>OY728166.1:787105640-797105640 GCA_963277665.1 Viscum album
AAATAATTGGTCTTATATGAACATTATGATTATATGGATGTTGGAATTATACTGACATTGATACAATCATTAGTTATATGAATAAATAATTAAAGGCCAAAAATATAATAAAAGTATATCTAAAAGAGTGTATGATGGTATTATAAACCTCCCTTTATCCTATATCCACTATTATTATACTTTAGACCCACTTTCCAAGAGTAATTACATTTCTTATTCATTAAATATTGGGTATTTGTAAAACTTTTACCCAAGACAACCTATAAAAGGACCCCTCTTCTACCCACCCCATAAAAAATTTCCTTTAGTTTTCTCTTGAACACCTACCCATATTTTATCCCTAATAAGCTACTCTCATGTTTTGTAACTTATGGTCATAAGGAGTCCCAAATACTTCATTTTCAAGAGGCTCTATAAGAGATGATTGAAGTTTTCAACATAATTATTATCCACACACTAATAATTTATTCTCTATATTTTCATCCACTTATTCTCCAATATGATATATCAGTTAAATAACAATTTCAATTATTCTATAATGGTGATACTATAACTATGCCATAAAATGTTCATATTTTTTCATTTGTTATAACAAATTCTTGTTTGGGCTAGTTCTATGACCCACATAAATGAAGATATAATATTTATATCATGAATAATTAAGAAAAATAAAATAATAAATATATAATTTAATAATAATTAATTTATTTTATTTTTCATAATATTAGAATGGTAATATATATAAATATATTCATTTATAAAATCAATTCCTTTTATTGAATCAAAATTCCCAAAAGGAGATTTTAACAACTCTTTATAAAAGGACACCATATATTCAATATAATGTACATTGGACTTCATAACTATATCAACCACACCTATTTGACCACCATTACCATTATGTAGGTGATTAATACATAAGTAAGGATTAAGGAATGGAAACACTATACAAAAGCTAGCATAAAACAAACATGACTATTAACACCTAAATAATAATTTTATTAAAAAAATATTAATAAATGTGTAATAATAAATCATTAATGAATGGTAAAAGATAAAATAAATATAAATATTATTCTTATATATTTATAATAATCCTATATTGATTATAAATGTGGTTAGAGCATGTACAACCAAGCGTGAGTCTAAGGTAAAGGTTTTTGTCTCAATTTATATTTATTAAAGAATGTTTCATATTATGCATGTAACACCCTGATATTTTTATGATATTTTTTTAATTTCTTTGATGTTTTGTGTTATATGCTACACCAAGATAAGCTTACTCTATACACAACACCGACTTAGCGTGTGGTATTCACAACACTATGATTGGCTTGTGTTGCACACAATTTCAATTTACTTTGATAGAATTAATTTCATGCAAGATCGAGTTTAAGTGAAAAATTACATGTTTTTATGTTACCTTATAATCTAGATATTATAACGGCGAGTATGAACAATATTAACTTTCTTATAAAAAACTATTTAAATGAAAAAAAGTGAGTAATTAAATAATAAAATCACTCTTGATGGATTTTATTAATGCAATATATATGTAATATATTCAATATAATGTTTAAATTTAATCTTATATGTTTTTAGACATGATAGAAGAAAAAGTTCATTTTTTCAGATCAAAGAATTATTTTTCAAAAAAATGAAGTTTTTCCACCTTTTGATGGAACACCCATTTTAAATATAGTTTTTAACACTATTATATATTATATTTAACAAAATAAACTTCTTATTTGGAATTGGGATATAAAAAAATTAATTTGGATGTTTTTTTGATATTTTTATGATAATGTTTAAGTTTTTATGAATAATAAAAATATACTAAATTTTAATTGAAATTTTTTTTCCTCGAAATAATTTATGTGGATAAATTATATTATTTAATGGTTTTAAATTGTAATTATAATATATTTTTATCATTTAATATAATTTTGGTCATTGGCATTAATTTTACCATTAATTTTGATGTGAAAACATTTCAATCTTTTGCAATGTTTTAACTTTTAGAAACCCATTTTTCATTCTGATGAGATTAATTTAAAATTAGTTACTATAACTTCTATGTTTTTAATTTTTAAAAATGTATTCCAGATTTGGAATCATTAGGTCCAAATTATGTAAATAGAATTAATTTATTTTTTGGCATTAAGAATAGTAACTTCAGTAACTTTTATTAATATGTTAAAAAGATAAATTTGGTAATTAAGGGTTACTATAATATTACAAAATTACCTTAACACTTTTCAAAATATTATTAGATGAGTAATTTTTGACCTAAACTATCCTTGGGTAAAAAGTATACCCTTTTGAAGCCACGTGGATGAAATTAGGACATTTAATATATTTTATTTATAGAAAAGTTAAATATGACTTACTCAAATTTTAATAAATTTACCATTTTTAAAATAATTTTATATAGAAGATAAATTTGATTATAAATACTCTTTTGAAAAATGATTTTGTTTTCTTTATCATGGTAATTTATTTTTAATTTTTATGAAATAAATAATTATCTTAAAGGTTTTTATATTGATGATATATAAATTATTTAATTGATAAAAAATAAATAAAATAATTTTTATTAAATTGATAATAACCATTAAAAGTCACAAAAACTTGACCAAATATTATTGGTCGAGTATATATCTAACATAATCATCCAAGTGTCGAGTTATTTCCCATTTTTATACATATATAAGAGATTATGAAACTTATATTATTTTATTTAAAGTGATGTGAAACTGGTCACATTCATGTTTTAATAAGTATTACATCTTTAATGATTGATTTTCTAGAAGATATATTTGACTAAAATAATTATTATAAAATAAAGTAGATTTATATTCTTCATAATTTTTTATTTTTCATTTTTACCCAACAAATAAGTATATTAAATAATTACACAAAATTGATGTAGTAATTATTTTATTAATGGATATATCAAATTAAGGTTATTAATAATACTAAAATAAAAATAATTTGGGATAATTGATATATAAAATAAAATTTATATATTAACTTGACCCCTTATAGATATTATAAAATATTTTTCTCTTGATTAAAATATTATATTGATATTTTTAAAAATCCTTTAAATAAATAGTGTCAAAATGACACAATTGATATTTTGTCAAAATAATGTTTTATTAAATTACTTACAAAATTATGAAATATTTTCAAAAATATAAAATTATTATGGTTCCCTCTAAAATTTTGTATATTTTTTATTTATGGTCTAATTTATTTCAAATAAGTAAAAATTACACTATCTTAATAATGAACAATTTGTTACCATAGTTAAAATTAAAAGAGAACATTTAAGTGTTAAAAAATGATAAGGTTTAAAATGAACTCAAAACATGTATAAAGATTTTAGGTTTATTATATTTCTACCTTATCACATCTCATATTTGAAATGAGGGAATTTTGATGTTTTTTATAGGGTTGGATTTTATTATAAATCAATATTTTTAGAGATCCCAAAAGTTCCTCTGAGATCAATTATAAAAGCGAACCTCATCTATCATATGATTTCTTAACTTTGATACAAATATCAGACATAAACTTCCAATTTATCTTATAAAATTCCCTAGTTACATTCTATTGGTTCTGGCCCTCTCAAAAGACCAAGTCTAGTACCTTTAAGAGGAGGTCTAGAGGGATCACGTCGAAGAAGATGTAATCTCCTCTACAAATTCTTTCAAACTTATTTCTTCTTTTACTTCATCTTCATGAGTTATTTAAATATAAAGTATTAAATATAGTATAAATTATATTCGGAGTTTTTATTATTAATAATATGGAACAACCATATTCCACCTTCTTTCCATCCTATGAAAAATGAAATCACAACGCTTGCGTATGTACAGCTTACCGTCTCCATGCCGTGGTGTAATTTGTTTTTCACCACCACCTTACTTAGAAGGGTATAATGATGGAAATAATAAATATATATGATTATTATAACATGATATTGATTCTGAAATATTATACACCATCCACTTCAATACCATTCAACAATTATGTTAATGATATCGTCGCTCGTGCGTACGAACATTATACAATCGCCATGATGCGATGTGATTCATTCTACATGATATTACTTAAATCATGATTATATAAATGAATTGAATGAATAAATATGATATATATTATACTAATATAATTATGTAAATGATATAACTATATCCTAATAAGAGGAACACGAACTTATCCGACAAAACATGCGTAAGAAAATAAAGAAGCTAATACCCGATGGACGAGTAATAATGTTAATAACAAAAATATGATAATATGATCATATATGATATAATAAGAATGACTATGATTTTGTAATAAGTAAATGAAATTATTTAAATCATTATATAGGAGGTTTAGATATATACAAATGACATTTCACCTAAGGTAAGGAATAATTTTGTAATCTCATTGTTATCCGAGATTATTTATATGTAAGTATTTACTAGGGTATATTTAGCATCAATGTCAATGTTTCCTAAATATGTAATATTATTTATATTATTCTACAATTTTTTAAATTCAATTTTTCCCATTGGTTAATTTTTATTAAATGTTATGAAAATAAATCTATTATCATTTTTTGATATGTGGTACTTTTTTTACTTATCAGACAAAATTATGAGAAGAATGATTTCTTTCAACTTATACGACATGATAGGTTTTTACATTTTCATAAAACCATATTTCCATGAATATTACTTAATAATATTTCAAGTTTATTTTCAAATAAATTCTTTTATTTTAATTTTTTTTTGCATTTTGAGAAGAGAAAATGTTTTTGAATAAGAAAGGATATTTTCTGAAATAATTTCTTTCAAGTGTTCTATAAAAATCATTTTCCATCTAAGATGGAATTATTTTGTAGGGTTATGTTTTAATTTTACTATCCCTATTATTCCTATGGTTTATTGTGTTTATAATGGAGTGATATTTATGAAATCCATTAGTTCTTACATGGATTTTGTTATGATAGAATGATGTTTAAGAAACCTATTTTATTCTTTGGGTTATACTATGATGAATGATTTATGTTTTTGTGGAACACATAATAATGATTTCATTATGAGATTTGTGGGACCTATATCACCCTATAATTCATTATGTAAATATTTATATCTCATGATATAGACATGGATGGAATGGTAAATGATCCTGGTTCAATAATACAGGGTTAGAACAAGGAGTGAAATAGATTCAGTAATAGACTTTGTCCTCTACGATAGTCCTAGAAATGTGTATTGACTAATATGAAATTATTTTCTATGATTATGTGTATGTCACAAATTACATGTCTTATGTTATGACTTTTGGTAATATGTTCATTTAATTTTATGAACTTTTATGTTTTATCCTATGACATGATATCCTGATCTTTCATATACATGATAAGATTTCCTAATGTTATACTCTTATGTATTATGATTATGATATGATTTATATCACCCTTGTTAACCCTTAATGACCATCTAGCCTCACCCTATCTTATGTTTCTTTTATCTAGGTCATTAATAAGGGTATTAACTAAGATATGTCAAAAGGGGGTATAGTTATGAAGGAATAAGTGGGAGACAATGTCGATGTCTTTTGAACTAGTTGTCAATGTTTCCTAGTTTTCAAAGGCACTGAACCTATATGGTAATGTCATGGTTTTGTTATATTTTGTGATGAATATTCTTCTATTTTTATGTAATATCTATGTTTGTAAAGTATGGGTCGTTATAGTTGGTATCAGAGGAAAGGTTTAGTCAAAATTTGGAAACTAGGATGTGTGAAATTTAAGGATATCCCTAGAGATATTTCTAAGGATATGTGCATGGATATCCTAAGGATATGTTTGATATAGGTTAAAATCCAAGAATTTTGGTAAAAATCATGAATAACTTAGGATTAAACCTAAGATTTTAGAGATTTAAAGTACCCCCTTGATTGTGTTGTTTTCCTAGTATTATTTTTCCCTCTCTCACTTTTCTTTTTTGGTTTTGTAAAATGGATGGATTTAGGATGATTCATGTTAATAGAGAATATGATGGATAATAGAATGATATTACTTATGAGAAATCAAATTAATTGGTATTTTGAAGGAGAAACATCGTTATTATGACCAATCAAAAATATTATAATATTATCAACAATCTCAACTTTGGTGAGTTTCCTAACCCACCTCATAAGGGAAGGATGGAGTTTCACGATGACCATAGAGGAAAGAAAGTTCAATTTTCCTCATGTAAATAATGTGGGTAGAGGAATGAAGGATAACGTTTCAAAGGAATTAGAAGATGTTTTGGGTGTGGAAAATAAGGACACAAAGTCAGTAATTACAAAGGGAAAGGTTCAGTTAACACAATGGACAAGGATAATGGTATTTCTAAGGCTTCAATGATGATTAATTGTTTTAAAAGTGGAATGTATGATCTTAATGGAAATCTATGCCATAG
This sequence comes from Viscum album, assembly GCA_963277665.1. Taxonomy (NCBI): domain Eukaryota; kingdom Viridiplantae; phylum Streptophyta; class Magnoliopsida; order Santalales; family Viscaceae; genus Viscum; species Viscum album. The sequence continues at coordinate 787,112,111 of OY728166.1, forward strand.
GGGAAAATCTCATGAAGATAAGATACATGGGAATATGAGTAGTATTTATATTTCTGATGAAGAAGAGACTATGAATGATATACGAGATGAAAGAAGTGTTAAGGAATAAAATGATGAAGCTTGTTCAATGGTTTAAAAAGATAATGGAATGATTACTTGTTTATCAAGATTAATGTTGTATAAGTAATTTTAGAGTATTATGGATTAAAGAAACATCTGAGGATTGTTACAATATTATGTTTCGTTAATTATTTAAAAGTATATATTAAATGGTACCAGTAACCCCGAAAATTTATTCAGATATTTTTTTTGGAAAACACATTAAGGGAAGGATAACCCTTTGTATAAGTATGATTATGAGATAATGATATTTAGATAAATATATATTGCATATGAATAAGTAAATTGGATGATAATGATTTCCTTATAACTGATTAAGGATTTTTTAAGAGGGTTGTGCTATCATGGATGAAGTATAAAACCTTTTAGGACTTAAGGAAAATATAAAATAAGTTTTGGAATAAAGAAACATGCATGTTTTCAATAATGATATATATTGTAATTCAGTTTATTACCATGAATCAAGAGAGTACATGATGAAGGTATAACATGTTTGGAATGTTACCAACAAGAGATACCTTGTGATATATAGGGGATAAATGTTAAACCGAGTTAGTGTACCTATTTTTAAATTTTTGGATTTTCAATTTTTGGATGGATTGTAAGGTTATCCATTTGTGGATAGTATAAGTAAAAATCAGAATGAAGTCTGTATTATCTCACTATAGGTGGGCTTATGCATATTCAATAATTTTTCTAACCTTTTTCAAATGATAAAGACAAATTTAATGACTTATTATTCTATTTATGAATAAAATGATCTGATAACTCTTAAGGAATGACAAATTCAACTTCATTTCTTTGAATAAGAACTGAAAGTGAAATTTTTTAAGGCACAAAGAATTGTGAGATTATACCGAAACAAGTATGTATATATTCTCATGAAAATTATTCATTATTAGAAAAAAAGTATCATGATATAAAATGATGTCTTATTGTCATTATTTTTGATGACATCAAGGACCTCTTTCAATCTTATTTAGATTATGGTTTTTTTGATTGTTAACCTTGACTGGATCACCAACTTTTTTGTGATCAATGATCTCTATCAATATCTATTTATGATTTTCCTCCCAACCTAATATTCCACTATTTTCTCCTATGTATAGACCTAGTTATGATTTACTTTGGGTAACTATTATTTTTTAACTATTCATTTTTAAAAGGAAGTTTTATTATTCATTTTTCTGATGTGGGTTTCTGTGAAAGAACCTTTGAAGTATTAATTTATTTATTAATCAGATGAATTTTGAGGAAAAAATTCATTTTAATGGGGGTAGAATGTGACACCCTGAGATTTTTATGAGATGTATTTTTTTAATTTCTTTTATGTATTGTGTTGTATGATACAACAAGATAAGCTTGCACTATAGGCAACATAGACTTAGCTTGCGGTATACACAACACTATGCTTGAATTGTATTGCATACAATTTCATGTTGTTTTGAAAAAATTAATCTCTTGCAAGATCTATTTTAAGTGAAAAACTAAATATTATTATTTAACCTTATAACCTAGTCATTATAATGGAGAGTATGAACAATATTAACTTTCTTCTGAAAAACAATTTAATTAAAAATAAGCGATTTAATAAAATAATAAAAATTACCATTTATGGATTTTATTAATGTAATATATATTTAATATATTCAATATAATGTTTAAAGTTAATCTTATATAATTTCTAGACATGATATAATAACAAATTCAATTTTTCAGATAAAAGATATATTTTTCAAAAAATTTAGTTTTGTCACCTTTTGATGAAACACCCATTTTAAATCTACTTTTGACAATGTTATATATTATATTTAACAAAATAAACTTCTTATTAGGAATAGGGATATAAAAATTTAATTTGGATGATTTTTTTATATTTTTATGATATGTTTTAAGTTTTGATGAATAGTAAAAACATACTAAATTTTAACTGAAAACAACATTTTTCATCAAAATAATTTATATGGATAAATTATATTATTTAATGATTTTAAAGTAAAAATATAATATATTTTATTAGTTTTTAAATTCTTGGTCAATTGACTTTATTTTTACCATGAATTTTAATATAAAAACACTTCAATCTTTTGCAATGTTTTGACTTTTAAAAACCCATTTTTCATTCCGACAATAAGATTAATTTTAAATTAATTATTGAAACATATATTTTTTGAGTTTTTAAAATTAGATTCAATATTTTGAATCAGTAGGTCCAAATTATGTAAATATTTTTTTTTTATTTTTGGTCATTATGAATTGTAACTTTTGTAATTTTTATTTGAACTTTAAAAAAGTAAATCTGGTAATTAAGGGTAAATATAATATTATAAAATTTTGTTAACACTTTATGTTTTGATGAGTTATTTTCGACCAAAACCATTCTCAGGTCTAAAATATACTTTTTGGAAGCAACTTGTATGAGGTTAGGTTATTTAATATATTTTATTTAAAGAAAAGTTATATATGTCTTACTCAAATTTTAATAGCTTTATCATTTTTAAAACAATGTTACACAAAAGTTAAATTCGATTATAAATAATAATGTTAAATATAAAATATTTTTATTTATCATTTTAATTTATTTTTATTTTTTTGGAAATAAATAACTAACTTAAAAGATCATATATTAATGATACATAAATTATTTAATTAATGAAAAATTAATTAAATAGTTTTTAATAAAATGATAATAACCATTAGAAGACACAAAAACTTGGCAAATATTATAGGTCGAGTATATCTAGACCATAATAATCCAAGGGTCGAGTTATTGAGCATTTCTAGCCTTATAGAAGAGATTATGACACTTATATTAATTTATTTAAAGTGATGTTAAAATTGTCACATTTATGTTTTGATAAGTATAAAATTTTTAATGATAGATTTTCCAAAAGATATAATTGATTAAAATTATTCTTCTAAAATATAGTTGATTTATCTTCATTATTGTATTTTATTTTTAATTGTTACTGAAAAATAATTATAAAAAATAATTACACAATACAGATGTAGTAATTATTTTATTAATGGAAATATCAAATTAATGTTATTAAAAATACTAAAATAAATATAATTTGGGATAAATAATATAACAAAAGAATTTCTTGATGAAATTTACTCCTTATAGATATAATAAATTTTTTTTAAAGGTTAACATATTATCTTTATATTTTTAAAAATACATTAAATAAATAGTTTAAAAATGACACTATTGATATTTTGTCAAAATAATGTTTTATTAAATTATTTAAAAAATATTAAAATATTTTAAAAAATATTAAAATATTTTAAAAAATATTAAAATATTTTAAAAAATATAAAATAATTATTTTTCACTATAATATGTTCTATATTGTTGATTTATAGTCTAATTGACATAATATAATTAAAAATTACACTATATTAATATTAAACAATTTGTTACAATATTTAAAATTAAAAGAGCATAATTAAGGGTAAAACGAAATGATGAGGTTTAAAATAAAATAAAAACATGTCTAAAAGTTATTTATTGATGATATTACAGACTTATTTCATCTTATATGAGAAATTATGATGCTTTTCAGGTTTTTGGATGGGGTTTGATTTTATTATAAATTAATATTTATGGAGATCCCAAAAGTGACCCTCACCTCAATTATAAAAGGGAACCTTTTCCCTCACCTCTTCACTTCACTTTGAGCCATAAAGTTCATCCATAAAATAAGAATTTTCCTTCTCAACTTACCTATTTACAGTATAGTGGTTCTGGTATTCTCAAAATACCAACTCTAGTGCCTTTAATAGGTGGTCTAGAGGGAGGACGTCGAAGAAGAGGTAATCTCCCCTATCAATTCTTTCAAACTTCTTTCTACTTATAATTCCTATTCAGGATTTTTTTCAATATAAAGTAATGAAATCAGTATAAATTATATAATTATATGTTATTATGATTATGGGAAAACCATATTCCACCTTCTGTCCATCAAAAAAAACAAAATCACCACACGTGTGTACGTACGACTTACCGTCTCCACATCGTGGTGTAATTTGTTTTTCACGAAAATGTTAATTAGATGGGTATAATTATGTAAATAATGACTATATATGATTATTATACCATTATATTTATTATAAAATATTATACATCATCCATTTAAATACCATTCATCAATTATGGGAATGATATCATCGGCCATGCGTACGTACAACCTACCGTCTCCATGATGCGATACGATTCATTATACATGATATTAATTAAAGAATGATTATATAAATTAATTGAATGAATAAATATGATATTAATTATACTAATATAATTATTTAAATGATACAAATATAACCTAATAAGAGAAACATGAACTCATCAAATAAAACATGCTTAGGAAAATAAAGAAGTTAATACTCGATGAACGAGTAATAACATTACAAAAAAATAGATGATAATATGATCATATATGATGTCATAAAAATGACTATGATTCTAGAATAAGTTAATTAAATCATTTATATAATTATATAGGAGGTTCTGATACATACAAAGGATATCAGACCTAAGGTAATGGATAATTTCATAATCTCATTATTATCCGGGATTGTTTATATGTAAGTATTTACTGGGGTATATTTATCATCTACATCCATGTTTTCAAAATATGTAATATTATTTCTATTATTATATAATTTTTTATAGTAAAATTTACCCATGGGTGAATTTTTATTGAATGGTATGAAAGGAAATCCTTTGTCATTTTTCAATATGAGGCAGCATTTGACATATCCAACAAAAGTACGAGAAGAATGTTTTCTTTTAACTTATACGACATGATGAGTTTTTATGTTTTCATAAAACCATATTTCCATGAATATTCCTTTATAAAATTTCAAATTTATTTTTAATTAAATTCATTTATTTTAAAATTTTGTGGAATATTGAGAAAATAAAATGTTTTTGAAGAAGAAAGTATATTTTCCTCAAGAATTAATTTCATGTGTTCTATCAAAATTATTTTCCACATAAGATGGAATTATTTAGTAGGGTTATGTTTAAAGTTTATTATACCTATAATTACTATGGTTTATTATATTTATGATGGATTTATATTTAAGAAATCCATTTGGTTTTACATAGATTATGTTAAGATGGAATGATGTTTAAGAAACTCATTTAATTCTTTCGGTTATGCAATGATGAATGATTTTTTTCATGGAACATGTAAGAATTATTTAATTATGAGATGAGTGGACCTATATATCCATAAAATACATTGTTTAAATATTTATATCTCATTATATAGACATGGATGGAATGGAAAATGGTTCATTTTAGTAATATATGGCTGGAATGAGGAGTGAACCCTGTTCAGTAATGGAATTTGTCCGCTATGATGGTACTAGAAATGAGCCTTGACTAATATAAAATGATTTTAGATACTTATGTGTCTGCTAAAAAATTACATGTCTTATGTTATACCTTTTTTGAAATATGTTAATTTATTCGTATAAACTTTTATGTTTTATCCCATGACATGATATAATGATCTTTCACATGCAGGATAAGATTTTCAAATGGAATGTTCTTACGTCTTATGATTATGATATGATTGATATCACCCTTCTTTACCCCTACTGAGCTTCTAAGATCACCTTATATATTTTTTCTTTTCCCTAGGTCATGAAAAAGGGTATTATGTAAGATATTTCAAGAAATGGGTCTAGTTATGAAGGAATAAGTGGGAGACAATGTAGATGTCTTAGGAACCAGTTTTTTTATTTCCAAGTTTCAAAAGGCACTAAGACTATACAATCATGTCATGGTTTTTTAATATTTTGTGATGAATATTATTTAATTTTGAAGTAATATAAACGTATATAAATTATGGATCATTATAATGCACCAAATTTTCTTTTATATGGTTCAATTACTGACCCATTGAATTATACTATCATTATTAACATTTCATTTATTTTATTTAAAATTATATTTCATGATTCCTTCTTCAAATTCTTTGGATTCATTTATTACTAAATATATAAGGGTTTTTGTTAAACCAGTTCGCATTATTTGAGTTATAATCATTTTTAACACTTTCTTCAGGATTTCATTTTCCATACATACAATTTATATTTATCTCTAAAGATTCCAGTCCAAGTATTTTTGGTTTCAAAAATTAGTTTATATTCTTATTTTTTTACAAATTATTTTACTTTTAAATAAAAGTTAATTAAAATGTAAATGTTTTTATCTCAATATATTTTCATTTAGTTTTATATTTTCTTACTTTACTATATTGTTCTGTGTTTGTTATATTATACCAATTATCTATTTCATATGATAATTTATCTTTCTATATTGTGAAAATAAATTTTTATGTAATAATCTTCCTATTTTATGGATTTGTTTCTATATAAAAAATGATTTTGTGAAGAATAATTCTTATCCTATATATTAGATGTTTTACCTACAAGTATATATTATTTATTACTATTGATGTTTTATTTTCTTATTTTTCAATCCAAATATGTTTTATCTTCTATAATCTTCACATTTCTCCTTATCTCATTTCAACTGTTTTTACAACTCTTTCATCATTGTGGGTTTTCTTTAAAATTGCATAAAAAGATTAAAAAGTATTTCCTATCACATATATATATTTTTACCCTATACTCCAAAATTATTTAATTAAGCATTATTTTATTTAAATGTTCCATTTTTTGGGATTCTTTAAAAACAATATTTTTAAAATTATTCATGTTACCTTATATAAAATTATTTATAAAATTAACTCATAACTTTGTCTTTATACAATAAATTTAAAAATGTTTTATGAAAACTTATTTTATGATTTATTTTTCATTTTTTCATCAATATAAAAATATATTTCTTATATAGGTAATTTTCATGATCACCATATAAATTATATTATTATATTATTCTTTTTTATGATTTAGTTTTTAATATCTTACAATCTAATTGTTAATGCCATTTTATGCAATACCATGTTTGAATGTCACGTAACCCATTTTATTTACAATGGGTTTTCATAAGGTAAATGATTTATTTCATATAGAACATATATGTATGGTTTATCATTATGTTATCAGCAAGTCCTATAAATGCATCCAACACATTGGGTAAAATTTTATATCTAATGGGATAAGAATGTTAGGCATGAATATGATTGTAGTTTTTCCATAACATTATGTGTAATAATGATGGGGATTTTCTCACAACATTATATGTGGACATGATTAGGGTTTGATCAAAACTTTAAGTATGGTAATGATTGTAGTTTTTTACAATTTATGATTTTCTATGTCCTTGCTTGTACAATATTTCTATGTTATTCCATATTAATAAGCTATGCTCTATGGATCATGATTATTTTATCAAATATCTAAATTCTTATTCCAGGGTATATATAGGATCCATTATGGTTATATGTCCTTTTATCATGTCTTATATCACCCCTTATGATATTATGTTCGTTTTAATCATATATTTATCTTATGATAAGGTTTTGTCACATACTTATGCTCCAATCCTTTATAAATCATTGACAAGTTTATCCCTTATTGATTATTTATGATCACCCTTTCTTATGTTTCCCATTTCATTATGGAATTATATGTAGGATTTTATTTAGAAGGAAGTCATGTGTTTAAAAGAATATAGGAGATGTTGAAAAAATAATGTGTAATATTATATTAATGTTGCTAATATCTAAAGATAATAATCCTTAGGGTTCTTGGATTATTCATTTATTTATGATATTTAATGTTTAAATTAAGAAATTTGTATATAACATATGCTTATTAAGATTGTTCTATTTTAAGAGTTGCTTAAGTTTTTAGAAGATTTAGTTAGATTTAAGTAAGTTATTGTATTTATATAAGTATGACAATAAAAAATAGATTAATGGGATTCCCATAAACATGTATCATGCTTATTTGATGAATCTATTAGGAAATTATATTGACCTATAGATATTTTTTGTGGTGAGTTGATGAACCTTGATCAATTATTTGAAATTATTTAAAGGTTTTTTGTAAATTTATATATTGTGAGATGTTATTGACGTGACCTAGCCCAATTATTATCATTGTGAGTGTGTTATTACATTTAAAAATTTATGAGTCATAAATTCAAAAGTCTAAGTGTGAATGGTTACACATTGGGGTATGATGTGAGCTTAAAGAGGAAATTACTATGTGTTTCCTATGAATAATAAAAAATATAATAGTGTCAAAAAGGGAATGTCTTATAGTATGTGTTTTTTCCTCATGATATATTCTTTGAAGTATGACATCATTTAATAAAAAAATAAAAAATATTTCTTATGACTAAAGTGGTAAGATTTTATACAGTTCCACTAATTACTATGTTAGTTTTGATGTTTCTTTTATATTGAAATTATACATGGGGTTACACTATGTTTTTGATATCCTATAGTACTTAAAGAATATTTTAACAAAAAACCAGAACATAAATGAAATGATTAGATTTATGAATATTTTTCCAAAACCTTTTCATGATGTACATATTCAAATCCCCATAATGTATATATTTAGGGTGTTTTGTTTTCAAGGATGAAAATACTTAAAGTTGTGGAGAATATTTTGACCTAAATTCACTATATTCATCCATGGTTGATTTTTATTAAATTTCAGACCATCGTTATTTTATTTTCAATGTTGGAAAGTTTATATGGTGTGGAGGATATAATAGCATGAATTTAACTATGTATATCTTCTTTTTTAGGATGAAAAGATTCAAAGGTAGAGAAGATATAGTATCTTAAGTTCTTTTTGATAATGACTTAACTTGTTCTCATAATTTGAAATTCATTTCTATTCTATAAGATCCATTAATACTCATATATATTAAATTTTATTTATTAATGGGGTCAAGGAGTATTATGAGAAGTTTAGAAAAAAGATATTATAATTTGGATACCAAGACCACTAAGGGAAAAATATAAAATTTCTTGAATTGAGTGTCATATAGAGAAACAAAATTCACCTTTTAAATAGATATGATACATTTTTATTAGGGTGAAAATCTATTATTGATATGACCTAGATTAAATTTCTATGGAATTGATAATTTTAATTTAAATAATTAATTAATTACTTTAAATCATATATATACATAACTATAGAAGTTTTTACACCTAAAACCTAGGTATATTATATTTTTTTCTTAAAGTATATAACAACTATTAGAGAAGGTGATCACCAAGGATCGAGGAACATGCTAGGAATTCATCATGAGGTAGGTTTATTAAATCTAACCCCATTGTTCTCATTTTATTTATATGATTTATCATTATTTTTTAGAGTTATAAAATATTCTCTATTTCTTGATTATGAACTCTAACTTATATCAATATGAATATATCAATGTGTTAAACTCATGGAAGTGATAATTTTAAATATCCCATATATAGTTCGAGAGATATTCTAGAGAGAAAATTTATATCGATTTTCATAAAAGTGAGATAATATTACTGATAGACTGAATAATGTTGTCTAACATATATCAAATTAAAGGTATCCATGAGAGGTATCTATTGACATCAATATTTTTACAATTCCTTGTTATGAATTGAAACATTTTTTAAATAGAATTGTAATCAAATTTCAACTTTTTTTTACATTTTAGATTCCTCAACATCTTATTCAAAAGTTATAAATTGTATTTTTATGAAAATAAAATCAAAATAAATATACTATTGAAATGTGGCAGTAATAAAGGATAAAAATTTCTAGAAATTAGGTCATATAGGGAAGCCACTCAACCCATGGTAGGAGAGTAGTGAGGACTATCCAATCGGATAATCAAATAGTGTATGAAGGTCTATTTGGATCTAATATTTTAGTGAAGTGTTGTGTATTTTAGACCATATAGGATAATATGATATAGGTTATCAAACACATAATAGGAGGTGGCTTAGTTATATATGAGTTTAAAACATGGGTTTTTTATCTCATTATTTTCATGAATAAATATAAAATGGGGAAATCATATACTGGTGTTCATGGGGGCTCATGTGCTAGCATGTGGGGGTTACATGTGGCATACACTAATTTTTTGGAAAATAAATGTGGAATGTGGTGGTTTGTGGGAGGTCAAATTTTGGAATCAATAGTCATGTTGATATCCTTTTAACATTCTTGATCGAATAAAATATTATTTGTAACATTTTGATGAATTATGGTGGTTTAATTTAAGCACTTCACTTAAAAATAATATCATGATATCTTATTGATTTAGAAATATATATAATTTTTATTTAATACTTGTGATTATGGTATATACTTTTGAAAGAAACGATGTGATATACTTGTGAGGTTGATTATGACTACATATGATGATGAATAATTTTTGTAACAATGATTTGGACCTTTTATAGTGAAATTATAAATTTCTCATGATGAGGATTTATACTTATCACAAGCGTGACATAAATTTTTCATAGAGATGATGTGGAATTGATTTGGAAATGATATAGGAATTACATGGTTATGAATTAGACTTATCAAGGTAATGACATATACTTTTCATGTAATATGTATTGAGGTGTACTTTGAATGTAGTTTTTATCTAATGAAATAAAAGTACATCATGGTTAATTTAAAGGATTTTTTTTCATGGGATATTTGACTTGGTACTAATGTTAGTTTGATATATCATTGGTTTTAATTATTGATTTTAGAGGTTTGACTTAGAGTTTTTATATATTATGAGATATTTTTTTTTCTAATGATGAGTTTTTTTCTAAATTTGATAATCTATAAATTTGATACTCATAGATTTTATTTCAAATGAGGTGATAATTTTGATGGTGATGTTTCATGTGAATGTTTTCTTATTTATCACCCATTATTTAGGGTTTAAGGTAGACTAGTCAATGAGGTACTACCTTGACATGAGACTAATAATTTTCTATTTAATTACATCAGATAATGTAGTGAATATGGGATGTGTAGTGTTAAATTATTATATTAAGATATTTGAAATTGAAATATTTTTCATCTTTCCATAGATTAGGCAGGAGGGAAATCCTCATTGATACATAACATTACATGACTACCATATACACACATGGTGGGAAAGTTATAACATCTATTGATGGGTCTCCAAATGGATAGAGTGCTATGAATTATTATCCATACCTTGGTAATCATGGAATTGGTATGGGTGAGTTATAGTTTTAGATATTTATATGACCTCTAATTGGATATCTAATTTGAGGTAACATATATTTTGATTATTATATTCTATTCATTATACAAACACACACAATTTTTAGATGGAAACAATGATCATGGTGATTTATGAGTAGCTTAAATAATATATAAGGTATAAACGAGGATGTCAGATTTGATAGAATTTTATAATTAGTTTAGTTTACACATTATTTATTGATTATATATATAGTCTCTAGTTTTATATGGGGGTCGACTCATTACTAAGGATTAATATACTGATTATTATTTCTCACGTCCATTTAAATTCTTAAAAATTATCACACATTTATTCATAAACATCAAGAAGAATGAGAATGATATATATTGGGGGTATATTAGCTTAATGGTCACTAGTTACAACATTTATTCGGGTGGAAAATTTATATTGTTCATATGGAATTATTTTATATTTTTAATAGGTTTGGATATAATATTGTTTTGGGTTATGTATGGGTTTTACTATCTGATATTATATCATAAATATGTATATAATTTATGCATTTTTTCATTCATGATAATTTTTTGATTTATCTATTATATTTTTGATGAGTTTTCATTATTATATGGTGATATATTTTTGTAAGATGAAATTCTACCTGTATAATAATATGAACCTTCCCAAAAAGTAAATTTTTGTGTTTTGGGTATTAGTGGTGTCAGGTGGTGTTTCAAAGAAGGAAGGGTGGTGTTTAAGATAAATGTTTTGATGGGAAGAAGGATTATAGTGCTGAGATTTATACTATTCCATGGAAAGTTAAATGAGAGGTTGTATTGTGGCATTGATGTCACATTGTTCTATAGAGATCAAGGTGTCTATCTTTGGGATTTCTTTTTCATTATAGATACCCTTGTGACATGGTACTTTGGCTACACCATGGTGTTGATCTACGGTCGATTAAGATGGAGTGCATGCCATGAGGTTGTAGTGTGGTCCTTGATGTTGCGACATGGATCTCAGAAGACAGGATCCATGTATCTTCTCTCTTAAATTTTTTCTAAAACATGGTTTTTGAGACTGCACTACTGTTGGGTTTGTAACTTTAGAGGCATCACCATAGGGATGACCCTTGTTCCATGGTCCTCTCTCAGTTTTTTCATATATTTACTTTGACTATGACATGAATTATAATGGGTGGATTTCAATGAATTATCTCTCCCTCTATTGGTTTCTTCCTATTCTTACCTTATGGATACTTGGTGGTGGTTTCATTTTGAATTAGGGAATTTTATATCATGATTTCGATGAAGAAATGTTGCGATCGATGTTGTTTTGAGTTTTCTTCACACAAGATTCTTCTTGTGTTCAACTCTTTCTCATCTATTACTACAAAATTATTTTACACTTTTGATTGAGGAAAGTTATTCAATAACTCTCCATTATTTTTTGAAAATTTTGGGATTTTCATGCTATTTTTGCATTATGGGAGGAGTATTGAGTGACCTAATAAATATAATGAACCAGATTTAATGAAATTAGTGGGAATGATGTGTTTTGTATGTGTTTACCTACTATCATTATGTTTATCCTATATTTGATACTTTTTTCTAATATTAATAATAATCGTTGATGTTGTTGAGACTCATGTGTTACTATTTTGATTGTGTTGTGGAATCACCTCTCATTACATGGTAAATACCTAAAAATGGTAATGAACCAGATGTGTGAAAAAATGGATTTGACATGAAAGCATGTTTTGAATATGGATGAATGGAAAGTTCTTGATGATTAAAATTTTAACATGTGTTTTGGTGAAACTTATTGTTGTGTCTATGTTTGTATGATTATTTTGGGACTGTTTTTCAATGTGGTTGTGTTTTTCTATGGGAATGAATTTGTTACTATTGTTTTCATGTGTTTGGTTTTATGGCAGTGATCAATTGGTCTATTGGTGTGATTTATGTTTTGGGGTTCTGAGTAGTTAGCATGGGATATGTTATGGGATAGTTTTTTAGTGGTTGGTCAGTGTTGGTTTTTTGGTTGGTGTAATTTATGAAATAGGGCTCTAATTTCCTTACTTCGGTCGGTAAAATGGAATTTGGGGATTTTCATGTGATGATATCCTAGCATTTTGATATGGGATTTATTTTATAGTTTATTTATAGTAGTGGTATATAACTGGAATTGGTGAAATATAAATGGTTAATGACTAAAAATAAACGTCGGTATTGGCTAGAATTTGGATTTCATTAAATATGGAATTTAAATTTATTAATGAAGGTAAATAGGCTAGTAATAGTAAATATAAAAAAGAAATAATTGTTTGATTAAATAGATTTTATAATTTATTTTAGTGGATGTTTTTTGTGGGAAAATGGTTTAGTTATGATGCTACTGTTGGCAATAATTGTGGTGTGTGACAGTGGTAGTGTGGTGATGTTTTATGCGATGGTGGTGTTGTGTTGATGTGAACCATTTAATATGGGATTGTGTGTGTCTATATATATATATACATATATGATATGTTTCTTTATTATTTATTTAAGAACCCCACAAATGTTTTTTAACCTTAATGATGCCCAAATCTTTTGTGTTCTATGTGTTTTCCCCAATATCCAAGTTAGTGAGGATGGATGGACAATTACCCTTTATTATCTTATACCAATTTGAGTGCATTACATGGTGTTATTGTCACTTTGTGGGGGTAATACATGGTTGGAGGGGAGAATGAGGTTAATGTTCTTTGGGTTAATGGTACCCTTTGGAAATGGATAGGAATTTAATGATAATGGGATGATGATTTTGTAATGCCCCAACCCCAGTTACCCAGAGTCGGTGCGTTATTACGTAACATTGGCATGATCACAAAAGATCAAGTCTCGAAAGACCGATTAGATTAGTAGCCTTGGAAACACTAGATATATTTATAAGTCTTACATTACATCATAAAGTGAAAAAAACTAAAACAAAAACTTGTCTTCATATCCCCTCATACTATCCCTGCAGGTCATTCATAAAATACTTCTTCACATCCGGGGAAAATAAAACATTGAAAGGGGTGAGCTCAGATGATCAGTAAGGATAAAAATATAGCAAAAACTTTCATAAATAAACATAAAGATTTAAGGCAATGTATAACTAAAACAAAATCCTTTTAAACATTAACTTCATCATAATATGGAAAATATAAAATGAAATAATGCCATTAACTTATTCACATGGATATTAGACTAGTCGAATAATCACATGCAATATCAATAACCACTTTCATAATGATGAAATGCATAATTCCAGACTATCATAACCACATAGTCAAGGCCTTGTGTCAAGACTACAAATAATATTTTGTTAAGACCTTGTGCCAAGAAACTAGTTTGTCTCATGAGACCTACCGATGCATCGAGGAGCTATAGCGGGCTCCACCTGTCACTTATTAAGTCCAATGGATTCCTCATATGAACATGATTAAACATAACATAAACATTTGTATTAAAACTAGCATACGAAATGTCAATAATTTCTCCATAAACAATGAATGGTATAAAAATAACACTTACACAGTCAAACATATCACAAAACTTTCAATACTATATGGAATTTTTGTATCATAATAAATCAATTTCAAATAAGCTTAAAATCTATCAAAGGATGTTGACATAGATGAAATCAAAACTATTTGAGATAAATATCTATTTTTTGAAATCATTTAGAAGTCACATAATTTTAAAATAAAACATTTAATTTAAAAATATAATTATAATCTTGTAAGGGAAGCTTCAACGATTTTATAACGGCAGAAAATAGCCGCACCCGCCGTATAAGTTAAAAAGAGACATTCTTACATTAAGTCTGTCGAAAAGGTTAAAAAGGACCTTGTTTGGAAAACAACAGAAATATTCCTTTATAAAATTCTTATAAAAATCAAAAAAAGGGTATAAATGAATTTAACCCAAATTATATAAAATAGTAATAATGTTTTGAAATAAATTTTTAAGAAACATGGATGTGGATGATAAAGAGGCCCCAGTAGATAATTATATATAAACAACCTCAGACAATGAAGAGATTGTGAAAAAACCCTTACCTTGTACTTTTCCTTGGTTGAGGGTAGGTTAACCTCTGGAATAATGGTGAAATAATTGTTATTAAATTATACTATAATCATATACATTAATATGATATCGTATATGATCTTTTAACATTGCTTTGTTAATAATATCATAGTATAATCGTCGTTTCGGGTGTTTACTTACTCGTTTTATTTTATAAGTTTTGTTACATAAGCCGTGGTTGTTATGGATAGGTTTTATATTATTCATATCCAGAATGATATAAATTTCTTAAACATTACTTTTAATAATCAAATGATAATTATTCTTGAATGGATACGATGGGGAATGAATCTCATCACGTTCGTGGAGACGGTAGTCCGTACGTACGCACGAGTGACAATATCATTATTTTGATTTTAAAATTGTATATAATTGGATGATATATCATATATACAGAATCATTATAATTTTATATTTATTATTTACTTCAATAACACATCATTATCATACACATCCAAAAAATAATGTTTTGAATAACAATTACACCACGACGTGGAGACGGTAAGCCGTACGTACGCACGTATGGTGACATGTCATTCGAAGGATGGATAGAATAATAAATATGGTTGTACCAAATTTATAATAGAATCACAGTATATATAATATACCGGAGTTATTATTTTATAATGGAAATAACAAATAAATAAGTGGAAAAAGAAAGGAACTAGAAAGAGGGTGGTGAAAACATTACCTCTTCTTCGGGTTCTTCCTTTTGATTTGATCAAAAGGGACATTTAGGATGGATTTATGACTAAAGTAAGGCCTATATGGTAAATTGAGGTAAGTTGAGAGAATATTTGGGCAGGGGTTTGCCGAGTCAAAAGTCTTTGAAGGTGTTAATTAGTGAGAAGGGGGAGTTCCCTTTTATAAGAGGGGTGAGGGACACCTTAGGAAATGCTAGAAATATTATTTTATAATAAATTCATATTCGGTTTATAATGTCTTCAAAGTGTATTATTTAGAGTTTAAGGTGGGGATAATCTGAGAACAACTCAGAAAATAGGTTTTAGATAGGTTTGGGTCACTATATTAACCTTATCTTTTAGTTTTAACTCTTAGTTAATTAGTTTGACATTACCATGTCTCTTTGTATTTTTATATTATATAGTTAATAAACTTTCTATATACATCCAAGAAACCCCCCAAGTGGTCCATTAATAATACACCTATCATTATATAAGTCCTTTGGCTGATCCTTAGATTTTTAGGAATAGAATATCAATTAATAATAAAATATTTGTTTTAAAACTCTTTTATGTCAATTTTAATACTATTTGGTATTGTTTTTTTTACTAAATTCATAACAGCATTATTAATTAGAAAAAAATTCATCTAACCAACCCTAATATGTAATATTAACCTATAAAATTAGTTTAATTCATAAAAAGTCTCAAATTACATTTATTTGGATATTTATAATATCAATTATTTTAATATTTCATTAATTAGGTAATTACTGCATCACAGTTGTGTCATAAATAAATTAAATTATTTAATGTCTAAAAATTATAAATAAAATTCATTTATGTAGGAAATCTATTTATATTTATAATGAATATTTATAATCGAATTTATATTATGTATAACCCTATATTAAAATGTTTTCGTTATTAAACTTTGATTTTAACTCTTTTAACTCTTATTTGAATTAAATAATAATAAATTCCCTAATCAAATACAAGTGGACCTAAATGATAATATTTTATTCCTAAGGTTGTTTTGGTATAGATACACTTGTCCAATAGAATTAATTCATATTTTAGGCTAATATTAATATCAGTTTTACCCTTAATTATCCTATTTACTTTTAACCAAGGTAAATAAAAGTAAAAAAGTTACTATTCAAAAAAAATTATTTTTATCTTATTGAACCACATTTTACTTCTTGATATTAACCGTGTTTCTCGGATTTTCAAAATTCCACTCACAGAAGCGGTAAAATTATGTTTTATGTGAATTTGCAAATTCTCCTAGGAGGTGGGTAAAAGCGGGTGAAAATTTCAATAAAATTTTTATATATGTAAAATTATTCGAAACTAAATCTAATGAATTACATTGAAATTATATAGGTATTATGTATCTATTTTTAACTTAATTAAATTTAAATAAAAGAAATAATTATTTAACTAAAAATTCGGTTTTAAACTATAACTTAGTGTTTTTCACTATTCATCAAAAATTGAAAGTTTTCAGAAAAATTCCAAAAATTCACCCTAAGCTAATTTCAATATTCCGAATCCAAAAATAAAGTCCATTTTGAAATATAATATTTATAAAATTTCAAAAAGTGGGAATTACTACTCATAACAGCTAGTTTGATTGGTTGTGGTGTGTGTTATAACTCGAAGTTGCGTACAACACATGCTACTGTATTATTCAAAGAGAAGTGTATCATGGAATCTTGGGGTGTTACATTCTCCCCTCCTTCAAATACTTTCATCCTCGAAATTTCTAGAATACTATTGCATGAAAAGACTCGGGTGGTTCTTCATCATATGTTCATTGGGTTCCCACATTGCTTCTTCCATCTTATGGTTTCTCCACAAAACTTTTACCAGATGAGTCGTCCAGTTTCTCAGTACTTGTTCTCTCATATCAAGAATCCTGACGGGCTCTTCGCAATAAGACAGATCGGGTTCCAGTTATAATTCCCCATAGGTGAGTACATGTGTCGGGTCAGGCATGTATTTCTCAACAGTGATACATGGAACACATCGTGAACTTTGGAGAGACTTGGCGGCATTGTCAAAGGGTAAACTACATCCCCAATTCGTTTTAGAATTTTGAAAGGTCCGATTTACCTAGGAATCAATTTACCCTTCTTACCAAAACGTATAACATCGTTCCATGGAGATACCTTCATGAAAACATGATCTCCTACCAGAAATTCCAAATCCTTCCTTAGGTTGTCAGCATAGCTCATCTGGCTACTTTGAGCTTCTTTGATGTGGTTTTGGATTACCTTAACCTTTTCCATAGTTTCCTCCACTAGTTCTAGGCCTACGATTTTTCTTTCACCAATATCTTCCAAACAGGTTGGTGTGCGACATCTCTTTCCGTATAATGCTTCATATGGTGCCTTTTGAATACTTGAATGGAAGCTATTGTTATAGGAAAATTCCACCAGAGGTAAATATTGATCCCACATACCCTAAAAGTCAAGTGAGAAAGATATCAACATGTCTTCTAAGATTTGAATAGATTATTCTGATTGTCCATCAGTTTGGGGGTGGAAAGCAGTGCTCAAACGAAGTTCAGTATCCAAGGCCTTCTGAAGACTCTTCCAGAATCCTGATGTAAAATGTGGATTAGGATCAGAAACAATTGATATTGGTACTCCATGAAGTCTTAAAACTTCATTAATATATAGTATTTCTAATTTCTCAAGTGGTAAATCTTCTCCTATAGCAAGAAAATGTGCTGACTTGGTAGGACGATCAACAATGACCCATATTGCATCATTCATTCTAGGAGTCTTTTTTAGTCCAATGACAAATTCCATTGTAATATTATCCCATTTCCACTCAGGTATGGGAAGAGGTTGCATGACTCATCTAGGTTGTTTCCTTCCAGCTCTCACTTTTGAAAAACCATACATCTTGACACAAAATCAGAAATCTCCCTCTTCATGTTGTCCCACCAAAAATGTTCCTTCAAATCTATATACATTTTGGTTCTCCCAGGGTGTATAGAGAAATTGGAACTATGAGAATCATCCAAAAATTCCCTTTTTAGATCAGGTATATTGGGAACACAAAGTCTCTTCCCAAATTTCAAAATTCCATCTTCATACACAAAGTCACTCAATCTCCCATCATTCATAGCTTTAATCTTCTTTTGAAATTCTTCATCATCGGTCTGAGAACTCTTTATCCTTTATAGTAAATAAGGTTTGGAAACTGTTTGAAAAATTATTGATGTTTCACCTTCCATGGTGATTCCTATATCCATCTTTACTAGATCCATGTATATAGGATCCTTTTCAACTCTCATCTTGTTCAAAACTCCATGATCTTTTCTGATCAAAGCATCTGCCACCTTATTTGTCTTCCCTGGGTGGTAGTGTATAGTGCAATCATAATCCTTGAGTAGTTCAAGCCATCTCCTTTTCCTCATGTTGAGTTCTTTCTGTGAGAAAATATACTTCAAACTCTTGTGATCGGTATATATATCACATTTTTCACCATGGAGATAATGTCTCTATATCTTCAAAGAAAATATTACAGCAGCTAACTCAAGATCCTGAGTAGGATAGTTTTGCTCATGAATTTTTAGCTGTCGTGATGCATAGGAAATAATCCTATCATTATGCATAAGGACACAACCAAGTGCTTTCATTGATGCATCACTATAAATAAGAAACCCATCATTCCTCGATGGTAGAGTCAATATAGGAGCATTGACTAATATTTTCTTCAGTTATTGAAAAAATTCTTTACAATCTTTTGTCCAAACAAATTTAACACCTTTACGTGTAAGATTTATTAATGGGTTAGCCAACCGTGCAAAATTCTGGACGAAATGTCAATAATAACATGCTAAACCAATATAACTTCGTAACTCCGTTATACTCATTGGTTCTGTCCATTCTTGGATTGCCTTGGTCTAGAAGGATCAATAGAGATTAAATCTTTAGAGACAATATGTCCAAGAAAAGAAATCTCAAGATGCTATAATTCACACTTGCTAAACTTCCCATATAATTCATGTCTTCTCAAAGTCTTCAATATAATGCACAAGTGATTTTCATGATCTTCATAGCTTTTGGAATATACTAATATATCATCAATAAATACCACCACAAAATCATCGATATATTCCTTGAAAACTCTATTCATTAGATCCATGAATACAGAGGGTGCATTAGTCAATCCAAAAGGCATTACTATAAACTCATAATTCCCGTACCTGGTTCGAAATGCTATCTTCGAAATGTCTTCCTTCTTCACACACAACTGATGGTATCCAGATCGAAGACCAGTCTTTGAAAAGTATTGAGCTCCATGCAGTTGGTCAAATAGATCACCAATGCGAGGTAGAGGATACTTGTTCTTTATTTTTATAGCATTAATTTCCTTTTAGTCTATACATAACCTCATAGATCCATATTTCTTTTTTACAAAAAGGATAGGGGATCCCCATATAGAAACACTAGGGTGAATAAATACCTTATTAATAAATTCCTCTAGTTGTTTCTTTAATTCAACTAATTCCACAGTGGCCATTCTTCAAGGGGTCTTCGATATATGACTTGAACCAGGAATTGAATCAATGGAAAACACAATTTCTCGGTCTGAAGGATGTCCAGGTAAATCTTCTAGAAACACATCAACATATTCTCTCACAATAGGTACATCCTCTATTTGAACATTCCCTTACTTACCCATAGTTATTTCATTCTCTTACTACCCAATAATTGAATTTAGTTGATCTACTGGGGGTGGATCTAGATAAGAATTAGGCAGTGATGATTCTTCTCTAAAGATAAGGTGTTCCTTATCATCATTATCAAAAAATTTAACCTCCTTCTTCTTACAACAAATCTTCACATCATGGTCTTAAAGCCAATACATTCTGAGGATTATATAAAATTCAATCATAGGTATGACGATGAGATAATCAGATAAAGAAAATTTATGTTCTCTAATGGGGACTGATTCACATTTTTTTTGCAATGATACTTCCCTTAGGAGTTTTTATTGACAACTCCCTTTTTAAATCAAATTGAAAATATCTAATTTTCTTAGCAAATGGGGAAGATGTGAAAGAATTTGATGATCCAGAATCAAATAATGTATTTTCTAAACTTGAGGAAACCATTAAATTACCTGCCACTACATCTTTTAGAGCTTCTACCTCAGTAGTAGTGATAACATAAGATTGGCCTTGATCCATTGGACTTTTCTGAGGTAAGTTCCCCTGACGCTTAGGACATTCATTTTCATAATGTCTCATCTTCCTACAGTTGTTGCATTGAACATCAGTAGCTTCTTTCTTCCCCTTGAAATCACGCGCTTGGTGGCCTTTTTCACCACACTTGTAACAGACACTCATTCCTTTTAAGCAAGTACTAGGGTGTTTCTTCCCACATTTACTATAGGATGGATATTCAACTTTTCCCTTCTTCCCCTTATTTCCATTTCCAGATTGATCAGAAGATCTCTTCTTCTCTTTCTTTGCTTTAAAGTCATAAGACTTTGAGAATTCTTTTTCAGTCTTGATATCACATGAGACAATATCTTTGTACAACGAGAAGGTTTGTGAGACTAATTATCGACGGAGAAATGGTTTTAACCCATCAAAGAAATGATCAATATTACTTCTTGGGTTATGAATATAATCTGCAGCATACCTCGCTAACCTTGTAAAGTTAGCCTCATACTTTTTGACATTCTCATCCTACTTTTTCCTCAGACTCAGAAATTGCCTTTCCATATCTGCTCGATGGTCACGAGGAAAGTATTTTTCTAAGAAAATATCTTTAAAATACCTCTATTCTATATTTTATACTTCACCATCTTCCTTCGTGTTTTGAATCAATGACCACCATTGATCAGCTTCTCCAGTGAGGTGGTAAACTGCCATGACGACTTTTTCCCTTTTTCTACTCCCCAAGGCGTGGAATATTTTCTCTAAAGAACTTATCCATTACTCAGTTACCAATGGATTTGTACTCAAATTGAATGTTGGTTATTTTTTCCTCATGAAGCTATCTAACGTTGATCCTATATGTTATGGATCGCGGTGCTCCATACGGGTAAGGTTATTATTCATAACTTGAGTGAGTTGTCCCAGTATGGTGATTAGCTGATCAGCACCAGTTGCATCACCAGCTCCAATATAATTATCTTGATAAGGAGTTCAATCCCTACATGGAGTGTGTGCATTGATACAGTTTCCATTCCTTCCACTAGGCGCCATTTCTAAACAATGGCATAAACTAGATCAGTTTATGAATCAAAATAGATAATTCCATTCTTGTAAACCACTTAACATAAATTGAACAATTTATGGATATAATCCATAATCATAAAAAATGTTTTCTTTGAGGAAGTATATACTCATAAACCCTTCATAATGGTTTTTAAAGAAAATGAGAATTATCATAAGCATGTCCCTCAAGAGTGTCGTAACCAAAAGTGCATCAAGGCCCGTTGTCATGCACCAGTTCCCGTTCGAGTCTAGCTCAAAGCGGTGTTTTCAGCTTTTACCCCTAGGTACATCTATTCAAGAGCCGCCTCTACCTGCTCGTATCCAGACAGGGATGTATTGCTCATAAAACTCACAAAATATCTACAATACCAAAGTTCTAGGAAGTTCTTCTATACTAATCCTCAAAGACCACCTTAGCTCTATGTGCTCTAATCAGAGTTTATCTAAATCTAGCTTCCATGGTTTGTACTAAACTTCCTCTGATACCAACTATAATGCCCCGAACCCAGTTACGCAGAGTTGGTGCATTATTACATAACATTGGCATGATCACAAAAGATCAAGTCTTGAAATACCTATTAGATTAGTAGCCTTGGAAACACTAGATATATTCATAAGTCTTACATTAAATCATAAAGTGAAAAAAACTAAAAAAACATCTTGTCTTCATATCCCCTCATACTGTCCCTACAGGTCATTCCTAAAATACTTCTTCACATCTTGGGAAAATAAAACATTGAAATGGGTGAGCTCAGATGCTCTGTAAAGATAACAATATAACGGAAACATTCATAAATAAACATAAACATATAAGGAAATGTATAACTAAAACAAAAGCCTTTTAAACTTGAACTTCAGCATAATATGGCAATGATAAAATGAAATAATTCTATTTACTTATTCACATTGAAATTCTACTATTCGAATAATCACATGAAATATCAATAACCACTTTCATAATGATGGAATGCATAATGCCAGACTATCATAACCACATAGTAAAGGCCTTGTGCCAAGACTACAAATAAGATTTTTTCAAGGCCTTGTGACAAGACACTAGTTTTTCTAATGAGACCTACCGATGCATCAAGGAGCTATAGCGGGATCCACCCATCACTTATTATGTCCAATGCATTCCTCATATGAACATATTTAAACATAACATAAACATTCGTATTAAAACTAGCATAAGAAATGTCAATAATTTCTCCATAAACCATGAATGATATAAAAATAACATATCCACAGTCAAACATATCACAAAACCTTAAATACTATATGGAAGTTTTGTATCATAATAAATGAACTTCAAATAAGCCTAAAATCAATCAAAGGATGTTGACATAGATGAAATCAAAACTATTTGAGATAAATATATCTTTTCTTGAAATCATTTAGAAGTCATATAATTATAAAATAAAATGTTTACTTTCAAAATATTCTTATAAGCTTGTAAGGGAATCTTAGACGATTTTATAACAGCATAAAATAGCCGCACCCACCGTATAAGTTAAAAAAAATACATTCTTACCTTAATTCTGTCGAAAATGTTAAAAAGGACCTTGTTTGGAAAATGACAGAAAGATTCCTTTATAAAATTCTTATAAAAAGTCAAACAAGGGTATAAATAAATTTAACCCATATTCTGTAAAATAGTAATAATGTTTTGAAATACAATTTTAAGAACCATGGATGTGGATGATAAAGAGGTCCCATTAGATAATTACGTATAAACAACCTCAGACAATGAAGAGATTGTGAAATAAACCCTTACCTTGTAATTTTACTTGGTTGAGGGTAGGTTAAAATCCTATATAATGGTAAAATAATTTTTATTAAATTATAAAAGAATCATATACCTTAATATGATATCATATATGATCTTTTAACATTGCTTTGTTAATAATATCTTAGTATTATCATCATTTCAGGTGTTTACTTACTCATTTTCTTTTATATGTTTTGTTACATAAGCTGTGTTTGTTATGGATAGTTTGTATCTTATTCATATCCAAAATGAAATAAAATTCTTAAAAATTACTTTTAATAATCAAATTATAATTAGTATTGAATGGATATGATGGGGAATGAATCTAATCGCGTTCGGGGAGACGGTAGTCCTTACGCACGCACAAGCGAGAATATCATTCTTTTGATATTAAAATCATATATAATTGGATGCTATATAATATATAAAAAATCATTATAATTTTATATTTATTATTTACTTCAATTACACATCATTATCATACCCATTTAAATAATAATGTTTTGAATAACTATTACACCACGACGTGGAGACGGTAAGCTGTACGTACACACGTATGATAACATGTCATTCAAAGGATGGATAGAATACTGAATATGGTTGTACCATATTTATAATAACATCACAATATATAGAATATACTGGATTTATTACTTTATAATGGAAATAATAAAGAAAGAAGAAGTGAAAAAAAGGAACATGAAAGAGGTGGGTGAAAACATTACCTCTTCTTCAGGTTCTTCCTTTTGATTTGATCAAAATGGCTCCTTAGGATGGCTTTCTGACTAAAGGAAGGCCTCTAGGATTAAGTGAGGTAAGTTGAGAGAATATTTGGGCAGGGTTTTGCCGAGCCAAAAGGCTTTGAAGGTGTGAATTAGTGAGAAGGCCGAGTGCCCTTTTATAAGAGGGGTGAGGGGCACCTTAGGAAATGCTAGAAATATTATTTTATAATAAATACATATTTGGTTTCTAATGCATCAAAAGTGTATTATTTAAAGGTTAAGGTGGGGATAAGTCGAAACAAACTCAACCAATATCTTTTAGATAGGTTTGGGTCACTATATTAACCTTATCTTTTAGTTTTAACTCTTAGTTAATTAGTTTGACATTTACCGTGTCTCTTTGTATTTTTATATTATATAGTTAATAAACTTACTATATACATCCAAGTGACCTCCAAGTGGTCCATTAATAATACAAATATCATTATATATGTCCTTTGGCCAAACCTTAGATTTTTAGGAATAGAATATCAATTAATAATATAATATTGTTTTAAAACTCTTCTATGTCTATTTTGACACTATTTGGTATTTTATTTTTACTAAATTTATAACAGCATTATTAATTCAAAAAAAAATCTTCTAATCAACCCTAATATGTTATATTAACCTATAAAATTAGGGTAATTCATAAAAAGTCTAAAATTAAATTTATTTGGATATTTATAATATCAATTATCTTAATATTTCATTAATTAGGTAATTACTCCATCACCGTTGTGTCATAAATAAATTAAATTATTTAATTTCTAAAAATTATAAATAAAATAAAATTATTTATTAAATCTTCTTATATTTCTAATTAATATTTATAATCGAATTTATATTTTGTATAAACCTATATTAAAAATGTTTTAGTTATTAAACTTTGATTTTAACTCTTTTAACTCTTCTTTTAATTAAATAATAATAAATTTCCGAATCTAATCCAAGTGGACCTAAATGATAATATTTTATTTCTAATGTTGGTTTTGGTTGAGGTAAACTTGTATAGTAGAATTAGGACATGTGTTAGGGTAATATTAATATCAGTTTTACCCTTAATTACCATATTTACTTTTAACCATGGTAAATAAAAGTAAAAAGTTACTATTCACCAAAAATTATTTTTATCTTATTGAACCACATTTTACTCCTTGATATTAACCTTGTCTCTCAGATTTTCGAAATTCCACTCATAGAAGCGGTAAAATTAAGTTTTATATGAATTTGCAAATTCTCCTAGGAGGTGGGTAAAAGACGGTGAAAATTTCAATAAAATTTTTATATATCTAAAATTATTACAAAATAACTCCAATGAATTACATTGAACTTATAAAGGTATTATGTATCTAGTTTGAACTTAATTAAATTTAAATAAAATAAATGATTATTTAAATAAAAATTTGGTTTTAAACTATCACTCAGTGTTTTTGAGTAATCATCAAAAATTGAATTTTTTCTGAAAAATACCAAAAATTCACCCTAAGATAATTTCAATATTCCGAATCCAAAAATGAATTCCATTTTGAAATATAATATTTATTAAATTTACAAAAGTGGGTATTACTATTCATAACTGCTAGTTTGATTGGTTGTGGTGTGTGTTAGAACTCAAAGTTGCGTACAACACACGCTACTATATTATTCAAAGAGAAGTGTGCCGTGGATGTTTGTAGTGTTACGGAATTTTTATGTATAGTAGGGATTTTACAGGGTTTTGTGGAGAATTAGATTTAGTTCCTGTATGTTTATGATACCTTACTATTATGGTTGGTGATGTGTGGATGGGATTGGATATGTAGTTATAGATATATATTAGGTTATGTGTCTGTTTATTGATTCCAACATGAGATTTTGGGCCCTATATGAGGTTAGGGAAGGTTGGGTTATGACTTGACCCACATCAGATCTTTATATATAGAATGGATTTAATCACATATCCTTTTTATATTGGAGTGTGAGAGGAAAAAATAAATAGGAAAGTTTTTGTGGGGATCATTTGATTTTACCCATCCTTGATACTATTTTATTATATTGGATATGATATTTGGTGAGTGATCCTTAGTGCGGCTGGGTGGTAATGGACTTGATAGGTTCCTGTTGGTTATTTTATTTATTCATTGATTCACTAGTATACTCCTTCCAAATTTACATGATATATTCTGATTATGATCCTTATGAGAATACAATTTATGATCACACTTATATATAAAAACTATTTTGAAGTTCCCTGGGAAAGCCTGGAGATCAGGATGGACACTTTTAGCTTGGACCTTAGAGTTGTGACACCGAAAATGTCATTTTTATGTCTATTTTTGAGTTTTATTCACCATTTTGGTTCATTATTAGATCTCCTAGGTGTTGAGGTTTGAAAATGGTGGTTTTGGGAAGACATACCAAGGTTCACAATTAGCGCACTCATTGTCTGATCGTGCAGATAACCATGTGACGGTGATGAAATTGGTGACAATGGGGTTTTTCGAAGTTCAAGAATGGATTGAAAAATTGTGTGACACATAGGGGTAACCATTTGCTTGATTTTTGGGGATACATCAAACCCACATGGTTGGCACATGTTTTTCTAACTGTGTTGAAAAATCAAGTGTCCAGTCCAGGTCACTTAGAAAATTTATTATTTACCATTTTCCCTATCAACCTTTTAGGGTTTTGGACCTCATTTTCTTTCCCATCATGAAAAAATCATTCTCCTTGTTGTTATATCTTTCCTTCCCCTTTTTTGGAAGATTCTTCTTGTATTTCTTGGTTTTTATCTTGATTTAAGTCAATTTATTCGGGTTTTCTTCTTTCTTACCCCTTCTCACAAATTGTTCTTCCATTTTCAGGGAGATGTGAAATCCTTGGAGAGGTGTTGACTAAATACATATTATTTATTGGAGGAAATGGTTTGTTTTATTGTGGATTTGGTGTGTGAGGATTTGATATTCATTTTTCAGGTGGGTGTCATTGAAGGCGATGGGGTTGTAAGTGATTCTGAGGTAGACATATCTATTTAAGGTTGTTTTCCATGGATTACCTTTATATTTATAATTGTATTTGGTTTGTGTTGTTTAAATTTTCTTTTAAATGATTCATTATTTATATGTATTATTTTCATGGTGTGATTCATGGATTGGTTTAAAAATTTGGGATTTTAAAGCAGGTTTTACAAATGGGGGGTGGCATGTCTTCTCCCTAAGAATTTTATAAAATGGATCAAAGAGATTTTATTACTTTAAATAGATTTATAAAATAGTTTTAGAAATGGTTTTACATTGTGGGAAGGCGTTTTATAAAATGGGAATGTTTTTTTAAATTTCTTGTGAAATGGCTTGTTTGATATGGTAAATATTGTGATTATGTTGGCATGTTGTATCAAGAGGGATTATCGGGGTGTGAGAAAGGGGTTGTTAGAGGGACCATAATAGCCTTATTGGGGAAGAATGTGTGAGATTCCATGTTTGTTTACAAGGGATCATGAGATCCTTTGGGTATGAATGCTATTATTGGTTGTTGATTGACCATGAGAGCTCTTGAAGTTTGGACTGGGGAATACCATAAAATCTTCCATTGTTTCTTATCCAAATATTACTTTTTTAGACTCACTCATAATAGGAATTATAGTTAGATCCCTAGGTTCACATTGATCATATGTTATTGGTTTACCTATTCATTTTATTTGTGCCATGTTGATTTGATATCATGTGTGTTATTCCCTTTTCCATTTATATGGTTATATGATCTTGGTGTTATGATCAAATTTATTATGCGTTGTTGGATATGTTGATCAAGTTGGGCCTTGGGCCTTGTTTCTTTATTTTATCATTGTTGATTATTATTTTGGAAAAATTATTTTATTTGAAAATGAAAACCAAATGTATTTCAAAGGATTATTTGAAAATGGTGTGTTTTCAAAGTGGTTTAATTTTGAAAAGTTTTTTAAAGCTAATTTATTGGGTTTTATGTGTAAAATAATTTAATATATTCATGGTGGTATCATAATAGGCTTTTTTTTCACACACTACATATTACATTCGATTTATGTATATTTTGTTTTATAAGAAATAGGTAAAGGAAAGAGACCATGCACCTAGGTGGATCTTCTTGATTACCATCATCCATCATTCTGTAGTGGAGGTGTGGTCTCACAGAGGATGGATATTATAGAGTAATTATGTTATTTTTTATCCATTAGAATGTATTTATAGAGTCTTTTTGGATTAGAACTTTTTTTTTGTTATGAGTTATAACTTGAGATACCATGTATATGTCCTTTTTAGCATGCTTGTATCTGATGTTTGTTTTGGTTTATGGTATCTTATTTTTCACATGATACATTGACCTGGATGTTATATATTGTTGAATATAATGTTATTAGTGTGGTTTTACTATTTTATGCCTGGTTCGTTCTAGTTTACCCTGGGAGAAATCATTCCCAAGATATTTTTGGTTATGCTCGGTGCATGTAACAAGCTTGTGGAGACTGAGAACACACTTTGGGCCTTGGAGTGGGTTGTCTCGGGTGATGGGTTGGGTAGACCCATGTTGGTTCATTAAAAAATGGTATCTGAGGAGGTTTTTATTGGGGAGTTATTGGTAGAGTGAAGTTAGATCTATTGGGACTTGAGATGTAGGAATGGGGGAGTGCCTAACCATCTCTTCTTCATGTCAAATCTTTAGTTTTCATGGGTGGTTTGGGATTGTGGTTATGTATTGAGCCCGATTAAAGTTATTTTGATGATATATCAAGATATTTACTAGTAATTTGTTATATATTAGGTGACTCATGGGTTGTTTTGAGTTTTTGGGGTGAGATAAGGAGGTCTAGTGGTGGTTTGCAGTTAGTTGTAACCACAAACAACCTATCTGGTCTTGCCTTCCTACTACAGTAACACCTTCTCAGTTGGTGCGTGATTTTTTGAACCACAAGGAAAAACCATTTATAGTGGGAAATAATTAGGTTTTTTTTTAATATTTTTGATCCTATTTCATTCGTAATTTATTATGATGATAGTGTTTCTTATTGATACCCATGATGGGGGTTTCTTATAGTTCTTTTGATGTGGACTGAGATAGAACTATGCTTTACAAAGCTTGTGTTTTGTGTCTTGTAGATAATTCCTCCGAAAATAACCTCATATAGGAATATAGAGGGTGTTGTAAAGAACACATTAAAATAAAAAAACTCTTCTTGATCTGTATTTAGTGGAGTCATTGCTTCATACGATCTAAACCTTGGGTCAAGTGGGTAGTCGAGAGCAAACCCAGATGGTGGAAAATGATCAGAAGTTTATGAGGAAAAATCCATCAGTGTTCCATGTAGATAAGGGACCCAATGATCTTAAGGAGTGTTTAGATAGTATTGAGTGGGTATTTGAGTTTCTAAAGACCTATGAGACCTATAAAGTGGTATTCACCATATATGTGTTAGAAGGACTAGGTAGAATGTGATGGGAGTCGATGGTGCTCTCAAGAGGCACAAGGATCTCTCATGGACTACTTTCAAGGTGTATTTTAATCATCAATTGTACCTAGAGACCTTGAGATCTACAATGAACCATGAGTTCTTGAATTCGGAGTAATGGATCATTTTTTGATAGAGTATTCCACTCATTTTTCCATTTTTTATGTTTCTATGGCTCTCCTCAAGAATGATTACCTCAAGGATTTACATTTAGTGATGCGTTTGAGGCCATAGATCAGTTCTATGATTATTATTTTCTGTCCTATAACCTACCTAGAGGTGGTTGAAAATGAACTTATGGTAGATACTTATTTTATGGGTAAGATAGGTCTCAATGGTTTCATATTAGTGGGAAAAGCTAAAGTTCTTTGTCAGGTTAAAATAGGAAGTTAGGTGAGTCTCATTAGGTCAATGCAAAGAGTTTCCAACAGCCAAAAAGTTCCGATATTTTGATTTATTCAGGGTATAATCCCATTGACTATTATCAGTATAGGAAGGATGGACACACCAGACCTCATTTCTTAGAGATTCTGAGGGTGTTCCATCTATGTATAAATCTTGGTTATCTCCGATGATTCTATCAGTTTTATTCATTGGGGAGAGGTGTGGGATCCAATTTTTTGAAGGGATATTAGGTGCAGTCAGAATCTTCTAGGGGTGGCGGATCTCTACCTAATGGTAAGGTAGATATCTAAATGGGAACAAGTCATAGGGTGAGTTTGAGCCCTGGTGTATCTATGTAACATAGGTCATTCTGGAGGACTTAGCTTATAGGGCAACAACCATGAGAGGTACAATATTTTTGCTTCTTCAATTGAATCAGTTTTATTTGAAACTAGAAAATACCATTCATTAATTTCATTGGAAATAATTGATTATTTGGGTATGTGATCTTAGTTAATGCTATATATTATGGATTTTATAACCCCATTGGGTAATAAGAAGGATAATGGTTTCAAGTTCCCCAAATACTATACTTTGGTACCTCGTGTGGAAGTCATATGTGACTTTCTTGTTTTGAACTTGGATGTTTTTGAGCACATTATCAGCATAGATTAGATGATTAGCTTAAAAAAAATTCAGCGTCTATCACTATAGGGTCTAGTTACTTACTTCATATGGGAGCACTCACATATTTCAGGGTGAGTGGGATTCATGATTACGGAGAGCCAGAATATTTTCTTTGGAGTTGGGGTTGATCTCATGCCAGTTTTCTAGGTTGTTTCTTAATTTTATTGAGTAGAGTTTAGTGGGAAAACATCCTATGGTCATGGATTGGTACCCATATGTGTCTCTTCATGATTTTTCTAGATTACCTCCCCAATAATAGATCGAATTTACTATTGATCCGCTCCCTAGCATGATCCTGATTTCCTTACTATCTTATTAGATGGATCTAGTTGAGTTGAAAGTCCTAAAATTCATACTAGAGGATCTTGACGGAAAGGTATTTATCCATCCTAGTGTCTCATCATGTAATTTTATAGTTATATTTAAAAATGAGGAATATTGTAGCCTCTGACTTTTCATAGACTATCATATTCTTAACAAGGTGACTGTGAAGAATAATACCCATTACCTAGAATTGAAAATCTATTTGACCAACTCAGGGGATCCTGTTTGTTTTCAAAGATAGATCATAGATTGGGGTATAACTAGTTGAGGGTCTTGGAAGTGGATGTTCCAAATACCTCAATTATAATCCAGTATAAATATTTTGATTATTTGGTTATTCCATTTGGTCATCCATCACTTTCTAGACTCCTTTATGGTCATGTTTGTGGATGAAATCTTGGTGTATTCCAAGATAAAAGAGGATCATTTTGACCATATGTTGGTTGTTTTGGGTGTTTTGAGGGAGAATAATTTATATTCCAAGCTATCCAAGTGCTAGTTTTGGATTTAAGAAGTTAATTTTTTAGGCCACATGATTTTCAAGGTAGGAGTCTTAGTGGATCCAGAGAAAGCTTGATCAATCATTTCTCGGGACCAGCCTAAGAATGTGTTATAGATCCACAGATTTCTAGGCCTAACCAGATATTATAGTCATATTGTTTAGGATTTCTCCACGATGGATTCTCCCTTGAAGGGTTTGATCCAGAAAGGGGTGAAGTTTGAGTGGGATGAGAAGTTCCAAAATTCATTTGAGCAGTTAGATACTCATATGACATCTGCACCAGTTTTGATTCTTGCTAAACAAGGGAGAGATTATATAGTTTATTATAATGATTATCATGCATGGTTTATATGTGTGATGATGTAATATGACCATGTAGTGGACTATGTATCATGGAATCTATACACTTATGAGTAGAATAACCCTACCCATGCTATGGAATTGGACATCATTTTTCATGTGTTAAAGACATGGTGACCCCACCTCTTTCAGAAGCGTTTACTATGTATTAGGATTATAATATATAGAAGTTTATTTTTACCCAGAGGGATATGAAACTTAAATAGATGTTCTAGGTGGATTATATTTAGAATTTTTATTTTGATATTGTGTATACACCTGAGAAAGGAAATTTGGTCACCTATTCATTGAGTAGGAAGCTTCCATTGTAGGGGGTTCGAGAATCGACTGATGAGTGGGGTATGATGAGTTTGTTTTCTAATTTAAATCTAGAGGTGAAGGAGGATATAAGGTAGGTGTTCTTTGATAGTGTGAGAGTTAAACCCTCCCTTATATATTGGGTTAGTATTTAGAAGATATTTTACCCAGATTTATAGTAGATTAGCAGTGCTATAAATGGTGGGGAGACCTCAGGTGATTAATCATAGTCTTTTGATGGTTCTATCCTCTTTATTAAGTGGATGGAGTTTACTTTGAGCCTAAAGCAGGAGGTGATGACTGAGATTCATAATTATAGTTGAACCATTCTCCCTAAGGTGACCAATATGTTTTATACCTTGAGAGGCTAGTATAGGTGTTCTCAGATGAGATATTCAGTGGTAGACTTTGTATCCAGGTGCTTGACCTGCGTGAGGATCAAATCCGAGCATTAGAGACCAATCAGGTTGTTGAATCCACTTCCTATTCTAGTGTGGAAGTGGGATGAGATCTCTATGGAGTTTTGATAGGGATACAACATAATTCATGTACGAAATATTCCATATGGGTGATTATCAATCATATAACAAAATCATCCCACTTTCATTCTATTAGGGATTCAATAAAGTTAGGGGACCTTGAATTCCTATTTGTTTGAGTGGTCTTACAACCTCATATAGATCCCTCAATGATAGTTTAAAACCAGGATGCTTGTTTTACTTCTTGTTTCTGGAAGGGACTCTAGGAGGCTTTGGTAACCTAGCTGAGATTGAGAACCACACATCACCCATAGATGGATGGTCAATCTGACCGAACCATCCTGACTACCAAGGATATGTTGCCGGAATGTGTGCTTGATTTAGGTGGTTCATGGGAAAGACACCTACTATTGGATGATTTTTCTTGTAATAAAATTTATCAGGACTTTATCTAAATGGTCATGTTTGAGGAATTTTATGGATAACCATTAGAATCCACCTTATACTAAGCTGAGGTGGGAGAGTGTTCCTTAGTGAGACTGAGTATCATCTAAGAGACAATTGAGATAGTGATATTGATTCAAAAATGGTTAGAGACATCTCATATTCACCAAAAGTCATATTTAAACTATTTTTTCAACCATTAGAGTTTTAAGGTTGGTCATCAAGTGTTTCTTCGGGTATCATTTTTTGTAGGACATCATCACTTGGGGAAGTACTGAAAGCTGGATCCATGTTATTTTAGGCTGTTTCATGTTGTGATGTTTATTAGAAATGTGTCATATTGGTTAGAATTTCCACTTTTTACAATCTTAATCCATGAATTAATTCATATCTCCCAGCCTAAGTGATACCATTTAGACCCATCTCTTGTGATATAGTAGGAATATTTAGAGCTTGAGATTTATGCCACCATTTTGGACTAATCAGTTTATATATTGGATTATTAGAATAAAGTGCTCCCCAGTAAGTTGATCTTCATCCATGTTCTCCAGTAGTGTGATGGTGATATCCATGAGATATATAAGATTAAATATTTGGTGAGGGATTAATGACCACACATTTTTTCTTCCGAGGATGCCTGAGGGATTTATAGGGGAAGGAAGTGGAATGATGGGGGGTTTACGACACCCATAGGGTCACTAATACTTCTAATTGTTGTTTTTATTTAACTTTTTGTTTTTTATTAGAGTTACTGGGTGATGAGGGTTGGAAATGGGAGGTTTTGGGAAAAGAGAAAAGTCTAACAGTTAGTGCACATTTTTTCTAACCATGTGGCTAACCGTTTGAGGGTGCTGTAGTTGGTGATATTTGGGTTTTGTCGCTCATTTTCCAATCACATCATGCACATACCCTTATCCTTGGTGGTTTATATTTCCCTCCACTTTGGTGGTGGGTTACTATTGGATTTATTAGTGTTTTGGATTGAGATAAGTCAATTTCTTTGAGTTTCTTTCTTCCTTCCCCCTTTGAAACACTTTTTATTCTATTATCATGAAGATATGGTGTAATTCCCAGAAATTTCCTTATAATTTTTTATATAGATTTACTTCGAGACTGAAAAAGTCAATGACATGTGATTCCAAGGCCTGGAGTACCTAGAATGATCCGTCAAAAAATATTAAGATTTAAATAGCATGGGTGAGGGGTTTTCCTAAAAAATTGGAATAACTCCTAAACAGGTGCCCAAATCATAAATATGAGGGCACCGTTGTGATCCGGATTGTGGATTTACCCTAGGCCCGACTTAATTTTAGTTAGCACATGCCTTTAGTGAGGAAACCCGAAAATGGACTAACCATAAATAAAATAATTAAATAAAATTATTTTATTTTTCAAATGATTATAACTCATGAACGAACACTCAAATTAGAAATATGACATCGCTACTGAAATATTGTAGGTATTATTTCCTTAGGAAGATCCTAACATTGAATGGTGTGAGCCAAAAATGGAACTTAGTTTTTTTCCGTAAATAAAATAATTAAGTAACAATTATTTTATTTTTAAATCCCTTCACATATAAAAAATAACTCAGATTGGAAATTCAAGAGTACCATTGAGATAGTGAGGGCATGTTTCCCTTAGGTG
The DNA here is from genome assembly GCA_963277665.1 of Viscum album. NCBI lineage: Eukaryota > Viridiplantae > Streptophyta > Magnoliopsida > Santalales > Viscaceae > Viscum > Viscum album. The sequence goes on from OY728166.1 coordinate 787,147,563, forward strand.
GAGCCTAACCTAGACCGAAGCGGGTCGACGATGATTGTTAATAATTTTTGAACTTTTTTAAGGTACATTCAGTAAACATGAAAGCGACAATTTCTATCTTTTGAACCAGTGCTTGGATTAAAAATTTGAGGGAACCACTGAATCCGCAGTGCCGGTTTTCTCTTAAGGAAAGCTCATCTTCAACTGGAAAGGTATGAATGAAATAGTTAAATTTTGGACCTTACAAAAATAATAATAAAATAACTCCAATGTTATTTTATTATTTCCTTGTAACTGTTGAGAGAAGATAGTGGGACCGTAGTGTAATGTTAGACTTTTAATGAGAGAACTTTAATGTCTTAAAACTCTTATTTATTTCGTTTTGTAATGACAACACTTATGCATTTAATTGAATCATTAATTACAGTTAACTAATGAATCATAATGTTAAACAACATGTGACAGAATAATCTCTATTTAAACAGAGTTTGGGCATGGGTTTTGGTCGCTCACGAGAAGAACCTCTGAAAAAGTGCTGATGAAGTCTTCCACAAATGTAGAATAGAGCTTCAATGACTGTTGTAGGATTCTAACCAGACTACAACGGTTTCCAATGAACACCCTTCGAACGTGGGTTCAACTTCCTCATTCGCATCACCTTCCAACGAGTTCCAAGTAGGGGTTTTTTTTAAGAATTTTAAGATTCATCTACCCCTTGATGATGTTAAATTCTTTCATTGTTATAATGCTAATGTGGAGGGCGCAGGCCGAACCGAACAAGGTCTGAACCCTCCTTTGAACTTGCTTTGGTTGTTTTCTTCATGGGTGACTGACCAATATGGCGGAAAGATGAAACCGGAGGAAACACATTGATGAAAGAGTCCTGGGAGGGCTGTAGGTGCTGTTGGAAAAGAAAACAGACCTCTAGAGCTTCACCGGAGGCCTGCAGAAGCTTCACCAGTGCAGCGACGCTGGCGACTCGAGGAGGCGGTGGCCGACACTCACCTGCCGCAAGGAGATAGCCGCGCCCGAAGGCGCCACATCAGATAAAGGGGGTGTCCAGCCTTTGTCGGTCATGTTGATGACGGTGATGCTGATCCATGGAGGAGGGTAGAACCGCGCCCACGGGTCCACTGTTGACTGGTCCACACATACCGGCTAGGTGGAGTGATGCCAACCTACGCCGTTGATGGTGGAACCCGAACGGACTTGTCTGTTTGGGAGGGGAGCAGACCCCCGCGCCAAGCCTGGTGGCCCCGGCTTAACCCGCAGCCAGCCCCTTCAGGACGGGCGTAGTTGAACCATGCTGGGGCCAGGTAAATCGGGCCAAGCCCTACACCTTCAGACCAAGTCCAGCGAGTTGGGTCTGGTCGGTCTGATCGGGTCGGACCGGACCCAGACCCACAAACGGACCAATTTCGATTAAAGGGAAATATCTCCAAAACTGGACGTTCATTTGAAAAACCTTCTATAGAACCGAAATCCTTAGGATGAAGCTGTCTTTTTGAAATACTTCACTTTGGTTTTGGAGAAAGTTGGAGTATGGCTGGGTTGGATCAGACTCAAATCCAACCGGCCTCCGACACTAAAATTCCTATAACTTACAGACTGATCGTCCGATTGATGTGCCGCCTTTTGCGTTGGACCCCTTAAGAGATAGAGGTTCATCAGGTTACTTTATTTTGTAACATCGTGGCTGTTGAGGTATGAAAAATGGATTGAGGAGTGGATCCTCACAGAATCAAGCATGCTTAGTGCTTGAATTCAATGGCTGACTATGACTTGTTGAAGGAATAACGATCCTAAGTGGGTTAGCACTTAGGGATCCTCCATGGGTCAGCAACTAGATATCCTCCATGGGTTTGTAACTAGTGATCCTCTATGGGTCAGCACTGATCGATCCTCTGTGGGTAAGCACTGAGCGAGCCTCCGTGGGTCAGCACCAAGCGATCCTCCGTGGGTCAGCGCGTAGCGATCCTTCATGGGTCCGCACCTAGAAATCCTCCATGGGTTAGCACCTAACAATCATATGGGGGTAAGCAAGTAACAATCCTCTGTGAGTCAGCACTTAGTGATCCTCTGTGGGTCATCACATATCAATCCTCTATGGGTCAGCACACAACGATCCTCCTTGGGTCAACTCCTTGTGATCCACCATGGGTCAGCACCAAGAGATTCTCTATGGGTTGGCACTCAGCGATCCTCTGTGGGTCCTCACTCAGTGATCCTCTATGGGTAAACACTTATAGATCCTCCATGGGTCAGCACCTAGCGATCCTCTGTGGGTCAGTACTTACCCATCCTCCATGGGTCAGCATCTAGCGATCCTATGTTGTTCAGCACGTAGTGATCCTCTATGGGTCAGCACCTTGCGACCTTGTGTAGTATAGCATAAAATTCCTCTTGACAGAATAAGATAATCTTTATTTAAGACTAATTATCTTTATTCATGTTCTTTAAGTTGTATACCTGGTTTGAGATGAGTCTTTCCTTGTTCTTTGGGATTGAGATCATGATTTTTGGTTCTTCCTTTGTGGAATTCTTGGAGACCTTCGAGGGTCTCAGGGTCCCTACTGGGCATTGTTATAGTCACCCCTACACAGGATTTGCCCGCATGTTTTTTGCATCTTGTGCAGATGACAAAAATCTTTGACCGAGATTAGGGAGCCAGGACAAGACGGTGCACAGAGGTGAACGATTGATGTAGAGATCCACAGTGATGAGATGTACCTACCCTTTAGGTAGGATCCTTGGTGGATGATCTCATGGGATATTTTCTATTTATATTGTGTTTTCTCTTTTAGTTGGGATTGTATACTGTCCCCTTTACTTTTAGTTCAGACTTTTACTTCAAAATTTTTACTACGTGGTTACTTTTGTTGTGTACCTAGTCTATGTGTGTACAGGTTTAAAGGCAATGCCTTCCTGTTTTAGGGATACACCTTTACGGTTATAGTCTCCTACCCCTGGCCTATGGAAGACAGGCTTGTGTTATTCATGGAATGGGCCCTAGGGGACGGTTCGTAACAAAGTGGTATCAAAGGGCGGTGGGTTCTACCAGAGGAACTAAGAGTCTGTTTTTTCAATGGGGAAATAGTGTTAAGTGTCTTGAGTTCAGAATTCAGTCCAGGGAGTCCAGTGTTGGTGAGGTGCCCGACGTATCCATACACCATGACCCTAAGTTCTATTTTATGGCTCGGTGTACAGGAAGACTAGTTTCATGTGTTTTGAAATTGTTTTTCTATTGATATGTTTTGAGTTAGCTCACCAGGTATGACCTATTGGACATGGTTCATCTTGATTCTCTTTCAATATTCCTCAACATAGATAGATATCTATGATTACAATGCATGACCATGAGGATGGTCCACAGAGTGATGAGGCTTTAGTATAAGGATTGTTTCCTGAGATGGAACCTTCAGGTGGTCTCCTAGAGATACCACTGCCCATTGGCCAACAGTTACTTCCAACGCTACCGGTAGAGGACACATGTAGGCTCAGTGCCTTATACAAGTTTTATTGACAGATACCCCTTAGGATATAAGGTGATCTCGAATCATAGGTGGCTAAGGAAAGGCTTGTGGTGTTGACTGAGTTTCCATCTAGCCAGGGGACCATACAATCAGATGGCGGACTAGGTAGTGAGCCTTCTACATGGATCATCAGGGCAATTACATGGTTTATATTACCCTGATCTTATGATGAGGTGAATTTTCCATGGATAGAGCTTGAGAACATTACGTAGAGAAGGGTTATCTTTCCATAAAAAGATATACGGTATGTGCTCCCAAGAGCTTCTAAAACTTCGACGGGATGATGTGTCGGTAGCTGAGTATTCATTGAAGCATACCGACCATTTTAGGTACTCAATGAATATGATATGACAAGTGCATCAAGGCTCAGACCTTTGAGCAAGATATGTTTAGGGACATCTGAGCTTGCACTATTCATATGTGCATTCCTACTTATGTTAGGGTGATAGAGACAACCTTTGTGGTTGAAAATGCCTTGAATAAGTGGATAAATCTAGCTAATGTTAGTAGTGGGAAAGTAGGAAACCGACACCAGTCTTAGAGACTTGGATGTGTAATTTTTTTGGGAATAGGAAGTGATAAGGACAGATGAATATGCAGTGCAACAGATGTGGAAGAGGAGATAGGAGGGAAACATGAGGTGGTATACATTTCGATATGTTACAACCAGCACCTTAATGTGATCCCCACCAAGATCAGGGAGTTGGAGGATAGGGGAAGGGAGTAGCTTCATGCAGTCAAGGAGTGTGACCCAAGGGCTCAAGGATTGAATCGAGGTATGGTCTATGTCTACTACTAGCTACTGTATTAATAGACATAGGTACTAATCATTCCTCCTTGTCATGAATCTTGTTCAAGACCTATAGTTTCCGATTAAACCGTTGACTTGGCCTTTATGTCTAGAGATAATTATGGGAGGAGACTCGACAATCACACTTTTTACGATGGTGTGATCTGACCCTTGAGGTGAGGATTTTGGTTAGAACCTCTTGGTGGTAGTATCGAGGCCTTAAGATGTTATTTTGCGTATGGAATTGTCATCTACAGTTCATGCTCAGATATAATATTTTATGAAAAATGATTTGGTATATCTACAACATTAGAGTGGGGTTTTCCTTGGATGAAGAAAAAGGAAACCCAGGAATCACGAGATAAAATCATGCATAGGAGGGTGTAACCGATCACTCTTGAGTAATCCAGACTCACCCTCATGGCAGCATGTGTTTTGAGTTTTTAGTTCCCAACAATAGTGGAAGAGTGCGAGAACATCCTTTCAAAATATGTATCCAAGATTACATCCCCGCTGGGAGAGGGTCTTCCGCTTTGGCTTGTACCGAGGGACAACACCGATATCTGTAACTTCATATCAGATGGCTCCCGAAGAGCTCTATGAGATGAGATTATAGTTGGTGTATTTTCAGATGAAGGTCTTAGTAAGACCCAGTTTTCGAGGTTATGTGTGGATTAATGGCACTTTAACTAAGTGGCCATGGAGAATTAATATCCACTTCCAAAGGGTTTATGGGAACATCAACCAGTTAAAATGGGTAGCATTTCACGTGGAAGGAAAGTTTCTTGTAGGCCTTACAGTAGTTGAGAAAATGGTGATGGCTGGAGTTCCTAAAGGACTATGACTTTTAGATGGTCCATACTCCTAGAAAGGGGAACGTGGTGGCAGACACACGCAATAGGAGGTCAGGTTTACAACTGCTGAGTGAGGAGATTGAGTATCAAGCCATGATAAAAATATTCTTTTTGGATAGTGATGGAGCAGCTTACCTCCAGTCTATAATAGTCACGCCGCAACTCTTACAGAAAGTTATGGAGGTGCAACTTCTCGATGTTGACTTCAAGGCTCAAAGTGATCAGATATCATCCGTACTTTCTCCTCATGGACTTTTGATAGGTGGGGAGCACATCATCCTTTTCAGAGGATGCACCATGGTTTTAGTGATGTTACAGAATGAGGTGATGTTGGAATCCCATACATCCCCTTTGGCGATGCATCCTAGTGTGATGAAGATTTACTAGGACCTCTGACGTCAGTACTGGTTATCAAGGATGAAGGAAGCAGTGGCAGAGTTCGCTTCACGATGACTCACTTTTCGACAAGTGAAATCTGAGCATCTGGTTCCATAATGTTTGAGAACAACTTTTACCCCCAGATAAATGGTTATAAGGAGAATACTATACAGAACTTGATGAAATGATTCATGCTTGCGTCCTTGATTTTGGAAGTAGTTGGGATGACCACCTACCACTAGTGGAATTTGCATACAGCAATTGCTATCACTCCGCCGTTGGCATGGTATCGATTGAGGTCTTGTATGGGTGACTTTGAAGGTCACCCAAATGTTAGATAGAACTAGGGGAGGAAACACTCATGGGTCCAGAGTAGGTACGAGCTACCACTGAGAAAGTGCAGATCATCCAGGAGAGAGTGACACCTACACATAGAGGGAAGAAGTCTTATTCCAATAGGAGATAAAGACCCTTGGATTTTGAGGAGGGAGATCATGTTTTCCTTCAGGTCTCACCCCAACAAGGATTACAGAGATTTGGCCAGGGCAACAAGCTATCTTTGAGGATAATCATACCATTTCAGATTTTCATTAGAGTTGGGGAGGTGGTGTATCGCTTAGATTTTCACCAGAGATGCACCGTGTGCATAATATTTTCCTTGGGTCACAGCTGAGGAGGTACATGCATGATCCATCACCCATCATCGACTGTGGTGAGCTAGAAATTGGTGACGAGGTGATGTTTGAGAATTTTCTGGTTAAAATAGAGGATCAACAGGATTGTGTCCCTCATGGACAGTCGATTCCTCTAGTGCACATTCGGTGGCAGCACGAGAATCTTCAGAAGAGTAAAAGGGAGAAGTATGCTCATATTAATGCTCAGTTCCCCCACTTGTTTGTTTTCCCTTTTTTTTGATTTCGGGGACGTAAAGCCCAATGGTGGGGAGAATTTAATGTCCCAGAATTTCTGTACATTCCTTTATATAAAATAATTTCAACACCGTGAAAGTTTACGGAACGTGATTATGAGGCTTGTAGTGCCAGTAACGATCCATCGAAAAATATTAATCTTTAAATAGTGTGTGTGAGGGGTTTTCCTGAAAAAGTAGAATAAATCCTAAAAAGGTATACAGATTAGAAATCTAGGGGCACCGTTGCGTTCAGAATGATGATTTTACCCTAGCTGTGAATTAAGTATAGTCGACGTAGGCCTCAAGTGAGGAAACTCGAAAATGGAATAACCGTAAATAAAATAATTAAATAAAATTATTTTAATTTTCAAATTCTTATAACTCACAAATGGAGACTCATATTAAAAATCTAAGACCACCACTAAACTCGTGAGGGTATGCTTTCCTTAGACAGATCTTAACATTGGCTGATGCGAGCCAACAATGGAAGTTAGTTTTTTTCCTATAAATAAAATAATCAAGTAACAATAATTTTATTTTTAAATCCTTTAAATTCTAAACGGTAACTCAGATTTAAAATATGATAGTACCGTTGAGCTCGTGAGGGTGTTTTTCCCTTAGGTGGAGCCTAACCTCGACTGGTGCAGCTAGAGGGTGACTATTAATTTTTTTTGAATTTTTTTAAGGTACGTTCAGTAAACATGTAAGTAGTGGTTTCTATCTTTTGAACGGGTGCTTGGATTAAAAATATGATGGTAACGTTGAATCTGCAGCATCGGGATTCTCTTAAGGAAAGATTAACTTTGACCATCAAGGGTCAGATGAAGAAGCTAATTTTTGAACCTTAAAAAATAATAATAAAATAACTACAAATATATTTAATTATTTCCTTATAACCATTGATCGATGAAATTGGGACCACAGTGCAATGTTAGAATTTTAATGAGAGGCCATTAGTGTCTTAAACCTATAATTTCCTTCATTTTTAATGAAAAAACTTTTGTGTTTAATTTACTCATTAATTATGGTTAATTAATGAATCATAATGTTAAACACAATGTGAGAGATTAATATCTATTTAAAAAAAAAATTGGGCATGTGTTTTGGTTGCTCATGAGAGGAACCTCTGACAAAGTACCGATGGCATCTTCCTGCAACGTAAAACAAATCTTCGACGACCGTTGGAGGATTTGAACCGAATGAAGATGGGCGCTAACGAACACCCTTCAAATGCAGGTTCAACTTTCTCATCCACATTGCCTTCCAATGAGTTCCAAATAGGGGTTTTGTTTAATATTTTTATGATTCATCTACCTATTGATGATGTTAAATTATTTCTTTGTTATAACGCTAAGGCGGAGGGTGCGGGCTGAACCAAACAAGGCCTAGAACCTCTTCTAAATTTTCTTTGGTTGCGTTATTCATGGGAAACCGATAAATATAGTGGAAAGAAAAAACCGGGGGCCACACAATGATAGTAGCATCCTGAGAGGGCCGTAGGCACAGTTAGAAAAGAAAACGAACATCTGAAGCTTCATTGGAGGCCTGCGGAAGCTCCGCCAGTGTGGCGGTGCCAACGACTAGAGGATGTGGCATCCAGGACTCACCAGCCAAGAGATGATCGTGGCACGCGAAGGCACCACATGGGAAAAGGAGGTGGCTGGACTTTTCTGGCCATGTTGATGGTAGCGGCACGTCGCAACAACGCACCTCGAAGAAGGGACGCAGCTCCGAGCCGCGACGGGGGGAGGACCCACACCAACGGGTCCACTGTTGACCAGTCCACATGGACTGGATAGGTGGAGCAGTGCAAAATGATGTCACTGATGGTGGAATCCAAACAGAATTGTCTATTCGGGAGGGGAGTTGACCCCCGCACCCAGCTGGCGGGCTGCACCCAGCCAGCGGGTTGGGTTGGTCCAGCGGCCCGGCGGGCCGCTCAAAGCCGGATGGTCCGGGCCAGACCCATGGCCCAGCGGGATGAAACCATGGCCAGTGGGCTAAGCCCGTGGCCTAGCCACTTCAAGCTTGGCCTAGTAGGCCCGGTTTGGTCGGTCCGACTAGGTCGGACCGAAACCCGACACACTTACGGCCAAGTTTCGATTAGAGGGCTATATCTCCTAAACCAGAAATCCATTTGAGAAACCATCTACGTTGAAAAAACCCTAAGGTTGAGGCAGTCCTTTTGAGATACTTCAATTGGGTATTAGATAATGTTTGAGTATGGGTGGGTTGGATCAAACACGAATTCAACTGGGCCCCTGACAGTAAAATTCCAATAACTTAAATATCGGGCATCTGATTGACGCACTAACTGTTGCGTTGGAACCCTTAAGACATGGTGGTTAATCAGGTTACTTCATTGTGGGATTTCATGGTGGTTGAGGTATGACCAATGGCTTTATGAGAAAATCCTCCCAGAATCAAGCGCGCTTAGTACGATAATCCACTGGCTGGCTGTGACGTGATGAAGGAATAACGATCCTCAGTGGGTCAACACTTAGTGATACTTCATGCCTCAGCACCTATAGATCCTCCATGGTTCAGTAGCTAGCAATCCTCTATGGGTCAGCACTGAGCGATCCAATGTGGTTCAGCTCCCAGTGATCCTCTGTGGGTCAGCACGTAGCGATCCTCAGTGGGTCAGCATAGAGAAATCCTCTATGGGATAGCACTTAGTGATCCTATGTGGGTTAACACCTAGAGATCCTCCGTGGGTCATCACATAGCGATCCTCCATGGGTTAAAAACTAGCGATTCTCTGTGGTTCAGTATTGAGGGATCCTCTATGGGTCATCACTCAGGGATCCTCTATGGGTCAACACCTAGCGATCCTACGTGGATCATCACACATCGATCCTCTGTGGGTTAACACTGAGTGATCCTTTGTGGGTCAGCACTCAACGATCCTCAGTGGGTCAGTACTTAGAGATCCTCCATGGGTCCACACCGAGCTATTCTCTGTGGGTTATCACCTAGAGATCCTCCAAGGGTCAGCATCTAGAGATCCTCTGTGGGTCAGCACCTAGCTATCCTCTATGGGACAACACCAAGCAACCTTGTTTGGTCTATCAGCAAAATACTCTAGATATAATAAGATGGTACATCTTTGTGACTAATCATCTTTATTCATGTTCTTTACATAGTATACCTAGTTTGAGTTGAGTCTTTCCTTCTGCTATGCGATTCAGATCAATATTTTTGGTTTTCCCTTTCTGAAATTCTAGGAGACCTTTGGGGGTCTCGGGGTCCATACTGGGTATTGTTATACTCACCCCTACATAGTATTTTCAAACATGTTATTGTTTCTTGTGCAGACAACATACAGATTTGACCAAGATTAGGGAGTGAAGACTAGATAGTGCACGGAGGTGACCTGTTGGAATGGAGAGTCGCAGTGATGACCTGTACCTACCCATCAGGTACGATCCTTGGCGAACTATCTCAGGGATGGTTTTCTATTTCTGTTGTATTATATCTTTCATTTGGCCCTGTATACTGACCCCTTTACTTTCAGTTCTCACTTTTACTTCAACAGTTTTACTACGTGGTTACTTTTTTTGTGTACCTAGTCGGTGTGTGTACAGGTTGAAAGGAAATGCATTCCCGTTTTAGGGATATGCCTTTTCGGTTCTATTCTCCAACCCCTATCTTGTGGAAGGCAGACTTGGGGTAGTCACGGAATAGGCCTTGGGGGACGTTCCATGACATATGAAACCATGGGGGGGGGGAGTGTTGCATGAATATATGGTTATTAATGGAGTAATTTTTTTATTATGTATTAGGTGTGTGATGATTTAATTATTCTTTTTTGGGTGTTTTTCATTAATGGGGATGAGGTTGGAATCAAATTTGAGGTAGTTTTCTCCATTTAAGGGTGTTTTCCTTGTATTTCCATTACATTTATAATAAAATTTGGATTATGTTGTTCAAATATACTTTTAAATGATTTAGGATTGGCATTTTCTCCATGTTTGGTGTGATTCATGGATCATATTTTAAATTTGGGTGTTTAATGAAGGTTTTCCAAATGGGAGGGGTGTGGCATGTTTTCACTATAAGTGTTTGATAAAATGGATAAAAGGGATTTTATGATAATAAATGGATTTATAAAATGGTTTTATAAATGATTTTATATCTTGGGAAGTTATTTTATAGAATGGACATGTTGTTTGAGAAAATTTCCAATGAAATGTCTTTTTTGATATGGTATATGTTGTGATTATTTTGGAAAGGAGTAGCACATGAGTTAACCCGGGTGTGATTGAGGGGTTGTTCTAAGGACCATGAGGTACTTTAAAAGGAAGTATTTGTGAGATTCTATGTTGGTTTCCAAGGGTCTATGAGAGCCTTTGGGTAGGAATAATTTGAGAGATTCCATTTTTTTTGAGAGACCATGAGAGATATTGGATTTGGGTCCAAGGAAGAACTTGAGAGATTCCATTATTTCTTATCTGGCTACAAAACTTATTTAGACTCAATTATGATTGGCCCAATGGTTAGAGACCTAGATATAATTTACTTACTCTAAATTGGATTATGTGGTTTTGAATTTGATTCGTGTCATTTTGATTTGATATCATGTGTGTTATGCCTATTTCCATTTATATGGTTACATGATGTTGATGTTATGGTCAACTTTATTATACCTTTTTGGATTTATTGAGCATGTTGTAACTTTTTACTTATTAATTTATTTGAACCATGTTGATTATTGTTGTGGAATTTTTTTTATTTGAAAAGGGAAAAAAGGTATTTCAAAGGATTATTTTAAAATGGTGTGTTTTCAAAGTAGGTTTGTTTTGAAAAGTGTTTTCAAACTAAATTATTGGTTTTCATGGGTAAAAGAATTAAATAGATTCATAGTGGTATCCTGTTAGTATTTTCACCTCACAGTCTACATACGACTATGATAATATATAGATTTCCTTTTTTATGAAACAGGTAAGGGAAAGGGAACCATACACCTGAGTGGATCTTCTTTATTACCACTACCTATCATTTTGTGTAGGTGATGTGGTATCATAAGTATTGGATAATGTGGAGTAATATTTAGATTTTTTTCCGATGGGATTTATGTATTGTAACTATTTGGCTTGGTACTTTTTTTGAGTTTTGATCTATGACTTGAGATTATATATGGCCTTTTGTGGTATGTTTGTACATGATGTTTATTTTAGTTTATGGTCCCTACTTTTCATATGATACATTGCTCTAGATGTTATATATTGTTGAATATGATGCTATAGGTATGGATATCCCATTATATAGATGGGTCATGTTGGTTTACCATGAATGAAACTATTACTAATAGATTTGTGGTTATGCTCGATGCTTTTCTTCGGCCTGTGGTAATTGGGAGGTCACTTAGAGCGCTATTATGGGTTATCTTGGGTGATGGGTTAGGTCATCTTGGGTTAGTTTCTTATAGGAAAAACAGTTACAGTTTCTTCCTAGGAGTTTACTTTGAGTATTTTTTCATAGATACTTGTAATTTTCTGACATATTCATACATTATGGGATTATTGTAAATCCAAGTTTATTTATATTGTGAAGTTTTTTTTGTGGTTTTATCTATGTACTATCGGGATATATGAGGGAAATTACTCCCATTTTCATGCTATATACCCTCAGTGCTAGTCGCTAACCTAGATCCTATTGGTGGTGTACCTTGGTTGTCAATCTCATATTTATTGCGGGCCTAGGAGGTGTTCCCAATGGGGAAGTTTCTGATAGAGTGGTATCAAGTATTTTGGTTGAGAGTTAGGATGTATATTTAAGCTAGGTAGTAGTGAGGAATACATGAGTTGGTAATGCATGAATAATATTTGAACTTATTCTATGATAAAAGTATGAACGACTGACTAGGACATAATATTTTATATCCCCCTTAAGATTTCATGCAAGGATCTCAAGCTCAATAAATGTTTTAAGTGAAGTAGTCTTACTTTAAGGGTAGAGACCCAGGATAAGTACATAAATCATTCAAGATTTTTTTTTGAATTGGGGTGAGTTTAGGGGAAATGAAAATGAATATAATTGAATGAATTTGATTAAATAAATTTTATGTTACCAGGATTAAGATTTTGGTACCTTGTTGTAGAGATTCTAGCTGGTCATCATTCACATGTGGTTTAGGTTGGTGAGGTTCAACAGACTAACCTATTTGAATGTAGGAGGGTTGACTCCACCAAGAAGGATGATATTTGGATTAAAAATACTATGTGAGTTCTATTACTAATGGATGGTTAGGTATGTGGGTAATATATGTAATTTTAAAATAGAGCACTGAATAGAGGATCTTGAGATTTCCTTCAACTTAAGTTATAATAGGGTAGAATATTTAGTTTTTTTAGTGATCAGTCAGATGTAGGGAGAAACAAAACAATGGTAGATGTTGTATCTTGGGGAGTATAAGTTGGTATATGTTTCTTGGGATGTTTTACATAGGAAATTTTGTGTGGAGTTTCTATTGATATTAATGAGGGTATAAAATTGGAAGGAGATGACCTCTATTTAGTAGGGGTGTTTGAGTGTGCAGGAGACTGAGATCATATTTAAGTAAATTATTTTATTTCCCCTAATCTATTTCAAATGAGGAGTATAGATATCGATGTTTAGAGGAGGTTTTTTTCTCGGTTATTAAATGTGTTATCACATTATTTATGTCTCTAACATACTTAGAGGTGTAGAAGAAAGATGAGGGCATTGAGAGGATAAATTCCCAAATACGGTTATCTCAAGAGAGGGTTCATCAAATCTACCTGAGGAGTGGGGAAATTAGTGATGGATTGAATATATTAGGCCAGTCAAGGTTCTGGCTGATTGGGAGTGGGACTTAGTTGCTTTCTTCCTCCCATTTATCTGGGGATAGTAGTTCTCATTCACATCTTAGTAACTTTTACCTAGTGTTATTTTCCCATGTAGGACATGAACATAAAAATTATTAGTGTCTTACCATTCTTTGGGATTAGTATGGAAGAGGTGATTAAATTCCTTATCAAACCTAGCAACAACAGTTTCCTCTAAGGCAGTTTCAACAGCAAGGGTAGTATACATTTGTTCCATTGAGTGGAGATGGATCTGGTATAGGTCGGCTATGTAATTTTCCTTTTCTACTAGTACATAAGGTTGATAATGACCATGAAAGTTGGTTTTATTAGTGAGTTAGAGGATCCAGACATGGAAAACATCTTTCTATTTTTTTTCCAACAATAGAGGGGCTATAGATTGTATGAGGGACAACTTTTTTCTTTTACTTGTACTTTTGATTTTTTTGATTTTTTGATAATCATAATACTTTTATTTTACCTACATTGGTTGATTCCATGAGAATAAATAAGGTGACACCTCATGTTCCCCTTGTGTTGAGTATGAATGTTGGAGTTCATATGATTCTTCTTGATTTGTTATGTGGATGTGAGTTGATGATGGGGAAACATTAGTTGTCTGGGGATTTCATTTTACTTTTGATATAAATATACAACATCAACCTTGACAATAAATATTTATAATATGTCCACTTGGTTATCCATTTCTTTTATAGGGGAGTTTTGTTCTATAATAATGGGGTCCATTGTTCCATTTTCAATGGAAATCGAAATCTTCAGATAGATTGTAGATATTTGGAGCCATTACTGCCTTATTTAAGAACATAATCCTTAAATTCAGTAGATCTATAGGTGGTGGAGTTCCCTAGAGTTGTAGAAGAGTTTCCAAATGTTTTTATAAAAGATATTGTGATCCTAACCCCTCAAAGTGACATTAAGTTTATAATAGAGTTTCTTCTTGGTTTCTCTTTTATATTGATGGTTTAGTTGGAACTATGAGAGTTTAGAATTTAGGTTTATGACCTTATACAGGGGGGATTTATTTAGCCCAGTGTGTCCCCATGGAGTGATCTAGTGTTCTCTAAGAATGAGTATAGTGGAATGTGATTGTATATATAATTTAAATGGTTAAATCAGGTGATAATAATAACTATTACCCTCTTTAGAGTATAAATGATCTATTATACCAATTGAAGGGTGCTAGATAGGTTTTAAAAATTGATCTATGGTTAGGATATCACCATATGATATTTAGGGAAGATTATATCCTAAATTAAACTTTAAGTTGTCAATATGAGTACTTTAATTTCATGTTTATACTATTTAGTGTCTCAAATCACCCAAGTATTTTCATGGAATTAATTATATCCATGTTCTATGACTTCATAGATTTGTTTGTTGTCATATTCATTGATGAAATCCTTGTATACTCACGGTTATAGGAGGTGTATGATGAGAACTTGAGGGTTCTTTTACATATTATTCAATTCCATAAACTTTATGGAAATATATACCAGTATAAGTTTTTTTATGACAGATGTTCATTTCCTTTGATATGTGGTGTCTCAACTAAGGGTGGAAGTGGATCCATTGAATACTGAGGAATTTTTTTCCTAGGTGGAACCTAAGAATGTTGTATAGATATTTATTTTCCTTACACATATAGTCTATTTTCAAAGGTGTGTTTACATATTATCTTGAGTTGCATACCCATTGATATCCTTGAACAAGAAGGACTAGGTGTTCTTTTATATTGATCAATTCTTGCCATCTTTTAATTACCCAAAAGAGAGTTTGATTAGTTTTTTTTATTCTGCTTTTGGAGGAGGAAGTGATGTTTCTATGTTCTATAAAACTTACCATATTTTTTGGGATTAATTTTGATACAGAAGAGAGAAGTGATATTATATAGGTCTATAAAATTAATTACCCATGAGATTAATAATGCCACCCATAATCTTATGGTGGCAGTGATAATTTTTTATATTAATTTGTGGAAACTTTACTTCATTGGTGAGTTCTTTTTAGTGACCATAGACCAAAATAACTTGAGGTTTGTTTTTTCTCAATGGAATATGAATCTAAGTTAAAATAGTTAGATAAATTTTTTCTAGGATGATTAATTTGAGATATCCTACACCTTAAACAAGGGGAATAGTATTGTTAATGTGTTGAGTAGAAAGTTATAGGAAAATGTTATTTATGAGTCTGGATAATCTTAGTGGGTGATTGAGGTAGGGGTTTCATTTTTCAGATAGAACTACAATCATTCTTAGTATAGTGGGTGGAGGAGTATCAGTGTGGAGACTTAGAGGTAGAGGTGAATCAAGATTGTGACATCTATGATGATGCTCAATAGGGATGATAATAGGATAACCAATATTAGATTAAATTTCATGGGAGGTAGTTTGTTCCATCAGCAGTGTGCAAGGTGGTCCTTTATATGTTCCATAGTTCAAAAATGGTAGTGTATCCTTGTGTGTCTAAGATGTATCATGCCTTAATAGGTTATCTTTAATGATCATAAATGAAGTCATTAGGCATGGATTTCATTTTGTGGTCGTTGATCTTCCAACAGGGGAAGGTAGAACATCTTGTTTTGAGAGTCTTATTGCAACCAATGGACATTCAGAAATTAAGATAGAGGGGCATATTGATGGATTTTATCACCAGTTTACCTCAATAATAGGGAGTATGTGGTTTTATATGGGTTATCATGGATCAAATAAAAAAATTATCTCACTTACTAGCCTTCATAGTGTCAGGTTCTATGGAGTTTCTACTGAGGCGGTATATGGCTGATATATTGTATCATCACAAGGTACCACGGTCCACCATTTATGATCAAAAAAATCATTTTACCATACAATTCAAGAGATGATTTCAGAATGATTTTTTATATTAGTTTCATCTTAGATCTAATTTCTACCCTTAAATGGGTGGGCATACTGAGCAGATAATCCCTATGCAAGAGGATATGCAACAAAGATATGTTCTAGATTTTAATGGACTATGTATGGAGAAATTTCCCTTGGTTAAGTTTGGTGATAAAAATGGTTTCCACCCTTTAATTATCTTGTATTTTTTCAAGGTGTTGTATGAGATACCTTTCCATTATTTGTTATAATAGATCAAGTTTGGGGAGTTAATAGTTCTTGATCTAGATGTGTTGTAGAGTATAACTTGGAATATTCAAATGGGTTGAAAGTATATGAAGTTAGCATGAGAATTTCATAATTCATATTCAAATCAAAGGATGATACCTATAGAGTTTTATGTTAGAGACTACATGTTATTTATGGTTACCCATAGTCATAGGTATGAGAGGTTTGAATGGGAGGTTAATCTATACCACTAATTAATCAGTTCATTCAATTTGTTTTAGGGGTTGGAGAGGTGGTGTTTTAGTTATAACTGCCACTATAGATATATGATATTCACAATATCTTCCATATGTAACAGATTCGATGATATATTCATGATATTTATCATTTCATTGACCAGGGGAGTTGGATATTGAGTTTGAAATTATTTTCATTGAGTAGATAGTTTATATCCAGTATTATTGAGAGATGGTACTACACAAAAATGCTATTCCCTTGGTCTGAGTCCTTTTAAGGCATGGAGATATGGAGGAGTGTATGTGGGAATTTTATTTTTAGGTGTGAACTCAGTATCATGAGTTTTTATAATTTCATTTATTTCTTTATTGATGGGATATTTTATTTTTTACTGGATTTAATATAGTGATTTAATATGTATATTTTACCGAGTTGTTCCACATGGATTTGTTTCGTGCTATGTTTGGTGTCATCATCTTGTTTAAGAGGCATCTCCTAGGGATTACATCGCCAGAGGTGTGTGTGGTTTTCCTTTTGGGTTGGGTTTTTATTCTTTTGGATAAGAATCATTTGAGGGGTATATAATATAATAGTTAGAAACTTCTCGGTCCATTAACTTATATGTTTTGGGAATTAGAGGTTTTATAAGGAGGTTTGAAGAAGGAAGGGTGGATTTTAAGCTGAAATTTCAGTTAGGAGTCAGCATTGTGGCATGGAGGTTTGTATTTCATTATGGCAGGTCAGATGAGAGGCCATATTACATATTATATGATTTTTTGTATCATAGAGATAATGGTTTCAATATTTTGGGACTCTATCATTATAGGTACCCTTAAATCATGGCAGTTTTGCTTAACCATGGTGTTGATATAGGGTCGATCATGATGGAGTACATGCTGTGTTATTGTGTTGTGGTCCTCAATGATATATCATGGATCTTGGAGTTCAATATTCTTTCCTCTACCCTCTTAAAGGTTGATGAAACATGGATTTTGAGACCACTTCATGGTTGTGTTCTAATTTCTGGAGGCTTTGCCGTGGGCATTACCCTTAGACCATGGTCCTATATCAGTTTTATTAGATCTCAACTTTGACAACGGAATGAATTTCAAAGGATGGTCTTGACTGAAGTCATTATGGTGTAGCTGACTAGATTTCACAATTGTTTTGAGAAAAAACTAACCTTTTTAGAATCTCCCTACCCCTTGTGTTATGGTATTATATTTTTCTATCCAGTGTATAAAACTAAGTGCCACTCTAACTTCAATTATATTCACTATCTTTACTTATATTCTTGGGTGAATATAGGGTTATGTTTTGAGATTATTCAGAATATTTTCATTTTTCATCGATCCTTTCCTCCATAGATTTACTATTGATGATATAAGGTGAGTTATCTCTCTCCCTCTCTCTCAACCTCTTGAGTTTTCACATTATTTCATAGGGGATCTTTTTTAGGGTTCCGATTCGAATAGAGTGATGTTAGGGATATTATTTTGGTAAAAAATTTCTTTAGACTAGGTTTATTTTCATGTGTCTCTTTTAGGCTTAGACATATGGTCAAATCTTCATCATCATATTATACATAGTGATTGTAAATATTTGATTTACATAGGAGATTTGAAAACTATTCTTTATTTTATATAAATTTTCGGAATAATATGATCATATTTTATTTTTATGAAGAGTATGGATTGGATAATAATGATAATGAACTAAACTTAAAAAAACTTATTTGAATAGGGTTATTGGTACGTGTTTACATTCTCTCATGATTTTCCCTTATATTTGATAATTTTCAATACTCCTGCTGAGACCATTGATATTATAGAGACTTGTGTGTTACAATTGTTATTGGGATGTGGAATCACATCAAACAAAATGTTAAACACTTAAATGCAATAATTATCCCTATGTTTGAAATAAAGGGAATCAAAATTAAAGAATTCTTTAAATAAGGAAGAATGGAAAGTTCTTCATGATGAAATTTTTGATGTTCTTTTTTTGTAAATATTGCTGTTGTGTCCATGTTTTTATAATTATTTTGGGAATTTTGTGGGGTAAGGTTGTGGTAGTCTACGAGAATGAATTATTTATGGACGTTTTCACATGTTTTATTGTGAGGATATGATTGGTTTCCCCATTGGTGTGGTTTATATAGGAGTGTTGTGGTTATTTAGAATAGGATATATTATAGGATAGTTTTATTGTAGTTGATTGATGATGGAATGTTAACTTGGGTTATATAAAAGGGATGTAGTATCCTTGCATCAGTTGTCAAGAGGGATTATAGATATTATGATGGGGAAATGTAATGGTCGGTTTATGTGGGTTATATATTGTAGTTTCCCAAATATAGTTGAATATAAATGGAAATGATGAAAGGAAAATAGGAAATTTCTATATGTTAATGTGATTATTAACTAGAAGTATTTTGTCATTAAATATGTAATTAAAATGGATTAATAAATGTAAATGGGTTGGTAAAGGTAAATATTTAAATGGAATAATGGTATGATTGTATGGGTTTTTATAAGTTCTTTTAGTGTTTTTTGTGTGTGTAGGAAAGTATACTAGTTAGGGTGTTATAACCAACAATAGTGGAGGAGTGTAATGATGGTTGTGTGGAAATAATTATAGAAACCTAAGACTTTTATAAATATTATTACATTATTTTTAGCATAAAAATCTATTAATTACATCCTAAAGATTGTGAGACCAAGTGTATTTGGAAGACTAGGTTCACGATACATCAAAATGATGTTAAAATAATAATTATTTATTTTATTCTTCATAATGAGCTTCTAAATAATTTAAAGATCCTAAAAATTAATGGGATAACATGGGGAATACATATACAAAAAATGTGAGATAAAATACCAGTTAAGGAATAAATATGAAAAGGAAACATAACATGTGAGTCAAAGGTAAAATATGATAACATAAAAGATAAGGCTCTAGGGAAATAACACGTGGGTATAAAATAAATAACATGGTATTATAATATCATGCCATAATAGGAAATATTGAAGCTACCTATAAAAAGACAAAATCTTGAGTCAAGGATAACTACCAAGACTATATCAAATGGTGGAAAAAGTCCCATAATAGATTAGGTTTACTCCCTAATCTCATACCTGATTTCTCATGAGGCTAAAAATAGTACCCAATGCACTGGATCTATATCTAGGAACACCCATTGTAAAAACTCGAGATTTTATATATTCTTTTTAATTTCATTAATATATTCTGTTGTATGATACACCAAGATTATCTTGCACTATACGCAGCACCGTATTAGCTTGCACTATACGCAACACTAATCTTGGATCGTGTTACACACAATTTCAAGTTTGTTTGATAGTAGTTATTCTACGCAACATTGAGTGTGTATGTATATATATATATATTCAATGTATAAATGAAATATGGTTGTATTTTGTTATATGCAATAACAAAGGAGTCCTGCACTACACGCAACCCTTATTTGGCTTGCATTACACGCAATCACGACCTTCCTCGATAGCGTGTGTTGTACGCAATACCGGGTTTCATTAAACAACGATATATGGTTATAATATTATGGCGAACTAGAAGTTATGAATAGTATTAACTACATTTTTAATTTTATAACATTATTATTCATATTACACATTTTCTAGAACATGGTATGAGAACAAAATAAAAGTTTCAGGTAAAATAAGTATTTTTAAAAAAATACAGTTTTTCCACCTTTTGATGGCGCACCCACTTTAAATATAGTTTTTGACATGTTTATAAGTTAAATTTTACAAAATAAAATTATTCTTTAGAATCAGGATATAAAATTTTACCTTGGATAAAATTTTCATATTATTCTGATAACTTTCATATTTTAATGAATAGTAAAAACACGCTACATTTTAATTAAAAACAAATTTTTTCATCGTAATAATTGATGTGGTTAAATTATAATATTGAATGGTTTTAAAGTATAAATATAATATATGTTTAGAATTTAATATAATATATTTCATTAGCATTGATTTTACATTGAATTCGTTGGTTAAATCAATTCAATCTTTCACAATGTTTTAAACAAAAACCCGTTTTCTTTCGACAACAGGATTAATTTTAATTTAATTTCTACAACTTCTCTGTATTGAATTTGAAAAAATTGATTCCATATTTGGAATCAGTGGGTCCAAATTATATTAATAGACTACTTTTTATATTTGGGCATTATGAATAGTAACTACGATAAATTTTATTTACCATCGTTAAAGGTAAATCAGGTAATTAAGGGTAAATATAATATTATTAAATTACCATAACACTTGTCTTAATACAATTGGATGATTATATTGCGTCCTAAGTTATATTTGGGTCAAAATGGAATCCATTAGAACCCACTTGGATGTGATTAAGACCTTTAGTTTATTTTATTTAAAGGAAAGTAAAATATATCTCACTCAAAATTTAATAATTAAAGTATTTTTAATATACGGTTATACAGAATATAAATTATTTTATAATTACTCATTTTAATTCTAAAATGTTTTTCTTTGTTATGGTAATTTATTAGTAATTTTTAAGAGATATTTAATTACCTTAATAGCTTATACATTAATGATGCAGAAATTATTTATCAGTAATATAGTTTTTATTGAAATAATAATACCCATTAAAAGGCCCAAAAACATGCACAAAACTTATTTTTAGTGTATATATACACCATAATCATCCAATGACCGAATATATGATGATTTGGAGACTTATAAAAGTGATTATAACACTTATATTATTTTACTTTAAATGATGTCAAAGTTTTCACCTTCATAATTTAATAAATATGACATTTTAAAAGTTGGGTGTTTTAGAAGATAAATCCGACTAAAAGTATTCTTATGAAATATGTAATGTTTATATTCATCCTAGTATTTTATTTTTAATTTTTATTCAGAAATAAGTATATTAAATATTTATACAAAAATGTGGTCGTAATTATTTTCTTATGAGAAATATCACATAAATGGTTTTAAAAATATTAAAATAAATATTATATTAACTATTTAATGTTATCAACTAATTTTATAGATTCATATGACATTTTAGGAACCAATTAAATATTTTAGTTTGAATATATCTTCTGTGTGGTTTTTATTTAAATTCAAATAAATAAATAGTGTCAAAATTGACACTTTGTTATTTTATAAAAATAACATATTATTAAATTTTTTAAAAGTCAGAAAAATATTTAAAAATTATAAATTTAAATTTATATAGTCTAAAATTTCATAAAGTATCCAATAATGGAAAATTCACAACACATAAGTGATTATTTATAACCATTTAAAATTTAGAATTTTATTACCACAAATAGAATTAAATAGATTAAATAAAGATAAATCAAAATGATAAGGTTTAAAATAAAATCAAAACATGTCTAAATTTGATTGGTTGATGATATTACAACCCTATCTAATATCATATTCGAATTGATTAATTTTTATAGGTTTTTATGTGGGTTTTGAATTTATATTAAAAAAATATTTTTGAGGATTCCAAAGGTGCCCCTCTCCTCCCTTATAAAAGGGCACCTCCTCCCTCTCCTCCTCACACCTTTTTGAGCCTTCAAGATCGGCCTACCCCTGAACATTTTCCTTCTAAACGTCCTTAACAATATTATATAGGTCCTGGTCTTCTTGAAAGACCAATCTTAATGCCCTAAGAGGAGATTTCAAAGAGACGTGTCGAAGAAGAGGTAATATCCGTTACCGATTCTTTCAAGTTTCTTTCTTCTTCTACTTCTTCTTCATTGTTTGTTTCATTATAAAGTAATAAAATCAGTATTATTTATATACTGATATTTTATTATAAATATGAAACAACCCTATTTCACCTTCTATCCATCCTATGGAAAATGAAATCACCACGCGTGCGTACGTATGGAATACCGTCTCCACGACATGGTGTAATCTGTTTTTCCACCACCACCTTACTTGGATGGATATAATGGTGTAAAGAATAACTATATGTTATTATTGTAAATTGATATTGAATCTGAAATAGTATACATACACATCAATAAAATTCCACTATCATGGGAACGATATCTTCGCTCGTGCCTACGTACGGACTACCGTCTCCACGACGCGATGAGATTCATTCTCCATGTTAACCATTCATGAATGATTATAAATTATATATAATAAGTAATCATGAAATATATTACATAATAATACTGGATTTATGTATATATATATATATATATATATGTATGTCATCTACTTAATTCCATTCAATTCAATAAGGAAATGAAAACAACGTCCATGCGTACGTACGACCTACCGTCTCCATGAACGGTGTATTTCATCCCATTTATCGATCTATCATATATATATGGATATGATGAATATATATTATATATAAATCATGTTTTACATTCTATAATTAAGTAAATCAGGATATAAGTAATAATATCATGAACAACAAGTCCAAACACGCACGATGAATTAAACGATTTTACCCAAAACGCTGCTTTAACATGGAATTTAAAAAAGAACGGGTAATATAAAGTCATAAGTGAACCATTTATGACATCATAACAATTAATATGAATCTGTAATAAGTCAATGAAATTATTTAAATCATTATACAGGAGGTTCGGATACGTACGAAGTATATCAGATCTAAGGTAAGGGATAATTATTCCAATCTCATTCTTATCCGAGATTGTTTATTTGTAAGTATTTACTAGGGTTATGATTATTATACATGTCCATATGTTCTCAAAATGTTTTCAAAAAATGTTTACTTTTCTTCCATGTATGTTCAAAGTCATTTTTACCCTTTTCTACTTTTACCACATCGTATGGAATGAATCTTTCTTTTGTTTACCATACGAGGTACTTTTTGACTTTTCCGACAAAAGTACGAGAAGAATGTTATTTTTAACTTATATGGAGTGAACGGATTTTTACGGTTTTATAAAGCCTTATTTTCATGAATCTTCCTCCAAAAAATTTCATTATTATTTTCAACAAAATCTTTTTCTTTTAAAATTTCATGATGTTTTGTGAAAATAAATTGATTTTGAAGAAGAAAGGATATTTTCCTCAAGAACTCATTTCAAGTGTTTTATCAAAACTATTTTTCCATCTAAGATGACATTATTTCATATGTGTATGTTTCAATTATAATGTCTATATGATTTATATGGTTTCAATTTTGTTATGATGAAATGATATCCATGTGTTTTATATGTATTATGTTATGATGTTATGATGTTTATGAAACCCAATTTATTATTTGGGTTATGATGAATGATTTATGATTTTGTGGCACAAAAAAGAATGATTTCATTATGAGATGGGTGGGACCTATATCTACCTCCAATGCACTAGGTAAATATTTATATCTCATGAGATAGACATGGCTGGAATGATAAGTTAATCTGGTTCAGTATTACAGGACTGGAATGAGGAGTGAACTCGATTCAGAAAGGGACTTTGTCCACTAAGATGGTCTTGGAAGAAATGCCTTGGCTACTATGGAAATCACATCCTGTGCTTAATGGTTTACCACAAATACATGTTTTATTCCCATGTTATTTTATCATGATTTATGTTCCATTATGATCTATGCCTTATATACTTCCATGTTTTATGTCGTTGCTCAAGATTTTGATGTTTAAATATTATGTTCATGTTTTTAAGTTCAAATGTATACGGTACGTTTTATTTTATCCATTATTACCCTTACTGAGCATTTGAGCTCACCCTTTTTATGTTTTCTTTTCCCCCAGGATTAAAGGAAAGGTTTTAGGTAAGGAAACAAAAAGTGTAAGATCGTTATGGGAGATGTTGAAGATCTTTCAACATGATTAGAAGTTTATATTCCGTGTTTCCAAAGACACTAAACTATTACAGTCCATGAGTTTTTGATTTTTTCATGTAGTAAGTATTCCAAAAAATATTGTAATGTCCATGTACATCAGGATTTGGGTCTCTACAGTTGGTATCAGAGGAAAGGTTTAGTTAACCTTTGGATACTAGGATGCGAAAACTTTAGTGAAATCCCTAAAGATATTTCTTAGGTATGTCTAGGGATGTTCCTAAGGTTTAGTATATCTATAGGTTACATTAATATAATTATATTGACGACCATGAATAACCTAGGGTTAACCTAAGGTTTCATGGATTAAAGAATGTGTGATAATTTATACATCCCATAATTGACTTTTAATGATTATGTGTTTTCTCGTTATTTTAACTAATTCTTACACTATGGTTTCTGGTTTTAGTCAATGGAGGGAATGAGAAGAAATTCAGTTAATGTTGATTCTGATGGACAAATTGGTGATTGTGACAAACAAAATTGTGTAATGCCTAGAGAAAAGATATTGTGATTATGCTGAATCAGTCATCACAATATATGATTAACAAGGTGAACTTTGGTGGTATTCCTAAGTCATTAAATAAGAGAAGGTGGAATTTTATGCATGATCACATGGTGAGGAGCATAGAGAAAGGATTATTGAGATTTCTAAAGAAGTGAAGAAGAACCTTGGGGAATATATCAAATGGAGGGGAAGATGTTATCTGTGTGGAGAAAAGGGTCATAGGGTGACAGACTGTTATGGAGTTCAATGTCTTATTTGTGGGGAACATGGGCATTACTCAACTCAATGCCCTGACCTAAGAGGTTACTTCTAAATCAAGGAAGGACTTATTCCATGACAATAATTGAATAGGATGGATTGAACTATTTATGTATTGGTATTCAAGAATAATGTTGTTGAGGTACATTTATGGTGTATTAGAATATTTTTGTATTAGTCTATTGTGGTTTTCAATAATTTTATGGTACAGGTAACCATAAAAAGTGATTCAAATATTTTGGAAAGCAGATTATATGCACATAATGAAGGGATAAAGAGAAAATTAAATGATCTCATGACTGATATAAGGACAAAGTTATATCATGGTTTGAGTATATAGAAAATCTGGGATTTTTGTATGTGGAAAGAGTTAACTTTTTGACAACATTCATGTTTTCACTATGTTTCAATGGGTAATCCTTTTTCAAGAGAATAAATGATTAAGGTATTCGGATTATTGGAATGTGACCAACAAGATATATGAGGGATAAATGATGGTAATCACATGCTTGGTTAATGAAATTTCTTGTAATCATTTTCTTTATACTATAAGATTGGAAAGAAGTATTTTCGATAAGACTAAAGGTTGGAATGGACATCATATAGTATTGGTTAAGGATATAAATTTTTATTTCTGAAATTTTATGATAGTATAGTTTTAGAAAAAGTACAACCTGCAGAATGAGCGACAACCCATCACGTCAGACAAGGATGTGGGAATCAAACCCACAACCGAAGTGCGACATGCCTTTATCGCCTACCACTGGCCTACAGGAAGTCCATGGTTAGTGAAAAATAGTTTTATTTTATTATGCGGTATGATAGATGAAGTATAAGTTCATTTTTGGAATCATATATGATTAACCTCACCATAGATGGACATATGTATATTTGAAAACTTTTGCTAATCTTTTGTTTGAGACAGATGGAATGACCTATCATTCTATTTCATGATCTTCTCACACTCCACGAATAACAAATTCAACTTCATTTCTTTAAGAGATGAAGTGGAAATTGTTCAAGGCATGAACAACGGTGAGATTGTAAAAAAAATCATGTAAATATTTCTTTTAATTCATCAACTGTAGGGAAATGATCTTGAAAACAAAAAATGTTTTCCAAGTGCCCTCATTCCCGATGAATCTGATGGAACCTTAGATCATCACACATTTATGGCTTTGGGATTGATGGATTTTTCATAGCCATGTTCTCTACCACTCTCCATCAGAACTTGATGGTTAGATTTTTCTTACATATCCATATTTTCACCTATGTTCTCCTATATGGAAACCCAGTGATGGGTTACTTTGGGTAATCATTACATTTCATACTTTAGTTTTTAAAATTAAGTTTTATTATTCCTTTTTATGATGTGGGTTTCTATGAATAGTAAATGATTTATAACCCCGACGAATTTTGAGGGTGAAATTCATTTTAAGGGGGGTAGAATGTAACAACCCGAGATTTTATATATTCTTTTTTTATTTCATTCATATCTTCTGTTTTACAATACAAAAATATTATCTTGCACTATACGCAACACCGTATTAGCTTGCATTATACGCAACACTAATCTTGGATCGTGTTACACACAATTTCAAGTTTGTTTGATAGTAGTTATTCTACGCAACATAGAGTGTGTATGTATATATATACATATTCAATGTATAAATGAAATATGGTTGTATTTTTTTATACGCAACAACAAAGGAGTCTTGCACTACACGCAACCCTTATTTGGCTTGCATTACACCCAATCACGACCTTCCTCAATAGCGTGTGTCATATGCAATACCGAGATTCACTAAACAACGATATATGGTTATAATATTATCACGAACTAGAAGTTATGAATATTATTAACTAAATTTTTAATTTTATAACATTATTATTCATCTTACACATTATCTAGAACATGGTATGAGAACAGAATAAATTTTTCGGGTAAAATAAGTATTTTTCAAAAAAATGCAATTTTGCCACCTTTTGATGGCGCACCCTCTTTAAATCTAGTTTTTGACATATTTATAAGTTCAATTTTACAAAATAAAATTATTCTTTGTAATCAAGATATAAAATTTTACCTTGGATAAAATTTTCATATTATTCTGATAACTTTCATATTTTAATGAATAGTAAAAACACGCTATATTTTTATTAAAAACAAATTTTTTCATCGTAATAATTTATATGGTCAAATTATGAAATTGAATGGTTTTAAAGTTTAAATAGAATATATTTTTACCATTTAATATAATTTATGTCATTAGAATTGATTTTACATTGAATTCGTAAGTTAAATCAATTCAATCTTTTGCAATGTTTTAAACAAAAACCCGTTTTCTTTTGACAACGAGATTAATTTTAATTTAATTTCTGCAACTTCTGTGTATTGAATTTCGAAAAATATATTCTATATTTGGAATCAGTGGGTCCAAATTATATTAATAGATTACTTTTTATTTTTGGGCATTATGAATAGTAACTACGGTAAATGTTATTTACCATCGTTAAAGGTAAAATGGGTAATTAAGGGTAAATATAATATTATAAAATTACCCTAACACTTGTCTTAATACAATTGGATTATTATATTTCATCCTAAGATATATTTGGGTCGAAATGGAATCCATTAGAACCCACTTGGTTGTGATTAAGACCTTTAGTTTATTTTATTTAAAGGAAAGTGAAGTATGTCTCACTCAAGCTTTAATAATTAAAGTATTTTTAATATAAGGTTATAGAAAATATAAATTTCGGTTATAATTACTCATTTTAATACTAATTTTTTTCTTTGTTATGGTAATTTATTTGTAAATTTTAAGAGAAATTTAATTACTTTAATAGCTTATACATTAATGATGCAGAAATTATTTATCAGTAATATAGTTTTTATTGAAATAATAATACCCATTAAAAGCCCTAAAAACCTGACCAAAACATATTTGTAGTGTATATATGCACCATAAGAATCCAATGACCGAATATATGACCGTTTGGAGTCTTATAAAAGTGATTATGATACTTATATTATTTTATTTTAAATGATGTCAAAGTTGTCACCTTCATAATTTAATAAATATAACATTTTAAAAGTTGGGTGTTTTAGAAGATAAATCCGACTAAAAGTATTCTTATGAAATCTGTAATATTTATCTTCATATTAGTTTTTTATTTTTTATTTTTATGCAACAAATAAGTATATTAAATATTTATACAAAAATGTTGTCGTAATTATTTTCTTAAGAGAAATATCACATAAATGGTTTTAAAAATATTAAACTAAATATTATATGAACTATTTAATGTTCTAAACTAATTTTATATATGCATATGACATGTTAGGAACCTATTAAATATTTTATTTCGAATACATATTCTCTGTGGATTTTATTTAAATTCAAATAAATAAATAGTGTCAAAATTGACACTTTTGTTATTTTATAAAAATATGATATTATTAAATTTTTTAAAAATCAGAAAAATATTTAAAAATTATAAATTGAAATTTATATAGTATAAAATGTCATAAAGTATCTAATTATGGAAAATTCACAACACATAAGTGATTATTTATAACCATTTAAAATTTAGAATTTTATTACCACAGATAAAATTAAATATATTAAATAAGGATAAATCAAAATGATAAGGTTTAAAATAAAATAAAAACATGTCTAAATTTGATTGGTTGTTTCAATTACAACCCTATATAATCTCTTCTTAGAATTGAGTAATTTTTGGGGGTTTTTATGCGGGTTTTGAATTTATATTAAACTAATATTTTTTAGGATTCCAAAGGTGCCCCTCTCCTCCCTTATAAAAGGGCACCTCCTCCCTCTGCTCCTCACACCTTTTTGAGCCTTCAAGCTCGGCCAAAACCTAAACATTTACCTTATAAACCTCCTTAGAAACATTATATAGGTCCTGGTCTTCTTCAAAGACCAATATTAGTGCCCAAAGAGGAGATTTTAAAGAGGCGTGTCGAAGAAGAGGTAATATCCGTCACCGATTCTTTCAAGTTTCTTTATTATTCTACTTCCTCTTCATTAGTTGTTTCATTATAAAGTAATAACATCTGTATTAATTATATACTTATATGTCATTATAAATATGAAACAACCCTATTTCAACTTCTATCCATCCTACGGAAAATGAAATCACGACGTGTGCGTACGTACGGAATACCGTCTCCACGCCGTGGTGTAATCTGTTTTTCCACCACCACCTTACTTGGATGGATATAATGGTGTAAAAAATAACTATATGTGATTATTGTAAATTGATATTGAATCTGAAATAGTATACATACAATTCAATACAATTCCACTATCATGGGAACGATATCATCGCTCGTGCGTAAGTACGGACTACCGTCCCCACGACGCGATGAGATTCATTCTCCGTGTTAACCATTCGTGAATGATTATAAAGTATATATAATAAGTAATCATGAAATATATGACATAATAATACTGTATTTATGTATATATATATGTATTTCATATACTTAATTCCATTAAATTAAATAAGGA
This sequence comes from Viscum album, assembly GCA_963277665.1. Lineage (NCBI taxonomy): Eukaryota > Viridiplantae > Streptophyta > Magnoliopsida > Santalales > Viscaceae > Viscum > Viscum album. Next base: position 787,177,354 of record OY728166.1, read on the forward strand.
AACAAAAATAGTGTTCATGCGTACGTACGACCTACCGTCTCCATGAACAGTGTATTTCATTCCATTTATCGATCTATCATATATATATATATGTATATGCTGAATATATATTATATATAAATCATTTTTTACATTCTGGAATTATTTAAATCATTATATAAGTAATAATATCAGGAATAACAAGTCCAAACACATACGATGAATTAAACGATTTTACAAAAAACGCTGCTTTAACATGGAATTTACAAAAGAACGGGTAATATAAAGTCATAAGTGAACCATTTATGACATCATAACAATTAATATGATTCTGTAATAAGTCAATGACATTATTTAAATAATTATACAGTAGGTTCGGATATGTACTAAATATATCAGATCTAAGGTAAGGGATAATTATTCCAATCTCATTATTATCCGAGATTGTTTATTTATAAGTATTTACTGGGGTTATGATTATTATCCATGTAAATATGTTCTAAAAATGTTTTCATAAAATGTTTTCTTTTCTTCCATGTATGTTTAAATTCATTTTTACTCTTTTCTACCTTTACCACATCATATGGAAGGAATCTTTCTTTTGTTTACCATATGAGGTACTTTTTGACTTTTCCGACAAAAGTACGAGAAGAGTGTTATTTTTAACTTATAAGGTGTGAATGGATTTTTACGGTTTTATAAAGCCTTATTTTCATGAATATTCCTCCAAAATATTTCATGACTTTTTTCAAAAAAATCATTTTCTTTTAAAATTGCATGATGTTTTGTGAAAAGAAATTGATTTTGAAAATGAAAGGATATTTTCCTCAAGAACTCATTTCAAGTGTTTTATCAAAACCATTTTTCCATCTAAGATGAAATTATTTCATATGTGTATGTTTCAAGTATAATGTATCTATGATTTATATGGTTTCACTTTTCTAATGATGAAATGATATCCATTTGTTTTATATGGATTATTTTATGATGGAATGATGTTTATGAAACCCAATTTATTATTTGGGTTATGATGAATGATTTATGATTTTGTGGCACATGAAAGAATGATTTCATTATGAGATGGGTGGGACCTATATCTCCCTCCAATGCATTTGGTAAAGATTTATATCTCATGAGATAAACATGGCTGGAACGGTAAGTTAATCAGGTTCAGTATTACAGGACTGGAACGAGGAGTGAACTCGATTCAGAAAGGGACTTTGTCCACTAAGATGGTCTTGGAAGCGATGCCTTGGATAATATGGAAATCATATCATGTTCTTAATGGTTTTCCACAAATACATTTTTTATTACCATGCTATTTTATCAGGATTTATGTTCCATTATGATCTATGCCTTATCTACTTCCCTGTTTTATGTCGTTGCTCAAGATTTTGATGTTTAAACATTATGTTCATGTTTTTAAGTTCAAATGTATACGGTATGTTTTATTTTATCCATGCTTACCCTTACTCAGCATTTGAGATCACCCTTTTTATGTTTTCTTTTCCCCCAGGATTAAAGGAAAGGTTTTAGGTAAGGAAACAAAAAGTGGAAGATCGTTATGGGAGATGTTGAAGATATTTCAACATGATTAGAAGTTTATATTCCAAGTTTCCAAATATACTAAACTATTACAGTCCTTGAGTTTTTGTTTTTGTCAGGTAGTAAGTATTCCGCAAAAGTATTGTAATGTCCATGTATGTCAAGATTTGGGTCTCTACACTGATAACTACATGTTCATGATTATGTATTCCCAGAAAAATAAATAAATCATAAGGAATAAACATAATAATTACCCATGTAAAGAAATTGGTTCCATAATCTTGTCTCATATATTAATCCAATGAAATTTCAAAAAGAAGGAATTTGAGAGATGAACATATGTAATGTATTTCCAAATAAATGTAAAGAAAAAAAAATCTAGTTATATATATGTGAGATTCATATATACATAATTTATAATCAATCCATAACATCAATGTTTTTTTCGATGATGAAAACATCTTTATAAGATTAGGTAGAATATTTCATTTGGAATATACCCATTTCACTTTTAAATCAATTATTTAAAATATAAAAATTAACAAAATATTATAGAAAATATTTTATTTAAAAAAATATAAAATTATAAAGTAATATTTAAATATTTTAGTGTTCATGATCGAGGTTAATTCCATACATTTAGCATAAGTTAAAATAAACATTCCTTTTACACTGTTGTAAAAAGGTTAAAAAAGTGACACATTAAAAAAATAATATGAACATTATTTTAAAACCATTTGGTAAACATTTTAACTTGGGTAAAAATATATTTTATAAATATATTTTGTAATTTTAAAAATATTCTTTAAAATATTTTAATAACTTAAATATAGAAGAAAAAATATTTTCGACCGAAGCGATAAACGAAGTCAGATTTTATTAAATATATTTTCCCAATAATTTTATGTACCAAAGATAGTAAAATGAAAATATTAATTGAAAATTTCATGAATAAATATATTATAATAATATAAAATAGTTTTTTATACAATGATAAAATAATTTTCAGCAATGGAAATTCTAGTATAAAAAATCACGATTAAAATGAGATTGAATGATAAACCCTTACTACATTAGTAAATTTTGAATCATAACTTCCCATGAATGAAGTATATTAATTTTAAATTAATATATCATGATGTAATAATTATTCATGATATAATATGTAAATGGAAAATATATTCATTTTTAAAATAAATTAGATGCATAAAAGAACATTTTCCTCTAATAAGGATGTTTTGAGATGAAGCCCTTAGTGCTTAATTAACATTGGAATTATAAGCTCCATTAAAGAATAAAATCAAATTAAACTTTAAATATAATTAAAATAAATAAATTCATTATATAACTTTTCAAGGTGGCTGTATGTACACCATATAAAAGAAAAGAGTTGTGAATATAACATATTTCTCCAAGAAATAAAAGGGATGCCATAAGTCCCTTAACTTGAGTCCATAATTTGTCATGTATGTATTTTATATAATTTATATTAAACTTATATCAATTATTATTTTTTCTTAATAAAATTTTCTTGGTTTAAACCCTTATACATAAACTATTTACTTAATTTATTTTAATGACACGTTTAATTACATAATTAGTTAGGTCTATGTCAGGTGTTTTGAGGATGCTTGATTTATAATTTAAAAATAGAATCCGTGTGTTGACATGAGTCACTATTTCATAATCAATAGAATAATAATCACGAAATAATTATTATTATTTCAAAAAAATTATACTTTTAAAAATTACCTTGAATTTTGGTTATAAAAAATGAACTACGTTATCTTAATTGAGACGATAATCCGTACGTACAGATGTTTAACATTTACATTTTTCAATGATCATTATGGAAATAAGGTAAGAATTATTTTAAATTTCTAAAATGATGATAATATCTTAAATATTGTATTATGTCATTAAATACCTTTACAAATACCATCCTTGGGATGAGGTAATAAAAAAATGAATCACATAATTTCGCGAAGTGTTAGTCCAGCGTACACACGAATCATATTATCAAATTTCCATGGATGGTAAGGTAAGAATGTATTTGATATATTAATTTTATATAATTATTAATATGTCTTTTATATAATATATAAATATTAAATACATAATCATGGATTACATCAGTTCATGAGGTGGTAGTCTCCTATACACACTAATGATGGTTTCATTTCCCATTTTATGGAAGAGAAGATGACTAAATATTATTCCACGAACATATTAACATGTCAGTATATATAAGATACTAGGGTTTTTATATTGTAAATTTTAAGGAATAATTTAATGTGGTAGAATAATTACTAAAAATATGGAGCTCGGTGAAGACAATTACCTTCACATAGAATAACCTCCATTGGATCTCTTATTCAGAACCCTTAGGTTTTCATTTTGGGAAGACCAGAAGATATATAATTTGGATAAAGATGTTTTGGACAATGTTTTTTGGTTTTGTTCAATAAAAATGGTTTTATTGGTGTGAATAATTGAGGGGAGGGGGTTCCTATATATAATTGAGTAAGAGTGAAATTTTTGTAAATACCCAAAACTATTTAATAATGAGAAGTCACTCTCAAGATAAGTGCTTCAAAATTTAAAAAATATAGAATTAGAGGTAAGAAATTGGGAATAAAAACCTACAACACTAAAACATTAATATTTTCTAAACATGTTATCCTCTTTACCTCTAATGTTACTCACTTTTACCATTTATTTTTTTTACCATGGTAACTATTTGTTAAATGTTTTTACTATTAATTATGAGAAAATATTAGGTTCAAATTATTATATAATATAAATTAATATGATTAAAAATACATAATAAATTTTATAAAATTAAATTCATATAAATAGTATATTTTAATTTAAAATAAAACATGCAAGGACGAGGTAAAGCAGTTTTCTGAAAACTGCATTTTTAAGAAAAATATGACCTTATATTAACTGCATGAATACAAACCGTAATTATATGAATTTAAATTTATAAGTATAGATATATAATATATAAATTTTATTTAAATAATAATACACTAGGTTTTATTTTAATTAATTAAAATAGAAGAACATTATTCACTTTAAAAAAGTTTTCTAGAAATAAATGCGTTTTTGATCATAGGAAGAAATTTATAATAAAGTCTAGTATAAAGATGATTTAAGTGTTATTAATAGATTAAATATAAATAAATAATATTCATATTAATTTAAAATCAAATTAAAATAATAAAGGGACTTTTAAATTACTTTATTTAATAAAAATAAATGACAGTTTTACAAATATCAGTATTTTTCACTATTCACTAAAAATCAATATTTTCCAAAAAATATAAAACATTTCACCCTAGATTAATTTTTATATGCTTATTTCAAAAATTAATTTCATTTTATAAAATAAAATTTCAAAAATATATAGAAAATAATTATAATATTTTTTCTTGAAAAGTAATAAAAATCATTTTTGCGGAAAAAATATTTTCTAAAAAAATTGAGTGATTATTTACTAATAATTTATAAATAAATTTATATTGATTTGAAAATTTAATTATATTTCATAAATTAGTTGATCTTATTCATACCATCAAATTTAATGGCTAGGTTATAATGTTTATTTTTAAATTATAATATACTAATTATATGTTGTGGTTCGTTTAATCTCAGTGTTTCATGTTGTATATGCCATCGAACATAATGTTATTTTAAAGTATAAGGGTGTTATACTAATTTTATGATGTGATGGTGTTGTGCTGATGTTAAACCTTTAGGTAATATTTATGTGTGGATATATTATATATATGATGCATTTAGTTGTGATTTATTTATATTCCCACCCAAGTTGACTAACCTTACCAAAACCTAGATGTTCTTGGTGTTAGGTGTTTTATAGAACCTCCTGGTTGGTGAGGATGGATGGTTGGATACCCTAACTTCGCACTATCCCTTTTGGTGTAGTATATGGTGGTATTTCAACTTTATAGGGTCCTCACATGCTTGTAGGATGGCATGATGTTGACGTCCTCTATGTTCTTGACATGATAATATGACTGATATAGATTTGATGATGATATGGTATGTCTAGTGGGGTTCAAGCATGGTGGGAGAGGGGAATGTTGTTGATGTCGTTCATGTTCGTGATACTATACTATTTTGGTTGGTGATGTGTGGATGTGGTTGGTATGGGGTTATAGATATGGATATAGTGATGTGGTACTCATTGATGCCAATATGAGATGTGGGCTCTATGAGAGGTTGGGTGTAAAGACCCTGAACCAAATAGGATAGAGATGGTGCCTTGATTTAATACATTAGTAATAGATACAAGATTCAAATCCCAAAGGACAAAATAGTTTAATATTCTTAAAGAACTAGATGCATACATGATACCCTTATAAAATTAGTAATAAAACAAAACAAAGGAATGAAAGTTTCACCCTTGAACTCATTTAAACATTTCATCTTCATATCCTAAGGAAAATAGAAAAAATAAAATGGGGAGTTTAAATTCTCAGTAAGGGTTAAATATAATAAAACTTTTCATTAATCAATAATAAATGAAACATAATAAATATGGAATGGTATATATAATTGAAATAAATTCCATTTAATCAATAAAATTTCAATCATGAGAGGATAATGGATAATCCTTATGGAAATGTAAATGATTGGAAACAAATTCCATTCCAAAAATAACTTGAGCATAATATGAATCCATATATAATATCATAGTGATAATATCATGGATAATAATGAATGAAATATTAATTTAGGAAATGATTAATTATTGGATTCCATGATCTTAGGAATTATGGTGTCATGACCCACCTTTTCCAAGATGTGGGAAGGGATAAAAAGATGCTGAGACCTTCCTTTCTCAAGATTAAGGAGAGACAATGACCCCAAAGTCCCACCTCCAATAGGCCTTAGAGTGGCGACCAGTACCAAGGGTATATAAATCTCACAAAAATGGGACGTATTACCCTTTTTATATTAACCAAGATTGAAATATGAGATGTATCAACCCAAAAAAATACAATAAAGATATATATAATGAAACCAAAATCCATCCCACATTCATTTTTAAAGTAAAACTACAAGAAATAAAAAAGAAAACTCCAAAGTAAGTTCCAAAATAAAAATAAAAAGTGACACAACAACCATCCCCAACATATAAGATAGTAAGGTCCAACATGGTCTGTGTAATCTCCCCGGAAACCTGAAAATAGTTATATATATGTAGGGGGAGAATAGAAGTATACTTACTAGGGAAAAAACCAAAGTCACCCATGCACAAGTGGGAAAAGCATACTAATTCCCCTCTGAGAAAATTGTAGAAACATAAAAGCACCTAAAAAGGTACAATATCCACCCTAAAATAACCAAGGAACACTCTCCAAATAACGTAATTCAAGTAAAATAAATTAGTAAGCACATTGATATTTGGGTACCCCACACCAATTCGTACTGGTTAACCGCTCATCCCTGATGGAGAACATCCTGACACTACCATACTCTTCCTCAACCCCCAGTGTCACAACCTGCTTGCACACACCTGGGCCACAAACCACAGTTATTCCACCCACATACACCTATGTTTCAACCACCACATGTCTCACCTGATAATACCCATGCCTCATCTTGAAGACACTTGGTAAATAAACCACCTCTCACACAACCAATACCATAAATTTGGTATTAAACCTCAAACCATTATATCATGTAAGAAGAGTCTTGTGCGATAAATCCATAGAAGGGGGAGTAGGGTAAAGTCAGTAACCATCCATTCATCCTCCCACTAGGATGTTGGGAAATGCACCCTCCCCCATAACAATGGGGGTGTTCGGAACATAGTGCTCAACACTGGTGGGGTGCGTATAGAAAACATAGGGAACTACATGTTTTATACATATAGGTAAAAAACACTCATCTCATCCTATGATATTCCAAACATACAACCATCCCACTAAAAATTTACTTTTTTTCTAACCCTACAAGCATGTACCACCATGAACGATGATCACTTGAACGATACTTCACTACAAGACCAAACTCAAAACATACCCCCAACCAATTCACTTAACAAATTATCTTTATTCATTATAAATTCATTCATTTATTTATTTCCATCACTAACCGTAAAACTACCAAACACTGTAAATGTTATAAATCAAAGAAACCATACCAAACATTTCCAAATACAACTAAGGAAAGAAGGGCTAATGGTAAAGGAATCCATTCAAACAATTATTCAAAAAAATAAAAATGAATCAACTAGCTTGGAGTCCCATTGCAAAACTCGCCACATTACTACCACACTTTTCCACCCAGCTACACAACAACACCAAAACCAACATGCCCATAAACATGAAATTATAACATAACCCAGTCCTGTAGCCCCTCTACCCAAACACTACCCAGATGCAATCCCACTACATAACAAGTCCATCCATTCCACAATCAACCAAACTCTCATCCTGAGATACAATGAAACCACCCGTACCACCCCATACACACAATCACACCCTCATCCACAACACCACACCGACAACATAGACACAAGGCTGGAAATAAATAAACATAACACACAAAAACACCATTAAGGCACACTTTATTTAGACTTAGAAGAAATCATGATTTAATTACACTATACAAAACATGGGTTATGCTAGAATAATTTCAATCATGGGGAATCTATTAATTTAACCAAATGTATGTGATTAACCAGATTCCAATTATTGCAGTAGTTATTCACAAATCATACAGGTGAATGAGAAGATACCACTAATGGAAATGATTTTCAGGTAAATACAACCCATAAAAATCATGACATAGATCAGGGATAACCTATAAAACAAAGATATCATCATCATCTTCCCACCCCCCATTTATTACTTATTATTATCTTTGTTAAATTTAGATTCAGCCATTCTCACTAGGAGGAATCATTATACCCACCCCACATGATACACAATTAAAATATAGATGAAATAAATCCCTATGTGGAACAACAGTTGACCAATGATTTCCCTTACACCAAAACAAGAGGTGCACGAGTAGCAGGAAAAATAAAAGAAAACTGGACTGATGGCTCCAACACAAAACACGACTCCATTGGATGGGAAGTATCTCAATGCACTAAGAGAAAATTGAAACACACTGGGAAGAGAAGGTCTCAGCTTAGAAAACCTAGATCCTATATCAACGAAAAGGGAAACGATTTGAAGGTCCATTAAAGTCAAATCATGTCCAAGATAACGAGGTTCACCTATTTTAAAGACTCTAGAGTGTTAGGATTTTAAATATATATTTAATATCATTTTAAAAATATTTATAAATTCCAAAAACAAGGCTTTAAACTTGATTTATGTCAAATAAAACGTAAGAGGGGTGAAATTGGAAAAACTGGGAAAAATTGTAAATGAGTCACCGATGGGTTTGTCACCGACTGCAAGACACCGACAACGAGTCACCGATACTGAGCTACTGACCCTGAGGTACAGATGTTGAGAAACCAACACTGAGCTACCGAAGTTGATCCACCGATGTGACCTATATATGCCTGACTCACCGATTCCCTGACTCACCGATGCCCTTAATCACTGACACCCAGACTCACTGACACACTCGACCTACTGAAACCTTCGACCTACTGATTCCCTCGACCTACCAACTCCATCGACCTACTGACACCATTGACATAATGATTCCATCGACCTACCGAAACCCTAACCTACCAACACCTCAACCTAATGATGTCCTCAACCTACTGACACCCTGACCTACCGACACTCTGACCTACTGACGGAAAAACTAGAAATTTGGGAAACTCTTGAAATGAGATAATGTTGACTCCGAGAACACCCCAAACACTAGATTTTGATAGAATAATGGACCAAAAAGTTTTGGGCCGCTACATCAGATACCTCTCAAACTATTCTCTCCCTTAAGAATTGAAAACCAAACCTAGAATAAAGAGGGGTCTAAATAACCACCTCATAAGATACCTCTTAAGGATAAACCACCACATTGAAGTGAAACCTCAACATCCAAGAACAACTCCTCCAAGATATTCAAACCTAAAAAACAAATTACATACCACACAATCACCAAAAGTCACACCGCCCGAACATATGATTCAAGGAATTATTTCCCCCATGTCAAGATAATATCCTCTTTGTGTGACACTAACTTGCCTGCATGAGTTTAATCACATCCGCATTAATGTATCTTGATTAGAGATCAAGTCCTCCCCTCCTCATATGTCAGGACTTTATTGTACATCACATAATAAGGAAACAAATCATCTCCTAGAAAGCAAGGTTCATGCATTACATCACAAAGAAAAACACATGAGAAAAACTCAAAACTACTATGAGTACTGGGTGCACATCTACATACCTCTATCCCAAGTACTCTCCTCCAGGCCAAAATGCCTCCACAACACACGAACCAAAGGAATGGTCCATCCATGAAACACCTTCTCCCGATAGTCCTAGATCTGCACTGGTTTCTCCATAGACATCGTGTTGTCCAAGATATGCAACTCTACCCAATAAATGAAATGGGAGTCATCATGAAGATACTGATGAATCTAGGAGACATGAAAGATGCTGTGGACCCAACCCAAATGCAATGGAAATGACAAATGATATTCTACCTCAGCAAATTTTCCCAACACCTTGGAAGGTCCAATGAACCTAGGATAAAGCTTACTATCTCTACCGAACCTCCATTGCCCACGTCGAGGTTAAATCTTTAAGAATATGTGGTCCCCAAACTCAAAATCCAAAGGCATTTTCCTATGATCGACATACAAATTATTCTTGTCTTGTGCTTCCTTCATCCTCTCACGGACAAGCTGCACCTTCTCTATCATACTCTGCACCACATCCGGACCAAGAATAGATGCCACCCCAGCTTCTGTCCAATACAAGGGTGAACAAAATGGGATTCCATATAAAGATTCAAACGGACCCATTCCAATGGAATAGTGATAAATATTATTGTAAGAAAACTCTACCAGGGGAAAATGTTGCCCCAAATACCCACTAAAATCCAGAACACAAGCCTGCAATATGTCCTCAAACATCTTGATGGTCCTCTATGTTTTTCCATCTGTCTGAGGGTGGAAAGCAGCGTTGAGGTGAAAATGAGTGTCGAAGGAATGATGCAATCCCCTCTAGGATGTAAAGTTAAAAATTTATCCTGATATAATATGATGTATCTTGTAACTCCATGAAGTTACACTACCTCATCCACATACCTCCATGAAAAGGCATCCACTGTGCTTGACTCCTTGATCTCTAATAATTGAGCCGATTTCTTCAACTGATCCAATACTACAAAAATAGTATCACATCCTCCTAGAGACCTAGGTAATCCTATAAAAAATCCATAGACATGTTATCACACTTCCACTCAGGGACATATAGGGGCTGCAAAAAACCACTGGGAACATGGTGCTTAACCGTCACTTGCTGGCACACTAAGCACTTTTCCACAAACTCTAGCACCACCCACTTTATCTCGGGCCACCGTAACTATTCCCTAAAGCCCCAATACATATTGGAAACTCATGAGTGAACTACTAGGTGTGAGATATGAAAATCATGAAGAAATTTCACGCACATTTACACTAGAACAAATAGCTTCTCAGAGAACAACATCTGATTCTGACTATCTTCCAACCATCCCTTTAGGGCATCACCCTGGTCAATGCGATCACGCATCAGCTCCACCTATGAGTCTCCCATCTGAGACTCCTCCACCTTTTGCCTCATATATGACTGTACCATCATCTGAAACAGACAACCTCTACTACCATCTATCCCTACTTCTAAGTGCAAGGTAACCAAATCCTCCATCGCCCTCCAAGATTTTTAAGATTCCTGATGTTCTTCCTTCTATGACTTATACTCAAAGCATCGAATGCAACATTTAACTTTCCGTAGGTATATGAGACCTCAAAATTGTAATCCTATAGAAACTCCATCCACCTCCATTGCTAAAAGTTTAGGTCTTTCTAGGAAATGATGTACCACAGGTTCTTGTGATCCATGAGGACCAAATAGAGCTCCCCAATGAGGTAATGTCACTGAAATTTTATTGCAAACAGAACCACTGCTTGTTCCAAATCATGGGTGTCATCGTTACGTTCATGGGGACATAACGGCCAAAACCCATATGAGATCACTCCCTGTTGCTACATTAGCACACACCCTATCCCTAGATAGGAGGAATCGAAAACACCTCGAATATCACCCCTTCCTCTAGAAACCAGATCTATAGAGAATTGACCAACTTTCCTTTTAGGTAGCTGAAAAATTCCTAGCATTGATCGTCCCACTCAAAAGTTTGGCTTTTCTGGTCAGATCCATCAATAGAGCTAATACCCGAGATAAATCAGGTTTGAATCTCCTATAGTATCCTACTAAACCAAGAAAACAATGAACCTATGACACATTCTTGGGTGATTCCCAATAAACGACTACCTCAACTATCGATAGGTCCACTTCTACACCCTACTGTGGTACCACATGTCCAAGTAAGTGGACCTATCATTTCCAAAACTTTTGGTTGGAAAACTTTTTGTAGAGATGGCAGTGCCGAAGGATCTCTAGGATAGTCCTAATATTATCAGTATGATACTCATATTACTTTTAATAGATTAGTATGTCATTGATGAATATGATGATGAACCTATATAGAAAATCATTAAAGATGAAGTTCATAAGCCCCATGAACACAATCAGTGCATTTGTAACAACAAACGACATAGCCATGAACTCGAAGTTCCCACACTTTCACATGAAACCACTCTTTGGGATGTCACACCACTTCAACCTTAACTGGGGATACCTAGACTATAGAATTATCTTAAAGAACCAACCTTCTATACTCATCTAGTCGAAAATATTGTCTATTCTCAAGAGAGGGTAACCATTCTTGACCGTTACCTGATTCAGTCTTTGTTATTATATACAAATCCTCAGACCACCATCTTCCTTCATTGAAAAAAATATTGAAGCACCCCACACTGACACATTGGGTCAGATGAAACCTTTCTTCATCAGATCATCAATCTGAATCTACAACTCCTGCAACTCAGAAGGATCCATCCGATAAACAGCCATCAAGATCAGATGAGAACTGGGATATAAGTCCATCTGGAACTTAACGTCACATATAGGGGGTAGAGTAACAACCATCTCAGGGAAAAAATAATAAAAATCACCAACAACACCAACAACCTCTTCCATATCAGTATCAATTTATCCTAATGAAAAATCATCTAAAAAGTAAAAAAGAGGCTCCACACACCGGCTGCCCATCTGATAGCTCCGATTCACCAATAAAAGGTACAATCTAGCCTTTCACATATGAAAACATTAAACTTCTCCAAAATAAATATATAACAACACACATGGAGTAAAACAAGTCTATGACAAGGATAAAACCATATGTATGAATCTATAGTAGATAGACATCCCCACTCGACTAATGTAGCCCCAACATTAGTCTATATCCTTAGAAAACATTAAATGAGCTGGTTTGAACCCCAACTGGTGTACTAAACACCAGGGTAATGGAGCGTATCTCTATGTACAATCCTAGAGCATGGTCTAGACCTGGTGAAACAAAAGAGTATGAAGCTCCTCAATAAAACAAGGCACAAGCAAGTATACTAAACAAATTGATCTTACCTAGAACAGTTTCTAACCCTACTAGAACTTCTACCTCTATGGCGTACCACTGACAATGTCCAAATCCTTTTCCACTAAGCTGTCGGTTGCCTCCTCAACCATTCCCTAGTGGAGGTCCCTCAGGACCACCTTGAAGCCAGCCGCGTCTTGCACCGCCCACCCTTAGAGGAGTAGGGGCTTGTTGTCTCTTTTACTTGAAAGGCCTGTATGGAAACTACTTCTAAGGCAGGCACTGAACCTTCCCACCATTACTGTAGTATGATCAGGTGTGGAAATTTCCCTAGAGGTAGCCATGACATCCACAAGAAAAACACCTCATCCCTAGGCCTATGGTAAAAGGGTGAGGACCAGAGGGTCGGAACTGAAACAACTGGGGTTGGATCCCCACTGGTCGAAATCTGGAAGGCCTTGATGCTGGAGACTTTCTACTGATGACCTTCCCCTTTAAATAACTCGGGTGACTTCCCTCCCAAGGAATAACTCCTCACGAGTGCATTTTTTCCACTACCTTAGCCTTATTTTGAACCTCTAAGTAAGTCGGTAGGGTGAAGGGAGTAACCACATACTGAAGATAAGTACATAGTTCCTCTTCTAAGAACCTCACCCAAGACTCCTCATCAGAAAAAATATTCAAAGAAAAATGTAGGAGATCCTTGAACTTGATCCCCAATTACCTAACCAACATACTCCCGTGCAAGAGGCAGAGTAGCTTCAACCTCTTCTCAGCTTTCATCGTGGAAGAAATCAATTTCCCCTGGAACTTCTTCTCAAAGTCATCCCATGAAACATTGGTTTCTTTCCTCTCCCCTAGGTAAGGTGTCCACCACTAACGCGTTTCTCCCCTCATATGGATCACCACTATAGGAACCTATTACTCTTTTAGAGTCAGAATTAAGATGAAAGTGATCACATGCTCCTTGATCCAACTCTCCATCTTAATGTACGAGACACTGCCCTCATGATTTCCTAGAGTCTGCCAGTGGAAATCACAAAGTTTATTCTACCAATGACCATCCTCCTCCACTAGGTTGACCCTCCTCCGGTCAACCGGGTCATCATGATGACCCTCTATTGCTCATACCACACGTGAGTGATGTTGGGGTTCCATAAATGAAATTAGAACAAGAAATTCCTAATCCCAATTAGTGTGGAATTTATTTAGGGTCCAATTTAACTCATTTTTTATTTTAATTTACTAAAAACTCCCAAAGAAACAAGGAAAAAAAGTCATCCTGATGCATGTACCTTCACTAGTTTCTCTTCCCCGCAAACGGTGTATCCTCACTTGGTCGTTTGGTAAGCTCAGAGTCCTTACATCAGATCACAAGGGGCCCAAAAATCCCATGTCCTAGAAGGTCTTCCCTATCCTATGTCATGCACCAATGTCACCTAACACTGTTTCCCTACCAACAGATTCAATCCTCATTATTCCTAACTATAAACTCCATCCTACCTCTCAACCATCACCCCTGATACCATTCTGTCACAACCCGCCTTCTTCAAGATGAGGGAAGGGATATAAAGTTGTCGAGATCTTCCTTCCTCAAGATGAAGGAGAGATAATGACCCCCTATTCCTACCTCCAATAGGCCCTAGGTGGTGACCAACACCAAGGGTATAGAAATATCACAAAAATGGGAGGCATTTCCATTTTTATAGTAACCTGGATTTAGATATATGATGTATTAACCCTAAAAAACTCCAAGATATATATATATATAAAGAAACAAAAATATATCCCACATGCATATTTAAAGTAACACTACTAGAAATACAAAAAAACTCTAAAGTACAAATATAAAACTAAACAACGACACAAAAACCATCCCCAACATCTGAGCTAGTAAGGTGATGGATGGTCCGCGTAATCTCCATGGAAACCTGAAAATAGCTTTATCTACATAGGGTGAGCATATAAGTATACTGAGTAGGGAAAAACGAAAGTCACCCATACACAAGTGGGAGAATTATACTAATTCCCCTATGAGAAAACAACATAAACTCAAAATAACTTAACAAGGTATACTATCCAACCCAACCTCACCAAGGAACAATAACTAAATAAAACAAGTAAAGTAAAGTAATATAGTAAGTATATTGATATATGGGTACCCCGCACCACATACCACTTGTTAACTACTAATACCTAACGATGAACTTCTTGAAACTACCACACTCTTCCACAAGACCCACTATTACAACCTTCCCACACACACCTAGGATACAAGCCACAAAAATTCTTCCCACATACATGCTGGATAAAACCACTACATGTCTCACCCGATAATACTTGGGCCTCATCTTGGAGACACCTAGGAAATAAACCACCTCTCACACAACCAATACGATAAATCTAGTATTAAACCTCAAGCCATTACAGCCTACCCGAAGAGTCTTGGGTGATAAATTTATGGAAGTGGGAACATGGTAATGTTAGTAACTATCCATCTATTCTCCCATCGGGATATTGGGAAAGACACCCTATCCCATAACAATATGGGTGTTTAGAACACAGTGCTCAACATGGGTGGGATGCGTTTGAAAAACATATGGATCTAAAAGTTTATAAATATAGGTAAAAAACACTCAACCCATCATATGGGAATCCAAACATATAAATATCCCACTCAAAACCACCTTTGATGATACCCCTACATGTATGTACCACCATGAACGACGGTCACCTGAATGCTGCTTCACTACAAGCCCCAACTCGAAACATACCACCAACCTATTCATTTAACTAGTTGTAATTCTACATTATAAATTCATTTATTCATTTACTTATATCCTTACCCAAGAAACTACCAAACACTAAAAATTTTATAAGGGGAAGAAACCATACGAACCACTGCCAAATCCAAACAAGGAAAGAAGGGCCAATGGTAAAAGAATCCATTCTAACACTCATTTAGTAGAAAAATAGGAATCAACCAACTTTCAATCCCACTGAACAACATGCCTCATTACTACCACACTCTAAAGCCCCACTACCCAACAACAACACACCCAGAACACCCATAAAAATGAAATGATGAAACAGACCAGTCCGACAAACCTACTACCCAACCACTGCCCAGATGCAATCCCACTATATAACAAGTACATCCATTCCATTATCAACCAAACTCTCAGCCTGAGATACCATCACACCACCTGTTCGTCCACATACACATAATCATACCCCCATCCACAACACCACAATACCAACACAAATTCAAGGCTGAAAAAAACCACACACATCACACAACCACAACAAAAAGGAAACTTTTATTCAGATTTACCAGCACTCATGATTTAATTACACTTCATAAAACATGGGTTATCACAGAATAAGTACGATCATGGGGAATCCATATATTTAACCGAATGTAGGTGATTAACCAGATTCTAATTTATGTAGTATTGATTCAAAAATCATATAGGTGAGCTAATAGAGACCACCAATGACCATGTTTTTTAGATGAATATAACCCATACAATTCACGACATGGATCAAGGATAACATATAAAACAAAGCGATCATCATCATCTTCCCAGCCCCTAATTTATTACTTCTTAGTATCTTCATTAAATTTAGATTCAGAAATTCTCACTCAGAGGAATCATTATACCCACCCAACATGATACACAATTGAATGAGAAGAGAAGGAAATCCTTACTTAGAATAATAGGTGACCAATGATTTACATTACTCCAAAACAGGGGGTGCATGAATATCAGGAAAACTCCAAGAAAACTAGATCGATGGATATGGCAAAACAAATGACTCCACATGAAGGGAAGGATCTAGGTGCACCAATAGAAAATATAAATACACTAGGAAGAGAAGGTCTCAGTTTACAAAAGTCATATCATATATCAACGGAAGGGGAAACCGTTTCAAGGGCCATTAAAGTCAGATCGTGGCCAAGACCACGTGGTTTAACTAATTCAATGTCCCCAAAGCATTAGGATATCATATATATAATTAATATCCTTTAAAAAACCTTTATAAATTCCCAAGGCATGGATTTCAACTCAATTTACGTCAAATAAAATGTAAGAGGGGAAAATTGGAAAAACTGGAAACGAGTAACCAATGGGTGAGTCACAGACAGTAATCCACCGAAAGCGATCCACCAACAGAGAGTCACCAACGTTGAGCTACTGATGCTGAGATACCGATGCAGAGCTGCCGACATTGAGCTACTCATGCTGAGCCATTGACGTGGCCTACCGACGCCCTAACTCACTGACGCCCTAACTCACTAATGCCCTAACTCACTGACATCCTGAACTACTGACACCTTTACCTACCATTGCCTTGACCTATCGACACCCTCGAACTAATGATCCCCTAACCTACTTATGACCTCGACCCACCGATACGCTTGAACTATCGTCACCCTAACCTACCAACACCTCAACCTGCTAACACCCTCAACCAACCGATTCCCTCGACCTACCAACACCTCAACCTATTGATTCCCTTGACCTACTGACGCCCTCGACCAAATGATACCCTCGACCTACCGAGACCCCCGACCTTCCGACACCTCAACCGACTGACACCCTCGAACTACCGATGCCCTCAACATACCAATGCCTTGACCTACCAATGTCATAGACTTACTAACACCCTCGACCTACTGACACCTTAAACTACTGATTCCCTGACCTACCGATAGAAAACTGGAAATTTGACACTCTTTAAATGAGATACCATTGCCTCCCAGAACAACCCAAACAGTGTATTTTTACAAAGTAATAGACCAAAGAGGTCTGGTCCTCACACATGGTACCTTTACCATCAAGAACTTTTATAAAAAAATTTAATCTTTATGGGTAATAACTTATTTAATTTTTCCAATTGTGTCGTCTCATTAGACTACTGATGCACCGAGGGCCTTTCTGTAACTGGTATCTACCCATGTTTGAATGTAAAATGCATTTCTCATATGTATAAATGATCAATTTAATTGCTGAATCAATATTCCTTATCAAAAAATATCTGTATTGAGTAAAAGATTCAAATTTACAATTATTTACCCAGTTAATCATATAACTTTAAAAGTAAACGCTGTATGTAAAAATGGTACATGGATTAGGAAATAATCATACACATGAGACCAGAAATATGTATATTTAATGAAATATTCAAATAATGATGATCATAAATAAATCAATTGGCACTATACACACCACATAAGTGTGAATTAGTGCATAATAACAAATAGGTCTCAGTGGAATATAATTTTTGACAAAATCCTTACCTCATGATCCATTTTGGTTGATATGATTTAATATACTTTAAAGTGGTTTTAAAAATGTTATTAACTTATACCAGAGTCCTATTCATATTTTTTATATCATATGTGATCCTATTATATCATTTTATCCACCCGTTGGTCAACGATATATCGTTATTACCCTTGTTTTGGGTGTTAACTACTTCATTTTTCTATGCATTTTTTTTCATGTAGGACCTGGTTTTTGTGTATAAGATATAGTTAAATCATATAAATTTTTTTATTAATGTAATATATATCATATTTATTAATTATATACTTTTATATAATCAGTCTTGAGTGGTGAACATGGAAAATGAATTGCATCTCATCGTGGAGTTGGCCGTACGTACGCAGGACCAGCATTATCATTCCCTTAATGTTGAAAGGGTAAGGGAGTGGATGACATATTAATTTTTTATTTTCACAATATTATGTAATATTTATCATATATATCTATTATATCTGTCTTTTTATCTATCTAATTAAATTTGTGATGAAAAAATTCACCACGGTGAGGAGACTGTAAGCCGTACGTACGTACGCACAATGCTTTCATTTTTCAGAGGATGGATAAATGGGGTAATATGGTTGTCCCATAATCAGAATAATTTATTTATATATATGATTCTCAATTTATTAATTTATCTTGGAAACAACACAACAAGAGTACGTGTAATAAGAATCAAACTAGAAAGAGTTGATAAAAACAATTACCTCTTATTTGGAGAACTTCCTTTAATATCTTCTTAAGGGACATAGGGTTGGTATTTTTGAAGGGCCAGAAGATCAAGAACATAAATAAGGATGTTTAAAAGATAAATGGATAGATTATGGTTGAGAAAGAAGTCCCAAGGTGGTGAAATGAAATGATGGAAGGGTACCCCTAAAAATTGTCAAAATATTAAATTATAATAAATTCATTTTCTATAAAAATACCACCAAAAGAACATTGATTAAAATATTAGATGTTATAAAATCTTAATATCATCATAAAGTAATTTTTTTAAATGTTTTGGTTTTATTTAAAATGTTATCATTTTGATTGACCTTAGTTAACCTATTTTATTTTTATTTATGCTAACAATTTATTTAATATTAAAAGGTGGTAATTATTATTTATAAAATGACAATTAAACCACAAATGAATAATTCATGACATTTTTGACCAAATAATAATAACTCTTTTTAAAGTATTTTTTTTTTATTTTTAAATTATATAATAAAATATTATTTTGATTAAATATCATTAGTGTCAATTTTGACACTATTCATTACTTTAACTTTATGAAAAACAACACAACAAGATAAATTTGTATAAAAACGTTTAATGCACCTCAAATATGTCATAATAATCCATAAAATTTATGTATAACCTTAATGTACTAAAATTATATTTATTTTAATATTTTTTATACCATTTATTTAATTGTTTCACTAAAAAAATAATTACTTCCTCATCATTGTATAATTATTTAAGGTAATTATTTATTCAATAATAATTATAAATATAGTACCATGATGTAGATAAATTTTCTATATTTAAAAATAGTTTTTATTTTCAAAGATATCATATTTTTAAACATATATTAAAAATATTATACTTATAAAAATTAGAGTGACATTTTGACAATTTCATTTATTTTGATAATATTTAAGTCATTTTGATAGATAAGTTTCCATTTAGTGATAAAACTTCAAAAATATGGTGTTATGGGTACAATTTAATTCATAAAATAATATTGAGGAATGTTTTGTGGCAATTTTATAGTTCTTATCATTTTATTTTTAACACAAATTAACAAATTTACTATTTACCATGGTAAAAAAATACCAAGGCTACTATTCATATTAGTAAAAAATAAAAGGGAATTTTTTACTAAATTTGGACCATATTAATCTAAATATTGAAACCATTTTTTCAAAATTTAAAACATAGAAGTTATAGATTTTAATTTTAAATTAATCTTGCAAAACTCAATGAAAAACAATTATAACTAAATAAATTGACATTGTTATATTAATTTAATATAACAATGTCAATTTATTTAATTTAATCTCACAAATATAGAATCCATTTTTAGATGAATGTAAAAATATTTTATTAAATATATAATATATAAGTTTTATAATGTAGTTAATACTATTCATTCACGCTAATTTAATGGCTAGGTTATAACAATAATAATATTTCATTGTTCATTTAAGCTATGTGTTGCATTCAGAATAATCCATGAAAGATATTTAATTTTTTTAAAGGGAGAAATACCGTAAATCATTTGCATGTTATATTGGGGTAGGTAGGGTTGTGACTTGACTGACATCAAATCTACATATATAGAAGGCATTTGATCACTTGATGTTTGATGTTTGGGCATGAGAGTGGAAAATTAGTGGGGAATTGGTTGTAGGGTGTTTTTTATTTTATATTTCATTGATACTATTATATTATATTAGATATTATATTTTTTGAGTGATCCTTAGTGAGGCTGGGTGGTAGTTGACCAGATAGGTGCTTGTGGGTTCATATGTTAATTCCTTGATAAATTAGTATGATATTTTCAAATTTTAATGAGAGATATTGAGTATAATCCCACTGAGTATACATTATATGCTCACCCCTATATATATAAACTATTATTCATGTTTATAGGGTTAGTTTGGAGATTGGTATGGATTGTTTTAAGTCATATATTGGAGTTGTGGTTGGAGTTACTACAAAAGAGTTTCATTTTGTTGTTATAATTTGGAGTCTTATATTTATAAAACATATTCATGAATTGTGAGATTATTATGGATATTGGTTTATTTATATTGTGTTGTTATTTAGTAGTTTTATCTATGTATTCCTAGGACATATGAGGGAAATTCCTCCTATTTTTTTTGTTTCACTTCTTTGGTGCCAGTCGCTAACATGAGACCTATTAGAGGTGGGCCTTGAGGGATACACTCAACTTCATTATAGGAATAGGATGGGTTCCCAATGGGGGTGGGTTATGAAAATAAATTTTATATAGATACCTCAACCATATTTTTTCCCCTCTTCTAGTGGAAGCGGGCTTGGGGAGACCCCTTACTGGTAGTTATAGATGTAATATTAATCCTATTTCCCTTAAAATGTTAATATAAATGGATAATTGATTACTTTATAATATCTATAAAATATATTATTAAAGTTTAGTAATTTAAATTATAAATTTTAAACATTAGTTATGAAACATCCTCAATTATAAGTTATATTGTGCATTAAGATTTGATGTATCATTTAAAAGTATAATTAAATAATTGAAGGATATTATAGGTGTTCAGGAAAATACATTTAGAAATTCAAGGAAGGTTTCCCAAATTTTATGGTTAACGACACGAAATACCATTCATGGCGTGAATGTGATTCTTGACTAGTAACCTCAAGTCTCCCAAAAATAGGTGGATGTTTAAATCAAGTTTTTTGGGAATGATCCAATAAATCGTGACATGCATATTTGAGTGTTCGATGATTTCAGTGCGTGAACTCCACTTTCAGGATTTGAATGCATCATATTCCAGTTCATCTATAAATTTTGGATCCCATATGTCTTTTATTATCCTTATAAATTTTCACATAAACCATAGGAAATTACTAGGTTGTTTGGTCTCTTTATATTTCCATTAATCAAAAAATTAATCTCAGATCGATCACGTGTTTCCAAATTATAACTCTAAGCAGATATAGAGAATTTTCATCTTCTTCTCTTTTGGACCTATTCCATTTATGACAACATATCTTCTGAGGGATCATTGATTTGAAACTTTTATTAGGTGGAAATTATTGAAATTAAAACATCATTTTAATTGGTTTAGGAAGTCCTTATCACATATTCCCTATATATATGAGTTTTTAACATGATTCTCTGGTGTGCATGTGTAGCCCCATGAGACCTATGCCTGATATGATATGAATGTGGTGTGTGTAGCCCAATGAGACACATTATTAATATAATTCACATTTGGTGTGCTTGTAAAGCCTCATGATACCTATTATTGATGTGATTTACACGTGGTGTGGTGTGTGTTCCCCCATGAGATAAATTTTTTATATGATTTGAATGTGGTGTGAATGTGTAGCCCCCTACGACCTATGCTTGATATGATTCATATGTGGTGTTCATGTGTAGACCCATCATACCTATACTTGATATTATTTTCATGGGTATATATATTGGATATTTGACTCTTTATTAACATATTGATTATGAAATTCCTTATTCTTTCATTTCCTGTTACATGCATAGTTTTAGAATCTTTACAATTGATTAACCTATTGGATCAGTGCAGGATAGTTTCTCCCTTAGAAGGGGAGTGTGGATGATGTGATGGATTTACCTAGAGCCATGAGAGTGGGTTGATAGGTGGTACGTGTTTGGCCCCACATCCATGATATTGAGTTGATGTGTTGTATGCGACCTTCCCCAGAGTTGTGAGATTGGGTCAAAATCTGGTGTGTAACTCTCTCTAGAGATGTAAATTGGGTCAACATGAGTATTTACCTTAAAATAAAGTGTGACTATTCCTTCAAGGGGGATTTGTTAATGTGATTATTTGTATGAGTATTTAGGGAAAACATATGGATTTCCTTATAGGATGGATCCAAAATAGGTATAACTGATCTTCAAGGACATGACATATGTGTTCGCATGGGTGAATACATTGCCTTTTATTATCAAATGATGATTGTCATGGAATACACATTGGTATATTATAAACTTATGTTAAGGATAGTTTTTGGTGTACTAGTGGGTTTTATACTCACACCCTATACATGAATCCTTATGGGAGATTTTATTATCAGGTATCCAGTTATGGATAAGTTCACTACAATAGGTAGTTGAGTAAGAGTTTTAGGATGGTGTGAACAAGTGAAGTGGTGTACTATGATATTTAAATGTTTTCCCTCATGTTACATAGTTTATTCCTTGATTTTGTGTATTTTTACATTGCATGTGGGGTCCTTTTTTTGGAATTGTATGATTGACATGCTATATTGTTATAATGTGGGTTTGATACTCCTATATGTTATAGAATTTTATAACAGATTATTGATTAAAATTATTATTATTGTTATTATTTTTGTTTCTTCTATTGTATCATATTAATTTTTTATATTATTTAGGGTTTCATATCCTCAAAATGTATTTCAAGCCCTCACAATTAGTCAGTAACCTATTTCATATGAGGAAGGACACATGGTGTCATATGGAACATCGTATTGGACCCAATTATTTAGGTTGGGGTGTTACAAAATGCTATCAGTGGATCACAATTCCTTTATTTTTCCTTGATTTGGAATGTTGTAGATAGGTGATAAAATGACTAGTAATCAAGTAGGGAAACTACGTATATTCATGGACAAAATTGTACAATGGACATATGATTTTCTAGGAAAGTGGGAATTATGTTCTTTTTGATCATTATTACTGATGATTTGTTTCACCTTGGGTGATGCACATGATGCTGATATTATGATTTACTAGATTTGAGTTATATTCACAAATCTTGAATAGTAACATAGTTATATATGCCACATTCCTATTTATTTCGTCATATAGGATTTAAATTAATTAAATTCATGCTACTATTTGTGATTTGTACTTAAGTGGTATATTATTTCTTATAATTAATTAGTTGAAGTTCAGAATACTATTATTTTGTATGTTCATGGTTGTGACTAACATTTAGGGACCACAGACATAGATTTAGCCTTGGTTAGTGCTGAGGGGGTTATACCTTGTATTTGGGGGCACCATCTTAGAATGTATAGTGAACCTCTATTCTTATACATTAACATTTCATAACTTTTGTGGAATAATTAAAAAATTGTACAAATAGACACCCAAAGACTGTACTACCTTTGGAAACATGGAACCATCAACACTAGTATATGAGTGAGATACATTATATTCACTGGGTTTTTCATGACTAGAACCCTTATTAGACACATCATACTTAATACATATCTACATAACGTGTGGAAGGAAACATAAAAAGGGGTGAGATCAGATGCTGAGTAAGGGTAACCAACAGAGACATGTAAGCATAATCATGAGCATAGGGTCATGATAATGTGATCATAACATTATAAGACCATACCCTTACTATCAAATATCATTTACATAAATCGTGTAATAAATCGAGTAAGTTCATAAGAAATTAATCATATGCAAAAAAAGAGCATAATACAAGAAAGAATAACATAGGAATAAGACTTGTAATTGTGGAATACACATAAAAATTGAAAATAAAATGTCAAATATAACTACCAATACCTTAAAAACATGTTAATATCGGGGTAAAACCCATGTACCTACTTCAGTCTGGAGATAACAACCTATGTACCCTCTTATTTTCAAGATTGTCTTATAAACTTTAGACCTTATTACTTTTAGTCTTGGGCTACAACCCGTGGACCTTCTTATGTATATTCTTGGAATACAACCCCTAATACTTCTTATATTCATGTTTGGGATACAACCTATGTACCTTATTGTTTTCAGTATTGGGATAAAACCCATGTGCCCTTTCATCTCTTATACCATTTATCAATACCCAATTCATTGGAGAGATATATAGTTCCAACTCATCACATTACAAAATCAAACATACATGTACCACAAGATAAAAACACTTGAATAATATCATGACCCATAAAAAGAGATAAGTTTCATAAACAAAAATCATAACCCACGACATTAAATGGGTATCATTAACATTTCATCACATCATAACCTATGGAAAATAGATAGGTTTCCTAATCATATCATTAAAGAATAACCCATGAATAGAGGCGGAATTCAAAATAATATCAACTAGGGAAGAGAAATGGGTGTCATAAGAATAAGTCCATAAAAACCAAAAACATTCAAGAAATAATTTGAATTAAACCTTTGGATCATGATTATCATCAATGGATTTCATCTTAGTTGTTAAATAATTTTGAAATATCTTATAAAATCATTTATTGCAGAAAATATCCTTTCTTCATTGAAAAAAAAAACTTTAATACATAAAACCTTTTGAAACACATTTTATTTAAAATAAACGTGAAATGTTATAAATAAATCTTAAAAACATTTTTAAAACCATTTTCTATTAAAACATATAAAATAATATTTATGAAAATATTGAAATCCATTTCCCTTGAAAATACTTTGAAAAACTATAAAGAAAGGTTTATTTTTTTTGAAAAACATTTATTTTAAATTTATTTGAAACAAATAATTTCTAGAATATTAAGAAAATAAATTCTTTAAAAAAATAACCTTTTAATATTGTAAAGGAATCTTTAAGGTAATGTCGGTTATGATGGGAGACAAATCCGTACATGCAAAACACTCCTTTTTTTCACCATAAAAAGTTTCAAAAGGTGTATCGAACAGAAAAGGAAAATAATATTACTTATTAAAAACCCTTTTTTATAAAGATTTAAAACATGGGTAAAATTTTATTTATAATATTATATAATAATAATAGATTATTTTTGGAAACCATTCAGAAGACATGGTTTTGAACGAACACAGATTTTGGACAGAAGAGAGGGTAAATTTAGGCTTTCTTGAAAACACTATATTCACTATATGATGTACAAAATAGTGAAAAAATGGTACCAATACATTAATATATAGTTGATAACTATATTATAATAAAATTCATGATTTTTATTATGATATGGATCATTATATTTCATTAAAGGAATCATAATTATGAACAATCTTGAGAAGTGACAGGATTTTCTCAATAAAATATTACCACTTGGTAACTTTAAACTATACTCCCCATGTTTGAAAATGAAATTAAATGATTATTAAAATATATTTAAAAGAATTATATTATTTAATAACATGTTAAAGGCAGTTTATAAACCTCATGGATAAATATAGGTGCATGACATGGCTTGTGTCTCAAAGAAAAAAAATCGAGAAAAAATTACATTATCGATTTCGTAAATTTTGAAACATAAAACCCATGAAAGAAATATAATCAAATGGATATTTAAATAACCATAAATTTTATTCTAATAATAATAAAATTAATACATGGATAGTATATACACCACATAAAAGTAATGAGTGGTGAATAAAGCATGTATCTTACGTAAATAAAAAGCGAGATGAAATTCCCTTACCTTGTGTCTTGACTCTCATCATTCTCATTAAAACCTACTATATAATAAATATAATTTTATTATAAATATTTTACAAAACCATATTATTATATATAATACCACATATGTTTTTATTATAACTTTATATTACCCATTTGTTAACAATTTCATGTTAAGGTTATGCTTTGGGTAATATTCACTTTGTTTTTCACTTGTGTCATAATTTGTTATATGTTTGGTCCTTATACATATATCATGATTTCAAGAATATAAACCATGATATAAATATAATGAATATTCATTATATTTGTATTATAATAATTTATAGAATATAGAAGTATGAAATGGAATACACTGTTCAGGGAGATAGTAGGCCGTACGTACACATGAATGCGACTTTTATTTTATTGTGGTAATAAAAGAAGTAAAGGAAATAAAATATATGTGTATATGTATATAAATAATTAAAGTAGAATTATTATGTCATATATATCATATAATTTCACTAAATACACCCTTAATACATTTCATGTGGTGTGTGAATGAATCACATTACCTTAAGGGGGCAGTAGTCCACACTTCCTCAAACGAAGTTATCGTATTTACAAAAGATGTAAAGCATAAAGGTTTTTTATAAATAAAAATTATATATGAATAAATAAATTTTAAATATGATATATAAATATAATTTCCATAACAATTTCCTCTATGAGATGCAGAAAAGGAAAAGTAAACAATCATTGTTTCGTGAGGTCGTAGTTCGTCCAATATATAAATAGTATGTTCGTTACCCATTAGATATAAGTGTGTAAATGTGTAGGTTGAAACCTTATCATAAAAAAATCCTAGTATATTTATGATAAAATTGTTGTTATACATGAATTGAATAATATTATTTTAGGGAGAGTATGATGTAAATAAAACCAATCGAGGTTGAGGGATGGTGTTACCTCTCAATCGGGTAGATCCATTTGGTTTGCATCAAATGGATTCTTTGGAAGTATTTATTCCCAAAAGGAGGATTAATGGAGGAAGGGAAGTAATTTAAGGGTATTTAACCATATATTGGATGAAACTAAGTTGGTTAAGAGGTGTAAAGAAGTGGGAGGATATGAGACCTTTTTATACTGGAGGAGGAGTGACACTCTTGTAATATATTGTAACCCCCTGACCCCAGTTACCCAGAGTTAGTGCATTATTACATAACATTGGAATGATCACAAAAGATAAATTATCTAAAGAAAAATTAGTTTAGTAGCCTTGGAAATACTAGATATATTCATAACTCTTACATTACATCATAAAGTTAAAAAAAACTACAACACATCTTGTCTTCATATCCCCTCATAAATTCCCTACAGGTCATTCATAAAATACTTCTTCACATCCTAGGAAAAATTAAAACATTGAAAGGGGTGAGCTCATATGCTCAGTAAGGATAAAAATATAGCGGGAACTTTCATAAATAAACATAAAAATTTAAGGCAATGTATAAGTAAAACAAAATACTTTTAAATTTTAACTTCATCATAATAAGGGAAATATAAAATGAAATAATTCATTAACTTATTCACATGGATATTCTACTAGTCGAATAATCACATGCAATATCAATAACCACTTTCATAATGATGGAATGCATAATGCCATACTATCATAACCACATAATCAAGTCCTTGTACCAAGACTAAAAATAATATTTTTTCAAGGCCTTGTGCCAAGACACTAGTTTGTCTCATGAGACCTACCGATGCATCGAAGAGCTACAACGGGCTCCACCTGTCACTTATTAAGTCCAATGCATTCCCCATATGAATAGGTTTAAATATAACATAAACATTCATATTAAAACTAGCATATGGAATGTCAATACTTTATCCATAAACCATGAATGGTATAAAAATAACACATTCAAAGTCAATAATATCACAAAACCTTCAATACAATATGGAAGTTTTGTATCATAATAAATCAACTTCAAATAAACTTAAGATCCATAAAAGGATGTTGACATAGATGAAAATCAAAACTATTTGAGAGAAATATCTCTTTTTTTGAAATCATTTAAAAGTCACATAATTCTAAAGAAAACCTTTATTTTGAAAATATTATTATAAGCTTGTAAGGGATGCTTCAAAGGTGTAATAACAACGGAGAATAACCGCACCCACTGTATCAGTTAAAAAAACATTCTAACCTTAATTCTGTCGAAAAGGTTGAAAAGGACCTTGTTTGGAAAATGATGGAAATATTCCTTTATAAACGTCTTTTAAAAAGTCAAAAAAGGTTATAAATGACTTTAAACCATAGTTCGTAAAATATTAAGAATGATTTGAAATACATTTTTAAGAAACAAGGATGTGGATGATAAAGAGGTCCCAGAAGATAATTACGTATAAACTACCTCGGATAATGAAGAGATTGTGAAATAAACCCTTACCTTGTACTTTTCCTTGGTTGAGGGTAGGGTAACATCTTGTATAATGGTGAAATAATAGTTATCAAATTATAAAAGAATCATATACATTAATATGATATCATATATGATCTTTTAACATTGATTGGTTAATAATATCTTAGTATTATCATCGTTTCGGGTGTTAACGAATTCGTTTTTATTTATATTATTTGTTATCTGAGACATATTTGTTATGGATGTGATGTATATTATTCATATATAGAATTATATCATGTCTCTAGAAATAAGTTTTTAATAATCAAATAAAATTTAGTCTTGAATGGATACGATGAGGGATGTATCTCATCACGTTCGTGGAGACGGTAATTCGTACGTACGCACGAGTGAAAATATCATTCTTTTGACATTAAAATAATATACAATTGGATGGTATATCATATATAAATAATCATTATTATGTTATATTTGTTATTTACATGAATTACACATCATTATTATACCCATCCAAATAATAATGTATTGAATAACAATTACACCACGACATGGAGACGGTAGGTCGTACGTATGCATGCATGGTGACATGTCATTAAAAGGATGGATAAGATACTGAATATGGTTGTACCATATTTATAATAACATAACAGTATATATAATATACTAGAGTTATTATTTTAGAGTGTAAATAACAAATAAAGAAGAAGTTGAAGAAGAAAGGAACTTGAAAGAGGGTGGTGAAAACATTACATCTTCTTCAGGTTCTTCCTTTTGATTTGATCAAAAGGGATCCTTAGGATGGATTTATGACTAAAGTAAGGCCTCTAGGATTAAGGTAGGATAGTTTATAGGGTATTTGGGTAGATATTGGCCGAACCTAAACACTTTTAAGGTATAAAGAATTGGTTAGAAGTGGTGTCCTTTTATAAGGGGGAGGAGGGGCTCTTTAGGAAAAAACATAAAGTATTAATTTATAATAAATACATATTCAGTTTCTAATAGATCCAAAGTGTATTATTAAAAGTATATGGCGGGGATGGGTTGAAATACTTTCAACCAATAGATTTTAGACAGGATTGGGTCATTATATTAAACTAATCTTTTAGTTTTAACTTTTAGTTAATTAGTTTGACATTTATCATGTCACTTTGTATTTTTATGTTATATAGTTAATAAACATTCTATATACACCAAAGCAACCCCCAAGTGATCCATTAATGATAAAAATATCATGATATAAGTCATTTTGCCAAACCTTATATTTTTATGAATAGATTATCAATTAATAATATAATATTTGTTTTAAAAACTCATTTATGTTAATTTTGACAATATTTAATAATTTATTTTTGTTAAAGTATTAAAAAATTTATTAATTCGAAATAAATTCATTTAAGAAATACTAACATGTCATATTAACCAATAAAATTAGTTCATGTCATCAAAACTTTCCAATTATATTTATTTTAACATTTACAATACTAATTATTCGATTCTTTCATTAATTAGGAAAATACTGCATCATTATTGTGTCATAAATAAATTACATTATTCAATGTCTAAAAATTATAAATAAAATATAATTATGTAGTAAATATTTTTATTTCCCTAATGAATATTTATATTCTAAAAATATAACATATATAACCCTTTGTAAAATTTTTTTTTCTAAAAGAAATTTGCTTATGTCATTTTTGTATTTACTTTAACTTAATTAATATAAAGTGTCATTATCACTTACAAGTGGATCCATGGGGTCCCAAAATCAACCCAAAGATTCCCATTTTAGGACATGTATCAAAAAATAGGGTTAGGACACGTTTTAGGGTAATTTATTATTATTATAATATAATTTTTTACCATTATTTACCGGATTTACCCTTTAACCATGGTAAATAAAATATTTACTAAAGTAATTATTCAAAATGTATAAAAACGTTACATATTTACACAATTTAGACCTTCTGATTCAAAATATGGAACCCATTTTTCTAAATTCAAAACACAAAAGTGGCAGAAATTAATTTAAAATTAATTCCCGTTGTCAAAACAAAAAACGTGTTTTTATGAAATAATAAGTATCAAAAGATTGACACTTGTTTATGTCCGGTTTAAATGAAAAATTACGTCCAATGACAAAAATTGTAGTAAATGGTAAAAATATATTTTAAATATACTTTAAAACCACTCAAATTCATAATTTATCACTATTAATTATTTCGATTAAAAAAGTTGTTTTTAATTAAAATTTAGTAATTTTCACTATTCATCAAAATATGAAAGTTATCAGAAATGTACCAAAAATTCACCCTAAGATAATTTTGAGATTCAAAATCCAAAAATAAAGTCCATTTTGAATGATAAAATTTATAAAATTTCAAAAAGTAGGTATCACTATTCATAACGGCTAGTTTGATTGGTTGTGGTGTGTGTTAGAACTCGATGTTTTTACAACACATGCTACTGTATTATTCAAAGAGAAGCGTACCATGGAAGCATGTGGTGTTACATTATCCCCTCCTTTAATCAATTGTGTTCTCACAATTTGAAATTATTTTTAAAAAATAAAAGTTTGAAAATAGAAAATACCTTTGGGAAAACCAACATCGGAAATTAGGTTAATAAAATTTAGTCTTAATAAGAGGAAAAGGGAACTGAAAGGGTCACCAAAATTTTTTGATCTCGATTAGGTGAACATTGGTGGAAATTATAGACATATAATTAGAGGAAAAACATAAATATTTATAGGTAGTGATTGATGACCTCAATCACAAACAAGTGTAAAATTAAGGGCCTTAAATTCATCAATCTATGATGATTTAAAATACCATCAGTTCAAAAAAACATATGGTATTAGGATAACACATTTTTGGTTTTAAGACCACTTCACTAAAGTATAAGAATTAATTTCATTATAGAATAATAAAAGAAAAAAAATATATACTTGACAAGTAGAGTCCCATCCTTTAACTAATTTCTACCACAAACTCATCTTTCACACTAAAAGATAATAGAACTTAAAAATAATATTCTATTTATCCTATTCGTATAGGGTTCAAGAAAAATGAATTTATAATTCATATACCAGAATTTTTTTTAAAAAGGCTACATTATTCAATCTAGGACATCACGTGGGCCCGTGGTAGGTGATACACCCTTTTCGCCCTTCGGTTGCGGGTTCAAGTCTCACGACCTTACCGGACGCGACGGGTTGCCGCTCGACCTTCGCGTTGTCCTTTTATGGCAATCCAAAAATAATCTCAAACTAGAATTTTCAAAAATAGTTTTGTCCAAACATACAGTCCAAAATTTATAAGGAAGGTAAACACAATGAAGATCCTTTTTTCCACTTAATAACATGTGAACACCTTCATCATGTATTTTTTTTAAACACCGCAATATCCTAAATTACCATAAAACCTTATCGATTATATTGATGATCCCTTATTCCTTATAGAATACTTGATATACTCCTTCTATAAAAAAATGTTTTAAACTCCAATAATGATGGAATATACAAATCATTAATCAGTTTCCAGGTAGTCAAGAATATCCAATATAATTTATCCAAATCAATCATGTATTATTCCAAAATCACTACCTCGGTATCAGAACCACATTATGGATTATCTTTATCTCAACCATATATTTTCCAAAAATTTAACCTGCTATTGAGTCACTTTTCTTGGTTTCTCACAATCTCAAGTCCTTAATGAAATATTACTGTAGTACAATGCTTATATACTCCATAATTATTATAACTAGTATATTGTTGATACAAACTCAAATGACATAATTCTTTAATAACAACATAATAAATCTAATCATTCCTCCTCATATGTGGTAGTATCATAACTTGATTATTATCTAATAGCATCATTTGGGACATAATCTGATGATTTAGACATTGGTTTGCGTAGTGTCCCAACTCCTTCCAAATGAAGCATTGTACATTTGAAACCTTTTTCTTACCCTTGCAGTCACGTACTTGGTGTCCTTTTTCTCCAAACTTATAACAAACTCACATTCCATTCAGGCAAGTTCCAAGGTGTTTCTTCCTACAGTTATCACATATAGGAAAATTCTTCTTTTCCCTCTTCCCTTTATCCATCTTTCTCTATTCCATCTTTTTCTTCTCCTGCTTTCCTTAAATGCCATAGGACTCACATAAATATTTACTTATCTTATTAACACATGATACTATTTCATAATATGTTGAGAATACATGGGAGACTATTTACCTTCTAACTGTTGGCTTAATACCGTGAAAGATATGATCCTTCTTACTCTTTGGATCATACGTATTTTTGGAGTTCACATTCCTTCTACTGGGTGCCATTTCTATACAATGGCATACACTAGATTAGTTTATGAATCACTATACATAAATCCATGATTTTAAAACACTTAACATAAATTGAATAGTTTATGAATACAATCCATAATCAAAAAAATGTTTTCTTTGAGGAAGTATATACTCATAAGCCCTTCAAAATGGTTTGTAAAGAAAATGAGAATTATCCTAAGCATATTCGCCGGGAGTGTCGTGACCAAGAGTGTAGCAAGATTCATTGTCGTGCACTAGTTCCCATTCGAGTCTAGCTAAAATCAGTATTTTTGGGTTTTACCCCTAGGTACATCTGTGCTAGAGCCACCTATACCAGCTCGTATCCCGACTTGGATGTATTTCTCGGAAAACTCACAAAATCTCTACAATACCAAAATTCTAGGAAGTTCTTATATACTAATCCTCAATGTCTATCTTAGGGATAAGTGATCTAATTAGAGTTTATCCAAATCTAGCTTCCAAGGTTTGTTCTAAACTTACTCAAATACCAACTATAATGGCCCGAAACCAGTTACCCTGAGTCGGTGCATTATTAATTAACATTGGCATGATCACAGAAGATCAAGTCTTGAAAGACTGATTAGTTTAGTAGCCTTGGAAACACTAGATATATTCATAACTCTTACATTACATCATAAAGTGAGAAAAAACTACAACACATCTTTTCTTCATATCCCCTAATACATTCCCTGTAGGTCATTCATAAAATAATTCTTCACATCCTGGGAAAAATTAAAACATTGAAAGGGGTGAACTCAGATGCTCAGTAAGGATAACAATATAGCGGAAACTTTAATAAATAAACATAAACATTTAAGTCAATGTATAACTAAAACAAAACCTTTTGAATTTGAACTTCATCATAATGTGGAAAAGATAAAATGAAATAATTCCATTTACTTATTCACATGGATATTCTACTAGTCAAATAATCACATGAAAAAATCAATAACCACTTTCATAATGATGGAATGCATAATGCCAGACTATCATAACCACATAATCAAGGCCTCGTTCCAAGACTATAAATAAGATTTTGTCAAGGCCTAGTTCCAAGACACTAGTTTGTCTCATGAGACCCACCGATGCATCGAGGAGCTGTAGCGGGCTCCACTCGTCACTTATTAAGTCCAATGCATTCCTCATATGAATAGGTGTAAACATAATATAAAAATTTGTATTAAAACTAGCATAAGAAATGTCAATACTTTCTCCATAAACCATGAATGGTATAAAAATAACACATCCACAGTCAATCATATCCCAAAACCTTCAATACAATATGTAAGTTTTGTATCATAATAAATCAACTTTAAATAAACATAAAATCCATCAAAGGATGTTGACATAGATGAAAATCAAAACTATTTGAGAGAAATATATCTTTTTTTTAAATGATTTAAAAGTCACATAATTATAAAGAAAAACTTTATTTTTAAAATATTCTTATAATCTTGTAAGGTAAGCTTCAAAGGTGTAATAACATCGGAGAATAACCACACCCACCATATAAGTTAAACAAACATTCTTACCTTAATTCTGTCAAAAAGGTTAAAAAGGACCTTGTTTGGAAAACGACGGAAAGATTCCTTTATAAACGTCTTATAAAAAGTCAAAAAAGGGTATAAATTAATTTAATACATAGTTTTTAAAATATTAAGAATGATTTGAAATACATTTTTAAGAAACATGGATGTGGATGATAAAGAGGTCCCAGAAGATAATTACGTATAAACAACCTCGGATAATGAAGAGATTGTAAAATAAACCCTTACCTTGTACTTTTCCATGGTTGAGGGTAGGTTAACCACCTTTATAATGGTGAAAAATTTCTTATTAAATTATAAAAGAATCATATACATTAATATGATTTCATATATGATCTTTTAACATTGATTTTCTAATAATATTTTAGTATTATCATCGTTTCGGGTGTTAACGGATTCGTTTTTCTTTATATTATTTGTGATGTGAGCCATATCTGTTATGGATGGGGTGTATATTATTAATATCCAGAATGATATAATGTCTCTTGAAATTATTTTTAACCATAAAATAAAATTTAGACTTGAATGGATAAGATGGGGGATGAATCTCATCGCGTTCATGGAGACCGTAATCCGTACGTACACACGAGCGACAATATAAATCTTTTGATATTAAAATAATATATAATTGGATGGTATATCATATATATAGAATAATTATCATGTTACACTTACATGAATTAAACATCTTTATTATAGCCACCAAATAATAATTTATTGAATAACAATTACACCACGACGTGTAGACGGTAGGCCGTACGTACGCACGTATGGTGACATGTCATTCAAAGGATGGATAGAATACTAAATATGGTTGTAATATATTTATAATAAAAATAAAGTATATATAAGATACTGGAGTTATTATTTTTTAATGGAAATAACAAAGAAATAAGAAGTTGAAGAAGAAAGGAACTTGAAATAGGTTGGTGAAAACATTACCTCTTCTTCGGGTTCTTCCTTTGGATTTGATCAAAAGGGCTCCTTAGGTTGGCTTTCTGACAAAAATAAGGCCTCTAGGATTAATTGAGGATAGTTTAGAGGGTATTAGGGTAGAGTTTGGCCGAACCAAAATGCTTTTAAGGTATGAAAAATTGGCTAGAAGTGGTGTATTTTTATAAGGGGAAGGAGGGACTCTTTAGAAAAAATATAAAGTATTAATTTATAATAAATTCAAAATCGGTTTCTAATGGATCAAAATTGGATTATTCAAAGTATATGGTGGGTATGGGTAGAAATAATTTCAAATAATAGATTTTATACAGGTTTGGGACATTATAATAACCTTATATTTTAGTTATAACTCTTAGTTAATTAGTTTGACATTTCCCATGTCACTCTGTATTTTTATATTATATAGTTAATAAACTTACTATTTACATCCAAGATACCCCCAATTTTTCCATTAATGATACACATATCATGATATAATTTCTTTGGCCAAAACTTATATTTTTAGGAATATAATATCAATTAATAATATAATATTTCTTTTTAAAAACTCATTTAGGTCAATTTTGACAATATTTAATAATTTATTTTTTTAAAGTATTTACAACTTTATTAATTCGAAAAAAATTCATTTAATAAATCCTAACATGTAATATTAACCAATAAAATTAGTTTATGGCACCAAAAAATTCAAATTATATTTATTTTAACATTTATAAGACTAATTATTTGATTCTTTCATTAATAAGCAAAATACTGCATCATTATTGTGTCATAAATAAATTTAATTATTCAATGTCTGAAAATTATAAATAAAATAACATTATGTATGATTTTTTTTATATTTCTAATGAATATTTATATTCGAAAATATAACATATATAACCCCATGTAAAAATTGTTTTTCTAAAAGATATATGCTTAAATTATTTTTGTATTAACTTTAACTTAATTAATATAAAGTGTCATTATCACTTACAAGTTTATCCATAGGGTCCCAAAAAAGACCCAAAGATGCCCATGGTCGGGAATGTATCAACAAATTGGGTTAGGACACGTTTTATTGTAATTTATTATTATTATAATATTATTTTTTTACCCTTATTTACCGGATTTACCCTTTAACCATGATAAATAAAATATTTACTGAAGTAATTATTCAAAATATCTAAAAATAAAAGTTACCTATTTACACAATTTTGAACTCCTGATTTTAAATATGGAATCCATATTTCTAAATTCAAAACACAGAAGTGGCAGAAATTAATTTAAATTTAATTCCTGCTGTCAAAACAAAAAGCATGTTTTTAAGAAATAATAAGTTTCAAAAGATTGACACTTGTTTATGTCCGGTTTAAATTTGAAATTATTTCCAATGAACAAAATTGTATTAAATGGTAAAAATATATTATAAATATACTTTAAAACCACTAAAATTAATAACTTATCACTATTAATTATTTCGATTAAAAAAGTTGTTTTAAATTAAAATTTAGTGATTATCACTATTCATCAAAATATGAAAGTTATCAGAAATGTACCAAAACTTCACCCTAAGATGATTCTGATATTACGAATCCAAAAATGAAGTCAATTTTGAAAGATAAAATGTATAAAATTTCAAAAAGTGGGTATTACTATTCATAATGGCTTGTTTGATTGGTTGTGGTGTGTGCTAGAACTCGAAGTTGAGTACAACACACGCTAATGTATTATTCAAAGAGAAGCGTACCTTGGAAGCTTGGGGTGTTACATATATTTACAAAGGAATTAAATACACGTTTTTCACATGTCAAGTAGATCCAATAATGGAAAAAATTAGATAAACTTTAGGATAGTGTCTCAATATTTCCATCCAATGGCTCTTGGAAAAGTGTTTAGTTCTTAATTTTACAGCTTAGTACTTTGTCAACCAAATTTTCCTCATAATTATGGGTGTGATGAAATATGTGGATATTACCTCAATGTAAAACCAATTATAATGGTATATGAAGTGAAAAACCTTGTGATTATGAAAAACTAATTATTATGAAATATGATTAACACTGTGAATTAGTTGATTTCCCAGATACACAAAATTATAGTATCATAAGAGATTAAGTGATGAAGATGACGAAAGAAAAAATTCTAAACTTTATATATGTTAAAAATGTGGTAATAAGTACCAAGGCAATTGCATAAATGGGATTAAAAGATGATTTAATTATGAAATATGGGTTCATTGAGAAAAAAAGTGTCATGGTAAAATGACGATTTTCGGTAACATGATTGAAATAAGTAGATTTCATCCTAAGGTACCATTAAAAATTCAATGTCTTGTGTGTTGGGAACTTGGGAATTATCCAAGTCAATTACCTAATCAAATGAATAACCAATATGATAATAATAACTAATCACTAAGACTAAGAGGAAGATGGAATTCATATGTAATAACTACTCTTAAAGTGGATCCTGATATTTAAGGTACACATACCCTCTAATATAGAGTTATATATATGCCTTGATGGAATTTGATTCTAGTAACTCTATCATGTTAGATAAGTTTTATGATATCGTTAAACCACTACCTCAATAATTTTATTTTCAAGGAAATATTCAATTGTTATCATTATTGTGTTTTGATTTCATGTGTATTAGAATGTTCATAGTGAAAATCTTATTACCCTCCATTTAAATAAATTTAACACGATTTTAGAGATAGATTGGTTTTATAAAATTAGAGTAAAAATTATCTGGAGTAATGAAAAATAATTTCATATAAAGCTATGATATTTTATTAATGAGAATACTAATAAAAATCCTCTAGAAAAAAATATATAATGTGGGTCTTGATAGCAAAAAAAACAGACTCTTAGAACAGGTAGTTAGAGAAAAAAAATAAATATTAGGGATAATCCTATTCTGAGGAAAGAGATATGTTCTCTATGTTTATGAGGTTGATATCTCTATAAAAATTTTATCCCATGACATATATAATATTTATATACCTAAATATAAATATTTTATTAAGTGATTATTAAAATTATGGTGACACAATTTATTTGGGGGGGTGAGAATGTAACGACCTAAAAATTTAAATCGGTTTTCGTCTAATTAAGTTAATTATATTTGATAGATTTCTCCAAACATAACACCAAGTGATAAAAATAAATGGAATATTAGTTTATTGTTATTAAAAAACTATAATAATAATAATAAAAAACTCTTGTAAATAAAATTATATTAATCATTGAAATATTTTTACATTTGGTAGATAAAGAATAAATGAAATTTAATCAATTGGTTTTTCTGAAATAACTTTTTAAAGTATTGTATATAATATCCAATTAACTAAATCAACCAATACTAAATGATAATATATGATATTTTATTATAATAAATAATATATTATCATTATTTAAATTAAAAATTAATATTAAATTATATTATGAACATTTAATTTTTTGAAACATCCATTTTAAACAAGAAAAGTTTTTATTTTTATTTTGTATTTTCATTTAAAAAATAATTTTTTTAATTTTTTAATCTAATATTTGTAAAAATAACTTCATTTTGTACTTATAACATAATAATTATCTTACCATTAATTTTTTATATTTTTCTAAAAAATTTATCTTTAGATGGATAATGGAATATACCGTTTCTGTGATTTTTATGCCATTATTAGTATATAAGTATGGACTAAAAATTTATGAATATTTTAATTAAAAAATATTTATTTTATAATTTAAATTATAAAATTTATAAAATTTATTATTGATTACAAATCTATATATTTTATTTTAATACTCCAATAGTATTTTTCTCAAAAATATTTTTAATATATTATACATTTGTTATATTAAAAATAATTTTTAACAATGCTAGAAATTGAATCATAGTTAATTTATTTAAAACTTATAATAAGTTGATCCAAATTATAAAATAAGTAATACATTATTTTTATTCATAAATATTAAGTTACCTTAGGTAGAAACTAGTTACCGAAGTAAAATCTTAAATGGAAAAAGTATTAATACAATGGGTAAAGGGCTTGAAAAATGTTAAAAACATGTTTCTAATTGAGTTTCTGAGATATTATCAACCTTATATAACCCTGCACTAAATTATTATCTATTTTTTGAGCCACTTGACATGTTTAACAAGTTATCCCTTTATATTCATTTGAAATATTTATAAAAATTCTATTATCAACACTTATATAAGGGGCCACTCACCACCCCATCAAGGCACTCATAAACTTTTCCCCTTTAAAACCTCAAATTTTATTCCCATGGAATCATATTTTACTCATTTTATCTTTAAATCACAATATATTTTCCTATTCCATCCATTTCTAAGGGATCTTACAAGGAATTCTTAAAGTGATCAATGTGAGTAATCATTTATACCTAACTTATTTCCTTACTATTTTTATCTTCCAATTATAATTTTAAAATACCATTGTAATGAAATACTTATTGGTTATATTCATAATTTTATTATTCTATGAGAATAATCATTAATCAACCTTTCCAGTTTCCTGTGAGAAAAATGAAAATGACATTCGTGTGTGTGTGGACCGACGTCTCCACAAAGCATCTTGTTTCATTTTCCTTAACAGACTCACATGGTTGGTACTAATAATGGATTTGATATAAAATTATGATATTTATAAACCTTATTTATGTTTTATCAAATTATATTGGAAAAAAAATAATCATCCATGCATACATGTGGACCACCACCTCCATAGAACAATTAATTTTTATTTTTCTTTTCATCATTACATGAAATTTATTTTCATGAGAATGGGTTTAATGGATAACAATAATGATTATGATATAATTTAGGTATTATTATAACAAATTTTCAATCATTATTGATATTGTTAATATAATCATTTAGAATAAAAAAACTATGGGGAAAATATTTTTTTCAAATTATTTATGATTTTTATATCCATTAATTCTGCTTCTATTTCCTTTATAATTTTGATATATCACACTAATAAATAATAAATGATATCATTATGCAATTTTTATATTTATATTTCAACTAAATCAAATCATAATCTTCAATAATCATGGTATGTTCAAGTTTGATTCGGTTTGACCATATACATGAATAATGCTATGAAATTATATCACAAATAACTATGAAAACATGATTAATGATGTAATATGATATAAATACTTAATTTTTTATGTAATTTATTCATCAATATTTAAATTAGTTATTTATAAAACACCCTTCCTTGGTTAAGAATATCTGAAATAAGATTATTATCGATTTTATCTTCTAGGATAAATAATGAAGAACTCATGAAAGGAAACTGAAACATCAAGTATTATTACAAAAAATACCATATTGTAACTTTAATTATTTTTTAAAGATTAAATATTTAAAAATAATTAATACTGACACTACTCTTATGAAACCATTATAAACCATTAATGTTGTAAAACAACCAATGCATAAAAATACGTAAAAAATAATATATATATATATATTAATGTAATGATTATAAATGAGGAGTATAGGTGGTTATACTTATGAATGTGGATATTGGGTATGTAAGTAATAATCATAATTTAATTACTTAGTACTTTTGATGCAATTTCAGATTGAATCAGGACTAAGGTAAAGGTTTTCATCTCAAAATTCCCCTTAGTGAGACATGTTTTTTTATTATGCACCTAATTTCATTTATGTTTGTTACATAATTACTTTTTTAAATATTATATCATGAAATTAATTTTATTAATGGTAATTTGTGTCAAATTTAAATCTCTCAATTTCATTAGGTTTTTATTTAAATTATCCTTAAGTTGTAAGGGATTTTTTTACTTAAGTATTTTCTTTGGGATATAATATCTATTTTTTGATCATTATCTTTAAACATTGGTCAATTTTAAAATATAATGATGTTATTTTGTATTTAAAATTTCATTTATGTGGAAAAAATGTTTCAAAAAAAATATTATTCCATGATGAAACCATTTCTTTGTGAAAATGAAATTTTATTAAGAATAATTCCCATTTTTAATGGATTTCCCCCTCCATATGCATGTTTTAAATTCTATATAATGTTATCCTTTTCCTAGAGGAAACTAATTTTTTTATCTAGAATGTTCCTTTTATTTCATTTTATTCATTTTAAATTAAAGGGTTTTTATCCTTTTTTATGAGATAAAGTTGGGGTCAAGCCCATAGAATTGAGAAAAATAACTCTTAAAAATATGAAAGAGGAACCCATTACAAGATTGGTAAAGGAAAAAATGAATAAGTCAAAATGATCCTATAAGTCATTTCAAAACATTCAAAAGGTTTTCCATCCTTTAAAAGTAAAATGATTTATATTCTACTCAAAATTCATTTTTACAACATTTATTTAATTTAAAAGCTCTATTTTTTAATATTAATTTTAAAAGTAAAAATTTTATATTTGTTTTCACTTCACCTTTTAAAAAAATAATTTTCAAAGTTATCGCACCTTCTTATTTTCTGGAAAAGATATAAGGATTTTCTAGAAACTCATTTATGATTCCACAACTAATTTTATCTTAATATTTAAAGGATTTATTTCCATGGAAATTTTTTTATATGAATAAAATTATAAATTATCTTATTAAATAATATTATGGGGTGATTGAACTCTGGTTATCAATAATTTACATTCTTGAGGTCAATTTTGGTGATACCATTAGAAAATGTTGTGTAACCCATTCTTATTTCCTTGTTTTTTTGAAATGGTGACACTTAA
The DNA here is from genome assembly GCA_963277665.1 of Viscum album. Classification (NCBI taxonomy): domain Eukaryota; kingdom Viridiplantae; phylum Streptophyta; class Magnoliopsida; order Santalales; family Viscaceae; genus Viscum; species Viscum album. The sequence continues at coordinate 787,219,988 of OY728166.1, forward strand.
TTTTATTTTGAACACATATGTATGTATTATTATGGGTAGGGTATTATATTTTTCTCTAGTTCATTAGTTTGAGTTTTCATATCAAGATATTAAAATGATATTCATGAAGATTTATCCCATGCCAAATATTTCACACATAAGGATTTATCCCAATCCAAATGTGTAAAATAGAAGTTTTATACCAATATAAAGAGTATATGAGAGGATTTATCCAAATAAAAATTGGTACGTAGGAGGGTTTATACTAATCCCAATGGTTCACGAGAGGATTATCCCAATCCCAATAAAGAACACGAGTGGTTACCACAGGCTTATAATACAGGAATGTATTGGTGGGATTCCTTGAAATATGGTTTATATGTTTATGGTTATGCTATATTGTAATTAAAATTCTCATAAAAATTTTATGATATCATAGATCATATTTTTTGACTAAATCATCCAAACTCTTTTCATGCAGTAGCTCCAAACCCGTACTCCCAGATCTGGTGAAAAAAAAAACATAACATTATGTTTTTGATTTGATACTGATAAATGTGTCCCAATTATTTCTATCAGAACCCTACATAATAAAATGTAATTATTTTTATAACTTACCTAACAAAGTACCTTTTAAGTTTGGAGTTTTAGATAATGAGAAATAACTCTTACATAAACAAAACTTATGACGTCAAGAGTGTATTTCTCCCATTATACCTATCTTTTCATATTCCATATCAAGTCTTCAACATCTTCCAAAAATCTCTTCATATATGAAACATTTCAAGACTCAAATCATTAATCATCATGTTTAATAATCTTTTAAAGTGGAAACATAATAAGGTTTAGCTCAAATGATCAGTATGGGTAAACATAAGCATTAACAATTGAATGAGATCAGTGAGAGTATGATCAGTACAGGGGTATGATGACATAATAAAAATGCATGAGAATAACATAAGAGAATTCATACTAAAAAATAAGTGGATAATCAATCGTGAAACATGGAATAAAACTTTTATAAAATAATGGGTTATTGGAATCAATAGTCATGAGAATTGTGAGGTAAATCTTGATAAAAAGGAATCATTATAAACCCATAGTAAGTATAAAGAAAATGTGTTGGTGTCTTGAAACATTATCTTCATAACCAATTTTAAACCCATGTTTGAAATAACTATAACCTAGTTAAATCAATAGGATAAATCCTTTGGTAACTACCTCCTTCTTTCCATTGATGATAAGGAACATTACCCAATGCATTAGAGTGTTATAATGGAACTCATCCTTCATAAAAGATATATCTAAATCACATGTTTTTTTATGTGATATAATAGGGATAAATGCTTAGTATAAAATGTATTGTTCTAACACCTTCATCATGAATAATCTTCAAGTATTTTTCATGAGTTATATATTTTTAATCTTTCCCTTTTCGACATAATAATAATCATTATTGTTTTACTGCTCGATTCATCTATGGAAAACAAAAGGGTTCCATGTCAATCACATAATCCATCTAGAGAAAAAATGAATATGGTATCATTTGAAAACTCTCCTTAATATATCATAAGAAACATCAAGGTTTTTTTTATGTTTATGAATTTAAATACCATTAAAACACTATTAAAACCATTTTTAGGAAAATATCCTTTTCACTTTGAAAACCACTTTTAAAAACTAAAAATTCATGAAATATTGAGAAAAAAATTTTCTTTGAAAATAAAATTATACAATTATAAAATAATCTTTAAAAAAATAATGTTTATGAATATGTGAAAATTCATTATTATTTTAAATGTTAAAAATAAACATTCTTTTCAATCATTTTTAAGGGAGTCTGAAGTGAACCATTTAGAAAAAATTAAAAAAATCATTTTTAAAAATAATTAAATGAAGGAAAAATAACATGTGTAATTGATTCAGGAATAAGTTTATGTTTAGAAATAAGAATTTGAGTTTTTTTAGAAAACATGGATATGGAAGAGAAAGATTCCCAATCTAAAAGAAGATATAATATTATTGTCATTTATAATAGAATTTCTGGATGTTTAATTAATAAATAAGGGAAAAATAGAAATTAAACATGTTGAACTCATTCCTAACTAGAAGGGAATAGAATATAATTGTTTTTATAAAGTAAAAGAATATTATTTCCCCTAAGGAATCTTGAACATAAATAACCCTTAAAAGAAAAGAGATTATAACATAAATCCTTTTCGAATTTGGTAACTATTTAATCATAAGCCCCATGAAAGAATAAGACCAGATAAAACTTTAAATATCTTGAACATAATGATATTAATGATATAAAATGTCTAATATTTAGTACACATAACTCATAAAGTAATATAGGTGTATATTATAAACATATGTCCCAAAGAAATAGAATTTGAGACAAATAAGCCTTTCAAAGATCATATCATTAAATTGAAAATTAATAAATAAAGAGATTATGTGTAAAAAATTTGAATACAAATTTTTTTTAAATACATATTAAAACAATTTATGGATTAATTCACATATAATTATGGAATAAAAATTTAAATGAAAGAGGGTTATAACCCAATGAAAGAAGATTGAGTTAATAATCTCTTTACTACTTGGTAAAATTGAAGTCAAATCCCCTTGGATAAAGTAATTAAAATTTAAACTCAATATTCAATTTATTATGAAGGATTCATGATAAAGAATTATTGGGGTAGTATATACACTATATAAAATAAATAAGGCACCTATTATTAAAATATACCTGAATGAAATGAAATTGATATGAAATCCCTTACCTCAAGTCCAGACCTCCCATGTTTGTCCTTTAAATCCGATATAATATAATCATATAAATTATTTTATTTATTAAGAAAATTTCTAGATTTAATACCTCATACTTAAACTATTTATTTCATTTATCTAAATGACATATTTAATTACCTAGTTAGTTAAGTCCACGTCAGGTACTTTGAGAAAGTTTGGTCCATAATTTCAAAATAGCTTCGGCGTGTTGACCATGGTCAAAGAGGCCATTATTCCATCATATAAAAAAATAATCAAGAAATAATTATATTTTTTATTCGAAAATATACTTTTAAAATAAATAATGATTTATGGTTATGAAAAACAAACTATGTTACAATCATGGAGATGGTAGGATGTATATATGCATGAGTAGCATTTCGATTTTTTAATGATCATTAGAGAAATTACGTAAGTATTATCTTATATTTGTTGAATTATAATGATATCATAGATAACATATTATTTCTTTAAATAAACTTATATGTATCATCCATGGGATGTGGTGGTGAAAAATGAATGACATCACTTTTTCTAGGTGGTAGTGTACTCGTACACACAAATGATGTTATCATTTTTAAGTGTATGGAAATTTGTGAAAATATGTATTATATCATATTTAAAGAGTGATAAATATTTCATGAATATCATATATATATATATATATACATTTAATAATTTATCATAACTATCCATTAGAGGTGGTGATGGATAATAAATTACATCAGTTCGTGATGCAATAGTCTTCTATACACATGGATAATCTATTACTTTCCCATTTCAGGGAGGTTGGAGATAGATATAGGTTATTAAATCAACATAATAAAATCTTATTATATAGTAGATAGTTATTTTATTATATCATCATGCTAGAATAATATTTGAAGGATGTGTAAGAATAAATAAAATGAAAACATTTGGTTAAAGACTATACCTCTTCTTCAGACAAAATCCTTTTATTCAAAACTTAATCCTTCTAAGGTTGGTATTATGAAAAAAATAAGGCATCTATAATATGGGGAAGGATGATAGGAAGGTATTTTGGTCAGTATTTTCTGATCAATTTTTTTTAAGTGTTAATAATTGAGAATAAGAGGTTCCCTTTTATAAGAGAGCGGAGGGGAACTCTTAGAATTTCATATTATATTAAATTAATATAAATTATTTTTAATTTCCAAGTGGATCAAAATTTATATAATTAAAATATAAATTGTAAAATTCCAAATCAACTCATGTAATAAAATTTGAAAAATTTTGGATCAAATTTTTATTGTCATCTTTTTGTGTTAATCATTCGTTAAACTTTTCGACAACTATGATGATATTAGTTTTTTTTATCTTATGGGGTTAATATAGTCACTATAAATAGAAAAACGTCATACCAATGGACAATAGATAAATTAATAAATAATTTAAAATTATGTTAGACGAATTAATAAATCTTATACCATTTACTTGGTTGAAGATAATATTTTTAGTAATTTTTTGTCATTTTATAATAGATTATTTATTATAAAATAACATTAACAATTTTTTGGGAAATATTCATTAAATTTGAATTTTAAATCTGTAAGAAAATAATTAAATTGTAATTAAATGACTAAAAAACTCTATAATATTTATTTTTTATTTAAAAAAATAATGGAAAATAATAAATAAGTCGAATAATATTTTTTTCGAGTTTCTAAAATAATTTTATAGATTTTTTACTTCTCACAAAAGCACTATGTCTGTGTTACATAATAATTTAAAGTAGTTATTTCTTAATTAAAAACTAAAAATAAATTACCATGATGAAAATTTAATTTATGTTCATAATTAATATTAATAATTTAACATATCTTCTATTTATAACCATGTTAAAATATTATATTTATTAAAATAAAGATTTAAATTTTTGGCTTTATATTCACTTAAATATTTTAAAGGTAAAAATCATGTCCAAATGGAAAAAATGTCATATATTTGACTTTTTAATTATTATGTGTAACATATATTCATCTAATTAATTTATGTAAAGTGTTATGGATAATTTTTAGTCGTTATAATTTTATTTTTAACTTTAATTACCCTATTGACCCTTTACCATGGTAACTAAAATTACTAATGTTATTAATCAAAATGAACAAAAATAAAAGATATATATTTAAAAACAAATTACACCCTTATTATAAATATTGAATACATTTTTAAACATTAATCTTATATTAGTGGTTGGAAGTAATTTTAATATGAATTTATAAAACATAATGAAAAATAGTTTTTAGAAAAATGCGTTTTGTTCCTAAAAAAGTATTTACCAAAATCAAGTGTAATTATGATTCAAACGAATTTTATTAGATTATATATAATAAAATAATAATTATTTTACTTTGATATGAAATTAAATTCATAATTATTCTTTTTATTATAAATAAAATGGAACTTTTATAAAAAGTAGTATTTTTCACTTTTAACCGAGAAAATGAATCTTTTTTAGAAAAATACCAAAATTTAACCCCCATATAATTTAAATATGATTATTTCTAAAAATTTTATAATTTTTATCAAATAAAATTTCTAAATTTCTATAAATTAATTATGATAATTTTCTCACCTAATGAAATAAAAACCGTTTTTGAATAAAACATTTTTTTGAAAAATCAAATGGATTTACTAAAAATTTGGTTATTATTTAATAAGAATTTATCGATAAATTTATATTGAGTAGGAAATTTTTATATATTTCATAAATCTATTAATATTATTCATGCCCTAAAATTTAATGGTTAGATTATAATGCTCATTTTTAAATAGTAATATTTCATGGCTCCTTTAAGCTCAGTGTTGTGTATCTTTTACACTATCAAACATAGTCATTTTTATTTAAAAAAAAATACTGTTTTATTAAATTGGATTCTAAAAAAATGTGATGCTAAACCTTATTACATCAATAATGATTTATGTTATATGTTTTTTTAGTTATGATTTTCTTATGTATCTTGATTATAACCATATAATCATCTTATTCTTGCTTATAATATTTTATTGGTATCACTTATGGCTTCACTTACTGAGCATTTTATCTCACCCAATTATTCTATTTTCGTCCACTAGGTTATAAAGACGACTAGAACTTATGATAATTATAGAAGGAGTCCAGTGCTTCTCAATTATAGGGAAATGTTCACAATATTTCTAAAAAAGTGTTGTAAAGTAAAATGTTTAAGTAGATAGTATCCAAGACACACTAAACCTAGCAATCATCATGTTGTATGACTATTTGTGAGAAGTAATAATTTAATCATTGTATCAATGTTTTATTTATATATGTTTATCTTGGGTCATTATAAACTCTTTGGTTAAATTCAATGGTTAATTTATGATTACACAACTTTCAAAATATATGGACTTGATAATTTCATATAATTCAATAGAATGAAGTTATATGAAAAGAAGTAATAAACATATTTTAACAAAATGAAAAAAATATTTATTTTTATATATATCTTAAACCACTAATTAAATGTTTTGAAATGAACTTTTAATATAGAATAATTACTAAAATTAGTAATGTCATATTTCAATCTAATAACTTCCTATAATAAAAACAATATGTGTGGAACACCAAATTCTCTAAGTAAGAATAACTCTTAAAATTTCGAAAATATAAATTAATTTTCAATAGAATAGATTATTGTGATTTGAAAAACAATAATAAATGAGCTTGAACCTACTTCTTATCATCTATATCAAATAATGTACCTTCCCTCATCAGGACTTCAATAATCTAAGAGGAAATATCTAATTTTGTTTCAAGGTCACTAACATATATAGTAAACAAATTAGCACATTAACCTATGAAGTAACTCTGTAATATTGATACTTATGAAAATGAAATATTATGTATATAACATTTAAATTTATTTGGGTACAATTCAATGGGATTCATCCATCATACTATTATAAGGCCACATGAAATAAAAAAACTACTTATGTGTACATTCATGTGGATTGTGACATACTGAAATAATACTAGAAAGAGTTTCTCCAAATGTAAGAGTATCAAAATAATCTTATCTTGTCATTTTTTTTCAATTCAATTTTGTATTAATTTTTTAAAAATAGTTGTCTTAAGAAGTTAAAAATATCAATCAATGGATCAATGAAACTAAGAGGAAAACAATCATAAATTTCTGTTGTTATTAAATGTTGAAGTCTAATGTGATTTTCATGGGTTTTAGGAAATAGTAATGTCATTCCCATTACATTCAATTGATTTTAAATATTATTACCAAAACCATTAGGCACCTTTACTATCTTTAAAATTGAATGGAATGAGTCTCTAATCTTTAATCACAAGGTAATATATAGCGACATGTACTCACTATTACCGTCATCCAAATTTAAGTGTAATGATTTTCTCAAAACTATTTATTAGAAGTTATTCCATATAGTTACTTTTTCAATTATTTCCATCCAAGACCCAAAATTGTCTGTAATATAATATCACACACAGTTTTCTTAATGTGCATGAAATCCAAATTATCCCTTAAAATTTTATATTTCTAATCTGGAAAATAGAAAGAATATTGTTATTCTTCCAATAATAAAAGTTTTATCTATTTTACATAGGAATAAATGGAAATATAAGAGATAAAAAAATCATAAAAATAATTAAATATACCAGTGTTACCTTTCTCAATCAATGCTAAAACATGGACCCTTATCTTGATCTTCATTGTAGAGTTATGATCCCATGACCATGTAAATGACACTCAAACTCATTAGAATTGGTGAAGTGGTGGAAGAAAGTTTCCATGGATGACATAAGTTGACTTTTTATAGTACATAAGTAGAATGTATTTTTTTTACATTATATATATAAATAATGAGGGAATTAACCTCTAATAAACTAACCTAGTAAATTCATATAGAAGGAAGATGTTAATTTTTCTTAAAAAAGTATACCATTGTTTAAAAATTTAATCACCGACTGATTAAAAATTTACCACACCCTCAACCTAAATTTCATTATTCTCATCTATTAGTGGTATCAATGGAAAATAAGTTTCATCCACAAATATTATGGGTTTCTCAATAATAGTGGAAAGTATAAATAATAGTTATTTTAAACATAGTCATGGTTGAAAGTTATATGAAACCAGATTTAAAGGACATGTACATTGAGTTACGAAAAACTGAAACCTAAATGGGTTAATACTATCTCTTTCTAATATTAGTTACACACTATAACTATCTTGGTAAATTTCAGAGAGTCTCTAATCAAAATATTTCCACCCTAGAGATTTTTTTGAGTGTATTAACTTATTATTATTTTTGTTTTTCTCTATACATCATCTAATAAAATTATATGTTTTGATGGAATAAGTCATATCCTCATCCTCAGTTTTAGTGGAAGGTAATATATTTTCTTTACAGTCACATGGTTTATAACCATACCGTAATTAATCTTACCAGGATGAACATGACAACTCGAATATAACTTGTTGCTCTTACACTTGGAAGAGTTACAAATAACAAAAACATCAAGGAAGATATTTTATTTTATAAATATCATATAGTTACTGGGACACACAGAAATGGTCAGATATTCTTAACCAATGTTGTCAATTAAATTATGAGCATGGTAGTATGACTAAAAAATATTAACTTCAATCGAGATTACCTTCAAATATAACATTAACAACATATCTAAATATGTTTCTATCCACATATTAAAAGTATTAAAGTATTGTAACTCTATGATAAATAATAATTTAAATAAAGTTTAAAATCTTGGATAAAATTTGTAATACACTTTACCAAAGACATAAAAGTACTCCTACACTTCTCTATCTATACCTGAGTGAGGATTACATCACCAATTCTCTTTGTTCTTGAAATTAATTCCTAAAAGTTCCAACTCACATACCATGTCATTGAGTGTTAGATTAATTAGATCAAGTGTCATCATATAAACATATATCTAATGTTTTTCTACACAGTTAGGAAATATACTCTTTTATATGAGGAGTGTAATTCTTATATATTTTACAAAACGTTTTAGAAAAATGTGTTACCTAACAATTTCTTTTGTGAAATATTTATTTTCATAATTTATACAAGAGAAATTGATATGATTTCTTTTAAATCCACAGATGAAATTAATAAACTTTATAATCCTCATGAAATATTATATAAATAGTATATTCGACTGATCTCATTCCCCTGCCCCAGGCTATCCCGAAGCCGGTGCAGAGCTAAAATAAAACACGGTGTGTAAATTTTTTTTATAAAAAGAACAACTGAAATCACACAAACATGTTCCACTAGAGAGGATTGTTTTGGTTTTCATCCTGGAGAATTAGATACAATTATTACAATTCCTTCCAAACTAAAAAAAATATCTTCATTAAGCAGTCACAAAATAGAGGGACTCAAATTTACTAAACCTGTAAAAGAAAATAGATTGAAAATGCAGGGTGAGAATACGAATGACCAGTAAGGGGTTTTAAAATAATATAATATACTAAATAAATCTTTTTAAAAACATTACATTAAAATTTTTCATAAAAAATTTCTTATGTAATATTTTAACACATGTATCAAAACTCAACACTTTGTTTAAGAAATATAAGAGCACAATTGAAGGAATACTAATAGAGTTAGAAGGAAACATGATTCAATTACAAGAATGATCATTAAGAATAAAAAGTAAGAGACATTCAAACTTTAATAGGTATGACATGTGAATATGCAAGTACAAAATTTATAACTACAAGTAATACATGTTCTGAGTTTCACATAAAATAATAACTTCAATTTCATCCTTTAATACTGTGAAACATACCATGGATAATAAATCTTTGAGTGATGAATAATTAATAAGCCATAAGCTTTTACTTCATCAGATTCTCATAAACATAAGCTCTTTAACCAAGAATATTATACTAGTCTAATATTCTTTTTGCTAATTAAATTTCATAGTCATAATGAGAAAATTGCATAAGAGGGACTGCGTAAAGGCCTCAGGCAAGACATCTAATGATAAAGTCCTCAACCAAAATCCATAAATCATAAATTTATCAAGGCCTTGTGCCTGTACTGTAGTTTGTCTAATGAGACCTACTGATGCATCGAGGGGTTATAGTGGCCCCCAGCTGACAATACATAAGTATAATGAATTCCTCATCTCTCTAAATCAAAGTTCTCATACCACTTTGATTTATTAAATTACTTATCACTTATCATTCCAAGTGTCCCATATTACTTGGTTTCTTATTACATATTATTCAAAGTGTCCCATACCACCTTGAATAATTTAATTTCACATTTCATATTATTCAAAGTGTCCCATACCACTTTGAATAATTTAATTTATTTCTTCCATAAATGGTCATTCGAGTTTGATTACTTTATTTAGAAATTACATATACAATGTAATTCAAGAATATAAGTGTTAATAACAATACTATCTATGCAAGACAATGAATGCAAATTATGGTAGGCAACACATGTGTCAATAATTAAATATCATTAAATAAAATTTTATAACATAAAATGACAATCCCTAAAATCCTTATTATAAATGTGAACATTTAATATTTCAGAATGCACAATTCTAAAATTAAGATAGTTATCATTCATATTTAAAACACATGTTGATAAATGGAATATTAACACAATTGAACATAACAATGGAAAAAAATTTATGGCGGAAGATTCAAGTTATTAGATTATTTCATTATTCTAAAAAATATTAGGATGGAATAGACTATAGTGACTATTGTTCTTTTTTAAATGTGGGTTAAAAATTATATGTACTATAACCCATGGTTTAATAAATCATTGAACATCTCACAAACATATTTGAATCAACAAAACTAGTTTTTATAAATAAACTGAATCAGTTTAAGATTAAAACCTAAAGGAATATATATATATATATACATATATAACAGAATATTAAAAATATATAATTTGGTTTTTCAAAAGGAAGACAAAGTTTTTAAACCCCTATATGTTTCGAGTTGAAGGTCATTAATTTCATTTGTGCCATATGATATAAATGGTTCAGTTATGGAACATATACATTATGATCGTACATATATACATCGATATATATATATATATATATATTTATATTTATCATGCACATAAGAACTCAAACCCTTACTCGATAGAGGGTTGTGAATACATTTAAGATTGAGAATTCACCAGATTTAGAGGGGATATTTGTTCATATTATTAACCGTATATATATATACATGTATGTAATTTTATATGTGTGTGTATATCTATATATATACCCAAAAAGAATCATGTAAAGACAATATATGATCCTTACTTGATTTTAAGGAAGAGGAGAGGCTCAGGGAAGCGCACTGGAGGATTTATAGGAAGAACAACAGAGAGGTTTTGGGGTGCAACACGTTGTCTATAAACTACACATTAGATAAATTATATAAAATATTTTAAATCCCACTTTCATGCAAAACCAAAACCTACTTGGTATAATATAAGGCCGACCATGTCGGTCTTGTGGAGGATGAGTGAAAGAAGGCCCCAGATCGTGATGGGAGGTGTCACATGCATGGAAGAATGTAAAGGAGAAAGTGGAATAAACCACTAGTTCAGCGCACGCGGAGGAAGAAAAAGGCACTATAGGGAGGAAAAACTGGAAAAATAATGAACAACTGAGATCTAACCGGGTTTGATCTAGCGGTGGAGGTGAGTCTGTGGATTTTAAAAGAGATAGATGATTGAGATCTGAGGAGGAGATTATCTGATGACTACAAAAGACACATAGTTTTTAAAAATGGATGAACGGTCAAAATTAGATCACGACAGATTAGACGGTGCACAAAAAATATAGAGGATATACCATGGCTGCTGAGGATCAAGGACCGATTCGAAACAAACAACCTAGATCGCACATGTCACAATCGAACGACCTAGATCCAATCCCATCTGATTTTTTCCATCCCAAATCAAAATGGGGAGGCTTCCGCAACTCCTTTATAAGACATGAGCTCTGATCCAATGCTCATATTACTCATTCCCCCTCCTAGTATCACCCTGTACTGGGTTCTTCTGCAGGCGCGCTCTGTGCCTACCCATGCCACCGTGCCGCCCCGCATAGTGATGTAATGGTTCCTTGCACACTCACCTGTGTGTGCTGAGGGCTATCTATACTTCATATGTGCACACGACATAGCACGAACTCTACGTGTTCACCGACCCTAGTCCATTTCTAGGTGGTTGTGTGAGAATCCCATTAAGGCCTAGAGGGCTTCCTTCGTGGTGGCCCTTGGGTAGGTGGGGTTCTCACCTAAATTTTAAAAAAGTAAATGCTTTTTTTTGTTAAAAATAGGTTTTCATATACATATATAGTTTCAAACAAATATGAATCCTCTATATATTTTCCATAGTTTTATAAATGATAAAGTTTGAGAAATTCTAATGTTTTAAATCACAAAGTGATAAATCAATGTTTAATACATCATTAATAAAATATTATACAAGTATTATAAAAATAAAAGCCATAGTCATAGTTAAAAACTTGGTTTAAAAATCAATAATTAAAACATTTATACAATATTTTCAATACATTTGAATTATTCGAAGAATATTTAAATTGATACCTCATTTTAAAATCATACTAAGTGCATCTTAAATATTTATAGAAAGTGTTTAAATATTTAAATTTATTATTTCAATGCATTCCTTAAATATTTTGGAAAACTAATTATACCTATGTATTTTAAATTAATCCACCAGAATGAACAATGACTATAATTATAATCATTAGAAACTCAACAGTCTCTTAAGGGAAATCGTCGAATTGTGGCCTTATATAAACATATATCTTGGTGTTCTATGTTTTTGACGAAGATGATGCTTATCATCCCACTGATGCTCAGTACAGCTGTCATGGTTATGGCCATGATGTTTTTTGTTTTGATAATCCCAAAGGATCTTTACTATTTAATGGGTCTCATTATTGTGTTAGTTAGCCTTCCAGTAGCTCTAATATGTCTTTTAGTTGGTAATTTTGGTTAGTTGGATTCTCTTTATTTTGATGTAATGTAATCAATTTAGTTTTTAATAAGAATACCTTGTGTTTATTTCATTTGTTTTGTTTGAATATCATGAAAAGTAAGCAGAATAAAACCATAATATTATAATTACATGAGAAATAAGTTTTTGGGAGTCACATTATCCCCCCTTCAATGTATTGTGTCCTCATAATTCTAAAATTCTCATACAAAAATACACTAGAAAAACTAGACTCACATCACCTCCCATATACACTTACAAATTCATCCAACGAGGTCAATCCTCTGAATACCCCCAAGTGGATCCCAAGATTGGTTTCTAGTCCCTCAACTTCTTTGACTCAAATACATTGAGAGCACTGAGAGCAGCGAGGATCATCTCTATGCATAAAGCATTCAAGTTTCTGGAGGAATGCTTCTGCGGCGTGGAGATCAGAGATCTGAGAGTGTACTAGATCTCTATAAATTCCTCGAACTATGTCATGCTTAAAATTTTGGATGTTATGGAGAATCCCATACATAGAAAAACTTAGGATTTGGTTCATATAGTCTTCTAAGTGATCACCCTCCAAAGAAACTTTTTGAAATTTCATCAAAGCTTGATAGTTCTCAAATAGAGTGAAACATAAGAAAAGTCTCTCATAGTACTTTCCCCTTTGTCTATACTCTGCAAATTGAGTAGTTGTAATATAGTGGTAGATTTAACATGCCTCGTTGTAGGAATAGAGAATATTCAAGAAGAGGGATACATTATAAAATCATTTTCAAGTCTGGCGTAGGTTTGCAAAAGGTTCATAGTACTCTGAACATGCCTCAACAATTATGTATTTTAGTAATTCAGTATGGATAGATAAGATGTTGGTTGGTGAGCTCATGTCTTCTATCTAAAAATTTCAAGAGATATGTTTTATTTATCCAAGGAATAACCATAACAATGTAATGAATTTATTTGAAAAAACATGTGAAAGTATCATAAACATATAACATTATTAACTTATACAAAGTTCATAAACCCAAGGTGTTACATAACTACTCGCTCACTCTCAAAACACTAGTATAGATTTTCTAACATCCTCATTTTCCAGGTCCACCATCATCAAAGACTTTCTTGGTAGTTGCTTCTAGTTATATTGATCCCCAAAACGTTATTAAACTCCTCAATTTCATTCGCCCAGATACACTTATCACATCTCAAGTAAAACTCATGCAGGAAATAGTAGGTCCTCGAAAGGGTGGCATAGGAGGTGTAGAGTTTAGAAATATCGCAATGAACATGGTTCTGATAGACCAATTAGATGAATTGGCTTTCTAAAAACCAAATGTTGTAAATCCTCCCATACCTACTAAAACTCAAAACTTTGAACATATAGGTTGCACGGGGGTTTCCCACCTACATAGCTTTCTAGAACTACTCTAGGTCCAGATAAACCTTAGATCGCGCGAAACACAAGAAGAGGACTCCATAGTTACTTCCTTTGTGTGCATAAAAAGTAAGTTGTGCTTACAACATGAGGTAGTAAACGTGACTCGATAGTTGATAAAGTCGAAGGATATTTGGATTGTTAGAAACCTGATAAAGGAATTTACAGGTTAGATGCATGTTCACAAATGGAAGGTATATGATTCTCGCTCAAATTTACCCAGGATATTTAGGTAGAACAGTCCTTGTAGTCTTTCTTGGGTTGTCGAATCCACTGAGACCTAAGAATATACCTAAGACACACAACCTAAGAGATGGATTTTTGGCTATGAAGTGGCCAACTTGGGTTTGATTTTAGATGGTTTAAATAAAACTAAGTGACCTAAGTGAATTATAATTAGATGAAAATGGCTTGATCTTAGGATTATGCTTGGTGTGGATTGAATGAATTTTACTTCTTTAGACAATTTTGGTTTTATTAATTCTTGATGAATCCATTCTTCAAACTAACACTATCTTCATAATTTCTTGGTTTGATACTAACTAAACTCAATTACTAATCACCTAAACACTTGGACAACCAAATTCATGTTCTCTCCAAGGTATATGGTCATTTTAGTACTTGGATTTAGCTTCCTCAAACATAGTGAAGATGAAGAGTGGTAATAACTGAAGAATGGAAGTCTTAAATTAGTAAACCAATTAACAAAAATTCATTCATAAAGTAACATTGAATCCAGCCATTGCATCAGCATATGATCAACCCATTAAAGGGTTAGCCCTACATTGATGACATTCCCTCAATGGTGGGTGGAAGATGGATTACAAGAATTGGATTGAAGAAATTAAAACCACGGAAATAATGAGTACTCCTTCGTGTGTGTGAATGAAATTCACACGTATGTGTGAACTAATTCACCACAACACAAATATCTCACTGCTATTTGTGATTTTAGAGTATTAATTAAATAAATGTGAAGAATATAGGATAAAGATTATGATTAAGAACATATAAATACAAAAGAAAAAGAAACTTACATGGGAATTGAAAGCATTACAAAGCATTTGGGCATAATAACATTACATCCAAAGAGAGATCCTTTAACCCTCACCACAACTGCCTTAAATAGTAAATTATTAAGACTTGGGTCAAGATCCCAACAGTGGAAGTCATACCACTTGAGCATGGTAGGCCTAGGGTGGTGGAAAGTAAGGGAGAGTAGACTTCTCCACCATTGACCCGAAATTGAGTCTAGCTTGCATGCACCGAACAGAAGTGCCAGAATCACCTTCTAGATGCTAGAATATGAGTGGGCCATTGGACATAAAAATGAAACCTTGGATTTCTTCTAGTCCTCTATAAAATTTGTGCCCATTTGGATTTGTGGATTGGTCGTTATGGCCGCATCATTGGGATGTCCTACTGGGCCGCTGATTCTAGCCCATATTTTTATCTTCAAATTGTGTCTCCTTAATGATCATCACAGAAACCGAATTAGAATTGGATCCTGAATAATTACATGTTCCTATATATGTCTTCTAGTATTCCACGAAATTTGGACTACATTGGGCCTATATTGTGGGCCCCAAATTCTCATCAGTGGGATGGTGTCCAATTTTCCTTCTCCAGAATTGTTCATTTCATTTCCAAATATCTCCATCATCCTTTATGAATATTTCATTGATCCTTTAATGAAAAATGTTCAGATTGAAATGAAGATACTGTTAAAAAAAATATCTAATTAAAATATGGATAATTACACTCTTTAAAATCAGATGACTCGTTGGGCCTAAATATGTGTACATGTGGCATGAAGGGAACAAATGATGAGAATGAATGTTCATAATGAAAATGCACTATATCAGGCCCATAAGATAAAACCAATGGACATTAAATTCCACAATAATGTACTTAACCAATGTTTATTTATTGTCTAATCACACCCCCAATTTGATATTTGATAGTCCCGAGAAAATAATTCAAATATTTTATTTGAATTACTTTCTTCAAACACATTATGACAAACAATGCTCTCAATGTAAACTGCACACAAATATATCTTTATAACCTATCAAAATAATTTTAAAAAAGATAAATTTAAAATCATATCCCAATCCTAATCCCATTCCTTTGATCAAATCCATTATCATACTTCATCCAACTCAATTAGGTGTAATGATGTGTTGTGAATCACAATAGATATGGGGGTTCATTTTCATTCAAGGGGAAATCATGGATGCGCTAGGTGGAATCACATTTAATCCTAAAATGAGTATTCATTACTTTTCTATTTTTTTTATTTTTTTTTATTTTTCAATGTTTCCATAGTAATTGAGATTGTAGTTAATCAAATTAACCCATGTAGCGAGACTTTGTCGATGACTCCCAGGCTCAAAGGCCTTAGGGCACCAAGTGAAGCCCACATACTCGGGCATCATCTCGAGTTAACATGATAAAAAAAATCATATTACCATTAATAGAGATAGAGTGAAAAAATCAGGCTAGAAAACTCTGGAGTCACGATCCCCAAGTGCCGAAAGCCTCACATTTTATCAATCCATTGCTCTACACGCAATTTTTTTTTGAATCCTCATATTATTCATAAAAATAAAACCATCCTATTCTATTTATTATGGGACCTCAAGAATTCAAATTAGTACCCCACAATCTATAGGACGTCCATTATGGAATTTTTATTTAATAGATGAAAATAAAAATGATGAAAATTCTCATTGGACAACCAAAATTCCAAAATAAATTCTTTTAAACTTAATCATGAATTAAATTACGATTCAAGGAAATAAAAATTATTTTCTATGTAGTTTTAATGTGAGAAAAGATGTTATTATATGAATGATAAAGGAATTTTACTTCTATTTTATCATTTTTCTTTTAACAAACATTTTGTTTCCACACCCCCAACTTAGAATGAAACTGTCCTTAGTTTTGTAAAAAGAAAATTTAGAATGGGGTAGAGGAATAAAAGGGAGTTCAATAAGGAAATTGAAATATGAGGATCATGGAATTAAGTCACCTGGTGGTTGAAGTTTTAAGTTCTTGCCACTCCAAATTATCCCTTTGATATCCATGTCTCTTAGAGAGTTCCCTAGTAGAAAAAGGAAAACAAACAAAACAAAAAAATATATATATAAGTAAAATATAAGTATATAAATAAAAATTATAGAATAAGTAAGAACATTAAGCCATAGGTCAATGGTAAGCGTGCGCCCCTGTCTCCTTTCAGTACTGGGTTCAAGTCCCCGCGGCTTCGCCGGTTGTGATGGGGTTTTCCCCATGGCCTATGGCGTCTCTAAATTTTTTAATTATTATTATTTTTTTTATTTTTTTTTATTTTTATCTAAACCTACAAAATCAGAAAAATAAAACAAAATAAACTGATGATACATTGTCATCTTTTTAAATTTCTGGGTAAGGTATTACTCAAGGATCACACCACGCGACACATATGAATATGGTGCTCCACTTTTGTACCCATCCATACTCATAATAGAAGAATAGGTCAAAAGCCAATTTTCTTATTTTTTTATTTTTATTTTTTAAATATCAAAATGATATAATTAATATTATTTGAAAAATAAAGATTATTCATAAATATTATAAAAATAGAAACCATGGGTTTCCTCCCGTGCAGTGCTTTTTTTAAAGTCATTTGCCCGACATGAATCCTAAATCTCTCAATTTTTCCTGGTTCATAGGTTGGATCAATTAACTCAACCTCCATTTCCTGTTTATTTAATGATTCAATGAATGGTTTTAACCTATGACCATTGACCTTGAAAATGTGACCACTAGTGGGATCTTGAATCTCTACTGCCCCATAGGGGTACACATGATGCACTATGAAAGGACCTGACCATCTAGACCTTAATTTTCCCGGCTGTAAATGAAGTTTTGAACTATACAAGAGCCCAAATTTTCCAGGTTCAAAATGTTTGACTTTGATATTACTAGATTGGTAGGCTTGAAATCTAGCCTTATTTATCCTTGAATTTTCATAACCTCCATCCTAAGTTCCTCAAGTTCATTAAGATCTAATTTCCTCTTTTATTCGGCTAAAGAAATCTCAAAATTAATTTTTTTCATTGCCCAAAATTCCTTATGCTCAATTTCAACAGGTAAATGGCATACTTTTCCATAAACCAACATATATGGGGACATTCCTAAAATGGTTTTATATGTGGTTTGATAGGCCCAAAGAGCATCTAAGAGTTTCTCATACCAATTTTTCCTAGAGGGGTTGATAGTTTTTTCAAGAATTTACTTAATCTCCATATTCGCTAACTCAGCATGACCATTGGTTTGAGGATGGTATGCAATGAACACTTTATGAGAAATACCATACTTATACATGAGTGAAGAGAATGGACAGTTGCAGAAATGGGTTCCTCGATCACTGATTATAGCCTTAGGAATTCCAAATTGAGAAAATATGTGCTCTTTTAGAAATTGGATCACAACATGATGGTCATTAGACTTGGTGGGAATTGCTTCAACCCATTTTGAGACATAATCAATAGCTAATAGGATATAAAGATATCCCCTAGAGTTTGGGAAGGGATCCATGAAATCAATTCCCCAACAATCAAAGATTTCAACTACTAAGATTGGAGTGACTGACATTTGATTCCTTTTTGTGATGAACCCTACTTGTTGACAACTAGGACAACTTTGACAAAATGTGTAACAGTCCCTTGAGAGGGTTTTCTAGAAGATACCACATTGAAGAATCTTAGCAGATGTTTTCTTAGTGAAAAAGTGACCTCTACATGCCTCACTATGATAGAATTTAAGGATGGACTCTTATTCAGATTCTCGGACACACCTCCTAATGACTTGGTCAGGGTAGAACTTATAAAGGTATGGATCATCAAACACATAGTGTATAACATTAGAAAGGAATTTACTTCGATCATAAGTCCCTAATAATTTTGGAATTACTCCCGTAACTAAGAAGTTGGCTATGTCATCATACCAAGGGCATTCACTCACAGAGTATAGGTGTTCATCAGGAAATGAATCAGACACAAAAGGTTATTTGAGTTGTATTTGAATTCCATCCTAGAGAGGTGATCAACTACAACATTTTCAACACCCTTTTTATCCATGATTGTGAGGTCAAATTATTGTAAGAGAAGGACCCACCTAATCAGTCTAGCCTTAGCATCTTGTTTTTGGAAGAGGTATTTTAGTTCAGAATGGTCAGTGAACACAGTTATGGGGGATCCTAAGAGTTAGGACCTAAAATTCTATAAAGAAAACACAATAGAAAGTAACACCTTTTCAGTAGTGGTGTAGTTTATTTGGGCATCATTTAAGTATTTTCTTGCATAATCAATGACATAAGGAGTTTTATCACAATGTTTTCCTAATACAGATCATATAGAAAAGTCACTGGCATAACACATAAGTTCGAAAGGAAGGTTCCGATTTGGAGATTTCATAATGGGAGGAGAGGTGAGAGAGTATTTGAGGGTTGAGAATGAACCCTCACAGCTTTCTGTCCAAACAAATGGAGCATCCTTTACTAGGAGAGCACAAAGGGGACGATAGATTGAACTAAAGTCCTTGAAGAATCTTCTATAGAAACCAGCATGTCCTAGGAAAGACCTCACATCCTTGACAGTTTTGGGTGATGGAAGGTGAATAATGATGTTGACCTTTTCATTATCAACTTCAATCCCCCTAATTGATACTAGATGTCCAAGGACTAGTCCCTCTTTAACCATGAAATGCCATTTTCCCCAGTTTAGGACCAGATTCTTTTCTTCACATCTTGATAAGACTCTCTCTAAATTACTCAGACAACCCTAAAATGTATCCCCAAACATAGAGAAGTATTCCATGAATACCTCTAGAAAATCCCCTACCATGTCTGAGAATATTCCTATCATGCACTGCTGGAAGGTTCCATGGCATTGCATAACCCGAAGGGAATGAGTTTGAAAGCAAAGGTGTCAAATGGACATGTGAATGTAGTCTTCCCTTGATCCTCTAGGGATACCTCAATCTGATTTACCCTGAGTACCCATCTAAGAAATAGTATAAGGCATGACCTTCCACTCTCTCAATGACTTGGTCAATGAATGGTAAGGGGAAATGGTCCTTCTTGGTGAATGAGTTTAGCTTCCTATAGTCAATACAGACCCTCCATCCACTACTCACCCTAGTTGGAAGAATCTCTCCATCCTCATTGGTTATCACTGTGATTCCATCCTTTTTTGGAACCACTTGGATTGGGCTTACCCACTCACTCTGAGCTATGGGATATATGATACCATCTTTTAACAATTTCAGAAGTTCTTTCCTTACTACCTCCATGATATTAGGATTGAGTCTCTGTTGAGGTTGATGAAATGGATTTGAATCAGATTCTAGAACAATCCTATGAGTCCTGATAAGTGGTCAAATCCCAGGAATATCAGATAGGGTCCAACCAATGGATTTATTATGTTTCCTAAAGACATATAGAAGCATCCTCTCATGATTGGCTTCAAGAGAAGAAGAAATGACAATAGGATGTGTTTGATTGTCCCCTGGGAAGGCATACTTGAGGGCAGTAGGAAGTTCCTTCAATTAAAGATCAGGTTGGTTCAGAATTTCAGTAGAATATTGTGACATTGGATCAATATCAATTTATTTTTTTAGAGTTTCAGATAGGATTGATTCCCCACATATAGAAGTTTCAACTACAAGATAGGTTTGATCAGATTTTGGGAAGGAAGTTTGATTGGTCTCCATGAAATTGGTTTCCTGAAAGGTTTCACTGATTTTTGGACCTAAGACATCATCATAAGAGAAATTTGAAAATGATTCAAGCCAAGGAGATAAACTTACTTCATGTGAACAAAGGAAATCAATCTCATCCTGACTTAAACATTCATCAAATATTGCTTGATGTTCTATGGATTCATTATCAATGCTTCCTATCATGTTTACTTCATGAATTTCCTCATCATCCCCTATTTGCGAGCTTCCATTATAGATGTTCAATTCTAGACTCATGTTTCCAAAGGTTATGGTCATGTTCCCATTTCAGGCTCAGATAACAGAGTTGATTGTTGCAAGGAATGGATGACCAAGGATAATTGGGGTTTGTTCCTTATTTACAAAGTTTCTATAGTTTTCAAGGACAATGAAGTCAGCAGGGTAGATGAAGTTTTCAACCTTTACTAGAACATCCTTTAAAATCCCCTTTGGAACCCTAATGCTACGATCAGCAAGTTGAAGTGTGATAGATGTGGGATAGAGCTCTTCTAGGCCTAACTGGCAGTACACAACATATGGGATGAGATTGACACCAGAACCTAGGTCACACAAGGACTTGACAAATTTTCTCTCTCCTAGTTCAACATTGATATAAGGGAAACCCGGGTCTTTCAACTTAGGAGGAATGGTCCCTTGAATGGTGGTACTCACATTAGCAGCCAAAATGACTTTGTTTTTATGTGAAAATTTTATTTTAAATGTGAAAAAGTCCTTAAGGTACTTTGAGTAGGCAGGTATGGTTTGGATGACATCGAGAAGGGGAATGTTCTACTTGACTTGTGAGAATATTTCCCTCAATGTTTCACTCAATTCAGGATTGGTTTTCCCCCTCATGCGTTGAGGAAATGGTGCAAGTTGTGGGGTTTTTTGTTGAAGAGTTTTTTCTTTGACAATGTCATCATGTTTTTCAGTTTGAGCATTTGGTTTATTTGAATTTTCCTCTAAGTTTGAATCTTCATGTGGGTTCTGAATTAGTTTTTCAGGTTTCTTAGTTGATTTCCCACTTCTTAAAATAGTCAAAGCCTTTAGTTGTTCATGAGTTGTTTGAGTGAAAATTGACTCTCCCCTTGAAGTTGAGGATGGAACTGCCTGAGTAGGCATGGATTACTTTCAAGTTTTGGTGGTTTGAAGTTATTGTTTTAGGGAAGATACTTCTGAGTTCATCCTCTTCATTTGTTTGCACAATTGTTCTAGTAGGCTTTGTGGAATAGTTTGGGTTGGTGATTGAGTAGATTGGTTTATCCCAGGGGGATATTTTGGAGGTGGGATGGTTTGTTGAAAATGTACCAGTGGATGTTGGTATTGGATAGGTTGGGTTTGGAAATGATTATGGGATTGGTAGTTCTAATGGGGGTAATTATTTTGTCCCTGTGGTTGGCTAGGTTGTTGGTTATCTTTCCAGCAGAATCCTAGGTGGTCGTTATACCTTGGGTTGAAGGTGTTTTGGTATTGTGGCTTTTGAAAGTTCAAAGAATTTACTTCTACTAGGGGTCCTCCTAAAAGAACATCCTTGATGGATGGAATTGTTGGGCAATTGTCTGTCTTATGGTCATGTTTGTCACAAATTGTGCAAACAAGGTCTACAGTTTGGATTTCATAGACATTCCTAAGGTCTATCTCTTCAACCTTCCTAGAGAGTGCTGCGAGTTTATCCCTGAGGCTTTCCTATTTTCTAAGTGTATGAATTCCAGAAGTTATTTGTGGATTTTCAGAATAAGGTGAATTTCTCCATGTATGGTTTTGTTCACCACGGCTTTCTAGATACTCGTAAGCATCATTTGGGGCTTTGTTTTTAATGATTCCATTACACATCATGTCAATGAATTGTTTATTCCCTGGACCCAACCCTTCATAGAAAATTCTCACTTATTCAGATATAGAAAAACCATGGTGTGGAACCATGTTTAGGGTGTCTTTGAATCTCTCCCATGTTTCAAAAAATGACTCTCCTGCTTTTTCAAAAACGTTATGAATTCTCTTTTTAAGTGCAATTGTTTTGTGATGAGGGAAGTATTTTTTGTAGAATTCTCTTTTTAATTGGTCCCATGAGTGGATCGATGCAGGTCTCAAGTTGTTTATCCAATTTTTAGCTCGATCCTTCAATAAAAAAGGAAAGAGCCTCATTTTAGCCGATTCTAGTTGATGTGGGGGACACATGGTTTCTAAAATGTCATTAAACTCCTTAAACATGAAGGTAAGGCATCTCAGACTCCATCTCGTGAAAGGTTGGAAGGTGGTTTAGAACATGGGGTTTAAATATGTAATTGGCATCTCCTAGGGAATTGTGTCTAATGCATGAGGGGGCATTGGTCCAATATGGAGTGAGGTAGTCATTCATGTTTTGATCGACTACATTCCCTAGGTTTTGAGATTCTTGGTTTTGGTTCCCCATTTGATTTCCCCTAGGATTTACAATTTGATTTCTTGGAAGACCCTCCATTAAAATTGGTTAAATTTTTGATTCTGGAGTATTATGAAGATTAGGATCTAATGGATACAATCTTCTGTGTTCACTTTACTCCCCTATCCTAGGACATTCCACCCTAACTAGTCTATTTGAATTATCGTGGGTGTAGGCGGACATGCGCCAAAAAAACGAGAAAGGGACACGATAAGAGATCTTGGGTGAGAATAGAAAAATTGAGGTGAGGAAAGAAGGTTGTTGGTCTATGGTACATACTTGATCCCCGAAAATGGTTCCAAAATTTGATTCTCGCTCAAATTTACCCAGTATATGTAGGTAGAACGGTCCTTGTAGTCTAGCTTGGGTTGTCAAATCCACTGAGACCTAAGAAAATACCTAAGACACACAACCTATGAGATGGATTTTTGGATATGAAGTGGCCATATTGGGTTTTATTATAGATGGTTTAAATAAAACTAAGTGACCTAAGTGAATTACAATTAGATGAAAATGGGTTGATCTTAGGACTATGGTCGGGGTGGATTGAAGGAATTTTACTTCTTTAGACAATTTTAGTTTTATTAATTCTTGATGAATCCATTCTTCAAACTAACACTATCGTCATAATTTCTTGGTTTGATACTAACTAAACTCAATTAATAATCACTTAAACACTTGGAGAACTAAATTCATGATCTCTCAAAGTTAAATGGTCATTTTAGTACTTGGATTTAGCTTCCTCAAACACAATGAAGATGAAGAGTGGTAATAACTGAAGAGTGGAAGTCTTAAATTAGTTAACCAATTAACAAAAATTCATTCATAAAATAACATTCAATCCAAACTTTGCATCATCCTATGATCAACCCATTAAAGGGTTATCCCTCCATTGACGACAATCCCTCAATGGTGGGTGGAAGATGGCTTACAAGAATTGGATTTAAGAAATTAAAACCGCGGAAATAACGAGCACTCCTCTGTGTGTGTGAATGAAATTCGCACCTATGTGTGAACTAATTCAACAATACACCAAGATATAACTGTGATTTGTGATTTTAGAGTTTTAATTAATGATATGTGAAGAATATAAGAGAAATATGATGATTAAGAACATATAAATAAAAAAAGAAACTTACATTGGAATTGAAAGCATTACAAATAATTTTGGAAAAATAACATTACATACAAAGAGAGATCCTTTAACCCTCACCACCACTTCCTTAAATAGTAAATTAGGAAGCCTTGGGTCGAGATCCCAATATTGGAAGCCATCCCACTTGAGTATGGTAGGCCTAGGGTGGTGGAAAGTAAGGGAGAGTAGACTTCTCCACCATTGACCCGAAATTGAGTCCAGCTTGCATGCACCGAACAGAAGTGACAGAATAACCTTCTATATGGCCAAATTGGAGTGGACCATAGAAGAATAAAATTAATCCACGGATGTCTTCTAGGCCTCTGTAAAATGTGGTCCCATTTGGATCTGTGGATCGGTCGTTATGGCCGCTTCATTGGGATGTCCTTCTGGGCCGCTGATTCTGGACCATATTTTTATCTTCAAATTGTGTCTCCTTAATCGTCAAAAATGAAACCTAATTAGCACTGTCTCATGAAGAATTATTTGTTCCTATATATGTCTTATAGCTTCACATGAATTTTGGACTTCATTGGGCCGGTATTGTGGGCCACACATTTTCATCAGTGGGCTGGTGTCCAATCTGCCTTCTCTAAAATCATTTCCATTCATTGCCAAATATCTCCATCATCCTTTATGAATCTTTCATTGACCGTTTAATGAAAAATGTTCAGATTAAAGTGAAGATACAGTTAAAAAAAATATCCAATTAAAATATGGATAATTACACTTTTTAAAATCAGATGACTCATTGGGCCTAAATATGTGTACATGTGGCATGAAGGGCACAAATGGTGAGAATGAATGTTCATAATGAAAATGCACTAACTCAGGCCCATAAGATAAAAAACGAACATTACATGACATAATAATGTACTTAACATATTTTTATTTATTTTTTAATCAGTATGTCTCTGAACATTACTGGACAATTATATGTTCTAGTAACTCGGCGGGGATAGACAAAAGACTTGTTTCATCTGCCATATAATTTTTTTAAGGAAACTACTACTTGGTATGACATAAACATGTTTTTATTAGTGTTATAATTTTATAGGGTTTTCTAAACCAATCCTATGATACCAACTATCATACCCCAGCCCTGGGTTGCCCCGAATCCAGTGTGGAGTTGATATAAAAAAAGGTGTGTAAATTATTTTATAAAAAGAACAGCTGAAATCACACACACATGTTCCACTAGAGCGGATCATTTTGGTTTAGGTCTTGAAGAATCAGATGAAATTATTACAATTCCTTCAATACCAAAAAAATGTCTTCATTAAGTAGTCACCAAATAGAGGGACTCAAATATACGAAACCTATAAAATAAAATAGATTAAAAGCATAGGGTGAGCATACGAATTCCCAATAAGGGGTTCTAAAATAACATATTATACCAATTAAAACTTTTTGAAAACATTCCTTTAAAATTATTCATTGAAAATTTTCTTAAGGAATTTTGTAACACATATATAAAAACTTAACACTTTGTTTATGAAATATAAGAGCACAATTCAAGAAATACTAACAATGTTACAAGGAAACATGATTCAATTATAAGAATGATCATTCATATTAAAAAGTAAGATACATTATAACTTTAATAGGTATAAAATGTGAATATGAAAGTAAAAAATTTATAACTAAGAGTAATACATGTTCATAGTTGCACATAAAATAATAATTTTAATTTCATCCTTTACTACTGTGAAACATACATTGGATAATAAATCTCTGAGTTCTGAATAATTAATAATCCATAAGCTTTTACTTCATCTGATTCTCATAAACATAAGCTCTTTAACCAAGAATATTCTAATAGTCTAATATTATTTTGGTTAATTAAATTTCATAGTCACAATGAGGAATGTGCATATGTGGGACTACGTCAAGACCTCATCCAAGGCGTCTAATGATAAGGGCCTCAACCAAAATTCATAAATTATAAATTTGTTAAGACCTTGTGCCAAGACTTTAGTTTGTCTCATGAGATCTACCGATGCATCGACGGGCTATAGCGGGCCCCACACAACAATACATAAGTCTAAGGCATTCCTCATCTCTCTAAATCAAAGTGCTCATACCACTTTGATTTATTAAATTACTTATCACTTATCATTCCAAGTGTCCCATATTACTTGGTTTCTTATTTCATATTATTCCAAGTGTCCCATACCACCTTGAATGATTTAATTTAATTATTCCAAAAATGGCCATTAGAGTTTGATTACTTTCTTTAGAATTTAAATATACAAAGTAATTCATGAATATAAGTGTTAATAACAATACTATTAATGCATGATAATGAATGAAAAGTATGGTAGGAAAGACATGTGTCAATAATTAAATCACATTAAATACAATTTTATCACATAAAATGACAATCCCTAAAATCATTATTATGAATATAAAAATTTAATATTTCAAATTTCCCAATTCTAAAATTAGGATAATTGTCATTTATATTTAAAACACATGCTGATAAATGGAATATTAAAAAAACAGAACTTAACAATTGAAAAACATTTATTTCGTCCAATTCAAGGGCTTAGATTATTTCATTATTCTAAAAAAAATATTAGGAGGTCATACACTAGGGTGACTATTGTTATTTTTAAATGTGGGTTAAAAATTATATGTACTATAACCCATTGTTTAATAAGTCATTGAACATCTCAAAAATATATTTGAATAAAAAAACTAGTTTTTATAAACAACTAAATCAGTTTAAGATTAAAACCTAAAGGTATATATATATATATATCCATATATAACCGAATATACTAAATATATAATTTGGTTTTTCACAAGGAAGAAAAAGTTTATTAAACCCCTATATGTTTTGAGTTTAAGCTCCTTAATTTCATTTTTTCCATATGATATAAAGGGTTTGGTTATGGAACATATACATTATTCTTGTACATATATACATCGGCATATATATATATATATTTATATATATCAAACACATAAGAACTCAAACCCTTGCTCGATAGAGGGTTATGGATACATTTAAGATTGAGAATTCACTAGCTTGAGAGGGGATAATTTGTCATATTATCAACTGTATATATATACACACACACATGTATATACTTCTATATTTAAATAAAAATATGTATATATATATAAACCCAAACTGAAAAATGTAAAGGCAATATAAGACCCTTACCTGATTTGAATAAAAAGGATATGATCGAGGAAGCACGCTGGAGGCTTGAGAGGAAGAAAAACCAAGAGGTTTTTGGGGTGCAATGAGTTGTATATAAACTATATATTATGTAAATTATATAAATTATTTTAAACTCCACTTTCATGAAAAAATGAGGCCTACTTGGTTTAAAATAAGGCCGACCATGTCTGTCTTGGGGAAGATGAGTGAAAGAAGGCCCCAGATGGTGATGGGTGGTGTCACAGGTGTAGAAGAATGAAAAGGAGAAGGTGGAATAAACCACTGGTTCAACACATGTAGAGGAAGAAGAAGGTATCACGGGGAGGAAAAAATGAAAAAATAATGAACAAACGAGATCTAATTGAGATAGATCCAGTGGTGGAGGCGAGTCGATAGATTTTAAAAGAGATGGACGATTGAGATCTTAGGAGGAGTTGATCAGATGGCTACGAAAGACATGGATTTTTTAAAAACTGTTAAATGGTATAGATTAGATCATGATGGATTGGATGGCTTACAAAAATGCAGAGGATATACCATGAATACTAAGGATCGAGGACTGGACTGAAACGGACGACACAGATCGGACGCGACAGGATTGAATAGCCCAGATCCCATCACTACTAATTTTTATTGTCCCGCATCGAAATGGGGAGGCTTCTGTGGCTCCTTTATAATCCAGGATCTCTGATCCAATGCTCAGATTACTCCTTCCCCCTCCTGGTATTTCCCCATACCCGGTTCTTCTGTGGACACGCTCTGCGCCCACCCTTGCCGCCGTGCCACCCCACACGGTGGAACACTTTTTTTTTAAACACGCACCTATGTGTGCTGAGGGATAGTTATGCTTACTTTGTATGTGTGTCATAGCACAAACTCTGCATGCGAACCACCCCTAGGCTACTTCTAGGGGTTGTGTGAGAATCCCATCATGGCCTAGAGGGATTCCTTCAAGGTGTCCCTCAACTAGGTGGGGTTCTCACCTAAAGTTTAACAATTTAAATGTTTATTTTTTGTTAAAAATAGGTTTTCATATACATATATAGGTTTAAAAAATATGAATCCTATACATATTTTCCTTAGTTTTATAAATGATAATGTTTTAGAAATGTTATTTTTTTAAAAGGTAATAAGTCAATATTTAATACATCATTAAGAAAATCTTATACTAGTATTATAAAAATCTAAGACATAGTTTTAGTTAAAATATTGGTTCAAACATCAAGAATGAAAACATTTATACAATCTTTTGAACACATTTGAAAAATTTGAATAGTATTTAAAATCCATACTTCATTTTTAAATCATACTAAGGGTAGCTAAAATATTTATGGAAAGTTTTTATATATTTAAAGTTAAAATTTCAATGGATTCCTTAAATATTTTTGGAAAACTAATAATACATGGTATTTTAAATTAATCCACCATAATGACTAATGACTATAATTATAGCCGTTAGAAACTCAACAGTCTCCTAAGGGAAGCGGTCGAATAGAGGCCTTATATAAACATGTATCTGGGTGTTCCATGTTTTTGATGAAGATGGTGCTTATCATCCCACTGATGCTCAATACTACTGTCATGGTTCTGGCTGTGATTTTTTTCATTTTGAATGACTGGAAGGATCTTCACTATTTACTGGGTCTTATTGTTGTGTTATTTGTCCTTCAAGTAGCTTGATAGAGCTTTTAGTAGGTATTTTCAGTTAATTGTATTCTCTTAGTTTTGAATCAATGTAATCAATTCAGTGTTTAATAAGAATACCTTATTTTTTTTCATATGTTTTGTTTGGATAGCATGAAAATTAAACAGAATAAAACCATAATATTATTGTTACATGAGATACAAGTTTTGGTACATCACAATTGATCAATTCAACTCTTATATATATCTAAATTTTATAATAAAAAATGTTTTACGTATAAAAAGTAATCTAACAAAAATTATGGTATGATCAAATATACAAATCGCTTATTAGGATAAAATATTATAAATTGAAAATAAATTTAATTTATAATAAAACTAATAATTTCTATGAAAATTTACGAAAAGATACATAATTAGTTATATTATTTCATTTTAGAAAAACACTATTTATTGTTATAAAACATTTTGTATTTTTATTATTTTTTATGACTCAGAAAAATCATTTAATTTTAATTCCATTATAAAAAGAAACTAGGATCAAAAATTATTATATTTTCAAAATAATAAAAAAATTTATTAAACCTAAAAAATGGAATAAAATATTAATAATTAAAAAAACCATATTTAACTAAATTATCATTTATTAAAAACAGTTATATATAATAAATTTAAATTTAATGATATAGAAACCTAAAATATATATTTTATATATTTTTATTATATAGAGTTTTTATTGTTATTATTTTCTTTATTTTTAAATTAATTTTATATAAAAATGTTTTTATATAATTATCTTAAATAGAATAACACACACACATGTTCGTAAAATAGGAAGGAAATATGGTATCAAATTCCTTAGATAAAAATAGTTATGATTTTTGATTGTAACAAAATTACAAGTAGGGCTACATGAATGTTCAATTTATATATGTTAAAATTCCCTTATGTAATGATTTTTTGTATTTAATATTATTATAACGTGCTTCACTAAAAAATGTGAACTTTTAATAAAATTATTTTCACGACCTAATTCTTCTTGATCCACACCTAGGTTGGTAAAAGGACTAAGTGTGAACCTTGATGATAATCATTAATAGGAGGTGGATTGAAAACTAGCATTGATGGAATACATCTCACAAACAGGGGGCATTAACCTCTAGAGAACTCAACAATATATGGCAATATAAATATAAACCACTTAAACATGAACAATAAGTAATCCAAAATCAAATTATATCATTAAAAAAATATAATGCATGAAATCCATATAGTATTTACAAAGAGATTGACTAATACCAGTATAAATCATGTGATGCTTTTATATATATCATATGAAAGAATATATATATATATATATATATGTTCTTGAATATGAAATATATGTTGAAAAATTAATAATTTATTCCTTTAGGGTTTATAGTTTTTTATGATAAAGTGGTATCATTTCACAACTTACAAATCCATATCATTGTATATTATGTGGTTATTTTATAAGTTTTGTGAATTATATTCTATGATTAACATCACGGTGTTGGTTTTCATCCAAGTAAATCTATCATTATCCTTAATGTTTCATAAGATTAAATGTGTGTGATAATTTAATTAAATGCATTTATATGATAATTAATTCATTAGGTGATATGTTATAAAGTTCATATAATCCTTCCAGTACTCGATATTTATGTAACATTGACTAAATATATGGAGGATTAGGGTGAATCCATAAGGTCTTAACAAAGAGGCCAAAAATATTGAGATAGTGTTCCAAGACTCTTGTTGATTATCCCCACCAAAGTTTTCGTTTTCTTCTTCCTTTTCATTGAGAGGTACTAGCATACTATGGAAACAAGGTGGATCCCATGAAAGCATTATGTGATTCATCAATTAATAGATATAACTAAGAATAAAGAACCCTTTTTTTCTTATTACTAAAATTAATCAAAATCATGGTCAAAGACAATAAACTTGGGAAATATTGGTGTAATGAACACATATTATTAATTTTGTAGTACAAAAGGTTTCAGTTTCATAGGATGGATATCCGTGGTTATGGTTTCTTATTATCTTCCACTACATAAATAATTTATATTTAGTCCTAAAAAATACATCAGTGGCATTATATAAATTCCATGAATTTTTGTTCATGAAATCATAATTAAAATTAAGAATAAATTGATATAACATTGGAAATTATAAGCTACATTATAAATTTTCCTTTGAGGAATCTATATCGTAATAAATATAATCAAATACAATATTTTTTTTATTGTGTCTATTTTTTAATTATATAGGATTCGATAATTTATGATTGTACCACAATAAAAGATATGTAATATCATAACTTTCAATCAAGTGAAAATACTTTAGTTTTGATATTTCATAGTGTTCTATATGGATATTCAAAATGTTTTTTAATTTCAATTCCTACTACTACATAGAATTTAAACAAAGTATCATATCACTTTAGCGATATCAGTATTATTGAAATCTATGATGATAGTTATAGTATAATATATGGTTATATTGTAAAATATGTTCTCCAATGACCAAAGGAGATATCATAGGCCACTAATAACCAATCATAAAGTATTATATTTGTTATGAATTATGTCACAATTTTCAACAGATAATTTAATCATAGTATATGCTTAATAGGCTAAAGGGATCATCATGTACTATAGTTCATCAATCACAATTTATGATATAGGTTAATTAATTATGTTGTGTTTATAATTAATTACTAAACATTTATTAAAAATTTAATAAATAAATATCCATAATATTATTTTTTAAAAGAAAAATACCTTTTATTTATATGTACCGACTTTTAATTTTTAAATAAATGTCTATCTAGAAGACATAAGGTTATTTATAAAGTGTTTATAAATTAAAAAAATAAAGAAAACATATAAATGAGTTTATGTTAAATTATGAATTTTTCCAAATAGATAATTTGAAATGTTCAAATTAAGGCTTAATTTGAGAAAATTATTTGAATCATATTAAATGAATTTTTGATAATTAATATTATTAATGTTAAGTTAGTACAAAATGTGAAGATTTCCAAAAAATAGTATTAAATATATGATATTTTGATTCTATAAATATTTATATAATAAATTTGGAATATAAAGTGTTTATATTTAATACAATATCATATATTTAATTAAATTTATTATAAAAGATATTTTGGAGTAGATCATAGTAGAAACAAATATATGATTTTTTATATTTATTTGATTATGGAATGCCTATAATTCATGTTTATATTATATAGTGTCTGTAATTTCTTTATTTATGAATTGTTCATAAATGTGTATCTCATATATAAATTTGTAAAATGTTCATTTATTTAGTATTACTCCTTGATTTTTTCATGAATATAAATGTTATATTATAAATATATTTATGACTATTTTTAAACTATTTAAACCACTTATATAAATGATCATATATGCATTTAAGGAGTTACATACTATGTATTATAATTGATTTAGATTTTTTCTACTTTGAATTAAAATTGTACTAGGTTATGATCTTAAATTAATAAGTTAATTATAATTATAGATTTCATATATTAGAATTATAATGAAATTTAGGTCTCTCTTTAGTAAAGAACTATAGGTAGAAGGTGTCATGAAACAACTCATATAACTCTCTAAAATATTACAAGAATCAGTTCTGACATGGACCGAAGGGTGTTTCTAATCCCCACAGGCTAGAGACTAGCTCCGGGGAATCAAGAACAATCAAGGGGAATAATGTTTCTATAATAATAACCAAATTAAAAGAAATAAGTAGATAATAATACATAAACAATGGGTATACCAATAAAAGCATCAATAGAAAAGGGCCTTAAGGTAGCCACATAAAAAATCCAAAATGGAACTATGATCCAAACATCACAGAATCCAAAGAGGACATCACTTCCTATCACTAGAATGTTATATGGCATCTCTGTCAAGAATAACCATCTCATCTAGGTAATGATTTCCCATTTTCCATACTTGGATAAAGAAAGTGTACATATGCCCATGGGTATAGGTAGGGTGTGAGAAACACTAGACCAATATGATACCACTAATAAATTTCAAAATAATCCATATCAAATAAACCAAATATGATCAATTTAAATAAAATATTTTATGGTAATATTTATACAATTCATGATAATAAATTATTTTCAAAACATTTAAATGAGAAGTATAAAATAGTCAAAAATAAGAATTTCCATTATAATGGGAATGATTATGAATATCATCAAACATGCATGGATAAATAATTTTATAAACATTTGAAAGCATAATTCTTTACCAATAATAAAACCATGGTTACAATCCCATTGGTTAGATCAAGGCACAAAAATTCCTCACACATATTGGTGAAATATGACTCTAGGTGTGTACTCTTTTCTAGATCTCAATCCTTGGAGTATTAAGAATCCACCCCAAAAAATGAACTCCCCAACCTCATCAAATTTTAGTTTCATTTTCATTATCAATCCATTTCTAGGTAGAGATAATATACTCTCATCATTCTTGTCCCAGAACACCCAACTAATTATCTAGGCTCCCATGTGATTCAAAGAAATCAAATGATGGCAAAATAATTCAACTCAAAATAGTTCCATTAATCACTATTCAAGTATCCCCAAATCAAGTGTTCATATATGCCTTTTCATTTCAAAACTGAAATCAACGGTTTAATCAAAACTCATGCCATTCAAAATGTATCATTTATTAAAAAATTCATAAAACATTTCATGCCTCTCTATCTCATGAATCACCATAAAAATAATTTTTCATGTAATTAATTTTATTTCATGATCATTTTATAGAAATCAAAAATTTATTTGAAAATACATTATCAAAGTGGATTAATTACACACACCATTAAATTTTAAAAACAATTGATAAAAGGATCAAATCATGTTTTGGAAATCAATTTCAAATCCTTTAAATTAAACATACAACAATGGTTTCAATTTATTGGAGTTTCATTACAAAACCACCTACCTCAAGTATAGAGAAATCCTCAATTCCTCTAACACCGGTGATGAGATAAGAGGTGATATGGTACTCATGAGTCTAGATCCACAAATAAAAAGTCTTATATTAAAGGGATAACCCTAAGTTTCTTCTTGATGAAAGAAGAATCCACCATCCCATTATAGAATACACTCTATATGATATCTGAGCAAAAGGAAGGATAAAAATCAATTCAATAAAGGATAAATGAGCCAAAAGAAAGATTAAAACACCCTACTAATGTTTTATGTGGAAGGAGTAACTTTTCCTGAAATATCAGGAGCCATTTAGGCATTTTATGTTTTAAAACTATATTCACTACACCTTGGTGTTTCCCACCATGATGCGGTGTATTCACCTGAAAGGGAGACCATGGGGACCGACCATGGATCGATGAAAGAATTTGGGTCATTTTTTTTCAACCAAATATATGGTGTGGTATTTTTTCCCAGGGTGCACAAGTAAAATACTAACTGGACATGCCTTAGATCACACCATACTCTTAGAATGGTGGCCTTGGCTGTGGGGCATATGTACAACCCAGGAGAAAAAAGGCTCGGACCATGGCATGGTTGAACCTATTTTACAATGTGAGAAGAAGATAAAACTTTTAAAAGAAACCAATAAGCCTAACTCATTATAAAAACTCACAAATGATCCATGAAACTATAAAGAAGATGTTGAGATAGGATCCATACCTGATTCTATATACTAGGGTTTAACAATTATCCCCAACATAAATAATTTATGCCTTTAGAAACCCTTTCCAATAAGATTGGTAAATAAAGATGAGGACACTACTTTCTAATAATCATCTCACACTTACACATATCATGAGAATCCAAGATATTCTGCCCAATAATCTAGACCACATATATGGAATTTTCATTAAGAACTATTATTTTAGAATCAACAATCCGAACTAGCATCTCAATCATGGTCATATCTGGTTCAAAGTCAAACTCCTCACAAGTAGAAAAACATGACAAGTCCAAAATATATTTCTTGATCTACGACATGATAAAAACAAAATGGATTAAATTTATTTATTTTTTAAATTAAAAATGTTACACCACCTTACAAATCTGCTTAATAACCCCAAAAGGTCCCACATATCTCAATGCCATCTTCCCTTATTTTCTAGGCCATCATTGAGTTAGTCAAGGAACTAATCTAAAGAAAACCTAGTCACTGACTAAGAACTCTAAATGACATTGAGGAAAATACATATAAGACTTATATGGTCTCTCAACCATTACCATTCCCAGAAAATTTATCTAGATATTGGTCATCATATCCTAGACCAAACTAGATCCCTCTAGGGAAGCTTCAACAATCTCCAACCAATGAAGTGGAGTCTAATAAGGTTAATAATAAAAGGAATAAAATGGAGATATTTTAATATATGACTCATAGATATTACCATTATAAAACTCTACCAGTCCAAATTAGAAATCTCATGCTCCTCTAAAGTCAAGGATGTAAGAATGAACATGTCTTTATGAATCTGTACAACATATTCTATCAGACATTCCTTCTAGTTATGGAAAATTATTCATAATATGACCTAGGATTACATTTATTTCTATATTCCCCTCTAAAACCAAGATTTAAACTTGGGATTTGTTTTAGAAACAATGGCATGCGAAACTCTATGCAATATGACAACTCTATAAACATACAAATTTACCAAATTCTCAACTTTTGTGGAATCATGAATAGGAATAAAGTGATATAATTTTTTTAATTGGTCAATAACTTCCCCAAAATAATTATTTCCCTGATTATTATGTGATAACCCAATAATGAGTTCCATTAATATAGCATACCACTTCTAAGTCAGCACAGAAACTGGTGAAAGAATACCTGGAGGCTTCTGATGCTTTGTTTTGATCTATTGGAAGGTATTGCAATGAGAAATAAAAAAAGTGATGTACCATTTCATATCCAACTACCAGTATCATTCCCTCATATAATGAAACATATAAGTTGTTCCATAGTTAACTTACTAACGATAATTATGGTAATACCCCATCAAAACCTTTCTTGAAGAAGATGGAATGATTTAATTTTTCCCAAAGAAAAGGATTCCATCTAGAGATAGGGACCATTCACTAATGGTATCCCAAAATTAAAAATGAAATATTGATACATCATAACTCATAATAAATATTTTAATTCTGTAGTATCATCTTAATAAGAGATGATTTCAACTGAAAACTTACAAGAACAAACCTGGTCCTATCCCCCAGATTTAAAAACACATATGAAAAAAGAGTGACATAAGATTCCATTCCTCTGATGACTCCTTCAGATATTGAGATGGTAAATTCCAACTAAGAGAGTTATAATTTTCCCCCTTTCTAGGGGAATATGATATTTCATCCTTGAATGATTATAGGTACTTCACCCATCACTTATACCAAATATTCAAATATTTATTGTGAAAAGATATAACTCAAGATTTTGTGATTAACGTGAACAATACAAGATTCTCCAAAATTTAGTTTTTATAACTATTAAGGGTGCATAGCCCAACTATAAGTTTCAAATAATATGTTTGATGGTTCTACTTGTGCAGAAAAAGTTTAGGATAATTGTAAGCCACTATATGATCACCCCACGTGAGAACACAACCCAAAACCAAACATAAACCATAAAAAATGTCTACATAATCCTTGCCATCTTCATGATGATTCAATACTAGTGATGAAGTCAAATGATTTTTAAATCATCAAAGGAAATATTACACTAATAATTTGAAATTAACTTCACTCCATTTCAAGTGAGTTTAGTCAATAGAGAATCCATCTTGGAGAGATACTTTATAAACCAACAGTAATACACTGCCGACCCAAAGGATATTTGAATCTCAAGAAAATTTCACATTTCTTCCCATGAAATGAAAAATTGCACCCTTTTAGGATCAACTATGACACTATGTTCTAATACCACATGAACCAAGGTGTTTATCCCCAAAATATAGAATTATAAATTTGATAGCTTGTTATAAACTTAGTGGCACATCATGATATCCAAAACTACTCTTACATGAAGTAAATAATCCACCTTGGGTTTTGAATAAACCAATATTTTATCCATGGATATGACAATGAAATATTTGAGACACTGGTGAAAAATCTTGATTATCAGCACTATAAATACAATATGGGTGTTGTACATGCTTCATGGTATAATAAGATACTCATAGTGGACATACAATCTATTGAATATGGTCCTTGGATTATCAGACTCCTTGATCCTAAGCTGGCGGTGACCAGACTGAAGACCAATATTAGAGAACCACTTCTCCCCTTCCAGATGATCAAATAATTCATTATCGTGGGGAAATGAATACCAGATCTTGACCTTTACCTGATTGATATTATGTTAATCAGCACACAAGTGAATGGTTCTATCATCCCTCTTAGTGAAAATAAATATTCCTTTCCAAGGGGATACACTAGGTCAAATGAATAATTATCACATTAATTCATCCAACATATTATTTGGATTCTTAAATTTAGTTGGATTTATATGGTATAAGGGAAAAAATTCTAGCTTAGCACTTGACACCAAGTCGATAGAGAACTCGACATCCATCTCTGGTGGTAGAACTTAAAAGGATAATGGAAACACTTTAAAAAACTAAATAGACACTTGAATAAGTTCACTAAAAGTAAATTAATTATATATTTCAATAGTATTTCAGGCTATCAACCTACACAGATCTAAAAGAGGAGGTCTTTCTTGGATTGATCTTAGGTCCCATTCTCCCCGAAAAACATAGAACTCCCCATCAGGGGTAGTAAAGGACACCCATCGATGATAACCGTCAATCTAAGATTTATAATAAACCAAGTAGTCTATTCTGAGAATAATGTCCAGTATATTCATTTATAGAACCAAAAAGTCCCCATAAAGATCTATCTATGATTAAGAGAAAACACAAGAGAGTAATTGGATACCATACACTCTCTTCACACTGAGATGTGTTACAATCTCCACCATAAAGGTCATAATATCGATCAAAAGATCCAAAAATTTCAAAATGTGGGTTAATATGAAATAATGTGAAACACTGGTATCGAATAAAGTTGTTATTAAAGATGAGGTGATATAAATTATACATTGAACTATCATAGGACCCACATCATTTCCCACTAGAGATCCTCGGTTTCATGAAGTCGTATTGTTCCAAATTCCTATGTTTGGAAGCAATTTTTTCTTGAAGAAACTATCTATTCAATAGTTCATATTAGTACAAATGATCCTGTTCATCTACATGAGGTAGTAAAAATATTGAAAAACGTTTGAAAGTTGAAAAAACATTAGTATGAACTGTAAATCCACAGTGATTTTAGGAAAGAAAGCATTGATTACCCAAAATTTCCGCATTTGAAACAAGTTAATTATACTTTACTAGAAATAGGAGACGATTTAGAGAAAGTATACTATTGAAGACCACCACTAATATTTCCAGCATTATTTTCATTCCACTTACTCTTCCCCTTACAGGGACCACTAATGATTGCATTGGGAGTAGGAAGGATTCCAATTAACCCTAAATTACTATCTAGGTCAATTATCTCCATCAGATCCCTATCCCGAACATCATTATAAGAGGATAGATTTAGTATAAATACGTGAGATCAAATATCTAATTGAATACCCATAAAAAACCTATGGGATTTAAGCTTCCCATTTAATACCACCACAGGTGAAAACTGATCAAGTTTAGAATTTTTTTGGCATATTTAGTCTTTGACCAATCCCCATAGTTAAGGTTGATAAACTCTATGAGCAAAGCCAAAACTACTGATTCAGGATAAAATTTCCCTGTAAAAAGAGTTTAGAAGTCTTTCCACTCAAATCCCTCATCTATATGTTCCATAATTATTGATTACCCCCACCTCCTACTATACCTCTCAATATTGATGATGGAACACTTCACCTTAATGTAATCTAGTATCTCAAAAAACATGAAGATTCATTCAATATTTCCCAACAATCCTTCCTATTTTGAGGATTGTTTGTTCACAAGAATCATGGTGGTTTATAATGAAGAAAATCTTGGGATAGATCTCTACATCACCCCTTTGAGGATACAACTTTGTATCCTAGATGGGGACATGTACAAGCCCTTAGACCATATCTTAGACCACACACACTACTACCTCTACAAGGTTCTAATCAACTGGATGGTTTACTTGCTATTTCTATTCAATAAACCCGTCTTGAAGACTATTCATACATCTTATTTGGTGTATGATACTACCAAAATTAAATAATAAACAAGATAATATCAATAAAAATACATAAAAAATCAACACCATCATCCGTAACTCAACTTAGAAACACACATCTCATATCATAGTTTTGGAATATTTTATAATAATATCAAAAAACTCCTCAAAGAAACTTTTTCCCATCCACTGATAGAAACATAAGGCTCATTATGATGAGATATGTCTAGGTAAACGCTTGTAAATTACCCCTTAAGATAAAAAAAATCATATCTCCTCACTTGCAATACCTTAGAAACTATATACCAACATCCAATAAGAGACATGAACTCCCACGATACCAATGTTTCATGAACTAAACTTGGAAACCTGCTAAATTGGTGCCCGAATCAGTGATGAAATGACCTAAAGGGAATTATCAATCCTCATAGGAATGTGACTAGAGTTTTATCATTAAGATCAATCAATGGGATTTATTTCACTATAAGAAAAAACAAACAAAAAGAAAGAAACTGATAAGAATCCATAAAAATTTCTAATGCCACTATACTCATCAAGAGAAAAAAACTGCAAGTTAAAAAATTATAAAACCCAAAATAGAATGAAGATCTAAAAATTAAAAAAGACATAGAGTAAATCACCCCCTGTGACCACCATGTGCCAAGTTATCTCTATGAATAACATCCATCACATCCATACGATGCTTCATCTTTTTCTAGAACTAAAAAAAATAAAGTCTACAAACAACCAGGGGCATATGAAGTATGTAATGAAAACTATCCTTGTATGATACAACCAAGATACATCATAATAATTTCCATATCAAATAAACCAAATATAGTCAATTTAAATAAAACATGGATTGGTAATTTTTTCACAATTCATAAAAAAGCATTATTTATGAAATATTTCAATGGAAAGTATAAAGCATGTGTGAATAAGAATTTGCATCAAAATATGTTTGATTAATCATTTTATAAAAAATGAATGAATAAATCCATTCATAAATATTTGAATGCATAATTATTTTCTAATCAAAGAGTCATGGTCATAATCCCTAAGGTTAGTAAGATCAAGTATTAAGGTTCCTCACAAATCTTGGTAAAATATGGATCAAATTGTACATACTTCCCTAGATCATAGGCCTAAGGGGATTAAGAATCCACCCAAAAGAATTGAATCCTTTCCCTAATCAAAGTTTAGTATCATTATCTTCAAAATCCATTACTAGGTATAGCTAACACATTCATAGTGTTCTTATCCTGAACAATCCACATAACTACCTGGGTTCCCATGTCCCTCAACGAAATTAAACGAGGATAAAATTATTTATAAAAAATAGATTCATAAATCATCATTCAATTCACCCCAAATCATGTTTTCAAACATACTATTTAATTTAAAAAATAACCTCTTTAATTTTATAAATAATCATTCCTCTCAAAAAAATTCATTTCTTTCGAAATCAAAAAAAAATTTCATAACTTAATTTATTATTAATCATCATCAAAGTCATTCTCCAACTCATTCATTTCAATTAAAGATAAAATATTTTAAATAGACAATTTATTTCAAAATCCATTGTCAAATATGTAGAATTACAAACACCATTCCAATTATAAAACACCCATCAAAGGACTGAATTTATGTTTTGGAAATCAATTTGGAATCAATTTCAAATTAAATATACAAGAACAATTAAATTTATTGGAATTTTATTACGAAACCAAATACCTCAAGAATGGAGAAAACCTCAATTCCTTTAGGAGTTTTGATGAGAAAAGAGGAGATACGGTCCTCACAAGCTAAAATAATTAGAGAAATTGGTTTAATATAGTGAAAATATACGAAAGATGCATTAAAAATCCCAATAAAAGTTTCACATTGCTGGAGTAACCACCCCCATAAGACTAGGATAAACTCATGAATTTTATATTTTGAAACCACTAACTCTAAAACCTTGTGTCACCCAAGAAAATGTGGTGGATTAACCCTTGTGGCTAACCATGGGGACTAGCCAAAACCTAATGTAAGAATCTAGTCCATTTTGGCCCACCATGGACCCCACTATTATTGTGGCGAGGTATTGTTGGGTGTCATACACATGGTGATGAAAAAATGGACACTCCCCCGAACACACCCTACATTGGGAATAGTGGATCTACCTGTAGCATATGAGATCTACCTAGAATAAAAATGGATTATACCACAGTTCATTCTAGCCCATTTTGTATTGTGAGAAGAAAAAACCATTTTAAAATCCACCAAAAATCCCAATTCATTCTACTAACTCATTACTGACCCAAAAGACTAAAATAAAATTTTGATAGAGTATATGTACCTGATTCTATATACTAGGGTGTGACAGTGGGGTTTTGGGTCAGACCGATCACTAGTTAGGAAGCTTAGGATCTATCTATGAAAGTGGAATTTGGATACCAGTCGATGCATTATTACACTTATGGAGATTATTTTTTTCATATGATTGTATTCATTTAAATTAATTTTTTTATTATAAATTATATATATTGTTCCTTGTGATAAGTGTAAATATAATTTATAATTTAATTTATGTTATTAATGCATATTAGGGGTTATGTTAAAAGTTACACGTCAATATGCGTTGAACATACTGGTTTTTGGAATTATTAATATTCAATATCTAAATCATTTAAATTTTTCATACATGAAAAGGGAATACATGTGGTAATATTAATTAATAATATAAGCTCTATGAAAAAATAAGTATTATATTCTTTTCAAAGAAAATAAATTTTAATATTTTGACCATTTATTCATGTAGGTGCTTCAAATGTAATGTTCCCATGGATTGTATACTATATAGAATTATTGAAATTAATATCATTAAAATTTAGGTAACCAAATACCACTTTGTATATTGAACTACACTTAGCTGGGAAACCATAAAATTTAGGATATGAGGAGAAAACTATTGAGTGAATCTATATGATTTACTAAGGGAAACCTTTATCCACTCAATATTTCAGGATCCATATCCAATATTATTGGTAAAATAACCTACCTATATAGATAAGTTATGTGAGGATTTACAAACATAGGATCCTTAAGGGAGAATGTATCTATTCCCACTAATTGGTATGATGGAAATTTAAATGAGGTGATTATTTTAGTGAGAATAAATTTGATAAAAGTACATATAAAATTAATGAAAATATTATAATCATATGATAAAATATTTTAATGTAGATAAAATAGAATCATCATCATTAGATATTAATTATTGATTAATCCTTTACAAGGAAAATATTAATGTAAGTAGTTTTATACAATGATAAAAATAATCACGAATCATTCCAAAACAATAAGTAAAATATTATGTGTTATAGAAAACCCTTTTTAAGAGAAAAAATGTTAAAATTATTCAATAAATGGACATATATGAATATGAGAATAATTTACAAATTCACATAATATTTTAAATTTATTTTTTAGATTATAAATTGCATAAGAAACATTTATCTCTACTCTTGAACTTAATATCATATGGTATGAATTTAAGGGATTATAGGTTTTATTTTAAGGCCTGCCAGGATATGAACCCATTCTATAGTTATTATCTGAAGGGTTTTGAAAATATTAATAATTTCAATAAAATTTTATCCCATTTTCTCAAGTGTTCAGGTTATATTAATTAGGAATGGGATGTTTAGGTTCTGGTACTATATTAATAGTATAACTATGTTAAATTTTAATCCATTAAAAGATGATAGGTTAGTCAAATTTTTAGAAAAGTTACTCAAAATATAAAGTAAGTATCAATATGATGTTTAATGTTTCCCATTAGTTTTAATTTCCCATCATATGTAAAGGGGTAGTGAAAATTCATAGAGTATCCACATAATTTATAATGCCAAAAAAATCATTTCATTGATTTTGATGGGTATATTATACCAAATTTATATGTTATGAAAAGTTTTCAATTTAAAGGAGATAAAATTATGGTAATAATTTATGGATCTTATTGTTTACATTAAA
This sequence comes from Viscum album, assembly GCA_963277665.1. Taxonomy (NCBI): domain Eukaryota; kingdom Viridiplantae; phylum Streptophyta; class Magnoliopsida; order Santalales; family Viscaceae; genus Viscum; species Viscum album. The sequence continues at coordinate 787,263,652 of OY728166.1, forward strand.
ATATATTAGAAAATGTTTCTATTATGAATATTTTGAATACAAATTAATATTTCATGATTTTATGAATATGAGTTAAGGATGTGTGTTCTTATCTCATTTTTCTGTTATGATAAAAGATGTTAATTGTTAATAAAGATTTGTTAAATATAAAATGAGATGATGATTTGATGCACATGGTTTATGATTCCTCAAAATCTATAACATGGAATGAATAGAATATAAGATTAAAAATGTTGTATACATAAAAAAAGACTTTATCCAATATATTTTTTAAAATATGAGGTAAAAGAGTTCCAATAAAAATTAGTAGAATATTATAAAGAATAAATAATTATGTTCATAATACAACTACAGACACATAGAATATTCTATATGATATGGTAGGTAATACTTTATTTGTTAAATATTATCACTAGAAGTAAATAAGTGTTATTTTATGAATATAAAGGAGTTTGATTGTATCTTCCCCTGGTTGGAGACCACCGATCAGTGTCCAGGTCTATTAGCCATATTATGACCATAGGTGAACCTCCATATGTGATAGAGGATAATTAATACAAGATAGGGTCAAGGGTGTTACCATGGAGAGACTATATCCACATATCACACTAAAACATAATATAAAAATAATCAACAACCTTTGTAGTAAAAACACAAAGTATATAGAAGTAATAAATCCCAATATGATATATCAAATGAAATTGTGGAAGGATATAATCATACATGGTTATACCAGTAAACAATTACTAATATTCAAATAGAACAATCACATATATAAGAAAAATATTGAAATAAAATACACAAGAGGCTCTACTACCATCCCCTAGCCTCACATTATCTAAATATCAAGTCTCATCTAAACTATCTCGCTCGATCATGCAACACTATTGTTATACCCAACACAAATATATGATTAGTGAAGTTTTATTAGGTACCCCAGGGGAATGTCTTTCTGAAAAATGTGATATTAAAACCTAGTAGAGAACCACCAATCTGGACCCAAATATAAACAATAAATATAGTATATGCATAGATGATATGATCAACAAATTAACAAATAACCACTAAAGTGTAACTAAATAATTACCATCAATCCTTGGGTCCTAACATACCACATGAGATCAAATATACCTACATAATATTGATCCATATGTATTAGATCATGACACATATCATCAGGGGGATACAAGTCCAACCATTGGATCTCATGATAACATATACACAAATAGTATAACTCACAGATCCCAGGAACTATCTTAGTCATCTCATAATATCAAATCTAACTCCAAACCGTGGTAATCACTATGAATCTATTATTATCATTAAACATCTCTAGATCCTAGGGAGGTAATCCCAATAATACCATAAATATAAAGCATATCTATATCCTAGGGAGGTAATCCATAACATCCCTTCAACACTAAACACATTTGGATCTAGGGAGATAATCCCTAGAATCCCCTAATTACCAATTATCACTAGATCCAAAGGATTTAATTCTAGGCATTCCATAACTACCAAACACCTCTAGATCTAAATATGGTAATCTTTGACATCTACCAACCAATAAGTATCACTAGATCCTATAGATGTAATCCATGGAATCCCATGATAACCAAATACCTATATATCAAAGGGAGTAAATCATTGGCATCCCACAACTACCAAGTATCACTGGTTCCTCGGTTGTTAATCCCTAGCTTACCATACTAGCATTAAACATCATTGTTTCTAAGGGAGTTAATATATGACATACCCTAATAAAAAAACATTAATAACATATAAATAATAAATAATCTTGGGAAAACATTGACCCTGTAATATCTCATAATTTTAATAATAACATGGGTCGGATACCTACCCAATCCATTTCATACAACTAAGATTGTCATATTAAGTGCATAACCTATAACTTTAACTATAACCCTTCCTTTCTCATAATAAATTTAGGTTCTAAGGTTACACCCATAATTATCACAACCCATTACCACATTAACCATATGAAGGGTTACATAATCCAAGGGAATCCACCACTATACCCTTGGACACACAAAATTATGGACACCCTCCATGATTTCTATTATCTTAATCTTATATCCCCATTCTAATCCAATCACTCATAATTCATAGTATACCTCTAACTCACCATAGTATTATCATGACCTCATTATCCTCATAGCCAAAGTCATACTATAATTACAATAGGGATATGTAATAATATATTTCATACTTATCAATTTCATTATTGGTCAGTACACTCACCCAACCAATAATAATCTATCTTCGGTATACATATCCAGGTACTGATATACTATTGGGGGAGGAAGACTCACCCCAAATTCATATTAACTTTCCTGAAGGATTTATGACATATCAAGGTTCTATCATAGCCTGACTCACTGATCATTTTTAGTACATCACATATCCCTATGAAAGGGGTTCTGGGAACCCATTATAAGGTCTAATACATTACATTGGTTCATTTAATTTATAACCTCAGGGTCCCATCTATCTTATAGTCCACTTTACCTACTAATCCCCCAACCATCAGAGGCCAATGCATCTATCAAGAACTCAACTAAATTAAGGGAACCTAATAGGTTTGATGATATCACTTAAATAATGATAATTTAATCCATAAGAGTTTTTAATCTCATAACCCACTTTAATATTCATGGCATCGACCTTAAACTGCTAAGGTACTAAGGTAATTATCAATGCTTTGTAGTGACCCTTGACACTTGTTCATTTCATTCATAATAATATTATTTTAAATAGAAAATTCATTTAAAATTTTTTTTATCTACCTTTTTTATGAAACCACATATCACATAAATATAAATAAAATTCAATTATCATATGAGTAAGACTTTGGACCACCTACCAAAATTGAAGCCATTTCCAAAAAAGTATATCAATAACTCTCTCCAAAGCCTGAGTACATCCAAATATTAATTGATAACCCATGAATGGAATTATTACAATCCAAAAAATCCATTTTAATAAATTAAATCATTTTAAAATTACTTATTCAATTTTATTTAAATCAGAATAACACTTAAAAACTCATTGGTTATCATACACTCACCTAAACTATGAGAAACGTGTTGTGGTTTAATTAGAACATGTACTAGAATATAATAAATCAGAAAGATAAAATTTATTTAAAAAAAGGAAATGTTTAATTTCATTTAAATTAACAAAACATAAGAAAATATACAATGTAACATACTTTCACCACAATTATGTTCAATGACACACACTCCTTATCTCAAGACATCATATAGGTATTATATTTAAAATCCCTATAAAAATAGATGATTTACATCATTATTAAATTTATTTTATTATTTAACCATAACTAGATACATCCAAATTTATGAAATGTTATGAGAAAGTAATAACTCAGGAAAAGATGGAATATCGTAGCTCAAAATTCCAAAAAATCACCACAAAACCACCCCTAATAGAAATCCATTGAAAGATGATAGTGGGTGGATCCCTATTTCCATCATGTGTAAGAGTGGAGATAGATAAGGGGTTTGGGGTTAAAATAAAATAGGGGAAAATGGGAAAATTTATTCTTTTTTAGGAAAATTGTCCGGATTTAAGATTTTTTCATTGTTTTTCGAACTGTGCGCAAATCATGGGGTTGGAACCATTTCAAGACATTCTACTCATAGGGGTTAAAAGAACGGTTTACTAAATAGTTATCAAACCTTTAAAATAACCATTATAATCAAATTAAATATTTTTAAATGTTTTATAAAACCATGTGGAAACCATGTGCCAAGCCCCAATTGAAAACCAACCCACATGGTTAACCACCCGAACTACATAGTAAATATACCTAGGGGTAAAACCGTTTAAAGATTAAAAAACCTCAAACTAATGTCTCTAAGACTCTCTTGAACAATAGAGAGAACTCCAAACCTTCAATACTTATCTAAAAAATCTACTTGGAATAATATAACTCTCAGAAATCAAATATAAATATCAATTTTCAAAATGAATCTTTCCCCAATGTTAATGAATCATATTATTTCTAAAATACAAAAACTATAAGAGACATGAGGTTTAACAACAATCCTACCATAACACTATTTTTCCTTTATAAGCCTGAGTGGTAATTAAAACATTAATCCCTACCTACCCTACTTATCAATTCACTAATAAAATTTGGCATTCAACTATATATTTTAAAATGTGCTTCTGTTATGGAACTCCAAATGTGAGTGAAACTATTCAAAAAAACTAAGATTTATACTTGTTATCATATCCAATAAACCTAGACAACACTTAATGGAACCCATAAATCTAAATACAATATGATTTACCTGATAAATTCATCCATAGGAATATGGCAGTCCAAAATATAACACTCATATAATAAGGTATGATTTTGACCTATAATGCTCCCTACCATTGGAATCACCTATTTTAGTTAATTTTTAGGGGTCCAATGATTCACTCGGTGTGTTTTTAAACTCACCACACCCAAGTTTTCATGGAAACACCCATAAATAATCCTTTAATATATTTGTTTTTTTAAAAAACTCAACCACTACCGCTAAAGCACTATCTCATCACTTGATCATGACACCTTAACTCCAAAATAAATATTGAGATTATAAAACATCCAAACCAAAGTTCATACCCAAAACATGATATAATTGCAAGGTTGGATCCCCTAACAACGAAATCCACCATATTACACCACTCATGATATGAAACACATATTAAATTTGAGTCACACTCAAATCATATGAAAACCATCCCAAGTCTAGTGCCAACACATAGACTTAGTTTAATATCGCATTCAAAATATACATATAATATTCAATAATGTTATGAATAAAAATAGATTCACCTACACAATGGAACCCAATTATCATATTAACTTCCAAACAACTAGTTTCATCCCATGCATGACCCAATGTATATGGGGTTGATGAGAGCTTAACATTTCAAATTTTTTTATATTTCATTGAATTTAACCCCATTTATGATTCAAAACGTGGGTAATTAATTGATTTTTGATACTTTTTAAGATTATGGACATTATTAAAAATTGTATTTAATTTCAATTTTTCATGGATTATTCAATTTTTTATTTTTTAAAAAAGACATACATTATTATTTGGATACATGAAATTTCATTACTTAAAGGCTATCATTTTTTTTAAAATAGTTTTGATCAATTATGAATAGAATTTGATTTTTTAAATATAATTGATTTATTAAATTTTGAAATTTAAATGTAATGAATAAATTTAATTTTAGGTTTGAACTATAATTTTAAAGTATTAAATTTAAATTCATAAATTGAATGTTTTTTTAAATTTACTGAAAATTAAATGTGATTTGGAAATTTTTTAAATCGATCTGGGAATTAATTGATCAAGCGAGTTCAATTTGATTTTCATTTTTTATTCAATATGAAATTAATTAGAGAAATGTTCAAACTTAAAATAATTTTACTGATTTGTAAAATGGATCAAGAAATATGGAAAAGGGAAAGTGGATATATGAAAAAACAATATGTGATCATGAGAATTCACTAAAAATTTAGAAAAGTTTCTGAGTTTCCACACAGTGAAAGATAAGTGACTGTAAAAAATTCTTTATGCTGTTTGCCTGCTGAACTTCCATGGAAAAACATGAAAACTCATGAAGCTATCATAATAACTTGAAGCGACCAAACCAATAACACCCATAGATTTTATGATATATTTGTTTTCAAATAAATTTAATTTCTTTGATATCTTGTGATACATGCAACACTGAGTTTAAATGAATTGTGATATACTACTAAAATATTATTATTTAATATGGAAATTACTTCCAAGACATTAGATTGACGATTATGAATATTAATTTCAAAATATGTATAATTTATGGTTTAGAAAAGTATCAAATTAAATCATTGGTTATCAATTTATTAGAAATTAAAATAAAAATACTTTGAAAGTAAAAGTTATGTTTTTATGAAAAACTGTTCTTAGGGAAAACATTTTTTATGCGTGCAATGCGTATTTATCTTAAAATATTAAATTAATCACTTTTAATGAATTATTTTAATAAAATTTATATATTATATATTCATTATAATGTTTTAACATTCATCTAATGTTTTTTCTAGGCACGGGATAAGAATAAATCTTGGTTAATGCTAAAAAATTATGTTTCAAAAAAGTATTTTTCATTATATTTTGAGAAATTACATTAGAATTAATTTATAAAAATTATAGAAATAGAATTATGAATAATATATCCAAAGTTTTAAATCAAGTTATTCAAATTTGAAAAATAGGTCTCTTATTTTTAGCCATTATGAATAGTAACTTTTGTAATTATTTTGTTACCTTGGTAAGGGTAAAACATGTAAAATAGTGGTAAAAATTTATGTTAAGAGTTTAATATTTCTCTTGGTAATTTTAATAAAATTATCTAATATAAGGAAACTTTTTTCCATTTTATTTGATTATTAAATTTGTATTAATTTTAAAAAATAGTAGATACAAAATGTCATTCTCTTGACTATCATATCTGAATTATTTTTACATAAGGATAAAATGAGGTTAAGTTAAGTTATAAATGTTTATTTTAAATAAGAAGAATTTTTTTATCATTTTAATTTATTATTAATTTTTATTGATTAAAAAATCTCCTTAAATACTTACGTAAAGATGACACAATATTTATTCGATTAATTGGAAAATAAAATAAGTGATTTTAAATTTTTTAAAAGTAATACAATTTGGGTGAGTTATATTATTAAATGAATTTTTTAGATACATATAACATTTTAGGGATGTTTGAATGGTTTATATTCGAATTTAGTTACTATTATGTTATTTTTAAAGTCAAATTAAATGAATAGTTCCAAAAATGACATTAATAATATTTTATAATAAATTTTATTTTTTTAAATAATTTAAAATTGATAAAAATATTCTATTTAGAATGTTTTGTGGTATATGGTAGAGAATATCATCCATGTTCTATTTAGGGGTCATTTTTTATTTTTACGATAACATTCTTGACCCTTAATGAGTAAGAAACTTTGATATTATGGTAATTGTAAACAGGGTTACTAGAGGTTAAAACTAAGAGATAAGTGTTAAAACATCACTTAAACTTTTATAAATTTTATTTTATGATAGTATTTAGACTTATCCTAACACTATATTAAAAATATTTCAATTTTTAGAAACTTGAACATGAAAATTAAATTAAATTTCTTTAATATATTATTTAATTCCAATATTACCCCTCCCCCACTTATAAAAGGGTACATATTATCCTCTTTTACTCACACAATTTTATAATTTTATCTCAAAAAATGCCTAAAATAATACTAACCCATGTTAATTAACCACATCTTATATTTTCTGGTGTTTCCAAAATACCATCCTTTCAAGGCTTAAGGTGTAATCCAATGAAGGGTTCTCAACGAAGAGGTATAAACATTAAATGATCATTATCAATTTTATTTCTTTTTATACCAAATATAAATATATGTTATAGATTATAAATAATGAATTTAGTATCTTTAATATACTGAATTATTATTATGATGATGGAAAAATCATTATCCACATTTTTACTATCTGTTGGAAAATGATAACGCCACTCGTGTGTTTATGTGGACTACCTCCTCCACAAAGTGATGTGATATTTTTTTATTTATTTTTTATACGAATGGTAATAATGATATATTTAATTAATATATAATATATATATATATTATATAAAAATTACCCTGTAAAGGTGAATTATTATTTATCTTTCTTTCATTCAATCGGTCGAAATTTGAAAACAAAATTCATGTATACGTATGACCTACCATCTCTATGAAAAGTGTAATTCAGTATTTCAATATATATCCATTATGGATGGATTTATATATATATATATAATTAATATATATTATATTTATATAATTATTAACATTCTGGAGTTGACGGAACCATGATTAAAGTATAAGGACCAGAACTACCGAACAGAAATTCTAATGAAAAATGATATAGTTAACATCCATAAATGATGATTTCAATGAGAATTATTAATATCGAATTGATTTTTATCATTTGGGACAGGAGGAGGTTCAGGTTCTAGGAAAGTTTTTACGACCACTGCTTCAGGTGCTATTCCTCTCCCTGGTTATCTGTCTCTCTTATGGGGAAATGTTTCGACTTCTTTAAATCCTTACGGGGTGTTTGTTAAGGGGATCCATTTTCCCCAAGTCTCTTTATTTTTTCACATGATGCTCAGTCTAGGAACCTGAATCGCAGCTTAGCATAGGGAAAGATGAATGCTTTCTGTGGTAGATGGAGTATAGAGAGTATTTCTCATCTGATGTTTTCTGATGATGTCTTGATTTTCACGAATGGAAGGAAAAAATATCTGTACTCTCTTATGGATATTCTCTCTAGATATGGTCAACTTAGCATCCAATGTATTAAACCCTCGAAATTCCATGTGTTCATATCAGACAAATTTCCAGGCAGGCAGTGTAGAGACATCCAAGGAATCCTTAGTTACCATCAGAAAATAGCTTCCAATCATCTACCTTGGGGTGCCGGTCTCCTACGGCCGCCTCAAAAAATTGCACTTCGATGAAATTATTGACTGGCTACTAGGAAGGATCAATAGTTTGAATAAAAAACTCATGTTGTTTGGAGGGAGAGTTATGCTGATCAACAGTGTGCCTACCTCTATCCCGATGCATGTTTTCTCCATCATCAAACACCTGAATAGAACTATTGGACAAATAGAGAGATTCCACAATGCATTCTCATGGGATGTAAAATAGGACAGACGTAGACAGTGGAATTCTTATAAGAGGTTGGTTAGACCTGTATTCAAAGGAGGTGTGGGCCTTTGGGACATCTAGGATACAATTCCTGGCTTGCAAGATTGGCTTTCTTGGGAGATCATCGTAGGGGAGACTCTGTGGGAAAGGTTCTTCAATGCACTCTATGAACGACATGAGGTGGCTGGTCATCGCAGTGCAACTGGTTTGGATATGTGCATGTTCTACCATATTGAGACTCTTTCCAAATACACTCGATGGATCATCAGCAGAGGGGAGGTTAACTTCTGGGAAAATAACTGGTTTGGGGAAATATTGGATTACCCAGGTTGTCCCTCTCTGTGCATTTCTTTCATTGAAGCTAGTTAACTGTATGAATATTTTCATGCGGTGATAAACCCGAATAAAATGAGTTTTTTAAACAATATTTTTTTGACTGATGAACTAGATATCTTCTTCTTTACTGGGTCATGGTTTGGTAGGTACAACGTCTGAGATTACAGGAGGATTCTCCAGAAGGAAGATAACTCGGACGAGTGGATGCCAATAGCATGGTGCAATGAGATTCCAACAAGAATGGGTTTCTTGCTATGGACGATCAGAAACAAAGCTATCCCAATGGAGGAGAAAATCCAATGAAAGGGTATTTCCATGGCTTCTTGATGCTTCTATTGTGGGAGTCTGAAGACTGAGTCGACACTTCATCTATTTTTTCAAGGCCAGTGGGCATACTACCTATATTACTTCCTTAATCCCTATCCGAACACTGATAATGAATCCCGATCTCTATAGGAACTCATGAAAAAGTGGTTTCTTGATATAGATGATAGAACCATGGATCGTACAGCTCAGACTATTATCCTTGTGTCCATTTTCTTGACCATTTGGGAGGCACAAGATCAGGTTCAACTGGGATCCAAATGCTCTCTTTGGTTCCTGTAGATGCGGTTAAGATCACTCATCATTGAGTTGGCTTCCCTCGTTAAAGGAGGTCACACATAGGCCACAATATGCAACCTTCTTAATCGAAAACGCATGCAGATCAGGGGGAGCGAACGTTGGGTTAGGTGGAAGGCTCCGTACACTGGCTTGAAACCGAACATTGATAGCTCTTACATGGAGGGTGTTATGAGGGGCGGTGGGGTTCTCCAAGACTCCTAGGAATCAGTCAAAATTTCCTTTAGTTCTTACTATGGTCTGGGTAATTTCTTAGGTGCAGAGGTTTGGGCCTTGCTCTCTTGATTGATGGTTTGTAGGAGGCACAGACTTCAAGCAATGGAGATTGAATTAGACTCTGAAGTCCTTGTGAAGGCCTTACAGAACCTCTAGGCAATACCCTGGGAGTTTAAATATCTCATTCATAGATATAAGGAGTATACCAATCAAGGAATTATGGTTCATCATAGTTGGAGGGAGACCAACTTTGTAGTGGACTCTCTGGCTTGCATGGGTAGGTAGGATGAGGAGCTTATGATTTATTCCAGTCTTAACTCTCTTCCCATTGAGTGTATCAGTGTAGTACAAGCGGATTCCCTTGGCCTTCACCACTTTGTCCCCCCTTTAAGGGTTTTTCCCATGTATTTATCATATCAATTTCAATAAAAAATAACTTCTGCCACCTTATTGGGAATCATATCTCACCATTTCTTATATTTCATTTCCCCATGTTATGGAGATTGGTTTTAAGTATGATAAGTTTGAAAAGGGTTCTAGTTTTTTAGAACATAGTGGGAGATTATGTAATTCCCTTATTAACTAGTTGTTCATGTATCTATGTTTTCAATGATACTAGACCAATATGATTCTGACATTTATCATAATGATATGTAATGAATATTCATCTAAGAAGATGTGATATTTATGTATGAAAAGTATGGGTCCCTATAGTTAGTATGAAAGAAAGGTTTAGTTGACTTTTGAAATTAGGATTAGGACAATTTAGTGATTCCCCTTAGAATAATATTATTTATAGGAGAAAATTATAATTTATGGTAAAGAAGAGGGTTTGTTTTTCATAGAAAACATACCTCTCTAGATACCACACATGTACTTGGTTTGGGAATAGAAGCCTTTAGGGGTAATATCCCTAAAAGGAGTTGTTTGAGTAAAGTTTTAGTATCATTTTGGTGCACAATGGGTGTTATCTCATTGTTCACTTGATTTGACACTCCCTAGAGATATTATTAGGTTAATTCACATTTTATTTATGAACCACTGTAAAAGATTTTAATATATTATGATTATGGATGACCTAGTTTATATTTAGGGTTTCATAGGTTGAATGAAGTTGTCAAGAGTTAGATATCCTATGAATGATTTTTCCTGATTGGTCACCTTAATTAATGATGGTTGATGGTTATGCTAAATATTTTGGTTTTACTAATGGGTTGAAGACAATATGAAAAAGTTAAAGTGGTTATAGGTATTGGTAAATATTTAAGTACCCTATTTGATCATAGTTATATATGAATTCCCATATATTAGGAAAATTATCAAGGAATTTTAATTCATAACCTCATTAATTAGACAGTGAATTACCAGTGAAAAATTACAATGGAAATATGATTGCATCTCATGTCTATAATTATTCTACAATTGAAGTTTTTAGGGATGTTATTTATGAAAATATCATTATTCCCCCTCTTGTTGAATTTGATGTTATCTTTGGAAATTATTTTATATCATTACATAGATCCAACATCCATTATCAAGGAAGGTAAGAAATATTTGATATTCCGAACCAACCTATGATCATAAATCTATGTGATGGTAAATATTAACTTCATATGGAAATCAAATACTTTATATGGGGTTGGATTCCTATTTTGAAGTAATTTTTATCTCATATGGTTGGGGAGAAACACCAAATCAATGATATTGCTATTGCGTGGGAGTTTTGTCGATGTTATTATGTAAGAATTTCATAGTCTTCCACAGAATTGTGAAGTTGATTTTTAAATAGAACTCATACCTGGTGCTACCCCAATTTCAAAGACTCTATATAGAATTAACCTGATTGAGTTATATGTATTGAATAATAAATTCCAAGATAATATTGATAAGGGATTCATTCAGACAAGTGAATCACCTTGTGGTGAAACTATTATTTTTTTGAAGAAATATGGATAAATGAAACTATGTATTGATTATCAAGTAATGAACAAGATAAAAAAAATCATTTCCCATACCCCATATTGATGGGTTGTTTGATCATCTACATGGATACTAATACTTTTCAAAGATTTTATTTTGTAATGTCGATCATCAATTTAATGTTTAGAATGAGGATATACCAATTTCAAAATTTCATACAAGGTATGAACAATATTATTTTATAGTGAATCTATTTGGTTTGACTAATGATCATTCTATCTTCATAGATTTAAAAAATAGAGAATTTAAAGATTTCCTTGATTATTTTTTGGTAGTATTTATAGATGATATTATTATTTATCTAAAGATAAAGGAATATAATAAATATCACTTGAATATTGTACTAAAGACCCAGAGGAATGAGGATTTGTATGAAAAATTTAACAACTATGAATTTTGAATTTATAAAGTTTCTTTATTTGGTCATATAATCTCATGTGATGGTATATCGGGGGACCCTTCCAAGAATATTGTTATTGAACAATGGCCCATACCAACCATGATTACTAAAATGCATATTTTTCTTGGGATAGGCTGATACTACTGATATTTTATGAAATATTTAACATGAATATCTAATACAGTCACCAAGGTGACTAAAAGGGTGATAATTGCATGTGAAAAAATGAATGTGAAGATAGTTTTAAGAATATAAAGAGAAGTTTGGTCAGTGCACATATTCTCTCACTACCCTATAGTGGAGAAGCGTTTTTAATACATAGTGATGTATCAAATAAGGTTGTTGGATGTTTCCTCATGTATAACAACATGTAAATATTATGTTTCTCACTCTAATTGAAAATACATGAGAAAAATTACTTGAATCATGATTTTGGAGCTTGCAGCGGTGATTTTTTAAATTGGAGTTGTGGTGGAATTATTATTATGGTGAAAGTTGTGGCATATATATGGATTATAAAATTTTTAAGTATATATTTACATTGAAATAGTTGAATATGTGGTAGATAATATGATTTTAACTGATTAAAGACAATTACTTCTCAATATATTACCACACTGAGAATGTGAACATGGTGGATGATAATTTGATCTTGAAGTAAAATTTTAGTTTGGATATGATGAGGATTAAAAGAGATCTAATAATTATAGATTAGAAAATGATTGAACTTGTAATCTTATAGAAATGGAGAATATCATATCCTACTCAAATTAATGTTCACCCATATATCCATGTGAGGATTAGAGAGGCATAAAAGTAAGATTCATTATTATAGGATAAGTTCAGAAATGATCCCAAATTCAATCATGATTGTGATGGAATGCTAAGGTTCATGAATGGAATATGTGTCTCATAAATACCATAATTGAAGAAGAAACTATTATATGAAGCTCACAATTCAACATTCTGTATTCATCCTTGAAGTAAGAGGATGTATAGATATATGAAGGAGTATTTATAGTGGGATAACATGGAAAGGGATATTTCAGAGTATGTATCTTAATGTCTATCATGTCAGACTATTAAGGATGAGAGAAAAACGTCTAAGGGGATGTTATAACCATTTCCCATACCATAATGGAAATGGGAAAATATTACCTCTGATTTCATAATCAGACTCCCAAAAAATCTAAAGGGAATAATGATATTTGGGTTGTATTCGATCACCTAATTAATTCATTGAACTTAATTATTATTAGAGAATAGTTTTCTCTTCATAATCTCTCGAGAATATATATTAAGGAAGTGGTAAATTAGTATAGAAAACCAAATTCTATTGTATTTTATTGGGATCCGATGTTTACCTCAATTGTTTGGAAAATTCTTCAGTAGTCTCTAGATATAGCATTGAGTCATAATTCTTCTTATCATATTATATATATGTTCAGTCTAATAGAACTATTAAAACCCTAGAGGATATGTTGAGATCTTTTTCTATGGATCTTAAAGGTGGTTGAGATCAACACCTTACTTAGTTTGAGTATTCTTATATTATTAACTTTCGCTCAAGAATTCATATGACTCATTTTTAATCCATCTATTTAAATAATTGTATAACTATAACATGATGGGGCAAAGTTGGGGAAAGAGATCTATTGGGACTTGAGTTAGTTATGGAAATATCAAAGAAATTAAGATCCATTTAACCACACATTAAGGTTTATCAGTGTTGATAGAAACGTTATGCTTATAAAATTTGATGAGATCTGGAATTTAAAATTGGTGGGAAGGTATTCCTATGGATTTCCCCATAGAAGAAGGTTATGAGATTCAGAAACAAGGGAAAGTTGAGACCTTGGTATATTGTCCCCTTTCATATTCTTGATCTAGTGGGTATGATAGATTATCACCTGGTTATTCCATTAAACCTATCTCAAATACATGTTATGTTCCCTATATCTCTCTTTAGGAAGTTTATACATGATATATCACATGTACTGAACTCAAAGGTTCTACCACTTGAGCGTGAACTTCCCTAATAATAACATCCAGTAGAAATATTGTATCATAGAGAAAAAGGGAAAAGGAATAAGACTAAGAATACAGTTAACGTTTTATAGAGGAATTATAAATTTGAAGAAGATACTTAGGATCCTTAGGATGTGATAAAATAAAGACATCCTAATTTTTTTTGTACTGGAGTGATGAAAATTATAGGGTGAAATTAATTTTAAGATGGGTAAAATGTGACACCCTAAACTTTTATGATATATTTATTTTTGAATATATTTAATTTCATCAATATATTGTAATAAATATAACATTAAGTTTAAACAAAAAAATATATTCTATTGCAATATTGTTATTTAATGTGATAGTTACCGCCGAGATATTGAGTTGGTGGTTATGAATAGGACTGATAAAATTTTGAAATATTTATGGCTTGAATAAGTATAAAATTATTTAAATATTTATAAATTTAATATAAATGAAAATAAAAATAATTTTTATGTAAAATAGGTTTTTTTAATTGTTTTTATAAATGTTTTTCTAACCATGTGATAAGAATTAATCCAATTCTATGCTTAAAAAATGTATTTTTCTTAAAAATGATTTTTCATCACTTTTTACACCATTAATTTAAAATTAATTTATGAAAAAAATTAGAACTTGAATCTTAAAAAATAAATCCCATATTTTGAATCATGAGATTCATATTTTTCAAATAGGTCCTTTTTTATTTTGGGTCATTATGAATAGTAATATTGGTAGATTTTTGTCACCTTAGTGAGGGTAAAATGGGTAAAATAGGGTTACAAATTTGGGATATAGCTATAAAATTTCAATAAAACTTTATTTTATCCCATTTTAGGGGTTTATATCATCCATTTTAATTTTTATCTTAAATATATATCCAGTTGGTTTCATTTTACTTTGATTATGACCTTTATATTAATTTATGAAAAGAATAATTTCAAAATGTCACTCTCTTGATTTTAATATCTCTAATTTTTTACATAAGGATCTATAGGTGATCATTTCAGTTATAAATGTATTTATAAATATGAATGAATTTTGTATATAATGGTATTTTTTAAAAAAATAGTTATTAAATAATTATTTGAAATTCTTACACAATGCTGACACAATATTTATTCAATTAATGATAAAAATAAAATAAATGATTTTAAAATTTTTAAATGTTATACAATTGGGATGAATTAGTGCATTAAATAATTTTTTTAGATAAATATAATATATTATGGAATTGTTAAAGGTTTATATTTTTATTCATTTTCATTCAAGTTGTTTTCAATGTAAAATAAGATGAATATCACAAAAAATGACATTAATGATATTTTATAATAAATAATATTTTACTAAATGACATAGAATTAATATAAATATTATACTAATAATATTTAATGTGATATGGTTGAACATATCAACCATAGTAAATTTATGGGCCACTTGTCATTTTATGGTAACATTCTTGACTCTTAAGAAGTAAAAAACATTGATATTATGGTAATTATAAAAAGGGTTAATGGGATGTTAAAACCAAGTGATAAGGGTTAAAATATCAGTTAAAATTATATAATAGTATTTTATGAGAGTATTTTGACTTATCCTCATTATATATTCTAAATATAAAAATTTTTATCCTCTTGAACCTGAAAATTAATTTATATTAATTTAATACTTTATGTAAGCCAAGAGTACCCCTATCCTAACTTATAAAAGGGAACCTATTATCCTCCTTTCCTCACAACCTTTTAAACTTATATATAAGAAAATAAATTCCATAATACCTTCCTATATTCCTTCACCAAATCATAAATTTCCCGGTGTTTCCAAAATATTATCCTTTCAAGGATTTATGTGTAAGACAAAGAAGGTTTTTCATGGAAGTTGTATAATTCTTTACTAAATGTTTTGAATTTTATTTCTAGTTATAAATCATATAAATAAGTGGTATAAATTATAAAATAATGATTTTAATACCCTAAATATACTTAATTTTTATTATCTTTATGGAATCACCATCATCCACCATCTTCCCCTCCATTGGAAGACGATAACATCGCTCGTGCATGTGGAATACCACCACCACGAAGCAATGCAATTCGTTTTACATTTATGATTTACATGGATAGTAATAAAAAAATATTTAATGAATATTTATGATATATATAATATAATATTTATACTATTAATGTGAATTATTATTTACATTTCTTTCCTCACATCCTTTGAAAAGTGAAAACTATGATCATGTATACGTACGCCTTGCCGCCCCTGTGAATGGTTTAATTCATTTTTATTTATCTATAAACTATGGATGAATATATATATATAATTAACATATATGATACTTATATCAAGGTTAACATTATGAAGATGATGTAACCATGATCAAAGTTCAAGAACCAGAACTACATGACTGAAATTCTTATAAAAAATAAAATAGTTAACACAAAAAAATAATGATTTGAATGAGGAATTATTAATAAATTGGAGTTTAAATGTTATAAGTGGATTATATATGATATTATAACTATTTAAATGAATATTTTATATAATTATAATAAACCTAAAAAAATAATATAAGAGGTTGGATCATTTTCGAAGAACGTGTAACTTGATGTAAGAGATTTTCATTTCACTTTTATTTTTGTGAGTCACATGTCATATTCACCAATTATAACTTTTATGAATTGTATATACTACCCATTAATGTATTTTATTAGGCTTATAATTAAAATTTTGTGATATAAATATCCATTTAAGAATATTTATTGAATGGGGATTATTATTCTAAAGTTATAATGGTTAGAGTTTTATGTTACAATATCATTATTTATCAGGATTGTTTATAATTAAGTTTCCAATGATGAATTTAAATATATAACACTCAATAATAGAATTAATTTTCTTCTCTTCTAGTAAATTCAATAGAATAAATTTCTTATTTAATTTTTCTTCCATTAAGTAATGAAGGGGCTGAAAGAATGTTTTTATGGAAAAAATCAAATTTAGTACTCTTTTCAGTCGAAATAACTTTTTATTTTAGGTGAATGTTTCCTGAAAATGTTTTCAATAATGTTTTATTCTCATATGATTATTTAAATTCATTTTTTCCCATTATTTAATTTTTAAAAATAAATTGAAAGGAATCTGATTTCCATTTTCTAAATGAGGTGATTTTTTAATAAAACTTTGAAGGGAATTATTATTTTAATCTGTGTGACAAGAATGGAATTTCCTGACATCATGACCATTCAATTATTTAAAGATTACTTTTAAAATTTCCATATTTATTTCAATACAAAGTATTTTCCTTATTATTTGAGAAATATTTAGATTTTGAAGAAGTGATTTTAAAATTAAATCCTATTTTCACAAAGGAGATTATAGATATATTTTAAAGGTATTTTCATATATCAAGAAATACTTTAATGTTTCTTATGATTTAATGGGGGATATAATCCAACCGTATCATAAAATTTCAATATTTGGATAGATTATGTTGATGATGATTTAAGGATGATTCTATGAAACCCATTTATTTTCCAAAGGATAATTATGTTATGAGGAAATAAATTTATTTTACATGGATTATGATATTATGATTTGATGAAATGGTTAAGAAATTCATTTCCATTTGTAGGGTTATGGTACTATGAACATTTTATGATATTATGTCATGAATATTTATGATTTTAGTTATGCGATGGGTGGGATCTGAATTATATATTCCTCTAATTAATTGGGTAAATATAGATATCTCATGAGATAAAAAAGACTAGAATGGGGAGTGAACCCAATTTAGTAAGGGAATCTGTCCACTATGATAGTATTGGGAGTGAACCTTGAATAAGGATATAATGGTTTGGGGAGAAAACTTAATCAACTATGATAGTATTTCCAGTGATCGTTGAATAATAGAGAAATTATTTTCTATGGTTATTTATATTCTAAAAACATATGTTTTATAATAATATTTTTATCTCATGGATTATATTATTTAATACTGTTATGATTCATGTCTTATGTACCTCTAAGATTTATGCCGTGATGTAATATTATTATCTAGGATATTAAGAGTTTGGTTTTCAAATGTTATGCTCATATTCTCATAGACTTATGATCATATTTTGTTTAAGTGATCATTTATCTCTCCCATGTTTACCGTTAATGAGCATCAGAGCTCACCCTTTCTTAGGCTTCGTTTTCCCAGGTCATGAAGAAATGTTTTTAGTATGATACATTTAAAAACTGTGATATTTATGAATAAATTTGTTAGAGATGATGTAGTTCAATTATGAACCAGTTGTTCATGTATCCAAGCTTCCAATGATACTAGACCCATTTGATTCTAGGATGGATCGTAATGTTATGTATAGAATATTCATCTAATAAGATGTGATATTTATTTATGTAAAGTATGATTTACTATATCACACTACTATTTAAAATCGACTATGTAGGTCACTTCCTTCATGTGGTTAACTCACTGACCACTTACATCCATCTCCCCTTCTAACAAATTCATGTTTTCATTTGTAATCTCACACTTCTTAAACATACTATAATAAATCACTAAAACTTACGATACTTCTATAATCTAAAGTGACCACACATCACAAAAGATTTCCTACACTCCATTACAATGGACTATTCCATGAATTTCCTTTCCTAACCTTCCATAAACATTGGAATGTTCAATTGAGATCATCTGAGATTGATTAAACTAGTCAACATCCATCATGAGTAGAAAAAAGGGACTAATACTAATTGAATCTTGAACATCTTGGTAAAATGAAATATAATTTTGAGACGAGTTCATAGAAAATTGATAAACCCCACATTACAGATCCCTATCTAGAACTCGATCAATGAAGAGAATTATTTGAGGTTGAATATCCCATCCACTCAATTGAGTAATAAAGAGATCTTCTAATAGGATAATGATGGACGACACTAAAGAACTATGATTCTGTATGAAGAGACATTTGAATTTTGTAAACTAGGTCTATATATGATCCAAATTTAATCAACGTTTGGCTCAGATGAATCAATCAAAGGAAAACTAAATAAAACTGATTGTGACTAAGGATCATAGATGAAGAGAGTGCATGAAGAGCTCAATGCCCTGATGAATTTTATTTCTGATATTTCAAGCTTGACTAAAGAGTCTTATTCAAGAATACATTCCATATACACTATTAAGATCAAATGTACTATGATTATTGGGAATTTTTTGTGTGTACAGGTGGATTATAATGAATATGGGGATGCCTTGATTAGCACAAATTCATCAGCTATAATGACAGAGATAACTGCATGAATAATGTTTGATACTTTTCTTCAAAGATGTTACAAAATAAAATTAGGTTTTTTCTTATAGAGGATGAGGAAAATTTGGTTGAAGACAAATCATTTCAATGTAGACTGATTAACCAAGTTGACAAACTCAACTGATGACAAACCGAAGGTATCCAAGCTTTGTAAACATGAAATTAACAATGAAGAGTCATTTGAGACTAATTATAAATTTTAATGAACTGTAATAGATTCCTAGCTAATATTTTCTATAGAATTAGAATAATAAATTAACGAGATATGAGTGAACACTTGATGTTGATTTAAGGTGATCCAAGATTATCATAGGTTTTTGAGAGTAAAAAAGTCTTATTGAAACTTTACAATACTGTAATAAAATAATCAAACCATGCTGGTTACTGATACTCAAGTTATAGCACAACCTGGCTAACATTTAAACACAAATTCCAAAGACAGATTATTCTTGGAATGATTTTTATCCCACTATAAAACCAGACATAACCCCAAATTTATCGAGGACCAAATCAGGCCCCACATAGAAACCTTGGTCCTAATTTGATTCTAGAGTCCCATGATTATATGTTGAGAACATGTGTCATATTATTCCTCTTAGAAAACCATGATCTCTAGTGAATCCACATAACAAAATTTAATTTTTTCTTCAATCTTTCATGAATGGGTATAGAGATCGATCATGGTAGAAGAATGTTAAAGGTTTGAGTAGCTGATATGGAGTGAACATTACCATCAAACTATTCATGTGCAGTCAATCTAAATGAAGGGTATTCATCTCAACACTAAAATTGAGTAACATTCACAGAGTCACCTGAAGGAGTTGATGGAACCCATGCCCACATGATTAATTTTATAGTACACTAAAGAACATTGATAATAACTCTATAAATTACCAACTATTCAATTGAGGATGAGGCTTCTTCTATAGTATATTGATTCAGTAGAGCTACTATTGTTCATGATTTTCTTTAATTTTTAGCTGTAATTTTCCCATGATAAAACTCTAAGCCATTAGTGTCTTAGATGAGGAGATTATATATACATTCCTGTTAACATATTCAAAGTTTTAATCAATTATAAATTTTATTAATATTAATATTTATTTTAATTTCTTAGTCAATGTGACATTTCCTTGATTATATGAATTTTTTACTTCATTCTACCTCTTCATCCTATTTTAAAACACACGCTACCTGGCAATTCAACACTGCTACGATTGTCAGAAGTGTGAAGAACTTAGAGTAATCATAGATTTATCATAACAAGGCCTACTATAATAAAGATATATAGTGATTATTGTACTCCCTTATTCAAACCAAAATAGCAAGAGGAGTGTGATCAATATAGGTTTCACTTGATTAGAGAGTAAACCAGAGAGTAAATAATGAAATTAAGATTTAATAGGAAAATTAAGTGGATATCAGAACATAAGACAGTTCATTATAAAATTTAATTTAAAACTAATCGATCTCATCCATTGTTTCCACAAAATGAAACCCATTTAAAAAAGAAAAACACACCCATACAAAATTTCTAACTAATAGAAAACACGAGTCCACTATTACTATATTTTTTTGGGTTAAAAAATTATTTTTTAGAGGGCCCTATGATAATCCACTCATCAAACCATGGACCATTGCTGGGGAGGCTAGGGTTTATGTTTTAATTTTATTTTAAAATATTTTAATTATTGACCAGATCCAGTTAATATCACCTCCTAGGTCTCAATATGTAGGTTCAATAAATATTTCAATTGAGATTAATAACCTTTAAAATTATCGAATTAGAGGAGAGGGAATTGATCACAATTCCATTGATGAGTTCCCCAAACTCAGCTTATTCTTCCACTAGAGTGACATTAGAGAGTGAAAACATGGAAATAATTTTTAATAATTGAATATGAATTTTAGAGATCTTTATCCACCCAATTTTAATAATGATAACAAACATCAAAAACCTAATAATAAAAAATATTTTTAAGTGATAATTGGTATGATCCAACTCCTTAAAATGTTTTAGGGATTAGAAGGAGAGAACCCTAATGAAAATCTATGATAATTTTATAACATTTTCAGCAATTTTAATTATATATGAGTATCATAAGATCATGTTAGTATTATGGTTTTCCCATTCTCTATTTAAGGACCATCCAAAGAATGACTATGTCCTCCATCTCTAGGAAGACACTACATGTAATGGGTATAAAAATAAATTCATTTATAATTACTTCATTATATTAAGAAGCACTCAAATAAAGAAATAGTATATGATTAATAAATCATGTGGAGAAACTCTCTATGAATTTTGGGAGAGATTCAAGTGGTTGGA
This sequence comes from Viscum album, assembly GCA_963277665.1. Classification (NCBI taxonomy): domain Eukaryota; kingdom Viridiplantae; phylum Streptophyta; class Magnoliopsida; order Santalales; family Viscaceae; genus Viscum; species Viscum album. The sequence goes on from OY728166.1 coordinate 787,285,713, forward strand.
AACCTCCTTCCCACATTATACTTTAAAATATCACAATTTTTTTATATTATTTTATAAAGTTTTGACCGGAAATGACTTAAATATACTAGATGCTTCATATGGAGGAGAATTAATAGAAAAACCACCCATTTAAGTCAGAGGTATTATTGAGAGGATCTCACAGAATTCTAAACAATTTTTTAAAAGATCCACAAAAAGCAGGGTATATGAGGTAAAAAAATATAATTCCCTTCTAATTGAAAAAAGTATTTAAGAACTAATCTATATTACAAGGAATTTAACATTGAACATGGTAAAGGAAACCTCAGCTTCCATACCTCCAAGATTATTTCAGATCTTCTACTCTCTATACCAGTACATTGATGGATGTCCTCAAGTTTAAGGGAGTGAAAGATGTGATGCCATGTTCCAGTGGACATACCTGTATCAACTAGAAAACAATAAAGGATGCATGGAGTATTCCAATACTCAGTTTAGATATATTATCCAATGATAATAAATATAAACTTTATAGGAAGATTATCAACCATCCTTCTTAGCTCCACCCTTATAAAGAGGAAACTCTCAACAAATTATAAGATACCAATAATAGAAAAAACATGAACCTATCCTAAAGTAATTATAGAAACAAATTTTTGATCACACACCAATCATTTGAATACCTTCAACAATAATGGATCAACACTAAAAGAGTTGTAAGGATAATAAAAATAGATTATTATTTCCATCAATTACATAAAGAATAAATGCACCGGTAAGATTATTACCTAGTCAATTCCCAACTCCAAGGGTAATGTATGTTTTATTTCACTAATGAGTGGAAAGGATATTGTATGTGGTGAAGAATCACCATCTCAAGAATGATATAGAAGTTAATAGCCAGATGTACCTCAAGAATCTACCCAATATAAATAAAATTAAGTACCTATGAAAATTACACCTATGAATAAGGATAGAGGGAATACTAAGATGGATGAAATACATAATCCACAATCTCCCTTTACATATAGAGATATACCCCAAGAGAACTAATTAAGAGACTATAACAAGAGATTATAGAGATATTCAAGAAGGTGGAGATTAATATCCCTTTGTTGGAAGCTATCTTTCAAATACGATGTTATGAAAAATTCATCAATGGCATGTACAACAAGAGGAAAATATTTCAAGTTAATGATAATGTAAACTTAGTAAAAAAATTTATATAATTGTAACTCCACAAATACCCAAGAAATTACAAGATCTAAGTACCTTCAATTTCCCTTTAACTATTGGTGAACTTAATTTTCCCAATGCATTGTGTAATTTTTGATCATCAATTATTGTAAGGACTTATTTAGCTTATTCATATGTACTAATTCGAGTACTAAAACCCACCCAAGTGGTTTTGTAGCTTTCCAACCAATCCATTTTTTACCCATTAGGTCTTCTATAAGGTGATTTGGAATGTTTAGAAGGATTTCCATTCCCTACCGACTTCTATATGATGAAAATGGAAGGAGAAAAAAGTAAACATCATTCCCCTATCATCTTAGTTAGAAATTGTTTTAATACTTCCAAAACAATTATAAATATTATTGAAGTAACTCATAAATGAATTTTATTAGAAAAACTATGACTTTTTACATCCAAGATTTAATAAAACACTCCCTTGAAGAACATTATATTTTTACTTTGAAATATTTTGAAGTTATTTGTTACTCTAAGGAAGAATGTATAATTTTTGATGATATAATTTTTTTAGGTAAAGCTTTGGAGATGTTTGGTTTCTCTAATTCACCTATTTTTGAAAATGATCTAAATACGGAAACTCTGATGTGTGCTGATGAAATCTATATTTATGATAGTAATTTTGATAATTTTCTCAAAACCACCACTAAAAATTATGATTTACATGAAAAGGATGCCAATATAGAGAAAATTGATCTAGAAACATCATTAGACCACCCCATGAGTCGAAATTGAAATAGATACAATCAAATTTGAAATATTATATTTGAAATAAAATGAAAAAAATTACTGTAAAATTTTTAAATAATTTAAAATCCAAACAATAGTATCAATTTCAATAAAATTTGATACAAAATTACATTGAAATAGGTTGGAAAGAAGGATATAGTCCATGGATTATCCCTACCAAATGAATGCATAGAAGTTTTCTTGAAAATATGTCCAAACCAGTAAAAAAGATGTAAATAAAGATCAACCTAACCCTTCTGGAAGTAGTAAAAATGAAAGTAATAAGATTGTTATGAGTAAAAATAATTTACCTTATCTTAGACTACCAATGGGTGTGTCTTAATCAAACTATATAATGTAAATATGGATATCAGATTATAAAAAACGAAAAAATTAATTGGTTCCAAAAATAATATAGAATAGATGGATAATTTTCAATGAATATATGAAATTGAAGCATGTGACCAACAATAAAAACTTACTTATAACCGTTATAGACCAAATGTTAGAAATGATTGAAAAAAGGGTAACTATGTTTTCTTGGTTAGATTTTATTAGTAATTTATGGTTCTAATTTTTTTGGAGGACCACGACAAGGCCATTATCACAAACCCCTTTTTTAAGTTTGGATACCAAAGGATGCCTTTTATTATTTTAAATGATGCAACTAAATTTGAATGTTGTATAGTAAGTATCTCATCATACCTATTTGAGAGTTACTTATAGGTATTTCTTGATAACTTCACTATCTATTGATATGATTTAAATGTTTTATGGAAAGTCTATAAATAATTTTAAATAGACTCATTGAGAATAAATTTCTGTTGAATTTTTAAAACTATCATTTCATGGTTGAAAGTGGTAATGATTTGTGGCCCATAAAATCTAAAGATGAGATTGAATTTTATAAAGCCAAAATTTAGATTATATCTACACTCCCTTACCCTACCACTATGAGACACAATAGATCATTTTTAGAACCTAATATATTTTAGAAAAAATTTATTAGGGACTTTAGTAAAAGTTTTTTTCCCCTAAAAAATATAATCAAGAAAGAAATCAAGTTTCTATTTTATGATCCGTGTAGGATAACTTTTTATAAGATAAAATAATGCTTTTATTCTACCCTCTTAGTCTTACTGACAAGATGGGCACATCCTTTTGAGATCTGATGTGATGCTTCAAAAAGAGCTATTGGAAATTTACTTTCCTAGAAGATTCATAGACACTCACAAGTGATTAAATATGATTCATATCCCCTGGATATAGTTTATATCAATTATACATTAATAAAGAAGGTAGTTTTTCTATTGTTGTTGGTTCAGAGAAATTTTCATCCAACCCATTTGGATGTATAGTAACTATTTCATCAAATAACTTAGCAATAAGTTATTTGATCAAAAAGGATGATTCAATGTTTAGACTAGTGAGATGTATGTTTCCACTACAAATTTTCAACTTGAAGATAAAATATAATAAATGATATGAGAATTTAGTTACAGATCACTTGAGTTTACTTGCCCACATTGCTGAGGTTTAACCACCTATTGAAACAACATGAATGAATCTTCTCATAGAAAGCAACTGCATAAAACCAGTCAAGTGCCCTGGTATGCTAACCAAGTTAATTTTTTGTTTACAACAAAGGTAACTATATTATTTTCCAAACATCATTCATCATAATTGAAATATGAATCAAAATATTATGTTTCATAAGATCCATATATATGGAAAATATATAGTGATCAAGTAATAAGGAGGTCCATCCCTAAAGAAGAGGTTAATACCTTGCTTACGTTTAACAACAAACTTACACATGGAGTCCATTTTAGACCTCAAATAATAGCCAAGAAAGTTTTAGAATATTATTTATTTTGGTCCTCTATTTTCAAAGATTCATATAAATTGTATAAAAGTATCCAAATTGTTAGTTTTATAGTGAAATTTTCAAAGGACACGAGATTCCATAAATTCATTTTATTTTATTTGAAATATTTGATGTGCGAGGATTGAATTTATTTGGCCAATTTTCTATCACATTTGGATTTTCCTAAATTTTTTGAGTAATGGATTATATTGATAAATCGAGTGTTTAAAAATCCACGTAAAATGATGATTCCAAAACTATGACTGAATTTAAAAAATAAAATAGTTTTTGTAGGGTTTGAGTTCCTTAAGATATAATAAGGGGCCAATGTACACACCCCTAAAACAAGAACACAAAAGAATAGATTAATAAGTATAGAGTGCACCAAAAAATATACCCTACCTTCCACCCACAAAACAATTGTATGATTGAGGTGTCCAATAAAGTGATAAAAAGGGTTCTATAAAAGGTAGTGTAACCCAACTAGGAATAATAGAGTAGAAATATTAATGATGTATCATGGGTATATAGGGCCGCCTATAAAACCCTATTAGGCATGTCTCATTACATAATAGTCTATGGAAAGAATTGTCACCTTTCTATTGAGTTTTAGCTCAAAGTATATCAGGATGTTAAGAGAGTAAACTTAGAGTTTAGAAAATATGGATAATAGAGGAAGTTGTGAAAGATAGAGCTTGAGGTGTTGATAGGAGAAAATTATGATAATTCCCCACTATAGAAGTAGAAATCCTTATTTTCCCATTAAATAATAATCTAGAAAATATATTTTAAAATTAGAGATAAAGTTTTCATTTTCTTATGAAGGATGAAACTCATACCATGTAAAATTCATTTGAAATGGACGTGACCGTACATAGTGAATAACAATTTCCCAATTGGTGTAGCTAAGATCATGGGTGCTGAATCATAAAACCCCTTCAAATTCAATGTCCAATAAGTGAACCATTATCACGAAGACTTTTGGAAATAGTCATTAGAGATTCCAAAACATCTTCTTGCTTCCATTGGATATGAAAAGCTAGTTTTTATTTTTTTCCTTCACACTAGCATGTAAATGTCATTCTAAATCTGTTACACCTATAAAAAATGCATACTAGAAATTTAATGAAAGTGTGTCTGAATTGGGTGTGGGGGAGAGAGGAAATGTAGATTAGGATGTAAATATATATATATTTTTTATTCATTATAATTTTAAGTGTTATTTACCTTAATATATATATATATTTGTGTGTGTGTGTGTTTATATATCACTAATAAAAAATCCCTTTAAATGCACTAAGATTTTTTATTGTAACTATAAAAAAGTGATGACTACTGTAGATTTATTAAAAGACCTAGGATTTGATTAGCATTAGAAAAGAGATGGTAAATGGACCTTTTATTTATGATAAAATAGTGATAAAAAGGGTGCCTTTTTCAGTGATTTTAGAAGCACTGATAAGGGGACCCTTCATTATAACTTTTAATTGTGCTGATAATATATACCCTTATCAATGCATATATTAGACCTAATAAAGGGGAATACTACATTTTTTTGATAAATTTATAGCACACTACAACAACATAAATAGAATAAAAAATGTGTGCAGATTTATATTTTAAATTAAATAAAATTTATTGCATAAGTACAAGAAAGATACACTATATAATATAAATTTCATATATTGTTTTATATAATTACATTATTAAATAAAAATTATCACAGATTATCAAAAACATCAAATTTTCTTTGCCTTTGGCTCCTGACCCCCACTCATGATAATGCCGAACAAACCACCCCATCTCGAGAAAAAAATGCACCTGTATAAGAAAAAAATTCTTATATTAGTAATAATATAAATAAATATATAAAATAGAAAGTGTTAATTTTAAACTAAACTTTGAGCCATACTAGGAACATCGTGTATCGGAATGAGTTGTAGTTGATTCTTGTACATCACCCCATTTCTTGTCAACCATCATGTATTATATCTATTAAAACTAAAAAAATAAGTATAAGATAAAAATTAAAAGGAAATTAATTAATTAATATCAGATAAAATGATGAGAAAACAATCTAAGATCATTTTATTTATTTTGGAAATGTGATGCATGTTTTAAACTAGAATGGAACTTATATATTGAAAACATGCATTTCAAGTCATACCAACCACATCATGTGTTAGATTGATGTGATTTTCATTTATATATGTCATAAATGATATGGGGATAATTTATCTAAAGTTTTAAATCAATACAAATGTGTTTTCTTAGTATTGTGTTTGTTTCTTGTGTTTTTACTACAATTTCATTTTAAACTGGAAACATGCATTATGATTCATCTCAGTTACATAGTGTGATAGAATGACATAAGACTAATTTCTACACACCAAAAATGACATATTAATCATTTTAAAAAAAATTACCAACACAGTTGGAGTATGTTTTCTTGTTTTTAATTGAGTGAAACTTTTTAAACTAAATTGTAAAATTTAAATTGATATTAGACACTTTGAGTAATACTGGTCACATTAAGTATTAGACTGAGGTGATGTTAATTCCTATACATAAAAAATGACTTATGGATTGTTTTCCTATTGTATCAAAAAAATATGAATGTTTTTGCTCAATTTTGATTTTGTCACTTGTATTTTTTAATAAAATTAATGTCAATTTTAAATAAAAATACACACTTGGAGTAATATTGGGAACATTGTGCATCAGATTGAGGTGCAGATGATTCATAAATGTCACAAAAGACATAAGGATCATTTTCCTAGAGTATCAAAATAATAAGAACATTTTTTCATAGTTTTGAGTACATCACTTATCTTTTTAAATAAAATATCATTTTAAAATAGAAATTAATACTTTGAGTCATGAAGGCCACATTTTTTGTCAGTTTCATATGAGATAGATTCCTACATGTAAAATATGACTTAAAAATAATTTTCCTAAATTTTCAATAGAATTCGAGCATGTTTTCTTAGGTTTCAGTTAGTGACACACTTTTTGAACCTAAATGTCCATTTGAAACTGATAATAGACAATTTGATTAATATCAGAAACACCATGCCTTTTATTGAGGTGTTTTTTATTAAGACACAACCATAATGACTTATGGATCATTTTCTTAAAGTATCAAAACAATCTGAATGTCTTTTCTCTGTTTTGAGTATGTCACTTGTATTTTTTACTAAAATTAATGTCAATTTTAAATTAAAAGACACACTTTGAGTCATATTGAGTAAACCATGCATAAGATTGAGGTATGATTGATTCCTACATGTTAGAAATGAATTATAGATTATTTTACAAAAGTATTGAAATAATTCGAATGTGTTTTTGTAACACCCTGACCCCTCTAGGATGGAGCCGATGCATTACTTGTGATATTGGCATGGTAAGAAGGAATGAAAATCCAGAAGGAATTATCATTTTAGTATTATTGAAGAAACTAGATACATATATGTTACTCAAATTACATTTGAAAAGTTTAAAAAATACAATACATAACAGAAACTAAAAACTGCATCCACAAGAACTCAATAAATGATTTCCTCTTTGTCACCTGTTGAAAGTAAACAATGAAAGGGGTGAGATGAAATGCTTAGTAAGGGTTACAAATAGAAGAAGCATGAGTACAATAATAAGTGAATCATAATCAATCTGACTTAATCAATATGGCATGGTGAATAAATAAATAACTAATACCATTAATAAACTGAGGATGAAACTACAACCATAGATTTTGTCATAGTGAAAAACACACGGATAATAATAATAAATGTTAATGAATAATGAAAATTATTATTATTTGGATTTCATGTATCTAGCACATAAAACCATAATACCATAAAAACGGTTTAATTCTATGGGTAGAAACCTATCTAATTTTTGGAAACAAACTCGAAGGGTTTGTCGCCAAACTGATTTGTCTCATAAGACCTACCGATGCATCGAGGGGCTGTAGCAGGCCCCACCCACCACTTCATGTCCAAATAATTCTTTATACATTGATTCAACACAATATCAATATTCCTTTTCAATATATGTATAAATTAGAGTATACAGATTCATCAATAATTCCATAAAAAAAACCTTCCAAATAAACAACGTATGTAAAATGGTATATAGTTTAGAAAAAAACATATCCATGATATGAGAATATGGATATTTAATATAATTTAAAATTAAAAGTGTTCTCAAATGGGAATCAGGTACACCACATAAGGATTATTAGGTGCAAAATACAAAGTTAGTCAAAACAAAATAGTAGTTGAGAGAAAGTCTCTTACGACAATGTAATCGGTCGAATCATTTGACCAGAACATAATAACCATCAAATGAATCATTTAATAGAATGAATATAAATATAATCATTTTATTATATGTAAAATTGAAGTACACATATACCACATTCAACATATAAGTGGCGAACAATGAAAATCTCACAGAAATGAAAGTGAGATGAGAAACCCCTTACAAACATTTCAGCATGGTAACGAGTGTTATTGTGAGAGATTAATGAGAGGTAAATGGGTATTAAATTATTTATATGTCACAAGGGCAGTACGGGGGAGTTTCGAAAATATACCTTGTCCTTAGGAATTAAAAATAAAATAGCACAACATAGAAGAAATTATTGAACAAAAGCGAGAGAGCGGATCCCTTACCTTATACTTGAAGGTGTTCTTGTTTGTTCTTAACGACCTGTATAATCAAATATAGATTCATTAATTAATAAGTAAAGAACCTCATTAACATTTAATTGATATGGTATAACCTTATTAAGTTAATTAATGTCCTTTTTTATGGGTTTAAGAGATTCAATTTTATTGTTTTGGAAGCATTTCCTCACTTGGTTTCAATGTTTGTTTACTTGTATTCATGATTGGAAGTTCATTTGAAATGTGGTTAAACATCCAGAATTTTTAATATATATTATTATTGAAATTAAATATATATAAATTATCTTATAATGATTCTGGTTATATACCACGAGGATGACTCATTCGATGAGTTAAAATAAACGCTTGGATTTGGCTTGGTGGTTTTGTGCACAATAAACTTGTTTTGTATTATTATTCCATATTATGAAAGTGTAAAGATTACAGAACATTAATCAAGATAAAAAACATATATTATAATCAGGTTCAACCAATGAAAATTTTTCATGACCATTATTGAAGATATTAATAAAAATTGAAAACCTGTCTTCCTTGAGTGTGATAAATTAACACATCTCGGACGATGTTTTCATTTATTGTATAAAAGGAGGAGAAAAAGAGAGATTATGATGAAATATTCCATTAGAAAAATGAATGTCTAAAACATTTGAGGTACTGGAATTATCATGGCATTTTTATGAGGGGAGGTGAGAAGGTTGAACAAAATAATGGAACTTTGTAAAATAAATTGAATGAAAAGAGAAGGAAGGTTCACCTCTTGAGTACTCCTCCTTGAGAATCTCCTTAGGGAATTTGTTTTTGGACTTTTGGTGAGACCAGAAGGTGTTGGACGAGGGGAGAGTGCTCGGGAAGATTATTTGGCATAATGTAGGCAAGGATTTAATCTTGAGTGGTGTGAGAGGAAGAGGGGGTGAGGGGTGGTTTATATAGTGGAGGGGAGATGAGTTTTCTTAAAATTATAATCATTAATTTATTATTTCCTCTTAAGACAACCATTAGTGAGTATTCCATGACCAAGAAAAGTAATATATGAATTTGAATTAGAACTAATTGGTCTTACATCATTATATCTTCATCAATGACTCAATTAATCCATTATTTAGCATTTATTGTGAATTATCGGGTTTTACTATTCATAAAAAATTCAAGTATTTCAGAAAAATTACAAAAATTCATCCTAACCATTTTTTGACGCGTGGAATATAAAAATGAATTCCAATTTTCAAAAATAATTTTCTAAATATTATTAATAAAATATTTAATTAAAATCCTTATTTAATCGAAAAATATAAACACCTAAAATTTTCATCTTCATTTTTAAGGTGCCTAAATTCATTTATACACTCAATGGTATGGATAACATTTATAAGAGTAATAATACTATTAATAAGGGTAGTTCACTATTCATAAGGGTGAGTTACTATTCAACAAAAATTTATTTTTCCTTATCAGACTCCAAATAACTTACTGATCGCAACCATGTATGTTAGATTTTCGAAATTCACACCATAGAAGTGACAAAATTTGGCTTACTTGCCTAGGTTATGGATATATCCTATATGTAACCATGTTATGTTCCATATAAGCTCAGTGATTCATGAAATATAGGCTATAACTAGAATGTATTTTAGAGAAACATACCATGAAGTGTTTGGGGTGCTACATTATTCCCTCTTTCAGAAATTTCGTCCTCAAAATTTTATTTATGAAGCCCACCAAAAAGATGTGGGTGGTTAATTTTCATGAAATCCTTTGGTTCCCATGTTGCTTCCTCCATATTTTGGTTCCTCTAAAGAACCTTTACTAGGTGAGTTGTCGGATTTCCCAACACCTGCTTCCTTGTGTCAAGAATCCCAAAAAAATTTTCATAGTATAACAAATAAGGTTCAAGTTCAATTTCTTCATATGTGAGTACATGCGTTGGGTCTGGCATGTATTTCTTCAACAATGATACATGGGACACATCATGGGCTTTGGAGAGATTTGGTGGCATTGCTAAACAATAAGCTACTACTCCGATTCTTTCTAGAATTTCAAATGGTCTGATATACCTGGGGATCAGTTTTCCTTTCGTACCGAACCTTAAGACACCCTTCCATGGAGATACTTTCAGAAAGAGATGATCTCCCACCTGGAATTCCAAATCCTTTCTCCGATTTTCATCATAACTCTTATGTCTACTTTGGGATGCTTTAATATGGGCTTGTATTGTCTTCACCTTTTCTATGGTCTCTTCAATAAGTTCTGGGCCTATAAATTTCCTCTCACCAACTTCGTCCCAACAAGTTGGAGTTCGACATCTCTTTCCATATAATGATTCATATGGAGCCATTTGAATACTATAATGGAGACTGTTGTTGTAGGAAAATTCCACCAAAGGAATGTATTGATCCCACATTCCTTGGAAGTCAAGAGAGCATGACCTCAACATGTCTTATAAAGTTTGAATAGTCCTTTTAGACTGTCCATCAGTTTGGGGGAGATAAGAAGTACTCATACAAAGCTCAGTATTCAAATACTTTTGGATACTTTTCCAGAATTTTGATGTAAATTGGGGATCTCGATTGGACACAATCGATAGAGTTTCACCAAGAAGTCTTAAAACTTCATTAATATAAAGTCTTTCCAAGCGCTCAAGTGGAAAATCCTCTCTTATAGGAAAAAAATGTGCTGATTTTGTGAGATGATCAACAATTACCCATATTGCATCATTCCTTCTTGGTGTCCCCAATAGTTCGGTGACAAAATCCATCATAATGTTATCCCACTTCCACATTGGAAGAGGTAGAGGTTGCATAACTCCTTTGAGATGTTGTCTCTCTGCCTTCACTTGTTGAAAAACTAGAAATCTTGACACGTAGTCAGCAATTTCCCACTTCATATTATCCCACCAAAAATATTCCTTTAGATATCTATACATCTTGGTGATCCCTGGGTGTATAGAGAAATTTGTGCTATGAGCATAATCTAACAGTTCCCGTTTTAGCTCAGGTACTGATGAAATGCATAACCTCTTCCCAAATTTGAGAACTCCTTCTTCATACACGAAGTCATCCAGTCTCCCATCCTTAACTGCATTAATTTTCTTGTGCTGATTCTCATTATCATATTGAGAGATTTTTATCTTCTCTAGTAAAGATGGTTTAGCAATCATTTGAAAGATGAGTGATGTTTCCCCTTCCTTAAAAATTCTCATATCTATCTTTAGTAGATCCGAAAATATAGGATCTCTCTCAATCCTCATTTGAGTCAAAAGGCCATGATCTTTTCTGCTTAATGCATCTTCCACATTATTCGCCTGTCTTGGGTGGTAGTGCATTGAAAAATCATAATCTTTGAGTAACATGCGCCATCTTCTTTGTCTCATGTTGAGTTATTTTTGTGTGAAAATGTATTTCAAACTCTTGTGGTCTATATAAATCTCACATCTCTCTCTTTAAATATAATGCCTCCATATTTTCATAGAAATGATTATAGCTTCTAACTCAAGATCACAAGTTGGATAATTTTTCTCATGTGTCTTCAACTTTCTTGATACATAAGCAATAAATTTATCATTTTGCATAAGGACGCAACCCAGTCCATTCATTGATGCATCACTGTATATTAAAAATCCTTCACTTCCCGATGGAAGAGTCAAAATTGGAGCATTGACCAATCTTCCTTTAAATTATTCAAAGCAATCTATACATTCTTTTGTCCACACAAACTTAACTCCTTTACATGTGAGCTTGGTTAGTAGGTTAGCCAGCTGGGCCAAATTCTGAACGAAACGCCAATAGTAACCTGCTAAGCCAATAGAACTGCATACCTCAGTTATGTTTGTTGGAATTTGCCAATCTTGTATTGAATTTTTATTTTCAGTATCAACTAGGATTCCATCCGTAGAGATAATATGGCCTAGAAAAGAAACTGATTGAAGCTAGAATTTTAACTTTCTAAACTTCCCATATAATTTATTTCTTTTAAGAGTTCTCAGAACAACCCGTAAGTGATTCACATGGTCTTCATATCTTTTTAAGTATACAAGGATATCATCTATGAATACCACAAAAAAGTTATTAAGATATTCCTTGGAAACTCTATTAATTAAATCCACGAAAATAGAGGGTGCATTTTTCAGTCCAAAAGGCATTAGTGTAAAATTTTAATGCCCATACCTAGTCCGAAATGTTGTCTTAGGAATATCCCCATTCCTCCCACACAACTAATGATATCCAGATCGATGGTAAATCTTTGAAAAGTATTGAGCTTCATGAAGTTGATCAAATAAATCATCAACAAGGGGCAGAGGATACTTATTCTTTATTGTAATAGCAGTGATTTCCTTGTAATCAATGCAAATCCTCATGGATCCATCTCTCTTCTTGACAAAGATGACATGGGCTCCCCATGGAGAAACACTAGGTCAAATAAATCCTTTTCACTCAAATCCTCTAGTTGTTTATTTAGCTCTACTAATTCTAAAGTGTCCATTATATAGGGAATATTTGATATAGGTCTTGCACTAGGGATTAAATCAAGAGAGAACTCAACTTCCAACTCTAGAGGATGTCCAGGTAAATCATATAGAAATACATCAATGTACTCTTTCACTATGCGCACATATTCAATTTGAGGATTTATTTCCTCACCCATGGATATTGGTGTATCTTTCTCTCCAAGTATTGAATTTATTAGAGCTACTGGGTGTGGTTCTAGATAAGAATCAGGTGGCGAAGTTTCTACCCTAAAGATAAGGGATTCTACACTATTTTCAAAAATTGTAACTTTCTTCTTCTTGCAATAAATCTTCGCATCATAATTTGAAATCCAATATATACTGAGAATGATATCAAATTTAGTCATTGGTATGATGAAAAGGATAGAAACTAAAGCACGTTTTGGTGTTTGGAGGGGGACTAGTCGACATTCCTTTGTTGCAATGATACATCCCTTAGGAGTTTTGACTGACAACTCCTTTATAAAATCAAATTGGACATATCTAATTTTCTTGTAAAACTGAGAAAATATAAATGAATGCGATGTCTAGAATAAAATAAAGTGTTGGCTAAGTTTGAGGAAACAGTTAAAGTACATGCCACCCCTTCATTAAGAACTCCAACCTCCGCAGTTGTAATCGCATAGGCTGTCCCTTGTTCTCTTGGATTTTTCTGAGGCATGTTTCCTTGGAATTTAGGACACACATTTTCATAGTGTCCCATATCTATACAATTGTAGCATTGAATATCATTGAATTTTTTCCTCCCCTTTCATTCATCATATCAATGACCCTTTTCTCCATAGTTATGTCAGACTCTCATTCCTTTCAAGTATTTCTCGAGATGATTTTTTCCATAGTTCTCACATAATGGGAATGGATTTTTTCCCTTGATCTTCTTTGGTGATTGTACTTTTCATTTGTTATCATAGTATCACTTTTTATCTTGGTTTCCTTTGAAAAGATATGATATATCTAATTCCCTCTCTGTTTTGATGGCACTTGATACAATTTCATCATATGATAGAAATGATTGAGAATCCAGTTCCCTTCGAAGACATGGCTTAAGACCTTCAAAGAAATGATCAATCTTGTCTGTTGATTCACGCACGTAATCTACGGCATACCTGTCTAGCCTTGTGAAAGTATCCTCATACTCTGCAACACTGTCTTCTTCCCTTTGTTATAAGGTAAGGAATTTCCTCTTCATTTCAGTTTTTTCCCACGAGGGAAATATTTTTCGAAAAATATTTACTTAAAAGTCCTCCATTCCATATCTTCTATTTCTTCTTCCTCTGTGGTATTATGAATCAAGGACCGCCATTGATCAGTGTTTTCCTTTATACAATATACTACCAGTACTACCTTTTCATTTTGATTGCATCTTAATGCCATGAATATCTTTTCAAGGGACTTGATCCACGGTTCAACAAACACTGGGTTAGTAGTCCCGCTAAAAGATGGGGGCTTCTGTTACATGAAACGATCCGACACAGGTGTGGAATGGTTATTCGTTACAACCTGAGTAATTTTTCCCAATATGGTCATGATCTTATCTGCTCCAATATTGACTGTGTTGACTTTCTCAGTAGAGAGATCCCTACCTTTCCCACGAGTATTGATTCCCCTTCTTCCGTTAGAAGCCATTTCTAAATAAATGGATACACTAGATTAGTTTATGAATCTAAAATATAAAAGAACTCAACATATATTGAAATTATATGCATAAATAATCTTATAAACATGGTTTCTTTGTGAAAAAATTAACACTAAACTCCTTCATAATGGATTGTAAAGAAAATGTGAATTATCCTAAGCATATCTGCAACACCCTGAGATTTTATGAGAAATATTATTTTTAATTTCTTTGATGTCTTATGTTGTTAGCTACACCAAGATTATCTTGCGCTATATGCAACACCGTATTAGCTTATATTATACGCAAATACTATTCTAGGCTTGTGTTACATGCAAGAGCGACCTTCTTTAATAGCATGTGTTGTACGCAATACCGAGTTTAATTAAATAATGATATATTACTATAATATTATGAACTAGCCATTATGAATATTATTAACTGAATTTTGAATTTTATAACATTATAATTCATCTTACACATTTTCTAGAATGAGATATGAAAGCAAAATCAATTTTTTTTATAAAAGAAGTATTTTTCGAAAAATGCAGTTTTACCGCCTTTTGTTGGTGCACGCATTTTAAATATAATTTTTGACAAGTTTATAAGTTTTATTTTTCAAAATAAACTTATTATTTTGAATCAGGATATAAAAATTTAAATTGGATAAATTTTTGATTCTTTTCGGATAACCTTCATATTTTGATGAATAGTAAAAATACGCTAAATTTTAATTTAAAACAACTTTTTTCATCGAGATAAATTATATGGTTAAATTATAATATTGAATTGTTTTAAAGTATAAATAGAATATATTTTAAACATTTAATATAATGTAATTCATTATCATTAATTTTACATAGAATTTATAGGTAAAAACATTTCTATCTTTTGCAACGTTTTAACTTTTAAAACCCGTTTTCTTAATAACGAGATTAATTTTAAATCAATTAATGTAACTTTTGTATTTTGAATTTTGAAAAATGGATTCCATATTTGGATTCAGTGGGTACAAATTATGTTAATAATTTACTTTTATTTTTTTGACATTATGAATAGAAACTACTGCAATTTTTATTTTACCACACTTAATGGTAAATTAGTTTATTAAGGGTAAAAATAATATTATCAAATTACCCTAACACCTAAAAAAATTCTATTTGATGAAAAAAAGTAGACCCATATCACCTAAGGGTCTAAATATATTAGTTTCATGGATTATTGACCATGAAAATTACATAACTATAATTAAAACCAAAGAAAGTGACAACATGTCACTCTCTTATATCTTATAAGTGTAATAATTTTAATTTAGTGATAAACTTCATAAAACATCGAACATGAATAGTATCTAGAAAGATAATTAAATTATTTACATCATGGGAATGTATTTAAAATTTTTAGGGATTAAATAATTATCATTAATGAGGACACAATAGTGATGTTGAAACTATTTTATTGATTGAAATATAAAATAAATGGTTTTAAAAATATTAAAATAAATATTATATGAACTATTTAATGTGATATACAAAATTTATAGATGAATATGACATGTTATGAATCTATTAAATATTTTTTTCGAATACATCCTCTGAGTGGATTTTATGTAAATTCAAAAAAATGAATAGTGACAAAAATGACACTATCGTTATTTTATAAAAATAGCATATTATAAAATTGTTTTAAAATAAAAAAAATATTTAAAAATGATAAATTGAAATTTATATGGTCTAAAATTTCATAAAGTATCCAATTATCGACAATTTACAACACATAAGGGATTATTTATAACAATTTAAAATTTAAAACATTATTCCCACAAATAAAATTAAATAGATTAATTAAGGATAAATCTATTTGATAAGGTTTAAAATAAATTCTAAACATGTCTAAATTTTATTTTATGATGTGATTACTACACTATCTCACCTCATATTCGGATTTGAGTCATTTTTTGAGGTTTTTAAGTGGGGTTTGAGTTTATTATAAATTAATATTTTAGAGGTTTCCAAAAGTGCCCCTCTCTTCCCTTATAAAACGGCACCCCCTCCCTCTCCTCTTCACAACACTTTGAGCCTTCAAGCTCGGACAATGTAACACCCGAGACTTTTATGTTATATAAATAATCAAAGGAATCTTTTTCTACACAATAGTTGCTTGGCTTGCTTTACACGAAATAGCGGCCTTCCCCGATAGCTTGCGTCGTACGCAATACCGAGTTTCACTAAACAACGATATGCTATTAAAATATTATTAAAACTAGCCGTTATGAATAGTAATAACCACTTTTTGAAATTTTATAAATTTTATTTTTCAAAACGGACTTCATTTTTGGATTCGGAATATCGAAATTAGCCTAGGGTAAAATTTTGGTATTTTTCTGAATACTTTCAATTTTTGATGAATAGTGAAACCACTAAGTGGTAGTTAAAAAACTGAATTTTTCATAAAGCTTAATTTTACCGCTTCTGTGGGTGGAATTTCAAAAATCCGAGAGATACGGTTGATTTCGGTAAGTAAAATGTGGTTCAATGAGATGAAAATAATTTTTTGGTGAATAATAACTTTTTACTTTTTTTTACCACGGTTAAAAGTAAATAGGGTAATTAAGGGGTAAAGATGATATTATTATTAACCTAAAACATGTCCTAATTCTATTGGACAAGATTAATTCGACCAAAAACAATCTTAGGAATAAAATATGACCATTTAGGCCCACTTGGATTAGATTAGGACATTTATTATTAATTTATTTAAAGAAGGGTTAAAATAGTTAAAATAAAAGTTTAATAAGTAAATAATTTTTAATATGGGGTTATACATAAGATAAATTCGACTATAAATATTCATTAGAAATATAAAAAGATTTCCTACATAATGGTAATTTATTTGTAATTTTTAGACATTAAATAATGTAATTTGTTTATGACACAAAGATGATGCAGTAATTATCTTATTAATGAAAGTTTGACATAATTGATGTTATAAACACCGAAATAAATGTAATTTGAGACTTTTTATGAATTACAATAATTTTATAGGTTAATATGACATGTTAGTATTTATTTAATTAACTTTTTTCGAACTAATCATTCAGTTATGATTTCCACAAAAATTAATTACTAAATAGTGTCAAAATTGACATAAAATAGTTTTTAAAACAAATATTATATTAGTAATTGTTATTTTATTCCTAAAAATCTACGGTTCGGCCAAATGACTTAGATAAGGTTATATATATTAATAATAAACAACTTGGGGTTCGTTTGGCTGCTTATAGTAAGTTTATTAACCTTATAGTATAAGAACACAAGAAGACACGATAAAAGTAAACTTATTTAACTTAATGTTAAATCTAAATGATAAGGTTAAAATAGGAACATAAAATTGTATAAATTCTATTGGATGAGAGTATTCAGACCCATCCCCACCTTAGCTTCAAAATATATCAATTTGGAGATATTTAAAACCGAACTTGACTTTATAATAAAATAATATGTTTTGTTATTCCAAAGGTGCCCCTATCCTCCCTTATAAAAGGGCACCTCCTCCCCCTCTTCCTCACACCACATTGAGCCTTCAAGCTCGGCCAACCCCTGCCAATTTCTTCTCTCCACTTCCCTAGAAACATACTAGAGGTTCTGGTCTTCTTCAAAGACCTATTTTAGTGCCCTAAAAGGGGGTATCAAAGAAGCACTTCAAAGAATAGGTAATGTTCATTACCAATTCTTTCATCTTTATTTCTTCTTCCACTTCTTCTTCTTTAGTTGTTTCATTATGAGGTAATAACATCAGTATCACTCATATACTGATATATTATTATAAGTATGAAACGACCCTATTTCACCATCTATCTATCCTACAAAAAAAGAAATCACCGCGCGTGCGTACGTACAGAATACCGTCTCCACGCCGTGGTGTAATCTATTTTCCAACACCACCTTACTTGTATGGGTATAATGGTGTAAATAATGACTATATATAAATTGATACTGATTATGAAATAGTATACGTACACTCCAATACAATTCCACAATCATAGGAACGATATCATCACTCGTGCGTACGTACGGAATACCGTCTCCACGATGTGATGCGACTCGTTCTACATGATATTCATTTCATAATGATTATATAAATGAATTGAATGAATTAATATGATATATATTACACTAATACCATTCTGGAAATGAGGTATCTATAACCTAAAGATAATAATAAGAATTTATTCGACAAAACACATATAAGAACAAAAAGTTATAAACACCCGAATAACAAGTAGCAATGAAATATTACTACTAAGAAGCTAATAAAATGACCATATATGATATCATAAAAATAAGTATGATTCTGGAATAAGTCAATAACATTATTTAAATCATTATACAGGAGGTTCGGACACTTACGAAGCAAAACGGACCTAAGGTAAGGGAAATATCACAATCTCATTTTTATCCGGGATTATTTATACTTTGGTATTTACTGGAGTGTATTTTATCATCCACATCCATGTTTCCTCAATATGTAATATTTATATCCTTCTACAATAGTTGATATCCAATTTTACCCTTCGTTGTGGTTTTAGTAAAAGATATGAAGGGAATCTTTTGTCGTTTTTCATACGAGGTACTTTTTGACTTTTCCAACAAAAGTACAAGAAGAATGTTTTTTTATCTTATACGGAATGAATGGATTTTTAAAACATTATTCCAAGAAGCTTCCTTTACAAGTTTTAAAGATTATTTTTAATCAACTTCTTTTAGTTTAAAATTGTATGACATGTTAAGAAAGGAAAAGTGTTTTTGAAGTAGAAAAAATATTTTCCTCAAGAATGGAGTTCAAGTGTTTTATCAAAATTATTTTCCATCTAAGATAATAAAGGGTTCTGTTTCTATCCCTATTATTACATGGATTTGATTATTTTGTGATGGAAATATTTTTATGAACTCCTTTATCTTATATGAATTGTTTTATGATGTCATGTTGTTTAAGAATCCCATTTTTATTACATGGGTTATGCAATGATGTATGATTTATGATTTTGTGACACACATAAGAACGATATCATTATGAGATGGGTGGGACCTATATCTCCCTCCAATTCATTGGGTAAAGATTTTATATCTCATGAGATAGACATGGCTGGAATGGTAGGTTATACCGTTTCAGTGAAACAGGACTGAAACGAGGAGTGAACTCGGTTTAGAAATGGACTTTGTCCACTAAGATAGTCTTGGAAATGAGTCTTGACTAATTAGAAATGATTCTCTATGATTATGTGTGTATGCCACAAAGTTTCATGTTTTATGTTATGATTATTGGGATTCCATTTCACTACTATTATTTATCCCATGTTATGAAATTATGCTCTCTTTTGCAGGTTAAGATTTTCAAAAGTTATGTTCTTATGAATATGATGTGATTGATATTTCTTTTGTTTACCCTTACTGAGCATTTGAGCTCACCCTTTTGTATGTTTTCTTTCCCCAGGTCAGGAAGAAGGTTATTAAGTAAGATATGCCAAAAGGGACTATAGATATGATGAAATAAATGGGAGAGTGTAGACGCTTTATGAACCAGTTGTTTATGTTTCCCAGTTTTTAAAGACACTATACCTATACGGTCCTTTTGTGGTTTTGTTATATATTGTAATAAGTATGCTTCAATTTTAAAGTATTAACAATGTATGTAAAGTATGGGACTTTATAGTTGGTGTCAGAGGAAAGGTATAGTCAACCTTTGGAAACTAGGATGTGAAAGCCTTAGTAAGAAACCTATGTATAATTCTAAGCATAGAACAAAATCTTAGTGTTTTAGAAATGGCCATGAATAACCTAGGATAAAACCTTAAGTGTGAAATTTTATTCTTGATTATGTGGTTTTGCTATTATAATTAGTGTTGCTCACACTATTCTTCTTGGTTTTAGTCAATGGATGGAACCCGAAGGAACCGTGTTAATGCAGAATGCCGCGGGCAATGCAATGATTGTTCCCCTGAGAAACCAAACCTTATGGGAGCTGGAATGCAAAATCTTGTAGCCATGCTCACACAACTTTCTCGAGCTATGAATCATGCAAGACTTCCAAACGAGCAAAGGAAGGAGGAACATTCTGTTGAATCCTTCATGAGGCAGTGTCCACCTTCTTTCAGTGGGTCTACTGATCCACTAGTTGCTGAACAATGGATTAGTACTACTGAAAAGATATTTTCAGTTATTCAATGTTCTGAACATGATAAAGTCATCCTAGCAGTGTATCATTTGGAAGGAGATGCTGATCAATGGTGGAATCTTATTAAGAATACGAGGCAAAGGGATGAAATTGAGTCCATGGAATGGGACGAGTTCAAGAACTTATTTTTCAATAAGTACTTCCCTCGTATTCTCCGAACAAAGATGGAGAAAGAGTTTCTTGAACTGAAGCAAAAGGATGATGAATCTGTTGGTACCTATGAAGAAAATTTTACAAGACTTGCAAGGTATGCTTCTGGTATTATTATTCAACCTGAGAGTAAGATCGATCGATTCTTTAGTGGCTTAAAACCAAGTCTTCAAAGGGCGTTAGCAATAAGGGACTTCAATAGCTATGAGGAAATCGTTTTATGTGCTCTCAAAGTCGAGATGGAGATTGGAGTAACCCATCAGTCATATGGGTTTGATAAGAAGAGGAAAATGGAATTCAAAGGAAAATCTAGAGAGCACACTGAAAAGAAGATGATCTTTCCCTTATGCTCAAAGTGTGGAAAGAAACATGGATGGAGTTGTCTTAAAGGGACAAGTAAATGTTTCAAGTGTGGAAAGGAAGGTCATCGAGCATTTGAATGCCGCGATGATGGGAAGAAGATGTCTAATGATGCAAACAAAGGAAGGGATACACAGAATGAACCTACTACACTTCAATGTTTCAAGTGAAAGGAGATGGGACATTATGCCAATAAATTCCCTAATCCAAGGGTTGATGATGATGGTCGACGTCAACAAACTCTTAAGGCTAAAGACAAAGGAAAGTCACATACAATTTCTCTCAGCGATATGGAGTACGATAACGATGTAGTGAAAGGTACACTTACCATCCACTCTAATGTAGCAAATGTTTTATTTGATTCTGGATCGACCCACTCCTTTATTTCTGAAGAATTTTCTAAGGGTATCACTGTATTACCTCAAAAATTAGATGTTGAGTTAGCTGTGACAACACCTAATGGCACAATAGTCACATCAAAAGTTTATAATTCTTCCCCTATTGAAGTTTGTGGGAAAATGCTTCCTGAAAATCTTTTGATCCTTCCTATAGTGGAATTTGATGTGATTCTTGGTATAGATTGGCTTTCTCTACATGGAGCTCATATCAATTGCCAAAGAAGGGACGTCACATTTCATATTCCATATCAATCTACGATCGTCTATCGATGCAAGGATGAACATAACCTTCCAGTGGAAATTTCTTCCATTTATGGGTCTTGATTCCACTAAATGAAGGTTATTTATCTCAAATGGTTGGTGAGAAACTCACGATTAAGAATATTCCCATTGTACGAGAGTTTGATGATGTCTTTCTGGAGGAATTACTGGGTCTTCCACCAAATTGTGAAGTTGATTTTTCAATAGAACTCGTACCGGGTGCTTTGCCTATTTCAAAGACACCTTATAGAATGTCCCCAATTGAATTGTAGGAATTGAAGAAGCAACTACAAGAGAATCTTGATAAGGGATTCATATGCCCTAGTGCGTCACCTTGGGGAGAACCTGTTCTATTTGTTAAGAATAAAGATGGATCAATGAGACGCTGCATTGATTATCGAGAAATTAACAAGATCACTATCAAGAACAAATATCCTCTCCCACTCATTGATGACTTATTTGACTAACTACACGGAGCTCAATACTTTTCCAAGATTGATCTTCATTTAGGGTATCATCAATTAAGGGTCAAAAGGGAGGATATACCAAAGACGGCTTTCCTTACAAGGTATGGACACTATGAATTTATAGTGATGCCATTTGGTCTTACTAATTCCCCTACTATCTTCATGGATCTGATGAATAGAGTCTTTAGAGACTATCTTGATCAATTTTTGGTAGTCTTTACAGACGATATTTTTGTCTATTCAAAGAGAAAGTAAGAACATGAAGATCACTTGAGAATTATATTGAAGACCCTGAGAAAGGAGAAGCTTTATGCCAAATTTACCAAGTGTGAATTTTGGCTTCAAAAAGTTGCATTTTTGGGTCACATAATCTCAAAAGAGGGGATATCTGTGGATCCAGCAAAAACAGAGGTTATCGAAAGATGGTCGAGACCAACAACTGTAACTGAGATCCGAAGTTTTCTTTGATTGGCTGGATATTATCGACATTTTGTGAAATATTTTTCACGATTATCTAATCCACTCACCAAGTTGACTCGGAAAGGAGTTATGTTTGTTTGGATGGAGGAATGTGAAGAGAATTTAAAGGAGTTGAAAAGATGGTTATCCAGTGCACCTGTGCTCACACTACCTTGTAGTGGAGAAAGGTTTGTGATCTACAGTGATGCATCCAAGAAGGGATTGGGGTGTGTTCTTATGCAAAATGATATGGTGATAGCTTATGCCTCACGACAGATGAAAATACATGAGAAAAATTACCCAACTCATGATTTGGAGTTAGCTGCGGTAATCTTTGCATTTAATATTTAATGGCATTACCTTTATGGTGAAAAATGTGATATTTATACTGATCATAAAAGTTTTAAGTATATTTTCACACAAAAGGAGCTGAATATGCGCCAAAGAAGATGGTTGGAGCTGATTAAGGATTATGACTGCTCAATCCATTACCATCCTGGGAAAGCAAACAAGGTGGAAGATGCATTAAGTCGACAAGACCATACCAGTTTATCCATGATGAGGATCACAAAAGATCCAATATTTATGGATTTACAAAGGATGGATCTTGGAATTATAATGGAAGGGGAAAAATTGTATCTTTCTCAAATGAATGTTCAACCATATATACATGTGAAGATTAAAGAGGCACAAAAAGAAGATGTCGAGTTACAAAAGAAGGTGAGAAATGTTCCTGAATTCAACCTTGATTGTGATGGGATAATAAAGTTCAGGAATCGGGTTTGTGTTCCTCCCATCCCCGAATTAAAGAAGGAGCTGCTGAATGAGGTTCATAGTTCCTCATTCTCTATTCATCCCGGAAGCACGAAGATGTATAGGGACCTGAAAGAGTACTTCTGGTGGGATGGAATGAAAAGAGATGTTGCTGAATATGTCTCTCGATGCTTGGTTTGTCAACAAGTTAAAGCTGAGAGACAGAAGTCTAAGGGGATGTTACAACCATTACCCATACCCGAATGGAAATGGGAAAACATCTCTATCGACTTTGTCACAGGACTTCCTAAAACATCCAAAGGAAATAATGCTATCTGGGTCATAGTTGATCATATTACAAAGTCTTCACACTTCATTGCTATTAGAGAGGATTTCTCTCTAGATCATCTTGCCAGGATATATGTAAAGGAAGTGGTAAGATTGCATGGAGTACCACTTTCTATTATATCTGATCGGGATCCGAGATTTACCACGAAGTTCTAGCGAAGTCTTTAGCATACTCTGGATACAGAGTTGAGGTTCAGCACTGCTTATCATCCACAGAAAGACGGTCAGTCTGAGAGAACAATTCAAACTCTAGAAGATATGTTGAGATCTTGCTCTATGGATATCAAAGGTGGTTGGGATCAACACCTACCTTTGGTGGAATTTTCTTATAATAATAGCTTTCACTCCAGTATTCATATGGCTCCTTATGAAGCTCTCTATGGAAAGAAATGCAGGACTCCAACTTGCTGGGATGAAGTTTTGGAAAGAAAGCTATTAGGACCTGATCTCGTTGATGAAATGGCAGAAAAGGTCAGATCTATTCAACAACACATAAGAGCAGCTCATAGTCGATAGAAAAGTTATGCCTACAACCGAAGAAAAGACCAAGAGTTTGAAGTGGGTGATAAAGTGTTCTTACGAATATCTCCCTGGAAGAGGGTTATGAGATTTGGAAAGAAGGGGAAGTTGAGCCCTAGATATATCGGTCCTTTCGAAATACTGGATCGTGTTGGGAAGCTAGATTATCGATTGGCGCTTCCACCAAATCTCTCTCAAGTTCACGATGTGTTCCATGTATCTCTCCTGAGAAATTACATACCTGATCCTTCACATGTACTCAGCTCAGAAGTTGTACCGCTGGAGCAGGATCTTTCTTATGAAGAACAACCGATAGAGATTCCGGATCGTAGCGAAAAAGTCCTACGAAACAAGACCACTCGATTGGTGAAAGTTTTATGGAGTAACCACCAATTAGAAGAAGCTACATGGGAGCTTGAGGATATGATGAGGGAGAGGTATCCTCATCTGTTTGTTACAAAGTGACGAATTTCGAGGGAGAAATTAATTTTAAGGGGGGTAGAATGTAACACCCGAGACTTTTATGTTATATAAATCATCAAAGGAGTCTTTTTCTACAAAACACTTGCTTGGATTTCTTTACACGAAATCACGGCCTTCCTCGATAGCTTGCGTCGTACGCAATACTGAGTTTTACTAAACAACGACATGCTATTAAAATATTATTAAAACTAGCCGTTATGAATAGTAATAACCACTTTTTGAAATTTTATAAATTTTATTTTTCAAAATGTACTTTTTTTTTGGATTCAGAATATGGAAATTATCCTAGGGTGAAATTTTGGTATTTTTCTGAAAACTTTCAATTTTTGATGAATAGTGAAACCACTAAGTGGTAGTTAAAAAACTGAATTTTTCATAAAACTTAATTTTACCGCTTCTGTGGGTGGAATTTCAAAAATTCGAGAGACACGGTTGATGGCAGTAAGTAAAATGTGGTTCAATGAGATGAAAATAATTTTTTGGTGAATAGTAACTTTTTACTTTTTTTTACCACGGTTAAAAGTAAATGGGGTAATTAAGGGTAAAGATGATATTATTATTACCCTAACACATGTCCTAATTCTATTGGACAAGTGTAATTCGACCAAAAACAAACTTAGGAATAAAATATGACAATTTAGGCCCACTTGGATTAGATTAGGACATTTATTATTAATGTATTTAAAGAAGGGTTAAAATAGTTAAAATCAAAGTTTAATAAGTCAGTAATTTTTAATATGGGGTTATATATAAGATAAATTCGACTATAAATATTCATTAGAAAGCTAAAAATATTTTCTACATAATGGTATTTTATTTGTAATTTTTAGACATTAAATAATTTAATTTGTTTATGACACAAAGATGATGCAATAATTATCTTATTAATGAAATTTTGTCATAATTGATGTTATAAACACCAAAATAAATGTAATTTGAGACTTTTTATGAATTACACTAATTTTATACGTTAATATGACATGTTAGTATTGATTTAATTAACTTTGTTCGAACCAATAATTCTGTTATGAGTTTCACAAAAATTAATCACTAAAAAGTTTCAAAATTGACATAAAATAGTTTTTAAAAGAAATATTATATTAGTAATTGTTATTTTATTCCTAAAAATCTAATATTCTTCCAAATTACTTAGATAAGGTCATATATATTAATAATAAACAACTTGGGGTTCTTTTGGATGCTTATAGTAAGTTTATTAACCTTATAGTATAAGAACACAAGAAGACACGGTAAAAGTAAACTTATTTAACTTAATGTTAAATCTAAATGAGAAGGTTAAAATAGGAACCTAAACTTGTCTAAATTCTATTGGATGAGAGGATTTTGACCCATCCCCACCTAGCTTAGAAATATATCAATTTGGAGCTATTTAAAACCGAACTTGACTTTATAATAAAATAATATTTTTAGTTATTCCAAAGGTGCCCCTATCCTTCCTTATAAAAGGGCACCTCCTCCCCCTCTTCATCACACCACTTTCAGCCTTCAAGCTCGGCCAAACCCTGCAAATTTCTTCTCTCCACTTCCCTAGAAACATCCTAGAGGTTATGGTCTTCTTCAAAGACCTATTTTAGTGCCCTAAAAGGAGGTATCAAAGAAAAACTTCAAAGAAGAGGTAATGTTCATTACCGATTCTTTCATCTTTATTTCTTTTTCCACATATTCTTCTTTAGTTGTTTCATTATGAGGTAATAACATCAGTATCACTCATATACTGATATGTTATTATAAGTATGAAACAACCCTATTTCACCATCTATCCATCATACAAAAAAAAGAAATCACCGCGCGTGCGTACGTACAGAATACTGTCTCCACGCCGTGGTGTAATCTATTTTCCACCACCACCTTACTTGGATGGGTATAATGGTGTAAATAATGACTGTATATAAAGTTATACTGATTCTGAAATAGTATACATACACTCCAATACAATTCCACGATCATAGGAACAATATCATCACTCGTGCGTACGTACGGAATACCGTCTCCACGATGTGATGCGACTCGTTCTACATGATCTTCATTTCATAATGATTATATAAATGAATTGAATGAATGAATATGATATATATTACACTAATACCATTCTCAAAATGAGGTATCTATAACTTGAAGATAAGAATAAGAATTTATTCGACAAAACATGCATAAAAACAAAAAGTTATAAACACCCGAATAACAATTAGCAACGAAATATTACTACTAAGAAGCTAAGAAAATGACCATATATGATATCATAAAAATAATTATGATTCTGGAATAAGTCAATAACATTATTTAAATCATTATATAGGAGGTTCGGACACTTACGAAGTAAAACAGACCTACGGTAAGGGAAATATCACAATCTCATTTTTATCCGGGATTGTTTATACTTTGGTATTTAATGGGGTGTATTTTATCATCCACATCCATGTTTCCTCAATATGTAATATTTATATCCTTCTACAATAGTTGATATCCAATTTTACCCTTCGTTGAGTTTTTAGTAAAAGATATGAAGGGAATCTTTTGTCGTTTTTCGTACGAGGTACTTTTTGACATTTCCAACAAAAGTACGAGAAGAATGTTTTTTTAACTTATACGACATGAATGGATTTTTAAAACATCATTTAAAAGAAGATTCCTTTACAAGTTTTTATGTTTATTTTTAATCAAATTCTTTTAGTTTAAAATTGTATGACATGTTAAGAAAAGAAAAAGTGTTTTTGAAGTAGAAAGGATATTTTCCTCAAGAATGGATTTCAAGTGTTTTATCAAAATTATTTTCCATCTAAGATAATAAAGGGTTCTATTTATATCCCTATTATTACATGGATTTGATTATGTTGTGATAGAAATATTTTTATGAACTCCTTTATCTTATATGAATTGTTTTATGATGTCATGTTGTTTAAGAATCCCATTTTTGTTACATGGGTTATGCAATGATGTATGATTTATGATTTTGTGACACACATAAGAATGGTATAATTATGAGATGGGTGGGACCTATATCTACCTCCAATTCATTGGGTAAAGATTTTATATCTCATGATATAGACATGACTGGAACGGTAGGTTATACCGGTTTAGTGAAACAGGACTGAAACGAGGAGTGAACTCGGTTCAGAAATGGACTTTTTCCACTAAGATAGTTTTGGCAATGAGTCTTGACTAATAAGAAATGATTCTCTATGATTATGTGTGTATGCCACAAAGTTTCATGTTTTATGTTATGATTATTGGGATTCCATTTCACTACTATGATTTATCCCATGTTATGAAATTATGCTCTCTTTTGAAGGTTAATATTTTCAAAAGTTATGTTCTTATGAATATGATGTGATTGATATTTCTTTTGTTTACCCTTACTGAGCATTTGAGCTCACCCTTTTGTATGTTTTCTTTCCCCAGGTCAGGAAGAAGGTTATTAAGTAAGATATTCCAAAAGGGACTATAGATATGATGAAATAAATGGGAGCCAGTGTAGACGCTTTATGAACCAGTTGTTTTTGTTTCCCAGTTTCTTAATACACTATACCTATATGGTCCTTTCGTGGTTTTGTTATATGTTGTAATAAGTATGCTTCGACTTTGAAGTATTAAAAATGTATGTAATGTATGGGTCGTTATAGACAAACCCTACACATTTCTCTTCTCCACTTTCCTAGAATCTTACTAGATGTCATGGTCTTCTTTGAAGACCATCTTTAGTGCCATAAGAGGAGGTTTAGAAGAGGCACGTCGAAGAAGAGGTAATATCCTTTACCGATTTTTTCAAATTAATTTATTCTTATAATTCCTATTATTTTGTTGTTTCATAATAAAGTAATAATATCAATATAAATAATATACTGATATGTTATTATAAATATGAACCAACCCTATTTCACCTTTTATCCATCCTACGGAAAATGAAATCACCGTGCGTCCGTATGTACGGAATACTGTCTCCACGCCGTGGTGTAATATATTTTTCCACCACCACCTTAATTGGAAGGGTATAATGGTGTAAATAATAACCATATATGTTTATTATAATACGATACTAATTTTGAGATATTATATCATCCATTTTAATTTCATTCAATAATTATGGGAATGATATCATCACTCGTGTGTACATACAGATTACCGTCTCCACGACGTGATGAGATTCATTCTCCAAGTTAACCATTAAAGAATGATTATAAAGTATATATAATAAATAATCATGAAATATATGACATATTAATGATACTATATTTATTTAAATGTTATTTACTTACTTCCATTAAATTTAATAAGGAAACGAAAATAGCGTTCATGCGTACGTACGGCCTACCGTCTCTATGAATGGTGTATTTCGTTCCATTTATCGATCTATTATATATATGTATATTCTGAATATATATTATATATAAACAATTTTTTACATTCTGGAAGTAAATAATCATGATCTATGTAATCATATGAATAATTACAAGTCAAAACACTGATGATAAATGAAACGATTTTACCCAAAACGCTGCTTTAACATGGAATTGACAAATGAACGGGTAATATAAAGTCATAAGTGAATCATATATGATATCATAAATATTATTATTATTATGTTACAAGTTAATAATATGTTTAAATCAACTATATAGGTGTCTCAGACACATACAAAAGAAATTGTACATAAGGTTAGAGATAATTTTGCAATCTCATTTTTATCTGAGATAACTTATAAGTAAGTATTTTCTGGGGTTATATTTTTCATCCATGTCCATAAAAATGTTTTTCATAAAGTGTTTAATATTATTCCATGTATGTTTAAAGTCATTTTTACCCCTCTTTTAGTTTTACTTTGTGTTATGGAAGGAATATTTCTATTGTTTTCCACACGTGGTACTTTTTGACTTTTCTGTTAAAAGTATGAGGAGAATGTTTTTTAACTTATATAGAATGAACTGATTTTTACGATTTCATAATGAATTATTTTCATGAATATTACTCTAAAATATTTCATGAATATTTTCAAAAAAAACCTTTTCTTTTAAAATTTCATGGAATTTTTTTAAAAGGAAATGATTTTGAAGAAGAAAGGATATTTTCCTCAAGAATTCATTTCAAGTGGTTTTTCAAAATAATTTTCCATCTAAGATGAAATTATTTTTTATGTGTATGTTTCAATTATAATTTCTCTATGATTTACATGGTTCTACTTTTCTTATGATGTAATGATATCCATTAGTTTTATACAGATTATGTTATCATGGGATGATGTTTATGAAACCAATTGTATTCTTTGGGTTATGATTAATGATTTATGTTTATGTTGTGGAACAAGTAATAATGATTTAATTTTGATATGGGTGGGACCTATATCTCCCTCCAATGAATTGGGTAATGTTTTATATCTCATGAGATAGACATTGGTGGAATGGAAAGTAAAATCCGGTTCAGTAATACCCTGTTGGAACGGCGAGTAAACCTGGTTCAGTAATGGACTTTGTCCACTATGATGGTCTTGGTAGTAATGCCTTGGATACTATGGAAATAATATCATGTTCTTAATGGTTTTCCATAGTTACATGTTTTATTTTATCATGATTAATGTTTCTTTATGATCTATTCCTTACGTACTGCCAAGATTTACGTTATTGCTCAAGATTTTGATGTTTTATGTTCATGTTTTTACGTTCAAATGTTTATGGATTGTTTTTAATTTATCAATGTTTACCCTTACTGAGAATTTTATCTCACCCGTTTTATGTTTTCTTTTCCCCGAGATATAAATAAATGTATTAGGTAAGAAAACCAAAGGATAAGATCTTTGTGGGAGATGTTGAAAATATTTCACCATGATTAGAATATTATGTTTTGAGTTTCCAAAGACCCTAAACTAATACAGTCTTTGGGCGTCTGTTTTTTTCATGTATTAAGTATTTTGAAAAAGTAATTTAATGTCCATGTACGTCAAGATTTGGGTCTCTACAATTGGTTTCAGAGTGAAGGTTTAGTTAACCTTTGGAAACCGGGACGCGAAAACTTTAGTGAAATCCCTAGGGATATTTCTAAGGTATGTCTAGGGATGCCTCTATGTTTAAGTATAAGTATTGGTTATAGTCCTAGAATTATGGTAACGATCTTAGAATTAGTCATAAGATGTTATATATTGAAGGTAATCCCACTTTTTTATGTGGTTTTCCTAGAATGATTTTTGCCTCTCACACTATTCTTTTTGGGTTTTAGAAAAATGGATGGAAACATCAAGATTCATGATAATGGAGAATATGATGGACAATGGAATGATATTCTTCATGAGAAAACAAATGAAATTGGATCTGGAAGTCCACTTATCGTTATTATGCCTAATCAGCAATCTCATAATATGATCAATAATCTCAACTTTGGTAAGTTTCCTAACTCAACTAATAAAAGAAATATGGAGTTTCATGATGATCATAGAGGAACGAATGTTCAATTTTTCTCATGTAAATCATGTGGGAAGAGGAATAAGGGAGAATGTTTCAAAGGAACTGGAAGATGCTTTGGGTGTGGAAAAGAAGGACACAAAGACAGTAAATGCAAAGGAAAAGGTTCAGTTGACACATTGTACAAGGAAAATGGTATTGCTAAGACATCAACAACGATTAAATTTTTTTAAATGTGAAATATACGGACATTATGAAAACTAGTTCCCTAAGGAAAATATCTCATGAAGAGAATCAACATGGTAATATGGGTAGTATTTATGTTGATGATGACATAGAGACTACAAATGATATATGAGATGAAAGAAGTGTTGAGGAATAAAATGATGAAGCTCGGTCAATGGTTTAAGAAGGTAGTGGAATGATTGCATGTTTATCAAGAGTAATGTTGTATAGGTAATTTCATGGTACTATGGAATAAAGAAACTTCTAAGGATTGTTTCACTATTGTTTTTTACTTATGTTTTTTTGGAAAGTATATTTTGAATGGTACTGGTAACCATGAATGTTTATTCAGATATTTTTGGAAAGAAGATGATATGTGAATAATGAATGGATAAAGAGATACTGAAATGTTTGATAGTATTAATGAGCTCATATAAGGACAAAGTGATATCATTGTTTAAGTATATAGAAATTTTGGGATTTTGGTATGTGGAAAGAGTTGACTTTTGAAAGCATTCATGTTTTCGCAATGATTTTATGGTAATTCATGTTTCAAGAGAATAAATGATTAAGGTATTCACATATTTGGAATGTGACCAACAAGATATATCTTATGATATACGAGGGATAAATGATTGTATTAACATGCTTGGTTGATAACATTTCTAGTAATCGTTTTCTATATACTATGATCTTGGATAAAAGTATTTTGGATAAGTCTAAAGATTTTTAATGGATTATATTAGACATAAGAAAATATTATTTAAGAATATAACATTTTTTCAATATTATTTCTAGAATATTATAATAGTGTAGTTTTAGAAAAGGGACAACCCATAGGATGGGTGACAACCCGTCACGTCGGAAAGGGCTATGGGAATCGAACCCACAACTGAAGTGCGATGGGCCTTTATCGCCTACCACTGGCCTAAAAGAAGTCCTTGGTTAGTAGAAACTATTTTTATTTTATTAACTGTTATGACAGATGTTGTATAAGTCCATTTTTGGAATCATATACGATTAACCTCACCATAGATGGACTTACGTATATTTGATAACCTTTTGTTTGAGGCAGATGGAATGACCCATCATTCTATCACATGATCTGCTAACACTTCACGAATGAAAAATTAAACTTCATTTATTTAAGATATGAAGTGTAAATTGTTCACGGAACGACCAACGGTGATATTGTACCAAAATCAAGTAAGTATTTCTTCTAATTGAAAATTTTCAACTTTATGGAATTGATATTTAAAACCTAAAATTTTGTTCTAGTAACCTCATATCCAATGAATTAGATGGTACCTTAGATCATCACAAATGTATGGCTTTGTGATTGTTTTATTTTTTATAGCCATGTATTCTAACAATCTTCATCAGAAGTTGATGGTTAGATTTCTCTTCCATATCCATATTTTCACCTATATTCTCATATGTGGAAACCCAGTGATGAGTTACTTTGGGTATCTGTTATGTTTCTAACGTTTCTTTTAAAAATTATGTTTTAGTATTCCTTTTTACAATGTGGGTTTCTATGAAAGAAACTTTCAATTAGAAAACCATTTATAACCATGACGAATTTCGAGGGAGAAATTCATTTTAAGGGGGGTAGAATGTAACACCCCGAGATTTTATGAGAAATATTATTTTTAATTTCTTTGATGTCTTGTTTTGTATGATACACCAAGATTATCTTGCGCTATACGCAACACCATATTAGCTTGTTGTATACGCAAACACTATTCTTGGCTTGTGTTGCACGCAGGAGCGACCTTCCTCGATAGCGTGTGTTGTACGTAATACCGAGTTTCAATAAACGATGATATATTATTATAATATTATGAACTAGCTGTTATGAATAGTATTAACTGAATTTATAATTTTATAAAATTATAATTCATTATACACATTTTCTAGAACGAGATATGAAAATAAAATCAATTTTTTGATAAAAGAAGTATTTTTCAAAAAATGCAGCTTTACTGCCTTTTAATGGAACACAGATTTAAAATATAATTTTTGACAAGTTTATAAGTTCAATTTTAAAAAATAAACTTCTTCTTTTGAACCAGGATATAAAAATTTACATTGGATAAATTTTTGATACTTTTTTGATAACCTTTATATTTTGATAAATAGTAAAATTCGCTAAATTTTAATTAAAAACAACTTTTTTCATTGAGATAAATTATATGGTAAAATTATAATATTTAATGGTTTAAAATTATAAATAGAAAATATTTTTACCATTTAATATAATTTAAGTCATTATCATTATTTTTACATAGAATTCATTGGTAAAAACATTTCAATCTTTTGCAACGTTTTAACTATTAAAACCCATTTTCTTAACAACAAGATTAATTTTAAATTAATTACTGCAACTTCTGTGTTTTGAATTTTAAAAAATGGATTTAATTTCTGGATTCTGTGGGTCCAAATTATGTTAATAGGTTACTTTATGTTTTTGACATTATGAATAGCAACTACGGTAATTTTTATTTTACCACAGTTAAAGGTAAATTAGGTAATTAAGTGTAAAAATAATATTATAAAACTACCCTAACACCTTCTAAAATTAGATTGGATGAATGAAAGTTGACCTATATCACCTAAGGGTTGAAATAGATTCGTTTCATGGATTATTGACCATGAAAATGACATAATTATAATTGAAACCAAAGAAAGTGACAACATGTCCTTCTCTTATATCTTATAAGTGTAATAATTTTAATTTAGTGATAAACTTTATAAAATGTCGAACATGAATAGTTTTCAGAAATATAATAAAAATATATACATCATGTGAATTTATTTAGAATCTTTAGGGATTAAATAATCATCATTAATGATGACACAATAGTGATGTTGAAATTATTTTGTTGATTGGAATATCAAATAAATGGTTTTAAAAATATTAAAATAAATATTAAATGAACTATTTAATGTGATCTACGAATTTACTAGATTAATATTAAATGTTATAAATCTATTAAATATTTTTGTTTGAATATATCCTCTGTGGGGATTTTATGTAAAGTCAAATAAATGAATAGTCTCAAAATTGACACTATTGTTATTTTATAAAAATAACATATTATGAAATTGTTTAAAAATCTCGAAAATATTTAAAAATTATAAATTAAAATTTATATGGTCTACGATGTCATAAAGTATCCAATTATCAACAATTCACAACACATAATTAATTATTTATAACAATTTAAAATTTAGAATATTATTATCACAAATAAAATTAAATAGATTAAATAAGAATAAATCAATTTGATAAGGTTTACAATAAATTCCAAACAAATATAAATTTTATTGGATGATGATATAACAACCATATCTCATCTCATATTCATATTTGAGTCATTTTTGGTGGGTTTTCAGTGGGGTTTGAGTTTATTATAAATTAATATTTTAGAGGTTTCCAAAAGTGCCCCTCTCTTCCCTTATAAAAGGGCACCTCCTCCCTCTCCTCTTCACAACACTTAGAGCCTTCAAGCATGGCCAAACCCTGACCATTTCTCTTCTCCACTTCCCTAGAATCCTACTAGAGGTCAGGGTATTTTTCAAAGACCGTCCTTAGTTCCCAAAGAGGAGGTTTAGAAGAGGCACGTTGAAGAAGAGGTAATATCCTTTACCGATTCTTTCAAATTAATTTCTTCTTATACTTACTATTATTTTGTTGTTTCATAATAAAGTAATAACATAAGTATAACTCATATACTGATATGTTATTATAAATATGAACCAACCCTATTTCACCTTCTATCCGTCCTACGGAAAATGAAATCACCGCGCGTGCGTACGTACGAAATACCGTCTCCACGTCGTGGTGTAATCTGTTTTTCCATAACCACCTTACTTGGATGGGTATAATGGTGTAAATAATAACTATATATGGTTATTATATAATGATACTAATTATGAGATATTATATCATACACTTTAATTCCATTCAACAATTATGGGAACGATATCATCGATCGTGTGTACGTACGGATTACTGTCTCCACGGCGCGATGAGATTCATTCTCCAAGTTAACCATTAAAGAATGATTATAAAGTATATATAATAAATAACCATGAAATATATGATATATTAATGATACTGGATTTATTTATATTTTATTTACTTACTTCCATTAAATTTAATAAGGAAAGGAAAACAACGTTCATGCATACGTACGACCTACCGTCTCCATGAATGGTGTATTTATTTCCATTTATTAATCTTTTATATATATGTATATTATGAATATATATTATATATAAATCATTTTTTACATTTTGGAAGTAAGTAATCATGAAATATGTAATCATATGAATAATTACAAATCAAAACACAGACGATAAATGAAACGACTTTACCCAAAACACCGCTTTAACATGGAATTGACAAATGAACGGGTAATATAAAGTCATAAGTTAATCATATATGATATCATAAATATTATTATGGTTCTATTAAAAGTTAATAATATGTTGAAACCCACTATACCAGAGTCTCAGACACATACAGAAGAAATTGGACATAAGTTAGGGGATAATTTTGCAATCTCATTTTTATCCGAGATTTCTTATACGTAAGTATTTACTGGGGTTATATTTTTCATCCATGTCCATAAAAATGTTTTTCATAAAGTGTTTAATATTATCCCATGTATGTTTAAAGTCATTTATACCCCTCTTTGACTTTTACATTGTGTTATGGAAGGAATATTTCTTTTTTTTACCATACATGGTACTTTTTGACTTTTCCATTAAAAGTATGAGGATAATGTTTTTTTAACTTATACGGCATGAACGTATTTTTACAGTTTCATAAAGCCTTATTTTCAGGAATATTATTCTACAAGATTTGATGAATATTTTAAAAAAAATCCTTTTCTTTTCAAATTTCATGGCATTTTTTGAAAATAAAATGATTTTGAAGAAGAAAGGATATTTTCCTCAAGAATTAATTTCAAGTGTTTTATCAAAACCATTTTCCATATAATGACATTATTTCATATGTGTATGTTTCAAGTATAATGTATCTATGATTTACATGGTTTAAATTTTCTTATGATGAAATTATATCCATTTGTTTTATGGGGATTATGTTATGATGGGATGATGTTTATGAAACCCATTTTATTCTTTCGGTTATGATGAATGATTTATGTTTATGTTGTGGCACAAGTAAGAATGATTTCATTATGAGATGGGTGGGACCTATATCTCCCTAAAATTCATTGGGTTAATATTTATATCTCATGAGATATACATGGCTGGAATGACAAGTAAAATCCGGTTCAGTAATATAGGGATGGAACAACATGTAAACCTGGTTCAGTAATGGACTTTGTCCACTATGATGGTCTTGGCAGAAATTCCTTAGCTACTATAGATATCATATCATGTGATTAATGGTTTTACACAGTTACATGTTTTATTTTATCATGATTAATGTTTCTTTATGATCTATGCCTTACGTACTGCCAAGATTTTTGTTATTGCTCAAGATTTTGATGTTTTATGTCCATGTTTTTACGTTCAAATGTTTATGGATTGTTTTTAAGTTCTCCATGTTTACCCTTACTGATCATTTGAGATCACCCTTTTATGTTTTATTTTCACTAGGATATAAAGAAAGGTTTTAGGTAAGAAAACCGAAGGGGAAGATCGTTGTGGGAGATGTTGAAATTCTTTCACCATGATTAGATGATTATGTTATGAGTTTCCAAAGACACTAAACTAATATGGTATTTGGGAATTTGTTTTTGTCATGTATTAAGTATTTCAAAAAAGTAATGTAATTTACATGTATGTCAATATTTGGGTCCCTAAAATATCCCTCTGGAGTGTTGTAACCAAAAGTGCAGCAAGGCCCGTTGTCATGCAGCAGTTCCCCTTCAAGTCTTGCACAAAGAGGTGTTTTTGGGTTTTACCCCTAGATACATCTGTGCCAGAGTCTCCTCTACCGGATCATATCTAGACAGGGACATATTGCTTTAAATTACCACATAATCTATTCCTTACCAAAATACCAGGATATTCTTGTATGTTTATCCTCAAATACTACCTTAGGGCTTTGTTCCCTACTATACATTCCCTACTCTAGTTTTTTAGTTTTCTATTACACTTCCTTTTATTCGAAATGTAACACCATGAATCCTCTAGGCTGAAGCTGATGCATTACCTGTTATATTGGAATCGTTATAAGGAATAAAAATCCCGAAGTAATGATTAGTTTAGTAGTCTTTAATAAACTAGATACATAGATGTTACTCAAATTACATTTGAAAAGTTTACAAAATACAATACATAATAAAAACTAAAAACTACATCCATAAGAACTCAATAAATGATCTCCTCTTTGTCACCTATTGAAAGTAAACAATGAAAGGGGTGATCTAAATTTCTTAGTAGGGGTTTCAAATAGTGGAATCATGGGTACAATAATAAGTGAATCCTAATCAATCTGACATAATCAATATGGCATGGTGAATAAATGAAAACTAATTCCATTAATAAACTAACAATGAAACTGCATCCATAGATTTATTTCATTGTGAAAACCTCATGGATAATAATAATAACTGATAATGAATAAATAAAATGATTATTATTTTGACATCATGTATCTGGAACATGAAACCATAATACTGTAAAAACGGTTTAATTCTATGGGTAGATACCCGTCTGATTTTTGGAAACAAACTCAAAGGGTTTGTCACCAAACTGATTTGTCTCATGAGACCTACCAATGCATCGAATGGCTGTAGCAAGCCCCACCTTCCACTGCATGTATAAATTATTCTTTATGCATTGATTCAATACAAGATCAATATTCCTTTTCAATATCTGTATAGAGTAGAGTATAGAGATTCATCAATAAATCCATAAAAACAACTTTACAAATAAACATTGTATGTAAAATGGTATACGGTTTAGACAAATAACATATCCATGATATATAATTTCAAATTAAAAGTGATCTCAAATGGGCAGTAGGTACACCACATAACGATTATTAGGCGCATAATACAATGTCAGTCACAACAAAATAGTAATTGAGAGAAAGTCTCTTACCACAATGTAATCGGTCGAATCATATGACCAAAACTTAATAACCATAAAATCAATCATTAGATAACATGAATATAAAGATAATCATGTTATTATATATCAAATGTAAGTAAACATATACCATATAAAAGATATAAGTGGCGAACAATGAAAATCTCACAGAAATGAAAGTGAGATGAGAAACCCCTTACAAACATTTCAGTATGGTAACAAGTGTTATTGCGAGAGATTAATGAGAGGTAAAGGGGTATTATATTATTTATATGTCACAAGGGAAGTGTGAGGGAGGTTAAAAAACATACCCTATCGTTAGGAATTAAAAATAAATGAGCAAAACATAGTGGAGATTCTCGAACAAAAGTGAGAGAGAGGATCCCTTACCTTATGCTTGAAGGTGTTCTTGTTTGTTCTTAACGACCTGAATAATCAAATTTAGCTACATTAATTAATATTTCCAGAACCTCATAAAAATTTAATTGATATGGTATAACCTTATTAAGTTCATTAATGGCCTTTTTTATGGGTTTAAGAGATTCAATTTTATTGTTTTGGAAGCATTTTCTTACTTAGTTTCCTGATTTGTTTACTTGTATTCATGAACCGAAGTTCATTTGAAATGTGGTTAAACATCCATAATGGTTAATATACATTATTAGTGAAATTAAATAGATATAAATGATCTTTTAATGATTCTGGTTATATATCTTGAGGATGACTCATTCGATGAGTTAAAATAAACGCTTGGATTTGGCTTGGCAGTTTTGTGCACAATGAACTTGTTTTGTATTATTATTCCATATTATGAACGTGTAATGATTAAAGAAAATTAATCAAGATAAAATACATATATTATGACCTGTTTAAACCATTTAAAAGGTTTCATGACCATTATTGAAGTTATTAATGCAAATTGAAAACTAGTCTTCCTTGAGTGGGATAAATTTACACATCTCGGACGGTGTTTGCATTTATTGTGTAAAAGGAGGGGAAAAAGAGAGATTATGATGAAATATTGCATTATAAAAATGAAAATCCAGTACATATAAGGTACTGGAATTAACATGATATTTGGATGATTGGAGGTGAGAAGGGAGAACAAAATAATGGAACTTTGTGAAAGAAATTAAAAGAAAAGAGAAGGAAGGTTCACCTCTTGAGTACTCCTCCTTGAAAATCACTTTAAGGCCTTTGTTTTTGGAATTTTGGTGAGACCAGTCGGTCTTTGAAGTGTGGAGAGGGATTGGGAAGTGTATTCGGATGAATTTAGGCAAGGATTGAAGCATGAGTGGTGTGGGAGGAATAGGGGGTGACGGGTGGTTTATATGGTGGAGTGGAGCGACATTTTCTGAATATTATAATCATTAATTTATTATTTCCTCTCAAGAAAACCAATAATGAGTATTCCATGAACATGAAAAGTAATATATGAATGTTAATTCGAAATAATTGGGTTTACATCAGCAGATCATCATCAATGACTCAATTAATCCATTATTTAGCATTTATTGTGAATTATCAGATTTTACTATTCATAAAAATTTCAAGTATTTCAGAAAAATTACAAAAATTCATCCTAACCATTTTTTAATGTGTAGAATCCAAAAATGATGTCCATTTTTCAAAAATAATTTTCTAAATATGATTAATTAAATATTTAATTAAAATCACTATTTAATTGAAAAATATAAACACATAAAATTTTCATCTTCATTTTTAAGGTGCATAAATTCATTTATACACTCAATGGTTTGTATACAATTTATAAGAGTAATATTAATATTCATAAGGGTAGGTTAGAATTAATAAGGGTAGGTTACAATTCATTAAAAATTTATTTTTCCTTATCAGAATCCAAATAACTTACTGATCTCAGCCATGTAAGTCAGATTTTCAAAATTCACACCATAGAAGTGACAAAATTAGGTTTACTTGGATAGGTTATGTTCCATATAGGCTTAGTGATTCATGAAATATAGGCTATAACTAGAATGTATTTAAGAGAAACATACCATGAAGTGTTTGGGGTGCTAGAGTGTTCTTTTTTATGAGTATGTAACTTGAGTTTTTTTACTAAAATTAATATCAATTTTAAATAAAATGACACACTTGGAGGCATACCGGTCACACCATGTTTCCTATTGATGTGTATCAAATTATAACACATTAAATATGACCTGTGAGTTGTTTTAATAAAGTATCAAAAAAATGTTATTTTGTTTCTTGATTTTGAGCGTGTCACTTGTATTTGTTACTAAATTCAATGCCAAGTTTAAATTAAAAGACCCAATTGGAGTCATAATAGTCACAAAATTCAAATGATTGAGGTGAGGTTTATTTCAATATGTCTAAAATAACTTATTGGTAATTTTCCCAAAGTATAAAAATAATCTGAATGTGTTTTCTATGTTTTGAGTACGTCACTTTTCTTTTTTACTAAAATGTCACTTTAAACAAGAAACACACACTTTGAGTTATACTGGCGACATTGTGTGTTGGTTTAATATGAGATAGATTCATATAAATAAAAAATGACTTATAAATCACTTTCCTAAATTATCAAGGCAATCCAAGGACATTTCCCCAGTTTTTAGAGAGTGCCAAACTTTCTAAACTAAAATGTTAATTTTATACTAATAAGGAGAAATTTGAGTTGTATTGGGTACACCATGCATCAAATTCGGGTAAAGATTATCCATAAACATAAAAAATGACTTATGAATAATTTTATAAATGTATAAAAACAATATGAATGTGTTTTGTTAGTTTTGAGTATTTCACCAGTATTTTTACTAAAATTGATTTAAATTTTAAATAAAAAGACACACATGGAGTCATACCGAGCATACCATGCAAAAATAATTTCTACACATTAAAAATGACTTGTGTATCATTTTCTTAAATTATCCAAACAATACGATCATTTTTTATCAGTTTTGAATATGTCACTTGTCTTTTTTACTAAAATTAGTTTTAATTTTAAATAAAAAGACACACTTGGAGTCATAGTAATCACACTATGTGTTTGATTGATGAGTGGATGATTCATAAATATTGAAAATTACTAAATAATAATTTCATTAATGTATAAAAAAAATATGAAAACATTTTATTGGTTTTGAGTATGCCACTTGTATTTATTTCTAAAATTAATGTCAATTTTAAATAAAAATACACACTTGGTTTCATACCAATAACACAAGGCATCATATTTAGGTTTATATGATTCATACACATCAAAAATAAATTATATATCATTTTTCTAAAGTATTGGAAAACTCTTAATTATTTTATTGGGTTTGAGTATGTCACATGTGTTTTTAATAAAATTAATGTCAATTTTATATAAAAATATAGACTTGGAGACATTCCAGTCACACTATGTGTCCAACTACAGGTGAAAAATTGCTACACATTGAAAATGACTTATGGATCATATTTCTTTTGTATTAAAATAATATTAATTCTTTTTCTCAGTTTTGAGTATGTCACTTTCCTTTTTACTAATATTAATGTCAATTTTAAATAAAAAGACACACCTGGAGTCATAAAGGGCACACCGAGCATCAAATTCAGCTACTGTTAATTCATAAATTTCCAAAATAAGTGATGGATATTTTTACTAATGTATCTAAACAATCTTATTACGTTTTATAAGTTTTGAGTATGTTACATGTCTTATTTACTAAAATATCACTTTAAAAAGCATTTAATTTGAGTCTTTCCAGTCACATCATGAGTTGGTTTGATGTGAGACTAATTACTATATGTCAAAATGAATTATGAATCATTTTCAAAAATTATCAATAAAATATGATCATGTTTTTTCAATTTTTAGTGAGTGACACACTTTTTGAAATAAAGTGTTAATTTAAAACTAATAACAAACACTTTGAGATATACTGGGCCCACTGTGGATCATATTAAGGTAAGACCAATTCCTAGATGGAAAAATGACTTATAATTTGTGTTACAAAAGTATAAAAACAATATGAATGTTTTTTCTCAATTTGGAGTATGTGACTTGTATTTTTTTTACTAAAATTAATATCAATTTTAAATTAAGGACACACTTGGAGTCATACCAGGAACACCATGCATCATATTAAGGTGTGTATAATTCTGAAAAATCAAAAATTATTTATGGATCATCATAATAAATTATCAAAACAATCCAAATATGTTTTATTAGTTATGAATAAGTCACTTGTATTTTTTACTAAAATCAATTTCATTTTAAATAAAATGACTCAATAGGATTCATACGATCACAATGTGTGTCTTATTGATGTGTGGATGATTCTTACATCTCTAAAATGACTTATGGATCATTTTAAAAAATTACTGAAACAATCTATATGTGTTTTCTTGGTTTTGAGTATCTCAATTTTCTTTTTTATTAAAATTAATTTCAATTTTAAATTTAAAGATGCACTTTGAGTCATGCTGGTCACACTGTGCATCGTATTGAAGGGAAGTTGATTTTTACAATTAAAAAATGACTTATGAATTCATTTTTGGGTTTTTAGTATGTAATGTTTTTACTAAAATATCATTTTAAAATGGAAACACACACTCTGAGTTTTTATAATAATTATTACTTACAATATTGATCCCTTGTGATTAAAATAACTATTAAATCAAGAGTATCATGAACCAAACCAAGACGAGGCTTGAGTCGCAACTACCCCAATCCTGCCTCCATAGGCTAGGTGTTGGCGATCAATGCTGAAGTTATAATTAACGTGGGGAAGCCTTTGCATAAGTACCTATGTGATCACATCCAACCATGTTATTGAAAATGTGTATTGGGAGTAAAAGTAAAAGAAACACAAAGATAATTGAACAACCATGAATGTAAAACCTCTAAATGGTAAAAGAGTATGGTAGTGTAAATTTACAAGTAATGTGAAAAAATACACACCCAACTAGAAATATGTCCCAACCTGACTGAAATGGAAAGTATACTACTGAGAGAACCCAGATCGTGAATCCCAAGTTGTGACCACCATACATAGTCCAAA
Organism: Viscum album; assembly: GCA_963277665.1. Lineage (NCBI taxonomy): Eukaryota > Viridiplantae > Streptophyta > Magnoliopsida > Santalales > Viscaceae > Viscum > Viscum album. Next base: position 787,329,517 of record OY728166.1, read on the forward strand.
GTATTAGGTATCTCCAAGCTCCTCTGAAGTCACCATTGACCTATCCATCATCTATATAAGACACGAAACATTCAAGAAAATTCCATGTAGTGGTTAGTGTATAAATACCCAAAAAGAGACCCTAAAATCGGATGGGGGATAAGTAAGAGATACAATTGGAATAGAAAGATAGTAGATGCAAGATATAATCAAAGAGAACAGGTCAACCCAAAACAAGAGTGAAAGAAGACTCATATGAGCACAAGGGCTTAACATAGTGAGTAGATTAACCACACATTGATTGTTTTCCACCTATAACAGAAGATTGGACTAATTCAACCAAGAGAAGATAAAAAAGAATGCACATGGAATACCCCACATGCCTTCACCTATCATGGAAGGAGAGTATCCAAATACATGATTCAGACATAGAAGTATATATATATATATATATTTGATTATTCATAAAATCCCAAATGATATAATAAGAGGATATCGATATCATATCTAACCCCAAGAAGAAGAGTATCCATCAATTCTGAAAGTCCATCAATGGTGCCCAACATCTCACGCGTCTGCCTAAAAGTTACCATCAATGTCATATCATGCCTCGTCATTGTGAAACATAGTCGAGGGGACACAAACAAAATATAGAGAACACATTCCCTAATAAAATAAAAGGGATCCACTATGATATACATCAAGGAACCAATTCCTAACTCTACTAGAGGGTACTACATGGTAGTTGTCGAGGACTCCACTACCCAGCTCTAATGGAGGGTTAACTCAGTAGTCATCCAGGATTCCACTTTCCAGGTCTATAGGAGGGTCAACTCGGTAGTTATAGAGGACTTCACTACCCAAACCTACTATAGGGTCTACATGGAAAGAGTCAAGGACTCTACTTTCCAACCCTAATAGAGGGTCTAATCAGAATGCATCGAGAACTCTACTTCCCATCTTTGCTGGAGAGTCTACTCAAAAAGTGTTGGGGACTCCACTACCCAGCCCTAATAGTGGGTCAACTCTGTAGTCTCTGGTGATCCTTCATGATCAATTCCATTATGGAGCACTACGTAACCATTCATAATGAATAGAATATTCATCATTGTATCATTAAATCCATAATGGGGGGAACCATCATGTTCCATAAGGAAGAACACCCAGGATAGGATACTCATGGAAAAAATATGTGTTCAAACATAGGAGATAAAAATAATTAAAATTTCCTAAAAAAGGAACCAAGGGATACAAAATGTGTGAGGGTAACCACACAACGGGTGGTCCCTATGCATCACATGGTGATGTCCCCAACAAGTACATAGAACACTATTTGTGTAACTATATATGTGGTGTAGGTGTAGTTTATGGCATGCCCCATCTATCTATGACCAGGTTGTGTTCATCTGGCAATGTCTATGTCCTCGGGTACATGGCCATGTACCTAGTAATTTACTTCCACATGAGATCCCATCCATCTGATCCACCATATGGGTTTCCCATTTGAGGAAAGGGGTACACAACATGTAGGATGTCTACATGTCGTGCCATCCGTATGTTTTTCCAAAACCATAGCCACCACAATTAAGGGGATAAACCCTGTGTGTTCATCCCTGTACATGATGTGTAGTTGAGTATTTCAGTAGAATATCAAATATTATTTCGAAGCCTCACATCCATTTATTTCACCATATATCCCACCTTGATTCCATCCAAAATCATAAAAGTTTTTTGGGGTTCAAGCCTTTCAGTCATTGCTCACTGGAAATTAGTTTATGTTAATTTTTTGGAGGTTTGTCATACATCCCATATACCGCCACACATTTGTTTAACAATTATTGGTTCAGTTATCATTAGGAAGACCATACTTATCTCACAATAATCCTAGATATATTATTTATTCATCGATATGTTCCTCGTTTATGGATTCTTAGTGATTTCGAGGGTTCGATTGGGATCGATACTACCTGATAATGTCAAACTGGGATCGTGGGATACAACTAGAGATTGAAGCAAATAAAAATAAGGATAAAGTCACTGTAATTTTTTTTGACATTTATTGACCAATTTTTCTTGGCCAAAAATTAAGAATAAGCATCCGAGGTTAGAAAAATTCAAATAAACAATCTAATCTTGTATATAAGAGCATGCTTAGACCACAACTGGAACTGATCCAATAATAGAGGTTGATATGATCAATATATTTAATGAAAATGGAATAAATATCCAATTGAAAATCCTATATGGAGATTTTATATTTTATCATTAAAGAATGCACACACCAAAAATCGAAGTAAGTCGTTGCGTTTGATGCATCCTAATTTGGTCTGATATAGAGTTTCATCATCATCTAGTGTGATCTACGAATGGAAAGATGAAGGAGAGAATCATTCGTGATTCTAGGATTTTGAGTCTTACTTTGGATAATTTTTCATGATGATTTAATTTTCGGAATAGTTTAGGTCAAATGAAATTAATTAATTAATTTAACAAATTAATTAAAACCGCTGATCATACCGTGAACAAGAAAGGAGTCTAAACACCCTGTTTCAACTCATTTTATGTTGCGGCTAGGATAAAAACTACATTATAGACTCAAACATGGTATCAAAGTTTTGATACGAGCTTCCATTTAAGACTTATTTGATTTCTTTTAAGGAACCACTCACGCGTAATAGAAAATATATTTAATATTTTTATAAAATTAATCCCCGGAACACCGAGCCTCAAAATCGCATGTCGTTTCAACTAATAAATCAAGAAATATATATTGAAATATTTAAAAGTATTATAAGGAAAAAAAATCTATACATAATTCCCTCCTTCAATATCTTCAGCCCTGTAAAGAAAAAAAATTAGAAAACAACTCGGTATACTAAGACTGCACTTGGATCTCTTGCTCCCAGGAACTCTCCTACATGTTCCTATACTACCACAACATATAAACCAAGGGGATTATAAATCCATATAGCATCCTTTTATATTTATCCTGAATGTTCTGGGCACAGCGGAAGCACATGGGTCTATGTGCCCACTTGGATTTTTGTCATTAACAATGATTAATCCGGGATCAATACGATGATAAATGCCAGTCTCCACGGATCAAATCATGGAAATGGAGAAAGAAAAGGAAAGTACCGAAAACAAAAAGTAGGATCGCTATAGGTTAATTATAATTAATTTAATCAATTGAAAAGAAATACCATTTGGGTTTTCTTTCTTCATTGATGTTCTTTATCACATTTTGATGTGATTCATCGTTGCTTCACAGAAGCCAAGTGTAGACTTCCTCTAGCGGTGATCCACATTTGTAGGCAATGTGAGATGGTAGTATCCAATAACAGGTACATAATAAAATCCTTCCAAAACCAATACCATCCCTGTAGGCAATGTGAGATAGTAGTCTCCAACAGCTACAATATCAAGTCTTTCTCTATTGGCTACTCGTAGATCCACCTCACCTCAGTCAATCTTTCTGAATATACATGGTTCCTGTATTTGGATATAGATGTGAGCACCACAAGAAGTATCTAATACCCAATTAGTAGAAATAGATAGATTGCATTCGATAACAAACGCACCTGAAGCTTCCCCTTGCTTCCTTGGATGGGTGCAATTTTTCTTCCAGTGGCCCTTCTTGCCACATGTGAATCAAACAACATCCTATTGCCTTGCCTCCCCTATGATATTTCTTTTCTTGGATGGCCTTGAAGAAGATTTGGGCTTAAATCTCTTCACCTTCCCTTTCCTTCTATTCACCATAAAGACAGAAGGCTGTTCACGCTTCATGTCATTATCCACATGACAAATAAGTATAAGAAGATCAGATAGAGACTTATGAATGTTGTCCCTGTCGAAATTAACAACAAAGTTTGAGAAGCTCTAGGGGAGTGATGCAAGAATGAGATCGGTGCCCAGTTCTTCATGGAGTTTAAAACTTGTAAAGCCCGAAACCCAGTTACCCAGAGTCGATGCATTATTACATAACATTGGCATGATCACAAAAGTTCAAATCTCGAAAGACCGATTAGTTTAGTAGCCTTGGAAACACTAGATACATTCATAAAGTTTACATTACATCATAAAGTGAAAACTAATAAAACAACATCTTGTCTTCATATCCCCTCATACTATCCCTATAGGTCATTCATAAATTACTTCTCCACATCCTTGGAAAAATAAAACATTGAAAGGGGTGAGCTCAGATGCTCAGTAAGGATAACAATATAGCGGAAACTTTCATAAATAAGCATAAACATTTAAGGCAATGTATAACTAAAACAAAATCCTTTTAAACTTGAACTTTAGCATAATATAGAAAAGATAAATGAAATAATTCCACTTACTTACTCACATGGATATTCTACTAGTCTAATAAACACATGCAATATCAAAAACCAATTTCATAATGATGGAATGCATAATTCCAAACTATCATAACCACATAGTCAAGGCCTCGTGTCAAGAATACAAATAAGATTTTGTCAAGGCCTTGTGACAAGTCACTAGTTTGTCTCATGAGACCTACCGATGCATCGAGGAGCTATAGCGGGCTCCACCCGTCACTTATAATGTCCAATGCATTTCTCATATAAATAGGTTTAAAGATAACATAAACATTCATATTAAAACTAGCATACAAAATGTCAATACTTTCTCCATAACCCTTGATTGGTATAAAAATAACACATCCACAGTCAAAAATATCACAAAACCTTCAATACAATATGGAAGTTTTGTATCATAATAAATCAACTTGAAATAAACTTAAAATCCATCAAAGGATGTTGATATAGATGAAATCAAAACTATTTGAGAGAAATATCTATTTTTTTGAAATCATTTAAATGTATCATAATTATAAAATAAAACATTTACTTTCAAAATATTTTTATAAGATTTTAATGGAAGCTTCGATGATTTTATAATGGTGTAAAATAGCCTTGCCCTCCGTATAAGTTAAAAAAACATTCTTACCTTAATTCTGTCAAAAAGGTTAAAAAGGACCTTGTTTGGAAAACAACAGAAAAATTCCTTTATAAAAATCTTGTGAAAATTCAAAAAAGGGTATAAATGACTTTAACCCATATTATGTAAAATATTAAGAATGTTTTGAAATAAATTTTTAAGAAACCTGGATGTGGATAATAAAGAGGTCCTAGTAGATAATTATGTAAAAACAATCTCAGATAATGAAGAGATTGTGAAATAAACTCTTACCTTGTACTTTTCCTTGGTTGAGGGTTGGTTAACCTCTTTTATAATGGTGAAGTAATTGTTATTAATTTATACAAGAATCATATACATTAATAAGATATCATATATAATATTTTAACACTACTTTGTTAATAATATCTTTGTATTATCGTCGTTTCGAGTGTTAACTTACTCGTTTTCTTTTATATGTTTTGTTGTATAAGCCATGTTTGTTATGGATATGTTTTATATTTATAATATACATAATGATAACAAGTCCTTAAATATTATTTTTAATCATCAAATGAGAATTATATTTGAATGGATACAATGGGGAATGAATCTCAGCGCGTTCATGGAAACGGTAGTCCGTACGTACGCACGAGCGACAATATCATTCTTTTGATATTAAAATAATATATAATTTGATTTTATATCATATATAAAGAATAATTATCATGTTATATTTATTATTTACATGAATTATACATCATTATTATACCCATCAAAATAATAATATATTGAATAACAATTACACCACGACGTGGAGGCGGTTGGCCGTATGTACGCACGTATGGTGACATGTCATTCAAGGGATGGATAGAATAATTAATTTGGTTGTTCCATATTTATAATAACATCACAGTATATAGAATATACTATATTTATTATTTTATAATGGAAAAAACAAGGAAATAAGAAGTCGAAGAATAAAGGAACTTGAAAGAGGGTGGTGAAATCATTACCTCTTTTTCTGGTTCTTCCTTTTGATTTGATCAAAAAGGATCTTTAGGTTAAATTTATGATCAAACTAAGGCCTCTATGATGTATTGAGGGAAGTTTGGAGGATATTTTGACAGTGGTTGGCCGAGCCAAAAGGCTTTGAAGGTGTGAAATTGAGAGAAGGGGGAGTTCCCTTTTATTAGAGGGGTGAGGGGCACCTTTGGAAAAGCTAGAAATATTATTTTATAATAAATTCATATTCGGTTTATAATGGCTACAAAGTGGATTATTTTAAGGTTAAGGTGGGGATGGGTCGAAAACCACTCAACCAATAGGTTTTAGATAGGTTTAGGTCACTATATTAACCTTATCTTTTAGATTTAACTCTTCGTTAATTAGTTTGACATTTACTATGTCACTTTGTATTTTTATATTATATAGTTAATAAACTTACTATATACATCCAAGAAACCCCCAAGTGATCCATTAACGATACAACTATAATTATAGAAGTCTCTTGGACGAACCTTAGATTTTTAGGAATTGAATATCAATTAATAATATAATATTTGTTTTAAAAACTCTTTTATGTCAATTTTGACACTACTTGGTATTTGATTTTTGTGAAAATCATAAGAGCATGATTACTTAGAAAAAACATAAATAAATCAATAATAACATGTCATATTAACCTATAAAATTATTGGAATTCATAAAAAGTCTCAAATTACATTTATTTGGGTATTTATATTATCAATTATTTTAATATTTAATTAATTAGGTAGTTACTGCATCACCATTGTGTCATAAATAAATTAAATTATTTAATTATAAATAAAATACCATTATGTAAGAAATAATTTTAAATCTCTAATGAATATTTATAATCCAATTTATATTATGTATAAACCTATATTAAAAATGTTTTGGTTATTAAACTTTGATTTTAACTCTTTTAACTCTTCTTTGAATTAAATAATAATAAATGTTCTAATCTAATCGAAGTGGACCTAAATGATAATATTTTATTCCTACGATTGTTTTTGATCGAGATACACTTGTCCAATAGAATTAGGACATGTGTTAGGGTAATATTAATATCATTTTTACCCTTAACTACCATATTACTTTTAACCGTGGTAAATAAAAGTAAACAATTACTATTCACCAAAAATTATTTTTATCTTATTGAACCACATTTTTCTCCTTGATATTAACTGTGTCTCTCGTATTTTTGAAATTACATTCAGAGAAGCAGTAAAATTAAGTTTTATGTGAATTTCTAAATTCTCCTAGGAGGTGGGTAAAGGACGGTGAAAAGTTCCATAAAACTTTTATATATATAAAATTATTCTAAACTAACTCCAATGAATTACATTGAACTTATATAGGTATTATATATCTATTTTTACCTTAATTAAATTTAAATAAATTAAATAATTATTTAAATAAGAATTCGGTTTTAAACTATAACTCAGTGTTTTTTCACTATTCATCAAAAATTGAATGTTTTTCAGAAAAATACCAAAAATTCACCCTAAGATAATTTCGATATTTCAAATCCAAAAATGAAGTCCATTTTGAAAGTTAAAATTTATAAAAGTTCAAAAATTCGGAATTACTACTCATAACGACTAGTTTGATTGGTTGTGGTGTGTGTTATAACTCGAAGTTGCGTACAACACACGCTACTGTATTATTCAAAGAGAAGTGTATCGTGGAAGCTTGGGGTGTTACATTCTCCCCTCCTTCAAATACTTTCATCCTCGAAATTTCTAGAATAATATTGCATGAAAATACTTGGGTGGTTCTTCATCATATGTTCCTTGGGTTCCCACATTGCTTCTTCCATCTTATGGTTTCTCCACAAAACTTTTACCAGACGAGTCGTCCGGTTTCTCAGTACTTGTTCTCTCATATCAAGAATCCTGATGGGCTCTTCGCAATAAGACAGATCGGGTTCCAGTTCTAATTCCCCATAGGTGAGTACATGCGTCGAGTCAGGAATGTATTTCCTCAACAGTGATACGTGGAAAACATCGTGAACTTTGGAGAGACTTGGCAGCATTTCCAAATGGTAAACTATAGCCCTAATTCGTTCTAGAATTTCGAAAGGTCCGATTTACCTAGGACTCAATTTACCCTTCTTACCGAAACGTGTTGCTCCCTTCCAAGGAGATACCTTCAAAAAAACATGATCTCCTACCTGAAATTCCAAATCCTTCCTTCAGTTATCAGTATAGCTCTTCTTCCTACTTTGAGCTGCTTTGAGGTGGTTTTGGATTACCTTTCCCTTTTCCATCATTTCCTCCACCAGTTTTGGGCCTACAAGTTTTCTTTCACCAACGTCATCCCAACAGGTTGGTGTGTGACATCTCTTTCCATATAACGCTTCATATGGTGCTATCCGAATACTTGAATGAATTCTATTGTTATAGGAAAATTCCACCAGAGGTAAATATTGATCCCACATACCCTGAAAGTCAAGAGAGCATGATCTCAACATGTCTTATAAGTTTTGAATAGTCTGTTCTGATTGTCCATCTGTTTGACAGTGGTAGGCAGTGCTCAAACGAAGTTCAGTATCCAGGGATTTCTGAAGACTTTTCCAGAACATTGAAGTAAAACGGGGATCATGATCAGAAACAATCGATAGGGGTACTCCATGAAGTCTCAAAACTTCATTAATATATAGACTTGATAGACGTTCAAGTGAGAATTATTCCCCTATATCAAGAAAATTTGTTTACTTGGTAAGACGATCAACAAAGACCCATATTGAATCATTCCTTTTTGGAGTCTTTGGTAGTCCAATGACAAAGTCCATCATGATATTATCCCATTTGCACTCAGGTATGGGAAGAGGTTGCATGACTCTTCCAGGATATTGCCTTCCAGCTTTCACTTGTTGGAAAACCATACATCTTGACACAAAATCAGCAATCTCCCTCTTCATGTTGTCCCACCAAAAATGTTCCTTCAAATATCTATACATTTTGGTGCTCCCAGGGTGTATAGAGAAATTTTAACTATGAGCATCATCTAATAATTCCCTTTTTAGATCAGGTATATTGGGAACACAATGTCTCTTCCCAAATTTCAAAATTCCATCTTCATACACAAAGTCACTCAATCTCCCATCATTCACAGCTTTAATAATCTTTTGAAACTCTTCATCATCAGTATGAGAACTCTTTATCCTTTCTAGTAAAGATGGTTTGGGAAAAATTTGAAAAGGTATTGATGTTTCAGCTTCTAGGGTGATTCCCATATCCATCTTTACTAAATCCAAGAAAATAGGATCCCTTTCATCTCTCATCTTCTTCAAAACTCCATGATTCTTTCTGCTCAAAGCATCTGCCACCGTATTTTCCTTCCCCGGGTGGTAGTGTATCATGAAATCATAATCCTTGAGTATTTCAAGCCATCGCCTTTGCCTCATGTGGAGTTATTTATGTGAGAAAATGTACTTTAAACTATTGTGATCAGTATATATCTCACATTTTTCGCCATAGAGATAATGTCTCCATATCTTCAAAGAAAATGTTACAGCAGCTGACTCCAGATCAAGAGTAGGATAGTTTTTCTCAAGAATTTTTAGCTGTCGTGATGCATAGGAAATAACCCTATCATTCTTCATAAGGACACAACCAAGTCCTTTTTTTATGCATCACTATAAATAACGAACCCATCATTCTACGATGGTAGAGTCAATATAGGAGCATTGACTAATATTCTCTTCAGTTATTCAAAACATTCTTCACACTCTTTTGTACAAACAAATTTAACCCCTTTACGTGTGAGGTTTGTTAATGGGTTAGCCAATCCGACAAAATTCTGGACAAAATGCCAATAATAACCTGCTAAACCAATAAAACTGCGTACCTCAGTTATACTCGTCGGGGCTAGCCATTCTTGGATTTCCCTGGTCTTAGAAGGATCAATAGAGATTCTATATTTAGAGACAATATGACCAAGGAAAGAAAACTCTTGAAGCCAGAATTCACACTTGCTAAACATCCCATATAATTCATGTCTTCTAAGAGTCTTCAGGATAATGCGCAAGTGATTTTCATGATCTTCGTAACTTTTGGAGTATACCAAGATATCATAAATAAATACCACCACTAAATCATCAAGATATTCCTTGAAAACTCTATTCATTAGATCAATGAATACAGAGGGTGCATTAGTCATCCCAAAAGGAATTACTATAAACTCGTAATGCCCGTACCTGGTTCAAAATGCTGTTTTCGGAATGTCTTCCTTCTTCACACACAACTGATGGTATCTAGATCGAAGGTCAATCTTTGAAAATTATTGAGCTCCATGTAGTTGGTCAAATAAATCATCAATGTGAGGTAGGGGATACTTGTTCTTTATTGTTATAACATTGATCTCCCTGTAGTCGATACATAACCTCATAGATCCATCTTTCTTTTTAACAAAAAGTTAAGGGGCTCCCAATAGAGAAACACTAGGTTGAATAAATCACTTATTACTCAATTCCTCTAGTTGTTTCTTTAGTTCGACTAATTCCACAGTGGCCATTCTGTAAGGGGTATTTGATATCAGCCTTGATCCAGGAATTAAATAAATAGAAAACTCAACTTCTTGTTCTAGATGATGTCCAGGTAAATCTTCCGAAAACACATCTACATATTCTTTCACAATAGGTACATCCTCTATTTGGAAATTCTTTTCCTCACCCATAGTTATTTCATTATTTTCCTCCCCAATAATTGAATTTATTTGTACTATTGGGGGTGGATCTAAGTAAGAATTAGGTGGTGATGATTCCAATCAAAAGATAAGGTGTTCCTTTTCATCATCATAAAAAATTGTAACCTCCTTCTTCTTACAATAAATCTTCACATCATGGTCCGAAAGCCAATCCATACCGTGGATTATATCAAATTCAATCATAGGTATGACAATGAGATCAGCAGATAAAGAACATTTATGTGCTCTAATGGGAACTGATTCACAAAACTTTGTTGCAACGATACTTCCCTTAAGAGTTTTAACTAAAAAATCCCTTGTTAAATCAAATTGGAAATATCTAATTTTCTTAGCAAACTGGGAAGATATGAAACAAGGTGATGATCTAGAATCAAATAAAGCATTTGATAAACTTGAGGAAACCATTAAATTACCTACCACCATGTCTTTCGGAGCTTCTACCACAACCGTAGTGATATCATAAGCTTGGCCTTGATCCTTTGGCCTTTTTCTGAGGTAAGTTCCCCTGACGCTTATAACATTCATTTTCATAATGTCCCATCTCCCTGAAATTGTAGCATTGATCATCGGTAGCTTATTTCTTCCCCTTGCAATCACGAGCTTGGTGCCCTTTTTCACCACACTTGTAACAGACTCCCATTCCCTTCAAGAAAGTACTAGGGTGTTTATTCCAACATTTACTGCAATATGGATATTCAAATTTCCCCTTCTTACCTTTATTTTCATTTAAAGAGTGATCAGGAGATCTCTTCTTCTCTTGCTTTGCTTAAATGTAATAAGACTTAGAGAATTCTTTTTCTGTCTTGATAGCACATGAGACAATATCTTCGTATGACGTGAAGGATTGTGACACTAATACTCGACGAAGAAATGATTTTAACCCATCAATGAAATGATCAATATTACTTCTTGGGTTACATATATAATCTACAGCATACCTTGTTAACCTTGTAAAGTTAGCCTCATACTTTGCGACATTCTCATCCTCCTTTTTTCTCAGACTCAGAAATTGCCTTTCCATATCTGCTCGATGGTCACAAGGAATGTTTTTTTCTAAGAAAAGCTCTTTGAATTCCTCCATTACATATTTGATACTTCCTCATCTTCCTTTGTGTTTTGAATCAATGACCACCATTGATCAGCACCATTTGCATCACCAACTACACTATAATTATCTTGAGCAGGAGGGAAATCCCTACATGGTGTGCGTGCATTGATATGGTTTCCATTTCTTCCACTAGGAGCCATTTCTAAACAATGACATAAACTAGATCAGTTTATGAATCAAAATACATAATTACATACTTGTAAAACACTTAAAATAAATTGAACAGTTTATGAATGAAATCCATAATCATAAAAATGTTTTCTTTGAGGAAGTATATACTCATAAACCCTTCATAATGGTTTGTAAAGAAAATGAGAATTATCTTAAGCATATCCCCAAGGAGTGTCGTAACCAATAGTGCAGCAAGACCCGTTGTCGTGCACCAGTTCCTGTTTGAGTCTTTCTCAAAGCGGGGTTTTCAGGTTTAACCCCTAGGTTCATCTGTGCTATATCTACCTCTACCTACTCCTATCCAGACAGGTGTGTATTGCTCGAAAAACTCACAAAATCTCTACAATACCAAAATTCTAGGAAGTTATTCTATACTAATCCTCAAAGTCTATCTTAGGGATTTGTGCTCGAATCAGGGTTTATCTAAATCTAGTTTAAAAAGTTTTTACTAAACTTCCTCTGATACCAACTGTGATGCCCCAACCCTAGTTACCCAGAGTCGGTGCGTTATTACATAACATTGGCATGATAAAAAAAGATCAAATCTTGAAAGACCAATTAGTTTAGTAGCCTTGGAAACACTAGATACATTCATAAAGTTTACATTACATCATAAAGTGAAAACTACTACAACAACATCTTGTCTTCATATCCCATCATACTATCCATATAGGTAATTCATAAACTACTTATTCACATCCTGGGAAAAATAAAACATTGAAAGGGGTGAGCTCAGATGCTCAGTAAGGATAACAATATAGTGGAAACTTTCATAAATAAGCATAAACATTTAAGGAAATGTATAACTAAAACAAAACCCTTTTAAACTTGAGATTTATCATAATATGTCAAAGATAAAATGAAATAATGCCACTTACTTATTCACATGGATATTCTACTAGTAGAATAATCACATGCAATATCAATAACCACTTTTATAATGATGGAATTCATAATACCAGACTATCATAACCACATAGTCAAGGCCTCGTGACAAGACACTAGTTTGTCTCATGATACCTACCGATGCATCAAGGAGCTATAGCGGGCTCCACCCGTCACTTATTAAGTCCAATGCATTCCTCATAAGAATAGGTTTAAACATTACATAAACATTCGTATTAAAACTAGCATATGAAATGTCAATACTTTCTCCATAAACCATGAATGGTATAAAAATAAAACATCCATAGTCAAACATATCACAAAACCATCAATACAATGTGGATGTTTTGTATCATAATAAATCAACTTCAAAAAAAACTTAAAATCCATCAAAGGATTTTGACATAGATGAAATCAAAACTATTTAAGAAATAAATCTCTTTTTTTTTAAATCATTAAAAAGTCTCAAAATTATAAAATAAAACATTTACTTTGAAAATATTCTTATAATATTGTAAGGGAATCTTCGATGATTTTATAATGGTGGAAAATAGCCGCACCCACCGAATTAGTTAAAAAAACATTCTTACCTTAATTCTGTCGAAAAGGTTAAAAAGGACCTTGTTTGGACAACGAAGGAAAGATTGCTTTATAAACATATTGTAAAAAGTCATACAAGGGTATAAATGACTTTAACCCATATTCTGTAAAATAGTAAGAATGTTTTGAAATACATTTTTAAGAAACATGGATGTGGATAACAAAGAGGTCCCAGTAGATAATTACGTAAAAAAACCTTGGATAATGAAGAGATTGCGAAAGAAACCCTTACCTTGTACTATTCCTTGGTTGAGGGTTGGTTAAACTCCTCTATAATGGTGAAATGATTGTTATTAATTTATACAAGAATCATATACATTATTATGATTTCATATATAATCTTTTTACAGTACCTTGTTAATAATATCTTTGTATTATCGTCTATTCGGGTGTTAACTTACTCGTTTTCTTTTATATGTTTTCTTACATAATCCATGTTTGTTATATATAGGTTGTATATTAATCATATACATAATTATATCAAGTCCTTAAAAATTATTTTTAATCATAAAATTAGAATTATACTTGAATGGATATGATGGGGAATGAATCTCATCGCGTTCGTGGAGACGGTAGTCCGTACGTACACACGAGCGACAATATCATTCTTTTGATACTAAAATAATATATAATTGGATGTTATATCATATATACAGGATCATTATCATGTTATAGTTATTATTTACATAAATTATACATCATTATTATACCCATATAAATAATAATATATTGAATAACAATTACGCCACGACGTGGAGACGGTAGGACGTACGTACACACATATGGTGACATGTCATTCATGGGATGGATAGAATAATGAATTTGGTTGTTCCATATTTATAATAACATCACAGTATATATAATATACTGGAGTTATTATTTTATAATGGAAAAAACAAGGAAAGAAGAAGCTGAAGAAGAAAGGAACTTGAAAGAGAGTCGTGAAATCATTATCTCTTCTTCGGGTTCTTCCTTTTGATTTGATCAAAAGGCCTCTATAGGTTGGATTTTGGATCAAACTAAGGACTCTAGGTTGTATTGAGGGAATTTGGGAGGATATTTGGGTAGATGTTAGCCGAGCCAAAAGGATTTGAAGGTGTGAAATTGAGAGAAGGTGGAGTGCCCTTTTATAAGAGGGGTGAGGGGCACCTTTGGAAAAGCTAGAAATATTATTTTATAATAAATTAATATTTGGTTTCTAATGGCTCCAAAGTGGATTATTTAAAGGTTAAGGTGGGTATGGGTTGAAAACCACTCAACCAATAGGTTTTATATAGGTTTGGGTCACTATATTAACATTATATTTTAGTTTTAACTCTTAGTTAATTAGTTTGACATTTACCATGTCACTTTGTATTTTTATATTATATAGTTAATAAACTTACTATATACATACAAGAGACCCCCCAAGTAGTCCAGTAATGATACACATATCATTATATATGTCTCTTGGACAAAACATAGATTTTAAGGAATTGAATATCAATTAATAATATAATATTGTTTTTAAAAACTCTTTTATGTCAATTTTGACACTATTTGGTATTTGATTTTTGTGAAAATCATAACAGCATGATTACTTCAAACAAACATAATTACATCAATACTAACATGTCATATTAAACTATAAAATTATTTTAATTCATAAAAAGTCTCAAATTACATTTATTTGGGTATTTATATTATCAATTATTTTAATATTTCATTAATTAGGTAATTACTACATCACCATTGTGTCATAAATAAATTAAATTATTTAATTATAAATAAAATACCATTATGTAGGAAATATTCTTAGATTTATAATGAATATTTATAATTCAATTTATCTTATGTATATCCTTATATTAAAAATGTTTTAGTTACCAAACTTTTATTTTAACTCTTTTAACTCTTCTTTGAATTAAATAATAATAAATGTTCTAATCTAATCCAAGTGGAACTAAATGATAATATTTTTTCCTAAGGTTTTTTTGGTCTAGATACACTTTTCCAATAGAATTACGACATGTGTTAGGGTAATATTAATATCATTTTTACCTTTAATTACCCTATTTACTTTTAACAGTGGTAAATAAAAGTAAAAAGTTACTATACACCAAAAATTTATTTTACCTTATTGAACCAAATTTTATTCCTTAATATTAATCGTGTCTCTCAGATTTTTGAAATTTCATTCACAGAACTGGTAAAATTATGTTTTATGTGAATTTCCAAATTCTCCTAGGAGGTGGGTAAAACACGGTGAAAAGTTCCATAAAATTTATATATATATATATAATTATTCTAAACTAACTCAGATGAATTACATTGAACATATATAAGTATTATGAATCTATTTTGACCTTAATTAAATTTAAATAAAATAAATAATTATTTAAATAAAAATTCGGTTTTAAACTATAACTCTGTGTTTTTTCACTATTCATCAAAAATTAAATGTTTTCAGAAAAATACCAAAAATTCACCCTAAGATAATTTTGATATTCCAAATCCAAAAATGAAGTCCATTTTGAATGATAAGATTTATAAATGTTACAAAAGTGGGTATTACTATTCATAACGGCTAGTTTGATTGGTTGTGGTGTGTGTTAGAACTCAACGTTGCGTACAACACACGCTACTGTATTATTCAAAGAGAAGCATACCATGGATTCTTGGGGTGTTACAAACCCTAGAACCTCAAAGTGCTCAATGTAGCCAATGAGTTTGACTACATGAGGCCCAGTTGGGGAACCCTCTCCATGCTTGCTCTAAAATAGAGCCTTGGAGATCTCAAACCTTTCTAGTCTTGTTCTCTCATGGTATAGACCACGGAGATGCTCGAGCATGCTGTAGGCATACATGTCTTCATGAGACTTCATGCGCTCACTAGAAATTGATGACAACATCAAACATTGAATGTCGTGTGCATCGCTCAAATGTTGATCATAGACCAGGAAATCTTCATCAATTGCCCCTTGGGCAGGCAGATCAGGAAGTGAGGACTCCGACACGTAAAACTTTCATTCATGGCGTAGGATAATCCAAAGGCACCTAAACCATTCCTGAAAGTTACTTCCAGTGAGGATATTTTCTTTATCCTGAATTGATTGCAGAAAAAATGTGGTTGATGAGTTTTTCATTTCGATTGCACAAATTAAAAGAGCAGATTTATCAGTACTTTTGATTACATTTTATGAAATTATTAATTCTCCCACTATTTTATCAAGTCCCAATGGCCCTCCCCATTTAACTTGGAATGTCCAGTTTCTTTGACATTCTAGTGGCAAGCATCCATATTCCCCTTCGCATAACCCCAACAAGGGTTGGTCAAGGAATTTGAAGGTATTTAGGTAGGCAAGTCTTTGCCAATTGTGAGCTTACAGTTCCTTGATCTGTTGAGTGGACTCCCCACTCCAGAAATCCTGACTTGGATTTCCTCAACTCTTGCCTCCAATATTACATCAATTCTTGCAAGGTATAATCCTCTTGATTTAAT
Organism: Viscum album; assembly: GCA_963277665.1. Classification (NCBI taxonomy): domain Eukaryota; kingdom Viridiplantae; phylum Streptophyta; class Magnoliopsida; order Santalales; family Viscaceae; genus Viscum; species Viscum album. The sequence goes on from OY728166.1 coordinate 787,346,403, forward strand.
ATGGTTAAGTCAACCCGAAACCTTTCATAAGGGATTCCTTTATAAAAGTAAGAGTCTGAATAAGGGTTGGTCAAACACATAGTTTTATTGAGTCTTGCCCTTAAACAAGTAACGGAAGGCGTAGTCTGACATAATATGGTATTTGAGGGATTTTATTCTTTATGCATTGTTTTGCATTATCACATTCTTGTTAATATTAAGTGATGGTTTCTTAAGTGATTAACCATGTTTTGATAATGTTTACGCATAGTTTAGTTTTTATTTTATTCCATATTTTCATGCTTTTTTATTAATTAGGTGATCACGAAAACACATACATAATAAAGAAACCATGCAATCAGACAGATTTAAAATAATACGGCATGATCATGAGATTCTATTGGTTGGATTATCTAGTGGTTTTGATAATCTAACCCTGACCTATGGAAAACACCTTGAACCTGATGGTTTGTGTTTTGCAGCTCCCACATGTCCACCTTTGTATCTTCTTGGGTTGGTTTCACCTCAGCTTTGGAATTCAAACTGTCTCCTCTGGCTTGAGAGATCCTCCATTACATGGGGTTTACATTAAAGAAACCATGGGCACACATGCCCTATATTTTATTTGAAGAAGGTTCGCAGGCCAACGAATTTAAATTAAACTAATTTAAATGAAACCACACACACATATAAAGGGTCTTTGGCATAGCTCATGATCATCCATAACATGAAACGACATTTACGTATATTTAGAATTCAAATTATTTTAATCGTTCTTTCATTTAAGATAAGTCATGCTCGAATTCAACAAATCTTGATCTTATAATTAATCAATTATTTATCTTAAATTCTTTTCTGAATTTCCTTAAGATTATTCTCATCCATATTCCTTGTACAGGTCTTTGTACTTTTGGAGGAAACCTGGTGAAATTTCTGGAAAGTACACGACATGTAGTTTATATTTACATGGTGTGTATTTATTTTCACCCTTTATCCAAAGTACACGCCGAGGGCTTTTTCATGTTTTCTGTACTTTGGAAATTTTGGAGTACAAGACATGTAGATAAATAATACACGGCGTGTACTTCCTTGTTACGCGGTAACTGGCCTGGCGATCCCATGTACGTGGTATGCGGCTTCTCCTTTGTACACGGTTTCACTTGGGCCGGATCAGACTACACAGCGTGTTGTTCCAACATACACGCCGTGTATTCTGGTTCCCATGCGCCGTTTCATTCTACTCAACATGGAGTAATAAAAACATAGGCATACTCAATTCACATAGTGTGGTTTGGTGGACCAGTGCCGGTTTTTTGAACCTAAGTACACGGCGTTTAGTTTTTAGTACACACTCGGTATTTCCGTGTTGTACAGACAGAAAGATCTGCTCCTCCGGATGAGTTCCTCATTTCAATTTTAATCAAAATTAAAATGAAAAGGTAATTTCTGTGATATGAATTGAGAAACTAAGGTGGAAGAATAGATCTTGTTTATTCAGAATTATAGAACGATTTATTTCAAATTGAATTAAATATAAATGCGTAAATTATCAATGAAAATTAAATTACTATAATCAACATTTTAACATCCCTTTGATAACATTTGAAGGTTCTAGGCGCGACAGAAGCACATGGGTGGATGTGCCCTCTTGGATTTTTGTCATCAACAATGATCAATCCGGGATCAATACGACGATAAATTCTAGTCTCCACAGATTGAATCATAGAAATGGACAAAGAAAAGGAAAGTCCCGGAACCAAAAATTAGGATCATTACAAGTTGATTATAATTAATTCAATCAATTGAATATAAATACCTTTTGGGTGTTCTTTCTTTGTTGATGTTCTTTATCACATTCTGATGTGATTCATCATTGCGTCGCAGAAGCCAAGTGTAGACTTCCTATAGCGGTGATCCACACGTGTACCTCGTATCTCAGGACGTCACCAAAGGAGTCTCTAGGTGCTAGCATAGAGAAACCTTTTCTTGCGTTGTCCGCCTTAGATCGTATTGATTTGATAGAAGAGGATCTCTCTTGGTCTTTAGAGAATTCTTGGAGGAAGATGTTCTTTCATCCTTGAAATAATTCTCTAGAATTGTTGTGCACAACGATTCTCTTGTGTTAGAAATGAGTTGGGGTTTTGAGGATATTTATAATCGAGTTTGAGGTTGTAGAGTTATGACAATAAATAAATGTGTTACACGTTTCATTTATTTCATTAACTCTTATTGAAAACCCCCTATGTCGAATAATTAATTCCTTGACATGTGCTCACGCTGATTATAATAAATACCATTTAATAAAACGATATTTCCTCAAAATCCTGACTGAAAAAACTACACGGTGTGTATTAATAAATACACAGCTTGTACTTGTTTTACATTGAAAACTACATGGCGTGTAAATTCAATGTACATGGCATGTATATCTTGTTTTCATTTATTCATTTCCTTTCCAAAATAAAAACTACACAGCATGTACATTTAATAATACACGGTGTGTACTTGTTTTCAAAATAAAACTACACAACATGTAATCATTGATACATGATGTGTACTTGTTTTCTTTTATGCATCCTTCATCATTAAAACAATTTAGGATTCCTTGAATAATTATTAAACCACGTACGAGAATAATCTTTATTCTTCTTGAGATACTTGAATACACTTAGTGTGTGACCCTCTAGTCCTCTTTCTCGTTGGTATTAGGTGGTCTTGCCTAAAGTCCATGATTACTGTCTAGCAACGGGTCAAGGAAACCGAGAGAAAGAAGTTGATGCCGCATTGAAGTATCACCACATACAAACACTTACTGTGTAATTTATTCCCTTTGTCTCAATTTCTCATCAAGCATGTTTCATGGCAGTGTCATAATCCTATATTCTTGATCTGTCGTTCTTTGAATACCTGAAATAAACTCATCATTTACACCATGTCCATGAAATTTAATGTGATAGTTCTATTTCAATCAAAGGGTTGAGATATTAACTTCCATAAATGGAAGGGACAAATCCTTTCTCAAGTTATCCATTAACAACATGTCACTCGTGACGCACCCAACGTACCCTACTTCCTGCCAATTGTCTGCATGACAGTTTTCGTTAGTAAATCTAAGTGCGCAAGTCATGACATGAGTTAATGATAATATTTCAGTCTAAGGACCATTACACGCGCTTGTACATAGTAATGTACGATGGCACCAAGACTTGCAGAATTACTACTGGCGGGTCTGTTCTCATAATCTCCCATCTTGGAGATTACCATGTGCGAACTCCATGAGAGAGAGTCTCGTCTTCTTACGAGTACTCTCACATGAAGGTCTGTATACTATGTGTCCTATCATAGTATGTCATCTAACCACAGAACTTTATTTAATAATATTGTTATAGCATTTCAAGGTTCTCATCATAGCGAGGATCTTCCATGACCTTATTAATGCAACAAATATTCCAGGACATTATTATATTATAATCATACAGAATAATGAAAAATATATAATAAGTGAACATTCATGTAATCAAAGTAAAAAATAGTTGGTTCTCCTGACACCAACCCTTACAAATCCTTGATCGCCACACAGTTCTCTAAAAATGTGTCTCCTTCCTCAATATCCATCTCATTTCATCCATTGACATGCATAAGGGAAATCATGTTTACCCTCACCAACGACATATGGAAGAAGTCATGCACCTGCTCTAGATGCGGGGGTAGGGAAAGCTGATAAATAACTTCACTAACCCTATGAACGATCTTGAATGACATGATGAACCTCAAGGATAGCTTTTCATCCTTCCCGAACATCCAGAATCCTCGTAATGGGTAGAATCTTAGGAAAAAAAACTAATTGAAATCCAAGGTCCTAGGATGGGGATGCATATAATTTTTTTTTTCTTTGGTCCATTATCATCCTCTCACGAATGACCACAACCTTCTGTATTGTAACCCGCACTATCTTTGGTCCCAAAAGAGATGTCTCACTAATCTCTATTTAGCACAAGGATGATATGCAAGGTCTCTCGTATTGGGCCTCAACAGGCTTCATGATAATAGTAGAGTGGTAACTATGGATGCAAGCATATAATACTAAGGTAAATTGGTCCTCCCAGCATCGGAAAAAATCTAACATGCAAGCCCTTTGCATATCCTCTAACACCTAGATAGTTCTCTCGGTATTTCCATTGGTATGGGGGGAAAGGATGTACTAATCCTCATTTGGGTCTCAAATTTCTCCTTCATTCCTCTCCAAAACTGTGACGTAAACCACACTTCACAATCAGAGATAATCATTGAGGGAACCTCATGAAGGTGAACAATCTCTCATATGTACATCTTCCTGAAAATATATATTGAAATTTTCTCCCTAATATCAATGAAGTATACCAACTTCAAGATTTTGGTCAACTGTCACCCAGATGGAATCATGGAAATTCACTGTGTGCAGTATCACTGTCACAAAGTTGATTTATATTCCTTCCCACATCCACTTCAAGATATCAATGGGCTGTAACAAACCTCCTGGAATATGGTGCTCAGCCTTCACCTACATATAGTTGTGGAACTGAGAGACAAACTCAGGTATGCTTCAACTCTAACTGGAACTTCAAAACCATTATTGAAGGTCTATGTACATCTTCCCCACTCTGGGATGTATAGATATGTGAGAAGTGTGGAACCTCTACATCCCCTCCTCCCGCATCATGATTGGAACCACTGTTCACCCCAAGAACATGATGACATTATTACCTACTTCAAAATCTCCATCTACTAATTCACCCATGGATATCATGTCATGGAATAACTCACAGACAGTGTATCCTAGAAGGGAATCTCCCATATGCTTTAGAAGTGAAGGATTCAACACCATCAACTATAGAAAAGACATACCATCATGCTCGACTAGGGTCAGCTATAGGGAGGCCAACTACTCTGAAGCCTCCTCCACCAAGAGAGCCTAAGACTTCCTGCTAAGGGAATCTGTTACTACATTTTCCTTCCCTAAATTATAAACTATATCAATGTAACAGTGCTAAAGGAATTTCAACCAGTATCATTGTATTAGGTTCAAGTATCTCTATGTGAAGACATACCTGAGACTCTTATGGTCTAAGTAAACCAGAAAGTGCTCTCCCAGAAGATAGTGCCTCCACATCCTCTGGATGAAGACATCCACTAAAATCTCTAGATTCTATGTCATGTAGTTTTTCTCATGGGGTCTAAACTTCCTTAACCTATATAGGATAACTTCATACCACTGAATCCACACACACTTGATCCCAGCAGCTAAGGAATCATAATACACTACGAGCTCCACACCTTCCTCTGGTAGTCTCATCAGAGGAGTAGTCATCAACCTCTTCCTCAACTTCTCAAAGGCCATTTGGAACTGATCAGTCCAGTTAAACAAATTCCTTTTTCACATTAGAGTGGTCAAATAGGTTTTGATTCTAGAGTTTTATACCAAAACCTCATGTAGTACCTCCCAATGAAACGAAATATACGCACATATGAAACACTATTAAAGGGATCCCAAGAAATAACTACATATCTATATTCTATATCCATGGATAAACCATGATTAGAAAAAACATACCACAAAAATTGAACCTCATGAATCCAGAACTGACACCTCGAGAGTTTCCCATAGAGTTGGTACTCCCAAAGAAAATATTTAAACACCCTCAAGTGATCTTAATGTTACTCCTCTGATGCATAATAGATGAGTCTGTTGCTGATCACGATGACAAAAAACCATTTCAATTTTGGCTAGAATACTTTGTTCCCTAAATCCATAAACACAATGAAAGTGTTTTTCACACCAAGGGGAATTACAAGGAACTCAAAGTTTCTGAAGTGATATCAGAATGCCAACTTTGGAATATATGCCTCAGAAAGCCTCAAATAGTGGTAGATGAACCACATATTGATCTTCAAGAACTGTGTCACACCTCGCAGCCGGTTAAAGTGGTCAGCAATACCCATAAATGGGTACTTGTTCTTTTTCTTTTCTTGGTTCAGGTGACAATAATCAATAAAAATCCAAAAGCTACCATTATCATTTTTCATGAAAAACACTGGAGATACCCAGAGGGACACACAAGGTATTATGAAAACCTTCTAATAAAGGTTCTCCTATTGGAACCATATCTCCCGGATCTCAGTAGGGGCCATCCAATATAGATCAGAAAATATTAGTGCGGTCCCAAGATGCAAGTTGATGCAAAACTCCATATCCCACCTTGGAGGTATTTCCAAAACATCCTAGGGGAAGATGTCCATACAATCCTTCACAATTAATGGAATACAGATTTCTGAATAGCCCACTGCACCAAGGTCTACAATCACCAACTTAACCTTTCCCTGAGATCTCTCTCACCAAAGAAGGTGAATCTCATCCCATCAGTGAGTAGGATTCTGACTTGTTTATGGTGGTAGAAAATCTGGGATCAGACCATAGAGAACCAATCTATACCCAATATGATTTTATATGGTTCCATCTTGATGACCAAGAGGTCTCACTTGAACCAATATTCAGTAAGAGATAGATCACACTACCGGTAGATAAAAGATACCAAAGAAGCATTCCCTATAAGAAGCTCAAGAGAATGATACTAGTATAGTGCTTGAACTAGGTCCTTTATCTCTCACACCATGAGTATAGAGATAATGGAACGCAGGAAACCTATTTCTAATAATACTTAATAAAATGTATAAGAAACATAGATCATGCCTCAAATCATCTCACGCGTTGCGGGACCATAAACCTCCAATGTCTTCCGATGTCCATGGCCTCGATGCTATCTCCCTAAACTAGATGTGGGCCACCTTATGGGGGTGGTGGAAGGATTTCATAGTATCTTACAGTAACCATATATCCTTATCCTTCTCTAATAGCTCTTCCTCCCTGGGGACCACCCATCCCTCTCCTGGGAGGTCCTTGATCACGGCGCTGCCTCTACTATGGAGGTCCGTCAGCTATATGCTTTTTTTTCTCAGCATGTATGGTCATGTAGTCTCATGCTATGTGACCTAAAACTTTATAAGTAAAACACCACCCATCCATAGGATTCCCTGGACTTATGTGTTTCCCCTGACCACATGCATAAGCCGGATTGTAGGAGTACTTCCTATGTCGAGATACCACTGACTGGAGCCTGCTAGATACTGTAGACGACTCATCTCTGTGACACACACTTTCATCTCTAGCTGTCTGGAGTACCTATAACAAAAATATCTCAATCACAAGTTCCCAATCCAACACCCCAACATAGGTGGGGATGCACAAGGGTACAACACTTTCACATATCTCTCTGTTGATTCTCTGATAAAACATCGATACTGGGATGTAGCCACTGCAGATCAAGTCAAGAGAGTACCAGGTAAGGACATTGAACCTTTCTGTATACTCAGCCCCCATCATCCCTCCCTGTTATAGCTAGATAATCTCATGAATCTGAACTAACCACAAACAAAATGGGTAGTACTCCTCATAGAATAACTGCTGGAAGTCTTTCCACAAGAGTTTTGACTCATCATGCATCTATCCAACATGCCTCCTATAGTTCCCAACTACTTCATTGAAATGGATTTCCACCAGTGAAAATAGATGATCAATCATGGTATGAATAATATTATATATATGGAACACAAACTCTAGCCAATCCTATACCACTTGAGGATCTAGCTCTCTATGGAACCTCAATGGCCTATGGTGCTGGAACTCACAGAGCGCATTAAGCCTGCACAAATCCTCTCCCTTCTATACTATAATGATATAAAGTTTGATAAGTGTAGGTGCTACTCCCTACCCACATAGAGGAAGTGTGTCTTGAGATGGACCCTAAACTAAGACATCATAAATCATTGGATCATCATCATGATATATCACTAGTATCTTGGCTGGCTGTCATCACTGAGGCATCCTGATATTTATCAAGACGTACAATGACCAAATGAGCATATATATAAATGAAAATAATGGGGAGATGAATCAAGAAGGACAGTAAAATAATTAATCATATATGATGCATGTACCACTAATCCCTTCAACCAATTTCTCAGTATGCCAAGTTGATAATTAGGTAGTCAAGGTCATGGTGAATTGATACATCGGCCGCAACCACAATTAAATGACTCCCTGGCCTAATATCCACACTTGAGACACTTTAACATTATTACTCTAAACCCAACCAAATACTTGTAATGGTTCCTATCCAAATAAAAACTCAATGAATGAAATTCCTCTGATACAAATATGTCACGACCCGACCCAAGCCAGGACCCAAACATCAACTACCCCAAGCCCACCTTTACAGGCCAGGGGATCACAATTAGTGTCAAAAGAATAACTAACACATCGATGCGTTTTCATAATTACTTATATGAACACATGCTTCTATCTCAAGGTAAAATTTAAGAGGGAGTAGAAGTAAAAGAAACCTAAAGCTGAGGGAACAACCATGCATGAAAAACTAATAGATGGTACAAGAGTATGATAGTGTAAACTGAAATGTAAAGAGGAAAAATAAACACCCAACCAAAAACATTTCCCAACCAAATAGAATTGGAAAAGTAAACTTCTGAGATATCCTAACTCCTACATCCCAAGTTGTGACCACCGTACGCGATCCAAAGTATAAGGTATCCCTAAGATCCCCTAAAAAATCGATGACATATCTATTATCTGTATAAGACATGATGTTTTTGGGAAAATACCATTATGGGGTGAGTATATATATAACCAATAAGAAACTGTGAAAGAAGAATAAGGATCAGTAAGAGATACGACATGAATAGAAAGATATTGGATGCAAGATACAGTTAAAGGGAACAACTTAACCCAAACCCAGAGTGAACGAAAACTCATCCAAGAACAAGGGTCTGGATACATTGAGTAGAGGAAATACATGTCAAGTCTTCACCACCTATAATATGACATTAGACTAATCTGACCATGATAAGCTAAGCCTGGAAAGAATGTGGCATACCCTATGCATCTTCACCTCTCATGGAAGGAGAGTTACTAAATCCAAGGTGTGGATATAGAAGAGTATATATATATATATATGCTCATTCAATAGGATCCCAAACATGAGAGTTAGGGGATATTCATCTCACTTCTCATCCAAAGAAAAAGAGTAGCCAATAGTTCCAAAAGTCCATCAATGGTGCCCAACATATCATGCGTTTACCCATAAGTAACAGTGTGAGTCATACCACACGTCATCACTATTCCAAATAACCGAGTGGCCTTAAACCAAAAGTATAGGAACTATGACCTGGTACAACATGAGGGATCCACTCTGATGGCCATCGAAGACTAACTCCCCATCTCTACTAGAGCGTACCACTTGGTTGTTGTCGGGGACTCCACTTTCCAAATGTACTACATGGTCAACTAGGTAGACATCCATGAATCCACTACCCAGCTCTACTGGAGGGTTAACTTTGTATTCATCAAGGTCTCCACTGAAGAAACCTATTGGTGGGTCTAATCAAAAAGTGTTTAGGACTCCAATGACTATCCCTACTAGATGGTATACTTGGAAATCATAGTGCACTCAACTTCCTAGCCCCACTGGAGGGTATACTCGAATAAATGTCAAGTAATCCACTACCTAGCATAGCTGGAGGGTAAACATGATAGTATCTGGTGATCTTGTATGATCACTTCCATCATCAAGTGCTTCTTAACATAGAGTAATTCTCAAAACATTCCACGTTGTATCATGAAATTCACAACATAGGGAACCATCACATTCTTTGTGTAAAAACATTTAGGATATGATACTCATGGAAAAAATATGAGTTTAAATGAAGGAGATAAAGTTTACTAAAAAAGGAACCAAGGGATACACAGTGTGTGAGGTAACTCACATGGCATGTGGTCTTACTCCACCGCCAGGCCATATCCCTGGAAACTGTACGACTCCTTATCTGTTTATCAGTATATGGTGTGTCAGTGGACTATACAGTGTGTCCAAGACTACTGAGACTAGGCCATTTCCTTCTAGGCTTCTATATTTCCTTGGGTACATGGTCATGTACATATCCATATACTTCCACATGGAATCCCACCTGTTTGATCCACCACATGGGTTTCCTATCTAGGGAAGGTGTACATAGAATTTATGATATATACACATCATTACATCCTTATCTTTTTGCAAAACCCTAGGCATCACACTTGAGAGGATACATGTAATGTGTTCATCCATGTACATGGTTTGTGGTTGAGTTTTCTTGAGAATACTGGATATGTTTTTGACACCTCAAATCCATCAATTTCACCATATATCCCACCTTCATTCCACCATAAATCATTAGATCTAGTTGTGGATTATGGTTTCCAACCATCACTCATTGGAAATCAGTTTCTGTTCTTTCTTCAGAGGTCCATTGCATATCCCACACACCATCATGCCTCAATTTAAAAATAATTTCTTTACCAGTTTAAAACCATCCCCATATCATAAAAATCTCATATTTGTGCTTTATTCATTGATCTATGACTTTTTTGTTGATCTATTAAAAGAAAAAGATGGATAAAAGAAAAATAGTAAATGTTAAACCATCATTGACCAATAATTATTGGACAACTATTAATAATGTGTATTCATGGTTATAAACAATTCAAGTCACCATTTTAATCTGGTACGTAGGAGAATTCTTAGGCCACAATTGGCTCATATATAATAAAATGGATTGATATGATTAATCTATTTAATAAAAATGGTGTAAATAACCAATTGAAGAGTTTTACATTGATATTGGATCATTCTTCATTGAAGAATATGCTCACTAATGATTTATGGAAGTCATTTCCTTCATTGTGTCCCAATTTTCTCCGATCCGAAGTTTCATCATCGTCTGATGTGATGCACCAATGGAAAGAGGAAGGGGAGAATTGTTGGTGATTCTAGGATTATGAAGATAACCATGTACATTTTTCCATGATGATGTATTTGTAAGAACATTTTAGGTTAAATGAGATTAATTAATTAATTTAAAAAATTAATCAAAACCAAATGAATGTACTGTCGATGGGTGAGGAGTCTGAACGCCCTTTACCAAATCATTTTATGCCACGCCTAGGATGAACACCATGTTCCAAACTCAAACATTGTATCATATTTCTAATATGATATTATATTTAAGAGTTATATCATTTCATTTAAGGAACCACATGCGCAATATAAAACACATATAATATTTTTAAAAAATTAATTCCACGGAGATCAGGTCTTAGAATTGCACGTTTTCTGAGATCCTAGATCTAGAAATATATATAGAAATATTTAAAATTCTTAAAAGGGAAAAATAGGGTCTTGACACATAGTTTAACCCATAAATATTACTTTAAGATATTATGAATACCTATTACTTCCAATATTGACCCCATGTGATTATTTTTTCATATTTCTTATTTAAACCATCAAAATGAAGTGTTTGATCAATGGGGTCTTCATGTATATATATTTACCTTTTATACTAATTATTATGTGCCTCCTTGGGTATTTAATTGATATCAAAACTAGTGTGAGATTTATAGTAAATCAATCATTCATTTGGGTAATATCTAAGGTTAAATTATCTGTGATAGATCCCAAAATGACAAGAGATTGATTCTTGAACTACAAAACCTTTCAGAAGTGTCTACCTTAACTATCAAGGTTACTTGTATATGTTAAAATTTCTTACAAAGGTGATAAATGTGCCAAATATCATAAAATTGTCAATGCATATTTCCAAATAAAATTATGGACATGTGTAGAATTATGAACTAAGGAAAAATAAAACATTGGTGTTTTCAATGGCTATCGAGGAGGATAAAAAAATATTCCTAAGTGGTTTCACAAACCACGCCATAAGGAAAGCGGGGAAAAACTAATAAAAAATCCATCATATGGCTAAGGAATAACAGAGAATCATATATTTATAGATCATTGATCTAAGATAAATTCATAAGTTGGATTAGTCTCACAATAGAGGTAAATCCCTAGAAAATGAATTTATAAAATTCTAATTCTAATATTAAGAAGGCATTTTTCACAAGTGGTATTTCAAGGTGAATAAATAAGGAGACTAAAATGCATATTGAATGAAATTGGTTTTCTTATAATGACTAACCACATCCCTTTACATGATAATGATCAAGAATTAACCCTACCCCATATACATAATTATTATATTTAATGATTTATGTGAGGGGTTATTATGTGGGAGTTATGATTCATAGTGTGTATAAACTAAAAGAAGATGAAGGCCTTGATTAAGGAAAATTACATTATGAAGATATAAATTATTCTTGTAGTTTGAAAGATATATTTGTGTTTTTATGTGATATCTATATAAATTTGGTGACAAATATGTGATATCAAGACGTATTCCATATGGTATCACGCTACTACTAAAGAGAAGAAAAATTGTGGGAGAAGAAGAAACATCTATAGAGGAACTAATAATTTATTTTTGTTTGATGAAACAATGTGGTATCAACTGCTAATTTTTAAGGATCATTAAAGATTCTAAGAAATAAATCTACCATGATAAATATTATATAAGACATGTTGTTTTAGAGGAAAATGGACATAAAGGTTATTTTTGATAAAGATGCAAATGATCTCTAGCATAATCTGGAATATATAAAGTACCCTAAATTAGATTAATTATCATTGATATCTAGTAGGGTCATTATTTTATAAAAAAGTGGTTTCTATTAGTTTGATATATGTTACGAATCATAGACTTTATATTTTATTTCTTATCCACCAACATTCTTGTTTAAGTTCGACTGAGATCATATTGAGTTTGATTTTGAAGGAAAACTATTTCTCATGTTTTATGAGATTATTGTAATAATTGAGTTATGTAGATAACATTGAATTTATTATATTAAACACTTAATACTACATCGAGTGATGATTAAGTGGACTTAGAGGATTAGTTAATCACTCACCACCAAGATGTATTTTAAATCGCTAAATTTATTTGATAAATTATAGATGTAGGTGAATGTAGTTCAGATATTGGGGATTCAGTTTCCATAGTTTTTGAGTATGGGATGCGTGTTTTGAACTAAAATGGAAATTATAAACATAAAACATACTTCTTGAGTCATTACAAGCACACTATGTATTATATTGAGTTGCAAAAAATTGAGTACGTGATGTGTGTTTTTCTTTGAGCTGTCTACACCAACCTAGAAAAGAAAGAAATGTTCAATTTTTATGGAAGAGGAAACCCCATGATAAAAAAATGCCTCATCTAAAATAAACATGTTCTCTATTTTTTGTATTTCTACAAACAATTGAAGAAAAAATACGAATTCCCAAAAATATCTGTTAAATAAATAAATAATTATTAGATAAAAATTTCAAGGAAAATAACATAAAATAATAAATAAAATGGTGAAAAATGAACTAAACACATAGTAGTAATTCACCTTTTCATGATTACTGTATACATTTTGGACCAATTTCCTTATTTTTGTTACATTAGATTCATCCTTGAAGTCCTGTATGTCACGATCACATGCAGCTTCGTACAAACCACCCCAAGTTAAGAAATATAATCCACCTATATAGGAAAACAATTATTTTGTTAGTAATAGTATAAATAAATAAATTAAAAATAAATATAAAAAAATACATTAATAAAATATCAAATTTAAACTGAAACAACACAATTTGAGTCATACCAGGTACACCATGTATCAGTTTGAGGTATAGTTGATTCCACAATGACTTTTTATCCTATAATGCATTCAAAATTCTGGGTTATCTAAAAATATTGCAGTTTAATAACCAATAATATTGAATGCATTGGAGAATAAAAATAATATTACATCATCATGAGTGCATCATAATTGTTGAGTTCATGATCATAGTACAAGAGTGAATCATCATTATTGATAAAGTCATTAATTTACGATATCTATGAAAGTTAATAAAATAAGTATTAGATACAAATGACGAGGAGATTTACAAATAAAAATATATAAAATGATGAAAAAAGAAACTAAATGGAAATGTGTTCTAGTTATATATCATAAAATTTTAATATAATTATTCTTGATCATATGAAACTAAAATAACAGGACTTAACCCAATATTACATGTCCCTAAAAAAATCCATTGGACTATATAATATAAAATTAAACATTTTTTAGTGGTCCTTACCACATGAACTTAAACTATATGAATCAACATCCTACATAGATGATGATTACCTATATATATTTCTTTATTAAAGTCTCTAAAATTTAAATGTCATCATAATAGACTTTTTTTCACACAATATTTGATATATTAGAATATTTTTTCCCTTCATCACAGCTTAAAATTATAATTTTAATTTGTCAAATATAATTTTCATTATCAGTCCCATTGTTTTAAAGTATAATTATAAACTATAACATTTTAGATTCACCCATTTTGGATACATATGATAAGTATTATAAGCTCAATCACATCAACATGATATATTTAATTACTTTGAAATAACACATAATTTACATATTACACAAAAAATATCATAAAAACTTTTATTATTTTAGGTTTGTGTAAAAAACATATATAAACTTTTTTTTTATTATCTGCAACAAGAAACTAGCATAACACATTATATATTCATAGATTATACCAAACATTAGTGTGTCCATTTATTTATTTCTATAAAATATTAACCATTTGTGTAAAACTATTATTGTATATTGATTGAACTAAAATAAATATTTACATTTGAGTTTTCATGGAACATAATAAAATTGATATTTCACATTCACCATCATAGAGAGTATAAAATACAAGATAAAAAATTTACCTTATTTTATTTCAAAAACTTATGTGCCACCCAATATGTATTTTTAGATGACACTGAACTCCATTGTAAAGTTTTTACCCATTCTTTACAGTATTAAACATCAGTATATCCCTTTATAGAATCCAAATTACACTAAAATCTAGTGCATCCATTAGCTCTTCCAGATTCTTTCTACAGATTAGTATATCCTTTTCAATTTTATGGGTTATGATAAACTCTAACATAACATCATCATAATTTTTTCATTAAAAGAGGACATCCTTATTATCATGGATTTTTTTATAGGAATGATGATCATTTTTTTAATTAATGAGCCCATGAACATGGATAATTTTACACAATGAATGTCCACATGCATATTAGTGATGAACTAGTGGACAAATTTTTTGATAGTGAAATGGTGAAAAAGTATCTATATACATAATATGGAAAGGTTAAACACATTTACTCATATAATGATTGTGATATTCTATGAGATATAATAGTGGGAAGATTTAATTTTAAATCATGTGTATTAAAAAGAATTAGTTTTAGTCAATCCATTTCACTAATTTAAACATGATGTGTTTCCTATATGGATTTCACAAGAATTTTTGAACCTATAGAAGTGTGTGATCCTAGACAATATAAACATTTCTGTGATGATAAAAAATTTCTACCTCTAATTTTGAAAACAATCAAATTAATTAAACTACGATCTTCCCCAAAATAAAGATAATAATAGAGGAGGAAAAAACATATCTAATAACATCCTAATGAGATAATACACAATATTATGGAGAATTATACATATCATTTTATTATATTTTCTTGATAAACTCATAATTTGTTACAATGAATTTTTAAATAATAATTATCATAATTATAATTACATTTTTATTCCAATTTAATCTATATCATCATAGGAATCTGATTGCCTAAGACAGAGATCTATAAAAAATCTTGATAAGATTAAAATGATCACCATTTATATTTTGTTAAGGTTTAGTAAAGTAAGTTATCATCATGATCTCAATAGTCATCATTATTAAAAAATATTAAAATATTATTACCATACATATATAAAATGATAAAAAAAGATTCATCAAGTACTGGAGGATAAAAGGAATCCAACTATGTTTTCAAAAATTCTTAAATTCCTCTATATTCACCCTATAGTTTATGTGATAGTGAGGTGATAAAATTTAAAACTCCAATGCACCTACACTTTAATTTACACTCATTATTTATTTATTTAACTCTAAATTAAGACATTATCATAAAATTATATAGTATAATGGAAAAGGTCTCCATAAGATTCAACCAAATACCCCACTCTTTCCCATTACCACAGATATTTTATTACTCAATCAAATAGTTGAGATCATTATTTACCATGAATCATGTGAACCCAAACTATATAAAAATTGAAGGTCCACTTAGATATTATATCACCATATAATTGATGATCAAATTAACCAAATAATTCCACCCCCACCAAAGTGAAACCACTGTATTGTTCTGTTCTTCTATCATTTACCGTGACCTATGATGGGACCCTAAAGAGGGATTTAATATAATTAAATTATAAAATTGATAAAGAAATTAACCAAATAAATTTATAAAAGGATGATAAAAAAATAAATAGAAGGAATTCACCTATTTATAATGCTTGTATAAATTCTGACACCATGTCTTCTGTGTATTTATTTCTAAACAAATTTCTGTCATCCATTATACATTTACTTGAGAAACAGATCATAAATAATATATTTTCTCTTTGATATTAATTATTCACACCCCAAATATATATTCACTTTGATAATAATGATTCACACCCCAAATATATTTATAAGTTCATATCCCATACTAGATCACAAACATAACATTTAATCACCCAAATTTGTTATCAGAAAACATTCCAACACCATGTATGCTTCCCACTTATCACTAAAGAAATTACATCATCTTTTGAGTATGATGGTTTTTAGAAATCATGGTTGTAATGAGAAAATTTTGAAAAATAAATGATTAAGATGTACTTTTAATGAAATTATAATTATGTTTGGAAATTACCTATTTGGGTATGATGGTTTTTTTATTTTCTATGATCTATATCATAAATTTGTAAACATAATATCTATTTTTTTTGTCATTACCTTCTTTCATACATTGTAGAAACATTCACCAAATAAGTAATTTTTTAAATATGTCTTTATAGTTAAATATTTATATATATATCTTATTCCATTTCAATTTGAAGTAAAACATAGGATATTTATGTTCAGTCATTACCTTAATTCTACGATTTAGACTATATTTCATCATTGCCCTCTCATAAAAAGATTCTTGTTAAAACAAAGACTGAAAAATATAATTTTAATTTTATTTATAAAATGTTGATTTTAGTGTATTATAAATTCACAATATCTATCATGTGTGGTTAGTGTGTTGGATATCAATGCATTGGATCAAAATATATATATATTGAGTTTTCATATTGAGTGTGATCATCATACATGGCTTTATTAGAAAACAGAAACAAATAATTAATGAAAAAAATAAAAATTTATTTTATGTGATTAGATTGTAGAGTTTTATCCCAAAATTGTAGGCCTGATAAAGTGTCTGTCATCTGTTATTTTTTTCTCAAAAATATAATTTAGTTAATATTTTTTATTATCAATGTATTCATTCTCCAAAGATGTTTTTGGCGTAGAAATGATATAGGGATTAATGAATATAAATCATGCTTCATATGATATTCCATTATATAGTAGTAATATAAATTCCTATAGATAATATGAATAGTTTTTAACTTTAATGAACATATTATATTATGTTTTCGATAGACATGTTTTGAAAATGTTTTATATGTATGTATTTATAACTGAGACTCCCATACATTCAAACTGGAGAATCTCATTTACACTCTCGATTCCAACTACATCTCTAATAAAAGTTCTATATATTTCTTCTTAATATGAAATATGATGCATATTTCCATTTTTAATCATGGTCTTTTCATGTTGTTTTAATGATAATAAATGTTGTCGTGAAACTAGTAGGGATAAGTTACTCCGGAAAGGTAATTTTGATTTTTTGGTCGATTCACTAGATTATACAGATCCTGACTTCTGTTTACCCATCAATTTATCCTTATGTAATACCATACCTCACTTCAGATCATTAAGTGGAATAGGAAACTCAATGGTCCTATCCTGATCTACCACAACCCCCACTCCCATGTGATCTTTTGGGAGTTCTTTATTGTGCATCTTGCCTACCAGGATATTATACACCATACCCCTCACAACAATCTTGATAGATAAGAATCACATATGACTTTACCCTACAAAAGTTTAGTAATAAAATGTTATCGAATGTTTCTTGGTTCACATTTAGGAGAAAAAGTAAGGAAAAAACTGAATAATTTAGGTAAAATATGTGGTTTAGGTGAATGAATAGACTCGAAGCTAGCAAGGTCATTTGGTTCTTTATGTATGGATCTTTTTTCCACCATCGATTCATTTTGATCATTTCTCATATATTGGTATTTTAAACCAGACCAGCCTATAATATCATGAAAAGAATCTATTTTTTCTTTTAATCATTTCATTATCTTATATATATCTTCTTGTGGTTTTTTCTTCTCAAAATATGTTCAAGGAGACACTCCAAAACATAGTCCCCTAACACAACCATATTGTTATTTCTGCTTCAAAACTACTGAAACTAGTATTTCCTCTGGTACGATCACTAATGATTCTTGTGTCTATAATATATAAAAAATATTAACATAAATATATATTTTTATATAATACTATTATAAATAATAATGAATTACTATTATTTTATACTTATACATGTATCCCATACTGATTTTTGTGTTTTCAACAACTTGTTTAGGCTACTTAATTACATGAGCCTCCTTCCATATCACATTAATTAGAATTGGAGGGGTTTCAAATTTTGATTCATTAATATTCATAAAGAAAAGGAAAAAAATGATGTTTCAAATTACATAATTTTTTTGTTGATTTAAAATTCATACTGATTTCTTCTCTAGTGAAGAATACCTCATCCTTGCTTTATGATATGGGTAAATTGGTTTTGAAACATGTTCTTTATTTTCCGAAATCTTTTTCTTTTTCTTAAATTAATTTCATTCAATAAAATTGGATAGATAATGTCAAATAATATATTATTGATTACAATAGACCTGAAATGATTAATCATTAGGAGGACTTCTGAAAGAATTCAATGTTTCCTTCTTTATTATGTGTGCATAACAAACTAGTTGGTAAGAATTTACTTTACACTTAGAATCCGTAAGATGGAACTTGGTAAAAAGAGTCTAGATTCCTCTATGGAATTTTTCTGTGTCCATTAAGACAAATGTTTTATGGAAATATTCTAAAATAAATGAACTTTGAAAGGAATAAGGAAAATTTAATCAATGTTTTATTATATAAATTTTTAGTAAAATAGAGAACATATATCATAAAAATACCTTTATATATTCCAAAATGTTTTCCTTCATTACATGCTAGATGTGGCACCATAAATGAATATCAATAAGCCCATTAATCATCATTGTGACCCCACATAACTAAATAACATTAGATTGTTGTGGTTAATAGTCTAGTTTCATTTATTCCAGACAACCTCAAATTTTATACCTTTACTTTTTCCTTGATAATTTTTTTCAGCACTATAATTCATCACTGTACTTGTTTTTTTCATTAACATACTTTTGATCCTCTAATAATTATTTAGTTTAAGTATCAAAAGTATGTTCTTTCCCAGGATTGGTAACATCATCATGTAAGTAATACATTACTTGGATGATTAGACAAAAATTTAATTTATATTATGTGAATATAGTAGAGAACAGTTAACATTATGGGGAAATAATAGTATAATAAAAAAAATATAACCTTCTCATTCAACTCTATTTATAAACTTTTAAGGGATTTAGATCCTATATAGAGAATCCAAATCCACTCTTTATGTTACCCTATAATATAAAATACATTATTCACATTGATAACTCAATGGGAAAATTGTGAAATCCCAATAAAAGGTTCATCCTTGATTGAATTTTCATATGACCCTGTGGATTTTTAGTCGTTGGCAGGAAAATCAGCCAATTCTTGTTTGCTGGATCTTGGACATAAAATACTTTCACAGCTTGTGATGCCAATATGAATGATTTATCATTTTCCCATTCCATACTTAAATTCACCTTCATGAAGCCCATTTCATTAAATATCAGAACACTCATATTTTCAAAACATTTTCAATGGAAAATGAACACTTGAAATTTTGTACAATCCAACTCAAATATTTGTTTGATAATGCTGAAAAATAATATATTCAAAAAATTGGATTTCTATCCTTGGTACTAGATATGTGAATAACTTATTCATAAGCATAAATCTACTATTTTTCATCCTACTGTAGTCATCATTATCTTTTATATAGAACATATAAGTAATGATGACAAAACTAGTGTAAGATATAACATTTTCATTTGTTCCCCGGGATATCCATTAAAGTAATTCTACAATTGAATTTATCTTTTTAGATAACTCCTTATAAATATTTTCTTGGATCCATCCTATAAACTATTGATTATGTGTATTTGATATCCATTCTTCATCCTTTAATGAATTCAAATATCTAAGAAATTTTTTGTGAGATTCAATGTATGGATGAAATTATTCAATATTATATAAAATTTTAAGGTGATATTTCTCCCTATATGTGATGGAAAATTTAACAATATCTCTTTTAGAAACCCCTTCTCTCATAAGGATTCAACAATGATGATACTTTGTGATATCGATGCTAGAAACATCTAATAATTAATTAGTAAAAAATTCTATATCTTATTCAAAAAAATATTATTCTTTAAAAAAATTGTCTAGATGACTTCAATTATGGACATACCAGTTCAAAATATTCATATACCATTCAAATAACCAACTGAACCATTATGTGGACTATTATATCAAATCATTATTGTGGGAATAACATCTCTAATTCACATAATATGACTGCAACCTCCTTATTCATGATTGGAAACTTTACCGAGTCTATAACTTTATTACATATGTATTTAGAAATGAATTAGATTCTTTTTAATGTTTTTCATAAAGTTTTAGGAAGAATTTAATATAAAGTAATGGGAATGAAATCTTTTATCAAAACAATATAATTGTGTGATTCCAGACCTCATAACATCAAATTAGTTATAGACATGACATTATTGATATTTTATGAATACCCCTATGGAACTTTTACACCAATAATGAAAATTGAAAATTTTATTTTTTCCTGTATAGATATAGTATAAGATATTGGAGGAATAAAGGTCTTCCATTTACCCTTTAGTCCTTCAAAATATTCCTTTATCCTCATGTCAATCATGTCCAACCTAGCTTTCATGGATCTTTTATTTTTCTAGTAACATTTAGTAATGTTCGAATAAAACATTCAAATATTTTTTTACGAGTATGAATTCAAGAAAACATATGATGTAGAAATATTTTCAATACAATAATTAAAATAAAATTGATCACTTTTTCCAAACTGATTTTTAAGTTTTTTCATAACTATTTTACCAAAAATAATGTAAATATCTTTTACTTTATCGAATAGTTGATCAACCAATGGTGGAGATGGTGTTGTACCTTGTTCGATATTCCCATTGAAGGCTATCATCTAGGATCATTATTTATTTCATCGAGGTAAAAATTTCCAATTCCCTAAAAAACTATTTTCCCCAAATATTTCAACCAAACTAAGTGTGTGCATTATTTAAAAATGGGTCACCCCAATATTCGTTTAATTCTATAGCATAAAAAATTTACATAAGAAGAATATTCATTTTTTATCATACACAACATGGCCCTAAATATTAATTCTTTAATTATATGATTATCATACAATTTAACACTTATATCCCACATCAATTTCAAATATTTGGTCAATGGAGTCAAATAGACACCAATATCATTATCAGGTTTCTTTATTCTAGATATAAGCAGAGATAACATATTGTATTTGTGCCTAATTGATAACCACGGTGACAAGTTACAATTTACCAAAATGATGGTCCATATACTATGAGTACTACTCTATTGACCAAAAGGATTTATTACATCTATAGATAAAACAAGAATAAGTTTCTCGACACATTTCAAAATTTTGGATACTTTAATCAATCTTCTTCCACTGAGGATAATCTTCTGTGTGATGTGGGTTCTCATATTTAATTATTTTTTCTTCATTACATGTCAATTTTATTATAGTTTCTTGACATCCATATAGTTTTCTAAATTGTGGAATGATAGGAATGTACCATAAAAATTTTGATGGACTTGATTAATTTTATAATGATGGACTCTCTCTATCTGCCACAATATTTAAAATTATATACCTTCAGTATAATAAAAAATGTGGTGGATTTAGTACAAATAGTATGCAATGGTCTCTTAATAAAATAATTTAACTTATCGAACACCATTGTAAAATCTTGAAGTTCATCTTTATTTTTCATTTTCATTTCTTCAATATGATCTCCATCATTATTTACACTAGTATTCATATCAAATGATTCGTAAACTGTTATATCATCCCAATATATATGAACTTCTAGTTTTTACCAATGTTTATTTGAATATTTATAACTATGATCTATTCTGTGACTAATCACATGTTGTTCCAACTCTTTTGGACTATTTTTTCTGGAATAATAATAATGTAAACACCAACAAAGTATTCGAGAAGGGTCGTATGCAAGCTCTATTAAAATATTCATGACACCTTTAACTCCATATTCATATTCATTTGTCATACGATTAGAGTGAATCCATTTTGGATTCATATACATAATATTAGGTAAATAAATATTCATTTTTAATAAATAAATAAATAAATAAATAAATATACATTAGATATTCATTATCAAAGGTGAAAGTTTTAGATAATTCTAATAAAAGGAGACCAGCATTTGATTGTTTCAAATAATTTTAGAGCGCTTTGAATAAAATGCGTAATTGAAGTTCAGAAGATAATTAATCCACGATGGTTGTTTTTATCCTTTGAATTCATCCCAAATGATCACTAGTACCTGTTATGGGATGACTACTGCTCATAGTAGTCCAAGAAACATAGGTTCATGTCCAAAAGATATAGGGGATGATTCTCAAGAAACAAAATACAATAATAATTATCCGAGAGATGAAACTTATAAGGATGAAAATTTTATCCTTAAATATAAATGTTCCCATGCTTGAAGTTGGTAAATCACTAGACAAAATTTCATAATTTATTTCCTAAATCTGTAAAGTTTCGCAAGCACATAATGGCTTGATAGATGAGCTAAAAATATAATACATGTTCATAGTGTCGTTTGTCTTTTATAACCCTTTCCCCATTCCCAATGGGTTAAGATACATGATCAATTTGTCTCAAGTATAAATGAACCACTATCCATTGAATAGAATAATTATTTCACCAGGACTACAATATGCTCTCCTAGTGGAAACAGATTCTTGGTTTCAGAGTCCCTTTGATTTGAGATACTATGGCTATAGTCCTAGTTAGTGTAAAATGAATAAAACATAAAAATTTTCCTAAGAATGAATCAAACAATAATTGGATGAGTTCCAAAAAAACTAGGTTTAAGGAATTATATTAACAAATAATTAATTAATGATCTTTTTAATATAATCATTTTTCAAATTGAATATTAAAACCACTCACTTTAAAAAAAACATTGGAAGAGATAATTTTTTTAAATTACCACATATTAATTAAAATTTCAAATCTCATCTCAAAACCACTTTCAAAATTCAAAAGGAATATTTCTGAATTTTTAAAACCCCACTTGAAATCCAGTTTTTTAAAATACCTAATGAAAATTTTTGATTTTTTTCAAAACACTGAATGGGATATGAACCCAATTTTCTATAAAAAAGCAATCTTAAAGATAATTTTTTTAAAATCATATTAAAAAAATATAAAAAATAAATGCACAGTTTAAAAATGTTTCCTTAGAAATACGTACACTTTTAAATTCTTAAAACATTACAAGTTAGCATTGCAATCACTTCATGGGTTTCAAAACACTAAATCCATTTTAGTTCATTTTAAAGGAAAAACTTGTATTTTTATTTCAAAACCTACATTAATATTTAAAATTGAGTATCCTTTTTCAAAAATAAAATTTAAAATCAGAATGACAGTAAAAATTCTATGTAATCCACCACTAAGTATAAAAAAAATCATTATTATTTATCATTTTATAAAAACTTTATATATCTGATAGGAATTATATTTTTTTCAGAAGAAAAGATTAAATTAGCAATTTAAATCTTGACATTATTTTCACAGAATACCCACCAAATTACCTAGGTTCCCATGTGATTCTTTCAAAATTAAATATAGGGAATATGAATTTTTCAACAAATAGTTTCATAGAATATAACACAAGAATCCACAGATCCAACCTTTCACTTTCCATACAATTTATACAAGAATATACATCAAGAAGGTTTTACATATAGTCATGAAATTTAATTTTTTTATCAGATGGAATTGAGGTGTTAGACGAAATTCATGTGTGATATTAGGATTTTGTTTGTTTTGAATTTATCTATGTGTGAGTCGAATTGGACTTTCTCTAGTACCCTAGGTGAGAGAATAATGCTAGATTTGGTTTTTTTGGAAAGGGCCAACCATGAAGGTACACTATGTTTTGAGTTTGTACATTGTTGTGGGTGTTTAGAAGATCATGGGATTATTTGTGTTATCTTGTAATTGTGATAAAGTGATGAGATAGTTCGTCCATGGGTGAAACTAAGCATTTTCTATGAAAATTTATCCAGAGTAGGACTAGATAACGTTTTTTCCTGAGATTGGGTGCAGTGAGATGGAAGCCACAACACACTTGTTGTTAACATTATATATTTATTCTTGGTTTATTGTGTGAGTTATGTTAAACATGGTTACCTATTTTAATATTATTTATTATATGAAATTAATGTTTTTAATTTTGTTCATTAATTATTTACATTCGTTCATTTGAATAAGTTTATTTATATAAATTTTATAAGATCAAAATAATTTTATGATCCATAAAGAAATGTTGTTGTCATATGTTTAGGTTATTTTACCTCACTTTATTTTGATAAATCAACCTAAATATTCACATGTATTATACCATTTTTTCATTAAATTAAATCACTATTTGGAAAATCTTTATGATTTGATATCTGGATTACTTTTAGTAAAACTAAATTTAGTTTTAAATCATTTTTTTAATGGTATGAATATACTTATTTAATTATTCCATTTTAAAAATTTATTGTATTAAAAATAAATCAATTTCCATTCAATATACCATAAATGAATTATAAATAATTAAGAATACTAAAACATTATTTAGATATTTTATCAGTGATGTGAAAATGGATGGGTTGATTAAGTAGAAAGTAACGATTTTCTAGGATAACATATAATGTATAATCATGTTTTTTGATTTTTGAAACTAAACTAAAAACATTTTATGTAGGAAATAACCCATTTCCACTGAATAACCTAGTCCCACTCTATATAGAAACTAACTAAACTAGATTTTTCACTCATCTAAGATAACATTTAGTTACCTAGAATTCCAATGACCAAGAAACAAAGTGGGGAGATGAGAAAGAAATGATAATAAAAACATATGGTAACAAAATAAATATCACACTCCTCCTCACAAACATCCTTTCATAGAATAAACCCTCTCACTTCCTACATAAATTATAAATTCATTAACATACTATAGAAGGAACACCAAATGTAAGGGGTGATCAATAAGGGTATATGGAGTTATAAAATCATTTTAAAGTTCCAAACAGACTATTAAACAAAATCTAACATGGGATTCCAAGTTATTTTCCTTTCATTTGAAATTCATCAATTTCAATTCTTTGGAAATATTTTTAAACACAATAGTTTTTTATTGAAAACAATTATTTAAATCTTGTATTATTCTTTTAAAACCCAAAAATGTATTAAGCCATTGTGTAATCAAAATTTATTATAAGTATATGATCAAACACATGGAATGAAAAAACATTTAATTCAAAATAATTGAATAAAAATCTAGGTAAAACCTTTTATTCGAAGCATGTAATTCAAACAAAATTTTTTCCAAAACCATTATAAACATTACACATAGGAATAATTTAAATAAAAAAGAATTTAAAATGACTCATACATTCCATGATATGTAAAATGAAGGATTTAGAGAGAAAAAAACGTCAATAAATCGTAATGGATGGAGGAGAAACCTAAATCAGAAGGAAGAGAAATGAGATTTACATTGGAAAACACCTAAAAATTGATGGGGGAGACACCCAAATCGAAGTAGAGGATATGGAAAACCTCTTATAGATCTAAGGAGGTTTGAATGAGAATAGGGGAGAAATGCTGAGAGGAGCCAAGAAAAAACTATAATAAAATAAACCATAGAACCCAAATAAAGAATCATAGAGGGGGGAGGAGAAAAACATAACATACATTGGATTCAAGGTTTGATTCGTTAGAGAGAGTAGAGGAGGAGAGCTGAAAGGAGGGGAATTCCATGAAATCATGAGAATCACAGTTGGAATTAGTGCTATTAGGGTTCTTTTAAATAGACATCGGAGGGTTTAATCATATCTTCCAAGAGAGTGCTCATAAAGATACCTTTTATCATCACTAAATTAATTAGTACTGAAAAAGTATATCTTTATCAATTCTAAAAAAACACTGATAAAATTCATATTTATCAGTGTAAGACTTTTAACATTGATAAAGATACCTTTTATTAGTGCCTCCTTATCACATATAAAATGTATACAATTATTAGCGCAAAATAAATATAGATAAATAACATCTTTATTAGTGCTAATGTTTTAGCACTAATATAGGATTTATAATTATGATTATAAGTAAAAATATTTTTAGATATATTTATAAACATTCATATATGATTATAAATGTATTTATATCCTCATTTATAATTATATAATTATATATATATCTTAAATATACTCATCATTAAAATATGTTTAGTATAATTTTATAATTATGAGTTTATATTATTTATTATTTATAATTCTATAAATAATTTGTTTTAAAAAAATTATGTTTTTTATTTATAATTATAGACATATAATTTTATATAAAATAGCTATATCTTGGGAGAACCCATGATACCAAAACTTATTAAGGAAAATAAAAACAACATACAAGATGGAGATGACCCAAGAAAATAGTGATCAGACACTGCTACAAGGATCAGAAACATTCAGAAAAGAAGAGAACATCATTAGTGGGAGCGCCAGCCACCACCCCTACCTCACAGATGTCTTCTTGTCCCCAATTTCTTAGGTTGCTGCCATGTAAATAATCCACCAGGTATTCAGTAGTGTCCCCTGATGGTAAGGATCCCTTGATAGGAGGATTCAACTCTCTAACCACAGAGATCTCTAGTAAAGAAGGTCCCACTTCATTGACCATTTTAGAGTGATAGGCACTCCCAAATTCATTACTAAAGACCACACTATTGCTGGATCTTTCTATAATGTTAAGAAGAACATTTTTCCCAGACTCAGGCACATCACTAGGACTAAACACCCATTATACAATTGGAGGGGATGAAATTGGGGTTACCACCTTGTCCACAACTACAGCTCCAACCTTGTTTACCTGGAGGTCAGAGTTAACCTATTTCCCTTTCCTTTTTTTCGAAGAATGTCGCTCCTCCCAGAACTGAGCATCATATTGAATTTGAGCATCATGTTCTATGTCATAATCATCTCATTGATCTACAATCGTGTTTTCGACTCTCGCTACAAGAACATCATGAAAGGAAGCAGTAGAGACAAATCCACCTCCGTCATTAAGGGTAGAACCAGATGGTGTGGTAGACTTCCCTAGTAAAATTAGTGCATCATCACCTGCGGACTTATGAAGTGCCCCTTCCTACTTCCCCCCTTGACCAGAAAGATCCAAAGGGTCCTGAACCTTGGCATGCACAATGGAACCAATAAAAGGCTGTTGGTCAAGATGCTTACGCCTTTCATAGGGGATAGACTCCTGGGCCATCTCTCCAGATTTGGTCTCTTTAAAAGAACCCGAAATCTTTTTCCCATGGGTATAGGATCCCACTTTCATCTGAATTTTCCTCACATTCCTACATTCAGAAAATAAAATTTATATATTTTTATCATTATATATATTTACGTAATTATATATATATTTAATATATAAATATAAATATAATTGTAGATATAAATATAAATGTAAATATACATATAAATATAAATATAGTAAATATATTCATTATTTAAATTGATTTATTATAATTTTCAAATTATATAAATGTAAATATATATATATATATATATAATTATTTATTCATAATGAAATAAATAATTTTTTTAAAAAATTATATTTTTTATTTATAATTAGAAATATTTAAATTCATAAATGTATCAAATATACCTTTATAAATATATTTTTTATAAATATTTATTTTATGTATTCTTTTAAAATTACTAATGAAAACATTATATTAAATACAAACATATTAAAAATGAGTAAAATTGAATAAATTAGTACACTATAATATTATTGAAAAAAGGGAAAAATTTTATTAATTAAATAAAAATTACTAAAAAATATGAAAATTTATTAAAATAAAGATGAACACGCATTGAAAATATTATAAAATTTTAAATACATATATGTAAATAAATATCAAAAAATTTAAAAAAATTCCAAAAAAATATAAAAAATAAAAAATATTAAAAACGAATAAATAATACCAAACTATAATAATATTAAAAATAATTGAAGAAAATTTATTGATTGAAAATGTAATATATTAAATGTATCAATTTATTAAATGAAATTCTTAAATAAATACTAAAATTTGAATAAATTACATAAATATTTGGTGTATGTGTTTCTATATAAGATTTCATTAATTATGTAAATATTTGTGTGTGTATGTTATTTAAAAAAAATACATTAATTATTTATACGTATGTGTGAAATCAATGTAACACTCATTTTATATATGTTAAATTGAAAAATTAAATGACATTTAATTAAAGTCCATTACTCGATGAAATTTTTCAATATTTTTAATTAATAAGAAATTTTAATTATAACCAGTTCTTCACTAAATATATAAATTATTTAATGTAAGGATAAATATTTTGTATTATATAAATCAGATATTAGGAAATTATATATATATATATATAGAAATAAATATATGAATATATTTCTATATTAAATGTATTAATGGGTAAATATTTATAAAAAGCACTAAAAATGAATAATACATTAATAAGTATTTAATTAGTACATTTTATTCATTTTCCATATATATATTTAATATATATATTTTATGAATATTTACAATTAATATATATTTATTCATATTTAACCTTTTCATTTCTATTAATAATTGTATCATTAATTAATATTTTGAAATTTTATAATTTATTTATTATTATTATTTTGTTTAATTATTAAAATTTATTCATTTTTAACTTTTTTATTTTATTATTACAATTTATTCATTTTATATATAAATATTTAATTTATACTGTTTATTAATATTTATAATATATATATATATTTATTTATTAAATCTATTAATTTTTATAAATAATTATTTAATTAATAAAATGTTTAATATTTTCCGTTTTTATTCTTTTTTAATTTTTATTTAATTAAGTCATTTTATTAATTTTAAATATACATGTATAATATATACTATTTATTTATATTTATAATATATATATATATATTTTAAATTTATGAATAACTTTTTAATGAAAATAATTTAATAGTTTTTTAATTTATTCATTTTCTATTTTAATTTGTTAATTATTTCATTTTTTATTATTTTTAATAATTACATTTTTCCCTTGGTTCGTTTATTTTTTTTGGATATGGACTAGGTAGTGTCTTGTAGGACCAGTAAATGAAGGTAGGCGGGGGAACAAGTTAAGTGTCGGCTGGGCTAAGGCCGATGTGTGCCTGTAGAGGGCCTATATAGGTGTGTACGATATATACGAGAGCTCATCCTCACATCAAGCTTCTGAGTAATGGATGTAGAGAAATGATATATATATGAGTTCCCTCGGATGTGCTATTTCGATGTGGGTTAACCTTGCGATCAATACCTTTATATGTGCTAAAATGTTTTGATAATGGGTACATTTTATCAGTTCTAAAAAAGCAATGATAAAGGGTACCTTTTATCAGCAAGTTCTTTAGTATTTATTAAATATACCCTTTATCAATGTTTTTTAGCACTAATAAAGGGAACCTTTATTAGTAATTTTTTTAGAAATGATAAAGGCCAACCCTTTTAAAGGATGTTTTTAGTAGTGTGTGTATATATATATATATATAAATGGATCCCCTTGCAAATGTTGTACAAAACTATTTTGTATAGTTTTTGTTTGAATTTTTTTTAAAAATAATTGAGCTAATCATTTTCCTAATTAATTTAAATACAATGCAATGGTGGATGTATTGTATTGGTTTTGACAATGTAAGATTTAAATGAATGATGAGTGAATTGGTCACCACCTTCATGGATATTTTTTCTAATAGTAGCAAATGAATTCATTTGGGTGAGTGGAATATTGAACATAGATGAAGTAGGGTACAATTGACTTATAAAAATCCATTTTAATTGTATCCATAAAATGGGAAACCCATATTTGGTTTAAGAAACATAGGATCAAGGGATAAGTGGAAGTTCTTGTGAAAATATTTATTCTACCTAAATATAATTTATTCTACTTAGGGACTTGTACCTCTAACTTGAATTGAAGTCTGGTAGTGAGTTGAAATCATATAAGAGGTGTCATATTTCAAAAAAAAAAAAGAGTAAAATATGATTTTATTCATCTCTAGATTGTATATTTAAGTCTATACTAGACAATCATCTTTCTGAATAAATGAAATTCAAGGAAAAATTGCCTAATTTTTTTATAGTCATGTTTGGGGAAGCGATGATAGTTAAAAATTCCAATTTTTGTCCATGTTTCATTGAATTTAGAGAATATTATTAATTTAAAATCTCAATAATTAATAATTTTTTGATAAATTATGATAATCTATACTTTATTGAAAATTAAATTTAATATTGATTTTTATTGGATTATTAAATTTTTGTATTTTGAAAATTCAGACATTTATTTTGGGATAATTAAAGTTTCATTTTTTAAAATCTATAAATTTTGTTTAAAAATAGATTTGATCAATTTTTAGTTAATTCAAAAGAGACATAATTTTATTTTTAAAATATAATTATTTTATTCCATTTTAATTTTTTTTGTGATGAATAAATAGAATTTTAGGTTTAAACTACAATTTATAAACGATCATATTTCAATTTAAAAATTATTATTTTTTAAATAGACCAAAAATTAATTGTGATTTGGAAAATTTTGGAAGTTATCTTAGAATTAATCGATCAAGGGAATTTGATTTTATTTTTCACTTTTTATCCAATTTGAAATTAATTAGAAATATTATTTCACTAAAAATTTAGTTTTTGTGATTTTTATGGTGGAGGTAAAAATATGGAAAAGGGAAAGTGGTTTCATGAATTTTTTTTTAGTGATTGTGAAAATTCATTGGAAAATTGCAAAAATCATCATGCTGCCATATATTGAAAGGTAAGTGACCATGAGACTTTAGTTTTGTGGTCGATCTACTGACCAAGCAAGAAACAAATTTCAAAATCATGAAGCTACCATATGGACTTCAAGTGACCACATCCTACCATCTGTAATAGACTATGGAGGTCACCCCTTTATACAGTTGATTCAATAACCACATGATGTTCTCTCTCCATTAACTTCAAGCCCATTTTCGTTTGACCACACCCTC
Organism: Viscum album; assembly: GCA_963277665.1. Lineage (NCBI taxonomy): Eukaryota > Viridiplantae > Streptophyta > Magnoliopsida > Santalales > Viscaceae > Viscum > Viscum album. The sequence goes on from OY728166.1 coordinate 787,378,152, forward strand.
TTCTTCAGCGTACTATGAGAACTCACTGAAATCGATGCACTTCCACTTTCTGAAGTGATTAAAACCCACACAAGCTACCAAAGATCCATTATAACCAAATGTATAATGATTTTCCTTCTCACAACCTATCACAAATCATGGAATGATCAAATGAGACCATCTAAGAATGACTCGATGAGATATGTTTTTCCATGAGAAGAATAAGAGTATTTTTACTGATTGGATATTTATAACCATGGTGAAGGAAAAGGAGAAGGTTACCTGATTTTATGTAAAATCGATCGAGTCCCACTATAGAGATCCCTACCCACAACTTTATTGATAATGATAATTGTTCATGGTTAACTATCCTAGGCACTTGATTAATGAAAAATAACATACGTCCACAGTATAAATTCAGTTGATACTAATGAGATCTTATTTTAGTGTAAGAGATGTTCAAATTTACTAAAGAGGATCCCCAAATTTACAAGGTTCATTCAAAGAGGGGATCAAACGAATAAAATGAAGGCAAACTAGTGGTAACTAATTGTGACTAAGGATATTAGGTGAATAAAGTGCACAAATAACCCAATTCTATGGTAAAGTTTTTCTTTAGATAATATATGATCTACTAAAGAGGCTTTTCTAAGAATATGTTTTGAATCCATTTTGAAGCCCAAAGTACCATAATTATTGGGAAATTTTTCTATGTGTAGGTTGATGATAGTGAAGAAGGAAATCCCTTGATCAACCATAATTCATAGGTTGTGATGATAGAGATAACTATAAGAAAGTTGTTTGATAGTTTGATTCAAATAGGTTTCAACATTAAAATGTGATTTATTTCTAATAAATTCTAATAAAAATTCCATTGAAGATGAATTATTATTTTTTATACTAAATGACCGAGTTAATAAGCTTAGTTGATGAAGATCTATTGGCATTAGAGCTTTCCACATTTAAAACAGTTTATGAAGATTCATCCAAAATTGATGATAAACTATGATGAAATAAAGTTGAGTCCCAGTGAGTCCCTTCTATGGAACTGAAATAATGAATAAACTAGAGCCAAGTAAACACTTGAGGTTGTTTTAAGGTGATAATAAATTAGAATAGGTTTATAAAGGTACATATTAAAAGATTAAAGTATTATCTATCTGGAATCAATTAATTAAATCATTTCTATTGACGATACTCATGTCAGAACTTAACCAAATAAAATCCAAACATAGAATCCTATGATGGATTAATCCCAATTGTTTTATTTCAATAATCAATTTTGACCAAGGAAAAATTTAAATAAGACTAAATTATGCTTCAACTAGAATCCTGGGTTAGTTTTTTGTCAAAAATCCAATGATTCTCATCCTAACTAGTGAATTTTCTTCTTCCTATAAGAAGAGTGAAATGTGTAGTGAATCCCTTGAATATCAAGTTAATTTTATTTACATTTTTATGAAGGTGTAAAGAGCTAAATCATCAAAGAATAATGTTAAATATTTTGATTATGCTGATATGAATAAATCTCAACCTTAAAAATGTGAACATAGTAGAAATATAGAGAAAGGGAATTGAGTTCAGAACTAAAATTGAGAAAAAGTCCCTAAGTCACCAAAACGATTTTAAAGAACTTATTCTTATAACATGGAAAATTTAATAGCATATGGAATTACTCCAAGAATTCCAATATAAATCATGAACTATTCAATTAAGGAGGAGGATAATTATGTAACTAATTTATTTTTCAAAGATACTTCTATTCTCACTTACCTTTCATTTTTATTAACTGTAATTCTCCTGTGATGGAACACAAAACCATTAGTGGATAATATGAAGAGATTATCCTCAAATCCCAGTTAATTAATTCAATGTTTTAATCAATTTTCACATATATGAATCTTGGAATTTATTCAAATTTCTTAGTAGATATAAGAATTCAATAATTCTAGTCATTTTGAATTCACTCAATATTTCTTTTAGTTTCACAAACAGGCCACCTGGAACTTCCTAACTGATGTCATAGCTAGTAGTGTGATAAACCACAAGAAATATGAGATTTATAATCACCAGGAAAAGTAAGATAAATAGATAAATTGATTACTGTACTCCCTTATATAAGATCAAATAACTAGAGTTGGGTGATCAAAGTGGGTAGAAAGTAGACTCACTGAACCTATGTCTCCAACGCAGTTGCGACTGAAGGAATAGTACATCCAAATGCTTAATCAATATGCGCCACAATCTGAATGGGAATTGGCGGATCCAGATGAGTTCTCAGAAGGTGGTGGGGACGTTGACTATGAGGTATTTTGATTTCTTTTGATGTATGACATTCTGGCTGCTTTATCTTCCTGCTTTGTATCTTGTACTTTCTTTTATTAATAGATTTTGGAGGACTGGGCACTCGGCCTAGTCCTGCACCTTCCTGGTAATTATTTAATCAGAAAAGAAATTTGATATCTAAGATTAAGCCACTTCATTGTAAAATTAAATTGGAAATTAATTGGTCTCATTCACTAATTCCAAAAAATCAGACCCATTAAAAAAAAGAAAAACACACCCATAACATTGTGCTCTACATGAGATAACCAAAGTCCATTATTACTATATTTATTCAGGTTCAAAAGTTATTTTATTAGGGGCCCCATAATAGTCCACTCATTAGGGTTCATAACTCACTACTGGAAAACTAACTTTAACCAACGGTTTGGAACCGTTGGTATAGGCCTCCAAACCGTTGGTATAGCCTATACCAATGGTTTGGAGAACCGTAGCCAAGTAAGCCGTTGGGATAGGTCTATACCAACGGTTTTCCAAAAACCGTTGGTATAGACCTATACCAACGTTTTTGGAAACTGTTGGTATAGGTAATATGAAATCTACACCGACGGTAATGGAACCGTTGGTATATAAATTGCAAAAATAAAACATCCGCTGGGATTTGATCCCAGGACACCTCGTTTATAATCGAACGACATAACCACTAAGCTAACATCACTTTTGTAAACATAATTTCATAAATATATATATGTATTATCATAATTATTTAAATTTTTGATTTATATAATGTTCTCCTTTAGTAGATCTGGAAAAAAATCAATGAACATATCCCAACGGTTGTCAAAACTGTTGGGATAGACCTATCCCAACGGTTCTGAAAACCGTTGGGATAGGTTCTGGGTGGGTGTATTTTTAGTTGGGTGTGTGCTGGATTTTTTCCTTGTTTTTCCCAATGGTTCTTCAGAACCGTTGGGAAAGAGTAACCTTTCCCAACGGTTCATCAAAACCGTTGGGAAAGGGCCTAAAAACACACCCTTTCCCAACGGTTTTGGTGAACCGTTGGGAAAGGGTACTCTTTCCCAACGGTTCACCAAAACCGTTGGGAAAGGTCACTCTTTCCCAACGGTTCACCAAAACCGTTGGGAAAGGGTGTGTTTTTAAGGCCCTTTCCCAACGGTTTTGATGAACCGTTGGGAAAGAGTAGTTATACCAACGGTTTTTACAAACCGTTGGTATAGAAGTGTTAGGAAAGATCATGTTTCCAGTAGTGACTCCATGACCCAGGCTCTATCTATTATCACATCAAATGACTCGATGTGGAAATATCTATATACTCGAGCATTGAAAACTAATTTCAATCCCCACCCATTCCCAAATTACCGAGAATATCACTCTCAACATTCACTAAAATTCTATTCATAATGATGGTTATACACTTTAACTGTCTATAGTGCAATATATAACATATATATTCCCTTATATATCTCCTTAATCACAACGTCAATAGGTTTTAATATCACAGAAATGCTTCTCCTCTTGAGCCACACACACCCCTCCTATCAACCCCTAAAACAATCCATCCACAGTGTCATCATTATCCCATGGGAACAATTCTCATCAAAACCTGGAGAAATAGATCCCATAGCCCCTCTGTAAAAACAATGAATCCTCAACCCACACATAGATGATCATAATTCAAAAAGAACCACATGTAACCCACTCATACCACCTCAATCTAATCCAAAACAAATGGTTGTATTCTCGAAAAGCACTCGATCATATATCCCAATATACTCATCCATGAGTTTCAAATCCCGAAAACAAGGATCACTCATCTAATGAATAAGTTTAATATGCTCCCTAATGAAAATTTTCAAAATAGTGCATTTCACCCATGCTAAGCACTATTACACGATCACTCATCACCCAAGCATCATCTAAAAAATAAAAGCAAATAACCATGATCTAAAAAATACTAAATCCAACCATATATGATCAATATCTACAGTCTTATCAAGAACTATTCCCAAAATCAATAGGGATGAGCATACTAATGATTCTACCCTAAAAATCTATCCTTGATACCAAAAGTAATTCAAGTGATTTACATATCAATAACGTACAATATTTATATGCCTATAATACATACCTGGTAGCATCTCTCGTGCATTGATCCCAAAACCTATAGAATATAACCATGCTTCTCATATCAAAGGGAACTCATAAACCCAAGTTAACCCTCCCATGGGTTACCCTCATGTATTCCAAGGAATTCGGCTCCCCCTCATAGTCTATTAGTCGTAGCTCACATAAGTCAGAGATCATGGGAAAAATCCCTACTCCCATCTCAATATCACAAGGAAATCAATATACAAAAACACAAAATCTATTTTTCTTATATATATATACATGTATCAACCATCACATGAAAAAATAATTAGCTAATAAAGGAGATGACCCTCACTGAATATATATACACAAGACTGCCCCTTGATGACTGCCACCTCGCCCAACTACAAATATATAATTTAATCATCCCATGATGATCCATGTCATGTATTCCATAATACTTGGTTTAGTTAATTATAATTATAAAATAACCATTTTATTTCTGCATATTTTAATATAAAATACATTGTTTCTATAAACTAATTGATTAATGTTTTCATTATTTTAATACTTTTGTGATTTATGGCATGATATAAAGTTTTACTAAAAGTTAAAATAAATATGAATATAGTGAGATACAAATAGTTCTTACCATAAAATAAAGTAGCATGGCATGAAATTAGAATATTTAAGCTGCTTTAACACTGAAGTTGCTTAACAAAATTTGGATGTAGATATTTTTTATGATGTGTAGGACAATTATATCATGATTTAGTTGAGGTAGAGATATGATGAGAAAGACGTCACCCCAACATGCTATTAAATGTGGATTTACACCTTGTTTAAGGAAATAGAAAATAAATTTATGTTGTAAATTTTTTTTATGATTTTATTTTTTCAAAGAAATTCCACTGAAGTATTAACTGATTCCTACTCTATATTCAGTTTATATCGTTAGTTTTTCGTGAGTTTTGATGGTGGCCATTTAATTTACATCATAAAACCATATTTTACGACATGAGTACCTTTATAAAAAATATTCTAGAAGCTAGAGTTGCACCATTTAAAAAATGAATTGTCTATTTAGATTGTATGCTCCCCATCAACTACAGAATTGAATATCCGAAATTGAAGACCCTTGAAAAGATCTTTGAATATTTTAAAAGTGGGATTCCATGCAAGTACATGGGAGACATCACTGATGATTTATGTTTGAAGGTTGATCTAAGGATCAATCATAACATATAAATTTAGGGCCACACGAGCAAAATAAGGAGATCACTTGGTGAGGGGATTCTCTGGATGATGGGTTCCTATAGTTTTATTTCATTGTTTTATTTTCTTTATTTTTTTTAAATTTGTGATACCTTACTTCTCCAAAATCAAACTTTTTACCCTTCAAATGGATGGGTAAACTCTTCAAGTGTTCAGGAAAGTGTTAGGAAAGACCAATTTTCCATGTTTATGTTTTTTCACATAAATTAAAAAAACCCTTTTCTATCTTCTTCTTTATGGTATAAAATTTTTAACTCAAGTTTTAATTAAATCACGAAAATATGTATGGTTTTCATTATTTTAAATTTAAATTTTATTGGTTGGTGATCAATATCTTCTTCCACCAAATTCGTGTCTGTATATGATGTAACAAGTTAGGGTTGAGTGGTGAGTGATTGTTGATTTCCAATATGTGGGTGGAATTGCGGCATGCACTATTTATTGTTAGGGAATAACAATACCTGATCAGGGATTTCCCAAATAATTCAAATGTAACTAATACAATGACACCAATATAGAAAGGATATTAGAAATATATGATATTTCTGTTAGGGTTATTCTCAAATTCACTATATGGAAAATGGAGAGAGATGAGGCGATTAAATAATTTTACAGTTACATGTTTAACAAGAAAAAGATTAAGATAAATACTAAAAACCATGATGGAATTACGATAGCTCGAGCCAAGCCATACCCAATATCAATTCTAATCAATTGGTTTTATTCAAAACATTTATTTTCTTGATATAACCTAATTTATGAAAATCAAACCAAATGAATTTTCTCTAAATTAACTAAAAAAGAGACAGACCTTTTTGTGTGAACTCCTCTTTGGTTACTTCCTAGGTTCAACCACTGGACTATATCTTGGTAAATTAATTGTTTTAACATACCTTATGATAAGTCATGTGTTAAAATTGATGCCATTTGTCTAGAAGAAGTTCTATTAAAAAAACAAAATTGTAAAATTTAATGACTGAGAGTTCAAATAACTAATTAATTAATTTTGACCAAAAAATTGAAAAAATGATAACAAAATTAAGGAAAATAAACTTTCAATCAAAATTTGAGGAAATAAACCAAAAATATTTAGGTTATACTCTCAGTGTTCAATCTAAACCTAAAAAAATGGATGGTAATACAAACCAAATTCTCAGAGACCTGTGTACACCATAATTTGATAATCCTCAATACCAAATTTCTATAATTACTGAACAAAATGATTTTGAAATATGTATTGACTTGAATAATTTATTGAAAAAATTTCATGGACTTGAAGTAGAAGAATTTAATTAATAAATCCATGATTTTACAAATGTTTTCTACAGATTCAAGCCCTTAGGAGTCACATAAGAGGAAGTTAAGTGAATCGAAATATACTTACCACTCGATGGAGTTTATAAAGAATGGATGTAAAATCTACAAATTGGATAATTCAATGACAGGGAAGATATAAATATATATTTTATGAAAATATTATTTCCCACATCAGGGGTCATGAAAATTGAAAAGATGATCTACACTATGTACCAATCAACCAAATAGCCTCCCTTTGAGTACTAGTAGAGTTTCCAGAAAATATTCGCCATCTTTACACATTGAATTATTTAAAAACACCACTTACTCATGTTTTTATACCAAGGAATGATCTATAATAACCAATATAGGATCAATGAGTCATCTAGAGGAGACTTGATTGATAAATTTCTAGCTGAATCCAGTGGTCATACAAAAAATATTACTCAGAGCTCACAATAGTTCGACACTAGAGGTACGAGAAAGGGAGGCATCCATGAGGTATGAAATTTTGACTCTTTAGATGTTATTGAAACTAAACTTTATGAACAAATGAGTTGAGTTAGACAAATGTATTTGAAGTAAGTGAGTGGAAAATAAAATTCATCTCTGGTATGCAGTTTGTGTGATTCACCTACTCATTTTAATAAATAGTGTCCAAAACAATTTGATTGGAAAGAAAGTTGTGCTGGAACCATTCATACAAGGTAATTCTAGAAAAATATACCATGTTAACCCTAGTCTCAACTAAGATACAAAAATAAATAAATCCAGGAGAGATTTTTCTATCCAAGCTCGTACACTAACCAACACCCCTTCCAACAACAACCATATCAGAATCCATTTCTATTTCAAAAAAACAAAAAGCCATCATACCAACAATAAGACATTTGACCACCAAATTTCTAATAGAAACCACATTAACAACCATATGTAGGTTCTCATCAGAAAAAATGGAGAAGAAGAACATTCCTGCATCATCCCTTCTTTATTAATTCAGTTTAAGACAATGAAAGATGATAAATGACAGAAAGAGATTCGTAAAACCTTTGAGAAGGTTGAAATAAACTTCTTACTGCTTGAATTTATACTGCAAATATCAAAATATGAAAAACATTCTAAAAGAAATATGCATCAAAAGAAGGATATTTTATAGAAATGAAAGAATCATCTTAGGGATAAGTGTCTCAGTGTGGATCACACCTCTAATTGCACTAAAATTTCTATATCCAAGGACATTTTCTATTCTCTGCACCTTTTCCTCCATAAATTATGTTAAAAATTTATTTGATTTAGGAATTTTTATAAATATTATGTCTTTCTTAGTGACTGAGGATTTGGATATTTCTTAATTTAATCCCACAATATTAGTGGTCCAAATAGAAAATAGATCTACCATTTCCCAAATTAAGTTGAATAATATATACTCGTATGAGTATGAGAAATTATATTTATAGTGAAATTTGATGTCCTAACTATAGAAGAAGATAATTAAAAACACCAAACTCTCTTCATTTCAGAGATAACTTTCCTAAATATTACTAATACCATCATCAATTTACATAATGGAACACTCACAATAGTGATAAAAGATAGAACAGTACAATTCAACATTATTGATGTAGTGTAGCATCTATCAAGACAATAATCATTATATTCAATATCTCATGAAGAAGGTATATAACCAATTGAATATTTAATCCATCAATCAATTCGAACATCTACTATCATAGAATTCTATTAGAAGGTGAATCACAACAAGTTTAGCATCCCAAAATAATACTTAATCCTACCATCAATGAGTTATTTAAGAAAAAGATATCAAAATTTATGGCACCCGACATTATTTAACCAATATCATATTCACAGTGGGTGATCCCAATACATATTTTCTTGAGAAAACCTTCCTGAATTTTTTTAAGAATGAAAAAATGAGATTATTTATGTGAGAGTGAAAAACAACTAGAGAGTGTGTATAGATTATAGAAAACCAAATAATGTTACCTGAAAAGACCAATTTCCCATCCCATTTATTGATCATGTACCAGAATAGTTAACATGGAAACTCATTATTCCCTCTTATATGATTTCTCATGATACTTTTAGGTATCAATTTCTCTAAAAGACTTGAAGAAGTCTATCTTCACTTGCCCCTTTGGCACATTTTCCTACAATAGGATTCTTTTCGGGAAATGAAATTCCCTAGGTATAATTCAACGATGTATATGAATTATTTTCCTAGATCATACTGAGAAATAACTAGTGGTATTTCTTCACAATTGCACTATTTTTTGTAATCCCATTGATCATTGCTCAGGAAATTTGGAAATAATTTTCAAATCATAAATTGAGGAAAATATTATTTTAAAATTTGAGTGAAGTAATTTCATGGTTGAGAAAGAAATAGTCTAAGGAAACATAATTTCAAAGAATGTAATTGATATAGATTAGTCAAAGGTTGAAGAAATAAATCCATTAACATATCCAGCTTATTCTAAACATGTTAAATCATTTTTAGGCCATATAGGTTTCTATAGAATATTTATCAAATATTTTAGTAAGATTTTATCCCTATCTAAATACTACATTTAATGGACACTAAATTTGATTTTGATAATGACTTCCAAAACAAGTTTCATGAATTGAAGCAAAGAATAATCACACTACTAACAATGAATCCACCAAAATTGGACTACCCCTGCGCGATTCTATATGATGCATCAAACCAATATATAAGAGAAGACCTCACACAAATAATTCATAGAAAACCCCTAGTCATTTCATATGCCTCTAATATGTTAGATAACATATATAACAACTACTCAACCACTGATAAAGAGTTTATTATAGTCATTTTTATAGTAGATAAATTCATATCTTATATACTTAGAACTAATATTTTTTGTTTTTTCTAATCGTGAATATATTAATTACCTAATGAAAGAGGCTGATGTAAATCCATGACTATTATAATAGATTATTATATTACATTAGTTCCATTGGGAAATTAAATATAATAAGGAATCTAAAAATAAGTTCTCAAATAACCTTACCAGATTGTCCCATACCCCTGAGGTAGAAATTCAATACCAAAACCCACACAATTATTTTTTTCATGGAAAAAACTCTATATAATAGAAGGTGAAGTACCGTAGAATTCTGAAATTTTAAATTACTTGGTCACACTCAGGTACCATCCTTTATTAATTATCATCAAAATCATAAATCCAAATCTAAATCTAAATTTTATATTTGGGAATATCCATTCCCAAGTAAAATTTTCAATGACCAAATCATAAGATGGTTCTTACCTATAATAAATATTGAATCATTTTTTAAATTTTTTTACACATCAGATAACTACTAGAAATGTTTTAGAATTTGGAATTTATTTTTCCACTTTTTTTAAATATGTTTATGAATTTTCTAAAAAGTGAGAAAAATTTCATTTTTCTGTTAATATCTCAAAAAGAAAATAAATCTCTGAAAGTACAATTTTTTTGTGTGAAATTTTTGAATTTATGTGTATAAATTTCATGGGACCATTCTCAATGTCATTTAGTAAATATTATATTCTTCTAGATGTAGTATAGAAGCCCATATTTTTATTAAATATTAATTCATAATTTATTACACAATATTCTACATAATACAATCTGAAAGATTGATAAGTTTAGTGTCATAGGGTAATTAGGTATAGTACATAACAACTTTAAATGGGGGGGGGGGAGGGGGTATATTAGCATGATCATAATATTACATTATTTTTAAAACTGGATGGGATAACCTGAGTACATACATGAGAAAAGGTTGAGCTATAAATCACAGTAGGGGAATAAATGTGGAATAACATGAAGAAGGTATTACATATTACAGAATAAGAATTTCAATGGGACATAAAAGGGTTGAGGATCATAATAATGAACAACAAGGCATGATATAAAATAATACGAAAACATGGGAAAGTTGTAACAACATTAAACATGAAATCATAAAAAATTGATCAAGGATAACTACAAAGACACCATAACATGCTGAAAAAAGTTGTTTGATGGATTATGCTAACTCCACAATCCCTTTAATGACATCTCATAAGACTAAAACAACACCCAATTCATTGGAGCACTGTATAATTCTAGGTGCATATGTCACTTTCATATCATGTACATGTATAAGTGTTCCACATATATCATTCAACAAATGATCATATTTCATCACATTTAATTCCATTATTAAAGAGTGTGGAATACATACATGGATTTTGTAACATCTTGACCTAGGCGAAAAATTGAAATTCTTAGATCTAGTGGGTGACATGACCTTAGTCGCACCTCCCCATACACCAAAGGCATTCGACTAGCAATAAGGGTCTAATATGTAATGTGATGAGAGTATACCATCTTTATCAAAATATAACAGAAAATGAATAAACATTTGATGAATGATATTAAAAAAAACCATAATAATATCATAAACAATAAATACCAACATCATATGATAATTCAATAACATGTATAAAAGACCATTATCCAAATTAGTAGATATGTCAGGCCATATATGCGTCGTGATTCAAATGAAAACCAAAAAAAAGACACACCAACACAATCAAAAATAACCCGTTATCATGTCTTGTTCCCTCATCCCTGATCCATCCTAACTCAACCATCTGACATTGAGATCTTCCCCTTATTCTTTCATGAAAACATGAATTATATTCGGGTGTTGATTAGGCAACCCAAGTAGGGTGTGAGTACTACTCAGTAGGCCAACCCCAATAGTGTCTAAAACATTATCTAGTCTACAACAGTGTATGTATTTGTATAAATAATGAATTATAATAAATAAAGTAAATATTTTTCATGTTATACTATTCTTTAATTAACCACATAATTTGGAAGGTTCACGATTACACCAAAACCATCAATAACATCTTGGGACCATGCTACAGTCTTAACTTCCCCCGAAGGGATATCACATTTCATTCCATAATGTGTTTCCAATATCTATTTAATTACAATTCACATTTAAATAATGGGGGCCTAGAGTGTCAGTCTAGAACACCATGGGTATTTAGGTAACCATTCCCTATCCCATAACTCAATTATCACATCTAATACATAAATATTTTTGGGGTCTAGAGGGGAATTATAGAACCCCCTGAGTATTTTGAGCAACAGTCACTATCCAATAACTCAGTCCCGATTGTCACATCTCTTGGTTTCATATTTCTAACCATTTATTATCCATTACAACAATTTATTATTCAAACCATTTCACAATTCCATTTATCAAGCAAGAAAAAATTACAAATCATCATTTACATCAGATTTCCACACCCCAAGGGTGGATACCAGTTTCAAAATTCCACTAATGAACTAATTTCATTAACCCATTACTCATAAATTTCATAATCACATTATCCACCAAATGCATAATCACAACATTAAATAATTTCAAAATCACATGTTGAATCAATTTATTATTTCAATTTAGGATGAATTTTCACAACAGGGAAAATGATACACAATTACATACACAAAATTATAATCAAGACTATGGGAATTGATAATTAGATTACCTACCTCAAGTTCGTTGATAGAGGTTCACCAAACCAAAACAACCAATTTGATGTCGAATTGTCTAAAATAATATCCAGTCTATAACAGTGTATGTATTTGTATAAATAATGAAGTATAATAAATAAAGTAAATAGTTTTCATGTTATTCCATTATTTAATTAACCACATAATTTGTAAGGTTCACGATTACACCCTAACCATCTATAACTTCTTTGGACCTTGCTAGAGTCTAAACTTCCCCTGAAGGGATTTCAAATTTCATTCCATAATGTGTTTCCAATATCCATTTAATTCCAAATCACATTTAAATAATGGGGGCCAATATTATCAGTCTAGAACCCCAAGGGTATTTAGATAACCATTCTATATCCAATAACTCAATTATCACATTTAATACATAAATATATCGGGCGACTAGGGGGGAAGTCTGGAACCACCTGAGTATTTTGAGAAGTAGTCACTATCCCATAACTCTTTCCCAAGTTTCCCATCCCTTGGTTTCATATTTCTATCCATTTATTATCCATTACCACAATTTATTATTCAAACCATTTCGCAATTCCATTTATCAAGAAAGAAAAAGTTACAAATCATCATTTACATCAAATTTCAACACCGCAAGGGTGGATACCAGCTTCAAAATACAACTAAGGAACCAATTTCATTATTCCATTACTCATAAATTCCATAATCACATTATCCACCAAATACACAATCACAACATTAACTAATTTCAAAATCACTTGTTGAATCAATTTATTATTTCAATTTAGGATGAATTTTCACAACATGGAAAATGATATTACATAATTACATACACAAAATTATAATCAAGAATATGAGAATTGATAATTAGATCACCTACCTTAAGGTTGTGGATGGACGTTCACCAAACCAAAACATCCAATATGATGTGGAACTTTAAAAACCACAATAGTGAAGAAGATTTGAGACCAATACCTAAGATCAATATCCAAAGGAATGCAATCCATTGACACCTAGATTTAAACTGTCGACAACATATGGGAAATCATTCATATTCATCCAAAATGAGGGATGATAGAGAGGTAGAGGAAAAAAAACTTGGAAAAAATCACATAGAAACGGGAAATTGATCCTTCAATAAGATCTTTAATGTATCCTGAAAGGGGTTTGAAGAGCCTCAAAATCCTCCCAAGAACTTCCAAAATTGAAGAAAATTGGGTTAAGTCAAGTGGGGGAGAATAGTTGTTAAAACTAGGGGTTTTATAATTTTTTAAAAATTATCAGATGAAATAAATCCCACAGGCACAGTTTCCTACGTTGAGTCCCATAACTTACCAAAACGTACATCTTAACCATGGGGCTCTACTTAAGGTTGAACGGTTTATCCTAAGTTGGAAAAAAGTTTGAAAAATGTGTGCCCACTTTGAAAATTCACTCTTCCTAGGGTTTCATGGTTTGGGGAGGTTGGCCATATGGTCTGGCCAAACCCTGCACCAACCATTGTCCACCTCCTCTCTCTCCAAAATAGTGTTCATGGTTTCGTGGTCCAAACCGCATAGTTTCCCCCAACCATGCTCTAACCATGAAAACCCCTTTGGATTCCAAAATTCTTCAATTTAACCCAAAACAAATCCAATATAAAACCCAAAGAAGATATACCAAAATAATGGAAAAAGAGTTCCTCAAAATGAGTATGAGACATCTCTAGAAATGTTGGATCTTACTATATCCCCACCTTATAAAAGCTCGTCCTTGAGTTGTACTCCAAAGAATATCTAATATTACAAGTTAAAAATATTGGACCACTAAGCCCGCATATCTATTTCACTCCCATGTTTTTTGTTGAACACATCCATTATTCAACAATACTAGAACTATCAACACAACCTTTACCTAGGACACTTTCTCACTCTGAACCATAACACAAATCAAATGTTCCTCAATATATAAAACAACATCAATCTCAACATCAATAATATAGATCACATGAGAACGGTTGGGGTAAATCTTACAATGTTGGGACAGATGAAAAATATCACGCATTAACCTATAACTCTGTGTAAGAACCAATCGGTACACCACCAGTCCGATTCTCACCGCAATCTCAAAAGGTCTAGGAAACATTGGAACCAAATTTCCCCATCTCTGAATTCTTTGGTGAACCATTCTAGGAGAAACTGAAAGAAAGATATGGTCACCCACAGTAAACTAATTGGGATATCGATGCCAATCACCATAAGAATTATGCATACTCTATGCCATAAAAATATGTTTTTGAATCATCTAAACCTATTCTAATGTCTCCTTAATGATATTCAGACCCAACAACTATGAATCACCTAACTCCATCTATCATAGAGGTGATTGGCATGGATTTCCATAAAGTTCCTCATATGGTTCCATCTGAATAGTCACCTGATAACTATTTTTGTATAATAACTCAATGATTGAAAAGTGCTTCTCCCAAGACCCATAAAATTTTTGATCGCACACCCATAACATGTCATCCAATACCTGTATAGTAAATTTAAACTACCTATCTATCATCAGGTGGAAACCCATACTCATAAATACCTATGTTCCGTGCACCTTTTTCATGCCTTTCTAGAATCATAAAGTAAATATTGAATCACAATATAAAACTATGCTCCGTGGAACCCAATGAAAATTGAATATCTATTGAATTTACATGTCCCCCAAATGATCTACTAAAAAGGTTTCCTAGATAATCAAGAAATGAGAAACTTCTTTCAGTAATTCCATAATCAACCATATAACATAATTCTTCTTATTAGTCCATAGAAGACCTATCATGAAGTACATGCTGACATAATTCCACTTACATTATGGAAAGTGCAATGAATTTAGTAAACCACAAGGTAATTGATGCTCAACCATCACCTGTTGATAGGTGTAGTAGTATTTCATGAAACCTACAATCTTGGTTTTCAGGCCTGGCCACTAATACTATCGATATAGGTCATGATAAATTTTGTCTAAACATTTATGGACTTCCAAATTCATGGAAAGAAACTCACATATCATTTCGTATCTCATACATAAAGTTACAAAAACTTTTTTCCAGACATATATGATCATATACTCATCGATAGCCTATTTTTAAGATGAGTCTCTACCATAAAGGTTTTAACTCAAGGGGAAAACATTTGATCTTCATAAAACCTCTCACTAATCTTGTTCATATGTGTGGAATAATCTAATACTGATATAAGGGTCATATACTATTATCCCTCCCGAACCACAATATTCATTTCAGATAGTAAGGTCACTATCTTTGACATAGAATTGGACTCCTAAACTCCCTGAGTCTTTGTTTTCTTACTAGAAGTGTCAAAAACATTGTTTCCCTTACTATACATATATGCTAGATCAAAAAAATACTCAACCCAACTATGATATCAGAGAATCAAATATCTCTACAAAAAGATATACTTTAAACTCTTGTGGTCGGTACACATGATAAATGATTTTTTCCAAGAGATAATGTCACTAAAACTTCAAGGCATAAACCACTGCAACTAACTCAAGATTGTGAATAGTGTAATTCCATTCATGTGGCCTCAACTTTCATGACCCATTCTCCAAAACTTGATCTCCATACATCAACACTGCTATATATCATATCCCAAATGCATCAAAAAACATGATATAATCCATCCCCAGCTTGAGTATGATCATGATTGGTGATATGGTAAAATGAATCTTCAACTCCTAGACAATATCCTCACATGCCCAAGACCATTCAATATTGCTCCCCTTCTTGGCCATGAATAAAGGTGGTGCTTCTAAGATGAAAAATTCATGGATGAAGCTTCGATAAAAACCCAAAGAACCTAAAATATGAGGATGTCAAAGACATTATGGGGATGATCCTAAGAAGAAAAACATCTAGATATAATTGGGTTCACTAACACATCTTCATTTGAGATGATTTGAACCAAGAAATTTACCACATTGATCAATAATTAACAATTAGATATCTTAGCATATAGCCAATGCCCTCTTAGTGTATTCCAAAAGATGATAAGATTTTGGTCTTGATTGTCATGAGTCTTGAAGTAAACAAATATATCATAAAAAACAACCACAAACTAATCTTGGTATGGGTGAAAGATTCAGTTCATAAAATCCATAAACATAGTTGGAGTGTTCTTCATCCCAAATAGAATCATGATGAAGTCATATAAGCCATACATACTTTTGAAAATATCCCTTGGTATACCTTTTTACTTGAATCTCAACTGATTATTCCCCGATCTTAAGAAAATATTGGAGAAAAAAAAGATCCCATAAAATTGTCAAAGAGTTCATTGATTCATATAAGAGGATATCAGTTCGTCCCTATCATTCAGTTCAACATCTGGTAATCAGAACATAATTGAAACATAACATCATACTTATTTGAGAAAAAGACTAGAGAACCACATGGTGATGTACTTGGATGGATAAATGCCTTATCCATAAACTATTCTAGTTCATTGTTAATCTCTTTAGACACTATTAGTGGCATTATTTAAGATCAAATATAAATAATCTTATCATTAGGAATGAGCTCAATTATAAACTCAACATCCCTCTAAGGTAGAATCCCCGAGAAGTTATTACAAAACACATACTGGAATCCATCCACTATGGGTGGAAAGGCATAGTGTTTCACACCATCTTCATCCAGAAAAAGAATTGAAACATGGGTGTTAACCTCCCCCAGTTGTTGACATATTGGACATGCATGACATTTATCTTCAATTCACATATATATCACCTTCATGAGATGGAAAGTTCACTCTATTATGGTAAAAATCAATATGGGATTGGTACTCTACCACCAATCGACACCCAGTATCATGTCAAATCCTAAAAATTGAAGTATATTGAGATCCCAATAGAAATTATTCTATCCTACATAGGGAAAAAATCTATTGCACATACAGATGATTCTCTACCACACTCACAACGGTGTGTCTATCATCATAACCCCACTCAAAAACTCCACCAATGGACTCAAATCATTCAAAATCTGTGAAGATATACAAGAATGAGAGTCTCTTGTATAAAATAAGGCACTAGAAATCATAGAATCTTCAAAAATAGTACCTTAACTATCGATGGTCCAAGCTCACTATATGTGACGCCTCGACCCCAGTTACCCAAAGTCGCTGCATTATTACATAACATTGGAATGATCACAAAAGATCAAGTCTCAAAAGACCGATTAGTTTAGTAGCCTTCATATCACTAGATATATTCATAAGTTTTATATTACATCATAAAGTGAAAAAAACTACAACAAAATCTTGTCTTCGTGTCCCCTCATACTATCCCTACATGTCATTCATAAAATACTTCTTCACATCCTAGGAAAAATTAAAACATTGAAAGGGGTGAGCTCTGATTCTCAATAAGGATAATAATATAATGGAAACATTCATAAAGAAACATAAACATTTAAGGCAATGTATAAATAAAACAAAATCTTTTTAAACTTGAACTTCAGCATAATATGGCAAATATAAAATAAAATAATCCCATTTACTTATTCACATGGATATTCTACTAATCGAATAATCACATGGAATATCAATAACCACTTTCATAATGATGGAATTCATAATGCCAGACTATCATACCCACATAGACAAGGCCTCGTACCAAGACTACAAATATGATTTTGTCAAGGCCTCACGCTAAGATACTATTTTGTCTCATGAGACCTACCGATGCATCGAAGATCTATAGCGGGCTCCACCGGTCACTTACTATGTCCAATGCATTCCTCATATGAACAAATTAAAATAAAACATAAACATTCATATTAAAACTAGCATACAAAATGTCAATACTTTACCCATAAACCATGAATAGTACAAAAATAACACATCCATAGTCAAACATATCACAAAACCTTCAATACAATATGGAAGATTTTTATCAGGATAAATCATCTTCAAAACAAGTTTAAAATCCATTAAAGGTTTTTTTGACATAGATGAAAATGATTTGTAAAACTCTTTGATAGAAATATACCTTTTTCCTGAAAACATTTAAAAGTCACACAAGTTAGAAATGAAGACATTTAAAAACATTTTTGAGTCAAAGTTTCCCATACCACTTTGAAACTTTTGAAAGGAATTAACATTTTAAAAAAATTCATGTCCATATAAATAAATCCTTAAAAACCATTTTGAAAACATGGACATTAAGGAGAAAGATTTAGAAGAATAAATATTTAAAACATTTAAAATGATGTTTTAGTAAAAATTTCCTTAATGATAATCCCTTTGAAAAATCTTTTATGAAACATGGACATGGATAATAAATATGTCCCAGTAGATACTTACGTAAAAACAACCTCGGATAATAAAGAGATCATGAAATTAACCCTTACCAATTTGGTAACTTATGAAAAATACATCCCATGAAAGAGGTATCATACAATTAATATGTAAATAAACATAAATTAAAGTCTATTACACAAATAATACAATTATGGGCAGTACATACACCACACAAAAGGTAATAGTGGCAATATGACATGAATCTAACGGGAATAAGGAGTGAGATGAAAACCCCTTACCTTGTAATTTTTCTTGGTTGAGGGTAGGCTAACCTCCTGTATAATGGTGAAATGATTGTTATTAAATTATACAATAATCATATACATTAATACGATATCATATATAATCTTTTAACATTGATTTGTTAATAATGTCTTAGTATTATCATCATTTCGGGTGTTAACGAATTCGTTTTCCTATATATATTTTGTTACATAACCTGGGTTTGTTATGGATAGGTTGTATCTTATTCATATCCAGAATGATATCAAGTTGTTAAACATTATTTTTAATCATCAAATGAGAATTATAATTGCATGGATACGATGGGGAATGAATCTCATCGCGTTCGTGGAGACGGTAGTCCGTACGTACGCACGAGCGACAATATAAAATAATTTATAATTGGATGGTATATCATATATACAGAATTATTATCATGTTATATTTATTATTTACATCAATTAAATATCAATATCATACCAATCCAAATAATAATGTTTTTGAATAACAATTACACCACGATGTGGAGACGGTAAGCCGTACGTATGCACATATGGTGTCATGTCATTAAAAGGATGAATAGAATAATGAATATGGTTGTACCATATTTATAATAACATCACAATATATAGAAGATACTGGAGTTATTATTTTAGAAAGGAAATAACATAGAATGAATAATTTGAGGAAGAAAGGAACTTGAAAAAGGGTGGTGAAAACATTACCTCTTCTCTGGGTTCTTCCTTTTGATTTGATCAAAAGGGCTCCTTAGGATGGATTTCTGATCAAACTAGGGACTCTAGGTTGAAGTGATGGACGTTTAGAGATTATTTGGGTAGGGTTTGGCCGAACCAAAACGCTTTGAAGGTGTAAATAATTGGTTAGAAGTTGTGTCATTTTATAAGGGGGAGGAGGGGCTCTTTAGAAAAAACTTAAAGTATTAATTTATAATAAATTAATATTCGATTTATAATGGCTCCAAAGTAGATTATTCATAGTTTAAGGTGGTTATGGGTCTAAGTCCTTCAACCAATAGATTTTAGATAGGTTCGGGTAATTATATTAACCTTATCTTTTAGTTTTAACTCTTAGTTAATTAGATTGACATTTACCATGTCACTTTGTATTTTTATATTATATATTTAATAAACTTACTATATAAATACTAGAAACCCCAAAGTGGTTCATTAATAATACAAATATCATGATACAAGTCCTTTTTCCGAACCATAGATTTTTAGGAATAGAATATCAATTAATAATATAATATTTGGTTTAAAAACTCATTTATGTCAATTTTGACACTATTCAATAATTGATTTTTGTTAAAGTCATAAAAACATTATTAATTCGAATAAAATTCATTTAATCAATCATAACATGTAATATTAACCAATGAAAATCTTGGATGTCATCAAAACGTTCAAATTATATTTATTTTATCTTTTATAATTCCAATTATTTGATTCTTTCATTAAAAAGGAAAATACTGCATCATTATTGTGTCATAAATAAATTTAATTATTAAATGTCTAGAAATTATAAATAAAATACCATTATGTATTAAATCTTTTTATCTTTCTAATTAATATTTATAGGAGAAAATATAACATATATAACCCTATGTAAAAATTGTTTTTCTAAAAGATATATGCTTATGTCATTTTTGTAATTACTTTAACTTAATTAATATAAAGTGTCATTATCACTTACAAGTGGATCCAAGGGGTCCCAAAATAAACCCAATGATTCCCATGGTCGGACATGTATCAAAAAATATGGTTAGGACACGTTTTAGGGTAACTTTGTATTATTATAATATTATTTTTACCCTTATTTACCGAATTTACCCTTTAACCATGGAAAATAAAATAATTACCGAAGTAATTATTCCAAATGTCTAAAAATAAGAGTTACCTATTTACACAATTTGGACATCCCGATTCCAAATATGAAATCCATTTTTCCAAATTAAAAACACAGAAGTGGCAGAAATTAATTTAAAATTAATTCTCGCTGTCAAAACAAAAAGCGTGTTTTTAAGAAATAATAACTATCAAAAGATTGGCACTTGTTTATGTCTGGTTTAAATGTGAAATTATGTCCAATGACCAAAATTATATTAAATAGTAAAAATATATTCTAAATATACGTTAAAACCACTTAAATTAATAATTTATCAGTATTAATTATTTTGATTAAAAAAGTTTTTTAATCAAAATTTAGTAATTTTCACTATTCATCAAAATATAAAAGTTATCTGAAAAGTACCAAAATTTCACACTATGCTAATTTCGATATTCAGATTCCAAAAATAAATTTCATTTTGAGAGATAAAATTTATAAAATTTCAAAGTGGGTATTACTATTCACAATGGCTATTTTGATTGGTCATGATGTGTTTGAATATCGAAGTTGCATACAATGCAAACTATTGCATTATTCAAAGGGAAACGTACAATGGAAGCTTGGGGTGTAGAATTCTCCCCTCCTTTAATAAATTTCATCCTTGCAATTTGAAAATGTTCTTCAAAAATAAAAGGTTGAAAATAGAAAATACCTTTGTGGAAAACCCATATCATAAATAGGGTTAATAAAAATATAACTTTAGAAGAAAGAAAGAGAATTACAAATGTCACCCGAGATAGCCCATACTAGGATTCTATGAAAACATGGATATTGAGGAGAAACAAACCATCATGTTCTGATGGAGAGTTGTTGAAAACAGGATTAGGAGAAAGTTAACTATAAGAAAATCACAAACTTGTGATTGGTTAAACAGTCTTTGATTCCCCAGTAGTAAAAGTTAACCCACAACGTTTTTGTTTTAAGTTACCTTTCATAAAGTTGAGGAATTTATTTAGGATATTTACTAAGAATGTAATGAAATATACTTACTTGTCATGTATATTTTCATTCTTTAATAAATTTTTACCACAAACCCATCTTTCACTCGAAAAGGTAATAAAACTCAAAAGTATTCTATTTATCCTAACCATATCAGGTTCCAAAAATAAATTTATAATTCATCTATCCGAACTTGAAAAAAATAAAACTACATTATACACTCTAGGTACTTCACATAGTCTAGTTGTAGGAGATAAATCCCAATCGCACTATGTTTGTGGGTTTGATTCCTGCAACTTTGTCCGACGCGACGGGTTGTCACACGGTTTGCGTGTTGTCCATTTTATAAATATCCAAAATTAACTTTAACAATAGTATCCAATGTAAAATATAATCAATTACAACCTTTATACTTATCCAAAACACATATATAAACTCTCAGTCCAAAATTTATATGAAAGGTAAACATAATGTAGATCCTTTTTACCCCGTAATAGCATGTGAATACCTTTAACATGTGTTCTTTTAAAACACTGAAACATCCTGAATTACCATAAAACCTTATTGATTACATTCATGCTCCCTTATTCCTTATAGAATACTGGATATACTTTATCCATCCAAAAATGTTGTAAAATACAACAATGATGGAATATACAAATCTTTAATCAGTTTCAAGGAAGTCATAAATATCCAATATAATTTACCCAAATCAACCATATCTTATTCCAAAATCAGTACCTCAATATTAGGACCATATTAAAGTTTATCATTCCTTCAACCATATAATTTCCAAAATGTTTAACTCGTTGTAGAGTCACTTTTCCTAGTACCATAAAATCTCAAATCTTCAATGAAATAGTACTACATTACAATATTTATTTATTTCCAGTACATCATTGATACAAAACTTCAATGAAATAATTCCAAAATATCAACATAAGAACACTAGTCATTCATCTTCATTTGTTGTATTATCATAAATTGATTATTATTCAATAGCATCATTTGAGCCATAGTCTTATGACTGGGACATTGGTTCGTGTAGTGTCCAAACACCTTGCAAATAAAGAATTGTACATTTGAAACCTTTTTCTTACCCTCACAATCACTAACGTGGTGTCCTTTTTCTCCACACTTATAACATACTCTCATTCCCTTCAAGCATTTTCCATGGTGATTCTTTCCACAGTTATCACATATGGGAAAATATTTATTTACCTTATTCCCTTTATCTATTTTACTCCATACCATGCTTTTCTTCTCTGGCTTCCTTTCAAATCCATTGGACTCTGAGAACTCCTTAATTAACTTATAAACACATGATACTACTTATTCATATTATGATAATACTTGGGAGACTATTTCCCTTCTAAATTTTGGCTTAAGACCATGAAAGATATGATACTTCTTAGTCTTTGGATCATGCATATTGCTGGAGTTCTCATTCCTTCTATTGGGCACCATTTCTAAACAATGGCATACACTAGATTAGTTTATGAATAGAAATACCTAATCCCAAACTAGTAAAACACTTAATATAAATTAAACAGTTTATGGATATAATCCATAATGATAAAAATGTTTTCTTTGAGTAAGTATATACTCATAAACCCTTCATAATATATTGTAAATAAAATGATAATTATTCTAAGCATATCCCCCATGAGTGTTGTAACCAAGAGTGTAGCAAGGCCCCTTGTCGTGCACCTGTTCCCGCCTGATTCTAGATCAAAGCGGTGTTTTCGGGTTTTACCCCTAGGTACATCTGTGCCATAGCTGCCTCTACCTGCTCGTATCCAGACATGGATGTATTTCTCGGAAAACTCACCACATCTCTACAACACCAAAATTCTAGGAAGTTATTATATACTAATCCTCAAAGTCCATATTAGGTTTGTGTGCTCTAATCAGAGTTTATATAAATCTAGATTCCAAGGTTTGTACTAAACTTTCTCTGATACCAACTGTAACACCCCAACCATAGTTACCCAGAGTCGGTGCATTATTACATAACATTGGCATGATCATAAAAGATCAAGTTTCGAAAGACCGATTAGTTTAGTATCCTTGGAATCACTAAATATATTCATAATTCTTACATTCCATCATAATGTGAAAAACACTACAACAACATCTGGTCTTCATGTACCCTCATACTATCCCTGTAGGTCATTCATAAAATACTTCTTCACATCCTGGAAAAAAATTAAAACATTGAAAGGGGTGAGATCTGATGCTCAGTAAGGATAACAATATAGCGAAAACATTCGTAAATAAACATAAACATTTAAGGATATGTATAACTAAAACAAAAGCCTTTTAAACTCGAACTTAAGCATAATATGGAAAATATAAAATGAAATAATTCCATTTACTTATTCACATTGATATTCTACTAATCGAATAATCACATGAAATATCAATAACCACTTTCACCATGATGGAATGCATAATTCCATACTATCATAACCACGTAGCCAAGGCCTCGTGCCAAGAATACAAATACGATTTTGTCAAGGCCTCGTTCCAAGACACTAGTTTGTCTCATTAGACCTACCGATGCATCGAGGGGCTATAGCGGGCTCCAATCGTCACTTACTAAGTCCAATGCATTCCTCATATGAACAGGTTTAAACATAACGTAAACATTCGAATTAAAACTAGAATAAAAAATGTCAATACTTTACCCTTAAACCATGAATGGTATAAAAATAACACATCCATAGTCAAACAGATCACAAAACCTTCAATACAATATGGAAGATTGGTATCATGATAAATCATCTTCAAAACAAGTTTAAAATCCATTAAAGGTTTTTTTGACATAGATGAAAATGATTCATAAAACTCTTTGAGAGAAAAACCCCTTTTTCCTGAAAACATTTAAAAGTCACACAATTTAGAAAGGAAGACATTTAAAAACATTTTTTAATCAAAGTGTCCCATACCACTTTGAAACTTTTTAAAGGAAATAACATTTTAAAAACATTCATGTCCATATAAATAAATCCTTAAAAACCATTTTGAAAACATGGACATTAATGAGAACGATTTAGAAGAATAAATAATTAAAACATTTGAAATTATGTTTTAGTAAAAAGTCCCTTAAAAATAATCCCTTTGAAAACTCTTTTATGAAACATGGACATGGATAATAAATATGTCCCAGTAGATACTTACGTAAAAACAACCTCAGATAAAAAAGAGATTGTGAAATTAACCCTTACCAATTTGGTAACTTATGAAACATACATCCCATGAAAGAGGTATCATACAATGAATATGTAAATACATATAAATTAAAGTGTATTACACAAAGAAGACAATTATTGGTTAACATACACCACACAAAAGGTAATAGTGGCAATATGGCATGAATCTAACGAGAATAAGGAGTGAGATGAAAACCCATTACCTTGTAATTTTCCTTGGTTGAGGGTAGGTTAACCTCCTGTATAATGGTGAAATAATTTTTATTAAATTATAAAAGATTCATATACATGAATATGATATCATATATGATCTTTTAACATTGATTTGTTAATAATATCTTAGTATTATGATCATTTAGGGTGTTAACAAATTTGTTTTCTGTTATATATTTTGTTACATAAGCTGGGTTTGTTATGGATAGGTTGTATCTTATTAATATCCAAAATGATATCAAGTCCTTAAACATTATTTCTAATCATAAAATGAGAATTATAATTGGAGTGATACAATGGGGAATGAATCTCATTGCGTTCGTAGAGATGGTAGTCCGTACATACACACGAGCGACAACATAAAATAATATCTAATTTGATGGTATATAATATATACAAAATAATTATCATGTTATATTTATTATTTACATTAATTACATATCATTATCATACCCATCCAAATAATAATGTTTTTGAATAACAATTACACCACGACGTGGAGACGGTAAGCCGTACGTACGCACGTATGGTGTCATGTCATTAAAAGGATGGATAGAATACTGAATATGGTTGTACCATATTTATAATAACATCATAGTATATAGATGATAAAGGAGTTATTATTTTAGAATGGAAATAACAAAGAAAGAAGAAGTTGAATAAGAAAGGAACTTCAAAAAGGGTGGTGAAAACATTACCTCTTCTTCGGGTTCTTCCTTTTGATATGTTCAAAAGGGTTAATTAGGTTGAATTTATGATAGAACTAGTGCCTCTAGGTTGATTTTAGGGAAGTTGATAGAGTATTTGGGCGGGGTTTTCCGAACAAAAAGGCTTTGAAGGTTTGAATATTTGGTTAGATTTTGTGTCCTTTTATAAGGGGGAGGATAGGCTCATTAGAAAAAACTTAAAGTATTAATTTATAATAAATTCATATTAGGTTTATAATGGCTCCAAAGTGTATTCTTAAAAGTCTAAGCTGGGGATGGGTTGCAATAATTTCAAACAATAGATTATAGACAGGTTTGTGTCATTATATTAACCTTATCTTTTATTTTTAACTCTTAGTTAATTTGATTGACATTTAACATGTCACTTTGTATTTTTATATTATATAGTTAATAAACTTACTACATACATCAAAGATACCCCCATGTGGTCCATTAATGATAAAAATATCATGATATAAGTAGTTTTTAGAACCTTAGATTCTTAGGAATAGAATATCAATTAATATTATAATATGTTTTTTAAAAACTCATTTATTTCAATTTTGACACTATTCAATAATTGATTTTTGTTAAAGTATTAACAACTTTATTAATTATATTTAATTCATTTAAGAAATCATAACATGTAATATTAACCAATAAAATTCGTGGATGTCCTGAAAAATTTAAAGTTATATTTATTTTAACTTTTATAATACCAATTATTTGATTCTTTCATTTAAAAGGAAAATAATGCATCATTATTGTGTCATAAATAAATTTAATTATTAAATGTCTAGAAATTATAAATAAAATACCACTATGTAGAAAATCTTTTTATATTTCTTTGGAATATTTATAGTCGAAAATATAACATTTATAACCCTATTTAATTTTTTTTTTCTAAAAGATATATGCTTTTGTCATTTTTGTATTTACTTTAACTTAATTAATATAAAGTGTCATTATCACTTACAAGTGGATCCATGGGGTCCCAAAATAAACCGAAAGATGCCCATGGTCGGACATGTATCAAAACATATGGTTAAGACATGTTTTAGGGTAATTCATTATTATTATAATATTATTGTTTACCCTTATTTACCGGATTTACCCTTTAACCATGGTAAATAAAATATTTACCGAAGTAATTATTCAAAATGTCTAAAAATAAGAGTTGCCTATTTACACAATTTGGACATCCTGATTCAAAATATAGAAACCATTTTTCCAATTTCAAAACACATAAGTGGCAGAAATTAATTTAAAATTAATTCCTGCAGTCAAAATAAAAAGCGTGTTTTTAAGAAATAATAACTATCAGATGATTGACACTTGTTTATGTCCGGATTAAATGTGAAATTATGTCCAATGACCAAAATTGTATTAAATAGTAAAAATATATTCTAAATATACTTTATAACCAATCAAATTCATAATTTATCACTATTAATTATTTTTATTAAAAAGGTTGTTTTAATCCCAATTTAGTAATTTTCACTATTCTTCAAAATATAAAAGTTATCAGAAAAGTACCAAAATTCCACCCTAGGCTAATTTCAATATTTTGAATCCAAAAATGAAGTAAATTTTGAGTGAAAAAATTTATAAAATTTCAAAAAGTTGGTATTACTATTCATAACGGCTATTTTGATTCGTCACGGTGTGTTAGAATATGCAAGTTGCGTATAGTGCAAGCTATTACATTATTCAAATAGAAATGTACCGTGGAAGCTTCGGGTGTTACACTATCCACAAATGTAGGATGAACTGCATGAAAAATGCATTCCCCTCTTCAATGGGATTCAGTCTGAGTCCCCTAAACTGCACCATTCTATTTAAATGGGTGTTGTTTCCATAAAGTACAACATTCACTACATTGACAACCATGACCATAAAAACTATAACTACCAGACTGATATGGGGTAGAAGACCCCATCCAACTGTTCCAAATCATCCCGGATCCTCTGTCACCACCCATAAGTTGAGTGTTCCTAAAATACCTCTATAAATGATTCATCCTGACATTGATTAGAGACTTCACTGGTGGTTAGAAATGATGGCTATTAATGTGCCAAGAACTACCACATTGGGGGAAATAAGTTTGGTTACTACTCTAAGTAACCATTCCTTCAGCCAGGTCTCTCTGGTTTCTCTATCCCTAGTTGAAATTTTCATAGTGACGCTTAATACTCTTAGAATATTCACCTCCTAGAAATATAGAAGAAACCACATGCAGTTCATTGGAAGAATCCTCCATGTTACCCTTATAAATGAGAGTTTGATTCACCACGTTAGATTTTTTTTTCCGCCGATGGATAATAACCTAGGTCTTAATCTCACATTTAAACCCATCCTGAAAACATTTGGCCATAGTTTTCTCATCTCCGTCCAATGATGGAAAAACGTGCTTCAAATCAGTGAAGAGACCAAAATATTCCATCACTTACGTAATCCACTGGGTCATTCAGAAAAACATTGTTTCCCTCTCTTGCCTTATCCTCTTAGGGTAAAAGTTATCCAAGAACTTCTCTTGAATTTATTTTCATACTATATTCTCCAACTTCTCATCCCGGGTCGGAATGTCCTACAAAAATTTTGCTTGATCATGTAACATATATGCCTCCATGTTGACTCACTTATTTACAGGATTATCTAACTGGTGAAGGATCACCTGCATAGACTCAATCCATAAATCAGATGCTTGAGGTCCACTCTCTCTGATGAATGTCAGATAGTTCTGCAACTAGAACAACCATGTCAAGTCAGATATACTCTGTACATCCTACCATGGGTCTCTTTGCATAAATTTCATTAAGAGAGAAAAGTTCTCATGGAAATTCTCTCAGACTCCTTCACCCAGAAATATCAAATCCTCATGTTCCATTACTAGAGGACCATTTCCAGCTATGTCCTCCTTCTTTCATAACATCAAGAATCATCATAGATGCATATATTTATAATTACAAACACACGTCTTAGGAAAAATGAAACTTCATAAACATTATTAAATGGTAAAGATTCACATAAGTCCATCAAAATTCATCACTAATATCCCACCACATAGTCAAAACTGAGCCATTATCACTACCCTCAACCATCCCTTATCTTTTTCATGGTTAACATAGGTTAAAAACATTCATAAATCAAGATTCCTCCTTAGAAACCCATTTATCCCTTTAAAATGTACACCTTTTTCATCATTTAAAATTTTCAATTTCATAATAGGAACCTATATCTCTCAAATTACTCAAACAAAGAAAAGAATTTCATTTTAAAAACTCACCCAAAACCCACATTCCCATGCATAAATAAATAATTCACGTCATAGTAAATCTTAAGTTTCTAAGATGAAACATGCATAGAAAACTCTCGGGCCATTCTAGTCTATGAGTAAAATATCAGAAAACCACAATATCACACAAAACATTCATCACAATGGTGAAATAAAATTAAACTATATCAGATAAAATTAAGAACATCAATCTAAACCTAGGTACTTGGGTTTTTCCTTGTACATGGGTAAGCTACGCACATGCACGAGTTCATGACCATGGACTGACTCATCCTATTATGCTTCCTACCATTCCCAAATACAAAATATAACAAATAAGAAAGTAAATCCCCTTCGATACCACTTTTTTACATCTTGACCCAGGTTCCAAATGGCGGTGCCCTGATCCAGTGGGTCACATGACCTTAGGAACACCTCCCTGCATGCCAGAGGCAGCCGACTAGTAGCAAGGGTATAATATGTAATGTGGGGAGACTATACCCTCTTTATCAAAGGAGAACAACAATAAAAATAAATAGAAAATATCCTAATTATAATAAAAATAACTAGAATAAACCATAACCAATAAAGACCAATTTCACATGATAATTCCATGACATGGATAAAAGACCATAATTCAAAGCAGTAAATATTTCATGTCATATATGTGACAAGTGTCAAATGAAAAGACCCAATAATAAAGACACAATGTCACTCCTAAGAGGGTCTCGATATCCTATCCAGTTCCCTCATCCATGATCCATCACAACTCATCCATCTAACATAGGGTTCTTTCCCTTATCTATTCCTGTAAACACAAAGTCTATTTGGGAACCGATTTGGAAGCCAGATTAGGGTGTGAGTACAATTGAGCTGGCCACCACCAATAGTGTGTAAAAAATATCCATTCTATAAATGTTTCTGTAGTTTTATAAATAATGAATTATAATAAATAAATTAAATAGTTTTCACATTAAATTATTCTTTAATTAACCACATAATCTTCTATGTTCACTATTACATAGATAACATCAATAACTTCTTCACCCTCTACGGAAGTCTGAACTATCCTCAAAGAGATATCAAATTTCATTACATAATAGGTTTACATTATTAAATTAATTAAATAAATATTAAAACAATGGGGGCATAAAAAATAGTCTAGAACCTTGTGGGTATATTTGGAGCATCAATACATATCACACAACTCTGTGATCACATGTAATACATTAATATATTGGGGGCCTAGAGTAGAAATTTGGAACCCCATGAGTATTTAGATTAGTAATACATTCCACATAACTCATTCGAAAATATCACATCATTATTAAATCCATTCCACAATTCCATTTAACATGAAATAAGAAAAAATACAAATCAATATTTTCATCTTATCGGCACACCCGAAGAGTGGATACTAGTTTTAAAATTCTTCTAATAAATGAATTTTATTGACTAGTTATTCTTCAATTTCATAATCATATTATCCACCAGTTTAATGTTCACAATTTTCATCATTTTCATAATCACATGTGGAATCAGTTGATTAATTAAAATTGGGATGAAATTTCCCAACATGGATATTGAGACCACACAACTACATACACACAATTATAATCAAGACTATGGGAATTAAAAATTATAACACCTAAATCATGGTCATTGTTATAAATTTTCCAATCCAAAAACCCCAACTTGATTTAGAATGATAAAAACTAAAACATTACGGAAGATCAATGACCAATACCTATGATCAAGATCCAAAGGAACAAAATTTGTTAAAATTTAGATCTAAACCCTATAAATAAAAGGAAAAATCATTCCCCCTCATCTAGATAGAGGGAAAAGATAGAGAGGAAACCAAATTGGTAAGAAATCACATACCAATGGGAAGACGATCCTCTAATTGGATCATCAGTTCATAAATAAAGGAATTTTAGGAGCCTTGGAATCCTCCTAGGAGATTCCAAATTCAAAGGAAGTAGGTTTTGGATGAGTGAGGGTGGGTAGGGGTTAAAACTTGGGGGTTGGGGAATTTTTTTAAAATTTTCAATGGAAATAAATCTTGCATGCATTGTTTCTTGGGTTGTGTTGCAAAGTATACCAAACCATGCCCCTTAAGCATGAAATTCTCCTTAAGGATGAAAATGTTCTCCTAAGTGGGTGAAATTTTTTTACAAACTATGCTCTAACCATGAAAATCCCCTCTACCTCAGTTTCATGATTTCGAGTGGGTGGTTGTACGGTTTGTCCAAAATGCGCGCCAACCATGTACCTCCTCTTGTCTATCCAAAATAGGGAACACGATTTTCTAGGGCACACATCATGGTTTTCCCTAACCATTACCCACATATTAATAACCCATTTGGATTACAAAATTATCCAATTTCACATTAAACATACCCAAAGTAAAACCCAACCAGGATATATGAAGAAAAGGTTAAAAGAGTACCTGAAAATGAGTACAATACTTCTATAAAAAGTAATTATCCTATAGAATTTCCCAATAAGAAGATTATAGATATTTATAGGTGAATAACCTTGAGTGTAAATAGTTATGGTATTCACAATAAAATGTTTTTCCATGAAACAATCATAGTGAAATTTCAGAAGCATAACAACAATACTTAAGGATTCATAAAATGGTTTAATGAGAGAGAAAAATGTATCTCGTCAGTTGGAAATAATATATAAATTAATAGGTATATGTAAATAAATATACCAAACTTATGAATTTGAAATAAAATACAAATAATTAATAAAGGACCTGAATAAATAGTAGACAAAAATGATCCCTTACTAAATTTCGACATAGTGACGACATAGGTAAAAAGGATTAATGATAGGATATAAATGATATATCATTATAAATAAATCATATGGAAAATATAGGGATATTTATATATTCTTGTAAACATATCTAATTGAGATTAGAAAGGCGAAACATAAAGATTTTCCTTGATTTGAAAATAAGAGAGCGATAGGTCCTTTACTTTTGTTATGGAAAACGTATGACTATTTCGGTAGCATACGTGGTGGACATAAAGTATAATTTGAGGGATTAATGAGAGTGAAATGGGTATATAATCACATGTAAATAGAAATTTAAGTAACATAGATGTACAAAAATAAGCCCAAAAAAGGAAAAATTTAAATTTAGAGTCACAACATAAAAGAGGTTCTTGAGTAAAAAGAATAGAGAGAGAGATACCTTACCTTGTGAGGGTGATTTGAAAAGAATGGGAGGAGATTATTAAGAGTTTGGGGAAACCATGTGAGTAATATAGTGAGGTTGAGATAGAGTAAGAAAATTATATAATGTTTTGAGTGAATAGGAAAGGGAGATTGGTTGGGTTTATATAGGAAAAGATTGGGGAGTTCTTTATTATTTCCCAAACTTAGGTGTTGGACTATGTATTATAAATTAATCAAAACCACAATACATACCATGGATTTTTACAATGGTTTCTTAAAAATTGGAGTGGTGTTAATTATTTTATAATCCCAAGGTCCAAAATAATTAAAATATTACCCTTGGCGATGTGGATGCGGGTGATGTTTATAAAGAATTGTTTTTAAAATTTTAAAATATAATATAGGTTTTGGAGGATTCACAATGACTTATAAAAATAAATAAAATAAATTAAAAAATAATTAATTTAAAGGGGATACATATATTTGGTCTTGGATACCCTTTATTTCATTTACTACATCACTTCTTGGTCATTATAATTTCGTAATACACACAATATATTTACATTGTTTTTAATTTTTACATGAAAATTTGACTTTCATAGAAAATGATGAAAAAATCACTTTTGGAAAAT
Source organism: Viscum album (assembly GCA_963277665.1). Taxonomy (NCBI): domain Eukaryota; kingdom Viridiplantae; phylum Streptophyta; class Magnoliopsida; order Santalales; family Viscaceae; genus Viscum; species Viscum album. Next base: position 787,411,319 of record OY728166.1, read on the forward strand.
TTCGATGTGATGATTGTAAAAATAATATTTTTTAATCAGAATAATATATATATATATATATATATTAATTTTAATTTTTAAAACAAGTTTCAATATTTATTAAGAAATACATGTTTTTTGATAATAATAGATATCAAACCTCATTAAAAATTACATTAGAATTTGTAAAAATTTTAGTATCATTTATATACAAAATATTCTATTTCAAAATAATATTTAATTAAAATATCATTAATTTTAAAAATTCTTTAAATAATAATTTTTTTTATTAAAACTATATATTACCCCAACTACAATTTCTGTTTTAATATATCAAAAATCTACTTTTTATAAAAATAATTTTTAATTGATATATAATGTAAAAAATATAATACTTATTATATTAAAATTAAAACATAAATGTTAATAATTTTACTATTAGTTTTATTCTAGTCCTTGTTAAATTATTTTTTCCCTTAATTTCCCCTTTTCCTTTTACTGTGGTAATAAATATTTAGTATAGTTATTATTCATATTGTTTAGTTTGAATTATTATTTAATATTAATTATGATGATTAAAAATAAATATACCATTTAATAAAAATAAATTCATAGTGGTGTAATAGTGTAAATTAATAAAAATCCACAAGCATGATGGAAGGCAGTTTTTTGAAAAATGATTTTTTTTAGGAAAATATGATTTTACTTTAACTCTATAAAAAGTAATTTTTTATATGAATTAAAAATCATACATATAGATCTATAATCTAAAAATTTCGTTTAAATCATTCCTAATTAGGGTTTATTTTAATTAATTATAATATTTAAACATTATTCATTTTAAAAAACTTTTCAGAAAGACATGATTTAAAACCTAAAAATAAACTTATTCAAAAATTCTGTACACATATGATTTAAATGTAATTAATTGGATTAAATAACACTAAATTAAAATTATTTTACTTTTAAATAAAATAAAAATAATTATGTTCCTTTTAAATTACTTAATTTATAAAAATAAATAATGATTTTACAAAAGAATGGGTATTTTTCAATATCCACAGAAAAATCAATCTTTTCCAAAAATTACATAAAATTTCATCCTAAGATAATTTTGATATTATGATGTAAAAAATGAAGTTCAATTTTAAAAAATAAATCATTTAAATTTTCTTTAAAAAATTATAATACTCTTTTTCACAAAAATAAATAAAATTATTTTTTGTCGAAAAAATATTTTGAATATAAAATTACATTACAAAAAAATTGGGTAATTATTTACTTAGAATTCATCAATATATTTTTTTGACTATTACACACACATATATTTAAGAAATTAGTTTATACTATTCATACCCAAGAATTTAACGACATAGTTGTAACAATCATATTTAAATAATCATTGTTTGTTTGGGTTCAGTGTTGTATATCGTATATTATATCAAACCAAATTTTCTCTTTTAGAAAATTCAAGGAATTTCATGATTCCCACAATAATATATTGATTCCTTTCAATTATAACTTGATATTTATATGAAATATTTTGACACATGGAAATATATTTATTGAATACCCACATTGTAAAATGGTTTAATTAAATATCTAATTGAAAAGAGAGAATGGGATGTAAGAAGGTCAACAAAAAACTGGGTTTCCAAGTAGAAGAACATTAGTGGGAAGTGAAAATATAGGCATGGAAAATAACTCACACATAAAAACTAATAGAGCTTGGTTGAGAACATGGTAAGGAAAAATTCAAGGACCAATAAACCATAAATATTTTTTGGGTAAAAATACCATCAATTCATAATATTAACCATTTTTGTTTCAAGACTCTTTAACTAGAGTAAAGGAATTCTTTTACCATCTTGAATAGTAACATAAGAAAATACACTTTCTTGAAAATTACAATTTAATCCTTTAATCCATTTCCACTACAATATCATATTTTCTCTAATTGTTGATTTCTCAAGATGATTTTTTTTGCATGAAGCACTAAAATAATCTTCTAACATATCACATAATCTAGGAAATAATAAGAAATATTAATCCTTTTTTATGAAATTTAAAATGGTTAGAATAAATTAAGATAAAACTAAAAAATAATAAACCTTAATCCATTAATCTCCAAAATTCATGAAAATAAATCATAATGAGTTAACATCAATCATTCCTTAAATAAATACTCCTATATCCAAAAAAACACACATTACTTCAACATTAAAGAATGTTTTAACCTAAAAGGGTGTCTCATACCCTTCATCTTAGTCCTCTAAAAGCATAATATAATTATTCTATAATTATATTTTATATTAAACCTAATGTGTGTATATACCTCAAACCAAATAAAACATCTATAGAAATATCATTATTCACCACAAAAATCAAAAAATATTTGATACTTTAATATATTTTCCCCAAATTTCATTAATCATGCTAAAATATCATTAAATAAATCATAAAAAGTGGTATAAATTATTTTAAATATTATATTTAGATATATCATCCCAAGCCTCTTTAGTTTTATCCCATCACCAAACATATTGTTGGCACCAAAATTTGGCACGAAGGAGAGACCCCAAGACGCCCCCCTTGGACTGCCTCGTGAAGCCTCTTTGCGGAGTCCCCAGCACTATGACCGCCGCGAAGCACAGGAGGCGGGATGCTCCGCGAACAGATTTGACAATCGTGAACCCACCGTGAAGCACAGGAGGTGGGATGCTCCGCGAACGGATTTGACATTCGCGAACCAACTGTGAAACACATGAGGCGGGATGCTCTGCGAACCCATTTGACGTTCACGAGTCCGCCGTGAAGCTACATCTCCTCCTTCGTGTTGTGTGAGCTTCGATCCACAACGCCCCTTGCCTATCAATACCGAGCTCCCCCCGAGCTCTCTGGACAAACAATCTGACTTTTCGGCTTCTCAGATCCCGAATCACGAAACATTATTCATCTCGGTGAATCATGAGCAGCGCGAGGCACTTCTACTTCGCGAAGTGCCTCCCCATTGTCTCTTCCTGATCCCCTATTATGAGAGGGATGCCTTTCACAAGGCCTAAGGGATTTTATGATGGAAGGGGATCCTCAAGGGGACCCGAGTTGTCACGGAGCGCTTTTGCTTCGTGAGACACCGTTCATGTACACTTGATCCAATTTCTAAGGCATGATCATTGAACTTCACGAAGCACATTACTTCCCGACATCCTGATTTGTGAGGAACCTTTGGTCCGTGAGGCTGTGCTCTGAAAATTCCTTTTAACTTCACAAAGTACCTCCCATTCGCACCTATTCCTGATTCTAAGGCTAAGGCACCCCACTTCGCGAAGCACACCACTTCGCCAATTCCCTCCACCATGAAGAGTAATTGAGATCCACAAGGCCCCTACCTCTGGACCACTCTGCTTGGAAAACCCTTTTCCTATGCGACCCTCCAAGTTTGCATGAGGTGACTTCAATGTCCCCTGGACAATACTTTCCATAGCGTTAATGCGCCTAACGCTTCTTCGCATAGGAACTCTAATTTATATTTCTTCTTCACATAGCCACACTAACGTGGACCCCTCAATGGTTCTCTCCATGACACCCCATCACCACGGTATTGCCTGTACCTTCCCCCACACATGCAGCAGAGGGTACCAGTTATGTAAGTCCTAGGGGTGCAGAGAAAACCTACCTCGTCCGATCTGCATGACGTTAAACTACCAAGAACCCTAATCCTCAACACACGACGTTAAAATGTGACCTCTCCCCGTTCCCCGCACACAGGGTCTCCCACCTTGGACATTCTCCACACCCCCTGGTCTCTACAAGGGATTATATCCTCCTTCCGGGAACGGCATTTTTCCGCGGGGGAAGGGCAGCCACCTTGGTGTAAGCCCCCATATTTTCTTGGATGAGGCACCAACCCTGCCCCTCCTCACTTCCTTGGTGCCAAGCCTGGTGGAGGGCATGATAGGGAACTAGGATTCTACTTTCTTTGGTCCCAAGTCCCTCTCCCTCTGCGCTTTTTCACCCTCGAGCCACCATACTAGAGTAAGTCCCGAAACCATGGGCCACTCAACGCGCAAGCCCCTTTCCGTTTCCCACGGACGCACCGTTCGCGACGTGATCATCAGGTATCTACTGCCTCTTTTTTCTCACACCAATCAGGACTCACTTGGGATTAGTGTGAGCTCCGACCATGAAACACCCCGGGACACCTTAGCGTTTAATCCCCAAACCTCTCATCCGAGCTGCAAGATGTTAAACTGCCAAGCATCCCTGTCCCGCATGATGTTAAACTGTGCCCCTGAACTACATGGACATTGATCTATGTGAAGGTATGGTACGTAGGAAGCCTCCACGTGTTTCAATCCCACCACCCGGTCATTCCAACCTCCTTCACGTCGGTTCACCAAACTCCTCCCTGGGCCACCTTAGAGTGTAAGCCATAAACCCCTCGTCCGAGCTGCAGGACGTTAAACTACCAAGCATCCCCGTCCCGCATGACATTAAACTGTACCCATGAACTACGTGGTCTTTGATCCATGTCAAGGCATGTTATATAAGAAGCGTCCACGAGGTTCAATCCCACCACCCACTGGAACAAGGTCCTCATTCACGTTAGTACACCGACACCATCCCCATCCCGCATGACGTTAAACTGCATCCCAATCCAGCGGTAAGCCGTTGTGATCCCACCTTCCAGATATTCTGATACTGCTTCATGTTGGTTCAACAACCCCTTTTAAACCCAAACTACGGGGACTTTGATCCATGTTAAGGCATGGTATGTAGAAAGCCTCCACGAGGTTCAATCCCACCCCCACCTAGACGAAGGTCCTTATTCACATCAGTTCGCTGACACACACCCATATGAACTACATAGTCTTTGATCCATGTCAAGGAATGGTACGTAAGAAGCCTCACTGAGGTTCAAGCCCACCAACCATTGGCCTCGACCGCCTCTGTGTCGATGTGCCAAGCCCCTATCTCAAACTACGAGTACTTTGATCCATGTCAAGGCATGTTACATAGGAAGCCTCCCTGTGGTTCAATCCCAACACCCATCTAACCAAGGTCAATTTTTACGTCGGTTCACCAACATCAATTCTGAACTATGTGGTCTTTGATCTATGTCAAGGCATGGTATGTAGGAAGCCTCCGGAGGTTCAATCCCACCACCTGGTCTTTCTGACCTCATTCACGTCGGTTCACCCACCACCTTGGGTAGCCTAGAGTATAATCCCCACACATCCATCCCAAACTACGAGGACTTTGATCCATGTCAAGGCATGGTATGTAGGAAGTATCTTTGAGTCTCAAGCCCAAAAAAACCATCTTCCTCACTGATTCTTACATGGGCCACCACATCATGGTGAGATCATGCCACCCCATTCCCCTCCACAACATTTGGGAAGCCGCCCATGCTTTGGCCCCAATATCGGTGTTCCGTCAAGGGGGTTCCTCAGTCTGATCCACCTTCATCGATGTTCTGATCAGTCTGATATGTATCTACTGGATGTTAAACTTGAGGCATACCCCATGATAAATAAGAAAGATGAGGAAAACCTCAGATACACGCCTATGGCATACAATTCCCCGCGTTCGATGTGGGTTTCCTCGGGCTTCTGTTCCCTCGAAAAGCCCTATAATAACGGACAGAAGAGATACACACTAATCCCCAGTGTCCAGACAAGTCAATGATGCCCCATCATGAATGCTCCTCTAACCGAAGGTTGTTGCCCTGACCGGACCCCTTGGAGTGTCAAGCAGAGGTAGTGTAATTAACTGGTGTCCATGAATATATGGTGATGGGAAGAGTTTCAGAAACAACATATTAAATATATGAGGGAGACCCGGACTAGGTGATGAGTTCTGAGGAGGAATCCACGGAAGGAAGAACTGACATCCCATCATTCTGTTTCGAACAAAGATAATACGTCCCTGAAAAGGGATCGAATGCCGCCCGCCTTTGGAAAGCGGGAATACGGGGTAACAAAAAGCTGTGTCCTTCGTCCTCGAACGAGACGAATGCGCACGCCCTGACGAAAGCGTCAGAAACAGAAATGGCGAACCCGAAATGAATATCTTCTCCTCAATATAGTGATTAGTAATGCACGGGGTATCCATAGATTGATGTGTCAATAGATACAGCTATTCGGCACCGATTCTCGCAAGGGAAATAGCGAGCCTGGCGTGAAACTCACCATAATTTGGGGTAGTAGAACGTTGGGCAGCCCGTTCTGTGACGTTGTTAGCATGGACCCATATTACTGGCCATGGAAGATGGAATGACGCTAGGGCACTGTTGGTAGATTTCTTTTCCTAGTAGTGTTAATGAGTTCATCTCTCTGCTTCCCAAGAATCAGGTTGCTTCCAAAAGAACACGATCAATGCCCACCCGCCTACGCAGGGGCAAGGGAAATGCAAGAACAACCACTCCATGTGGCTCCACTGCTGCTGAAATGACGTCTGTGTCCACAAATGTGGGGTGCCTATGCCCCATCTCCCCATTGGAAGTCATCCAATGAAGGGTGATTAACAACCTCGTATGTAATTATGAGGAGGAGGGCATAATCCCAACCAAGGATATGGCTCGCCTAGACCTGGAGGCATCCAGGCTTCACCGTCAATGCTGCCCCAGAGGGCCACACAGGGAGCCCCTGCTCCCCACCCCAACAATCAATCATTTTGGGAGTCTGTCCTTGGAACGCCTTGACGATTCCATGCCTTACGCCGATGAGGTGGGAGACTCCTGACCTAGCCTGGTCAGCGTCCCAATCCAGGGGCTCCAAGAAAGGGCCCCCGCCCGGCCGCGTCAGCACCGCCGTCTGGCTTTTCCAGAGGAGCAGGTAAGCTAGGCGCCTGCACCACCAACACCAGCTCCCCTGACCCGATGCCAGTGTCAGGCACGGGATGAGGAGAGAGCCCGCCATGGGGCATCAACGTCGACGACTACCATGGTCCGAGCCACCGCTGACGCATATCATCAAGTCCCTGCATGCACTGAGCAGGGGAGCTCATACACCCAACCGGGATTGAGGCCCCAACCGCCCCACGGGCAGGCTGGGCCGACTCTCCTGGTCGCAGGCATGAGTGGTGATCTTCGTGAACCAACCCGCGGTGATGTCACCCCGTACGGAGGTCCTCCTCATACCACTACTACACAGAGCATGGGCCTTCCCCTATCCGAAGCTCTCCATGGAGGTATGCCACGTGCTTCCCCCATCTCAATGAAGGTTTGCCCCGTGACAGTGGCACTCGGAATAGAAGCCTCTCTCGTGGCCACCACACAGGGTATGTAGTTCTTCCTCCTGCCCCCAATCGTCGATGTGGAGGCATTGCCCATCTGGTTCCTCTCCAACTCGGGGATCCTCCATACGTCCACTTCGCAGCTGGCGAAGGTCCTCCTTGCCCTGGAAACCTAAAGGGTGAAGGCAATCCTCGCTCCACTTGCACCACGAATGGAGGTCCTCCCCAAGCTCCCACCGGTTTTAGCATAGGTGTTGCATGCTCTAGTGCTATTCATGGAGGTCCTCCCTATTTTCCCTTCGACATCTACCCCGGTGCTACTCGCACCTCAATTGTCTCAAGTGGAAATCCTCTCCACCCTAGCACCACCGCGACTGAAGGACCCTAGGTCGGACATTGGACCTATCCCAAGGAGCCATCCAGGGGAAGGAAGGCGGGTCTTCATCACCATAAGAAGAATCCTGAGAAGGTCCAGAGGGAGATCAAGCTGGTCTGCTTCTCAGACTCTGAAGCAGAGTGTGAATCAGTTCAGAAACGCTCCCCTCGCAGATCCGTGTCAAGGGCCGGGGAAGTGACGAGGTGCATTAGACTGGTGCTCCCAGAATGCGAGGTCCATAGGATTCACGCTTCCCTACACAGGTTTATCCAGGAGGATGAAAACATGGCGACCCCATAGGTTACATTAGTGCGGTCACCACTATCATCGTCAGAAGCGCCTTCTACCTCCACAATACATCACAAGGATCTATTCTGGGGACCAATGACGAGAGAGAAACATTGTGACCTAGCACCAGCAGCCCTGGTACACAACCAGGCACGATGTCCGTCAGCCCCTCCTACTACGATGTAGTGGCCAGGTCGCTCCACTCTTCAGAGGATAGCCCGAGGATCGGCGGCCAGTCAGCTCGTTCCCCATATTCTCCGCTGTCCAACCTATAGTCCCAGCCGTCCACTTCGGTACCACTGTCAGTTCATTAACCACTCGTAGTTGGCGAGTGGGGAAATCAAGGACCAGACCCTGATTTTGAGTCAAGGAGATTTTGGATAATTCTTGCAGCAAACCACTTCCCCGAGGTGTTCTGGCCCGCGACAACAAAAGTTTCCGCATACCCGAGTCCCTCACCCCAGAGGAAGTTGAATGTCTCTGCTACACACTCTGGGTGACGCATCTCAGTCTCAGTCATCATCATGTGGTATATACAAGGATCCAAGTGCATTTTAAGACATTAGTGATTAGTGTCGTCTAGTCGATCTTGCTGCACTCCTGGTGGCCCAGTGACCTGAGTCACCAGGCCGTCATGAGGCACTCCATCAACAGTGCGTTCGGAGTATTAAGGTACTCCAGAGAATTATCAGGGAAGCTACCCCCCATGTTCAAGTCCGTGGCTGGGAGAAGTATACCTCCCTCCTCTTCAGTCCCATCTGGTGGCAGCCCGTATCGTTATGCGATATTGAGTACATGCCCCCAAGAAGGGTCACGTTCCACATGGCTGATGTAGTGGACAAAGAGGGAGAGCTAGAGTTCCTCGATGGAGACTTACCCTCTGATGGTGTACCACCCATGTTGGACCCATCAGGGAGGATTACTCATCAGCAAAGGAACCTCCTAGGTATCCCTGTGCCCACCGAGTCATTGGTACTCAGTCGGAATGCCGGTAAGGGAAATGAGCATGTCTGAGCTGTCAAGAACTCCGACCCATCTACCTCAGTGCAGAAGACAGAGGAAGACCCCGAGAAGGCTGCGTTGCACCGGCATCTTTCTGAGAAAATGATGTTGGTCGACGAAATCCTGGCAGAACGTGTGATAGAGCGACAACACGACTATAGAGATCCTAGGCCAGGGGAGCAGGGGAAGGACCAACTTCACCCTGACGAGATGACTCCGGGCAACCCTGATCGTACCGCTCCCGCAGATAGAGTTGAAGTCAGAACTCACGGAAAGAGGGAAAATTATGTCTCACCTAACCCTCTCAAACGACACGACAATCCAAGGAATCCTGCCTAGGTTCCCCCAACTGCACTGCTGGATGCTCCACCAGCCTCTCCATGAGCTACTGAGGCTGTCTACCGTGTTGAAGAACCAAGTAATGAACTTTCGGTTAGGGATCCCCATCAAGATAGGGACCCCTGCCTAGATGATCCTAAAGAAATACTCATTGCCCGCCTCAAGGATTTAGAAATACAATATGTGGAAATCCCACCTGATGGAAAGCCATACCCGGCTTGGGTGGATGATATGTCGGTGCCTCCAGGTTTTGGGAATCCCAAATTTTCCCCCTTTAATGGGACGGAGGACCCACCACAACACCTAGACCACTTTAACTCAAGGTGTGGGCCTATGTTAGGGACTCCAGTGCAGTAGGAGGCCACCTAGCTCCATTGTTTCATTCAGACGCTGGAGGGGCCAATGTTGGTTTGGTACAACCAGCTCCCTGTCGGATCCGTGACTAGCTGGGAGGACCTTCGCAGGCAGTTCCTCTACCAGTTCAGCTCTACCACTCGGAAGACCAGTATCACAGACCTCTTCAACTGAAAATAAGTGCCTTATGAGCGAGTCGTGGACTTCATCGCCCAGTGGAAGGGTCTCACATACTCCCTTGACATGCCACTGACTCAGGAGGAATTACCGACGATGCGCGTGGGAAATTTCAAGGCAGAACTGGTTCCCTCCCTGATTACTCAGAATTGTGCCGAAGGTTTCTGAGAATTATATAACAAGGCACAGTGCCTCGAAGAATCCATACAACAGGCCAGGAAGGCACGCCCGTTTCCCCCTGCAATCCCATCAAGGAGAGCTTCCAAAGCTGAGCCTGCTGCGGTAGCCCAGATAGAGGCACCCAGGAAGATAGAATTGATACCAGTAGCACTGGCCCCGCAGACTCAAAGAGGCTATCTGCCCCACACACAGCCTCTGGCTCCACAATATCCTTAGAATAGGCAGGCGCCCCCGCGCAATGTGCCACCACCACCCAGGCGGGAAAATCAGGGTCCACCTCATCGGCAAGCCCCTCCGGCTCCTTGTCAAGGCCAGTATCCAAGGTCTCCCTATCTGGAAAGAAGACACCATACTTACTCGTTCAATGAGAATCAGTTCTTTGGTTACTTCCTTAGTGCCCTAGAGCAAGGGATTGTGTGCTTACCTGAGTGCAGAAGGCTGACAGAGGCGAATCTCACTGATCGCCCCAACTACTGCCCATATCATCGGATTCTGGGGCACACCCTCAAGAAGTGATATGTGTTTAAAGACTGTCTCCAAGACCAGGTTGATAAAAACATAGTCAGGATGGGACCAGCCCCGACACAAGTGGTAGGTGTTATTGTGAGGTCAGAGAGTGGTAGCGACGATGAAGGTGAGTAGCATCAGGTTCCCAGCCGGAAATCCCAGAAGTACAAAGACTGGATGGCTCGTAAAACGGTCGCCCACACTCATGGAATTTTCCTTGCACACCTGAACCAGTAGGAGCCTTCAGAAACTTCGGCCAACACTTCTGTGTCATCATCTCAGCCGGCCTCTTCCCAGAAGGGAAAGCAGCGACCGCGCAAAAAGAAGCAATGCGCTCCACCAATGTCGTCGTCATCTCATACTCTCGGAGACTTCATGCCCCCTGATATGGGGATTCCTCCCATGATCTTCCCAGTGGTGGATTATTATTCAAGCGACAGTCAATGGCATGCTTCAGTTAATACCGTTGAGTTGGTAAATACCTATATGAATCCTGAAGAGGTGGAATGCTAGGCGAACCTCCCCAATGTCCCCGGCCGACGTTAGCATTGGTGGAGCCGCGACTATATGGGTCATCAGGGCGCATCAGTTGGAACCTCTAGCTATGCCGTTCATGGCACTAAGATCAGATAGTAGGTGCAGCGTAGAGCTCAGAACACGCAACCTCTTCATCCGGAGTTGTTAAGACCACCTCCACCACTGTTTGTGCTACTAGATCAGGCAGAGCCACTTCAGCGGCACCACAGACAGCTTCTCCCCGCTACTAGTCAACCTCAGTTGTCCGATCCTCATCCGGTAGCTACTCTCCGAGCATTGACTAGCAGGAAGTGGGATGTACCCAGTACCAGTCAATCTCCAGTCCAGCCGAAAAGGCCCGCCATGCCTCCAATCACAGATCAGCCTCATATAAGTAGAAGTTTGCACATGGCACGAAATTATGATGTTCTGAAGCACCTTACCGGCATCCCAGCGAGGCTTTCCATCCTTGAAGCCCTTCTCCTCTCACCAGATATTCGTGAAGCCCTCGCTGAGTCTTTAAGGATCCCCCTCCAGTTCGAGACGGAGGTAGCAGCTGTAAAAGCCTTCCATGCTGAAGCAGTTTAGGATACCAAATGTCAGGTCATCATCTCTTTCTCGGGAGAAGACGAAGGCTCTTCTTATACAGGGGAACATTCGCCTGCTGTACATCACTGGCTAGTTCAATGGCGTGGAGGTTTGCCACTGTCTCGTAGACACGGGCTCTAGAATTATCCTAATCCCGACTTGGACACTACAGAATCTGGGGTTATCCGAGGATGACCTGGCTCCCTTCGATTTATGGATCCAGGGATATGACAAGATAATGCAAACCCCGGTCGGCAATATCCGTTTGAAAACCCAGTTCGGTGGCCTGGTTGCCAGTACAGAATTCATGGTTGTCTCCCAGGACACTGTGTACAATACATTGATGGGTAGGCCATGGCTCCACCTGTATGCGGCGGTCGCCTCATCATATCACCAGTGCCTCAAGTACTCCCTTAACGGTTGAGTAGGCATACTCCAAGGTGATGCATCTCCTTTCACCTATTATAAATCCTGTTATCTAGACGTTAACTATTACAAGAGTAAGGATAAGTCAATTTTGGCAAGTGAGGTTGAACCCTCCCCGATCACAAGTGATCCCTGGGCAGGTTTGGATGATGCCTACATCTTCCCGATCCATCGGTTGGAGGCCACGACCCCTGAAATGGGGCAGTGCTTTGTCGTTTCGGGAACAAGAGTAAGAAATATTCCTAAGTCCAAGTGAAGCAAAAAAATTCACCTCATACTCTTACACAAACCAGGATCGGGTGATCCCAGAATCTCCTACCCTTGTACGGTATCAGGACGTCCGGATCATGGAAATGACGGTACATCGTGTCTATTTCGCTAGGTTGGTATTAACCTGCTCAAGCCGACGCGCCACTACTTCTTTGATATTATCAAGCGTGTACCCAAGGGCTGAAGACCAGATGAGATATGATCGACTTCTTTCATCGCTATGGTCTCAGTGGCGCATGAGTCTCCTGATGTGATGACCACTGCCACTGAAGCCGAAACCAGCCTCCCGTCGGGGTCTTGTGGCTCGGATGATACTTCCCCCGCGGAAGATTCCTCCATAAGTGGAGAAGAGGATCTAGAGGATGCTATCCTACCTTTGAAGAAGGAGTCTCTGCCACGGTCGACGAACTCGTACAGGTGAACCTTGGTAGCGAGGCAGATCTGAGACCCACGTTGATTATTGCCACCATATCCCTCAAGGAGCAGCAACGGTACATGAACTTCCTTAAAGAGCACCGTGACGTGTTCTCCTGGAGTTACGATGAGATGCAAGGACTAGATCCTCAGGTAGTTGTCCACTGCCTTGGTCTCATGAAAAACCATCATGGGGTCAAGCAACCTCCCAGAAATATGCACCCTTCTTATGATGCCATGGTGGAGGCCGAAGTTTACAAGATCATCAGAGCCAACTTTGTTAGGGAAGTCCAGTATCCCATGTGGTTAGACAACATTGTGCTAGTCAGGAAGAAGAACAGATAGATCAGAGTATGTATCGACTTCCGTGATCTCAACCTCCACTATCTGAAGGATGATTTTCCCCTTCTAGTGATAGAATTGTTAATTTAACACCCCGAGCTTCCATGATACGCTTCTCTTTCAATAATTCAATAGCTTGCATTGTACGCAAGTTCGAGATTCTAACACACTGCGACCAATCAAAATTGCCATTATAAATAGTAATACACACTTTTTGAAATTATATATATTTTATATTTCAAAATGGGCTTCATTTTTTGGATTTAGAATATCGAAATTAGCCTATGTTGAATTTTTGGTATTTTTCTGAGAACTTCCAATTTTTTATGAATAGTTAAAAATACTTAAAAACAACTTTTTTTATCAAAATAATTTATAGTGATAAATTATAATATTGATTGGTTTTAAAGTTTAATTAGAATATATTTTACCATTTTATCCAATGGTGGTCATTAGAATTAATTTCACTTTGAAATTGGACATAAACAATTGTCAATCTTTTGATATATATTGTTTCTTAAAAACATGCTATTTGTTGTGACAGTGGAAATTAATTATAAAATTAATTAATGAAGATTATATTTTTGGAATTTTATAAATAGACATCATTTTTGAATTCAGAATATCAATTATAGCTTATGGTGAAATTTTGGCATTGTTCTGAAAAACTTCAATTTTTGATGAATAGTGAAACCACTAAGTGGTAGTTAAAAAATTGATTTTTCGTTTAAATGGAACATTACCACTTCTATGATTTGATTTTCAAAAATCCGACATACATGGTTGTCGTTAGGAAGTAAAATATGGTTCTATGGGATTAAAATAAGTTTTTTGGTGAATAGTAACTTTTAAGTTTAATTAATCGCGATTAAAGGTAATTAGTGTAATTGAAGGTAAAGATAGTGTTATAATAATATTAAATGACCTTTAAACTTTTCCTAAACCTATTGGATGAGTCATGGCCGAACAATAAAATCCATGGGTCAACTTGGGTACCCCATTGAGCCACTTGGGTAAGAAAATGACAATAATAAGTTTTTATTTAAAGTAAAAATAAAATTCTCACAAACGTGAGTTGTTTTACTAAAACAATTATTACATGGGGTTATATAATGTAAATTTTCTACTATAAATATTCTTTGGAAATCCAAAAAGATTTCATACATCATGATATTTTTTTTATAATTTTTAGACATTAAATAAATTAAATATTTTATGACACCATGATGATGCAGTGATTACCGCATTACTTAACGATTTAAACAAAATGATAAGATAATGTAAAATATAAGAATTACACTTGTCAAAAACCTATTTGATGAGTATATTTCGAACCCTTGTCACCTTATACTAGAAATATATATGTTTGGGACCTTTAAAATCCGATACTCATTATATAATAAAGTTACATTTCTTGACTTTCCAAGAGTGCCCCTCCTCTCCTCTTATAAAAGGCCCCCACCACTACCACCTTATTCACACCTTCAAAGCCTTTTGGATCGGTCAACCTCTTCCCAAATACTCTCTCAACTTCCCTCTATTATTTCTAGAAGCCTCACTTTGGTCATAATTCTTCCCAAGGAAGCCTTTGGCTCAAATCAAAAAAAGAGTTACCCGATTTTAAGGTAATGTCTTCTCTTATGTTATTTTGTTTTATTTTGATTCTCCAACCCCTTAAACTCTTATTATTCCTTTATTTTGTAACAAAACCAGTATCTTAAATATACTAGGATGTTTTTATGAGAAGTATTTGATTTAAACTTACACACACCTTCGTCTAATGGTTAATGAACATACTGTTTCTGTGGTTGGAAAATTTCTGCCTCACAAAACGATGATTGTTCAATCTTATTTTAACACCTCTCATGGTGGCCATTAGGATGAAACTATTATTATATATGATATATATTATGTTTTTTTTTCTTATGATTATTTATTTTTAATTTACGGCATACCTTTATGATTTCCATTATGGGTAAACGCGATATATTCATTTTAGGATGTGCGGACTACCGCCCCCTCAAAGTGATTTGAATCGTTAATGCCATATGTGGGATGTATAAAGGATGTAGTAAATGATATTATATACGATATTATACTGAAATTATAATATACCTTTATATCATTATTATTTCATTCCTTTAAATACGAAATAGAAATGAAAGTAGCGTTCATGCGTACGTACGACTTACCATCTCCATGAACGATGCACTTTATTTCTTACCTCTAAATATTATGTAATATTATTAATTAATGTATATAATGGATATATATTATGTATATGATATCAAAATCATGAATATAATTATGGATATAATGGATATTTTACCACATGAACAAAGTGTAATTATAAGAAGTTTATTTTTGACTCAAGTACCTAATATCGACAAAACGACCGTTATTAACTTAAATAATTACATAATGTTCATAACATGGTAATAAGTGATATAAAAGGAATAATGAAATTGAAAAAGGTTCTTAAGAATGTAGAGAATAACTCTATTTTATTATTCAGGAGGTTAAAGAGTGGTAGACTCAAGTCGAACACGAGGTAAGGGAACTTCTTAACCCAATTTCTATTCTTTGGGTTAATCTCATAATTTCAAGTTATGTCATGATATTATTATGTACTATCTTGTATTTGTACTTTCTTTATGTGTACTTAAAGTGAATACACATAATAGATTTATTTTATTTTTAAAAAATGATATTTGTAAAGGACTTCGTCTCAATCTCCTTTCATTGAGGCATATTTTATTTTATACACAACTTTCTTTTATACGGTGTATAAACCCCTTTTTGACTTTTACTTTTATTTCAAAGGAATATTTTTATACGAAGGGTTTTTACTAAACGACATAAGGAATGTTTTGTCTTATGTATGCGACGACAATGACTTCTCTGCTGCCGTGACCATTATTTGAGTTTCGGCTTCCTCTACAAGCCATAACCTTTTTAAAATGAAAAATAAATACCAAGTTTTAATTTTCTTTATTTTTGGTATTGAAAATGGTTTTGAAAGTATTTTTATTATATCAATATGTTGTATTGATATCTTTTGATTGAAATGTGGAAATGTTATGTTTCGTTTATTCATGTTTTATGTGATACGATTATGTTATGGTCAATGATAGGTTTAAACCTGTTCATATGAGGAATGCATTGGACTTAATAAGTGACGGGTGGAGCCCGCTATAGCTCCTCGATGCATCGGCAGGTCTCATGAGACAAACTAGTGTATTGGAACGATGCCTTGACAAAATCTTATTTGTATTCATGGCATGAGGCCTTGGCTATGTGGTTATGATAGTCTGACATTATGCATTCCATCATTATGAAAGTGGTTATTGATATTGCATGTGATTATTCGACCAGTAGAATAACCATGTGAATAAGTAAATGGCATTATTTCATTTTACTTTTCCCATATTATGCTGAAGTTCATATTTAAAAGGCGTTTGTTTAGTTATACATTGCCTTAAATGTTTATGTTTATTTATGAAATCTTCCGCTATATTGTTATCCTTACTGAGCATCTGAGCTCACCCCTTTCAATGTTTTATTTTTTCCAGGATGTGAAGAAGTATATTATGAATGACCTATAGGGATAGTATTAGGGGATATGAAGACAAGATGTTGTTGTAGTTTTGTTTTACTTTTTGATGTAATGTAAGGCTTATGAATGTATCTAGTTTTTCCAAGGCTACTAAACTATTCAGTTTTTCGAGACTTGATCTTTCGTGATCATTCCAATGTTACGCAATAATGCACCGACTCTGGGTAACTATGGTCGGGGCGTTATAGTTGGTATTAGAGGCAGTTTAGTACTAACCTTGGAAGCTAGATTTAGATAAACTCTGATTAGAGCACAAAGACCTAAGATAAAATTTGAGGATTGGTATAGAGGAACTTCCTAGAATTTTGGTATTATAGAGATTTTGTGAGTTTTCTGAGCAATACATCCCTGTCTGGATACGAGCATGTAGAGGCAGCTCTGTCACAGATGTACCTAGTGGTAAAACCTGAAAACACTGCTTTGAGCTAGACTCGAACGGGAACTGGTGCACGACAACGGGCCTTGCTGCACTCTTGGTTACAACACTCCCGTGGGATGCACTTAGGATAATTCTAATTTTCTTTACTAACCATTATGAAGGGTTTATGAGTATATTCATCTCATAGAAAACATTTTTATGATTATTCATTGTATCCATAAACTGTCAAATTTATGTTAAGTGTTTTACAAGTATGGAATTATGTATTTTGATTCATAAACTAATCTAGTTTATGCCATTGTTTAGAAATGGCTCCTAGTGGGAGGAATGGAAACCGTATCAATGCACGCACTCCATGTAGGGATTGCCCTCCTGCTCAAGATAATTATAATGGAGTTAGTGATACAACTGGTGATGATCAGATTATCAACATACTGAGATCAATGTTAGACCGCTTCATGAGGCAACAACCACCAACATTAAATGGAATTAAAAATCCCTTAGTAGCTAAGCAATGGATAAACTCCTTAGATAAAATATTCCACGCCTTGGGGAGTAGCGAAAGGGAGAATGTCATCATGGTAGTTTACCGCCTCACTGGAGATGCTGATCAATGGTGGTCGCTGATTCAAAACCCAAAGGAAGATGATGAAGTATCAAATATGGAATGGAGGGAGTTAAAAGAGCTTTTCTTTGAAAAATACTTCCCTCGTGACCATCAAGCAGATATGTAAAGGCAATTTCTGAGTCTGAGACAAAAGGAGGATGAGAATGTCGCAAAGTATGAGGCTAACATTACAAGGTTAGCGAGGCATGCTGCAGATTATATACGTAACCCAAGAAGTAAGATCGATCGTTTATTTGATGGGTTAAAAACGTTCCTCCGTCGAGCATTAGTATCACAATCATTCTCAACATACGAAGATATAGTCTCACGTGCTATCAAGATAGAAAAGGAATTCTCTAAATCATAGGACAATAATGTAAAGCAAGAGAAGAAGAGAACGGTGGAACAAGAGACAGATAAAGGGAAAAAGGGAAAGAATTATTTTCCATTATGAGATAATTATGGGAAGAATCACCCCGGTACTTGCCTAAAAGGAATTGGAGTTTGTTATAAATGTGGAGAAAAAGGTCACTAGGCGCGTGATTTCAAGGGAAAGAATAAGGCTATCAATGTTGAATGCTATAATTGTAGGGAAACAGGGCATTATGAAAATGAATGTCCTAAGAGTCAGGAAAACATACCTCAGGAAAGGCCAAGGGATCAAGGACAATCTTATGCTGTTACTACAGTTGAAGTGGAATAATTAATGTATTGGTGATTTTGGGCTCAAGGATTATATTCTGGTTATAATAATAATGTGATATATATAAGTATTGTACTGCAGTACTTGTTATTTTCATTAAGGTTTTAAAATGATGAAGGTAATGATATTTTTGTATGTGATAATTAGAGAAACTTTACTTTATTTGAGGAATCTGATGATACAATTGATTTTGGAATTTAGAGACCTTTTAGAGAATGTCTGGGTAGAGGTATTTTGGATAAATATAAAGGTTGGAATGGATTAAGTTGAACTTTGTATAGTATTGTTTAAGGTTAAAACATTTCTGAAGATTACTTTTGGAATATTATAATACTATATTTTTAGGAAAAGGACAACCTACAGGTCGAGGGATAACCCGTCGCATCAGACAAAGCTTCAGGAATCGATCCCACAACCATAGTGCGACAGACCTTTATTACCTACCACTATCCTACAAGAAGTCCCTGGTTATTAAAAAATAGTTTTCCTAATCTAAATGGTATGTGTTAATATTTGGAACCTTATACAATTAGGATAAATAGAATATTTTTGAGTTCTATTACCTTTTAGAGTGAAAGATGGGTTTGTGGTAAAAATTTATTAAAGAATGAAAGTCTACCTGACAAGTTTGTATGTTCCCTTATGTTCTTAGTAAATCTTCTAAATAAATTACTCAACTTTATAAAAGATAACTTAAAACAAAAACGTTGCCGGTTAACTTTTCCAACTGGGGATTCAATGAACGTTTAACTAATCACAAGTTTGTGATTTTCTTCTGGTTAACCTTCTCCTAATCCTGTTTTCTACAAATCTCTATCAGACCTTGATGGTTTGTTTTTCTTCCATATCCATAATTTCATAGAATCCTAGTATGGGATATCTTGTGTGACCTCTGTACTTATCTTTCTATCTTTTTAAGTTATATTTTTATTAACCTTATATCCGATGTGGGTTTTCCACAAAGGTATTTCTTATTTTCAACCTTTTATTTTCAAAGAAAAACTTCAAATTGTGAGGACGCAATTTATTGAAGGAGGGGAGAATGTAACACCCCGAGCTTCCATGATACGCTTCTCTTTCAATATTGCAATAGCTTGCATTGTACGCATGTTTGAGATTCTAACACACCGCGACCAATCAAAATGGCCATTATGAATAGTAATACCCACTTTTTGAAATTATATATATTTCATATTTCAAAACGGACTTCATTTTTGGATTCGGAATATCCAAATTAGCCTATGTTGAATTTTTGGTATTTTTCTGAGAACTTCCAATTTTTTATGAATAGTGAAAAATACTTAAAAACAACTTTTTTAATAAAAATAATTTATAGTGATAAATTATAATATTGAGTGGTTTTAAAGTGTAATTATAATATATTTTTACCATTTTATCCAATGGTGGTCATTATAATTAATTTCACTTTGAAATTGGACATAAACAATTGTCAATCTTTTGATATATATTGTTTCTTAAAAACACGTTATTTGTTGTGACAGCGGGAATTAATTATAAAATTAATTAATTCAACTTATATTTTTGGAATTTTTTAAAATAGACATCATTTTTGCATTCAGAATATCAATTATAGTTTTGGGTGAAATTTTGGCATTGTTCTGAAAAACTTCAATTTTTGATGAATAGTGAAACCACTAAGTGTTAGTTAAAAAAATGATTTTTCATTTAAATGAAACATTACCACTTCTGTGATTTGATTTTCAAAAATCAGACATAAATTTTTTTCATTAGGATGTAAAATGTGGTTCAATGGGATTAAAATAATTTTTTGGTGAATAGTAACTTTTAAGTTTAATTAATCACGATTAAATGTAATTAGTGTAATTTAAGGTAAAGATAATGTTATAATAATATGAAATGAGCTTTACACTTTTCCTACCCCTATTGGATGAGTCATGGACGGCCAATAAAATCTATGGGTCAACTTGGTGACCCCATGGTGCCACTTGGGTAAGAAAATGACAAGAATAACTTTTTATTTAAAGTAAAAATAAAATTGTCACAAAATGAGTTTTTTTACTATAACAATTATTACATGGAGTTATATAAAGTAACTTTTCTACTATAAATATTCATTGGAAATCCAATAAGATTTACTACACCATGATATTTTTTTTATAATTTATAGGCATTAAATAAATTAAATATTTTATGACACCATGATGATGCAGTGATTACCTCATTAATTAACGATTTAAATAAAATGAAAAGATAATGTAAAATATAAGACTTAAACTTGTAAAAAACCTATTGGATGAGTATATTTAGAACATTTATCACCTTATCCTATAAATATATAAGTTTGGGACCTTTAAAATCCGAAACTCATTATATAATAAAGTAACATTTCATGACTTTCCAAGAGTGCCCCTCCTCTCCTCTTATAAAAGGCCCCCACCACTACCACCTTATTCACACCTTCAATGCATTTAGGCTCGGCCAACCTCTACCCAAATATTCTCTCAAATTCCCTATCTTACTCCTAGAAGCCTCACTTTGGGCAGAATTCTTCCCATGGAAGCCTTTGGCTCAAATCAAAAAAAGAGTTACCCGATTTTAAGGTAATGTCTTCTCTTATGTTATTTTGTTTTGTTTTGCTTCTCCAACCCCTTAAACTCTTTTTATTCCTTTATTTTGTAACAAAACCATTATCTTCAATATAAGAGGATGTTGTTATGATAAGGATTTGATTTACACTTACACACACCTTCATTTAATGGTTAAAGAACATACTGTCTCTGTGGATGGCAAATTTTTTCCTCAAGAAACGATGATTGTTCAATCTTCTTTTAACACCTCTCATGGTGGCCATTATGATGAAACTATTTTAATATATGATATATATTATGTTTTTGTTTTCTTTATCATTCTGTATTTTCCATTTATGGAATACCTTTACGATTTCCATTATGGGTAAACGTGATATCTTCATTTTAGGAAGTGAGGACTACCACCCCCTCAAAGTGATTTGAATCGTTAATGCCATATGTGGGATGTATAAAGGATGGAGTAAATGATATTATATATTATATTATACTATAATTATAATATACTTTTATATCATTATGATTTCATTCCATTAAATATGAAATAGAAATGAATGTAGCGTTCATGAGTACGTACGGCTTACCGTCTCCATCAACAGTACATTTCATTTCTTACCTCTAAATGTTATGTAATATTATAAATGAATGTATATACTGGATATATATGATTTATATGATATCTAAATCATGAATATAATTATGGATTTAATGGATATTTTACCACATGAACAAAGTGTAATTATAAGAAGTTTATTTTTGACTCAAGTACCTAAGATCAACAAAACGACCGTTATTAACTTAAATAATTACATAATGTTCATAAAATGGTAATAATTGATATAAAAGGAATAATGAACTTGAAAAAGGTTCTTAAGCAGTTAGAGATTAACTCTAGTTTATTATTCATGATGTTAAAGAGCGGTCGAGTCAAGTCGGACACGAGGTAAGGGAACTTCTTAACCCAATTTCTATTATTTGGGTTAATCTCCTACTTTCAAATTATGTCATGATATTATTATGTTCTATCTTGTATTTGTACTTTCTTTATGTGTACTTATAGTGAATACACATAATAGATTTATTTTATTTTTAAAAAATGATCTTTGTAAGGGACATCATCTCAATCTCCTTTTCTTGAGGCATATTTTGATTTATACACAACTTTATTTTATACGGTGTATAAACCCCCTTTTGACTTTTACTTTTATTTCAAAGGAATCTTTTTATACGAAGCATTTTTACTAAATGACTAAAGGAATGTTTTGTCTTACGTATGCGGCGACAATGAATTCTCTACCGCCGTGACTATTATTTGAGTTTTGGCTTCCTCTACAAGACATAAACTTTTTAAAATGAAAAATAAATACCATGTTTTAATTTCATTAATTTTGGTATTGAAAATGGTTTTAACAGTGTTTTTATTATATCAATATGTTGTATTGATATCTTGTGATTGAAATCTGGAAATTTTATGTTTCCTTTATGCATGTTTTATGTGATACTATTATGTTATGGTTAATGATATGTTTAAACCTGTTCATATGAGGAATGCATTGGACTTAATAAGTGACAGGTGGAGCTCGCTATAGCTGCTCGATGCATCGGCAGGACTCATGAGACAAACTAGTGTCTTGGTATGAGGCTTTGACCAAATATTATTTGTAGTCATTGAACGAGGCCTTGGCTACATGGTTATGATAGTCTGGAATTATGAATTCCATCATTATGAAAGTGGTTATTGATATTTCATGTGATTATTCGACCAGTAGAATAACCATGTGAATAAGTAAATGGAATTATTTCATTTTACTTCTACCATATTATGCTGAAGTTCTTGTTTAAAAGGCTTTTGTTTAGTTATACATTGCCTTAAATGTTAATTTTTATTAATGAAATCTTCCGCTATATTGATATCCTTACTGAGCATCTGAGCTCACCACTTTTAATGTTTTATTTTTTACAGGATGTGAAGAAGTATATTATGAATGAACTGCAGGGATAATATTAGGGGATATGAAGACAAGATTTTGTTGCAGTTTTGTTTTACTTTTGGATGTAATGTAAGACTTATGAATGTATCTAGTTTTTTCAAGGCTACTAAACTAATCGGTCTTTCGAGACTTGATCTTTCGTGATCATGCCAATGTTACGCAATAATGCACCAACTCTGGGTAATTGGGGTCGGGGCGTTACAGTTGATCGATGCCACAGTCGGGTTCCAAGACCTCTCCTTCGTGGATGGTTACTCTTGATATAATCAGATCCAGATGGCCCCTGAGAATGAGGAGTCTACTACTTTCAGGGCTCTCCAAGGTCCCTTCTGTTATCAGGTTATGCCCTTCAGCCTAATGAATGCAGGAACCACCTATCTACTGGACATGCTTCGCATATTCAAACCGATCCCCGGGATGCTGGTGGAGTGCTATGTGGATGAACTTGTGGAAAAATATCGCTAGCTCCAAGACCATCTCAAGGATCTTGAGAAAGTGTTCGGCTTCCTCCATTCCCGCCACCTGAAGATGAACCCGTTGAAGTGTGCCTTTGGGGTCACCTCTGGGAAGTTTCTTGGTTTTGTTTTCAGGTACCGAGGCATCGAGATCAACCTAGAGAAGATCAAGGACATTATCCAAACTCCTCCCTCGAGCAATATTCAGGAGCATCGAGGTCTCCAAGGCCACTTAGCCTACAAACGCTGATTCATTGCGAATCTGGCTGGCAAGTGTATGCCCTTTTCTTGGATAATGAAGAAAGGATCTGCCTATGAGTGGGATGAGGAGTTCCAGACTACTTTTGAGGAAATCAAGAAATATTTTCTCCAGCCTCCGATCTTGATGCCACACATCTCCATAAAGTCCCTAATCCTCTATGTCACTACCTGGATAGATCTCTCGGTGCCCTTCTTGACCAGAAGAACGATGAGGGGACAGAGAATAGACTCTACTACCTCAGAAGCATGCTCCTCGATACAGAGACCAGTTACCCCCCCCCCATGGAGAAAAGATGCCTTGTGCTCATATTTTCTGTGCAGAAACAGCGGAATTACCTGCAGCACCACGAGGTAAAGCTGGTCTCTCGGGTAGACCCGCTGAAGTACATTCTATACCGTCCCTTGTTGACTGGCCAGCTAGCGTGGTGGACAGTGATCCTCTAATTGTTTGACATTAGGTTCGTTCCCTAGAAATCTATCAAGGGGAAGACATTGGCAGACTTCATAGGTGCCCATCCAACCTCTGCGGACAAGTCCCTAGACTTGGATTTTCCTGATGAGGAAATTCTCTCGTTCGATCAAGTCATCCCATATTGGTGGATTCATTTTGATGGTGCCTCCCTGAGTCCCACCGGTAGGAGACTCAATGATCCTGAGCTCAACAGAGCAGGCCTGGGTATCGTCTTCATCACCCCGACGTAGGCCATCCTGCAGTACTCATTCCTGTTGTCAGTAGGCTGCACCAACAACGAGGCTAAGTATCAGGCTCTCATTACCAGTCTTGAGCTGGCCCTTGAGATTTATGTACCCCATTTGCATGTGAAAGGGGATTCTGAGCTAGTCATCAAAAAGGTCAATGGTTATTATTTTGTCAGGAATCGAGAGATCGTTCCATTGTTGGAGTGCACCCTCCATCTAATGTCTCTGTTCCCTTCACGACCGAAGGTTACCCATGTCCCTTGGTCGTAGAATGGTCAAGCGGAAACATTGG
This sequence comes from Viscum album, assembly GCA_963277665.1. NCBI lineage: Eukaryota > Viridiplantae > Streptophyta > Magnoliopsida > Santalales > Viscaceae > Viscum > Viscum album. Next base: position 787,435,883 of record OY728166.1, read on the forward strand.
CCAGCTTAGTTGCATTTCTTGTAGAGCCCAAGAAGGATGATCTAATTATACCTGTGTCCCACTGGAGAGTCATTGCCCCCGTCATCCTAGAGGATGAAAACAACCTACGAGTAAGCCAGATTACTGCCAGATCCTCCACGTCAGGAGTCCCAGGTTCTTTGGATGCAGTGGTTGAGACGACTCCCAACTGGAGAGACCCTTTTGTTGAGTATCTCCAAAATGGTTGCCTCCTGGATGATCGGGCCGAGCGCGAGCGAATCCGATGCCGCGCACTGCATTTCACCCTCCAGAGTGGTCCCAGTTTTGAGAAGATCCTCTATAAGTGTGATTTTGATGGGTTTTCTCTTCCTTTTCATTCAAGGAGTCGAGATTTATCAGGTCATGCAAGAGGTTCATGCTGGTTCCTGTGGTTCCCACCAGGCTGGGCCAAAGCTATCCCATCAGATCTGAAGACTAGGGTACTTCTGGCCCTTGATGATCCACGATTGCATCGAGTTCGCCAAGAGATGTCACAAATGCCTAGTGTATGCTAATTTCATGCATCGGCCGCCGGAACCTCTCCACTCCACCATGTACTCTTGGCAATTTGCGGTGTGGGGAATGGATGTCGTAGGACCATACCCACAAGCGACAACTCACCAGTGTTGGTTCATCCAGACTGCCACATATTTCTTTTCCAAGTGGTCAGAGGTAGTTCCACTCAAGGAGGTCAAGGCCCATTCCATCGTTGACTTCGTGAGCTCCAATATCATCCAACGGTTTGGAGTCCCTCATGACGTCCTCACTGATAACATCACCAACTTCCGAGAAGCTGAGCTGAAGAAATTTTACACCAAGTACAATATCCGTTCGAACCATACATCTCGCTATCACAAGCAGGAAAATGGACAGATCGAGGCGTTCAACAAAACCCTCTCAAAAATTTTGCAGAAAATGGTTGGTCAGAACAAGAAGAGTTTTCCAGACATGCTCTCCAACGTCCTCTGGGCTTATCGGACGACGACTTGCAGTTCCACCCATGTGACTCCATATTCCCTGGTGTATGAGGTTAAGGCCATCCTTTCCATCAAGATCCAGCTTCCATTATCACGCACCACAGTCTATGACCAACAGGCGCCAGAAAAAGTGGCCGAAACCTGTCTAGATGAATTGGAAGAACTTGACGAGAGTAGGCTCCGTGCCCTGCACAATCTAGAAAGGCATCAGAATAAGATAGCTAGTGCCTTCAACAATAAGGTTCACCTCCACTCTTTTCTACAAGGATACCTGGTATTGGCCCTCTGAGCGCCAATGATCCCTGTTAGGAAACCACCCAAGTTGGAGCCCAAGTGGGAAGGACCTTACATAGTCCACATGTTTTACCCCAATAGTGCATATTCCTTGGTGACCATGGATAGTGAGTGCATAACTCCTCCCACCAAAGCCAAGTTCTTCAAGAAATTCATTTTCTGAGCCCCTCGGTCCCACATGACCCTAAACTACACGATGTTCCTACATGACTTTAAAATGTGAATTGTCCTGCATGACATTAAACTGCATTTTCAGAACTATGTGTGGCTTGATTCCCATCCTCATGGGATACATAGGAATGCTCAGATGCTTTATCTAGAGCCCTGCCCCAAACTCTTCTCTTTGACTATCCCCCATGGGTATAGCTTCCTCGGAGGTTCCATGCATGGCATGGTGTAGGATTCCTTATCCCCACTCATACGTGGATTATCATGGTCGCACCATGTTCCCACTCCCGTTCTTCTATCCTCCCGCATATTCACCACATGACGTTAAACTGCATGGCCTTCAAGAACTACGTATGGCTTGATTCCCATCCTCATGGGATACATAGGAACGCCCGGACATTTTGTCTATTAGCCCCACCCAAAAGGTAGAATCCTTTTCTTGGGTCAAGATATATGGCCGGCTGCATACTTTTTCCCCATTTCACATCAAGATAGGCTCGATCCGGCTGTACGCCCCCCTCCCTGGAGATGTTCGCCTCTTTCATAGATGGGTACAACTATGCTTCACCCACTCCTTCACTAGGATTTCATCACCTTCCCCATCCAGAAGGGCCCCTGGATGGTAAGGATACCACACCTAAGGGCTCTCATACCGTTATGTGCCAATGCCCCTAAGGGTTTCAGACAAGAAATTGATACAAATCCCGCATTTCAAATATGGTCAGCGGTCGATGCTCATTTGTTGTTCGCATTTCAGGCTAACACAATATGGATACCTTATTTTCTCCATGGTTAATAGTTATCCTCCATCGCCACGCCAACCTCATTAAGCCCAAAATGTCGGTTACATGATTCACATCCTTCTCCACCTCATCATGTCCATGTAGAACTTCAAAACTCTTGGTACTATTTCTCAGTGCGCATCCATGCGTTAGGAGGACTAAAGCCATGATAGGGAGTCATTCAGGGTTCTGAAATGATTTCCCTTTGGTGTGTGTTCTAGGTATTGTAAAAGACATCTTCCTCCCTTGTTTCCCACACCGAGTTTAACTCACGTGGGATTAGGGATCGGGCTGAGGTCTGTACTTACTTGGAGGGTTTTCACTCCATTTATGGTCCGAGCTCTAAGACCATAAACTAAGATCTCATACAAAACTATGTATGGCTTGATTCCCATCCTTGTGGGATACGTAGGACCACCCAGATGTCTATAATTCGGGTCTAACCCCATATCTTACATATCACCCGATCTCCCGGTCACTTGGGCCCCCTGGCTTGTCCCTCTCCACGAGGGGGATATATAGGTGTGGTACAGGGCTACACCCTCCTTCACGTTGGGTTTTTGGCACCATGCCTCCCTTCGCCCGGGAATCCTCAATCTCTTGGCTACCCTCAAGATGAGTCCCTAGACCCCATGCAGTGGCTCACCCATGTGCTAAGCGTACTCCAGTCTAGGTCCAAGAGTGTCAGATTCAACTTATGTAAGTTCCTTCCACTTTTCAAGCTTCGTTTTCCCCTTTATTCAGACCTACATTATCTCTCACACCGGAAGGGACCCCCAAGAACGATATGGATACCACTCCTAAGGGCTCCCCTACCATTACAGGCCAATGCCCCCAAGGGTTTCAGACAACAACTTGATACAAATCCAGCGTTTCAAACATGGTCAGCAGTCGATGCTCATTTGTTTTTCCATATTTTACAATAACGCGATAGGATGGTGTGTTGAGAACATGGTCAGAAGTAATTCCCTATCATCATGCCATCCCCTTATGGACTTTAATATTGGTTGAATAATTCACATTATGTTCCACCCCATCGTGTCCAGGTGGAATCTCGATACTCTTGGTGCTATCCCCCAGTGCACCTCTGTGCGTCAGGGGGACAAAGCTGCAATATAGTGTCCTTCGGGGCTCCTAAAGTCCAAGCTCTAAGACCATAAACTAAGATCTCTATAGAACTATGTATAGATTGATTCCAATCTGCAAGGGATATATAGGAATGCCCATACCTATTGACTTTGGGACTAGCTTGAGTTCTGCTAATTTGTCTTCTCTATCATGCCTTTTGGAATTTGACTATGGGACCGCATGGCGTGGTGTGGGATTATATCCTCATTCACGTCAGGTTTGCAAGAGCTGCACCACACACACCCCGTTATAAAAATTATCCCTCCTGTTTCCTGTCCTGCACGACATTAAACTGTATGTTATCCCGCAAGACATTAAAAGGCACCCTCTAGAACTACGTATGTCTTGATTCCCATCCTTATGGGATACGTAGGACCGCCCAGATGTCACTTTTTTGGGTCTAGATCATTTTGGAGCTAGTATCTCCTCCCCTTTACCTCTTACCTCTATGTAGGCCCCTTGGGCTAAGGTATCCCTCTCAAAATTGCGTACGGTGTGATACAGAACCATGTTTCCATTCGCGATGGGAATGTTTTATTGCACCGAACACATTCCCTGCCTAGAATCGTCTCTGTTATGTCTATGCTGCATGTTGTTAAAATTTATTCTTGGTCCTACCACATGACCCTAAACTGCGACAATATCGTCCTGGCCGCACGACGAAAAACGGCGCTGCATTGTGATGACCTCATCGAAGAGGAAATCACGTTGGTTATCAGTCATTTACCATACCATTTGTCAATGCCTACTACGGATTGATTCTTGTGTCAATGACAGGTCCTGCTACCCTAGGCCTACCGGTTCACAAAAAAACCACTCACCTTAAAGGACAAACAAGATTTATCAAATACTACTTCTTTTTGTGCGAGGGCCATGCCCGCACACCACTTTTATCGTGGGCACTGGTACCTAACTGTGCCACCTAAAAAACTAAATGCAGCTTGATCCATATCCTCATGGGGTACGTAGGAATGCCTATGCACTTTTCCTTATTCCTAGCTCAACTCTCGTTTTTGGTCCCTTGACCTAAAACCTTTGCAAGGAACAAGTGGAGGTCAGAACCCCCGGTTCCCATTCATGTCGAGTTTTTGTAATTACTCACCATGAGTCTCCCGTACTTCCACCCATCCATGGTCCGAATTCTATGACCCTAAACTAAGATCTCCCTATGGTAAGGGAATCGACTCCCTCTATCTAATACGCCTCGTAGTCGTATTCAGATGTGTTTTGATGAAGAGCCTGAAGTGTGGGATTTTCATGGGGGCATTCCCCTCATTCCATGTCCAAGATTCATGAGCTCGCTATTTGGATCCTCATCCTATTGCACATACAAAAGGACCCTTGGATGACATGGAATCTAGACTTAAGGGCTCTCTATGGATGTTCGGCCTAAGGTCTCTCTTACCGTTTTAGGCTAACATCCCTAAGGATCTCAGACAACATTTGTGACATGTCCTGTGTTTCGAACATGGTCAATGGTCGACCCTCATTTTCCTATCCCCATTCTAGGCTAATGTGATGTGGATGCTGCGTTTCTGCCACCGTCAACAGTTATCCTCTATCATCACAATTCCATCATTGTGATCCAAATTTCTAGCGTCATGATTAACACATTTCCACTTCCTCATGATCAATTAGAATTCCAACATACTCGTCTTTATCTCTTCGCACGTCTAGGTACGCTTCATGGATGAGTTAACGTCATTATTCCGGTATTTACCGAGAATCCATTTTCCCTACCATGTACCTTCCTTTGTCGGGAAAGTCCCACCACTACATCTTGTTTCCAACATCGAGCATGACTCACGTGGGCTTAGTAGTTTTGGTAGGATGTGTACTCGCGTAACCAAGATTCTCATCGTCCTACATGATGTTAAATTGTACCCCAAGAACTACGTACGACTTGATTCCCATCCTCATGGGATATGTAGAGACACCTTAGTATTTCGCCTAGGGTCTAGCCACAGGAATCATAAGTCCTGTTCCTCTCCATTTCCTGCCCCTAGCCAGACCCCTCGTGAGGAACTGTATATCTGTGACCTTACCTCGAACAGGTTCGAGATGCCTTAAAATGACATTGGGAAGCGATAGACCCATCGCCTGAGAGGCCCAGTCTGAAAGAAGGAATGATCCATGTTCAAACTGATGCACCGATCTAGCTTACTCCCACCACAGTGGCATAACTTAATGAGTGTTGGATTCTATTCGAACAAACCATCACTCCACATCCCATGCTTTGCGTACCCCTTATTCGGACTCTCGTCCTCTTTCATGTCTGGAGAAACCCTCTAACAGTATGGATGCTCAGCCTATTGCCCACCTACTATCCTGGTCCAACATTCCAGAAGACTAATGGATGAAATTTGCAACAGGTTCCGTGTTTCGTACATGGTCAATGGTCAACCCTCATCTGTCCGTCCCCACTCCAGGCTAATGCAACAAAAATACGATGTTTTTAATGCAGTCAACAGTTATTCTTTATTGTCATGTCACCCCCAAAATGTTCCGAATCCTGGGTATCGTGATTCAAACTTCCCATTCCCATCTGTTCGGATCGATTTCAGCACCCTTGGCATTACACTATTCGTGCAGAAGAGAAAACTGGAAAAACGGTAATTCGGCTGTTCTGAGAACTTCATTCTCAAGTCAGGTCTCTCCCATTTTCCGGAACTCTGGACCAGTTGTCTAGAGCCCGGATGCCCAAAGCTTGGATTTCACTCCTCCATTTGTATGGAGTGATGAGGTGGATATCCCTTGTTTCTCACATTGGGCCCAACCCACGTGAGCTTAGGGAATGGTCGCTGGACATTCCGTGAACATCATAAGGATGATATAAACCAATGTAAATAATGGAACTTATGCATGCTACGACATTTAAACAATCAAAGCATGAAAGTAAGTTTAAGGGTTTGTAATCATTACAGTACCCGGCGGTCGACTCCAACCATGGACGGATTGACCTCATCAAAGGAACATTATAGCTCCACCACCCTCTGGCTAGTGGCATCCAAGAGACGTTGCCGCTTGTTCACCTCCCACTCCTCCTCGGCGGTGAGAGGGCACAACTCATCAGCCGCGATCTGGGCCCACTCCACATCGAACCTGATGGCAATCACCTCCCTAGAAGCCCACTTCAATCCCTCCATGGCTTCCTCCATTTGAGATTTTAGCCGCAAAATGAGCTCTGATTGCGCACTGAGAGAAGCGAAATTCTCATCCGCTCGGGCATGCAGCTGCTGGACCTCGTCTTCAGCCTTCTAGAGCCTCCTAATGTTTACCGCCTTCCTCCACTTCCAGCACACGCCAAGGCCTCGGTCATAATCCTGAATATTTTCCACCATAAGATCTTAGATGAGCATGTGAGGGCGTCGGGCGTCCACTCCCCTAGCACACAGTTCGCGCAATCACGAATGAAGTCTGTCCATCTCATTATACCATAGCACTTAGGGGGGTGTCATTGATGAAGCGCGTGATCAGCTTCCATGATCTGTGGAAGATTATCTTGCTATCCTCCTCGTCAGAGGTCGTCTCGTCTGAGTCAGCGCGATTGGTGAGATCATATTCAAGAAACACCCCCAGGAACTCTCTGGTCGGGTCCATGTCTGGCATCAGATCAGGCGTGGAGGGGCTTGAATCGGCTGTTTGATCCTCATCATTGGATCCCACCTCAATGATCTGAGGTACAACCCCATTGGTGCCCCTCCAGCGATCGAAAGCATTGTAGTTCGGTCAGGTTGGACGTTCACCTCCATGACCATAGGCATGCCCCTAGGAAGAGTGCTACCAGAAGCCCCCACAAACTTCGACCCAACATCCCAGGCCAATTGAAGGACTGTACACACCAATAAAGGGACATGGATTTCAGTTAACATGGTCAGGGGATGACAGTTGTGAATGCGGCAGAGAAGACTTACAAAGGTCAAATCCCTGGCCTCACTCTTGGGTTGATATCGTCGGAACCTCGAGACGTGGCCCCCCGTATATAGTTGGCAGATCTGAAGAATCCAGGGGAGATGACTCTACGGTCCCAGCCCTTCCAGACATGGAAGTTGATGCAGCCACGGTCATGGATCCTGAAGGTCCCACGACGGCACCTGCGGAGGGACGAGAACGAGGTCTATGCACAAAGTCCTCCTACTCTGTAGAGACGTGGATAAGGAATCCTAAGAAACCTAAGGGCAGAATCTGAAGAAGGAACTTGAGATTTCACCTCGAGGGACTCTGCAAAATCTTCAAGACCCAAGGATTGGTTGCTCTTCACCCTCCTCTAGCGAACTCTCCCTACCAGCCTCATCCCTCCAAGAGGATTTGTATGATTCTTTTGGCTGGGGAAAGTGATCTCTCAGCTCAGCAGCCAATAGCTGTGTGGAAATCATCTGATCCAGTAGTATCCTCACTCTGTTTATCATTAGATGTGGGGCACCCCGGGAATGGATGAAGTCCTCTAGCTTTGCGATTTATTGCTCCACCTCCACCTATGATGCTGCAAAGACAGCTCTAATGGGGCCAATCCTCACCAAGTCCATCCCGAGGTGGTTAAGGTGCTTCCACAATTCGGATGCGCCAAGGAATTTCCGGTTGACTTCCCAGAAGTCTCAGGCCTCCGGGAAGACAGCGTTTTCCGGCATGTCAATTTGGCACAACCATTTTCCTGGGGCCTGCATAGAGATCATACAGAATCCCCTCGGTGGCCGCCCCTCTGGATGACTCTGTTCTCATGGGACCACCGGCTCTGCTGCCACTCCTTGATCTGCTGCGGCTGCTCCCTTCTCAACTGGTGTGGGTGACGCCACTATAGCAGCCCTGCCACTACGAGATGCTCTTGTCTCCTTCCAGCCTCAGCCCCGAGATCGAGGAAGTTCAACCTCGCCAACCAATACGGTTGGTTTCTTCAACATCTCCCATGGGTAGGCTGCCTCCCAGCTCTGGTCGTATTCCCTTATCATCACAAGGATGGTGGTCGGTGGAGGCAATGCATTCCGCATTTTTCCGTGTTCCCTTGTGAATATGAGCCACATCTTCCTCATCGCACACAGGTGCTCCTCGTAGCGCACCCCCAGAAAGACCTGTGGGGTCTGCTGCTGCAGTCACCAGAATTGCCTGGAGAACCGGTGTGGGGTGTATGGCTCACAGAGATGCTCACAATCCACCCTGGCCACCTAGACTCCACCTCAAAAGGCCATGAGGTAGGCCCTATGCTCTTCTGTATCCCAACCATCATTAGAGAAGGCCCCCTTTGGTAGTGGGAATGGTCGGAAATTGAATTCCACCACCTTCCACACCCGGTTCAGAACTGATGGTGTGGTTATCTTGGTCGGAAAGCTCCTAGAGGAATTCAAAATTGAGGGATGTAAGTTCAACTCTGGATGTGAGATGGGGTTCAGATACTCGTAGATCCCCCTAATGTGAACCTCCATCCACACGTACAGGAGGTGGAATGACCCGCATATCCTCTGTGGCCTCTTCCCCTCATTGATGTGCCACAACACTTTGTACAACTTGGAGAGCATTAGGATCCCCAAGTTGACCCACCCTCCTCTCTCTACAGTGGACACCATGATGAAAGTGCTCGGATGCACTCCCATGTTTGTAACCCTTACTGACGGGATCCAACCACAGATGAGGGTTGCGATGAATGCCGCTAGCCTGACTATTGGTCGATGTTCAGTACTGATACTGAACCCCCAGGTCTTCCACTGGCTATCCTACAATAGACTCCAGTATGTGTTTTCCTTGCTCTGGGCACCCTTCGGGAAAGTTTGAGGCCTCTTCGAGAACTTCCTGTTTTCTAGGAAGTTCAGGAACTTCTTGAACCAACTCTTGAAGTGGACATCCCTCACGACCTCCTTGTCCTCCCCAAGCACAAACTCCATCAATGCCATCACCAGACGTGGAATATTCTCCAAATCCTCCCACGCGCCCATGTATGGGATGAATTCATCATACATTTCCCCCTATATTGGGACCCCCGAGATCTGATGCACGCCCCACAGGCTGATGCTGACCTCTACGTGGTACAGGTAAAACGTATTGGTACATGGTGACCACCTGCTCAACAGCTCTGGCATTAACTGCTTCGGCTAGTAGATGTGGAACTAGGAATCCCAAGATGCCTCATACAGGCCCACTATCCTTAGATCTACCCAGAAATCCTGGCACGAGGTGCCTACCCAGTAAGCCCAAGCCCAATCATCCGTGAAATTTCCGCCGTAGCATAGGTCCCATTCCTCGGACTGTCCCTTCTTTGGGTTCCCTAGTGCCGCCTTCAGGATGGTTCGGTATAGTGGAGGGGACGTCTCTGGCTTCAATAGCTACCCGTCAACATTTTTTAGATGATTATATAAGCAATCGGTGAGGATAGGCATGAAGTTCTCCCGGGCATGGCCATCAGGCACCCTGAACCATCGGTGCTAGAACGACGTGCTCCGGAACTAGTAAGCTGGCTCATCCCTACCTGCTGGAGGGATGAAGATGTCGTCCCTCAGCCCAAAGCCATACAAAGGCAACCTCATGCACAACGGGTAATTCTTATGGTTCTCCGATAGCAGATCCACTAGAGAATTATAGTCCGAGAAGAACTAGACAAGCTCCCCCAGCCCAAGGTTGTTCACCATTTCATCCCTCCGGGCGGCATCCACAAGGACCCCCTGTGCAGCTTCTTAGTGGGCCATTTGATTCTCGGACATGGATGTTCCCTAGGATGGTTCGTGAAGATTGTTCACGAAGTGAGTTCGTGAAGGCCACTCACAAAGAATGTTCGCAAAAGTGCTACCTCGGCGTTCAAAGCCGGATAGTGGAGCAAAAACGCAGAGTCGAAGACTCGTTGTGCGCTGCGAAGCCTCGATTCACAAAGATCACTCGCGGAGTACGCAGAGCTTTGAGAATTGAGAGAGAAAGAATACAAGATCGTGGAGAAAGGAAAGGACAAAAGAGATGGAATGCCCCCTATTTATAGGTGACGACCTTTGGAGCTTCGAGGTGCATTCAATCTATGTAGAGCTTCGCGGCGCGCCCAGCCCGTGCTGCACCTGTCTGCATCGTGAACCTTCTTCGCAAGTCAGCGCCGTGTACGACCGATGATTTTGGTAATTTCCCTCAGACTTCAACCCTTGATCCCTATGTGGCTCCAAGTCTGAGGGGGGAATTTTTTGGAACCAAAATTTGGCATGAAGGAGCGACCTCAAGATGGCCCCCCGGACTGCCTCGCAAAGCCTCTTCGCTGAATCCCCATCACCGCGGCCTCCACGAAGCAAAGGAGGTGGGATGCTCCACGAACGGATTTGACGTTTGTGAACCCACCGTGAAGCACATGAGGAAGAATTATCTACGAACCCATTTGACGTTCACGAGCCCGCTGCGAAGCTCTATCGCCCCCTTCGTGCCGCGTGAGCTCTGCTCTGCAGCACCCCTTGACTATAAATATTGTTCTCCCCCCGAGCTCTTCAGACAGACAATCCAACCTTTCAGCTTCTCAGTTCTCGAATCACAGATCATTCTTTTGCTCGGTGAATCATGAGCTACGTGAGGTACTTATACTTCACGAAGTGCCTCCCCATTTTCTTGTCCCGATCCCCTCTTACGGGAGGGATGCCTTTCGTAAAGCCTAAGGGCTTTCGTGAAGTAAGGGCATCCTCAAGGGGACCCAGGTCATCACAGAGCATTTATGCTTCGCGAAACACCCTTCATGTACACTGATCCATTTTATAAGGCATGAATACTGTACTTTGTGAAGCACATTGCTTCCTGACATCCTGCTTTGCGAGGCACATTTTCTCCTTGAGGTTGTGCTCTGCAAATGCCTTTCTACTTCACGAAGCACCTGCCATTCGCACCTCTTCCCGATGTTAATGCTAAGGAACCCCACTTCACGATGCACACCCCTCCGTCAGTTCCCTCCACCACACAGAACGACTGAGCTCCACAAGGTCCCTGCCTCTGGACCCCTCTTCTTGGAAAACCCTTATCCCGTGTGACCCTTCAGGTTTTCACGATGCGACTTCAAAGTCCCCTGGACGATACTGCCCACATCATTGCTGCACCTAATGCTTCTTCTCATAGGCACGCTAATGGCTATTGATTATTTGCATAACCATGCTAACATGGAACCCTCGATGGTTCGCTCCATGAAACCCCCTCACCATGGAATTTATAGTACCGTCCTACCCACAGGTAGCAGAGGGTATTGGTTTGGTAAGTCCAAGGGGTGCAGAGCAAACCCACCTCGTCCGAGCTGCAGGACGTTAAACTACCAAGAAGCCTTGTCCTCAACACATGACGTTAAACTGTGACCTCGCCCCATTCCACGCATGTAGGGTCCCTCGCTTTGGATATTATTCACACCCCCTGGTCTCCACAAGGGATGATATCCTCCTTCCGGGAGTGTCGTTTGTCCGCGGGGGATAGGAAACCACATTTGTGTAAGCCCCTAGATTTTCTTGCAGGAGGTGCCACCCCTGCCCCTCCTCAATTCCTCGGTACCAAGGTTGGTGGAGGGCATGATAGGGAATGGGGATTATCCTTTATTTGGTCCCAAGTCCCTCTCCTCTGCGGTTTGTCCCCCCCGGGCCTCCATGCTGGAGTAAGTCCCGGCACCATGGGCTGCTCAACGCGTAAGCCCCTTCCCATTTCCCATGGACGCTCCCTTCGCGATGTGATCATAATGTCTCTACTTCCTCTTGTTTCTCACACCGAGCATGACTCACCTGGGCTTAGAGTGAGCACCGACCATGACACAACCTGGGCCACCTTAGAGTGTAAGCTCCAAACACCTCGTCCGTGCTGTAGGATGTTAAACTGCCAAGCATCCCCATCCCACATGATGTTAAACTGTGACCCTTAACTACATAGAATTTGATCTGTGTCAAGGCATGGTACGTAGGAAGCCTCCACGAGGTTCAATCCCACCACCCTGTCCTTCTGACCTCCTTCATGTTGGTTCAACAAACTCCACCCTGGGCCGCCTTAGAGTGTAAGCCCCAAACCCCTCATCTAAGCTGTAGGACGTTAAACTGCCAAGCATCCCCGGCCTGCATGACATTAAACGGTACCCCTAAACTATGTGGTCTTTGATCCATGTCACGGAATAGTACATAGGAATCATCCACGATGTTCAATCCCACCACCCACTAGACCACGGTCCTCATTCACATCGGTCCACTGACACCATCCCCATCCCGCCTAACGTTAAAATGCATCCCAATCCAGCGGTAAGATGTTATGATCCCACCATCCATTTGTTCTGAAAACCCTTCACGTCAGTTCAACAACCCCTTTTCAACCCGAACTACGGGGACTTTGATCCATGTCATGGAATGGTATGTAGGAAGCCTCCACGAGGTTCAATCCCACCACCCTCCTAGACGAAGGTCCTTATTCACGTCGGTTCGCCGACACACACCCATCTGAACCTTGTGGTCTTTGATCCGTGTCAAGGCATGGTATATAGGAATCCTCCCTAAGGTTCATGCCCACCAACCATTGTCCCCAACCGCCTCCGTGTCGGTGTGCCAAGCCCCTATCTCAAACTACGAGGACTTTGATCCATGTCAAGGCATGGTACGCAGGAATCCCCCACGAGGTTCAATCCGAACACCCATCGGACCAAGGTCCATCTTCACGTCGGTTCATCGACATCTATTCTGAACTACGTGGTCTTTGATCCATGTCACAACATTGGACATAGGAAGCTGCATGAGGTTCAATCCCACCACCCGGTCATTCCGACCAAATTCACGATGGTTCACCCACCACCTTGGGCAGCCTAGAGTCTAAGCCCCACACATCCATCCCGAACTACGAGGACATTGATCCATGTCAAGGAATGGTAAGTAGGAAGTCTCTTCAAGGATCAATCCCCCAAAACCATCTTCCACCCTGATTATTACCTAGGCCGCCACATCCCGGTGAGATCATGCCACCCAAATCCCCTCTATGGAATTCGGGAAGCCGCCCATGCGTTGTCCCAAATATCGGTCTTCCCTCAAGGGGTTTCCTCAATCCGATCCACCTTCATCGGTGTTCTGATCAGTTCGATCCATCTCAGCTAGATGTTAAACTTGCGGCATACCCCATGCTAAACACAGAAAGATGAGGAAAACCTCAGATACATGCCTATGGAATACAATTCCCCGCGTTCGATGTGGGATTCCTAGAGCTTCTGCGCCCTTGAGAAGCCCTATAATATGGGACAGAAGAGAGACACACCAATCCCCAGCATCCATACATGTCAATGATGCCCCATCGTGACTACTCCCATAACCGAAGGTTGCTTCCATGACCGAACCCCTTGGAATGTCCTAACAGATGCAGTGTAATTAACTGGTGTCCATGGAGATATGGCACCGGGAAAAGTTTCACAAACAACGTATTAAATCTATGAGGGAGACCCGGACTAGGTGATGAGTTCCGAGGAGGAATACATGGAAGGAAGAACCGACATCCCATCATCCCTTTTCGATCAAGGAGAAGACATCCCTGAACAAGAAGCGAATGCTGCTCGCCTTTGGAAAGCAGGAATGTTGGGTTACAAAAAGCCGCGTCCTGTGTCCTCGAATGAGATGGATGCACGCGCCCCAACGAAAGTGTCAGAAACACATATATTAATGATTATCTATCCCTTAATCATGAATTTTCTAAAATATCATTTTATCACTAAATCAATTTTATAGTTTGTCAGTACTATTCAAAATATGTTTCAAATGCTTAAAGAAAAACTAATGTAGATAAATCCTTATATGGTTCATTATTTTTATATCCATAATTTCCTTGACATTCTACTTCTTGAACAAAAATTTAAAATATGAAAACATAAACACATTAATCCTTACACTTTAACGAGTTCCATAACATAGGTCCTTAGTCTATGATTTAACCCTTGGATTAGGGCATTGATACAGATAATGCCCATTTTCACTACACATAAGACATTCAACAACAAAGAGTTCCATAGGATGTAATTTATTCTCTTCCATAACACTATTCATTTTTTATTGAAACTATCTACATTTTGTACTGTTTTTACACAATTAAAACACCTTCAAATTTCATTTTTGAATTATCTTTAGTGTCACTTTCCATATTTTTGACATGCATGAAATTGAATCTTATTTCCTTTATCACCTTTTTTAGATGAACTTCATAGAGATTTTGTTATTATATTCTTTGATATATTTTGAAATTAAACTATGTTATAGTTAATACTCATTTTTGATAGCCAGTTTAGAATATTTATAATATGTTATACTTGAGCTCCCATCATATTTGGATTCTCATTTGGGAATTAATCACATTGCTAATAACATTGGTTTTTTACTTAGTTACTCATATTTATATCCATTAAATATAATTAAGGTAAAATTATGGATGTTTACTTTTAAATTAATATACACACAAATATTAATTCAATAACATTAAAGGGATAAATTATAAATGACTCATATTTATTTTTCTTATTAATTTATAGGATACAATTTAGGTTATAAATGATCTATTTCCTAATATACACTCATATGGTATTATTTATTCCCTTAATAATGGTTATTAATGTTCTAGTAAATTTACCAAATAATATCCATCAGTATTGTCATTACAGGTGTGTAGAATGTCCTATTATCGTGCACTAGTTCCCGATTGAGTCCATCTTAATTTGGTGTTTTTGGAGTTGTCACCCCTAGGTACCTTTATTCCAGAGCCACATCAGCTTATAATATCTAGAAAGGTATTTATTTTCTTGGAAACCAATTAGTATATACTTTACCAAAATTTAGGTATTTCTTTCATATGTTTGGTATTATCCCTCAGGATTTCGATAGAGTTTTATAATACTAATCACAATAATAACAAAACATTTTTTTGATACTAACTATGAAAACATGTGTATTTATTACACATTAACTCGTGATTTAATACATAATATTACACATAATAAAACCTAAAAAATTTAGAAGTATAGTTTATTTGGGTAATTATGTATAATACAGAAAAATTAAAATAAGGGACACATCATCATTATTGAAAACTTCTTTAATATGCTCATAATATTCCATCGTTCTTAAACATGTATAGGATATCTTGGGGACATATAAAAAAAAGGTGAGCTATATGGCCTAGTAAGGGAATAAACATGACATAAAATAAAGGTATTACATTCTATACAATTGGAATTTAAATAAGAAATTAAAGGGTCGAGGATCATAAACAAGAACAACAAGGCCTGATATAATATGGTGACATAAATTCAACATGGGAATGTGGAAACAACTTTAAAAATGAATTCATAAACATAGGTTAAATAGAACATCCAAGACATTATAACATGGTGGAAAAAGTATTGTGATGGATTAGGTTCCATCAATAATCACTTTAATGACATATTGTGAGACTAAAAAATTTCCCAATGCATTGGAGAGTCATATATTTCTAGTCGCACCTTCAAGTTTCAGATCATGTATTTGAATAAGTGTATCACAAACATAATTCCACATAGGATCATATTTTATCACATTTTATTCCATAATTAAAGAGTGTGGAATAAATAAATGTAATTATCCAATCAAAAGAGTATAGGTTTGTCTAGGTGAATACCCTAGACTAGAACATATGATGGTATTCATAGTAAAAAGGTTTACTATGGAAAAGTCACTGTAAAATTTCAACAGCATAATGGAAGTATTTAAAGAAAATGTCTTAATGAGAGAGAAAGGGGTGTATCCTCATTTTGAAATAAATTCTAATGTAATAGTGACATGTAAACACATATCCTAGCATTATGAATTAGAAACAAAAGACATAAAATGAAGAATATAATTGAATAAAGAGGATAGAAAGGGATTCATTTCTAAATTTCGATATAGTAATAGCTTAAGTAAAGGATATAATAATGATAACCCATGTATTTATTACACACTAAATCATGATTTATTATATAAGAGTACACATAATATAACGTAGAAGATTTATTAGCCTATTTTCATTGGGTAATTACGTACAATAGTTAATAACATAAACATGGGGTACATCACCATTATTGAAAACATCCTTAACATGCTCAAATTATTCCATAATTCACAAATATTCATCGTAAGACTAGGGGAAATACATAATAAAGTTATGAGATAAAAAGAATAATAAGGTAATAATAAAATCATAACATGAAAAAGTTATTACATATTATAAAATAGGCATAATAATGATACATAAAAGGGATGAGAATCATAAACATAAACCATGAGGCATGATATAACATAATAGCATAATAGGAACATGGGAATGTGAAAAAAATATAAAAATGAAATCATAAGCGTAATTAAAGGTTAAAAATAAGAAAACAAAACATAATGTGTTTAAGATAACCTCCATCACACCATAAATTACATCTCATGAGACTAAAATTTTACCCAATGCATTGGAAACCTATCTAGACGCACCCATCATAATCATATCTTGTACATGCATAAGTGTTACATATATATCATCATCATCATCATCATTAAATTTATTCAAAGAAAAAGTAGAAGGCACTCGAAGAAACAAGGAAACCACATGACCAAAAAACAAACAAAACGTACCACACCCTAGGGAGGACTAAAATAGTGAAGGCCAAGGGAATCCCCCTGGATCAAATTGACTCCCTCAGGAGTAAGGAATGTAATGTTAGGGAGACAAGCGACATTGGACCCATGGACTTCCAGAGAAGAGAGGTGATCTACAACCTTATTTCCTTCCCTCCATGTGTGAGTGATCTGAATGTTCCTAGAGAAAAGCGACTTTCATTTCCTGATTTGGTAAGTAATGGACCAAGGGATTGTCCCTCTGCTGCAAAAATAATCATGGAGAATTTTAGAGTCATTTTCTAGTGGGGTCAAAACCATGTTCTTATGGTTGCAAAGCTGGAGGACGGTAAGAGCTGCATTTACGTCCGCCTGAAGCGTAGTGCCACTACCATAACCTGTAGTGAAGGCCAAAAGTACGCCCCCCCTAGTGTCCCGAACCACCCCTCCTCCACTCATAACACCAAAAACATAGGATCTATCAGTGTTTAATTTCAGTCCGTTTGCACGGGGAAGCCAACGAACCCAACGTCCCTACATCATGGGCTCCGCCGGCCTGACCCAGTGAAGACTGGAGTACAGATGTCACAACGACGAGGCCTCTCACCAGTTACCTATGAGTTTCACCATATAAACAAGAAGGCACTTCATTCTAAAAATAATGGACCTACCTGTGGCGAGGGACCCCTCGTATCTGGCCTGGTTCCTCGCTTTCCAAAGGCACCAGCAACCGGCACCCAGAATCAACCAACACGCCGATCTTTCCGTGATTGAGTCTGATGACCCCTGGAACCATTTTTTCAAGAATTTCACATCATGAGGGGTGGTGGAAGGGAAATCTATGAAGGATCTGAAGAAACTCCATTCCACGTTGGCCCAATCTCCCTTAAAGAAGATGTGATCCACAATTTCATAAATTTTAACTTTACAGTAGCTGCAGCAAGATGCGACACTAATCCCAAATTTCTTAATTTTGTCATCTATAGGTACTGCATGATGTCGGATCCTCCAGATAAAGAAGTTATATTTGGCTGGAGCCCTCTTCCACCATAGAATCTCATTCCATTGATCACCTGGATCCAAAGGTGAGCCAAGATTACGAAAATCATTCATCGAGAAGTTCCCTGAGGTGGACAGCGTAAACACACAATGGTCCGGCTCCGTATTAATGGTGATCGAATCATAAACATCTTGTTGGATCTTATCCAACATTGCCCTGATGAACGCCGGGTGAAGGCTCACTTCTTTGAAAGAGATGGAAGGAGCAGGACACCCCGGATAACCAGTCACTGACCCAAACCAGTTCTGGTACCAGAGGAGAATGTCACCCTCTCCCACAATCCACCGCGCATGCTGGTTAAGCATCTGAATGAGGTGGAGAATTCTGGATCAAAGGGAGAACCCTGGTAGCTGCTATAACTCGTGATGCGACTGTAGTTGTGGGCCATTTTTCTTCCCCAAAGAGTACAATTCTCGACCACTTCCCACGCCAATTTCGCGTTCATGCCTGTAATCGTGGTCCCTAAACTGCGAACATTAATCCCGCCGTCATGTATGGGCTTGGACATCCTCTCCAAATTGACCCAATTACTCTTGACTTCATCCAAATAATGCCATATAAAACTATCCATCACCTTACCAATCGCTGTGATCACCCATTTCAGTACTAGGGTCGCAACCAACGCATGCATCAGAATCGCAGACAGGACTATTAACAAAAGCTATATGCCCCCAAAAGATAGAAGGTGACTTTTCTAGTTGAGAACCCTCTCGGTAATCTTTATCACCATACAGTCGAAGTACCTTATTCGCATGCGGCCCGTAGAAATGGGAGTTCCAAGGTACTCCAGTGGAAAGTGGCCTCGTTGCATGTCCAACCAGCTGTACAGGTGATTGACTCTATTGATAACACACTTACTAGAGATAAACAGATTGCTCATAGAGTTGTTGATCAGCTGACTGCTCCAGAAGAAATACTCCTCAAGAATCCATTTAATTCCGCATGCATACCTCTTTCCAGTATTTGAAAAAATTATAGTATCATCTGCAAACATCAAGTGAGAGATGGTGGCCATGCTCTATTTCCTCTTATATGGATAGATCCTCCCACTCAATACTGCTTTGTTGATTAGGCGGCTAAGATTATCCTGCACTAGAATGAATATGGTCGGGGAGATAGGGTCTCCTTGACATAGACCTCGAGTCACCTTGAAGAAGCCGTGAGTTCTCCCCATGAAGGTGACAATCATCCACGGGGAGCTAAAGCATTTGAAAAAAATATCCAGTGCCTTGGAAGAGAACCCCATGCCTGTCAGAACTCTATTAATAAACCCCCATTCCACCCTATCATACGCCTTATTCATATCAATCTTAATAGACATATTGGATCAATGAGTCTTGCAGTTGATATCTCTAAGTAGGTTTTGTGCCAGGCCAATAGCTCCATGTATGGATCTCCCCCTAAAAAATCCATGTTGCTCAATTGAAACCCACTGGGGCAGGCGCATAGACAGCCTCATGTTGATTGTACATATAAGGATTTTATAGGGAAAAGTTCACATGATAACAGGACTATAATGTGAGAGAGAGGAGGGGTCCTTTACCTTCAGGATGAGAACAAGTGTTGTGTAACTCGCAACCCATGGCAGGTAACCCCCGCAAAAGAAGTCTTGGATGGCCAAAACCATTTCCTCCTTAACCACCTCCCTTGACCCTCTGTAGAAAGTGCCCGGGGAGAAGTTGAACCCTAGAGCACTCTCCGCATTGAGGTTTAGCATCGCCGCATGGATCTCATCTGCTCCAAAAATCACCTCCATAAGGTCATTTTCCTCTGCTGAAACACATGTAGGAATGGCCTCCCAGATCTCTGCACTCCCGTTGGGGTACCCACTACCCATCCTCCCATTTATACCTACTATAAGTTCATTAAATAAATTCAACGCCATGCTTCCAACTTTATCTCTATCATCTGTGTATGAACTATCCTCACACATTATGTTGGGCTTAGTGGGCCGACGCTTCTCCTTGATACAAGAATGAAAATAAGCCGTGTTCGTATCCCCCTCCTTCAACCAATTTATCCATGAGATTTCCCATGCCTTCCACTCCTGACTAAGGATCATTATAGCCAACCTGATCTTCTTGTCCGCCAGCTCATTGAAAATATTTTCATTCCAAATATCCTCCATGCTTCCTTCCATACTCTCAATCTCATGTCTAAGGACAACAAAGTTTTGGTCGATTTGAGGGATCCCTCTTGCCCATGACTGGATCCCCTGCTTCAATATCCTAAGCTTGTTATGGATGTCCACCCATGTATTCCCTCGTACAAGTTCCCCCCATGAAGAGAGAACCAAATGGATATAATCAGGATTACATGACCAATATGCCTGGAACCTGAATTTCCCACTCGACTCCAGCCTAGTGGACAAGTGAACCAACAGCGGGGAGTGATCTGAGATGCCTCAAACCAGATGAGTAACATTTTCATTTGGAAACTCAGTGATGGTGTAGATATTATCTAAGCATCGATCAAGATAGTTCCAACAATGACTGCTTCCCTTCTAGTTATTACACCACGTGAAGCGGTCCCCTGTGTACCCCATGTTCAATAAACCATTTGCTGCCATGATCTGATTAACATCCATGCTCGCCCTTCGTGGAAATCCTCCTCTTCCTTTATTCTCTTACAGATCCACCAAAATGTTAATTTCCCCACCTATAATCCATGGCACATCTACTGGATCAAACACTCTCAAATCCTAGCACAAAGAGTCCCTCCTTTGGCTATCAATACTTCCATACACAAAGGTCACGTAGAGGGATCTCATCCCCATCTTCACCTTGGTGGAAATGAACTGGTCACCTCCTTGTACCATATACAATGATACGTCCTTCCTCCAAAATATCCAGATATGGTGGTTGGTTGGGTCGGCCTGTAGGGATGCTTGCATACTTATCTTGCGAGAGAAGTGTTTGAGTTTAGCAGGATACTGCTTGTGTTCTTCGACAACAGCGATCTGCACCTTGTTCGTCTTGATTTCAGACGCGAGGAAGACAGTCTTAACTCATGATCTGAGGCCTCAATAGTTCCATATGATCATAGGTAACATTAATCAAAGTTAAGCCCGGATTTGGACCTAGGATGCTTGGTCCCCATCTGCAGGGAGAAAGAGCACTCCTTATCCCTACAAAGATTCTGCTTTGATTTCGAATGGGTGCAAACGCCCGGGCTCAGGTCCAGAGTTTCCAGGGGGTCCGTAGCAAGAGAGGGCCAACGTGGATAGCCCTTACAAAATATTCTGAAACCACCGCTCGGAGGAGGCAATGACATGGCTTGCTGACCCCACTCCCTAATTACCGAAGGAACTGGATCACCCCTCGTGATGGCCTCCCCACTCGCCTTTGCAAGAACTCCCTCCTGACAGTGGAAAGGGAGTGACTCCTTCCCACCACTCACCGACAACTCATCGTTGAACACCTGCACACCATTGGTACACTGGGGGGCCTTGCAGGAAAACCACATGAAGAACTCCAGCAGGCCACCTTCTGACAGGAGCCGGTGGGGGCTTAGGGCTCGGGCGATTACATCGGTCACCCCCAAGGGGGCATCCCGCAAGCCCATCACCATCGTCGGTTTCGAGGAGACATCACTAGAATTAGGATGAGCCAAGAAGGGTCAAACATCAATCCTGGGGCCTACCCATAAGACCTCAAGCTCTGATGATGTAGATTCATCCCCTACCCCACTCCTTCCACTCCCGGGAGAGACCACATCCCTACCCGGGGCAGCGCCTTCAGCTTTGCGGTGAACCCGGAAGGAACAGCTCCTACAGACCTGTAGGGAGTGCCCCTGGGGAAGGCACGAAGAGAAGAAACTAGGGAACACAGGATACACATTAATTATAAGTGCATAAAAGTGAACACCCTTGATAGGAAATAGATATTGGTATTTGCTACTCAATTGTTTTGCGTGGAAAATCACAGTGAAATTTTGGTAGCATAACGGTGGAAAATAAATGTTCACGAGATGGATTAATGAGAGAAAAATTGGTTTGTCATAATTTGTACATAATATGGTAAGTTTTCTGGATATGGAATAACATAAGTCAAAATTCATAATTTGAGATTAATGGAATAAGAAAATGATGATACTTGAATAAATTGGAGAAGCAGACGATCCCTTACCAGGAGAGGGTGATTAAATAAATCATGGGATATGCTTATTTAGATATTGGGGGAACTATGGGATGACTCTATAGAGGTAAGGTTATATTAATGATGTGTTCCCAGCTTTTTGAGTTAGGAGAAATGAGATATTTGGTGGCTTTATATAGGAAAAGAGAGGGGAGTTATTTATCATTTCCCAAAATTAGGTTTTGAAATTGATATAATAAACTAATAAAAACCACAAAGCATTCCATGGTTTGTGCATATGGTTTCAGAAAAAGGTAAGTGGTTTTAATTACTTGATATTTCCATGGTCTTAACTTATTAGAATATTACCCATGGTTATGTGGTAGTGAGTCATGTTCCTAATGAAAGTATTTTAAAACCTTAAAATATATTATAGATTTTGGATAATTCATAATGGCTTCATAAAATTAATCAAGAAACCTAAAAAACACAATAATTTATAGTGAAAACCTATATTTTTTCTTGTATACCCTATATTGAATTTATTAAATCACCTTTTTTATCATTATGATGTCATAATAAACATCGTATATTTATATTGTATTTTATTTGTTTTTCCCAAAAAATCATCTATCTCAGAAAATTATGAAAAATTAACCATTAGATAATTACAATGTTATGAATCCAGAAATAATATTTATTTTGTATAAATAATTTTCTAAATATGTGACTTTTTTACTTTTAAAATAATAATTGACATTATTGATAAATGCTGGGTTTTTTTATAATAACGGTTTTTGAACCCTTATAAAAAATATTTTCCAAATAAAATGTTATATTATCAACTATACATAGTAAATATTATTTTGTAATAATATTTTATTAAAATATCATTTATTTCAAAAATTCAAAAATTCATCAAAATTAATGTCTTAATTGATCTTACATACTACTAAAATATATAATTTTTGTTTTATCAAAATTAAAATCCTTTTTAAAGTAACAATAATAAGAAGTAAATATAACCATTATTTGATTGAAAATACAATATGAATATTTATATAATTAGAGAATTGATAAATATACCTTTATTACACTGGTAAATTCCCTAAGGCCATGGTGTGAGATGGTGAGACTATCATGGGGTGGTTCGACGTACATGGTTTGGGTCGTGATCTCGATTAGATCGAACTTCTCTTGTTAAACATTTTTCTCATGCTTTAGTTTTTGGATCTCAGATTGTGATTGATCAACGGGAAAACAAATGATGTTATTTTCATTATAATCTCCAATAAACAAGCTTCCTAGGGTAAGATCCTACTAGTTGAGGTCATCACTTACTTTGTCTATGTCAATTAGAGTTTCCAAAACCCTTTATTTTTAAAAATAATATGAGAAATATTAAATGACTATATTATTAATGGTTATGATTCTAAATGGTATTTTAAATATGGTAGGATATGATAAATCCCAATTAAGTGAATTTTTTTCTATAAACAGATTACATGATATGGAATTTAATTAAACCATAATGTGAATTTTATTTATAATTTTTGTTGTTGTTACAATATTCCCTCATCATAAATATCACACTAAAAATTTTCATTTCAAACACTAATTTAGATTGGGGAAACATTGATTCATCACCACCTAAAATTACCACATCGATTCTTGAAATGTGTCGTTTCTCCATATCAGTTTAACTAGGTGAAATATATTATTTTCTTGAAAATTGTCTCTATGATATAAGATCTTTACTAGGTACTCATCATGTGAAATACTATTCTCAAACTGTACCACCTATAGATGAGTACATGTGGGGGGTATAGTATATAATTAATCAATAGGGATACATGTAATACATCTTGTACTTGATATAGTTTAGTTGGGAGTGCTAGTTGATGGGTCACTACTCCGATGCGATCAATGATCTCAAATGGATCAATGTATCATGAACTAAGATTTCCATTATTCCAAAATACCATGTATTTATTCATTGGATATATGAATAAGAATACCTTACCTTAAACATCAAACTCCAAGCCAATTTTATGTTTGTCAACAAAGATCTTTTGTTGAATCTGAGCATCTTTTATGTGCTACCAAAAGGTCTTGATATTTTCCACTATTTCCTTGAAAATTTCAAGACCAAAAAGTTCATGTACCCCAATTTCATCCCATCATAAAGGTGTTATACTACTATTCCCATATGGGTCCATTTGGATACTTTAGGGGAAACTATTATTGAATGATAACTCAACCAGAGGAATATGTTTATCTCATCCTCCTTTTAAGTCAGTTAAGAATTCTCTCAACATATCCTAGAGTGTCTTGATAGTCTACTAATATTGGCCATAAATTTGAGGGTGATAAGCCTTGATAAAGGTAAAATATGTATTTATAGAATGTTGTAGACTATTCTATTACATGGAGGTAAATCTTGCATCTTGATTAGATACAATTGATAGTGGTGTTCCATGAATCCTCACCAATTTTCTAACGTATATAATTGTGATTTGATTGAGTGATAAGTCCTCTACAATTACCATGAAGTGATAAATATTTGTAAGATGATACACCATAATTTATATATAATTATTTCATCTCAATGACTTTGGAAGACCAGTGTCACAATCCACAGTTTTGTTTTTCCCTTTCGATGAAGGCATGATTGCATTATCCCCTTAGATTTTTTCTATTCATTCTCCACTTTGTGACATATAAGACACTTTGATGTATATTCTAAAATATAATTCTTCATATTTTCCCACCAATAGTGATATGAGAGATCTCGATACATATTTTTTCTCCCTATATGGATGGAGAAGGTTGAGATGTGTGAATCATCCAATAAATCCTTTTTAACTCATGATTTGATGGTACACATAGTCTTGAAGAAAATATTAAAACTATTTAATTAATTTTGAACTCTAAGCATTTCCAATTTTTTTAGATTCCAACTTCTTCTGAATTCCATCATCATCTCTTTGAGTATTAATTTCCTTCTTTAGAAGGTATTTGTTGGTCGGAGTGGACACTCATGAGGGGGGGTGAATTGAGTTCCAATTAAAATTTTCTGTTAAAAACAGTTTCTAATAAAATCCCCCAATTTCAAAAACAAATTAAAATGTAGTGAATTTATATAGATTATAAAGGTTCAATTAGCTTCTCAAAGATTGATTAGTTCTCAGTTAACTTAATCTTATGATTAAATTAACTTTTGAAACTAATTTACTGATTTATAATAAATATAAACACTTGCGAATTTAATTATCAAAGTAGTTTTGAAGATAGATTATATTTCAAAGTAATAGCAGCGGAATATGAAATAAATATGTATAGTATGGATATAGAGTAACTGTAAACACAGAGAAGTAACCAAGAGGTTCAGTCTCAAGCCGAGACTTAGTCCTCTCAAAAGTTTATATAAAAGTGATCCACACCCTGGATCGGGGTTAACAACAGTGAACACACTGTCCAGGTCACAAGACCTCTACCACAGTTCTACGTGGGAAAAACAAACAACAGCAGCCAGCTGTCCAGGTCACAAGACCTCTACCACTATCCACATTGGGAAGTGAAGTGTAAAAGGTTTGCTGAGGATTTACAGATCCTCCAGTGAAAGTACAGGAGTCAGTGTGTGTGTTTAATACAGCAGATAACACACACTGCTCAAAATGTAGAATAAATAAATCACAGAGTAGAGATGTAGAGTTTAGAAATGGCTCTAGTGATTTCAGTGTAGCACTGGACTCGTTTTGGAATTAAACAGAAGTGATTCTGAGTCCTCTTCTCGATTTTGTTTGAGAAGCAGAGTGTCGTATGCTTCAGGTTCACAGGCAGTGGAATGTAGTCGATGAAGCTCTTCAATATTCTATTGTATGCACACCACTCTTCTTGAGTAGGCTTGATTGTATATATGATTCTGTCTTGCTTGGTTCTTCTTGTATGCACAGAGCTCTTCTTGAGTATGTCGTATGCTTCCTTGTCTCTGTGTGTGTTGTCTCTCTCTTCTTCGTTTTTCTCTTCTTCACTTTACACCACTCTTCAGCAGAGTCTTCTTGTATTTACATCACGTGCTCCGTAGGACAAAAAGATTTCCTTTCCGCAGGTACGAGGTACGGTTTCCTGACATCCGACAACCTTTATTAATTAATTGTCAGGGTATTAAAATATAACTAATATGACCGTTGGTTAGAATAAATAAAGATAAAGATAAAGAAATTCAAACAGTTGTTTATGACTGTTCAAGAGATCGGTAGGTCATCAGCATTAGAGTAATGATCGGTGACTCAGATAGATCAGCATCGGTCTGTCATCTGATCGGTGAGTCATTTTGATCAGCATCGGTCTGTCATCTGATCGGTGAGTCATTTTGATCAGCATCGGTCTGTCATCTGATCGGTGAGTCATTTTGATCAGCATCGGTCTGTCATCTGATCGGTGAGTCATTTGCATCGGTGAGTCCTTGGATCGGTGACTCATTTGCATCGGTGACTCATTTGCATCGGTGACTCATTTGCATCGGTGAGTCCTTGGATCGGTGAGTCTGATTTATCGGTGAGTCTGATGGATCGGTGACTCTGATGGATCGGTGAGTCGGATTGATCGGTGAGTCTGATGGATCGGTGACTCTGATTGATCGGTGAGTCTGATGGATCAGTGACTCTGATGGATCGGTGAGTCTGATGGATCGGTGACTCTGATGGATCGGTGAGTCTGATTGATCGGTGAGTCTGATTGATCGGTGAGTCTGATGGATCGGTGACTCTGATGTCTGTTGAATCCAGAAGACTTCCAACATACTTTGTAAGTCAATAAGCATAGTTAAAAGCATGATAACTGATTCATTCATAGATTGGAATTATGTTTATGAGACATCAAACCAGATTAAGCATCAATGAGTTGTGATGATTTGTGATTATTAAAACATCAGTTATAAACATGAAATCAGCAATCTTCCAGAGGGCTCAACAATCTCCCCCTTTTTGATAATCACAAATCTTCATATATATATAAAATAATAAAAAAAAATAAATAATAAAAATAAAAAAAAATCTCCCTCTTAAAATAACATTCCAATATATATAGTATTCAGATTTCTCCCCCTGAGATATTGATCTCCCTCTTCATATATAGAGTACTCCCCCTTAGATATATATTTCCCCCATTATATATCTTCTTTATCCCATTATATATATCTTCTTTCTCCCATTATATATATCTTCTTTCTCCCATTATATATATCTTCTTTCTCCCATTATATATATCTTCTTTATCCCATTATATATATCTTATTTCTCCCATTATATATATCTTCTTTCTCCCATTATATATATCTTCTTTCTCCCATTATATATATCTTCTTTCTCCCCCTTTGGGATAATCAAAAAGGAGGGAAAACAGAGAAGGGAAAAGAGAAGCAGGGTGCAGAGAGGATAGAACATAACACAAAGGAAAAACAAATTTGATAAAGTCACAGAAAAAGATAAGCAATACATAGATCACCCCATCAAAAACAATACATGGCTATTTGTTGGGATACAAAGGGGCTTTCCCTTTATCCTTTGGATCAATGGTAGGTAAGGTAGAAGGCTTGGAGGCAGGCTGTGGTTCACGGAGCTGAAGTGGCGGCAGGACAACTCTGGCAGGTGCAGTTGGAGGTGTCACAGAGGGTTGTTGAGAAGGAGCAGGAGCTGGATGAGAAGCTTTCTGAGAGACTGGCCGCAACTGAGATAGAGCTTGGGCAACAGACAGCTGATTCAGAGCGACATCAGAGGCACTGAGAGGTTCAGAAGTAGGGAGTACAATTGCAGTGGCCTGTGCATCCAAGTAAGGCTTCAACAGATGAATGAAGTCCTGAATGACTTCTGCTCCATACTTCATAGCTTTTTCAAAATCATCCTTGTTTTCCATGAACTGTGCCAAGGAAGGGACAAAATCTTGCAATTGGCGAACTTGAGTGTTGAAGGCCTGAGTGACTAGAGGTAATTTCAGATTCTCTGCCAAGACTTTGAAGTTTGCAGCCATCTCATGTTTTGTATAAATCATGGAAAAGTAAGTATCAACTTTTTCCTTGATCTCTTGCAGGGCATTCTTAGCATCTGCTGAATATACTAAGGTCATCTTATGACTATTATCACAGAGATCTTTCATCCTCCTCAAAGATTCTAAGTCAAGAATTTGTCTTACAGCAGCTAGCTCTGCATGCACAACTTCTCTGAGAGCTTCTATCTCACGGGTAGTGATTTTGGTTACCTTGCCTGTACTGGCTTGGCCGACTATATGAGTTAGTTCAGCTTTCAACTTCCTCAGGTCAGACTTGTTGAGATGTTCAATCAGATTTCTCAAAACTTCCATCATACCAGAGATGGTTGATCTGAACTCATTTGATAGAGAAAGTAAGCTAACTTGGAGATCTTTCAAAGTTTGAGTCAAAGAGGCTATGTGCCTACCAACAAATTCACCAGTAGCAGTCAAGTCTGGCTTGAGAACATCTGAGACTGCAGTTGAAAAAGCTTTCAAGGAATTTTCAGAAACTTGCAGAGATACTTGATGAAGGGAATTGGAAAGTTCTTCTCTGACTATATCTCTCACAGTGGTTAGCAATTCAGTCTTAAACTTATCAAGATCAGCTCGAGAGATTTCAGAACCAGGTAAATTCACATGTACAGGATCAACAGTAGGAATAGACCTTGCTTCTCTTGGAAGGTTCCTTTTCACAGCTGCAGCAGATTCTGGGAATTCGTCTTCTTCTTCAGAATATTCTAAGCCCAAAACAGCATATCCAGGGTAGTCATCCCAAACAGCAGCACACAGGGTGTAGTTGGGTTTTTCATAGCTTGCTGTTCCACTAATTTTTGATGAGTCAGCTTTGCCACTGATATGGATTTCTGGTACTGACTGAGGTTGTTCTACTTGATCTTCAGCAAGACCATCCACTGGTCTGTTAACACCATCAACAGCAGCTTCAACATCATCAGCATCATCATCATCACCACCATGATTTTCATCAGCATCACCTTGCTCATTATTACTCTGCTCAGAGGCTTCACTGTGATATTCCTCAGTATCAGAATCTTCTTCATCATCAAGAATAGGTTCAGACTCTGGTAGGGTTAAGGGTGGACTAGCAGGTCCAAATTCTATTCTTTTCTTGGGGCTAGCAGTGTCTGGATCACTCCTATCATCAGGAGAAGACACACTTCCTTCTTCAGTTGCAGCTTTTTCTTGTTCATCATCATCAGAATAAATTGGTTCCTCATCTGGTTTTAATCCAGGATCTCTCAAATCCTTTGGCCTCTTGCCATGATCTATGGGATTGTAGGCTTCATACAACTTATCTTCATCTGCAACCCAGCACTTCTTCCATGGATTCCAATTGATTTTCATCCTCTTGCAGATCTCTTTGTTGAGACAGAAGGTACGCTCTGTTTCAACAACTTCATCATCTTCATCAACACATTCCAGATTCTGGAGCATAGTAGATATCATTTTTGAATAAAACAACATTGTGGCTTTCTTGGAAGGTTTCAGCATACTAGCTATGTGGACCATCACATATCTACACAGGTTTATCTTTTCATGGGTTTTGAGCAGAAACAATAGAAAAACATCTTGAAACTTAACAGCAGCAAAATCTCCTCTTCGAGGGCAAAGTTGGTGCTGAATAAACTTGAATAGGAGTCTGCTTTCACCATCTAATTCTGAAGCTGTGATTCTCCTCGATTCTCTGTTTCCAGTTAAAAGCTCTAGCGCTAGCTCATAAGAAAAATAGTCAGTGACTGGGGGTATATTGCCAGCATAGTCCTCATATCGACCTTCATGAGGTACGTTTAAACATTCAGCCCACTGCTTAGATGAGAAAGATATTTTCTTTCCTTTTACAACCGATGACATCCTAGCAGCTTCCACACCATCAAGCGTGATTTTCAGGTTCATGTAAAACTCATGTACTAGCTTTGGATAATCTATTCGGGCGTTGTCTGAAAACCAGTCTATCCATCCTTGCGATTCAAGAACTTGTAGCAACAGGGACTTACTTGACAGAAGCCACGCCGAGTTTACTTCTTTTTCCACAGCAACAATCCGAGTTTCTAGGTTCGGATTTACTGAGCGTTGAGAGGTACTGCTCGACTCGTCTCGAGCACGCTTTGAAGGTACATGGCTATCTGGTCCTTTGCTCGGTCTCTTTTTCTTATCCATTCGAGGATTTTGGAGAGGCAGGAGTTCGAAGGTTCGAAGGTTCGAAGTAGAGGGGAAGAGAGGTTGAGAGGTTCGGCGGGAAATGTAAGGTCAAAGGTTTAGGGAAGATAAATAGCCGCGTATCATTTATTTTATCATTTAGGGTTCCCATGAAAAGTAATTTACTAATTAATAAAAAGTATTTAAAAAAATCGGTTTGACAGAACAGTGTGACAGATCGGTTCCACAGATCGGTTTCACGGATCAGTTTCACAGATCAGTTTCACAGATCAGTTTCACAGATCAGTTTCACAGATCAGTTTCACAGATCAGTTTCACAGATCAGTTTCACAGATCAGTTTCACAGATCAGTTTCACAGATCAGTTTCACAGATCAGTCATACACAATTCATGTTTAATAAATTTCATTCTTTCAGAGCATAAGGGCTTTGTGAAGATGTCAGCTAATTGATTTTCAGAACTAACAAATTCTAGAGAAATATCACCCTTCTGGTAATGATCTCTTAGAAAGTGATGTCTGACATCAATGTGCTTAGTTCTAGAGTGAGACACAGGGTTCGTGGATAAGTTGATTGCACTAGTGTTGTCACAGTTAATTGAAACATGTTTAAGATCAAATCCATAATCCAATAGAGTGTGTTTCATCCACAAAATTTGTGCACAGCAACTTCCAGCAGCTATGTATTCTGCCTCGGCAGTAGACAATGCAACTGAATTCTGTTTCTTACTACACCATGATACTATGGATTTTCCAAGCAAATGACATGTTCCTGATGTGCTTTTTCTATCTAACTTACAACCAGCAAAGTCATCATCTGAATAACTCATTAACTCAAAGGATTGTCCTTTTGGGTAAAACAAACCTAAATTTATAGTATACTTAAGATACTTAAAAATCCGTTTAACAGCTAATAAGTGTGATTCTTTAGGATTAGCTTGAAATCTAGCACACATACACACACTAAACATAATATCTGGTTGACTAGCAGTAAGATAAAGTAAGCTTCCAATCATACCTCTGTAATTGGTTTGATCAACTGGATTCCCAGTTTTATCAACATCCAATTTACAGGTGGTACTCATAGGTGTATTACTTTCCTTAATACTATCCAATCCAAAACGTTTTAAAAGATCCTTTGTATATTTACTTTGATTTAAAATAATACCATTTTTAGTTTGAAATATTTGAAATCCAAGAAAATACTTAAGCTCTCCCATTAAGCTCATTTCAAATTCATTTTGCATAACCTTTGAAAAATCAATACATAAGGAGTTTTTAGAAGATCCAAAAATAATATCATCAACATATATTTGTACAACTAAAACATCTTTAGAAATTCTTTTAATGAAAAGAGTTGGATCAGCAATCCCTTTAGTAAAACCTTTTGAAATAACGAAATTGCTAAGTCTATCATACCAATCTCTTGGAGCATGTTTCAAACCATATAAAGCTTTAGAAAGTTTAAAAACTTGATTTGGAAAATGGGGATTAGTAAATCCAGGTGGTTGTTCTACAAAAACATCTTCAATTATAAAACCATTTAGAAATGCACTTTTAACATCCATTTGATATAATTTGAAATCCAGATGTGCAACATATGAAAGTAAGATCCTAATGGTTTCTAGTCTAGCTACAGGTGCAAAAGTTTCCTCATAGTCTATACCTTCTTCTTGACTATATCCTTGTGCAACTAGTCTAGCTTTGTTTCTGACTATATTTCCAGATTCATCTACTTTATTTCTAAACACCCATTTTGTGCCTATTGTCAAAGTGTCCTTAGGTCTGTCAACTAATTCCCAGACTTTGTTTCTTTCAAACTGATTTAATTCTTCTTGCATAGCCATTACCCAAAATTCATCATTGATAGCATCATTGATATTTTTAGGTTCTGACTGTGAAAGAAAAGCTTGATGTTCAACCTGGTTTCTTAGAGAAGCTCTAGTTTGTGTTCCTCTATCTAGATTTCCTACAACAGCATCTAAGGGATGGTTCTTTAGAGTCCTAGATGGTCTTGAAAAGATAGGGCTAGAAATTTCAGGTTCATCTAGAGATTGAGGTTCAACAGAATCAGATTCTGGAGAATGTCCAGAACTGGATGCTTTTATAACAGGTTCTTTAGATTTATCATTAAGGTCCAGAATAGACAAATCTTCTTCAAGATTCCCAAGAGAGGTTTTAGGCTCATGTGGATCAGTTTCATCAAATTTGATGTGAACAGATTCTTCCACACATTTGGTTCTCTTATTGAAAACTCTATAGGCTTTACTAGAGATAGAGTAACCTAGGAAAATTCCTTCATCACTCTTGGATGCAAATTTATCCAGATTATCTTTAGTATTCAGAATAAAGACTTTGCAGCCAAAAACTTTGAAGTAGTTTACCTTAGGTTTCCTATGGTTCCACAACTCATAAGGGGTTTTCTTTAGAACAGGTCTGATCAAGACTCTATTAATGACATAACAAGCTGTATTAATAGCTTCAGCCCAAAAGTAAATTGGCAGGTCATATTCATTGAGCATGGTTCTAGCAATTTCTTGCAGGGTTCTGTTTCTTCTTTCTACTACACCATTCTGTTGGGGTGTCCTAGGGGCAGAAAAGTTATGAGAATAGCCATTGAGTGAGCAGTAAGATTCAAAATCTTGATTTTCAAACTCACGACCATGATCACTTCTTAGGGTCTTAATCTTGAGTCCACTAAGATATTCTACAGACTTGGAGTATTTAACAAAGTAAGAACAAGCTTCACTTTTGTGAGCTAGAAAATATACCCAAGTATATCTAGAAAAGTCATCTACAAGAACATAGACATAGTGCTTCCCATTTAAACTAGAAACTCTTGATGGTCCAAACAAATCCATGTGAACCAATTCAAGTGGTTGAGAAGTTGAAACTTCTTTCTTTGATTTAAAAGAAACTTTGTGTTGTTTTCCCTTTTGACAGGGATTACAAACTTTGTCTGCTGGAAATTCAAGTTTGGGTAAGTCTCTAACCAAGTTCTTCTTAGAAAGTTTTCTAAGTGAGTGCACATTGCAGTGTCCTAATCTTCTGTGCCAAAGCCAAGACTCTTTATGAAAGGCATTTAAACAAGGAATGTTCTGTTTAGCTAAATAATCTAAATCAACAGCATAAACATTTTCACTTCTTAAAGCAGAAAATACTAAAACATTTTTAGAGTTAAAAACATTGCAAGAATCATTTTCAAATCTAACATGAAAACCATCATCACATAACTGAGAAATGCTTAACAGGTTATATTTAAGTCCATCAACAAATAAAACTTTAGAAATCAAAATTGAATCCGTGTTACCAATCTGGCCTAGGCCGATGATTCTTCCTTTAGAGTTATCACCAAAAGTGACAAATCCTCCATCAACTTTTATTAAGCTCTTGAAGCAAGAATAATCTCCAGTCATGTGTCTTGAGCACCCACTGTCTAAATACCATATCTTCTTGTAACAGCTCTTCAAGCAGGTCTCCTACAAAACAGATTTAGATGGAAGATGATTTTGGTACCCAGATCTTCTTGGGTCCAGACAGGTTATCCAATAACACTTTAGGTACCCATATTTGTCTAATGGGTCTCATATAATTTGTAGAAATAACATTCTTTGAAAGATAAACCTTATTAGATTCATAACTATGAATATAACTGGTTGAGGCATAAGAAGTTCTAGAATTAACTATCTTCTGTCCAGATTTAGGAATGAATCTAGTTTTGGCAACTTTCCTTTGTCCAGGTTGGTATCCTATACCAGTAGTGTATCTAGGTGCAACTTGCTTTCCTAGCATTTGTGTTAGAGTATTTTTACCATTGGTGAACTTCTCTAAGTCTTTCTTGAGTTGCTCATTAGACAATTTTAGTTCAGTATTCTCTTTAAGCAGCTGATCATTCTTTTCTACTTCTATATCCAGATCAGATTTATGCTTAACACTTAAAGCATACTGTTTCTTTAGACCTTTATATTTATCTTTAAGCTCATTACATGTTTCTTCTAGCATGTCACAGTATTCAAACAATTCAGATTTTGACATGTTTTCTGAGTCAGAATCTTCTCCAGAATAGTATGAATTAAAAGCAGGAGTCTCTGATGTTACCTCAGAAGTGTTTGTCATGAAACACATGTTGGCCCGATTCTTTTCAGAGTCTGAAGATTCAGCTTCACTTGTGCTGTCTTCTGAAGCACTCCAAGTAGCCTTCATGGCCTTCTTGTACTTGTTATTCTTGTATTCATATTTCTTTTTATACTTCAGCTTTGGCAGTCGGCTTTAATGTGTCCTTTCCTCTTACACTCATAGCAGACAACATCATCTGATTTGTCGTTCTTCTTCCAATCCTTTTTCCATTTGCCTTGTTGGTCATACTTTCCCTTGTAATTTGGTTTCCTAAAGAATTTCTTTTTCCTATAGAACTTTTTGAATCTCCTGGCTATTTGAGCCATCTCATCATCACTGTCAGAATCATTCTCACTTTCCTCACTGCTTGAACTTTCATTGATAGCTTGAAGCTTTTCCTTATCCTTATTCTTTGAGGTTGTGGTCTTGAATGCAATAGACTTCCTTTTAGGTTCATCATCTTCTTCTTTATTTACTTTAGGCTCTTCTTCATACATCATCAGCTTACCAATTAATTCCTTGACAGGTAGAGCAGCAGTGTCATAGGATTCTCTAATGGAGACAGAGGTTCCTCTCCATCTTTCAGGTAGACATCTCAAAATTCTCATAATTTGTTCCTTTGCTGGAACATCCTTTCCCAGAGAGGTCATTGTGTTGACAATTTCATTGAACCTGAGATACATATCAGAAATGGGTTCATCAGGCTTCATCTTAAAATTATCATACTTAATAGTATAGGTATTCAATCTCATCTCCTTAACATTAGTTGTTCCTTCATGAGAAACAGCTAAGGTATCCCAAATTTCATATGCAGTTTTACATGCAGAAATTCTATTAAACTCTTCATCTCCTAGAGCACAGTACAGAGAATTCATAGCTTTACAATTGTTATTGTAAGCAGTCTTTTTAGGTTCATCCCAAGTAGATCTAGCAGTAGTGGGAATTTTGTATTCAGATTCAATAGCAGTCCAAATATCAAAACCTATGCTTTCTAGATGAATTTTCATTTTCAGTTTCCACTGAGCATAATTAGTTCCATTGAAAAAAGGTGGCCGGTTAGTAGCAGCACCCTCAAGTCTATTATCCATGATATTACAAAAAAGAATTTTAAAGAGATAAAAATTTAGAGATAACATAAATTTTAAGAACTTTAAAATACAACTAAAATCACAGGTCAAAAGCAGAGCACTTTTAGAAAGTATTTACTTCCTCTGATACCAAGTGTTGGTCGGAGTGGACACTCAAGAGGGGGGGTGAATTGAGTTCCAATTAAAATTTTCTGTTAAAAACAGTTTCTAATAAAATCCCCCAATTTCAAAAACAAATTAAACTCTAGTGAATTTATATAGATTATAAAGGTTCAATTAGCTTCTCAAAGATTGATTAGTTCTCAGTTAACTTAATCTTATGATTAAATTAACTTTTGAAACTAATTTACTGATTTATAATAAATATAAACACTTGCGAATTTAATTATCAAAGTAGCTTTGAAGATAGATTATATTTCAAAGTAATAGCAGCGGAATATGAAATAAATATGTATAGTATAGATATAGAGTAACTGTAAACACAGAGAAGTAACCAAGAGGTTCAGTCTCAAGCCGAGACTTAGTCCTCTCAAAAGTTTATATAAAAGTGATCCACACCCTGGATCGGGGTTAACAACAGTGAACACACTGTCCAGGTCACAAGACCTCTACCACAGTTCTACGTGGGAAAAACAAACAACAGCAGCCAGCTGTCCAGGTCACAAGACCTCTACCACTATCCACAGTGGGAAGTGAAGTGTAAAAGGTTTGCTGAGGATTTACAGATCCTCCAGTGAAAGTACAGGAGTCAGTGTGTGTGTTTAATACAGCAGATAACACACACTGCTCAAAATGTAGAATAAATAAATCACAGAGCAGAGATGTAGAGTTTAGAAATGGCTCTAGTGATTTCAGTGTAGCACTGGACTCGTTTTGGAATTA
Source organism: Viscum album (assembly GCA_963277665.1). Taxonomy (NCBI): domain Eukaryota; kingdom Viridiplantae; phylum Streptophyta; class Magnoliopsida; order Santalales; family Viscaceae; genus Viscum; species Viscum album. Next base: position 787,472,222 of record OY728166.1, read on the forward strand.
ATCAGAAGTGATTCTGAGTCCTCTTCTCGATTTTGTTTGAGAAGCAGAGTGTCGTATGCTTCAGGTTCATAGGCAGTGGAATGTAGTCGATGAAGCTCTTAAATATTCTATTGTATGCACACCACTCTTCTTGAGTAGGCTTGATTGTATATATGATTCTGTCTTGCTTGGTTCTTCTTGTATGCACAGATCTCTTCTTGAGTATGTCGTATGCTTCCTTGTCTCTGTGTGTGTTGTCTCTCTCTTCTTCGTTTTTCTCTTCTTCACTTTACACCACTCTTCAGCAGAGTCTTCTTGTATTTACATCACGTGCTCCATAGGACAAAAAGATTTCCTTTCCGCAGGTACGAGGTACGGTTTCCTGACATCCGACAACCTTTATTAATTAATTGTCAGGGTATTAAAATATAACTAATATGACCGTTGGTTAGAATAAATAAAGATAAAGATAAAGAAATTCAAACAGTTGTTTATGACTGTTCAAGAGATCGGTAGGTCATCAGCATTAGAGTAATGATCGGTGACTCAGATAGATCAGCATCGGTCTGTTATCTGATCGGTGAGTCATTTTGATCAGCATCGGTCTGTCATCTGATCGGTGAGTCATTTTGATCAGCATCGGTCTGTCATCTGATCGGTGAGTCATTTTGATCAGCATCGGTCTGTCATCTGATCGGTGAGTCATTTGCATCGGTGAGTCCTTGGATCGGTGACTCATTTGCATCGGTGACTCATTTGCATCGGTGACTCATTTGCATCGATGACTCATTTGCATCGGTGAGTCCTTGGATCGCTGAGTCTGATTGATCGATGAGTCTGATGGATCAGTGACTCTGATGGATCGGTGAGTCGGATTGATCGGTGAGTCTGATGGATCGGTGACTCTGATGGATCGGTGAGTCTGATGGATCGGTGACTCTGATGGATCGGTGAGTCTGATGGATCGGTGACTCTGATGGATCGGTGAGTCTGATTGATCGGTGAGTCTGATTGATCGGTGAGTCTGATGGATCAGTGACTCTGATGTCTGTTGAATCCAGAAGACTTCCAACATAATTTGTAAGTCAATAAGCATAGTTAAAAGCATGATAAGTGATTCATTCATAGATTGGAATTATGTTTATGAGACATCAAACCAGATTAAGCATCAATGAGTTGTGATGATTTGTGATTATTAAAACATCAGTTATAAACATGAAATCAGCAATCTTCCAGAGGGCTCAACAGTATTGTTGAGAAATCAATTGTGAAAGGATTAATGATTTTCATTCCTTTGATTCCCATGTCCATACTTTTTATGGTTACGATAATTGGATCCTTTTCAATTATCATCAATGATAAATATTTTCTATCATTTCTACTTGAAACATAGCCCACTTTATTTGATTTTCTAGTATAGTATAGGATTGAGTAGTAACAGTCCTTAATCACACTAACAATATTCACGGGTGCATATTTAGCTCTTTCTCTATGAATATATTCTTCAGGATCTTATGATATATATTTATATTTCACACTTCTACAAAAATAGATAATGCCACTATATTTTCAATGTGAAGATCACTACAAATTACTCTAGATAATGAATTGGTTAGTTCCCTTGGTGAATATTAAATTTCCTTAAGGCATACACTATCACATTTCCATCCTACATTAACACATTTCCCAAACCATTCCTTGAATCATTCGTATATACCATGAAATTTTTTTCACTTGTGGGTAGCATAAGTATAAGTGTAGTGATAAGCATCTTTTTCAACTCCTTGAAGTACTATTCACATTAATTATTCCAAACAAACTTGAATCCCTTTTATGTCAGTTTGGTTAGATGGATTGATAATCATGAGAAATTTCTCAAAGATCGAATATAGTACCTAGATAACCCATGAAAACTATGGATTTATGTTGTAGATGCTGACCTTGACCATAATTAAATTTATTATATCTTTGAAGGGTCCACAGATATCCCATTACTTGTGATAATATTCCCGAAGAATGAGAATTCCTTCAACCAGAACTCACATTTACTATACTTCGAATAACTCTTTTCCTTTCATAAGGACTTTAACTCTATGATCAGATAATCCTCATGATCCTACTTTATTTTGAAGTATATTACAATATCCTCTATAAAGATTAACAAAAATTCAACTAGGTAAACTTTTAAAGTCACTATTTATCATGTCCATGAATATTTATGGATCATTAGTGATTTTTAATGGAATAAAAATGTAATCATAATGTCCATAACTTGTACGAGAAGTAGTCTGGAGTATATCCTCCTTCATCAACCTTAATTGATAACACCTCAACTGAAGATCCTCCTTGGAGAAGTATTGGTATCCATGCAGTTGATCGAAAAAGTCATATATCCAGGGAAGAGGATACTTGTTCTTTATCATGATCTTGTTGGGATCATGATAATCAATGTAAAGGTGCATTTACCCATCATTCTTTTTGATGTAGAGAACTAGTACACCCAATGGTAATGCACCTGCACATATAAACCTATTATCCAGATTCTGCACTAGTAATTTCTTTAACTCCTTAATTTCAAAAAAATCAGTTATATACAAAGTTTTGGATACTGGTAACATCCCAGGTATAATCTATATTGAAAATTTAACCACTCATCTAGGAGAAATACCAGTTAATTCGTTGGTAAAAACAACAGTGTATTCCCTCATAGTGGGAATTTCTTCAAGGATGATCTTTTCCTTTGACTCAAACATTTCATCTAGATACACGTTCTTTGTAGTAAAAAATATCAATTCTTAAGATGTTGGATATAAAGAAGATTCATCTTCCTCCTTACGCATATACAGAATTGGGGGATGGTTCACAATACTGAGAGTTATTTCCTTAATGAATCAATTTATTTTGTCTATATATAAGGAAAGCTAGTCTATACCAATAATTTCATCAAATTCCGTAAGAGGAGTATCACAAGGTTTTCTGGGAATTTCTGCCCAAAAATATTTATAGTGGAGGAATATTATACTTGGGATGAAATAATTTCCCCATTTTCTATTTTCACTGACAGTTCTACTTCCATTATTTTCTGTGGTATTTTAATAGTTCTAATAACCTTTTGTGATATAAAGGAATGCATAAAACCATAGTAAAAAAGTATGTTCTCTATTATTTAATGAATAACTAGCATACCTATTATCACATCATTTTTGGGATATAGTTTAGTAGTTGTGGTGGAATAATATCACCCTTTATTTCTTATATAATTTTAACATTTATTGTCTCTAATAACCCTTAGTTTAGAGTAGTGGTTCAAAAAGGTTCCTTTTTTCCTTATAGTTTTAACATTATAAAATAGTTTGAGCATTGGCTGAAGAATTCCTTTCTTCTATTTAATTGATTGTCTCTCTATCGTAATTCACAGGACATGTTCTTTTTCATTATTAACCTATAAAATTTTATCACCCCCATAGGAAATTTCAAGGGTGCTTCTTTCCACACTTTTTAAAAGTGGGATGTTAAAATTTATTACCAACATTATATTCTTCCATCTCACCACCGGAATTAAACTCCACTCTCCTATTATAATACCTGTGAGACCCTTGAGATTTTTTATCTCTGTTTCAACTTTTAGGGAACACCAATCAATTTTTTTATAGTTATCCTTGTCTTAGATTGATATAGTTTTTCATTTATTAGGCTTTATCACACCAAAGAATTGATAAAATTTGAATTTGGGAATTACGATAATGATGAAGGAATATTGTAAAAATATTGTGAAGTTTTACTTGTACAACCCAATTGATCCATCAATTTTTTTACTTGAAGTCAAGGAAATACCTTTACATTTTAGGTAATAGATTGTTTGGAAAATATTTTTGAAACACCAATTTATAGAATTCCTTCTACCATATCTCTTTGATCTCTTCCTTGAGATTTTTATTATTTATCAATGTCCACCCCTAATCATCTTCTCACTTCGTATGATAAAAATCTAGTATAGCCTTACCTTACCCATAATATTAATGGATAGAGAATATATTATCAATGAATTTTATCAATTTCTATGGGATTAAGGCATAAAATGATCCATTTAAAGTAAAAGACCTTTATTGCATAAAGTTCTCAATTTGATGTTGTTATTTATTAGGAGGATTTTGGTATTCCTCCTGATTTATGTTTTCATTGAAGAACCTGAGTCAACCAAGAGAGTATTATCTCAAAGATAACAAATAATACTCCCATCTGGTTGGGAATCTAAATGGGGTAGTCATCACATTACCCTTTACATTGATTGTTTACTTAGCTCCTCATATTTCTGGACATTGGCTACAGTAAATGTAAAATTAGGGATGAGAATTTTTAAACTATTAAACACATAAAATAGAATCCAAATACATTAAAGGGATAATTTATAAATGAAATTTATTTATTAACTTAAGAATGTGTAGGATTAAATCTATGTTATCCATAATATATTCACTAACATTGACACTTATGGGAATTTTTGTTCTGTTAATAGTGGTTCTTAATGGGATTGTGAATTGAACAATTCATATCACCTGGGTGTTTCAAACATGGTGTGCAGCAAGGAATGCTGTCATTCATTAGTTCCAAATTGAGTCTAGCTCAATGTAGTGTTTTTGGGTTTTACCACTAGGTACATCTATCCGAGATGCACATCCACTTGTAGTATCCATACATATGGATGCATTTTATTGGAAACCACATACTATATAATTTTTGAAAATTTAGGGATGTCTAATTATGTTTAGTTTTATCCCTATGGATTTCACTAGAGTTTTCTAATCTTAATATCAAAAATAACTAAACCTTCTTTTAGTAATAACTATAACAACCCTTTATTTATTAAAAATTATTTCATGATTTATTAAATAAGATTACTGCTTATACAACCTGTAAGATCGATAAGTCTAGTGTATTTGGTTAATTAGGTACAATAAAAAACAAATTAAACATGGGTTAGATTTTCAAAATTTATAACATCCTTAACATGTTAAAATCGTTCCATTATTCTTAAAACTGCATGAGATAACTTGGGAACATTCATCAGAAAGGGGTGAGATAAATATATTAGTATGGGTATAAGGAAAGAATAACATGAAAAAGGTATTACATGTTTGAATATGGACATATAAATGGTACATAAAATGTGTGAAAATCATAAACTTTAACAATGATGCATGATATAGCATGATGACATAATGGAATCATGGAAGAGTGGAAACAAACATAAACATGACATCATAAGAATAATTCAAGGTTAAAAACCCAATAAAATAATATATTGTGCTTAATATAACCTTGTAAACACCATATATGGAATATCATGAGGATAAAACATCACCCAATGCATTTGAGTGATTTCTAGGGGTAACCCATCAGAATTATATCACGTACATTCATAAGTGTTCCTCATAGATTATATACATAAGAAAATTTTTCGATAGATTTTATCCCAATATTATGGACTATATACTATATAAATGTAAGTACCCAATAAAATAAGTATAAGTGCATAATGCTGAACACCCTTGATAAGAAATTGGAATGGTTATTCACTACCCAATTTTTTTAGCATGGAAAATCTCAGTGAAATTTTGATAGCATAAAGGTGGAACATAACCACTCATGGAAGTGTTTGGAGGAGGCTCATAGGGAGTTTGGTGATGTTTTTTGATAAATTATGGAAGAAGGTAGATTACATCTCATTTAACTAGATTAAATTATGTGAAATTCTATTTCATGGTTTTTCATGGAGGCTTCACAGTGTGTAATATTTAAGGATTATAAAATAAAATAAAAGTTTGTGGTGATTTGTTGTTCCATGTAAACTGAACCCCGAGTATTACATGATGTGAAAGAATATTACAAATCATGTAATACCCTAATAATGTATAGTTTTATAATTCCTTTTCATCCGAAACCTCATTCATTTTCCGTGTTTTTCTTGTTCCTATTATATTAGGCGAGCCCCAGGCACTCTGAAGTATTCTTCAATCCCTTTCCCTCCTTCTTTGATCCATTGATCTCAATGGATGGTTGTTGGTTATCTGTGGTCGATCTATAGTGAGGTCTCTTCTCTTTTTCAACCATTTTCCTCCTCTCTTCTCCCGAGGATCCATTGTTGTAGTGTTTCTTTGGTTTGGGGGTACGTCATGTTTCATTTGACGGATCCTTGTTGTAGTATATGTTGATTCATAGTTTTCCTAGAGCGGTTGTGGTTCGTGAGCATTCTTCCTTGCCCTATGGTGAGAAACAGTTAGAAAGCTTCCCTGAGGTAGGATTTCCTTTTTTTCTCTTTATTGTGTATCATGAGGGAGGGTTTAATTTTGTCTCTCTATAGATTATGGTTTTGTTCTGTAACACCCCAAGATTTAATAGAATGCTATTTCTTCAATGTAATTCAATAACTTGCACTACACGCAACACCGAGTTCAAGCGCACCATAACTTACCAAACTAGCTGTTCAAAAGTGGTTATGAATATTATTAACTAAATTTTAAACTATATATAATCCTTATAATTTGAGAATCCATATTTTGAGTTTCTTAGACATAATTTAAGAACTAATTAATTTTTTTTTCAGATAAAAGAAGTATTTTTCAAAAAATGAACTTTTATGGCATTTTAATGGTGAACCCTTTTTAAATCAAATATTTGAAACTTTTATATATTCAATATGAAAAAATAAACTTCTTTTTTAGAATCGGTACTATAGAATTTAGTTTCAACAAACTTTTTTTGTTTTTCTGGCAACTTTCATATTTGTGTGAATAGTGAAAAATAATATATTTTAACTGAAAAATCGTTTTTAATCAAAATAATTTATAGTGTTAAATTTTACATTTTAATGGTTTGGAAGTACAAATAGTTTTTATTTTTACCATTTAATCTAATTCTGGTCATTGTAAGAAATTTCACTTTGAGATTGGACATAAACAAGTGTCGATCTTTTGATAGATATTGTTTCTTAAAAATACGCATTTTGGTTTTGACAACGTGAATTAATTATAAATTAATTAATGCAACATATATGTTTTGAATTTGGTAAAATAGAAATCATTTTTTAATTTTGGACTATCAAATATATCTTAGGCTGATGTTTTGGTATTTTTCTGAGAAACTTCAATTTTTGATGAATAATGAAAACACTGAGTTATTGGTTAAAACTGACTTTTTTTTAAATAATTATTTAATTCATTTAAATTTATTTTAGGTTAAGAAATATACATAATACCTATATAATTTTAATGTAATTCATTGGAGTCAGTTTGAAATAATTTTAGATATATAAATATTTTATCGAACTTTTTACCGTCTTTTACCCACCTCCTAGGAGTATTTGAAAATTTATATAAAACTTAATTTTACCGCTTCTGTGAGTTGAATTTTAAAAATCCGAGAGACACGGTTAATATCAAGGAGTAAAATGTGGTTCAATAAGATAAAAATAATTTTTGGTGAATCGTAACTTTTTAATTTTATTTACCACGGTTAAAAGTAAATAGGGTAATTAAGGGTAAAAATTAGATTATTATTACCCTAACACATGTTATAATTCTATTGGATAAGTGTAATTCGACAAAAAAACCTTAGGAATAAAATATGACCCTGTAGGTCCACTTGGATTAGATTAGGAAATTTATTATTATTTAATTCAAAGAAGAGTTAAAATAGTTAAAATCAATGTTTAATAACTAAACCATTTTTACTATAGGGTTATACATTAGATAAATTTGACTATAAATATTAATTAGAAAACTAAAAATAGTTCATACATAATGGCATTTTATTTTTAATATTTAGAGATTAAATAATTAACGTTATAAATAACATAATGATGTTCCAGTAATTACCTTATTAATGAAAGAATCAAATAAATGGTATTATAAATATTAAAATATATATAATTTCAAAGTTCTTATGAAATTCAAGAATTTTCTAGGTGAATATGACATGTTATTATTGATTAAATGTATTTTTTTGAAGTAATCATGCAGTTATTATTAAAAAAACAAATACCAAATAGTGACTAAATTGACATAAAATAGTTTTTAAAACACATATTATATTGTTAATTGATATAATGGTCCTAAAAATCTATGGTTCGGCCAAACGACTTATATAATAATATACATGACATTAATGAACCAATTGGGGTTAGGTTGTAAGTATATAGTAAGTTTATTAACCATATAGTGTAAGAATACAAGAAGACACGGTAAAAGTTAAATTATTTAACTTAGAGTTAAATATAAATGATATGGTGAAAATGGTAACCAAAACTTGTCTATAACCTATTGGTTGAGAGTATTTAGACCCATACCCAACCTATCCTCTTAATAAGTCACTTTGGATCCATTATAACCCAAATATGAATTTATTATAAAATAATATTTTAAGTTTTTCCTAAGGTGCCCCTCACCCCTCTTATAAAAGGGAACTTCCCCTTCTCCCTTATTCACGCCTCCAATTCCATTTGGATCGGCCAAACCCAGACAAAATATCCTCTAAAATTCCCTCACTTCATCCTAGAGGCCTTCCTTTAGTCAGAAAGGCAACTTAAGGAGCCCTTTTGATCATATCAAAAGGAACAACCCGAAGAAGAGGTACTAATTTCACCACCCTCTTTCAATTTCTTTTCTTCTTCCACTTCTTATTTCTTTGTTGTTTCCATTATAAAATAATTACTCCAGTATATTCTATATATTTTGATTTTATTATAAATATGGCACAACTATATTCATTATTCTATCCATCTTAGGAATGATAATGTCACCATGCGTGCGTACGTACGACTTACCGTCTCCAAGTTGTGGTGTAATTTTTTATTCAACACTATGTTATATGGATGGATATAATGATGAGTAATATGTATATAAATAATTAAAATAAGAATCTAATGTCTCTGTAAAATTAATATACCATCCAATTCCACACCATTAAGGAAATGATATTTTCGCTCGTGCGTACGTACGGATTGCCGTCTCCACGACGCGATGAGATTCATTTCATCGTTCACCATTCATCAACAATTATAAAAATATATATTACTAATAAGTATGTAATATATGACATAATAATGCTACTGGATATATATATATATATACTTAAATATATCATATTCACTTAGTTCCGTTCAATATGATATGAAAACGGAAACAACGTTTATGCGTACGTATGGACTACCATCTCCTTAAACAGTGTTTTTCATTTCATATATATATCTATTATACATAATTATATTCTAAATATTTATGATATATAAATCCATTTTTATAGTTTGGATGTATTTAAATCATGGTCTAAGTGATACAATCAAGAGTAACAAGTTAAAACACGTACGATAAAGAATGCGATTATTACCCAAAATGATAATTTAACATGGGAATTATTATTAAATGGGTAAAATAAAGTCATTAATGAATCATGGATGATATCATAAATGTTAATATGGTTCTGGTATAATTTAATAACATACTATGATATTTATATAGGAGGTTAAACGTACCCTCGGCCAAAGGAAAGTGCAAGGTAAGGGTTAATTACTCAATCTCATTATTATCCGAGATTGTTTATGTGTAAGTATCTAATGGGAAATTTTTATCATCCATGTCCATTTTTCATAAAAATGATTTCAAAATAAATATTTTAAGGATTTGTGAAAGGTACTGTTTATCAAGATCATAATTTTAAATTTTTTAAAGATTTATCTTTCTAAATCATTTTAATTAATTTCCATGTTTTCAAAATGATTTTAAGGATTTATTTATATAGACATGAATGTTTTGAAATGATATTTATTTTCAAAAGTTTCAAATTGGTATGGGACAATTTTATTCAAAAATCTCTTTTAAATTAATTCTTTTATAAATGTGTGACTTTTCAATGATTTCAAAAAAAGAGATATTTCTCTCAAATAGTTTTGATTTAATCTATGTCAACATCCTTTGATGGATTTTAAGTTTATTTGAACTTGATTTATTATGATACAAAACTTCCATATTGTATTGAAGGTTTTGTGATATGTTAGACTGTGGATGTGTTATTTTTATTCCATTTATGGTTTATGGAGAAAGTATTGACATTTCATATGATAGTTTTAATACCAATGATTATGTTATGTTTAAACCTGTTCATATGAGGAATGAATTGGACTTAATAATTGACGGGTGGAGCCCACTATAGCTCCTCGCTGCATTGGTAGGTCTCATGAGACAAAATAGTGTCTTGGATCAAGGCCTTGACAAAATATTATTTGTAGTCTTGGAACAAGGCCTTGACTCTGTGGTTATGATAGTCTGACATTATGCATCCCATTACTATGAAAGTGGTTATTGATATTGCATGTGATTATCCGACTTGTAGAATATCCATGTGAATAAATAAATTGCATTATTTCATTTTATTTCTCCCATATTATGATGAAGTTTAACTTTAAAAGGGTTTTCTTATTTATACAATGCCTTAAATGTTTATGCTTATTTATGAAAGTTTTTCCTCTATATTGTTATCCTTATTAAACATCTGATTTCACCCCTTTGTTATGTTTTATTTTCCCAAGATTCCAAGAAGTGCATTATGATTAATAAGAAGTGTTAATCTTGGGGATTAATGGAATTCTCAAAGGATCATTTATGTTGTGTTTTATTTTCTAATGTCTAATGTAATGTTCATGTATGTAATCTATTTTCCAAGACTGCTAAACTGATCGGTCCTTCGGGACATGATTCCTTGTAGTCATGCCAATGTATTAAAATAATGCACCGACTCTGGGTAACTAGGGTCGGGGCGTTACAGTTGGTATCAGAGGAAGTTTATCAATATCCTTGGAATATAGATTTAGATAAACTCTGATTAGAGCACATAGACCTAAGATGGACTTTGAGAATTATTATATATGAACTTCCTTGAATTTTGGTAATTTATAGATTTTTTGAGTTTTCTAAGCAAATACATCCCTGTCTGGATACGAGCAGGTAGAGGCGGTTTTGGCACAGACGTACATAGGGGTAAAACCCGAAAACACTGCTTTGATCTAGACTCGAACGTGAACCGGTGCACGACAACGGGCCTTGATGTACTATTGGTTATGACACTCCCGGGGGATATGCTTAGGACAATTCTCATTTTAATTACAAACCTCTATGAAGGGTTTATGAGTATATTCCATATCAATGAAAACATTTTTGTGATTATGGTTTGTATCCATAAACTGTTCAATTTACATTAGGTATTTTACAAGTTTGGAATTATGAATTGCGATTCATAAACTGACCTAGTGTATGCCATTGTTTTGAAATGGCGCCCAATAGAAGGAATGAGAACTCCATCAATACATATGAACCAAAGAGTAAGAAGGGGCATATAATTCATGGTATTAAGACAACATTTAGAAAAGAAATATTCTCCCACGTATTATCATCATATGAATAAATAATATCATGTGTTAATAAGATCAGTAAAGAATTCTCTGAATCCTATTGCTTTGAAGGGAAGCCAGAGAAGAAAAGGATGGTAGAAAGAAAGATGGATAAAGGGAATAAAGGAAAGAAATATTTTCCAATATGTGATAAATGTGGAATGAATCACCTTGGTAAATGCTTGAAGGGAATGGGAGTTTTTTATATGTGTGAAGAAAAAGGACACCAAGTACGCGATTGAAAGGGTAAGAAAAAGTTTTCAAATGTAAAATGCTTCATCTGCAAGGTGTTGAGACACTAAGAGAATCAATGCCCCATTCATAAGAGTATACCGCAAATGATGTTATTGGATAATAATCAAGTTATGATACTACCTCAGATGAAGTGGAATGACTAGTGTTCTTATGTTTTTATTATAGAAATATTTCGTTTTAGTGTTGTATCAATAGTATACTAGTTACATGAATTATTAAGATAAATAAGGATTATACTGCAGTACTATTTTATTGAGGATTTGAGATTATATGGTTCCAAGAAAAGTAACTTAATAGTAAGCTACACTTTCTGGAAAATAAATAGTTGAAGGAGAGGTAATCTTTAATATGGTTGTGATAATGAGGTAGTGATTTAGGAATAAGAGATGGTTTATTTTGGTAATTCAGGATGTTGCAGTGTTGTAAAAGAATACACGATGAAGGCATTCACATGTTATTACATGGAAAAGAGGATCCCCATTATGTTTAACTTCCTTATAAACATTAAACTGAGAGTTTGGATATAATTATTTTAGGAAATTCTAAAGGTTGGAATGGATTAACCTTGAAATTTGATCCTATTGTAAAGGTTATTTTGGATTTCCATAAAAAGGACAACCCGAAGGTCGGGCGGCAACCCGTCACGTTCAATAAGGCTGCGAGACTTGAACCCGCAACTAAAGGAAGACAAGGGTGTATCACCTATCACTGAACCACATGATGTCCTGGATTGAATAATGTAGTTTTTAAAGGGTCTGATATGTAAATTATAAATTATTTATTTTTGGAACCCTATACGATTAGGATAAATAGAATATATATTTTTGAAATCTTTTAGAGTGAAAGATGAGTTTGTGGTAGGAATTAGTTGAAGGATGAAACCCTATTTGTCAACTATATATATATATTCCCTCTAATTTTATGGATAAATTAATTATTAATCTTTAGGGAAGGGATCATAAAACCAAAAATGTATTATCCGAATACCTTACATTTTGTTGAGCCAATGGTATTTTAAATCATCATAGATTGGTGGCATTGAGGCCCACATTTCTACAATTGTTTGTGATTGATGACCTCAATAACTCCCTATAAATATTTAATTTTTTCTCCAATTATGTGTCTCTAATTCCACCAATTTTCTTCTAATCGAGATCATAATTTTGTGGGGACTTTTTCATTCCCCTTTTCCTCTTATTAAGACTAAATTTTATTAACCCAATTTCCGATGTGGGTTTTCCCACAAAGGTATTTTCTATTTTCAACCTTTTATTTTCAAAGAAAAATTTCAAATTGTGAGGACACAATTTATTGAAGGAGGGAATAATTTAACACCCCAAGATTTCATAGAACATTATTTCTTCAAATTAATTCAATAACTTGCACTACACGCAACACCGAGTTTAAACGCACCATAACTTACCCAACTACCTGTTCAAAAGCAGCTATGAATAGTATTAACTGAATTTTGAACTATATATAATACTTATAATTTTTGAATCCATATTATGAGTTTCTTAGACATAATGTAAGAACTAATTCATTTTTTTCAGATAAAAGATATATTTTTCAAAAAATACACTTTTACCGCCTTTTAATGGTGAACCCTTTTTAATCCAATATTTGAAACTTTTATATATTCAATATGACAAAATAAAATTATTTTTTAGAATTTGGACATAAGAATTTAGTTTCAATAAATTTTTGGTGTTTTTCTGATAACTTTCATATTTGGGTGAATAGTGAAAAATACTATATTTTATCTGAAAACAAATTTTTTAATCAAAATAATTTATTGTGTTAAATTGTAAATTTTAATGGTTTGTAAGTAAAAATAGATTATATTTTTACCATTTAATCCAATTATGGTCATTATTAGTAATTTAACTTTGAGATTGGACATAAACAAGTGTCGATCTTTTGATAGATATTATTTCTTAAAAAATATGCCTTTTGGTTTTGACAAGGGGAATTAATTTTAAATTAATTAATGAAGATTATATGTTTTTAATTTTGTAAAATAGAAATAATTTTTGAATTTGGACTATCAAATATAGCTTAGGCTGATGTTTTGGTATTTTTATGAGAAAATTCAATTTTTAATGAATATTGAAAACACTGAGTTATTGGTTAAAACTGACATTTTATTTAAATAATTATTTAATTTATTTAAATTTATTTTAGTTCATAAAATATACATAATAAATATATAAGTTCAATGTAATTCATTGGAGTCAGTTTAAAATAATTTTAGATATATAAAAATGTTTTCGAACTTTTTACCGTCTTTTACCCACCTCATAGGAGCATTTGAAAATTTACATAAAACTAAATTTTACCATTTCTGTGAGTTGAATTTCAAAACTCTGAGAGACACAGTTAATATCATGGAGTAAAATGTGGTTCAATAAGATAAAAATAATTTATGGTGAACAATAACTTTTTACTTTTATTTACCACAGTTAAAAGTAAATAGGGTAATTAAGGGTAAAAATGATATTATTATTACCATAACACATGTCCTAATTCTATTGGATAAGTGTAATTCGACAAAAAACAACCTTATTAATAAAATATGACCCTTTAGGTCCACATGGATTATATTAGGACATTTATTATTATTTAATTCAAAGAAGAGTTAAAAGACTTAAAATCAAAGTATAATAATTAACCATTTTTAAAATAGAGTTATAAATAAGATAGATTCGACTATAAATATTAATTGGAAAGCTAAAAATATTTCCTACATAATGGAATTTTATTTATAATTTTTATAGATGAAATAATTATCTTTATTAATAACACAATGATGATGCAGTAATTACCTTATTAATGAAAGAATCAAATAAATGGTATTATAAATATTAAAATAAATATAATTTCAAATTTTTCATAAAATCCATGAATTTTCGTGGTGAATATGACATTTCAAGATTTATTCAATGTATTTTTTTTAATTAATCATGCTATTATTATTTTAACAAAAAACAAATACCAAATAGTGTCTAAATTGACATACAATAGTTTTTTAAAAAAATATTATATTTTTAATTGATATAATGGTCCTAAAAATCTATGGTTCGGCCAAAAGACTTATATAATAATATAAATGACATTAATGAACCAATTGGGATTCTATTGGAATTATGTAGCATGTTTATTAACCATATAGTGTAAGAATACAAGAAGACACAGTAAAAGTTAAATTATTTAACTTAGAGTTAAATCTAAATGATCTGGTAAAAAAGGTAACCTAAAATTGTCTAAAACCTATTGGTTAAGAGTATTTCGACCCATACCCACTCTATCCTCGAAATAAGTCACTTTGGAGCCATTAAAAACAGAATATGAATTTATTATAAAATAATATTTTATGTTTTTCCTAAGGTTCCCCTCACCCCTCTTATAAAAGGGAACTTCCCCTTCTCCCAAATTCACACCTCCAAAGCCATTTGGATCGGCCAAAACCTGCCCAAATATCCTCTAAACATACTTTATTTCATCTTAGAGGCCTTCCTTTAGTCATAAAGCCAACTTAAGGAGCACTTTTGATCAAATAAAAAGGAAGAACCCCAAGAAGAGGTAATAATTTCACCACCTTCTTTCAAGTTCTTTTCTTCTTCCACTTCTTATTTCTTTGTTGTTTCCATTATAAAGCAATAAATCAAGCATATTATATATACTATGATTTTATTTTATGTATTTAACAACTATATTTATTATTCTATCCATCTTATGAATGATAATGTCACCATGCGTGCGTACGTACGGCTTACCGTCTCCACGCTATGGTGTCATTTGTTATTCAACACTATGTTATTTGGATGGATATAATGATTATTAATATGTATATAAATAATTCAAATAACATGCTAATGTCTCTGTAAAATTAATATACCATATAATTCCACACTTTTTAGTAAATGATATTGTCACTCGTGCGAACGTAGAGATTACCGTCTCCACGACGCGATGATATTCACTTCCACATTCACCATTCATCGATGATTATAAAAATATATATTACTAATAAGTATATAATGTATGACATAATAACGCTACTGGATATATATATATTTACTTAAATATATCTTATTCACTTAGTTCCATTCAATATGATATGAAAACAGAAACACCGTTTATGCGTATATACGGACTACCGTCTCCAAAAACTGTGTTTTTCGTTTCATATATATGTCTATTATACATATTTATTTTCTAAATATATATGATATATAAATCATGTTTTATATTCTGGATGTATTTAAATTTTGGTCTAAATGATAAAATCAAGAGTGACAAGTTAAAACACATCCGATAAAGAATGCGATTATTACCGGAAATGATAATTTAACATGGAAATTATTATTAAATCGGTAGAATAAAGTCATTAATGAGTAATATATGATATAATAAATATTAATATGGTTCTGGTATTATTTAATAACATAGTAATATCTTCATAAAAGAGGTTAAACATACCCTATACCAAAGGAAAGTGCAAGGTAAGGGTCAATTATTTAATCTCATTGTTATCCGAGATTGTTTATGTGTAAGTATCTACTGGGAAATTTTTATCATCCATGTCCATTTTTCATAAAAATAATTTCAAAATGAATATTTTAAGTATTTGTGAAAGGTACTCTTTATCAAGATCAGAATTTCAAATTTTTTAAAGATTTATCTTTCTAAATCATTTTAATTAATGTCCATGTTTTCAAAATGATTATAAGGATTTATTTATATGGACCTGAATGTTTTGAAATGATATTTATTTTCAAAAGATTCAAAGTTGTATGAGACACTTTGATTCAAAAATATATTTTAAATTAATTCCTTTATAAATGTGTAACTTTTTAATGATTTCAAAAAAGATATATTTCTCTCAAATAGTTTTGATTTCTTCTATGTCAACATCCTTTGATGGATTTTATTTTTATTTGAAGTTGATTTATTATGATACAAAACTTCAAAATTTTATTGAAGGTTTTGTGATATGTTTGATAGTGGATGTTTTATTTTATACTATTCATGGTTTATGGATAAAGTATTGACATTTCCTATGTTAGTTTTAATACGAATGTTTATGTTATGTTTAAACCTGTTCATATGAGGAATGCATTGGACTGAATAAGTGACGGGTGGAGCCCGCTATAGCTCCTCAATGCATCAGTAGGTCTCATGAGACAAAATAATGTCTTGTCACAAGGCCCTGAAAAAATATTATTTGTAGTCTTGGCACAAGGCCTTGACTATGGGGTTATGATAGTCTGGAATTATGCATTCCATCATTATGAAAGTGGTTATTGATATTTCATGTGATTATTCAACTAGTAGAATATCTATGTGAATAAGTCTATGGGATTATTTCATTTTATTTTTTCCATATTATGATGATGTTTAACTTTAAAAGGATTTTGTTTTAGTTATACATTTTCTTAAATGTTTATGCTTATTTATGAAAGTTTCCTCTATATTGTTATCCTTACTGAGCATCTGAACTCACCCCTTTCTTATGTTTTATTTTCCCAAGATTTCAATAAGTGTATTATGATTGATAATATGGGTTAATATTGGGGATTAATGGAATTCTCAAAGGATCATTTATGTTGTGTTTTATTTTCTAATGTGTAATGTAACGTTTATGTATGTAATCTATTTCCCAAGACTGCTTAACTGATCAATCCTTCGGGACTTGATTCCTTGTAATCATGCCAATGTATTAAAATAATGCACCGACTCTGGGTAACTGGGGTCGAAGCATTACATGTTATCTTGATAAAAGATAAATAATTGGTTAATTGAATTGAAAAGGGTAAAGGGGGTATGATTCACATGTTTTTATAACTTTATTATTATTGTGATATTGTGATTGTTCACTCTTGATGCCCCACTAGAAAATATTACTATTGGGCGATATGTTCAAACTAGATATATGTACTATTATTTCAACATTGGTTGTGATTGTAGTTATATCACCCTAAATGGAAATTGGTTAATTAATTATACATGGATAATAAATTGGTTGCCATAGGATTATGGATTGTGGGATGAAACCCCTAAAATAAAGTGAAATGTAATAAAACACCCTTTTAAAATCATTAAATAATGATCTGGATGTGTTGTGATGTGTGATCGTGCTTGTGGGATGGTGAGGTGTGGTTTGGGCATGTGGGTTGAAGGTTTCTATGCCACTCTTTTGGGGTCAATGAAGTGATAGAATGTTGAGATGTATGTGGAATGTGGTTGTGTTGTGCTAGACACTTGAGTAGTGATGGAATTAATAAATAATTGTTTAATAATTTCTGTAATGTCTTGGGTTGGTTTGGTTATTTGAATGGAAATGGTTAATGGATAATTAAATAGTGGGGTGTGTGATTAAATTTGGTTGATTCTAAATAAGGAGAAGAATGTGATGATTAATGAAATTGGTTAGAAATGTGAAATGGGTTTGTGGATTGTTATGGGAAGTTATACAGTTAGAGGTAGCATCCATGGTGATAGTATTGTGAGATGGTTTATTTGTCTGAGAACCTTTGGGTTGGGTTTGAGTGTTTTGTATCATATATATATACATTTGTATTTTCCTGGTTATTTCTAAATTCACCCGACCCAAGTTGAGAAATATGTTCCAAACACCCCCATTGTTATGAGGGAGGGTGTATTTCCCAACATCCCGATGGGTGGATAGATTACTGGTCACCCGCTATTCCATACTCTCTCTTCCAGGAAATGACGGCCCACGATTCTTTAGGTAGGATGTGGAGAGATGTGGTAACCCACATTTTTTTTGAGAGAGGTGGGTTGTTTCCATGGTATCTTCGGGATGAGCTATGATGTGCCTTCCCAGGTGTCTTCGGGATGAGATGAGATATATTGTGAGGACTAGGTGTGTGTGGGTGATATGTGTTGTGAGGCCTAGGTGTGTGCATCAAGGATGTTATGTGGTAGATTTATAAGAGGTGGGAGCACCAGTGCATTTTCCCTAATGGTGTGAGAGTGGCTAATTAGTGATAAAGTGGTGTGGTGTACCCAATCATCGATGTTCTTTATATTATATTACATTACTTTCATTACTTGATGAGCATTGCATAATGATGTTGGGATGGTTATTATACCTTGATAGGTGCTCTTTGGTTCTATTGATTTTCATAGGGGTGCTAATATTCTTATTTCACATGTGCATGAGAGACTTTGGTTTTTTCTAATGATTATACTTTAATTCTCCCCCCATGTATATAAAACTAGTTTTCATGTTCCTAGAAGGACTTTGAGTACCTTGTTAGACCCTACTAGATCAGATCTTGACAGTTGCGATGTTGCTGCTTAGATTTACTTCTAGGTATTTACTTTGGAGACTTTCGAATTTGTATATGTTCTATTTTTCACATGCATCTGGGGTGGTTTTTTTCGTTATATTATTTCTTGGTGTTTGTTTGTGGATGATCCATAATATCTCATGTTCTTGTTTCTTATAAATGTTAATGCCTCCCATATTGTGATATTTGTACACCCTTGCTGCCTGTCTCCAACCGGGGGCCTACTGGAGGTGGGAATGAGGGGTCAATATCTCTCACTCCTCATAGTAGTATCTTTGGAAGGAGGGGGTTTCTATAGAGTGGTATCAAAGGTGATGTTTGAGAGATTATATGGAGTTTTGAGATAGTAACAGTTATGATTTCATGGGGTGGTATGGAAATGATTGCAGTTGACCTTTATACGTGACATAGGCTAAGGAGACTTACTAGGACCTGAGATTTTAGCCCCCCTATGATCCTGTGCACTTGATTTGAGCTTATTGAACAACTGAGAGAGATAGACCTTCTTACAGGGTAGAGACCTAGTAATGGTACATGCATCAAAATGACTTGTCTTCTTGTTTGAATTTGGTTATTTTGGGAAGGTTAAAATGGATAAAATGAATAAAATGAATAAAATTAATAAAATTAATAAAATGAATAAAATAAATTAATATAAATTTTAATAAAATTTCATTCTTCTCAATCATAGGTAATATTTTTTTTTCCTTTTAGCTATGACTCATGGTCCTCGTCTGCATGCAGATTAGGTAGTAGAGGTTTAGCAGGCAAATCCAGTTGATCGTTGTAGGGTTAATCCGACTGAGGAGTATGATCAGTGTCAGAGGAATCTGTGTGATGGCCCTGATAGAGTATATGGCCCCTTTTAATAGTTATTCAGATGTGGGGAGTTGCACGATAGTGGTGGATGCTGTATATGGGGGATCATAAGGAGGTAGGTGTTTTGTGGGTTGAATTCCAAAAGGTGTTTCCAGAAAAGTTACTTTTTTCAACAACGAAGGCTAAGAAGAGGTAATAAATAAATTCTCTTCAGCAAGAGAGTATGTCTATACGAGAGATAGGAATAAAGTTAAAAGAACTTATGTGCTTTTCCCTAGATTGTTTTCCAGATGATGAGTCTCATGCAAGATGTCTTGATGAGGAACTCCACCTATCTATCTAGTATGAATTTACACCTTTTATGTTTTCAGGGAATTTGGAGGTTTATAACAAGACAGAGATGATAAAGAAAGTTCAATAATGGGGAGGTATACCATGAGAGGGGAACTAGAATATTTCATTGAGAGATAGAGTTTTTAGTGGAAGATCTTAGGAGCCAGGACATTCAAGGTTTCAACTAGTGGGGATATGACCTCAGTAGCTTCCATTCTATACTTCTAGTTTGATCAGTGTTCATGCCTTTCTTATGGGATTGGGTCCAATGTGGTTCTTCTCTGGGGTTCACTACCATATTCAATATCATTGCCCAGTGGATATACACGATTATTTTTGTAGAGGTGGATTGGATCAGTGTCAACCTCATCAGCAATTGATGGTTAGACAATTTCAGTAGTAAGGATAACACGATTTTTATCTGATGAGGGCATATGGAGTAGGAAGAGTCAAGAATTAGGATGTACCTCATTCTCAGGGACCTTTACCCAGGAATGTCCATGGAGGTAGTTATCAATAGAAAGGCAGAGTGTTGGGTGTGTTCAGTTACATGTAGTGGTGGAAGTAGTTTTAGTAAGGCTAGAGATCATCGGAGTTTTGATTAGTTTATTCAATACCCTTTCTTATGAATTTTTTGATTCAAAATATTCACACTCCTTTGTCGTACCCACTCTATACCATGCTCTGAGACTATATATAAAGAGTCTTCCCATGACCCTACTATTGAGTATGCCAGTCGGTGGCCAGACTAGATTGTCTGATGTGTGATGGGTGTATAGACTTATGATTGGGACCACCAGTCCTATGGGGACATCTTCTTACTATAGATGCATCAATACAATGTCATTCTCAGTAAGGACTTTTTGTATTCCATATGTTCTATTATTAACTAATTCTGGAGGAGAATCGTGTTTTCAGTTGTGGATGGACAATGTGTCGTTTTCATTGGTGAGAGAGGATGTTTTGTGGGCAGTCAGTGTGTGAAGCCCCTTCTCTTATTTTTGGATTATCTGTTAGTGAAATTATAGGACACTGAAATGGTGGGGATTCCTGAGTCGTTGTGGAGTTCCTAGATGTTTTCACCGAGGAGTTTTTAATGATACCCCCTTGATTTTCATTAGAGTTCGAGATATTCTTTCAGCCCGGTGCTTATCTGATTTCGATGGATCCTTATCGAATGAAACAATTTGTGTTTCAAGAGTTGAGGATTCAGAGTGATGATTTGATGTAGAAGGGTTTTATCTAGCCCACTGTGTTGTATTGGGGTGATCCAATGTTATTTGAAATGTTGGAGGATATTGGTTTGTGGTTGTGTATTGACTACCGGGGGTTGAATCAGGTGACAGTCAAGAACCATTTCCCTCTTGGAAGGATAGAAGACCATTCTGACCAGCTAAGAGGGGTGAGTTGGTTTTCTAAGATCGATCTGTGGTCCAAATATCACCAGTTGAGGGTGAAGGGGGGAGATATCTTAAAGACTGCATTCAGATGTAAGTTTATCCACTTCAAATATGTAGTCATTCCATTCAATGTTATAAATGAAACAAATATTCTCATGGGGCTTATGAACTTTGTGTTCCACAAGTTCCTGGATCAGTTCATCATCTTATTCGTCGATGACATATTGATCTTCTCAAATTAAGAGGAGGAGGATGCCCAACATCTCAGAAATATCTTGCAGGTTGTTCAACACCCCCATATCTATTGAAAGTTGTGCAAGTGTATGTTCTGTACATCGGAGGTACATTTTCTCATGCATATGGGGTTTTAGTAGGGTGTATCTATTGACCCAAAAAAGGTCTAGGCATGTTTTTTTCATGGGAAGTACCCAAGAATGTGGTAGTGGTTCATAGTTTCCTTGCTCTAACAAGGTATTTTTTGAGATTTGTATCTGATTTCTCTCATGTTGTAGCCTTGTTTACAACATTTACATGTAATTACCATGAATTTGTCTAGAGTGATAAGTTTCAGGTAGTGTTCTGTTACCTAAATGGAATGTTGGTTAGTGCTCCACTACTCCAATTTCCTGGGGAAGGGGTGATGTTTGAGGTGTTTTGTAATGCTTACCATCTGGGTTTGGGATGTATGCTGACGCAATAGTGGGAAATGATCTATTATGGGTCTAGGTAGTTATATATTCATGATCATAACTATGCAACCCATTAATTTGAACTATCATCCGATGTGTTCATGCTGAAGATGTGACTACATTAGAAAATTGGGAAGCAATTTGTGGTCTTCACTAATCATAAGAGTTTTAGTTATATATTTTCTCAGCATGATCTGAAATTCGGACAATGGAGGTGTGTAACACCCCAAGCTTCCATGGTACTCTTCTCCTTGAATAATACAGTAGCGTGTGTTGCACGCAACTTCGAGTTCTAACACACACCACGACCAATCAAAGTAGCCGTTATGAATAGTAATGACCACTTTTTAAAATTTTATAAATTTTATCTTTCAAAATGGACTTCATTTCTGGATTTGGAATATCAAAATTAGCCTAGGGTGAATTTTTGGTACTTTTCGGATAACTTTTATATTTTGATGAATAGTGAAAATTACTAAATTTTTATTAAAAACAAATATTTTAATCGAAATGATTAATAGTGATAAATTATGAATTTGAGTGGTTTTAAAATATATTTAGAATACATTTTTACCATTTAATACAATTTTTTTCATTGGATAAAATTTCACATTTAAACCGGACATAAACAATTGTCAATCTTTTTATAGTTATTATCTCTTAAAACAAACTTTTTGTTTTGACAGAGGGAATTAATTTCAAATTAATTTCTGCCACTTCAGTATTTTGAATTTGGAAAAATGGATTCCATATTTTGAATCTGGATGTATAAATTTTGTAAGTAGGTAACTTTTATTTTTAGACATTTTGAATAATTACTTCGGTAAATATTTTATTTACCATGGTTAAAGGGTAAATCCGGTAAATAAGGGTAAAATATAATATTATAATAATATTAATTTACCATAAAACGTGTCATAACTCTATTGTTTGATACATTCCTGACCATGGGAATATTTGGGTCGATTTTGGGACCTCATGGATCCACTTGTATGTGATAATGACACTTTATATTAATTAAGTTAAAGTAAATACAAAAATGATATAAACATATATCGTTTAGAAAAAACAATTTACATAGGGTTATATATATTATATTTTCAACTGTAAATATTAATTATAAATATAACAAGATTTCCTACATAATGGTATTTTATTTATAATTTTTAGACATTGAAAAATTAAAAATATATATTACACAATAATGATGCAATATTTTCCTTATTAATTAAAGAATCAAATAATTGGTATTATAAATGTTTAAATAAATATAATTTAACTTTTTGATGACATCTACGAATTTTATTGGTTAATATGACATGTTAGAATTTCTTAAATTAATTTTATTTGAATTAATAATGTTGTTAAGACTTTAACAAAAATCAATTATTAAATAGTGTCCAAATTGACATAAAAGAGTTTTTAAAACAAATATTATATTATTAATTTATTTCAATTCCTAAAAATATAATATTCAGACAAGAGACTTATATCATGATAGGGGTATCATTAATGGACCAATTGGGGGTCTCTTGGATGCATATGGTATCTTTATTAACTATATAATATAAAAATATAAAGTAACATGGTAAATGTCAATCTAATTAAATAAGAGTTTAAACTAAATGATAAGGTTAATATAATGACCAAAACCTGTCTAAAATCAATTTGTTGGGTGGTTTTAGACCTATCCCCACATTAAAATTTAAATAATCGACTTTTTAACCATTAGAAACCGAATATGAATTTATTATAAAATAATATTTCTAGCTTTTCAAAAGGTGCCCCTCACCCCTCTTATAAAAGGGCACTCTCCCTTATCACTAATTCACAGATTAAAAGACTTTTGGATTGGCCAAACCCTACCCATATACTATCTCAACATCCCTATCCTCATCCTAGAAGCCTTACCTTAGGCATAAGGCACTTTAATAGTCCTTTGTGTTTCAAACCAAAGGGAGTTACCCATATCAAAGGTAACGATTTCTCTTAGCTTCTTTTCTTTTATTTTACTTCTCCAACCCCTAAACTCTTCTTATTATTTTATTTTGTAGCAAACACAATATGATAAATATACTAGGATATTTTTATGATAATTATTCAAACTACCCTTACACACACCTCCATCTAATGGGTGAAGAACATAATGTTTATGTGGATGGAAACCAAACGCCTCACGAAATGATGATTGTTCAATTATCTCCTACCACCTCTCATGGCGGCCATTATGATGGAACTGTAATTATATATGATATTAATGATATTTATTTTATATATAAGCTTTTGTAATTCCATTTTATATTTTACCATTATTCGTTTCATGTTGTATATATATACGATAATTTCATTTGAGGAATTGCAGACTACCGCCCCCTCAAAGTGATATGACTCATTCACACCATACATGGAACGTATAAAGGATGGTGTTAATGAATTTAAGTAACATATATAAAATATTATATTATAATTTAATAATAATATACCTATGTATCATTTGGTTTTCATTCCTTTTAAAATGAAAAATGAAATGGAAGTAGCGTTCGTGCGTGTACAGATTACCGTCTCCACAAATGCGATGAGATTCATTTCCCCATCATATTCATTCAAGACTAATTCTCATTTGATGATTAAAAGTAAATTTTAAGGACTTTATATCATTCTGAATATTAATAACATACAACCTATCCATAACAAAGACGTCTTACGTAACAAAGCATATAAAAGAAAACAAATCAGTTAACACCCAAAACGATGATAATACTAAAATATTATTAACAAAGCAATATTAAAAGATCATATATGATATCATATTTATATATATATATATGATTATTTTAAAATTTAATAAAATTGATTTAACTATTATACAAATGGTTAACCTACACTCTGTCAAGGAAATGTACAAGGTAAGTGGTTTTCATCTCACTCTTTATTCCCGTGAAATTCATTCTATATTTCCACTATTACCTTTTGTGTGGTGTATATACTTCCCATAATTGTATTCTTTGTGTAATAAAATTTAATTTATGTGTATTTACATATTCATTGTATGATACATCTTTCAAGGGGTGTATGTTTCATATGTTACCAAATTGGTAAGGGCTATTTCCTGAATCTCATTATTATCCGAGATTGTTTATGTGAAAGTATTTACTGGGAAATTTTTATCATCCATGTCAATTTTTGATAAAAATGATTTCAAAATGAATATTTTAATGATTTGTGAAAGGTAATATTTATCAAGATCATAATTTTAAATGTTTTAAAGATTTATCTTTCTAAAACTTGTTAATTAATGTCCATGTTTTCAAAATGATTTTTAGGATTATTTATATGGACATGAATGTTTTGAAATGATAATTATTTTCATAATTTTCAAATTGGTATGGGACACTTTGATTCAAAAATGTCTTTAAATGTCTTCCTTTCTAAATTTTGTGACTTTTAAATGTTTTTATGAAAAGGGATATTTCAATCAAAGAGTTTTACAAATCATTTCTATATATGTAAAATACTTTAATAGATTTTTAACTTTTTTTGAAGTTGATTTATTATGATAAAAAACATCCATATTGTATTGGAGGTTTTGTGATATGTTTGACTATGGATGTGATATTTTTATACCATTCATGGTTTATGGTCAAAGTATTGACATTTCATATGCTAGTTTTAATAATAATGTTTATGATATGTTTAAACCTTTTCATACGAGGAATGTATTAGACTTAGTAAGTGACGGGTGAAGCCCTCTATAGCTCCTCGATGCATCGGTAGGTCTCATGAGATAACTAGAGGTAGAATTGGCCGAGGCCCATTCCCATTTTGATATATGGTTTTGGCCGAGGCCTTAATCATATTTAGACATCTTGGCTGAGGCCTTGACAATTTGTTTTAGAATGTCTGGCATTATACATTCCCTCATTATGGAAATAATATTGATGGTTCATGTGGTTATTCGACTAGTAGAATACCCATGATTATGTTTTATTATGTCATTACTTACTCAACTCATATTCATTCCATAAAAGTATTAATGTTTATTATTGGTAAAGGAATGTGGTTTCAATTATTCACTATGCTTAATATTTATGTCATTTTCTGCTGTATTACTTACCCTTACTGAGCATTTGAGCTCACCCCTTTAAATATTTTATTTTTCCCAGGATTCCAAGAAGTGTGTTATGATTGATATGAAGGGTTAAGCTAAAGGGAATAATGTCATTCTCAAAGAACTATTTATGCTGTGTTTTATGTTTTAAATTGTAATGTAATGTTAATGTATGTAATCTATTTTCCCAGACTACTAAACTGATCGGTCCTTCGGGACTTGATTCCTTGTAATCATGCCAATGTATT
This sequence comes from Viscum album, assembly GCA_963277665.1. Lineage (NCBI taxonomy): Eukaryota > Viridiplantae > Streptophyta > Magnoliopsida > Santalales > Viscaceae > Viscum > Viscum album. The sequence continues at coordinate 787,498,812 of OY728166.1, forward strand.
AAAATAATGCACCGACTCCGGGTAACTGGGTTCAGGGCGTTACAGTTGGTATTAGAGAAAGTTTAGCAATAACCTTGGAAGCTAGATTTAGACAAACTCCGATTAGAGCACATAGCCCTAAGATAGACTTTGAGGATTAGTAGAGAAAAACTTCATAGGATTTTGATATTGTAGAGATTTTGTGAGTTTTCCGAGCAATACATCCCTGTCTGGATATGAGCAGGTAGAGGTGGCTCTGGCCCAGATGTACCTAGGGGTAAAACCCGAAAACATCGCTTTGAGATAGACTCGAACGGGAACTGGTGCACGACAACGGGCCTTACTGCACTCATGGTTACGACACTCCTGGGGGATATGCTTAGGATAATTCTCATTTTCTTTACAAACCATTATGAAGGTTTTATGAGTATATACATCCTCAATGAAGACATTTTTATGGTTATGGATTATATCCATAAACAGTTTAATTTATGTTAAGTGTTTTACAAGTTTGGGATTAGGTATTTCTATTCATAAACTAATCTAGTATATGCCATCATTTAGAAATGGTGCCCTGTAGAAGGAATGAGAACTCCAACAATACGCATGATCCAAAGAGTAAGAAAGATCATATATTTCGTGGTCTTAATCCATAATTTAAATGGGAATTAGTCTCCCACGTATTATCATCATATGAAAAAATAGTATCATGTGTTGATATGATAAGTAATCAATTCTTGGAGTCCTATGGGTTTGAAGGGAAGCCAAAGAAAAAAAGGATGGTAGAGAGAAGGAAAAATAAAGGGAATAAAGTAAATAGGATTTTACCATATTTGATAACTGTAGAAAGAATCACCTTGGAAAATTATTGAAGGGAATGAGAGTATGTTATAAGTGTGGAGAAAAAGGACACAAAGTACGTGACTGCAAGGGTAAGAAAAATGTTTCAAATGTACAATTCTTCATCTGCAAGGAGTTTGGACACTACGCGAACCAATGTCCCACTCATCACACTATGCCGCAAATGATTCTATTGGATAATAATCATGTTATGATACTACCACAGACGATGAATAATGGTTAGTGTTATTATGTTTTTATTTTGTAATTATTTCATTGATGTGTTGTATCAATGATGTACTGTAAATAAATAAGGATTGTCTTGTGGTACTATTTAATTGAGGATTTTAGATTTTATGGTACTAAGAGAAGTGACTCTACAGTGAGTTAATTTTTTTTTGAAATTACATGGTTGAAGGAAAGATAACCCTTAATATGGTCCTAATATTGAGGTGCTGATTTTGGAATAAGACATTGTTGATTTGGGTAAATTATATTGGATATTCTTGACTGATTTGAAACTGATTAAAGATTTGTATATTACATCATTGTTGGAGTTTACAAATTTTTGGATGGATGAAGTATATCCAGTATTCTATAAGGAATAAGGGATCATGAATTTAAGGTTTTATAGTAATTCAGGATGTTTCAGTGTTTTAAAAGAATACATGATGAAGGTATTCACATGCTATTACGGGGTAAAAAAGATCTAAATTATGTTTACCTTTCATATAAATTTCAGAATGAGAGTTTACAGAAGTATTTTGGATAAGTCTAAAGGATTGAAGGGATTAATTTTGAAAGGTTGTTTTGGGATTTTTATAAAAGGACAACACGCAGACCGTGTGACGACCCGTCGTGTCGAAAAAAGCTACAGGAATCAAACCCACAACGATAGTGCAATTGGGACGTATCACCTACCACTGGAAAACATGAAGTTCCTGGATGGTATAATGTAGTTTCTTTTTTAAAAGGTCTAATATGTGAATTATAAATTCATTATATTTGGAACCCTATATGATTAGGATAAATAGAGTATTTTTGAGTTGTGTTATGTTTTGGGGTGAAAGATGAGTTTGTGGTAGAAGTTTATTAATGGATAAAACTCTATTTATAAAGTAATTATATCTCCTTATGATCTTATTCAATATCATAAATAAATTCCTCAACATTAAGAAAAGGAACTTAGAAAAAATGTTGTCATAGATGGTACCTTAGATCATCACAAATTTATGGCTTTGGGATTGATGGACTTTTCATAGCCATGTTCTCTACCACTCTCCATCAGATATTGATGGTTAGATTTCTCTTCCATATCCATATTTTCATACATGGAACCCTATTATGTGTTATTCTTTGTAACCTTTATACTTACCACTCTTTATTTTCAATAGAGGCCTCATTAATCCATTTTTCGATGTGGGATTTCTACTAAGATATTTTGAAATGTCAACCAGAAGTTTCCAATACCAAGCATAAATTACGAGGACACAATTTATTGAAGGATTGGAGAATGTAACACTCCATGCTTCAATGGTATGCTTCTCTTTGAATAATATAGTAGCATGTATTGTACGCAACTACGAGTTCTAACAAACACCATGACCAATCAAAGTAGCTGTTATGAATAGTAATACCCATTTTTTGAAATTTTATAAATTTTATCTTTCAAAATGTACATCATTTTTAGATTTGGAATATCGAAATTTGACTACGGTGAATTTTTGGAACATTTCAGATAACTTTTATATTTTGATGAATAGTGAAAATTATTAAATGTTTATTAAAAACAACTTTTTTAATCGAAATAATTTATATTCATAAATTATGAATTTGAGTGGTCATAAATTATATTTAGAATATATTTTTACCATTTAATACAATTTTGGTCATTGGACATAATTTAACATTAAAACCGGACATAAACAAGTGTCAATCTTTTGATAGTTATTATCTCTTAAAAACACGCTTTTTGTTTTGACAGCGGGTATTAATTTTAAATTAATTTCTGCCACTTCTGTTTTTTGAATTTAGAAAAATTGATTCCATATTTGGAATCAGGACATCCAAATTCTGTAAATAGGTAACTCTTCTTTTTAGAAATTTTGAATAATTACTTCGGTAAATATTTTATTTACCATGGTTAAAGGGTAAATTCGATAAATAAGGGTAAAAATAATATTATAATAATATTAATATCCCCTAAAATGTGTCCTAACACTATTGGTTGATACATTTCCGACCATGGGCATCTTTTGGTCGATTTTGGGACCCCATGGATCCACTTGTTTGTGATAATTACACTTCATATTAATTATGTTAAAGTAAATACAAAAGTGACATAAACATGTATCTTTTAGAAAAACAATTTTTACATAGGGTTATATATATATATATTATATTTTAGACTATAAATATTCATTATAAAGATAAAAATATTTCATACATAATGGTAGTTTATTTATTATTTTTATATATTAAAAAAGTAAAAATATATATAACAAAATAATGATGCAATATTTTACTTATTAATGAAAGAATCAAATAATTTTTATTATATATGTTATAATAAATATAATTTGAAAGTTTTGATGACATACAAGAATTTTATTGGTTAATATGACATGTTATTATTTATTAAATTAATTTTATTCGAATTAATAATGTTTTTAAGACTTTAACAAAAATCAATTTTTTAATAGTGTCAAAATTGACATAATTGAGTTTTTAAAACAAATATTATATTATTAATTGATATTCAATTCCTAAAAATCTAAGGTTCCACCAAGAGACTTATATCATGATAGGTGTATCATTAATGAACCACTTGGGGGTCTCTTGGATGTATATGGTATGTTTATAAACTATATAACATAAAAATATAAAGTGTCATGGTAAATGTTAGTCTAATTAACTAAGAGTTTAAACTAAAAGATAAGGTCAATATAATGACCCAAACCAATATAAAATCTATTGGTTGAGTGGTTTTCGACCTATCCCCACATTAATATTTAAATAACCCACTTTGGAGTCATTAGAAACCGAATATGAATTTATTATAAAATAATATTTCTATCTTTTCAAAGGTGCCCCTCACCCCTCTTATAAAAGGGAACTCCCTCTTTATAATAATTCACACCTTCAAAGCCTTTTGGTTCGGCCAAAACCTTCCAAATACTATCGAAAAATCCATCTCCTCCTATTATAAGCCTTAACTTAGGCATAAGGCACTTCAAGAGTCCTTTTTGGTTCAAACCAAAGGAAGTTACCCAAATTAAAGGTAAAGATTTCTCTTAGCTTATTTTCTTTTATTTTACTTCCCCAACCCCTAAACTCTTATTATTCTTTTATTTTGTAACAAAACCAGTATTATAAATATACTAGGATATATTTTTGAGAATTATTCGAACTACGCTTACACACACCTCCATCTAATGGGTGAAGAACATAATGTTTCTGTGGATAGAAACCAAACGCCTCACGAAATGATGATTGTTCAATTATCTCCTACCACCTCTCATGGTGGACATTATGATGACACTGTAATTAAATATGATATTCATGATATTTATTTTATATATATAATCTTCGTTTATTCCATTTTATATTTTACCATTATTTGTTTCATGTTGTATGTATATACGATAATTTCATTTGAGGAAGTGCGGAGTACCGCCCCCTCAAAGAGACATGACTCGTTCATACCATAAATGGAACATATAAAGTATGGTGTTAATTAACTTAAGTAACATATATAAAATATTATATTATACTATAATATTAATATACCTATATATCATTTGGTTTTGATTCCTTTTAAAATGAAAAATGAAATGGAAGTACCGTTCGTGCGTATGTACGGATTACCGTCTCCACGAACGTGATGAGACTCATTTCCCCATCATATCCATTCAATAATAATTCTCATTTGATGATTAAAAGTAATTTTTAAGGAAATTATATCATTCTGGATATGAATAAGATACAACCTATCCATAAAAATCACGTCTTACGTAACAAAGCATATAAAGGAAAACAAATCAGTTAACACCCAAAACAACGATAATACTAAAATATTATTAACCAAGAAATATTAAAAGATCATATATGATATCATATTTATATATATATGATTCTTGTATAATTTAATAACAATTATTTAACTATTATACATGAGGTTAACCTACACTCTATCAAGGAAAAGTACAAGGTAAGGGGTTTTCATCTCACTCCTTATTCCCGTGAGATTCATACCATATTGCAATTATTACCTTTTGTGTGTTGTATGTACTGCCCATAATTGTATTCTTTGTGTAATACAAATTAATTTATGAGTATTTAAATATTCATTGTATTATACCTCTTTCATGGGGTTTATGTTTCGTGAGTTACAAAATTGGTAAGGGTTAATTCCTCAATCTCATTATTATCAGAGATTGTTTATGTGAAAGTATTTATTGGGAAATTTTTATCATCCATTCCCATTTTTGATAAAAATGATTTCAAAATGAATATTTTATGGATTAGTGAAAGGTACTCTTTATCAAGATCATAATTTTAAATGTTTTAAATATTTATCTTTCTAAAACTTTTTAATTAATGTCCACATTTTCAAAATGATTTTTAGGATTTATTTATATGGAAATGAATGTTTGGAAATGATAATTCTTTTCGAAACTTACAAATTGGTATGGGACACTTTGATTCAAAAATGTCTTTAAATGTCTTCCTTTCTAAATTGTGTGACTTTTAAATGTTTTCATGGAAAGGGATATTTCAATCAAAGAGTTTTACAAATCATTTCCACCTATGTAAAATCCTTTAATGGATTTTTAACTTTTTTAAGTTGATTTATTATGATATAAAACTTCCATATTGTATTGATGGTTTTCTGATATGTTTGACAGTGGATGTGCTATTTTTATACCGTTAATGGTTTATGGATAAAGTATTGACATTTTTTATGCTAGTTTTAATATGAATGTTTATGATATGTTTAAGCCATTTCATATGAGGAATGTATTGGACTGAGTAAGTGATGGGTGGAGCCCGCTATAGCTCCTCATGCATCGGTAGGTCTCATGAGACAACTAGACGTGGAATTGGCCGAGGCCCTTTCCCATTTTGATATATGGTTTTGGATGAGGCCTTAATCATTTTTAGACGTCTTGGCCGAGGTCTTGACAAAATGTTTTAGAATGTCTGGCATTATACATTCCCTCATTATGGAAATAATATTGATGGTTCATGTGGATATTTGACTAGTAGAATACCCATGATTATGTTTTATTATGGAATTACTTACTCATCGCATATTCATGCCATAAAAGTATTCATGTTTATTATTGGTAAAGGAATGTGGTTTCAATTATTCACCATTCTTAATATTTATGTCAGTTTCTGGTGTATTACTTACCCTTTCTGAGCATTTGACCTCACCCCATTCTATGTTTTATTTTCCCTAGGATTCCAAGAAGTGTGTTATGATTGATATGCAGGGTTAAGCTAAAGGGAATAATGTCATTCCCAAAGAACTATTTATGTTGTGTTTTATGTTTGAAATTTTAATGTATTGTTAATGTATGTAATCTATTTTCCAAGACTGCTAAACCAATCGGTCTTTCAGGACTTGATTCCTTGTAATCATTCCAATGTATTAAATTAATGCACCGACTCTGGGTAACTGGGGTCATGGCGTTACAAGGTGGATGGAGTTTAATTAGGATTATTATTTTTAAATCTCATAAACTTTATCAAATGGGAATCATGTGGCCGACTGCTTGAGAAGGATGTTAGGGAAGGATGTTTTTTGGGAATCTGGGGTTGTTTGGAGATCAAGTGAGGAGTTGGGAGACATTCACTTAGATGCTTGTGTGTATGGTGGTAATGGTTTTTTGGGATCAAATGAAAATAAAATCTTCTCTAATTTAGAAAGTGGAGGAGTATTTGGGGGGAGACTCAGAGGTAGAGGTGGTGCGCAATCGTGCTTGCCATGATGATGCTTCCGAGGGATGGTTGGAGAATGGTTAGAACCAGATTTTGTTTCGTGGAAAGTTGTTTATTATGGTGAAAATGCACGATGGTGTTCTTAATGGGTTTCATAACTCACATTTGGATGTAGGTTATGGAGTTTATATGATGTACCATGGATTGAGGATACAATTTTGGTGGCCCGAGATGAAATGAGTAGTGGAAATGTTTATGGCGACGTGCTTGCTGTTCCAGTCGGTAAAAGCCAAGCATTGTGTAATCGATTGTTTGTTGCATCCCCTAGAAGTCCTCGGGTGGAAATGTGATGAAATATTAATGGAATTTTTCACATGTTTACCTAGAGCTTAGGGATGTTATGATGCTATCTAGGTGATAGTGGATCAGTTAACGAAATTGGCCCACTTCTTAGTGATCAAGGAACGTGGCACAACTAATACCTTGTCCAAGAGGTACGTGGATGAGGTGTCATGGTTTCATGGAGTTATGAGATCTATTTTCTCAAATCAAGATGTGTTGTTTACCTCATGAGTCTGGAGGAGGATTCATCATAATATTGGAACTCAGTTATTCCCAAGAACTTCTTTCTACACTCACACATATGAGGATATGGAATGAACTATCTATATGTGGGAGAATATGATACGGGCTTGTGTATTGGACTTTTTTAGATCTTGGGAATGAAAAATTCCTTTGGTAGAGTTTTTTTTATAATAATATTGTCCCTATTCCATTGGAATGGCTCTATTTGAGGCTTTGTATGGGAGGTTATACAATTCTTCATTATGTTGTATGGAGGTTGGGGAGACAACTGTTCTTGGTCCTAATGTGGTGCAAAGCATGATTGAAATAGTTCGTCTTGTTTGTGGGAGGATGAAAGCAGTTCATAACTTGTAGTAGTCTTATGCCAATCATAGAAGGAGTTCCTTGGAGTTTGAGGTTGGGGAACACATTTTTCTGATGTTTTCCCCTTGATGTGGGAAGTGGAGTTTTGGAAGAGGGAATAATATTTCTTCCAACTTCGTCAGACCCTTTGAGGTGTTAGGGATAGTTGGAGAAGTGGCATATCAGTTGGAATTTTCAATACTGTTAGAAAGTATCCATGTAGTATTTCACATCTATCAGCTTTGTCGGTATCTCCATGATGACTCCCATGTCATTGACTAGGGAGAATCAGATATTGAGGGTGACACAACGATTTTGGAACAACTATTTGATATCGAGTATCATCGAGAGAAGGTGTTGTATGGATGGTCCATTCCATTGGTTTGTGTTTTGAGGAGGCATGTTGTTTAGGAGGAGATTACTTTGGAGTGAGAAACATAGATGCATTCCCAGTACCTGAAGATGTTTTGAGTTTTTTTCTCTATTTTTAATTGTAATGTGATTGTTAGATCTTTTTGTTTCATTAGATGAGCTATTTTCATGGATTATAATTTTCTGTTGTGTGATAAAGTCCAAATGTATGGAAAGGGGAGGACCAAGTTCTTAATTAAGATGAATTAATTTTGATAAAATTAAACCCATTTAGTGAGTCAGTTCCACTCAGAGCAGATACTATATTGACATGGAAGATGGAAATCCCTAATTCGTGTGTTCAGACTGGTTCCGTTTATTGGTTGTGTGAAAATATAATTCGCTAGTTGTAGTGGTTATTGTCTTGGGATACATGGAGGTTGAGATGGCTGTGTATTGGTTTTGTGGAAGTGTGGTTTTTTGAGAGAAGGTGGCTTGTGGTTGTGGTGATGTGGTTGTGTAGTGTGGTTTTGGTCATTTGGTTTTGTGTGTTCAACTGATGGTAGTGTTTGAGGAATTATGATATCCTTGAGATTTTTCTTGCAGGGTGTTTGTTTGTAACCTTTTTCTTCCGAGATTGGTTTTGGATTCTTGGGGATGATAATCCTTTATGATTTATTTGGTGAAATAATATGTGCCTTCCTTGTTCATTACTTTTCTGGTTTTGGTCATTGAATGTGTTAAGATGAGGCTTAGAGGGAGTTTGGAGATGTTCAGTTGCTAAAGGATAGAATAAGGGGGATTAAATGTTATTTAACTAGATTACATGATGTGAAACTTTGATTCAAATTTTATCATGGAGGCTTCATGACATGTAATATTTCAGGGTTAGAAAATAAAAATAAATGGAAGAGGCGATGTGTTTTTTAGTAAAAACTGAACCTCGAGTATTACACAATGTCAAATGGGAATATACATTGTCCAATACCCCAATCATGTGCTATTTTAAAATTATATTTTGGATTAAAAAAATTCATTCCGCTATGGTTTACTTTTTTCCTCTCATTTTGAAAAACCGTAGGTGCCTCGAAGTGTTCTTCGAGACTTTTCCTGCCTCTTCGATCCATTGATCCTGGTGGATGTTAGATGGTGATCCCTAGTCGGTCAGTAATGAGTTATCTTATATTTCTCATATATTTTATTCCATTATTATCTAGGGGATCCACTGTGGAAGAGTTTCTTTTGTTTGGGTGTACATTCGGGATGAATTTTTACAGATCCTTGGTGCGATGCAGGTGGATCTGTAGTTTTCATTGGTCAGTTGTGATTGTTGTTATATCACCCTAAATTGGAATCATTTAATTATTTATACTAGGATAATGAAATGGTTTTCCAAGATTATGGATTGTGTGATAACACCCCTAAAATAATGTGGAATGTAATAAAGGCCCCTTTGTAAATATGTAGAGAATTATGTTTATGTTTTGTGAAGTTTGTCCATTCTTATGGGATGATGAGGTGTGGTTGGGGAATATGGGTATCATGGTTTGTGTGCCAAACTTTTGGAGTTGGTGAGGTTATATAATGCTGAGATATTTGTGGAATGTGGTTGTATTGTGCTAGATCCTTGAGTAGTGATGGAATGGATAAACAATTGTTTAATAATGTTTGGAATGGCTTAGATTGGGTTTGTTAATGGAATATAAATGGTTAATTGATAATTAAATGGTGGGTAGTGCGATTAAATGTATTTGATGTTAAAAAATAAATATAATGGGATGATTATATGAAAATGTTTGGAAATGTGAAATGGGGTGTGTCACTTATTTCGGGATGTTATGAATTTAGAGGTAGTAGTAAAGGTGAAGGTGTTGTGAGATGGTTTGTTTGTCTGAGAACCATTAGGTTGGTATTGAGTGTTTAGTATCATATATATATACACATGTATTTTTTTTGATTCCTAAACACACACCACCCTAGATGAGCACTATGAGCTGAACACCCCCATCATAACAGTAGAGGGTGTGTTTCCCAACATCCCGATGGGAGGATGGATGGATGCCACACACTCTTCCTCGCTCTCTATTCCAGGAGATGATTTCCCAAGCTTCTTCAGGAAGGATGTGGTGAGATGTAGTAGCCCATGTGTTTGTGGTCAAGGTGGTTTGTTTCTTAAGAGTCCTTGGGATGAGTTGTGTTGTGATCTCCCAGGTTCATCCGGATGAGATGATATGTATTGTGAGGCCTAGGTGTGTGCATGAGGGGTGTTTTGTGAGAAATAGGTGTGTGTGGGTTTGATTTACGATGAGAACCAGGTGTGTGCAGGTGGGATGTGCCACGAGGCCTAGGTGTGTGCGGGTGGGATGTGTTATGATACCTAGGTGTGTGCAAGCTATGTGTATACAGGGGGATGCAATATGGTAGATTTGGAAGAGGTGGGAGCGCCATGAAGTTTACCACTAGGGTTTGAGAGTGTCTAATCATTGGGAAAGTGGTGTGGGGTACCCTATCATTGATGTGATTTATATTATATTTCTTTACTTGTGTTACTTGGCGAGCGTTCCATGGTGATGTCAGGATGGTTAGTATACCTTGATAGTTGTTGTTTGGTTCTTCTATTTTCTCACAAGTGATTTAGTATGATTCTTTCACATATGCACGAGAGAATTTGGTTTTTCCTACTAAGTATAATTGTATGATCAACCTTTTTATATAAAAATGTTTTCAGTTTTTTAGGATGATTTTACAGACTGTGCCAGACCTTTCTAGCTCAGATCTTTACAGTTGCAATGTCTCTACTTAGCTTTAATTTTTTGTTTTTACATTGGAGGCTTAAACATTTTTTATTAGTTCTATTTTTCACATGCATGTGGTTTGGTTTTGGTTTTCCTTATATTAATTCTTGTAGTTTCTTTGTGGATGATTAATCATATCTCTTGATCTTGTTTCTTAAAAAGGGAAATGCCTCCGATATTGTAATAGTTGTATACCCTTGGGGATATTAGGTAACCTGGGGCCTACTGAAAGAATGACTCAGGGGTCATTATCTATCTCCCCTCGTTGTAGTATCTTTGGAGGGTGGGGTTTGTGGGACAGAATAACATATTAAAACATTATGAATTGGAGATAAGAGGCATAAGATAATAAAGATACTTGAATAAAGAAAAGAAGAAGAGGATCCCTTCCTTTGAGAGGGTGATTCCAAAAATATTAGGAGGGGATAGTTGAGAGATTTGGGGAACCAAGAGATGATTCTAGAGAGGTGTGGGTGATCCAATATTTTTCAGTGAAGATGAATGAGATCTTGGGTGGGGTTATATAAGAATAGAGGGGGTAATTATTTATTATTTCCCGAACATAGTTTCTAGACACTCTATAATAAAGTAATCAAAACCACAAATATTACCATGGAATTGACCATGGTTTCTACCAAAGGGGAGTGGTTTTGATTATTTTATAATTCAAAGGTAAAGTATTATTAAAATTTTACTCTTGGTGATGTGAAAGTGAGTCACGTTGTTAATGAAATGATTTTAAAACATAAAAATTTATTATAGATTTAGGAGAATTCATAAACGAATCATAAATTAATAAAATAACCTATGAACACATTAATTTAAATGGGAAAAATATATCTAATCATGTATACCCTTTATGTTATTTATTACATCACTTTTAGGTCATTATGATGTTATAAAAGACATCGTAAATTTATACCACATTTAATTTTTTAACCTAAAAATTTGATTGCCGCAGAAAATTATCAAAAATTGGCCATTGGATAATTGTGACAATACGATTCAAAAAAAAATATTTCTTTTATCCAAATAAGTTTATAATTTTTGAATTTTCACTTTTCAAATAAAAATCAAATTTTATTGAGAAATACTAGGTTTTTTGACAATAATAGTTTTCGAACCCATATAAAAAATATTTTTTAGTTCATAAAGTTATATTATCAAATTTGAATAAAAAATGGTATTTAATAATAATATTTTATTAAAATTTCATTTATTTCAAAAAGTAATTAATTTATCAAATGATATTTTTTTTTGAAATTACACATTACCCAAAAATATAATATGTGTGTTATAAAAATCAAAATCATTTATTAAGTAACAATAATGAGAAGTAAATATAACCATTATCATATTGAAAATAAAATATAAATATTAAAATTAGAATTTTATTAATACGTAGACCTTTATTACACCTGTAAGCACCCTAAGGGTAAGGTGTGTGATGGTGAGACTTTCATTGGGTGGTTCGACATACATGGTTTTGGATGTGATTTCTATGAGATTTAACTTATCTCATAGATGGGTTTTCTCATACATTAGTTATTAAATCTCATCTTGGGATTTGTATAAGTAAAATTACAATGATTCTATTTAAATTTTAATCTGTAATATATGATATTCATGGGGTACAATTTTACTTGTTGAGGCCATCACTTTGTTTATATCAATTAGATTTCTCAAAACCCATTATTTATAAAAATCATATCATCTCTGTTTAATGACTGGATTATAAATAGTTAAATTTGCTAAATGTATTTAACCTTTTATAGGATATGATGAAACCCAATAAATCTCATGTATTTTATAAGAATAATAAATTATAATACATTTAATTAAATCACCAAGCAAATTTTATTTATAAAAGTTTGGGTTGTTACAAAAATGAGAGGGGCTAAAGGATATCTCATTATTAGGAAATATATTTCAAATTAGATGGATATTTATAAATTTTTGAAAAAAAAATCAATTTAAATTTAAATTTATAAATAGAATGATGGTTCATTATTTTAAAACAAGAGAGGGAGGTCTCATACTTATTGGTCTATAAAATCACAAGATAATTTCGGCAGTATAAAGGGTGTACATAAAGGTTCATGGGAGAGATTAAAGAGAGTTAAATGGGTATATAATCATATTGAAATAAAAATAGATGTAATATTTATGTATATAAATATACTCAAACAAGAAAAAATGAAAACTAATAGGTACAACATAAAAGAGGTGCTTGAATAAAAAGAATAGAGGGAGATCCGTTACCTTGAGAGACTGATTAACGAGAGCTTGGGGGAACCTTGGGAGGAATATTGAGAGGGGAGTTAATATTAAGGATACTATAACAGGTTTTTTAGTTAATATGAATTAGATATTGGTTGAGTTTATATAAAAAAAGAGAGATGAATTCTTTATAATTTTCCAAACATAGTTTTTTGGACAATATATAATAAAGTAACCAAAACCACAAACCTTTCCATGGGTTTTCCCATAATTTTTGAAAAATTGGAATGTTTTTCATTATTCTATATGTCCAATGGGAGGAATAATTTTCTTCCCTTAGTGATGTGTAAGAAGTGATTCATGTTTATAGAGAATTAATTTTAAAACCATAAAATACAATATATGTTTTGGAGGATCAATAAAGGCATCCAAAAATTTAAAAAATAACATAAAAAACACACTATTTTAAAGTGGAAACATATATTTGGTCATGTATACCATGAATATCATTTATTACACCACTTGTGGGTTATTATGATGACATAATACACAACGTATATTTATACTATATTTAATTTTCACCCAAAAAATTTGACTGTCTTAGAAAATTATGAAAAATTCACTATTGGATAATTTTGATGTGATAATATCAAAAATAATATTTATTTTATACAAATAAATTTTAAAATATGTAAATTTTCACTTTTAAAACAATAATCAACATTTATTATGAAATGATGGGTTTTCAATAATAATAGTTTTTGAACACTAATAAAAACTACATTTGACTCTATAAAAATTATATTTTCTTTTATATTTAATATATATTATTTATTACTAATATTTAAATAAAATACAATTTATATAAAAAATAATTTAATTAATAAAAAATATTCCTTGATTAAAACTATATTAATCCCTATGATTCCAAATATTCAATAACAATTAATCTTTATTATATCAGCAATAATTCTGAATGGTGGATGAATTTAAATTAATATAAAACTTGAAAGAGTATGGGAAATCAGTTTTCTAAAATATGAATTTTTCAGGGAAAATGTGATATTAATTTAACTAAATAATAAGTAATCATTATTATATGGATATAAATTCAAAAAGATAAATATATAATCTAAAATATTAATTCAGATAATTCCTCATTATGTTTTATTTTTATTAATTATAATAGTTAATTAATATATATTTTAAAATGTTTTTAGAAAAATTTGTTTTTAATCCAAAGAATAAATTTATTCTGAAATGTGGTATAAATATGATTTAAATGTAATTAATTGAATAAAATAACTCAAGAATATTTATTTTTATTTCAAATAAAATTAAAATAATAATGGATCTTTTAAATTACTTATTTTACTAAAAGAAATGAAGATTAAAAAATGGTATTTTTCAATATCCATTGAAAAGTTAACATTTTTTTAAAAGTTAAAAATTTTTACCCTAAGTTAATATTGATAGGATTATATCAAATATTAAGTTTAATTTTATCACATAAATTATCTAAATGTTCTATAAAATAATCATAGTATTTTTTTCAAAAAAAGAAATAAAAATAATTTTTGAAGAAAACATATTTTGAATAACAAAAGACATTATTAAAAATTTGGTGATTAGTTACATAAAATTTATCAATTAATTTTTATTGAGTAATATATATATATATATATATATATATATCATAAATAATATAATCTAATTTATACTCATAAATTTACGGCAAGGTATTAAATTTCATATTTAAGTAATCATTGTTTATTTGGGTTCGGTGTTGCGTATCACATACAATATCAAATATAATTTTCTCTTTTAAAAATCTTGAGGCATTTCACATAGATTATGTTTTCAAAATTTGTGGAAAACACATCCACCCAGACTGATAATGTTATAGTTGTCTATGATTTTTTAGGTCTTTAATATTCTGTTGGTTTAGAGTACCATGAGCCATCATTGGTGACCGAGGATATTATTTTTTCAGTAAGAGGATAAAGGAACTTCTAAAAAAGAATGGGGTACATCATAAAAATTCAAAACCATACCATCCAAAAACAAATGGACAAGAAATATACTCTAGTAGAGAAATCAGAAAAATTCAAAAAAAAATGTTTAACTAAATTGGAAATACTAGAGGTAAAGGTTATAAAATAACTTATGGTGTTATATAACTACATACAAGACACCCATATGGATTTTCCCTTATAGATCGATTTTTCATAAAAATCTTCCCCCTCAGATGTAATTGGAACACAAAGGATACTAGGAAGTATTAAAGAAGAATTTGGATTTTGAGGGTGTTGGAAAAGAAAGATAATTTTAGTTGCCTGAGATATAAGAAATTAGGAGAGAAGATTTTGAAAATTAAAATATCTATAAATGATAATAAGGATGATATATGATAAGATAATTCATCTAAGAACCTTATACCGGGAATATATATTGCTATTATACAACCCTGGAATTAATATTTTTCTAGGAAAACTTAATCCTAGATGGAAATGACTATTTAATATTATTCATTTATTCAATTTTGGTTATTTGAATATTGAAAAGGAATGAGGAGAAAAATCATTCACTATAAATGGGAACATGCGGAAGAGGTTCCAAAGGAATATAAATGAATAACTGGTGTAAGATAATACACTTCTTTACCCTAATTATTAATGATGACTGTCCTGATTGTTCCAATCCTTCATATTTTATTAAATAATGAAATTAATTTTAAAATCTACTTAGTTGAATAATAAATTTTAATTTATTATAGACACTTTATTTGTGTTGATCCAATGATGTTATACAAAAGCAGCTCCTGGAGGTAACCCAGATTTTCTATGTTAGTATACTCTTCCCCTAAGTCTTATTTGAGCATGATTGAATAAGTATTCACTATCAATCATTATTGTTATTAATTTTGGATCTATTAACATTTTAAAGGTAAAATAAAGATGCCAAAAAATTCATGCTTCAAAAAGGGAGTTTACACTTTCTGAATTGTAATGACCCGAACCACTCTGGTCCATTAATTTGCTAAAATCTGATGTTTGAGGTGTTCTGGGAGGTCAAGGAATCTTATTCACAACACTTTTTTAAAATTTCTAGTTCATGAACAGTGTTTCCCAAACACCATCCTTCCAACAGTATCCTTTTTTCCTTTTCCAAATTTCAAGTTCATAAACAATATTTCCAGAATAGAAACCTTGAAATATTGGACTTCCAACACCAGCCTTCTTACAACAACCTTTTTTTCCTTTTCCAAATTTACAGTTCATGAACAGTATTTCCTGAACAATAACCTTACAACAGCAGCCTTCCAACAATATCTTATTTCATTTTCTAAATTTATATTTCATGAATAGTTTTTCCATAAGAGAAAACTTCCAACAACATCCTTTCAACTGTATCCTTCTTACTTCTTCAAATTTCTAGTCGATGAACAATGTTTCTAGAACAGCAACCTTCCAATAACAAACATCAAACATCTGCCTTCTAAAAGAAGTATTTTTTACATTACCAAATTTATTATTCATGAAACATGTTTCCAAAACGACAACCTTTCTATAGTATCCTTCCAACAACAGCCTTTTCCCTTTTCCAAATTTATAGTTCATGAACAATGTTTCTAGAACAGAAAGCTTCCAATAGAATCCTTCCAATAGTATCCTTTAAACAATAGCCTTTTTACTTTTACAAATTCTCGTTCTTGAATAGTGTTACCAAAATAGCAACCTTCCAACTACAACCTTCCAAAAACATCCTTCCAACATCATCCTTTTTCCTTTTCCAATTTTCTAGTTCGTGAACAGTGTTCCCAGAACAACAACCTTCCAAAAGAAGCCTTCCAACAACAACCTTTTTCCTTTTCCAATTTTCTAGTTCATTAATAGTGCTTCTAGAACAGTAACCGTCCAATAGTTGCCTTCCAACAAAATCCTTCCAATAGAATCCTTCCAATAGTAACCTTTTTCTGTTTCCACATTTCTAGTTCATGAACATTGTTTCTAGAATATCAACCTTCCAACAACAACCTTCCAATAACAAACTTATTCCATTTACAAATTTCTAGTTCATGAGCAGTGTTTCCAAAACAACAAACTTCCAATAACATCCTTCCAACATCAACCTTCCAACAACAACCTTTTCCCCTTTTCCAAATTTCTAGTTCATGAACTGTGTTTCCAGAACAACAACCTTCCAATTGTAGAATTTTTCATTTTGTAAATATCTTGTTGATGAACAGAGTTTCCAAATTGGTGAGGTTTCCAAACTAGTGAAGTTCTATAGTGTTTGATGACCAATGAGGTTTCCAGACTAGTGAGGTTCTATAGTGTTTCCAGACCGTTGAGTTTTCAAGACTAGTGTGGTTCTATAGTGTTTCCAGACCAGTGAGGTTTCCAGACTAGTGAGGTTCTACAATGTTTCTAGACTGGTGAGGTTTCCATACCAGTGAGGTTCTACAGTGTTTCTAGACGAGTGAGGTTTCTAGATTGGTGAGTTATCCAACACTTTGTCAAATTTCAGGTTTGGTGTACAATATTTTAATTTTCCAACGGTTTCACCCCTTTGATGTTTCCTTTGACATAAAACGCATTTAAAGCCTCCTTTTAAAGACTCTAAGGCCGATTCAAAGGCAATAACTCATATATTAATTATTTTCCTAGGGCTCAAGATGCTTTTACTTGGTTAAACTGCATGGTTTAATGTGATATTATTTTAATGGAAAATCCAACATATCTTAATCCTACTCAATAAATCTTCAAAAGGGACGATATATCTTCCTCCATTTTTATTCCTTCTTGTTTCTCAGTGTGAGACAGTCAAACCCTTCCTATGTTCCCAAGAAGATATGGGATCAATCTGCAATACTTGGATCATCCTTTCCTTAGGTTTTCACTGCTTTTATTGCACCCACCATATTTTGGAAAAACAAGGAGGTATCGATCATATTCCAATATAATTTCTTGACATGAGGAAGAATCAAAGATCTTTGATCATCAAGGTAGGAAATTCTACCTTCGTCTCTCTTTCACGTGCATCATGTAGGGTGGGTATGAAAATGTTTCCATGAGACTTAGTTGAAACCCGAACTTTAAAAAAGATAATAAATGATTGTTAAATGGAAGGGGGGTGGGGAAGAGATGATGTTGTTATTATTATTTTATGCATAGTGAATTGTATAGTCTTAAGCCTACTGAAAATCATAGCCATTAGTGGTATCTGTTTGCGCACTGCTAATGCTCTATTTTTTGGACATGGTAGTGATTAAAAAGTTTCAACATGAACAAAGGTTAATCACATATACCTGGCTCTTTAATTGGATTCTTGATGAAAGAAACCCCTATGGGATCACCCAGGTTAAACAAATGAAAATAAAGAACATGGTTACTAGTATTGGTTGAATATGTAAATTGATTAATCTATTTTAATGATATGTATGAGGATTCTGTTTAGTTCCCTGTACGGGTTATGTGTTGGTTTTGTTGAGATCATTGGGTGGGACTAGAAGTGAACTATTAAATCACTGCTTTGTTGTTTCTATTTTTTTGTTGTTCCTCCTTATGGTTGTTCCTGTTATTTGCCTAGTAGTGAAGTAATAGTTGAACTGTAAGTTGTCAAACATGATAACATGAATGGGGAGTTATGGGATTGTTGTTCTGTGCATGTCCTAGGGGTAGTAGTGCTGTGGCACATGCTTGCATATTCATTTTAAAATCCATAGGATGGGGATAGTTCTTGTTCAATATTAATAATGTATTTTTTTATTTTTAAAGGGAACCCCGCCCATGTTGAGAACTTAGTGACAAACACCCCAATCTCAAGGGGGAGGGTGTTTCCCCTATTAGTTATCCCCTTTCTGCTCCCTCTCCCAGAAGTTGTGATAAACTGAGGTTGTTACTCTAGCCAATGGATCTTCAGACATGGTGTGTTATTTTAGCCCAGAATCATCAGGTATTTTTTTTGATAGGGATATGAGTCCTAGTTTTTTTCTGGAAGAATGTTCCCAAGTGTCATTGGGATGAGGCCTAGGAGTCTTCGGGCGAGAGGTGCGGTTGTAGTTTCCAATGTTTCATTAGGATGAGGCCCATGTGTCTTTAGGAGAGATTTGTTACTGTTGTGGAGTCCATGTGTGTGTGGGTAGAACAATGTGGGATGTGTTTGTGATATGGCCTAGGTGTTTGTGGAAATGATATGTGGGTGGTTGTGGCCCAGGTGTGTGTAGGCGGGATATGGGAGTGGAACTTGTGGGGGATGTTTGACACGTAGGATGTCTAGATGACTAGTGGGATGGTGGTGTGGGGTACCCTATAATGACGTGTTATACTACTATATACATATATTGTGTTATTTGGGGAGTGTTCCATGTGAGACTGGGTGGTCAGATTCCTTGATCGATGTCAAGTTACTTCTGTTTTTCCCGCGGCATTAGTATTCCTCCCCACCTGTGCACGTGAGATTTAGGACCCCTACTAAGTATACTGTTATGATCACCATATGTTTACTTTTAGGTTTCTAGGAGGGATTTGAGGACCGTGCGGGACCCTACTAGTCTGAACGTTGGGATTTTTAGCTGGCTAGTGATTAGTTTTCCTACTACTGCTCCGTTTTCCTTTTTCCATTCTGGTATTTCACTTTGGGAGATTCTTGTACTTTTTTTCAGTTTTGTTTAAACACATGAATTTGGGTTTGAATTTTGGTTTCTTTTTATACATATTATACCATGGGGTTTGGTGGTTGGATTCTCTTATCTCCTAATATTTGTAAAATAAAAAGGGTAATGCTTCCCATATTGTGAAAGTATATACCATTGGTTCAAGTCGCCACTCCGAGGCCTACTGGAGGTGGGACTCAGGGGTCATTATCTCATCTTTGTCTTGAGTAAGGAAGGGCAGGACAATTTTCTGCCTCTTCACTTGTCTTTCAAAGGCGGTTCGTGACATGAATGGAATTAACATCATAAAAGAAGAATTAAAAATCCATAAAACTATGGAAAAGATTTTTGAAAAATCAAAACTAGTGAAATCCCACTTAGATCATCATGGAAAAAGAGATTATGAGTTTCAACACATTATTTTATTTTAAAATAATATTTCATGCCTACTGTTTTACTTCATTCTTTACTTGACTTCTTTAAGTGAAAAAAATATATTAGGAATTAAATTCTTCCACTTTTCAGGTTTCGAAGATAATGATATTGAAGAAGTAAAATAGGGGATTAAATATTTAAATGGGATTTTAGGATTTTAATTTTAATAAGTCATGATTTAATGGAATCAGTTAATTTAGGTAAATGAAATTTCCCTACTATTTTCATATTTGGAATTTCTAAAATTTATGTGTATTGATTTGTTATTATTAGTAAATTCTATGAGTTATCATCAAAGATTCATATGTTCCATTCCTGATAGGATTTCCAGAAAAAAATACTTTCTACATTATCCTGAGAATATTAATTTAGTGATCTTATTTCATTCCAAATTTTAGAAATTATATTGTATCTTTTTAAAGCTATGACTATGAAAAATCACATTTAATATGGTTTAGGTAATTTTTGTTTTTAAGACCTTATCCTTGATGCCAAATTTTACCTTAATACTTTTATATCCCATAATGAGAATGAATAATTAAATTGAGGAAGTTGTTGACTAAATATAAGGTTAAGATGTTCATTTTAATGAATAAAGATTTGGAGGAATTAGCTAAATAATGAAAATTAAATTACCAAACCAATTTATTAATTTTAATTTCAGATATTTATGTCGATTGATTTGTTATTATTATTACACAAAATGTGTGATTTTCAAAAATTCATATGTTATATTCCTGAGAGTATTTCCAAACCAAATATTTCCTATATTATATTGTGTATATTTTATGAGTGATATGGTTTCATGCCACCTTCTAGGAATTTTATTGGAATTTCTGAAAGAAATGATTGTGTAAAATCTCATTTTATATTATTGTGACAATTTTTATTGTTATGAACATATAATTGAGAACATATTTTACATAAATTCTTGTACAACCCATGCAATCCATTGAAGAAATATCTAAGAATGAGCCATGTGACCATCCATTTATATCCATTCATACCCTACTTTAATTATATTTCATTTTATTCTAAAGTTGAAATGCATGGATGAAGGGTAGTCCTAAAGAAAGATATATATTAAATTTTAAGGAAAAACTATGGGGGTTATATATTTGTTATTAAGACAGGTTCATATTACATTCACTGTATTTCTATTGATTTTTATTAATTTTAAAAAATATAATAAAATGAAATTGATATGGTTATTTTTTGGGAAAATAGAAAATCACCATCATGAGATCAATGATTTTATAATATGGGGTCAGGTGGTGGATTTTAGATTTGTTCCAAGAACTACATTTGAAAAAGTAAAAACAATTAATAAGGTGTCAAATTTTCATTTTTATTACATC
The DNA here is from genome assembly GCA_963277665.1 of Viscum album. NCBI lineage: Eukaryota > Viridiplantae > Streptophyta > Magnoliopsida > Santalales > Viscaceae > Viscum > Viscum album. Next base: position 787,520,321 of record OY728166.1, read on the forward strand.
TATCAAGATATTACTTTGATTTTTTTGGAAATGGGAGTTTTCATTTTAGAGAGGAGTTTTTCATTTCACTTTTCCTTAAATATCATGCAGTATGATTTATAGATAAACATCCTTTTTGTGCCTTAATATTTTGATCATAGATCCCTAAAAATATTAATTAACAGATTTTTTGAAACCTTATTTTCAAATATCTAATTGTTTTATGGGAATTTTATCTTTATATAGAAGATAATATATATCCTTCATAGGAATAAGGAAAACGATCATATATTCTTGGTATGAGAAAAAATCTACTTGAATTTTTATATTGAGTATTGAGAGAGAATAATCAATTATGAGGTAAATCATTACTTGGCATTCTTGATAATAATATGGTATGAAATCTGAAAAAATTAGAGAAAAAGATCAACCATTTTACAATTGGAAAAATTAAAATACATCGGTGGATTTGTTTCTTTGAAGGGTGTGAATTTGAATTGATGTTTTATGTGTAAATTGAAAAGTTAATTCCCCATTGATAATCATTTGATTTTATTGATTTGTAATTTAAATATTGATAAAATGATGTTCCTATTTAATTTATGTTCAGATTCCATGCTTGAGGAAAAGAATGATCAATGTATAGTGGAATTTTAAAAACCATTTTATGGTATAAAATTTTATAATTAAACATATTGTTCCTAAAAATTAATTGATTAATATTTCCATTATTTATCTGGTTTTTTCGATTTATGGAATTATGTAATGTTTATCTAAAAATTGAAGATAAATATATTGAGTTGTAAATACTACACACAGTGACATGAAGTGGCATGATGTGAAATATGAAGATTGAATCTAGTTTCACTACTACAAAATCGGGCAAGGGAAGCAACCCCTTATATCAGCGCTAAGCAAAAGTGCTGATAAAGGTTACCCTGTATCAGTGCTAAAATTTTAGTGCTGATACATGGATTCCTTATCAGCGATTTTCTAGTGCTGATAGAGGGCCTCTTTATCAGTGCTAATATTTTAGCGCTGATACAAGAATGATTTATCAGCGCTTTAGTAGCACTGATGAAGAGTACCATTATCATTTCTAAGAAAGCACTGATAAAGGATACATTTATCAGCGCTAAAATGTTAGTGTTGATAAAGGTAGTCTCTATCAGCGCTTTGTTAGTGCTGATAAAACCTTAGTCAATTTTTTTATAATGTCGGTCACACAGTGCCCTCGTTTTATCGTGACCTAATGCTCTCGCGGTACTAGAACTCTGCGAATCCCCTCTACCACCCGCTGAGGTCGCGTTGCCAGACCTCCACCGCCCGCAACGCCCTCTTTCGGTTTTCCGTACCTCCACCACCCGTAACACCCTCTTTGGTTTTCCGGACCTCCCTTTAAGGTATGTTTTCCAATTATTTTTGTAATATTTTTCTTGTTGTTGGTTGAATCATTGAAGGATATTTATTGTGTTATTTAATTTGGATTCATTGGTATGTTTTGGGTGTACCTTTCCTTATGTTTTGAAATATGCTCTTAGTGGTTCTTCATGGTTAGTGGTTGTGGTCTCTTATTTTGGTGAATGGATGTGTTTTAGTATATTTCCATCTTATGTCCTACCATTTTAGTTAAAATTTAAATGGTTGTGTGAACTATGAAAGGTATCTGGACATTATTTGGATTTTCTATCTTCTTTGTGATGTAGACGTGTCATTTGGAGATGTATGATGTTCTTGGAGGATATAAATTAAGGGTTCTTGGGAATATTGGTTATCTGTTCATTTTAATTTTTTCGTAGTGGTCCTCTATTCGGTGAATATTCCCATTTGACCCTCTATCCCAAGGCGAAACTCCCTCCCTTTCTCACTTCCCTTGGGCTCCATTTTTAGGGTGATTTGGCCTTTTATCTATAAGGAATCTCTGAGTAAGAATCTCATATTCTCTTTTATTCTCCTTTCTTGGCCACTACTTTTTTCTCTCTTGGGTTATTTTTCTATAGAAAGGGTTTTTACCTAGGCTGTCTTTAATCTCATTTATTTGGGTTAAATATTTATGGTTATGGTGTTTAATTGCATCTTTAGGGCCTTTACTTAGTTCAGTTGGTGGTTTCATTCGGGTTTTGGGAAGAAATCAAGAAATAGGTAGGTTGTTCCATTATTTGACATTGATTTAGGTGTTTAATATGATTTATTTTGTTGTAAAATGGTTTTATAAATTGTATGGGTTGTGGGAAACTTGTTTTCCAATTTTTTTGTGCCTAAGGGGTTGATAATGATTTGACTATTGTAAATGGTTGTTTTCCATGGCTGTTTCTATTATTGGAAGTGTGATTTTATAAAATAGATATAATTTTATATAGGGGTGGAATTGAGCACAATGGAATCATAGTTATCTAGGTGGGTAGACTAGGTCTAGTATATTAGGTGAATTAGTCAGGCTGATGATTGGTCTCCTTAATAGAGATATACATAACAACACTAACTAAACATTCATGTGCTAGGGATTGGAGGCTCAAATAGGACCTTCATTTCTAAGATATGTGATCACAAATTGTACGAGGATCATAAGACCCTAGTAACCCTAATACCTTAGAGATTTTATATAGTGCTCATACTAGTATTACCATTATCTTTTCATGATTACTTTCCCTTTTATTTCAAAGAATATTTTATTGAAATTGTATCTTCCTTTTTCTTAGAAAATAACATGTTAATGTTTATCATAATTTCATTACACGGAATCTATTTTTTTTTGTGTCCTACTATGTATGTTAGATCACACCTTATATACACCCTCAGGTTTATGTAGACCTTATTATTTTTTACCCAATTAAAGGCAAGGTTCCCTTGGTGGTGATGGTGGATATATGTGCTAGTAGTTCCCCTTTTGGTGACTATTATTAGTTATGGATTGGGGATGTTGACCCACATTCTTCATGGAGGCTTGGTTGTATTTTTGGTTCCCTTACCTTTTTTTGTTATTTTGGTTTTGGTTGAAATTTTTAAATGCTTATCCCCTATTGCAGTGTTATCTTTTGGTCTATTATACTGTGAAATTTGGTTATGATATGGTGTTTGATTATTATGTAATATTTATGGTTTTTTACATGAGAAAACCATTCCCAAAGGTGTTACTCAATGCCTAGTAAATAGTTACAACCCATGGGGATTGGTAATTCCATTTAGACCTTCCCATGAGTTGGGTCGGGTGTCAAGTGGGATGGCAACCTGGCTTAGTTCATGACAAGAAGTCTACACCATATTATGGTTTTCTAAATCCTTTTGTACCGTGTCCATGGGAGGTTTCAATGTGGTATCTTTTTTTATAGTCTTAAATTCCATGATCCCAATTTTATATTCTTTTTTCTCCTACACAACCCTTATTTGAAGTCTTGATTCTTTAAGGCTTACTAGAGTCATTTTAACTCCTCCAAACTCCTTTCTTCTCATATAGAAGCTCCAGTGGATGCGTTAGGTTTCTCTCTGATAAAGGGATCTCTCATCGATTGGAAATCCTCTATCTACTATTATATCCTCCTTATAGAGTGATAGAAAATCATCTTTTTAGTGAATCTAATATTATTTTTTATGAATCTTGATTATAGGTTAGACTACTTGATCTCCTACACCTTTATTATTCATTGACAGATCCCATTATGGGTGTTAAGTTGGGTTGATCACTAATTAAAGGCAGGTGGTTCCACAATGTTTCTTCCACGCAATTGAAACTTTTTTTCTTGATTTATTCAATATGAATTAAAAAAATAATTTAATATGATTTGAATTAATGTGGATTTTATTTGTGATTTTAGAGGCATGTTTTTTAAATAAATCCCCTTCTTAGTTGTTTTTTTTGTGTCATGGAATGATTTGAGAATCTATATATTTTAGTGGGAATATTTTATAAAATAATTAGCCTTGATTTCAAAAAAAAAATGATTAGAATTTAATATTATTTGAAAAGGGAATAGATTTAATGAAAACCTATGATTTGGTTTTGAAATGAAAATTCATGTTGAAAAATAAAATTGTGTATTTGAATGTAATAAATGAAATTATTTGTAATGATTGATTTTCCCATGTTTGGTTGATTATTAGATTTGAAGTATATGAAGCCAAGGTATTTAGTGGTAATTTGGATAATAATTTTAGGATATAATCTCCTAGCACTAGATTTATGATGAAAATACTAACTTAAACATACTATGACATGAATTTTTCCCCAATGGGAATATGAGTCCCGATGACCATAGTCGTGGGATGTGTTCACACATTGAGCCAAGATCACTGATTGAGTTGTGTGAGGATCATATTACTAGAAAACAACATAACATAGGGTTTGATACATGTTACCATGATATAATTTTTATTATTATTACATTAAAATGATTATAGAACTACTTTGTTCATGCTAACTAATTTATATAAGAGTTTTATACACATTGTTCATTTAAGTCAGTTTTTATATATCTTCCATCTTTTTTATTATGAAAGTATGTGATGTTGGAAATATATAAATACTAATATACCATATTGGTACATGTTACTAAGATTTATGTGTGACTATATACTTATTATATTTTCTTATTATTTCTTACACACCACCACTTGAGTCGAGTAACCTGATTGAAATCCATATTGGTACTTTGGTTCTGATGTGGATATAGTTTTTATGTGTTTGTGACATGTGTATGTATGGATATATGGGTACTTAGGAATGATGATATTGAATGTAGTCTAGAGACCTAGGAGTGGTAGATGTATCATTCTTGATTATTCTTGTGTTTGGTCGAGGGTGATTTGAGGAAACTATAATGAATCTAAAGTAATTATATTTAATGAAGATGAATAAATACTAATGGTTAGGCTCTATTAATCAAAATATTTATAAGGAAGTGGTTTTATTATATTGTATTTTGAAGTCTTGTTTTGTGTACTTGAAACATAAATATTAATATTTGATATTCAAATAGGATGAAGAAGAATAAAGATTGGATGGATGCTAATCGTTTAACAATAGAGTACGTGAACGGAGTGAAAGAGTTCATCAAGTTTGAAAGGATCACGCAAAGGATCCTTCTCAAATCCTTTGTCCATGTTTACATTGTTGTTATTATAGACTACTTACTCTAGAGGAGTTGGAAGAACATTTGATATGTCACATAATAGATCGGAGTTATAAATGATGGAATAAACACGGAGAAAAAGCGAATGTAGCTACTGGCTGGGATAAAAATGTGTTTTATGGATTGTCAGATATGAATACAAATATGGATAATAATGATGACCATATGGAGGATTTGATTGCAGATATCAATGATGATGATGATCATATTGAGGAAATGACAAAGACAATTCAAGAGGAACTCTGTGATTTCCCAAAGTTGTTTGAGAAGTTAAAGAGTTGTACGAAGACGCCATTGTTTGCTGCTTGCACTAAGTATACAACATTGCCAGATGTACTAAAGTTGTATAAATTGAAAGCAGGAAACAGATGGAGTGATGTCAGTTTTATGGAACTACTTGCTCTCTTTAATGACATGATCCTGGAAGATAATGATCTCCCAAGACGGACATATGAAGCTAGATGAATGCTATGATCAATGGGAATGATTTCTGAAAGAATACATGCCTTCCTGAAAGACTGTATATTGTTTCTCAAGGAGAAAAAATCACTTACAGTGGTTATGTAATTAGTGGTTATACATTCAATACATATGAACATGATGAAGATAGTACCATGCAAAATAGTGGAGTTACACTAGTGGCTTAATTGATGCAAGTTTCTGGTAGTAAGGACATAAATCCAATTTATGAAAATATGTCATACTATGGCATTATCAAACTAATATGGGAGTTGGATTATGCGACATTCCAGTTGCCGATTTTCAATGAAAATGGTTTGATAACAACAGTGGTGTTAAAATAGATGAATGGGTATTTGTGAACGTTGATTTTAGTAAAGAAGGGTACAAAGACGAACAATTTATAATGGCATCACAAGCGGTACACGTTTTTTATGTTCCAGATACTAAAAACCAAAAGTGGTCGATTATTCTATTATCATCCAAAACTACTGAAGGTTCTGATGAAAATTCAGTTGAGGACGATCCTTTTAGTGGTACATCGCAATCATTTCAGAGCAGTCTCAATGTAGATGATGTTTTGTATGTTATAGGAGACCACAATGAAGGGATTTGGATAGTCGATAGAGGTGTCAAATCCCTTCAACCTTTGAAAAAAAGAAATAGAGTTCAGTAAATAGGTTATCTTTTGTTTTTAATATAGATCTTGTTATCTCATGTTATTATCTTATCATTACCGAATTTATGTAATCTGAATTAACTGTTCAACCACTTTTGCAGATAATGACTTCTACACATTCTAGTGCTCCTAACCTTGAGGCTGAACAAGTCTCACAAGCTGCTTCTTCTACTCCTTTTGCTCCTACAGCTCTTGCTGCTACTGTTGTTGCTCCTACTGCAGCTCCTATTGCTCCTGCTGCTCCTCCTACTGTGGCTCCTGATGCTCCTGCTGCGGCTACTGCTTCTCCTGCTGTTGCGGCTCCTGCTGCTCCTAGTATTGTGGTCCAAAAACCATCAGCACATGCCATTGATACCATTCCAAATGAACATATAGATGATGTTGATATTGATGAAATGGTCGGGAATGAAGGATCGACGTCGCAGAAAACACATTTGCATCATAGTTTGATGATGTTAGCCAAAGTTCTTAAGGAGAAAATAAAAGGCATCAAATTTGAAGTCGGATGGAATGCACGAGGCTAACATGTGAATCCCAACAAGGCTATGTTTAGCAGCTACATTGGAGTTTTCACTTGGCAACGCATGCCAATTGACACAGATTCATGGCACCGTGTTGTGTTCGGGATGAAGGCGGTGATCTGGGAAGAAATTACAGTAACATTATGAATTTATTTCTTTAATTTACTAGAAAATAAAATAATGAATCAATGTCTTACTCTTCTCAATCTCTTGCAGAGTACATTTTGAGTAGATGATTCACACAAGGATTATGTAATAAGTCTTGCAGGAAAGATTCATCAAGGTTTTCTCACTATTTTAACAAGATTCCACCTAAAAGATTTTCAAGGTAAAATAAACCTGCACCCACCCATTGTCTACAATCACCTGATATCCCATGAAGCATGGGATGAATTTATTGGCCATCGTGGGGATGAGAAGTTTCAGGTACATTGTGGGTGATAATACGTTGTTTGAGGATACCTGTATTCATCACTTTGATTGTCAATATTTCATTTATGAAAAAGAAACTCGGTACTAAAAATAAAGAACGTGCATCAAAACCAACATACCCCTATCATAAAGCAAGGATGAGGTACACTTCATTAGAAAAGAAAATGGTACGTATTTTAAATTTATAGTAATATTGTTAGGTTCCAATAAACAACATCATAATTATCTTTCTATGTTTATATATAGATTGATGAGCCTAAAACCAAATGCACTTCCATCCCATGTGATGTGCTATGGAAGGAGGCAAGTGTGAACAAAGAAGGGAAGTTATTTGATGAGAACACACAGAAAGTGTGGGAAATATGTGTAAGTATGACACGACGATAAAAATATTTGTTTAAAATTGCTATTTCATAAAAATAATTAGTTATTTTTCTATATCCGACAGTCACAGGAATCAACTACTCCTGTAGAGGATACAGACCTATTATCGACAGCTTTGAAGCAGCCAGAAAAATACGGTCATGTCAGAGGTGTAGGGTTTGGGGTGACACCCCAAGTATATTTTGAGAAGAAGAAAAAACTAGATGATACAGATGAAAAATTGGATCAAATGAGCGAAAAATAGCAACCCTTGAAGAATGATTGCAATGGAAGGGAGAGTTACTAGAAACTTTTATGGGTGGGAGGAAAAGGGAAGAAACAACTCAGGAACAACCAGTGTGTGAACATCCTGCCCCACCCCCACCAGCTTTGAGGCTATCCATTCACCTCAAAGAACTGTCTTAGCAATGACAATCAATATTCTAATAATTATTCCCATGAAATGTGAATCAGACAGACACTGATAATTTTTCTATACTGATCTTGTATAGGGTGATAATGATTGTGATTTATATCTATCAACACCCACCTATAACCTTGTAGCGAGGGCTACAATGTTTAATATCCCAGATGCCACACCGCATAATAGACCACTTACAAAAGATCATCTGAAAGTGATGATTACTGTAGCTCATTAGCCAAATGCAGAGCTACCTATTCCACTTGATGAAGATGATATTCATACGGTCTAAAATGATATTGGTACATTCATTGCATGGCCGTCACAAATTGTAAGAGTACATGCGGACAAAGAGGTATTTATTTCCTTTTTTTAATGCTAAACCCTTAACAATTAATGGAAAAAGGGTTTGAACCAATGATTGTTGTTATAGATGGAGAAAGGGAAGGGGGTGACAAAAGTCGGCTCAAAACCATCTAAAGGATCGACCAACCGATCCCAAGGATCTACTGAAAGCACAATAACACCACATGTTCTCTATCCACATTTACTAGCATTGAAGAATCATGTGGATGCGAAGCTAAAAGATGGTAATAGTCATCTAGTAGTTTTCGAAGAGAATATATATAGAGAGGAAAGTTAAGATTTCGTTGCTGTTGAAAATTTAAATGAAATCCTTGAAAACAGTTGGCTAGGTGTCACAGTTGTAAATGTATATATGGGGTATGTTTACATGAATTGATTTTCTAAAAGCTGATCTACTGGAAAAATTATAACTAAATGAATTTTAAATTGTTGATAGAAACATTTATGAAAAATATGTGAAGGAATTTTCCCATGAGCCAAGATTTGGACTCGTTAGTCCTCATATCACATCAACACACCTAACAAAAATAGAGCCATCAAAAAGGGATGCAATAGTGAACGACTTGCTGAAAACATTTGAAAGAAAGATTACAGATGACTGACTTTTCCAAATACCAACCATGAAGGGGTAATACTCTACGATTAAAGTATATAAATTATATTTTCACTTATTTTATTAATTATTCCTTTTTGTGTTTTTAGGAAACATTGGTTGCTAATTGCGATGAACTTGGATACTCCGAAGATTTATTTTCAGGATTCAATGCAAGGATATCCATCAAACCGACCAAACATGATGAAGTTTGTGAATCTATAAGACACTACATATTACGTTTTAGGTCTAAACATAAAGTAATATAATTTATATTATCTTTTACTGAGGATTCTGTTATGATAGGGTGGTGTATCATTCTCATCTAAAAAAAGGAATGAGGACAGGGGCTAAGCATAGGGAGGAGAGCAAGTACTACGTCTGGAAAAATATCAGGGTATATATAATAAAATTTCAATATCCAAACACATCTCAACAGAAGTTACTTATTCTCCTAATGATCAATTTTTTTGCAGTGTCCAAAACAAACAAACGATAATTACTGCGGTTATTATGTTTGTAAATTTATGAAAGAGATCATTTTTCATCAGCAAACTAGCATCCCTAAAGAGGTATTTTCAAAAACAACTACTAGTTCCTTTATGTTATTTATTAATTTATTAATGTTTTTATTTTTCAGTACTACTGTAACTTCTGAAAAGCCTCATACTCACAAGACAATATAGATGTGTTCAGAAATGAGTGGGCCGCATACCTGATGACAGATTGTACACAAATACAATGAATATCTGACTTGGGGATGTGTACAATTGGTGGTCATTTTTGAGAGGGGTTAAGGGGATCAAAAGATGAAACATTTTTGTATGTAAATGTTCGTAGGAAATTTGTAATTGTTATTAAATAAAACATCCTTTCTGCAATGAGTCATTTTCCCATTTTAACAGATGATATGAACCAGCAACATGAAGAAATGCTGAACCACTCAAAGGTTCTCTCTTTTGTTTAAAATGGACATAAATTTAAGTGAAAACAACAACTGACCTACGGAAATTTGACCAAACGCATTAAAATTGTGTTGATCCTTTAGGAGAATGATACACTTGTCCTTTGTGATGTGTACGAGCCAACACCGCCTCAATCCGAGGAACGTTGTGGCCGGTAATACTCAAGGGGTCTCTCTTTTGTTTAAAATGGACAAAATTTTAATTTAAAACAACAACTGACCTACGAAAATCTAACCAAACACATTCTTATTTCCTTGATCTTTTATAATAATGATCCACGGGTCCATGGTGATGTGAAAGAGTCATCCCTGCCTCAATATGAGGCACGATGTGGCCGGTACCACCCAAAGGGTATCTCTTTTGTTTAAAATGAACACGATTTTATGTGAAAACAATAACTGACCTACGAAAATCTGACCAAACGCATTCGTATTATGTCAATCCTTTAGTAGAATGATCCACGGGTCCTTTTTTACTTGTACGAGTCAACCCTACCTCAATCCAAGGCATAGTGTGACCGCTACAACTCAAAGGGTCTCTCTTTTGTTTAAAATGGACGTGCTTTTAAGTGAAAACAAGAACTGAACTATGGAAATCTGACCAAACGAATTTGTATTATGTTGATCCTTTAGGATAACGATCCATGGTTCCTTGGTGATGTGCCATATTCAACCCTTCCTCAATCTGAGGCACGGTGTGACTGATACCACTCAATGCGTCTCTCTTTTGTTTAAAATGGACACGATTTTAAGTGAAAACAAAAACTGACCGACAGAAATCTAACCAAACACATTCAGATTACATTGATACTTTATTATAATGATACAAGGGTCCTTGGTGATGTGTAATATCCATCACCGCCTCAATCCGAGGCACGGTGTGGCCGCTATCACTCAAATGGTCTCTCTTTTGTTAAAAATGGACACGATTTTAAGTGAAAAAAACAACTGACCTACGAAAACAAAACCAAAAGCATTAGGATTGTGTTGATCCATTAGGAGAATGATCCACGATTCATTTGTGATGTGTAAGAGTTAACCCTGCTTCAATCCGAGGCATGGTGTGATCGCTATCACTCATAGGGTCTCTCTTTAGATTAAAATGGACACAATTTTAATTGAAAACAACAACTGACCTATGAAAATCTAAACAAACGCATTTGGATTGCCTTGATATTTTATAATAATGATCCAAGGGTCCTTGGTGACATGTAAGGGTCAACCCCGCCTCAATCTGAGGCACGGTGTGGCCGGTACCACTCAAAGGGTCTCTATTTTGTTTAAAATGGACACGATTTTAAGTGAAAACAACAACTGACCTAAAAAATTCGACCAAACGTATTCGGATTGTGTTGATACATTAGTATAATGATACAATGGTCCTTTTTTATGTGTAAGAGTCATCCTGGCTCAATCTGAGGCACGGTGTGGCTGCTAGCACTCAAAGGGTCTCTCTTTTGTTTCAAATGGACACAATTTTAATTGAAAACAACAACTGACCTATGAAAATCTGACCAAACGCATTCGGATTGTCTTAATACTTTAGGAGATCGATCCACAAGTCCTTTTTGATGTGTAAGAGTCAACCTAAACTCCATCCGAGGCATGGTTTGACCGTTATCAGTGAAAGAGTCCCTCTTGTTTAAAATGGACACAATTTTAATTGAAAAGAACAACTAACCTATGAAAATATGAACAAACGCATTAGGATTGCCTTGATATTTTATATAAACGATCCAAGGGTACTTTTGGATGTGTACGAGTCAACAGATCCTCAATATGAGGCACGCTGTGGCCGATACCACTCAAAGGGTCTCTATTTTGTTTAAAATGGACACGATTTTAAGTGAAAACAACAACTGACTTACGGAAATTCAACCAAACTCATTCGGATTGTGTTGGTACTTTATGAGAAATATAGACAGGTCCTTTGTGACATGTAAGAATCAACCCCACCTCAATCTGAGGAATGGTGTGACCGCTATCACTCAAAGGGTCTCTCTTGTTTAAAATGGAAACAATTTCAATTGAAAACAACAATTGACTTACGAAAATCTAACCAAACGCATTAATATTTCCTTGAAATTTTTTAATAACGATCCAAGGGTCCATGGTGATGTGTGTGAGTCATCCCTTCCTCTATCCGAGGCACGGTGTGGTAGGTACCACGCAAAGGGTCTCTCTTTTTTTAAAATGGACAGGATTTTATGTGAAAACAACAACTGACCTATCGAAATCCAACCAAACACATTCAGATTGTGTTGATCCTTTAGGAGAATGATCCATGGTTCCTTTGTGACATGTAAGAGTCAACCCCGCCTCAATCCATGGCACGATGTGCCCGCTATCAGTCAAAGAGTATCACTTTTGTTTAAAATGGACACGATTTTAAGTGAAAACAACAACTAACCTACAGAAATCTGACCAAACGCATTCATATTGTGTTTATCCTTTAGGAGAATGATCTACGGGTCCTCTGTGATGTGTAAGAGTCAACCCCTCCTCAATCAGAGGAACAGTTTGACCGCTATCACTCAAAGGGTCTCTCTTTTGTTTAAAATAGACACAATTTTAATTGAAAACAACAACTGACCTACGAAAATCCGACCAAATGCATTCAGATAGCCTTGATCATTTATAAGAACGATCCAAGGATCCTTGGTGATGTGTATGAGCCATCCCGGCCTCAATAGGAGGCATGGTGTGGCAGGTACCACTCAAAGGGCCCGTCTTTTGTTTAAAATAAACTAGATTTGAAGTGAAAAAAACAAATGACCTATGGAAATCAGAGAAAATACATTCAAGTTGTGTTGATCCTTTAGGAGAACGATCCACGGGTCCTTTATGACATGTATGAGTCAACCCCGCCTTAATCTGAGGCACGGTGTGACCGCTATCACTCAAAGGGTCTCTCTTGTTTTAAATGGAAACAATTTTAATGGAAAACAATAAATGCCCTACGAAAATCTGACCAAATGCATTCATATTGCCTTGATATGTTATGAGAACGATCCTAGGGTCCTTGGTGATGTGTGCAAGTCAACCCCTCCTCAATTTGAGGCACAGTGTGGCTAGTACCACTGAAAGGGTCTCTATTTTGTTTAAAATGGACATGATTTTAAGTGAAAACAACAACTGACCTACAGAAATTTGACCAAACGCATTCGGATTATGTTGATCCTTTAGGAGAATGATCCATGGGTCCTTTTTGAAGGTTATGAGTCAACCCTGCCTCAATAATACACACAGTTTGACCGGTATAACTCAAAGGGTCTATCTTGTTTAAAATGGACACAATTTTAATTGAAAACAACAACTGACCTATGAAAATCCGACCAAACACATTCGGATTTCCTTCATCTTTTATAAGAATGATCCAAGGGTCCTTGGTGACGTGTAAGATTCAACCCCGCCTCAATATAAGGCAAGGTGTGGCTGATACCACTCAAAGGGTATCTATTTTGTTTAAAATCGACACGATTTTAAGTGAAAACAACTACTGACCTACAGAAATTCAACTAAACTCATTCAGATTGTGTTTATCATTTAGGATAATGATCCACGAGTCCTTTGTGATGTGTATGAGTCAAAACCACCTCAATTTGAGGCACGGTGTAACCGCTATCACTCAAAGGGTCTCTCTTGTTTAAAATGGACACAATTTTAATAGAAAACAACAACAGACCTACGAAAATCCGACCAAACGCATTCGGATTCCCTTGATATTTTATCAGAATGATCCAAGGGTCCCTAGTGATGTTTATGAGTCAACCCTACCTCAATCTGAGGCTTGGGGTGGCCAGTACCACTCAAAGGGTCTCTATTTTGTTTTAAATGGACATGATTTTAAGTGAAAACAACAACTGACCTAAGAAAATTCGGCCAAACGCATTCAGATTGTGTTGATCCATTAGAAGAACGATCCAATGGTCCTTTTTGATGTGTATGAGTCATCCTCGCCTCAATCTGAGACATGGTGTGGCTGATAGCACTCATTGTGTCTCTTTTTTATTTCAAATGGACACATCTTTAATTGAAAACAACAACTAACAAATGAAAATCTGACCAAACACATTCGGATTGTCTTGATCCTATAATAGAACGATCCACATGTCCTTTGTGATGTGTAAGAGTCAACCTTGCCTTAATCCGAGGAATAATGTGGTCTCTAGCGCTCAAAGGGTCTCTCTTTTGTTTAAAATGAACACAATTTTAATTGAAAACAACAACTGACATATGAAAATGTGACCAAACACTGTCGGATTACCTTGATCATTTTTAAGAATGATCCAAGGGTCATTGGTGACATGTACGAGTCAACCCCACTAACCCCCTGGACCGCCCCCACCCCCTGGACACCAATCCACCCACCGGACACCCCCACCCCTCTGGACACCCCCACCCCCTGTAAGGCCCCCCGACACCTTGGACACTAGCCCACCCCTGGAAATCGCCCCTCGGACACCAATCCACCCCCTGGACTACCCCACCCCCTGGACACCAATCCACCCCCACTCCTCTGGACACCCCCACCCCCTATAATGCCCCCCCGACACCTTGGACACCAGCCCACCCCCTGGAAAGCCCCCCAGACACCAATCATACCCTATAACGCCCCCACCCCCTAGACACCAATCCACCCCTGGATACCCCCACCCCTCTGGACAACCCCACCCCCTGTAAAGCCCCCCTGACACCTTGGAAACCAGCCCACCCCCTGGAAAGCCCCCCCGAACACCAATCCACCTCCTGGACCACCCCCACCCCCTGGACACCAATCCACCCCTGGACACCCCCAACCCTATGAACACCCCCACCCCCTGTAAAGCCCCCTTGACACCTTGGACACCAGCCCACCCCCTGGAAATCCCCCTGAACACCCCCCTACCCCCCCTTGGACAGCCACCCCAAACCCTTGAACAACCCCTTAACCCCCTTGAATTCTGAATTGAATTCATTATATACTTAATTAACTTATGAATTATGTGTTAATGGTGTACGGGTATACTTGTTGTATGGGTATACTTAGTCTAATTATCTAATGATTTATGAGTTAATTTTGTGTGGGTATACTTGCTTTAATTAGCTTATTGAGATGCTGATTTTGTTTGCAGGTGTTCGGGTGTGCTGTTGCAGATTTTTTCGTAGCAGGAGAGAGGGCATTTATCAGCGCTAAAAAAGCGCTAATAAACTACACCTTTATCAGTGCTAAAAAAGTGCGGATAAAGGATAAGTTTATCAGTGCTAAAAGAGCGCTGATAAAACACTCATTTATCAGCACTCTTTTAGCACTAATAAAGGGTGTTTTATCAGTGCTCCTTTAGCGCTGATAAAGGTCTCATTTATCCGCACTGATAAAGTAGCGCTTTTTTATTGCTTAGTAAGCGCTAATAAAGGGTACTCCCCTTTATCAGCGCCGAGCTTTAAAATTATTTTTTATCACTGTTGAAGCCTTTTTTTAGTGCTGTTAATGCCCGTATTTGTAGTAGTGTTTAATGTTGGAGAATAGTAACAAAATCGGGATGAAGAAATTTTTTATGATGTGTAGGGAATTTACATCATGAGTTGGTGGAGATAGTGATGTGATGATAAATTTTTCACCCAAAATTGTAGTGAAAAAAGGATTTATTCCTTATTAAAATTAACAGAAAATAAATTTACATCATAAAATTCATTATTGAAATGAGTTTTATGAAGACAATTCACTAAATGATTAACTGATTCATGATCTATATTCAGTTTATGTTATGATTTCATCCTGAGTATTTTATGGAGGATTCTGAATTTACATCGTAAAACAATAGTTTAAAATGTGATTCCATTGGGTAATAATATTTTAGAAGCTAGAGTTATACAATATATGAAGTGAATTCTTTATTCATGTTATAAAATAATCATTAACTACATAATTAACGATCTGGAATTTAAGACACTTGACCAGATCGTCAGATATTTTGAAAGAGGGTTTCTGTACATCAACCAGGGAGACATCACAGATGACATATAACCAAAGGATCATCCAGTTATAAATTATTTTCTATATATTGAGGTTGACAAGATCATAAGATAGATAATTCTCAATGAGGGGAATCTCTAGATAATTCACTACTACATTTTTATTTCCAAATTTTCCTTTCTTTATTTTATTTCAATATAGTGATGTATTCATTCTCATGAATCATCTAATTTACCCTTTTTATGGAGTCTTAAACTCTTTGAGTGATCCAGAAAGGGGGAGGTTAATATGATATTCCATGTTTGAGTTTCAGCACCTAAATAAATAATAAAATCTATTTTTTATTCTTTTGAGTCTAATTTTTTTAATTTTATTTTTAGTTACCTCTTGAATTTGTGTATGATTTTGATTTTACTAAATTTAAATTTCCTTGGTCAATGATCCATATCACTCTTCGCCAACTTCTTATCTATATATGATAGAACTTTCTAGGGTTGGGTGGTGAGTACTTAGCAATCTCCAACGCTTGGGAAGAATTGTGGAATGAACTATTGGTTACTAGGGAATAAAAATGCGTAATTGAGGACTGACATAATAAATCAAAATGACCCACTAAAAAGAAAGAAACAAAGGAAGGATTTTATAGCAATTAGATAATTTAGTTAGGTTTATTATCACATTCACTATCTATCCACATAAGTTAGAGGAAGAAATTTCATATAATATCTCTTACTAGTATGACAGGAAAATGGTTAGGACTAAAACTGAAAACCATTATGGAATTCTGATAAGCCCATCCAATCCATAAATCATCACCATTTTGATCAAATGTTTTTAGTTAACCCATTTAATTTAGTAATTTTTTTTTTCAAAATCATACCAAATCAATTTCCTCAAAATAAATTTACAAGGTGAGAACTCATTTTGTTTTCACTACTCTAAGGATATGACCAAGGGTTAACTACTATACTATACCAAAGAAGAATAATATCTTGAAATTCCCCATGATAATGTGTGCATCATACATAGAACAATTTCTAAGACAGAAGTACCACTAAATAAAAAAACTATAATCATGAATGACCAATAATTCAAATAACCAAGTAAGTAAACTTTAACCTGAAATTGAAAGAACACTACCCCAATATAGGATAATAAAATTTAAAACATTATTTATGGAAATAAACATATCATTTTCAACTATAACTCTTAGAGTTCACTTTGAACTGAAAACAATGTGTGGAGATCCCAATCAAATTCTCAAGGACCTTTAAACACCAAAATTTTTCTATCCCTGAAACCTAATTCCTCTACATTTTGAAAAAATGATTTTGAATTATGTATTTACATTATTAATTCATTTCCATAATTTCATGTCCTTTCATGAGGAGACCTGAATAGAAAAATCAAATTGCTTTACTATGTTTTATCTAGATTCATTCCCTGATGATTCATGTAAGAGAAAGTTATGCATATGGAATTCCCCTTATCACTTGAGAGATAACTTAAATAATTGATATAAACTCAACATCTAAGAGAATTTAACATTTGAAAATATCTAAAGAGGTGTTCTATTAAAATATTCTTCACCATATTCTGGAGAGTGGAAATTTCAAAAAAGATCATTTCCATTTTCCAATAAACTTAACAGACTCTCTATGAGTACTTTGAGAAGTCAATGAAACTATACACTTGATTTCTACATAATGATATTTAGTAGAAATAATTACTTATGTTATTCTTCCATAAAAAGTTCGATAATGACTAAAATTGTCTTAATTCTACATTTGGAGGTGCCCTGAATGAAAAATTTCTAGTAGAATCTAAATGTCTGGTTGAAAAGATTGTTTAGAAGTCACATCAATTTGGCACAAGAGGTACATGAATGAGAGACAACCATTGGGTAAGAAATTATGATTCATTATATCATTTTGAATCTAAATATGATAAACTGACTAGTTTATTCTAACAAAATTATTTTATGAAAGAGAGTGGAAAAGTATACTTTATCTTAGGTATGTGGTTTTTGTGCTTTGCCTACTCATTTTACTATCCAGTGTCTAGAAGCTCAGGTGATATAAATCTATTTCATAACCTTTAATCAAAGAAAATTCTTGTAGAATTTTCTACCTCTACCCTAGGACCAACATGGATTAGGAAACCAATTAAACTAGGTGATATATTGTTATCCAAACGGGTATGCCATCTAACACCCTTCTAGGAGTAGTAATATCAGAATCCACTGACACTAAAAAACCCAATAAATCACAATACTAATAGAAATATTTTCAACCTCAAAAGTTAAAACAAAAAACATATGGAAAACCATCAAAAAGTTCATATTATAATCACCAAGGAGAATATATTTCCTCTTTAAAGAATTCAATAAAATATCTAACCCTTAAGTTTGAAAGTATTTTCGAATTTCTAACCAAAAATATGGGAAATCTTATCATGTTATTATTCTTTAATTATAAAGAGAATTTATCCGTGATTACACCATGATTTGGAACATATCACCATCCACATTTACAAATAAGACCTAAAATTATATATAGCATTATATAGAACAACTTAGCCTACTAAGAGAAGAAGATATGATTAATTATGAAATATGGACTAGGTTTAGGAAAGAGAGACCAGAAAAACCTATGAAAAAGCAAAAACGGTACAAGAATATTCCTACACCATTACCTTATGCAATAATTTAGTCATATAAGTTTTAAGATGACAAACTACAATAATAAATTCAATAAAAACTTTATAAGGATGAAATCAAAACCTCTCTATTGGAAACCATATGAAAAATCCCCAAATATGAAATTCTTTAAAGGAACTATGCACTAAAGGAATGGTACTCAACAGAAATGAGTGAATAAACATTGGGAGAATCAAATTAGTGATGATCATGCCTCCAATTACATGAAAATTTAATGATCTAGTGAAATTTTCCATTACCTACACCATTGGATCCTTAAATTTTAATAAACATTTATATGATCGAGGAGCATCAATTGGATGTTTTATTCTTCACAGATAATAGAATTTAATACAATAAGAGTAGTGGTCCTATTATAGAATAGATCCATAGTTTTCCCAGATGGAGTTATATATGTAGTACTCAGAGTGGTAATATTATAGATTTTTTTCTAGTAGACTTTTATGTCCTCTCTATGAAAGAAGATAGATCAGTAGAACACTCTACCATTATTTTGGGGTGACCTTTAATAAATAAGACCAATACCATCATTAATTTCCATGAAATAATTTTCACACATAATCTTGAAGATATCACAACACAATTATACATTCTTGATGCAATGTAGCATCCGTCAAGAAATCAGTCATAATATGAAATCTCTCACAATGAAGGTACAAAACCAATTAATGATTCCTATACAATTGAAGAATTATTAGAACTTGGGGATAATTTTTCAATAGAAAATACCAATACCAAAAAATACAAAAAATCCAAATGTGAAACTAGAATAAGTGGTAAATTATGATTTATTGAATGATTTAATAAAATAATCTGACATGATACAAGAGATGTAATGAATAGAAGTAGGGAACCTAAACATAATCTCATCCATTAAAAAACTAAAAAGCATATAGTTAAGGTAACTCACAAGTGATTTAAAAAATTTATACCTTACGAAAGGAGATAAATTAGTAGTGATTGTTACCAATAATCTTTTTGAGACCTGAGAAAAACTCCACTAGACCTTCTAAAAAGAATGGCCATGCCATAGGTTAAAGTTTATGTTATATACCCAGAATCAACCCCTAGGTTTTGTCTCACATAATCCTATTGAAAGATGATTCCAAACTAGTTATTCATCCTTGGATAATACTTAATCCTATAATCATGGAGGTATTTATGAAATATGTTGAAAAATTATTGGCATCCAAAATCATTTACCGAATCTCAGATTCATTGTGGGTCCCCCTAATCATTGTTGTCCCAACGAAAAATGGCCTTGAAATTTTCAAGAATGAACAAAATGTTATCATTTATATGAGAGTTAAAAAAAATCTGGAGAGTGTGTATATAATATTAAAAAATTAATTAGGTGACTCAAAAATACCACTTTACCATCCCATTCACCGATTAAATTCTTGAAAGGAAAAGAATTGAAAAATCATTATTGATTCTTAGATGGTTTCTTAGGATACTTTCTGGTATCAATAACTTCTAAAGACATGGATAATATTATATTCACCTATCAGTTGGGAACATTTTTCTAATATATGATGGATTTTGGGTTATACAATTACCTCGAAACATTTCAATGTTGTACGATATGTATTTTCCAAATCATATTGAGGAATTCCTTGATTTTTTTCATTAATTCATTATTTTTGGTATTTCTTTTGATCTCTTATTAGTAAATTTAGAAAATGTTATGAAAAATACAATGAGAAATTTTTTTTCTTAAGCTCTGAAATAAATCATTTCGTAGTCAAGAAATGTATAGTTTTAGGACACATAATTTAAGATAAGTGAATGGAGGTGCATAATTCAATTGTTTATGTACTGAAATTATTTCCATATCCATCTTTTTTGAAACATTTTATATAATTATTAGTCTATGAAGGTTTCCATAGAATATTTATCAAATATTTCATTCATATTTAACTACCACTCCCAAGATTAATTTAAAAGGATACTAAAATTGATTTTAATAGTGATTGAATGAAGGAATTTGATGAATTCAAGTAAAGGCTAATCACTCTGCCCATAATGAAACCACCCAACTGGGACTATCCTTTTGAGTTTCTCTATGATGTATCAAACCAAGTTGTTGGAGAAACCCCCTCAATAAGAATTAATAGTGATCCAAAATTCATTTACGATGCCTCTAGGACATAAGGTGATAAACTTATCAAATACACAACCATAGAGAATGAGTTTATTCTAGTTGTTTTTCACAAGATAAATTAATATATCATCTTATTAGAACTAAAGTTGTTTTTTATGATCTTGAAATTCATAGGTACGTAATGAAAATGGATGATTGTAATCCATGAATGGTTTGATGGATTATTATATTATAGGTGTTCCTCATGGAAATTAAAGACATGAATGGAACAAAAAATTAGATCGCAGATCACCTTAGTAGACTACCCAACACTATTGTGGTAGGAAATCCATATCAGAACCCACTCAATGATTTTATGAATAGAGAAAAACTCTATATAATTGAAGGAAAATCACCATGTTATGAAAATCATTATCAATTACTTGGTTATATATCTAGTACAATCCTAACATAATTATTAACAGAATCCTAAACTAAAATCCAATGCTAAATTTCATATTTGGGAAGACTCATTGAAGTGGAAAATTTTCAATGACCCAGTCATAAGAAAATGCATACCATCATGTAAAATTGAATCATTTTAAAATTTTTCACACATTATCTAGTGGAGGACACTTTGGAAATAATATAATATCTATAAAAGTTTTATAAAATGAAATTTTATTGGTCATCTTTATTCAAATATTCTTAGGAATTTTGTAAAAAATGTAAAAAATGTTAGTTTTCATGTAATATCTCAAAAATATTGGAAATGAATCAAAAAACAATTACCTTTTTTGGAATTTTTGGAAGTGTGGGGAATATAATTCATGGGATTATTCTCAATTTAATTTTGTAATTTTTATATTCTTCTATCTATATATTACATTTCCAAATGGGTTGATGAAAAATCCACAAAGATTGATGATGCTAGCATTTCATGTGACTCTTTCAGGGATAACATATTATATAGGTTTGGAGTACCACGGTCCATAATAAGTGACCTAAGAACTCATTTTTTCAAATGTAACATATAGTCACTATTGAAATTTTTTGGGGCCCTTCAAAAAACATCAATACCATACTATTCAAAAATTAAAAAAAATTCAAAATCTCTAATAGTGAAATCAAATGTATTTTGGAGAATAACTTCAAACCAAATAGGAAGGTCTATAATCAATAATTGGAATATACCTTATAGTATTATAATATTTCCTAAAATACAAACACATGGATGATACCCTATCGATAGATTTTTTGGAAAATCATCCATATTCATATAGAATGGGAGCACAAAGAATACCATGCAATAAGAAAGATGAATTTGGATTTGGAAAGTATTGGAAAAGAAAGAAAATTTTAGCTTATGGAGATAGTGAAAATGATGAGATAATCATTTAAAAATTAAAGGATCTATAAATATATAACATGAATATCCCATGAAAAGATAATTCAACTAATAACCTTTAATCCTTGAGATAATGTATTTTTACATAACTCTAGACTTAAGCTGATGCTAGGTAAACATTATTCCAATTGGGAAGGACATTTTAATATTATTCATGTATAACATTTTGGTATTACATATATTATAAATGAAGTAGGAGAAAATTGAATCATTATAAATGGTAATAGGATAAATAAGTTCTATGTGAACATAACATAAGAACTAGTGGATGAGAGATTACACTCCTTTACCGTGATTATCAGTATGGAACATGAAGTTATTCATTTGATTTACATTTTATTAAATATTATAATTCTATTTAAAAAATACAAACATGAATAATATGTTTGAATTAATTTCATACACTCAAAATATTTAGTTCGGGATAGGTAATATTATAATCTAGGATATATTGATTTTTTTTAATTTTTTGAGTTGAGCCAACACTTCAAAAAAAGGTTATTACATGAGGTAAACCATATTATTTGACATACTATATTCTAATTTTGAGTCTCATTTAATAACGATTGAACATGTCTAAACTATAACTCATTTTTATTCTTATTTTTTGGTCTATCAAAATTTAAGAAGTCAATATGAATATTTAATACAGAATTCACACTGAAAAAAGGATTTCACAATATTTGAATGAAATTTATTTCATCAAAGAAGAATTAATATCGTAAAAACTATGAAACAAAACATTAGAAAATTATTACCTACAAAATCTAATTTGGACCATCTTGGAAAAGAGTATTATGTGTTTTAATTCTTTAATTTATTTTATCACTGTAGTTTAAATCTATTTTTAGATTTAAAATATTTTTTCATTCCCATAGTTTTCCTTCTATCATTAGTTGAATCTTCTATGAGGCATAAATTTATTTGAAATCCAATGATTCTAGGTTATAGGTTTCAATGATAATGTGATTGAATGAGTAAAATGTAGAAGTGACTAATTAATGTGAATTTTAGGATTTCAATTTTAAAGAATCTTGATTTATAGTAATTATTTTCTTTATGAAAATGAAATTTCCCAACCATTTTGATACTTTGAATTTTAAAAATTTATATGAATTGATTGTTATTATATATCAATTCCATAAGTGATTGTCCCGAATTCGTATAGTCGATTAATGAAAGTATTTCTAGACCAAATACTGTATGTATTATCTTGAGAATATTTTTTGAGTGATCTTGGGTCATTCCACCTACTAGAACATTTTTTAAAATATGTCAAAGATACGACTATGTAAAATATGATTGAGGTAATTTTTATTTTTAATATGTTAACCTTGTGACCACATTTTATATCAATCCTTATATATTCTATAGTGGTATTGAATGAGTAAAATTGGTAATCGACTAATTAAAGGGAATATTAGGATTTTATATTTAAGGAATCATGATGTATATGAATTAATTGATTTAGGAATGTGAAATTTTCATACCATTTTCATACATTAAATTTCTAAAATTTATGTTGATTGATTTTTTATTATTAGCACATGACATGAGTTATTTTTCCAAAATTCATACGTTTCATTCCAAATAGGATTTACATACCAAAACAATTTTTATATTATCTTGATCATATTTCTTGAGTGACCTCCTAGGAATACCTCATACAAGAACATGCATCGAAACTTGTAAAATCTATGACTGTGAAAAATCACATTTAATATGATTGATGAAATTTTTACTGGTTATCCTTTATCATTGGGAAAACCTTTAACATGTGTACTATGTATCACATAGAATCCATGGTTTAAAAATCTAGGAATGATCCATGTACAATCCATTTATATCATTACCTACCCTACTCCATGTATATTGCATGATATTCTAAAGTTGAGGTGCGGGAGTGCATGAAGTCATTATGGGAGGGATGTATTATATTATAAGGAAAAAATATGAGGATAATATATTAGGCATTGAGAAATGATCATGTTAAATTCATTTTACTTCTATTGTTTCCCATTATTTAATAATAATGAAAAAATAAAAAAGTGTTGGTTGAGTTTTGGGAAAATCTAAAATCACCATGACCATACTAATGACATTATTATATGGGGTTAGGTGGTGGATGTGAGATTTTATGTAAGAGTAAATTTTGAAAAAGTAAAAATATCAATAAGGTGATATTCTTTAATTAAACTTATACTGATCATGATCTTACTTTGAGTTCTAGGAAATGAGAGTTTTCATTTCACAGAGGATATGTTCATTTCCCATAACTTTATATATCATGCAACATGATTTCAAGATAATCCTAATTTTTTATCCTTAATGTTTTGGACAGAAATCCCTACCAACATTTAGATTTGGATTTATCAGTATATTATTTTTAAAGTATTGGTTATTTTATGATGAATTTCGACTTTACAAAGTGGAGAATGTCGATCCTTTTAATGTTTATTGAAAAGGATCATGTACTCATGGTATAACATAAATATACTTAAATTTGTATCATGGGTGATGATAGAAAATAATTAATTATGCAGTAAAACATGATTTTACGAGCTTTATAATAATTAATTATGATATATGATTGAATGGTAGAAAAATATTCTCCATTTTTCAATGGGAAAAAGTAAAATACTTGGATAGATTATTCTCTTTGATGTATTTTTTTTTAATTTATGTTTTATGTTTAATTTGAAAAGTTCACCCCCATTAATAATCATTTGATTTAATTTCACTGGAATTTTAATGTTGATAGAATTGTCTTCCTATTCAATTTACGTTGAGATTACTTATTTTATGAAAATAATGTTCTAGGTGTGGGTGAATTCATAGAACTATTTTATGATTTTATATTTTAATATTAAAAACATTGTTTCTATAAATTAAGTAATTAATTTTTATGTTATTTAATTGGTTTTTTGATTTATGTAAAGATTTAATGATAGAATAAATGAAAACAAAAAGAGATGACTACAGTGAGATGCAGAAAATTTGCATTTCTAAACAATGTGAAACATTGTGACATCATAAATATATATCATAAACATCAATAATAAAGTGATTTTTTTTAAATACTATTAACTAAAAGTTTTGATGATTTATGCCTTATATTTAGTCTACATCATGAGTTCATCATTATATTTGAAGGAGGATACATAATTTTTATTGTAAAAAGATATCTTACAATGTGGCTCCCTCGATAAAGAATGCTTTAGAAGTTGGTGACACACCATTGATGATTTGAATTGTGTATTCATGCCACAAAATTGTCTTCAACTATATAAGTGAAGATATGAAATTTCGGTCTCTTGACTAGATCATCAGATCTTTTCAAACAAAAATTCTATCCATAGACCCGAGTGACTTCAAAGATGATTTATAATTTATGAACTACCTAAGTATAAATAGGCAACTATAAATTAAGTGCCAAAAAACCAAAATAGGTAGATATTTGAAAAAAGGAATGCTTTACATAAAGAATTAATGTAGTTTTAATCCCTTATTTTTTGTTATTTATTTACTTTTAATCTAGTGATGCCTTCCTTCTCTATAATCCACTTGTTTACCCTTCACATGGAGGGGTAAAATCTTAGAGTGATAAAGAAAGGGTGAGGCAAAATTTATTTTCCATGACTTTATTTTTTTAACTTAATTAATAAAACCCTTTTAAATATTCTTCTCTCTGGTATCATTATTTTAATTGTAGCTTTAATTTACTCATGCAATTGTGTAGGGTTTTGATTTTGTTAAATTTAAATTTCCTTAGTTGATGATCCATATCTCCCTCCAAAAAAATTCATTTCTATATATGATGGAACATTCTAGGATTTTTTAGTGAGTAATCAATGATCACAAGTTCAATAATAGAATTGTGGTAGGAACTATTGGTGGTTTGGGAATAATAATACCCGAGAAAGGATTTCCCTAATTAACCAAAGTATCTACTATAAAGGAATAGGAATAGGAAATATAGTATACCATTCTTATTTTTTATTTAGGGTTATTATCACATCCACTATCTATCCTAGGGGGAGAGAAGAAGTGATAGTTGAATTTTTCTCTTACCAGTTTAATAGGAAAAGGATTAGGTTTAAAACTGAAAACCATGATGGACTTGTGATAGGTCCATCTAAGCCCACCATGATCACTATCTTAATAATTTTTTTAATCATCCCAAATAATATTTCAATAATAACCCTTTTCTCAAAATCAATCCGAATCAGTTTCCTCTAAATAAACTAAAAAGTGACATATAATTTTGTGTAAACTCATCCCAAGAGACTAGCTAGGGTAAAAAACTAGAATATATGAAGGAAAGTTAATTATTTTTACATGCCCCATGAAAATGAATTCATCAAATTATAAAAATAATAAATTTGGGAACACACTATATATATTTTTGTTGAAAATTTAAATAAATAAAATTATTTTCTTTTCTGAATCTCTACTATAATCAGATACTTGGGGTTCATCATCATGAATGAATCTGATGATTGTGATAACCTATTATGGGTGAGTTAACTTTTCATAAAATAGGGTCTATATAATCTTCCTGAAGGATCATCCATCAGTAGAATCCACATGACCTTTCATTAGAAAATAATAAATACCTTAGTGCAGTTGAGTATAATTCCACCAAGAAGTTATATGGGAAAAACTATTTTAGCTATTTTTGACACTTTAAATGGATGAACTTACATATTTAGTGAAATAAATCATATCTGAATAATGGTATGACCTATAAATTCTATGTGATGAATTTTATTCATTTACACAGGACACTTGTTTATAGGACACTAAAAAACCCACAAATCATAAATCCAATTAACTCATGTTCATCATGATTAGTGAAATAATAAAATAATAAAAACATAAACCAAGAATAATAATCTTATATACCAAGTAAACTAAAATTTTCATAAAACATGTGTTCGAAATTCACTTGTTCATGGTCTGTTATAAGATTTGAAACATTACTATATAACATGTCTTCCATCTCCCTAAATAGTAAATCAATATATAATTATATAATATCATTTTTAACTTCCCCTAGTAAGATACCATTTTCTGGTTTCATGACTTATAGGTCACCACGTGACCTCATATAAGCCTTCCCGCATGATTAAAGATGCTGACAATTAGTGAGGGACTTGGGTGTCACTATGGGGAGAATATAACCTCATATCAAATTAATATAAAATTTAAAAATAACTAATAAAAATAGATATTAATAAATAAAATTATGTGGAAGAAAAAAATCAAAACATTATATATCTAATGGAAACACAGAAACATACAATCTCACATGGTCAAACCAACATATTTCAACCAACCACTCATTCATCTGATTGCATACACAAGATAAATTAAGAGGTTAAATAACCATGAGTTTCAACTACTGGAACTAAAAATAAAATCATCCAAATTTATTGTCTTATTTTAGCTATCCCACTTATTCATACAACATATGGCCTCTACCCAATATAAACCTACGATTAGGGAGTTCTGCTTGGGTAACTAAGTGACAAGACTTCCAGAGAATGGTGTGAGTACTACTTAGAAGGCAACCACCAAGGGGGTCCCAAACATACATGGTAAATACAATATATTCATAGATTATATTCCCATAAAATTAATAAATAACCATATAAGAATAAATAAATAATCACCAAAGATCATTGGATTTCAAATTGACACCCAAGATCGACTATACATAATTCAGCTAGTACTAAATGTTTCTATGCATGGAACATATCCTAGGGTGATATAATTCCTACCTTTAGATCTTGTAAACATTCCTATGCACAAGGTATAACTCCAAGATACTAGGAACCATATAAGGCATATCATAATATCATATTAAATGAAAAATCCTTAGCATCACCAGTGAACTAATGTCATCACCATTCATTTATGGATCCTAGAGTGGTAATCCCTAGTTTCACATAAAAATCATGGAACATTTTATATTAGGGAGGTAATAACTAACATTCATTATCAAATAACTCTAGATGAAAGGGAGGTAATACTTGAAATCCTACAATATCCATTTATCACTAGATCCTAGGTTGGTAATCTCGGGTATGTCATCACCACCAAACACTACTGAGTCAAAGGGAGAAAATCTCTAACATCCCCGGATCACCAAGTATCATCGGATCTTAGGGAGGTAATTTATGGAATCCTATCACCACTGAACACCTATGGATCTTAGGGAGGTAATCCCCGACATCTCCTAATAACCATGTATTATTTTATCCTAATGATATAATCCCTTATATCCTATACTACGATCAAGAATCTCTATATCAAAGGGAGGTAATACCCTATATCCCCCAATTACCAACATCTCTAGTTATAAGAAACATGGTTTTCATATGTGGCTTGAATTTTTTTATTTTCATTTGAATGCTTAATTATGGAATAATATGAATATCCTTTGAGGTTATAAAGGTATGATTGGGTGTTTGGGATTGTACGAATCATAAAACTAAACTTTTTGGGAGAAACAGTCCTACCACGGGGTCAGTAGAAACTATGTGGGGAAGTTTCATGGTCACTAATAATTGTGAAAGATCTATGTAGAGAGGAGGATCTCGCATGGTTTTTTAAACTATGAAATTTCGGGAACACATCTATTAAATAAATGTAGAGTTTTAACAGATCCGATTTTCATGGTTTGTGCACATTTATTCATATTATGAATACTAACCATGTTGGGAGGCCCTTGCTATAAAAAATGGTGCATGGTTTAGCTGACTTGGTGGCCTAACCATGAGGCCCCTTATTTTGGATGAATATATGAAATTTATCCAAATTTATCCTTTATTTTAAAGATAATTTTTAATTTTATCATACATTGGCAGCTACTTTGTTTGAGAGATCGTCCTTGAGAAAAAGGTATCTTTTGATGTTGTTTCTTCATATGATCTCTGAATCAAGAATTGTTCATTTCATTGGATCCTCATTAGTGAGTACTAAAATCATTTTGTTCCATTTTTATTCTTCTTAGTATTGGATGCAATATTGAGGTACCATATGGTATTCCCTAATTTCATTTTCTTTATATGTTATTCATTTTTGTTATGATTTGATTTGAATTGAGAGTTGATACTAAAATAACACCTTAGTAAAGACCTATGGTAGGTGGTATATAATATTTACTTGAGGTTTGGAAGTTACTTAACCTTGTTTCTATTGTTCTACCCACCATACTTTCCAAAAAAATCCTGAATTTGAAATTATTAATTAAATTAAATGATATGGATCATGATAGGAATGACCTTATGTTCTGTTGAGTTTAGTTGGAGTTTGTTTCCCCAAACTAGGACACCCATTGGATGTTCCCTTTTTCCTTTTCTAATAATTAGACCACTCAAGAGGTGTGTTTTTAAGATTCCTATTTAGAGGAATCCCATAATGTAATTAATTGAATTAAATTGATTGATTGAGATATGTGCTTCCTTCTTTTTCCATGTGATATATGATGTTGAATTGTTTAATTACTGAATTGTTATTTTTATATAAGTGGGTAAACTCATTGATTATTTTTGAATGATTACTTTTAAAATGGGTGGGTGTACTCAAGTGATTGAATTCTAGTGAATTATTGATTGGAAATAGATGTGAATTGAAATGATAGTGGATTCTCTAGTTGGTAAACCTTGGATCTTGATTCCATTTAGATTCCATGTTAATTTCCCCCTTATAAATTGTTTTGGAGAATAATATTTCATGGTCTCAAATACCCCTTAGATATTGATTATGTAGGAGGCCAGGGGAATTTATACCCCTTGGATCTTGCTTGTTTTAGTTGTTTTGGATATGCTCTATTAAGATGATCCTTAGAATCCACAGGTTCCACTACCGAGAACCATCAAGATGATCCTGGGACTCAATTAGAATAAATTCACATTTTATACCTTGGATCTAAAATTTTGGGGTCTTAAAATTATGATTATTTGGAATGGACATGGTAAATGTGATATTCATGGTTATACGACTTGGACGGGGTAGTTCTAACAGTCCTAGTTATATGAAAAGTCCATGCGTTTGGTGAGACTTGGTGTATAAAACATGGACATGGTGTTTAAATTCAATTACCTTATAGGTTCTTTGTTATAAGATCTTGACACTTGTCTTCCATAGAGCCCTGTGAGTCTATTTAGTATCACTTTTCTCTCATTATACATACCAAAGGAAATTTAATTTCATATTTCTTACTTATTTTACTTTGCACTATTATTTAGCATGTCATATTGCATAGATAGGAATTTTTACAGATCTTTGGTTGGTTACCTAATGGGATTTTATATGACACCCTATTCAAGTCATCATTGGGTTCCTAGACAGAAATTATGGATGAATGTTAGGATCAGGGAAAGCATCCACAGTTTAATGCGTGATTGTGTTCCATGATTTGGAGCAGGGGAGCATGACATCGAGATGAGCTCATGATGCTATTTGAAGATAATGTGTTTTGGAATTTTTGGTATAAGGTGACATGTACTATATTGATTCCACGTATACCTATTTCATATGATTTATAGAAACATTAAATGTATCTTTATGTCTTGTATATGCGATTACTTCTGGAATTGATTACATAAAGATGGCTTGTTCATCTATTTTTTTCCTGGATGTTATATCTTTTTCTGATTTTGGTTTAATTTGTCTTTTGTTTCTGCACGGATTTCGGGGATGACCTCCTGGACTGGAGATTCAAACGTTCCGATCGGTTTCTAGCGGGTTTGTTCATAGAACCGGAAACATCCAATGATTCCACATCCGTTTGGACCTACTTTCCAAAGGTAGGCGCTCATTAGCTTGTGGACTGATGAGGCTTAGGAATTTGCATTGGTCGAGAGGATGGGAGGTCGGACTCATCACACCTTTTTGAGGGGAATTATTGTCTACTCCGGGAATCTCTTTATAGATTTAAGTTATTTTTGTGAATCCTTATTACATTACCAAGTATAAAATGTGCTTTCCTTTAGTTTTAACAATCAATGATTAAATATGCAAGAAATTTAGAGAATCTTTTATATGTATTCGAGGTTCTTCATCAATAGAGAATCATCTATATCTGTTTAGAGATTCTTGGTCAATGGTATCCTTCAAAACAATTATATAAAAGTCTCTTGGTCATTATGATGACCAGGCTGGTTTTAAAGCCACTCAGTGGGGCACTTGAAGTTTATCGTCATTCAGAAGGACATGGATTATTTCAAAGTTGGGATCAAACCCAAAAATGGGCTACCTACGTATCCTTTGTTTTGGAAAAGGAATCAGAACCCACGTAGTTCGAGTAATGGAGTATGATGTTTATGATTGATGGCTCAAAGAAGAATGTCATAATTACTTTTACACTCTAAGCTCACGTGAGTCATGCTCGGTGTGAGAAACAAGAGGTATTGGTAAAAATTAGACAATTGTGCCATGAAAGATGCAATCATAAGAATTTGTTTGGGGCTTATGTATGTATGACTGCCCAGATAGATGAAGGTTTAGGATTCACTTTTAGGGAGAAAATCCATGAACAGGGTCCATAATGTTATATGTGCTTCATGGAGATTTGAATACTCTAATCTTGGGGCTTACTCCTAAGGAGGATGCCCAAGTTTGGGAACTTTAAGAATTTGGGGATTACTCCTAAAGAAGGATGCCCAGATTTGAAATTGGGGCTTACTCCTGAGGAGGATGCCTAGATTAAGGATTCTCTCATCTATATTTAGTGACATAAGGATATTTAAATCACTAGGTTTTGAGAGATATTCCACTGAATTCCTTTCAGATAAGGAAGTCAAATCAAGAAATCATGCCATAAATGGCTTTGAAGAGTGTCTTGAAGACTGAATCTTGAAAAGGAAAGGTGTAATGGCTTGAGAGGGGTAAAATGGGAAAGATGGGCACCCAAAAAGGTAGGGGCGTGCAAGCCTTGAAAGGCGCGCAAGTATTCCGTGGGCGTGCAAGTATTGGTCGCGCAAGTATACCTGCGCGACATGTAGGGTACTTGCGCGATTTTCAACCAGTATTAGAATACTTGAGCGACTCCTTTTTAATCACTTTAGAATCCTCTTGAGGTTCTTCCAGAAAAGGGAGGCACAAGTTATATTGATGGAATAAAAGCGGCGCACAAGTGTTGATGAGTTTCAACACTTAGGCCTTCCTTCTTCTCTTTAGATCTTCCGTTCCAGGTAAGAATTTACCTTAGAAGTGTTCTGGAAGCTTTGAGAAAAGACTTGGGCGTTGGGAGCTTCAATCCAAGTTTCTGGAAAAAGATCCTCTCGAATGGGGGGCCCACAGGGTCTATTTATAGGCAAAAGAAGACACCGGGCGGTTACAGGGCGGTTACCCCTTAGGTCACGCAAGTCACTTGCGCGACCAAGGTTGCCGCGCAAGTGTACATGCGCGCCACTGAGATAACTTGCGTGGTGCAGTTGCTATTGATCCTTTGTTCATGCCTTTGTCGATTTTAGATGTTTTCTTCAAAGGTTGAATCACTTTGAGCTCAGATATTCCCTTTTCCGATCTTTAGATTCTGTGACGAAAGGAGCGTCAACAAATGTCCCCCCTCAGAGTTGGATCCGGAGAGAAATGAGGATTTGACTCTGAGGAAATCTAATCCATTCAAAGGAAAATGGGGGCGCGCAAGTCTTCAGTGCGCAGAGAGCGGCGTGCAAGTTTGCGTCGCGCAGGCCTTAAGCGTTCTGGGTACGGCGCACAGATAGGCTTCCTGGCCTATAAATACACCGCTTTTGGCCATGGATAACATCTGATTCCGAATTTTCTCGAACTCTTTCCGTGCAAGTCTTGCTCGCCGCGCAAGTCTCTTTTTCCACTGTTTCTTCGCTGCCGCGCTACTCTCAAGGTAATAGGGCGTGCGCGGTGATATATGCGCGACAGAAACTTTCGCGGTACATGTAACACTTGCGCAACATCTCCATACTTGCGCGCCTTAATGCCTTAGCCATTTTTTACCAAATTCTTTCACAAATTTTATGAAAAATAAACCCATTTAAGAGTTTAATTTATTCAACTTCTGTGCAGTTTCAATGGCTCTTAGACCTGGATTAATTGATAAACTGGCTAGCAAGCGGATAGATGATATGATGGACATCATTGGTCACGATTACTATACTTTCCAGGATAGTACTCTTCCAGATTTGGCTAAGTATCTGAAAAAATATCATCGCAACTTTCCTCAAAGCACTTATCTACCTTTGTATGGCTATGGTCATCTACAAGAAGTCATTATTCCAGAAGTAAAGAATTATCTTCCATTTTCGTGGTTTCAGAATTATACCAATTTTGCTTCAGCAAATATCTCAGGTGGAGGAGTATTTCTAACCGCTGGAACAGTGGAGAAGGCTTATGTGATGCATCATAGCCCTTGCACACCAGATCTGAAAGATCATACACCTGAGCTTCAACCACATTGTCATTCTTCAATCTTCCTAAATGCTCAGATGGATCAATCCAAAGGCTAGAAGAAAAGTTGGGATTTCCTTCCTGGGGGAGGTGTGAAGCCAACTTGGATGTGGGTATACTGGGTGCGACAGACTTGCGCAGAGTTTATCGAGGACCTGAAGAGAGCTGCAATATATGAGGATATCCGGGTTGGGAAAACATATGTTTACAGACATGATAACTTCGTGCCAGAGATACTCAGCCACTGGAGCCCAACAACTAATTCTTTACATTTTACTCATGGAGAAGTAGGTATCAGTTTGTGGGATGTCCACAAGATTTCAGGAGCTCCAATATTGGGCGATATGTATGATGAATTCATTCCTCCCAAGGTGACTTGGAATGATTCAGAGAAGACTCCTGCTTTAGCTCGAGAATTATTTAAAATCTTCCACAGGCTCAAGAGTTCAGAGACCTCATTAACTCATTTTAGAAAAGATATTCATCTGGAAGAATGGATGAATGTGTTTCTTATTGAGAAGAAAGGGATGGAGCCAAAAGAAAAAGGATCTAAGAAAAATAAATCCAAGGATACCAGGCCCAGACGTCCTACTACTTGTCCAAAACCTGAGAAGAGAGGAGCTCCTGGCACATTCTGGCCAACTCTAGAAGCAGGAGAGTTTGAAAAGTGGGGATATGAAGTGAATAAAAGAATTCCAAAGAAAACTCGTCTGGCGGGTTTCTTGGCAATGTGGCTCAGTGTTTATCTCTTGCCGGTCAGGGATTCGAAGGGAGGCGTTAGGCCCGGGACCTTCGTCATCGCGGCAAAGTTGGCTGAGGGAAAAATGGTTGGGTTAGCTACCCCCATTTTAGCAAAGATTCACAGGAGTTTACATCACGTCTTCCAGGGTAAATCTCCTTTAAGAATAGTGGGACCATTCCAGGTTTTGTGGGGATGGATCACCACTCACTTCAGGACTTACAATGTACAGAATGGATTACAAATTCCTGGAAGCTCTTTCAGACCGTCAGTGCGAGCATTCTCTGGAATTTCTCCCTTAGATGTTAATGGGTATGACATGAATGTAAGGCTGAGCATGTTTAAGGAATTTAACTTCTTTCCCTATGGAAGTCCGCCATCCGGGCGGTTTGTTGATGATGGGACAACCCATTTGGATTTGAGGGCATACATGCTAGCTTGCAGGGATGGCGTGTTAGTAGCCAGGATTGATGGAGAAATCATATGTGAGGCCTATTCTCCATATAGATTTGCACACCAATTCAAATGTTCGCAACAGATTGTTGTATCCCCTCCGGTACATGTCAGGTTAGAGCAACATCCGATGGTTGCTCGACAACTATGGTTGCTGACATCAAGAGAGAAGACTGGGGTGGTTTTTGATCTACCAGTTGAAAAAGTGGCACTTAATCTGACTATATTTTATGCCAAACACTGGATAGCATCATACCCCAAAGGGATATTGAATCACCCAGTATATCAAGTGGGAAAGAGGAAGAGGACTGTAGAGAAAGAAACCCTTCCTCATGAAGGTGACGCTTCTCCACCTGAAATGGGTTCAACAGACTCCTCTTCTAAAACTGATTCATCGGATTATCACGATGGGGATGATGAGGCACAACCGGTAGAAAGCGGTTTCGTGCCCGATATAATCCTCCGGCCAGAATTAAAAGACCCACTCCATCAACTCCTGGTGAGTTATTTCATTGTAGTAATTTCAATCACTGCTACTTTATAAAGTAATAAGTGTTACATTCTTATTCTCTATCTGTAGTTGCAGGAGCTGAGAAGAAATTAAAATCAAAAATTGTAGGACCTTCCTCACAGCCTTTATATCTAAGACCAGAGGCTGTTCAGCTATGGCAGAGCTTATACTGTGATACTGAGACCGCCTGGCTGGATTTGTGTGAGGGCCTACAACTTCCTGGAATAGGAAATCTTGTAGCTTCTAAAAATCTTCAATACGGAGATAACCCAATGAAGTGCGAGCTTACATGAGAGAGCTGGAAATGCTCATATATTCCACTGATGGGTCGATTCCTATCACCAGGCGGGTGAAGGAAATGATTGATCGTGGCACCACTGAGGGGGCTGGTGGTTCTGGAGATGAGGAATGACAAGAGTACGTGGCTCCTGAAGATGTAAGTTTTCTTTCCTTATTTTCTTTGCAACTTGATTTCAGTTGAAGCTTTCTTACTTAAGGAAGTTATTTTCTTCATCTTGCAGCTTGCAAAGAAAGGAACTGGGGTTCTTTCGCCACAATATAGCCCTGGTGGTACTGCTATCAGGGCTGCTACTGATTCTCCTCGCGAACTAGGTGAGATATCTCCAGGCCAGCAGGCCATGAATGAGGCGCTGGACATAGCCTTCCATTCGCCAATCCAAGTGCCAATAAGGGAGACTACTGATACTCCGAAAAAACAAAAGAAGCCAAGGCAACAAAGGAGGAAATCCATAGCTAAACGTTTCATTAGCAGTGGTAAGTCCTTCGAACAATCATGAGATTATACCCATAATCATATGGTTACTCATATTTCTGAGGATTGCAGGGGCTTCTTCAATTTCCCTCTTGAGGGAAGGGACTGACCCTCCTTCAATGGTCATGGAGGGTGCTGTAGAACAATCACAGACCCAAGCTGACTTGGTTGCTCTTGGAGAAGAGCTACCATCCATTCCTAGTATCCCTCCTACTACTGAAGATGCTGTCCAGGGTCAGGGGTTGCAGGACATAAGTCGGCAAGAAGATGTAGCAAATGCTCCCACTGGTGAGAATAATCAAGATTCTGAAGTATCATTGGATGAAATGATGAATCAAGGAATGAATTTTGAAGAATTTTATGATCATGCTAATTTGTTATATGATTTAGAAGACCTTGGGCGTGAGTGGTACCCTTCGCCCAAAATTTTTTTTTTAAAAAAAATTATACTTCTAATCATGGCGGAAAACAATATGCAGTTTCTTCCGTAGAAGCCGCTGAACTGCCAATGCCCGAAGAGGGTGTGGACACTGATGTCAACCCTATCATTGCAGAAACATTAGCTCAAGTAGAGCTAAATCCAATAAACCCTCCTGAGACCCATCTTGAAAATATTATTGAAACTGGGAAATATGGGGAAAAGTCTTCTCAGGTTGTTGAACCATCCTTAGGTAAGGGATAACAATATTTGTGATTGTACTTTATTCGCAAGACAATCTATTCTTTTGTTATCCTTTGAAGCTGACTAAACCTTTCAATTAATCAGGCAGGACCATCAACTGCAATGACTAGATCCAGAGATGAGGCCTCAGCCTCTGCCCCAACGGGAATTGAAAGTGAAGAAGCACAAGTCAGGGGGGAAAGAGCAGGACAAGGCACTTCCTTAAGCGCGCTAATTCCAGATTACATACCCCCTTCTGACGATGATATTGAATCAGATCCAGAGACGCTTAAAGCATTCATCTTTTCACGACGTAAGGCATGGAACAACATATGGAACATCATATCTGGGGTGCCTTTAGAATAGCTACCATCAAAAATTTCTCGATTGTCATCCCAATTTGTTATATTGGGACTTGGTGGTTTTGGGTATGAAAAGATCCATGCTGCGGTGAAACAGATCATTTTCAGGAGGGAGCAAGTGCAGACAAGTCGCGAAGATTTGACCAGAGTGAAATTTTCAGTCAACATAGGCGAATTTGAGGCTGCGATATCCCAAGCTGAAGCTGATTATGCTTCCAAGATGAAGGATCTGAAGCAAAAAATCAAAGAGAAGGTCGTCCAACAGGTGCAACTCCAGCAACAGTTAGATGCTGTTACTGGGGAACTTGATCAGCTTAATAAATCATTGGATGAAACTCATATGAATGGCATGAAAGCCATCGCAGATGCTAAGAAGGCACTTCAGCAAGCTGAAAAGAGTGAAACTGGTCAAGTGCACGAGCTTCAATTAACTGCTGATAAGGCTCAGGGTGCTATACATCAAATGAAGACTTATGTTGACAATCTTCTGTAATTCTTGAAAAAGAGAAGAGACTCCAGTCTGTGGATGTCTTTCTATCTCCTGTGTATCAATGAAAAACACTTTCGTCTTCAATCATTTGTACCTGCATTCTTTCATTAACTGCTTCATATTTACTTAAGCCAATGTGCCTAGTAAGCATAGTTTGATTTTTACTAGGATTATTACAAATAATCCTACAAACTTTGAACCTTTTAATTGCTCAATCTTACCTAAATCATACAAAAAATGTATATTTAGTGAGCTGGAACTTGACTTTTATTCAGAGTTACTTTGTCTTTTATGGGCAGTTTAATGTCATGCATGCTGGACATAAAGGGGCTAATGTTTACGGTCGAAATAGCTTTGACCGAAATGGATTAAAATTGATTCAATTCCTTGACAATTTATCTGAAAACAAATTACCAAACTCAAGTATGAGAGAAAATATGTAAACTATGGCTTAAGAATATTTGAATCTGAGGAATGATATGAAAAAGAGCTAAACGGCATTAGAAGAAGTAGTTTCCAAGAAAGAAGTTACTATTATTTAACAAAACCTGTTAGGGGGTTGAAATATGCAGGGCCACCTATGGGCATTGGCTGCATGGTCAAATAAATAGTATCTTTCGGCTAACAAGTCTGTTATGTGGACTGTTTATGCAAGGCCCCCTATGGGCATGTGCTGCATAGTCAGGCAAAAGAACTCCCAGAAATTTACTTTCCTAGTGCTAAAAGCCAGTGAAAGTTTATGGAGATTCAAATTTTCTAAAGTATAGAGTTTGTTGTATGGAAAGAGGTACTTGAATATGTAGAAGATATTTCCGAACAAGAATATCGAAGAACTGGATGAATATCACTCCTACGAAGGTCTGACCCAAACGTAGGGAAGAAGAATAAACCATAGACTTGAATACTTTCAAATCATGAAAAAGGATATGGGACAAATATGTTAAGGATTGCTATTTTTTTGCGGATCCCTACATACTGTCGTTTAAGACAAATAAGGACAAAAGAGGCATTCTTCCCAAGAATGAAGTTACCATTATTTAACAAAACCTGTTAGGGGGTTGAAATATGCAGGGCCACCTATGGGCATTGGCTGCATGGTCAAATAAATAGTATATTTCGGCTGACAAGTCTGTTATGTGGACTGTTTATGCAAGGCCACCTATGGGCACGTGCTGCATAGTCAGGCAAAGGAATTCTTAGAAGTTTGACATTTTTGTGACTAGAAGTCATGAAAAGGGTTATGAATATCTGAAAATATTTTAAGGTTAGGATTATAACACATAAATATGGGTATTGTCCAATGTATGTAGAGATACATAGGTCAATGACAACCATAATCATGTTGTGGGTCCTGAATTGAAATTTTGGACTTCACTATGTATCTCATAAGAATGAGAATCAAGCCATACGTAGTTCTTGAAATGCAGTTTAACGTCGTGCAGGACGAAAGTATGAGTGATCTTAGTTTAGGGTCATAGAATTCGGACCATAATAATGAATACACAATGTGTGTTTTCATTAGAACTTTTCAGCCAAGGGACTGAAAGTGAAATTTGGTGTTAGGCCCAAAAGACGTCGGGATGGATTCGAGGGATACTCGAACTTTCCTACGTATCCCATAAGGATGGGAATCAAGCCCACGTAGTTCTAGAACTACCCTTTATCCAAATTTGGTTCGTACATGTGAAGGGTGAAAGGGGATTTTAGTGCAATGATGGTTTAACCTGAGATAAAAAGTTTATGCATTACCATGTATGCATGTAGTCTTTTGAAATGAAACATGATTGAAAAAAAAATCAATGTCAATAATGGTTCCTTCTCAAATGAGGAAATCAAAGAATATTGTAGTTTATTGTCGTACCGGACAAAAGTGTTGTATAGTTTAACGTCATATAACAAGGACGAAAGTGAATCAATGTAAAGATATTGATTCCAGGGGTGGTTTCACAAATCAACATCATATGAGACGGTGGTGAACCGATGTGAAGAGATTGTTTTTGGGCTTGAACCTTAGGAGGCTGCCTACATACCCAGCCTGGAGGGCAAGGATCAAAGTCTGTGTAGTTCAATTAAAGAATGAATTAATGACCAAGCTGTTCTTGGGGACAACGATCTAATAATAAAAAATGTTGTTGGTACTTACACATGGTTAGTGGCCTAGAGAGAGTATTATGGTTGATGTCCGCTCTAAGATCACGTGAGTCATACTCGGTGTGAGAAACAAGAGGTAATAACAACCTTAACGATGCACAGCTTAATGTCATGTAGGACATAAAAAAGGGACTATGCAGTTTAAAGTCTTGCAGTTAGGACTATTGGTGCTGCACAGTTTAGTGTCATGTAGCAGGGACAAAATAACAGTTTAATGTCATGTAGGATATATTAAGAATTTTCTGTACAGTTTAGCGTCATGTAGATAGGACGATGGGGATAAAATAGTTTAATGTCATATTGGACGAAAGGGGGACTGTGCAGTTTAATGTCATGCAGTAAGGACAAAAGAGTGTACCATTTTAACGTCATGTCGGACGAAAGTGCGAATAGTTTAAGGTCATATGCATGGACCGTGAATGGTGCAGTTTAATGTCATACTGGACTTTTGATATTATATAGTTTAACGTATTTCCGGACGTGAGGGACTTTTATACAGTTTAGCGTCATGTAGTTAGGACTTCACAGTTTAACCTCTTGCTGGACATAAGGGATTTGCAAATAGTTTATGGTCATATACATGGACCAGGGATGATGCAGTTTAAGGTCATGCTGGACGGTTTAGGGAACGTTTTCACAGTTTAATGTCGTGTGGGACGAAGTTGCAGTTTAAAGTCATAATGGACCATTGCTGTATAGTTTAACGTCATATAGCAAGGACGACCTGGTGCTGTACAGTTTAAAGTCATGTAGCTAGGACTAAGGTGAACCAATATGAGGATATCAGTTCTGGGGACTTTTTACAGTTTAACGTCATGCTGGACGATGAAAGTGCCACACAGTTTAATGTCATGTTGCTAGGACACAATATAGTTTAATGTCATCTCGGACAAATAAGGAAATTCTGTACAGTTTAATGTCATGTAGATAGGACATAATATAGTTTAATTCCATCTCAGACATAAAAAAGGGACTATGCAGTTTAAAGTCTTGCAGTTAGGACTATTGGTGCTGCACAGTTTAGTGTCATGTAGCAGGGACAAAATAACAGTTTAATGTCATGTAGGACATATTAAGGATTTTTTGTACAGTTTAGCGTCATGTAGTTAGGACGATGAGGATAAAATAGTTTAACGTCATATTGGACGAAAGGGGGACTATGCAGTTTAAT
This sequence comes from Viscum album, assembly GCA_963277665.1. Classification (NCBI taxonomy): domain Eukaryota; kingdom Viridiplantae; phylum Streptophyta; class Magnoliopsida; order Santalales; family Viscaceae; genus Viscum; species Viscum album. Next base: position 787,561,135 of record OY728166.1, read on the forward strand.
GTCATGCAGTAAGGACAAAAGAGTGTACCATTTTAACATCATGTCGGACGAAAGTGCGAATAGTTTAAGGTCATATGCATGGACCGTGAATGGTGCAGTTTAATGTCATACTGGACTTTTGATATTATATTGTTTAACGTCTTTCCGGACGTGAGGGACTTTTATATAGTTTAGCTTCATGTAGTTAGGACGTCACAGTTTAACGTCTTGCTGGACATAAGGGATTTGCAAATAGTTTATGGTCATATACATGGACCAGGGATGATGCAGATTAAGGTCATGCTGGACGGTTTAGGGAACTTTTTCACAGTTTAATGTCGTGTGGGACGAAGTTGCAGTTTAAAGTCATAATGGACCATTGCTGTATAGTTTAACGTCATATAGCAAGGACGAACTGGTGCTGTACAGTTTAAAGTCATGTAGCTAGGACTAAGGTGAACCAATATGAGGATATCAGTTCTGGGGACTTTTTACAGTTTAACGTCATGCTTGACGATGAAAGTGCCACACAGTTTAATGCCATGTTGCTAGGACACAATATAGTTTATTGTCATCTCGGACAAATAAGGAACTTCTGTACAGTTTAATGTCATGTAGATAGGACATAATATAGTTTAATGTCATCTCGGACATAAAAAAAGGGACTATGTAGTTTAAAGTCTTGCAGTTAGTACTATTGGTGCTGCACAGTTTAGTGTCATGTAGCAGGGACAAAATACAGTTTAATGTCATGTAGGACCTATTATGAACCAATGTGACTGTTTTGGATCTGGGAACAATATTTTGTGTTTATACAAAATACTTCTTCAGAAATCTGGCATTAGTTAGAGTCGTGATGTGTTCTCCATCCATTGAGATTAGAGAATATGCTCTATTGGAGTAGACCTTATGTATTGAATAAGGTCCTTCCCATTTTAGTTCAAGCTTGGGAGGTTTCTTTCCTGGTATCATTGGTGCTATGAGAACCAATACCAATTCTCCCTGAATGAATGAACGAAGATGAACTTTTTTGTTAAAAGCTCGTGCTATTCGATTCTGATAGATTTACAAATGGTGCAAAGTGCACAATCATTTCACATCTAACTGTTCCAATTCATTCAACCGCTTTTGGGATTGCTCATCTGTAGATAACTGATCACAAATGGCTATTCTGAGTGAGGGAAATTGAACTTCAATTGGCAAGAGTGCTTCCGTTCCATATACCAATGAATATGGAGTTGACCGCGTTGCATTGCGAGTGGTAGTCCGATAAGCCCATAAAGCATGAAAGAGTTTATCAAGCCATGACCTCTTATCTTTATCCACCATCTTTTGTAGTATATTTGAAAGAGTCTTGTTGAAAGCTTCTATCTGGCCATTAGCTGCTTCATGATATCGAGATGAATGGTTGTACTTAATATTGTATTCTTGATACAATTTCTTTACCTCAGAAGAACAGAAGTTGGTGCCGTTGTCCGTCAATATGGTATTAGGGACACCAAATCTAGTAATGATGTTAGACTTGATGAAGCTAACAATGCATTTAGAACTGACTTCTTTGAGAGGTACTGCCTCTTCCCATTTGGAAAAGTAATCAGTAGCAGTAAAAATGTACTTAAACTGCTTGGCCGTAGCTGAAGGGTAAGGTCCCACCACATCCATTCCCCATGTGGAAAATGGCCATGAGTATTTAGTTGTATGAAGCAACTCTGGAGGTTTATGAAAGAAGTTGGCATATACTTGGCATGAATGACACTTCTTTGTAAAATTAACACAATCTTGTATCATTGAAGGCCAAAAGTATCCAAGCCTTCGAATTTGATCAGACAGTGTATGTCCAGACTGGTGAGCACCACAGACTCCTGCATGCACTTCTTTTATGACAGCCATTGTCTCATCACCATCAATACATCTGAAGAGAAGTCCATCAAAACCACGTTTGTAGAGAATTTTCTCGAGGTGGTTTGGGCTATCATAAAGAGTAAAATTGACCACACGTCATCGAATTTGTTCTTTCTCGGCTCTATCAGGTGGAAGTGTTCCATTTTGAAGGTATTCCCTGATAGGTGACATCCATCCTGTAGTATGACCATACGGTTCAGGAATGGGACTAATTTCATTAATTTCCTCTGTTCTGACTTGAACATAAGGTGAAATTGCACGATAGTGGGCAATACAGATGGTTGTCTCGTCCCGATTTGGATCTGCTAAAGCCATGGCTATATTAGCCAGTGCATCAGCTTGAGCATTTTGTGATCTTGGGACATAAGAAAATGTCGGTTCTGAAGGGAATTCTGACATTAACTCTCTGACGTAATCATACAAAGGGATTAATTCTTCTTTTCTGATGGCATAATCCCCATTGACTTGTTTGATTACCAGGTCTGAATCACCTTTCAACTTTAAGTGATTCACTTGTGCTTGAAGCGCTAATTCCAAGCCTGTAATGATAGCTTGGTATTCAGCTTCATTATTGGTACCACCTTCCCACAACAAAAAGGAATAAGGTAACACTGCCTTATCTGGAGAAATGAGCACAATTCCTAAACCAACTTTGTTGAATTTAGGATTTTCCATTTTCTTCCCTGTTGGACTTCTAGAAGCACCATCAAAATACATTTCCCATGTTTGAGGACTCTCTTGAATAGAGAAAACTTCCCCATCAGGGAGTTCGATATCTGAATACGTGTCTTCCACTGAAGGATGTTCAGCCAGGAAATCAGCCAGAGCTTGGCCCTTAATTGCCTTTTGAGACACATACTGAATGTCAAACTGCTGTAGAATAACCGCCCACCTTGCCAGACGTCCTGTAAGCATTGGACGACTAAGGATGAATTTGAGCGGATTATTACGAGATACCAATTGGACCTCATGATGTTGCAGGTAGTGTCTCAGTTTCTGAACTGCAAAGATTAATGCTAGGCAGCACTTTTCAAAACTTGAATACCGGGTTTCTGCTTCAAGAATAGTTCTACTGAGATAGTAGAGACTATTTTCATTCCCAGTATCATTCTTTTGAGCGATAAAGGCACCCAATGATCGCTCTAAAGCTGTCACATAGAGGATAAGAGGTCTACCCTCAACAGGCGGCATGAGTACTGGAGGACTCAAGAGGTATTTCTTGAGAACATCAAATGCTTTTTGACATTCTTCAGTCCACTGGTAAGTGACTCCTTTCTTCAGTAATTTGGTAAAGGTTAAACTTTTGCCTGCCAAATTGGTGATGAAACGCCGAATATAGGATAAGTTTCCTTGAAGTCCTCTTAATTCTTTCAAATTCTGAGGAGGTGACATACCAAAGATTAATTTGGTCTTCTCAGGATCGACTTCAATACCACGATGGCGTACAACAAAGCCGAGGAATTTTCCTGAGGTTACCCCAAAAGCACATTTTAAGGGGTTCATCTTCAAATTATGTTGTCGAAGCTTGTGGAATATGACTTCCAAATCAGCCAAGTGATTAGAACGTTGTTTGGATTTAACCACCAAATCATCTACATAGCATTCAACAAACTTCCCTAAAAGAGGTTTGAAGATACGATGCATGGCGCGTTGATATGTTGCACCTGCATTCTTTAAACCAAAGGGCATCACCCGGTAACAAAACACACCTTGAGGAGCTCTGAAGGCTGTATATTCCTCATCTTCTGGGGCCATTCAGATCTGATTATATGCAGAATATCCATCCATGAAAGAAAGTACTTCATAGCCAGCCGTCGCATCAATTAAGAGTTCTGTAATCGGAACTGGGAAATCATCTTTAGGACAATACCGATTAAGATCTCTGAAATTGATGCAAACCCTAGTTTGTCCATTCTTCTTTTTTACAGGGACAATATTAGCCAACCACTTGGGATATTGAACTTCTCTGACGAAGTTGGCTTTGATCAGCTTATCCTCTTCAGCTTCAATTTTGGAAGCATAGGTTGGGTGTGTTCTTATCGCGGCTTGTTTAAAACCTCGATGTTCTTTTGGTAAACCCAAATGATGAGTAGCAACATCAGGATCAAGCCCAGGCATTTCTGTATAATTCCAAGCAAAAATATCTTTATTTTGCTTTAGAAAATAAATATACATCTCTTGCTCTTCAAGGGTCATTGCCGCACTAATTAAAGTGGGGCGTGGATCTTTCTCTGTACCCAGATTTACTTCTATGAGTTCATCCACAGTGGTAGAGATACCCTCTTCAAATGCTGGAGGAGCATCTCTAAGATCTTCCTCTTCCTCTTCATCATGTGTTTTTTCTTCCGTTTCTACTTGCAAAGTAGATGAAAAAACGAAATTCTCAGGATCATAAGAGATGTCAAAATTTTCACATTTTGAAGAAGAAGCTTCCATTTCTGACCCTATTGATGATAAAGGGTCTTCTTTGGGAAATAAAGAGGAGATGATGGATTGAGAATCGACATCATTATTCACCTCTGGTGTCGCTATAACTTCTTCTGGCCTGATTAGCGAAGTATAGACTTGTTGGAATTCATCACCACTTATGCTTTCATCACTGCTTGGTAGGTTACCACTTTCTCCCATGTTGTCTAGCTCGATCGCCGTAATTGACATTACGGATCTTTCCATAAGAGTATTTTGATTTGGGCCTATTTTTTCAATTTGACTGATAGGTAACACATAATCTGTACTCACATGTGTAAATGTATTTATTGGAATTTTCTCCAAACCATATGGAGCATTAACTTTGGTGATTTCCTTCATTGTAGATTTTTCTCTTCCCTTCATGTGATAAAATTCCGCCTCAATGTATTGAGACTCACATGTCTTGAACGGGGCTTTATCATCATACAATGTTCCAACTTGACCATCAAAACAGTATTTGAGGCATTGATGGTATGATGAAGGAGTTGCTGCATGTTGATGTAGCCAGGGTCTTCTAAGCAAGATATTGAAAGCTGAGTCTTGATCAACAATCATGAAATCCAAATTGGATACAAGATCTCCAAACTGAGTTCTGAGTGTAACTTCTCCCAGTGGTTCTTGTTCATTTTTATCATATCCTTGTAACATCATGGTAGAAGGAGATAAATCAGATTCCGTGAGGCCCAATCGACGAAGTGTACGAATGGGCATGAGGTTGACTCCTGAACCATTGTCAATGAAAGCTCTTCGAACATCTACACCATTGACTTTTCCAGATAAGTACAAAGGTTTTATGTGCCCATGCACAACATCATATTCATCTTTATCAGTAAAAGATATCACTGCATGGCATTCTGCAGGATTATTCTCTATGTGATAGATTTCAACTGCAGCAATTTTAGCTTCAAACTCCTGAGGACTTGACAAAGCTTCGATGAGTGCTTCCCGAAGATCTTTTGACAGATTCAAAGCATCCAAAATTGATAACTTGGCAGGTACTTGGGCCAAGTGTTTCAATATATCATACTTTTGATCTAGAGGTCTGCGTTTCCCAATAGGAATATGCGGTTTAGCAGGTACCTTGGAAGCAGATGCTTTGGAAGCTGATGCATCTTTTATTGAAGTTGGCAACATCCTTGGTTTTGGAAGATTAGACTGATTAGATCCATTTACTTGCTGATATAAAGAAGATGGAACCTTTAATCGGTCTTCCAAAATATCTGTGCCAAAACTGAGTTGGCCATTGGCAGAAGAACTTGCTTGTTCTTTTTGAGCTCGCTGAAGGGCTTTACCACGAGTTTCTGCTGCATATACAGTGCTAGCAGGGGTAAAATTAGAGTAGTGGATTCGGAAAGATCCACGTCTTCCCCTATATCCTGAACCTCTTGAACCTCCTCGGATTCCCTTATTTGATACAGGGAATTAAAGCTTATCAAGACTGGAATATGGATCTGTTAATTGAATCATATTAACAGAACCAAAGATTAACTCTTCGTCTGATAAAGATTCTTCCTGGTTAGCCTGTTTAGGCTGTGCCTTTTGGTGGGACGGTGCCCGTGGCTTTGAAGTAGATGGCATGAAATCTGCCAGAGTCAAAGACAATTTAGGCTTTGATACATACTCATCTTCTCCTGATTCCTCTTTCTTCTTTGAATTGCGCGGCCCTTTTGAGGATTTATCTTTTGATGGAGGCTTTACTGCAGCTTTTGTAGGAGACACAATTGGCTTCTTCAATTGTGTTCGCAAAATGGAATGGATCCGATTGATTGTCTTTCTGACCATCCAATCATCATATTTTTTCGCAGTTTTGCTTTTGACTTCCTGCCACTCGCCTCCTTCCTCTGGATCTGTAGCGGTAATACACGCTATATGAGCTGAAGAACCCTTCAATTTGACTTGTCCCAGGTCGACCATCTTTTGCAGGAGGTCTTTAAAAACAAAACACTCTTGGATGAGATGCCCCAACATTTGATGAAAGGGAAAATAATTGGGACGGTCTTCATCTCCTTCCTTGTTTGGCCTTTTGGGCACTGGTAATTGAACCAAATTATTTTCCAGAGCTGAAATGAAGTAACCAGGAACTTGCTCACTTCGGAAAGAGTATGTTTTACTCTTCGTATCCTCAAATTGTTTTCGTCGTTGATCTTTTTGATCATTTGGATGAAACAGCCTTTTTTGTTGGCATTCAGGAGGTGGAGCCCTTCGAGAAGATGAAGGTTTTCAAGCAGAAATAGGTACAGGTGCTTGTTTAAGCATAACTGTAGCAGTTTCCGCTTTACCCATTCTCCTTCCTGGAGCTGATGGAATTATACGAGATTTAACCTTAGCCTATATAAGGGAATCTTCAATCTGTTGAGCGATTGAAGTAAGGTCTCGAAACCCTCCTGTGTATTTCACAGGGATCAATGGCGTGCGTAATTCGTCACGCAAATTTGCCACACAGATTGGCAACAATTCCTCCTGAGGGAGTGCTAAACTCAGGAAATACGTTAATCCCTTCCAACGAGCAATGAAATCAGAGACTCTTTCATTCTCCCTTTTCTTGCAGTTTGTAAGATCGAAAACTGTTGTTTTTGGAAAAGTTGAGCTAAATTGAAGAAGGAATTTTTGACGAAGATCCTCCCATTCGATGACTGACCGGGATTGCAAGCTTGTATACCAGACAAAAGATGGTCCTTGCAAGGTTCGCACGAAGAATCTGAGTTTCACTGCTTCTTGCTGCTCTGGAGTTCCCATCATAGGATCACAACAAGACACGTAATGCGTCAAATGTTGTTCGGGGTCGCCCGACCCATTGAAATTAGGGAAAACAGGGTTTCCAAAACTGGATGGAGGAGAAATTGAATCTACCCATTCAGGGTAAACTTTCTTTTCAGGTTGAACTTGCGCCCGTTTCCCTTTCATAGTTTCTAACCGAGATGTTAATGACTCAATAGTAGTTATTAACTTTTGAGAAACATCAGGTTGAACTTGGTTTTGGGTAGGTGCAATGAATGGAGTTTGGACAGACGTGGTGGTTAGTGCTGCAACTGATGGTAGTGCTGCCAACCGTTGTTGCGTTTGACTCGTAGGATTAGACCTCTGAGGGTGTACTGATAATGGAAGATATTCCTGATCCATCTCAGTAGTTACAACAAATTCCTTCGGCTGTCGGACTTTAACATTCTTAATAAGAAGACTAATCTAAAGTAGTTCTGTATTCAACCTTCTTAATTCTTTCATTTCTTCCTCCTGTTGTTGAAACCTTTTCTCTAATGAGAGCGATTGACCTCCTTCAGAGGAAGGGTGAGAAGTAACCCGATTCTTTCCTTTCCCCTTATTGGATCCTTTTCGGAGAGGGGGAAGTGGGTTACTTGAAGGAATACTCAGATTTTGGGTAATCCTTTGATTACGTGTGCGCACACCTTCTTCATTTAGGTCTGTGTGCGCAACTTCTTGAGAAGGAACCTCTTCGTCTGATCCCTCTGATTGAGCCTCATCTGGTGAATCAGCAGCAACGACATTGATGACATTAATGGATGCATATTGCATGGAATCCTTTCTATCATCATTTCTGTGATATTGTCTTCTTCTATGTCCATGATGAGACATGGCATTCTGTTGACTTGATCCCTCAGGAACTTCTTGGAGAACCGTCACTTGGAGAGAATCTTCTAATAGCTTGGCTCTTCGTTCCTCTTGAGGCTTATTTCCTAATCGAGAGAATACTGATTTTCTCTGAGGGAGGGATTGAGGATTTGAAAAATTTCCCAGTCCGGTGGACTGGGGATGTTCTTGCTGCTTCTGCTCAACTCCTCGAATCCCATTTGTTGACTCTGAGGGTTGGGTTAGAGAAGTCCCCAGTCTGACAAGCTGGGGTGTCTCTTGACATGCTATGTCTAAGATTTTCTTAAAATCTCTCTTGATCTTGCGAATCTTAGTTCAGAAATTAGCTGGATGCATTAACCTATATCCACTTTTATCACCTGGTTCAACAGACTGTTGGATGATTTCCGAAACTTCTGTCATTTGATGACGTATTTTCTCCAGACGAGAGGCTTGTGCAATATTCTCGCCTACTTGATGTAGGAGAAATTCAACAACTTGTTCTCTATATACTTGATTTTGAGAGGAACTAGTTGAAGCCTGTTCTTGAGCAAGCTTTTGATTATGAACAAAGCCCATTGACTGTGGCCGGCCATGGGCAATAACATTGCATGAGACCATTTTCGGCGGGCTTTGCTGACTGGAAAGCACTGTGAAATGTAGTGCTCCGTGAACACCCCATCCTCTGATATGAACATCAGATGGAGCATTGGCAATTAACTGACGCAATTTTCTTAATGCGCCAAGGCATGAACGTTGAAGGGTTCTCTGTTGCTTTTCAGCCTTCGGATACCGAGAGACTGATAGAGATGCCAAATAAATCTAACATTGTAGCCCTTCTATTATCTTAAGATGATTTTCATATTCATCATAAGATAATACCTTCTTCTTTAATTGACAAAGAGTTTTCCATATGTTGAGACGAATATCATGGATTCCATCATCCGTCAACATCTTTGGAATGTCGTACTGGGGGTCAGCCAAAGGCCAAAACTTGACTGGTACTTCACCTTTTACCCGTTTTTTCCTCATGTTCAACATTTCCTCTTTATCATTAAATGAAGATTCTTCTACCTGTTTTGACCAGAGTTGGTGTTTCCTTGTTGCTTCATCGGATTCAACAAGATTGGTAGAGAGATCACTATTCATGCTGGAAGATAAATGACCCAGGGATGGTTCAGAGAATAACCTGAACCCCAGGCTATCTAATGATGGAGAAAGAGTTTCACCTGCCTATAGTAAAGCATCAGACATGACTGGTTTTACGTTTGCAAGTGCCTCGATATAGGAGGGATTTCTCGTCACTACATTGCCTTCTGAAGAATTTTCGAGACAACGTGAATCACTACTGCGGAGAGGACTTTCGCAGCGAAGTTCATCACCATGAGGAGGACCGTCATGATGGGTTACAGCAAAAGATGAAATCTCTTGCTCCTTGGTCTTCTGACCACACAGAGGGTTCCTGTGGCTCTCATCTGAAGAAGAAACTTCAAGATTGACCGAACTTTCATGAAGCAAGCCTTCATGAGGAAGTGTCTGTTGAAGACCATCAAAATTAATGTTCCCGTTATTGAGAACTGAGGGAGTAGAATCTTGAATTACGACAGATAAATGTTTGAGGGCTTCAAGAACTCCATCATCGAGCAAGGCCTTGTTGTAGATTGGACTTTGATCTCCTGACTGTGCGGGGCGGATCTTTTTCTTAGATGCCTTCTTACTCACTTTAGAAACCACTTGTTGATGAAAGTGGTTACTCTGAGCAGGTGTATGTGCCTGATCAGGAAAGATGGTCAGGTTAGGCTGAAAATCTCCAGTCAAATCAGGTGTATGTGCCTGACTTGGTTGTCTGTATGATATGGGGGAGTATGCCCCATAACCCTCTGGGACTGGAACAGATGTGTGTGTCTGTTCCGGAGTGAATCGTTGATGTGTCACTCCACTGTTAGGGATAGATTTATGTGTCTGTCCCTGAGATGATGCTGAAGCTGTTATGATATCCTGGAAAGCATCCAGAATATGAGCAGGAATTTTCTTCTACTCTTTCACCATTGAAAAAATATGTTTGGTGACTTCAGCCGCCGGAACGGGGATATACGTCCATTTCGGGCTTGGAGTAGGTGTATGTGCCTGCTCCTGTCCTCCTTTTCCTGTCAGTGAATCCTAACAGTACTCAAGTGTGGAGGCAGAGAGTTGAGTCTGCCACCTGTTTGTCGTCGGGGCTTTCCGACTGACTTCTCCGTGCGCTATCAAGTTAGACTGTTGGTAGGCTTGATTAGTATTAGCTGGTGTATGTGCCTGCTGATTACACTTCACCAAACGTGGTTGACGAGATCCATCATATGTAGTCAGACGAGCCTGCTGACTAACTGGTGATGTATAAGCAGGTGTATGTTCCTGCCTATAGTACTCCGTCGGAATTGCCTGGCGGGATTGGCGTGATGCTGCCAGACGAGTCTGCTGGACAGCGGAATTAAAACGGACAGGTGTGTATGCCTGCTCGTTGTTCGCCACCAAGTTAGGTTGGTGGACTTCTCCGGAGATGGCAGGGATGACAACCTGCCCATTGTTCACCAGATTTCGTCTCTGGCGGTTCATCTTCCCTGCTCGGGTTCGAGGAACCTGAGCTGAATGCCTGGATTCGATACCCTCATCATGTTGAGGGCGCACTACCGCACGAGTCTGGCGGCGATTGTTGATGGGAGCCCTTGAGAAGGACTCCTGTCTTTTTGAATTAAGGTCCTGTGGGACCTGCTCATTCACTTCCTCAGAGTAAGGAAGTGAATGGAAATTGCGTTCCGGGGATAACGACCCGAAACGGTTGTAGAGGGTAGTCAGCACCGCCTACTTCTTGATTGCTGGCCGCCGTTGTCCGGATGACCAGGTAGAGTTGTTAACTTGGAGGGCTTGACGAGCGGCCTCCAGAGTTGGGATAGTACCGTTGCGACGGTACTCCTTAACCAGTGCATTAGAAACCCAGCGTTGAAGATGCTGAGTTGGTGATGTCATCCTCAGAGCGGACGACGTTCTAGCAGGAGTAGTAGCATTGGTTTTCACAGTAGCAGACCTCACAGTAGAGGTGTTCACAGCAGCAGTATTCATAGAGGTGAATTTAAGGAAAGTCATTTTGCAGAATATCTTGAGAAAAGAGTGCCTGTTCCATATAACAGACATAATCAAGATGAATCCGGCCACTGCATCTTTTGGATGAGCACATGTCAATGATTGTTTTGTTGGCCCAAGGGGCCTAACAAATAATAAGAATATCACTTTAACTTGGTTAAGGATTCACGTCGGGTTCACCATTTTTGTTTCCGCACGGATTTCGGGGATGACCTCCTGGACGGGAGATTCAAACGTTCCGATCGGTTTCTAGCGGGTTTGTTCATAGAACCGGAAACATCCAATGATTCCACATCCGTTTGGACCTACTTTCCAAAGGTAGGCGCTCATTAGCTTGTGGACTGATGAGGATTAGGAATTTGCATTGGTCGAGAGGATGGGAGGTCGGACTCATCACACCTTTTTGAGGGGAATTATTGTATACTCCGGGACTCTCTTTATAGATTTAAGTTATGTTCGTGAATCCTTATTACATTACCAAGTATAAAATGTGCTTTCCTTTAGTTTTAACAATCAATGATTAAATATGCAAGAAATTTAGAGAATCTTTTATATATATTCGAGGTTCTTCATCAATAGAGAATCATCTATATCTTTTTAGAGATTCTTGGTCAATTGTATCCTTCAAAATATTTATATAAAAGTCTCTTGGTCATTATGATGACCAGGCTGGTTTTAAAGCCACTCAGTGGGGCACTTGATGTTTATCGTCATTCAGAAGGACAGGGATTATTTCAAAGTTGGGATCGAACCCAAAAATGGGCTACCTACATATCCTTTGTTTTTGGAAAAGGAATCAGAACCCACGTAGTTCGAGTAATGGAGTATGATGTTTATGATTGATGGATCAAAGAAGAATGTCATAATTACTTTTACACTCTAATCTCACGTGAGTCATGCTCGGTGTGAGAAACAAGAGGTATTGGTAAAAATTAGACAATTGTGCCATGAAAGATGCAATCATAAGAATTTGTTTGGGGCTTATGTATGTATGACTGCCCAGAAAGATGAATGTTTAGGATTCACTTTTAGGGAGAAAATCCATGAAGAGGGTCTATAATGTTATATGTGCTTCATGGAGATTTGAATACTCTAATCTTAGGGCTTACTCCTAAGGAGGATGCCCAAGTTTGGGATCTTTAAGAATTTGGGGCTTAATCCTAAAGAAGGATGCCCAGATTTGAAATTGGGGCTTACTCCTGAGGAGGATGCCCAGATTAAGGATTCTCTCATCTATATTTAGTGACATAAGGATATTTAAATCACTAGGTTTTGAGAGATATTCCACAGAATTCCTTTCAGATAAGGAAGTAAAATCAAGAAATCATGGAATAAATGGCTTTGAAGAGTGTCTTGAAGACTGAATCTTGAAAAGGAAAGGTGTAATGGCTTGAGAGGGGTAAAATGGGCAAGATGGGCACCCAAAAAGGTAGGGGCGCGCAAGCCTTGAAAGGCGCGCAAGTCTTCCGTGGGCGCGCAAGTATTGGTCGCGCAAGTATACCTGCGCGACATATAGGGTACTTGCGCGATTTTCAACCAGTATTAGAATACTTGAGCGACTCCTTTTTAATCACTTTAGAATCCTCTTGAGGTTCTTCCAGAAAAGGGACACGCAAGTTATATTGAAGGAATAAAAGCGGCGCGCAAGTGTTGATGAGTTTCAACACTTAGGCCTTCCTTCTTCTCTTTAGATCATCCGTTCTAGGTAAGAAATTACCTTAGAAGTGTTCCGGAAGCTTTGAGAAAATACATGGGCGTTGGGAGCTTCAATCCGAGTTTCTGGAAAAAGATCCTCTCTAATGGGGGGCCCACAGGGTCTTTTTATAGGCAAAAGAAGACCCCGGGCGGTTACCGGGCGATTACCCCTTAGGTCGCGCAAGTCACTTGCGCGACCAAGGTTGCCGCGCAAGTGTACTTGCGCGACACTGAGATAACTTGCGCAGTGCAGTTGCTGTTGATCCTTTGTTCATGCCTTTGTCTATTTTTGATGTTTTCTTCAAAGGTTGAATCACTTTGAGCTCAGATATTCTCTTTTCCGATCTTTAGATTCTGGGACGAAAGGAGCGTCAACATATTCCACTATGGTACACTCTGGTAATGAGGGAATATTCTTCCCATGGAAACACCCCAAACATTGGATGCTAGTCGATAACCTATGGGTTTCAGGGATAAGTGCTTTAGGCAATGTGGTCAACCGGGCTCAAGGCACTATTGAGTGGAATCCAGGTTCAGGATGTAACAATGTGGCATCAGATGATTGTTATTTTTTGGTATATTATTTGATGACAATTGAAAGGATTAGGAAGGTAATTGAATATGAAGAATAAACATTTTCCTAGGAATATCTATCCCATATATGAGAAAAATATAAATTGGCTCAAATGGAAATTGTTTGGATTTTGGCTATTATAGTTGATTTGATTCAATTTTTTGGTGATGAACTTTAATTGTGATGTTTTTATTAACATGATTTGGTGTTCTTTTTTTTTGAAACCCAATTACCCGAGGGTATTACATCTCATGAATAATTTACACACCTTATATATCTAAAATTCCATGAATTATGCTTTTCCATATAGCATTCATTGCCTATTTGTATGATGTTGTGACAGGTGCTGTGACAGAGATACCAACCATTGTGATAGAATTTTGTATAGGGGATTGAGAAACATGGTTTTCACAAAGAATTCAAGACATTACCTAAGTAGTGTTTTCCTAATTTTGATATAGAAGACACCAGGATCATCAAATTGTCACATATTGATTCATGGACCATGAGTCGCATGGACTGAAACATGTTATGGTGTGGATTCTGTGGATTCCATATTTTAGTTCACGAGGAGTATATGATCTTATGGATTGGAATTTTGTGAACCATTTGGTTTAAAATATTTAAAATTAAATTTGTAATGAATATGGAATTCAAATGGAAAAAGTAAATGATAAACAGATAACTTGACCTAGAACCGACTTTTGTGTGGGAAAGAGTAAGTGTCGCAAGTGACTTTTACAATTGTTCCTTTTTACAGTCTTGGTATTAGCGATAGGCTGAGAGGTATGACCTAGCTACAGGAAGGTTTTGAACTTTCCAATTCTTTTTAATATTTATCATTGATATCATTATTTTTTGAGGCATGTATTTTGTATTGTAGAGGCATGTCACCATAAAGAACTCCAGACATATGCTAAGAGGGTAGAGATGACCACGCTCTAGAGGTAGTGGACCATGGGATACTGGTGGATCCTCCCATAGTTCAAGATATGATAACTGCTTTTTTACAAGCATTGGTGTTGAGGAAAATTTATGTAAGGGGGTTTATCTATTTATGAAGACATTTTAGCGAGAATGACAACCTAACTTGTCTATGGCCGAGCTGACACTTGTGTTCCAAAAGGAGGATCCTCCAAATTTTTTGGGGGATAGAGGAGCAAAAGCTACTGAGATATGGATATATTCTATGATATTGATCTTTGAGCATCTTGACACCCCTCTAAATATGATATCAAATCTCATGACTTAGATTATTTAGGGAGTAGTAAAGAACTAGTGGGATGTTCTGAACCAAGATGATGCACTGTGTGACATGGTTTGGCAGGATTTAAAAACCAGATTATATGAGTAATTTTTAACTAAGACTCTCATGGATAAAAGTTATAATGAGTTCATAAATCTATATTAGATCATGATGACAATTATGGATTATTAAAAATTCTTTACAAATCATTATCATTTTTCCTAATACACCTTTTTGATGATGCATCGAGGGAGAGACACTTAGAGTAAGGTCTTAGAAATTATGTTCAATATTAGGTAAATGTGTTCAAGTTGAAGAATATTATTGAAATGGTAAATCATGTGCTAATTATAGAGTGGAAATTAAGGGAATTTTGGGGTACATATAAGACTAGTGTAGTATATCAACCTAGTATTTCAACATCTTCAAGAAGGAAGAACCAGTTTGAGGCTTTCTTTGAGATGAGTACCAGATTGGATGTGATTAGGGGTAGCTTAATATTCTATCATTATTTTGAAGAAAATAAAACATGAGAAATCAGTGTGATCATGGACCAATCAAGTTCTAATATTGTGGAAAGATGGTCCATGTTCAAGGTTTTTACATGAACTTCTCTCGAACAGTGAGTGATAGTGGGTCAACACTAACACCAGGTTTGAGAGTTGGTTTCACAGCTTCATATCAAGAAGGTAGATGGAGGTGTGCCGGTTGGTTAGGATGAGGTGGTGGTGGGTTATGTCAATTCATCCAGACACCAGTTACACAGAGTCATCAGAGTAGGCCTACTTCTACAGGTGATGTTATGTCACAGGGTCACAATTCATGCTATATCTATTCTATATAGCATACCCCTAAGGATCAATGCACAAGACTATCTATGGTGAGAGGTATGATATTATAATACTATACTCTTCTATCTAATATTTTTTGACATAGGTGCATCACAGAGTTTTATATTTGTGCCTATTGTGGAGTGCCTTGGTCCTGTGATTTTGTTTTTAATGGTGTTATGATTCTTGATACTGCGTTGGGAGTCAGAACGGAGGATGTTCATCAGTGTAGGGAGTTCCCCTTGAATTTTGTGGGTATCACTTCATCAATAATATTTATATCCCAGATATGATTGGATTTTATTTCATACTTTCAATGGAATGGATTATATATTATCAATCCTATGTTGACTACAATCACATGGGGGTGAATTTCACATCACCATAGGATACAGTTTATACTAATGAAGGTGAATGGGATGTCCAGGTGATCAGATCTAGACCATAACATCATGGGCTAGGCAGGATGATAACCCATATTGCTAATTCGTATCTGTATGATCTGGGGCATGTCAAGCATACCATCCTCTAATGATTGATCATTTCAGGGGCATTTTACCAGATTACATTTCTGGTTTACCAATCGAGAGAGTGGTGGATTTATCCACCAAGATTGTTCTAGGAGCTACACCGGTATCCATTTATCCTTATAGGATAACTATAAAAGAGATGTATGATATCAATAAGGAGATATAGGACTTAAAGAGAAAGGGGTTTATACAACCCAACCCATTTTTATGGGGTTCTTTGGTCCTTTTTGTTGAAATGGTAGACGATACCCTTAGGCTATTTGTGGATTATTGAAAATTGAACTAGTTGAAGACCAGGATACAATATCCACTACAATAGAGAGATGAAATATTTGATCAGATTCAAGGAGCTCATGTGTTCTAAAAAATTGATTTGAGTTCAGGATATCACTACGTATGTGTTCAAACTCCAAAAATACCTCATATAGCATTTCATAATAGGTATTGTCTATACGAGTATCTTGTTACGTTGTTTAGTCTCATGAACATGCCTATAGTTTTCATGGCACGGAGGAATCAAGTTTTCCATTGTTATCTGGATTCATTTGTGATGGTTTCATGGGATATATCTTAGTGTACCCTCATAATCGACAAAACTATACCAAACATCGTTTGATCATTTTCTAAACAAAGAGATAGAAATAGTTGTATTCTAATCTCAGAAAGTGTTACTTCTAGATGGATAATATTCACTTAGTGGGTCATATTATCTTAGAGGAAGAAGTATTAGTTGAGCTAGAATAGGTGAGATATTTAGTTTTCTAGGATCATCCCAATAATTCCTTTGACATACAATGTATTTTGTGGCTATATGGATATTACCTGCATTTTATAAAAGGCCTATCATTCCTAGAATCACTACTTTGGGATTGACTAAGATGGGTGTGATGTTTTAGTGGTAAAACACCTATAAGACATCCTTTCAGAAGTAGAAAGAGAGATTGAATTCAACACCAGTCTTGATTATTCAAGATCATGGTAGAATATACATGGTGTATTATGGTGCATCATGTTTTGGGAATTTATTAGTTCTAATTCAAGGGGATAGAGTCATGGTTTATGTGTTTTATTAGCTGAGGGTACACGAGAGGAACTACCCAATACAAGATCTCCTGATATATGTAGTTGTTCATGCATTGTGCTACTGGGGATCTTATTTAATGGGAGACTGTTGGTTAGAATACACGGACCAAAAAATCCTCAAGTATATATTTACACACTATTATCAGAATATGAGGTAGTGAATATTGGATGAATACCTCTAGTATTTCAACATTGAGTTTTCTTACACACCTAGAAAGGGAAATGCAGTGTTCGATGCATTGTGTAGGAGAGTTCAAATATTGGTAGTTTAGGAGGCTAGTACCAAGTGGATGCTTATGGAATTTTTCGATGAGATGCACTTTGTGGCGTATGATAGTTTGGGGGTAAAATTGAATTTCATCCTTACCTATGACCTCTATCATATTGGATAGACTGAGGATAAGGAAACTATCAGATTCATAAGGATTATTTAGATAGAGGAGTGTGGAAGGTGAGGACCCCCTCTTGTATGGACCATATTCTAGGATGAGGTTCGTCATATCCATGTCCACATTTGGGTTCCAATAGACATACATGAGGATATGATGTGAGAGTTTTAATCCTTGGTTTGGGTAGTGCATCCTGATATCACCAAGATGTATCTTGACTTAAATTGTCAGTACTATTAGTTGGGAATGAAATATGAGGTAACTGGTTTTGTAATGTGGTGTTCCACATTACAGTAGGTGAATTCGTAATATTAGCGACCTACTAACCATTAAAATAGTTACCTATTCCCAAGTAGAAATGTGATGATGTCACGGTAGACCTTGTGATAGGTTTACCAAGGTCCCCTTAAGGTAGAGATGTTTTGTGGGTTATTTTTTACAAGATCAAAAGGCTTCACATTTATTTTCAATCGAAGAAACTTTTAGTTTATATGAATTTGTGAGGTTGTGTATCCATTAGATAATAGGACATCATAGAATACCGCACACTATTGTTTCAAATAGGGACACCCAGTTTATGTCTTGTTTATAGTATATTTTACAGTGCATTCTAGGTACACAGGTTCTTTTGAGCACTGCATACTAACCATAGAAAAATGGATAGTAAGAGTGTATGGCATAGGTTCTTGAGGACATTTTGTAGGCTTCATTTTTAAATTTTGGGGGATATTGGGAGGGGAATATAACCCTGGTTGTGTCTTACTAAAATAATATTTATTTGTAGATGATATATATAGAACTTTATACAGTTTTTATGGTATTCCATTTCGATTTCCCTTATGATACTTAGTGGTAGGTGAGGTAGCTTTACCAAGGCCATGTCTACTATAGAAGACTTGTGAGAAACTCTAGATGATCAGTAAGAAGATCGATAAGACATAGTATTGAAATAAATCTTACATAAATATCCACAGATAACCTATAGAGTTCATGGTTGAGGATTAAATCTTTTTACATGTTTCATTGAGGCTAGGTCATAGATGTATCAGGAGGCATGGTAGGATTTCACTATAATATTTTGGGTCATTAGAGATTCTAGATAGATTTGGTCTAGAAGCCTACCTATTGCAGTTACCTCATAGGTACCATTACATGCATGAAATACTCTATGTATCTCAGCTACAATATATCATTTTGACTCGTATCATGCTTTTCTTCTCAAGGAGGTTTACTGACAAGTAGATGCATCCTTTGAGGAACATATGATTCATATCATTGATAGGATCACAAAGGTTCTCCAAGACTTGTTGGTTCCTTTAGAAAAGGTGCTATGGATTCACAACCATCTATAAGACGAGACTTGGTAGTGGGAGGCTGATGTACATGCTAATTATCTAGATTTATTATCAGATGAATTTTGACCACCCTTGTTAGGTCAATTTGGGGACAAATTTCTTTAAGGAGAGAAGATTGTAAGAACCTCTATTTTATTATGAGGTATGAATATTTTTTATTATAGTTTAAAAGATGAATTACAACCTAACATGAATACCCTTTGATTATATGGTGGTATATAGGGTTTACAAGGATTTTTTGGAGCCCAAAACCCAGACTTTAGGGTGAAATTGGCCAACCACATGGTTAGTAGAAACCATATGGGGTGGGTGAAAGTTACTACTAACCCTGTAAGATATGGTCAGAGAGTAAGAAGAGCTCACACTGTTTGTTAAACCATGTTATTTGGGGTGCATGTCCGTGAAAAAAGTACAATGTTTTTGAGATATCCAACTTTAATAGTTTGCACACGGTTAGTCAAATAGTGAGAATGAATCATGTCGGGGACCCTTCCAATAGAAAATGGAACATGGATGGCACACAGTTTAGAAAAAAATTTATCCAAACCATGTGGCCTAGTATTTTGGGAAAATTTATGAAATTTACCCAAAATAATCTTTTTATTTCAAACCTAATATTCACTATTCTACTAGGCTGGTATTCTCTTCATTTGAGAGATCCTCCTTGTGAAAAAGGTAGCTTTTGATCCCATTCCTTTGTCTAAACTCATAACTGTGTATCAATCATCCCATTGGATACTCATTGATGAGTGATAAATTCCTTTTGTTCCATTCCTTCTTCTTCTTGGAATTGGCTATGCTATTTAGGTGTAAGATAAAATTCCCAAATTTCAAGTTCATTATATGTTCTTCATTTTAATTCTAAATTTTGTAGAATCAGGAGTTGATATTGGAATAGAACTCTACTATGATCCTATGGTAGGAGGTCTATAATTTTCCCTTGAGGATTGGTTCTTTGTTAAGATTGTTTACGTTGTGAAACTTACCAAACGTTTTTGGAATGGCCTCAAATTTGAATTGATTAAATGAATTAAATGATATTGAACAAGATAGAAATTCCATTTAGTTTCTTTGAGTTTACCAGGAGGTGGTTTCCCCAACCTAGGCCAACCATGGGGTGTTCCCTTTACCTTTTCCTATTGTTGGAAAAATGAAGAGGTGTGTGTTCGATATTTACTTGTTAGAGGAATCCTGTAATGAAATGAAATGACTGTAATTGAAGGATTTTGAGACACTAAGACACATTTCAATGAGATATGTGATGTTTATTTGTTTAATTGTTTAATTGTGATTTTTTATATGGGTGGGTAAACTTAGTTTTTGTTTCTAAATGTTAATTTGTAAAATTATTAGGTATACTCCTGGAATTTAAATATTGTAAATTATTTAATGGAATCATATGTGAATTGAATTGGCATAAGATTCCTTTTTTTTTGGTAAACCTTAGATATTGATTCCAATTAGATTCCATGGTCATTTTACTAGTGGGTCTAGATTTATGGTAGAAGATTCAATGGGAACGCATGACCATTGGATCTTGTTTTGTAGGATTACAATGGAATTTCTACCCCTTAGATCAAGATTTCTAGAATCACCTTAGACATGATCAATTGAGATGATCCTTGGAATCCACCTGAATCATTTACAGTTTTTCATCAAGATTATTTTAGGACTAGACAAGGATGACTTGGTCATTTATATCTTGGATCCAGCCTTTTGGGTTCGGACACTTGTGATTATATAGAGAGGCCATGATAGATGTGATATGATTTGTTATACAGCTAGACTGTGGATGTTCTAACACTTCTGGTTATATGGATGGGTCACTCGTTTTGTGAGGGAAGGAGTATATGACATGGTTGTGGTGTTTACTCTCTTTTACCTTGTAGCTTCCGTATTATAGGATCATGAAACTTGTTTTATAGGGAGCCTTTTGAGGATATTTAGTATCATTGCTCTGATAGTATACATGCCATGGGAAATTTATTTTCATAGTTCTTACCTTTTTTACGGTGGATTATTTTTTAGCTTGTTATATTGAACAACCATGAATTATTATAGATATTTGAAGGGTTACCTTCTGAGATTGTATTTCACACCCTCTTCAGGCCACTATTGGGATCCCAAAAAAACTTTATGGATATAGGTTGAGATAAGGCCAAGCTTCCACTATTTGATTCTTGACCTTCTAACATGATTATGAGTTGGGGAACATGGGACAAGATGAGGATCATGATGATCTCTAAAGATAGTGTGTTTTGTTTTTTTACTATTTTGAGAAATTTAATATATAGATTCCATTTATACCTATTTTTTAAACTTCATTGAAACATGACATGTATCATTATATTTTGTATATGATATTACTTGTAGAATTGTTTTACAAATTTCTTCCTTGTTTATTTATATTTTTTCTTGATTTTATATATGCTTCAACTATTGATTGTATTTTCCATTCTTCTGTGTCACACTATGGTAATGAGGGAATATTATCTCCATTGAAACACCCCAGGCCCTTGTTGCTTGTCGAAATCCTTTTGAATTTGGGGAGATATGCTTTAGGCTATGTGGCCAATCAGGCACATGGCCTTGTTGATTGGTATTTATGTTCAATAAATTACTTTGGTAACATATCAATATTAAATAATATTAGGGAAAACATCCACCTTATGAAATATCATAATAATAAATATTGTTCATAACTGGGAATTTTCATGATACATAATATAATCTAAAAAAATTAAAACAACTTTGGTCTATAAAAAGTATTTGGAGATGAAATCTAAAAATTGAAAAACAAATACTTGAATGAGACACGCTTTGCTGGATCACTTAACCTTTTTATAAAGTCATATGTCGATATAATAGACACAATTTCATATATTAGAATGGTATATAATTATTTATTGGGTTTTAAAATTGGAATAATTAAAAATATGGTACATATGTTTCAAAGGTATCTACCAAGCAAGTTTTCATTGATGTATGATCAAAATTTAGGATTTTCAATTAAAAAAATATATAATTTATTCAATGTAAAGTAGAATTATGATATCTATATGTAAATACATAACTATAATAGGGGAGGCCATGGAAATTTTTGTATTGGAAATATGTATAGATAGGGTTTCTATTTTTGTTATCGTTTATGATGTTAGCTGAATAATAAAAGAAAATTCATGAATGGTGTTCATAATTTAAATATTAAAAATATTATGAAGATCAGGTTTATATGCTGTTAGGTGAACCAAAAATGATGATATATTATTTAATTCACTTTTATGGGAATTTTCACCAAAATATATTACCGATAAACTAATAAAAGGAAAAAGTGAAAAATAATTGTATACTATTAGATTTAAAATAATGATTTAATGGTATTCAAGTGAAATTAGTTATTACAAGCTATAAAAGTGGAAGTACATTTAATGTAGTTACTTGGTTTTGTGTTCTATATTTTTATTTAAATTGCATTCATTCTAGGTAAAAATTATATAGAAATGAATGTACAAAAAAATATGGTAAACATACCTTTAATAGTAGGTATTCATTATCATCATGTTATATATATATGTGTATATATATATATGTCAAATATCTTCAAATAATTTTAATAAAAAACTGATCAGGGTACATATTTAAAGGAACAATTGGGTTTATTTTTCCTCAACTAGATAATGATTTAAATTCATTTATTAGTTTTTTAAATAGGTTTTGTGAGGGTTAAATTCTTCAAAATAGAATCACATAAAGATAATTTATTTTTTTCATGAGGAGAAGAAGGAACATGCATAAACACAACATATATATAATTAAAATATATATTTGTTCAATATTTTCCAAATATATATACATATATGTTATATATATATATATTTATGATTTGAATATATATATATATATGAACATATATATGTTCTATGGATATATACATGATCCATTTATTGACATGGTTGTGTGTATTGCAATGGATGCTATAAAAGATGTATTAAAGACTATCATATGATTTATGAAACCATCCTCACTAAAAAATCCTAAAAAAATAAATGAATATCCTAATCCGAATTTAATATGAAGATGAAATGATAATTTACCTTTTACACAAAAAATGTAAAATGGATTTAACACAAAATTTGAATACTACTAGATATATAGATATAATTGAAATAAATATTTTAAAATGTAGTAAAAAACATATTGTAAAAAATTGATGCAACAAACTTTTTATCATAACCATGTTTATATAATTTTTTATCAGATATTGATGAAATATAGTTTTTTATTAATGAAATTTGGTAGAGTATGTATTTAATTAAAATTTAAATTAAAATCTAGATAATTAACCCCAACATCTACATTTCTGAAATAAAAAAAATATAAATTCAAAAATTAAAATATATAATGATATTAAAGAAAATACATTAGAAATATAGAAATATTTTGAATCAAAATTATGAAATGTTTAATATAATAATAATATATTTAGAATAAAATAATTTTAATATGAGGTGAATCAAAATATAAATTTAAGAATAGTTTTTTCAATATGAGAGAGTCATATTATATTTTTCCTGTGAAAATTAGTGTGTGAGGTTATAATGAGGATACAATTAGGTTTAATAATTGAAATAATGAAATTGATATTATTTATTAATAAATATTATTAAGAAAGTATGAAATTATTTAGTTTAATAAATGAAATGTACTATAGGATGTCAAGTAGGAGAAGGACAATTTCTTCGATGAGATTTCTTGGTTTAGGTTTCTTCATACGCATCCACATATAAATATATTGAGAAAAAAATATATTAAATATGTTTGAATTCTATTATAATAGAATCTATACTAAAATAAAAAATTTAATTGATCATTAATGTGATACATAAAATTGTACAATTATTATAAATGAGGATTTTGAAATACCTGTTTAGATTAATTTATTTTCTACTCACTTTTTTGATAGAATATGATCTTGAATATATTTCATTCATTTGCATAGTTTCAATTATGAGTATTTTATTCATAAATTTACAAATTGAGTAGAATGGTTTCTAATTTTAGTATAATGTGTTTTTATAGGAACCCAAAATCATAACTATTCCACAAAAACATAGAAATACATCCGAATTATTTATAAATGACCGAATAATATATAAAATAAATAATATTGACAATTTCCAAAATTAATTTGATTTTCAATGGACTAATTGAATAAAAAATCCATGTATCCATAGATGTTATATAACTGACTTGAAATTAGTATTTTTTAAATAATATGAACGTATATATATTATATATACACATGTGTCTGAATAAAGTCGTTTTTCAAACAATGTGAATATTTGAATTATGTATGCATACATTTTTTTTTAAATTTTTATGGGATTTTAGGTTAATTTTATATAGTGTATGAACATAATAATATTTTTTGAATATATGCAGAGTGCAGTATACTTCAAATAATTCATGCATAAAGTAAATGATTTTAAAGAAATTTTGGGTGTTTTATTGTTATTAATTATTAAAAACCATGGAAAAAACTAATATGGTATTGATTTTTATATTATGACATAGGTTTTAACATATTATAAATTGTAAAAACATACTTGATGATTTCATAAGTGCTTCACAAAAAAGGTCTAAAATAAACTATTCATGTTTTTTTCAAAAAAACATTATAATTTATATAATGTAAATGATGAGTAGATCTCAGAGAGTGTATTTAATGAAACCTCGAAAGAACCTATGTGATATATCTAATGAAATAAAATAGAATAGTAAATTTTTAAGGATAAATTTTCCAATTTATCATACAATGGAAGATAAAATATAACAAAATATATAGATAGATAGAATTCATATGCAGGTGTTGAAATAGAAACATCATATCAATCATGCCTTATCAAACATTTAATGGAATGTGAGCCGTTTGGTTCTTCAGGCTCTTAATTTTATATCGAGTAAACAATCAATTTTTTTAATCAAGATCAAACACAAAACCAATCAATGAATCTAGCCAGATGAATTTGATCTCAACACCCTATGAACATATTTTATTTATGCTAATATTGAAATTAATATGGTTTTTTAAATGTCAAAATGTTGAAATGTGATGTATTTTTATTATTCATATGAAACATAGTAGATATTGGTTCTAGGTATGTTGGACTTTACTATGAAACATGATAAAATAAATGGGAGAGTAGTAAAAAAGATTTTTATTTAAAATATAAACACCATGATGTGATTTTAATTGAATATAGAGGTTATTTAAAGAATTTATTCATAATAATAAATGAATTATTTCTCAATAAATGGAAAATAATAATGGTTTATAATGATTTAATGGCTATATATGTTAGACATTTATAAATCATAAACCCGTGTTATAATAATTGGGTAACATTTTAAATGTTGATTGAATTAAATATGTAATGCCCCGACCCTAGTTACCTAGAGTGTATGCATTATTACATAACATTGGCATGATAACAAGATACCAAGTCTCGAAAGACAGATTATTTTAGTAGCCTCAGAAGTAATATATACATACATAAGTTTTACATTACAACATGAAATAAAGAAAAACAACATTTTTTTTCCATTTGAACACACTCATATCCTTGGCCTATCCCTGTAGGTAAATCATAATTTACTTCTTCATATCATGGGAGAAAGAAAATAGAATAAAGTGTTTATCTCAGATGCTCTGTAAGGATAAAAATATAGCAGAAACTATCATAAATAAGCATAAAGATTCAAGGAAATGTATAAAATGGAAACAAAAGGATTTTAAACTTAAGAATTAGCATAATATGGAATATATAAATCGAATAATTCCATTTAAATTTTCACATGGATATTCTACTAGTCAAATAATCACATTTAATATATCAATAGCTAATTCCATAATGATTGAATGCATAATGCCAGACATCATAACCACATAGTCAAGGCCTCATTCCACGACTACAAATAAGATATTTTCAAGGCCTTGTGCCAAAACACTAGTTTGTGTCCTGGAACTTACTAATGCATCGAGGAGCTATAGTGGGATCCACTCGTCACTTACTACATCCAATGCATTCCTTATATGAAAAGGATGAATCATAAAATAAAAATTCATATTAAAACTAGCATACGAAATAATAAAACATTAACCATAAAATATGAAAGGTTTAAAAATAACACATCCACAATGAGACATATCACAGAACCTTGAATATAATTTGGAAGATTTGTATCATAATAAATCAACTTCAAAAAAGTATAAAATCTATTAAAGGTTGTTGAAATAAATAAAATCAAAATTATTTGATAGGAATATGTCTTTCTATTTTGAATTTATTTAAAAGTCATGTAATTATAAAATAAAACATTTATTTTGAAAATATTATTATAATATTGTTATGGAAGATTAAAAGGTGTTATAACAGCAGAGAATAACCGCACCCTCAGTATAAGTTAAAAAACATTCTAACCTTAATTTGTCAAAAAGGTCATAAAGTACCTTGTTTGGAAAATGACGGAAAGGTTCCGTTAAATTTTTTTTATAAAAAGTCAAACAAGGGTATAAATAAATTTAAACCATACTATATTAAATGGTAAAAATGTTTTGAAATGAATTTTTAAGAATCACAGATGTGGATGATAAGTAGGTCCAAGGAGATACTCACGTAAAAATAACCTCTGATAATAAAGAGATTGTGAAATTAACCCTTACCTTGTACATTTACTTGGTTGAGGGTACGTTAACCTCCAGTATAATAGTTAAATAATTTCTTTTAAATTATACAAGAAATACATAGATAACTATGATATCATATATGATCTTATAAAATTGCATTGTTAATAATATTTTTGTAGTATCATTGTTTCAGGTGTTAACTGATTCGTTTTCCTTTATATGTTTTGTTACATAATCCATGTTTGTTATGGATAGGATGTATTTGATTCATATCTAGTATAATATTACGTTCTTATACATTATTTTTAATAATCAAAAGAAAATTATTCTTGAATGGTTATGTTGGGGAATGAATCTCATCACGTTCGTGGAGGTGGTAATCCATATGTACGCACGAACGCTACTTCCATTTCAAATTTTTTATTTTAAAATGAAATAAAAACAAATGATACATAGGTATATTATTATTATAGTATAATAAAATATTTTATATATGTTACATATGTTAGTTAACATCATCCTTTATACGTTCCACATATGGTATGAACAAGCCATATCCCTATGAAGGGGCGGTAGTCCGCACTTCCACAAATGAAATTATCATATATACAGAACATGAAAAGAATAAAGGTATGATATGAAAGAGAAATAAATAAGCTTATAGATAAAATAAATATCATAAATATATTATGTAATTATAGTTCCATCATAATGGCTACTATAAGAGGTGGTAGTAGAAGATTGAACAATCATCGTTTCGTGAGGCAGTATTTTGCCGTCCACCGAAACATTATGTTCTATACCCATTAGATAGAGGTGTGTGTAAGTTTAGTTAATATAATTCTCATAAAAAACCTATTATATTTATTATATTTGTGCTTTTATAAAAAAGGAATAAATATTGTTTAGGGGGTTGGAGAAGTAAAATAAAAAAATAACTTAAGAGGAGATGATACCTTTAAATCAGGTAACTCCATTTGGTTTGAACCAAAAGGAATCCTTGAAGTGACTTATGCATGAGGTAAGGATTATAAGAGGAATATAGGGATTTAGAGAGCTTAATTGGGGTGATTTTGTATGATTCTCAAGGCTTTAGAGGTGTGAGTAATGAGTTTGATGTGATGGATTTTTATAAGGGGGAGGACGGGCTCTTTAAAAATGTTTGAAAATATTATTTCATTATATAATGATTTTCAGATTATAAATGTCCAAAAAATTTTAGATTCGAATCTAAGATGATTAATGTTAAAAATTAAATAATCCAATGATAATTTTATAGGATTTGGATATTGTTTTAATTTTTATTATTTCATTTATTTAAATCATTCTTTAATGAGGTGAACACTGCTTCATTATTGTGTAATATTTAATTTTGTTTATTTTAAGCCTAAAAATTATATATAAAATACCATGATGTAGGAATTAGTTTTAGCTTTCAAATTAATATTTATAGTCGAAATGATAACTTATATTACCCCATTTTAAATTGTTTTACAAAAAGATATATGTTTATGCAATTTTTGTCTTTACTTTAAAATAATTAATGTAAAGTGTCATTATCACTCTCAAGTAGCTCCATGAGGTACCAAAATAGACCCAAGTATTCCCATGATAATACATGTATTAATAAAATGTAATAGGACACATTTTGGGGTAATTTAATATTATTATAATATTATTTTTTACCCATATTTACCGGATTAACCCTTTAAACATGGTAAATAAAATATTTTACGAAATAATTATTCCTAATGTCTAAAAATAAAAGTTATCTATTTACACATTTTTTACATACTGATTCTAAATAGGGAATCCATTTTTCCCAATTCAAAACACAGAAGTGGCAGAAATTTATTTAAAATTAATTTTTGTTGTCAAAACAAAAAGCGTGTTTTGAAGAAATAATAACTACAAAAATATTTAAACTTGTTTATGTCCAGTTTAAATGTGAAATTGCATCCAATGACCTAAATTATTTTAAATGATAAAAATATAATATAATTATACTTAAAATCCATTCAAATGTATAATTTAACACTATAAATTATTTCGATTAAAAAGGTTGTTTTAAATTAAAATTTAGTATTTTTCACTATTCATTAAAAATTGAATGTTTTCATGAAAGTACCAAAAATTCAACCTAAGATAAATTTGATATTTTGAATCCACAAATAATTTTCATTTAGAAAAATAAAATTTATAAAATTTCAAATAGTTTGTATTACTATTCATAATAACTAGTTTGATTGGTCGTGGTGTGTTAGAATCTCGAAGTTGCGTACAACACAAGCTATTTCATTACACAAAGGGAAACATACAGTGGATTCTTGAGGTTTTACATTCTTCCCACCTTCAAATAATTTCATCCTCAACATTTATAGAGTATTGCTATATAAAAATATTTGGATGGTTCTTCATCATTAGTTCCTTGGGTTCCCACGTTGCCTCTTCCATCTTGTGATTTCTCCATAGAACTTTTACCAGACGAGTTGTCCGATTTCCAAAACCTTATTCTCTGGTATCAAGAATATTGACACACTCTTCACAATAAGATAGATCATGTTCTAGTTCAATTTCCTCATAGGTGATTACATGTGTTGGGTCTTCCATGTATTTTCTCAACCGTGATATGAGGAACACATCATGAACTTTGGAGAGACTAGGCGGCATTTCCAAATAGTAAGATACAATCCCAATTCGTTTTAGAATTTCAAAAGGCCTGATTTATCTAGGACCTAATTTTCCCATCATACCAAATCGTATGACTCCCTTCCATGAAGATACCTTCAAGAAAACCTGATCTCCTATTTGAAATTCCAGATCGGTCCTTCTGTTATTAGCGTAGATCTTTTTCCTACATTGAGTAGCATTGATGTGGGTTTGGATAATATTCACCTTTTCCATTGTTTCCTCAACAAGTTCCCATCCTATGATTTTTCTTTCACTAGCATCATCCCAACAAGTTGGTGTGCAACATCTCTTTCCATATAATGCTTCATATGGTGCCATATGAATACTTGAATGGAAGCTATTGTTATAGAAAATTCTATTAGCGGTAAATATTGATCCCACAAACCTTAGAAGACAATTGAGTAAGACCTCAATATGTCTTCAAAGGTTTGAATAGTCTGTTCTAATTTTCAATCAGTTTGAGGGTGGTAGGAAGTGCTCAAACAATGTTCAGTATCTAAGACCTTATGAAGACTTTTCTAGAATCTTGATGTAAAATGGGGATCACGATCAGAAACAATCGATAGGGGTACTCCATGAAGTCTTAAAACATCATTAATATATTGTATTTCTATACACTCAAGTAGTAAATATTCTTATATAGAAAGAAAATGTGTTGACATGGTAAGAAAATCAATAATAACCCATATTGAATTGTTCCTTCTAAGTGTCCTTGGTAGTCCCATGACAAAGTCCATCATAATATCATCCCATTTCCACTCAAGTATGGGAAGAGGTTTCACGACTCCTCCAGGATGTTTCCTTCTAGAATTTACTTATTGACAAACCATACATATGGACACATAGTCACTAATCCCCCTCTTCATATCTTCCCATCAAAAATGTTCCTTCAAATTTCTATACATCTTAGTGATACCAGGGTGTATAGAGAAATTGGAGCTACGAGCATCATCCAATAATTCTATTTTCCGATTAGGTATGTTAGGAACACAAATTCTCTTCCCAAATTTTAAAATCTTATATTCATATTCGAAGTCGATCAATCTTCCATCATTTACAGTTTTAATTTTCTTATAAAAATCCTCATCATCACTCTGAGAACATTTTATCCTTTCTAGTAAAGAAGGTTTAGAAACCATTTGAAAAATTATTGATGTTTCAGCTTCCATGATTATTCCCGTATCCATATTTACTAGATCCATGAACATAGGATCCCTTTAAACCCTAATTTTGTTCAAAAATCCATGATTCATTCTACTCAAAGCATCTTCCACCTTATTTTCCTTCTCCATGTATTGTGCAATCATAATCCTTAAGTAGTTCGAGCCATCTCCTTTTCCTCATGTTGAGTTCTTTTTGTGAGAAAATATACTTCAAAATCATGTGATAAGTATAAATATCGCATTTTTCACCATATAGATAATGTCTCTATATATTCAGAGAAAATATTAAATCTGATAACTAAAGATCCTGAGTGGTATAGTTTTGTTCATGAATTTTTAGCTGCCGTGATTCATAGGCATTAACCTTATCATTCTACATAAGGACACAACCAAGTAGTTTCATTGAAGCATCACTATAAATAAAAAAACCCTCATTCCTCGATGGTAGAGTCAATATAGGATCATTTAATAATATTCTCTTTAGTTATTCAAAACCTTATGTACACTCTTTTTTACAAACAAATTTAACCATTTACTCGTGAGCTTGGTTAATGGGTTAGCCAATCAGGAATATTTATGGACGAAGCACTGATAATAACTTTTTGAACCAATAAAACTACGTACCTCTGTTATACTCGTCAGTGATGGCCATTCATGGATTCCCTAGTCTTTGAAGGATCATCAGAGAGTCCATCCTTAGAGACAATATGGCCACGAAAAGAAATCTCCTAATGAAAGAATTCACACTTGCTAAACTTCCCATAAAATTCATTTCTTCAAAGAGCCTTTAGAATAATTGGAAAGTGATTTTCATGATATTTATAGATTTTGGAGTAAACCAAAATATCATCAATAAATACCACTACAAAGGCATCAATATACTCCTTCAAAACTCTATTCATTAGATCCATGAAAATAGAGGGTGCATTAGTCAGTCCAGAAGGCATTACTCTAAACTCGTAATGCCCATACCTGGTTCGAATTGCTATTTTCAGAGTGTCTTACTTCTTCACACACAACTTATGTTATCTAGATCCAAGGTCAATCTTGGTAAAATATTGAGAATGATGAAGATGGTTGAATAAATCATCAATACGAGGTAGGGGAAAGTTGTTCTTTAATATAATATCATTGATCTCCCTATAGTCATTGCACAACCTCATAGATTCATCTTTCTTCTAAACATAAAGAACAGGGGCTCCCCATGGAGAAACACTAGGAAGAATAAATCCTTTCTTAATAAATACCTATAGTTGTTTATTTAGTTCCAAAACATCCATAGTGGCCATTCTATAAGGTGTCTTCGATATGGGCCTTGAACCAGGAATTAAATCAATGGAAAACTCAATTTCTCATTTTGATGGTTGTCCAGGTAAATCCTATGGAAACAAATCAACATATTATTGTAAAATAGGTATGTCATTTATTTGAACATTCATTTCCACACTCATAGTAATATCATTCTCTTCCTCCCCAATAATTGAATTTAGTAGAGCTACTAGGGGTGGATCTAGATAAGAATCAGGTGGTGATGTTTGTCCTATAAAGATAAGGTACTCCTTATCATAATATTAAATTGTTACCAACATATTCTTATAATAAATTTTCATATAATGGTATGAAAGATAGTCCATTATAAGGATTATATCAATTGAAATCATGGGTATGATGAATAGATCAGCAAATAAAAAACATTTATATGCCTTAATGGTAACTGATTAAAAACAATTTGTTGCAATGATACTTCCCTTAAGAGTTTTGACTGACAACTACCTTGTTAAATCACATTGGAAATATATAATTTTATTAGAAAAATGGGAAGATATGAAACAATGGGATGATCTAGAATCAAATAACCAATTGTATAAACTTGAAGAAACCATTAAATCACCTTCCACCACGTCTTTCAGAGCTTCAACCTCAACATTAGTGATCACATATGCTTGGCCTTGCTCCCTTGGCCCTTTCTAAGGTATGTTTCCTTGTCTCTTAGGACATTAATTTGCATAATTCCCCATTTCATTACCATTTTTAGCATTCAACATTGAAATCCTCTTTCTTTCACTTACAATCACGAGTTTGGTAGACTTTTTTACTAAACTTGTAACAAAATCCCATTCTCATCAGGTAAGAACCAGGGTGTTTCTTCCCACATTTACTGAAGGATGAATATTCAAATTTTCCCTTCTTCCCCGTATTTACATTTCTAGAGTGTTCAACAGATATATTCTTCTCTTACTTTCCATTGAAGTCGTAAGACATGGAGAATTCCTTTTCTGTCTTGATAGCACATGAGACAATATTTTCGTATGGTGATAAGGATCATAAGACTAATTATCGATGGAGAAATGATTTTAACCCATAAAATAATCGATCAATATTACTCTTCGTGTTAAATATATAATATGTTGCATGCCTTGATATCCTTGTAAAGTTAGCCTCATACTTTGCGAAAATCTCATCCTCTTTTTTCCTCAGTCTCAGAAATTGTCTTTCCACATCCACTCGATGGTAACGAGGAATGCATTTTTCTATGAAATAAATTTTAAACTCCCACCATTCCCTAATTTATACTTCTTTATCTTCATTTTTTGTTTTGAATTAATGACCACCATTGATCTGCACCTCTGGTGAGGTGATAAACTGCCATGACAACTTTTTTCCTTTCTTTAATCCCCAAAGCATGAAATATTATCTCTAAGGAAATTATCCATTTCTCAGCTAAAAAAGGATTTTTAGTCTATTTGATTTTTTGTGGTTGTTTCCTCATGAATCATTCTAACAGGTATTATCTGCATTGTAGATCAGGGTGCTCCATATGGGTAAGGTTATTATTCATAACCTGAGAGAGTTGTCTAAGTATGGTGATAAGCTGATCAGCACTAGTTTTATCACCTGCTCCACTATAATTATCTTGAGTAAGAGGGATATACCAACATCGATTACGTGCGTTCATATGATTTCCATTCCTTACACTATGAGTAATTTATAAACAATATCATACACTAGATTTGTTTACGAATCACAATATATAATTCTAAAATTGTAAAACACTTAACATAAATTAAAAAAATCTATGGATATAATCCATAATTATAAAAATGTTTTCTTTGAGGATGTATATACTAATAAACCCTTCATAATGGTATGTAAAGAAAATGTGAATTATCCTAATCATATCCCCCAAGAGTTTCATAACCAAGTGTGCAACAAGGCCTGTTATCGTGTACCAGGATACTCCGGGTCAAGCCTGAAACTCTTTGTCATGGTTTTAACTCCTAGGTACATCTGGGCCATAGCCGCCTCTACCTTCTTGTATCCAGACATGGATTTATTTCTTAGAAGGGACACAAAACCTCTACATTACCAAAATTCTAGGAAGTTCTTCTATACTAATCCTTAAAGTCTATCTAAGGGTATTTTCCTCTAATTAGAGTATATCTAAATCTAGTGTCCATGGTTTTTACTAAACTTACAATGATATCTACTATAATTACCTGACCCTAGTTACCTAGAGTTGGTTCATTATAACATAACATTGGCATGACCACAAGAGATCACGTAACGAATGGACGATTAGTTTAGTAGCCTTGGATGTACAAGATACATACACAAGTTTTACATTACATCATGAAATAAAGAAAACAACATTTTTCCCCTTAGAACACACTCATATACTTGTACTATCCTATCATGTTAATCATAATTTACTTCTTCACATATTGGGAAAAGAAAAAAATAAGAAAGGGGTGAGTTCAGATTCTTAGTAAGGATAACAATATAGATGAAACTATCAAAGATAAGCATAAACATTCAGGGAAATGTATAAAACAAAAACAAAAACATTTTAAACATAAACTTTAGCATAATATGGAAAAGATAAATCAAATAATTCCATTTACTTATTCACAAGAATTGTCTTCTAGTCAAATAATCACATGTAATATCAATAGCTAATTTCGTAATGATGGAATGCATAATTTAGAACATCATAACCATATAATCAAGGCCTCATGCCAAGACTATAAATATGATTTTGTCAAGTCCTTGTGCTAGGAAACTAGTTTTTCTTATGATACCTTTTGATGCATTGAGGAGCTATATTGGGCTCCACCAATCACTTAATATGCCGAATGCAATCCTTATATGAAAAAGGTTGAAACATAACATAAAAATATGTATTAAAACTAGAATACTAAATGAAAATACATTAACTATAAACCA
Source organism: Viscum album (assembly GCA_963277665.1). NCBI lineage: Eukaryota > Viridiplantae > Streptophyta > Magnoliopsida > Santalales > Viscaceae > Viscum > Viscum album. The sequence continues at coordinate 787,595,657 of OY728166.1, forward strand.
TGAATGGTATAACAATAACACATCCACATTAAACCATATCAAAAAACATTCAATACAATATGGATGATTTGTATCATAATAAATCAACTTCAAACAAGTATATAATCCATTAAAGGATGCTGGCATAGATAAAATCAAAATTATTTGATAAGAATGTCGCTTTCTATTTTGAAACCATTTTAAAGTCATGTAATTATAAAAGAAAAAAATTATTTTCAAAATATTATTATAAGATTGCATGGGAAGCATCAAAGATGTTATAATGGCAGAGAATAACCGCACCAGCCGTATAAGATTAAAAAAACATTCTTACCTTAATTTTTCAAAAAGGTCATAAACTACCTTGTTTGGAAAACGACAGAAAGATTACATTCAATTTTTTTATAAAAAGTAAAACAAGGGTATAAATGAATTTAAACCATAGTATAGTAAATAGTAATTTTTTTGAAATACATTTTTAAGAACCACAAATGTGTATAATAAAGAGTTCCCTATAGATACTCTCATAAAAACAACCTCAGATAATAAAGAGATTGTGAAATTAACCCCTACCATTTACTTTTCCTTGGTCGAGGGTACATTAACCTCCTGTATAATAGTTAAATAATTGTTATTAAATTATACCATAACTACATACATAAATATGATATCATAAATGATCTTCTAATATTGATTTGTTGATAATATTTTTGTAGTATTATTGTTTCGGGTGTTAACTGATTCGTTTTCCTATATATGTTTGGTTAGGTAAGCCATGATTGTTATGGATAGGATATATTTGATTCATATTTAGAATGATATTATGTTCATAAAAATTATTTTTAATAATCAAAAGAAAATTATTCTTGAATGGTTATGATGGGGAATGTATCTCACTGCATTCGTGGAGACGGTAATCTGTACGTACACACGAACGCTACTTCCATTTCATTTTTTTATTTTAAAATTAAAGAAAAACAGATGGTACGTAGGTATATTATTATTAAAGTATATTATAATATTTCATATATGTTACATAATTTCATTAACACCATCCTTAATACGTTCCATGTATTGTATGAATGAGTCATATCACTTTGAGGGGGCGGAAGTCCGCACTTCCTCAAATGAAAGTATCATATATATACAACATGAAAAGAATATATGTATGATATAAAAGAGAATTAAAGAAGATTATAGAAAAATAAATATCATAAATATAATATATAATTATATTTACATCATAATGGCCACCATAAGCGGTGGTATTAGAAGATTGAACAATCATCATTCTGTGAGGCAGTAGTTTGTTGTCCCCAGAAACATTATCTTTTATTCCCATTAGATAGACGTGTATGTAATTGTAGTTCAGATACTTATCATAAAAAAACCTAGTATATTAAGGATACTAGTGTTTTTATAAATTAAGGAATAAAGAGATATTATGGGGTTGGAGAAGTAAAATAAAAGAAAAGAACTTAATAGGAGATGTTACCTTTAAATCGGGTTACTCCCTTTGGTTTGAACCAAAAGGCTTCCTTGAAGTGCCTTATGCCTATGGTAAGGCTTTTGAGATGAATATAGGGTTGTAGGGAGATTAATTGGGTAGATTTTGGACAATCCAAGAGGCTGTATAGGTGTGAGTAATGATAATCCTTGAGTAGTTCAAGAAATCTCTTTTGAAGTAGTGTTCGTGAGTAATGATAATCCTTGGATGTGTTATTGAAACTTGTTTATGTCCGGTTTTGATGTGAAATTAAATCCATTGAACTAAATTATATTAAATGATAAAATATAATCTAATTATTCTTAAAAACCATTGAAATTTATAATTTAACACTATCAATTATTTCGATTAAAAAAGTTGTTTTTAATTAAAATTTAGTATTTTCACTATTCATTAAAAATTGAAAGTTTTCAATAAAGTACCAAAAATTCACTCTAAGATAAATTTAATATTCGGAATCAAAAAATGATGTTCATTTTAAAAAATATAATTTTAAAATTTCAATAAGTGGTTATTACTATTCATAACAGTAAGTTTGATTGCTCGTGGTGTGTTAGAATCTAGAAGTTGCGTACAACGCAAGCTATTGCATTATTCAAAAGGAAATGTACTACAGAATCTTAGAGTGTTAAAAAATAGTTGATTTAATAAATATATTAGAATCATGAGCTACATATTAGTAATAAAATATTTGAAAAAAGTGATTTGAGTGTGAATAAAAATATATGAAATTAAAGGAATGAGATAAAAAACAAAATTTGTTAAATTATTCCAGAGTATTTTAATTAGGAAATATAAATTTACTAGTTTATTTTCAGTAAATTTTTTGGTTTGAAATGAATTTATTGAATTAAATGTATGGAAAGACATATATTAGATAAGATAATTTAGAGCATGTAATGAAATAATAAAAGGGGTGAAACTAAGACCACCCTCATTTAAAATAAATAATTTCAAAGCTACAAAAATAAAACATCCAGATGAGTAGTTAGATGTCATTTCATATAATTAAATAATGTCAAAATATGATTTTTTAGAGTAAATAATAAAGCCTAAATGTAGTTGGTGAAAAAAATATTATCTATTATAGAGATAAATTAGAATTAGAATTTATATTTATCATTTGAAAAATAAAAAATGGTTATGTTATGTATGGTAAACCATCTACAGTAGATAATATTCTTTCCAAATATATGAAATCTATGAGGAGAAACCATTTAGAGGTGTAAATGATGCTTTGGTGGGGAACAAATGAAATGAGTATAACCAATTCCCAATGTCTATGATAAACCTAATTAAAATTTATTGATTTGGGAGAAATGATGCTTGAAATTGATGTGGAGAGGAAAATTCAAGGGAAGATTAAATGTAAAGTGAAGAATCAATGTTGGAGTAGAGATCCTATGAAAGATAGGGAAAGTGAAAATAAGTATGTTTTATCTTTTAAAGAATAAAAACATAATTAAGTAAAAAAATAAAATTAAATATTAATCAAATCTATAATATTAACTAAAAACACTATACTCCGCATATAATTAATATATCGAGTCATGAAAATCATTCATTATTTGTTAAAAAACATGAAAATTAAGTTAGATATTATATAAATAGTAGGGTTAAATATCCACTAAATGAGTAATTTAAATGAATTATATGATATATCCACATGATAAATAATACCATAGTAAAAATTGGATACTAATAATAAACAATTATTCAAAAATTCAACTTATAAAAAAATGATTTTATTTTTTCATGAAACTTAAAATGTAACTACTATTTTTTGTGATGTATGAAGGTAAATACATTCTTATTTTACCTATTCAATGAATATTTAGAAAAATAATTTATGATTGTAGTCCATTGGCATTTATATTAATGTTTTTCATGGTCTCTCAAAGGCATTGATTTTATAGAAAAAAACATTCAAGCATAGAATAACTCATATGAAAAATAAAAGGACGGAGATGTATCCAAACATATAGGAAAACAAAGAATACATGTTATTTATATTTAAATAATATAATTAATAATATAAAATAATGATGAATTCTATTGTGAATTTCATCTTAAAACAAGTGATGATTAACAAACATACAAACATAAAATATAAAAAAACCAATAACAAGTTAATAAATAATGATAATACCACATTGAATCCTAATAGTATTACCTAGAAACAAAAAATATGTAAAGATATAAATAAATAAATATATATATATATATATATATGATTCCAAATTTTTATACCTATCTTATCATGAACTAAGTCATGCTTCCACTCAACCAGACACCTAAACCGGTTCATAGCATGGCTTGGAGGGAGTTCCCAACCCCCATGAGTTGGAAACCAATGCCTAGGAATATTATATCACATTTGGGAATGCTTTCACCCATGATAATCATCCATAAAACCCCAAAAGGATATAAAATCACAAAACAACCAATAACCATAACTAAAATAAATTCCATTATCACAAGTTAAATAATTTAAATTTTTTAAAAAATTAAATTACCAAAACAGGGAGGGGAAACCAACTACAAAACCAATTATCGATGAAACCAGAGGGATAATGCCCTTATTACACCTCATCTAACACCTTCCAAAAAGAAAAACCACTAGAAACTAGATCTTGTATCACCACCATTGAGTAACTTTCATTTACCCATGTCAAACATAACAAGGTCTACATACACATAAGGGAGAATATAGGGTTTGATGCAATTCCTAGAAGGATACCACCAAAACATATTCCATGATATGACATTATAATACAAATCAAGATAATTGTTATTTATAAAAAAATCATATTTAAAATATACATTATTTTGAAATTAAAATAGAAAGTAAAAAAATAACATACCATATGGTAATCATAGAAACTTTTGACCTCCACAGTTAATCCATAAGGCACTTAGGTTAGTGGGATCCTAGGATCAATGTTCCTTGGAAAAGAATATAGACCAAAACCCACAGAGTCATCTTTCATGAGCCACAATAGGGGAATCAAATCTCATGGTTTAATGGCCTCAAATTGTGAAATAGTTGGTGTGGTTGAATCAATCTTTCTTGGAGGAATGGGGCTCGAACCTACTAATCGACCAAGAATACTAGACCTAGTTTACCCACCTAGTTACCTAGGATTTTCTTTTTCATAATTACATTACCTATTTCACAAGAACCACTTATCACACAATACACATACAACAATTTAAACACAAAAAGAAAACAATCATTCTAAATAGGTAAACCATTTTCGAACCGTTAAGAACACTAACAATCTCTAAAAAAATGATTTGAACCACCAATTAAAATTTAAAAAACCATTTATAAAACAAATCAAGCATTCTAAAATCATCAAAAAAATTAATTCATGGAGTCATCAACCATTTACTTGAGAAACTTTTGGAAATCGGTGTAAATACCCATCCACACTAATGAAAGACCCTATAAAGGAAGGAACACATCATAACTAATATGATCATCCTAGAAGAAAGAAGGTGGAACCCAATTTTGGTAAACTAATCCACTTTTGAAAAGAAAACCTAGAATGAAAAGATAAGAGACTAAGAATAAGGAAGAAAAGAATAAAGTATGAATTTATTTGGTGATTTCAAAGAGAATCCACACCAAAACCACAAAAATATTAAATTCCATGGGAGAAAAAAAGAAGGGGGTGGTTTGCCTATGGTTTAAGAGATCTAAATGGGTGATATAATGGAGTTTTTGTGTTAAAATCAGGGAAGGATAGAATATGAATTATGAAAAATATTAAAGACATGGTAGGGCACATAGTCTAGCCACACAGTTTTCCAAATAGTGTACAAACTATGAAGCACCTATATTTAAATGGAAAAGTGGTTTCACAACTTCTTAGTAGAGGGAGCACACCCATAAACCCTGTCATGCAACTTATAAAGAGGCAATTTCCTAGGAACATGGTTATCCAGCAAACCCATGTGGCATGGTATGTGGCTTGGATAATACCTATATAGAGGGAGCACAAATTCACCAATCCTTGTTCATGGTTTCCAGTAACCATGCACCAAACATCATCCACCTACTGTTAGACAAGAAAACTTCCATTTTCACCAAAACCACTAGGGAAATCCAAGTGATAAATACGAGTCCAAAAATAAATGAAATAATACCTCAATAAAAAACCACAAATGTGAAAATTATTTCTACCATGAAAACTTTATGCCCCAAGAAATTGATTACCAATTCTAATCAGAGAAAAAGATTAGCATGGCACATAAATGCATGTTTTTTTCTCCCATGTCTCATGATCACCTGTACTATGATTCTAGAGAAGCAAAAAAATGGTATGGATTTATCCCAAATAACTTTCACTTGGGAATCCACAATCCATATTGGTCGTTTCATCGTAGAACATTTAGGTTCAAACTCCAACTCCTCCCAATTCATCACATGGGATGGGTCCAAATTATACATCTTTAGTTATGATACATGGATCAAATCATGGATGAATGCAAACTAGGAAGAATAATCTAACTAGTATGAATCCTTACCAACAATACTGGTAATCTTAGAAGGTCCAACATACCTTGGTGTGAGCTTACCTAGATTAATAATACAATGATGACCCATGCAAGGAACCACCATCAAAAACACCCACTCATCGACTGAGAATTACAAGGCTCAATGCCTTTAATTAGCATAAGACTTATGGTAGCTCTCCCCTGTCAAAAAAATAATACATGACCAACGAAACTTTAGCACATTTCTATTATAGAAGGATCAATGCCAACAATGATGCCTCACCCTCCTCCATCCAGCAAAAGGTTGACCGACATGTCCAACCATAAAGAACCATAATGGGAGGAATTCTTATTGAGGATTGGTAACAATTATTAAATTAAACCAACACAAATACTTAATAGTTATCCCATGAGCCTTCGAAATCCAACACACATGACCGGCATGTTGTTTCCAAGATCTGATTATCCCACTCCGCCTGACCATATTTTTAAAGATGGTATACTATAAAAAGTGACTTGGGATCCCAAAGCCTTATGAATGACCTCCCAAAATAATGATGTTAAGTGAGGGTACCTTTTATAAATTATAGTTGATATCACACCATGATGTCTCTCTATCTGCTGAACATATAATAGACTTAACTGCTCCACTTTAGTCGATTCATTGATCATAATGAAATGGGATGAGTTGTTCTGATAGTAAATCACCACCAAAATAGCATTCCTTCCATAGAGTGGATGAGTTAAGGAAATTATGAAGTCCATGGTTACCATATGTCACTTCCAGGTTCGAATAGGAAGTGGTTGAAGCAAACAAGAGCGCCTCTAGTGCTCATATTTAATCTGATGATAACTTTTAAATCTAGATATGAAGTTAGCTATATACTATATCATACCTGACAACCAATACCAAATATGTACATCATTAAACAAATTGGTGGTACTGGGATGAATTACCCACTAAAACTGGTGGTTATCCTACATCACCACCTTCCAAAAAGACGACACCAAAAGGAAATCCAAGAATAATAGAAATCCATCTAGAGATAAATAATACCGACTAGGTACCACACCACCATATTGGAAGTACATATAATTCTGGAACAACTCATAACATGGATATTATTTACAAATAAACTTAATAAGGGAGAGAATTAGCGAAACACTGGCCTAGAAAATACCTCCATTGTACTGCCTAGTCTCCTGATGCATTTGGGTGAACAACCCCATCAATGTCCACTAATCTCCAGACTCCTTTAGATCTCGTATAGACATTTTACTACTCAAGTAATTTTCTACTAAATTACCTTTGGTTAGGGTATAAATGATATCAAAATTATTACTTTTTATGGTTCTCATCCTAAGGATACTGACTCAAATTTATATCTTTATAAGAGAAAATGTAGGCCATGCTCTTGTGATCCTAATAGACTAAAAACATTTCCCTAAGGAGATAGTGGTTCCAAGACTTAAAGGCATGAATCATCAAATCTAATTCTAGGTAATGATTTAGATAGTTCTTTGAATGTGTTCAGAGTTTTTGAGGACCATATACAACCATATGGTCATCCTAAATCAAAACAAACCCTATAACCATACCTGAAGTGTTAGAAAATACCATATATCCCTTTCTATATTCAAAAAAAAATTAAAACTGGGACAATGGTCAAATGATGATTAATCTCTTCAATGATTTCCCAAAATTCTTGGCTCCATTCAAACCTCAAAAATTTCTAGTTAATCATGGTCATGAGAAAATAGAGCCATGATAAATCATTGAAAACCCATTTTTAGTACCCTACTAGGCCCAAATATATCCCAATCTTTATTAAATTATTCAGTTTATCCCATTAAATCACTACATAAATCTTCTCAGGGTCCACTAAAACCCAAAAGTCTGAAAACATATGGCCCATAAACATCACCTCCTTGATCTAGATGGTAAACATGGAAAAAATTTCATAGATACAGTTATCTCAATTAGTTCCCAACATGATCCTCAAGTTCTACTCATGCTCTTTATCAGTCCTAGAGTAGATTGGGATATCGTCTAATATAACCATTATAATGGAGTCGAGTTACTAATTCAACACCCAGTTCATAAGGTCCATGAAGTCCATTGGAGAATTTTTCAACCCAAATGAGATGGTGAAATACTCAAATGGGATGTACATGATTCTAAAAGATATATTGGGAACATTTGACTCTTCGACTCAAACCCGGTGATACCCATAATGAAAGTTGATATTAGATAACCACATTTTCCCCTTGAACAAATAAAAGTGTTCATAAATATGGGAAAATGGTATTTATTCTTGATAATTACATTTTTTTTACTACAGTTAATCGATGCACAATTGGATAGATAAATTAGCTTTATTTAAAAAAGAAACTAGGATTTCCCTACGTAAGATGATTTTGTGAATGAATCCTTTGTATTCCAACTGTTCTAGTTGTATATTTCATTCACTAAACTTGGTGGGGGCCATATGATGTGGGGTAATAGATATATGTTGTGTTCCTGATTCCAAAACAATAGTGAAAATCCACATCCTACTATAAAAGAAAACTTGAGTAATCATCTGGAAGCACCACTAGGAACTCATCCAACACAAGATGTTATATATCCATAGAAATTAATAATCATCATCCAACATGAGCGATGAAATAAAAAAGACATGGTTTCCCAACTATGGAAGTGGTGGTTCTAGCACATCCCGACTGAGGATCCCATTCACCAAAGAAAAGATGATAACTCATGTTAAGTGACATAAACCTCACTCGATAGTGGTAACAATATATGTGCACCTGGAAATGCATCATCCAATCCATATCGAGGATTAGGTCAAAGAGGTCCATTTCTAGAACCAGGAAATCCAATTCCTTCTCTACCCATAACAAACTGAGAGTGCAAGACATTCACCTAAAACTCTACACTCTATTATTACTATGTGGAATCACCAATTCCATCACATACAACATGAAATCAGTTGAAAATTTCAACAATTCCCCAATACGTGTAGTAATGAAAGAGTTAGAATAACCTATATAAAATAGAGCAACATATATAGATATTGTAATAAGAATATTACTTTTAACTAGTGTAGGTCCTTCATCTGATTCCACTGGTTCTTATCCCTAACATGAATGTGAATAATCCTTGCCTAGACTTGAGAATGAATAATGAACTCTGGCTCTACCTTAATATGACTATGTCTAGATGGATGTCCAGTCCTTCCACCATGACTGCCAAACTGAGGACCCACTATCATGGATGGTTCCGATAGGGCTATCAACCCATTGGAGGTTGTAAAAGCTACACCACCCTGACAAGAGAATGAAACGTTAAAAAATCCCTTCATGTTCCCCATAAGTCCATACCAAAGGGTAGGACTAGCTGGGAATGGACCCTCTGACGAAATATTCCTTGACATTGAACACTAATAGGATATGAAAAATCAAACATATGATGCTGTAGAGAAATATTAACATAAAGGATGGACCAATCTACCTCCTCTCATATTTTTATTTTCTGCATATTTCCACATTTTATTAGATGAACCCCCACTTCACTATCCCACGGATAAAGCTACTATGAAAAGACTATATTTACCACTTTGATCAATATTTACCATTAGGTATCGATCTACCACATTAAAATAAGTCTTCAGTTTAATCAAGAAGACTGAGGATTGAATGTCTGGTCATAACCCAGTTCAAACAGTTGATCCCTTAGCTTATCATCAGAAACTACATCAGGTTCAAACGAAACCAAATATTAAAAGTAGTCTTCATACTCCAACACAATCTAGTTCAACTTATGGGGATCTAAAAATACCAGATCTTGAAAAAACCAATGGTCTTTGGACAATACTAATCATTGAAAATTAATTTTAATTCCATTCATTTCATCGACTCATTCTTATTATCATGGAACACTAAGTCCCACTATCTATGACTGGGACCTTCCAATAATAATGAAGTACATTTCACTTTAACCTGTTCAGGAGTATCAATAACCCAAAAAATCCTTTAAAAATTTAATCATGCTTTAAAAATAAAAATGGATTTTATAATGGACTCATATCGATAACATTGAGAGGTATCATCTGATGGTCTTTATCCAATGAAATCCCTTAGTGATATCCCTTTGTACTTCAAAAAATTCCAATAATAAAAAATCATTGACTAATAACATCATATTGGTAAACTTTGTAAATATTTTTAGTTCAGTGAACATAACAGTTATTCATAGCATGAAACTTGTACATATGAACATTATTCTCCCCCTTTTGAATTGTGGGAGAATAATTAGATATTTTAGAACTCCTGAAATTAACATTTAGAGTAGAAAAGAATCACTAGATTTATTCATAGAACACTCCTTATGATTGAACCTGAAAGTAGTATTGGATAATTATTCACCAGAATGATCAGGATAATCATCTCATACAAAAAACATTTATCCAAAAAACTCAGTTTAATAGAATCAACCCCATCATCTCCATAGAATTTTCTTTTTGGAAATCATAAAAAAGTAATGTGGTTTATGTTAGAAAATATAATAAAATTATTTTTAGAAAACCATCTCTATTCATGAAAATAATAACCTATATATTCTTGTCATAACATCACCTCAAAATATCTCCAAACATCTTGGTCCCTATAGAAGCAGGTTTGGCACAATTTATCCCAATGAGTGGTAAAACAAGGGTTAAAATGGTTAAAATGGTTTTAATTTATTTTCAAACAAACCTAAAGGGGAAATTTTTTGGAATGAATACTTTAAGTTAATGTTTTATTTATTTGGGTGTGATGTTTTTATTAGAAATTGTAGTTGATAATGAGCCCAACGTGTATATTTCCCAAGGGTTCATTTGGAAGGTGATGTTGCTTCATAATATTTTTAAAATTTATGGGTATGATATTTGGGGGTAATATATCATTGGCCATTCCATTAAACTTGAAAACTAATAGGTTGAACATGGTAACTAGAAAGTCCCCATAGTCTACTTATGAAGCTATATTATAGGGAAGCAGTAGTTCGTGATACAACTCAACTTTTATGAAAATATAGAGGAGTAATGTGATAGGAGAAGCTGTAAAGAATGGTCATGAAGGAAGTGAGTTACTGGGGGTTTTCTCTTGTGATGTTTATTATACCATGTATAAATTATATGGTGATATAGACATATGTACTGGAGAACCTTAATGGGGAAAGTTCACAGAAGGAGTGATAAAAAAGTCATGATTAGCTGGGGTTTCAGGTTTTCTTATCCTATATAATGACCCCATAATTTCCTTATTTTTATGATAAAAATTAATTAATGAGTACCTTTTTGGGATAACTCGATTAAATTCAAAAATAGTGCATGACATTGATTATATGATAATGAAAGGTCATTAGATGAGTATGAATCAATGGGAGTTTTCATGAGGAGTCAATAAAAAATGAATAAGTCTACATAGTTGGTACGCAGAAGAAGTAGATCACATGGGTAATGTGTGAGGGAAAAATGTTTTCTCTATAGGGGATTCAAGGTTGAGTATCCCATTAAAGAGATTATTCCAAGGATTTCCATATAAAATTTTATATTGACCATGAGGTTCATGATGTCCCAATGGTTATCCCTATATGGTCTATTCATGAAGAAGAATTATTTTCAAAGTGTTTTATTATGAATTAGAAGCTATATAGTAAATAATATTTTATCCTCAATTTTAAAATTAATCTTTATGAAACACTCACATATTCATGGACCTAAACTATGCTGATGTAAGTAAATAAAATATTCTTCTGAAGGACGATTTCATTCACTTCAGTTGACAGGGAAGTGAATTCTCAAAATGTGATTGGTTATAAATCAGAGTGGATAGTGAGTCTTCTCTAATCCTTGTAACATTAGTGTGCTATATTGAATTCTGGTATGTTGTCACATTGACTTTTTAATCTCACTAAACTAGCTTGGATAGGGTGATCCATGTATATTTTTTGCCACTTATTATTTTATTTATTCTTAATTATGTTACTTTATGAAGATGAGATAATATAGTTTTTTAATAATGAAATTAGATTAAATGGGTTGTTTTTTTAATACAACATACACTAATTCACCACCTATCAAGATATTTAACATAGTGAGTTCGATGCGGGTATACCTCATTGGAATACAAAAAATCCTCAATACCCACATCCACCCATCAAACCATATGATTGTGTTAATTGTACTTAAAAAATCTAAAAATCTTTTATATAAAATCATTTTTTCTTTTACCCATGTACTCAATAGACCACCCGCCAAAAGAACAATGTCCTTGAATCTATCATGATTTTATAATAATGAAATAATGGTATTATCCAAAGACACATTTTGATCTTACCACAACACAATCCTAATAGGATGGTTGTCTGGGTCATCTATAAAGTATTTATATAATCTTATAGATAATAAATTAGAATAACTATTCTCCTCTCATAAGAAATCACACCCTTAATAAATCTAGGATATTATATATATGTATACACTATGCTCACACTTAAATACTATTAATATCCCTAAAAAACACTCTCTTCAACATAATCAACATAGTCCCAATGCCATTTCAAAAATGATATCAACCATGTTACCTCCACCTCAGGAATATATTTAAAATATTAATACATTTTATGGACATAAACTGTCTGCATCATTGTTACTCCAACAATAATATTGTGTGTCAGTCAGAAATCAAAAAAATCATATTTGGTATTCTCACCTCACAAAATCATTTGTGGTAATCCCACTTCATGATATACGTAGAAAAGGGACTTGGTCATCTAGTTTTCTATCACAAGATCTCACTCAATTTTTTTGTGATGGGTTTCATGTTAAGAGAAGTTATTGTACTATTTTTATGATCTTATTTGTATTAACTTCACATGTAACGACAATAATAAAAGTAAGAACTCATTTATCCCATATAATAATCATTTTCCCATAATTAGAACTCCAAAAAACCCCATGTATATACTTGTACATTATGAAATATTGGAGAAGTAGTTTATAAAAGATATAGTAACACTCATTAGTATACCCACTCATATCATGTGTGGAACTAAGATATCATAGAATGAATACCCATCCCCGATAACCAAGATCTGGTCTATAAAATTACTCATTTAGACAATGTAAAAATAACTGTATATAAAATTACACAACCTTCCACCTAGGAAAACCATCTTGGGAGAATGCATTTATTTGACATATCATAGGCATGAATATCATAACAATTTTTAAATAAAACCAAAATACATCATATAAATGAATTTAATATTTCAATAACCACTCTATCAACCATATCATTGAATTATCCAAGTTAACCATACAATAAGTTTCATTTTCATATTTATAGTCAGCATAATAATTGTAATTGTCATCATGATTCTCATCAATTAATTCTCATTTCTAAAATGAGAAATCATCAAAACATCACAACCATTATCATCATCTAGTAAAAATACTTATAATATTCAATGATTTGAGTACCACATATTATTGGACATGTGAGGCCATTTTTATAAGATAATTCCACGATTGAGAATACATTGACACATTCCTTCATCTTTTTTATCATTTCCTCCCATCACATGTAAAAAAATATAATATTTATCACATTAATCATAAGAATACATATCATTCATTCTTTTATTATTTAAAGGAATAAAGAGTAAACATCATGTAAAAATCAGGGAGAACCATCAAAGCACACATTATTTCATAATAATTGATCAAAAATAATAATAATAATTTTTTATTCATTGTGCCCAACCATAGTCTATTTACATGGCATAGTCATTAGAATTATCACAAGATTTCCAAGATTTCCACCCACATATAAAATCATAAATTCATTTTTTTCATCTAATAATAAGTTCCAGATTAATAGACAAAGGGAATCATAATGTTTTTTAGGTGAAAAAATTATGATTATTAACCTAAAAATGTTTCTATGCGGGGTCTCTATCATCCTAAGACCTGATTTCTTCTAAAACGTGCACACAAACACATTCATGACCTTTTAGAAAAACAATTTTTCAAATTAACAAATAAATCACAACATAAAACTTTTCTAATTTTTTCCAATCATGTTCTAAATGCACACAGATAATTTTAAAAATAAAATTCTATAAATTAATATTTTTATGTTCATTTACAAGGTTAAATTTCCATTCAACCCTTAGGTAGGAAATATTAAAAATAACCTTGAAAATAGGATATTTTTAAATAGATAAATATAAGATAATTAAATATATATTAGAGAATTTCTTATTTGAATAAAAAAAATAAAAAAATGGTTAATATTAATGGATTTTCATTGAACAATTATTAATTAAAACGTCATTTATCTTAAAAATCATGTAAAAAGGGGTTAATTAGAGACCTTTCTGAAAGTAGTTTCAAAATATTTAATGTTTTTATTTTTAATTAAAAAATAAAAATTTAATATATAATGACCCATAATTTATATATGTTGATATAAATTCAATGTAAAAGAATATTAATTTCCAAAAATAACAAATCCACGATTGGACTATAAAGGTATAGTTTCTTTAGAAATTGGAAAACATAAACAACTTGTTCATAAAACATCTTTATTTTGTTGAACATATTTCATTATAACTAGAACAATTTTTGACATATCATATTTAACATGCTTCTTCATGACTTAGGAAAAGAAAATATTAAACAGTGAACTCAAATGCCGAGTATTGGTAAACAAAGAAGATATCAATCATATAATAAGACATAAGAACATTACATTTGATAATATATTCTTGTTTATGAAAGATCATGATATCATGCCTTGGGATAAATCATAAAATTTCATAGGAATCAATGAACGTAATAAAAAAATTAATAACATAGGACATGAGTTTTTTCGGCATACACACATGTATAGAAAATCATTTCACATTAGTCAAGGCTTATTACCAAGACCATTATAGAAGACAAATTACATTACTGGACCGAGTTCACTCATTGTTCCATCCCTGTATTGCTGAATCAAGATCATTTCCTATTCCATCCATGTATATCTCATGATATATATATCTTTACCCAATTTATTGGAGGGACATACAGGTCCCACCCATATCCTAATGAAATCATTCTTATGTGTGCCACACAAACATAAATCATTCATCATAGCATAACCCATGGAATAAAATGAATTACTTAAACATTATTGCAAGATAATCTATATAAAACTAATGGATTTAATAAATATCATTCCATCATAAACAAAATTTAATCATTGTAAAAATAGTGATAAAAATATAACCCCATTTAAAGAATGTCATCTTAGATTGAAAATAATTTAAATAAAACACTTGATAATAATTATTGAGAAAAATATCATTTTTTTCTTCAAAAACATTTTCATTTGTAAAAATGATGCGCAATTTTAAAATAAAAGATTTTTTTAAATTAAACATGAACTCGTTTTTAGTTGGATTCATGGAAATAAAGCATTATGAATACTTAAAAATCCACGCGTTCTTGGTATGTTTTAAAAAATTCTCCTCGTAGTATTTTTTTGAAAAAGTCAAAAAGTACATCATATCGAATAATGACAAAGGATTCCTTTCAAAACATTTAAACTAATTCACCAATGGGTAAAATTGAATTTTAACAATTATATAATAATATAAATAGTTTATATACTTGGGAAACATGGACATGGATGATAAATATACCCTTAATTATAGGATGGATAGAAGATGGAATATAGTTTATTCATAATTATAATAAAATTTATATACATAATTGATACTAGAGTTGTTAATTTATATGGAAACAATGTATTAAGTGGATGTATAAGACAAAAGAAGTTTGATAGAATCGGTGGAAGATAATATATATTCTTCGACATGCTTCCTCCTAATCACCTCTTAGAGAAATAGAGTTTGTCTTTGAAGAATATCAGAACCTAAATAATGTAACTATAGAAACCGAAAATGGAAAGGATAAGGGGATGGACAAGGTAGAAGGCAAAATTTTAAGAGAATAAGTAATAGAGGAGGTTCCCTTTTATAATTGTGGCGAGGGGCACTTTTGGGATCTCCAAAAATATTAATTTATAATAAAATAACTGTCCATCCAAAAAACTCAAAAAATGACCCAAATTGAATGATGACATTAGATAAGGTTTAATTCTCATAAACCAATAATTGTTTAACAAGTATTTCTATCAATTAAAACCTCAACTTTTTAGTTATCAGATAGTAATTTTATTTAATTTTTAACTAGGGTAACAAATAATTCAACATTAAAAGGGTCCAATACTTACTTATTTGAGGTAAAATAGACCATAAATAAATACATTATATTATTTTCTACCATATCATATTTATTATATATTTTTTTATTTTTTTATGATTTTTAAACAATTTAATTAAATATTATATTAAAAAATAGTCAATAGTGTCAATTTAAGGTTAATCTATAAAATTTATTAGAAATATTAATAATCCAAAAATATAATTATTTAAACATTTTTAATAACATTTATTTGTTATATCTTTTAATAGGATAATTAATACATCAATTTAGTGTAATTATTTAATATAATTATTTTTGAATAAAAATTAAAAATAAACACTACGATGAAGATAAGTTTATTATATTTTGGAAGAATATTTTTAGTCAAATTTATCTTTTGAAAATCAATATTTAAAAGGATATGCTTATTAAATTATGAATGTGACAAATTTAACATCAATTTAAATAAAATAATATAAGTATAACAATTTCTTCTATAAGGCCCCAAATGGTTACTAACTCGACCCTTGGATGTTTATGGCCGAGATATAATCGACCAATAAAATTTTCTCAAGTGTATTAGTCTTGTGATGGTTATAAATGTTTTAATAAAAATGTTATATTGATTTATCATCAATTAATTAATTTTTACATTATTAAAGTACATGTTTTAGGGTAATTATAAAATTTTATTCTTACCCTTAATTACAAGATTTACCATTTTACCTTATATATAAATAGTACAGAATTTAATATAACTAAATAAAGTTATTTACATAATTTGGACCTACTGATTCCAAATATGAAATCAATTTTCGAAAAATTAAAAATACATAAGTTACATTAATTACTTTAAAATTATTACCATTGTCAGAAAGATAGAACGTTTTTTAAAAATTAAAATATTCGAAAATATTAACATATTTGTACATCTGAATTCCTTGTAAAATTTATTATAATGACATACATTATATTGAATGAAAAAAATATATTATATTTATAATTTAAAACAATTAAATATTATAATTTAACCATATAAATTATTTCGATGAAAAAATTTGATTTTAATAAGAATTTTAGAATATTTTTACTATTCATCAAAATTTTAAATTAAAAAAAATATATTAAAATTTTATCCAAAGTGAATTTTTATATCCCTCTTCCCAAGAACAAGTTTTTGTTGTCATATAAAAACTATTAATGTGTCAAAATAATAATTTAAAAAGTGATTTCCATTAAAATGTGATTGAAATTCCCTTTTAAAAATATAAATATTTATACAGGAAATCGTGTTTATTGATACCAAGTGACAAAAATATCTATAGGATGAATATAAAAAATATTATTAAGAAAATAACATATATATATAATTAATTTCATTTAATTATTATAATGAACAAAATTTATTAATACAAAAAATAAAAATATTATTGATTTTTATTATTCATAAATAATTTCTTGTGAATAACTTCACCATACAATTTCATAAGATAGTTATACTTATTTACTAAAACCTAACGCCTAGGGTTAAATGGTCATTTTATACTAAGGTTACATTTAGATTTCTTAAACTCATGACCGTGTGAAATGAAAGCTATTGAATAAAAATTATTTAGAGAAAATATTTCATTAAAATATTCAGGTTTTACAAAATATTAATGACCGTGAAAATGAATCTTTAACATAAAAAACTTTGTAACTAATCCAATCCACTTTTTTCTTTTACATGTTATCTGTTAGGTCCACTAGGCTGAGTACCCTGAGAGGGGAGTGAATCAGGGTATGACTAATTAAAAATTAAAGCCCATTCTGATCTTGGTTCGCTGTTAAGCAAAACACTCTTCTCTATCTTTCCTGCTGCACAATATAAACAGAAAGTAAAGCAAGCACAGGACACAACAATTTTACTTGGTTCACCGCTAAGGGCTACGTCCAAGGAGCATACGCCGACAGGTTGCCGGTCGTACCAAGTATACTAAGCTTCACTAGCTGTGGATTACAATGTTCGGGCTAGATCACTTCTATGCCCTGGCTCACTGCCTATACAATGTTTAGGGTCAGCTCACTGCTTTCCCAAGGGTCACTCCCCGTTTCTCTCTCTCTGGCTCACTGCCGGTGGAGAGGATCACCTTCTTCTTCACCCTAAGCTCACTGCTCTGTGAAGGGAATCACTCACAGTTTATAGACCTGTAGGTATCTTCATTTTCATGAATACATGCATCCTTAAGTGTTGATGGATGATCTTTTATAGTCCAACTTTCATCCACTGATGAATACCACATTGCATCTGAACACTAGGCAATTCCTTTTGGAAACACCTCCGCAAAGCACTCAACTTCACTAGGCTCCCAATTTCGCGAAGCTCAATAAGCCTTCGCGAAGCTCCTGCCTTTTCGTGAAGCTCTCTCACGAAGCTCTCTCGCGAAACTCTCTCGCGAAGAACTCCCGTGAAGCTCAACTCGTTTTAAAGCAACTTCTCTCGCGAAGCTCACTGAGCCAATGCGGAGCACACAACTTTCGCGGAGCTACAATAGCCGCCGCGAAGCTCCTCTTTCGCGAAGCACACTGCCTTCGGGAACCACCTCCGCGAACCGAGAGCAATGAATTTTCTCTGAAAATTCTATCTACTTCGGTCGAAGTGGTCGGCCTTTATTTATAGGCGATTCCACCGACCCTCATCCATTCCACACGAAGTCAACGCCACATCATCTCAAATCGCGAAGCTCCAAAGATTCTGCCGGAATTCTGTCCAATTCGCGAAGCACCATGGGACTTTGCCGTTTGTGAAGCATGACGTAGTCGCGAAAAATCAACATCAACATACCTTCGCGACTTCGCCGCGAAGCTCCCTTGCGAAGCCCACCATTCCTTTGCGCCTTCGATGCGAAGCTCCTTCGCAAAGCCCTTCACCGCCGCGATGCGCTTCAGCCTCTGCCGTTCGCGAAGCTTGATGTAATCGCGAAGCATCACCGCCTCCATTCTTCTGGTCTTCGCGATTTCCAAACCATGCATCCTATCTTCGTGAAATTCATACCTTTTCCATATTAAATTATGATCTTCATGGAAATCCTCTTTTCATGATGCTCACTAAACTCCAAATCATCCTTTCCTTTGTCATCGTTCTTTGTCAACATGGAATGTCAACAACTTCTCAAGAACTCGACAATTCTCCATGGAAACCTGCTTTGTCAACAAACACAATCAACCCAAAAATGTTGCAATGTTACCTTGAGGGATTTTTGCCCAACATTATCAGTATTCTTAGAAAAATTAAATACATTTCATCCCTGATGGTTTTTTGAATGCACTTAGTTATTATAGAAACTATAAAATTTATTTTAAAAGAATATTATTCTTGATAACTTAATTAACACTCATCACTGAGATTTACACATACTGTGATATATAATAAAAATATTGTTATTTAAATGTGACCATTATAACCTATCAATTAAATTGGATGGTTTGAATATTTATAAAAAAATATATAAATTATGTGTATAATATTTTTTAAATAATTAAAATGAATTGATTAATTTATAACAAATAAGCACATAATTTTTAGTGAATTCATTTTATAATTCAAAAATATGTCCTCTTCGAAAATTTTTTTATTATATTTTGTTGAAAGATATTATAATTAATTTATTTCACTTTTGTAATAGTATTTTAAAACGTGATCTATTTTTAATAATTATTTCAATATTTTATTTGGGTATTTTTTCAAAAAAGGTTCATTCCTCTGGGAAAAGGGAAAAATATAGATTTTTGTTAAACTGTTATTTCATTTCATTAAATAAGTTTATTCAAAAGTCAAATTATATTTTGGATTTTTTTAAATTAAAATAAAATTCATTATATTAAAATTAATCAAAGTAATTACATAGTAGCTATCATTATATTTTATATTGTTATATGTTTATTCGTATGTATAAAATACATTTTTTATATTATTTTTCATTTGGTTTTACGTATTTATATTAAACTTTATTTATTCCACTTATAGAAATTTAATCCTGATAGATGTATAAAATATTTATAATATAGAGGTTATACTTTGTTAAATATTTCAATTTAATTTTTATTCAAAATCAATTGTAACTATGTTAAAAGTTTATCACCATAGTAATGGGGAAACCAGTTAATTATAGTTAAAAACATTTGAAAATGTCTCATTATCAATCCGAAACATGTATTCATTTCATTGAAAGGGATAAATTAGACAATATCTATCTTAATTTAAAATATATGACATCTTCCAACCATTTACGTTTTATAATTATATTTTTATTATTTTTAGTTAGGAACGTTACAAAATGTCACACTCATTGTCTTAATATCTCTAATATATTTTAATTATGATAAAAAGAAATTATGATCTATTATAAATTGGTATTTTTAATATTTTATAGGGTTTTTAGGTATTTTTGATTTTTTATTTATGATATAATTACCTTAAATAGTTACGCAACATTGATATAGTGCTTGGATCAACAATAAAAAAATCAAGGTTGGTGATATTAAAAATGATAAAATTAATATGTTTTGGATGAATTGGGTAATTACATGAATTTAATATGTAATTATATAATTTATATGATAGTAAGTGTGTTTATATTCAAATTACATATCAGTATTAATGTTTTTGATGTGAAATTAAATGAATAGTCCCAAAAATGAATTTAATGATATTATGTGATTAATAATATTTTATTCATTAATTTGGAAATAATAATAATAAATTTACAGAGGGATAGGTTTATGATAAATCATTATAAATGACAATCTTGGACTATTTTTGAGCCACTAGTCACTATAGGTTTAAATGTTTTACCCTTAAAGGATAACAAATGAGTTACCATGATTAAAGCTAAAGATGGTAAATAAGGAGGTTAAACAAAATGATATGGTTTAAAATATTACTTATTCATGTATACATTTTATTAGATAAATTTATTTTGACCAGAAAATATCATACCATGGAAATTATTTCCATTCAGTGTCACTTTACATGATTATGATTTATATTATATTTAAATATTTTAATTAATTTCAAATGTATCCTTTCTAACACTTATAAAAGTTTGTATCCTATCCTACCCTATTTACAATGTTTGAACCTTATAGATCATCCAATACCCACCCTGGTACCTTAATGATTTCCATCCCTTCATCCCATGTCATTTTGTTTTCCTCTAAGACCATCCTAATAAGGATTAAATTATTAACTGAAAGATGATTTCCAAAGAATTCGTATAATTTTTTATTTTAACCAGATGGGGATATGGCCCTTTTTTATATGGGAAGAACAGTATCTTTTAATTGGGTTTAATGGTAACCCATAAATTATATTAGAGTCCAAGTGGTTTATAGGCCTACTAAAACACCGCATTGAAGGTCCAGCATCATTAAATCATAAAAATGGAACTTAAAACCTTAAGTGACCATTATGCATCATGTCATTTCACTAGTCATATGTAACACCCTCCCCTTTCAAGTAATTATCATACCTTAATCTCAATATTATTATTTAATCACCCCTTTTGAGGAACCATTGCCTCATGGTGATAGATTGTGGTAGGGAACCCCCCTTAATGTGGGAGGAGTACGTAATGATATGTGTCAACACCCCTATCTCTATATTGAGACGCCCACATGGTGATGGTTGTGTATCTATCACTTTAAACACCTACTTGATTCTTTTAATCATCATACTAGTCCCAAGGGTTTATATTCACATGTAAGGGCGCCCCTCCATCCCACATTTGTGGTCCATGGGGATGAAAGGCTGTATGATAATCATTAGCCTACTTATACCACCTGTTGAGGTTACCCATATGTAAGTGTCTACCTAAATTTTCTTCATATTTATCCAAACCATCCATCTAGTCGATTTAACTCCACTTTATACTCAGTATCATTGACCCGAAGTCCTTGTGGTGTGAAGGCCACTGGTGGCCTTAAGGCCATATGGCCTATAAGCCCAATTATTTAGCCTAAATATCCATTTTGGGTGAATTTTTTCAATACTACAATATCACTAAAGTACTAATACAGTAACTCAAAAATATACTTAAACCAAAATTTTAACCGCGGACTTTTCAATATAGTATTATAAGAGTTTACCACTCGATTAGTTCCCGAACTTCAAAGAAGAAGTATAACTCTCCACCAAGTTCTTTCCTTTTATTTATTCTCATAGCTCCTTCAATTATGACATAATCATGTTTATATAATAAAATTATTATCTATAATATAACAAGAAATTATTATTTCTGTATTATAAACCTTATTTATATCCATCTCCATCACATGGGAAATTGTAATATCACTCATGTTGACATGTGGACTACCACCTTTACAAAGTGATGTGTTTCATTTTTCAACAACACATCACAAGGATAGTTATTATAAATAATTAAATGTCTATATACTATATTCATGACATAATAATTATTTTTAAAATATAATATATTACTTAACTTCTTACCCACCCCCTTTAACAAAATGAAAACGTCGCTTGTGCGTATGTATTCAATGCCACACACACAAAGCGATGTTATTCATTTTTCATGTAGACCTTTCAATAATGATTTTAAAATTTTATTAAATTTATAAATATGATAATTATCTTATGTATAATATTATTTGGATGAAAAACCCATGAACCCTTTGAAAATGGTCAGCCTACCAAAGTTTTTCTATGATTATGAACCGAACATCCTCAAAACGCCAGACAAGAACTAACAATATTTAATAACTATATAATGAATTGTAATAAATGAAATCAATGGGATAATAATTAGTTAATACCCATGAAAGGTAAATAATTAAGAATTAAACTAATATAAGATTATTATATGGCAGATAAAGTATATACGTGGTGAGTGAAACTCAAGTTAAAGGGTTTATTAACACAATTTATTTTTATTAGGATATATTATGTATTCACTATTGAAGTTATGCCAATGACATGTGGGTAATGAAAAATATTCATTTTATTTTTTATTAAAAATTATTTTATATATAATCAATTTTTTCACACAAAATAATCTCATTTATCAATTGTCACTTCAATTTTTATCTTTGTAAGGGTTTCACAACTCACTTTTGTTTCAGTGATACATATTCCATATTCACCATTTTTTTCCTTCATGAGGTGTATATAGTACCGCTTTGATATTTTATATCATGAATCTATTTATATTAAAGGTATTTAAAGATTCATTTAAAGATATTTATTTCTTGGGGGTTATTATTCTAAAGTTACCAAATTGGTAAGCGTTTATTCAACAATATCATTTTTATTCGGGATTGTTTATGTTTAAATTTACATTAAAGGACATTATAAAATCTCCCATGTTCTAAATATATTTTTTTCTTCTATAATTATATTTTTAATTTACATGTTTTACATTCATTTAATCTCTTTAATGTTTATTATGATTGAGAATATATCTTTTTTACGAAAATCCGAACATGTATCACTTTTGGTTGATGAACCCTTTCTTACATGTCCTGGTTTTATAGAAATGTTACAATATTGTACTTATTTAAATTTGAATTATTTATTAAATAAATTTTAAAATATATTAGTTTTTTTAAAATGTTTTAAAAAATATTCTTTTAAATGTTTCCCTTATTGAACATTTTGACATTCTTTACAAAGTAAAGAGAGAATGTTTTTTACTATATACAGATTGAAAAATTCTTCCCATATTCCTGAATACACATTCACTTGAAGCTTAAAATACATTTTTCAATGTTTATTTTGTGAGATATTTTTTCCATAATATTATAGAATATTTTATACTTTAAATTTCTAATTTCATAATGAAAATGGAATTTTCCACAAGAAATATTCCATTGATCTTTTAAAATTATTTTCATCGATTTCAATAGAAGTTGATTAATCTTATAGTTTACTTGGGATGTAATTTAATGATACCATGAAACTTATTTCTATATATGGTTAATGATCATGTTATTTTATTTACTGAATGGGGAAATCACTGACATTATGTATGATATTTCTTCTAATATAAATAGTTATATATTATTATTGCATCTTCATTAAGTTTTATTATTTATTCATATGTTGAATGAATTGGATTTATTATGTAATGGGTGGGTCCTATAATTACGTATTCCCTTTAATTAATTGGTTAGTCTCATGAGGAAATCTAGCCTGATTATTTGGGGTATACCGTCCAAATTATTTATGAATTCTTGGCATGCATCCTTCATGGAATGTTTATGATGTCTTTATACAAGGACAAGATAGTATGATTACCATGAATGATTTTAATTAATCCGTTGTTATGAAACCATTTATTATCATGCATGTGATTGTTTATGTTATTATATTATTCGAGTATTTATTACCTTTTTATGATATTAGTTATATGATATATTTTTTTAATTATGTCTTATTATTAATTGTTTAGCTTTCTATGATAGATTATATTTTATGGTTTCCCTTACTGAGCTTCTATAGTCACCTTTTATTATATTTACCATTCTATAGGATACTAAGATGGGGTCTATGAATGATTTTAGGTATATAAAAAAATAAATAATAAAGTTATCATTATAATTTTAATGTTATATTCCATGTTTTCAAATGTTATGTGAGAATAACACATGCTTCCAGTCTCACAATATAGCTGAACATTTCGATCCATTGTATCCCAGGAAAATCTAGTAAAGTAGAAAATAGCTTCAGGATACTGGAGTTGGGGTGTCACAATTAGTATTAGAGAAATTTTGTCAAGACCCTTGGGAACTATATTATTGAAATCATATATTAGAGATAATATCAATATGATAGATTATAGGGAAATGTCTATGTATAATGTAATATCACAATGATTTTTAAAAGTTGATATTTTTTTTGTTTTCATAGAAAATTCATAACAATCTAGATACTATAAAGTGGATACAGTATTGTCACTTATGCACCAAGGGGTAACAACCCCAAAAGTGGTGGATTAGGTATTAATTCATCCATCACAAGTGCATGATGAGTGGGCCAAAGACTTCATACCTTGCTAGAAACTCTCATGGGATTTGATTATATTAATTCAAAACAAGTTTATGGAACATTATGATGCATGAGAATGTATAAATTAGGAAGTCATTTCCTATTACATAGTGATATGGGATAAATTTTTTTTTCAGGGGTTGATATGTCTTTGTCTAATTGTTAGTTTTTAAAAAATAGATACCCTTTTGTAGGTTTTATGTGATGGGATTTTAATATGATTATGAATTTTTTTGGAGAGATTTATGGGAATAATACCCTTGGTTTAAGTATATAATTTAGTAAAATATTAATTTGAGTAATAATTCATTTATATTTTATAGATACATATTTAACATTATAGTTAACCAGAAGTGTTAATATGATCATTGATATTTAGGTAATTATAGATTAGTAATATTTTGGAAGATAATTTTTATCATAAAGATAACCATGGTATTGAAAAGTGATTTTGTTACTCAGTAATTAAGGTTATTTTATATGATGTTAATGATATTTTTGTGAAATATTTTATGATTAATGTAGACCAAACATATTTTCTCTAGAGTGGAAGTTTATTTTAATAAAAGATATCAAATTAACTTATGGAAGCATATATATTCTTAAAGTGGGTTTATGGTGATTCAAGTTACTTATCAAAATGATAGGTGTATTTCAGAGATTATATATTTAGGTGATATATCTTTTTGGTATGTGACTAATTTTGTTTTGAAATAAATGTATTGTTGTTCATAGAAAAATATGTTATGAATTAAAATGTGACTAATTTTGTTTTGAATTTTTTAAAGGTTATTTCTTTATAAGATGATTTAATTTGAAATTTTGGAGTTATTTTTTAAGATTTAGTGATTAATTTAGTATCTATCTATAGGAAGGTTAATTTATATTGGATATTATCTTAAATCATATTAACCATTTTGGTTAAGCATAACATGTACTAACCATTTCTGATTGAAAGAATCTGTTGGTTTTGAATTTTTCTAGTGCTTCAAGTATGTAAAATTCATCTTGAATAATCATTATATGGATTAAGATATTATATATATGTTGAAATTTATCAAAGGACAAGAAAATAATTAAACCTTTCTTATGAAATGAAAGGAATTCAATTAAGTATATTTAATCGTCTTCTTTATCTTGATAGTAAAAGAATCACCCAAATCTAGGAGAATGATTTTAAAATAATTTGTTTTACACTTTTCATTCATTTCTGATGAGTTGATGATCTTCATTATCCCATAATGATTTACGGCTATGTGGTCATTAAATTTCTCATGATTATGTTCTTTATCACTCTATATTATTACTAGAATATTTATTTTCTCCCATATTTATATATTTTAACTTCATTATAAATCACCCTTATTTGGAAAACCAAATATATTTAATTTTAGTATTATATTAAGGAATATTTTGGGTATTTTTTAAAAAATATTTATTTTTCAGTAAATAGAGAAAAATTCAGTTTTTGTAAAACTATCATTTCTTTTATTGAAAATAATTAATTTAAAAGTATAATTTTTTTGGATTTGGTTTTAATGTGAAATGAGATATATTTTATTGAATATAATAAAAAAATTACATTGGAACCGAATTTATATTCAATTTTTGTATAAGTTCATTTTTATCCATGAAATCACATTTTTAAAAAAACCTTTTTTCCTCGCATTTTACAAATTAATTTTAAAATTGATTTCTAAAACATATAGAAATTTAATATTAAGAAAATTGATAAAATATTTGGAATCATGTGGTTAAAGTTTTATAAATAGTTTAACTTAACTTTTAGTCATAATGAATAGTAATAATGGTAAAAGTTTGTTATCATAACATTGGTGAAAACATGTTAATTAATGTTAAAACTATGAGACAAGGACTCAAAATAAATCCAATCCTTTCATTTATTTAATTAGTTGATAGGAATTATATGATATTCTTTCAAAATTTTAATATATCTCATTTCTATGCCATTTTACATTGATAATGACATTAATATCATTTTGAGTTAACAAAATTACAAAATGAAACTCTATTTTAATATATATAATTTTTTTAATTAGGAGAAAAATAATTAATGTTTCATTAAAAATTGTTATTTTTAATATTAATACATTATTTTTGTGATATTAATTTATTGCTAATTTTTAGTTATGATATAATTACCTTAAACGTCAACACACCCCTGAAAGAGTTCCTCTGTAATCAGTATATTGATCAAGGTATATGATTTCAAAAATGATAAAATAAATATATTTTTGATAAATTATGGAATTACATAAACTTAAGAGATAATTATATATTTAAAGTATGGATAATGTGTTTATATTCAAATTAAATTACTATCTTAATGTCTTTTATGTCAAAGGAAATGAGTAGTCATAAAAAAGAAATTAATGATAAATATATTTTAGTATTTGATTTAAAAAAAGGAAAACATATTGAAATATGACAATTGCGGTGGTAAGGGGTCTAAAATTTCACCCCCGGCATATTTTGAGCCAATTTTCTTATAAGTAAATTTATGAACCTTAAATTATGAAAAATGTGTCACCGTAATTATGGTTAAAAGGGGTAAATAAGGGGTTAAATAAAAAATTATGTTTTAAAATGAGAAAAAACATGTATAAATTTTATTGGTTGAATTTATCATGACATTATATTATATTAAATTATAAATTATAACCATTTGTTCCAGTTTACATGATTATAGTATATATTATATTTAAATATTTTATGTAACTCCATGTGTGGCCATTCCCTCAATTATAAAAGGGAACATCCTCTCATCCCTTATTCATAAAGTTTGATCCTTCTATATAATCCAATACCTACCCAAATACATTCTTTTATTCCCTATATTCATACTATATTTTATGGTCTTCACCTAAGACCATCCCAAGGAGGCTTTTGGTGTAGGCTATGTGAGGATTTCTAAATAATAGTTATAACTCTTAACCGAGTACATTCCTTTTATTTCATATTCTATGTCAATTAATTATGTCATAATATAAATTATATAATAAAATTAGTACCTAAAATATAATAATATGTTTTCTTGTAAATGGTATAACCCGTATTAATATGCATATCCATCGTATGAGAAATATAAACATCACCCGTCTGTATGTATATGCCAATTCCCCAATAGAGGGATGTGTTTAATTTTATATCATCACCTCAGAAGGATGATTATTATGATGTATTAAATGAATATATATATTATTCTAGAAATAATTATGATTCTTTAAAGATAATATATTAGTTACTTCCCTACCATACCACCTTCAAAAAATGATAACCCCACTCATGCGTTCGTATGGACTACCACCTCTATGAAGTGACATGATATGTTTTCCATGTCTGACATTTGTGGATGATTACAGAATTGTTTTTAATGTATAATGATTTTAATTATTTCATGAATTATATTCTCTATAAAATTTAACTATGTCCCCTTTGGCCATGATCAACAAACCGAAGTTGTTTTGTGATTAGGAACTGAATACCACCCCGACATGATCATAACATGTTTAATAACTATATAAGGAATGGTAAAAAATTAAATTAAAGGTCTAATAGTAAGGAATTAAAAATTTAAAATGTCACTATGTAATTATAAAATTAATTATATTTTATTGTATAATAAATAAAATACACACATGGTGAGTCAGTCTCAAGGTAAAGAGTTTCAAAACTCAGTTTATTTTAATTATGTTATATTACTTACTCATTGTCTATGATATGGAAAGATTATATTATTATTGAACTCTATTTATTTTATATTTTATTTCAAAAAAAAATTATATTGATTTATATATGTAACAAACAATCATTTAATTGATTAAATCAGAAATCAATGTTATGATCATTACAAGGGTTTCTCATCTCATAATTACTTCAAAGAGTCACATTCCATAGTCCACACTTGTTTCTTTAATGTGGTGTATATGCTTCCCCTATCAAATATTATATCATGGATCTATTTATATTAATTATATTTAAAATTTCACATCGAATTTATTTTTTTCAAGGGCGTATGATTCAAAATTTTCCAAAGTAGTACGTGCTTATTTTAAAATATTATTTTTATTCACAATAGTTTATGATTAAATATACATTAATGAAAATTATAAAATATTTTCATTTTAAAATCACTATATTTTATTATACTCTTGTAATCTGGGAATTTTAACATTTTTTTGATTTTCCCCTCTTCGGTACTTAATATGATGAAGACAATATTTTTTTATCAACAGATGGCCTTATTTCCTCTATCCCCTACAAAAGTTTTCTTCTATATCCATGTTTTATAAAATTGAATCAATAATATTGTTATATATATATAAATTATTTATTAGGTTAATTTTTGAACTATATTATTAGTTAATTAATTATTATTTAAAATATTTTTTTAAAATTTCTCCTTTGGAGTATTTTGACCTTTTTACAGTTAGAAAAAATAATGTTTTTAATGAATATGGGTTAACCTCTTCTTCTTACCATCATGATATCGATTTTCATCGATTTTTTACTTTTCATTTTTTTCATCGTTATGTTCAAAGAATATAATTAGCTTAATATTTCTTAAAATTTTAAATTTTAAATGATTCATTTAAAAAATAAAGAGTTATTTTCCTTAATAAATATTCCAATCATCATTCAGAATTATTTTTTTCTTTTTCAACATCCTTGATTAACTTTATTATTTATAATGTAAAAAATATAGTTATACCATGTACCTTATTTTTGTAGATGAATTATTAACATTTTTTTCTATTAATTTAATGGAGAATTTATCGACATTCCTTATGCCATTTTCTCAATATAGATACTTATTGATAATTAAGGAAAGTTAATTATTTTTTATTTTTTATTCATTTGATGAATGTGTTTGAATTATTAAGTAATGGGTTAGTCCCAAGATTACTTATCCCCATGATAAATCGATAGGTATCATGCGACAAAATAGCTTGTGTATTTAATATATGACCACCTAAATATTAATGATGCCTTCACACGAGGACTTGAAGTTATGTTTTTGATGTCTTGACACAAGGATATTATGGTATAATTATGATGTATAACATTACAAATTCCATCATTATAAAACCATTTATTATTATGGATGTGATTATTTAGGTTCTTATGGTATACATGGATATATTCCCCTTTAATAAATAGACAGAAATAATAATTAAAAGATCATGTCTAGAAATTATATGTTTTAGGTTGTTAATATAACATATTACATATAAATTGTATAGTTTTTAAACCCATTTTAAATGGATAACATGTGAATATTAATATAAGAGTAATGTAAATAACGATTATATCATTTTTTGGATATATTTTAATAATATAAACACTAAATATAACCTTGGGAATGTAAATAAATGCTATTATATGGTAAATTTCTATGGATATTTCACTTTTAAAAAATCATATTAAGTGTTTGATTTAATAAGTACTATAATTATTTAATTATTCTATGTTCAATTTATTCAATAAAATTAAATTTTTATTCCAAATATTTTTTATAAATATTAGTGTAAAATTTTGACCGTTCGTTAACCACATATAAGGAAGGAATTATCACGATGTTAACAAAATAGAGCTATATATAAAACATACATAACCATAATTCTAAAAAATGCTTATTCCATTAAATAACATTTCATAAAAAATTACTATACATATTGAAAAAGTGATTAATACTTGAAATTAATTGATAAAAAGTTTTAAAATTTAATGTAAACCATATGAAAATAAAAATAATAATAATAGTTCATGAAAAATATAAAATTATAAACCTATATTGGGAATAAGTGAATATGTAACAAGCATTTCGAGTGGAGGAGAGAAGGGTGAGGGAAGGGGAGATGTAGAAGGGGGAAATAGAAGGAGGGATGGCACATACCTTTGGGTTAAATCTTAAAAAAATATGTAAGTTTAATAGTAGAGTGAATTGGATTTGGGGTATAGAGATTATGGGGTAGTTAGTTGGTTTTGGAGTTGGTCTGGTGAAGTTATCGGTATGTTTGATTTCCTCCACTAAGAAGAGTGTGTGTGTGTGGGGGGGGGGGGGGGTTGAAGCAATGGAGGAATGATTTTAATACTTATTTTAATAAAAAAATTTCATTCACACTTTAGAGTACGATCCAATGAAAATAGAAAAACTTATCCTAACACGATTATGTATAAAATGACTGAGAAATGAAAATTTTTTAGATGGTTTGGATAAAATGAGGAATCATAATCCTTTTCATGGATAGTTATTCCCGAATAAATGTATTCTTTTCACTATATCTAAAAATTAAATCTTTATCCAACGTTTATGTAGAATCCCACCACCCATGTTAGGGGTTACACCCAACATTAAATATTCACAACACATTACAAAAATGATTATAAAATTAAATAGTATCACAAAATATACCAAGTTTCTTAATTAATAAAAGATAAAGATCATCTTCC
Source organism: Viscum album (assembly GCA_963277665.1). Lineage (NCBI taxonomy): Eukaryota > Viridiplantae > Streptophyta > Magnoliopsida > Santalales > Viscaceae > Viscum > Viscum album. Next base: position 787,627,464 of record OY728166.1, read on the forward strand.
TCAAGCCAACAGAACTGTTCAAGAAATATTTTAACATGGTGAAGTCTTGAAATGTAATACATTAATATTCATAGACTTAAATATAATCCCTTGAAGATATGAGTTTAAAAAAATATTTATTGCTAAAAACCAACCTCGTTTTAGACTCTCATACTCTCTGTATCTTTTTATAACCACTACAAATCAAAATGATACATATAAATTCATTATTATAATAATGAAATGGAACCATAATCATATTATCCCCATCAGATCCATAACTGTAACCCCATGAACTTTATAATTGTGGTCAAAAAGTACATCTACATCATGGAATTATAAACTAAATTCCTTTAATATATATGATTTCAGAAAAATACATGAAATATTATAATAAAAACACCTCAAAAAAACATTAATTATAAAAACCTATATAAAAACAGTCCATATGTTGGGAGTAATCAAAATTGGATATGTGGAAAACAACTGTCTACAAAGAAAACAAGCTACGTGATACTTATTTGACTACATAGAAAATAGTCTATGTAAGTTCTCAATCATCTACATAGAATATATAATAAATATAAAATAAAATATAGGAATTCTCATTAAAACACCTTTGTATTAATCAGTTGTGTGAAACTTAAATCAGCTATGTTGATCATTTGGCAACACAAAGCATTCAATTGTGTGGCTGAATTGGCTACATGATTTTCTTATATAGCTAAAATGGATACATAAATTGTCAATGTTAATATCCCAAAATAAATTCTTCCATGTGAATCACCTAACTTAATTTTCCCTCCCAAATTTGCTAACATCGACCAAGTATATACTCAAAATCAAACAGAACCACTTGAACCAATCTCTAACCCTACATAAAAAAACATGTTTATATTATGATAATTTATTTCATAATAATTTATTCTATACAAAAGAGATAAATCATTGTCATACTTATGTGTTCCTTATGTAAGGTATTCAATAAATAAAACAACCCTCACTCCATAAGAATAATGAGACAATCATGCGTTCTCAATGGAAGAAAAATTGGTTCTTCTATATCCCCATATGGATTTTTTCAAAATCAATTGGAAACTCCCTAACTTAACATACATGAAAAAATGTTCTTTAAGAAAAAAAGCATTTCTTCATTTAAGAATATAATTATTTGAATACAAATATAGCCACTCTGCTAGGATACTACCTCCACCACCATTGAAGAGAATTTTATCAAGACCACTAAAGTAACTCTGTAGAATTACTAAATTCACTTCCATGGAGGTAAATTATTTAAATACCACTAAATCAACTCAGATTAGTTACTTCCTTCACTACAACTGATGAAACTTATTTGAATACCTCTATAGAAACCCAACGTAGTTACTTACTTTCTCATTTCCTTCATTGTGAGTTCCCTATATGATTTATCATCATCGAGAGAGAATCGTTTCAATTATCATATAAAAAACTCCCACTTATAAAATATACCCCCATTAATCATGGAATTTTTTGAACCTTTGGAAATATAATCCAAAATAATATGAAGGATCTCAAAAAACAAATTCTCAAGTATATAGAGAATAATGAACATACAGTTTTAGTCTTAACTCATAGAACCTTTCACATGGTATATATTTTTTAAAGATGTATGCAGGAAACCCTTTTCTTCAAATATATATGATTTCTAGGTCTCATAATTACAACATATATGAAATAAAATTATATAAAATGTTAACATTATTAGACTTATATTGTTTTATTTAATGTTTTGATAGATCAATAGCACTCTAATTATCACATAATATCTTCAACTATCTCTGAATATCAACCCAAAAAGTTTCTAGATTCACTTTCATCCACAATGCTTTTGTAACTGTATGAGTATCAACCACATAATAATATTTAGCTACATAGAAGGTCACTAATCTTTTTATTTTTACTACAATAGATTATACAACTATCACCAACAAAGAACACATCACATGATGCAGATCTATGATATGTATAGTTACATTCCCAATTTTCATCAATGTTTGTAGGAAAATAAATGTTTGCTCTAAACCTTTAGAGAAACCCATAATTAATTATTAAATGTTCATATCTATGAATTATTTTCATTTGAAACATGTTTGAATCCCTTATTTCACTTTTATACATCACACATAGAGTCACTACATTGGTAATTTATGCTCTCAATACTATAAGATATAATAAACCACCAATCAATGTTCTGAATATATTATGATCAACCATGTGGCCTTATTCACATTTTCTCAACTCCAGACAAATATAAATGGGTGTAGAAATGTATTTTGAGTATTTCATTTGAAAAATTACCAATAATTCATCGACATATTTTTCTAGAGAAATGAATATATGATTTGAGTTGTACTCAAACTGTAATCACAAAATATAGTTCAATCCCCCCATCATAAACATCTAAAACTGTTTATACATATCTATAAAAAATTCCCAGATAAGAAACTATTATTTCTAAAAAAACTATAGTATCTAAATATTATATCACCACTCATGTGTTTGATCAATATTTCTTCTAGTACAAGTTGATATCAACCATGCCTTTGAAAAACCATGTTTTTAAAAAACTGCCTTCATGTTTATAAAACCAGGCCCTTGTAGAATGTTTTAATCTAGACACCACCTTCCTCAATATGTGAAAAATTATTCTATCACTGTCAATAATGAAACATTTTTGTTTTTCAATGAAACATTAATCATTAAGGACACCATTTTGAAATGTTGACTTTACAACCATTTGGTAATCTTAATAATGCTTATGTGATACAACTACCTATAACATACTTATTATATATCTTCTAGAAATTGGTGAATAATTCTCTTCCAAGTCTCTTGCATCCTATTTTGAAAGGTCATTACAAAAAATTCAACCAACATTCTATATGACTTTACATTTCTCATTTATTTTGTTCATGAAACCCATTTTATACAAATCACATTTTTAGATTTCAGTATGGGAATAAATTTCCATGTAGATTTATTATCAATTAGATTGGTTTAATCAATAATAATTTATACACATTTATTATTCTAAACATCCTCAAAAACAATTCTAGGTTCAACATGTAATATAATATTTTTTTTTCATATCTTATTTTCTTTCTGGTATCAACTTGTTTAGTTTGATTCCCAATGATATTCTCAGTGGATATAGATTTTTTATGCTCAAAAATTAATTTATATTACCAGTAGAACCTTATAATGTTGACTTTAAATTTTTTAATTTTCTTTAATTTTTGTTGTCAGAATTTGGCATCATTTCCATCCATTTCTTCTGAAATATGCTCAATATTTTTTATGAGAAAATAAAAACATTCTTGGAAATACTAACTCATTTTCCCATATTTTAAAACAAATTAACTAATTAATACTCAAACTTTTTGTTTAATATCTTCTTCCAATATCTATATTTAATTCTACTTGATAAATAGACCATAAAGACTTCATTATAATCCTTTTTATCAAACATTCCCAACATGGTTTTGTTGATTTTAATACAAAATGGGCTACCAAAGTACTTGAAATATTTCAACACAGGGTTAAATTGGTACCAAATATCTTAGATTGTAGAATTGTTTTCAAGTATCAGGATACTTATACTCTAAAACTGCATAACATTAAACACTTCTCCCCTCCTAAATAATTTTAAGACATCATTCTCATCTAGCATTGTTCTTTCCATTTCCAAAATTGTCCTATTTTTCATCTTGAGAAACCATTCTATTGTGGTGTAATTTGTGTGATATACTGATTCATAATTCCATGCCTTCTATGATAAATTTCAAAAAATCACTTTTGTATACATTCTCATTAGCAGAACATTATTTTTTGATAGAAAAAACAAACTCCTTTTCAATTTGCCTTCAATACATTTTAAAAATCATATAAACCTAAAGCTTGTGATTTATGAATAGTAAATCCATCATCTGTGTGATGTAATCAATGAATTTAATTAAATAAGCATCACCTTGGGATGAATTTTGTTTTTTGGTTCCACAAAAATCCATGTATACTAGTTTCATAGGTCTTGAGGAAGTAATAAATGGCTTCTTGTGAGTCTTATGGGTTATATTTACCTTATAAAAATATTCAAAGATTCTATCTTAATATCGCTTCATTTTGGGTAACAATCTTACCAAATCATGTTTCACAATCTTACATAGGATTTTGTGGCCAAGATTCTCAAGTATCTATGCCAAAACGTGTTCTCCACTTTCATGCTCGAATAATATTTATTACAAGGATCACTTATTAAGAATAAAATTCAATTTTTTTTACTATCATGAGAAAATATTATTCTATCACTTATGATTTTAATGATGGATCATTAAATTATTAATTTTCTTCACATCAATTATCAAAATTTAGGCTAACACTCAACAAGTTGTATTTTATCCCTTCAACATAGACAACGTCATTTGATTTGAAATTATTATTCCCAATTTGAGATGCGATAATACAATTGATTTTCAAGGAAGAGTAATTACCAAATGTAACTACACCACCTTCACATTTACCAATAATATTCATAATTATAGGATCACCAACTATGTTAGAGCAACACCCAATATCTAGCATCCATGCCTTTTTTTCTTCTTATCGTTCCTTTAAAAGACACTTCTACCAAACATGAATTTTATAAATTGTGCACATGAACTACTTTCCCTTTATCTCTAAGAGGGGATTAAACAAGTAATATTTTCATGAATTTCTCTACTATATGCCTCTTTTCACCACACATTCAACATATCTATTTAATATCATCAATCATATTTTGTGTTTTCAACTTATATATAGTTTTTATTTTTGTGTGATTTCTTCTAATTTCTACGTACTTCTAATTGGAACAGATCCCCTTGTCTTTTTTACTTATAATATATAAAGAAATGTTATATAAAAACATGTATTCCTTATGTTATAACATTCTTAAACACGAAATATAACCCTAAAATTTTATTATTCTTAAAAAACATGAGTTGTATCAACATAGTTTTGTCTAGAAATTAAAATCTGATGGACTTCTTGGGTTAGATTTTCTTTTTATTTGGAAAAAAAGTTTCATAAATCATATTATTTAATTAGGTATTCTTATGGGAATATTACCTCAGTTTTTATCTGACCACATAATACAAAATTTAATATTTAAGCGAACATTATTAGTTCAAATAGTTTTGGAAATTGATTTTTTAGATGAGGGATTTACCAGAAATTCATCAACACCTTCGGATTATTATCTCTCAACATAAATAGGGATTTTAAGTCATTATTGATATTTTTATGAATTTTTTCTTCATGAAGAAATTTTTATTGTGTTATTGATAATTATATTTCCTTTAATGATAGTTCTACATTAGTATCTCTGATCATCTTCTCACATTATATAGATTTCATCCTAATTTTTTTATTTTATTTTGAAAGATTTGTATATCATTTATCATTCTCATATTTTTAATCATCAAATTTCATGTTCCCCTTCATCAATATCATCTTCTATTTCTTTAATTTTTTTCTCAAGACATGCCTCATGTTTATCTTTGAGTATGTATTCATAATTTGTTGGTTTTGAGTTATATTCATCCCCAATAGATAAATCAACCATTTTTAAAACATGATCTCTAAAATTCATAAATATATATTTCGTTTATTCATCAGAGTCATTGTATAAGATATGATTAGGTTCCTATACTTTTATTGTCTATTTTCTTCTTGTGGTTCTTCAAAATATATTCATTATTCTATCATCATTTGAATCTTCTATATATTTTTTTATCCACTTATTTACTTTAGTCTTTTCAAAATTTTAATTTGAGTAATATGATATTTTTTCTTTGGAAAATTAACTTCATAGTGTCCAAGACCATTAAATTTATAACATCCACCAGAGAATGAACCTTTTTTATTACTTTTCCATCTTTGAAAACTTTTTTAAATGAGAAAAATATATATTTGATATTAATATTCATACTTTGAATCAGTTTAGTCAATATCATGCTCATCATTAGAAATTTTTATATTCATCATAACATCAAAATGTGTCTCTTATTTCATTTAATTTTTGAGTGTTTGAAGTTTTCTAATTTCATATGAAATTATATTATTATGTAACTCATTTAGAGAATAATATTCCCAATATTCAAGTGATTAAATTTTGCGATTATATCTATTTGGAAAATTTCTCATTAATTTCTTTATAGTTTTGGAATCGTCCAGTTTCTCCCCGATGCCTCAAATATTGATCACAATTTTATTAAAATGAGTTAAAAAATAATCAACACATTCATCATATATCATATCTATGTCTTTAAATTTTCTTCTCAAAATCATTAGGTTTTACTCTTTCATATTCACATTGACTTTATAACAACTCTTTAACTTGTCCAAGATCTCTTTTTTAGTTTTTAATACCATACATCAAGTGTAGAATTTCTAGGATTATGATAAATGCATAGAATTTTGTGTTTTTATATCCACTTATACATTAATTTTTTTAGAAAACATAATCTGGACATCATTTATGAATTGTGGAAATACCAATGTTGGTACATCACAATCTTATAGAGCTACAGATAGAAAATGTGGAAACATTTGATTCAACCAACTATGATAATTTTTTAATTAAATATTAGTAAACCCTTGTTATTAAAATAAATGATATCACAAATGAATCCAAAGATATTTACTCGAATTTTATATTGTGATTCTACCTTTGATGCAATTTAATGCTCTTGGTAGGATTCATTTTTTCCACTGAGAAGGGGGTGTGGAGAAATTTTGGAAAGTTGTTTTTACAATATCTTTTAAACAAAAAAACATAACTGAATTTTTATTATAAAATCCATTAAAAATAGAAATTCCCATCCTCATAGGATAATGGGGAAAATGAAAGGGAAAGTAATAAATTATTTTTATAAGGTTTGGATTGAATGAGGATTCGTACTCATCACTATGGATGATTATTCCTCTAATCACTAATTCTTTTCACTCTATCCCCTATCGAAATCCCTTAACAAGCATTCATGTTTCATTCCACCACACATGTTCGGAGTCATACCCGACATAATAGCTTCAATATATAATACACAATATGATTATAAAAAAGAATAAGATTGCAAAATTTTCCCAGTTACTTTAGAAATAGATGAAAAATATCCACTTTCTCAAGAATAAAAAATATGTAAGAAAAAATTTCCCATATTAGAGTCTTAAAATGAACTACAAAAATATTATTATTCTCAAATAAAGTCTATGAAGACCCATGTTTCATCGGAATATGATATCTAAAGAATAATCCTCATCTTCATACTGTCCTTCTATCTCTATCTTTTACCAACTTCTTATCATTAAAAGGTTAATTTTTCATTCATTTCTATAACAATGAAATGAACTCATAATCACAATATCCCCATGAAATCCATAAATGTAGCCCCACAATCTATATAACTATGGTCAACAACAACAAATCCATCATGTCTTGAAATTGAATCCCACAATTATGGATTTATTCAAAACCATCCAAACAACATTATAATAAAAACAACCATGAACACTTTAATTCAAAAAATAATTATAATAACAATATACATGTATAAAATACTTTAAATCGATTGCATAGAGAAAAAAAGATACACATAATATCTTTTATGTTATTGTGATTCATATAAATATAAAATATTCTATGTGAATTATAAAAAATTTAATAGGAAATCAAATACGTGAATTAACAATCATCCATGTTGAAAATCAGAAATATGAATTCTCTTTAAAAATATTACATGGAAATAATCTATAAGAATATCAAACCAGCTACGCTATGAATTTGGATATGTAAAGCATCTGATTATATGGATAAATTGGATATGTGATTTTTCTATATTCCTGAAACAACTATATTAATTGGCTACATGGGTTTCCCTTCCAAAATTAGACTATTTAAATTTCATAGAATAATTACTCTTCACAAATTCACTTATGTTGGTCCAGTATGCACTCAAAATCAAACATAACCACTTCATCTGATATCTATCCATCCCCAAAAACACTCTCTCAAAATATGAAAGTTTCATCCAAGTTATATAATTCCATACAATATAAATCAATAATTTTCATACTTATGAGTTCCTTAGGTAAGGTTATCGAAAAATACAAATACCCAAACTCACCAAGAGCCATGGGATATTTATGATTTCCCAAAAAAAGAAAAATATCCAGAGGGTTCTTCATTATTTGAAAATTGTGGAATGGGAAGAGGAAAAATGGTTTTTTATTTTAATTATGATAAAACATGTACAAAAATTATATAAATATATTATAAAACCCATTATAAAATATCTAACCATTCATTCTAATTTAATCTAAAATGAATAATTGGAATATCACTTCTTGTTATTTGAATTTAAATATACCATGATAATTTACAAAAGCTTAATTAAGACCCATAAAAAGTAATAAATAGAATAATTCCTCCTTGTGTAGCCTACAGGTCGTACGAATCGCCTATTTCTTATGTAGGATTATCTTTTTATTTAAATCAACAAAAATCATAGTCTTAAAAGAATAGAGATAACATGTCATATAGCTTACAGTATCATATAAATTCAATATTTAATTCTCGTTAAATATTCGGCATGGTTTATGACTCATTTTTTAATCATTAAGGATTCTATTATAATTCTTCACAACTTTAAACATCACATAAAAATAAAATGATAAATATGTATTTTCTAAGAAATATTTGATATTGTTGAAGTATCCATCATAATTAATACATTTTTGGACTTCTTATATTGTTAAAAACCCACTACATTATTAGAATTAGTAATTACTTTTATTTTTTTCAATATATAATAAAAATATAACTAGATGTTTTATTTGTCCAATATAAAGAGGATACCTTGGGGTGGAATCAAGGTATGAAAAAAAAATCCCATCACAAGGATATTGTTTAATTTTTAGTTGAAATAAACCTCTCTACCTCATAATGAATATTGAAGCAATAAAACATGAATGATATATATAATTAATAATACTTTGTTCACCTACACATGGATACATCTCTGTAGTATATTATTGGTCATGTGTGGGTGTACCGAAATCATTATTAACATATTTTTTATTATTAAAAATTTACTGATGAATCATTATCACTCTAGGTTTAAAATATTCTCCTTCTTTATAAAAAATAATAAACTACACATATTTTCGAAAATTATCTCATAGATAATTTTCACATTTTCTCGAAAAGATGACTAGAATTAATTTCTATTTGTATAATCATACCACTTCTATTTTTCCACTTTTTGATAGATGAAATCTCTATAACTCTATGATAATATATCCATGTTTACATTGATTAAAATTATTAATTTTCATTAAAAGTTTTATAAAACTTATTCAATAGATCCTCTTAAAAACCAAAACAAATAATAAATGTTTTGATTTAAAATAATTCCCTAATATATAAGAAATTCGATCTATAATAACATGTTGATCAGTGGAGTCATGAAATAATTAGAATCATTATAGTGCAATTTCTTCCACTTCTAAAAATTACAATATCACATGACTAAATATCCTTGTTTTTTGGAATGATTAATATTATTTACTATATCATCACTCAACTTTTTTGAATAAAAATTATTATTCACTATGAAATATTAACTTTTTAGATAGGAATCAAATTTCATGGCCTTCTAAATTACAATACCACCTTCTTCCCAACATAAATAATTTGAATATCAATTTTGTACCCAAAATATATTCTTCTCTATGATTTTATTCTTACACATTCATTTTCATGTAAATTGAATTATTTATAGAATAAGAAATCAACCACCACTAAACCACCCAACACCATGTAATCATGACGTGTTTTTCATTCCATTTATGGGTGATTTGTCTCCTCCAATCCATAACTTCATAAATTCAATCCAAAATTGTTTAAAATTAATGGAACTATTTCACCATGATTATATAATTCTTTTATAAGTAATTTTACTTTTAATTTCAATAAACACAAACAAATAAATTTTGAGACTATTTTTAATAAAAATATCCCAGTTTTTTAAGAAATCAAAAAAATTAGAAATTTCATAACCTTCCCCCATTAGGTATTTTCATAACTACACATCATCAAAATAACTTCTTCAAACACCTATTATTTGGTAACCACCAATATAAATTAGATAGTGTAATTATATATTCACACATCATTTACTCTAAATCAATATGAGTTATTATTTTCCAAAAAATAAGATTTAAATAAAAATATCATTAATTAACCACTTCATAGAACTTAATTTTTATCCTTATACACCCATTATAATTTTATATAAATTTATATAAAATATTTTTTGAACACGTTTCAAGTAAATTTCATTAAAAATTGAAAAAAATACCCTTATTTTTTCATTAAAAAAATATCCCAAAAAAATATCAAATATATCCCCCTCGTACATTAATACCCACATAGATTGTAAAAATTTACAGACTCATCACCACAATTTCTTGACCATATATCACCCTTTAAAAAATATACCCATTTATAGAAATATGATTTAAAATATCTATCCCATTAATGGATAGAAATACATGAGTCTGTCTCTGCCCCTTTTTCAAAAAACCCTTTGATCCCTTCTACGAATGCGATGAGAGGTAAAAATTAACTAATCCAATAAAACCATGAGTTAAATCTCACCTTTCAATGAACCACTTATTAGATATTATAATGGAACATCATAAATGTAATAACTATCACCTTAGGCAGGTTTTTGTCTTTTTTATAAAATATATAAGCGAATATAGATGGTCGAATTCTAAGAGAAAACTAATGCCTCTAAAAGACTAACTTAGATAATTTTATCCTTATAATATCCATAATGTGGATTTAAAAAAAAACATACTCTGTTATCTCTATCAATTTCTCAACATACTTCTTGAAAATGTGAAATTTTGCCTTTATATAATTTTCCTTTAATGATGGATACAATTTTTTCTATGATTAATAGTACTCAAGTAGTATGGGAATTCAATTAAACTCTAATATCTTAATGTTTTTTTCAACACTAATAAAACTTGGATAAATGATTGAAAGACCATAATATATTATTATTCCACTGTGATTAATGATATGTGATCTTACTTCTTGTTGAGTAAAGAAATACAATAATATTCAAGATAAAATGTACATCTTGATGTTGGATTCATACAATACACCAAATCAACCTCGTGAAAATATATATATCATGATATCCTCTATTCTTTACATTCCAATAGAGAATAAACTAAAATAAATAAATCCTTTAATATGTTTAATTATCCATTCCACTTTTATAATCTATGTTTATTTGGGAAAAAATTGATACACAACATCATGAAAAGTGTAAAAAACTAATGTAGGGTCTTGTTACCATTATGTATAATAGATTAGTAATTATTTTTTCTATACTCAATCACATTGTCCTATTTTTCATTATAATCTCTCAAAATACTCATATACATAGCTTCCCATGTTTTCATATACTTTTAATCCTACAACCAAAACATTTTCAACACACATTTAGAATATTTAAATTTAGAGATAAAAAACTTATTCCTTATATGTATCACCTAAAACCCAAGGTAATGTATAGATTAACCAATCATTAAAATTTTGAACTCACTCTTGATAAATTTAGAATCATATTATATTGAGACCCAATTTATCATCCAAATATTATTTCATCAACATAAATGAAAAAAATCATCATTAGAATAATCATTATTTTAATAAAGATATTATGAAAAACTCATATATATTGGGAAACTATATTTATCACATATTTTTCAATATTATAATACCATGATCTTGAAACTTACTTAGGACAATAAGGCGATTCAATTAATCAACACACTTTTTATCATCCTTTACAAAAAATCAATGTGAATTATTTATAGAAATTAATTATTCTTCAAGAAACCCATTAAGGAATTTATATTTGACATTAATTTTTAAAATAATGAACATAAATTAACCTATTATGCCCCAGAATATCTTAATTACTTCCAATAAGCCATAGGGGATAAAAATTCAACTATTTGAATATCCTTAATTTTAGTTTATCCATTTTAGATAATATATTATTTAATAAAATTTAATTTTACGTCTTTATTAATCTTGTTATGGAAATACCATTTGGTTTTAATATATATCATATTCTACATCATCAAAACAATATCCCATGTATTAATCTTGTCTATTTAGTAAATATCTTCATTAAATGAGTCGATCTCACTACCATCTTTGTAAGCATCCTTTAAACTATTAGGATATACTTGATATTAGGTTAAAATTTGATAAAAATAATTTATATTTTATACTTTCACAAGATCTTTCTGATCAATAATAATGTTTTCCTTTTCCATTTCACCAAGATACTCATCATTGTTGTAGTTAAAGAATCTTTTTAAATTTTCTGACTATAAAATTACTTGTTTAAGTCAATACCATCGACTTTCCTATGCTTCTCCACTCATTAAATAGTTCTTTAAAGATTTTCTCATTGTTTTATTGAAATATAATTATGTTCTCTACCACATTGTTATTTTTACTGTAAATATTTTTTCCATGCCATTTTTTCAAGCATTTATATTAAATTATTTTTTATGAGTAGCCATAAAAAATTCTGTTGTCAATATGAGATTCAAAATTTCTAATTTTTATTTTTTAGAATAATGAACATAATTTATAATATTTGAACATACTTAAATGTTGGAAACTTATTTAAAACACATTTGTTTCTTTAAGAATACATGAGAAGTCATTATTTATGGTATAGACTAATGTCAACACTACTTCCTTCCAAAACATATTTAGTAGACCTTTTTTCAGAAAAAATAATCTGAATCTTTTTTTTAATTATATGATTCCTCCTATAAAATATAGCATCTTGTTGAGGAGAGATATACACTAAAATTTGAAATGTTATTCCATAATTTTTTAGAATACCCATTATTTGGTTATTGGTAAAATCTATTGAATTTGTAGTCCAAAATTTATCATTTTATAATCGATTTTATTTTCTACCAATATACAATAAAATTATATGAAATATAATAATTAAGTTTTGTGAGTGACCAAAATTAACCATGATATAATTTTTTAATTTTATTTTAGTAGAATTTAATTCATCTTTATATCAATGTATATTGGTGATATTATCCCACCCACATCAATTTGAACTAACTATAACAACCATTTTAATTTTTATCCTCTTTCTTATATGTATTCCAATAGATCTTTACCTTTTTATATATTTCATATGTATGAGTATCATTTTGTGTATGAGTAAGGATGTCACATTTTCCATCTTGTTCATTACCTCCTTCATGTATACTTATATTTAGTGATCAAGATGTCTATTTTAAAATATTTTATGATCTTACTTAGATTGAAAATACATATCTTCTTCTTCACTAATAAGGTTAGGATTCCCCTTTGTATGATTTATCTATATAATTATTGCAATATACATATCCTTGAGGATATAATCATTTTATTTTAAGTTAATTTCTTTTCCTTGGTCACATAATCAACTTAAAGTTATTAAATTATGACTAAGGACTTTAACCACCAGGAAATCTATGTTTCTGTCATCCTTTCTACTATTTTTGGGATCTGTTGATAAATGATCTTTAAATATTAATTGTTTGCAAACCAAACTATTTTTCTTGTTCATGCTTCATACCTATAACAAGATCATTATTATACATCTTATGGTATGTTCATATAATATCTTGAATCCACACTTGTTCAATCCATTTACATTAAAACAAATATTCACTATAACCACCTTCTCACTAATATTTATTCTTGACCCAATCTTGTTGATTCAAATTTCTTGGTTGTTGATATAATTTTTCTTCCTTTAGTTATTATGGGTACTACTAATCATGCAATTTTATAAATAAGGTTTTAATTTTCATCTTTCTTAATGATTCTATTGGTTTTTATCCTTTATCTTTTCGTATACATTGGAAAATTTCATTCCATTCTTAATCGTAAATTCATGGATTTATTTCTAAATCTTTCACACAAAAAATATTATCCAAAAAAATATATTAATAATATTTATTTTTAAATTTCTTATCTTTATTACTCATATTCCTTGTGTCACTTCAAGGAATAGAAAAAACATTTTTTGTATGTACTATATTTTCAGTGTAATGAAACATGATTTATGATTTATTGTCAAGTGTATTCATCACAAACTCAGTGTTATTTTAGGTTTATCCCAAATCAATTTTTTATAGGGTTTTGTTATTGATTAACCTCTACCATGATCAAATATTATTTATGATCAATATACAAAATTATCTTTCATTTATAAAATGTAAATTTCTCTATAGGATATCCTCCAAAATATTTGTTTAATCTCTATTATAATCCTCTACTTTATATATAGATAAAATTATCAAAATTCCTACAATTATTCCATAACTCGTGGATCTTTATTGATCCTCATTATTTTGAATCATCGTAGAGAATTATCTTTCAAAATATTTGATCCCTTTAATCATATATATTACCATAGTGGTTAAGACATAAATGATATGTACCTGATCTTCTACTTTATCTTGAGATTTAAGAATTTATCCAAAATTTTCAAAATATCATATTTAGTATTTTTAATCTCATCCGTTAAATAATATTTCTACTACACTTATTATTAAATGTAGAGTTTTGAATCACATAATACATCATTTTATTTATTCTTTTATTTATATCAAAAAACCCATTTCATCAAATTTAGAATCCAAATCTATACTGATATCTACCACATCTTAAATATGAAAATATTTATCAACACTATTATCCTAACTTTTTTGTTTGTTAGTGATATTAATAAGAAATTACTTGATGAGTTCTTTTATATGATTAGTGTCCAACACTTCCATTTATTTTGATCTATTCACTTATTATGATATACTTTTTTCTCATTAAATAAATTCTACTTGTTCCTCTTATTTTATTTTTTCCTTCAAAAAATATTTCTTCATGGGTGAATCATCATTATAATCATCTTTGAAATCCTTGAATAACATATCAACTTGATTCTAAAAAATTCCACAGTAAAATTAATCAGGTGGATAAATCCCATTGAAAATTCATTTAAATTTTTTTTATATTTGGGTCAATAATGAAATGAATTCATTAAGTTCCTTTTTATTGGGATCATACTATATAGAAAACTTCATCACACCCATGAATACAATATTATGATATTTCTTTTTTCATAATATAATCCTCATTAGTCCACATCACATTTCAAAAAATATTACTATGAACACTATCTAATAAAAATACATTTGGATCCATTTATTCTAACACAAAAACCGTCAAACTGAAATAATGGTGAAGACTCCTAAAGATATGATTCACTATTTTGACACTAATGAGGGTTTCCCTAAGTCCAAACATGTCCACCACAACCCCATTTACTCAATAAAAGGATATATTAACATATTTATTTAGGTTTATCCTCAAATCCTCATACTTGTTCAAAATAATTTGAAATTATTATTCTTATATATTCCAATAATTTTTATAGATATTAAAAAATTTATCCCACATTTCATTTTTGGATTTACCAGACATCAACTACAACTATACTATGTTAGACAAATTCCCCCTAACGATTTGATTACTTTGGTGTAAATATATTGTTCAGTATGATCAGTTTCTAATATATATACAGTATTTTTTTTGATAATAACTCTTTTTTATGATTGTTTCATAGACATCCATAAAAATATTTTGTAATTTGTGTTGCATTTGATTCTTCTAATGCAATGATTTTTAATCATCAAAGTTCTAAATTCATTTGTGATTCAAAATTGTTCCATTGACTTCTATATAGGGAAAAAATTCTTTAAATTAAACCTTATACACTAATACATGTTTTTGGTAACATAAAAAGAAGATTCTTTGAGTATGGGATGAATGAATTAGGGTATAATAATTTCAAATATCCCTTTCAAATGATATTGATTCATAATTTTTCAGACACTCCTCTATCACACACCGTTAATATAGAAGAAATAAATCATAAAATAGAGACATAAAAAATTTTACGTTGTTCACCCATAGTGTGATACACCAAAATATCATACACATAGTTATGTGATGGTGTACCAAAATCACTATAACAATACAATTTTTTCTTAAAAATTCAAAGAGGACTCACTTTACCTATAGTTTTTACCCTTAATAATTATGGGATAAATCATTACCCTCTTCACTAAGAAAGATCATTAATCCTCTATAATAACACCTTGATCATCCATTAACCAAGTATAAGTGATCACATCATTATATATATAACAATATTTCTTATATTAATTCACACAATGAAATCTATAGATTATAAATAATGACCCCCTATAACTCTCTATCTTTAAAAAAACCTTTTAAAATTTATCTCTTTCTTCAAAATAAGATCTCACATATTATTCTCGTTTTTTTTAGAGTATACCATATAACACCCTGCGATATTCGCTATGTTTACATAGATTAAGGTTTTTAATAATGTTTGAAAATTTGGTGCAAAATTATCCATTCATCCTCTTATTTTTTTTTCAAACCATCATAATGCGGATCACAAAAAATTTCTTAAAATATAGGATCTTAAATGTTTGAAAAATTGTTTCTCCACATAGATTTTTGAAACCACACTAAGAGGGGGAGGCAATTCAATGTGGTAACCTTTTTAAAATTTTAACATTTCCCAATTATTTGACCTTTATACCTATGTAGTGAATTGATCACAGAAACACACAAAACGACAATCAAATTATCTTTTGGATTGCATGAATGTGATATAAGTAAGATAGAAAAACAACATGGAACACAAGGATTTGATAAATATGTTCTTCTAAAATGTGAATGACTATGTTGTCAATGTACGATGATTCTTATAACATATATATAGTTATAATATTTTATTCTCATAAATAACTAAGAACCATGGTATATCCTCAAATATATTACACAGGAACCAACCAAGTACATTTTCATCACACTAGATGTAAAAGAAAGAACACACATGCTATATTTAGTGTTTTGAACTAAACAGAACATCCTATCTAAAATACTAGATTCAGTTGGCTCCTAATTGACGTTAGATTAGTAGTATGATAAATACTATTTGATTTAATTTAGTAGATCTGATATCCTTCGAATGATATAAAATAATACAAGGATATATCTCTTCTTTTATAGTTATTAATATATATAGATATCATAGATTTTATGCTCAAATTTCTTGGATACATTAGATATTTTGTAGCAATATAATCAAATTTGATGATAATCAATTCTTATTCAGTACTAAAAACTTATCTATCAATATATAAAAAATTGGATATATATTTTCTTCATCAAAAATGACCTACTAAATGATAGAAATAGTATTAGGAATCTAAAACAACACTTCATTTCCTCCATATAAATATTTTATATCATCAGTATATTTTCACAATTTTGTTTTCATACATTGAATATTAAATACCATTTATATCATTACTTCAATTTTCAACCATTTTTAGTCTTCAAAACACATTAAAAATGATGACGTATAATATCTACACTAGAATTTATATTTATTCTTCAAGAGAAATAAATAATTATTGTGGCTTGTTCTTCTCTATAAAATATTAATCTCATTATCCATATATTCATGACCACATTTATTAAATTTTTCTAGTGTGAAGGATCTTATCATAGAATAATCTCATTCCACATATCAATAAATTCACATATGCTACAATCATGGATAATTACCAAAAACATTTTGAAATTTAAATGTAAAAAGGATATATCAAAATATTCTTATTTTAATATTTAGAAATCTAAAATTTTCCTAACTAGTAAGTGATTACGTATCATGTTGAATTTAAGATATAAAAATACAAAAATTCATTATAAATTCATCATCACCATAATTTAATAGTAGATGTTTATCTCATATTGTTTATTTTACATTTATATATTCACTAACAACTCCTATATATCCTTTGAGACTTATGAGGGACCCTTAAATATTCTTTGGAGAAATTTATTTTCGGTTACATATCAAGGTTTATATCAACACACTGAACAATTATAACAATTTCTTTAAAATAATATTACATATGAGTTAAGGGACCCTTATGTTTTCTTTGGAGATTGATGGTCTAAAAAAACATACATATTGAGTAAATTTTTTATTTAACTTCATAACACTTACATATTCAACATTTTTCAATTTTTTAGAAGATTTAAATCTTATAAAGGATATTTCATATGAATTACCATGTCACAACTCCAATAACAAACAACTAAATATTCCACCAGAATTATCCATAATTCATCTCTATTTATATAATTACTTATCAAATTATTCTCAACCACTTTAAATTATATGTTAGTAGAATAAACTAATCGTCAATAACTAGTAGAATAATTCTGAAGTATATAATAACCTGAAATATGTTTCACTCAATTTCTCCTTCTTCAGCAAAGTATATTTCCATACAAATTGTTTTAAAAAATATGATAGTTATAGGGATAGATCATTATCAAAACAATAACCAAATTTTATTTTATTTCTATCCCCAACTAGATAATCAACTTTTTTATAGATATATTGTTTCCACCATTAACCAAAATCCATGGAACTCTTCTCAATAAATCATCTTCCTTAAATATTATTATACTAGTTTTATACATGAACCTTCTAGAATCAGTTTCTTTTACTGAAATCAAACATGTGTGAATACTAATATTTAATCTTGAAGAATTTATTCAATATTATTCAACATAATACATGATGAAATATTTCTTGGTAACTATAAGCTTATTCTAATTAACATTCTTGGGTACTCAAAAATTACTCTAAGTGATTCTTATAAATACATATTGACATCATACTTTTTTTAATTTATGATTTTTAATTAAAAATTTAATTCAATTCCAAGTGGGTTCAACAATCACCCCTTTGTATTTTCTATAAATATCAATTTAAAACATTCATTTCAACATGTGCCGTTCGTTTTGTTTTTTCTACCCTATTACTGATTATAAATGAAATGAATATTGAGAGAGGGGGTATCAAGTCACTTAAAGCTCTATTCCATAAATTAATCAACTATATTTATTTATGTAAAATGGTTAGTGTATAAAATAAAAGAGAATAATTTAATTTATTTATACCATATCAAATCAGAATAATGTATCGACACAAATTTTCTTTCCTAGGGGATTTTTAAATTGAGTTTTTTCGTTCGTTCCAATTATTGAATATATTATCTTGATTTTTTTCATCTATAATTACATAGAACAACTCAATAATTGATTAAATATATTCAAAACAAGTAGAACTATTTTTTTGAAATAAACCATTAAATTTTATAATTTTCAATTAATTGAATAAATCAATTCCACCCCCTTAAATTTTGAATTGATACTTGAGAAATTAGGATAAGTGAATATACAAAAAACCACTTCCATGATTATTTCTATGCACTATTTCTAAAATTCCAAATTTTTATGGTATAGAAAATTTTGGAAGAATAATAAAATGTTATCCCTCTCAATTGGTACTCTTCATCAACATATTCATCAAATGTGGTAACTTTATCAAATAATATTCAAGACAATAGTGATGAATATCAATCTAAGATGGGTATTTTTAATGAAATTTCCCGTTTTTATAAATTACTCATCCCCATCTGTTATCCCCATGATAAATTATGTTACCTTCAATTCTTAACATTTAATGAGAAAAATATATATATTGGAATATGATGGAACTTATTTTCCAATTAGTGAACGAAATAAGGTTTAGAGTTTCCTCTCAACTATGATAATCCTATCCATTTAGTTAAAAATTGGTTTTAACTCGTAATTATTTCTCTATTATTTATTATCTAATTGGGAATGATAGACTAAATTTTCATCTTTATAATTACTTTATTGTGATGGAATTTATTATTTTCATCACACAAAAAAGAATATACATCTACTGGTAAATTTTAATAATATTTAGCAAATCCAATTAGTCTAGATCATTATTATATAATCCATAGAGATTCAAAAATATATATTAGATGTCCTACACAAAATATTTGAAATTATTTTAACCAAATCAATCCCATTTCTTATTTCTTTGACATATTAAGTTCTATGTTTCTTCAGATTTCTTCCATCCATACTGATTTCCATATCCTATTTTCAATGATCCATGCTGATTCAATTTCATTTAAAATGGAAGTAATTACTTATCTTGGCTATAGAATCAAGTATGGTCTTATTGGCTATGTCTTATTTAACTTTTTCACTTTCTTAAAGCCTGTGGAAAAATCAAATTCAATTCTCTTTAATTTTGATTTCATGGTATTTTATTCATAATTTTTTTCACATTATTGGTTGAATTAAACTAATATGTAAATTTAATATGACGACCATTATTTTAATTCACAAAGAGATTCTCCAGACTTCTAGATTTATTATAGAAAGAGATATTCATTTAGTTTATCATCTATGTAAATTTAATTAAATTACATTTTCTCCATGTTGGTGTAAACTTCCTTCTTCTTCTACTATTTGACATGTTGTGCCAATACTAAAGTTCTTGGTTTCAAATACCCCGATCCTAGAAGCCTAGAGCCAGTGACTTACTTTATTATATTAGTACTATGAACAATTATTCACATCTAAAAGGACTAAATAGTTTAGTTTTTTAGAAAACTAGATACAAACATAAGTTTAACATTATAACATGAGAAACATACAACATAGAAACCCTATCTCAAACACCAATAAACTTCTAAATTATCCCTACAATTCATGTATTATATACATTTTCACATAGTAGGGATGAAACATAAGGGGTGAGATCAGATGTTCAGTAAGGGTAATTAATAAAATATAAACTATCATAAGTAAACATAAAAAGTAAGGAAAGGTGAATAACTAAAAACAATCAATTAAAACACAATCCTTAGAATAATATGGAAGGAATAATATTTAATTAAATAATTATATATAAATAATCATATGAGAATTAAAAATTACTAAGGATATTCTACTAGTTAAATAATCACATGGATTATCAATTACGAATATCATAATTATGGAATTCATAATGTTGGACATCTAAAACATACCCTCTAATCCTCGACCAAGACATTTGAAAATAAATGGGCAATCGGCTGACAAAATCCAAATATGGTTTGAATCATAATACCTACCAATGAATCATGGGTTTATAGAGGTTTCTTCCTATCACATACTCATTAAAATAAATTTCTCACATGAAATGGTTGAAACATAAATAATATATTCAAAATTTAAATAACATTACCCAATCAGTAGACATAATCACTAACCATTTTGAGTAATATATTTTATTGTATCCAGATAGAACATTTATAGTTAGATTGATCATAAACCATTTAATAAAATATGGTAGATTATATCACAAAATATTATTACAAATAAAAAATAAAATTCAATATAAGGTGTAGAAAAATACGAAAAAAATCTAATAAAATCATCAAGGAATTCTTGAAGGAAATTCCATTTTAACATTGCAAAGAAGTGTTCTTTTGAAAAAATCATTTGTATTCTTCATAAAATAAGATTGTAAACGATTTTATCCTTGAAAAAAAGTTATGGAAAATGAAATTATGTTTGAGGCATTAATGATTTCAAACTGGTGTGAAAATAGGTCAATAGAGTTTTTAGGAAACAAAGAAATGAGGCACTTTAGTATGGTTTAAGAGATAATATTTGAGTATTTATAATATAAAAAGACATAATTGTTTTTATAAACTAGAAATTAGAAATGATAGTTTTTAATGATAAAAATAGTGATTTTAGAAAGATAATTTTGTCTTAAAATAGACTATGGATGGTATTTAAAAACGTCTAAGTAATTGGAAGGTTCCCTTTAATTGGGCTAGCTAATTGGGAGGAATTGGTAAGGGGACCTTATAAAACATATAATTCCCATTAAATAAAGATAAATTGTTCTAGGTACATATGTTTGGAACATAATAATAGAATGTAAGATGATCAAATTAGAAAAATTAAAAACTAAATTGGGGTAAATAGAGGTAAAGCGTAACCCAGATGAAGAATAGAGGTTCAGGGAGAATCCCACGCCACTTTGAATATAACCGAACCATATACCGCCATAAAATTAATAATATTAAAATAAGACATTCAATACCATTAAGATAAATATATTCATGATATCATACATCAATAGAAAGTATAAATACACCCCACAAATGAATAAGTGGTGAATAAAAAATATCTCAAAAAATAAAAGTGAGATGAGAAAACCCTTACCTTATGTCTGAAAGTGTTTTTCACTTGTAAATAATATCGAATATAATGTAATTAGATTAATCAATAATTTAATTAATAATCTATTAAACATTTATTATATTTATTATAATTTTTCTAAATTATTTTATTCCATTTTTATGGGTTATAAGTCTGAATTTTATCATTCAAAAATGTTCGTTTCTTTGGTTTTCCGGATCAGTTCACTTGTATACATGTACGAAAGATCATTTTAAGTTGAAATAGTTATCAAGAATTGAAATTATATGTTATTAATAAAATTATAAGAGTTTAATTTGTATTATATAATATTTTTTAGATATTAGGATGATTTATTTGATATATCATTAATGATAATCATGAACATTATTTTGGGATTTTTTGGATCATCGAAAATTATTTTGTCTTATGAATTAATATTTTGTATATATAATTTTAATAGAAATTAAAATAAGTTATATTACTTTTAATAAAGTTATTTTTACCAATAAAAATATATTTATGATAAACCTTGAAGTTGAAATTGAAAAACTGATACTGATCATCCACAAAGGTGGGAAATTGACACCTCAAAGACGACGTTTTCCATTTAAGAATAAAAAGGGTCAGAGAAGAGAATGTATGGTTATTATATACCATTAAAATAATGAAATTATATTGTATAAAATATTATGGAGTTATTATATCACTTTAGATATGGGATTTGAGAGATGTATAAGAAAAGAAAGAAATTTAAAGTGAGAGATAAGATGTTTTACCTCTAGAGTGCCACCTCCTTGAGACCCTCCTTAAGGGAATTGGAAATGGAATTTCGGTTACATAAGAAATACTATAAGATGGAAGATAGTATTGGTAGAAAAAATTTATTAGAATATAATAAAAATTAAAGGTTTTGGAGGTGTCAGGATAAGGGGTGGTATTTGTTGTGGAGGAGGGGGGTGATTATTTAACTCATTTGTTTATTATTTTGGCTCAAGAATCTGAATAGTGTTGGTTTTAGTGAATACAAAAAGTAACTACTACATGTGAGTTAAAACTAATGGATTATTAACTTATCCATACATAATCCGTGACTAAATATCTTATTTATTTACTTATAATGTTAAATACGGTAAATTATCTTATTTCACTATTCACCATAATTTCAACTATTTTAGAAAAATTCCCAAAAATCACCTACACAAATTTTCAGAATTTAGAAATAAAAATTGGACCCTATTTAATGAAAATATATTCCAAAATAGGATAAATTTAATTTTTAATAAAAACAATAATTTATTCCAAAAATACCAATTTTAAAATTATAAAATATTTTTAACACTTTGTAAAATTAATTAAGGTCTCAAAAAATTATTTATAGTCATAATAAAACACTATTTTAATTCATGAATCTATTTTATGAAAATAATTTTTTTTAAAATAATAATATTAATTATAAAATTTTAATTAGAAATTTTTGTTTCACAAAAATAGAAACACTAAATTTATCCTTTTTAAAATATTTATCTACTTTTTTTAAGATATAAACATATCATATTTACATTTATATAAAACCTAAATTTTATTTATATTTTTATATGTGAGGTTACTATACCATTGGCTAGATTACTATTCCTAAGGGTCACATCACTATTCCAATGATCATATTTAATAGTATATTGTGGTTTCAAACTCAGTGATGCCTGAACCATAAATTGTTGAAGATGATAAATTTTTAAAAAGACATACCATAAAATACCGGGGTGTTTCATTATCCCCTCTAAAAAACATCCATCCTCAAAATTCCTAGAATGTGACCTTTTAAAAAGAGTTGGCCACTTCATCATAATTTTATATGGTTCCCATGTTTCATCTTCAATTTTATAATTTTCCGAAATTACATTAACCATCTAAGTCATCCAATTCCCCAACACTTATTATTTAGTGTCTAGAATCTGGATATTCTCTTCACAGTAAGATAAATAGGGTTCCAATTCTATTCCTTCATAAGTAAAGAAATATTTTGGTTCTCGAATGTAATTCCATAACAAAGAGACATGGAACACATTGTGTAATTTAGAAAGGCAAAATAGAATCACCAAAAGATCACCCACAACACCAATTCTCTCTTGGATTTCAAAAGGTCCATTATACCAAATGTTTAGTGTCCATTTATTTTTAAATCTTATAGAACCATTCTATGGAGATACATTCAAGAATACATAATCTCCCATATGAAACTCCAAATCCTTCATTTGGTTATCGAATTAACTCTTTTGACTTCTTTAATCTAATTTGATATGTGTTTTAATAGTCCATACATTTTCTGTTGTTTATTCTACATGTTTTAGGCCTATTAGCTTTATTTCACCAACTTCATCACAAATAATAAGGGTAAAAAATCTCTTTCCATATAAATAGGTATATGGTGCCATTAGAATACTTGATTGGGAAATATTATTGTATTAAAACTCTACCAAATGTACATACTGAACCCATATACCTGGAAAGTCAAGTGATCATGATCTCAACATGTCTTCCAAAGTTTGGATTGTCCTTTTAAAATGTCCTTGTGTTTGAGGGTGATAATTAGTACTAAAATTAAACTCAGTGTCTAATGATTTTTAAATACTTTTCTAGAATATTTATGTAAATTGTGGATCATGATTATAAATAATTTAGAGAGGTTATCCATGAAGACTTGTATCTTCTTAATATAGATTCATGTGAGGCTCCTTAGTGTAAAATCCTCCTTTATAGTAAGGTAATGTTTAAATTAAATATGTTGATCATCAATTAACCATATTGCATAATTATTTATTTGATTCTTTGGTAATCGAGAGGAAAAATAGATAGTAATGATATTCTATTTACATGAAGAAATAGTCAATGGTTGCATGAATCCTATATGATGTTGACTTTCATCCATCACCTATTGATAGAACAAACAACTCGATACATAATCAGAAATTTCCCACTTTACATTATCCAACCATAAATTTTCTTTCGGATATTTTCACTTCTTAGGTCTACCAGGGTGTATAGAGAAATTTGAGATATGAGAATTATCTAATAATTCCTTGTTAGGTCAAGTATTTAAGGAACACAAATCCTCTTCCCAAATTCCATCTTCATAAAATACGTATAACAATTTCTCAACATTTAAAATATTAGTGTATTGGATAAATATTTTTTCGAAACCATTTGAAAATGTAGTGATGTTTCACCTCCCTTAATAATTCCCAAATTCATCTTTACTAGATCTAGGTACACATCATTCCTCTTAATACTCATTTTATTCAACAATCCATGATACTTCTTGCTCAAACCACATACTATATTATTTTTATTACCTATATAGTAGTGTATTAAATAATCATAATCTTTGAGTAGCTCGATCTGTCACCTTTTCCTCATGTTGAGTTCATTCAATGAGAAGATATATTTCAAAATTTTGTGAGTTGTAATTATTTTACATATTTTCACTATAGATATAACATATTCATATTTTAAGAAAAAATATTACTTCTTCAACAACAAGATCAAGAGTCATATAGTTCTATTCATTAGTTTTTGAACTACCTTGATTCAGAGGCAACAACTTTATCTTTCTACACAAGGACAAAACCGCGTCCCTTCTTTCACGCATCACTATAAATAAAGAATCAACCATTTTGTTGATGGTGAGTAAATATAGAGGTATTCAAAAATGTCCTCTTACATTCTAAAAAGCATTATGTACATTAAATTTTGTAAATAATCTTAACCCATTTACGAGTAATCATGGTTAACAGATTAGATAATAAGGAAAAATTATGAATAAAACATAAAAATGTCCTTCAAAACCAATAAAACTACATACCTCTATTATGTTCATTGGTGTAGGCCATTCTTGAACTACATTTTTGTTATCAAGATCAAATTATGTTCTTTCCTTAGAAATAATATAGAAAAGAAAATAAAATTTTTGAAGCCAAATTTCAAACTTTCTAAACTTCCCTTATATCTTTTTTCTTATAAGAGTCTTTAGAAGAATCTGAATGTGATTTTCATGGTCCTCATAGTTGGTGGTGTATACCAAGATATAATAAATAAACACTAAATCAAATTCATAAATATATTAATTGAATACTATATTCAATAGACGCATAAAAACAAAGGGTTCATTAGTTAGTTTAAATGGATATATCATAAATTCATAATTTTCACACCTGGTACCCAATGCGATATTTGTAATATCTTCCTTCATACACACAATTGATGAAATCCATATCGAAGTAGAATATTAAAAAAATATTGATCTTTATGAATTTGATAAAATAAATCAGAAATTTTATGTAGAGGATACTTGTTCTTTATTATAACAATAATGATTTCTCTATAGTTAATGCACCACCTCAGGGATCCATATTTATAATTAACAAAGAGATGCACAACACCCCCTGGATAAAATATAAGGAAAATAAATCCCTTATTACTAAAATACTTGGTTTATTAATTAATCATCACTAATTAGTTAGTTTCCAATCTATAGGGATTAATTAATATTGGACATGTTTTATTGATTAAATCAATAGAATACTCAGCTTCCCACTATTGAAGATGTAGAGGTAAATCCACTGTAAATAATTCAATGTATTCATATCAGATAGGTGTATCCTCAATTTGAATATTTGTTTCTCATATATAAATGATGTTTTATCTCCCTCTCCAATAATTTCATTTCGTAGAGCAATAGTAGGTGGATGTATATAAGATTCATATAATGAGTTTTTTATAAAGATATGGGATTCAACATCTACCCCGCAAATATTAATTTCCTTCCTCTTAAAATAAATATTCATATCATATTTTGAATGCAAATTAATGTCGAGGATTATATCAAAGTCAAAAAAATTGTTATAATTATAATTTCCACAACTAATTCACATTTATGTGTCAAAAAGGAGACAAATCGATACATTTTTGTTGTAATGAGACGACCTTTAAAAGTTGTGACTGAAAAATATCTTGTTAAATCAAAATGGAAATATCGTATATTATAAGAAAATTGGGTAGATATAAAATACTATGATGATATAAAATTAAATATAGCATTGGATAAATTGACGATATGAATAATGTACCTTTCTCTATTTTGCTGAGAAATTAAAAATCAGCTATTATGATCACATAATTTTTCCTTGGACCCATGAAATTTTCTGAGGTATGTTTACTTGATGCATCGAATAATTTTGGGCATTGTGTCCCATCCACAAAAAATTATATCATTGAACATTGGTTGAATCATTTTTTCCTTTTCAATCATAAGCATCCCGGCCTTTGTCACCACACCCAATTGAAACCCCTTTTCCTTTTAATGAGGCAAGAAGGTGTTTACTTCCCCATGTGTCACACATTGGAAAATTTATTTTTTTATTCTTCCATTTATGAATTTTTTATAATCCACCCTCTTCTTCTCTAATGTTTCCATAAATTCATAGGACTTATAGAATTGTGTCTCTTTTTAGATACCATATGTGACAATATCTTTGTATGATGAAAATGTTTGCGAGATCAGTGTCCTTTAAAGGAATGGTTTTAGCCCATCAAATAATTGAACAATATTTATCTTTAAATTATGCATGTCATCTATAACATGAATTACCAACATTTTAATCTTTAATTTATACTTGATAATGTTTTTATCCTCTTTTTGTCTTAGACACAAGAATTATCTATCCATATCAGCTCACTATTCCTAAGAAAAATATTTTTTTACAAGAAAATTTAAGTAAAATACTTCCATTCCATATTTTAAATTTCATCCTCCTCATTTGTTTTTAGAATCAATGACCACCATTCATCAGAATATCCTATGATAAGATCAACCACCATGATAACATTATCACTTTCATTACTTCCTAAGGAGAGAAATATCTTTTTTAAGGAACTTATCCATTTATTAGAAACAAATGGATTTTTTGTCTCATTAAATAATCGAGTTTGTTGTCACATGAATTAGTCTAACATTGTCACACCATGTTGTGGATCAGGATTCTATTTGTGGGTAATGTTATTATTAAAAACCTGTGTCAGTTGTCCCAATATAGTTATAAGTTTCTCCACTACTGTAAATTAGATCTTTCCCAACGCTTCTATACCAACGGTTTGCAAGAACCGTTGGTATAGGTCCCCTTTCCCAATGGTTTGGACAAATCATTGGGAAAGGCCCCCAAATTGGCCAGTTTTCCCAACAGTTTGGCCAAACCGTTGGGAAAGGTAGACCTATCCCAACGGTTCCCAACGGTTTAGACAAACCGTTGGGAAAGGTGGACCTATCCCAACGGTTTGGACAAACCGTTGGGAACGGTCCCCAAATATACCACGTTTCCCAACGGTTTGGCCAAACTGTTGGGAAATGTCCCCAAATATGCCACTTTTCCCAACGTTTGGCCAAACCGTTGGGAAAAGTGGGCAAAAATTCAACATCCTTCACAGAATAAAAATCAAAACCAAAGACCTATACCAACGGTTTTAACAACCGTTGGTATAAGTACTTTCATTTTTTATCGGACCTTCGTACCGAGAGCATTATATAAATCAAAATTTAAAATATTTATGTGAATACATATATATATTTATGTAATTATGATCACAAAAGTCATGTTAGGTTTGTGGTTGAGTCGTTCAATTATAAACGAGGGGTCCTGGGATCAAATCCCAGCAGATGTTTTATTTTTGGAATTTATATACCAACGGTTCCATTACCGTTGGTATAGATTTCATATTACCTATACCAACGGTTTTTGGAGAATCGTTGGTATAGACCTATCCCGACGGCTTACTTGGATATGGTTCTCCAAACCGTTGGTATAGGCTATAACAATGGTTTGTAGGCCTATAATAATGGTTCCAAACCGTTGGTAAAGGTTATTTGTCCAGTAGTGCTCATATCCAGTTGGAGCTACTACTCCAAAATCCTGATCTTGATAGGAGGCCTATCCCATTATGAAATACAAATGTTTATACAGTTTCCATTCCTTCTAATAGAACCAATTTCTATACAATGTAATGAACTAAAATAGGATATTAATCCTAAACCATAATTTTGAACTACCAAGAGACTTAACATAAATTTGAGATTTATACATATCTAATCTCATAATCATAAACATGGTTCAATTGGGGACATGTATATTTTAAAATCCTTTATAATTTTTTGTAAAGAAAATTTGAATAATCATAATAATATCCCTCAATAATGTCAAACTAGGTGGGAAATCAGGCTCATTTTCTTGTTTGAGGTTACGCTGAGTCTGGCCCAGCACATCTTGTCAGAGTTGTTACCACTAAGTACATCTGTTCCAGAACCGTGACCACTTACACTATCTACACAGTGATGTAAAACATGGAATACCCATATAATCGATACCATATAAAAAATATATAAATTTATTCAATTCTATCAGAAAATTTTATCTTTTGTTTATGTTCCCTAATCTATGTTTTTTAAATCTAGATTCGAAGGTTTCAACTAAATTTTCTCTATTACAAATTGTAAAGACCCTGACCTCAGTAGTCTTGAGATGATGCCTTAGCTTATTAGTTTTTTACTATGAAGAAGCATTCATAAACCAGTGGACCCAATAGTTTAGTATATTTATAAAAAAGATACAAATATAAGTATTAGATTAAAACATTAAAAGAAATACACTATAAATAATCCATTTTAAACACTCATAAACTTCTAGTTTTCCCTTCAAGTCATACATAATATACATATTCTCATCCTGAGGAAAAACAATAATGGAGTGATCTTAGATTCTGTGTATGTGTATGAAATATAATGTAATCTGTCAAGAATAAACATAAACAGTAAGGAAAGATGAATAAATAAAAACACATTACATTAAAGCATAATCTTCAGCATAATATGGAAAGAATAATAGTTGATTAAATAATTTTGTATAAATAATCACATGAGAATGAAAATTAATTGTGGATATATACTTGTAGAATAATAATATGGATTATAAATTATTATATTATAATGATGGAATTAATAATAATTGTTATCTGAAGCAAACCATCGAGGCCATGGCCAAGGAATCTGAAGAAATGGGTAAGGCCTCGGCCAAATCCCAATATTGTTTTTCATTTGTGACCAACGGATACATCAAAGAGAGATAATAGGAACAAACCATCACTTAATAAGTCCAATTAATTTCTCATATGAATGGGGTGAAAAATAAATCATATATATAGAATTTAAATAACTTTCCCTAATCAGAAAGCAAATTCTGTAACCATTCTGAATAATATGATAAATGGTATCAAGATAACACATCCATAGTCAAACTAATCATAAACCATTTAATAAGATATGGTAGGTGATATCATTAATTTTCAATCCCAACTATTCCTAAGATTAAATATAGGGTTTTTATATAGATGAAAACACTCTAATAAAATTATAGAGGAATTCTCGAGAGAAATACCATTTTTCTTTGCAAAGAAGAGTTCTATTTGAAAAATCATTTATATTTGTCATAAAATCAGATTTTAAAAATTTCTATCCTATTAAATATAAGTTAAGGAAAATAAATTTCTATTTTGAGCATGTATTATGTCCAACTAAAGTGAAAAATTGTAAAAAAAACTTAATAAACTTTAGAAATGGGATACTTTAGTGTGGTATATGTGAAAATAAAAAAGAGTCGTTAAAGAGTAAAAAGTAATAATTATTTTCATAAAACCATGAATGATAAGAGTTATTTTATTAGGATAAAATTGTGAATTTTTAAAATTAATGGTGTTTTGAAATAGATTTCGGATGATAATTGCAATTGTGCATGAAATTGGGAAGTTTCCTTTAAACAAGCTTTCTTATCTAGAGGAATTGGGTTGGGAATCTTATAAAACTAGTATTTATCATCAAATAAATACAAAATGAGATACGTAAATGGTTTTTTAATATGAATACCGATATTATTAGGATTAAATATGAAGAAGTAGGGAATACATGTTGGTAAAGAGGTAGAAAGTGTAACCCAAATGAAAAAAGAGGTTTAGAGTGAATCCCTTTGGAATTTGAAAAAAAATCAACCATATAACCCCATAAAAATAATTTCATAAAATAAAACATTTAATTCCATGAATATAAATATATTCATGATTTGATAAATCAATGGGTGGTATAAATACACCCATATAAGAAAAAGTGGGGAATAATGCATATCTCATAGAAATAAAAGTGAGATGAGAAAACCCTTACCTTATGTCCAAAATTTATCTTTATTTGTACTTAATGTCCTATATAATGAAATTAGATTCATTAATAATTTAATTAAAAACATACTAAAAATTTATTTTATTTAGTATAATATTATTATGTTCATTTATGCCATTATTTACGATTTATGATATTCAATTTCATTGTTTGATAGTGTTTGTTTCCTTGGTTTTGAATATTGGTTCACTTGTATACATGTAATTAATGTTTTGTAAAAAGAAAATAGATTTCAAAAATTGAAATTATAAGTTACCAATGAAATTTAATGATATTTAATGGTCTTATATGTCATTTTTTTCCTTGTGTGAGGATGATTCATTAGATAAATAGTTAATGATAACTATTTTGATTATTTTGGTGTTTTTTGGTTCGTCACGAACTAGTTTTGACTTATGAATTAATATTATGTATATATAATTTTTATATAATAGTAAATAATTTTTATTACATATATTAAATTTTTTATTAATCATAAAATAGTAGTATTTCCATAATTGATGGGATAATTGAAAAAAAATCGTCATTTATGAAGGTAGTAAATCAACACCTCATAAAAAATGTTTTTATTTTTAGTAAAAAGATGGGAGGAAAAGAGAATTGATTATTGATATACCATTAACAAAATAAAATTATAGTATATAATATATCCTAGATTTATCATTTAATTTTTTATTGCGGTCAGTGAGGGAAGTACTAGAAATGAAATGAAATTGAAAGCGAGATAGATACAGTTTTACCCTTGAGTGTCTCCTCCATGAGAACATCCTTAAATGACTTTGAAAATGTATTTTGGTGAGGCCATAAACAATAGAACGTAGAAAATATGTTTCTAAGAGAAAATTTTAAGAATATATTAATAATTTAAGGCTTTGGTGGTGTGATGAGAAGGGGTGGTGAGGGTGGTTTTTATAGTGGAGGATAAGAGTGTTTTTTGATTATTTAATTCATTTATTTATTATTTTGGATGAAGACTATGAATAACATAGGTTCTTGTGAATAGATACAATAAATTGTTCATGTGAGTTCAAAAAAGGGTTCTCACCTCATGAATACATCATCCATGAATTAATAATTCATTAATTTACTTATAATGCTGAATACATTAAATTATTTTATTCCACAATTCAGCAAAATTTCAACTACATTATAAAAATCCAAAACATTCACCATTACCATTTTTAGACATATATAATTAAAAAATGGACTAAAATATATGAATATACTATTATAAATTTGATAAATTTAATTCTTAATTAACCCCATCATTTATTTAGAAAATACATATTTTAAAATTATAACTTATTTTATAACACGTTGAAAACATAATTAAGGTCTCAAAATATTATCTTATATTTAAAAGTTAATTTTTTTATTTCATGAATCTATTCTTTGAAAATATATTTTATTTCAAATCATTATATTAATTATAAATTTATAAATAAGTTTTTTTTCACTAAAATACCAACACTAAATTTATCATTTTTGAGAAAATTATAAACTTTTTGTGAGATATAAATATATCATATTTTAATTTATAGGAAACATAAATTATATTTATACTTCCATAGGTTAGGTTAATTTTATATTGTATATATTACTATTATAAGGGTCACATAAGTATTTTAATGGTTAAATTTAATAGTATATTATGGGTTTAAACTCAGTGTCATGTGAAGAACAAAATATCAAATATTTTAAATTTTAGAAAATTCATACCATAATATCTTGGGGTGTTACATTGGATCTTGAGCTTATCACAAAACTAGTTCTTGATAATAATCGTTGTTATTTTTCTTTGAATTAAATTTAGATAGTAAGAAAACCATATAACTTCTGTATAGGATTGCTATTATTTTGTTCATATTTTAATGGGGAAATTTTTATACACTTACTTCCATCTAGTAAAAATATAGTGGTGGGTTTATCACCATTTTTTAATCCCATTTTAATCCAACATTTTCATTGTTACTAATAATTTTATAGAAAATATGATTAGTGTAGATATGTTTTTCTAGATCAAGGGTTACCTTTCTTCAAAAGAATAAAGTAGTTTAAAAATTATAATATCTCAATATATTCTTCACATATGATAAGGGTATTTTATAAAAAATAACCCTCTTTGATGTATGTGTGGATGAAACTCTTTTCTCATTTTGTTCTGACGCCCCAAGTGGGTAAAAATCTATATTTTCTAATTTAATTTCAATATTATGACACTTCACATTGAAGATAATCTTATAATCATGTACCTACTTAATTATATATTGAAACTCCATGTTGAGATTCTCAATATTCTGTTCAAAATATTCATTAATTTTTTATTTCTCTTGTAATGAATTATCACATTGTTTTATCCCCATTTATCTACCATCCAATTGTAAATTATTATTATCAATTAATTCCTTTTTTCTCTAGTACACGGTAATTTTCTCTATTAATTTCCAGGATTTTATTAAAGAACTACTTTCTAATTTTGTATCATTTTTCTTTAAGTTCAATAATTATAACACTATTAGATTTTCAATTTGTAATTATATCAATACTCGTCATTACTTTTTATACTAATTGTTATTCCCTCATATAATATTATTCTTCAAGATAGTTGATATCCTATTTAAATACATTTAAAGATCTATAAATAGAAATTGACATTTCTTTTTAAACAATTTACTTTGTCTTCCTCAGAAAACTTTATAAATCACCATTAAATTCTATTGAGATGTGACATTTCCCACTTATTCTTATCGTAACTAATATATAATTATGAATAGAGATTTTATTTACATCTTAAACATTTTATTTCTATAAGAATATTGAGGTTGATGTGTTTTCTATTTTGTTAATTGTGGATTTCTCAACCAA
This sequence comes from Viscum album, assembly GCA_963277665.1. NCBI lineage: Eukaryota > Viridiplantae > Streptophyta > Magnoliopsida > Santalales > Viscaceae > Viscum > Viscum album. The sequence goes on from OY728166.1 coordinate 787,661,966, forward strand.
GGATTCTTCATTCATGTATGATTTGATATATTTCTCATTAAAACACGTGTAAACTAACATTTCATTCTATTTGAGAAAGAGGGATAAAATATTTATCATTTTCATTTATTTATTGTTCCTATTTTTTAGATACTTATAAGATATAATATTGAGTTAAATTGTTGATATTTCTTCTCCAAGTCTTAAGTTCATGACTACTTTTAAATAGAAAATCAAATACTTAAAATACACAATTTGTTGATAAAATAATTACAACTAAAACTTTAATTTGATACCAATTTTTCATTCACTTGGATCAGTGAAACTACATTGTGATGGGGGTGGGGGTGGGGGTGAATCAATGATGGAAATTTTTTATCAATTTAAACCTCCCCACTATTTTTTCAGAACTTCTCTTTAGTTAATGGATCCAACTCATTCTATCTTAAATTAACTATGGTTTATGTGAAAGTGATAAAAGAAGAAAATAAAATTAATAAGACACACCTATATTTGATAAAATGTCTTCCCAATATTATGGATAACTAAATCAATAATATACGATGCTTATTATGCCACAGGAACACTACTCTTATATTTTTAAGAATAAGCACTTTCAGAACCATAGGCCCATTATCCCAATAGAAATCATGCATAATTACCTAAAACCAAAAATTAATAGAGGCACCCACTTTCTGTCTTTAGGATTTGGCACTAACCAATCCTTTCTCTCCAAAATACGATATATTTATAGATCATTATTAAATCCTGATAAATGGTAAGCACATATATCCATGGTGTAATTTAATAGATGTGTCATACTTCCTATGATATGCATTAATCATAAGTCTCCATCCATTTTTATTCATCTGTTACAATATTCATATATTCCAGACTGATATTCAAACTTATCTTAAATTATAATGATATTTAACAATAATAGAATTAGATTTTATGAATTATCACTTCTTATTATTCAATAATCAAGTATGATCTATTAATAGATGCCGCATTAGTTCATCATTTCCTCGACACAAAGGATCTATTCAATTAAAGAGGCAATGTCCTATATCAAAAAAATATTTTCTACTCCTCCTTTTCAATATAATATTTACCCCAAATATCTCTGAGATTTTTATTTCACATATTGTATATGAAAACTATTTAATATTGGAATATAGATTCTCCATAATATTCAATCTTAAAAAAAAATTAAAATGAAAATATATTATATCTATATAACATTTTTTTTTAATCTTCTTGTGATATTTGGAATTATTGTAGCCTTTTCTCCTCTATGAAATATTAATTTCATTATTAGTATTTTCATGAATAGATGTTTTGAACTATTGTGGTGTGATGAATATTCTCATGACACAATCACTGTATCTATATCATGGAATTCATCAATAATTTAATAAAATATTGTCTCAAAATACATCATGATATTTAAATACATGAAAGTAAATAAAATTTCATCATTTTCTTAATATTTATAAATCTTAGATCGTCCTAACTTGTAATATTGAAACCCAATAATTTTCCAATATTGTTATATGATTTTTCACATAATTATCCATTAAATAAAAAATTAATATCAAAAGGCATAATGTATTTGGAATACTAGATACATAAAAAACATAAAACTAAATTATTTATTCCAGTCTCCTCAATGGTCTCTTAAATCTCTTTGATATGCAAGAATTATACGGAATTACATGGGGAATACATAGACAAAAAGAGTGAGCGAAAACTCTTAGTAAGGGAATAAACATGATTAGGAAGAACAATATATGAGTAAAAAGTATAACATGATATCATAAATGATAATTATTATGAGTAATCACAGGGGGATAATAACAAAAAACATTGGAAATGTTTGATAAACGAAAAATTAACATATGTATTAGTTAAGGCTAACTGTTAGGACAACATCACATGGTGGCCAGAGTTCCATGGTGGATTAGGTTAACTCCCTAATTACATAAATACTGTATTATTAGTCAAAAACATATTATAGGAACACCCATCATAACATGTTCATTATTATGTGTTCAATAAAAGGAAATCAATCATAAATTCTAATCAAAATAATTTTTGATGGAATGAAATAGGATTTATAATATTTCCTCATATCATAATATATGAAATTTCAAAAATATTTTAAATGAAAAAATTTATAAAAATCTATGGATGTTAATATCGGAGTATATAATCATAGGTATCAAAATAATTTGTTCATTTTGGAATTAAAAAATTAAATTAACATTACAAGAAAAGATTAAGAATTGAAAATTTCCATATAATTAGGTTTTATTTTGAAGAAATAACTTGATAAATTAATAGAATGTATTAGACCATAAAAGGAATATAAAATGATATTGGTATTTATTTAGGATACATATTTAATAAATTTATAACAAATATATACAATAAATGGGGGGGATATGGAGTTAGATAGAGAATGGTCATAAGCAGAAGAAAAAGGGTGGTTCAAAGAGATCCCTGGCCTAACGTGTCATCGTTCTTTGTGCGTGTCAGAAAATAATATACAATAAATATATATTTATTATAGAACCATAATCATATATTTAGTACCATATTTTAGTTTTTATAACATCCTACATCACGATTATTAACAGTTATTTATTAAAATAATTATTCTTTGTGATAATGACTTCATTTTTCATGCATGTTTTGGTTCAGAAGCCTCATTGTTTTACATTTATCATGGTTACATCATATCAAAATTATATTAATGATATTATTATAATATTTAGCCATTATATATATAGAGAGAGAGATTAATCCATAAAATCCATGGATAAAAAAATTAACTACACCATTTTTACAAGAAGGTAGGTCATACGTACAAATGATTATTATTTCCATTTTACATAGATGGAATGAAAGAAAGGTAAAATAAATTAAAAATGTCTATAATCATAATAGTATCATAAATAACATATATATTTATTAAATCAGTATTTATAACTATCCATGAGAGGCAGTGATGGAAAATGAATCACATAAGTACATGAGGTGGTATTCCACCTTACACACAAATGATGATTTCATTTCCCATTTGATGGAATATTAGATGGATGGAGGTGATTAAATTAACAATATAACATATTATCATATCTAATAAACTATTTTTATTATTCCAGTGTGTTTTAGGATGATTTTAAATTGGTAGAGGACGAAATAAAACTATTACATTTTTTTAAACACTATACCTCTTCATTGAACAACATCTTTTGTTTGACACCTCAATCCCTATAAGGTAAGTATTATGCCAAAACTAAGACATGTAGAATGTAGGGATGAATTTTAGGAAGGTATTTGGAAAGATATTAGTATAATTAAAAGGAATTTGAAGTGTGAACAAAAGAGTGGAGGATTTGGGCAGAGAGGTACTATTGGAAATTCCTAAAATGTAAAATTAATAAAAATTAAACTTTATTGAAAAAAGGATACAAAATTATCTAATATAGGTTGTGGATGTTTAAAAATAATATCATCTGATAATGTTTGGACAATTTTAGATTACGTCTTAACCCATATATTGTTATTTTATTTCATGCAATTCTTTTGGAAAATTATTTACTATTATTAACATTCATAATTACCAAATAATAATAGTGCAATATTTACCTCAAACTCCATAATATTTTAAAATAACAATGTAATGTTTGATAATAAAAATGACATGAAACATTATATTTAAATGACCCACAAAATATATTACAACATCACCATTGAATTGATCGGTATAAATTGGGTTAACTAAATTATTATATATATATATAAAGGTCATGATCAATATAAATATATTAAAAAAATCGCAAAAAATCACTCAAATTATAGTAAAGACATCTTATTCTTCAAAAATATGTTTTATTAAAAAATTTCATTTAGTTGTTTTCCTGAGAAAATATTATAATTAATTTACATTGATTTTAGATATTTTATTTTATAAAAATAATAAAAATTTTCAAATCATCATATCAATGTTAACCTAGATTGAAATGTTTGTATTTTTCTAAAAATATTGGTTTATCAATGAATAGAAAAAACGCCAATTTTATAATCTTTCATTTTCATTTCATTGAAAAAGGACCATAATATTTTTAAATTAATCCCAAATTAATTTAAATGTCTGCAAGTTATAATCAATTTATTTAATTATATATGAATCAATATGAAACTTGATATTAGTATATAATTTATTTTATACTTTAAAAAGCATTCTTTTCTTCAGAAAAACGATTTTTTTCATCTCACATTGCGAGATAATTATAAAATTATTTTATATCAATTATAGAGTTTTAATTTGGATAAAAATATTCCATATTTGGAATTATAATAATTAGTAATGTTTAGTATAATTGAATTAATTTTTTTATAATGAATTGTTAACATAGTAAAAATTTATCACTGAGGTAAAAGGATAATTTGGGCAATTAATGTTACAAATAATATGATATATACTAAAAATGACCATAACACTCTCCCTTATCATATTTTATGAGTTTATATTAGACTTTTCAATTAAATTATCAGATATATAGACACTTTGTTCCATATTTTTTTGATTCTAAAATTTAAAATATTTTGTTAAAAAGTGATGAATAAAATTGTCACTTTCTTACTTTTAATAACTATAATATTTTTTTATAAGGATAATTTTTTTTTCGTTATAAATATTCATCTAAAAGAAAACTTATTTTTTATCACATGAATTTATTTATAATTATTTGTAATGAAATAATTTCCTTTAATTATTATGTAACTAAGAAAAGGTATTTAGTCAATTAATATAAAAATAAAATAAATTACATTCAAAATATTGAAAGTAATATAAATTGAATAAAATATTTTTTTCCATAAATTTAATAGATAAATGTAACATATGGTTAATTTTAATTGATATATATTATTATTAAATTATTATCATATTGTTTTCAAATTTAAATTAAATGAACAGTTCCAAGAATGATATTAATAGTATATTTTAATAAATTATTTTTTATTTATTGATTTAACATTAATAAAAATCATATCCTCATCCATATGATTTTTAAATGGCGTAAAATATCAAAAATAATTTATATTTATCAGGCAAATATCCATTTACTATAACTATCTCAGACCCTGAAAAGTTAAAACATTTTTATCACATTAATTTTAAAAAAGGGTAGGAATGGGTAAAAACAAACTTATAAGGGTAAAGACCTAATATAAACATGTAATTTTTTTATTTTTTTATATTATTTCATCACAAAATCATTCTATTCTAATGTATTTTTTTTCTGCTGTTTTCCATGAATACTAATATACTTTAATTAAATATTTTTTAAAATTCCAAAAGTGTTGTCCCATCACTTATAAAAGGGACCATCATATCCTCTTTTTTTCACATTTATAATTTTTTTTGGAAAATACCTACACAAATAAATTTTTTAATTTCTTTTCCACATCATAGATTCCAAGTATATTATAAAACATTACTACAAAGGCTTTTGTTGTAAATATAAATAGGTTGTCTGATGAAGAGCATCGTTCTGAATCGAGTGTTTTCATTTTATTTTTCATGAAACTCCTCAATATTTTTTTTCAAACATACTAATATTTCTAAATAATTATCTCCCATATATTTATATTTTATTTTTTTAGTTGAATAAACTACATCATTCTCCTCTTCTATTAAATAGGAAGTGATATAAGCATATGTGTGTATGAGAGATTACCGCCTCCTAAACCGATGAAATTCATTTTCCGTCATCACATATCAAGGTTGTATATGATGATGGATTTTATGTATATATATATATATATTATATTCATGACATATTTATCATTACAAAAATTAGTATATCATTTATTTTCTTATATTTTATTTTGCTGAATGATGATGATGTTGCTAGTGTGAACGTGTGGATTACCACCTCCTCAAAGAAATGCTATTAATTTTTCATTAATGATTCACATTTATGAAATATATAATTGTATCAAAAGAAATAATATGATATTTATGATATAGTTGTAATTTTAAAGGTAAAATAGTATTTTATTCTTTATATTATGACCATTTAAAAATGGAAATTCTACTCATCCGTACATACAACCTACCATATACATAAGTGTAAAAGGTTCATTTTTCATAACCATAATTAATGGTTAATTTTTAAAGTATAATTTTTATATATCAATGATAATTATTTCATGGTTATTATTATGTATATGAAAAAAATCACCTCTTTTACCATAGCCAACCTACCAATGTCATTTTGGACATATAAATAGAATATTGTCAAAACATTTGAGCTAAACATAATTAGTTAAGTAATTAAATATAAAATTGTAATAAAATAAATAAAAGGAACAATAAAACTGAAAAGTTTCCAAATAAAGTAAAAATAAACATAATTTTATTATTCAATGAGTCATACATGACGTAAGGGATTTCATCACAATTTCCTTTCATTGAGGAATATTTAATAGTATACACATAATTAATGTTTTATGGTGTTTATGATATTTCTTTTACATTTTATTCCATTAATACTTCACAATCATGGTATTTTATTTTTAAATTAAAATTATTTCATTCAAGGGGGTTTTAATTGATTTTTACCAAGTGGTAAGTGTTTTAGAACATGGATTTATTTCATTCGGTTATATCACTTATTCATTTATTATATTATGTAAAGATTATATGTGTAACATAATTTTTAATATTTATATTATATTTATTTATTTTTTATAGATTTATATTTTATTCACATAATTATGTAATTTAATAATTCTCACTTCAATGTTATGATAATTTTAATGGTTCTTCATCTCAAATTTACTTCTTTGGGACATATATTATGTTATACACCAATATTCATTAACCGGTTGTATCTACAATTCATTTTATATGATTTAACAAGATTCACGTTATATTCATTGTATTTTAATATTCATTTGATGTTATTTCTCTCATGGGGATTTTGATTCAAAAGTTAAAAAAGTGGTTAGGTTTTATTTAACAATCTCATCCTTATTCGAGTTAATTTCGGTTTAAGTTCATGGTGGGGGATATTTTATGATATTTATATCTCAAACCCAATATATTTACTTCCCCTATAGTTATTTTTTATAATTATTTGTTTTCCAATCATTTTATTCTTTTAAGTACTCAAAATATGATTTTTAAAAAAAACAAACTTCATTTCCTCCTTAGTCTGAAAATATCTTCATCCATATCCTTGTTTCTTCAAAATGTTTTCAATAACGTTTTTAATATTACTATTTGATTGTTTAAAGTCATTTTAACCAATTATTTAATCTTTAAAAAATTATTTAAAAATAATATTTTCCTCAATTTCAAAACAAGTAACATATTAAATATTTGGTAAAAATGTGAATGGAATATTTCTTTTAACATACATGGTATGAATAGATTTACCAATTTTCATGACCACTTAGTGATTTTTTTCTTCCATTACATGTTTTGACTATTTCTTTTTAATATTTTATTTATTAATATTTTAGAAATTGTACGTTTTTAGTGGATTTCAAAGTGAACATGGTATTTTCCTCAAAAATATTTTTATGATATTTTTATTTTATTTCAATTCATCAATTACAACACCAGTTTATTTTACATATTATCTACTGGGGATATATTATAGTGATACCATTATTATTCTTTATTTGGATGGTTTATGATCAGTTTGACTAGCAAAAGTATTGAAATTCCATATCATAGTTTTTTTTATATAGATAGTTATTGAATAAGGCATATTGATAATGTTTTATTATTTATTCATATAATGAATGCATTGGGATTATTAGGTGACATGTGGATCATATAATTACATATCCCCCTAGAGAATTAGTAGGTCTCCTGACTAGAACTAGTTGTATAGCGATATTAAATGGGGTTTTTGGTGTATTATAACACATAGTTTAAACTTTCTTTGTACAGAGCCTCTTCGATAAGGTTCAGAAGTCCAACATTATGTGTTATATAATTACGAGATCATTTATTTATGTCCTTTGGATTACTAGAGTTGTTATGATATCTATAACCTACATTTAAGTTCATGGGATTATTTATATAGAATTATTTTATATTAATTTACTCCTTCCATATTATTCTTCATACATATGTTATTGATTAAATGAGATGTGTTTTTAGTTATTTATGTTTCCATATTGATTATGATTTATTTACTCATGATATCTTCTAACGTACATTACCCTTACTAAACATATATGTTCACCATTTTTTATTTCCTTTTCCCAAGACATGAAGAAGGAGACTTTGAATGAGTTCAATGTTGTAGAATATTTACTTTCATTATATTAATTATTTTATTTTTTCAGATGTAATATGAGAATAATGTATGTATCCAATTTCCCCAAACTAATAAACTATTCAATCTCTCAGGATGTGATTCCTTGTCTCTAGTGCCAATGTAATAAAATTGACTCTGGATCTGGGATACTTGGGTTAGGTTATTAACATTACAAAATTTGCAACTCATGATTCCAAATATGAAATCCAATTTTCAAGATATAATTTATAGAAGTGGAAAATATAAATTTAAGATAAAAAATTAAAATGAAATAAAAAATTATTTTCCCCAAAAATTCCTTATAAGTAAATGAAATGTTTTTATACCAAATTCAAGTGTATATTTCATTACAAAGATCACAATTAGAATATTTTAAATCAAACGTAACTAATGAAATTTTAAATCAAATCTAAAATATAATTTCACTACGTAAATACTTGAAAATAAAATGTAGTTTCCAATAAAAATTAGTAATTTCACTATTCATTGAAAAAACAATATGTTCATAAAAGTATCAAAAAATAATTCTATAAAAAAATTTATATGACAATATAACAAATTAATTTATTTGTTCAAATAATTTTTCTGAAATTTCTATAAATTAATTATAATATTCCCTAAAAATAATAATAGCGACATTTTTTTAAGAAAACATATTTTTTTGAAGAATAAATCGCGTTAAATAATAATTGGGTTCTTAATTCTTATGTACTAATCAATAAATATTTATTAACTAGGACCCTTATGTATAATTTTTTTCATAATTTGGTTAATCCAATTTCGACCCCCCAAATTAATAGCCTATTTATATCTATAATAATATTTCATTGTTCATTGGAGCTTAGTGTTGTGTGTTTTATATGCTATTGAACATATTATTCATTTAAAATCTCATGGTGTCACATTCTACACCTTAAAACATTTAATCCTAAAACTTCATATTATAAAATAAGGTTAAAATTGGTGAATGTACATATTCTTCTTGTATTCCACTATTTACCATGCTTCCTACAAATATATTTGGTTTTGGAATAATACAATAACTATGTGAGTTATCTTGTTGCATAGAAAATTATCTCTATGGATTAGGATCTTTACTGGATGCTCCTCATAAGATATTTAATCTTACTTATATACCCCATCAAAACTCTATTATAGTGAGTGATTTAGTATATACTTTTTTAAGAGGGATATATGGAATAATTCATTTACTTGGGAAAGGGTTATTGGGAGTTATAGTTGATATAAAAAAACACTACTGCAGTCAAGAATCTAGAAGGTCCTGATTTACTAGGGACTTTTCTTTACCTCTATCCAAAATATCATGAATATCTTTTTTGAATATATACGCATGAACACTAGTTCCTCAATATCAAACTCTAGGTATCATCAATTATTTTCAAATTCTCTTATACTATCTAAAGATTCTGCTTTGATTTGACAAAAATTGTAGGGTGATAATCCATACTGTTGTTTAAATAAGATTTTATATCATGTTAGAAATTATTTTGAAACATGGAGTTAAATCATAGATCTCAGTCAGATACAATTTGCATTAGTATCCCATTATGCTGCACTACATCTCTAATGTATACCCTTGATTTTTTATTAAGTGATATATCCTCTCTAATTGAAATGAAGTGATTATTGTTTTTATGATAATCCACTACTACCCATATAATATTATTTTCTATTGATTTCTTTAGAAGACTAGTGACATAATTCATGGTGATGTTTTTTCATTCCCATGTAGGTATGAGTAATGTTTTTATATTACCTTTATAAATTTTCCTTTTAGACATCAATTGATGAAATAAAAGAAACTTTTATTTATATTCCGTGGTCTCCTTGTTCGTATTTTCCCACCAATAATTTTGCTAGAGATATCAATACAACTTTGTGATTTATGGTTGGATGGTGATGTTTGAGCTATATGAATCATTATATAACTCCTTTTTCTCATTATTTTATGGTACTCACAATCATGACCTAGATCATATAACTCCATGACTTTGGAACTCTGAATATTTCCCTTTTCAGATAGAATCCACATTCTTTTGAATTTCTACATCATTTCTTCAACCCTAATTTGGCATATTCAGAATGGATGGTTGAGAAATAGTTAGTTAAATAAAATATGAATACCCTTCCTCTAGGATTCCCATGTCCATCCAATTCAAGTCATATAAGACAACATCTTTCTTAATTCTCATCATTGATAAATTTTTCAGATTATTTTAAATTATAGTATCCTCCACTTTACTTTCTCCCTTAATATTGTAATAGATTGAGTGGTCATTATTATTGATCTTCTCTAACTATATTAAATGGGACAAATTATTCACCTTATGTGGTCATATATATTTTAGGATAAGATGAGAAATATAATTTTAAAACTTCTATAAAGAAATATAATGTCACTATATTTTCAATGCAAAGATCACTACAGTCAACTTTAGATCACTTGTTGGATAATTTTTCTCATGAACATTCATGTACCTTAAGGAATAAGCTGTCAATTTTTTTCCATTATTAAATATCCCAAAACCTTATTTTTAGTATCACTAAATATAATTAAAGGATTCCCACTTAAGGTAAGAAAGAGGGAAAATCAGTAATAAAACTATTTTTGAATTCCTTAATTCTCTCTTAACAGTCACTGGTCCTGAAAAACATGACTTGCTTCTTATTTAACTTGGTTAGTGGGATTTACAATCATAATATGTTTCCCAAAAATCATTGGTAATTCCCACTTAGTCTATTGAAACAACATATCTCTATTACAGATGCCCGTATAGTCCAACCCTAAATTACCTTTGTCTTAGAAAGGTCTACAAATATCTATTTACTAGTGAGAAAACGCCATATGAATCACACTTCTTTCATCCAGAACTCACATTTAATTAAATTTACATATAGATTCACCCTTTTAATATCCTTTAACATCACATTAAAATTCTTCTTATTCCCCTCCTTTAATTTAGAGTAAATCAGAATAGCTTCTATAAAGACTTCCACATATTTTTGATGTAATTTTTAGAGTTTCAATTCATCATGTCCCTTAATATTTAGAGAGAATTATTGACTCTAAAGGGAATCACCATGAAATCATAGTGTCCATACCTTTTCCCAAAATAATTCTTGGAAATATATTAATAATTAACTTTTAATTTGTGATATCTTGATAGATGTTCCACCATAGAGAAATAAAAGGGCCTGCATAGTTAATTTAACAACTTTTGTATGCATTTAAATGGATACATTTTTTTTATCATGATTAATTTTTTGTTCAGGATTTTCAATACAAAGGGACATTGACCCATCATTCTTTTTGAAGAAGATAACTACTGAATCCCATGATGTATCACTCATGCATATAAAACCCTTTTTTTATTCTCTTGTGACATATTTTTCTATTCTTATAAATCAATGGAGGTTATTCTATATGGAGTTTTGTATATGGTTATAGATCTAGGTATAAATTTTATTGAGACATATGTCTCTTCGTAAGGAGGAAGATTATGTAACTCTATGGGGAATAGACTAGTATAAACCCTATAATTCTGAATATCTTCATGAATAATTATATCTTTTGTATTAGTCATTTGAGATAGACTTGATTAATCATAAATAAATAATATCCTTGTTTGTGAAAAATATTCAAAGGGAGATTTGTCCTCCCCCTTACACATATACCGAATTAGAGGATGAATTGGGATGTAAAGAGTGATATCCCTCTCCTAAGACTTATTGTTATATTTATATTAGGATAACAAATCCATGACCAATATAGTATCAAAATACACTATAGGAAGTAATATTGGATTTTATGACTGATTAAGTCCACAAATGGTAGGAGGCCTTTATAATATAAAAGACTTCACTACACCTTCTTATTTATTACGAGAAGGATGATGTTCCACATGATTCAAGTTACTATTCGTATCGTGATCTAACATAGCTAACATTTCCATGAAGTTACCATCTCTTAATCTTATAAGGTTATAAATATTATTAATGAAATCTTAAAATTTCTTATCATGTTGGTTTCTGGCACATTTTATCATATTTTTCCCCATTAACCAGAAAAAGAAAAACACGATGAAAATAATTTAGCTAACAAAAATACAAAAGAGAAACATTTAATCTATGATTTAATAACATATAAGGGATAAATATATCACATATTATTATTCTATAGCTTTAAATCTTGGTTTTATATGGTAACATTATTAATATGTTTTCTAACCTAACAATATAATGAAGTCCTTTATAATGATTCATAAAGACTTTGTGAATTTTTCAAATTATATCCCCCATAAATGTAAAAATAAGTGTGAAACAAGGACTATTTTTTATGACCCATCTTAAAATCAAGATAATACCCAATGCCACATTTTAGAGTTATCACCCATTGGTATGACTGTATCAGATCCATATCCTCCTATAGTATCTAATCATAGATGTAATTTCTTGGAAGCCGGCTGCTTTATAATTCTCCAAAATTCTATGATATTTTCCAATTCATAGGCTTATCTATAGTGTTCTCACTAAATATTTCTATAAATAATATCTTTAAATAACTATACCTTACTCTAATATAAACTATTGCAACCCACACCATTACACATATTGTTACTTGATTTTCAGAAAAAATACCTGATAAATACAAAACAAGGATCAAAAGTCCTAGTTTCTTTTGAATAATATGTACATAAACAAATAAATTATAACAAAAAATTATACCTTTTTGTCTCCATGATGTGTTTCTATATATCATTGAGATCCTAAAATTTCATGTGATGTCATATGAAATACATAGAAAAAAGTGGTGAGAAAAAATCCACTAAGGGAGTAAACTTGATAAGGAAGCGGAATATGTTAGTCAAAGGTACAACAGGACTTCTTGAAATAGAAGGCACATGATTAAATACCTTGGAAAATAACATAAAGAATATTCTATCACAAAATCATGGAACCATATTAATTGTGGTAGCAACAAAAAATTTGACATAAGCATATGTAAAATCTAACTACCAAGATAACATCAAATGGTGGAAAAAGTCCCATAATGGATTTGGTTTACTCCATAATCCCATACATAATGTCTCAAAAGAGAAAAAATTTACCCAATGAATTAAAGAACTATTTGGGAACACCCATCATAACATATTCGTAATTATGTGTTTTATAAATGACAATCAATCACAAATAATGATCAAAATAATTATCCATGGAAAAAAATGGGTTTCAAAACCTTACCTCACATCATAATAAACAAATTTCATAAAGGTAAAAAATATAAGAAAATGTTTAATATTATGGATTTTCATATGTGAGGAAGTAATAATAGGTCTAAAAATAAGGTGTTAAGTTGTAAATGAAAACTTTTAATATCCTTTATATAAAAATATTAAACAATAGAGAAGTTACCCTTAATCTGATATGATTATTAAGAAGAAATTTAAGAAATGAATTAACACATAGAAGGAAGGGAGAAAGAGATAACTATACATATATTATAAAAAAAATTAATAACCAATACATAACATTAATGTTTGGGAGAATATGAGTTAGATAGTGAATGTTCATAACCCGAAGAAAAAGTGCGGTTTAGAGAGATCCCTTAACTTAAGTATCATCTCACTTAAAACATGATAAAAAATACTGTATAATAAATATATATTTATTAAAAATGTCTTTAAGAACAATAATCATATATATAATATCATATATGATTTTCCCATAACATCTTACAAACTTTTTATACAAAATAATTTATTAAAATAACTTTTTCGGGTCATAACTCCATCATTTTTCATGCATATCTTGGTTCAAAAGTACTGATAATTATATGTTGATCATAGTTACATCATCCCCAAAATTTAAAATGTTATTAATATAAAATATTTTAATTATATATATTTTTTATAGTCATTCATAAAATGTATAAATAAAAAAATATCACCATTCATAGAGACGATAAGTCATATGTACGCATGGACTTTGATTCAAATTTTTATAGATGGAAAAAAATAAAGTTAAATAATAATTATCCTTTATAGAATAATAATAATATCATAAATAAAATATATTATTATTAAACATATCATTAAAATTATATGTGAGTTATGATTATGTAAACATAATTAAATCAATACATGAGGCAGTAATCCATCGTACACACAAATAATTATTTTGTTTCCCATTTGACGGAAGAGGATATAGGTTCAGGTGATGCAACTAACAAAATAACATCTCAGTGTATGGAATATATTGGTGTTATTATTTCATCAATTTTGATGAATATTTTTAGGATTTATAAGGTTATATAAATGTAATACATTTGGTTAAAGATTCTACATCTTCTTCGGAAAACATGTTTTTCATTACACCTTAAACAATATATGGTTGGTATTCTTCCTAAAATAAAACCTATAAAACCAATGGTGCGATTTTATGAAAGGATTTGGGAGAGGCTTGGATGAAATAACAGTATTTTTAAATTGTTAATAAAAGGTAGTACGAGGTTCCCATTTTTATGTTATAAGTGGGGTGCTCTTGGAATTACATAAAATATGAAACTAATATAATTAATTTCTAAGGAAAATGCTCAAAAATGATATAATTAGAATATAGGATTAGTATATATCGAAATAAAAGCATCAAAAAAATTTAATATGTTTATATAATGTTTTTACAGGTATCTCTTTGTTTTAACTCACTGTAAACCTTTTTGAAAATTACTGTAATAATGATGTTTTTACTCATTAGGGGTAAATATAATTTATATAAAAGGAAATTTGTTCCATAAAAAGACTATAGTTAATATTTTAAAACATAAATCAACAAAATGGATAATGATATAATTTATAGTAATTTTAAATCATTTAATAAAAATATTATTATTAATAAAATAACATTAATGTCATTTTTGGATTTATTCATTTAATGTTATTTTAAATATAACAAGAAAACAATGGAATTCAAATATAATTCATCACAAAAAATTTAATATGTTTTTTTTTATATAAAAAATCATTGAAAAATATATTTTATTCAATTTATATAACTTATAAAAATTTTAAAATCATTTTTTTTTATTTTTCTATTAATTTAGTAAATACTGTGTAAGGAATAATTAAGAATTTAATGTAATTATTTCATCCATAAAAATTAAAAAAATTACCAAGATAAAAAAGAAAATTTTATTTCAAATAATTATTTATAATCAAAGAGAGGTTGTATTTATCCCTATCATAAAATATTATATAAATTAAAATAGAGAAAGTGATATTTTTGACTTTATATTATAATTAATTTGTATAAAAGAAAAAAGCATTTCCATGTGACAAAAAGATTCCATATTTCAAAAAATTGAATGGATGTAGTTGAACTAAAATAATCTGTTATAATAAAAGAAATGTTTTATCGTAATTTTTAGTCATTATTGTATTATGTTTAAGATTAATTACCTGATTTAAGATTAATGTGGTGATAATAACTTACAATGGTTACTATTCATAGTTAAAAAAATAAAATGGTAAAATATACCAAATTTGATCCACTTGATTCAAAAATAGGGAATTTATTTTTCAAATTTTAATTTAAAGAGGTCGAATATTTTAATTTCAGATAAAAATTAAAAATTCAATGAAATAAATTTTCTTTTTTGAAAAATGACTTTTAAGTATAATAAATGTTTTTATATAAAATTCAAATAAAAATTTCATTATAAATTGAATAATTGGATTTTTTCTAATAAAAAATAACTCATGATAATTTTAAAATAATCTAGAATTTAATTTTTCTATGAAAATACTTGAAAGTATTATTCAAATTTATATATAAGTCATTATTTATCCCTATTGAGTGAACATAAATTATTTTTAGAAAACTCAAAAAATTTACTCTACGCTAATTTTTTATGATGACTTCAAAATGAAGGTAATTTTTTAAACAAAATTTCTAAAAAATCTTTAAATTAATTATAATATCATAAATAACAATAAAATTAATTTTTAATTAAAAATATTTTTTTCAAGAATAAAAAGACTTTAGTAAAAATTGAGTACCTATTTCCTAATATTTAATCAACACATCACTATAGAGTAGGAAATTTAAATATAGTTGATAATGTGGTAAATCCAATTTATACACGTCAATTTATTGGCTAGGTTATAACTATAAGAACACCTCATGATTCATTTATGCTTGGTGATGTGTGATTTATACGCTATTGAACATAGTGTTTTTTAAAATCTTGAGGTGTTATAAGTCAACATTTTTTATCATGATAAATCTTACAATACCCATTAATATATCCTTAAGTAATTAAGTGTCACCAATATATATGACAATATGACTTTTACATATTGTTTGTTTTACAATTATGTATTCACTGCAAGATCCTTTGTATCCTTTGTGGCTTCGGAGGGACCCATAAATATTCTTTAGAGAAAAAAATGATCCTTTAAAAATGAAATTTCATCTTATAAATATTCATAGATGAATTAAATAACCCTTTATTATTAAACCCTTTTTCATTGTTTCTAGAAAAATATAACAATCAAAATAATCTTATGTATTAAATATCATGTTAGATCTATAATAACCTGCAACCCATAATTTCACTGCCCCTCCCTAGAATTCATCTCCATCAATCTCATCTATTCTTTAAAAAATTTCTAGCCACTTCATACTAATTTTTAATAATATAAAATAATATTCAGTACTTAACAAAATATATTTCAAATCCTAGAAACAAATATTTTATCATTTAATAAATTTCTCTAACTTTATTAAAGTTTATTTCTATACAAAATAGTAGTCAATATTTATGATAATCATAAAGATGGATATTCATCAAAAAAACATCCGAATTTTATTCTTCTTCAAACTCATCCAACTTCTCAAATTTCTAATGCAGATATACTATCATATATCACTGTACTCAATGGAATTATTATGAGCACATAAAATTCAATAAATATTCTTATAATTATTCTATATATTAACATTAATAATATTCTTCCTTTTGCACAATAAAAAATTACTCAACAACAATCTTCATGCTTTAAGATACACATTAATTTTATTTAACACATGACATGATGAAATATTTCATTGGAACCATAACATTCTTCTCATCAACTTATGGTTAGTATTATTTTGAATCAACACCATTCGTCACAAATAATATCTAAATCACTACATAAATTTATATAGAGATGAGTATTTTTGATGGATATGACATCACACTCATTTTTTTTTGAATAAATGGAGTAAAAAAGATGATGATTATTAACAATGAATATACATATTTTTTACAAATAATCAAAAAAAATTAAATAAATCATAAATTTACATCACATGTAACCTTGTGATATATATCAATTTTTTTTATACTTATAGTAATAGAATTCGATATACCCATATTGTCAACTGAAAAAAAATTTATATATATAATGTTGCACATGGATTCTCCAAACCCCATAATAAACCAAATTCTCTCTCTCTCTCTCTATTAGAAGATAAATAACATGGAATCTATATTTATTGTTTGGGATCATATTTTAATCATTTTCAACATTTATGAGGCATTTTTATAAAATTTAATTTAAAAAGATGATAAATATATATTCATTTTTATTGTATAAATTAATAAATTGTGAAGTTTTTTAATTAAGTTATTTGTTTTCATTTATTAGTTATGATTTGTTTTATTTTTTTAAATAGTTCTATTTTATTTATTTATTTAGTTTATTATTAATTAAAAAATTTAAAAATAAATTATTATGAAACATAAAAAATGAAATTTGAAAAATAGTTATTTATAATTTAAATTAGTAAAATAAGTATTTATTAAAATTAATTAATCAATATGTAGAATAAAAAGTTTTAAATTTTTTTTTAAAAAATATTTATTTTTTTTTAAAATGAAACATTATAACAATTAAAATAATGAAAATAATAAATGGACCCACCCCCAAAATGGGGGAAAAATTTATGGTTGGGCTAGGATTTTATATCTTGTCATACTGGATTTGATTCCATGACCAAACCACCAAACCATAGTGTTATCCTTGGGGTTTGGATTATTTTTATGCATAATTTAGGAATGCGTAGTGATGATGATCCCATAAATGAATGGGATTTAGTATCATGGGAGGTCACATAGGTGTGGGCGACCACAGTGGGAGGTGGGAAGCAACACATAGGAAAGGTAGGAGTGGGTAGACATAGGTATGTAAGGCGGTGATAAAATAGAATCACACATAAAAAAGTGATAATTTAAAGGCTTATAGTCATTGAATCTTAAAGACATGCTCATTTGGTTCCTTTGGCCCTCCAGATAAATTTTGTTTTCGATCCACTAGGCCTTACAGTTATGTTAAATTATTTATGTCCTCATTAATGCATTTTAATATTAGCATCGAAGGATGAGGGACCCATTTGTGTACTTAGGTTTGTGTATCAGCTTATTTTTTTTAATCATTTCAACTATAATATATAATTAAATAAAATAAAATAATAAAATAATAAATAATAAATAGTAAATATTAAAATATTTTTTTCAAGAAATATAAAAAATTATTTACATAAAAAATTACAATTAATAATAAATTTTAAAATAAATTATAAAATAAATTATAAAAAATTAGAGAACAAAAAAATAATAAGAAATAATAAAAAATTATTATTATTTTTTATAAAATAAAAATATAATCAAAAATGAAAACTATTAATAAAAAGTAGTGATATATTTGGTAAGTATTCATTGTAAAAAGGTTTATTTAGAATTATTCTACTTTGATTATTTATCTAAAGTCTTTTATTAAAATATTTTATATGTTTATAAAAAATAAACAATTAATATGTAATGATAATTATTATACTTAAAAAATAATATGATTAAAAAAATTTACAAATTATTAAATTATTGATATTAATATTTTTTTTAAATTTATAACAAGTAATTAAATAATGAAAAATAAAAAAAAAGTTTCTTATGATAATAATAATAATATCAATTAATATTAAATATTATAAATATTTATTAAAAGTTGTCAAAATTTATTTGTGTAGCAAGAAATATGAAATTAATTATATTACAAAAGAAGAACCAGTATAAAAGTCATTTTTATATATTTATTAAAAGTATAATTATTTTTATAAAATAATTTATTAATATTTCAGAAAATAATTCACAATAATTAAAAAAATTAATATTAATATGGAGTTTTAAAATAACTAATATATTAAAGTTATTTTAAATGAAAATAATGAGTTTTTAATTTTTTCTAAAATACTCTGATTAACTTATTATTGGAAAATCACTAAAAATATTAATACTTTTTATTGTTTTTTTATTTAAAAATTTTATATAACACATATTTTATTAAAAGAAATTATTATTATTATAAAATAATGCATATAGAAAATTGACAACATTTTTTATTATGTGATCATTGTTGGATAATTAATCAAAATTATCCCCACATTTTTAGTATAAAACCTATCTTTATTGGGGGAATTGAAGAGTTCATTACATTTTAAAAGGAGTAATTAATTTTTTTTTGTGAGAATTGTGATCCCTCGAGATATGAAACATTTTATTACAATGAATATTTTATTTTATGTTTTAGTTTTTGGGTTAATATTATTTTGTTGGTATAACATGGTGAACATAATTCAGTGAATAATTTTAATTTTTTTTGTTCCTGATACATCATAATTTCTAAATTTAGTAAACATGGATGTTCGATGGTCTTTTTAAGAAACAAAAATTCATAATGATGATTCAAATTCTTGAATAGAACCATATCAATTTAATGAATTGTTAAAATTTTTAGAAGAGACTTTATATATTATATATACTATATGTAAATTCAATATTGTTAGGAAATACATGGATATTAAATCATATTTTGGGATGTTTGATAACTGTTTTAGTTAAATAATTTATTTAGTTAAATATTTATTTCTTGAGGAAAATACAAAACTAGTAAATTTCTATAAAATTAAAATTTTATGTCATTAGTTATTTCATAGTAATAAAAATATTCTTGCAAGTTCAAATTATTACATAATTTGATATGTAGATTATAAATATTTAGTTAACTAAACAACATAGGAATAATAGATTTACAATGACATTCAACATGGTAAATCAATTGCAGTTCTTATAAAATAGTTGAGGATTTTTTTGATTACACCTAAATTCCATCATTTATTTTTGTTTAACGAAAAAACTCCATTTATGACATGACATTGATCCAACAATTCTATAAATGGAATATTAATTCATCTTTATGATAATTATTTATTGAAAAACTTTGATTTATTTGAACTATCTTTTCCTCTATGACCGTGTATGGTTTAGTTATATTTTTTAATATGTGATTTTTTTCTTTTAGTGAATATAATAATAAACATCATCATTATGTTATTTAAAAAACCCCATAAAACCAACTTCCATGGATGTATATGGAGGAACCATATTTTTAATTTTCGTTAACAATTAAAATTTATTCAAAATGAATATCATTGTTTATTTTAGACCATTTATTTATGAGTTACATTTATTATGGAGTGAGAGTATAACTATATATGATATATTCAAAAAAACTATTTACACTGAGAGAAATGTTATTGTGGACATTTAACGACTTTCCAAAATTTAGTATGTTATCTAGATGGAGTTAAAAATGTCCAAAATATAGTGTGATTTTCTTGGGTGATAGTAAAGAATTTATTTTAATTAATGGAAGAAATCCATATGATTTTATCATAATTGATGATTTCGTTAAGTTATTCATCCTTTTCAAAGAAAAATATGTAATTTTAAAAATGATAGAATTGAAAGATATAGTACTAAAAAAATATCTTAGGTATTCAACTGAGAAATATCATCTATTAATAACCTTTTATTACTTTTAGATGTATTATAATCCAGAAAATATTTTTTTAGGGAGATTATAGTTGTATAAACTGAAATATTGTTTTTCGTAATTGACTATATTGGTAGGATTTTATAGTCTATCGCATGCTAGATTTAACAGATATAAAGAATAAATATTTTTAGAACATATTCTATAATATGTAAGACCCAACTAGAATGAATAAGGATACTTTAATGTAATGGTAAGATATTGGAAAAATTTACTACCATCCTAAAAATAATTTATTTTACAATGTTAGATTTAAAAATTTAATGAAGTCCCAAATGGAATATTTAATTTCAAAATAAATCCATTTATTATTTGATTAGAGGATTTATAATTTCTGGTTATTAGATTGATATACATTTAATTTTTCACATTTTGTTAGAATTGGTCGTATTAATAGGTTTAAGTGTCTTGATAATATTTTTATAATCAAAATACTATTGTATTTTGGTCTTAGATGTTTTTGTATTCATTAATTTGCGATATTATAAGAAAAATATCTTATTTTTTCTTTGATAATTGTGATGGAATTTCATACTATGATACATTTAGTAAGTAATAAAAATATATTATTGTATGTTTATATAAATTGAAATAATATTTCCACTAGATTAATTTGTCTCAATAGAACATTCAATATTACATCTTCTTTTTTATGAAAGATTTAGTGCGTTTTTTCAGTTTTAATGGACATACTATTTAAGATATTTTTGGAAAAATTAAAAAAAAATGTTTGTAACAAAGCATCAGTAGAAGATAGAATTAATTGTTCTTACTTATTAAAGTAAATTTCAAATTTTTTATCTTTTTATATTATGAAAGAATATTATAATCAAATTTTTCATTGTAGGAAAAATATAAATGATAACATATAATCAATACTATCATTATTTAATAAACCTAAACATTGTTTTGGTAGTGAATATGAATGATGGATCTTCTATGAAGAACAACATAATTGAAATATATATTCTCTAATAAATTTAGAATATTTTTTCAGATTCGTAAAGTAAATTATATTGTTATGTATTTTTTTCTTAATTTTGAAACATAATTGCTATATATTTTTAGATTATATGATTATCATATCAAAATAAAATTTACACAAATTATACTGAATTATCTTAAAGAATGCAAATAATTTATTTTTTCTGGTTTTAATGATTTATGGGTGGAATTTGTTTACACCCATACATATGAAATCAATATTTTTTATTAGAATAATAATTAATTTAAACATATCCAATAATTTTAACATGGAAGTAGAATTGAAATCTGATTATGTGCACTGAGTATATAACTTTATATATTGGAAAAATATTATATTCCATAAGTGGATAATTGATTTAAATTTCTTAAAGACATATTTCAAGAGTCAAATAAATTAGTGAATAATGGGTTTTTTAAAAGGAAGATACCACATAAAAAGAGAAATTAGTTTTTATGAAATGATAAATTAAATAATCTAGTTATCTTATCAAGTATAAATACATGTAGGATTGTTTACAAGTCATTGGATTGATATTGATCTAACTTTTAATGTTTTTCCATGATATAGAGTCAATTATATTAATTATATATGTGATTTTTTATAAAGTTGCCATTTAAGTTGGTGAATCAAGATCACTAATAATATGAAAAAAATTATTATACATCTTGGAAATATTTAAAGGTTTACTGTACTATGATATAAATCAAATATACTGAAAACTGGTTTATTAAAAGGAGAATGGGTCATCGGGGTTGAAAAATATTTAATTTTTTTAAGATATTTCACTAAATACATCTATTAATAAAAGAGATATTGACATAAATGATGATACATTGCAATTATTAGATGATTGTGTTGATAAAGTGAATGATATAAATAATGATTAATTTGAAACAATGGGGGATGATGAAATTAAAGATCATATGGATATTGGTGATGTTGAGTAATAAGATGAATATGATCATGGTGATGAATATAAGGATAAAGAAGAAGATTAAGATGGATAATAAGGTGTCAAATTATACATAGAATCATGATGGGTATCTATTAATTTTTTCAATAAATATTTATTAGTTTTTAATATCCAATTACTCTATTAAAACTAATTTGTAATTAATATTATTATTTATTTCAGATGTGTGGATAATATTTGAATGATTTGATGTGTAGCCTGGATGTAGATGAGATACAAGAATATGATCCCCCTATTCAATCATCAGAGTGGTATAATGAGGATGCTTTTATTGAACCATTAACTACGAGGGGTCAAAACCCTTCAATATTATTGATTCTATACCCCATTATCGAGAAGTATCCATCTCTAAATTTTGATTCTCATTTAAAGAAGTAATTTAATATATATTTTTTTATTTAATTGACATAAATTTATTTCATCTTTTATTTTTTTGACTATTCTAACAAATTTTCATTTTTTTAACATCTATCCACTTCTCAGGAAGATTATATTTTATGGAAATGTTTTCTACACTATGGGTTTCCTGGGATCAGGTTCCCATAAATATGAATCATCACATTTTTTATTCCTGAATGGTATATATATAACTAATATTTTTTATATAAACGTCATCTAGTATTTATCTTAATGTTATTAAATATCTATAGGGTTTGTGGTCTCTTATTGAAAATAGCATGAGATCTTCAATTAGAGAGGTATAAGAGGCATTCTTGACCTATTGTTTAAATTAAATTTTAACAAATATTATAATGATATCTCAATAGAGAGATTATGTGAATGTCCATGAGTATTTATGTGCATTATAAAACTGATTCAACCCTCATCCATTCATGGATGTATTTAAATCTTACTGGATAAATGATACATTTAGGAGGATATCTATGATATGTAGATTAATTTGGGAGATAAGGTATTCCACACAAAATGTTCGGAGTTATAATTTTAGTTTATATAATTTGGATGTGGTTAGTAACATTGAATATTAATTTTTAAATTATTTTAATAATATATATATATATATATACTTAATTTAAAAAATTTATGATTGATCCTACTATTTCATTGTTTGATGTATATAGGAGGATATACCTTACTCATACCACCATGTTGATTGCTCGTGAGAGTCAAGGAAAGATTATGGCTAGTATTTCATTTTTTCAAAATTTTCATAATTCACATTTTTATCCTTTTAATTTTTAATTATACATTAATTGAAGACATATGATACAACATAACTTTTGGATTAGTCCATCAAATTCTGGTTTTAATGATCCCAATTTATGGTAATTATATTATTAATTAAATCAATGTTTTGTGTTAGTAAACTATTTTTATAGAAAATATTTGAGAAATGTGAGCAAGTGACCATAAAATGTATGAAGCTACTACATGTTAAAATCATTGAACCAAAAACATGATAAAATGATGCCACCATAAGACACTTTAATATAAATTAGATAAACTACATGAACAACTCAACTAAACACATATTATAGCTGATCTACCGCAAGTAGAGATCAACCAACAACATGAAAAAAATCCAATGTTTTTCATTGAATACAGTGTCTGTACATTGAGACTGTGTGACCACTTTATGACATAAATATATCATAGTTAGAAATATCTCTATGTTAAGAGAACAAATAATCACATTATGGTACTACAACTAAAAGCATCACTATGTCAAGAGACTACATGATCAGATCAATCAACTATAAGAAGGTTTTAATGAATCTATATAAAGAAATTCTTAGCCTACTACAAGTATTGACTCAAGAGACCATTCCTTAGTGTATTTAAATTTCAATACTTATATATATAATTTAAAATTAATTCCATTTAAATACTTTGATGACTATATTTTCGGGAATTTAAATAAATATCTGAGTAGATTAAGAAATTAATATTTCCTCTATAAAGTAAATAATTGGATATGATTAAATTTCAATGGATAATTAAATATTAAAATTTATTTAAATTAGTGGTGGTTTATCAAGAACATAGGTTTCAGCTATATTGAATATATAGATCATACTCTAACTTTGTCATGGCATTTCTAAGACTATGTATTTCTTAGGTGATATTTATAAGATCCTAGATAAGTATTAACCAGATCCTTTTCATCTGATCTCATGGATAGATTTAAAGAAAATTATTGAAGTGAAGATAACCGTAATAATCAACCAAAATTAAATTAATGATAATGTTTCATCAAAATTCACTAATCTCTCTATTTATATATTAATTTTACATTTGATTTGTGCTTTTATTCTATTGTATAACAGTTAACACCTCTCCCATACTCTAAATTGAAGTACTATATTACCCATTATTTCATTTCATAATGTCTTTTATCCCACAAATAATTTTGGAAGAGGCTTACATGGTCATTAGACACCTTTTGTGTTCCTTTTAGATTTTTGTTTTTCGGTATAACTAATCTTTGTTATAGATATATTTATTTAAATTGATAAATGTACTTAATAGTAGTTTTACTTTTCTGTGAATATGAAAAGGTTTCATCCTGGCATTGAACCTAATATTTTAAAATTCCATAGTGTAACTTACTTTACATTGTTCCATTTTAATCTAAATATGATATGTTTAATGTAATAGATGTTTTCAAAAAATTTATTTTAAAAAAATCATCAAAAGTATCTATGATAGTTAAATTTTTCTAGAGATGTATTTATTATTTGGTTTGAGTTAGAAAATTTTAATAATAATGTAATTTTATTTATTTTTACTGTGCTTGGATCATACCCTTTAGAAGATATTTGAAAATATAAAGTTATAAATTCAAGCTATATTAATTAACCTCCTCTTGGTTGGAATCAATCAAAAATTCACCCTCCAACATTTCTTGCTTTGGGTTCATAGTAATCTCCCATGGTTTTTATTTTTTCTATCTACAAAACCTATCATCCACTATGGGACATATTTTGAAAGGGTGTAAACACAAGTAATGGAGACTCTATTCGGACCATCCTTAGTTAGAAAATATCCCTATATTTAATCTTGGGCATCCATCCTTCCATCCTTCTCTTGATTATTTACCACACCGAATATGACCATTTGTTGTCCTCTCTCAAGATTAGAACTCTTATTCCATTACAATTAATTATAATTGAGATCAACACCAATCACCTTGTCACATGAATTTTTAATATACTAATAGAGACCCCTACTTTTCATACATTAACATTACATCACTTTTATGGAATACATTATAAATTACACAAGAAGATGTCCAGAGACCATATTAGTCTAGTGCCTATGGAAACATGGAAACATAGACACTGGTATACAAGTGAGATACATTATATCCCAGTTGGTTCTTCATGACCTGAACCCCTTCTTAGAGACATCATACATAATACATATCTGGAAAACCTAGGGAATGGAAACATAAAATAAAGAATGAGTTCAGATGCCCAGTAAAGGTAAAAAAGAGAGATATGTAAGAATAAACATGAGAATAAATGTATGAGAACATGATCATGTCATTATAAGATCATACCCTTCATATCAGGGACTATAAATAAGAATCATGGAAAAAATATTGGCAGTTCGTAAGACATGAATCATAGGGAAGTAAGAGAATAATACATGAATGAATGACATAGGAATAATACATCAAATTGTGTCATACACGAAAATGTGTTATATCATTCCCTATAAGTCAACACACATAGCTAGAACTTATCAAGTCAGTTCCTAGGGACTACACCTACAAGGCATGACACACCACCTTCACTAGTCACATTCCTTTCCTTATAAGAGATTAGGTTTCCCCATATTCCCATAGTGGATCAGGTTCTCCCATCTTCCCATAGTGTATTAGGTTTCCATATCTTCTATATTCATGGAAACATCACCTAAATGGTGGGACACACCCCCATCCTAAGTCATAGTACTTTCCTTGTAAGGGATAAGGGTTCTCCATCTTTACAGAGTTGTTCAAGCCCATTGACTCGATTCCGATAGTTATCTCATGAGATATAAAAGTTTACTGAATATGATAGAGGGACATATAGGTCCCAACCATATCATAATAAAATAATTCGTATATGTGCCACAAAATAATAAAACATTCATCATATCATGACCCATAAAAAGAGATAGGTTTCATAAACATCCTATCATAACCCATGAATGTAAATTGGAATCATAAAAATGTAATCATATTTTAACCTATGAAAAACGTTAAGTATCATAATCATTTAATAAAACCATAACTAGTGAAAAGAGGTGGCTTTGATAAGAATATAACCCATGAAAAGAATCCGGATTCATAAGCATGTACCCCATGATAAGAAGAGAGTTTCATCAGAATATAACATGTTAAAAGAAATGATATTCATAATCATATAACCCATGAAAATAAGAAAGATTTATAAGAATATAACCCCGGAATGAGAAATGGGTTTCATAAACATAATTCCACAAAATAATAAACCATTCAATAAGTTAATATGAATGGATCCTTTAGATGACTTCCCTGAAAGGAGTGAGAAATAGTAATAGATTTTATCTATGACGGAAAATAATTTGGGAAGACCCATTTAAAATGTATTCTTTTGAAAAATATCATTTATTTTAAAAAACAATTTTAAAAAATAAATCCATTTGAAATTTTTTTTATTTCATAACATAAATTTTAAAATTTTAAACTTCTTGAAAATAATTTTTCTTAAAAAAATATAAAATTAACATAAAAAACAATTAAAAACCATTTCCTTAAAAATGAATCTTATAAATAATCTGAAAACCAATTCTATCAAAATACATAAAAAAATTATAACGGAATATTGAAAACCATAAAAAAATTAAAACCATTTTATCTTTTAAATTATATTAAAATATCTTCTTCAAATTTGTTTTTTAAAACATGGTTTTTATGTTCATGGGATGCGTCTCGAAGAAGGAAAAATGAGTAAAAAAAACATGTACGATTTGGTAACTCCAGAAATAAAAACACCATGAAATGAAAATAATAATATGGATATTTAAATAAAAATAATTTAAAGGATTAAAATCAAAAAATATATTTGTGGGTAGTATATATACTGCAAAAAATAGATGAGTGGTGAATAAGCCATAAATCCCATAAAATGAAAGTGAGAGTAAACATTATCTTACCTAATGTGTTGACTATCATCACATTTGTTCCAAAATCATTCATAGTAAATTAAATTTAATTATAAAACCTCCACTATACCATATTATTGTATCTAACCCCATATATCACTTTATATGAATCAGTTATTAACACTTCCATGTTAAAGTTTCTTTTTAGGTGGTTTTCGATTTGTTTTTCACATGTGTTTAAATTTATTTTATCATTTGTCTAATAATTATATCATGAATTACATAATTTAAACCGTGATATAATTATAATTTATATTAATTATATTTTTATTATAATAATCTAGATAATATAAAATTATGGAATGGAATACACCATTCATGGAGATGGTTGGTCGTACGTACACATGAACATGGTTTCCATTTTATTATATTATTTAATAAATGTATGTAAATGAAATATATGTATATATATATATATTGATTAAGGTATCATTATTATTTCATATATAACATAAAAATTTACTAAATCCAATTTTAATACATTCCATGTATAGTGTGAAAAAATCGCATAACTTTGAGGAGGTGGGTGTCCAAAGTCTTCCAAATTATATAATCGTATTAACTAAAAATGTAAATCATAATGGTCAGTGTTATATAATAATTTTAGTACCCTAAATATGGTTAAATTATAATATATATGATAAAAAATATTGTGTACATCCAAATACCCAACCGTGATAGGTAGTATAGGAAAACTGAACAACATTGCTTGGTGATGCGGTAGTTCACCCTACGATAGAATGGTAAGTTCATTTCCCATTTGATGGATGTGTTTGTTGGTGTATTTTTAACCCTTAGAATTAAAATACCTAAGTATATTAAGGATACTTTTTCTATTTTTTATTCATGTAAAATTAATGATTGAGGTGGTAGATAAATAAAATGGAACAAAGGTTATTAAGGAAGGATGTTATAAATTCTTTGGAAAACCCCTTTTGGTTTCCATCAAAGGGATTACTTGATAGGATGTATTCCTAAAAGGAGGTTTCAAAAACAATGGGGAGATTTTTTAAGTGAATTAGTTACATATTCGAAATGTTTCATTGTCATTTTGGCCCTTTAGAGTATGGTTTAGTTCATCATTAATCTTAATTTTAACTTAATCACTCTAATCAATCTTAAAAAAATTCACTAATATATTTAGAAACAAAATTATGTTGATATTATTAGAATATAAATAGAATAATTATTAAACCATTTATGTTTATTTTTTGAAATTCAGGTCACAAAAGAAGCACAATTAGGTTTAACTCTAATCCCGTAAACATGGAGAGAAAGAAAGGTTTTAAAGTAAGAAGGTCCAATTTTTTTTAAGATTTTATATCTATATAATATATAAAAATTATTCCAATGAACTAAATTGTAATAATATATGTATAGTTGATATATTTTGACTTTAATACCCACATAATATATAATTTATCTATAAAAATAAATTAAAAAATTATGTAGTTTTTGAATTAAAATTTATTATTTTCCACTATTCATAAAAATGGATGTTTCTTATGAAAATCACAAAAATTCACCATAATATAATTTTGAAATTATAAATTAAATAATTAGGTTTATTTTATTAAATTAAATTTCTAAAATTTTCTGTAAATAATTATATTGTTTTCACACAAGGACATGAAATAAGTTTATTGGGGAACATAGTATTATCAAACATATAATGAATTTAAAAATATTACATGATTTAGTATCAATATTTTATTTATATAAAAAAATATAAATAATATTTTAAAATTAGTTATTACAATTTATATTACCATGTTTAATGTCTAGGTTATAACTATGTAGTTTAAATAATTATAATAACAAATTGATGTTTCGTAGAAACTTAGTGTTATGTGTATAGAAAGACAAGTAAATGTTGTGTGTATCAAAATATTATCTTCGGGTATCATGAAATGAAATTTTTACATAGTGTAGCATAAAAATTAAGACATCGCAAAAAATTAATTTATTTGGAAAAAGTGTTCTTAAAAACTCAGAGAGTTATATTCTACTTCCTTAAAATGAATTTCCCCATAAAAATTCATTATTAAAATAAATAATGATTATATTTCCACCTCATAATATCCTCAAGATCCCATATAGCTTCCAATTTCTATCTTCTTCTTTACAAAACTTTGACCAGGTAAGTGGTCCGATTTTGGAAAACCTTCTCTCAACAATGCATAATTTTAACAGGTTGTTCCTTGTAATAAATAATATTCTCTTGTGGTATGAAATATGAGTTTAGTATATATGATCGGTCAATTATTTACTTCCTTAAGGTAGATACATGGAACACATCATATACTTGTGTGCTATTTAGAGAAATTTCCAAGTGATAGTCTATTGTTTTGATATAATCATGAATCTCGAAGGGGCCGACACATCTAGTCCTTAGTTTCCTTTTCTTCCCAAATCTCAAAAACCCTTTTGAGGTAGATATTCATCACAAAACCTACTCATAAACATCAAATTATAGATCACATAAATGGTTATCAATATAAATTTTCTACCTGTATTGAGATACCTTGATATGCTGCTGAATGGTTCAAACCTTCTTGACCATTTCTTCATCTATCATTGGTCCTAATTGATTTCCTTATCCATCCTCATCCATGGAAATGTAAGTTATACATTTCCCCCCATAGTGGCCTTTATAAGTATCCATATTAATTCTTTAGTGAAACATGTTTTTGTAAGAAAACTCAATTAGAGGAATGTGCGGATCCCAACTGCCTTTGAAATCCAACGAACAAGATATCAACATATCATCAAGTATTTTAATTTTTCTTTCAGAATGAAAATTTATTTGAGGATGATAAGTAGTACTAAAATTCAATTATATACCAAATTGTTTTTGATGGATTTTACATAACTTTGAGGTAAACCTCATATCCTGATGAGATTCAATGGAAAGTGGTTCTCTGTGAAAAGTTACCACTTCATTAATATATATCTGATCAAGTTGATCCATAGATAAGTATTCTTTGTTAGTAATGATATGAATTGACATATTAATGTGGTCTATTACAACCTATATTACATTAATCCCATTAAATGTTTTTTGTAGTCTAATTACAATATCAATAGTGAGGTTATCCCACTTGAATTCTAGTGTGGGTAATGGATACAACATCCCCTTAGAGTTTTTAATTATATCCTTAAATTTCTGGAATACTAAACAATGAGATACAAACTCAGAAATATACCTCTTCATGAAATACCAATAAGTTTATTCTTTAATCTCTCAATATAGCTTCCTACTTCCTATATGAATTGAGAATGAAGAACTATGAGCATCCTCCAACAGCTCCTTCGTAAATTATGGTATGGAAGGAAAACATTACTCATTCATGCACCTTATCATTTCATCTTATTCAATGTTAAACTCGGAACTATCTATAACCTTCATCTATAGCACAAAATATTACTTTTACGCCTCTTTGATCTTTACTTATATAGTGGTATGGACATTCAATTGAGAATCATAAGAATTTTCCCCTTTATGATTTCCAGATCCATCCGCTTAAAATCTAGAAAATGTGATATTTCAAAATCCCCATCTTGGATAAGATAGAATGATTATTTTGACCTAAATCATTGACTAACTTGTTCTATTTACTAGGATGGTTATTTAATGAGGTATCATAGTAGGTTATTAGGTCTAACCATCTTATGGGGTGTATGCTTAACCCCTTATCTGTGAATATATATTTCAAAATATTATTATTTTTATATATTTCATACTTTTGTCCATAATTATAATGCCTCCATATATTTAATGAAAAAATTACAACTGTTAATTCCAAATTATTAGTTGGGTAATTTTGTTCCTGAATCATCAACTTTCATAAGGCATAAGAGATAAACATGTCATTCTGGAGAAGAAAAGAAATCCAAATCTCTTCTTTGATGCATCACTATTGATTAGAAAACCATCTCTACTATAGGCTATTGTATGAAGAGGTGTACTTACTAGCCTTCTCTTCAGTTCCTTGAAAATTTCTATACATTTTTCATTCCATTAAAACTTAGAACCCCTATAAGAAATCTTGTTCGTAGGAGTAGATAATCAGGAAAAATTATCAACAAATCAACAATAATATACAGATAAACCCATTAAACTGTGTATTTTAGTCACCATGGTTGTTCTAGTCTAACCTTAAATAGCCTCCATCTTTGATCGATGCAATTATATACTATCTATTGATATTAAGTGTCCCAAAAATGAAAAAAAAATCAACTGAAATACACACTTTGTAAATTTTACATACAGTTTCTCCTTTCTCTTGGACATTTGTACAATTCTTACATGAGTTTCATTATATTCCTTTCTCTATGTATATAAAAGAATATAATCAATAATGACTACCAAAAACTGATTGAGGTAATGTCTAAATACTCTGTTCATAAAATACCTGATGATAACAGGGGCATCGGTAAGAAAAAAAGGCATAACTATATATTCATAGTGTCAATAAATTGTATGAAATTTCATCATGGGTAAATCATCTTTCTTGAACCTCTATAGATGATTTCCAGAATGATGGTCATTCTTGAAAAAGTATTGAGATCTATACAATTGTTCAAATTAGTAATCAACATGAAGAAGAGGATACTTGATGCTGATTATGATCCCGATCATGATCTTGTTGAACTCATGACAATCAATTCAGAGTCACATTTACCCATATTTCCTTTTAACAAAGAGGTCAAGTTCTTCCCAATTAATAAAATCAGAAAAATGAAGCCATTTTCATTGTTTTATTGGAGTTTCTTGTTCAATTCCTACAACTCAATTGGGGTCATTCTATAAGGATTCATTGAATTCGTGTGGGACAAAGTATGAGTTCTATCAAAAATCAACTTCATATTTTTTTGGAAGGCTATGAAACACTTTTGGGAACACATTAAAAAATTTCTAAAAAAAATGTATATCATCGATGTCAATTTTCTCCCTAACCATTTGATACAAATATGCATTATGAATGGGAATTAAGACCCATACACATGATGTAATCGCTATAGGAAGTTCATTCTAATCATCACATTGATAGACCATCATATATTGGATTTAAATATCAAATGTAACATCCATTCCACAATACCAGATGTAAGATTTATATAGAGAAATCCAATCCATACTTATGATGACATAGAATTGAAACAAAGTAAGAATTAAAAGATTTACAGGAAACACATTCCAAAAAATGTCAACCGGAGAGGAATTATAGACCTCAGATACAATTATAGTACCATTAGGCTTTTTCAAAGATAATTAAACATTTAATAATTTGGGTGTAATAATAACAACCATATAAAACTATTTAGATATGAAAGAGAGGTTAGGTCTATAATCAAATAAGACATTATAAGTTCTAGATTAGATGGTATGTTTACCTTTCACAACATTAATATCGAATCCCTCATTAGTTTAAGAGGATTTTAATGCAGATCATCATTAAGAACCCTTGGGTTTAGGAACTAGTTAGTATAATTCCCTTCCACCTTACACTTAAATAACTAAAATGTGGGAGCTTTATTCAGTGTAGATTTTCCTCCATTTTCATCATTGGCCAACTTCTTCCCATTTGAGCAACAATCAATTTACCGATGGCCTTATCTTCCATAATTAAAATAATTATTAGACCTCATAATACAATTTCTTCCATGGTTATTTTCACACTTAGAGCATAATGAAAAGATATTCATCTTCTCTTCATGTTTTTTAGATTTTCCTTTGAACTCACTTAATCCATTACCAAAATTTTGGTAATTTTTCTATAATTTTACTCGTCCTTAGATTTATCTTTAGGAATGTACATAAGGAACACAATAAGGATTTCTAATTCTTGTTTCCAAGTGTTAAATAATACTTTTCTCTGATACCAACTTTAGTAACCCTCTCTTTTCATAAATTAACATTACAACACTTTTTCAGAATATATAACATATTACACACGTTGACATTCAGAGAACATATTAGTCTAGTACCATTGGAAACAAGAAAAAATTGATACTTTTACATACCTGAGATACATTATCTTCCACTAGGTAATTCATGACAAGATCCCCTTCTTAGAAACACTAAAAATAATACATATCTTCACAACCATGGGAATGGAAACATAAAAAAGAGGTGATCTCACACACTAAATACGGGAAAACAAGGTAGAAATATAAGAATAATCATGAGAATAAGGGTATGAGAATGTGATCATGTCATTAGAATATCATACCCAAAATATTTCAGACCATAAACCAGGATCCTGGACGAAATATTGGATGTTCATAAGAAATTAATCATAAGGGAACTAGGAGCACATGCCATGAAATCATAACGTAGTAATATGAATTAAATTGTGGTATAAAATAAAGATTTAATATCATTCTCTATAAGTCGAGACACATATCTAGAACTCATAAAAGAAGTTCATGGGGACTACACCAACAAGGTGGGACACACCACCATCCCTAGTCATGGGCCACTCCATATAAGGGATCATATTTCCTCATCTTACCATATTGGATCAGATTTTTCTATCTTCCTATTATGGATCAGGTTTCCCTATCATATATCTTTTTGGTGACTGTACTTATAGGGTGCGATACACCACTAGCCTGAGTCATAGTACTTTCCTTATAAGGGATATTATTATATATGTGGTACCTATATGTGGTACTTTCCTTATAAGGGATAGAGTTTTCCCATCTTCCCATAGAGGATATAGCTCTTTGAATTGATTATGATCACTATCTCATGATATATAAATCTTTACCAAATCCATTGGAGTGAGATATAGGTACCACATATATAATAATAAAATCATTCATACATGTGCTAGAAAATAATAATTTTTTTATCATATCACAACCCATAAAAATGAGATGGGTTTCGTAAAAATCCTATCATAACCCATGAAATGAAATGGGTGTCATAAAATTATAATCATATATTAATCTATGTAAAAATAAAGGTTTCATAACAAAGTCATCAATTCATAACCCATTAAAATAGGTGGGTTTCATAAGTATGTAACCTATAAAAATAGTTGGGTTTCATGAGCATATAACTAGTGAAAGGAGCCGGTTCCAGAAGCATATAACCCATGTAATTAACCCGGTTTTATAAGAATATAAACCATGAAAAAAGTATATTTCATAATCATATAACCTATAAAAGAGAAATGGGTTTCATAAACATCATTACATCAATACGTAAACCATTTAGATAAATAATAGGAATGGAATCATTAGATCATTTCCTATAAAGGAATGAGTAACACTAATAGATTCCATCTTAGATAGGAAATAATTTGGAAATATTCTTTTAAAAACTTTTCTGGAAGATAATATAGTTTCTTAAAAAAATTCATATTAATATAAATCCTTTGAATAATTTTTCTATTATAAAACATTAAATAGAAACATGAAAATATTATGAAAATAATTTTCCATGAAAACATATAAAATCAATATCAAAAAATTTTGAAATCCATTTCATTGAAAATAATTTGAAAACAAATAATGGAATCTTGAAAACCATAATACAATTATACTCCTCATTTCGTGAAAATGATATTAAATGACCATCTTTGTTAATTTTTTTTGATACATTGTTTTTGATGTTCATGGAATGTGTCTGAAATAAGGAAAATTAAGACAAAACTACATTACTTATTCGGTAACTCATGAAACATAAACCCCATGAAAGATAGATCATAAAATAATTATTTAAATACCCATAAAATTATGGTTAAAAATAATATAATATATTCATTAGAAGTATATACACCATAAAAAATAGATGAGTGGTGAATACTATGTAAATCTCACAAAATGAAAGTGAACTAGAAATCCCTTTACCATATGTCTTGACTCTTATCTTATTCATTCTAACCCCCTATATAATAAATACATGTTTATTATAAATCTAACAAAAAATCATATTCTTATATATAATACCATTTATGGATTTATATCACCATCCTATGAATACTTCCATTGTAAGGTTACGTTACGGGTAATATCCTATTTATTTTTAACAACTGTCTTAATTTGTTACATTTTTGTTAATTTTGATTATATCATGATTTCCGTAATGTAAAACATGATATGTATAATTTATATTTATTATTTGGGTATTTTAATAATCTATATAATATATAATTTTTAAATTCATTTCACCATGTAGGGAGACGGTAGGCCATACGTACGCATGAACGCTGTTTCAGTTTTATTATCCTCTTGAAAGAAATAAAGTAAATGATATATATATATATATATAAATTAATTATAGTAAAATTATTATGTCATATGTATCATATATGTTCAGTAATAACATCATTAATTCATTCCATGTAAAGTATGAATAAATCACATCGCTTTAAGGAGGCGGTAGTCCGCACTTCTACAAACGAAGTTATCGCATTTACACAAAAACGAAAACCTGAAGGTATGTGTTATATAATAAATAAAAAACCATAAATAAATAATAACTATCATATATATAATATAAAAATATAGTTTCCATCATAATTTAAAACCATGCGAGGTGGTAAAATAAAAATTAACAACATCATTTTGTGAGGCCGTAGTTTATCGTACATAAGAATGATAATTTCATTAGCTATTTGATGAATTTGTGTGTATGTGTTGAGATAAAATAGGTAATTGAACCATTATAATAGAAGAATATAAGTATATTGAGAATATTATTTATGAATTTAATATGAATAATTGGGGTGGTTGAGAAAGAAAATAAATCAAAGGATCTTGAAGAAGGATGTTACTTCTTCTTTGGGTAACTCTTTTTGGTTTGCACCAAAGCAAAACTTGGTTGGATTGCTACACAAAGGGAAGATTAAAAGAGTTTGTGAGGTCTGTTGGGAAGTGAAATGGATAGATTTTGGATGCTATTAAGTGTCTAGAGATGTGTTAAAAATTGGGAGAGGTGGTGGGATTTTATTGGGGATGAAATGGACACACTAGGCGTTTTTGAGAATAAGATAGGTGTACCCACAATTTTTAGAAAAAATGTAATAAAAAACAAAATAAGCACAATAATGGTAGGTATATTTCTACAATATGTTTATAAACAAGGTTATCAAAAAGTGTAAAGGTCATTTTGTCCTTTAAGTTTAATTTTTAGTCCCTCATTAAGCGTAATTTTACCTTAATTATTGTAATTAATCTAAATCACTTTCACTAGTAATTTTAGTGAAAAATTAATTTGATATTATTGGACTATAAAAATTATAGTTATTAAAACTTTTTATGACTATTGTTTATAAATTTTGTTTATATAATGGAAAAATTATGTTTAACATTAATCCCATATACTTGGTGAGAAAGTATGTTTTTAAAATTAGAATGTTTGAATATTGATTAAGATTTTATATCTGATTTCAATATACATATGATTAAAATGACCTAAATTAGATTAATAGGATTATAATTTATTTATTTTTACTTAAAAAATAAATAAATATAATGTAACTATATAAATATTATATGTAAAGACGTTATTTATTTAAAATTTAGTATTTTTCACTATTTATCTAAAAATTCTATTTCACAAAAAAATCCCAAAAATACACCATACGATAATTTTGACCATATAAATTCCAAAAAAAAAATATTTTATAAAATTAAATATCTATAAGTTTAAAATATTTATTTAATTATTGATCACATTTGGATATAAAAAGACGTTCATTTTAGAAAATAGAATTTTGAAAAATATAAAGACTTTAACAATATTACATGTTTTATTATCAGAATGTTTTATTTATATAAAACAATTACTAATAATAATTAAAAATTAGTTATTAATATTTATATTACTATGTTTAATGACTATTTTATAACTGTCTATTATAAATAATTATATTAATATTATTTTGTTTTTTGTGAAACTCAGTGTTGCTTAATAAGCAAGCCAAGTTAGTGTTTTGTGTAGCACAAGTTTATACTTGTGTAGAGTATAATGAAAGTTTGACTTAGTGTGGAATGAAACATATTACATCAAAGAACATTAATTTATTATAAAAAATTTCATGGAAACTCACGGTGTTACAAGACCTTACCTTTATTAGTATATGTTGGTGAGAATAATCCTAATAACATTTTGATTTATTCCCCTTGAGCAGAATCAAGCTCCCTAAATCATGGTTTCCCTTCATTATCTTATTCTTTATTATGATGTGTATTCCATTATCCTTCCTTTCATATCTAATCACAACTAATAATAGATTAGGAGGCTCATCACCTGATTCCACCCATGTAGCCCCATGGCCTTCGGTGACTCCTCTACTCGAGTTGAGTCTTGTTGAACCAGATTTAACCCTTCTAAATCCATCACATAAAATTGATCCATTAGATTAATTTTAAACCATATATTTTTTTGAATTTACCTATTCACATAATTCTACAAACCCCCTGTAGAACCTAAGATACTATTATATCATTCTCATAGGTCATGCAATTTGGTGACCCTCATTATCTAGCTTCCTGAATCACCTTCTCTTGTGTGGGATTTATTTCAAGACATAATTCCTCTAAATATGATGAAGGTTTTTGGATGTTGGATGTTGTTTCCTTAGAATCATCTTCCCTCACCCCATCAATAACCCCAAAACCATATAGTTCTTCTATAGCCAGCCTACGATGAGAAAAATCACATATCAAATGGTCAAATATGTCCACCATATTTAGCTTAAAATTTAGTGTTATTTACTCTTTATGGGTGGGATCATTTTGTGTTATTCCAATTTGGTCCACTTCAAGCGTAGTAGAATCCTCTGTATTAAATTACATAAGTGGAATCAAGTCATGCTCAGGCCGAACCCCATAACCCCGATGAAAATATGAAACAAGATGATCCATTCTTTTACAATATCAGCATTAATAAGTCTAGGACATGAATTCCACATCTTTTGTACGTAAATATTATTCCCAATTATAAATCTTAACCCACTCCACCAATGTCTTTGAAAAATCTACCTCAATATAGATATGTGATGAAATCTTGTGACAAATAGGAATTATTCGAATATTATAACACAAATAATTCCCTACCATATTTCTAAGAATATTTATTACAGATGGATTTTGGAAAGGAAATGATAATTCTAGAAAACTTACCCAAACCAACATTGATGGAAAATCAGGCTTAAAAAATGATTTAATTTATACTTTTTTTAATAACAATTTTTGGATGCTCAATTCATCCCAACATGAGTTATCCAATGATACTAACATTGTTTATCTGAGAAATTTATTTTAAATTTGTTTATATTTTACTTAATTACTATTTTTATTTTTCTAATAATGTGATATTTTACTATGGACAGGATCGTAGTTTGTATTATCTAAGTATTTTTTAATTATTGAATCATTTATACTCAAAGGTAAAAATACCAATAATACTAATTTATTTAATGGTAAAAATTATTTTCAATGAAAAATAAAGATGGAAATACCTCTTTAGAGAAGAAATTTTGATATTTGAAAAAATATTAATGGTAAGTGTGAAAAATAAAAAGCTCATTGAGAGAAATAGAGTGAAAAAAATAATACTACATATGAACATGATTATAAATCCATGAATAATTTTTATTCGGAAATGGGTGAAGATGAATGTAATTGAATATCTATATGGGACATGAAATATTATAATTGTGACACTATTTTTTTTTTAAAAAAAATATAATGTAAAGGTAATTTATTTAAATAAATATTATATTAAATACGATAAATTAGATATGAATCTTGATTAATATATTTATAAAGTGTATCTTATATTCAAAAAAATCATAAATAATATTACTGAAATTGGATAGACCATGGATGATAATGGAAAAATGTTGAGAATCCTAAGACGTTTACCTAATTAGTGGTGAAATACCATATTCTACACTATAGAATCATGTGTTATAATTAATATGAAATTTAAATAACTAATTGGTTTATTGAGGATGTAAGAAGAGGAACATTATGTGAATGAAAAATTAAATGAATCCAAAAAAATAAATAATTTGAATTTAAATCATTAAAGTGAATGTAACAGGAAGTTAATAAAGATGATAGCTTGAGTGGAAGTGAATCCGATTTTGATAGGGAAGAATAAATGGATAATCTAGCCACAAATTTTAACAAATTGTATAAAAAATGGAATTGGTCATTCTGTTGAACTATAGAGGAAAATATAATAGTAAAAGAATCTGAAAAAAAGGATGAATCACTTGGAGTGGAAACATGATATGTGTGTATGAGAAAAGGAATCTTGAAGTTTTATTATCTAAAGATGAAATAAAAAATAAGTATCATGATATATAGAATAAATCTAAAAATTCCATGAATACAACCTGGAGTGATTTAGAGGACAACTCTAGTGAACCTAATTCTGACAGTGATAATTCTAGATATAAAGGTGAAAAATGTTTTATTGAAATAATATCTTACATAACAATTATTACTTATAATAACTCAAAAATTTAATATCATGGTTATTACGAAATTTATAATAAATAATTATTTTTTTACATCACTATAATTAAGGATTCCATAAATAAACTTGAATAGAAATACAAGAATTTGAAAAAGTTGTATTCTTTATCTACTCTTGATAAAAATAATTATAAAATTGAAAAAGAGAAGAATTATATCATATTAATGGATAAAAAGTAGATAAGAATACCAAATTGGTAACTTAAAATGGATCTGGAACAAGTTAATAATATAAATAATACTTTAAATATGATTTTATAAAGATTAAAACTTCCAATATTTATTATTGTAATTTGATTTAATTATGGGTAAAAGAAGTTGTACCAGAATTACTTTACTGTTATTTCTATAAATAAAAAAAAATTTATTGGAAAAAACGAACTTCATGTTTTTAAGTGATTGAAATACTTCCAAACCTAATAATTTTCTTCAAAATATTTTAATAATATTATAATTAAACCGGTGAAATAGATATGGTTTCCCAAAAAATTAATTTTTAAGTTTTATGGACCCATCAATGTATGGGTACCGAAATATTTTTATTATTTTCTATGGGTGAAATAATTCAATTCCTCCATCAAAATTCTATGTTATTTGATACGTGAATATTCTAGATACTTATGTATAGAATACTCATGTTTTAAGAATCTTGTTAAAGTGTATGGTGGAATTTAATTTATTTTATAAAGAAAAATGGAAAATAATTTTACATTGTCCAATGGGAAAACCGAAAACTATTCTAATTTCTAATGTTTTATTTACTAATGGTTTAAAATTTAATATAATTTTTATATATTATTTTTTATGGTGTTTTTCATGTTAAATTTGAAAATAATTCTTGTAATATTTATGATTCATGATATAATTTAGTTTTTATTTCTTGAATAAAATATAATTCTTATATTTTTTATTGGGATAATTTAGTTATCAAAATATTTTCTCTTGGATTCATTTTATAAAGTGTCGTGGACTTGGAATATGAGTCTACAACAATTTAATGTATACTCACTTAATAATATAGTTAAGAAAGGTTTAATTAAAGATATACCCTACCAATAAATTTAAAAATATAATGTGTGTAATCCCTACTAAATCGGAAAGCATCACAAAATATATTTTTAAGAAAATAATGAGGAATCTACATCATAACTCGTAGGATTAGTTAACATGGATTTTCATGGATCTTACATAGTTTCTTGTTTAGCTAGAAAAAATTATGCTTATGTGATTGTTGATGATTATTGAATATTCATTTGGGTATTTTCCCTAGCTTATAAAATTGAATCCTATCCATGTATTATTATTAATGAAAATTGTATTGAAAACTCTAATAGACTTACCATTAAATCCTTGAGGATTGATTATGGTCATGGATTTAAGTATTAAGACATCAAATATTTATTTTTAGAAAATGGATGTAATCTAATTACTTTTCTCATAGAACACCTATGAAATGGATTTTTTGAAAGGATAAATAGGAACCACCAAGAAATTTCAAGTACTACGAAGAGTGTATATGATTTACCTATCTATATCCAGTCTTAATATATGATAAAAAAATTTAATATTAATAATAGGGCCTAAAAAGGATTATCTTAAACAAGGTGCCTTGTGAATTGTGGAAAACTGGAAAACCAAAAGATAATTTCATAAGAGTCTTCAAATATAAATTATTTATTCATAACATGAAAAATAATCTAAAACAAAATTCACCCAAGATACATGATATAATTTTATTAGGATATTCATCCTCTATTAATTAATATAGAGACTTTAATAAAAAATCTAAAGATGTAGAAGATTCGGTAAATTTCACTTTTGATGAGAAAAATATACACAACCCTAAAGTTTTCCCTAAAAAACACAAGGATGTTAAGTCTAATTTTAATGTTAATATAGACACTATGACCTCTGACCACATTGTTGATTTAACTAAAAAATCACCTCCAAATGACCATGTAAACAATTCAGAACTAATGAAGTCGTTTAAAAACAAATTACATTGATTCCTATAATTATTAAGATCCATAATAATCACCCACATATGTTGAAGTTGGGGATTTTATGAAAGGACCTCGACCTTCATTATTTCAGGCGCTTATTGGCCTTCTACTCACTATTTTCCACAATTTTTGTTATTCTACTTCAATAAATAAAGAACGATTATGATGGTGATTTTATGAACTAAACCCATAAAAAAATTTATCTTATAAACTAAGTTAAACAACAATCCTTATTCCTTTTTTAAAAACCTAATCTCACGAATTAAGTAATTAATTATAGACCATGGTCAATGGATATACAAGAGTAATTGAATTAGTTTGAAATAAATAAATTCTACCATCTAGTAAAAAAACCTAAATACTACCATACAATTTGAACTATTAGGGTTTTAAAAAACATATTTGTGGGATTTGTCAC
Source organism: Viscum album (assembly GCA_963277665.1). Classification (NCBI taxonomy): domain Eukaryota; kingdom Viridiplantae; phylum Streptophyta; class Magnoliopsida; order Santalales; family Viscaceae; genus Viscum; species Viscum album. The sequence goes on from OY728166.1 coordinate 787,705,295, forward strand.
AATAGTAACAAGTAATTCAATATTTTTTGTATAAGGTTATATTAAAGAGGAATGTATAGTTGTGAAGTGAACTTTTCACCAGCATTAATACATGAATCCATTAGAATAGTTATTTCTTATACATAACATCTTGATTTCAAATTATATCAAATAGATATCAATTATTAATTATATAATGTTATATAGTCATGAATTATTTTTAAAGAAAACTCAATGTTTTTCAATCCCTAATTTTCCAAATTATGTTTTAAACATTCAAAATCATTTTGTGGTTTAAAATACGACCATAAAGCTTGGTATGATATGTTCAACTCTCATTGATTTCAAATGGGGTTTCAAATGGTATAATTAATCATAATCTACTAATAAAAATATTTCAAACTATAATTTAGTTATTAAAACCATAATTTATTATAATATTTTTGTTTAGAAAAAAAATCAATAGTATATTGAGTTTTCTAACCTTATGTATAACATATTTAAAATGAGTGTAATGATTGGATTAAAATCATTGCATTGTTTTTGGATTTGTAAAAGTTGATATAGAACTTTTATAAATCATTGTAAATACAAAATACCTTTTAAATTATTTTATCTTGGAAAACTATAAATAATGTAATACTCTCACAAGTATATAATATAAATTAGATTTAGATGAATCTGGTAAATCGGTTGATCAAATTGTTAATAGGGGATTGATTAAAAGTTTACATTGCCTGACTTTTATCCGACCTAATAATATATAAAATTTTTGTTTATGTGCTCATTTTAAGGAAAATCTTAAGGAATTCCATTTATATATTGTAAAAAGTATTTTCAAATACCAAAAATAATATTAATTTTGGACTGTTGTACTATAGAGGAAATTATTTTGAGCTAGCTAGTCTATATAATTATTGTTTTGGAATATATATGTAATTTAATGAACATTTATAATATACCACTCTTGGGAAAGTATTTAGTATCCTTGTGTAGTAAAAATAATATTTTTTTACACTATCCACTCTAGAAGAGGAGAATATCATTATAGAAAGTTTCTATGGTAAAATGATATTGATGAAAAAAGAATTACTAGAATATAGTTCCAATTTATAAATTTTATTATAAAATGTGTTAACACGAGTGAAATTAATATATCTATGAATCATACATTTCATCTGAGTAGTAAAAATATTGATATTAGGCATCACTTTTTGATAAATCATTTCCAAAAAAATGTGATATTACTCTAGAGTACAATGGAACTAAATATTATTTTGACATCATTGAAAATACTCTAAATTTAGAGGAATTGTATTATATTAGACATGAAATAAAAATAATTAATTGAAATTAATAATTTTTTAGTTGAATAATATATAGTTTTAATAATTATAATGTTCTACTGCAATGTGTTGTTAATGATCTTTATTAAAATTTTAGTCTTATATTTGATTTTCCTTTATAATATATAAATGTTTATGGTCAAAGATGAAAATTTTGATAGATTAATAATAATTTTTAAATGTGACCATAAATTTTGAAGAAAACATAGGGAATAAAACTACATTGTAACTTGTTTGTACAGTTGTCAATGATACTATTCTAAGCCAAAATACCACAAGGTTTATGGTTAGTTAGTATTTAACATATATTTTTCTATTTTTTAGTTTTTATTATCTATTTAATTTAGTTTCCATCTCATTACTCATTCCCAATCATAAAATTGTTTATAATACCCTAACTCTATCAAATAAATCACTATGAATCAAAAAAATATGTTATAGTGAAATACTTACTTCACTTTCATTATTCCTTGATGTCAGGGTGTGACCAATTTTCAAAAGTAATTAAACATCACATTATTTTTCTTTTTTAGTTATAGAATAATGTCATATAAAAATTAATTGTATCAAAAATTTCAAAATATTATAACTGTAGCATGATTCACATTTATGGAATAACCCCTTTATGTTGAAAAAAACGTCTTGTAATAGTAATAATGAATAAATAAAAACCGCAACCACCCAATTATAGTATGCCACCGATTTCAATAATAGAAGAAAAAGAATTGTCACCTATAAAAAATTTCGGTGAAGTATGTAATTAAATATTGTTTAAGGTAAACTCAATATTTATGATTAATTGGTTTCATTTTGAATTAGAGTTTCATTAGAGGTGTTTGGGGGGGATTTGTAAGAAAGTGGAATAATAGGTGGGAATAAGATTTGGTTCACTCCTTGAATATATAATCATCACATTAATGGATTCTTGGAATAAACCTTGATTTTTGGGTCACGATCTGAATGCTATCCACGATGACAGATATTATTCATTCCATTCACTAGGATCTTGAGAATATAAACCAAAGAGACATGCTTTTTTATTTATCATCCATTCTAAAATTTAACATTGTGAGCTGATGATTCCTAAAATAAATCACTTATATTAATGAATAATAAATCTTTTGGACATGCATACATTTTTTCATTTACCACCCTTCCCATTCATCATAACCCTAAAAATTCTCTAGATTATATGTGGTGATCTAGATCTCTCTAAACTCCATAATTTTAATTTTGGATCCCAGATTGGTTTCTTATCATCTGATCGGTTGGTTTGATTTAACATATTCTATTCATTTCTGATAAATTGGTTTAGAAGTGGTTTTAGTCTAAATTTTTGGAATCTTATTATTTTTTTGTGATATATCTTGATCCTTAATAGATTCACCATTCATTTTTCTCTTCAAGGAGGAATATCATGCTGGCTGGGTTTGGTGAATGTTATCCATAAAGTGTGTATTGATCTACATTCTCTAACATTGTTTTTAATTTTTTAAATTTGTATCTATGTTTTTTGAATCATTTTTAGTTCCTCCACTCAGTTTTCCTTGATTTCCCTTACTTTATGGTGTGTATATCCTAATGTTGGTGGTGTATAACGCAAAAAAGTGGTAAATGATTTCATATATAAACTATATATATGAAATGAGAATGATATATAAATATTAAATGGTTTTATAAATGAGTTATAATTATTATTTATTTATTTATTGGGGTTTGAATAAGGGGTTTTGGGAAAAGATAATTTTAGCTTCATTTTAGTAAAAGAATGGTGTTTCTCAAATAATTTTGAAATAGATTATGAAATTGGTTTTAAAATAATGTTTTTGAGGAATAAACTAGTTTTCTAAATTCTTTGTGGAATGTGATACTCCCTTTGAAATTTAGTGGATATATTCCACCCATGGGGTCCTTGGGTATATAGGCGGATGGTTTATTATTGGTCCATATCCTTTTAAATTTTCATGGGGTTAACTTTCTAGAGTACTCCTTCCTTCCATGATCATAGATGCATTGGCTCTAGGAACATGATTGAAATTGTAATGTTGTTAACTTTCTAGGGTGTTACTTCATCAATAGTTTATGGATTTTTTGACTCTAGGTACTTGAGTACACACTAGTTATTGCTTGGTTATTTAGGTATGATTAACATAGCTATTCAAACTTTTATCATCATAGGTGTGTTTAAGAACATGGTATGGATTTTGGTATTTTTGGATTTAATAATATTTTCTCTATGATTTTATAAGGTTAAATTATTTATTTAAAATTTTCTTTGAAAATATATCACCTCGGGATGATTTTGAAAAATGGGAACTATTTACCATGATTTTGATATAAAATCTATGAAATTTCTTATCATGCCAATCTTGTTCTTAAATCATTCATATTGAAATTATTTTACAAAGAGATTCAATGGAACACTTTGTTGGGATCCTAATGATCTTGTTTACTCACACCATTTACTTTCCCTCAGTGGTGTGTACACAATGTTTTATCTAATACAGGAAAGGGAATTGAGTCACAATGAGGAAATGGAGTTTATATCAATTCTGTATGTGTAGCTGGTAGTGAGATGGTAGGGGTGTTTCATTCATCTCATATTTAGTAGTAGTTGGTACTTTTGGTATCCTTTATGGTAGTTTTTGAGGAAAGGTACATTGTTTTTTTATATTTCAAACGTTGGTTATATCACTAATGAAATTAGTTTTTTGTTATAGAATATTTATTTTATGATTTTCATTATATATATATAATCTGTAACGCCCTGACCCCAGTTACCCAGAGTCATTGCATTATTACATAACATTGGGATGATCACAAAAGATCAAATCTCAAAAGGCCGACTAGTTTAGTAGCCTAGTAATCACTAGATGCATTCATAAATTTTACATTACATCATAAAATGAAAACTACAACAACATAGTCTCCAAATTCCACACTCATAACCCCTCATATTATCCCTGGAAGTCATTCATAAAATACATCTTCACATCCTGGGAAAAATAAAACATATAAAGGGGTGATCTCAGATGCCCAGTAAGGATAACAATATAGAGGAAACTTTCATAAATAAGCATAAAAATATAAGGCAATGTATAACTAAAACAAAAGCCTTTTAAACATGAAATTTAGTATAATATGGAAATAATAAAATGAAATAATTCCATTTACTTATTCACATGGATATTCTACTAATCGAATAATCACATGCTATATCAGTAACTACTTTCATAATGAAGGAATGGATAATGCCATACTATCGTAACCACGTATCCAAGGCCTCGTGGCACAACAACAAATAAGATTTTGTCAAGGCCTCATTCCCAGACACTAGTTTTTCTCATTAGACCCACTGATGCATCGAGGAGCTATAACAGGCTCCACCCATAACATATTAAGTCCAATGCATTCCTCATATGAATAGGTTTAAACATAACATAAACATTCATATTAAAACTAACATAGGAAATGTCAATACATTATCCATAAAACATGAATGGTATTAAAATAACACATCCATAGTCAAACACATCACAAAACCTTCAATACAATATGGATGTTTTGTATCATAATAAATCAACATCAAATAAACATAAAATCCATCAACGGATGTTGACCTAGATGAAATCAAAACTATTTGAGAGAAATATCTCATTTTTGAAATCATTTAAAAGTCACATAATTATAAAGTAAAACACTTACTTTAAAAATACTCTTATAAGATTCTAAGGGAAGCTTCGATGATTTTATAACGGTGGAAAATAGCCGCTCCTGTTGTATATGTTAAAAAGACATTCTTACCTTAATTTTGTTGAAAAGGTTAAAAAGCACCTTGTTTGGAAAACGAAGGAAAGATTCCTTTATAAACATCTTATAAAAAGTCAAAAAAGGGTATAAATGACTTTATACCATATTCTGTAAAATAGTAATAATTTTTGAAATAAATTTTTAAGATACATGGTTGTGGATGATAAATAGGTCCCAGTAGATAATTACATATAAACAACCTCAGATAATGAAGAGATTGTGAAATAAACCCTTACCTTGTACTTTTCCATGGTTGAGGGTAGGTTAACCTCTTGTATAATGGTGAAATAATTTTTATTAAATTATTCAAGAATCATATATATTAATATGATATCATATATGATCTTTTAACATTGATTTGTTAATAATATCTTAATATTATCATCGTTTCAGGTGTTAACTCACTCGTTTTATTTTATATATTTTGTTACATAACCTGTGTTTGTAATGGATAGGTTGTATCTTATTCATATACAGAATGATATCAAGTACTTAAAAATTATTTTTAATCATCAAATGAGAATTATAATTGCATGGATACGATGAGGAATGAATCTCATCGCGTTCGTGGAGACGGTAGTCCGTACGTACGCACGAGCGACAATATCATTCTTTTGATAATATATAATTGGATGGTATATCATATATACAGAATAATTATAATTTTATTTTTATTATTTACAGCAATTACATATCATTATCATACCCATCCAAAAAATAATGTTTTTGAATAACAATTATACCACGACGTGGAGACGGTAAGCCGTACGTATGCACGTATGGTGAAATGTCATTCAAAGGATGGATAGAATACTGAATATGGTTGTAACATATTTATAATAAAATCACATTGTATATAAGATATTGAATTTTTTATTTTATAATGTAAATAACAAATAAAGAAGAAGTTTAAGAAGAAATGAACTTGAAAAATGGTGGTGAAAACATTACCTCTTCTTCTTGTTCTTCCTTTTGATTTGATTAAAAGGGCTCCATAGGTTGGATTTATGATCAAAATAAAGACAATAGGTTGAAGTGAGGGAATTTGAGAGAGTATTTGGGTAGGGGTTTTTTGATCCAAAAGGCTTTGAAGGTGTGAATAATTGGTTAGAAGTGGTGTCCTTTTTTAAGGGGGAGGAGGGGCTCTTTAGGAAAAACTTAAAGTATTATTTTATAATAAAATCATATTCGGTTTCTAATGGCTGTAAAGTGGATTATTAAAAGTATAAGGCCGGTATGGGTCTAAATCCTTTCAACAAATATATTTTAGACAGGTTTGGGTCATTATAATAACCTTATCTTTTAGTTTTAACTCTTAGTTAATTAGTTTGACATTTATTATTTTACTTTGTATTTTTATATTATATAGTTAATAAACTTAATATATATATCCAAGAGACCCACAAGTGGTCCATTAATAATAAACCTACAATTATATATGTCCTTTGGCTGAACCTTATAATTTTAGGAATAGTGTATCAATTAATAATATAATATTTGTTTTGAAAACTCATTTATGTCAATTTTGACACTATTCAATAATTGATTTTTATTAAACTCCTAAACCATTATTTATTAGAATAAAATTAATTTATGAAATCCTAACATCTAATATTAACCAATAAAATTCGTGAATGTCATCAAAACTTTCAAATTATATTTATTTTAACTTTTATAATACCAATTAATTGATTATTTTATTATTAAGGAAAATAATGCATCATTATTGGGTCATAAATAAATTTACTTATTCAATGTCTAAAAATTATAAATAAAATAAAATTATGTAGGAAATCGTTTTATATTTCTAATGAATATTTATATTCTAAAATATAACATATATAACTCTATATAAAAATTGTATTTCTAAAAGATATATGCTTATGTCATTTTTGTATTTACTTTAACTTAATTAATATAAAGTGTCATTATCACTTACAAGTGGATCCATGGGGTCCCAAAATCGACCCGAAGATACCCATGGTCGGAAATGTATGTACCAATAGGGTTAGGAAATGTTTTAGGGTAATTTATTATTATTATAATATTATTTTTTTACCCTTATTTACCGGATTTACCCTTTAACCATGGTAAATAAAATATTTACGGAAGTAATTATTCCATATGTCTAAAAATAAAAGTCACGTATTTTCACAATTTGGACCTCCTGATTATAAATATGGACTCCATTTTTCTAAATTCTAAACATAGAAGTGGAAAAAATTAATTTTAAAATTAAATCCCATTGTTAAAACAAAAAGCATGTTTTTAAGAGATAGTAAATATCAAAAGATTGACACTTGTTTATGTCCGGTTTAAATGTGAAATTATGTACAATGACCAAAATTGTATTAAATGGTAAAAATATATTCTAAATATACTTTAAAACCACTAAAATTCATAATTTACCACTATTAATTATTTTGATTAAAAAAGTTTTTTTTAATTAAAATTTAGTAATTTTCATTGTTCATCAAAATATAAAAGTTATCCAAAAAGTACCAAAATTTCACCCTAGGCTAATTTCGATATTCTGAATCCAAAAATGAAGTCAATTTTGTGAGTTAAAATTTATAAAATTTCAAAAAGTGGGTATTACTATTCATTACAGCTACTTTGATTGGCCGCAGTGTATTACAATCTTGAAGTTGCATACAACACACGCTACTATACTATTCAAAGAAAATCATACCGTGGAAGGTTGGGGTGTTACATTCCCCCCTCTTTAAAATAATTTGGTCCTCAAAAATTATACAATAATACTTCATAAAAATACTTAGGTGGTTCTTTATCATAAGTTCCTCGGGCTCCCACGTTACCTCTTCCATCTTATGGTTTCTCCATAAAACTTTTACCAGACGAGTCGCCCGATTTCTTAGCACTTGTTATCTTGTATCAAGAATCATAATGGGATATTCACAATAAGACAGATATGGTTCCAGTTCTAATTCCTCATAGGTGAGTACATGCGTTGGGTCAGGCATGTATTTTCTCAACAGTGATACATGGAATACATCATGAACTTTGGAGGGATTTGGTGCCATTTCCAAATGGTAAGCTACAACCCCAATTCATTCTAGAATTTTGAAAGGTTCAGTGTACCTGGGACTCAATTTACCTTTCATACCGAAACCTATAACTCCATTCCGTGGGTATACCTTCATGAAAACATGATCTCCTACCTAAAATTCCAAATCCTTCCTTCGATTATAGACATAGCTCTTCTACCTAAATTGAGTTTCTTTTATGTGGTTTTGGATTACCTTTAACTTTTCCATCGTTTCCTCCACCAGTTATGGGCCTACAAGTTTTCTTTCACCAAATTCATCCCAACAAGTTGGTGTGCGACATCTCTTTCTATATAACACTTCATATGGTGCCATCCTAATACTTGATAAGAAGCTATTGTTATAGGAAAATCCCACCAAAGGTAAATATTGATCCCACATACCCTGAAAGTTACGTGAGAATGATCTCCACATGTCTTATAAGGTTTGAATAGTCCGTTCTGATTGTCCATCTGTTTGAGGGTGGTTGGTAGTGCTCAAACGAAGTTTAGTATCCTAGGCCTTCTGAAGACTCTTCTAGAATCATTAAGTTAAACAGGGATCACGATTAGAAACAATCAGTAGGGGCACTCTATGATGTCTCACAACTTCATTAATATATATCTTTGCTAGACGTTCATGTGGTAGATCATCTCTTATTGCAAGAAAATGTGCTGACTTGGTAAGATGATCAAAAATGACCCATATTGCATCGTTCTTTCTAGGAGTCTTTTGTAGTCTCATGAAAATGTCCATCGTGATATTATCCCATTTCCACTCAGGTATCAGAAGAGGTTGCATGACTCCTCCAGGCTGTTTCCTTCCAGCTTTCACTTGTTGACAAACCATACATCTTGACACAAAATATGCAATCTCCATCTTCATGTTGTCCCACCAAAATTTTTCCTTCAAATCTCTATATATTTTGGTGCTCCCAAGGTGTATAGCGAAATTGGAACTATGAGCATCGTCCAAAAATTCCCTTTTTAGATCAGGTATATCAGGAACACAAAGTCTCCTCCCAAATTTCAAAATTCCATCATCATACACAAAGTCACTCAATCTCCCATCATTAACAACTTTAATCTTCTTTTTTAAACTCTTCATAATCAGCTTGAGAACTCTTTATCCTTTCTAGAAAAGATGGTTTGGCAACCATTTGAAAAATTATTGATGTTTCACCTTCCATGGTGATTCCCATATCTATATTTACTAGATCCAAGAAAATAGGATCCCATTCTACTATCATCTTGTTCAAAACTCCATGATCCTTTCTAATAAAAGAATCTGCTACCTTATTTGACTTCCCCGGGTGGTAGTGTATCGTACAGTCATAATCCTTAAGTAGTTCAAGACATCTCTGTTGGTTCGGAAGAAACACGAGGGAATGATGGCAAGAGGGGGGGGGGGGGGGGTGAATTGCCTTTTAAAAAAAAGATAGACAAATTAAAAATCAAAGTATAAATGCAGCGGAAAAAAAGGAGGCAAGACACAAGAAATTGATAACGGAGTTCGGCCAAAACCCGGCCTACGTCTCCGCTCCCAACTCAACCGTTGAGAGATTCCTACCGCTTGCTTTTCAATAGTTTTAGCAAGAAACCCACTAGGCTTTGAGGTAGCACTAGGACCTATTACAGTTGCTTTTGAATTGGTTTAGCAAGAACCCACTTGCTTTTGATGGTTTAGCAAGAACCCACTATCCTTCTTACAGGTGAAGGATAGCTCACCTATGTCTCAAGCTATTTAAAGGAAAGCTTGGCAACCTCTTCACACCTTAGTGGTGATGTGAAACCCAAAAGAAAGAGGGGATGAGAAAAGTTTGGGGTTTGTAGGCACAAACCCAATTTTAAGCTCAAAATAAATAAAGAATGAAAAACCGTAATGGAGGAAGACTTGGGCGCCAATTGGATGATGGAGTTGATGTAGCGTGCTCTCCCAAGCTTCTTGAGGGGGCTCCTTGGATGTGGAAGTTGTTGGAGCTATTGGGGTTCCCTTGGAGGAAGTCGCCGGAGGTTGGCCAATTGATGCAAAATATGTCCGTGGGCTTCCGTATTGTTCCGGTAGGTGTCCGGGGCTTCCTTGGCCTTTATTTATAGGCATGGAACCCTTGGGGAGGCTTCGGAGCCGTTGGAGAGGCTAAAAGAGCCGTTGGGAGCCAAGTGGACAGGCTGGTCAACAGCCCAACGGCTAGTTTGACTGTGTCCACCGGCTGGCCGGTACAGTCCCACCGGTTGGCCGGTGTTTGCAAAATGGCATAGGATTCCTGTCCAGGGGCCACCGGCTGACCGGTACATCTCCACCGGCTGGCCGGTGCCTTGGTAGAGAAGAAGAGTCTTGATCCAGGCTCTACCGGTCGACCGGTGGAGGAGCCACCGGCTGGCCGGTGGCAAGACAGTAGCAAACACTATTTGGGCTGGGTGCCACAGGTCGACCGGTGACAGAGCCACCGGTCGTCCGGTGGAACCTGGCAGTGGGCAATCCCTCTTCCAGTTCCACCGGCTGGCCGGTGCTATCACACCGGTTGGCCGGTGGACTAAATTTCAGTCCATTTGATGTCCATTCTTGGGCCAACTTCTTGGCAACCTTGTGCCTTTCAATCAAAAACACTTCAAACAATGTTAGATAAACATGAAAGTGATTGTGATCATGAAAATTAAACCACGAGGGGATACGAGAGGTACAACAATCTCCCCCTATTTTGATGATCACAATCACCGAAACAATCAAAGTAAAATACTGAAATTAAAGACATTCTTAAAGGATAATTTGAAAATAAATCAAAGCATGATAGAGAAGACTCTCCCCCAATCAATCAAGGAATTTCTCCCCCTTTGTGATTATCAAAATAGAATGGGGCATAAAACTTGATTGAGGGAAATTTTGAAAAACAAGAGATGGGATTTGAAAATCAATTGAAATTTTGGAAATTGAAAGATTTGAATCAAAAATTGAATAACAGTTTGAATTGAAAGTTTTGAATCAAAGATTGAATAGAAAATTTGAAACCAAAAGTTGAAATTGAAAGTTTGAAAATTCTTAAACAAACCAAACTCCTCCTAAATAAAAACAATAAATCACCGGGGAGAGGAATTTTGAAAAGAGACAATTTTAGGCCCGGAGAGACTCGCCAAAAGGGATTTTTCAATCCAAATTTGTCTCATGGCGGGTCTTCTCCTATAGAATTCGTCCGAAAAGAAAAAACTTTTGGGTTGACTATACCGGGCGTTTTTACAATTACATTCATAAATAAGGTGCCCGGATTTTTTGCAATAATTACAAAATTTAAATTCGGAGCTCCCCCTTACAAAAACAGTGGGTGCATGGGAGGAGGAAGCTTGGTTGGTATAGCCAAGTCCTTGAGTGGTCCTAGAAATTCGTTGGGAACCTAGGATATTGTTCAAATTTTGTTCCCCTTGGGTGAACTTGGCTAAGGATTCTCTAAGGTCCTTGATGGTTGATTCCATAGAATCAACATTTGGGAAATTTTGGATTTTTAGGGAGAGTTCCTCCTTCTCTTTGAGAAGTTGTTCTTTTTCGGAGGAGAGTTTTTTGAAAGACTTTTTTAAAGCAACAAATTTTGAAGAAAGTTCGTGAAAACCAATTTCAAGTTGGTCTCTAGCGTGTGAGAGCTCTTCATATGATAAATGATTTAAAGAATTAGATTTTGAAGAACAAGAGGAGGAGTCAGAAGATGTTACCTCATGGAATGCCATTAGGCATTTTGTACCTTGGTCGCTCGAGGAGGAGGAGGAGGATGATGTGTCACTCCATGTCGCCTTGAGGACCTTTTTCTTTCCTTTTTCCTTGGCCCGTTTCTTGTTGAGTGGGCAATCGGGCTTGTAATGGCCCTTTTCGCCGCACCCGTAGCATTTTACCTTGGGCTCGGATCTAGCGGTGGGTTCTTGCTTTCGATGCTTGCGGGATTTCTTCTTCTTCTTGTGCTTCTTCATAAACTTGTGCATTTGGCGGGCGAGATTCTCCATTTCCGAGTCGCCACTTGAAGATGAAGAGGATGAGGAGGAAGAGGATGATGAAGATGAGGAGGAGCTTACTTCTTTTTGTACCTTGAGGGCGATGTTCTTTGGTGTCTTGATTGGTGTGCCCTCCTTTTGAGCTTGCCTCCTCATCGTGATCTCATAAGTCATGAGGGATCCGATGAGCTCCTCTACCGGCATATTTTTGACGTCCTTAGCTTCTTGGATCGCCGTCACCTTTGGTGCCCATGAGCTCGGTAGGACCCATAGGATCTTCTTGACCATTGCTTCAGCTGAAACATCATCACCAAGAGACTTTCTCCCATTGCACACGTCAGTAAATCGTGTAAACATTTCAGAAATTGATTCATTTGGGTGCATGGAAAAAGATTCAAAATCTTGTCTATACATGTCTAACTGAGTATCCTTCACTTTATTAGTGCCCTCATGGGTCACTTCCAATAGTTTCCAAATCTCATGTGAAGTGGTGCAAGTGGAAACTCGGTTGAACTCATTTCTATCTAAGCCGCAATGGAGAGCGTTCATGGCTTTGCCATCAAGCTCAAAGTTTCTAATATCGGCGGGGGTCCATTTGGATTCGTCGGGGGAAGACAAAGAATAACCTTGCATGACAATTTTGTAAATGGGATAACCTATACTTCTAAGAAAGGTGGTCATGCGGGTTTTCCAATAATTATAGTCGGTCCCATCAAAAAATGGAGCCCGACCCAATGAGAGTCCCTCGGGGGCGAAAGAGGTTGATGCCATCTTAATGGATCTTAAATTTGAAACCGAGTTAGGGTATTACTCAAATTTCCCTCTGATACCAATTGTTGGTTCGGAAGAAACACGAGGGAATGATGGCAAGAGGGGGGGGGGGGTGAATTGCCTTTTAAAAAAAAGATAGACAAATTAAAAATCAAAGTATAAATGCAGCGGAAAAAAAGGAGGCAAGACACAAGAAATTGATAACGGAGTTCGGCCAAAACCCGGCCTACGTCTCCGCTCCCAACTCAACCGTTGAGAGATTCCTACCGCTTGCTTTTCAATGGTTTTAGCAAGAAACCCACTAGGCTTTGAGGTAGCACTAGGACCTATTACAGTTGCTTTTGAATTGGTTTAGCAAGAACCCACTTGCTTTTGATGGTTTAGCAAGAACCCACTATCCTTCTTACAGGTGAAGGATAGCTCACCTATGTCTCAAGCTATTTAAAGGAAAGCTTGGCAACCTCTTCACACCTTAGTGGTGATGTGAAACCCAAAAGAAAGAGGGGATGAGAAAAGTTTGGGGTTTGTAGGCACAAACCCAATTTTAAGCTCAAAATAAATAAAGAATGAAAAACCGTAATGGAGGAAGACTTGGGCGCCAATTGGATGATGGAGTTGATGTAGCGTGCTCTCCCAAGCTTCTTGAGGGGGCTCCTTGGATGTGGAAGTTGTTGGAGCTATTGGGGTTCCCTTGGAGGAAGTCGCCGGAGGTTGGCCAATTGATGCAAAATATGTCCGTGGGCTTCCGTATTGTTCCGGTAGGTGTCCGGGGCTTCCTTGGCCTTTATTTATAGGCATGGAACCCTTGGGGAGGCTTCGGAGCCGTTGGAGAGGCTAAAAGAGCCGTTGGGAGCCAAGTGGACAGGCTGGTCAACAGCCCAACGGCTAGTTTGACTGTGTCCACCGGCTGGCCGGTACAGTCCCACCGGTTGGCCGGTGTTTGCAAAATGGCATAGGATTCCTGTCCAGGGGCCACCGGATGACCGGTACATCTCCACCGGCTGGCCGGTGCCTTGGTAGAGAAGAAGAGTCTTGATCCAGGCTCTACCGGTCGACCGGTGGAGGAGCCACCGGCTGGCCGGTGGCAAGACAGTAGCAAACACTATTTGGGCTGGGTGCCACAGGTCGACCGGTGACAGAGCCACCGGTCGACCGGTGGAACCTGGCAGTGGGCAATCCCTCTGCCAGTTCCACCGGCTGGCCGGTGCTATCACACCGGTTGGCCGGTGGACTAAATTTCAGTCCATTTGATGTCCATTCTTGGGCCAACTTCTTGGCAACCTTGTGCCTTTCAATCAAAAACACTTCAAACAATGTTAGATAAACATGAAAGTGATTGTGATCATGAAAATTAAACCACGAGGGGATACGAGAGGTACAACAATCTCCTTTGCCTCATGTTGAGTTATTTCTGTGAGAAAATATACTTCAAACTCTTATGATCGGTATATATCTCACATTTTTCACCATAGAGATAATGTCTCTATATCTTCAAATCAATGATTATAGAATCTAACTCAAAATCATGAGTAGGATAGTTTTTCTCATGAATTTTTAGTTTTTGTGATGCATAGGCAAAAACTCTATCATTCTGCATAAGGACACAACCAAGTCCTTTCTTCGATGCATCACTATAAATAATGAACCGATCATTCCCCAATGGTATAGTCAATATAGGAGCATTGACTAATATTCTAGGGAATTATTCAAAACATTCTTCACACTCTTTTTTCCAAAAAAATTATCCCCTTTATGTGTGAGCTTTGTTAATGGGTTTTCCAATTGGGAAAAATTCTAGAAGAAACATCGATAATAACCTGTTAAACCAATAAAACTACGTACCGCAGTTATACTCGTTAGTGCTGGCCATTCATGGATTTATCTTGTCTTAGCAGGATCAATAGAGATTCAATCCTTAGAAACAATATGGCTAAGAAAATAAATCTCTTGAAGCCATAATTCACACTTCCTAAACTTCTCATATAATTCATGTCTTCTCAGAGTCTTTAGGATAATACGCAGGTGATTTTCATGATCTTCATAGATTTTGGAGTATACCAAGATATCACCAATAAATACCTCTACAAAATCATCGATATATTCCTTGAAAACTCTTTTCGTTAGATCCATAATAACAGAGGGTGAATTAGTCAGTCCAAAAGGCATTATTGTAAACTCATAATGCCCATACCTAGTTCGAAATGCTGTCTTCGGAATGTCTTCTTTCTTCACACACAACTGATGGTATCCAGATCGAAGGTCAATATTTGAAATGTATTGAGCTCCATGCAGTTGGTCAAATAAATCATTAATTCAAGGTAGGGGATACTTTTTTTTTATTTTTATAGCATTTATATCCTTGTAGTCGATATATAACCTCATAGATCCATTTTTGTTCTTTACAAAATGGACAAAGGCTCCCCATGTAGAAACACTAGGGAGAATAAATCCCTTATCACTCAATTTCTCTAGTTTTTCTTTAGTTCCAGTAATTCCATAGTGGCCATTCTGTAAGGGGTCTACGATATAGGCCTTGATCCATGAATTAAATCAATGGAAAACTCAACTTCTCGTTCTGGAGGATGTCCCGTTAAATCTTCTAGAAACACATCTACATATTATTTCACAATAGGCACATCCTCTATTTGAAAATTTATTTCCTCACCCACAGTCATTTCATTCTCTTCCTCCCCAATAATTGAATTCAGTTTATCTACTGGGGGAGGATCTAGATAAAAATTAGGTGGTGGTGATTCTTCTCTAAAGATAAGGTGTTCCTTATCATCATCATCAAAAATCGTAACCTCCTTCTTCTTACAATAAATCTTTGCATCTTGGTCTGAAAGACAATACATACCGAGGATTATATCAAACTCAATCATAGGTATGAAGATGAGATCAGTGGATAAGGAACATTTATGTGCTCCAATGGGGACTGATTCACAAAACTTTGTTACAATGATACTTCACTTAAGAGTTTTAACTGACAACTCCCTTGTTAAATCAAATTGGAAATATTTAATTTTCATAGCAAACTAGGAAGATATGAAACAATATGAAGATCCAGAATCAAATAAATCATTTTCTAGACTAGAGGAAACCATTAAATTACTTTCCACCACATCTTTCGGAGATTCTACCTCAGTAGTAGGGATATCAAATGCTTGGCCTTGATCGCTTGGCCTTTTCGAAGGTAAGTTCCCCTAACGTTTAGAACATTAATTTTCATAATGTCTCATCTCTCTACAATTATAGAATTCCACATTGACAGAGACTCTCTTTCCCTTGTGATCATGAGCTTAGTGGCCTTTTCACCACACTTGTAACAGACTTCCATTCATTTTAAGCAAGTTCTGGGCCGTTTCTTCCCACATTTACTACAGGATGGATATTCAAATTTTCCCTTCTTCCCCTTATTTCCATTTCTAGATTGATCAGTAGATCTCTTCTTCTCTTGCTTTGATTTATTGTCATAAGACTTAGAGAATTCCTTTTCTATCTTGATAGCACATGAGACAATGTCTTCATACGATGAGAAGGATTGTGAGACTAATGCTTGATGAAGAAATGGTTTTAACCCATCAATGAAATGATCAATATTAATTCTTTGGTTACGTATATAATCTCTAGCATACCTTTCCAACCTTGTATAGTTAGCCTCATACTTTGTGACATTCTCATAATCCATTTTTCTCAGACTCAGAAATTGCCTTTCCATATCTGCTTGATGGTCATGAGGAAAGTATTTTTCTAAGAAAAGATCCTTGAACACCCTCCATTACATATTTGATACTTCATCATCTTCATTCGTTTTTGAATCAATGACCACTATTGATCAGCATCTTTAGTGAGGTGGTAAACTGCCATGATAACTTTTTCTCTTTCACTACTCCCAAGGCATGGAATATTTTCTATAGGGAAATTATCCATTGCTCAGCTACTAATGGATTTGTACTCCCATTGAATTTTGGTTTTTGCTACCTCATGAAGTGATCTGTCATTGATCCGCCAGGCTGCGGATTAGGGTGCTCCATATGGGTAAGGTTATTATTCATAACCTAAGTGAGTTGTCCTAGTATGGTGATTAGCTGATCAGCACCAGTTGCATCACCAGCTCCACTATAATTATCTTGAGCAGGAGGTAAATCCCTACATGGAGTGTGTGCATTGATATAGTTTCTATTCCTTTCACTAGACGCCATTTCTAAACAATGGCATAAACAAGATCAGTTTATGAATCAAAATACATAATTCCATACTTGTAAAACACTTAACATAAATTGAAGTATTTATGGATATCATCCATAATCATAAAAAAATGTTTTCTTTGAGGAACTATATATTCATAAACCCATCATAATAGATTTTAAATGAAATGAAAATTATCCTAATCATATCCCCCAGGAGTTTCGTAACCAAGAGTGTAGTAAGTCCCGTTGTCATGCACCAGTTCCCGTTCGAGTCTAGCTCAAAGCGGTGTTTTCGGGTTTTACCGCTTGGTACATCTGTTCCAAAGCTGCCTCTACCTGCTCGTATCCAGATAGGGATTTATTTCTCAGAAAACTCACAAAATATCTACAATAGAAAAATTATAGGATGTTCTTCTATACTAATCCTCAAATTCCATATTAGGTCTATGTGATCTAATTAGAGGCTATCTAAATCTAGCTTCCAAAGTTTCTACTAAACATAATCTGATACCAACTGTAACATCCCGAACCTAGTTACCTTGAGTCAGTGCATTATTACATAACATTGGCATGATCACAAAAGATCAAAACTTGAAAGACCGATTAGTTTAGTAGCCTTGGAATCAATAGATACATTCATAACATTTACCTTACATCATAAAATGACAACTAAAACAACATAGTCTCCACAGTCCACACTCATTACCCCTCATACTATCCCATCAGGTCATTCATAAAATACTTCTTCACATCCTGAGAAAAATATAACATAGAAAGGGGTGAGCTCAGATGCCCAGTAAGGATAACAATATAGCAGAAACTTTCATAAATAATCATAATCATTTAAGTCAATGTCTAACTAAAACAAAAGCCTTGTAAACTTGAACTTCAGTATAATATGGCAGAAATTAAATGAAATAATGCCATTAACTTATTCACATGGATATTCTACTAATATAATAATCACATGAAATATCAATAACCAGTTTCATAACGAAGGAATGCATAATGCCAGACTATCATAACCACATAGCCAAGGCCTCGTGCCAAGACTAAAAATAACATTTTGTCAAGGCCTCGTGCCAACACACTAGTTTATCTCATGAGAACTACCGATGCATTGAGGAGCTATAGCGGGCTCCACCCCTCACTTATTAAGTCTAATTCATTCCTTATATGAACAGGTTTAAACATAACATAAACATTCATATTAAAACAAGAATACGAAATATCAATAATTTATCCATAAACCATGAATGGTATAAAAATAAAACATCCACCTTCAAACATATCAAAAAACCTTCAATACAATATATAAGTTTTTTATCATAATAAATCAACTTCAAATCAACTTAAAATCCATCAAAGGATGTTGACATAGATGAAATCAAAACAATTTGAGAGAAATATCTCTTTTTTGGACTTATTTAAAAGTCACATAATTATAAAAGAAAACATTTAATTTCAAAATATTCTTATAGGCTTTTAATGTAAGCTTCAACGATTTTATAATAGTGTAAAATAGCCTCACCCGCCGTATAATTTAAAAAGGCATTCTTACCTTAATTTTGTCGAAAAGGTTTAAAAAAACCTTGTTTGGAAAACGACGGAAAGATTCCTTTATAATATTATTATTAAAATTCAAACAAGGGTATAAATTACTTTAACCCATATTCTGTAAAATAGTAAGAATGTTTTGAAATACATTTTTAAGAAACATCGATGTGGATGATAAAGTGGTCCTAGTAGATAATTACATATAAACAACCTCAGATAATGAAGAGATTGTGAAATAAACCCTTACATGGTACTTTTCCTAGTTTGGGGGTAGGTTAACCTCTTGTATAATGGTGAAATAATTGTAATTAAATTATAAAATAATCATATACATTAATATGATATCATATATGATCTTTTAACATTGATTTGTTAATAATATCTTAGTATTATCATCATTTCGGGTGTTTACTCACTCGTTTTATTTTATATATTTTGTTACATAAGCCGTGATTTTTATGGATAGGTTGTATATTATTCATATCCAGAATGATATCAAGTCCTTAAACATTATTTTTAATCATCAAATGATAATTATAATTGCATGGATACAATGGGGAATGAATCTCATCGCGTTCTTGGAGACGGTAGTCCGTACGTACGCACGAGCGACAATATCATTCTTTTGATAATATATAATTGGATGGTATATCATATACACAGATTCATTATCATTTTATATTTTTTATTTAAATCAATTACATATCATTATCATACCCATCCAAATAATAATATTTTTGAATAATAATTACACCAAGACGTGGAGACGGTAAGTCGTACGTACGCACGTATGGTGACATGTCATTCAGAAGATGGATAGAATAATTAATATGGTTGTACCATATTTATAATCACATCACAACATATAGAATATACTGGAGTTATTATTTTAGAAAGGAAATTACAATGAAAGAAGAAGTTGAATAATAAAGGAACTTGAAAAAGGGTGGTGAAAACATTACCTCTTCTTCGGGGTTCTTCCTTTTGATTTTATCAAAAGGGAACCTTAGGTTGGCTTTCTGATCAAAATAAGGCCTCTAGGTTGAATTTAAGGAAGTTGAGAGAGTATTGTTTCCGGTTTTTTAGAGCCAAAAGGATTCGAAGGTGTGAATAATTGGTCAGAAGTGGTGTCCTTTTATAAGGGGAGGAGGGGCTCTTTTAAAAAACATAAAGTATTATTTTATAATAAATTAATATTCAGTTTATAAAGGCTAAAAATAGGGTTATTAAAATTCTAAGGTAGGTATGGGTCTAAATCTTTTCAAAAAATAGATTTTTGATAGGTTTGGGTCATTATATTAACCTTATCTTTTAGTTTTTTGTCTTAGTTAACTAGTTGACATTTACCATGTCACTTAGTATTTTTATATTATATAGTTAATAAACATAAAATATAAATCCAAGAGGCCACAAAGTGGTCCACTAATAATAAACCTACCATTATATAAGTCCTTTGGCCGAACCATAGAATTTTAGGAATAGAGTGTCAATTAAAAATATAATATTTGTTTTAAAAACTCATTTATGTCAATTTTGACACTATTCAATAATTGATTTTTGATAAACTCTTAAAAAAATTATTAATTCAAATAAAATTAATTTAAGCAATACTAACATGTAATATTTACCAATAAAATTCTTTTATGTCATAAAAAATTTGAAATAATATTTAATTTAACTTTTATAATATGAATTATTTGATTCTTTTATTATTAAGGAAAATATTGCATCATTATTGTGTCATAAATAAATTTAATTATTCAATGTCTAAAAATTATAAATAAAATACTATTATATAGGAAATATTTTTAGATTTATAATGAATATTTATAGTCTAAATGATATCATATATAAATCTATATAAATTTTTTTTGCTAAAAGATATATACTAATGTCATTTTTGGATTTACTTTAACTTCATTAATATAATGTGTTATCATTACATACAAGTGGATCCAAGGGGTCCCAAAATCGACCCAATGATGCCCATGATCGGACATGTATCAATAAGTAGGGTTAGGACACGTTTTAGGGTAATTTATCATTATTATAATATTATTTTTTTACCCTTATTTACTGAATTTACCCTTTAACCATGGTAAATAAAATATTTACCGAAATAATTATTCAAAATGTATAAAAAGAAAAGTTTCCAACTTATAAAATTTTGACCTCCTGATTCTAAATATGGAATCCATTTTTCTAAATTCAAAACACAAAAGTGGCAGAAATTAAATTTAGAATTAATTCCCATTGTTAAAACAAAAAACGTGTTTTTAAGAGATAATAACTACCAAAAGATTGACACTTGTTTATGTCCGGTTTAAATTTGAAATTATGTCCAATGACCAAAATTTTATTAAATGGTAAAAATATATTCTAAATATACTTTAAAACCATTCAAATTAATAATTTATCACTATTAATTATTGTTATTAAAAAAGTAGATTTTAATTAAAATTTAGTAATTTTCACTATTCATCAAAATATAAAAGTTATCTGAAATGTAACAAAATTTCACCCTAGGATAATTTTTATATTCCAAATCAAAAAATTAAGTCCATTTTGAGAGATAAAATTTATAAAAATTCAAAAATTTGGTATTACTATTCATAACGGCTACTTTGAATGGTCGCGGTGTGTTAGAATCTCGGTGTTGCGTACAACACACGCTACTGCATTATTCAAAGAGAATTGTACCATGGAATATAAAGGTGTAACATTATATATGTATATTACCTTTTATTAGGAAAACAATTTCTTCTATTTTTTGTTGGATGCCCAGGTTATAATCTCTATCCCATGGGGATTGGGAAAACCCTTTGGGTATTTCCATAGTCTAGTTCAGTGCCTGGTTGGATGGGTTTTCTACACTGAGATGTGAATGTTTGGAATCAATGTTTTGCTCTGATCTATATTTTCATGTAGGTAGATAAGAGATAAATTCTTTGGGACATGATGGGTTTTTTATTGGGTTTTCTTATCCAAATCATTACATGATGATCCTTAGGTCACAGTGTGATGTTTGGTTGTGTGAATATTATGTTTGGTTTTTATCATTTTCTCAGTTTCTACTTCTGTTCTTATGGAATAAATTGAAATTGTTTCATTGTCTGATCATTTATTTATACTTTTTGAATGAAGAAACATTCTTATGAGGAATATTCAGTGGGTTATATAGGAGAGTGAAGTGGGATATCCTTCTTAATGGGATCCTCCATTGGATCATAAATTCTTATATGATTTCATTTAGTCAGATTACGTCATGGGACTGAATGTGCTGTTGAATCAGAACCAAGATGTTTAAGTGAAACGATGAGATTTTGGAGACAATGATCTAGGATGAGAGTTCCTACATGAAAATATACAATAATTTATGGGTATAGTTGATCTATAAGAGTAATTATACTTGCTAGGTAATATAGAATAAGTCTTTGAATTTCAAGAGACAACCGAATTCGTTATGTTGAGATTCACAACTTTCAAGATTGAGGGTCCTAGAAAGTTGTGGTGGTATTCCATGTATCAGTTGAATTAGTATGTTTTATTGGATTTTAATTTCTTAGAGATCATTTTCTTTCTTAATATATACCAATGATCCTTAATGATAGATAAGTCCATATAGTTAATGTTATTTCACTAGGGAGAGTGATCGATGTTGGGGTACACCAAATATTCTATGAAACTGGTATGTTATTCTATAGATATGGTAATGAAATATCCATTAAAGAATCAAGAATACCGACTGGTATTTAATCTTGAAATATTATCATATGTATAAATGCTAAATTTTATGACCTATGCTAAGATAATTAACTAGTTGTTGATTATAGAAATGGATATTGTGGGAAATATTGGATTCTATGGATATTTTCATCTTCATTGTGGAGATTTTGGTAGTGTAGAAAAAAATAATCGGATTTTTCAAGTTAATCTCATTGGTAGTGGAGGTGGTTCTTAGTTGTGGGATTCCTCAGAAACATCAGCCGTATCCAATATTATTCACATAACATGATATTGGTGTGGAAATTTAGGGAATGCATGATTGTTTTTTCCAAACCTATGAAGATTTTCAATGCTTATGGTCACCAAGGTCATCTGTATATGTTCTTCTATTATTTTCATATTCCCTATTTTCCTCAGGTCTCTCTAGCTCCAAATTACACTACTTTTTAGAAAACATATTCAAAGTCCACAGAGATCTAACTATAGGCCTCAAGAATGATGCACCTTTACCCAATGAATGAGTATCTAGAGGAAGTTTTTTTGGACCTAGATATAGTGATAGGTTCTATATTTGTTTAATATTCTATAGAAACTTTTCTATTCTATATAGGTTCCCCACAAAATTTCATATCTATTCATTTTTGGATGTGCTGAAACTTCGGATGGAGCCCATGTCAATTTTTATAGAGACGGAGACACCTCCTAGAAATAGAAAATATAGGGGGTTTAATTCTCCATCTTGTTATATTTTGATATTATATGTAAATTTAGTTTGAGATTTATTTGTTCTTGATTTATAAATGTCAACATCTTCATTGGGATAGATTGGATGATCTATCACCATGTTGTGATTGATTATTTTCATTATCTTTTTTCATTTTCAATTTCTGATTAGAGATACTGAGTGTTATATAGATATTAAAACCTTAGTTATAGTCAAATGGGACCTTTTTTTCCTTGATATTAAGATTCAGTTATCAATCATTTCCATTAAACTTTATGATGTTTCCTCTATTGTGAGTCTTACCTTGGTTGTTTAGAATTTCACTGTGTTTTTCCAATGTAAATTCTCTGGTCTTCCACCAGAGAGACATGTATAGTTATCAATTTATATGTTGGAGAGTAACTATATTATTTCTATACTATATTATCATACAGAACCGTATAAATGAAAAAAATTCAATGTTCTGTGGGATGATCTCTTGGAGAAGACCTTTATTCATCTCAATGTTTCACCATGGGCAGACCCCTTGCTCCTTTCCAAGTAGGCTGATGGTTCTCTACATATATACATAGTATATAAAAATTCAAACCATCTTACCATTATGAATAAATAATATTTTCCCTGTGTTTATTTCTTTTTCTATTAGATTAATATGTTGAAGTGGATTTTGATGATCGATCTTCATTAAGGTATCACCATATCTGATTTTGGGAGTCAAATATATTGAATACCACTTTCCAGATCAGGTATGACTATTATGAATAACGTATAAATCCTTTTGAACTAACTAATGATTCTTTAATATATTTTTCTTTGGTCGATCATATATTCCATCAGTATCTTGACATCTTTTTCCTCATATTAATTTGTGATATCATTATCTATTCTATAGATGTGCATGATCATATGCACTATCTTAATTTGGTTTTGAAATTATTTAATAGGAACTACAATTACAAGAAGCTACCAAAATAAAATTTATGTCTCCAAGAAGAGAAGTTATTGGGGAATGTGATTTTGGAACCTACTCTTTCAGTAGAACCAGAGTTGTTGAAGGCTTTCTTGTCATGGTATTACCCATAGAAAAACATTGAAATATAAATATTACTTGGTCTAGTAAAATATTATCAGTTGTTTTTCATGGATTTCTCAATGATATAATCACATTTAACTATTCACACAAATAATAGGATGAAATTCTGTTTGAAAAAAAATCCCTCAAGGAAACATTGCAACATTATTGGGTTGATTGTGTTTGCTGAAAAAGTTTGTTTCCAAGGCATGTTGTGAAAATATAGAGACATATTTAACATTATATATTGATAAATATCCAAGAAACGAGAATGGATGCATGGGAAGTGGTAGAAAAAAGTATGTACACATGGTGACACACTTTTCCAGTGTTTGCCAACTTTTTGTGGTCTAAAATTTGGAGGCTGGATAGCATCAAGAAAGATGTATTTCCTTCAAGGCCTTTTGAAAATATAGAAAAGGAAAGAGTTTTTTAAATATTTGGTTTTAGAAATATTTGATCTTGAGTTAATGAAGGTTTTTATGGAAAGATCCATGATTATGACAAACTTCACAAATGATACAATGGTTTTGATGAAAAGCTATGTGAATATGTCAAGAATCATGATCTAGAACGTTTTGAGGAGCCTCACAAAAAAGAGAGAATCATGCAATAAATGAGGGAGCATCGTGAAATGGTGATGAAATGGCTATAATCTTATGGAATCAGTGGGAATTCCTATTATATGACTCTTCCTCCATTAAAATTCTAGTGAGTCTTACCAAAACACTTAAGGCTCCAGATTTGTAAAGGTGGTTCCTGGTTGTGTTTCTGGAGAGAAATTTCATGAAGGATATAAAGAAAATAATTTTTTTTGAGCATTGTGAAAGTAAATTATTTAGTGAAAAATATAAAATGATAACTGAACTATGGGTTCTTTTTGAATTCTAAGAGAGATTCGCGAAAAGGAAGGTGCTTCATAAAGGCTATTTTGAGCTTCATAAAAGTGGGAGCTTCACAAAGGTTTTAAGAATCACAAAAGTGTTTTCAAAGTGTTCAACTAGTGATATTATAGTAAAGTGGTATTCATCAATTGTATGAAAGAGGAACTTCAATAGTTAATATATCTATAACTGGGGATTTATTCATTAGTGATAATGAAGGGACCTATAAGTCCATAAAGTTTGGGTGAATCCCTTCCAATATTAGTGAGAAAAGGAAGAGTAAGAGCATGATAATTTTTACTAGAAATAAGCTTTAGAAAGAGAATTAAGGAGTAAAACATGGGAGAGTAGTGACATGACCTTAAACCATGTAAAGGTAATGAGCCTGGGCATAGAAGTGATCTATCCAAAACGTTGTATTTGGTAGTGAGACTAAGTGGATTTTGTACATCGACACATCACTGTTGCATACTCCTGGGATATAGCGCAGTGAGGGTTGAACCCAGTAAAATCCTTGTTTTATGTTCATGATTTCATTTTGGTTCATATATTACTATAAGAGGAGGATAGAAGAGTATTTGTTTTAACAATGAAACAAGTATTAAAGGGGATATAGTTTTAATTTTTCATAACATAATCCCCCCCCCCGCTCAGGTTATTTAACATAGTGGGACTACAAAATTTTACTTTGAACTCTGAATATCATACCTCTATTGAGGAATTCAGACAAGGTTTGACATTGGATCCAATTATAGTCTTCCTAAAACCTTTTAAGTGCTACATGATATGATAAGATGCTTATACTACCATTATTGGGTGTATAGTTATATAGGATGATCATGTTGTGGAATACATGTATCTTCATATTTTACAACATGAGTTGAATTTTCCCACACAAGATTTGGATCTCACCATTTCCATGCACAAGCCTAAGTGTTGGTGACCATATTTTGAGGAGATATTCACATTCTTTTCTGATCAAAATTTCCTGAGTTACATATTTTTTAGAAGAACATAAATCTTAGGTATATATGATGGTTTGAATATATAGATACATTTGTCTTGAACATAATGTTAAACCTAGGGAAGGGGAATGACATTATAAATTCTATCAGTATAAAGTACCCATATTAATCTTTTTTAGAATCAAAGGAGGATTGAAATCTTTTGGGGTTATTTGCTTAGATGTATTCTTATGTTAATGAGGGGGATTCATGTTTGATTATAACTAGTGTCCCATTTTAATTATCCCCCCTTTAGGATATTCTATAGGTCCAATATCACAATGAATTGTTTAGGGGAATTATGGAAACATTATATAGTAGGGAGACCATTTTTGGTTGGTATCTCTCTTCTGGTAAAATTATCCACTCTGGGAATCAGTTTATTATCCCATTAAATTTAAATAAATTTTTGTAGAATGATTTATATAGTTTTTTGTGTTACGTTCACCCTGGAACTAAAAATATGTATTATGACATGAGATGATATTTCTCGTGGCCTGGTATGAAGTGTGATAGTTATAATTTTTTGTACCATAGTTACACATTCCAACAGATAAAGGTAGAGAACATAAAACTTTATGGTCTTCTATGTCCTCTTTAGGTAACATTTTTTTAAATAATAAGACATTTCCATCATGTTCATAATTTTATTTCCATTCAATAAACGAGGTAATAATTCCATCTTGGTAGACATTTATCAGGTGACGAAATAGTTTTATTTTATTCTAATCAGGGTTATAAGAAATATTAAATATCTCAATAAGTCATATATACTTAAGATTTTGATGTTTCTTGGGGTACCCTATTCCATTTTATTTTTCATGGATCCTAGGTTTACCTCACGATTCTAGAAAACTATCCATGATATGATAGGGTATTAAGTAATATTTACTACAACTTACCATCTAAAGACAAATGGCCTGACAGAGAGTGATATTCTCATTCTAGAGGATATGATTTTTGTCTGAATCTTGGATTTGGGTTGATCATGGGAAGGCCATATGAGAGTGTTCAAGTTAACTTATATTAACAGTTACCATTCATCAATTAGAATGATTCCCTTTGTGTATTTGTATGGATACCTATGCATCTCCCCACTATGTTGGGAAGTTGTGGATGAGTCATTACTCATGGGACCAATACCCATTCCTAAGGAATCAATAAGGATTAAATATATATATAAATTCCATGTTACAGATTTGTTTTAGTATAAATCATATGAAAATATTTGATGTTTTCTTTTGGAGTTCCCCCATTGGTGCTTGGGTCTTCTTTAATGTTTCCATATGGTTAGGTCATCATTACTATGGTAAATATAGAAATATGGCTATGAGATATGTGGGAGTGTTTGAGATCACTGATTGGGCTGGAAATGATTCTTATTATTTTTCTTTAAAAGATCATTTAATAGGTATTCATGAGGTTTTACATTTATATTAGCACTAGAAGTACCATCCTGGTCCATTACATGTATAGAGTTCGGAGAGTATTGAGTTGGAAAAAGATTTTTTTATTGTGGAGAAACTAGTGGAGATATTGGATTCTCATATCAATATATTTTTTTGGGAATTATATTCTACTGGTAAATTCCCTATGGAAGTACAATTAATATTCTCAAAATACTTGGGATCATTAATGATCCTTGAGGGAGAAGTTTCCTCACATATATCCTGATCATACTTCTTATGTTTGACTTTTTGGGGATAAAAATTTCAATGGTGGAAACAATTATAACATTCTCATTAAGTTACTACCTATATTTTGTTTAAAAGGATTTTTTTTTGTTTCAAGTGGTTTTGGAGGTGAACCAAGAGTATTTATTTAGAACATGGAGGGATAAAAGGATATATGACTAGTTTTATTTCAAGAATGCATACTCCCAATGTGAATACATTATCGTTAGAATCCAAACTTTTAGGGTCATGATGTGAAAAATATTTATAATGCGAGATATTATTCATTTCATGAAAAAAAATTTAATTATTAGCTAAGGAGGTTAATTTTTTTCATATCATCCATTTTTAATGTTCATGACATGAACAACTGATTACTGACATGAATAATTTCTATTATAATAATTTAAGTGTTTTTGTCACACATATATTTTATCATTTCCTCCTTTATCATTTTCATGAACTATAGGTCTTATATATGTAATTTGTGTTGATCCATCTATCCTTGAATACATTTTCTTGGTGTTTTAATCCTAGATCATTAAATTTTCATCAGACTATATGTTTTATCGAATCTCCCATGTTCCTTATAAAAATTTGGTTGGGAAAAAGTTATGTGATTTGTTGTTCGAATATATTGATAATGTTGTAATATTTATCAATAATTTAAAGATTAATTTTTTATCCCAAATACAAAATATAATGTTATATTTTCATCCATTTTGGTCAACACCTTTTTGTGTTGAGGTGGGAGAGGCCTGTCTTATAACACCCCATGATTTTACTTTATGTATCCTCTTAAATAAATTCAATTATTTTGACATCATATATTTAAAAAATATATTTCATATAGTATAAATCATATAAAATCACATAGATAACACAAATAACATTATAAATTAATAATGAATGAAATATAATATTTTTTCTAGAAATTAAAGAACACATACCAATGAAATAGTAACTTGACCATTGAAATAGTAATACGGCCCTTAGGAATAGTAATTTAGTCAAATGAATAGTAACCTAACCTATGAACGTATATATAAAATTTAGGTATCTTATAAATTATAATATTATATAATTATATCATAATATATGAAAATAAATATTTTGAAAATTATAAATAAAGTGTTGGTGTTTTTATAAATCGTAAATGTTTATTTATAATTTTATAATCAATAAAATGATTTAAAAGAAATTTTATTTTCATTAAATATAATTATAAATTAATAATTGTTTTCTTATAATTATAATATAATTTAATGTGATCTTAATGAAATTTTCATAGTGTCATAAAAATAGTTATAATATTAAAATCAGTATTTTTTGAGCAAATAATGATTCATTGAAAATTAATTTTTTATTATTTAGATAATTATTTTCATAAAATGGAGTACATTTTGGAATTATATACATTAAAAAATTTTTAGGGTGAATTCTTGGTGGGATTTTCTAAAATATTTTAATTTTTTACAAATAGTGAAATACTCTAATTTAGGGTATTTAAAATTTTAGGCCAAATACAGGAATTAGAACATAATACATGATGAATGAAACCATCAATTCGAACTCACATGTAATAATTACATTGTTTATTCACAATAATAAACAATATTTCTTATCATGATCCAAAATAATAAATAAATGAATAAAATATTCAAAGAACACCCCTCTCTTCAACTATAAATACCACCCTCACCACCTCTTCTCCTCACAACTCATAAGAGTTGAAGATTGTCCACTTACTACCCAAAAATCTTTCAAAGTTTGTTCCTAACTTCTAGTTACCTTAAGTCTCACCCAATGACCAGTACCATTCCCCTATATAAGGATATCATGGATAATAAATTCAACAGGTAAAATACTCTTTCTTTTTCCATTATTTTCAATTCAATTTCTTTTATTTTCATATACTTACCTCCTATACTCTATAAAAAAATTCATTGTAAATAAATTAACATATATAAACTATAATTTTATTATTTTAATTGAAAATCCAACATCAATTCCCATTATCCTCACCCCTTTATTCTAAAATAAAAATATCGTTCATGATGTTCCGACTTACCTCCATTGTGGACAATGCATTTTCATTTTCCATAATTTCCTTCCAGGCTGGACTGAAAACCATTATTATTGTTAAATTATATTTTATCATAAATATTATAAGTTGTATAATGTTCTTGATTAGGTATATATACATGATATCAATTAGTAAAACAAAAGTAGTCCATGATAATCGAAAAATCACCAAAATAAACCAATGTTCATCAATAACATTTTATATAAGGAATCATCCTAATATATGAAAAAATGATATGTAAGACTTTTTAATATTTTTTAAGTTCATTAATAAAATATATTTTCAGTTATTTAAAATTAAACCCATTTTTACATGAACTTCCATACATTTATACATGTGAACCAATCATAAAAACTACAGAAACAAATACTCCCGAATGACGAAAATGAATCTTAAAACATATAAAAAATAGTAAAAATAAACTTAATAATATTATAATAATTATAATAAATGTTTAATATGTGATGAATTAAATTATTAATGAATATAATTTCACTATCAATGACATTAACTACAAGTGAGTAACACTTTCAGACATAAGGAAAGGGATTATCCTCAAACATCATTTTTTATCCGGGTTATAGTTTCTATCTATTTACAAAAATGTAAAACTAAATAATTCTTTTTTAAAGTTCATAAATTATATTTGTAAATTACAAACATATTTTTGTAGCTCAATTATTCTTTCTTTAATGGGGAAATATATTTTTATATCATTCCCTTCCCAATTATTCCAGATAAGGATGCCCTATTTAAGGGAACAACACAGTTTATTAAAAAAATTCATGTACACCCCACAATCTATTTTAATACACCATTATTTATCTAAAATACCTCATTTTTTCCTGAGAAACTATATTTTCTTTCTATTTCAAGTCTTATAGAAACAATTATTACTTTTCCCATTTAAAATAATCTTAGATCTTTTTCCTTAAACCACATTAAAGAAATTATTTTCTAAAGTTTCACAAACACACTTTTCATGTTTTAATTTTATTTGGACATTATATATCATGATATATACCAATTTTTATTTATAAATGTTTTAGTATGATTTGAATCCATTTTTCATGGAATCCATAATGATATTACCTTTAACCACTTGTTCCTTATGAGTGGTTTATATATATTTTTTCCTTTTATTTATGATCATCATTCATTAAATATCTAAATATATTATATCATGGATATTATTATTTTCATATGCACATAAAATTTTTACATACAATGTTTCATTGAATTGAATATATATATGAATAATGATTTGTACTTCCAATGATGGGTTGGGCCTAGTTGTAGATATCCCCTCGATGCATTGACATGACTCATGAGACAAAATAGTTAGAGAAAACCCATTAATGTTTGTTTAAAAATAGAATCATGTAGGTTTTTACCCACAGACTTAAAAAAATCTTGATGGTATTTTAGTTCATGTTCCAGATACATCATGTCTAATAAATAATAATTTTATTCATTCAATATTTCATTATTATGTTTCTTGTGGTTTTCACTGTGACAAAATCTATAGATGATTTTTCATTCCCAGTATACTAATGGATTTTGTTTTTTAGATTATTTAACTTGAAATAATTTCCCTTCCTTATTGAATTCTCTTCAATTATTATTAATTTATATAACCCTTACTGGTTATTTGAGATCACCCATTTATTTTTCTTCTTCCCAAGGATGTGAAGATGAAATTTTTTTAATGAGTGAAAAGAAGAATTTTATTTTTTTATGTTCTACAATGTAATAAGGTAACCATGTGTGTATATAGCTAATCAATACTACTAAACTGATAAATCATTGGTGATTTGATTTATTTAATCTTTGCCATTATAATAAAACAACCACCAACTATGGGCTAATAGGTTCAGGGTTTTATAGTTGGTATCAGAGAAGGTTTAATAGAATCCTTGGGAACTAGATGTTAAGTAAGAATGATAATTATTATAAGCCCATATAGGTGATTTTTGGATCATTACTAATGATTATTATTTTCTAACTTAGTGTGTTCCATTATTATGTGATGGAGTCTAATGGAAGGAAGGTAATCAATACCTACGGTTAATGTAGCGATTTCCCATATAACCAAGATAGTGAAATTATTATTGGTGATGAGAATTTCATGACCATATTAGTATAGATTATTTAAGTTATTATGAATAACCATAATACACCTAGTTTGGATCATTTCATGCATCATAAGCTCCCATATTTTATTGGGACTACTAATCCAGTGGTAACTGAGTAGTGAATCAAGTTCCTTGAAAATTATTTCCAGCATTGGGATGCAATGAAAATGAAAAGGTAGTACAGGAAGTATATTGTCTCAAGGGAGATTCTGATCAATTGTTGTCATTGATCCAAGAAACTAAGGAGGAATATGAAATAGAATATATGGAATGGGGAACATATAATGAAACATTATTCGAGAAATATTTCGCAAATGAGAAATAAACTAAAATGAATATTAAATTCCTAATCTTAAAGAAATGGGATGAAGAGAGAGTTGTAGAGTATGAGCTGACCTTCATAGGATTATCCATTCATTTTATTGATTATAAATGTGATTCATAAGAAACAATCGATAATTTCTTTGTAGGACTTAAGCCAAGTATCCTAAGGGAATTGAATTCTCAAAGAATTTCATAATTTCAAGAAATAGTAATAAGTGTTATGATAAAAGTGAATAAATTTTATCGACCTTATATGTTCAAGGGAAATTAAGAGAAGAAGAGGTATTCAGATAAGCATAGATAATAAGGAGTATCAAAGCAGAATAAGTGAATAAAGAAATTTCTCTTAGGCGGGGATTATGAAAGAATCATCCTGACAAATTCTTTAATAGACTAAGGGTTTTCTATAAGTGAGAAAAAAGGGTCATAAAGATAATTATTTCAAGGGGAATAAATAAATCAATGATGTTCAATGCTTGAAATATAATAAAATGGGGCGTTATCTAAATAAATGCCCCAATTGTCAGGGGAATATACCATTAAAGATACCATGGTGAGATGACCGAGCTTATGTGATCATTAAAGTTGAATTAGATGTACCCAATGATGTCGTGGTAGGAAAATCTATCCCATATTAAAATATATCCAATGCTATATTTGATTCTGTATCATTGAACTCTTTTATATCTACCCAGTTTTCTAAGAAATTATAAATTTCCCTTTTAATTTAACGAGTTAATAGTCAAAACTACTAAGGGATGTCACATTGCTAAAAAAAGATGTCAGTTAGTCACCTTTATGACACATAAATGTACTTTAGTTACTGATTTTATCAACATAACCATGGTTGAATTTTATATAATCTTTTTTTATGGACTCAATTTAAAAATGTGATTAAAAACATTATTACATGAGGAGGGAAATTATGATTTGTGAGGATGTTATAGAATCCCCTATTTTTAGATAATAAACCTCATCATCTGATTCATATCTCAACCCAACCATTGTATCTCTACAGAATGAAATTCTTGGGGTGAAGAGAAAAAACTTCTCTATATAAGGAAAGTGATCTTAATATTCAGGATGTACCAATTGTGAATGAATACATTGATGTATTTTTTGAGGAATTAGTGGGGCTCGCTCAGAGCATGATGTTAAATTTATCATTGATCTAATCTCTAAATAAAGACCAATATAAAAGTCTCATTATAGAAAGGAAACTATGGAATTAGTAGAGTTTAAGAAATAAATATAGTATTTTAGTAATAATAGATTTATTAGTCAAGTGTTTCTCTAAGAGGATCCCATATACTCTTTGTCAACAAGGAAGATGGATCCTTGAGGCTAGACCTCGAATATAGAGAAATCAATGTTATTAATATAAATAATAAATATTCTCTTCCTCCCATTGATGATTTATTTGATCAAATTCATGGAGTTTAATATTTCTCAAATATTTACCTTCATCTTAGGTACCATCAATTGTGAGTAAAGAAGGAAGATATTCCAATTATAGATTTTTTGACAAGGTATTAACATTATGAGTTCACTGTAATTCTACTGGATTAAGTAATTCACCATATGTTTTCTTGGATATAATGAAGATAGTATTCAAGGAATATGTTGAATATTTTTTTATAGTATTCATTGATGATATTATGATGTATTCCAAAAGATATGATGTCCCTGAGAATCACATATAGATTATTCTTGAGACTATCATAAAGAAAGGGTTAAAAAATAAATTTATCAATAGTGAATTCTAGCTTCAGAAATTTTTTTTGGTCATATTGTCTCTAAGGATGAAATATTAGTTGACCCTATAAAGTCAAAGACAATACAAGAATGGACTATGCTAGTCGAAATAACCGATGTACGTAGTATCATTGGTCTAGAAGGTTACTATCGGTGTTTTGTTAATTATTATTCATGATTAGATGACCTATTGAACAAGTTCTAATATAAAGTGGTTAAGTTCATATGGACATAATAATGTGCAAATTTCATTGAATAATTGAATATAAGGTCAGTCATTGCTCTTATTTTGATATTACCATTAGGAAAGGATGGGGTTGTGATATACATTGATGTTTTAAATATAGTACCCCCTGTTTCTGGTATTTAACCCATATTTGATGCTTTTCCTGGTTTTAAAGTTAAGGGTGATGAATGGAAGAGTCAGGATAACTTTGAATGATGTTTTTAGGAAAAGGGGAAGTCACACGGACGGTGCACGGTTTGTCTAAACTGTGCGAAAAAACTGTGCATAGTTGTTATTGGAGGCAGTAGCTTCCACGCGGGCGGTGCACGGTTTGTTTAACCGTGCGGCCAAACTGTGCATGGAGGGTCTGCTGAGGTACTGGCTAATGCACGGTTAGAGCACGGTTTGTCTAACCATACGAGCAAGCCGTGCGACCACTTAAATGAGATCTTATAAAGGTGGATCCCACCCGTTTCTACCTCTAATTTGATTTTTTTCTTAAGCAGCCCTAACTTTGTATTTTACTTATCCTAAGGTCAAAGAGAGTTCCCCCAACATTCTGGAGGGGATATGAAGGCTTCTCTTGGTGAATCGAAGCTACCTTTTTGTGGTATGTGATCTCCCTTCATCGTTCTTGTTCGTTTTCCTAGATCTAGTTATATATACTTCTCCTCTTCTCTCGATTTCTTAGATAAAAGCCCATTATGGGTAGATCTATGTGTGTGGATACCAAATATGATGGGATTTGGTCTTGGTCTTTCTAGGAGAAGAGATATAAGGAATGTTTTTGAAGAAGCAACGTAGTTTTCTTGTGCATTCTTCGTTCATTGTGGTTTTCATCAAAACCCTAAAGGTAGAAGGCTTCACTCTTGACTCTACTTGATAGAATTGATTGGCTTAGTTTCAAATTGGGTTATTTGAATGGAATTGATTGTGAAAGGCATAAAATAAATCTTATTTAGTGATGATTTATGGTTTTAGTGAAATTTTTTAATCTTGGTGAATTGTTGTGCAAGTGATTTGGATTCTTGAATTTTAAATAATGATTTTAAATTCTGTATTTTCTGAAATTGTAAATGGTTTGATGAAAAATGGGTTTTCGATAAAATGGGAATTTTATTGAATTTTTTTGATATTGAAATGAATTTGATGGAATTGGTTTTCAATGAAAAGGGATTTTTATTGAAATTGTTTGGCATTTAAATGGTTTTGATGGAAATGGTTTTCAACAAAAAGTTGTTTTTATTGAAAGGGTGTTTTTCATGATTTATCGGAATATGTGGTGTGTGTCCAAGTTGCATGTATGAGGCTTGGTTGAAATATGACCTTGTGCTCGGTGTCAAACGTTTAATGGCACATGGTAACTATATTTACGAGGCTTGGTTGAAGTGTGACCTTGTCCTCAGTGCCAATGGTGTAATGAAACATGGGAAACTATTACTTTGTGATGACTTGGTTGATCGATGAGAAACCTCTCATGAGTATGGAACTGTCACAACAAATCATGCATGGTTGGTTGCATGGGTTGGGAAATGGTTGGGTATGCTAAAATGGGATGTTTTTAAAATGATTCTAAATCTTGATTAGTTATTATTCTGAAAAAATAACTCATTTGAAAATTGGTTTCATTTTCATTGAATTATTTTTGTTATAAGTGGTTTTGGGAAACTTGTTTATATTTAGTTATAAAAAGTTTCTAAGAAAATGCTTTATATAAACTATTTTCATATAAATGTTTCTAACTATTCTATCCTAGTGGAGTGAGTATTGAAGTCATTGGGGAAACATACTAATTTTTATACTCACCCCTGTGTTGGTACTATGGTTCTTTTACAGATTTTCTGTTCCAGGATACAGGTAAAGGTAAAGAATTTTATTGTCAGTGGCTCGTGGTGATGCATGGGAGATTTTGTGGATCTTGGAACTTGTGGATCACGGAGTCATGAGGTCTTTTGAGAGTCTTTATTTTTTCATATGTTGTGTACTTTGATAATTTTTTTGGTCTTCTGATGTTTGGTACTTGATTTGGGTTGACATAATTGAAGTTGCTTAGTTTTCATTCATTGGTTCATGCATCATATTGTGAATGTTTGGTTATGATTGGTTGGTTTAGGGGTTACTTATTAAAGGGTATATCATTACCCAACTTGTGTTTGAATCCCTTTAGCATTTATTGTGAGCCTTTGGCATCTTGGGAATGTCTCTTAAGGCATAGTAATGACTCATTGTACTATCAAGCCAATGAGAATTGGAGGGACATTACAAATGGTATCAGCTTGTCTGGTCCCTACCTTACAAGTAGTCATAGATGTTCCTAGTCTTGGAGTTGAAATTACTTCTTCTGTATTCCTTTGGTCGAACTCTTAGACATGAGTAGGACTGTTGGAACTTGAAATGTATAGCGTAAAAGGATGTAGCTAACCCATTTATGTTGAACTTCAGGTTACCAGGGTGTTGGGTACATAAGTGTTTTGGATACACTTCTAGAATGTTGGAAATCTCATTTTCATGGGTTTAGCCAATGAGATGCGCATGGAATGCATTGTAGAGGAATGACTTCCCACTAGGATTGCATATCTCATTGTGAGGAATGATTTCTGATTTTCTTCAAACTGAAAATTTTTTAAAAGAGAAATGAAGAAATTGTTTTAACTGAAAGATTTTGAAAACATGATATTTGGTGTATTTGGATGGGTTGATTTTCAAAAAGGAATGTTGAATGTTTTCAAAAATATTTGAACATGGAAAAAGGATGTTTTGGAAAACAATGTTGTGATAGTTGATGTGGTTTAATTTTAAATGCTAAGCCATCAGTTGCTAGAGAGTGAGATTGATGAAGGATGTTGTTGCTTTAGAAAATGCCATCAGGCAGGCATCATCGAAAACAACTTGAAGAAGTTGTGGAGAATGTGGTTGCACCTGAACTGTGGGTGAACCAAGAGATGGTTTAGATTATTGTGTAGAATTTCCATGGTGTGAATACGGGGAACCATAGGAATGAACCAAGGCATGTGGATCATACCATCTAGTTCATGAAGAAGAATCCACCAAACTTTTTGGGTGATGCTGAACCAGAAAGGGTGGAGGTGTGGCTAATTAGGATGAATCATATCTTTTATTTCATCGGCACACCATTAGAGATCAAGGTCAAGTTGGCGACGTATAACCTTGAAGATCTTGCATGTAAATGGTGGGATTTAGTGGTGCAGGCTAAATTGAATGAAGGCCTTACAAGGGAGGATTTAGAAGAATTTCTCAAAAAACAATTCTATCCTCACACGTTCAAAATCCAAGAGAACAATGTACATCTTCATATTAAAGAGGGAGAGCCTCTATGTCACAGAGTATGAGAATAATTTCATGAATTTAGTCCATTTTTCATCAGAGGTTGAGTCAATTGTGTCCTCGGAGGCATGCATCTTCGAATCGGGGTTAAGGTAGGAGATTTGACCGAAGATTGCATTGCTCTGCATTACGGATTATACGGAAATGGTGAACAAGGTGACTATTTCTAATCATGATATCTCAGGATTGATAGGAGGAGGAATTATGATACTTACAAAAAATTGTGGGAAATTTACCACTGGGAATAAGAGGAAAAGGGACACCTATTTCCATGGTGCTAGTGGAAATCAGAACCAGACGACGGGATCAATGAACCTTCATCCACGACCCTAGAGTAAAGAAGGTTGTTTTCAATGTGGTTCACTTGAATACATAATGCGGGACTATCTACAACAATCCCGAGCATCTCACAATTGCATGAAAATGGTGCATCTATAGTGCTATTGTAGAAATGCTCTGAGGCCGGGTGCGCGTGACACTTCTCAACTGTCAGAAGCATCGTATGCTTCCACCGGATGAGGAAAACAGAATCAGTCTTGTTAGTATAGTAGAGCTAGACATGGTGATTCTAGAAATACCATGACTCCTCAACCAGGGGAACCATAACAAGGAAAGAAGGATAATATTATATTGAAGAAGCAATTGTATGGAGTTGAGTAGATGATTGCTGATGATCTGGATGGACCATCTACAATAAGAGGTAATATTCTTTTGAATTATACCTTTTTGAAAGTGTTTTTTGATACTGGTGTATCACATTACATCATTGCTTCTTGTTTTATTGACTTCCTAAGTTTAAAATAGGAAATGATGCCTTCTGTTTTGAAACTGCAATCTCCTCTTAGTGAAAGAGAATGTCAAGAGTTTGTGTGTAGAGAATGTGTTATAACTGTTGATGGAGATGGGTTAAAATGGGACTTCTCAATGTTGGATATGAATTTCTAGGATTTAATCTTGGGTATGTATTGGTTGACAACGTTCAAGGCTCCAATCAACTGTTATAGGAGAACACTTAGTTTCATATTTAAGGACTACATCGAGCATCTATTTAGAGGAGAGAGGATTGTAAAGAGCGGTGAAAAGATATTATTGGAACCAATGATCAGAATGATCCCTTACCAATTGGCAGAAATGACTTTGTCATCGATGGATAAGATCGAGGAACATATTTTTCCAGCTTTTGTGTATCAATTTACTGTTGTCTTTCCAAAGAACGTCTCAGGGTTACCACCTCTAAGGGAAGTGGAGTTTACAATTGATATATTTCCATAGACTATTCCTATTTCCCTTCCATATTAAAGTATGAAACCAACAGAGTTTCTAGAATTTAATGTTCAGTTAGAGGAGTTGGAAAGCAAAGGGTTTATTCAACCAAGTACGTCTCCATGGGCATCACCAGTTTTTTTTGTGAGGAAAGCAGATGGAGCTCTTCATCTGTGAGTTGATTATCGTAATCTTAACCAAGTTATGATAAATAATAGATATCCACTTCCACACATTGATGATCAGTTCGATCAATTAAGGGGAGATTAGTGGTTCTCCAAAATTGACTTGCGATCATGATATCACCAATTGAGTGTTTATAAGGAGGATATTCCAAAGACAACTTTCAGAAGTAGATATGGCCACTATGAATATATTGTAATGCCTTTTGGTCTAAATAATGCAGTAGAAGTCTTCATGTCATTGATGAATCTAATATTTCACCAATATCTAGATTATTTTGATGTGGTGTTTGTGGATGACATTTTGGTCTATTCAAAGACAAGGGCTGATCATGAGGAGAACTTGGAAACAGTGTTACAAATCCTGAGAGATCATCACTTGTATGAAACATTATCAAAGAGTGATTTTTTGATACAGGAAGTACGTTTCCTTGGCCATGTCATTTATGAGAAAGGCATTTCTGTTCATCCAAAAAAGAAAGAAGCCATTATCTCTTGGCAACCACTTAAGAATGTGTTCAAGATACAAAGGTTTCTTTGTCTAGCTCGTTACTACTGACGCTTTGTGTGTGACTTCTCACGATATGATTCACCAACGCTAGATTTTAAAAATAAAAATACTCCATTCCTATGGATAGAAGAATTTCAAAAGTCTTTTCAGGAACTAAAAGTTCGGCTTACATTAGCACCTATCATGATCTTACCAGAATTAGGACAGGGGTCTGTAGTGCATTGTGATCCTTCAGGATCAGGGTTTGGTTGTGTTCTCATGCAAGGGGACTATGTGATTTCTTATGGTTCATGGAAGTTGAGGGTGCATGAGAATAATTACCCAACACATGATTTAGAGTTAGCTACAGTTGTCCATGCTTTGAAAACCTGGAGACATTTCTCTTTGGCGAGAAATTTATGGTGTATATGGATCAAAAAACATTAAAACACATTTTTTCACAGTGAGATTTTACTCTGAGGCAAAGGAGGTGGATGGAGTATCTCCAAAAATTTGACTTTTACTTGTTGTACACATCGGGAAAGGAAATTTAGTGTTTGATGCATTGAGTAGAAAGTCATATGCTCAGTTGGTGAAAAAAGATTCTGATGAATTGAAGTTGATGTCGGTGTTAGCCGACATGAATTTGCAATGCAAAGACTGAGGTGATTTTGTAGTTTTATTTTCAGCTACGCTTGTTCCTGATCTTGTAAAAATGATCAAGGAAGCACAAACATATGATGTAGAATGTTTGGTTGTAAGTTGAAAACTCAATGGTGGGGAGACCATTAAGGGCTGGAAATTTGATGGGGGTTTAATTTTGTGTTTCAGAGATCGGATGGTTGTACCTATAGTTTTACAGGAAAAACTCCTTCATGCTTACCACCATTCAAGATGGGTTGTACATCCAGGTACACAAAAGACATATAAGGCATTGAAGGCATAGTTTTGGTGGAGAGGCATGAAAAGGAAGGGGGTCGAGTTTGCCTCGCAGTGCTTAACTTTTCAGCAGGATAAAGTAGAGCATTAGAGACCAGCTAGTATGTTACAATATTTTTCCATCCCAATGTGGAAATGGGATCAGATTGCAATGAAATTTTTACAGGAATTCCAAGAATGTTCCGGAAACACGATTCCATTTGGGTGATAGTGGATCGTCAAACCAAGTTTTCCCATTTAACCACTATTCATGAAACTCATATGGTGGGGGATCTTTCAAAAATCTAAATCTGAGAATTGGTAAATAGGCATGGTGTACCAATGTCTATAGTCAAAGATAGAGATTTGTGGTTCCTATCTCGTTTCTGGGAATCATTATAAAAAGCCCTTGAAACTCATTTGACTATGAGCACATCGTATCATCATCAGACGGATGGGAAATCCGAGTGGACGATACAAAAATTGGAAGACATGTTGCGGGCTTGTGCAATGAATTTTGGTGGCTCGTGGGAGGAGCATATATCCTTAGTGGTGTTCTCATACAATAACGGCTATCTAGCCTCAATACATATGGCTCCGTTTGAAGTATTTTATGAGCCTCCTTTCCATTATCCACTATGATGGGTGGAAATAGGTGAAACGTCAATATTCGGGCCAAGCCTTGTCGAAGAAAAAATAGAGAAGATCCAGTTGATTAGAAAAAGGATGGAGACAGCTCTGAGTCGTAAGAAAGCTTATGCAGATCACCGTCGAAGACTGTTGTTGTTCATTGTGGGTGATCATGTCTTCTAGTGGATATCTCCAATGATTGGATATTATCATTTTGTGCAGTAGGGAATGTTTTCTCCTATATAAATTATCCCTTTCGAGATAGTGGAACAGATTGGAAAGATGGAATATCATTTGGCATTAACACCATGGTTCAGTTTGGTGTATAATGTGTTCCATGTATCTTAGTTGAAAAAGTATCAGCCTGATCCTGACCATGTGATCAGATGGGATCATGTTAACTTAGAGCCGAATTCTTCGTTGATACATATCGCAGTACAGAATGTGGATAGGAAAT
Organism: Viscum album; assembly: GCA_963277665.1. Lineage (NCBI taxonomy): Eukaryota > Viridiplantae > Streptophyta > Magnoliopsida > Santalales > Viscaceae > Viscum > Viscum album. The sequence continues at coordinate 787,746,860 of OY728166.1, forward strand.
AGAAAGTCTTGTGTGCTAAAAGCATCGATCTAGTGCATGTTTTATGGTAGCATGGTCATATTTAGAAAGAGACTTGGGAACGTGAAAAGAAAATGAAAGAGTAGTGGCCAGAACTCTTTCATTTTGGTGAAGGTTTTCTAATTTCTGAGGATGGAAAGACCAATGGTAGAGAGAATGTAGTACCACTAGTTTCCAGTATGTAACCGTTACATGAATCTTTTCATGTTTTAAGTGTCAAGGGTGATGAATGGGAGAGTTGGGTGAACTTTGACTGATGTTTTGAGGAAAAGTGGATGTCACACGGGTGGCACACGGTTTGTCTTAACTGTGCGTCAAAACTGTGCATAGCTGGTCTTGGAGGCAGTAGCTTCCGCAAAGGCGGCGCACAGTTTGTCTAACTGTGTGGCCAAACCATGTGTGGAGGGTCTGTCGAGGCAGTGGATAATGTATGGTTAGTGCATGGTTTTTCAAACCATGCTAGCAAACCATGAAAACACTTAAATTAGATCCCATAATAGAGGATCTTACGATATTTTGCCTCTAAGTGGCTCATTTTTTCTCCTAAGCATCCCTAACTCAGGTTTTTTCTTCTCCTATGGTCAAATATGGTTCTCCCATCATTCTAGAGGTGATCTGAATGATTATCTTGCCAAATCGAAGCTCGATTTTTGAGGTACGTGATCGTTCTTCATCGTTCTTGTTCGGTTTCTTAGATCCACTTAGATCTGATTTTCCTCTTCACTTAGTTTCTTAGATCTATGCATTTTATGGGTATATCTATGTGTGTGGATGCGAAATTTGATGAGATTTGGTCTTGGTCTTGCTAGGATAAAATATCTAAGGTGGGGTTTTGAAGAAGAAACCCATTTTTCTTGTGTGTTCTTCGTTTGTCGTGGTTTTCCTCAAAACCCTAAAGGTCGGAGGCTTCACTCTCGACTCCTCTTGGTAGAATTGATTAGATTAGTTTCAAATAGGGTTATTTTAGTGGGATTGATTGTGAAAATCAAAGAATAAATCTTCATTAGTGATGATTAATGGTTTTATTGGAATTGTGAAATCTTGGTGAATTGTTGTGCATGTGATTTTGATTCTTGAATTTAAAATGTTGATTTTAAATTATGGATTTGCTAAAATTGTAAATGGGTTGATGAAAAATGGGTTTTCAATAAAATGGTAATTTTATTGAAATGGTTTGAGATTGAAATGATTTTGATGGAATAGGTTTTCAATAAAAATGGAGTTTTAATGAAATGGATTGGAATTGAAATGGTTTTGCGTTGAAATGGTTTTGATGGAAATGGTTTTCAATAAAAAGGTGTTTTTATTGAAAGGGTGTTTTCGCATGATTGATGGGCATATGTGGTGTGTGTTCATGTTGCATGTATGAGGTTTTGTTGATATATGACCTTGTGCTCGGTGCTAAACGTTTAAGAGAAAATGGTAACTATATGTATGAGTCTTTGTTGAAATATGACCTTGTGCTTGGTGCCAAAGGTGTAATGGAACATGGGAATCAATTAGCTTGTGACGACTTGGTAGATCGATGAGAAACCACTCATGATTATGGAACTATCATAATGAAGCATGCATGGTTGGTTGCACGGGTTGGGAAATGGTTGGGTATGCCAAAATGGGATGTTTGTAAAATGGTTATAAGGGTTGTTTAGTTTGTTTCAGGAAAAATAACTCACTGGAAAAATGTAACACCCCGAGATTTTATGAAAAATATTCTTTTAATTTCATTAATTTCTTGTGTTTTATTCTACACCAACATTACCTTGCGCTATACGCAACATCGTATTAGCTTGCAGTATACGTAACACTATTCTTGGATCATGTTACACACAATTTTGATAATTGTTATTCTACGAAACATTGAGTATATATATATTTATTCAATGTATAAATGAAATATGGTTGGATTCTGTTATACGAAACAATGAAGGATTCTTTCACAACACGCAACCCTGACTTGGCTTGCATTACACGCAATCACGACCTTCCTCGATAGCGTGTGTTGTACGCAATACCGGGTTTTAATAAACAATGATATATTATTATAATATTTTCATAAACTAGACGTTATGAATATTATTAACTAAATTTTGAAATTTATAACATTATTATTCATCTTACACATTTTCTAGAACATGGTATATGAACAAAATAAATTTTTCGGGTAAAATAAGTATTTTTCAAAAAATGAAGTTTTCCCGCCTTTTGATGGTGCACCCACTTTAAATATAGTTTTTTACATGTTTATATGTTCAATTTGACAAAATAAAATTCTTATTTTGAATCAGGATATAAAAATTTACATTAGATAAAGTTTTGATATTTTTCCGATAACTTTCATATTTTAATGAACAGTAAAAACACGCTATATTTTAATTAAAAACAACATTTTTCATCGTAATATATTATGTGGTTAAATTATAATATTGAATGGTTTTAAATTATAAATAGAATATATTTCTACCATTTAATATAATGTATGTCATTAGCATTGATTTTACCTTGAATTCGTAGGTTAAAACAATTCAATCTTTTGCAATGTTTTAATGAAAAACCTGTTTTCTTTCGACAACGGGATTAATTTTAATTTAATTTCTGAATTTTTGTGTATTAAATTTGGAAAAATGGATTCCATATTTGGAATCGGTGGGTCCAAATTATGTTAATAAGCTACTTTTTATTTTTGGGCAGTGTGAATAGTAACTACGGTAAATTTTATTTACTATAGTTAATGGTAAATCGGGTAATTAAGGGTAAATATAAGATTATAAAATTACCCTAACAGTTGGAAAAATCATTTTGGATGGCTAAAAGTAGACACATATAACCTAAGGGTCGGATTATATTCATTTTATGGACTTTTTTCCATGAAAATAATTTAATTATTATTAAAACCAAAGAATGTGACAATATGTCACTTTCTTAAATCTTATAAGTTAATGATTTTGATTTAGTGATACACTTCATGAAACTTCAAACATGAATATTATCCAGAAATCTAATTCAATTATCTACATCATAGGAATTTATTTATAATTTTTAGGTATTAAATAATTATCATTTACTATGACACAAAGATGATGGAGTAATTGTCTTATTAATGAAATATTGACATAATTGATGTTATAAATGCCAAAATTAATGTAATTTGAGACTTTTTATGACTTACATTAATTTTCTAGGTTAATATGACATGTTATTGTTGATATAAGTAACTTCGTTGGAACTTATCATTCTGTTATAAATTTTATAAAAATCATGTACCAAATAGTGTCAAAATTGACATAAATTATTTTTTAAAACAAATATTATATTATTAATTGTTATTTTATTCCTAAAAATCTAAGGTTCGGCAAAATGACTTAGATAAGATTATATATATTTATAATAAACAACTTGGGGTTCTTTTGGCTTGATATGGTAAGTTTATTAACCATATATTGTAAGAAAACAAAAAGACACGGTAAAAGTTAGATTATTTAACTTAGAGTTAAATCTAATTGATAAGGCTTAAATAATGACCTAAACTTGTCTAAATTCTATTTTATGAGATTATTTCAACCCATCCCCACCTTAGCTTCGAAATAAATCAATTTGGATCTATTTAAAACCGAATTTGTCTTTATAATAAAATAATATTTTTAGTTATTCCAAAGGTGCCCCTCTCCTCCCTTATAAAAGGGCACCTCCTGCCTCTCTTCCTCACACCACATTGAGCCTTCATGTTCGGCCAACCCCTACCAAATTCTCTTCTCCACTTCCCTAGAAATATCCTAGAGGTTCTGGTCTTCCTCAAAGACCAATTTTATTTCCCTAAAAGGAGGTCTCAAACAAGAACTTCAAAGAAGAGGTAATTTCCGTTACCGATTCTTTCATCATTATTTCTTCTTCCACTTATTCTTCTTTTGGTTGTTTCATTATTAAGTAATAACATCAGTATCACTAATATATTGTTATGTTATTATAAGTATGAAACAACCCTATTTCACCATCTATCCATCCTACGAAAAAAGAAATCACCGCGCGTGCGTACGTACGGAATACCGTCTCCACGCCGTGGTGTAATCTATTTTCCACCACCACCTTACTTGGATGGGTATAATGGAGTAAATAATGACTATATATGACTATTATAAAGTGATACTAATTCTGAAATAGTATACATACACTCCAATACAATTCCACGATCATAGGAACGATATCATCACTCGTGCGTACGTACGGAATACCGTCTCCATGATGTGATGCGACTCGTTCTACGTGATCTTCATTTAATAATGATTATATAAATGAATTGAATGAATGAATATGATATATATTACACTAATACCATTCTGGAAATGAGGTATCTATAACCTAAAGATAAGAATACGAATTTATTCGACAAAACACGCATAAGAACAAAAAGTTATAAACACCCGAATAACAAGTAGCAATGAAATATTACTACTATGAAGCAAAGTATATTACCATATATGATATCATAAAAATAAGTATGATTCTGGAATAAGTCAATAACATTATTTAAATCATTATACAGGAGGTTCGGACACTTACGAAGCAAAACGGACCTAAGGTAAGGGATAATTGTGCAAATCTCATTTTTATCCGAGATTGCTTATTCATAAGTATTTACTGAGGTTATTACTATAATCCATGTCCATGTTTTATAAAAGTGTATTCAAGTATTTTTAAAGTCCTTTTTACCCATTTTGACTTTTACCCCATGGTATGGAAGGAATCTTTCTTTTATTTACCGTACGAGGTACTTTATGACTTTTCCGACAAAAGTACGAGAAGAATATTTTTTTAACTCATACGACATGAATGGATTTTTAAGATATTATTTCCATGAAGCTTCCTTTACAAGTTTTCAAGTTTATTATTTAATCAGCTTCTTTTAGTTTAAAATTGTATGACATGTTATGAAAGGAAAAGTGTTTTTGAAGTAGAAAGGATATTTTCCTCAAGAATGGAGTTCAAGTGTTTTATAAAAATTATTTTCCATCTAAGATAATAAAGGGTTCTGTTTCTATCCCAATTTTTACATTGATTTGATTATGTTGTGATGGAATTATTTTTATGAATTCCTTTATCTTATATGAATTGTTTTATGATGTCATGTTGTTTATGAATTCCATTTTTATTACATGGGTTATGCGATGATGTATGATTTATGATTTGTGGCACACATATGAATGGTATCATTATGAGATGGGTGGGACCTATTTCTCCCTCCAATGCATCGGATAAAGATTTTATATCTCATGAGATAGACATTGATGGAATGGTAGGTTATACCGGTTCAGTGAAACAGGACTGAAATGAGGGTGACTCGGTTCAGAAAGGGACTTTGTCCACTAAGATAGTCTTGGCAATGAGTCTTGACTAATAAGAAATGATTCTCTATGATTATGTGTGTATGCCAAAAAGTTTAATGTTTTAAGTTATGATTATTGTGATTACATTTCAGTGCCATGATTTATCCCAGTTATGAAATTATGATCTCTTTTACATGTTAAGATTTCCAAAAGTTATGTGCTTATATATATGACGTGATTGATATTTCTTTTGTTTAACCTTACTGAGCATTTGAGCTCACCCTATTATGTTTTCTTTTCCCCAGGATATAAAGAATGGTTTTAGGTATTAAAAAAAGGAAGATCGTAATGGAAGATGTTGAAGATCTTTCACCAGGATTAGATGATTATATTCCGAGTTTCCAAAGACACTAAACTATTACGATCCTTGTGTGTGTGTTTTTGTTATGTACTAAGTATTCCACAAATGTAATGTAATTTCAATGTACGTCAAGCTTCGGGTCTCTACAAAAAATGGTTTCTTTTGCATTGAATCCTTTTCGTTATAATTGGTTTTGGGAAATTTGTTTATATTTAGTTATAAACTGATTTCAGGAAAATATTTCATATAAACTGTTTTTATATTAATTTTGTTAACTTTTCTATCCTGGGGGAGTGTGTAGGGAAGTCATTGGGGAAACCTAATGAGATTCATGCTCACCCCTGTGATGGCACTTTGGTGCTTTTGTAGATGTCATGATCCAAGATATAGGTAAAGGTAAAGCATCTTATTGTTAGTGGCTCGTGGCGATGCTTGGGAGATGTTGTGGAGCTTGGAACTTGTGGATCACAGAGCCTTTGTGTCTTTTGAGAGTCTTGAGTTGTTCATCCGCTATGGACATTGATTCTTGGTTTGTTCTTCCGCTGTTGTGTACATGATATGGTTCGACATAATTGAAGTTGTTTAGTTGTCATTCATTTTTTCATGCATAATATAGTGAATGTTGAGTTATGATTGGTTGGTTTGTGGGTTATTTCTTAAAGGGTAAATCGTCCCCGACTTGTATTTGAAACCCTTCGACATTTATTTACAGCCTTTGGCATCATGGGGATATCGCTTAAGGCCTAGTAATGACTCATTTTACTCTGAAGTCGATGAGAATTGGCGGGTCATTACATTAAAGTACATGGTTGTGTCCTTATCCAAAATAATAATGTAATTTCATATTCATCAAGGATTTTGAAGACTCAATAACAAAATTATACAACTCATGATATTGAGTTAGTAGCCGTAATATTATCTTTGATGATATAGAGATACTATCTATATGGTGAAATATGTGAGATACATTCGAATAATAAGTGTTTGAAATATATATTTAGAAATAAATAACTCAACATGCATCAAAGGATATGGCTCAAATTACTCAAAGATTTTGATTTATAAATAAACTACCACATAAGAAAATTAAATAACATAGAAAATGCATTAAGAAGGAAAGATCCTACAATTTTTACGCAAATGTGGATTGAGAGAGATCCTGTATTCATCGATTTAGTAAATATCTATATGGGTGTTTTTTTTGAAAGGTAAAAATCACTATTTTTCCAATTATTTCTAAAATATCATTATCAGAGAATCCAAAAATCTCTCAATATACTGATGATAATTTTTAATAGAAAATAAAAGCTATTAAGGATGAAATTTTATCAGATTTTATGTGTGCAGATGGAATCATGAAATTTGGAAAGAGGATATGCGTTACATCAATACCTGAGCTAAAAATCGATCTACTAGATGATTCACATAGATAATATTTCTGTTTACACCCCAATAGAGACAATATGTATAGTGATCTAAATTTTTTTTAGTGGAATAAAATGAAGCGATAAATCACCGACTATGTCTCAAGGTGTCTAGTTTTTAGATAAGTGTTGGCTCAGAGAAATAATCCTACCGATTATTCATGCATCCCCTTCCAATTCCTATGTGAAACTATGATGACATTATGATGAACTTTGTAACAGTACTGCCAAGGAATCCTAAAAGGAATAAAGCTACATGGGTAATTGTTTCCCAACATGCAAAATATATAAATTTTTTTCTAATAAGATAATATTCACCTCTTGAGTTCCTAAAAAGGCTCCATATTAATGACTTTTTAAGACATCATGGTTCACCTATATCGATTGTGGTTGACCAGGATCCCAGTTTCACATTAATATTTTGGAATATTCTTCAAATGTATTTGGGTATTGAGCTTCATATGAGTACTTCTTATCACCCAAAAACTGAAGAAAAATCTGAAAGGACTATCCAAATATTAAAATACATGTTGATATCATTCTCACTTGAATTTCAAGGTATGTGGGATCAGTATTTAACTTTGGTAAAATTTTCCTACATCAATAGTCTTCATTATAGAATATAAATGGAACAATTTGAAGCATTATATGGACAACTATGTGGAAATCCAACTTATTAGGATTACATTGGTGATTGGAAACAAATAATACTAGAACATATTGAAGAGAAAACAATGATGGTAAAGACTATTCAAGCTTATATTAAAGCAGTTCAAAGTAAAAAAAAATTCATGCTAACAAATGAAGAACTGATTTGGAATTTGAAGTTTGATATCATGTCTTTTTGAAAGTATCTCCATGGAATGGGGTCACAAGGTTTGGTAATAAAAGTAAATTTAGTCCCAGACACATCATACCTTTTGAAATTATGGAAACAATTTGAGCTATAGTATACTAAAAAGAAATGTATCCAAGTCTCTCAAAAGATCATGATGTGTTCCACATATCATTGTTAATGAAGTACATTCCTGACCCAATGCATGTACTTATATGTGAATAAATAAAACTGAAATCATATTTTTATTACTGTGAAGAGCCTATCAAAATTTTTTACACAAGAGAAAAATTATTGATAATTCATATGACTCGACTGGTAAAGGATTTTTTGGAGAAAACATAAAATGAAAGAAGAAACCGAGGAACCTGAAGATGTTATAAATATGAACCAACCAAATTGGTTCAGAGGAAATATTGATGAAAACATTCGAGGATGAAATTTTTGAAGTAGGGGTTAATATAACACCCTAATATGTTATAGTATGTATCCTTTTAAATAAATCCAATTCATTCAATAGATTAATTTAAAAAATATCATATCATAAAATTTATATAAAATCACAAAGATAACACAAAAAAATTATATAAATGAATAATTAATGAATTAAAAGGCCTTTTCATCAAATTAATGAACATGTATAAATGTAATAGTAACATGACATTTGGAATAGTAATGTGACCCTTATTAAAAGTAATTCAGAAAATAGAATGTAAACCCCCACTAGGAAATTTTAAATTAAATTTATACCTATAATAAATTAATGTTTTATATAATTATATCATAGTATAAGTGAATAAATATTTTAAAGATGATAAATTATGTGTTGGTACTTTTTTAAGAAATAAATGTTTATTTACAATTTCATAATTAATACAATGACTAAAAAGAAAATTTATTTTTACAAAATTGAAACATAAATTATTATTTTTTTTCTTATAATTATAATATAATTTTATGAGACCTTATTTTATTATCCAAAGTGTCAAAAAATATCTATAATATTAAATTTTTTATTTTTGAGTTAATGCTGATTTTCTAAAAAATAAAATTTATCCTATTTAGAGGATTATTTTAATTAAACATCATTGTTTTTTGAATAATACAATTTAAAAAATGGTAGGGTGAATATTTGTGATATTTCTAAAATACTGGAATTTTTAAGAATAGTGAAATTTGATAATTTATAGTATTTACAATTTTAAGACAAATACATGAATTAAAACATCATAAATGAAGTAAGAAATAATTCTATAGAACTAAAATGAACAAATTGTAATATTTAGTCACAAAATTCAACATTATTTCTCATCTGGAGCCAAATTTATAAACAAATGAAAAAAATATTCAAAAAACACTACTCTCCTCCTATATAAATACCACCCTCACCTCCTCTTCTCCTCACACCCCTTAAGCCTTGAATATTATCAAATTTATACCCAATATTCTCCCTATGTATATTCCCCATGTACATAACCCTTTTCCCCACCAATAGTCCAATACCAATCCATTTAAGAAGGTTCTCAAGGAGAATAAATTCCAGGGGTAAAATCCTCTTTGGGTTTCCTTTATTTTATTTTCAATTTCATTTATTTTCTTATACTTCCATTGCATACTCTAAAATAAAATGAATTATAACTATAGTATCTTATATATACTTTAATATTATTTCATTGATGTAAAATCCACCATCAATCTCCATATTCTAACCATTTTATTCCAAAAATGAAAATATCATCCGTGATGTGCCGATTTACTGCCATTATGGGTGATGCATTATCATTTTACATTACCAAATTCATTTTTGGTCATAAAACCCTTATTATGGTTGAATAATATTTTATTATATATATAATAAGTAATATAGTGTTTTGGAATCATTATATATACCTGATATTAAATAATAAAACAAAACTAGTTTGTGATAATTGGAAATTCACCAAAATAAACTAATGTCCAGCATTAATGTTTTATCTAATGAATAATTACAATATCTTAAATAAAATAACATGTAATACTATTTAATATTCATAATTTTCATAAATAACATATGTTTTAAATTCTATAGTATTAATTTCATTTTAAAATGAACATACATACATGTATACAAGTGGACCAATTATGAAAACCAAGGAAACAAACACTCTTGAAAAAAAAACGAATCTTATAACTCATAAAAAATAGAATAAATGACATTAGTAAAATTATAATAAAAAAATAAATTTTTAATTGGTTATGAATAAAATTATTAATGGATCCAATATCATTATGTCTGGAATTATGTGTATGTATTGTACCCTTTTATACTTAAGGTAAGAGATTCTCCCCAAACAATCATTGTTAATTTGGGTTACATTTTCTCTCTATTTACCCAAATTTCATTGTTAAAAATTTTTATTTACTCCTCCAAAATTATGTTTTTATGTTTAGAACATATTTTCATTGCTAAATTCTTCATCATTTGATGGGGAAAAATAAATTTTTATAAGGTACCCTTCTCAATTCGTCCTGACAAGCTAGCCCAATTTAATGGAACATCACATTTTTTTACCAATTTTAAAGTGCAATCCATAATCTGTTTTAACCCAGCATTAATTTTCAAAAATCCATCATTTTACCATGAAAGACAATCGTTGTTAATTTTTTTTATATATGAAAAATTATTCATTTTCTTATTTAATGGATTCTTAGATTTTTTTTCCATAACCCACACTAAAGAGGCTCTTTTCTATTGTTACTTAAACACCATTTTTACGTGTTTTCCTTTCAATTGGACATAGTTTATAATGATATATTACTTTTTAACTTATAATTGTCTATGCATTATTTAAATATGTTCTTTTATGGAAACCATTATGATATTTCCTTTGACCACTAATTCCTTGTGTTGGTGTTTGTATATTTCCCTTTTATTTATGATCATCATTTATTTACTATCCATATTTATTATATCATGGATATGACTATTGTATTAGATATATACCATTATTAAATATAGTTTTGTTATTAAATTGAATGTATTTATGAACAGTGATTTGTATTTGGAGTGACAGGTGGGGCCCAGTTATAGATGTCCCATCGATGCATCGATAGGTCTTATGAGTCCACATAGTTGATGATAAACCCTTCATGTTTGTTTTCAAGCACAGTTAGATATGTTTTCCCCATAAACATAAACCATCATTAGGGTATAATGGTTCATGTTCTAAATACATGAAGTCTAATAAATAATAATTGTTTTTATTTAGTATTCAGTCATTAAATTCCTTGTGGTTTTCACTATAAAAAAATATATGTATGCATTTTCATTCTTAGTGTATAGATGGAATTTGTTTTCTATATTAATCCCCTCACTATAATTTCCATGTTATATTGAATTTTATTAAATTAATATTGTTTCATATAACCCTTACAGAGTGTTGGATCTTACCCTTTTATTCGTTTTCCTTCCCCAAGTAGTGAATTTGAAATATTTTAATAAGTGACAAGAAGAGATTTACATTATTTTGTATGTTATAAGATTTAATAATGGAACCATTCATGTATATATTTCTTCAATACTACTAAACCAATCGATCCATGGTGATTTGATCTATTGTATCTATGCAATAGTAATAAAACTACCTCTGAATCTGGGCTATTAGGGTCAGGGTAATTATATATGTCATGGGACCAGGTGTCAATCGAGAGATTTAAGTTAGGATTCAGGTTATTCATCAACCCATAGTTACATAATATATATTTTATAAATCATATGTAGATCACTGACACTTACCATTTATGTTTCTTGTTTCTGACTATGTCTTTTCTTAATGTTTCTCCATGGTTGTGTCATCATCTGCTTAAGAATTTGGGGAAGTTAGATCTAATATTTTTTTGAACTTTTTATATCAATGGTCTCATTATGAATATTTCATATTGGTTGTAATTAACAACTTAATTTATATGTATTTAGGATTCTTCCAAAATATCATGACTCAAGAAGTACAGTAATGATACTTACAACAGTTGGGATCAAGAATCATTGGCGAGGGACTAGTGGAATCATCTCTTTCTGTACATACCTATTCATAATGAATTTAAAGGGATAGAATGTTCTATGGTGGGGATAATTGAAACATCATGGTTAAGGTACACAATATTTTAATATTTTTGAGGTTTATTTTGGGTTTGAGTGGTGTGAGAGGAAAACCAATAGTTTTTTAAGTACTTGAGTTTATCAGTGTCTAGAACTGTTGGTTAACATCATGAATCTATATTTAAGACATGAATGGATTATGGGAAGAATTCATGATTTTGGGGTCAAGGTGTGAAAACTATTTAGAATGTGATATATTTCTCACAACATGAACTAGAATTTTGGGATTATAATCTGTAGAGACTTATTTTTTGGTTTATGTACCATTTTGAAGGTTCATTCAATGAACATATTATTTGATTATGTGAATCTTATCTACTACACTAGATTAAATGTTCTGAATAACTATATATTTTCTCATTCAACACCATTTTCCATTCCCCAAACCCTAGGTATTCTCAAGATGTTTCTGGTGATCTAGTTCTTTTTGTACTCATTTTCTTTGTGTTTTGATCCTGGTTGATCATTTTTCATCATATTAGAATGTTTTATAGAATATCTTCTATTACTACATTATCTCTTGGGTTTTTAGTAGTTCTGAGCGATGTTTTTGGAATCTAATGATCATATTGATTTCTTTCTCATTCATTTATATATTTAGAATATGTTTTCCCCTTGGAGGCCAGATCTCAGGTTGGTTTTTAGGGAACACGTTATCCTTGAAGTATATATTGATCCTCCTTCTCTATAGCCCTTTTTCTTTTGGAAACATGATTCTATGTTGTTGTATTTTTTTAGATCCTCCTCTTTATTTTTATTTATTTACCATGATTTATAGCGTATGGATCCCATTATGGGAAGTGTGTGATGGAAACATGAAGTAAGATGTTCTTTATCTCAACTACGTTTTTAGAACTATGAATTCTATTTATTTAAAAATATGTTTCTTAAAATGAATCAAAATGATTCTTATTAAATTAATTAGTGCATGTAAAAGTATTTTTGAGAAAATATTGTTTTTCCCATGTTTGGGAAAATGAAATGTGTTCTTAGAATAATTGTTAAATTGATTGTGAAATAGGATTTCAAAGAATGTTTTTTATGAATAAAGAGTTTTTGGGTTTTTTTGAAATGTGATAAGAACTTTAAAATTGATTTTATATATGCCACACATTAGAGCCTTGGGTACAAATTTGGTGGGTTTAGTATTGGGCATTATCTATTGGGCTTGTAACGGGTTAACATTATGTAGTTCTCATCTATTCTATGATTATGTGTTCTTTGGATCTTTGAAATTGATTGACATTGTATGGGGTTTCAATTTCAATGATGTTTCTCCAACCCTAGTTACAAATGCATTAACTGAGGGTTTGAAAACCATAAAACAAATTCTACAGTCATTATAAACTCATAAAACATAACCTTCATATAATCTGTAACAAGTTTTCTAGTATTTGATTTATAAAACATTTACATAATGGGAGGAACGGGAGAAATATACATCGTACAAGAAATCTCATATGACTCTAGTTTTTCTATAGCATCATTCTATAAAACTAATCTCATAGAGCAAGAAAATGATCTTTTAGATCAATAATCTCATTTTTAAAAAAATTTATCTCAAGAAAGAACATAGGATGGAGATGAGAAATGACAAACATCACAACTCTTCAAATATTTTATTCTTAAGTGGTCTCCATGTTATTTCCAAAGCTATTATATTTTTTTTCGAAAAGCAATCAATAATTATGATTTAAACTTATTAAAATCATCCTTCTTTATGTAAGATGTGGAAGTGGTAGCGGTATATGGATCATAATCCTACTACATAACAAATAAATCAGAGAAATACTATACAGATTCAACTCTATCTAGATTTTCAAAATTTAATGCATCATCATCCCCTAATTCCCTATAAAAAAGAAGAACCATCCTCAATATCTTCATGATGAGAACTTGCTTACTCAAAATCATCACTTTCTTTGGTTAGAGTATATAAAAAGATATCATAGAGACTTTGTTCAACTGATGGTCTAATATGAGAAAACTCGTGTCTCTCTTTATTATCTGTAGAAACCATAAGAAAACCCTACAAAACTCTATGATCATAATGGATGGAAGGTCCACCATATCTAGGTGAACTACCCCCATATCATTTGAATATAGATAATCCAATTTCAAAAAACCAGAGATCAATGGGACTCATCTCTCATAGAATGTGCTGATATAATAGGTTACTCTAGAGTAATACCAATCATAGTTGATCCACTTAAACTGACTTCATCACATTCAGATTCTTCAGAATCATCCAACATAAACCTATTACCACTCATGAAAACTTATGTGTCATCAAGATCCTCATACAGAAGTTATTGTTCATGTAAAAGATACCGTAAGGGAGATATAAAAAAATATGTTGAGAGATGATTCTCTACTATCCTCATGTGAAACTCTTGGTTCATCATAAAAATATAATATTTTATATTATTCATCTACATATATTGAACCAACAACCACCTCATCATCTGAATAAATAACTTTCAAAACAGGTTCAAAAAATGGATCAATAAGATTCAAAGGTTTAACTGGGTACTTCCTAGGGTCAAATAATTGATAAATATTCTCTCGTTCGGCCTCCCATTCTTGTTTCCAGGGGTTCCAATTTACCCTTACCTACTTACAAATTTTCTGTGTAAGGAAGTTTCCATCTGAGAAGTTAATTATTTACTCTCCCAAAGGATCTATTCCTTCACACGAAATAATGAGATGAGCTTCAAGTATGTTAAACAACTAAATTTTGAATTCTGAAAACAGAATTCAACCATAGGTCTCACAATACATCAACATAGTTTGATATGAAAACCATATTCATGAAAAATAAGAAAAAATATCTTGATGTCGTATAATACTGATGTTTTCTTTCTTTATAAAAATTTGGTGTCGTGTAAACATTTCCAATAGCCTACATTATTAACTCAACTCAACAACAATTTTTCTTTTGGGAGATCCACTCCTAGTAAGACCATATAATGTAATATGGAACTCAAAATTTGGATGATTAACATGATATGAGATATGGTAGATTCCATAATCTCCTTTCAAAGTAAAACCCAAACACTTTACCCAACTCTTTGAGTTGAATTCTAAAACATCACCACTAATAATATATTTAACTATACACTTTTCTCCATATGGAATAACTAAAGTTCAAATAAATCACTTCAATAATCATTAGATAGAATGGTTTACAATTCTCTTTTAACTAGTAATCCCACCCTAATTCTTTAATCACATTCCAATACAAGGATCTTCTCGATTTCAACCATTGTACATAGGTTTACTTTTCTATAGATAAAGGGAGATCCATCAGGTGTGGATTCATCAAATTCAATATATCTCTCAAGATGGATTTCAATTTCTATAACCTATTAAAAGGAAGTGACTACAAATGAGATAGAGTCATCAAAACTCTTTTCATCCTGGTAATTTATAAATCAATTTGAGTTTAGAAGGATTGGATATGGGAGAAAAAATAGAGAGGTTCAGGATAGAGAGATTGACCAGATCGAAACAGGAGAATTTTTTTTATAAAAATATCTCAAAAGGATATAGGATATCTGAGGGAAAATATTTTTGTCAATTCAAATTCAAATTAAAATCTTATTTAACTAATTATCAAATTATAATAATAATAATAATAACTTTAATCATACCAAATTATTTTGAAAAATATTCTAAGAATAAAAACATAAAAAATAGCTCTCATGATCGAGGATATATGGGAATAGGGGTGTGGTAGGCATGCTGACTTTGACATCATGGTAGGAAAACTAACTATATAAATAAAATATTTACAGTAATAATAGTTTCCATGGGAGTAAATACTCAGGGAAATTTTGGTGACCATGTGAATTAAGCTCCAAGGTATGTATACTAACCAGATGAACAATATAGCGACATAACCTTTTCTTACATTACTATTACATCATTTTAAAGGTAAACAAAAAAATTTATTACACATTAAGGATCCGAAGGTTTAGTGTCTTGTGAAAACTAGGACCATGTATAATTTTTACAACATCAAATATAAACATTTCTTTAATCCATCCTTCTCCAACTTCTTGTTGTCCCTTGAAAATACCTTAGTACACATAACCACCTAAGGATATAAAAAAAATTTTGAGCTAAAATCCCAGTTAGAGGATAAATATGAAAAATATAATAATGGGTGAGCATAATAATTTCCTAGACAAAGGATCATGAACATGATATGAATCATTAAAAAAAGACTTTAAATATGGATATGCATAAAAATTAAACATCGTGTCTTAGTGGTTAACTACCATGTATAGTTGTGAAAAATTCAAGCATCATGTTCCCACATCATTTCCTTTTAACTAAAAAGATTCATCAGAATACCCAATGAATTGGAGCACTGTATAATTTCAGGTGCACCTGTGACAATCAAACATTGATATTGCGCTACATAATTCCAGGCCCACCCATCTCATAATAATATTTACATCATCATGCACACCACATGGAAAGTATGTCATAATTGAACATAAAATAACCCATTTAAAGAATTTGGGTTCACAAAATTAAGAATACATTCAAAAAATTAGGTTTCTAAAATAAATAGGGAATATCATTCTTGACATAAAACCATTAACCATGAGTGAAGAGTGAAACAATCTTCGAGAAGTAAAAAGGGTGTGTTTATTTGAATGAATATTTCCCTAGTAAAACACTGAGTTTTTCATAAAATAAATTAGATAAAATTTATATCCCAGAAAAATAAATATAATTATGAATAAATTACTTTTTAAGGTATATCCCTACTAAAAATGGGTTGAAGAGGGAAAACCCAAAGAATGAGAGTTGAGTTTGAGAGTTTCCCCTTACCTTGTATCCGAACACTTTATTCACTTTAATGCCCAACATAATTACATTATATTCACTCATTAGAAATTAAAAAACCTTTTATACATGAATATGGTTAATTATGTTTTTATTAAGTACTTTTATGGGCCCTTGGATGAGTTATATAGTTCAAATTCATTGATCGAGAATGATCGTTTTTGTAGTTTTCTTGAACGGTTCACTTGTGTTCACGAATAGAAGTTCATTTAAAACGTGGATAAACATATAGAATTGTAATTATATTTTATTTATTATGTTACAAAACTTGAAATTATATTATTATAAAAAATATATATACCATGATAATGAATCATTAGAAATGATGATCGTCTAGGTTAATTCGTGCGATTTTTTGACCATAATGAACTTCTTTTTTTAATAATTTATTATTATGTACATAACTTAGTTTCGAAGAATTAAATAATAAATAATACATATAATATAATCTGGTTCAACAATAATGTTTTTTCTTGGCCACATCTGAAGGCAGTAATGGAAAATGAAAATATGTCAATCTTGAAGTTGATAAATTAACACAGCACAAACAACATTTTCCATTCTTAAATAAAAAGAGGAGGAGAAGGGGGATTATTGATATATTATCCAATTAGCATCATAAAAGTCTAATAAAGTTAAGATACTATAGTTAAAATACCATTTTTATGAGGATAGGTGATAATATATTAATAAAAAACATGAAATTGAAAGGAAATTAAAGGAAAATAGAGAGAGGGGAATTGCCTCTTGAATCCCCCCTAAGGAACCGTGGATTGGTCATTTTATGATACCATGAGATCTTGGATGTGGGGGAGGGTATATATAAGATTTCTGGGCACTGTTTGGTCAATGGTTGGAGCTTGAGAAGTGATAGGAATTGAGGGTTTGAATGGTGGGATTTATAGTGGAGGGGAGAAGGGTTTTGTTAATATTTTAATAATTAGTTTATTAATTTCCACCAAGATAAGAAATAGTGATGATTCAATGACTAAGAATAGTTAAGAGTGCATGTGAGTTTTAGATTTGGGTGCTTACATCACTTGTGATATCAATAAAAGTGGGTTTAAATTATAATGTATTTATACTGTAAATTAATGTATTTTACTATTCACCAAAAATTTAAGTATTTCAGAAAAATCACAAAAATTCACCGTAACCATTTTTCAATGTGTAGAATCCAAAAATGAAATCCATTTTTCAAAATTTATTTTCTAGATATTATTAACTTAATTTTTAATTTTACTTATAATTTCATTCAAAAAAACATATTTTGAAATTAAAATAGATTTTATAATGCTTTCAAAAATTACATAAGGCATAATAAAATTATCTTAAAACCAGAGGAAATAAAATTGTTAATTTATGAAAAATAATTATGAATATATATTTTATTTTAAATCAAATAATTAATTATGATTAATTTATTATGTATTACAAAAAATATTGATTCTTATGTTATGGTCATTTTTCACTTATTCGATACCTAAATTTTATTTAATAATTCATGGGTGAGGTTACTATTATTTTGGATGATTTATTATTTAGGAGGGTCATATTACAATTAATAAGGTTAGGATACTATTCGGCTAAAGTTATGTTTGTTCTATTAGACTCCAAAAATCACCCTAAGCACAACCGTGTTTATCATATTTTTGAAATTCTGAACACAAAAGTGAAAAAATTATATTTAATGGTTACATCATATTTAGTATCATGATATTTAATTATTATTACTAATGTGATTATATATGAAAATTTATTTTAAGAAGGGAATTTCATTGATAAAACATTGGGTCGTTACAACCAACTAGTCACAGTAGGTATACTGACCATATGAACAAAAACTCACAATATGTATATTGATCATGTGAACCACAATACATTGTTAAATCCAAAAAATTCGACAAAATAGTTTAAAAATTGAATTAAATAAGTTAAATGAAATATAAATAATTATAGATAATTTATCATTGAAAATGCATGTATAATATAATTCATTCACTCTACATTGAGAAGTTTTATAAATATATCGGCAATCTGATGTTCAGTACCATTGAACACAATAATTACACAAACCTTTTGAAAATCATCCCACAAATACTATGTATTATATAAATTAACTTTTTTCTTGAAATATATATATCATTATATGAAATATTTATCAACGTTGTATTATCAAAATTTATATGAAAATATAGTAATTGATATTAATAATCTAGTAATATAAGTTTCACCATAGAATATATGAACAAAAATTAACCACAACGATGTACTCGGCTTCTGTAGTGGATAATTTAAGTGATTTTTTCTTTTTTACTAAACCATGATACAAGAGACTTGAAAAAAATTGAAATTTTGTAGAATTTCTTTTTCAATATTAATAAAATCACCAAAATCAGCATATAAATAACCAACTAAATAAAATGAGTATCCTATGTAATAAAACAATATTGAGTTGCCTATAACTATATGTATTTGGTTTTTTTGGATATAATATTAATCATACTACATTGTGATTTCTTGAAAATTAGCATACATACACAAACCAATCCTTATATCAGATTGGCTAAAAGTTATGTATAATAAGTTTCCAATCATACCTATGTAGGTGGTTTGATAATCTATTCTTTATATTCACCAAGAACCTATTTATAACTATTACACATGGTAGTATCACTACATTTAAGACTATCCATACCTAATCCTTTTAAAATATCATTAGTGTAATTTCATTGATTTAAAATAATTCAGGTTTTTGTAAAAATTTGAAAACCGGGAATCAATTTCAGTTCATCCATAAACCACATTCCAAATTCAATTTTCATAAATTTGAAAACTTTGCACACAAATAATTTCTTAAAGATCCAATAAAAATACCATCAATATAGATTTTTATTACTAAAAATTCCTTTAAAATTATTTTGATAAATAACGTATGGTTATTTATTCCATTAGTTTTTTTAAAAGAAACTCACCGATCCTATCATACCATGATCTAAGATCCTGTTTTAAACCACATATATTTTTTTGTTAATTTGACGAAATAATTTGGAAAGTGAGGTCCTTTAATTCTAGGGGGTTTCAATAAAAACAATTATATTGAATAATCATTTAAGATTGTACTCTGGACATCCATATGATATAGTTTGAAATCCAAATGTTTTTAACAGGAAAACAATATTCTAATGGATTCAATTCATTATATTAGTGATTTTTTCTCATATTCAATACCTACTTATTAACTACATCATTATAGAACCCGTATTTCTTTATTTATAAATATTGTTCATAAATCATCAATCTTGTTTCTAAATACACATTAAGTTCAATAGTAAGGCATTCCTTATCTCATTATACTAGTTTCAAGATTCAATTTCTCTAGAATTGTTTTAACTATTTTTGAATAGACATTACCCAAAATTCATTATCAATTTCATCAAAGATGTTATTAGGTTTAATATATGGAATGAATGTTATATTTTCAACCTTATATCTAAGGGAATATCTAGTATGAGATCCTTTATCTAGGTCACCTATAACTAAATCTATGAGGTGAAACCTATGATTCCCAATAGATATACAAATAGAGGTATTTAAAACATCATTCTCATCTATATGTTTAGTTTTAAGATGTTATTTTAAATAGGTAGAATGCTTTACTAGGGTTCTATAAAAATTGATGTCCAAATTGGAAAATGCAACCAATATATTTTCTAAAGGGGTATTTGGAACATGTAGATCGATCATATAAATCATGACATGTACATATTTGTACAAAATATTATGCTTTTTAATAAATACCAAATATTATTAACTAGAAATGGAATATAAAAATAAAATTAATTTATCACTTTTGGAATAAATATTTTATATATTATATTTTTTTATTGTGTATAGAGAATTTAAAATAAAAAACCATGATGTAATTAAACATTCTGTTTCTACCATTCCATAATTCAATTGGTGTATCCTTAAGAGTGTTTTAATTAGAACTCTATTAATTATATATCATGTTTTTTAAAATTTTATACCCATAAATTAATAGGATAATCATAATCATTGATCATGGTATGAGAAATTTACTTATATGTTCTATTTTTTTTCACTACGACACCATTCTATTTTGGGGTCCTAAGAGAATACATGCTATTATTATATCCATTATTTCAGCATAACGATTCAAAATCTTTATATTCAAATATTTTCCATAATCTCTTCTTAAGGTTTTAATTCTTATTCCACTAATCATTTCAACAGATCTAGAATATTTAGAAAAATATGAAAGATATTCACTTTTATGAGAAAGGAAAAATATCCATGTGTATCTTCAATAATCATCCAATATAACAAAAAAATATTTTCAAATTAAACTAGAAACTCAAGATGTTACAAAAAAATAAATTTTATCTAACTATAATGTTTAAGAAGTTGAAACTCATTTCTTAGATTTGAAACAGATTTTTTGTTTCTATCCCATTTGATTAGGATTATAGACATTATCTATAGGGAGTTCTAGTTTTGGTAAATCCATTACTAACACCCTCCCAGTTATCTTCCAAATGGATTTTATACTATAGTTTCCATGTATCCTATGTAGAAACCAATATTATTTACAAAAGAAACTAAAAAATAAAGCATTCTGTGAAAAATAAAGAGTTAAAATCTATAGCCTAAACATTTTCATTTGTCAGGGTAGTAAAAAATAAATCATGCTGAACACAAAAAAATTTGAATAATTTATTTCAACCTTAACACGAAAAACATTATTTCAAAATTTTAAATTCTTAGAATATTATACTTTAATACATATTTTGATAAGACTTTACAAACTAAAATTATACTATAGTTACCTATTTGACCAAGTACTATTATTGTTCTTTTAGAATTATTACTTAATGTGACATGTACAACATCATCCTTGATTAGGTTCTTGAATCTTGATTGTTACCAATTCATATTTCTATAAAATCTACAGAAAAAATACCATAATTTCTTACTATAACTCTTTAATCTAGTTTTTAATAAAATATATTTAAACTGAAAATGATTTTTAACCCATATTTTCTTATGTCTAGATATGTTTGTAATAATTTTTTTAGGAATTCATAATTAATTTCCAAATTTCCAAAAATCATAAATTATACCTTTATATGTAAAAATTTATTTTTTCTAGTAGAATAAAAAATATTAAAATAATTTATAGAACTAGAACATGGGAAAAATATTTCTTATATATTTTCCTCTTTATAGGTTGGTAACCTATTCTTGCAGTATAATTATGAGTTGTCGATTTACCAAAAATCTTGGAAAGGTTTTTTATTATATTATTAAATCACTATGGATATTTATTTAATTACTAATTATATAATTTAATATCATTATTTTTCTTAAGTAAGTTATCATTCATAACATTTTCCCAGTATAAGATTAGATTTAATGTGAGCATACATACTAAAATACTATAATAATTTTAAAATACTAAAATAATTCATCAATGGACATTCTTTCGATTTTTTTAGTTTTATAAGGAATGTAAATATGTGCAAAAGATTCCAAAATTTCATTTAATAACTCAGATGTGTTTGTTATAAAACACATATTATCCA
Source organism: Viscum album (assembly GCA_963277665.1). NCBI lineage: Eukaryota > Viridiplantae > Streptophyta > Magnoliopsida > Santalales > Viscaceae > Viscum > Viscum album. The sequence continues at coordinate 787,769,420 of OY728166.1, forward strand.
TATCATTTCTATATTCTCCACTCAATTTTGACTAACTTGACATATCCACATAGTCACTCCATGTGGATTTCATATCATTGATATAATATTTAATTCATTCCTCTGATTTTTTTTCATATATTTTACCATGGGACAATAATCTTTGATGTGTCCTGGAACACCCCAAGATTTCATAGAACGTTATTTCTTCAATGTAATTCAATAACTTTCACTACACGCAATACTGAGTTCAAGCGCACCATAACTTACCAAACTAGCCATTCAAAAGGGGTTATGAATAGTATTAACTTAATTTTGAACTATATGTATATTCCTTATAATTTTATAATCTATATTATAAGTTTCTTAGACATAATATAAGAACTAATTCATTTTTTTAGATAAAAGAAATATTTTTGAAAAAAATGAACTATTACCGCCTTTTAATGGTGAACCCTTTTTAAATCCAATATTTGAAACTTTAAAATATTCAATTTGATGACATAAAATTCTTTTTTATAATTGGGACATAATAATTTAGTTTCAATAAATTTTTGGTATTTTTTTTGATAACTTTCATATTTTGATGAATAGTGAAAATTACAAAATTTTAATTAAAAATAACTATTTTAATAGAAATATTTAAAAGTCAAAAATTATGAATTTGAGAAGTTTTAAAGTATATTTAGAATATATTTTTACCATTTAATACAATTTTGGTTATTGGACATAATTTCACATTTAAACTGGACATAAACAAGAGTCAATCTTTTGATAGTTATTATTTCTTAAAAATACGCCTTTTGGTTTTGACAATGGGAATTAATTTTAATTTAATAAATAAAACTTATATGTTTTGAATTTTTTAAAATAGACATAATTTTTGAATTCGGAATACTGATATTAGCCTAGGGTAAATTTTTGGTATTTTTCTGAAAAATTTCAATTTTTGATGAATAGTGAAAAACACTAATTTATTATTTAAAACCGGCATTAGATTTAAATAATAGTTTATTTGTTTAAATTAATTTTAGGTCAAAATAGATACATAAAACCTATATAAATTCAATGTAATTCATTGGTGTCAGTTTATAATAATTTTAGATATATAAAAATTTTTATCGAACTTTTTACCGTCTTTTTTACCCACCTCCTAGGAGCTTTTGCAAATTCCCATAAAACTAAATTTTACCACTTCTCTGAACTGAATTTTTAAAATCCTAGAGACACAGTTAATATCAAATAGTAAAATGTGGTTCAATGAGATTAAAATAATTTTTGGTTAATAGTGACTTTTTACTTTTATTTACCACGGTTAAATGTTAATAGGGTAATTAAGAGTAAAAATGATATTAATATTACCCTCACACATGTCCTAATTCTATTGAAAAAGTTTATATCCACCAAAAACAACTTTAGGAATAAAATATTATCATTTAGGTCAACTTGGATTAGATTAGGACATTTATTATTATTTAATTCAAAGAAGAAAAAAAAGAGTTAAAATCAATGTTTAACAACTAAAAAAATTTTAATATAGGGTTTCACATAAAATAAATTTGATTATAAATATTCATTAGAAATATTAAAATATTTCCTACATAATTGTATTTTAATTATAATTTTTAGCCATTAAATAATTAAATTTATAAATGAAACAATGATGATGTAGTGATTACCTTATTAATGAAATAATCAAATAAATGGTAATATAAATATTAAAATAAATATAATTTCAAAGTTTTTATGACATCCACTAATTTTCTAGGTGACTATGACATGTTTGGGATGATTAAATTTATTTGTTTCGAAGTAATCAAGTTGTTATGACTTTCACAAAAACAAAATACCGAATATTCTCAAAATTGACATAAATTAATATTTAAAACAAATATTATATGATTAACTGATATGATATTACTAAAAATATAAGGTTCGGCCAAAGTAATTATATCATGATAGGTGTATCTTTAATGGATGACTTGAGGGTCTCTTGCAAGTTTATAGTAAGTTTATTAACCATATAATATAAAAATACTAAGAGACATGGTAAATGTCAAACTAAGTAACTAAGGGTTAAAACTAAAATATAAGGTTAATAAAGTGACCCAAACCTGTCTAAAACCTATTGGTTAAGTTTATTTAGACCCATCACCACCTTAGACTTTGAATAATCCACTTTGGAGCTATTAGAAATGAATATGAATTTATTATAAACTAATACTTTAAGTTTTTTCTAAAGAGCCCCTCCTACACCTTATAAAAGGACACCACATCTAACCAATTCCTCACACCTTTATAGCCTTCTGGATCATCCATCCTCTGCCCAATCAAGCTCCTTACATCCCTCTCCTCCTCATAGAAGCCTCACCTTAGGCAGAAGGCACTTCAAGAGTGCTTTTTGGTTCAAACCAAAGGGAGTAACCCCAATTAAAGGTAACGATTTCTCTTAGCTTTTTTTGTTTTATTTTACTTCTCTAACCCCTAAAATCTTCTCATACTTTTATTTTGTAACAAAACAAGTATTATAAATATACTAGGATATTTTTATGAGAATTATTCTAACTACACTTAAACACACCTCCATCCAATGGGTGAAGAACATAATGTTTCTGTGGATGGTAACCAAATGCCTCACGAAACAATGATTGCTCAATTATCTCATACCGCTTCTCATGGTGGACATTATGATGGAACTATAATTAAATATGATATTATTTATACTTATTTTATATATAAGATTCTACAATTCCATTTTATAGCATACCATTATTCATTTCATGTTGTATATATATATACGATAATTTCATTTGAGGAAGTGCGGACTACCTCCCCCTCAAAGTGATATGAATCATTTATACCATACATGGAACATATAAAGGATGGTATTAATGAACTTAAGTAACACATATAAGATATTTTATTATACTTTAATAATAACATACCTATGTATTATTTGGTTTTGATTCCTTTTAAAATGAAAAATGAAATGGAAGAATCGTTCGTGCGTACGTACGGACTACCGTCTCCACGAACGCGATGAGACTCATTCCCCATCGTATCCATTCAAGTATAATTAACATTTTATGTATAAAAATAATGTTTATGGAATTGATATAATTCTGTATATGTATAAGATACAACCTATCCATAACAAACATGGCTTATTTAACAAAACATATAAAATAAAACAAGTAAGTTAACACCCGAAATGATGATAATACTAAGATATTATTAACAAAGAAATGTTAAAAGATCATATATGATATCATGTTAATGTATATTATTCTTTTATAATTTAATAACAATCATTTAACCATTATACAGAATATTACCCTACCCTTGACAAAGGAAAAGTGCAACGTTAGGGGTTTTCATCTCACTCCTTATTCCCGTGAGATTTATGCCATATTGTCCCTATTACCTTTTGTGTGGTGTATGTACTTCCCATAATTGAATTATTTATGTAATATAATTTAATTTATGTTTATTGACATATTCATTGTATGATAATTCTTTTATGGTGTGTATGTTTCGTAAGTTACCAAATTGGTAAGGGTTAATTTCACAATATAATTTTTATCCAAGGTTGTTTTTACGTAAGTATCTACTGGGAAATATTTATTATCCATGTCCATGTTTTATGAAAGAGTTTTGAAAGGGATTATTTTAAGGGACTTTTTAACAAAACAACATTTCAAATGTTTTAAATATTTATTCTTCTAAATCTTTCTCATTAATTTTCATGTCTTAAAAATGGGTTTTAAGGATTTATTTATATGGACATGAATGTTTTTAAAATGTTAATTCCTTTCAATTGTTTCCAAGTTTTATGGGAAACTTTGATTCAAAAATGCCTTTAAATGAATTCTTTTCCAAATTGTGTGACTTTTAATTGTTTTCTTGAAAAGGGGCCTTTCTATCAAAGAGTTTTACAAATCATTTCTATCTATGTCAAATCCATTAATGGATTTTAAACTTGTTTTGAAGTTGATTTATTATGATACAAAGCTTCCATATTGTATTGAAGGTTTTGTGATATGTTTGACTGTGGATGTGTTATTTTAATACCATTCGTGGTTTATGGTTAAATTATTGACATTTCTTATCCTAGTTCTTATACGAATTTTTATATTAAGTTTCATCCTTTTCAAATGATTAATGTATTGGACATAGTAAATGATGGGTGGAGACCGCAATTGCTCCTCGATGCATCGGTCGGTCTCATGAGACAACTAGACGTGGAATTGGATGAGGCCCTTTCCCATTTTGATATATGGTTTTGGCGGAGGACATAAACATTTTTAGAAGTCTTGACCGAGGCCTTGAAAAAATGTTTTAGAATGTCTGGCATTATACATTCCCTCATTATAGAAATAATATTAATGGTTTACATGGTTATTCTACTAGTAGAATACCCATTATTGTGTTTCATTATGGGATTATTTACTCAACTCATATTCTTTCCATAAAAGTATTCTTGTTTATTAGTGGTAAAAGAACGTGGTTTCAATTATTCACCATGCTTAATATTTATGTCATTTTCCGTAGTATTGCTTACCCTTACTGAGCATTTGATCTCACCCCTTTCTATGTTTTATTTTTCCCAGGATTCCATGAAGTGTATTATGATTGATATGCTGGGTTAAGCTAAAGGGAATAATGGCGTTCTCAAACAACTATTTAAGCTGTTTTTTATGTTTGAAATTGTAATGTAATGTTAATTTATGTAATATATTATCCAAGAATGCTAAACCGATCGGTCATTCAAGGATTGTTTCCTTGTAATCATGCCAATGTATTAAAAGAATGCACCAACTCTGGGTAGCTAGGGTATGTGCATTACAGCTGGTATTAGAGGAAGTTTAGCAATAACCTTGGAAACTAGATCTAGATAAACTCTGATTAGAGAACATTACCGTAAGATAGACTTTGAGGATTAGTATAGAAGAACAACCTAGATTTTTGGTAATGTATATATTTTGTGAGTCTTCCAAGTAAATACATCCCTGTCTGGATACGAGTAGGTAGAGGCGGATCCGGCACAGATGTACCTAGCGGTAAATCCTGAAAACACCACTTTGATCTAGACTCGAATGGGAAATGGTGCACGACAATAGGCCTTGCTGCACTCTTGGTTACGACAGTCCCGGTGGATATGCTTAGGATAATTCTCGATTTATTTACAAACCAATATGAAGGGTTTATGAGTATATATCTCCTCAAAGAAAACATTTTTGATTAAGGATTATATCCATAAACTATTAAATTTACATTAGATATTTTACATGTTTGGAATTATGAATTTTTATTCATAAACTGACCTAGTGTATGACATTGTTTAGAAATGGTGCCCATTAGAAGGAATGAGAACTCCAGCAATACGCATGATCCAAAGAGTAAGAAGGATCATATCATTCATGGTATTAAGCCAGAATTTAGAAGGGAAATAGTCTCCCATGTATTATCATCATATGAAGAAATAATATCATGTGTTAATAAGATAAGTAATGAATTCTTTGAGTCCTATGGCTTTGAATGGAAGCCAGAGAAGAAAAGGATGGTAGAGAGAAATATTGATAAAGGGAATAAGGTAAAGAAGGATTTTCTAATATGTGATAAATGTGGAATGAATCACCTTGGTAAATGATTGAATGGAATTGGAGTTTGTTATATGTGTGGATAAAAAGGACACCAATTATGTGATTGTAAGGGTAAGAAAATGTTTTAAAATGTACAATGCTTCTTCTACAAGGAGTTTGGACACTACATGAACCAATGTCCCAATCATTAGACTATTCCGCAAATGATGCTATTGGATAATAATAATGTTATGAAACTACCACATATGAAGAGGAATGACTTGTGATATTATGTTGTTATTAAGGAATTATTTAATTTGAGTGTTGTATCAATGATGTACTAGTTATATGAATTATGGAGATAAATAATGATTGTACTGCAGTACTATTTTATTGAGTATTTGAGATTATATGGTTTTAAGAAAAGTGAATTAATAGTAAGCTAAAATTTTTGGAAAATAAATGGTTGAAGGAAAGGTAATCCTTAATATAGTCCTGATAACGAGGAAGTGATTTTGGAATAAGAGATGGTTGATTTTGGTAATTCATGATGTTCCGATGTTGTAAAGGAATACATGATGAAGGCGTTCACATGTTATTACCTGGCAAAAAGAATCCTCATTATGTTTAACATCCTTATAAACTTTGGACTAAGAGTTTGGATATAAGTATTTTGGATAATTCTAAAGGTTGGAATGGATTAAGTTTGAAATTGGATACTATTGTTAATGTTATTTTCGGATTTTTATAAAAGGACAACAAAGAGGTCGGGCGACAACTAGTCGCGTCCGACAAGGTCGTGAGACCTAAACTTGCAACAGAAGAGCGAAAAGGGTGACTCACCTATTATTAGAGTACATGATATACTGGTTTGTATATATTTTTTAAATAGTCTGATAAATTAATTATAAATTCATTTTATTTGGAACCCTATACGATTAGGATAAAAAGATTTTTTTTGAAATCTTATGGAGTGAAAGATGAGTTTGTGGTAGAAATTTGTTAAAGGATGGAAATCTACTTCAAAAGTATACATTTATTTTCTTCCCGTATTCTATGAAGAAATAAATTCTTAAACATTAGGTAAGGAATCTTAAAACCAAAAATGTGTTATCCTAATACCTTACATTTTGTCGAACTGATGGTATTTTAAATCATCATAGATTGGTGGCTTTGAGGTCCATAATTCTACAATTGTCTGTGACTGATGACCTCAATCACTCCCTATAAATAATTATGTTTTTCCTCCAATTATGTGTCTCTAATTTCCTCCAATGTTCTCCAAATCGAGATCATAATTTGTTGGTGACTTTTTCATTCCCCTTTTCATCTTATTAAGACTAAATTTTATTAACCCAATTTCCGATGTGGGTTTTCTCACAAAGATGTTTTCTATATTCAATGTTTTATTTTAGAAGAACAATTTCAAATTATGAGGATGCAATTTATTAATGTGGGGAATAATGTAACACCCCAATATTTCATAGAACGTTATTTCTTCAATGTAATTCAATAACTTTCACTACACACAACACTGAGTTCAAGCACACCATAACTTACAAAACTAGCCATTCAAAAGTGGTTATGAATAGTATTAACTGAATTTAGAACTATATATATATTCATCATTACATTAGAATCCATATTATGAGTTTCTTAGACATAATGTAAGAACTAATTCATTTTTTTAGATAAAAGAAGTATTTTACAAAAAAATGAACTTTTACAGCCTTTTAATAGTGAACCCTTTTTAAATTCAATATTTGAAACTTTTATATATTTAATTTGACAACATAAACTTTTTTTTAGAATTGGGACATATGAAATTAGTTTCCATATATTTTTGGTGTTTTTTCTGATAACTTTCATATTTTGAGGAATAATGTAAATTACTAAATTTTAAATAAAAATAATTTTTTTAATCGAAATAATTAAAAGTCATAATTAATGAATTTGAGTGGTTTTAAAGTATATTTAGAACATATTTTCACCATTTAATACAATTTTGGTTATTGGACATAATTTCACATAAAAGTGGACATAAACAACAGTCAATCTTTTGATAGTTGTTATTTCTTAAAAATACGCCTTTTGGTTTTGACAACGAGAATTAATTTTAAATTAATAAATTAAACTTATATGTTTTGAATTTGGTAAAATAGACATCATTTTTGAATTCGGAATATCAAAATTATCCTAGGGTAAATTTTTGTTATTTTTCTGAAAAATTTCAATTTTTGTTGAATAGTGAAAACACTGAGTTATTATTTAAAACCAGATTTAGATTTCAATAATAATTTATTTTGTTTAAATTAATTTTAGGACAAAATAGATACATAAAACCTATATAAATTCAATGTAATTCATTGGTGTCAGTTTATAAAAATTTTAGATATAAAAAATTTTTTATCGAACTTTTTACCGTCTTTTACCCACCTCCTAGGAGCTTTTGCAAATTCCCATAAAAATAAATTTTACCACTTCTCTGAACTGAATTTTGAAAATCTGAGAGACACAGTTAATATCAAAGAGTAAAATGTGGTTCAATGAGATTAAAATAATTTTTGGTTAATAGTGACTTTTTTACTTTTATTTACCACGGGTGAAAGTTAATAGGGTAATTAAGGGTAAAAATGATATTAATAATACCCTCACACATGTCCTAATTCTATTAAAAAAGTTTATCTCCACCAAAAACAACCGTAGGAATAAAATACAATCATTTAGGTCCACTTGGATTAGATTAGGACATTTATTATTATTTAATTCAAAGAAGAAGAAAAAGAGTTAAAATCAATGTTTAACAACTAAAAAAATTTTAATATAGGGTTTCACATAAAATAAATTTTATTATAAATATTCATTAGAAATATTAAAATATTTCCTACATAATGGTATTTTAATTATAATTTTTAGACATTATATAATTAAATCTATAAATGAAACAATGATGATGTAGTGATTACCTTATTAATGAAATAATCAAATAAATGGTAATATAAATATTAAAATAAATATAATTTCAACGTTTTTATGACATCCACTAATTTTCTAGGTGACTATGACATGTTTGTGATGATTAAATGTATCTGTTTAGAAGTAATCAAGTTGTGATGACTTTAACAAAAACAAAATACCAAATATTCTCAAAATTGACATAAATTAATATTTAAAACGAATATTATATGATTAATTGATATTATGTTCCTAAAAATACAAGGTTCGTCCAAAGTAATTATATCATGATAGGTGTATCTTTAATGGACCACTTGAGGCTCTCTTGCAAGTTTATAGTAAGTTTATTAACCATATAATATAAAAATACTAAGAGACATAGTAAATGTCAAACTAAGTAACTAAGGGTTAAAACTAAAATATAAGGTTAATAAAGTGACCCAAACCTGTCTAAAACCTATTGGTTAAGTTTATATAGACCCATCCCCACCTTATAAATTTAATAATCCACTTTTGAGCTATTATAAACGAATATTAATTTATTATAAACTAATACTTTAAGCTTTTCCTAAAGAGCCCCTCCTCCACCTTATAAAAGGACACCACATCTAACCAATTACTCACACCTTTCTAGCCTTCTGGATCATCCAACCTCTTCCCAATTAAGCTCCCTAAATCCCTCTCCTCCTCATAGAAGCCTCACCTTAGGAAAAAGGCACTTCAAGAGTCCTTTTTGGTTCAAACCAAAGGGAGTAACCCCAATTAAAGGTAACAATTTCTCTTATCTTCTTTTGTTTTATTTTACTTATCTAACCCCTAAAATCTTCTCATACTTTTCTTTTGTAACAAAACAAGTATTATAAGTATACTAGGATATTTTTATGAGAATTATTCTAACTACACTTAAAAACACCTCCATCCAATGGGTGAAGAACATAATGTTTCTTTGGATGGTAACCAAATGCCTCACGAAACGATGGTTGTTCAATTATCTCCTACCGCTTCTCATGGTGGCCATTATGATGGAACTATAATTAAATATGATATTATTTATACTTATTTTATATATAAGCTTCGACAATTCCATTTTATAGCATACCATTATTCATTTCATGTTGTATATATATATACGATAATTTCATTTGAGGAAGTGCGGACTACCTCCCCCTCAAAGTGATATGACTTGTTTATACCATACATGGAACATATAAAGGATGGTATTAATGAACTTAAGTAACACATATAAGATATTTTATTATACTTTAATAATAATATACCTATGTATTATTTGGTTTTGATTCCTTTTAAAATGAAAAATGAAATGGAAGAATCGTTCGTGCGTACGTACGGACTACCGTCTCCACGAACGCGATGAGACTCATTCCCCATCTTATCCATTCAAGTATAATTATCATTTTATGTATAAAAATAATGTTTATGGAATTTATATAATTATTTATATGTATAATATACAACCTATCCATAACAAACATGGCTTATTTAATAAATCATATAAAATAAAACAAGTAAGTTAACACCCGAAATGATGATAATACTAAGATATTATTAACAAAGAAATGTTAAAAGATCATATATGATATCATGTTTATGTATATTATTCTTTTATAATTTAATAACATTCATTTAACAATTATACAGAATATTACCCTACCCTCGACAAAGGAAAAGTGCAACGTTAGGGGTTTTCATCTCACTCCTTATTCCCGTGAGATTTATGGCATATTGTCCCTATTACCTTTTGTGTGGTGTATGTACTTCCCATAATTGAATTCTTTATGTAATACAACTTAATTTATGTTTATTGACATATTCATTGTATGATAACTCTTTTATGGGGTGTATGTTTCGTAAGTTACCAAATTGGTAAGGGTTAATTTCACAATATCTTTTTTATCCAAGGTTGTTTTTACGTAAGTATCTACTGGGAAATATTTATTATCCATATCCATGTTTTATGAAAGAGTTTTGAAAGGGATTATTTTAAGGGACTTTTTAATAAAACAACATTTCAAATGTTTTAAATATTTATTCTTCTAAATCTTTGTCATTAATGTTCATGTCTTAAAAATGGTTTTTAAGGATTTATTTATATGGACATGAATGTTTTTAAAATGTCAATTCCTTTCAATTGTTTCCAAGTGGTATGGGAAAGGTTGATTCAAAAATGCCTTTAAATGAATTCTTTTCCAAATTGTGTGACTTTTAATTGTTTTCCTCAAAAGGGGTATTTCTATCAAAGAGTTTTACAAGTCATTTCCATCTATGTAAAATCCTTTAATGGATTTTAAACTTGTTTTGAAGTTGATTTATCATGATACAAAGCTTCCATATTGTATTGAAGGTTTTGTGATATGTTTGACTGTGGATGTGTTATTTTAATACCATTCGTGGTTTATGGTTAAATTATTTACATTTCTTATCCTAGTTCTTATACGAATTTTTATGTTAAGTTTCATCCTTTTCATATGAGTAATGTATTGGACATAGTAAATGATGGGTGGAGACCGCAATAGCTCCTCGATGCATCGGTAGGTCTCATGAGACAACTAGACGTGGAATTGGCTGAGGCCCTTTCCCATTTTGATATATGGTTTTGGATGATGCCTTAATCATTTTTAGACGTCTTGGCCAAGGCCTTGAAAAAATGTTTTAGAATGTCTGGCATTATACATTCCCTCATTATAGAAATAATATTAATGGTTCACGTGGTTATTCTACTAGTAGAATACCCATGATTATGTTTCATTATGGTATTATTTACTCAACTCATATTCTTTCCATAAAAGTATTCATGTTTATTAGTGGTAAAAGAATGTGGTTTCAATTATTCACCATGATTAATATTTTTTTCATTTTCCACAGTATTGCTTACCCTTACTGAGAATTTGATCTCACCTTTTTCTATGTTTTATTTTTCCCAGGATTCCAAGAAGTGTATTATGATTGGTATGCTGGGTTAAGCTAAAGGGAATAATGGCGTTCTCAAATAACTATTTAAGCTGTGTTTTATGTTTGAAATTATAATGTAATGTTAATTTATGTAATCTATTTTCCAAGACTGCTAAACTGATCTGTCATTCGAGGCTTGTTTCCTTGTAATCATGCCAATGTATTAAAAGAATGCACCAACTCCGGGTGACTAGGGTCTGTGCATTATAGTTGGTATTAGAAGAAGTTTAGCAATAACCTTGGAAACTAGATTTAGATAAACTCTGATTAGAGAACATTACCGTAAGATAGACTTTGAGGATTAGTATAGAAGAACAACCTAGAATTTTGGTAATGTATATATTTTGTGAGTCTTCCAAGTAAATACATCCCTATCTGGATACGAGTAGGTAGAGGCAGATCCGGCACAGATGTACCTAGCGGTAAAACCTGAAAACACCACTTTGAGCTAGACTCGAATGAGAAATGGTGCACGACAACAGGCCTTGCTGCACTCTTGGTTACGACACTCCCGGGGGATATTCTTAGGATAATTCTCGTTTTCTTTACAAACCAATATGAAGGGTTTATGAGTATATATCTCCTCAAAGAAAACATTTTTGATTAAGGATTATATCCATAAACAAGTAAATTTACATTAGATATTTTACATGTTTGGAATTATGACTTTTTATTCATAAACTGACCTAGTGTATGACATTGTTTAGAAATGGTGCCCATTAGAAGGAATGAGAACTCCAGCAATACGCATGATCCAAAGAGTAAGAAGGATCATATAATTCATGGTCTTAAGCCATAATTTAGAAGGGAAATAGTCTCCCATGTATTATCATCATATGAAGAAATAGTATCATGTGTTAATAAGATAAGTAAAGAATTCTATGAGTCCTATGGCTTTGAATGGAAGCCAGAGAAGAAAAGTATGGTAGAAAGAAATATGGATAAAGGGAATAAGGGAAAGAAGGATTTTCCAATATATGATAAATGTGGAATGAATCACCTTGGTAAATGCTTGAAGGGAATGGGAGTTTGTTATATGTGTGGATAAAAAGGACACCAATTATGTGATTGCAAGGGTAAGAAAATGTTTTCAAATGTACAATGCTTCTTCTACAAGGAGTTTGGACACTACGTGAACCAATGTCCCAATCATCACACTATGCCGCAAATAATGCTATTGGATAATAATAAAGTTATGATACTACCACAGATGAAGAGGAATGACTTGTGATCTTATGTTGTTATTAAGGAATTATTTAATTTGAGTGTTGTATCAATTATTTACTAGTTATATGAATTATGGAGATAAATAATGATTGTACTGCATTACTATTTTATTTAGGATTTGAGATTATATGGTTTTAAGAAAAGTGAATTAATAGTAAGATAAACTTTTTGGAAAATAAATGGTTGAAGGGAAGGTAATCCTTAATATAGTCCTGATAATGAGGAATTGATTTTGGAATAAGAGATGGTTGATTTTGGTAATTCTTGATGTTGCGATGTTGAAAAGGAATACATGACGAAGGCGTTCACATGTTATTACCTGGCAAAAAGGATCCTCATTATGTTTAACATCATTATAAACATTGGACTAAGAGTTTGGATATAAGTATTTTGGATAGTTATAATGGTTGGAATGGATTAAGTTTGAAATTGGATACTATTGCTAAAGTTATTTTCGGATTTTTATAAAAGGACAACCAAGAGGTCGGGCGACAACTAGTCGCGTCCGACAAGATCGTGAGACCTAAACTCGCAACAGAAGAGCGACAAGGGTGACTCACCTATTATTAGAGTACATGATATACTGGTTTGAATATATTTTTTAAATAGTCTGATAAATTAATTATAAATTCATTTTTTTGGAACCCTATACGATTAGGATAAAAAGATTTTTTTTGAAATCTTATGGAGTGAAAGATAAGTTTGTGGTAGAAATTTGTTAAAGGATGGAAATCTACTTCAAAAGTATACATTTATTTTCATCCCTTATTCTATGAATAAATAAATTCTTAAACATTAGGTAAGGAATATTAAAACCAAAAATGTGTTATCCTAATACCTTACATTTTGTTGAACTGATGTTATTTTAAATCATCATAGATTGGTGGCTATGAGGCCCATAATTCTACAATTGTTTGTGACTGATGACCTCAATCACTCACTATAAATAATTATGTTTTTCCTACAATTATGTGTCTCTAATTTCCTCCAATGTTCTCCAAATCAAGATCATAATTTGGTGGTGACGTTTTCATTCCCCTTTTCATCTTATTAAGACTAAATTTTATTAACCCAATTTCTGATGTGGGTTTTCTCACAATGATGTTTTCTATATTCAACGTTTTATTTTAGAAGAACAATTTCAAATTATGAGGATGCAATTTATTAATGGGGGGAATAATGTAACACCCCCAGATTTCATAGAACGTTATTTCTTCAATGTAATTCAATAACTTTCACTACACGCAACACTGAGTTCAAGCACACCATAACTTACGAAACTAGCCATTCAAAAGTGGTTATGAATAGTATTAACTGAATTTAGAACTATATATATATTCATCATAATTTTAGAATCCATATTATGAGTTTATTAGACATAATGTAAGGACTAATTCATTTTTTTAGATAAAATAAGTATTTTACAAAAAAATGAACTTTTACAGCCTTTTAATGGTGAACCATTTTTAATCCAATATTTGAAACTTTTATATATTCAATTTGACAACATAAACTTTTTTTTAGAATTGAGACATAAGAAATTAGTTTCCATATATTTTTGGTGTTTTTTCTGATAACTTTCATATTTTGATGAATAATGTAAATCACTAAATTTTAAATAAAAATAATTTTTTTAATCGAAATAATTAAAAGTCATAATTAATGACTTTGAGTGGTTTTAAAGTATATTTAGAACATATTTTTACCATTTAATACAATTTTGGTTATTGGACATAATTTCACATAAAATTGGACATAAACAAGAGTCAATCTTTTGATAGTTGTTATTTCTAAAAAATACGCCTTTTGGTTTTGACAACGGGAATTAATTTTAAATTAATAAATTAAACTTATATGTTTTGAATTTGGTAAAATAGACATCATTTCTGAATTCGGAATATCAAAATTATCCTAGGGTAAATTTTTGTTATTTTTCTGAAAAATTTCAATTTTTGTTGAATAGTGAAAATACTGAGTTATTATTTAAAACCAGATTTAGATTTCAATAATAATTTATTTTGTTTAAATTAATTTTAGGTCAAAATAGATATATAAAACCTATATAAATTCAATGTAATTCATTGGTTTCAGTTTATAATAATTTTAGATATATAAAAAATTTTATCGAACTTTTTACCGTCTTTTACCCACCTCATAGGAGCTTTTGCAAATTCCCATAAAACTAAATTTTACCACTTTTCTGAACTGAATTTTGAAAATCCGAGAGACACAGTTAATATCAAAGAGTAAAATGTGGTTCAATGAGATTAAAATAATTTTTGGTTAATAGTGACTTTTTACTTTTATTTACCACGGTTAAAAGTTGATAGGGTAATTAAGGGTAAAAATGATATTAATATTACCCTCACACATGTCCTAATTCTATTAAAAAAGTTTTTCTCCACTAAAAACAACCTTAGGAATAAAATATTATCATTTAGGTCCACTTGGATTAGATTAGGACATTTATTATTATTTAATTCAAAGAAGAAAAAAAAAGAGTTAAAAACAATGTTTAACAACTAAAAAAAATTTAATATAGGGTTTCACATAAAATAAATTTGATTATAAATATTCATTAGAAATATTAAAATATTTCCTACATAATGGTATTTTAATTATAATTTTTAGACATTAAACAATTAAATTTATAAATGAAACAATGATGATGTAGTGATTACCTTATTAATTAAATAATCAAATAAATGGTAATATAAATATTAAAATAAATATAATTTCAAAGTTTTTATGACATCCACTAATTTTCTAGGTGACTATGACATGTTTGGAATGATTAAATGTATCTGTTTCGAAGTAATCAAGTTGTGATGACTTTCACAAAAACAAAATACCAAATATTCTCAAAATTGACATAAATTAATATTTAAAACAAATATTATATGATTAATTGATATTATATTCCTAAAAATATAAGGTTCGGACAAAGGAATTATATCATGATAGGTTTATCTTTAATGGACCACTTTAGGGTCTCTTGCAAGTTTATAGTATGTTTATTAACAATATAATTTAAAAATACTAAGAGACATGGTAAATGTCAAACTAAGTAACTAAGCGTTAAAACTATAATATAAGGTTAATAAAGTGACCCAAACCTGTCTAAAACCTATTGGTTAAGTTTATTTAGACCCATCCCCACCTTATAATTTTAATAATCCACTTTGGAGCTATTAGAAACGAATATGAATTTATTACAAACTAATACTTTAAGTTTTTCCTAAAGAGCCCCTCCTCCACCTTATAAAAGGACACCACATCTAACTAATTCCTCACACCTTTCTAGCCTTCTGGATCATCCAACCTCTGCCAAATTAAGCTCCCTACATCCCTCTCCTCCTCATAGAAGCCTTACCTTAGGCAGAAGGCACTTCAAGAGTCCTTTTTGGTTCAAACCAAAGGGAGTAACCCCAATTAAAGGTAACGATTTCTCTTAGCTTCTTTTGTTTTATTTTACTTCTCTAACCCCTAAACTCTTCTCATACTTTTCTTTTGTAACAGAACAAGTATTATAAATATACTAGGATATTTTTATGAGAATTATTCTAACTACACTTAAACACACCTCCATCTAATGGGTGAAGAACATAATGTTTCTGTGGATGGTAACCAAATGCCTCACGAAACGATGATTGTTCAATTATCTCCTTCCGCTTCTCATGGTGGCCATTATGATGGAACTATAATTAAATATGATATTATTTATACTTATTTTATTTATAAGCTTCTACAATTCCATTTTATATCATACCATTATTCATTTCATGTTGTATATATATACACGATAATTTCATTTGAGGAAGTGCGGACTACCTCCCCCTCAAAGTGATATGACTCGTTTATACCATACATGGAACATATAAAGGATGCTATTAATGAACTGAAGTAACACATATAAGATATTTTATTGTAATTTAATAATAATATACCTATGTATTATTTGGTTTTGATTCCTTTTAAAATGAAAAATGAAATGGGAGAATCGTTCGTGCGTACGTACGGACTACCGTCTCCACGAATGCGATGAGACTCATTCCCCATCGTATCCATTCAAGTATAATTATCATTTTATGTATAAAAATAATGTTTATGGAATTGTTATAATTCTGTATATGTATAAGATACAACCTATCCATAACAAACATGGCTTATTTAATAAAACATATAAAATAAAACAAGTAAGTTAACACCCGAAATGATGATAATACTAATATATTATTAACAAAGAAATGTTAAAAGATCATATATGATATCATGTTAATGTATATTATTCTTTTATAATTTAATAATAATCATTTAACCATTATACAGAATATTACCCTACCCTCGACAAAGGAAAAGTGTAACGTTAGGGGTTTTCATCTCACTCCTTATTCCCGTGAGATTTATGCCATATTGTCCCTATTACCTTTTGTGTGGTGTATGTACTTCCCATAATTGAATTCTTTATGTAATACAATTTAATTTATGTTTATTGACATATTCATTGTATGATAACTCTTTTATGGGGTGTATGTTTCATATGTTACCAAATTGGTAAGGGTTAATTTCACAATATCTTTTTTATCCAAGGTTGTTTTTACGTAAGTATCTACTGGGAAATATTTATTATCCCTGTCCATGTTTTATGAAAGAGTTTTGAAAGGGATTATTTTAAGGGACTTTTTAATAAAACAAAATTTCAAATGTTTTAAATATTTATTCTTCAAAATCATTCTCATTAATGTTCATGTCTTAAAAATGGTTTTTAAAGATTTATTTATATGGACATGAATGTTTTTAAAATTTCAATTCCGTTCAATTGTTTCCAAGTGGTATGGGAAACTTTGATTCAAAAATGCCTTTAAATGAATTATTTTCCAAATTGTGTGACTTTTAATTGTTTTCCTGAAAAGGGGTATTTCTATCAAAGAGTTTTACAAATCATTTCCATCTATGTCAAATCCTTTAATGGATTTTAAACTTGTTTTGAAGTTGATTTATTATGATACAAAGCTTCCATATTGTATTGAAGGTTTTGTGATATGTTCGACTGCGGATGTGTCATTTTAATACCATTCGTGGTTTATGGTTAAATTATTGACATTTCTTATCCTAGTTCTTATACGAATTTTTATGTTATGTTTCATCCTTTTCATACGAGTAATGTATTGGACATAGTAAATGATGGGTGGAGACCGCAATAGATCCTCGATGCATCGGTAGGTCTCATGAGACAACTAGACGTGGAATTGGCTGAGGCCCTTTCCCATTTTGATATATGTTTTTGGCTGAGGCCTTAATCATTTTTAGACGTCTTGGCCGAGGCTTGAAAAAATGTTTTAGAATGTCTGGCATTATACATTCCCTCATTATAGAAATAATATTAATGGTTCACGTGGTTATTCGACTAGTAGAATACCCATGATTATGTTTCATTATGGGATTATTTACTCAACTCACATTCTTTCCATAAAAGTATTCATGTTTATTAGTGGTAAAAGAATGTGGTTTCAATTATTCACCATGCTTAATATTTTTGTCATTTTCCGCAGTATTGCTTACCCTTACAGAGCATTTGATCTCACCCCTTTTTATGTTTTATTTTTCCCAGGATTCCAAGAAGTGTATTATGATTGATATGGTGGGTTAAGCTAAAGGGAATAATGGCGTTCTCAAACAACTATTTAAGCAGTGTTTTATGTTTGAAATTGTAATGTAATGTTAATTTATGTAATCTATTTTCCAAGACTGCTAAACCGATCGGTCATTCGAGGCTTGTTTCCCTGTAATCATGCCAATGTATTAAAAGAATGCACCAACTCCGGGTAACTAGGGTCTGTGCATTACAGTTGGTATTAGAGGAAGTTTAGCAATAACCTTGGAAACTAGATTTAGATAAAATCTGATTATAGAACATTACCGTAAGATAGACTTTGAGGATTAGTATAGAAGAACAACCTAGAATTTTGGTAACGTATAGATTTTGTGAGTCTTCCAAGTAAATACATCCCTGTCTGGATACGAGTAGGTAGAGGCGGATCCGGCACAGATGTACCTAGCAGTAAAACCTGAAAACACCACTTTGAGCTAGAATCGAATGTGAAATGGTGCACGACAACAGGCCTTGTTGCACTCTTGGTTACGACACTCCTGGGGGATATGCTTAGGATAATTCTCGTTTTCTTTACAAACCAATATGAAGGGTTTATGAGTATATATCTCCTCAATGAAAACATTTTTGATTAAGGATTATATCCATAAATTATTAAATTTACATTAGATATTTTACATGTTTGGAATTATGAATTTTTATTCATAAACTGACCTAGTGTATGACATTGTTTAGAAATGGTTCCCATTAGAAGGAATGAGAACTCCAGCAATACGCATGATCCAAAGAGTAAGAAGGATCATTTCATTCATGGTCTTAAGACAGAATTTAGAAGGGAAATAGTCTCCCATGTATTATCATCATATGAAGAAATAGTATCATGTGTTAATAAGATAAGTAAATAATTCTTTGAGTCCTATGGCTTTGAATGGAAGCCATAGAAGAAAAGGATGGTAGAAAGAAATATGGATAAAGGGAATAAGGGAAAGAAGGATTTTCCGATATGTGATAAATGTGGAATGAATCACCTTGGTAAATGCTTGATGGGAATGGGAGTTTGTTATATGTGTGGATAAAAAGGACACAAATTATGTGATTGCAAGGGTAAGAAAATGTTTTCAAATGTACAATTCTTCTTCTACAAGGAGTTTGGACACTACGTGAACCAATGTCCCAATCATCAGACTATGCCGCAAATGATGCTATTGGATAATAATAAAGTTATGATACTACCACAGATGAAGAGGAATGACTTGTGATCTTATGTTTTTATTAAGGTATTATTTAATTTGAGTGTTGTATCAATGATGTACTAGTAATATGAATTATGGAGATAAATAATGATTGTACTGCAGTACTATTTTATTGAGGATTTGAGATTATATGGTTTTAAGAAAAGTGATTTAATAGTAAGCTAAACTTTTTGGAAAATAAATGGTTGATGGAAAGGTAATCCATAATATATACCTGATAATGAGGAAGTGATTTTGGAATAAGAGATGGTTGATTTTGGTAATTCATGATGTTGCGATGTTGTAAAGGAATACATGATGAAGGCGTTCACATGTTATTACCTGGAAAAAAGGATACTCATTATGTTTAACATCCTTATAAAATTTGGACTAAGAGTTTGGATATAAGTATTTTGGATAATTCTAAAGGTTGGAATGGATTAAGTTTGAAATTGGATACTATTGTTAAAGTTATTTTCGGATTTTTATAAAAGGACAACCAAGAGGTCGGGCGACAACTAGTCGCGTCCGACAAGGTCGTGAGACCTAAACTCGCAACAGAAGAGCGACAAGGGTGACTCACCTATTATTAGAGTACATGATAGACTGGTTTGTATATATTTTTTAAATAGTCTGATAAATTAATTATAAATTCATTTTTTTTTGAACCCTATACGATTAGGATAAATAGAATTTTTTTTGAAATCTTATGGAGTGAAAGATGAGTTTGTGGTAGAAATTTGTTAAAGGATGGAAATCTACTTCAAAAGTATACATTTATTTTCTTCCCTTATTCTATGAAGAAATAAATTCTTAAACATTAGGTAAGGAATCTTAAAACCAAAAATGTGTTATCCTAATACCTTACATTTTGTTGAACTGATGGTATTTTAAATCATCATATATTGGTGGCTTTGAGGCCCATAATTCTACAATTGTTTGTGACTGATGACCTCAATCACTCCCTATAAATAATTATGTTTTTCCTACAATTATGTGTCTCTAATTTCCTCCAATGTTCTCCAAATAGAGATCATAATTTGGTGGTGACTTTTTCATTCCCCTTTTCATCTTATTAAGACTAAATTTTATTAACCCAATTTCCGATGTGGGTTATCTCACAAAGATGTCTTCTATATTCAAAATTTTATTTTAGAAGAACAATTTCAAATTATGAGGATGCAATTTATTAATGGGGGGAATAATGTAACACCCCAATATTTCCTAGAACGTTATTTCTTCAATGTAATTCAATAACATTCACTACAGGAAACACTGAGTTCAAGCACACCATAACTTACGAAACTAGCCATTCAAAAGTGGTTATGAATAGTATTAACTAAATTTAGAACTATATATATATTCATCATAATTTTAAAATCCATATTATGAGTTTCTTAGACATAATGTAAGAAATAATTCATTTTTTTAGATAAAAGAAGTATTTTAGAAATAAATGATCTTTTACAGCCTTTTAATGGTGAACCCTTTTTAAATCCAATATTTGAAACTTTTATATATTCAATTTGATAACATAAATTTTTTTTTAGAATTGGGAAATAAGAATTTATTTTCCATATATTTTTGGTGTTTTTCCTGATAACTTTTATATTTTGATGAATAGTGTAAATTACTGAATTTTAAATAAAAATAATTTTTTTAATCGAAATAATTAAAAGTCATAATTAATGAATTTGAGTGGTTTTAAAGTATATTTAGAAAATAGTTTTACCATTTAATACAATTTTGGTTATTGGATGTAATTTCACATTTAAATTGGACATAAACAAGAGTCAATCTTTTGATAGTTATTATTTCTTAAAAATACGCCTTTTGGTTTTGACAACGGGAATTAATTTTAAATTAATAAATTAAACTTATATATTTTGAATTTGGTAAAATAGACATCATTTTTGATTTCAGAATATCAAAATTATCCTAGGGTAAATTTTTGTTATTTTTCTGAAAAATTTCAATTTTTGTTGAATAGTGAAAACACTGAGTTATTATTTAAAACCAGATTTAGATTTCAATAATAATTTATTTTGTTTAAATTAATTTTAGGTCAAAATAGATACATAAAACCTATATAAATTCAATGTAATACATTGGTGTCAATTTATAATAATTTTAGATATATAAAATGTTTTATCAAACTTTTTACCGCCTTTTACCCACCTCTTAGGAGCTTTTGCAAATTCACATAAAACATAATTTTACCCCTTCTGTGAGCTGAATTTTTAAAATCCGAGAGACACGGTTAATATCAAGGAGTAAAATTTTGTTTAATGAGATGAAAATATTTTTTGGCGAACAGTAACTTTTTTCTTTTATTTACCACCGTTAAAAGTAAATAGGGTAATTAAGGGTAAAAATGATATTAATATTACTGTCACACATTTTCTAATTCTATTGGACAAGTTTATCTCCACCAAAAACAACCTTAGAAATAAAATATTATCATTTGGGTTCACTTGGATTAGATTAGGACATTTATTATTATTTAATTCAAAAAAGAGTTAAAAGAGTTAAAATCAATGTTTAACAACTAAAAAAATTTAATATTGGGTTTTACATAAAATAAATTCGATTATAAATATTAATTAGAAATATAAAAAGTTTTAATAGATAATGGTATTTTAATTATAATTTTTAGACATTAAAAAAATGAAATTTATTTATGACACAATGATGATGCAGTAATTACCTTATTAATGAAATAATCAAATAAATGGTAATATAAATATTAAAATAAATATAATTTCAAATGTTTTATGACATACATGAATTTTCTAGGTGACTATGACTTGTTAGGTCTGATTCAATGTATCTTTTCCAAAGTAATCAAGTTGTGATGAATATCACAAAAACAAAATACCAAATAGTGTCAAAATTGACATAAATTAATATTTAAAACAAATATTATTTGATTAATTGATATTATATTCCTAAAAATATATGGTTCGTCCAAAGGACTTATATCACGATAGGTGTATCATTAATGGACCACTTGGGGGTCCCTTGGAAGTTTATAGTAAGTTTATTAACCATATAATATAAAAATACTAAGAGACATGGTAAATGTTAAACTAAGTAACTAATGGATAAAACTAAACTATAAGGTTAATAAAGTGACCCAAACCTATCTAAAACCTATTTGTTAATTGTATTTATACCGATACTCACCTTATACTTTGAATAATCTACATTGGAGCCGTTATAATCAGAATATGAATTTATTATAAATTAATACTTTATGTTTTTTCTAAAGAGACCCTCCTCCCCCTTATAAAAGGACACCACTTCTAACAAATTCCTCACACCATTAAAGCCTTTTGGATCGTCCAAACTATGCTAAATTAAGCTCCCTACATCCATCTCCTTATCCTTGAATCCTTACCTTAGGCAGAAGGCACTTTAAGAATCCTTTTTGGTTCAAAACAAAGTAAGTTACCCTAACTAAAGGTAACAATTTCTCTTAGCTTCTATTCGTTTATTTTACTTCCCCAACCCCTATACTCTTATCATCCTTTTCATTTGTAAAAAAAACAGTATCTCAAATATAATAGGATTTTGTTATGAGATTTATTAAAACTACACTTACACGCACCTCCATCTAATGGGAGAAGAACATAATGTTTCTGTGGATGGAAACCAAACGCCTCCCGAAACGATGATTGTTCAATTATCTCCTACTGCCTCTCTTGGTGGCCATTATGATAGAACTCTAATTAAATATGATATTAATTATATTTATTTTATATATAAGCTTTTTTAATTCCATTTTATAGCATACCATTATTCTTTTTATGTTGTTTATATATATATATATGATAATTTCATTTGAGGAAGTGCGGACTACCGCCCACTCAAAGTGATATGAAGCATTTATAACATACATGGAACATATAAAGGATGGTATTAATGAATATAAGTAACAAATATAAGATATTATATTATAATTTAATAATAATATACCTATGTGTTATTTGGTTTTTATTCCTTTTAAAATGAAAAATGAAATAGAAGTAGCGTTCGTGCATACGTACGGACTACCGTCTCCACGAACGCGATGAGATTCATTCCCCATCGTATCCATTCAAGTATAATTCTCATTTTATGATTAAAAATAATTTTTAAGGACTTGATATAATTATGGATATGTATAAGATACAATCTATCCATAACAAACATGTTTTATGTAACAAAACATATAATGTAAAACGAGTAAATTTACACCCGAAACGATGATAATACTAAGTTATTATTAACAAAAGAAATGTTAAAAGATGATATATGATATCATATTAATGTATATTATTCTTTTATAATTTAATTATAATCATTTAAACATTATACAGGAGATTAACCTACCCTCTAAAAAGTAAAAGTACAAGGTAAGGGGTTTTCATCTCACTCATTATTCCTGTGAGATTCAGGCCATATTGCCACTATTAACTTTTGTGTGGTGTATGTACTGCCCATAATTATATTCTTTATTTATTAAAATTTACATTATGTGTATTGAAATATTCATTGTATGATACCTATTTTATGGGGTGTATGTTTCTTTATTTACCAAATTGGTAAGGGTTAATTTCGCAGTCTCTTTATTATCCGAGGTTGTTTTTACGTAAGTATCTACTGGGAAATATTTATTATCCATGTACATGTTTTATGAAAGAGTTTTCAAAGGGATTATTTTAAGGGACTTTATAGTAAAACAACATTACAAATGTTTTAAACATTTATTCTTCTAAATATTTCTCATTAATGTTTATGTCTTCAAAATGGTTTTTAAGGATTTATTTATATGGACATGAATGTTTTTAAAATGTTAATTCCTTTATAAAGTTTCAAAGTGGAATGGGACACTTTGATTCCAAAATGTCTTTAAATGACTTATTTTCCAAATTGGGTGACTTTTAAATGTTCTCATTAAAAGGGGTATTTCTATCAAAGAGTTTTATAAATTTTTTCAATCTATTTCAAATCCTTTAATGGATTTTAAACTTGTTCTGAAGTTGATTTATTATGATACAAAACATCCATATTGTATTGAAGGTTTTGGGATATGTTTGACTGTGGATGTGTTATTTTTATACAATTTTTTCTTTATAGTTAAAGTATTGAAATTTTGTATCCTATTTCTTATATGAATGTTTATGTTAAGTTTCATCCTTTTCATATGAGGAATGTATTTGACATAGTAAGTGACGGGTGGAGCCCGTTATAGCTCCTCGATGCATTGGTAGGTCTCATTAGAAAAATAGACATGGAACTAGCCCAGGCTCTATCCCATTTTGATATATGGTTTTGGCCGAGGCCTTAATCATTTTTAGACATCGTGGCTGAGGCCTTGAAAAAATGTTTTAGAATGTCTGGCATTATACATTCCCTCATTATGGAAATAATATTGATGGTTCATGTGGTTTTTAGACTAGTAGAATAATAATGATTATGTTTTATTGTGGCATTATTTAATCAACTCATATTCTTGCCTTAAAAGTATTCATGTTTATTTTTGGTAAAGGCATGTGGTTTCAATTATTCACCATGCTTAATATTTATGTCATTTTCTACAGTATTTATTACCCTTACTAGGCGTTTGAGCTCACCCCTTTCTATGTTTTATTTTCCCAGGATTCCAAGAAGTGTATTATTATTGATATGCACGGTTAAGTTAAAGGGAATAATGGTGTTTTCAATGAACTATTTATGCTGTGTTTTATTTTTTAAATTGTAATGTAATGTCAATGTATGTAATATATTTTCCAAGACTGCTAAACCTATTGGTCCTTCGGGACTTGTTTCCTTGTAATCATGCCAATGTATTAAAATAATGCACCGACTCCAAGTAACTGGGTTCGGGTGTTACATGTCCTTTTGTTTTATGTTCATAGAAGATTATTTCATTTTCTACGTCATCCTTCTTCTAATCCTTTATCCAATTTCCTTTCTTATCACATGTACCTCAATATTTTTATTTCATAAAGTAAATATTATTTCTTTAATTTTTTTAAAACTTCAAGTTAAATTATCCTTTTCTTCATCATTTTCCGAAGGCGATTCTGCATCACATGAACTTTTATCATCAATAATCCCTTTATGTGTAGATTAAA
The DNA here is from genome assembly GCA_963277665.1 of Viscum album. Lineage (NCBI taxonomy): Eukaryota > Viridiplantae > Streptophyta > Magnoliopsida > Santalales > Viscaceae > Viscum > Viscum album. Next base: position 787,795,098 of record OY728166.1, read on the forward strand.
AAAGTATTAAAGGATACTTACTTCCTTTTTAGTTATTAAGCTTTCTTTTTCACTTGTAATTATTCTTCATACACCCTTATTTTTCTAATTAGCTCTTTTACCAATAGTTTACCTATATCACAAGACAATCTTATTGACATAAATTCACATCTCCATCTTTCTAGAAGGTATATAAAAAGTTTCATGACCAAATATGTCTTATAAATTTTCTTTCAATGTGTGTTATTTGTGTTAAACTCACATTTATTTTTAGAAACATTTGAGGGATTGATTTCCCAGGCTACATCTTTAAAGTATCTTATTTCAAAGTATGTCTATTTAAATGTATTTTTTTAACATTATATTTTTCTTCATGTGATATAGCAATGGTTTCACATATCTAATAAGTAGTAGTACTGACTGATATTATACTAAACTAACCATCTAATAAAGAAAATTATAAAGCATTTATGACATTAAATTTACAATTATATAAAAACATAAACGGTCACTATACAAAGCTCCAATAGTTTTATATTTTTATATTTATCATTAATGACATTATAGACATGGAATCCCATACTCTCTAAATAAATTTTCATTTTACTTTTACTTTGATCATAATATGGTCCATTATAATAAGTAGGTCAATTAGTGGTACTTTTTTCTTTTGTATGACTATCCATAATGAATTGAATTTAGATAAAAATTGAAATTGTAGATCTTTAAATAAAACTAAATCATAGTAACAGGTAATTTTGAAAGGGCTATGATACTAAATAGTTGTCCCAGGGGAATATTCAAGAGGGATAGGGGGGCTTGAACTAAATTTCCACAAAATTATATGTTTATAAATAATTTAAAAACTAAATCGAATTAATTGATAAAATATCATAATTGCAAAAAAAGAGTTTAAATATACAACTTGATGTTTTCAAATGGTTCTGAAAATCTTGATCATAGCTTCGTTAAAATGCTTATGAAAATAATTTATATTTCGAAACTAATCTACTTGTATCATACATTGTATAAAAAAATAGATTACATCAACTATAAGATTATAATTTTGATTAATAAAATTCAAACAAAAAATAAATCAGTTTTAATATAAGGAAATCGAAATAGATATAGGGAGTGGTGGATATTTAACAAGTGGTCCAGTCCCAAGATGAGACTTAATATCCACCACTTAGAAATCACATAATATTAAGTAGTTTTTTATTAAATTAAGTGATCCACAACTCTGATCAGGTTTTATAGACAACAACACACAAGCATTTCCCGAAATAGTGAATATTCCATATTTATACTTGGGATAAAACAAGATTCAAGGTCACAAATGACCTATTTCATAGTTTTTGGGGGAATATAAATGAAATATTTGAGAGAGCATCAAGTACTCTCATGTATAATATTTGAAACTATGTTTCTATAATTAAATAGAGTAAATTTATATTGAATTTAAAAAAATTGAAATATTTGGAGATATAATATAATAGAATGTGATGAAACATGATATGAATAGTTTCAGATGTATGGTGTCTTACAAAGTTTTCTTTGAAAATTTATCTAACAAGATTCATACCTTAATTAGGAATCATAGATCCATGATAATTTCTGACTAAATCTTATATTTTAAACATTTCCAAATATTTAATCTTCTATTATATTATATAAGATAATATTTTCATATCACTCCTCACATGATCATATTTTCTTCATAAAAAATATATTCATACAAAAATAGCTAATGTAGAACATCAAATGCATTATTAAATGCATTAATTCTTAAAAAAAATAGGTGTTGGATATTTGTTATGATCCACTAATATGTTATTCATGGAAATCTATCTTCACTTAAAACACAATTAGTTGAAACGAAAACATGACACAATCAGTAGGCACAATCAATTGTTTTAATCAGTTGGCTTGATATGTTCTTTACAGTATGCAATCAGTTCATTTAGTCTTATGGTGATAATTTTTCATCATGTGGTTAATAAAAATTATATAAATAATTACAATAAAATAAATGAAAATTTTAAATACCAAGGAATAATAACTCCATTTCTTCATATGGTTGGAAGTTTCCTTCATATTACCACATAAATAAATCACACAGTATAGACTTTGGAAATCATGGTTAGTATATCCCTATCACATGGTAGGTTTATTGTACATGTAATAAGGTAATTCTAGACACATGTTAAGTTCAAATTCATCACATGGTTGGTTTATTAATTTAAAAAAAATTCTTTTTTGATGCATGTTAGGTCATTTTTTTAGGTAAGAGATATATAATCTGTGGTATGGGGGAACAATGAGTTGAAATTCATGGTAATGTCAAACTCTTCATCCAGTAATCATGTTACACATGTGATATAATGTCATGGTATGTTTTTACATATCCATTTTTTGATATTTTTTAGAAATTTATTTACTAAAAGACATAAATTCATCAATATCATTATAAAAATGGTTTTAAATCAGTAAATTAATGTGGCTCGAGAAATATCAAACACTGAATACTTCGAGATAAGGAATACAATAATTTTAATCATCATGAATTATATCATTGATTCTTTACAAAATATAAACACTAAATCTGAAAGGGTATTTCTATTATTCTCCCATTCCTTCTATAACTCCTTATTTTCAATGCAATTCATCATTATAGGAAATTCCTTGTCAATTATCATGATCTATAAATTTTTTCATGTTCTTTTCTATGTCTTCATTTATATCCCCAATATCAAGGGAAAAGTTTTGAATTTTTCCAATTATGTTTTATATTTCAACCATAATTAGGTTATAAAATCTCCCATTAATCAAAAATTACATTATCTAAGTCAACAATAATCCGATGATATAGAAGATGGATTTGAAATGTAAACCATTTATTAAATTAAATTCTTCATAGTGGGACTATCTCTATTAAGGTGTGATTCTCATAAAAAACTCCAAAATAAATCCTGATTCACTCCTTTGTAACATTGATCCAATTCAACATCCAAAGAAAAAAAATAAGGGTGACTCTTATTTAATAATCTCTTTGAGTTTAAACAATGATCGTATCAATCCTCAGGATAATTTAGTATATTTTTAGTATGATCTTTACTCTACAGTTTTGAGGAACTTCTTCCCATATTATTTTAGATTTCATACATTTTTCAAAATCTTCATCCTCACATTATGATGTAAATATATGATATGGCACCATCATTTCACTATATTATTTATTCTCATATAAAAACTACTCAAGTGTGGTATTTACTTTCATGGTGAAACAAAATTTCTACTCCTGAGGAATTTAATCATCTATAAAACACATTATAATATTTTAAATCAAATTATAACTTGGTTAAATTCATTATATACTCAATTTAATGTTAAATAGCCTTAAAATAAACCAAGTTGTTGTTGTGTATAATTAATTACAAAATAGTTATCTCATCTATGAAACAAACACTATTTTCAGCCCAGATTCTTTTATCCATCTATACCTACCCATCATGGATTAATTAATATTCCAATGTAATTATTAAAATAGGTTTATTATTTTATAGTAATTCCATTAAAAATAATATCCATCATAGATCATTTTTATTTTTCTAATCATTCTAAAATAACTACCCTTTTCAATGTGAGTACCATAATTACACTATGCACATGCCTCTTATTAAAAATACTACATTAATAAACCTATGAGCTTAAATGGTTCTCCAAGAATATCCAGGCCTCCTTATAATAAAAATTTAACTAATGGGAACCCCAAATAACTTATCAATACATTTTAAAATAAGAATAGTTCTCCTTAATAAAAAGGAAAAAATCTAATAATAAATTTCATTCCAATATACTATCTCTTTTGGTTTGTGGGAAATCCAATATATGTGCCATGAAATGAAAAACAAATATAAACTAATAAATTATAATGAAAATTAATTTCATATAATATTACAAAAATTCTATATGAGAAAATTTTATTATAGAAAAAAATATATTAAGATAGAAACACATTTCTTATAACTTCATCTCATAGAAATTTTTCCTAAATCCTGAAATAAAACTATAATATTCTGGAAACCCATTATATCCATCCAGATATCTTTCTACATTAACTACCATCCACTTGGATGAACTTTCTTCAATACCCTATACTCCCCCTAAATTATGAACGCTTCCATGAGAGTATATTTCCTCAATGAAGTTCATGGGATTCCATTTCTCCCCCTTTAACAATAAACCAAATGTTTAATGTCTTATAAAACAAATGTTTACATGTACGGAATTAGATGTATATAGGAATAGGGTATTTCCTGAAACTCTTCAATATGAATGATAAGGTTGAGCACCAAGGTGCAACTGATGGTCCCAAAATTCCTAGGCGGACATTGTTTTTTTGATAATATCTTCTACTTCTTGATTTTTACAAATAGTATACAGCTTAATAAATCCTTGATTCAGATTATCTTTAATAAAATGATATTAGGTTATAATATGTTTATTTTAAGAATTTTGTATTATATTTTTTTTAACTCAATAAATCATTGGTTGAAAATTTATACTACAATTGGAAGCTTCACATTTTCATAAAGATGCACAAATTATTATTTAAGCCACATCACCTAGGAATATGATTTTTTTCATTGAAATGTAATCATGTTTAGTTTTACTAATATAAATTATATATTTCTCAATATTAATCCATTAAATTCATTTACTCTAGATAAATGAAACTCATGCTATTGTGGAGTTTCTATGTTATATATCTCTATCACAATGTGAATATAAGTATGTATATAAAGCATATTAATTAACATAATAATACATAAAACCATAGCTATGTGTTTCTTTAATGTATCTCATGATCTACTTCATAGACATTGAAAATTATTATTTTGGACTAAAAGGTATTGAAGAAGGAATCATACTGTATAAAATTTATTAGGTCTTATTACTATGGGATATAATAAACATGAAATCAATCGCGATTATAGAGAGAGATCTACAAACCATTATTTTTCATTATTTCTATGCTTTCATCGAATCACAAGATATATGTAAAATAGTTTTCCATCATCAATTAAAAATTCTTTATAAATTTACTTCCTATTTCATTTAAGAGACAAATGCGTATCAAATATTTTGATTTACTTGTGGCCTAGAGAAATATGTGATTTATCGGACTATCTACATATCAAGAACAGAGAAAATAAACTATGAAACCTAAATAATATCTTTATACTTCATCCTTTAAATATAATGACAAGAAAAAAGATGATGAAAATGAAACATGATTTTTAGATGATTTAAACTAAATATAATGATTAACATCACCACTTTTAAATAAATATTATTTAATAATGTGTCTGTATAGTGAAAAATGGCATTGGGTACATTTGTCAAGATTTACAATACCTTTTAAACATGCATATAACATACCATATCTTTAGTAAACTTTATTTAATGACATATTAAATAAAAGTTCACTTAATAAAACCAAAAATATTAGTGTCCTTGTTTATTTTGGAATTAGGTACATAATATAAGAACTCGATACATGGATCTAATAACATTATCGAAAACATCCTTAACATGAACGATATTTTCATTTCACATTTAAAACTGTACGGGATTACCTGGGATCGTATATAAAAAATGGGTGAGATTTAAATCCCAAACAGGGAATAAAAAACCATTGGATAGTGTAAACCAATAAATGTGATCTAAGAGTCAAAATAATGTAACATAAGATGTGAGAATCATAATCATGAATAATGTGTCATGATATGTCATGATAGAATAAACTAAACAAGGGAATATGAAAAAACATAAAACATGGAATCATAATCGCAAGTCATGGTTAACTAGAAATACATCATCACATTGTGTTCATAAGATAACCACTCATATACCTTTCTAAGATTTTCAAGCGATTAAAAAATTTACAATTCATTTGAATTCCCTCTGGGTTAACTGATCATAATCATATCATGTACATGAAAAATTGTGCCAATAGATCATATATCACAAGAATTTATTTCATATCTATTAACCACATTATTTGAGGTGCTTGGGTCAAATAAATGGATTCAAACAATCAATGAAGTATAGGTACATATATATTAGTACCCTTGAGTGGAAATGGGTATTGGTATTCACTTGATAGTAGTTTGGTAAGAAAAACCACTCTGAAATTTTGATATCATAATAACAGTACATAGAGATTCATAAATGTTTTTAATGAGATTTAAATGGGTCTATCATCATTTATTTAAAAAATTGAAATATTAAATGTGTGTGAAAACAATTACCTACATTATTAATAGTAAGTCAAAAGGCATAAAATAATTAAGTTTCTTGAATAAAGACAAGAAAAGGAGAATAACTTACTAAATTTTGGCTTAGTGGCGACTTTCCTAAATATTATAAAGAGATATAATAAATGAAATATCATTATAGTAAAATAAAATGTAAATTAATTTTTTATTTATAATTTCATTTAAACATAACTAATTTATAGTAAAAATTAAATATACCAATAAGGTGATAAAATTGAAAACAAGAGAGAAGTCCCTTACCTTAAGATGGTGTTAATAGAAGTTTAAGAGGTGATTCTTAAGAACATTGGGGAACCAAGAGAGGGGTTTAGAGAGTTATAAGAAGAGTAAGATCATGATCTAATGGTTTTGGGAGAATATAAGTGGGATATTGTGTGGTTTTATATAGTGAATGATAGGTGAGCTCGTTATTATTTCATATTCTTAGGTTTTGGAATCTATACAATAGTGTAATTAAAACAAAAAATCTCATCATTGTTTCACACATGGTTTATTCCAAATAAGATCATTTTTAAATATTTTATAATTTTAATACCCTCAATCATTAAAATTTTACTGTTTGCGATATGGAATTGAGTCATGCTCTTAAACATTGTTCTTAAATACTTGAAATATAATATTGGTTTTGGAGGTTTCATAAAGGGTTTATGAAATTTATAAAATAAATTTAAAAATTATATTTTAAAGGGTAAATATATATTTTCTCATTGATAACTTTTATGGTAAATATTACATTAATTTTGGGTCATTATGATGTCATAATACATATCGCATATTTATATCGTAATTAATTTTTAGACAAACAAATGACTGCCCCAGAAAATTTTGAAAAATACAGTATTGGATAATTTGGAAATGATGAATCCAAAACTAATTTTTATTTTATCCAATTGATTCTATTAATATTTTTATTAATTTTTTGAATTCTGAATACCCTTTAATTGAAAAATAATGGTTTTTTGACAATAACAATTTTTTGACCATTATTAAATATATTAAAGACTTCATTAAATTAAAAAATAAATTATTCTTAATAAATATAATTTATTAATAATATTTTATTAAAATATAATTTATTTATAAATTTAATTAATTATTAAAAATAAATTTTTTAGTTGAAACATCTTATTACCCAAAAATCAAATTTAAGTTTTGTCGTAATTAAATCCAGTTTTTAAAAACTAATTATTTAATTATTTTATTAGTAAAATCACTAAATAATAAATATAATTATTATTTAATAGAAAATAAAATATACATATTCATGTTGTTAGTTTCAGAATACATCATAATTTATTACATCAATTAATTCTCTAAGCATGAGGTGTGTGACAATGTGATTTTCCAAAGGGGGTATACAAACCTGGATTGCGCATGTGATATCAATGATCATGAAATTCACCCATAAATGGTTTCTCTCATGATATAGTTTTTGAATATATTCTTGGGATTTTCCATGGGACAATCCTAGATATTATATGTCCCTTAGAAGCTCTGATAAATGGGCTTTATAGGGTATAAACATATATAGTGAGGTCATCACTTCTTTTATCTATATCAAAGTACTTTATCATAACCCTATATATATACTGATAAAATGATCATGTTTCAATGGATATATTATCAAAAAATAAATTGATTAATTATATTTTCAATCAAATACTATATACTATTTCAAAAAAACCAAATGAGTTCAAGAGTTTTCTATAACATCAATACTTAATTATGAATTTATTTATTGAAAGAGTATAAATTCATTTATAATAGTTCAAATTGTTTCATTATTTCCCCTTAAAAAATTTCACCATTGATCTTCTCATTTAGTAAAATAAAATTAATTTCAGAAATTCAATTTCAATGCGTCTTCCAATTCCCATGTTGCTTCCTCAAACCTGTGGTTCTACCACAACACTTTGACTAGGTGTGTTGCCTTGTTTTGCGGAACATTGTCTCTATGATCCAAGACTCATCTTATGAAAGATCATATTTTTGAGATAGGTTTTTTGGGGGATCTAGTAGATATTCCACCAATCTAATCCAATCAAGGATCTGAAGGGGTCCCAGGTATATAGGTCTAAACTTCCCCTTCTTCCCAAGTATCATGATGTTATTCCATAGAGATATATAAAAGAAGAACTTATCACCAACATAAATAACCAGATCTCATTGATTATTATATACATAAATTTTATATATAAATTCTGTGGATTTCATATGAAAATGAATAATATTAACATTATCTATAGTCTCTTTGATATGATCCGGTTCCATCAACTTTTAACCTTCAAATTCATCCCAAAAATGTTAGATTCGAACCCCTGTTCTCATATAGAGTCTCATAAGGTTCCATTTGAATACTAGAATGAAAATTTTTGTTATATGAGAAATCTAATAGGGGAAGGTTCTAACCACCACATCCTAATAAATCCATTGAAAATGACCTCAACATATCTTTCATTGTTTGAATGGTCCTTTCAAAGTGACTATTTGTATGAGGGTGATAAGTATCACTAAAGATTAATTTTACATTAAACAATTATTTAAGGAATTTCCATACACCCAGGGTAAATATTCAATCTCTATAATATACAAAAGATAGTGGTAATTTAGGTAGTACTACCACTTATATTATATATATATATATTAAAAATTTGGTGAAGAGATAATTCATCCTTGATAGTAATAAAATACACAGATTTCATAAGGCGATCGACTACCATCCATATTGTGTTTTTTTCCTTCAGGTGTTATACAAGTCTTATAAAAAATAAATTGTTGTGTTTTCCCATTTACATACTGGTATGGGAAATGGTTTCATCATACCTTTAATTTTTTTCATTCCACCTTGACTTATTAGCATACCAAGCATTGATATACAAACTCTGTAATCTCTCTCTTCATATTATTCCACCAGAAAGTTTTCATCAAATCTTTAAAATTCATATAACATCATGGATAAATAAAGAATGAAGATATATGAACATATTCCCGAAGTTCCCTCTCTATTAATTACTTTTTTGGGACACATATATAGGTTCTAAACCCTATAAATCCATATTCATAAAATTTTGAATCAGAAATATTCACTGATTTATTCTGTATAAAATAATCAACTTTCTAGTACTCCTTGATACTCTCGATAAAGGATGGTTGAGAAGTTACTTGATCATGGAAGAATTATTATCCTTTTATTATTCTTATATCCTTATTTTCATGTAGAATAATATTGGATCCCTTTAAATATTTATCATGGATAGAGTTGTGGGTTATTTTCTACTCAGATCATCTTCTACTTTGTGTTCTTTCCCATGATGGAAGTGGATTAAAAAATTTTAATCCTTGATCATATCTAAGCACCAATATTGGAACATATTAAGATCATTTTTTGGGAATATATACCTAAGGAATTTATTGTCTGTATATTTTTCATGCTTCTCACCATAGAGATAATGCTTCCAAATTATTAATGGAAATATCATTGAACACATTATATATCATGAGTAGGGTAGTTATTGTCATGTAACTTTAGTTAATGGGATACATAGTCTATCGCGTATTCATTTATCATGAGTACACAACAAAAACCCTTTTCAGATTCATCGTATAGATCACAAAACCTTCCCCACTGGTGGGTAATTTGAGTATTTCTGTAGATAGTATCCCCTTAGTTAGATCTTTAAAACTTACCTCACATTCCTAATTCCAGAACAACAAGACTTCATTATAATTTATCTTTGTTAGGGGGATTTAAAATCATGACATATTTCTCACAAATTGGTGATATTTCCTAGATAATCCAAGTAAATAATCGATTTATACAAAAAACGTTGGCCTTAGACACCCTTCAAATGTATCTTTTTTAATGTATCCTTAGATAGTCCTTTTCTAGAGATGACATGCCCTGGGAAAGTTACATGCTTCTTCAAAAACTAACATTTACTAAAAACCAAAGACATTTATTATTTTGAAAATTTACTTGGTGATATATCCAAATACTACAAATACTCCTCCTTTATTTTAGTGTAGACAAGAATATAATTTATTAAGACTACTAGAAATTGGCTGAGGTAATATCTAATGAACTTATTCATGAATTACATAAATATTAATAGATAATTTTTGAGTCTAAATGGAATCACTATGGACTCATAGTTCCTAAAACTTGTATGAAATTTAGTATTGGGTACATACTCCTACTTTACATAAACATGATAATATACTGATTAATGATCTATATTGGGAAAATACTGGGATCCACCTAGATAATGGAAGAAATCATTAATCTGTGTAAGGTTTTTTTTCTTTATCATCGTCTTGTAGAGGTCATGATAATAAATGTTGAGGCACATCATCCCATCCATTCTCTTGATGAAGAGTATAGGTTTACACCATAGTTATGCACTCGGGTGTACAATCCCACTGTCCAATTTTTATTTTAGTTTTTTCTTCAGTTACGTGGGTTAAAACCCATTCTTTATAATGATTTGGATATTAGAAAATCACTATGTATAAGATTAATTCAACATTCAACATCTATTATAGGTGGAAGAATATGAAATTTTTTTAGAAACACATTAGTGTATTACCTCACAATGGACATGTCTTCAAGGATGAAATTTTCTTTATTATCAATAATTTTGGAATGATACACTTTATCATTGGGAAATAATAACCATTCCTGTGATAATGATTCCAAAAAGGATTCATACTTATCATTTTTTTTATATAATTAGAGGGTGATTCATGATATGGAGGGTGATTTAATTCTCCTGAAATTTTATATTGGATTTATATATGGAATGATATTACATTCCTAGAATAACATCAATTATACTATTGCGGTAACTGTAGCAGGCACTGTTTGACACTATAGCAGCTGGGAATTTTCCCCTGTTTGGGCTTTCGGGCCAACGATTTGGTCCTCGAGCCCTTTATGGCCTTCGAGCCACCCATGCCTTCGGGCCAGTAAGGCCTTCAGGCCACCTTAAGTGCAGATGTAAACCATACAACTAATAAAGAACACAATCTATCAGGATGATGAGAAAAGAGATTTCAACATAGTAGAAGCTACATGGATTGAATGAATGTGAGGGTGTGGCACTTACCACCGGTACAAGCCTATGCATGCACATGATAGCCTAGCTGAATAGCCATGCGAAGGTGGAGAGAATATTTCACGATGAATATGTTAGGGAGGAGAATTTCCAAGTAGTTAGTCTGGGTTGTTTATAATGTATGAAGCCTACGGGCAATGAATTCCTCTAAGGCCTATGGGCCATGTAATACCTCAGTGTTCCAAACAAGGAATTCACCATGGACCATTTTTTTGCACCAGGTGATGATCGAGTGTCTATCAGTGATCCATTTTTTGGGATTATCACACATAGGTACCTTTTTTCGTAATCAAAATCAACTTGTTGTTTCCAAAAACAGATTTATTTTCATGGAAGAAACATATTCTAAAATTTACAAAAAAAATAGATGATTTCCATTGTTTATAATTATCCATAAGTAATTCACTAGAGTTTTCTAATCCAAATCCCAAAAATAACTAGACAATCCCTTGATACCAACTATGTCAAACAATACCTTAATTTCACTTTATTTCAATATTTATTACATAATGTTTTACTTAATAAAACACATAAGATAAACTGTGCTTGTAACTTTTGGAATTAGGTACATAACATAACAACATGATACACAGATATAATAACACTATTGATAACTTCCTTGACATGCCCTGAAATTCCATTTGTATTTTAAAACTGTATTAGATAACAATGGGACATTCATAAGAAAGGGTTGAGATACAAAACCCTATAATGGAATTAACAAATCATGGAATAGGGTAAGGAAATTCATGGGATGTAAGAGGCATAACAATGTAACATAAGAGGTGAGAATCATAATAAGGGAAAATGAGGCTTGAAATGTCATTACACCATAATAGAAACATATGAATGTGGAAATAACATAAAACATTGAATCATAAGAATAATTCATGGTTAAACAACAATACATAATAACATAGTGTTACTAGGATAACCTCATGTACACATTTTATGAAATCTCATTAGATTAAGACATTATTCAATGCATTGGAGAATTATCTATGTTCACCCATGATAATAATAACATGTACATGAATATGTGTTCCACAAAGATCATATAACATAAAAAAATCATCTATATTAAGCACAAAAATTTGGGGAGTGTTGAGATATATACATGCAATTCCACAATCAAATTATTATAGGTATATATAGGTGAATAATAATGAGTGAAAATTGGTATGGGAATTCACTTCACAATTGTTTGGAATGAAAAATTAAAGTGAAATTTGGACAGAATAACTAAAGTACATACTGTTTCATTGAATGGTTTGAAGAGAGAAAAATGGGTCTCTCAACATTCTAAAATAAAAAGGACAGTATGAGGGGTGTGTAAAAATATATCCCAAAATAAGTGATTGGAAATAAAAAGGCCTAAAATATATACGGTTCATGAATAAAGTGTGGAAGGAGAATATCCATTATTAAATATATGCATATTAAGAACTTATTTAATGCTTATAACGAGAGGGAATAAGTGATCTATCATTATAATAAAATCAATTTGACTGTAAAGGGACATTTTTAAAGGCATGAAAACATAACCAATGGGGATTCAAAATGATAAATACAAAGAAGGATATTGAATTGAACACAATATAGAGAGGTCCCCTACCTTGGTGGAATGAGGGGAGGGATCTCGAGAGGAATGGGAAGAGTAATTTCTTTCTAAAACGTTTTTGAGGGAATTGAAATTAGAGCTTTTGTGGGTTTATATAGGAAAAGAGACATGGGTTCTTTATTATATCCTAAACATAGGTTATGAACTATATATAGTAAAGTAATAAATACCACCAACCTTCACATGCTTTTACCAATGGTTTCTACCAACGAAGAGTGGTTTTAATAATTTTATAAGTCCATGAACCAAACAAATTTAAATATTATCGATAGTGATGTGGAAGTGAGTCATTGTATTATTGAAAAGATTCTAAAACCTTAAAATAAAATTTTGGTTTTTGAGGATTAATAAAGAGTTTATAAAATTAATTAAATAAAGAAAAAAAAATTATTTTAAAGGTTAAATACATACATTTTCATGGATACCTTTTATTTCATATATTACATAAGTTTATGGTCATTTTGATGACATAAAAGATAACATATATTTATACTATATTTATTTTTTACCGAAAAATTAGACTATCTCATAAAATTATATAAAATAAATTGTTGGATAATTCCAACATGTTGAATACAAAAAAATATTATTTATTTTATAAATTATATATCATAAAATTGTAATTTTTAATTTTTAATCAAAATCATTATTTTTTTAAAAATACTATGTTTTTTACATTAATAGTTTTTAACCCTTATTTTTTTGAATTTGTAAAGTTATATTTTCAACTATAGTTAATTAATCTTTTTTAATAATTTTTTTATAAAAATATATTTTATTTTAAAAATTCATGAATTATTTAAATGAAATTTCTTAATAGAAATTTATAATTACACAAAAATATACTCTCAGTTGGGTCGTATTGAAATATAATTTGTGGAAAAATCATTATTTTATCATTTATAATGTAAAATAAATAAAGAATAAATTTAATCATTATTTCATATAAAATTCGATATCCATATTCATGTTTTTAGGTTTGAGAAACAAAGACCTTTAATACACCAGTGAAAACACTATGGGTAAGGTGGGCGATATCGATATTTTGTTATGGTGGATTGAAAAAGATATATTAGGTTATGATCTTGATGATATTTAACCTCTCACATAAATAGGTTCACCAAATATTTAGTTATTGAATATTTTATTGTTCATGGTTAATGGAAAATCCTAGGGATTCCCCATTAACGCTCTGATCAATGTGTTACATAGGGTATGATATTTCTTTTATAGGACATGACTTATTTCTTACATGTTAGTGGACATTATCATTATCATAAAAATATTGTAATGATATAATCAGTATTGAATGGATATATCATCAAAAGTTATAATTATGAATGCTATATTAAATCTTATTGGAGATTATATTCCCAAATAATAAAAGTAGGGAATGTGTTTTCTATAACTTCAATACTTAATATTATATTTACTCATTAAAAGATAAGGATTTTCCTATAAAAACGTTAAGGTATTTACACTATACACCATATATTAATCATCACCAATTATAAATACCACCGACTCTTTGATACACACCACCTTTTGAGCACCCCATCCAAGAATTTCTTCTTAACGTCCATTTGATAGATTCTGAAATTTATCTCTGTTTCTAAGACAATAAGTGTATAATTAAGTAATATATATATCATAATGATTATAAAATATAAACTACTTTTAAATTTTTATATAATTTTCAGAGTAATATTTCATTTTCTTTCAAAACAAATTTCCCCACTCATCATATTTAATCTTGAATACCCACATTGTTTTAATGAAATTACGATCATCTATCCACTTTACTAAATCCCATATTATATTATAATCTATTTTTTATAAATCTTCATTCATTTATATAATATGTTTTATCATTTTATGATCCTTGAAATTTGGATGGTTTCAATTAATATAATATAGTAATGTGATTTATATTCCTTATCTTTCATGCCTATGTTGAAGATAAATTTTTCTGAATTATGTTTGATTCATAAATCTTATTATACATATTCTTCTATAGATTCGATGATTGACTATCTTCAACAGAAATATTATCTACTGATTTTTCAATAGAGTCATCATCACATGTTGAGATGTTTAATCCACCAGAATTAGTTTATAATTCCTCATCTTTATCAAAATCTAAACATATATTTGTAATCCCATATTTTTTTCAACTCTCCCTTACATCATTTATTTCTACACTAATTTTTAGTATTTTTTTAAATCACTAAGTAGATTTTATTTTGAATTTGTATCCTAATTATATTCATTCATCTATAATATTGTAATAATTCCATTAACTTTCTTCATAATTTTTCATTCAACACTTAAATTTTAAAATATTGGTGTTCTTCATTTTTGATTTCAATGCCACATATAATGTGGTTTCTTCTTCCGTTTGACTATAAAAAATTCCCACAATACATTTATACCAACACTTATAAAAATTCAATCAAATAGAGATGGGATATTTCTCTCTTTATGGGAAACAACTTTTCCACGTGTTTTAACAATCAATTCCACATTTTTGTGAAACCATTTTTTATTATTGATATCACATATTTGAATTCATTATTAATTATATGATCTTAAAAGTAACATTAAACCTTAGGAGAGGATTAAAATATGTTATTATCATATAAATGAATTTTTATTTTTCACCAAGTTTCACTCAAATGTCTTCTCAAAATCCACTTAATACACTCTATCACATATTTATTTTTCAATATGAACATGATATAAACCATTCGACAAAAATAATTAATGAAAATTATAAAATTCTCATCATTGTATGTTATAAGAAATTTCATCATACCATTGAAAAATTGTTTCAATCTTATCAAGAATATTTATATTCTATTTCTTCTTCATCTGTTAGGTATTTCCCACTATTATCCCTCTCACATGGGAATCCAACTTTTTCTACATATTTTATCTCAGATTTATAATGTAAACTACAACAATTATTTATTTAAATAATCATTTAATTCCAATGTTTGTTTTTTTATGTTTATATAAGTAAACAAGTTTTCTCCATGTAATCCATTGGTATATAATTTCATTTTTCCATCCATTCATCATCTAGTTTATATCTTTTTTTTGATATAAGTTCTAACTTAATCTCATCTCAATTTCAAAGTAACATTGTTGAATTAAACTCAATTGATTATGTAGAATACCATTAATATAAAAAAATATGTATTACTCATCACAAATTTTTCCAACATATTTCATTCCACTTCTCGTGATTTTATGGATATATAATCCTTGAATATAACTATTTTTTGAAGAAATTTTTTCACATTCTTCAATATATTTATGTTTCCGATATTGTGGAATAAAACTGCTTTTTCAAGGATAAAATATCTGTTATTTTTAATTTCAATATTCTTAATTTCTAATACTATATCCCTATTTGTTGTTATATTTTTTTTCTACGGAATTCCTATGTCACGACCCGTCCTCGGGGCCTGTGTCGTGACTACCCCAAGCCCGCCTTCTATATGCTAGGGGCTGGCGACTAGCACCAAAGGCGTAAATCCCGATAACTGGGAAGGCATTGCCTTTTATAAAAGTAAACAAAACACCATAGAGTACAAGCGGAAGTAGAACAATAAGTACAAAGAGAAGTGATGAAAGGTAAATGGGCTAGAATACAAACCCAAATAAAAGTAAAACTATAACTAAACAAAGTACAACAGAAAAAAAACAACAGCTGGAAGAACGGAAGCAACTCCTGGGACGTCCTCCTCGGATCCTACCTGAAGGGTAGGTACAGATGGCGCAACTCCTGGATCGTCCACCACGGATCCTACCTAAAGGGTAGGTACAGATAGCCTCCACAATGCTCTCATCCGTCAACCTCCTCCGTGTGTCGTCTCGTCGCAAAGTCCACCTCCAGATACTGACTCGTCATGTGGACCACCTCCGGGTACCGTCCAGTCTTCGAACACTTGGCATCCATCAGCACTGTCCATCGTATGCAACCAACACAACAAGATGCGGGCATAGCCCGTGCAGGGGTGAGTATAACGATACTCAGTAGGAACCCCGAGACCCTCAAGGTCTCACTAAACCAACATGGATAACCACAAAGAATATCTCAACAGATAACCTTAACTTAGGTATATGCCCATGCATATACCTAAGTTATCAAGTAACACATCTCAAACATGAGGAAAACACCAAGATCATGAAATCAACGGATAACCACTACCCAGGTATATGCCCATACATATACCTAAGTTATCAAGTGACCCATCTCAATCATGAGGTAAACACAAAGGTCAAAAGTCTCAACTCAAACCAGGATTTTCATTATCGAAACCGTAACTGCTGAAGAGTCCCGGCTTTGGAGTGTACTGTGGTCCTGTCATGACTCTGAGGTACTGCTCACTAACCTAAGACTGTTGAGGTACTCCTCCGGTCGAGTACCGCGAGTCAGCCACCCAAACACAGCAGTGCTTCCCGCTGGGGTATGTCACCCAAACACGGTAGTGCACACCCCTAGTAGCCTGCTAAGGTACTCTCCAGGCGAGTACCATTGGTTTGCGCTGTCACATAGGTAGTGCTCCATCTGCCATGGGTCTGCACCCAAACAAAGTAGTGCTCCGTCCACTGGGCTAGTCGACTCACTCCAATTCGAGTCGGTCAAGCAGTCGTCAGGTCTCAGTCGGCTACACGGTCTCTGTATTCCGCACGCTCGTCTCTAGGAGTGTCCGCTCCACGAGCTATAGGTCGATACTCCATGTATCTCAAAGTTCCATGAAGAAGTATCTCAAGGGACCGCCTCGTCATAGGGGTCTCAACCCAACAAACAGCGCGTCAATCGGATGCCCGGTTTGTGAGTTGTTAGCCTTTTCGTCCCAGGGGACCGGTTGGTTTCGTGTGCGAACCAAACCGGCCATATCTCAACTGTACCCGAACTCTCATAGGGTATACTCAAAGGTACCATTTCTCAACGTGATCACCAACGTCGCTAACGGTTCGTCAAACGGACGTCTGGTCTGAAAGATAACAGCTTTTCCGTTCCAAAGGCCCGGTTGGATTTCGGGTACAATCCAACCCGGACACTATCCAACAGCAACCAAAACTCGGGCTAAGTATGCCAAAAGTTCCGTCTCATCAAGAGGAATTCAACGAGACAGACAACGCATCAATTGGACGCCCGGTCTGTGAGTTATTGGCTTTTTCGTTCCAGGGGCCCGGTTGGTTTCATGAGCGAACCAACCCGACCGCACTCTGACGATATCCAAACCTCGAGCGGAGTAAGCCAAAAGATCCACCTCACTTAGAGGAATCCATCAAAGTTTATGGCACGTCAATCGGATGTCCGGAGCTCAAGATATAAGCATTTCTGCTCCGAGGGCCTAGTTGGTTTCGTATCCGAAAAACCCGGCCGAACCCAAAGTGTTCCGAAACGTTGAGTCCGATATACCAAAACGATCATCTCAATCCAAGGATCTCATCGCTGCTGATGGTGCGTCTATCGGAGGTCTACAGCTCATGATATGGGCGAAAGACCGTGAGGGGTCCGAAAACAGGGGTTTCGGGCCCGGACCGACCCGGCCTGAGACCCCCTGGGTCGGCCTGAACTGGGTTGACCCGACCCGGGTGTGGGTCCAGCCCAGCCGGCGCGGCCCGGCCCGGCTGGGCGTGGCCCGGCCTGGTCTGCCCTAGCCTGCCCGGCTCGGCCGGGGGTTCGGCCGAACCGTGCGGGGGGCGCTGCCCCCGCTTGAAGAGCCGCGTCCCCGCGGTTTGGGCCGCCCGTGCCAGCGGACGCGGCAGCCGGCCACGTCCCGCCACTCCCCTTCGGTCTCGCGACCGCCCCTCGATCGCCGGTGCCGCCGCACCGGCAGGGGATTCCGCGGACCACCGGACGCGCTCCGGTGGTCCGATTAGCCTGTGGTCTTCGCCAATGGTCACCACGGGATCTGAAATTCGCTGCAAAGATCCCACAATGCCCGTTTGGCTTCGTTTATTGTCGCCCGTCAATCCGTACGTCAACTAACAAAACGTTCCGTCTTCGTGGTTCTCAGGCGCGACGTGATGGAACCACGCCCCTTCGCCATGGCCCGACTCCGTCCGCGGATGTCTTCGGGTTTCTCCGACGTGGTGCAACGGCATCGTGTCCTTGTTCGTTTTCACGAAGTGGCGCGACGTCGCCGTGCATTCCTTGCCGCACGTTTCCGCACGGTGCGACGACACCGCGCCATTCCCGTTTCAATCCATAAAATAAACCCACAAGGATAAAGAGGAGGGTCCGCCGTGTTTGTGTGGTCCGGCCCCCTCTTCTTAATTGATAGAAAATTGTCATAATTCACAAAGATTGTCAAGGTATAATCATGAACAATTTAAAAAAATAATCCTCAACATCAATCCTCATGAACGAATGATACGCGGATCAACCAAGAATCGGTTGGTCCGCGCTCGTTGTACTTTTCTCAAAAGATAAGATAACACCAACATAAAATTTTCCTACCTTGATAAATGATGTCGCACGTCGGGCGTCGCGGAAAACGACGTCGCGAGGAAAGAATTCGTAGGCGACGTCGGAGTGCGTCTGATGAGGCGTCTCCTCACTTGTCGTGGAGAAGAGAAAAGATGGCACGTCGATCGTTCTTCGCGGAATCGGCGTTCTTCGTCGAGATGGAAGTCCTCTTCTTCTTCATAAGAATTCTCTCCCAATCCTCCATAGCACAACGAAAGCCCTCCCAAAAATAAAATAAGAAGCTACCCTCGTTATTTTATTAACACAAGCCATTTCAAATTTCAAAACTCAAAACACTTAATTAATTAATTGAGTAGGTTCAATTAATTAATTTGTGTATGTTGGAAAGAGTTAAGAGAGGGAGAGAGAAGATCCTCTTAAATGTTGTGAGAGTTAAAGAGGGGTTTCTTTGAGAGTTACAAATTAAAGAGGGGGGAAAAGGTTATGAGAGTTATGGGAAGTTGTAAGGTTGGGGCTCATGTGGTCCCCACCTCACTATTATCCTCACATGGGTAGTTAGGTGCCCCACTCCAACTCCCCCATGTAGGATATAGCCACTTAGATACAAAAATAAAATTGTTCCACAATTTTCTTCATTTCATATATAACCCACAAATTTTAACTTCTCATCCCGAGCAATTGAAACTACGTTAAAGGTTCTCTTAAGAAATTACCGGCGTTGCGAGTTCATCGGTTCCCTCAGATTTCAATTCTGAGCACCGGTTAAAAAGTTAGAAAAACCCACTCGTTGGTTCACTGAACGTACCCGAGCTAAATTTCAGAAAATGATTCCGGGCACACCGGGCCTTGGAATCTGGCGCCGTTAGAAACTGCGTTTTTGTAAAATTCCAAAGAAAAGTAAGAAAAAAATTTCCTTGAAATTTCCTGGTCTTTACATTACTCCCACCTCCGGGCTTTACATCCCTATAAAGCTTCAACACAAACTAGGGTCACAAAAGCGGTATTGAGCACGCATCTGAGCCTTCCGCTCCCATGTGCTTACCTGGAGATTCCGTACTTCCAAAGAAAGTGCACCCGAGGAATCGACCATCTTCAGAGGATCCGCTCATGTCAATCATCGATCCCTACTGGAACCTTCGTGGAAGTAACCCCATCGCAATCGTCCTACTCCTCATGGTCAATGATATTCGAAGGGTCGAGCGCGAATCTCCTCAGTTGAGATACTTGGAAAACGTCGTGCACCTGGTGCAACTGAGGGGGATGGGTCAAGCGGTAAACCACCTCGCCTACCTAGCTGAGGACCTTGAAAGGTCCGTTGAACCTCGGAGATAACTTGCTGCCCTGGCCACATCTCCGTAAACCTCACCGAGGTGAGACCCGTATAAGGACGTGCTCGTTATCCTCGAACTCTAGAGGTCTCCAATTCCTGTTACAACTGAAACTCAAACAACTGCTGCCATGAGGTTATGGTTGACTGACTCAAGAGTGATTGGTTGCACCCTCCTATGAAAGAGTTTATCCTGTGCAGCCTTGGGTTTTCTTTTCGCCGACCAAGGAAAACCCATCCCGACGTTTGGCTAAAACTGTCAATTTGAGTATGAACAGTTATTTCCCATTCCATACTCAAACTAATGTCGTAAGGCCTAGACTCTACCACCAAGAGATTCCAACTGAAACTCTCGCCTCGAGGGTCTGACCACACAGTCGGCGTAAGTGTGATTATCGCGTCTCCTCCCAAGGTATCTCCATATGTGAGGGTCATGTCCACGGCTTCCGGAAACTCTAGGTCCGGAACAAGATTTACAAATGCAAGGAATGGTTCATATCGACGTCTATTACTACAACAGCTAGTAGTGGATACAGACTGTCCCTTGAATCATTTTTAGAGCCATTGGGTCACACTCCATAACCACATGCAGTCGCATTCTTCCTCCTCCCTCCAGCTCCCTGAGCCTGGCGGGGATAACTAAGGTGGGTGGTTATAGCATGTTAAGATATACACCACCTCATGCTGCTCTCCTATCTCTGCCTCCATGTCTGCTGCTCCGCAGACTCATCTCTCCTTAAAGATTCCTCTTCTTTAAACATTTAACACACTCGATTCTCTAAGACTGGAGCTGGTTTCCTGTTCCCTACTACACTGTGCAGTCTTCATCCGCTCCTGGATGATCTTCACCTTCTTCGCCTACGATCTGAAAGAGCTGCTAAAATTTCTCCTTTGCTGAAAAGAGAAACTCGGTCTCATCCCCTGGATAAACCAGACCCATTTCCTAATACAGTCAATCCTGACATGAAAGACACATTCATGCCATGGATGATGTCGTAAGGCCTCGACGTAACTACTAAGAGATCCAACTATCACTCTCACCTCCAAGGGTCGAGTCACACTATCAACATCAGTGTGAGGTCACTGGGTATCCTCCAGTAGAAATATCGAATGTGAGGGTCAAGTCAATAGTTTTAACCAGGACCACTCAGTATCAACCAAACAAAAGGACAGGAAAGAAAACGAAGATAAGTGTTTTTTTAATATTGAATCTCATAGTACAAAGACACGAATACAACAGAAACATGGAACTAAGAGAACAAGGGACGTATCCACTAGTTACGCTCCTGTCTACCAACTCCCGGAGCTCTACTTCCTTGTCCACTGCTCGGCTGTTGCTAAAGAACCTGCCGCTGCTTCTACCTCGGTGGCTCCTCCAAAGCCTGCGGATCAACTGTACGAGGAGTCGAACAGTCACATGCCAGGTGACCCTTTCCACTGCATGAGTAACACTATCTCTTTCTGGAATGCCTAGATCTGTCCCCACCCTGGGTGCCCTGCACCACCGATCCTAAAACCCGAGATCTCCCAACTGCTGGTCTGGTCCTCCTGGACCTCTGCATCATCTGTCTACTGCCCATAGATGACTCGGCTACTGATCGAATACCACGCGGAAAAGGAAGAAGATCCTGAACACGCTCGGGGTGTAGAGATACTGGCACAAACTTCACCTTGAAGAAGGTCTCAAAGTCTTCCCATGCGAAGGTCATCCCGTCGCAAAACTGGATCAAGTGGCTCCACCACCTGCCTGCTGCTGCCTGAAGAAGGCTGGAAGCAAAGATCACCATGAAGTCTGCAGGCGTCCCCACTAACCTGAAGACTCTCACCACAGCCTCCAGCCAAACCTCAGCCGCCAGCGGGTCCGTCTCTCCCCGGATCCTGGGTGGCCTCTGGCGCTGGAACTTGTGCAGCACACTCAAGTGGCATGCATCGCCTACTGCTGGGGCTGGTGGCATCGGTGGCACAACGTATGGTAGTACCGCTGGTGCCTCTGCTGGTGCCTCAACTGTAAGAGGGCCCTGTATCGAATCCTCGTCGCTCGACAGGCTGTCAGTACGCACATCCCTCTGGGCTTTAGCTAGTCGTCTGAGAAAAGGCATCCTGAAAGAAACAACGTGACACGGTAAAACGATTATACCTGGTGAGCTGACCTAGTTTGAGCTAATATTTAAATAAAACTTCTGGAAACACACATACAATCAGTGTTTTCATGCACAATGTCGGAATTCAGTTTTCAGGGTCCTGGTGTATGGATACGTCGGCCGCCCGCACCAACACTGGACTCCCTGAACTGAAGACCACACTCGGCACGCTTAAAACTATTTCTTCATAGAAAGAAAATATCAGAGTTATAAGTTCTATGGTTCAACCGACTCCTTTGATACCAATTTGTCACAACCCGTCCTCGGGGCCCGTACCGTGACTACCCCAAGCCCGCCTTCCATAGGCCAGGGGCTGGCGACTAGCACCAAAGGCGTAAATCCCGATAACTAGGAAGGAATTTCCTTTTATAAAAGTAAACAAAACACCACAGAGTATAAGAAGAATTAAAACACTAAGTACAAAGAGAAGTGTTGAAAGGTAAATGGGCCAGAATACAAACCCAAATGAAAGTACAACTATAACTGAACAAAGTACAACAGAAAAAAAACAACAGCTGGAAGAACAGAAAAGACTCCTGGGACATCCTCCTCGGATCCTACCTGAAGGGTAGGTATAGATGGCGCAACTCCTGGATCGTCCACCAAGGATCCTACCTGAAGGGTAGGTATAGATAGCCTCCACAACGATCTCGTCGGTCAACCTCCTCCGTTTTCCGTCTCATCATGAAGTCCACCTCCTGATACTGACTCGTCATGTGGTCCACCTCTGGGTACCGTCCAGTCTTCGAACACTCGGCCTCCGTCAGCACTGCCTGTCGTCTGCAACCAACACAACAAGGTGCGGTCATAGCCCGTGCAGGGGTGAGTATAACGATACTCAGTAGGAACCCCGAGACCCTCAAGGTGTCACTAAACCATCATGGATAACCACAACGAAGATCCCAACAGATAACCTTTACTTAGGTATATGCCCATGCATATACCTAATTTATCAAGTAACCCATCTCAATCATGAGGAAAACACAAAGATCATGAAATCAATGGATAACCACTACCCAGTTATATGAACATACATATTCCTAAGTTATCAAGTGACCCATCTCAATCATGAGGTAAACAAAAAGGTCAAAAGTCTAAGCTCAAACCAGGATTTTCATTATCGAAACCATAACTGCTGAAGAGTCCCGTCTCTGGAGTGTACAGTCGTCCTGTCACGACTCTGAGATACTGCTCACTAACCTATGACTACTAAGGTACCCCTCCTGTCAAGTACCATGGGTCAGCCTCCCAAACACAGTAGTGCATCTCGCCGGGGTATGTCACCCAAACACAGTAGTGCACACCCCCTTGTAGCCTGCTGAGGTACTCTCCAGATGAGTACCGCGGGTCTGAACTGTCACACAGGTACTGCTATGTCCGCCATGTGTCTGCACCCAATCAAAGTAGTGCTTCGTCCACTGGGCTAGTCAACTCACTCCAAGTCGAGTCGGTCAAGCAGTCGTCAGGTCTCAGTCGGCTACACGGTCTCCGTACTCCGCACGCTAGTCTTTGGGAGGGTCTTCTCCACGAGCTACAGGTTGATACTCCAAGTATCTCAAAGTCCCATGAAGAAGTATCTCAAAGAACCACCTCGTCATAGGGGTCTCAATGCAACAGACGACGCGTCAATCGGACGCCCAGTCTGTGAGTTATTAGCCTTTTCGTCCTAGGGGCCCGATTGGTTTTGTGTGCGAACCAAACCGGCCATATCTCAACTATACCCGAACACTCATAGGGTATACTTATAGGGTCCGTTTCTCAACATGATCACCAACGTCACTGACGATTCGTCAAACGGACGTCTGGTCTGAAAGATAACAGCTTTTCCGTTCCAAGGGCCCGGTTGGATTTCAGGTACAATCCAACCCGGCCACTGTCCAACAGCAACCAAAACTCGGGCGAAGTATTCCAAAAGTTCCGTCTCATCAAGATGAAATCAACGAGACAGATGGCGCGTCAATCGGACGCCCGGTCTGTGAGTTATTGGCCTTTTCGTTCCAGGGGCCCGGTTGGTTTCGTGAGCGAACCAACCCGACCACACTCCAACGGCATCCAAACCTCGAGCAGAGTAATCCAAAAGTTCCGTCTCACTTAGAGAAATCCATCAAAGTCGACGGCACGTCAATCGGACGTCCGGAGATCAGGATATAAGCGTTTCCGTTCCGAGGGCCCGGTTGGTTTCGTATCCGAAACAACCCGGCCAAACCCAAATTGTTCCAAAAATTTGAGTGCGATATACCGAAATGACCGTCTCGATCCAAGAATCTCATTTCTGCTGACGGTGCGTCGATCGGAGGTCTATAGCTCACGATATGGGTGAAACACCGTGAGGGGTCCGAAAACGGGGGTTTCCGGCCCGGACCGACCCGGCCCGAGACCCCCTGGGTCTGCCCGAACCGGGTCGACCCGACCCGGGTGCTCGTCCGGCCCGACCGGCGCGGTCCAGCCCGGCTGGGTGCAGCCTGGCCTGGTCTGCCCAAGCCGGCCTGGCTCGGCCGGGGGTTTGTCCGAACGACCGAACCTTGCGGGGGGCGCTGCCCCTGCGTGAAGAGCCGCGGCCCCGCGGTTGGGCCCGCCCGTGCCAGCAGACACGGCTGTCGGCCGCGTCCCGCCGCTCCCCTCCTGTCCCGCGCAGTTGCGGGACTGCACTTCGCCACCGCGGCTTCAGCTGAGGTGGATTCTTCTGGAGGCGGTCCGGGCGCCGCCGCCCCCGACCCCCGGCGCCGCCGCACCGGCAGGGCACCCTGGCAGGGGCTTCCGCGGACCACCGGACGCGCTCCGGTGGTCCGATTCGCCTGCGGTCTTCGCCAATGGTCACCCCGGGATTCGACCTTCACTGAAAAGATCCCACAATGCCCGTGCGGCTTCGTTTGTCGTCGCCCGTCAATCCAAATGTCAATTAAAAAAACGCGCCGTCTTCGTGGTTCTCCGGGGCAACGTGATGACATCGCGCCCCTTCGACGTGGCCTGACTCTGTCCGCGGATGTCTTCAGGTTTCTCCGACGTGGCGCGATGGCATCACGTCCTTGTTCATTTTCATGACGTGACACGACGGCGCCGCACATTCCTTGCCGCACGTTTTCGCGCGGTGCGACGACACCGCGCTATTCCCGTTTCAATCCACAAAAGAAACCCACACGAATAAGGAGGAGGGTCAGCCGTGTTTGTGCGGTCTGGCCCCCTCTCGTTAATTGATAGCAAACGGTCATATTTCACGAAGATTTTCAAGGTATAATCACGAACAAATTAAAAAAATAATCCTCAACATCAATCCGCATGAACAAACGATCCGTGGATCAACCAAGAATTGGTTGGTCTGCGCTCGTCGTTCTTTTCTCAAAAGATAAGAGAACACCAAAATAAAATTTCCCTACCTTGATAAATAATGTCGCACGTCAGGCGTCGTGGAAAACAACATCTCGAGGAATGAATTCATAGGCGACATCAGAGTGCGTCTGATGCGGCATCTCCTCACTTGTCATGGATAAGAGAAAAGATGGCACGTCGATCGTTCTTCGCGGAACCGGCGTTCTTCGTCGAAGAAGATGTCGTTCTTTGTCGAGAAGGAAGTCCTCTTCTTATTCACAAGAATTCTCTCCCAATCTTCCTTAGCACAACAAAATCCCTCCCAAAAATAAAATATAAAGCTACCCTCGTTATTTTATTAACACAAGCCATATCAAATTTCAAAACTCAAAAAACTTAATTAATTAATAGAGTAGGTTCAATTAATTAATTTGTGTTTGTTGGCAAGAGTTAAGAGAGGGAGAGAGAAGGTGCTCTTAAATTTTGGGAGAGATAATGAGGGGTTTATTTGAGAGTTACAAATTAAAGATGGGGGAAAAGGTTATGAGAGTTATGGGAAGTTATAAGGTTGGGGCTCGTGTGGGCCCCACCTCACAATTATCCTCACATGGGTAGTTAGGTGCCCCACCCCAACTACCCCATGTAGGATATAGCCAGTGAGATACAAAAATAATAATTTTCCACAATTTTATTCACTTCATATATAACCCACAAAATTTAACTTCTCCTCCCGAGCAAATGCAACTGCGGTAAAGGTCCCCTTAAGAAATTCCCAGCGTTGTGAGTTTATCGGTGCCCTCAGATTTCAATTCCGAGCACCAGTTCAAAAGTTAGAAAAACCCACTCGTTGGTTCACTGAACGTACCCAGGCTAAATTTCGGAAAATGATTCCGGGCACACTGGGCCTCGGAAACAGACGCCTTCAGAAACTGTGTTCTTGTAAAATTACAATGAAATTTAAGAAAAAAAATCCTTGAAATTTCCGGGTCTTTACATCTCAGTTGTGTTGATACATAATGTATTGAATCCTAATTTTTGCAACAAATTCTTTAAGATCATACTACTCTTCCTCTAAAGGATTAAAACTATTTTGGAAGGGGGTATTGTCTTATTTTATTTTATCCATCTTCCTTTGGCTTCCATAAGAGTAACATTGACTTCTTTATTACCATAAATTTATTGCTTTGTGAAAATAATTAGATCAATGATATATATATATATATATTCATCTTAATGGTGTGTTATATCATCCAATTCATCATTATTGAATTCCATGGGACTCTTTTCTTGAGTAGATTTCTATCTCTATAAATGTTCATTATTGGTTCCTCTCCAAATAATTCAAACTTTCATGTTGAATTTCTTTATCATGTCTAGGTGGTGAGAGGTATCATGAATTTTTCTTATTTTATAAGTATTTCACAACAATGACTCATATCTTAGACATATAGCCTTTAAAACAAAGACTATTCTTTCCCATTTGTATGGGACATTGTTCACTAATTATTTTCTCAAAAGTCCCTATGTCTCTTCAAGATATTTATGTAAATTCCCTATTAAAGAACATATTTAATTCAAAATTATTATTTTAATCATCAACCTTTTATTCATCCTCTAGGTGATTTTATAATTATACATAATATTAATCCATGGAATCAACCATTTTATTATATTCCTAGTAATATGAATTAATCTCATCAATTAACTTATCATGTTTTTCAATTTTTAATTTAAAGCCAACTATTTAATTGGATATACCTTGATCATCTTCATATATTTTCACAACCTATTCTAACTTATAAACTTTTGTTTTGAGTTAGTTTTCATATTGAAATTAATCCTTTAGTAGTCAACTAATTTTCTTATTCTTCATTCATTATTGATAAAACATACTTATAGAAACTTCATATTTTACCTTTAAATAGACAAATCACTCAAGAATATTTTCTTTATTCAATATCATATTTATTCATTTCATCTATTTCCATCACCAAATCTTCTATAATATGACAATATAATATTAAAATTACGCTTTATCTTCTTCTTCCTCAATTCTCATTATATTTTTATTTTTGAAATTTTCTTACCGAGTTATAAAATTATTTTTAGAGAAATATTACATTTTATTTTGATGTAGTATCTTTATCGCCTCGACAATTAGAAATCCATTGAAATATCAATGTGATATTCAAAAATATTCTATAATTAATGCCTTTAAGAAGAATTTTTCCATTGAGCCTCCATTTTCCTTGCATAAAATTTTCATGAAATGATTGATTAAACATCACAATCATGACATTCTTCTTAATTTAGATTAGTATGTAGGTATTGGATCTCTATAGTACAAAATTAAATCTAGTTTGATTATTTACCAGATGTTCATTTGGATTTACCAAGAATTTCATAATCCACTGGTTTACTATGAATATCACCTAATGAAAATTCTATGAGTAATTATTCCTCATGATATACACTTTTTTGTTATACAATGGTGATAACATTTCGATAATTTTCTTCAAAATTTACTTGTTTTTTATTTCATCTACAATTTAAATAATTTATCCCACAACCTCAATGATATAGTCAAAGAAACCATACTTATTCTCATTCCATATTATCCAAAAAACATCATATAGTATCACATGTAGTTTTTTATTATTGACCTTTCTATCACTTAATAAAGTCTTACTAATTTAGCCTCAATTTTATTTTTTGGAATTGAAAATCATCACCATTAAATAGATTTTTTATCTGATCTATAGATAAAAAATTTATACATTTGCATCATCATAGATAAATTTATTGTATGCATCCATTTTGGGAATCTTCATAATAAGATTGATATGGGTCACAAGAATTTTAGTTGATTAGAAATCGAGCACTATAAATTTTAAATTTTATCTTCTCCAAGTCTTAAATTTTAATAATTAATACCATAAAATAACCTAACTCCATTTTTATTGACCTTTTTTCATGGAATTAGTCATAAGAATATTGATTCATCAATATAAAACCATGTGGATATAATACCATTTTTTGAAACCACATGATTAATACGCTGTAATTGGGGGCGAATTTGGGTGTTCAATTATTTTTATCTTATCGTGTTGGTAGAAATAAAAAAAATAATCAGTACTTAGGCTCAATAATATCTTGATTTGGAAAATAAATTCAATTTCATGGATATTTTACTTAGTTCATGTGAAGGTTTAATCTAAGGTCCATAGACAAATGGTATGTCAATGTGCCCTAGTGTAACAATACTTACTAGCGATAATACAATGATTCGAAATAATGTATAGTTTATCCTAGGGTCAATCCCCTAATTATCTCCCATATCTATTTCTAAAAATAAAGAAAAAATAATCGATATGATGATCACTTATAATGAATATTCATAGAGGATATATATCATATTATAAAAAGTATTATTTGTGTACTCTTGTACCATAATCAAATCATGGTCTTCAATGTAGTTCTTTATAATAGTCTCAATTTTCAAAATAATACTAATTATCACTTATTATTTTATATTCATCCATGATCTCCCCATTATCAATTTAAAAAACATATCAATTTTGTTTCAGGACATTTCCACAAGGAACCCACTGATTGGGTCCTTAAACTATGCATTATTTAATAATTAAGATAAAAATTAAATCAAAATCCCAGGAATTTTGAGATGAATTCAAACTCTAAAAAATTTCTAGAATTACCTACTTCATAGAGATACCACCACCTTTTTAGAATCATGATCATAAAAGATTTATAAATTATAGTAAGATTCATACCTAGATCCACAGTATCACGTTGAATATTATATAATATTCCCTATATTTTTCAAATATGATATTCTCAATCCCCTTTATAATTCATGTTTTTTGGTATGGTACTTATTGTTATAGAATGAGGGTATGATACCCTAATTATTATTATTTCATGCATTATCCAAAAATAAAACACTCTATGACATTATGTGATTGTTTGGAATGGACATATTATTTAACTAGATTATTTACTATTAACTGAAAAAACTATGCTGGGGAATTTACCTTAATGAAACTGTAAACCTCTCATTATAAAATCATTTAATGATCGTTTTCTATAATTCAAACCTATCACAACAATTTTTATATAGATGACCTCTTATTATCTTTAGTTCAATAGCCTTTACAGAAATTAAGTTATTCCTCTACAACTTATATTAATGGGTGGTTGTCTAATTATGGACACAAACACTCTATTAGGTCAAAATTACTTTAATAATATATAAATAACCATCATGTAGTGAAAAATATAATCATTGTGTGTATCAATTATATTTATTAAAATATAAACAACCAAATAGAAAATAAATCCTAAATATTTATTTTAGATCTTTATAGTTAATCTATCATTATAACCATTTCTAGCATGATCAGTACAGTTCCACCATGATCCTATCTCCTATGGAAGCCCCAACTCCAATCATCCTTTGATATTTTCTTGGTTCCTCCTTGTATCTCCACACATAATTATATGAAAAATATATCCAATGGGACCTCAAAAAAGATGATCAAATCATTTAATCAACTCTATAATTTTAATTAATCATAAATAAACAAATCAAATTATTACCATTGTTTAAAGAGAATGATTATATCAATGTAATAAAAATATAACATTGGTGACAGTTTCCTACCTAAAGTGAGTGGGAATTGCGTTTTGTATATATGGAGTTTCACCTCAACGACATAGTCATGTTAGGGTGGGATGTTATAAAATGGTATTAAAATAATTTTCAATTTTTTATTTATATACCAGGAAAATAAATATTAGTAAGGAAGATATATTTTAATAGTAATTATGAAAACTATGCATGTCTGTTTACTTAACACATCCATAGTTCAATTTAAAACCATCAGGGATGTGATGGATTTAGTTGATATATTTTTAATAAAATTGAATGGTATTAAATTTTCTTTGATTTATTATTAATATTAGGGTGTTCATTATTAATTTCATCTCATAGGGACATATTATAAGTTTGGAAACATATTCATAGACTTTATTGCAATTTAGTTTGAAAATAAATTTTCAGAAAATAATTTAATAATTGTCAAAACTAATTAAATTTTTTCTGAAAAAAATATTTTCAAAAAATTAATTTAAAATATAAATGGGATGAATTTGATTATATAGTGTGGTTTATATGATTGTATTAATTAATTTTATTATATTTTATAGATTTTATGAATTTTTTTATTAATGTGAAATGTTTCTGTTTCACTTTTGATTAGTTATGATTTGGTACAGTCGTGAAAGAAAATTCCATTTGAGGAGCCTCGTAGAAGATATGAAAATCAATAGTAATGTGTTAAAGAAAATCTTGAGAGAGGTTAGGTCAAAATGATCCATATTTGGGGGATAATTGAAACTCTAATTTTAGAGGAAATCGTGAAGAGTTTTCTCAGGGTTATTTTATATTTTAAATTGAGGCCTTCTCAACGGGTAATATTAGTGAATGATGTTGATCTGGATTTCCAAACACAACATTCACATGAATTTTATGGATATGTAGGACATATAGTCATATAAAAGTATTTTAAAGGAATTAATTTTTTAAAAAGTTATTATGGAACTGGGGGAAACAAATTAAACTATTTGAATCTATGATTGATAGACCAACCCAGTGCTAGTGAGGTTTCCTCTTATATGGGAAGAGGGAAGATGGTCTAGCATGGAATTAACTTTTGGATATATTCATTGAGAA
The DNA here is from genome assembly GCA_963277665.1 of Viscum album. Lineage (NCBI taxonomy): Eukaryota > Viridiplantae > Streptophyta > Magnoliopsida > Santalales > Viscaceae > Viscum > Viscum album. The sequence continues at coordinate 787,827,133 of OY728166.1, forward strand.
TTTAAATATTCATAAATTTATTAAGGAGTGGGGGTATGATTGTAAGGATTTTAAGAGGTGAATTACGTTATATTGGTATTTTTAGGTATGATTCATCAATTTTCATCACTCACTATGACCTAGTATGGGGATACATAACCTAATGGTTATTAGTTTGTGATTTCATTGCGACTAGTTTATTAAACTTGATTTAGGGTTTTTTTCAATAAAATACATTGAATTTATATATAATGGTTAGATTTATATGAAAAATTTATATAAGGATTAGACAAAATATATATGTAAATGTTGATTAAGAAGTAGAAAGTAGAGTTTTTAATGAAAATCATTGAGGTAACTAATGGCCAACTAGTAAGGTGAATTCTATATCTTCTCTATCTTATCTAGGGTAGAAACAGTTCATGAGTGATTATAGTGTTTCTTGGAATGGGGGTGACCAATCTATTTTTACTACTGAGTTGAAGAAGGGTAATTATTATCAAAATATAGGATAATTTGAGAAGTTTTATTGGTTTTTCGTCTTAGAAAAGTGTTGGATGAGAATATTCTCACACTCAAAAATCACGTTCATAGTAATTTAAGACTTATATGAGTGGAAGATAGATTCTTCCAAGGATATTGTTGGTCGGAGTGGACACTCAAGAGGGGGGTGAATTGAGTTCCAATTAAAATTTATGTTTTAAAAACTTTGTCTTAAAAACCCCAAATAAAATACTGAATTAAACTGTAGTGAATTTATATCAAAGTAAGGGTTCGGTTGGGTTCTCAAGGGATTGATTATTTCCCAGTTAATCAAAACAGAAATGCTGGTCAACTTTTGAAACCAACTTACTGATTTACAACTAATATAAACACTTGCAAATTTAATTATCAATGTGACTTTAAAATAGTTTTGGTTTTAAAGAGATTTGCAGCGGAATAAAAGAATAACTTTGAAAGATATAAAACAACAGATATAACCAAGAGGTTCAGTGTCAAGCTGAGACTTATTCCTCTCAAAACTTTATATAAAAGTGATCCACACCCTGGATCGGGGATTAAAACAGTATACAACTGTCCAGGTCCGAGACCTCTACCACTATTATCCGTGGGAACAAAAACAACAACAACTAGCTGTCTAGGTCACACGACCTCTACCACTATTATCCCAGTGGGAAATAAGAAATAAGAGAGTTGAGTGAGGATTTATAAATCCTCCAGTTAGAGTACAGGAGATAGTGTGTGTGTAAAATATAGCATATAACACACACTGCTCAATATGTAAAAAGATAAATCACTGAGAAAATATTTAGAGTTTAGAAATGGCTCTAGTGATTGTCGTGCAGTTCTGGACTCCTTTGATTGATTAGAATTCGCTTTGAGTCCTCTTCTGGATTCTATCTAGAAAATAGAGTATCGTCTGTTTCCTTGACTTCCAGGTGTAGAGACAGTCGATGAAGCTTTTGTGTTATGTTCTCATTCACAGCTCTTCACTGGTATGCAGTAATGAGTTCTTCGTGTAAGTTATGTCGTCTCTTTGCATTCACACTTGGTAGTTCTCCAGCACACCTCGTGGTATCTGTATCTCTCTGTGTATTCGTCTATATCTCGCACAGCCTGTGTTCTATATGTATTCGTCTATTCATGCTCTTTTGTAGTAGCATCCTTCCTTTAGTTAAACCACGTGCTCCGGAAAAAGATGATTTACTTTTTGCAGGTACGAGGTACGGTTCCCTGACATCCAACAACACACATTAAATAAATGTCTATGTATTAAAATATACATGATATGACCGTTGGTAAGATTAAATAATGATAAAGAAATTGAACTAGTGTCGGGTTCTGTCTCTTGAGCAGTAGTTCTTGATATCGGTAGACTTGTGTTACAGTTGGTGTCTGTAGGTCTGAGTATTTATAGACATTTTTAACGGTAGACGTGTCTGTCGGTAGACTTTATCACATTAGTAGAAGTGGAATTGTAACGGGAACTGTGGTTCTGCCTTTACCAGTAGCGGTAACTCTCTATCGGTAGCTGTGGCTCTGCCTTGTAACGGTAGCGATAGCTTTCTATCGGTAGACTTTGCATAACATTGAACTTCAGCATATCGGTAGCTCTGCATCGGTAGCTGTCAACTTCGATGTAGTGGTAGGCTTGAGTACTAGTGAGCTTGTAACTGTAACTCTATCAGTAGATTTGATGTACCGTATCAGTAGACTTTGATGTAGCGGTGATCTTTGAGTACTGGTGAACTTGATGTATCGGTGAACTCAGTATCGGTAGATCTATTCGATATCGGTAGCTCTAATCCATAACGGTGGCTACTGTTCTGTATCGGTAGCTAGTGTGTAACGGTAGCTAAAAACTGTTTGAGCATTCACTTGGCAGAATGAGTTAAAGTCATAGTAAACATATATCTGATAATTCAAACGACTTAATTTAAGCATAATGAAAGAAACAATCATAAATTATAGTATATTTGGAATGTAATAAGCATAATCAAGATATAAATAATGAATGGTTGGGATTATCAAAACACAATAAAGCCACTTAATTCCAGAGGGTTCAACAATCTCCACCTTTTTGATAATCACAACTTAACACAAAATAAAGTAATATCAGACGAAAAAAAACAAACAAACAAAAAAAATATATCAAAGTATGATATCAATAGTAGAGTATCGGAGGAAAAATATGGAAACATGAATATATCAAGAAATAATGTAGTATCAGAGGAAGGCACAGACAAGATTATTTGATTTGCATATGTCTCCCCCTATCAATTTTAACTACAGGATTTTCTCCATAGTAGTGATGTTCTCCCCCAATCAATTTCACTGGGTACAGGTTTTCAATAATTTCTCTCCCTTTGTGATTAACAAAAAAGAGGGTATTAGAGTAAAGAGAGGGACTAGGAAAGAAAATAGACAGAGTAAAATAGACAGGGAAGAGAGGAATGAAGGATTTGATTGATAAGTAAAAGAAACAGTGGGAAAATTAGTGGAGTACAAAAAATAAAATGAATCCCATAAAAAATGGCTAGAAGCACTCAATCATCCTCTTGAACAGGTGTCGTTCCCTAGGGATCAGCCGGGGGTTCAGAGGTAGAGTCAGCAGATTTGGGAATTCCTGAAAGAACCACTGGTGGATCAGCAACTGATACAATACCAGATCTGAAATCTGTGCTCCTCTGAAGGATCATCGGTGTCAGACTTCTGATTTCTTGAACTGGAGCCAGTTGAGGAGTACTCCCAGAGGTAGAAGGTGGAAGGGCATGTGGTACAATAACTGGCCAAGCATCCACATGCAGGAAAGGCAGCAAGAGATTCCTGAAATCCATGATGATGCTTCCCCCTCTCTCCATAGCAGATACAAAATCATCTCTATTCTATATAAACTTATCCAAAGCAGGAGTAAGCTCCCTGAGCTTGCTAACTTGTTCCCTGAACGCTTGGGTAACTGGAGGTAACTTCATATTCTCCATCAAAAGCTTGAAATGGTTGGTCACTTGGTGCTTGGTATAAACCTTTTCAAAATAAGCATCCACTTTATTCTTGATTGCCTCTTGAGAAGCAGTAGCTACCCACAGGTGATCACGAAAAAAACTACTAACTTCCCCAGTGGTAGCAAGAATTTGAGTATCTGATGCACCACTGGGACTGGCCTTAGCCAATTATTCCTGAATAACAGTGCAGATCTGATCAAGGTTCACACTAGAGCTAGTTGAGGGAAGAGGTTTTAGTGAGAAGGCCACTGTCTCCTTAAAAGATTAAGTCAGATTACTGACTATATTCTGAACAAGTTCATCCTGACTGTTCAGATGTTCTTTGACTGACTTCTTAAAGGCCTCAAAAACTTCCACAAACTGTTTGACCACTTCTTTGATATACTAAATGTCTGCGTGCACTTGGGTTTGAGAACTGTTCAAAGTAGTCAATGAAGCAATTGATTGTCTAAGAGCAACTACTGCTCCTGTCCAACTCTCAATCTTAGTGTGGCACACCTTAAGTTCATCCATCATTTCTTTTACAGGAATTGACACACTACATCCAATGGAAAAATCAAGGGATTGCTCCACGCTTTTCATCTCTTCAACCATACTTTTCTTCATATCTGCCACTGATTCTCTTATTGCTTCTATCAATTCGGCTTTTAAATTCTTAAGGTACTCCTTGGTTTCCACATTTTCAGCCATAGTGGGTAAGGTAACTGATTCCTTTTGGGGTTGGTCTTCCTTATCCGAAACACCATAAGAAATTCCAAGAATCATATATCCAGGATCTGATGTCCAACCTTCAATGTCATATAATACTGATACTGAGCCAAGATTCTCCTCCTCACATGGAACATTTTCCTGAGATATTTCTTCCAACTGTTCTTCCTGAGGTAATTCTGCAATTTCCTCTACAACCACAACAGGTTCAATAGCCATTTTTTCTAAGTCATTAATGACTCTCTCATTGACAGGTGCTACTGCTATGTCTTCCTGATCAGCCACTTTCCTGACTGTACTGACTATTAGAGGACTCAAACTGAGCTCATTTTCAACATTTTCCTCATCAACTGCTTCACCATCAGCCTCTTTTTCTCCATTAACATTATGATCAGATTTGGATGTCTCATCCTTCTCAGAGGTGTCCTTGACAATATACCGGCATGCTTCTTATTCTTCTTCTTTAGTCTTTGTATCATTGTCCTTCAAGAAAGTTTCTCTCTTTGGTAGTTCTCTTGGAGGGCTAGCTACTCCATAAGAAATAACTTGATGCACATGACTAGGAGGTAAGTCTGGATCTCCTTCTTCCCCTACTGATGTCTCTTCCTCCTCAGCTTCATCATCACTGTAGACTGGTTCTGGCTCATCTGGTCCAATACCAGGATCCTTCACATCCTTTGGTCTAGAAGGACGATCCGTAGGAGTATACTTGTCATAAATTTTTCCATCATCATTCACCCATGATTTCTTCCAAGGATTCCAGCTAACTTTCATGTATTTACAAACAGTTCTTGTAATACAGAAGATGTCCTTAACTACTACCAGCTCATCCTGAGGTCCAGCTATCTCCTTCACTTTCAGCATCACATAAATTAGCTTTGAGAAAAACAATGCATTTGGTTTTGACTTCGGTCTAGTAATCTATTCCACATGAACCATAATCAATCTACATAGATTGATTCTCACACTATGCTTTAGAAAATGTAACAGATATATGTCTTGGAATCTCAAAGTGGCAAAGTCTCCTCTTCTTGGACTAACAACATGCTGAATAAACTTAAACAACAGTTTGTCTTCTCCTACCATCTCTGTAGCAATCACCTTTCTAGGAGTCCCATTCCCTGTGAGTTCCAGCAGAGCATCTTCATATTGAAACACATCACTAGTCTAAGGTACAGACTTGGAATAATAAGAAAAATTGCCCTCATGAGGAACTCTTAGGTTCGCATCCCATTCTTCTGAAGTAAACGACACTTCCTGACCATTCACATATGAAACCATTCTTCCTTATTCTTCAGATTTTTCAAAAGAAACGAATTCGTAGAATTGTTTCACTAGTCCTGGATAATAAGGTCCGTTGTTGTTTGCGAATCATTCTAGCCAACCATGTTCTTGTAAAACCTTAAGACTAACGATTTGCTTTCCATCAGCCATTCTGCACACACTTCTTTTTCAACAACAATATCTCTCTTTGAGAGATGCGGGTTTATTGAATTTCTTCGAGCTACACTTCCACTTCCACTTCCACTGGCATTCGATACTTTCTGTCATTTCGCTTATAGCTCATCACTCCCATCTGTGACTAGGGGTCTCTTGACGCGGGCCATTACGGATTGGAGGCTAGGGTTCTGAAGGTCGAGAGGTTTAGGTTTAGGAGAATTCGAGCAGACAGGTTCGCGGTGAGATTGAGTGAGTCTAGTTTGAGTTTTAATATCATTTAGGATTCATAAATCACATAAATCATAAATAAAAGAAATAACGTTTCGATCACTCGGCTTTACAAAATCTTAAAACAACGCGAGAGTACCGGTAAAGTCTCTTAACGGTGAGGTCTTCTATCGGTGAGGTTTTTCTAACGGTGAGGTTTCCTAACGGTGAGGTTCCTCTAACGGTTTAAGGATAAGTTATCATTCCTAATTCGTGTCTAATGAAACTTAATCTTTCTGAACTTAAAGGCTTAGTGAAAATATCAGTTAATTGAAGTTAAGTGCCTATAAACTCAAGTGTTATATCACCTCTTTGTAATGATCTCTTAAAAAGTGGTGTCTAACATCAATATGCTTAGTTATAGAGTGAGACCCAGGGTTCTTAGAGATATTAATCACACTAGTGTTGTCACAGTTGATTGAAACATGTTTAAAGTCAAATCCATAATCCAGTAGTGTGTGTTTAATCCATAGAATTTGTGCACAACAACTGCCAGCAACGATGTATTCTGCTTCAGTAGTAGACAGTGCAACTGAGTTCTGTTTCTTACTACACCATGATACTGGGGATTTTCCAAGTATGTGACATGTTCAAGATGTACTCTTCCTATCTAACTTACTGCCAGCAAAATCAGCATCCAAATAACTTATTAAATCAAATGATTGTTCTTTTGGATAAAACAAACCCATATTAACAGTATTTTTAATATATTTGAAAATCCTTTTAACAACAAGTAAGTGTGACTCTTTAGGATTAGCTTGAAATCTAGCACACATACATACACTGAACATAATATCTGGTCGACTAGCATTAAGATAAAGTAAACTTCCAATCATACCTCTGTAATTAGTTTGATCAACTGGTTTCCCAGATTCATCAACATCCAATTTATAGGTGGTACTCATAGGTATATCACTTTCCTTAATACTATCCAAACCAAAATGTTTTAATAAATCTTTAGTATATTTACTTTGATTTAGAATAATCCAATCTTTAGTTTGAAAAATTTGAAAACCAAGAAAATACTTAAGCTCTCCCATTAATATCATTTCAAACTCATTTTGCATAACCTGTGAAAATTCAGTACATAAAGAATTTTTAGAAGATCCAAAAATAATATCATCAACATAGATTTGTTCTATTAACACATCTTTTGAAATCCTTTTTATAAAAAGAGTGGGATCAGCTATTCCTTTTGTAAATCCTTTTGAAATAAGAATGTTTGAAAGTCTTTCATACCAAGATCTTGGAGCTTGTTTTAAACTATATAAAGATTTAGAAAGTTTAAAAACATGATTTTAAAAATGAGGATTTGGAAAACCAGTTGGTTGTTCTACAAAAACATCTTCAACAATAAAACCATTTAGAAAAGCACTTTTCAAATCCATTTGATATAACATAAAATTCAGATGTGATGCATAGGCAAGTAAGATCCTGATAGACTCTAATCTAGCTACAGGTGCAAAGGTTTCCTCATAGTAAATTCCTTCTTCTTGATTGTAACCTTGAGAAACTAGCCTAGCTTTGTTTCTAATGATGTTTCCAGATTAATCAGCATTGTTTCTAAACACCCATTTTGTGCCTGTGGTGATAGTGTCCTTAGGTCTTTCTACTAATTTCCAGACATTGTTTCTTTCAAATTGATTTAGTTCTTCTTGCATATCCATTACCCAAAATTCATCATTGATAGCATCATTGACATTTTTAGGTTCTAACTGTGAAAGAAAAGCTTGATGTTCAACCTGATTTCTAAGAGAATCTCTATTCTGTGTTCCTCTATCTAGATCTCCTACAATAGCATCTAAAAGTTGGTTCTTTAGAATCCTAGTTGGTCTCGAAAAGGTAGGGCTAGAGATTTCAGGTTCATATACAGGTTGAGGTTCAACAGAAGCAGGGTCTGGAAAATTTCCAGCACTGGATGTCTTAACTACAGGTCCACTGTTTTTATCATTAAGGTTCAAACAAGAGAAATCATCTTCAAGATTTTCAAGAGAGGTCTTAGGTTCATGTGGATCAGTTTCATCAAACTTGATGTGAACAGAATCTTCCACACATTTGGTTCCCTTATTAAAAACTCTATAGGCTTTACTAGAAATAGAGTAACCTAGGAAAATTCCTTCATCACTATTGGATGCAAACTTGTCAAGATTATCTTTAGTATTATGAATAAAGACTTTTCAGCCAAAAACATTGAAGTAGTTAACCTTAGGTTTCCCATGCTTCAATAACTCATAAGGGGTCCTCTTAAGAATAGGTCTGATCAAGACTCTATTATTAACATAACAAGCTGTATTTACAGCTTCAGCCCAAAAGTAAACGGGTAGGTCATACTCATTAAGCATAGTTCTAGCAATTTCTTGTAGGGTTCTATTCCTCCTTTCTACTACACCATTTTGTTGAGGTGTCCTAGGGGTAGAGAAATTGTGACTATAGCCATTGTGTGAGCAGTAGGATTCAAACTCATGATTTTTAAACTCACGGCCATGATCACTTCTCAGAGTTTTAATCTTAAGTCCACTAAGGTTCTCTACAGACTTGGAATATTTAACAAAGTAATAACAAGCTTCACTTTTGTGAGCTAGAAAATATAACCAAGTATATCTAGAAAAGTCATCTACAAGAACATAGACATAATGCTTCCCATTTAAACTACAAACTCTAGAAGGTCCAAATAAATCAATGTGAACCAACTCGAGAGGTTAAGAAGTTGACACTTCTTTCTTTGATTTAAATGAAACTTTATGTTTCTTTCCCTTTTGACAGGGTTACAGACTTTGTCTGCTGGAAATTCAAGTTTGGGTAGGTCTCTAACTAAGTTATTCCTAGCAAGTTTTCTAAGTAGATGCACATTGCAGTGTCCTAATCTTCTGTTCCAAAGCCAAGACTCTTTATGAAAAGCATTTAAACAAGTAATATTTTGCTTAGTTAATGAATTTAATTCAACAGCATAAACATTTTCATTTCTCAAAGCAGAAAATACTAAAACATTTTTAGAATTAAAAACATTGCAAGAATCATTTTCCAATTTAACATACAAACCATCATCACATAACTGAGAAATACGTAACAAATTGTATTTAAGTCCATCAACAAATAAATCTTTAGAAATCAATACCAAGTCAGTGTTACCAATCTGGCCTAAGCCGATGATTTTCCCTTTAGAATTATCACCAAAGGTGAAAAAACATCCATCAACTCTGACTAAGCTTTTAAAGCATGAGAAGTCTCCTGACATATGTCTTGAACATCCAATGTCCAAGTACCAGGTCTTTTTACAGGAGATCTTTAAGCAGGTTTCCTACAAAACAGATTTAAATAGGAAATGATTTTGGTACCCAGATTTTCTTGGGTCCAGAAAGGTTACCCAATAACACTTTAGGTACCCATATTTGTCTAATGGGTCTCATAAAATTTCTAGAATCAATATATTTTGAAAGATAAACCTTATTAGATCCATTACTATTAATATAACTCGTTGAAGCATATGAAGTTCCAGAGCTAGCTACATTCTGTCCATATTTAGGAATGAATCTAGTTTGGGTAATTTTCCTTTGCCCAGGTTGGTATCCTTTACCAGTAGTGTATCTAGGTGCTATTTGCTTACCTAGCATCTGAGTAAGAGTATCTTTACCATTTGTAAATTTTTCTAAGTCTTTCTTGAGTTGCTCATTAGATAATTTTAGTTCAGTATTCTCTTTATGAAACTGAGCATTTTTTTCCATTTCAATATCAAGATAAGATTTATGTTTAACAGTTAAAGAATACTGTTTCTTTAAACCTTTGTATTTGTCTTTGATCTCATTACCAGTTTCTTCTAACATATCACAATATTCAAATAGTTCCGATTTAGAAATGTTATCACATTCAGAATCATCTCTAGAATAATATGAATTAGAAGCAGGAGTTTCTGAAGTAACCTCAGCAGCATTTGTCATTAAGCACATGTTTTCCTTGTTTCTGTGTTCAGTTTCACTAGAACTGTCCTCAGAAGCACTCCAAGTGGGCTTCATGGCTTTCTTATACTTGTTATCCTTGTATTCATACTTCTTCTTTTATTTCAGCTTGGGATAGTCTGCTTTTATGTGTCCCTTCCTTTTCCACTCATAACAGACAACTTCTATCTGATTTGTCAGATTTCTTCCAATCCTTTTTCCAATGTCCCTTGTTGTAATACTTATCTTTGTAGTTTGTCTTTCTGAAAAACTTCATCTTTCTATGAAATTTCTTAAACCTTCTAGCAATGTGAGGCATCTCAGCATCACTGTCAAAGTCACTCTCACTGTCTTCACAGCTTGAACTTTCATTGATAGCTTGAAGCTTTTCCTTATCCTTATTCTTTGAGGTTGTAGTTTTGAAGGAAACAGACTTCCTTCTAGGTTTATCATCTTCTTCTTTGTTTACTTTGAGTTCTTCTTCATAAATCATCAACTTACCAATTAGTTCCTTGACTGGTAGTTCACCAATGTCACATGATTCTCTAATGGAGACAGAGGTTCCTCTCCATCTTTCAGGTAGACATCTCAAAATTCTCATGATTTGTTCCTTTGCTGGAACATCCTTTCCCAGAGAAGTCATTGTGTTGACAATTTCATTGAACCTGAGATATATATCAGAAATGGGTTCATCAGGCTTCATCTTAAAATTATCATACTTAATAGTATAGGTATTCAATCTCATCTCCTTAACATTAGTTGTTCCTTCATGAGAAACAGCTAAGGTATCCCAAATTTCATAAGCAGTTTTATAGGCAGATATTCTATTAAATTTCTCATCTCCTAGAGCACATTACAAAGTATTCATAGCTTTATAATTATTATTGTAGGCTATTTTAGTAGCTTCATTCCAAGTAGTTCTAACAGTAGTTGGAATTTTATATTCTGATTCTATGGCAGTCCAAATATCAAAACCCATGCTCTCTAAATGAATTTTCATCTTGATTTTCCACTGAGCATAGTTGGTGCCATTGAAAAATGGTGGTATATTGGTAGAAACACCTTCAACTCTATTATCCATGATAGCAAACTATAAGTAAAGATTTCAAAGATATAAAAATTTAGAAATAACAGAAATTTTAAGAACTTTAAAACACAACTAAAATCGCAGTTGAAAAACAGAGTACAAAATATTTTAAACAACCTCTGATACCAAATCTTGGTCGGAGTGGACACTCAAGAGGGGGGTGAATTGAGTTCCAATTAAAATTTATGTTTTAAAAACGTTCTCTTAAAAACCCCAAATAAAATACTGAATTAAACTATAGTGAATTTATATCAAAGTAAGGGTTCGGTTGGGTTCTCAAGGGATTGATTATTTCCCAGTTAATCAAAACAAAAATTTGATTAACTTTTGAAACCAACTTACTAATTTACAACTGATATAAACACTTGCGAATTTAATTATCAAAGTGACTTTAAAACAGTATTGGTTTTAAAGAGATTTGCAGCGGAATAAAAGAATAACTTTGAATGATATAAAACAGCAGATATAACCAAGAGGTTCAGTCTCAAGCCGAGACTTAGTCCTCTCAAAACTTTATATAAAAGTGATCCACACCCTGGATCGGGGATTACAACAGTATACAACTGTCCAGGTCCAAGACCTCTACCACTATTATCCATGGGAACAAAAACAACAGAAACCAGCTGTCTAGGTCACACGACCTCTACCACTATTATCCCAGTGGGAAATAAGATATAAGAGAGTTGAGTGAGGATTTAGAAATCCTACAGTTATAGTACAAGAGACAGTGTGTGTGTAAAATACAGCATATAACACACACTTCTCAATATGTAAAAATATAAATCACTAAGAAAATATTTACAGTTTAGAAATGGCTCTAGTGATTGTCGTGCAGTTTTGGACTCCTTTAATTGATTAGAATTCACTCTTAGCCCACTTCTGGTTTCTTTCTGGAAAACAGAGTATTGTCTGTTTCCTTGACTTCCAGGTGTAGAGACAGTCAATGAATCTCTTGTGTTATGTTCTCATTCTCAGCTCTTCACTGTTATGCAGTAATGAGTTCTTCGTGTAAGTTCTGTCATCTCTTTGCATTCACACTTGGTAGTTCTCCAGCACACCTCGTGGTATCTGTATCTCTCTGTGTATTCGTCTATATCTCGCTCAGCTTGTGTTCTATCTGTATTCGTCTATTCATGCTCTTTTGTAGTATCATCCTTCCTTTAGTTAATCCACGTGCTCCGGCAAAAGATGATTTACTTTTTGCAGGTACGAGGTACGGTTCCCTGACATCCAATAGCACACATTAAATAAATGTCAGTGTATTAAAATATACCTGATATGACTATTGGTTGGATTAAATAATGAAAATGAAATTGAAGATGTGTCGGGTTCTATCTCTTGAGCGGTAGCTCTTGATATCGGTAGACTTGTGTTACAGTGGGTGTCTATAGGTCTGAGTATCGGTAGACATTTGTAATGGTAGACGTGTCTGTTGGTAGACTTGATCACATCAGTAGCGGTGGACTTGTAATAGTAACTGTGGTTCTGCCTTTACCAGTAGCGGTAACTCTCTATCGGTAGCTGTGGCTCTGCCTTGTAACGGTAGCGATAGCTTTCTATCGGTTGACTTTGCATAACGGTGGACTTCAGCATATCAGTAGCTCTGTATCGGTAGCTGTCGACTTCGATGTAGCGGTAGGCTTGAGTACTGGTGAGCTTGTAACTGTAACTCTATTGGTTGATTTGATGTACCGTATCGGTAGAATTTGATGTATCGGTGATCTTTGAGTACTAGTGAACTTGATGTATCGGTGAACTCCGTATCGGTAGCTCTATTCGATATCAGTAGCTCTAATCCATAACGGTGGCTACTATTCTGTATCGGTAGCTAGTGTGTAAGGGTAGCTAAAAACTGTTTGAGCATTTACTTGGCAGAATGAGTTAAAGTCATAGTAAACATATATCTGATAATTCAAACGACTTAATTTAAGCATAATGAAAGTAACAATCATAAATTATAGTATATTTGGAATGTATTAAGCATAATCAAGATATAAAGAAATAATGGTTGGGATAATCAAAACACAATAAAGCCACTTTATTCCAGAGGGTTCAACAGATATTTTAAATAGAGGTTGTAAAGATTCACAAGGGTGGGCTAATATACTTTTTATTTATCATGTAAATTTTGAAACCAAGGAAAAAGAATATGTATTTGACGCAATATAGTTTGATGAAATAAGTCATTTGTCCTTCAATAATTACAAGGTACCTATAACATTTATATGTATTTTTCAATTAATTATAAAATTGTCAAGTGTAATTTTTGATACAAGTGTATCCCATTTTTTTATTTTTTTCATTATTTCATACTTATGATTAATTGTTTCATTTTTAAATAAGATATTAAACACGAATAATGAACATGATAAGGGAGTGGAAACCATCTAAAGATTTCTAACTACATAAATTATTATATTTAGTTTTGAGTATTCTTAGATGTCTATATTCTTGAGATATAAATATTCGATGTGATGTCATTAATTTACTAGGTGACACAATTATAAGATTTTATAGGCTATGTTTTGATATAGTTAGTTTTCTTCCAATTCACTAATGAGTCTTATGATTTTTTAGGATAATGATATTTTCATATTAGTCAATCCATTTCATTTTGATCTTATTAAATAATATTATATAAATAAGTTTTGGTTCTTCATTTAAGAATGGGTATCATAAGTTATATGGAAAATAGATTTGATGCTTTATTTCCATGAAGAATTTATATTCATTCTTTTGGAGAGGGATGAAGAGTTCATGAATGACATATTTTTTTGTACCAAACCAATATCTATCAAGATTTTATATATAGATCCATTAGAGTTCTGATAATTAAATAATCAGTTTGAAGATCTTTAATTTAAATGTTACATTATGATAAGAGTAACACCTTGGGGAGAACCTAGGATTTTAAATAAAAATTATTATGAGAGTTTAAGTAATGTTTTAATTGTGGAAAGATGTATATGGTGACCCTAACAGTAAAAAAAAATATTAAATTATTTAAAAAAATCCTAAATGAGTATAAACCAAGGATAAATATATATATATATTTTTAGAAATTATAAAAATCAAGAACCATCAAAAAAACATTGTATTTATTACCTGATAGTATGTTTTTTCACTATAAGAAGAACTATTAAACCCATTGTTATTATTTAAAATCTCCCACCAACATTTTACACAATATAAGGGTGAGATAAAATACTCATTTAGCGTAAAAAATGTGTTATCAATAAAATATCATATGTGAATAAAATACGAACATAAGGGTATGATAATGTAAAAAAGGAGCATGAATATAATATAAATAATATATACCTAAAAAAAATGGATCATAATACAAGATTCATAGCATGAGGATTTGGTATATTGAAAATGACACCAAAATATTTTGGAATTATTTGATATTTACCAAAACATAATTAATTCCATCATAATCATAAGTCAAGGTTACATCCAATCATCATCATCACATATTAGAAAATGTTCAATAGAGGATTTGGTTAAAACTATAATCCCATACATAACATCTTAATAAATATATAGGTTTACCTATTTCATTGTAGTTTTATATAATTTTGGTCCCACCTGTCATCAATTAATGTAAAAAGTCTCAAAGATGATTAGCTTCACTCTATAATACCATAACATCTCATGATATATAATGCTTCACCTGATGAATTTTAGGGATCTATATTTCTATTCCCTCTTCTCACATCATATCATATAGATGCAGATGTTTTCCATATGGAAAAACATACAAAATATCATCAAATCATTATAAACTAGAGAATGAAATGGGTTTCATGATTATTTTCAAAGAACAATACCATAAAACATTAAGACAATTGAGTTGGATGGTTTCAAAATAATATATACTTTGTTAACAAATGAAACATAAAAGGATGTTGACGTATATGGGAAAACCCTTTCAAAAATATTACATCTAATTGTGCGACACAAGAAGGGGTCAAGAATTGGATTATTTCTTACCATTAGTAATTCTATAAATGGATTAATATATTTAGTTATTAAATCATGGAATATCAATCCCAATAATGAAAATAATTTTTAAAATGAAAAGGAAAAAATTAAATAAAATCATAGAAGTTATTTAGAAAACATTTTTAATATTTTCATACCAAAAAAATATTACGGGTCACAAAATAAAGTCACATACTAAATGTTTAAGTGAAACTTTAAAAAAAAATTAAAATAATATCCAATAGTTAATAACTGAAACTATATAATGTTTTACAAAGGATATGTGATATAGAAAATAAAACAATTTTAACAAGTAAGAAAATATGTTGTGATGCTTTTAAAAATGAATTGGATTAAATACCACATCATAAAAAGAAGTAATAAAACATAATTTTGAGAAGATTTAAAAGAAAATATGATATTTAAAATAGTTAATTAATTAAAATATTTCTAAATATGACAAGAGAACATTAGAGGATAGCAGAAGTCATAGACATGGGTGTTGAACCATTATTTAAGAGGATTAAAATTCTTATTTACACAATTTCATTTTTAATAAAGAAAAATAATTCATCAATTAGGTTGATTTGGATAAAAATTAATCTTTCAAGATATTAATAGGGTATACCATATGAAATAAAAGATGAATCTAATGGGGATACATTATAACTCAAGAATGAAGATTGAGTTCTAAAAACCCATATATTTTTATTGAAGATATCAATCATAACCCAATAAAGGGAAGAAAATGAATGGAATTAAAGTCCCCAATATCAATAATAACTTATGATATTATATGTTAATATGTTTTAGATACATAATAATAAATTATATTGGTTCATAATATCAAAAGAGTAATCAATAACATGTGATAGATATGGAAACACTCACCTTTTATAATGATTTCCTCAAACGCGCTCTAGCATCCTATAAAACAAAAAAACATTATTGATTTCTTATTTAAAGATGTTATTAATATTTGTTACCATTAATAATCTTAATTTACAAACATTATTTATTTTTATATTTATCATTTATTATTTATTTTTAATATTTGGTGTGAGTAATCTTGATTTTTGTGCTAGTTTCATAATAGGAGCAATATTCCCTATTATTATCCTAAATTTCATCAATCCATCATCATTGAAGGTACTATAATTTATCCTTATGTATTATCTATAATGAAGAAGATGGTGATAGGCTTGTTTCTGTAATTTATTCAGAGGGAATGGTGTTATCTTAATTAATGAGTAATTTTTCTCTATTTTTAATACCGAACCAAAATAAAATAACTATCTACTTACTAATATCAAATATAAAGTTCCCAAATCCATCCTTGATATAAATTTATAGCATTATTCATATTGGTGGTTAAACATACCCAAAAAAACTTACTACAAAGTATGTATGAATATGGATATAGAAAAATATTTGATTATTATAACATCATCATCATAAAAGGATTATCAAATTATTTAAATTTTATTTATGAGATATATTATTTAATTTTTGAATGATTTATTATTGATAATGTTACAGATCTGATGGATAATTTAAATTTACTTCACAAAAATAAAGACATAAATAAGAAATCTATTCACAAAAGAATTTATAAAACCATATTTTAAAGGTTTTAATTTAAAATGTAACTTTTCGTTCATGGTTACAGTAGTTTACACAAATAGATATGAAACACTTTTATTCTTTTGATTTAATGATAGAGGAATAATTAATGGTCCTAAAATAAATATAATATATGTTATTTCTATTATTTAAAATGATTTAATTATATAAATATGGTTACAATTGGTTTAGAGTTGGTAATTCCAAACAAGAAGATATGTTAAGTAAAGCAAGGAATGATTTTGGTAGGATGATTCATATATAAGAGGGATTGTGGAATGGGCCTAATGAGAGATCATGTTTTCCTCTCATTAATAGCTTATAATTTTGATAGTAAATTATTTATTATAAACACATATAATCATAATAAAACTGAAAAAAATGGTTACAACATGAAAACCTGTCATAAATAATCAATGAGTGATTTTGGTAGCATGAAAACTATAAAAAAGTATTGTGACATAGGTTAAATAAGATGAAACAGTTATCACTCCTAAATAGGGTAAATGTTCGATATTAAAAGGATTTATTATTATAATTTTTAATCCTAAACCATTTAAAATCACTGATCAAAATGAAAAATTAGTACTTGAATCAAAAGGAGGCGGAGGAGAATCATTACCTTTCTAAGTAGATTCATAACACATGGGAGGGATCCTTAGAACATTATGAACTATTCATGGGGGATTTACAGAGGTTTGAGAAAGGTAGATATTTTATCAATGCCATTGGGGTAGTTCTGGATGAGATAATGGGAGTGATTGAGATCCTTTCATATGTGAAAAGGTGGGGATTTTGAATTAAAATAATATTATATAAGGGGAAAGAATGGTATCCCATGGGGGTTATGGGGGTATGGTGAGTAATGTTAATGGGGGGGGGGAATTCAGGTGAAATATTTATGTATTAATTTATAATCTAAAAATAGTGTTAATTATTTTACGGTATCAAATTTATTTAGTAAAATTTTATCCATAATAGATTTCACATTTTAACACCTATTAATCAGGATTACAATTTAACATGGTCACTATTTTTTTATAAAAGTACAAGAAAAAAACTGTTAAAAAATTTAGACATGATTTATATGTATATTGAATCTATTTAATCTAATTCAGTTTCTTAATATATTAAAATTTAGTTTTAAATTCAAACACATAATGTCTACGAGACTAATTTTTTTTGGAAAAGTTCATATTAATGATTAAATGTTATTAAACATATTTAACAATTATTAATAGTTAAATTAAATGTAATTTATCTTTAAATAATTTTTATTTTCATATTAGTTTCATTATTAAAAATATGTCTATTTAATTAAAAAAATACCTAATATTTTGAAAGGGGCCATTCTTTGTAAAATAATTTTTTTTACCGCGGTAGATAATATTTACCAAAGTAATTTACTTTTATTGATTAAAAATAACATGGAACTTATTAAATAATTTCTAAATAATAATTAAATATATAAAATAAATTTTATGAAATAAAATTTACAAGTGTAAGATAAATAAACTTTAATATTAGAATACGTAATGTGTAAAAACATGTTTTTAGAAAAAAGTGTATGTCTTCACTTAAAATTTAAGTTTAGGATAAAATTGTCAATGTTTTTGAATTTAATGAAATAAATTATTTTGTTAAAAAAAATGTATTTATTTTTTCCTCCATGGAAACACAAATATATTTTTGACAATATAATTTTTAAATAAAGTAAAAGATGAAAAACAATTCCACTTGTTGGAAAATATTACTTAAGCTCATAAAATGCTAATCCTTTTTTGTAAAATTAAGATTAGTATTTAAAAAATTATATATTAACATAATATACCAATTAAATTGTTCTATAATATTATTTTTAGTTTTTATAGAATAAAGGATACATCTAAAAAAACTATTTCATCACTATTTATAAAAAAGTGAATTATTAAGGAAAAAAAACACCCACATATAATATTGACATGATTAATTTTTATATTATTTTAATTTAATAAAATTATAATTATAAAATTTGTAAATTTTTAGTTTAAATATTAAATATAAAGTTAATAATGTTTATAAAAAAAATATTCTTTTAATTTGAAACTCAAACTGCAGAATATATAAAATACATGTGGAAAATTAATTTTCTATAATTACCTGATTATATCATCATAATATTTATTTACATATCCCTTTAGGATGTCCACTTAATATTTAATCATATGTCATTCTTAGGTGGAAATCAAGGGTGGTGATTTTTTTAGCTTTGATATTGTGGAAATTTCCATGAGCTTAAGTTTCTCTCACATATGATTTCACTGATGCCATAATTATTTGATTTTTTATTAGGATTGATCTAGATATATTTTTAGCGATGATACCTCATTTCCACCCTAAAATTTCTACACAAGAAAATATTATAGACATACCACATGTATTATTTCCTTCTTCCCCTAATGAAATGGAAACAAAAGGATGGGTGATATCAAATGCTCTATAAGTGTAAACATAAGCTATAAAAATAAAAATCTATGTAGTGATCATAAGATGAACGAGTCGGTAAGAGAATGTAAAAAAATAGGATTATCATAACATATAATATATATACCCAATAAAAAATATATCACGTGTTAAGAATAATAGAATACAAATTTAGTATATATAAACTGATATCAAAGGATCCTGGAATCTTGAGACTGTAGGCACAACATAATGTAATGAATCATTATCATAATTCAAGGTTCCCCACCAATACTATCATCACATTGTGGATAATGTCTCCTAGAAGATTATGTTTAATCACTAATCTCATATATAACATCTCATGAGAGAAAAATCATTACCCTATATATTATATGTCTATATAATTCTAGGCCCACACGCTATCGCTTAATGGGAAGAGTCCCTCAATGAACCTTTTCACTCCCCAATCCAATGAAAAATACTGAGTTATAAATATTTAACCAACACATATTTTTGATATATATGTTTTTTCCTCCCTTCCACACCGTATTATATACATGTATATGTTTTCCACACAGAAAAGAAAAAAATTCATCAAAGGATCCTTAACCCTTGAAATAAATGGGTTCCATGATTATTTCCAAAAACAATGGACATAAACCAAAAAGATAAATAAGGTGGATGATTTAAAAACAACATATCCCATGTTATATGAAAAATATTATAACGATACATATGTACATGGAAAAACCCTAAAAAATTAATTCTTCAAACGGTACCAAATAGGAAGGGATTAGGAAATAGATTCATTAATACCATGATTTCAAAATAGCAAAGGATAAATATAAATAATGGGTAAACATGAATCCCATCATGATAAATAATTTTAAAAATAAAATTTAAAATAAAAATAAAAACACAAAAGAGTTTTGAAACCCAATTTTAATATTATGATACAATAAAAAAGTGCGAGAAATTTTTGAATTAAAAATATAAAATATTGAGGTGAAAACATAAAATTTGAAATGAAAAAAATAGTGGTTCGATGAAAATAAATAATTTTATCAAAGGAAATGTGGTATTGGATATTAAATAATTAATCATGGAAGAAAAAACATTTTATTTTTAAAAAAATACAACGGTTGAAAGCCCACATAATGAAAAGAGGTAACACAATTTATTTATAAAATGGTTTAAAATGAAATATAATAGTTACCAGAGTTAATACATCATATGTGTAACAACCCAATGTTTTTTAACGGAAATTTCTATCTTAAATATTTCATAAAATCACATGAAAACAGAATATAATGATTTACTACATTCTATGTGACCTTTAACATAATTTTTTCACTTATGTGTTTGGAATTTTGAAAATATGACAAACACAGTTGCAATCATTAAGTTATTTGGAGTCCGATAAGAAAAACATAATTTTTGGTGATTAGAAACCAACCCTTATGAATATTAAAATACACTTATGAATAGTGATATACCCTAATTAATAGTAACATTACCTATGATAATATATAAATAATATTCAAGTTGAAATTATGGGTTACCAATATTTTAGAATAAGAAAATAAATGTACTAAAATTAGTTTTTGAAAATAAATTATAATTTTAATTAAATATTAAAATAATCATATTTATAATTATTTTTTGAAAAATGAAATTCATTTTTGGATTCTACACGTCAAAAAATGGATAGGATTAATTTTTGAGATTTTCTGAAATACTTGAAGTTTTTATGTACCCTGAAAAACGATAATTTACGATAAATGTTAAATAATGGATTTATCGAGTCATTGATGATGATCTGATACTGTAACCCCAATTAGCTCAACTTCACATGCATTTTTTACTGTTTTTGGTCCTAGAAAAAACACTATTGTTGGTCTTGTGGAAAATAATAAACTAATGATTAAAATATTACAAAAACCCTCCTATACTCCACTAAAAAACCCCCTCACACCCTTTTCTCTTCACTACTATCAAGCCTTGTGCCTTTCCAATATTCTAAAAAAATATCTCTCCAAGTACCTCCCAACGTCCAAAATCCCTTATCCTCTTAAAAATACCAAAACCTCTTCCATTAATAGGTTTTCAAAGGAGAAAGTCTAAAGAGGAAAATTCCTCTGTCCAATTCCTTCATTTTTTTGAGTGGTTTTATTTTTGTTTCATTCCTCACCTCCCTCAACCCAAATAGTATGATAACCCCATTTACATACATGTACTATAATGTTTTTATGATAATGGGATATTTCATTATCTTCTATCCTTTCCACACCTTTTATGTGAATGGAATGAAAGCATCGTTTGAGATATGCTAATTTAGCACATTCAAGGACAACAGTTTACAAATTTCAATTATCATCTTTAATTATGGTCGTGAAACCATTTGTGTTAAGGTTGAACTAGATTATAATATATGTAATATATCCTATTTTTTGTTCTTTAAATATTTTTTACAAATGTAATTAAGTTATAAAACAAAGCATGTTCTTTTTAATCAAACCCATCGAGTAACAAAAACGGTTATCACTATGGTTTATATAACAATTCAACTTCACTCAAAGTAAAAAAATTAAATTTAAAACCTTGTAATCTACGGTATGTTCACTAATAGAAAATAAAATCAATTATGGACAAAAAATTTCATATTAAATGTTTAATCAAACATGAATATAAGTGAACATGTCATTAAAACCAAGTAAACAAACAAGCCCAAATAATGAAATTGATCCTCATAGCCAATCAAAACGGTTATAAATGAACATAAAATGATTATAATAAACCAATTAAATATAAAATAGCTTATTGAATTATTAATTACTAAACCTAATTTTTTATTCAGGTCATTAATAACAAATTTATAACACCACCAGAATTAAGGTAAGAGATCCTCTCCATTTCTCTCTTATATCAAGATTGTCCTCTGTGATATGCCTTTTTATGTGTAATACCAAATGATGGGGTATGTTTTAACACCTTTCTCATACTTCCATCTATATTTATAGGTGATGACAAACCCCTTTCTCTCTCATCAATCACTCTTAGGTACACCTGATACTATGCTAATAAACTGTAATGAATTCTACCCGAACATTCTTTGTTATTTTGTGTTGACTTATCTTTGTTTATATCAAAGTTTAATTATCTTATATATTTATGTAGATATTCTAGATGAATTTCATTTTTAAAAAAAAAGTCATTTATGAATACCCTTTCATCACTCTCTTTTTGGGATGTATATATTTTTAAAATATTCCATCCGTAGGACTTTTCGATAAGCCAACCTGTCTTAAAGGAACTTCCCAAATTTTTACCTATATTACAAGGAAATATATCCCTTGTTTTAAGACAAAGTTTCCTTTATAAAATCAGTAATTTTATAATGAAAATGATTTTGGTTAAATTCTGATTTTATATAAACTATTTTCCTCTTTTCTTCTTTAAAATCTCTTTAGTATTTTTTTAAAACCACACAAACATGTTTTAATGTTAATGATTCTCTAATACATTACTTATATGTTTCTATTCTATTTTACATAACATACCATGTTAGATTACTATTTTAACTTATGAACATCAATGTATGTTCTACTCTCTTTCTTTCATGGAAACATTCATGATACACCCATTGGTTATACTTTATGTCATTATAGTTGTACCCATTTATCTCAATGAGTGCCCTGATGTTTATGTATGGTCGATTATGTATGATTATTTTTTTGGAAATAATATTCATGAAAATTTTTATATGGGTTCAACCATATAGGTCTCCAATTAATTGGGTAATGTTAATTCTCATGAGGTGTGATGTGAAACGGGATGGGCAGTTAGCCTTAACCCGTACTAAAATGGGAAATAAGATTGGTGGTTAGCCTTGACCCGTACTAAAATGGGAAACATGATTCGCGATAAGCCTTGACCCATACTAAAGACATATTTTTTGATTCTTCAACATTAATATGATTCTATGTTTATATGATCCCATGCTTATATGATATGACTTCATTGGTTCCATGATTTGGATATCATTATACAATTCCTTATAACATATATTCTTAAGATGTATCCTAATGTTCATTCCATTATTGGTATTTTTAGCTCATCCCTTTGTTAAAGTGTTCCCTAGGGTACCCTATGCAGTTCTAAGGGCTCAAAGGAAGTTAGGAGCACTTTATGGAGATTAAATAAAGAAGTTCTTTTTATACCCATGTTTTATGTTTTATGTATATATTCTTCCATGAAACTAGACTTAATGATCCTTGTATTGTAATCAGATGTATAATTATTCTTAAAATCATGTAATGTTATACATAAAAGGATTGGGTTGTTATAGTTGGTATCAGAGGAATGGTCTAGTTAATTTTAGATATTAGGAATAGAGAACCTTAGTGAGAACCTTAAGGATGAGGCTAAGTATATGATAGAATTCCTAAATTTTGGTGAGTATTGAGTAAGTGGTTTATCCCAAAAATACATCCCTATCTAGATATGATTATGTAGAGGAATATCTGGCACAGATGTACCTAGGAGTGAAAAATCCGAAAAGGAGTTTCAAGCTTGATCCAGGGAATCCTGGTATAGGATAGAGGGCCTTGCTGCACTCTTGGTTACGACAATCTCTAGGGATATGATTTGGTAGATTCGTGAGATTCGTAAAACCCATTATTAAGGGACAGAAAAGTCCATAAGAATATAAGTTAATAAATAGATGGAGGATAAGATAGATTTAAACCTAAGGAATCAAAATATAGGATATAATTCTTCTTTATATTTTTATCCTTTTATGTTCAAAGTTTCTTTTTTATGCTGAATAAGTATTCATGACCTCTAATTAAATGTTATTTTTCTAAGTTAATGTCAGGAAATATAAGAACCCATTCCAACAACCAATGTTATAGGCAACGTGAAGATTTCCCTAATGATATTCCTGATATAATGGGAGCGGGTGCTCAAAATTGCAAGATAATACTTTCTCATCTGGCTCAAGTTATGAATAATAACTTGAATCATTCAGAATTCCCTCCTCCTCCACAGAAAGAGAAAGTTTCCGTAGAATACTTCATGTGGAAAAGGCCTCCCAGTTTTAGTGGATCTTCTGATCCCCTCCTCATAAAACAAAGGATTAACTTAATTGAAAATATATTCTCCCTCATGCAGTGCTTAGAAGAAGAGAATTTTGTACTGGCACTCTACCTTTTGAATGGGGAAACTGATTAGTGGTGGACACTGATCAAGAATACAAAGTCCTAGGAATAAATTGTTTCCATGGATTGGGTGGAATTTGAGAGGATGTTTTTCAAAAAATATTTACCTCAAAACCTCCATCTCAATATGTTAAGAGAGTTCCTCAGACTCAAGAAAAAGGATAATGAGTCCATCGAGGAGTATGATGGAAAATTTACAAGGCTTTCAAGGTACTCCTATGGATTTTTCATGAACACCTAAAGAATGGTGGATCACTTATTTAGTGGAATAAAGCCGAGTCTTTGAAAATCATTGGCGATTTGAGAATTCAACATTTATGAGGATATTGTCCATTATGGCCTTAAGGTTGAAATGAAGATTGGAAACTCTGAGTGGTCTCATGGGCCCTGTGATAAGAAGTGGAAAATAGGGATCAACAAGGGTGGTTCATCAATCAAATCCCACTATGGAATGATGTATGAATTTTCCACTTCTAAAAGTTATAGGAAGAAGAATCCAGGTAACTGTCTGAAGGGAACCAAGAATTGATTCAAATCTGGATTGTTTGGTCATCTAGGCAAGAACTGCTGAAGGGATATGAAAAATTCCGATAATGATGAAGATGAACGGAATGTTTTGATCAACACTCATCCTGCAGTGCAGTGTTACAACTGCATGGAGCATGGTCATTATGGGAACAATTTCCCTAAGTCAAGGCTTGTCGGAGGGAATCAGAAACAATATATAAGGCAACAAGGAACTGATTATGCTATAACTACTTATGAGGTGGAGCCAGACAACAATGTGGTGACAGGTACACTAGTTATCCATTCAAGAATAGTGAACAAACTATTTGATTCTGGTTCTACGTATTCTTTCATATCTTGCGTGTTTAGTAGAACAATTCAAACACCACCTCAAAATTTGGATGAAAAGTTATCTGTGAGAATAACAAATGGGGAAATTATTGTTTCCATAGTTTATAACTCATCAATAATTAATGTCTTTGAAATGAACCTCCCAGAAAATCTCATCATATTTCCTTTAGTGGAGTTCGAGGCTATCTTGGGAAAGGATTGACTATGTTTATACAAAGCCAACATCAACTGTCGGGAAATGAATATCACTTTTCACATCCTAAATCATCCTCCGATTCATTACAAGTGTAAAGAGGAAGATGAATATTCTTTTGTATCGGCATCTCATGTGTGGATATTGTTTCCTTGTGAGAATGCATATCTAGATAAAATGATTGAAACAAACGGGAGAATCATGATTGAAGTCATTACCATTGTGAGGGATTACACTGATGTATTCTCTGAAGAGTTTCCTAGTCTTTCTCTTGACTGAGAAGTTGACTTCTCAATTAATCTTATCCCTGAATCTTTGATGATATCAAATACACCTTACAAAATGGCCACCGTAGAGCTAGATGAGCTGAAGAAGAAATTACATGAGAATATGGAGAAAGGTTTTATACGCCTGAGTTCTTCACCGTGGGGTGCACCGGTCCTCTTTGTCAAGAAGAAGGACACATCAACGTTCCTATGTATTGATTATCGTGAGCTCAATAAAATCACAAAAAAAACATGTATCCCCTTCCACGAATAGATGTATTTTTCGATCAGCTTTGTGGGTCTATTAACTTCTCTATGGTGGAGCTTTGGCCATGACATAACCAATTAATGATGAGAAAGGAAGATATTACCACGTCTTCCTTTTGAACGAGGTATGGACACTATGAGTTCATAGTGATGCCCTTCGGACTCACCAATTCTCCATCAATTTTCATGGATTGAATGAAAAAAGCCTTTATAGGTTACCTCCACAAATTTGTGTTAGTCTTTATTGATGATATTATGATATAATCCAAGAGAAAGGATGAGAATTAAGAGAATTTGAATACATTGTTAAAGACTTTTTGAAGGGAGATATTATATGCAAAGTACAGTAAATGTGAGTTTTTTATGGAATAAGTGTCTTTCTTGGGGAATGTTTTCACCAGAAAAGGGATAACTATAGACCCTTCTAAGATAAAGGCAATTGAAGTGTATCCCAAGAAAACTTCTATAACAGAGATCCATTGCTTTTTGGGTCTAGCTGGGTATTATCGATGATTTGTGAAGAATATTTCATTATTTTAAAACCCAATGACTAAGCTGACACTGAAGGGTGTAATGTTTTTCTGGACACAAGAATGTGAAGTTTGTTCAAGGAGTTGATAATGGTTTATCCCAGTTCCAGTACTCACACTACCTAGATGTGGAGAAATCATTGTGATGAATAATGATGCTTCTAAGAAGGGATTAGGTTGTGTGCTAATGAAAAATAAAAAAGTGATAGGCTATGACTCAAGGCAGCTGAAAATCCATGAGAAAAACTAACCCACAAATGATCTGGAGTTAGCGGTTGTGATCTTTGCATTGAAAATCAGGCAACATTATATCTATGGGGAGAAGTGTGAGATATATACGGACCAAAAGAGTCACAAATATATATTCACACAAAAGGAGCTTAATATGAACCAACGAAGATGGATAGATCTCATCAAAGATTATGACTGCTTTATCCACTACCATCCCAGTAAGGCAGGCAAGGTGTTAGATGCTCTAAGTAGAAATGATCATGCATCTTTATCAATGATGAGAATTGAAAAGGATGAGATCTTCTTAGATTTGAAAAGGATGTACATGGGAATAATTAATGGAGGGACATCATCTATCCTTTTTCAATTGATTAATCAACCATACCTCTTGGATAAAATAAAGGATGCTCAATGAAAAGATTTGGAAATTTAAGAAATGGTGGAAGCTATCATAAATGGAAAAACCTCCATTTTCAAAATTTATGATGAAGGAGTTGTAATATTTGGGACACAATTATGTGTACCATCCAATCTAGAGAAAAATAAAGAACTATTGAATGATGCAGACAGCTCGACCTTCTCTATCCACCCAGGGAGCACAAATTTGTATCAAGATCTCTGAGAAAACGTTTGGTGGGACAATATGAAAAGGGAGATTGCTGATTATACATCAAAGTTCCAGGTATGTAAGCATGTGAAGGCTGAGAAGAAAAATTCTAAGGGGATGATCCAACCACTACCCATACCAGCATGGATTTGGGAGAACATTTCCATATACTTTATTGCAGGACTTCTATGAAAATCAAGAGGGAACAATGCTAGATAGATCGTTGTGGATCGTCTTACAATGAGAGCTCACTTTATCGCGGTTTGAGAGGAAATGTCATTGTATCAACCTGCACGGATTTACATCAAAGAAGTGGTATGGCTTCATGTAGTTCCACTATCTATTGTATCCGATCGTGATCCTAGATTCACCTCCATGTTCTAGAAATGTCTCTGACATGCTCTAAGAACTGAACTGAACTTCAGTACAACCCATCATCGTCATACTAATTGCCAATATGATCAAACTATTCAAACACTAGAAGACATGTTGAGAGCATGTTCTATGGAACTAAATGGAATATGGTACCAACATCTTCCATTAGTTGAATTATCCTACAAACACAGTTTCCACTCAAGCATCTGAATGAAACCATATGAGTCCCTTTGTGGGAAAAGGTGCAGAACACCGATGTGTTTGGATGAAGTCAATGAACGTAAGTTCCTAAGACCTAAAATGGTCAAAGAAATAGTAGAGAAGGTGAAAACCATTCAGTGGAATATCAAGGCATCCCAAAGTAAAAAGAAAAGTAATGTAGACTATCGTCAATGAGGCCTTGAGTTTAAAGTTAGAGGCATGGTATTTCTACCCATATCTCTATGGAAGAAGATCATGAGGTTTGGAAAGAAAGTGAAGTTAAGTCTCAGGTACATCGACCCCTTCGAGATCCTTGATCGAGTCAGAGTTGTGGCCTATCGACTAGAAATTCCACCTACCATGTAGAAATTACATGATGTCTTTCATGTATCCCTCTTCAAGAATTACATACCAGACACTTCACATATACTCTCTTAAGGGGAGATACAGTTGGAGGATTATCTTTCCTATGAGGAGTAACCAGTGAAAATCTTGGATCATAGAGACAAAGTTCAACGCAACAATAATAATCATCTATTCAAGGTAAAATGATGAAACCATAAGTACGAAGAGGAAACATGGGAAATGGGAGAAGAAATGAAAGAAAAATTACATGCACCTATTTATGTCTTGGAATTTAAAATGAAATTTCGATGGTGAAATTTCTTACGGGGTGAAGAATGTAACGACCCAATGTTTTTAAATGGAAATGTCTTTCTTAAATATATAATAAAATCACATGAAAACACAATATAATGAACTAATAAGTGCTAAGTGACCTTTAACATTTGTTGTTCACTTTTGTGTTTTGAATATCGAAAATTTGACATACACAGTAGCAATCTGTAAGTTATTTGAAATCCTATAAGAAAAACAGAATTTTTGGTGAATAATAACCTACCCTTACGAATAGTAACATAACCTTATGAGTATATATATACACTAATGAATAGTATACTTTCCAATGAGAATATATAAATAACATTCAAGTTGAACGTACGGCATACGTATATTATAGAATATGTAAATGGATGTTTTAAAACTAGTTTTTGATAACAAATTATGATTTTTATTAAATATTAAAAATATCATATTTATAAAATTATTTTTGAAAAATGGATTATATTTTTGGATTCTACACATCCAAAAATGGTTATGGTGAATTTTTGAGAATTTCTTGAAATACTTTAACTCATGATGAATAGTAAAATATGATAATTTATGATAAATGCTAAATAATGGATTTATTGAGTTATTGATGTTGATTTTCTTATATAATCTCAATTGGTTGTAAGTTACATGCATTTATTACTGTTTTGGTGATGGAATCATCACTATTTATGGTCTTTAGGGAAAACAATATACTAATGATTATAATATTATGAAAACCCTCCTCTCCTCCACCATAACCCCCCCACCCCTCACTTCCTTTTCTCTTCACTACTCCCAAGCCTTGTGATTTGCCAATATTATACCCATATATATCCCCAATATCCTCCCCCACATACAAAATCCCATATCCTATTCAAAATACCAAATCCTCTCCCCTTAAGAGGTTCTCAAAGGAGGATGTCACAAGATGTAAATTCCTCTTTCCAATTCCTTCATTTCATTTATGTTCTTTTCTTTTTGTCTCTTTCCTCACCCCCTTTAACCCAAATAGTATGATAACTCCAGTAAAATAAATGTACTAGAATGTATTTATGCTAATGGGATATTTCATTATCTTATCTTCATTCCCAACCTTTTATTTTAAAGGTATGAAAGCACAGTTTGAGATGTGATAATTTAGCAAATTCAAGGACAACAATTTATCAATTTCTATAATCATATTTAATTATGGTCATGAAAAAATTTGTGTTATGGTTGAACAGGATTATTATATATGTAATATATCCTATTTTTGGTTCTTTAATCTTTTTGTAAAAATTTTATTAAGTTATAAATTGAAACATGTTTTTTTAATCAATCCCACCAATTAACAAAAATGGTTCTCACTATGGTTTATATAATAATTCGACTTCACTATAAGTAAATAAATTAAATTTAAAACCATGTAATATCTTGTATTTTAACTAATATAATATAAATTCTATTCTGGACAACCACTTTCATCTTTCATGTTCATCCAAACATGAATATAAGTAAACCGGTCATTAAAACCAAGTAAACAAACGAGCACGAACAATGAAATTAAACCATGTAACCAAACAAAACAGTTATAAATGAACATAACATGATTATACTAAACCAATTAAATATAAAATAGGTTCTATAATTATTAATTAATAAACCTAATTTTTTTATTCAGGTCATTAATAATATGTGGAGAACACCAGTGAAATTAAGGTAAGTGATCCACTATATTTCTCTCATAAATTCAGATTTTCCTCTATGCTATGCCTTTTTATTTTTAATCCCAAATTATGGGATATGTTTTTGAACCTCCCCCATACTTTACTCATGATTTATAAGTGATTAGAGACCCCATTTTTCCTCATCAATCCCTCTTAGGTACACCTGATACCTTGTCGATAAACCATAACGAATTTTTCCCGAACCATCTTTGATCTTTTGAGTTGCCTTATCTTTCTTTATATCAAAGTGGATTTATCATATCTATTTATGTAAATATTATAAATTCTGTTTAGTTTTTAAAAAAAATATTGTATAAAGAAACTTTCATCACTCTCTTTTAGGGATATACATGTATTTTAAAAGATTCCCTCCTTAGGACTTTTCGATAAGAAAACCTGTGTTAAATGAACTTCCCCACTTTTTACCCTGATTAAAGTGCACTCTATCCACCATTTTAAGACACCATTGTCTTTATAAAATCAGTACTTTTATTATTAAAACCTATTTGGTTAAATTCTTATTTTATATAAAATATTTTATTCTTTTTGGTTTTAATAGAAATATAGTATTTTCCTTAAAACTGCAAAAAACAATTAATGCTAATGTTTCTAAAATACATTCCTTACATGTTTCACTTTTTTTGACATCACATACCATGTTATATTTATATTTTACTTATGAATGTACATGTATGTTCTAATCCCTTTCTTTCAGGGACACTTTCATGATACACCTATTAGTTATGCTTTATGTCATGATAGTGGTAACCACTTCTCTCCATGGGCACCCTTATGTTTCTGTATGGTTGATTATGTATGATTATTTATAAGGAAGTAATATTCATGAAAATTTTGATATGGGTGTGCCCAGATAACTCTTCAATGCATTGGGTAATGTTAGGTCGCATGAGATGCGATTTGAAATGATATTGGTGGTTAGCCTTGACCCGTACTAAAATGGGAAACATGATTGGTTGTTAGCCTTGACCAATAATAAAATGGAAGACAGGATTATCGGTTAGCTTTAAAATGTACTAAAGACATGTTTTATGATTCTTCCACATATATATGATTCCATGTTTATATTATCCCATGCTTATACTATATGACTTCATATGTTCTATGATTTAAATATCATTATGCCTTGCCTCCTAACTCTTGTACTTAAGATGTAACCTTATGTTCATTCCCTTACTCTGATTTTTTGCTCATACCTTTGGTCATGTGTTCCCCGGGGTACCCTATGCAGATTTAAGGGCTACAAGTAAGTTAGTAGATATTTATGGATATTAAATAAATAAGTGTTTTTAGCCCCATGTTTTATGTTTTATGTACCTAGCCATCCAATACACTAGACTTAACAATTCTTGGATTGTAATCTGATGCATAATTATTCTTAAAATCATGTAATGTTATATATAAAATGGTTGGGTCTCTATAATATGATTTTAAAATATGATAGGATAACATTGGTAGGAATATTAAAATAAATAAATTCATGATGAACCATCAAGTAAGTGTATGTGAATTATTCTTTTCACAATAACATTTTCAAGAAGGAAGAGAGTCCAATCTACCAGGGTGCATTTCATTAAAATAGAACAACCATGATATAAATAGTTTTTAAAATATGAAATGAAATTTAATTGTCGTGGGGAAAATGATAAATCTATAAATTATGTTGTGTTTTGAAAAACCCTTATATTTTAGGTAATATTTCAATCATTGTCCCAGGAAAGGAATAACATGAGTGGATGTAAAATTTATATGTTCAATAACAATGTAAGATATTATAAGAGGAAGATTAAAACATTATCCATAACTATATTTAAATTCAAAAAAATAAACCATGATTTCATCATCGGACTCCCCATGACATCTAAATTCCATAATTCCAATTTGGTTGTAGTTCATTTCCTTATAAAGTCATCTAAATTTATTGTAATCAGAGAGTATTTGTCACCTGAAGAATATTATAGGATATAAATTATGTAATTTTGAAGGCTGTATAGAGTACCACTAACAATTATATGTGATTGGAATTAGGGGTCTACCTCAATTTTCTAGATATGTATTTTGAAATTGTTCAATTTGGAGATGCGTTTTAGCACTTTATATCATTATCATATAGATAGATATTCAGATAGGTCTATTAAAACACTGTAATATGTGATGAGACATTTATCTTTGGATTTAATAGGTTGTTGTGATCAACTCCTTCATATAGTTGAATTTATATTACATCAATACCATTAACTCAATAATTCATATCGCCTATTATAAATCACTTTTTAGAAATTACTAGATAACACCAACATGATGGGATGAAATTATAGAATGAAATCTATTAAGACCTAATAAATATAAGGAAATGGTAGTGAACGTTAGAGAAATTATGTAGAACATCTCGGAATCTTAGAGTTTCCAAAAGAGATATACCGATAACAGTAAATGATATCTAGAGACTAATGATATAGATATGTTGTTATATATATATATATATATTAAATAAGGTTATTAGATTTGGAAATAAAAATATTATAATCCCCAGATAAGTTGGTCCCTATAAGATTCTTGATCATATCAAGATTGTATCTTATCACTTAGTTATTCCACCAAACCTATCTGAAGCTCATGAGGTATTCCATGTATACCTTTTGAGGAAATATATACATGATAATTCACTTGTACATAACACATAGGATATACCATTATTTTTTTGAAAAAACAATGGATATTCCATATTAACTAGATAATTTTATTCAGGACAAGACCACTAAGTTGGTCAACATTTTGTGGTGAAATAAGAAACTTGAGGATGATATATGGGAACATGAGGATTTATTAAGGTATAAGTATCTTCAAATGCTTTAATTAAAATTTTATAATTTAAACGGTGAAATTCATATAAAATGGTTAGAATGTAACGCCCTGTGATTTTATAATATAATTCTATTTAATAAATTTGATGTAATTGATTTTATATGACACATTATACATAAAATATAAGTGAATGATTCCTTATAAAAAATATAAACAGAAATAAATTAATATATATTTAAATTATATTTAAACAATTGAATTAATAAAATCATATAATGAAACCCATGAATTAGTTTATAAATGATAAGGAATGTTTGTATAGTAATAATTGGATAACAAAATTTTGTACACACACTTTTTTATTATATATTTTTTATTTATACATTTATTTCATTAATTTTATTTATGAAATTAATAAAAAAATTATTCCTATATAAAAGTGAAAAATATTTCAAAAAATTATTATCAAATGGTTATCAATGACGAAAAATTCAATTAAAGTTAAAAAGATATATTTTTTAGAAAAATATTTTCATTTTTGCAATGTGTATTTATGTTAATGAAAAAAATAATCATTATGGATGAATGGTTTTCAAAAAATTATTACATAATATATGAAACTAAATAAATTAACATTCATCTAATGGGTGTCATAATGAACAAAATCATATTAAAATCATTTATATGCTTAAAAATACATTTAAAAAAATAGATTTCTCATGTTTTGTGCATGGCTATTAGAATTAATTTATGGAAAATATAGGAAATTAATTTTTTTAAATATATTATATATTTTTAATCATATTACTAAATATTTTATAATAATTACAACATAATGTTTTTCTATGACGAATTGTTAACATTGTATAATTTTTTCATGATGATAAAGGTAAATATTGGTTAAAAGAGAAAAGCTTTAACAATATATCTAAATATAATAATTAATTTAATTGGACGAGTTTAGTTTAAAATATTTAAAATAATATTTGAAATTTTATATTTTCTTCGCTTTCCCATGAGATTTGGTTTATTTTATTTTAATGTATTTAGTATTTAGAAGGTTGCAACTCCCCTTACTTACAAAAGGAAACCCAACCTCCTCACTTATTCACACACAATGAGAACACTAGATAAGACCATCGATTCCAAAATATCATCATAAAATTATTCCACAAGTCCTTGATGTTCTTTCCTCACCAAATACAATCCTAAAGGGTTCAATGGTATAATCCGAAGGAAGATACATAAAAAATAGGTAATTATCTTTACCGATCTATTTTAAGTTAGTTTATTCATTTGACACTATTAAATGTTATATAATATCATTAATAAAATTAGACAAATATATTTAATATATATACTATTTGTATGTAAATTTTATAAAATTATTCTATATCATTTCTATCTAATGAAAAATTTAAGTGTTTCTCATGTGTACTTACAGACTATCATCTCTATGTGATGGCATGTGTCATTTTTCATCACCACCTCAGTTTGGTTGTTATGACAACACATTTAATGAATATATATGATATTTATGATATCAGAATGATTATATATTAAAAATTATTACTTTACATACTTTTTTATTTCATTAAAAAATTAAAGTATCACAAGTTTTTACATGAGGACTATCACATCCACGAAGTGAGGTAATTATTTTTTCATCGCCACAATTCATGTATTTGAAAATAGTTTTTATAATTAATAATTATGATATTTATTAAATTATTAATATTATATATATTATGAATACCTAATGAGGGTATAATTAACATAATATTTAAACTGAAACATGCATTAAAAACAAAAAAAAATACCACCCAGTATTTTCATTTTTGGGGAAAAATTTTAATAAATGGGTGATAAAAAATTAAGAATGAATCATATATATAAAGATAAGTATGGATATGGTTCTAATAAAAAGTAATAAAAAATTGTTATTGATAATTTAGAGTGTGTATGAACAATATTGTTACATTAGGTTAGTGTTTGTGTTACAATCTCGTTTTTAACCAGACTGTTCATGTTGTAATTTACATTGGGGAAATCATATAATATATCTCAATTAAATCTCATCCATTTAACTATTTTATAGTTATATATGAGTATATAAAGTATTATTTAGTTTTACAATCTTTAATAATCACAAATACTAAAAGAATAGTTTAAAAAAAATATTACCTTATTTCCTCTGTTTTGTCATGTATATTTTTTTTCCATGTACACATTCATTAAAAATTTCAAGGATATTATTATTATCTATTTTCAAATTATTTTGAAATTTTATTCAACCCTAATTTAATTTCCTTGATTTTTATTTTAAAATAATTTTTAATATGTTTTCTTAAGAGGTAATATTTTAATTTTTTTAAAAGGGTGAGAAAATATTTTTTTAACGATCACCGAATAAATAAAATTTCATAAAATATTGATCATTATTAATTATCAGTATTTGAATTCCTTATGCTGAATTAATTGGTCTCGGATAGTAGTATACAAGACCACATGCACACCACCCCATTCATAAGTGGTTTCCAACTAGAAGTGAGGGCATGGATAGTGTTGTGGGGAGACAATTCCCGCAGTATCAACAACAAGACACCATAATCAAAACAAGAAATGTATGATAACCCGAAAGTCTCAGTGGAAATAAATGATAACAAATGATATATTAGATGGTCTGTAAGGTATCATTGAGTCAGAAATAATAATAATATACGGACCCTAAATGTTGAAACAACAAAATAAGATACGAAAAAAAGGATAAAAGATGCATTAAATGTGTGGATTCAATCCAATAATTTCTTAAATCACCACACTCCACATTCTCAACAATTTTTTTCCAAAAAAGTTGACTTCCTAGGATCCGTAATCCTGACGTCTACACAGATACTAATATTCATAGGTTTTGTGTGATTATAAACCTATTATGGCACCCCCAATGTATCCTTAACATAAGTGAACATGCCTAAGGGTTTTATTCCATGATAATAATTAAATGAAAAAGAAATAAATAATCCTTCATGTATTGAGTGATCATGAACTCACCAAGAAACCGTAAACCCAAAAAATTCATAACTCGTCTCCATGTTGGATGGAATGTTATAATAAAATATTTTGGTTAGTTATTGGACACAAGGCCTCAATATATCTTTTAGTAGCATAATGACCAAAAATTCATGGGCCTCACTAGAAGTTGGTGGTCCTCTATCTCTATCACAAGTTTGGCCACAAGTCCATCACACCCTATCTGTACCACAGGCTGTGACACGAGGCCATCCTATCCTTCCACTACCTTGATTTTTTCCTCAATGATATCCTACTCCTTCCATATGTCTAGAATTATAGTTTTCAATTTTTTGGGCCGCATATACTCCCCCTCTATGTTCTAACCAAGCCATGATGATCTGTATGTAACTTGTAATTAGAATCAAAACCTACATGGGCCATACATTCACAAACATTGGAAAATAGAACATATAATCACACATATAGAATATCAATCATTAGTATCAACATCAATAAGAACACTCATGATCATTATCATTCATGGGTCTCATGGTTCTACCCACACACACATGCTTCAATATCAAACGTGGGTTGCACGAGACACATATTCACACACATATGATCAGTATAATTGTTTTATCACAGATACATGTAAACACATGTGGAGTTATTATAAATTAAAACAATAATATACAAGGGATATATGTGGTAAGTAACTTCCTACATCATGATTTTTTTTAAAATGTTAATAGACACCCATATCCAACACCTGAACTATGCCCATACTCTAACAGATCCAAGCTGTATTCAAAGGATTACTAGAGAAAATCCTAATTTTCTACAAAATGTATTCCAGAATGTGATTCAATATGGATAAAATCATATGGTTACAAATTATATTAGTATTACCCAATAAAACCCTCCCCATAATAAAAAATAAAGATTAAAAAAATTGAAGGTTAAAATTCTCGTGAAAAGGATACTTATCTATCCAAAGAATAAAAAATCCCCGATAGATCACTTTATAATTAAAAAAATATAGCCACAAAAATTTTATCTAGGGTTCCTTATAAATAACAGAATAGATATAGAATAATTTTAGTTTAAATAGGAACATCGACCTCTTACACCAAATTCTCATGGTCCAGGCCTTTCAATCCACCAAAATTGGAGTTCAGGGCTAGTGGAATATTGAATATCTATTACTAAAGTCTGTAGGTTAATGTTCCCTAGGTATAAGAGTAATAATAACGGGTTTTGTTGGGGAATTGGGTTAAAATAATTTTTTCAAATTATATAAATTATCATGCATGGTTTGGTCGCATGGTGTACTAAAATGTGTAGTAATTGTGTGACGTTCACTACCTCATTTTTGAACCTTCATGGTTTGGATGCATGATTTGGTAATCCATGAACCAACTATGATTTTTCTTATAACCCAAGTCACACTATTTCTTGGAAAATGTTACATGGTTAACTATTACCATGTTCCATCTAGAATACCTTTCAAACAAGAAATATGGTTTACTTTTGGGAACTGATCCTTTTTCCTAAATTATTCTCAAATGAAGCACCACATTAAAGGCCTCTAAATTATTTGAAAATAAACCAAAATCTATATAAGAATTCACCCAAATAAAAAATAAATTTAAAAAATTATATAGATGATAAAATAAATCATTACAGACATCTAATATATGTGGTCTTTACAATCACCCACTCTAGGGACGTTTCATTCTCAATATGTTTTTCTAGAGGTCTTGATCAAACTACTTGTGGACATTGATCTCACAAATAATATTCCCACTCCCATATATCCTATTTTATAAGATGATTTTTTAATATAACTACAATATGTTTTATTGTCTTTCCCCTCAGTACTTTCTTACTAGAATATACAATCTCTACCAAATTCTAAAAAAATGATGCATCTAGTTCAAACATAATTTCCTCACTATCGATTACATGATCTGGATTAGGCTTAGACCACTAAAGCTGAGAAATAAAAAAATTTTAATTTATAATTTTATATCGTATTGGAATATTGAATTTTTAAGAAACTATTATGATACATTTTATAATATCAAATGATCCCAAAAACTAGGGCACAAACTTACCCAATTTCAGTAAACATTGACACACTAACCGTAGTGAATCCTAAAATAATATGTGATCTCCCATAGTGAAATATAAAGGGTTTATCCTCGATTTGACATATGATCACTATTTAAATTTTGAAGAAACCAACCACTTCTTGATCAAGTGTACCCACATGATAGTCACCTACACCTTACTCAGCATAATGATAGTTACCACACATTCCTCAAGCTAATATAGTGGTGAAAACCCATATTGTACATAAAGATCCTAAAATAGTCCCATTGTAATTGAAGCATGAATATTGTTATTATTCTCCCACTCAAATTGTTCTAGATTATCATCACATGATCCAAAAAATACTATAATTCATTCTTGATGAATATCCTCTAAGATATGGATTATCCCCTATAACCCCTTCTCATTCAACAAAAATTTAAAAAAAATGAGAAAATAATCACATGTATCTATATGATTGTATATTGGAGTTAAATCTATTAAATCGTAAAATATATCATATTTAAATCTTTCCTAGATCATCAACAGAGTGATCCTCCTTTATTGTTAGGAAATTTTCCATCTTCAGTAGTTGTCAAACTATCACCGATTCAAAATCTCAACCTCTTAGGGTACAAGGAAAGCACATCATGAAGTCCATCATCACCACATCCACATCCACACCTGATTGAGAATTGTTTGATGAATTAACCATAGTCATTGGTTCATTTCAATGGACCACTAATGGGAAATAGAAAAAAAAATAGTGATTTCACTCTTTATTCCTAGGAACTAGAAGCATAGCCTAATATCTGATACAACTTCACCGATCCAGGGTGAGATACCCATTATGGTGATTGTGAGTCTCATGTCATATATTAACTCATTTTAGAATGAACCACCACTATCCTATAAGAAAAAAATCACAACTTCACTATCCATCAACAATATTATAATTTGGTCACTTACTAGCAAGCATTCACAGATCTCTAAGTAATGTGGGTCTAACTTTTATATGTCTTTTACTTGATCCACCCTCATCTATGTGATAAAAAAGTGAGATCATGACATCAAGCATTTGTTATAATATTGTTAAACCAAACATTCCACCAAAAACCTCATCAACTGACATTCATCCTCTAAAGGTATCTCTCTAAGCTTTAGAATTTTCCAGGTGAGAGAATGTTCAATATAATTACCTTTTCTCTTTTCAAATTCCATATCAATATTAAATGTATTCCGATAATCCACCAAATTCCTCAATAATATTTTTATGACCTATTGATAGAAGATGTAGTAGAATCTATCATGCTCTATGTATACAAATAATCTCTCTCTAAAGAGATAATGGTACCAAAAATTCCAATCATGGACCATAAATTCGAACTCCAAGTCATGCATAGGGTAGTTCCACTCATGGTATCATATTTTTAGATACCCATAAGATATTAAATGATATATATGCATCATTATAGTTCCCAAATAAACACCTGAGGTTATATAGTAAACTATATAACCAATCCTAGGATATATAAATATTAGCGTGAGAGCTATCATAAATATCATATTTGTCTCTATGAATTCCTCTTCACATTTATTATCCCATTAAAAAATCAAACCCTTTTAGTAATATTATTTATAGGTTATATCAACAGGAGAATCTTGAATGATCTATCAGTAGTATCATTCCACCCTAAAGAAACTCTTGATCTCAAAAAAATCTATTTCATTCCCAAGGCATCACACACACTACCTTCTCTAGTTATATAAAAATTAATGTATTTTGAGATTTAATACCATAGAATACCTACCAATTCAATATAGAAGTGAAATATTGAGAGAATAGAATATTGTTGATGTAGTCAAATTATATTCAACACAATCTCATGTTTTCTTGTGTGCATCCATAAGTCTTTTATGTATATGTGGGTATCATCAATGAAAACCACAATGCATTAGTCAGGGTATAGAGATAATATCCAATTCATGATAGACATAGACATTTATAGAGAATTTGTAACCCAAATGGAATGAAAAGGTACTCCTATAGTTCATATCTACTTATGAACTCTATATTAGGAATATCCTTCTCTGTAACCTAAATTTTGTGGTAGTATGATCATTAATCAATAATGTAGAACCATAAAGCTCCATTTATTGAAAAAAAAGTAATAAATACTTGGAAATTGGTATATATTCCTCATGTTATCAAGGTTCAACTTTCTATATTCCATAAAAAACAAAATACTATCATCTTTATTTATTGAAAACAACTCTGGATCACCCTTGTGAGTTATTCATGGTCTGATAAAAACCTTCACCCCAAAATATTAAAGTATAAATTAATTGTTTTTCATCTGAGTCAATTCCTTTAAATATGGGGGATTCAATACAGGTTACACTCTTATAGTGAGTTAAATATAAAAATAAATCCCTCTATTAGGAGGAATCATTGAGATTTCATTTGTAAATACATCACAGTAATGATTTAATAATGGAGGAAAAATTAAGGGAGATACTACCTAATCTTCCACAAACCCCATTTCCACTACCAGAAAAATAATATCTCTATGTAGACTCATTTATAGTACAATTAAAACTTCTATAACATCCCATTAACCAGTAAAAATAACTTTTCCCCTTTGGCACAGTAAAAGATAAACATATGTTTTATTAGTTGATGTGTGCCTAATAAATTTTCAACCAAGATATACAAAAGATCATAATGAAGATAGTTATAACAAGAATCATGAAATACAACAAATTTTCATAGAAAAAAATACAACGGGAATTTTTGGAATCATTGGAGATGATATACATTCATTCCCAATGGTGTATCAAAATAGAGAAACTCAGAATATAACTTGACTGACATCTCAAGTCGATATAAAAATTGACAAGATACAAACTAATGGAAATATCTTACATAAACAAAAATAAATAAATCTTTGTTTTAATTAAGATCACAAATATGATAGTATATATTCCCTCTCCACCACTAGCTAGGTCCTAGTCAACTGTATACACACTACATGCCTGACCTCCACGGACCTACCACTAAAGTGCATAAAACACTTATGTCTCCAAAGAAATCAGAGTATAAATATATTGTTGAGGTACCTAGATAGATCTTGGGTTCATAGTCCAAAACATTCTTAAAAACATATGTGATCTAGCCATCAATGCCCACAAAAATACATCTATGTATTCCCAATATTTCTACAACAATGAAACTTATTATATGGTCATGGAAAGTATTTTTGATAATTATCACTATATACAAAGTTGAAATACTATGATATCATACTCCCACATGGGGGGGTTAATAATCTCATATATTCTTTCACTTCCTGACACCACCCTTCTGAAACACCTTTACCATTTTATTCTTTTTATTTGATGATTCTCCCACAAAAAAACTGAGAAGTACCCCAACCTATCCAATAATATTTTGAAGTAAATAAATCATTTTCATCAAAACAATATTTTTCAATATTCTTGAAATTTTGTTGCAACTCTAGATATTTTATCATCTTGAAACTCTTGATCGGACCCCACATCTATATATGAAGGTTGATATGAAATTTCTAGGCCTTATGAATCTAATTACTAGCTATGAGATAAGAAAGGTAGATCAACTACATGACACAAGTTGACTAAGAAAGTAGTAATTTAGATCCTTACTAAATATCAAAAAACTCTATAGAACACTCTAGAATCAATATATTTATAAAGAAACCGTCAAATAAATTTACATTGAAGCTTTCCTACGTAAGACCCTCAAACTTACCTACTTATTTCATGACACCCCACTATCAAATAGAAGGTCCTTGAAGCGTGAAGGTTGCTAGATTTACTAGCTAGGCCAATTGATTCTCTATTAGATTAAAGATCCCCTAATAAATTTTATATAGTCCTAAATATCCGAAGGACCTCTAGTGCCTCACCGGATTAGGGATTCTAGTGGTGAAACACACATGAATAATCAACTACTATGATAGAAACTCTTCTACCATGAACCTGAATATACGGAAGACTTCTCACTATACTAGTTCCTCCACTTGATTCACTGGTGCAAGTATTGAAGCATGATCAGTTGCATACTCCTATTCACTTGGTGGTGGAATAGGTTTGATACTTGTTATGGTATAATTCTGTATTTCTTTACCAGGAGGTCCCATCAAACATATTCATGAAAACATATATAAAATTACCAATGTACACTTATAAATTCTATAAAAATTTACTGTAGACAAAAACCTAAGTGGTTCATAGGAACACACAAATAATTTTTATAGGAAAACAATCCTATATGGCTTCCCACAATGATAAAGTACAACCCTCCTAGAACTACATAAGGCTCACACCTTGTTTTTTATATCCAAATTCTAGTAATATTTATATATATACATCCAGAAAATAATAATGCTCATGTTAGACCAATAAAAAATTTAACTTACTATATCTCAAAAACATAAATAAGAAATTTAATTAAATTAACTAATAGGATTACAAACCAACTGGTATTTATGAAATGTGATCCTATATAACTATTAATGATGGAATACCACTCCAAAATCCCATAAAATTTAAAAAAAACTTGGAATTAGTCTAAAACCATAATCCCACAAATGTAACAATAGCCCCATAATTGGAAACTCATAATTCCATCACATATGAGTTGGTATAAAACTCATTCAAATCCCATACATGAGTTACACATAAAATATATCCCTCATAACTTTCCAAAAACATGTTTGAGAAATAGGAAAAGAAAGCATCCTTTATTACACTTGGTTACGCCTTGACTCGAATCACCCAATTCAGACTGGGGGGTATATGCCTTTATAAGCATCTACCCATATACAAAATGTTTTTGTAAGGAATGGATGATTAAAATATTGAAGTGGTTTGACTATTCTCTCATTACTAATATCCATAGGAAATAATAATAATATACAAATAATAATAACCCAAAATGCACAACCAGAACTTAAAAATAAAAATGATATTTCAGATGGATCGTAAGATATCACAAAGTCATAAAATGAAATAATCTAAGGAATGCCAATTTTATATGATTACACAGTATAATAATATAAGAAAAATAATAAATGATGAAACAAACATTTTATTTCTATCCAGATATCACCTTGGTGTCTAAACACCACCATCTTATCTACCTACCCTAGGTCCCTTTCCCTCCCTTGTACCTCTGATCATGAAGTATGTATACTGATTGATATTCCCATGAAAGGTGTGAGTATAAATCCAATAGGACACCACTAATGTGTCCTTAATATTATTGTATATTTATAAAAGGTGTATTTCATGATAATAATAAAACACACAAGAAGTAAAAAATCAATAATGCATTACAGATCATATTGTATCAAAGTTAACATGATCCGAGATTGCACATTATTCACCTCCATGTTAGATGGAAGTTAATAATGGAAGTAATGATCATGGGGTTTCCATATAAACACCATATATCTATGTGAATACATGTGGTGAACAAGCATTGGGTCAATCCACAAGGAATTCATACCCCTTCTCTATGTCGGGTCGGGCCACATGGCCATTATACCCAGTCTGATCCTTATTCTAGGACATAAGGTCTTTAAAACCTTTCACAACCATAGGATATGCCTCCTAGTTTTTGTACCCCTACCCAATTTCAAGGTCAATTTTCATCATCATCTCATCACACATGTAGAGACCCGTATCTTGACGTACATTGACATTACATTACTTTTGCAGAATACTTAGTACATTACAAAAACACACACACAAGGACCGTAATAGTTTAGTGTCTTTGGAAACTCGGACTATAATCTTCTAATCGTGGTGAAAGATCTTCAAAATCTCCCATAAAGATCTTTTTTTTTACCTAAAACCTTTCTTTATATCCTGGGGAAAAGAAAACATAAAAGGGTGAGCTCAAATGCTCAGTAAGGGTAAACAAAATAAATATCAATCACATCATATTCATAAGAACATAACATTTTGGAAATCATAACCTGCAAAAGAGAGCATAATTTCATAATCATGGGATAAATCATGGCAGTGAAAAAGTAATCCCAATAATCATAACTTAAAACATGAAACATTGTGGCATACACACATAATCATAGAGAATCATTTCTTGTTAGTCAAGACTAATTGCCAAGACTATCTTAGTGGACAAAGTCCCTTTCTGAATCGAGTAACCCTCGTTTCAGTCCTGTTTCACTGAATCGGTATAACCTACCATTTCAGCCATGTCTATCTCATGAGATATAAAATCTTTACCCAATGCATTGGAGGGAGATATAGGTCCCACCCATCTTATAATGAATCCTTTCTTATGTGTGCCACATA
Source organism: Viscum album (assembly GCA_963277665.1). NCBI lineage: Eukaryota > Viridiplantae > Streptophyta > Magnoliopsida > Santalales > Viscaceae > Viscum > Viscum album. Next base: position 787,871,500 of record OY728166.1, read on the forward strand.
ATCATAAATCATACATCATCGCATAACACATGTAACAAAAATGGGATTCTTGAAACATTATGACATCATAAATCAATTCATATAAGATAAAGGAATTCATAAAAATATTTCCATCACAACATAATCAAACCAACGTAATAATAGGGATAAAAACAGTACCCTTTATTATCTTAGATGGAAAATAATTTTGATTAAAAACTTGAAATCCATTCTTGAGGAAAATATCCTTTCTTCTTCAAAAACATTTTTCCTTTCTTTACATGTAATACAACTTTAAACTAAAAGAAGTTGATTAAAAATAAACTTGAAAACTTTTAAAGGAAGCTTCTTTGAAATAATGTTTTAAAAATCCATTCATGTCGTATAAATTAAAAAAAACATTCTTCCCGTACTTTTGTCGGAAAAGTCAAAAAGTACCTCGTACGAAAAACGACAAAAGATTCCTTTCACATCTTTTACTAAAAAGTCACCGATGGGTAAAATTGGATATAAACTATTGTAGAATGATGTAAATATTACATATTTAGGAAACATGGATGTGGATGATAAAATACACCCTAGTAAATACTTACGAATAAACAATCTCGGATAAAAATGAGATTGTGATATTTCCCTTACCTTAGGTCCGATTTGCTTTGTTCGTGTCCGAAGCTCCTGTATAATGGTTTAAATAATGTTATTGACTTATTAAAGAATCATATTCATTGTTATGATATCATATATGGTTTACTTATGACATTATATTACCCGTTCTTTTGTAAATTCCATGTTAAAGAAGCGTTTTGGGTAAAATCGTTTCATTTATCGTAGGTGTTTTGACTTGTTGTTCTTGAAATAATTATTACTTATATCATGATCTTCATACTTCCAGAATATAAAATATGATTTATATATCATACATATTCAGTATATATATATATATAATAGATAGATAAATAAAATGAAAAACACCGTTCATGGAGACGGTAGTCCGTACGTACGCATGAACGCTGTTTTCCTTTCCTTATTGTCTTGAAATGGAAGTAAGTAGATGACATACATATGTATATATATACATAAATCCAGTAGCTTTATAATGTCATATATTTCATTATTATTTCAATATATACATTATAATCATTCTTAAATGGTTAACATGGAGAATGAATCTCATCGCGTCGTGGAGACGGTAGTCCGTACGTACGCACGAGTGATGATATCATTTCTATAAATATTGAATTGAATTGGAGTGGATTATACAATATATCAGAATAAATATGATGTTTTAATAACTATGTATAGTTATTCTTTACACCATTATACCCATCCATGTAAGGTGGTGGTGGAAAATAGATTACACCACGGCGTGGAGACGGTATTCCGTACGTACGCACGCGTGGTGATTTCTTTTTCCATAGGATGGATAGATGGTGAAATAGGGTTGTTTCATACTTATAATAACATATCAGTATATGAGTGATACTGATGTTATTACTTCATAATGAAACAACCTAAGAAGAAGAAGTGGAAGAAGAAATAAAGATGAAAGAATTGGTAACGGTAATTACCTCTTCTTTGAAGTGCCTCTTTGAGACCTCCTCTTAGGGCACTAAAATTGGTCTTTGAGGAAGACCAGAACCTCTAGGATGTTTCTAGGGAAGTGTAGAAGAGATTTTGGCAGGGGTTGGCCGAGCTTGAGTGCTCAAATTGGTGTGAGGAGGAGGGGGAGGAGGTGCCCTTTTATAAGGGAGGAGAGGGGCACCTTAGGAATATCTAAAAATATTATTTTATATTAAAGTCAAAATCGGTTTATAATGGTTACAAAGGGTCTTATTTCGAAGATAAGGTGGGGATGGGTCGAAATCCTATCAACCAATAGGATTTAGACAAGTTTAGGGTATTATTTTAACCTTATCAATTAGATTTAACTCTAAGTTAATTAATTTAACTTTTACCGTGTCTTTTTGTTTTCTTTCACTATATGGTTAATACACTTACTATAACATGCCAAACGAACCCCAAATTGTTTATTATTAATATATATATCCTTATATAAGTCATTTGGCCGAACCTTAGATTTTTAGGAATAAAATAACAATTAATAATATAATATTTGATTTAAAAACTATTTTGTTTCAATTTTGACACTATTTGATACATGATTTTTGTGAAAATCATAAAAGAATTATATCTTATAACCAAGTTGATTAAATCAACACTAATATATCATAGTAACCTAGAAAATTAGTGGAATTCATAAAAAGGCTCAAATTATATTTAGTTTGGTGTTTATAACATCAATTATGTCAATATTTCATTAATAAGATAATTACTGCATCATCTTTGTGTCACAAATAAATTAACTTATTTGATGTCTAAAAATTACAAATAAAATACCATCATGTAGGAAATCGTTGTAGATTTCTAATGAATATTTACAATCGAATTTATATTATGTAAAACCCTATATTAAAAATGTTTTAGTAAATAAACTTTGATTTTGACTCTTTTAACTCTTCTTTGAATTAAATAATAATAAATGTCCTAATCTAATCCAAGTGGGCCTAAATGGTCATATTTTATTCCTAAGCTTGTTTTTGGTCGAATTACACTTGTCCAATAGAATTAGGACATGTGTTAGGGTAATAATACTATCATTTTTACCCTTAATTACCCTATTTGCTTTTAACTGTGGTAAATAAAAGTAAAAAGTTACTATTCACCAAAAATTATTTTCATCTCATTGAACCACATTTTACTTACTGACATTAACCGTGTCTCTCGGATTTTTGAAATTCCATTCACAGAAGCGGTAAAATTAAGTTTTATGCAAAATTCAGTTTTTAACCTACCACTTAGTAGTTTCACTATTAATCAAAAATTGATGTTTTTCAGAACAATGCCAAAATTTCATCCCAAGCTATATTTCATATTCCGAATTCAAAAATAAAGTCTATTTTACCAAATTCATAACATAAAAGTTGCATTAATTAATTTTGTAATTAAATCCCGCTGTTAAAACAAATAGCGTGTTTTTAAGAAACAATATCTATCAAAAGATTGACACTTGTTTATGTCTGGTTTAAATGTGAAATTACATCCAATGACCAACATTGTATTAAATTGTAAAAATATATTCTAAATATACTTTAAAACCACTCAAATAAATGATTTATCACTATTAATTATTTCGGTTAAAAAAGTTGTTTTTAATTATAATTTAGTAATTTTCACTATTCATCAGAATATGAAAGTTATCCGAAAAGTACCAAAATTTCACCTTAGGCTAAATTCGATACTCCGAATCCATAAATGAAGTCCATTTTGAAAAATATAATTTACAAAATTTCATAAAGTGGTTATTACTATTCACAACAGCTAGTTTTAATAATATCTTAATAGCATATCGTTGTTTAGCGAAACCTGGTGTTGCGTACAACACACGCTATCGAGGAAGGTCGCGATTGCGTGTAATGCAAGTCAAGTCAAGGATGTGTGTTGTGCAAGCTCCTTTTGGTGTAGCGTACAACACAAGACATTAATAAAATTAAAAAGAATATTTTTTATAAAATCTTGGGCTGTTACATTCTACCCCCCTTAAAATGAATTTCGCCCTCGAAATTCGTCGGGGTTATAAATGGTTTACTATTTGAAAGTTTCTTTAATAGAAACCCACATCGTAAAAAGGAATATCAAAACCAATCTTTAAAAACAAAAGTATGAAACGTAACGGTTACCCAAATAAACTAATCATTGGGTTTCCACATAGGTGAAAATATGGATATGGAAGAGAAATCTAACCATCATGTTCTGATTGAGAGTGGTAGAGAACATGGCTATGGAAAAGCCAATAATCACAAATCCATAAATTTGTGACGATCTAAGGTACCATCCGATTCATCAGGTATAAGATCACTAGGACAACATTTTTTGGTTTTCAAGATCATTTCCCTAAAGTTGAAAATTTGAATTGGAATAAATACTTTCTTTATTTTGGTACAATCTCACTATTGTTCGTGCCTAGAACAATTTCCACTTCATCTCTTAAATGAAGTTGAATTTGTTATTCGTGAAGTGTTAGCAGATCATGTGATAGAATGACGGGTCATTCCATCTGTCTCAAACAAAAGGTTAGAAAAATTATATACATAAGTCGATCTATAGTGATATTAATCATATATAGTTCCGAAAATGGGCTTATACTTCATATATCATACTGCTTAATATAATAACACTAGTTTCTACTAAACAGGGACTTCCTGTAGGTCAGTGGTAGGTGATAAAGGCCAGTTGCACTTCGGTTGTGGGTTCGATTCGTACAGCCTTGTCCGAAGCGATGGGCTGTCGCCCGTCCTGCAGGTTGTCCTTTTTCTAAAACTACGTTACTATAACATCCCATCAATAGTATCGAAAATCTTCTATCCTTAAACAATACTAACTTCTGTCCAACATAATCCAGTCTAATCTTTAGGCTTATACATAATACTGCAATCCACTCTCATAATATAGTGACAACGATTACCAGAGATTTAATACTGTCATTGATCCCCACATATCATAAGATATGTCTTGTTGGTTACATTCCAAACATTCAAAGTCCTTAATCGTGTATTCTCTTGAATACCTTAGTGAAAACATGAGTGCAGTTAAAAGTTAACACTTTCCACATACCAAAATCCTCAAAATTCTATATACTCAAACCATGATATCACTTAGTCCTTATATCAATCATGAGCTCATGAATACTATTAAACATTTCATTTTCTCATCTTCATTATGCGCATATCATCTTATTTCCAAAAAATATCTCAATCACTTTGAATACCACATCAATAAATATTGCAATACTCAATGAGACAACATTATTTTGGAATCCCATTACATAAACACTTAATCATTCCACCACATCGTTGTCATATTCAATATTGCCAATAGTGATCGCATGTGATTTCCCTTTGTCCTTTGCCTTCAGTGGTTGCTCATGTTGATCATCACTAACCCTTGGATTAGGGCAATTATTAGCATAATGCCCCATTTCCTTGCACTTGAAGCATGGAAGTGTTGGCGGTGCGTTCTCTGCAGTGTTTGCTTTATTCACATCATTAGAAACCCTTTTTCCATTACTTCGACACTCAGCTGCTCGATGACCTTCTTTTCCACACTTAAAACATTTTCTAGTCCCTTTAAGACAATCTCCACCATGCTTCTTTCCACACTTTGTGCATAAGGAAACATTCATCTTCTTTTCACCATTATTCTGAGATTTCTCCTTGAACTCCATCTTTCGTTTCTTGTCAAAACCATGAGATGGATATGTAACACCAACTTCCATTTATACCTTGATAGCACAACACACAATTTCTTCATAGCTACTGAAGTCTCTTATAGCTAATGCCCTTCGAAGACTTGGTTTTAAGCCACTGAAAAATCGATCAACTTTACTTTCAGGTTGGATGATAATGCCAGATGCATACCTTGCAAGTCTTGTAAAATTTGCTTCATAGGTACCAACAGATTCATCGTCCCTTTGCTTCAGTTCAAGAAACTCTTTCTCCATCTTTGTTCGAAGAATACGAGGGAAGTACTTACTGAAAAACAAGTTCTTGAACTCATCCCATTCCATGGAATCAATTTCATCTCTTTGCCTTGTATTCTTGATAAGATTCCACCATTGATCAGCTTCACCTTCCAAACGATATACTACTAAGATGACTTTATCATGTTCAGAACATTGAAGAACTGAAAATATCTTTTCAGTAGTACTAATCCATTGTTCAGCAACTAATGGATCAGTAGACCCACTGAAAGAAGGCGGACGCTGCCTCATGAAGGATTCAACAGAATGTTGCTCCTTCCTTTGCTCGTTTGGAAGTCCTGCATGATTCATAGCTTGAGAAAGTTGTGTGAGCATGGCTACAAGATTTTTCATTCCAGCTCCCATATCGTTTGGTTGCTCAGGGGGACAATCATTGCATTGTCCATTGCATTGATCAACACGGTTCCTTCGGGTTCCAGCCATCGTCTAAAACCCCAAAAGAATAGTGTGAGAGGCAAAAATAATGCTAGGGAAAACAACATAATAAAGGGGTAGTACCCTCAATATCCAACATCTTAGGTTTAATTCTATGATCGTTAGCGTAATTCTATTACTATAACCTATACGTATACTTATCCCTAGGGACATCCCTAGACATACCTTAGAAATATCTCTAGGGATCACACTAACGTTTTTGCATCCTAGTTTCCAAAGGTTGACTAAACCTTTCCTCTGATACCAACTGTAGCGGCCCGTATCTTGACGTACATTGACATTACATTACTTTTGCGGAATACTTAGTACATTACAAAAACACACACACAAGGACCATAATAGTTTAGTGTCTTTGGAAACTCGGACTATAATCTTCTAATCGTGGTGAAAGATCTTCAAAATCTCCCATAAAGATCTTCTTTTTTTTTACCTAAAACCTTTCTTTATATCCTGGGGAAAAGAAAACATAAAAGGGTGAGCTCAAATGCTCAGTAAGGGTAAACAAAATAAATATCAATCACATCATATTCATAAGAACATAACATTTTGGAAATCATAACCTGCAAAAGAGAGCATAATTAAATAATCATGGGATAAATCATGGCAGTGAAAAAGTAATCCCAATAATCATAACTTAAAACATGAAACTTTGTGGCATACACACATAATCATAGAGAATCATTTCTTGTTAGTCAAGACTAATTGCCAAGACTATCTTAGTGGACAAAGTCCCTTTCGGAATCGAGTAACCCTCGTTTCAGTCCTGTTTCACTGAACCGGTATAACCTACCATTTCAGCCATGTCTATCTCATGAGATATAAAATCTTTACCCAATGCATTGGAGGGAGATATAGGTCCCACCCATCTTATAATGAATCCTTTCTTATGTGTGCCACATAATCATAAATCATACATTATCGCATAACACATGTAACAAAAATGGGATTCTTGAAACATCATGACATCATAAATCAATTCATATAAGATAAAGGAATTCATAATAATATTTCCATAACAACATAATCAAACCAATGTAATAATAGGGATAAAAACAGTACCCTTTATTATCTTAGATGGAAAATAATTTTGATTAAAAACTTGAAATCCATTCTTGAGGAAAATATCCTTTCTTCTTCAAAAACATTTTTCCTTTCTTTACATGTAATAGAACTTTAAACTAAAAGAAGTTGATTAAAAATAAACTTGAAAACTTTTAAAGGAAGCTTCTTTGAAATAATGTTTTAAAAATCCATTCATGTCGTATAAATTAAAAAAAACATTCTTCCCGTACTTTTGTCAGAAAAGTCAAAAAGTACCTCGTACGAAAAACGACAAAAGATTCCTTTCACATCTTTTACTAAAAAGTCACCGAAGGATAAAATTGGATATAAACTATTGTATAATGATGTAAATATTACATATTTAGGAAACATGGATGTGGATGATAAAATAGACCCTAGTAAATACTTACGAATAAACAATCACGGATAAAAATGAGATTGTGATATTTCCCTTACCTTAGGTCCGATTTGCTTTGTTCGTGTCCGAATCTCCTGTATAATGGTTTAAATAATGTTATTGACTTATTAAAGAATCATATTCATTGTTATGATATCATATATGGTTTACTTATGACATTATATTACCCGTTCTTTTGTAAATTCCATGTTAAAGAAGCGTTTTGGGTAAAATCGTTTCATTTATCGTAGGTGTTTTGACTTGTTGTTCTTGACATCATTATTACTTATATCATGATCTACTTACTTCCAGAATATAAAATATGATTTATATATCATACATATTCAGTATATATATATATATAATAGATATATAAATAAAATGAAAAACACCGTTCATGGAGACGGTAGTCCGTACGTACGCATGAACGCTTTTTTCCTTTCCTTATTGTCTTGAAATGGAAGTAAGTAGATGACATACATATGGATATATATACATAAATCCAGTAGCTTTATAATGTCATATATTTCATTATTATTTCTTATATATACATTATAATCATTCTTAAATGGTTAACATGGAGAATGAATCTCATCGCGTCGTGGAGACGGTAGTCCGTACGTACGCACGAGCGATGATATAATTTCTATAAATATTGAATTGAATTGGAGTGGATTATACAATATATCAGAATAAATATTATGTTTTAATAACTATGTATAGTTATTCTTTACACCATTATACCCATCCATGTAAGGTGGTGGTGGAAAATAGATTACACCACGGCGTGGAGACGGTATTCCGTACGTACGCACGCGTGGTGATTTCTTTTTCCATAGGATGGATAGATGATGAAATAGGGTTGTTTCATACTTATAATAACATATCAGTATATGAGTGATACTGATGTTATTACTTCATAATGAAACAACTTAAGAAGAAGAAGTGGAAGAAGAAATAAAGATGAAAGAATTGGTAACGGTAATTACCTCTTCTTTGAAGTGCCTCTTTGAGACCTCCTCTTAGGGAACTAAAATTGGTCTTTGAGGAAGACCAGAACCTCTAGGATGTTTCTAGGGAAGTGTAGAAGAGATTTTGGCAGGGGTTGGCCGAGCTTGAGTGCTCAAATTGGTGTGAGGAGGAGGGGGAGGAGGTGCCGTTTTATAAGGGAGGAGAGGGGCACCTTAGGAATATCTCAAAATATTATTTTATATTAAAGTCAAAATCAGTTTATAATGGTTCCAAAGGGTCTTATTTCTAAGATAAGGTGGGGATGGGTCGAAATCCTATCAACCAATAGGATTTAGACAAGTTTAGGGTATTATTTTAACCTTATCAATTAGATTTAACTCTAAGTTAATTAATTTAACTTTTACCGTGTCTTTTTGTTTTCTTTCACTATATGGTTAATACACTTACTATAACATGCGAAACGAACCCCAAATTGTTTATTATTAATATATATATCCTTATATAAGTCATGTGGCCGAACCATAGATTTTTAGGAATAAAATAACAATTAATAATATAATATTTGATTTAAAAACTATTTTGTGTCAATTTTGACACTATTTGATACATGATTTTTGTGAAAATCATAAAAGAATTATATCTTCAAAGAAAGTTGATTAAATCAACACTAATATATCATAGTAACCTAGAAAAGTAGTGGAATTCATAAAAAGTCTCAAATTATATTTAGTTTGGTGTTTATAACATCAATTATGTCAATATTTCATTAATAAGATAATTACTGCATCATCTTTGTGTCATAAATAAATTAACTTATATGATGTCTAAAAATTACAAATAAAATACCATCATGTAGGAAATCGTTTTAGCTTTCTAATGAATATTTACAATCGAATTTATCTTATGTAAAACCCTATATTAAAAATGTTTTATTAAATAAACGTTGATTTTGACTCTTTTAACTCTTCTTTGAATTAAATAATAATAAATGTCCTAATCTAATCCAAGTGGGCCTAAATGGTCATATTTTATTCCTAAGCTTGTTTTTGGTCGAATTCAACATTTCCAATAGAATTAGGACATGTGTTAGGGTAATAATAATATCATTTTTACCCTTAATTACCCTATTTACTTTTAGCCGTGGTAAATAAAAGTAAAAAGTTACTATTCATCAAAAATTATTTTCATCTCATTGAACCACATTTTACATACTGACATTAACCGTGTCTCTCGGATTTTTGAAATTTCATTCACAGAAGCGGTAAAATTATGTTTTATGCAAAATTCAGTTTTTAACCTACCACTTAGTAGTTTCACTATTCATCAAAAATTGATGTTTTTCAGAACAATGCCAAAATTTCATCCCAAGCTATATTTCATATTATGAATTCAAAAATGAAGTCTATTTTACCAAATTCATAACATAAAAGTTGCATTAATTAATTTTGTAATTAAATCCCGCTGTTAAAATAAATAGCGTGTTTTTAAGAAACAATATATATCAAAAGATTGACACTTGTTTATGTCTGGTTTAAATGTGAAATTACATCCAATGACTAACATAGTGTTAAATTGTAAAAATATATTCTAAATATACTTTAAAACCACTCAAATTAATGATTTATCACTATTAATTATTTCGATTAAAAAAGTTGTTTTTAATTATAATTTAGTAATTTTCACTATTCATCAGAATATGAAACTTATCCGAAAAGTACCAAAATTTCACCTTAGGCTAAATTCGATACTCCGAATCCATAAATGAAGTCCATTTTGAAAAATATAATTTACAAATTTTCATAAAGTGGTTATTACTATTCACAACAGCTAGTTTTAATAATATCTTAATAGCATATCGTTGATTAGCGAAACTTGGTGTTGCGTACAACACACGCTATCGAGGAAGGTCGTGATTGCGTGTAATGCAAGTCAAGTCAAGGATGTGTGTTGTGCAAGCTCCTTTTGGTGTAGCGTACAACACAAGACATTAATAAAATTAAAAAGAATATTTTTTATAAAATCTTGGGTTGTTACAACACACATGCTCCACCTTTAATGGGTAACTAATCCATTTCAATCCACATGTCACTTGTTAGTAAAAGAAAAACATTGATATGCCATACATTCAAAGACAATAGCGAATATTCCATACATGAACAATAATAAAATATTAATCATAAATATAGATTACCACACACACACACATTATCATTATCATTCATTGTATTTTTGTCTATACATGTACACACGTGTGATCAATATCAAATGTGGGTCTCGTTGGCCACTAACACACACACATGAAACAATTATCATACATGGGTGTCACATCAACACACAAATGTTTTTTAATATTAATAATAAAAATTATTTAATGAATTTACATTCTTGGGAATATCCATACCCAAATGCATTGACATCCAATGTTAATAGAAAACAAGGGTCATCACCCAAACAATTCATCAGCACCTACCAGATCGAACCCACATATTAAGGATCCATAGAGACAATAATAGTTCATCATTATAGGAAATATAGAACAATATTAAACTATGATAACATGATAAGGGATCAAATTTGATCTGGATTACCCTATGAGAACCAATGCTTCTATTGAATCAAGCATCAATCAAGGGAAGGTGAGAATTCATTAAATATGGTTTCTTATTCACCAAAAAATTAAAAATATTCATTTGATCACATTATAATTCTTGGATCAATGAGTCAAATCCTGGATCAATCATTCATTGATAAAATTAGGAGAGGATATCTATAATAAAAATGTTGGACATAGTAATATTAATTACTTATAATGAATTCTAATGATAAAATCCACTAGATCCACTAGAATTGGAGTTTGGAGGCAATAGAAATTCAAAAAACCACTACTGGAGTCCCTAGGTTTGGGATACCTTGGTTTTATTTGTATAATACTGGGATTCAGGGAGGTTTCTAGTAAAAAATAAAAAATTTCAAATTAGTTAAATTTACACTCTTGGTTTGGGGGCATGATTCACTAAATCATGCAGTAGTCGTGCAAGGATCAATGCCTTTTATGAGAACCCAAACTATTTTTTCATTGTGATTTGTTATCCCAATTATATTAAATACCTTAATAGGGGGGTTAATTAGGCTATGAAAGATTAAAATAAATTCCCCTTATAATCTTTATTTTATTGTAAAAATGTTATTATCAAACCTTCCTATAGAAATTAATGAAAAAAATAAATAATGCAAGACTGACAAAACTTTTTACATTGTTCACCCTCAATGGGATATGTAGAAGTATCCTACAATGGAAATTTTATGATGTACCAAATCCACTAATGATCAATTCCCTATTCAGGCTTCGGTCTAGGTCTCCTGAATACCCATACTCAATCCCTTTACAATGTTCAGAGATTATTCACTATCCCTCCTACATTACAAACAATCACAATTTGAAATCTCACAACTCTCTCAACTAAAGTGTTCTCACTTCTCCATATGAATCCAATTTGATCTCTTGAATCAATATTTTTTGTGGCTCATTTAGTGCATCAGTACATTCCTCATATATCTACGTGAGAAATACCCCTTAACCATAGAAATACTTGTCAATTTCTATAATTTGTTTCAACCTTTGGATGTATTTCATGAAACTTTACAACTTTTCATTCAATTTTTTACTTTTTCACAGAAAACAAACATGTGTGAAACTCTATGCTTTGTGTGAAACTCTCATTTTTCACTCAACTCCCATTGTTCACAATTATTATTCAATTCAGAACAAATATTTTTTATGGGTATATATTCTTAAATGAGGGAGTTATCCATCAATTTATTGACCTTGAAACCCCTGGTTGAATAATCCTTATGAACCGTCCTCTATTTGTGTATGATTTCCATGAGGACAAAATCTCTAGATTTAAAGTCGCATTTTGTGCGTAAATCACTTTTGCACAGATCAATTCATCTTTATTTTTCAGACATGAACTATAATAATTTTTTTACACACACTCATCTTTAACTCACATTAAAATATTTAAAATTCTTGCATACTTTTCAATATTTTTTATTTGATTATTCTGGAACATTACTTGCATGCAACATTCAGACTCACCTTCAATCTTGATCACAACTTCTTTTTCCAAAAACACCATGTATACACACTTTTTGTACCACCTCTAGAGCATTCATTCCTTTTTCATGGATCTATATCAACATAACATGTCAAAAATATATCATGAAATCCACAATTGGCCATGGAAACCTACTTCCTCAACAAACACATTCAACCCAAAATCACTGCAATGATACCTTAAGGGATTTTTTCCCAATAGTTTTGGTAAAATATTTTTCTACTTTACATTTTTTTTCTCTTTCCAATGTTATAAAGTTTCGTAGAGAGTGTGACATGATCCAAAATAACTCTATTCTAACTATATTCCTTCTTTTCCTACACATCATGCTTCAAATTTCCTGATGGGAACCACACTATTATCCAAAACCATGGTAAAATTTTAGACCCCCTTAATGAACTCTATACTCCTTAGAAAGAACCTATAAGTTTTCTAAAACTTTAACCAAAAAATATATTAATATAAAAACCCTTATAAAGGGTTAAAATATAAAATAATTCACCTGGAAAAACTTGAGACCATTAAAAATTTCCACTTTTAAATTTTCAAAATTTTACAAAAAAATGATATTAAATTTTTATATGAATTTGTAGTTATCTAAAGGTATCAAAAGAAAATGATTTTTTCACTTATTTCTCAAAGAATATCTCCAATATTTTAATAATACTATTTTTCCTCTATGCTAAAATTCTTTGTGAAATCATATTCTTACTTAGGGATATGATCTATCTATTACATTAAATTTCTATTTATATATGAATAATGATTTTGATTTTTTATGATGTTTTCAAGAAATAAATTTCATTCCTGTGGGAAGCATCAGATATTATGAAATGATGAATGTTTTTCTAATAGTGTGGAAAACATATGTATGGTTTTTATTATATAACGTGTGGTATCTGAATTATATATCCCTCCAATGCATTGGGAAAATATATATATCTCATGATACAATATGAAAGGTAATTGGGATGTGAAAACAATCCAATATGGGACTCTCTCTACCAAGAATGAAAAGGGAATTGGTAGTGAAGCGAATATACTATGAGACTCTATATACTATGTTATGATGGTCTTGGTAGTGAGACATGAATAACGAAACGATTTTATTTTATTATGATTTTTCCAAATTCCAATGATTTTTCCTTATGATTATGATATTATCGTATGGGTCACAATTGATTACAACTGATTCCAAAATCTTATGATTCATATAAATTTTATAACAAAATTTTATTCCAAAAATCATGATTTATGATATATGACTAAATGGGTTTGAATTTTTTAGGTTATAATCCAGCTATCAGACACTTATCTTTACCTTATATACACATATGATATTTAATCAGTGTCTTCCATGTTTTCCATTACTGGGCATCCAAGATACTCATTTATTATGTGTTTATTTCACTATATTATAATGAATGTTTTAAATTTTGATGGTTCTATGAAGGTTTCTATTTAAGTAGTAATTTTTTAGAGATGTTAATATATTTTAAAAATAAATTTAATAATATATCATATATCTATTGTCACCAAACCTTTAGGGTATATGTATGCATGTTATACTCAAGTAAACTCACATACAATGTGTCATATGGTTCAAAATGGATGTTTGAATAGAATCTAATATTGTATAAAAAATCAAACAGAGTTAGATACTCATTCCTTATACCATGAATGTTAAGAAAGTATAATATCATTTTTTATTTTATGTTCTAAATAGTCCTTTAATACTACCCATCTATTTTAGGGTGATAAACATTGATGAAATATATCTCTCTATTGGGTCACTTTTGAAATATATTCTTGGTTTTTATGGGAATTGAAAGTCATTATCAGATATATTTTAAATAGATAAACTATGAAGTTCCAAAACAACATTAACATGGAGTTAGGAAAGTTATTCAATGGCTATATTTTCACTTACTACTAGGAAATGTGCATACTTGGTAAGGGGATCACCAATGACCCATATATCAACATTATTCCTAGGACACTATGAATTTGTTGTTATGAAGTCCATTATATCTTTGAACCACTTATATATTTGTATAGTTAGATATTGATCGAATGTTTTATGATGTTTTATTATAGCCATTACCTACTTGTATAAAAATAATTTGAACACATTGTCCATAATTTCCCACAATATACCATCCAACCAAAAAATATTCTATTAAATTATTAGACAACTTTATGATACCAGGGTGTCTATGGAATTTAATTTATATTATTAATCTAGTTTCTCCCTATTTAGCCCTAGTATGGTTGAAATAGAAATACTATTCCTAAAAACATTAAAAATACATCTTTATTGATAAAATGTAAAATTTTTATAGCATTAATAGCTTTATTCAACCTATGTAATTTCATATTATACAGTTACTATTTCACAATTTTTCATGTAAAAAGTTTTTTGATATTTCATGGAAAATTATTGATTATTATCCTCTCAAAATAATAAACACATATAACTTTACTAAATCCTTGAACATAAAATACTTGCCAATCCTCATCATGTTTAGAACTCCATGGTCCCTCATACTCAATGCAAAAACCACCATATTTCCTTCCCTAGGTTGCAGTGTATCGATCATTCATATTCCTTGAGAAGTTATAACCATCTTATTTTCCTCAAGTTGGATATTTTTTATAGAATATGTACTTCATTATTTTATCATATGTCTACAATTCACATCTTTCAGCATACAGATAGTTACTCCATATCTTCAAAAAACTTGTTACTTGCAACAACTCCAGATTGTGAGTTTGATTGAATTATTTATTAACATTAATTTTATTGATTCATAAGAAGCCAATATTTTAATTTTCATAAGGACACAACTCCAAAATTTATTTCTTCCACTCTATCAATTAAACAAGTTTCACTCAACAGGTATTCTTAGATATATTTTTTACAATATGTATTATTTTAAAAGATGACTAATATTTACACTCATGTGTTTTTTCAGAAACATACTTTCGAAATACATCAATTTAATCATGAATAATGGGTAGATACTTTATCATTTAGATGTATTTCACATCAATAAAAAAAATTTCTCTTCCTATTATTCCATAAGTTCTATAATTATAGTTAAAGGAGGATAACCCATAAAATATTTAAAAAATAAAATATCTCCCTTAAAAACATGGTATTCTCTATCCCCTTCATAAATAGTAACGGTTTTCTCCTTTCAAAAGAAATTATTACATAAAAAATTGAAACTCAACCCATATCAAGGAATAAATCAACTTAATTCATAGGAATATTAATCAAGTCATAAATTTTGGATTATAGATAAATATTAATAGAAACTTCTCTAAATATATTTATTACAACAATATTGACACTAGATGTATTAATTAAAAATTCTTTCCCCGTAGTGTTTGGGGACATTTTCTGTTCTTACAAAACATGAAAGATATAAAAGGGTGTCTAGATGTTAAATCAAATAAATAAACACCAATCTTATATTGTATAATCAAAATAAATTCTGTTATGTCATTTAGGATATCAAATTTTGGTGTATTTATCAAAAAACGTTTCCCTTTCTCCCTTAATATTCTATGGGTAATATTACCTTAATGTTTAGAGTATTAATTTGAGTAGTGTCCCATATACTTATAGTTTAATCATTGGAAATTGGAGGAATCATTCTCATCCATTATTTCATGATCCAGATAGAATTTATATACACACTTAATGAAAACTCCATTCCATTCTATTATATTCCATCACGTTTCATTCCACCATTATTACATATGGTAAAATTTACCCTTCATTTCTTAAATTTTTATTTATTTATTTTTTAAAAGTGCTTAGACACTATAATATTTTATTGATTTCCATGAAAATTAGAAGACCTAGCGAATTCTTTCTTAATGTTTGTAAAAATTGATACAATATCATCACGAACTAAAATGTTTGATTCACTAATTTACTTTGAATTATAGTCTTTATCCCATAAAAGAATGTATCAATATTAATTTTTTGATTATGTATATATTCCATAGAATTTTATTACGTCCATGTAAATTCCTCTTCAAATTAAGAAATATATTCCTTTTCATTTTTTATTAAATTGTTGATATGACTTTCTATATCAGCTCATTACATAAGTGGAAAGTATTTTTCAAATAATATAATATTAAAAGTATTTCAATCCATAACACTACTGGAAACATGATCTTTCCCAACACTTCTATACCAACGGTTTGTAAAAACCGTTGGTATAGCTACTCTTTCCCAACGGTTCATCAAAACCGTTGGGAAAGGGCCTAAAAACACACCCTTTCCCAACGGTTTTGGTGAACCGTTGGGAAAGAGTGACCTTTCCCAACGGTTCACCAAAACCGTTGGGAAAGGGTGTGTTTTTGAGGACCTTTCCCAACGGTTTTGGTGAACCGTTGGGAAAGAGTACCCTTTCCCAACGGTTCACCAAAACCGTTGGGAAAGGGTGTGTTTTTAGGCCCTTTCCCAACGGTTTTGATGAACCGTTGGGAAAGGTTACTCTTTCCCAACGGTTCTCAAGAACCGTTGGGAAAAAGCAGCCAAAAATCCAGCATCCACACAAATACAAATACACCCACCCAAAACCTATCCCAACGGTTTTCAGAACCGTTGGGATAGGTCTATCCCAACGGTTTTAACAACCGTTGGGATATGTTCATTGATTTTTTTCCAGACCTACTAACGGAGAACATTATATAAATCAAAAATTTAAATAATTATGATAATACATATATATATTTATGAAATTATGTTTACAAAGTGATGTTAGCCTAGTGGTTAAGTCGTTCTATTATAAACGAGGGGTCCTGGGATCAAATCTCAGCGGTGATTTTATTTTTGGAATTTATATACCAACGGTTTCATTACCGTTGGTATAGATTTCATATTACCTATACCAACGGTTTCCAAAACCGTTGGTATAGGTCTATACCAACGGTTTTCGGAGAACCGTTGGTATAGACCTATCCCAACGGCTTACTTGGCTACGGTTCTCCAAACCGTTGGTATAGGCTATACCAACGGTTTGGAGGCCTATACCAACGGTTCTAAACCGTTGGTAAAGGTTAGTTTTCCAGTAGTGTAATCTTTATATATTATGACTCTTTAGTTTTATATATCAATTAATACCATCAACAATGACCCCTATTTAGATGATAAAATTCATTAATAACTTTTTCCATTTCACTACTTCCTAAAGAGAAAAATATATTCTCTAAGGAACTAACCCATCACTCATTTAATAATAGACTAATAGTATCATTGAATTATGGAGGATGATGTCAAGTGTAGTGGTTTAAAAATATTTCACCATGTTGGGGATCAACAGGCTTCCACATATTGGAATGTTTTTTGGTCATAACCTAAGCCAACTACCTTAATATAGCAATAACAAATTCAGATCATATGCTAGCCCCATCGACTTCATTAAGTTTATCATACGGAAAATCCATTCATAAGTTATGGTTGATCACATTATTTAAATTCCTTCTACTTGTTTCACATTTAAAAAATGAAATTAATGTCATTGGCTACAATAATTATTAATATTATGTAAAAAAATAAAAATTGTAAAAATGTTTTTTAATGTTATAGGTGATTATATTAATGATTATTTGAGAATCGTTATTTAAAAATATTATTCCCAATGGTCATATTAAACATTCTATAATACCATATATAATAACCCTTTCTCTAGTATCTTAGATCCGGAGATTACAATATTATATTGGAATAAGATACAAGATATTTCATCCATTGGGATTGAATATTTTAGATTAGTGAGGAAAGTAGGTTCCCTTTTATATGTGAGGGGATGGGAACACCTATAAATAACAAGAACATTAAAATACAATAAATTATTTTCCCATAAAATGTGGATCAAATTTAGTATATTTTTGAATAAAGGATATGTTATGATTGAAATGCAGTCAATAATTAAAATTTTATCAACTGTTATGGATATCTAAAGACATATACCTTAGTTTTCCAGCAACCCATTTTTCCATTAACCATGATAATAAAATTTTACCAGGGTAAATATTCATTATGAACAAAAATTATTCTAATAAAATTACATAATATTTTTTTACTCTAATTTCGAATATGGTATCTATTTTAAAATATTCATTTTAAAGATATAACTTCCACCAATCTGGTGTCCTGAGATGGTTCTCCATAAGAAATCAATTTTTCCTCCCTATATGGTATAGGCTATTGATTATCTATGAGGGCCTAGGGATTGTCTGTGTGGATAATGTTATCTCATACGATATTTTGAGATGAAGTTGGGGAGAAAAAACTTATATGGACAAAAATGTTCTTGAAATGGTGGAGAAGGTTAAGACCATCCTGAAGCACATCAAAGCTACTCAGAGTCGACAAAAGTGTTGTACTGACAATAGTCGATGAGACCTAGAGTGTGATGTGGGAGATATGGTTTTCCACTACATATCTCTATAGAAGAGTGTGATGAGATTTTGAAAGAAGGTAAAGCTTAGCCCAAGGTACATCATTCCATTTCGAGATCCTTGATCACATTAGAGTTTTTTCCTATCGACTAGCACTCCAACTGAACCTATCTCAAGTGAATGATATATTCCATGTATCACTTTTTAATAATTTCACACCTGACCCATCACATGTACTCAATCCAGAGGTGGTACCATTGGAGAATGACCTTTCCTATGAATAGAAGCCAGTGAAGGTCATAGATCATAGGAAATAATTTCCACAAAATAAGACAATTCCCATCATCAAAGTGTTATGGATAAACCACACATTTGAAGAAGAAACATGGGAACTGGAGTAAGTGATGATGCAAGCTTACCCAAAACTATTTTAGTGTGGGAAATGGAAATTTCGAGGGTGAAATTTCTTAAGGGGGGGGAGTTATAATGACACAAATATTTATAAAAAAAATTATATTTCTTCAAATGTATTATGGATAAATAAAACACATAAAATACTTTATTATTATTATTTTTGGAGTTAAATTGCCATTAAGTATTGTTACTATTGATATTATAGCCTTTCAACAGTTATCAGTAAACAGATATAAATATACGGTTTAAAAAAAATACTTTCAACAGACATAGGAGAGGATGGCCTCATCCAATAGACTTGGGTCTATAATCCTGATCGTAAATATGTGCTCAGGAAAACACAAGGTTTCTTCAGATCAACCTACATCACCAAAGGGGAATACATATAATATCCCTAGGTTTATCCACACTCACCTCTACTCACTATAATGAAGTATTCCTAATAAAAAATAGACATTACATAAATATAGAACCATTAATGTTTGTAAAAAAAAATCTGGACCTATGTTACATTACCAAGATGTCCATGTATAATGATAATCATGTATAAATAATTCCATTTGACCTATGAGACTATCCGATGAATTTCATTTATTAGATCCTAGTATCGCTCAATACATAATATGATTTCAAAAGACCAATGATACCATCAAAGGCATTCTATATAAGGAACCCTAGTATCACATAGGGCATAGTATAGTTTTCATTTAACCTATGATCCCATGCAAGGAATTACAAATCTAGAATTTACCAATATTTAATGGTCTGATATAGTCTCATGTCACCTATGAGCACATCTGAGGGATTCCATATCATGGATAAAAGTGTCATGCAAGGAGAAATATACTTCCATTATCCCTGTGATCCTATCCAAGGAAGTTTGTATAAGGAATACATGTATCTCTCACGGAAACATAATATGGATCCCAAGAGGTAACTATGGGTATCAAGAAAGTGTAAAAATCATTAAAATTGGAAAAGAACCCAAATTCCTAGAAGCACATTTGGTAATCATTATCATACATCACATATCTTTAGTCTCATCAATCAAAGATCAGAATGTATGTATGGAAATTGTAGCTATATCAATAGTAATCAAGTGAATGCATAAAAAAGAGTGAGGGTGGCCAAAAGCCTAAAACCACTACTGGTACCACTTACCATTTGTCTAACATGTTTTTATAATTTTATATGGTTACAACTACAACCATTTATACCCCACACCAATAACAAACTTTCTTAGTGTCTGAAAAACACCAAGGCACCCAATAGGTCCCTCATGAAAAAACACTAGAGAGCTTTCCTACATGGAATTATTGAGGACCCCATCTAATTGGATGAAACCTATAGTCTCTAAATAACATTTTTATATTTTTAAATAACCAATTTATGGTTTATTGGTTTCTTTATACAATAAAATTTCAAAGATCAAACACAAAAACATCAGCATATATAGAACACAATGACTATATTCAAAAAACCAGGAGCAAAAAACCCACTCATCACTACTATGAATACCTCGACAGTTTCATCCAAAACCAAAATCACATGACATTGATAAAAACATTAGGAATATGCTTTTCAAAATTCAAAAATAAAATAGAAACCATCATTTTGTCTTCGTTTGATGAAACACATCACACCGTGCACCTTGACCCCAATCGTACATGTACGCCTTGCCATAATTGATGGGAAACTATTCACCATAAATATTTTTTTATCATTGTTGGTGACATCAATGCTGGTTCCAAAGAAATTCCGTAATCAAATTTCATAGGACATCTGAGCTATGGAAATCACTAGTATAAGAAACATAAATACATGCATGAAAAACAAACACAGAGGGGGCCCAAGGACAGTGACGAAGCCACCATGAGGGTCACCTCCTAGAGCACCATAGACTACGTGAACTGTAAAACATAGGACACCTTTTAAACTAGTACATAGGTCTGACTGGGAGAAGAGAGATAAAATCCTAGTGCAAGATTAGAGCATAGAGAGAATGATAGCCTTGAGAGTGAGATCTGACCGTCAATGTGACCGAAAAACACTACCTTAAGAGCCACCACCAAGTGAAAATCAATCGAAGAGATACAAATAGAACATAGGACCATAATTACAAGATACCATCATATTAAACATAGAAGGAACACCAAAACCATCAATATCCATGAAACCTCCATCACCCTCAAAAATGTGAATCGTCTATACCATATAATGTTGGGCACAAATCCAAAAACTCAAAACCAAGATGAGTTGAAACAAAAAGGAAAAAAAATGAAAATGAACCACAAGAGATAGACTACAACCATGAAAGGAGACCGTTCCCTAAAATGTAAATCATGGGGTATAAAAGGAAAAAGGATGTCATAGAGAAACGAAGGAGAATTATCAATCACCCCTAACACATTCACCATCCCAACCCACTGTAAAACACCATAATGCATGAGAAAAAATAGGTTCTTGAAAAATGGGTAAGGAAATAAGAGTATAGTATGATAGATGAAGAGTTTAAATAGTATTGGGAGACTAAAAATCCATCAGAAAAGGATTCAATGAAATGGGAAACCAGAAAATGATAGGAAGAAGCTCACCAAAATCCACCACCAATATAAACTCATCTTATCTAGGATGCATCATTTCAAACAGAGATAGTTCTCTTCATGATGATTCCAAAAAATAGTGAATGTCATATTGAATTAGGGTTAGGAGGAGAACAAATTGATGATAACAAGAGAAGAGTAATCTTCTAGAGAAATATATCTATAGGGGGTCCTTGGAAAGGTCAGTGAAATGGAGATATCCTATATTGTCCCCACAGTCACAACTAATTTGACAGCTTCTTTTCCTAAAAGGGAACATCTTACAATGGAGATGTATTTAATGGAGAAGATATAATCCATAAACCAAGAGAGATATATTATGTCCCATTCCTATTCATGATCTCCCTCTTTGATAGCCAGAACATGTGACCTGTCCATCTACGTGATCCACATTGCAATGCCACTGACTAGGGATGGTCCCTATAAATGTTACTAAATAAAGAACTTTGAGATATTGTTCCATGCCTTTATATCATTATATTGACCCTCAAGTGGGTCTAATCCCCCAAATATCACACATAAGAGATTATATAAATATATTACAAGATTAAGAACCTCATTATTATGTCTCATTCACCACAAAACCCCTCTTAGGATTCCTCAAATCAACCAAAGGGGTCTACGATCATGATCCACCTTTAATAAGCCTCATAATGAACTATTAATAGATATGATTATAACTCGAGGGTTTAAAAACATGTAATATCCTTAAAAGGGTAGTGAGGAAGGAGTATATGACATGAATATAGTAGTACATAGTGTGTAATGTCAACACCACACATGGGCATGTTCTTCTGCCGAACATGGATTGTAAACCCGTATATACAATTTGTAAATAATTTACATGGAATGTAACGTACATGGGGTACATTCCCATGTACTAAAAATGTCTTGGTATGGTGTTTTATCCTGACCATGTACATCTACATGGGGTTTAATTCACAAGGGGTCTTTTCATGTACCCTACATGGACATGTTCCCCTACACGGTGTGCCGGGTCATGTACTTAAAAACATAGTCATGTAAAACTAAACAACATGTATACCCTATACATAGCATGTAGTACAATGAAGTTATCTTCCCTGATTGGAAGAACACATGGCGTGTGTTCTTAAACTGCACATTGTTTAATAATGATTTCGGAATAAGAAACTATTGCATTCCATCAAAAACCCTAACTTTCTCCACATAAGAAATATATTGACCAACAGTAGGTTCTTAGAAATATTAACAAGGTCTTACAAATTTTAATTGGAAATTATATTTGGATTTATGAAAAAAACTATCTTTTATATGGGTGGAATCCATTGAATCATCAAACCAAATTTCCTTCCATTGTAAAGGAATGACTACCCATCTCCTCATGAGCTATGTGGTAGCACCTATCCTCCTCCTCCTCCTCATCTTCCTCGTATTATTCTTCTTCTTTATATCTCTATCACTACCTCCCTTTACAAATCTTAGTCATGTGAAGGTGAAATTTTAAAGGGGTCTTACCAAAAAAATCCAATGAGAGGAGAATAAAATAAATGAGGAAAAGGAAATGCAAGAAAAAGAAAAAAACAAAAAAGAAAAAGAAAACAGGGCCTAGGATAGGCACTGATGTTTTTAATAATTTGATTCCTTGAATAAGAATAACCACTCATTCCAAGATCAATGGAGAATAAAAAAATTAAATATATTTCTTCTCTCAAAAGATATCACCAAACATACCTGTGAGTATAATTTAATATTTATTTAATTAAATATTACATATTAATTATTTTATAAAAATTTTAACAGCTTCAAATTTCAAAAACCTCATACTTAATGGTAGAAACCCTATTATAACTCTAAAAAAAATATCTATAAAAAAATTCTATGATTATCTTTTATGGAAAATATCATTTTTACCCTGTTACTACATATAAAAGAAAAAAAATCAAATTTATACTAAATTTCATAATCATGAAAAAAATGGGTAGATACAACCTCCCCATCCTAAACCCTCTAATCCTCAAGAAATAATGGTGTTTAAAAAAAATTAATTATATCTGCTCAATCATTTGAACAACTATTCCATATTAATTATCCAACAACCAGTCTCATAGAATTCACATATCCCCTGACATGAGAGATATAAACCATGACATATATGGTACTCCCAACTATATGAATACGCTAAAAATCACCTCAAAATAGAAATCCAAGATTAAAGTCCCACAGTTTATCCATCCCTTAATGCAATGAAATGCATGGTAAAAACCATTCACTCACTATCACTTACCCAAAACATCCAAACATCACCCATTCTCACTTCCCGAGAACTATTTCCAAATCAACAACAAATTTCATCACAAATTGAGGGTAATCACCCTGAAAATGGACAATGGTGCACTCCCCACCATATATATTACCTTATACCAATCCTATAGAATAGCTCCCGTTAAGATACATTAGAAATTTATAAAAGGTATATAAAAATATAATATGATCTACATACATTCAATTCTCTCTTAGTGTACCCAAGATAATGTTAATATATAAGGCATGATCATCTCTATACTAGGACTGGACTAAGATTCCCTTCATAGGCATGTATCACTCTACCCGAGTCATGATCACATTAAACCATGATATACACAACTTTAACCAACTCCAGACAACACTTCTACAAATAATATATATATAGGTCCAATCATAGGCCAATCATCTCATGGAACCCGATTTACTCTCTAGGTGTCCTCTACCATGGATGTAGATTCATTATTTTATTAAAACAACAAGAAAACAATTATCGAATGATTTATTTAAAAAATAATCCCTCGAAATGAACCCTTTCACTCACAAATTTTCAATTTAAATGGAAACACGTATTTTGGGAACATACCATTAACACTCGATTCATGATCCCACGAGTCAACTATCTCCAAGATACATAGATAATGCTACATGAAATTACAATATTAACTTGCAAGGATCTCCCATGGAGTCCCTCATTAAAATAGATAACCTCACATGTTCCATGATTTATTCCATCACTACCTCATTCAAGATATCATTTTTAAATATTAAATACTCGACCATGCAACCACTGGTCAAAATGTCCCAGCGCCTGAATAGTCCTTCCCATAAAATCCAGTCATGAATATTGAGAACCTTGGGTTTATTATTATAATATGAAGGAATCATCATTCATATATTGTAAAACCTGATCACCTCACATGTATCAGTCTCAACAAGAGATTATAACCAAGATAACTACATAAAAAGACAAGCATATACCTAGGAAAACCACTCGTGTAAGTTATTCTCAACCAAAAAAACATTGACAAATAGGGGTATGAGTCACAACTGAAGGCCTTTTGGTCTCCCAACTAGCCTTAATGATCATGTATCGAGATGGGCCTCTAGGTACCACCACCTATAACATTAGTCAAACCCCTCACCAAGGTCACATATCACATGATGTCATCCACTCACCCATCCAATATAAGGGATCTTTTCATGCCTTTGAACTCACACTAAAAGTAGTAAGGTTAACATCAACCTATGAGGGTAAAAACCTATCAAAATGGGTTCAATTATACAGTGTTAAATTCCATTATATAGTGAAAAAATACATCAATGTTTAACTAAGAAACCCAAATAATTGCAACTCATTGATAATTATTAACTTTAAGAAAATAACTCTAATCACAACATCTTCCAAGAATCGAATGATCGGGAATGGATACACTCTAAGAATCCTCAATAGGAATGATCCCTTAAGTTTCATGATATATTTTAAATGATAAAGAATTGATCCTCACTTAGTATACATTTATAGAAATACCCCTCAAGGATTTAGTTTACTAAAAACGTTTAGGTACCAATTGGAATTGAACAATATGATCCAACTATATACCCATAAATGATGGACAGTTATGTAATATATCATAGCATGATTGCTGTGAAATAACCATGTAGGTTGTTACAATCATTTCTTTAAAAATTTATATAAAGGTCACACATACAAGGGGTCTACTGGAAGGCATAAATTGCCAACACTGACGTACGAGGTTTAAATATACTTATATATATTTTATAATTATAATGTCATTCCAAGGAATGTAGTAAAACACTATATAGGTTTTTACAGAAACATTCAACAACTGAACCTAAGAAAAAAATCCCCAAGAGGGATGAATCATTGGGAAACATGTTCCCTATCAGCCTAATTAGTCCACAACAACTCATATCTATAGGGAAAGAGTCATTATCCTTATCATCGAACATCTCACCATAGACCCACATAACCTGCCATTGGAAGGGAATATATATATATAAGTAAGGATAACTGAGTATAATGGCACCAAGATCCTATATATGAAAACACCATTTAGGTTGTTTTTTAATCTTTTAATTGTTAACCTAATTTATTAGTAAATTAATTTCTCACAAACATTCCTATACCATGTGGGTTCTACAAGACAATTTGATGCACAAGACACCACTTCTGATTCCCATATAAGAGTCATAATTTTTCACTGATCTCTTATAAATATTTTGAGAACCATAAATCTATAATAAATCATAAAATCTATGAAACTTTTTGTTTCTCAAAGTGAATATCATATACAACTATAACATTTCATATCAAGAATAGAAATCATGTATCCCAATCAACCAAGACATTTCCTGGGAAAAAGTGTTCTCAAAGCAGTAGTCTGATATCCATAATATGTTTCAACACATTCCAAATAATATTATGCACCATATCTCAAATAGTAATACAATATTAAAGGAACACCTCTAGTACCACATTCTAATGTATCAACCTGGTGCCACTAATTCGGTGCCCCGATCCGGTTTACAACAAGATCTCAAGTGTGAATCCCCATACACCATAGGAATCTTACTAGTATATAGGGAAGAGATTGTATTTATGTCAAGACTATTCCCTCATATAGAAGTAAGAAAATTTTAGAAATTACCAACCATCATCTATATTAGTAAATAATCATAGTCTAAATGAAATAAAAATATCAAGGGTATAGTTATAAAATGAAACAGAGTAAAGGCCTAAATGGAAATTTCATATATAAAAAACTATTTTTTCACTATGTCGATCATAATTACACAATATAAATAATAATAAATAATATTACATGGCTCCACTAATGACTTCACACTGAACCACAAACCCGATCTCAAAGTCACTACCGAGCTGCTCTAACATGATCATAATAATCCATATTAGCAAATATTCTCAATCATGGAACCATAGGCATTAGCCATATCCATCATCAATCTATGGTAAAAATTAATTAAGACATAAGGTTTTCATTCACACTGAGGTTTACATACAGTGGTTGATAAAAAAATCTCTATAATCCACCCCTAACAGTGAAACTATAATATATTTTCAAATGTGCATTCTCATGATATAGGCTCATCCTAGACAAGACATGACATGAATAAATTAATAATTTAAAACCCTAGTTTTTCCATGGTCCCATAAACCTGTTCAACTAGAAATCATATGAATAAGGAATTAAGATATATTTCTTACCACTCAAACCATTTGTAGTTAATTCGATGCTTAGGTTTGAAATCTTGATCAGTAATAGAAACTTCAGATATCACAGTATAAAAATTGATCATTCTTTAAATATAGAACATTCAATTTATTTAAATAAAAATGATACATGAGGTACATAACAAAAAAATCTATGTATAATAATAATCAATCACATATACTTATATTTCATTTATGATACCTTCCTAGGCATTCCATATAAGTAATCCTAGTATCACCCATGGAATAATATGTTTTCAAAAGTCCAAGAATCTTTCCCAAGGAATCCCTTATAAAGAACCCTAGTATCACTCAATGAATAATATAATTTTATTTAACCTATGACCCCATACAAGGCATCCTATATTAGGAATCCTAGAATCCATCATGGAATAATATAATATCACCTCACCTATTATCCCATCCCAGGAAATATGTATCAAGAATACATGTGTAGCTCGAGGTGTAATATACTTCAATAATCTCTATGAGACCATCCATGGAACTCCATATGTGGAATCCATATATTTTGGAATCTGTCATATATCCAGTACCAAGAACTAACATAGGGGATATTGATAGTTTAAGAGTCAATAAAAAATGCTCAGAAGATAAATCCTATGACGCATGCTTGGCCATCTATGTTGTACATCGCATCGCATAAGCCTCATCATCTAAAGGCCAAGAAGTACATCTAGAAATCATAGCTACATAAACAGTTACCATGTGAATGCATATAAAAGAATGAGGGTTCCCAAATGCCTAAAACCCAACCTTACTACAACTTCCTCTTAGGATAACGTGTCTAGAATCATTCCTAATGTTACCACTACTACTAACTATACCTAACACCCATAATATTCTTTCCCAGTATCCTTCAAACACCAACGAACCTACTGTGTCCCTCATGTCAAAGCCATATAGGGGAATCTTATTTGATATCCTTGAGGTTTAAATATAAGAGAATGTATCCTATTTGGATCCCAAAAAAGATTATTATGTAGAGGCATCCCACATAGGATCCTCTAATTTGAAATATATGTGGAGGAATCCTCTAGGGGATCCTCCAAAATAGTTAGAAAATTGTAATATCCTACCTGGGGCCCTAATTTCCCACTAATATCACATCCTTCACGGATTTAACGGAACATTTCACAAGGGATAGGTCCTCAAGTGAAAATATATGAAGAATCATTCAATAAAGATATCTCACAGTCAATTTCATTTCAAATTCTCTCTATAGGTTTTCTTGAATTCCTAACTTATCTATCACATCAAGTCATATTTTTGTCCTTCTAAAAAAGGATTCTATCAAAAAATTCAAAATGGGGATCTTGGAAATTTTGTTCCCTATCCACGTATAATTATCAAATGTATCTTGTGAGACTCATCCTTCAGGTATCACTCTCAAGAGATAATATAAATACGATACTGGAGGAAATAACCCTCCATTATGCCTCACTCACAACAAAATTACTCTTAGAAGTCCCCAAATCCTCCTAGGGGTTCAACAATTGTGACCTATGTGAAAACAAAACTCAAAATGTTCTACCCGTTTTTCAAATTCCAACCATGAGATATAAAAACATGAAAAACCTAAAAAGGGTAGATATGAATGTGTATATTGTGTGTATACCTGAGTACACGACAAGTACTATTAATGCCTCAACAGGGAATGGACATTAGCTGATCATGTATTGTAAAGACCATGTTAAAATAATATAAATAATTTACATGGCATGTGACATACACATGGTACCTAAAAATGTACCACACATGTTATGGACATGTGTTTTAGCCTTATTTGGTACTTCTATATGATGTTTCACCCACACGGGATCTGATGGTGTACCAGACTTGGCCAAGTTCCATAATAATAGAATTCTATCATTGTACCAGAATATGAGTCCATGTATGACTGCAAAGGGTGAATACCTAATACATGGAATATACATCTAGAAGTTCATCTTCCCCAAATTTGAATAACACACGGTCTATGTTTCAGAACTATGTTCTAGGTGATCATGATTTACAAATGGGAAACCCCTACAATTGGTCAGAAACCCAGATCTTAACACCAAAATATATAGATTGACCCACATGGGGTCTCTATCATTCATAATAGAGCCTTAATACTTGGAAGAAGTAAATATAGAGGTATTCATGGAAATAACTAAATGGTGGACTACCTTTGGACGGAATCCCCAAAATATTTTCACTGATTAGTGTTCCACCACTATCAAATAATTGTATGACTCATCTTTAGCTCCATAATAGCTCTACTATTCTTCTACATCATCATCATCAACATAATCATCATAGTATATCTCTCTATCTCTCATTCCCTGACCCTCTATTTCTCTCTCTTGGTCTCATAAATGGGAAATCCCAAAGAGGGAATTCATGGGAAAACAAGGGAGGAGGATAAAAGAAAATATGAAAAAAGAAAAAATAAGAAAAAAATAAAACTGGGCTCAGGAATGAACTTAGTTCATGACATGAGTTTATGTATCAAATAAGAAAAAAAAACCCACTCGAGACTCAATAGGGAATACTTAATCTAAATAAAACACTAAGTTCAAAAGATATCATTGATCAATCATATGAGAATAATTAAAAAATTAATTATTTAAATATTATATATTAATTATTTTTTGAAAATTCAAACATTTGGAATTCCACCAAACTCCATTACTTGTCTAAACACCATATTTGAAGACCAATATAGTGATCTTAAAAACTATCTAAGATCATATTCCATGGAAAATTACTAATGTTTTACCCCTAAAAACATCTAAATGAAAATATCCATTTTTTTCAAAATTTCACACTCTAGAATGAAAGGGGTCATTACAGTAGTGGTGGTAAAAATAATTTTTACCTAGTATGTAAAACATAAAAACCTTTTTTTTTAAAATGAATTTTTTTAGTATAAAAATGAATTTAATGAAGTATTATATATATGTTTTATTATTACAAAACATATTATACAATAAATATATAAAGGAGATCCATGACCTTAAAACCTATCCAAAATTAAATTTATCATTATATGTACTTAATTAAATACAAGAATATAAAATATTTAATTTATATGAATAAAACATCTCTGAGGATTTAAAATTTAAAACATAGGTTTATAAATTAAAAATAATATTTTCAATTGATTTAATTTTCTTCATAAATATATATATATATATATATATATATTTCTATAGAAATGTTTTTACAAACATTAGAGTCATTTTTTTACCATAATGATTTCAAAAAAGTTATAGTATTTGTAAAATAAGTATTTTTCAGCAATCTTCCATATAAATTTGTTTTCAAAAAAATATAATTCAACAACAAATTTTTTTTGTTTGGTGCTAAAAAAATGACATCCAATTTTTCAAACTAAAATTCGGCTGTTTAAATATTTTATATTTAAGTATAACCATTAATAATTTCTATTATAATGATAATATAATAGGATTTTTTTGGGAAATACATTTGATATGTAGTGTTTACGTAATATATATTGAAATCATTTTTAAAATATGATTAATTTTATCAATATTTTAAATAATTTAAAAGAAGGTAGACTTACACATCCATACATATGTTACATGTAATGGGTAAGTTGTGTGAGGGCTATTAAGATACATTCATTATTATTTTTTGATAGTTTTTAATTAAAGAGGGTTGAGGTATGAAATATAATTCTTCGTATCATATGTGATTTAAAAAAAATTATACCAGTGATGAACTTGAGTTAGAATTCATAGTGCATGTGAAAAATATTTGGTGAAACTATTTATTCATTGACAGAGTTATTATTTATATCAGTGGAAAAAATGATATATATTATCTCTTAATGAGATATGAATATTAGGTATAGAAAAATATTGGGTATTATTGTTCATTTAATTTTATGATGATTAATACTCTATTTAAATAGATTTTTGTGGTATATTCCTTGAGTTAGAAATTTTAAATTGTTGAGGTTAAGGGGTTAATTATGTAGTGGATACTAATAACACTTCTCTAAATGTTACATATGGATATATCTAAGGAGTAGGGTCATATTGTTTTGGAACCCATGGTTACAAATTCCTCAATGATTGAGTGATTGCAATAATTAAAATCATCAGACTCTGACTGTTAATTCTTTTTAGGAAGAATATAAATTTGAATCTGGGAACTTTTATGGACTAAATATGATGATTCACTCTTATATATTCATTAATTGATTATAGTAATCTCAAAAATGTGGTTATTGATATGAAATTGAAACATTTATTAATGAATAGTTCATCTTTTCTCTACCAAGATATTCCATAGTTTTTATGAAAATTTTGGGGAAGGAGGTTTATAATGATATAGGTATCTTTGAATCGAGGTGTCTTACCATTCACCATGTAAGGGTAGATAATTGAATGGAATAATGTTTTCGGAAATATTTTCCCAATACATTATGTAAATATCTTATGATCATGATGGATTTTATAACTAGTATTCATTAGTAATCTGTAGTTAGGGATTAAATTTTCCTAGTAGTTGATCAACTAATGAAACAACGTCATTTATTTTCTATTATCGAGATGTATATTTTCAATTGGGAAGGTTATAATTGGGTGTGTATTTTATAGGTAAACCCCTATAATCTGAAAAAAATACAAAAGTTGAAAAAATAGATTGTGTATAATTTCATGGTTATGTTATTATTAATGTAGATGTTACTGAAGAAGTATTGTATTTGTGGGACTATTCACCCAATTTGAGCCTCCATGCCACAGAAGTAGGGCTTCAGGCCACATAGACATTTTTCTATCAAAGGGAAAAAGGAAATAGGGAATCCAGGTCATCAATTGTGGGTTTTGGGGCTATTTAATGGTGTATTTACTAGGTTAGGAATATAGTGGAGGTGAAAATGTGATCTTTAATGATCATTTGGATGTGGGTATCATATGTGGAGTCCCATGGATGGACATTCTAAAGACCCTAATCAGATAGGTCGAGATGAAAATCTATACACATGAATCCATAACATAAAGATAAGGAAGATAGAAGAATGAATAGTGGGTGTGTTGTGCTTCTGTGGGTTCTTGGTCTTAGATTGCATGGAATTTAATGTACTTTAAGCCCCAGGTAATTATAGTCGTGTAATTTGGGGACTCCATTCCATTTAAGGGTTTCTTCTCAACCTAGTTAAATAGTGGATTATCGAAAAAAATGAATGTATGTCAATTAAATAGGAAATAATAATGTTTAAAATATTTTTGGCCATCATGGTATTCTTAGTAGTATTTTTGGATATACATGTGAGAATCCCTTATTGGTTTTGTCAAGGATTGTAAATTTTTTTTCGCACTTAGGTGAATTTTAGTTCAATATTTCGTCCTCAAAGGGTTTTTGTGACTATATAAATAGTAAGTATAAGTAAGAAGTAATAATAAAACATATCCTAGATAATAAAATATAAATTAATAAAAATAGAAAATACAATTTTTAAAAGTAATAGAATATTTTAAAAAAATTTAATTTATTAATTTAATCATCCTTCACTATCCATCGATAATGTTAATCGCCAATAACATGGTGGTATTGTGATCCAATATAAGTGATGATAGTCACTCAAAAATAAAAAATAATGAAGTAATAAATTATTAGAAAACCATTTTTTATATGGAATCCTTCCTTTTTGTTACAAAATTTTTCATTACATGATACAAATTAGTGCATCATTTCATGATTAGTATCACGAAAATATGCTACATAATAGATGAAAAATAAAACATTTTTCTAATTCCACTTGAAATAAATCATTTGGGTTAACCATATTTTATACTTATAATATTTCATAACATGGGGATATATATAAATGGAAATGGGTGAGAATGTATTTAATGGCCCGGATAGGGACTCATTTCCAAAAAATCGGTTCCATCAAATGGTTCCACTGAAACAATGGCATCATGATGGTTGTACCAGTCACGGTCACCCACCGAAATGGTGGCACTGTAGTGGTCGCACCATCATGGTCGCACACCAAAATAGTGGCACTGCTTATGTTGTTCCACCGAATCGGTGGCATCTTGATGGTGGAACCGCTTGCGGTGCTCCACTAAACAAGTTGCACCATTAAGGTGCCTCGCCAAACGGTGTCCCACCCTTCATTTTTTCTTAGTTTATGAATTTTTCTAGTTTTTCCCCCACAATGTATCTTTTGATGTAAAAGTGTTTGAATACCCCTGTCAAAGCCATTAAAATCCCATAAATGATATAAAAAAACCACCAAGAGTTGGGAGACCCTTGACTTACCAAAACATGTTCCTTCTTCCACAATGTCACACCATTTTCCAATACTTTCCAGTTCCACCCCTATTACACATTTTCCTCTATTTAAAGGAAACCGTTTAACTGGCAGCCATTATGGACACCTCTCCTATGAGAATTGTTAAATGAAAAATAATTCCATTGTGTGTAACCACTCGAACACATGGAGAAACCACCATCCGCCTTTAAAGAGGTTCATGAATTCATATTTAGTAACTCTAGGATCTAACATTTTGTCATGCGAGGATTCCTTCTTCTTCTTGGATGGTCTCATTTCCTTTCCTTGTTGCGTTTGGAGTCCCCCTTCCTGAGGCTAGTGGTGTGACTATGTTGGAGCCTTTCCTGCTCACTCTTGGAGTCCTCATATTTCCTCCCCTACAAGTCATGCATCCCATGTTCTTGGTGTGTGGAGAGAAATTTTGATCATTGATCATCCAGGTAGGGTTCTTCCTTTGTATCTCTTTACTCTGTATCATTTGGGGTGGGTATGATAATGTTTTTATGGTAATAGATGAAACCAGACTTTAAGGAAGATAATAAATGGTTCTTAAATAATTAATGGGTTTTTTTGATGATACCGGTGTACTCTTTTACCTTTTCTATTATGTTGTGAATTGTATGGTCTTATGTACATGGAAAATCTTGACCATTGGTGGTCCCTTCTTGAGCACTAATGAACCTCTTTATTCTATATAATTCTATGACTAAATGGATATAACAAGGAAACTGGTTAATCACATAAACTTGGTTGATTAAATGGACTCCCAATGATTATGAATCCTTCTGTGGTCACCCCAGTGAGCCAAAAGAAAAGACAAAACTAAAGGAATGGTGTGGTTGAATCTTAAAACTTACTTGCTCTATTATGGTGATGTGTATGGTTGTTCTTCATGATGCTTATAAGGTGACATGGATGTGGATGGGATCCCCTATTGTGAAGTTGTTATTTTGTGTATTCTGGGCAATTTAGGGCCTTATGTTGGGTCTTGGTTTAGTTCAAGTACTTCGAGGGACATCAGCGATCCCTTTTGTTGTTGAGACTTTACAAGAGAAGTGGGTTTGAATGCTTAATTTGATTCTTGGTGGTTTTCCATTTCCTTGGTTTGTAGCTATTCCTATTATTCTCTCGGTAGTGAAAAATTATTTAAATGGAACCACTTGAATGTGATAACAATAATTGGTTAAATGGGGAATTTTTTCCTAGAATGAGTTGTGACTTGGTTGTGTATGTTGTTCTTTTTATGAATGAATATAAATGAGAGTGTTTGTGTATAGGCTGGTTTTGGAACCCCGAGGTTGGGATGAGTTCTTGTTTACATATATGAATAATTTAGTTCTTATATTTTATATTCGCTCCCCACCCAAGTTTAGAACTTCTTATCGAAAAACCCCATTTCATTGGGGAGGGTTTTTTTCCAAACACTCTTATGTGTGGCTGGTTATTAGCTCCTTTTCTGCTACCTTTCCCGAGTATCCCGAGGCTCTTCAGGCAGAATATGATAGCCTGAGGTCTATCATATCCCATGATTCTTTGTGCATGGTGTGTTGTGGAGGTTGGACCTTGTATTTACTGGAAGGTTAATTACCAAGTGTCTTCAGGATGAGGCCCATGTGTCTTCGGGTGTGGCAATAATGTTCAAGCCCTGGTGTCTGCGAGCGTGGCAGTTGTCGTTCTGGACTAGGTGTCTGTGGATGTGGTTATGTGGGGTTGTGGTGGCCCATTAGTTTGGAAGCATTTTTGTGGTCATGGAGGCCCAAAATACTATTGTTGGGGCGATAGTGGGACTGAGGTTAGAATGGAAAGAGAGTCCTAATGTGCAGTGTTTCTTCAATAACTAGTGGGAAAGTGGTGCATGGTACCTGAACATCGATGTGCTATTACTGTTACTTTACTTCAGTTGCATTATTTGGGGAGTGTGTCTTGGTAAGGTTTTTGTGGATAGTTCTCTTGCAAGGTGCTTTGGTTATCTCCTTTTCTCAGAGGGAATTAGAATGCCTCCCCACTTGTGAAGAAGAGCTTTTGGTCTTCCCTACTGAGTATACCAGTATACTCACCCTATGTATACATTATGTTTTTCAGGTTTCTAAGAGGAATTCGAGGACCCAGTGGGAACATATTATCTCGGACGCTAGGACCATTAGGGTAGCTGATTTTATTTTCTTTTTTTACTTCTCGTTGGAGTATTCTTGTATTCGTATCACTTTATATTAGAACAAGCATATGGGAATGGATTTTTTTGCTTTACTTTTACTGATTGTTTTGGTGTTCTTTGGGATTTAGTATCTTTTCTCCTAATCCTTTTCAAAAAAAGGGGTATTGCCTTGCATATCACGGAAGATTTTATACCCTTGGTGAAAGTATCCACTTTGAGGCCTATTGAAGGCGGGACTCAGGGGACATTATCCCTCCTTCAACTTCAATAAGGAAGGGTCTGGATGTTTTCTATCCCTTCCCTCATCACGGTGAAGGAGGGTCATGAGAGAATGGTATCCGAGGAAGGATGAGTGATTGGATAGAGTCCATGGTTTTCCATAGTGAGGATTTCAATTTATGGAAGGGAAGTCATTTTAGGGAATCTGGTAGCATGAAATAGGCTAAGGAAAACCGGTTAGAACACGGGATTTTAGGGCACCCCATAATCCTATGCAAGGACTATGGACCTATCAATCAACCATGTGAGGCTACACTGATTACAGGTTTGAGACCCTAGGAAAGGTATATGAATCATAATGACTTGTGTTCTTCTGTGTCTTGGGTATTTTGTTTATTTAAAATATATAAAAAAGTCTCAGAAAAATTTAAATAGAAATATTCTACACTACTCGAGCTTAGGCTTTCCTTGTTTTCCTTGAAGCTATAGAACCCATACAATGACCATGGGTAGTGCAGGTGATCGATGCCTAGGAGGCCGTTTTGGATGATCAGTAGATGGTAGATCGAGAAAAGGAGGAAGACCAATGGCAGATGATGCTTTGTGACTTTCATCAGTAGAACCTCGGGAATTACGAGGGCAGCATCTCAAACATGGATCCAAAGTGCAGTCTTTAGGAGCTGGTGATATCTTTCGACTTGATCTGGGCTCTGACGGAGTACTAGGTTCCTCTTACTGTGAGCCAACTGTGGGGAGTGGCATGTTAGTGGTGGATGATCTATCATAGGGAGAAGAGGGTGGCTGTGGTTTCGTGGACTGGCTTTGAGAGGTAGTTCCAGGCCTAATTCCTATCTTCCATGATGAGGGCTGAGAAGAGGCAAGAGATACTCTCCATTTAGCATGGTAGTATGTCAGTGAGGGATCTTAGGATCAAGTTCAAGGATCTCCTTTTCTTTTCTTTGAAACTCTTTCCGGATGAGGAGTCTTAGGTGAGACGTTTAGAGGAGGAACTTAAAACTTCTCTTCAGTATGTTGTTACTCCATTCACTCTACCAACGTACTTGGAGGTTTACAAGAAGGCCGATGTGGTGGAGAGGATGAACACGATGGGAGGTGTGTCGTGAGAGGAAATCCAGTTGGGATCTTCAAAGGGGAAGTTCATCAACACAAGGCCTCTAGCATCAGGGCCTTTTAGGTTTTTACTAGTAGGGAGTAGGCCCGAACAATTCCAATTTCAATCTCTCGGTCCTTTACCCTTCTTTGTGGGCCTCGGACCGAGATACATCATATGTGGAAGTCTTGGGAATATATGGAATCAATGTCGGGACTGAGTGTAGTACAGTGGGGTGGGCATGTTCAACGCACACCTCAGCTGCAGTAGTTTCTAGCCAAGCCTTTTTAGAAGCAACAGGCACATAGAGCTCTCTCTTCCAACAGAACAAGTTGCAGGAGGAGGCTGACATCAGTGCTCTCCTCGTAGACCTTGACTGAGGCCTGACAAGGGAGGCAGCAGACAACCGAGGGGTATAGGATCTGGTCATGGGAAGTTGCACACCACATAGGCAGCAGTTCTAGTAGGGCCATAGGTCTTTTGAGGTACGATCCTCTTGTTTATCACTCTTTTATATTCCTTCTTTTAATCAGAAGCTTCGTACTCCTTTGTTGAATTCGTTCTGTCCCATGCTACGGGTCTAGAAACAAAGAGACTTCACATGCCCCCAGTTTGGAGTATGCCAATTGGAGGTCAGACCAGTTTGTCTTATATTTAGCAGGGATACAGACCAATGTTGGCAACACATCAGTACATTGGGGACCTCCTTTTGCTACATATGCAGCCATGTGATGTAATTTTAGGCATCGATTGTGTGTTCTCTGTGTGTGCTATTATCGATTGCTTCTGGATAAGGGTCATGTTTTCAGATATGGGTGGCCAGTGTGTATCTTTTTTCGGCGAGAAGGGTTGATAGGAGGGAAGTCAGTCAGTGTAGACCCTCCTTTCCTTGTTAGCTAAACTTTCAGTGGAGTCAGCAGATAAAGAGATAGTGGAATTCCTGGGGATTTTCATTGAGTTCATGGATTTCCTCCCTAGAGAGGTGGTGAATCTTCCCCCTCGATGTGATGTTAGGTTCGAGATAAACGTGAAACCCGGTGCTCATCCAATTTTGATGGCTCTCAATCGGATGACGACTTATGAGTTGTGGGAGTTACAGATTTTGATTGATGAACTGATGAAGAAGGGTTTTGTCCTACCAAGAACGTCACCATGGAGTGCTTCAGTCTTGTTTGAAAAGAAGGTACATGGTGGTCTCAGGCTATGTGTAGAATACTAGAGGCTGAACCAGGTAATGATCAAGAACTGTTACCGCCTCCCAAGGATTGATGACTTTTTTGAGTAGTTGAAGGGGGAAGGATGGATCTCCAAGATCGACATGCATTTAGGATATCCCCAGTTGAGGGATAACGAGGGTGACATCTAGAAGACTGCCTTTATGTGAAAATATGGACACTTTATGTTTGTGGTCATGTCATTCGGCATTACAAATGCACCATCTGTGTTCAAGGGGCTCATGAACTCTATCATTTGGGAATATCTGGACCGGTTCGTAGTCGGGTTTATTGATGACATCCTGACATACTCAAGATTAGAAAAGGATCATGCCGAGCATCTAAGGATGGTTTTAGATGTCCTTCGATAGCACCATATCTATGGGATGTTGTCCAAGTGCATGTTCTGGAAAAAAGAAGTGAACTTCCTTGGACATGTAGTGTCTAATCATGGGATTGTAGTGGAACCATCAATGGTTGAGGCGGTTGTTTATTGGGAAGAACCTAAGAACGTGGCAAAGGTTTGTAGTTTCTTAGTTCAAGCATGTTACTACCGGAGATTCCTGCCCAACATCTCCAGAGTTTCATCACCCTTGACAGACTTGACCATGAAAGACCAGGCATTTATATGTGGTGATTAGTTCTAGGCATCCATCAGTTATCTGAAGGGGAAGTTGGTTAGTTCCCCAGTACCGAGGTTTCTAGAATAAGGGGTGATGCTTGAGGTGTTATGTGATGCCTCCAGACAATTAATGGGATTTGTGCTGATTAAATGGTAGGGTTTGATCTCTTATGGTTCTAGGATGTTACACCCCCAAGAGCATAACTTTTCCACCAATTATCTGAAACTTGTTGCAGTCATGTTCGCACTAAAGTTGTGGTGGCATTACCTCATCGGGGAGTGCTTCGTGGTCTTCATAGATCAGAAGATTTTGAGTAATATCTTCTCCTAGAGGGACCTGATGTTTTGTAGTAGAGGTGGATGAAGTTTCTTCAAGATAATGACTTTTAAATATATTACACTGATGGTAATTGGAATGTGGTGGTCGATGCATTGAGGAGGAAGTCGTAGAAGGATGTGGTTCGAGAATTGGGAGATTCTTGGAATGTGATGGTGGAGTTGGATTCCCTAAAATTTAATTCAAGGGTGGAGGATGATAGAGGAACTTCGTTTTAGATGATAGTACAGTCATCTCTGTTGCAACTAGTGGAGGTGTCTTAGTTGGGGGACATAGAGGCTGAAGCGATGCACGATCTTGTTAGCCAGGGTGATGCTATGGGAGGATGGTCAAAAGATGGATAGTACACCAAGGAGTTTCCATGATATATCGGGGTTTAACGGGCCAGTTTTCGTTGGTCAGGGGTGAATTGGTAAGTGGAAGAGTTTTTGGAAAATTACCTCATGTGTAAGCAGGTGAAGGCTTATCACCACATTCTAGGAGGTCTGTTACATTCTTTATATGTCCCTAACTATAAGTGGGAAGACATCTCGATGAATTTCTTCATGGGAATACCAAAAGATCAAGGGGTTGCAATGATATTTGGATAGTGGTGGACCGGTTGACAAAATCAACTCACTTCCTCGAAATCAAGGAGTCGAGTGCGGTGGATGCCTTAGCACATAGCTATGTGGATTATGTGGTTCGGGTAAATAGAGTTCCGAGTTCCACAGTTTCAGATCGAGATACCAAGTTTGCCTCACGGGCCTGGAAAGGATTGCAACATGCTTTTGGCACCAAGCTATGCCTCAACACTGCGTTCCACCCCTAGACAGATGGGCAGATAGGGAAGACCATTTAGACACTAGAGGATATGCTACGAGCATGTGTTTTGGAATTTGCAGGATTGTGGGTAAGACACTTTCCTCTAGTATATTTTTCCTACAACAATAGCAATCACTCTACCATTGGCATGGCTCCATTTGAAACCTTGTATGGGAGGCCATGTCACACACCCATGTGATGGATAGAGGTTGAGTAAGCGGGTGTTCTTGGCCCGAAGGTGGTGTGGAGAACAATATAGAAGGTATAGCTTGTATGAGAGAGGATTAAGTTGGATCCTGACTTGTAGAAATCGTATGCCAATCATAATAGGAGACTGTTGGAGTTCCATGTCAGGAACCACGTGTTTTTGAAGGTCTCCCCTCAGCGTGGGAAACCAAGGTTTGGTAGGGGAAGTAAGCATTCTCCTAGGTTCGTCAGACCCTTCTAGGTGATGTTGCTGGTCGGAGAAGTGGATTACCAGCTGGCACTACCACCACCACTACTGAGGGTTCATGATGTCTTCCATGTGTCTCAGCTCTATCGGTATCGACACGATAATTTGGACATCCTCGACTGGGGGATATGGATATTGAGGAAGATGCGATGTTTGGAGAGTGACCAGTGAGGATCGAGGATCACGAGGAAAAGGTGCTTCGTGGATGAATCATCCCCTTGGTTAGTGTGTTATAGAGGCATGATGGTATCAAGGAAAGTACTTGGGAACAGAAGGAACAAATGCGCGCTCAGTACCCAGAGATATTTTAAATTTTGTTCTGTTTTGTTTTGAACAATTTTGTGATGTAGTGATTGACCTTGTTAACTATGAAATGGATTGTTTCCCTTATTCTCTTGAGGTGTGTGATGTGCCCTGACTATGGGGGGGGGGGGTGGAGGACCTGATCCCTTATCAAGACACATTAAAGTGGATGTGGTTAAACCCATGTGGGCGAGTCAGTTCCACCAAAAGTGGATAGTATCTTGACATGGAGGAAGGGACTCCATAATCCATATGACAGGATGGTATGACCTTTAAATGTTTGTGTGGTTACTTGGGGGGAGAAGAGTAGGAGTGTATCCGTGGTTGTTCAGAAGATAAATGAGGGATAAGTGTTCCTAGATGTTAAGGAGGTTTACTCTTGAGTGGTATATTTCGAGGTGGTAGTTTGGACCCCTCTCTTTTCTTCAGGTCTAATTTCGATTCTAGAGGGTGAGAATGGTTTGACAGGTATCTGATATAGTGTCCTAGATAGTGAATCATTTAAGAGTTTTCCAAAAACTATGTTCCATAAAACAATTCCACGATCATAGTGGCACCGGTCAAACATGCACTAAAAAGGTGGCACCGGTCACGGTCATACAATGAAATGGTGGCACCGATTCTAGTGTTCCACCAAACTGGTGGCAACATTACGGTGGCACATTGAGGGTGGAACTATGATGGTGTAACCATAGTGGATGTATTTTTATATTCACACATCGAAATGGTGGCACCGCTTACAGTGTTCCACTGAACCGGTGGCACCACATATAGTGTTCCACTGAACTGGTGGCACTGTGACAGTGGCACCATAGTGGTCGCATCATCACGGTCTCACAAAAAAACGGCAGCACCGATTATAGTGGAACTGTGACTGGTGCACCGTGACGGTAGAACTATTACAGTATCTCCCCAAACGGTGTCCCACAATTTTTTCCCATTTCTGACTATTTCCAGTTCTGCCCCCACAACATATCTTTTAATGTAAAAGTGTTTTAATACCCCTTTCAAATCCATTAAAACCCCCTAAATGATATCTAAAATCCCCCAAGAGTTGGGATAACTTTGAACTACCATAACATGTGGCTTTTTCCTTAGTGTCACACCCTTTCCCTGTACTTTCTAGTTCTGCCCATGTTACGTGTTTCCTCTGTTTAAATGAATCCTTTTTAACTCATAGTCATTATGAACACCTCTCTAATGAGAATTATTAAATGAAAATTAATTCAATCATGTGTAACCCCCAAAATGTGTGTAGAAACCATGATCCCCCTTTGAATATGTTCAAGACTTCATATCTCATAACTCCAGGATCTCACCTTTTACCGCACGAAGATTCTTTCTTCTTCTTAGCTGGTCTCATTTCCTTTACTTGGTGCATTTGGAGCCCCCCTTCCCAAGGCTAGTGGTACACCTATGATGTAGCCTTTCCTTCTCCCTCTTGGGGTCCTTGGAGTTCCTCCATTACAAGTCGTGCATCTCTATTTCTTGGTTCGTGGAGAAATGCTTTGATTGTTGATCATATAGGTAGGGTTCTTCCATCATCTCTCTTTACAGTGTATCATGCAGGGTGGGTATGATAATGTTCCTACGGGTATGGATGAAACCAAACCATAAAAAATATAATAAATGGTTAATAAATAATTAAGGGTTGGGTTTGATGATGATTTTTTACTCTTTAACCTTTTGTTATATGTTGTGAATTGTATGGGCTTAGGTCCACTAAAAATCATGGTCTTTGGTTGTCCCTTTTTTCACACTAATGATCCTCTGTTTTCTTGACAATTTTGTGATTGAATGTAAGTAACATGGAAACTGGTTAATCACGTAAACTAGATTGATTAAATATATTTCCAATGAATAATAATCTTTGTGTGGTCACCCTGGTTTACATAATAGAAATAACGAACTAAATGAATGGTGTGTTTAAATCTGAAAACTCCCTTGCTCTATTATGGTGATGTGTGTGGTTGTTCTGCTTAATTCTTGTGAGGCAACATGGATGGGGATGGGATCCCTTGTTTTGAATTTGTTAGTTTGTGGATTTGGGGTTGTGTGGGGCCATATATTGGGGCTTGGATTAGTTCCAGCACTTCGAGGAATCTCACAAATCCCTTTTGTTGTTGTGGCATTATAAGAGAACTGGGTGTGAATGCTTAATTTTCAGCATGACTATTTTTCATTCCTTATCTTGTGGATATGCCTGTTAGTTTCCCAGTAGTGAAGAATTATTTAAATAGAACCAATTTAATGTGATAACAAGAA
Organism: Viscum album; assembly: GCA_963277665.1. Lineage (NCBI taxonomy): Eukaryota > Viridiplantae > Streptophyta > Magnoliopsida > Santalales > Viscaceae > Viscum > Viscum album. The sequence continues at coordinate 787,914,841 of OY728166.1, forward strand.
TGGGATCAATGGGGAATTTTTTTTCCAAGAATGAGTTGTGACTTGGTTGTGGCTGTTGTGCTTTTTATGAATGAATAGTAACAACGGTGTTTGTGTATGGGTTGGTTTTGGAACCCCTAGGTTGGGATGAGTTATTGTTTACCTATATGTATAATTTTGTTATTATGTTTCTTATTTGAGCCCCACCCAAGTTGAGTACTTCATGCTGAAATCCCCCATTTCATGGGAGTGTTTTTCCTAACACTCCTTTGGGTGGATTGTAATTAGATGCTTTTCATCTCCCTCTCTCAAGTATCCCATGACCCTTAGGGTAGTATGTGATAGCCTGAGGACCATTATATACCATAATTCCTTAGGCAGGGTGTGTTGTGGTGATTGGACAAGGTGTGTGTGGGATGTTTGTTTCCCATGTGTCTTCAAGATGAGGCCCAGGTGTCTTCGAGTGTGGAATTAGTTGATCTGGACCAGGTGTCTTTGGTCATGGAGGTAGTTTTTCTAGCCTAGGTGGATACGGGTGTAGTTACATGTGGTTGTGGCAGTTCAGGTGTTTATCCACATAGCTGTGGTTGTGGTTTCCCAAAACGATGATTTTGGAGTGGCAATGGGACTAAAATGAGAATGACGGGAGAGGTCTGACATATAATATGTCATCAATAACTAGTGGGAAAGTGGTGTGGAGTACCCATAAATCGATGTGTTATTACTATTACTTTACATGACCTATGATATTTGTGGAGTGTGCCTTCGTGAGGTTTGGGTGGATAGTTTCCTTGCCAGGCGCATTTGTTATCCCCTTTTCTCACAGGGAATTAGAATGCCTCCCCACTTGTGCATGAGAGATTTTGGTATTCCCTACCGAGTATACAGGTATACTCACCCTATGTATATAAAATGGTTTACAGGATTCCAGGGTGACATTGGGGACCGTACGAGACCATATTAGCTCAGACACTAGGACCGTTAGTGTTGCTTCTTTTAATTTACTTTGGTACTTCCATTTGGAGTTTTCTTGTATTTTTAGCACATATATTGGAACATGCATATGGGAATGGATTGTTTTTTTCGTTTCTTTTAAATCAATTTTTTGTTTTTTTATTTACTATATTACATCAAAATCCTTTTCAAAAAAGGGGTAATTCATTACATATCACATAGGATTTTATACCCTTGGTGATATTTAACACCCCATGGCCTATTGAAGGCGGGACTCGGGGGTTATTATCTCTCTGTGTACTTGAAGAAGGAAGGGTCTGGAAGTTTTTTGTCCCTTCCCTAGACTCTAAGAAGGAAGGTCGTGTCAATGTATCTCGTCAAGGGAATAAACAATAAGGACATATAACACATTATCTTGAGACATAAAAATAAGAACACAAGTCATAATGATAAAGAATGAGAGACATGAATATAATAAAAAACAACAAGAATCCTAACATAGAAATGTGGCTACAACATTTAAACGAGACATTCATAATCATATCACCACGGTTTATAACTAAGGTTTTGTAAATGAAAGTTTACAAGGTTATTCACCTCAGTATTGTAAAATATGTCATCTATATAGACTAAATTATTTACCCAATTGATTAGAGAACTATTAGGGAACAAAATTAATAATTATTTGTATCACATGAGCCAAATAATCATAATAAATAATTTCATAAATAACCCATGGTGAATAAATTATGGGTTTCTTATCAAAATCCTTGTGTACAAAATTTCTTAAAAGACATGATTATTATTTCATTTTTATCCCCTGAAAGGAAATTTGAGTTTCATATATGTAAATCCCCAAATAAAAAATAATTTCTGAATCTATTTGTGTACCGATTGAATATAAAATAGGTTTGGCCTTTCAAATAAGAGGAGAAGATAATTTATCATGTAAAAGAAGAAAATTTGAGAAGAAAACTCAGCTGCCTGACGGGTATAAGACATGGTTTTAGAAAATGGAAAATGGTAGGAGACAATGGTCTCCCATTAATTAAATCCACTTATTAAAATAATGGGATAAAATAAAGTGTAAAAAATATCATAGTTTGGAAATTGGAAGAAAAACAACATAAAAAAGGGAACCTGAATAGAGAAGAAAAATGAAATTTACCTTACCTTGAAGTGTAGTTCCTCAAACATGGGGATAAAATGTTGGGGATTGAGGAATTCTTGGGGGACCCCTTGGGCGAAAAAATCACCAGATTATCTTAGAGGATGAGTTTGCAGTAAAAAGAAATAGAGAAATGGATGGGTATTTTTTAGGTCCAAATGGGGCCAGGTACCCATACCCGGGTGTTAATCAGGATATGGATATTCTTTTCAAACTTTTTCCCACCCCACTAGATCATAACCTATTTATTAAGAGGGTCACCTATTATTCCTTTTAATGTTTATGTTGGTCATACCTATTATAATTTTATCTAATGATAATGCTCTAAAATTAAATCAATAAATCATGAACAATGAAACATATATTTTTACCTGGTTCAACCTCACTAGGATACATCCAAGGAGCATAAAATGATTCTGTTCCGATTATTCCAAATTCACTAAGGCTCACTTCCAATAATGATGTTTGGAACAGATCACTTATATGGCCATGTTCACTGCATTTACAATATAGAGGGTATCATCAATACATTCCCAAGGGCCCCTACCTATGATTATTTCTCTAGATAAATACCAGTGGAATGGATCACTACATTACTCTTCCTTTTCTCACTACTCTTGGAAGGGATTGACTCAAAGTTTATAGAACTTTGAGTTCCTTTTCATGGAATATTTAATCCACAACTAAAGATATATGCTTTGTTAAAGTACCATTTTCACCTATAGATGAAATCCAATTTTCAACATAAAAATAGTTTGTGGAAATTACATTCAGAATCTATTCATGACCCTTCACAAAATTCCTCAAGTCCTCTGTGAACTACCTTGTATCACATGGTCTTCATTCTTCATGGACCACCTTGGACTTTTGTGGTCTATCCCTACATCGTGGACATATTCCTTTTCTCGGGACCACATCTATATCCCGAATCATATCCCTTTTCTGTATAAAAATCCCCATAAACCCTTTCTCAAGATGTATCTAAAAACTACCTACTTCTCAGAAATGATCTCTCATGACCTTCTTTACTCTTCGTGGAATTCTACTTCATGAACTACTTCACTTCGTTGAATCCTATCTCACAAACCATTCAGACATTTATAAATTTCTTCTTGGAGAGAAGATGTTTTGTAATTAATGTATCTCTATGTAATGTTTGTATTGTAGTCCTTATATAAGAAAATAGATTTTAAAAATCTATTAATCCATTTTACTCCAATCATTGATGTGGTACGTCCCTCGTGGCAGATTGTGCTATGGGGTCCGCATGTCACCTTTCTCCCTTTTCAGTGGCTGGTATTTTCCACATATGAAATCCTTTGCAGATCCGGAAATTCTCACCACTAAACCATAAATGATGATCCATTACGAAAAATTAAAGCCTCATGTGGACTCAAAACCTCATGTTAACTGTTTTTCATTTTTGGTCTGCATTGCAAACTTCAGGATCCACATATCACTACAATGAAGAAATCATTCCTTAACTGATTTCCTTAACCATTTCGTGTATTTCCTTTGTGGTCCGAAAACTATGTTTCATGGTCATATAAATTATTCAACAAACACAATCACACCCAAAACATTGAGAGTATTCCGTGAGAGATTTTCCCTAATAGTATTTATAGGAAGAGTGGAGGATTTTTTAGTATTTTCCAAATAGAGGTCTCGGAAAACAAGCTTGTGGAACATGAAATAGAATGGACTTACCCAAGGATTTTTCTCATGGTTTTGAAAATTTTGGTAACAAATTATGTTATTTTAGTCCAATATAACTAAAAATATAATTTTATTACAGCATTTGGAATAGAAAAGTCATATTCCTGCAGAGTAAGGTTTTCAAGAATAAAATTATCCTTTTTTGAATTTGGTAAGTAACTTATAGTCCTATAAATTGAATAAAATATAGTAAAATACTTAATATTAATAAAATATATAATTTTGGTGATATATTGTGTTTAATAAATTATTAAATCATTATAAAAAAATTATTATGTTATAAAATATAATGAATCACTAAAAATTTATTTTTTATTATTCATGAAAAATAATGAATTTTAGAAACTTCTCATAAATTTTCCCTAACATAATTATGATGTTTTGATTTTGAAAATTATGTTTATTTTATCATAAAAATTCTCTAAATATGAGATATTTTACTTTTAAATATAATTTTTTTTAAGAAAATACAGTTTCTAAGGCATAGTCAAATTTCAAATACTTATAAAAAAAATTTCTCCACCATAAAATTATTATACTAGTTATTATTTCAGTAAAAGTGTTTTAAAATAATATTTTTTGGAAAAAATAATATTCTTAATAGCTTGTCCTATTATTAAGATTTAATATATTTTCTTGAAAAACACAATTATAGTTCATCTGCAACCAAAATAAAAATTATCAAATCCATCTATATTATTTAAATATTTTATTATGGAAAAAATTTATAAAAGGAATTGATGGAATAAAAATATTATTTATAAAAATGAAATTATTATTTTAGTAACTAAGGTCTAGTCACATGACCCCTTATTATGACCGATTACTCCATATGGGTAAGGTGTGTTATGATGGTAGTTTCATGGGGTGCCTCGACTAACGTAGACCGAGTGGTAATCTCCACTAACTTGAACTTCTCCAGTAGGTGATTCCATTCAAGAATCACTTATTGAATCTCATTCGAGTCTTGGTCGATGGGGAACCCCATTTCCAATACCTCCATCTCATGTTTTCATAAATGGTCTTCAATGGAATCGAATCTACTTGTTGAGGCCATCGTTTTTCATTTCTCTATCATTAATCATATTCATTAATAATTACAAACACAACTTTTAATGGTAAAATTATTAAACAAGTGTATAGTTTCCAATGTTCATATTGACCAATAGTCATATTAAACAACAGAAATGTAGTTGAATCCCAATGATCACATTTTTCTTTATAAACTATAAATAGTACATCATTCATTCACTAAAAATTTTCTACAATTGTACTTATGGTTATATTTTCATTTTCATAATATGTTGGTAAGTATAATAATGTTTTTTAGATTGAATTTATAGTGTGGGTGATGGTTATAATTGATTGGGTTCATCCATACTTTCTCATTTTAGTTATCGTATTTTATATTTTTTTGTCCAGTTGTAATGGTTTTTATTTTATTTGGTTTCATAGCTTACTAAAGTAATTATCATTGTTAAAGATAGAAAATTTTGTCGGTATCTTTTAGTTTTTTACATGTATGAAATTATATAATATGTAAATAAATATTTATTCACGAAAAAACTATCATTTTGAACTTCTGGTCTATTTATTGAACCTCTAAAATAAGGAATACAAGGAATCTCACATTGATAAGAAACACTAGAGAACACTAAATGACACCTTTTATTTATCTGCATGAAATAAATACTACACCCCTAATACTTTGAATTTATATAAAAAAATAAATTCAATAGCCTATAAGGATTCTAAATTCTTATCAAACCAATGTAGGTATAAAAAATTGACTCCAACGGTCATTTGGAGCATTAAATAACTCCCCAAAGTGGATGAATTCTCAAACTACATTGGGAGGTTCGTTAATGTTAATCCAAATAGTATAAAACATCCAAAGGAGGATCTTAAATGGTCTCCATTGGTTGGCCTAAATATGTTCTAGGTGTAATATTCCATTAAATCCAATTAATCATAGCCCAATCCTAAATCCTTTTTCATATTTATCATTTCCTCTTGTTTAGGTTTTGATAACATGTATTACTCAGTGTTTATTTTATAATTCCGTGTTAATTTTTTAGTTAACTTATTATTACTTAATTAAATATTTGAATTGTTCAAATCAGAAAATTTATTTGTATTTATAATAAACATAATAAGACTTATTCATAAATTAATAACATTAGTTAGGATTCCCAATTATTATTATCTTTTGTGTAACCCCAAGGGACCATTATAAATGTGGTAATGTTCATGTATCTCATTCATAATCATAAATAAACTCAGGTCTTGGAAAAAATAATAGATACCAAAATTACTAAGGGGTATGTGTAAACTAATCAATTACATATCTATCGTAACATTTTTTTTATTATTTGACATCAATATTAAGGATAAGGCATGACAGATATAAATCTAATAAAACTTATCTATAATATTCAGTTATTGTGGTAAATAAATATTATATAATTACATCACTGATAATTACCATGGAATGTCCTTGCACTTCATCATAAATCATTTGATGTCTATGATGTCAAAACACAACTTATGGGGGGATACATATTATCTTAATTAATCTAATCCATACACCTGATTATTTTTTTTAACCAAATTACCTTTTATTAGTCGAAATTATGAAATTTATTTATATTGGTATCAATTTATAAAGATTAAAAGGATGAAAAATTGTTTTTAACCCTTCCCAAGTTAATCAATATATATCCAAAGTTCACCTAGCTAATACCAATGGAACATATATTATAATCCATGTGGTACAATTTAATCATTTCAATCTGAATACAAGATCTCCACCTTATACCCTATAATTGATCATCAATATCTATAAACTAATAATACTACTCATACTAATATTAATATATAATCAAAATAAAATATTATGTTCTTTAATAATTGATAATATTGATATATACACATTTCAAGGGTTCATTATCATATCATATCATATGCTATACCCAAAAAACGTGATCAAGTTATAATGTATTTCCATTAACATGAATCACCTAAAATAGAATTCCCCAAAACCAATAACACTTCACTTATCTTAAGAGAAAACACTAAATATATGTGAAATTCTATAAATCCAATAACCAATGTATCCAATTCCTATAAAACTAGTTTTTCATTAATGATTTTTTTGTGTAAAGGGCTTTATTTGAGGTTTCATGATATTATCCACTATATTAAATATATACAAAATAAAATTTCCTTTATCATTTAACTCCCAAATTTCCTAAAATAATATTATGATATTCTTTGATATATTTTGTAACATCGATTCTATAGCTTCTAAATCAACTCCACTATTATCATAATATCCTCAATTGGGTAAATTAATACTGGGGACACCCCTAGTTTTGTATAATACATTCTTATATAACCAAATTATTTAGTTGAATTTGATGTTAATATATACAAACATTATGATATAAAATAAAATAAATACTTAACTATTTAAATTTTTTCATTAATTCCCCTACACCGTTTAGAAAATAAATAAATCATAACTAAGATTTAAAATCAAATTTATCCATTTAAAAACTAGAATTAGTGTGACAAATTATAATGATCTTTTCCTCACCAACAAAAAACATGAATAAACCCATAGTTATTCTCATGTACTTATGAAAATTATATACAAAATCCTAGTGACTTTTACCTAGAATTTATTTTTATCTACTCATTGTAAGTAAACCATAAGATATATTAGAATGTGTACATAAAATTTTATAAATGAATAATCAAATAGAATATGCATATGGAATATTACTCATCTATTCATGTTATATAATATTATAAATAAATTTAGTGCTTCAAAAACTCTTTTTATGAATCATTGGAAAAGAACACATTCTAAAGTTTTCCTTATAAATTCTTTTCTCACTTTCATAATGTAAGTATTTTAACCAAGGATAAAAACTAATTTATATATATTTCAATAGATTATCATTCCTATTATATTTCTTTCTTTACCATGATTCTTAATTTGGCTAAAATATACTAGAAATTTATTAATTTAAACAATGGAATTTCATTTAATAATAAAATATATGTCATCTACTAGTAATAACAAAAATATAAATATTCCTCAACAAATATGTTTATATACATGAGGTTCTTATTATTTTTTAGTAAATTAAAACTCATTAATAGATTCCTAAATATTAGTATTACAACACTGAGAAACTTGTGTAAACCACTTGATGGTTCATTGAAATTGAAAAATTGAATAAAATTTAATTAATCTTTAAAACAATCATATTCTACCATAAAAATGTTCGGACCTAGATGGTGAAGATGTGTTGAAGATTATAAAGAAGTTATAAAATGTGACAGTCATAATAATGTTTCTCATGTTGTAGTCTTATATTTATCAACACGTATCCATGTAATTCTTTTATGTACATAAATCAGCAAACTTTGTAAAGATTTCCATCCCAGGTGGTCAGGAAAAGAAAGTCTAATTGATGTTGAATAGCCATAAGAAAAATATATTCAGGAGTTTTACTGATCCTAGTCTATTATATATAGAGCTTTCTTTTAGAAGATGTTTTTGGTGAATAAAATTAGGTGATTTATTACCATTTTAAATGTTTTTCACATCATGAGTTGCCAACGTCTCACGATCCATGAATTTAGAAGAAACAGGAAACAATTTCTGGGAGTATAATGTTAATTCTATAGAGATATTAAGACGTTCACTGAATATTTTTTTTGATAAAAAGGTTTTCTGTTTCAAATTTCTTGAAGAAAAATAACTATTTGGTGGAATAATACATAGAGGGGAAAGATATTTTATTCTAAAACGTTTGAGTTAAATGATTAATATGTTTTAAAAATATTTCAAAATGAATTTTTATATATTTTTAAAGTATAAGAGTTAAAATAATGTTATTAATGACCCAAGGGTTGTTTCTATGGAATGTAATTAGGCGAAATAAAATCCAATGGAATGCGATCAAATGACATCCAGTGAGATAAAATCCAATTTAGTCAAAATCTAATCGAAAAAAAATCATTAGTTGAATTAGAATAAGAAAATTTTATATAAAATTTAAATACTATGTACATTTATGAGTGGTAAAGACGATGTTGTTTTAGGAATATTGGATGAATAATTTTTATGAAGATCATAAGAATGATTATGGTGAATGAAAGAAAAAAGTATGTTCTATAGAAAGAAATCATAGGGTGGGAGAATTTGGGAAATTCTTCAAAGAATATCCTATAATGTTTTTAAAGAATAATCATACAATTATTATCCAGATAGAGTATTTCTTACAATGATCTTATTGAAAAAATGTTCACTGGAATTATTTTTTACTAGTTCAAAATTACTTTTTTAAATTTCTATAATGATACCAAATATGATAATTTCTATCAGATTGATTACAGATTTAAATATCATGAGAGAAAAATCTATGATTTTCATTTGAGGAAGAAATAATTTATTTGAAGGGTGTGAATTTTTAAAATAATGAGAAGTATCAATAATACTCTTGAAGCACTAAAAAGTATCTTTGTAAATTTTATTGAGTGGAAGATATAAATTTTAATTTTTCATTAAGAATGAATATAAAATTAGAATCCTACAATTTATCTTACTATCACATATATTAATTGGACTCAACTGAATTAAAGTGTATTTTTACTCTTCACATTTATAAAACAATGAAGTGTTTCAAAATTGGATACAAACAGAGATACCCAGTGATGTTTTGTAAGAAAAATATTGGCAAATTATTTTCCAACTAACAAATATCTTGGTTGAAATTGTAGAATAATTAGACATCTTTTATAGGTTTTGTGATAAGTGAATAGATAGTGTTTTGAGTAACTGAAGAAACATTTATATTTGGGGGAATTGGACAAACACAATGTAAGGAATATTATTTTGATTACTAGAAGGCACTAGAAAAAAATTAGGAATGCGCATATCAATCCGAGATATCAAATTGAAAAATCAAAAAAAATTGTATGAATTTTGATCATATGGATGTTTTATATATAATTCTAAAACAAATTTGCATTCCTAATTTGGGGAAATAAAGTGAATATGTAGGTTTTTCCAATATGAGAAATGGTAAATAAGTTCTAGAATTATAGTAACAAAATTTTGGTCCCATTGGTGAATGTTTATACATTTTTCATGAGAATATTTGTTACATATTACATTTGAATAATTAATATTCACAATTATTTAATAATAGTGAAACACAAATGAGAGGATATTCTATTCTTACTGAAACCACATAAAATGAATTTTTTTAATGGATCTGTGGTGTTGAATTTTTACAAAACCACTCTAATGACTAGACAGTCTTGATAAATAGTGTTTCTTTTTTATTATCATGTTCTTTTATAATGTTCTTATAGTATTTTTGTAAGTAAATTTATAAATATTTAACTAGAGGAAAAAAATTTAATAAAGAAACTATAAAAATAAAAGTCCACTGATTTACCTCATCCCGTTCTTAGTGATCACATAAAACCTATTCGGTCATTTTAGTTGGTATTAGAGGGATGTTTTCCTTTATTAATATTATTCATAAATTTAATTAAAGGATAATTTTCTATTTATATTCATAAATTTATGAAAAATAATGGCATTATTGTTTCTAGGTAATGATTTATCTTTTTTAAAATGATATAATGATACCATATCTCTTTTCCCTTGGTTATGAAGTTCCCAAATTCTCTACAAACAGATTTTCTCCTAATGATGAAAATTTTACCCTTATATCGACTAATAAGAATAATATTATAAATGATGGGTGATCCAAAAAATATGTACTCTCCTCACTATCTAAAAGTGAGTTTATTAAGTATAAAAAAGTTGAAATTGATAAAGGCGTCTGGGAAAAGATAAAAAATATTTATGAAGGGAATATGAAATTAAATAAGGTGAAGATAAAAATATTAAAGATAAAGTATGAAGAAAAAGAAATTGTTGATTAGGAATATATAGGTGATTTCATTGAAATAGTGGATGTTATTGTGATAACCATATGATTTTTAGGATAAAAGTTGGAAGATTCAATTATTGTTGGAAAGTTTGTATGAGTTCATCTTGATAAACATTACATAAAATTTTAATCATTGGATGATAGCGAACCATAAACACTGTTTTTATATGTAATTAATACAGAACTCTCATTACATAGAAGAAGATAATAAAAAATGTTATAATTAACAAGGAGAAGGTTGATCGGGAAATTTCCTTCAATAATGATAAGCAAAGAAAATATATGAAAGTTCGTAAACATAAATTTGCTTATGAATATGACACAAAAAATGAGGTTAGTATAAATTTTCATTAAATTTTCATTATTCTTTCATAAAATTTGAAAATAAGAATAGGGAAAAGAAAGGGGATTTACCATTGAAATATATAAAATTTTGGACTTATTGGGACTCATTCTTTAAAAAGTTCATCAAAAAATGAAGATCAAAAAGTGATAAAGTTGATAGAAATCAAAAAATGTACTTTTATAATAAATAATATAAAAAATCAAATCCTAGGGGAAAATATAAGATGCTATCTAAATATAAAAGCATAAACTATTTTCCTAAATGTGACGATGATGATGGCATTAAATAAGAAGTCGATAACATCAGTAATGATGCTACTAAATATACTTTTATTAAAAATGTGGATGATTAATAGTTCCTTAGTGATTAGATAAATATTTATAAAGAATATTAGACTCAAATGAATATTATTATTAAAGGAGAGTTGAAATAATGTCCTCAATATATTATAAGACATGAAACATAGAAGAAGAAGTTGAATAATGAGAATATTTCAGAAACAAATCAAGAATCATTTCCTAAGTAAAAATTATAGTTTATATAAGACATTAATAGTATGAAAATTTTATTAATTTATAAGAATAACCATAATTTAATGCATGAAGGAATGTTTAAGGTGAAAGAGGAATATTTATAACTCCTTTATAAAAAACATATTAATTCGGATAAAGGAGTTAATATTTACCAAAACTCTATAATAGAATTTAGAAAAGGTTTTTAGAAGAAGGAACCTAAGAAGGATTAAAAAATGTTATCCTTAGAGGTTTATATAAATAATTTACATGATCCAAAGGAAATGTATTTAAGGAAAACTATGTATATAGCTAAATAAGTATTTATTAAAAAATATAAGTTTTTATGGTTATAAATTTTTGAAATAAATTTTCATATCACTAGTGATTCTATTGTGTCTAACTTGAAATATTTTGAATAGTTAAATCCAATTAGGATACCAAAACAATGGTTTGTAATGAAGTATAAAATTGTAAGACAAGAATGTTGATCAAAAATAGGAACAAAACATCATTCAATATGTGTGTAAAAATGGGAGATATAATTTCTATGGTTACTACTGGAATTGTGGTTTATTTTTCAATATAGGATATATGTTTTGGTTTAACCATAATAATTTAAATGAATCTAGAATAATATAGAAGAAAAATTTAATGGGAAGATAACCCATTCAAATGATAAAATCTATGAATTTTATTCTAAAGAATTAAAATTAATTCTTACCATGGTATTTTTTTCAAAATTTATGATTATCCAATAAATCATTAAAAATGATTTATTTTTAGGATTCTAACATAAAAAATCTTATACAAAAAATATCATAAGTCATGTATGATGGAAAATAGGTAATGAAAATGCCTTAGTTGTTGAAAATAATCTCAAATCCATAAAATGAGAATAAAAATTGATTTTTTATAGTTGGTGTTCTTTATATAAGATAGGAGAGTTGAAGTTTCCTGAATGCGTGAATATTTAAAGAAGGCCCATTGAATTGTAGAAATGTTGAGTTATATAGTATCAAAGGTATTGGATCTTCAATAATTGAGGAATAAAAACTAAAATACATATGTGATTGGAATGGTTCTAATTTTCTAAAAGATAATATTTAAAACGTAGTTAAAATAAAATTTGGAATTCGTTCAACTCATTTATTACAGCTGACACATTATAATATTATTAGTTCAATGAGTAAAAAATGAACATGTTGTGATATGTACTTTAGGTATTTCATTTATTTATTTACTGGAATTTACATTATTATGTTTTTTAAACATAAAATAGAGGCTCTCAAAATATATAAAAATTTAATTATCAGTGTTCAGAAATAATTTGGATATTTAGTAATGATGTTATAAAATGATAATAGTGGATAATATAAAATTGGTGAGTTTCAATATTATATTGAATAACATGGAATTCATCCTTATTTAAGTGCGCATTATATAAAGCAGAAAATCAATTATTTCTGAAATAATAAATATAATATTTTTGGAAATGACATTAACAATGTGGAAAAAACATGGGTTTTTTTACTATTTTTGGGGGATAGAAAAAAATACAAAGGATTATACTCAAAATTGATGTTTATATGGACAAAATTCTGATATGACTCTATAAAAAAGGTTTTACAATGAAAACCCAATACTGGGGAACATAAGAGTGTTTGGAATTCCTTGTAGTATAAGATTAATGTAAGAACCCAGATCTTCTTTTCAGGTATGTTTTTCCTTTTCTAGTTATTTTTGATAAAAAGTGGAAATTTTATAAATTTTCTAAGTACATGCCGTGTAATTTATGAGTAGACACCATTTACTTCCTTTACATAGGAGGCCGTGTGCCGGCCGTGTAGTGTCAACACACACGGTTGCGTGGGAGTGACTTGGAGTCCGCTTAAAGTGGAGTATGGAAATAGCGAGTACACGCTGTGTAATTCAAAAGTACATATCATGTAATTTATTGTTTTTCATTAAATGCATAGGGGTCACATCTAATCTCCATAAAACTCATCTTTTGGGTCTCGTTCGACCGAGAGCTCCGTACGGCCGCAAATCTTCGACGAACACCCAAGCTTGCATCCGTCCTCCGAATCGGACATCGTCACTTGGGTTAGAATCACATCGGTGAGTTATCTCTTCTCCTAGAGCTCCATCTTCAATTTTATCCTCTCTCATGAGATATTATGGGTTGAATATTTTAGACATTATTGTAGATCTTTGATTTTCTATGGAGATTAAATCTTCAGGGTTCACGTATATCATCCCTATAATGCCAAGGTAGGTGGTTTGTGCGTTTCTGTTCAATACCTTTGAATATTATGTTCAAATTCCACCAATACCCATGAACTGGGTATTGCGTGTTTTCCGTTTTAACCTTGTTGATTACTTTCCATGCTTGCATGATTGCGTAGAGATTATTTGGATATGAATAGGGTTGATTACTATTATTTGGATGTATTGCACTTGCATGTTCTATTTACGACCATTTGGTCCTATTTAGCCCATTTGGATACCTTGCATGTTTTCCATGCCTATTGCTGTAGGATGGAGAGTTTTTATTCTGAAATGCTTGATATGCTATAGACTGTCTAGACAAGTATTTCTATAGGTTTACATTGGACATACTACATTGCTATGCTCGTTGACCTACACATGGCCATGAAAAACCTCGTGTATTAGACTATTAGGAGAATTGATCTAGTGAGCTTCCTCACAAAGTCTATGAGAAATTTAGACTATAAGGCGAATTGACCGTATGAGCTTTCTCAGAGAGTCTTTGTTTTCCTTTGAATTACCTTGATTACTCTAGAATATAAGTGGAATTGACCGAGTTTTCTTCCTCCAAAAGTCTTTGAACGACCTGGGATATAAGGGTAATTGGCTGAGTGAGCTTCCTCAAAGGGTCCTTGACCTTGGGTCTATAAGGGTAATTGACTATGTGATCTTCCTCAGAGAGTCCCTAACCACCATAGACTATAAGGGGAATTGACTGTGAGTGCTTCCTCAGAGTGTCTGTATGAATTCTTATGGCTGAAATAGAGGGGTTAGGCCAAGAGCCCTGCCTAGAGGGTTGCTTGTAATTTTTAGGTAGGACCACAGGGGATGGTTGTGAGTACTTCCCAAAGGGTTACCTGTTGCAGTTTGGTCATTTCTTTCGTTGTTTCTTGATATTGAAACTGTGGATTATTTACTACTGAGTACTTTCCTGTTTACTATTTTATGTACTTTTACCTACCATATATTCTCTGACTGTTAGTCAGAAATCTTCGGGTGGTTGCCTACTGGGATTTAGTCTCACACACCTGTTTGTGTCATTCTTTTGGGTCCAACCAGATTATATGGCTGCTGGTATAGATAAGGGAAAGTGCTCTTCTACTTTTGGTATTTGACTTGCTGTGGAGTTGGGGAGCATGGGACAAAGCTTAGTCTAACGATGCTGAGGAGCTTTTTATCTTTTTCATTTGTACTTTGGTTTAGGACTATTTTTATTTCAAACATTGTGAATTGTTTTCCGGATTTCCTAGACATATGTATCATGCATCCTTTATATGTGTATATATGTGCTCCAGTTTATTATTATTACAGTCTTATGCTCTTTAATGTTGTTGTATATTTACTGCATCCGCTATTGTGGGTTGTTTACTTCTGATGTGTACTCTTCCAATGAGGGCATAGTTTCCCCACTATCACACCCAATCCCTCACTACTAGTCGGCATCCTCTGGCCTGTAGGGAAATTCTCTTGAGGCCATGTGACCAACTAGGTACGAGGCACCTATGGGTGGCTTCCGGTACCGAGACGTTACAAAGTGGTATCAGAGGAATTATTTTCTCTTTACTTTCCGTTTGGAGCCTTTAGCCAAGGATATGATGGAATAGTTACTTGGTAATAAACTATTCTCGGGATTAGCTAACCCATGTATAGGGGAAATCTAATCTATCTCTTTTAATGCAATTTTTATGGTTTTGTAACTTTACGGTTGATCTTATTTTCACCATTGGGTGAATCACATGTTTTGTGTTATTACTGTTGATGTTATTGAGGATCTATTTCTATTGCATCCTCACAAGATGATGGTATTCCTTATCATGCATCATATAGGAACTTTCTATAAATCACATGTCATTCATTCTTGTCATGTCATCTAGGATGCATTAGGGATTTCATGTTGTTGTGAAAGACATTTTGTACAATATTCATGTGGTTGTGATAGATGCTTTGATAAGAATACCTGTTGTTTTGACAAGGTATTTTTGTGTAAGGTTTTGTTTGAGTGAACGCCATTCTTTGGTTATTGAGGTGTTATGGGCCCTCATAGACTGAAATTTGGTGGATCATTGCCTTGTTTTCCTTGTTATAACATGTAGAAGATTCCAAAATTTGATTCACATGGAGTATGGGCACACATGGATTGGAATTTGGAACCATTAATGTTTGATTTAATATTTTTCTTGGATCTGGAGTAGTTTCTACGACTTACTGTCTAGAAAAACCCAGAATACACACTGTGTAGTTTTGCCTACACGCCATGTGATATTCTGTTTAGGAAGAAACAATTTTCTTAAGTACATACTGTGTACTTTATGTACATGCCGGGTAGTCTCTAAAAGTGTCATAAGCCATGTGGGCAGAGAAATGGGATAGGGATTTTCTTGCGGGGACACGCCATGTACCATCTGCACATGCCCTGTGGTGTAAACCCGGTGTCCATCTGTGAAACAAACAACACAGAAAGATAAGTATAAATATATACACGTCATTTCAGCCTTGAACACGCTGTGTATTCTAACCTAGGTGCCTGACCATGTAACTAACAACATGGGTCGGTGTTATCCCTTCTCGTACATATCGTTTCCATCTGGAACACACCATGTAGTGTCAGCTGGGTAGCTGGCTCTGTATCTAAGAACACAGGTCAGTGTTACCTTTCATAGTACACGCTTTTTCCATCTTGAACACGCTGTGTAGTTTTGCCTTTGGAGAGCCGTCAGGCTTAACTGTGTAGTAGGACTCGGGCAGGGAAAGAGGGTTCAAGTACACATTGTTTTTTTAATACAACACGCCGTGTGTTTCAGGAGTAACAAGACCAGTTCAGGCAGGAGTTCACACCCATGTAAATGACTTAAGTGAACACACCATGTAGGAATTGTAAATGCCGTGTAGTCATTTTTGGTAAAACTTGAATGCTTTCTTTATCCTATTCCCTTCTTATGCATCTAGTTTTCAGTCCTTGATAATCTTGATCTAAGGTGTGTGCTTGAACATGAAGAGTCATGCCACCTAGACGTCCTCCAGTTATGTGTTAGTTGCATGGCGGTGATCAGATACCGGACATGGCCGATCAGGGACTCCCGGTGGATCCTCCAGTTGTTCCAGACTTGGCACCAGCCATTGTACCAGACATAGGTGTGGATGCACAGTTCCGGGAGAGATTTTTGAGGATGATTCAGACCTTTCAGGGAGCACTGCCACCTATACCATCAATGGTAGATTAACGCGGGTCTTTCAGCAATAACATCCTCCGACTTTCTCAGGGGATGGAGGACCCAAGGGTGAAGAGTCATGGCTAGATGACACACTGACAATTTTCAAGCATCTAGAGATACCTCCAGAGAAGAGGGGGAATCTCTCTACCTACATGCTTGGAGATTCCTCCAAGAGGTGGTGGGATGTGATCTCACAGGCGGGACACCAGCAGAATATGACTTGGGATGAGTTTCGGTGTATATTATATGACAAATTCTATCCATAGACCTTGAAGGCTGATCGAGCCTGAGGGTTCATGAGTCTAGAGTAGGGTACTCTTACTGTTATGGAGTATTCCTATCTCTTCATAGAGCTGCAGCATTTCACTCCTCTTCCAGGAGGTGATGAGTTGTTCCTTGTAGGGAAGTTCTAGGATGGTCTTAGGCACAACATCTAATCCCAGGTGAATATCTTCATGTTGACTTTGATATCTTCTATCGTCAACCAGACGATGATCATAGAGTTCAATATGAGGGATTCTGGTGTGGTGATCTTGGGTGGTTCGGCATCCAGAGATAGTATCCATCCTCCTGACAATAGGAAGCGCCACAGGGATTTTTCTCGAGGAGATCAGAGTAGGTAGGATGCATCTTCTGGTAGCCAGGTGGTGTGCTACCATTCTGGTAAGAGCATCCATATGAGGCCATGTTTCCCGAGAGACCCAATGGAGTACCGATCTTGCGGCAAGATGGGTCACCTTCAGCGCTTTTTTCAATTCTTCTCACTAGTAGCTGGTGACATGGGTTCTTCAATGATCCTCGTTCAAGAGTAATTCCACCAGTTTCTCACTAGTCTAGGAACTGGAGTTCTTCCAGCTATTTGGTGTGAGGTGGAGATCATGGTCATGGTAGTTATTTGCTGATTCTTTAGCAACAGCATGGTGGATCATCTTAGAGCAGTTAGGAAGGGTCGCAGGGCTGCGGCATAGGCCATACGTTTGCAGTGGAGCATACCAAGCAGGAGCAGAATCTCAGACCCCCTATAGTTCTAGGTAAAATCTTAGTAGCCTCAGTTTAAGGTTCTTCTCTTTTCGATACTGGGGCTTCCCATAGCTTTATATCTGTTACTGTTGTGGAGAGTCTTGGGCTCTGTATATTTTCCTCTGCCGATATTTTGACGCTAGACTAACAATTGGGGACTAGAACGACTAGTGTACCTCAGTGCAAAGAGTTTCCACTAGAGGTTGGTGGATTTCAATTTTTATGGGACCTCTATGTCTTAGAGATGATAGGATATGATTTCATTCTTGGAATGGATTGGCTAGTTCCCTTCGAGGTAGTCGTCGATTGTTATCGTCATAGGTTAAGTTCCGTATCAACAGAGGGTTGGTCTTTTCTTCATAGGGGCGAATGAGATGTCTAGGCAAGCAGAGCAGGACCCGCGCATCATAGCATGAGATGATTTACAACCCATATTGCTAGTATATATCTGGATGTCCAGGGGACTTCACAGTTCGACATTCCTCTTGTGGTGGATCGTCTCAAGGATGTCTTCCTAGAGAACATTTCAGGTTTTCCTCTAGAGCGCGAGGTAGACTTATCGATTGAGCTTGTGATAAGAGTGGCACTGGTGTCCATTCCTCCTTATAGGATGGCTACACCAGAGTTGCAGTAGCTCAAGAAATAGTTGGAGGAGTTGCAAAAAACGGGTTTCATTTGACCTAGTACTTCTCCTTAGGGTTCGCATGTCCTATTTGCGAAGAAGGCAAACAAAACCCTTAGTCTTTGTAAGGACTATTGGAAGCGGAACTAGTTGACGGTCAAGAACCGGTATCCCTTGTGAAGGATTGATGATCTCTTTGATCGGCTTCGAGGATCTTGGGTGTTCTCGAAGATTGACTTAAGGTCTGGTTATCATCAGTTGCGTGTTATACCAATAGATATACTTATTACAGCCTTCCGGAGAATATATGGTCTATATGAGTATATGGTTATGTCGTTCAGTTTCATGAACACTCCTACAGTTTTCATGGCACTGATGAACCTAGTGTTCCATCCATACATGGATTCTTTTGTAGTGGTCTTCATGGAGGATATCTTGGTGTAGTCTCAAAGTTGACACAACCATTATACCCATCTTGAAATCAATTTGAGTACACTAAGGGAGCTTGAGTTATATAAAAATCTCTCAAAGTGCCACTTTTGGATGGATCAGATCCACTTCCGGGGTCATATTATCTCAGTGGAGGGAGTATTAGTAGACCTAGAGAATGTGAGAGCTATAGTTTCCTGGGAGCAGCCGAAGAACGTCTTTGAGGTGTGGACGTTTCTAGGGCTAGCTGGATAATAAAGACTTTTCATACAAGAATTTTAATTCTTAGCCGCACAGCTAACAGGTCTGACTAAGAAGGGTGCGAAGCTCATATGGATAGATTCTTGTGAGTCGACATTTCAGGATTTGAAAGAGAGGTTGACTAAAGCACTTATACTTGACAGAGCCGATCTAGAGCTATAATATTTTCTGTGACGCGTCATGTATCGGGCTAGGAGCTGTCTTTATGCAAGGATATGGAGTCGTTGCGTACGGGTCTCCGCAGTTGAGGCCACATGAGAGGAATTACCCGACACAAGATCTAGAGTTGGCAGCTGTTTCTCAGGTCCTACACCATTGGGGTCATTATCTTCTGGGAGAACATTCTGTGGTTTTCACCTACCATAAAAGTCTCAAGTAAATCTTCCCTCTGTATGATTTATATTTAAGATAGCGAAGGTGGGTCGAGTACCTACAGTCCATTGACTTTGAGCTTTCCTACATGTCTGGAAGGGGAAAAGCAGTGGTTGATGCGTTGAGCCAGAGGACTGAAATACTGGTAGTTCAGGAGGCCAGCAGTGGGTGGTAGCTCATGGATCTGTTCAATGAGATGCGTTTAGAGGTACATGACAGATAGGAGTAGACTTTTCTCTCTTCTGTAGTTTTTACCTCTACTTTTCATGATCGAGTTCGAATGAGGCAGCTGTCGGATTCTAAAGGTCTATTCCTGCTAGAGGGTGTGTTAGGAGAGGACCCTATTCCTGGATGGACAGTAGGTGGGGATGAGATCTTGTGTTTCTAGGGGCGTGTATGGGTGCCAACAGACATACGTGGGGAGCTGATGCGGGACTTTCATTCCTCAGTTTGGGAAGTTCATTCTAGCATCACCAATATGTATCGTGATCTACACCATCAGTATTGGTGGCCAAGTATGAAGAGGGATGTTCCTGGTTTGGTCATGAGGTGTTCCACTTGTCAGCAAGTGATAACAGAGCATCATTGGTCAGCATAGCTCTTACAGTAGTTACCCATTCTCAAGTGGAAGTGGAATGACATCGCAATGGACTTCGTGACTGGTTTGCTGAGGTCGCCTCGAGGGAATGATATAGTTTGGGTTGTCATTGACAGACTCACAAAGGTTGGTCACTTCTTGCTGATCAAGGAGACCTTCAGTTTTGATGAGCTGGGATGGTTGTACATATGAGAGATTGTATGTCTCCATGGAGTTCCACACTCCATCATTTCAGATAGGGATGCACGTTTTACTTCCCGGGTCTGGTAGGGGCTTCAGAAGGCGTTGGGTATATAGGTACTTTTGAGTACAACCTACCACCATCAGACTGATGGCCAGTCCAAGCATACGATTCAGGTGCTTGAGGATATGATTCGAGTATGCATTCTAGATTTTGGAGGTTCTTGGGAGAAGCATATACCTCTTGTAGATTATTCTTACAATAATAGTTTTCAAGAAACTATTCAGATGGTACCTTATGAGGATTTGTATAGTCAGCCATGCGAATCACCCTTATATTGGATAGAGGTAGGAGAGGAAGCTTTGCTGGGACCTCATCTTGTTCAGGAGATGATAGAGCAAATAGAGTTGATTCGGAAGAGGATGAATACTGCACAGTCTCGTCAGAAGTCTTCTGCCGATCAGCGGAGACGACCGCTGGAGTTCGAGGTCGGGGATCAAGTTTTCCTGCATGTCACACCGAGGTTGGGACAGAAGAGGAATATGAGACAGGGTAATCTTTCACCAAGGTACATTGGGCCGTTTGAGGTGTTGGAGAGAGTTGTGTCGGTTTCTTATCAGTTGAAGTTACCTCATAGGTATCGAGATATGAAGGACGTCTTCCACATTTCTCAGCTTCGATGTTACATTTCAGACCCATACCATGTTTTACAACCCGAGGAGGTTGAGCTGGAAGTGGATACATCCATTGAGGATCATCCTATTTGGTTTGTGGATTGAAGTACGAAGGTTCTCCGTGGCTAGCATGTTCCTCTGGTACGGGTGCTTCAACGACATGGGTGTGTATAGGACGAGACTATGTATAGGGAGACAGACGTACAATCATAGTAGCCGGATTTGTTCAGGGTTTGTTCTTCTACGCCATGCTACGGAAATTAAGGGATGAATTTCTTTTAGGGGGAATGTTCGTATGAACCCTGACCTTCTTTTTAGGTCTGTTTTTCCTTTTTTGGTCGTTTTTGAAAAAAATAAGAAATTCTGGAAATTTTTTAAGTATGCGATGTGTACTTTTTGAGTACATGCAGTGTATTACCTTGCCGCAGGAGGCTGTTTACAGGCCGTGTAGTGGCCACACACATGATAGTGTGGGTGGTGACTTGGTGGCCGCTTAAAGAGGAGTACGGAACCAGCGAGTACACGCCGGGTACTTCAAAAGTACACACTGTTTACTTTCTTTTTTTCATTAAACACACTGGGGTCGCGTCTAATCTTTAGAATGCTCTTCTTTTAGGTCTCGTTCAACTGAGAGCTCCATACGGCCATAGATCATCGACGAACACCTGAGAGTGTGTCCGTCCTCCGAATCGAACACCATCAGTTGCGTTGGAAGTTAATCGGTGAGTTCTCTGTTCTCCTAGAGCTCCATATTCTATTTTCTCCTCTCTCATTAGATATCGTATGTTGAACATTTTAGAAATTTTTATAGATCTTCGATGCTATAAGGAGATTCAATATTTTAGGTTCACGTATATCATTCCTACAATTCCAAGTTAAGTGGTTTTTGAATTTCCATTCAAAGTCATTGAGTATTATGTGAGAATTCCTCCAATACCCTTGAACGGGGTATTGCACGTTTACTATTTTACCCCTATTAGTTATATGCCATGCTCGCATGATTGTGTAGAGGTTATTTGGATATAAATAGGTTCAATTTCTATTCTTTGGATGTATTTCCCATGCATGTCCTATTTAAGGCCTTTTGGACCTCTTTATCCAGTTTGGCTTCCTTGCCTGTTTTCCATGCCTATTGCTATAGGATAGAGAGTTTGTATTCTGACAAGCTTGAAAACGTATAGACTATTTATCCAGGTATTTATATCGTTTTACTTTGTCCATATTGCATTTCTATGCTCGTTGACCTACACAGGGCCGTGAGAACCTGGTGTAGTAAACTATAAGGGTAATTGATTGAGTGTGCTTCCTCAGAGAGTCTTTGAGAACTTTAGACTATAATGGGAATTGACCATGCGAGCTTCCTTAGAGAGTCATTGTTTTAATTTGAATTACCTTGATTACTATAGACTATAAGGGGAATTGACCGAGTGATCTTCCTCATAGAGTCTTTGAACGACTTGGGCTATATGGGGAATTGACTGATTGAGCTTCCTCCTAGGGTCCTTGACCTTGGGGATATAAGGGGAATTGACTGTGTGAGCTTCCTTAGAGCATCCTTGACCACCTTAGACTATAATGGGAATTTACTGTGAGTGGTTCCTCAGAGTGTCTTTATGAAATATTATGATTGAACCATAGGGGTTAGGCCGAGTGCACTGCCCATAGGGTTTCTTGTTCTTCATACGTAGAACCAGAGGGGATGGATGTGATTACTTCCCAGAGGTTTACCTGTTTGGGGTTTAGCTGTTTGTTTCATTGCTGCTTGATATTGAAAATGTGGATATTTTACTGAAGAGTACATTACTGTTTACTATTTTCTGTACTTTTACCTGCCATATATTCACTGACTCTTAGGCACATATCTTCGGGTGGTTGCCTACTATGATTTAGTCTCACACCTTATTTGGGTCATTCTTTTGGGCCCAAACAGATTATATTATTACAAGTATAGATAAGGGAAATCAGCCTTCTACTTAATTTACTTGACTTGCTGTTGAGCTGGGGAGCATTGGAAAAAGCTGAGGCTAGCGATGCTGGGGATCTGTTTATATTTTTCTTTTGTACTTTGGTTTAGCACTATTTGTATTTCCAGCATTGTGACTTGTTTGGCTGCTTTCCTAGACATATGTATCATTCATCATTCTATATATGTATATATGTGCATTAGTTGATTATTATTCTAGTATTCCGTTGTTTACTATTTTTGGATATATACTTCTTCTGCTATTGTGTGTTGTTTACATCTGTTGTGTACTCTGCCTATGAGGGCATGGTTTCCCCACTATCACACCCAAGCCCTCGCTACTAGTTAGAAGCCTCTGGCATGAGGGGAAATGCGCTTTAGTCCATGTGACCAACTAGGTACGGGGCACCTCTGGGTAGCTTCCAGAACCGGGATGTTACAATTAATCAATGTAAATCTGTGGAAGTTTGATCAGAGAGGTGTTGGTGGAATCTTTCTTGGATAGTTTCCTAATGATAGAGGATATGCGTTTTTTAATAAAGAAAGATGAAATATAGACAATTATGCATAATTAATAGTTCTTGAAAATCTGATAAGTTTCATAAATAGATGAAGATGAATAATATGGGGAAGATAAAATGGTTTTAGTTATTCAATGTGAAAATGTTCTTAATAATAGTTATATTACTGAAGTTACTCATGTTGAGGATTCCAACTCATCTTTCTTATTTTTTTGTGGCAAAATATTTTATATCTAATCTGAAGCACATGAAGCATGTGGAAGAAAAAACATCATTGGTTATCCACGATAAAATTCCCAAACCAGAAGAACATCAAGGTTAGCTTCATACACAAACTTATATTCCTTAGTTTCACCAAAATATATTAATGAATAATTTGAGAATCAAGAGTTGATAGATTCTATGAATGAAGAGTTCCAATAAATTGAGATGAATGATACTTGGGATATTGTCGCCAAACTAAGAAATAAAAATTTATTTTGTTCAAACGGATAGTTATGAAACGAATTGAATGAAGATTGTGATTTGATTATAAACAAGACATGGTTGGTTTTAAAGGTTTATCACAAATTAAAGGAATTGATTTTGATGATAATTTTTCTCCAATATAAAAAATAAAAAAAATTATATTCGTTATTACTATTATTGGTCAATAAAGATATAAATGTTTTGAGTTTTATATAAATTCATATTTATATAATGAAGATAAAAATGAACATGTTTATGCTGAACATAAATATTGATTCATGATTGGTAAAGATGAAAGTTATGTGTTTAAATTGAACAAAGATCTATATGGGTTAAATAAACATCTATGATCATAGTATTTGGAACAAGAAAATAACATAATTAAGTTTTACCTCATGAATATAAGATTTTATATTTACCTCTACATTAAATAAATTCGATGTTTCCCTCATTGTGAATGTATATGTTAATGATATAACATTCATTGGGAATAATGAAGAAACGTAAGAAAAGTTTTTTGAGGAGATGAAGGAATTTTTTTAGATGACTACATTGGGAGAAATGAAATATTTTATCCTATTAAAAATAACTCAAGAGAAGAATTTTTTTACTATCTCAAGAGATGTTTTTAAGGAACTTATAAATAACTTTGGATTGGTCTTCCCAGACTACCTCTTCCTTTCCAATATGGAACGTTCTTTAGTGCCATTGGAGACTCTATTGTGGGTTTCCTATACGCGAATGATCACACCATTTCATATGAAGGTATTCTAGTTCATTATATTTATCTTTAGATGATCTTTCTCTCCATATTACAGGAATGATCGTGTTAATGGTGTAGGTTATCATGGATTGGGATCATGAAATTATCTTCACAGTGTTACCCAATATCATTTTGCCTCTTAATTCATAGGATACCTATATGAGTATTTCTTGCCTCGATGCTCGTTTGTTCGGTCTTCGTGAGATTATATTAGTAGGAAGAATGTGGGAGAGGCTCTAGTCCCACCTTCCCCTAGATAACTGGCTGCTTCTTCTTCCCCTAGTAGAGACCCTCTATGTTGCGCCTGCGGAGATGGTGGTTGCATCCATTGTTCCTAGTTCTCCATCTCTCAATGATGCGGGATCGAAGGAAGGTTTTAGCATGGTATTGGATGATCTAGATAGTTCTTAGTCTAATGATCACAAGGTAAAAGATTAACCTCCCTCAATCTCATCCAAATGGGATGAGAGGGTTTTACTATGATCCCCCCTCACCTATGTCACCCTTATCTACCATTCCTCCAGTTCATATACCTAGAGTGTATACGCATTCAATATTGAGACTCAATGGAATGCTCATCCTTCCACAGCAACAATATCGGGATTTCGGGGGTCAAATTCGAGCCTCTTTTGGTTTAATGTTAACTATTCTCATATGGAACTCCCACAACCTAGGGTATTGAGTAAAGACCATCTTCATTACCACAGAATCTAAGAAAAAAAAAGCATCTATTGTGGGGGTCCTGGAGAAAAAATAGAATCTAGTTAAAATCAAGGATTGTTTTTTGCAAAGTTAAGATGCATGGATCCATTGATGTAGATCTTGTGAACCGGCACATTTGGCTCATTTGGAATAGGGGAATTTATATTTATTTTATTATTACATGTGATTAATTCAACACTACAGAAGTTTGAAAAATCACAAATAGCTTCTTTGTATCTATTGTCAGTGAAAGTTGTGACATAGAAGAAAGAAATTATATTTGGAATGAGCTTGGATCCTTTGATCTAGAGGACCTATTATAGGTTGTGGAAGGGTATTTCAACCTTTTCTTCAATCCTAATGAGAAGAAAAAAGATTTGATTTTCTTTGGCTGGCTATTTTGGACTTTGTTAGTTCACAACGAGCATGAGGCTTCACGATATGGGGTATAATGTAGATCATTATACGTGGACCAACAACATGCGAGGAGTTAACCAATGAAGGATCCAACTTGATCCTTTCCTAGATAACAACAATGCTATCAAATTGCTTCCAAATTCCATGGATCATTTCAAGTTATAACATCAGTGGTCCCATACTCCCAGATACCAGAGAGTTGTTTGTGATCTATGGGAAGGAATGGCTTAGGGTATTTAGGGATAACTCTTCACAATAAGCTTCGGAGGTTGATATAGGGGCATCAAGCATGGTCCAGGAACCTACCTCCCATTGACCAGAACCAGGAAGACCTAAAACAGGGCATCAAAAACCTAGAATCAAATCCGGACGAGAAATGGTGTGACATGATTTTCGAGGAGTTAATTAACAGGAAGAATTTCAAGGAGGAGATGCTTCTCAAACAAGAAAAGATTGCGTAGGATTGATTTCATGTGAAATGGAAGAAGGAGGGAGAACAAATGCAACATTTTTTCATTCATGTATTAGAGAAAGAAGATGGTTGATCTATCCCAATATTTTACATGATGATGAAACATACAATGATGATAGAGGCATAGTGGGAATCATGTCGCATTCGTTCTTCAAGGATATCGTTGATGGTCCAAACCTAAGGACACTTATAGGGTACCCAAGTGAAAACGCAGATATCTGGGAGTTGATTCTAAACACATTGTTTTTCTACGATAATGAGCACCCAGAGGAGATCCTAAATAAGGATGAGATCCACCTGTCTATGATGCATCTCAAGCCCAAGTGTTCACCGACCTATATTGTTTTCCAGGATAGTTTTATAGAGGGCGTTGTATGTGGTTAATGGAGACATCAATGAAGCTATCCAATACAACATTTGTAGAGGGATCCTACCTCAGGTTTCTTGTTCTACTTCCCTCATTCTCATATTGAAGGTCAAGGATCCTTCATCTCTCTTACACTATATAGCAGTTAGTCTGTGCAACATCCTATATATGATCATTGTGTGTATTATTAACCTATGGTTGTCTAGATGTTTACCCTGGTAGATCTCTATCGATCATCACTGTTTCATGAGGTGTCACTCCATTCAAGGATAAATTTCATTGGTGCAGGAGGTTATTTGGGAAACCAATAATAAAACCCATGGATCCAACATGGAAAACAAACTATACATTAATAAGTCATATGATAGGATAAAATGGATCTTCATAAATAGAGTTATTCTAGTTATGGGTTTCTCATCCAATTATGTGTATTTAAACATTTATTTCTTCAACTCATCTAAGTTGGGTCTTTCATTTATGGGTATGTCTAACAGCTTCTTCAAGGATACTATTGGTCTCCTCTTGGGAGACCAGATCTCTCTGAGTATCTTCATCCTAGAACATGACACTCTCATTCACCATAACAACTAGGGAATGTCTAATGGAGTAGTTCTCCAGTATAGAAGGAAATATAACCTTCCTACCTATGTATCCACCTGGATGAGTACTACTACTGGAGTGGGATAGTGATCAATACATTTAATAGAAACATCTTATTCAACTATAAGACCACTCCCAGTAATGTTCCCTACCTATGTATCCACCTGGACATAAATTGAGGATCCTTCCACATAGTGTATTAGGACACACCTATTTCATCAGGAAGGATTTGGGTAAATGAATTTGAAATTTTTTTTAACAGGATTACGCGTCGTGTCCTTAACAGGAAGAACTGCTACTTATCATTTGGGGGTAATATAGGACTGGTAAATAGTGTTTTTTATGCCATCCTCATTAATGCTCTGGCCTCCACCCAGATACGACATGTTGTCATCAGCAACATTGACAAGGTTTTGTGTGGAATTATATGAGATGGTCTATCCGAGGGTAAGTGTCACCAGGCATCTTGGGAAAGATTGGAGAGACTTGTCAATGAAAGAGGGATTAATTTGAAGGGTATTGAGAGTATGCTCTGTTGAATGCATGCCATGCTCACATGGAAAGTTCTTGAGGAACACACATTAAGGAATCAGGGCATTATCCAAGGTTTACTAAGGCTGTATTGGACATGGAAAATGTGATATCCTCGAGTCCATTGTTATTAACTATGAACAAGATAGGTGTGTGTTCACACCTTCTTCCTCGAGAGCCTTCACTTCTAAGGATTTTTGAAAACTGTCTTATTCTTATGAACAACAAGACAATTGGAATGACTTAGTGTGGTGCAACATGATCCCATAAAAATATAAATTAATCACCTATAACATTAGTAACTTTTCAATTGTTATGGACGATAACATAAAGAAACTAGGTATAAGATTTTCCTCAATGTTCCATTGTTGTAATACTAGGTGGGTGGAGAGAACTAATCACATATTCATTGAAGGAGAATGGGATTCAGTAGTGTGGAAATTATTTGATGGTTTCACTTATTTATTATCTCAAGGATAGAGGGATGCTTTGTTT
Organism: Viscum album; assembly: GCA_963277665.1. Lineage (NCBI taxonomy): Eukaryota > Viridiplantae > Streptophyta > Magnoliopsida > Santalales > Viscaceae > Viscum > Viscum album. The sequence continues at coordinate 787,943,438 of OY728166.1, forward strand.
TTGGAGTAGTGGTTAAATGGAACTCAAGACTCTGGTATAAAAAGGATGGCGAGGTCGGTGATTCTCAGTGGAAGGGATGGTTCTTGTGACACACAATAAACCAGTATTACATTGAATGTTATCTTACCACGGTGAGTTCTATCATCTCAAGAACCCATTTACTACTGGCGAACATGGATTTTCATCTCCAAGTCTATCAAGATTCCCCAATTGTCTTCGTTTTGTAGGTCAGTAACCCCTCGACTCAAACCTTCTTCTACATACTATAGGGGATATGGGCCTGTTGGTTCCCTACTAGTGTAAATTACAAGTTGGATACTGATGGGTCATACATGTTGGGAAACATGATAGGAGGTGTAGTGGTTCGTGGAACTGGGGGAACCTTGACATCTCTTAGGTGGAGACTGACTCTTTGATTATTCATGATTAGGTTCACAGTAAAGGCTCCACCCCCTGGTCCATATCCTACATAGTTAGGAAATGTTGATCCCTCATCCACAACAACATCCTAGTGACCCGTACATGGTGCGAGGGTAATAATGTGGTATATTACCTTGCTTCTTTGGCAGACCAGATCTCCATCAACACTCGACTCCTTAATTGTATTTTCATGAAGCTAGAGGGTGTTAATTTATCAGAGGGGATGCCCTCGGCTTGCACTATTTTAGAACCCCTAACTCTAGTGAGTCCTTATTGACCATTCTCTTTTTAAATAAAAATATGATTTGGATGTATGGAATGGAAGACTAAAAACTATTTTCCACATATATTACAATGGGAACTAAAATTTCAATATATGGTAAATGAATGAATGTTGATCCTAATGAATTTATAAATTCAGTTGGAACTTTATTAGATCTAATGGATTCAAGGTCAAATATAGTTTATGATATTTCAGATTATGATAGAAACTAATATTAACCTAAATAATCTCATCTCATTCAATGAAAAAAAATTCAGATATATCACAAGAATAAGAGATTTCGAGTTAAAATATGATAGCACAATAAAGAATAATTTTTTTGGTTATATAGATACTGGTTTGGCCAAAAGTCTTGATGATCGAAAATTCACATATAATGGATTATTTTTCATAAGATAATGATATTTTAGCCGAAATAAAATGAAATAGAATTTAGTAACCCTTTGTATAACAAAATATGATTATGTTTCTTCTACCCAAGCTACAAAACAACTTACGTGGATGAAGACAAATTTGGAAGACTTTCGTATATGAATTTCCTCTTCTCCAAGGTTATGATAATTAGATTGTCATAAATATCACTAAAACTATATAGATACATTCTTATTCCAGGAATAATAATATAAAATATCACTTCATCAAAGATAATTGGAAAAAATTAATTAAAGTTGGAGTTTCTTCCAACAATAGAGGATGTAAAGAATGTAAAGGAAAAAAATATAAGGAATTGTTTTACCTTTAGTGTTTTGGGTATTATGGGAGGTCAGAAACTGAGTATGAGAAGGTGATCAATTCTCTCACATTTTTATTCAGGTTAGGTGAGGTATCATACGGATTAACGTTCACTGTTTATTCTAGATGAGGAGTATTCCATGTCTCCCAATGTGTTTCATACATGTATGACATGCCCTACTGAGGAAATGATTATTAGGCATAAAGGGAGAAGGGTTCACCGGATCCCTCCTACCAGAGGACTAAAGATGGACATAGATGGATCATATGTAGTAGAAGAGATGTAAGGTGGTGGACTGGTAATGGATGAAATGGGATTGGTGGTTCTTGGATTCAACTCTTTTTATGGGATGGGTATTTCTATCAGGAGTGAGGCTCAGATAATGTTCAATGTTCTAACATAGTGAAAACTGCTTAGCATTATTATCATTATGGGAGAATATGACTCCCATATTCTAGTTGATCTAATTTTTGAAAAAACTAGAACTTCTTAGGACTTTAACTTTATTATATGAAAGTGAATGTTGATATCAAAATAGGGAATTGTGGTGAGTGATACCTATAGGTAAGGATACATTATAATGGATAAAATAGCCATTAAATGGAGTGAAAGTAATGGATTCATTGTTTATAATTTCATTGGGTCTTTACCTCAATATTGTAATTTATTTATAACGGTTTATGAACATATCTTTCATCACTTTTGACCATCATAAGGAACATCTATCTTTCTCATTTACTGGAATAAGTTTAATTTTTAGTGAAGGAAACATTTCAAAAGATGAGGTTGATAATGGGTTTTCAACCTCTTTATCTACAAGGATATGTTATGTTATGTCCATCCACTCACCAAATTATCTTTGGATATTGTTTTTAAGGATGAGGGGAGGAATATATATAACAGAAATCTATACATTTATTTTATTAAACTTTTATGGAAATCACGTACATTGAGGGAGTTTGTAAAAATGGTAAGATATGTTTTCATTATGTGTAAACTATTTTAATATTTTTTTAATTTTTTTTGGGAAATATTATCTTGTAGGAATAAGTTTTTTTAATATCAATTTTTCATGTAGAAGAAGCGTTATAAAAAAAACATATCTTAAGTATGTTTTCAAGGATAACATGGAATTGAAGTTCAATGATTATAATTACCGACACCAATTTCACTCAACTAGTATTATATTTTTTTGATAAATAATTCACTGCATGTGTTACAATATTTTAGTGATTTATGATCATTACTTGAAAAAACAGAGATTATTGGGACCAAAATGGTGGAGATGTTTTGAAACTACGAAAGAAGTCAAGAAATATAATGGTCATAAGAATGTTTCCAATGGTATTCTATTTTTTTGATCAATATTTATACACATAACCTTTTTTGTTGCATAAGTAACCCAACATAGAAGATATTTTTATCATTTTTGATTGGTTGAATAAAGTCCAATAGACATTTAAAGAATAAAAGATAGATATAGAAAAAATGTTTTCCAAACGATGTATATAGAATATAAAAAGTTCTATCAAATGATGTTTGGGGTGGATAAAATCATGTTATTTTATACTATTATGAATTTTTCCTACATCAGGAGTTACAAATATCTAATAATCCATGAGTTTAGTAGTAAGGGCAGAACTTTTTTTTTGGGTTTACAATGTTCCTTCAATGATGATTTAGGGATGTTAGCTATAATTGTTTTGGAAAAAATGATTCTATATTTTAAATTTGTTGAAGCACTAATAATGGATTAAATGATTATTTCATAAAGGGAAAATATATTTTGATATAATGTTTGAGTTTTATGTTTAATATGTTTTGATGTCGTGGGAGTATGATTTTGTTTATATTTATGAGGTCTAGATAGTAGAAGACAACTTTAAAAGGTCAAAGGGAAGTTGATATGGAATTTAATTGGATGAAATTTGATCGGAATAAATGAAATTAAGAGACATATAATTGGTTGAAATACAAATATGTTGAAGTGTAATATTAAAAATACTTCAGACAAAGTCCATTATAAAAACATTACATTAAATTCCTATCAGATGTATATTTCTGAAGTTATAAGGGTAATGTTGGTTCAGGATGACATATTTAATGTTTTTGAAAAATATCATCAAACATGTCGATAGGGAATTATGTCTATTAAAATATAATTTTTAATTATAAAATTATATAAAAGTTTAGTTTTTTAAATTCTTTCAATAAGTATCTATAATGTTATTTAAGGAAAATTCATATAAATATTCTTTAAACGAGGATTTGTTACAAAGTTACTATTATAAAATATTTCAATGGTATATTTTTAGAAAGGTTCAAAACATCATTATGAAATTTTCTAAAATATACATAATATGATAATGTAATGATAATCAATAAAATTTTCAAATATCATAGAAAAATGATGTTCAATTCATGCCATGAATGAGGGAATTACATTGAATGGTATAGATGATCCAAATTATAACTAACTTCGATAATAATATATAAGGATTGAAAATAATTTGAAAAAATTGTATTGAGTGGGATATTTTAATCTCATGCTTCTATTTAGTGGGAATATAATATTTGAATCCAAATATTTACCCTATTCTCCCATCAATAAATAGGATGCAATTATAGTATAGAGGAAGTTTAGTGTTTATGTGTCAAAAAATATAAACTGATGCATAATTTGATTCAGAAAGAGATACCTTAAAAAAATTTATAAGACAATGTTTTATATGGATGTTCCTAACCAAGTAATATCTTAGTTGAGGTTATTGAATAATCTAATATTGATCAGAGGTTTTGTGATCTGTGAATAGAGTGATTTTTTAAGTCACGGTAAAAACTTTTGTATCACGTGGAATTAGTTAAGGAAATGGAAAAGAATATTTTTTCAATAATCAGAAGGCACTAGATGAAATTTATAAATTAAATTATTGAACATAATTATTGGATAGAAAAATTGGATAGATAAATAGTATTAATAGTGAATAGATGGAAGTTTTGTATTGAATTAAAAAAATAAATTTCTTGCAAACTATTTGGAATTAAAGTGCAGGAGAAAGATTTTTTCAAGATGAGACAGAGAGATGAAGTAAAAGAAACACAGAAAAACTTCTGATCCTATTGGTGATGGTTTCTAATGTTTTTACAAATATCATTATCACATGTTATCTATGCATATATCACATGCACTTTAGTTTGATAATAGTGAAACTCAAGTGTACGGATATTCCTTTCTTGTTTCAACAACATAAAAGGATTTTTCTAGTATTTTTTATATTATTTGGTCATTTCTAAACCATTCCAAGGAATATTCACTTTTACTGATTGGTAAATCTTTTAAATTATTTTGTTCCTTTGGAATGTTCATGTTAAATTGTTTTTAGAAAAGTTATATATCTTTACCAGGAGTCGAAGTTGGTTTCATAAGTAAGTAACTACAAAAACCAAAGATCAATGATAATCCCCCTACCCATCTTAGTGATCACATATTTCTTATTGGTTATTTTAACTATATATCCCCAAATAAATTGTAATGACAAACTACAATTTTGAAATATGTTAAAATCATAATATTATGTTATGTCAAAAAGAATTCTAATGAATCATATTGTATCCAATGGTGTATATTTTTCATTATAGTCAATAAAATGATTTAATTTAAAATAATCATTATCCATGAGGTTATCGTAGAGAAACATTCTACAATCCATCTTATTCTTCTTACAAAATACCCACTTTCACCCAACATGTTTTACTCCTTTTAAGAAGATATATAAAGCACCAAGCCTAATGAGTGGTCATGGATTACACTTCAAATTCTACTTATTCATTCCATTTATCATAACGATAACTCATTTTAGACTCTTATTAAAATATTGGACCACCTTCAATGAATATTACATCACCTTCATCTGAAACAAGAAATCCATGTCACAGAGTTTCTTGAATAACTATATGAAATCTTCATGGTTCTTGTGTATACAATGTCAGTTCCTTTTCTGCAACACTTTTCATATTATAATAATTTATCTTATAAGAAAAATCATCATATTTTTCCAATATTTCATCAAATTTACATTTAATTTAATTAATTAATTTGGAAATAAATTATATGTCTGTATAAACATTATATCAAGTTATAAATAATTTTTAATTAGACATATTATAAAAACTATAATATATATCATTAGGATCACCATAAAATAAATGTTTATATAATGAATTTTCATGTTTAAATTATTTAATTAATATAATATATTCATCAAAACTTAAAATATCTATTAAATACAAATTATGATTATTTCTAATCGTTATTTTTTGTCATGTCATTAGAATGGCCTTTGATGGAAAATAGTTTCATGTAAACGTGACAACTTCTAATTAAAATCTATAAACATTAAATTTTAAGTTCAAATGATTCATCTTCAACCAAATCATGTATAAAAAAATTTATTTATCCAATAAAATACACCAATGTACAATAGTGTGATTGGTTGTGTGAGTTTTGATATTGTAAAACAATCTATTAGAAAGTTAAAAAATATATGACTCACGTATTCTAAATCTTGATTAGATTGTATTGTTTTAATACATTTTAAAAATTGATTTTGCACTTCAAATGTTATCTCTATGACAATTTCAAAATATTAATAATTTTATTCCCTCGGATACACATACACATACCATCTAAAGTCATCTGTAAGGGTAATGGACTATTGAATTACACCTTGGACTACAATACATATAGTACTATACAAATTTGTATATATGAGTTCTAATAAATCATAATCACATTTAAAATCATCCTTAATATGAAATTTTTTAATTTTACATATTAAAAATATTTATATACATCAATTTATCCATAATCATTCAAAACATAATAATCTATAAAATCTAATGGATATGATAATTATTTATATGGACTAGGATACAATGTTAAAGATAAGAATATTTCAAATCATTTATTTTTACATTTTATTATTTAAATTATCCATAGGATTATAAAGATAAAATATATATAATCTTTTAATCATATTATAAAAACTATAAAAATTTCTTTAATATAAATAGAATAGTAGGTGTTCGTTGTTATAAATGAAAACTCTACCCAATCATGAAAAGATATAAAAATAAAATTTCTAGTTTTCAGGTTACATGCTACTATTATTTATAAAAATATATATAAACAAAAAATAATTAAATTCATTATCCTATTATATATAAAAAACGGTTACATACATTATAATTCATATTTCCACTTCTCAATTAATTAACTTCTTTCATTCATTGAGAAATTAAGCATTATAAAAATATATGATACACAACTTGTATCTAGTGCCCATGATTCAATGTTATAGATTCTAATATCTGTAAAATATTATTCGTAAAATCTATAATTATATGATTGATATATAATAAATTTAATCATATTGAATGATTGTATTCTTTTACGTAGCTTTATGAACTTAGAAATAGTGGTTGGTAGAACAAGAAATATTTATTTATGTACATCATTTTGATAATTTTCATTAGAATATTTTCTCACATATAAGGTAGAATAAATTTATAACATTGTTTTTTTATATAATGTCTAATTTCCCTTTATTTAGAACATTTCTATAATTATTGTACCTTTAAAGGCAACTAATTCCATTAAATTTTTTTCTCTAGGACTGATCTCATTGATAAATTTGATTGTATTTTTAATTACATGAATGTATGTGTAATTAATATATTTCATTATAAGTATCACATTCATTATTCAACATGATCTTTTTTAATGTATTATAACTAAATATTAACTTTCACTAAAATTAATTTAGTTGGTCAAGATCTTTAATTTTTTGTGTTAAAACATAGGTATACTCATATCATTATCCATATATATATTAAAAATAACTCTTTTTAATTATAACTAATATAACCCTTATATTTATTGTTGAACATAATCATTTGGAATTCATCTCAAGAATATTATAAGCCCCATGAATTTTGAGTTCCGATCCAATTATGTATTATATTCTATTATAACCCAAAATTCACATCAAGATAATAATTAAACCTTTTTCCTACCACAGGATAGATTATTGATGCTCAAGTGAGAATGTACTATAAATTTAATTGATCAAGGTTTTGATGAATGTGAATAAATGTAAAATCCTTAAAAATATTATATATTTAATGATGTTTTTTATATAAATTCTTACCATTAACATTATATGTATCACATATGTACAATACCAGATTTTATTCACATTAATTCCATATTATGTTTTATAATGACATTTAATCGGATTGTCTTACCATAATCATTCCTATTAGGTTGGAGGATGGTGGACTCCAATATTTTGGATTACTCATTAGAAAAATCAAGTCACTCAGTCAAGGCTTCACAGCCTGCTCCTTGTCTTTCATTAAAAGAGAAGGAAATGCGACAACCCATTAACTGGCTTCATTTGGACTTTATGGCGTGAATCATCTTTGGATTGATCATTTTTTATCATGGTAGTATGATGTTGTTACTACTGATCTCGGTGATTAATATATCTTCTTCCTTTCTCAAAAAAACATACACAATGTATATTATTTTTATAAGTTATACAATCTATTTTAAATATTTATCTCATACAATAGTTAAGACTATAATCACATTACATAGAAAAATTCTATTTCACCACATAAATTTCAGTATGATGTAAATATTAAGTATTATTAAGGGTTTTAGGGGATTATAATGTAGGAATGTTATATTTTACACGTGGACTGAGAGGAGACCAAATACCTTTCATTTATTTTAATTAGAGTGATAACATCAAAAAACATTCAATCAATGTTTTGTGTGAATCCTAAATAAATTTTATATTATGAAAATAAATAAAAATAATATTTTATTTCTTAATATTTATTGAAACGCCCCGACCCCAGTTACCCAAAGTTAGTGAATTATTTTAATACATTGGTATGATTTCAAGGAATCATGTCCCGAAGGACCAATTAGTTTATATGTCTTTGAAAATAGATCAAATACATGAATGTTACATTACACTTTATAACATACAACACAAAATAAATAATCCTTTATAAATTCCATTATTCCCTTAGCTTAACCCTGCATATCAATCACAATACACTTCTTGGAATCCTGGGAGAAATGAAACATAGAAAGGGGTGAGCTCAGATGCTCAGTAAGGATACCAATATAGCATAAACATTCATAAATTAGGATAAACATTTCTGGAAATATATAAAACTAAAATAAGACTTTTCAACATAAACTTCATCATATATGGAAAATATAAATCAAAATAATGTCATTTACTTACTCACATTGATATTCTACTAGTTTAATAATCACATGCAATATCAATATCCACTTACATAATGATGGAATGCATAATGCCAAACTTCATATCCTCATAGTCAAGGCCTTGTGCCAAGACTAAAAATAATATTTTTTCAAGGCCTTATGCCAATACACTAGTTTTCCTCATGAGACCTACCAATTCATCGATGAGATATAGCGGGCTCCACCCATCAATTACTAAGCCCAATGCATTCCTCATATGAAAAGGCTTAAACATAACATAAACATTCATTTTAAAACTAGCATATGAAATGTCAATATTTCATCCATAAATCATGAATGGTGTAAAAATAACACATCCACAATAAAACATATCACAAAATCATAAATACAATATGGAAGTTTTGTATCATAATAAATCAACTTCAAATAATCTTAAAATCCATCAAAGGATGTTAACATAGATGAAATTGGAACCTTTTTTAGAGAAATATCTCTTTCTATTTTAAAATCATTTAAGAAAAAAATTATTTTGAATATATTCTTATAAGCTTGTAAGAGATTATTCGACTATGTTATAATGGTGGAAAACAACCTCACCCGCCATATAAGTTAGCAAAACATTCTTACCATAAATTTGACAAAAAGGTCAAAAAGTAACCTGTTTGGAAAACGACAGAAAGATTCCTTTCCAAACATATATGGTTAAATAAGGGTATAAATGACCTTAATCCATTGTCTAGAAAATATTAAAACTGTTTTGAAATACATTTTTAAGAAGCATGGATATGGATGATAATGAGGTCCCAATAGATAATTACGTATAAACAACCTCAGATAATAAAGAGATTGTGAAATTAACCCTTACCTTGAACTTTCCTTTGTTCGAGGGTACATTTAACCTCTTATATGATGACCATTGTATGTTATTAGATTATACCAGAACCATATTCATATTTATTATATCATACATGATTCATTTATGACTTTATACTACCCATTTAATAATGATTTTCATGTTAAATTAACATTTCGGGTAATAATCGCTTTCTTTATCGTACGTATTTTAACATGTTATTCTTTACCGTCTCATATAGATCATGATTTAAATAATTCCAGAATAAAAACCTTGATTCATATATCATAAATATTTAGAATATAATTTTTTATAATAGATATATGAAATGGAAAACACCGTCTATGTAGATGGTAGGTCGTACGTACACATAAACGTTCTTTCGGTTTCTATATCTTGTTGAACAAAAGTAAGTGAATAAGATATATGTAAGTACATATATATATATAAATATATATATCTATATATCTAGTAGAATTATTATTTCTTATATTACATACTTATTAGTAATATATATTTTTATAATCGTCGATGAATGGTGAACGTGGAAATGAATCTCATCGTGCCATGGAGACGGTAATCCGTACGTATGCACGAGCGACAATATCATTTCCTTAAAGATGTGTAATTATATGGTATATTAATTTTACAGATACATTATCATGTTATTTTCATTATTTATATACATATTAATCTCCATTATATCCATCTAAATAATATAGTGTTGAATAACAAATTACACCACGACATGGAGACGGTAAGTCGTATGTATGCACACATGGTGGCATTATCATTCATAGGATGGATAGAATAATGAATATCGTTATTCCATATTTATAATAAAATCTCATTATATATAATTAACTAGAGTAGTTATTTTTCTATGGTAATAACAAATAAAGAGTAAGAGGATGAATAAAAGAACTTGAAAGAGGGTGTTGAAAACATTACCTATTCTTTGGGTTCTTCCTTTTCATTTCACCAAAACAGCTCCATAGGTTGACTTCCTGAAAAAAGGAATGACTCTAAGATGAAGGTAGGATATTTGGGAGGATATTCGGTCAGGGTTTGGCTAAGCCAAATGGATTTGGAGGTGTGAATTTGAGAGAAGGGGAAGTGCCCTTTTTATAAGAGTGTTGAGGAGCACCTTTGAAAAAACATAAAATATTATTTTATAATAAATTCGTTTTCGGTTTATAATGGCTCAGAAATTACTTATTTAAAGGTATAGGTCGGGATGGGTCAAAAACCACTCAACCTATAGGATTTATTCAGGTTTGTGTCATTATATTAACCTTATCTTTTAGATTTAACTCTAAGTTAAATATTTTGACATTTACCTTGTCTCTTTGAATTTTTATATTATATGGTTACTAAACATACAATAAACTTCCAAGAGAACCCCTAGTGGTTCATTAATGACACATATAATAGTATTTAATCCCTTTGGAATATCCTTAGATTTTTATGAATAGAATACCAATAAATAATATAATATTTGTTTTAAAATATGTTTTTGTCAATTTTGAAACTATTTTGTATTTTGTTTTTTCTAAATTCATAAAAGAATTATTACTTAGAAAGGATTTAATTTAATCAACCCTAATATGTCATAGTGACCTATAAAATTAGTTTAATTCATAAAAATTATCAATTTACATTTATTTGGGTATTTATAATGTCAATTATTTTAATATTTCATTATTAAGGTAATTACTACATCATCATTATGTCATAAATATAATGAATTATTTAATATCTAAAAATTATAAATAATATACCATTATGTAGGAAATATTTTTATATGTCTAATGAATATTTATAGTCTAATTTACTTTATGTGTATCCATATATATTTTAGTTATTAAACATTGAATTTAACACTTTTAACTCTTCTTTGAATTAAATAATATTAAATTTCCTAATCTAATCCAAGTGAACCAAAAGGATCCTAATTTATTTAAAATGTTGTTTTTGGTAGAATTATACTTATCCAATAGAATTTTTACATGTTTTAGGGTAATAATAATATCATTTGTACCCTTAATTACCCTATTTACTTTTAATCGTGGTAAATAAAAGTAAAATGCTACTATTCACCAAAATTTATTTACATCTTATTTAACCACGTTTTATTTACTGATATCAACTTTGTCTCTTGGATTTTTTAAATTCAACTCACAGAAGCGGTAAAATTATGTTTTATGTAAATCTGCAAATGCTCCTAGGAGGTGGGTAAAAGACGGTGAAAAATTCAATAAAATTTTATATATCTAATATTATTAAAAAATGACTCCAACGAATTACATTGAAAATAAATAGGTATTATTTATCTAATTTGACCTAAAATATATTTAAATAATCTAATTAATTATTTAAATAAAAATTCAGTTTTAAACTATAACTCAGTGTTTTTCACTATTCATCAAAAATTGAAAGTTTTCAGAAAAATACCAAAAATTCACCCTAAGATAATTTTGATATACTGAATTATAAAATTAAGTCTATTATACTAAATTAAAAACATATAAGTTTTATTTATTAATTTAATACTCATTCCCATTGTCAAAAGCAAAAAGTGTGTTTTTAAGAAATAATAAATAACAAAAGATTGGTACTTGTTTATGTTCAATTTCAGAGTGAAATTATTTCCAATGAATAACATTGGATTAAATGGTTAAAATATAATCTATTTATACTTACAAACCATTAAAATTTATAATTTAGCAATATAAATTATTTTGATTAAAAAAGTTGTTTTCTATTAAAATATTGAATTTTTCACTATTCACCGAAATATGAATGTTATGAGAAAAACACCAAAAATTTATTGAAACTAAATTCTTTTGTCCCAATTCTAATGAAGATTTTTATTTTGGAAAATTGAATATATAAAAGTTCAAATATTGGATTCAAAAAGGGTTCACCATTAAAAGGCGGTAAAATTGCATTTTATAAAAAATACTTCTTTTATCTAAAAAAAACGAATTTGTTTTTTCATTATGTCTAAGAAATTAATAATATGGATTATAAAATTATAAGGATTATATAAAGCTCAAATTTTAGTAAATACTATTCATAACCTCTTTTGAATGTCTAGTTTGGTAAGTCGTGGTGTGCTTGAACTCTGTGTTGTGTGTAGTGAAAGTTATTGAATTAGATTGAAGAAATAATGTACTATGAAATTGTGGGGTGTTACATTCTTTACTACCTCAATAAATTTAATCCTCTCAATTTGAAATTGTTCTAGTAAAATACAAATGTTGGAAATAGAAAATACCTTTGTGGCAAAACCTACATAAAAAATTGGGCTAAAAAATTAGTCTTAATAAGAGGAAAATGGGAATGAAAAAGCCACCACCAAATTATGATCTCAATTTAGAGAAAATTGGTAGTAATTAGAGACACATTACTGGAGGAAAACATAAATATTTTTATGGAGTGATTGAGGTCATCAGTGAAAAACAATTGTATAATTAAGGGCCTCAAATCAATCAATCTACGACGATTTAAAATTTCATCGGTTCAACAAATCATAAGGTATTAGGATAACCAATTTTTAGTTTTAAGATCCCTTACCTAAACATTAAGAATTAATTTCTTCATAGAATAAGGGTGGAAAAAATATATACTTTACAAATAGAGTTCCATTCTTTAACTAATTTCTACCAAAAACTCATCTTTCACTCTAAAAGATAATAAAACTTAAAAAAATATTATATTTATCCGATTCATATATGGTTCCAAAAAAATGAATTTATAATTCATCTACCAGAAAATTGAAAAAATAAATTTTTCAATCCAAGACATCATGTGGGACAATGGTAGGTGATACACCCTTGTCGCCCTTCGATTGCAAGTTCAAGTCTTGGGGCCTTTCCAGACGCGACAGGTTGCCGTCCGACCTCCGGGATTTCATTTTTATGAAAATCGAAAATAACCTCAAGAAATGATTTAACTTTAACAATAGTATCCAATGTCAATATTAATCGATTCCAAACTATAGAATTATCCAAAATAATATTTTCCAAACTCTCAGTCCAAATTTATAAGGATGGTAAACACAATGAAGATCCTTCTTGCCACGCAATAACATGTGAATACCTTCATCATGTATTCTGTTAAAACACAATAACACCCTGAATTATCATATAACCGTATTGATTACATTCATGCTTTTTTATTCATTATTGAATACTGGATATACTCCTTATATCCAAAAATATTTAATATTCCAACAATGATGAAATAAAAAAGCTATTAATCAGTTCCAAGGAAGTCAATAATATCCAAAATAATTTATCCAAATCAACCATCTCATAGTCCAAAATCACTACCTCATTCTCAGGACCATATTAAGGATTAAATTTCCTTCAACCATTAATTTTTCCAAAAAGTGTAGCTTACTATTAAGTATCTTTTCTTAGAACCATATAATCTCAAATCCTCAATAAAGTTGTACTGCATTACAATCATTATTTATCTCTATAATTAATATAACTGGTATATTTTTGATAAAACACTAAAATGAAATAATTCTATAATAACAAAATAAGAACACTAGTCATTCATCTTCTTCTGAGGTAGTATCATAACTTTATTATTATCCAATAGCATCATTTAAGGTATACTCAGATGACGGGGAAATTGATTTGCGTATTTTCCCAACACCTTGCAGATGAAACATTGTAAATTTGAATCTTTTTTTACCCTTACAATCACGTACCTGGTGTCCTTTTTCTCCACACTTATAACAAACTCCCATTCCTATCAAGAAAGTACCATGGAATTTCATCCCATGTTTACTATAGGATGGATATTCAACTTTTCCCTTCTTCCCCTTATTTTCATTCATTCCACTAGAATCCATTTCTAAACAATGGAATAAACTAGATTAGTTTATGAATCAAAATACAAAAATACAAACTTGTAAAACACTTAACATAAATTGAAAATTTTATAGATATAATCCATAATAATAAAAATTATTTCATTGAGGAAGTATATACACATAATCCTTAACAATGGTTTGTAAAGAAAATGAAAATTATCCTAAGCATATCCCTAGGAGTTCCGTAACCAAGAGTGTAGAAAAAGCCTTTTTTCGTGCACAAGTTCCTGTTCTATTCTAGCTCAAAGTGGTGTTTTCCGGATTTACCCCTAGGTACATCCGTGATAGAGCCACCTCTACCTGCTAGTATCTATACAGGGATGTATTTTCTTGTAAAACTCACAAAATCTCTAAATTTCCAAAATTCTAGGAAGTTCTTCTATACTAATCCTCAAAGTCGATCTTAGGGTAATGTGCTCAAATCAGAGTTTATCTAAATCTAGTTTCCATGGTTATTTCTAAACATCCTATGATACCAACTGTAACGTCCTGACCTTAGTTACCTAGAGTCAGTGCATTATTTTAATATATTGGTATGATTACAAGGAATCATGTCCCAAAGGACCGATCCGTTTAGCAGTCCTGGGGAACATATTACATACATGAATGTTACATTACACATTATAACATACAACACAACATAAATACTCTTTTATGAATGCCATTATTACCTTAGCTTAAACTTGAATATCAATCACAACACACTTCTTAGAATAATGGGAAAAATAAAACATAGAAAGAGTTGATCTAAGATTCTCAGTAATGATAACAATACAACAAAAAATTTCATAAATTAGGATAAACATTTAAGGCTATGAATAAATCTAAAAAAAATCCTTTTCAACAGAAACTTCATCATTATATGGCAAATATAATTCAAAATAATTGAATCTACTTACTCACATGGATATTCTACTAGTCGAATAATCTCATGCAATATCAATAGCCACTTTTATAACGATGGAATGCATAATTCCAGACTTCATTACCACATAGTCAAAGCCTCGTCCCAAGACTACAAATAAGATTTTGTCAAGGCCTTATGCAAAGACACTAGTTTTTCTCATGATACCTATCGATGCATCGAGGAGCTATAGCGAGCTCCACTCGTCACATACTTAGTCCAATGCATTTCTCATATTAAAAGGTTTAAACATAACATAAACATTTGTATTTAAACTAGCATATGAAATGTAAATATTTTATCCATAAACCATGAATTGTGTAAAAATAACACATCCACAGTCTGATATATCAAAAAAAATTCAATACTATATGGATGTTTTTTATTATAATAAACAAACTCCAAATAAGCTTAAAATCCATATAAGGATGTTGATATAGATGAAATCAAAACCTTTTTTAGAAAATATCTCTTTCTATTTTGTAATCATTTAAGAAAAATTTTATTTAGAAAATATTATTATAATATTTTAAGGGAGGCTTTGATGATGTTATAATGGCAGAAAATAGCTGTAACCCTCCGTATAAGTTAAAAAAGCATTCTTACATTAAATTTGTCGATAAGGTTAAAAAGTACCTTATTTGGAAAATGACGGAAAGATTCCTTTCAAAACATATAAGGTCAAATAAGGGTATAAATGAATTTAACCCATTGTCTAGTAAATAGAAAAAAAATTGAAATTCATTTTTAGGAATCATGGATGTGGATTATGAAGTGGTTCGAGTATATAATTGCGTATAAACAACCTCAGATAATAAAGAGATTGTGAAATTAACCCTTACCTTGCACTTTCCTTTGGCTGAGGGTACGTTTAACCTTCTGTATAATGACCATTGTATGTTATTATATTATACCAGAACCCTATTCAAATTTATTATATCATACATCATTCATTTATGACTTTATACTACCCATTTAATAATGATTTTCATGTTAAATTAACATTTCGAGTAATAATCGCTTTCATTATCGTACGTATTTTAACTTGTTATTCTTGACCGTATCATTTAGATCATGATTTAAATACTACCAGAATACAAACCTTTATTTATATATCATATATATTTTGAATATAAATATTTATAATCGATAGATATATGTAATGGAAAACACTGTTTACGGAGATGGTAGGCCGTACGTATGCATAAATGTTGTTTCTGTCTTCTTATCGTATTGAACGGAAGTAAGTGAATATGATTATATAAGTAAATACATATATATATATATCTCCAGTATAATTATTATGTAATATATTACATATTTATTAGTAATAAATTTTTTTATAATCGTCAATGAATGATGAACGTGGAAATGAATCTCATCGTGTTGTGGAGATGGTAATATGTACATACGCATGAGTGATAATATAAATTCCTTGAAGGTTTAGAATTGAATGGTATTTTAGTTTTATAGAGACATTGACGTTTTATTTTAATTATTTTTATTCATAATACTCAAAATTATATCCATCCAAATAACATAGTGTTGAACAACAAATTACACCACGACATGGAGACAGTAAGCCGTACGTACACACGCATGGTGAAATTATCATTCATAGGATGGATAGAATAATGAATATGGTTTTGAAATAAATATAATATCATCACAGTATATATAAGGTACTAGAGTTATTATTTTGGTACGGTAATAACTATGAAAGGGTAAGTGGAATAATAAAAGAACATGAAAGTGGGTGATGAAATCATTACCTCTTCTTCGGGTTCTTCCTTTTTATTTGATCAAAATAGATCCTTAGGTTGGCTTTCTGACCAAATTAAGGCTTCTAGGATGAATTTAGGATAGTTGGGAGGATAATTGGGTAGGGTTTGTCCGATCCAAATGGCTTTGGAGGTGTGAATTTGAGAGAAGGAGAAGTTCCCTTTTATAAGAGAGGTGAGGGGCACCTGAGGAAAAACATAAAATATTATTTTATAATAAATTAATTTTCTTTTTCTAATGGCTAAAAAATCAATTATTTAAAGGATAAGATGGGTAATGGTATCAAACCACTCAACCAATAGGTTTTATATAGGTTTTGTTCACTATTTTAACCTTATGTTTTATATTTAACTCTTAGTTAAATTGTTTGTCATTTACCATGTCTCTTTGTATTTTAATATTATATGGTTAATAAAATTACTATAAACTTTCACAAGAACCCAAAGTGGTTAATTAATGACATATATATTAGTATTTAAGCCCATTTTCTGATCCTTATATTTTTAGGAATAGAATAAAAATTTATAATATAATATTTATTTTAAAAACTCTTTTATGTCAATTTTGACAGTATTTGGTATCTTGTTTTTCCTAAATTTAAAAAAGCATTATTACATCGACAAAAATTAATTTAATCAATCCTAATATGTCATATTAACCTATAAAATTTGTTTAATTCATAAAAAGTCTAAATTTCATTTATTTGGGTATTTATAATATAGATTATTTTAATATTTCATTAATAAGGTAATTACTACATCATCATTGTGTCATAAAATAAATTAAATTATTTAATATCTGAAAATTATAAATAAAATACGATTATGTAGGAAATATTTTTATCATTCTAATGAAAATTTATAGTTGAATTTTTCTTATGTTTAACCCTATATTAAAAATGTTTTAGTTATTAAAATTTGAATTTTACACTTTTAACTCTTCTTTGAATTAAATAATAATAAATGTCCTAATCTAATCCAAGTGGACCTAAAAAATCATATTTTATTCCTAAGGTTGTTTTTGGTCGAATTATTCTTATCAAAAGTAATTAAGACATGTGTCAATAATATCATATTTACCCTTAATTACCCAATTTACTTTTAACCGGGATAAATAATAGTAAAAAAGTTACTATTCAACAAACAATATTTTTATCTTATTGAATCAAATTTTACTTAATAATATCAACCGTGTCTCGTGGATTTTTGAAAGTAAACTCACAGATGTGGTAAAATTATGTTTTATGTAAATTTGCCTATGCTCCAAGGAGGTGGGTAAAAGACAGTGAAAAGTTCAACAAAAGTTTTTATATATAATATTATTAAAAAATGAATCCAATGAATTACATTGAAAATGTTTAGTTATTATGTATCTATTTTCAACTAAAATAAATTTAAATAATATCAGTAATTATTTAAATAACAATTTGGTTTTAAACTATAACTCATTGTTTTTCACTATTCATCAAAAATTGAATGTTTTTAGAAAAATACCAAAAAATCACCCTAAGCTAATTTTGATATACTAAATTCAAAAATTAATTCTATATTACCAAATTCAAAACATAGATGTTTCATTTATTAATTTTAAATTAATTCTTGTTTTCAAAACCAAATAGCGTGTTTTTAAGAAATAATAACTAACAAAAGATTGATACCTGTTTATGTTCAATTTCAAAGTGAAATTATTTCTAATTAATAACATTAGATTAAATGGTAAAAATATAATCTATTTATTCATATAAATAATTAAAATTAATAATTTAACTCAAAAAAATTATTTTTATAAAAAACATTGTTTTCAGTTAAAATATAGAAATTTTCACTATTCACCGAAATATGAAAGTTATCAGAAAAACACAAAAAATTTATGGAAACTAAATTATTATGTACCATTTCTAAAAAAGAGGTTTATATTGTCAAATAGGATATATAATGGTTTCAAATATTTTATTTAAAAAGGTTTTTCTATTAAAAGGCATTAAAATTGCATTACAAAATACTTCTTTAATCTGAAAAAAATGAATTTGTTTTTTTTCATTATGTCTAATAAACTCATAATATGGATTCTAAAATTATAAGGATTATAGAATGTTCCAAATTTAGTTAATAATATTCATAACCTCTTTTGAACGGCTAGTTTGGTAAGTCATGGTGTGCTTGAACTCAGGGTTGTGGGTAGGGCAAATTATTGAATTATTTTGAAGAAATAACGTAATATGAATTCTTGGGGTGGTACATTTATTGTATTAATTTTTTATTCATTGATATTTTCTTGGATACCAATGCAGTTTTAGTTGAATCATATCCCCAATATGAAAACCACGAATTTGTGAACCATATTAACCTTTAGATAACTCCACTTACCTAACTCCATAAAATATGAAACTCTTTTAAGAATCAATGGATCTATCATGTGAAGTGAATAAATTCATTACATATTCCTAACTAAGAGACACAAAGAATTAATTAATCCTTAACAGTTTCTCTAATACCATTATAATTTTTTAGTAAATATATAAATAGAAATGAATAAAAAAAGTTATAGTAAATCCTATCTAAGATTATAACTAGAAAAATAAATAAATAATAAAAAAATATTAAATAATATATTTTTGAAAAGTATAAAAATATTAAGATCCAACATCAATTTATGAATTCAATTAATTATAAATATCTAAAAAACTCTAATAACCAACTCCATAATGGATCCAATTCCAATTCAAGTGATTTTTGTCACTCCAAAAAGAAAAGTATTGAATATATGATTATAAAAGCACTAAAAAACCTCTCAAATAAAGAAAATTATTAAATTATATTGAATAAGAAATACTAGAGAAAATTAGGTAGCATGATTTCGTTGACTAAATGGAATAAATAGTACACCCCCACCTACCTTTTATTTGTTACAATGGGGAATTTTAAAAACCTATATAGAATCAAAATTTGTATAAAACCATATCAAAAAAAAAACATCCAATGTCTATTAAGGGTATTAAATAGCTTCATAAGTGGATTATTCCCCAAACAACCTTTGGAGGAGAATAACATAATCTCCAAATTTCCTAAATATGGAAATGAAATTCTTAAATATTGTCTATGGGTGGGATTATTAATTTTCCATATGTAGTGGGCCTTATAAACCAGTTCCTTCAAGGTCAAGTCCAAATTCCATATCGTCTTCATTACTTACTCAAGTTGATGATTCAATAATATAAACAAATATGTATTAATTTCATGAAAATACAATAATTTTTGAATTAATGAACTATATTTTTATCATATATTATAAATTCATAAAACTAATTTTTTAATAAATAAATGAAAAATATTAACATGTGAAGTAATGGAAAGTTAAATGAAAAATCCTTAATAGAGTTATTTTATGTGTCATAGTAATAGGAAATTTACAATTCTGTAAATGATTATAAATCACATTCATAATTATAATGAAAGAGTGATATCAAACAACACATCATACTAACCAAAATTATAGAGATGTTTTTTGAGATCTAATCCAACACTTGTTAATTAGAAAAGTTCATTTATCCCAAATACTTGGATTAAAAAGAGATATTAATCATGTTAATCTTATATTTATTAACCACTTTTCTCAGTTCATGATTTTAATTAATATTAAATTATTATATCACATGTAATTATCTCTACATGGTCTTGAACATACACAATCAATACTCAATTGAGGGCCATGATGTTATACCTTGTTATGTGGGCAGGCCTATCTTATCCTGATTAATCAAAAAAATCCACCAGATTTGTTCTATACCTAGTTTCACTCTATTAATATAAATCAAAAAAATGAATTTATATAGATATCATAGTATAAAATTTTACAATCAGGGGTACTTTTTTAAAACATCTAAATAATTTATCTGTAACTAATGTTCACTTATGTTACACCAATGACATATAAAAAATAACACATGAGGTGTAAATTAAGAAGTTAATTCTAAATAAAACTTCCTAAATTATATCTTAAGAGTGATCAGATGAAACTTCTTTCAAGTAATTTTAATTTTATTTATTTAAACCTATAATCTCAACCCACTATATTTGCCATCCCTCTCAGATTACCCAGTAACAAATATATTCATGGATGTTGTAATTGTTTCATATCTAATGTTATTTAAAACAAATATAAATGAATGATAAACCATTACCATTAATTTAATTTATATAATATTTAATATCCCTAATAAAATAACACTTTAAATTTTTTTGGGAATACATATTAACAATCCTTAGCCTAATGGGATTCTTGAGTGTACTATCCAAATTCAATATGCCATATTAAAAAAAATTATCCTTTATTTTTTTATGGAATCAGAAAATTATTTTTAAATTGTAGAGTATAAATATGAAAATATATTTTAGTTAATAATTCAATTGGCTATATTTTAATAATTATATAATAGATCATGTTAGTGACTTTTCTACAAGATATATATTAGTGAGCCACCTCTGATTGACCCAAGTTGTGTACAAGAGACCTATGATTGGGAATAGTTTATTAAAATGATCCTAGTTATGTATATAACTATATAGAAATTATATATATATAGGATTCATTGAATTCTATATTTATGTAATGGGAATTGTTTTTATTATTTCTCAACTTTATTGGATCATGGGTGTTTGTGTATGCTGAGAAAATATGATCCATAGTTTATTGGGCTATTTGAGATCCTAGTATGAACTTGGAAAGTTCCTTACCATTTATATTGGACTCCAATGTATAGTATAATAAATTATGTTTTCATGTATCTAATTTTAGAAAATATGAACAAGATATTTCTTAATTTGGTCCTTTAGAATCAAGTGGAATTGGTGGATGAAATTTCAATTGTGGAGTATCATATGTGTATCTTTAATTATAGTGAGGAAGGTTTATAAGGTAATTGTATTCCACTTTTTTATTTAATATGGATTAAATTAAATTTACTGGATGAGACATGGATAATAAATGGTAATTTATAGCCTTTATGGAATGGGTTATTCACCAATGATACTTTATTGTAATTTTTAAAAAGAGAGGACTTATAGTGGGGAATTGTTAGTTAATTTGGTATTTTTTGTGTGCTAAATTTTATTTATTACATTTTGAATTTAATTTTATTTATTTTAATATCTATTTTTGTTAATGGGTAGTCATGTTTTTAATTAGAGTAAATCAACTATTATCTTAACATAATTATCAAAATAATATGCCACCAAAACTCGAATGGGTAAGATCAAAATTCTTGTGGACAATATACTAAAAGGGTTGCTTTTGAAAAATAGTAGATAGATGAGTATCCATTAATTGAGTGTTTAGTTACTAATCACTAGGACTTAATAGGGTTTTACTTGGACTCTAGTGGTATTACCCAAACACTTTGTGAAGAAGGATAATTTTTTAATTTAATTAACATGGGATTGAAAAGATACAATTCAAATAATAAATCCCCTATTTGTCTCTCTAGAATAATTTTCATCAAGTGATAAAAAATATTTATTCACTCAATGAATTTAAAATATTTTTTTATAAATCATAATTATGATTTTAAGTGAATATTTTTCATATTAGTTTTTAAAAGAAATAAGTTTTTTATTTTTCAGTATTATAATTTTTTTTCAATCTTCTAGTTTTAAAAAATTATTTATTCGAAGTAATTAAGGGGAATAATTTGGTTTATTTTTTTTCAAATTGGTTTATAGTTAATAAGTGTGTGATATTAATGATTTCATAAAATCTTAGTTAATTTTTATCTTTTGAACGATGTGTGGGTTGTTCTTTGATTTTATATATATTGATAAAATTAAATGGGAATGAAATTAAATATATTATGGGATTTCATATGATTAAAACACTAAATTAATAATTTTTGGAATGAAAAATTACATTACAAATGGCTCAAATTAATGTGGATTTAATATAAATAATTGAGTCGATTGGATAAAATGATAAATGATATAAATTTGGATTAAAATAATTTTCTACGGTGTTAATGTACAATGATATTATTATTGAAGAATTATAATGTGATATTAAAATTTTATGAGCCATAATTTACTCATATGGATAATATGAGATGAAAATTGATTTAATGGGTGTTTATAATGTAATACACATGAGATTAATTATCTCATTACGTTATAAATTTTGGAATAATATTACAAAAAAATATATCACTTTTAATTCATAACTTCATTTCTCTTCTAAATTTCCCTATCTTCTCTATGAAAAAATGATTCCTTTCAATAAAAAAAATATGTTTATATAATTTTTCATTGTAATTTATATGAATTTACCCACCAACTTATGCATAAACAATAAAAGTTTCATCAACATAATGTTTAAGAAAAGTCACTATAGTATTTTAGAAAACATGATATAATTTATGATTTAGATACTTGAAAGACTAATCTAACATTAAAATATAAGTAAAATCATAGGTATTTATTGGGAAAATAGAGAATCCCTTTACACACTAACTCAAATTTTATACATTTTATATATCCAACTATTTGATAGTTTATCCAAGAAATACATTATTATTGAAAAATTTAGTGTTGATAGATTTCCAAATAAACCATGTAATGAACCATTGAATAATGTTGTGGAACAACCCTTCAGATAAGATATAATCAATCCTTAACCACCATGAAATAATGATTTGATAAATTAAAATAGTGACAAATTTATTAATATAGAATATACATATATAAACTAAGATAACATGTCACTAATATAAGGGTTTGAGAATAAATGGAAATTTGGTTTATGGATAAAATCTTTACAAAAAGTGAATCTCGATGTTTTTTGTATATTCGACCCATGAATAGTATTTGGGAAATGAAAACTTCTGGAGAAAATTTTAAATTTTCAACTGTTTATTATCATTCCAATTTTTATTGAATGAAAAATGAGAATCTAAATTATTTGTGTCCTAGTTTGTGGTTGATTATATAGTGAAGTAACACCAAATATTAGTATTCAAAATTTAAATTCCAAAAGAATGTAGTTTTATAGCCATAACCTCATTATATTTGACATAAACCAATATTTTTCATATGGTATAAACTATTTGGGTTATCAAGATTTTTTTATCTCAGGAATATATTTAGTGAAAAAGATAATCCAAAATAGATATACATATCTTCAAATACAAATATTGATTTAGGGTGTAATAATGTTGAAGTGTAGAGACATCCCTAACTCCTAAAAATCCTTCCTCCTCTAATTTCCATTTCATTTTTCATGAGAATCAAGGATTTTCATTAGAAATGGAATCTAATCCAACAATTATTTTTCAATATGATTTTCAACATTTGAATAGATAATTTATGAGGTATTGAGATCACAATAATTTTTAGGGGAATAAAATATAGAACATGTTTAATTAGAATCAATCATCCACTTTAACTATGAAATTTTTTATTCCATAAAGAAAATTTAAATGATAAATTGCCAATAATATTTTTATAATGATTCAATATATATATATTACTTTAGGAATTTACAACCTTATATATGTTAAATTTATAATAGTATACATCATATTAAAAAATTAATCTAAAAATAGATGCTCAGAGAGACTAAAATTGTTTTTTAACAAAATAACTTTTATTAGTTTTAAAGAGTTTATTTTTTGACTTATGATATTTATAAATGAAGATATTAAAAGCCCTTGTAGATTGTGGACACCCATTTTTGGAATAAATATAGGCATTAGTAAAATGAAATTAATAAATTATTCGAATACCTTTATTCAAAATAAATTACATAATATATTCACTATTGAAGTGAAAATTAATATTTATATTAAAACAACATCGTAGATATGATAAAAAGATAAGGAGATATAGGATCCCTTAAATAAACCCTATAATAGTCTTGAATAATCCATAAAATATTTGATTAAACATAATAAAGGAGCGGGAATATTGAATATTTCATAAAATAATATTACATACCAAGTATATGAATCAAAACATAATGAACTTTCATTGAATTAATTTCCAATAAAATCTACCAAAATATTTTTTAATATCAATATTAATGTACATATTAAACCCTCTCATTGTTTTATAAATATTATATGCAATTTATCTAGTTCGCATTGTGAAATCTATCGTATCTTTATTTAGTTATTATACCAGATTTCTTAATATAAATATTTTTGGATGAATTTTCCTAATCCCATTAGCTATAATTTTAGATCATAAATTATTAAAAATTGTGGAAAGATTAATTTTTCCAATGTTAATGAAATAAAGTTTATGCGTATTCATGGGTAAAAATTTATTAGTAGACTTTTGATCCCAATACATGAGTATAAAAAATAAGAAAATAACAACATAGATCACATTTCATCTAATTAAATTGGGATAATTTTTAATGAATAAACTATTAATTCTATTTGGCACAAATATGCTTCAAGAATACATTCTCAAAAAGTATCCTTGATTAACTTATAGTTTGGTATAAATGATTGGAATACATTTTCATTTTATTCAATTAATTTTTTTATGATTTATTATCGAATAATCTTAATTTGAATCCATTACTTCAATGCCAATAGGATTATAAAGTATGAAACAAATGATTCCTCCATTTAAACTTGACTGAGATTAAAATTAAGACTACTACTAGAAATATAGTTTGTCTATTTCATAGATATACATTATTTGAACAACAATTGGATGTATTTGGTTTTGAAATCTCATATGTAGTCTATCTAATCAATTCCTTTTGACTCCAGTAATCCCTTTTCTAAATCCTCTTATGGGAAAGTTGGGAATTATATCATGAATATATTTTCCTATTTATATTAATAGTCTCCATCTCAAATTTGATCTCATCTTCTTATGTAACTTTTTCAGGTTTTATAACCCTTTAAAAAATGTTAAGGGAAATATATTTTCCCTACATTCCCGAACTATGATTGATAAAATTTAAAAATTAAAATAAACCCCTCATTCATTGCCCAAATTTCACTATTTTTCATTATTTTAAGATAAATTCATTAAATTTTACAATGTGATCCACATATTTTTTAAGATTCATACATTTGAAATAGTACATGCCTATATAGAATAATTGACCATAATAATACATTGATCATATATTCATCTATTAATAAAATCAACCATGTTACTGTTAAATATATCAAGAAACTATATATCAGCAATGAATATGTCTGTAACCCTATAGGTTTCCACTTGAGATATATTTCATAGAATAGTGAGTTTGGATACCTGTATAGGAAAATCAATAATCTTATATACATTTATCCAATATTGAAAAAATAATAAATTTTTGAAACCATGAGTATTATTTCATGTTATTTAAATACATGAATCTAGACTAATGAATTATCCACCTAAAATATAAGGTTCATTCAAATATGATTAATAAAACTACATGTAGTTCCAAAATAAATCTCTTCTTAATATGGTTTTTAAGAATATTTAGTATAATACAAAAAAATATATTTTCTAAAAGTTATGTATTTTATCTAAAAAATAATAACATGATGTTATATCTTCTCATCCAAAAAAATTTAAAATATAGTTTTTGTAAAAGTCAAAGTTTTTTTTAATTATAATTGAAAAAAATAATTAGTGAAACCTGGATTACATTAAAAAAAGATAATTTTTTTAACCGTTTGTCAAAAAATAGTTAATAATTAATCATTTTTTACATATCCTGATGTTTATGTCTTTTCATGAAAATTGAACCCCCTATTGATTAAAAACAATAATTATTGATACTAAAAGTTTGAAGCATAAGATACATATCAGTATATTATTGTAGTAATCATTTAATGTTAAAGGAAAATATATTTTGTGCTTTATTTATAGTTATTGGATAATATAAATCCCAATAAACAATATAAGGAAATTTATTTACTTATACCTTACACAACATCTATTTTTAATTTAATTTACTCAGTGATAATATTCCAGAAATCAATATATATGTTTTCCACCTTTAGTGAAAAATTAGATTCTGAAAAAATGGACCATTCTATAACAGAGTAGAAAATTTTAGATTAAATAAGTCTATCATTTTTATGGATTTTTATAACAAGAGAATCTTCTAAATGTGTTTATTTACTTTAAGAAACAATATCTTTTGACACATAATTAACTTCCAAAATTAGAGTATTTTTCAACGGGTCATCTAAATAATAAAATTATTTTCGATGTATAATTTTCAGCAACCCATTGGATGATGGGTCTAAGTGGATTCTAATATATCATATTTAAGCCCTATTATTTTATATATTTTTGGAAAAAATTATTGTACCCCAGTCATATAAGAACCCGGATCTTCTTTTCAGGTACATTTCCCCTTTTTCTAGAGTTTTTAAGAAAAAATGAATTTTTCAGGAAATTTTCAATGTTTACGCCGTGTACTCTTTTCCAGCTCAAAGCCGTGTGCTGGCCATGTCTGGGCCACACACACGGTGTGTAAGGTTGAGGTAGAGGCCGGTTAATTCAGAGTATGGAAAATTTTAAGTACACGCCGTGTACTCAGGAAGTACATGACGTGTACTTTCTTTTTTTCATTAAATGGACCGGGGTCACGCCTAACCCCCAAAATCATCTTCTTCTCTAGATTTCTTCAGCCCAGAAGTGACCGTACGACCAAATCTTCTCTGAGCTCCCACCTCGCCGTCCGTTATCTAATTTGAGCACGGTCGATTGCGTTAGAATCGGAACGGTGAGTTCTTCCTTATTCTTTAGTCTTGTTTTTTGATTCCTCCTCATTTCCATGTTATCATGGGATGAAGTTTTTGTGCGTTTTATCAGATCTACGTTGTTCTAAAAAGAATCTATCATCATGGTTCACATATATTGATCTACTAGGATCGAGGTAGGTGGTTTGTGCCTTTCTGTAGAATGTTGATGAATATTATGTGCAAATTCCACCAATACCTGTGAATGGGGTATTGCGTGTTTCCTGTTTTTCCCCTGCTATTTTCCTGATTTCCTTTTTTTCTATATTAGAGGGTATTGCTTGTGAGTAGTGTAATTTATTTTGTGCTCATATTGCTTTTCCATGCTTATTTTGCCTGTTGGGAGTTTTGCCGGTTGCCATGCCTAGTTTTAGGATAGCGGAACTGTTGTTTTGTTATTGCTGTTGAGTCGTAGAATGATGCCCAAGTAGTTCTTGAGGTTTACTTGGTCTATATACATGCGCTGAGCATGTTTAGTTATACTCAGGACTGTGAGAACCTAGAGTAGTAGACCAAAGGGAGAATTGACGGAAGGTCTTCTCCAGAGTGTCTTTTAATTACGATGCGAGACTATAGGGGGAATTGACGTTTAGTGCTTCTCCAGAGAGACTGTAGATCCTTGACATGGTCCACATGGGGAATTGATATTGAGTGCTTCCCCAGAGATCATTTAGCACGATACAAGACTATATGGGGGAATTGACGGTGAGTGCTTCCCTAGAGAGACTGCTTAATTGCGTAGCTGAACCAGAGGGGTGAGACTGTGTGTGCCTCCCAGAGGGTTTCTAGTAATATAGGTTGAACCATAGGGGTTAGGCTGTGAGAGCTACCCAGAGGGTTACCTGTTTTCTTCTTGTTGCTGACTATTTACTTGTGTGCTGTACTTGTTAGAACTGTGGATTGTAGCTGCTTGTGCTTTCCTGTTTACTGCCTCTTGTTTATTTACATCCATGTATTCATTTGATTGAAAGGCACAAATATTTGGGCGATTTCCTACTGGTATTTTATCTCACACCCTGTTTGGGCCATGCTTTTGGGCCGAAGCAGACTATGTTGCTGCATATATAGACAACGGAAAGCACGCTTCTACTTTAGGATCTTGATTCCACCAGGACCCTTGTTAATTAAGATAAATACATTGTACTTCAAAATGGATCCATATTGAAATAATGGTATAATTAATTTAATGTATAAAATCAGGTATCAATTTCTATACTCTCATTATTATATAATTAATAGACCATGTTTTACATAGGTGACATTGGTGGAATTCTTCATCTTCATTATAATGAAGTAGAAGATGAAAATTTCTACTATAATAATTGAAAAATTACCATTAATCTTGATTAATAAAAAGGTTCTATGTGTAAATCAAAATTATGGATTCTTCATGAAGAAATATGTAATAAGTTTTCTCCAATTCACATCCTCATAGGTAAAGGATAGTGTTTACATATATTTTAATATGGATAGAGGTTTTATGGGAAGTTAATAATTTTCACCCAACATAATTAAGGTAAATCATTTTGAACTGTGTATTGTCAATGAAGAGATAGAAGGAAAGTTATAATTTATTTTTCCCTATAACGAATCCAATTAATATTTATGATTTATAATGTTTGTGAAGATAATTATATATGATAGTAAATTTTTTAAATGTGATATGAATAAGAAATTTCTGTTAGAAATAATTTTATTCAATGTCTTACTCATGGGAATTATTTATAGGTAATTTTTATTGATATTTGGAATTATATATGATGAATTAAAAAATTAAAGGGAAGATATAAAAATGGATTTTAGTTGAGTTCTTTTGATAAAAACTAATACATTTGTTTTAATTAGTTATCAAAAACATTATAAGTGTATTTTGGTAATGATATACTATTCTTTTTTAAAATGTTATATTTTGAATTTTTTAAATTAATGAGTGTCTGAGATGATATTTTATATAAATTTTATTTATTTCAAAATGATTTAAAACTATATTTAATATAAAATGAAATGTAAATTAATTTTTTTATTATCGATATTTTCATGAAGTGGGGGATAATTATATGAGATCTTAAAAACATAATTTTAAAAAGTGTTATAATTGATAAAAGATTGTGTTTTTATGAATATAATGCGTTTTTGAATTAATAGTTTTATATGATATAGAAAGTGAATGGAATGATTTCTAGGTCAATAAAATGGGGATCTTTTAGTGTGTTTATATATTGTAGTTGAGTTATGTTTATTAATTAATTAGCATGTATTAATAGAAATTATGATTTCAATTTTAAATAGATGGTGTTTAATATGAATTAAATTATTAATGAATAATACCTTAATAATGTTCTAAAATATGAGATTAACAAATATTTAAAATATGTTATTTATATAACGATTTATTATTCACTGAATAATTTTCTAAGATGAGGACTGATTAAGTAATTTTTTACTTATTGAAATAGATAACTAAAATATTAATTAAATTATTTGTTAATATTTAAAATTTATGTGAAATATATATTTTTATATGATATGAGAGTTTTATAGATTGCTGAGATGGTTGTATAGTACGAGATATTAGAATAGATCAGTAAGAGCTATGTTATTCTTTAAACATGATTATTTTAGGAGGTAAAAATATTATATTAGATAAGAGTATGGTTGACCTTGTGGTATATTATTCCTTATTCTTAGATGTATGTTAAGTAATCAATCTGATATGTGTATATTTATCAACTTTTATCATTATGATCTATAACTTAATAGATACTTTTTTACCCATGTGTTTGGATATGATATTTCTTAATACATGTTAGGTATTCACTACCACTGGTCAAAGAAGGTAAATATGTTATTATGGTTAATTAGTTAGAAATCAATGTATTATGATGTGTGTTTTCAGCAACTACTAAATATACTACTTCCACTTTATGGCAATGAATTATACACATAAGGTCCTATTTAAATAAAATTATTACATTGAGACATGATAGTATTCTTTATAAATGTTAATGATACCTTTTACATACATATCTCTTATGAATACTGATTTAATTCATAGTGATTCATGTTATGGAAGGAGTCCTCCATAAATGGATCATGGGAAATAGTTTATTCATGAAAGAAATTAACTGATGAATTTAGACTTAGGATGATACATTCTTTCGTATTATATTTTTAAGATATTTCAGTTTCTTATTATATTTATGTGTAAAATTGAGCCATTTCTATACATATTTATGTTGTACATTATCATATAAAATTATTTGTCACATGATGGGATTTATTAGTTATTAATATGTTATTTTATTTAATATAGTTTTTTAGATTTACATTATAGATTTTGTAATGATCCATTTATGGTTGAATAGCTCCATAAGAAATCAATTTAGACCCTTGTTGTTAGAAACTAAACATGGGTGATAGGGGAGTTTACATGAGGCCATGGAGATTTTTACCTTATTGGAATTTTCATAAGGAGATATTATAATATGGGTGTTATTTCAAAGAGTCTATATGTGTAAATATTTATATGCATAATAAGGAGTTTTAAAATTGTGATAGATGTGTCTTTATGGGATTTGAGAATATAAAAATATGATATATGATTAATTTTTGAATAATATTTTTGAGGTATTAACTTGTCACTATAATATCAAAAAAAAAAATCAGGTACAATTAAATTTTATTGATGATGTATAGATTTCTATGTTTTAAAAATTTATTAGGTGATTATTCTATCTATTCAATTGTTTAATTATTTATTGGGTGAAGTGTTTTAATAAAAAAATCAACTTATTAATTGGCCTAAAATAATTTAATATCAAAACAGATTGATTAAATTTGATGAGTATTTATATAAAATAGTTCTAAAAAAATTCAAAGAGATATATTATTGATGTTATGTTTGTTTAAAAAATATTCCACTAGTATGACGATTAGAGAATGCATATTCTCTTTATTAGAGATGAATAAATACTTACGTAGATAAATATTTGAGAACACGGTTTCTTTAATGTTTAATTTTTAAATTTTAATATATGATATAAGCAGAAATACAGAAAACATTTTGTGGTAATAGTCACCCATTATTGATTATGTTATAGTGTTTATATTGGTATCACATAATTTTTGACATCATGAAATAAAATTATATATAGCAAAGCCCCTAATTTTATGTGTATAGTAATATCAATGGATTGTAATACAAGATGTGATAATAAAATTTTAGTGAAATGATAACTAAATATTTGATGGATTTCTTACTTAAATGGAGTGACACTTTGAAAATGTTTTAAAATGATTAAAACAATATTTTTAGGGGATTATGGACTCCTTAATGATATTAATTGAATTATGTTATATTATAAATGAAAATATCCCTTCATTATATATATATATATATATCACTTGATTCATTGTGATAATTTTAATTGTTATCTCATCTTTTCTCATGATTATCATTATCGTTATTTTTATCTTGATATTTCAAAATATAAGAGACTATAAAATAATTCATTGATTCAATTTATGTTGTAGATACCAATAAATGTGAGTACATCATTATAATCACTAATAAGTAATCATAAATCACACTACTAACGGAAAGATTTAGATCAACAATGAGATATACATGGTTTATTTTAATATCATTTCATGGAATCCACTCACATCCAAGATTGTAAATAGATTTTTTATTCTATAAATTTTTTAATATGGGTAGAAATTTGTATCATATTGTGTTACCATATTAAAAAATCATGTCAAGATGCTCAAACACAAACCCAAACAATTTATTAATATGGTTATTGTATTGTTTTCGTAATATTGCTTATTATTTATTTAATTATTTATTTTATGACATATATTTATAAATATTAATTATATTATATGGATTTATATTAATTATTGAAAAATGACCTCGAAAATTGGTCCAAAAGTCCCACACCAGACAAATTTAATTAAAAAAGATATTATGGCTACAAAAAGTATTAATGGAACATTTAAAAATCACTAAATAAATTATATTGGAGAATGTATATAGAATTATCAAAAACAATAATTGGTTAATAGGAATCATTATCCTTTATTAACTTATTTGAAAAATAATCAACAACCATGTTACCTTTATGATAGATATGAGTACTTGTTTTTTAATTACCTCCAGAGAGTTCATTATTTTAATCCAGAACATATGGTTACCCCATTGAATAATGTGTATAGTAGTTTTAATTATTTATATTGGATCCATGTGAAATTTATCAATATTATATAATTCTCATTGTCCAACTTAGTCTAATTAATCACTAATGAAATAAACATCAATTTAGATTAACATTTGATGAGGTTCCCAAGATCTAGATAAAATAATCCTTCAATAAATTCTTTATAGATCATAGAAATAAAAATGCATACCATAGTTCTAGATTCATATATATATCCATCCAATTATGATTGACATTTAGACAACTAATCCAAGAGGGAATGCACTTGAAATATGAGTACCTACCTAGTTTATTTAGTGTCCTATAAACAAAAATAATTGTAATGATAAACTGGTTCAGAATATTATTATACATTATTCTATATTTCACTTAACCGACTAATTGAACATAATTGGAAGCACAAACACGTACCACCTTACTAGGGGAATGTTTCCATTCAAATATTATCCAATTTTTAATAACCCATAAGAAGTAGAAAAAAGTTCTAGTATCTACAAAAAATATGTTAATGATATAATTTCACAGCTATAGTATATTGATTCTAAAAATAAATTTATGTAAATTATTATTAACCAACTAATATAATTAAAAGTAACAAAGATCCATATTCTAGATGTGAATAACAAAATTAAACTCAATGAATATTTGAGTATATAATTCATAACTTATCAATAAAATAATAATAATTTGTAGTAATATAAATACATGAAGCTCGAATATTATCCCTATGGCACTTTCCATTAGGAATTATTTATATATAGCAATCATTCAGTAATGTTGGATGAAATATTTTTTGAAGGGATTAAAATATTTATGTGGTTATTAATCCACACCCCACATGTAATTATAATTATTATTTTAAATAGTTTAACCTATTCTATAAGTCATGTAATAATTCAAATCATACTCAAGGAAAAGGATATTTTGGAAGTTAAGTACAATGCGATAATGTTATGAATAGTAACCAGATTTGAAAAATCTAAAGTCTCAAATATATATACGTTTAATGAAAGATAAAGGGAAAAAGTACAATTTGAAAATAAAAATCATATGAAATTTGATATTCTAAAAGATAAATTTGAAATTAAAAAAAGTGATCCTTTTTGTATCTTAAATAATTTCACAATTGGATACATGAATAGGAAGACACACTGTAGAACCATGATAAAAATATTTCCACTTAGGAATAAAATCAATAATCATTAATTAAATGATTTTGGTTCATCAATTCTATTTTAAATAAAATTCCATAGAGAACTAGAAGTGAGATATTAATTAAACATTCTCAAAATTTTAATAAAAAACACACCCATGTAAAGTGGTTTGAAAAAAATTCATGTTATGATTCCATCTAAACTAAAGACTAATCTAATCCTCATATTTAATAATGTATCCAAATTCATTCATATATAATTTATGTTCATGTTCCATGTCAAATATTATCAATGATAACTTTTAATCACAATGAAATCCTAAAAATATCTTCAATAGTATCAAAGTGAGTTTCTTTGAAGAATCAAAAACATGAAAATTGAAAATGAAACCTAGGTATATTTTTCCAAAAATCACCTTGTGGAATATAAAAGAACATCTTAGTTTATGTAAAATTAAAATTAAATGTTTTTGTTTTGAAAATATTTATTTATTATTCATATAAAAAACCATGTCATTATAAAATCACATCTTTACACCATTCGTTGCCCAAAAAATGTAAACAGTGACTGGGAATTAGATTTCCATGTTAAAACAGATACATATTAAAAGAGTAACTTGATGTAGTAAATTGTGGAATATTACATAAAATATTTTCATGATTCATATTCTTAAATTAAAACAAGTCAGCATCAATGTTTTAAAATCCATTTCTATATATAAATAACTATACTGTAGTAGTGGATTTTATGGTGTTATTTTGAAAAGAATATCCTTAATAATCTTTTCCAATATATTCCCACGTAAATTTAGATAGTATAACAATAAAATTTATAACACTGAATATTTCATTTATTTATGGAATGTTATATTTAATATATATACAAAAATGGATTATACTATGATTTTTTATAAGATGTAATGTATTTTTTCCAATTTATTCATAGAAATTTCATACCATGTACATAAGAGAAATATGAAATGTAAAATAAAATATTTAATATCATTTAATCACTAATATTATTTGTTTTCTAGTTTTAAACCTAATTATAATAGTTCACTCTATTTTACAAATTTTGTTTTATAATTATTTTAGAATTATGATATCGCTTGAGTATTCATCTATGAATAGTGGGGTATTGTGTTGGTCTTTCCACCATCCCAGGTTCCTAGGCTCGATTCAAAAAATTTATAATATGGGTAATTATTATAACATACATTCCACCTTATCTATTTTTCTTTCATATTTTTACAACCATCTTCTACTGAAATCCCTCTGGTGTAGATTGTGAAGGAATGTGTTCCCCTTGAATCATGCCTTCAATTGGCCACATTTTAGATACTATACCACGTGTATTGAAATAGAAAAATAGGTGTTATTAGGATCATAAATCATTGGGATATAAATATACATGATGAAAATAAATATAATTAATAAATTACCAATCCTATAATTCATATAATTTCATAAATAACTAATCGATCCAAAAAGAATATGATGAGGAAGATACAGTTATAGAAACTTCATAATCAAGAGCTAACACCAACCAATACCATGATCTAGTAATGTCCCACCCATTTAATAAAATTTTCCTATAAACATGAAAAATAGAATTCTAGTTTAGGGTGAGCATACAAGTATACTATATAAGATCCTCCCCCAAATCCATTATGAAAAGGAGGAGGAAGCATTCCAATTCCTCAGTGAATAAAGAGTAAAATCAACTCATTACCATTTTATGTCAATTAATTTCACAAACATTACTAATGCTCACTAAACCAAAAGTGTATACATGAATAGTAAAATTATATAATGGAAAATACACAAAATGAACCCCAATTCCACTTTCATATTGACCTAGTTTCTTACACACCCCAACTACAAGTTCCCTAGTGCTATCATCCCTTGCATATAAACCAAACCTCTTGAACAAAAATATGTATATTTTCATCACTATATATTCTAAATATTTCATCCATGTCACTACAACACACCAAAATAACTTCATTATGAGTTACATTATCAATAAAGGCATCAAAAGTATACCCTCACCCTTTAAAATATTCATCCACCATGTACCCACATCATAACCATATAGCCTCAATCCATCATACTCCATAATACATCTAGAAGAGAGTGTGTGGAAAGAGGAGTATTCCATGATCCATTACCCATATAACTTAGATGTTCAAGGAAACCCAAAAAAAAATATATCATATGTTTTCTAATCACAATTTTTAAATCTGGTGGTGGTTCCTAATAAATAAAATAAAATAATATCAATATATAAAATATCCCAGGTGCCTAGCCCAAGTTTCTTATTCTTAACATCACAACCCTATATCCTGAATGATCGAAATTTTATTTCCAAAACATTGCCACACATATACAAATATGATACTACACTATGAAACTATCCAAAACTCTTCATATTTATCCAATCATATATATTATAATTACAATTACTTTTTTTGATTACCAATCAATAAATATTTCATTATTTAATTCATTTTTTAGTACATTAAATTACCACTTAATTATTATCCATTTATGTAATAAAAATCAATTTTATTTTTAATATGAAACGTATATTCCAAAAAATAAAATTACATGTTATAACTCCTATTGTATCACACTGAACTAAATCATCGTGTCTGAGATGATGTTCCACAAGAACGCATTTTCATTTCCACATATACAAGTGGTTTCTGACTAGCAGAAAGGGTCTTGAGATGTCATGGGGAGACTATTCCCTTAGTAATCATAGCCACACACCTGAATATAACATAATATATATAATCCAAAAAAAAATATGATGAAAATAACATAAATATGATATTATAATAGATTTCAATGTTGGTAATATATAAATAAATAGAACATACCACCAGTGTGGAAGAGAAAAATTTATAAGTAATATAACTGGGAATAAATAAATAAATCTTGTCATGGTAGCTATCTGTAGTCTTTCCAGTCATTGTTCCCATATCCTAAATCTAATCCCCTTAATAACCTTACATTGGAACCCTTTCCTTCTCAAGATCCATTATCATGAGGTCTTTATGTGCACCAAGATAATCATGTAGGGTGTTAGTGTTCACTAATTAGAACACAACCAATGCAACCTTATCTCAATGGAACAAGTATATTAAGGTGCTTGTTAGGATGGATGTTTAAAATCACATACTAGAATATATCTAATCAAATATTAAAAATTCATGTTCTAATCAGGTTTCCTTAAAAAAGGGTCATACTATATTTGGTTTCATACTAGAAGATTAATATGTGTAGTCATCACATGGAATAGATAATGCTATATGACTTTATCTATCTTTAAAGAGATGATGCATTATTCCATTAAGGAATAACTCCTTGAACAAAATTAAGGGAAATACACACCCATGAATGAAGAAAAACATTTTTTCTCAAATAGAATGTATGAATGGCATGCCTACACCAATGGAACACTAGACATATGAAATAAATTTCCCCATTGGTATATCAAACTATTATACTGATTGTCTTCCAAAGGTTTATGGTATTATCTACTCTATGGGAAAATCACATGCTGAACATGGGAACTATTTTTCATATTTCTCAAGCCACAATCTATGATTCATGTCATCTACAAACCCCCTATAAGGGACTAATTAAATCCATCAAGTCCACCTATCAAAAAATTAAAATAAATAGAGGTTCTAATGGATATGAAAAA
This sequence comes from Viscum album, assembly GCA_963277665.1. Taxonomy (NCBI): domain Eukaryota; kingdom Viridiplantae; phylum Streptophyta; class Magnoliopsida; order Santalales; family Viscaceae; genus Viscum; species Viscum album. The sequence continues at coordinate 787,981,447 of OY728166.1, forward strand.
ACCCACATGTAAGGCATGAAATTTAAAGGAATAATACATCACAATAAATATTACCAAGAATATGAGTAGTGAACAGATAAGTTAAAACATGGAAATGAAAAATTAAGGCATATCAAGCATTCAAAAGGATATAAAATACAAACATATAAGATGAAAAATAGATAGGAACACACATGTCATACCAAAAACGGTCTCACATAATACCCATAAATTCCAACCTAGCATATCCTGAAAGGCTCTCTAATCTATGTAAAAACTCATTACCAATAAAGAAAAAAACTCTAAACAATATACCTTGATTGTAATAAATTCCCACCTTCACCGTGTTGGATCTAATTTCTAATAAATGTTGAGAAATGATATTGGGTCCAACTTGTTCTTTGATTTTATTTATTCTCTATATATTAATATGTTGATTATTTTGACCAAAGAAAGTTTATTTTTTTGGTGCTGTAAATTTGTATTGAAGATGGGTGGGTGTGTAAAGCTTTTAGTTGGATCAAGAACAATCCTTCTGATAATTAAATCCAGAATATCGGACTCAATCCATCAGCATGAAGCAATTTGATCCATAATATTGGTTTTTTGATTGTGATAATATCCTAGAAATAATATTGAGTATGGATAGAATTCTTTTATTATACTGAGAAGAATTATCATTTTTTACATTCGATACTAAACCAAATGATTATTTTCTGTAATGTAATTCACAAAATCCATAAGTTTACTATGAAACATTTGATGGAATCCTTATAAAATAAATGTGGAGAGCCGGTTCTACCATATATATTGAGGATTGGTTTGTAAGAAAGTATTTATTGAAAATATGGTAAGTCACAATACATACAAATTTATGTCAGGATATCCTCTTCCAATATCAAATGAATTCAAAGTCATGATAAGTTCATTTTTACCAGATGAATTTTATAGAAGAAAAATGATTTGTGGAAGAGAGGAGGATATTATGTGAAGTATTTTAGATGTTTCCCATTAGTGTAAAAAACACTGAACATATAAGGAAAAATATCATCATTATTAGAATCATTAGTGTAAAGATATTATAAGTTTAACGACCCAGACATTCATTATTGAAAACTTCTATTGTTATAATTAAATGTCTTATTACAGATATATACAACTTATACAATTCCTTGGTTTTATGTTTTTAGACATTAAAATTATGTTAAGCATTGTGACCATTTCTAATACAGTCGTTAAACAATGATCACATGATTAGTATGAATATAGGGCTTTAACAAACCCAATTTACTCAGACAAAGGAAGCAATGGCCTCATCCAGTAGAATTGATCCATACGAAGACCATTTGTCATTACTTGTAAATGATGTGGTATCATTGGGCTTCACTCTGGACCAAGCCCAAGACAAGATTTAACATGTTATGCTCAAATGGAACCACCTATATAAGAATTGGAAGTTGATAGAGATTACCACCTGAGCGATGTTATCCGAGCCACCCCAAGAGTCTGTCACCATCGCACATATTACCCTTACTTCATATGTGGGTGTTATAAGGGGTTGTGTAATAAGACCATAGCACTAAGATTATGTGCATTATATTTGTATATAATAAATAATATATATTCATTTTATTATTGTTACTTTGTAAATAGTTTTGTAAAGTAAAAATAGTATTTTTAGTTAATATTTAATTAAGAAATATATTTTGATGAATTAATAGATTTTTTAATTAAATGATATTATAATTAAATATTAATACTAAATTTAATTATATTTAATATAAATTATCGTATCATTTTTATAAATATAATTGTAATCTTTATTAAGGTTTTAAAGCTGTTTTTGTCAAAACAAATGAATTTTCGATAAATAAGCTTTTTTTAAAGTAAAAAATTAAATATTTAAAAAATTATTTTGAAAAAAATAATTTCTTTTTGGAATCAGGACGTTGATGTTATCCAACTGTGAATGTTTTATAATTTTCTGATCAATTCAAATATTTGGGTAAAAATTAAATATTTTTTAATTATATAATGTGTTTTATGACATTATAATGACCTATTAGTGATGTAAAATATAATAAATGGAATTTTGAGCCAATATATGTTTTACGATCAAAATAATTTTATTTTAGGTTTTTTTTGTTTATTTTACAAAGATTTAGTAGACCCTCCAAGACTTATAAAACATTTTACCTTTTTAAATTGACTTCCTTGTGAGTGTGACTCACCTCGACATAAGAAAGCCTAATATTTTAAGATGTTAGAACATTTTACTTATAAAATAAATTTCTCCAATACCTTTTGGAAAAAAACATGGGCAAATACCATGGTATGGTTTGTGGTTTTGATTAGTTTAATGTGTGGGGTCCAAAACCTAAATAACAAAGAATTCCTTATCCTTTCATATATAAACCCACCCAAGCTTGCAATTTCTCTTCACTCAAATATTTTAGAGCTTGACTAAAAGCTTACATAATCTCTATATAATTCTCCCAAGGTGCCCCAATCTCTCAATAATCCTCTCTAAATCCCCTCCAAAGCCTTTGGGATCACACTTCCATGTAATGGATTTCTTCCATTCTCAATGTTTTTCAAATTTATTTATTTTGTTATACCATTTTGTCAATTAAACATGTTGGGGTATGATTTCCCACCTCCCTCGTACATTCCTACATGTATTTAAATGATTATACACCTATTTATCTCTCACTAATTCATACCATTCACACCCGTTACCATACCGTAATTCCATAAGTAATTTCTCTCTTCTCATTTACATTCAAACAATTCTTTTATATTATGTAACTAAATTCCATTACATATTTTGAGAAATTTATCTACATGACCCCCTTACTATCCATTTCCTGTAAATATGGTGAGATACCCTTTTCTCTCTCATCATCAATTTTTATGAATTCTTATGTCATGCCGTTATGCGGCCGAAATGGCACTATGATTTTCCAAGCCAAAGTCAATGTGTAGTGAATAACTTGCCTAATTCACTATCATGGGTATTCACCTTTATGAAAATTTAAATTTTGATTTTGGAGTTTCATGTATTAATTCTACATCCATTATCATGGAATAAATGATGACATTAAATGAATCCATGTTGTATGATCTATGTGGCACATATGCATAAAATGAAATGATTAAGAAGGGTGAACCCCGATAGTTCTCAAATTCATTTGGTAAATATTATTATCATGATACGTCAAGTTAAATTAGGGTTTACTCATTATAATTCAAGTGCAATGAGGTTTTACTCATTCTACATGTGCAATGACCCTTGGATCATGCTTATACCATGTTAAGTGTGGTTGCCACATTTCCAGGTTATGATAATCAAGTTATATCATGCCTTTATTTTCATGTTTCACTTATGCTTCTTTGATATTCAGATTTCCTAACATTTTCTATATTATTCCTTTTATTCCTTTTTTACTGCCTTACGAGGCTTTATAGCTCACCCTTTTCTTATTCATGTTCTTAGGTTATCTAATGTAATTCTAAGTACGAGGGAATGTAGTGGTCAGGTAAAGGTAGTTTTCAATAAAGATGTTGTGTTTCATGGTTTAAGTCATTATGTAATGTTACTAAGCCCCAAATAAAGTAGGAATATCAATATTATATGTTGTCTTAAGTGAATATTTTATTAAATAAATCATGTTTATGTGTGTAATAAAAAATAGGGTTTTTATTGTTGTTATTAGAGGATAGTTGTAGTTATTTTTGGGATTATGATTAGAAAACCCTAGTTATAGACTTATGGATAAGACTAGGAATAATAAAAAAATCCTGAAATTTTGGTGAGTATTTAGTAAGTGTTGTTTCATGAAAATACATCCTTGTATGGATACAAGTAGGTAGAGGAAGCTCTGGCACATATGTATCCTAGAGGTAAAACCTAAAAACACCACTTTTAGCTAGAATCAAATGGGAACTAGTGAAAGACAATGAGCCTTTCTCCACTCTTGGTTATGACAGTCCTGAAGATATTCTTCGGTAAATTCACTAGCTTAGTTTGAACCATTGTTAAGGGAATAAAAAATATCCTAAGAATGTATGTTGGGAAGTGGACCATTGATAATAGATATTGAATCCTATAAATTCATAAGTTTAGGAAATAAATGTAATTTATAAGTCATCCTTTTTTTCTTTGAAATACCCTTTATGTGTTAAACCTAATATTCCTTTTATTCTATCCAATGGCCTATAATAGGAGGAATCGACCTAACAACTAATGCAACGATCATGGTGGTTATTATTCTAATGATATGAAAAATAAAATAGGAGTAATAATCAAAAACATTGTCACAATACTCATTAAGTTAACTGAAACTTTGAATGAAAACATGGTTCAAGAGTAATGTTCAACCCCCCCCCCCCCCAAGAAAGAACAAGTTTCATGATACAATGGCCTCCTACTTTTAACGGATCATCTGATCCCCCAATTGCCAAATAATGGATTAACTCTATTGAAAAGATCTTCTCCATCCTTTAATGTTCCAAACAATATAAGGTTTATATGGATACTTAATGTATGGAGGGTGAAGCAGATCAATATTGTACATTGATCAAAAATATGAATCCGTAGGAGGAGATCATGGCATTGGAAATGAATAATTTCTAAAAAATGTTTTTATAAAAATATTTTCCTTGCTCCCTCTGACTTAAGATTGAATGGGGATTTCTTTCCCTCAAGAAAAAAGATGAGGAATTTATCGGAGTATATGAGAAAAATATCACAAGTCTTTCATGATACGTATCTAGCATTTTCATTACCCATGAATGCACGGTTGACCACTTCTTTGGTGGGCTAAAACCTAGCCTATGGAATCCCCTGGAAATCCATGACTTCGAAAGCTATGAGCAAATTTTCTGATGTACTCTCAAAGTTGAATTGGAGATCAGAGAACCATAGGGGTACCATGGGGATAAGAAGCATAAGGTGGACTTAAAATATGGTGGTCTGATGGATAAATGAAATGGTGCTATGAAAGTCCATCACCCCACTAGCTGAAGGTGCGGAAAGAATCACCCCGGAAATTGCATGAAGGGGACGAGGAAATGATTTAGGTGTGTAAGAGAAGGACACATAGCCGTTAACTGCTGACGTGAAAACCTTCTGCTGTGACGTGGGTGTGGAATGATCTATTTGACCCTCAACGTGTTGTTCATTGCATCAACTACAAATAATCATGGAACCTTGAAAATCAGTTCCCTAAGCCAACGGTTTTCAAAGGAAACCAAAAACCTCCAAGGTAACAAGGGAGATATTTTTCCACCCCTACCACTAAAGTGAACCCCGACAATGAAGTGGTGACAGGTACTCTAGTTATTTATTCATTAATAGAAAATGTACCTTTTGATTCTGGTTCTACACATTCTTTTGTATCCCAAAATTTTGGTAGAACAATCCCAACACCACCACAAATCATGGAAGTAAAGAAGTCGGTGAGTAAGGAAAATGGGGAAATCATTGAATCCCATGAATATAACTCCTACCCTATCATTATTTGTGGATTTAACTTCTGGGAAAACCTCTTCATAATCCCTTCGGTGGAATTTTATGCAATTATCGGCATGGATTGGCTTTCCTTATATAGATTCAACATAAATTGTTGTGAGAGGGAAATCACACTCTATTTGGAGAATCGACCCCCAAATCTATAAAATTACGAGGAGGAATATGAATCTTCTTTTGCACCATCATATCAAGAACGTATATTACGTCTCTATAAGTATACATATATATCTCAGATGATAGATTCTAAGGAAGAAACCACCCTTGAGGACATGCCTATTGTGAGGGAATTCGCTGAAGTGTTTCATAAGGAATTGGTTGGTCTTCATCCTACAAGAGATGTTTAATTATCAATTGATATTATACCTGGGGTGTTTCCAATATCCAAGAATCCAAATAGAATGGCGGTTGTGGAGATTGAGGATATAAAGAAATAACAACAAGAGAATTTGGATAAAGGCTTTATTCTCCCATGTGATTCACCATGGGGTGCACCAGTCCTCTTTGTGAAGAAGAAGGATTGGTCAATGTGCCTTTGCATTGATTATTGAAAGGTTAAAAAGATCAAGATAAAGAACAGGTATACTCTTCCATGAATTGATGTCTTATTTTATCATCTACATGGAGAACAACACTTTTCCAAGGTGGATTTACGATCAGGATATTACCATTTATAGGTGAAGAAGGAGGATATCCCCAAGATGGTTTTTCATACAAGGTACATGCACTATGAATTCATAGTAATGCCTTTCGGACTCACTAATTCTCCAGCAATATTCATGTACATGATGGATGAGGCCAACATCGGTAATAGATATCTGTAGCATCCTATGGTTAGATGGATATTGTTGTCGATTTTTGAGAAATTTCTCACAATTGTCCAACCCTATTACCAAGTAAACATGTAAGGTAGTAATGTTATATTGGAGTGATAAACATGAAGAGAGCATCAAGGAGTTGAAAAGGAGGGTTATCACTGTGCTCGTGCTCACAATACCCTCAAGTGGAGAACTTTTTGTGGTACTCATTGATGCTTAGAAGAAGAGTCTGGGTTGTGTGTTGATGAAAAATGAAAAAACAATTCTTATGCATAAAGTAAATTTAAAGTTCCTGAGAAAAATTATCAAACACATGATCTGGAGTTGGCTTCAGTGATATTCTCTTGAAAAATTTTGCGACATTAATTCTTTGGGGAGAAGTGCGAGATATATACAGACCAAAAAAGTCTCAAGTATTTATTCACAGAGAACGAGTTGAATATGGGAAAACGAATATGGTTCGATGTGATCAAACACTATAGCTTATCAATCCATTACCACCCTGGGTAAGAAAACAAGGTGGCATATTCTCTAAGTAGAAATAAACCAGCAATTATATCATTTATGAGAATTGAAAAAGATCCAATCTTTTTGGGTTTGATGAATATTGACATGAGAATAAAAAATAAGGGAACATCATCAACCCTTTCACAGATTATTTTTCAACTGTATTTTTTGGAAAGGTTAATGGATGTTTAAAAGGATAATGTGGGAATTTAGAAGAAAATGGAAACAATTGGAAAAGGGAAATCCTTGTTGTTCAATGTCAATGAAGAAGGAATTGTGAGATTTGGTTCAAGACTATGTGTCCCATAAAATCCGGAGTTAAAGAAAGAAAATTTGGAAGATGCACATAGTTTGAATTTCTCTATTCACCTAGGAAATAGAAAGATGTATCAAGATCTCTAGGATCATTATTAATGGGATAACATGATTAAATATATCACTGAGTATATATAAAATTTACTGGTATGTCAGAAAGTGAAGTCTAGGAGGCATAAGTCTAAGGGTATGATGAAATAATTATCCATATGATCATGGAAATGGAAGAACATCACCATGGACTTTGTCACTAGACATCTGAAGAAATCTAATGGAAACAATGCTTTCTGGGTTGTTTTAGATCGTCTTACAATGAATGCACACTTCATTGCAGTTTTGATGGATTTCACATTGGATGAACTAGCAAGGATATACATGAAAGATGTGGTAAGGTTTGATGGAGTACCACTATATATTATATCTAATCGAGATCCAATATTCACCTCTTTGTTTTGGAAGAGTATTCATCATGCTCATAATATAGATCTGAACATCAGAACGACTTATCATCCTCAAACTGATAGTCAATCTAAGAGGACTATCCAAACACTTTGGGACATGATGAGAGCATGATCAATGCACTTACAAGAATGATGGAATCAACATCTTCTCTAGTTGAGTTCTCTTACAACATCAGTTTCCAATCAAGCATCCAAATGGATCCTTATGAATCCCTATATGGTAAGAGGTGCAGAACACCGACATGTTGGGATGAAGTTGGGGATTGGAAACTCCTATGTACAAAAATGGTCGAAGAAATGATGGAGAAGGTTAAGATCATCTAGAAATACATTAAATCTGCATAGAGTTAAGAAAAGAGCTATGTTGATAATCATCGATGAGGCCTAGATTTTGAGGTTGGAGAAATGGTATTTCTCCACATATCATCCTGGAAGAGAGTTATGAGATTTGGGAATAAGGGAAAGGTTAGTCCAAGGTATATTGGCCCTTTTGATATTCTTGATTTCATTGGAGTAGTGGGTTATCAACTAGCACTTCAAACAAACATGCCTCAAGTATAGGATGTATTCCATGTATCACTCTTGAGGAAGTACATATCGAACCAATAGCATGTACTCAATCCATAAGTGGTACCATTGGAGAATTACCTCTCCTATGAAGAGAAGCCGGTGAAGATATTAGATTGTAGAGAAAAAGTTCTATGAAATAAGAAAATTCCCCTCATCAATGTTTAGTGGGAAAACAACAAGTTTTAAGAATAAAGGTTGGAATTATAGGAAGCGATTAAGCAGAGTTTCCTACATCTATTTAGTGTGGGAAAAGGAAATTTAAAGGGAGCAATTTCTTAAGGGGGTAGATTGAATCGACCCAAAAATTCATTAATGAAAACTCTTATTGATCTAATTAAATGTCTTATTACGGATATATTACACTTGTGAAATTCCTTCTTTTTAGGTTTTTGGATTTTAAAATACCATTAATCATTGTGACCTATGCTAATATTGATGTTAAACTATGATCACATCATAAGTATAAATATAGGGCTTTAACAAATCCAATTTAATTAGACAAAGGAAGCGATGGCCTAATCCAGTAGAATTGCTCCATACTAATCCCATTTATCAGAGCTTAGAAAGAAGATGGATTCATTGGGATTCTCTATTTACCATGTCCAAGATGAGTTTCAACATGTTAAGGTCAAATGAAACCGCCTACGGGAGAAGTGGAAGTTGAAAGAGATTACCACCCAAGAGATGTTATCCGAGCCACCCCAAGAGTCTGTCACCATCGCACACATTACCCTTAGGTCATATGTGGGTGTTATAAGGGGTTATGTAACAAGACACATGCACTATGATTATGTCCATTATTTTAATATACTTTCATTTTATTATTGTTACTTTGTAAATATTTTTTTAAAATAAAAATAGTTTTTTAGTTAATATTCATGTAAGAAATATATATTGATGAATTATTATATTTTTCAATTAAATAATATTTAAATGAAGTATTATTACTAAAGTAAATTTTATTAAATATTAATTATCATTAAAATTTTATGAATATAATTGTTATTTTTATTAAGGTTGGAATGATGTTTTTTGTCAAAACACATGAATTTTCGATAAATTCTAGAATTTATTTAAAAAAAATTCACATATCTAGAATATTATTTAGATAAAATGAATATTATTTTTTGAATCAGGATGTCAAAATTATCCAACTGTGTATTTTTTATAATTTTCAGAGATAGTCTAAATTTTGGGTAAATATTAAATATCGGTTAATTATATAATGTGTTTTATGACATCATAATGACCAAATAATTATGTAATAAAATACAATAAATGATATTTTCGACCAATATATGGTTTACCATTAAAATAATGTGATTTTAGGTTTGTTTTGATTATTTTTCAATGATTTAGTGGACCTTCTAAGACTTATAAAACATTTTAACTTTTTAAATTGATTTCCTTGTGAGTGTGACTCACCTACACAAAAGCGAGACTAATATTTTAATATGATCGTCCATTGGACTTATAAAATAATTTATTCCAATCCCTTTTGAAAAAACCCATGGGAAAAACCATGGTATGGCTTGTGGTTTTGTTTAGTTTAATTTGTGGTTTCCAAAACCTAAATAATAAGGAATTCCCTCTCCTTTCCTATATAAACCCACCGAAGATCCCACTTAATCATCACTAAAAGCCTTTATAGGTTGACCAAACTCTTCCCTCATCTCTCTATAATTCACCCAAGGTTCCCCATTCTCCCAAAAAGCCTCTCTCAAGCCCCTTCCAAGCCTATGGCATTATACTTCCCAGTAATGGATTTCATCCTTTCTCATTTTTGTCAAAAATTTTTTATATGGTTATACCCTTTTATTTTCAATTACAAATGTTTTGCTATGATTTATCACTTCTTATATAGTTCCATACTTATGTTTTAATGATGAGAGAACTCTTTCTCCCTCACTAATTCCTATCATTCACACACGTCACCATGTCGAAATTTCATAAGGAATTTATCTCTTCTCATTTACATTCAATAAATTCTTTTATATTATGCATATAAATTCCATTACATATTGTGGTACATGTATCTATATGACCCCCTTACATCGAATTTTGTGTAAATATGATGATATATCCCTTTATCTCTCATCAACCATTTTTACAAATTCTTCTGTCATGTCGTTATGCTGCTGAAATTGCTCTTTGATTTTCCAAGCCAAAGTAATGGTGTAGTGAATACCATTCCCATTTCACTAACAAGGTTATTCTCCTTTATTCATATTTACATATTGATTTTTGAGTTTTATTTATTAATTACACACTCCTTTATCATGGAATAAATGATGATGATTAATGAATCGATGTTCTATGATCTATGTGGCACACTTATGAATGAAATGAAATGATTAAAAATGCTGCACCTTGATATAACACCAATGAATTCGGTAAAGATTAGTATCATGATAGGTCAAGTAAAAGGAGGATTTACTCATGTTAATTCATGTGAAATTAGAGTTTACTAATGATCAATGTTCAATGATCCTTGGATAATTCTAATACCATGTTAATTGTTGTTTCCACATTTCCATGTTATGATAAAAATGTTATATCGTGCCTTTCTGTTCATGTTTCTCTAATGATTATTTAATATGCCTATTTCTTAACATGTACAATATTATTCATGTTATGCCTTGTTTACTCCCTTACTGGGCTTCATAACTCACCTTTTTTTATTCATGTCCGTAGGTTGTCCCATGTAATGCTAAGTGTGAGGGAATATATGGGTCATGTAAAGGATGTTATCAATAAAGATGTTATGTTTTGTGTTTTAAAACGTTATTTAATGTTCCTAATACCCAAATAAATTTGACCTATTGATATTATAGGTTGTATCATGTTAATATTTTATGTAATAAATCTTGTTTACGTGTGTAATAAAAAGAAGGGTTGTTATAATAAATCTGGAAGATTGATCTAGATGAAGTAAATAATTCACTATTGACATCATTCCATTGGATGACACTAATTTTTTTATGAATTGTTGGTATATTTATGACATCTGATATAGAGAAATATCATAGGAATAAGGTTTGAGAATATTTAAATTTTATTTTAATAGTGAACTCATTATTTTTTCACTAACAATTGTGTTTAGAGAAAATGTAAAATTGTATTGATTACCTCATAAATAGAGGATGACTCGTCATATTGGCACTTAAAATGTTCATCAGAGTGAAGCAGAGACTGATCCATCGGGAAAAGGATAAAACTGATAAATTCATTGGATGTGGGACCATAATTATGTGTAATTAAATAAAATAAAAAATAATCTGAAGATATTTAAAATGTAATTATTTAATATGGAACATCAATATGAGAAGATATTCATTATTTAAAAGAAGTCATCATAATGTGTCACCATCAGTTTTTCACATGTCATCATCATAATTAAGTATCATAATGAATAATAAGACTTAATAATCTCAATTAATAAATGTTTTTAATCTTTAAAAAGACTAATATTGATCAGATATTTAAGGATAAGTGAAAGTGTTGAAAATGTCAAAGACTGATCTGATATTTTAGGAGAATTGAAGATTCGTAAAATTTGGTTGAGTGGAAAATATTTTCAAAATCCCACCCAAACTATATCTGAGATACTATTAACAAGAGAAAACATTTCATTTGTAAGTGTGTGAAATAACATATAATTTTTACATACTCTAGAGTTCTTACAATTTTGGAACATGTATTGAGTTTCCAACCATAGTTTGTTTTTCTGGTTGTTTTTGAGGAAGTTACATCCAAATAATCCATCGGAGTGAGTTTCAATACAATCAATAGATAAAGTTACAAAGGATGATTCTTTATCATAGAAATTCCATAAATGTGAGACCATCATAGATACATCCATTTCAAAAAGGCTCATTATACTGAGTTTCATTAGAAAGAGGAATTGAGAGATTCTGAATGACCTCCTATTGAATTATAGAGGAAGATAAAAAGCATAATCGAACTGAGGCTAATGGGTTGGAGCCACTAATATAGAGGGTACCGGAATGAGAATGTTCAAATTGAATCTACTAATGAAATTTTTCTAGACTATGTTTATGGAATAATATTTAAGACCAAAAAGATCCTTTCAGAATTGTTGAAGTTCATGTATATTATGCGTATGTAGAGTTTAATTCACCATACTTGTGGATCAAGTGAATAATTTATGTAGTGTAAAAAAATAATAAGGAAGTTAATTTTGTCACTATGGATACATACTAGACACTAAAAAGGATTTTATGAGCGAACTGGATACTGAAAAGGACAGTTGGGTGGTATAACCAACTACAACAAGAATGTTGCTACCAGGTTTTTAAAAAATTTCACTACTCATGCATTTGTTTTATAAAATGAACATATTGAAAGAATCCATGTTAGTGGGACTATCCAACATGAAAAAAGATGTCTTTGTTCCATGCCTTGAAAAATAATATCTTAAATTCTCTTTATATTTGTTACATATAAATTGTGAGGTTGTGAGTCATATTTGAGTGCATAATATCTCTAAAAAGTTTTTGAGGTTAAGAAATTTTTTGTTATGGTCATAAGAAAATTTAATATGAAATAAATAGGAACCACTAATAACCCCCCCTCCCCAACCCACCAACCCTTTTAGTGGTCTCAATCCTATTTGCGTACAACAATTGGTATCATATGATATGTTCCCTTTAAAAGATTCCTATCTAATAATTGATAATTGGAATTCTGTGAACTATAAGGGATTCCATTTTTAAATGGAATGTACTATAATATCTGGTAATATAGAATGATTCCATATATTATGTCTCTTGGGTATGATATTTTGGACACTGTTATTGAAGGATTTCCATCTAGTATTGAGAATACTCATCATGAACAACTTCAAGTATTCAAATCAATTCGTGTATCAACTCCAATGAGACTATTGTTTTTTACCATTATGGATGAATATAAAGGTAATAGATGTACTTCCTCGGGAATAAAAAAAAATAATCTACATTCTTTTGGTACTTCAGAATAGATTTTTGGACTCTTCAACACTCAATCTCAAAATTTTATTTTTTTTAACAATTTAATTCACCTCTATAACATATTTAGTAATGAAAAAACTTTCTATTTTGTATTGAGTATCACCAAAATAAGAAATAATCCATTTTCTACAACAAATATCATTGATAGGTGTATCAATCAAGATATACGATAGGGGGATTAGTTCTTTATCACCTTCAACCATCCATTGGAATGGAATGATGACTCTCTTTCATCGCCTCTTTGCCAATAAATTGTAGTTTTTGTATATAATGATAGGAAGATTACAATGATATGTGCATATGATTCTATTGAGTTTTTAATAATTAGTCATGTGTTCATTTTTACCCGAAAAATAAAAATGAAATAATTTGTTTCTAACATGACCATTAGTAAATGGAAGGTTCAAAAGATATATATTTTTTTAGAACAAGTAGAAACCTTCATTTTATCATGATACTTATATACACACTGGTCTATGTTCAATAGAAATCCTGATAATATCCATAAATGACCTTTTTTTTCTAATAGAAGAACATCATTATCTATAAATCCGTGTTCATATTACACATTGATACTCAAATTCACTTATCCCTCAGAGTTAGAATATATATTTTTTCAATCCCTCTCTTTCAAATTCAATGTATATTTTCACACGCAAATTTCATCAATCGCCTATTCTGATTTGACATATTAATCATTTCGATCAAAAATAAAGCTTTTAGACAGAATCTTCACATTATGTGTATTCATATCTTCTTGACAATAAATATGTACATACAAGTCTGTATCATAAAAATGTAGGATCTCCATGAATTGTATGTGTGGGATTTATCCAATCACCATTGAATGTTATTTTCCATTAGAGAAGGCTAATATTACTTGTAGGGTTATGTTGTGTATCTTTAGATTATGTTATGGTCGGAGTACTACTCCTGGAAACCTGGTCAACCTAGGATAAGCTGTAGGTATTCTTAGAGGTAAATCTATTGAAGATTTGGGGACTCAACTAACATATCAAATTTTCATACTACTGTTGATAAGAGAAATCTTGAGAATGATGGAAGATCTAAAAAATCTTTACTCTCATCACTATCTAAAGGTGAGTTTCTTATAGTAAGGTTAGTTTGATCTACTAATTGATCATGAGAAAAGTTGAAAAACATTTATGAAGGAAATATAATGGTAAATACATAATAGTTATAACCTTGGAGGATAAATTATAATGATTTAAAAATGGATGATCATGAATTAGTTGGTGACTTATTTACAAGGGTATATGATATTGTTAGAACTATAAAATTTCTTAGGGAGAAGATGAAAAACTCAAACATTATTGAAAATATATTGATAAATCATCCTAATATTTTTATGCCAAAGTTTTCTCATGGGAATATAGAGATCATGAAACTCTATATATGTAAGATGTTCATATTACTCTTTTTACTTATTAAATGTGAAGATATAAGTTTATGAAATGTAAAGAAAATTATGATCCTGAAATGTCCATAAATTATTTTTCAATAGTTAAAAACAAAGGTAAAAAAATAAAATAAGAATCATGTAATTCGTAATTAGTAGAAGAAATTGAAATATTTCAATAACTTTTTTTCCCTTCAATGAAATATAACAAGGGATATTAAAAAAATTAAACTGTCAAATGATGTAATTGTAAAGGGAAAATACATTTTTCAAAAGAAAGTCCAAGGAATAAAATCAGATAGTATGAGTCCAAAGAAGATTTTGAGAAACTTCAAAAACAAGAGTGGAAGAGACATAAAGAAAAATTTCCTTTTTAAAAGAAAAATAATTATCTAAAAAAATAATGAAGAATAATTCATCATCTAATGATGAAAATGATCATCAACTCAACTTTATTTCTAACATAAAAAATGGAAGTCATTCCTCTACTAGTGATGATGATTATGATGAGGTGAAAAAAACGGAATGAATTGTCCAAAATAATTTTGATAATGTACTTGATCAAAATACCCCACTAAGGAAACAAAGAAAAAACTACCAAAATATGTTAAAGATATAACTTTTTAAAATAGTTTACTTGAAAGAAAGTTTAAAATTAGTTATTATAATTAGCTATCAGCGCGAATTTCAAAAATCTATAATATAAACTTATTGAATAAATTACAAAAAACATGTTAAGGATAGTTGAATCCACAAAAATTATAGATATACTAAAATTATGTTGGATAATAAAGAAGAATAAATTTTAGAAACACAACCAAGGTTTTTTTATAGAACAATGTTAGATACTAAAGGTGAAAGAAAACTTCACCAAGGATATTGATGTAAAAGGTAAAACATCTAAAGAAGGTGAAAAGACAGTTTTACAGAATTAGGTTTGTGAGAAAAAATATTTCAATATAAATGATAGGAATTATTCATGAATGAATCCTCCTGAGAAAAGTTGTATATGATTTGTAAAGAAATAACAACAATTGCAATAAATCCATGATAATTTTTACACCTAGTCTGAAAGATCATGATTTAGATTCTTGTGTTTATGATGTCTAATTTTCATAAATAGATCATATTCATGTTTTTAAAACATATATATACTAGGAAATATGTATGATTCATGAGGGAGAATGATGAGAAAAGAAAATCAATGTTTTTTAAAAATATTCTCAAATTTAAAATAGAAACACAAAAGATTAAAAAAGAAGAGTATGTTAAGAAAGTAGAGAAAAAATTGATGATTCGAAAATGAAGAAGTGCTTAGTTATTTGGAAAGAATAAGTTGTCATGGGTATAGATATCGGAGAATAGAAATATCTACTGGATTAATGGAAAAAAATTTCATTTAAAAGATGTGAGAAAAGTTAAAAAAAGGACATCAACAAATTATTTTCTAAAAATTAGGAAAACATGCTTGATATGTGAACAATATGGGAATGTTACCAAAAGTTGTCTGACTAACCCTCTAGAACAATATGATGAAAAAAGGCTTGTTAAAAAATAATTATAACAAAATGGTTACTAGAGAAGAAAAGTTGTTCAAATCTTTATTAGAAGAATCTACATATTAAAAGAAACTAGTTACAGAATCTAAGAATGATGGACCAAATGAAGACAATACATCCAATTTAAAATAAAAAGAATGAGATGAAAAGGAAAATATTTATAAAAGGAATCTCAATTTGAATTTTACTTCTAGGGAAATAATAAGGTTCCTCCTTATTCCCAATATATTTTAATTATACATACAAGTTGAGAATTAAAGGAGTTGAGAGTATGGAAACTGATATTATTGAGTCTAGTAATAATCTTTCAAAATAAGGTAATGATGTTATGAAATAATTTTTTTAACTTTGTGTTTATTAACTAATTTTTTTTGATATGTCTGTTGAGATAGGTACAAGATACATTTATATTAAATAAATCCTTTCAATATTTACCTATAAATTATAATTTTTAATGAAACATGAAAATTTTATTAAATGATTGTTTTTATAGTGACCCTCTTTTTTCATACATAAACATTACATTACATTTTCATAATATATATAAAATACAAAAACACACTCCCAATGACCATATTAGTTTAGTACCTGTGGAAACATGGAGACATAAACACTGGTACATGGGTGTGCTATATTTTCTCCCACTAGGTTCTCTAACACTACCACCTCTCTTAAAAATATCAATAATAAAATATATCTTCATAACCCAGGGAATAAAACATAAAAATGGATGATCTCAAATGGTCTATATGGTAAAAAAGGGAGATATATTAGAATAAAAATCTGCATAAAGGTATGAAAATGCGAAAATAACATTAAAATGTCATCCCCTCCAAATAAATTATCCTAAACATGAATCATGAGATAAATCATGACAGTTTACAAAACCTAAATCATTAGGGAATCAAGAGAATAGTCCATGAAATCAAAACATATGATTACGTCATGTAATTGTTTTGTACACATAATGAGAGAAAATACTAATTCTATGAAACCTAGTAAGACCTCCATAACATGTTAGGATTGGGCTATGACCAGTGTACCTACTTCAGTCTTGGTCTAACAACTCATGTACCCTCTTATTGTCAGAATTGGGTTTCTACCCTTATAGGCACTTACTTCTAGACTTGGGCTATAACCCATGTACCTTCTTATTTATTGGGGTTGGCATATACCCCTTGAAACTTTGATATCATATTCCATTACTCATTACCCAATTAATTAGAGGACTATATAAGTCCCATCCGTCTCACAATGAAATTATACATACATTTTCTTGAATCATATCTTAACGTATGATATGAATTGGGTTTCATAAACATCGTATCATAACCCATGAAATAAACTGGGCATTATAAAAATTTAATAAAATAGTAACCTATGGAATATATATTGGTTTCATAATCATTTTATTATATAATAACCCTTTAAAGGATGCATGATTCATGAGAAATTTTCATGGTATAACCCATTAAAGCGAAACTGGTATCATGAGCATATAACCCATCGAAGAGGAAGATGGTTCATAATCCTATAACTTGTGAAAATGAAAATATTTCAAAAACAACATGTCATAATTTGTAAGCCATTCATGTAAATAATATTAGTGGAACCTTTGGATGATTTCCATAAATTCATGATTAACATCAAAGAATTTCATCTAAGATGGAAAATAATTTGGAAAGATCCTTTAAAACTATTTCTTAAGGAAAATATCCTTTACTATTTGAAAAAAGTTTTTTAAAATGTAAAACTTTCTGAAACTATTTTCTTATAAAAAAAATTAAAAATTAAAAAGGATTCTAGAAAACATTTGAAAAATAAAAATATTCAAAGGCTTATAAAAGATTCACAAAAAACTTTTTGAAACCCATTTTCTTTGAAAAAACTTTGAAAATTAATAAACATATATTGAAACATTTTTAAAAAAATTTAAAAAAAATTTCATTGAAAAGGTATAAATAAAATCAAAATAATTAGAATAATTTTCCTAAAAAAACCTTTTTGAAACATATATGTGAGGCTTTGAAAATCACATAAATGAATTTTTTAACATAAATCTTTTTTTAAAATCTTTTTTCTTGAAAACCACATTAAATTCAATAAATTTAAAGAATATTCAGAAAAAAAATTCTTAATAAATATTATTGTAAACATATAAATGAATCTTAAGGTAATGATGGTCAATACAACAGGTATGTTTGTACAGGACTAACATTCCATTTGTACCTTAAAATATCATAACATTTTTTTGATCTGAAAATTACAAGAAGATTCCTCTTTAAAAAAATTATTAAAGTCTGAAACATGGGTGAAAAATTCATTTACACATCATAGGATAATAGTAAAACATTTTTGGAATACACTATTAGAAACACAACACTAAAATAACATAGATTTACGAACGAAAGGAATCATATAAACATATTTTCATAAAATAATTTTCCTAATTATCTAAAGTACCAATTTTCCTAAAAATGGTACAATTACATACATATAAAATTCATATCCATAGGGTAGGAAATATCATGATAGTTCTTGGGATATGGATTATGAGATTTCATCTATGGAATCATAATCGTAAACAATCTCGATAAATGATGAGATGGTAATATTAAACAATTACCTTTTTGGTATATTTAATTAATTATGGAAATAATAACATTAAATGAAGCATAAAATATCATGAAGATAAGAATATTCATGATACAATAGGTCAAAATGTATAATATTCATCTCAAAGAAAAATATATTTGCATGACATGACATGTGTCTCAAAAAAGGAAAATTGAGACAAAGTTGCTTTACCAATTTGGTTACTTTTGAATCCTAACCCCCGTGAATTAAAAATAATAAAATAGATATGTATATTAAATTAAAATTAATTATGTGAAAATATAATAAACCCATTTTTAGTATACACACTACATAAGCGAAATGCGTGGTGAATAAAGCATGTATCTCAGAAAAATAAAAGGTGAGATAAAATACCCTAACAATATCTCATGAATCTCATTGTACTCATATAATATTCCCATATAATATATTTTAGTTTAGTATTAATAATTTATAAAACCATATTCTTATATTTAATACCATATATGATTTTATTTTACATTATATTTCCATCTTGTTTACAATTCCATTTTAAGGTTATGCTTCGAGTTATATCCACTTATTTTTGCATGTGTCTTAATTTGTTATATATTTGTTTCTAATACTTATATCTTGATCTAAAAAATGTAAACCATGATATAAAAAAAATTTATTTTAATTATATGTTTTTTATAATAAGTTATATAGTATTTAAGTATGAAGTATAATACACCATTCAATGAGATTGTAGATTGTACGCAATCATGAATGTCATTTCTGTTTTATTGTAATATTGAATGAAAGAAAATAAATGATATATATATATATATAACTTTGTTCATTTATAATTATTACATCATATATGCCACATAATTTTACTAAAACCATCATTAATACATTTCATGTAGAGTTTGAACGAATCACGTCACCTTGAGGAAGCAGTTGTCCACACTTCCGCAAACAATGTTATCATATTTACACAAGATGAAAAGTATAATGGAATTTGTTATAGAAGAATAAAATATGAAAAAATACATTATAAATATCATATATCTTATATATAAATATATATTCCATCATATTTCACACCAAAATAAGTTATAAAGGTATAACGAACAATCATCGTTTCATGAGGTGGTAGTACACCGTACACATAAATGGTAAGTTCATTACCCATTAAATGAAAGTGTATGTGACTGTAGGTATAAAAATTAGTATAAAAAATATCATTATTTTTAGGATATTGGGGTTGTTAAATAATAATTTAATAAGGATAATTAAAATTGTGTAGAAAGAAATAATACTAAATAGTTTGAGGAATAATGTTACCTCTTATTCAGATAACTCCTTTTGGTTTGCAAAAATGGCTTCCTTGGATGGATTTATTCCAAAGAAAAGGCTTCTTAATCTTAGGGGAGTTAGTTTTATTATAAATTTGGGAATATATTTTTTTATCGAAAGTTTGTTAATAGGAGTGATGAACTATTATGAGAGGAGAAATTTTCATAGTAGAGGTGGAGTGACTTTAAAATAAAATTAAAATTTTTTATACTGTATATAAATTAGACAAAAACATTTTCTTCATTAAAATTCAGTATTTTCACTATTAATTAAAAAATGAAACTTCACTAAAAAATACAGAAAAAATCACCCAAAAATTACTTTTTTGTTTCTATTTCAAATATGAAGTTTATTTTGTCCTAATATATTTTTAATATTTCCAAAAAAAATTATTTAATATTGGTTCATCATTAAAAGGTGGTAAAAGGGCGTTTAAAAAATATTCATTTTAGGTGAAATACTTGGTTTAGTCTTATATTATTATTATCAAATCTATTGGATGAATATGAAAAATATTTTATTTAACATAAATCAAATATATATCATTTTTATCATTATCTCACTGTATTTAATTTAATTTATTTGGTTAAAATAGCTTTGTGAGTATAAAAATTGTTTTCTATAAAATTATTTCATTTTATATTAAATTGGTCTTATATCCATTTATAATTAGTGTGGGACCAATGAGTTCATGTAATATGATGTTCAGACCAAAAAATTTCATAGTTTATTTAACAATATTTATAAAATCTTATTTAATAGCTAGGTTATGTCTTATTATATTGGATAATAATATTTTAATAATATATTGTTGTTTGGTAAAACATGGTAATGCATGTAACGAAATTCATAGAAGAAACTCATTATTTCCTGTAATGCAATCTAACTCAGAATCAAGTGAATTTTAGGATATAAATAACATATTATGCCTATTTCAAATATTAAATAAACTTTAGTGTCTTGGGATATTATATTCCCTTTCGTGCTTGGTGTTGCGTATAATGCATGCTTACCTTGGATTTATGTATAACGCAATCAAAACATAGTGCTTTCATATAATAAAATCTATATCGTTGCTTGAAATGAAAAATATATACAAAATATTAAATTAATAAAAAACATATTTCACAAAATCTCAGGTTTTTACATTCCACCCTTCTTAAAAATAAATTTTTCCTTGAAATTCATCTTGTTTATTAACGTTTTAATAATTGAAAATTCCTTTCATAGAAACCCTCAGTGTAAAAATAAATACTAAAACATACATTAAAAAGGGAAGGTCATAATCCTAACAGTTACCCTAACTAACTCATATCTAGATTCCAACATAGAAGAACATAGGATTTTTTTTAAAGGTTGTGGCCGAAGCCTCGTTTATTATTAAAGCAAAGCAATGACCTCTTTTATCTGGGTAGAGGGAGACCCATTACATAGCCTGAAGGCCCAGTGGGCATTTATCCCATTACATGGCCCGTAGGCCCTTTTTTTAGCCCAAATCCCATTATGTGAATAGTATTGCTACAGTACCCCCACTGCAACAGAACTACACAGTACCCACCGCTGCTGCAGTACTCTACCGCCACTATAGTGCCCGCCGTTGTAACCGTGCGCTGCTGCTACAGTAAACTACAGTACTGCTATAGTAACCTGTGCTCAATGGGTTTTGAACCCCCATTTTTCATGTAGATTTAACGGGTGCTTACCACTAAGGCAAATACCAACTACACATAGAAGAACATAGGTGATTAGTGAAAACTGTTAGAGTTGGTGTCCTAATAACCAACTATTTATACTTTGATTACATGAATGTACACTTATTTTTCAGCCAGGATTTTGAGGAAATAATATTATTTTATTAAATGATATTTATTATAATCAGCGTGGGCACATGTTTAGGAATTAATTATTCGACATGGGGGTTTTTCAATAAGATTTAATGTTATAAATAAAACACGTAGCACGTTTATTTATTATTATAACTCAAATAACTCACAACCAATTATAAATATCCTCACACCCCCAACACTTTTCCATAATCACTGTTCACAATAATTCTAGATAATTATCTGAAGGCATAAAGATCTTCTTCCTACAAAAATGCTCTCAAGACCGAGATATATCCTCCTCAATTGGATTTAGGCAATCTAATGAGGAAAATGCAGAGCAAAGGCGTATCTATACTAGCACCTAGAGATTCCTTTGGAGACGTCCAGAGATACGTGGTGTGCATGTGGATCACTGCTAGAGGAAGTCTATAGATGGCTTCTATGACGCAACGATGAATCACATCAGAACATGATCATAAATATCAACGAAGGAATAACACTATAAATGGTACACCGTTTCAATTAATTAAATTAATTATAATCAACACGTGATGATCCACCTTTGTTTTTCTGGTACTATTATTCTTCTTGGTCTATTTTTGTGATTCAATCCATGTAGTCTTGTATTTATCATCATATTGATCATTACTGATGACAAAAAGCCGACTGGGCACATCCACCCATGAGCTTCCACTATGCCCAAGACCTTCTAGTGGTATCAGAGAGAGTCATAATGTTGATTATAGTTATTTAATTTCCATTGATAATTTACGCATTTATATTTGATTCAATTCAAGATAAATCATTTTATACAACTGAATAAACGAGATATGTTCTTACTACTTCGTTTCTTGATTCATTCCACAGAAAAACCCTTTTAATTTTAATTTTGATTAAAATAAAAAAAAGGATCTCATCCGGGAGAGCTGCTAATTTTGTCTGTACAACACAAGAATACACGGCGTGTAGTGAAAACTACACGCCGTGTTCTTAAGTAAAATGAACCGGTACTCCTCTGCCAAACCATGCTGTGTGAATTGAGCATACCTATGTTTTTAATACATTGTGTTGACCAGAACTGAATGGCACGTAGAAACCGAAATACACAGTGTGTATGTTGAATCAACACACTGTGTAGTCTGATCCAGCCCAAGTGAAACTATATACAAGGAGAATCTGCGTACCGCTTACAAGGGATTGCCAGGTCGGTAACCACAAGACATGCAATTACACACCATGTTATATTAATCTACATTCCGTGTACTCCAAAATTTCCAAAGTATAGAAAACATTCTAAAGCACCCGACGTATACTTTGGATAATGGGTGAAAATAATATATTCCATATAATATATCCTACACGCTGTGTACTTTCTAGAAATGGAATTTCACCAGGTTTTCTCCAAAGTAAAATGACCCATACAAAGAATATGGATGAGAAGAATATCAAGGAAATTCATAAAGGAATTTAAGATAAATAATTGATTAATTATAAGTTCATAATTAATTTAATTCAACTGAAACATATCTTGAATAAAAGAAACATTAAAATAATTTGAATAATAAATATGCATAAATGTTGTTGTGTGATGTGGATGATAATGGGCTAGACCAAAGACCCTTTGTGTGTGTATGGTTTCATTTAAATTTATTTAATTTAAATTCGATGGCATGCGATCCTTATTCCAATAAAATTTAGGGCCTACGTGCCCATGGTTTCTTTAATGTAAACCCCTTGTAATGGGGGATCTCCAAATTCCGAGAAGACAGTTCAAAACCCGATGCTGAGGAGAAACCAACCCAAGAAGATACAAAGTTGGATAGGTGGTAGGTGCAAAACATGAACTATCGGGTTCAATGTGTTTTTCCCTATGTCAGGGATAGCTTATCAAAACAACTAGATAAGCTATCCAATACATACTTATGATCATTCTATCTTATTTTATTTCTGTCTAATTTCATGGTTTATTTATTATGTATGTGTTTTTTCAATCATGTAGTTAATGAAATAAAAAAGCATGCAATGATGGAATAAAATACAAACTAGATTATGCTTAAAAATTATCAAAACATGGTTAATCAATTAAGCAAGCATCACTTATTATTAAAAATCATGTGATAATGAAAAACTACACATAAATGATTAAAATACCACAAGTACCATATTAAGTCATACCAAGCCTTCTGTTACTTGATTTAGAGAAAGACTCAATAAAACTATGTGTTTTTCCAACCCTTGTTGGGAAAATTACTTTTATAAAGGAATCTCTTATGGATGATTCAGGTTGACATAAATATTTTACATCAAGAGGAGTATCCCTTGCTAGACATGTTGTAAAATGGAGGAAAGTGTTGAAGAAATCCAATTCAGTATTTTAGGATTGGAGAGTCCACTCAACAGATGAAGGAACTGTAAGCTCACAGTTAGCAGAGACCTGCATACCTAAATACCTTCTAACAGCTTGACCAACCCTTGTTGGGGTAATGAGAAGTGGAACATTGATCCTTTCCACTAGAATGTCATGGAAACTGGACATTCTGAGTTCAATGGTGAGGGTCTTGGGTCTTGATAAAATAGTGGGATACTTAATAAAATTTGTTATTTCTCATAAAATGTAATCAAGAAAGTAATAATTATCTTCTCCTTTAATTGTAGAATAAAAATGAAAAAACTCGTCAACCACACAATCCCAGCGATCAATTCTAGATAAAGATAACATCCTCACTAGAAGTAATTTTCTGGAATGGATTAGGCGCATTCAGGTTATCCTACTCCAAGAAAAAAATATTTACGTGCTAGAGTCCTCACTTCCTGATTATCCTACCCATGGGGCGAGTGATGTTGATTTCTTGGTCTATGATCAACATTTGAAAGATTCACTTGACATTCAATGTTTGCTGGTGTCATCAATTTCTAGTGAGCTCATTATGTCTCATGATGACATGGATGCCTATAGCATGCTCAAGCACCTCCTTGGTCTATACTAGGAGAGAGCAAGATAGGAAAGTCTTGAGATCTCCAAAGCTCTATTTTAGGACATGTTTGGAGAGGGTTCCCCACCCATGCCAGATTTTGTCAAGCTCATTGGCTACATTGAGCACTTATAGGTTCTAGGGTTTAAAATCCCCAATGATCTGGGTACTGATCTCATTCATTCATCAATCCCGCACAGCTTCTCTAACTTTGTTGTAAATTTCAACATTAAAAACATTGAGAAGTATATATGTAATCTTCTTATCCACATTCACCAAGTGGACAATGATATAAAGCATGAAAAGCCTTTTGTACTTATGATTAAAAAACTGAAAGGGAAGGCGAAGAGATTTAATCCCAAATCTTCGTCAAGGCCTTCCATGAAAAGGAATATCAAAGTGGAGGCAAGAGAACAGGAGGTTGTTTGTTTCGCAAGTGGAAAAAAGGGCCACTAGGAGAAAAACTACACCCAGCCAAGGAAGAAAGGGGAAGCTTTAGGTGCATTTTTTATCGAATGCAGTCTATCTATTTATACCAATTGGGTGTTATATACTAATTTTTGTGCTCACATATATATCCAAATATATGAACCAAGTATATTCAGAAAGATTGACCGAGGAGAGGTGGATCTGCAAGAAGCCAACGAATCCATACTTGTAGATGTAGCTATCATAGACTACCACCTCACATTTCCAACTGAGATGGTCTTGTTATTAAAAGGATGTTATTAAGTACCCTATGTGTTTGAATACTCATATATTAATCATTTTTTAATGATCACAAATATTTTTACTGTTAACTACTCTCATTATTATTTTCAAATCTTACACTTGATCACAAATCTCACTTATCTTATCAATCCTTTGTATTTATGTATCAAGTTATCTTACCTTACAATGGTTAAGCTTAATTCATATTATGCATATTGCTGTTTATGTTTGAATATAGTTATTTTTCTATGTATAAAGACACCATGAATTTTGACACAGTAAGACAGATTGTGTGCAAGACACGGACACCGTGAAGTGTAAGACATGCATAGTGAAATAAACACTGTGAAGTCTAGGTCTCAGACACCGTGACCTCAACAAACTGTGAGTCAGACACCGTGACTCAGACACCATGACATGGATACACCTTGAATGACACGTCATGAAAAAGAAACTGTGACTCAAAAACCGTGAAGGACACACCGTGAAGAAGAAACCGTGACTCAGACACTGTGACTCAGACACCGTGACATGGAGAGACCATGAAGGACACACCGTGAAGCACATAACGTGAAGGAGACACCAGTTCAAGGAGACACCATTTTCACAACTACTGTGACACCGTTTCTTAACCTTTTTGTTGATATTATTTAAATAATGCTAATGGTCATATTTGATGTTTTTAATGCACTTAATGTTATTTAATGATAGTTGTTTCATGTCAGGAAACCGTCCTTGTACCTATGAAAAGGTAATCATTCCTACTGCCAGAGCTTATGGAATATAAGGAAGATTGAGCTGTAGTAGAAAACAAAAATAATAATATACGTACGTCCAAAAAATCAGAAAACACGAGTGCACCATACTGAATAGAAGAGAAATCCTGAGCACAACTGAATAACACATTGCAAGATCTTCAAATAACTCGCAAGCATACAATATGACACTACTGAAGAACACACAAAGTACTCTAAAGTCAAGAGAACATCTTCACTCCTGAAGAACAAAAACTGAACCAAGACAATCTGTTTTTCAACAGTCATAAAAGTAATCGGAAGCATTTCTGCTGAATCCAACGAGTCTAGAGTTGCACTGCCAATCACTAGATCTTTCTAAACTTTCATAAACTCTCTCTATGTGATTTATTATTTACTTTCTAGTAGTGTGTGTAACTTGTATATCTTTTTCACGCACACTGTATCCTGTGCTAACCTAGAGGATACTAAATCCTCATTCCAAACATTATAAACCTTATTGTGTCCCACTGAGGATAGTGGTAGAGGTCCCTGCATGACATGGACAGCCTGTGTGCTATTGTCTTTGTTTCCCCCCGAAGAATAGTGGTAGAGGTCTTAGGTCTTGGACAGTTTGTAAACAGTTGTTAACCCCGATCCAGGGTGTGGATCAAATTTATATATAAATTTGAGAGGACTAAGTCTTGGCTTGAGACGGAACCTCTTGGTTATATATTCTATGCATTTTGTTTATGTTTAATGTATACAACATCTAATTTATATTCCACTACTGTTACTTTTAAATACAAATCTATTTTAAAGTTTCTTTTATAGTAAATCTAGAAATTTCTTGTAATTATTGTAAATTGGTAGATTAGTTTCAAAATCAAATTTAATCGTTAGATTAAGTTAACTGAGACCTAATCAATGTTTTGAGAACCTAATTGAACCTTTATAGTTTTAAAAATTCACTATAGTTTAACTTGTTTTATAAATTGGGGATTTTAATAGAAATAATTTTTAACAGAAACATTAATTAGAACTCAATTTACCCACCCCCCTCTTGAGTGTCCTCTACGACCAACATTTGGTATCTGAGGTTTGTTTTTGTTAAAGGATTTGAAAGCATTTTGTTTTCAACTATGATTTTAGTTGCATCTTTAAAGATCTTAAATTTCTGTTAATTCTAAATTTTATCTCTTTAAATATATTTTCTAAAATCTAGCTATGGATAATAGACTAGAAGGTGTTGCTACCAACATGCCACATTTCTTTAATGGTAAAAATTATGCCCACTGGAAACATAAGATGAAAATTCATTTGTAAAGTATGTGATTTGATATTTGGACTGATACAAAGTCTCAATATAAAATTCTGGAAACTGAAAGAACAACTTGGGATGAACCTACAAAGAATGATTACAATAATAATTGTAATGATATGAATGCTTTGTATTGTGCATTAAGAGATGAGGAATTCAATAGAATGTCTTCCTATAAAACCTCATATGAAATATGGGATACATTAGGTGTTTCTCATGATGGAACAACTAATGTTAAAGAGACGAGATTGAATACTTATACTATTAAATATAAAAATTTTAAAATCAAGACTGATGAACCTATTTCTGATATGTATCTCAGGTTCAATGATATAGTCAATATAATGAGTTCACTTGGTAAACCTGTTCTAGCAAAAGAACAAATTATGAGGATACTAAGATGTTTTCCAGATAGATGGAGAGGCACTTCTGTTTCAATCAGAGAGTCATGTGACATTGGAGCTCTGCCTGTGAAATAAATTATTGGTAAATTAATGATGTATGAGGAAGAACTCAAAGTGAATAAGGAGAAATATGATGAACCTAAAAGGAAGTCAGTAGCCTTTAAAACATCTGCTTCGTAGAGCAAAGAAAAATACAAAGTTAAAATACAATCTGAATATTCAAAAAGTGAAGATTCAGACTCTGACAGTGATGCTGAAATGGCACAGACATCCAGAAGATTTAAGAAGTTTTATAGGAATAATAAATTCTTCAAAAAATCAAACTACAAAGGTAAATATGACAACAAAGGTTACTGGAAAAATTATTGGAAAAATCCAGATAAAAGTGATGAAGTAGTCTGATATGAATGAAAAAAGAAAAGGTTACATTAAAGCTGACTGTCCAAAGATGAAGTTCAAAAAGAAATATGACTACAAGGAAACTAAGTACAAGAAAGATGTGAATGCAACTATGAGTTCTATAGAAGACAGCACAAGTGAATTTGAAGTTTCTGATTCTGAAAACAATCCTTCCAACATGTGTTTCATGACCAACACATCTGAGGTAACCATAGATACTCCTGTTTTAAAGTCCTATTTTTCTAGCGATGATGCTGAATATGATTCTGATTCTGAAGACATGACTAAAGTAGAATTATCTGAATACTGTAACACACTGGAAGAATCATGCAATGAACTTAAGGACAAATATATGTCATTGAAGAAACAACATCCTCTCACAGCTATTGTTAAATCCTCCCTTGATATAGAAAAATAATAATGCTCAACTGTTAAAATAAAATACTGAATTAAAAATGTCAAATGAGCAACTTAGAAAGGACTTAGAAAAGTTCACAAATGGAAAGGATACTCTAACTCAAATTTTAGGAGACCAAGTGGAACCAAAATACACTACTAGAATAGGTTACCAACATGGAAAAAGACAGTTTGCAAAAACTATAATTATTCCTAAATCTGGAAAAAATTCTACTCGTTCTAGTTCTTGAAATTCATATGCTTCAGCTAGCTACTCACATTGTTATAGATCAAATAGAGTTTATCTGTCAAAATCTGTTGAATCTAATGATTATATGAGACCCATAAGAAAAATTTAGGTACCTAAAGCTTTGCTTGCTAACCTGTCTGGACCCATGAGAATCTGGGTACCAAAATCATTCTCTCTTTAAAACTATTTAGTAGGAAACCTACTTGAAGAGTTCCCATAAGAAGATATAGTACTTGGATAGTGGATGTTCAAGACATGTGTCTATATATTATTCATTCTTCAAGATCTTAATAAAGGTTGAAAGAGGCCATGTCACCATTGATGATAATTCTAAAGGAGAGATCATCGGCCTAGGCCAAATTGGTAACACTAATTTAGTTTTAATTTCTAAAGTTTTATTTTTGATGGGTTAAAATATAACTTGATAAGTATTTCTCAGTTATGTGATAATGGATTTAATGTTAAGTTTGAAAATGATTCTTGTAATTTTTTTAATTCTAAAAATGTTTTGTTATTTTTTTCCTTGAGAAATGAAAATGTTTATGCAGTTGATTTGAATTCTTTAGCTAAACAAAACATTACTTGTTTAAATGATTTTCATAAAGAATATTTTCTTTCGAATAGAAGATTAGGACACTGTAATATACATTCACATAGAAAACTGATTAGGAAGAACATGGTTAAGTACTTACCCAAACAAAAGTTTCTAAATGACAAAGTTTGTAATCCCTGTCAAAAGGGAAAGCAACACAAAATATCTTTCAAACCAAAGAAAGAAGTTTCAACTTATCAACCCCTCGAGTTGGTTCACATGGACTTGTTTGGACCTTCTAGAGTTTCTAGTTTAAATGGGAAACACTATGTCTATGTTCTAGTATATGACTTTTCTAGATATACTTGGGTATACTTCTTAGCTTACAAAAGTGAAGCTTGTTCTTACTTTATTAAATACTCCAAGTATATAGAGAACCTTATTGAACTTAAGATTAAGACCCTAAGAAGTGATCATGGCCGTGACATTGAAAATCGCGAGTTTTACTCGTTTTTCTCATAAAATGGCTATAGTCACAAATCTTCTACCCCTAGGACACCGCAGCAGAATGGTGTGGTTGAAAGAAGGAATAGAACCCTTCAAGAAATTGCAAGAACTATGCTTAATGAGTATGACCTAGCTATTTACTTTTGGACTGAAGCTATAAATACAGCCTGTTATATCATTAATAGATTCTTAGTTATACCTGTTCTCAAAAAGACCCCGTATGAGTTGTGGAACAATAGGAAACCTAAAGTTAGCTACTTTTGATTCTTTGGTTAAAAAGACATTATTCTTAATACCATGGATAATCTGGACAAGTTTTCTTCTAAGAGTAATGAAGGAATATTTTTAGGATATTCTATTTCTAGAAAAGTTTATAGGGTTTTCAATAAGAGAACCAAGTGTGTGGATGAATATGTTCACATCAAATTTGATGAAACTGATCCACATGAACCTAAGCCTTCTCTTGAAAATCTTGATGAAGATTTATCTGTTCTGAACATTAATGATAAATTCAATGAACCTTTTACATAGACAACCAGTTCTAGAAATATTTTAGAATCAACTCCTAATGAACCCGAACCTAGAGAAGAACATGAAATTTCTAGTCCTACCTTTATTAGATCAACTAGGATTCTAAAGAATCACCCTTTAGATGCAGTTTTAGGAAATCTGGATAAGGAACACAAACTAGAGCCTCTCTTTGAAATAAGGTTGAACATCAAGCCTTCTCGTCACATCTTGAACCTAAAATCATTGATGATGCTATTAATGATGAATGTTGGGTAATTGGTATGAAAGAGAAACGTAATCAGTTTGAATGAAATATTTCTTGGAAACTCGTAGAAAGACCCAAGGAAACTTTTGTCATAGGAACTAAATGGGTGTTTAGAAATAAAGTAGATGAATCTGGGAATATTGTTAGAAATAAGGCTAGATTAGTTGCACAAGGCTATAGTCAAGAAGGTGGAATTGGCTATGATGAGACTTTTTCTCTAGTAGCCAGACTAAAAGCCATTAGGATCTTACTTTCTTATGATGTACATCTGAATTTTAAACAATATCATATGGATGTTAAGATACATTCTTAAATGGATATGTTGTTGATGATGTTTTTGTTTACCAGCCACCTGGATTTACAAACCCTCATTTTCCAAATCATATTTTCAAAATATCAAAAGCTTTATATGGTATAAAACAAGCTTCAAGATCATGGTATGACAGATGAAGTACTTTTCCTATTTCTAATGGTTTAACAAAAGGTATAGCTGATCCTACCCTTTTTATAAAATTAATTTCTAAAGATGTTTTAGTTGTTCAAATTTATGTAGATGATATTATTTTTGGATCTTCAAAAACTTCTTTATGTAATGATTTTTCTAAAATGATGAAAAACAAATTTGAATTGAGTATAATGGGTGAACTAAAATTATTTCTTGGATTTCAAATCATTCAAAACAATGATGAAATTATTTTAACTCAAAGTAAATATACTAGAGATCTTTTAAAACGTTTTGGATTGGATAGCACTAAAATTAGTGACACTTCCATGAGTACCACCTGTACGTTGGATCTTGATGAAGATGGTGAATCTGTTGATCAAACCACTTATAGAGGAATGATTGGATGTCTACTCTACCGAACTGCTAGTCGTCCGGATATTATGTTTAGTATGTGTATGTGTTCTCGTTTTCAAGCAAACCCTAAAGAATCATATTTATGTGCAGTAAATACAATTTTCAAATACCTTTAGCGTACTCCCAATCTAGGAATGTTCTATCCAAAAGGAAAATCATTTGAACAATTTAGTTAATCTGATTATGATTTTTCTGGATGTAAGTTAGATAGAAAAATCACCTCTAGAACATGTCACCTTTTAGGCAAGTCACTAGAATCATGGTGTAGTAAGAAACAAAATTCGGTTTCATTATCTACTGTATAAGCTGAATACATAGCTGCTGGAAGTTGTTGTACACAAATTTTGTGGATAAAACACACTTTACTAGACTATGGATATCAATTCAGACATGTCCCAAGAAATTATGACAACACAAGTGCTATTAAAATTTCAAAGAATCATGTTTCACATTCTAAGACAAAACATATTGATGTAAGACATCACTTTTTTAGGGATCATCATCAAAAAGGTGATACCACTTTGTAATTCATTGGTACTATATATCAACTTGCTGATATATTCACTAAACCATTAAATTCTGAGAGATTAGATTACATCATACATGATCTTGGTATGATCAATCATAAATAGATATATTACTGGTCTTACTGTTTAATATTATTCTAAATTAGTTTATTGTTTCATGCTCACCATTTCTCAGTTACTGTTTCATGCTTGCAGTCTCACAGTTAACACCTTGTGTTCACGGAATAGTTCACTCACTGTCTCACTATGACTGCACAGAATAATCACTATCTTATCGTGACTACATAGAATAGTCACTGTCTCACCGTGACGACCACCAACTGTCTCACCGTGACGACTTCTTTTCATCGCACCATAACTCCTACACATGGTCTCACCATAAAGAATATTTATACTTTTATTTTAACCCGTATCACGGTAATTTTTATTTCACCACTATTTACTTTCCCACGTTTTTATTTTTATGACGTTTGACATTCCCAAATGATAAAACTTAAGGGTTTCACTCGATTCTTCACCCGAACTATCTCATGAACCTTCTCAAACTTGAAAAACTTCTCTTCTTCTCTCTCACCCGAATCGTAAGTGGATTCCAAGGATGAAGCATCCATATTCACCCTCATCTGAGAAGCGTCGGTCTAAGAAAAAGAAGAGAGCACTGAAGATAGCTCCCGATGTTCCCCTAAATCCTAACCTAGTAAGTCGTACTGTTGCTCATGAGAAATAGATTTGTCCTGAGTGGATGATATCTAGTACGTATTTGGTTCTAAATGTCCTCAGAGAACAAGGATGGCTCGAATAGTTCTCTTGAAGGTATAGACCAATATTTCTAAGGTTGGTATCTCAGTTTTATCAATATGTAAAGTTCTCCTTTGAAGCTGGAGAAAGTTTTATGGTAACAAGCTGGATCAATGGTCAGAAATGTTCTTTCACTTCAAGGATATGGGATGTATGCCTAAGGATTCCTCATAATGGGACTTGTGATGACTACCATAGAGACCCTCCTCCAACAACTATCATCTTTGATCTGGAGAATTCCATGGAAATATTAACTGGAAATGACACCAAGCGAAGGGCCATAGCTGCATCGCTGGATGGGGAGACAAGGCTCCTGTTTAAATTTGATCAGAATTTGATTAGCCCAATAAAGGGTGATTTTGCTATGTTAAAGTATCAGGATGTGTTCTTGATTCATCTGATGAAGAATGGCCATAAGATCAACCTAAGAAAATATTTCATTCACTATATAAGTGAACTAATTACGGTCACTTCCAAATCCACATCTTTGTTTTACTCAAGGATGATTTCGGTTATGCTAGTTGTCAAAGGATTTGTTGGACCGAATGAAGAAAAGCTTATGGATTTTGATTAATGCCTATCAAAGACTACCATTATAAGGATGAAAATAAATTGGGACCCCTAGAAGAAGTAGTGGTGTAAAGATAATGAAAATGATTATGAAAAGTTTAATCCTGTTGATTATCCAAGAAGGCCAAAGAATATAACTTATCCTTGATTGTAACGAGATGAAGTGGCTGAGTTTCCAGAAGTGGTAGAAGAAGAGGAAGTGGCAGCTGAAGTATCACCTAGAGAAGAGAGGATAGAAATTTCCTTTCAATTGGAAAGGCAAGAAATGGCTGAGGAGAATAGAGTTGATCCTATGTCTCTTGATTATGCTACTGAGCCTATAGTTTCTAAAATGGAAGCACAGTTTGAGGGGCAAGAACCTCAAGTTCTTGAGACTGGTGAAGCAGAAATTGATGAAGCTGGATCTGCTGAAGCCTCTCAACAAACTGTCTCTTTTTCTGTGTACACTAGGTACAAATTTCCATGATTTTAGGATGTGAGTGAATCACAGAAAGTGACTGAAACTGGTATAGATCTATCTACTCTATTTCAATTGAAGTCAGTCACTCACCCTGAACTGGAACCAGAGCCTCAAGCTCAACCTCAACCTGAATTAGAATCTAAAACTGAATCTAAATCATAACCTCAACCTCAACCAGAATCTGCACCAGAACCTGTACAACTACCTTCACCTGCACTCTTACCCGAGCAACAGTCTTTTCTAACTAAAGATGATTTGAAAGTATTTGGAGAGACTATCGTGGCTAGAGTTGAGAATATTATATCCTCCCAACCTTGTCCCGTGACTCAACTAAGTCAGGAAGATGCCTCGATTATTTTGGAGAATATTATTCTTCATATTCAACCCAGTATGATCCGTGAAATTCAAGAGGTAAGGGTTGAAAATAAGTTTCTTAGTGTGGATGTTGCAACTCTGAATGGTATGGTTGAAAACCTCCAGCAAGAACTGCATTCCAGATCAGAGCCTGCTCCTGCTCCTGCACCTATTTCAACTTCTCCTAAACCAAATGTTTCCAACATTTCTAGAGATATTTTATCTCAAGTTCATCCATATATATTCTCTTTTGATGATATGATTAGAGAAATACACACAAATATGTCGCAATGTTTGAGGGAACTTTTAGAAAATCTGAATAATCTCACAGATGAGTACACTGGATGCCTTCAAAAGATTTTGAAACATCTCAAAGCTCTAACCATACCTGTAAAGGCTTGTCCTTGATCTGGTCAACCTTCTATTCCTTCTGTATATGATTCTATTCTCAGGTCCATAATCAAGGATGAAATTCAGAATTCCTTCAATGGTTTAGATTTGTCTTCTTTATCTGAAGTTGTGGAGAACAGTGATAGAGCACATGACTTGGTTCGCATTCATTCTATGATTGAAAATGATGCTCAACAGGAGATCATCAAGAAGATTGACTTTTATCTCACCCGGATTTTCTATATAAGTGACATGACCAATCACTTTATGTATCTTGTGGATAATTTGAAAGTACCTCCCGTAACTCAAGCATTTCATGCTGAAATTCAGAATCTTAAAGAGTTCACCATATTGTTGGAAAAATTCATGGATAATATGGATGATTTTGAAAAGGCTATGAAATATGGTGGAGAAATAATTACTAATTTCATCAATATTTTTAAATCGTATCATCATGTGTAGAGTACTGTTATAGTTTATCTACCTGCTGCACCCCTTAGACCTGGTCTACATGCCCTAGCCTCAACCGCCATGTCAGTTAGCCAAGCACTATCTCAGATCCAGCTCGTCAGTCTTAACCAACCACAGACTATATCTTCAATAGCTCCTACATTGGCTCCCTCTATATTTGAAGGTATCCTTTTATCTTCTTTTTCTACTACCTATTTGCCTTCTTCTATATCAGCTCCGGCTCCTGGTGCTGATAAAGGTAAAGAAAAATCCAATCCATGAAGACGTCCATTGACTACTTTACATTTGATGGGATGTCTTTGTGTTTGTATCTCTACTGTAAGATGTATTCTAAACCTTTTTAATAACATATTAACCATTTGTTCTCTACTCTTTCAACTTTTTGATAATCCCAAAAGGGGGAGGAATAGTGATGTGTTATTCAAGAATATGTTATTCTATATGTTACTTTCTCTGCAATTGCATTTAATTTATACTTTCCAATTTAACCTTTACCTATACATGATTTGTGATCATCAAAAAGGGGCAGATTTTTGGACTCTTCATGTATTAATCAGGTATTAATGACCACAAATCTTTTTACAGTTAACTACTCTCATTATTATTTACAAATCTTTTGCATGATCACAAATCTCACTTATCTTATCAATCGTCTATATTTATGTTTCAAGTTATCTTACCTTATAGTGGTTAAGCTTAATTCATATTATGCATATTACTGTTTACGTTTTAATACAGTTATTTGTCTAAGTATCAAGACACCATGAAGTTAGACACAGTAAGATAGACTGTGTGCAAGACAAAGACACCATGAAGTGTAAGCTAGACACAGTGAAATAGACACCATAAAGTCTAAGTCTCAGACACCGTGACCTCAACACACCGTTAGTCAGACACTGTGACTCAGACACCATAACATGGAGACACCATGAAGGACACACCGTGAAGAAGAAAGAGTGACTCAGACACTATGAAGGACACACCGTGACGAAGAAAATGTGACTCAGACACTGTGACATGGAGACACCGTGAAGGACATACCGTGAAGCACATACCGTGAAGGAGACACTGGTTCAAGGATACACCATTTTCACAACTACTGTGACACCGTTTCTTAACCTTTTTGTTGATATTATTTAAATAATTCTAACAGTCATATTTGATGTTTTTAATGCACTTAATGTTATTTAATGATAGCTGTTTCATGTCACGAAATCGTACCTCGTACCTATGAAAAGGTAATCATTCCTACTATCAGAGCTTATGGAATATAAGTAATATTGAGATATAGTAGAAAAAACAGAGAAGAATATATGTATATGTGACAACTCAGAAAACACGAGTGCACTATACTGAATAGAAGAGAAATCCTGAGCCCAAATGAAGAACACATTGCAATATATTCAAAGAAGTCTCATGGATACAATCCTACACTAATAAAGAACACATGAAGTACTCTAAAGTCAAGAGAACATATTAACTCCTGAATAAGAA
Source organism: Viscum album (assembly GCA_963277665.1). Taxonomy (NCBI): domain Eukaryota; kingdom Viridiplantae; phylum Streptophyta; class Magnoliopsida; order Santalales; family Viscaceae; genus Viscum; species Viscum album. Next base: position 788,018,304 of record OY728166.1, read on the forward strand.
AAGCTAAGCCACGACACTATGTTTTTCAACAAAAAAATATGAAAAGGACTCAAATGCATCTCTGCTGAATCCAACAATTCCAGAGATGCACTACCAACCACTAGAGCTTTCTAAACTATCATATGCTCTCTATAAGTGATTTGTTATTTACTTTCGATCAATGTGTGTACTCTGTATAGCCTTTTCACACACACTATCTCATGTGATGAACTGGAGGATACTAAATCCTCAGTCCAAACTTTATACACCTTCTTGTGTCCCACTGAGGATAGTGGTAGAGGTCCTTGTGTGACCTAGACATCCTATGTGATGTTGTCTTTGTTCTCCCACGAAGAACAGTGGTAGAGGTCTTAGGACCTGGACAGTTTTTAAACTATTGTTAACCCTGATCCAAGGTGTGGATAAAATTTATATTAAATTTGAGAGGACTAAGTCTCAGATTGAGAATGAACCTCTTGGTTATATCTACTGTGCATTTTGTTTAAGTATAAAGTATACAACATCTAATTTATATTCTGCTGTTATTACTTTGAAATACAAATATGTTTTAAAGTTACTTTGATATTTAATCTAGAAAGTGTTTGTAATTTATTGTAAATCTGTAGATTAGTTTCAAAACCTCATTTAATATTCAGATTAAATTAACTGAGACGTAATCAATCTTCTCAGAACATATTTTAACCTTTACGTTTTTACAAATTCACTACAGTTTAACTTGTTTTATAAATTTTGGATTTTAATAGAAATAATTTTTAACAGAAATTTTAATTAGAACTCAATTCACCCCCCCCCCCTCTTGAGTGTCCACTCTTACCAACACTATGTAACCAAAAACATTATTTCAGTATCCATATTAGATACTGATGGATTCATCTTCAAGTTTGGAAATGAATTTTTCTACTTTTATAATGATAGAATTTGTTTTGGTAGTGCACATTAATATAAAGGGATTTATATGTTATACTACACAATCCTAGTAATGGAAATTGATAACAAAGTTAATTCACATGACTTATTCCACACTCAACTTTGGCATCACCGGCTAGGTCATGTCAATGAGAAACATTTGAAAAATTTACATCAAGATTGGTATTTAGATTATTTTCAACTAAACCCACATGGTGTGTGTCATGTGTGTCTACAAGTCTAAAAGAAAAAATCCCCATTTTGTGGGAAAGGTGAAAGGGCTAAAGAGATTCTAGAATTAGTTCACACATATGTGTGTAGAATATTTCCAGTTGAAGAAATGGATGGGTTATTGTACTTCATAACTTTTACTGATGATTTTAGAAGATATCAATATATTTACTTAATGAGTTATAAGTCAGATTCCTTAGATCGGTTCAAAGAATACCAGAATGAAGTTGAGAAACTACTTGGTAATAAGATTAAGAAATTCTTCTCAGACAGAGGAGTATAATATCTTAATCAGGACTTCATTGATTTCTTATGGGAGTTTGGGATTCTATCTCAACTCACTCCTCCATACATGCCTTAGTGGAATGATGTAAATGAAAGGAGGAACGGCACCCTGATGGACATGGTGAGATCACGGATCAGTCATGCGAGTCTTCCATTATCCTTTTGGGGATATTCATTACAAAAAACAACACACATACTAAACCATGTTCCAAATAAATCGATAAATGGTATTCCATAGGAGTTATGCAGTGGATGCAAATCCATGTTATCAAATTTACATGTGTGGGGTAGAGAAGCATTTGTTACGGCCTCTTCAAGTAACAAACTTGCACCCCCGAGGCACAATGTGTTCCTTTATAGGATATCCCAGGGAAACAAAGGGATATTACCTATACCACCCCTCAGATTAAAAGGTTACAGTGTTAAGACATGACATATTCCTTGATAGGGAGCACAAATCCAAAAGAGATAGTGGGAGCGAGATAGACATCGATGAAGTCGAGGCTCAAGATACACAGGAGTTTGTAAAAAAATATATTCCACAAATCCCCATGGAAGAAAAATCTGTTCCAGAGACCCAAGAACTATGTAAAAGTATGTGAGAGGTGAGAGAACTAGAACGATATGGTTTTCTTATCACCAAGGATGGGGAAACATTATTGGTTGAAAATGATGATCCTCTTACCTACAAGGAAGCAGTTGACGGTACAGACGTTGCCAAGTGGCAAGAAGCCATGAATTCTAAAATGGATTCAATATACCAAAACCAAGTCTGGATTTTGGTAGATCCTCTAGTTGATATAAATATTGTTGGTAATAAATGGGCATTCATGAAGAAACTAGACATGGAGGGACAATTCAGCACTTATATGGCACGACTGGTTTCAAATGTTTTTAGACAACATCAAGGAAATGACTATGATGAAACATTTTCACCACATGCGATTCTAAAATCCATTAGAATCCTATTGTCCATTGTCGCTTACCATGACTATGAAATTCATAAAATTGATTTTAAAGCAACATTCCTTAATGGGAACCTCCAGGAAAATGTCTACATGACACATCTTGAAGGGTATGTGATTCTAAAGGATTCAAAAAAGGTATGCAAGTTGCAGAAATCAATTTATGGTTTGAAGAAAGCATGAAGGTCATGATAAATTCATTTTGATGAAGTTGTAATGGAATTTGGCTTTGTTAAGAATGAATGTGAGCCTTGTGTCAAAAAAAGGTTCAGTGGAAGTGCATTCGCTTTCCTAGTAGTATATGTTGATGACATATTACTAATTGGAAACGAAGTACCTGTCTTGTAGTCAATTAAGGCATGGTTGGATAAATTCTTTTCTACGAAAGACTTGGGTGAGGCATCATATTTTATTGGGATCAAGATCCATTGTGATAGATCCAAGAGAATGTTGGGACTAAGTCAAAGTACATACATTGACAAGATACTGAAGAGATTCAGTATGGAACAGTCCGATAGGGGATTATTGTCAGTGTCACATGGCATTATTCTTTCCAAGAAAATGTGTCCTCAGACACATGAGGAATGAAATAAAATGAAAAGGATCCCTTACACATCCGTGATTGGGTTAGTCATGTATTATATGCAATGTACAATACTAAATATTGCTTACACATTAAGTGTGGTAGGCAGATATCAAGCTGATCCAGGATATTTCCATTGGATAGCAGTCAAGAATATCCATAATTATATGTGGTGTACTAAGGATATGTTCCTGGTTTATGGAGGAGATGAGAAACTAGTCATTATAGGACATTTAGATTCTAGTTTCTAGACTTATCAAGATGACATGAAGTCATAGACTGGACACATCTTTAGTTTGAATCGAGGTGTAGTGAGCTGGAAGATCTCAAAGAAAGGTGTGGTCGCAGATTCTACAACAGAGTCCAAGTATATCACATCTTCTAAGGTATCTAAAGAAGTAGTATGGATGTAAAGATTAATCCAAGATCTGAATTTAGTACCTAGTAGTAAGGATTCTATCACACTCTATTGTGATAGTACTACTGCGGTGGAACTTCCTAATGATCTAGGGTCACATAAGCGGACAAAGAACATACTTCAGAAGTATCATCTCTTGAGGTATTTTTCTCAGAGAGGTGAAGTTTTAGTGAGCATTATTTCCACAGAAGAAAATGTGGAAGACCCCATGACTAAAGCCTTGACTCAGCAGAAACATGATCATCATGTGAGGTCTAACAGACTAAAAGTCATAGGGAGTTTCCTCTAGTCATAGTGGGAGTTTGTTAGAGTTGGTGTCCTGAGATCCAATTTTTTATACTTTGATTAAATGAATGTACACTTATTATATATATTTTTCATTGTTCTGCATAACTATAATTTAATAATGTCCTAGAATATTTGTTGCATTAATGAGGTCATAGAAGATCCATTCTATGATGAGATCCTTGAAATGATATAAAAATATTATTAAATAATGTTTTTGTTTGGATGACATCCTATGATAGTACACATAGTATACAGACTGTCATGTGTGAGTACTCATAAGAAGATGAGACTCTCTCTCTCTTGGAGATTGCACTTGGTAATCTCCAAGATGGGAGATTATGAGAACACACCCACCAGTAGTAATTCAGCATGTCTTGGTGTCATCAGACATTTATATCTAGGAGTGTGTGTAATGGTCCTTAGACTGTAATATTATCATTAACTCATGTCATGAATCACGCACATAGATTTACAGATGAAAACAGTCACGCAGAAAGCTAGTGGTAAGTAGAGTATGTTGGGTGCATCATGAGTGACATGTTATTAATGGATAATTCAAGGAAGGATTTGTCCCCTCCTTTTATAGAAGCTTATATCTCAGATATTTGATTGAAATAGAACCATTTCATGAAATTCCATGGAGATGGTGTAATGATGAGTTTATTTTAGGTAGTCAAAGAACGACAGATCAAGCATATAGGTTTATGACACTTCCATGAAACCTACATGATGAGATATTAAGACAAAGTGATTAAATTACATGGTAAGAATTCATATGAGGTTACACATCAATGCGGCATCAGCTTCTTTCTCTTGGGTGCCTTGACCCATTGCTGGACAATAATCTTGGACTTTATGCAAGCCCACCTGATGCCAATGAGAAAGAGGCCTAAAGGGTCACACACTAAGTCTATCCAAGTATCTCAATTAGAATAAAGATTATTCTTGTATGTGGTTTAATAATTATTCAAGGAAGCCTAAATCATTTTAATGTTGGAGGAAGAATAAAATGAAAACAAGATATAAACGCCATGTACATTGAATGTACATGCCGTTTAGATTTAATTTTGGAAAGGAAATGAAAACTCGATACACGCAGTGTATTAATGATTACATTCCGTGTAATTTTCATTATTGGAAAGGAAAGGAAAAAATAAGTACACGCCATGTATTAATTATTACAGGTCGTGTAGTTTTCATTTTGGAAAATAGGTACACACCATGTATTAATTATTACACTCCATGTAGTTTTTCCGGTCGGGATTTTGAGGAAATAATATTGTTTTATTAAATGATATTTATTATAATTCACATGGGAACATTTCAAGGAATTAATGATTCAACGTGGGGTTTTTTTAATAAGAGTTAACGAAATAAATAATACACATAACACATTTATTTATTGTCATAACTCTATAACCTCAAACCTGATTATAAATATCGTCACAACCCCAACACTTTTCCCATATTATTATGCACAACAATTCTTGATAATTATCTCAAGGCAGAAAGAACTCCTTACTTCTAGAACACTCTCAAGGCCGAGAGAGATCCTCCTCCACTGGATCAAGGATATCAAAGGCGGACAACACAAGCAAAGGCTTCTACACGCCAGCACCCGAAGATTCCTTTGGCCACATCCAGAGATATGTGGTGCGTGTGTGGATCACAGCTAGAGGAAGCCTGCACTTGGCTTCTGCGATACAACGACGAATCACATTGGAACGTGATCAGAAAAATCAATGAAGAAAGAATTACATAAAAGGTACTTTATAATTAATTGATTAAATTAATTATTATCAACCCATGTTGATCCTCCATTGTGGTTCCGTGACTATTCTTCTTCTTTGTCTATTTTTGTGATTCGATCCGTGGAGTCTGGAATTTATCAATGTATTGATCTCGGATTAATAATTGAAAATGACAAAAATCAAAGTGGCCACATCCACCATTGAGCTTCCGCTACACACGAGACCTTAAAAAACATGGACATGGAAGAGAAAATATTAACATCATGTACTGATGGAGAGTGATAAAGAACAAGGTCAGGATAATTTTAACAATAACAAATCTATAAATCTATGATGACCTAAGGGACCATCTGATCTATTAGAAGTTAAGGTACTAGGATAACATTTTGGGTTTCAATATCCTTTTCCATAAAGTTGAATAATTTTCATGAAAGGATATACTTTAATGATTGTTGGACGACCTCACCCATTGTTGTTCCTCGATCCACTTCATCTCTTCTTCCAAAATGGAAGGAGATAATTTAATTCTTGAAGTACCAAAAGTTCATGATATCCATCATATTCCATCCCATTTTTAATCAGTTATCATCAGTAAAAAGTTGTTACAATATGTTATCCAAGATACAAAAACCAAATATGGTGAGAAAATACATTAATCTTACAAACTTCATCTGCAGTTTAACTTAAAAATTCCATAAATGGTTAACATTATAACCCTTTTAAAATATGAAAATCCAAAACAACAAAAATAAAGTCACATAATCAACTTAAAAATGACCCCCTATGTATCACAATATAGATATTTGGTGTCACATTCCTAAATGTGAATACCCATATCATATATTTTCTTGAAACATCATAATAACATGAGTTTCCATAAATAATTTTCAAAAACACACATGATTCTGTTTTATAATGTTTACTAGATATATTCCTTAAATCCAATAAATGTAAAATTCATCCATGATGACATAGAAAACTTTATGAACAATCAATAATCAGATATACAGTAATCAATGCTATCCAGTTTACTTTATCCAAATATTTATCCAAACTAAACATAATTTTCTCAACATCTTAATCACATTAAGGGTTACATTTCTTTTTTAAAAATATAACTTTTCAAAGTCTTCATAACTATTAGAAAATACTATACAATTCATAATGAAAAACATATACAGAAAATACATATATATTGCATGATTTGCATAACATAATCATTTAATTCCAAAACATATACACTTCAATCAAAAAATATTATTCTTAAACCATTATTCATGATTAATCAACATATTTCGTAAAACATATTTCATGGAAATATAAATAATATCTTAAGTTTTGTCAACCTTAATCTAATCATGCTTCTTGTGTTTAATGTAAAAAATATAGGAAGAATATCACATACCTTTCACACTTCATTTGTAGTCTCTTTATCTTGAGAAGTATAACCAATACTCATACCACCTTCCTAAATATGTTTATGATATATCCATTTGAGATATTGGTTTTTATAGTACCCATAATTTCCAAAACTGAGTCATTAAATGATCATTAGGTCTTTTGTAGTTATTCCCTTTGACTGAACCCAAAAATTAGAGGTTGGGAAACACATATCATAGAAGAAAAATTCATAATCATGAAAAGTTACCTATAGGATATCTAAATAATGAAAACTAATTATTAATCGAAAAAACCTTATATTTATCCTTGGTTATTCATAGTCATCCTCTATTCAAATCCTTTATGACTATTCATTTTTATTTTTTGAATTTCCAAAGCATATCCTTTCGATATTTTCATACCAGGTGTGTAGCAAGGCCTTTTTTCAAGTACTAGGTTACAACGAGTCAGTTTCAGCACACCTTGCCAGAGTCATTACCACTTGGTACTACTATTTCAGAGACACATCCAATTGTAGTATCCATTCAATGATGTATTATAATGAAACCACTCACTCTATCTTTTACCAAAATTCGAGGATATTTTTCTAGATGTTAACTAATACTTATACTTATTCTTAGATACATCTATATAAATATCCTTATAAATATTCCTAGGGATCTCACAAATAAATTTCTCATCCTAGTTTCCAAAGTATTAATAAATTTTCTCTCAAACACCAACTATAGTGACCGTCATTTTTCATAGATTTACATTACATAAATTTTTTGAAATACTTAAAACAATTCCCAAATAGATGACAAATAACCTTATTAGTTTAGTTCCTTTGGAAAGAGAGAAACATAAACACTAGTACATGGGTGACCTATATTCTCTCCCACTAGGTTCTCTAAGACTAGAACACCTCTTAGAAATATCATAAATAAAATTATATCTTCAAAACATGGGAAAGGAAACATAAGCATGGGTGAGTTCAGATGATCAATAATGATAAAAAAGGTTGATATGTGAGGATAAACATGATAATAAAGGTTTGATAACATGATCATAACATTAGATGATCATACTTTTCGTATCAAATATCATAATAATAAACCATGCCATAATGATCGATAATTCATAATAAATGAATCGTACGAGAACCAAGAGTATATGCCATGAAATTATAACATAAGAGTAAGACATGGAATTGTGGTATACACATAAACATAGAAAATCCAAATTAAATGTGACTTATCAAGACCTTCATAAAATGTTATGTAAGAACCAGATTTATGTCATAGAATAATTTGGAATATTCTTGATGTTAGTCTAGAGTAGCTCCTTCAGATGGCGTGTGATTCTGAGTCCCGCTGTGGCCGGAATTATATTTTTAGTGCGTTAACACTGAGAACACCAAATAAATGGGATAACTCCTATATGGTGATCCAGATCAGAACTATGAGTGTATAGATGGGTCCAAAATGGGGTGTTTACCCTAGGAACAACATAAATCAGGTCGGCCTGGGGCGTTTGGACCCCTCACTCACTTCCGGAACATTAAACGGATAAATTAGATAATTAATTTATCCGTTTAATGGATTAACTCAAGTATCTATTAAACGGTAGCTTGGATTGGAAAACCAAGGGCCCCGTTGAGTCCATAACATGTTGTTTACCCTAGGAGGGGTGTATGTTTCACGGGCGCGAGTCTTCTATGAAAAATGCCGCCAGGTGTGTTTTCGTAATTTGGCGGCCTCAGATGTTGAGTTTAATAACATTAGAAAGGAGGCTCGGATTAAAATTCTAAGACTGTCGTTGTACTCGAGAGGTGGTGTTTACCCTATGGGAGTATTAACCTCGACCCCATCGAGAGTTTTTGGTGCGGGTTAAAATAGGGGTTTAAATTAATTAATTTTTTAATTAAATTTTCTTCTTTATTTAGACCCTTCTTATCCCCTTACCCTCCCTTGTTCTTCCGTAGCGCAAACCCTCCCAACGAAGGAGGAGATCCTCTCCTCCTCCACCTCCCTCTTCCGATCAAGGTAGAAGCACAACATCGAAGCGCGGATCGACCGAGAAGCTTTGGTCTGCACCCTCCAAGGTAGGATCGTGGGTTTTATATTTCTGCACCTCCTTTGAATTCATAGTTATGCATCGAATTTCTGTTTGATAGTCGAACGAATCCCATAAATGTGTAGTACATTTTCCGTGCTATCCAATGCCTGTTTTGGGTTGAAATTCCGAGTTCCGAGGTGATTGTAGTCGTCCGACGAAGGATGCAGGTTTTGGAGTTTTTTCCGGCGGTTCTAGTCAGCTCAGGAGGCGGCGGCTCGGTGCGGTAGCGGCGGAGCGGGCACCTTCTTGCAGAGGCGGTCCATGGCATCAACACGAGCTACTGGAGGGTCAAGCGTCCGGGCAAGCGGGCTGCCGAGGGAATCGGTACGAGGCGGCGGGGGGATCCTCCGGGAGAGCGAGGAGCGGAGCGGAAGGGTCGGCAGGCTATGCCGGCCGGTTGACGCGGAGGCTGGGGTCGGGACGCGTGTCCCCACTCGGGAGACAGAGACCCACCAGAGGTGGATCTCCGTGTGGAATGATATACGATCGGTGTTGGCTGGTTGGTGGAATATTTTTTTTTAAAAAAAGAAAAAAAAGAGTAATAATAATACTAATAAGTTTATAATAATATTATTATTATTATGAAAATGATTTATATTTGATAAATCATTCGCAGAGTGCCTGATTTGCGCACCTTCTGCAGCGACGCATCCCTTCAATCAAGGAGAATATTTTAAGAAGTTTTTGAGGGGTTTTAACTCCTGGAACGAGGGGCCTCGGTGGCGCGACATGCCGTTAAGCAGGGTGGCGTTTTTACGGGGGTTCGTGTTTTGAGCAGCGCGGACGCATCTGACGTCCGTTTGGAGCGCCGTCAGTGGCGTTGTGACCCCAACATTGATCCGAAGTTTTCCCATGTGGTTTTGGGAATCGAATCTTGAGTTGATGTGTGAGCCCCATGGCCCGTCTTTTGAACTGCACACAACGTTTTGCAACTTTTTAATCGGACATCCGTTCAGGGCGTGGGAGTAGTCGATTTTGGGTGTTGTTTCGAGGGCATTGCAATGGCACAATCTGCCCGCATTAATTCCGAATGATGGTGAGGGCCCCATGAGGGCCGTTTTGGGAGTTGGCGGTGATTTCCAGCTTTATCACTAGGCGTCTATTTTGGACAAGTGAATAGTCCATCTTGTGTACTTTTCTGAGAGGATCGCAATGGTGAGATCCATTGGCAGCGCTTTGGGACCGGGATGCAGGTCCCTCAAAACACTGCTCGTGTGCGGTATGGGGAAATGCATCTTTTTCTCTGGATATCAGTTGCACTCAAGTGAGCAGTCCTTTTGACAAGTTTTCCCGAGGGGATCGCAATGGTGCGATGCGCCCGACTGTTTTTAGGAATGAGGCTCGGGATCACGGGATGTCGTTCGGGCGTAAACCGGTGTTGGAGAATTTTACGTCAGATATCCATTGGATGTGAGTAAGTAGTCGATCTTTCATGTTTTTCTGTGAGAACCCATCAACTTCCAGGGATTACCCTCCAGCAGGGCTGGGCAGGGGGTCGCATGTCGACTTTGAGGAGACCTCTCGGCGGAGGGGTAGTGACGAGGTGTGGTTTGACGTTCCCCAGAACTCTCAAGTACGAGGAGAGTATTCCCTCAAGAGACGCTTCCTTGTGATGTGAACTAAAACCATGAGGGTGAGTCATTGCCACCCAAAGAGGATAGTATCAAGGTGCAGTGATTTGATCCCCTTGACTTGCAGTTTAGGGCAGACGTGCGGGATGCTGGTCATCAATAGTGTTTACTTCTAGGACTGTTGGATACTCACTTTCTTGGGATGAGCTACGGGATGGAGATCCCCCTATGATCTTGTTCGGGCTTCTTTATTGAGCATATGGATATGTATATACCTTGTTCCAGTACCCACTTCTTGGGTTTTGGTTACTCTCCTTCCAGGAGAGGCGAAGATGCGCAGGGTATGCCACATGCTTTATGTGTCTAGTTTCTTATGGTTGGATGAGTCTAATCTCCTGCTATAGGTAGAAAAGACTCGACGAAAAGTTCATCTTCTCACTGTTTCCAGCTCCTTGTGTCTGGATGAGTCTACCTCCTTTCTCTTGATGGATTGAGCTAGACTCTCTATTGTTACTCTACTACAATCCTTGGTGTACTCTCTACTGCACTCTCTATTGTACTCCTTTACTTTTCCCTGTTCGATCTATTGATCACCCTTCGGTACCTCTTTTGTTGATCCCTTGAGCCTTCGGGGTATTCTACTGAGTATTTTTATACTCACCCCTGCTTGGATTTTTCCTGCACTTGGTGTTCCCTTGCAGAAGATGAACAGGTTAGTCGTGACTTAAGTGGAGCTTAGGAGTTCGGGAGCTTGGACCGCGTGCGGTGGTCAGAGTCTGGTTCTAGGTGGGGGTCCTTTCCAGCTATGTTTCTTTTGTTTACATTTTTCTTTGTTATGGAACTTTTCTAGTTGGGCGCGTGTTTTTCCCTTTTCCTTTTCAGTTTACCTTCTACTTTTACATTGTATTGTTTAGAGGTCGATGCACTTTTGGGGTTGTTTATAGCAGTTTGTACTTCGACTTTCCTTTTACTCTGCACTTTTGCATTGAGTGTGCTGCGTGTGTGTGTATATGCACTTAGGAAAAGGCCTCCCCGAGTTGTTGGGCCTTCGGTTCTCGTTGCTAGCAACTGGCTTATGGAGGCGGGCTTAGGGTAGTTGCGGCTCGAGCCCTGGTAGGGTCGGGTCATGACAATGTGGTATCAGAGGGAGGTTCATTCCTTGGGATGTTGTTCGGATGTCCCTAAAAAGGAGTTGGTTGGGATTTAGGGCAACAGTGTTAACGTGTCTCGAGAGCGTCTCTCAGGCTAGGGAGTCCAGTGATAGTGCGGCGGCTGACGTATCCATTCAGCAGGACCCCGATAACCCGCTTGTCGACTCGACATGATGAAACACTTGTTGCAGGAAAAATTGGTTTGTGCATCACATAGGATTGAGTCTTGACTGTCCTACTTGAGTCAACTCCCCATTGATGTTACTTTTATATACATATATTCTCATCTGGTCGCGACACTCCTTGATAATATTTAGGATGTCTCCACGAAGACAGCCATCCAGGATACCAGATTTGGTTCATGATGATGACATTGTGAGCTACGAGGCCACAGTCTGGGACCCATCAAGTGAGCCCCTTTCTCCGGGTGTCCCAGTAGCAGTACCCCACTTGTTGAGCAGTAGACAGCTTCAGTAGAACAGACGGGGCCTGAGCGCAGGTTGAGCACACACCGTGAGTTTCAGCGGGAGAGACCGTCGAGATTTTGTGGTGAGCCAGACCCTCAGGCAGTAGACGTTTGGCTTGAGATAGTGGTTCTCCTTTTCAGGATTGTTCAGATGCCGGTAGATCTTATGGTGGCTTTGGCCACCAACATTTTCCACAGATTTTTTGGGCGTTGGTGGAGTCTGGTGACTCAGTTTATCGATGAGTCGTTGCTTTCGTGGGGCGACTTTCAGTTGTTGTATCGTGAAGAGTTTTCCCCCTCCTGATTACACTCTATTTAGATTCAGAAGATCCGGTAGTTTCAGTAGGGAGGGATGATGGTGGTCGAGTAAGCGGCTAGTTTCGCAGACTGTGCACGCTTTTACCCAGACTTGGTCCATGACAGCATCTTCTGAGCGCGGATGTTTGAGCAGGGTCTCCACCGAGAGATTCATGTTATCATAGTACCCTTGTGCATTCCAACTTATGTCGGGGTGCTAGATCAGACACTAGTGACATAGAGTTTCCTGTCGCATTCTACAGTTGGTGGTGGCAGCAGGCACGATAGAGCCTAGGCGTCTTTTGCGGCTAGCGGGCGTCGACTGACAGGACCTCGACGCATGTTGTTTTCTAATAACTGGACTCAGGGGAATCTCCGTACACAACAGTGGTGCCGGAAGGCACCAGTGCAGCACAGAGAGCGTCGATGCTATGCTTGCAATTGGAAAGGTGACCTGGCGTGAGACTGCACGACCAGGTGCGCTGAGAACATTGGGTAGGTAGCAGGTGCACCACTGTGGCATAGGCAGCATCGTGATAGGAGTAGCACCCTGAGATGTGGTGCTAGTAGAAGAGCGAGGGGAGCTAGAAGTGGAGGAAGACCTTACGAGGGATTCCCGTCACCACCAGGTGGTCCATGTTAGGCTCTAGGAGGTGACAGTTGGGACCACGGACAGCTGTGAGCTTTGGTTGTCTACGATCTTGCAGATCATGAGGTGATAAGAGGTACGCTCTACAACTCTTCTACTTTTTACATTATAATTGTTAGACTCTGTACATGAAATGGTTTTCTTTCTGCTCCTTGTTTGAGTTGTTACCAGGGTGGAATGACGCGTTGGTGTAACCCTGTGTTGGTAAGGTAAAAGGCCTGGGACCTTTTTCTTTAGTCGGTGGTGTCGACTCCTTCACTTTCCGAGTGCGTAAGAGAGTCTTGGTTGCGAGACATCGACTATGAAATCATGCATGACCAGATATCCTAGGGTGTTTCACCCTATGGATATTCTGAATGAGGGAATTACCGAGAATTTTACGAAGTCAAAATGGTGATTCCAGTCGCGGCGTGCGATGTAAGGGTTTGGTCGGGGAGGTGAGATACCCTTGAGAACCTTCGGGCCATTTGAGACCATGAAAATGGATAGAGAGGTTACCTACCGCCTTTACCTAACCCCAAAGTCTATAGTGGGTGCATGAATTCTCCCATGTGACTTACCCGAGAAGATGTGTGCATGCCCCTATGCACATCATCGGCAATGTCAGACCTCATGCGAACAGATCAAACCCTTTGGTCTGTGTGCGGTGACGCGTGATTGTGCAAGAGTTCTTCTGGGAACGGGAGAGCCAGGTGTGGGCTTAGTACCCTGAGTTGTTCCCTGGTTTTGCTTTTCGGGGATGCAAAATCTTGATGTAGGTAATTAGGTAAGAACCCGTTTTTTGTTATAAAAACATTGGATTTTTCTTGATGTTATTCCAGAGCAGCACCTTCCGACGGCGTGCGATTCCGAGCCCCGGTGTGGCCGGAATTAAATTTTTAGTGTGTTCACACTAAGAACACCAAATAAATGGGATAACTCCTATACGGTGATTCGGATCAGAAATCTCAGTGTACAGACGGGTCTGAAATGGGGTGTTTACCCTAGGAACGACATAAAGCATGTTGGTGCGGGGTGTTTGGACCCCTCGGTTGCTTCCGGAACGTTAAACAGATAAATTAGATAATTAATTTATTTGTTTAATGGATTAACTCAGGTGTCTCTTAAATGGAAGATCAGATTGAAAAACTGAGGGAACCATTGTGTTCGTAAAGTACTTTTTACCCTAGGAGGGGTGTATGTTTCGCAGGCGCGTGTCTTCTGTGAAAAATGCCGCCATGGGCATTTTCGTAATTTGGCGGCCTCAGACGTTGAGTTTAATAACATTTGAACACAGGCTCGGATTAATATTCTGAGATATCTATTGTGCTCAGGAGGTGGTGTTTACCCTAGGGGAGGCTTAACCTTTACCCCATCGAGAGTTTCAGGTGCGGGTTAAAATAGGGGTTTAAAATAATTAAAATTGTAATTAATATTTCTTCTTTATTTAGACCCTTCTTCTTCCCTTCCCCTCCCTTGTTATTCCATGGCACAAACCCTCCCAACGAAGGAGGATCTCTTATCCTCCTCCACCTCCCTCCTCCGATCAAGGTGGAAGCAACGACGGCAAAGCATAGATTGACCGAGAAGCTTCCGGCAGCGCCCTGCAAGGTAGGATCATGCGTTTTATATTTCTACACCTCCTTTGAATTTGTAGTTATAAGTAGAATTGTTGTTTGATCATCGAACAAAGACCATAAATGCGTAGTACATGTTCCGATCTATCCAACACATGTTTTGGGTTGAAATTATGTGTTCTGAGGTGATCGCAGCTGTCCAACGAAAGATTCGGGTTTTGGAGTTTTTTTCCAGCGGTTCTGGTCGGCTCAGGCGGCGGCGGCTCGGAGCGGTGGCGGCGGTGCGGGCTCCTTCCGGCAGAGGCGGTCCAGGACGTCGGCACAAGCTGTCGCGGCGTCGAGCGGACAGGTGAGCGGGCTTCCGAAGGTGTCGACACGAGGCAGCAGGGGGCTCCTTCGGGAGAGCTGGGAGTGGAGCGGAAGGGCTGGTCGGCAGTGCCGGCCGGTTGATGCTGAGGCCGGGGTCGCGGCGCGCGACCTCGTTCGGGAGATATAGACCCACCAGTGGCAGGTCTCCATATGGAAAGACAGCCGACGCTGCTGTCCGGACGGTGCAATATTTTTAAATAAAAATAGAAAACAATAATTTTAATAATAATAAGTTTATAATATTAATAATAATAATATTATTATTATTATTATGAAAGTGATTTATAATTGATAAATCATTCACATGGCACCCGATTTGGGCGCTGTCTGCGGAGACATGCCCCTTAAATCAAGGAGAATATTTTGAGATGGTTTCGGGGGTTTTTAACGCCCAAAACAGGGGGCCTCGGTGGGGCGACACGCCATTAAGCAGTTTGGCGTTTTTCCAGGGGTTCGTGTTTTGAGCGGCATGGACGCATCTGACGTCCGTTTTGAGCACCATCATTGGCGTTGTAACCCTAGAATTGAGCCAGAGTTTTCCCATGTGGTTTTGGGCATCAAAGCCGGGGTTGAGGCGTGGGCCCCACGACCCGTCTTTCGAGCTGCACGCAGCTTTTTGCAACTTTTTCCTCGGACGTCCATTCGGGGCGTGCAAGTAGTTGACTCTGGGTGTTTTTCTAAGAGCATTGCAATGGCACAATCTGCCCGATTTAATTCTTCATGGTGGTGCGGGCCCCGTGAGGGCCTTTATGGGAGTTGACGGTGATTTCCATCTTTATCACCGGGTGTCTGTTTTGGAAAAATGAATAGTCCATCTTGTGTACTTTTCCAAAGGGATCGCAATGGTGTGATCCGTTGGCAGAACTTCAGGACCTGGATGTGGGTCCCACGAAGCACTTCTAATTTGTGGTACGCTGAAATACATCTTTTTCTCCAGATATCCATTTCACTCAAGTGAGCAGTCCTTTTGACGTTTTTTCCCAAGTGGATCACAAAGGTGCGATGCGCCCGACTGTTTTCGGGACCAAGGCTCAGGATCATGGGACGTCTTTTGGGCGTAAAGCTGTGTTGGAGACTTTTACGTCGGATATCCGTTGGAGGCGAGTAAGAAGTCGATCTCGCATGTTTTTCTGTGAGGATTGCAACGGTACAAACCGTTTGGATGTGAGGAGCCACATTCAAGACCTCATTTAAAGGTGGAAGCACAAAAGGTGTACCGGTGGAGGTTCTTCCTATAGTGTTTTCAGGGAACCCTAGGCGTGTGATCACGTGCACTCCCGTTTGAGTGATGTAAATGCTTGAAGAGATGTAGTTTTATGTGTCTGGGCTGATGAGTTTGCAAGTTGGAGTTGTTACCTTTACACTCTTCACATTGACGTTGGGTGTCTTGTGCACGATAGCCTTTGGGCTGGAAATGTGGTATACTCTGGGAGTATACGGGAACGCTTGGAGGTACGTGTGGTTGTTTGTACCTGAGAACGTTTGTGCGCTTGGTTGGATTTGACTTGGGGCCACACATCGTGTGGGCCCCATGTTTGTGCCATGTTCTGCTTTGCATTCCATTGACCTCTCGCGACGTAAAGGGTCCCTCTGTTCTTGTTTGTTTGACCAGCAGGGTTGTGTTTCCCCCGGGTTCTGTTCTCATTTGTTTGACCAGCAAGGTTGAGTTTTCCATGGTTCTGTTCTTGTTTATTTGACCAGCAGGGTTGTGTATCCCCTGGTTCTGTTCTCATTTGTTTGACCAGCAGGGTTGAGTGGGTTCCCCTGGGTCCTGTTCACGTTGGTTTCAACCATCAGGGTTGAGTGGCTTTCCCCTGGTTCTGTTCTTGATGGTATGACCGCCAGAGTTTCTTCGTGTTCTCTAATAGAGTTCTTGTGGATTCAGTGTGACCAACACAATACACGGGCACTGATCCTCTACCCAGGAGGTTTTTTTAGTAGGGATGGCCAAGAGGTTGTTTCCAGTAGGGCTGGCTCATGAGGTACCATCCAGCAGGGATGGCCAGTGGGTTACCATCCAGCATGGATGGCTAGTGTGTTACCATCCAGTAGGGATGGCCAGTACAGCGGTGTTCACCAAGCAGTTCCATCCATCAGGGATAGCCAGAGCGGTTCCGAGTTTTCCTCAAGCAGGGCTGGGAAGTGGTCCCCGATGCTGGGTTTACCTCCAGCAGGGCTGGGAAGTGGTCCCTGATGCCGAGTTTACCTCTAGATGGTCTGGGAAGTGGTCCCCGACGACGGTTCCGAGCCTCCCTCCAGTGGAGTACCCTTTTACGGGACTGGGAATTGGGACTCATCGATGACTTTAGCCGGATCTCCCTCCAATGGATTACACTTTTACGGGACTGGGTAGTGTGGCACCCATCGACTTTTTTTGGGTCTCCCTCAAGTGGGAACCCGTCGACTTCCAGGGATTACCCTCCAGCAGGGCTAGGTAGGGGGTCACCTTTCGACTTTGAGGAGACCTATCGACTGAATGGCATTGACGAGGTGTGGTTTGACGTTCCCAAAAACTATCATGTATGAGGGCCACATTCCCCACCGAGATGCATCCTTGTGACGCGACCTAAAATGGTGAGGGTGAGTCTGTGCCGCCATAAGCGGATAGTATCAAGGTGCGGTGATTTGAGCCCATTGACTTACAGTTTAGGGAAGATGTGCGGGATGCTAGGCATCGATGGTGTTTACTTCTAGGACTATTTTCTACATGCTTTCTTGGGCTGAGCTACATGATGGAGATACACTTATGATGTTGTCCGGGATTCTTGATTGAGCATATGGATATGTATATACCTTGTTTCAGTACACAATTCTTGGGTTTTAGTTACTCTCCTTCTAGGAGAGGCGAAGACGCGCGAGGTATGCCACGTTATTTCCATGTCTAGTTTCTCATGGTTGGATGAGTCTACTCTCCTGCTATTTGTAGAAAAGACTCGACGAGAAGTTCATCTTCTCACCGTTTCCAACTCCTTGTGTCTGGACGATTCTACCTCCTTTCTCTTGTTGGGTTGAGCTGGACTCTCTACTATTACTCAACTACACTTCTTGTTGTACTCTCTACGACACTCTCTGCTCTACTCATTTACTTTTCCCTGTTCGATCTCCTTCTCACCCTTCGGTACCTCCTTTTTTCGCCCTCGAGAATTTGGGGTATCCTACTGAGTATTTTTATACTCACCCCTTCTTGTGCTTTTCCAGCACTTGGTGTTCCCTTCCAGATGATAGACAGGTTGTTCATGACTTCAGTGGAGCTTAGGAGTTCGGGAGCTTGGACCACGTGCGGTGGTCGTGGTCCGGTTCCATGTGGGGGCCCTTCCAACTGTTTTTCTTTTTTTACCAGTTCCTGGGTTGTGGAACTTTTCTGGTTGGGCGTGTGTTTTTCTCTTTTCCTTTTCAGTTTACCTTCAGCTTTTACTTTGTACTGTTAAGAGCTCGATGCACTTTTGCGATTTTTTATAGCAGTTGGTACTTTGACTTTACTTTTACTCTGTACTTTTGCATTGAGTGTGCAGCGTGTGTGTGTACAGGTATATTAGCAAAAGACTCCCCGAGTATTTGTGCCTTCAGCGCTGGTCGCCAGCCCCTAGCCTATGGAGGCTGGCTTGGGGTAGTTGTAGCTCGAGCCCAAGTAGGGTCAGGTGGTGACATGTTAAGCTCAGGCTACAACTCGTGTACCTACTTCACGCATTAGCTAACAAACCATGTATCCTCTTTTTTATAATTGGGATACAACTCGGGTTCCCTCTTACTTTCTAACTATGGATACAACCCATGTAAATATTTGTTTTTTTCTTGGGATTTATCCCGTGAACCTTTGATCTCATATACCATTTACCTTTACCCAATGAATTTCAGTTATATATAGGTCCCATCCATATCATAATGAAATCATACATACATGTGCCACAATCAAATATTAATCCATTAAATCAAATGGGTGTCCTAAACATCATATCATAACCCATGAAATAAAATGGGTATCGTGAAAATATAATCATATCATAACTAGTGGAAAATATATAGGTTTCATAATCATTTCATAATAGAATAACCCATTAAGGGAAGTAGGTTTCATACTAATTTACCATTGTATAACACATTGATGTGAAATGGGTTTCATGAACATATAACCCTTGTAAGAGGAGCGGTTTTCATAAACATACAACCTATGAAAGAGAAAAAAAATACATAACCATAATTTCATAATGTTCGAACAATTTAGGGAAAGAATCTAAATGGAACATTTTGATCATTTTCCAAAAGGGCATGATTAACATCAATGAATGTCATCTTACATGTAAAATAATGTTGGAAGATCCTTTAAAATCATTTCTTAAGGAAATGTTCCTTTATTATTTGAAAAGTTATTTTTAAAATATTAAAACTTTTTAAATCCATTTTATTTTAAAATAAACTTGAAAACTTATAAAGGATTGTAGAAAAAATTTGTAAAAAAAATATCATTGAAGGATTAAGAAGGAATATAGAAAACATTTTTCTATTAAATCACATTTAAAACATATAAAATTTTATTGAAAATTTTAAAACCCTTTTATAGAAAATTTATAAGGAATTATTTAAATAATTTGAATAATTTTCATTGAAAAAAAAAATTACGAAAACATATTATGGAAGCTTTTCAAAACACTTAAAACACATTTTGAATATAATTTTTTTAAACCTCACTTTTTGAAAACCAATTTAAATTAATATAATTTCTATAATATTAGGGAAATATTAATAAAAAATAACCTTGTAAAAATATTTTTTATTCTTCAAGAAAATTACATTCATGATGGTAGGTAAGTTCATGCATGATAATAAAATTTCTGAAAATTGCCTTGATTGTAAAATGAAAAGAATATTCCTTATCAAAACATTTTCGTAAAAAGAAAAACACAAGTAAAAATTTCCTTTCAACATCAATGGATAATTTAAAAAAATGGAAATCATTTTTAGAAACATACTATTGAATGAACACATATTTACAACTGAATGGAATCATATACCCATATTTTCAAAAATATATTCTTAGTTATATTATGTAGAAAAGTGTGAAAAAATGAAAACATAAAATGGATATAACATTAATATCTATAATTTTAGAAAAATCATGAAATTTCATGAGATATGGATCATAAGATTTCAACTATGTAAGAATAATCATAATCAATATCAATAAATGATGAGATTGTAATAATAAACTATTACCATTTTGGTAAATTTAATTCATGAGTGTAATTAAAACACTAAAAGAAGCATAAAATATCTTGAAAATAATTATATTAATGATATAAAATTTCAAATTTTGGTGTGTACACCTCATAGAAAAATATAGGTTCACAAAAAGACATCTGTCTCAAAGAAGGAAAATTGAGACAAAGTTGCTTTATTGATTTGGTAAATTTTGAAACATAACCCCCATGGAATAAATATAAAAATATGTATATGTAAATACCCATAAACTTAATTATGTGAATCACATTATACATCCCTTGGAATTATACACACCGTACAAATGAAATGAGTGGTGAATAAGTCATGTACCTATAAGAAATAAAATGTGAGAAGAAATCACACTACCATATGTCTTGACTCTCTTCGTACTCATACAATCATATTCTATAATAAATTTAAGCTTATTATAATTATTTTAAAAAACGGAATTAATATATCTAATACAATGTATTATTTCAATATGACTTTATACTACCATCTTATTAACTATTCCACGTTATGTTTATGCTTTGTGTAATATCTTCATTGTATTTCTGATGTGTCTTAACTGGCTAAATCTATAGTCCTTATGCTTATATCATGATGTCTATAATGTGAACCATGACATAAATATCATTTATATTCATTATATATGTATTATATTAATATATGGAATATATAATTCTGAAGTGGAACACACCGTTCATGGAGATGGTAGGCCATATATACCCATGAATGGCGTTTTCGTTTTGTTTTCATATTGAAAAGAAGTAAATGAAATATATATATGTGTGTGTATGTTTACATATACATATATATGTATATTTATAATTATAATGGTACAATTATTATAACATATATATCATCTATGTTCAGTAAACCCATCCTTAATATATTCCATGTAGAGTGTGAACAAATCACATTACATTGAAGAGGCGGTAGTCCAGACTACCCCAAACAATGTTATCATATTTACCAAAGATGAAAATTATAAATGTATGTGTTATAAAAAAAATTAAACAATCATAAATACATTATAAATTTCAAATATATTATATATAAATATTCTTTCCATCATAATTCCCACCATGAGAAGCGGTAAAGGAAGAACAAACAACCATTGTTTCATGAGGTGGTTGTTCGTTGTGCACATAAATGATAAGTTCGTTACCCATTAGACAGGAGTGTGTGTAAGTGTAGGCGTAAAACATATAATTAAAATACCTAATATAAGGAGGATATTTTTGTTTTAATATAATCATTGAATTAGTATAATTAAAATATTGGGGAAAGAAATAAAACTAAAGAGTTTGAGGAAGAATTATACCTCTTATTCAGGTACCTCCTTTTGGTTTTCAGCAAAGGGATTGCTTGGATGGATTTTTGTACAATGTGGAGGCTTCCAAGATGAGAAGATTTATGTTGATGAGGTATTTGGGATGATCTTGGTGGAGCCAATGTGGCTAGAGATGGGTGAGAAATTGGAATAATAGGATTCCTTTTATAGTTAAGGAGGAGTGGAACTCTTATAAATTTTAGGAATGGGAATTCCATACACGTTTTTACCTTTTAAAGTGGTTAAAATAATATAATATATTAAATAAATGGTATTATAGGGTCTATATATGTCCATACAATGTCTCTTGGACAAGTTTTTATGTCATTTGGGGCCTTGAGAATATGGTTTAGTCCCTTATTAAGCTTAATTTTACCTTAATCATTAGAATTAATTTTAATTACATTCATTACTTCTTTTGGTAAAAAAATATATTGAAATTATTATACATAATAAATTATTATTATTCCAAATATTTTCTCAATTTTTCCAAATTCTAATAAAATATGTCAATGAAATTAATTTAAAATTAATCTGGTTGGTGGGATGACAATACTAGTTTTTAATGAAAAAATGATCAAATGTCTGGTATGTTATTTTATTTAATTTCAATGTCAAATTGATTCAATGGACCTAAATTTTATTAATTGTAAAATAAATTATATATTTTTTACTTTATGTCCAAATTAAAATATATATTTACGTAATAAATAAATAATACAAATAATTGAGTTTTGAATTAAAATTAATTGTTTTTACTATTCATTAAAAATGAAACATCATTGAAAAATATTGAAAATTCAGCCTAATAAAACTTTTATTGTTTCTATTTAAAATATGTAGTTTATTTTTTCATATAATATTTTTAAAAGTTCCAAATATTTGATTTAATATAGTTTCTCCATTAAAAAGAGATAATGTGTGTAACAAAAGTCATTGAATAAACTCGTTGTTGTGTACGATGCACGCTAACTCAGTATCACATGCATTACAAGATATATAGAATATACTGAACATATTTAAAATAGTAAATATATTTTAATGTCTCCGGATATTATATTCCCTTACATGTTTGGTATTCTATGTAATGCAATCTTAAGTTGGTGTTTCGTATAACACAATAGAAACATAGCGATTTCATATAAAAAAGATAGATTTATTTCTTAAATACAAAATATCTACAAGTGATAAAATTTATTTGGAAAAAAGTTTTAAAAAATCTGAGTGTGTTATAATTGGAAACGTACAACATTGACATCATTTATTTTATACTCTTATTTCCTACACCAATCTCAGCCACAAAGACCATGATTTGATTAATTAAAGTCTATTTGTTAGTAAACTAAAGTGATTCTTATGTTCTATTAAAGAATAATTTCATGTTTTAAGGCAATGTGACAACCCTTAGAAATAAAATAGTTTTTCAATAAGGGGTAAACTTTTCATGATTACCCCTTTAAATTTGATTCTCAATGATTAGGCGAGGTAATAAAATATTGGAGAGAATAAAAATAGGGGGAGAAAGAAAGGGGTGGGGAGAAGAAAAGGTTGTATTTCATTGAATTAGTTGAAGAGAGTATTGATAAGAAACATAAAGTGGGATATTTTTGGACCCAAGTTGTGTTTAGGTTTTATTTCTATTCAATATATTGATATGTTAATTATGTTTAAAAATGAATGAATGTTGTTAAGGTAATGGGAACTCAGATTAATGAAATATGTGTATGGAAATATGCCAATCGGATCCATCACTATTGGACGGACAATAAAATACATATTTTCAGACCTAATACATAATCATTAGTCAATATGATCTATCATATTTGGATTTTGATAGTCATAATCTACTAAAAATCACTTGGATTCTAGGATTATAGTTTTGATCATACTGGGAGGAATTATTAGAGTTCTAGTTTCATATTAATCCTCATGATTCTTTTATATTCTATAATTAACAAATGTCATATATTGTTTTTAGAAAGTTGTGATGCTAGCCTTGTGAATGAAAGATGGGTAGCTTGTGCTACCAGTGGTATTGAGGATTGGTTTGTAAGAAAGAAGTTACTAGAAATTTAGGATGTTACAATATATCCCAATTTAATTTAGTCATTGTTGGGACAATCTCAAATGAATTCAATGTCATGAAATTTCATGATTACATGTTGATGTTTGTAGAATAATAATGATGTTGGAACAGATTAAAATATGATGTGAATTATTATTTTTTCTTCTCATCAATGTATGAAACACCCGACATAGAAGGAAGACTATAATTGGTGGGAGAATCATTGATGTGGTAATACAAAGAGTTTGGAATATTGATCTTGATAATGTAATGAATTCACTTTCGATACTGGTCCATCAGACATGGTATTCCACCGATATATCATTTTGGATTCTAACACCAATTTGTTTATGAATTTCTGGTATCATTATGGAATCAGATAAAGAGAAATATTGAAGGAAGAATTTTTTAGATGTTTGAGTTATATTTCAATTGAAAAATCATACATTGTTCTCCAAAAATTGGGTTAAGATACAAATTACAAAAGAATTTACTGTTTCAAAAATAGATGAATACCCATCATACTAGTGGTGACAATGTTCATCAGAATGAAGTAGAGACTGATCTATCAAGTGTAGGATGACCCCGATAAAGTCTTCAGATATTGGATTAATGTTATGAGTAATTAAATAAAAGGATATATACTTTAAATACATTTCAGATGAAAATAGTTGATACATAACAACCATAAAAGAATAATTTCAGTGTTTACAAGAAGTCATCATAACGGGTCATCTTCAGTGGTTCGCAAGTATTCATTGTAATTAAGAATCATAAGAAAGAATTGGATTAAATAATCAAATTATGAAATTTTTGTAAACTTGAAGATTTAAAATATTGGCCTAATATTTAAGTGGAATTTAATGAAGTGATAAAGTCAAATATTGATCTAACATTTATGGATATTTGAAGATTCAGAAAAGTTGGTTGTGTAGGAATGATTTTTCAAATCACACCCAAACCATGTCTTGATTTACTATAAAATTAGATCATAGTTCATGTGAAAACATGTGAAAAAATAAGGACTATTAACATATGCTATATATCTAACAATTATAGAACATGTATTGAGTTTCCAACCAAAATTTTTATTTAAATTTGATTATGAGCTAGTTCAATCAGAATGAATCCATCAGAGTGAGGTTCAATATGATCATCAGAGAATGTTTTAAAGGAAGACGATTCATTATAAAAAGTTCATCAGAGAGAGCCTATAAGAGAAACACCTGTTAGAGAAAGGTTCATCAGTCCTAATTTCATCGAACAGAGGAATTGAAATAAGTCCCTTGAGCTCTGAATCAATTAAAGAATGAAGATAGTAAGGGGAATTAGACAAAAAATAATCATATGAATCCCATCAGATGGAGGGTACCAGACTGAGGAAGATCCAAATGACCATGCTAAATTTTTTTTCCAGATTTTGTTTCTGTAGAAAAATTCACAACCAATAAGATTCATTAATAACTTTTAAAGTTCTTTGATATTTTAAATAGGTAATGTTGGATTTATCTTACAAGTGGAGGAAGTGAATACTTTCAGAAGTAGATCACAAAAGAATAAGTAATTTCAAGCTCGTGACTGTGAATACTTACTATTTACTAAAAATGATTGTTTTGGGAATTGGATGCTGAAAAGGATAGTGGAGTTGTATAAAAAACTATATACGAAATGTTTCTGTTGGGTTTATATAATTTTTTACATCCTTTTCATTTGTATTCCAATGATAAGATAGTTAAATATTCCATGTTGGTGGTACTATAAAACATTGAATAGAGTAGGACTTTGTAAAGAACCTTGTAAATATTATGTATTTTCTTATATTTAAATTAGTTACATATGAAATGTGTGCTTTTGAGTTATATTTGAATGGATTTTAACTTCAACAGGGTTCATAGGTTAAGAAATTATTTGTAAATTAGTTAATAAACATTCTTAAAAAATAAAAATGAACCACTAAATCTCCCCCAGCAAGTGGTCTCGATCCTTTTCAAGAAAAACAAGATTCCCAAATAACTCCTTTGTACCAATGTTCTGTAAAACATACACAATCCATCACAATAAATTCTCCAAAATTTAAAATTAAAGGAATAAATCATTCAAAGATATGGAATCCACATAAAATATTCAAAAGATATTGGTTTCCAAAGGATGATATAGGATTGGTAAAGGAGAGGTCTCCAATTCAATTAATATAACACTAGTGTATCCACTAAGTCTGTATTTCCCATTATATCTAGCAGGATGATCATAAATCAAGAAAAAAATGATTTTAGCTATGATATATTATAGAAAAATATCTATTATTATTCTATCAAGGGATATATCTTTCCTGAGTTTTTTTCCAGAGATCGATCTAGACTTCAATTTCCAAAGATGAGAGGAAGGGGTATCCTAGGGAACCAATTTAGAGAATTTCAAGAGGTTCTTGTAAAAGTAGGGATGAATTATGTTCATTGTTTTTAAAAATAATTGGATTATACTAGAATGAGGATAATTCCACTAATAGTGTTTTGTTTTGGCATCTTGGAGGGCCTTAATGGCTGGCTAGTGGGATCTGTAGAATTACAGCTCCCATTACCTTCACCACTGGCTAATCAGTTCATTCCACTCAATAACTTGAAGCCATATATTATCCTCTATATAACCTACTATAGACTCCATCATCTAAGATATAAAATTAGGACCCCTTTATCCATAAGATAAACCTCCATGGGAGAAAACA
Source organism: Viscum album (assembly GCA_963277665.1). Taxonomy (NCBI): domain Eukaryota; kingdom Viridiplantae; phylum Streptophyta; class Magnoliopsida; order Santalales; family Viscaceae; genus Viscum; species Viscum album. Next base: position 788,044,628 of record OY728166.1, read on the forward strand.
AGATAGGATACACCATAACCAAAAACAATATAATACCATTAAAATCATGGATATTACAATTCGCCCCATATAATGACATATCATCCTAAAGAAGTGTCTTTAGAGGTATTTATTGAATATTTTTAAGAACAAAACTATAATATCTCACTCACACTACCATGCATCCTCTTGAATATAACTGTCCTACTACTGGACTCTGACAATTGTTATTATCATACCTCACAAAACTTTCTCTCTCTTATCAAATATCTACACCTAGTGCTCCATTAATTATGTGTTACACTCCAACTCCAATCCCTAAAGTTAATCACAAACCTATAATTAGACCTATACCTCTAGATTTGGAAGATATGGAACATATCTTTCAAACATTAAAATCATGGAGGAATATCCAAATAGATGAAACTACTCCCTATACTCAATGTAATCTTGAATAGTAAAATAAATCCCATGGCTATATTTCCTTATATTCATAACCCTAAATGACCAAATTTAGGGGTTTTCCATTAGAAATATTGGTCACCCAAAGTGAATTACCACAGTTCACTCCTCTAGTAATCATATGCTCGATGTCATCTATGAGTAGTGATTATCCATTTTTTAATAATCTACACTATAGAGACCCAAATCCTGACGTAAATGTACATTACATTACTTTTGTGGAATACTTAATACATAACAATAACCAACAATCAAGGACCGTAACATTTTAGTGTCTTTGGAAACTCAGATCATACTCTTCTAATCATGGTGAAAGATCTTCAACATCTCCCATAAAGATCTTCCTCTTTTGTTTTCTTACCTAAAACCTTTATTTAAATCCCGGGGAAAAGAAAACATATAAAGGGTGAGCTCAAATTCTCATTAATGGTAAACATGGAGGAAATAAAACGAATCATATACATTTTAACTTAAAAACATGAAAATAATGTTTAAATATCAAAATCTTGAGCAATGACATAAAACATGGCAGTACGTAAAGCATAGATCATAAAGAAACATTAATCCTAATAAAATAGAATGGGGATAAAACATGTGATTGTGGAATCCATTAATCACATGTTATTATTTCCATATTAGGAAAGGCATAGCTTCCAATACCATCTTAGTGGACAATGTCCATTTCTGAATTGAGTTCACTCATGTTTCCAGTCCTGTATTACAAAACCAGATTAACTTTCCATTCCATCCATGTCTATCTCATGAGATATAAATCATTAACTAATTAATTGGATAGATATATAGGTCCCACCAATCTCATAATGAAATCATCCTTACGTGTACCACCAAAATAACATAAATCATTCATCATAACCCAAAGAACAAAATAGGTTTCATAAACATCATTCCATCATAACATAATCCATATAAAACAAATGGATATCTTTTCTCATAAGAAAAGTGAAACCACGTAAATCATAGATATATTATACTTGAAACATACACATATGAAATAATATCATCTTAGATGGAAAATGTTTTTGATAAAACACATGAAATGAATTCTTGAGGAAAATATCCTTTCTTCTTGAAAATCATTTTCCTTTCTCAAAATTCGATGAAATTTTAAAAGAAAAGAATTTTTTTGAAAATAATCATGAAATTTTTTAGATAAATCTTCATTTAAATAAGTCCTTATGAAACCATAACAATCCATTCATGCCTTATAAGTTAAAAAACATTATTCTCGTACTTTTTCCAGAAAAGTCAAAAAGTTCATTTTATGGTAAACAAAAGAAAGATTCCTTCCATACAATATAGTAAAATTACACAAATGGTAAAATGAATTTAAACATAAATCGAAGAATAATAAACATTTTATGAAAACATTTTTATAAAACATGGACATGGATGATAAAAATAAACATAGTATATATTTACGTATAAGAAATCTAAGATAAAAATGAGATTTGAAAAATTATCCCTTACCTTATGTCCGATATGATTCATATGTATCTGAACCTCCTGTATAATGATTTAAATAATGTCATTGAATTATTACAGAATCATATTTATTTTTATGATATCATATGTGGTTTACTTATGACTTTATATTACCCGTTCTTTTGTAAATTCCATGTTAAAGCAACATTTTCGGTAAAATCATTTCATTTATTGTACGTGTTTAGACTTGTTGTTCTTAATTATATCCTGATTTAATTAATTACATTATGAAAAAAATGATTTATATAGAATATATATTCAATAATAAATATATATGATATATTGATAAACGGAATGAAATACACCGTTCATGGAGACTGTAGGCCGTACGTACGGATGAATGTTGTTTTCCTTGCCTTATTGACTTGAATGGATGTAAGTAGACGACATGTATATATATATATATAAATACAGTAGCATTATTATGTTATATATACAATTATTATTCATTATATACACTTTATAATCATTTATTAATGGTTGACATGGAGAATGAATCTCAACGCGTCGTGGAGACGTTAATCCGTACGTACGCACTAGCGATGATATTGTTCCCATAATTATTGAAGGGAATTGGAGTGGATGATATAATATCTCAGAATCCATATGATGTTATAATAACTATATATAGTTATTTTTAACACCATTATACCCATCCAGGTAAGGTGGTGGTGGAAAACCCGATTACACCACGGCGTGGAGACGGTATTCCGTACGTACGCAAGCGCGGTGATTTCATTTTCTATAGGATGGATAGAGGCTGAAATGGGGTTGTTTCATATTTATAACAACATATAAGTATATTAGTGATATTTATGTTATTACTTTATAATTTAACAACAAAATAAGAAGATGTTGAAGAAGACAGAAACCTAAATGAATCGGTAGAAGAGATTACCTCCTCTTCGACGCACCTCCTTTAAGCTTCCTCTTAAGGAAATAGAGCTGGTATTTTGAGTAGCCCATAACCTATATAATGTTTCTAGAGAAGTGGAGAAGTTAAATGGTCATGTTTTGGCTGATCTTGAAGGCTCAAAGTTTTGTTAAGAGTAGAGGGAGGATGATCCCTTTTATAAGGGAGGAGAGGGGCACCTTTGGAAACATAAGAAATATTAATTTATAATAAATTCAAACCCCACTGAAAACCCTAAAAAAATGAATTAAATTCGAATATGAGATGATATAGGGTTTTAATATCATCATAAAATAAAATTTAGACTTGTTGGGAATTTATTTTAAACATTATCAATTTGATTTATCCTTGTGTAATTTATTTAATCCTATTTGTGGTAATAATATTCTAAATTTTAAATTGTTATAAATAATTACTTATGTGTTGTGAATTATCCATAATTGGGTACTTTATGACATTTTAGACCATATAAATTTCAATTTATAATTTTTAAATATTTATGTGATTTTTTTACAATTTAATAATATAATATTTTTATAAAAAAACAATAGTGTTAATTTTGACACTATTAATTTATTTTAATTTAAATAAAATCCAAACAGAAGATATATTCGAACCAAATTTTTTAATAGATTTATAATATGTCATATTAATCTAGAAAATTTGTGGATAACATTAATTAGTTTATGTAATGTTTATTTTAATATTTACAAGACCATTTATTTGATATTTCCCTTAATAAATCAATTACTACATCATTTTTTATAATCATTTAATATACTTATTATTTGTATAAAAATTAAATATAAAATCTTATGATGGATATAAATATATTAAATTTCGTAATAATATTTTTACTCAAATTTATCATCTTAAAATCACAACATTTAAATTGTTATATTTATTAAATTATGAAGGTGACATCTTTGACATCATTTAAAATAAAATAAGGTAAATGTACTAATCAGTTTTATAAGGCTCCAAATGGTCCAAATATCTACCGTTTGATGATTAGGGTATAGATATACTCGACCAATAATATTTGGTCAAGTTTCTGGTCCTTTAGATATGTATTATTATTTTATTAAAAACTATATTATTGAATTTTCATTAAATAAATAATTTCTACATCATTAATGTATAAGATTTTAAGGTAATAAAGTATTTATTACAAATAAATTAACATGATAAAGAAAAAAAATTATCTTTCCAATGAGTAATTATAATAGAATTTATATTCTGTAGAACTATATATTAAAAATAATATAATTATTAAAGTTTGAGTGAGACATTTCACTTTCCTTTAAAAAACTAAATAAATGGTCTTAATCAAATACAAGTGGGATCCATTAGATTCCATTTCTACTAAATTATTATTTAGGGTAAAATATAATCATCCAGTTATATTAGGAAATGTGTTAGGGTAATTTTATTATATTATATTCACCCTTAATTTCCTCGATTTACCTTTAACTATGGTAAATAAAATTTATCGTAGTTACTATTCATAATGACTAAAAATAAAAAGTAGCTTATTAAAATAATTTGGACCTAAAGATTCAAAATATGGAATCCATTTTTCCAAATTCATAACACAAAAGTTTCGGTATTTAATTTAAAATTAATCCCGCTGTTGAGAAAACGGGTTTTAAAAGTTAAAACGTTGCAAAAGATTGAAATGTTTTTACTAATGAATTCAGTGTAAAATTAATGCTAATGACTTAAATTATATTAAATGGTAAAAAAATATTCTAATTATACTTTAAAACCAATCAATATTATAACTTAACAGTATAAATTATCTCGATGAAAAAAGTTGTTTTTAATTAAAATGTAGCGTATATTTTCTATTCATCAAAATAAGAAACTTATCAGAAAAATATAAAAAATTTATCCAAAGTAAATTTGTATATACTGATTCAAAGGAATAATTTTATTTTGTCAAATTGAACTTACAAACATGTCAAAAACTATATTTAATGTCAGTGTGCCATCAAAAGGTGGCAAAACTACATTTTTATTAAAATACTTATTTTACTCGAAAAATTTATTTTGTTCACACACGATGTTCTAGAAAATGTGTAAGATGAATAATAATATTATAACATTAAAAATGTAGTTAATAATATTCATAACGACTAGTTAATAATAATATTATAACAATATATCGTTGTTTAGTGAAACTCGGTATTGCATACTATACACGCTCTCGAGGAAGGTCGTGATTCCGTGTAATGTAAGACAAGTCAGGGATGCGTGTAATGCAATCTCCCATTGGTGTTGCGTAGAAAATAATTGAAACCTATTTCATTTATACATTAAAAAAAATCTATAATTAATGTTTTGTAGATTAATTTCTACAAAATGAACTTGAAATTGTGTGTAACACGAGCCATGAACAGTGTTGCGTATACTGCAAGCTAATACGGTGTTCCATATAGCACGATCTAATTTTTGTGCAACGTACAACCCAATACATCAATGAAATTAAAAATAATAATTCTCATAAAATCTCGGGTTGTTACATTCTACCCCCCATAAAATGAATTTCACCCTCGAAATTTTTCAGGGTTATAAATGGTTTACTACTTGAATGTTTCTTTCATAGAAACCCACATCATAAAAAGGAATACTAAAACTTAATTTTAAAAAGTGAAGTATGAAACATAACAGTTACCCAAATTAACTCATCACTGGGTTTCCACATAGGAGAACATAGGTGAAAATATGGATATAGAAGAGAAACCTAACCATCTTGTTATGATGGAGAGTGGTAGAGAACATGGCTATGAAAAACCCAACAATCACAAAGCCATAAATTTGTGATGATCTAAGGTACCATATTATTCATCAGATATAAGAGAATTAGGACAACATTTTTGGTTTTCAATATCCTTTCCCTAAAGATGATAATTTTGAATTAGAAGAAATATGTACTTGATTTTTGTAAAATCTCACTTTTGTTTGTGCCTTGAACAACATCCACTTCATCTCTTAAAGAAAGGTAGTTGAATATTTATTCAGTGAAGTGTTAGCAGATCATGCGATAGAATTATAGGTCATTCCATTTGTCTCAAACATAATGTCAGCAAACGTTATATACATAAGTCCATCTATGGTGAGATTAATCATATATGGTTCTTAAAATGGAATTATACTTTATCTCTCATACTGCTTAATAAAATAAAACTAGTTTCTACTAACCAGGGACTTCCTGTAGGCCAGTGGTAGGCGATAAAGGCATGTCGTACTTCAGTTGTGGGTTCGATTCCTGCAACCTTGTCTGACGTGATGGGATGTCACCTGTCCTGAAGGTTTTCACTTTTTCTAAAACTACACTATTATAAAATTCCAGAAAAAATATCAAAAAAAAGTTTTATCCTTAAACAATACTATCTGATATCCAAGACAATCTATTCAAATCTTTAGGCTTATCCAAAATACATAAGTTCAATCTCATAGTATAAAGAAAACAATTACATGAAAGGTCACATAACAATCACTTGAAAACCATCATTTATCCCCCATATATCATAAGATATATCTCGTTGGTCACATTCCAAACATGTGAATACCTTAATCATGTATTCTTCTGAAACATGAATTACCATTGAACCTTAGTGAAAACATGAATGCTATCAAAAGTTAACTCTTTCCACGTACCAAAATACCAAAATTTCTATATACTCAAACAATGATATCAATTTGTCCTTATATCAGTCATGAGCTCATGAATACTATCAAACATTTCATTTTCTCTGTATGCCTTAATTATGCAATACCACATGCTTTCAAAAATCACTTTTCATGCGTACGGGTACCATATTATTATGGAAATCCACAATGGAACAATACATAGATATTTCAATATACCATAAAAGTATCTCGAAAACATTATTCTTTAATTCCAATACATAAACTATTCAATCCATCCTCTTCAATGATTATCATAGAATAGGTCCTTCCTCAATTTATAAGTAACCTTTTAGGTCAGGGCATTGAGTTGGGTAATGCACATGTTCTCTATAGATAAGACATTGAACTCCATATCATTCTGTCACTCTATGACCCTTTTCCCCACAAAGATATATCTTCCCCTCCATTTGAGGTATTCCTCAAGGTTCTTCTTCCCTTATTTAGAAATATCAATCTTCCTTTCTCTACTCTCCTCACCATGCGAACATGCATGGAAGTCCATCTTCCTCTTATTTTATGAATTAAGAATACCACTAAATTTCAGCTTGTTAATCATATATCGCGATGTCTTATTCGACATAATCATAATATCTTTCTCTCTAGGCATTAAACAATTTCACTGCTCATAGTCACCAATTTGTTCAGATTCAATTCTAACCCAATTCCATCAGGTTCCCTCCATTAACTAAAACCAGAAATGATTGTGTAAGAAACAGTTAAAATAATGAGGAACCACATTATAATGAAAATTCACTTATAGGATGTATAAATTATGACACCTTATTTAACCTATGATAGATTAGGTTCACCGTATGTTATTCATGATCTTCAACATAATTCTAGGACTGTAACTTATAGTTATACTAAACCTTAGTGACATCTCTAGACATACCTTGGAAATATCTCTAGGGATCTCACTAATGTTCCTGCATCCCAGTTTCCAAAGGTTGAATAAACCATTCCTATGATACCAACTGTAGAGACCCAAAGCTTGACATACAAGGTCATTACATTACTTTTGTGGAATACTTAATACATAAAAAGAACCAACACTCAAGGACTATAATAGTTTAGTGTCTTTGGAAACTCGGAACACAATATTCTAATCTTGGTGAAAGATCTTCATCATCACCCATAAAAATCTTCACCTTTTGTTTTCTTACCTAAAACCTTTAATTAAATCATGGGGAAAGGAATTCATATAATGGGTGAGATCAAATGCTCAGTAAGGGTATGCATGGAGAAAATAAAACAAATCATATACATTTGTACTTAAAAACATGAACATAATGTTTAAACATAAAAATCTTGAGCAATGACATAAAACATGGAAGCACATAAGGAATAGATCATAAAGAAACATTAATCTTGATAAAATAGCATGGGAATAAAAAATGTAATTGTGGCTGCCATTAAGTACATATTATAATTTCCATAGTAGCCATGGAATTTCTGAAAAGACTATCTTAGTGGACAAAGTCCCTTTCGGAATCAAGTTCACTCCTCATTCCAGTTCAGTATTACTGAATCAGATTAACATTCCGTTCCAGCCATGTCCATCTCACGAGATATAAATCATTACCCAATTCATTGGAGAGATATATAGGTCCCACCCATCTCATAATGAAATCATTCTTACGTGTGCCACAAAATGAACATAAATCATTCATCATAACCCAAAGCACAAAATGGGTTTCATAAACATCATCCCATCACAACATAATCCATATAAAACAAATGGATATCATTTCATCATAAGAAAAATGAAACCATGTAAATCATAGATATATTATACTTGAAACATACACATATGAAATAATATCATCTTATATGGAAAATTATTTTGATAAAACACTTTAAATGAATTCTTGAGGAAAATATCCTTTCTTCTTCAAAATCATTTTCTTTTCTAGAAAATGCCATGAAATTTTAAAAGAAAAGTATTTATTTTGAAAATAATCATGAAATTTTATAGAGAAAGATTCATTGAAATAATTCATTATGAAACCGTAAAAATCCATTCACGCTATATAACTAAAAAAACATTCTTCTTGTACTTTTTCTAGAAAAGTCAAAAAGTACCATGTATGGTAAAGAAAAGAAAGATTCCTTCCATACAATGTGGTAAAATTCAACAAATGGTAAAATTAATTTATACATACAAGGAATAATACTAAACATTTTATGAAAACATTTTTAGAAAACATGGACATGGATGATAAACATAACCCCAATAAATACTTACGTATAAGTAATCTCAGATAAAAATGAGATTTGCAAAATTATCCCTTACCTTAGGTCTGATATGCTTCGTATGTATCCGAACCTCCTATATAATGATTTAAATAATTCCATTGAATTATTATAGAATCATATTCATCGTTATGATATCATATGTGGTCTACCTATGACTTTATATTACTCGTTCTTTTGTAAATTCAATGTTAAAGCAGTGTTTTAGGTAAAATCGTTTCATTTATCGTACGTGTTTCGACTTGTTTTTCTTACTTATATCCTGATTTAATTAATTCTAGAATTTAAAACATCATTTATATAGAATATATATTGAGCATATAAATATATATGATATATTGATAAACGGAATGAAATACACCGTTCATGGAGACGGTAGGCCGTACGTACACATGAACGCTGTTTTCCTTTTCATATTGACTTGAATGAAAGTAAGTATATGACATCTATATATATATATATATATATATATATGTAAATAAAGTAGCATTATTATGTTATATATACCATTATTATTCATTATATACACTTTATAATCATTTTGGAATTGTTAACATGGATAATGAATGTCATCACGTCATGGAGACGGTAATCTGTACGTACGCACGAGCGATGATATCGTTCCCATAATTATTGAAGGGAATTGGTGTGGATGATATAATATCTCATAAATCAGTAAGATGTTATAATAACCATATATAGTTATTTTTTACACCATTATACCCATCCAAGTAAGGTTTTGGTGGGAAAAACAGATTACACCATGGCGTGGAGACGATATTCTGTACGTACGCACGCGCAGTGATTTTATTTTCCATAGGATGGATAGAAGATGAAATGTGGTTTTTTTATATTTATAATAAAATATAAGTATATTAGTGATACATATGTTATTAATTTATAATGAAACAACTATATAAGAAGAATTTGAATAAGAAATAAACTTGAAAGAATCGGTAGAAGAGATTACCTCTTCTTCGACACACCTCTTTTAAGATTCCTCTTAAGGCATTAGAGTTGGTATTTTAAGAATACCAGAACCTATAGAATGTTTCTAGGGAAGTGGAGAAGTGAAATGGTCAGGGGTTGGCCGGGATTGAAGGCTCAAACTGTTGTTAAGAGTAGAGGGAGGAGGTGCCCTATTATAAGGGAGGAGAGGGGAACCATTAGAAACATAAGAAATATTAATTTATAATAAATTCAATCCTCACATAAAAACCTCAAAAATGACTTAAATCATAATATGAGATGATACAAGGTTTTAATCTTATCAGAAAATAAAATTTAGACATGTTGGGAATTTATTTTAAACCTTATCAATTTGATTTATCCTCATTTAATTTATTTAATCTTTTTTGTGGTAATAATATTCTAAATTAAAAATTGTTATAAATTGTTTCTTATGTGTTGTGAATTATTCATAATTGGGTACTCTATGAAATTTTAGACCATATAAATTTAAATTCATAATTTTTAAATATTTATGTGATTTTTAAACAATTTAATAATGTGTTATTTTTATAAAATAACAATAGTGTTAATTTTGACACTATTCATTTATATGAATTTAAATAAAATCTACACAGAGGATATACTAAAAAAATTATTAATAGATTCCTAACATGTCATATGCATCTAGAAAATTTGTGTAGAACATTAATTAGTTCATATAATGTTTATTTTAATATTTATAAAATCATTTATTTGATATTTCCCTTAATAAAACAATTACTACATCATTTTTGTATAATCATTTAATATACTTATTATTTGCATAAAAATTAAAAATATAATATTATTATGAATATAAATATAATGCCTTTCATAATAATATTTTCAATCTAATTTTTCATCTTAAAATCAGAACATTTAAATTGTTATATTTATTAAATTATGAAGGTGACATATTTGACATCATTTTAAATAAAATAATGTATATGTCTGAATCAGTTTTATAAGGCTCCAAATTGACCAAATATATACCCTTGGATGATTAGGGTATAGATATACTCGAAAAATAATGTTTGGTCAAGTTTATGGTCCTTTTGATAGGTATTACTATTTTAATAAAAACTATATTATTGATTTTTCACTAAATAAATAACTTCTACATCATTAATGTATATGATTTTAAGGTAATAAAATATATATTACAAAATAAATTACCATGATAAATAAAACAATTTTATATTTAAAATGAGTAATTATAATAGAATTTATATTCTGTATAACTATATATTAAAAATAATCTAATTATTAAAGTTTGAGTGAGACATTTCACTTTCCTTTCAATAAACTAAATAAAAGGACTTAATCAAATACAAGTTGGATCCATTAGATTCCATTTCTACCCAAGTATTATTTAGGGTAAAATTTAATCATCCAATTATATTAGGACAAGTGTTATAGTAATTTTATAATATTATATTTAAGCTCAATTACCTCGATTTACCTTTAACTATGGTAAATAAAATTTCTCGTAGTTACTATTCATAATGACTAAAAACAAAAAGTAGCTTATTAACATAATTTGGAATTACTGATTCCAAATATGGAATCCATTTTTCCAAATTTGAAACAAAAAAGTTGAAGTATTTAATTTAAAATTAATCCCGCTATTGAGAAAACGGGTTTTAAAATTTAAAACGTTGCACAAGATTGGAATGTTTTTACTAATGAATTCTGTGTAAAATTAATACTAATGACTTAAATTTTATTAAATGGTAAAAATATATTCTATTTATACATTACAATAATTCAATAATATATTTTAACAATATAAATTTTCTCAATGAAAAAAGTTATTTTTAAATAAAATTTAGAGAATTTTTATTTTTCATCAAAATAAGAAACTTATCAGAAAAATATAAAAAACTTTATCCAAAGTAAATTTTTATATCCTGATTCAATAGAAGAATTTTATTTGGTCAAATTTAACTTATAAACATGTCAAAAACTATATTTAATGTGTGTTCTCTATCAAAAAGCGGCAAAACAGTATTTTTTTTAAAAAAATACATGTTTTACTAGAAAAAATTATTTTGTTCACACACGATGTTCAAAAAAAATGTATAAGATGAATAATAAAGTTATATCATTAAAAATGAATCTAAAACAAAACATAACTAAAAGTTCATTACTATATTATAAGAATATATCATTGTTTAGTGAAACCTGGTATTGCGTACTACACACACTATCGAGGAAGGTCGTGATTGCGTGTAATGCAAACCAAGTCAGGGCGGTGTGTAGTGAAAGATCCCTTTAGTGTTGCGTATAAAATAATAAAAACTTATTTCATTTATACATTAAACAAAATATATGCATAATTTTGCATAGATTAATTTCTACAAAATGAACTTGAAATTGTTTATAACACGAGCCAAGAATAGTGTTGCATATACTGAGAGCTAATACGGTGTTGCGTATAGCGCCAGCTAATTTTTGTGTAGCATTCAACACAAGACATCAATGAAATTAAAAATAGTAATTCTCATAAAATATAGGGTTGTTACATACACTCTATTAGATGTATATGGTACCATAATCTGCCAAAAAAATACTACCACACCAGCCGTATGCTAATAGAGTAGGGAGAGATATAGCCTTTCATAATGATCAAAACAAGGATCCGTCTGATCTGTTGCTAGGAAGCTATTATTATACACAAAGTAAATCAAGGATTGGTGATCATTGAAAGATCTAGTGAATTTGAAAAGGCATTCCATCATCATATCCTCTTATATCAGGATAATTATATGTGACTATACATCAGTATATTGGTGATATACAATAATCAGTTTCATACAGGTACCTAAATCCATATATAATCCCTACCAGAATGGTGACAGGAAATTCAGATCACTAAATTCCAAGATGCATAGAGTTCAACCATGCAAGTGAACTATCACTCGTACATATATCATTTTAAAGTGTTTATTGAATCGAACAAAATTTTAATGTTTTTATTCCATCGAATATCACTGAACAAATTCAAGGCTTCCTTAGGGTCCATGGTATTCCCATCAAAAAAATCTACCATCACATCATTCCTCTTCCATACAGGAATTGGAAGTGTCTGAATAAAATAAAAAGTAAATTGAATATGGGATTATACCATATGGTAGGTAATAAATCATGAATCAAAACCAGTGATGTTTCTCTTTAAACATGGACACAAAAACTGACATTGAACAACTTGGAACATATTCATCAATCCAGCATGTATAGACCATTTTGAAAAATAAGAGCCTTTCATAACTCCCCCCACAAGGAAAATGGTAGTACTACCCCCCCCCCCCCACCCCCAGAAAATGTATATCACATCTTCATCATCTAAGGACAAACCAGGAATTGAGTCATACTCTACCATGCACTCATGCATCACTATACCCTCATGTTATGACTCCTGGATGGACTTTACACGGTACACTAATGAATATGTGATAACCAAAGTGCACATGATACAACTCCATGATTCATAGATGAATCACATATCCACTAATTGATTAAAATCATTATATTCCATTCCTTATCAGAAGGCCACTCTCTAAGATCTTACATCTTAAAAACATTTATATTAAGATAATATATAACTACATTACATCTCTCCAGACCATAGTCCATCTCAAAGTTGAATTTATAAAAATACTCCACCCTATTCATATACCTTGAAATCATATTCCTCTGAGAGAATATATATCACAATCCCTTATGCTCTGTGTAGATGAAAAATATCTCCCTATAGAGATAATTTCACAAACATTTCATGGCACGGTCCACGTCTTCCAAATCCAAGTTTAGTGTCATGTAGTTCCACTTGTGGGGTTACAGTTTATGTGGACCATAAGTAAATAAATGATCCCTTTTCATAAAAACATCTCTCAACCCAACAACCAGGGAATCATAGTACAATATATATCAAATCCACTATTCTTGAATAATCAAAATAATAGTCTTCATCAATCTCCACATCAACTCTAGGAAATATTCTCCACTCTAACAAGACCTATAGCGACCCGGCCTTTTCTTACATTACTATTAGATCATTTCAAAGATAAACAACATAATAGTATTACACATAGAGGATCCAAATGTTTAGTGTCTTGGGAAAACTAAGACTGTACAAAACAAATACAACATCAAGCTTAAACATTCATTTAATTTATTCTTCTCTAGCTTCTTATTGGCACTTTTTCTCCCCTTAGTACATGTAGCCACATGAGGATATACATAAAAATTTGTGAGCTAAAAGCCCAGTAAGAGGATAAATAAGAAGAATATATCATGATGTGAGCATAATCATGACATAGCCAAAAGATCATGAACATGAGAGGAGCGTAAATAAAAGACTTGAAATGTGGAAATGCATAAAAATGAAACATCATGTCTTAGTGGTTAACTACCACACCTACTTGTGAACCAAGCTAGCATATTATTCACACATAATTTAACATTTACTCATGAGATTCATCTCTTTACCCAATGCATTGGAGCGCTGTATAATTCTAGGCGCACCCGTCACATTGAAACATTCAAAATTGCACTATATAATTCCGGGTGCACCCGTCACATCATAACATTATCATCATCGTGCTTGCCACGTAGAACACATATAAAAAAAGTACATAACTAACCAATGGAATTTAATGGGTTTCATCTCATAATAACATATTCATAAGCTTTGGGTTACCAAAATAAATAGAGAATAACATACATGTTACAAGAACCGTCCCCTTTGAGTGAGAAGTAAAAGAGGATTTCTTTTCGAAAACTTTTTGTTTGAAATAAAAACCAGTGAAAAACATGAATATCCCAGAAAAGTAAATACAATGATTAACAAATTATCTTTAATGAGTAACCATATCAAAAATGGAGTGAAAGTGGGAGAACCTGAAGAAAGAAAATTGGGTTCGAGATTTCCCCTTACCTTGTACCCAAATGCTTCCTTATCATTAATGTCCTGTATAATGACATTATATTAATTAATTAGAAATCCAGAACCATGTGTACATTAATAGGGATAATTCTCGTTTCATTATGTCGTATTAGTTTCCTTTGGATGACTTATAGATTTTAAAAACATTGTTCGGGGATATTCGTTTTTATGGGTTTTCTTGGGTGGTTCACATGTATTCTCAAATTGAAGTTTGGGTAGAACATGAGTAAATATCCATAAATGGTATTACATGTCATTAATTATATTACATTAGTTTGAATGATCTTATAATGAATTATATTATATCCGTGTGGATGAATCATTAGATAAGAATTAAATGATGGTTATTTGGGTCAATTTGGGCGGTTTTTTGATCACAACGAACTTGTTTTAATTTATCACTTAATAATATGGACATGGGTTACGTCCAGAACATTAAATAGAACATAATACATATAAAATATTCTGGTTCAACCATAAAAATGGTTTAATGACCAGATCTGAAGGTCTAAATGGAAGAAGAAAACATGTCATTCTTGAAGGTTATAAATTAACACCTCACGAACAACGTTCTCTTTAATAAAATAAAAGGATGAGGGAAAGAGGGTAGGATGGTATAATATTTAATTATAATCATATAATTACAATATATGTATAATATGGGAGTTAAAATACAATTTGGATGATGATATGTGGGGAGAGATCAAGAAATGAACTTGAACATGAAAGGAAATTAAAGGAGAAGAGGGTGGGAAATTAACTCTTGAATACTTCTCTTGAGAACCTCCTTAAGGGCATAATCTAGGTCTTTTGATGGGAACAACAGCTCTTGGACGTGGGTGAGGGGATAGGAAAATTTTTTGGGCAGTGTTTAGAGACGTCTTGGAGCTTGAGAGGTGTGAGGAAATGAGGGTTGGAAGGGTGGCTTTTATAGTGGAGGGGAGAGGGATTTCCTTAATATAAAATTCATTAGTTTATTAATTTATCCTAAGACAAGGAATAGTGAGTATTGAATGACCAATATTAGTAATTTTATTATGTGATCCCGAACCAAGTGGTCTTACATCAGCATAGAATCATCGATGACTAAATTAATCAATTATTTATCATTTACTGTAAATTATAGGATTCTACTATTCATAAAAAATTCATGTATCTTAGAAAAATACCATAAATTTACCCCAACCATTTTTTGATGTGTAGAATCCAAATATCAAGTCCATTTTCCAAAAATATTTTTCTAAATAATATTATTTAAATATTTAATTAAAATCATAATTTACTTAAAAAACATTTTTTAAGATGAAAACCGATTTTATAGTTCATTAAAAATTTACATAGGGTCTTATATAATTATCTAAAAACTACAAGACATTGATTTTATAAATAAGGAATAAATTTTATGAGAATAAATTTTATTTTAAATTAATTAATTAATTATAATTATTTATTAATGACATAGAAAATTCCAAAATGTTTACTAAGATCAAATTGTCACTTTCTAAGATGTCTAAATTTTATCTAATTTTTCTTAGGTAATGTTACTCTTATGTTGGATGATTTAATATTCATAATGTTAATATTACTATTCATAAGGGTATGTAACTATTCATAAGGGTAGGTCACTATTCACCAAAAATTATTTTTATTTCATTAGATTCCATAAATCATCTTGAACAAAACTGTGTATGTCAGATTTTAAAAATTCGAAACACATAAGTGTCAAACTTATGTTTAAAGGTCAGTAATCACATAGTAGTTCATTATGTTGTGATTTCATGTTATTTTATGACATACATATAAGAAGGAAATTTCATTGAAAAACATTGGGTCGTTACAAGACGAGTAAAACATCACCGTCTTTTTGGTTAGCTCGGTCATGGGTGATTCAAATAGTTGAATTACTAGATGAAATGCTTGTAATGTATAATATTCCTAATGAAATACTATATCTCAAACAAATTGATGGTTCATTCCCATGAAAACAGAACCTCTAACTTCTGTAGGTCCACTAAAATTCCCAAACAAAAATTTTCATGCCTATGGAACTACCCCTAATGAATATCAAAGTGACACTATGATAGTTTATCATTGAGTCAATGAATTCACTAGGCACTAAATACAATATCAGGGTTTCTAGCATGAATATCTGAATTCCTCAAATGTATCAAGATATCATCCATGAAAACAATAATGAATTATTCGTGGCATATATGAATAAAATTTTTTAGGAGATCCACAATCACATTCTAAAATTTTTCAACCCAAAGTCATGATAAGATATTCATCATGTCTATATCTATTATTCAGATATTTCTTGGGAATATCATCATGTCTGAGATATAGTTGATGTTATCCTAAATGGAGATTAATCTTGGAAATATATCAGTCTCTCCATAATAGATCAAACATATTTTTAATCCAAGGTAAAGGTTACCAATTAATCACATCAAATTGACTCAAAATCCTTTAGTCTACACAGTTCCATATAATTTCATCTACTATCTTGGAAAACAACACTAGATCACCCCCATGAGAAATGCTGAATTTGAAAAATCCATTCACATTTTAATCCTCTAAATATATATTAAATCCTATAAATTTAAATATTGTCATATGGTAAAGAGTAATCAATATCAATTTCACCCAGGTATAAGATCGATATCAAAATTATGGTCAATATCTAGAGGATTACATGAGAAGTCATCTGGTAAGACCTTCTAATAGTGATCCACCATTGGATATATATTTAGTGGGATACTATTGATTATGTAGTGAGAGCTAAGACTACTACTTTAAGAGTCATATATCTAAACTAGCCTAAGTCTGGTCCCATCCTTCATGCACCAACATCCCACTCAGGATTCAATAAGAACATCCCTCTTTTAGACATGTTAGAAGATTAAAATCTATATTATTAGATTATATGAGTTCAATAACATTTTAAAATATCCATTAAAAATGTCTCATTGAAACAAGCCATATCTAATGTCATAATTTCCCAATGATGTTTGTATATATAAACAACTAAGGCACTCAACACTTCATTGGAGATGCTCTAATTTATTTATCACGGGCGATTCAAAATATAGCAACTTAGGGGATAATTTAACCAAAAAAATATTTTCTAACTATGGCTTGAGATGGTATAAAAAATGTGAAGCTTGTATATAAAGAAATGTTTTAGATATCATAGAGGTAAACAATACAATATGTGTAACTCCAAAAGGTTCATCTATATAAATTGCTGGGGCCCCCTCTATCACATATTTTATACCAGGCTCTAGTGTATGACATTTCTATTATTTTTTATAAATCAGCTAAGTTAATATGGTTGGTAGTGCTTGGGGTTTCTATTGAGGAATCATTCCTACACCTGAAAAAAGTCACCACAAATTTGGACATAAAAAATTAGAAAAAATGTGAATTTGATGACCCACCATGATGTATATACAATATTCCCTTTGTTGATTCAAACACATTGTAAAAAATGTCACTTTCATAGAATATTGTATAACCTAGTAG
The DNA here is from genome assembly GCA_963277665.1 of Viscum album. Taxonomy (NCBI): domain Eukaryota; kingdom Viridiplantae; phylum Streptophyta; class Magnoliopsida; order Santalales; family Viscaceae; genus Viscum; species Viscum album. Next base: position 788,062,897 of record OY728166.1, read on the forward strand.
AACATCATATCATAGAGGGAGAAAATTAAACCCTACTCAGATCCTCCAATTTTTTCCATATTGTACCTCCTTTTCCATAATGACCTTAATTTTAGAAGAGGCACTCACTATAGTACTAGGAATTATGGTTATCAATGTACTATAATCTAGAATAAATCTTGTAAGCCTATCCTCCTCTTAACTCTTTTCAAATATCAGGGCCTTGTGATGTACCTTTTCATATTTTGTTATGTTAATTATCCTAAATTGAAGACTAGGCTCCAAAAGGACAATCTCAAAATTCCTGGCTATCTATGCCTTATTCCCATCCAAAACAAGAGAAAATTTTATTAAATTTGTAAAATGAGGAGAGTAAGAAGAAACTAATAGCATCCCCTACTGAAGCCCCATAATCTCTTGTAATTGGTCTATCTTTAGGATGTTGGGAATGAAATAATTGAATAACTACTCCATCGAGGCCTCCAAAGTTAGAGTACCATGCTTGCATGATGGTCCTATAGCACCCACCATCATTTATGTTACATTCTTACCAGGGATCCACTGAAGGGTGCTCTGAGATTGTTAGACACATGACCTCAATCAGACCCCCCCCCCCAAATAATAGAAGCTTCCGACTAGTAGTGAAGACCAAGGGTGTGTCCATGGGGAGACTATTACTTCATTAATTAGAGGGTATCACATTGGTATAGGATTGTGGTAAGCATAAGAACAATAATAAAGAAAATTATCCGAATAAAAATCAACCTCTAGATAGATAATTTTATAGCATAAATTGAAAAATATAAAATAGTTATAAAAATGATGAAGACCATGATATCATGTAGATGTACCAAAAATGAAGGAAACATGATACAAGGGAGCATGCATATACTACATGTTACCAAAAAATATAAAAGGTCCACGAAGTAGCTACTGTAGGAATCATGAGTATAGGGTTAGTCCTTTTCTCTCGTACATCGTTATAGTATACATAATTATGCATCAGAAACTATATGATTTCATATATCTATACCTAAATTTTTTATATTTGTTTGTGTGCCAGGGGAGTCCTAAGAAGGGTGTGAGATATACAAAATAGGTCACCGGAAATGTTTTCGAGATCAATCCATTTCAATTATATAAAATTAGAATTGTGAAAATAATAATAATAAAATGAAGGAAGAATTAAATAAATAAAATTCATTAGACCAGGTTCCAATTGTAACTCATGTCTGAGTCAACCTTCTTCAGCCTAAGTTAGATGTTTCTAAACCAATTTTAACTACACATATGAGTAATAGGGTGAATGGGTTAATAATAATTGAATCCTAAATTGTGAATTTCCCACGAGCATGTGATTCTTCTTGGTGGATGCATACCAAGAGAATCTAGTTATTCATTCTCATTCTTCAATTAAATTTTCATCTTTAGAATTTAATAAAATGAACCATGATCCCATCCAATGTGAGGTAGAGGGATCTCATGTATCGCCATAGGGGCACTATAAATGTAACAAATGCCAAGGGAGTCTGACTGAGGTAACCCATGATGAAATAACATGTGTCACTCCTATCTTTGTGTCAATACAACAAGAAAAACCTTTGAGACCATCCCTGGTATTGCACGTAGGGGCTTAGGTCCTTCTGCTGGAATGGTACAACCATTTCACCAGCATGATCGTTCATAGGGTCTCCCCAAGGGGACCAATGTCACTCGCTTTGAGTTAATGGAAGGATGTGCAGTGATATTATCCCAAGAATATATAGTATCACTCCCAGAGTATTTATTTTTTTAATAATATATCTATAAATCATGACTAGTCTATCCAATATGTCCTTAAGTCATTACCCTTGCGTATCCCTAAACATAATATTTCTCTTACTAAAGATCACAAAATTTATCAAGGTAATCATTTATAATGTGATTAAAAATTTATCATTTTCATTTAATCCCACAATTAAAACCTTGGAATAAGGAAATTAATAGGAAAAAGGGCATATTTCATCGTGATTAAGGGCCTAACCACTTGTCGTACAATTCCCTACAGGTCAAGAACATATTATTATTAATCCAAGGAATAGATAAAAGATGAATTAACAATCTTTGAATAAAGGGAAACTATGCCATCATGGTAAGGTACACCCAAATGGTGGATTGGGTCAAGGATATCAACCAAAGGATGATTATGCATAGAAAAGAGTCTCACTAAGGAATGCTAATACATTCAATTTAATTTTATTAACAATTTAAGTGCATCACTAGAAAATAATGGTGTGAGGAATAAGGATGCATTATATAAAATAAATGTATGTTGAAGGAATGATGTAAAACTGCCTACCGTAATTTCATGGTGTCATCCTCATCCATAGTCGACCCTTGAATCAATATATAATGATAATTATTATAAGAATCACCAAATGACCTAAAAATAGGGTAAATGAGATCACACCAAAATAGTGCAATAGGGGAAAATAGAAGATTGAAATAGAAGGAATAAGAGTGTAGTGATTAATATGATCATTCCATTGCATCCAAAAGAAAAGGATTTAAGGATCATATGAGTGAGGGGCCAAAATCACTAAGAAGATCAGTATGGGTGCTCTTGTGTGTCTACAGGAGGAAAAAAATGAAAGGGAAAGAGGAAATAGTAATTAAAAAAAATTAGGGGAAAATGTGTCATTTTCCATTTAATTACTGGGCTATATAGTTGTCCCAATATTGTGGAAATCATCCACCATGTTCTTCTTAATGAAAGAACATGTATAAATTATGTGGAAGGTTTGGAAAAATTTTCACAATTCGTATGGGAGCTATTATCTAGGTGGATATCATATATGCATTTGTGTGTTCCCAATTCATTATGGTTCTAGAGAGACCCTGTGGAACCCTCCTCCATTCTATCACACTTAAATGTGGTTAGGGAAACCGTGCATCCCAGTATGATTTCCAAAACATCATGTTTCTTGGCTTTGAAAAAGCCTCATACACACTCATGACCTTCAAGACTCTATTCAGAAACATAACAGGGGCCTAAATAATGAATTAAAACAAAAAACCAATGTTCTGTGAAAATGAGAAGAACCATGGATGTTACAGTCTCCCTTCATGAAGAAAACTCACTCTTTAGATTCCCTTTTAAGGGTGGTAATATGTCTTATGAGAAAAGTTGTGGCCATTGTGCACATTAATCAGATTCCAGCTCCAATGTCTTGTCGTATTTGCATTATTACTGCAAATGCACCAGGACCAGTGGTACTGATCTTCAACTGATATCTTTGGTACTCTGATCAATTATTCATATCATAAGCTCCTCGAAATACACATCCATTTGTAGATAAATATCATTAGGGTAAAATTAATGATATCAGTCGGCATGATAACTATTAAGTTGTGATACTTGGAATACATCATGAATGGATTGGAACCTATCATGAAAATTCCACTGATAGGCTAATGGACCAACTCTTTACACTATATCAAAGTCCTAATGTAATGATGCATTAACTTTATCTATCACCAAATTCATCTATGAATGAATTTAGGTGATACCTATAGAAAGACATGATTCCCCACCTCAAACTTGAGAGGTTGTAGGTGATGATCTATATAAGACTTCTTCCTAGACTAAGTTTTATCCAAACACTTCCGAATCAACTGAAACAACCATTTAGTCCCTCGAACAAGATGGGGACCCATTATCACTACCTCAACGGCGTCTAACAAGAATAGATGTTAATTCCATAGCCTACCATAACATATCTCATACTGAGCCATCTAAATCATTTCATGGAAATTCTTATTTTAGGAAAACACAAAAATAGGTATATGTTTTTACCATGAACTTCCAATATTAAGGATACATGCTCTAAGCTTGTACTATAACACAAGTATTATCCCGTTAAAGAGTATGTTGGTCTAAGGGTGATATGTTTCACTAAAGAGAACTTTAAAACTAAGTTCCTCATGCAACCATTAATATAACTATGAGGTAAAATGAGTGTCTCAGTCCAATATGATAGAATGGGGAACACCATGAAGGCACACTATCTCCTAGATATACAGCCTCCCAATTTCATAAACTGAGAGAGTCTCTTATATCAAACGGAAGTGTGTGTCCTTTATTAACCTTTCCAAGATCACACATATTGCATCACTACCTCAAGGGTGTCTCAGAAGACCCATCAATATATCCATGGGGCATCATTTCATTTCGAATTAAGAATGGTAATAGGTTCTAGAAACTTAGCAGGTCACTGGTACTCAAACTTCACTTTTCAGGTGGAGCAATGAGGTATAAATCCTACAATCTACCTCCTCATAACCGTCCACTAATACTAATGGTGTACATATTGTTACATATTGTTAATATAGGTATGAAATTCCCAAAGTGATTCATGATATTCCCAAATTTTCTCTTCCCATATATTTGAAGGCACCCAAACATGCCCATAGAAGGTCATTCTCATCAAAAACCTAACCTGGAGGTGGGATCTTGACTCATATGCTCTCCCTTAGAAACAAGCCTTTTGGATTAGAATTTTGTCTCATATAATGCCACTCTAAAAGAGAGTATGTCACCACTAGATCAAGTAAAATATTTTTAATGTCTTTTTCGTAAACCGCTTTGTTCATCTCAAAAAACAAATCCATCAATTTCTACTCGCTATTGGAATCCTCAAAATATTCTCTCTGAGTGTTTCGAATCATGTCTTCAGCCACATTGTTACCATTACCAGGTTTATAAACACGATCAATGTGAAATGTGTATTGGTGTTGAACCCACCTATGTTTCCTTATATTTATGTCTCGTTCTGTGGATTTATATTTGAGACATTTTTTATCCATGTAAATAATGAACCATTCTCCTAAAATAAAATGCCTCTAACATTGTAGATCATGAACCTTAACATCTAGATCGAGGTAGTGTGTAGGTCATTTTCAATCATGAGGCCACATATGGTGGGACTCATACACTATAACCATATAACTGTGCCTCAAAAACACTCCCCACCCAATCCTTGAATCATTAAAAAAGACTGTATAGATCCTTCCGGATTTTGGATGGTTTAGGATTGAAGTTGAAGTTAGTATTCCAATCCACTCTTGAATGGTTGTCTTACAAAATTCAGACCATATAAAATTTTCCTCATGATTTTTTTAGGCCCATAAGAGGAGCATCCAAGTGTATAAATTCTTATGCTAATTTTTAATAATAACCACCCAACCCTGAGAATATATATATATCAAACACATTCGTTAAAAACTAATAGGATACTATAACCCTCACCTTAATTGGGTCCACAAATATACTTTCCTATAAAATGATATAACTCAATAAGTAAAATTAATGATCCAAAAAGTGTAATTTTTTTATATTAACATATAAATAATGTTATCTTAGTGAATTTATCATGATCTCAATATGTTCGGCACGATCATGTATTGTATTAGAATACACTGAGATGTATTATATGAAGAACACAAAAAATGAATCCATGTACAGGAGGAAAACCTACTTCATATGACCTCAAAATACATTCTGGATGTTCAGAAGGCTTAACGGCTTAACCAGATACTCATACAGGCCATACGTTCTATGGATCATTGTTCTTGTTAGGTCGAATGACCTCACATGAACCTGATGATAGTCTGACATCAAGTTAATATTGGAGAAAATTTCCCCTCTATGGATTTGGACTAAGAGTTCATCTATATGATGTGGGGGATATGAGTTATTCACAATAATCTTGTTCAACTATTAATAATCCACATACAAATGGAGGGTACCATACGCCTTCTTGGAAAATATGATGGGTTAACCCCAAAGTGATGTGTTGGGTCATATAAAATCTTTTTCCTCTAGATCATCAAGTTGCTTCTTGAGTTCCTAGTTCTCTATAGGTGTCATATTATAAGGACGAATAGATATTGCCTTTACACCTAACAGTAGATCTATTGTGAACTTGAACTTTATCTCAATAGGTAAAAAAGATAAATCATTAGGGAACATGTCCCTGAAATGATTCAATGCAGGTGAGAATTATTTAATCTGTATTATCTAATCACTCATAAATAGACACGCTATCTAGGATGTCATTGTTCTTAGACCATGATAATCAGGCCTAGCTCAGATAGTTAGGATATCTCATTCATCCTTATAAACATACGTTCTACCATTAGGTGATGTAAAATACACTCTCTAGTGATAGAAATCTACATGGTCATGATAATTCATAAGCCATTCCATACCGGTAATAATGTTGAAGGGTATTTTCTCAATGATAAATAAATACCATAATAAAAGTTACCCACCTATATCAAGGGCGAACTCCTTTTACTATTGTATTCCCTATAATCAGACCCCAAGCTGTATATCAAGGGAAATAATGGTATTGGATTATTCTATCACAATTCCCATTCTTTCCATAATCAGAGCAGATATGAAGGATTGTGATGAACCAATATCAAATGTTGTGTTGGGACCAATTTTTGTATAAGGTTGTATTTGTTGTCAAGTTTTCAATGAATATAAAAATGAAGAAGGAAATTAAGATGAACACCAAAGTTATTGAGAGGGTAAATTCAGATTATTGTTGAACTGATCTTATGTTCAAAATTCAGGTATCAAAGGTGAAAAATTGTATACAACAATGAAACCATCTCTGGGAGTGTTCAAGGTCTTCAAGTTATTAAGTTATCATGAAACATACCTCTATTCAAAGAGACCATGAAATATCCTACCTAAAAAAACATACATCATTTCATAAGGGTTCAGGTAGAGATTTGATAATTTAAGAATGATCATACAATGCTAAGAAGGTGATTTCAATCATATTTATTTTTTAATGGAAAGAATGATGTTTCTGGAAGATAGAGATTTTACATTACTTTACCTATAAAAATTTGATGATGCTAGAGGTGATCAAACAAAGACTATATACCATGAAAAATATGGTTTGTGGGGAAATAATTTGATTGTTTCCAAGAAAGAGGATAATGAATTAACATGGGTTTTTTTCCAAAGAAGATATTTAAGGTGGGGTTATTTCCCCATGATTTCTAATTTTTTGGACCTCAAAATCTGGATTTTGTTTTTGGAAATCGAAGGATTTCTGTGTAGGAGTGAATGAGATACCGAACGATGAAGGAAACTGGTAATGGAAGAAAACCATGTACCTTGGAACATGGACTACATACCATGTTCTGAGAATTATTTGCAGCCACATACCTAGTAGTGGAAACGGTACATGGAGCAGTGTACAGAACAGAAAATGGTTTGTAGAGATGGTACACATTGAAGGTGTGCGGTATGTGGGATGAAAATTCTTCACCACATAAGGATTGTTGTATACGGAATGGATCATCATTAGCGGATGAGATGAAATATGTGGACTGGAAACCTCACGATACATGGTGAAGGTTTTAAAATCACAAGAGGGTCATAGTATGTCATGGAGGAATACCGTAAGTAGATGGAGTTCAGTATGCAGTGAATTTTGTCCCAGATTTAAAATTTGGGAAAAAATATTAGCGAAATTGGTGGAATTATTTTCTTATATAAGGAGTGATAATCCCATAATTAAGTGAGATACTTCAATAAGAAAATATCATTACTATGTAATAACTCAACTATGTCCCAAAGTGGTATACAGGAGAGATTATTTTTATGATGAAGTGGTACGTGAAAGAATAAACGGTTCACAAAATTTGAAGGAGTAGTCTACGGAAGGGATTGTTCATAAGAAAAAGTGGTATGTGAGAGATGAAATAATTCACATAATTTTTAGTAGAAGTCTGAAGAAGGAATAAACAGTATGGAAAGGAAATACACATATGTGGTACATGAAGTTTACGCAAAGGCATTACCTGGTGATGGAATGTGAAGGTGGTGCACCTGGAAATCTTGGTGCAGGAAGCAGGCGGGCTGTGTGGAGGAGGGGCGGAGTACAGAGAAAGCGTAGTGTGAGAACATGTGTGGTATGTGGATAAGAGGAGATATGCAGAGAAGACGTGGTCATGGAGTATATGTGTAATGCTGAACAGGTGTGGTACAAAGATCAATCATGGTACGTGGACTAGGCACGATACACAGAGCAAACGTGTTATAGATATTAGAGAAAGTCCACAGAATCACAGATTTTTTTTGGAAATGAAAACATCGTAAAGGGAGTTTGGGATTCTAGTGAAAAAATGGGTAGCAGTTCTAGGGTATTAATTAATTTCAATAAAGTAGAAATTGAATATAAAAGATCATCAATTCTGGACTTCGATGCTAGCAGTGTCTCGTGCTGAAAAGAGACAATGACTTTTCCTGCTAATCTGTTGAAGAGAACTTCAAGCCGATAAACTAAGTGAGACCTCTCACAAGGAAGTGAGCTAGTGGGAGTCAATGGAAGAGATCTAAGGGATGCAGTGGGAAATCCATGAACCTTTCTAAAGGCATTTTTCATAGGATATAGTGACTTTGCTTGAACCTTTGTAATCCATATCTAGTAAAGATTGGTGGAATTTGGTACGACTGGAAACATGTTGTCATATGATCCTTAGCCAAATCCCTTAGTGTGGAACCAAGTAAAAGAGTTTTGCGATTTACTTCTTCATTTGAATGTTTTAATAACTACATATATCCACCATACAGGTTTAAACAAGTTCCCACCAATGTGGGAATAATATCTAGTAAAGAGGAGAAAAAGATGACAACCTGATTCACCCCCCTCAGGGTGGTCTAGGGTCCTACTATGTAAGAATAAAAAGTAGAGTATTCTCGAATATTACCTAGTACTATATAATGACCTATACTCAACTCCTTATGTGTGGTTTAATTGCATAATAATGGCCTAAATTGAGGCATTGAGATGAAAATATACTAGCCCTGGCAGGTACACTCAACTAGAGAAGAACATTTGTGGCTTAACTACCTCATCCATTTTCACCACCTTGGAATGATTGTCCTGTAGAAGATGAAATCCCGTACCGAAGTGCGGTAGTAGATCCTTCTACTAAATGTGGATTTGGAAAGTTCTCTACTTACTTGGAATTAGAGGAAAAGTTCAGCAGAAGCGCTGAAGGAGACCCATCCTATAGTTATCTCAGCACTCAATCAAGTTCTCCATGCACTGGGGATTTTTATGGCCTATAATTCCAAACAGGTGACACACCACCTAAATATTTGTTCAAGACACTTGGTTGGTACCACCTCCATTTTCACTCTCAAGATGACACTACGTTCCACTAGATAAAAAACTTTCCTACGTAGAATATAAACAATCATGGCCCACATTATTGGATTCCATCAAGTATCAATCAGGGATGAGGGCCTGTTTTACTATCTATGAAATGGTGGTTAGATGAAAAATATTCACCTATGATTGGATGGAATATGCATGTCCATTCTCAAACTATCTCATATTCTTCTTATCTTCACCAGATAAGGTTATTAAAAAATGATGTAATTTATTAAAGCAATATGAATATTCCATCACCAACATGTCACCTTTTTTATGGTGTGTTAACTCCTTTTCATGGGTTGTTTTAAAGGTATGTGGAATGATTTATTTGAATAACGATATATTGAATTCTATGCAGACCAAACCCTATTATTGACCATCTTATGTGAGGAAATCCCACCAATACTTAGAAGAATCATCTAACATATAGTGGGATAGATTGACCCAATGCTGTGGAGGCATCTCGATATGATCAAATATAGAAAACATGTAATATTTCTAGGAAAGATAAGCCTAAGGCCCAACATACATTGACAATGTGGGAGGATGTTGCTACTAAAACTCATAGGTTTGTTCTTCCATGGTAGGTGCACATTAGGGAAAACCCTGTACTGACTGCATGAAATGGGAAAATATTTCATGGAACTGAGAATCAGTGCCCAATGAGAGATCTATAGGAGGTTCCACAAGTGGAACAATTTGAGGTATCACTTTTGTATCATGGACCATCGCCTATGGAGTGGTATCATCTCCACTCTCTTGGTGTGTGATGTAAGGATGTCTTTATTCCATGGCTCTAAAATTTCTAGGTGTAGTCCATAGATAATATTTATAGAATATTGGGAAAACGATAAAGAAATGAACATGAACACAACCTTCCTATAATAGTTCACAACTCTCTTCATACTCTTAATGATAGATACAAGGGTAAGAAATGTTACATAAGCCTCAAGAGACACAACATACTACACACTATTATGTTTGTGTCATGGTAAAGGTATTATAGAACATATTAGAGATTTTTCAATATAGAGTATCAATTGTAAGGTATGAAGGAAAACCCTTTACTTTTCATATATCATCTTCATTTTGTGGTATAATTTCCATTATGAAAGATTAATTTATTATGATTTTTCTTATTTGATCAAATATTAATATATTAAACTAGTTATTTGCGATACTAAACCCAAATTTATTAATTTCCAATACCACTTATAAAATTAAATTGGTACTTTAAAGTAACTGTAATCGGGAATTTATACCCACTATCATGATGTGATAGGTCATGCATAATGATTTGAATGATTGAACTACAGCCATGAATTTATAGATGTATGTTCTTTAGAAATATTAGTTGGAATCCATCATTAAAATAAACTAATATAGAATAACAAGTTAATTATGTTTTCATCATAAATATATGCATAGGAACCTGGTTATATTGATTCAGGTACGTTAATTTTCTAAAGAAATCATCCATGCATGAAATACTAGCACACTATAATACATAAAAATAAGGGACTGCAAAAATCACATGCGAAAAATGACATGCATGCCAATAATTAAATATGGCATGGAATAATGCCTGAAATTTAATTCCTAAGGTTCATAGTATGACTCATGAATTATAAACCTATATATCCTCAGAACTTGGTATTAAAACGCATAATTATAATATCTATAATAATAACAGCACAAAACAAGTGTTTCACCAATTGGTGAAAGTTCTAAAACTATAACATGTAGAAATCCAAATATTAATAACACATACGATGTAATTTTGGTTTACCCTATACATGAATTAGAAACTCCAATACAAAGTCTCGTTACTAAATTCCACTTGTTCCTAGTCTCCTGCCTAATTCCCAAAAAGTTATAAAAACTAAAAATACCTATGATACCCCATTTTAGCATGTTTCCCCTGGATCCAATGATGTTTGGTCTAAGATGGTCAACCACATGACCTCAAGTACTCAACTCTGTAAGCTAGAGGCTACTGACTAGTAGTGAGAGCCTAGGGTGTGTCTATAGAGATAATATTACCTCAATGATCTGAGTAAAACACATCTATATATGATAGTGTAATGTAGAGGAAAAATAATAAATGAAGAAATAGAATAATAATAAACATCCATATAAATAAATGTTATATGGAAGTTGAATAATATATAATAGATACAAAAATAATGATTATCATGATGTCATTTAGCTATAAGAAAATGATGTAAGTGGGATAAAAGGGAGAAAAAATATAACACATGCTACAAAAAATACAAAAAGGAATTGAATAATCTACTACTAGAATCATGAGAGCATGCATGGTCCTCCACTGTAGTAATCTATCCTGGTACTCAGAATCAAGCATTAGAAGCTTGATGATTCCCATTATATATACCTAAAACAATGAGGTATTATATAGTGCCATGAGTTTCCAAAGCATAGTGTGATATATACTTAGTAGGCTATCATAAATGGTGTCTAGTTCTATCCATTTCAAGAATGTAATATGAGATGTGTTCCAATAATAACCAATGCAAAAAAGGAAATTAATAAATATCATATATCAGATCTTGTTTCACTTGGAACACCCATCTAACTCTACCAGCTTCTTCATAATTTGGATGTGTTTAAGATGAGTTGACATAGACATATGAGTAATAGACTGAATGGGAAAATAATCATCAAAGAAAAATTATAAAATTGTCCCCACACATGTGATTTTGATTGGTGAATCTGTCCTAAAATAATCCAGTCACTCATTCTAATTATTAAATTAAATTTTCATATAAATAATTTAATAATATTCATCTTGTCTCTATAAAATGAGATCCGTAGGGATCCCAACTATCACTTGAGTGTCACATTAATTTTAACAAATGATGTAGGTGTCCGCCCAAGGTGGCCCGTAATAAAATCAGATGTGAGACTCCTAACATGGTGTGAATACAAAAAAACCTCTCTATCCATATCTACTATCTCATGTAGGGTTATGAGTGTCTGTTATGGTATGATACAACCATCGCACCACCAATACCATCTATAGGTTCTCCCCTTGGGAACCAGTGTCACTAATACAGAGGTAACAAAAAGATGAACATTGAGCTCAATCCAAATATAACTTGTATCACCCCTGGTGTATTGAATGTTCTTTAACAAAACTTACTATAATGTATGATGAACCCATCCAATGTGTCCTTAATAAGGGTCCTTTGTGTCACTATCAGTATAAGATTTGTATTAATAAATGTTACTCCATTTATCAAGGCATGCATTTATAATGTGATTGAAAATTTACATATTTCATTTAAGTACACAGTTCCAACAATGGAATACGGCGAGGAATGTGGAAAATGGACATAATAAATAAGTCTTAAGGGCCTAACCACTTTTTCTACGAGTCACAGTAGATTGAAAAAATAACAGTATTAAGTGAAGGAATATCTAAAAATTGAATTCAAAATATATGGATAATCGTAAACTATGATATCAAAGTAAGTCACTCCGAAACGGTGGCTTGGGTCAATCTGATCAACCAAAGGATGATTTTACACTCATAAGAGGCATACCTGGCATGGTAAAACATTAAATTTAATTTATTTAACAATGTAACAACATTTCCATAAAATTACAGTGTGTGATACTATGGAACGTTCAATAAAAATGATAAACTTGAGGGAAAAAAGCTGGACTGCCTACAATAGGTTCATAGTTCTCTCCTCATCCAATCACATCCCTTCAATTGAGCAAGAACAAGATTTATTTGAATACTTTTAAAATTCACTGAATATTTGGAAAATGTGGTCACACCAAAATAGCATAATAGAGGGGAATAGAAACTAATAAAATAAGGAAGAGTAGTGTAGATCATACCATGAGTTTTCCAAAACATCCGATAGTAAATGATTTGGATATCGTATGATGGACGGATAAAAATACATTATAAGTAGAGGAAGGGAGATATCAGGTGGAAAATAGTAGTGAAAATGAAGGGGGAAATATGAATGAGGGATTGAAAAATTTTTAAGGTAAAAAATGTCATTTATGATATACTTATTGGGCGATATGGTTTTGCCGCACTATTGGACAAAATGTGCACTAACTATTCACCCTGTTTTGCTTAAGGAGGGACCCCGCAGGACATAGGTGGTAAGTTTGCATAACTATTCACAAGTTGTGCATGAGCTAATATCCAAGAAGACATTAAATATTCATGGGCATGCACCTCATTCCACACTACTGTAGAGATACCATTTGGACCCATCCACCCTTCTGTTACACTTTCGCATGGTAAGGGAAACCGTGTTGGCTGGGGTGTATGGTTTATCCAAACCATTTGGTCCAGTTTGATTTCCAAAACATCATGTCTTTGAGATTTGACAAAATACTGAAACACCATAATGGCCTCTAATACACCATTAGGAAACATAACAACGGAGAAAACATGGAATTAAATCTGAAAATCAATGGTTGTTAAACGACTACAAATTAGGCCTTTATAACGTAAAAAATTGATTTTATCAGCGTTATAGAATCTGTGACTACTAGAGATAGATTAAAATCCATGGTCTTTTATCTGCTCTAAAAATAATGCGATAAATGGGTCCTTTATCAGCGCTAAAAATGGGTCCTTTATCAACACTTTTAAAAGCTTTGATAAAGGGCCACACTACATTGTTCTACAATAGAACAATATGTCCCTAGTAAAATGTGTTGTAACAATGTAACACAACACCCAAAATACACCAAATTTAAAAAAATAAAGTACAAATTATGAATTTAAAATAAATTAAATTTACAAACCAAATACTTGAAAAAATACTATATTACAGACGTTTCAATCATTATCTTACACACTTATATGAATAAAAATTATTACATACATTAAAAAACATCCATTATCATATGGATTTCAATATTAACATCGAATCATGACATTTCTAAACAAACCACCCCTACTTAAAAAAAATAACTCACCTATATATGAAAAAAAATTATGTTATTAGTTATATAATGAAATAAATTAACAGAAAGTGTTAATTTTACTAAAATTAATGTCAAATTTAAATTAAAAGGAGAAATTTGAATCATAAAAGTCAAAACATGCATCAGATTGAGGCATGGATGATTCCAACACATCTCAAAAAAACATGTGGACCATTTTCCCAAAGTATTAAAACATTTTGAATGTGTTTTCTTGGTTTGGATCATGGTAGTTTTTTTTTACTAAAATGTCATTTCAAACTAAAAACTACACTTTGACTCATTATGATCACATAATGTATCAGTTTAATTTGTATCTAATTTCTGCATGTCACAAATTACATATGAATAAAATTCCTAAATTATCAAGAAAATATGAGCAAGTCTGATTGATTTTTAGTGAGTGATACTTTTTAAACTAAAAATCATTTTTAAACTGATAACATACACTTTGAGTCATATCGAGCACATCGAGTATAGAATTGAGGTTTGGGTGATTCCTAAACATCAAAAATAACTTATAGACTATTTTCATATATTATCAATATAATCTGAATTCATATTCTCAATTTTGAGTATGACAGTTATCCATTTTACAAAAATTGATGTAAATTTTAAAAAGAAATGTGCACTGGGAGACATACTGGTCACACCATATGTCAGTTTGAGCTGAGGCTAATTCCATCACATATCAAAGGCCTTATGGGTTATTTTACTAAAGAATAAAAACAATACAAATTCGTTTTCTCTGTTTTGAGAATGTGAGTTATATTTTTTTATAAAATCTCATTTAAAACTGGAAACACACACTTTGACACAATAGTATCACATATTGTATCAATTTTACATGAGACCAATTCATAAACATAAAATAACTAATGAATATTTTTTCAAAAGTTATCAATAAAAATTGAGCCTGTTTAATTGGTTTTCATTGAGTGACATTTTTTGAAGTAAAATGTTGATTTTAAACAGATAATAGATACATTGAGTCATACTGGGAACACTGTGTATCTTATTGAGGTGTGGTTGATTCATAGAAATAAAAAATTACTTAAATATCATTCCTATAAAGTATCAAAACAATTAAAATGTGTGTGATCAGGTTTTAGTAGTTCATTTGTCCATTTTAATAAAATTGATGTCAATTTTAAGTAAAAATATGCAATAGGAGTCATACACATCACAAAAGATGTTTGATTATGGTGATGTTTATTTCTAACCATCATAAATGACTTATGGATCCTTTTAACAATGTATGATGAATGTTTGAATTTTTTTCTCAGTTTTGAGCACATCACATATTTTCTTTACTAAAATGTCATTTTAAAATTGAAACACCCTCTTTAACTCATATCGATAACATCATGTATTGGTTTGATGTGAGACTAATTAGTACACATAAAAATTAATTATTAATTCATATCATCAATTAAAAATAAAATTAGATCATTTTTTATTTTTCAGTGATTGTCGATTTTTGAACTAAAATGTGTATTTTGATCTCACAACAGACACGTTGAGTCATATGAATAATATCGTGTACTATATTTAGGGGTGGCTGATTACTCTTCATCAAAAATGAATTATGGGTTGGTTGAATAATTTATATAAATAAAATGAATTTAATTTCATTGTTTTGAGTAGGATAGTTTTACTTTTTAAAAAAATTGATGCCAATTTTAAATAAAAACAAGCACTTAGAGTCACAACGGTCACACCATGCATCTGATTGAGGTGTAGATGATTCTTAAATGAAAAAAATGAAGTATGTATTATTTTACAAATGTACAAAAACAGTATTAACATATTTATATGGTTTTCAGTAGGTAAATTTTCTATTTTACTAAAATTGATGTTTGCTAAAAATTAAGACACACTTAGAGTCATACCGGTCACACCATACATCTTATTGCTATGAGAAAAATTCCTACATGTCCCAAACGATTTATTGATAATTTTCCTAAAGTATCAAAACTATCTGAATGGGTTTATTTTTATTTGAGTATGAAACTTTTATTTTTTACTAAAATTACATTTTAATCTTGAAACACACACTTTGAATCGTACAGATCACACAATGTGTAATTTTAATGTGAGACCAAAACCTACATTTCATAAATGATTTATGAAATGATTTAAAAATTTATCAAAAAAATCATAGAACATTTTCATGGTTTCTAGGGAAAAACACCTTTTAAAGTGAAATATAAATTTTATATTGATAACAGACACATTGAGTCATACCATGCACATTGTGTGTCGAACTGGGGTGCAGTTGATTTATACATGTCACAAATGCCTTATGTATCATTGTATTAAATTATCAAAAAATATATAAATATTTTTTCATTTTTATGAGAATTTTATATTCCTTTTTTACTGAAATTATTGTCAATTTTAAATGGAAAGAAGTACTTAGAGTCATACTATTCACCCCGTGTGTCGGATTGAAATTCAAATGATTCCTACACATCCCAAAGTCTCAAAACAAACATAAATTTAATTATTATGATGATTTAAATTGAATTTTTTATTGAACATCCAACACACCATATTGACTCGATGTTCTTAGCTGAAATCCCATTATCATTATTGAAATCCAGAAGAGTAAAAAAAGTTCATATGCCCATTATATCATGAGATTTCACCGCAATGGACACATGAGATTCCTGTACACTTCTAGATATCAATGATAAAGTTTTTTTGACTAAAAAATCATACTCAATATTTATTTTTAGTAGGTCAATAATGAATGTAAATGGAAACTATGGTAACATTGGAAGAAAGGAATATTTTATCACATTTTTATCTAATTCGAGATAGTTAAAATAAAAATATGAATTCAAAAAATATCTATGAAGAAACTAAATAATTATTATAGCTAAATTATTAATAAATTTACTTACAAATAAAAGTTGAAATGATGAAAAATATATTTAAATAACGAATATGAATTCACATTTTCAGAAAGGTCATGTACGTCATTGATGAATTTTCTAGTAGTCATTTTCTAAATTATAGGCATGATGTCCAATATCATATGCACGTGAGATGTTTCGAACAAACTACCTCAAATATAAAAAAATTAATCCACCTGTATAAAAAAATATTTTTTATACGAGTAATAGTAAAAAAAATTAATCATAAATCTGAAATAATACATTAATTATATAGTCAAGGATTTTTGTCTGGAAACGTCATCATTACATAAATGATTTAGAAATAGAGGGAACCAAGAGTAAACTGAAAAACTTCAATACTAAGTGGGTTAAAGGTATTTAGGGAGAAAACGTTTGTGGAATATTTAGTGCATAAAGGAAGTAAATATGGGTAGACCACACCAAATCAAACAAAAGAATCCACCAATATATGAAAAGAATTATTATATGAGAAATAAAAAAAAGAAAAAAATTAAACATAAATATGAAAGAATATATTAATTATATGGACAAGTATTTTACTATGAAAACATCATGATTATTTATATTATTGAGTTGAGACATCATAATTTATCTTCTTACAAAGGAATGAAAGATGGAAAAAATCATCAAAAATAAATGAACTCTATAAAGAATAATGAAATTTAAAATAATGTTATAATATATAATTTTCATGAAAATTTCAGAAAATCTATTGTAACATTAACTTTGCATCTTTCAAAAGGGGTTATTTTATATAGTTTGGTCTTCTGGGGGGATCGGTAACATCATCATGTGAAGAATACATTGTCTTCATGAGTAGTCAAATATTTAATATAGATTACGGAAATGGAGTGGAAAACATAAAATATTATGAGGAAAAACATATTATATTAAAAGACACTTTCACCTTATCATTGAAATATCATTATTTGTTTATAAGTATCAGGGATTTGGTTCCACTATCGAGATTTCAAATACCCTCTCTGTAGTTCCATTGAACATACAAGAAATTTTCTGCATTGGGACCAATATGAACTAAATGTGATCTCCCAATGAAAGGGTCATCCTTGATTGAATTTTTAACTCATCCATCATTTGTTTAAGTCTCCTTTAAGACTATTGAAAAATTATTGTTTACTAAATTAGATTCATAAAATATCTTCACTTCTTCTAATTCCATTCTGAATGGCTTGTCTTTTTCCCCTTCCAAACTGAAATTCACCTTCATAGATCCCATTTCATCAACTACCATTTCACTATTGTCAACCCATTTTTAAAGGAAAATAAGAAATTTATCTTTTTTATAATCCAACTTGTTTATCTATTTGATAATTCCAAAATATGACATATTTTAATAAATTGAATTTATATCCTCAGAACTATATATGCGCATCGTTTCATCTATAACCGTAACACCAATGTTTTGAATCGTACTAAATTCATAATGTTATTTTTTATGTAACATATAAGCATTGATTTCAAACCCAGTGTAAGATATAAAATTTTAATTTGGTCCCCCTTCTATCCATTGGTGTCATTTGGAAATTGAATTCATATTTTCAGAAAACTACTTATAAATTTTATCACAGAACCATCCTAAAAAATGTTGATTATGTGTGATTGATATCCAATCTTCAACCCATAATGGATTAAATTCCCTATGAATTTATTTTCAGGCTTCAATGTAAAGATGAACATATTCACTATTTTGTAAAATGTAAAGATGATCTTTCTCCCACTCTGTCAAGGAAATTCTATGAACATATCTTCCAAAAATCCCTTCTCCCATAAGGAATTCACTGTAAAGAGACTTTGGGAGAATAATGTTGTTAAAATATGATAATTAATTGATAAAAAATTCAATATCATCTTCAATAATATTTTTCTTTGAAATACTAACTTCTAGAAAACTTCTCTTCTTGGCATACCCATTCAAAATCTTCATATACCATTCAATGGTGTACATTCATCTATAATGGACTAGACCACATAGTTAAACCTCTCCAACCAAGTAAACCATTATGAAGACCATTATATAAAATATTTATGGTGGGAAGAACATATCTAATTCACATAATAAGAATGAAAACTCATAATTCCTGGAATGAAACTTCATCGGGTCGATAACATAATTTTATATATATTTGAAAGAGAAGTAGAGTCTGGTTAATGTATGTCATACATTTTGAGAAGAATGAAATTGAAAAAATAGGCATTAAATATTGTATCAAAACATTATTATTATGTGATTATAGTCCTTGTAAAATAAAATTAGTCATTAAAATGACATTCTTAATAATTGACGAAAAAGACTGTAGAAATTTTACACTATTAAGGAAAAAGAAAAATATCAATTTTTATTATATTTATAGATTGTAAAATACTAGAGGAAGAAATGTTTTCCTTTTACCCTAAACCAAGGACACATATTCCATTATCTCCATTTCAATGAAGTACAAACTAGAATTGATTCAATGTGTTATTTTTCTTGGAATATTTAGTAATGTTCTATTAACACTATCAAATAAATTCTATATATGCATGACATAAAAAAATATTTGACATTTAAACAATTGAAATACAATAATTCAAATAAAATTGATCAGTTCTTCTCACCTTAATTTTTATTGTTTTCAGAAAATGGTTTATCAAAAATAGTTTTAATATATTTTACATTATTATATAGTTGATCTCCCATTATTGGAGAGGGTGTTGTAGATTGTTCGATATTCCTATCCAATATTGTTATCCAGGAATGGTATTTATGTTGTCGAGGTAAAAAAAATTATTTTTCTAAAAACATTTTCATCAAGGAATGTTTCAAACGAAGCATTTATATGAATGTTTCACAAATGGGGCACCCAAATTCAATTAATGTTATAGACGAGTAAATTTCCATAGGTGGGGAAGTCATTTATCATCTCTTAAAACATGAACATCAATGTAAATGCTTCACTTCTACGAGTATCATACTTTGTAACACTGGTATCCAACATCAATTTTAGATCCTTGATCAATAGAGTCAAATAGGCATTAATATAATTACGAGGTTTCTTTGGTCCAGATATAAGAAGAGATAACATGATATATTTGTGTTTTATTCATTAACATGGAAGAAAGTTATAATTTACTAACATGAATGTCCGTGTACTATGAGTACCACTCTATACAAAATAATGTATTTATTCTATCCGTAGATAACAAAATATGAATGTTTATCATCTCATTTCCAAATTCAGGATAGTCATAATTAAATTTTCATCCCCTGAGGAGAATATATTGGTTGACATATGTTATTATATGTTATTATTTTATCTTCATGACATGTAAATTTTCCTACGGTTTTTGGACAACATATATTCCTATAAACAATAGTATTATTATAATATAACATAGAGATTTCAATGGAATTGATTCATTTCTCTTATATCTACCAACACCACACTTAGGTAATTTTTTGAGTAATTCATGGTCCTTGTGAAATAATATAAAATCATTTGGATAAGAATGTGTTTTTTAGATATCATTCCTATTGTATATAACATTAGTTTTATATCATATATAAAATATGATAGTTTATTTTCTTCTGGTAGCATATCATTATTGAGACTATGTAGTTCTAAAACGACAGTGTTACTCCATCTGCTGCAAGAACATCAATTTATATAACATCAATACGTCTGACAGTGTTTTGTATTTAGTACAACCGATATAAAATGGTTTTAGGGAACAACTATTTAATTCCTCAAATTACTTTAGAAAATCTCAAAGTTCTTCATCAATTTCCATTTTCATTTTTCTATGTGATATCCATCATCATTTACACTGTTATTCATATCAAATGATCTATAAAACATAGTATCATCCCAATTAGTGTCAAAATTCAATTTTTTCTGATGTTTATTCCAAAATTTATGGCTATGATCTATTCACTGAACTATCAAATGTCATCAAACTCTTCTAAACTAATTTTTTTTGAATAAAAACAATGTAAACACGAACAGAGGATTTGATAAGGGTTGTATGAATGCTCTCTTGCAAAAAAGATGAACTATTTAACACCATTTTCATACTCATTTTTCAAATGATTATTGTTAATACAATTTTTATTTATATATATATCCTATTGGGTTAATAAAATATTAATTATTGACAATAAATAAATAAATACAAATAAGATATTCATTATAAAAGGTGAAAGTTATAGACAATTATAATAAGGGAGACTGAAAATTTTCTTATTTTGAATAATTTCAGTATGTTGAAGAAAATGGGTATTTGAATTTAAGAAAAGAATTACTATAGTATGGAAGGTGTAATATTTTGAATTCATTTAAAGTTGAATGTTATAGGAAACTCCGATCCTCGTCTACTCATCTTCCAGATAATTATCATTACATTTTGTTGTTTGACAAACATCCCCAATCTCATGTGGACATGCACCAATGTTTCTTAAAATACAATAAGTAGTAGTCATCCATTAGAGGAATAATTCTATGAGAATTTATAAGAAACATAAAAGATATAGGGGATGCGTTTCAAGAAAAACATTTCAATAATAACAATTCACGAGATGATGTTGATGAGGATGACAATTGTCAATAAAAGAGATGGTGGATGAGTCTCCAGAAAAAAATTGTAATAATATTTATTGATATACACACATCAAGTATTTCTTAAATAAAATAAAAAATTAAAATATAATACAAGAAATTACAGAGTAATTAGAAACCCAAATATGATAAAAACTAATAGTAAACTCTCACTAAATCAACTAGATGATATAAAAATTTAGCGATAAAATATTATAATAAATAGTGATTTTTTATACATGGATAGTAATTAGAGATTTCAAGGGGTGGTACCAGTACATGTGGACCTAAAATGATAAATACCTAATAATAATTTCTAAAATATAGAATTGGATAACTTCAATTCTATTTTTTCGAACATACGATATAGAAATGTAAGGAATTATTAAATTTAAAATTAATGGTATATTATATATTTTAAACATCTCAAGACACTTGGGATGTCATATCACCACACAAGCCTATCCCAATGATTCTAGGGAGTCCATCACAATAGATCATCCCATCTGAATGATTCTAGGGAGGCCATTAATAACACATCGACCCATCCTAGAGATTCTAGTGAGGTCCATAAAGTAGTTGGAATAAATAAATAATACACATCAATAAGACATATCACAAAAAATGGATATAAGTAATCCAACCCATGAAGAATATACCCCATACAAACTAGCCTCTTCCAAGATGGAACAACTCCCATGTGTTATATTTTCATTGGAAATACCCATACATCACCAAAAAATCTATGTGGAATAAAAAAATTAAAATATTTAAAAAACATAACACCCCATCTAAAGTCTCTACTATAAAAATATGAAAATAACTATTCAGTTTAATGTGACAGGAAGCAGTCTCATAGGCAACCCAACCAAAATCAAGGAAATTGATACATACAAAATTATATAGATGATGTATAATAGGATGGGACATCTACCTTATGAGTTTTTCCAAAATTTATCCAACAAAAATAAAGAATGATTCATCCTTACTTTCACATTAATAAAATAGTATCTCAGAAATACAATATATTAATTCACAACTGTAATTAAGAAGGAAAAGGATTCATGTATGGTCTGGGAGTGAAGTTGGGAAGGATCACAGTATAGGTGTATCATGCACTAAAAATTACAAGCATCAAACTGGATGATCTCCACAGCCAAATCTCTAAAATGGATAACTCACCACACTCATAGTTTGAAAATAGAATCCACATGGCGAGAACCATTAATGTTTTACACCCTATGTTCCTTAATATAAATTAGATAAAGAATTAAATTTGATATAATGTAGAGAAATACTTACGTTACAGCCTTAGATTCCTTTAACCCATGAATCTTTTTAGCCTTGAATTTGATCCTTGTATTTTTTAACCGTGTTTTAATCCATCATTTGAGCATCAATTCATCTAGGAGGAGTGAGGGATTGGGTGTATTCCATGGAATGTATTTGATATCAGAACGGGTTTACAATCAGTTATTATTTTTGAAATTGATCAGGACACTTGTTTTCAGAACATCCAAAAAATTGTGGATATAGATGTCTTTTATCAGTGATAAAGTAATATGCACAGATTAAATCCATCTTTAGGAGTGCTAAAAACTGCAGATAAATATTACATTTTTCAGTTCTTATTACTTAAGCGCTGATAAAAGATTTATAATTGTAATTATAAATAAAATATTTGTATACATATATATATTTAATACATATATATAAATATAAATATAGTAAATATATATTAAATTTAAATATATTTTTTAAATTTTAATAATTATTTATCTATACTTATATAAATATTTTTAAAAAATAGTATTTATATAATTATATGTATTTATGTATTTATATATCGTTAATAAATATTTAAAAATATAAATACAGTAAATATATTCATTATTTAAATAAATTTATTATAAATTTAATAATTAATAAAATATATATATAATTATTTATTTATAATTATATAAATAATTATAAAATATATATATGTACATAATTGTAAATAGAAAATTGTATAAATATATTAAAAGTACATTTATAAATAAATTTTTAACGTTATTCATGAATATCTAATTTTTAGTGCATTCACGTTAAAAATGAGTAAAATGTAAAAAATTAAAAATAAATACACTTTAACAAAATTGAAAAAATGGATAAGTTTTGTCCCTATTAATTGAACATAAAAAATCATTAATTACATATATGTCAAAATGAATATCACACACATTTGATATATGTTAAATTAAAAAATCAAACGTCATTCAATTATGTCCATTACTCTATGCAATTATTTAATATTTTCAGTTTATATTAATTTTTAATTATAAAACATTATTCACTAAATGTATTACCATTTAATAAAATGAGATAAAAAATATTTAATATATAAATCATATTTATATACATTAATATATATCTTTATATTTAATATATACTATTATTAATATTATCAATAATTATCTAATTAATAAAATATTTAATATTTTTCTAAATTTACATTTTTTTAATTTTAAATCAATTACATTTCATTTTTCATATATCTATATATTCAATAAATACAATTTATTAGTATTTACAATTTCAATATTGTATAATCAATTTATTCATTTTTATCAATAATAATTTTTTTTATAAAATTTGTAATATTATTTTAATAAAATAAGTTTTTATTTTTTTTATTTCATTATTTCATTTTATTTATTCGGTCATTTATCAGTTCTAAACAATATCTAACAATGGATCCCACTATGAGAGCTAAAATATATCACTCCTAAAGAGTACCCTTTAACAACGCTAAAAATAAATCCCTAATAAAGGGTACATTTTATCGGTTTTAAAAAATGAAATGATAAAAGTATAAGATTTTCATTACTTTTTTTGCACTATTAACTAATCCATTTATCAAAACTATTTTCTAGTGCTGATAAATACTTGTGCTCTTAAAGGCATGTTTTATAGTAGTGTTACCTTTGCTAAAAAGGTGGTACACTACATTCTAAAGGATCCCAGAAGCATAAAGGTTATCGATTTTACCCTCTTATCCCTAGTAGGTTCCGTTAGATAAAATATTCCCTTGATAATGTAAATTTAATCCTCAAAACCGTATAGACCACTAATTCAATGGAAGGCTTCTCTATGTTGGAGATGGAAATATCAGTAATAGTTAGCCTTGATCATTTGTACCCCTCTTTCCTAAGAAGGTACATTTTATAAGACTACATGATGATGTCAATTTTTTCATACGATAAATTATAGTGAGTGTGGGATCATGATCAAGTGTATCATGTTTTATAGCATGTGGTTGAAAATGAAGAATCCTATCTAGTAAGATAATTTTATCTTCCGTCTATAGTCATCCTTATCAAGTATATCTAAGGTGATTTTTTTTCTAAAATTCAAAATTAATGTTTATAAATCCTTTTATAACTTTTTTAGGAGTATTACTTTAGCCTAAGTAAGGTACCCACAAGATAATTCTATTGGAAGACCCATCCTAGGAGATTCCCCCACACAAGTCATCACCCTACTAGTTCTACAAAAGGATCAAGCATATGCCTATGTACATACATGTCAGTATCAAACATATATATATATATATATATATATATATCAACGCAACATTCCCAAGTTCAACTAACACCTAAAATCACATATGTTTCACAAATATAGAGAACACATATATACCCCTAAACAATTAACACATATCTATGAATTTAATTAAATAAATATTATAAAATAATCAATAGGTATGTATGAGACATGTGATCCTACACGGTCATCTATAATGTATGAATGAACCAAAATTTGAAATATTATAATAAAACAATATATTTATAATGAGAATCAAATTTTAAGACCACAATAGTAATTTCAATCTCACTATAATAACTCAGAGGTTCATTATAAATGAGTTATCTAGTCACCTAAAAACTCCCCTACCCATGTTCCACATAGTCTATCTCCTTTATACCATGTCCTAGAATATCCATGAAGATATGAAAGGAAACAAATGCTATAATACCATTATATAACAAACCAAACCAAATCACTGGGTCTAAGCTAGAATTCTTTATGTCCTCATGTGTTTCACCCAATATGCATGAGGAACCCAACTGGCGGTGGGAGTCAAGAGATATGATGGGGATACTGTTACCATATTAATTATAGCCATAAATAATGTAACACCCCAGGTAAATAAAGAATATGACATTTTCATATTTATCCATATTTTTGAATAAAATATTAATATGACTTTAAAGGGGACGCTATGCTCGATGGCGTACCCAACACGCAACAACGAGTTTCTTGGGAATCTTACGTTGCACTCTAATAATAAAATAATATTATTTTAAATGGTAGTTAACATGTAGCTGTTGTATTGGCGGGAATGGATAGAAATAACTAAAATATGATTATATATGTTTTTAAATGTTTTTAGATTTATCCAAAAAAAGATAAAGGCTTAAAATACGGAAAGAATTCAATTTTATGCATATATGCCCTAGTTTTCACTAAAGGTTCACTTATCGCCTTTTGATGGAGAACCGTCATTAAATATAGTTTTGTTAACTCTTACACATTCTATTGGACCAAATAAAACTCTTCTTTAGAATCGGGACATCAAAATTTATTTTGTGTAAATTTTTGGTATCTTTCCGATAAAGTTCATTTTTTAAATGAATAGTGTAAAATGTTGTATTTTAATTCGAAAAATATTTTTAATCTAATTTATTTATATGATTAGATTATCTTTTGAATTGGTTTTGAAGTTAAATTAGAATATATTTTTACCATTAAATCCAATAGTGGTCGTTGGAATTAATTTCACTTTGAAATCAGACTTAAAATAGTGTCAATATTTTGATACTTATTGTTTCATAAAAACACGCTATTTGCTCTGACAACGGGAATTAATTATTAAATTAATTAATGTGATATATATGTTTTGAATTTTTTAAAATAGACTTCATTTTTGAATTAGGAATATCAAATATAGCTTAGGGTGAATTTTTGGGATTTTTCTGAAAAACCTCAAATTTTGATGAATAGTGAAACCACTAAGTGGTACTTATAAAAACTGATTTTTCGTTTAAATGAAATTTTCCCACTTCTATGTTTTGAATTTCAAAAATCCGAAATACATGGTTATCATTAAGAAGTAAAATTTGGTTCAATGAGATTAAAATAATTTTTTGGTGAATAGTAACTTTTAAGTTCTTAATCGCGATTAGAAGTAATTAGTGTAGTTTAAGGTAAAAATAATGTTTTAATATAATGAAATGACCTAGACACATGTCCTACCCTCATTTTATGTGTAATGGCCGACCAATAAAATCCATGGTTCAACTTGGGGACCCCATGGAGCCACTTTGGTTGGAAAATGACATAAATTCCTTTTTATTTAATGTTAAAGTAAAAATGACACAAACATGAAATGTTTTACTAAAAAAAATTTTACATGGGGTTATACAAGTCAGATGTTTGACTATAAATAGTAATTGGAAAGATAAAAATATTTCCTACATAATAGTATTTTTTTCTAATTTTTAGACGTTAAATAAATTAAATTATTTATGACATCATGATGATGCAGCGATGACCTCATTATTTAACGATTTAAATAAAATGGAAATATAATGTAATATATAAGACCAAAACATGTCCAAAACTTATTGTATGAGTGGATTTAGAACCCTTATCACCTTATCCTAAAATTATATAAATGTGGGACTTCTTAAATCCGAATATCATTTTAAAATAAAGTGACTTTTCTTTACTTTCCAAGAGTGTCCCTCCTCTCCTCTTATAAAAGGCCCCCACCTCTACCTCCTTACCGACACTCCCAAAGCCTTTGGCTCGGCCAACCCCTGCCCATTTTGTCTCTCCACTTCCCTCTATTACTCCTTTAAGCCTCACTTTGGGCAGAAGTCTTCACAAGGAAGCCTTTGATCTCAAACCAATGGGAGTTACCCGATTATAAGGTAATGTCTTCACTTGAGTCCTTTTGTTTTATTTTGCCTCTCCGACCTCTAAACTCTTTTTATTCATTTATTTTGTAAAAAATCCAGTATCTTAAATATACTAGGATGTTTTTATAATAAGTATTCGAGATACACTTACACACAACAACATCTAATGGTTAAAGAACATACTGTTTCCGTGGATGGCGAATTTCGGCCTCACGAAACGATGAATGTTCAACACTCATATAACACCTTCAAAGGTGGCCATTAAGATGTCAATATATTTATATATGATATATAATATGTTTATGTTTTACTTAATCTTATGTATTTTTCATTTTTGTCTTACCTTTATGGCTTCCATTATGGGTATACACGATATCTTCATTTTAGGAAGTGCGGACTACCACCCCCTCAAAGTGTTGTGATTCGTTAATTCCATACGTGGGACGTATAAAGGATGGATTTAATGTTATTATATTTTATGTTATACTGGAATTATAATATACCTCTATATAATTATTATTTCTTTCCATTAAATTATGAGATAGAAATGAAAGTAGCGTTCATGCGTACGTACGGCTTACCGTCTCCATGAACGGTGCATTTCATTTCTTATCCCAAAATGTAATCTACTATTATAAGTACATGTATATAATGGATATATATGATGAATGATACATATAAATGATGAATATAATTCTGTAATTAAAATATACATACCTCTGATTTAGTTTTAATTCCATTAATATGACAAAAAAATGCAAGTAGCGTTCATGCGTACATACGGCTTACCGTCTCCATGAACGGTGCATTTCATTTCTTACCTCTAAATTATTATGTGATATTATAAATACATGTATATTATAGATATATATGATATATATGATATCCAAATCAGGAATGTCATTTTGGATATAAAGAACCTTTGACCACACAAACAACATGTAATTGTAAGAAGTCCACTTTCAACTTAAGAACCAAATATCGACAAAACAAAAATTATTAACTTAAATGATTACATAATGATTATAACATGGAAATAAGTTATATAAAAGGAATAATGAACTTGAAAAAGGTTCTTAAGCAAATAGAAATTAACTCACGTTTATTATTCAGGACGTTAAAGAACGATCGAGTCATGTCGGACCCGAGGTAAGGGACCCTACCCCTCTCTTTCTTTTTAAGTACACTCTTTTATGTCATTCCTTTTAAGATAATCTTTCTTATGATTGGGATGTTATTTGATATTACACCTACTGTAATTTTTATGTTCATATGGTGAGAGACCCTATTTTCTCTCATCAGTCAATTTTGGAAGTTTTGAGTGGCGCCGTTAGGCTGCCGAATTTTCGTAAGGGATCCTACCCCTCTCTTTCTTTTTAAGTACACTCTTTTATGTCATTCCTTTTTAGATAATCATTCTTATGAGTGGGATGTTATTTTATATTACACCTACTCTACTTTTTATGTTCATATGGTGAGAGACCCTATTTTCTCTTATCAACCCATTTTGGAAGTTTTGAGTGGCGCCGTTAGGCTGTCGAATTTTCGTAAGGGATCCTACCCCTCTCTTTCTTTTTAAGTACACTCTTTTATGTCATTCCTTTTAAGATAATCTTTCTTATGATTGGGATGTTGCTTTATATTACTCCTACTGTACGTTTTATGTTCATATGGTGAGAGACCATATTTTCTCTCATCAATCCATTTTGGATGTTTTGAGTGGCGCCGTTAGGCTGCCGAATTTTCGTAAGGGATCCTACCCCTATCTTTCTTTTTAAGTACACTCTTTTATGTCATTACTTTTAAGATAATCTTTCTTATGATTGGGATTTTCTTTTATGTAACTACTACTTTACTTTTTATTTTCATATGGTGAGAGACCCGATTTTCTATCATTAACCTATTTTGGAAGTTTTGAGTGGCGCCGTTAGGTTGCCGAATTTTCGTAAGGGATCCAACCTCTCTCTTTCTTTTTAAGTACTCTCTTTTATGTCATTTCTTTTAAGATCATCTTTCTTATGTTTGGGGATGTTCTTTTATATTCCTCATACTATAATTTTATGGCCATATTATGAGAGACCCTAATTGATCTCATAAATCCTTTTTTGGAAATTTTAAGTGGCATCGTTAGGTTGTCGAGTTTTCGTAAGGGATTTTTCATCTCACTTTTATTCTCGTGGCATTTATGCTACGTTTGCCACTATTTACTTTGAGTGGTGTTTGTACTGTCCATTATTATACACTTTTTGTAGTATAGTTTCATTTATGGGTATTTACATCTTCATTTTATGACCCTTCTTCCATGGGGTGTACTTTTCGAAAGTTACCCAACTCGGTAAGGGGACCTTTCACCCTCCTCTTTTTAAAAGACTTCTTTTGTTATGTATTTTAATTTACATATTATTATGTTGGGATATGTTCTTATATATCCTTATTGATGTAAAATTTATGTCCATGTGATGAGATACCATTTACTCTCTCATCGACTAATTTTCTGAATTTTGAAGTGACGCCGTTAAGCTGTCGAATTTTTACAAGGGAACGTCTTAACCCAATTTCGATTTCTTTGGGTTCAACTTGTACAACTTAAACATTTCATCCTATGAATATGTGTGAATGACCTATGATTGTTTCACACTTAATATCCACTTATATTGGGTGTATTTATATTTCTCACACATAATTATTTGATAGATTTATCCTTAATTTAAGGATACCATCATTATAATGGATTTCATCTCAATTTACATTTCCATTGAAACTTCATTGTTGTTATGCACCAATTAACTCTTATATGGTGTGTATACTATCATTTGACATATTATATCATGAATACCTTTATTCTCATGAAATTATAATGTTCGGATTAAATTTTATTCCACAATTATTTGTATTCAAGAGTCTCTCATTTTGTTAAAAACTCTATAACAAAAATATTGTTTTAAATGTTTTAGAGATTTAATTTTCTAAATCTTTATCTTTAATGTCCATGTTTTCAAAATGGTTTTCAGTATTTATTTATACGGACATTAATGTTTTAAAATTATAATTCCATTAAAAGCTTCAAAGTGGTATGGGACACTTTGATTCAAAAATCTCTTTTAAATGGTTTTTAAAAATGGAATGATCAATTCAATATCTGGGAATTACTTATTATAATTGAAAATGAAATGTTGTTATTGAAATTTTTATATTTTCGATATTTTATGTGTAATGATGGTACTTGGACATTTTACGGGTGGTTACGTGATAAACCATATGAGGGGTGGTTCCGTGAATACCAGGACGGGTGGTTACGTTATAACCTCCAATGCATTGGGTATAGAAGTCGGCCGTATGGCTATTCCATTAAGTATGTATGGAAGTTGGCCGAATGGCTATTCCATTAAGTGATATGTGTGGAAGTCGGCCTTATGGTTATTCCACTTAAGTATTTTTATGTCCCAAGTTACCTTTATATGTTATGTGATCTTTATATGGGTTTTATGGTAATCTTTTGGTTACAGAAGGGTAAGTAATGAACTTTTATTCAGCAAAGAGTTTTTACTACTTCTAAAAGGTGAAAAGTATTACTTTGATAATGTATACATGGTTTACTTGTTGTTTTGAAAAACTAACAGTTTTCATTCTTTGTGTATTCCTTAATGAGATTTTTATGCTCCTCCCATGTTTTTGAAATGTTTTTCACAGGACTTAGCGTGGAATAGGGTCAAGGATGGGATCAAGGGAAGGTTATGCTACCTAAAGAATGGAACTATACATGTTTCTTTTTAAGAATTTTTATTTTATGGAAATTTAGTAGAAGCGAATACTTTGTAATCTTTTGAGATGTAATAGTTATGTCCTAATTCTCTAAAACTCTAAACCTGAAAAGAACCTCAATGTGAATTACTCATTTAATTCAATATTAAGTAAGGTTTAAGGATGGGGCCTTATAGTTGGTATCAAAGGTCGGTTTAGATAAATTTAGAGGTTAGGGTATTTTTTAAGCATAAGTGACATTACCATAATGGTTAGGATTTCAGAAAGAGTCCTACTTTTAGATGAAGTGAATAAGTAAGTATATCTTAGTGGTTATCTTCCTCTTTAGTACATGATGGTTTTTTTGATATACTCACACTGAATTTTCTGTTTTTAGTGAATGGATGGATCTAGTAGGCACCAAAGTGACAATAAGTTTGAAGGAAACTGTGGTGGTTCTCTGATCAAGAGACTGGATGAAATGGGGGATTCAATAAGGAAACTCGTGGTTATTCTAAACCAACTATCAATGAGTCATGATCAACCACTTCAACCTTGGTGAGTTCTCTTATGCATCATGTATGATATGGCCAACTCGATGTGGACGTTCAGGTAATAATTATTAAGGTAACCATTAGGGTTTATATGATCCTTACTTTTGAGGTAATTATGGGTTATTATATGTTATGATGGAAAATGACAGGCATGAGATAAAATTGAGGTTAAAATATGTTATGAATGTTTTTGAAGATTTTATCTCATTTTGGGGAATGTTTTAAGAGTTATATAGTTTTGGAAAAAGGACAACACGCAGACCGTGTAACAACCCATCGCGTCGAACAAAGCTGCGGGAATCGAACCCACAACCAAAGTGCAACAAGTATTTATCGCCTACCACTGGACTACGTGAATCCCCTTGTTAGTTTGACTGATTCTTTTTAGTTAGATGATTTTAGGAATCAAGAGTAAGTTTATTTTGTGTTATCTATGGAAATTATTAACCTATCATGGAGGATATGTGATTAGGTTTATTACTTTTCAATATGATAATTTAAGAGCAACTGATGTTATTTAGAGATAAAAGTTAATTTGTACCTTGGAATACTATGTGATTAAATCCTTCAAATATTTGGGTTTCAATCTTAGTTTGGTTTACTTTGAATAATTTTATGGGAAAATTGTTTATCAGATGGTCCTCGTTGAACTTTGGGTTTTGTTGGACAAATTTTGGAGATTAAGCATAGATTTTCTTTTTAAAGGGTTATCCTTTTCTAGATTATCTGATCTTGTACAAACCTTTTTGGTTTTGGTTTTGGTTAAAGACTAAAGACATGGGAAGTATATAGTTCTCTTTGGTGGATTAGGTTATTCTCTAGAAGTTGATTATAGTACTCTTAGTATGAACAAGTCTTCCTAAATACTCAACTTTTGGAGAAAATATGAGTTTGTGTAAGGAATCTAATAAAATTTGAAAGTCAACATGATAAGTGATTATGTTTCCTTATGAAAAAATTCTTCAATAAAAAGTAACTTAAGAAAAAAATGTTGTCTATTAACTTTTACTACTGGGGAATCGAATACCATTTAACCCATCACAACTTTGTGATTTTCTTATGGTTAACTTTCTCCTAGACATGTTTACATTCACTCTCCCTCAAGAACATGACCCTTTGATTTTTCTTCCATGTCCATGTTTTCCTACACGGAATCCTGTTATGGGTTAACTTGGGTGACCTCTGTACTTATCATTATTTATTTGAAAGTGATTGTTTTACCGACTCTTGTTCCGATGTGGGACATTCAAAGATGTTTTCAAGCTCAATTTTAAAAATTGCGAGGATGCAATTCCCAAAAGGGGGGAAGGATGTAACACCCCAGGTAAATAAAGAATATGACATTTTCATATTTATCCATATTTGTGAATAAAATATTAATATGACTTTAAAGGCGACGCTATGCTCGATGGCGTACCCAACACACAACAACGAGTTTCTTGGGAATCTTACGTTGCACTCTAATAATAAAATAATATTATTTTAAATGGTAGTTTACATGTAGCCGTTGTATTGGCGGGAATGGATAGAAATAACTAAATTATGATTATATATGTTTTTAAATGTTTTTACATTTATCCAATAAAATATAAAGGCTTAAAATACATAAAGAATTCAATTTTAGGCGTATATGCCCTAGTTTTCACTAAAGGTTCACTTATCGACTTTTGATGGCGAACCGTAATTAAATATAGTTTTGTTAACTCTTACAAATTCTATTGGACCAAATAAACCTCCTCTTTATAATCGGGACATCAAAATTTACATTGTGTAAATTTTTGGTATCTTTCCGATAAAGTTCATTTTTTAAATGAATAGTGTAAAATGTTGTATTTTAATTCAAAACCTCTTTTTAATCTAATTTATTTATATGATTAGATTAACTTTTGAATTGGTTTTAAAGTTAAATTATAATATATTTTTACCATTAAATCCAATAGTGGTCATTGGAATTAATTACACTTTGAAATCAGACTTAAACTAGTGTCAATCTTTTGATACTTATTATTTTATAAAAACACGCTATTTGCTCTAACCACGGGAATTAATTATTAAATTAATTAATGTGACTTATATGTTTTTAATTTTGTAAAATAGACTTCATTTTTGAATTCGAAATATCAAATATAGCTTAGGGTGAATTTTTGGGATTTTTCTGAAAAACATCAATTTTTGATTAATAGTGACACCACTAAGTGGTACTTTTAAAAACTGAGTTTTCGTTTAAATGAAATTTTACCACTTCTGTGTTTTGAATTTCAAAAATCTGACATACATGGTTGACATTAAGAATTAAAATTTGGTTCAATGATATTAAAATAATTTTTTTTGTTGAATAGTAACTTTTATGTTCTTAATCGCGATTAGAAGTAATTAGTGTAGTTTTAGGTAAGAATAATGTTTTAATAAAATGAAATGACCTAGACACATGTCCTACCCTCATTGGATGTGTCATGGCCGACCAATACAATCCATGGGTCAACTTGGGGACCCCATAGAGTCACTTTGGTTGGAAAATGACATAAATACCTTTTTATTTAATGTTAAAGTAAAAATGACACAAACATGAGATGTTTTACTAAAACAATTTTTATATGGGGTTATAAAAGTAATCTTTTTGACTATAAATAGTAATTGGAAAGCTAAAACGATTTCCTACATCATAGTATTTTTATTTTATAATTTTTAGACGTTAAATAAATTAAATTATTTATGACATCATGATGATGCAGTGATGACCTCATTATTTACGATTTAAATAAAATGGATAGAAAATGTAATATCTAAGACCTACACATGTCCAAAACATATTGGATTAGTGGATTTAGAACCCTTATCATCTTATCCTTTAATTATTTCAATTTGGGACCTCTTAAATCCGAATATCATTTAAAAATAAAGTGACTTTTCTTTACTTTCCAAGAGTGCCCCTCCTCTACCTCCTTACCCACACTCCCAAAGCCTTTGGCTCGGCCAAACCCTTCCCATTGTGTCTCTCCACTTCCCTATCTTAATCCTTGAAGCCTCACTTTGGTCAGAATTCTCCCCAAGGAAGCCTTTGAGCTCAAACCAAAGGGAGTTACCCGATTTTAAGGTAATGTCTTCACTTGAGTCCTTTTGTTTTATTTTGCCTCTCCAACCCCCTAAACTCTTTTTATTCATTTCTTTTGTAACAACTCAAGTATTTTCAATATACTAGGATGTTTTTATAATAAGTATTAGAGCTACACATACACACACCTACATCTAATGGTTAAAGAACATACTATTTCCGTGGATGGGGAATTTCTGCCTCACGAAACGATGATTGTTCAAAACTCATATAACACCTTCAAAGGTGGACATTAAGATGACACTATATTTATATATGATATATAATATGTTTATGTTTTACTTAATCTTCTTTATTTTTCATTTTTGGCTTACCTTTATGGCTTCCATTATGGGTATACGCGATATCTTTATTTTAGGAAGTGCGGACTACCGCCCCATCAAAGTGATGTGATTCGTTAATGCCATACGTGGGACGTATAAAGGATGGATTTAATGTTATTATATATGATGTTATACTGGAATTATTATATACATCTATATAATTATTATTTCTTTCCATTAAAGAATGATATAGAAATGAAATTAGCATTCATGCGTACGTACGGCTTACCGTCTCCATGAATGGTGCATTTCATTTCTTATCCCCAAATGTAATTTACTATTATAAGTACATGTATATAATGTATATATATGATTAATGATACATATAAATGAGGAATATAATTCTGGAATTAAAATATACATACCACTTAGTTAGTTTTAATTCCATTAATATGACAAAAAAAATGAAAGTAGCGTTCATGCGTACGTACGACTTATCGTCTCCATGAACGGTGCATTTAATTTCTTACCTCTAAATGATTATGTGATATTATAAATACATGTATATTCTATATATATATGATATATATGATATAAAACTCAGGAATGTCATTCTGGATATAAAGAACCTTTAACCACATGAACAACATGTAATTGTAAGAAGTCCACTTTCGACTTAAGAACCAAATATCGACAAAACAAACATTATTAACTTAAATGATTAAATAATGTTTATAACATGGAAATAAGTGATATAAAAGTAATAATGAACTTGAAAAAGGGTCTTATGCAAATAGAAATTAACTAACGTTTATTATTCAGGATGTTAAAGAACTATCGAGTCAAGTCGGACCTGAGGTAAGGGATCCTACCCCTCTCTTTCTTTTTAAGTACACTCTTTTATGGCATTCCCTTTATGATAATCTTTCTTATGATTGAGTTTTTCTTTTATATTACTCCTACGGTAATTTTTATGTTCATATGGTGAGAGACCTTATTTTTTCTCATCAATCCATTTTGGAAGTTTTGAGTGGCACCGTTAGGCTGCCGAATTTTCGTAAGGGATCCTACCCCTCTCTTTCTTTTTAAGTACACTCTTTTATGTCATTCCTTTTAAGATAATATTTCTTATGATTGGGATGTTATTTTATATTACCCCTACTGTACTTTTTATGTTCATATGGTGAGAGATCCTATTTTATCTCATCAATCCATTTTGGATGTTTTGAGTGGCGCCATTAGGCTACCGAATTTTCGTAAGGGATCCTACCCCTCTCTTTCTTTTTATGTACACACTTTTATTTCATTCCGTTTTAAGATAATATTTATTATGATTGGGATTTTCTTTTATATTACTCCTACTGTACTTTTTATTTTCATATGGCGAGAGACCCTATTTTCTCTCATCAATCAATTTTGGATGTTTTGAGTGGCGCCGTTAGGCTGCCGAATTTTCGTAAGGGATCATACCCATCTCTTTATTTTTAAGTACACTCTTTTATATCATTCCTTTTAAGATAATATTTCTTATTATTGGGATGTTATTTTATATTATTCCTACTGTACATTTTATTTTCATATGGTGAGAGGCCCTATTTTCTCTCATCAATCCATTTTGGAAGTTTTGAGTGGCGCCATTTGGCTGCCGAATTTTCGTAAGGGATCCAACCTCTCTCTTTCTTTTTAAGTACTCTCTTTTATGTCATTTCTTTTAAGCTCATCTTTATTATGTTTGGGGATGTTCTTTTATATTCCTCATAATGTAATGTTATGGTCATATTATTAGAGACCCTATTTGATCTCATAAATCCATTTTTTGATGTATTAAGTGGCGCCGTTAGGTTGCCGAGTTTTCGTAAGGGATTTTTCATCTCACTTTTATTCCCGTGAAATTTATGCTATGTTTGCCACTATTTCCTTTGAGTGGTGTTTGTACTGCCCATTATTATACACTTTGTGTAGTATAATTTCATTTATGGGTATTTACATCTTCATTGTATGACCCTTCTTCCATGGGGTGTACTTTTTGAATGTTACCCAACTTGGTAAGGGGACCTTTCACCCTCCTCTTTTTAAAAGACTTCTTTTGTTATGTCTTTTAATTTATATCTTATTATGTTGGGATATGTTCTTATATATACTTATTGATGTAAAATTTATGTCCATGTGATGAGATACCATTCACTCTCTCATCGGCTAATTTTTTGAATTTTGAAGTGACGCCGTTAGGCTGTCGAATTTTTACAAGGGAACGACTTAACCCAATTTCGATTTCTTTGGGTTCAACTAGTACTTCTTGAACATGTCATCCTATGAATATGTGTGAATGAGCTCTGATTGTTTCAAATTTAAAATCCACTTATATTGGGTGTATTTATATTTCTCACACACAATTATTTGATAGATTTATCCTTAATTTAAGGATACCATCTTTATAATGGATTTCATCTCAATTTACATTTCCATTGAGACTTCATTGCTGTTAGGCACCAATTAACTCTTATATGGTGTGTATACTGTCCTTTTACATATTATATCATGAATCCCTTTATTCTCATGATATTATAATGTTCGGATTAAATGTTATTCCACAATTATTTGTATTCAAGAGTCTCTCATTTTGTTAAAAACTCTTTAACAAAAATATCGTTTTAAATATTTTAAAGATTTATTATTCTTAATCTTTATCTTTAATGTCCATGTTTTCAAAATGGTTTTCAGTATTTATTTATATGGACATTATTGTTTTAAAATTATAATTCCATTAAAATCTTCAAAGTGGTATGAGACACTTTGATTCAAAAATCTCTTTTAAATGGTTATTGAAAATGGATTGATCAATTCAATATCTGGGAATTAGTTATTGTGATTGAAAATGAAATGTTGTTATTGAAATATTTATATTTTCAATATTTTATGTGTAATGATGGTACTTGGACATTTTATGGGTAGTTACGTGATAAACCATATGACGGGTGGTGTCGTGAATACCAGGATGGGTGGTTACGTTATAACCTCCAATGCATTGGGTATGGAAGTCGGCCGTATTGCTATTCCATTAAGTATGTCTGGAAGTTGGCTGAATGGCTATTCCATTAAGTGATATGTGTGGAAGTCGACCATATGGTTATTCCACTTATGTATGTTTATGTCCCATGTTACCTTTATATGTTATGTGATCTTTATATGGGTTTTATGGTAATCTTTTGGTTACAGAAGGGTAAGTAATGAACATTTATTCAGGGAAGAGTTTTTACTACTTAGAAAAGGTGAAAAGTATTACTTTGATAAAGTATACATGGTTTACTTGTTGTTTTGAAAAACTAACAGTTTTCATTCTTTGTGTATTCCTTACTGAGATTTTTATGCTCATACCATGTTTTTGAAATGTTTTTCAGAGGACTTAGCATGGAATAGGGTTGAGGATGGGATCAAGGGAAAGTCATGCTACCTAATAAATGGAACTAGAAATGTTTCTTTTTAAGAGTTTTTATTTTATGGAAATTTATTAGAAGAGACTACTTTGTAATCTTTTGAGATGTAATAGTTATGTCCTAATTCTCTAAAACTCTAAACCTGAAAAGATCCTCAATGTGAATTAATCATTTAATTCAATATTAAGTAAGTTTTAAGGCTGGGGCCTTATAAATAAGATTGTAAAAACATATACATAATCTACTAAATGTTTTAGATGAAAATAACATGATGTTATAACAGATATCAGAATGGGTTATACATTATTAAACTGAACTGGCCCCCAATGTGGAAGGTCAACATGTATAAACATTAAAACTATAAATAAATAAGTAAAAAATATTATGGTAACTATTTAGAGTCTATCATGGTATATTGGACATATATTAATTCGAAGATCCTCATCAACCATCGTTGGTTCCCTTTCCCTTCTCTATATCCCTACTCATGAAGGTGAAATGTTCATAAATATTCTTTTGAAAGGTGTGTGCATATAAACCTAGTAAGACACCACCAAAACATCCTTAACACATCTTAACTTGTATATAGAGATTTTTGTCAAACTAAATAGGTAAATCTATATGGAATCATATATTAAATCATATACTGAGAAATAATGTGATAACTAGACTTCCAATAACAATTGTTATACTTATTTGAGTTCCATACCAGAATAATTTCATAAGTAGTCATCACATGTCATAGACCGTACTATGTGTTTCAATATTCCTCTAAGGACTATACATTTTACTCTTTTAAGGAATTACTTCACCCCTTCCATTAATAGAAAGTCACATCCATTCCCTCGGCCTAACCACTTTTTTTGGATGGAATGCATTCTTCCCATTCCTATATTAATTTAACTCTAAACATATGCAAGGACATTCTCTATAAGTACATCATACCAGAATATAAAACCACCTATAACCTAATATATTATTCTATTCATTGTGCCTTAATAAAATTCTATGATCTGGTTTATTTCATCATCCATCCAATGCAAAAATCAATGTGTCATGTCATCCATGCTCCCCTATAAGGGTCTAAATAATTTTTTTGGTCCCACCTTTCCACCTCAACACTAATGTAAGGAACCAGAAATTCCTTGAAATTTTTTTAATATATGGGAATTTTAGAAGTCCACGAAAATTAACGGCGCGTGATTTAGAGGCCTAGAGAGCCTAGAATGAATTTCTAAAATTTGTTTTTGGTACGTTTAGTAAACATTTGAGAGGGTTTTTGTAAATTTCAACTGGTGCTCGGAATTGAAATCCAAGGACACCGTTTAACTCGCAGCACCGGTATTCGCTTAAGGAGACCTTCACCTCAACCCCTATGGGTCGAGAGTGAAAGATAATTTTTTGTGATTTTCATGAAAGAATGAAATAAAATAAAAATGTATAAAAATTTTATTTTAGAAACACCTCAACATGGGTTATGGTGGTGGGGACCACCGAAGCCTAAACCTCCCATGTGGATGTTATGAGGTGGGGATCGCCTGAACTAACCCCCTTTTGAATTGAGGGGTGGGGACCACCCGAACCCCTTTAATGAAAGAAAACCTCTCGACTCTTCCAATATTAATTATGCCAACACAAACCCATTTAATTGGGCAAATTAAATGAGCTAATTAATTGTGCCAAGAAAATACATCAATTATGCCAACTTTGTTCTCCAAACATAATTTATTTTGATAAACTTAAATTGACAAGTTGTTTATATCACATTTTGGTGGAATTGGGAGAGGAGAACATTTGAGGGATTATTCTCTCCAATGAAGAATGTGTTCTCCAATGAAGAATGCACTCCCTAACAATGAACGCTCTCCCTAATTAGGAACATCTTCAACTTCAATGAATCGACGATCGAGGAAACATCGACATCACTAACGTCTATCTATCCCCAACGAAATCATCTCCTTCCTCGTGACCTCTGTCAACAAATCTCTGAGGTAGGGTTTTTATTATGTGTGATTAGGGATTCCCATGTTCTTCCCTTCTAAACAAAGAATGTGGATCAACTCTCTAAATAGTAGATCCTAAAATGATTTCTTATTATGCGGGTTTGGGAATAATAATTGTATGGTGGTTGTTTGAATTTCTTCCCCTTACCATTCTTGATAATTCAACGTAAAAATTAGGAAGAGATTATAGCTGCTTGCTACTGCTCTAACTCGGAGAGTGAAGTCCAAACAAACATGTCATGACCTCTCCGAAAATCTTGTGTTTAATTGTTGTCTTCTTCGCGATGGAGGAGGAAGGCAACCAAAACTTTGTGGGGGCATGAGAACGACGTCTAGAACCACCACCGGCCATGACAAAGGCAATGACGTAACAGCGCTGCCCGCGTCCTCCGTCGCCCCGCAGCCAGTGCTGCCATGCAATCTCAACCGTCGGCGACAACCGCCGACCTGCGGCATCCGCCGCCCCTGGACACCGCCACCCCGCAGCCTCCACCACTCGAGGCCACTGCCATCCCGCGGCCTCTACCGCCTGCGGCCATCCTTGCTTCCCCGACCACCATCATCCCATGGCCTCGCCGCCCCGCAGCCTCTCCGTTGGGAGGCCCCCCACGACCCCCGCGACCTCGCCCCCTTGCGTCCCTCAATGGCCCCCGCGACCTCCACCACCCGCGGCCCTCCGTGGCCCCAATGGCTCGGCTTCCACAGGTCTCTCCATGGACCCCACGGCCTCACCACCCCACGGCCCCCGCGGCCCCGCCGTCGCGCAGCCCTCCGAGGTCCCCGCGA
Organism: Viscum album; assembly: GCA_963277665.1. Lineage (NCBI taxonomy): Eukaryota > Viridiplantae > Streptophyta > Magnoliopsida > Santalales > Viscaceae > Viscum > Viscum album. The sequence goes on from OY728166.1 coordinate 788,104,458, forward strand.
CCCCACCGCCTTGCAGTCCTCTGTGGCCCCCCCGATCTCACCATCCCGAGGCCTTGTGGCCCTCGCGGATTATAAATCCCATAGCATCGCAGCCTCTATGACCTCTCTATCCTACAGCTTCGCGCCCCCCGTGGCCTCATCATATCATGGCTTCATGACCCTTATTGCCTAGCCACCCTCACGGTCTCCGCGCCGCCCTCGCGGCCGCACGCCGCTCTGTGGCTCCTGCACCCCTCAGTGCGGGCCAGAACCAGCGCGGGCCGGGCCAGACCTTACTGTTCGGGCCGGACCCTACGGACCGGGCCAGACCCTACAGGCCGGGCTGTACCCATTGCATTGGTTCGGGTCGGGCCAGGTCGTATCGGACCCAGAATAGCAACGAGCTTTTCTCTCTATCGACCATAACTTTGGCACCAGGCGTCTACTTGACAACCCGTCAATGGCGTTGTGATCCTTCGAGAGAGACAGTTCCTTTGGTATACAACACTTGAGTTTTGGATAATTTTGGGATATGGTCAGGTTGGATCGAGCATGAATACAACTGGGCCATCGAGACTAAAAGGTGAATAACATTCAGACATGTAGTCCGATTGACACACTGTCTATTGTATATAGACCCCTATGATGTGGCGTTCCTTTGACATACATCTTTGTGAGACTTTGTGGCATTTGGTGAATTGACCAGGGCATGAGGAGAGTACTCTCCTAGAGACAAGAAATCTTAGTGCGGGAACCCAGTAGCTCGCTGTGACCTGAAGAATGAATAGTGATCCTCTGTGGGTCAGTACTGAGTGATCCTGTGTGGGTCAAAACCAAGCAATCATGTGTGGGTTAGCACCGAGCTATCCTGTGTGGGTCAGCACTTAGTGATCTTGTATGGGTCAGCACTGAGCGATCTTGTGTGGGTCAGCACCGAGCGATCCTGTGTGGGTTAGAACTGAGTGATCCTGTGTGGGTCAGGTGCATAGCCTCTTTACAAAGTAAGATGATTCAGTTGCAACATCTAATCATCTCTACTACTATACCTAGGAAATGCCTGGTGTGAGCTGAGTCCATACCTGAGCGGTACTTTCCATTATGGTAATACCTTGGTTGTATTTTTCTGTGTGGAATGCCTATATGGAACTTACCTTTGTGGTGTTCCTTCCTTTGTGGAACAGTTGAGCGTTGGGTTTTGTACTTCGACTCTGTGTTTCCTCATGATTGAGATGGGTATACTTGATAACTTAGGTATATGTAAGGACATATACCTCAGTAGGGTTTTCAGTTGATTTCATGCTTTGTGGCTTATACTCTGGATTTTGTGAGACCTTGAGGGTCTCGGCGTCCCTACTGAGTATCGTTATACTCACCCCTGTACGAGCTATACCCGTACATCGTTATTTTTGGTGCAGTCAACGGCAACGCTGACTGGGGACGAGGGTACCATGATTGGGGGTAGCAAGGAGGTGGACCTTAGATGAGGCATACTATAGAGAAGACCGATCAAGATCAGTACCTACCCATCTGGTAGGATCCTTGGTAGGTGTTCACAGGATCTTTTCCAGTTTACTTTTACTTTCAGTTTCTTGTACATTCTATTTGGGCTTGTATTCTGGTCCCTTTTACTTACTGTACCCACTCTTTTTACTATTCAGTTTACTTGAGTTCGTATCTTGTTGTGTTCTTGGTTGCGTGTGCTTATAGGTTATAAAGTCAATGTCTTCTGAGTTTTAGGGAATACACCTTCAGTGCTAGTCGCCAGCCCCTAGCTTATAGAAGGTGGGTTTGGGGTAGTCACGACACTGGCCCCGGGGGACGAGTCCTGACAACTAAAATAGTGGTTCCACAAACATTAAAAAACCCACAAGTAAGGTATAAAATGATAAGGAACAATAACTCAAAATAAACATTCCTCATAAAATTAATAGTACACAAGTAATGAATAATATAGAAAATAAAAAACCGTATAATATAATCCATGGTCTATGAAATCACCACATTAAGGTGCAACATAACAATAAACACACAAGTCACAAAAATAATTCTCTCACTGGTTAACCATGCATGCCAATATACCATATCATTCAGGTATCACTTCCCTAGGAATAAATGGACAACCAATCAGGCTAGAAAACTCCATACAATGGACAAATATGGTTAGAACTTCTTATATTTATCACTTTCGGTCCAATTTCCAAGATCTGTTGAGAAAGATACTCAGATCACAGACATGCAAAGGCATTCACCAGAATAATACCCAATACTTATTAATAGTGTCTCTAGAATATGGGATTCAAGGAAGAGTTCATTATAAGAGATTTAATCCACATCATATTACCAAAAGTGATATATTTCCTACAGAATATCTAGAATTGATATAGGGGAGGTCACTAATTATCATAATCTTACACAGATCTATCAATCTATAATGAATTCTCCATTACATACGGGTGGTGATTCAAAGATCTTTCCAACATGTATTAGAGCTATGATAAATTCTAAATAAATAAGTTGGATTATTATTTGAATGGATAGATCTTAACACAATCAGTTCCCACAAATTATTCTAGACATGAAGAACCCGAGAGGAGTATATGAGGATGATTAAAGTTTCAAAGGGTATCTCAAATTGTGGTTCTAGTTGTATTAGAGTTAATGTAGGGTAAAATTATAAAAATAATATTAGAATAAAATAATCAAAATTCAATTAATGTGCATTCATCTATCCACCACCAGCAGACCTCATCAGTTGGATGATGGGATCTATAGAATTTCATGTCCTACTGCCCACACCATCAGCTTTCTTATGCACCCTGATGGTAACCTAGTGGACTTATTTCAACCTGAATGTATCCCACTAAATATTATATCCTATAATACATAACTCCATGACCCTATGAACCCAAAAGACACACCACTAAGGGATAAAATAAGATATTATACATCATTAATTGAAAACAATGTGTACCTTGAATGTTCAACATGTTACATATAATGCATCATTAGTAATTCAATTACCACATATTATCCAACAAACAAATTATTCCAAATAACACATAATTATTCAAAAAATTTCAATTATATCAATTATTTAATTATTCTTATATTCAAATCATTACTCATTTGTCCATATCCTTTACCAAGTAAAGATTTAATCAATTCATTAAAATTCCACATTCCTAGAAACTAGTATGTACACACATCAAACTAAAAAACCATGTCAACAACCATAACTCCATTATCTAAACACACTCTCATTTAAAATACCACAACATTAATTCATGAATTGATAAATATCCACCACTCTATATTTCCATCAACCACATCAGTCCACTACCTAATAAATAACATAACCCACCCTCCTCCCAACAACTCACTATCACCAATTCATAAACACAATAATAACAACATAAATAACTACATTAATTATAATTAGTTTTATCAACTATATTAATTACAATATTAGAAACATAATATTTAGTAGCACATAATATTAATCCAAATATCTGATAACTACAATTTAAAAAGCACAAAACTTATAACCATCGTACCATAATTTCATTCATTTTATACCAAATAGTTATTATTTAACCTTAACGTATCAATTTCAATATTTCATTGTCTTCCTTTTACTATTTTTTAATTGATAATCCAATTATGATCATGATAAATATGATGAATCTAAATGGATTTATGCTTATAAATTGGTATTTATCTTTATTATTGTTATGTGAAGAAAAGTTAATTTATGTTGAAGGTGGGTGATATGGTACGTCCCAATTAATATGAATAGAGGAAAATATTTTCATATATATATGGAAAAATCATATAGAAGTTATGTTACTGCTTAAAGTATTGGATTAAATAGAATTAATATAGGAAACCATAAATATGATGATAATTGTGCTCATATTTAAATTGTTATATGGAATGTGTCATGGATAAGGGAATCACTATTTTAGATATGTTAAATGATGATTTTTAGTAAATATAACTACAATTTCATTATAATACATATTTGTTCAAAGATATGGATATACTGGGAAGCCTATATAAAATCTAATGTGAAAATAAAATTTGGATTCAGTTTGGAGAATTACTTCATAGATAACTAATAATTAAAATTACTATATCAGATGAATATGATCCATTAGATGATTTTTAGGTGTTTTTGGGTGATTTAAAATACCCTTAGCATATTTTAAGAGGCTCTAGGTTTATTTATTTAAGTATGTAATTTGAATATAAAGATAAATTTCAGATAACTCTCAAACCCTTCCAATGTATATAAGTTTTATCCAAAAACAATTGTCCTGAAATTTCATGAATAATGATGTTTTTAAAAGGTTCATCATAAATTAAGAATGTTTAATTTACCCTTATGGTGAGTTCCTAACCAATATATTGGTAAAATCAGGATAATCCATGTGAATAAAAAGTTTAATTAACATTTTTTAAGGGTCAATAAAATTTAAGAAGGTCTATTATGCAATTTAATAAGGGTAAGAACATTGAGAAATATTTTAAAATTCATAAGTTAACTATGTTTTATTAGGTTCATTGTACATTATTTAAGGTTCATTGATGATTTATTAAGGTTCATTTACCCTTTTGATGTGACTGCTGACTAAAATTTGGAAAATAATGTGACACCCTATATTTTCTAAGTGTTGATAATATTTTATTAACATAAAACATTGGTTAAAATAAATAAATTCATTTATCTCACTATGATTCATAATATTAAAGATAATAAAATGTAAGATTATTTTACTCATATGAGGTATATATGGATTTGAATTCTAAGAAATGAATAGTTAAAAAGAAATTTCAAATTTGAAAAGTATCAAAAAATGTAGATAATTAGAAATGTTGGAGAATATATAAAAATATATCCTATACATAAGATATTTGAATCTCACACTATGATATGTATGAATTCATACTTCTTACATACGGACCAACTAATAAAAAAATGTGAGTATTTCTTGAAATTAATATAAGTATTGATATATATACACTTTAATGGAAATAAAAGTCACATTAAAGAATTTTTTTATTTAATCATGGATGGAGAATGAGACAAATGATATTCTATAAAAGTTGTAATATTCAGGCAGCATGGAATAGAATTCACGGGGGTGCTTGATTAAGGAAGAGCTGTAAAGAGTTATTTACGCCAAAATGAATAATTCCTTGAATAAAATTGACCCACTATATGATCACAAGTATATATATTTAATATAAATAATTATATTATGTATTGTTTGGATAATATGTTTAATATTATTAAATAGATCATGGGGAATAAAATATCATTTTTCAAGGGAGAGTTACATTATAATTTCAATGTGATTTAAAATATGGGGGATTCTATTGACCAATAAAAAAATGTAAGAAGATAATTTTCTGATAATTAAGGTGATTTATAAATTCAAAATAGGCCAACCATATCCTCATGATTTTTTATAGGTAAAATAAATACAATAATAAAGAGATACACTAAAATTTAATGAGAATAAATCCTATATTAATATATGGGTGAGTGTGTCGAAGTGATAAGGAATCTAATAATACTACTATATAGATGATTTGTGTGTATCACATAGGAATAAGTCATCTAAATCCCAGAAGAAAGAATTTTCAAATCAAGGAAGAATAAAGGGGAAATATGATATATCCACATTATAAAATAACAGTGAGATTGAAGGATGAGGTTGATAATTATGTTGATGTGGTGAGGATCTAGAATTAGTGAGAATAAGGAGAGACACTAACCTATAATATCCCAATATCATAGGAAATTATTGGGAAGACTATTGAAGTAGATTGAGGGAAAGAAAATGGTTGTTGTAAAACTACACCAAAAGAAATAATTAGTATAAATCTTATAGAAAGGTTAATTAGGAGGATCCGTTTAACAATTGACGTGATCTAGAATATAGAACCTATCATGAGGAAATGAAAAAAATATTCCTAGATATCTCACACCTTTGAGAGAATGTATAAATAATTTATCATGTGGTGGATAAGGGAATTTTTGGAGATGACCCTCCATGTTATTCACTGATTCAGACGATTATTAAGAGATATATTATAATTTCAATAAATCATGTTATAAAACATCCCATAAATTAAATTACACATGATTATATAATTTGTAATATGGTTTTAACATTATTATATTTTGATTATCATTTCAGTTTAGTGTTTTAGAGAATTTGGAAAAACACTTCTATTAAAAAGTGTTCACTTCCAATCAATGTATATTTTTCCAGAAAAAAAGTTTTATTAACATTAAATTTATGTTTCATTCAAAAATGTTCTCTCATTTTAAGAGGGATCACCATAGTAGAAATATAGACCTTGATAAAGATCTAAAAAATTCTTAAAACCTATGAAATTTTTTTTAAAAAGAGGAATGATCCCAAAAATCTCATCAATGGGTATAAAAAGAAATAAAAAACATTACTCATTTTAAAAGCATGAAAACCCTTATGGAATATTTCCTTTTCTCATAATAATATTTTAGATAAAAATAATCACTCACTTATTCTTGGGATATTCATATTTTCCTAACAGTTTTTTGAAAATGTTTTATAAACATAAGTAAATAAAATTCATAATTCATAGGTGTTTCATGAAAAACATGATAATTTTACTCAAATAACCATTCACATTTATAAAATCATAATATTTATTTAAAATAAAAAATTCATTTAATTGTCTAATTTTTGGGAAAAATCCCTCAAGGTAACATTGCATCATTTTTAGGTTGATTGTGTTTGTTGATTGAGATGTATTTTGTGGTGAATGGTTGAGTTATAGAGATATTGTTGACAATCCATGTTGACATTGATCTCTATGATTAGGGAAAACTTTGATAATAGTAGATATGAAGAGAATTTCATGAGAGCATTGAGGTGACAGTACAAAGGAATCAAAAGAATCCTCCGCGATTACGACGAGCTCTGCGATCTGAAAATTTTATGGTGCTTTGTGATTTAGAGAGAATTTTAGCAGGAATTTCAGAGCATTTCGATATGAGCTAATGTGGTGATGACTTTGCATGGTAGGTTTTATAGTCAGTCAAATATTCTATAAATAGGCCTCAACTCCCTTGATAAGAGTAGAGATTTTTTCATGAAAAATTAGTAGCTCTCTAATCAAAAATGTCGTTCATTAAAGAAGCTTGCTTCGTGAAAGATATGAACTTTTTGGTGGCTAATGTAGCTCTTCAAAATAGGTTTGTTTCACATTGGCTGAGTGAGATTCACAAAGAAAGTTTCTTTTGTGATGGATTGAGTCCTGTGATGGCCTAACCTATGGGAAGGTGTGTGCTTTGCGACGAATCAGGGAATTCATGAAGGCTAATTTTAGCTTTGAAAAATTGGGCGCTTCATGAAGTAGGGAGATTTGTGAATGTATTTACAAAGGTTGTATCCTAGTGATCAGTGTAATAGGGGTATTCATTGATGGATGAAATTTGTAATTCAACTGAGCATCTATCTATAACTGAGGATATTATTATTAGAGATAATGAAAGGACCTACAAGTATTTAAACTATGATTGGATATTTTAAAGAAGTAGTGAGCTCACTTCTGTTGAGAGAGAAGGGAGTTCTCAAATAAGGAATGGTAATATAACTAGTAGGTAGAGTGATTACACTTAAAAATTTTAAACAATAGTACACTTAGAGTGGATTTGGTACATAGGCACATCACCGGTGTCTACTCATTGGACGTAGCACAGAGAGGGATAACCAAATAAAACTTTTTGTGTCCTCTGCTGGCTTTACAATTCATTCATACTCTACAATGGGAAGGAGAGAGAGAAGAGAGTTTTATTGTAAAAAATTAAGATCCAAAGGGGTAGTTTTTTTTATTTTTAATTCCATCATCCCCCCTCTTAGGTTATCAAGCCTAGTTAACATAACACTTATGAAATAAATATTTTTCCTTAAAACGCCATCAATAACATGAACATGTAATATATAAAAGGATAATAATAAAAATTCTCAAATAGATTAAAATAACTAATTCTATAATTATGTAATAAAAAATTCAAAACATCATAATCTTAGTGTTAAGGTGTTGGTGCAAAACATCATACATAAATAGCCAAGACATACACAAAATAACCAGACCACGTTTTCTCAATATAAAATATACAAGAATAATAAAATTAAAATTCCTCAAAAAATCATGTGAAATGGAAATGATGAACACTAAAGGAATTAACCCTAAAAAATAGGTTCATAATGTAACTATATTATATCCCCATTTGAGTATAATAATTTATAATGGATGTTAACATAAATAAAAAATATCTTATACAAAGATGATAGAATGTCACCTTGAAAAGTGGAGGAAATTTCCTTTTGAGAACATTTTTAAAATAAATATTCCTACAATGATGGGAAATTTTTTTATTAATAATTTTTTGAAAATGTTTAAATTAATCATAACAGTGAATAACATTCATTATTACTATAAAATGTGGCCATGTAGTAATTGTTATAAAAACAGTATTTTTTCACTCGTTTCAAAATAATCCACACATAAAACATTGAAAAGATTCAATTTATAACCATGGTAAAAATATAAAAAAGTAATTTTAAATATCATTTAACTATATTTTAATCATTAATTAGAATGTTTTATAATTATTTGATATAGTATGGATGTGGAGGGAAAATGGATTAATATATTTAAAATAATGTTTAATAAAAATAATCTCTTACCAATTTTGTATATTTTAAAAAAATATCTTTGAAAGGGATATCCACAGAATGATTTGTATATTAATTGTATTTTAATGAATTAGTGATAAAATACATTCGTATATAGTTTTATACACCACACAAAAGAACATATATAGTGAAATTGTATTAAGTATCAATGAATGAAAATTGAGATGAAAAATATTTTACCTTGAGTCCTGAATCAATTTGTACGTACTCTAACTCATGAAAATTAAAATTATATTATATTTATAATTAATTAATAAAATTTTCATGTTTATTACATTATATTTATTAAATTTATTTATTTATTATCATGAAATAATTAATTATTGAATTTGTTAAGTTCACATCAGTCATTTCGAGGACATTCAGTTGATAATCCCGGAACAAAATAAGTTGGTTGACCACAATAATAGAGGTTATGTTTCTATAAAATTTATAATATTAATAATTAAATAATTATTATATTTATTAATTAAAAATAATTCTATAATAATAATAAAATTAACATAAAAAATGAATCACATATTTTCATAGAGGTGGTAGTTCACATATACACATGAGTGAACATATAATTTTTCAATGGATGAAAGAGTAAAAAGGTATGTAATATATTATCATTTAGAAATAAAAATTATCTCCTAGATAATATATATATATATATATATAATATATTATAATAACCATCCTCTCATAGCGGTAATGAAAAATTAAACACATCACTTCAAGGTGGTGGTTGTCCACACATATGTGCGAGAATCATTTTCATTTCCCATAAGATAGAAAAGGGGACAAAAGGGTTGATACATAAAAGTAATAAAATTTAATTAAATGAAATATACCTTTTTTATCATATAATCATGGTTATAGAATATTTGAAGTAGGTGAAAGAGTAACTAAAAATGAAAAAACTTGGTTAAGAGTTAAACCTCCTCTTTTCTTTCTCTTAAAAATTAAGCCTTATAAGTTAGACTTTTTATGAGAAAAAAAGAACAAGGACATGGGGAGACAATTTTTTAAGGTATTACGCTAAATCTTAATTAAGATAAATGTCCCTTGTTATGTGTGGAAGAGTTGAGAGTAGGGGTCCTATTATAAGTGAGGTCGGTGGAAATCTTGTAAAACATTAAGTGTAAATATATAATATGATTTTAAATAACATAAAATGGATAAAAATATACATATTTTCAAATATAATAAGGATAAGGTATAATTAAATTAATTTAATGAAATTTGTTAACGTTTCAATTTTATTTTGAATCTTATCGCATATTTTATCCCCCATGTTACCCATTTATCCTTAATTATGGTAACAAATTTATCAATCTCCAATGGCGATGGAAGTAATAATAAAAATTAAGAGTTGTACATATATGTAAAATTATTTATTTACACTAAAACATCCCATCCAATGGGGTTATTTTAGTATTTGGATTAATTCTTAATTATTTAAAAATAATTTTTAAATGTTAAATAATATTTATCATCAATTTAAGTACTATTGAAAAAATATAAAATTAAATTAATCCCAATCAAGATATAATTATAATATAGACATTTTAAACAATATATAATATATATATATATTCATAAATTATGTGGAAAATAATAATTCACCCATAACCAATTATTTTTAATGTTTTTAAAATCATTAACATGGTTTTTCTACTACTGGAACAAGAATTTAAATGGTGTTGCGCACACATTCTAGGTAATAATAAAATTTTAAGAAATTAAAAATAAATTACTAACACATATATAGTTTATTAATCATCAATATTATCATATAGATCTATTATTATACCATTTATATACATATACATATAATGACGACTTTATAAATCTGAGACAATGACATTTTTTAATTTCTCTTTATTTAAAAATAATATATTGGTCATACTTACAAGAAAGTGGAATGAAATTTACATAATTTAATTTTTATATTGATGACAGATGAAATAGAAATATAAAATGATATTATGTTATGTGTCCATGAGATTTGGATGCCTTATCCCATAATTTCAACCATGATTAACACATTTTACCCTTTATCCCAGTAATAAACATTTACCATGGATACAAATCACTATGAATAAAAATGAAAGGGACCTTATTATATAATATGTATATTATAATTCAAAATAAAAAATTAATTTTATAAGGTTTAATTACCTAATGTGGTGAAAATAAATTCTCATATAATTCTACAAAACGCAATGAAAAATAATCTTTTAAAAAATAAAATGTTTTAAGAATTTACATGTTATAAAAATTAGGTATGATGTTGATTAAAATGATATTAATTGAAATATTATTAATAAAATTAAACTTATGGGACTTTATCTCAAATAAAAAATATAATGGGAATTATAAAAGTCTTGATATAAAGAAAATAATTGAATATTTTGGATATAATCGGTATTTTTCACTATTCGACCAAAAATCAATCTTTACAGAAAAATACTCAAATTCTCATTCAGAATAATTTGAAATGGTTTTTTCAGTTTTGTATCCATTTCATTCAATAAATTTTTATAAAGTCGCATAAATGCATCCTAATATCAGTGTATACAATTATATTAAAACCATTTTTGAAGAAAATGTGTTTTAAAGTATAAAATGAATTTATACTCGTTAATTCCTAGTAAACATCACTGGATGAATGTTAATTTCATTTATTAAATATATGATATAAAAATTTCTTTAAAATCATCCATCTATAGTGATAAATAAAATTATTTTAAAAAAATAATTTTCGTATAAAAAATGTATTCTGAAAAATTATCGCCTTGATTTTTATATGATGTAATTTTAAATTGCGTTATATCCTAAGAATTAATAAGTACATCTATATTAAGGGAAAAATTTAAACATATATATTTAACAATTCAGTTACTCTATTTTATACATGGAAATTCAATGGATATGTTATAGAATTATATTTCAAAAATATTATTTTAATATAATATCACATTTTTATTTTTTCTTAATATTATGGGTGGTACACCATATCCAACATAGAATTATTCGAAAACTAAATTATCAGGTTGTTAAATTATGCCACATAAATAAATTTCATTTGTATAATTTTAAATTTATAACCTCAAAATGATTGTATCAAGGATAATAAAAAAATCAAATATAGATTTTATCATGACTTTTAATTTCATTGCCAATATTAAAGAACTTATTATGTACCATTATAAAAATAATACTAGTATAAAATTATATAAAATTATACATTGATATTTTTGTGTAATGGTTTTTCCAAAATAATGATATATTTGATAAATTAATTTTCCTTCGAGGTCAATATTTTAGAAAAATATATGTATTTGATTACATCCACTGTATAAGTATAATTTTATCCATCATTTATATATCAATCGATTTCCCCTTTTATCAAATATATTACTCCATGAAATGAATATTCAAGATGAATATATCAAGTATGAAGTAATAAATTTTTCTCTTAATGGATGATAACATCCAAAAAAGTATGATAAAATATTTCTCATGTTTCTATCAACAAAGAAAAAACCAAAAAAAATATAGCAAAATTTAAGATAGCATCCAATATGAATAAACATTTATATGTTCAACTAATATATTAATCTATAAAGACTCAGAAATAAAACCCAAATGTCAATTTAATCTATTTCGTAAATAACTAACCTTAAAATCTTCAAAATATTCCTGACCAATTTGATATCCCAAAAACAATATATTTGATCACATGTTGTTTTGATATCAGTTTAACATTGTTATCCAAACAACATTAATGAATTATAAGGTCACATAAAAAAATATTCTCTAATCATGAAATATTTAAAATATTCCAGTCTTTCCCATAAAAAATCCAAATGACTATAATTAAATAATAAAATCATATATGATTTCAAAAGATAACTCAATATTTATTCCTAAAATAAAAACTCATCTTATCCCAAAATATTTCCATTACCCTTAATAAAATAGTTTTACCAATTTAGTGGAATTCTTAAAAAATTATTTAAAAATATTTTCACCTAATCACTTTTCAATCTCAGGGTTATCTATATGATAAAACATATATTCTAAAAATTTATTAAACATTGTATCCCAATTGTCCATAATTTTCGCAACATAAAAATTCATATTTATCCTAATGGATATCAATAACTTTCTATTTTTTCCAACAACATTTAAAATATTATTCCTCAAATATCATCTTCACTAAATTAAAAATTAAAAATAACACTTATATAAACCAAAAACAAATATAAAAACTCAATAATGGTCTCCCAATGTACTCCCATCAAATAAAAACTTAAAATAGTAATAATTACTTTATACGTTTGATAATACTTAATTTTATCATCCATTAAATATAGTAACCTTAATTCACAACTCTTGCTACACAATAATTTGATACATCATTCATTAAACCACCTTCATGTAACATTAGCCAATATTTCCATATTATTCCTTAATACATATTTCCTATAATCAAAAAAATGAATTGTGTTAAAAGATTCATAAATATTAATATAATCATATTTCCTACATTAATAATAAGAAAAACGCTTAAAATAATTCATAAATTATATATATTATTGGATATTTATTCATCATAAGCATATTTTCAGGTTGGTCTTTTAATCATGTAACCATGAAAGAATATTTCCAAGACCTTCCTCATATAACCTTGATTTGAATAATTCATATACTCTCCACATTTGAAAAAAAATTCAGTTGAAACATTGTGACAGGTTATTCTACCCACATTATTAAAATCTAGGAATTTGTATCATTTTTAACTTTGTGTTTTTTGTCACATGAACATTAATAAAAAACAATTATTCTGGTATTTGGAGAATTATGAATGTCACCTTTGATCAGGTTCATAATCATAACTCAAGATAGTCATTTATGTATAACCAAAAGAGTTTCAATATAACTTCTATCTTGTCAGATATCTTATTCAAATTACCCCAACATTGTCCTACAAACCCATTTTTTTCTTGGATATAATTTCTATGGAAATATGCTAAAAAAATAATTAGATTGGGTTATATAAAATAATTTTTAATAAAACAAATAATTATTAGGGAAAATATTTAGATATCATTAACCATTTCATTTTCAATACAGTTACCATAATTATACAAATAAAATTAATCTTTATGGTTATTGAATAATTATAACTTATATATAAATAACATCATAACCTCTAAAATTAACAACAATTTTATATTGATACCAACTATAACACCCTATAACATAAAAAACATAGAATTCAATGATTTATAAAAAGGGTTTAACTTTATTATATTTTGTGGATATTTTTTGGATTATAGTTATACTGAATTAGGGTAAATTATTACAATAGAAATTGGTCACTTAAACTCTATGTCTATTTTTCATAAAAACTCATTCTTACATATAAAATCCAAAACACATTCATAAAATTTAATAAGGATCCCCAATTTTAAAATATACACATTATTATACTTTGTATTCATCCATAATACCTATGAGAAATATTTTTAAATTGTTGGCCGATCAAAAAATTATCATTAAGGGATATAAAAAGGAATAGAAAATCATTAATCCATTGAAGACATGAACACCCATATAAAAGTTTTCATTTTATCATAATGATCATTGAGCTCAAAATGCTCACTTACTATTGAAATAAACATTTTACATATTTTTTTCTTAAAAAACATCATAACTAAATAATATAAAAATAATAATTCAATAGAGACTCGTAATAAACATGAAACAAATTCCTTTAAAAAAACCGTTTCTCCTTTAATTGATAAAAACATTCCCTTATAATCAAAATTTCATTTTCATATCTTAAAAAATAATTTTTTTTCTATTAAAACAAATAAAGAATATTAACATGTAATATATTCATGAAAAAATATAAATAATCATATGAAGTACAATAATTAATTTCATACATCATAATCTCCAAGTTAAGGCCTTATGCCAATAAATTATACAAAAATATGTAACGAATATACCAAATAAGCAAATATGTTTGTCTTGTGAGACCTACTAATTCATAAAATGGATATAACATTCCCATCGCATCAGTTATTAATCCCATTTCATTCATAATATGAAAATCAGGAATAATCTACATAAATAACTATATTTAATAAATAGTATATGAAATATCCATATTTTACCCTATCTATAACAAAATATTATAAAGCTTCATCCACATAAATAAGGTGGATAAAATAATTAGATTATATCCCCATTTATGATTTATAATCTATACAATATTTTGACATTGATGAAAAATCACTTTTATAAAGACATTATAAAGTCACACTGAAAACACGAAGAAATATAATTTTCTATATGAAAACATTTTAAAACAAAAAAATTCAAAAAATAATTGTAATGTAGTTTTATTTTGAAAAAATACTCAAACTTATAGAGTAATTTTATGTTTAAAAATTGTCTTTTCATTGGGAAAAAGTGGCCATGTGGCATACGTTTATTTTTTTACATCTATAAAAATTACACATACCAGAAACATTGAAATGATTCCTTATTAAAACAAGGTAAATTGATTAAAAATTAGTTTAAAATGAAATTTAACAGTATTTAAAACATAAATAAGATAACCTTTTGAAACATTTGATAGAATATATACGTGAAGGAAAAAGTGTTTCAAATATTCAAAATAACATTTTACTTGAAAAATCTCATACCGCTTTACAAATAGTTGAATCAAAATTTTATTGAAGAATATAAATTTGGAAGGATTTTAAAAAAAATTAATTTCATTCAATGAGTGAGAAAATAAATTCATATAGTTTTTCAAACACCACATAAAATGAAACATGTTGTCAAGATGTCTTAAGTATCAAATAAAGGAAAATGAGATGAGAAATACCTTGCCTTGAGTCCCGAATCATTTTTTACATTCTATAACTCCTTAATAATATAATTATATTAGTTTTTTACATTAATAATAACCTAATAAATATTAATTAAATTATAATAATTCATTTAATTTAATTTAATTTCATTACTTATTAAATTACTAAATATGTTAACTTTACATTAGATATTTTTAAGAAATTGCGACATATTCCCAAAAACAACATCAACTGCTTGACCATGGTCATAGAGTTTGTGGTTACATAACATATATAATATTAATCTTGATATAATTTTCATTTTTAATATTACATATAAATTGATAACTATCCATTAAATATAGATGTGAAAAATGTTTTGCATCAATTTTTGGAGGTGGAAATCCACACGTACGCATGAACGATGTTATCATTTTTCAAAAGGTAAATGAGTAAGAATGTATGTTATATAAAATATTTTAAGAATCGAAATTACTTCATAAATATTTTAAATATTAAGTAAATAAACTTTTCATAACCATCCATGTATGGTGATAATGGATAACTAATCACATTTCTTCGTGGAGGTAGTACTCCACATGTACACGTGGGTGATGTTTTCATTTCCCATGTGGGATAGAAAATTAGAAGATAATTGGGTATTATATCAAAATAATGAAAATTATATATATTTAATATATATATATATATTCATATTATCATAGTATTAGAAAATTTTAAGGTGTTTTAAGAAGAAATAAATATGAAAATAATCTCTTGATAATTATAACTATTCTTTTGTAACACTCCTTTAGCATACACTATAAGCCTTATGTGATGGTATTTTAATGATAAAATAGCATATCCAACAAGGAAATAAATTTTTTAAGGTATTGTTTAAGATATTTTCCATGCTAAATAGATTAATAGTCATAAATAAGAGAAGGGAGAAGGTTCCCTTTAATATTTTATGTAGGTGAAAAACTTATAAAAACCTAAAATATTAGTATATATTATTTTTCTAAATCATGAAAAAAAGATATTTAGTTAAATAGATAATAATATAAGGATGATAAGTAAAAATTAAATTAAATATATATATATATATATATTATTGGAATTTTTAACATTATCTGTTATT
The DNA here is from genome assembly GCA_963277665.1 of Viscum album. Classification (NCBI taxonomy): domain Eukaryota; kingdom Viridiplantae; phylum Streptophyta; class Magnoliopsida; order Santalales; family Viscaceae; genus Viscum; species Viscum album. The sequence continues at coordinate 788,121,194 of OY728166.1, forward strand.
TTAATCCCTTATTGACTCTTTTAACCTTAATTGTGAAAAAAGATTTTTTTAATCTCAAATCAACATGAAATTAATTTAAAAAATCACAAGTTAAAAATACATGGGCTATTCATTATATCATAAATAATTTTTTAAAAAAATTATTTATGATTGGATTATATTAATTAAAAATGATTTGGAAATAATTTTTATACATTATATACAATTTGAAGTCATTTTCAAGAATATTAAAAAATGACTTTAAAGATATCAACATAACAATATAATTAAAATAAAAACACTTTAACTAAAAAATAACATTTATAATTACCTATAAAATTATTGGGAATTAATAATTCACCTAAAAATTATTACTTTAAAAGTTTTTAAAATCATTTTACTTATTATTTACTCCTTGTGCAAGCGATGCATCAGTTTTGTTTAAATATTCTTAGTAAATATACCACCACTAAAAATTAAAAAATTATGATAATAAATATATTTAATTATTAATAAATTTTATCATATATAATAATTCATAATATATATATATATATATATTTCATGACAACATAATAATTGAGTGAGAGAGGCATTTTATAGTTACACTTTATATAAAAAATATATAGGTCATAAACCCAATAAGATGGAATAAAATTAGAATTTTTTTGTAGTTATGACAATGAAAATTGAAGTAAATACATACAATAATATTAAATCATTTTTTAAAATATTTTTAAGCGTTATTACATAATTTCAAACTCAATAAACCTATTTTACCCTTTATCATGGTGAAAAACTTTTATCATGCTTACTCTTCATTATGAAAAAAAATTAAATGCACATTAATACATAATTTTAATATACTAATTCCAAAATTGGAATCCATTTTCATGATTTAATTTTCATATGTACTGAAAATTAATTATCTTGTAAGTGTGTTGAACATAATGAAAAACAGTTTTTATAAAATTCCATTTTTAAGTATAAAAATGATTTTTTACCAAAATATTTTAAAGTGGTGATTATCATAGAATAAATGGATTATTATTAATAAAATAAAACTTATGTAACATTTAGACTAATGAAAAATTTATTGGGTTTTTAATTTACTTAATTAAAATTAAAAAAATCCCACTTTTTGAAAAAATATATACTTCCCACAATTTACCCACAAATCAATAATTTTAGATAAATACCAAAAAAAATTAATATTATTTTACAATGATTATTTCTAAATTTAAGAAAATTTTCATATATATATTTTCAAAATTTGTTTAAATTTATCATATAATTAGTTCACAAAATGGAATAAAAACAATATTTGATGAAAATTTATTTTTGAATTATAAAATGAATCTATAGTCATTACATATCAAATAATCACCATTATATGAATGTTGATTTATTTTAATAAATATTTTATATAAAAATTTCATTAAAATTATTAATATATAGTGATTTACTTGATTAGTTTTGATAAAAATACTCGGAAAATAAAAATAATTTCTCTGAAAAACATCTCATTTAATCTGATATGGTCTTATATTAAATTTTTTTATTTTCTAGGTATTAATAGGTACATTTTTATTAACTAAAATGAATATAGATATATTTAATAATGTGATTATTCCTTTTTATAATAACTAATTCAATGGATAATTTATAATGGTAATATTTAATAAAAATATTTTAATAGTATAGCAATGTAATTTGTTAGCATGGTAGTGTGTGTGGTACATGAAGTCAAAAATTGTATTCTTTTAAAACTAAAATATTAGTTAATTATATTTTTAATAGTATAAATCTAGGTATCTTGGTAATAATAAAACCAATAAATTATTATGTACTCACATTGGGATATAACCTCATAAATCCTTCTGTGAGTTTTTATGCTTTCATTAGGTTGCATATGATAAAGGTTGATATGTTATTAAAAGAGCCTATAAATAATTTAATCAGTCACAAAGGTTTTTATTTAATATTACATAATAACATGATTATCCTTGATTCACCCCTCACCCTTTTAGGTACACAAAAAAACCTGGGCTCTTCAATTGGTATTAGGTTAAACTATGACCCCTCCAAAATATCTTATCCCGACCGGTGTAATATATGAAGATTTTGAATTTTTAAAAAATTTATATAGACTCATATGTTACATGACAATAAATTTAATGGGTAAATTAATAAGACTCTCTAATATCTCCTTTAATAAGGCTTAAAATAAGTGATGATATTAATGTTTATTTAACACCCCTTCTAAGACAAGATAAATTTTTAAGTGGATAGGAAATTGGAAAATGTTATTCTATAATCATTTTCTGATAAAGTGTACAAAAAATTGATGGGACACAAGGGATACAAGGAAGTGTGTGATAATATTAAGAATATATATAATGTTAATGTAAAAATTAAAGTAAACTAATAGTATATATAGAGCGATATGATTATATATTTCTATGAGGATGACAGTGAGACCATATATGACTACTTTATCAAAGTAAATGATATAGTTTGTCACATTATAGGATTTGGGGATACATTGGAAGATTCAGATATTTTAAAAATAAATAATGTAAATTTATCTGATAGGGTCATCGCAAATATATTATCCCCATAAGAGAAGGAAGATATATCCCTTGATGATTAAAATAATGTGTGCCTCAATCATGAGATACAGAAATTTCTTTTTCTAAAAAAGAAAACAAAAAAGGAATTAAAATTAAAATCAATGAGAGATTATAAGCATTAATAAAATTTTATGAATTATTTCAAAATTTAGAATGTTATGGTGAAATAATTTAGGAAAATAATAAAATAATTTCTCTTATTTTTTTTAAAAAATTAGAAGAGGAAGAAGAAAATAAAAAGGTATGGTTCCTCTAAAATGCTTGAATTGTGGTACTATTTGGAATTTTTAAATTTATTACACAAATAATAGATATAGTGAAATAGAGAGTAATCATGACTAAGAAGGATCTCCAAAATTAGATTTGAAAAACTAGAAATATTGACTTTGGAAAAATAATAGGTTCTTCAGAATGTTTAGAAGAAATTTTAGGGCTATGAAAAAAGATGAAGGATCCTCACCATTGAGAAAATTAGAATATGAAGTTGTGAATCAAAACCACATGGCCATCATAGTTTATGTTAAAAATTAAGAATTTACTTGTAGTAGGGATAAATAGGAGTAACATATCAGCAATGAAGACATGTCGAAAGATACCCTTTTATATGAATTGATAAAAATACCCAACTCGGAGAGAATAATTAATCTACTTGAGAAAAGGAGAGTAATTGAAGATGAGATCGAGAATGAACTCACTGATATGATATATGTTTTTAATTTGATAAATATTGAATATGATAATATATTTAATGTTCAAAGTGGAAAATTAGATACAAAGGAAACAATAATTGAATATGACATGGTCCATGTGTATTAAAGGTGAAAATACCTTCAAAATAATTAGAAAATATAATAGATAAGTTGTCGATGTTAATGTTTAATCACCCGAATATTTTCTAAAAAATTTCAAAAAATAGTGTAGGTGTTATTTATTATTATTTTTATGATAATAAATATATTTCATCCTTTATTATAGTTTAAAATACTAAAACATTAAGATTTTGGGATGAATAAAGTTGTTAGAAGACACAAGATTTGTTAATAGAAGTGGGAGATGGGTTGAGAAGAAAAATATCCCCTTGAAAGGGGAAGACACAGTTTGGATTTCTTTTATTGGGTAATATAATTTTCATTAATAGATAGACCAAAATTATGAAAGATAAAACATAAATGGTTATTGTTGGTGTTATGGAACATTTTGGTGTAAATCCAACTAATAATAGTATAGAATGTATATTCTATATAATCAGAATGAATAAGGGGGAGAAACTATTGAATGAAAAGAAGAATATTTTTGATAATGAGGAATAATCATTAGAGGTAGGCTTTTTTAGCATAAAGATCAAAATGCCTATATAATTGGAATAGATTTAACAACATGGAAGAAATATATGGATGATGTGACAAACTATAACACATTGTTGAATATTTCATGATAACATTTCTAGGATAGACATTATAGGATGATGGGATTAATAATGTTCAAATAATTGAAAGGGGGTCTGGAAATTTTAGTTAAAATAGATCTTTTCAAAACGGAAAAAATAATAAAGAACAAAATAATTCTTTTTCTAATGGTGGAAAAAAATAAAGATCACATAGAGGGTTTTAAATTCCAGAGAGTATATCGATAAATGATAATCATAGAGCCCATTAGAAGTTATGTGGGTGGTGTGAGAATCAAATAAATTACTCAAAGAATTTTATAATAATTCTTCCACGTCAAGATGAAAAGATAAAACAGAAGAATAATGAACCTAAAGATGAATATTCATTTATTCCTCATGCTCAAAATTAGTTCCAATAGAATTAAAATTCTGTTAAAATAAAAAACAGGCTTCCAAATAATATATATATAAAATTCTATAAATGACGAATATTGATTTCTTATAATTATATTGTTGGAAATAGTGGAAGATCATGCATGAGATGAAACTGCGAACCTTATTACTCTCACTAATGAACAAATAATCCTTAATTTATTCTTTATCTATATCAATATACTAATTTCCAGGCAATTGAGGGACATAAATTAAGTATGGAGGGGAGATTGTTTTATCCATTTTACATTAAAAAGTGGTGTCGATCACGGAAAAAGTTAATAGCCATGATGAAGAGATATTAGAGTGTATCTATTTAATCGGATCTAATAAGTAGAAGGAAGCCAGGAGAAAACATTTCATAACAATATAGAATTTTTAGACACAACTTATGCAGAGTTGGGGGTTTTGAATGAATATTACCTTTGATATCCTTAATTTGGATATATTGACTCTTGCTAATAATGATGAATAGTGGTTGAACATAAGGATAACTTGAAAGGGTAAAAATAATGTTTCACTTGAATATTTGTGATGCATTTATTATTATGAGTGTAATTTTTAAAATAATTTAATATTTATTGAAGTAACCCTAAAGTGAAACACAATTAGATTAGTATGACAAGATAAATAGTTTTATAGAGAGATTTGATTCTTATATTAATCAATCTTGTTTTTACACCAACAAATTCTCTCAGGGACATAGTATAGATTAAATGATGAGACATTAAAAAGTATGGTTTTATTGTATCCTTCTCATATGAAAATTATACTGTAAGTATCAGAAATTTGGTAAAGAAGGTATTTCAAATTAAATAAATATCAGGAATATTATATGGAAAAAAACATACCTTATATTATCACTTTTTCATTTATTATTAATAAGTGGGATAAAAACAACATTGAAATTAGAATTTAGATGGGTATTTAAAACAAATACCAAAGTGGATATTAAATGGTACTAATGGATTAATAGACTAAAAGTTATATTTTTCATCAATATGGAATAGTGAAGGAAATTAAACATGTGTTAATGGTTGGGGATGTGGTAGAGCCCAGTGAAAGGGGATGAAAGTGATGTCATACATATATATATGAGAATAGGAGATTAATGTGCTAGAACTACTACAAAACATGGACAATACATTGTTAGCCTTTATTCAAGCTAGCAATAAGAACGGATAAAGGTCCCCAATTATCAATGCTAAAAAACCACTCATAAAATATTACTTTTATCAGTATTTTTTGGGAGATGATAAAGGACACTTTTATGAGTGCTTTATTTATAGAACTGATAAAGTAAATCTTTTACCAATGCATTTTATAGTGTGGATAAAGATCTGGATCACTTGCCTATGTCCCACATCAAAATAGCAATAGTACATCTACTTCTTCATATAATTTTTTTTTGCAAGCTATCCTCATAAGCCTATGTAGGGATTATGTCCTACATACACATCACCCACACACATGGGCCCACATGCCATCGCAGACCGTGTCCCACACTATGCTTCACGCAGGATTTAGCCCACCCACAGACACACATTGGCCCACCCTATACTTCCAACGTAGATTGTCAGGTCCTACATGCCCCAACCCACCTGCCCATGTAGTCCTTGTGCCATATTGTTTAGATATACCAAAAAAATACAAGTATTAAAAATATTAAAAAAAAAATATTAATTATTAATTTTTTTATTGAATAATTGTAAGTAAAATTAATATATATATATATATATAATAAATATTAATAAAGATTATATATTAAATATTGATCTAGAAAATAAATCATTTGAAATAAATAAACAAATTAAAATTAAAAATGAGTAAGTTAATAATATATTAAAAAAATAATTATAAATAAAAATTAATACATTTAATATGCGTATATATAAATTATAAATAATAATAAAAATTATATATTAAATATAAATGTAGAATATGAATAAATTGAAATAATAAAATAATAAAAAATTAAAAAATGAAAATTTTAAAAAATTAATAAATTTATTAAATAACTATTAATAAAATGAATAAATTTAATTTACACATATACAGATTATAAATATTAATAAGTAGAATATATTAAATACAAATAAATAAATTGAATAAATTTTAATAATTAGACAAATAAAAAAATGAATAAATTAGAAAATTATTAAAAATATTATTAAAGAAACAATTATTAATAAAAATCAAATATAAATATATATATTGTAAATAGTAATAAATAATATTTATTAAATATCAATATTAAAAGTGAATAAAATGTAATAATTAAATGAATGTTAATTTCATATTCATTTGTAATGGTTTTTATACATAACTATATATTAATATAATTAATATTTATAATATTGAAATATATTCTTATATATATGTATATATAGATATATATATTTATACATATATATCAATATATATAATATTACATAAAATATGATTTATATAATATGAAATATTTGTTCCTACATTAAATAAGTCGTATATTTAGTAAAAATGGTTTATAATTAAAAAATAATATTAATTAAAAATATTTACTAATTGTATTAAGTATTGGACCCTTAATTGAATATCCTATGATTTTTAAATTAAATATATATCGAAAGTATGTTATGTTTATATCACACATAAATATATATAATTAATCAATTTTTATTTTCAACGCACACACACTTAATTTTTATTTAATTTATTAAATTTTTTTTTATTTTTTGAATTATATTAATTATGATAATATATTTAATATATATTATGTCTCTAATAGATAACTTTTATCATATTTTATATTTTTATTCGATATATACTTTCTATCAGTTTTAAATATATTTTTTTTATATATTGTCATTTTCAATATTTTCTATTCATTAATAATGTTAATTTTTTCAATATTTTTGTAAAATATTCATTTTCATATTGTCATTGTTCAATATGTTAGTAATTTTATCTATTTTAAATATTTATTTACACTTTTTTATTCATTAACATTTAATTTTTTTTAATATTGTTTTATTTTATATAATGAATATAAATCCATTAACATATATACATATTCATTTTTTATTTTTATAAATTATCTAAACAATTAATAATGGTTATTATGTTTTTCAATTTATTCATTCTTATCATTATTTATTTATTTAATAGATTCTATATATTATTTAATTTCATTATGTAATTAAACATATATTAAACTTGTATATATATGTACATTAATTTCACACACACAAATATTTATATAATTAATGAAATCTTATTTGAAAACAAATACACCTAATATTTTTGAAATGTATTGAAATATAAATTTTTGGTTTTGAATTTCATTTAGAAATATATTTTATTTAATACATTATGTCTTTAATTGTTATTTTTTTATTGTTAATATTACTAGAGTTAGTATTGTTTATTCATTTTTAATATATTTCTTATTTTTTTGAATTTAATTATTTTCTACTATTTATTTATACATATTTATTAACATTGTTTTAATATTTTAAATATGTATTCCTCTTCATTTCTATGTATATCGATATTTTAATTTTTAATAGTTTTTATAATTAATAAATATCATCATTTTTGTCAATATTTTTAATATTTACTCATTTTTAATTATTCAATTTCACTCTTTTTTAACATTAATGAATTTAAAATTATATATTCATTAACAATATTAAATAAATATTTTTAAATAAATATTTATAAACAAATAAAATTATAAATGTATATTTACTATATTTATAAAATTATATGTTCATAATTATAAGTAAATCTATATAATTGTTTTAAAAGGTATTTATATATTTATATATTTAAATAATGGTAAAATTATAATCAAGAGATTTAAATTACAAATATATTTACTATATTTAAATTTATGTTTATTTATTTTTTTTCAAAAATATATTCTCAATTATATGGATATATATAATGATATAAATATATTTGTGACTATAAAACTATAAAAAATATATTTAAATAATGAATGTATTTACTTAATATATATTTTTCATTTATTTATTAAGTATTTAGAATGATAAAAATAAATTTATAAATTTATTTAAATTTATAATTATAAATAATTTATTATAAACATAATTAAAAATGCATTTATTTATAAATATATTTGTAAATATATATTTACTATATCGATAAAATTATATATTTGTTGTTAAAAAATAAATAAATTTAATTTTTTTGAAGTATGTATATAATTATAAATAATTAATTACATATATTAGAAATTATAAAATTATAATAAATATATTTAACTAATGAATATATTTAATATTTATGAATATTAAATATATATATATATACTTATATAAATATATTTACTTATATAAATTAATTTCTAATTATATTCAAGCATTTGAAAATGTATTAAAAATATATTTATTTATTATTATAATTATATATATTTATCAGTTCCAATATTTTAGTGTTGATAAATAGGTCTTTTATTAGTGGTAAAACATTCACATTGATAATAAAGGTTTTTCTTAGAGTAGGTTTAACACTGAAAATCTATATCTTTATTAGCGCTAAACAAGCACTCATAAAGATGTCTTTTATCACTGCTTGTTAATTTAATGTTGAAAAACCCCTCCATATGAGTTACCTTTTTAGAATCGTTGATAAAACCCACCCCAATATTTTTAAAACATCACTAACAGAACGGATTGTTGTCGCACTATTCAAGCTCTCACGGAGGTACAATAATACCGTCACTTCCCCTCAACTTTCTCATGGATGAATCAAGCCTCAAATCTAACTCATTTTATCTGTTAATCAGCTTATCTCATAATTTTCTTACTTGGGTTTAGTGGTGTGAGATAGTTCTGTGTTATCTTGGATTATTGGTATCATGGTTACATATTTAGGAGCTCTGTTGAGGATGTTCCCACTACTGTTCAACCTCCTCAGACCGTTCATTGTTTATGGGTCTCTGTGTTCATGATTTTACCCTACTATGGCTCATATTGGTTCCATCATTCCCCAGTATTAGATCATTATAATAATATCAACTAAACTCCTAAAATAGAAAAATTCTCCATTTTTATTGATTAACATGGCCTGACCTATAGTTCTACATTATATTTTTTTTCCTTACAATATTAGAATATACATATTCAATTTTCCATATATGCGATATAGATTTTCATTTTTCCTATAATATTTTCTAAAATACTTCCTTGCCTTTCCTTTGATACTATGTCCTTTTTGATTGATTGCGACTTCCAATACCGTGTCACAATGCTACAATTCAATCGATAAATTATAAAAAATTTCATCAACATATAATACAAATTTATTCGCTAATAAATCTCTAGAAAATTAGTTCATTCCACTAACTTCGATCTAAAATGTTACATCATTTTCTAAATTTACTATTCCTTTTAACATCTCCCTTTTCATTATTTAGAAAAATTCATATTACTTATCATATAAGATGAACACCAAAAATCTAGAATCCTAGTTCTACTATTTATTAATTCTCTAAATGAAATTTCACCCAAATATTATATCCTAATATTCTATCATTCCATCCAATATATCTCCAAAGGAGTTGTAGCTTTTTTTATCTCTACCCATTTTCTAAAACATAATAAATTAAAATAAAAACTAGTCATCAACGGGATAATATTAGTTTTTTTAAAAAAATTATTTTCTTTCATCTATTAAACTAGGACTTTCAAAAAAATACCAACTTCTTGTACTCCTTCAAAATAAATCTTTATTATAAAATTTTAGAAATAAAAATAATATCTATAAAATGAATTTCTATTTCTATATAAATAATAATATTTTTTCATCACCATTAATTCCAATATTTGATATTCTTTGTATGGAAAATTTGTTTCTTTTGTTTTTGTGAAAATTTAAAATCCTCATCCACATCATCAAACTTATGTGAAAATCTAGTAGAAAAGACCCCAATATTTACACAATTAATGTAATAAAAAAGCAACAAACCATAAAATGTTCCTTTACCTATTTGGAACAACTTTTTCTGGGAGTGATAAGAAACCACTTTTTCAATTCTAATATCCCAGACTTTTTCCCCCTATCGCTGAATAAAATTTCATTATATGAATCTTATAATGACACTTTTGGATTCACTCACACTTCTTATGAAACTAATTTACTATATAAATTTATTGGAGATAATTCAAAAAAATTCATATCATAAGGTACTGACACATTCAAAATTTTAGTTGATTTTAATCTCCAGATTATCTTCCTTATAATATTTGAATCATCAAACACATGAACAAGGTCATAAATATCTCCAAAAACATTTATAAAATGACTAAATAATTCATTAATATTTTCATTTGAGTTCATATTAAATTAATTAAATCTCCATTTCAAAACATTTACCCTTTCTTTTTTTACTTTTTATCCCCTTAATAGATATTATCAAACATTTCCTATACTTCTTTGGATGATGTTTCATCAATCAACTTCATATAAATACAATTAGATAAATATTTGGATAAAACATTATGATATTTAGTATCATTATTACACATCATATTATATACTTACATTATTGACCATATAAAAGGATCACATACTTTACTCCCATTTATTATTTCTGTGTAAAAATCTTCCCGATGAGATCTTAAATGATATCTCACCCTATTTTTTCATACCTGAAAATTAAAACCAAGAAATCAAAGTACTCCATATCCATTCAAAATATTCTCCATGAAAATTTCTTTATGAATTTTTTCAAATAAATAACATGTGGTTATGATAACACATGTTTTAAACTATATTGGTTATTCTATTTTATAATCTAACATTCACCTATATCCATTTTTGTTTTACTATCTCTATTTCCTTCATGATAATTGTTATTCATTTGTAATTATTTATCACATAGATTACTTGGTTCTATTAGTTGGGCATCATAAAAACCCTATATAATATATTTTAAGGTGGTGACTAAAAATTCTATGTAGATATAGTTTCTATAGTTCACATTTTTTAGAATACTCCATGTACCAAGTATCTCTCATATTCCCATGTTCCACCAAATCTATCTTGCCTCTAGTTAATTTCATTTCACCCTCTCCCTCTCATTCATGTTCATTTTTACTTCTTCATAATTATTTTTCACTCTGATTTCATGGAGCTCCTGGTTGTGAACCACAAAAAATATTTCTTACTTATCTTATATGGTGATGATGGAAAATGATAAGTAGGTAGTGTTTGTTCAGTGCATAGTTGGTAATCAGCTCCCAGTTTAAAGTATCAATCATGTTCTCATGGATTAAAACAAACAATTCTAACCATTTTCTTCCGAATATCTGTTCCAAAGAAATATATTTTTAGAAAATTTTAGAAAGACTGGTTGTAATTAATTATAAATAAATATACACTAATTCCCAAGGGAATTATTCCATCCAATAATAAATTATTTTTTTCCAACATATTTATTAGTGATGATTTGATTAATATATAAATATAAGCAATTTAGATAAGTAATAAATCCATTTTATTATCATTTTTAATATGATAATTTAAAATTAGACACAAAATCATGGTTTTAAATCCCTTGATTTATGATGTTAACTCAATCAGAACATGTTAAATGGGAATAAATGATAGAGAACTAATTTATTATTGAGGTGGATACATTTCAGTGGAAAGATTTTATAATTAAGGAAAATAAGGATCAAGTGTCGATTGATACTTGACAGTGGTAAACTGTATCATATGATTTCAATTTCACAATAATTTTTCTATATATTTGAATAAATCATACATGAAATTTTTCAATTATAAGTGATGGTATCCAGAAATTCTCAGCTCCACTAAATCTCCACTAATACTATCGATGAAAGACCACCTGCCCCACCACATAAAGAGTGAATGAATGAAAAAAATATTAAATCATACCACTTGTTGTACTCCCACCTACAAATGTACAAAAAAATCATATAATTACAACCTTTATCCCATTCAACATTAAATAGAGAACCAGTACCAATAACAACATCTTTACTAAAGGAACTTTCTTTTAATTCCACCCTTGTCTAATATGATAAATTGTTTGGAATCATAACCAACAAAATTCAAATGATTGGATCCCCTTAATATAATTATGTATACCATTATCCTTTTTTATGAATATCTTATATGTATCTATTTATTTGTGGTGAAGAAAAGAAAATATTATGAACCCAACCAGATAGATATGAATCACAAATCAATGCACTATAATCATTTGAGAAAAAAGTTTGATCATGGATTTAAATAGTTCATCATGTTTGAAATTGAGCATGCATATGACCCTTGTCAAATCCTTTATTAATGTTTAATTTTTTTTTGATCAAGAAAAAATAGTTTAGATGAGTTGGAAGAACATTTGATTTTTCATTGAATAGATCGGGGAAATAAATATTGGATTAAACATGGGGAAAAACTGAACGTGCACATAGATTGAGATGAAACTATAGTTTTTGAATCATTTGATATGAAGAGAAGTGTAAATGATGATAGATATTATATGGAATAAATGAAAATCGCAATTGAATATGACCTTCATGACTGTACAATTTTTCTTTTTGAGAAGTTAAATAGTAATGATAAGAGACCATTGTATACTGATTTTATTAAACCCACTACATTATCAGCTACATTGAAGTTATATAATTTGAAATCTAGATGCATATGGAGAGACACCATCTTTATTGAACTACATGGTATCCGGAATGATATGATACCAAAAGAAAATGAAATTCCTTGTCTAACATATAACCCTAAATAAATTCTACGTTTAATGGGAATGATCTATAAAAAATACATACCTGGCCAAACGATTGCATATTGTTTCATTAGAACCAGGAATCACTAATAAAATTCTATAAGGGTGGAGAAGATAGATACAAGAAAGATGAATTGAGTACTTAAAAATCTGTGTGGTACTTTTCTATCAATATACAATTTAGAAGACAAAATGGATTCCAGGAAAGCATGATAAAATTGACATGGAATTCATATATAAGAATTAATGATGAGAAACTACCTCATCTGGTAGACTCTCCTTAGTATAAGAAAACTAATTAAAAGTATCCGGAATTAGGAAACGATCCAAGAAACATACATCATGCATTTTCTATAGATGGAATAAATACATATGGGTTATAGAATAGTACTCATAGTAAAATTCTTTTTTTGTTTCAAAATTATAACATTCTTCTATGGTTATGCATGAAGCACAAATAAAATATGTTTTCTCAAATTATACCTAGAAAAAAACAACCCAATAATGATTTTGATGTCTATTTGGATTCACTGATCAATGAACTGAAATTGATGTGGGGTATAGGTGTTATAATTTAAAATCCATATATAAGTGAAGAATACACATCACTACAACATAATTGAGCTTTAGCGCCAGGTTTTTAGTTTAGGTTTCTTAAACTTATTCTATTTGTTAAAAGAATTTAGCGGAAGATTATTAAAAACTACTACTAAATATATTATTTTTACACTAACCCAACACATCTCCCCCCCTCTCCCATACACTCCCAACTTCTATGAACCCCCAGACCCCCCGAATCCCTACCTTTCCCACTGCACGCCACCACCGATACCGACACTTTCCCCCCTTCCCCGCACCTCGCTGCTCCTCGTTGCCCCTCACCACAGGTTACTACCCCCCACCCCCACACCCTCAACCCCCTGAACCTCTGATCCCTTATCATTCCTGGTGATCACCTCCATTACCACCGGTCTAGACCCGTGCCGCCCCGCACCTCACCACGCCTCACCACCAGTCCCTACCCTTTCTGCCTCTCAGAACTACTACCAACCCTCACCAACCACCCCTACCTTTTGAGTAATATTCCTTCAATTAGGTTATGTTCAGTTATGTTTGGATTTATTTGATTTAGTTCAATTAATTTCAGGTTATTTCGGTTCAATTTACTTTTGGTTACTTTAGTTCGGTTCGATTGAGAAAGGTTAAATTTTCATTAGTTGGTTTTTGGTAAGGTTAATTCAACTCAATTTAGAAAAGTGAAATTTGGGTTTATTCTCTTTTTTTTATTTAATTCTTGTTGGGATATATAATTTTTAGTTAACTTGAGACAGTTTATTTGATTTGGATCCGGTGGGTTAAGATCCATTCCATACATTTATGATCATTTCTTGTTTTTTTAGATCAGTATTGTTTTGTTAAGTTTAAATATGTTTTGACTGATTAATTTTTTATCACTTAATTTGTATCTATTTTTTATAATTACATTTTGTTTTTTTTCAGGTTTGATATTATTTTTTTTCATTTCATTTTATTTTTTTATGTCTAGTTATCTTTTTGATTACATTGGTTAGGTTCTATTTAATTATTTCTTGTTTACTTATGGTTAGTTCAGTATGGTTCTATTTTGTATGTATCATTTATTTTTGATCAGATATTGTTTGGATAAGTGGGTTAGGTTTTTCCTGGTCTTCTTGGATGTGTTCAATTTACATAAGTTTCATTTGGGCATACCTTATTCTATTTTATTGAATTTTATTAAGGACATACCATTTTTCGTAGATTCAGATTGGTTATTTTCTATTTAGTTCATATTGGTGATATTTGAATTAGTTCATGTTATTTTTTTGTTTTTTAGATTAGTTTAGTTCAATTTGTTTTGATTCTGGTTCGGTTAGATTTGAGTAATATTAAATTAGGTATTATATTTTATATTTATTTGTTTTAGTTATATTTTTTTTGGTATTGATTATATCTATTGGGACTATTTTGGATAGGATTTGAAGGGTTTTTTATTATGTTTTATTTTATTTTTCTTATCTAATAAAAAAAATCAACATGCTTTACCAGAATCTATAGAGGATATGTATCCAAAAACTATTTTTGAAATAATAAATAAATAGTAAAGGGTTGTGGAGATTATAAGAGAATATCCCTGTTTTATGTGTCTCAAATATTTCTCATTGAAAAAATTTTATTTTGGAATTTGAAAAATATCTATCAAAGTAGTAGTAAATCACATTGTTATAATAGAAAGATAAAATTTAAATGCTAACCATAATACTATATTATGATAAAGGGGGATTTAATTAAAATGTCAACTCTGTAAATGCATGGAAATAAGGGAAATTGAGCATGAGTAAATAAACTGATTTGTTTAATTTATAATGAAATTAATGGTGTATTGGATGATGGATAAATTCTTATGTCAGCATAGTATGCTGATGAATTTTATGATGCTTTAATGAGTATTGTGTTGAAATTAAAGTGGTGATTGTATGGTAACACGATGTGTTCATTCTTTTTTGAAATGAATATATTTTGACATACTTTTGTTGGGTAAATCCTCGAGTTAGGCTATCATTTCCCCATGTGTTTGGTTATGATGTGGTTTATTTCTTATGATATACTATATTGATATTTTTTTGAGTTATAAAAAAGGAGGATTAGGATGTGGGTTTGGATATTTTATGGGTTCAATAACCATATTTTTTTTCCTTATGCTTGGCATAACTATTATTTTTAACAACCTAATAATAAATCTCCTCATAGTTTTCCATTTCCATGAATTTATAGAACACCACTTCCTATCATAGACTTGAATGTAAACAAATTCATCCAATTTAATATAGGTGATCTATGATTTTTAAAAAATTACACCCTATAGAATGAATATACATGTTATGACTTCATGATTTTATTATGAAACATCGAAATGTGATCATAAATATCTTCTTAAAAGAATATCAACTAGTTTCTCTAAATCTGAATGTACTAATGTAGATCCAAGAACACATCTACTTAAATGTTTTCCCTTACAACTGAAGGCCTGTTTAGTATCCTTATGGAAAAAAAATTTTGATTGTCTTTCATACAAACAATTAAATTCCACATAAAACATCAGTATAAAAAAATGAATTGTTATTCAAAAAAACTCAATTCCACTGATAACTTAAATATAACTTCAATTTTGATAGGCTTTGTTATATATATTTTGTTTTTTACTAATGTGCATCTGTTATCATCTTTAATTTTTTTCTGCATAATATTTTTGAAATATATGTTCTAAACATAATTTTATTTGATTAAATGACATGAATTCCCTGGATGAGGCATTATACTATTTCATCGACCACACCAATAGATGAAAATCCATTTCTATCCCACCCTATGGAATCTGATAAACCATCCACTTTCCCCTTGCACCATCGCCCCTACAATGTCTCTCACACCATCCTTGAGAATCCCTTCAAAAGCTCAATCTTCACCATCCTCGTCAGGTTCCTCTATAGTGATGGAGTGGGGTTCCACTTCTAGTTCTTCACAGGGATACGAGATGGTGACTGTTACAGGTTCAATTTTTAATATGAATAAATATATTGCACTTTTTTATACTAACTATTTTCTCATAAAATATAGAAACAATTTAAGTATGGATGAAAATATGAAAAGGTCAGGTGTATGGAATTTGACCGGAGAGAAGATAATTGTCCCATTTGATTCCAATAGGGTCCCTATGGATGACTATGTAGGAATACTTGGCTAGATTCTAGGCCAGCTAGTTGCAGAGCTGGTTTCCCTTCCTATTACCTATAATGATTGGTGGAATATGCTTTCATCTTTGAAAAAAGATGTCTTTGAGTCCCAAATAAAGTTAATTTTAATGAATTGTGGTTTAATTTAATGTCATTATGTTATTAAATAATAATATTTCCAAATTAATTTCTATGTAATGATGTTTTTCAACATTATGGTTGTCGATGTTCTAGCACAAAATTAGACATTGAAAAATATATGCATGAAATATAAATACTTTATATAAATATTGTGGAGTGATGACAATGATACTTCATTGACCGCCCAATAAATGAATGACAAGCTTCCTAACATGGTACCCAAATGGCAATGAAATTTTTTTATTGATAGACATCATGATTAGAAGAAGATTTTATTTAAATATATATTATTATGTTAATCTCATTTAACATTTATACATGTATATGAAAAGGAGATGACACTGAATACATTACTATAAAATTACATTTTATATATTTTAGGATCCTTCAAGGAAGAATGCATCAATCCTGGCTAAGAAAGTCATCCCTCACACTGCGAGGTCAAAGAGTTTTTCTAGTAGTCGATCATCTCAGGAAATATTTTCATTAGATTAAATATTTATAAGACAATATTATGTATTCAATATATTATATTATTGATTTATATTTGTTTAATACAGTCACAGTGTTTAGGGAACCGAGCATCCTGAACTGATGTGTGGTTGGATGTTCACAAAAAATACAATGGAAGTTTTGTTAATGATCCGGCCAAAGAAGTTGGGTATGAATTCATATTTAATTATAATAAATTTTTATCAGTTGTTATTATGTTAATATAGATTTCTTATAATATGACTGATTTTTGATTTATAGTTAAAAATTAATGAACTATGGGATTCTAATCCAGCGTAGTCCTACTCAGCCTCCCAGGATAACCCAATTGGTAAAGTCCTTAGGAAGGATCATGTTGGTCGAGTGCGTGGGATGGGTTTGGGGCCCGTACCATCTGAAGACTTTGAAAGGAAATTTAAGATTATAGCTGCATCTAATTCTGGATGTAGTTAGTCTATTCCCCGAGATGCTGAGAGATAGATTGTTTCTCTACAAAATACAATTTAGGAATAGGGGACTCAGATATCCATTTTGAAAAAACCATTGATTGATTTATATCAGAAGATGACTAAATCTATCATCGGTAGTATTTCTTCGACTGGTTTTGGTCAGATTAATCACAAAATTCGAAGTCATTCAATTTTCAAACATTTATTGGTTTAAAGATTAAATATAAATATACAACAATGTTTAATTTTCAATATAATGTTCTTAGTGGTGTCGGTAGCAAGAAGTAGGGATGGAGTGGAGAGGGTGAAAAATTGTGTTCATCTTAGGATAGTGATTAGTGGTATTGTTGATATGTTGGACAAATATGGCAATAGTGGGTTTTTATATGTATCATGTGTGGCACATAGTTTTCACCAAACATTTTCATGGCCTAACCTTTTCTTCATTTCTCTTGTTTCCTTTTAGGTACTAGGAACCCAATCTTCTGAATACACCAGAAATTTATCATCCTTATGTTGTATTATTGGATATTTATAATTATTAATCTTATAATAATGTGTAAAAATTTATAGGTTGCTATATATATGGTTTAGAGGATCAGGAGGTGGTTTTTTCTTCTATTTCTAAAATCATCATAGGTTTAACATAGATATAACGACCTCAACATAGTGGATAATGGTAGAGTTCTTAGTGGTTATACCTTTCTAGGAATATTTTCACCATGGAGTAGGTAGGTGTCGTAGTCTCTTCTTCGTTAAGGTTTTCTGCAGCATGGACCTTCCCACTGGATTGTTGTCCCTTCTCTAATTTTATCAGATCTGAGATGTGAATATAACTGTGTTTCCCCGACACTACATTGAAAATCTAGGTTGTAGCATGTTACCTCCCCTTTACATCAATTTTATCACATTTTTAGTAGTTTTGTGGTATGGTGAAAGGGGTTGTGGTGTGGTCTTATGTTTTACATACAACCTATAATTCCTAAACCCCCTCAAGCCCCCTCATTATCCTAACTTTCTTCTCAGTTCATAGGCTACCCAATTGCATCCCATGAATTTATTTCATCCAAAATTTTGTAGATTTCAACCCCATCATTGGGAGATCGATCTTTAGTTGTATTAGGTGACCCCCCACACTTTTATTCTACATTTTCTCCCTATTAATTCTCCATAATAGGTTACTATCATGGGGAACCTATTGTTTTAATTATGTTTTGGTACGAATGTGTTGTGGGGTGTTTTTTTAACATGATCAAGGTTTTATCCTTCATCTAGGTACTAGAAGGTGGTCTCGCTTTAGTTATATCATTGTATAGAAGATAAAAAAGCTTTGATTAATGTAGGGGATCCATCATCTCTCTTTTAGTTGTTTCACACAGGAAGGTTTATGAAATTATTATCTTTTGGATCTTAAATAATTGTAATATAAGACCCCATTCTTTGGATTTATTCATTTTTCTATAGTTATTAGTTCTTATTGATTGTGTTCTATTTTATCCAGTATGTTGGTTTCCCTAAAATGGGATGAATCATGGGTTCACGGGTATAATCATTGTGATTATGGTTTGATCTTTCCTTTATAGGTTCCCATTGTTATGCAGTTGTGGTTTTCCACCAGATTCCAAATTTTTCCAAGATTGAGGTTGTTGATTCAATGATTTATCATTATAAAATAATTTTAGTATACTTTTTTCTCCGGGAATGTGTTCTATGGATACTTTGAAATGATTCAACTTTGATGTCTAGTGTGTTTGAGGAGTGTATGTATGGAAATATGGATTTTGAAATTAAATTGGATATGTTTCATGAGTGCTTCTTTATGGTTATTCCTAAATGTTTTCTATATATTTTATAAGTGATGAAAAATGTGATTTCAAATTGAATAAGTGTGTGTGTGAATTTTAAAGTTCTTTTTTCTTATGAAAATGTTAGTTTCTTTGTATTCTATTGGGTGTAGGATATATGTTCATGTGAAGGATGTGGTCTATGTGGCATGAGAAATGAAATATATCACAAAGGTGTTAAAAAAATCACATAGTTCATTCAAAGGTTATTATTAGCATGGGAACATTACATTGTTTTTGGGGTTGTGCAATGTGCTGCTGCATTATTAGTAGTGGTGAAATATTTTGCTAATAATGAAATTAAAATGGTTTTTTGGGTATTGGTACGGGGGCTATAGAATCTATATAATTTCTTTATTTTTAAATATACCATCAATGGTGGTTTAAAAATCCTCTATATAAATGGGCCATATTTTTCTACAGTTTAAACTTGTTTTATAAGTTGGTATCTTACTATCGGCGGTACTTAAAACCGCCACTCTATACATGAATGTTATAATTTAGCGGTGGTTTTTTTGTTAGCAGTATTTATTGTAAAAAAATGGTTTCTTTTAGCATCTTTTTGAACAGATGATAAATAGTTCTAATTTTCTGTTATCATTTCACGGTGACTCCAATGGTTTTCACATTGGTTTCTTGAGGAAAAAAGAAATTAATTTTGGTGGCAATGTAAATCACCCCGAATTTTTTTTCATTTTCCCCCTTGAAAACCGCTTGTAAAACCACAGTGACTGCTGATAAATTCATTTAATACAATGGTTACCATAAACCTAAAGTAAATTGAAGAAACTGCCACATATTGTATGCCAACAACCCATTTAGTGGTGGTCTTTGGAAAACGTCGTTGGAGAATATGGCAGAGGATTAAACCGCCGCTATGCATTTATTTTCTTGTAGTTCATTGAGAGACATGTTTTATGGGATGATAATTTAATTCTATACATTAGAAATTTTTTTATCCTATATCATTAAAAGAATATTAGGCTGTCCCATTAGTGAATTATTCGTACCATAGTTCGGTTGAAACATTTCATAAAGAGTATGTTTCTAGGACATTAAAATATTTTACTTTGATAACATAAATAAAAATATGGGATGATATAATTTTATAAGAATATCAGATAATGTATAACAAAGTCTCCTCTAATGGGTGATCAATTATTCAATAATGTAAAATATTTTGACACTGTTTTCAGTAAACCCTTTCCGAAAAAAATATATGTAGTCAGGTTTTATAAAAGATAAATTGTTTTTGAATTACTATATTGGAGTATTTTGTTTGTCAGAAATTTTATTGATGTCATGCATGTAGAAAAATTTATTTGATAGAGTTTTTGTCACATTAAAAATTGTTCCATGAAAAATAAAATATAGAATTAAGGCTAGCTTGTACGCGATTGACATGGGGATAAGGGAAGATTTGGAATTGTTGAAGGGTAAAGGGTGGAATTTTCTTCTTCTAAAAGGTTATACTCTATCCAGAGAGAGAAAATATATTTTTTTCATTTTCATTATTTCTATAAAATTTAAATATATTTATTCAATAAATATAATAAATGATGTGTCAATGAAAAATATCATGTTGGAGGGACTAAAATCACAATATTGTTATGTCTGGATGCAATATTTAATTATTTTTTCTATAAGTTTCATTTTGACTAAAAATGTGTGACATATATTAACTATTATTACTTCTCATTCAGATCCATATGTAGTAAAGTTTAATATCTAGAAAATTTTCTAATCATGAATAAGGATATTGTATTCGTATTATGTGAATTATAGAGGATCATCCCACTATCATTCATTGATATAGTGGTCCACATAATGGTTATTTTTATTATAGAGATTCATATATGTTGTCTAATACATTATAGATGTATGTATCCCATATATTAGTATGTAGATATTTTTAAAGGGTTTTTCAAGAATCAAATTCATCCACATAGATGTATTATATAATGATGTATTGTTTAAGAAGTTTTTGAATTATGTAATGATTCCTTATCACATGTTAATAACATTAGTATCCTAAAGTCTCATCATACAGAATGCCTTAGGGGTGAATAGATTTCAGGAAGTTGTTTTGTTACAATTAAAATCACATAGTGGGATCCATTATACCTTTACATTTTACATAGTAATGAAGACGTTTCTCCATACATTGAATCACAAAAAATAAATTTATATAAATTTTAATAAATAATTTACTGAGGGATGGATATCAAATAAACATAGTAAATTGTTTATAGGATGGTTCCAAGATCATATTAATAAGGGAATATAAGATAATTTGAATTCAATTGTAGAAAAACATTGATGGCGAGTCGAGGGACCAAATGAAAATGTTATATCATGCAATGGTTTTCTAATTACTTGTTATATATTTTATAAAAAATAACATGATGAATAAAATATGATTCAAAATATTGTAGTTTCCCTTATTGTAGAAGTGATTCACATATGCTGCTCCAAGGAAAGAAATCCAATTATGTGAATATGTCTTATTTGATATTATAAAATATAAATACAAGTTTGATTATCCAATATTTCAAGCATTGATTTTTCATTGGAAATGGTTTGAAAATAAGAGTTCATTGAATGTGGATGAAATATGTATCATAAAGGTGAATTTCACTGTGTAGGGGAGAAAGGAAGACCTGTTCATAATCATATCACTAGCAATGCAAATATTGTATGTCTTATATCGGGAAAACAAATATTTTTCAATTTTTTGGTATGAGTCTTTAACAAAAATATAATCATATGAAAATTAGATAAAGGACCACCCTTTCATTATGTGATCACGAACAATTCATAGTGGTATAAATGTAGAAAATGTCTTTTATGTTATAGAAGAATATAAATACGGGAATTATATTCTTAATGGAGGATATAAATACCTTCAAACATTAAAAAAGAGAGTTTAATGAGTAGCATAATTTTTTTTAATGTATGATTCTTTTATTTATAATATTTTTTTCTCTATAATATAAATAAAATCTAAAGAAATTTTTTTACTACTCAAGTAGTCAATGTATTCTTTATATAATGATGTTACAAATATTGGAGAAGAATATGTAGTTGAAACTAAAAATAAAAAATTATTATGGGATGAAAAACATATTTATAAAAAAGTAATGATGCAACATAACATTGTTGAAGAAACTTATTGAGGGAATAAGTATGTTTATAAAATATGAGGTTTCCTATAATCTATGCAAACAACTTGTTCACCACAATAAGTCCATGTTCATTATTTTTGTTCGGGTCACAATTAGGATGAATGTTCCAATTGATATATATTCATAGTGTTATATCTAGAATGTAATAGTATAAACCATCTGGGAAGATATAATGGAAATTTTATGATATACATTTTCTACTTTAATGAAAAATTATATAAATATTCATTTATTTAATTTTCATTTTTCCTTATAGAGATTATTTATTTTAGATGACTTTAATTATAAATATGTCTTAATGGATTCTTGAAAAGTGCATAGAGGCTTCCATACTATACTTACCAAATTTCATATAAGGGATGTTGAGGGGAATGTAAAGCCTCAATCGCCAGTTACTTATGCACATACTAAAAAGTAGTAAACATAGAGTTATTTCATCAGAAACCACAATGATAAATCCTTTTAGGTGTATTTTAGTTCAAAAAATATTCGTTTACGTTATTTATTTTTAATAATTTTATTCGAAAAAATTTAGTTTCTTAAATTGAAAAGGAGTGTTGAAAATAAACAACGTGAATCAAAACCAATATACCCATATCATATGGATAGTATGAGGTACACTTAACCAGGGAAGAAATTGGAATATATTTCAAATAATAAAAGGGTTATGTGATATAAAAAAACATATTTTCATTTATTTATATAAAGATTTATGAAACCAAATTTTAAGCCACTTCCATCCCACATCATGCAATACGGAAGGAGGCTAATGTAAAATAGGATTGTAAAATAGCGGATGAAAACATAATATAATTATTCAAAACCTGTGTCTTTATGATATAATAGTAATGCATTACACATTATAATAGTATTATATTAAAATTACCTATTTTGTTAAAAAAGTGTGGTTTGGACACAAGAATATACGGTGACCATAAATGAATTAAAACTAATTTCTGTATCTTTGATATGTCTAGAACAATATGGCCATGTTAAGGGTGTATATTATAGAGTGTCTCCCCAAAAATATTTTGATAAGAAAAAACCATAATATATATATATATATATATATAATTATGAGATCATTTTAGAATAAAAGTAGTTGATTAGTAAAATTGTATTATGTGGTCTATTTTTAAAAACCAATATATTTGAAAGAACTAAATAAAATTGGCGGTAAAAAAAAATATTGACACATGAACTACAAAATAACCTAGCTATCTTTGACACAAGTCATTCCCCTAAACTGTACACCTTACCCAAGGTAATAAATTTTCTCATTAATCAATTTTCTAAATTTTAATCAAATAACATCAATAAAATTTTATTACAAAAAATTAGTCGGGTAAGATTGTATGTTATTTATATATATCAGGACCCAGGAAAAACCATATTTCAAGGGGTATAATGTGTAATATATTGGGAGACATGAAACAAAAAAAAAGCTCCCCAAAGAACAATTGAAAGTAGGAATTGAGGCAGATCAATAGCTGAGTATTGAGTTGCCTATTACAATTAATGGTCTAGATATTAAAACCTTCAATGATGCTATTGGAACTTTCTTAGCATATACATTGAATCATGTAAATATACATGAGCTATATCCTTAACAAAAAAACAATTGTGTAACCTATAATAGTTGATGGGAAAATGGATGAAGTGAGGTATTCTATTTTAACATCCTTTACCAAGACCCACTATATGGAGCCCTATATCGAGGGTCACATGGATTCCAACCCACAACCACATACACAAGAGGATTTAGACTAAAAGTAAGGGTTAGAGGAGATATAGTCAGAATATTATACCCTCATGATTGGTGTAATGAAAAACAATCATATTTGAATAAATATAATAATAATAATAATAAATTTTCAAAATACTGAAGGTAAACCTACATATGACTATAATAATACAAAATACAAAAGTACTGTCATATACAATATGATGATCATGTTTGGTCTCTATAAAAAATAAAAATCATTACATTGTAATAATAATAATATAAAATACATGTGTCAAAATATAAAATTACTAAAAATGCATATCTTGATGTTGATTTTTAGGCATAGCTTAGTTCAGTGCTCCCATGTTCCTATGAAATGATCAAATCAAGAATCATAAAGTGGGTACTTTTCTCTATTCATAACTACATACATGAAGTTTATATGGGTACACAAAGGTGTCTAGGATAGGTTGTGAGATAACAAGTAGTAGCCCAACACCAACAATATCTCTAACAAGTCCAATATGTGAATAAGAAAGAAAGTAATGGTCAATATATCATATGTACAACAGTAATAAAATTAAAGTGTTAATGATAGATATAGTCATGTACAACAAAACATGGATCATTATGAACAATATTCAATCTCCCATAATCAAGGGAAACTATAAATCATTAACTAACATGAGTGATACTATCTAGTCTAATAACTATAATTGGATACCCACACTAGTGCTATCTGTAAATCATAGAAAATTACCCACCATGTCCACCCCATATAATAAAGCGTATAAAATCCACAATGGCCTATTACATGTGATCTAGTTTCGAACCATGATGGACTCGATCCAATTTATAAAATACCAAGGCATCCTCATCAAGTCCATGGAGCATCTCTATTGAAATTTGGTAAAGTCTTAGCTAGAGTTTGAGGATCATGTCCATAGATCATATCCAATGCACATCCAAGAAAGAAATATCCTAGGTGTATAAATGACTTTGTAATCATATAGAATCAAGATCCATGGAGTATTAATGTCCAAGTAATACACTACCATAATCAATTCGAATCCATGGAGTAGAAACTTCCATGGAATCTAGTAGAATCAGGATCTACGGAGTAAAATTCTCCGATGAATCCACTACAGTAATCAATAAAGGTCTATAGAGTAGAAATGTCGATGAAATCTATTGGAATTAGGATTCAGTGTGTAGAAATTTTTATGTAATCCACTACCATAATCAATACAGATCTATAGATAGGAAATTTCCAAGGAATCTATTAGAATCAAGATTCATGGAGCTCATTCGAGGTATACAATACCTTTATAAATTCATCAATAAATTCATAACCATTCACAATCCATGAGATGACCCATCTAATTTTAACATTTTCCATTAAAATTATTTAATTTTTTATCATCATTTAATCATATATAATAGAAGTAGAAAAAATTCCCTAAAATAACATTTACATCAATAAGGCCCCCTATCAATAGTGATCTCACACACACCCAGTGGGGGTAGTATAAGATAGGGTAGATACATGAACACACCTCACAGGTGGAAAAAATAATAAAAAATGTAGAACAGAACCCATATGTGGATCAGGTTGAGGAAAATAGCCTCCAACCATAAAATGACTCTCATTTGAAACCTAACATGTTCTAGAAAATTAAGCAAGAAATTCATTTAATTTTATGGGTAGCTCCAAAATTTATAGAATACAATATAATAAAAACAAGGTATATAAGTCACTAAAATTTTAGGGAAAGGTATAGACCACATACCGCATACCCATAGTAGAACACTTTTCTAGTACAAGCTCTTAGCTCGGCCTAGATCAGAAGAAAATGGGGAAAATTAATGCCCTAAAAATATGACATAAGAGCCTAAAAAATAACCCCATTGAAGAGGAGAGAAATATAAAAAGTTTCAAGGGGGTAGATAATGCACTCTAATGGATCCAATAAGACTATTGGTAGAAGAATTTGAGTACAATAGTCAAAACAGAACTAGATCCTAGGGTTAGGCTCAAAGGGGTAGCTCCATTGGTGGCTCACCTGTGCGTGAGGGGAAAAAATGGTGTAATGTGATTATACCAAAAATATAGTCCCTTACAATCATTTTAATAAGTGACCTAAGGACTTTACATGATGTGTAAATTCTTTACACATCCTGCAATTCTTAGGATTTCCCTACAAGAAATGTTCATTACATGATTTGAATCTTTCCTACCAGGGCTAATACACATATTTTTTTAATAAAAACCATTTAATCCAAATACATGTCATGTATTTGGACTATATTAAACCTACATCCAACTTCTTCCTTATTTTCCAAAAACAACCCAACCAGACCATTAGCCCATCTTAAGGGTCTATGAAAAAAACGGAACATAAACAAGAGTTTCACCCAAAACCAATGTTTTTGTAACACATTAAAAAATATAGTATCTTAAAGTATTCCACTCATAAAGCTATTATTCCCCCAATTTCTCTTCCAGGTGTGGTAAATAATCTTTTGATAACATGTTGAGCCACTGATCATGTATGTCGACCGCCCACTCCCAAGTCCTACCATGTAAATAGATGTGCTTCCATATCACTCATATTAGGGGAACTGTCTGGCCTTTAAGAGTCATCATGATTTTGTCACCAATATGTATATGATTCTCCTCAAACAAGGAATTTTAATATAACTCAACATTATCCAAATGAATAGTATGAGATGGGTCTGAGTAAAAATAGAGTAACTGAGATACATAGAATACATCGTTCATGGATTAGTACCTTTGAGGTAACTGTAATTAATAGGCTACCAGACTAACTCTCTCAGAAATATTGAACAACCCAAAATGTCTTTTTGAAATCTTACCCTATCTCTTAATCCATATGTGTCCTAGATTTTTGGGGATACATAGAATGACTACTCCCATGACCTAGAACTATAGAGGTCATCAATGGATATCGACATCATATTTCCCTCTAGACTATGTAGTATCTGAGTTTTTTCTGATCAATGAGTCATGTTATGAAGTATCATGAATGAGGTGAGGTCTATGTAAAGAAGTATCACATGCTTCTAAGACACACTACATTGATTTTAATGGAAAAATATATAATCCTTCTACGGTTAAATCTATATAGTCACATAATAGGGATTTTTGTAGGTGAAATCAATATATGGTATTTTCCTCTCCCCAAATCCCAAAAAATCCTGGACACATGCCATAATCATGCCATTAAGCTTCTTAATCATTCCCTCTGACTATCCATCTGTCTGGGGGTGATATTTCATTCTCAAGAGAACTTATGTACCCCAACACCTCTATTATATTATCCAGAATTGAGAAGTAAATCTAGAAACTCTGTTTGATATGATAGTATGAGGAACCCAAGATGCTAAACAATCCCATGGATATAAAATCTTCCAAGATTATCTATAGATAAGGTATTATTGATTGTTAAGAAATGAGTGACCTTCGTGATCCTATCCACTATAACCCATACAACATCACTACCCATATTTGACTCTGAAACCCTATTAAAAATTTCCATTAAAATATCATCCCATTTCTACTTTGGAATGGCTAACTACTGTAAGATCCCAGTTTTTCTTTACTGCTCTATATTCATCTACTGACAGGTGGAACACCTTGTGATGAAACCAGATACCTATTGTTTCTTCCCATACCACCAATACTGGAAACACAAGCTATAGTAAATCCTAGTAATTCCCAGATGTTCTGACCAATATGAGGAATAAAATTCCAACATCCACGCCCTAGGTATGTCTTCTAGACACCAACATTCCCATGAATACACATAATTCCATCCTTGTCAACAGTTCAACTATGAGGCGGGTCCTCACCTTACACAATATCCCGTAGGACTAGGCCCTCAACATTATATAAATTTATCATTCTAAAGCTATCTAAAATTATAAAATTCATGACTAACGAAGAAAGAGAAGTCTTCTCAATTCCATCATTCACCTCTAAGTTCATATATAAAAATATGGACATAAATTGCCACTCATAACTAGTCTCCTAAACCACTTGTATCTGAGTCCACCTTCACAGTGCATTAGAAACTTTATCAACCTTTCTAGGCATGTAATTATGATCAAAGCCCAAGGATTGAAGGAATTCAACCCACTTCCATTTCCTCGTATTTAGATAATGTTGTGTAAATAAATACTTTCCGATTTTTGGGTCCATGTACACCAAAAAATTATCTCCCTATAAATAATTACTCCAACAATGCTAGGAATTCAAAACAATGGCTAACTGAAGATCATTCAATGGGTTATTACTCTCTTATGGCCTCAACTGATGAAACCTTTATTCCATGATTTTTCCTCCTTCATTATAACTTCTTATATCCAATATCCTGTTGTATTTCAATTTATAATATTAATCCTACTCAAATATAGAAGAATTAGAACCACTGTTGACATCAATATACCATTTTCTCCTTAAAAGATACTTAATTTTATCTAATGATACACACTTCACACCCCTCTTATTAACCCCTATGCATGATAAGCACTGTATGAAATGACTATAATCTCCCACTATCCCTAATAAACTCCTTATGTCAATGATTTTCTTAGGATACTCATTAAAAAAGACAACTCTCACATTCTTTGGTTCAAATGAATCTCCTATATCTGAGATAATATAACCTAGAAAGTGAATCTTTTTTATCTGTAATTTTCAATTTGTGATCATAAAATATATCTTATGTTCTATTTGTGTATCTAAAATGATCTCAAGATGTTTTATATTGTCATTATGATTATGATAATACACCAAGATATAATCCATGAATACCACCACAAATAAATCTAGATAAGGATGGAAAAATAAATTAATCAGTTCCATGAAAAATACTAGCTCATTTGTGAGACTAAATGGCTTTACTAGATACTTATATAGACCAACCATGGTATGAAAAGTTGTATAAGGTACATCGCATAGTATAACCCCAATGTAATGATATCATAATTATAGATCTATATTAAAGATAACCTAATCTCATTAGAGTTTTTATTTGATGAAAATGATATAGATTCTTAACATTCAAATGGTTCAATTTCTAATAATTCACACATAGAGGGAGGTTTTTTGTCTTCCAATTTTTGCAAAAAAAGGTAATATTGAACACCACAACGAAGTATTGAGTTATATACACCCCATTACCTTTATTTCCTCTTACTATCTCTTAATATCTTTCAACTTAGAAGTAACCATCATATAGGGAGGATTGGATAATTGTGCAGCTCCTAGAACCAGTTAAATAGCGAGCTCCACCTCTCTCTCAGAAGGAAATCATGAAAATTGCTCTATGAAAAAATATCTAAAATGATAGAGCACTAGAGGGAAATTTATCTAATGTGTTCCCTTGTTATCCAGATATAAACCAACTGTCTAGGATATCATCACGTAATCCCATGATGTTCTATTATAGATTGGCTATCCTAAACACCTCATTCCCCATTGTGAATAAAAAATCATTCTTCTTGTTATGTGAAGGTCACCTTCTAAATATAAAAATCAACATGGTCATGATAAGAAACTAGATAGTGAATACTAATTATGAAAGAAAAACCATATCATATCAAGAAAAAATGGTCCTATACAAAGTGACACCCACCAATATCAAGGGCGACATCATGAACTCGCGTACACCCCCTTTCTGATCCCAAACAATGTATCCAAATTCCGAACTCCATTAAAAAACCAAATAATGAGTCCAAGAAACTACACAACATGTACATATATGAAAAATGATAATCACCTATATCGAAAAGAGATAATACTAGAGTATAGGCTACTATGATTTCACCTGTCACTATAGATGGCCCGATGCTCTGCTTCTCAGGTGTAGGTAGTACTAAATATATTTGGCATGAACTATGACCCTATGATGCAACATCACATACTAGAGTAGTCCCACTATACTATCATGATATAATTTTACCTAGATGCCCCATCCATGAGCACCACCTAATCCAAGATGATCGAAACTACTCCAACAAAATTTTGACATGGAGCTATAAATCTCACTGAGGAACTAAGATTTTAAGTCGATCCACTTCCACTAGCTATGGGAGGGAACGCCATAAAGAAACAATGTATATGACCCATACCATTTCATGATCGATATTTGACTAGGTATCTATCACACATAATCCCCATATAATCCTATCTCCCACACTGATGATAGATGACATAACTACAAACACTAACTTCCTCACTGGTACTTAACTCATGAGAAGCCTCAAAATGGTGATTTCTACCATATAACACTAAACTCCCATGTCAGGTGGAGGAATTTACCTTTTCTATGCCCCTATATTCCCTCAAATTATGTTACTTAATAATAACCCAACTCAATATCTTTGTTATTGTATTCAACCAAAACTCATTAATGTGTGATCAAATGAAATGTTTGAGACCTTCCTCAAATAATCTCTCCTTCTATGAATCATCAAAAATATAAATCGGCAAAAAATGTTGTGTTTTCTGAAATGAGTTGAATGTTCCATAATAGTCATAGTATTGTACTATAGACACATAAATTTTTAGGACCTTTCATCTCCCATGGTATCATGAAAAAAGTAATCATATAAACTTGATTGAAAATTTTACTATGCCATAAATCAAAGTGTATCAGCATAGTTCAAAACATCCAAATTGCACTTAGCTTATCTAAAAAAGAATATATGTCAGGAAATTAAATCTCATCTTAGGATGTTTCTAAAGATGCTCTGAAGTCAACAAACTATTTTCAACCCACAACTCAATAGCTTGTAGACCTCCATCCCTTAAAAACATGGGTGGATGATTCTGTTGGAACACACATGTCAACTCTTCCATGGTTAAGGTAGGCTGTGGTGATCCATGGATAGTCTTCATAAAGCATAATAATCCTTCATAAAACTGGTCATCATCTCCCCTATCTGGTAAAAACATTGGTACTGAAACTAGAACTATAGGAGGTTCTATTGGAATCCCAAGACCGACCACCTCCAGAGTATGGTTGTCACCAACCTCCCAGTGAATGATTGGTGGTTGTTGTGGTGTAATATCTCTATAATTCCAATCACATACCTTATAAAGTAATTCGAGTTGTAACCTATTAATATATAAAAAAGAATAGGATTGGTTGAAACCTTTCTATAAACAAGCCACACCCCTCTTTCTACTCATAAATCTAGTACTGGGTAATAGAAACAGTTGTAGAAATTACCATAGACACTTCCTATTGCATACTCTAAATCTAGGTCAAGGTCATGTTATCTTCATCAAAACACGATTTCTGATATATATATATATATATATCAAAAAGAGATGTCCCTATTTAAATTTTATCCCATTTGAATTCTTATTTAAATTAGAATTTTCATTAAATGATTAAACCAAAAGGGTCACCACTTATAATCCATAAGGGACCATGCAACACATAAAACAAATTTGGATTTCCATTTAATCGAAATAATAACACGTTCTAGTACATTAGACTAATTATCCATGACTCAATGTTCCATAATTCACTTTTTTGTGTGTTTTTTGTATCCTATTAAGGAGAAAACTGTTTAGGTTATGGAAGAAAATCTAAGTATAAATCATGTTTTACAATTCCCTACACAAATATTTTGTCAAATCATAGGAATATCACTCAAGGAACACATAATAAATGTCATAAAGTCAAGTAATCCATCTTATATGACATTTCATATGCCTGGGATGTAAATTATAATTATTTCCTAAAATGATGCCTGATATGGACTTCACTCAACTCATTTTTCCATGGTGATATAATGTTCACAATCATATCAATAATAAAATCATGTATCATTTACATCACAAAATGGTGTAATCAAACCAGTTTTAATATGAATAATAGAAAACAAAAATTCTGTATTATAGGTATTTTACTTTTTTCTTGTATATGGGTTAGCTACACTCAGAATTACCTCATTACCATATTTCAATACCTTCATAATATCTAATTTATTGTCTCTAGATAGAAAATATTGAATATAAAATTCTATTATAGCAATTATTAACATCCAAAACTAGAATCCACTAAATGGTTCCCTAAGCTAGTGGGTTGCAGGGCCTCAAGCGTGCCTCTCCCCACCACAGTGGTGTTCAACAAATATAATGGGTATGAGGTGGTATAGTGGGTAGACTATACCATCATTATCGTATTAATGCATCAGTACCACAAGTGAATAAATTGAATAATAATAATTGTAATAAATCATTTAAAGACAGAAGATAAATATCCAATATATAGTTATAATAAATAAAAAAAACAGGAGTGTCATATACAATATGATGATCATTTCATGTATATATAAAAATAACAGGCAATACGTGAAAGAAAGAATATATTACAATATATTTATTAAAATAAAAAATTCGAAAAATGAATATCTCTTAATGTCATCACAAGAACAACTCATTATCATGATCAAATTCTCCTAAAAATGATTAAATCAATAATCATAAATCTGGCAGTTTCCCTTGTCCCTACCTGTATCCATGAAGTCTGTCTTGGTACCTAATGACTACCCAAAAAAGGTATGAGGTAACACTGAATATTACACTAATAACAGTGTTTACAAAAATTCTAGTTTGTTTATAATCAATTAACAAGCGTAAAATATATCATAGATATAGTAATAACAATAATAAATTTTAAACATTAGATATAATCCAATATTGTCAAACATGGATCACTGTGAACAATAGTCATGATACAATTAACAAGGAAAACCATATATCATAAGTAAAAGGGAGTGATAATGTTTATAATAAAACCTATAATCTGATTCCCATAACAAGGTGATTTGTAAAGCATATTAAAATATCCACAACATCTACACCATGAAACCATGTTTATAACATCTACAATGACCTATGTCATGTAATTCATTTTCGTAACATGAATGTATGGATCCAAGGTATAAAAGTGCATGTAATTCACTTCCAGTACATATAGAAACTTGAAGGAAATTCTATATATTCATTGGCAGTGTCTAAGGATCATGTCTACAGAGCGTGTCTAATACG
Source organism: Viscum album (assembly GCA_963277665.1). NCBI lineage: Eukaryota > Viridiplantae > Streptophyta > Magnoliopsida > Santalales > Viscaceae > Viscum > Viscum album. The sequence continues at coordinate 788,155,081 of OY728166.1, forward strand.
AGTCCAAAAAAACTGGATCAAAGGGGTAGAAATTCCCTTTACATCCAATGGAATTAGGATCCATGTATTATAAAATTCAATGTTATCCACTACCATAATCAATACCAATCTTTGAAGTAGAAATTTCCAATGAATCCAATGTAATCATGATCCAGGTAGTAGAATTTTCTGAGGATTCCACTACCATAATCAATAAAGATCTATGGAGTAGAAATTTACACAGAATCCAAATTATTAGGATCTGAGGTGTGTAAATGTATAAGGTGTTCACTATCATAATCAACATGAATCAATGGAGTAGAAATATCAATGGAATACAAGGGAATCAGGACCTAAGGAACTCATCTTGGGAAATCAATAGCATTATAAATTCATCAATATATACATAACCATTCACAATCTATGAGTTCTCCATATCATTTCCATATTTTCCATTCATACAATTTAATAAATTAACATCATGTAATCACACGTAATGGAGGAAAAATAACTCTCTTCTAAATTTTCATTTAATTCAACGAGGCTCTCTCTATAAATAGTGAGATCATAGACACCCAACAGGGTGGTACAAGATACAAGAATTACATGAAAACACCTCCCAAGTGGTCGAAATAGTAATGAAAGGGTATAATTCACCCATCGAGTGGCTCAGGTTGAGGATAACGTCTTAAAACCATACAATGGTACTCAAGGAAAAAAATAGGTTCAAAAAGTTATATCAATATATTGATTTAATTTTTGGGGTAAATTTAGAAATTCTATCAAGTTGAACAATGACAATAAGTTATATAAATCACCAAAATTTTTGGTATTGTTATAGACCCCCTATTATATACCCATGATAGTACACATATCCAGTATAATCTCCAAACTCATCCTATATCGGATGAAAATGAAGAAATGGATGAACATGCTGAAAATATAACGTAAGATCCTACACCAAAATAACTATTTTGAGTAGAAGATAAATAGTGAAAGGTGAAATATGAATAGAGGGCTCACCTACAATAATCCAACAAGACTAATGGTCGAATAATCATAGTCCAGATCTGGAAAACACACCAAATCCTAGTTGAGGCAAAAATGGGAGCTAGATTGGTTGATTTCCTTTAAGTGAAGAGAATATAAATAGGATAGGGGGATTTAATAAAAATGGAGGTCTTATATCTTATTTTAAAAACTCGCCTCATGAATTTACATGGACTGTAAATGATTTACACATCATTTCATGCTTAGGATTTCAGTTCAATAAAATTTAATTAAATGATGTGAATATATCATTCCAAGAACAATACACACTAGGTATTCCAAATAAATGTCATGTATTTGGAACATAAGAAGACTTCATTTCTTTTCTTCCTTCTATTAACAAAATAACCCAAATAGACCATAAGAAAAACATAAGGGTCAAATCCAAAAGGAGAACATAAACAATAGTTTAACAAAAAACAAAAGTATTTATACCTCATCAAAAAAATTAGGATTTTGTAATTATTATATATGTATTACATGATTGGAAAACAAAAATTCAGATCAATATAATCCAGTGAATCAACCAAGAAAACAAAAAATACCTTCCGGGGGTACCGTCTCCCCATGATTTACAATACTACATATATTATCATTACAACTTCATGTATACATAACATTGAAAGATGGAGATGTTTCCTACATTCTATATAAATAATAAATAATTTGAAATTTCATTACATGTGTAATTGGTCTCTATAGTATAAAAAAGATTCTCATGTTTGAATGGTTCGATGTCTCGATGATGAATACATTCATAAGGTATATTTTCATAATACATCTATCCAAAAAATGAGCTAATATGTTCTTTAAAGTTAACAGCTATTAAAAATTTCTACAGATAGTTATATTGCTACTATATAAAGATAAAACCCTGAAAATCATAATTTGGGTTCATTCATACTTGTATCACTTCTACATAAAAATTAAATTTGATTTAATGAAAATTGACAATAAAAAATAACAACTTGAAAAGGATCTTAAAAAGAAAGTAACATAAAACATACTATTTTTGTTTCCTACAGTTCAGTGGTAAAACTATATAATACAATTATATAGAATATATTTTTACTTGTTTTATTACATATTTTTATTGTTTTTTTGAAGCATGTATTATGATCACAATCAATCACGATACCCCAAATATTTATTTTTTAAATCAAATTCATGGATATATATCAAAATGACAAAAGATTATGTAAATGGAGAATTTTTTATGCATTGTAATCAAAATTTTATAAAGAAAACTTCAAATTATAAGATTTAGTCAGGGTTTTTACATGAATTTGATTATTATAGGGATGTATCTAAATATAGGATAAATCATGGTGTGAAGTCAGTGTCTAAATATATGAATAATATATATTACATCAAATGGAAATATATTAAGGTATATATAGAAGTACTTAACTATAAAAAAATTGAAATCAATTTAAATATTTTGGTCAATGTTTCTTTAGTGTATTTAGTAAGATAACTTTACAGATTGCGGATATTATTTTTTTCAAATTTATTAATGATATCATGAAGCCTCAAAATACTAGAATACCTGAATAAGTAATTTCTAAAGGTAATTAAAATTTCATTAAAAATATTTATTCATAATTTTTTTGTCTATAATTTTTTAGTAATACTAAGATCCTCAAAAATCTACATACTCAAAGGAATAATTATATTTTTTATGGATGAGTGGGAAATATACATAGTGTTAGAATATTTGAATACAATATATTTTTAATGTTACCTACTATGTTTGTGATCTATTATAGGATATAACCATAGAAATAAATTTGTGGTGTGAAGAATTAGTTTCAGAATGGGTATATATTTATTTTGATCCATTTCTGTAGGATAAGTATAATAAATGAAATAAATTTGTTCATAAATGAATAGGTAGGATATATTGTGTTAGAATGTATTCAAAAATTATAAAGAAGTGACATCCTACTACTTATTTAGTTAATTTTCTCACTATATTATCTAATCTATTTAGTTAATTTCCTTATCTTTTATATCCTTTATTTATTTTTTAAAACAAAAAATTAGTTGAAAACACATGTCACATGATCAACACTAAGAAAAAGAGATTGGATAGTTTTCAAACATTGATAAAATGATCCATAGTTAATTTTTCATGTGTTGGAATTGACCACATATCAATGAAAAACATGTTATGGTCGGTATAACCATAAGTATGTGTTTTTGAATATAAAATTTCAATTTTTTTCTAAACTTGTGCCACATTAAAAACCTATAAAATAAGCCAAATTTATTATCCGAATTTTGGGAAAACAATCCATAATTCATTTTTCACATGTAGGAATTAACCTTGTATCAATCTGACACCTGATGGGGTTAGTATGACTCAAAGTATGTGTCTTCAATAAAAAGATTCTTTTATATTAATATATACATCTAATTTACAAAAAAAAATGACCATTGTTTATTTTATAAATTTATGAAAAAGGCCCATAATTCATTTTTTAAATGTTTTCATTTAACTTACATTAATCTGAGACATAGTGTGGTCGAGATGAATTAAAATGTGTGTTTTTAATGAAATGTGTCATTTTAGTTTAAAACACATGTCAAATAGTCAAAACATAGACTAATACAATGATTATTTTAAAACATTAGTAAAATGATCCATAATTCATTTTTATTTTGTGTAGAAATTTACCACACATCAATATGACACCTGATGTGGTCGATATGACCAGATGTATATGTTTTAAGTTAAAAAGATTCAGTTTAGTTTAAACACACATCAAATAGTCCAAACTATGAAATTGATCTTGGATTGTTTTCAAATATTATAAAAATTGTCCATAATATATTTCTAACATATAGGAATAGAAAACATGTCAATAAAAGACATGATTTTCTTGGTACGGCTCAAAATATGTATTTTCAAAATAGAAGTGTCCTTTTAGTTTAAAACACATATCACATAGCCAAAACTGAAAAAATGATATCTTATTGTTTTCAAACATAAATAAAATGATACATAATAAATAGTTCACATTTAGGAATTGACTTTACATCAATCTGACACACGATGTGGTCGATATGACTCCAAGTGTTTGTTTTCCTTATAAAATTACAATTTTAGTTTAAAATGGACATAAAAAGATTAAACCAAGAAAAAGAGCTCATATTGTCTTTATTTATTTTGATAATGATACATTATATATTTTTTACATGTAGTAATCAACTTCCTGTCAATATTACACATGTTGTGGATGGTTTGAGTGGAAGTACATATCTTTAACATAGAAGTGTCATTTTATTATAAAATGCACATCACATAGAAAAAACTGAGAGAAAGAGATTAGATTGGTTTCAAACAATAGTAAAGGATTTATAATATGTTTTTTATTTATAGGAACTGACCAAACTTGAATTTCATGCATAATATGGTCACTATGACTCAAACTGTGTGTTTGTAATATAAAAGTTGTTTTTTAGTTTAAAATAGGTATCACATATCCAAAACCTAGAAAAACAATTCATATTTTTTAAAAAAATTATTAAAATGATCCATAATATATTTTTGATGTGTAGGTATTGACAAAACATCAATATGACACACAACGTGGTTGATATGACTCAAATTACATATTTTTTAATATAGATGTGTCATTTTAGGTTGAAACACATATCACTTAGACAAAAAAAATTGGATTGTCTTTAAACATTAGGAACATTATCCATAATATATTTCTATTGTTTAGGAATCAGCCACATGTAAATATGACATATGGTGTGTTTGGTAATACAAAAAGTGAATGTTTTCAGTATAAGTGTTAGTTTAGTTTGAAACATGTCTCGTATAGTGAAATTTGAGAAAACTATATTGGATTGTTTAAAAAAAATAATAAATTAATAAATTATTTATTTGTGACTTGTAGCAATAGACCACACTTCAATCCGAAATATGATGTGTTTGATATGACATTATGTTTACGTTTTTATTACAAAAGTTTCATTTTAGTTTAAAATTTATATCAGAAATAGAAGACCAAGAAAATGAGATGAAATTATTTTCAAAATAAAGGAAAACAATCCATAAATAATTTTTTTATATTAATGAGTCAACTAAATATCATTTTGACACACAATATGGTCAATACGACTCGAACAATGTATTTTTAATATTAGTGTCATTTTTATTTAAAACATGCCTGTCATATAACAAAAATGATAAAATGAGAACGTATAATCTTAAAATTATTTTAAAATAATAAATTATATATTTTTTATGTGTAATAATCAACAACAATTCAATCTAACGCACTATGTGGTCAGTATAAATCAAAGTGAGGGTTTTCAATATAAGAACAACTTTAGTTTAAAATGAAACTCACATTGTCAAAACCAAGAAAAAAATATTGGACTGTTTTCAAATTATAGGAAAACTATATATAATATATTTCTGATGATTATTAATTTAATGAATTTAAATCTGTCACATGATTTGGTTAGTATGACTCAAAGAACATGTTTTCAATATTGAAGTGTAATTTGAGTTTAAAATACATATAACTTAGTAAAAACCAATCAAACAAGTTTGATTATTTTAAAACATTAGGAAAATGATCCATAATATTTTTTTGATATTTATGAACCAACGACATGTCAATTCAACTCCCAATTTAGTCGGTATGACTCAATTTGCATGGTTTCAATATAAGTGTCATTTTAGTTTAAAACAAACATCACATAGTGAAAACTAGGAAAAAATGATTGAATTAGATTCAAATTTATGTAAAATACTCCATTATAAATTTATGATATATAATAATCAACCAAACATAAATTTGACACATGATATATTTTCTATGATAGAATGTGCATGTTTTCAATATAAAAGATTCTTTTTAGTTTAAAACATGTATCACATAGCCAAAACAAAGGAAACAAGATTGGATTATTTTCAAACTTCATAAAAACAATCTCTGATTCATTTTTGATATGTAAGAATCAACCAAATTTCAATCCAATAAATGACATGGTCGGTATGAAATGAAGTGTGTGTTTTCAATATTTGTATCATTTTTGTTTAAAATGCACCTCAGAGAGCCAAAACCAAGAATATGGGCTCAGATGGATTTCAAACATTAGGGAAGCCATAAAAAAATATTTTTAATGAGTAGTTATCAACAAAACATTAATCTAACAAAGGATGAGGTTGATATGAATCAAAGTGTGTGAATACAATATAAGTGTTATTTTAGTTTAAAATGTGCCATAGATCATCAAAATAAAGAAAATGATCTTGGATAATTTTAAAATTTTAGTAAAATAACCAGTAATATATTTCTAACATATTGGAATTAAATCACATTAATATAACACACAATGTGGTCAGTATGACTCTAAGTACATGTTTTCAATATAGAAGATTCATTTTTTTAAACGACTATCACATCGCCAAAAATCACGATAATGAGTTCTTATTGTTTTCAAAAATTAGGAAGATGATGAATAATATTTTTCTAACGTGTAGTAATCTACCATATGTAAATCTGAGACACTATGTGGTTAGAATGCATCAAATTACATGTTTTCTATAAAAGTGTAATTTTAGTGTGAAATGTTCCTCACAAAGTCAAAACCAAGAAAATGAGATCAGATTGTTTTAAAATATTATAAAAATATCCATGATATATTTTTGATGTGTAGTAATTGACCACTCATAAATCTGGCATATGATGTGGTCAGTGTGAATCAAAGTGTATGATTTAAATATAAAAGTTTCATTTTAGTTTACAACATGTATCACATATACAAAACCAATAAAAATATCTCAGATTGTTTTCAATTTTTTTTTGAAAATGATCCATAATTCATTTTTGGTGTGTATTAATCTACCGCAAGTCAATCTAATAAACAATGTGGTCTGTATGACTTGAGGTGTGTGTCTTCAATAAATGTGACATGTTAGTTTAAATTATACCTCCCATTTCCAAAATTGACAAAATGAGATTATATGGTTTTGATACATTGAAAAAATGGTCAATAATATATTTATTATATGTAGGAATCATCCAAAGTTTGATATGACATAGGATGTGTTCAGTATGACTAAATTACATGTTTTCAGTATAAGTGACATTTTATTTTCTAATGCAGATAAAATACTAAAAACTAAGAAAATGAGCTCTAATTGTTTTAAAAAATTTGGACAAACTTCCATAATATATTTTTAACATATTGGAATTTAATTAATGTAAATATGATATAGAATATGTTTGGTATGAGTCTAGGTACCTATTTTCAATATAGAACTGTCATTTTAGTTTTAAAGGCATATCACAACATAGTCAACACTGAGAAAATGAGCTCATATTTATTTTTCAAACATCAAGAAAGTGATATGTAATATATTTTTTATTTTAGGAATCGAATGAATATCAATATGACACACGACCAGTATTATTATAAGTGTGTGTTTTAAATATAAGTCTCATTTTAGTTTAAAATGTTCCTCACATATTCCAAATTTAGAAAAAAGATTATATTGTTTTCATATTTTCTTGAAATTGGTCCATAAAATATTTCTGAAATGTAGGGATCGATTGCACATCAGTATGAAACATGATGTGTTCTATATGACTCATAGTGCGTGTTTTCAATATAAATGTGTCGTTTTAGTTTAAAATGTTTATCACATATCCAAACCAAAAAACATCATATTGTTTTAAAAAATTGTGAAAATGATTCAATTTTTTTGTGACATGTAAAAATTGACTGAATGTCAATATGACATGTGATCTGGTATGTTTGACTCAAACTGAATGCCTTTAATATGAGTGTCAATTTAGATTAAAACAAGACTCTCATAGCCAAAAAATAGTAGATATTCTCACATTATTTTCAATATTTAGGAAAATTATCCATAATATAGTTCTGGAATATAAGAATTAACTAAAAATCAATCTAACACATGATTAACTAATAATATGATTCATATATATAGTAGTTAACAATTTAATTTATCCTATGGAGATTATATGATACTAAAATTATAATTTTTTAACTTTTTATTTAATGATATAAAAAAATTGTTTTATTTCTAGGAAAAACGTTTTTATAGAGGTTGAGGGTTGAAAAGAGTCTTTTTGTTTTGACGTTTTATATGTGTTTTAATTTTTTAGATAATTGTAAATATGATATTATGTAAATATTTTGTTTATAAATTTTGAATAAAAATTATAGTTCCATGTGTGATTTCTCTTCCAATATTGTTTACTCTATATTCCTATTCTTTTTAATGTATTCTGATTAGGTGTGATTATACAGGTCTTTTATATGGATGATAAAGGATTATTACTCTGTAGCTGATGAAATGGACTTTATCAGTGTAAGGTGATGCAGCTATAAGGGGACCGTTTATCAGCACATCATCTAGCACTAATAAAGGGTTTCGTCATCAGTTATCTATCTGGCATTGATAAAGAGTCTCTTTATTTGTTCTTTTTATAGTTTTTATATAGATACTATTTTTCAACACTTAGGAAAATTGATAATAAAAGCACCCTTTATCAATTCTCCTAGAAATCCATGATAAAGGATGTAGCATTTTAATATCACTTATGTTTTAAGCACGTTGAAGCATTGAAACCGATCATTTTTTGGTCTGTTAAAAGCACATTTCATCATTGTGTATTTCCTATTTTGTTACTGGAATAAATAAATTCAATTATAATTATCTTAAGTGTGATGAATATTAATTGTATCTTAAAGTTATAACATATCAAGTGTAATTATTAATGGAAAATTATCAATAACATGTTACATAGTAAAGCTGATTGAATATGGATGTAATTTTTGAATAATAGATGGGTCATTACATATCATTATATATTGAATAACTTGTTTATAAATTATTATTAAATTAAATGAACGATAATTATTGAAGAATACATCCATAGAGAACTAGGAATTAATACTACTATTTATGATGATGTACATCCTATGGATGATTTTTTATACTGGACTAAGGCAATTGAGAGGAACCAAAGTTGATTTAAAGAGGCCATAGGATTATTCAGTGGATACAATAATTTAGAGTTAATGCATAAATTTGGTGATGTACTAAATCTTACTAATGTAGGTAAGGGAATTATAGAAATTTTGAGATGAAAATGGAAAATTCATTAAGTTTTCATAAGGTTCATTACATTTTTTGTAAGTTTTATTAATCTTTATGATGATTTTTTGACCCAAATATCTAGAAATGTAATAAGCCCATAAAAATCATAAGGTTAATTTTATTTTCATACGATACATTGAAATTTTTCTCGTGTTTAACATAAACTTACTCAAAATGTATTTTCCAAATTAAATATGAGAAGAGGGGATGAATTTCTATTTTCAAAAACTAAAAAAATTAAAAGATAAAATTAAAAACTAAATAATATTCATATTATATTGAAATTATTTGAATATGTATTAATGATTAATTTCACTATTAATTAAGTGATTATGCATAGTGGAAATGGATAAATCAAATATATGAAATTATAAATATCGAGTTTAATTGATAGTGGGAAATAAATAATCAATTTGTAAAAGAAAACAAGAAAAAAGAATAGTATTGAAAATGAATTCCATAGTAGATATGTGTGAAACCCAATGTATCATCCAATTATGTTGAGAGGATTATATTTTTTATACCTTAATATTATTGGTAAAGCAGGAACTTGTGCTTCAAAATTCGGGATTTGATCACACTCTTGAGCATCCTAGGTAGTAAAACAACGCATCCATCACTTTTTCTATTTTGATAACCCTTTGTAAAATGAGATGACAAAAAGATGGTTTTTTATGATTTGAAACCGTTGAAATATCATTCCCTAGGCTCTAGTATTGATTTTTATAATTAAAATTAGATATATAAATTATATAACACATCCTAATTGATTGAGGAAAAGTTTTAGTTGTCTCTTGAAATAAATTTGGTATTGGAGAGAATTCAATAGAGCATCGATTTTGGTGATCCAAACATGGATAAGGGATAATATTTTTAATTAAAAAAATGTAGATAACTAGTAATTATTTCAATTCACAATGGAACCCTATTTATATTATATAATATTTCAATGAACATTCTAGAAATTGCTAAGGTCATCTGAGTCCATATAAGAAGAATATAATTAAATTTTTTTATATAATAAATTCAACCTTGGAATGACTACCTTGACACTACTAGCTTCCCAGTGGCACACCCAGATCTCAATACTTATATAAAATTTATAGTGGATATCTGTTACCAACCAGCTGGTCTCTAATGGTGTTTTGGTATAAGAACATTGTTCTATAACAATCAATAGCTATTTTATGGACTCATGAATAAAATTCATGCTATACATTTGTCACCAGATACCCAATAGCCTACACCAGCAAGCTGGTTCTATCTAAAACTATCCAATTTCTACTATGGCCTACCTAGATTCATTATAAGGCCTTTAGTTGACCCTCCAACATCATTCTAAGATCTGAAAACATGATAAGTGTAATTTTTAAGCCTCTAAAAACATTTTTAATAGTTATTTGAATAATATTTAAAATACTCATTAATTATATAAAATATATTACTTAAAGTCTAAGTGTTGAGATTGGAATTCACCCAAATATAATCAGTAGAAACACAAAATAGTGTTTGTGATTGTTAAAAAACTATGAGAGATAGAGAGTAGTAAAAATCACTCACTTTTGATGATAAAAATCATGTAACATAAAAATAATATCAGGTGTGAATCAACAGTGAATGATATATCAACGTATTAATGTTTTCAATGTATAAAATATATCAAACAAGATATTCAATATAATCAATATGTATATAAAAACATGTCATATTTCAAAAAAGTGTCAAATATGTAACTCCACTATTGTGAACAAATTATGAAATAAGACATATAACAAACAAAATTATCTCCATTTTAATTTCATTGAAAAAATTATCCCCCTTTTAATCTCAATAAAAAAATTCTCCCACATTATTATTATAAAAAATTAAAACAAAAAGACGAAATAGAAAACGTACAAGTAAAATTTTAAATTAAAACTATTGAGATATTTTTCAAAAAATCGATATTTTTTGAAAAAAATAGTTCAATTGAAAAAACGTATTCTGAAAAATAGAAATAAAATCAAATGATAATTCAAAATTTTGAAATCATCCCTTAGCTTCCAAATTCCCTATTTTTAGTTTCATTTAATATAGAGATAGTGGTATGATAAAATATGGTTTTAAAATAAAAAAGTGGATTTATAAAGACAAATAAAAATGGAATACAATGGAAAATGAAAGGAAATAAATAATAAATAATTTAAATAGAAAGGTGAGTGAAAAATATAGAAAAAATGAGATTAATATAAAGGAAAGATAAAATGAGAACATAAAGAGAAATGGATATTGAAAAATTATGGTATATACCTTTTCCCAAAAATTATTTCCCTCAATGAATATTTATCTTTTGTACTTAAACAATCCTTCATATAAATATCTTGGAAATGTTCCATTTTGATGAATAAAATTGAAATCATCATCAAATTTTATTTTTTTCAAATACAACTCAAAAAAATATCTTTATAAAGACAATTCTATCTAGAAATTTTACTCATTATTAGTCTTCCATTATTGTAGAAATAAATTTATAATTATAAATATATATAATTCCTCAAATAATGTTTGAAAAAAATATTAAAACCAGTTTAATTAATAAAAAACTATGGAGTGTATTCATGGATAAAAAAATACACAGTTAAAAAAAATATTCTAGAATATATAACATTGACATTTGAAAATAAGTGATTGGGATTTTAATGAAATTTTAAATAAAATGTCTTTCTTAAGGGAAATTTATATATTCATTATACAAGTATCCTTCTCAAATAAATTAAAAACTGAGATATAGGGATCTTATTTAAAAGATAAATAACAGAAAAAATTCAAAATAAATAAATAATATGTAGATTTTATAAATGATAAAAATATTTTGAAAAGGTCAAGAATCAAAATAAATTTTAAAAATATTTATAAAGTTATCCATGGTTTAACAGAATGAATCATAACCATACAATCAATAAATAACCATTAATAAAATGAAACAAATAAAAAACTATATATTCCTTGAAAATGTATTCTATATGAAAACCCACCCTATAAAATTTCAAAAATTTGTCAACCTTTTTTTAGTGATATCTAAATAAATAGTGTCTAAGATCAATGTGTTTAGTGTGACAGTATTCAATAATTTTTTAGAAATATTTATTTAACCTTTATTTCCACATATACAGGGGATATAGTCATATTTAATCCCAAAGTCCAAGATAGTATTTTCATTCATATTATTTGGAAAAAAAAACTCATATCAGCCATGTAATTTGATTCATCCCAAAAAAACAATAATTTTTTTCTTCTTACTTCTCCATTGGATATGTTTTTTCCAAGTAGTTAGCATGTACCAAGTTTAATTTTTTAATCTAGTTAACATCCACTAAAATCAGCATCTGAAATTCTTTTTATTTTAAAATGTGTTTCATTTGGATTAAAAACATAGATTTTAATTTTATTTTAAATTATATAAATTATTTTTAATTCATTTAAGAAGATATTTATTTGACTTATATTGAAAATGAACACATATACAAACAATAAACATTATTTTAGTCTAGGATGCATTAATATATTGTATATTCTAAATTAAACTTATTTAATCCATATTTTCAATTATCGTACCATCTTCATCTAATTTTATCTTACAAGTTGTACCTATGGGTTTACTAATTTCCTTATCTGGATCCATGTAAAAAATAAAAAATTTATCATTAGTTTATATACCTTTTTAATAAAAATATAATCAATTTTGTGGGAAATTATAAAATTGAGAATGAATTTCAGTCCACCCATAAATATCATTTCAAATTTATTTTTCATTAAATTAGATAATTGAAAAGAACTGGATTTATTAGGTCATTTAATAATCACATAAACCATATATTTTTATAAAATTAAAAAAATTATTTTTCATTTTCAAAAAATAAATATTATTTTCCAATTTTAAATTAATTTTATAAAATAAAATTAATTAAAATTTCATACTAAGCTTGAAGGTCTTATTTTAAACCATAAATTACTTTAGTTAATTAAAAAAAGACTAGGAAAATTAGGCTCTTCAAAGCTATGTGTATTTTTCAATAAAAACATCTTCCCAAATACAACCATTTGCAAAGGTACTTTAAACATCTAGTTGAAAGAGTTTGGAAATATCAGAGTCGGTAAATTAAAAATATATTCTTATTTATTATAAGAGAGTAATAAAAGAAAATGTTTCACTGATGTCGATTAAATTTTCTTTTTTTAAAAATTTTATCTTCTTAACATGATTTATTTCTAGTTATATTTCTATTTTTATCTAGGTTATTCCTAAACAGCCACTTAGATCCCATGACAACATGATCATTAGACCTTTCTAGAATAGTATTACATCATTTTTTGATAATTTATTTAGCTTCTCTTGCATATAAATAACCCAGTTTAATCTACAAGAGAATCATTACTATTATGGGGCTCTAAGTTAAATATGAAGGAAAGATTTTCAAAATCATTTAGGACCGATATTCTAGTACAAGTTCCCACAGGCAAATATCGAATGAAATTTTAAAGGGTATGGCCTCTGATATATTTAGGAGGTTTAGGTAAATAATTAAATGGATATTAATTATCAACTTAAATATCTTAAATCTAGAATGGTGTCTTTGAGGTCAAAAAGCCATTTTCAAAAATATTTTGAGAATGTGTTTCTGAAAAAATTTCATTAAAAAATTCTTGAATTTACTCTTCAATTGATTAAGTCCTTTTATTAAAGATCTTTCATGGATTTCTTGAGATGGAGTACCCTAGAAAGATTATTTGTTCAGCTTTTGAATCCAATTAACCAAGATTAAATTCTGTATTATGAATAAAAAGTTTATAATCAAGAATATTAAAAAACTGAAATTTGGATTTTGTTTTTCAATGTTTATAAAGGTTTTTTTAGAAAATGAATTTTGAGAATGTGATTAATTATAATATAAGATGTATTTATGTCCAAAAACCAAAAATATTGAGGTAAATTAAATTCATTTTAAAGATTTCAAGAAATTTAGGAGAGATATTGGTTTCATCTTTCCACTACCCAATTTTTTTTGGGGGGGATCAAGGTACAAAAAATGAATTATTATATCCCTCAAAAGGTCCTAAATAATCCAATTAATTATTATCATATTCTCTAGAGTGATCACATAAAATATAAATAAAATTTGATAACCTTTTTAGTTTAAATCATTTTATAAAACATTATAATATAATAACAATACTAACTTTTATAAGATAATAATTAGGTCTAAGTGGATCTTATAAAGTCGTAATAAATAACAAAATTAAATTATATACCTCAAATAAATTCAATTTGTAATTTTTTAAACAAATCTAGATGATTTATTTTATGATATTAAAAATTGAAATCCATTTTTTTAGATTTTAATTAATATTTGTGTTTTATAACATATTGTAATGTTTCATAAACCATGTTATCATTGAAATTTGGATTCATAAAATATCATACAAGATGATAATGGTCATGTTTCCAAAGTGAGTGTGTACTAAAATGACGAATTAAGTTATTCCAAAATCCACAACTCTATATTTTGTGAATTAATGATTTCCAAATTTTATCATGAAATATATTTTAAATCGATTTAATGATCATTTTGATGAGAAGTAGTATTAAATAAATGACTTTTTAATGTAAATTGTTTTGTAAATATCATTTCTTAATGTAATTTTCAAACTAATTTCACAAAATATGCTAATATTTAGAAAATTTTGTTTCAGAGACTTTGAAAAATAAAACATTTTAAATATTATTTTTGTTATAAAAACTTATTCTACCATCACCGTGTGTATTATCCTTTATGTTATCACTAAAGGTGATGTTTTCTCAAGATAAACAATTTATTTTATTTTATTTAGAGTTTTTTACAAACATGTGTCTCGATAAACCACTATCATGTTACAATAGTGCTTCATGGACTTTATTCTTAATATTCTTATCCTCAACAACTTATTTAATATGATCCATATAGAACAAAAAACTTTATTCACTTAAATTGGATATGGAATTTGAGTCTGTAATGTCGTATATTTCACTCCATATTGTAACTAGGACAACCTTCTTACTTTGTTTCATTTATAAAACATTATTTTTGTAGTGGGGGTAATTCTAGATTTATGTGATAATTTTACATATATTAAAAGATTTTCACTTTTAGTTCCACCTTTTTATTTACTTAAATGGTTTTTTGAAATATTTGTTTCTATAAATAATTGTTTTATATTCTTATTGAATAAAGAAAATCCTGAAACATCAACTGTTAAAGAGTCATGACTAGTATCTTTGAAGGTGACTATTTTCATTGCATATTTTTCTTTATTGGATTCTTTCTCATCTTGTATATTTAATGTAATTTTGTAAGTAATTAGATAATTGTGGATATATTTGACCAAAAATATCCTAATTCCCTTCTATTCTTCTATATTCATGACCTTTGGTTCCCAAATTATTTTCAAGACCCATAATATATTTTTGACTATGTTTTTTATTAAAAATATTCACTAATATTTTTATAAAGTTTGTAAACATAATAGAAATATATTGATAAATATTTATAAGAAATCTATCAAAATCCTTACTATAAATGGATAATCAAGTATATTTAGCCTTTTTGGTTCCTTCATGAGTGACTTATAGATATTTTATTATTTCATTGGTAGTTTTACAATTAGATAAAAGATTTAATTAATTTTGATCTAGACTATAATATAAAGAATACATGGATATTAAATTATGGTTAAATGATCTAATATCATTAGGTGTCCACGTATCTTCATATACTCATTAACAGTATATTCCAACATAACCATTTTTTATACAAGGTATCACATGCTACATAGTAAAGATTACATTTGATTTTTTTAGTAGGAATAATCTATTCCATAAAATATAAGAGAATTTTGATAAGTGTTAGATGTCATCTTAAAAAAATGTGTACTTCAATTATCATAATAATAAAAGACAATATTGTCTCTCATGGAAATTTTATTCCCATGTATATTTGGAAGGATGGGGATTTACCTTCTAAAAAACTCAAACAAATGAAAAGAGAAAATTCAAAAATAAATGATATTTATATTATAAGTCAATAATTTAGATCCATATTAGAATATCAATTTAACATGAATTAAGTGAGTATGTGTAACATCTCAGTTCTAGAAGCCACCCAGAGGCACCCCGTACCCGGTTGGTCACATGGCCTCAAGCACATTTTCCCACGCGCCAGTGGCTGCCAACTAACAGTGAAGGGTTGGGTGTGATAGTAGGGAAACTATGCCCTCATTGGAAGAGTACACAGCTAAAGTGAACAACACACAATAGCGGAAGAAGTAAATATACAATAATACTAAACAATGGAAGAATGGAATAATAAAAAACTAGATCACATATACATATAAAAGGATCCATGATTCATATGTCTAGGAAACCAACCAAACAAGTCAGAAAGATAGAAATACAAACACTGCTAAACCAAAGTACAAAAGAAAAAAGATAAACAACTCCTCATAATCGCAAGCCTACGCTTAGTCCCATTCTCTCCACCTCCACAGCAAGTCAAGTACCTGAAGTAGAAGGGAACATTACCTTATCTATAGCTGCAGATATATAATCTATTTCGTCCCAAAAGCATGACCCAAATAGGGTGTGAGACTAAATCCCAGTAGTCAACCACCCGAAGATCTGTGCCTAACAGTCAGTGAATATATGGTAGTTAAAAGTATAGGAAATAGTAAATAGGAAAATACTCAGTAGTAAACAATCTACAGTTTTAATTTCAAGAAACAGTGAAAAAAACAGCTAAACCCCAAACAGGAAACCCTCTGGAAAGTAATCACAACCACCCCCTCTGGTCCTACCTTAGAAGTACAAGCAGCCCTCTGGGCTGTGCACTCGGCCTAACACCTCTGGTTCATCCATAAGAATTAATAAAGACTCTTTGAGGAAGCAATCACAGTCAATTCCCCTTATAGTCTACGATAGTCAGGGACTCTCTGCGGAAGCTCACATGGTCAATTCTCCTTATAGCCCCATGGTTAAGGACTCTCTAAGGAAGCTTAATCGGTTAATTCCCCTTATATCCCAAGTCGATCAATTAATTCAAAGAATCTACAAGGAATCTCACATGGTCAATTACTCTTATAGTCTAAAGTAGTTAAGGACTCGCTAAGGAAGCTCACTCGGTCAATTCCCCTTATATCCCAACATGATTCAAAGACTCTCTGATGAAGCTCACTTGGTCAATTCCCCTCATAGTATAACGTGCTCTAAGACTCTCTAAGTAAGCTTACTTGATCAATTTCCCTTATAGCCTACTACACCAGGTTCTCACGGCCTCGTATAGGTAAACGAGTATAGAAATGAAATATGGCCAAAGTAAACCTACAGAACTACTTGACTAATTAGTCTACAACATATCATGCATGTCAGAGTACAAATATTCCACCATACAACTCTAGGCATGGAAAACAGGCAAGGCTGCCAAACAGGATAAACATGTCCAAATAGTTATAAACAGAGCATGCATGGGAAAAACATCCAAAGCATAGAAAATCAACCCTATTTACATCCATTTAACCTCTATACAAGCATACAAGCATGGAAGGAAATCAACAGTGGTAAAATAGTAAACCCGTAATACCTCGTTCAAGGGTATTGGTAAAAATTGTACATAATACTCAAGGACTTTGAATATAAATGCATAAAACACCGACCATGGTGTTATGAGATCGCTAAATGTGATCCATGAAGCTAAAATCTCCTTAGAACATCGAAGATCTACAAAAACATCTAAAACTCTCAACCCATGATATCTCATGAGATATGACAAATCAGAAGATGGTACTCTAGGAGAAGAGAGGACTTACCAATGTCATTCCAACACAACTGAAAGTGTTCTATTCGGAGGAAGGATGCTCCCTCAAGGTTTCATCGATGATCTGCGGTGGTACGGAGCTCTCGGTCGAACAGGACCTAGAAGAAGAGTGTTATGGCGATTAGACGTGACCTCTGTGCGTTTAATGAAACAAAATAAAGTACACAACGTGTAATTCTGAATTACATGACATGTACTCTCCGTTTTTGTACTCCACATTAGGCGGCCTCCACTCTCCCCCACACAGTCGTGTGTGTGGCTACTACACAACCAACACATGGTCTCCTGCAACAAGGCATTACACTGAGTGTAGTCATAAAGTAAACGACATGTACTTAGAAAATTTCAATAATTTACTCTTTTTCTCAAAATGACCAGAAAAGGAACAACATACCTAAAAAAAGATCCAGGTTCTTCCAAACATCCCCCCTTAATGAAATTCATCCCCGGATTTCCCTGGCGCAGCATAGAAGAAGAAACCCTGAATAGCTCCAGCCACTATGATCGTACGTCTTCCACCCTCTCCCAATGCCAAATCATCAGTACCAGAGGAACAGACCGGCCGTAGAAAACCTTTGTACTTGGATCCACAATCGGGATAGGATTCTCCTTGAATGACAAATCTATTTAAATCTTATCCTCCGCAGGTTGGAAAACATGAGATGGTTCTGAAATGTAACGTCTAAGATGAGAAACTTGGAAGAAGTCGTGAAAATCTTGGTACCTCTAGGGAACCTACAACCGATAGGCAACTAGACCATCTATCTCTAACACCTCAAACGCCTTGACATTCCTTGGATAATTCTTACCCTGTCTCCAAATACTCTTATGTTCCAACCTGATTGTGACACTCATGAAAACCTAATCCCCGATGTCGAACTCCAGAGGTCATATCCGCTGATCATCATAAGACTTCTGTCGAGACTACGTAGTATCCATACTCTTCTGAATCAACTCTATCTACTCTGTGGTCTCCTGAACAAGACAAGGTCCCAGCAAAGCTGCCTCTCCTGCCTCCATCCAACATAAGGGTGATCGACATGGCCTACTGTACAAAGACTTAGAAGGTTCCATCTAAATAGTTTCTTGAAAACTATTGTTGAAGGAAAACTCCAAAAGAGGTATATGATTCTCCAAAGAACCTCCAAAATCAGGAATATAGGATTGGAGCATATCCTCAAGCACTTGAATCATACACACGGACTGGCCATCTGTTTGGGGATGGTAATCTGTACTCAAAAGTATTTGTGTACCTAAAGCCTTCTAAATCCCTTACCAAACCTGAGAAGTAAAACATGCATCCCTATCGTAAACAATGGAGTGTGGGAATCCATTTAGACATACAATATATCGGATGTAAAACTGTCACAACCCATCAACAATGAAGGTATCTTGATCAGCAAGAAGTGAGCATCCTTCATGAGTGTGTCAATGACAACCCAAACTATGTCATTCCCTCGAGGAAACCTCGGAAAACTGGTCATGAAGTCCATTGCGAAGTCATTCCACATCCACTCAGGAATGGTTAACTGTTGTAAAATCCCTGCTGGTCATTGATGCTCTGCCTTCACCTACAGACAGCTGGAACACATCATGAAAAAACCAGTAACATCAGTCTTCATACCTGGCCACCAATATTGGCGATGTAGATCATGATACATTTTGGTGACACCAAGATGAACTTCCCAAAATAAGGAATGAAAGCCCCACATCAGCTCCTCACGTATGTGTACTAGAACCCATACACGCCCCTAGGAACACAAGATCGCATCCTTTCTTATGATCTATCCAATAATAGGTTCCTCTCTTGACGCACCCCCCCTTAGGACTAGGCCTTTAGAATCTGATATGTGCCTCACTCAAACTCGGTCAAGAAGAGTAGAGGTAACAGCTACAGAAAATAGAAAAGTCCTCCCCTGTCTATTGTGCACCTCTAAATGCATCGTAGAGAACAGAGCCATAAGATGCCACTCACTACTGGCCTCCTGAACTACCTGTATCTGAGTCCTCCTGCTTAACGCATCTTCCACCGCATTTCCCTTCCTAGACGTGTAGGCAAGCTCAAATGCCAAGGACTGTTGGTACTCGACCCACCTCCGCTGTCTTAAAATCATATCACGCTGAGTGAAGATGAACTTGGGAATTTTTTTTCGGTGAAAACCATAAAATGATCCCCAAGAATATAATTTCTACTACAACGTAGGGCATTGAAAATAGCTTCCAACTCCATATCATGCGTCGGGTAATTCCTCTCATGTGGCCTTAACTGCCGAGACTCGTACTCAACAACTCCATCTCCCTGCAAAAGCACAGCTCCTAGACCAAAACCTAACGCATTAATGTAAATAGTATAGCTCTTGTCCGGATATAGCAAGACCAGTATCAGTGCTGATGTCAACCTCCCTTTCAGCTCCTGAAAGGCTGACTAACAAGAATCTGACCATAGGAAATGCACACCCTTCTTATTCAGACATGTCAGTGGTGCTGTTAAGCGCGAAAAGTCCTGTATAAAACTTCTATAGTATCCATCCAGCTCAAGAAAACTCTACACCTCAAAGACGCTCTTCCGCTGCTCCCAGGAAACTACTGCTCTCACTTTCTCTTGGTCAACTGATACCCCTGTCTCTGAGATAATATGACCCAGGGAGTGAATCTGATCTATCCAAAAGTGGAACTTTGAGAGCATAGCATATAACTGATGCACCCTCAGTGTACTCAAAATGATATCAAAATGGGTATCATGGTTGTGTCGAGTGTGAGAGTACACCAAGATATCGTCCATGAAAACAACTGTGATGGAATCCCTGTATGGATGGAACACTCAGCTCATCAGTTCCATGAAAACTTCAGGCACGTTCTTGAGACCGAACGACATAACCATATACTCCTATTGACCATACCTCCTCTAGAAGGCTGTAAAAGGTATATCTGATGGTCTAACATGAAACTGATGATAACTGAAACTCAAGTCAATATTTGAGAAATCCCGATCTCCTAGAATCATATCAAAGAGATCATTAATCCTCGGTAAGGGGTACTGGTAATTAATCGTCAACCGGTTCAACTTCCGATAGTCCACACAAAGCCTGAGGGTGTCGTCTGCCTTCTTCGCAAATAGGATAGGGGAAACCCATGGAGAAGTACTGGGTCAGATGAAACCCTTTGCCTGCAAATCCTCCAACTGTTTCATGAGCTGTTGCAACTCTGGTATTTCCATCATATAAGAAGGAATGGACATCAGTGCCTCCCCTAGCACAAGCTCAATTGAGAAGTCTACCTCACGCTATAGAGGAAGGCCTGATAATTTCTCTGGAAATACATCTCTAAAACGATCCACCACTAAAGGAAAGTCCATCTATGAAGTTCCCTGGTCATCCAGATATAGACTAGAAATCTGGGCTGTAAATCCTTCTATCCCTTGATGCTCTAGACCCGCTCTTCTCTCCTGGACATCCCATTCTCCACTATATAGAAAGGATCTACCCTATGGTGATACGAAACTCGCCCTATGGTGATAACAATTGATGACGGCCTGGAAGGGAACTAGCTGGTCCATTCCGAGAATGAAATCATAGCCTGTCATATCTAGGACATAGAGGTCCAAAAGAAAGGGACACCCACCAAAATCTAGAGGTCACTCATTGCACTGACGCACACTTTCCGATCTAGTCTCCCACGGTGTGTCTAGCATCAAAATATTGGCTGAGGAAAAGATTCAAAACCCAAGCCTCTCCACATCAACAACAAATATGAAGCTCTAGGAAGCCCTGGTATTGAAAAGATCAGAATCTAAAACTAAGGCCTCTAATTTCGTACCTCGAACTGTGAAGGTCTAGGATCCAGCACATGGTGTGTCTGATCCACTTAAAACGTCTGGCCTATGTCGTGGCCCTAGGACCCAGCCTGACCGCTCTGAGCTGATCCACCATGCTGTCATTGAAGAACCGACGACTGATTACCATGACCATGACCTCCACATCAGACCAAACAACTGGAAGAACTCAAATTCCCAGACTGGTGAGAAAGTGGTGGCACTACTACTGAACATGGAGTCATAGAAGAACCCATGTCAGCAGCTGCTGGTGAAAAGATATGGAAAAAGTGATGAAGGTGACCCATCTTGTCATAAGATCGGCACTCCACTGGGTCTTTCGGGAAACTTGGCCTTGTATTCCCGCTCTTCCCACATTGGTAGCACACCACCTGGCTACCCGATGATGCATACTACCTATTCTGATCTCCTTGTGAAAACACCTGGTTTCGGAAGCCACCCAGTGGTGGCCCATACCCACTTGGTCACATGGCCTCAAGCGAATTTCCCTACATGACATAGGCTTCTGACTAGTAGTGAGGTCTGGGGTGTGATAGTAGGGAAACTAGGACCTCATTGGCAGAGTACATGGTAGAAGTGAACAACACACAATAGCGGAAGCAGTAAATATCCAACAATAGTAAATAGCGGAATACTAGAATAATAAACCACTGGAGAACATATAGTTATAAAATTATGCATGATACATATGTCTAGGAAGGCAACAAAACAATTCACAATGCTGGAAATACAAATAGTGCTAAACCAAAGTACAAAATAAAAAGATAAACAACTCTTCAGCATCTCAAACCTAAGCATGGTCCCATTCTCTCCAGCTCCATAGTAAGTTAAGTACCTGAAGTAGAAGGGCATTTTCAATTATCCATAAATGCAGTAATATAATCTATTTGGTCTCAAATGCATGACCCAAACAGGGTGTGAGACTAAATCCAAGTAGGAAACCACCTGAATATCTGTGCCTAATAGTCAGTGAATATATGGCAAGTAAATGTATAAAAAAAGTAAACAGGAGTGTACTCAGCAGTAAACAGTCCACAGTTTCAATATCAAGGAACATCAAAACAAACAGCTAAACACAAAACTAGAAACCCTTTGGGAAGTACTCACAACCATCCCCTCTAGTCCTACCTATGAAGTTCAAACAACACTCTGTGTAGTGAACATGGCCTAACCCCACTGGTTCAGTCATAAGAGTTCATAAAGACTTTCTGAGGACACCCTCACAGTCAATTCCCCTTATAGTATTAGGTAGTCAGGGACTATCTGAGGAAGCTCACATGGTCAATTCCACTTATAGCCCCATGTTCATGGACTCTCTAAGGAAACTCGCTCGGTCAATTCCCCTTATATCCCAGGTTGATCAATTAATTAAAGACTCTCTGAAGAATCTCACACGGTTAATTCCTCTTATAGTTTAAATCAGTCAATGACTCTCTGGGGAAGCTCACTTGGTCAATTCCTCTCATAGCCCAAAGTGATTCAAAGACTCTCTGATGAAGCTCACTCAGTCAACTCCCCTCATATTCTAATGTGCTCACAAACTCTCCGAGGAATCTTACTTGTTCAATTACCCTTATAGCCTATGACACTGGTTTCTCATGACCCTGTGTAGGTCAACGAGCATAGAAAAGAAATATGGCCAAAGTAAACCTACAAAACTACTTGGATAATCATTTTACAACATATCAAGCATGTCAGAGTACAAATATTCCACCCTACCACGCTAGGCAAGGAAAACAGGACAGATGGCCAAACAAGCTAGACATGACCAAACAGTTATAAACAGATCATGCATGGAAGAAACCTCCAAAGCATAGAAAATAAACCCTATTAAAATCCATTTAACCTCTATACAAGCATAAAATCATGGAAGGAAATAAAAAGGGGTAAAATAGTAAACACACAATAACTCGTTCAAGGGTATTGGTCAAAATTGCATATAATACACAAATCCTTTGAACGAAAAGGCACAAACAACCTACCTTGGTGTTAATAGATCATTATATGTGAAACTCGAAGATTGATTCTCCTTATAACATTGAAGATCTAGAAAAACTTCAAAAACATTCATCCCATGATATCTCACAAGAGAGGAGAAATCAGAAGTTGGTGGTCTATGAGAAGAGATGACTCACCGAAGCGATTCCAACGCAACTGACGGTGTTTGATTTAGAGGACAAATGCTCGCTCGGGGGTTCGTCAAAGATCTGTGGCCATATAGAGCTCTCAGTCAAACGTAACCTAAAATAAGAGTGTTCTAGTGATTAGACGTGACCCTGTTGTGTTTAATAAAAAAAGAAATTACACGGAATGTTCTTTTGAAGTACACTGCGTGTAGTCTTCATTTCGGTACTCCGATTTAGGCAGCCTCCACTCACCCCCACAGACCATGTGTGTGGATACTACACGGCCAACATAGGGCCTCCTACAGTAAGGCATTACATGGTGTGTACTCATAACGTACACAGTGTGTACTTAGAAAATTTCCAGAATTTCCTCTTTTTATCAAAAATGACTAGAAAGGGAAAAACATTGCTGAAATGAAGATCCAAGTTCTTATAGTATGTATAGTCATTATGGAAGTATATAATATTTTTTAGTTATATGTATCAATTTTTCTTCTTAGCATAAAATAAATCATTGATATGAAAAATAAAAGAATAAACAAAAATGTTTTGGTAAAGGTGATCGAAAATAGGTTAGTGCAATACATTATGTCTCCTCCCCTCAAGTAAATAGGTTTGGGTTGTTTCTCCATCAATGATAGCGGTTAATAAGAATCTCATTCCACGTAATTATGGTTGTGATCACATGCTTGAACAATATAGTTATCCAAGAAACATGTCCAACACTTTTCATACAGTTAGAAACTTTTGTAAAAGTAAATGGGAAGAAGGTGGTTTTACATTATTCCATCACATTACTAATCTAACCCCCAATATATCTTAATTATTATTAAAATTTAAATTAGTTATACAAGGACAATTGAACATGATATCTTAAGATATTGGTGAATATTTTTAGTTTTTTCTTGAAAGAAATTTGAGAAATGAGAGAATATTCGAAAGCCTTACCATTTATGAGGAAAAATGTGACCAAGGATTGGATTTGAAATTTATGTTTTGTGGGTATCCCAGTATTATTACATGCCACTAACAAAGCCTATTTATAGGTTCCAATATCTTTGAGAACCTTTTGGAAATAGTTTTCGTTCAATGAAGCTGAAGAAGACTAAAATCAACAAAATTTTGAGCATAATAAATAAATCCATCTCTACAAAATCTCCACCAGTGAAGTACTACTAGCCAGGAATAGGTTAATGGCCATCTTGAAGAATAGGTATGATGGTAAATTATCCCCAACAAGATCCATCTTACACATTCATAAGGGTCATAAAAGAGAATTACGTACAATATCATGTTTTTAAATAAATTATGAGGCTATTAATTAATTTATCATGCATATATATATCAAATGTGTTTCCAGTGTATATAATAAATGGATTTTACCTCACATTAGGTCATGATACTTTGGGTCATAGGCCACAACTGCATGCAGCTGGTCACATCCTTGACTGCAAACTCCCTATGACTAAAATGGACCACCTGGAGGTTGTGGTAGTGATTTCAGATCATATTTTCATCCACCTATAAAAGTACTCTCAGCTCATTTTCCCTAACAGTCTCCCTAATAATCACAAAGCTTGATTCACTACCAGTAACTAAAAAGTCCATTCATTTCCTATTTTTCAACTTTCATAAAGGAATTCAGGATGTCTCGTGTGATATTACATCATCTATCATAGGTTAAGAATATATATTCCCATATCTAATATTATCCATTCTAGTTGTTGATAACTACATTAAAGTAAGATAAAGAGTATGCATCTTAAATTGAGGTTTCAAAACGTGATTCCCATCAGTGGTGGCTGTTGATTCTATATAATAGTTGAAGTTGACATTTTCTTCTACCTTTCAACCCTAAACCATAAAGGTCTACATAAAAAATGTTCATTACAATACTTCAATGTACGTTGGAATGAAACTGAGGACTACTCTAGAAAGGATATTTTAATGAATTCCATGATTCAATATCCATTCATAGATGTATCCCTCAAAAACTCTTTTAAGATATTATTTTATGAGATTAGTAAATATCTATTCATAATCGAAAATATATATATATTTCAATATTATAGTTCAATAATCAATTGTATGTATAATGGTCATAGAATATATAAGAAATACTCTTCCTATAGAAGGTGGTCAACTTAGTATAAGGAATAGTTATCTCATCATGCTTCTAAGTCATTATGCTCCACCAACATCCTGTAGATCCATAGTAATGAAAATATTCTAGATCCACCATCCAATAAAGGGGATTCTAACAAGGTAGAATACCTAAAAATTTATTCTATCCAATCCTCAATTGTTTTTGGGTCCCACCAACCTCTAAACCCACCTAAACATTGCCTCTAGAACCTGTGAATTGAATTTACCACTCTTACATTGTCAACATGAACTAATAAAACAATATAATACAAAGAAAATGATGAGTATCAACTTTTAGTATAAGGGTAATGTATCCTTGTTACTCAGTAGGTTTAAGCACCACTCTCTTTTCCCTTATAAGAAACATATCTTGAGTAGACCCTTTATCTGGGGCCTCTTCACCGAGCTCATCATCATGATCCAATCCTAGAATATTGCATTGATATTTTCATAGAGGAATATTTTAATAGTAAAAATATTACATAATTAGTTGAGAACCTCTATAATCTGACTCCAAATATATTTGGAAACCATTAGCCCATTCGTAAATGATTCACATTCAATTTTTTTCCTGTAACAAGTCTCTTAATGAACCGATTTGAAAAGTGGGGTTTTAGAGTCCCAATAAATGGATATGACAATTGTTTCACTATCACCAGTATGTGTATCCTAATATTTGAACTCAGAAAACATTAAGACAAATTCCCCAAATTAAAAAACCAATCCTCAAAAATAAAATATTTCCAAACTTCATCCTTGAAAAAACTAGGCTCTGATATAGCCCTGACATGACTCGACCCACCATTTCAATCCTGGTAAACTTTAAGTTGAGTGTTCCACCCCAAGAACACCAATAATAGGCCAAGGGATAATTACTAGAAAAAATAGGCAGATCAATCTAATTGGAGTCCTTATCCTAATATTCCTATGCACATGAATGGGAATCTTCAAACACACTAGAGTATTACAGAGTAATAATAATCAAGAATAATAAATGCATGAACCACATCTAGAATCCAAAAAATGTGTATGAAAATATATATCAAATATAGATAGGAAACAATTCAGGCCCAAACACCTAATATTACATCCAACCTAACAATAAGGGAGAATATCATCCCTACAGGCAACCACCAAATCTAACTATGATCCTACTGCCACAACCAAAAACAAGCATTAAGCACTATCCACTCCATCTCCTCCCCAACCTCCACAAAACATCATGTTATCTATATAAAACCCACACTTAGAAGTATATCTTATGTAACAGAAAGTATATACAAACCCAATAAACACCCTAAAATCACTGAGAAGTAAAACATAAAAAAAAACTTTAACTGAAAAACACAAACTAGAGGCTTAAATAAATAAGATCCCAGATATGCTCAATGAAGTACTTAAGTCATAGAGTACGGTATAAAAACATTATTCCGTTATGAGAAATAAAAAAACTATTGAAATTTGTCTATATTACACATATAAAATCTTTAGAATCATAATAGAGGACTCACACATCACTAATGGATCCCTTAGTTGAGGGAGTATCAACTCTACTATAGGGAATTCACCACATTATATTGGTTAGATAGAGAGTACTTACTCAATACATATTAGACCCTCATAGTATGTATGTATTGGTGGTTTACCTACCCTAACTCCACACACACAGAGACGTATATATATATATATATATACACACTATGGATGATCCATACCCTAATAATGACCCACTATCAAGGGTGTTCCAATCCCAATAACAGCATTAATGATCTCTCTCAAACCCTCATATAGACTAACTCTCACGGGGGAAATGAATTTCTTTCACTAACCCATATCACATAACTGATATAAACACAATATTCATTATTACATCATACATGAAATCATAATAAGCTAAGACTACTTATGGGTCTATTAATAAGTCCAATTAAAGAGATGAAAAATGTAGGCAACATGAGGAAGAGTACACGATATTTCATTTAAAGGCACACAACAAGTAGCACACACAATATCTTGTTCATGCCCTTTGGTGCACACTGAGTTTGTTTTTCTAAAGAAACATTACATGTGGATTAATAAAAATGGAATTTTGGGTCACCTGAGGACATATGCATGTTCTCATAGCACATACCAGCTTTTCCAAAAAGGGTTAAAATGGTGTGTGGGGGAAATCAATGTAGAATGTGATATTTAATGCATCGAGAAACTATATCACCCCATAAAAAATGCACACAACATGTTTTATTTAGATATACATCCCAAGTCATATGGTTTTTACTTGAAAGATCATATTCTCCAATAATCATCACCATTGTCACCATCTTTTCCACTATTCATACCCTGATTTCCAAAAATGAATTGACCGACATTAATACTCTATGAAGAATAAGAATGCAGACATTTTTCATAAAAAATTGATCTCTCATCCCATACTCAAATATTCATCTACATAAACATTCATCACTGCTCTTCACCTGATATTTCTCAAAGATTTTGGATAATCATTTATATTGATACCCTTTATATTGAAGATTCCAAGAAATTATACACATCTATAAACAACAATGAAAATAATACCTTGTATCTAATAAATATTCACTTATATTTTTTATCTATAGAAAATAGTCGAATCAAATGAAAAACTAAATATCAGTGTAAAAAATAGGAAGAATGAAAGTATAAATACATAAACTATAAATGTGAGAATTCAACTATGGCCACACTCGATATATCCATCACTGATAGGAATAAAATGAGGAATCACAAAAGTATAAAAATTATAAATCTGAATAAATTCTAAATCCTAAATTCCTAGAAATGAATAAATTGATAGAGTAAAGATTTGGTAAATCCCAAATTATATTATTAGAATAATTATTCAATGAAAAAAATGATATAAAAAATAAGGGAAAATCCATAAAAAATATACATAACTCGTAATTTTATTGATAATTAATAAACAATGAGCCAAAAATGATGTTTCTGGTTGTCTTTATCAATTTCATTTTCAATCAATGAGTTCCAAAACAACTAATTATTATCCTCTAAATACTCTCACAAAGTCTATCCTTTTCATTAGATCTCTTAGGGATATGATGCTAACCCAGATGATTTGAAATAATGAGTTTGAAATGGAGTTTATTGTTTTATAAACATAATTATATTGGTAAATTAATAAATTAAATGTATTTATTTATTTCATCTAATATCAATGAGTGACTGAACTCTATCTTAATGTCTAATGCGATATAATCTATTCTCACACCTAGGGTAGAATCCATTTTTTGGATTCAACGATGGTCTTAGTTTCCCCATAAAAGATTCTATTAGTTATGAAATCTTTTATTTATGAAATATTGGGTGAGTATGTGGGTTGATGTATATAATATTTCTAATATATCAATATCATGTCTAAAAAAAGTTTGAAACTCTATGACATCTTTACAACTAGATTTGAAAATATTATTCAAAATATGAAAATTATCTAATCAGAAAAATCAAAATGGTTTCAAGGACATCATATCATTTCTCTAGACTTAGTTATTAGAGAAATATTGGAAAATGCTAAATTTTACTATGTTTTGTAGGGGTATTTATTGAATACATTAGGTAAAATGATGACTATATAAGAGGAATTTTCCCTTAAAATTATAATACTACCCGATATATAGAAACATAAAGTGACACACTATACTTTTAAGGGTAAATAATATTTCATAAGGGTATATAGTTGGTGAAAATGAAAAAATGAATTTATCTCGCTAATTTTAATAAGTGTGAAAAGAGATAAAATAAAAGTTTTTTTACTCATATGAAATGGATCCTAGATAGAATTTTGAAAACATAATGGTCTATTTAAGATATTTATAATTATCAAGATATTTTGAAATAAATTAAATTGGAAAAAAATTGAATACCTAAAAATATTTTCAACACATAAGGCATTTGAATATCACATTGTAATATGAAATAAGTCATACTTCTTACAAATGTTATACTCATTAGAAAAATGTATAAATTTAGGGATATTAAGTTAGGTTATACAAGTTTTATTTGTTCATGGAAATAAAAATTAAAATTATTGAAATTGTTATTCAAGGTAATGTAGTTAAAAATAATTTATTTCTTATAAAATAAAGAATAGTCATGCCACATGGAAGAGTTTTTTCAATGGTGTTTGATAAAGGAAGATAATTAAAGAATTATTTAAAAGATAATGAATAATGACATGGATGTAACTGAACCACTGCATAATTTCATGAAAATTAGGTTGTAAATTAGAGATAAATATGATTTTTTATAGAGTATTTTTAATATTATTATATATCATATGGGGAATAAAATATCGTGTTTCATGGGGGATTTTTATTGGGATTGGAATGGGTATTCAAATATGGAGGATTCCATTGACCATTGAAAAATATAATATCTTAACCCATAAATAATTTAGGACACTTTAATATTAAAAATATGGAAACCATATCATTTTAATTTTTTGTGGGTACACAACATAACACAAGATAGAGGGATGGTAAAAAGTATTGATAACAGATACTAAATTTATATATATTACAATTTATCCAAGAGATATGGAATTTGATATTTGTTCTATGAGGAATATTTTTTTTTCAAACAAGATGAACATTATTTCGTCACTGATTGAGGTCCTATGATAAAGGAAGAAACAATGGGTCAAATAATGTATCTATATCATTGAAGATGAGTGAGATCTGTGAAGAAGTATGATACATATTCTTTTGAATCTAGGTATGAGAAAAAGTAATAAATAGGATAGTCATTGTCCTATGATAACCCAAAATTATAGGATATAATTGAGATGAATGTTGAAGTAGATTGAGGTAAAAGTCACAATTGATATCTTTCAACACCAGAACAGAGGATAAAACAATGTCTTTCTTGGGAGTTCATTAGAACGATCCTTTAAGGAACATGAGTGAGCTAGTTTACAGAACCCATAATGATATGGACAATATATTTTGGGGTAACAAATCACATAAGAATGATCCAATATAAATAACACATCGAATAGAGGCCAAGGTATTTTCAAATATAACCCTCTACTATATTTCAAGATGATAGAGATTTTTACAGCATATAATATAATTCTAATCACTTATATTTACTTATTCAAGTCTTTGTTTTAATATAATAATTGAACCCATCCATGAATATATATCCACATTTTCTTTTTAATTCTTTCATATGGTTAAATATGGGAAAGAAGGAAACATTATCTAAATTGTGATTTGAGATTTTAATCAGTACTAATGGTTGATTTAGAATAATAAATCATAATAATATTATCACTGATTAATCCCCACCACCTCTCAATGATACAACTAAACTTGGTTTCCTCAAAAAAAATAAATTGAAATTATGATATCACAAAAAAAATCACCAATAAATTCCATGTTATAACATAAAATTAACATCAAAAAAATATAAATAACATGTAAATAATATCACCCATTTATGATTCCTTATTCTATTTAATTATCATTAAAAAGTTAAATATGACTATCAACCCAAAAAATCATTGAATTATAATTCAATATTCATACATAATAAAATAAATGAGATTCCAAATAACCTACCTTAAATGAATATTTGATTATGTTATAATAATAATATGAAGAAGAAAAATGACCAAACTATCAATAATTCATAATAAAAACATTAGAATACTTATGCACATCACACCCCCGCTAATAACATTCTAAAAATATCAAAACCCCTGCCAATGTCAAACTAAATTATGGAATATGGGGGAAATAAATAAACGGGAATAAAGAATGAGATAAAGTGTAGAGATGGTGCATTGAATATAATTGAAACAAACATGGGAAACATTAGTCTAATATCCACAATGGGAAAACAAAGGGGCACAAAAGGATATCCAATGTTCTGAAAGATTTCAATGTAATATAGATAAATATAACTACAATAAGAAACTAATCATTATTAAAACATAGTATTAATGGAATCTTCAATGACATTTCTAGAACACCACCATAAAATAGTGGGGACAGTCAATTGAGATTAAAATTCAATGGGATTTAAAAATTTATATACCCCCACATATAATTTTTATTTTTCAAATTTTGAAAGCGAGGTTGACATTCAACCTGGAATAATAGTACCAGGAATAAATATTTTGTACTTGAACCCATAAAATATCTTAGAAAAACCGTGGAATAGGCTAGTCATCCTCACCATTTCCACCCTTCCTCTAATACTAAACCGTGACACATATATCTTGTAATTAAAAACTAGGGAATTTATTTCCATTGAAATATGAATTTTAGTCCTCCTCGTTTCTTACAAACACCCCAAAAAGAAACACCTAAAACCTCTCATATCATAATGGAATTGGATATACCAACATTTATCTCCATGACATAAAAATTACAACAAATAATTTTTTTACCTCAAATCTTAAATCACCACAAAACAGCTAGATCATTTTTCTCATAGATAGACCACACAACCCACCACCATATAGTCCTCCTCAAAATGGGAGTTTATCAATTTAAATGATAAAATATATTCTTTCTGACCCAAATTCCATCAAATCGTTATTCTATCACCTAAAACGCCTTCTAACAATAAATTAGGGGACTATGAAGGTCAATACATCTATGAACATGATTATAAACCTTTAAATGAAAATGTTTAATTTAACTTTTTCAAGTGAAGAATTTGGATTTGTATAGATATATTTACCTACTATTTCTAAGTGGGTAATAAAAATAATTAGTAGTATGAATTATTATTTATTAATATGATAAGAAAAAATTAATTAGTTTTAAGGTATAAGATATAAAAGCATCAATAGAAGTATGCATATATATAATATAAATTTAATGAGATGAAATATTATTCATGAGATTCATATAGATTGTAGATAATTATAAAGATATTTAAAATATTAAGTGTTAGATTCTTTCCAAATTAAAAACATATAATGTAATTTATTATAAAAATGGGTAGGACATGGAAATGTTGTGTATGTATAGATTAGATTAGGAAATCTACATTAGGTATAAGTGAACCTGAAGGGATTTGGTGAACATATTCAGTTAGAATATTTTTTTTACACATATTTAGGTAGACATAATAATATTAAGTGATAGAATGAATTGTAGTATGATTATTCATATGGTGAATTTGGAAAGGAGTTATCTACCAGACTATCCATGAGTCATATGTGTATTTATTTACATGATTGTCTACCTAAATGAGTAAATGGTGAAAAAAATGACTCAATATTTCATGAAATAGATATCTTGTTTCACTAATATACATAATTTAAAGGGTAAAAAATTTAGTGAGA
Source organism: Viscum album (assembly GCA_963277665.1). Classification (NCBI taxonomy): domain Eukaryota; kingdom Viridiplantae; phylum Streptophyta; class Magnoliopsida; order Santalales; family Viscaceae; genus Viscum; species Viscum album. Next base: position 788,188,607 of record OY728166.1, read on the forward strand.
TCATGTTTAATAGATATACTTAATAAGTTTATATAAATCATGATACTAGCCAAATAAATATTTCATATTGTTTATTATTTTATGCAACATAGATATAATTTTAATATAAATTATAAAATTAATCTATTATTTAATATATTGGTATTTAAATATTAAAACACATACTACGGGGATATATTTTAAGAATAAGGATATAAATTTTATATAAATAAATTTACATAATTCTAATGGATGTGTATTGCATAAAGGGTTTTCATCACACATTTTCACATATGTATGGAAACTATAAAATGAGAGTTAATTAATAAAATGATAAGTATGTCTATATATTGTCAATGTAATAATATTTTTTTATTTGTGGTAGGCATATATGATACTCATCTTCCAGGTGGATTAATTAAATAATTAGAAAAAAAATTCTATGTTCCATATATGAATAGAAATTTGATATATATATATATATATATATTGGATTAAAAGGTATTTCAACTCATGATAATGAATAATAATTTGACTATATACATGAATGTAATGTGTTATTGAAATGAAAATATGGTGTATGGTTTATATAATATGAATATGGATAAACTAACATATAAAATATTGGATAAGTGTATTAATGTGGTTGATTTTAACATCATGCATAATTGAAATTGTTATCCTATATATGAAAAAAATAGAAATTCCTTCAAATACTTGTTGGGAATTTTTTTATAAAATAATTCAATTATGAATTTTTTGGTAAATTAAAATATGTTTTATTTTGAAACATGAACAAATAACATTATAGTGAAAAGGGTAAGTGAAATAATGGACCATTGGGGCTAATATATAATGATTTATACATATTAAACAGTATATAATAAATTGGTGCGTATAATTAGAATAATAAAATAAATTGAGGGATTAAGTGAGTATGGTTATTTGTTTCTTAAGAATTTTTTTACTATTTTAAAAAGATGATTGACCTAACAAAATATAGAACTATCCAAGAAAAATAATTAATATTATTTGACCATATTAGGATGATGAAAAAGTAATATTAGAATCCAAAAATAATTTGTAAGATTGTAGAATCGATTAAAATATCACCCCTTCAAGAATGACACAATATAATGGTATGTCTATGAAAGGTAATAAAACTATATAATACATGGTTTTATTAGTGAGAAATTGGTTTCCATTCTTTTAGGATAAGTGTAGAACGACCGGAGGGGGAGGATAAGTTTTTTAAACTAAATTCTAATTAAATATTTTCCCCATTCATAACATATGAACCTATTTGGTGACTAGATATCACACTATTTCCTCATCCTTGGTTACAATTCTTGTAATATATGTTGTAATGAAACAACAGAACATAGATAATTTTGTTAACGAGGTTTGATTCAAAGATAAATGATTGTATCGTTGTTGTATGGTGGTCTTTACCACATGAACACACAAATATCATTTTATAATCAATATAAATCTTGGTCAAGGTTATATCCATGGACTAATACTCTATTAAACAACCACATATAATGATACAATTTAATCATGGATCTTAAAATATGAGAATAATATTAGATAACATCAAATTATCATCAATAGTACTGTAGACTCATGTTTCTCTTAGAAAACATTAATATGAACACATTACTAAACATGAATGTTACTTCCTCTTCTCCAATTTAGATTTTATGAAATAATATTTATTATATGATAGGATCCAAAATTATTCTACTTTGGACTATAGGATCCGAAGAATAAACTTTAAAGGTCTTTATCTTTTCATCTACTTCACTACCATAAAGGGATAAATATATTTTCAAAATCACTAGTTTTACCTTGCTTCTACACAAGAAATATATAATATATAAATAAGTTCAGTTCTAAATATTTATATGTTCCAAAAACACATTTTTTTTAAATATCGATAGTTTCTAGAAATTTATATTTTGATTACAGTTTCTCAAAAAATTTATTTTTTATTCCCTCTGATTTAAGTTAAGGAAAGGGTTTTTTTATTTCATTTCCTAAATATAAAATATAATAGTATTTATTATTTACAATTTATTATTGATTTTCATTATGTGTTTTACAAGAAATATTGGGACAAAAATCTATGACAATATTGGATGGTACCATAGTCATTTTAGGAAAGTTATTAGTCTAGCTTGAAAATTAATTATATGTATTGGGTCGATTGTGGATATCAAGAGACTATTATTTATATATATGAATCATTAATTAGGTTGGAAATAAATAGATTACAACTGAAATGAAAAAATTGTATGAATAAACTACTGAATATACGTAAAATAAATTAAGATTGCAATCAACCGCATGAAATAATGACTTGACCATATTTATGAATTGATTGTATGAATAATAGATCAATTATAAGCTCATAGAACATGTTAGAGAAGTGAAATTTTTAGAAGTAGTGAATTGGAAACATATTGATTTTCAATTGACCATAATGATCAATGCATTATGACCGAATTTTTCATAATGTCAAGAATTTAAAAAATGTTTATTTCAACCAAATGTATGTCTATATTGAAGAAATAAAATGATTTTCTACACGTTGAATCTAATAGATCATGAATGAATTTTTTTTGAACACCTAGATTGATTTTACAATTATATTGATTGATTATACATTTATTATAACCTACTATAAGGAGTGAACTATAAAAAAGATTGACCAAATTTGTGGTTGAACATACCATATGATTGTATTAATATAATAATTTATCAATTATTAGATTCTATACGAGGAAGGAAACTTTTCATATATGATATTTTTTCATATTATTTAATAATTTCAATTTATTAATGTTTTATGTTATTTTTTTTATAATTTATTCTCTATAACAAATCATTAATTTTATTGATTTCGTGCCAAAATTTGATGAATGTTTTTATATATATTTAAATGGACAATAACGATGTCCACGTGTGTTTGATATATACAAAATATATTTAATTTCAACGATTCGAATTTTAATCTTTCGGAATATGGAGATTTTATCTCACCCAAATTCGAGGATTATTACAAAGATTTTATTGATAATTATTATGGGAATATTTTTCTACTATATAAATTTATTATTAACTACTAAAACAAGCTATTTTTGATTTAAAATTTTATGAAATCTTCTCATTATTATGGAAAGATAAAATTATTGATGAATGAGGACTGATATAATACAATGACTATACATGGGATTTTTATTTCTAAAGTGTTATTTTTCATATGAGAACTCAATATAAAGTGAATGATAGTTCCAATTCATTGAGCCATAGAGGATGGTGATAGTTTCATTTTTTACAATTTGATAAACTTTTGTAATAAAAACTCTATTTTTTGGAAAATATTCATTTATCCTTTATATCATGAAGAAAAGTTATTTCCTTACAACCTATACTCAAATTGGTGAACTAGTTCTATAGTTCATAATTCATTTTTTACTATTTTCATTATTTTACTGAGTTATAATAAAAAAATGATTGGAAAATAGAGTTATACCACCCCAAACAAATGTACATGCGATTTATGCCAAATTAGTAAAATGAATAGGTATTTAGTTGTTCTTTGGTCTAAAAGAAGGAAGGTATGGTTTTTTACACAAACTCAAATGGAATTTTTGTTTTTTTACTATATATGATAAAAATTCAATCCTAGGTTGTGTCATCAAGGATTTAAAGGGTAGTTGTAAAGGATTTTCACTCATTATAAAACATCAATGATTATATTATAGTGGGTGAAATTTCTATTTTTTTTATAGAATAAAGTGTAATTTAGAATTAATTAGGTTCAAACTAATATAAAAATGTTATTTTAGCTTCCACTACATTATTATTACACTTTCATAATAATTCATTAAATATATTAGAATGGCCAATTCAATTTCTTCTTTCCCATTTGGTGCAACACCCAAATATTTTGAAGTATATTTATTTAAATGTAAATTTAATATCTTCAATATCTTCCGGTACATGAAACCTATATATTTTAGAGGAAGATATTTTTTCTATAGCATATATGACATGAAACAATGAGATTAAATGGTACGTACAATACATTACTAAAATATGACCATTATAACATAACTATTAAATTGATCGGTATGAATATGATTAACTAAATAATGATATATATATATATATATTATATAATAAACATTTATAGATAAATTATTAATAAATAATCACTCAAATTTTAATGAGTCCTTTTATGAATCAAAATATATTTTCTTCAAAGAAAATTTATTTTTCTTTTTACATTTTGGAATTACAGTTAACTTACACCACTATTAAAAGTTTTAATTTATAAGAAATATCATTTTTGATATAAAAATATAAAAAATATCTTAAAGTGAATTTTTTGGAGTTTTTTGGAAAATGTTGATTTTTTAGTGAATAGTGAAAAATACTGATTTTATAAATACAGTTATATATTTTCATTTAATTAAGAAATTTTAATTTCCCATTATTATTTTATTATTATTTAAAATTAAATTAAATATTATTTAATTATATTTTAAAAAATTAATTACATTCAAATCATCTTTATACCTGACATTGATATATATATCTATTTTTAGTTTTAAAAACAAATTTTTTTGAAAACATTTAGATACATATTATTCCTCCATTTTAATTAAGTAAAATTTTATTTAATGATGAATAATTTAAATAAATTTTATAAATTTTATATCAAATTATATGAATTAAAATATATATAATGGTGGATACTATATATATTTTAAATATAAGATCATCTTGCTCATGAAAAATGAATTAATTAAAACCAGTATTCACTGTGTTTTGTGAGTATATTTTAAATTAAAATTTTACACTTGTGTGATTTGAATTGAAAAAAATTTATTTCATATTTCAATTATAAAATATAATAGTTTCTAATGATCTCAACTTAATGTTTTCCAAATGATTAATAAAAATAGTAATAAACTAACTAATGTGGTTAAGGTTAAAAAGGGTTTATTGAGGGATAAATTAAAAAGACAATTGATAAAATACTAAAAATAATTATAACTCATATTTTGTGGCCATATTTAGACCATATGACATCATAGGTTTTATAATGAGCCATTTTAGATCCATTTATATGGAAAAAAGTGGTTATGATTTACGCTTTTCAAAAATTTCATGTGTGTCCTCCTATTCAATTAGAAAATGGCCCCCTCCCCCCACTAATTCACACACCTAAAGAAATTTTTATCTACCTAAACCTATGAACATCATTATAAAAATTATATAGGTTATTATCTTCTCATAACTCCAACCCCATGGTCATTAATAAGAGATCCAATAGTGTCTCTTCAACGAAAACGTAATTTTCTTCACTAATCTCTTTCTTTTCAATACAACCTTTTCCCCATTCAATTATGTATTAAAAATTAAAACATAATTAAACTGGTATCTAATTTATACTAATATTTTATTATGTTTATTTCATAAAATCTTTCCATATTAATGGGAAACAATTCATTGTTGTTATGTACAATGAAAAACACCCTCACGGACCAGTGTAATTTGTTATCCATCAAAAAATCATAGGGGTAGTAATAATTATATAAATAATGAATATATAAAACATATGACAAGATATTAATTTTTTTAAAATTAATATATTGTCCACTTACTTACCCTTTCACCCAGTATGTGAATGATATTTTTGCTTGTGCATGTGAAGAACTTACCGTCACCACCAAGCAATGTGACTCATTTTCCATGACTAGATTTCATGAATGGTTGTCAAAATACATAAAATAAATAAATATGACATTTATAACATTAATTTCATTCTTAATATGATGAACTTACATTTTATATATAATCATTATAACTTTCATATAAAACATGTATGATAAAACAAGACAATTAACACTCGAAACAATAATTACTATAAAATATTCTTAAAGAATAGGTTGTAATATGGTATAAGAGGTTCATATATGATATTAAAAAAATAAAAATATTTATATTATAATTTAAAAACACTATTTAACTCATTATATCAGTGGTTAAATCACATTCAACCAAAAGGAAGCGTCGGGTAAGAGATTTTGTCTCAATTTCCTCTCAATGAGGCATATTGAAGTGTTATGCACCTAATTTGTATAGTAACATGTATATACATATCATTTTAAATGAAATATCATGAATCCATAATATATAAATGTATTTTATGTTTCAATTTGAATTATTTCATACAAGGGTATTTGATATGAAAATTACCAAGTGGTGAGGAATTTTTTAAATCAATTTATTTACATTAGGTTATATTACTTATTTTATGTCTTTGATATTCTAATATTTTGTGTGTAATGGATCAGGATTATTTTATGTTTCATTCATAATTGTTGTATTTATATTTACTTTTGAAAAACATAATCAATTCATAGATTAAAACTTACTTTAGTTGTATTATCTTAGCAAGAGATTTTATCTCAATTTTCACACCATTGAGATATATTTTGAATTATGAACCAATTTATTTTTATGAGGTGTATAAAATTCCACATTGATTTATTATAACATAAATATTATTATATTTATGGTTTTTAATGTTTTATTTGATTTTGTTTCTATCATGGGGGTTATGAATTGTATAATATTCCTCTAGTTATTCCTAAAATTTTCAAATAATTTCACTATTTTCTACCTTTGGTATCTAAAATGAATTAGATTATTTGGTTAAAGAAAATATGTCTTTTTTTATATCTTGTTTAGAAAATAATTTTTCATTATGATCAATGTTCTGTAATATTTGTTTTCCAAAATACATTTTTCTATGATTTTTTTAAGTCATTTTTACCCATAATTTCTATTTGATAGATTTTTTTAAAATTAATCTTCCTATAAGTTTCTAAACCTGGAAATTTTGAATTTTATTACAAAAAAAGTGAAAAGAATATTTATTGTTAATGTAGTCACGAGGAAAAAAAATCCTTCCCACATCATGACCACTCATTTCATTTATCCATTAATTAAAATTGTATATGTATCTTCTCAAAGAAATTTTTTTCTTATTGATTTTTTAATTTATAGTTTTTAAAAGTGATTTTAAAATTGAAGATGTTATTTTTGTCAAAAATATTTTGATGGTATTTCTATTTTCCAATGAGAAAACCCCATTATTTTAATTATACTCCAATTTGAATATGTTGTAATGATACAATGTTCATCCATTATATGGATGACTTATGGTCAGGTTTTTTGGGGAAAGTATTGAAATTCAATTTCTTGATTAATATTATATTTAATGACTTTCCCTTGATATATTCACTGTCTTATGATCATTGGGCGTTAAAATACCCAGAAATGTATATTTTATTTATAATGGATATTCTTATTTCTTAATCCATATATCATTTCTACATATGTTGTTTTACTGTTAATGTAATTTGATTAACTGTGCAAATATTGATATTCCACAATCATTATTTAGTTTGGACATTTATTGATAAGGAATATTTTTGTTGAATTAAATTGATCGTTTGATACATAAGGAATGTGTTAGAAATAAATATAAATGTGGGATATAAATTATATATCTCCTCAATGCATCGATTTTCTCATGAGGCAAAATAGTAAGCTATAATTAAATGGGGTTTTGACTATAGTTCAAGTCGTCTTTTGAAAGGTTTTATCTATATATATATCATGATGTTTGAGATCAATATATACAATATTATGAATTCTGTTTTTATTATCCAAGTGATTATTTCAAATATATTATCCATGGATGCATTTTTATCAATTTATTAATTAAATGGATCATGTGTTCAGATATTTACCTATCTATATTTATTATGATTTATTGATTATGATTTATTTATTCCTGATAGATATTTCTTAATGTAACTCTTACTGAGTGTCTGATGTCATTATTATTTTGTTTCAATTCCCCAAAATATGAAGTTGTAATCATTGAATGAGTTCAAGGATATATATTTTCTTTTACATTCACTATGTTGTGTTTTATTTTTTTCAAATGTAATTTAAGACTCAATTTTGTATCTAGTTTATCAAGACTAAAAGACTATTAAGTTCTTTAGTAACTGATCTATAGTATCTAGCACCAATATAATAAAGTAACCATCAAATCTCAGCTACAGGGTATTGGTGTTTTCTTGTTTTTATCAGAGAAAGTTTAGTGGAATCATTGGAAAATAGATTTAGGAAAACATAGATTAGAGTACATAACCCTGTGATATTCTTTATTGATAAGTATAGAATAACATATTAATGTTATGGTGAGGAATAGATTCTGTGGTTTTCATAGAAATAAATCCCTATCTAGATACTATAAATGGACATGGTTTTTGGAATAGTTTTACTTAGGGGTAATAACTGTGAAAATGGTGCATTGGGATTTGACTTGATTCTCACCTCGTTCAAGGAAAATGGGCCTTACTGTTAACCTTGTTTGATACTCTCAAGTGACATTATTTAGATAATTCAAATTTTATTTACAAACAACTATGATATATTTGAATAGATGATGATAATTAATAACCAAGGATAGACCCAACGTTTCATAGATTGAAAAGAATGATCCATGATTTACACATCCTATAAGTGATTATATAGTTTTCCCACAATGATTATTCTTACTCGTATAATGATTTATTATTTTATTCAATGGCTGGAAGTTGAAAAATCATGTTAACATTGAATATAATAGACAATGTGGTCATTATGAGTAATCTAATGGGATTATGAATAAATTGATAGATATCATGATTATTCCTAATTATTTATCATGATATATGTTTACTAATATATACCATAAAAAACATGAATGATCACTAAATAGAGAAGTGTTAAGTCTTCAATGATCTCAATTGGTAGAGACTACAGAGGAAAACGGGGTTGATTTCCTTCATAGCATAAAATAGAAATAGAAACCTATGATAAAGTCTCAAAGGAACATGAAAATGTTTTATGTGGAAAATACAGAATATAGTGATTAATTAGAGATAAAAATTATGGAGTTTAATTAAGAGAAATAAATTCCATCTTATGAATCCATTATCTGTTCATTGCGTTAATTGTAGGGAATCTGGGCATAATCTAAGTCAATTCCCTATTTTAATGGTTAATTTCTAGACCATGAAAAGACCTGTATTGATGTAAAATGGGTGAAGTTTTTATTTTTTTGGAGTCAAGAATTTAATTCTGGAATTATTTTTATTAATGGTATTTGGTTATAAAAATCGAGAAAAATCTAAGGATTGTCTTAATTTTTTAAATCATATATTTATTTCTCTATGATTAAATCATAAATTATGCATACCATTATGGGTTTATGAGTTTATGTTTTATCATATGTTAAATTTATTAAACCTCCTTATTAGAGGTTTTATGTGATGGGAGTTTATAAAGATTAAAGATATTTTTGAGACATTTATAGAAAAAGAATGGACTATAAAATAAATTATTATTTCAAAGAAAATAGAGAAAGTGAGAAATCACACAAGTTAAAAGAAATGTGCATAAAACATAGAGGGAATTAAAATAATTATTAAATATGATACAAAGATGATTGGGATTAAACACCTTGTATACATCCTAGTTAAGTGAGATTATTTATAAATTCTGAAAATCCATGTTAATATCATTGAAATAATTGGTTGTCTTATTGCATGTTTGGATGAATTATTCTGTATTGATATTCAATTAGTTAATTCTTATATCCAAAAGGAGGTCTTGTGTTTTGATCCACACACTTTGGTACATATTTGTATCAATTCGAATTAATTTTCCACATATTCTCTTGACCTCCCCTTTGGGGAATTGATCTTGGAGACATATTTATAAGTTTCTTTCATGGGGTGTATAATGAATTCCAATCATACTCCTTCCTAGGATTACCTATTCCCTGAAATTACATTTAGATAATGAATATATATTGGTTCCTAGTCCGGGCCAATGACCATGCTTATAGGTTCCCTGTTAACCCCACTCAAATGTTGCTCACCTAGTTCCTAATTCATCACTTCCATAAATGTTTTCCCTTTTGGTCCTGTTCCCTTCACACCATTATTTTATTTTCTTGATGATATGGTTAAAATAGTATGTAGTCTACTTGAAGAATTTTTTTGAGGCCTTGATCCCCCCCTTAAACTGGAACATTTCTCGATAAAAGGTAACCTTGCTTACCATTCTTCGAACTGGATCCAACTATCTTGTTCCCCAGAGGGTCCAACTCATAATTTGGCACTAGTTGGGATTCAATTACATTATCTGTAGTCTCATTATACCTGAAGGTAATTTTCCTGGAATTTTTCCTTTTCCGTCTTGTTATAATAGTCTGTCACCCTTCAGAATTGACAAATTCTTGATCATTACCATGCAATGATATAAAATGGTTTTGGAGGATGATTGAACATGGTGAATCCATATAAAAATGTTATTTAGGGATGAATGCCTTTAAAATTTTTAGATATGAGATTAATTTTATTAATAACCTTAAATGATTATATTTTCTTTTATTTTTTACTAATTATGATTCATCTCAAATTGGGATCATTATATGAATTTTACTAATATAGTTTTGGGAGAAGGCCAAATGACATGTCTAATGACAACCCATCACATTCCAAAATACCAAAGGGCTAGAACCATAATATAAGGTTGATAAGGGTGTCATTCCTACCACTATACTACTATATTTATTATTTATTATGACAATTTCTCACATAACAAATACAACATCTAAATATTAAGTTTATTTTGGTAATAATATTATAGGATCAAATATTTTTGAATTTTAGGTGTTTAATTATATTTAGAGATATGTTTTATTAGGTTGATATATATATGACCTTTAGGATTAATGTAAATAATTAATTAAGAATAATGAAATTAAATTTTTGGGATATAAGTTAAAAGGTGTGAAATAACCTTTTAGTTGAAACCATTTCTTAATGTTGAGAATATTGGGGATAATTGGAATGTAGGGTTTTTCATATATAATTTATGCATAAATTTCAGTGTAAATTAAGACTTAAAATTTATTATTTCTCCATATAAATATTTATACATTTTCTTATGATCTAACTTTGTGATAATAATTTTACTTTTGGTTAATGTTTAAAGATAAGATGAATAAAAAACTATTATTTTATTGATCTTACAATCCAAAAAAAATTATTTTATTAATTTATGAATAAAAAAATCATATTTTATAGTCATTTATTCAAGTAACTGGTGGTGTGGGAATTTATTTAACCACTAACATGTGATGATATTATTATTCTAACAATATAATGATATCAAGTAGTATATTTTTTGGTGTTATCTATATTGGTAGTAAAATAATCCCTCAACTATAAGAAAAGTATATTGATAAAAATGTTAAAATATTGGAAAAATATCCACTGAATTAATGTACTTTTAACTCATCACATATTTATTATTTTTTATCTTTATGCTTTTCTTAATCATTCACATTCTTATAATCAATGATTTCAACCACTTCTCAAAATTATTTATTTTTTTAATCCATGTCCATATTTGTACATCCCACCATATTTTTATATACAAAAATATATTTACATGTGATTATATATAACCTTCATTTTTTAATTTATTTTTTTAAGGAGGATGTTTTTTTAACCATTTTTATGATGTAGGATTTCATCCAATTTATTTTCAAATATCAAACCCTATATTGTTTAGTGTAATTTTATATTGTGAGGACAAAATTTATTGAAGGTGGGGAGAATATAACATCCCAATATTTTTCATTGAATTCATTTTAAATAAATTAAATCTCATTGATATATTCTCAAACACATAACCAATTCATTCTAAAAGAAGAACATTATGTTTGATAGCATATATGATATGCAACACCAAGCTTAAATGGCCAATGAAATATATTATTTAAATATCAATGTTACAATCTAACCATAGAATTAGAGGGTATGAATAAGATTAATTGAATTATGGAATATATATATATATATATTTATAATAAATTAAAAATTATTAAAAAATTATTAGTTAATAATAACTCAAATATTTAGTAAGGTCATCTTATGCTTCAAAATATGTTTTCTTCAAAAATAGTATTATTTGGAATATTATGTATGGGAATTACAATTAATTTATAAAACATTTATAAATTTTAATTTATAAAATAATATATTCTTTTAAATGAGAATTTCAAAATTACCTTATGTTGAAATTTGTGAATTTTTCTGAAATGAGTGATTTTTCATTGAATAGTTATAAATTATAATTTTTCAAATAACATCATTTATTTTCATTAAAGTAAGTAATTATGAAGTACCATTACTCTTTTCATTTGATTTAAAATAAAAACATATATTATTTACTGATATTTAAAATAATTAGTAACATTTGAATTATTTTTTTACACGATTATGATATGTGTTTATTTTTAGTCCTAAAAAAATAATTTCTAGAAAATTGTTTTCAAATGAATATTGTTCCTCCATTACAATTAATTAAAATATTATTTAATGATTCATGATTTAAATTAAATATATATATATATATATATATATTAATTTAATTCCATATATTCATGATTACTTATCAGATAGTTAATATAAGACCATCTTACGCCTAAAAAATGTTTTTCATGAGAACTTGTCTGTCAACGCATTTTCTAGGTTTAGCTAAAAATAAAAATTTACCAATTTTTTTAACTAAATTTTGAAATTGGATTCCATAATTTTAATATGAATAGTTAATATTTTAGAGTATAGAAACATAATTTTGTATCATAATTAATAGTAAAAATAGTAAAATAAAATTCTATTAGGTAAAGTTAAATAGGGTTTACCTAGGGGTTAAACTAGTATGATAAGGGTTAAAATGACATAAAACATTTATAAATCCTATTGGATAAAACTATTACTTATAAATTTAGTTACTGATACATTTTATTTCCTTGTTTCATGTGAAGAATTTTGGTATGATTTATTCTTTTCAAAAACTCATGCGTGTCATCCTCCTCACTTATAAAAGATCACTCCCTCCCCAGAGTTCCTTAAACATCTCAATCCATTTGGAATTTAAAATCCATAATAAAATATTTTTCCAACAATCTTATCCATATTATAGATGTGTTTTAATTTCCAAAATCCAATCCATGGGGTCTTTTATAAGATATATAAAGGATGTTCTTTCAAGTGAAGCTAATTGTCTTTACTAAGAACATTCTTTTTAATTCTTCTTTTTTAGGCATTAATTATGTCCTAAAAATAACAATATAATAACCCCAAACTTTCCCATTTTTTTGAGTTGTTATTATATTTATTTCATAATATCTATCCATATGCTGCTCTATCAAATGGGAAACAAAGGCATCCCCTGTGTGTACGGATGACTACCACCTTGTGAACTAGTGTTATTTTTTTCATCACTGACTCACACAAGTAGTCAAAATACTGGAAATAATGAATATATATATATATATATATATCATTAACCATCCCAAAGTGTCACATGCCTTTAGTCCCCAATCCCACCTCCAAAAGGCTATTATATGGAGACTAGAGCCGATTAGACATATCACTAACATGGGAAGCCTTAGCCAAAGGACATGTATACACACACAACTAACAATCCCATACAATGAAGAAATGTAAAAAAATGAACATCCATGCATGAATTCATCTAAAATCCACAAATTGAGTATTACAGGAAGTATAGTAAACTGAACAATACAAAATAAAATCCCCCCACAGAGAGTCAAAAAACAAGTTTATCATGAAAGTAATACTGATGACTACTGTCAAGATACCATAAGAACACACCTTGGTTTTTTCGGTTTCACTAAACACTATCTGGTCCTAGTAAATTTATGAGTCTTTCATAAGGTCAATGTTTTTTACAATATGTGACATGTCTTTTCAAATACCATTGTAGGGGTAAGTATAAAGTACATGGAAGGACACCCCAAAACCAAAAGGCACCCAATAAATAAATTGCAGTTAGCTCTACAATGGTATACATCTACAATATATATAACAATAATCTATAGATATACTCAAAAAAGACACATTTTCTAAAGGTAATTCACAACTATAATACCTATCTGGGATTAAATATTAAAGTTTCCACATATAACTCATCTAGGAGAACACACTCTTGATTCTAAAGGCACTGATCACGTCCATCCATAAGGTAATGCTCAGTGGGTCTCACCATTCAAAGTATATGCTCATATGTCTGAAGATATATGATATATAGAGGAGGATCACACCCAATTCCATTGGGTTTACCAATAACTATATCTATATTAACATTTTATGTACAGAATAAACACCCATGTAGTGTTGGTAATGATGATACCATGAACTCCACCAAGGGAATGAAGATGAATAGACGATCTCACTCAGGGCCACATGGAAGGATTCCAATAATTCTATTGAATAATTATATCTCAAGGGTCACTATACTAATTGTAGGATGCAATTTCATACTAACCCTCATGGAATGAATATCGGTAACTTACCCTAATGAATCATTTCCTTGATAGAGAGGAAAAGGGATCCATGTGAACTTTAAGAGAGTACACAGTGGTTGGTAGGGTTACACGTCATGTCCCTTCCACCCTCTATCATATCCATGTAAATATTATATGTCTTATGTCTATGTGGAAGTACATGAAGTGATGTTTCCCATGTAATTATTCTTGTGTACTAGTGTATGGGTAAGCCTATGTACACCTGGACAATCTATGTCCATGTGGGAGTACACAGTGTGCCCATGCCCATGTACTCCAACCCATGTATGTGTATCCATCGACGTATACACCAAGATATCAGAGAGAGGTCACAATCCATATGATCGGGTCACATTTTGTGTGATCCATAACATTATCATGAAACCCTATCCACAACTAGTAGGGACCCACATTCCATGTAATCTCGGATTACATGCCATGTGGATCAGGATTTCTAGATTCCATTGGTTGTTCCTTCCATGTGTGTCTGCAACACCACTGACTCAGATTTTGGATCCCATAATGTCGTAAATTGAAAATCTTATCGATCTTAACCTCACCATGTTCATTTACCAGATTCTGTCCATTTTCTCCTCTCTAAAAATGGAATTTTTCATTGTTCTTCATTGTGGGTAGAAGAACACAAAATCGGGTATAAAAACCCATCTGATCCACTACTGCTTCTATCATCACACCACCTTCATGTATTTTTTATCACAGATCTATAATATTGGATCATTGATCTAATAAATGGGTCAAAAAGATCAATTAAACAATCGATGTTAACCCATAGGAAAAATGAATAATTCCCATGATGAACGAAAAAATATAGGAGAAATGCAGAACCACAAACATGAGTAATGATCCTCATCCAATGTTCATTTTGGAGTTAGCCTATCATCATTAAAATTAAAAATAATAATCAATGATCACAAATAAATTCTCCCAAAATAACCACATAATGAAACCCATACCGAAGATGATCGACCCATGGATAAGTTTGGTGGTTGTTTGATTCATATTCATCATTGTAATTAAGAATGGAAAACAAAACCATATAAAAACATCTTACCTCGAGATGGAGTGATCAAAGATAAAGAATTAGTCTACATCATTTCCGTTTGGGAGATCCCAAATCTAGAATCATGTTTCCTACTAATTTTTGTTCTACGGTCTATTTGTCATTCATATAAGAGATATCCACCAATGTTCTCTCTGATGGATCCAGGGTTATGTAGATAAACCTATTAGTTTATATTAACATTCTATTTTAAGGGATGTGAGTCACTACATCAATAAACTAAAAATTAATTAATTATTTTATTTGTTTCAATCCAGTGATATTTTTTCCACAAATGCCCGAAACCGACCAAGGTTATGTCGTGAATAGGGTAAACCCCAAGTTTTAAACCGAGTTGTGCATTTAGATTTATAATATGGTCCCCCAATTTAGAATTTATTCCTTTTTCTTAGGAATACTATACATGCATGCTATTAATTATATCTAATATATTTCAACCATTTATTCTAGGAACATCAAGTCTCATAATTTCGTACTTTATCATATCTTGGACTCAAAAAAAATAATGCATACAATATCAGAAAATAATGCATCAAAATTCTATGTCATCGCATTCTACCCACCTAAGGTATTTATATCTTGAATATCCAAAACAAGGGATACACTAAGTTATTTTTTAATAAGCATAAATATAAACCTCCAACTCCCATTTTCTCTCTTGTAGATTCCTTTGTTGTCGCTGAACATGTACCAAAAGAATCACACACCTAGAGAGGATCATGGCCTACTGATATTTAATCTATACATGATACTCACTAATGGTACCCCCATCCTCGATGTCTACATCACCCCATTTAATAACATGTGATGGTTCATGGACATACCTCCTCAACTGTGACACATGGAATACATTTTGTATCTGGTGTATCTATAGAGGTCGATCTAAATGGTACACCACCTTTCTTGTTATATGTACTTTCAGGAAAGTTCTAATAAATCCCGAAGAAAAATATGCACCTGGTCCAAATCAACATGATCCAAGTCTAGGTGAAACCCATAGGAACACATTGTCTCCCTCCATGAACTCTAAAGGAATTTATTTTTTGTCTCCATAATACTTTTATTGTAATGTGTATTATTTATATACTATTGGATGATCTATACCTTCTTGGTAGTTCTCTTTCACCAACTCTAGGAAAATAATTCTAGACTATCCAAAGTCAGTCCATCAATGTGGTGAATTGTAGGGTCACCTATAAAAATCCTCTAATGGTTCCATATTGATGGTGGAATGTTACCATATTTGGTATGAAAATTTCACTAGTGGTAGTTGATCTTACCAACTATGACCACAGTCCAACATGCAATCGTGAAGTATATCCTCCATAAAAAAATGGTCTACACTCTCTGGACATGAATCTTGGGGTCAAAAATAGTGCTCAAGTGTAACTCTGTTCCACACACCTCATGTAATCCAACTCATAATTGAGATGTGAAGTGATCATCATGGTTAGAAACTACCTTTTAGGGAACTCCATGGAGTTAGATTATCTCCTAAACATAGAGGCATCTAATTATTTCTACTACACTCTACTCTAGGATAGCTAAGAAGTGGGATGAATTGGTGTGTCGGTCAATGATCACCTTGATGGAATCATGTTCCCTAAATTTATGTTACAAGACCATAAAATATTTCATGGATATATCATCCCAATTCCAATCTAGCACCATAATGGGTTGATCTAATCTTAAAGGAATATGGGGCTCAACATTCAGACACAGAAAATTAAGGCATCGAGATACAATCTATGATACTACCTTCAATATCTCTACCCACAAAACCTGATATCGCAGATCCTCGTACCTATTTTCTATGCCTAGAAGTATCGATGAAGGATATATATGAAACTCTCTCAGAACCTCCTCCAGCAACATCATTTGTATTCTTGTGTGTCCTTTGAAAAGAACTATATGCTCCCAACCTTTATAAAATCCATCTGGATCATGTCTGGTGGATAACTTTGTATGTAGGTTCCCACAGTTGACATCCCTAGGTTGTACCTCCCTAGCTCGCTACAACAGCGTAGGGGTAACAACCATCGACAGGTGGTAAGCCACTCCATCTCCATCCGCAAATGATAACTCTTACAATGAATAATTCTCTAATGCCTCATTTAGTAACTATGTACAAGATCTTATACTTAGAGAATCAAATACCATATTCCCCTTCCCATGAGTAAAAAAAAGTCTTGTTGTCATAATCCTAGAGGAACCATATCTATCATGTCTTTCTCAAGTTAAGGTCTTTTAGATTCCTGATATATTTGAGACTCATGTGATCAAAATAGTTGATAATCTCCTCAAATATCTTGTAGTGTCATCACATGTTTAGTACAAAGACAACATCATCTATCTCAAGATCGGGGGTCATGTAGTTCATCTCTTGTGGTCTCATCTAAAGTGATCCATAGGTAATCACACTCTGCCTCTACATCAGAACACAGCTATCCCCAAATCCCAATGAATCAAATAACACTACTTACATGACACCCTCCTCTGTAAATCTCATGTTTGTAACACTTTTCAAACTCTTCCTCATCTACTGATAATCCATGGGGCACCTCTCTGTCTCTAGGAAAATTTTTCCCTCTTAATTCAAAGATTTCATGGGAGCTAATATCCTAGAGAATTTAGGTATGAATCATTGGTAATATTATACCAACCCATGGAAGATATGAACCACATTCACACTCTTGGGGAGATCCCATGATAAACCTACATTTACCTTAGTTGGTTCCACTACCAATCTATGTACTAAGATAATGTGTCCCATAATGTGGACCACATGAATCCAGAACTGGCACTTCGAGAGCTTATAGAAAATATTGTGCACTCAGAGTGAATCCAGAACCACCCTAAAGTCTCTCATGTGACCCTCTATGGATTCCAAGTACAAAAGGATATCATTGAGAAATAATACCATGAATTGGTCTTTGAAAGGATGAATGATCCCGTTCGAGAACCCCATGAACAATGTCAGGGAGTTTTTCATGCTATAGGGAATCGCTAAGTACTCATACTGACTGTATTGAAATCCAAATGTATATCCTCTTTTCGTACTAAAAAATGGTGACATCTTGACTTGAGTTAATCCTTACAGAACCATCATCACCATATCAACTAATCAATGAGGACATATATACTCAGTAGTGGATACTTTTTCTTTACAGTCACCTAGTTCACGCATTGATTGTTCACCCATATCCTCAAGCTCTAATCATTCTTCATGAAAAAATAGGGGCTCACTAGGGTGAAAAACTGGTACTACTAAATTTATTCTTCTAAAAATCCTCCTACAACACCCTCATCTAACAAATCTCAACATGATCCATCCAACATTTTCTCTCTGATATCGATGTCGTCCCGAGGTGTAGATCAATGCAGAAGTCTATATCTCAGCATGAAGGTAAACCTGGAACAACCACAGGGAAGATGTCCTTAAACTCTTCCACCATAGATGTAATATAGAAACTCATAAAATTAAATACACCAAGGCTCAAGTAATATTAACTTTAATCATTTTAAAATGATTTATTTTATTTTATTCATTAATTGAATAATTACTGCATCAGCGTTGTATTGTCATTTAAGGTAATTACTTCATTACTAAAAAATTATTAATAAGTTATGATGATGTAGATAAATATTTTCTATTTAAAATGTATAATTATATTCTTTTTTTTTTTGGAATAACACTATATTAAAAAATATATAGTTAATAAACATATGAGTATAACATCATTGAATTTTCATAAAATTAAATATTATGAATATCATACTCTAATCCAAGTGGCTTATAAAGGTTATAGTTTTGATCCTTGGATAATTATGGTCAATGATAACCCATTCCATAATACCTGAGTATGTTTTAGGGTCATTTTTTGTCCTTGCCATTTTATTTGTACCATTAATTTCCTAATTTACCCATTACCAAGGTAATAAATTTACAAAAATTACTATTCATATTGTCCAAAAATAAAAGGGATTGATTTAATAAAATTTTAAATTATGATTCCAAATAAGGAATATATTTTTCATAAATTAAAATAAAAATATGTTGTCAAATTTAATTTAAAATTAAATCTAAGAAAAGAAATGAAAAATAGTTTTCATAAAAATGCTCTTTTACACATAAAATATTTTTATAATAAATTCAAGTATAAAATTAATTTCAAAAACCATAATTGTATTATTTATAATCCAAATGAACTAATAAAATTTAAAAAAAATCCAAATCATTATTTTACCTTTTTAATACTTCAAAAATATAATTTTTGATAAAAATAGGTATTTTTCTCTATTTATTGAAAAATCAGACTTTTAAGGAAATAATAAAAAATTTTCCATCAATTGATTTTAAGGTACTGATTTTAAAAATTCAATTAGTTATATAAGAAAAAATTTATAAAATTTCCCAAAATTTATTATTATATTTACTCATAAAAAGAAAGAACGCCATTCTTGTAGAAAACTTATTTTTTAAATAAGAAAATGATTTTATTAAAAATTATGAACTTACTCATAAAGAATTAATTACTAAATTAAAATTGAGTTGGAGAATTGAATATCTCATAATATGGTTCATAATATTAATACCCACCAATTCATAATCAATGTTATAGTGATTACATCTAAATAATAATAATCCAGTGTTCATTTTTATGCTAACAAACATACTATTTCCTTTTAAAAATATCGGGATTTTACATTATTCCCCACATAATTGAATTAAACCCCCAAAATTCATTTTCTTTACTTAATAAGATTTTTAATTTCATTATTTATAATTAAGAAAAACAATAATGGTTTGACTTATATATTCTTAAGGGAACAAAATCACCTATAAGTTCAAAATAAAATTTTACCTCTTATATTTTTCCTCAAAATAAAATGCATAATCTCAAAAGTTGTCTATATCATTCCTCTAATACCAAATATTGATACACAAACCCAATATTCTATATTTATTTCTGAAAACATGTTCTGCATTTTTTAAAAGATAACATAAAAATACACAATGCATCATACATCTAAGGAAATTTTTGTTCTAGGATAGAGAGATTTAGAGAGAAATATTTAATTTAACAGTGCTAAACAAAAATAAAATAAAATAACTAAATTACATCAGATGCTCTAACTCTTAAAATTTATCCATCCAATATATATCTTCTAAAAGACTTGTAAAAATATTTTAAAATATTGGATGTGCATAAAAATTCACAATATAGGGTCTTAAAACTAGTGAAAATTACATAGAAAATTCTTTTAAAATATTTTATACCATATAAAATTTATTTGATATTTTATATACCTGTTAAAAATAATAATAGATTGTTTTTACAAAAAAAAATATTCTTGAAAAAACCTTTTAAAAATACTTATCATTTTAAAAACTATTCATAAATACATTTTGAAAAATACTTGAATTTCTCCTTAAATGAATTTTTAAAATAATAATAATTTTATGGATTAAAAGGATAAGTAAAAATATTAATAAAATATTGTAATGCTATTAGTACCTCTTGTAGGGAAACATCTATTTATGGTCGTGGGTTCATTCTCCATTGTTTATCTTCTCATTCATACCGAAGTGCCAAATTGTTTGAATTTTTTTGTAGCAAATCTACCTTTCTTACTCATAACCCATAAAAACCTTTCAAAATATTAAATATATTATTTTTTTGGAATAAAATATTCTGATAAATTATAATATTGAAAAATATTTCATTTATAAGGGAAATATATTTTTCCAAAAAATAAATACTTTCATTTAAAAGATATGAATATATATTATTTTAAATTAAAAAAAGATCATATTATAATGAATAAAACGTCAACAATAATTATAGTTGATTTTCTTATCTACTATAATGATTTAAAATAACATATTTTCCTTGAAAATATAAAATTATATTATAAAAATAATACTTTCCAAATTATCCCCTAACCTTAAGACTGATTTTTCATGTATATCCATTCTCTTCCTCTTCTTAAGATTATATTATTTTCCTAACACCTTAAGACCACTAAGGGTGGTATTATGCATAAAATAATACGTATAAAATGATGGGATGAATTCTAGGAAGTTATTTTGCTTGATATTGGCCAAAATAAATGGTTTTTTAATTGTGAAGAAATGATAAGGAGATGTTCCATTTTATATGTGATGGGACGGGAACTCTTTGACGTTTTCAAAATATTAAATTGATATTAACTAATATTAAATTAGAAATGGCTCCAAATATAATAAAAATTAATAAAATAGGATTATGGGTCAAAAAATATGATTAAATTAAATTTAGATATGTTTTTACAATTTCTTAATCATTATCTTTGTATTTTATCCATTATCTAACTCCTTTAATTCTTACTATGACAAAATGGAATTTTATATCATTTTAAAAAATATAATTTATTTTAAAATATCATTATTATCAATTTTGAAACTTTTCATTACATAGACTCTTAAAAATATTAAAACAACAAGATAAATTTGAAAAAAAATTCTAATAAATCCATTACATATCAAATACGTCTAGAAAATTAATGTATGATGATAATTATCTCAAGTTATTGTTTTAATAATATTATTATTATTTATTTGATATTTACATTAATTGGATATTTACTACATCTACATAGTATAATCATTTAATGTAATTATTTCATCACTAACAATTATAAATAAATTACCATGATGTAGAAAAATATTTTATATTAAAATTAACTATTTAAAGTCTAAGATATCATTAGAATGACCCTATAATAAAAATGATATAGTTATTAAAAATATGAGTGTGAAATCTTTGACTTTTCTTTAAATAAAATATTATAAATTCGATACTCTCATCCAAGTGGATTACAAAGTTTATAACTTTGATACATTGATGATTATGGTCAAATATAACCCATATTATAAATTTTTTGAATGTTTTAGTGTTGTTTTCTCATCCTAATAATATTTTTATCCTTAATTACTCAATTCACCCATTACCTTGGAAATGAAATTGAAAAATTAAGTGTTCATATTGGACAAAAATAAAAAGGGCATATATACTAAATTTAGAATTTTTTATTCCAAATATGGAATTAATTTTTCAAAATTTTAAAATTTAGTTTTTAGTATTTAATTTCTTATTAAACTTTTAAAATAAAAAAATATAGTCTTTTGTTAAAATACCTTTTTTAAACATAAATTATTTTTATAATAAATTCATGTATAAAATCCATTACAAAAACCATAGTTGTATTATTTTAAACCTAAATTAACCAATAAATTTTAAAACTAATCCAAAACATAATTTTATGTCACAAAAACATGAAAAATATATTTTTTTAATAAAAATTGGTTTTTCCACTATTCATTGAAAAATAATACTTTTTATCAAATTAAAAAAAATTACAATCAGTTGATTTTTTAATGATAATTTCAAAAACATATATTAATTTTATAAAATGAAATGTATAAAATTTCCCTAAATTGATTATAATATTTACCCATAAAAATAATAAAAACAATTTCTAGAGAAAATGAATTTTCTGATGAGGAAAATGATTTTACACTAAATTAGGCTCTTATTCACCAATAATTAATTTCTAAATTAACAATGAGTTATAAAATAATAAATTTTATAATTTGGTTAATACTAGTAATTAAAATAAATTTAAGACCTAGGTTATAACAATCAAATTTAAATAATGATATTTAGGTGTTCAATTTTATGCTAACGAACATAGTGTTTCCTTATAAATATAATGGGATGTTACATATACATGGATTGATTTTTTTCCCATAAATTGAAGACTTTGACTAAATTTATTATTTATTGAAAATTGTTTCAAAATGAAATCGAAACTAATTTCATCTATTAAAAGTGATATTGTATATACACTAACCCTATTAGCCCAGTTCGGGTGGTTACTTATTTACAATGGAATAAGATTAAGGTTATTGCATCAAATAGGACCTAATGGTTTATAAGAATTATTAAACTAGATAGATAATTGAATATCACATTAAATTTGAAAACATAAATCATAAAATTAGTAATGTAAATATAATGCATCCTTAAAATCATTTAATGATTCCTTGCTCATATACTTGGGAAAAGAAACCAAATACTGGTGAGATCAGATGCTCATAAAAGGTTACATACAACTAAATTTATCATGATAAAATAAGAATAATAATTTTTTCATATAAAATGATTGAAATGTTGTGCTACTTTTTTAATAACTTGAGTACGAACAATAATATCATGGGAATAAATAATCCAATAAAGCCATAAAAATAACCACATAAACATTGAAATTATCCCTGAATATTTAACTATTCAAATAATCGCATGGACATAAATATCTAATCTCATAATGATGGAATCTATAATTTCAGACATCATAAACATAACATCAAGGCCTTTTTCTAACACATATTACATAAATAAAAAAGGCCACATCCAAATAACCAAACCAATTTTTCTCATTAGACCTACCAGTGAATCAAGGGGATATGGTATGCCCCACCCATGACATATTAAGTCCAATTGATTCTTCATATGAAAGGATCGAAACATAATCAATGTAAATATTCCTATTGAAAAACTAGAATATGAAAGTTTAATAATTTTTCCAGTCAATCAAATAAAATTCATTGTAACAAACCTTGTGTAGAAATGATATAATATTTAAGAAAATACTATATAAATGTTAAATAATAAGTATATTTAAGTGAAATTAGATATCCAATGACTTTAAGAAATTGAATATTTCAAGGGAATATTAATGACTACCAAATTAATAAAGGAAATGAATGTTAATACTTTCCCAAGTCAAAATGATGGTAAACCATCCTTAGAAACAATAAGGATGGTATGATTAAAACATATTCAAAGTGGATTATAAGTAAAATAAAGGTCTGTTTTCATTGAATAAAAGAAACAACATAAAAATATCCTTAAAAAAATTCATGAGGAAAATACCCTTTTCACTTTGAAAATCACTTCTAAAAACAAATCTTTCCGAAATATTAGGAAAATTTTATTTGAAAATAACCTTGTAAAATTGTAAATTAATATTTCGAAGTAATGAGCCATAATTATGGTGGGAAAATTTTCCTCATATCGAGTATTATAAAAAATCATTTAATATTTTCTATAGAAAGTCAAAAAGTATCCTATTAAGAATATTTAATGAATATTTTTTAAAAACATTTTTTAAAAATTTAAACATAGCTAAAATATTATTTAATAGGGAATTTGATAAATAAAAAGTAAATTTGTAAAAAAATGAAAATATTAAAATGGATGAAAAAAATTCTTAACTTAGTTGAAAAAAAAGAAGTGGGTTTTCATTAAAAACCTCCTTTTGGTCTCTTGAGTATTTAATAGATGAAATTAAAATAGAAAAATTATAATTTTAGGAAATAAACATAATATAAAAAAACTAATTTGTTTTAAGATGGAAATATCAAATATATCTCCAAGTGGATACTTACACATAAATAATCCCAAATAAATGATGAAAATTTAAAATAACCCCTTACCACTTTGGTAACTATTGAATCATAACCCCATGAAGGAAATAAATTAAAATGAAAAACGAAGTACCCTGAATATAAATACATTCATGATATAATATATGAAAGGTGATATAGATATGATTTTTTAAAATAAATATGTACATAATACCAAATATATCCAAATGGAATGGAAATTAATATTAAATCTCATACAATTATTATACTGTTTAAGTGAGAATTAATCAATGAATTATTATGTGAATCAAATGTAAAAAAATATAAAAAAAATTAAATAGAACATAAATCATCCATACTTTTTCACACATAATGTTATCTTAATATAATCAATGAATAACTGATATATCCCAATGATAGAAAATTGAGTCACGAATCATATATCATTTGGTAACCTTCAAATAAAAGACACGTCTATGATATTGTTTGAATTTAAATGTAAATACCCTTAATTGTTAATGATTCATTCTTTTAAATATAAATGGTGAAATATATAAACCAATAAAATAAATTATTTACATACAATTTTAATATTCCACAATAAAATGAAATTTTTATTAAATCTCGTACCTCAGGTCTAACACTAAAAATATTTTTAATCACCTCTGTGAATAATAATGTAAAGACCTTTAAATTCAATGTAATTTTTTTAAAAAAGTTTTCTGGATTACTGCGAGTCTTTAAAAATTGATGGTGCTTGATTATGAGGCCCGGTGTGCCTGGACCAGAATTTTGATTTTTTTAAAGTACGTTCAGTAAACATGCGGGCGAAATTTTCTATCTTTTAAACTGGTGATCAGAATTTATATCTAAGGGAACTGTTGACCTCATTGTTCTGGGATTATCATAAGGGAGGCTTAACTTGGACCACAGTTGGTTGTAAAAAATAGATAGTTTTTAGGACTTTTTAAAGATTAATAAAATAACATTAATATTTTATGTTATTTTTCCTACCTCTTGTTTAGAAACGGTGGCGGGACAAATGGGTTTTGAACCCATTTAATCGATTTAATCATTTATTTTGTTATCTCACCATTTAGAGTTAAGAAGTTCATTAATTAAACTAATTAATGAACCTCATTAATTATTATGATGCATTAACCTCCCTTCCCATATATTTAATTGAAGATCGGGTCTAGGTTTTTTACATAGAAGGGAGGACCCTCTGACGAACTTCCATGAACTCTTCCACCAACGAAGAATGGATCCTTAGACAGCAACGTCAGAGGAATCAAACCGGAAGCGGCGAACATCGACGACTTCATCAACCGCGTATTATTCTTCCACATCCATGACATCTAATCTGATTCTAAGGTAGGGGTTATTTATGTTTAAATTCATGAGAATTTTTTTATTTTTCCCAATTCCCAAATAGAATGAAAAATCTAAGAAGTGTTTAATGGGTAATAGTTAATCTAGGAGGAATAAATTGATGTCTGCTTGTTATGATGCTAACACGGAGTGTGCGGACCAAATGAACAAGGCCTGAACACTCTACCACTTCAGTTTTTGTCTCGTTGTTTGGGAAAAATTATCAACTTAGCAGAAACTTGAATCTGGGATCCTTGTAGTGACGTAAACAACCCAAGAGGGTTGTTGGAACGTTCGGAAGGGAAAACGGACCACCAGATCTCACCAGGTGGCCTGCAGAAGTTCCACAGGCAGTGGCCGACATCGGCCGGTCGTGGTGGCAGAAGGTGGGGGCCAGCCCTCAGCTGGCCACTTTGGATGATGGTGGCGCACCATTGGGCACCCTCGTTAGGAAGCGGTGGCTTTGAAGCCGCAGTGGAGGCGACCCGCGCCCCGCTGTTCCCGTGGATAGGGCGATGGCAGCATGTGGTGCCGCCGTTTATTACACCCGAATGGTTTTTTCATTTGGGAAGGGGGTGGCTGTAACACCCTGATATTTTATGAAAAATATTCTTTTAATATCATTGATGTCTTTTTTTGTATGCTACAACAATATTACCTTGCGCTATATGCAACACCGTATGAGCTTGCAGTATACACAACACTATTCTTGGATCGTGTAACATACAATTTGACAGTAGTTATTTTACGAAACATTGAGTGTATATATATAAATATATATATATTCAATGTATAAATGAAATATGGTTGGATTCTGTTATACGAAACAATGGAGGAGTTTTGCAAAATACGCAACCCTGCCTTGGCTTGCATTACACGCAATCGCGATTTTCCTCGATAGTGTGTGTTGTACGCAATACCAGGTTTCACTAAACAACGATATGTGGTTATAATATTTTTATAAACTAGCCATTATGAATATTATAAACTAAATTTTGAATTTTATAACATTATTATTCATCTTAAACATTTTCTAGAACATGGTATGAGAACAAAATCAAATTTTCGAGTAAAATAAGTATTTTTTAAAAATTTAGTTTTGCCGCCTTTTGATGGAACACCCACCTTAAATCTTGTTTTTGACATGTCTATAAGTTCAATTTGTAAAAATGAAATTTTTCTTTGGAATCAGGATATAAAAATTTACTTTGGATAAATTTTTCATATTATTCTGATAACTTTCATATTTTAATGAATAGTAAAAACACGCTATATTTTAATTAAAAACAACTTTTTTCATCGAAATAATTTATATGGTTAGATTATCTTTTTAATTGGTTTTAAAGTATAAATAGAATATATTTTTACCATTTAATCCAAGTTTGGTCATTAGAATTAATTTACTTTTGAAATTAGATATAAACAAGTATCAATCTTTTGATAGTTATTGTTTCTTAAAAACACACTATTTGTTTTGATAATGGGAATTAATTTTAAAATTAATGCCACTTCTATGTTTTGAATTTGGAAAAATAGAAATCAATTTTGAATTTGGAATATCAAATAATCCTTAGGCTTAATTTTTGGTATTTTTTTGAAAAACATCAATTTTCGATGAATAGTGAAACCACTTAGTGGTAGAAAAAAAACTATCTTTTTCATTTAAATGAAAATTTACCACTTCTATGAATTTAATTTCGAAAATCCGAAAGACACGGTTAATATCAAGGAATAAAATGTGGTTCAATGAGATGAAAATATTTTTTGGTGAATAGTAACTTTTTACTTTTATTTACCACGATTAAAAGTAAATAGGGTAATAAAGGGTAAAAATGATTTTATTATTACCCTAAAACATGTCCTAATTCTATTGGACAAGTGTAATTCGACCAAAAACAGCCTTAGGAATAACATATGACCATTTAGGCCCAGTTGGATTTGATTAGGACATTTAATATTAATTTATTTAAAGGGTTAAAATAGTTAAAATCAACGTTTAATAAGTAAATCATTTTTAATATTGGGTTTTACATAAGATAAATTAGACTATAAATATTCATTAGAAATCTAAAAAGATTTCCTACATAATGGTATTTTATTTATAAATTGTAGACATTATATAATTTAATTTTTTTATGACACTAATATGATGCAATAATTATCTTATTAATGAAATATTGACATAATTGATGTTATAAATACCCAAATAAATGTAATTTGAGGCTTTTTATGAATTACACTGATTTTATATGTTAATATTACATGTTGGTATTGATTTAATTAACTCTTTTCTAACTAATCATTCGGTTATGATTTTCAAAAAAATCAATTACCAAATAGTTTCAAAATTGACATAAAATAGTTTTAAAAACAAATACTATATTATTAATCTTTATTTTACTCCTAAAAATCTAATGTTCGGCCAAATGACTTAGATAAAATTATATATATTAATAATAAACAACTTGGGGTCCTTTTGGCTTGTTATAGTAAGTTTATTAATCTTATAGTGTAAGAAAACAAGAAGACACGGTAAAAGTAAAATTATTTAACTTAAGGTTAAATCGAAATGATAAGGTTAAAATAGAAACCTAAACTTGTCTAAATTCTATTGGATAAGAGTAGTTTGACCCATCTCCACATTATCTTAGAAATAAATCAATTTTGAGCTATTAAAAACCGAATATGACTTTATAATTAAATAATATTTTTAGTTTTTCCAAATGTGCCCCTCTCCTCCCTTATAAAAGGGCACCTCCTCCCACTCTTCCTCACACCACTTTTAGCCTTAAATCTTGGCCAAAAACTTCCAAATTCTCTTCTCCACTACCATAGAAACATCTTAGAGGTTCTGGGCTTCCTCAAAGACAAATTTAATTCCCTAAGAGGAGTTATCAAAGAGACGCTTCAAAGAAGAGGTAATGTCTGTTACCGATTCTTTCAACATTATTTCTTATTCCACATCTTATTCTTTAGTTGTTTCATTATGAAGTAATAAAATCAGTATAAATAATATAATGATATTTTAGTATAAGTATAAAACAACCCTATTTCACCATCTATGCATCCTACGGAAAACAAAATCACCACGCGTGCGTACGTACGGAATACTGTCTCCACGCCGTGGTGAAATCTGTTTTTCCACCAACACCTTACATGGATGGGTATAATGGTGTAAAAAATAAATTTATATGGTTACTATAACATCATACTGATTCTGATATATTATACCATCCACTCCAATTCTATTCAATAATTATGGGAACGATATCATCGCTCGTGCGTATGTACGGAATACCATCTCCACGACGCGCTGAGATTCATTCTCCATGTTAACCATACATGAATGATCATAAAGTTTATATAATGAATAATAATTAAATATATATGTATGTCATCCAATTAATTCCATTCAATTCAATGAGGAAACTAAAACAACATTCATGCATACGTACGACCTACCGTCTCCATGAACGATGTATTTATTTCCATTTATCGATCTATTATATATATGTATATTCTGAATATATATTATATATAAATCATGTTTTATATTCTATAATTAATTAATCATGCTCTAAGTAATCATATGAATAATTACAAGTCAAAACACAGACGACAAATGAAACGATTTTACCAAAAACGCTCTTTAACATGGAATTTACAAAAGAACGGGTAATATAAAGTCATAAGTGAACCATATATGATATCATAACAATGAATATGATTCTCTAATAATCAAATGAAATTATTTAAATCATTAAACAGGCGGTTCAGATACGTACGAAGAATATCGGACCTAAGGTAAGGGATAATTTTGCAATCTCATTTTTATCCGAGATTGAAAATTCGTAACTATTTATTGGGGTTATATTTATCATCCATGTCCCTATTTTCTAAAAATAGTTTCATGTATGTTTCAAGACCTTTTTAACCATTTTTTTACTTTTACTACATGGTATATAAGGAATATTTCTTTTGTTTATGTTACGAGGTACTTTATGACTTTTCCGGTAAAAGTACGAGAAGAATGTTTTTTAACTTATACAGCGTGAATGTATTTTTATGGTTTTATAAAGCCTTATTTTCTTGAAGCTTCCTCCAAAATATTTCATGACTCTTTTCAAAAAAATCCTTTTCATTTCAAATTTCATTAAATTTTTGTGAAAAGAGAATTATTTTGAAGAAGAAAGGATATTTTCCTAAAGAATTCATTTCAAGTGTTTTATCAAAACCATTTTTCATCTAAGATGACATTATTTCATATGTGTATGTTTCAAATATCATGTCTCTATGATTTACATGGTTTCAATTTTCTTATTATGAAATTATATCCATTTCATTTATATGGATTATTTGATGATGGGATGATGTTTATGAAACCCATTTTATTTATTGGGTTATGTATGTTTATTTTGTGGCACAAGTAAGAATGATTTCATTATGAGATGGGTGGGACCTATATCTCTCTCCAATTCATTGTGTAAAGATTTATATCTCATGAGATAGACATGGCTGGAATGGTAAGTTAATCCAGTTTAGTGTGATAGGACTGAAACGAGAAGTGAACTCAATTCAGAAAGGGACTTTGTCCACTAAGATGGTCTTGGCAGTAATGCCTTGGCTACTATGGAAATAATAATATGTGATGAATGGTTTCCACAATTACATGTTTTATTACCATTATATTTTATCTTGGTTGATGTTCCATTATGATATATGCCTTACGTACTTCCACGATTTATGACTTTGCCCAAGATTTTGATGTTTAAATTTCATTTTCATGTTTTTGCTTCCAAATGTTTATGGATTGTTTATGTTATCTATGTTTTCCCTTACTAAGCATTTGAGCTCACCCATTTTATGTTTTATTTTCCCCAGAAAATAAATAAAGGTTTTAGGTAAGGAAACAAAAAATGGGAAGATCGTTATGGGAGTTGTTGAGGATATTTCCACATGATTATAAGTTTATATTCCGAGTTTCCAAAGACAATAAACTATTACGGTCCTTGTGTGTATGTTTTTGTTATGTATTATGTATTCCAAAAAAGTAATTTAATGTCCATGTACGTCAAGATTTGGGTCTCTACCGATGGTATCAGAGGAAAGGTTTAGTCAAACTTTGGAAACTAGGATGTGATAACTTTAGTGAGATCCCTAGAGATATTTCTAAGGTATGTCTAGGGATGTACCTAAGGTTAAGTATAAGTATAGGTTATAGTCCTAGAATTACTGTAACAATCGTAGAATTAAACCTAAGATGTTAGATATTGAAGTTACTCCCCCTTTATTATGTTTTTTCCCTAGCATGATTTTTTCATCTCACACTATTCTTTTTTGGTTTTTAGACGATTGCTGGAACCCGAAGGAATCGTGTTGATCAATGCAATGGAAAATGCAATGATTGTCCACCTGAACAAACAAATGTTATGGGAGATGGAGTGCAAAATCTTATTGACATACTTACACAAGCTATGAATCATTCTGGACTACCAAATGAGTAGGTAATAGAACAATGTTCTATTGAGCCCTTTATGAGGCAACGTCCACCTTCTTTCAGTGGGTCTTCTGATCCACTTGCTACTGAATGATGGATCAGTACCACTGAAAAGATATTTTCAGTTCTTCAATGTTCTGAACATGATAAAGTCATGTTAGAAGTATATCATTTCGAAGGTGAAGCTGATCAATGGTTGAATCTTATCAAGAATATAAGGCCAAGAGATGAAATTGAGTCCATGGAATGGGATGAGTTCAAGAACTTATTTTTCAATAATTACATCCCTTGTATTCTTTGAACAATGATGGAGAAGGAGTTTCTTGAACTAAAGCAGAAGGATGATGAATCTGTTGGTGTATACGAAGCTAATTTTACCAGGCTTTCAAGGTATGCATCTAGCTTTATCATCCAACCTGAAAGTAAATTTGATCGATTCTTCAGTGGCTTAAAACCAAATCATCAAAGGGCATTATCTATAAGAGTCATCAGTAGCTATGAAGAAATTGTGCGTTGTGCTATCAAGGTAGAAATGGAAGTTGGTGTTAGTTATCCATATCATGGTTTTGACAAGAAACTAAAGATGGAGTTCAAGGAGAAATCTCAAAATAATGGTGAAAAGAATATGCATGTTTCCTTATGCTCAAAGTGTGGAAAGAAGAATGGTGGAGATTGTCTTAAAGGGACTAGAAAATGTTTTAAGTGTGGAAAAGAAGGTCATCGAGCAGCTGAGTGTCAAAGTAATGGAAGAAGGGTTGCTAATGATGTGAATAATGAAAAGACTATAGAGAATGCACCACCAACACTTCAATGCTTCAAGTTCAAGGAAATGGTGCATTATGCTAATAAATGCCCTAATCTAAGGGTTAGTGATGATCGACATGAGAAACCACATAAGTTAAAGGAAAAAAGGGAAGTCACATGCGATCAATATTGGCGATGTTGAATATGAAAACGATGTGGGGGAATGATTAAGTGTTTATGTAATGGGATTCCAAAATAATGTTGTATATACTATCATGGAATATTGGAATATTTATGTATTGGTCTATTGTGGTTTTCAAAAATTTTATGGTACCAGTAACCATGGAATGTTATAGAGATATTTTTGGAAAAAAGATGATATGCGCATAATGAAGGGATAAGGAGAAAATGAAATGTTTGACAGTATTCATGAGCTCATGAATGATATAAGGAAATAGTTATATCATGGTTTGAGTATATAGAATTTTGGGGTTTTGGTATATGGAAAGAGTTAACTTTTGACAGCACTCATGTTTTCACTAAGATTCAATGGGTATTTATTATTCATCATAATACATGATTAAGGCCATCAAATGTTTGTACTGTGACCAACAAGACATATCTCATGATATCTAGGGATCAACGATGGTATTAACATGCTTGTTATATGAAATCTCTGGTAAACGTTTTCACTATAATATGAAAGTGGACTGTAGTATTATGGATAGGCCTAAATATTGGAATGGATTATGTTGGAAATTAGTTAGTATTGTTTAAGGATAGAAGATTTTAGATATTATTTAAGGGATGTTATAGTAATATAGTTTTAGAAAAAGGACAACCTGTAGGACGGGCAACAGCCCATCGCGTCGGACAAGGCTGTGTGAATCAAACCCACAATAGAAGTGCGACTAGCCTTTATCGCTTACCACTGGCCTACAGGAAGTCCCTATTTAGTAGAAACTAGTTTTATTAATTAGTATGATATATGAAGTATAAGTCCATTTTAGGAACCATATATGATTAATCTCACTATAGATGGACTTATGTATTTTTGATAACCTTTATAACCTTTTGTTTGAGATAGATGGAATGACCCATCATTCTATCACATGAACTTCTAACACTTCATGAATGACAAATTCAACATCATTTCTTTAAGAGATGAAGTGGAAATTATCCAAAGAACGACCAACGGTGAGACTGTACCAAAATCACGAAAGTATTTCTTCTAATTCCAACTTCATCAACTTTAGTGAAATGATCTTGAAAACCAAAAAAATTTTCCTAGTTCCCTTATATCCAATGAATCAGATGGTACCTTAGATCATAAAAAATCTATGGCTTTGTGATTGATGGATTTTTCATAGCCATGTTCTATACCACTCTCCATCAGAACATGATGGTTAGATTTTTCATCCATATCCATATTTTCACCTATGTTCTCCTATATGGAAACCCAGTGATGAGTTTCTTTGGGTAATAGTTACATTTCATACTTTAGTTTTTAAAATTAAGTTTTAGTATTCCTTTTTACGATGTGGGTTTCTATAAATAGTAAACGATTTATAACCCCAACGAATTTCGAGGGAGAAATTCATTTTAAGGGGGGTAGAATGTAACACCCTGAGATTTTATGAAAAATATTCTTTTAATATCATTGATGTCTTGTGTTGTATGCTACAAAAAGATTACCTTGCGCTATACGCAACACCGTATGAGCTTGCAGTATACACAACACTATTCTTGGATCATGTTACATACAATTTTGACAGTATTTATTCTACGAAACATTCAATGTATATATATAAATATAAATATATTCAATGTATAAATGAAATGTGGTTAGATTTTGTTATACGAAACAACGGAGGAGTCTTGCCCAACACGCAACCCTGACTTGGCTTTCATTACATGCAATCGCGACTTTCCTCGATAGCGTGCATCATATGCAATACCAGGTTTCACTAAACAATGATATGTTGTTATAATATTATTATGAACTAGACGTTATGAATAGTATCAACTAAATTTTGAATTTTATAACATTATTATTCATCTTACACATTTTCTAGAACATGGAATGAGAAAAAAAATCAATTTTTCGAGTAAAATAAGTATTTTTAAAAAATTTAGTTTTGCCGCCTTTTGATGGTGTACCCACCTTAAATCTTGTTTTTGACATGTCTATAAGTTCAATCTGACAAAATAAAATTCTTCTTTGGAATCAGGATATAAAAATTTACTTTGGATAAATTTTTCATATTATTCTGATAAGTTTCATATTTTAATGAATAGTAAAAACACGCTATATTTTAATTAAAAATGACTTTTTTCATTGCAATAATCTATATATTTAGATTATATTTTTAATTGGTTTTAAAGTATAATTAGAATACATTTTTACGATTTAATCCAATGTTGTTCATTAGAATTAATTTCACATTGAAATTGGATATAAATAAGTATCAATCTTTTGATAGTTATTGTTTCTTAAAAACACGCTATTTGTATTGATAACGGGAATTAATTTTAAAATTAATTCCACTTCTATGTTTTGAATTTGGAAAAATAGACATCAATTTTGAATTCAGAATATCAAATAATTCTTAGGCTGAATTTTTGGTATTTTTCTGAAAAACTTGAATTTTCGATGAATATTGAAACCACTTAGTGGTAGATAAAAAATGGACTTTTTCATTTAAATGAAATTATACCACTTCTGTTAATTTAATTTCGAAAATCCGAGATACATGGTTAATATCAAGGACTAAAATGTGGTTCAATGAGATGAAAATATTTTTTGGGGAATAGTACCTTTTTCTTTTTATTTACCATAATTAAAAGTAAATAGGGTAATTAAGGGTAAAAATGATATTATTATTACCCTAACACATGCCCTAATTCTATTGAACAAGTGTTATTCGACCAAAAACAACTTTAGTAATAAAATATGACCATTTAGGACCACATAGATTACATTAAGACATTTAATATTAATTTATTTAAAAAAGGTTTAAAATAGTTAAAATCAAAGTTTAATAAGTAAATAATTTTTAATATAGGGTTATACATAAGATAAATTATACTATAAATATTAATTAGAAAGATAAAACGATTTCCTACGTAATTTTATTTTATTTATAATTTTTATACATTATATAATTTAATTTATTTATGACACAAAGATGATGCAGTAATTATCTTATTAATGAAATATTGACATAATTGATGTTATAAATACCCAAATAAATGTCATTTGAGGCTTTTTATGAATTTAAATAATTTTATAGGTTAATATGACATGTTATTATTGATTTAATTAACTTTTTTCTAAATAATAATTCTGTTGTGATTTTCAAAAAAATCAATTACCATATAGTTTCAAAATTGACATAAAATAGTTTTTAAAAAAATTTAATATTATTAATTGTTACTTTATTCCTAAAAATCTATTGTTCAGTAAAATGACATAGATAAGGTTATATAAACTAATAATAAACAACTTGGGGTTCTTTTGTCTTGTTATAGTAAGTTTATTAACCTTATAGTGTAAGAAAACAAGAAGACACAGTAAAAGTAAAATTATTTAACTTAAGGTTAATCTAAATGATAAGGTTAAAATAGAAACCTAAACTTGTCTAAATTCTATTGCATGAGAGGGGTTCGACCCATATCCATAGTATCTTCAACATTAATCAATTTTGAGCTATTAAAAACCGAATATGACTTTATAATAAAATAATAGTTTTAGTATTTCCAAAGGTGCCCCTCACCTCCCTTATAAAAGGGAACCTCCTCCCTCTCTTCCTAACACCACTTTGAGCCTTAAATCTCAAAAACCCCATGCCATATGCTCTTGTACACTTCCATAGAAACATCCTAGACGTTCTGGTCTTCCTCAAAGACCAATTTTAGTGCCCTATGAGGAGGTCTCAAAGAGGCGCATCAAAGAAGAGGTAATGTCCGTTATCGATTCTTTCAACTTTATTTCTTATTCCACTTATTCTTCTTTAGTTGTTTCATTATGAAGTAATAATATCAGTATAACTCATATAAAGATATTTTATTATAATTATGAAACAACACTATTTCACCATATATCCATCCTACAGAAAACGAAATCACCACGCGTGCGTACGTACAGAATACCCTCTCCACGCCATGGTGAAATCTTTTTTTCCACCAACACATTACATGGATGGGTATGATGGTGTAAAGAATAACTATATATAGTTATTATAACATCATATTGATTCTGATATATTATATCATCCAATCCAATTCTATTCAATAATTATGGGAGAGATATCATCGCTCATGCGTACGTACGGAATACCATCTCCACGACACTATGAGATTCATTCTCCGTGTTAACCATACATGAATGATCACAAAGTTTATATAATTAATATTAATTAAATATATTAAATAATAATTCTACTAGAATTATGTATATATATATGTATGTCATCCAATTAATTCCATTCAATTCAATGAGGAAACTAAAACAACGTTCATGCGTACGTACGGCCTACCGTCTCCATGAACGGTGTATTTATTTCCATTTATCGACCTATTATATATATGTATATTCTGAATATATATTATATATAAATCATGTTTTATATTCTGGAATTAATTAATCATGATCTAAGTAATCATATGAATAATTACAAGTCAAACCACGGACGAAAAATGAAACGATTTTACCCAAAATGCTCTTTAACATGGAATTTACAAAAGAACGGGTAATATAACGTCATATATGAACCATATATGATATCATAACAATGAATATGATTCTGTAATAAGCCAATGACATTATTTAAATCATTATACAGGAGGTTCAGATACGTACTAAGCATATCGGACCTAAGGTAAGGGATAATTTTGCAATCTCATTTTTATCCGAGATTGCTTATTCCTAAGTATTTATTTGGGTTATATTTATCATCCATGTCCCTGTTTTCTAAAAATGGTTTCATGTATGTTTAAAGTCCTTTTTACCCATTTTTTACTTTTACTACATGGTATGTAAGGAATATTTCTTTTGATTACGTTATGAGGTACTTTTTGACTTTTCCAGCAAAAGTACGAGAAGAATGTTTTTTTAACTTATACGGCGTGAACGATTTTTTACGGTTTTATAAAGGCTTATTTTCATGAATCTTACTCCAAAATATTTCATGACTCTTTTCAACAAAATCCTTTTCTTTTAAAATTGCATAATATTTTTGTGAAAAAAGAATGATTTTTAAGAAGAAAGGATATTTTTCTCAAGAATTCATTTCAACTGTTTTATCAAAACCATTTTTTATCTAAGATGAAATTATTTCATATGTGTATGTTTCAAATATCATGTATCTATGATTTACATGGTTTCAATTTTCTTATTATGAAATGATAAACATTTCTTTTATATGGATTATGTGATGATGGGATGATGTTTATGAAACCAATTTTATGTATTGGGTTATATATGTTTATTTTGTGGCACAAGTAAGAAAGATTTCATTATGAGATGGGTGGGACCTATATCTCCCTCCAATGAATTGGAAAAAGATTTATATCTCATGAGATATAAATGGCTGGAACGTTAAGTTAATTTGGTTTAGTGTTACAGGACTAAAACGAGGAGTGAACTCGATTCAGAAAGGGACATTGTCCACTAAGATGGTCTTGGAAGTAATTCCTTGGCTACTATGGAAATAATAACATGTGATGAATGGTTTCCACAATTACATGTTTTATTCCCATTATATTTTATCATGGTTGATGTTCCATTATGATATATTCCTTACCTACTTCCACGATTTATGTCTTTGCTCAAGATTTTGATGTTTAAATTTCATGTTCAGGTTTTTGCTTCCAAATGTTTATGGATTGTTTATGTTATCTATGTTTTACCTTACTAGGAATTTGAGCTCGCCCTTTATATGTTTTATTTTCCACAGGAAATAAAAAAAGGTTTTAGGTAAGGAAACAAAAAGGGGAAGATCGTTATGGGAGATGTTGAAGATATTTCAACATGATTAGAAGTTTATATTCCGAGTTTCCAAAGACAGTAAACTATTACAGTCCTTGTGTTTCTGTTTTTTTTATGTATTAAGTATTCCGAAAAAGTAATGTACTGTCCATGTACGTCAAGCTTCGGGTCTCTACAGTGGCCACCCAACCGGTGGACCACGCCAGCCATCGGGATGGGTCTCCAGGGGGAGCCGCACCGAGACGATCGAGCCCATGGCCCAGCCCACTCGGGCCGGCCTAGCCAGTTCAGGCCAGACCAGGTCAGACATGGATCTGGTTTGGTTGGACCTAAACTGTGTCGGGTCGGCCCAGGATGGGGTGGGTTAGGTCGGGCCGGACCCAAACCCTTTTCAGCCTAGATACGATTAAATGGTCATATCTCACAAACCAGATGTATTTTTGATTAAATATCTATGGCACTAGAATCATTGGAATGAGAATATCCATTTGAGATACTCCACCTATATTTTGGAGAAAGGTTGAGTACTATTAGGTTGGATTAAACCCAAATCTAACCAGTCCCTCGGCACTAAAATGCCTATAACTCACAGATCGGACATCCAATTGACGTGCAGCCTATCACGTTAGGACCCTTACAACATATCGGTAATTTGGGTAACTAATTTTTAAAACATCATTGATATTGAGGAATTACTGATATAATGAGGAGCATATGATATTGAAATAAAGCGTGCTTTGTGCTGGAATCATGTGGCTGGCTCTGTGGTGGAGATTAGAGGCTGATCCTGCAGAGGTTAGTACCTAGCGATCCTGTGTGGGTCAGCACCAAGTGATCCTATGTGGGTCAACACCTAGAGGTCATGTGTGGGTCATCACCGATCCTGTGTGGGTTAGATCATGAGTGGATCAGTACTCAGCGATCCTTTCGGGGTCAGCGCATACCGATCTTTTGTGGGTCAGATCATGTGTGGACAGCGGGGGTCTATACCTACTGATCATGGGTGGGTTGAATCTTTTGTGGGTCAAGGGGGTTAGTACATATAGATCTTGGGCGGTTCATATCCTATGTGGTTCATCATGGGTTAGTAATACCCGATCTTGTGTAGGTCACCAGCAGTGCCTCTAGATAGAAAAATATTATCTTCCTTTACGACTAATCATTTGTACTTATATACTTAAGTTATACCTTGTTTGATCTAAGTCTTTTTCTTTGTGCTTTTTGATTGTGTTCATGATTTGTGTTATTCCTTTGTGGAATTATGATATACCTTTGGGGGTATCTGGGTCCCAACTGGGTATTGTTATACTCACCTCTACATGCGATTTTCCCTCACCTTGTTGTGACTTGTGCAGATGGCGAGCAGCTTGGCATAGACTTTTGGGAGATAAGAATTTGAGGTACACGGAGGTGACTGGTATATGTGGAGATATTTGGAGATGAGATGTACCTACCCTCCAGGTATGATCCTTGGTTGATGATCATAATAGTTGTTTTCTATTTTCGCTATATATTTTCAGTTGGGCATGAATTTTGGCCCTTTTACTTTCAGTACACACTTTTACTACTACAGCTTTTCTTCATGGTTTCATCTTTTTGTGTTCTTGGACTGTGTTTTCATATGTGTTTAAATGTGATTTTAGGGACACGACATTCCAATACTAGTCTCCAACCCCTAGACTATGAATACCAGGCTTGGGGTAGTCACAGCACGGTCCCCGAGGGACAGGTCGTTACAAAGTGGTATGAGAGGATTCAGTTCTACAAAATGACTAGGACTTTGATCTTTCCAATGGAGAAATAGTGTTAATTTTGTTGAGTATGGTTTTCAGTTAGGGGAATCCAGTGTTGGTGTGAAGGCTGACGTATCCACACACCAGGACCCTAAATTCTGATTTCTGACTCGATGCACAAAAACACTGATTGCATGTGTTTTGTAAATGTTTTTAATTTTGATCTCTTTTGATTCAGCTCAACAAGTATAACTTACTGACTGTGGAACACTTTCTTCTTTTCAAGATGCCTCCACATATACATCCACCCAAGATTACATAGAGAGTTTATGATGACGGCCCACCGAGCGATGGGGCTTTGCAGTAGGGGCCTCTTACAGCGATACCACCTTCGGGTGGTGCACCGGCATCACCACTACCCATTGGGAAGCAGTTTCCACCAACCCCACTAGAGGATGGTGAATGATGACTAAGGGAATTGAAAAAGTTCCACTGAAAAAGGCTTCTGAGGATTCGATGTGAGACAGATCCCCAAGCAACTGAGGATTGGATGGAGGCAGTAGCATGGGTTTTCTGCCATGTTGGGACCCCATCAGATTATATGGTGATCCTAGTTGCTAGCCACTTCTATGGAACATCAGGGAGTTAGTGGAGCCAGATTCTCTTGTTACATGATGAGGTGACCCTCTCTTATACAGACGTCGAGAGCCTCTTCATGGTATATTTCGTTCCAGCGGCACAATGCTCTGTGCGTATTCAGGTGCTACTACACTTACACCAGGGCATCCTGAAAGTTTCCCAATACTCGGCAAGATTCACTGATCTCTCATGCTACTCAACCGACATAGTACGGGCCCCATTCTTTAAGTCTCGATCTTTTCAGCAGGTAGTCCCATGGGAGATTAGAGAATCGATTATATCGCTCAATATCCCTATGGATATTGGAGTGCCTGAGATAGCATTATTTATTTAGATCTTATTATATAAGAAGGAACCAATGGTGAGAGACACCACTGAACAATAGGTAATAGAGTAATCTACATTCGGTTGTGGGTAGATGACGTAGAGGTCCAAGAGGGCCAGACCCTCTGGAGGTTGACCCCAGTATGTAGGGTTGGAGGTGTAGAGCTCATGGGGTAGAGAAGGACATGAGAGGGGCAGACTGTGCTTCAAGTGTGGTGGGCAGGGCCACATAGCTTGTGACTGCCCGACCCATTGTACCGATAATCAGCAGACAGTCAAGGGACCGATAAGGGAGAGGTTGAGATTTGTGCAAGGAGGTTTTGCAGGGCGGTGGACATGGAAGAGTAGTAGGCCGTGCAATAGGCGGTGGGTGACGATTTGAAGTTATACTTCCACCACCTATAGGTAGTCCACCCTTAACTTAGGGATCAGGCATACAAGGATGAGAAAAACTTCATGCAGCTAAGGCCTATGACCACGATGCTCTAGAGATGATTCAAGGTATAATCTTTGTCTATTCTTCCCTATCTACAGTACTTATAGAAATAGGTTCCAGTCACTTTTTCATTTCCACGGCTCTTTTTCATAGCTCAGAGATTTTGGTAGAGCAATTGGCTTGATCCTAACAATTAGACACTCCTATGGGAGATGACTCGATGATTACACGTAGGTGTTGATAGTGTGAGATTACTCTTGGAGGCGATATATTTGTCTGGGATCTTCGAGTAACAACATTGAGTCCTTACGATGTCATCTTGGGTACGAACTAGTTATCCACGGTCCATGCTCCTATTGACTATTTTAGGTGCAAAGTGTGGTATGTTTGCGGGAATGGGATACGGTTCTCCTTCATTAGTTAGAAGGGAAACTTTTCAACACAAGATGAAATTACTCAGAGGAGGGTGCAGTCGATTACTCATCAGTTAACTAGCATTACCCTCGTAGAAGTTGACGTGAGGAGTCTGAGTTATCCTGTATTGGGGGACTAGTATGTTGATGTCTTCCCTGAGGATGTTCCAATACTACCTTCTCCCTAAAAGGTAGAATTATACATCGACCTATACCCCAGGGTGTCACCAATATCTGCACCATCATATCAGATGGATCTCGTGGAGGTTTGTGAGTTGTGGGTACAGTTGGAGTACTTACAGAGGAATGGATTCATAAGTCCCAATGTTTCTACATGTGAATCCCCAATTTTATTCTCCAAGAAGGTAGATGGGAGTTTAATGATTTTCATGTACAATTGGTGCCTAAACTAGGTGGCTGTGAATAACATGTATCCACTCCTGAGGATTGATGACCTCTTCAAATAACTGAAGAGAGATCGATGGATTACGAAGATAGACCTTTGAACAGGCTATCATCAGCTCTGGGTATGAGATGAGGACATACCAAATATGACCATTAGATGTTGGTATGGACATTATGAGTTCATGGTGATTCCCCTAGGTGTATCCAATGCTCGGGTAGTGTTCATGGGGCTCATGAAAATGATCTTCTAGCCCTACCTCGATCACCTAGTGGAATCCATCATTGGGGAAATCTTGATATACTCAGCATCAGAGAAGGATCACGCCACTCACTTTCAGTTAGTTCTGAATACACTCCAAGAGAATGAGAATTATGGTAAGCTTCTAATGTTCATGTTCGGGATATTGAAATTCCACATCCTAGATCACATTATGACAGAGGATGGAGTTGTAGTGTATTCGACAATTATAGAGGCAGTTCTTTCTTGGGAGCCACCTAGGAGTGTGACTGAGGTGAGAAGTCTCCTGGGATTAGATGGTTACTACTCTAGATTCGTAGATGAATTTTCTAGATATGGGACACCCATTTTTTTGAAAAAGAAGGGACATCCCTTCATGTGGAAGAAGATATGGTAGTAGAGTTTTCAGGAACTGGGGAAGAGACTGGCGAGTGCCCCCATCTAGAGTTGACCAGAAGAGGGTGTTAGGTATGTAGTTTACTATAATCCATCAGGGACCCGACAAGGCTGTGTCCTGATGTAGGAAAGAGCGGTGATCGCATAAGGATCACAACAGTTGAGAGAGAATGATCAGAACTACGCTACCCATGACCTAGAGTTATCAGTAGTGGTCTTTTCACTGAAGATGTTGTGGAACTACGTGATGGGAAAAAGTTTTATAGTCTACTCTAATCACAAGAGTATATGGTATA
Organism: Viscum album; assembly: GCA_963277665.1. Classification (NCBI taxonomy): domain Eukaryota; kingdom Viridiplantae; phylum Streptophyta; class Magnoliopsida; order Santalales; family Viscaceae; genus Viscum; species Viscum album. Next base: position 788,232,147 of record OY728166.1, read on the forward strand.
TCATCTCATAGAAGGACCTGAGCCTAAGGAAGTGGCGATGGATAGAGTTCCTCTTGGAATATGACTTTGAGATAGTCTACACTCTTTGGAAGAGGGATTTAGTAGAAGACGCACTCTGCAGGAGGTCTGTTCTGCAGTCGTAGGGGGAGGAGACAAAGAAAGTAGCCACGTTTTAGTTATCCTTCATGGATAGTGATGGAGAATATTACCACCAGTGTATGACAGTTACTCCCCCAATCCTTTAGTGAGTTAGGGAGGAATAACTTGGGGATGTAGACTGTGAGGCCAAGCGTGCTCAGATATCCTCAGGACCTGATCCTGATGGATTTTATGAATGTGGGGGAGCACGTCATCCTCTTTAGAGGATTCAATATGGTACTATTGATGCTAGGGGAGGAGGTGTTTGGGGAGTTCCATAATTTCCCTATGGTGGTACATCCTGGAGTTTAGAATATGTACGAGGACATTCTGCATCAGTACCAGTGTACATGGATGATGAAAGCATTGTCAGAGTTCGTATCAAGATTCCTCACTTTTCAGCAATTGAAGGTTGAGCATCAGTTACCAGAAGGATTATCTCGCCAATTAATGTACCATAGTGGAAGTGGGATGGTATATCCATAAAATTCATGATGGGACTACCACATAAGTACAAGGTCCATGATTCCATCTGGGTGATCATTGAACAACTCACCATGTTGTCCCACTTCCTACCCATCTGAGAGCAGGGATCAGTAGAGAGCTTGGGATGCCTTTATGTAAAGGAGATTTTATGGATTCACGGGGTTCCATTGACGATTGTCTCAAATTGTGATGCTTGTTTTAATCCCATTTGTTGAAGGGATTACAAGAGGTATTCGAGAATTAGCTACACTTGAGCAACGCCTTCAATCCTCAGACAGATGGTCAGATGGAGCATACCATACAGACGTTCAATTATATGCTTTGTTCTAGTCTCCTTGATTCTGGCCGCAATTGGGAGGACCACCGGCCAGTGGTGGAGTTCACATACAACAACTATTATCATTCCCCCATTGGCTTGGCTCTGTTTGAGGTTCTGTATGGGAAAACTTGTAGATTACCTCTATACTGGACAGACCCATTAGAGTCAGCACTTATGGGTCCATAGTTGGTATAGGCTACGATGGAGAAGGTGTAGATCATCAAGGAGAGGAAGGATATAGCACCGACCTGGCAGAAGTCTTATGTCGGCAGCAGATGGAGAACCTAGGTGTTTGAGGAGGGAGACCATATCTTTTTAAAGGTCTCACCCCGATGAGGATTACAGAGGCTTGCTAGGGGCGGTAAACTATCTCTGAGGTTCATCAGACCTTTCTAGATCCGAAATAGAGTAGTTGAGGTGGCATATCATCTATCTCTTCCCCCCACAGATGCCATAGGTGAACAATGTTTTCCATGTGTCACAGCTGAGGAGGTACGTACGTGATCCATCACACGTTATCGACTGGGACGAGCTAGACATCGATGATGGGGTGACATTTGTGGAGTTCATGGTGGAGATAGAGGACATATATGATCAGGTCCTTCATGGTAATTAGATTACTCTAGTGCGAGTTGGTTGGAAGCATGTGATCCTCCAGGAGGGAAAATAGTATGAGGAGGCTCTGATATGTTCTCAGTACCCCCATTTGTTCCCCTAGTTGTATTATAGATTTCAGGGATGAAAAGCCTTAAAATGGGGAGAATTTAATGACCTAGAAATTCGATATAATTTTTTTTAAAATTATTTGGTATTATTAAAAGTATGAAAAAATTCACGGTGCTTGATTCATAGGCCTGTTGTGCCCAGAATGGAATTTTGAACTTTTTTTATGGCGTGTTTAGTCAACCTGTAGGTGACATTTTCTATCGTCCAAACAGGTGCTCAGAATTGAAATATGAGGGCATTGCTGAACTCGTGGCGCTGGGATTCTCTTAAGGGAGACTTAACAGCGATCACTATAGGTCGAGAGAAAAAATTAGTTTTTTGGAGTTTTTTAAAATTAATAAAATAACATAAAAATGTTATTTTATTTTTTCTACCTCTTTTTGAGTAGAGGTGGTGGGTCTAATGGGTTTTCAAGAAATTTAATGGCTTGACTCTTCTATTTTGTAACCTCACCCTTGAGAGTTAAGAGGTTCATCAATTAAAACTCATTAATGAACCTCATTAATTCTGATAATGCATTAACCTCCATTCCGCTCAACTTAACACATGTTCTGGTATGGGTTTTTACACTGAATGGAGGAACCTATCATGAAGTTCCAAGACATCTTTCACCAACTAAGTATGGAGGCATGGATGGAAATGTCGGCAGAATCAAACTGGAAGCGACGAGCGCTGACGGCTTCATTAACCATGGATTATTCTTTCATAACTACGACGTATCTTCTGATTCCAAGGTAGGGGTTGTTTATGTTTAAATTCATGAGAATTGGTTTCTTTTTCTCATTCATGAAAATAATTAAAAATTGTAGAATTATTTAATGGTTTATAGTTAATCTATGATAAATTAATCTCTACTTGCTTGTTATGATTCTAACACAGAGGGCGCATGTCAAACGAACAAGGCCCAAACCCTCCACAGCTTTGTTTTTTGTCTCGTTCATCGATGGAGAATATTCAACTCGTAAAAAATTGAATTCAGGAGCCACACAACCCAGAAAGCCTGTAGGTGCATTCGAAAGGGAAAACAGACCAACGGTGCTCACCCAATGGCCCGCAAAATTTATGTCGGCACCAGAGGGTGGTAGTGGGGGCCAGAAGTAGCCGGCCGCGGTGGCAGAAAGTAGCAGCTGGCCCATGGCCCACCTCATTGTTGGAAGGAGGTGCACCATCACACACCGCAGTGAGGAAGCCATGGTGGAGGAGAATAGGGCCTACACCTAGCTGACAAGAGGATGGTTCTACATTGTGACATTGTTTATTACACCCGAATTGATTTTCCATATGGGAACAGGAGGCGGCCACCCTAATGACAGACTGTGGGCTAGTTTGCGGCCCAGTGGGCTAAGCCTGTAGCACATCCCACTTGGTCTAGCCCATCTATTTTGGGCAGGACCGGTTCGGTTCGGCCCAAGATAGGGCAGGTCGGGACGGACCAGACCCAGACCCTTTTCAACCCAAATACGCTTAAAAGGTCATATCTAACCGACTAGATGTCCTTTTGACTAACAATATAATGTGCATGAATCCTTGGAATGAGATGGTCCTTTTGAGATAATCCACCTACGTTTTTGAGAAATTTGGAGTATGGTGGGGTTGGATCGAACCCGAATCCAACCGGGCCCTCAGAACTAAAATGCCTAAAACTCACAGATCGGGCGTCTGATTGACACACCGTCTATCGCATTGGGACCCTTAAGAGATGGAGGACCTTTGGGTTACTACTTTTTATAACTTCATGGACATTGAGGTATGAACAATATATTGAGGAGCATATGATACTAAAATCAAGTGTGCTTTGTTTGGGAATCTAGTGGTTGGCTATGAGGTGGAGATCAGAGGCAGATCTTGCAGAGGATAGTACATAGGGATCCTTTATGGGTTGGAATTGAGTGATCCTATGTGGGTCAAGACCTAGATATCCTCTGTGGGTCAGCACATAGCGATCTTTGATGGGTTAGCACCGAGCCATCCTGTATGGGTCATCTCTTAGCGATCCTATGTGGGTCAGCACCAATCTTGTGTGGGTAAGATCCTATATGGGTCAGATCCAATGTGGGTCAGTGCTCAGTGATCCTATTTGGGCCAGCACATACCAATACTATATGGGTCAGATCCTGTGTGGGTCAGTGGTGGTTTTTACCTATCGATCCTGGGTTGGTCGGATCTCGTGTGGGTTATTGGGGGTTAGTACCTATCGATCATAGGCGGGTCACATCTGGTGTGGGTCAGCAGGGGTAGTTCCTACTAATCCTATGTGGGTCAGAAACTGTGTCTCTTGACAGAATATGATAACCTAGCTTTACGGATAATCATCTGTACATCTGTATTTAAGTTATACCAGGTTTGAGATATGTATTTTTCTTTGTGCTTTGTGATTGAGTTCATGCTTTTTGGTATTCCATTTTGGAATTCTGAGAGACCTAAGGGGGTCTCAGGGTCCCTACTAGGTATTGTTATACTCACCCCTGCACAGGCATTTCCTGCACCTCATTGTGTCTTGTGCAGAAGATGAGCAGCTTGGATGAGACATTAGTGAGAGAGGACTAGTTGGTACATGGAGGTGACTCATTTATGTGGACAGATGTGGAGATGACCTATACCTAACTATCTAGTAGGATCCTTGGTGGATGATCTCATGATTTTTTTTCTAATTTATGTTTTAGTTGTATCTTTTTAGTTGGGATTTTATTCCGACCCTTTACTTTCAGTATACACTTTTTCTACTGCAATTTATTCCGTGGTTTCATCTTCTTTTGTTCCTGGACTATTTTTTTGTACAAGTTTAAAGGAAATTATTTCACGTTTTAGGGATACGCCTTTTTGGTTCTAGTCTCCAACCCTTGGCCTATGGAAGGCATGTTTGGGGTATTCACAGCACGGGCCCCAGGGGAAGGGTCATGAAAAATAAACTTATGTAAATTATTTATCTGCAAAATAATAGTTTTCTTGTTTATTATTACTATTAATTAATTTTATACCATTTTATATTTAATAACTTAATCAATTAAGTTCATTTTGGATGTGTTGACAACATTTGGTTCATATGTAAAAAATCAGTTCATTAATTTGAATATGGTAAAATAGGTAATTATTCCTTAATTTATAGAATACTAATCATGAAATAATTATCATTTATATACATCAATTATAATTTTTAAGACATCCACGATGTATGGTTATGAATAATGAACTATGATATAATCTTAGAGACTGAAAGTCATAAATACGCTTGAGTAACATTTCCATTTTTTAAACAATCTTGATGGATAGAACATAAGTAATATTTTGGCATTAAATAATTATCATTATAACAAAATTATAATATATTTCTTTAAATACATTTATATATAGTATTCGTGTGATGTACTTATAAAAAATGAATCACATCACTCCTTAGAGGTGGTAATCGAAACGTACTTATGAATGAATTTATCATTTTTTAATGATTGGAATGTAAGAAATTATATGGTATATTATCTTTATATAATTATAACTATTTTATTAATATAATTTATATATTTATATATATTAAATCAATCTTTAAAACTAGACATGAATGATGGTGATGGAAAATGAATTAGATCGGTTCATGATATGGTAGTCCACCGTACACGTGAATAACAGTTTAATTTCCCATTTGATGGAGGAGGATATTCATATAAAGAATGAAATTAACATAAAATAACTATTTATATGGTATATATTTATATAATTATATCATCACGTTTGAATAATATTTTAATGTGGTGGAATAAGAAATAAAACATAAATTCTCTGTTAATAATGATGACTTTTCTTTTGAAAAACTCTTCAGGTTTCAAAAAATGCTTCAGAAGGATGGTTTCATAATCCAAAAAAGGCCTCTAAGAAGTGGGTGGGGAATAAATTAATGGATTTGGGTAATTATTTTTCATACCAAAAGCATAATTATGTATGGAGAGGAGAATATAAGAGGTTCCCTTATATAACTGAGGTAAGGGGAAGTCTGGGAATTTATTAAGGTATAAATTATTTCTTATATTAAAATGGCTGAAAAATGAGAATATTCAGGGAAACAATGATTTTGACTCAGAATAACCTATTTTAATAAATATTGGAAAATTTTAAATTAGTTTTTTACACTTATATTTTTTAAACTATTTTATCCTTTCTGACAATTACCACGGAAACAATTTTTTCACTATTTAGAGATCAAGTAAGATACAATAAAAGGAAAAACAGCACATAAAAGGTGTATGGTTGATATTATAAACCATATTAATTCACTTAGACTAAGATTATATATTTATGAATTTTCAATCATATTATAAAACATTAATTATTATAAAATATTATAAATGTCAATTTTGAAACTATTCATTTAATTTGATTTTAAAAACATCATAAAAACATGTAAATAAAATATATACCTTTTAAATATCCAAAACATGTTATATTTTTCTAAAATAATTGTGTAGCATAAATTATATTTATTTTTATATTTTTATAATCATTTATTTTATTTTCCTTTTAAATATATAATTATTGCATCATCATTGCGTAAGCATTTCATATAATTGATTCATCACTAAAAATTATGAATAAATTAGCATGATAAATAAAAATTAATAATCATTTCAATTAATGTTTATAACTTAACCCACCACTTTTCTATAAGTATATGTACACATAACAGATTTTTTAAATATAAGATAGTGACATTTTATTCTTCTCATTATTAAAATAATTATAAATGTCATAATCAAGGACATATGTCTCAAAAATAGGAAATATGAAGAGATTAGATGAGAGATGGTCGAGAAATAGACCTAAAATAGAAATTAGACTCCACTTTCTTTAGTTAAACGACAGATAAAACTATTTTAACCTAAACTTTGGTAGCATAATTTTATCATTTTTACTATTCACTATGTCTAAAAATTTATCTGACCTTATTAAATAATATTAATAATGGTTATTAGAAATATTTAATTCATTTTCTCAAATTAAATTCTTAAAAGTTTCAAAATTTATTTTAAGAAAAATCCCAAAAAAATCAAAAATGGGTTTTCTACAAATACTTTTTTCATGCATAAGATGATATAACAATAACTATGTGACTAGTGATCATAATTCTATGGTTTTAAATTATTTCATATAGATACATAATCTAAAATTTTATGAAAATTATACTTTATTAAATATTATTTTACCTCAGTAAAATATAAATACATCATGCATTTTAAATTATTTTTCAATAAAAATAATATTTTTAACTATTTAGTAAAAAATTAATATTGTTATAAAAATAATAAAATTTACCCAAAGATAATTTTCATTTTCTGAATTCTGAATTGAATTTCATTTTATAAAAAACTTTTTCAATAAATAGAAGAAATTACCTACAATATTTTCTTATAAAAATAAGTGAAAATATTTTTTGAAGAAATCATATTTTTAAAGAAAACATAATTTTGGAGAATAATTTGATTTTATTTAAAAACGGGTGAATATTTTATAAAAAATTATCATTAATCTCATATTGATTATGGATTTCATATATAATTCATAAATAATTCAATCATATTCATACCTTCTAATTTAATGACAATGTTTTAATGGTCATATTTAAATAATATATTTCATGGGTCATTTAAGCTTGGTGTTGTATGTCATATATGTTATTGAACACAATGTTATTAATTTAAAATATTTGGATGTTACATTCACCCTAACAATAACAAAAATTTCCTCATAATTTGAACTTATATTCGAAAAATAGGGGGTTACCATCTAAAATTTCCATTGTTGAAAAACCATATAGTAAAAATGTTTGATATGAATCACTCTTCATAATAGTGAAAGGGATGTATTATGGTCATTTAGAATAACAAATAACTAGGTTTACAATTAGTACAAAATTAGTGGGAAGTGAAAAATAGTTATATGTTAGAAAAGTGTAGTTCCCACATTATTATGGGGAATGAAATATACCATTGATGACAAGAATGTGAATGATAAATAAAAATTTAATGATAAAAGAAATGTAATTCCTTAATGGATGAAAATTACATCAATTATCCAGAAATGATTGTAATATGAATATTTTTTTCAAGATCCTTTTTATTAGATTTGAGAAATTTATTTACCATATAGAATAAGAACATAAGGAAATATACTTACATATAAAGTAATATTTCATCCTTTGGTAAATTTCTAAAGTAATATTATCTTTTAATCTAGATGATGATTATTCAAGATAAATTTTATTTATGTCTGGTGAACAAAAATCATCTTCTAACACATCGCATAATTTTTAAAATTATAACATGCAATTACTCATATCTTTAATATAACCAAAATGGTTCGTAAAATTTACGATAATACATGAAATTAATAAATATTCATATAATAAAATAAAACATTAAACTTAATAATTTAACAATAATACCTAAATTCCAAACTAAATCCTTACGTGATTATTTATCCCTAAAATTCATCAAAATATTTCTAAGTAAGATTGAAATTCAAATATTATAATGATTTGTTAAAATATTATTTCTAGATAAACATAATAATTAACAATAAAGAACATACATCACTTTTAATGTTTCATATTTAAAATAAAAATTCATTTTTCATATATTGTCCAAAGTTTACTAATCATTTACCAAAATAATGTCACAATGAAATCATATATTCCTAAAATGGGTAAATCAACCATTATTAGTAAAATAAAAGCCTAAACTAATCTAAAATTTTTTATTTACCTTAATTATATAATCTTCCCACAATTGTGATATTATCCAAAAATAACTTTAGCCACAAATTCATGAAATCCCTTTTAAATCCCACATAGCTAAAGGTGGATGTCAATTGATTTATCTTTTGGGAGCATAAATAATCTCTATACATGCTATTTTACTCTGAAATTTATTTTATTAACTAGGGAAATATTAATATTCCATAATATTTATTAAATATAGACATGTATTGATAAGGAATATTGGTCTTGAATTAAATCTATCAATCGATATATGAGGAAAATCATATAGCACGCCCATGCATCGACAGTCTCATGAGGAAAATTAGTAAGCATGAAAAAATAGTTTTTTAATTATATTTTAAAACCAACATATAATAGGTGTTGAGGTTATTGATATCATTTTTTCTAAGATAATTATGTAAAATATTAAGAATTTTTTCATTATGAATACAATTATTATTAACCAATATATTATATCATTGATACTATCCATGGATTCTTTTTTTTCAATAAATTGTTTTGATTAAATAGAATGTTTGTTCAGATATTTACCCTACATTATTTATTTTTCCATACTGATTATGATTTATTTAGTCATTATAGAATATAAGTAATCTAACAATTACTAAGAATCTGAGCTCATTATCATTTTTTCTTCCATTCCCAACTATATGAAGAAGGAATAATAGAATGATTTCAAAAATACATAATTTATACTTTCATTATGTTTTATTTCATTTTTCTCAAATGTAATTAAATAATAAATTATGTATATAGTTTTTCAATACTATAAAACTATATGATCCTTTGTGATGTGAGCACTTTTATTTGGAACCAATGTAATAAACTAACCACCAACTATAAACTATTGGGGTTTGGATATTTACAATTGGTGTCAAATGAATTTGAGTAGAAACCTTAGAAACATGATTTTGGAAAACTTATATTAGAAAACATAACCTTGTGAGAGACGATGATAATATGTATAGAATAAAATACTATTGTTTTATTTGAAAAATATATTGTGTTTTTCCTAGAATTACATCCCTATATAGATTCTATAAGTGGTCATGGTTCTCAAATATTTTACCTAGGGGTGATAAATCTAAACATGTAGCATTGGTCTTTGATCCAATATTTCATGGTTCATGGAAAATGAGCCTTATTATGAACCTTTCTTGACAATTAGAAGGGTTATTATTTGTAAAATTCATATTTTTTAAATACCATTACATAAAATTTGAATAGATGGTGAAAATAAATTAACAACGTTAAACCTATGTTTTCTTAGATTGAAAAGAATATTCCATGATTTTGGAATAATATATGGGATTATATTGTTTTCACACTATTATTATTATTTCTCACATAATTAATTTTGGTTTAATCAATGGATGGAACATGAAGGAATGATTTTAACATTGAATCCGATGGAAAATGTTGTGATAATGAGTTACCAATCGGAATGATGACTGATGTGGAAGATATCACGATTATTCCCAATAATTTATCTTAATATATGATTAATAATATATACCTCAACTATCTCATAAACTCAATAAAGTAGAGAATTATTGATTCCACTAAGAGCATGAGTGGTGGAGAATATAGAGAAAAATGGGGTTGATTTCCTTCTTTCCAAAAATATAGAAAAAGACACAAAAGAGAATGTTTCAAAGGAATAATATAGTTTTTTATATGTTGAAAAGAAGGTTATAGAGTGAGGAATTACTGAGGAAAAGTGAGCAGTTTAGTACAGAGAAATAAATATCAACATTTAAATCCATTTATAGATCATTGTCTTAAATGTGGTAAATCTCAGAATTATGTGATTCAATGACTAATTTTAAATTTGAACCCCTGGAACATGGAAAGACATATATTGATTTAAAATGGTTAAAGTATTTATTTATTAGGATTCTAGAATTAAATTGTATAATTATTTTTATCAATGGTATTCAGTAATAAGAATAAAGAATGGATTTTGTTAATTTTGGGAAGTATAAATTTTTGTATCTATGATTAAATTTTAAATTATGGATAACATTATGGGTTTATGAGTTTAAGGTTGATCATAAGATAAAATTATTAAACTCCCCTTTTTTTAAGTTTTATGTGGCAGGATATTATAAATATTTCGGATATTTTAGTGACATTTATTGCAATACAACCCATTAGTTTATTATATGAAAATGTTATCTGAGAAAGAATGCATTTATATTTTTTAGACATAATTTAAACATTATTGGTAACCTTACAAGATTATCTTATATTTTATGTTTTCTTAATTATGTTTCATCAAAATTTGGGAACATTATAAAAATTACTTTAATACAGTTTTTATATAAATACAACTCACGTGTTGGGTGAAAACCCATCGTATTTGACAAGTCCATAGGGCTTGAACCCACAGAATAATGGACATAAGAGTGTTGTTCTTAACACTATCTAACTTTATTCATTTTTTAGTATGCTTTTTTGCATAAACAGTTTAACATATATATATATATATATTTTGATTTTTATTATGAGAATAATATTGTATAATCATATCTTTTTTATTTTAATGTGATTAATTATATTTTAGGAGACATTTTATTGGGTCGAGACATATATAACCTTTAGGATTAATGTAAATGATTATTTATAAAGAAGGAAATTAAATTTTTGGTTAGGTAAATTAAATGTTTTGAAATAACATTTGAGTTGAAAAAATTTTAATGATGAGAATATTAAGGATCATTAGTGTGTTGGGTTTTTTATTTATAATCTATGTTGATCCTTTATTGTAAATGTTTATGTAAAATGTATTATTTCTCCATATGATGGTTTTTATATTTTATTATTATATACCTTGTAATAAATTTTTTTCAGTTTTATTTTATATTTTACGACAATAAGAATAGATAATTACTCCTTTTTTCATCTTCCTATACATTAAAAGTTAATTTTACTACTTTATGTTTAAAAAATTCCTATCGGATATTCATTTAATTGAGTGGGAGGTGAAGTGGAAATTTATAAGAGAATCTGAAATGTTTTAAACAATGACTATTCAAATAGAAAGATATCTAGTAATGATATTTTCTGGTGTTCTCTATTCTTATAGGTATATAATCCATTAGCTCTTATAAAATGATTTTGAAAAACAATGTAAACAAATTAACATCGTATCTAACGAATTAATGGACTTTTAAAAAATTAAAATTTAATGGTTTTGTGATATTTAACTTCCAATTAATCTTTAACTTTATAATAATCAATTATCTATTTCATTTCCCATAACTATTTATGCTTTTCTTTCATGTCTATATTTTCACATCTCACAAATGTTTTTTTACATACAATCCTAGTTATGAGTTAATATAAATGACCTTCATATATCCAATTACTTTTTTTAATATGAATATTTTTTAACCATTTTTATGATTTGGGTTTTCAAAAATAGATTTTTCAAATATAAAACCCTTCATTTGTGAATGTAATTTCATATTGTGAGGACACAATTTATTGATGTTGGGTAGAATCTAATACCCCAACATTTTTATTTATATTTTTTTCAAATAAATTTTATCTATTTTATTTCTTATCATACACACTACCCTAAAATTTTAAAATAATAACATTGAGTTTGATAGTATACATGACACACAACACAAATCTTAAACGACCCACATAATATATTACTTAAATATGATATTTATAACCTAATGATAGAATTGGAGAGTATAAATAGTATAAAAGTATTTATGGAATATATATTGATAGTTACTAACCAATAAAAAATATTGATAAAATATTATTGAATAATAACTCAATTTTTTAGTAAATTAATTTTATGCTTCAAAATACTTTTTCCTTAAAAGTTATTTTACATTGCATTTTATGTTTTATAATTATAATTAATTTATACTAGATTTGGAAATTTTTTTTTTTTTTTAAATATCATTTTTAAATAATAATTTCAACATTCTATTATGGGTAAATTAGTGAATTTTAATGAAAAAGAGTGGGTTATCAATGAATAGTTAAAAATGAAAATTTTTCAAAAATGATATTTATTTTCATCTAATTAATTAATTTTACACTAACATTAATAATTGAATTAAATTTAAAATTAACACATTTATTATGTAGTTATTGTTAAAATAAATTATTTAATTTGGATAATATTTATTCCATGTTTTGATATAGATTTATTTTTAGGCTTCAAAATGTAATATCCAGAAAAATGTTTGTAATTGCACAATGTTCCTCCTTGTCAATTATTTAGATGAATATTTAATGATTAATGATTTAAATTATATTTATAGTTTTTTATATATTAATATATTAATATAAATCCATATTTTGATGATTACATTTCATAAACATAATATAATATTAGCTTATAACTAAAAATCGCATTTATTTAAAACTTGTTTTTTGACACGTTTTGTGGGATAATCTTAAAATTTAAATTTTAAAATTTTGTAAATTGAATTTATTAAAATAGATTCCATATTTTTGTTCACAATAAATAATATTTTATAATAATTTAAATGTAATTTTGGGTCATAATTAATAGTTAAAAAGGTAAAAAATGATTATCATGGTTAAGGTTAAATTAGGATCATATTGGTTTTCAACAAATAATATAAGGGTTTAAATGACATAAAACTATTATAAATCATATTTTATGAACATATTTTAAAATTATGATATATGAGGTTATTTAATAAGATATTTTGGATCCTTATGGTATATGAAAAATATGGGTTTGATTTATGATTTTCAAAATATTCATGTGTTTCATCCTCTCCAATAATAAAAAGGCACCCATCCCCACATTTCATCACACCTCTCAGTACATTTGGATTAACCAAACACTGTAAAAATATATCCCTAACATAATTATCCATAGTATTGAGTTTATTTGTTCCCAAAAGACAAAACCTATGGTTCTTAATAAGCGATCCAAAGGAGGATCTCGAACGTAAAGGTAATTATCTTTATTAAGATATTTCTTTTTAATTATTCATTTTCCACCATTTATTATATCTAAATAATTAAAATATAATAACATAATTATTTCATATATATTAAAATTTTAATATTTATATGTCATAATATTTATCTGTCTCATCCTTCAACAAATGGGAAACAAAGGCATCCATTAAGTGTACAGAACACCACCGCCTCATGAACTGATGTAATTCTTTTTCCGTACCTGGCCCACATGGGGAGTCCTAATTTTTCTAAAGATGAATATATATATATATATATATTATATGATATTATATTACCTTTTAAAATGTAATATAATATCCAATTATGTACCTTGTAACCCATTAAGTTAATGATATCATTGCTCATGAGTATGTATGATGTACCAACTCCATGAAGCAATGTGAATCATTTTCCATGTCCAAATTTTATGAATTGTTTTAGAAATTCATAAAATAATTAAATTTTATCTTTATATAATTAATATAATTTGAGATATTATTATACTACATCCTATACACAAGACCCAAAACTTTCATGACAAAACATGCATGAGAAAAAATGGAAATTGGCACCCAATACAATAATGATGATAAAAAATTATTGAAAAATGTGTGGTAATATGTTATAAAAAGATAATATGTGTTATTATAAAAATGATTATTTTTTAATAATAGATTATTAAATTTATTAATCCCATTAAACATGATATTAAATCATGTTCAACCAAAAGGAATCGTTGGATAAATAATTGTTTTTCAATTTCATTTTGTTAAGGTATATTATAATGTTATGCAAATAATTTATTTTATAGGATGTATATACTTCCACTATTAAATTTATTGTCCTGAAGATTCATATATCATATTTTTTTAAGTTTTAATTTGAATTATTTCATTCAATTTTATTTGAAATTAAATCTACCAAGTGGTAAGTAATTTTATAACTCGATTTATTTTCATTAGGTTAGATTACTTTTTTAGGGACTTTGATATTTTATGGTTATGGGTATAATGAATTTTTATTATGTTATTTTGTATTTAAAAAAATTATGTGGATTTACATTTTAAGCACATAAGAAATTAATTTATTAAACCATACTTCAATGGTATTATCTTTATAAGAGATTTAATCAAAATTTCCACTATATTGAGATATATAATGTATTATGGAACAATTTATTTTAATATTGTTTATCTACATCCCATTTCATATATTATAACATTAATATCTTAATATTTTAGGTATTTAATGTTTTATTTTATGTTATTTCTACCATATGGGTTATGATTCCAATGTTTCCATATGGTAAGGGTTTATGTTTCAATCTCATTTTATTTGAGATTTGCTATTCTGGAATTTACATTGAAGAAAATTATATTATCATTGTTTGAAAAAACAATTAAATTTCATTATCCTTAGTTTATTTATGAAATTTTCAAATAATGGTAAAATTCCCCTCCCTTTGGTACTTAAAATGATATAAAATGTTTTTTAAGAAAATCCAACATTATTTCTCTCTTTCTTTGAATATATTTTTTTCTTAGAAATACATGTTCTCTAAAAAATTCAAAAAATATTTTAATAGCATTTTTGAAAATCATTTATACCCACAATTTACATATTACATAACTTTTTAAAATGAATTTTCCTATCGTTTTCAAAACAAGGTTATTTTTTAATTTCATATAAAATTTTGAAAATGAATATTTATTTAATATAATCAGAATGAATGAAACCATTCTTACATAGTTACAACTCATTAAATTTTAACTTACATATATTTTCAAAGAATATTTTTTCCATTTTTTTTTGAAATTTTTTTGTTTTGAGAAGTGATTTTCAAAATGAAATGTGTATTTTCCTCAAAAATATTTTTAATAATCTTTTCATGGGATTTATTTTCTTAAATTAAGAAACACTTATTATACTTATACTCTAATAGGTATAAGTTGTAATGATACCATCTGTATCCTTTCTATAGAATATTTATGATCAGTTTGACTAGATAAAGTATCGATATTCAATTTCATGATTAGTTTTTTCATTTATTAAAATTATATGGAAATATTCATTTTCATGTGATCATTGGACATTATAATTCCCTTAAATATCTATATTATTTATCATGGGTATTATTATTTATTAAACTATATACCGTTTCTAAAAATTCTATTTTACATGAAATGTTTTTTATTAATTGGGAAAATATAGATATTTTGTATTATTTATTAAATACATAAATTTATTGACAAGTCATATTGTTCTTGAATTAAATATATCATTCAATATATGAGGAATTTATTGTGTAAAGGCCTGGATTTTCCATGATGTTTTTTAATTATATGGAATTATTCTGAGGCTGTGAAATCTGAAGGAATTTGATTTTGAGGTCCGGTGTTCCGAGAACGTAATTTTAAACATTAATAAGGTATGTTTAGTAAACGTGTGAGCGGGAAATCCTATATTTGGAACCGGTGCTCAGAATTGAATCCTGAGTGCACCGTAAGACTCGCAGTGTCGGGATTCACATAAGGGAGCCTTCACCTCGAACATAGTGGGCTGAGAGAGGAAGTTGGTTTTGTGTTTTTCGTGGAGAATAAATAAAATAAATCTAATTTATTTTAAATATCTTCAACCTCTATTTTAGGTTTTGGTGGTGGGGACTATAGGGGGTGGTCGGGCTTTTATTGCAGGACATTAAAAGCCTGGTTACACAAAAATGTATAACAACCCTACATGAAATTAACGAGGTTCATTAATTGAACCAATTAGTAAATCTATCTTAATTATATGTGGTAAAGAAAACTTTCCTCTTCTTTGTTTTTGGTTATTGAATTCATCTAAAAAGGAGTGTTGTTTTTTGGAGGGGAGGATTTTGGAAGAGCCTCTTGACGAATAACAGATCCATCAAGCAAGAAATAAAGTTCATCGTTTGAGGGGAATTGTTGGAGACTTGCTTCAGGATCAGCGAAACCCAACCCATATTCAAACGTGGGATGCTCTCCAACGACTCTCAAGGGTGGGTTTTTTCTTGATTAAATTTAAATAGTTTTCGAATCAATAATCTTCTCCCTTGTTAAGATGATAACAAGGACGACGCGGGCTAAAAGAACATGGCAATGTCCCTCCACCAATTGTTGAATCATTTCATTCTACACTAGTGGATTTTTGGGTTGGATGGAATCCAAATTTGAGGGTCAAGAAATGATGTAGACATCCTGAGAAACCCATAGGTGCGATCAGATGAAAAACACTAACCACCAAAGCTTACACGGTGGCCCGGGGAAGACCGCAGGCACGCCACCAGTGACCCACACCGACAGGTGATGCCAGCAGCTGGCACCGGCTGGCCATGGTGGTAGTGGCGTGACTTCACGTGTCGTAGGAGGAGGCCACATCATTATGTCGCGATGGTCAGTAGGTGACCATCACTAGCTAGTCGTGGAGGTTGAGTGGCACGCCGTCGCACGCCACTGAAGGTGGCCATGACTCGAAGCCGTGGCAGAGGCGGGGACCCGCTCCATGAATGTCTCAGAAGAGACCATACGATGCCACTTGGTGTCACTGCTCTTGATCCTGAATGACTTAGCCGTTTGTGAAAAGGGGGGGAATGTTTCCACCGTGTGCTACCTATGGTGGGCCTCGTACCCTCTTACGGGCTGGGGTGTGCTCTCCTGCAGGCCAGGCCACGCCCCCTGTGAGTCGGGACCCGCCCCCCCTACGGGTCGGACCGCACCCCCCTACGGGTCGAGTCCTTCCCCCGGCGGGCTGCACCGTGCCCCCTAGTGGGTCGGGCCACGTCCCCTGCCGTCCGGGCCGTGCACCCCCGCGGGTTGGGCTGCACGCCCCTGTGGGGCGTCCCCATGCGGGTCGCCCCCCTGTAGGCCACCCCCCTGTGGGTCGGGCCTCACCCCCTGCGGGTCGGGCCTCACTCCTAGGGCCCGGACCGTGCCCCCTGAGGGCCGGGCCGCACCCCCTGGGGCCTAGGATGTGCCCTCTGAAGGGCGGGCCGCATCCCCGGGGGGACAGGCTGCGCCCCCAGCGGGCCGGGGCGTACCTCTCATCCAGCTAGGCTGGGATGGGCCGTACACCCCCATCCGACCAGGTATGAACTATACCAGGACGGTTCGTCCCGAACCAGGTCAGATCAGACCAGACATGGTCGGGCCATGTCGTACCTGACCCAGACCCATCCAGTCCGGGTTTTGCTTAAAATTTCATAACATGAAATCCAAACATCTTTTTGACGAACTATCTATGACGCTGGGATACTTGGAGCTATACAGTCATTTTAGTATACTCCACTCAAATTTTGGTGAAATTTAGAGTATGTCTAGGTTGGATTGAACTTGAATCCAACCAGACCCTCGGTACTAAAACACTTATAAATAACATACTGGTTATCTGATTGATGCTCCTTCTATCGAGTTATAACCCATGCGACATGGAGGTGAATGGGGTTACTCCTTTTTGGAGCTTAGTGGTGGTCTAAATGCGACCGATATCTCGAGAAACAGATTCTATAGAACTTGAGTGCACCGGGTGTGGGAAATCTAGTGGCTGGATGTCTTTGAAGTTGCGAAATTGTGTGGATTAGTAACATAGCATCCCTATGTGGAACAACATCTTAGATACCCAATGATGACTAGTTTTAGATCAGCTAGTCGGGGATCTATACCTAGAGACCCTGAGTGGATCAACACCTACAGACCCTGTGTGGATCAGCATTCCAGTGACCCTGTGTAGATCAACATTCGAGTGACACTGTGTGGATCAGTATTCTAGCGACCCTATATGGATCAGCAGTAGCATGACCCGATGAGGACCATCCATATTGTGGCTCATCGTGGAACTATGACTTACGCCTAAGAGTGGGTCGATAATAGAATATCTAGGGACCCTGAGTGGATTAACACCTAGAGACCCTGAGTGGATCAACACCTACAGACCCGGAGTGGATCAACACCAACAGACCCTATGTGGATCAACACCTACAGACCCTGTGTGGATCAGCATTCCAGTGACCCTGTGTAGATCAACATTCCAGTGAAGCTGTGTGGATCAGTATTCTAGCAACCCTATGTGGATCAGCAGTAGCATGACCTGACGAGGACCATCGATATTGTGGCCCATCATGGAACTACGACTTACTCCTAAGAGTAGATTGATAATAGAGTGTCATCTTTGTGGATCATTTTTGGAACTTTTAGATGGAATAAGATGATATAACTTAAGACTAATAATCTATATTCTAGATATCTGGGTTGTAAAACTGGTGTGAGATGACTACTACATCATTATTTGTGATTGAGGTCTTTATTTTAGTTTTTTCTTTTGTGGAACACTGGGAGACATTCGGGGGTCTTGAGGTACCTAATAAGTATTAACATAATCACCCCTACACGAGCTTCGCCAGAACCTTGTTCTGTCTTTTGTAGATAACAGACAACTTTGACTGAGGTTTTGTAGCTAGGACTAGACATAGCTCAGAGACGGACCTTCAGATGTCATGATCCATAGTGACGACTGACCGTGAGTTGTATCTATTCTTCAGGTAGGATCCTCGGTGGATGATCTCAGGATCTATTTTCTTGTTTTTGGATGTACTTGTACTTTTCATCTAGTCTTGTATTCCATCCCCCTTTAACAACAATACTCACCCCTTTTACTTTCAATGGAAATCTTTTTACCACTGCATTTTTTCTATGTGAGTTGTTCTCATTGTATTCATGGACAATGTGTTTACAATATTAAAGGAAATTCCTTCCCATATTTCGGGGATATTCCTTTCAGTGCTAGTCTCAAACCCCAGGCCAATGGTAGGTGGGATTTGGGTAATCATGTCATAGGCCCCGGGGAATTGGTTGTGACCAAGTGATGTTAGAGGAGTCGATTCTACCGAAGAAATAGGAATCTGATCTTTTCATGGGAAATAGTGTTATTTTTTATGAATGTGGTTTTCAGTTTTGGGAAACCAGTGTTGGTGCGGTGGCTGAAGTATCCATACAACAGGACCCTGAACTCTGAATTTCGACTCTGCACACAAAAACCCCTTTTATGTTTGTTTATTATTTTTATTCCTTTTGATATCTTTTGAGTCATCTCATGAGGTATATCTTATTGACCATGGAACACTTATATCAATTCTGGATGCCACCACATAGAGAGACAGCTAGGGTTCTAGTGAGATTTTGCGATAACTGCCCACTGAGAAATGAGGCTTCGGTGCTGGGACCTCTTATGTCTTTATTACCATCATGTGGTGTACCATCGAGACCACTACCCGTTGGGTATCCATTGACACTTTCCCGACCTGTAGATAGTATTCACCGACTGATCACGTTGCATGAGTTTTAGTGGAAGAGGCTTCCGAGGATCCAAGGTGAGACAGATCCGCAGGCAGTTGAGGACTGGCTGGAGGTTGTGGTTAGAGTTTTTCGCCTGGTTGGGACCCACACCTATCAAATGGTGATCCTAGCAGCCAGTATTCTCCATGGACTGGTAGGGAGATAGTGGAGGCTATCACTCTAGATAAACAATGAGGTGACTCTCACCTAGGAAAATTTCGGGGGCCTCTTTAGGGAATAGATCACTTTAGTGACCCTACACTCTGTTCATACATAGGAGCTGCTACACATAAATTAGGGCAGCCTGACCGTGGCCCAGTTCTGAGTGAGGTTCACCGAACTCGCGCGCTACACTACCAATACGGTGTGAGACCCTTTCTTCAGGGTCTGTTCCTTAGAGCAGGGACTCTGATAGGATATCGAATCTTCAATGGTATCTCTCAGCATCCCGACGCTTGTTGGAGTGATGGAGGGAGAAGTCTTAGTGGAGAGTTTCCTAGTTGAGGAGTCACCGACAGCGACACCCACGATCAGACAACACGTAGTGGAGTCATCTATGACTGGAAGTAGGATAATGACACAGAGTTCCAGGATGACCAAACCTTCTGGTGGATGGCCACAGGATGTTGGGTCAGAGGTGCGAGGCTTACGAGGTAGTGTAGGCCAGAAGATGAGAAAACTGTGTTTCACGTGGGGCGGGTAGGGTCACATAGCTAACGACTGCCCGATCGGCCGCACTGACAACCAGAAGGCAGTCGAGGGACCACCACAACAGAGGCAGAGATTTGAGTGAGGAGGTCTTTAGGTAGTAGGTGGATGTAGAAGAGGGGCTGGCTGTGCAGTAGGCAGTGGGTGGCGATTCGAGGCTCTACTGCAACCACCTCCAGGTGGTCCACCCCAACCGCATGGATCAGGTGTATAGGGAATAGATTAGCTCCAGGAAGCTAAGGCCTAAGACCACATCACTCCGGAGATGATTCGAGGAATGATCTATATCTTCACCACCTTAAATACTATATTTATATACACAAGTGTCAGCCACTATTTTATTCCCACGTCCCTAGTTCGGAGCACGGAGATTCTGGTGGAGCCATTGGCTCGATCCTTACAACTAGATACTCTTACAGGAGCGGATTCAACAATTACCCACTAGTTCCAGCAATGTGATAATACTCTTCGAGGTGATAAATTCGGTTGGGAACTTCTAGTAATGTCGTCGTGGCCTTACGAAATCATCTTGGGTATGGACTGGTTATCCACAGTCCATGCTTAGATTAACGGTATTGGGAAGAAATTTCGGTGTGTCTGTGAGGATAGAACCATGTTTCCCTTTGCAGGAGATAAGGGAACCTTTGCAGCACGTGATGGACTTACCCAGAGGAGGGTTCAGATGAACACACATCAGTTGGCTGGCCTTCCCCTCAGAGCAGTTGATGTTGAGATTCTGATCTATCTTGTAGTGGTGGACCAATATGCCGATGTCTTCCCTGATGATGTTTCGGGACTAAATCCTCACAGAGATCTGGACTTCTACATCGACCTATACCAGTGGAGGACACATGTATCTACACTAGCATATCGGTTGGATCCCATGGAGCTTCTTGAGTTATGGGTACAGCTAGAGGACTTAGAGATGAAGTGGTTCATAAGGCCCGATATTTCTTAATGAGAATCCCTGATTTTGTTTGCAAAGAAGGCAGATGGGAGTTTGAGGATCTGTGCGGATTATCGGTGCGTGAAAAAGGTATTCATGAAGAACAAGTATCCACTTCCAAGGATTGATGATCTCTTCGATCAGCTGATGGGAGCTCGTTGGTTTTCGAAGATACACCTCAGATCAGGTTATCACCAGCTAAGTGTATGAGATGTGGATGTGTAGAAGATGACCATCAGATTTTAGTATGGCCACAATGAGTTTTTGGTGATTCCATTCAGCATGAATAACTCCCCTGGAGTTTTCAAGTGACTCATGAATAGGATCTTCCAGCCATACCTTGATCGGTTCTTGGTGATCTTCATTGGCGATAGCTTAGTGAACTCAGTGATGGATGAGGTGCTTTCCTACCATTTGCAGATAGTTCTAGAAAAACCTTATGAGCACCATATTTATGGTAATCTCTCGAAGGGCTAGTTGTGGATATGGGAGTTCCACATTCTGGGACACGTTATCTTGGAGGATGTAGTTGTAGTGTATTCGGTGAAGATAGAGGTTGTGCATGCTTGGGATCTACAAAAGTGTGTGACTGAGGTGCAGAGTTTCCTAGGGTTGGCTGGGTACTACTGAAGATTGGTACCTGACTTTTCCAGAGTTGTGGCAACCTTGTCAGCATTTACAAAGAAGGGACATCCCTTCATGTGGATGGAGAGATGCCAGCAGATTTTTCAAAATCTGTGGTAGAGACTGACAAGTGACCCATATTGATGCTACCAGAAGTGGATATTGGGTATGTAGTCTACTGCAACGTGTCAAGGACTGGACATGGATGTCTCCGGATTCAGGAGTGAGCAGTGATCACTTATGGTTCCCAACAGGTGAGAAATCATGAGCTGAACTACGCTACCCATGACCTGGAGTTAGTAGTAGGGGTTTTTCAATGAAGATGCGGTGACACTACTTAATGAGTGATTGCTTTATAGTCGACTCTGATCACAAGATTCTCATGTATATCTTCTCAAAGAAGAACGTGAAACTAAGACAACAGCGATTGATAGAGTTCCTCCAAGACTATGACTTTGAAATGGTCTATAATCTTGGGAAGGGGAACGTGGTAGCAGATGTACTCAACATGAGGTCTGGTCTATAGTTTCTGAGTGATTTGATAGATCATATAGCCACATTTGTAGATATCTTTAGTGGATAGAGATGGAGCAGGTTACGTCCAGTCTATGACAGTCACTTCACCACTCCATCGGAGATTCAGGGAGGCTCATCATGGGGACATTGGCTACAAGGCTCTAGATGCTCAAATATCATCAGGGATAGAAACATGATGGATTTTGTGAAGGTTGGGAGGATATAATCTTCTTCATTGGATGCACCATGGTACCAGTGGTGCTATGGGACGAGTTATTGAGGGAGTCTCATACATCCCCTCTTGCGGTACATCCTGGTGTGGTGAAGATGTACCAGGACCTCAAGTATCAGCACTAGTGGCCAAGGATGAAGAATGAAGTGGTAGAGTTTGTTTCAAGATGCCTCACTTGTCAGCAAGTGAAGGCCAAGCATCAGGTCCTACCAGGCTTAGCGTAGCCACTAGGGGTTCTGAAGTAGAAGCAGGATGACATTTTCATGGATTTTGTTACAACGCTACCACGTATGTCCAGGGGCCATGATTCCATCTAGGAGATCATTGAACAACTCACTATGTCGGCCAAATTCCAACCCCTTCTAGAGTTGGGATCAGTAGAGGGATTGGGAAGCCTCTATGCACATAAGATTTTACAGCTTCATGGGGTTCCATCGGTGATAATATCTAATTGTTACAAACATTTTACGTCCTGGTTCTGTAAGGGATTGCAGGAGACATTCAGGACTCAGCTACGTTTGAGCACCACCTTTCATCCTCAGATAGATGGTCAGAAAGAGTGGACCATTCAAACACTGGAGGATATGCTTCACGCTTGCATCATATATTTTGGCCGTAGTTGGGAGGATCAATTTCCCTTGGTGGATTTTGCATAAAACAACCTCTATCACTCCACCATCGTTATGGCACCGTTTGAGGCCTTGTATGATCGACCATATAGATCACCTTTATGCTAGACAGACCTAGGGGAGTCAGCACTTATGGGTCCAGAGTTGGTATGGTCTACCACTAATAAGGGGAAGTTCATCCAGGAGGGGATGAAGACTACACCAAGCAAGAATAAGTCTAATGCTGACAGGGGATAGAGACCTTTAGAGATTGTGGAGGGTGCCCATGTATTCTTACGGGTCTCACCATGATGAGGTTTGTGGAGATTTTTCCAGGGAGGAAAGCTATCTCTGAGGTTCATCAGAACCTTTCAGGTTCTCAATAGAGTTGGTGAGGTGGCATATCGCCTAGCCCTTCACCCACAGATGCATCGGGTGCATGAAATTTTCCATGTGTCGTAGTTGAGGGAGTACGTGCATGGTCCATCCAATGTTATCAGCTGGGGCGTGTGGGAAATTAATGATGGGAGATGTTTACGAATGCTCCAGTAGAGATTGAGGATTGATAGGAGCGGGTCCTTTGTGGATGATTGATACCTTTGGTGCACGTTCACTGGAAGCCTATGAACCTCTAAGAGAGCACATGGGAGCGGGAGACTCAGATTCATGCTCAATACCTCAATTTGTTTCCATAGTCTATGTTGTGGATTTTAGAGATGAAAATACCTACAGTGGGGAGAATGTGAAGACCTCGATTCTCTATGTAATTTTTCATAATTATATGGAACTATTCCGACGATGTGAAATCTGTTAGTGTTTGATTATGATGCCCAGTGTACCCAAAACAGATTTTTAATCATTCTTAAGGTATGTTCCAAAAATATGTGAGTGGGAAATCCTACCTTTTGAATCGGTTCATGGAATTGAAATGTTAGGGAATCGTTGAAATCGCATCGCCGGGATTCACTTAAAGGATCCTTATCCTCGACCGTAGTGGGTTGGGAGAAAAAGATGGTATTTGCGGTTTTCATGGAGGATTAATAAAATAAATATAATTTATTGAAAATATCTTCCACCTCTATTTTAGGATTTTGTGGAGGGGAACACAAGTGGTTGTTGGTCATTTAATGTCGGACATTAAATTATTGGTTACACTAAAATGTGTAACCACCCTACATGCAATTAAGGAGATTCATTAATTTCACCAATTAATGAACCTCTCTTAATTATGTGTTGTCAAGATAACTCCCCTATTCTCACTTTTTGGATTTCAAATTCGTTGGGAAAGGAGTGGTGTTTTTGGGAGAGCAAGATTTTGGAGGATCCTCTTGATGAAGAACATATCCATTAAGAAAGAATAAAAGATCTTCGTTTGAGTGGCATTGTTGGAGTGTTGCTTTGAGATCGATGAAAACCGACCCATCTTCAAAGGAAATATTCTATCATACGACTCTTGAGGTAGGGTTTTTTCTGGTTTAAATTCCAAGAGTTGTTGAACAAATTATCTTCTCCCCTGCTAAGATGCTAACATAGAGGGTGCAGGCCAAATGAACAACGTCTGGTCCCTATGCCACTTGATTAATATTTTCTTCTTACACAGGTGAATTTTCAAGTTGGAAAGAACCCAAATTTGAGGGTCAAGAAACAAATGAGATAACCTGGGAAGACCGTAGGTGTGATCAGATGAAAAAAACAAACCACTGGAGCTCACAAGGTGTCCCACGGATGACCACCGGTGCTGCACCGACACGGTTGAACTATGTCGTAGCAGTCAGCAGGCGGCCGGCACTATATGACCATGGAGATGGTGGTGGCGCACTATCGGGCATCGTAGGAGGAGGAGGTTGTAACTTTTCAGCCACATAGGTTGAGCAGGGCGGCCATCACTGGCCAGCCATGAAGGCTGAGCGGCACGTCGTCACGCACCGCTAAAGGTGGTCACAGCTCAAAGCCATGATAGAGGTAGGGACCCGCTACATCCAGGTCCCACAGGTGACCATGCGGCACCACCGGGTGCTGCTGCTCGAGATCCCGAACGGCTTAGCCATTCAAGAAAAGGGGGGAACGCACCCCCCCCCCCTCGTGCCAGCTACGGTGGGCCTCACGCCCTCCGTTAGGCTTGGTTGCGCCCTACTGCAGGGCGGGTCGCCCCCGCCCCCCAGCGGGCCGAGACGGATAGGGGCACAACGGGTCAGACCCTCCACGTCCAAGCCCAATTGGGCAGGGCCAGGTTTGTCTGGGCTAGGTCAGACCCAGACCCGGACCCATCAAGGCCCAGTTTCGCTTATAATTCCATAACATGAAATCCAAACGTCTGTTTAATTAACTGTCTATTGTGCTGGGATCCATGGAGTGAGACGGTCATTTTGGTACAATCCACTCGAATTCTGAAGAATGTTGGAGTATAGCTGAGTAAGATCGAACCTGAATCCAACCGGGCCCTTTGCACTAAAATACTTATAACTCACAGATCGGGCGTCCGATTGACGCACCGTATGTCACGTTGGAACACTTACGACATGGAGGTCCTTTGGGTTACTCCTTTGTGGAGTTTATTGGTGGTTGAGGTATGAACGATATTCTTGGAGAAAAAACCATTTTCATTTTGAAATAAATTATTTAAAGTCTAAATAAATCCAAAATATTTGGAAAAAATATTTCGTTTAAAATAACAAAGGAAACAAGTAAATTACTCTTAAATGAATATGTTATTAATTATGGATGAAAACCATTCGAGTTGTACATTTCAAAATATATATTATCTTCACACCTTTGGGAAAATGTAAAATTTTATAAAAAAATAATATGATTCGTTTTAATAATTTTTGTATAAAGTAAATTATGGGTAAAAATGTATTTAATAAATCATTATAGAATATTAAAAAAAATAATAACATTTTAAGGAAATCATATACAGGGGAGAAAATGATTCTAAACCAAAGAGTAAATAAGGTCAGTTTTTCTGAAAACACATTTATGTTCTATTTTCAGTACAATTGAGAAGAAAATAATAATGTTAGATAAAGATTATAGGAATAAACCAATGTGAATAAAATATATGGGGTTTAAAATATTTTAATTTTATAATTTCTATTATTGTAAATTTATTGTAGAAAATCTCGAAAGGAAATGTGATTTCCAAATAAATCCCTTACCTTAACCCTCATCTTTCTATATTCGTACTCAAAAATATTGTTTAATAAATTTAAATTACATATAAAAATATTATATAGACATATAAATAATAAATAATATGTAATATTTATTTATAATTTATAATTATCCTTTTATTAATAGTTCATCATCTAAATTGGAATTCAGGTTAAAATTGGACCATTTTCCATACATGTTTTCATTCGATGGTTTTGGTACTTGTACCTTGGTCTTGTTTTAATAACCTCTAGAATAAAAAATATTATATTTACTATATTTATTAATTATATACACAATTATTTCCATTCAATAGTATCAAATATTAAAAATTAATTATATCACCTTATGGAGTCTGTAGTTTGTATGTACACACGAGTGATATTTTCCCATTTCTATGGATGGAACAAAAGATAGTTAAATTATAATTCACCTATAAATAAATATTATTATATCATAAATATCCTATTCACTCATTTATTCTATCCTTATTAAAATCCATGAAAATATTAAATTAGAAACTATTTATATAGCTTCATGGATATCGTACTCCACACATACGCAAGAGAATTGTTATGGTTTTCTGAAAAAATTAGGAGATGAAAAGGAAGATGAGATATTATAATTTAAAAATAAAAATAATTTCATGAATAAAATATATTTAGAACAAATCCATGATAATATCCAACTATAAAATTTTTTTATGGAAAATTAATCGAATCAGTGCGTTGATTTAGTAGTCTACATATAAAAACAAGTGATACTTTTCTTTCACATTTAATGGAAAGAAGGTGGAAAATGTCAATACCGTAATCATAATAACATATAATTATATTAATTATATTGGATTAATTTTTTTCGTATGGATACTATATATTTATAGTTATTATAAGGAAAATTAAACTTGAAAAATATTTCTAAGAACATATACCTCTTCTGTGAATCATCCCCCTTGTTCACCTTCCTAGAGTGGAAGTGTGTTGAGATGTCATATTATTTAAACATTTCAAACCATATAATTTGATACGTATTCAAATATTTATATGATAATATATACTTCTATGTTTTATTATCATTACATATATATATCCTATTTTTTCCCATAATGAAAATTCATTTTTTTTGCAAATGATAAATTTACAAATGTTATCTCCATATCATTAAATGGATAATTTTTATAATTAATTTTCTATTAGTGTGAGGAATAAATTATAACCATATCATCATTTAAGAGTAATAATCCCATTTCCTTCATCTATAAATCACTATAGATAAAAACCCCTTATCCACTATAAGGTTATCTGATCACAGGTGTGTTGACCAACCTTTTTTTGAACTATCTAAAATTTTCAACATATTTATATTTCCATAGGAACTTATCTCCCTTTAATTTTAACTAGGATAGTAGATAAGATAGATATGATAAGTCCTTAAAAAGGATCTATATTATCTATCCAGTATAAAACACTATGGTTCTCATTCACCGTGGTTATAATGTTTCATTGGTCAATAACATATGTCTTTGAAGGATCTACTGATATTCCATCCTGTGATATTATTTGACCCCTGAAATAGACTTTTTGTAAATATAATTAATTCTATTTAATTTTTCATAGTGTTTATTCCTCTTCAAGGTATTCAATACAATCCACAAATGATATTCATTCTCTTAATTTATATTCAAATATATAATAATGTCATCAACAAAGACTACCAAAAACTAATCAAAGTAATATCTAAAGACTATATTCATTAAATATATGAAATGGATGAAGAGTTGGTAAGGCCAAATGAAAGTACTATATATTAACATCAAAAATACATAATTTAGAAGGTTTACTCTAATATATCATACTTCATGAAACTCAATTGATGATATCCAAAAAGAATTTCAATCTTTGAAAAGTATTGATCACTACACATTTAAACAAAAAAATCATTTGTACACAGTAATGGATACATTTTCTTGATATTGACCTTGTTAAGTTATTAATAACCAATGAATATATTCATTGAACCATATTTCATCATAAAAAATTTGTTTACCCCATGCTAATTCACATCGGTATATGAATCCTTTATCAATATTATCTGGGATTTACTTCTTTATTTCCTACAACCCAAATTGGGTCACTCTATTAGTATTATATGAATGTTTTGTATCACTACGTATGAATTATTTTAAAAACTCGACTTTATTATTCATAGTAATACTAGGTATTAATGAAATAAAAATATCAATATATTCCCCAATATGTGGAATATATTAAATTTGGAGTTTTTTTCCAACCTATTGAGATAAATATTTATCCTGAACTAGTTGTAACCCCTATACAATAGATAAAATTTCTATTGGAAGTTCATGTTCATCCTACCAGTGATAGAAAAACATAGTTTGATTTATAATATGAAATGTGTCATCACTTCCTTGTAAAATTATATGAGATTTATATAGAGAAATAATATCCATTTCTAAAATCACCTATAATTTAACTATAGGGAGAATCTCAAGATTTACATGACGAAAATTCCCATAAACTTCTATCGAAGATGAGTTATACATGCGAGTTGGTTATGTGATACTGTTAGAATATTCCTTATATATAAATGATTTGGTAGATAAATAATTAAATAATATATTTTCAATTCTACTGTGGATGGTAATTGTACCTTTCACCATATTTTTCTCTTGACCCACATTAGTTGTGACAATAAAGGCCTTCCCTTTATCTTTTCCCGTTGTGGGTTGTTGAGTCCCACCATAATCATTAGATCTTGTATTAAGTAATTGATTTCCATAATGACCAATATCTCAAATTTAGAAACATAGAACGTTATTTTTTGAATCCTTCTTCTATTATGTTAAATTTTATGACATTTTCATCATCTGTCGATAATCACTAAATCGATGGGAAACATTTCCAAAATTGAGTAATTTATAAGTTCCTTTTAGAATATTTCCTATGATCTTTCCCAAGTATTTTTGGAATATATGTGGTTGTAATTTAATTACATTGTGGGATTTACCATTTTATTTTTAGGAAGATTTATTTTTATATTCTTTTCACTAAAACTAACATAATATTAGAGTTTCCTCTCTACACTTATATGTTTTGTGCACATTAAATGATGTATTCATAATAACTAATGTTAGTTATGGAAAACCAATTTTTATTAGTTGGTTTCAAGATATTAATTAATTTATAAATGTGACTCATAGGGTTTGTTATAGAGCCAATATAATTCTATATGTTTCTTGTAATGTTTTCTTCATAAATAAATTGGATTCATTATCCTTCTATTTCATCACCTAAAATTCCATTTCCTTACTAGTTTGAAGATTTTGAGAAACTTATTTATTGATAAATTCCAATTTAAAATCTTCACATTCTATAACTTTTATTTCTTACTCTTTATTTGTAAACATAACAAGATTACACCATTTATTAACTTCACCTTCCACGGGAAATATTAATAAAAAAATTTCTCATTGTATAAAAACTCAATAATTGAAAATCTCATTTCTGTCACAGTATTCCATTTCTCAATAACTAGTGTATCAGATGACCCATAAATGTAATTTGGATTTCGTTCAGAAAATACTCAATGGCATGTTTCTCCCTCCTTGGTCCATTCAGAAGATCAACATGGTCCTTTTTTACTCATAGACTGAGAGAGATGAGTGAACATATATATAATATATTGAACCCCAATTACAAATCTATTTTATTTCTCATTATCATAATCATTTAATTTCCCATCATGTTGATTTTTAGAGTAATTCCTTTTAGTTACATCGATTGACTAAAACTTAAAATAGTTAACATATGTATTGAGCAACAATAAATAAAACAATCAATAAAAATAAAATAATTTTAGAGGTATCCTAATTTATAACACCTTATATAAACCTTTGAAACTATCGGCTAGACCTATATCACTTTTGGTTCACTATATTCTATCATAGGTTCTATCCTTTTATTTATCATAACCTAATCTCCAAAAATAATTAAACCATCATTTACTACCAACTGAAGTGACCTAGGAATAAAAAGAGTCAATATTACATGATTCTTGATGAATATTAAATAAATTCTATTGGAGCATCATTCTAGATAATTATAAATTCTTTGGGATCATAAAGGTTTAATCGCTTTTGAGATTATATACATAAAAACATATTTCTTAAAATAAATTTAGCATATCTCATAATGAACATTATATAAGTAAACTTTTAGAAATATATTACTTAGAACCAAAAATTAAAACAGAGGGAAGGAAACTATAATAAATTATCATATAATATTCTCTACAAAGGTAAACATGGGAGATATCAATTAGAAGAGAATAATATGATCATAAGAGTGTGATAACATAATAAATAGAATTTAATCAATGTAAAATATTCATACCTATAAAATCCTAGATCATAAACTCCAAAATCAATTCATATCCAAAATAATTATTAATAATGGTGTTAATCTATTAATCATTATTTATGATTCATATCTTAGGAATATGCTATTAAAATCAAGGTAAATCAAAATCTTCTAAACATATCTATTCACAATCATATATGTTCTTAATATTGTGAGCATAGCCAGAAACAAACCACAGACACATCTTTGAACATGGTGATTTTCAATAATATCTATGTTTATCTTTAACATATAATGATATTTCTATATCACAATACCCAGTTAATTAGAGAGCTATAATGAACCCTATCATCACATAATTATAATCCATTCATATGTATCACAAGGTCATGAAAATTTTTTTATTTCAACAAAGTTTTACCAATGGAAAATAAATTTTGGTTTATTAAGATGTCATAATTATAATCAATTACCTTCTTGAAAAATAATAATGTTATCATTGGATCATGTCCCCAGAGGAAAAAAAGTAACATAAAAATATGTTTTCATAGATGAAAATACCTTCAAAATTTCATTGGCACATTTCATGAAGAAAATACAAAATTAATTTTGAAATAAATAATTTAAAGTTCAAAATTTTTAAAATATTATGAAAAATGTTCATTGAAAAGAACCTTCCAAACCAATAAAATATTTACAAAATAAAACATATACATAACTTTGTGGAAATCCATTCATGTGGTACACATTAAAATAAATATTTCTCTCACAATTTTATACAAAAGTACCTCGTTATAAAAAAATAAGATTCCATTTAATAAATTACATATAAATTTAAATATAAGTAAAAATTACATTAATAAATCATTTTATAATATTAAAAAACATTTTTGAAAACATTTTATTAAAAATATAGACACTGACGAAAAATATTGACGTTCAAAGTTGAAATAAGGTCAATTTTTAAAACAAATTACCATCCATATTGAGAAAAATGAGATAAACATGACACTATTACATGAGAATTATAATAATAATCCTATGATAATAAAATATATTGGTTTTGAAATATAATAACCATATAATTTCTCTTAATGAAAATTTAGCATAGACAATCCTGAAATAAAATGATATTGCTACATTAAACTGTTGCATCAAGTCTCTTATTTCTTTATACATGTTCAAACCCCGTAAATATTAAATATATATTTTTTATAAATATATTATAGAACCAAAATAAAATATCAAATAATGTATACCATTCCTTTATAATTTCCAATTATAATTTTAGTAACAATTCTTCCCAAAAACGGACATTCGTTCAAAAACTAGTCCATTTTCAATGCATGTATCAGTTTGATGGTTCAAGTACATTAACCGTGCTCAATGTTTCAAAATATAAAGAATAATAATAATAATATAAGTCGAATATTTTTTAATTAAATAAAATTTTATAAAAATTAAAAAAAACAGTGATGAAAATTGAATTATAATACTTCATGGAGAGTGTAGTCTATATGTATTCACGAGTGGCATTTCCACTTTTTGATGAATTTAATGAAAAAATTAAATTACCACTAAACTATAAAGAATTATTATTAGAACATTAATATTATATATATTCATTAATTATATCATTATAACCATCCACATAAATAAGATATTAAAAATTAATAGCATTGCTTCGTGGAGTTGGTAGTCTACACATACGCCTATGTGATGTAATAATTTTCTGAAAGATATGGTGGTAAGAAAGTATATAATATATCATAATTATAAAAGAGTAGTTATTTAATTATTATAATATATAAAAATTTATCCCATAAAAATAACAAAACATGAAATATGGTGATGGAAAATAAATCATGCCACTATATGGGGGTGTTAGTCCACACGTAGAGATAAGTGTTGCATTAATTTCCCATTGTAAAGAAATAATTTGGAAAATGGATGTCCTATAATAATGATAAAATATATTTATATTTAATATAATACATTAATTGTGTGTGGATGAATAAAAAAACTTCATAGTAAGTATATGAAGAATGAAACTTGGAAAAAAAATGGTAAGAACATTCAACTCTACTTAGGATAACCTCCTTAGGTATATTCCAAAATCATTAAGAGTATTGTTTTATGATCAAACCAAAACTTAAAGGACATGGGAGGAAATTTATTAAGAGATTTTTTGAGTTATTGGTAAATATAAGAGGCTATTTTAGTGTGTATAGGATAGGAGAGTTGGTGTCCTCTTATAAGTGAGGGGGGACACACTTTGAATTTTTTATAAGATTAAAAAAAATAATGTCTCAATTAAGAAAAAAGGGTCCATACTAACTCATAATAGAGGAGGATATAATATTGGGTCAAACTGTTTACATATAATAGTGTTTAGATGAGTTTTTTTGTCAACTTAACCCTTATACATTTATTTTAACACCATGATAACCCCTTTTAACCTTTACCATAATAATGAATTTTTTCTTCGGTTAATATTCAAAATGACAAAAAAAATTAAATGATTGAATTGTATTAATTATATCGATTCCAAATATGGAAAATATTTTTAAAGATTCAATTTCCATAACTAGTTAAAATTAGTTTTTAATTAAGTGTTTAAAATTTGACAAAAAGTTTCTAGTAAAATATATATTTTTAAGAATAAATTTGAGTTTACCATCATTCTGTTCCATTTAAAAAAACAACGAGATGAATTTAATAGTGTTTTATTAAAAATTAATAAATTAATATTTAATTAAAATTGTTCATTAATAGGTAATTATTTAATTTATAAATACATAAAATCTTTTTTCATATAAACATAATTTATTTTTAGATAAACCTCAATTTTTACCATCAAACTATTTTATTTTAAATTAAAACAAATTTAAAACTAGTGAAATAATTTTCTATATTTAAAAACTATAAATTACATAATTTAGATAATTTTATAAATACCCTCCATTCCATGATTTTGGAGATAACGATCATATTAAATAATAATATTTCAATATCAAATCATGGTCGGTTTAAACACGTTGTTTCATGTAAAGTAGGTTATCGAAGAAATTAAATTTATATAAAATGAAATATATCATAAAATATAAATTTTATTGATTACTCATATGAATTCAATGAGTATTAAAATGATATTAATGTTCATTATCTTGGAAATATTTTACCAGTGACTCCATTTATTATTAACTACTCATACATCTTTCTTGGGCTTTAGATATTTAACAATGATTCTCATTATTAATGAAATAGAACATTGTATTTGAATGAGTAATGATAGACTACAACAGCTATGCATGATATATTCATTTTTTAAGTGTTTATGTGTATATGGTAACTCTATATATATAGTTTTATAGTTCTAGTTTATCTTTTTTTTAGAGTTTGAGGATATTTTAATTTTCTACTATCTGATACAGTTTTGTGATAAAAAATCTCTCAACTAGACAGTTTTTTATCCTTTCTTCCTGGAGAGAAATTTGTGTATGATGACACTACTCCTAAAATTTTTCAATTGGGTTTTTAGTTATTATCGATTTAATTTTTTTTATTAGTGTTCTATTATTCAAGGTTATACTACCCATAAAGTTTAAGACTATTGGGTAATATTATCAAATAATAAATATGTGTGTATTGTCTTGAATCGGTAAAATACCGGTCAATTCCATTGTGTTTTAGTCTAAAATAAGTTAGGATTGGTTTATTCAATAAATTTAAAATGAGTATAGTTGGTTTATGGAATAATGTGATGAAATATCAGTATAGGTTTGTTCCTCTGTGGTCTAATAATACATTTTTAAAAGTTTTTGTCTCCACATCAAATTTCAGATATTCCATTATATATGGTTTCATTTCTCTCTACATTATAGAAGAGTAAATATTAGTGTGGGATCAATTATATCTCAACTACTATAAAAATTATTGTGTTCATTTTATTTATATTTATATAGAATTAATATTTAAATTTAATAATAATATATTTAATTTTTTTTAAATTTCAATACATATCCCCCCACTTGAAATTTTTTCTGATGTCACAATGAGACCATACAATACCGCTTTCCTTCTACGACTCATAAATAATTATTGATATTTTCAGCATTAGATCACCCATATTTTTTAATTTATTTTCTATTCATATATATCCCAAATACCACATAAATATTATCCCCATTATAATCTTCACTTTAATTATTCTAAATTTATGTTTTCTAAGAATCCTTAAAAATAGTTACAATTATCATGTATGCCTCATAAAAAATAAGTATTTTATCTCAATGATATCCATCAATTATCATGATAACATTCCTTCAAAACACCATCATAATAGTTTTACAAATTAAACCCTATATATGAATGAAAACATACAATGTGGCTGTTGTGGTGGGAAGGGTTCTCTCACAACATAGATTATTTATGTTTTTCATGGCAGTGTTAAAGAAACATGTATCATCGAATGGCATAGTTCAATAATATATTTAATTATTGATATTTACACCCATGAAAAGATATTGAAGCTTGAATATATCCCATAATATCTTCTTCATCACGCACCAAAACATCTCTTCTGATATTTTCATTATTCCACCCAATGGTGTAGCATTCTCATCACGGTGTAGAAACACCTCAAATAGAAAATCTAGCTTTGGAAAGTCATTCTTCCTCAGGACGATTCATAGCATGAAACTTTTATTCACCATAACTCTATTATATTCAACCAGAATTTTAATTTTCATAAACATGAGTTTTAGAAAATAAATAACTTTATTTCACTATGATGATCTTTTCAGGTTTAGAGTTTTAGAGATTTTGGTCATAACTCAAACATTACAAAACCATATAATACAAAGTAGAAACTTTAAATTAGTATCCATATTTAAAATAATATATTATGTAATGAAAAAATTAGGATTTAATTTCATTGAGAATCTCTATGACGTTCTACGTGAATTCTTCATTTCCCTTACCCTTCTTTAGGCCTAGAGAAAAACATTTAAAAACATCAAATGAGAAAAAAATGCTCTAAAATAGATACAAAAATTAGAAAACCATTATTCCTAATAAAACATAAAATCCTATGAAAACAAAATCATCAATTAATACATTTCACCCTTTATAATTATTAAATACTTTCCTTTGAAAATAAGTTCGTTCATACCATTTTTGTAATCACAATATTACCATAAAACCCATAAAAAGTATAAAAAACAGAAGAAGTTATCTTGGGAAATCCTTACACTTTTCATTCTTATAATTTGAATAACCATGAAATTGAATTCTATACATGTCAATATTATAAAAGGAATAACCATATGGTTAACTTCGATACCCAGTTCATTGGAGGCCTATCATGGACTCACCCATCGTTGGTTTATCATAGAACCACCCATCATTATATTATGACAAAACCACAGGTCATTGGTATATCATGTAACCACCTTTCAAATGTATAAGTTCTGTTATATAGTCATAAAACATAAAATAATTAAATTTTAAACATTTCACTCATAATATTTCATTTTCAATCATAAAAAATAAACTTATTTATATACTCAATCTATTTCGAAAACCCATTTTCAATAACCAAAAAATAAAAATATGAGATTCGTTTACTTTTGAAAAAATGATATATTATAAAAAATAAAAATAAAAAATTGAAATATAATGACATTTATAATACATTCATATCCATATAAATAAACTTGTAAAATAAAATCAAGAATATTAACATGGAGGAAACTATTAAATATTTAAACATTTAAAGGTTCATATAAAAATTTAAAACTTTTAAATCATAAGTCCAATGAAAGGATAAAATTTAAAGAAACATTAAATAACAATATTATAAATAAATTCCATATATTCTACATAAAATGGTTAATATATAAACCTCATAAAATAATATTGGTGTATAACTTCAAAATATGTCTCAATGATTGAGATGTAGCCCCTTAACATTAGTCTAACTTGTCACGTGTTTCTATGTATTATGGAATAATAAAATTATGTAAATTATTTACTTGGTTGATAATTTTTTTAGTGTTTATTATTAATTTTATTTAACTTGTTACAACATTTTATAAACTACCTAATCATTTTAGTTTAATTCAGGTGTTTTGACCGTATTTGGTTTAAGTGTTAAAACTATTAAGGTTAGTTGTATCTGGTCAAGGTGACATTATTAACACATATCCAGAATAATAATCATTACATAATTATAATATTTATATATTAATTATTGTTTTTCATCCCCCTAGAATGTGTTCTCTGGTTAGGAATCACTACTTCCGAGAAATTTCCATTGGATATATTTATTGAATATGAAATATCTAACTGTTCATTATCCAAAGGGACCTTCTTTCCAAAGGTAGTATTTCGTTAGGTTTGGCCCTATTATTGTTAATAAATTTCATTGGTTGACAGGATGTGAGGTTTGACTCAACACACCCTTTAGAGGGTAATTATTTCCTACTCCGGGACTCTCTTATAGATTTGAGACATTTTCATGAATCCATATTATTTTACCAAGTATAACAAATGTTTCCATTGGAATTTGAAATCAATTATTAACATTTTTGAAATTTAGATTCATCCATATGTATTCTAGGTTCTTAATCAATTTAAATATTTTTCTGTATTCTAGGTTCTCTATCAATGGTATCCTCTTATATAATATTTAGAGATTATTTTAACCGTTGTTATGATAATATTGGTTTTTAAGTAACTCAATGGGGCGCTCTACAATTTATTGTCTTCTAGGCCGATGAAAGTTTGTTTTGACATTGGGATCATACCCATAAATGGGCTACCTATGTTTCCATGTGAATGGAATCATAACCCTCATATTTTAGTTCCACTTAATGGGACACATTATACCTTTTAAGCTCGTTTGATAAGGACCCAAATGTATAGTTTAATGTCATGTGGTGAAGAAATTTAAGTCGTAGGTTCTTAGTCAAAGCATGTTGTTGGACTATTTTCTATGAATCCTAAGGAACTTGGAAATGTTATTAGATTGAAATATGGATTAGACCTTGTTGGGAATAGGAAAAAAGGATAAAAGGGTTGATCTGGAGTATTGGGTTTTAAACTTCAAGGTGGATTCCTATATATCCCACTTGGATGGGAATCAACTCATATGTAGTTCGATGGGTCTCTTAGGGGTTTGTAACCATTTTGAATGAAATAGGTTGGGGATCACTCCAATGGAGAATGCCCAAACTAATGTAAATAGTGTTAGATTCTTGAAGAGGATATCGAGTGAGCTCGGGCCATGATGAAGGCTTCCGATGAATCCCAATTTTGGTGGGAATCAGAGTTCTCCTAGTTCAAGAGTATTGGGTTGTGTGGATGTTGTGAAGACCAAAATTATCTAAGACCATGTGATTCATACTCATTGTGACAAACAAGGGGATGTGAACCATTCAACAAACCACACACTTTTTCTTCTAATGATTGAAGAGGATGGTCCTACGATTAAAGAATCCATGGCAACAATGGGTGAGGATGCCGAGTAGTGGACTCTTCATTGTGAAATGAAATTAAAGGTCATTTGATCCAGCTCAAAAGGATAGGGGATTAATCCAGGAGGGATTCCCTTACATGGGTCCTATGAGAGGAGGGGTACTTTTCCTTTTTTAAATTAAAAATCAAGTGTAACTGTCACTCTACCTATTAGGAACTGAAGGTTCCGGGTCTTAAAGACAAAAAGTGGAGGAAAAAGTCCCATACATAGAATCCAAGACAAAGAAATTCTGAACACTATCTCTAGTGTAAGGATACATGTGACTGTAGATATAAAAATCTACAAACATCCTGAGGATCTTTTCTCCTTTAGGATAAAAATGTGGGAAACATCTAACTATAGATATACAAACCCAAATGAAAGACTCATTGATGTGCCTTTCCCAATAGTTTGATAAGTTAGGATGTTTTGGTGGAGTCTTAAACTTAGTCCCTTTTAGATAAGGGAACCAAGGAAGGAAATACCCTACCGTGAGTGGATTTGAAGATGTTTTATAAGGCGATATGCATAGGACCTGGGCACAGCTATGCACTATAGTTGTACTGTATAAGTATGTCACGTAGGTGCACTATGTAGGTATGTCACATAGGTGAGTCGCACAGGTCCTACCGATGACTAAAAAAGTTATTGAAATGGGATAACAAAGCCTATCTGAGCTTCAAAAAGGGCTAATAAGAATACAACACTTGAGTGAGATGTAAATCTAAACACCCAGGTATCTTTTTGTGTCTTTGGAAGAGCATTGTGTAGGTCCATTAAGGAATAGTCCTTTCATAGGCAACTTCTTATTTAAGGAATAGGTATCCTTCATCATATTTTTCATGTTTCAAACTCTGAAAGGATTTCAAACATGCTTATCCCATCTAATTCTCTCTTCTCTTGGGTTTTTAGAGACCTAACTGAGAAACTCTGGGGGACCTGTGTGGAAAGGAAATGCAATGGGAGATTCAATAGTTCCTATAAATTTTTTAGTTCTCAAATGGGGATCCCAAGGGTATAATTTATATGCAAAGATGGGCGGTTTGAAAGGAGTTTGTAGGAATAGGTCGGTCACATAGATTTTCCTTGTATCTTCTCTACATAGGGGTACAAAAATAATATTGTTGTGTAGTTCTACAATATATCTCCTCTGCATAGGCCTCTTGCATGGGGGATACATTAAAATAATGTGCACTAGTTTTTTGGATGCAGAGGTATGCCGTATAGGATTCCAGCATAGCTTCTCTGTGTAGGTCTCTTTCACTTTTATGTATTTTCATTATCTTTTTCTTAAGACTTTGAAATATCCAAATGAATTCATCTTAATCTTTTATTCTTTCAATGGAGTGTCAAAAAAATCCCCCCCCCCACCTCAAGATTTGATCTGATTAAAAAGAGGGTCATGTCCAGAGGCAAGATTATGGGGAAAATATTATAGAGTAAATTCTAAACCGCATAGGTCTGCACCAGAGCAATGTCATGTAGCTCTTCCATGTTGGTATATCACATAGGTGTTCCATGGAGGTCGGCGGTGTCATTAAATAGCCCTATGACTTTGTGATTTTCTCCAATAGGGGTCTAATATTTTTGAGTCTCTTTTCATAGCTCGCTCATCCAACCGTGTCGTGTTGTTCTATGACATAGGTCACTTGAAATTTTCTCAAGGTGAATTTATTTAAGTGATAGAGCTACACAGAAGTATTTCATTGATGGACTTGAGGTAGGATCCTTGAAAAATGATCTATGTAGATGACCTCATCGAAGGACCTACGTAGAGAATTTCTTTTTCCAAATTCTAAAATTCCTTTAAGTTAAAATTTAACACTCTTAAGTCAAAATTCCAACCTAATGGGAAAAATATGGTAATTATTATTTTGGAAATGGATAAATTTATTACAAACACTAAAAAATATAATGATCATCAAAATGAGGTGATAAAAATTGTTGGACCAAACTATTATGATGTTGTTGAGAGTAATCTCCTTGGGATACTAAAAGGATTGATTCTAAACCAACGTGAATATACACGAAGTCACTATCAGCCTCTATAAGAACATGGTCTTTTGGAGGATTCCCACATTCTATCTATTATGATATAATTTACAAAGACTTGGATTCTCCAATACTTCAACTGTCATTACATGAATATCACCGTGAAGGGTTTGCCTGTTAATGAGGGAACAGTCCCTATCAGATGCATCCTAAACAATATTGGTTGTACACTTGACATGAAGGATCATTTTTTTAGCCAATCCCACGTTATTAGGATTAAACCTTTCATGATTCACAAACAGATCACTCTAAGGGTTGGAAGTAAGATTGGGACCATCGTTCTAGAGGAGGAGTTAAACCTGAATGGATGTGGGAATTTTGGGTAAACCAATCTTCTACATAATTAAGGAAAAACTATCGGATGTTCAAATTTATGTAGATGTTTGGATAGAACAAACTTATGTTTACAAAAAATGGTTTCTCTCTTGAATTACGGAGCTTATAGAGACTGCAAAAAAATACATTCAACTTGACATTAGGTGAGGTTGGCATCATCTTGTGGAATGTCAACCAAATATCTGGGATTCCCATTCATGGGGAGATTTATTATGTGTTCATTCCACCTGTAATAACATGGGGGGAATCAACAGGATTCCACAATTATCACATGAATTATTCAAAAAAAAATTAATTGCCGAAAGATAAGAAATTTATTCATACAATAGTGTAGATGGATGATTTTTTAGGGACAATGGAAGTGAAAGGTCCCACCAACAGAAGTCCAATTGTTTGTCCGTATACAGATCACTGGGGTAATTTAGGCATATTCTGGACAACATTAGAGAGAGGTGATTACTCGTACTGGGGTTATAAAGTCAAATCTAGTATTGATGAAAAGGTATGATTAGTTGGCTTCCTTGACATGTGGCTATGCATTTACTTGTTTCCATTCCGTGAGTCCGATGGTGGTGTAAGGCCTTGGACTTTTGTTATTATAGAAAAATTGTTAGAGGGAAAATATATTGGTTTGGAAACCATTGTATTATCAAGAATATATCATTCCATACTACATTTTTACAAGTGGAAGGCACAATTTAGACTTTCATAACCATTTCAAGTGTTGTGGGGTTGGATTACATGACATTTTTCTTCATATTCAGTGTTGAATTCAATAAGTGTCATCGATGGTAAATTTAACCCATTTTAACATAATGTATCTTGGATTCATCCTTTGAATCAAAAACCTGATGTAGTGGTGAGGGAACTGAATGAATCCAGAGAATTCAACTTCTTTCCTTTCAGTAACCCACCAACTTAAACATTTTTTTATGATAGTACAGAAGAAAATTACAAGATGTGGTCCCATATGGTGGAATTTTGTTATAGCAAGTTATCAACTAGGATTGATGGTGAAATTAACTGTGAGGCTTGTATCCCTTATAGGTTTTCTCTCTAGTTCTAGTTTCTTTAATAATCATGAATTTTTCCTCCCATATATGTTAGGCAAGAGAAACATCCAATGGTATCTAGGAAATTTTGGATTCTAATGGATTTAGAAACATACAAATAATTAATTATGTTACCTTTATTAGATGCTCCATGTGGATTAGAGGTTATATATGACAAATCATGGGCTTATTCATACCCACATGGGAATTTAACAAAAGGAATATATCTAGTAGTGGCCATGACAACTATTGTGCATAGTAGTTGTGCTAAAAGTTCTAAATCTAATGATGATGAAGATGCTTCAGAAGATTCAGAATCTTCAAAACATATCTACAAAAGATACCCCAAGAAGACTAAGTCTACAGAAACAATACCTTCAGCACCGAGGTGATCTAATCACAGTCGACAGAATGATGTTACCATCCCATATGCTGAGTCGTTTGAAGAAGAGAGGCCTGAATGGGCTTTCCAATCATAAGGTGTTGAGTTTTCACCAAATCCAACCATACCAAAACCTAATTATGAATCGCCTTAATCTATTAAATACCAAGAAATCTTGACTCGTGAACTTAGGGATTCATGGGTATTCCTCCAAAATGGCCTTCAAATACCTGATGTGGGTGATATTGGAGAACCTTCTGATTGTCATTAGGATAATAACCCGGATGTAGTACCAAAGTATATTGCGGAACTAGTGACCTTTATATATGAAACTGATGACCAATTCCCAAACTCAAAGAGAATATTTTATTTGATGTAATGAGGGATACGTGAATGTGTAATCATTCACCTTGAACAGGAATGGTACATTAATGTTAATAAATAGAATGTATTTCCCTTTTCTTCTGTTTCAATTCTGCTTTTCCATTCATCATCATTAATCTTAGTGAGATTTCATTTGGAAGCTTGAAATTAGATAAGGAACCTTAGGATAGGGTCTCTAGTCACCGTGGTATGAATCTAAAGGTTCTCACATTAACACATTAGATGATCTCTCCAAGCCTCCAGAACTTTCTCCATGAGCGAAAATCATGACTAGGGTAATGGAAACAGACAATACTCAGCCACTTCCTTAGGTTTCTACTACTTAGCTGAGTATTTCAATTTCTCCAAAATCATATGAAAATAAATTAAATAGATCATTGATATTGGTCTGATGTTTATGTCAGAAAAGTAATTATTTGTGTTCTCCTCTCATATTATTACATATTTGAAACACGTTGGTGACCATGTTCATCTTCTCACTGGATCTGCATCTCTTTCTTCTCTTAAGGGATTAAAAACTATTCATTTAAGAATAGATAAGGAAACCCTAGTATAATAATAGGTTCATATTGATGAATCAATTAACTTAATAGGAAAAGTACCAAGAGAGACAATTGTGTCTGTTTCTATTTCAAATGTTGTTGCTAATATTCTTCTCTTCATAAAATCTTAGATCATTTGTTTGTGCCAATGGATCCTATGATAATAGATGTAGATATTCCTATTACTCCATAGAGAATTAATTATGATCATGTACAATCTAATATAGATAGTAGTGCATATCCTGACATGGAAAGACCAGATGGCATTGCACCTGTTGACGAATTGATGGAACAAAATGTCAGTGGAGCCAACTTTGGAATCGACCAACATTTGTTGGATACCTTAAATGGTGAGGATTATATAACATTCAAATACATATAAAATAAATTTATGGTTTCCCTTAATCCAAACATTGATATTCCAAGTTACATCAATGATTTGGGGGACCTCCATGAATAATTTCATGGACGTAAGTTATCATTCTAGAATTTTCCATAAAAAATTATTCTTCTTTTACTTCATACTTCACATCAAAGTTTAACATATACATATTTTTCCCTAGAGAATGTTGTGAAGGCCCTTAAAGAATGGGGAATTTTAGTCTATACTTCTTCTGTTGAGGCTGGAGAAATACCAATTGAGAACCCCATGTTGGGAGATGCTCTAGGGCCTTTGATTATAGAAACTGGGAAATATTAAGAGAATGCCCCTCCCTTAGAAACACTTTCTCAAACCACTGAAGTTGAGAAAACTACATATGAATCTAATAAAAAAGCCAACTTATTATTGTGTAAATTTTACTGACTGTTTGGATCATTCTCCATTTCTTCATTCCTTTAAAATTAAAAATGATTCAATTTCACCATTTAGGGATATCATCTCCCACAGCTAAATCTGAAGGTGAAAACTCAATGTTATCACAAACATCAATGGAAGGTGAAGTATCCACTACTCTGAAAGAATAAGTGCAAGGAACCTATATATGTGATTTGATTAAAGATTAAATTCATCCTAATGGTAGTGACTCATATTCATATTAATAGAAACATGTTTCTCTTTGAATAGAGTGAAAAAATAAATGGAACCAAATTTGGAAGATAATTGCTGAGAAGCATTTAGATGAGTTTTCCTCCACTTTTGGAAAAATATCATCACTTTTTCATATTGGGATTTTTTGGATTTAATTATCATCCAGTATACAATGAAATTAAAGTGACCATTCACTAATAGGAGTAAGAATATAAGTTGCGGTAAGATCTTTAAAAGGCTGAATGACTTATTAATGTTGAGAGTTTATATGATGGAGTAGCTATGGCAGAGGCCAACCATAGAAATAGGTCGATGGAAGTTGGACAATAAATCAAGGAAGAAAAAAAGAGAGATGATTCATATTTAATAGAAACTGGATTTTGTTAGAAAAAGGCTTGAGAAATTGAACAAAACATTGGGAGAAACCC
The DNA here is from genome assembly GCA_963277665.1 of Viscum album. Lineage (NCBI taxonomy): Eukaryota > Viridiplantae > Streptophyta > Magnoliopsida > Santalales > Viscaceae > Viscum > Viscum album. The sequence goes on from OY728166.1 coordinate 788,276,785, forward strand.
AGTTGGAAGAGATAAATGTCATTTCAACTACCAAAAAAGAACTTCATCAAGACTAGGATGATAAAGTCTCTCAATTGTCTTAGCTTCAGCAAATAGCTGATTAAGACTATGAATCCGTTCAACAGATGAAGAGTCATTCCAAGAGTGTCATTTAATGCAAGAGAATTAGGCTCCATTATGTGGATGTTCCCCTAATTTTACCATATGAATGAAATAATTTTTTCTCCAATAATACATTTATTCATTATTTATTTCTTCATATAATTGAAATATCAAATGTCATTTTTTTACAACATAGAACCTTTATGTAGATAATCCTAATTACAATAATTGGAATGGGATGCTCAAAATTTTCCTAAGCTAAGGGGCTTAGTTGGAATAGTTTGATTTTTATTAGACTTATATAGACAACCACACAAACTTTGTATCTTTTGACTTTTTATTTATCAATATTGCCTAAAATATATGAAATGTAGGTCTAGACAGCTAAGACTTGACTTTTTTTAGGATTCTTTTTGTGTATTTTCAACCTCGTTAGTACAACATCACTTTTTATTGGATGTTTAAAGTCATGCATGTCAGACTAATAAGGCTAATATTTTATGTCGAATAGCTTTGACCATGAATTTTATTAATAGAAATCAAACATGGCATTATTGCTAGAATTTTTTTTAATATTCTTTAGATACTCCTAATTTGAATCTTGAGTCACGATTTTTATGGTCACCTAGACTAAAACATGAAGTATAAACATTGAGGAGGTATTTCCCAAGAATGAAGTCACTATTTATTGACAAAACCAATATGGGGTATGTATTATACAGGTCTAATTGGGACATGTGTTGCATAGACAAACAGTGGTATCATTTGATTGGAAAGACTGTTATGTAGGGAAAATTTATGCAAGGCCACCTAAGGGAAAGTACTTCATAGTCAGACAAAATGGGTATCTCAAATATTGTACATTTTATTATTGATAGATAAGGGAAATTAAGATTTTGGTGAATCAAGAAAATAGTATGTGGGTTTTCCAAGCAAGGAGATCTAAGAATAAAGGGCCATATATGCTGATATAGTAAATAAATGAGGATCTAATCTTATATAAATTTATTGTACAAAGGAATGTATAGTTTTTGTAAAGGGGATTTCTAATATTCTACTATTTGGTTTTAAGTCATGCAGTAAATAAATTAGTTTGTGGAGTTTTATGTCATGCAGCAAGGAAATTAGAGGGCCTTAATTTAATTTCTTTAGCTTTGAAAAAAGGTTCATGAGTCTCCAATTTCTTGATAATCTACCTGGAAACATGCTACCATATTCTGGTATAGAAAGGGAGAAGATGTAAAATATGATTTGGGAATCTCTAGATTTGAGGAATGACATGGGAAATGTTATAGTTCCATAAAAAAGAGGTTGAATCCATGAATGAAGTTACCACTAGTTGAAAAACCCATTATGGAGGTTGTATTATACAGGGCCATCTAGGACAAGTGATGCATATCAAATCAAATGAACCCATCGATTGGCATTCCTATTGTGTAGGTGAATTTTATATAAGGATACTAGGGGCATATACTATAAATTTATGTAAATTAGATCTTAGGTATTTATAAAGCAATATTTAAAAACTAAAGAATGTTTTTGGAGATTCATCTTTTCCAAATCATTGAGTTTGGTTTATGGATAATGGTACATGAATACAAAAAGAGAATTTTAATCATAATTTCCAATGAATCAGAGGAATAGTATTTATACAAGGGTCTGACCAAAATGTTGGATGTTGGGTGTCTATAGTTTTATGTCCTGCGACTAGGTCCAAATTATAATGGAAACAATTTATGATATGTGGTCAAATGATACAAGTTTTTTTCAATATGCTTTGAAAACAAGGAGAGAGAAAATGTGTAAATCATAGTTTTGGAGACTTTCATATTGAGAGAAAGCTAATGGGATAAATATATACGGATGATCGCTTTAAGATATGATTTTTTGAATATTTCCATCCAAGTTTGACGAGTTCATAATATTCTTTTACCAAGAATGAAATTAATATTATTTTGCAGAACCAGTTATGGGGGATTTATTATGCAGAGCCAACTAAGGCATATGTTGCATAGCAACATAGTGGCATCTTTTGAATAACATGCATGTAATGTAGGAGACATATGAAATGCCATCTAGGGGCATATACTACATAGTCAAGAAAAAGAGATCTTAGGTATCATAAACTCTTCCACAAGAAACAGTAATTCGTTGGGTACTTTGGAGTTTAATGTCATGCAGAATGGACATTATGCTTTGCAGTTTTGAGTCATGGAGTGAGGAAACAAAGTTATTCTCACATGAAAATTAATATTACGGATAGACTAGATAATTTATCCAAGGATTAAAAATGGATATTTATAATGAAATAATCAAACCACATGTTTCACTTGAGGTTGTTCCATATATCAATCACGTTTTGAAATGGAGAAGAGGTATTTTTGTTGTGACTGGGCCCATGATTGGAGATCTATGAGACTCCACGTATCCCATTGAAATGAAAATCAATCCAAATGTAGTTATTGATAAATGAGGACCTTGTGAAGATCTGATTCAGGCATAAGGAGAAATGGGACTCATTTTACACTAATGAGTACCAATGATGAGAGTAATTCTTGTTCATGGAAGCTACTCATATATTTTTATAAAAGAACCACAATGAATACCAATTGTTCATATCTTATGGGATTAATTAACATCCAATGCAGAAGACATTAATTTTGTATTTTAATGTCATGTAGTGAGAACAAATGATGTATTCTATTTAAACGTCATGTGACAAAGACAAAGATGCTATGAATTGTAACATCATGTAGCATGGACGCATGTGGTGTTTATACTATTTAATGTCTTGAATCTATGGCATTATTTTGTGTTCTTTAAAGTCAGATAGTGAGGACATAATTCTATGTGATTACACAAAGAAATTATTCAACAATCATGCATTTATTAGAGTTTTAATAAGTTCTCAATCAAGTGAGATTAAGGAATAATCTCCATTCGATTAAAATTTATGTACTGTGTCAGGTCCTTACCACTTTTTCTCAAGCTTTTAGAGATTATTTCTTAGTATCATCAGATTCCTAAGAAATAATACTAATTCTCCTTGAAAAATTAGAGGATGAAAACTTTATTGATAAAAGATCATAATATTACGTTCTGATAGACTTACAAATGAGTCAAATAATGCAATATCTTTTTTTCTAATTGTTATAGCTCATTAAATCGCTTATGAGATTGTTCATTTGTAGATAACTGATAATAGATTACAACTCAGAGGGAAGGTAATTTAATTTCAATTGGAAAATCTATTTCTCTTTCTCACACCAATGGATATAGAGTTTTTATAGTGGTAGTATGGGTAGTAGTCTGATAATCCCATAAAGCATGTAAAATTTTATCCATAAAAGATTTCTTATCTTTATCCACAATTTTCTGGAATATATTTGATAGGGTCTGGTTGGAAGCATCTATCTATCCATTGTCCATTTCATGATAGTGGGATGAATGGTTGGATTTGATATTGTGATCCTAATATAACGTCTTTAACTTAACAAAATAGAAATAGGTGTTGTTGTCCATCAGTATGGTATTAGGGACACCAAATCTTTTAATGACATTAGCTTTGAAAAGGCTAAAAATGCTATTGGATCTGAATTCTTTGATAGGCATTACCTCAGAACATTTTGATAATAAATATGTAACAGTAATAATATACTCAAACAATTTAGTTGTAGCTATAGGATAAGGTCATACTACATCCTTTCCCTAGATAGATAATGGACAGGAGTATTCGGTTGTTTGTATCCACTACAGAGGTTGATGAATGAAGTTGGAATAAACATTGTATGGGTGACAGTTCTTGGTGAAATATATAAAATCCTATATCATTGGAGGCAAGAAATATCCAAGACTTTAGATTTGATCAGAAAATCTATGCCAATACTACTGATCACCACAAGCTCCTGCATGTACTTCTTTCATGTCTAATATAGTTTCTTATCCATAAATACACCTAAAGAGGACTCCAGTAAGGCCTCTTTTGTAGAGAATATTCTGGTGATCTGGGTAATCATAAAGATTGAAATTTAACACTTTTCAAAAGATTTTATCTTTCTCAACTCTATCAGGTGGAAGTATTCCATTTTGAAGGTATTCCCTGATATGTGGAATCCATCCTGAAGTTTGACCATATAGCTCGAAAATAGGACTGATTTCAATAATTGTATCCATTATAATTTGAAAAAAAAGGTGAAACCACATGATGATAGGAAATACTGATGAATTTATTATCCCAATTTGGATCATCCGGGGTTGTGGCAGCATTATCTAATGCATCATCTTGGACATTCTTTGATAGCATGACATATGGAAATATTGGATTTCAGGTAAATTCTTCCATTAAACATTTAACATAATCACACAATGGGATTTAGTCTTCTTTCTAATAGAATAATCCATATTGATCTGTTTGATTACCAATGCGGAATCACTATTCACTTTTTAGTGGTTCACTTGTACCTGGAGCACCAATTCTAGGCCTGTAATGAGAGCCTGATATTCGACATCATTATTGGAACTGCCTTCTAATAACATGAAATAATATTTTAACAATTCCTTTTCTATGGAGATAAGAACAATTCCAAACCCAATATTGTTGGGTTTGGGATATTCAATTTTCTTACCTGTTGGACTTATTGAAGCACCATCAAAGTAAATTTCCCATATTTGGAGATTTTATTGAATAATGAAGATTTATTCTCCAAGAAGTTCAGTACTTAATGAGCTATCTTCTACAGATGGGTGTTCAACAATGAAATCTTCCAAGTCTTGGCCTTTTATTTCTTTCTGAGGCACAAACATGATATTGAACTATTCCAAAATAACTTCCTATTATTCCAAATGTCCTGTATGAATATGAACACTAAGGATAAATTTGAGAGGGTTATTGATAGAATCCATGTAGAGCTGGTGATGTTTGAGTTAGTGTCTCAGCTTCTGAACTGCAAAGATTAAGGTTCGGAAGCACTTCTAGATAAATGAATATCGGGTCCTTCTGTCAAGCATGGCTCGAATGAGGTATTAAAGGATAATTTCATTCCTAGAATAATTATTTTGTGTAATTAATGCACCTAGTGATCGCACTAAAGCTGTCACATAGAGATTAAGTGTCCTTCCTTTAAAATGGTCATTAATATCAGTGGACTCAAGAGATAATTTTTTAGGGTATCAAATGCCTCTTGGAAGTCTTCAGTCCATTGATAAATAACTCCCTTCCTCGTTAATCTATAGAAAGGTAAACACATTCCTACCAAATTGAAGATAAATCATCGAATATAGGCCACGTTTCCCTAATATCCTCTTAATTACATCAAATTTTGAAGAGGTGGCATGCCAGGGATTAATTATTTCTTTGAGGGATCATCTTTGATGCTATGATGGCATAAAAAACCAAGACATTTTCCTAAGGTTACCCCAACAAAAAAAATTCAAGGGATTCATCTTCAAATTATTTTTCCAAAGCATACTCAATATGTTTTCAAGATTAGTAAGTGATCAAAAGTTTTCCTGTATTTAAAAACTATATCATCCACATAACATTTAACAAATTTACCTAGGAAGGTTTTGTAGATATAGTGCAAGGAACTTTGATACGTTACACCAATATTGTTTACAAGAAAGAGAATTTCCAGAGAAAAAAATATTCCTTGAAGGGATCTATAAGATATAGATTCATCATCATTAGGGTCCATTTGAATTTTTTTATACCTAGAGTAGCCATTCATGAAGGAAAGAGATATGTATCCTAATGTTTCATCAATAAAATGTTTTGTGATGAGAACCAGAAAGTCATCCCTAGGACAAAGTTGATAAAGATCTCTAAAATCAATCTAGACTCTAATGTTTACAGTATTATTTTTTCATTAGAACAATTTTTTCCATCCATTTGGGATATTGAACCTCCATGACAATGTTATATTTGATAATCTTGTTGAATTCAACTTCAATTATAGTGGCTTGAGTTGGGTTCATTCTTCGGGCAGGATGCTTAAATCATAGATGCTCTTCTAGAAAACCCAAATGATGGGTAGCTATGTTGGGGTGAAGGCTGAGAATTTCTTTATATTTCAAGGTATATAAATATTTATGTTGCTTTAGAAATAAATTATACATCTCTCTCTCTCTTCCAAATTCAAGGTTGCACTAATTATAGTTGGGCATGGATATTCTTTTATACCAAGATTTATTTCTCTGAGTTCATCCATAGTGGTGTAGATTCCTTCCTCAAAAGATGGTGGGGAATACATAAGATCTTCTTCTTATTTCCCCTCATGTTTCACCTCCTCTGTTTTTGCATGAATGTTAGGTGATTAACCAGAAATTTCAGAGCTAGGGGAGGATTCATTATTTGGACATCATGAAGAAGATGAAACCATTTATGACTCTACTAATAATGAAGGGTCTTCCTGGAGTATTGAGGAGATAATGATGGGTTGGGAATCAACATCCTTATCTTCCCTCATTAATGTGACAACTTATTCTAGCATGATTGATGAAGAAAATATTTGATGAAGTTTGATGGATGAGATGAAGACATCTCCAATCAATATTTCACATTAAACCATTTCCCCCATGCCATAAGGATCGATTTCCACAACTGACATTATGGAAGTCACAGGACAAGCTCTTAGATTTGCGTATATACTTTCTATTTTACTGATATTCAACACATAAGCTAAACATATATGTTTGAATGGGTTAGCCGGGGTCTTTTCCAGACCATTTAGAGCATTGATTATTGTTACATCTATTTTCACATACCTTGTTCCCTTTCTATGATAGAATTCTACCTCAATATTTTAATATTCACATATTTTGAATCGATCCTTGTCACTATGAAATGTCTCAATTTGAAAATAGAAGCAATAATTGAGACATTGGGGATATAAAAAAGGAATGGCAACATATTAATGTAACCAAGGCCTTCTAAGAAGAATATTTAAGTCTTTGTCCTATTGTACAACCTTGAAATCTGAATTAGATACAAGATCACCAAACTGAGTTTTGTTTGTAATCTTGCCTAGATTTTCTAGTTCATTCTTGTCATAATATTAAAACATCAGAGTGGAAGGAGATAAGTCAGATTTTGTGAGACCTTATTGACAATGTGTACATATGGGAATGGGGTTGCCACATGAGCCATTGTCAATGAAGCATCATCGGATGTCCGTATCATTAACCTTGCCAGATAAATACAATGGCCAGATTTTTTCATGTACCACATCATCCCCATCTTGGTACATGAAAGATATAATAGCATGACATTCTGCAGGATCATTTTCTCTATACAGTAAACCTCAGCAGTAGCAACCTCTATTTCAAACTATTGTGGACATGAAAAATCCTTAATAATGCTTCTAGAATATCATTTGATAGATTAAAAGCATCTAGGATGGACAGCATGGATGGTAATTGGGATATTTTTTTCGAAACATCATACTTTTGGTTCAATGGTTTATGTTTTCTAGAATGGAAATGCGGTTTTGTAGGTGAATTGGAAGATGAAGCTTTTGATGTAGATGCACCATGTGTCAGGGATGAATCTAGAAATACATTTTCCCTTGGTAGATTATATTTACTAAGTACATCTATTTTATGAAAAATAGGTAGTATATCCTCTTACTAGTCTCTAATATGATCATTTTGGCACGGAAGTTGTCATGTGTGCGAGAATTTCCATGTTCTTACTAAGCTTGCTAAATGGATCTCCCATGTCTTTCTGCCACATATATGGTTTGAGTAGGGGTATAGTTAAAATTTTGGTTTTTGGCATATCCACTTCTTCCCTTGTATCCTCAATAATGAATTTTCCCACTAGTTCCCTAATTATGTATAGGGAATTCAGGTTCCTCATAACCAAAATCGTCATTTTCATAGGGGTTCATTAAGTGGATAACATTCATGGAATTGAAGATCAATTCTTCATCTGATGATGATTTATCATGACAGGTCGATTCTTTTTGTGTCGTTTGGAGGGGAGGTTCTCATTCTTTTGACACAGATGGCATGAAAATTCAAGGACAACTTGGTCCTTGACATGAGCTCATCTTCTTCAGAATTCTGTTTATTTTTATGACCATGTCATCTCTTTGAGGATTAAACATTGGAGGGATGATCTTTTATTGAATATCGCTTCATTGTAGAGGAAGTGTAAGGAGGAATATTCAGTTTTTTCAATTGTGTTTGTAAACTGACATGAGTTCGGTTGATCATTTTACAGACCATCCAATCATCACACTTCTGTACATATTTTCTTATGACATCATGACATCCACCTTCTTCCTCAAGATCGATAGCAGTAACAAATGATACTTGGGTTGATGTGTTTTTCAGTTTCACTTTTCCATAGTCTACAAATTTTTTCAAGCGTTATTTGAAAATAAACCACTCTTGAATGGGATTCCCCAACATTTTATGAAAGGGGAAATAATTTGGGATGTGATAATATTCTTCTTCATTCGGTTTCTTAGTCCTTTTTCAATTGAACTGAATTATTTTCCAAAGAAAAATTGATGTAACCGATAACCTATTCATTCCGAAAAGAATAAATTTTTTTTTAATTCTTCAAACTATCTCTACTTTTGATATTTTTTATCATCTTTACAAGGCGTTCATTGCTACTAAAGCTTTGGAGGTTTATTACATTGTTATGATGAAGGTTTTGAAGTAGAAGTAGGTACATGTTCTTGTTTGATTGCGACTATAGAAGCCTATTCTTTCCATGTCCCCTTCCCATAGCAGATGGGATTTAATGATATTTATATTTGGATTCCACAATGGAATCCTCGACTTCCTGGGTAATTGAATCAAGGTCTTAAAACCCTCTTATGTATTTCAGAGGGATTAGTGGTTTACATAACTCATCATGTAGATTTTTCATATAGATTCTAAGAATGAATTTTTTAGAGAGTGGTAGATTTAATAAATATGTTAATCCTTTCCATTGAGAATTGAAATATGATACTCTTTCATTCTCCCTTTGTTTGAAATTTGAATGATCAAAAACTATTGTCTTCAGAAACATTGAGCTGAATTAGAGAAGGAATATCTGATGGAGGTCTTCTCCTCAATTAATTGAACAAGACAAAAAACTTGCATACCCAAAAAAATTTGGACCTTATAATGATAGCACAAATAATCTAAGATTTACTTCTTATTGTTGTTGAGGGGACCCCATAATGGGATCATAGTGATAAAAAATGTGTTATGTGCTACTCTGGATCTCCCAGACCATTAAACATTGGAAATGTGGTCTTCATAATGTTTGGTGGGGGAGGTATCAGATATACCCATTTTTGGTAAGCATTTTTTCTAGTTGTATTAGTTCACACCTTTCTTACATAGCTTCCAATCGAGTTGTTAATGACTAAATTGTATTCCTAAGAATTTGGGGAATATATTGAAGAGTTGGGACCTTTATAAGTATGTTAGGTGGAGCCTTAATTGGCGTGAATACTCGAAAAACCACTGGTGGTGGTGCTGCTGGTATTTTCCTTGGATAATCCATGGGGACAGGTCTGTAAAGATTTGTTTCATCCTATTTTTACTATGTACCCAATGGAGAAAAATCAATTTCCATATATGTAGTTGCAACAAACCCTCTTTGCAAATGAGTTCCTATAGATGTGCAAGATGAGGATCTCCTTGTAGAGAATTTCTAGTAGGAATGTTGTTTCAGAGTAACTCTGTATTGAGTCTTTTCAACTCCTTCATCTCCTCCCCTTGCTGGGAAAATCTTTCTTCAAGAAGACATATTGACATTCTCGAGTGGAAAAGTGAGACATGATTTTACCATTACCTTTCCTATTGTTATATTCCTCTCGAAGATGTAGGAGTTGGTTTCTGGATAGAATACCTAGATTCTAGTTAAGCCTCTAATTTTAGATACGCACACCTCCTTCATTTTATTTAGTGTGTACCATATTATGAATAAGAACCTAATCCCTTAATTACCCTAAATAGAACTCATTTTCTAGAAGATATTTCATAATGGTATTAATGAAATTCATCGACGCATTATGAATTGATGGCATTCTATAAATATATATGTAATATAATTTCTTTTTCTCCCTCCATGAGACTATGTTCTCCTATTTACTGACATAACATGAACCGTTTGATAGACAGTAATCCTTAAGGGAATCCTTTTATAGTTCAGTTGTGAATTCACTTTTTGGCTTCTTCCCTAATAGGGATAAAACTGACTTCCTTTGAGGAGGGGATTGTAGATGTGAAAAATTTCCAAGCCCTATAGGCTGGGGATTTTCTTGTTCATCTTCTTAAAACCATTGAACATTTTTTATTTAATTTGATGTTTGAGTTAAACAAGACCCCAGTCTAGTAGGTTGTGGTTGATCCTAAACTACTGTGGATGATATTATCACAACTCCTCTTCCGATTTTACAAATTCTAGTCTGAACATTGGTTGAGTGCATTATCGAAAAACCACTTAAATCGTATTTTTCAGAAGGTCGTTGAGCTTTTTCAGATATTTTTGTCATCTAATGGATAACATCCTCTAAGAGAGGGGCTTGCTTAATGTTCTCAGAAGCTTGATGCAAAATTATCTCAAATCCTTTCTCTCTTTGGGCCTGACATTGGTGAAAACAAATCGAGGAATTTTTTTTCTAAGCATTTCTTCGGTCATAAATATAATTTATTTGTTATAGCCGGCCTTGGGAAATAACATTGCATGAGACCACTTTTTGTGGGATTTTCTAATTTTCTAGTACAGTGATATGAAATACTCCATGGGAACAACATCCTCTGATATGAACACTATATGGGGTTTCCAAAATCAATTTTTGCAACTTATTTATTTCATTGAGGCATGTATTTTGAAGAGCGACATGTTGCTTCTTGAACGTTGGATGTCAGGAGACCTTGAAATATTCCAAGTCTATTTGGAACTATAACCCTTTTATTGCCATAACATGACTTTGATATTCATCATATGATAATAATTTGACTTTCAGTTGATGGAGAGTCTTCAAAATACTTTTTCATATATCATGAATGCAATCTTATTCCATCAATTCAAGAATGTTGTATTGATAGGTTGACAAAGTCCATAACATGACTGGTATTTTACCCTTAGCCAGTTATTTTCTCATATTTTACATATCCTCCCTATCTTTTTATAGAAGTTTCTCTACTTGGTCCAACTAGAGGGGATGATTTTCAATTGTTCTATCACAAAAAATAGGATCAGTTGTATTTTTCTTCTGTCATATTAGAAGGCATATGACCCAAGGGAGGATTAGAGAATGACTATCACCATAGGCTGTATTCTAGTTTTGAATGTATTTCACCTATTAATAACATGGAATCAGACATGACTAGTCGTATATTAGAATATTCCACAAGATAATAGTGCTTTCTCATCACTACAATGTCAATTGGAGAATTATTTTTACAATGAGAAACACTATTATGAAGATGATTTTCACAGAAAGTGTTATTATGGGGAGGAAAACCATTGTGGATTATAGTAAGTGATAAATATTTTTAATCCTTGGTATTCTAGACACACATAGGGTTAATGTTGATCTCATCCACATATATATTCTCTATATTGATCGAATTTTCATGAAGGAAGCCTTCATGATGAAGTGTCTAATGGGGAACTTTAGAATTACTTCAACTATTCCCATAATTTGGTAATGTGAGGGTAGGATATTGAGTTACAATAGATAAATTTCTTTTGGCTTCATGAACTCCTAAATTAAGAGGAGTCAGATCATAGATTGACTCTTGATTTTCTAACTATGTTGGGAAAGACTTTTCTTAGATTCTCTTTTACATGTTGTTGGGGACACTTGCTGGGAGAAGTGGTTATCATGGTAAGGTTTATGTACCAACATTGGAGTCATTATTCAAGTGGGATGATTATCTACAATTTTAATGGGTGTATGTTCCTGATCTGTTTATCCGTAGGATATGCGTGATTATGTCATATAACCCTCCTGGACTAGAACATAGGTATGTACCTACTCCGGGATGGCATGCGGACAAGCATCATAGATTTGGGGATAGAATTATGTTTTTTACCATCTATTACTACTGATGTTGTTGTGATGATACTCTAGAAGTCTTCTTCAATATGGGTAGGAATTTTTGTATGACCTTTCAACATTTTTAAAATATATTTGGTTACATCAGTAGTTGGATTGGGAATATCTGTACATTCTGTATCTAGATTTGGTTTAAGGTAATTTTCATGTCCTCCCTTATCCAGTCAGTGGATACTGACAGTACTCAAGTATAGGGGAAGATATTTGAGTGTGACCCAAGTTTTTCATCACATATTTCTTACTCACCTCTCCAGGTGCTGCCAAATGAGACTGTTGGTAGGATTGATGGATGCTATAATGAGTATATGCCAATTGGATTTTTTTCATTAAGCATGGTCGACATACTTATTTGAATGCAGCAAAATGAGTCTCATGACTAGATGATAGTTTGTAACAATATTTATATTCTTACTCACAGTACTCCACCAGATTTAAAAAGAGGGTTTTGTTGGGCGCTTCCAGAAGAGTCTGTTGACTGGAGAAATTATGGCTGATGGGTGTATGGGACAATTTGTTATTTTCCACCAAGTTAGGTTGACATAATTTTTACAGGTTAAAAGGTAAGAACCTTCTCCTTGTGGGATATATGTTTTCCCCAATGGATTTTCTTGCCTGCTCGGGTCTAAGGGACCTGGGAAGGACAACCAAATGAAAAACCCTCATCATGTTGGTGGTTCACTACCGCATGATTCTTTTGGCGGTTTTTTTTTGGTGGGATCCCTTTGGATGGTCCCCTATTTCTTCGAGTATTGTCTATGAGTGACCTCCTAATCCACCTCCCTATAATATGGGATGGACTGGTTATTTCATTTGGGGGATAAGGAATCGAAATCATTGAAGACGGAGGTTGGAACCACCTGCTTAATGACCACCGGTCTTCACTGATCAGATGATCAAAGGTTGTTGTTAACATGGAGATCATGTCATGTAGCCTCTAGGGTTTGGATAGTACCATGTTGATGGTATTCCGAAAACAATAAATTTGAGACCTAGTGTTGAAGATGTTGAGTTGGTGATGACATCTATACAGTGGATGTGGATCTAGCTTGAGTAGGCATTGGGGTGTTCACAGTTGCAAACTTGAAGGAAGCTATCTGTAGTGAAGGGAGTTCTATGAAAATATGACAAATACAAGAAAACTAATTTCATTAAATAAATTTTATTTTAGATGGACACATTAATGATTTATTTCTTTTTATGGCCTTCCTTTCTCAATTGATGGGGCCCTAACATATGGATAATACTATCAATTTGGTTAGGTATTCACATCGGGTTCACCATTATTTATTTCTTCTCCCCCAGATACATGTGTTCTATTTAGGAATCACTACATTCAAGTGGTTTCCATTGGATTAATTTATGTAATACAAAACATTCAATATTTCCTTATCTAATGGGACCTACATTCCAGAGGAAGGCATTCGTTCAGTTGGGACCTACAATACTTAAGAACTCACATTAGTCAAGAGGATGGGAGGTCAGACCCATCACACCATTTTGGGGGGCATTTTTCTCTACTCTAGACTCTCTTATAGATTTGTGATATTCTCTTGAATCCTTATTATTTTAACAAGTATAACATATGTTTCCCTTAGACTTTTCAATCAATTATTAACTAGTGTGAAATTTATAATCATCCATATGTATTCAAGGTTATTCATTAATGGAGATATCTGTATGTATTAGGGGTTCTCTATCAATGTTATCCTATTATATACTATTAAGCTATTTTTTTACCCGTTGTTATGATAATATAGGTTTTTAATCCACTAATTGGGGAATTCTGTGATTTATTGTCTTCCAGGGAGATGAAAGTTTGTTTTGATGTTGAGTTTGTACCCATAAATGGGATACCTATTCATATTTGTGGAAGGAATCAGAACCCTCATATTTTGGTTCCACTTAATGGTTCACATCATACCATTAAAGGTTGTGTGATAAGGCCATAACCATATGGTTTAATGTCATGTGGTGAGGAAATCTCAGATGAAGGTGCTTAGTCAATGCTTGGTTTGTTATTTATTTCTAAAAATCCCAATGAACATGGAAAGGATATGATCTTCCTTGTTGGATTAGACCCTATTGGTAATACGGCCCATAGAGAACAGGGTTGATCTAGAGTATTGGGATTGAACCTCTAGGAGGCTTTCTACATATCCCAATTGGATTGTGAATCAATTCCTACATAATTTGATGAGTCTCACAGGGGTGTATGACCCATTTTTATAGAAATAGGTCGAGGATTACACCTAATAAGGATGCATGAATTAATAGAATTAGGGTTTCATTTCTGAATAGGATATTCAGTGAGCTCGGGACTAGATGATGGCATTCTACGTATCCCAATTATGGTGGGAGTCAATGTTCTCATGGTTTATGATTATTGGGTTGTTTGGATGTTGTGATCATCACATGTCATTAAGACAACATGATTCATTCTCTGTGTGAGAAACAATAGGATGTGAAAGCTTCCAAAAACCACACACTTATTATTTCACTGATGGAAGAGCATGGGCCTATGGAGAAAGAAGCTGAGGAAATGGTTGGTGAGTGAGAGAAGTAATAAACCCTACAATGCGAAATGAAATTTAAGGTCATTGGATTCGGCCCCAATGGAGAGGGTCTTTTTCCCAGAGTGATTCCCTCATATAGATCCCATGAGAGGAGGGAGATGTTTCCTTTGATAAAAAGAAAATAAAGTGTGACCCTCTCTCTCCCTATTGGGAATCGGAGGCTCTGGTCTTAGAGATGAAAAGGGGAGGATAGAGTCCCATCCCTAGATTCCAAGGCCAGGAACTTACCAACAGTATCTCTTGGGAAAGGATCCATGTGACTGTGGATATAAAGACCTAAAATCATCCCAAGTATCCTAACTCATTTAGAAGAAAAAAGTGGAAACCACTGACTATAGAAATACAAAAACAAATGAGAGACATGATGATGTGACTTTAGCAATGGTTTGATAAGTTAGGAGGTTTTGGTGGAGGCTTCAACTTAGTCTCTTTCAGACACGGAAACCAAGGAAAGAAATACCCTTCCATGAGTGGATTTGAATAGGTATTACAAGGTGATATGTGTTGCTCCTAAGAATATGTATGAGGCATAGTTGTACTACATAGTTATGTCACATAGGCGCACCGTGTAGGTATGTTTCATTGGTGTGTCACACATGTCCTAGAGATGACTGAAGAAGTGCTTGATATAGGAGAACGAATCTTATTAAATCTTCATAGAGGACTACCAAGAAGACAACACTAGGGTGAGATATAAATATAAACACCCTGGGTCTCTTTTGGTGTCTTTGGAAGAGCCTAGAGTAGGTATTTTAAGTAATAGGCCATGTCTATGCAACTTCTTCTTTAAGGAATAAGGATCCATAATCATATGTTGGGTGTTTCAAAATATTAAAGGATTTTTGACTTGATTATCACATATAATTCTCTCTTCTCTTGGGTTTTTAGAGTGCTACCAGAAAAAATTTGGGGGACCTTGGAAAAAGAGATATGTAATGGGAGATTCAATAGTTTTTTTGACTTCTTTCAGTTCTCAAATGGGGATCCCAATGGTCCTATATTTAGGCAAGGAGGAGGGCTAGTTGAAAAGAGTTTTTCAGTGTAGGTCGGCCTCATAGCTTGGTCGTGTAGCTCCTTTGTGTTGGGGTAAATAAATCATATTTCCACTTAGTTCTTCTATGTATCACCATCACCTAGGTCTCTTATGTAGGGGCTGCATGAGAAGAATGTGCACTGGTTTTCTATATGTTGAGGTATGCTGCGTAGGATTCCAGAGTAGCTCCTCTGAATAGGTCCCTTGAACTTTTATGTCTTTTCTTTAGCTTTATATTATGACTTTGAAATATACAAAGGACTTTTCATAATTTTTTGTCTTGATAAGGATTTTTAAGAATTATACTTTTAAAACCAATCATAAAATATGGTTATGAAAAATGAACCAACATTACAACCATGGATGTGGTAGGTCGTATGTACACATCAGTAACATTCCTATTTTTCTCTGATCAATATAAAAAGACGGTATGTAAGTTTTATCACTACAGAATAATAATTACATGATAAATATTATATTATTTAATAATATACATTTCTGTATATATTTATTATGATTTAAAACGAATCACATCACTTCGAGGAGTCAATTCCATAAGTCCACGAATGACGTTATCTCCTTTTTAGTGTGTGAAAAGTAAAAAATAAAAAATGAAATGTTATTTTTACATGAAATTAATTATGTCATTATTGTTATATGTAAAGACCTGTAAAATTCAAGGGAAATTTTTTTTTAATTTTCTTTGGATTTTACAAGAGCGCGGTTTCTGACGGCACCTAATTCCGAGACCCGGAGTGCCCGGAATCAATTTCCGAAGTTTGGCTCGGGTACGTTCAGTGAACGAACGAGCGGGAATTTCTAACTTTTGAACCGGTGCCCGGAATCGAATTCCAAGGGCACCGCTGAACTTGCAGCGCCGATTTTCTCTTAAGGAGACCTTTTCCGAGGTTGCGTTTTATGCGGAATGAAAGTTAGTTTTGGGAAAAATTAAAAGAAGTTAAATAAAATGTGGAAACACATTTTATTTTTAACTTGTTGGTTAACTCCTCCCAAAGGGAGTTAGGGGTGGGAACCACATCCACTTAACCTCCCTTGAGAGGATTAAGTGTGGTGGGGCCCACACGAACCCTAACACTTCATCTTCTCTTTTTAAACTCCCTATAACTCCTCTTTAATTAACTTGAAAACTTGGTTAATTAATTGAGTTGAGTTGTTTGAATTTCAAACCTTTGAAATTCAAGTTGATAATTGTGTAAATAAAATAAGCCTTGGATTATTTTATTTTGGTTGGTCTCCTTAGACATCTTGAGATAATTTGAGAGGTTCTCTCTGCCTTCTTCAACTTTGACTAAGAACACGAAGAACTCTCAAGCTCCGACGAAGAACGCCGCTTCTCCCTTCTTCGTAGTCGGTGTGTTTCCGAAGATCGACGATGCCGCTTCTTCGATCTTCTTCACGTGTCAACGAAAGGAGACGCTGATTCCTCCTTGGATTATCTCCGTCAACTTATGAAGATTCTCCAGCGACGTACCTCTTCGGACGCACCTCGACGTCAACGGAAAGGACGTTCGGTTTCCGCGACGCCCGACCTCCGTGACGCTAGTCTTCCATGGTTTGTTGACGTGCTCCGCACATGAAACCGAGGTAGGGGTTTGTTGTTGTTTTATTTAATTATTCTCATTCTTGGTTCTAGCATGACGATCTTTGAGGATAAATGATTAAGTGTTAACGTCTAACGAGCGGGGGGTCGGACCGCACAAACACGACCGAACCCCCCCTCCTTTGTTCTTGAATGTTTCTTGCGGATGAAACGAGAGGGCGTGGTGCCGTCGCACCACGCGGGAATCACACGGAAATTATTGTGCGGCGCTATCGCGCCGCGTCGAAGGAAACCGAAGGCGCCGCGGCCGGTGCGGGGCCGCGGCAGAGGGGCGCGGTGCCGTCGCACCGCGCCGGAAAACGAAGGCCACGGCCGGTTCCGGGCCGCGGCGGAACGTGATGACCGGCGGCCAGCCGAGCCGCCGGTGTCGGAAGACGGAAGAAGACCGTCCCTTGCCAGTCCTGTTGAGAAGAAGCCGGCCGGCCAAGTCAGGCCGGCCAGGATGGTGGAAACCGGGGGAATTAAATTCCCCTGGGCGGTTTAATTGGCCCCCATAATGAGGGGGGCCGGTTTCACAAAGGGGGGCAGGCGGCCCCCCATTTTTTCCAGCGAGCTCGGCCTTCGGCCGAGCTGGCAGCGCACCTGGCCGGTGCGCCAGGCCTGGCTGGGCCGCGCGGGGCCGGTTCGACCCTGTCCGGGGTCGGTCAACCCAGTTCGGGCCATCCGGGGGGTCTTGGTCTGGGACGGCTCGGGCCCGAAACCCCCGTTACCGAGCGGTTTGGATTCAAATGCCAATAATTCGGGCTACGGACTTCCAAATAACGCGCCGTCAGCGGCGATGCGATCCTTGGATCGAGACGGTCCTTTCGGTATATCGCACACAAGGTTTTGGAATACTTTGAGTTTGGCCGGGTTGGTTCGTGCACGAAACCAACCGGGCCCTCGTAGCGGAAACACTCATATCATGAGCTACGGACGTCCGATTGAGGTGCCGTCAGTTTTGTTGTGTTTCTCTTAGTGAGATGGATCTTTTGGCATACTCTGCCCAAGGTTTGGACGCAGGTGGAGTACGGTCGGGTTCGTTTTTACTTAAAAACCAACCGGGCCCCTGAGACGAAAAAGCTAATAACTCTCAGACCAGGCGTCCGATCGACGCCCGGTCTGTTGCGTTGAGTTCCTGTTGACGATACGGAACTTTTGGATACATCAACTCTGGACTTTGTGACAGTTGATGAATCAGCCTCTCGGCTTGTGGAGCGGACCCTCCCGAACGAGCTTGCTGTGTGCGGGAACCCTAGAACTGACTGCGACTGCTACTGCTACTGCTACTGTGACTGCGACGACGACAGTACAGAGATCCTTGGTGGATTCGACGACGACGACTACAACACTCAGCGATCCTACGTGGATCTGTGCTACAGGTCCTGTGTGGGCCCAATCCTGTGTGGGTCCAATCCTATGTGGGTCTGCGCTCAGCGGTCCTGTGTGAACCAGCGTCTACAGGTCCTGTGTGGGCCCGATCCTGTGTGGGTCATTGCGGGGGTTAGTTACCTATCGATCCTTCGTGGGTCCGACGACTTAGATGGATCAGTGATCATCTTTATCATCATTTGAAGAAGTATACCTGTGTGAGCTGAATCCTGTTGCTTTCCTGTGTGGATTGTGTTGTGCTATCCTGTGTGGATTTTGTTTTGCTTTCCTGTGTGAAATACGTATACCTTCCTGTGTGGACTGAGTTGTACTTGGGCTCGGAGGTTGGAGCGTATTGGAATTGATGACTTAGGTATATGTATGGGCATATACCTAAGCAGTGTCGGTTGTTACTTAGTGATTGTATCTTACCTTTGTGGTTTATCCTTTGTGAATTTTGGGAGACCTTCATGGGTCTCGGGGTCCCTACTGAGTAGCTTATACTCACCCCTGCGCGGGCTATGCCCGCACTATGTTGTGTTGGTTTCAGACGACAGACAGCATTAATCGTAGTTGTGTCTTGCTGAGCAGGACGGTACCAGGAGGTGGACCACTGGGGGAGACGTGCTCGGAGCGGACTGCGGGACCCGAGGAGCAGTGGAGCTATCTGTACCCACCCTTCAGGTGGGATTTCCAGTGGACAGCTCACTATAGCGGCTTTTATGTTACAGTTGTTGTTTTCCCTTTCGAGTTGTACTTTACTTTTAGTTTGGGTTTGTATACTGGCCCATTTACTTTTCCGCACTTTCAGTTGTACTCTGTTTTTACTTAGTGTTTACTTTTCTGCTTGCTTACTCTGTCGTGCTTGTTTATTTTAAAAAGGCAATGCCTTCCCTTTTTACCGGGATTTACGCCTTGGTGCTAGTCGCCAGACCCTGGCCTATGGAAGGCGGGCTTGAGGTAGTCACGGCACGGGCCCCGAGGGCGCGTCATGACAAATTGGTATCAAAGGAGTTCGGTTCTACCGCGAACTCTGATCTTTTCTATGTGAAGCAATAATGTTTTGCGTATTGAGTTTGGTTATCAGTCCAGGGTGTCCAGTGTTGGTGCGACGACCGACGTATCTGTACACTAGGACTCTGACTTCTGATTTCCGACTTAGTGCACAAAAACATTGATTGCGTGTGTGTTTCAAGTTTGCTTTGGGATTACTTGGTATCAGCTCACCAGTTATACTGTTCTGACCGTGGCGCACCTTTTTCCTTTCCAGGATGGCCCCACGACGGCAGCCAGCTAGGTTTCCGAGAGTCGAGCGTGACGACAGCCCACCGAGCGACGAGGCCTCGGTGCAGGGCCCTTTGTCAGTTGTGGCACCGGTGGTAGCTCTACCCTCCGAGCCACCGATAATTCCAGCACCAGCCGCTGACGATGCACGTCGCCTCAGTGCACTTTGTGAGTTTCAGCGCCAGCGACCGCCCAGGTTTCGTGGGGAGATGGACCCCCAGGCAGCCGAGGACTGGCTGGAGGCAGTGGTACGAGTTTTCAGGCTAGTGAGGACACCAGCATACCTCATGGTGATCCTCGCTGCGAGCCTACTGCACGCAGCGGTGGGCCGATGGTGGAGCTTGATGCTCCATGTGCACAATGAGGCATCTCTCCTATTGATGGACTTTGAGAGCCTCTTCTTCTCGGAGTTCTTCCTAGCCACCCTTCGTGCGGTGCGTATCCAGGAGCTTCTTCAGCTGGGGCAGGGCAGCATGATGGTCACTCAGTACTCGGCGAGATTTACTGATCTCTCGCGCTACTCGACCGACATGGTACGAGACCCATTCTTCCGGGCCCGGACCTTCAAGTAGGGATTGAGATATGAGATCAGGGCATCGCTGGTCTCCCTCAGCATACCGACTCAGACAGGAGTACTGAAGCGGGCCCTTTTGATCGAGAGATTCCTTGCTGAGTCTACACCAGCGCCGAGACCCACCGCAGGGTGGCACGTGGCTGAGTCTTCTGTAGATGGCAGTCGACGGATGACTCAGGGGTCCAGGAAGACCAAACCTTTAGGCAGACGACCTCAGGACACTAGCTCAGCAGTGCGGGGCACACAACGCGGAGCCAGTCTTCCGAGAGGCAGATAGTGTTACACGTGCGGCGGGCAGGGCCACATGGCTCGTGACTACCCAACCCATTGTGCTGAGGAGCAGCAGACGGTTGAGGGACCACCGAGGCAAAAGAAGAGGGTCGACCGTGGCGGTCCACAGGGAGCTGGCGGGCAGAGACAGGCACAGCTCCAGGCAGCAGAGGCCTACGACCACAGCGCACCCGAGATGATTCGAGGTACTATATGTGTCTATTCCACCCTTGATGTAGTACTTATAGACACAGGAGAGAGTCACTCTTTCATAGTCGTTACCCTTGTTCGGAGCTCAGAGATTCTGACAGAGCCGTTGGCTCGATCCTTACGGGTAGAGACTCCTACGGGAGCAGACTCGACGATTACGCACTGGTGCTGGCAGTGTGAGATTACTCTATGAGGCGAGAGATTCGGCTGGGATCTTCTTGTAGCAGCGTCGAGGCCTTACGGCATCATCTTGGGCATGGATTGGTTATCTATGGTCCATGCACAGATTGACGGTTTTAGGCGCAAGGTGCGATGTGTACGCACCGACGGGAGCAGGTTCACCTTCACTGACGAGAAGGGAGCCTTCACATCACAAGATGAACTTACACAGAGGAGAGGACATCCCATCACTCATCAGTTGGCTAGCCTCATCCTAGGAGTAGTTGACGTGCGGAGTCCTGGTTTTCCTGCAGTGGTGGATCAGTTTGCGGACGTTTTTCCCGATGACGTTCTAGGGCTACCTC
Organism: Viscum album; assembly: GCA_963277665.1. Lineage (NCBI taxonomy): Eukaryota > Viridiplantae > Streptophyta > Magnoliopsida > Santalales > Viscaceae > Viscum > Viscum album. The sequence goes on from OY728166.1 coordinate 788,298,400, forward strand.
CTCGCAGAGAGGTAGACTTTTATATTGACCTGTACCCCGGGACAACTCCGATATCAACTCCAGCGTATCAGATGGCCCCCGCCGAGCTTCGAGAGCTACGGGTACAGTTGGAGGACTTGCAGGGCAAGGGGTTCATCCAACCCAGTGTTTCACCCTAGGCTTTCCCAATATTGTTCGCCAAGAAGGCGGACGGGAGCTTGCGACTTTGTGTTGACTATCGTCGCCTGAACCAGGTGACAGTGAGGAACAAGTATCCGCTACCGAGGATTGATGACCTCTTTGATCAGCTCAAGGGAGCATGGTGGTTCTCGAAGATAGACCTCAGGTCAGGCTATCATCAGCTCAGAGACAGAGACGAGGACGTGCAGAAGACAACCTTCAGATGTCGGTATGGACACTATGAGTTATTGGTTATGCCCTTCGGCGTAACCAATGCTCTAGTAGTGTTCATGGCCCTCATGAACAGGATCTTTCAGCCATACCTCGATTGTTTTGTCGTGGTCTTCATCGAAAACATTATGATTTACTCGACGACTGAGGAGGAGCACGCCTATCACTTGCGAGTTGTACTAGACACACTCCGAGAGCACCAGCTTTATGGTAAGCTCTCGAAGTGCCAGTTCTGGATACGTGAGGTCCACTTCGTGGGACACATCATCTCTGAGGCGAGAGTTTCAATGGATCATGCGAAGATCGATGCAGTGTTATCTTGGGAGCCACCTAGGAGCGTGACGGAGGTTCGGAGTTTCTTGGGACTAGCCGGATACTATCGGAGATTTGTGCCAGAGTTCTCTAGATTTGTGGCACCACTCACAGATTTGGAGAAGAAGGGGAAACCCTCCGTGTTGATAGACAGATGTCAGCAGAGCTTCTAGGAGTTGAGACAGAGATTGACCAGCGCACCTATCTTGAGGTTGCCTGAGGAGGGAGTAGGTTACGTAGTCTAATGTGATGCATCAGGGACCAGACTCGGATGTGTTCTGATACAGGAGCGGGCAGTGATCGCCTATGGATCACGTCAGTTGAGGCCGCATGAGCAGAACTACGATACCCATGACCTGGAGTTAGCAGCAGTGGTCTTCTCTCTGAAGACTTGGCGACACGACCTGATGGGCGAACGCTTTACAGTATTTTCTGATCATCAGAGTCTCTGGTATATCTTCTCGTAGAAGGACCTGAACCAGAGACAGCGGCGATGGCTCGAGTTCCTCCAGGACTATGACTTTGAGATAGTCCATACTCCTGGGAAGGGGAACGTGGTAGCCGATGCCCTCAGCAGGAGGACGGGCATTCAGCTACTTGAGGAGGCGACGGAGCAGCTAGCCTCTTTGTAGATATCATTCATGGATAGAGATGGAGCAGCCTTCCTCCAGTCTCTCACAGTCACCCCTCCACTACTGCAGCGGGTCATAGAGGCACAGCGTGAGGACGCTGACTGTGAGACACGGCGTGCACAGATATCCTCGGGACAGGCACCTGATGGTTTCTCCCTTGGAGTAGAGCACGACATCCTTTTCATAGGACGTACCATGGTACCAGTCGCTTTGTGAGAGGAGGTGCTGAGAGAGTTTCACACTTCTCCTTTGGCGGTACATCCTGGAGTGGCGAAGATGTACCAGGATCTCAGACGACAGCACTGGTGGCCAGGCATGAATAAGGCTGTAGCAGAGTTCGTTTCTCGATGCCTCACCTGCCCGCAGGTGAAGGCAGAGCATCAGGTACTAGCCGGCTTGGTACAGCCCTTGGAGGTTCCGGAGTGGAATTGGAACTACATATCTATGGACTTCGTGACTGGACTTCCACGCACTTCCAAAGGCACGACTCCATTTGGGTGATTTTTGACCGACTCACCAAGTTGGCACACTTCTTACCCATCAGAGAGCAGGGCTCAGTGGAGAGCTTGGGACGTCTCTACGTTCAGGAGATTGTGCAGCTCCACGGTGTGCCATCATCTATCGTCTCTGATCGAGATGCTCGCTTTACTTCCCGGCTTTGGAAGGGGTTGCAGGAGGCATTCGGGACGCAGCTACGTTTGAGCACAGCCTTTCACCCTCATACGGATGGTCAGACGTAGAGGACCATTCAGACTCTCGAGGACATGCTCCGCGCATGTGTCATCGACTTTGGTCGTAGCTAGGAGGACTAGCTTCCCTTGGTGGACTTTGCGTACAACAACAGCTACCACTCCACCATCGGGATGGCACCGTACGAGGCGTTGTACGGTCGACCTTGTAGATCTCCTTTTTGCTGGACAGACCCTGGGGAGTCAGCACTTGTGGGACGGGAGATGGTCCAGGCCACGACAGAGAAGGTCCAGGTCATCCAGGAGCGGATGAGGACAGCTCAGAGCCGACAGAAGTCTTACGCTGAAAGGAGACAGAGGCCACTAGAGTTCGAGGATGGCGACCACGTCTTCTTGCGGGTCTCACCTCGACGTGGTATACAGAGATTTGTCCGAGGCGGCAAGTTATGTCCCCGCTTCTTCGGACCCTTCCAGGTCCTCAGCAGGATTGGCGAGGTGGCTTATCGCCTGGCTCTACCACCTCAGTTGCACCGGGTGCACGCCGTCTTCCACGTATCTCAGCTGAGGAGATACGTGCATGACCCGACGCACATCATTGACCATGGGGAGCTTGACGTTGACGATGTGGTGACTTTTACGGAGGTCCCGGTGGAGATCGAGGATCGACAGGAGCGGGTCCTACGTGGACGGTCAATTCCTCTAGTGCGCATCAGATGGCAGCACGAGAATCTCTAGGAGAGCACTTGGGAGTGGGAGGCTCAGATTCGTGATCAGTACCCTCATTTGTTTCCCTAGTTTTTGATGTATCTTTACGGGGACGTAAAGCCATGAGGTGGGAGTAATATAAAGACCCGTAAAATTCAAGGGAAATTTTTTTCTTAATTTTCTTTGGAATTTTACAAGAGCGCGGTTTCTGACGGAACCTGATTCCAAGGCCCGGAGTGCCCGGAATCAATTTCCGAAGTTTGGCTCGGGTACGTTCAGTGAACGAATGAGCGGGAATTTCTATCTTTTGAACCGGTGCCCGGAATCGAATTCCGAGGGAACCGATGAACTCGCAGCGCCCATTTTCACTTAAGGAGACCTTTTCCGAGGTTTCGTTTTATGCGGAATGAAAGTTAGTTTTTGGAAAAATTAAAAGAAGTTAAATAAAATGTGGAAACACATTTTATTTTTAACTTGTTGGTTAACTCCTCCCAAAGGGAGTTAGGGGTGGGACCCACATCCACTTAACCTCCCTTGAGAGGATTAAGTGTGGTGGGGCCCACATGACCCCTAACACTTCATATTCTCTTTTTAAACTCCCTATAACTCCTCTTTTATTAACATGAAAACTTGGTTAATTAATTGATTTGATCTGTTTGAATTTCAAACCTTTGAAATTCAAGTTGATAATTGTGTAAATAAAATAATCCTTAGCTTACTTTATTTTGGTTGGTCTCCTTAGCCATATTGAGAGAATTTGAGAGGTTCTCTCCATCTTCTTCAACTTTGACGAAGAACACGAAGAACTCTCAAGCTCTGACGAAGAACGCCGCTTCTCCCTTCTTCGTAGCTGGTGTGTTTCCGAAGATCGATGATGCCGCTTCTTCGATCTTCTTCCCGTGTCAACGAAAGGAAATGCCGATTCCTCCTCGGATTATCTCCGTCAACTTACGAAGATTCTCCAGCGACGTACCTCTTAGGAAGCACCTCGACATCAACGGAAACGACGTTCGGTTTCCACGATGCCTGACCTCCGCGACGCTAGTCTTCTGTGGTTTGTTGACGTTCTCCGCACATGAAACCGAGGTAGGGGTTTGTTGTTGTTTTATTTAATTAATCTCGTTCTTGGTTCTAGCATGAAGATCTTTGAGGATAAATGATTAAGTGTTAACATCTAATGAGAGGGGGGTCGGACCGCACAAACACGGCCGAACCCCCCCCCCCCTCCTTTGTTCTTGAATGTTTCTTGTGGATGAAACGAGATGGCGTGGTGTCGTCGCACCACGCGGGAATCACACGGCAATTATTGCGTGACGCCGTTGCGCCGCGCCGTGGAAAGAATTTCATGGACACGACGCCATCGTGCCGCGTCGAAGGAAACCGAAGGCGCTGCGGCCGGTGCGGTGCCGCGGCGGAGGGGCGCGGTGTCGTCGCACCGCTCCGGACGACGAAGGCCGCGGCCGGTTCCGGGCCGTGGCAGAATGTGATGACCAGCGGCCAGCCGGGCCGCTGGTGTCAGAAGACTGAAGAGGACCGGCCCTTGCCGGTCCTGTTGAGAAGAAGACGGCCGACCAAGTCAGGCTGGCCGGGATGGTGGAAACCGGGGGAATTAAATTCCCCCGTGCGGTTTAATTGGACCCCCATAATGAGGGGGGCCGGTTTCACAAAGGGGGGCAGGCGGCCCCCCGTTTTTCCAGCAAGGTCGGCCTTCAGCCGAGCTGGCAGCACGCCCAGCGCGCTGCCTTGCACCGAACCGGCGCGCCTGGCTGGTTTGCCAGGCCAGGTCGGGCCGCGCCGCGCCGCGCCGGGCCGGGTCGACCCTGTCCGGGGCGGTTCGACCCTGTCCGGGGCGGTTCGACCCGGTTCGGGCCATCCGGGGGGTCTCGGGCTGGGACGGCCCGTGCCCGAAACCCCCGTTGCCGAGCGGTTTGGATTCAAATGCCCATAACTCGGGCTACGGAAATCCAAACGACGTGCCGTCAGTGGCAATGCGTTCCTTGGATCGAGATGGTCGTTTTGGTATATGGCACTCAAGGTTTCGGAATACTTTGAGTTCGGCCGGGTTGGTTCGTGCACGAAACCAACCGGGCCCTCGGAGCGGAAACGCTCATATCTTGAGCTACGGATGTCCGATTGACGTGCCGTCAGTTTTGTTGTGTTTCTCTTAGTGAGACGGATCTTTTGGCATACTCCACCCGGGGTTTGGATGTAGGTGGAGTACGCTCGGGTTGGTTTTGCCTTAAAAACCAACCAGGCCCCTAGGACGAAAAGGCTAATAACTCTCAGACCGGGCGTCCAATCGACGCGTCGTCTGTTGCGTTGAGTTACTGTTGACGATACGGAACTTTTGGATACATCAAATCTGGAATTTGTGATAGTTGATGTATCAGCCTCTCGACTCGTGGAGCGGACCCTCCCGAACGAGCTTGCTGTGTGCGGGAACCCTAGAGCTGGATGCGACTGCTACTGCTACTGCGACTGTGACTGCGACGACGACAGTACAGTGATCCTTGGTGGATTCGACGACGACGACTATAGCACTCAGCGATCCTACGTGGATCAGTGCTACAGGTCCTGTGTGGGCCTGATCCTGTGTGGGTCCGATCCTGTGTGGGTCTGCGCTTAGCGGTCCTGTGTGAACCAGCACCTACAGGTCCTGTGTGGGCTCGATCCTGTGTGGGTCATTGCGGGGGTTAGTTACCTATCGATCCTTCGTGGGTCCAACGACTTAGATGGATCAGTGATCATCTTTATCATCATCCAAAGAAGTATACCTGTGTGAGCTGAATGCTGTTGCTTTCCTGTGTGGATTGTGTTGTGCTATCCTGTGTGGATTTTGTTTTTCTTTCCTGTGTGGAATACGTATACTTTCCTGTGTGGACTGAGTTGTACTTGGGCTCGGAGTTTGGAGCGTATTGGAATTGATGACTTAGGTATATGTATGGTCATATACCTAAGTAGTGTCGGTTGTTACTTAGTGATTGTATCTTACCTTTGTGGTTTATCCTTTGTGGATTTTGGGAGACCTTCAGGGGTCTCGGGGTCCCTACTGAGTAGCTTATAGTCACCCCTGCATGGGCTATGCCCGAACTACGTTGTGTTGGTTGCAGACGACGAACAGCGTTGATTGTAGTTGAGGCTTGCTGAGCAGGACGGTACCAGGAGGTGGACCACTGGGCGAGACGTGCTCGGAGCGGACGGCGGGACCCGAGGAGCAGTGGAGCTATCTGTACCCACCCTTCAGGTGGGATTTCCAGTGGACAGCTCGGTGTAGCGGCTTTTACTTTACAATTGTTGTTTTCCCTTTCGAGTTGTACTTTACTTTCAGTTTTGGTTTGTATATTGGCCCATTTACTTATCCGCACTTTCAGTTGTACTCTGTTTTAACTTAGTGTTTACATTTCTGCTTTCTTACTCTGTGGTGCTTGTTTATTTTACAAAGGCAATGCCTTCCCTTTTTACCGGGATTTACGCCTTGGTGCTAGTCGCCAGCCCCTGGCCTATGGAAGGCGGGCTTGGGGTAGTCATGGCACGGGCCCCGAGGGCGGGTCGTGACATTATATATATTTCATTTATTTCGCAAATTTTTCTTAAACCCATCATTAATACATTCCATTTCAATTTTGAATGTATCAATTCACTTTGAGGATGTGGTTGTCTACACATATACAAACGATGTTATTGCATTCCCAAAAAATGGAATGCTTGAAGCTATGTGTAATATAAAAATTAAATAAGTAGTGATAAAACATAAATATCACACACACAAATATATATATATATATATATATATATATATATATCATTAAAAATAGTGTTTCCATTATAATTCTCAACCAGGATAGGTGGTAAATGAAAAATTAATGATATCGTTTGGTGAGGTGGTAGTCTGTTGTACACACGAATTGTGATTTCGTTACCCATTTTATGGATGTTTGTGTAGATGTAGGTCATAAAAGTACCATAAAAATATATTAGTATATTTAATATATATATTTTATTATATAATCATTTAATAAATATAATTTAATGGGTTTAAAAAGAAATAAAATAAAAATTCACATTGAAGAACGTTACCTCTTTTTCGAGTAACACCTTTTCCTTTGCATCGAAGACAATCCTTTGTTGGATTTGTGAACAAGATTAGGCTTATAAGTTGTTTTTGGGATCTGGGGAAGCTATTTTAGAAGGTATTTGATGAGAATAAATTTATTTATAGTTTTGAAGAAGTTGGGAGGGTGTGTGCCTTTTTATAGTGGAGGAGGAGTGACATTCTTTTAAATAAAGAAATGTAAACACTATTGAGAGGTATCCCTTACATCATGGGACTAAAATAATGATAAACATTCAATTAAAGAGTGGATTCAGCCTAATTAGGTCCATTAAATTAGTTATGGAAAATTTTATATTTCATTAGACCCACTAATATTAAATTTTAATCACTAAGTAAACTTGTTTTTACCTTAATCACTATAATTTATTTTAATTACTTTCACTAATATTTTGGGGAAAAACTAAGTTAAACATATTTGAAATTATAAATTATGATTCATAAAAATATGAAAGATATTTTTCCAATATATAATCACATATATGGATTAAATTAATTTAAAAATAATCCCACAGATGGCATGAAAAAGTGGGGTTTTAAAGTGAATATGTTCAATAGTTTTAAATGGTTTTGTATCCAAATTCATTTTAAAAATGATCCCAATTAAATAAATTGGATTAATATATGTATACTTTATGAAATTATTCTTTAAAATCAACTCAAAAGATAATTTATTTATATATATTAATTAGAAGACAAATCGATTTTTAGTTAAAAATCATTATTTTCAACTATACATCAAAAAATGAAACTTCTTAGAAAAATACCGAAAATTAACCTCAAGTAAATTTTGGTATTAAAATTTCAAAATGAGGTTTATTTTTTCATAAAAGAATATTATATTTTCAGATTTTATTTTAAAATAGGTGCACCATTAAAAGGTCTTAAAACTTCTTTTTATTAATATAGATATTGAAAGTATAAAATTTGATTTTTTTCATATCTTATGCCTATAAAGTATATTTGATGAATTTAAAAAATAATTATAAACATATTTAATCATAATATATTTATTCCTATTCACACCAACCAATATAATGTCTAGGTGATAACTTCCATATTAAATAATAATTTTAACTATATATTATTGTTTGGTATAACATCATCTTGCGGGCAATGTACGATTTAGAAAAAAAACTCATTGTTGTATGTTATGTAGGATACTAGAAATTGAATAAATTTTATTAAAAAATAATATCATATTGATAAATATTAAAAAATAGTAAAAATACACATTATATCATTACTTTGTTGGTACATTATTCCCCCCTTTTGGAAATTGCATCCTCCCAATTTTATTCACACAAATAAGTGGGGATGTCATTACCGCATAAAATTTTCATATTCCCATGTTTCCTCTTTAACTATATAGTTTTTTCATAAAACCTTAACATTTTGAATCAAGTTATTCCCCAAAACATTCTTTATTCATTTGTAAACATGAACTAGTTATTCCTCATAAGAAAGACTCTCTTCCAGGTAAACTATTTTAGGGTTCAAAACATGACAAGAATCTGGTACATACTTCATTAACATTAAAATGTGAAATATTTTTTGTACCTAGGATAAAAATGATAGTAAATTCACCAATTAGGAAACAGATCCAAATTTCTCTATAATTTAATACTTTATAATAAATTATAGACTTAGCTGCACCTTCTTACATAAACACATCAAACTTTTATATGGAAAATTTTTGAGAAATGAATTATCACCTACCATGAAAAAAAGATATTTCCTCTAGTTATATGCATAAATTTTACTCATTATTTTATTTTTCCTCACATATAAATTAATCAATTGATCTTTCTCTTCTATCTACTCTACAAACTCTAGTCCCGTAAACTTCCTTTCTCCTACATCATATGAAAAATCTATTGTTAGACACTGTATTCCATAGAATACCTCAAAATGTGAAATATGAATACTATAAGGAAAAATGTTATTGAAATAAAATTAATCTAAAGTAATATTTTTATCCCAAATACCCATGTAATACATTGATGATAAATAAATAATATCTTCCAATGATTGTGTTATCCACTTATATTGTCCACTGGATTAAGGGTGGAAAGTTATACTAAAATTTAATTCAGTACCCTGAGAATTATAATGTCCTTTCCAACATATTTATGTGGACCTGGGATCATGGTCTAATACAAAGGATATCGGCACTCTATGTAACCTGAAAATATACATTAGATACAGTGGAGAAAGATGATATCAAGACATTATATCTCTATTGGGAAGAAAAAGTACTAATTTATTTAATTGATCAACAAAAATAGAAATGAAATTATTAAATTTTGAATTTATTAGTAATACTACCCTAATATACATTGATATATTCTATTATTTCCACTATAGCTCTAAAAAAGTTTAATTAATCCCCTTTGGTATCTTTTACTCTACATTATCCTACTAATAAATCATACACTTCATGGCAAAGTCATTAATATCTCTTTTCATTCCATCCCATAAGTAATACACCTAAAGGTATCTAAACATATTATTGATTATTATATGAATGGAACTTAGAGAACTGTGAGCTCCAATCATTAATTATTTCCCCATCTAGGAATTAGAAGGCAGAACTAATATTTTAAAAATCGTAAAATGTCTTCTTCCTCAATATTAAAATCATGAAAATGAAATTTCTTAATGGATTCACCCTTTTCCTTCCAAGCATGATCCACCGTTTGAGATTTCTTAATTCTTTCTGACAAATTATACTGCATTGAGACCTGAAACAAAATAAAGGATGTCCCTACATACTCAAATTTTAGGCCAAAATTCATCAAATCATTAAACAAATGGTCAAATTACAAATGTAACATTGTTAAAGTAGAATTAATTTATTAACTCAAAGAATAAAACATCTTATTTTTTTAAAGGATGATAATGGATCATGCAATCATAATCCTTGATCAATTTTATCCATATTCTCTTTCTCATTTTAAACTCCTTCTGAGTAAATACATACTTTAAACTTTTTTGAACAGTATATATTTCACACTTCACTCCATAAAAATGATTCTTTCAAATTATTAGTACAAAAAAAATAATAGATAATTCCAAATCAGTTGTATGGTAATTAAACTCACGAATTCTCGACTAATTTGAAGCATAAAAAATCACATTTTCATTATGCATTACTACACAAGAAAGTCTTTTTAATGAATCATCACTATAGATGAAAAATTCGACATTTTTGGAAGGCATGACCAAACTAGAGAATTCAGCAATCTTTGTTTTAGTTCCTAGAAACAAACATCACATTCTGTTTTCTAGCTAAACTGAAATCCCTTTCATGTTAACTTAGTTAGTGTGAAATATAATTTAGAAAAGTTTTTAGCCAACCATCAGTAATAAATTTATAATCCAAGAAAGAATCAAATATTCGTGACAGTTTTTAGGTTTTATCCACTCGTCAAAAATATTTTTTTGATGGTTCGATAGTTATTACGCATTTATAAAAAAATATGTCCAAAGAATTAAATTTTATGTAAAAAATAATCCTTTACAATCATTCCATATAGTTTCTTTTCATTTAATGATTTTACAACAATTCTTACGTGTCATTCATGTTCCAATTGAATTTTATAATATACCAATATATCATCTATAAACAAAACCAAAAAACTAATCCAATAACTAATGGAATACACTATTTATAAGATTAAAAAATATAACATGTCAATTTGATAACCCAAAGGGAATAACAAAAAACTCGCAATTCTAATACATCTTTAATAAAGTTATCTTCATAATGTCATACTCATTCACCTTTAGATGATGGTACTCGAACCTCAGATCAATCTTTGAAAAATATTGAGCTCCATGGAGTGATATAGAAAAACATCCAAATGAGTTAAAGGATAGTTTTTCTTAATGGTGATGTTATATAATCAATGAAATGTCTCATGGAACCATCATTATTTTTCACAAATAAAATAAGAGTACCCCGTGGTGAAATTCTAGGTCAAATGAAACATTTATCAAGAAATTATTTCCATTGGTATTTCAATTCTGAAAGTTTTACTTGATCAACTTGATAAGGTGGTTTTAAAATAGGATTATAATCATGCTCTAAATCAATAGTCAATTTAACTTTTTGATTAGTAATAATATATGGTAATTCATCAGAAAAAAACATCTATAAAATAATTCTCTAATGGGATGACAATAATCAGAGTTGTTTCTTTCTTTTCAACAACATTAGCTGGATTACATTAACTAACATCTTTAACAAATACCTCATCTTATTGGTATGCTATCAATGGTATGCAATCATTGAATAAAAATTTATAGAATTTATAATCTACGTTTTTCATGATAAATTAAATTCCAATACATACCCAAAATGATACCAAACTCCAATATAGGCAGTTCAACAAGAATTTTAGGGAATTCCATCTCACTGATGATAATAGGATGATTCATATAAATCATTATTTCTCTAATAATCCCACAAAGAGTTTTCAGAAAAAAAAAACTATCCGGATTTTATGAGGTTAAATTCCACATTTTTTATAAAATTTCTAAAAAGTTAAAGAATGTTAATATATAGAGTCCAAGAGAGTTTTAAAATAATTCAAATAAACTGATAACATACCTATCATAGCTTAATATGATGGTTTAACATCAACCATAGGAGTAGAAAAACGGTTTTTCCACACTCTTTTTATTTTGATCTGGAGGGTTTCCACCTTGGGTAATCATATTTGTACACACATTGGCCTAATTTCCTATCTCAATATAACCAAAATATCTTATCGTTGGCTTTTCATTGCTTGTTTGATCATCTTCGCAGTAGTCATGAGCCACATGACCAATCTTACCACATCGGAAGAACTTACCAAACATTGAAAGGCTTTATCTAGGATTATTTTTACCACACTTTTCGTAAGATAGTAATCTGGTTTTCTTTCCTCTATGCTTCTTTGATGAATTATTTCTCATTTCCTTCTGACTATACCACTTCTTTTGCTTGATTTCATGGGACACATGATCATTGAAAAATTCAATTTCTACCTCATCAACACATCAACCATGTTTCTTATAGATTTTGAACTCATAAGAAGCCAATTACCCTTGATATCCTAGATTCAATATGGAGTAAAACCAATTTATGTTACAAATCAAGATCCTAGAAAATATTTGGGATGTATATTTCCAAAAAATTCATGTTTTATTCACATGTATCCATCGAATCTTCCTCAATTTTTTTTCAATTCCATGATTTTTTTCATCCATAGTTGAAAAACCATAGGAAAATACTTTTCAAGGAAAATATTGGTAAATGCATCCCGTTCCAAGGCATCAATAACTTTAATTTCTCTGAAATTATTAACCATTCACCATAACACATTAGCTTAAACTTAAAAATTATAAATTTCAATAATTTCCTTTTATTGATCTGAACAACCCAAGTCATCAAATATATTTTCTAGGGATTTAATCCATCCTTTAGTTATCATAGGATTAGATGATAATTTGAATGATGGTGGTTGTTTTTACATATAAGTCCTCACTACCATTATGTTCTTCTAGGGTATATCTATTTTATCTCTGGTATTAACACCACAACCATTTATAGCCTATGTTAACTGGTCCATCACCCCAAAAAAACTGCTCAATTTAAATTTCAACCATCTTGGGATGTTCATTTAGAAGGTAATTTATCTCTTGGTGCTTTCCTACTCAATCAATCTTGTTCCCTCTATGGAAAACCATTCAGAATAAAAATACATTAGGTGAAGGAACATACAAATCATAAAATCATATATCATTATAACTTAACCGTAAAGTAAAACATTATAAGGGAATGTTATTAACACTATACTAACAAATAAATTAATCTAATCCATTCATATGAAAGATAATATAAGTTATTGGCCTTAAGAATAATATAAAATTGTTTTTCGGTCAGGAATTAACATTCTTTCACATTGAGGATACTTTTAGGTTTATAGTCTTAAAGAATTATGTCATAAATTATACGTAAAAACTATATAATAAAAATTAGAAACTTAAGATTATTACACATTTTTTCAGAATATAATACATTTAAAAATAATTCATGATTTAATTTCATAGGAAATCTCTGTGAATTTCAACTTGACTACTACATTTCCATTACCAAACCTTAAGCCTGAGAATAAAATATAAAAACATGGGATGAAAACCATAATCTATATAAGGGATAAAAAAATATGGAAACTCATTAGTCTTGTGAAAACATGAAAATCCATGAAAAAATTGTCATAAATTAATAATTATCACCCTAAAGAAGTAGTAGATACTTTCATTTTACAATAATCTCACTACTTACCATTTTTGTAATCACAATATTACTATAAAACTCATAGCAGACATAAATAACACATAAGGTATCTTGGTACATCATTATACTTTTCATTATAATAAATAGAATAACCATGCTATCAACTTACTTATAAGTAACACTTATAAATGGAATAACCATATCATCTACTGCCAAACAAAATGCATTGGAGGGATATCACATACCCACATATTTTTAGTTTATCACAGAACCACTCGTCAATGGCTTATCATAGGAGCACCCATCCTTGTTTTATCACGTAACCATTCATAAAATGTTTATGTACAATTATATAATTATAACACACAAAAGAATGAAAATTTCCACATTCCACACACATTATTTCATTTTTAATCATAATAAAAAATTTCAATTAATTGAAATAATCAATCTGGTTACAAAACCCATTTTCTATAATAAATTACTTAAAAAATAAAAATACAAGTTTCATTTTTTCATTTTAAAACATGTAGGTTTTTAGAAGAATCCAAATAGAAAAATACACATTAAATTTCAATTATAATACTTTAATATTTCTATAAATACATATATAAAATGCTATAAAAATATTGACATGGTGGAAGGGATAAAATCGTGGAAAATTCAAAGTGTCCCATACCACTATAAAACATATAAATTATTAAATCCAAAAAATAATAAAATTTAAAAAAACAATAGAAAACATGATAAAAAATAAATTCAAGATATGAAATTTCAATGGGGATATATATAGACCTCATAAAATAAGGAGGGACTATAACATTAAAATATTCCTCAATGAAAATAGATTAAGACAAATTCTCCAACCTTGAGTCTGACATGTCATTGTGTATGTATCATCCTGAATAATAAAATTATGTTTATTATTTACCTAGATTAGAACCTTTTTCAATTTTATTATTACATTTATTTGACTTATTATAATGTTTTATACAACTACATCATCATATAAATTTCCATTGGGTGTTTTGACCATATGTGGTTTATATGTCAAATGACTAACGTTGGTTGTTTATGGTCTAGGGGTTCTTTATAAAAACATACACAAAATAATAATCAAGAAATAATAATTATATTTTTATATAAATTATAATTTTAAAACCAATCATAAGGGATGGTTATGAAAAATTAACCAATGTTACAGTTATAGAGATGGTAGGTCGTACATACAAATGTGTAACATTCCCATTTTTCAATGATTGTTATGGATAGAAGGTAAGTAACATTTATCTTTAAAAAATTATAATTACATAATAAAAAAATAAAATATTTAATAATATATACTTATATTTGTAATTATTCTGTTGTGAAAATAATCATATTGCTTCAAAGAGGTGGTAATCCATATATCCACGAAAGATGTTTTCACTTATTTAGTGTGTAAAAAGGTAATAAAGAAAAGTGATATATTATATTTACATAAAATAAATGATGTAATTAATATCAAATATATTTTATTTATATAAAATATTTTTATTATACCCATCATTAATATATTATATTTCATGTGTGAACTTATCTCATCGCTTTAAGGAGGTGAAGGTCCATGTGTCCAGAAATGATGTTTTCACATTCCCCAAAAATGGAAAGCATGAAGGTATGTGTTGTATAATGATTAATGAATTATTAATACAACATAAATGTCATATATATCATTTAAAAACATTACCTTAATCCTAATTACCAACAATTATCGGTGGTGAATGAAAATGAACAGCATCATTTCGTGGGGTTGTAGTCTGTCGTACACAAAAACTGTTATTATGATTCTCATTTGACGGAAGTGTGTGTATGTGTTGGTTTAACAGATAAATTCATAAAATATTAGTTTATTTAAGAAAATTTGGTTATTATATATCATTTATTAATAGTAATTGAATTTTTGGAGAAATAAATAAAACAGAAATGCATGATGAAGAATGTTACCTCTTTTTTGGGTTACTCTTTTTGGTTTACACCAAAGGAATTCATTAGTTATATTTCATCCAAAAGTGAATATTATAGGATGAGTTTATGGATGTTATGAATCTAATTGGTCCAGGTTTTAATGAGAAATAAGGTATTTATATTTGATAATTAGTTGTGAGGTTGAGTGCCTTTTTATAGTGGATGAGGAGTGGCATTCTTGTAAATATTAAAAGGTAAATATTATTGAGAGGTATCCATTAAATAATGTACCTAAAATAAAGATCCAAATTCAATAAAACCTGGGATATGGTATAATTATAGATTAATGTGGGTTTTAGAAATGTTTCTAGGTAATTTGGCCCCTTAATATTGAAGTTTAACACCAAAGCATACCCATTTTTACATTAATAAATGTAATTAATTTTAATTCATTTCATAATTTTGTTGATTAAAAATAAATATGAACATATTATAATTTATAAATAATTATAATTGCATATATTTAATAAATTTTACCAAATCAAAATCACATAAGTGGTATAAATTAATTTAAAATTAATCCCACAGACAAGACAACAAAGTGAGATTCTGAAGTGAATATGTTCAAAAGTTTTCCTTGTTTTTGTATATAAATTCAATATAAAAATGACATAAATGACCTAAATTGGATTAATAGATGGAAATTTTAACTATTAATACTTTAAAACTAATTAAAAAAATTAACTATATAAATAAATTAGAAGAAAATGTAGTCTTCAATTAAAATTCAGTATTTTTCACTATTCATGAAAAAAATGAAAGTTCGTAGAAAAAATACCAAAAATTAAACTAATGTATATTTTGATATTATTATTTCACAAATAAAGTTCATTTTTTCATATAATAATTATCAAAAACTCAAAATTTACTTTGATAATTTGTTTTTCATTAAACTGTTGTAAAACTATTTTTTAGAAAAATAGAGCTTTTACGCGTAAAACAAGATTTATTATTCTATTATTTCAATAAAATCTATTAAATTAATGTCAAAACATTTTATAAAAATTTATAGTTATTCCTATTAACACTCTAAAATATAATGGCTAGGTGATAACTTCCATATTAAATAATAATATTATCTATATATTATTATTTAGTATAACTCATTCTTTCATGAAACGTAATAATTAGAAGAAACTAGTTATAGTTTTTCATGCATAATATTTGAATTAGGGTCCATTTTAAGGTAATTTACCATAAAATTCATAAATATTAATAAATATTAAAGATACTTAGTCTATCATTACCTGGGATATTACAACTATATCTTTTTCTTTTATTCTATTTAGATAATGGTCGAAATCATGGATTAAACACAAAATCATCATTATATTTACGACATTAGGAATAACATGAAATTATCAAATTCAACTTCTGGTATTAGCTTATGGAACATCATTAATATCCTCACATTATTTAAAACTATTAAAAGTTATATAAGAAATATAATTTTAATTTTTCACATAATTAAATACAATTATATTATATATCATCATATGATTCTTTATTTTTATTATTTCTTCCATTGAAGACTATTGTAAAATGGTTTTTAAATTCCTTGAATTGGGTAATTTTTCCCTTAGCCAATTTCTCCCTACATTAGCTCTTATTTACTTTTACATATCTATATTGTTACTCTTATAAATATTATTCCTATGTTAATTCATCAATACTACTCTTGGGTAGCAATTAGATATTCATTATATGAGTCTTATGTAGCTCATTACTTTAAAAAAAATTAATTCTATATTATAATTATGTTTAAAAATATTCCATCTGATAATTTTAATATCTACATATTCTAAATGACTCTAAAATATTTAAAACTTTTAAAATTTTCAGGTAGACTAAAACCAATATTTTCTTAGGCTTATTTAGACATTTAAATTATAGGGAATTGAATGACCAAAAAAATTATGATTATCTTGATAATATTAAATAAACATGTATTTTAGGATTGATTTTTTTATTATTATATAGACATTTAATCTTCTAAACATATATAAAAATTCTCATATTAACCTTAAATATTAATTTTTTCCCCAATCCTTTTACAATTTTCTTGAATTTTGGATATAGAAAGTATGAATTACAAACTTCTACAAACACTTCATGTAATTTTGGAATAAATTAAAATGTATTTTAATCAATATTATAGATAATTTTAAAATATATAAATATATATACTTTTTATATTTTTTAAATTATATTACACAACATCCACAACACCAATTCTTACATAAACATCATTTAATTGATCATCAGTTTACCTGATTTGTAATAACATGGATGGATTTTATCAAATAGCTTTCTAATTGAGATATTGTATTCAACTATCACCAAACTCCAGGGAAAACAACATAGCTCTGTGAACTTTTAAATATTATTTAATTAAAAAACCAACCCTATTATTTATACAATATGAGAAATAATAAGACCTTTATATTTAAAGATGTAATATATTAATCATTTAAAACTAATCCACACCAAATTTATATTCATTAGACAATATTACTATTGTAAAATGATAACAAAAACTTCTTTAACAATATCCATTTACAAAAGGATTCCAATTATTCAAATGGAATATCTTACATTATTTATATGAATAATGAAAATAAAATTCTTTAATGTTTTAATATGTTTCTCAAATCCTCATTCATTATTTTC
Organism: Viscum album; assembly: GCA_963277665.1. Lineage (NCBI taxonomy): Eukaryota > Viridiplantae > Streptophyta > Magnoliopsida > Santalales > Viscaceae > Viscum > Viscum album. The sequence goes on from OY728166.1 coordinate 788,316,202, forward strand.
TCAAAGTATATAATAACACATAGATTGGTAAAATTAACCATTATTCACTAAAATATGCTTGGTAACTAATAAAATACTTCCAAGATTTTATTCTAATATTTTTAAATCACACTTATTTTCTTCATACTTATTGGAATCAAATAAAAAACAACACCAACTGGGACTAATAATCTCACCCTTTGTATTTTTTAACAATACCAACATTAAAATGTCATTTCATTATTTCCTTTTTTGTATTTATTCACTTTCCACCTTATTTACAAATTAGAACTAATTACTTGAGTGGGGATAGTATCAATTGTCTTAAGTAAATTTGAAATAAATTATCACACTCAAAGACTAATTTTTAAATGATCAATGGAGAAAATAATGGAGTCAAATATAGATAAAAAAATATCTAAAAATAGATCCAAATATCGTACTATCTCTAAATTTCTTTCTTGGGGGCTTGGATGCTTTCAAGTTGACTCAAAATTTTCAAATATATTTACATGATAATTTTTCATGTTTAATCCCAACACAAATTTCTTAATATATTAATTTTATTCACTATATAAAATACTATATTTATATAAAACTATATATTATAGAATATTCTTAAATACCCCCCTCAAGGTATAAATATTATCTTCACTTCATTATTATTGATCAATTTATCAAATGATCTTCAAAATATAAAATGTGAGATCATACAAAGATGGTTAATTCTGTTAAGCTTGAAATTGTTATAATATCTTCCTCAATAATCATTTATTACCTGAATCACATGCCTGGTCAACAATTCTATATATATAAATAGCAGTTACAATATATAGGAATAATCTTCTTAAGAAATCTTATTTCATTGATTATTTTATAACGCTACATACTTAAATCACTAAATCACATGATCTTCTTAGTTATAAATTCATATTCAACATATCATATTGATTATAAAACATGATAAAATAGTCTTTTGAAATGTGATTAGATTGCTCGTGAATTCAACACATCACATTAATAAATCTTAGTTCATACTTTTAAGAAAAACTCTTATGAAATTTTGGTTCATCTAAAAGTGGAATTTCATGGTTCCCATTAAAACTATCATTCATTGGTTCTTTTTCAATATTTATTTCCATCTGTAATTTTTCGAGAAAAATGATCACAGATTCATTAAATTTTTTTTGGCTTTTTTGGAACATCCACCTTGCTTCTCGTGAATTTTAAGCTATAAAGCATGGGAAACATTTTGGAAAACATCAATTTCATTTTCGGATGTCTTCCAATAGATCAATGCCTTTATTTATTTTATTGGTTGAATTTATTCTATTTTTATTAATATTTCCTCCATAAACTCTAATATTAATAAAAAATCAATGATGCTTAGTGTGGCCTCTTTTATTACCAAAAAATAGTTTTTTATCTTTAGGGTATCACCCTTCTTAAAATTATTATGTGCACTTCTCTCAACATAATTATTTTTCCCATGGCCCAATGATGACTCGTGATTATTCTTCACTTACCTTTTCTTTCTAATTTTTCTCATATTTATTCATATATATATGACCCATGGTTGGTTTATTTATAACAACATGTTTCTTCATTGTGGAAAATTACATTTCATATTCAACCAAAGTTATCCTTGATTCTATATTTGTTGGTGATAAATAGATCATCATCCTTCCTATATTTAATTTGTTTACCATATATTTTATCCCCATGACATAGTATTAAATTTATTTTTTGAGGTTGACATATTATACAAATAGTAAAAATTCTAGTTATTAAACACCCCACAATGCCAGAAATATCTAACCAACCATGTTTATCTCTTTTGAATAATATTCTAAATAGCTTTCAGTGGATAAAAATTGTATGTCACTTTGTTCCTCATTTAGGATTATTTTGAGGTAAAAATACATTGACCCTTTCTTCTATCAACCATTTATATGATTATGTGTTTCTCTCTATTTCAAATAATCCACATTTTTCTATATTATTATTTCAAACCAACACATAAGCATTATAAAAAATTATTTTTTCTAGATTAAATGATAGAACATTCATTTTCCTTAAAGTGGGTTAATTAGAAAATCAATTCATGAATAATATTTTTCTATATGACTGAAGTATTTTACCACATGAATCCTCCTTAAAAATTATTATTATAAAAATTTATTTCCCATTAGGTTGTGAGTACTCACCTTGTTTCACTTTTATATTTCTTAATTTGATATCCACCATGATAATCTTATTTTCTAAGATATTTTTATAATCCTCTATTGATCTCACAAGTTATTTAAACTCAATTTTTATATTCTTAGTATAATATTAATGTATATGAATCTACTCTTGTAAGGATGAATAAATATCCTCAATCATATTATATTTTATCATCAATTGATAATCCTTTTTATTGATTACTTTCTCTTTGAAAGGATATTTAATTCATGGTTTTCATGACCTCACTCACTAAGGCCCACTCGACCAACAGTATTCTGAGTGTGACATCCCAATCCCACCTCCAATATGCCAAGTGATGGAGACAAGAACTGAGTATAAATATATCACACATGGTAGGCCCTAAACAAAGTACATGTACACATGAAAATGATTCTAAATACACATATAATGTTGAAAGGTAAAACACAGCTGACACCATAATGCATGAATAACATCTATCCCACATCAGAGTATGATGAATGAAATGGAAATAATAAAGAGATAAATATAATCCAACAAAAACTAATAAAATATTAAAACCTGATAAAAAAGATAGGAATGTTGTTAAATGACACACCCTACATGAACCATGAGCTTTCTAGATCACTATGATCTGCCTACTCCTAGTCCTCCTAGAACATATTCCAATGGCTAGTCATTTGTATAAGACACAAGATGTGTGATAAGATCCTATGGAGGGGTTAATACAACAATTCCTAGTAGGAAACACCAAAATAAATAAACATAAAATATCAAGATAATAGTCAATTCATCCTTATAATGGAATTCCAATCAAAATTTGAGACATTAAAATAAGATCACCTTGATATACTCGTAATAGAAACCAATTATTAAAGAGGTATCAACCATACAATAAGTCAAATGATTCTTCTCTAGGATTAAAGGTTACAATCATATAGAAATACTCACTCCATGATCCATATTATCAATAATGGAGCTCAACCATGAAGTGTTTCTTGTATATCTGCACCATTGAAGTTCTAGTTGGAACTCCAAACACTATGATACATATATATGGGATCCCACCAAAGGAATCCGAGGTATATCAGACCCTACCAAGAATAACCCACTAATTAGGGGATATTACACCTGTTTAATTTGGTAAATAAATTTCATCAAACCCCACCAAGGTTAAAAAAAGATAGAGGATCAAACCTTGAGTCACGCTGCAGGATTCCCAAACACTATCTGAGACTAACCCCAAAGAAGGGATCATGTCCTATTCTAAGGAAATAATTCCTCACTATAACCTTATGATGATGATCCAAGGGAATAAAACATACTAAAATGGGTCCAAACTGATGCTTTTCGGGTCCTCAACCATCCATGGAGAAAGTAAATTGCAAGTACTGGGAGTACACAACATGTCTTGTTTTCCCTGAGTCTGTGTGTGTCTTACTCTATCATGTGGTAGGTATTTCTATATATACAGAACATGTTATTTTGGGATACCTAATTTTAAGAAGTTGAGATGAGACTTGGTGTGTGGTACCTACTTTGGTTATGTCTATATACCTGGCCATGTCAGAGTATCAAGACATTCTTGTGTACATTAGTCATTCCCTTGTGCTTAGACATATTTGTGTATGTGAAAACCTAGGGTACACACCGAGCCACCAACCAAGGTTAACAAAGTGTGTGTTGGGTCTACATAAAATGTGATATTTTTCTTCACACATAAACGCTCTCCCCTATAACCACATTCCCAAAAATAATTTTTTTTCTCTGACTACACGCAGTGTAGTTAGTATTTTTCACAAGTCAAGAACTATTATGCATCATTCACTCACACTTCAACTACCACCTAATATACTATAAAACTCACTCTTAATTATATATATCATTCTATACAAGCCCATCCATCATAGGTGACATAATTCTGGAAACATCTATCATAGAATAATCAATCTTTATTTCACCAAACCATTGTTGCAATGTCTAAACCATGAAATGTGAAGAAAAGATCCAATCCCAGTCCTACTTTGACAATCTATCATCATCTTGTAACCTATATCGATCCATCTATCATGTACCCAAACTTGTGGAAAAAATATTATGTGCTAGATAATTATTGTGAAATCATCATCCCCCGGGTATTGGTCGAACTACATGCCAAAGAAAATATTGGTGATGAATGTACGAAAAATGGGAGAAGAAATGCACAAAAAAACAACAGGAATGAATCTAGTCCATTTTTTGGGTTGGCCTTGATTATTGTTTTTATAATGATTAAAAAATAAACAATATGAAATAATCATGTACCATTAATTCCTAACTTGTGGAAGACAAAAAAATACCTATAAAACATGATTGACCCGTGAATCAATTTTTGATGGAGTTGATATGCATTCATCACGGGTCAAATAAACATATATTAAACCCAAAATCACCATACTCAATATTATATCAATCACTGATGAATAATTTCCCTATTTCACATTCATTGTTGAGATCCAAAAGCACCGTTGTCATACCCATTTCTATCCCTCAATACACCATTGAGCATACAAGAACGATCCTCCAACAGTTTCTATTTTAATACTGATGGTTATGAGTCTAAAACAAGGTATTTTAGATAATACCATTTATATAAAGGAGGGTTTGGGTTTATAATTTAATCATAAAAGGATTAATCAAGTAATATATTTGATTATTATTCCACCCATGATAACGCTTAATACAGACACTTGGCGTGCAAAATGATTATGACACACCAAGGATAAAACCCACAATCTAGTTTTTCTTGTCTCAAATTCATAATCTAATAATCCATTTGGTAGTTATTCCAAAATGTTTGAAAAAATAAAAAAACATGGTGAGATTTATTTAATATTATTATTATATCAAAACTAAGCCTCCTCAGGCCATGAAAAACAGCACTAAATCACCCCATAGCCTAAAAAATATTCTATAAAATCATCCAAATATTTATAAGGGAAAAATGACTTGTTATATTCACCCCACATCAGATATTTTCATCCTAAAAATAAAAAATAAAACTCAAAAATAAAATGGTACTGATCTCACATCTTGTTTTCCCACTCTTAGGTTCCCTTCTAAATATTCTCATGCTTCCATCAAACACACACCAAGGGAATCACTCACCCACAGAGGATCTTCTCCTACCAATCCATGATCTATATTGGGTACTCTCTAAAGGTAGCTCTATCATTGATGAACTTCTCAACCTAGTCGAGAACATGTGATGGGTCATGCACATACATCCTAAATTGCGTATCATGGAATAATTCATGTAGATGGTCTCACTACGATGGTTGGGCTAAGTAATACACCCCTCTCCAACCCTAATAAGTATGTATAATTTAACAATGAATATTATAGATAAATTATTGCCCATTATAAATATCCTTTATCCATATCGATGTGTAACCTTTAGTAATACATGCTATCTCATCTAGTACTCCAAATTATTTCTTCATCGGTCCGCATAAGACTTATTATAGTTTTTGGGAAGTCATATCCCACTCTTTTATGATCTTCACATTCTATTTCATCACTTATACCAACTCAAATCCAATGAGTGTTGATTCACTAGGATCAGTCCAACTTAGTGGTGACTTGTAGGGTCTCTGATATAAGGACTCAGATAGTTTGACACTAATGGAGGAATGTTGTCTGTTATTGTATGAAAATTCTACCACTGGTAGGTGATCATCCCAGCTATGTCCAAAATCCAACTGGAAAGGCCAAAAAATTTCCTTCAAAACCTTAATGTATTTCTCAGCATGGAAGTCATTTTAGGTGTGAAATTACCTGCTAAAAATAAACTGAATCATAAAAGCCTATTAAAATCCATTCTATAATTATGGTGTGAAGAAATAATCTTGGTCTAAATTTTTTTTAAAGGGAACACCCTAATTCTAGACTATATACTACACATAATGGAATCCCATGCTCACTATTGATCTATTCTATCAGAATGATAGAAAGTGAACTAACATAGTAAGTTAGTCTACAATCACTGAGAGGGAATCATGTACTGTAGATGTTCATTGGATTCTCAACACAAATTCCATCAATATACCATTCCACTTCCATTTTGGAACCTAAAGGGATTGAGATAAACCTACTAAAAACCAGTTCCCATTATTCATCTACTGATAAATGAGGCATCGAGAGATCAACTCCAATATAAACTTCTTCATCCTAGGACACTAGAACTAAAACAGCAGGACCTTGTACATCTTCACCCAAACTAGTCTCACCACCAATGAGGATTTTTGAAACTCCCTCAGACCCTCCTCAAGTAATTTTATCAGTACCATTATATGTCCTTTCAAAAGTATGACATACTTCTCACCTTTAGAGAAACCATCAGGATCATGTCTAGAAGATATCTAAATATGCATGGTTTCATCGTCGATATCTTCATGATGAGACTTCCTACAAATTATAGAAGTATTGGGGTAAAACACATTGATTATACATAATTTTATCCATCATTTTCCACAAATAACAACTAAAATAAGTATAAATGATATGATTCTGAAAACAACTATAGAAAAGATCTCATGCTGAGTTTATCCACCACCATATTCCCCATGCATGGTGTATAAACTATCTTGAAGTCATAATCATAGAGGAACTCTATAATTCATCTATATCTAAAGTTAATTTCCTTCTATGAGAACATATACATGAGTATATTATCTCCTAAATAGACAATAAACCTTCCATCCATAAGGTAGTTTCACCATATCATTAGGGATAATACTCCCACTACTAGCTCTATATCATGGGTTACATAATTCTTCTCATCGGGTCTCAGCTATTGGGAGCCATAAGCTATCAATTCCTACCCTACATGTATACACATCTAAGAAAAGTCTTAGAGGTATTGTAACATACTATGTATTCAACACCCACTTCTTGTAGTACTAAAATGGGGGTTCTAGTATATCTCTACTTCAATTCCATAAAACCTACCGGCACCTCTCTGTCTACATGAAATGATTCCCATTTTTAGTCAAATTGGTCAGGGGTTCTGATACCCTATATAAATCCAGCATGAATATTCAATAGTATCCATCCATCCGAATTAATCTCTACATCGGCTTCATGATATTTGTTGTCTCCCAAACTAACAGTGCCTTAACCATCACCGAGTACACTACAACACACTTTCCTAAGATGGCATGTACCAAAATGTTGACCTCTCAAATCCAAAACTAAGACTTCACGATATTCTCATAAGGATGGTTCTCTTATAAAATGTATAGAATCACCCCCCTAAGTGTCACATGTTCTCCTTATATTCTGATTACAATTGGATATGATTAATGAATACCACCACAAACTGATCTAAAAATTTCTAAATGATCTGTTTCATGAGTCCCAGGAAAATTGTTGTAGTGATCTTCATGATGATATAAATAACTAAGTACTTATAATGGATATATAAAAACAATAATTTCATATTTATTATATCCACCTCCCGTACTAAAATTTTGGGATTGATCTGATGTAAATTGTTAAAATTGTCACACCCCACTCAACTGGTTGAAGAGGTAAACAGTCATCTATTGTGAAAACATATTCTTCATGTATACTTGTTTTAGGCTAATGTAATATATACACATCATCATGTTCTCATCAGCCTTCTGAAAGAACAAACCTAGGATTGTCCAGGGGGAAACACTTGTTCTGAAAAACCATTCCCTTGTAACTCCTCTGACTACACCTTCATCTCTTGACAAAATGCGGGGTCCATCTGATATACAAGTCAAGATAAAAATGTTTTCCTTAGGTTCAGGTCTCGGAAAAATTATATCTCTCATTAGGGTGGTATGTTCGACACATCATTTTTAAAAACATCCCCGAACTCTACAGAAACATTATAAATATGAAATTCTATATAATCCATTGGTATAAATCTAATACTATCCAACATATGAGTAATAAAATGTATCTTCTTATGTGTGAGTCCACCATTCTTGACCTAGGTTTCCTTCTCTACCATAAAAGAAACCTTTATTTCATCCTCACAGACACATTGTATCCTTCTCATAAAATAGCCATTATTGGTATGAACTATATATATATCCAACCTAAACCTTGGATGACATCATAAGGCCTCATCACTACAGTAAATAGATCCCATAAGAAAATATCTCCTACAAGAGTCAAATCTCAGATTCATCAAAAGTATCTGATCATTGAATCTCTACCTATAAGATTCTCTAAAGGAAAGGGTCGATCTAAGGGAATGGTTAGAATATCTAATTATTAAAAAAAATATGTATAAATAAAAGAGAGGTTTTCACCTATTTTTATTTGTACTACATCTATTTTATAAAACACATTGATCATTCCTATAATCATCTTGGGAGACCCTAGGTCAAGGCCTATACTGCCCATAGTTAACCATGTCCCTAGCCACAAGCTCCCTATGCCTGGCATGGTCCACCATGGGGTGGTAGTGTAAAAAGGTCAAACCAGATATCATCTCTAGACTCTCCCCCTACTCCTCATGCACATTTTCATCCCTAAGAACCACCCTGCCCTTTCATTATCTCAAATTTATTGGTTCATCAATTGTCTCTTTATAAGAGACATTTTGAGTCGGAAAATATCCTGCGAGATATCCCCATACATTACATGAAAAATATTTCTTCTCCCTATGATAACTATATCCATCCCAATAGACCTTAACTATAAATCATATATCCTGAGATCATCCCTATAAGTATCTCAAACACTTGGATATTTATTTCTATCCTTGGTTACCTACTACCAATGCATCTGAACCTGTGTGCCCACTACCAGAAACAACATTCAGCATCTTCTGATCTAAAAATTTCTCTCCTAAAAGATCCTTCTCAAGAACTCTATAATCGGTGAGAATGTAAAGAGATATCACTCCAGCTATGATATCTCACTGTATTCCCTACTCCAAGGACAACGGTTATAAGAACAGAACATGAACCATATTTTTAGAGTGTCATGAGATTTGGTAAACCATAACGAATACTCTTCCTTGATCATGTTTTCCTACTAAATCTATAGAACCTCCAAAATATGCACCGATCGAAATGTGGTTGGATATAAATCATATCTAAAGAGATACTTGAACTCCATCTAAGATATATTCATATCATCACGTGTCTTATTCACTAGAATTCACTATCACCCTACAAATATCTAAATAATACTTTCCTCTATGATCACCATCTAATGTGGAGGTTTCCTAACAAGGAGAAAAAATTGGGTAACTACCTCTAAAACATCCACAGATACTAAGGTCTATAAAACTCCTTGAAATCTAGGTCACTTGTAATGAAACTCAATGAGTTCAATCTGCTTATACACAACCTTGTCTAGTACTGATGGTAAAACATTCTTCTCAATAGGTGGTTAAAATACTACAAAATCCATCTAGAGATACAACCTTTTATTTTAGACCTTATACCAAAGCCTCATGACATGATAGAACATCATCATAGTCATGCTATGAAATCCCTGTTGGTTTTCATTGAGGATGAATCCTAAAATAATAAAGTCATTCAAGGATCAGAGAGTATATCATGGGAGGTGATGGAAGTAGAACATGGAAACAAAAACCCATTCTTAAAAAATCAATGTACCAATGTTTTCCCTACAACAATTACGTACATGTACTTAATCAATAGGAAATATGTCAGAGTCCTAGTGAATGGATACATCATCTGATGTACAAAAACTTGATTCCCAAGCCTATGTTCCAAACTCAAAAACAATAAACTTAGTAACGCGAGTTTTCGAACCAAACTCACAGAAAGACAATCTTCAAACACTGGTTCTAAGATAAACCTCACTATAATACCACACTGTCATGACCAAACCCACTATAGACTTCCTAGATATGGGTAAACTATGTGGGACACTCCAAGTCTACCTCTAATAGTCCAGTGTCTAGTGGAAAGAACTAAGTGGAAAATTCACTCATGGGAGGCCTTAGACTAAGTACCTATACACACACACATTCCTACAAATACACATAAAATAATGAGAGGTAAAACGTGACCAATACCATAATGCAAGAATAAAATCCATCCCACTTTATTGTATGATGAATTTTATGGTAAAAATAAAGGAAGAAATAAAATCCCACAAAAACTGATAAAATAGTACAACATTATAAAAAACAACTGTCTGCTATCAAATTAAATATGTCACATGAACCATGTCCCTTCTAGATCACTATTGTCCACCTACCCTTGGTAAAATAGGAATCCATAAAATGGTATTTCATCTTTATAATGTATGACATGTGTTGATAGACCTAATGAAATGGTTATTATAACAATACACAGTCAGACACCCCCAAAGTCTCTAAACATAAAGCATCAAGATTATTCAACTCTTCATCACGACGTAAATTCAATCATAGTATAATACATAGAAATAAAAACACCCAGATTTAATCTTAACAGACATTAAGTCTAAAATAGGTCTTAACCATACATTTGGTCATAGGATTTTGATCGAGGCTTCAAGGAAACACTCACCCGAGAGAACTCACTCGATGATCCATGCTACTACTAATGAAAATCCGTTGAGAGGTTGTGATAATATGGCATATCCAAATAAGTAATCATTAGAACTACAAATATCATGATACATAGATAAAGGATATCACCTAGGGCCTTTGGGGTATACCTACCCTACCTGGAATAACAAACTATGTAATGGATAGTATTCCCTCATAAGTTGGTCATAATAATTCCTCAAACTCCAACTAGGTAAGGTGAAATAATGATGTAGGATCACACCCCAGGCCACATTGTGTTATTATGAATCTCAATATAAGAGTAATCATGTATATGGGATCACTTTCTATGCTTAATACATAATGCCTTACTATACCCTCCTAGAGATAAACCAAGGAAAAACACCATGTCGAAATGGTTCTGTGATGAAGATGTAGGATCGAAATAATGATTTAGATGCTCAATATACAAGAGGGGGGTGAATTTTATACTTTAAAAATTCCTTTGGAACCAGTAATGTTGGTTACAGATAACTAAGTTTTCCTTAGATAAGGAAAGTTCTAAGTTTAACAAAGTTAAACTAAGAAAATTCACAACACCTCTAACACCAATTGAAAACATGGAATAATAAATGAAGTTATAAACTTCATGTTCTATGTGCTTGCTTAAAACTGGAAAGAGATTTTGAAAGTAGGTTCAATAAATTTGGATCCGGAAATTGAAACGTAACTAAAGATTACAATATGAGATTCTACCTTAAAGCGTATAGAATCTAAATGAAACAGAGTACAAGTAAGGAAGTATAATAAAGTTATACTTTCCTTATAATACAATATGCAGCTGAAACAAGCAGGTAGTAAAACTACAAATAACAAGATATAAGTTTTTTAACCCAAAGAGAAGGGTATCCAACAACCTTGGATAAAGGTCCCTTGATTTATACTTTCATGAAAGTCTATCTTACCCACACTAGGGTAAGCCCTCGATACGAAGATCGGAATCTCTATCTTTCTATCCCCGTAACCCCTCAACTTCAAGGTAGTTGGAACCTCTGTCTTCCTCATCAAGGAATCCCTCGAACTTCAAGGTAGTCGGCACCTCTGTCTTCAAATCCTCTGAATTCCTCGAATGTAATCACCAACATTCGGAGTTGCATGAAGCTTTGATAGTTAATAATAGCCTCTCTCTCGAGAAATCACTTCTAGCATGTAATCACTTGAGTCGAAGATCAGTATTGAGGTCTTTCAAATGAGCTCTTATTTATAGGCTCGGTCGACCTCCATTCCAGCGGTCATATCTTACTTAAAAATCGGAGAGACCTATACACGTGTCACTTAACCAATGGTTAGTTTATAACGGAATAGACGACATCATTTTATAACAAAACAAGTGTAACAGAAAGTAGGACATCGTTTTAAGTCTAACTCAAAAAGTTCGGAGTGAATATTCGGAGTGTAAGAACAAATATTAAAGAGTAGACAAATTATAAAAGTGTAAGCAAAATGATAGTTCAGAGTCTAATCAAAAATAATATTTGGAGTCTAAATAAATTCGGAGTTTATAAAGCAAATATGATCAGATTCTGTTTAATAAATGAATTCAGAATGACAATTCGGAATGAGAATTAGTCATCAGAATTCGTAATGATAATTTGTAATCAGGATTCGTCATTATATTTCGGTGTCGAACTTCCTGAGAGTTCATATCCAGAATACGGAGTGGAACATTATTAGAGTTTGTATCCAGAATTCGGAGTGGAACTTCATTACAGTTCTCATCCAGAATTCGGAGCCTAAAACAGAATGCTTAATATCAAGGTTTTAAACAATTCCGAGAATATAGAAATGAATCTGATTCTTATACTTAAGAAATATATGGATATAGATAATGAAAATATGATTAGGATAATTTTCCTTATAAAATCAATTTTCTTTATAAAAGTGATTTTCCTTATAAAAGAAATTTCCTTATAAAAGAAATTTTCCTTGAAGATAAGGTGTTTGTGATTTTCAAAACAAGAAGGAATGGAAAAGTCATAAGAAAAACCTTATTGAATCTACAATCTCCCCATTTTTGAAAAGCACAAACATCCATACGAAAAAGAAAGACTAAGGAAAAAAACATTAAGGCTTATCTCCCTTTGCTTATGGATGTTGATGAATACGACTAACTCCCCCATAGGCTTTGATACTCTAAGGATCGTATTCTAGATTTCTGGAATCGAATTTCATTAAGATCAAGAATGTCTTCTTTTAATGAAAAACTACCCCTTAGATAAACTCTATTAGAGTTCTTTTTCTTTCTCACCCTTTGTTAAGGTTCTTTTTCCTTTTCCCCCTTTGTTAGGGATCTTCTTCCTTATCCCCATTTGTGATTTTCAAAAAGGATTCGAGGGAATGGAAAATATAAAAAAGTACCTGAAACATTAGTAACAACAACAAAAGAAACGAGCAAGTTGTAACACCCCGAGCTTCTACGATACGCCTCTCTTTCAATAATACAATAGCTTGCATTGTACGCAAGTTCGAATTATAACACACCGCAACTAATCAAAGTAGCCGTTATGAATAGTAATAACCACCTTTTAAAATTATATAAATTTTATATTTCAAAATGGACTTCATTTTTGTATTCGTAATATCGAAATTATCCTAAGTTGATTTTTTTGTAACTTTCTGAGAACTTCCAATTTTTTATGAATAGTGAAAAATACTTAAAACAACTTTTTTAATAAAAATAATTAATTGTCATAAATTATACTATTTAGTGGTTTTAAAGTATAATTAGAATATATTTTTACCATTTTATCCAATGGTGGTCATTATAATTAATTTAACATTGAAAATGGACATAAACAATTGCCAATCTTTTGATATAAATTGTTTCTTAAAAACACGCTATTTGTCGTAACAGCGGGAATTAATTGTAAAATTAATTAATGAAACTTTTATGTTTGGAATTTTGTAAAATAGACATCATTTTTGAATTCGGAATTTCAATTATAGCTTAGGGTGAAATTTTGGCCTTATTCTGAAAAACTTCAATTTTTGATGAATAGTGAAACCACTAAGTGGTAATCAAGCAAACTGATTTTCAGTTAAATAAAAGTTTACCACTAATGTGTATTGAATTTTGAAAATCCGACATACATGGTTGTCATTAGTATGTAAAATGTGGTTCAATGGGGTAAAAATAATTTTTTGGTGAATAGTAACTTATTAAGTTCTTAATCGCGATTAGTGGTAATTAGGGTAGTTTAAGGTATAAATAATACTTTAATAATATTAAATGACCTAGACACATGTCCCAACCTCATTGGTTGTGTCATGGCCGACCAAGACAAGCCATGGCCTAACTTGGGGACCCCATGGATCCACTTTTGTTGGGAAATAACATAAATTACTTTTTATTTAATGTTAAAGTGAAAATGACACTAACATAAATTGTTTTACTAAAACAATTTTTAAGTAGGGTTACACAAGTACACATTTTGACTATAAATATTCATTAGAAATCTAAAAAGATTTCCTACATCATAGTATTTGTTTTATAATTTTTAGACATTAAATAAATTAAATTATTTATGACATCATTATGATGTGGCGATGACCTCATTATTTAACGATTTAAATAAAATGAGAAGATAATGCAAAATCCAAGGCTTAAACTTGTCCAAATCCTATTGGATGAGGAGATTTCGAAACCTTATCACCTTAGCCTCGAATTATATAAGTGTGGGACCTTTAGAATCCGAAAATCATTTTGAAATAATGTAACATTTCAATCATTCCAAAAGTGCCCCTCCTCTCCACTTATAAAAGGCCCCCACCTCTCCCACTTCATTTACACTTTAAAGCCATTTGGCTCGGCCAACCTCTGCCCAAATAATCTCCCAACATTCCTCCCTTACTCCTAGAAGCCTCACTTTGGGCAGAACTCTTCCCAAGGAAGCCTTTGGCTCAAATCAAAAAGAGTTACCCGATTTTGAGGTAATGTCTTTTATAATGTTGTTTTGTTTTGTTTTTCTTCTCCAACCCCCTAAACTCTTTTTATTCATTTCTTTTGTAACAACACCAGTATCCTCAATATACTAGGATGTTGTTATAAGATGGATTCGAGCTACACTTACACACACCTACATCTAATGGTTAAAGAACATACGGTTTCTGTGGATGGCGAATTTCTGCCTCACGAAACGATGATTGTTCAACACTCATATAACACCTTCAAAGGTGGCCATTAAGATGTCACTATATTTATATATGATTTATAATTTGTTTATGTTTTACTTATGCTTCTGTATTTCTCATTTATGTCATACTTTATGATTTCCATTATGGGTAAAACGCGATAATTTCATTTTAGGAAGTGCGGACTACCGCCCCCTCAAAGTGATTTGAATCGTTAATGCCATATGTGGGATGTATAAAGGATGTAGTAAATGGTATTATACACTATATTATACTGGAATTATATTATAAATTTATATCATTATGATTTAGTTTCTTTAAATATGAAATTGAAATGAAAGTAGCGTTCATGCGTACGTACGGCTTACCGTCTCCATGAACGGTGCATTTCATTTCTTACCTCTAAATGTTATGTAATATTATAAATGAATGTATATACTGGATATATAAGATATATATGACATCTAAATCATGAATATAATTCTGGATATAATGGATATTTCACCACATAAACAACTTGTAATTATAAGAAGCTTGTTGTTGACTCAAGTACCAAAGATCGACAAGACGACCGTTATTAACTTAAATAATTACATAATGTTCATAACATTGTAATAAGTAATATAAAAAGGATAATGAAATTGAAAATGGTTCTTAATAAGGTAGATATTAACTCTAGTTTATTATTCAGGAGGTTAAAGAACGGTTGAGTCAAGTCGGGCACAAGGTAAGGGAATTTCTTAACCCAACTTCCATTCTTTGGGTTAATCTTTTACTTTCAAATTATGTCATGATATTATTATGTCCTATTTTGTATTTTTACTTTCTTTATGTGTACCTATAGTGAATACACATAATAGATCTATTTTATTTTAAAAATGATCTTTTAAGGACTTCGTCTCAATCCCCTTTCATTGAGGCATATTTGGTTTTATACACAACTTTATTTTATACGGTGTATAAACCCCTTTTGACTTTTACATTTATTCAAAAGGAATCTTTTTATACGAAACGTTTTTCTAAACAACAAAAGGGAATGTTTTTCTTTCCGTACTTATGCGGCGACAACGACTTCTCCACCGCTGTGACCATTATTTGAGTTTCGGCTTCCTATACAAGCCATCTTTTTTTTAATGAAAAATAAATACAAAGTTTTAACATTCTTTTATTTTGGTATTGAAAACGGTTTTGAAAGCGTTTTTATTATATCAATGTGTTGTATTGATATCTTGTGATTGAGATGTGGAAATGTTATGTTTCCTTTATGTATGTTTTATGTGATACGATTATGTTATGGTTTATGATATGTTTAAACCTATTCATATGAGGAATGTATTGGACTTAATAAGTGACGGGTGGAGCCCGCTATAGCTCCTCGATGCATCGGTAGGTCTCATGAGACAACTAGACGTGGAATTGGCCGAGGCCCTTTCCCAATTTGATTTATGGTTTTGGCCGAGGCCTTAATCATTTTAGATGTCTTGGCCGAGGCCTTGACAAAATGTTTCAGAATGTCCGGCATTATACATTCCCTCATTATGAAAGTGGTTATTGATATTGCATGTGATTATTCGACCAGTAGAATATCCATGTGAAGAAGTAAATGGCATTATCTCATTTTACTTTTGGCATATTATGTTGAAGTTCATGTTTAAAAGGCTTTTGTTTTAGTTATACATTGCCTTAAATGCTAATGTTTATTTATGAAAGCTTCCGCAATATTGTTATCCTTACTGAGCATCTGAGCTCACCCCTTTCAATGTTTTAATGTTTTCCAGGATTTGAAGAAGTATATTATGAATGACCTGCAGGGATAGTCTGAGGGGATATGAAGACAATATGTTGTTGTAGTTTTTCACTTTATGATGTAATGTAACGTTTACAAATGTATCTAGTGTTTCCAAGGCTACTAAACTAATCGGTCTTTCGAGACTTGATCTTTTGTGATCATGCCAATGTTACGAAGTAATGCACCGACTCTGGGTAGCTGGGGTCGGGGCGTTACAGTTGGTATCAGAGGCAGTTTAGTACTAACCTTGGAAGCTAGATTTAGATAAACTCTGATTAGAGCACATAGCCCAAAGATATACTTTGAGGATTAGTATAGAAGAACTTCCTAGAATTTTGGTATTATAGAGATGTTATGAGTTTTCCGAGCAATACATCCCTGTCTGGATACGAGCAGGTAGAGGCGGCTCTGGCACAGATGTACCTAGGGGTAAAACCCGAAAACACCGCTTTGAGCTAGACTCGAACGGGAACTGGTGCACGACAACGGGCCTTGCTGCACTCTTGGTTACGACACTCCCGGGGGATATGCTTAAGATAATTCTCATTTTCTTTACAAACCACTATGAACGGTTATGAGTATATACTTTCTCAAATAAAACCTTTTTATGATTATGGATTATATCCATAAATAGTTCAATTTATGTTAAGTATTATACAAGTATGGAATTATGTATTTTGATTCATAAACTAATCTGGTTTATGCCATTGTTTAGAAATGGCGCCTAGTAGAAGGAATGGAAACTGTATCAATGCACGCACTCCGTGTAGGGATTGCCCTCCTACTTAGGATAATTATGGTGGAGCTAGTGATACAACTGGTGCTGATCAGCTTCTCACCGTACTGGGACAACTCACTCAGGTTATTAATAATAACCTTACTCGTATGGAGCACCCTGATCCGCAACGTGGAGGATCAATGCTAGACCGTTTCATGAGGCAACAACCGCCAACCTTCAATGGGAGTACAAATCCTACAGTAGCTGAGCAATGGATAAATTCCTTAGAGAAAATATTCCATGCCTTGGGGAGTAGTGAAAGGGAGAAGGTTGTCATGGCAGTTTACCGCCTCACTGGAGATGCCGATCAATGGTGGTCACTAATTCAAAACACAAAGGAAGATGATGACGTATCGAATATGGAATGGAGGGAGTTCAAAGAGATTTTCTTAGAAAAATACTTTCCTCGTGACCATCGAGCAGATATGGAAAGGCAATTTCTGAGTCTGAGGCAGAAGGAGGATGAGAATGTCGCAAAGTATGAGGCTAACTTTACAAGGTTAGCGAGGCATGCTGCTGATTATATACGTAACCCAAGGAGTAAGATTGATCGTTTCTTTGATGGGTTAAAACCATTTCTCCGTCGAGCTTTGGTATCACAATCCTTCTCATCATACGAAGATATTGTCTCGTGTGCTATCAAGACAGAAAAGGAATTCTCTAAGTCTTATGACAACAAAGTAAAGCAAGAGAAGAAGAGAACGGTGGAACAAGAGACAGATAATGGGAAAAAGGGAAAGAAGGATTTTCCATTATGTGATAATTGTGGGAAGAATCACCCTGGTACATGCCTAAAAGGAATGGGAGTCTGTTATAAATGTGGAGAAAAAGGTCACCAGGCACGTGATTGCAAGGGAAAGAAAGAGGCTGTCAAAGTTGAATGATACAATTGTAGAGAAATGGGTCATTATGCAAATGAATGTCCTAAGCGTCAAGGAAACTTACCTCAGAAAAGGCCAAGGGATCAAGGACAATCTTATGCTATTACTACAGTTGAAGCAGAATAACTAATGTATTGGTGCTTTTGGACTGATGGATTATATTCTGGTTATTAGAATAATGTGATCTATATAAGGATTTTACTGCAGTACTTGTTGGTTTCAGTAAGGTTTTAATATGATGAAGGTAATTATATTTTTAGTATGTGACAATAAAAGAAACTTTACTTTGTTTGGGGAATCTGATAAATTGATTTTGGAATTAAGAGACCTTTTAGAGAAAGTCTGGACAAAGGTATTTTGGATAACTATAAAGGTTGGAGTGGATTAAGTTGATTTTTGGATAGTATGGTTTAAGGTTAAAAAATTTATGAAGATTATTTTTGGAGTATTATAATACTATAGTTTTAGGAAAAGGACAACCTGCAGGGTGGGGCATAAACCGTCGCGTCGGACAAAGCTGTAGGAATCGAACCCACAATCAAAGTGCGACAGGCCTTTATTTCCTACCACTAGCCTACATGAAGTCCCTGGTTATTACAAAATAATTTTACTAATTAAATGGTATGTGTTAACCTTTGGTACCTTATACAATTAGGATAAATAGAATATTTTTGAGTTCTGTTACCATTTGGAGTAAAAGATGGGTTTGTGGTAAAAATTCATTAATGAATGAAAGTATACATAACAAGTATGTATATTCCCTTACGTTCTTAGTAAATCTCCTAAATAAAATCCTCAACATTATAAAAGGTAACTTAAAACAAAAATGTTGTCGGTTAACTTTTCCAACTAGGGATTCAATGACTGTTTAACCAATCACAAGTTTGTGATTTTCTTGTGGTTAAACTTTCTCCTAATCCTGTTTTCTATAACTCCCCATCAGACCTTGATGGTTTGTTTCTCCTCCATATCCATAGTTTCATAGAATCCTATAATGGGCTATATCGGGTGACCTTTGTACTTATCCTGCTTTCTTTTAATGTTATATATTTATTAACCTTATTTCCGATGTGGGTTTTCCTCAAAGGTATTTTCTCTTTTCAACCTTTTATTTTCCAAGAAAAATTTCAAATTGCGAGGACGCAATTTATTGAAGGAGGGGAGAATGTAACACCCCGAGCTTCTACGATACGCCTCTCTTTCAATAATACAATAGCTTGCATTGTACGCAAGTTCGAATTATAACACACCGCAACTAATCAAAGTAGCCGTTATGAATAGTAATAACCACCTTTTAAAATTATATAAATTTTATATTTCAAAATGGACTTCATTTTTGTATTCGTAATATCGAAATTATCCTAAGTTGATTTTTTTGTAACTTTCTGAGAACTTCCAATTTTTTATGAATAGTGAAAAATACTTAAAACAACTTTTTTAATAAAAATAATTAATTGTCATAAATTATACTATTTAGTGGTTTTAAAGTATAATTAGAATATATTTTTACCATTTTATCCAATGGTGGTCATTATAATTAATTTAACATTGAAAATGGACATAAACAATTGCCAATCTTTTGATATAAATTGTTTCTTAAAAACACGCTATTTGTCGTAACAGCGGGAATTAATTGTAAAATTAATTAATGAAACTTTTATGTTTGGAATTTTGTAAAATAGACATCATTTTTGAATTCGGAATTTCAATTATAGCTTAGGGTGAAATTTTGGCCTTATTCTGAAAAACTTCAATTTTTGATGAATAGTGAAACCACTAAGTGGTAATCAAGCAAACTGATTTTCAGTTAAATAAAAGTTTACCACTAATGTGTATTGAATTTTGAAAATCCGACATACATGGTTGTCATTAGTATGTAAAATGTGGTTCAATGGGGTAAAAATAATTTTTTGGTGAATAGTAACTTATTAAGTTCTTAATCGCGATTAGTGGTAATTAGGGTAGTTTAAGGTATAAATAATACTTTAATAATATTAAATGACCTAGACACATGTCCCAACCTCATTGGTTGTGTCATGGCCGACCAAGACAAGCCATGGCCTAACTTGGGGACCCCATGGATCCACTTTTGTTGGGAAATAACATAAATTACTTTTTATTTAATGTTAAAGTGAAAATGACACTAACATAAATTGTTTTACTAAAACAATTTTTAAGTAGGGTTACACAAGTCCAAATTTTGACTATAAATATTCATTAGAAATCTAAAAAGATTTCCTACATCATAGTATTTGTTTTATAATTTTTAGACATTAAATAAATTAAATTATTTATGACATCATTATGATGTGGCGATGACCTCATTATTTAACGATTTAAATAAAATGAGAAGATAATGCAAAATCCAAGGCTTAAACTTGTCCAAATCCTATTGGATGAGGAGATTTCGAAACCTTATCACCTTAGCCTCGAATTATATAAGTGTGGGACCTTTAGAATCCGAAAATCATTTTGAAATAATGTAACATTTCAATCATTCCAAAAGTGCCCCTCCTCTCCACTTATAAAAGGCCCCCACCTCTCCCACTTCATTTACACTTTAAAGCCATTTGGCTCGGCCAACCTCTGCCCAAATACTCTCCCAACATTCCTCCCTTACTCCTAGAAGCCTCACTTTGGGCAGAACTCTTCCCAAGGAAGCCTTTGGCTCAAATCAAAAAGAGTTACCCGATTTTGAGGTAATGTCTTTTATAATGTTGTTTTGTTTTGTTTTTCTTCTCCAACCCCCTAAACTCTTTTTATTCATTTCTTTTGTAACAACACCAGTATCCTCAATATACTAGGATGTTGTTATAAGATGGATTCGAGCTACACTTACACACACCTACATCTAATGGTTAAAGAACATACGGTTTCTGTGGATGGCGAATTTCTGCCTCACGAAACGATGATTGTTCAACACTCATATAACACCTTCAAAGGTGGCCATTAAGATGTCACTATATTTATATATGATTTATAATTTGTTTATGTTTTACTTATGCTTCTGTATTTCTCATTTATGTCATACTTTATGATTTCCATTATGGGTAAAACGCGATAATTTCATTTTAGGAAGTGCGGACTACCGCCCCCTCAAAGTGATTTGAATCGTTAATGCCATATGTGGGATGTATAAAGGATGTAGTAAATGGTATTATACACTATATTATACTGGAATTATATTATAAATTAATATCATTATGATTTAGTTTCTTTAAATATGAAATTGAAATGAAAGTAGCGTTCATGCGTACGTACGGCTTACCGTCTCCATGAACGGTGCATTTCATTTCTTACCTCTAAATGTTATGTAATATTATAAATGAATGTATATACTGGATATATAATATATATATGACATCTAAATCATGAATATAATTCTGGATATAATGGATATTTCACCACATAAACAACTTGTAATTATAAGAAGCTTGTTGTTGACTCAAGTACCAAAGATCGACAAGACGACCGTTATTAACTTAAATAATTACATAATGTTCATAACATTGTAATAAGTAATATAAAAAGGATAATGAAATTGAAAATGGTTCTTAATAAGGTAGATATTAACTCTAGTTTATTATTCAGGAGGTTAAAGAACGGTTGAGTCAAGTCGGGCACAAGGTAAGGGAATTTCTTAACCCAACTTCCATTCTTTGGGTTAATCTTTTACTTTCAAATTATGTCATGATATTATTATGTCCTATTTTGTATTTTTACTTTCTTTATGTGTACCTATAGTGAATACACATAATAGATCTATTTTATTTTAAAAATGATCTTTTAAGGACTTCGTCTCAATCCCCTTTCATTGAGGCATATTTGGTTTTATACACAACTTTATTTTATACGGTGTATAAACCCCTTTTGACTTTTACATTTATTCAAAAGGAATCTTTTTATACGAAACGTTTTTCTAAACAACAAAAGGGAATGTTTTTCTTTCCGTACTTATGCGGCGACAACGACTTCTCCACCGCTGTGACCATTATTTGAGTTTCGGCTTCCTATACAAGCCATCTTTTTTTTAATGAAAAATAAATACAAAGTTTTAACTTTCTTTTATTTTGGTATTGAAAACGGTTTTGAAAGCGTTTTTATTATATCAATGTGTTGTATTGATATCTTGTGATTGAGATGTGGAAATGTTATGTTTCCTTTATGTATGTTTTATGTGATACGATTATGTTATGGTTTATGATATGTTTAAACCTATTCATATGAGGAATGTATTGGACTTAATAAGTGACGGGTGGAGCCCGCTATAGCTCCTCGATGCATCGGTAGGTCTCATGAGACAACTAGACGTGGAATTGGCCGAGGCCCTTTCCCAATTTGATTTATGGTTTTGGCCGAGGCCTTAATCATTTTAGATGTCTTGGCCGAGGCCTTGACAAAATGTTTCAGAATGTCCGGCATTATACATTCCCTCATTATGAAAGTGGTTATTGATATTGCATGTGATTATTCGACCAGTAGAATATCCATGTGAAGAAGTAAATGGCATTATCTCATTTTACTTTTGGCATATTATGTTTAAGTTCATGTTTAAAAGGCTTTTGTTTTAGTTATACATTGCCTTAAATGCTAATGTTTATTTATGAAAGCTTCCGCAATATTGTTATCCTTACTGAGCATCTGAGCTCACCCCTTTCAATGTTTTAATGTTTTCCAGGATTTGAAGAAGTATATTATGAATGACCTGCAGGGATAGTCTGAGGGGATATGAAGACAATATGTTGTTGTAGTTTTTCACTTTATGATGTAATGTAACGTTTACAAATGTATCTAGTGTTTCCAAGGCTACTAAACTAATCGGTCTTTCGAGACTTGATCTTTTGTGATCATGCCAATGTTACGAAGTAATGCACCGACTCTGGGTAGCTGGGGTCGGGGCGTTACACAAGTAATATTTTCATTAAGTTTGAAAGATCAAAAACAAGGAAGCTAAGATACAACAAAAGATCAGATTTGTCTATTTTGGATCTTTTTCCTTCGACAAGAGACCCTTAAGAATAGTCTTTATCTTCTTCAAGTCTTTATGGTCTTCTTAGTCTTGCTTCTCTAAAATAACTATTCATGCACTTTGAACATCAAGCTTTTCTTCCTGATCTTCAAGCTTTTCTTCCCGAGCTTTCAAAATTTCTTCTTGCTTTAAAATCTTCTCTTCAACCTCAATCTGACGATCCCTTTCATTCCTCCAGTTTTGAGCAACAGAATTCAACTTCCCATTCAGATCTCTATCTTCTTGAATCCAGGAATTCTTCTCAGCTATCAACTTTTCTTCAAAGGAAGAAGTAAGATCATTTAGCTTCCTGTCTTCTGTCTCAAATGCATCTTTAACATTATCTTAGAAATCATCCAAGAGCCTCATCTCTTCTACAGTTTTCCTCGACCAACTAGTCATTTTCTTACAAGGCCTTTTGTGGGCTTCATAGCCGAAAAAATTTCATTTGAACTGAGCCTTCATCTCTACAAATTTATCCATAACCATGGATACAGAGTCTTTTTTCTAATTCAAAGTATTTTGGAGCATCAGACATCTTGAATCAATACTAGAGAAGGTCAGAATAGAACCCACCAACTTCTTTAATGACTGAACAATAAAGTCATGCCCCAACGAAGATGACTCCAAATCCGAGACTTTTCTTGGAGAAATTTCTTCTTCAAATTTCTCATTCTTCTTCTTAGAAGAATCACCAACTTCCCTTCTTTTTACAGCCACTGAGCTTGGGGTATCGACAACAAGTTTCTTTCCCTTGTCCTTTTTCAGAATGGATTCCTGTTCTGGGGATTTCTGTTCACTATTAGACACTTGAACAACATTGTCTTCATCATCAATATATTTTTGATCACCATCCTCTACATTCTCCATTTGAGAAATATCATGTAGAAGATGTTCTTCCTCTGCATGATAAGCTACTTCTTATTCTCTTTTCTCCTCATCCTTTCCTGGAGTGACTTTCTTAGAAGACTCAGCTTCTGATGTTCGGAGCGACAAATGTTCCGAAGGTGTCCCCTTATAATCTTGTAATTTCTTGAATAGATCTCCGGTCTCACCACTACCTTCAGCAACTACATCATCCTCTTCCTCTTGCTCAAACTGCTCAACTTCCTTAACAATCTTAGCTTTTACCTTCTCCGGATTAACATAGTTTCTTCCTAGAGTCTCAGGTTGAGATTCCAAATAGAAAGATCATCGAACTAGAATGTTTCCGGAGTCCATCTCATTAAAATTCAATAAAGTCTGAACCGCCTCAGCTTCAGACTTCTTCTTCTTAATATTCTTTTGGTTCACTTGTTTTTCTAGTTCAACCGCTGTCTTTTCCATCAAGGCCTTAGCCTCCGCAGGGTCCAAGCCAAACTGAGGCTCCCCTTCCACTCTCTTCTCTTTGACTTCCCTCCACTTAGAAAATACCTCATCAAGGTAATCTTTCTTCTTATTCGGTTTTGGAGGTGCGTAATGAACATCCTTTGTTTTAAGATTCTCTGCTTCAACTTCAACTTCTTTCAACTTTCTCTTCTTCACTAGTTTAGAAGATTCAGGTTCAGCAACATTCGAAACCGCTTCTTCTTGAACTAGAAAATAAAATAACTCACCAGTCTTCTTGTCAAAAGCAACGTTCATCCTTTTAAGGGTATCATCACTCACCAACATAATTTTTCAAACTCTTGGCTTAGACTTGCAATCCTCCTTGAAAGACTCAAGGCACCGAACTATTAACTTCGAGATTATTGCTGGATACCTTATGATTCGAGCTCTCAGATTCGCTTTCTTAACATTCTCAATGGTAATAAGAATGTGTCTCATCAGATTAAAGATCCTTAGATTAATCAGAAAATCTAGAATAAAGATCTCGCTCTTCTTCAAATTGTCTTTGTCACCCTTTCTCGGTATGATAAATCCTTGTACCGATAATTCTAGAATCTGAAAATTCGTAGATAGACTAGCAATCTTCGAAGCCTTATCATCTGACAGTCTGAGAGTCATCAAAGATTTTTCCTTGTCGAAACTTCTCTTTGAATCATGCAAAACATGAGTGATGAACTTGTCTTCTCTTTCATTTGTCAGCCCTACCAAGCTGGCTGCCTTGGCATAAGAAAGCTTATAAGTCTTTCCATAATACTTAAACGACAATTTCCCCCTATCATCTTCCTTAAAGAAAGAAACTGTCTCATAGAACTCAAAAAGAAACTCCGAATATAATTCATCTTGATTCCCGAGCTTAGACACAGCAACATATTCCCATCTGTTAAGCTTTATGTTCTTGGATATAAGAGAATCATAATTGATGAAAAAATCATGATGGACCAACCTTTCTCTATATACTAACCACTGAGAAATCGACTTAGAGGTTTACATGTCTTGAGAAGCTACTTCCACAGACATTCAGATCTGAAGACTTCTGGGAAGTTCGGAACGGAGACTGCTGAAGATCAGAACGACTTTAAAACAGAGAGACAGAGCTTCGGGATGTAGGAGCTTGAAAAACCGATGTGGGACGACCATTTGGGGTCCCCTTTAAATAGGCCAAGAATTTTACCGTTGGTCTTCCAAATCCATCTAACGGTTGAAAAAACTTTGATCTGATCTGACGGTTGAGAACCAATTCTAAAGAAAACTTGAATCCGATCTTTTGAGGTTTTTTATTAAAACAAGGATTTAAGAAAACTAGAATCTAAAAACCAAAAATATAAGAAAATACCAGTTAGTAAAATATGATTATGAAAACATAAGTAAGGAAATCATACCTTTCGTATTAGCTTAGGAGGATTATTCGTAATGGGTAATATTCTTCTTGAAGAAAAAATTAACTACGAGAAATCCTTACTACAAAAAGACATAGTTTGCAAAACTCACTACAAAAAACAAACTTAGTACGGAAAATTCAGTACGAAAAGAATAATAATAATAAAACAAAAAATCATTATAAGGATTTCAGTACGGAAATTCCATTACTAGAAAATCAGTATGAGAATGTCCTTGTGAAAGTCTCAATACAGAAATCTTACTACGAAAGACTCATTACGAAAGTCTCATTCCGAACATTTTAGTACGAAATTTTTTAAACTCATTTAAAAAATAAAGAAAATAAAAAGCATATGTACTCCCCCTATGAAAAGGAGTTTATTATTGTAAGGAGAATAGATCAACAAGTAGTTAATGAAGAATGATTACCTTATACTTATCATTCCTAACTTTTGTTTAATGTATTAAAATCTATTAGAAGGCAAAGATTTTGTGAAAATATCAGCATGTTGATCTTGCGTTCCGATAAACTGAAAAATGATATCTCCTTTAAGTGTGTGATCCATAAGAAAGTGATGCCTAATATCTATGTGCTTTGCACGAGAGTCATGTGCATGGTTCTTACTTAGGGCAATGGCACTTCTGTTATCACACAATATTTGAGTCTTAGTAAAACTCAAGCCATAGTCTGTGAGTGTGTGTTTCATCCACAACACATGATCACAACAACTTCCAGCTGCTACATATTCGGCTTCAGTAGTGGAGAGTGCTACAGAATGTTTCTTTTTGAAAGACCAAGAAACTAGTGAATCTCTTAAGAAATGAAAAGTTCCGGATGTACATTTTCTATCCATTCTACATCCACCAAATTCAGCATCAGAAAAGATTTTTAGAACAACATCATTTCCATAATTATAAAAAAAATCCTAGATCCATGGTTCCCTTAAGGTAGCGAAAAATTATTTTTACTACCATTAAGTGAGATTCCTTAGGATAGGATTGATATCTTGCACATAAGCATACTTAGAAAATTAAGTCTGGTCGACTAGCTGTTATGTAAAGTAAACTTCCTATCATACCTCTAAATGATGTTTGATCTACTGGTTTCCCAGCTTCATCATGATCTAGAGAGTTTGATATACTAATATGAGTACTAATACTTTTAGTGTTTTCATAACCATAATTTTTTAGAAGATCTTTAATATAATGATGTTGAGATATATAGGTTCCTTCTGGTTTTTGATAAATTTAAAGACCAAGAAAAAAAATTAACTCACCCATCATACTCATTTCAAACTCAGACTTCATTAGACTTGCAAAAGAATCAGTTAAAGATTGCTGAGTTGAACCAAATATGATTTCATCAACATAAATTTGAACAATCAAAACATTTTTCTTATCTTTCTTTTTAAAAAGGTTTGGATCTGCATTTCCCTTAACGTAGTTATTTTGAAGTAAAAATCTAGTGAGTCTATCATACCATGCTCGTGGGGATTGTTTAAGACCATACAAATCTTTGGTAAGTCTAAAAACATGATCAGGATGTTTTATATCTTCAAAACCAGGAGGTTGTTCAACAAAAACTTCTTCTTGAACATAACCGTTAAAAAAAGCACATTTCACATCCATTTGAAAAATTTTAGAATTGAAGAATGCTGCAAAGGCTCTTAGAATACGAATAGTTTCAAGTCTAGCTACTGGAGCATAGGTTTCTTCATAGTCTATTCCCTCTTGCTGATTATAGCCTTTAGCAACGAGTCTTGATTTCTTTCTTACTATGACTCCATTTTCATCACATTTGTTTCTGAAAACCCATTTTACTCCAATAACAGAAGTTTCCTTAGGTCTTTCAACCAAAGTGCAGACTTTATTCCTCTCAAATTCATTTAGTTCTTCTTGCATGGCTTTGATCCAATCATAATCACGTAAAGATTCATCAATGCCTTTTGGTTCTAATTGCGAAAGAAATTCTAGATGTTCTACTTCATTTCTTAAGGAATTTCTAGTCCTTACAGGTTGATTGACATCACCAATGATACTATCACTAGGATGATTCTTATGAAACATCTAACTTGGGTTTTGTAAAACCTGTTCATCAACATAGGGTAGAAAGTCTTCTAGGGTAAATAATTCAGAAGTATCTTCTTGAACATTTTCCTTATCAGATGGGTCTTCTATCAAGGGTTGAAAATATGTTTTTGAAAACACATCTGAGGATGTAGGTTGGGATCGTTTAAAAACAAAAGGATCAGACTCATCAAATTTTACATGCACTGTTTCTTCAATAGTACAGGTATTTTTATTAAAAACTCTATAAGCCTTAGAAGTTGTGGAATAACCTAACAAAATTCCTTCATCAGATTTTGGTGCGAATTTATGTATGTTATCTTTAGTATTCAGCATGAATACTTTGCAACCAAAAACCTTGAAGTAGGATAGTCTCGGTTTTCTTCCATTCCATAACACATAAAGAGTTTTATTAAGAAAATGTCTAATCAAAACTCGATTTATAGTATAACAAGTATTACTTACAGCTTCAGCCCAGAAATGTATAGATATAGAATATTCACTCAACATGGTTCTAGTTTTCTCTTGAAGAATTCTATTTCTTCTCTCAACTACACCATTTTTTTGAGGACATCTAGTTTCTGAAAAAATTGTGAGAAATACCTTTCCTACTACAAAGAGTTTCAAAATCAGAATTTTGAAATTCTCCTCCATGATCACTATGAAAAGTTTTCAATGGATGATTTTTCTCATTTATAACTTGTTCTCTAAAACTTTTGAAATAAGAAAAAGCTTCAGATTTCTTTGCTAGAAAATAGACCCAAGTAAATCTAGTGTAATCATCAACTAGAACAAACACATAGAATTTTCTCCAATACTTCCAGTTTTTGTTGGACCGAAAAGATCCATGTGCACTAACTGTAATGCATCAGTCGTTGAGATTTCACCAATTGACTTAAAACTAGATTTATGTTGCTTTCCATATTGACAAGGATCACAAACTTTTTAAGAATCAAATCTAAGCACCGGTAGATACTTAACTAGTTTGTTCTTAGAGAGTTTACATATGTTTCGAAGGTTACATTGTCCTAGTCTTCTACGCCAAAGCCAGGAATGATCTTCCATTGCACTTAGGCAAGGTAAATCTTGGCTTTTTACGTCTTCTATGTTCAAAGTGTAAACATTCTCTTTCCTATTGGCTGAGAGAATAAATTCTTCCTTGGAATTGTGTACTAAGCATTTATCATTCCTAAAATTAAAAAGGTACCCTTCATCACATAACTGACGTATGCTAATGAGGTTGTGTTTAATACCCTTAACAAATAAAACATTTCAAATCAATGTTTTTCCTAGAAGAACAATATTACCAATACCAAAAATTTCTCTCTTAGCATTATCTCCGAAAGTTACCTTTCCACCTTTCGTTTTGATAATCTTTTCAAAATAGCTTTTGTTACCAGTCCTGTGCCGGGAACATCCACTATCCATGTACCATGTATTGTTGTTGGTACTTCATCTATCTTCCTAAAACCAAGAAATGGATTAGACTTTTGGAATCCAAACTTGCTTGGATCCAGAATTTCCAGAAAAAAAAATTTAGGAACCCACACTTTCTTAGAAAAATAGGCTTTATGAAAACCTAGAGATTGGGTTTTGTTTAAGAAACAATTCCTTGCCCAGTGACCACTACATTGACACTTGGTACAAAATGGGTCACTTTGTGGAACAAAATAATTGTTACTAAAAGTTGGTTTTTCATGGGTATAACCAAATCTGGATTTGCTTCTTAAAGGTCGTATTTGGGAATACATTTTATCAAAATTTCTCCTTACCACGAGTAAAGTTCGATAAACACTTATTTAAGGAAAATATTTTGGACTTCAGTTTGATAACCAAGTTTTTATCTTCAAAATCATCAGATTTAGAACTAGAGCTAGGCATAAAAACACTTTTCTTAGAAATTACTTTTTCTAACTCTTTAGAAAGTTTGTTCTTCTCAGAACATTCTTCCTCAAGATTTTTTGAAATAATTATAAAATCATCATTTTTCTTATCAAGATCTTTAGAAAGATCTAATATATCTTTTGTAAAAATAGAATGTATAGAGTTTGCCTTATCAATTTTCTTATTGAGTTTAGAGTTCTCAATCTCAAGAAGTTCAGCAAACCTAGAAACTTCTTCATAGGTTGGTGAAGTATTTTCTTCATCAGAAGAGGATTATTCATCTGAGGAGTTATAATACTTACTATCATTAGAATTTTAAGATACATTGGTCAATGATTCAACATTTCGTACCTTAGCCATAATGCAATGATTTTCAATAGGTAATCCGGCTACAATACCAAGATTCTTCTGTCATGAAGATTCATAATTAAAAGATTCATCTAAAGAGTCACCACCACTGGCACTCCAGGTATCATTTGCTTTTAGAACCTTATTAGCTTTGGCATTATAATACATCTTTATGTTCCTGTCCAAATGCCTTTCTTTCCATTCTTTCTTTTTGAGTAGAGGGAAATATGGTCTAATATGTCCATCTCTCCTGGATTCGTAACAAGTAACTTCTCCATATTTCCTATCTCTCTTTTTCTTTTTCTTATACTTGGATTGGAAACATCTCTGGCCGACTATCTTGTTCATCCTTCGAGCAAGATTTGCTAACTCATTTTCCAAGATTTCACTTTCACTAGAATCTTATTGAACAACCATCTTCTTAGAATTGGATCTGGTTACTCTCTCTGGAGTCTTTTCTTTCATATGATTTGATATTGTTGTAAAAGCAACAGTACCATTCCCATTCTTCTTTTTGATGTTGTCAGCATCTCTCTTCATTTTGGTTTCATGTTGGAGAAGATTTCTGAATAACTCATCAAGGGAAATTTGAGTGACCTTCTTGTTCTCATCTATAGCAGTTCTTTTGGATTCCCACCCATTGGGCATAATATTAATTATCTTATCCACAAGTGCTCCACCATTTTACCCTTTCTCTCCCATAGACTGTAAACTGTTGACAATAGTCATAAATATCTGTTGAACTTTACAAATTGGTTCACCATAAGGAAAATTGAAGCCATGGTATTCAGCTCTAAGCATAGCTCTCCTAGTCTCAATCACTTTAGAAGTACTAAATTGTGTAATCTCTAACTTCTTCCAGATACAATTAGCTGCTTCACAAGAAGAAATTTGGCTATATATATTTATAGTTATTGAAAATAGTAAAGTATTGTGTACCTTATAATTGAGTTGATACTCTTGCTTTTCCTGGTTAGTGAATGTTCTGACTTCCTTATCAGGAATTTTATAATCTCCAGTATGCATAACAATGTTTTCCACTCCAGTATTGATAAAAAAAGTCTTCATTTGATCTATCCATTATTCATAGTCATTACCATCAACGATTGGTGGTCTTGTAGGATTTAGATTATTAATGGAACCAACGTTGACTCCTTCCATACTAAAAATAACCTTTGGCACACAAACTTGTTAGTAGAAAAAGTTCGAAATCACAATGTTCGGAATGAAAATGTAACGACCCAAAGTTTCATTAATAGAAAATATCTCTTGATCCAGTTAAATGTTTATTTATGAAAAATGTTTTTATAAGATGTTAACTTCTTTAGTTTTATGTTAAGATTTGTGACCGTTACTTTTATAGTTGTTGAACAGTGATCATCTGGGTAGTATAAATATAAGGCTTTAACGAACCCATTTCTACTCAGACAAAGGAAGCGATGGCCTCATCCAGTAGAATTTCCCCTTACGAAGCCCATTTGTCAGAGCTCGGAAAAGAGGTGGCGTCTTTGGGCTTTTCCCTTGACCAAGCCCAAGATGAGCTTCATCAAGTCAAGCTCAAACGTGATCATCTACGGGAAAAGTGGAAGTTGATTGAAATTACCACTCGAGCGATGTTATCCGAGCCGCCCCAAGAGTCTATCACCATCGCACACCTTACCCTTAGATCTTATACGACTATTTTAAGGGGTTATGTAACAAATAAGTAGTACCATGTTCATGTACATTATTTTTGTTTATAATAATGAATATAATTTATAGTCATTTTTGATACATTGTAAATATTTTTTAAAGTACAAATGGTGTTTTTAGTTTTTATTTAATTAAGAATTATATTTTATTTAATTAATGGATTTTTGAATTAAATAATATTTTAATAAAACATTATTATTAATATTAAATTAATTTTTTATTAAGTATAAATGATATTATAATTTTATGAATGCAATTAAAATTTTTATTAAGGTTTGAAAGCCATTTTTGTCAAAACCCGTGAATTTTTTCTATAAATGTCGGTTTTTATTTTAAAAGTGAAAATTAACATATTTAGAAAATTATTTAGATAAAAAAATATTATTTTTGGAATCAGGGTGTTGAAATTATCCAACGGTGAATTTTTCATAATTTTCTGAGACAGTCAAATTTTTGGGTAAAAATTAAATACCATTTAAATATATAATGTGTTTTATGACATCATAATGACCCAATGGTGATGTAATAAAATAAAATAATCCTTATGTTAGGCCAATATGTGTTTTATCATTATAATAATGAGGTTTTGGGTTTGTTTTACTTACTTTTCAAAGCATTAATGGAGACCTCAAGACTTATTCAACACTTTGCCTTTTTAAATTAATTTCCATGGGAGTGTGACTCACCTCCACATAAGCAACCCTAATTTTTTAATAAGTTCGGACCTTGGCCTTGTAAAATATTGTTTTCCTCTTTCCATTTCCAGAAACCATGGGAAAATACCATGGGATGGTTTGTGTTTTGGATTATTTTAATATAAGGGGTCCCAAACCTAAATAATAAAGAATTCTCTCACCTTTCCTATATAAACCCACCCAAGCTCCCACTTCCTCCTCACTAAAATCCCTTGGAGTTCATCCAACCTCTGCACTACTCTCTCTAGGATCCTCCCAAGGTGCCCCAAGCTCCCAAGAAGCCTCTCACAAGCCTCTCTCTAGCCTTTGGAACCACACTTCCAAGTAAGGGTTTTTTCTTCCTTTCTCTTTTTTGTCAATTTTCTTTAAGTTGTATTGCCCTTTTAATTTCAATTATGAATGTTGGGGTATGGTTTCGAACCTCTCCCATAATTCCCTCTTATTTTTTTATTTATGGGAGACCCCTTTCTCTCTCATTAAATGCCTCCCATTTACACCCGTTACTATGCCGAAATTCCGAAAGAAACCTTTTTCTCCTCTTTTATATTCAAGCAATACTTTTGTATCATGAATCTAAATTCCCTTTCAATTGTTGGGACATGTATCTATATGACCTACTTACTGTACATTACTTGTAAATATGATGAGGAACCCCTTTTCTCTCTCATGAACCTTTTTTATGAATTCTTATGTCATGCCGTTACGCTGCCGAAATCACACCGATTTTCTAAGCCAATATCATTGTGTAGTGAATACCATACCCATTTCTCCATCAAGGTTATTCACATTTATGCACATTTACTTATTTATTATAAAGTTTTATGTATGAATTTTACATCCTTTTATCGTGGAATAAATTATTATGTTTTATGAATCCATGTTTTATGATCCATGTGGCACACTTATGCATGAAATGAAATGTTTAAGAAGGGTGCGCCCTTTATAGCGCTCCAATGCATTGGGTAAAGTATAGTATCATGATACGTCATGTGCAATGAGTGTTGAATCATGCTAATTCAATTGCAACGAGGGATTACTCATGCTTCAAGTGCTATGAGGGTTTACTCATGCTCCATGTGCAATGAGCCTTGGCTCATGCTAATTCAATGTTAAGTGTTGTTGCCACATTTCCATGTTATGGTTATCATGCATTATCATGCCTTTATGTTCATGTTACTCTAATGCTCTATTGATGTTCCTATTTCCTAACATGTATTGTACTCCTCATGTTATTCATTGTGTACTCCCTTACTGGGCTTTATAGCTCACCATTTTCTTATGCATGTCCTCAGGTTATCCAATGCAATGCTAAGTACGAAGGAATGTAGTGGTCATGTAAAGGAAGTTTTCAATAAAGATGTTGTATTTC
Source organism: Viscum album (assembly GCA_963277665.1). NCBI lineage: Eukaryota > Viridiplantae > Streptophyta > Magnoliopsida > Santalales > Viscaceae > Viscum > Viscum album. The sequence goes on from OY728166.1 coordinate 788,350,363, forward strand.
AAGTTTAAAGTTTTTATGTAATGATACTAAGCCCCAAAGACACTAAACCTCTTGATCTTTTTTGTTGTATCAAGTGAAGTTTTATGTAATAAAGCATGCTTAAGTTGTAATAAAATGCAGGGTTGTCATAGTTGGTATCAGAGGATGGGTTTAGTTATTTTTGGGATTAGGAAACCCTAGTAAAGCCTTAGATACAAGACTAAGCATAATAAAAACATCCCTAAGTTTTGGTAAATACTAAGTAAGTGGTTTATCAACCAAATACATCCCTGTCTGGATACGAGCAGGTAGAGGCGGATCTGGCACAGATGTATCCTAGGGGTAAAACTCGAAAACACCACTTTGAGCTAGACTCGAACGGGAACTGGTGCACGGCAACGGGCCGTGCTGCACTCTTGGTTACGACACTCCCGGGGGATATGTTTTGATAAATTCACAATCTTAGTATGAACCCTTATTAAGGGAAAAATGCCCCTAAGAATATATGTTAGAAGGAAGATCATGAAAAGCCTGGATTAAGTCCTATAGACTCATGAGTTAAAGAGATTAAAGTTTATTTATAAGTCATCAACTTTTGTATTTGGATTACCCTTTATGTGTTACCCCTAACTTTCCTTTTATTCCAGCCAATGGCCGGTAATAGGAGAACTCAGGCTAACAACCGTTGTGAAGATCAGTGTGATGATTGTACTAATGAGATGCTCAATCCAATGGGAGCGGGAATCGTGAACATTGTCACGCTTCTCTCTCAGCTAACTCAAGTTTTTAATAGAAACACGGGTCAAGAGGAATGTTCAACCCCCCCCCCTAAGAAATAACAAGTCGCTATCGAGAGATTCATGAGAAAAAGGCCTCCTACTTTTAGTGGATCATCTGATCCCATGATCGCTGAGCAATGGATCAACTCCATTGAAAAGATCTTCTATATCCTTCAATGTTCTGAATAAGAGAAGGTTCTCCTAGCGGCTTATCGTATGGAGGGTGAAGCTGATCAATGGTGGAAGTTGATCAAAAATATGAAGCCTGAGGAGGAGATCGAGGCTTTAGAATGGAAGGAATTCCGGAAGATGTTTTTCGATAAATATTTTCTGTGCACCCTCCATCTTAAGATGGAAAGGGACTTCCATTCCATCAAGCAGAAAGATGAAGAATCTGTGGGAGCGTACGAGGAAAACTTCACAAGGCTTGCACGATACGCTTCCGGCTTTGTCGTTACCCCCGAATGCAAGGTTGACCGCTTCTTTGGTGGGCTGAAGCCTAGCTTGCGGAAAGCATTAGCAATCCGTGACTTCGACAGCTATGAGGAAATTGTCCGATGTGCCCTCAAGGTTGAAATGGAGATCGGAGAATCACAGGGGTATCATGGGGACAAGAAGCGTAAGGTGGACTTCAATGATGGTGGTCTGATGGATAAATCCAATGGTGCTAAGAAGTTCCAGCACCCAACATGCCAAAAGTGCGGAAATAAGCACCCTAGAAATTGCCTTAGGGGGATGAGAAAATGCTTTAGGTGTGGAAGAGAAGGGCACCTAGCTATTAATTGTCGGCAAGAAGGACCCGCGGCTGCGACAGAGGAGAGGAACGCTCCGTTCGAACCTCAACGCGTTTTTCAATGATACAAATGCAAAGAACCGGGTCATTTTGTGAATCAGTGCCCTAATCCAAGGGTTATCGGAGGCAACCAACAACCTACAGGACAGCAAGGAAGAGATTTTTCCATCACTTCTACTGAAGTGAACTCCGACAACGAAGTGGTGACAGGTACGCTAGTTATTCATTCAAGAATAGGGAACGTACTTTTTGATTCAGGTTCTACGCATTCTTTTATATCTTGAATGTTTAGTAGAACAATCCCAGCACCACCACAAATCCTGGAAGTAAAGATGTCGGTGAGTACGGCAAATGGGGAAATCATTTCATCCCATGAATATAAGTCCTCCCCAGTTATAATCTGTGGATTGAATTTCCCAGTGAACCTCATCATACTCCCTTTGGTGGAATTTGATGCAATTATTGGCATGGATTGGCTTTCCTTATATAGAGCCAACATAAATTGTTGGGAGTGGGAAATAACACTCCATATGGAGAATCGACCCCCGATTCTTTACAAGTGTTAGGAGGAAGATGAGTCTCCTTTAGCTCCATCATCTCAAGCATGGATATTACTGCCTTATGAGCACGCATATCTGGCTCATATGATTGAGTCCAAGGAAGAAACCACCCTTGAAGAAATGCCTATTGTGAGAAAATTCGCTGAAGTATTTCCTGAGGAACTTCCTGGTCTTCCTCCAAGAAGAGATGTTGAGTTCTCAATTGAACTTATACCTGGATCGCTACCAATATCCAAGACTCCATATAGAATGGTTTTTGTTGAGATTGAAGAGCTGAAGAAACAACTACAGGAGAATCTGGATAAAGGGTTTGTACTCCCAAGTGCATCACCATGGGGTGCACCAGTCCTCTTCATCAAGAAGAAGGATGGGTCAATGTGGCTTTGCATCGATTATCGTGAACTTAACAAAATAACGATAAAGAATAAGTATCCTCTCCCAAGAATTGATGACTTGTTTAATCAGCTGCGTGGAGCACAATACTTCTCCAAGGTGGACTTGCGGTCGGGATATTATCAAGTAAGGGTGAAGAAGGAAGATATCCACAAGACTGCTTTTCGTACAAGGTACGGGAACTATGAATTCAAAGTAATGCCTTTTGGACTCACCAATGCTCCAGAAATATTCATGGACTTGATGAATAGAGTCTTTAGAGATTACCTTGACAAATTTTTGGTAGTCTTTATAGATGATATTCTAATATACTCCAAAACCAAGGAGGAGCATGAGGAGCATTTAAAAACTGTACTAGAGACTTTTCGCAAGGAGAAGCTCTATGAAAAGTATAGAAAGTGTGAGTTTTGGTTGAAGGAAGTCTCATTTTTGGGCCATATCATCACAAGCAATGGGATATCTATGGAACCCTCCAAAACAGATGCAATTGAGGGATGGCCGAGGCCAACATCGGTAATTGATATCCTTAGCTTCTTGGGGTTAGCTGGATATTATCGACGATTTGTGAGAAATTTCTCATGATTGTCCAACCCACTTACCAAGCTAACTCGAAAGGGAGTAAAGTTTTCTTGGAGTGATGAATGCGAAGAAAGCTTCAAGGAGTTGAAAATGAGGCTTATCACTGCACCCGTACTCACTTTACCCACAAGTGGGGAGCTTTTTGTGGTATTCAGTGATGCTTCAAAGAAGGGCTTAGGATGTGTGCTGATGCAAAATGATAAAGTGATATCCTATGCCTCAAGGTAGTTGAAAATCCATGAGCGAAACTATCCAACGCATGATCTGGAGTTGGCGGTGGTGATCTTCACCTTGAAAATCTGGCGGCATTTTCTCTATGGAGAGAAATGTGAAATATATACTGAACACAAGAGTCTTAAATATATATTCACATAGAAAGAGCTTAATATGCGCCAGAGAAGATGGATATAGCTCATCTAGGATTATGACTTTTCAATACATTACCACTCTGGGAAGGCGAACAAGGTGGCAGATTCCCTAAGTAGAAAGGATCCAGCGATTCTATCAATGATGAGAATTGAGAAGGATCCAATCTTCTTAGACTTAATGAAGATGGATGTGGGAATCATAAAGAAGGGAACATAATCAATCCTTTCACAAATGATTGCTCAACCATCTCTTTTGGAAAGGTTAAAGGATGCTCAAAAGGATGATGCGGGAATCCAAGAAAAAGTGGAAGCTATCAAAAAGGGAAAATCCTCAGAGTTTAATGTTAATGAAGAAGGAATTGTTCGGTTTGAGAAAAGACTATGTGTTCCATCAAGTTTGGAGCTGAACAAGGAGCTTTTGGATGATGCACATAGTTCAAATTTCTCTATTCACCCAGGCAGCACAAAGATGTATCGAGATATCCGAGAAAACTTTTGGTGGGATAATATGAAGAAGGAGATCGCTGAATATACATCAAAGTGCCTGGTGTGTAAGAAAGTGAATGTAGAGAGGAAAAGTCTAAGGGGATGATGCAACCATTTCCCATACCAGAATGAAAATGGGAGAACATCACCATGGACATTGTGATAGGACTTCCAAGGACATCCAAAGGCAACAATGCAATCTGGGTTGTTGTGGATCGTCTTACAAAGACTGCACACTTCATTGCTATTCGAGAGGATTTCTCTTTGGATCAACTGGCACAGATATATATCAAGGAAGTGGTACGGTTGCATGGAGTACCACAATCTATTGTGTATGACCGAGATCCAAGATTTACCTCTATGTTTTGGAAGAGTCTTCAACATTCTCTGAATACTGAACTGAACTTTAGTACGGCCTATCATCCTCAAACTGATGGTCAATCCAAGCGGACTATCCAAACACTTGAGGATATGTTGAGAGCATCCTCAATGGACATTAAAGGAGGATGGGATCAACATCTTCCTCTAGTTGAGTTCTCTTATAATAATAGTTTCCACTCGAGAATCCAAATGGCACCATATGAAGCCCTGTATGGGAAAAGGTGTAGAACACCAACTTGTTGGGATGAGGTCGGTGAACGTAAACTGCTTGGACCAGAAATGGTCTAAGAAATGGTGGAGAAGGTGAAAACCATTCAGCAGCATATCAAGGTATCCCAAAGTCGACAGAAGAGTTATGCAGATAATCGTCGACGAGACCTTGAGTTTAAAGTCGGAGACATGGTGTTTTTAGGCATATCTCCATGGAAGAAGTTCATGAGGTTTGGAAAGAAAGGGAAGTGAAGTCCAAGGTACATCAGCCCCTTCGAGATTCATGATCATGTTGGGGCTGTGGCCTATTGACTAGCACATCCACCTACTATGGCCAAGGTGCATGATGTCTTCCATGTATCCCTCTTAAGGAAGTACATACTAGACCCTTCACATGTACTCTCTTCTGAGGTGGTACAATTAGAAGACGATCTTTCTTATGAGGAGCAACCAGTGAAGATCTTAGATCATAGAGAAAAAGTTCTACAAAATAAGACAATGACCCTCATCAAGGTGTTGTGGAGAAACCACAAGTTTGAAGAAGCAACTTGGGAGTCAGAGGATATGATGAAGCTAAGTTACCCACATTTGTTTTAGTGTGGGAAAAGGAAAATTTCGAGGGCGAAATTTCTTAAGGGGGGATTATTGTAACGACCCAAAGTTTCATTAATAGAAAATCTCTCTTGACCCAGTTAAATGTTACATTATGAAAAATGTTTTTATAAGATGTCAACTTCTTTAGTTTTACGTTAAGATTTGTGACCGTTACTTTTATAGCTGTTGAATAGTGATCATCTGGGTAGTATAAATATAAGGCTTTAACGAACCCATTTCTACTCAGACAAAGGAAGCGATGGCCTCATCCAGTATAATTGCCCCTTACGAAGCCCATTTGTCAGAGCTCGGAAAAGTGTTGGCGTCTTTGGGCTTTGCCCTTGACCAAGCCCAAGCTGAGCTTCATCATGTCAAGCTCGAACGTGATCGTCTATAGGAAAAGTGGAAGTTGATTGAAATTACCACTTGAGCGATGTTATCTGAGCCGCCCCAAGAGTCTGTCACCATCGCACACCTTACCCTTAGGTCTTATGTGGCTATTATAAGGGGTTATGTAACAAATAATTAGTACCATGTTCATGTACATTATTTTTGTATATAATAATGAATATAATTTCTAGTCATTTTTGATACATTGTAAATAGTTTTTAAAGTACAAATGGTGTTTTTAGTTATTATTTAATTAAGAATTATATTTTATTAAATTAAAGGATTTTTTAATTAAATACTAATTTAATAAAATAATATTATTAATATTAAATTAATTTTTTATTAAGTATAAATGATCTTATAATTTTATGAATGCAATTAAAATTTTTATTAATGTTTGAAAGCCATTTCTGTCAAAACCCGTGAATTTTTTTTATAAATGTCGGTTTTTATTTAAAAAGTGAAAATTCACATATTTAGAAAGTTATTTAGATAAAATAAATATTATTTTTGGAATCAGGACGTCGAAATTATCCAACGGTGAATTTTTCATAATTTTCTGAGACAGTCAAATTTTTGGGTAAAAATTAAATACCATTTAATTATATAATGTGTTTTATGACATCATAATGACCCAATGGTGATGTAATAAAATAAAATAATCCTTATGTTCGGCCAATATGTGTTTTATCATTAAAATAATGAGGTTTTGTGTTTGTTTAACTTACTTTTCAAAGCATTAATGGAGCCCTCAAGACTTATCCAACACTTTGCCTTTTTAAATTAATTTCCATGGGAGTGTGACTCACCTACACATAAGCAACCCTAATTTTTTAATAAGTTCGGACCTTGGCCTTTTAAAATATTTTTTTCCTCATTCCTTTTCCAGAAAACATGGTCAAATACCATGGGATGGTTTGTGGTTTGGATTATTTTAATATAAGGGGTCCAAAACCTAAATAATGAAGAATTCTCTCACCTTTCCTATATAAACCCACCGAAGCTCCCACTTCCTCCTCACTAAAATCCATTTTAGTTCGTCCAACCTCGGCCCTAATCTCTCTATAATCCTCCCAAGGTTCCCCAAGCTCCCAAGAAACCTCTCACAAGCCTCTCTCTAGCCTTTGGAAGCACACTTCCAAGTAAGGGTTTTTTCTTTCTTTCTCTTTTTTGTCAATTTTCTTTAAGTTGTATTGCCCTTTTAATTTCAATTATGAATGTTGGGGTATGGTTTCACAAATCTCCCATACTTCTCTCTTATTGTTTGAATTATGGGAGACCCCTTTCTCTCTCATTAAATGCCTCCCATGTACACCCATTACTATGCCGAAATTCCGAAAGAAACATTTTTATCCTCTTTTATATTCAAGCAATACTTTTGTATCATGAATCTAAATTCCTTTTCAATTGTTGGGACATGTATCTATATGACCTACTTACTGTATATTACATGTAAATATGATGAGGAACCCCTTTTCTATCTCATCAACCTTTTTTTTGAATTCTTATGTCACGCCGTTACGCTGTCGAAATCACACCGATTTTCTAAGCCAATATCATTGTGTAGTGAATACCATGCCCATTTCTCCATCAAGGGTATTCACCATTATGCGCATTTACTTATTGATTATAAAGATTCATGTATTAATTCCACATCCCTTTATCATGGAATAAATGATTATTTTTTATGAATCTATGTTTTATGATCCATGTGGCACACTTATGCATGAAATGAAATGTTTAAGAAGGGTGCGCCCTTTATAGCGCTCCAATGCATTGGGTAATGTATAGTATCATGATACGTCATGTGCAATGAGTGTTGACTCATGATAATTCAAGTGCAACGAGGGTTTACTCGTGCTTTAAGTGCAATGAGGGTTTACTCATGCTCCATGTGCAATGAGCCTTGGCTCATGCTAATTCAATGTTAAGTGTTGATGCCACATTTCCATGTTATGGTTATCATGCTTTATCATGCCTTTATGTTCATGTTACTCTAATGCTCTATTGATGTTCCTATTGCCTAACATGTATTGTACTCCTCATGTTATTCATTGTGTACTCCCTTACTGGGCTTTATATCTCACCCTTTTCTTATGCATGTCCTCGGGTTATCTTATGCAATGCTAAGTACGAAGGAATGTAGTGGTCATGTAAAGGAATTTTTCAATAAATTTGTTTTATTTCAAGTTTAATGTTTTTATGTAATGATCCTAAGCCCCAAAGACACTAAACCTCCCGATCTTCTTTGTTGTATCAAGTGAAGTTTTATGTAATAAAGAATGATTAAGTTGTAATAATAAGCAGGGTTGTCATAGAAAAAGTTTGGAATGATAAAGTTCAGAATGACAATGTTCGGAATGAAAAAGTTCGGAATAACAAAGTTCGGAATGATAAAGTTTGGAATGATAATGTTCGGAATGATAAAGTTCGGAATGATAATGTTTGGAATGATAAAGTGAGCAAGAAAAACTTATACGTCAGTACAAGTATTTCAGAGACCATTCTCTGATACCAATTTTAGGATCGAAATAATGATGTATATGCTCAATATTCAAGAGGTGGGTGAATTGTATAGTTTAAAAATTACTTTGGAACCTTTAAAGATGGTTACAGATAACTAATTATTCCTTAGATAAGGAAAGTTCTATGTTTAAAAAAGTTAAACTAAGCAAATTCACAACACCTCTAACACCAATTGAAAACCTAGAATAAGGAATGAAGTTATAAAATTCATGTTCTATGTGCTTGCTTAAAACTGGAAAGAGATTCTGAAAGTAGGTTCCGGAAATATGGATCTGGAAATTGAAACTTAACTAAAGATTACAATATGAGATTCTACCTTAAAGCGTATAGAATCCAAATGAAATAGAGTACAAGTAAAGAAGTGTAAGAAAGTTATACTTTCCTTACAATACAATATGCAGCGGAAACAAGCAGGTAGTAAAACTACAAATAACAAGATATAAGTCTTTTAACCCAAAGAGAAGGGTATCCAACAACCATGGATAAAGGTCCCTTGATTTATACTTTCAAGCAAGTCTGTCTTACCCACACATGGGTAAGCCCTCGATACGACGATCAGAATCTCTATCTTGCTATCCTCGCAATCCCTCAACTTCAAGGTAGTTGGAACCTCTATCTTCCTCAGCATGGAAGCCCTAAAACTTCAAGGTAGTCGGCACCTCTGTCTTCCTATCCTCAGAATTCCTCGAATGTAATCACCAAAATTCGGAGTCGCATGAAGCTTTTAGAGTTAATAAGTGCCTCTCTCTCTCTAGAAATCACTTCTATCATGTAATCACATGATTCAAAGATCAGTATCAAGCTCTTTCAAATGAGCTCCTATTTATAGGCTCGGTGGACCTCCTTTCCAATGGTCATATCTTCCTAAAAAATCGGAGGGACCTGTACACGTGTCACTTAACAAATGGTTAGTTTATAACGGAATAGATTACATCGTTTTATAACAAAACAAGTGTAACAGAAAGTACGACATCGATTTAAGTCTAACTCAAAAATTTCGGAGTGAAGATTCGGAGTGTAAGAAAAAATATTAAAGAGTAGACAAATTATAAAAGTATAAGCAAAATGAAAGTTTGGAGTCTAAAAACAATAATATTCAGTCCAAATAAATTCGGAGTGTATAAAGCAAAGATCATCAGATTCTGTTTAATAATTGACTTCGGTATGAGAATTTGGAATGAGAATTCAGAATGACAATTCATCATCAAGATTCGTAATGAGAATTTGTAATCAGGATTCATCATTAGATTTCGGTGTCAAACTTCATGAGTGTTCGTATCCAGAATTCGGAGTGGAAATTTATTAGAGTTCGTATACCAAATTCGGAGTGGAACTTCATTACAGTTCTCATCCAGAATTCGGAGCCTAAAACAGAATGCTTCATATCAAGGTTTTAAACGATTCCGAGAATATAGAAATAAATCTGATTCTTATACTTAAAAAATATATGGATATAGATAATGAAAATATGATAAGGATAATTTTCCTTATAAATGCGATTTTCCTTATAAAAGCGATTTTCCTTATAAAAGCAATTTTCCTTATAAAAGCGATTTTCCTTATAAAAGCAATTTTGCTTATAAAAGCAATTTTCCTTATAAAAGAAATTTTCCTTAAAGATAATGTGTTTCTGATTTTCAAAATAAGAAGGAATGGAAAAGTCATAAGGAAAACCTTATTGACTCAACAGAAGAGTCTTATAGCTTCACCCTACCATAGAGAATGTACACTGCTTGTACTAAGAGTACCCAATGATTCTTATCTTACTAGGTCTTCTCTTTTCTCTCCATCTCAGATGAAATGTTTTTATCTATATACACAGTGTGTCTTCTTATGATACATGTTATATAGTTGTTAACTCGGCACTAAATTTGTTCCACATTCCTGAGTTTTTTTACAATATCACAGGCCTATATACTTTGGTTTATGTTTATGTACCATATTTTTTTCCCATGTACCTGGGTACATCGTAGTACCTATTCTTTCCTAGATACTATGGTCATGCTCATATTTTTTGTAGTATTTGAGATTGTGTATTCCTATGGTGAATATCAATTTGTTAGCCTTAGGTAACATGTTTTCTAGTGGCTCTACATGTTTTTCTATATTTTTATTCTGGTGTTAACCCTAGCCATCACAGATAGGGTTCTACATGGTTTTCATACTTTAAACATCACATCGGGTAGTTGGGATTTTTCCATAAATCTGTAACCCTCACTCATCCTCTACTCACACTGTCACCATCACTGAATTTATCCTTAGACTCCCAATTAATCATGGATCTCGATATTTTATAGACCTTTTATCATATTTGAATAAATTCTATACACATCTACAACTTATTAATAAATCCCCATCATTCCTTGCTACCACTATAATGTCCAAACTATGAAATGGGGAACATCGATTTGTTCACGATCCTACTCCGATCATATGACATCATTATCATACCGTGATCGCTCCATAAATCGTGACCATTAACACCTAGTGATGATCCGTTATTCCAGTGAATTATTATGCATTTATCTTCCACTAAGTATAGGTCAAACCACCGACCAAAATAAATATTGATGATGAACATGTGAAAAATAGGGGAAGAAGTTAACAAACACTACAATAGAAAAGAACCTTGGTCAATGTTTTTAGTACTACTCAATTAGTTTATATTAGAGTCCTTAATAAAATAGTCAATAAAAAATACCATAAATTCCTAACCATATGAATATTATTCAATACCAGTTAATTATTACTGACCCAAGAATCAATCTATTATTGGATTTCAATTGCGTTCTTCATGGGATAAACAAACAGGTATTAAAACACTGAAATCATTCCATACCTCGGGTCTTTATCATTCCCTGATGAAGAATGGATCCACTTTTCATCCATTTGTGAGATAAACAATCATTATTGGCACACTTATTTCCAATCCAAGATCCTCCATTGATCGTTCATGAACTCTCCTCCAACAACAAATCTCTCAATCCCCAGTGTTAAGAAGATAACACTAGGGGATTTTCATAATTCAATTTATATATATAAGGGGTTAGGATTAGGATTTAGCAATAAATAAATTAATAGAATAATTTATTTATTTTTTATTCCACCAATGGTGGCCCTCTAGCTGGACACCTCATGCGCATAATGATTATGTCATGACTATGGTGAAACTCACATTCTGGATTTAATGGAGGTCTTAGATTTACCATCTGAGACTTTGTTCACGATTCATTCCATCATTTTAAAAAATCACGTGATTGATATAATATATTTAATATAAGTAATATATCAAAATTGACCCTTTTGGGACATGAACTCCCATGCAAACACGGTACTTGGCTTTAAAAATATTCTTTAAAATATTAGAAATATATATAAGTAAAATCCAATTAACTACCAAACCAATTCAAAAATTCTTTATTTTCAAATATGGAGTCGAGATACCCATTCTCCAAATTTGAGCACCATTCTTCAATATCTATGTTCATGAAACTTATGTCTCCAACATTCTTGGGGAATTTTACATGTGTCAATAGATTTTTCACCAAATCCTTATCTATAATTAAAAAATTATCTTCATGTTGGGTTATCTCCTCCCATATTACTGTGAAGTAAAAACAACTAACTATTTATTTTAGTTTAATTTGTATTATATCAATTAAAATGGTATTTGATAGAAATTATTAATCTTTATATGTATGATCTCCCCTACATATGAACGTGACTATTTCTCAAATGTGATATACATGAAGAAACCCACATATTGATATGGGATTCCACACAATTGTTGTTTTCCTATATGTGATCACACATGTGAATGTGGATAGATTAAATACTCATTGTTTTTGTGGAAGGTTTTAAGAATAGTTTTCTGAAGTCCCGTAGAAGATTGAATTAATGACTTTTACAATGATTGAATAAGATTTATATTTAATATTTCACTATAAAAACCCAAGGTATCTTTCCATATTAAAATTAAGGAAAATATATTAATATGATTATGAATGTAAATAGTGATAGGAAATTGATACGGGGATAATGAAAAACAACAACCCAATACTTGATCATGTCTATCATCTAGAGTATTTAATAAAGGAAAAAGTGGAGATGGTCTAATATTATTTTTGGGTCATGAAATATGAAAACTACATCTAATAAATCCTTTTGGCACACATTTAAACTAATAATTTTTATCTAAATATGTATTCTATTTTTGTTTCTAGTTGGTTCATTTCTTAAACTAGTTTGTGACAGAAATTATAGTAGGTTTAAGGAAATTCCTTTACATGATGATAGTTCTTTAAAATGAAAATATAGTAGTTTATGCGTGGAATAAAAACCACCATTCAATAAGAATCTAGTCATTATTTTTTGGGAAAACCCTCATTAACCAAACTTGTTGGGAACCTTTTTATTAATTCACCACTCTCAGCTCAAGAGGGTTTGAGTGAATAAAGAAGAGGGTAACTCGGATTTGGGAAAAAAATATATATTGATTAACCCATTTCCCTCATAGTGTTTATCATATCCTTGGTGATTTTAATCAGTGATATATATATATATAATTATGGGTATATCTTCATTAAACATTTACACTCATTCTTACATAAATTCCAATAATGTTAATCATAATTATTTTATTATTACATATATATTTTTAGGAATCCCAGTTTTTTATTTTATTAGAATTTGTAGTTCAGAAGAATATATACCACATTATTTTATTGATTAATATAACCCTAAATTATAAAAGTGTTTATTAGTGGTATATCTATTTCAAAATAATGGATATTATTTCCATAATCCTATATAATTCCATTTAGTTTTGATTCAAACCGATTTTTTCCTTGATAAGTAATATATCACCCAAGGATTTAGTGAAAAAAAATTGATCTTGGAAATGTAAATGACCAAAAATCAGAAATAGTTTTTTAGATATATAGTGAGTCAATTCCATAATAGTTTTTGTAAAAATAATTAATATATTTTATAAAATAAATAATAATTTTAATAGTTTTTATCATAATCCCCAGAGGAATGTATTTATTTTTACAAATGATAATGATTTATTGTTCATTAAAAAGGAACCTACTACCTATAAATAGACCCTTAAGAGTTTTGAATCTTATAAATTGTTATAGGACATGAATGTTGAAATAGACTATATATACACTAACCAAATTAATAACTCTCTGGATCTACTTCATGGAGTGATAACTATAAATCATTCTTGGGGGAGGAGGGATTAAAATAATTGTTTTTATTGGGTATAAGAAACCGCCTATAGTAATGATAAATCTCATTTGTATATTCCATTTGATAAATGCTCATTATGATTAAAAGATATTTAAAATGGACATCAACACATCTTTCCATACTAGGAATTTAGTCAACAATTTATATATGATACATAGTGAATGTTTTGAATATCTAAATAGTGTTGTTAAGGTATGAAAGTTTCAATTATCCATTTATTATTTAATTGAATCATATCATATATGGAATTTATTTTTTGATGACGCAATCAATTTTATTGGTTTCATTAAAAACATGATTGAATGTTATGTATAACAGTGAATTAGTAGGATATTTATGGTATTTATAGTCTTTTATATAAATTTAATGTTATCCTTTTTAGAATAAGTTTGATTCTAGTACCCATTATTAAATAAATAAAATGAAGTGACATGAATAATTATGGGATTAGACATATAATTTATTTAATAAATAAAATTAAAGACACAATTCAGAAGCAAGACATCCACACAGAAAGTAAATAAATTTCAATTCATGGATTTGAATTTTATACCCATGTTTTAGGGTTTCCAATATATTATATACAATTTTCAACCTCTCATACACAACTTTAGTTTTTTAAAAGCTACCTTAAAATCATCTGATGGAGTGGAGGTGGCATATTCTAGGCTGGGTGGAAAATAATATTTCCATGTAGGTGAATTATGTCCATCATTGCGTAGTATATCATGTAATATTTAATTTTTTTGGATATTAATCTTATGATTATAAGGTATTCTTTATTAAAAAAGAGGGTAGGTTACATGTTCACATAAAAATGTTCATCCTTTGTGTTAAACCACTCATCAATATCATCACTGAGGTCCTTTGGAATCCAATATTTCATAGACTCCCCCTGTTGAATTGTAGTACTATATTTTTTATCCTCACCTCATCACATTTATCATATTAACATGTGCCAAAAATATAATAATCATCCTTCATAAAATTAGATATATAAGTGGATAAAACTATCCATCATCTAAAATGTTACCATCATTCACCCTTTTAGGATGACCTGGTGTATCCACCAACTAGAAAGGAGTCTATTAGTGGATCTATAGTGTCTAGGATCCTCTTTATATGCTTATATCTAGTGAAACATCCTTATGAATCTCCTATATATCAAAATAATGATAATAGGTTCACAAGAGCACCTTGTTCTATCCATGAGAACTCATTGGAGTCTCTATAATATAATGGCCTTGTTGAGTTCTTTAAACAATCTCATTTTACCTATATTTTTTAGATAGAACCATTTGAAAACACTAATAATTCCCTAACTTTTTCCCTGGGGAAATGAATTTTTGTTTGGATGCTTCTATGACTGATCAACCCCCGGCACCCCTTCCAACTGATGACCAATATACCCTATGGGTAGGACTTGATGTGAAACCTTCTTGGTCTCACTACCCTTACAATATTCTTTATCTTTATCAAAAACAACATGAAAGGTCCCTAATACATTCTAAATAGATAAAACATCATTTACTTGGTGAAAGATATCTCAAATGATAGCCACTATAATAGAGGAAATCATTGAAGTGAATTACTCTATAAGTTCTACACACCATTAATAATTTGAAAGGGGTATACGAGACATATTCTTGTTTTTTAAGATGACATTTGTTTGTCTTATATTCATTGAGTCACTACACCTGTAACCCATTATAGGCCCACCACTTACCATTCATCACCATCTGTTTCATCTTAATTTGTGATGATGATATGTAGTTAACATCGATATATTTCTTCCCAGTTTCTGTACACCCATGGAGATAAGACTCAGACTGATATTTTTTCATGTTACTTAGAGACTCGTTATCATTGTCTCCCTAGGCATTTATGTTTCCCATATCTTCATTTTTGGTGTCCATCCCATCCCTACATGTGTTATACTGATGACCCTCAGAGTTATAATCCAGATTACGTAAGCCGGTAGTGTTACTTTCCTCATGACCTCTAGTAGTGGGGTCCAACAAGGTGTGAAGAGTTATTTCATCAAAGGTGATTTATCTTGTGTTAGATAATGAATATCCCATATATTCCTTGGTTCTTGTCTTCTTTCCTCAATGATCAATGGAGTGGCCTCCCATCCCATAATTACTATACGAAATCCTAGTACAACATTTATCATAATTATTTTGAATATTGTTTCATCCCTAGTATAAGTCATGTGATTTTTATATTCCACGAATAACTAATATTTTTTTGCCATAATCAATAAAATAAATGGTATTTTCAAAGGCAGAACTTAAATAAAAATCAACATAAAATATTGAAAATTGAGCATACCATGCTTTCTCAGTTTCTTTATCCATTTTAATTCATGAACCAAAAGATGATGTAATCCCCCATAGGATTTGTGGGTTCCAAATAATCCAACTCAATAATAAAACACAAATTAATATTTGGGATATAAAATTATTAAAATTTAGATTATCCAAAATGGGATTATAATATTGGGTTATTAGAATTCTAGGTTTAAGGTTAATAAAACCATCACCCCAAGATTTAGCCTTTATAGACTCTAATACAAAAACAATGTGAAAATAAACTCTTCTAGGGGAATTCATTCTCCATACATAAAAATCAAAATAGTCAATATTACACTTCAAAATCTCAAATATATTCATGTAAGAATATTTACCTAGAATAGAAAGGTGAAAAATGATTGAGTGCTAATATTTATTATGTTATTATGGGAGAATACCAATTTTTTCTTAAAGAACATATTTTCATCTTTTCTTATGATATTTTGGGTTGATAGATTAGAATCACCTTAGATATCTTCAAAATACCTCATGTTTTGGGAAGTAGGGTCACACTGGTTTCCTCAATCAGGATTATATACTATATTAGAGTCCTTTACATTTCTAAGGCTAGTCGATTCGACTAGATTTGAAATAGGATCTTGTATGGCCACCTAGGCATATGAATCTTCATTCATTTTCACTCTAATAGAATCTCGATCATTATTCTAGAATAAAAGCATGATGGATTTGTGATCTAGATAAAAATATTTGGGACTTGTGTAACATCCTGGCTCGAAATCCATAGAACAGTTACCTTAGCTGGTTGGTCACATGACCCCATGTGCATCTCCCCTAATGCCAAAGCATGCTGAATATATGTGAGGTCTTAGGGTGTGTATATTGAGAGATCATTCTCTATTTTCAGAGTGTAACATAGTGGAATATCATATCATCCAAATAGAAAAATTAGTATGAAAAATTAAGCAGTAGGAATGGACACTATGCACTTGACAAGTAACCTATCTTAGCGGAAGACCTATAATAACTAATTTAGAGATAAACATCCAAATACTCATATATATATATATATATAATTCAAGAATTAAAGTCATATAAATAAATATATTTCTTTTCATGTGCATACAAAGTAGTAAAAACATGTATACTATAATCAATGCAATACATTTATCAAAATACCATATATATATATATGTGTGTGTGTGTGTGTGTGTGTGTGTGTGTGTGTTTTCAAATGATATCACGTGACCCATCTTGGTAGTGTTCTACCCTAATCCTAATAAAGGCACAAATAAAGCATCATACTATGGATGTTTTCCCTGGTCCCTACCTATATCCATAAAGTCTATCTAGGTACCCAATGGTGGCCCAATATAGGGTGTGAGATAAAATCTCAGTGGCCACAAACAACAATGTCTATAACCTATCAAGTATAAGTAATGAAACCTAAATTAAGGTTAGATATATAACATATGTGTATAAATAATTAAATAAGATCCCATGGGATATACAATATAATTAAAGGGAATTTTAAATCTAAACAAGGCTCCCAAAAAAAGGTTCATGCTCTTATAACAACAAATTTTCCTGAAAAACAAAAATAACTAACATGATCATGTCGTATATCTAGTATATCATATCAACAATGGTCATTCCATATAACCTATGTATCATATCATCCATGGAAATTCTGTAAAACAAGATGTGGCATGTCAAACTAGGCTATGCCATACAACTAGAAGTTTTCAACCCCGCAAGGCTGGATCCAATGTATAGAAGACCAAGGAATCCTCTTCGAGTCCCAGGATTGTCTAGAAGGAAACTTGGTTATTTGTGAATTGGGATCCAATGACCATGTCGACAGGTCATGTCATCTATGGACTAAATCAAGGAAGATCCAAGGGGTATCAAGGCCCAGGGCATCCCACAAAATCAAGACCCATGGAGAAATATCATCCAATGTTTCCACTACCATTATCATGGACAATGGTGCAGCACACCCATGGTGGACTATCAAATAATTAATTATTAAAAATATTCATAAATCCATTCATATCATTTATATTCAATTAATTCTTACAACTAATATAACAATTTTATTTTAATCAAATAATCAATTTACATCATTTCAACACATTGAAAATTAGGTATCACCTTCTCCTATCTTCTCAATAAAACTCAATTAAATTCAAGAAAAGTTATAAAGGATCAATCAAACTATGAAAGAAAACACACACCCATAAGGGTGGTATAAAACATGTAATATGCAAAGGAATAACCATGGGTGGCTTGGGTGGGCCAACAACCTCCATAAAACTCAAAGTTACTCAAGGAGAAACCTAACAAGTTCTATTTCATCCAATATAACAATTTAATTTGTTAAGGGGAACTACTGAAATTTCCATCATATGGATCATTGGAAACTAGATCTATAAAACGAAAAACCATGAGGGAATGGTATATAACACATACCATTGGTCCATATTAGATTTCCCATCTATTATCAGCTTTTGATTTGATCTAGATCATAATAAAAAAAATTAATGGATGAAGAACCTAAAAATAGGGAATATTATCTTGAACATAAATAACTATATTTTATTGAAGGAAAACTAAAAATGGAATATGATGAACTAATAACACACCAAAATTAATTTAATGAGACTGAGGATGTATAATTCTGAGTTCGGATAGAGATTTGGCACTAAAACCTATAAATTTCCTTCAAGGGAGAGCTTTCAATGTGAGGTTGTTGTCCAGTTAAAGGAAAAATAAAGAGAATTAGGTTTTAAAAATCATTAATTTTGAAATGGTCATTTTGATTAAAATTACTAGGCTACAAGGTTTGGCCTCACGGTTGACCAGAATGTGCTCCAACTGTGCACCCTTCACTGCCTTAAGGGGAATATCATAGGCTTAGGGTGAATGGCTTTCCAAACTATTGAAACCTATGTGATTTTCTTCATTTAAAATTTGAAGGTACATTTCATGGGTATGTCCCTCCTTTCTCATGGTTTCCTCAAACTGCGAGGATATCTAGAGCCCAATTTCTTACTCCTCATTGTTTGAGGTAACCATGTATCCTTCCCCCACTTGGTTTCCTCTGACCATGAAGCCTATCTATTTTTCCAAAAATATGGTATCGAGGCTCCGAAAAAGACCCAAACACCCCGGGTACACCCATGACCTCCAAGGGTACTCACATTAGGCCATAAAAATCATTTAAATTGGAATAAAAAAATATATAGTCTTTATTGGAAAACCTGAGATCTTATAGTATTCTACCTCAAAGCCATTAGTCCATGAATTTCCCTCTCAAGGTTGGTCAAGAATCAGCTGAGAATAGATCTGGACAATGAGTAACTATGTCGGCCTCACACTCCCAAGTATCATTCGGGTCGTGCTTCCATAGAACAGGTAATATTGGAACTTAATAGCCTCAAAGAACCTTTTTATTCCATTCAATAATATGTATAGGATCATCTTCAAAATATTAATCTTCTTATAACTCCACCTCATCAGACAATAGAGTATGAAAAAGATCTAAGTGAAAACAGTGTAGCTGAGATATATGGAAGAAGTCATTCATGACCCAATACCTCTATGGTAACTACAACTGATAGGCTACCAACCCTACTCTCCCCAGAATCCAAAATAACCTGATTTTTTATGGTGAATGCTTACCATGTCTCATAATCCATCTAAGTTCCAACTGCTGTGAGATATGTAAAATGACCCAATCCCCAACCTCAAACTCTATAGGTTATTGATAATTATTAGTGAAATATTTCTATCAAGACTCTATTGTATCCATCTATTCTAAATCAACTGGACCTTCTCCAAAGTCTCCTGAATGTGACTAGGTCCCCACAATGCATCATCACTTACCTATAACTTGTATAGTTTTGATCAGCACAGCCTAACATATAAAGCCTAATATGGTTCCATATGTATAGTTCCTTATAGATATTTCTATATTTAAACTCAACCAAGAGTATTTCACTCTACCAAGAGCCCCCAAAATCTAATATGCATGCTAAAAACATTTCCTCTTGAAATTGAATAGTACACTCTGACTGTCCATCAATCTAAGGGTGATATTTCATCATCATATAAACCTACATTCGAAATTCCTTCGAGATATTACATTCTAAAGGAGATATAAAATTGGAACCCTTATCTTATATGATAGAATGAGGGGCCCCATTAAGTATTTATATATCATGGATATAGAAACTACTAAGCTCATCCACTGAGAAGGTCTCCCTGATCGGTAGGAAATGAGAAACCTTTGTGATCCTATCTAGAAAAACCCTAAATGTCATTACTACCTAGATGCGACCTCAAAACACAGGTCATCAAATCCATCATAACATCAACCCATTTCAACTAGGGAATATGTAAATTCTATCAAATCTCAACTATTTGTTGATTATTTTTCATCACATATTCAAATGCAGAAAATCTCATGATACAAACATGTAGGGTCTACAAAACTTCACCTAGGGAATAAAATACTCCCACAAGCACTTTGTAGAAGGGAGAAAGCATTCCTATAAGTCTTGTAAAAAATGGACTCAAATTGGGCTGAAAATCGTGGAAGAAACATGATGTGATTAAAATTTTCAAGGAGATTTAAGTGACTTGTGTACCATCATCATGAAGGGTACACAGACCGCATGAACTAAGAACCAACATTATGAGTAATGACATGCAAGGCACTGGCCCACAGAGAAATGGCCAGTAAACCCCGTTGACAGCAAAACACATCACTGAGGGAATCAATCAAAAAAATTCCTTTTGAAAACCATCTTACAAACTCATTAGTTTGCGAATGAATAAATTTGGAAAGGTTCTAAAAACCATGATTTGTGAACCAAAACCTCTGTAAACCTCAATTGATCAAGTCTTCCACGAATCTAGATATATCTTTGTGGTCTATTGAAAAAAAATTACATGACCATATATATGATTTCACTCTTTCTCTATAAAAGGAGGATAAACTAAATTGAGAATGGACAAGTGAATAAAGCACGGAAGTGACCCTATAGGTTGTCAGAAATAATTCGGAGAGGATTCTGGCTTCTGTCTCGAATCATCTGGGAAGCCTGAATTTCAAACCATGTTTTCCGTAGGTATAACTAGCTGCAAACCATAAAATGAATGAACATAATAATTAGGGGAGAACCCCATACCCAATTGGTGAAATTGAAAACCACAAATTCTTTATGGATGAATTCCCCACAAATGATAGTCCCCAGTAACCTCCTACGAAATGGTGTTTTGTATAGTGTATCACTATGCGGATTTAACTGGGTGAAGCGTACTGCATCAATACACAAATACAACCTATAGAGGCTTGACAGACCACATACCACTGTGGTATGTGGTGGTCCATGACCAAGCCATTATACTACATCAGCACATGGATGACCCTTCTATATGCAAATACCTATGGTATTTAGAGATCCACCCATACTACATAAGAAAAAAGTATGTGGAATAGGGAATATTCAAGTATTCTTCTTCCAGTCCCAATCTCGTTTCTTTGTTACCATTTGGTTCTCCATAGACCCTCCGCAAAAAAGTCCCCCTACATTATTCCAAAGCCTCCTCCAAATCCACCGGACCCATATGATCAGATCATCGGGTGCATCAGCGTTCCCCTTTGTGTCCACATACCTATGGTAAGAGGAGTCTCAAAGGTTCTCCCCACAACGGTTCAGAATCCAGGGATTTTTGTATGTCTTCATTTACATGGTAACCTAGAGTCCATCCGTTGGATGTTGATGTGAACCTCCCTATTCTAGGGATTATAGGTGATCACTTTCTTTTCCATTAAATGTGGAAGAATGATCTGTTAAAGGACTCATGTTCTCTACTCCTTTTGATAAGAGTCGGCATTCCTCATGTTTCCCAAAATGCATTTCAGGTTCTCCCACTAAGGTAATTCCCCAATCTTCTGAGGGCCAAGCCGCATGACCACCAATTCTATCCCAAATTGAAACGTTCACTGCTCTATTCCCTCACCCATTATTTCCCTGACCTCTTCCTTCATAGGCCCTCCCTCTTCCATTAGTGGGATAGGAGGTGTGTGGTTGGTTGGATATCTCACATCCTCTTGTTTCTCACACTAACCATGACTCACGTGGGCTTAGAGATTTGTGATGATTACAACAGACATGCAATTATAAACTATGAGAACACTAATTCATGATCAAATCTAGATAAGTAGAACACCTTCCTAAAATCCTGACTCCATAGGGTGCCCTTAAAAATGGTTTTTCCGAATCAAGACCTCTCAAATGGGAAGTTCTTTTGCATAAGCCCCATGTTTCCCAAAATACATGGGCTCTGATTCCCCTCCTAAGGATACATAGAAAACATGTATTATGTTTCTGATCCCAAAATTATGTAACCTTTCATCCCTCCAGGATGATGATAAACTCCAGAGTTCCTTATTTTATGCCTTAAGTCAGCATTAACTCGGTAGCATCAATTCCTTGTATGCTAATGATGATCCTGCAAACCAGAGGTAGCTCATGGATACACTCGTCAGAATTGAACTAAGGATTCAATAACATATGAGAACGACTTAAATCTATAAGAGAGTCCAAGAATAGGCAATAATTCCCCCAAAAAGGGTGTGGTGAGCCCGACTTCCCGTCCTATCGACCAATGGAGTCCATAATTGTTCTTTACAAATAATCATCCAATGAGAACCTGCCTTGGGAAATAAGTTCAACGGATCATGGATACCAGGGCCGTTGGGTATTTCTGGATCCCTGAATAAACCTGTTGGAGACCATCCAAGGAAGTTATATCCCATGATGACCAATTGCACAAGTACTTGACCCCATGAATTCGCCAGTGGGGATCATTTGACTATGGAACATCCTTTACAATACAAGAGGGGTAAATATCCCCCATCCCCACGGGGTCAATCCAATCATCCTTTAAATGATGAAGACATGAATCTAGTTAAAATTGAAATGGTGAACCCAATTTGAAACTCTACATAAATAGATGTGTGATGATTCTCATCAGACCATTTGTAATTCTCTCTAAATGCTCACCTTGTGTATAAAAAAATGGTGAACCTGACATGAAACCCTTCGGTAATAGGTGTGTTATTATTCTCGTCATATCATTTGGTCTTATACCTAAATGTTCACCTTGGGTTGAAACAAAAATGGTGAACTCAACGTAAAACTCTATGGTAATAGACATTTGATTATTCTCATTGCACCATTTGGTATTCACCACAAACTCTCACCTCGGGATGAAACAAAAATTGTGAACCTAACATGAAACTCTATGGTAATAGATGTGTGATGATTCTCATTAGACCATTTGGTTTTCTCTCTAAGCTCTCACATCGAGTCGAAACAAAAATGGTGAACCCAATGTGAAACTCTATGGTAAGAGATGTGTGATGATTCTCATTGGACCATTTCGTCTTCTACCTAAATTCTCACCTCAGGCAGAAAAACAAATGGAGAACCCGACATGAATCCTTAACCAAGGTGGCAGTCTTACCTCACTCAAGCCCCTTCACCTCAAAACAACAAAAAAGCTGGGAAAGGATGCCAATATGGTTCATCAAATATGAATATGTTCAAGATAATGCTACTTTTATGGGGTTTTGTGGTCAGTCTGTCATATATGTATATCAAAGCGTCCTATAGAGAAACATTCAATTCGAATGACATCCCAACCACCAATACAAGCACGCACCTCAGTGATATCGAAGGTGGTTGGGGCCCCGATGAAGAGTGGGACCCCCTCTCCAACCCAGCATCTTCAACATAGGGTATCCAACAAGTTGATAAAATAGTATCACCGAAATGGTACACTCCCCATGGTGGAGGCCATGAGACAAGCCCTCTGGTCTGAGAAGGCTCACCAATCACCTTCTCAACTAAGGCTGACACCCTAGAATATGGCGACCGTGGTGGTCATCTCAAACCATTTCGGGATCTTGTATTTGGAACGTGACCCCACATACCACTTTTATCTTAGGGAGGTGGATGAATTCAATGCTGACATCTTCATCTCAACTACCCAAGGGTCCTCTCATAGGCACCTTCTAGAGAGTTTCACCACCTACACAAAGCAACCAAGTCTCATCATGCTAAAGAGGACCTTATACCAGGGGCACCTGCTGATTTCCAGAAGACTTGGGAACCCCGAGCTACCCACCAAGGGAGGAAAATATATAATCAAGAAAATGATATCACCCTAGTTCCTGATGAGAAACTCTATCATAAAAATGTGTCATCATTCAATGGGAAGATATACAACTCTTCCCCCTCCACTCAAGCCCACCACATAAATATGGTGGCACAATATTAGCATGTGTATGTTCTTACTAGTTCTCTTTGGTCCCACCATGAAGACAGAGCAGAAAACAATAG
Source organism: Viscum album (assembly GCA_963277665.1). Lineage (NCBI taxonomy): Eukaryota > Viridiplantae > Streptophyta > Magnoliopsida > Santalales > Viscaceae > Viscum > Viscum album. Next base: position 788,374,386 of record OY728166.1, read on the forward strand.
AGAGATGTAGATATCTGATGATACACAAGAAGCTCGTCATCCAGATATGATGACAACCAGCTACACATAGGCGTAAACACCTTCTGATGCATATCAAGTCCGTCATCCAAAAATGAAGGTAACCAGCTGCACATAGGAACAAATACATGTTGATGAATATCAATCCCACCATCCAAATAGGGCAGAAAACAAAATTGAGTAGATTCAAATTCCTATGGATGTATACAGATCATGTGAGACAAGTATAGAGGCAAGCCACTATATGAAAATCCCCTCTCATGAATATGAAGCCCACCATTCAAATACGATAACATCTATAGAAGAAAACTATAGGTTGACTCGATCCACTATCTCGATGTAGGAGAACTGCCGGTATCTACTAGCAACCCATGGGGGACCGGATATGGTACAAAATCCTACTCTTACATCGAAATAGGGCTCCATACCCATTCCATTCAAATATTTCTCTCATCACATACTAGAAATAATGGATGATTAGATGTAGATCCCCAACCATATCATCCATACATTCCAAGATAATATTGTATAGAAAGCGAAGGTGAGAAACTAGGCCCACGACCCAATTTCCTTGAAATCAATTACTTACTCTAAAAATAGGTCAGTCGCCCAAGAGCATTTATGCATCCCTACTCTAGTCTAGGAGCATCGATGGAAATATCCCATGATATATGGATAGCCGGATCAGGAAAAAATACTCGTTCCAACTAGGGGATGTTGGTCCAACGTGGTGGCCACTCTAGGGTAGTATATGTCCTTTCCAGAACTCAAGATGACCATCAGCATATTCCAGCTGCATCCCAGGACCCAACAGTATTGGGACCAGTATATGAAGGCCACTACCAATAGCTAGAATCCTCGGTTACTCGCAAGAGAGTGTGCAAAAATGAAATGTTCCAAAGGAAAATATAAAATGAATGGCACATACATGATCCTGATCTACTAAAACCTGGGGTTATTGACGCCCCCGAACATATATTAATATATGCTCATGACCCTATCAGTCCATTACAAAAATATGGAAGTGGAAATAGTAATTTCTGAGGCCCTCCACACAATGTTGCTACCAGTAGATCTGATGGTCATCCCCAGAGCTTCCACGGGGGCTTACTCCATGGGCCTGGAATGATCGATCATAAGAGCCTTTCTCTTGATGCGTGTCAGGGTAGCCCTACCCTTGACCTAAAGATCAGGTAGAAAGAAGGCCATCCCCTTGTTGTTTTCCTCCCTGATGGTCCACCCTAGGGTATACACTGCAGATATTCTTCTCCTTGTAGTCGGACATCGATTCATGACGGTAGTCCTCGCCACGATGACCATAATTTTGAAATCCCTCCCCACAATGGTTTTTGCTGTGAAGGCCCTCCCCATAGTAACATCTAGAAATGAGAAGGTCCTCCCCTCATTGAAGTACATTTTTAAGGCCCTCCCCAGGATGTAAACAGTATAAATTCTACCTATAGTTAGTTTTCACACTGTGATAGTAGTCCTCTCCATCGTAGCAGTCATCGAGATGGTCCTTCCTTCAGTGACATCAAGTAGTATGAAGGTCCTCCCCTCATAGTTTCCCACCATGAAGTCCCTACCAAGGTTATACACTATAGGGACACTACCCATTTCCACACATCTTGTTTCAATCGTATCCCTCATCATTGCGGCACCAATTACAAAGGTCCTCCCAGAAATAAAAATCCATACTGGCAAGAAGGCCCTCCCCTTGCTAGAATAAATATGAGAAATCTTTCCTATGATGAGGAACTCATAAAGATGGAGTCATAAATACCAGGCACTCTATTTATGATCAGTGATATCATTTCTCAACCAGAGGATGGTCTGGGGACATTCCCATCCTCTAAGACACCCCCACACCGTTCACATATCAATGAGGCTCCAACCAGCCCAATTACTTGGAACATTGTTTAAAAAGTATTCATGATGGGAATATCAAGTATAAGAGTCCCCAGAAGAACAATTGAAGGATATGTTTCAAATGAGAAGACAACTAGTTGAGGATAATATTCCAATGGTGTATTGGCCTACATCAACTCCTCACTTTGACATACTATGGGAGTTTCCTGGGGAATGTATGCATGACATTTGTCTCAATATATGGTAGAATATTCTTCATCTAAAAGTGAAGTTATTTCCCTATGAAGTGTATGCAGACCATGAGAAAATGTTATGGGAGCTTCGCTATCTAATCAACTAGGAATCCCTCTCATCCGCATGGTAGTCGTGATCATAAAGGCGGAAGAAAAACGTTGAAGTTACTTACCTCCATGCACTTCATAAGTTACATTTCCTCATTGTTGATTCCCTAAATAGTGTTCATATTCAATGATGGGGAGAACATGGAGCTCTATACTTCAACACACATCATGTCCATCAAACATCATTGGAAATTAAATCATGTAACATCATTACCCAAAGGCTACAATCAAATGAAATCCTTGCTCGGAAAATATGGGATAATCAACAATAAACAACCTGGATTAAGACTCAAGAGTGTTAGGACCGAAGACATCAAGCCATCGAAATTCCCATAAGCTAGACAACTGAGAACATCCAGCAGGATTCCTGCCCAAGGGATTCCAACTAGAAAGCAGTGATTAGGACTTCAAAAGCTCATTAATATAGTACATATCTGATACCATACTTGGAACATACCCACGCGAGAGTACATGAAATAAAAAAGGTGACAATAGTGGCAACTACCATCGAAACGTGGGAATAACCCTATCATGCGAAGCTATGGCCATTTTTAACTCAAAGTTCCCCCATAAGGCCCAAAAAATCCAGTTTATAGTGTATTAAAAAAATAATAGGAACAACCAAAACCCACAAGGTTGGGGGAATTTTAACCTCAAGTTCTCGCACAGTGGATGTCTATATTTTCCAGTCTCAGAAGAACGATGAGTAGGGAAGTCACTCATTCCACCCTGTCTCAAGGATCACACCCTCTGAGATGAAGGCGCATTATGAGGTCAGATCATGGCTCCCGTTAGGTAAATATTTTCCAAGAAACCCTAAGAATATCATATAATGGATGGAGATAATATAGGACCTAGAATATATTCCTAGCAATTGACCCTGGGTACACTACTCCCAATGTTGTATACATCATTGAACATAGTAAATGTCAACACCATGAATCTCATAGTAAATGATACAAAAATATAAGTTGCAAGGAAAGATTTTTCCCTCTCAGAGTAATCCTACACTCAGCCTGAAGGTGTCCATACCCAGAACTAGAGAGCGGTCCAAAATTTAGGCGCCCCCTAATATAATCGATCACTACCTCCCTCACAAAACCCCAAAAAAGAGAAAAATAAATACCATGATCTATATAACCAACCGCCTCCTCCCATGGAGAATGTGTCCCTCACACTCAAATAAAGATTCTCCAAGAAGGAGGAAGAAATAAAATAACTTAGGTGAATTAACGTCGAGCTGCATCGAGGGAGATATCTAGCCATATGTGTTCTCCCTGCGGAATGTCAGCAGGTATTCCAAGAAGAGGTTCCCATACCATAGGGAATCATCCTAGTGAATTAATTCAAGCTCAGAGGCCCATCCAACTTGGCACCGAGACAATCAGCCTACCTAAAGCCAGCCCCAGAAGGATATCAAGACTTCCCCCCATAGGGAAGGCAGTCCAAGTATATTTAGGTAAACCCATAAAGGATAGCCCCATATGGGTACCAACACCAAATTCTAGGAGTGCCGACACACCCATCTTTGGATGTTGCCACGCTAGCCCAAGATCAAGTCCAGAAGGATATACAATTATGGTTGTTTAATATCATCGAGTAACATAGATCTCTACTAGAAGCCATGGAGGGGTGGTGTTCTCCAATACAACCAAAGCTAAAATCCTACCCTGATCCGGTGATCAATGTTATGCCACCTCCAAACATTGAAAACTTTTTATTATCAGTGTCCAATGGCTCAGGAGACCCGTAACAGCATCTAATTCACTACACCTATTACTGTTACCCCGTGATGGGCACTTCAGAGCAATAATAAGCAGTAAAACTCATATGCTTCATGTGAACCTTGTAGGGATTTATTGTTGTATAGTATACTAGATTTCTAGCTAACTCAATCACTAATTGGGAGGAACACCCCTAAATGATTCTCTTCTAGTTCAGTTCGATGATTCCTAAGGCAACATTCAGTGATCTCCTAAACTGCAAGAAGCGAGAGAATGAAAGAGTTTCAGACTACATTGCTAGATGGAAATTCTTGACTTAATCCCAGAACCAATCGCTCCCACAAGATGAAATGCTCAATATGTGCATGGATATTCTTGGTCATCAATGAAAAACACTTCTTATCTCAGTGAATTACCCATGTGGTTTCTGTGGTTTCTCTTCCATTTCCCAAAGTATAGAATACTTATTGTAATGGAACAATCTAATGTCTCGAGTGGACCCATCTGCCCAAGGAAAAAGAGCTGGAAAAGGTGAAGCATATTTTGTCACACCTATGACACCCCCGACTCCAAATCTAGTTGTGAGGCCTCAAAAAAATAGTGTGGAACCCCCTACACACCAACATCTACCCCCAACTCATAAATATTATTGAAAGGGTGATAAAAGAAATCAGTTTGAGGAGAAAAGATATAATTTTTACTCATTTTGATATGAATAGGTCCACGACAACTTCATAACTGTCGTGAATTGAAACTCGCTCCAGCTACTAGATCCAAAGAGAGCTGATGAAGTGTGTCTCGAAGACTGTCCAAATTATTGTCCCTATCACCGGATACTAGGACACACCATCTAGGAATGCGTTTTCATTATGGATATCTTGCAAAAGAAGGTGGATTCTGGACAAGTCATGGTGGGCCCGCCACTAACATAAGTGGCATATATTTCTACCTCAGACTCAAAAGAGGAAGAGGAATGGAAAATAGTCACCAGTAATAAGGATAAATGTTTTTACAGTTTGATGACTTGTAAAATAGTCACTCAAGTTCATGGAATCCTCCAGGCACAGTTGAAGCAACCAACAGTGCCCCCAATAGTTCATAATAAAACACAACCATCATACTCATCCCTACAGTCTGCTAAAGGCTAGAAGGGAAGAAATCATGACTAGGAAGATGGGATTCCACCAAAATTGAATCCAGTCCTAATACTTTTGGACATTAGACCGTCAGACTTAGTACAATGCGTGCAGCCCCACAAAAAGGTACAACGGGAACTGCCCCTCCAAACGATACAATGGAAACTCCCACGCTAAATGGAACCATAATAAAGAGGTAGTCAGATAGAAACATTTTATATTCAATAATTTATCTCTGGATCCATTAATTTCAATCACTTTGAGGACCCCTTCTCTAATTAAGACCATGGCCACAAACCTGAATTCTACGTACCCAACCAAAGAGTCGGTGGAAAAGGCCACCGAGACCAAGGGTTTTCAAGAAGGAATTATTGATGTTATTAATAGTTTCATGACTTATTATATACTCCCTTTAATTATTTTATATGAAATGTGCATAATTTGTGTAAAATATTAATGTTTTAATACTAAGTATAATTTTTCAGCATTTTTTGAAGTAGTCCAATTGAGTTAGTTTACTATTTTATTTATAACTCTAACCCTAATGATCCATATTGTGTGGTTATTTTTATTAATATTACTTATTTATTTTCATAGATATAATTAGAAAGAATCATTGGCCCATTCTGTCATTTGAATGGTCATATAGACCCCACAAGAAGACCCAAAGAATCTTTGAAGAAACTGGCCCATCAATGAAGCTTTAATTGATGGGATCCATCAAGAAGTCCAAATTCCATTATTCTCCTCCAAAGTTCGGGGCAGAATTTAAGTATTATTGGATAAAAATTTCAAGGCCAAACTCCAAAGAAAAAATTCCTAAATGATTAATTTAAACTCACCCCACCATTCTGGCAGGAAAATAAATTCAGTAAAGTATTCATGACATATCTCATGATTTAATCATCCAATCAAGCTGATATTTTTAAGTGTGAAATAGAAGATATATGCGGATGACGTTTTTGAATTAAGTGTTCAGATCTAATGGAATATTCCTATTGATAAACCCATTCAAATTTCGGCATTCCAAAACGTATGGATTAAAATGCACAGTTTAACTTTGTTTAATCAAACCACCATGACTTTGGATCCATAAGTCGAAAGGCCTCCAAAATTTGAGATAATTCATCCATCATTAGTATGTAAAACTTTGAATAAGAATATACCTCGATATTTGGCTGTCTGAATGTCCAAATCATCAAGGCAAGTGGAGGGACAGATTGGGAATGCCAACAGTCCACTTCCTTGGGCTATAAATACATTTCCCTCCTCTCCTTCAAAGGGGTTGGAATTTCAGAAGAGAGAAGCACATATTGGAATGACTAAAGCATTGAAAAGGTCTTGGGAGGACCTGACATACTCATGTTTTTACTTGATATACCCTTCCTCCTCTCTTTGATTCCTTTTCCTTTTGTGTTGTTCTTTGTTTGTAATCTTGTAAATCTTGGTTTTTGTAATTCTATTTTAATGCATGTTTCTTATTATTCATATATTATTCTCATACACCTTTTGTTAAATAATATTATTGGTCTTAAAATAGTTTAAATACAGTTGAATACCCTTCCCTTATTATGAATTCTCATTCAATCTAAAGTTAGTATTTAATTCCCTTCACTATTTTTGTGTGTGAGTTCGATAAACAACACTTTTCTTATCCCTTTATTTTTCATTTATTTATAATTCATATAATAAACATTACCACCAAATTATTAACCAAAACAATGGATGATAAAATCTACCATTGGGTTGAGTTATAATTCTAGGATGTTAAATTATTTAGGGCATTTTCTCGAAGGATATTCCTTAAATTAACATTATGTATGTTAAACTTAGAATGTTGTGGATTAATGACATAATTTTTTTAACGCGTGGTTTCCATGGATTATTGGAACCATAAATACACTACCATAAAAAAGTTATAATTGATATTAGAACCCCATGTTAAGTTAAGGCTTGTATTAAATCCTTAACACTTTGGAATTCCAATCAACGTTATCTTGTAAAGTAGGTGTTAAATATTATGAAATATAAAGCAAAGCTCATGGATATCGCAAACATAACTCCATAATAATTAACCTATCCCAATATTTATCAAATTTTTAAATTAAACACCAATCATTATTAACCTCATTTAATCTCTAAAAACAAACCCCCCAATCAAAATACAATCAACTAAAAACATTGGACTATTAAAATAGTATCATCACTAAGGATTCGACCCAAGTGATGTTATACACATTAGCAGAGAATCAGAAATTTGAACGGTCTATAGGAGACAATCGGCCGCACATTCAAATAGCGTTTTTGATGGGGATGGTGAATTTATATAGTCATTAGTTACTAGTTACTCTAAAAAACCAAAAAACAAAGTTTTTAAAAATTGAAAAAAACACACAAAGAAATACCCGTCTTCTTCTTTCATCCAACATCTCTCTGAATGCCTCGTAGCCTCCCAAACAATCCCACAGATTTTTTTGACCCATAAATTGAGCGAACACTTTTCTAACATAGGAGGAACATTAGGGATAATCAAATAATTCCAGAACCAGTCCTTGTCCAACTAATTGAATTAGATATAGACAATACTAGGGAACAAACACTTAAAGAACTCTCTTACCCTAATATGAATTACCAACCTCTTAGTATTCAATATCCAAACATAAAGGTGGAAATCAAACTCAAATCGGGTTTGATTTATATTCTTCCTCATTTCTATGGGCCAACTGGTGAGGATCTGCATCTCCACCTTAAAGAGTTCCAAGTGGTGTGCTCTACGATGAAGCCTTAAGGGGTTCCTGAGGAACAAATAAAATTTGAAGCATTCCCCTTCTCCCTAGATGACTCTGCCATGTCATGGCTCTACAACCTTCCTCCTGGTTACATTACCACATTGAATGACATGAAGCGACTCTTCTTAGAGAAATTCCTTCCTGCTTTTTTGTACTACTTCTATCCGAAAGTAAATAAGTGTTATTCATCAATTCCCAAGTGAATCACTCCATGAGTACTGGGAGAGGTTCAGAAATCTTATTTCAACCTACCCACACCACCAAATCCCTGATCAAATCTTGATCCAATACTTCTATGAGGGGTTATTGGCGATGGAGAGAAATCTCATTGATTCCTCAAGTGGTGGTGCTCTTGTTGATAAAACTCCCGCGACTTCAAAATATCTTATAAGAAACATGGAAGAAAACACACAACAATTCCATACTTAAGCACATGCTCAAGTAAAAAAAGTTCAAGACAATCAATCCATAGAGCCGAACAAGATGACGGAGTGAATGAGTGAACTTACAGGTCTTGTGCGATAACTAGGTGTGGCATCCAAAGCCCCAAACATATCTTCTCTACATTCTATGTTTCCTGGACTTATCGAAAACTATGAAATTTTCAACTCACCACCACACCCAATAGACACATTTCCACAACTTCAAGAGGGTCAATATGATTCATCTGGACCAATGGAGCTCAATGAAGCATATGCTCAGCGGAACCCCAACACTCAACAATCCGGTCAGTTTATTAGAAACTTCAACCAACCTCACTTTGAGCCCTTATCTTCTTCCTATAAACCAGGCCTAAGGTATGGTAATCCCGTCTCTCATCCCCCTCAATTCCCTCCTCAAACCCCAACTAGTTTCAATATGGTCAAGGTGTTCGTAACTTCTAACAACCATAACCTTTTGTTCCTTAACAATAAAGGAAAAATCCTCCTCTTTGATTCCACTATCCTAATGAGCCTTCCCAATTCCCAAACAAATATAATCACTTTCCCAAGAACCAAAATCAAGGTAATCGCAATTTGAGATAGGCCTATTCTTCAATGAAACCATGCGAAAGTGTTGTTGAAGATATTTCCTTTTTAACCCGCTCCAGCCTCCAAAACATTGAAACTCAAATTGGTGAAATTTCATCCCACCTAAGAAAGCAACAACAGTCAAATTCTTCCCAACTCCCATCTCAACCATTACCCAACCCCAAGGGTAATGTAAGTGAGATTACACTTAGATCGGGAAAGAAAATTCTTATACCTCAAGATATGTCCTCCAACCCCCTTTAAATATTGACATAGAAAATGAAATGAAAAAATAAACTTGAAACGAAATCTGAATTAATTCCCTCACCTCCTTTCATTCCACTTAGGAAACCAATTCCTTTTCCTCAAAACATTTCTAAGCCAATGAAGTCCTTTGAACCCCATCCTAAAATGCTCGACGTGTTTAGACATGTCGAAGTGAACGTTATCCTTTTAGATGCCATTAAACAAATCCCTAAGTATGACAAGTTTCTTAAGGAACTGTTCACCCAAAAGAGGAAACTTAGGACCTTTAAAAATGATTCCACCCAACAATATATTCCCATAAAATGCAAATATCTAGAGAACTTTACAGTTTCATGCCAAATTAGAAGTTCCTACTTCGATGATGCACTCATAGACTTAGGAGGCTCAATTAATGACATTCCCAAATCTATCTTCTTCAACCTTGATCTAGGTCCCTTTCATCAAATGGGTGTTTTTATTCAATTGGACAATAAAATCACTGATAGTCCTGAGGGTATAATTGAGTATTTCCTTGTTCGTGTGAATGATCATATCTTCCCTGCGGATTTCTATGTCCTTGACATGGAAGGTGAGACAAACTCTCTTAGATCTCCCATAATTCTAGGAAGATCATTCCTCATGACTACTATAACTAAGATTTATGTCCATTCAGGAATCTTATCCATGGAATTTGGTGACCAACTTTTCAAGTTCAACATTTTCCAAGCCTTGTGATACCCATATGAGGGTCACTCTACATTCTCAATCCATGCTTCTGAGTACACTTCTAAGAGTGAATTGAACCCCAATCCATAATTTTCTTCATGTTCAAATGATAAAGGATCTTCTGAAATCTGCACTATGATTAAAAAAGTCATAAATGGTGATATTTATAGAGACCTATCATTCATAGACTTTATCAATCTAGTGGAACTTGAAAACTATCTTGAATCCCACATCAACTCTGATCTCTACTACTCCACCTTGGACAGTATTAAGGAAAATGAATCTAAAGGAACTGAAGTCCCTTCCTACATTCCTGAGTTGTCTAACCCAAAAATGAAAGATGATACTGATCTGAAACCTCTTCCCAAACACCTAAAATATTCATTCCTTTTCCAAGATCACTTTTATCCTGTCATTATCTCTTCTCCACTTTCCAAAACTGAGGAGTCCAAAATTGTTCAAGTGTTAGAGGAAAACATAAATGCCATTGGTTGGACCCTAGATGACTTACCAAGAATCAACCCTGCTCTTTTCATGCATCACATCCATCTTGAAGAATCATGAAAACCAATTAGACAACAATAATGAAGACTCAATCCACTCATACTTGAGCCAGTTAGGGAAGAGATCACCAAGCTTCTCCAAGCTGGTATTATCTACCCAATTTCTGATAGTGAATGGGTTAGTCCCATTCATGTTGTACCTAAAAAGGGTGGGATAACTATTGTCACAAATGAACATGGGGAGTTAATCACAACTCGAGTGATGAAAAAATGGCGTGTGTGCATCGACTATATGAAATTGAATGTTGAAACAAGAAATGATCACTACCCTCTTCCATTCCTTGATCAAATTCTAGAACAATTAGCTATAAATTGACAAAATTTCTTTCTTGAGGGATACACTGGCTACATCCAAATCCCAATTTCACTTCAGGACCAAGAAAAGACTACATTCACATTCCCCTTTAAAACATATGAACATTGGAGAATGCCTTTTGTCCTTTGCAATGATCCTAAAACATTCCAGAGGTGTTTGCTGAATATCTTTTCTGAATTCATTGAAAACTACATGGATGTCTTCATGGATGTATTTAACATTTATGGTGAGTCATTTGAATCATTCTTGAATTCTCTCTCTCTAGTCCTTCATAAGTGTGTCACGCGCACCCTAGTGTAAAATTTTGAAAAATTTCACTTCATGGTTTCAAATGAGATTGTTCTTTGGCACATAGCTTCAAAAGAGGGTATTGAAGTTGATCCTGCCAAAATTGATGTAATCCAATCACTTCTAGAACCCACATCTATTCGATACTTCCGTTCATTTCTCAATCATACTAGTTCCTATCGACAATTCATCCATAGCATCAGTAGGATTTCCCTCGCACTCACTTATTTTCTCCAAAATGATGTCACATTCCATTTCAATGAGGTTTACAAGAGAGCATTCATTGAACTCAAAAATTGATCTTCCATCGTCCCCAATAATCCAACCCCTAGATTTATTCTTACCCTTTGTGTTGATGTTTGATGCTTCTGATAGATCTATTGGGGCTGTTCTTGGTCAAATAAGAGAACAAATTCATCATTTCATATATTATTCCTAAAAAACATTGGGATAAGCTCAATCTCACTACACTGTGACTGAAAAAAAACTTTTAGCCATTGTTTTTTCCTTTGATAAATTTCGGCCCTATCTCTAAGGTTCCAAAATCATCATCTTTACGGACCATTCTATTATAAAGTTATTACTCAAGAAAATTTAATCCAAACCATGGAAAATAATATGGATCCTAATGCTCCAAGAGTTGACCTTGAAATCAAAGATAGACAAGGAAAAGAATACCCTATGGCTAATAAATTGAGTACAATTTTTAATTCTTCTCATTCTAAAATAATTTATCCAGAATTTCCAACTGGGCACCTTTAGTCTCTCACTCCAAAAATACCATGGTATGCCCCAATTGAAAATTACTTGGTTTCTGGTGATTTTTCTGAAATTTTTTCAAAAAACAAAAAAAAGAAGTTGAAAAGTAATTCAAAATACTATTTTTTGGAAGAATATGAACTTTGGAAAAATAGGGTAGACATGATAATTAAGAGATTTGTTGATGAAAATAAACATTCTTACAAATTAGAATTTTGTCAATAAATGTCTGGTGGTGGCCATTTTGGACCACAAAGGACCTTCCGAAAGGTCATAGACTCTGGATTATTTTTCCCTTCACTCTTAAAAGACTCACATGAGTTCTGGGAATCATGTCACAATTTCCAAAAAATTTGGAACAATTTCCAAAAGAAATGAAATTCCCCAAAAGTCTTTAATATTTTGTGAGATCTTTGATGTTTGGTCCATCGATTTCATGTGACCATTCCCCCATTCCAATGGAGTCTCATACATTCTTCTTGTGCTTTATTATGTTTCTCGGTGGGTCAAGGACAAAACCACTAGAAAGAATGATTCACATACTGTTAGTGAGTTCCTAAATACACACATCTTCCACTGATTTGGCACACCACATGCCTTGATAAGTTACTTAGGAATCCATTTTTGTAATAGAACCATGGAATATATTTTGAAAAAGAATGGTGTAGTATATAAAACTTCAACTGTATATCACCCCCAAACAAATAGAACGGCTGGAATTTCTAATAGAGTAGTGAAAAAGAGTGCTTGAGAGAATTGTCAAACCCACCAAAAAAGGCTGGCCTAAAAGACTTGGTGAAGCACTTTTGGCTTATCTAACTGCCTATAAAACACCCATTGGGATGTCTCCTTTTAGGCTAGTTTTTGGTAAAGCATGTCGTTTGGCAGTTGAAATCCAACATAAGTGTTTTTGGGCTGTGAAAACCAGTAATTTTGATTTTGAAAAATCTGGTGAAGAATGATTGTTGCAATTGGATAAACTGGAGGAGCTTCAACTTGAATCCTATAAGAATTCCAATTTGTATGAATAAAAGGCTAAGGTACTCCATGAAAAACACATCCTGATAATGTTATTCCATGAAGGTGAAAAGGTATTTCTTTTCAACTCTTGATTTAGGATTCACCTAGGTAAGATTAATTCTCGTTGGGAAGGTCCTTTTATTGTTTCTCATGTTTACCCATTTGGTGCAGTGCAAGTCCAATACCCCTATTCTAAAAATACATTAATGGTTAATGTAAATCGATTAAAACATCCCCATGAGATGACACAAAATCCTGGAACCACATTGTCATCCATTGAATCCCCAACTTCTGCAGTCAACCCACCACTGGATTGAGATGGCAACCCACCAAATCCAAACTAGGGGGCACATATTTCCCTTTATCTCCTCTTCTCTCTCTCTCTCTCTCACTCTCTCTTCCTCCTCCCTCATTCTCATTTTTTTACCACCTTCCTCATCTCATTTTAATTTAATCTTTCTATTTTGTTTGGGTGTGTAATTTAAATGCACAAAAAACCTAAAATTTTTAAAAAAATGAACCAACAAGATTCATACTTACTCACCTTAAAATTTTCAAATTTCTTCCAACAGTTTTTGGGAGTCATGTGACATGGTTTCATCTCAAAAATTTTGTGGTTTCTTCATAAATCTAGATAAAGAATATTGTGTGAAAACCGTCAAATTTTGAATGATCACTTTTTGATTTGGAAACTGATTTTCCCCAATTGTGAGGCACAAAATTAGATTTCATGCCAAGGTCACCTATGTCCATATCTTCAAAATGAGTGTTTTTCACCCCCATTTGTGAATTTGTGTTTATGTACCTTTAGGATGAATTTATTACTTTAGTGTACATTAAAATTATAGAAGAATTTTCTAAACAACATGAGAATCACAACATCCAAATAGCCTCCAATTTCCCTTACATTAATCCCCATTTTGAAAGCCCCTTCAAGAATATAAAAACATTTAATTTGATATCCACATTACAAGCTCAATACAGTATCCCACCCATTATCAACATAGATTTTCATTGCATAAGTTTTTAAAATTTACGTGTGGGGGGAATGGATTTCTTTATTTGGGTGCCCTTTTATAGATTTTCAAATAGTTATCATCTGCATGAGTGAAAGTATCCATTTTAGTATGGGGGATAGGTTTTCCTTTAGTGGGGTTTGGGAATGTATATATGCTTATGAAATATTGTTCAAATTTTAATTACATGTTTTCAAAAAAATTTAAATGAAAAAATGAAAAAAAAACTTTAAAAAAATTAAAAAAAAGTTTGGTTGTGTCTTGGGTAGGTCAAAAATAACTATTTCTCAGCCTTTGATTTTGTTATAACTATTACAATTAGTGATATTATGAGATCAACCATGGGTTGGGATATGAGTGTGAGATCTATTTCAAGTTCAAATTTAAAAAAAAGAGGAAAAAAGAACACTTGCATTATATTTTTATGTCATTGGGAGAAGTTTTGTGTTTTGTAAATATTTCATCTTCTCATTCCTTTCATATTTCCTTCCACTTTTGTGTCTTATTTTATATTTTCATTCCCTTGTAAATATGTCTTTCAATTTCATTTCATTTATAATTTCAAAAAAATGTGCATTTCTTTTTCCATGTTGGTGTTTTACCCCTCTTCTTCTCTCTCATGGACATTATATTCCTATTTTCCCATAGCCACAGAAACCCCATTCAAAAGACCTCTTGATTCTTCTGCACTTTGGATATGAAGTGGAAGCTGAGAGCTCTTTCAAACTCTAAGATTGTCACTTTTGGTTGGTGAATGAGTGATGCTCCATAAATTAATTTTATCATCTTGAGAGGAGTATGTTTTGTGTGCCACCATTTTCCATTTCTATATTTGAGCATGAAAAAAATGAATTTTTTTTGGAAAATTGTTTCTTTAAGAACTAGTTGTGGAATTAAATATGGATGAGTGATATTTTCTAAACCTCCCTGATTAGGGAAAAAAATTTAATATTTGATGGTGAGTGAAAATGGATTTTGTGATGTTTTTATATTTGTTGCACATGAGGAAATACAGAAGACTAAGTGTGAGGGATTTGATGTTATTAATAGTTTCATGAATTATTATATACTCAATTTACTTATTTTATATTAAATGTGCATAATTTGTGTGAAATATTAATTTTTTAATACTAAGTATAATTTTTGAGCATTTTTTGAAGTAGTCCAATTGACTGAGTATACTATTTTATTTATAACTCTCCCCATACTGATCCATATTGTGTGGTTATTGTTTTTTAGGATTCATTATGTAATTTCCCACATATCATTAGAAGTAATCATTGGCTCATTTGGCCATTTAAATGGCTATATGGACCACACAAGAAGACCCACAGAATCTGTGAAGAAACTGGCGTATCCATGAAGTTTTAATTGATGGACTCCATCATGAAGTCCAAATTCCTTTATTATACTCAAAAGTTCAGGGGACAATGTAAGGAGTCTTCGATAAAACTTTCAAGGCCCAAATCCAAATATATGTTTCCCAAATGATTCATTTAAACTCAACCCACCATTCGGGTTGGAAAATACAATCAGTACAGTATTCATGAAATATATCATGATGTCACCATCCAATCGATTTGAGATTTTTCAATGAGAAATAGGAGATATAGAAGGCTGATGTTTTTGAATAAAGTGTTTGGATTTGAAGGCATATTCCTATTGATAAACCCATTCACATTTCATCCTTCTAAAAATTTGGATTGAAATGGAGAGTTTGAAGTTGTTTAATCAAACCGCTATAACATTGGCTCAATATATCCAAATTCGACCAAATTTTGAGAGTAGTCGGAAAAAATTATTATATAAAAATTTGAATAAGTAAATATCTCGAGATTCGGATATCTGGATGTCCAAATCGTTGACCCAAGTGGAGGGACATATTGAGAATACAAACAATCCACTTCCTTGGAATATAAATACATTTCCCTCCTCTCCTTCAAAGGGTTTGGAATTTTCTAAAATAGGAGAACATATTTGAATCAAAAAAGACTTTACAAGGTCTTATGAGGACCTAAAATACTCATGTTTTCACTTGAGAGACCCTTCCTCCTCTCTTTGTTTCCTTTTACTTTTATGTTGTTCTTCATTTGTAATCTTATAAGTCTTGTTTTTTGTAATTATATGTTAATGCATGTTTCCTGTTCTTCATCTATTATTGTCATCCACATACTATTAAATAATATTAGTGGTCTTAAAATAGTTTAAATAAAGTTTAATCCCCTTCCTTTATTATGCTTTCTCATTCAATATAAATTTATTATTTAATTCCCTTCAATGTTTGTGTGTGTGTCTTCGATGCACAAGTCTTTTATTATCCCTTTCTTTTTCTTCTATTTATAAATCATAATCATAAACATAACTCTCATATTATTATCCCAAAAAATGTCTGAGTAAATCTAACATTGGGGTGAGTTATAATTTGGGGATTTTGAGTGATTGAGAGCATTTTCCCGATGGATATTCTTTAAATGAACATTGTGTATGTTACACAAAGAATGTCATGGATTAATGACATAATTTGTTTAACATGTGGTTTCCAAGGATTATTTTAACCATAAATAAACTACCATAAACAAGATCTAATTGATATTAGAAACCTATGTTATGTTAAGGCTTGTATTAAAGCCTTAACACTTAGGAATTCCAATCAATGTTATCTTGTGAAGTGGGTGTTAATTTAAATTCAATATAAATCAAATCTCAAGGATATCACAAGCTTAACTCTCTAATAAGAAACTCACCAAAATCTTTCTCAAATTGTCAAATTGAACACCAATCATTAATCACTTCATTTAATCTCTTCAAACAAACCCACCACAAAATAGAATCAAATAAAAGCATTTGACTATTAAAATAGTATCATCATCGGGGATTCGACCCGAGTGTTGTTATAAACATTAGAAGAGCATTGAAACTATGAACGGTCGATAGGCGACAATCGTCCATGCTTTAAATGGTTGTGTACGGAGTAAAATTCCCATCCAAGCCTTAAGTCATACCATTAACATCATGGAAAATCATGGAAGGACCCTCCAACAAACACAACAGGAACCAGAATGTTCCTTTGTCCCCACCAAAAGAAATTTTAGGCCAGTTATATTGGAGTATCCATCGAAGGAATAACAAATATCAAATCTCTCAAGGAAAACCTGTGGACTAGTTCGGTTGAACCAAAAATGGACCGCAATTCCACCAGCTCCTGTCACAAATACTGGGCCATCGATGTTCAAAGCTCAATCCCCTAAATTTTCTCTAAAACTGTAACCCCATGTTAGGATGCACCAGACTTTAGAGAAGAAATATGATATTCTAAAGTGGCTGGATTCCATACCAACAAAGTTGTCT
Source organism: Viscum album (assembly GCA_963277665.1). NCBI lineage: Eukaryota > Viridiplantae > Streptophyta > Magnoliopsida > Santalales > Viscaceae > Viscum > Viscum album. The sequence continues at coordinate 788,391,555 of OY728166.1, forward strand.
ATCCTAGATGCTTTGAGTATGTCTATAGACCTTAGATAGGAACTCATCAAAGCATTACTAAATCCACAATAATTAAATGGTGTAGTAGAAGTGGTCAATGTATATTGGATGGAGACCAATCCCAAATAATGTCATTCCTTCATCTCCTTCATTGAAAGCGATGAAGAAACCATCATTCAATGGAACATAAAAAACTTATAGGTTCCCAGAAAGATAAATGACATTGATGTCTGGAATATTTTCATTGAAAATGGATCTGAAGTCATCCTCATCCCTCTACAAGCACTTCGTTGGTTGGGCTATGATGAGGATAGTTTGACACTCTACACCACAACTATGTTGGGATATGAAAAAAGTGTGTAGAAGCCACTAGGATTAATCAATCATAAAACATGGCTAGGAGACCTCATGATGGATCCTATGTTCCTAGTAGTGTGGTAAATTACAGCCTTCAATGCCCTATTAGGGAGGCCCTGGCTACATCATCACGCTGCAATTCCATAATCATACCATCAGGGCATCAAATATTTCTCTAATGGAAAAAACATGATATTTCACACAGATAAATCCACATTCAATTATTTTGTGTCACTATACATTGTTGTAGGGTTCGATGAACCGATAGAGACTAGGCTTTGGTCGAAAATGTTGACTGGAACAATTCCCCAAATGGATTGGAAATGGCTCCTTCCTAACCCCTCTGGCATCTTGCGGAGGAGTATGTATTACCCATCAACCAAGTTGAGTGTATAAGTTTAATAACAGAGATAGACTCATATGTATGTATGATTTCAATTACGACTTCCAATTCCGAAGACACAGAAGAGAAGGCTAACACCTACGATGTCAAAGAAGGCCCTAACAAAGATATTGTTGACCCATTCTCAAGACCCCAAGCGATTCTTTACTTACTCACTAAGGTAGAAAATTATTTCTCTCCCAACACTAGAGAGTTCTTCTCAAAAATACTATCTCCATCTGAAGAGGAAGAATATGATGAATAGGATGATAAATAGGAGGAATAAGCAGAAGAATAAGAAGAAAATGACTTCAAAGATTCCCCTCCTTCATTTGAAAAAAGTGCCTTCACCACAACCGATGAACTTAGGGAGAAAAACATGGGCACCCAAGCTGATCCAAGACCCACTCTGATTAGTGTGGGGACGCCTGTCAAGGAAACAAAGTCATATATCTCCTTCATGAAAAAAATATCGAGATGTGTTTTTCTGGAAATACATAGAAATGTCAGGTATCGATCTTGAGGTATCCACTCATCATCTAGGTCTGCCAAAAGATTATCAGGGCTATAAGAAGGCAGCTAGAAGGACACACCCGATGCATGATGCCAAAATAGAGGTTGAAGTTTACAATCTAATCAAAGAAAACTTCATAAAATAATTCAAATATTTGATCTAGATAGAAAACATATTCCTTGTCGAAAAAGAAGAACAGGAAGATTATAATATGCATTGACTTCAAGGGCCTTAATCAGTACTGCCAAAAATATGGTTTCCCATTCTAGATCAAATAAATGATGATCAACACAACCACTGGATATGAGGCCCTCTCTTTCATATATGGGTATTCTGGATACAACCAAATATGAATGGAATGAGGAGATGAATAATCTACTACTTTTAGATCCCCTCGGGGAGTGTTCTATTATAAGTTGACGCACTTTGGTCTAAAAAATTCCAGTGCTACATATTAGCATGCCATGCCCAACATCTTCAAGCCCTTCCTAGAAAAAATCATCGTGTGCTACGTCGACGATATGGTGGATAAATCATGAAAGCACTCAAACCATCTGAAAAATCTCAAAACAATCTTTAAAAAACTTTGATAGCATAGTTTAAAGATGAATCTCCTAATGTGCGCCTTCAGAGTTACCTCTGGGAAATTTATCAGCTTCTTCGTACAACATCAGTACATCGATGTCGACCCCGAGAAGACAAAAGTCATTCTTTTCATGTCCCCACCTTGGAACCTCACCGTGTTGAGAGGTCTTTAAGGACACATAGGCTACACCCAGCGCTTCATATCCATACTTGTGGGTAAATTTCTACATTTCACCAGGTTAATGAAGAAAGGGATCACATATGAGTGAGATAATGATTTTCAAGAAGCGTTTAAAAATATCAAAAGATAACTCCTAATCCCACTGGTTCGGATTCCACCAGTTGAAGGGAGACTACTCATTTTGTACATAATCACCAATGAATGGTCATTAGGTGCCTTCCCCGCACAGAAGAATGATGTAGATAGTGAGAACATCCTTTATTACCTCAGTCGAACGATGATTGATGCTGAGAATCAATATTCAAAAATAGAAAAGAAATTCTTATCCCTAATCTTCATGGTTCATAAACTCAAGGATTACCAACTACACAATGAGGTCCACTTGGTCTCCTACTGCAACCCACTCAAATATATTCTCAATCATCCCATGTTAATTGGACACCTATAACAATGGGAAGTTATCCTACAACAGTTTTAAAAAAGATATGTTCCCTAGATGGCCATAAAATTCCATGAATTAGCAGACTTCTTGGCAGAGAACACATCAGAATAAACCACTCTGTCAGGTGCCAAAATTCCGGATGAATATGTGTCCCCCATCTAATAGGAACCCCAGGCATGGGAAATGTAATTTGATGGTGCTTCCAAAATATCAATAGCGAAACTGGTGGAGGATAAAATGCTCAACAAAGAGGGGCAGAATTTATACTTTTATCCCCATAAAAGGCCATCTTTCCCAATTTATTCTGGCATTCAGAGGGATGTAAAAATAAGGAATTAGAATACCAGACCCTCATTGCCTCCCTATAGATGGAAGTTCATTCACAATACAAACACTTGAATAGAAAAATTGATTTGGAGAAAGTCATTAAGTAGGTCAATAGGGACTATGCCATTAATAAATAAGTATTAACACCCTTGATGAACCATGTTCAAGAACTAATGGATGAATTCCCATCAGAACCACCGCCAAACAATATCCCTCATTGATAAAATTCTTAAGCTGATGCATTGTTAAATGCAGGAACATCCCTGAATAATCCCATCTGGGATGAAATTGTTATTAGAATTTCCCCCCAACTGATGGTCTTTCCATTTACTTAGAATCATACGGAGGAAATCGAAGATATTTTCTTCATTTATGATCCTTATGGCTACACCACTGGTAGGATGAATCACATTTGAAATTATCTCCGAGGAAGGTAACTCCCACTAGATAGGGCTGGAAGGGAACAGATCTGGAGAGGGGCTATCAACATTGTCCTGTACGATGGGAAAAACCAATAAAAATTTCTCTAAAAATAAGGCCTTAATGGAGTCTTTCTCAGGTGAATTGATCAAAAAGAAACTATTTCCATCATGAAATAAGTTCCTATCGTAACATGGGGAGTGCACCAATCAACAAACAAGCTCTATCATAAAATCTGAAGGCTAGGATAATATTATCCCACAATGATATAGGACTTTTCCATATTCCCCAGGATGTTCCATTCCTACCAAGTTCATGCCAATTTTTTTCATCGACCCTCAGAGTTACATCACCCATATATGTTCTCCTATCCATTTCCACCTAGGGGTGGATGTGGGGGGACCATATCCCCCCACCACAGCCAGATAGTTCAAGTTTATACTCACAGCAACCAACTTCTTTTCTAAATGGGATGAAGCCATACACCTTAAAGAAGTCAGGGTGAACAGCATCGTTAGCATTGTGAAGGAAAACATCATTACCAGATTCGGTGTAACTCATACAATACTGACAGACAATGACACCAACTTCTACTCTGCTGAGTTGTAAAAATTATACAAGGAATATGGAATCAAATCCAACCACTCATCCCACTACCATGTAGCATCCAATGAGAAGATAGAGACTTTCAACAAGACTATGTCCAACATACTCCAAATGATGGTAGTTAAGGATAAGAAATCATGGACAGACAAGCTCTTTCATGATTTATGGGCTTACCAAACCACGACCCGCACTGCCACCCATGAAGCCCCATACTCAATAGTATACGGGGCAGAGGCAGCTATTCATATAGAAATTCAACTTCCAACACTTTTTGTGGAAATTTGTGATCAACTTTCCATGGATGAGAAATCCCAGAGACAGTTTGATGAGTTGGAGTAGTTTGATGAGATAAGGAAACCCACTTTGCACCATTTGGAAGTCTACCAAAATCAGATTGCATGAGCCTTCAACAAAAAGGTTTTACTTCAATATTTCCTTGTAAGAGAGATGGTGTTGGTCCTCAGAATTCCAATGATACTTAGGAAGAAGCCCCCAAATCTTGAACCAAAGTGGGAGGGACCCTATGTAATACATAGGGTCTATTCCAATGGATCATACGCCTTGATATCAATGGACTAACAGCTCATCAAAACTCCCATAAATACAATTTTTTTACGAAGTACTTCAGGTAACTCTAACACCCATACAGGGTCTAAACTCTATGACCATAAACTATGAGTTATAGTCATATCCACTTGACGTTAAACAGTATGTTACTCATCCCTAAAATTTGACATTAATTTGTAATGCTAATGTCCTTGATAAATGAATTGAAACTGCATAGCATAGAATCCAAGCTGCAAGACGTTAAACTATATATCATAAACCATCCTAATCGCATGACAATACACTACAGGATCCCTCAAGGAACTACGCATGGCTTGATTCCTATTCATTAGTGGGATACATAGTGACACCTCGATCCTCGATCTTGGACCATTCCCCACCATATAAGGAATACATTACCCTATCATGTCCTCTATCTCCCCATGTTTATGAGGTAAACCCTTGTCACTCTCTATTTCTCACATTGAGTATAACAAACATGAGCTTTGGATCTGTGGTAATTATTCCCTTATGTAAACAATCTATAGAGAAATATGGTTGACCTGGCATCCGTAGATGATGAAACAAAAATTCCCCATACTCCTATGTCTGAGTCAGAACAGTACAGGGAACACTTAGAACAACGTGTGTCTTGATTCCTGCCCATTGTAGGATATATAGTGAAGCCCATATTTGGCATCCCAGGCCATCAAACAGAAATAATTTACCTCACATATCCCATCACATGGACCGAGCCTTTGTATGGAATGTTCATAACTATGAATGGATTTATTCCATCCCATGTAGTATACATAGTGACGCCCATATCTAACATCTCTTCCCAACAACTATTAAAAAAATCCCCTTCCTCCATGCGTAGGATAGACTCGTATGGGGAGTCCATGAAAGGTACTAACCACATGATAATAAACTGCGAGATTCATCAAGAGTCATGTGTGTCCTGATTCTAAATGTTACTAGTTCCTACAAATTCCCTCCCCCCACTCATAATAAGTCAAAATATCACACTTACCCTATACATATGAGTCATATCTATATGGAAGCTCTGGTAGTTAATGGATAATCACGGTCTGGGTGTTTCTAACGTTCCCAAACACATCTTTCCCATTTTTCAAACTCCCAACTCAAGGAAAGATTGGATCCCCATAAACATTCATGTACATCTATGATGGAAGTACAATTTCATGTGGAAACCCTTGATAGAATACGCACATCATGCCTTGGAGGTTCTACATATGTCTCCTATAAAACGGTCGTCGATCAGTACAAAATTGGTCCTCAGGAGAGCCATATCCTACCTCGGTATGCCCAGGGGATTCCAAGCCCCATGTCATTCCTACTTATCCGAGTTTCCCTTGAAACTATGGTTTACACCTTCTATGATCACTCATGTCTATGTAACTGTAGAACATACAAATCATGATTAACTCAAATCAATTAATGATCTTTGTGATGGTATAATGTCCTTGATGCCTGAATCTAAACTACACAACAAAATTTCATCACCACATGACGTTTAACTACAAGGCTAGAATCATACTTGTTGTATGACGTTAAACTGCATAACATTGGTTTAAGCCTAAATTTCTCCATGTTGTTGACTTTTCTACTCTTATGTGGTGATCTAGAATCCTTGTAATCCCTTGTTTCTCGCACTGAGCATGGATCATGTGAGCTTATAGATTTCATAGAGAGATCCACTATGACATCATGGAAAATCAGTCCAAGGATTTGGTTCTAGTAGTACAACCCTAGAAGGCATGTCACGGTTCCCTTGTCAGTAAGGAACCCCACGTCCTGGATATACGATGTTAAACTACAGGGTTCCCCAAAGATGGGATGAATTCTTCACCCTACATATGAGCCAGATCTACTTAATGGATACCTAATTCCATGAGTGAATTGTAGCCTGAATGGCTCAATGTATCTGGATACACTCCTTACATACCTCAATCTTTGTGCTCTGAGTGATCATTAATCCCCATAATCATCCATGACCTTTGGATACGGAAGGATAGTGTCTTATGGACCCTTTTTTTTACTATGCACATCATGCCTTAGTACCTCTACATGTGATGCCTACAAGACGGTTGTAAATGAAAGGAAAATTCATCCCCAAGAGATTCCTCTCCTACCTCAGTATGCCCAATGGCTTCAAGCCTTGTGACATCCCTCCGAATTCAAGATCCCTCAATGTCATGGTTTACATTCTCCTTCCTACCCACATCCTGGATATATCAGATAATGCAAGACTGATTCACCTCTATTATCTCTTGAGGTTTATTCAAAATAAAGATACCCCATCTATGTGCATAATGTTTATCCAAATATAAGAAAAAAATATACCCCTACTTATTTTCATGTTTCCCAGAGAAGTTCATCTAAATGAAATTTTCCTTTTCATTTTCAGGTGCACCCCTTGTCAAAGGTCATAGAACGTGTTCAGAAATGTACAAATCTCCATAATCCTTCATTTTCATCAGGATGGAAGGATAGTGTCATGCATATAAATTTGTTTTCCTATATACATCATGCCCCAGTGGCTCTGCGTATGATTCCTACCAAATGACCATCAATCAAATGAAAATTCTTCCTCAGGAGAGTCCTTTCCAATTTCTATACTCTCAGATGACATTCATGTCCCGTATCACACCCCCCCCCCACCCCGAGATTTGGAAAACCCCTCTAGATAATGGCTCATATATCCTTTTTTTAAACGGCCCGACATGAAAAGGATTTCTAATTGAACTAACCATTCACCAGCTCTCACTTACGCAAGTAAGAATAGTGTGGGAGTCGTTTCCCACTCAAAGGTGATATTAATTTCCCTAATACTATCAGACATCACCACTTAGTCAAGCCACCCATTCTGGCTCCCAAAATCAAAAAAAAATTCAATGTGTTGTAAACCATATCAGTTAATCAAATATGGAAGTCCAGTGTCCCATGGACACCTTGGTTTGACTATGAACATAATTTCTCGGTGGATCTATATATAATGCATTCAAAATATCTTTCAATCAAAGGAGAATTCATCCTCAGGAGATTCCTCTCCTACCATCGTACACCTAAAATTGCTCCTGATTCTCATTTATTTCCAAAATTCAGAAATTTATGGTCAAGGAGAATCCCTCATTCATGTATAAAAGATATTAGGACATTCTTAGTTTATGAATCCCGAATTATGGCGCCTTCCCCATCAATTTTGGTCAAATCTATTTGATATAAAACATCAGTAATATGTTTTATTGGAAGGACTGTGAACTTCCAGTGAAAAAGGTTCCATACTTTCCAGAGTCAAAATCTTCAAATTGATCCTCTAGATAAAAGAAAAGTATTCTCTCATTAAACCTATATTGTGTATGGTTTAAAAGAATAAATAAATTGTTGAGCTATGAAAAGAGATGTAAATCCTATTGGGTCGAATACCCATAAAGGGTGGCCTAAGAAAAAGTAAAGTTATACCCACTAAGTTCGTCTTAATAAGGCTTAATAAAAAATTTGGGTAATAATGAAAAAGACATAAACATTTTGTGAGGTTTTCTATAAAACCCCAAAAATCGTCAAACTATGCTTGCTAAGTCCTGCGGCTCAATCAAAAATTAGCACCCAATTCGATTATTTCAATTTACTAGTTCTGAAGAATGGTTTAAAATTAATACCTAATAGAAATGATGTTTATATGATTGATTTTGACCAATTTACTTGAATAGAAAAGGAAAATATGAAGTATTTGAAGTCAAATTTGTTTCATTGTGTTTAACAAAAAATGGAGGAACATCCCCAGCTCAAAGTCTCTCCAAAGTATAAAAAGGGAAAAAATACATATCATGATTTGGGGAAAATTAAAATAATTCCCAGCTCACACTTTCCATAAAAATGGAAAGTGACTGCCACAGGCCATTAAGAGTGTGTTCTGAAGAAGCTCTCTCATCCACTTCGGCCTTGACTATCGGGCACACCCATTTCTTAATGGTTTTAAGGTCCCACCCTTTTTCTGGAAAGTTTTAGAATTGGCACACGAAGAGTATAGTTGAGCCTTCAATCCTGCTACGTGGGCCCCGCACTCTCATAGATCTTTTTTTAGCAATCACCAAATCATGATCCTTCGCCACTTCAGCCGTTACGTGATCGAGTTCCTCTAAAACATCTCATAAGGTCATCACCTGATGATGGGAATAGTTTAACAGGGCAAGCATATCCTCAAAAAAAGCGTGCTATTCATGAGCTAGGATAATTTGGTAGATAAGTATATGTAAGTGTCGATAATCAAAGCTACTAGAACCCATCATAGTGAATAATTTCTGGATGTTTTTAGTCTCGTCAGTAAATCTAGCCAACAGTGTTTCCATGAAAAGGGAACATAATTGACACCATGCTTATTTTCGCACTTATAAGTGCCTCCTCATATCACCAGTACCTTTATCCTTTCCCACCATAATAGGTTTATAGGTAAGAAGTGTCATTAAAGTAGTGGGGATGGACCTAAGATATGTTACCCAAGATGGGGGATATCCTTACTCTCAGATGGTTCGACCGCTGGTGCCAGATGCGGAGGACTAGCTACGACTTCTGAAGTGTCTGGTGATACTCTATTGGTGAAAGCCTCATTAGGGTCATGGGAAACATCCATATGAGAGGAGAAATCTGAATCACTCTGTATCGAGATTGGACACACCTATGAAACCCCTTTCAGATGCTTCTAATGGAGAATCAAGCATCTTTTTTGCACAAGGTCAGAAATAGTTGGTGTATCCATCGTGGTTGTTGTAGGGACACGAATAGAAGACGTATCTGTCACACTCATCATAGATGATGGAATGTGTGGCATGGTCATCAGGGTCAGATCAGGGTGAAGAATGGTTAAAATCTTCTGGACCTACTGAACTTTTTTTCTCATCACCCTGTGAGGGTAACATCCCTCCCACAGTTGGGAATATTCCAGCAATATAAAAGTGGATCCCATCATATTGGGGATGATAAATTAAATAGTATCACCTTCCCACATCATCATAATCCATTGATGGAAATGAATTGTGGGATTGATTCTACCCTTAACTGAAAATAAGAAAGAAGCACAGTTTTATGAAGGCACCCAAATTTCCTGGAAAATAAGTAAGGGAGTTATAGCTCACAAATGGCCATTCGTTATATGTTAGCAGTGATCCTCCCATCATGAAGCATGGTAATTTATGAGTGTTCATCCAGAGAACCACCCCTACTTCCTCTTAATGGACCATGAGGGGTAGAATGCGATGAAAATAAGAAGAAATAAGAAACATCTAGCAACCTGACTGCTTCACTAATAGTTAAAGTCATGGGACAAACATCGAAAAAGTAAATAAGGTATGGTTGAATGTCATAATGAGGACCCATTGTAGTGTATCAATATTCATAACAAGGGAATTGTTCTGCCATCCACCTATACAAGAATTAAAATGGTCTATTAAGATGACATGGAGACCTACCATATTGTATCTTTACCAATAGTTCATATAGTCGGGAGAGATTAGGAGTGGCCAAATTAATTTGTCAACCCTTATCTATAAAAAGTACCATCATAAAAGTATAGGCCCAGACACCAGTATATACATCGTGGGATGGAAAGATCCATCCACTCAAAAACATGGAAAAGAAACCTGCAAACCTAAGCGCAGTTGTCAAGTCCGGTTAAATCCCGTATCCTAAGGTGGAATATCGTCCCACTTTGTGGGTAGCACAATATGACCATGGAATCTATAGAGACTTGCAGGGTGGATGAGTTCAACTATAGTGAGATCTCAGTTTAGGACCATTCACCAGTAGACATGACTCTATCAACGGTTTGAATGGGATTAGAGAGCGGCCTAGGATGGGATGATCAAGAATTCCATCTTCCATAACCAGTAGGATCCCTGTCAATGGGGACACATGGTCAGTATTATCCCATGTGGTAGTTGTTTGGAGAAAATCTTCATACATCTCTCTAAGGATGGGGAGTCCTCCATGTTGGAGGATGTATCATAAGCTGATTCCCACCTCCCCACGTGAAAAATGGAAGGTTTTGCTGCTTAAACACCAATGGTTCACCAGATCAGGAAGGATTTCTCCTTGTGAGAAGCCTGCAAACTGAGAAACCCAAGCTACATGATATAAGTTCACCACCTTCAACTGGTTAGGTGACTCTAGATAGGTTTGATGTACCCAGAATGCCTAGGACCATTCACCGGAGAAGAAACCTCTAGCTCATTGGTCCCTCTTGGTGCTCCACCCTACATGGGGGTTTTCTTGGTAACTATGAATAATAGATGGTAACTCTCGGGCGACTGGTTTTAGGGTAGTGTTGCGACACCTGCGATTGCCCTGAGTCCATACTGATCCTTCAAATATGAACACATTTTCCTGAATCGGAGTATCTATGACTTCTCATGCTGAGAAAATATTGGCCAGATCATGAACTTGTGAAGATTATAAGAGATTGAAAGGGGTTTGGGGATCAACCAATGGAAGAGGAACTTCATGTGGAAGACCGAAGCTATAAAGAGGAAACTTTACGGACAACAGGAATGATATGAGCTCTGACATGAGGAGATCCTTTAAGAATCTTTCACGAGGAACAATTTAAGATCGAATATGGTCCTCATTGTCCCCCACCATAGTTTCCGTCATCTTTATTGATTTCTTTAAATCCTTTGAAAGAACCAGTCTATCCTAAACGGGAATATACAAAATGCCCACAAAAAGTAAGTCCAATAAAAAATATTGGATTAATGCCACAAAATGGCTAAAGGATTTAAATATATGTCTGCATGGGGATCCATGTACTATTCCAAGAAATGGTATGTAGTAACCATATCCTACGTTATTCATGATATGTGGAAGCAATCCCCACATGATACAAAATATATGGATATGATCACCGCATAAAACCATGGTTTGTAAAACACCTGCGAAGCACTGGCCCGCAGAGCATTGGACAACATACAGAAGGGTTCGCAGAAGATGGATAAATCAAACCAAGGCGTCACCAAATCCATATTCAAAATTTTAGCTTAAAAGTTTAACTTCGTATTATTAAGGCTTAATGATTAGTTCACTACATCTAGTTCGGTGTTCAGAAATCACAAACAGTGTATTGTTCTCCTAGGCAAAAGTCTAAATTCTAGTTTAATACTCCACAAAATAGTTTGATAACCCAAAATATGGTTCGTGGGAAGAAGTAATGGTGAAATGTTTGGTTTCCGGCATGTATGATTTGGTTTGAGAATACAGTTTTCAGAAAACTAAGTAGTACACGAATGAAGAGAAAGCCAAGGGAGATCCTAGATCACTTTTTCTTGGAGAAACGGTAAAAGAAAACTGATATGGGCCCTTATATATAGGTACGGTACCCTCCTAAAAAACCTGTCTATTCTACTATGAACCACTGTAGTTTAGGACCGCTTCTACATCTGAATAGTCTCCACTTCATTCTAAACAGACCCCATTCTGATGGGGTGAATTTATAGGGTCCTGAAACTTCTCCAAGGGAAGAAAATATTCTCGAAGTCATTTTTTAGAAGGAATAAAGCATTCTTACAATTTTGGTAAAGAGAATAGACTCAATTTGAGTTGAAAATATTGGAATAAAGATGAAGGAATTAAATTTCTCACAGATTTTTAAGTGAACGATGTACCATCACCGGGAAGGGTTTGTAGAACACATGCTCCCAAAACCACGAGTACGTGGAACAACCCACGAGGCGCTAGCCCGCAGAGCGATGGCTAGCGAACCCAGTTAATCGAAAGACACATAATTAACAGAATAATGCACTTGAATTCCATCTGCATACCATCTTGAAATCCTATTAGTTCACAAACAAATAAAATTAGAAAGGATCTGCAAACCATGATTCATGAACCACAGCCTCGACAAAACATGGTTGACTGAGTCTTCTGCGGCTCAAGATATCTCTTCATGGGATTCTGAAAATGGTGCCACATTCCCATAGATATTATTTCCCCATTTCTCTATAAATGTATTAGAAAATTAATTGATAAAGGAGGGATGAAGAAATCATGGAGGAGACCCCAAAGGTTTGAAGAAAGAATTCAGATAGTATTCCAACTTCAGTTTCGAATCATCGATGAACCCCAAATTGAAAAGCACATTTTACATAGGTATAAGCATCTATGAACAATAAAATGAAGGAACTTAATAATAAGGGGAAAACCAAAAGCCCAATTAGTGAAATTATGAACCACACATTCTTCACGGATAAATTCACTATGAACGATAGTCCCTAGGAACCTCCTTCGACATGGTGTTCTGTATAGTGTATCGCTATGCATATTTACATCAGTGCAATGTACTGCATCAATACATGGATAGAACCTGAAGCGGCATGACAGACCATGTACCACTATGTTACACGGTGGTCTATGCCCAATCTCGTGTACTGCCTCAGTACGTGAATGACCCTTCTACCGGCATACCACTATGGTATGTAGAGCTCCCCTCATCCCCGATTAGAAAATAGTACATGGAATGGGGCATATTTAGGGATTATTTACTCCAGATCCATTATCTTCCATCCATTACCATCCATTCATCAATATCCCCCCATGAATGAGTCCCCCGACATTAGGCCAAATCCTTATCCAAAGCCATATGACTCGTATCATCATATCAATAGGTATTTCAGCATGCCCCTTTGATTTTACATACGTATGGTAAGAGGAGTCATGAAGGCTCTCCCCACAACAGTTCAGAGTCCAAGGATGTTTGTAAGTCTACATTACCATGGTAACCTAAAGTCCAAAATTGGGACACTGACGTGAAGCACCCTATTCTAGGGATTAATGGTGATCACTTTCTTTTCCATTAAATGAGGAAAGATGCTCAATTTAGAGAGTCATATTCAACCCTCCTTTTGACGAGATTCAACATTCTTCCCCTTTCCCGAAATGCATTCTGAGGCGATCCCACTAAGGTATTCCCCCCTTATTCTGAGATCTGGGCCACATGACCTCCAATGTTTTCCCACATTGAAAGGTTCGTCAATTCGTACCCTATGAAAATCCTGCAAACCAAGGGTAGCTCGTGGAAACACTCTTCAGGAATGAACTAAGGATTCAAGAACTTAATAACACAACTTAAATATATAAGAGAGTCCCATAATAGGCAATAATTCCCCCAAAAAGGGGTGTGGTGAGAGTGACATCTCATCCTCTTGATAGATGGAGTCCTTAAGTTTTGTTTTCCAAATAATCATCCATCATTTCATGCCTTGGAAAAGCAGGTCAATGAATCGTGGATACTGGGGTCCTTGGGTGTTTCTGGCTCACCAAATAAATCTATTGGATACCATCTAAGGATGTTATATCCCAAGAGGAATGATTTCAAAAGTACTTGACCCCATGCAATCTCCCATGGGGTTTATTTGAATGTGGAACCTCCTTCATGATATTGGAGGGATAATCTACCCCCATCCTCATAGGATCAATACAATCCTCTTTTAAACAATTATGCTACAAATATGGTTCAAATAGAAATGGTGAACCCGGTGTGAAACTCTAAGGTAATAGATGTGTGATGATTCTCGTCAGGCCATTTGGTCTTCTCCCTAAATTCTCACCTCAGGTCAAAACAAAAATGATGAACCCAACATTAAACTCTACACTAATAGATGTGTGATGATTCTCGTTGGACCATTTGGTTTTCTCATTAAATTATCACCTTAGTTCAAAACAAAAAATGTGAACCCGATGTGAAACTCTATGGTAATAGATGTGTGGTGACTCTCATCGAACCATTTGTTCTTCTCCCTAATCGCTCACCTCAGGTTGAAACAAACCATCTACCTCCCATTTAATCCATATCCACAGGTTCTGACAACGCAAGTCACAGTACATATTGGTCATGCCGGGATGAACTTCCCAAACTAAGGCATGAAACTACCACATTATCTCCTTATGTTCATCCACTAAACCCAAATGAGACAATGGATATGTAGGATCCCATCCTCACCCATAGTTCGGCTGGGATGTGGTTCCTCACCTTACACACTATGCCATTGGATTGGGGATTCTGAATATGATAGGTGCCTCATCCTTACCCTATCCAGAAAGGTTGATTTCGTAGCTAAGGATTCATGAAATGTCTTCCCTTGAATATCCTACACTTCTATGTGAATCTCCTACAACCAGGCTATAAGATACCATGTACTATTATCATCATGAATAGTTTATAGCTGAGTCCTACTACTCAGTGCGTCGACCACTACATTTCCCCATCCAGGAATATAGGTAAGCTTGAATTACAAAGATTATAGGTACGCAACCCACATTTTATATCTCAAATTCATATCACTTTGTGTAAATATGTATTTGAATATTTGGGATTCAGTGAACAACAAAAAATATTGTCCAAGTAAATATTTTTAGTAACAACATAAATCACAAACAACTATAGCTAACTATACGTCATATGCTACATAATTCCTCTCATGTGGACTCAACTGATGAGACTCATATTCCAGGACACTATCCCCCTGCATCATAACTATTCAAAGCCCAATACCTAATACAACACATTACATAGTGTAGCTCCAAACCGGCACTAGAAGAATCAATATTAGTGCTAATGTCAATCTCCCTTTCAACTCCTGAAATGTTTTCTCACATGTATCTAACCATAAAAACTTCAAAATGTTCTTATTTAATCCCATAAATGGTGCTAATAAGTGTTATAAGTCTTGTATGAATCACCTATATTATCTACTTACACCCAAGAAACTCAGTATATAAAATATGTTATTGGGATTCTCCTATAAATTATATCTCTCACCTTCTCAGGGTCAAATGATACTCCAATCTATAAGATAATATGTCCTAGGAAGTGAATCATATCCATCCAGAAGTGGAACTTTGTGGTCTTAGCATATAACTGAGGCACTCTTAGTTTTTCAAAAATGATCTCAGGAGGTTTTTCATGGTTGTGTTGATTATAAGAATACACTAAGATATCATGCAATAAAACCACCATAAATGAATCTAGATAAGGGTGGAAAACTCGGTTCATCACCACCATTACAATCGCAAGAATGTTTGAGATACCGAATGGCATAACCAGATAATCATGTAGACCACAAATTCTATAAAAAGTTGTAAAGGTTATGTATACAAGTCAAACACCAACATGATGATATCCAAATATCAAATCAATTTTTGAGAACATGTGTTCTCCTCAGATCTAGTCAAAAAGTTTATCTAACCATGGAAAGGGGTACTGGTCCGTAACCATCAACTAGTTAAATTTCCGATAATTCACACATAGTTTCATAGTAACATCAATAGGATTTTTCAAAAGGACTAGAGCACTATATGGAGATGTACTAGGTCACAAATACCCCTTTTACTTCAAATATTCCAGCATCCCCTTGAGATCATGAAACTCTCTAGAAGCTATCCTATAAGTAGAAATGGATACTAGTTTTCCTCTTGACACTATCTTAATAGAGAACTCCACGACTCTCTTAGGAGGTAAACTAGTAATTTAATCCAAGAAAAAAATATGGAATGATCTACCAAAAGAGTTAATTCATCCTAATTCAATCTCATATTTTCCATATAATAACAAGGAATCTGGTTCTTCATCCCACCCATCCCATTGTGTTTTCTTAGCTTGCCTTTACATCCCATTCACCTTTGTGAAAAAGAACTCTTACCATTATTTATCTTAAAGTGAACCTCTTACAATAAAAGTAAAATTAATCTTGGTAAGAAACTATCTTTTTCATCCTTAGTATGATTTCAAACCTGATCTTTTCAAGTACCAAAATATCCCATATGAAGTGACACCCACCACTCTCAAGGGGAAATCCCTAAATTAGAATACACTATCCATTATAATCCACAATGGAGAATCAAGTTTCTTAATTCCATCATAAAATTTAACAACATTCCCATGGAATTATAAAATAGCCATAACTATAAATCTATGAGAAGAACCTATATCCAAAAGAGAATATATTATCATATATATGACTAATATCATACATCCTTCTCAGGAGTATACTATACAGAATATATCTAGATAGAACTACATCCTTGTGACACAACCTTTCTACCTAGAGTAATTTCACTCTTCTATCTTGGTAAAACTTGTGACAGAATTCCTCAGCCACATACACCACCACAGCCTAACCATCATGTACTTATCCAACTCCTATACCAACATGAAGCTGTTAATCACCCTCATGAACATGGTGTCATAGTTGAACCCCTTCCTCTAAATACTAGAGGGATGTTCCTATAAAAATGTTGTGCATGGCCCATCTATCTACTATCTCTTCACTCTAATGGGTCTCATTCACACTGATTTCTCATGTGTCTCCCTCTTCCACCCTGATGATAGAGAACGGAGCTAGCATCTATCATAGCCTGGATGGTACTAATCGCACAGGAATCCTCAAAATGTTTCATTCAATCACTGGAAGGAAAACCACTTCAATGAGATAATATACTTATTTTCTCTATTCCCACAACTTCCCATAGGTTTCATTCTATAATTACCACTTGATTCTCCATATTTGTAATAGTGGTCGACCTAAATATGTTGACCGGAGATCGAACGGCATGACCGAGACCTTTCTTGAAGTGTCTCATAATTGATTCTTCATTAGTAATATATATCATAAAAAACATTGATTCTATATAAAGTGGGTTTAACATTCCATAAATTTATTGCACCCTACTCAAGATTCATGAATTCATTGTCCTGCCCTTCTCTCAAAATCTTATGGAAGAATTAGTTGTAAAACCTGGTTAGAAAATCACCACAAACCATCCCTTGTGGCCTGTCCTCCTAGTTTAAAACATCCCACCTGCAATTTTCTTTTCCCCAAAGTATATATACTATTAATTACACTATACTTTTAAGAGGTGTTTCTAGAAACTCAAATATTGATAACATAGTCTCAATCCATATCTCAATATCCAATGAACCACCATCCCTTGAAAATAATGGAGGATGCTGATATTAAAACACATGAGTTAGCTCATCCATATGTGAGTAAGGGTGTGGTGGTTCTTAAAAAGTCTATATATAATGTAAAAATACATTGTAGAACTATTACTAGGCACCTATTTTAGGTACAACTACTATTTCCTCAGCTGTAACTAAAGGAGGATCCACCTATAGCCCATGACCCACCTCCACCATATCATCATCATCATCGCCACCCCTCGGCGTATAACTAGAGGTCATCATGGTGGAATGTCTCTAAAATTTAAAACACATTCCTCACAAATAAAAAATTAAAATGTTCGCTACTAAAATAATAGGACAGGTCCAAACATTCTTATAAACAAATCACATCATAATACCATATCCTAAATCCAGTACTAGGTATCACTAAGAGAATGTAAGCTTTTTGTGATGGTCTATTTGCGATGTGTATAGGACCTTTCACAAATAGTTCACTGAAATAGTCTATTTCCTGTGAGAGTCGTATCCCATAACAAATAGTCGAAAAAATGTGTTTGTGATGAGAAATTATTCCCATCATAAATACATTTTGTGTGCCATGTGTGATAAACTTCCAGATGAGTATTTGCATCAGATATAAACCTCTGTCGCAAATACACATCCCTATTTTTTATTTGTGACATGGGATTTACACCCATCACAAATAATGTGTCGACAAGATAGAATTTATGAAAAGTGCCATCATGAATAATAAACTTCATGTTATCTTATTTGTGAAGGTATTTTCTATTGTCACAGAATAGTATTCCACTGCCGTAATTAATAAATAATGAGAAATATAATCCTAGGCATCCAACACCTCTATTATGAACGTATATTAGCACACCCACGGTGGCCAATAAAATCATTCATCATTCACGATATTCATCATTCCATTCATATCATTTACATTCCATGAGTTCTTCCAACTAATGTAACAATTTCATTTCAAACATATAATCATTTTACATTTTGTAAACACATTGTAAAGTAGGTATCACATTATCCTATCATCTCAATCCAACTCAATTCAATTAAAAACAAATTATAAAGGCTTCATCTAACAAGGAAAGCACTCACACACCCATCGGGGTGGTTTAAAACATAGAATATACAAAGGCACACCCATGGGTGGCCTGTATTGGGCCAAAATCCTTCATAAATATTAATTTACTCAAGGATAAACCTAACATGTTCCAATTCATCCAATTTAACAATTTATTTAATTAAAGGGATACAGATGAAAAATATGGATTTTGGAATAGTGGAAACATCTCTATAAAACACAAAACTGTGAGGTAATGGTATATACAACCAACCAGTGGTCCAAAGAAGATCACCCATCTAGTATTAGCATCTAATTAGATCCAGATCAGAATAAAAATAATTAATAGATGAATAACTTAAAAATATGGCATATTATCATGAAGCTCATTAATTCCATCTATATGAATACAATCAAATAATCTAATTACATGACTGAAGACCTCAGTAGTACAAATCCAATGATACTGGAAGCATAAGATTCTGAGTCCGGAGGGATATTTGGAACCAATGCCTTTGAATTGGATTTAAGGGATAGCTTTCAATGTGAGAATATTCTTTGGTGAAAGGAAAAATAATGGGAATTAGGTTTTAAAAAACATAAATAGTGAAATGGTCATTTTAGAAAACATTACTAGGCCACATGGGTTTTTCAAATGGTTGTCCAAATTTTTCACTAACTTTTTACAATTATTTATGCTAAGGGGAACCTCATTGGTTTAATGTGCAGAGTTTTCCTAACTTACATAAACTGTGTGATTTTCTTCTGCTAAAAATTTAAGGTACCATGCATGGGAGTCAGCCTCCATTCATATGGTTTGCTCAAAATTTTTGGATCTCTGAATCCATATTTCATGCTCCTCATGGTTAGGGGTAACCACCCATCATTCCCCATACAGTTACTCCTAACCGTACATCCTATCTGCTTTTTTCTAGAAAGTGGGGCTCGAAGCTCTGAACAATCCCCGGATACCCCCAATACACCTATGACTACCAAGGGTACTCATGTTAGGCCATAAACAATAATTTAAACTCAAATAAAAAAAATATATGGACTGCACGGGTAAACTCACGATCTTAAAATCTTCCCCCATATAAGAATTCATCTACAAATTTCCATGTCAATGGTGGTCAAGAATCAACTAAGAATAACTCAGAACAGTGAGAACGTACGTTTTCCTCCCACTCACAAGTTTCATCCTCTAAATGGTTTTGCTTCCTTATATATAGTACTAGAGGAAGTAACTAGCCATAGAGGACCTTTGTGTTTCTTTTAGTGATACATATAGAATGCTTCTCAAAAGATGAATCTACCTATAACTCCACCTCCACTGACAACAGAGTTTGAAAAGGATATTAGTGATAACGGTGCAGATGTTATACATGGAAGATTTCATTCATGGCTTGTCACATCTATGCTAACGGCAACTGACAGTCTACCATCCCAACTCTCTCTAGAATCTTGAATGGAATGGTATATCATGGTGAAATCAAACCCTATCTCTTAATACATCTATGTCCCATCCATAGCGAGATATGTAAAATGAAATGATCCCCAACCTCAAACAATAGAGGTGGTCTAAAATGATAAATGTAATATTTCTGTTGAGACTCTTCATTAGCCATCTATTTCTGAATCTACTAGACCTTCTTTAAAGTCTCCTAAAAGAGACAATGTCCCAACAATGTTGCCTCACATGCCACTATCTAGTGCAGGGGTGATCAACATGGACTTCCAAAAAAATCCTCATATGGATCCATATGTATAGTCTTATAACATTTATTATTGTAGGATAACTCAACCAAGGATATATAACTCATCCAAGAGCCCCCAAAATCCCTGAAGCATGCTTGAAACAAATCCTCAAGCACCTGAATCATACACTCTGACTGTCCATCAGTCTAAGGGTGGAATGTGATGCTCATATGAACCTACATTCTTAGGGAGCTGTAAAAATTCTATCCTAGATGGAATATAAATCGATAATCCCTATCTGAAATGAAAAAAGCAGGGACCCCATGAATTATTAATATCTCATGGATATACAACTTACCATGATCATACACTAAGAAGGTATCACTAGTCAGTAGGATATGAGAAACCTTCATGAGCCTATACAAAAAAACCAATTGGAATCACTACCCTGATGCGACCACATAAAACTGGTCATTAAATTAATCATAACATCAACGAATTTCAACTACATAATAGTTAACTAATGTAAAATCCCATCTGGTCATTGATGTATTTCCATCACCTATTGATATGTGGAACATCTCATGCCAAAAATGGATACCTCATATTTCATCCCCTACCACTAATACTGATAGCTCAAGTCACAAAACTTCTTTGTCTCACTAGGATGTACTACCCAAACTAAGGTGTGAAACTCTCGTATTTTCTCCTTATGTGTATCCACATAACCTAAACACAACCATGGATATTCCATATCACATCTTCACCCATAGTCCAAATGGGATGTGGGTCCTCACCTTCCCCACTCTTCTATAGGATTGGGGATTCAGAATCTGATAGTTTACTCATCCTTACTCAATCTAGAAAGATATATTTCTTAACTATGGATGAAAAAATGTCTTTCCCTAACCATACAAATCCTCCAAGTGAATCTCAAATAATAAGTCTATAAGATGCCACTCACTGTTATCCTCCTGAACAACCTATATCTGAGTCATCCTGATCAATGCATAGACCACTACATTTCCCATTACAATCATATAGGGAATCTTGAAGTCTAAATACTATATGCACTCTACCAACCTTAGCTATCTCAAATTCAGATCACATAGTGTAAACATGTACTTGAGGATTTTGTAGCCCCTATACACCACAAAACACTCTCCATGTAAATATTTTCTCCAACAAAATAAAGCATGAAAAATAAGAAGCTAACTTGAGATCAAGCATCAGGTAATTCCTCTCGGGTTGCCACAACAAACAAGACTCATACGCCATGACTCTACACCCTACATTGGAACTGCACCAAGATCGATAATTGATACATCACAATACACGGTGTGGCTCCTACCCAAATCTAGCATGATCAATATTGGATTTCAAGTCAATATCTATTACCACTCCTGAAAGGTTGTCTCATAGGTATCTAATCATACAAAATTCACACCCTTCTTAGTTAATCACATCTTCCATGCTACTAAGCATGATAATTAATGTTTGAATTTCCCATAATATGCATTCCCCTAAGAAACTAAATATATCAAAGATGTTATTGGAATGCTCCCAGAAACTACAGCTCTCACCTTCTCTAGGTCACTGATAATCTTATCTCTGAGATAATATGACCCTTGAAGTTAGTTGTATCTATATAGATGTGGAACTGTCTGATCATAGAATATAATGTATGCTCTCTTAGTGTGTCCAAAATGATCTCAACATGTGTCTCATGGTTGTGTTGATTATAAAAATACACTAAGATATAATGACAGACCACCACCACAAATGATTCCTTATAAAGATGTAAAACATGGTTCTTTAGCACCATGAAACCCTTTAGACATGTTTGTGAGACTAAATGGGATAACAAGGTACTAATATAGACCATACCTGCAACAAAAGGTTTAACACGTTATGTCTACATGTAAAACACAGACCTTATGATATCCAAATATCAAATCAATTTTCAAGAACACCCAATATCCTCAGAGCTAATAAAAAATTCCATTAATATGTGGAAAGGGGTACCAATTATTAACCGTCAACTTCTTCAATTTCTGATAATACACACAAAGTCAGAGGGTATGATGAAAAGTTTTCTAAAAAATGGTTGGTGAACCACATGGAGATGTACTGGGAAATAAAAAATCATTTTCCTCCAAGTCCTCTAGATCCCTCTTGAGCTCCTGCAACTCTATAGTAGCTATCCTATAAGTAGGAATGGATACCATTGTATCACCTAAAACTAGATCAATGGAAAACTCCACTACTCTCTCAGGAGGTAAACTAGTAAAGTAATATGAGAAAACGTCCCAGAAACAATCGACCACAATATGGAATTCAGACTGATATGATCACTTATTATCCAGATATAAACTATTGATCTGGGCTATCATCACACCCATCCCATAATGCTCTGGTCTAGCTTGGCTTACCTGGACATCCAATTTTCCTTTGAGAATTAAAACGCTACCCTCTAGTGATGTGAAAGTCACACACATGCAATAAAATAAACATAATATTGATAAGAAGCTGTCCAGTCCATCACATGTATGAAGTGAAACCTGATCATATCCAGCACAAAAATATCATATATGATGTTTCACCCACCAATCTCAAGGGGCACTCCCTGCACTAGCATATACTCCTTGTTTTAATCCCGAAAAGAGAAATAAGTTTCATAGTTCCCTCAAAAAACAGAACAACAAGCCCATGGATTTCTAACATAGGTAGAAATATAAAGATATGAGATGTACATCTATCCAAAAATAAAAAAATACCATAGAGGCTGCTAAGATCATACATCTCTCATTTGATGGCTCAATGGTCTGCTCCTCAAGGGTGTGTTGTGAAGAATATATCATGACAGAATAGAGGCCCTGTGACACAACCTCCCTACCCATAGTAATTCCACTCTACTATCTTGTTATAGCTGGTTCCTGGATGCCATGGGCATGAACACTAACTCAGCCTGATCGGATGATACTCCTCTAACTCCCAGCCTAAAAAATATCTTTTAAACACCACCACCCCCCTCGAACCTAGGGTTATAGATGGACCCCTTACTATAACTACTAGAGGAAAGGTCATGTAAAAAAGTTGTATGTGTCCAATATAGTTGTAAGCTCGACATCCTAATGGGTCTCAATCACACAGATTTCTCACATGTCCCCATCTTCCACAATGATGATAGAAAACTAAGCTACTATCTCTCACAACCTGGCAGGTACTCATCTCACGAGAATCCTTAAAACGTTTCTTCCTACAACTGGATGTCGAACCACTTGGTTGAGAGACTATACAGATCAAATCTGCAACATAATATTCCCATAGGTTATGTTCTGTAGTACTAGAAGATTCACCATATTAATAATATAGGTCAGCCAAAACACATTTGACTTGAGATCGAATGGCATGTCTAAGACCTTACATGAAGTATCTCACTCTTGATTCCTCATCAGCTAGATATACCATCATAAAATTTTTCTTCTATATAAAGTGTGCCAAATATTTCATAATTTTCATTGAACCCTACTCCAGACGTATGAACTCACTAGGCCGCTCTTCTCTCAACATCTTAGGGAAGAATTAAGCATAATTCCTAGTTCAAAAATCACCCTAAACCATGCATTGTGTCCTGTTAGCCTGGTTTAAAACTCCCCACAGACGCTTTGCTTCTCCCTGAAGTATATATACTATAAGTTTCACTCTCTCATTAAGAGATGTCTCTAGATGTTTGAATATTAAAAACGTTGTCTCAATCCATAGCTCCTTGGCCTGTATACCACCATCCCATGAAAATATTGGAGGATGCTTCTATTAGAACATGCAAGTAAGCTCAGCCATAGACGAGGTAGGATGCGGTGCTCCCTAAAAAATATATATATAGTGTTAAATCCCCTTTTGAAACTGTGCCTAGGAATCTATGTCAGGTATAACTATTGGTTCCTCAGCTGGCACTAAAGGGGGATCCACCAGTATCCCATGGCTCACTCCCACCGGATCATCATCATCACCACCCTCCAGGTGTATGACTGGAAGTCATCATGGTGGAATGTCTCTACAATTCCAAACACACACCTTAGAAAGATCAATATAAAAATTGCACTACAAAAAGTATAGGATATGTCAATAACTTTCTATAAAAAGTTTACACCCCCAACCATCTCCTAAATCCAGGACTAGTTATCAGTACGAAAATTTCAGCATTTTGTGACGGGCTATTTGCGACGGGAATTTGAAACATCACATATAGTCCATTGAAATAGACTATTTGTGACAGGATTCATATCCCATCTCAAATAGTCGATAAGAAAATATTTGAGATGAGAAGTTATTCTCGTCGCAAATACCTTTGGTGTGACCTATTTGCCGAACCACAAGATGATTATTTTTAATGGGGATAAACCCCCATCGCAAATACTATCTGCCTTGTCAACTTATTTGTGAATCAATTTTCTCCCATCACAAAAAAACATGTTGGTCGAAGGTATTTATAGAGGGTCCCGCCAAAGATTTTATTTTTTACCTCTGCCGTTATTAATAATCGTAGAAGTATTTGTGATGGTACCCATTGAAAATACCATTATTTGTGACAGGTATCCCGTCACAAGGGATCTAACATATTTATACCCCCCATATTTGTTTGATTCCCATATTCTATAAACTTCTTTGAACTTATTTTCTCTTTTATTTTTTAGTTTAAAATTTTTATAGTTTTAAACATTACATGGGATCAACATTCAAGCTTATTATCCACTAAAAGATTCAGTTTCATGGTATTTATTTGTTTTTATTTTTTTATTTTTTATTTTTTTATTTTATTTAACATTAATAATAATAGTTTTAATTAGATGTAAATATATTTAATTAGTAATAATTAGTTTTATTTTGCATTAATTTTTTTAGAAATATTTAGTTTTAATTTTCAGTATTGTATTTAATTAAAATTAAATAGTTTTCATTTGCAATAATTTGTTTTAATTCACAAAAATTAGTAATAATTATCTATAATTACTGATAATTAGTTTAAATTAATTATATTTTGTTGTAATTAGTATTAATTAATGATATTAATAAATAACTTAATAAAATTACTAATAAATTTCTAAAAAATAATATAAATTAATAAGAAAAATTGTAAATGGGAAAAAATAAACGAGTATAATTAGTATTAATTTTTAATAATTTGTTATAATTAATAAACAATAGTGGAAACTAGTAAACATTAGTGGTAATTAGTAATAAGCCATGGTTATTCTTCATAATTAGTGGTAATTACTAATAATTAGTAATAAATTGTAAAAATGGTATCTAATTATAATAAACTAATAAAATTAATAAAAATTAGTGTTAATTGGTAATAATTAATAAAAATTAGTTATAATTAGTAATAATTAGTTAGAATTTCTAAAAACTATTAATAATTAGTAATAATTAGTGAAAATTTGTAAACATTTGTGGTAATTAGTAAAAATTAGTAATAGTTAGTAAAAATTAGTAAAAATTAGCAATGATTATTAACAACTAGTAAAAATTAGTGGTAACTAATAATAATTTGTAATAATTAGTAATAATTAGTAAACAATATTTTTAATTAGAGAAAAAATTCTTGTAATTAGTATAAAGTAGTTGTAATTTGTAAAAATTAGTGTTAATTAGGTGTAATTAGTGGTAATTAGTAGTAATTAGTGGTAATTAGTAATAATTAGTAATAATTACTAAAACATATTGGTAATTAGAAACAATTATTGGTAATAAGTAAAAAAAAGCGGTAATTAGTAATAATTAGTGGTAATCAGTAATAATTAGTGGTAATTAGTAGTAATTTCTTGTAATTAGTAGTACGTAGTAATAATTGGTACTAATTATTAATAATTATTGGTAATAGGTAAAAATTAGTGGTAATTTGTAAAAAGTAGTTGTAATTAGTAAAAATTAATAATAATTAGTGGAAATTAATAAAAATTAGTGGTGATTTGTAATAATTAGTGGTAATTAGTTCTAATTAGTGGAAATTATTTGTGAGATTATAAAAGTCGTGCATAGGGATATAGAAGTGGTTCATCAATAGCATCACCAGTAGTAGGAGATGTTTCAATGGTAGTGGAACCAACACGAATAGATAATTGAGTATATGCGATGTCAGACTCATGGTTTAGGGATCGAATTCCCACCCCTAGCTCCTCTAGCTACTCTAGATGACCCCACCCCCTTTGTGTCTTAGGTAACTTTTTTTATAAACATTTGTATGAATAAAGTTTTTGTAAAAAAATTTTAATCCATATATTTACATCTCAATATATTGGGTTTTTATATTATTGTGAATATTATATTTTTATTGTTTTTCATTTTTTTCATTTTTTTTTATTTTTTTTATTTTATTATTTAAGAATTATTATTATTATAAATAGTGTTATTATTTTTAATTTTTTCTGAAAAATGTGTTTTTTGTTATTTTTTTTTGTTATTTTTTTTCATTTTACAATTTTTTATTATTTTATTTATATTTTTAATATTTTTATTATTTATTAATTTTTATTTTATTAATTTTTATTATATTACAATATTTTTATTAATTTCATTAGTTACTATTTTTATTTTTCTTTTTATTTATATTATTATTTTATTAAATATTATTATTATTATTTTATTAATAATTTTTTTATGTTTTTTTATGATGGGTAAAACATCTCATTTTTAATACTTATTTGTGATGGGTACCTCTAACCATCGAAAATGGGGTTTAAATAAACTGGCATAAACTATTTTTAACAATTTCTATCACAAATAGTATGTCATAAATACATCAATTTCTAGTTTTCTATAAAGAAATTGTCATAATAATCACTAGAGACAGATCCTACTACCCACCCTAAACCTAGGTCTAGTTCAAGTTCTATATTTCCACAATCCATATTCCTTTTTTCACATTTATTTAACAATTTTAATTAAGTGGTAGATTCTAATGGTTCACCAATTCTGATCCATAATAGGTCATACACCTCGTGATCCAAAATATTGAATCTACTTAATCTGCACCATTACACGTTCTAGTCCATACAACCAATGGTCCTTAACTCAATGTACCCTAGTAGACCGCTTAGGGTGTCTGTTGTAGTCTAACCAGCAAAAACAAATTTGGGTTACAGTAGGAACTCTAAGTACCAAACTTGTTTCATATTTCCCTTATACAAATCATTTATCAAAATAATAGATATATCACACATGGGACATATCAAAAAGTCAGGAAGTCATTAAATGCATCTTATATATCGTGGCATAATGCCTGGCATGCGAATCTTATATAGTGCCTAAAATGATGAATGAGTTTCACAACATATTCTCCTCAAGAAATAACAAAATTATTAATAATAATAATAGAATCAAACAACATGTGTTCTATCCAATTGTGGAATGAATTCTACTCTAATAAGAAATATCCATAAAACAATAATTTTCATTTTAGGAAATTTGGGTTTTTCCAATATCTGGTTTAGCTACTCCCAAGAACAACTCATTAAAAAATTCCAATCCCGTAAAATACCTTTACATTTTCTTAGTATAGTATTATGGAAAATAAAAGTCCTATTATACCACTTGGTAACACCCTTACTCAAATTCCACAAAATAGTTCCATCGACCGATTGGTCACGTGGCTTTAAGCGCATCTCCCCTAACTCTATAGGTTTCCAACTAGTATAGATGGAATTTTATGTGTCTGTGGGGAGACTATGCCCCCTTGTTATAGTGTAAAACAATAGAATATCATATCAATCAAATAGTTGAAGTAGTAACAACAAGGTATAAGAAGTTGGAATAGACACAATACAATGGACCACTAACCCACTATAGAGGAAGAAAAATAATATCTGAATATGAGATAATAATCCAAAGACACAAATATATAAACAATACCATAATTAATCTCATATAAAAAAGATATTTCAGTTCATGTTTCTATAAAAAATCCAAAACTTGTATACAGGAATCAGTATAAAAAATGTATCGAAATACCAACAAGATAAAAAATTTCTATCCCTAACTAGCATCACCATCATCAAATCAGTCATGTACTCCCCTATAACTAAGAATAGAAAAAAAACATCATCCGATGGTAGATTTCCTGAGTCAACACCTGCATCCATAAAGCCTTTTTAGGTACACAACGGTGTCGTAAGATAGGGTGTGAGATAAAATCCCAGTAGGACACCACCAATGGTGTCTATAATTTTCTAGTCTATGTTATGAAATCTAAAGTAGAGTCCAATATATAAAACATGTATATTAGGAATGAAACATGTTCCCATGGAATATATGATACAATTAATGTGGAATTTATAGCCAAACAAGTCTCCTAGTAAACTAGGTTCATGATCTCATAACAAGTCTGTTGCAAGAAAAATAGAAATAACAACCATATCCATGACATATATCTAGTATATCATATCAATAATGGCCATGTCATATAACCTATGTATCATATCATCGAGGTCCTTTCCATAAAACCTAAAGTTTTTGTTAGTGCCAAAATTTGGAATGAAAAAGCAGCCCCATGACGCCCCCAGCCCTTGGACTGCCTTGCGAAGCCCCTTCATGGAGTCCCTAGCACTACGGTCGTCGCGAAGCAAATAAGGCGGGAGGCTCCGCGAATTCATTTGACGTTTGCGAGCCTGCCATGAAGCAAAGAAGGAGGGAGGCTCCGCGAACACTTTTGATGTTCGTGAGACCACTATGAAGCAATGGAGGTGGTACACTCCGTGAACCCATTTGAAGTTTGCAAGACCACCGCAAAGCGAAGGAGGCGGTACACTCTGTGAACCCATTTGACATTCGCAAGCCCACCGTGAAGGCACTGAGCCCCACTTCACGCATCATGGGATCTGTTCCACGGCACCCCTTTCCTATAAATAGCGAGCTCCCCCTGAGCTCCTGATACAGAAAATCTGACATTTCAGCTTCTCATATTACAAATCGTGAAGCACCCTTCCACTCAGTGAACCATGAGTTGTGCGAGGTAATTTTACTTCATGAAGTGCCTCCCCATTGTCTCATTTTGATCCCTTATTTTGAAATGGATTCCTTTTGCGAAGCCTAAGGGCTTTCACGAAGGAAGGGGATCCCTAAGGGGACCCAGTTTGTCACGGAGCATTTATTTGTGAAACACCATTCGTGTACACTTGATCCAATTGCTAAAGCAGGATCACTATACTTAGTGAAGCACATTGCTACGCAACATCCTACTTCATGAGGATCCTTTTCTTCACGAGGTTGTGCTCTACAAATGCCTTTCCACTTCGCGAAGCACCTCCCATTTTCACCTCCACCCCATGCTATGGCTAAGGCACCCTGGTTCATGAAGCACACCCCTTCACAAGTGCCCTCCACCATGCAGAGCAACAGAGCTCCACAAGGCCCCTGACTATGAACCCCTATGCTTGGAAAATCCTTTTCCCGTGCGACCCTCTAGGTTTTCATGATGTGCCTTCAATCTCCCCTGGACGATAATGCCAGTAGCGTTGTTGTGCCTAATGCTTCTTCGCATAGGCACGGTAATGGCTATTGCTTCTTTGAATAGCCACGCTAACGTGGACCCATCGATGGTTCGCTCTGCGACCCCCCTTCACCACAACATTTTCTATACCTTCCCTCCCACAAGGAGCATAGGGTACCAGTTATGTAAGTCCTAGGGGTGCGGAACAAACCCACCTCATCCGAGCTACAGGACGTTAAATGGTCAAGTGCCTTCATCCTCAACATATGACGTTAAACTGTGACCTCGCCCTGAGCCTCGCACACAGGGTCCCTCGCCTTGGGAATTCTCATGCCCCTAGTCTCCACAGTGGATGATATCCTTCTTCTTGGAGTGGCGTTTGTCTGCGAGGAAGGGAAAACACCTTAGTTTAAGACCCTAGCCTTCCTTCCATAAGGCAGAACCCCTGCCCCTCCTCACTTCCTCGGTGCCAAGTCCAGCGGATGAGGTGATAGAGAACGGAGCCCCTCCTCTCTTCCTGGGTGCCAAATCCCTCTCAAGCTGCGCTTTGTCGCCCTCGGTCCTCCATCCTGGAGTAAGTCCTGACACCATGGGATTATCAAAATGTAATTACCTCTTTGCTTCCCATGGACGCGCCCTTCACAGCGTGATCGTCAGGTCTCCACTGCCTCTAGTTTCTCACACCGAGCACGACTCACGTGGGCTTTGAGTAAGCATCGACCACGACAATGCCCTCATCCCGCATGACACTAAACTTTACACTCGAACAACGAATAATTCGATCCATGTCAAGGAATGGTATGTAGGAAGCCTCTCCGAGGTTCAAGCCCAACACCCATTAGACCAAGGTCCATATTCACGTTGGTTCACCAGCATCAATCCCGAACTACGAGGACTTTGATCCATGTCAAGGCATGGTACGTAAGAAGCCTCCCAGAGGTTATAGCCCATTATCCATCAGACCCCGGTCCATCTCCACGTTAGTTCTACGACACATACCCTCGTCCGGAATGACGTTAAACTATACACCTGAACTACGGGGACTTTGATCCATGTTAAGGCATGGTACATAGAAAGAATCCCCGAGGTTCAAGCCTGACCCCCATCAGACCATGGTCCATCTTCACTTCGGTTCACCGGCATCCATCCCGAACTTAAAGGACTTTGATCCACGTCAAGGAATGGTACGTAGGAAACCTCATGAGGTTCAAGCCTAACTCACACTCGTCCAGCATGACGCTAGACTGTACACATGAACTATGAGGACTTTGATCCATGTCAAGGCATGGTACGTAGGAAACCTCTCGAGGTTCAAGCCCAATAGCCATCGGACAAAGGTCAATCTTCACGTTGGTTCACCATCATCACTTCCGAACTATGTGGACTTTGATCCATGTCAAGGCATGGTACGTAGGAAGCCTCCTCGAGGTTCAATCCCACCACTCGGTCGTTCCGTCCTCATTCACGTCGGTTCACCCACCACCTAGGGAAGCCTAGAGTGTAAGCGCCACACATCCATCTTGAACTATGAGGACTTTGATCCGTGTCAAGGCATGCTATGTAGGAAGCCTCAACGAGGTTCAAGCCCATCATCCATCGGACCCCTGGTCCATCTCCACATCGGTTCACTGAAACATACCCCCATCCTGCATGATGTTAAACTTTACACCTTATCTACGATGGATTTGATCCATCTCATGGCATGGTACGTAGGAATCCTTTTCGAGGATCAAGCCCAAAACCATCGTTCATCTTGATCCTTACCCGGTCTGCCATATCTCGATGAGGTCACGCCACCTCGTTACCCTCCATGGCATTCGGGAGGCCGCCGACGTGCTGGCCCCAATATTTGTGTTCCCTCCAGGGAATTCCTCCATCTGATCCACTATAGTCAGTGTTCCGATCAGTCTGATCCATCTCCGCTGGATGTTAAACTTGCGGCATACCCCATGTTAAACATCAGATGCTAAAGAAATCCTTAGATACATTCTTATGGCATAAGATTCCTCGCGCTCGATGTGGGATGCCTCGGGATTTTGCGCCCTCGAGAAGCCCTATAATAAGGGACATAAGAGAGACACCCCAGTCCCCAGCATCAAGACACGTCAGTGATGCCCTAGTGTGATGACTCCCCTAACCAAAGGTTTATTCCCTGACCAAACTCCTTAGAATGTCCTGACGGATGCATTGTAATTAACTTGTGTCCATGAAGATATTGCGCTGGGAAGAGTTTCTCGAACAACGTATTAAATCTATGAGGGAGACCTGGACTAGGGGACGGGTTTCGAGGAGGAATTTGTGGAAGGAAGAACCGAAATCCCATAATCCTGTTTTGATCAAGGAGAAAACATCTCTAAACAAGGAGTGAATGCTGCCCGCCTTTGGAAAGAAGGAATGCAGGGTAACAAAAGTTGTGCTTGTCGCACTCAAGGAGACGGACATGCACACCCTGAAAAAAGCATCGGAAAGAGAAATGGGGAACCCGACGTGAATTTATTCTCCTCAATATGGAGATTAGTAATGCATGGGGCATCCATGGATTGACGTGTCACCAGATCTAGCTATCTGGTGTCAGGTCCCACCAAGAAAATAACGGGCCTGGTGTGAAACTCACCAGAAGTTGGGACTGTAGAACGTTGGTCATCCTGTTCTGCGACATTGTTAGCATGGATCCCACTTACTGGCAACCGAATATGGAATGACACTGGGGCACTGGTTTTTAATTTCATTTCATAGTAGTGATGATATGTTAATCTCCCTACTTCTAGAAATTAGGTTGTAGCCATGGGAACGAGATCACCGCCCACCCGCCTACGCAGGGGTAGGGGAAATGCCAGCACAGCCGCTCTGCATGGCTCCACTGCTGCCGCAATGACATTTATGTCCATGACCATGGGGAACCCACGCCCCATCTCCCCATCGGTAGTCATCCAACGAAGGGTGATTAACGACCTTGTACGTAGTTACGAGGAGGATGGCATAATCCCAACCCGGGATATGCCCCGCCTGGACCTGGAGGCATCCAGGCCCCACCATCAACGCCACCATCGAGTGTTGCGTAGAGAACAACTACTCCCCACCCCAGCATTCATCGTTTCAGGAGCCTTTCCCCAAAGTTTTTTGACAAATCCCTTCCTTACTCTGATGAGGTTGGTGACATCTGGCCCAGCCCAGTCAAAGTCTCATTCTAGGTGCTCCCAGAGAGGCCCCCACCGGGTCGCATCAACACCGCAGCCCGGTCTTTCTGGAGGAGTAGGAAAGCTTTTCACATGCGCCACCCGCACTGGCTCATTTGACTCGATGCCAGTGTCGGGCACGAGCTGAGCACACACCCCAAGGGGCGTCAACATCGACGGATACTATGGCATGAGCCACCACCAACACATATCATCAAGTCCCTACACACACTGAGCAGGGGTGCGTATACGCCCAACTAGGATCGAGGCCCCAGCATCCCCATGGGCAGGCTAAGTCGACTCTCCAGGTCAAAAGCATGAACGGGGGTCACCGTGAACCAACCCGCTGCAAGGCCACCTTGTACGGAGGTCCTCCCCATACCACTACCATAGAGAGCGTGGATCCTCCCTGCTTTGAGGCTCAACATGGAGGTCTTCCCTGTGCTACCCCCAATCCGAATGAAGGTCTGCCCCGCGGTGGTGATGTTTGTTACGGAAGCATCTCTCGTGCCCATCACACCGAGTATGGAGCCCTTCCACCTACCCTTGGTCGTCGATGTGGAGACATTACTCATCTGGTCCCTCTCAAATGTGAGGATCCTCCCTATGTTCTCTGTGCAACTAGCGAAGGTCCTCCTCTCCCCGGAAACCAGAGGGGTGATGGCCAGCCTCGTTCCACCCGCCCCAAGCATTGAGTTCCTCCCCATGCTCCAGTCGATGCCAGCGGAGGGTTTTCACACTCTAGGTCTGTTCATGGAGTTCCTCCCCATGTCCCCTTCTACATTTTTCCTGGTGCTCCTTGCACCTCGGTTGTCTTAAGTGGAAATCCTGTCCACCCTGGAATCCGTGTGGCCGAAGGACCACATGTCGGAAATCATCCCTGTCCCAAGGAGCCACCCAGGGTTAGGAGGGTAGGTCGTCACCACCACAAGAAGAATCCTGCTATGGTCCAGACAGAGATCAAACCGGTCTTCTTCTCAGACTCTAAAGCGGAGTGCGACTCGGCTCAAGAACCTTCCCCTTGCTCATCCGAGTCAAGGGTTAGGGCAGGGAAGAGGCACATAAGTCTGGTACTCCCAGAGTGCAAGGTCTATAGTATTACCACTTCCCTCGGAAGATTTATTCAGGAGGATGAAAATCTGGCAACCCCGCCGGTTACGGTCATTCGGTCACCACCATCATCGTCGGATGCTCTTTATACCTCCACAAGAGATCACGAAGAGCTATTCTAGAGATCAATGGCAGGACAGCAACAATGTGACCCACCAGCAGCAGCCCTGGCCCCTAAGCCAGGAACGGCGGCCATCATCTCCTCTTACCGCGACATAGCGGCCAGGTCGCTCCACTCTTCAGAGGAAAACCTGAGATTCTGAGGCCTATCAGCCCATTCCTCGTATTCCCCACCAGCGAACCTACTGTCCTAACGGTCTACCTCAATATCGTTTCCAGTTACTCAATCACCCCTAGCTGGTCAATGGGGCATTCAAGGGCCAGACCCTGAATTTAAGTCGAGGAGGTTCTTGATCATTCTTGCAGCAGACCACTTCACTGAGATGTTTTAGCCCGCAACAGCACGAGATTTCTTCATACCCGAGTCCCTCACCCCAGAGGAAGTTGTGTGTCTCTGTTAAAACCTTTGGGAAATGCATTTCAGTCTCTGTCATCATCGCGTGGTGTATCCAAGGAGCCAAGCGCATTTTGAAGACATTAGTGAGCAGTGTCGTCTAGTCGATTTTGTCGCACTCCTTGTGGCCTAGTTCCACGAGTCACCAGGTCGTCATGAGGACCTCTAGTAGTAGTGCATGCAGAGTATTAAGGTACACCACAAAATTTTCAGGGAGGATACCCCCACGTGAATGTCTGTGGATGGGGGCAGTATGCTTCCCCCCTATTCAGCCCTATCTGATGGCAGCCCGACTCACTATGCGATATCGAGGACATGCCCCCGGAAATGGTCACGGTCCACATGGCTAACGTTGTGGACAAAGAGTAAGAGTTGGAGTTTCTTAAAAGAGACTTACACCCTGAGGGCATGCCACCACTATTAGACCCATTGGGGAGGATTACTCATTAGAAGAGGAACCTCCGTGGTCTTCATGCGCCCATTGAGTCGTTGGTACTCAGTCAGAATGTTGGTAAGGGAAAAGAGCATGTCGGAGCTGTCAAGCACTCTGACCCATCCGCCTCAGTGCAGAAGATGGAGGGGACCTCGAGAAGGCCACGTTGCACCAACAACTTTCTGAGAAAAAGAGTTTGGTCAAAGAACTCCTAGTTGAATGCACGGTAGAGTGACGAACTGACTATGGTGATCCTAGGCCGGGGTAGGAACAACTTCCCCTTGACGAGATGCCTCTAGGAAACCCTGATAATACCTCTCCCACTGACAGGGATGAAGCTGGAACTCACAGCAAGAAGGCACGGTATGTCTCACCAAACCCTCCTGAACGGTACGACAATCCGAGGAACCTGGCATGGGTTCCCCCAGTTGACCCGCAGGCCACTCCACTAGTCACTCTATGAGCCTTTGAACCCATCTACCGTGTCGAAGAGCCCAACAATGCACTCTAAGTTAGGTATCCCTTCCGAGACAGGGACCCCCACCTGGATGATCCTACAACGACATTCATTTCCTGCCTTGAGGCATTGAAAACGTGGTTGGTGGCAATCCCTCCATATGGAAATCCATACCCGGCTTGGGTGGATGATATGTCGACGCCTCTGGGTTTTGGGAATCCCACCTTGTCCTCTTTTAATTGGTCGAGGGACCCGCCGCATCACCAGTCCCACTTTAACTCAAGGTGTGGGCCTATGTTAGGGACCCCAGCGCAGTAGGAGGCCACTAAGCTCTGTTGTTTTGTTCAGATGCTGGAGGGGCCGGTGTTCGTCTGGTACAGCCATCTCCCCGTCAGATCTGTGGCTAGTTGGGAGGATATTCATAGGAAGTTCATATTCCAGTTTAGCTCTACCACCCGGAAGACCAGCATCACATACCTCTTCATGTACAAACAAGGGCTTGATGAGTGAGTCGCGAACTTCATCGCCCAGTGGAAGGGTCTCACATACTCCTTTGACATTCCACTAACTCTGGAGAAATTAATGACGATGTGTGTGGGAAATGTCAAGACAGAATAGGTTCCCTCCCTGATTACTCAGAATTATCCCAGAGGGTTCCAAGACTTCTCAGATAAGGCCCAGTGCCTCGAAGAAACCCTACAAAAGGCCAGGAAGGCACATCTGTTTCCCACTATAATCCCAGTAAGAAGAGATTCCAGAGCCGAGCCCACTACGGTGGCCTAGATAGAGGCCCCCAGGCAGCTAGAATTGCTACCAGTAGAACCGGACCCACATCCTCACAGAGGCCCTCTACCTCAGGCACAGCCTTCGGCTCCGCAGCATCTTCAGAATCGGTAGGCGCCTCCGCGTAATGCGCCACCACTGCCCAGGCGGGACAATCAGGGTCCACCTCCTTGGCAAGCCCCTCTGGATCCTCATCAAAGAGAGACTCCAAGGGCTTCTTATCTAGAAATATGACATCAGACTTACTCATTCAGTGAGAATCAGGTCCCCGGTTACTTATGTAGTGACCTAGAGAAGGATATTGTACGCTTGCCTGAGTGTAGAAGTCCGACACAGGTGAATCTCACCAATTTCCCCAACTACTACCCCTATCATCAAATTCTGGGGAAGACCCTCAAGAAGTGATATGTGTTTAAGGAATGGCTCCAAGACCAGGTTGATAAAAACATAGTTAAGATGGTCCTGGCCCCAACACAAGTTGCATGTGTCTTTGTGAGGTCAGAAAGCTGTAGCAATGGTGAAGGTGAGTGCCAGCAGGTTCCCAGCCATGGATCCTAGAAGTATGACGACTGGATGGATCGTAAAATGGTCTCTCACACCCATGTCATTATCAGTTAATGCTTGAACCATCCGGAGACTTCAGAACCGGTGGCCACCACTTCCACATCGATCTCAGCTGGCCTCTTCCCAGAAGAGGAAGCATCAGCTGCACAAGAAGAAGAAACACGCCCTGAAAATGCATCGTCATCCCGCACTCTTGGTGACTTCATTCCCCTTGATATGGAGATCCCTCCCAGAATCTTCCCATTGGTGGATTATTTTTCATGTGACAGTCAAGGGTACGCTTCGGTTAACACTGTTGAGTTGGTAAAACCCTATATGAATCCTGACAAGGGGGAACTCTAGGTGAACCTCCCCAACATCCCCAGCTGACGTCATCCTCGGCAGAGCTGCGGCTATATGGGACGTCAAGTCGCATGAGTCGGCACCTCTAGCCAGGTCGTGCATGTCACTCAGACCAGACAACAGGCCCAGCGCAGAGCTCACCACGCGCACCCTTTTTTTCTAGTGTCATCAGACCGCCTCCACCACTATTTGTGCTAATGGATCAGGCAGAGCTGCTTCGGCCGCACTGTGGCCAGATTTGCCTTGATACTGGTCAACCTCAGTTGTCTGGACGTTATCTGACAGCTAATCGTCAGGCTTTGA
Organism: Viscum album; assembly: GCA_963277665.1. Taxonomy (NCBI): domain Eukaryota; kingdom Viridiplantae; phylum Streptophyta; class Magnoliopsida; order Santalales; family Viscaceae; genus Viscum; species Viscum album. Next base: position 788,428,836 of record OY728166.1, read on the forward strand.
CTAGTGAGTAACGACACGTTCTCAGCACCATCCATCCACTAGTCCAGCTGACAGGGCCCACCATGCCTCTAATTGCAGAGTGGCCTCCTGTAAGCAGAAGTTCACGTCTATCACAGATGTATGATGTTCTCAAGAATCTCTCCGGAATCCCAGTGAGTCTTTCCATCTTTGAGGCTCTTTTCTTATTTTCATACATGCGTGAGTCCCTCACTGAGGCTTTAAAGTGCCCCCTCTAGTTTGAGACGGAGGTAGCAGCTGCAGAAGCCTTCCACACTGAGGCAATTGAGAAAACTGAATGTCAGGCAGTTATCTCTTTCTCTGGTGAATACTAAGACCCTCCCATATAGGGGAACATCCACCTACTGTACATCACAATCCAATTCAATGACATTGAGGTTCGCTGCTCTCTCGTTGACACTATCTCCGGGATCAACCTTATCCCAACTCGGAAACTGTGGAAGATGGGGTTATCCGAGGATGACCTCACTCCCTCCAATTTAAGGATACAAGGATATGATAGGACAGATCAGACCTCGGTCAGTAAGAGCTATTTGAAAACCCAGTTCGGTGGCCTAGTTTCCAGCACTGAGTTCATGGTTGTCTCCCAGGACACCGCGTACAATGCATTGATGGACAGGTCATGGATCCACCTGGACGTGGCGGTCCCCTCATCGTATCACCAATGCCTCAAGTACTACCTTAATGGTCGAGTAGGCATACTCCAAGGTGATGCATCTTCTTCCACCTCTTATGATGCCCATTATCTGGACACTTACTATTACAAGAGAAAGGATATGCAGATTCTGGCAAGTGAGGTTGAGACCGCCCCGGTCACAAGTGACCCCTGGGCAGGTCTGGATGACGCCTACATCTTCGCAATCCATCGATTGGAGGCCACGACCACCAACATGGGGCAATGCATTGTTGTCTCTAGAACAAGAGGAAGGCATATTCCCAAGTCCGATCGATCGTAGAAAATCACCTCGTACTCCAACACAAACGAGGCTCAGGTGATCCCAGAACCTCCTACCCCAATACGGTACTTGGATGTTGGCCCCTGGTAATGACGGTACGTCATACGTGTATTTTTTCAGGCTGGAATTAACCGGCTCAAGATGACGTGCCACTATTTCTTGGATATCATCAAGCACGGCCCCTTGGGAATAAGGGCATATGGGATTAGATCGACTTCTTTAATCGCCATGGTACCAGCGGCAAGTGAATCTCTTGATGCACTGCCCACTATTGTCCAGGATGGTATCGCCCTCCCGCTAGGTTACTATGACCAAGGGGAAGATTTACCCGCTGGAGATCCCTCCTCTACAAGCGAAGAAGAGGATTTAGAGGATGCTCCCCATGCCTTTGAAGAAGGCGCTCTTCCACAATTGATGAACTGGTACAGGTGAACCTTGGTAGTGAGGCAGATCCGAGACCCACATTGATTACTACCGCCATGTCCCTCAAGGAGCAGCAGTGGTACGTGGAATTTTTTAAACGGCACCGTGATGTGTTCACCTAGAGTTATGATGAGATGCCATGAATAGATCCTCATGTAGCCATCCACTGCCTCAGTCTCCTGACAATCCATCACGGGTTCAAGAAGCCTCCCGGAAAGATGCACCATTCTCACGGTGCCATGGTTGAGGCCGAAGTTGACAAGATCATCAGATCCAACATCATCAAGGAGGTCCAGTACCCCAAGAGTCTAGAAAACATTGTACCAGTCAGTAATAAGAACAGACAGATCAGAGTCTTCATCGACTTCTGAGATCTCAACTATCACTGTCTGAAAGATGATTTTCCCCTTCCGGTGGCAGAATTGTTGATCGACGATACAGCTGGGTTCCAAGCCCTCTCCTTCATGGATGGTTATTCTGGATATAATCAGATCTAGATGGCCCTCGAGGATTGGGATTCTACCGCTTTCAAAGTGCCTGAAGGTACTTTTTGTTACCTGGTTATGCCCTTCGGCCTGAAGAATGCAGTTGCCACCTATCAGGGGGCCATGCATCGCATTATCAAACCGATCCTCGGGATGCTGGTGGAGTGCTATGTGGATGATCTCGTGGTTAAATCTCACCAGCGCTAGGACCATCTAAAGGACCCTAATAAAGTGTTCGACTACCTCCGTTCCCTCCACTTTAGGATGAACCCGTTGAAGTGGGCCTTCGGGGTCACCTCTAGGAAATTCCTTTGATTTCTTGTCAGATACCAAGGCATCGAGATTGACCTAGAAAAGAGCAAGGCCATCAGCCAGATGCCTCCCCCGAGCAATATCTGAGAGCTTCGAGGTTTTTAAAGCCACTTAGACTACATACGCCGATTCATTGCGAATCTGGTTGGAAAGTGTAAGCCCTTTTCCCGGCTCATAAAGAAAGGATCTTCCTATGAATGGGACGAAGTGTGCCAGGAAATTTTCGAGGAAATGAAGCAGTATCCAATCTAGCCTCTGGTCCTGATGCCAACCATCTCCGGAAAGCCATTGACACTCTATGTCAATGCCCTAGATCGATCTCTCAGTGACCTTCTCACCTAGAAGATCAATGAGGGTACATATAATAGCCTCTACCACCTCAACTGTATAATCCTCGATACAGAGACCAGATAATCTCCCATCAAGAAGAGCTGCCTTCCGTTCATATTTGCTCTACAGAAGATGTGGAATTACCTACAGCATCACGAGGTACATCTGGCCTCTCGGTTAGAGCCGCTGAATTACATTCTGAGCCATCCCATGTTGACTGGCCGACTAGCGCGGTGGGCGGTGATCCTCCAACAGTTTGACATCGGGTTTGTTCCCCAGGAGGATATCAAGGGGCATGCATTGGCAAACTTTCTAGCTTCCCATCCAACCTATGTGGACTAGTCCATGGACTTGGACATTCCCGATGAGGCAATCATCTCGGTAGATCATGCCATCCCATGTTGGCAGATGCATTTTGATGGTGCCTCCCGGAGCCCTACCGGTAGGAGGCTCAATGATCCTAGGCTCAACAGAGTAGGCCTCGGTATCGTCTTCATAAACCTTGGCGCAAGCCATCCTGCAGTACACATTTCTATTATCAGAAGGTTTCACCAACAACGAAGAAGAGTATCATGCCCTCATTACCGGTCTTGAGATATCCCTTGAGATCGACGTGCCCCATTTTCATGTGAAAGGGGATTCTGAGATAGTCATCAAGCAAGTCAACGACGACTACGTTGTCAGGATGCTAGAGCTCACACCATTGTTGGAGCGTACCCTCCATCTAATGGCCCAGTTCCCTTCTCGACTAGAGGATACCCATGTCCCTCAGTCACAGAATGCTCAAGAGGACGCTTTGTCTAGCCTAGCCACATCACTTGCAGAGCCCGAGCAGAATGATCTGATTATACTTATGGCCCACTGAAGAGTCATTGCCCCCGTCACCCCAGAGGATGACGATGACATGTGAGTAAGCCATCTTATCGCCAGGTCATCCATGATAGAACCTCTAGGCTCTTCAGATGCAGTGGTTGAAACAACTCCCGACTGGAGATCCCCTTTTGCTGAGTATCTCCAAAATGGTTGCCTCCCAGCTGATTGGGCCGAGCACGAGTAAATCTGATGCCACGCGCTGCAGTTTACCCTACAAAGTGGTCCCAGTCTTGAGAGGATCCTTTATAAGCACGGGTTAGATGGTTTTATCCTCCATTTTATCCAAGGGGTCGAGATTCCACAATTCATGCAAGAGGTTCATGCGGGTTCCTATGGTGCCCACCAGGCTGGGCCGAAACTGTCCCATCAAATCTAGAGACTGGGGTACTTTTGGCCCTTGATGATCCATGATTGTATAAAGTATTCCAAGAGATGTCACACATGCCAAGTTCATGATAACTTCCTTCATCGGCCACCGAAACCTATCCACTCCACCGAGTACTCTTGGCCATTTGCGGTGTGGGAACTGGATGTCGTAGGACCATACCCACTGGCGATAGCTCGCCAATGCAGGTTCCTCCTGACCACCACATATTTCTTTTCCAAGTGGGCAGAGGTAGTTTCACTAAAGGAGGTCAAGGCCCTTTCCATCATTGAATTTGTGAGATATAATATCATCCAATGGTTTGTAGTCCCTCACAATGTCCTCACCGATAAGGGAACCATCTTCCGAGTAGCCAAACTGAAGAAACTGTATGCCAAGTAAAATATCTATTCGAACCACACCTCTCGGTATCACGCATAGGAAAATGGGATGATCGAGGAATTCAACAAAAACCTCTCTAACATTTTGCAGAAAATGGTTGTTCAGAACAAGAATAGTTGGCCAGAAAAGCTCCCCAATGCCCTCTGTGCCTATCGGATGACAACTCGCAATTCTACCCAGGTAACCCTGTATTCGCTGGTGTACGGAGCTGAGGCCGCCGTGCCTATCAAGATCCAGCTGCCTTCGTTATGCACTGAATTCTATGATCAGTAGACACCGGATAAGGTGGCTGAAATACATCTAGCTGAATTGGATGCACTTGATGATAGTAGGCTCCTTGCCCTGCACAATTTGCAAAGGCACTAGAACAAGATGGTTAAAGCCTTCAACAAGAAGGTTCACCTTCTCTCTTTTCTGCAAGGAGACCTGGTATTGGCCCTCCGAGAGCCAATGATCCCCAGTAGGAAACCACCCAAGTTGGAGCCCAAATGGGAAGGACCTAACATAGTCCACAGGGTTTATTCTAATGGAGCATACTCCTTGGTGACCATGGATGGTTAGCATATAACTCCTCCCCCCAATGCCAAATTCCTCATGCAATACTTTTCCTGATCCCCATGGTCCTGCACGACCTTAATCTGGATGGTCATGCACGACCTTAAACTGGATGGTACTGCACGACCTTAAACTGGATGGTCCTGCACGACCTTAAACTGGATGGTCCTGCATGACCTTAAACTGGATGGTCCTACAGGACCTTAAACTGTGTGATGGTTCCGCATGACCCTAAACTAAATGATGGTACTGCATGACCTTAAACTATCTTGTACTGCATGACATTAAACTGTGCATCATCCTGCATGACGTTAAACTGCATCTTGAGAACTACGTAAGGGTTGATTCTCATCCTTATGGGATACGTAGTAACACTCAGACGCTTTGTTTTTAACCTATCCCCAAACTCTTCTCTTCAACTGTTCCCCCTGGGTATAGTTCTTTCAGAGGATCCTTGCATGATATGGGCTTCCACAGCCCCCTCACATAAGGGTTATAATGGTAACACCATGTTCTCAATCCCGTTCTTCTATCCTCCCACTTCCTCATCACATGATGTTAAACTGCATGGCCTTTAATAACTACATATGGCTTGATTCCCATCCTTATGGGATACATAGGAATTCCCAGACATTTCATCCATAAGTCTCGCCCAAACACCAGAATCTCCCCCCCCCGGGTCAAGATGTATGGAAAGGGTGAAATTTTTTCCCAATTCGTGTCGAGTTATCCTTGATCCGGCCATACGTCCTGCTCCTTGGAGACGTTAACCTATTTCATAGATGGGTACAGTTATACTTCACCCACTCCTTTGATTGGGATTTCATCATATTCCCCTTCCGGAAGGGGCCCTGAATGGTATGGATGCAAGGACTAAGGGCTCTCTTACTACTTCAGGCCAACGCCCTCGAGGATGTCAAACAACAAGCTGGTACAAGTCCTGAATTTCGAATGTGGTCAGCATTTGATGCTCAATTGTTGCTCCCATTTCAAGTCACTATAGGAACAATGTGTTTCGAAGATGGTCACCAATTGTCTTGTGACATTGGAACCACACCAAGATGTCCCTAACATTGAGTGTAGTGTCTCATTCTGCCCCATTGTATCTCCAAGAGATGACTCCCTTCAGGAAAAGCCAGGTTTTAGTTCCCCATATGACAGGGAGAGCCGATACCGGCTCCTTGTTTCCCACACCGAGCATTGCTCATGTGGGATTAGGAGCTGTGATGAGGTGGTAACCATGCAAGATGGTCATGCCTTCTTGACTGAGGCCCTTCCTCAGGCCTATTGGCCTTCTCGGGCCCCCGACCCTCGTCTTCACTGCAGGACGTTAAACTAAAAGCTGGTCAGGCCTTCCTGACCAAGACCTAGCCTTAGGCCCCATGGCCTTTTCGAGCCCCCGACCCTCGTCCTCATTGTAAGACATTAAACTGTAATTCGGTCAGGCCTTCCTGACTGAGGCCCAGCCTTAGGCCCCTTGTCCTTTTCGGTCCCCTGGCCCTCGTCCTCACTGTAAGACGTTAAGCTGCAAGTCGTTCAGGCCTTCCTGACCGAAGCCCAGCCTCAGGGCCCTTGTTCTTCTCAGTCCCTCGGCCCAAGACCTCCCTTATGGGAGTGTATGGTGTGGTGTGGGATTATGTCCCCATTCACGTCGGTTTATTCACCATGACGTACACCTCCCTTGTTTGGGGATATCCTACTCCCCTCCTCGTCCTGCATGACATTAAACTGCATCATGAGATCTACGTGTAGCTGGATTCCCATTCTTATGGGATACGTAGGACCACCCGAATGTCTAGGCCTCAAGTCCAGCCCTATCTCCCAGAAATCTCCATTTCACCTTGTCCCCTTGGCCTACCCTTCTCCAAAGAGGGGGATATACGACAAGGTATGGGATTATATCCTTGTTCGGGTCGGGCTTGTAATGACCACGCCTTGTACATCTCCCTCCTGATCCACCCCATCAACCCTTTTGGGTGGTTCACCAATGTCCCTAAGGGTACTCTGGTTTAGTACCTGGAAAGTTGGACTCTGCTCAGACATGTTTTCACCCGCTTTTCAGGGTTTTTGTTCCCCTTCATCAGGGATTTTGTCACCTTTCACACTTGAAGGGACCCCCCAAAATAGCATGGATACCACGCCTAAGGGCTCTCATATCATTATAGGCCAATGCCCCTGAGGGTTACAGAAAACAAATTGATACAAATCCCGCGTTTTGAATATGGTTAGCGGTCGATGCTCATTTGTTGTTCCCATTCCAGGATAACGTGATATGGATGCTTCATTTCTGCCATGGTTAGTAGTTGTCCTCCATCGCCACGCCAACCCCATTAATCCCAAAATTTTGGTTACATGATTCACATCCTTCTCCACCTTCTCATGTCCAAGTTGATCTTCAAAACTCTTGGTACTATTCCTCAGTGTGCATCCACATGTTAGGAGGACCAAAGTCATGATAGGAACATCATTAGGGGATCCACAAAAATTTCCCTCTAGCGTGCATTCCGGGTTTTGAAAAAGACATCTCCAACCCTTGTTTCCCACACCGAGTTTAACTCACATGGGCTTAGGGATCAGGTTGAGTTCTGAACTTACCTGGATGGTCTTCACTCCATCCATGGTCCAAGCTCTAAGACCATAATCTAAGATATCATCAAGAACTATGTATGGATTGATACCCATTCTTATGGGATACGTAGGACCGCCCAGACATCTTGTTTTCAGGTCCAGCTCATTTGGGATCTAGTCTCTCTTCTCCTTTGCCTCTTACCTCTATGTAGGCCCCTTGGCACGAGGTCCCCCTCTCGGAATTGCGTACAGTGTGAGATGGGACCATGTCCCCATTCACAATGATAATGTTTTATTGCACCGAACACTTTCCCTATGTAGGACCATCTCTGATATGTATGCATTGCATGACGTTAAAATGCATGCTTGGTCCTATCAGATGACCCTAAATTGTGGCATTATCGTCCGGGACGCATGATGAAAAACGACACTACATTGGGAAGACCTCATCATAGGGGACATCATGTTGGGTATTATTCTATTACCTTACCACCTGTCAATGTCTATATACGACATGATTCTTGTGGTGATGTTAGGGACCGCTACCCTAGGGTTGTCGCTTCACAAAAAAAACACTCACCTTAGCGGATAAACAATATTTATCAAATACATATCCTCTTGGCACAAGGGCCATGCCCGCACGCCCCTTTTTCCCTGGCACTGGTACCTTATCATTCTATCTCAAGAACCACGTGCAGCTTGATCCCCATCCTCATGGGGTACGTAGGAACGCCTGTGCACTTTGCCTTAGGCCGAGCTCAACTCTTGTTTTTGGTCCGCTGACCTAAAAACCCTCTAAGGAACATGTGGTGGTCAGAACCCTCGATTCCCATTCATGTCGGGTATGTGTAGTTGCCCCACCATGTGCCTTCCATGTTTCCTACCATCTATGGTCTATGTTATATGACCCTAAACTAACATCTTCCTATGGGAAGGGGCCCAACAACCTCTATCTAATACATCTAGTTGTCGTATTTGGATGCATTTGACAAAGAGCCTGATGTGTCGAATTTTCATGGAAACATCCACCTCGTTCCATGACCAAGATTCGTGAGCTTGCTATTTAGATCATCATCCTCTTCTACATCTGAAGGGACCCCCTAATGGCCTGGTCCCATGCCACATCGTCTCACCTATCGTCCTGGGCCAATGCCCCTAAGGATCTCAGACGACATTTGCGATAGGTCCCGTGTTTCGAACATGGTCAACAGTTGACCCTCATTTGTCTGTCCCCATACCAGGATAACATGATATGGATGCTACATTTCCACCACCGTCAACAGTTATCCTCCATCATCACGCCACCATCATTGTGATCCAAATTTTGAGTATCATGATCCCCACATTTCCACTTCCTCATGTTCAAGTGGAATTCCAACATACTAGACTTTATATATTTGCGTGTATAGGTGTGCTACATAGATGGGTTAGCATCATTGGGCCGGAATTTACCAAGTGTCCCTTTTCCCTACCATGTCCCTTCTGGTGTTAGGAAAATCCCACCACTACTCATGTTTCCCACATCTAGCACGACTCACGTGGGCTTAGTAGTTTTGGTTGGATGTGCACCAGCGCAGCCAGACTTCTCATCGTCATACATGACATTAAACTGTACCCCAATAACTATGTACGGCTTGATTCCCATCCTCATGGGATATGTAAAGTCACCCCAGTATTTCACCTAGGGTCCAACCATAGGAATCATAAGTCATGTTCCTCTCTATTTCTGGCCCCTGTCCTGACCCCTCATGAGGAACCATGTAACTGCAATTTTTCCCCGAACAAGCTCGGGATGCCCCACGATGGTAGTGGGAAGCGACACCCCCCTCGCCAGAGAGGCTCTGTCTGAAAGATGGAATGATCCATGATCAAACCGATGCACCCATCTAGTGTACCCCCACCACGGTGGCATAATTTCGTGATTGTTGTATTCAATTAGAACAAACCATCACTCCACATCCCATGCTTTGGGTGCCCCTTATTAAGACTCTCATCCACTTTAATGTCTATAGGAACACCCTAACAGTGTGGCTGCTCGGCCTATGGCCTGCCTACTCTCCTGGGCCAACGTTACGGAAGGCTAATGAATGGCATTTGCGATAGGTCCTGTGTTTCGACTATGGTCAACAGTAGACCCTCATTTGTCTGTCCCCACTCCTGGCTAATACAATAAGAATACTGTGTTTCAAATGTGGTCAACAATTATTCCTTATTGTCATGAAACCCCATAATGTTCTGAATCCTGGGTATCGTGATTCACACTTCCCATTCCCATCTATTCAGATCGATTTCAGCGCCCCTAGAGTTACACCATTCGTACACAAGAGCAAACTGGAAAAATGATAATTCGGCTATTCTGAGAACTCCATTCTCCATTCAGGTCTCTCCCATTTCCTGGAAATCCTGACCGGTTGTACAAACCCCGGATCCCCGAAGCTTGGTTTGCACTCCTACGTTTGGATGGGGCGATAAGGTGGATATCCCTTGTTTCTCACATCGGGCCCGACCCACGTGATCTTAGGGAATGGTCTCTGGACATTCTGAGAACATCATAAGGATGCAATAAACCAATGTAAACAATAGAACTCATACATCCTACAACATTCAAACAGTCAAAGGAAAAAATTACATTTAAGGGTTTTTAATCATCACAGTACCCAGGGGTCGACTCCCCCCATGGGTGGATTGACCTCGTTGAAGGAATTTTGTAGCTCCGCCTCCCTCTGGATGGCGGTATCATGGAGACGCTGCCACTTGTTCCCCTCTCGCTCCTCCTCGGTGGTGAGAGGGCGCAATTCATCGACCACAATCTGGGCCCACTCCACGTTGGCCCGGATGGAGATCATCTCCCCAGAATCTCACCTCAGGCCATCTTCGGCCTCTGTCAGCTTGAACTTAAATCATGATATTAGATCAGATTGTGCCTTCAGGGAGTTCAGGTGCTCATCTGCCTGATCCTGTAGCTTCTGGACCTTGTCTTCATCCTTCTGGAGCCTCACGATGTTTACCGCCTTCCTCCGTTTCCATCACACGCCAAGGCCTCTGTCATACTCCCGAATTGTTTCCGTCATAAAATCTCAGATGATCATGTGAGGGCGTTGGGCGTCCACTACCCCAGCACACAGTTCGCGCAGTCGCGAATGAATTCTGTCCATCTAATTCAACCATAGCGCTTGGGGGTGTCATTGATAAAGCGCATGATCAGCTTCCATGATCGGTGATAGACTATTTTTCTGTCCACCTCGTCATAGGCCGTCTCGTCCTAGTCGGCGTGATCGGTGGGCTAGTATGCCAGAAATTCCCCTAGGAACTCCTCGGTCGAGTCCACGTCTGGAATTAGATCGGGCATGGTGGTGTCTGAATCATCTGGTCAATTATCATCATCAGATCCCACCTCGATGATCTTAGGAACAGTCCCATTGGCACCCCTTCGGCATTCAAAAGCACTACAGTTTGGTCAGGCTGGATGTTCACCTCCATGACCATCGGCATGCCCCTGGGGAGAGCGCTACCAGAAGCCCCCACCAATGTCGCCGCAGCAGCCTTGGCCAATTGGAGGATTGTACACGCCAAGAAAGGAATGTAGATGTCAGTTAATGTGAACATGGGATGGTATTTGTGAATGCCGCAGAGAAGAATTACAGAGTTCAAATCCCTTGTCTCGCTCATGGGCTGATGTCGTCGGAACCCTAGGATGTGGCCCCCTGTATATAGTTGGCAGGTCCGGAGACTCCATGGGAGACGCCTCGACTGTCCTAGCCCCGCCAGACACAGAAGATGATGCATCCATGGGCGTGGATCTTGAAGGTCTCGCGTCGACTCCCACAGAGGGGTGAAAACGAGGTCTATTCACAAGGTCCTCTTGCATAGTACCTATGTTGATATGGAATCCAGAGTAACCTAAGGGCAGACTCTGAAGACGGAACATGGAATTTTACCACGAGAGCCTCCAAAAAATCTTCGAGATTTGAGGATTTGTTGCCGACTTCACCCTCCTCTGGCAGACTCTCCCTACCCGCCTAATCTCCCCAGGAGGACTCATCTGATTCATCATGCAGGGGGGAAGCGCTCCCTCAGATCAGAAGATGATAGTTGCGAAGGGACTGTGTATCCCAGCAGCACCCAGAATCGATCTGTCATCGGGCGTAGGGTGCCCCAAGAATGGATGAAGTCCTCCATCTTGGTGACTTATTGCTCTGCCTTCGCCTGGGATACTGCAATGTCGGCTCTAATAGGGCCAATCCCTGGAAAGTCTATCCTGAGGCGTTTAAGGTTCCTACATAAATCGGATGGGCCAAGGAATTTCTGGTTGAGTTCCCAGATATCCCAGGCCTCTGGGAAGATAGCATTCTCCAGCATTTCAATGTGGCGTAGCCGTTTCCCTGGGTCCTGAATAGAAATTCAATGTAATCCCCTCAGTGGCCGCCCTTCTGGATGACTCTGTTCTCTTAGAACCACAAGCTCCACTGCCGCTGCAAGATTTTCCGCTGCTGGATCCGCTGCTGCTACCCCCTCCTCAACTTGTGCAGGTGATGCTGCTAAATCAGCCCTGCCACTACGGGATTCTCTTGTCGCCTTTCGACCTCGGCCCCGATATCGAGGAAGTTCAACCTATCCGACCAAGACAGTGGGATGCTTCAGCATCTCTCCTGGGTAGGCCGCCTCCCAGATCTGGGCGTATTCTCTTATCATCACAAGGACGGCAGTCGGCGGAGGAAATAAATTCCACATCTTCCCATCTTTCCGTGTGAACATGAGCCACATCTGCCTCATCACACACGGGTGCTCCTTGTAGCGCACCCCGGGATAGACCTGCGGGGTCAGCCGCTGCAGGAACTAGAATTTCCTGGTGAACCAGTGTGGGGTGTATGGCTCGTAGAGATGCTCGCGGTCAACCCTGGACACCATAAATCCACCTTGAAAGTCCAAGAGGTAGGCTCAGTACTCTTCTATTCCATGGCCATCATACGTGAAGGCCCCTGATGGTGCGGTCATCTTGGTCGGAAATCTCCCCACAACGTTCAAAATCGAGGGATTCATGTTCGACCCCTGGGGTGAGATGGGGTTCAGATACTCATAGACCCCCCTGATGTGCGCCATCATCCACCGTTATAGGAGGTGGAACAGCCCACATACCCTATATGGCCCTTTCCCCTCATTGATGTGCCACAACATTCTGTACAACATGGCAAGCATTAGGATCCTCAGGTTGACCCTCCCACCAGTTACCAAAGTGGATTCCATGATGAAAGTGCTTGGCCGCACTCCCATGTTTGTATCCCTCACCGGCAGGATCCAACCATAGATGAGGGCTGCGATGAATGCTTCCACCTAGACTATTGGTCGTTGTTCAGTGCTGACACTGAACCCCTAGGTCTTCCACTGGCTATTCTCCAGCAGCCGCCAGTATGAGTTTTCCTTGATCTGGGAACCCTTTGGGAAAGTTCAAGGCCTCTCCGGGAACTGCCTATTTTTTGGGAAGTTCAAGAACGTCTTGAACCATCTCTTGAAGTGTACATCCCTCACGACCTCCTTGTCCTCCCTGGGCACGAGCTCCATCAATGACATCGCTAGATTCGGCATCTTATCCAGATCCTCCCACACACCCATGGCCAGGAGGAATTCATCGTACATCACCTCCAGTATTCGGACCCCTGAGATCTGATGCACGTCCCATAGGCTGATGCCAACCTCCCCATGATGCAGGTGAAATGTATTGGTCCCCGGTGACCACCATCTCAACAGCTCCGGCATTAACTGATTCGGCTAGTAGATATGGAACTGGGAAGCCCAAACTGCCTCATACAGGCCCAATCGTTTCAGCTCTTCCCCGAACTCCTCGTACGAGGCATCTACCTAGTAGGCCCAAGCCCAATCGTTCATGAACTTTCCTCCCTAGCACAAGTCCCATTCCTCAGACCACCCCTTCTTTAGGTTCCCCATCACCACCTTAATGATGGTTCGGTGCAGTGGAGTGGATGCCTCTGGCTACAATGCCCCCCGTCGACATTGTTTAGATGATTTTATAGGAATTCATCAATGACCGGTGTGAAATCCTCCTGGGTATGGCCATCGAGCGCCATGAACCATTGGTGCTGACATGGCGTGCTCCGGAACCAGTAAGTTGGCTCATCCGGACCCACTACTGGGATGAAGATGTCATCCCTCAGCCCGAAGCCATACAATGGAAACCTCCTACATATTGGGTAGTTCTTATGGATTTTCGATAGCAGATCCACCAAAGAACTATGGTTCGAGTGGCTCCAGACCAGCTCTCCTAGCCCCAGACTGTTTTCAATTTTTTCCCTCTGGGCGGCATCCATAAGGACCCCCTGGGTAGCTTCTCAGGGGGCCATTTGGTTCTGGAACTTGGAAGTTTCCTTGGCTTGTTCGCAAAGATCGTTCATGAAGTGAGTTCATGAAGTCCGCTAACGAAGACTTTTCGCGGAAGCGCTACCTTGGCATTCAAATCCGAATCGCAGAGCACTAATGTGGAGTCGAAGACTCGCTGTGCACCGTGAATCCTCGATTCGCAGAGATCACTCGTGGAGTACGCAGAGCTTCACGAATCAAGAGCACAAGAAGACAAGATCGCGGAGAATGGAAAGGACAAAAGATATGGCAAGCCCTATTTATAGGTTACAACCTTCAAAGCTTCGCGGCGCGTCCAGTCCACGTAGAGATTCATGGTGCACCCGGCCTATGGGGCCCCTGTCCACCTCCCGCACCCTCTTCGTGAGTCTGCACTATGAATGCCCTATGATTTTGGTGATTTCTCTCAGACTTCAACCCTTGATCCCTCCGCAGCTCTAAGTATGAGGGGGGATTTTATTGGCACCAAAATGTGGTTTGAAGAAGCGGCCCCAAGACGCCCCCCCAAACTTCCTCACAAAGCCCCTTCACAGAGCCCCTAGCACCACGACCACCGCGAATCAAAGAAGGTTGGAGGCTCTGAGAATGCATTCGATGTTCGCGAGCCCGCCGTGAAGCAAATAATATGAGAGGCTCCGCGAACGCATTTGACATTCGTGAGCCCGCCGCGAAGCAGTGGAGGCAGTATGCTCCACGAACCCATTTGACGTTCGCGAGCCCGCCGCCATGTGAAGGAGGCGGTATGCTCCGCGAACCCATTTGACGTTCGTGAGCCCGCCGCGAATCCACCGATCTCCTCTTTGTGCCGCATGAGCTCCGCTCCGCGGCGCCTCCTACCTATAAATACTAAGCTCCCCCTAAGCTCTAGAGACAGAAAATACTACCTTTTGTCTTCTCATCTCCCAAATCGCGAAGCACTCTTCCGCTCGGTGAACCATGAGCTGTGTGAGGTACTTCTACTTCATGAAGTGCCTCCCCGTTTTCTTGTTCTGATGCCCTCTTCTGAGAGGGATTCCTTTCATTAACCATAATGGATTTCGCAAACGAAGGGGATCCCTAAGGGGACCCGGGTTTTCGCAGAGCGTTTATGCTTCATGAAAAACCGTTCATGTACACTTGATCCATTTGCTAAGGTAGGATCACTGTACTTCGTGAAGCACACTGCTTCCTGACATCCTGCTTCATGAGGCACGTTTCCTCCGTGAGGCTGTGCTCCACGAATTCCTTTCCACTTTTCAAAGCACATCCCATTTTCACCTCCTCCCCATGCTAAGGCTAAGGAACCCCACTTCACGAAGCACACACCTTTGCAAGTGCCCTCCACCACGCAGAGCAACCGATCTCCACAAGGACCCTACCTATGGACCCCTCTACTTGGAAAATCCTTTTCCCGTGTGACCCTCCAGGTTTGCGCGATGCGACTTCAAAGTCCCCTAGAAAATACTGCCCGTAACATTGATGCACCTAATTCTTCTTTGCATAGGCCCACTAATGGCTATTGCTTCTTCGCATAGCAATGCTAACGTGGAACCCTCGATGGTTCTCTCTATGACCCCCCTTCACTACGGAATTACCGGTACCTTCCCTTCCATAAGGATCAGAGGGTACCAATTATGTTCATCCTAGGGGTGTGGAGCGAACCCACCTCATCTGAGCTGCATCACATTAAACTGCAAAGTGCCTTCATCCCCAACACATGATGTTAAACTGTGACCTCGCCCTGTGCCCCGCACGTAGGTTCCTCCACTTTGGGCATTCTCCAAGCCCCCTGGTATCCATAGGGGATGATATACTCTTTATTAGAGTGGCGTTTTTCCATGGGGAAGGGAATCCACCTTGGTGTAAGACCCTAGCCTTCCTTCCAGAAGGCAGCACCCCCTTCCCCTCCTCACTTCCTCGATGCCAAGTCCAGCGGAGGACGTGACAGAGAACTGAGCCCCTCCTCTCTTCCTGGGTGCCAAATCCCTCTCCTACTGCACTTTGTCACCCTCGGGCCTCCATCCTGGAGTAATTCACGGCACCACGGGCTGCTCAATGCGTAAGCCCCTCTTCGCTTCCCACGGATGCACCCTTCGTGACGTGATCGTCAGGTCTATGTTGGCTCTTTTTTCACACACCGAGCATGACTCACATGGGCTTAGAGTAAGAAACAACTTTGAAAATTCCCTCATCCCACATGACGCTAAAATATACACCCAAACTATGAGGACATTGATCCATGTCAAGGCATGGTTCGTAGGAAGAATCCCTGAGGTTCAAGCCCAACACCCATCATACCAAGGTCCATCTTCACGTCGGTTCACCGGCATCCATCCCGAACTACGAGGACATTGATCCATGTCAAGGCATGGTATGTAGGAAGACTCCCCGAGGTTCAAGCCCATCATCCATCGGACCCCCAGTCCATCTCCATGTCGGTTCTCCAACACATTCCCCCGTCCTACAGGACTTTAAACTATACACCAGAACTTTGAGAACATTGAACCATGTCAAGGCATGGTACGTTGGAAGCCTCTACGAGGTTCAAGCCCAATACCCATCGAACCAAGGTCCATCCCCTTGTCGGCTCACCGACATCCATCCCAAATTACTAGGACTTTGATCCATGTCAAGTCATGGTATGTAGGAAACCTCACGAGGTTCAAGCCCAACTCAACCTCGTCCCGCATGACACTAAACTGTACACCCGAACTATGAGGAATTTGATCCATGTTAAGGCATGGTACGTAGGAAACCTCACGAGGTTCAAGCCCAACACCCATCAGACCAGGGTCCGTCTTCACGTCGGTTCACCTGCATCACTTCAAAACTATGTGGACTTTGATACATGTCAAGGCATGTTACGTTGGAAGCCTACCCAAGGTTCAAGCCCACCACCCATTCATTCTGACCTCATCACATCGGTTCACCCACCACCTTGGGTAGACTAGAGCGTAATAACCACACATATATCACGAAATATGAGTAATTTGATCCATGTCAAAGCATGGTATGTTAGGAAGCCTCATTTAGGTTCAAGCCCATCATCCATTGGACCCCCGGTCCATCTCCACGTTGGTTCGCCAACACATACCCCCCATCCTGCATGATGTTAAACTGTATACCCGAATTATGAGGACATTGATCCATGTCAAGGAATGGTAAGTAGGAAGTATATTTCAGTGTCAATCCCAAAACCATCGTTCATCTTGATCCTTACCCGGTCCGCCACATCTCGGTGAGATCAAGCCACCTTATTTCCCTCCATGGCATTCAGGAGGCCGCCCACGTGCTGGCCCCAATATCGGTGTTCCCTCCGGGGAATTCCTCTGTCTGATCCACTATAGTCAGTGTTCTGATCAGTCCGATACATCTTTGATGGACATTAAACGTGTGGCATACCCCATGTTAAACACTGAAAACTGAGGAAAACCTCAGATACATGCCTATGGCATACGATTCTCTGTGCTTGATATAGGATGACTCGGGCTTCCGCACCCCTGAGAAGCCCTATAATAAGGGACAGAAGAACGGCACACCAATCCCCGGTGTCCCGACATGTCAGTGATTCCCCAACGTGACTACTCCCCTAACCAAAGGTTGCTTCCCTGACCGAACCCCTTGGAATGTCCTGACAGAAGCATTGTAATTAACTGGTGTCCTTGAAGATATGGCGCCGTGAAGAGTTTCACGAACAACGTATTAAATCTATGGGGGAGACTCGGACTAGGTGATGAGTTCCGAGGAGGAATCCACATAAGGAAGAACCGACATCCGATAATCCTATTTCGATCAAGGAGAAAACATCCCTGAACAATGAGTGAATTCCGCCCACCTTTGGAAAGCGGGAATGCGGGGTAACAAAAGCCGCGCCTGTCGCACTCAAGAAGACAGATGTGCGCGCACCAAAAAAAGCATCAGAAACAATTTCCTATAAACCATGGCCACATCGTACAATGAGAAGTTTCACACCACGTAGGCATGTGAATATTTACATAATATAGATATCTGAACATCCATGAAAAGGTGAAGAGAAGATCATGATACAAATTCTGTGGAGGGCCAATTTCAATTATTCATAGTCTATAATGAATTCTATTAATACCTTTGGGTATTGTAATTTCATGAATCCAACGGGACATGTAGGGGTTCCCCTTCAACCCTTAGAAGGGGTATTATCAAAATAAATAAATAAAAACAAAATGAATTTGGGACAGTTAGGCCATGGGGTAGAAAGTACCAAGGCATTCCATGGAATCAAGACACTAGGAGAGATCTCATCAAAGGAATCCACTAAAGTAGTCACGATCCATTGTGTATCCCTCCCATGGTTTCTAATATAATAATTCATTATTAACAACATTCATCTATTTATTCATAGAATTTACATTCCATGAGTTATTCCAACTCATATTACAATTTCATTTCTAACAAATAGGCAATTTAAATCATTTCATCACATGGAAAGGGAGGTATCACCGTCTCCTATCATCTCAGTCCAACTAAATTCAATTCAAAAAAAATATAAAGGCTTCCTATAACTATGAAATCACTCACAAACTCATCTAGTTGGTATAAAACATAGAATATTCCACGGAACACCCACGGGTGGCCTTGGTTGGGGAAATAACCTCCCAATAACTCAAAGGTACTCAAGGGAAAACCAAAAGGTTACAATTAATATAATTTTACCATTTAATTAAATAAAGGGGGACCTCCTAAAATTCTGGAGGGAGGCACAATAATAACTAGCTTTATAAAACTCCATACCATGAGGGAAAGGTATAGAGTACCTATATTGGGCCCGTAGTAGAGTGCTCATCCAGTATTAGTTTCTTATTCAATCTATATAAGAAGGAAAACAAAGAATGTATGAAGAACCAAAAAATATAGAATGTTATATTACAGAAATATAAATTCATTTATATAATGAAAAATGAAGAATGAAGCAATATGAATAAATCACCGGTGAAAATCCAACGAGGCTGACGGTGTACAATTCCACTTCCAACAAGATATTTGGAACAAAAGCATGTTAATTGGATTATAGGAAGAGATCTCAATGTGAGGATAATATATAATTGAATGATAATTGAATATAATTAGATTTGAAAACTTATTAGGTGATAAATCATCTTTTTACAAATAATTATTTAGCAGCAATGTGTGGTTGCACGGTTGGCCAAACTGTGTGGCAACCATGAAATCTTCACTATGTTAAGTGTCACCCCACCAGATAAGTGTCTACAGTTTCCTAAAAGTGTGATTTGGATCTACTAAAAATTACAAGTTCCTCACATGGGAATGTGCCTCCTTTAACAATGTTTCCTCAAACCATGATGCTCCTATCAATCCTTGCACATTTAGGGGTAACCAGGAATCTTGTCCCACGTGGTTTCTCATAACCATTCAGTTTATTTATTTTTCCAAAAAGTCAAGATCCGGGATCTGAACCATCCCTAAACACCCCCGATACACCCATTACCACCATGTGTACTAACATTATACCATAAAAACATTTAAAATGAAAAGAATAAAGTTTTTACCTCTTAAGAAAGCCATGGATCTTACAATTATCATCTTCAATGACATCCTCCATCCAAATATCCTCTAGTATGAGATTAACAAAAACCATGTCCATTAGAACCCATTAATCATAATTTTAATTGTGAGTTCCCTGAGAATATTCATACCATAGCTTCCCCATCCTAAAATATTTGTACAAATGACATTTTATTATTTGGGTATGGTTAGAAAAATGTTTCCCAATAAATTACATGGGTAAATTATTATATATATTTTTATAAATATACATAGAGATAGATTAAAAATGATTCTTTATTTGATCCATAACATGTATAATTGTAAACATATATAGAGTTTTATCATGAAGAACTCCATGAAAGTTACATTTACCCGTAGTACATGTAATGATTCTGACAAAGACTCGTTGTCCTTCTATTGAATTGGAGAGGAAATTCATAAATGAGATTCCATAGAATTTGATAATTTGACCCATTATGTATTTCATTGTGTGTAATAAAACATATGTCTCCCATTATTTGATCATATCTAGTATAAAAAAAATCATTCTTCATATGAGTAACTAGATTGAATTCAAGAAAAATATCAAGTTCATTTAATGAAATAATTATTTTTTAAAAGTCTTTAGTGGTGTGTAAGATCCTATTATGAAGGATTATACTAATTAAATATTACAAATTAATATTTTGACTCAATAACTTAAATTGGTTGTCTTATTTTCAACAATAATTATTTTAGATGGAAAAGATCCAAAAAATCCACCATAGAAGACTTAAAAACATAGAAAAATATATCATTCAATCATATGATTTCAAGATACTAACATGTATCCATATTTACTCGCTAAATATTTGGTGGTTACCTGTATATTGAGAGTTATAGATATATAATATGAAAATTATAGAGAAATTTCTCATGAAATAGTACATAGGTATCACCAAAGAACCAAACACATTAGTTGTAAATACACCCATTTGAGAAATAATTTAGATGGGTGATGAAAAGTTCTATTGGGAGGATATATTAAAGATATAGAAAAACTAATTTGAAACGAATTGATGTATTGAAAACATGAGAGATATGTGTAGTATTTGGGAATTATATATATGGTTATGAGATATAAAAGATTTTTTCAATGTAATAGTGTTATGGTTATATAATAATTGAAATTACTATTTATCATTCATTCATGTGAGTTGAATATTTTGTATGAGAGTGGATTGATAAAGCATCTCAATCTATGAAATTTCATAATCCATTTTTGATGATCTGTATGGGGTTTCATGGGTTATAAAGATATGTTAAAATTAGTATGAATAAATGTATTTATCTCATACAAAAAGTCAAAATATAATATTATTGACTATTTGTTTACACTATCCCATTAATGTATATCACGTGGAATATCATACATATATCTATTAACATACTTAGGATAGCAACCCTTATATGATTCCTCATTTCCTATGGTTAACAAGTTATCACATGTTTGAACCAATATATTTTGATACCTTTCATACAAAAAATTAGCGTTTCTTTAATTAAGGGAGGTTTTGTATATTTCTAATTAGGTGGGATGTTTTTATTTTCCAATATTTTATTTTTACTCATTCATGAAAATGTTTCATCTGCCCCATTGGTTGAATTATATTAAATGCACTCACGGTTATTATTAGTTTAACTAAATCTAAGATTTATTACCACATTGATTAATTATACGTGATATCTTCATTAATATAGTCCATTTACATTAAATAATTTAGAATGTATTAGTTAGTATTTACTATATTTTATATAATCCATTTTTAGGGGTTATACTCTATGTATTGTAAATCAAATATTATATATATATACATGTTGTATTACATATAACTCTATTCATGGACATATAAATATATGTGTATTACTATAGTGATCACGCTAGATACCATAATAATTTTAGTAGAAATGGAGTTTTTATAAATGTTTTTATTTTATTATATTTATAAAATAAGAAATTAATAATCATTTCTCATGCAAAAAGTCCAATAGGGTCACACAGATTTCAGTGGAAGAATGATTAATTTGTATACTGAGTTCCAACAAAATTTTTTTAAGATTTTGTATGATAATAATATCCAAATATGTTGGGATATATTCACAAGTATTTATAAAAAGTTTAATAAATTATAATATGCTTCATTATAACTTATATATTATTGGATATATACACTAAATAATAAATTGTGACATAACAAAAGTCACAAAATTGTGGTTTTTGTTACTGTGTAGTTTTTTCTATGTTGTGGTATTCCTCATGAGTTGATATTAGATATCCTTAGGCCACCTATTCTGTATTTATTATCAAAATGTTTCTCTATAATGTATCTTTTTATATGTATTTATAATCAAATACACATTTATGGATTCAAAGAACAAATTCATAATTATGAATATACATTCTAAACATTATAAAATAATTATAATTAGAGTTGGTTGTGTACTATGAGTTATTGGGGCATCTCTATTGAATAAATTTACACCATAAAAGAAAATATTTATTTTCACTTTTCAAAATTTCTAGATTTATTATGATAACTTGAATCTCTCTTACATTTTCTTATCTGTATTAACTTTTGATGTGGTTTTTATATACCATTTTGTAAAGAGGGGATTCCTATACAATTTTTCATTTATCCATTTGTTTAATAAATTTCTATAGAGTTGAATCCATAATTGTAGTCAGTAAGAGGTCTTAATCAACACCATTGATCAATCATGGATGAAGAAAAAAAATATATGTATGTGTGGTTCATTTTTATTCCATTCTATAATTTATTATTTTGATCAAACTTGTAGTTGGTTTATTTTTTTCATCAACTACAATACTTGGAATAGAGATATACAATAGGCTAATTAATTTAATAAAATAATTATTATCTATTATAAGGCCTGAAAATTATAATTAATAAATTTCTTGAATAATTGGAATAATGTGGAATACAGATAATGAAGAAAAGATTATAGTACTTGTGATTTATTTGATAGAAAAATTTCTAGTCACCCAAAACAAGTGTTTCAATTACTATAATAGTATAATTTGTAATAAAGAACTATCAAAAAAATTCTTGGTGTTCTAAACAATAATTCTGGTGTAATGGGCAGTGGAGTGGTTAATTATCAGTTTTCTACAACAAGGTTTTAATGTGTTTTAGTGAGGGTCAAATTTATTTCCAGAAAACATTATGAATTTTATTGCTTTGATGTTTTTTGTCTATGATTATTATTTATGACAATAAATAGGATTATGTCAACCAATTTAATACAAAACACTTATTTTATTTGGGATAGTTCTATTTTACAATTCCATAATATGAAATTTAAAGAAACCTAAGATAAAAATCACTTAAATAATAAATTAATTTAATGATTTAAATATTATATTTCATGAATAGAAAACAACCCAAGGATTTAAAGTATTAGTGTCTTGTAGATTAACTACATAAGAATATTAATCTATAAATTTTCCCCATAATCTATCACCTCTACACTCCACTATAGACTATCCAAAAATTTTACTTGTCTTCAAAACCTATGGAAATAAAAACATAAGAATGGGTTGAGCTCATAAACTAAATATGAGAAAACATATCAACAACACATCAAGGATTATATCATAACTGTATGAGAAAACATCAGAACGAGAGAAATTTATTATTAAAAAGAATGTGGAACAATTTGATTTTTCCATAATTAATGATTGAAAAACATATAATCTCAAATGAACAAACATGTAAAATAGATAAGGTATATAGAATTTTCGAAAGATAAACAAAATTCAAGGATAATAATCATAGGCATATAGAAATATTGAATATCATATAATAATGAATTAAGGCACAATCATAAGAATTGAAAATCTTGTGAATAAATCTTCATACGTCACATTCACACAATCAATTTTGAAAAAAAATATTCACACACCTCATTTCATGAAACAAACATATGAAAAAATATTACTCCATCTCATATACAAAACACAACTGTGAAAAAAGATTACGACATCTTATTCACCCCACCATTTAGCATGTCATGTAATATAAAACATTAACCAATGTATTGGAGGGTGATATTGAACCTTACTCATAATAATCTATATATATGAGTCCCATAAGATAAAAATAATATAACATGTCATGAAAACCCATGGAAATAATATGGGTTTCATTCAACACATAAAAAAGAACCCAACTCAATGAAAAATGAGTTTTAAAATAATTTCAATATTATATCCCAAAAATTTACCTCCTGTATGTAAATTGTTCATCCCCAAAATCTATTTATCCCAATCGATTATTTCGTAAGAACAAATGAAAGTCTATTCATCAAAAAAACCAAATAAATAGATCTTTTAGAGATATATATCAAACGTGGGGTGAAATAATCCAATATTTTTTTGTAAAATGAATTTATCTTTAATATAGAATTCAAAGTTATGGTTACATTCAAAAGTCATTTTTATAAAATGTGAAGTGAAAATAAATTAAATAAATTTCATTTGAAAAATAATTTTTTTTAATATAAATTTTTAAAGATATAAATGTTATCAAAAATAATTTTAATTGGAAGATAAGACTTTTCATTTTAAAATGAAAAACCCATTTGAAAAACCTTATGTAACATTGTTGAAACCCAACATTATAAAATAGTAAAAAAACTTTTTTAAAATAAGATAATCTTAATATAACTTTTTAATGATAAAACACATAGTTTTATCTACATTTATAATTTATAACATTGGTGGGAAAGGGAAATATGGAAATCAAGTAGAAATCAATATTAAATAATATGGGAATTATTCTCAACATAATATCTTTTTAAAGAAGGATTATTGTAACAGCCCAAGATTTTATAAAAAAATATTCTTTTTAATTTTATTAAAGTATTGTGTTGTACGCTACACCAAAAGGAGCTTGCACAACACGCATCCTTGACTTGCCTTGCATTACACGCAATCACGACCTTCCTCGATAGCGTGTGTAATACGCAATACCGAGTTTCACTAAACAAAGATATGCTATTAAAATATTATTAAAACTAGCTGTTATGAATAGTAATAACCACTTTTTAAAACTCTGTAAATCTTATTTTTCAAAATGAACTTCATTTTTGGATTCGGAGTATCGAATTTAGCCTAAGGTGAAATTTTGGTACTATTCGGATAACTTTCATATTCTGATGAATAGTGAAAATTACTAAATTATAATTAAAAACAATTTTTTTAATCGAAATAATTAATAGTGATAAATTATTAATTTGAGTGGTTTTAAAGTATATTTAGAATATATTTTTACAATTTAATACAATGTTTGTCATTGGATGTAATTTCAAATTTAAACCAGACATAATCAAGTGTCAATCTTTTGATAGATATTGTTTCTTAAAAACATGCTATTTGTTTTAACAGCGGGATTTAATTATAAAATTAATTAATTCAAATTCTATGATATGAATTTGGTAAAATAGACTTCATTTTTGAATTCGGAATATGAAATATAGCTTAGGATGAAAGTTTGGCTTTATTCTGAAAAACATCAATTTTTGATGAATAGTGAAACTACTAAGTGGTAGTTAAAAAAATTAATTTCTTCATAAATCTTAATTTTACCGCTTCTTGGAATGGAATTTCAAAAATATGAGAGACACGGTTGATGTCAGTAAGTAAAATGTGGTTCAATGAGATGAAAATAATTTTTGGTGAATAGTAACTTTTTACTTTTTTACCACGGTTAATAGTAAATAGGGTAACTAAGGGTAAATATGATATTACTATTACCCTAACACATGTCCTAATTCTATTGGATAAATGTAATTCGACAAAAAACAACCTTATGAATATAATATTACCATTTAGGTCCACTTGGATTAGATTATGACATTTAATATTATATTATTTAATGAATAGATAAAATAGTTAAAATCAAAGTTTAATAACTAAAACATTTTTAATATGGGGTTATACATAAGATAAATTCGACTATAAATATTCATTAGAAAGCTATAAAGATTTCCTACATAATGATATTTTATTTATAAATTTTAGACTTTAAATAAATTAATTTATTTATGACACAACGATGATGCAGTAATTACCCTTTTAAGGAAATATTAACATAATTGATGTTATAAATACTCAAATGAATGTAATTTGAGACTTTTTATGAATTCCACTAATTTTCTAGGTTACTATTATATATTAGTGTTGATTTAATCAACTTGGTTCGAACATATAATTCTGTTATGACTTTCACAAAAATCATATATCAAATAGTGTCAAAATTGACACAAAATAGTTTTTAAATCAAATATTATATTATTAATTGTTATTTTATTCATAAAAATCTAATGTTCGGCCAAATTACTTAGATAAGGATATATATATTAATAATAAACAAGTTGGGGTTCGTTTGTCATGTTATAGTAAGTGTATTAACCATATATTGAAATAAAACAAAAAGACACGGTAAAAGTTAAATTAATTAACTTAGAGTTAAATCTAATTGATAAGGTTAAAATAATACCCTAAACTTGTATAAATCCTATTGGTTGATAGGATTTCTACCCATCCACACTTTAGCTTCGAAATAAGACCCTTTGGAACCATTATAAACCGATTTTGACTTTAATATAAAATAATATTTTGAGATATTCCTAAGGTGCCCCTCTCCTCCCTTATAAAAGGGCACCTCCTCCCCCTCCTCCTCACACCAATTTGAGCACTCAAGCTCGGCCAACCCCTGCCAAAATCTCTTCTCCACTTCCCTAGAAACATCCTAGAGTTTCTGGTCTTCCTCAAAGACCAATTTTAGTTCCCTAAGAGGAGGTCTCCAAAAGGCGCTTCAAAGAAGAGGTAATCACCGTTACCAATTCTTTCATCTTTATTTCTTCTTCCACTTCTTCTTCTTAGGTTGTTTCATTATGAAGTAATAACATCAGTATCACTCATATACTGATATGTTATTATAAGTATGAAACAACCCTATTTCACCATCTATCTATCCTACGGAAAAAGAAATCACCGCGCGTGCGTACGTACGGAATACCGTCTCCACGCCGTGGTGTAATCTATTTTCCACCACCACCTTACATGGATGGGTATAATGGTGTAAAGAATAACTATACATAGTTATTAAAACATAATATTGATTCTGATATATTGTATAATCCACTCCAATTCAATTCAATATTTATGGAAATGATATCATCGCTCGTGCGTACGTACGGACTACCGTCTCCACGACGCGATGAGATTCATTCTCCATGTTAACCATTTAAGAATGATTATAAAGTATATATAAGAAATAATAATGAAATATATGACATTATAAAGCTACTGTATTTATGTATATATATATGTATTTCATCTACTTACTTCCATTCAAGACAATAGGGAAAGGAAAACAGCGTTCATGCGTACGTACGGACTACCGTCTCCATGAATGGTGTTTTTCATTTCATTTATCTATCTATTATATATATATATATACTGAATATATATGATATATAAATCATATTTTATATTCTGGAAGTAAGTAAATCATGATATAAGTAATAATAATGTCAATAACAACAAGTCAAAACACCTACGATAAAAGAAACGATTTTACCCAAAACGCTTCTTTAACATGGAATTTACAAAAGAACGGGTAATATAATGTCATAAGTGAACCATATATGATATCATAACAATTAATATGATTCGGGAATAAGTCAATAACATGATTTAAATCATTATACAGGAGGTTCGGACACTTACAAAGCAAGTCGGACATAAGGTAAGGGAAATATCACAATCTCATTTTTATCCGAGATTGTATATTCGTAAGTATTTACTGGGGTGTATTTTATCATCCACATCCATGTTTCATCAATATGTAATATTATTTCCATCCACCTACAATTGTTTAAATCCATTTTTACCCTTCGGTGAGTTTTTAGTAAAATAAATGAAAGGAATCTTTTGATGTTTTTCGTACGAGGTACTTTTTGACTTTTCCGACAAAAGTACGAAGAATGTTTTTTTTAACTTACACGGCACGAACGGATTTCTACTGTTTTATAAAGCCTTATTTTCATGAAGCTTCCTCTAAAATATTTAATGACTATTTTCAATAAAATCTCTTTCTTTTAAAATTGCATGATGTTTTGTGAAAAGAAATTGATTTTGAAGAAGAAAGGATATTTTCCTCAAGAATTCAATTCAAGTGTTTTATCAAAATTATTTTCCATCTAAGATAATAAAGGGTTCTGTTTCTATCCATATTTTTACATTGATTTGACTATATTGTGATGGAATTATGTTTATGAATTCCTTTATCTTATATGAATTGATTTATGATGTCATGATGTTTCAAGAATCCCATTTTTGTTACATGTGTTATGCGATGATGTATGTTTTATGATTATGTGGCACACATAAGAAAGGATTCATTATAAGATGGGTGGGACCTATATCTCCCTCCAATGCATTGGGTAAAGATTTTATATCTCATGAGATAGACAGGGCTGGAACGGTAGGTTATACCGGTTCAGTGAAACAGGACTGAAACGAGGGTTACTCGATTCAGAAAGGGACTTTGTCCACTAAGATAGTCTTGGCAATTAGTCTTGACTAACAAGAAATGATTATCTATGATTATGTGTGTATGCCACAAAGTTTCATGTTTTAAGTTATGATTATTGGGATTACTTTTTCACTGCCATGATTTATCCCATGATTATGAAATTATGCTCTCTTTTGCAGGTTATGATTTCCAAAATGTTATGTTCTTATGAATATGATGTGATTGATATTTATTTTGTTTACCCTTACTGAGCATTTGAGCTCACCCTTTTTTGTTTTCTTTTCCCCAGGATATAAAAAAAGGTTTTAGGTAAAAAAAAGGAAGATCTTTATGGGGGATTTTGAAGATCTTTCACCACGATTAGAAGATTATAGTCCGAGTTTCCAAAGACACTAAACTATTACGGTCCTTGTGTGTGTGTTTCTTTAATGTACTAAGTATTCCGCAAAAGTAATGTAATGTCAATGTACGTCAAGATACGGGTCTCTACAGTTGGTATCAGAGGAAAGGTTTAGTCAACCTTTGGAAACTAGGATACGAAAACGTTAGTGAGATCCCTAGAGATATTTCTAAGGTATGTCTAGGGATGTCTCTAAGGTTAAGTATACGTATAGGTTATAGTCCTAGAATTGCTCTAACGATCTTAGAATTTAACCTAAGATGTTAGATATTGAGGGTACTACCCCTTTATTATGTTGTTTTGCCTAGCATGATTTTTGCCTCTCACACTATTCTTTTGGGGTTTTAGACGATGGCTGGAACCCGAAGGAACCGTGTTGATCAATGAAATGGACAATGCAATGATTGTCCCCCTGAGCAACCAAACGATATGGGAGCTGGAATGAAAAATCTTGTAGCCATGCTCACACAACTTTCTCAAGCTATGAATCATGCAGGACTTCTAAACGAGCAAAGGAAGGAGCAACATTCTGTTGAATCCTTCATGAGGAAGCGTCCGCCTTCTTTCAGTGGGTCTACTGATCCATTAGTTGCTGAACAATGGATTAGTACTACTGAAAAGATATTTTCAGTTCTTCAATGTTCTGAACATGATTAATTCATATTAGCAGTATATCGTTTGGAAGGTGAAGCTGATCAATGGTGGAATCTTATCAAGAATACGAGGCAAAGAGATGAAATTGATTCCATGGAATGGGACGAGTTCAAGAACTTGTTTTTTAGTAAGTACTTCCCTCGTATTCTTCGAATGAAGATGGAGAAGGAGTTTCTTGAACTAAAGCAAAAGGATGATGAATCTGTTGGTATATACGAAGCGAATTTTACAAGACTTGCAAGGTACGCTTCTGGTATTATCATCCAACCTGAAAGTAAAGTTGATCGATTTTTCAGTGGCTTAAAACCAAGTCTTCGAAGGGAATTAGCTATAAGAGACTTCATTAGCTATGAAGAAATTGTGCGTTGTGCTATCAAGGTAGAAATGGAAGTTGGTGTTACATATCCATCTCATGGGTTTGACAAGAAACGAAAGATGGAGTTCAAGGAGAAAACTCAGAATAATGGTGAAAAGAAGATGAATGTTTCCTTATGCACAAAGTGTGGAAAGAAGCATGGTGGAGATTGTATTAAAGGGACTAGAAAATGTTTTAAGTGTGGAAAAGAAGGTCATCGAGTAGCTGAGTGTCGAAGTAATGGAAAATTGGATTCTAATGAAGTGAATAAAGCAAACACTGCAGAGAACGTACAACCAACACTTCAATGCTTCAAGTGCAAGGAAATGGGGAATTATGCTAATAAATGCCCTAATCCAAGGGTTAGTGATGATCGACATGAGCAACCGCTTATGGCAAAGGACAAAGGGAAGTCACATGCGATCACTATTGGCAATGTTGAATATGACAACGATGTGGCGGAATGATTAAGTTTTTATGTAATGGGATTCCAAAATAATGTTGTATCTTGGAATATTGGAATATTTATGTATTGGTCTAATGTGGTATTCATAGTGATTGAGATATTATGCGCATAATGAAGGGAAAACGAGAAAATTAAATGTTTAACAATATTCATGAGCTCATGATTGATATAAGGACTAAGTGATATCATGGTTTGAGTATATAGAATTTTGAGGATTTTGGTATGTGGAAAGTGTTAACTTTTAACTGAATTCAAGTTTTCACTAAGGTTCAATGGGTATTCAAGAGAGTACAAGATTAAGGCCTTTGAATGTTTGGAATGTGTCCAACAAGATATATCTTATGATATATGGGGATCAACGATGGTATTAAATCTCTGGTAATCGTTTTCACTATGTTATGAGAATGGACTACAGTATTATGGATAGGACTAAAGATTGGAATGGATTATGTTGGACATAAGTTAGTATTGTTTAAGGATAGAAGTTTTTTCGATATTATGGGATGTTATAGTAATATAGTTTTAGAAAAAGGACAACCTGCAGGACGGGCGACAGCCCATCGCTTCGGACAAGGCTGTGGGAATCGAACCCACAACCGAAGTGCGACTGCCCTTTATCGCCTACCACTGGCCTACAGGAAGTCCCTGTTTAGTAGAAACTAGTTTTATTATATTAAGCAGTATGATATATGAAGTATAAGTCCATTTTAGGAACCATATATGATTAATCTCACTATAGATCGACTTATGTATATAATTTTTTCTAACCTTTTGTTTGAGACAGATGGAATGACCCGTCATTCTATCACATGATCTGCTAACACTTCACGAATAACAAATTCAACTTCATTTATTTAAGAGATGAAGTGGAAATTGTTCTAGGCACGAACAACAGTGAGATTGTACCAAAATAAAGTAATTATTTATTCTAATTCAAATTTTCAACTTTAGGGAAATGATCTTGAAAACCAAAAATGTTGTCCTAGTGATCTTATACCTGATGAATCAGATGGTACCTTATATCATCACAAATCTATGGATTTGTGATTACTGGTTTTTCCATAGCCATGTCCTCTACCACTCTCCATTAGAACATGATGGTTAGATTTCTCTTCCATATCCATATTTTCACCTATGTGGAAACCCAATGATTAGTTTATTTGGGTAACCGTTACGTTTCATACTTTTGTTTTTAAAGATTGGTTTTGATATTCCTTTTTACGATGTGGGTTTCTATTAATGAAACTTTCGAATAGTAAACCATTTATAACCCCGACGAATTTCGAGGGCGAAATTCATTTTAAGGGGGGTAGAATGTAACAGCCCAAGATTTTATAAAAAAATATTCTTTTTAATTTTATTAAAGTCTTGTGTTGTACGCTACACCAAAAGGAGCTTGCACAACACGCATCCTTGACTTTCCTTGCATTACACGCAATCACGACCTTCCTCGATAGCGTGTGTAATACGCAATACCGAGTTTCACTAAACAACGATATGCTATTAAAATATTATTAAAACTAGCTGTTATGAATAGTAATAACCACTTTTTAAAACTCTGTAAATCTTATTTTTCAAAATGAACTTCATTTTTGTATTCGGAGTATCGAATTTAGCCTAAGGTGAAATTTTGGTACTTTTCGGATAACTTTCATATTCTGATGAATAGTGAAAATTACTAAATTATAATTAAAAACAATTTTTTTAATCGAAATAATTAATAGTGATAATTTATTAATTTGAGTGGTTTTAAAGTATATTTAGAATATATTTTTACAATTTAATACAATGTTGGTCATTGTATGTAATTTCACATTTAAACCAGACATAATCAAGTGTCAATCTTTTGATAGATATTGTTTCTTAAAAACACGCTATTTGTTTTAACAGCGGGATTTAATTATAAAATTAATTAATTCAAATTATATGATATGAATTTGGTAAAATAGACTTCATTTTTGAATTCGGAATATGAAATATAGCTTAGGATGAAATTTTGGCATTATTCTGAAAAACATCAATTTTTGATGAATAGTGAAACTACTAAGTGGTAGTTAAAAAAATTAATTTCTTCATAAATCTTAATTTTACCGCTTCTGTGAATGGAATTTCAAAAATCCGAGAGACACGGTTGATGTCAGTAAGTAAAATGTGTTTCAATGAGATGAAAATAATTTTTTGTGAATAGTAACTTTTTACTTTTTTACCACGGTTAATAGTAAATAGGGTAACTAAGGGTAAATATGATATTACTATTACCCTAACACATGTCCTAATTCTATTGGATAAGTGTAATTCGACCAAAAACAACCTTATGAATATAATATGACCATTTAGGTCCACTTGGATTAGATTATGACATTTAATATTATATTATTTAATGAATAGATAAAATAGTTAAAATCAAAGTTTAATAACTAAAACATTTTTAATATGGGGTTATACATAAGATAAATTAGACTATAAATATTCATTAGAAAGCTAAAAATATTTCCTACATAATGATAGTTTATTTATAATTTTTAGACTTTAAATAAATTAATTTATTTATGACACAACGATGATGCAGTAATTACCCTTTTAAGGAAATATTAACATAATTGATGTTATAAATACTCAAATGAATGTAATTTGAGACTTTTTATAAATTACACTACTTTTCTAGGTTACTATGATATATTAGTGTTGATTTAAGAAACTTTGTTCGAACATATAATTCTGTTATGACTTTCACAAAAATCATATATCAAATAGTGTCAAAATTGATACAAAATAGTTTTTAAATCAAATATTATATTATTAATTGTTATTTTATTCCTAAAAATCTAAGGTTCGGCCAAATGACTTAGATAAGGATATATATATTAATAATAAACAATTTGGGGTTCGTTTGGCATGTTATAGTAAGTGTATTAACCATATAGTGAAAGAAAACAAAAAGACACGGTAAAAGTTAAATTAATTAACTTAGAGTTAAATCTAATTGATAAGGTTAAAATAATACCCTAAACTTGTCCTAATCCTATTGGTTGATAGGATTTCGACCCATAGCCACTTTATCTTCGAAATAAGACCCTTTGGAACCATTATAAACCGATTTTGACTTTAATATAAAATTATATTTTGAGATATTCCTAAGGTGCCCCTCTCCTCCCTTATAAAAGGGCACCTCCTCCCCCTCCTCCTCACACCAATTTGAGCACTCAATCTCGGCCAACCCCTGCCAAAATCTCTTCTCCACTTCCCTAGAAACATCCTAGAGGTTCTGGTCTTCCTCAAAGACCAATTTTAGTTCCCTAAGAGGAGGTCTCCAAAAGGCGCTTCAAAGAAGAGGTAATTACCGATACCAATTCCTTCATCTTTATTTCTTCTTCCACTTCTTCTTCGTAGGTTGTTTCATTATGAAGTAATAACATCAGTATCACTCATATACTGATATGTTATTATAAGTATGAAACAACCCTATTTCACCATCTATCTATCCTACGGAAAAAGAAATCACCGCGCGTGCGTACGTACGGAATACCGTCTCCACGCCGTGGTGTAATCTATGGATGGGTATAATGGTGTAAAGAATAACTATACATAGTTATTAAAACATCATATTGATTCTGATATATTGTATAATCCACTCCAATTCAATTCAATATTTATGGAAATGATATCATCGCTCGTGCGTACGTACGGACTACCGTCTCCACGACGCGATGAGATTCATTCTCCATGTTAACCATTTAAGAATGATTATAAAGTATATATAAGAAATAATAATGAAATATATGACATTATAAAGCTACTGGATTTATGTATATAAATATATGTATGTCATCTACTTACTTCCATTCAAGACAATAGGGAAAGGAAAACAGCGTTCATGCGTACGTACGGACTACCGTCTCCATGAACGGTGTTTTTCATTTCATTTATCTATCTATTATATATATATATATATACTGAATATATATGATATATAAATCATATTTTATATTCTGGAAGTAAGTAAATCATGATATAAGTAATAATAATGTCAATAACAACAAGTCAAAACACCTACAATAAAAGAAACGATTTTACCCAAAACGCTTCTTTAACATGGAATTTACAAAAGAACGGGTAATATAATGTCATAAGTGAACCATATATGATATCATAACAATGAATATGATTCTGGAATAAGTCAATAACATGATTTAAATCATTATACAGGAGGTTCGGACACTTACAAAGCAAGTCGGACATAAGGTAAGGGAAATATCACAATCTCATTTTTATCTGAGATTGTTTATTCGTAAGTATTTACTGGGGTGTATTTTATCATCCACATCCATGTTTCATCAATATGTAATATTATTTCCATCCACCTACAATTTTTTAAATCCATTTTTACCCTTCGGTGAGTTTTTAGTAAAAGAAATGAAAGGAATCTTTTGATGTTTTTCTTACGAGGTACTTTTTGACTTTTCCGACAAAAGTACGAAGAATGTTTTTTTTAACTTATACGGCACGAACGGATTTCTATTGTTTTATAAAGACTTATTTTCATGAAGCTTCCTCTAAAAGATTTCATGACTATTTTCAATAAAATCTCTTTCTTTTAAAATTGCATGATGTTTTGTGAAAAGAAATTGATTTTGAAGAAGAAAGGATATTTTCCTCAAGAATTCAATTCAAGTGTTTTATCAAAATTATTTTCCATATAAGATAATAAAGGGTTCTGTTTCTATCCATATTTTTACATTGATTTGACTATGTTGTGATGGAATTATGTTTATGAATTCCTTTATCTTATATGAATTGATTTACGATGTCATGATGTTTCAAGAATCCCATTTTTGTTACATGTGTTATGCGATGATGTATGTTTTATGATTATGTGGCACACATAAGAAAGGATTCATTATATGATGGGTGGGACCTATATCTCCCTCCAATTAATTGGGTAAAGATTTTATATCTCATGAGATAGACAGGGCTGGAACGGTAGGTTATACCGGTTCTGTGAAACAGGACTGAAACGAGGGTTACTCGATTCAGAAAGGGACTTTGTCCACTAAGATAGTCTTGGCAATTAGTCTTGACTAACAAGAAATGATTATCTATGATTATGTGTCTATGCCACAAAGTTTCATTTTTTAAGTTATGATTATTGGGATTACTTTTTCACTGCCATGATTTATCCCATGATTATGAAATTATGCTCTCTTTTGCAGGTTATGATTTCCAAAATGTTATGTTCTTATGAATATGATGTGATTGATATTTATTTTGTTTACCCTTACTGAGCATTTGAGCTCACCCTTTTATGTTTTCTTTTCCCCAGGATATAAAGAAAGGTTTTAGGTAAAAAAAAAGGAAGATCTTTATGGGAGATTTTGAAGATCTTTCACCACGATTAGAAGATTATAGTCCGAGTTTTCAAAGACACTAAACTATTACGGTCCTTGTGTGTGTGTTTCTTTAATGTAATAAGTATTCCACAAAAGTAAAGTAATGTCAATGTACGTCAAGATACGGGTCTCTACAATTATAACACATAAATAATTAATATTTGGATAATAGTTGATCTAAAAATATATAAATGGGGTATACAATATGAAATTTAAATTTATTCTCATGGAGAAACATTTTAACTTATGAAGCACATTGAGTTATAAAAACCATCACATTTTTAGGTATGATATTAAGACAAATATAAGGAATCAAATCAATTGAAGTTAGGTTTCCATGTTCAATAGTAATATATGATATTATAAATAAATATTGTTTTAGTTAAATAATTGTTATTAATATTTTTGAATAATAATAATGAATTCATCAGTAAAGGTTCATTGGGAAAGAAACTCTTACCTTAAATTCTAACTTAGTTGAGCGCACTCTATCCTACCATATAAAACAAATAACTATCTTGGTCACCTAATTCAAAAAAATATCTATACCCATTTATAAAATACATTCATATGGATTATTTTGAATTATATTATAGTTGGGTATTCAGAATATGAAGATGTAATATCAATGAATGATCTTAGGAGAAAAACGGGTATACAAAAGGATTATAGAATGATTTTAATGAGAGATAAGGGTAATATCTCCTCATTAGTTATTAATTTTCTATGTTAAAGGAGGATTATATAGTTTCATTTATGTTTTTGGGGTATTTTCAAGTTCTATTTTATTTAATAAATTTATTTCATTGTTCATCCTTTTTATGGAATCATATTTACTATTATATGAGTATAGGATCGAAAAAATGAAGGTTTGAAAACATACTATTTAAACATGATCCCAAATATACCACGATTATTTTAATACATCATTGCTGATTACATTGAATCATAGGTGTTTGAATTTTGCACTAAAGATTCCATCATTGCATGATGGTTTAGAACACATCAGGGTCTTCCTTGGGTTATATGATGGTTTTTTTAATAATACCATGTCAATGTATGTTGTATAGAAACTATCATGTTGTATGATAATTCTTGTTATATATTCCAATTTCCACTCCAACAACCATAACAGATTTAATAATCATTTGGTGATGATTAGAGGTGTCTGAACATTGAGAATAATCACTTAAACATTAAATTATTATTAGAAAAATTGAGTTGTATGTTATAGGGGTTATAATGAATGATAATTTGAGAAACACATTGTCAATATGCTCAAATCTTGGAGTTTCCAAGGGGATATTTTGATGGATATACAAAAAACGTTAAATCTCAGACATGGGAGTAGATCTCAAACAATGAAAATCCTCATTCAGAGCTCTCCAATACTCTATTGCCCTTGTATCCTTTCACAAAAAGGTTATAAAAGACTATGGATTAGAGAGTTTACTTCATAATAAATAGGACATTCATGTATCCTTTCAATACACAAAGATGGTGGAACACATGGGTTTCTCCTCAAAGTCCACGATCAAGTTCATATGATAATCCTTTTATAGACTGGACAGATTAATTAAAGGAACACCATTTATTGTTTATTTTATTATTCGTTAAAAATAGAAAGATTAATTATGTCATAAATAATCTTTTAGAATTATTATTCCAATTCATTTTGGATGGTTTACATCCCTCTAAAACACTTCATTGGAATCAATGAAAATGATAAAGAGTCAAACAAAATCCAAGTAACTATAACACATAAAAGGTGATGAAGTGTGATTTTCCAATTAGGAGATCCATTTTTGATTAAATTAGATACATTGAAACAACTCTAGTTTTGTTGGTTTGGTCGTTTTAATATTTATATTTATATCACTAAATTTTATCTCAGATAGGGTGTTTTTCATGGATGTCACAGGAGCACAGAATTAATATATTAATAAAATTAATTTATATTAAATCCTTAACATGAATTTTTTAGTTTAAATTGTTTTGTTTTCTAATTTCTAGGGCCATAAATGGGAAATTTTTTCCATATTTCTTTTCAAGGTGCGGTATTTTCCTTTGTCATAGAATATGGATAGCTGACATCAGGCATTCAATGCAATATGGTCATTGGTGGACTTTATAATTAATTAATTAATTAATTAAAAGTGATTAAAATATGCATCCCCTCCTATTTGGATTCATATGCATGGAAGAGTGGGTAGAGTTTCTCCCCTACACGTTGTTTGAACAAAGCGAGAGAGGCGTTGTTAGACTCCTTGATGGTGATCGAGACAAGATCGGGGTGTATCAGCTTCCGGGCATTGCTTCAGACCAAAATATTTGGAATTGTCACCACAAGGTTAGTGTATTTATAGTTTTGATTCCTAACCCTAATAAACATGTTTTTAAAGATATTAAAGCCCCTTTTATGGGTTCTAATGTCCCCCTATTGGTAAATCAATGCTAAATTAGGGAAAACCTGAGTTCAGGGATGTTCATAGGGATTTTCCATTCAAAAACCCCAATCAAAAGACATGGAGTTCATAATCACATGTTTTGTGTTCTTTACATTGGGGGAGAAAGAATTTCTAGGACTATACACCATTTACTCAGAGTAAACGTTTTGTTGTGGGACATGGCTCAGTATATGAGTACAAGGGAAGAATTGACATGTATTGTGACATTTCCTTGCAGTAGTAAGAGGATAGAACCAAGATGTATACAGGCATAGACATGGCCCGGTTCATAGCCACAGGCTAGGTACATAGGCACAGACACAACTAGGTATACAGGTATGAGCTAGGTATTTTGGTATGTTCAATGCAATTTATTAAACACCTTGTAATTTATATACATTCTAATTGTTTTCACATGAAAAAAAACCATGTGAAAGAGAGGACATGTTAAGGTTTCTAGGATACATCACACACTATGCAACCCATGTACATGTCATGTGATTTTTCTATGAGACATCCACCTTGAGTATCTCTTTCCTTAGAACTCATATTTTGTCTCAAAAGAAGCCTATACTGAATGGTTTTACACATATTTCAAAATGGAAGACTTCTTTTTGAATGTAAATTATGAAATATGGTGATAAGAACATGAAACTTCCTTCAGTGATGCTTGGATGATGGAAGTGATAGGTTTGGATCACCATAGAGATTCCAGGTTCGGTACTCCCCTATTTCACCAGGGGATAAGTCCCCTATACTCTTTAAAAGGATAGGGTTGGCACTGCCCCATACTATATAAGGCATGTATCCTCTATCTTTGAATCAATACTCCCTCTTTATCGATCACCAGTGGATAGTGGGTACTCCATGTGTTATTAGTGCTCCCTTGGTAGTAGAGTGCATTAGCAAGGAGAGGTATTGTCTACTAAAATTATATTAAGGTTGTATTTAGTATTATGAATTTAAGATGGACCTTTGTATCTATAGAAATATTTATTGTTATTAGCTCGGTTTGGAGATGGAGATACCATTTCTCTCTTTCTTGGGTTTCTTTGTAAACATATCTATTGGGTTATTCTTTACCCACTATTTTTTGGTGTTGATATGACTGTTGATTTTTCTAATGGTCCGTTTTTTTGGAGAACCTAATGGGTTTGTATATAATCAACTCTGTATGGGATTCTCCTACGCATTCCATGTCATGTGCAGATGATAGGTACATCGATGGAGATATCTATGGTCTTAGGGTCAGAGGATTGTAGTGGATCTTGGTTAGGACTATGTTTAGTGGCTTTCCTTGGTGATTATGGTTCAAAGTATTTTTTCCCTTTTCTTTGGATTTTATAAGTTTGGGATTTCATTTTTTGGTTGGGCTAGTATTTTCACCTTTATACTTTTATAATTAACTATTGAACACTGATGTTTTACAAGAGGTTGTTGCATGCATAGTTACACTCTAGATGGTATGTATTTTATTTTATATCTCTACACTATTTCATGGATATGGTTGTTTTTGTTCATATAGGTACTTAAGATAAGGCCTCCCATGAAAATTACTTCCTACTCAGGGTTTGTCTCCAGCTGATAGTCTATTAGAGGTGGGCCTAGGTGTCTCACTCTGCTTACCACTATCAATGTGATCCTTGGTTGTTTGTTTCATAAAAAATTTGTATTAGAGGTGTTCTTTCACTATTTAATTGAGTTATTTTTATGTTTTTCTGGTTTGGTTCAGGCTTTTTGGCCAATCGTGTTAGTGTTTCTTGAGTTTCGATGCCAGCCCTGAGAACACAATATCGGAACAACAACCAACATATCCATACACAAGGGTTTTGGATACTTTTTGGTTGATTTGGTATCTTGGGAAATCGATTTTATAGGAAACTATCGTAAGATCCTCATATAAGATTCAATATTTTGACTATAATTTCCTTCTCAAGTCATATACATGAATATGCTAATCTAACCATGGTACATCTTGTATCTTTGAAGATTCCTCCACTATGATATCCATCTATGATTTTGATATCGGATCATGATGTTGTTATGTTGAGTGATGGGGACTATATTTAGGGACCCATTCATGTGATGTTTCATCTAGTATGGCATATATTAGACCCACCACTTGTTGATTAGTATGAAGATCCACCTCTAGTGGTTTGAGTGGATGATTTTCCATATACTGTTTAGTAGACATCCTCATCAGGTGAGGATGATCATGTGTGAAATATGGGAGCATTATTAATGTTCCAACATTAGAGACCTTATAGGTTCCGCCGTGTGGAATACCCTCACGTTGTACATGATTAGATCTAGTTGGAATTCTAAGTCTTCAATCATTTTCAAACCCTAAAAGTTCAGATAGTTATGCTTGTATCTATTCTTATATATGGAGAAGAATGGAACTAGTGGATTTAAAGCATGTAGACCCATAAATCGATTATAAACCCTTGGTTAGACTTTGAGTAGTTGATCGGTGATGAGTAATACCCCTCCATCTTGAAATATGTGTGGATTTATGAGATTCTCAAGTTGTCACAAAGCATTATATATGTTGTGGAGTACGTCGTGAGGTTTAATCACCTCACACATAACTCCCTCGACATGGTTCTAGAATAAACGTTTGGTTTGGGTATTCATATAGACATCCAAGCTAGTATGGTCATCCTGTTCCTACCCATGCATGTTTGTGTTTTGATGTAGGATTTGAATTAGATATATTCCTAGAATAGGGATGGTGGGTAGCTTGATATGGAAGTGTACATCATGATATTGAGTCTTATGTAGTGGCTAAAATGCATCATTCATCAAGCTCTTTCCATAGGAGGAATACTCATGCCCGATCTCAGATACTGGATATACAGTGTAGGGGTTGTGCAGAGGATCCAATCAGTTTGGAGTGGGGAGATGATATTATTTTGATGATCAAGGTCAAATGGTTCCCTATTTCCCAACCTGACATGTGGGGTTGGATATGAAATTAGTGGATGCACCCATGTGGAAAAGGTAGTGCCAAGATCAGGGATCTCCCATACATGCTCAGGGAAACCCCAAGGTGGAAGTTCTAACCGAGGAGTTTCTGGAGATTTTTTGGGAGGACATGCTAATTGAGTACAATGTTATGTGCTACATCCACCACCACCACCCGGTGGTTCACTCTAGTCTCAGAGATCTAGAGGTTAGCTCTATGGGTAGTTGAAGTCTATGTTGGGTTACGACCATGCTTTTTCCATGATGATTCAAGGTACAATGTATGTATTTTATAATCATTCTTCAGAACTATTTTTCACATGAATTATTCATTCCATTATATCTATATCCCTTACGCGAGAGTTATATGTTACAATTGATATTATATCCCTAATGTTATGGCTAGAGGATTCTACTAGGATTGATTATTTTGTATCACACATTTTTTATGGTTTGAGTTGTTGTTTGGGGAAGATAGTTTCACATGTGACCTTTTGGTCATCTCGATGAATCCTTATGAAGTCATATTCAGTATAAAATAGTTTTCTATGGTTCATTCCCATGTAGAATATTATCATAGGTAAGTTAGATTCCTTTGAACTGATGGGATGATATTCTCATTTTTGGATGAGGGAGATCATGTGGTTGAACAAGTGGGCCTCATGAGTAGGAAACTACAACACATAACTCATTAGTTTTCATGTTTAACACACGGTGCAGTAGGCTCTCTAATCATCTATATTTTAAAAGTGGTGTATTATAATATGGAAATATTTCCAAAAAGATGTTATGGGACTACCAACACTATGATATTTAGACATATGTATCGACTTTCACCTCTTGACAACATCAATATCTTGTTAATAATATCATATGACCCCTACTGAGCTCTAGGAGATGAGAGTACATTTTTCATACTATTGAGAGAATGTTTTTATCAGACTGACTGTGTTCCACTATGTGGCTCACGTTTTGTTTGTGAAAAATGATTATGAGAAATTGTGAATTTTGGTTGATTATTATTCTCTAAATCAAGAAATGGTAATGAAACATTACTCTTAATCAAGGATTTATGATCTTTTCGACCAACAGAGAGGTGTGAGATGGTTCTTAAAGAATGATCTCAAGTTTGCCTACCACCAGCTCAGGATTTGTGAGGATGATTTTTTGAAGATGACATTATGATGTCGCTATGGTCACTATGAGTTCCTATTGATGAATTTTTTGTGTGATTGATTTCCCCACAGTGTTCAGGGATCTAATGAAATAGATCTTTTGACCATACATGGACTGATTCATATTTATCTTCATCAAAACCATTCTCATCTACTCTGGGTGGAAGGAGGATCCTTCAAAGCATTTAATTTTTGTACTATACTTGCTATGAGAAAACAGGATTTATGGTATGATATTGAAGTGTAAGTTTTCTATCCATGATGTTCACATTATCATATATCTCATATCTGATCATGGTTTTGTTTTGGACCTAATGAATATCAATGCAGTGCTTTCTGGGGAAGCTTCCAAGAGTGTGTCAAATGTTTTATGTTCCCCCATTTTGGAGGGATACTACTAGAGGTTCCGGAAAGAAATTTCTAGGGTAGAATCCACATTGATCACCTTAGTTTGGAAATGAAAACCATTCTTTGCTGAGTAGTGTTATACATTTTTTAAGGCGATAGAGTTAATATTTTAATCATTTTTTATATGTAATTCAATGTTTTAATCCCTAAAAATTGAAAAATTTGAGTTAATTACATCAATTTTGGAGTTATGATGTGTTTTGGGCTAAAATTGGAAAACCGCTTAATTTGAAAATATTGACAGATTTTAATCACTTTGGTAATTCATGCATATCTTTTACAATATATATCCAATTCATGTGATTCCTTTTTCATTTGGTTTTAGTTTTATTTTCTTTGTCGTTTGTGTTTGAACAAAGATTTAATTAGGCCATCCATGGGTCCGAAAAATTCAATCAAGTTGGAAAGATATTCTGGAAGACCGTGTGGACCCCACCTCAATAAATTAATAATAAATAGGTCTAAATACATTCAATTTAAGTGATTCCAATTGTATAGGAACGAGAATTAAATGGGGTGTTCGGATGGTGAAGAATACAAAGATTTACCTTCATTAAGGTGGACCATGGATGCTGAAATATTGGGGAAGGAAAAAAGGAAACATTCATCCAGAATAAATGTTATAATTAAATTTGCCATATCTCATGTTATACAGGGAGTATGAATATGTATTTTTGGGATGAAACATTAAAGATATTTGGGAAGATCATTCAAGAAGAAAATATTCCAAATTTTGGCCATTAAATTGGCTGAACATGGTCAAAATTGCGATGGACAGAATCTGTAGAAAATCTTAAAAAGGAATTATGATGATATTAAATTTGAAGACCGGAGGATGGAACCCCCTGGGCCTATATAAAGAGGAGTTCACCCATTCTAAGGGGAGAGTTCGACACCAAATTTTGAGACAGGATGAAGACAAGGGACACTCGGGGTCCATCTCCTTCAACATCATTCTGTTTTTTTCTTTTATTTTTATTTACTTTAAAAAGTCTCTCCTCTCTCGCATCATCTCTCGTACTCCATCCATGGAGGGGTAGATTCATTTGAGAGATCAGGAATAGGGGAGGCTGGAACTATGTGTGTGATTGAGACTTATTCTTGAAATGAATCAAATTTCTTCTTCTTTCTTATCCTGGTTTCAATTCTTAATTCTGTATTAAATTCCAAATGTGGTAGTGTTAGGTTTTAATTCCGAAATTATAAATTGCATTGGTCGATGATCACATATCCCTCCACCCAATTATAATATGCATATTGTGGGACAAGATTAGGGTTGGGTGGTGATTTCTTGGTGGTTTTCAAGCATGTGTGTAGGATTGTATGTCAGAATCATGGTTTATTAGGGAACAAAAATTCCTGGTCTAGGACTGCTCTAATTAATCAAGAAACCTTGTATAACCTTATACACATTGGAAATAGGATAGACCAATCTGAGGTTTTAGAAAGGAAAATTCTCATCACATGTATCTGAACAAGGGAGATAGAGGACTCGGTAGATGAATATCTCTCTTACCAGTTAAAGGAAGAAGAAGATACAAAATTTGGAAACCATGATGGCACAACAC
This sequence comes from Viscum album, assembly GCA_963277665.1. Classification (NCBI taxonomy): domain Eukaryota; kingdom Viridiplantae; phylum Streptophyta; class Magnoliopsida; order Santalales; family Viscaceae; genus Viscum; species Viscum album. The sequence goes on from OY728166.1 coordinate 788,472,447, forward strand.
TACGTCTAGCCAAACCCAATTTGATCACCATCTTTATAATTTGTTAAAACTAATCAATTAATGATGTTTGTTTCTCTCATAGTCATTAAATTTAATTAAAACCAATCTTTTTAAAAAACCTACAAAAAGTGACAACCATGTTTTGTGTGCACTCATCCTCAGGAGACTACCTAGGATCAACTGCTATATTATACTTAGGTAATTAAAATGTTGTTTTTCCATGCCCCGTGACAGGCGTGCGCCAAACTTGGAACCGTTTATGGGGAGACAGTGCCTCAAAAACATTTAAAAAATAAATTTTTTTCATTCTTCTGAATGACATGTAGTTCAAACAATAATTAAATTGAATTTGATCCTGAAATTGAGCGAACAATAAAACAATTTAGAAAGGAAAAAATTGAAATTAGATTTTTAATAAATTCACCATACATATTCAAGTGACACATCCAGTGATCACTCTGAACCTCCAATGGCTGGCAATCCCAACCAAACATTGCATGATATTTGCACCCCACAATTTACTAACCAATGAAATCAACTAGCTATTCATTTCTTAGAAAATGATTTTGAATTGCGCATTAACATGATTAAAATTCTTCCTAAATTCCATTGTCTTACAGGTGAAGACCCCAAAATGCATATCCAGGAATTTACAAATGTGTGCTCCAACTGGAGACCCTGATTTGTTGTATAAGAATAGGTAAAGTGGAGTGAATTCCCCTTCTCCCTCGAGGGAGCAGCAAAGGAATGGTTGTATAGTCTACAACCTGGAGGAGTCCAAGACTGGGAATATCTTCAAAGATGCTTCATGCAAAGGTTTTTCCCGCATCTAGGAGTACAACTATTAGAAAATAGATCTATGTCATTCACTAATCAACCAGTGAAATACTTTACAATTACTGGGAGTGATTCAAGAAGCTTTGCGCCAGTTGTCCACACCAGACTGTGGAAGAACACCATTTCATTGTTTTATTCTGTCAAGGATTTCTTGACAATGATCGAAACTTTCTAGATGCGTCATCTGAAGGATCCTTGATTGAAAAGTCACCAATGGATTCTAGAGGATGGATTGAAAAGATTACACAAAACTTACAGAAGTTTGGAACCAGAGGTATGATCACTAGAGGTATCCATGAGGTAAAAACATCTGATTTAGTAGAAGAAATTAGAAAATAAATGGGTGAAATCACCAGGTTAGTGCGACAAATAGCTATGGACCATGTGAAGGAACAACAAGGCCCGAATCTGGTATGTGGTTTATGCTCTTGTAATTATCATTACACTGATCAATGTCCAGAAGTTCAGGGGACAGAAAGCTGTGCTGCAACCTATAAAAAAAGGCAATACCAACCGTAAACCCAACCAGGGTATGGGATTCAACATAACCAAGCTAGAGCACCTTTTCAACAACTATATCAGAACCAGATAGCATTCCAACAACCTTATAAGCATCCCTTCCAACAACAAAAAACTTTCCAACCACCACCTTTCCAGCGGAAGAATTATGAGCAATCGTCCACAAGTGCACTGACAACTAAAGACCAATAGCTGAAGACAAGAGTTGCAGGATTAGAAAATAAAATGGACAAGCTAGCTGATCAGTTTACAAGCATTATGGATTCCATCACCAAGAACCAAGGTAAGATTCCCGCAAAAAGAATTCCCAATCCAAAGGATATTGTTTTTTCAATCACAACCTAAAGCATAAAGGAGCCCACACCACCAGAACAATGTTAGGAGGATGATTCCAGGGAATCTTCGGAAGCTTGTTCTGTCCAACCAAAAGATAGAGTCAACAACAATGGAGAAAGAACAAGGTTTCATAAGGAGAGAATGGAACCACCTTTTAAAAAACAACAGAAGAAGAAAAAGGATATCCTAGCACCATTCCCATCAGTATTGGTTGAGTCAAAGAAGGGTGAAGAAGAATGAATTCAACGGGAAATTCAGGAAACATTCTGAAAAGTTGAGATTAACATCCCACTACTGGATTCAATCATATAAATTCCTAAATATGCCAAATTTTTAAGGTTCTGTGTACTAAAAGAAGGAGGTTTGATGGAAATGAGTGAATCAAATTAGGATGAAAGGTCTTGGCATTACTCACACCACTAATACCGTAAAAATGTCAAGATCCAGGGACATTCTCTTTTCCCTGAACTACCGGTTCTTTAAATTTTACTAATGCATTATGTGATCTTGGAGCTTTGATAAATGTGATACCTCACTCATTTTTTTCATCTTTGCATATCAGAGAACAAAAACCAACTCAGGTGGTGGTGCAATTAGAAAAAAGATCCACCATTTTATTAACTGGAGTCGTTGAAGATGTACTTGTAGGAGTGAGAGGATTATTCTTTCCAACAGATTTTTATGTCCTTCCCATAGAGGAAGAGCGAGAACCAACCCAATGAACCATAATCCTAGGGAGACCATTCCTGAAAACAGCATGGATGATCATCAATGTGTATGAAGTAACACTCACCATGGTGCTCAGAGACAATACGATACACTTCAACATTCTTGATACGATGAAACACCCGTCCAACAGTCTCTCACTTTATGCGATCTCCCATGATCAAGGTATGGAACCAATTGAAGACTTAGGTATGATTCATAGATTTTTATCTGTAGGAGAACACTTTTCATTTGAATTATATAATTCCCATGAACCTGATAATTATGATATCTTGTTGGAGGATGAGGTAAAATCTGATTTTTCGATGATTTGTTAAAAGAAAGTGAGATTATACCATAGAATCCATCCTTAGAATTAGAACAACTAAATGAAATATCATCCCTTAAACAACCCCCATGTTTAGATTTGAAGACTTTTCTATTTTATTTTAAGTATTTTTACTTAATGTAAGGAGAGAAATTTCAAGTAATAATTGCCAATAACCTATCCCATTCACAAGAACAAACACTGATTGGCCTTCTCAAAAGGAATGTCAAAGCTGTATGATGGAGTTTATGTGATATTCCTAGAATTAACCCTAAGGTATTCTCTCATAGGATATTTTTAGAAAGTGATTCTAGAATAGTTAAACAACCTCAAAGAAGACTCAATCCCACAATCATGGAGGTCGTTAAGAAAGAGATAGAGAAATTGATAGCAGTTCATATCAATTGCCCAATATCTGATTCATAATGGATCAGCCTAATTCATGTAGTCCCCAAGAAAACCGGCCTGACAACTGTTAAAAATGATAGAAATGAACTGATCCCCATGAGAGTACAAAACAGCTGGAGAGTATGTATATATTACAGAAAGCTAAATCAAGTTACCAGAAAAGATCACTTTCTTATTCCTTTCATTGATCAGATTCATGAAAGGTTAGATGGAAAAACTCATTACTTATTTTTAGATGGATTCTCAGGATATTTTCAGGTACCAATCTCACTAGAAGACCAAGAGAAGATGACCTTCACCTGACCTTTTGGAACATTATCCTACAAAAGGATGCCTTTCAGGCTATGCAATGCCCTAGGTGCATTTCAACGGTGTATGGTGAATATTTTCTCAGAAAAAATTGAGGACTTTTTGGAGGTGTTTCTTGATGATTTCACAGTTTTTGAAAATTCATTTGATCATTTCATGGGAAATTTGGAAAAAGTATTGAAAACATGCATTGAAAAGAAATTTGTCTTGAATTTTGAAAAATGTCATTTCATGGTTGAAAAAGGAATAGTATTGGGGCACATAATTTAAAAAAATGGGATTGAGGTCGATAAATCCAAAGTTGATATAATAAATTCATTTCCATATCCAGCATGTGTCAAACATATTAGATCCTTTTTAGGGCATGTAGAATTTTATAGATGATTCATCAAGGATTTCATTAATATTTATCTCCCTCAATCAATATTACTATTAAAGGATGATAACATTAATTTTGATTTTGCATGTAGGGAATAATTTGATGGATTAAAGGAAAGGATGATAACACCACCAATAATGCAGCCACCCAATTGGGATTACCCCTTCGAGATACTTTTTGATGCATCCAACCAAACGGTGTGAGCCGCTCTATCATAGAGAATTAACAGAAAGCCTCAAGTCATCTCTTATGCATCAAGGACATTGGATGCAACACAAATAAATTACACTACCACTGAGAAGGAGTTCCTTGCAGTCGTTTTTTACTAGATGAATTCCGATCATATCTGTTGGGCACTAAAGTGGTTTTTTTATCATGCAGCACTTACGTACTTAATGAAAAAGGAGAATGCTAAACCACGGTTGGTGAGATGGATTCTACTCTTACAAGAATTCAATTAGGAAATCAAAGATAAGAAGGGGACTGAAAATCAACTTTCTGATCATCTGAGTCGATTACCCCACACCTCTGAAGAAGAAATCCCAAAGCAGAACCCACTTAATGATTAGATTCCTGGAGAACAACTCTACATCGTCGACAATGATGTACCATGGTATGCAAACATTGTCAACAATTTTGTTACATCTCTGGTACACCCTCATCTAAGCTCTCATTAGTAACATAAGTTTAAATCTGTTTCATGATTTTACATTAGGGAAGATTCGTTTCTGGGGAAAATTTTTAATGATCAAATCATAAGAAAATTCTTACCACGAAGTGAAATTGAATCAGTGTTTGAATTTTGTCATAAATTATCTTGTAGAGTCCACTTTGGACCTCATAGGACTGCACGAAAAGTTTTATAATCTAGACTCTATTATCCCACCTTATGCAAGGATGCATATGAATTTCGTAAAATATGTGAAAAATTCCAATTTTCTGGTAACATATCCAATCTTCATGAAATGCCTCCAAAAACAATAAACTTTTGTGAAATTTTTGAAGTGGGGGGGCATAGATTTCATGGGACCATTCCCACTGTCATTTTGAAATTCATATATTCTTCTGGCTATAGACTATGTTTCAAAATGCGTGGAAGCAAAAGCAACTAGAACCGATGATGCTAATGTTGTTTGTGAATTTATCAGGGCTAAAATTTTCTGTAGGTTTGGGGTGCCACGGGAAATCATTATTGATCAGGGAACTCCTTTATGCAATAGGAAAATGGAAGCATTGCTAAATAAGTATGGGGTGCATCATAGAACATCTTCCCCATACCATCCCCAAACAAATGGCCAAGCAGAAGTCTCCAATATAGAAATCAAAGCCATTCTGGAAAAGACTATTAAACCCATTCGTAAGGACTGGAGCCAAAAGTTAGATGATACCTTATGGGAATAAAAAACGACATACAAGACACCGATAGGTATGAGTCCCTATAGATTGATATATGGAATGAGCTTCCACCTTCCTATGGAGTTGGAGCATAGAGCCTACTGGGCGGTTAGAGAGATAAATCTGGACCTTGAGAAAGCTGGGAAAGAAAGAAGATTGCAGTTTTAGGAGTTAGAAGAAATTAGAAGAGAATCTTTTGAAAACCCAATGACATATAATGAGAGAAAAAGGATGGCCCATGACAAGATGATTCAACCAATAACCTTTAACCCTAGAGATCACGTGTTACTCTTCAAATCCATACTTAAGCTTATTCCAGTTAAACTTCGTTCAAGATGGGAAGGCCCCTTTACTGTTTTTCATGTATAACCTTTTGGTGATTTACAGATTAAAAATTAAGGAGGAGTAAACCCATTCACTGTAAATGGGAAGAGGGTAAAGAAGTTCAGTGAGACTATACCTTAATAACCAGTAGTGGAGATCACACTCCTTCACCCTGAATAAAAATGAAGACCTACCAGGTTGCATCATTCCTTTAAACGTGATTAAATGCAGTAACTCTATCTTTTTGAAACATACATAAAAAATTATATTTACATGCATTGAGGACACAAAATCAATTAAGTGTTTGGGGGGGGAATCTTATAGTCTATGATTTTTTGAAAAAAAAAATTTAGTCGAGCCAATGACATTAAACAAAGGCGTTATTAGGAGGCAACCCACATTTTCCCCCATTGTCCTCTTGTCCTCTTAGTCATATAACAACATGATTGAACAAGCCTACACTATCCATTGTTCTCATTCTTATATTTTAGGTCCATTAATGAAGAAGTTGTAGTGCCATTACACGTCATGAAGAAAAACATCCATTTAAAAGGGGAGTATGAGTTTCAATTCTATATTATCCAACTTTATTCCCTACATTATTCATCATTTAAATATTTAAATAAAAAATTTATGCCCATGATTGAATTCATTTTTTACTTGACTTATCTAGGAGACTTGAGTTTCATTGGAATCCGGTGATTCCATGTTTCAGATTTCAATGTCAATGATATTGAATGATTAAAATGGATAATTGGATGATTAAATTGAAACATGGATATTGAAATAAGGACTCATGATTTGAAGGAGTTAAATGATTCATGTAAATGAAATTTTCCAACCATCTTTTATGATTTGAATTTCAGAAGTTCATGTGAATTGATTTGTTATTATTTTTCATACCATGATTGATTTTACAATGTTATATTCCCATTCCCGAGAGGATTTCTAGAGCAAATAATTCCTATTTTATCTTGAGCATTTTTCTTGATCGATCTTGGGACATTCCACCTACCAGAACTTGTATTGAAACTTTTCGAAGCTACGAATGTACAAAAACATATTTAAAATGATTGAGTCACTACATTGGCTAGCCACATATTTACCTGATACCCACCCTTACAGTTATCCTTCGTTAGCCCATAGAATCCATGAATTTCTTTATAGGTTTATGACACATTACCAGCCGATTTTTTCTTACCTTCCCACTCTTTTAGTATTTTTTCATGGATATTTCATGTTTGAGTGTGGGGGAAGGGCCTTTTGTGTTAATTAATTGGGATGAGTATCTTTTTGTGGGTGGTTTGAGGTGTCCGTAATCATTTTGGGCAGTTTATTATTAGAAAATTGGTCATAAGTCATTATTTCATTATGCTTCTTTCATTTCATCTGGTTCTCCTTAAAAAAGAAGAAAATAAAGTTGTTCCTTCCTGGAGATTTAAAAAAAGTAAAAAAATAAAGCTTTTCCTTTCTGGATATTTACAAAAACAAAAAGGAGAAGAACATGGATGATATCATTATTTTTAATCATTTATTGACTCATGACCCATGTCATTAAAAGGGGGTGGTGTTGTGTTCCACATTATCAAAAGGGATTTGAGTGAGGTTAATCTTGTGTTTTCACTTGATTAATCAAGAATTGTACTTAATATTCAAACCTCTTACTTCTAGACTTAAATTATTTCAATCATTTACCCAGCAACCCAAATCCACATAGTCATTTGAACCTTTATTTCAAGTCCTCATGATTTTATGTGTGTTTTGTCTTTACAAAGTGGAGAAAGTAGTTTCTTTACAATGATATGGATACAGATCCTGTTCTAATGATATGAGCATAACTCCACTATTAATTTTATCATGAGGGATGATAGAAAATATTCCAAATAGAGATAGATCATGATTTGGCATGTTTAATAATAATAAATTGAGAAACATGAATGAAGAAAAGGAGAAGCTCCAACATTTTTAAAAGGGTAAAAGTAAAATGCATCAATTGGTTGTTTCATTGAAAAATGGAAAATTAAATTGATATTTTTTGTGGTAATTGAAAATTTTGTTGGACATTGATAATCTTTTTATTTTATTGCATTGAAATTTAAATATTGGAAACATTAGTGCCCATTGAATTCCATGTTGAGATTTTATACTTGAGGACAAGCATAGTTTAACTGTGGGGGAATTGATAGAGATAATATTTTCATTATTATTTATATGTAATTCAATTTTTTAATCCCTAAAAATTAAACAATTTTAGTTAATTACATCAATTTTGGAGTTATGATATGTTTTGGGATAAAATTGGAAAACTGCTTAATTTGGAAATATTGACAGATTTTAATCACTTTGGTAATTAATGCTTATATTTTAAAATATAAATCCATATAATGTGATTATTTTTTTATTAGGTTTTTAGTTTTATTTTCTTAATCTTTTGTGTTTGAACTAGGATTTAATTCTTCCATCCATGGGTCCAAAGAATTCAATCAAGTTGGAAACTTATTCTGGAAGTCCGTGTGGACCCCACCTCAATAAATTGATCCTAAATCGGTCTACATACATCTTATTTATGTGATTCCTATTTTATAGGAACTAGAATTACATGGGGGAGTTCTTGTGGTGATGATTATGAAGATTTACATTCATCAAGGTGGACCATGAATGCTGAAATATTGTGGAAGGAAAAAAGGAAACATTCATCCAGAATAAAGGCTCAATTAAATTGGTCATATCTCATGCTATACAGGGAGTATGAATATGAAATTTTGGGATACAACATTAAAGATATTTTGAAATATCTTTCAAGAATAAACTATTCCAAATTTCGGACATTAAATTGGCCGAACATGGTCAAACTTGCGGTGGACAGAATCTGCAGAAATATTAAAGAGTAATTATGATGATATTAAATTTGAAGACCGAAGGATGGAACCCACTTGGCCTATATAAATAACAGTTCACCCATTCTAATGGGGGAGTTCGACACCAACTTTAGAGAAAATAGGAATCCAAGTGACACTCGGGGACCATCTCCTTCAACATCATTCGGTTTCGTTATTTATTTTTCTTTACTTTAATATGTCTCTCCTCTCTCGCATCAACTCACTTACTCCATACATAGAGGTGTAGATTCATTTGAGTGATCGGGAAGAGGCATGGCAGGACCTATGTGTGTGATTGAGTTCTTGTGCTTGAAATGAATCAAATTTCTTCCTCTTTCTTATTTTGGTTTCAATTCTTAATTTAGTATTAAATTCCAAATGCTGTAGTGATAGGTTTTGATTCTAAAATTATAAAATGATTTGGTCAATGACCACATCTCCCTCCACCCAATTATAATCTATGTATGGTGGAACAAGATTAGGTTTGGGTGTTGATTTCTCAGTGGTTGTCAATCATGTGTGTAGGAATGTATGTCGGAATTAGGGTTTATTAGGGAATAACAAATCAAGGTCTGGGATTGCTCTAATTAATCAAGAAACCTTCTACAACCATAAACACATTTGAAGGAGGATACACCAATCTAAGGTTTTATAAAGGAAAATTATCATCACTTGTATCTGACCAATGGAGATAGAGGACTCGGTATATGAATCTCTCTTTTACCTGTTAAAGGAAGACAAAGATACACAATTTGGAAACCATGATGGCACAACACTAGGTCTAGCCAGACCCAATCCGATAACCATCTTTATCATTTGTTAAACCCAATCAATTAAATTTGTTTGTTTCTCTCATAGTCATTTAATTTAATTAAAACCAATATTTTTAAAAAAAACCTACAAAAAATGACAACCTTGTTTTGTGTGCCCTCCTCTTCGGGAGACTACCTGGGATCAACTACTATACTATACTTAGGTCATTAAATTATAGATTTTCCATGCCCCACGATAAAATTTCACCATAAGGATTTAAGTATGAGGTTGAACAGTTCTCCTATGTCGAGTCTACCAAAAGAGGGCATGATTTTGTAGTGTTTTTTGATTCATCTTGAGTTGGTCTCAGTTTAGTGTTGATTAAGAGTTGGGTAGTGATTACTTATGGGTTGAGTAATTTGAGACCATATGGTAATAATTACATGAATCAAAACCCAAAATTGACAGTGGTAGAGTTCACTCAAAATAGGCAGAGGAACTAGCATCCGAGAAACTTCTTTTCTGTTCATTTAGACCATTATATTCTCATGTGAATCTTCTTTATATAGATATATTAAATTTATAAAGAGGAATTAGTTGGAGAACACGATGGACTATATCTTCAATATAGTCTGTACTCTTGGTAAGGTAAATATGGCTGAATATTCCCTTAGCATAAAATCCCCTTCTAGCTTGGTGGAGAAGGCATCTAAGAAATTGTATCCATTGTAGATGACCTTATTGGGGGAGAGGGTTCATTTTTTATTTAGTTGATGGCAGTGAATCCTCCTCTTCATCAACATGAGAGATAGGATTGTTAGGGATACATTGACTATGTGGTTTTATATGTCCAGATATCCCGAATATATGCACCATATTGTTTTTATGAAGTAGGGGAGCTCATCATCCTTTTTCAAGGATAAATAGTGGTTCTAATCACATTTCATGAGAATGTGATGAGGGAGTTTAACACTTATCCTCTACCTGTACATCATGGTGCGGTAAATATATACTATGACCTAAAGTGGTAATTTTGGTGGACTAGACTAATCTGGTTTGTCACTGAGTTTTTCTCTCGGTGTATCACATGTCATCAGGTAAGAGCTTGAAATCATATTCTACTGGTTTTAACCCAACCCATTTGGACCTCCTAATTGAAGTTGGATGACTTATTTATGGATTTTTTGATATAAAATATATGGAAAAAGAGAGTGTATGGGGTTATTTGGGTGATTTTTTCTTACTTAAATCTTATCACACTTTCTTTCCATCTAGGAGTAGGGTACGTTGATGGTTTGGGGAAGTTTAATGTTCGAGTGAGATCATACAACTTTATGAAGTACCTATCAAAATTGTATACAACTATGATGTATAGTTTACATCATGATTGTTTAGGATCTTATAAGAGGTTTTTGGGACCCTGTTAGGGATGAGCATGATGTTTTTCCCCCAGAAAAATGGGAAGACCTAGAAAACTATCCAGGTGTTAAATGACATGTTGAGACTATGTGTATTGGACTTCATATAAAGATATGAGAATCACTTTCCATTGGTATAGTTTTCTTATAATAACAACCATCATTCTAATATAGGCATGGATCCTTTTCAGGACCTGTATAGGAGACCCTATAATATCACCCTTATATTGTAATGAGATTTGAGGGATGTATCTAATTGGACTAGAGTTGGAGAAGATAATGAAAAAGAAGGTTCAGGTGATCCATGATTTTATAATGATAACCCATATATGAAGGAAATATTATAAAAAATGACATCATAGGCCTTTGGAGTTAGATTAGTAATACCATGTTTTCAAATAATCTCCCCACTGTTAGGATTGTGGAGATCTAATAGGGGTTGAATGTTATCCCTATGGTTAATCAAATAGTTCCAAGTATTATAGAGGTTTATTTAGGTCACTTATAATTTAGTACTAACTCCATAGTTGGATAAATTTTTGGAGGTCTTCCATGTGTCGTAGATGATGAGATAAGCTCACGGAACTTCACTTGTAATTGAATGGGGAGATCTAAAAATCAAGGATGGTTCCACCTTTTAAATGTACCCAGTGGTGAATGTGGAATAATATGAGACATTTTTTCATAGATATAAAATCTCATTTTTTCGATTTCTTTAGTGTTACGTGAGAATGTATGAGAGATCTTGGAAGAGAGAGATCCAGATATGGGTAGTATATTCAGAACTTTTTATACAGTTTGTGCTTATTTGGGGTTAAAATTATTGATAGAGGGGATAATGTAATGACTCTAGTATTTCTAATTTGGATTTTGGAATATTCCTATATATCAGGGGAATTTACCTCAGCTTCGGTGTTATTATGAGGTTCTAAGGGGCCCCAATATTAATATATTTAAAATATCAATTTATATTATTTCATGCATGTGTATATTTTTATTATAAATGTTTTTTTCTATTTTTTGGGACCTTAAATGGGAAATATGGGTCTAAAAATGTTATTGGGATATGAGGTTTATCCTATGTGTGACATACGTTTGGTCGGCATTGGGAATTTTATTAAATATGACCATTGGTAGACATGATAATTAATTTAAAGGGAGAAAAATACTCCTGTCATTCAATTTGGCTTCTAACATAGGGAAGATCGGATGGAGTTTCTCCATTTCATATAAGACAAACCAAGAGGAATAGGTGATGCTAGACGTCATCATTGACAATGATCGAGAATGGATAGAGGTACATTAGCTTCTAGGAATTTCTTCAGACTTCAATCTTTGGTGTTTTCATCATTTGGTATGATTTTTTTGGTTTTGAGATCTTATCTAAATATTGAAATTTTTAAAGACATTAAACCCCTATTATAAAAATTAAGAACCCCTTAGGGTCGATATGTGGTTAATATGGGGAGAAACATGAGTTTCAAGAGGATTAAATGGATTTCTTGTTCATAGATCCTGATTAGAAAACACGTTGTTTAGGATAACATGTTGTGTGTTCTCTATTTTGGGGATGAAATGGTTTTTAGGACTACAAGTCATCTTTTTAGACTACACACCATGTAATAGGACATGGATATGTGGCCATGTACAGGGGAAGACTTCCCATGTATGTGGGGATATGGTCGTGTATCAATACATGGAATGACCCAAGTTGTACATGGCCACAAAATGGCTAGGTAAGTGGGAATTATATTAGTATATGAGCATATATATAGATAAGTAAAAGGGTACAGTCTTGGTACGCGATCATGGGCCATGTAAGACATGACACACCATATACTTTATATACACACACTAAGTACTTTAACATGACCAAACAATCTACGTTCAATAGAGGAGACACCCAAGCATCTATACTAGGTCACATGTCTTGTGACCCATGTATACACCCTATGAATTTTTATGAGACTTACACCCTGTGTGTCTCCTTACTCAAAATTCATATTTGGTCCTAAGAGGATTCTATCCTATGCGGTTTTCTATATATTTCAGGATTGTAGCCTTTATTTTTTGTAGTAGAGATAAGATTAAATGTTTTAAAAGAATGAAAATTCCTTTAGTGAATCATGGATGATAGAAGTGATCAGTTTGGATCACCAGAGAGGTGTCGGGGCTGATACACCCCTGTCAGACCAGGTTACGGGCCCGCTGTACTTTTTTACATAGGTAGAGTTGGTAATCCAAAACACTATAGATGGAACGATTACTATATATATGGAGTGGTACTACCCTTTTATTGAGTTTTATTTGTGATTGGGTCCTTTATTGTAGTATTTTCTCCCTCAAGTTTGGAGCTTAGTATCATAGAGTGGGCCCCTCCACTCAGATTCAGACAAGGTTGTGTTGGGTGCTTGGCGTCAGATATAGAACTATGGAGCTATAGGTTGAATAATTATTCTAGGATAGGATATTGAGATGGAGTTCCAATTTCTCTCTCACTTGAGTTTCATAATGAGTATATCTATTGGATTTTTCTTTACCCACATATTTGTTTGGTTGAGATGACTATTTATTTTTTTTATTTCACCCTTTTCTATTTTAGGGGTTACAAGTGGGTATGTTAATACTTACCCATTCATGTGATTCACCTACACATGTCAGGACTTGTGCAGATGAATGTAAGATCATCAGTGATACTGAATGTACTTAGTTTGGAAGAGCTTATCTGCTCTTGGGGCTAACTAGGTTTGGTGGTCGACCATAGAGATTTTGAGCCACACTCTCTTCAATTATCTTTCTATAGTTATTTTCTGGTTAGGAATTGATTTTCTAGTTGCTTGTGTATTTTTTCACTTCATAATTTTTTATTACATTGTTCTACTCTGATGCTTTCCAATAGGTTGTTCATTGCAGAGTTACACCTAATATGTTTGGTTTTTTATTTTATATCTTTTTTATTATAGTATCATGATGGATGTGTATGTGAATAAAGGTTCTTAGGCTAAGGTGTCCCCTTATCCTTATTCCTACACAATTCTTATATAGAACACCTAAACTATTTTATGTAGGCATTGACTGTCTCTCTACTTATTATTATCCAGGCAGGTCCAAGAGGTTCGGGTCATGACATATATATCCAAAAGACTTGAGGTAATGGATCTATTTGATAGGTTTATTTGTATTAAAAGTTTAATGTCTTCATATGATGGATGTGATCCCCCTATTTATTAGTATCATAGTAGATCTATCAATGTTTGTTATGATATTTGAATGAATTAAAAAACTCGAAAATAAATTTTCCAGGTACCACATCACAACCAAAGGAGAAATTCTGATTTTTATTCGTCAAATTAAAGGATCATGGAATAATCATAAACCAAGATGATAATTTTAGTTCTTCATATACCAAACTCTGATACAAAATATTGTAGATAACTATTTGTTTCTTCAAAATAAATTCCTGAAAATAAAGAATTGAATTCGATGTTGTTATGTAGTATTATAGAGATCATTATACAAAAGTATCCATCAAAAAAAGGAATATCCATGGAATTCATCAGAACATTACTATTTATTATTCCATTTTGAAAAGAAATGACCCCATCCAAATGATATTAATACAATTCATCATTCCTATTTGAAATGGAATAACTGAAACACACTTACATGATTGAAGAGCCTTCCAAAGTTATTATGTTATATTATATGAACATAAGACCCAAAAAAACATGGATCTTTGAAATCAGGAATGGAAATTACTATTATAATATATTCACCCAAGGAACTACTTTTCATGGTAAATGCGGTGTTATATTTTGATTAAAAGTATAGTTTTTTTGAAATTATAAAATACATTTACCAAGGAGAGATTTAAAACTAAAAAAATGATTTGGAAAATATGATATTGGTTTTTTTATATTTTCATGTTTTAATAATTTATTAGGATTTTATAAATTCAAAATTAGGGGGAATATAATTTTTTAAATTTTTAATTATTATTTCATAAATTAAAATATAAATTGTTAATATAATGGATTTATTTTGGAAAATGGTTCACAAATGTTTATCTCCTGTATAAATTTATGAATGCTTCATTTATTTAGTTTTATTACCTATTTTATTAATTGACATAAAAGATATATTATTAATTTTTTATGTATGATTTTGTTAAAAGTGTCTAAAAAATTTCATTAAATTATTTTACACACATGTATGGAGTTACATTACATTAATGATAATTTATTTCATTTTCTTCTACCTAGATATTTCCTTGTACAGGGTTATAATATTTAATTAATAATTTGATTATGGTTTTACATATTAGATGTTAGTATTTTGAGTGTGACCCTAGAGGTTTTAAGAAATATTTATCATTGAAAAAAATCTTCTTTGATATCATTCTTTACATGAAATACAGAGTATAAATAAAATGTTATATATTATTGAATTATTTTTAATTAATGTGATAGTTATTACCTATCCATTGGTTTCTAGGTATGAATTGTAATAAATAAATTATAATTTTTTTTAGATTTATAAAATTAATTCATTGGATATCAGTTGATCAATAAATGATAACAAAATCATTTGAATGTAAATGGGATGTTTTTCTAAAAAGACTATTTTTATGCGCATAATTGTTTTATCTTAAAAAATAAATTATTAATAATTAATGAATAATTTTATTGAAATTTATGTATAATATATTAGTTAAAATGTTTTAAAATTAATTTAACAGTGTAAACTAGCCATAAGATAAGAATAAATCCAGGTTTATGCTTAAAATCGCATTTTTCTAACGTTTTTTGGTACATTTTATGTTCTTAATTTAATATAAATTCAAACCACTTATAGTGATTGAATATTGAAAAATCGATTTCATATTTTGAATAATGAAATTTTAAATTGAAAAATATGTATCTTATATTTTTTTCATTATGACTAATAACCATTGTAATGATTTTTCATCTTGGTAAGTGTAGAATTGGTAAAAATGGGTTAAAAGTATGGGATAACACTATAAAATATTTATAAAAATTGGATTTATCTAATTTTATGATTATTTATCAAACATAATCATCCATTTTTCAAAAATATGGAAACTTGGTAACATTTTTCTTTGATTATAACCATTATATTATTTTAGGAAAATGATAAATTTAAAATGTCACTCCTAACATTTTAATTTATTTTATTTTCTTTCATTGAGACTCAAAGTAGATATAAATTAATATAAATGGTTATTTTGAACATAAATAATTTCTTTTATAATATCAGTTTCTTTTTAGAAAAATTGGTGATTATTTAATTAATTTAAACACTTATGCAATATCATTATAGTCCTTATGTTGCCAGTCCAAAAATCAAGGAAAATTATATTAAAAAATCATAATTAATATTTTGTGATGAATTATGGTATTACATAAATTTAATATATGATTAAAAAAATACATATTATGGTTAACTGTTTTATATTCTAATTAAATTTCTATCCTGATGTATTTGAAGTATAATTAAATGAATAGCCCTAAAAATGAATTAATTCTATTTAATGATAAATAAAATGTTTTTAAATGATTCTAACCTATAAATAATATTGTAAGAGAACAAGTATGATCATAAATGGTATATATTTTAATAAATTGTCGTATTATTACAACTTCTAACATTATAAGCATATTTTTGACTCCTCAAGGCCAAAATAATGTGTTACCGTGATAAAAGAAAAAAAGGGTAAATGAGGGGGTCAAACCAAAAGATTAGTTTTAAAATGTAACATAAATAAATATAAATATATTATTTAAATGCATTTAGACATTATAATGTTATAAATTTGATATTATTTCCTTTTTTGACATGACAATATTATGGTACATATTATATTTAAAACTTTTATACAATTCCATGTGTTTCATTTACCATGATTATAAAATCGCACATCCTCTTCTCCAGTATAATTTTTTTTTCATCCTTATATCTCATAATATTTCAACCCTAATACAATATTAAGTTCCATCCCAAAATTCTTGATATTCCATTATTTACTAGACACCATTCTTTTAGAGATTAAGGTGCGTGTCAAATGAGGTTTCTCAATAAAGAGGTACAACTTTTAACTAAGTACATTCAATTTTATTTTTTTTCTTATAACTACTATAAATATAATCTATCAATTATAAAATAATTAATTAAGTATATTAAATATAATAAAGTATTATTTTTATAGTGAAACAACCATTATCCACCTCCATTCCATCATGTAAAAAGGAAACAACTCTAGTAAACATGTGTGAACTACCATCTCCATGAAGCGATGTGATTAATTCTTCATTGCCATTACACATTGATGGTTAAATTGATAGATATAATGAATTTATATATGAAATTAATGATATGTTTATATTTCTTTAGTGGATAATATTTATTAATTTTTCTTTGGTTCCATCTATTAAAAATTGGAAACATCACTCGTGCATTAATATGGACTATCGTGTCCACAAAATGATGCTATTATTTTTTCATCACCACATTATATGAGAATTTATAAAATTATATATAATGGTTAAATATGATACCCATGAAAAGATTAAAATTTTATGGATTATATAGCTAAAATAAATGTATAAGGACAGTGACTGTGGAACCAAAACATGCATGAAAAACGATATAATTATCACCCAAAAAAGTGGTTTTAACAATGAAATATAAATATAAAGGTCATAATTGTTTTATTTAAATAATATACGATATTATTTATATTATTATGGCTATGTAATACATTTTTATTAAAACTATTTTTATTATAAATGTTTTTATAATTCATACAATGTGAGACGATACTTGAGGAAAGGGTTTATGTTATAATCTCACTTCCTTTTGGGATTATATATAATAAATTTAAATTGAGGGATTTTTTTTGGTCTTATCCTTTAAAAAATATGTATTTTTTTATCCTATGGTTTTTCTTTTAGTTTTCATGTATTAGTTCCATTTTAAATCTTTGGTATCTAAAATGGTTGATAAAGGTCATTTAAATAAAATCCAACCACATTTCATGCTTGGTTGATAACCTTTATTTTCAATGTACATACTCTTAAAAATTGTTTTCTAAATTTTCTTACCTATAATTTAAATTTTTTAAATATTTAATGTTCAATTACTTGGATTTATTTGTAATTTTTTAAAAAATAATATTTCTAAAAGTTTTTCAAACAAGTAATTCTTCACTTTTTTACAATAGTGTGAATGTAATGTCTTATTTTAACACCTATAACATGAATACATTTCCTATAAGCGTGAAAATTACTTAATTTTGAATCTTAATTTACAAGTTTACATAATTTTTAAAAGATAAATATTTTCTCAATATAAATTTAATTTTTATTTAAAATGTTTTCAAAAGAAAATGTTATATTTTTACATATTTTCATTGAAATATTTTAATGACCTATTGAGGGAAATTTTTATTTATATAATCATAATTTATTGATTTCTATACTTAACTAGGGTTATGGTCTTATGATACCTTCAAATTTATTTCTTTGGATGGATTAATATGATGATTATTAACGTTTTTTAAGAAATATGATCCCTTTCCAAGGGTATTGATATGATTTAGTGATTAATGATCTTATGGAAAACATATGCATGGTTTTCATTTTGTAGTCATTTGGCCTCGAATTATATATCCCTAAAATGTATTTGGTAAATCCTTATATATCATGAGATAATTATGGTAAATGATTTTAAGTGGTCAATCCACTTTTGGAAACTAGTAGGGTGTCTGGTCCACTATGATATGGGAAATAGGTGGTGATACTTGATCCACTATGGTATGGGAAACCGATAGTGATTCATAGTTCACTATGACATTGGAAATTAGTAGTTATTATTGATCAATTGTGATATGGAAAACATATGTTTATGCCAAATTTTTTGTGATATAATGGCCTCAATAGTTAACATTTTCATTTGATATTGTTTCTAAGGTCGTGATAGTTCCACACTTGTATGATATATTGTTTAGTTTAAGAATATAATTCATGTCTCATTGTTGATTTTTTATGATTCCCCAATCTTGTGACATGACAATATTTTATACAATGATTAATGATTATGGTCTAAGAATTTTTTGGTATGATTATCTACTTATATTCAGATGTTCTCATTACATTATTTTCATAATATACATTCATATGATCATTGATTGATATCATCCATGTTTACCCTGACTGAGCATCAAATTTCACAAATTATTATGTTTTAATTTTCCACAAGTTATGAAGAATGGTACTAAGTGTGATGAGTCTATAATGGTACCTTATATAATGAATGATGATAGGTATGATATAGATCATACTAAAATAAAATGTCTATGCATCTAATGCCTAATTATAACAAACCATTACAGTTTCCAGGTTTGTAATGTTATTAGATATACTTAATATCCATAGAAAAGAATTTAATATTTATGTATGAAATACTTGGGTCACCATTATTCTTATCAAGGTAGGTTTTAGTTATTTATGGATATTAGGATTAGATAAATTTGGTGAAAACATTGGGGATAATCCAAAGTATAATAGAACAACCAAAACCTTTGGTAAAGTAGATATTGTGAAGTTTTTATAGAAAATAAATTCATTTTTTGATACTAGAAAGCGGGTGCGGCTATGGCATAGATACACCTTTGGTTAACAACGCTAAAATGAAAAAATTAGTTACTAAATCAGTTGGATTAGTCAAAAAAATCTTATTTTAATAATCACAAATCATCATTCTATTTTTCAATTCATTTATATGTTCTATGAAAGTTAAATATTCTTCACAGAAAATTGTAAAGTTTATAAATTTTATAAGTGACGATAAATTCAATAAAACCAAATTATCGACCGTGAGTCCAAATATTGAAATTTCTCCAAGTGATAAAAATACTGTAAGGATGTATTGATCGACCATATAAAGAAATCTAGAGGTAAATTTCTAAAAATAGTTTAGGGAACACATGGAAAATACATAAATCATATCAAAACATGATCAACCATGATGAATTTCATCAAAAGTACTTAAAAATTGAAAGAACAATCTAAATAACCGAATGTTATATCTCATAGAGATTGAAATTGTCACATTATTTAAAATGGTTTATGTGACCATATGATAATCAGATTTCCCACACACAAATTTGATCGAATGTGGAAGATCTCTCACTAACTCCTCAATTGACCACAAAACCAACTAATAGATCTTTATGTCAACTTGAAGCAACCATATAGATTATCCCTATATATAAATTATCACTAATTATTGAATCAACTATACATATCTTTACAATCGTCTACATGATGAGTTAAAAGTTACCGTATGAAAATGTTTGTATTCTGATAAACTATTGGATCTTCTATGAGACTTAAAGATACTGTACATTGAAGTTAAGAAATGGTAATTGAGAGTTTGTTTATAGATAAGTGGTTAAGTGACTTTATGGACTTCATGTGACTTCATTTTTAGTTGATGTGATTGTGTTAGGTTGTTAGAACATTGTAAAGTATTGGATCAACTACAAGTTCAATGTAATTGACCTTATGAATTTTCAAAGAATATGATAAGTATTTTCACAAAGTGTTGGAGATACTATGTAAAAAATAATGTGGTGCACTTCAAGTTTCCATATCTAAAAGTGGAAATTATATTCCAATGTAATTTATTCAAAACACAATTTCTTATAAAGTATTTGTGATTTAATAAGTATATATTTTCCCCAAATTTAATACTGAGTTTGAGGATTTTTAAATATTGGTTTCTAATAGCTATTTTTGGAGTATTATTTCATTTTAAAGAAGAATAAGGTAAAAGACAAAAGTGGAGTTTTTAAAATCATGAAAAACATGAACCACTCTATTCTAAAAAAATATGATACTCAATTTTCATGATAACTTTGAATCATAATCAAAGAACATTTTCTTGTATCTGTATCTCATCTTCAAATAAAAAGATGACCTCAAGAAGATATGAGACATCTATAGAACAATCGGTCCACAATATTTTACTACATCTAATTATTTTAACTTCAATTTATATTTTACTTTTAAATGTTGATTTGTGACTGATTATTATATACATCTATTAATGAAAAAAATATTTTTTGTTCATTGAATAGTACACATATACTCTTACTCTGTTTTCCTTCATATTTGTACTCCCCTATGAACTATGGAAGAGGCTGTGTATTATAATGGAAAACCCTATGTGCTATTGTAATATAAACTCAATACAAGATGTGGATTATCTCATTATTTTTAATAAAAACTAATTCCAATGGGTTACTGTGAATAGGAGAGGATTAGGTCTTGAATTGAGACTAAATAACTTGTATTTATTTCTATTAAACTTGGTATTTAAAAAATTCTTACAATGTTTTAATACTTTTTTAACACCTCTTTTGTGAAACTGTACTTTGACACCTATCTTTTATATGTGATATTTCTACTGTTTTATGTAAGTAGTGTAATCTCAAATATTAGGATAACCATATGATTATTATAATTCAATTTTGATAAAAATTGTAAGAGTTTATTTTAAATCATTTAATTAGATATACCTGTTATATTTTTAACTATATAAATTTCAAAACGGGGGATTGTTTTTATAAATTTTTTAATTGAATTTTTTTGGATACTCAATTATTACCCCCTCTAGAGTTATCCACTATGACTAAAATTTGGTGTTACTGGGTTTTTTTATTTATATCTTGTATAGATTTAAATGTGATCATATATTTAAGTAAAAAATATATTTTTTTTATTTTAAATTTATATCTTTTTGGATAATAATATTCTAAAGGTGAATACTACAAATAGACCACCTTATTTTATGGGTACTAATTTTTCTCAATGGAATATTAAAATAAAATACATATTGGGAGTATGGGTTTTGACATCAAAAGATTAATATAAGATAAATGTGAAGATCCAAAGGCTGCTATATATTAATGGAGTGATTCCACTAAGGATTATTATGATTGTAAATATAAATCTATGAATTCATTATAGTATTATTGGTGAGAGGAAGATTTTAATAGAATATTGTAATGTGTCATAAATGTTAAAATATGGGATAAACTAAATATGGGATACTGTAAATACTTACTGGAATGTTCTTGAATAATTATTCTATTATATATTATACATTTTAAATGAAGCCTAATAAATCAATTTCTGTAATGTATCTCAGGATAAAAGAAATATATAATACAAATAATGTTCTTGGAAGGAAAA
The DNA here is from genome assembly GCA_963277665.1 of Viscum album. Lineage (NCBI taxonomy): Eukaryota > Viridiplantae > Streptophyta > Magnoliopsida > Santalales > Viscaceae > Viscum > Viscum album. The sequence continues at coordinate 788,494,313 of OY728166.1, forward strand.
CATAACACTAAAACAAAATAATATTTTTATACGTAGATATTTCAAATTTTTTATGATCATTCATTACATTAAACAATATCATGCATGAGGATCAAAAAATTATTGTGCCTTTGGAAATATTAAAATATAAACAACTAGTTCATTGGTGAACTACATCATCTCCCAGTAACTTGTTCATAACTACAACTATTCTTAGGAAAATAATACATAAAAAAATTATTCATAACATGGGGGAAAAAGAAGAGAGGGTGAGATCAGATTCTCATTAAGGGTAAACAATGGAGATACATAAAGATATCATGAGAAGAGAGGTATCAGAACATGAGAATAACATGTTTAAACCATAGCCTTCATATCAAAGATAATTATCTTAGACCATGGAGGAAATAATGGCAGTTAATAATCCTAGAGTCGTAAGAGAATAAAAAACAAGATATTTGATGTCATAAAGATTGTATAATACATCGAATTTGAGCATACACATAAGAATAGAAAATAATTTCCATAGTTCTGAAGGGTCATTTCCAAGTCTATCATAGTGGATTAGTTCACTCCCTAAACCATTATAGTAGTTATGTTTGACTCCCAATACTATCATACTAGACAAATTTCATTATTGAACTTCTACTATCCCTATTCTTTTCCTTTTTATTTCATGATATTTCAAACTTTACCCAATAAATTTGAGGGAGATATGGATCCCACTAGTCACATACTGAAAATCATACAAATGTGTTCCAAAAGATAAAAAACATTTTTCACATCAAAACCCAAGAAAAGAAATGGGTTTACTATGTAGTATATCATATCATAACACATGGAAAGGAAATGGGTTTTATATACATTTAATCATTACATAACACACTAAAAATGTTTTTTATATACATTTCATCAAAATATAACCCATAGAAATGAAATGTAATTCATGAAAATATATTCATTATAATCATAAACAATACTGATAAAAAATATGGATGGTACAACTGGAATATATCCCTAGTAAAATATAAGCAACACCACATGTTTTTTTCATTGACGAAAACGAATTCATTATAAAATCATTTAAACATTCATGAGGAAAATATCCATTCCATTTTTAAAACACTTTTTTAGAGTAAAAAAATATCATAAATATTAAAATATAATATTTTCTCTAAAAATTATATTTGAAATTTTTATTGGATTATATATAACATTAATTTGTATTGATGGAAGAATTTATTTTCATGTTGTAAACTTTAAGAGAAATATTCCTATCAAATTTTCATTAAAAGTAAAAAAGAACACCATTTAAAAAATGATAAGAAGATTCCATTTTTGATATTTTTTTTAATTTCAAAAAAGGGTAGAAATTTATTTAAAAAAATTAAGGTATTCCTAAAAAATAATTAAAACGTTTTTTTGAAAATATTGATATAGAAGAGGAATTATTTTGAACCGAAGAGATAAATAAATACGTTTTTCATAAAAAGATTGTTTTGATCTGTTGAGTAAATATATAGAAAAAAGTTATAGAAAATCATGTATTCTCATGAAATATGATGTTTATAAGAAAATAAAATTTTTATTTTGAGTTGAATTATAAAAATTTCATCATCAGAATCATAATCATAAACAATCCTCCAAAATTATGATATGATAACCAAAACAAATCATTACCACTTTGGTATATTTTGAAGAAAAAGAATCATTAATGAATATAAAAAAATAAAAAAATTATTTTAATTAAAATAAGTATATTAAATATAATACATTTTGAATAGTAGTATATATACTATATAAAAGATGATCGTTCCATAACCTATCTTATTTCCCAAAAAAAAAATTTGAGACGAAAATACCTTACCTTAAGTCTCGAATTCCTTCATACGTGTTCAATCCTACTATATAATAAATATAAGTTTATAATATACCCTTTTATGAACCATGATCATATGTATCATACCATATATGATTTATTTATATATTATTATAATATTTTTATAAATAATTTCTTATTAAAATCACGTTTCGGGTAATAACTGCTTTGTTTTTTTGGTATCTTTTGGTTTGGTATTTTTGATCATTTTACATTGATCACGGTTCCACTATATCCGTAATTTTAAACATTATATAAATATAATATATATTCAGTATATTCTTTTATATTAATATATTAAATATTTATTTATAAAATGAAATACATCGTGAGACGATAGGTCGTACGTACACATAAACATTGTTTCCATATTTTAACAGATGAAAAAATAAAGGTAAATAATATATTAAATTTAAAAAAATATTTCTTATATATCACATATATTTATTAACTTTATCTTTATTTCCTTCCATTCATATCATTAGTAAAAAATGCATCACATTGCTCTGCGAAGCTGTAGTCCACCATACACACAAACGACGTTATCGTACTATATATGGAATAAAAAGTTATAAGATATATAAAATAATATAATTAAATAAAAATTGTTATATCATAAATATAATATATAGATATTATATAAATCATTATATCCATCCATGACAAGAAGTTATGGAGAACAAATTTCATCACTTCATGAGGCGGTAGTCCACCATACCCACGATCAACAGTTTTGTTTCCTATTTGAGGGAGGAGGAGATGTTTATAGTTCATTACCTTAACATAATTTTTTTTGTATATTTAAGATACTATTATCATTATATCATATTGGTTTAAATATATTTTAAGTAGCTGTATGAAGAAATAAAATAAAAATCTGGGATAAAGATGTTACCTCTTCTTCAGAAAACTTCTTTTGGATTGCGCGAAAAACCATCCTAGGTTAGATTTATGCCCAAAAATAATTATATGGTGATTTAATTCAATAATTGAAGTGATTTTAGAAGGTATTGGTTAATATAATGGGTTTTGGAATTTTCTAAAGGATATGTTATGCTTTTCCTTTTTTAAGTTGGAGAGAGTACAATCCTATAACTTTTTAAAAGAAGGAATTCCACCCATGTCTTTATCATTGAAAAGATATCCAAAATAAGGAATTTTAGAAACTTATATGTGATAAGGTATAAATATTACCAAAAAATTGCAATTTAAAAGTTTTTTTTGTATCTTTAACCCTTATATTTTTAGTTTAACCCCCTTCATTATATTTGCTTTTTACCCTAACTACGATAATTAATTTTTACTATCTTTCATATTCACTACAATAAAAATATATGTTAACCTTATTAGATAATATTAATTATTATAATTCAAAATATGGAATTAATTTTCCCAAATTCTATGAGCAATAATATAATATTTTAATTTAATATTAATCCTCTAGATGCGATGAAAAAGTTGTTATCCAAAGAGAAATGTTCCAAAAGTGGAAAAAGTTTTTATTTTAGAATTCTACGTGAAATTGATTTCAATGATTGATATTGAATGAACAATCATATAATTTATGTAATGTTTCTTTTAAAACTTTTTTAAAATAAAATTTACCCTTATTATCTCTAAAAAGGAAATGGATGTTTTCTATAAAAACCAGTATTTTTACTATTCATATAAAAACTAATATTTTCTAAAAACTCCCAAAACATTATCATGAGATAATGTTTATAAGTTTATTTAAAAAATTAAGTTCATTTATTTCACTAAATTTTATAAATTTTTGAGAAATTACATTTTATATTTTTTCACAAAAAGAAATTAAATAATTTTGTAGGAAAATAGTATTTTTTCTACATATAACGACTTTAACAAAAATTAATTACTTTTTTATCAATATTTTTTTTATAAAAACATTTTACATAAAATTTAAAATATTGTTATTCCAAATCATTCTTAAAAGTTTAACGGGTTGTTTATACTAAGAATATGAAAGATTTATATAAATAATATATTTCTACTCATTAGAACTCAACATTTTATAAAGCACAAGCTTTCAATGAAATTAAATTTTATATAAACTTATATTTCATAAAATCTTGGGTTGTTACATTCTACCACCATAAAATTAACTTCTCTATTGAAATATCATCACTTTGGTGAAAACAAATTGAGGACACTTCTCCCTAATTACATCCTAAGGTTCCCATATAGCTTCCTAAAGCTGGTGGTTTAGCAAAAAAACAATCACAAGGTGAGTGGTCTTAATTAATATAACTTTCTCTTTACAATCCAGAATATCCAACATTTGTTCATAATAATAATGATCATGCTCCAGTGGTATGAACTATTAGTTTATTAAATGTGATGTTTCAGGTAGGTACTTAGTTAATAGAGATACAATGAACACATTCTGGACTTGAGAGAGGTTTGGTTGAAGTTTTAACAGATAAGATATCATCCCGATATAATCAAGAATTCACATGGTAGTAATACACCTAGGGATTTTTTTATATTTCTTAATATAATAGCATTATTCCATGGAGAAATTATTAGATACCCCTTTTCACTAAATTAAAATTCCATATCACTCTGGAGATTATTAGCATAACTTTTCTATTTACATGGTGTCACCCTTATGTGATTTTGAATATTTCTAACCATATTGAAAATTTGTTTAGCAATATCAGGTCCTAATATCTTTATTTCTCCAACGTCATCCCATCACGTTGGAGATCTACACTTAATTTTTTAGTGTGTTTCAAAAGGAACCATTTAAATACTCATGTGAAAGATATTATTGTATGAAAACTAAACTAGAGGATATTGTTGATCCAAAACACCTTTGAAATAAAAATAAGAAGATAATAACATATCCTCCAAGGTATGAATTTTTCTATTATACTGTCCATATTTATGAGGATGATATGTGGTGATAAAAATCAAATTTGTATCAAGAGATTGCAGAAGACTTCACCAGAACGTCAGGGGTATCCTAGGATCCCTATAAGATACAATGGAATATAGTACTACTTGAAACCTTACAACTTCCTTAATGTATATTTTTGGAACCTGATTCAAATGTGAATCTTCTCTGGTAGTAATTAAGTGCATTGAATTTGTAGGTAGTTCAACATCAAAACATAAAGCATTATAAGCTAAAAACATTTTTGGAGTATGATGAAAAAATATATACTGATGTTTTCTCATTTCTATTCTAGTATGGGAAATGTATGTGACATACCCTTATAAATTTTTTTCTCAACCATAACTTACTGACATAACAAGCTTCAATATACAAACATAGTGATATCTCTCTTCATGCCATTCCACCAGAGATAATATTTCAAATCTCTATATATTTTTATACTTCCAATATGAATGAATTACAAATAACTATGAGATTATCTGATAAAACTATATTAAAATATTTTATGGGCAGAACATGTACATTGTTCATGAGCATTATCATTCCACCACAATCAAGGTTAAACTCAGGAACATTTTGCACCTTCATCAATGTATCTATATCATTCTTCTGTACCTATTTAGTCTTCCCATGGTTATATTGTTGAACATTCATTTGAGATAGATAATATTTCTCCCCATCCTTCAAGAGTTCCATATATGTACTTTTTAAATCCATAAATAATGGATCTATAATGATCCTCATCATGGATAAGCTATCATAATACTTTTGACTCAAAGAATCATCCACCTTGTTCTCTTTATTAAGGTGGTAACGTATTCAACAGTCATAATATTTAATCAGTTATAACTATGTCCTATAGAACACATTAAACTCCTTCCCTGTGAATATATACTTTAAACTTTTTTGATCAATGTATACATCACAATTTTCCTGATAAATATAATTCATCCATATATTTAATGAAATTTTTCTATAGTTAACTTCAAATAATGAGTTGGGTAGTTTTTTCATAAACCTTCAATTTCCCTAAGGTATACGGTATAACCATGTAATTATACATAAGAACAGTTCCCATTCCCTTCTTGGATGCATAACTAGGGACTACAAACCCTTATCCACTAATGGGTAATTAAATCGTAGGTGTAATGATTGATCTTTTATTCAATTACTTGAATGTTTCCTTGCATTCCTCTATCTAATAGAACTTAGATTCCTTTTGAGTTAACATGGTTAGTGGATTAGATATTGGTGATAAATTCACCAAAAAAACTGTTAATATCCTTGTAAACTAAGAAAACATTAGATCTGAGTCAATGTAGTTGGTATGGGACAACATTCAATATCCTCTTTCTTTGATGGATCCACAAATATACCATCAGTTTAGATTATATGACCCAAAAAATGAAAAATTGTTTCCCAAAAAATCAAAATTTCAAAAACATTCATGAAATTATCGTGTTTGGGGTTTATATTATAATTATCTAGTTATATTCATGCTCTTATATGATATCTAAATAGATGATAATATCATCTATAAATACTACCACAAACAAATAAAGGAAATCTCTAAAGCCTCTATTTATTATCTCCATGAAGATAACAAGGAATTAGTAAGACCAAATGGAATCATTATATACTCATAGTGTACATACCTTGTATGCAGTGTTGTATTTGGTATATCCTCTTTCTTGAACCTCAATTGAAGATACAAAAAAAATTCAATATTATAAAATTATTGATCCATTCATAGTTGATCAAACGATTAATCTATATGGGTTAGATGATATTTATTACTGATATTGACCTTCTTCATATCTTAATAATAAAATCAATGTTTCATCATTCTATATATCTTTTTGAGAATGATAACGGGTGAAACCATAAGTGAAACACTTGGCATAATGAAAGCCCTATCAATATTCTTCTATAGTTTCTTCAAAAATTCATGTAACTCAATTAGGTCCATTCTATAGGGATTCTATGAAATAGATGTAGCATTGGGTATGAGTTAAATTGAAAAGTCAACTTCATAATTTAGTGTAAGACTAGGTCAATCTTCTATAACGATATAAAAAACGCCCACATAATTTGTGTATCATTTATTTTGATTTTCTCCCCAAACATCTAAGAAAACCCCCACTTTTAATAAGAATAATAACCCAAACAATAGATGGGATTTCCCTAGGAAGTTTGTATTTATCGTTACACTGATCGATGATCAATGTTTGGTTTAAAATATCAAACATGACATCATTTCATCAATAATTATTGTGGTATTTATATAGAGAAATCCAATTTATGCCTAAGATAACATTAAATTAAACTAGAGGAAGACTAAAAATATTTCTAGTTAATACAGTCCCATAAACTCCAATTGAAATGGAATCGTATCATTGAAAGGTGGCCATCATACCATTAGGGGTTTTCACATATAATTCTATATCTAACTATGGGGTGGAATCTTTATACCCTTATAATATTATTCAGATAAAAACTAATGGGTATATACATATTCAAATAAGATATTGGTGGTTATATGGTGGATGGTGACTATACCTTTCACCACAATGTTATCATACCACTTATGAGAAATATCGATCACACCATATTTCTCCTTATCCCTCAGCTTAAGATAATTTTTACATCGATCATCATCATTAACCTTTGTGTCATGAACCAAGTTAGGTCTCCATGCTATTGATGCCTGACCCGATTTATGGAAAGACGCAAAAGGGCATTTCCAATCCCCATAGGATGGCATAAGTTCTCATGTACCAAAAATAAACTTTGGGAACAATATACCTGAATGTATAAATATAAAACAACCACCAACAAAAAAAAGAACAAAAGATAGAATTCATAACCAAACAAGACTTTAAAAAATACCATAATTTGAGTTACATGTTCAAACCAAAACCCCTTAAACAACTATAATGTTTGGTGACAAAAAACGAGTTCAAAACCCACAAGATAGAAATAGAACACTACCCTCAAGCCATCTCCACAAAACCGCACCAAAAGGATAGCTAGCAACCCGATCCACTATCTCCAAAAATTGAACCCTCACCAGTGTCATACAAAACCAAATCTACTTACACCCAAATGTGTAAGTAGGGTGTGAGATAACACCCAGTAGGATTCTACCAAGAAAATATTCCACACATAAAAATTATATGATGAATACAGTTGAAAGTAAAATAAATGAAAGGAAATAAATGCTTGAATTGTTTTAAAGAAAAAAAATTTCAATGAAGGAAATTTAAATGAAAGCATCTTTAGTGAAAACAAATTTAAAAGAAAATGAAATTTATAGATAAAAATATATTTCTTTCATAGTAACCCAGAAATCACACAATATGTCAATGATGAGCATAAAGAAATAAAATATCACCAATTATGGGGGAGGCCATATGGGTACTAGCTAGTGAAGGGACCCTAGAATATCATGTATCTGGGAAAAGTGGTATATGAACCACAACGAACTAATTTCTCATGCACAAGACACTAGGGGGAATCCCATCCCACAACATAGTGATCTCTAACTGTATCCCATGTTTAGTTAGTGATGTCATTATTAAACCTGCTCTGTGAAACTAAGATGAAGCCGCTCTCAGATCACTAGTGCACTTATTCTAGTGTTCCCTTATAGCTACCTAGCTTCCCTTGTTCTCAAATATGTTTCAGTTTAAAATAATATGTCTCACTCACACAAACAAACCAAAAAAACTATATATACCAAATTCATCAATTCCACATCCAAATCATATTTCAGAATGTTATGCAAGCCAACAAATTTCAAAAATGTGATCCACACAACCTAAATAGTTTAAAAAAATCCTTTAACAAATTTATAAAACATTTCACCACAATTCATATAATTTATTAAACCATTTAAATATTTTATAAAACAATTTCAAATATAACACTAAACATTGTGCACCAAAAAATCACTCAAAGTCCTCTTTTTTATGTCAGATAAATACCAAGAACTTTCCTTACATGATTTTCACCACTTGAACAGTCAAACAAACCATTTTCACCATTAAAGAAACCTTTTACACAATTAAATAAACCACTATGAAATGTTATTAAATAATTTAAAGATGTATTCCATGGATTAAAATAGAAAAACCACACTCAAATCTTCTTTTATGGATAAACACACATTTAAAAACATATAATTTTACCCTGGAACATTCTAATTATCCAACACCACAGATCATAAAACACTTCAAATATCTCAACATTTATTTTTACAAAAACGAAACACTCATATCACATAAACATTCTACATATTAAACCTCAAGTAAAATGATATTATCACTAAGAAAACTAATCAATGAATATGATAAATTAATTAAAAATCAAATAAATTCATTTAATATTATTTTTATGCGGAATCACGTACCATGGTGTAGAGAGCCTCAAAATTTCGGAGCAAAACTATCACTGCACACCAATTGCACCGCGAGTAACCTCATTTTGACTCTAATGAAAACATTAGAACCAAAATCCTCAAAATAGACACCTACACATCCTGAAACCCTAACTCATAATTCTAAAAAATGGAAGAAACAACCTACAAAAGTGTGAGGCACTTGTGACGAGGGAGAGGGAAGAGGATCATGTGAGTAGAGGGTTGTAGGAAGCGACCCGTGTTGGAAAAGATGATGGGAGTCTCCTTAAATTATTCTGGCTGAGAAGGGGGAGGAGGCGTGGGGGATGTGCGAGGGAGCCTGGGGAAGTGTGAGGTGGACCACTGGGAGGGAGTGTGCTGGTGAATTTCTTTCTAAAAGTGAGTATAGAGGGTGCGACACCAAAGGGAAGGTCTGATGAGGAAGAAAAGAGCGTATCCAGGGTTTAGGGAGGGGGATTTCTACATGAAGGACAGAGGAGGGAGGAAGAGATAGTGAGGGAGAGAAAAAAAAGAAAATAAAAAATGTAAAAGGAAATGAAATAAACCAAAAAAAGTCTTAACCACTTAAAAATATTTATAATGATAAGATTTTAATTTTATAACCATGAAAATAATTTAATAATATCATCATAATTAAAATATTAACATAAAAAATTAATGATAATAGTAATCCCTGTATTATTATTATTATTAAGAAAACTATTAAATTATTTTAATCCTTTTTCTCGTTTTATTTTGTGCTCACTTAATTTCTCATTTGGTTAAATAACGAACTACACTCCTCATAGGCTGCAAGTTTTTCTAGTGAAGCCACATCACTTGACCCATGTCCTACCCTTGCGCAAGACACTACTAACCCAAAACACTCATTTATCATTAAAAGTGCAAAAATTAATTTGGGATAAGCCCACATCTCAACAAGACAATTTTAATTGTAGAAAAAAATATGAGATAAAATAAAAAAATTAAAATCCCACCATTGTTCAAATTCTGGGTGTTAAAAATCTCCCCACCATGAAAAGTTTCTACCCTCGAAAAGTCAACTCGAAGCCTGATTAACTTGACTTTCTCAGACATCTCCTATACAAGGATTGATCCTAAAAGTAAGGTCTTATACACCTTAGCCCAATATAAAGGGGACCGATATGGCCGACCATAGAGTATCTCAAAAGGAGTCATGAGAATTTAATATTGGTAAATGTTATTGTAAGTAAGTTTGACCAATTCCTAAATGGAAATCATGAATCACCACCTTCCTTAGAGTTAATGAAAATATGGAAAATCCCTAGAAACAAATGATTCCCTTGGGAGACGACGACCAATCATAGGACATCTCCCCACAATGGGGAAACTGCATGGACACAGATATAGATCATCACTATGATTCTTTATTTGAACCAACTATAGAAGAGATGGATCTAGTTGGACCCCCACAATGGATTCACCTTCATTATTCTCTTTGGTCTCTAAGTTCATCTGGGAAATGATCCCCATAAAATTCCATCCATTTCTATACTTCCTCAAAGCATGTACTAGAACTTTTCTACTCAAGTCATCTACCACCACAATACCCTTTCCTAGGGTATAGATGATAACAATGATAGACCCCGAAAGATACATGATCTAATGGCGATGTCTCGGATTAAGATCTTTTTGTGAGATGATTAAGGATAAAATATTATGATTAGAGTAGATTGCAAATTTCTACCTAAATGATAGAGGTTCCCTATCTACAGGTCATGTATCTCCCCAAATTAGTGGTAACTTGGGTGCAATTTTATTATGGAGGACCATTGTTTCACTTTCATATAGTTAAACAAGTCATAAATTATGGAAAGAAAGATTTATTCTTAAGGGGTACATTATTCAACTTCTGATAATCATTGAACAACCAAAGGGATTCGTCATCCTTCTTTGATAATAAGACAGGGGTGGCCCATGTAGTGACACTCGAACGAATGAACCCTTTGGATTCCAAATCATCCAGATATATCTTTAATTTCCTCAATTTTTTTGAGGCCATGAAATATGAGGGAAGATATGAAGGTTGATTTCACGGTGCCAATTCAATCGAGAAATCCACACCCTACTCTATGGGTAAGCTGTAAAATCATGCTTGAATACCTCCGATAACTCATCCACTATGTGAGGTATCCCATCCTTGGGGGAACATACCTCATCCACCAACATGAGAAGTAATAATTGAAAATCAAGATTACCCAACTCCGAGCATGGAGGTTTGACCCAACCCGGTTGAGGATCCCATTAAATCACAACCCATGGAATATAAATACTACACGACGAGCACCCATGAATATGATCTTTTTTCTTACCCAACGGTATTACCAACTCTATCGTAAAAGCCACCAACGCGGTTAGAAAATTAAACAAGTTCACAAGACGAACATATAAAAAATCACTGACACGCAATTATAAAAAAGAATGACAATCAAATAGGATGCAATCAGAATGGTACCTTGTACTTTCAAAGGTACTGCATGAGATCCGACAAGTTCTTGATCCACAACATGCTGATCCTTGGTCCCTGCCTAAGAAAAACTGCTTGTTTGTGGATCTTACTTGATCTGACTATTCCTAGAAGACGCTCTATTCCTACCTTAGCATCCATCAAATAGATATCCCATCGTCCTAGTTGGATTTGATTGAACTGTCACTCCCTCGGAGGCCATATAACCTTCCCCACTCTGATCATGGAATTCCACCATGAAAAAATGCTGCAGATGTCCCTTAATCCAATATCTATGACAAGGCCTTGGTAGAGAAGTACATGCAGGTCAGGCATGCCATTCCTTTCTGCACTGATTTCACACAATAGACCCTACATCAGATGTCATGGATAAGGTCTACCTGGAAAGATGGCATGAGCTACCACCACCCGTATTCCCTTTGTCACCACGCTTCCACTTCTTCTTAGATGAACTACCACTTCCCAGAGCTGACACTACTCTAGAAAACACAGACATTCCCTTATAATCAATCTCAACCAGACAAGAATGATCAACCACCACAACATAATTTCCCAGCATGAGAAGGAAGATCTGAGAGTAATTTTTTGGTCACATACCCTTCTCGAACTTCCAAGGCTTTAATGATTCATTAGAAAAAACCTCAAGTACATACCGCACTAGTTCAGAAATGTAGTTTTCAAGTTCCAACAAGTTCGGATAACCCTAGGAAAGGTCCATGAACTGTCAGGATCTGGAATTGTCCAAGACCTTGGGATAGTACTTCTCATTGAAGATGTCCTTTAAATCATTCCATATCATCTTATCATGCTTCCCAACTTAAAGCACTAATTACCACCACCTTCGACTGAGAACCTCTAGCTGAAATGAGGCACATTTCACCCTGACCTCCTTAGGTGTATCCAAGAAAACGAACATACACTCTATATTTTTTAGTCATTACTTTTCCTCTTAAGGTTCCGACCTACCATTGAATTGAGGGTTTTAGTTATTCATGAATTCCTCGGATTTTTCTTTTTATGGATCAGTTTTTTATTCTCTAAGTGATGAAGGAGAATGAGTAGGAGCTAGAGCTGCCATAGGATTATCCCCCTGTCCTAAGGCATAAACAGCCCAGATTACAGCTTCCACCAACCTCCGATCAAGCAGTGAGGGAGAACTCTCTCCAGCATCCTCCCGTGGGTGCAAGGGACCCTCTGGGGAGGCACGCTGATGCCGAAGGCAATATTCACATATGAAGATCATTAATACATATGGCTAGAAAAATAAAATTTTAATAAGAACCATAAACATAAATAAACCAAACTTTCAGAAGAAACATAATGACCAAACCCCTTCTCCCTCGCACGATGTCCACGTGCTATCTGCAGCCTACATGTCTCACCCTAAAGAGAAGTCAAATAGAAAATTCAAACATCCCATGGAGACTTGGGGTCTGGCATGATTTGTGCTATCTAGGAATCGTACTTGCAACTTGAACTCTGACCCCTGATGGTCCTAGCTCCTGTCTAACCTAAATAATCCCAAATAAAATAACACAAAGAGATAAACCTCCTTTTATATCATTTTTTCATTAACCATGTCAGGTCATAATCCAAAAACACCCGAACTGATTCATGGTAAGACCTAAAGGGAATTCCTGATCTCCGCAGGCTGGAACAAGTGCCCGGGTATCAAAAATAATGTTCGGGAATGATTTACCTAACTGTATAAATAAAAAACAACCCAAAACATAAAAGGAACCAACGTTGGAAGTCATAACCAAAACATTTTTAACCACACATCATAATTTGAGTTACATGTTCAAACCAAAACCCAAAAAAACAACTATAATGTATGGTGACTGAAAACCAGCTCAAAACCGACTACATAGCAAGAGAACACCACCCCAATTCCTTCTCCACAACACCACTCCCATGAGGATATCTAGAATTCATTTCAACCTTCTCCAAATAAATTACCCTCGCCTATATCAAACACAATTAAATCTACATACACCCAAAAGTGTATGTAGGGTGTCAGCTAACGCTCAGTAGGATGCCATCAAGAAAATATTCCATTTATAAACAATAAATTAAGAATAGAATTGAAAGTTAAATAAATTAAAGTAATGAAATAAATGAATAGTTTTAAAGAAAATAATTTTCAATGAACCAAATTTAAATGAAAGTAGCTTTAATGGAAACAAATTTAAAGGAAAAGAAATTTTTAAATAAAATACTATTTTTTAGTAACCCAAAAATCACACCATATGTCGATGATGAGGGTAAAGTAATAAATGATAACCAATTATGGGAGAATCCCTATGGGTATTATTGAGTGAAGGGACCCTTGAATATCATGTCTCGGTGAAAACTATTATAGGAACCACAGAAAAACTACAATCTCATGCACAAGCCACTAGGGGGAATCACATCCCAAGGCCTATTGGTCGCCGATTGTATCCCATGTTTAGTTAGTGTTTTTTTCATCAAACCTGTTAAGTAAATCGGACCAAAACCACTCTCAGACCACTAGTACAATTGTTTTAGTCGATCCTCTTACCTACTTGGCTACCCTGGTTCTCAAACAAGTTTCAAGTTCAAATAATATGCCACACTAACACTAACCATCCAAACAAACAATGGATATGCCAAAGACATAAATTCCACACCCAAATCATATTTTAGAATGTTACATGCTCCAACTAATTTCTCAAAATGTGATCCAAACAACCTAAAGAGTTTTATAAAAACCTTTACAGAATTGATAAAACACTTCACCACCATTCATATAATTTAGTAAATCATTTAACGATTTTATAAAATTATTAAAAATATAACATGAAACTTTGTGAACCAAAAAATCACTCAAATACATCTTTTAAGTTCATTAAAATACCAAGAACTCACAGAAAAATATTCACACTACTTTTTAAGTCAAGTAAACAATTTTCACTATTAATGAAACCATATACACAATTAGATAATCAACTAGGAAAAAATTTGAAGCAATTTCAAGATGTATTTCTTGGAATAAAACACACTAAAAACTCACTCAAATATTCTTTTATGGATAAACCCACATGAAAAAGGACATAATGTAACCCTAAACATTCAAATAAACCAACAGTGTAGTTTGTAAAACACTATGAATAGGTCAACCTGGGTTTTCACAAAAATAACACTCATATCAGATAAACACGCTACTAAAAATAGAAAAAACATATGAAACCTCATGTAAAACTATATTCACACCAATAAAACTCATCAATTAATATTATAAATTAATTAAATAAGTGAATTAATTCATCAAAAAATACATATTCATCGAATCACCTATATTGGTGTAGAGAGCCTCAAAATTTTGGTGCGAAACAATCACCACACACTAATCACACCATGAAATACATCAATTTTACTCTAATTCAAATATTATTACCAAAATAATGAAAATAAACCCCTACACAACATGAAAT
This sequence comes from Viscum album, assembly GCA_963277665.1. Classification (NCBI taxonomy): domain Eukaryota; kingdom Viridiplantae; phylum Streptophyta; class Magnoliopsida; order Santalales; family Viscaceae; genus Viscum; species Viscum album. Next base: position 788,509,454 of record OY728166.1, read on the forward strand.
CCAAACACTAAATTATACCAAATGGTACAAACAACTTACAAGAGTGGGAGGCACCTCTGGCGGGGATTAGGAAGTGGGTTGCATGAGGAGAGGGTTACTGGAGGCAACCCATTCCAGGAAAGAGGAAGGGGTTACTGGAAATTCATTTGGCCGAGAATGGGGAGGTGGCATGAGGGATGTGAAAGGGAGCCCAAGGAAGCAAAAGGCACTCCGTCGAGAGGGAGTTAACCGGTCGATTTTTTTTCAGAAGGGAGTATTGTGGGAGAACTTCCAAAGGGGAGGTCAGTGGAGGAGGAAAGGAGCACGGGCAATGTTTAAGGAGGGGGCTTGTTGTGCAATGACCAATGTGGGGAGGAAGAGAGAGTGAGGTTGAGAAAAAAAATAAAAATGAAATAAACCAAATAAATTCTTAACCACCTAAACATAATTATTATGATAATGTTAATAATTTTATAATTATATGAATAATTTAATAATATAAACCTGATTAAAATATTAACATAGATAATAATAATAATAATACCAATAATAATAATTGTAATAATTATTATATTATTATTATTAAGATAACTCAAAAATTATTTTATTCATGTTTCTCCATTTATTTTGTGAATGATTACATGCTAAATTTGAAAACAAAGGAATCATGCACCAGGTAGGTCATACGTTAATCTAGAGAAGCCACATGGCTTCACCTGTGCCCTGCCCGCAGACCAGACATTGCGAAGCCAAAACACCCATTTATCAGAAAAATTTAAAAACTCAAGTCAGTCCCAGGCCACATCTCAGGAAAAACAAATTTAAAGGTAGTTAAAATTATGAGATATAATTAAAAATGAAAATCATACTGTAGTGTGAGGTTTGGTTGTGACACTTTGGATTTGGACATTGGTTAGCATAGTTCCCACACACCTTTCATTTGAATCACTACTGTGTGTGGGGTGCATTATGTGGATCTTTTTCTCTATTTTCATCATTAGTTAAATTCTTCCCATCAATTCCATATTCAATTTCCCAATGAACATTCGTTACACACTTAAAATATTTACCAATCCTCTTATAAAATATTCCTCCACATTTCTATCCACGCATCAATAATAAAGGGAAACTAATTTTCTTCTCTCCATGGTTCTTAGTGTTTCTATTTAACTCCATATTTCATTTCTTATCAAAACCATGTTATTGATGGGAATCTTCAATCTCCATTTCCATAATTAGGGAACAAAAAAAGATTTATTAATATCTTTTGGAGTTCATTATGATTTATTCCTTTTAAAGACTTGGTTTTAAACCACCAAGGAATCAAAAACCTTACCTTCAGTTTTGATAAAAATTCCAGAAGTGTTCCATACAATCCTTTTAAAATTTTCCTCATAGGTACCAACAAATTAATCATCCTTCTTCTTTATCTTAAGTAATTGCTTCTCCATTTTCATATTAATAATTTAAGTGAACTACTTATTGAAAAATAAAGTCTTAAAATCATACAAATCCAGAGAGTTAATTTCATCTAATCAAATCATATTATTTATGAGAGTACACCATCGATATTCTTTGCCTTCCAAATTATTGACATCCAAAATGAATTTTTCATGTTCCAAAAATAGGAGAAAAGAAAATAAATTGTTAGTGGTAGTGTTCCATTTATCAAAAAGTATCTGATTAGTAGAACATCAAAAATATGGTGTATGTTATAGTGACTCAACCTTAACATAAATGGATATTACATAATTTTAGATGAATATTATATATATTTTAAAAATACATTTCCAAGTACCATAGTATTTTAGTTCCTTTGGAAACATAGAATCAAAATATTTTATCCAAGTGAAATATCTTCAAAATCTTCCATAATGATCTCCATCATCAGTACTTCATCAAAAAACCATTTTTCATAACCTTGGGAAAGGAAACATAAGAATGGGGTGAGAAAAAATAATCAATAAGTGTAATTAAGGGAGATATGTAAGATTAATTATGTGTATTATGGTACGAGAACATGATCATGGAAATAAAATATCATACCTCGCATATCAAAGATCATATATATGATTTATGGCATATAGCATGAAATCTCATAGGACGTGAATCATAATGAAGTAAATAATGTAATCCCTGAAAGAATAACATAGGAATAAAACATGTAATTATAGTATACACATAAGAAATTATAATTATTTCCATATTAGTCAAGGATTTTTTACCAAGGCCATCTTAGTGTACATATACCTTTACTGAACTAGATTCACACCTCATTCTAGTCCTATATTAATGATCTAAGTTCAGTCCTCATTAAAACCCTATAATACTGAACCAATCTATTTTGTCATTTAAAATCTATAATACTAAACCGAGTTAATTTCCCCCTATGTCCCTATACTAATGACTCGAGTTCATTTCTCACTCTAGTCATATCTATCTCATGAGATATAAATCATTTCCCAGTAAAATGGATAGAGATATAGGTTCCACACATCTCATAATGAAATAATGCAAACATGTTCCACAATATAATAAAAAATCATATCATAACCCATATAATGAAAAGGGTATCATAAACATTTAAACATATCATAATCTATGGAAAAAGGATACAGTTTTTGTAACCATTTGATCTAAATCATAACCTGTAAAGAAGAAATGGATTTCATAAAAGTATATCCTTTAAAGGAGAAATAGATTTCATAAACATATAAATCATGAAAAAGAAATTTATTACCTTAACATATAACCCACTAAATAGAAATGTATTTCATAAACATATAACCAATGAAAGAGAAAATAGTTTCATAAACATATATCAGTGAAATTGAAATAGGTTTGATAAGTACCCTGACATTAAGCATAATTAATTGATATAAATAATATGAATGAAACCATTATATCATTTACTATAAGGGCATGAGTAAAAAAAATGTAAGTCATCTTATATGGAAAATAATTTAGAAATATATTTTAAAAAGATTTCTTTAGTAAAATATTATTTATTCTTTGAAAAAGGATTTTTAATATATAAAAAAATTTGAAATTAATTTACTTATAAAATAACATGAAAACATATAAATAAGACATGAAATCATTTTGAAAACCATTTTCTATGTATACTTATAAAATAACCATCAAAACATTTTAAAAAAAAAATTCATTGGAAACAATTCCAAAACATATAATGAAATATAGAAAATGTTTTGAAAACCATTTTAGTTAAAATCATATGAAAGATGTTTGAAATTTTTTTGAACACCATTTCTTTGAAAACACTTTTAAAACATATAAAAATTTCTTGAAAACATTTTGAAAACAATTTTCCATGAAAAATTATAAAACAATGTTGGAAACATCATAGAAACAATTATCCTTGAAAACATATAAAAGAATCTTAAAAACTTTTTGAAAATAATTTTCCTTTAAAATTTATAAAAGATGCTTGGAAACATTTTGTAAACAATTTTCCTTTTAATAACAATTTTATAAAATTATCCTTTTAAAAATTAAAATTAAGATTCAATGAAATGATGGTGGGTAAATTCATACATGTCGTATGAGGTAAAAAGAATATTCCTTTTTCATTGTAAAAATGGTAGAAAAATTACTTGTTTAGAAAGTGAAAAGAAGATTTCATTTAAGATATTGGTAAAATAAAAAATGTGTATGATTGAAATTTCAGTATTATAGGAGAATGGTACAATATTCATGGAATTCCGATTTTGGAAACTTAGATTTCTGACCGAAGAGTGGGTAAAGGGGTTCTTTCTTAATAAAACACCTTATTAATTATCTTATGTTACAAAGATTATAATATGGTGCCAATAAATTAATATATAATGAATTACCATAGTAGAGGAAAATTCATGAATATCTTGAGAGATGGGTTATAAGACTTCATCAAAGGAAGCATAAACGTAAACAATCTTGAAAATTGATGAGATTGATTCCATAAACCCTTATCACTTGGTAACTTTGGATCATTCTCTCCATGCATGAAAATGAAATTCAATAAACCATATAATATCTTCGAAATATTTATATTCCTGATATATCATATAAAATGGAATTATACAAACCATAAAATAAATTTATGTGCCTAACAAAACATGATTCTCAAAGATGGAAAATTGAGACAAAACTATTTTACCGATTTATTAACTTTTGAAAATTATACCTCAAGAAATAAAGATAATAAAATTTATATTTTAATACCCAAAAATTTATTTATAATATACATATAATAAAATCATGGTTAGTGCATACACCACAATAAATTAAAGAGTATAGAACATGACATGTATCTCAGGGAAATAAAAAGTGAGATGACATCCCCATACCTTATGTCTTGAATCTCATGGTACTCATTCAAAAAACAAGTATAATAAATATAAATTCATTATAAATACATTAAATAACCATGTTATTATATATATATTTTTATTATAACCTTATATTACCCAATTTATAACAATCCTTTGTTAAGGTTTCACTTTGGCTAATATTCACATTATTCTCTACATCTGTCCTAATTTGTTGTATCTTTGGTATATGTGATTTAAATCCGGATTTCCAGAATTTAAAACATGATATAAATATCATTTATATAAATTATATGTTTATTATAATAATCTATAGAATATAAATGTATGAAATTGAATGCACCATTCTTGAAGATGGTAGGTCGTACATACACATGAACACTATTTCCGTTTAATTATCGTCTTGAAATGAAGAAAATAAATGACATATATGTATATATATGTATATATATCATTATTAAAATATATTTATGATGTTAAATATTTATTTTTTATTTACTAAAACCAACCTTAATACATTCCATGCATTGTTTGTAGGAATCATATCGTTTTGAGTGGCCGATAGTCCACACATCAACAAACAAACTTATCGTATTAACACCAAATGGGAAGTAAAAATTATGTGTGTTGTAAAAGGAATATAGAAACTCAAATAAATAATTAATATATAATAAAATATATATAAATATAGTTTCCATCATAATTTTCACCATGATATGTGGTAAGGAAAATTTAACAATCACCATTTAGTGAGTTTGTAGTTCATCTTACACATTAACATCATATTATTTATCCATTAGGTTGAGGTGTGTTTAAGGGTATGTTGAAACCATATAATAATAACATACTAGTATATTTAGTATACCTTTTTTTTATAAAAACATGTAAAAAACAATGTGGAGGGTGTGGTGAAAGAAAATAAAATAAAGGACTTTAGAGAATATGCTACCTCTTAACTGGGTAACTCATTTTGGTTGTTCCCAAAAGGCTTCCTTGGATTTCAATAAGCCCAAGGGAAGGATGCTATGAGAAAAATAGGGGTTTTGGTAAGTTTATTGGGATGATATTTGGAGAACCTACAATTTTTTAGATGTGTGAGGAAGTGGGAGACGTTGTGGCATTTTATAGGGAAGCGAAATGACTCACATGGAATTTTTGAAAACAAGTTTGGTGTACAAATATTATTACCTAAAAAAAGTAATAAAAATCAACCTAAATAAATTATTTATGGTTTCTAGTATAAATTTTCCATCCAATCGTTTTTGTACAAGTGAATAGGTAATTTGGGCCACTAAGATTAAGGTTTAGTCTTTATTGAATCTTAATTTGACCTTAATTGATGATATTAATTTTAATCACTTGTATGAATATATATTGTAAAATGTTAATTTTATATCATTAGACTATAAATATTATATTGATTAAAATTTTGTATGTTACTTATTTGAAATTCAATTCATATAATTGGAATAATTAATGTTAATGTTAATCCCACCGATGATACACAATTAACGGATTTAATGTAGAATTTTGTTCAAAAGTTTATTAAGTATTTATATTAAATTTAAATGTGAAATTTATTATAATGACATATATTCTATTAATAGGTTTATAATTTATCTAATTTTACCTTAATATTAATTTAAAAATTAATTTAACATTAATAATTATTAAAATGAAAAGGTAGTTTATAACTAAAAAGTAGTATTTTTCACTATTCATAAAAAATAACGTTTCATAGAAAACTCCAAAATATTAAGCCTAAGATAATTTAGATATTATAAATTAAAATGAAGATTATTTTATCAAATTAAATTTCTAAATGTCTCTAAAATTAATTTTATTATTAAAAGCAGTTTAATTGATAAAATCTTATTTTTAAACAGAAAAGGTTGTTACAAAAAATCATATCATTCCTTACCAATATGTTTTCTCTATATAAAACATTATAAATAATATTTGAAAACCATTTATTACAATTAATAAAACTATGTTTAATGGATAGATTATAATTATCACATTTAAATAATTATAGCAATAAAATGTTGTTTTGTAGTAACATCTCTGTGGCGTGTAACGTACGACAAGTCGGTGTTGTAGGTTACTAAAGCCAGGTCAGTATTGCATGTAGTGAAATCCAAGTTATTATTATGTGTAGCATAATACAATTATGGGACGTGTGAAAGGAATGTTGGACTTAGTGCTTTAATATATATATATATATAAAGAACAATTTCCAGTGTCACTTGAAATGAACAATATCAAAATGATAGATTAATTGGAAAAAAATCAAAAAATATCTAGGTGTAACATCCTACCACCTTAAAATGAATTTCAACATATAAATTCATCTGGGTTATAAAAGGTTTAATAATTGAATGTTTCATTCATAGAATCCCACATCATAAAAATGAATACTAAAAATTACCTTAAAAGGGAACTTTCAGACCATAATGGTTACCCAAACTAACATATAACTCAGTCATGGGTTCAAGACCCATGGCCTTGCTGTACTTTATTGGTTATCACCAGACATACATGGTGTTCTTTTATAAAACCAGACTAACATAATTTCTAAACTATGATCGACATCCTTGAAATAAGGTTAATCACTTTTTATCCTTTTATCCATGTTATTAAATACAATATCAATACATAAATACTTCCACTGAAGACTGACTTGTTATTTTAATGGTTTGCTAACCATATATCCCTTATAAAAGATAAAAAAACAAAAATCATTGAAACAAAGTCATGAAACAAGTTTAACATTCATCCCTCATATAAAAAAATGTAGCTCTTGGTTTTCACATTCCTACCATGTGAATACCCTCATGGTAAATTCTCTTCAAACATAATAACAACCTGAATTACTATAAATCTTTTGTAAAACATGCATTCTTCCTTATTCCATAGATTACTAGATATATTCCATAATTCCAAGAAGTTTTATACTTCATAAATGATAGCACGAACTACTTGTCAACATTTCCTTAATTAGTTTCAAGGTAGTCAGTACTATCCAAATTACTTATTCAAAATAGTAGTATCTTACCATAAATAACATATTAAGGGTTACCTTCCCTTATTCAAAATATCAGATTATCCATAAATCACATCACTAGTCCATTAGGGACATTCAACATCAACATGTAAATACTAAACAAAAAAACCTAAGTAGAATAGTCCTAGTATATTTCATCATTCATATAACATAATTTTTTATTCCAAATATATACAAACATTTATTATTATAAATAATCCTTATTCCATTAACAAGGATACCTCATCCTATTACGCAATACCTCTTTCCTTTAACATTTCATATGTAGCCTCTTCATCATTATAAATGTTTCTATTACTCTATCCTCCTTTCTGATACCCTTTTAGATCTTTAAATTTGGGGCATTGAGTTGCATAATGACTATTTACTCCACACTTAAAAATATATACCCTTCTATTATGACATAGGGTGGCCATAATTCTCATCCATTTTGTTAACGCAACTCTTCATTTTTTTTTCCTTGTAGTCAATTTCTTTGTGTCCTTATTTTCCACAGTTAGAACATCTTATTTCTCCTCGAATACATTAAATTAGTTGATTCTTTACACAGTCTTGTTATAAAGGAAACCAATCTTATTCCCCCCATGGTATCCTTTACCCAAACTCTCAGTGTAATCATTCTTTCTTTTACTTGGAAATTTTGAGTGTAGGTTATGGTATACGTTGTTAATCATGTTTTGTGAACACTATTTAGGAATTATCACAACATCATTCACTCCTGTGATCATCCCACTTGAGCACTCATTAGAAAATCACCCATCACATTCAATGTTAATCTAGTTACTCCTGGTTCCATCTATTTAATAAAACTAGATGCATAGTGTGATCATTACTTATCATAGAATAAAATTACATAGTCATGAAAAGAATTACTTATTTGATGTCTAAATAGTGGCACATTCATTAACATATGACACAATAGTTTTATCCTAGGTCATTAAAAGCCAACTTATATTTAACTCTCTCATGAAGGTTCATGAAGAGTTTTGGAACTCCAAAAAGAATATCCCTTGGGAGTGTTAATCCAGATATGTAGTAAGGCCCATTTTTGTGTACTAAATTACCCCAATTCGAACCTAGAACATGTTTTTGGAGTTGTTACCCATAGGTATATATGTGCCGGAGCCACATCCACTTAAAGTACACTGAAAAATATGTATTTATAGGAAACCACTCACTCTATGCTTTACCAAAGTTCTAGGACATTTTCCTAAATGTTAACTCATCCTTATACTTATCCTTGGATACATCCCTAAAAATATTCTTAGAAATATACCAAGGGATCTCACTAATATTTTCTCATACTAGTTTCCAAAGTTTGACTAAATCATTTATTTGATACCAACTATAGTGTCCCGGGATTAAGATACATGGATATTACATCATCTTATATGAATATTTAGTACATTACAAAAATACATGCTTGAAGACCAAAGTAGTTTAGTGTCTTTGGAAACTTGGAAACAAATTCTTTTATCCTGGTAAAAGATCATCAACATCTCCAATAAATATCTTCATCATTATAGAATATACCTAAAAACTGTCATTGTAACTTGGGAAAAGAAAATATATGAAAGTGGTGAGATAAAAATCTCAGTAAGGATAAATAAGGTAGATTTGTAAACTTAATTATGAGCCTAATGGTATGAGAACCTGATCATGAAAATAGAAGATCATACCCTAAATATAAAATATCATACACATAAATCATGTCATAAAGCATGGTAGTTCAGAAGACATGAATCTTAAGGTAGTAAATAACATGAGATATGAAATCATAACATTGGAATAAAATATGGAATTTTTTAAGAAACATAAGCATGTATAATTAATTCTATAGTAGTCAATGTATTTCTTCCAAGGCCATCTTTATAGAGACTGATACTTTACATAAATTGATATTAATTAAAAATTGAATAATATTCATTACAACATATAACAATGTTACTAAAGGACTATATAGGTATAGTGTCTTTAGAAACTGGGAAACATAAACAATGAAAAATATGGCATCTACATTTTATCTTGCTTATTCCTTCATAACTAGTCCCATTTTGAAATATATTAATTAATACACTTCTTCATGACCTGAGAAAAAATACATAAAAAAGGGTGAGATTATATGATAAGTTAAGGTAAATAGGGAGATATTAATCATATCGTAATCAAAATATATAAGAACATAACATTTGAAAATCTTATCCTGCATATGAAAGATCGTAAAATCATACCATTGGATAAATCAAAAAAGTTTATAAGAATTAATGAAAATAAATCCCAAAATTCATAACATAAGACATAAAAATAATAATACACATAATCATATCAAATCATTTCATATTAGTCAAGAATCATTGCCAAGACCATTATAGTGAACAATGTCCATTTCTGAACCAATATCACCCCTTAATCTAGCCCTGTATTACTGAACTCAGATCAATTCTCATTCTAGTAGAGTTTATCTCATGATATATAAATATTTACCCAATTAATTATAGAGATATATAGGTATCACCAATCTTATATTAAAATAATTCTAATGTGTTCCAAAAAAACATAAATAATTCATCATAGCATAACTGATGGAATAAAATGGGTTTCTTAAACATTATTTAATCATAACATAATCTATGTAAAACAAACGGATTTCATAAATACCATTCGATAAAAAAACATAATAAAATCATATTAATAATTGGGACAGTATACTTGAAACATAACCATATTAAATACTTCCATCAAAGATTGAGAATAATTTTTATTGAACACTTGAAATTAATTCTTAAGGAAAAAATAACCTTCTTCATCAAAAACATTAACTTTTCTCAAAATTCCTCCTAATATAAAAAGAAAAGAGTTTCTTTGATAATAAACATGAAATATTGTAAATGAATCTTTGTGTAATTTTGGTGTTATGAAAATGTAAAAAACCCCCATTCCATATAAGTTAGAAGAAAACATTCTTCTCATACTTTTTTCAGATAAGTCAAAAATTCCCTCATATAAAAAAACAAAATATTACTTTAATATCATTTAATAAAAATTCACTGATTGGGTAAAATCAACTTTATACAACATTATATGGATATAAAAATATTTTGGAATACATATTTTTGAATCATGTACATATACGTTAAATAGACCCCAGTATATACTTATGTATAAAAAACCTCATATTATAATGATATTGTGAAATTAACCCTTACAAATTTATAATTAGTTGATTCATATGTATCCTAAAATAAATAAAATTATATAAATATGTAAATATAATAAATTTAATAATAAATATCAAATAAATATTCATGGTCATCATAAAAACTACACAAAAAATAGGTTGTGTATAAGGCATATGTCCCACAGAAATAAAAGTGAGACAAAATAATCATTTACCTTTGGTACGATATCCTTTTTATGTATCTAACCTGATATATAATTATTTAAATAATTTTAATGATTTATTCTATCACAATTGTTCTTTTTATGATATCATATACGATCATATGATCACCTTTTTTAAATAACATATCTTTTTTACTCATTATTTGGGTATTAACTACTTCATTTTCTTATACATATTTTGTCTAATAAGTTCTCGTTATCCTTCTCAGTTCATAGTTATATCATTCAAAAATGATATGAAATAATATATATAATATTTATTCATTCTATTAATTTATATAATAATATTCTAATGGATATCTTGTAGAATGAATCACATCGCATCGTGGATACGGTAGACCGTACATACGCATGAGCGAGGATATCATTCCTTTAATTATGAAATGGTGTGGAAGTTTATAGAAAATATTTTATTTTATAATACATATCATTTTATTATAATCATATATAATTGTTATTTCTATAATTATACCCATCCAAGTAAACAGGTAGTGAAAACTGATTACACCACAGTGTGGAGACGGTAAGTCGAACGTACACATGCCTGGTGATTTAATTTTTCACAGGATAGATAGATGGTAGAATATAGTGGATAAAAAATTATAATAATATCTCAGTATATAATTCATACTAGAGTTTTTACTATATAAAGGAAAAAACTAATTAACTGTAAGTAGAAGAAGAAATAAGATTGAAAGAATCGGTAGAGGAGGTTACCTCTTCCTCGATGTGCTCCCTCTAGACCTCCACTAAAAGGTACTATATTTGGTATTTAAAAAAGACAAGAACATATATAATGTCCCTTGGTAAGTTTATAAGGGAAACAGGTAGGTTAAGACATATATTTAAGGATCAATGTGATGTCAGTATGTAAGGGAGGAGGTTCCCTTTTATAATTGAGGTGAGGGGTACTTTTGGAAACTCCAAAAATATTAAGATATAAAAATATCAAAACACATCCAAAAACATCCAAAATTCCCTTATTTAGAATATTAGATGCGATAAGGTTGTAATATCATTAACCGGTAATTTTTTTTCATGTGTTCATTTAATTTTAAACCTTATCATTCCATTTTACCCTTAATTATTCTCTTCAAATTTTAACTAAGGTATCAAATTATTCAATATTAAAATAGTGTAATTTTAACTTATTTTATGTCCATTAGAAAATAAATTAAAAATATATAACATTTTATAGTAAACCATAACTATCTTATATTTTTTAAAATATCTAATAATTTTTAAATAACTTAATACAACATTATTTTGAAAAAATATCAATAGTTTCATTTTGACTCTATTAATTTAATAGATTTTTAAATATTTCAGGTTATGAATTTAACATTTAAAAAAAATATTTTATTATATCTATAAGGGGTTAATGTCAGCTATAAATTTTTTTAGATATATTAATAATCCCATATTATATTTATATTATTATTTTTAGTTATTGTGATTTGATATTTCTGTTAATAAAATAATTACTAAATCATTTTTGTGTAATTATTTAATATACTTATATTTTGAGTAAAAATTAAAAATAAAGTACTATGATAAATATAAATATACTTTATTTCATTAGAATACTTTTATTCAAATATATCCTCTATAAAATCCAACATTAAAAATGTTATACTTATTACAACATGAATGTGAAATGTTTAACATCACTTTATATAAAATAATATAAGTGTCATAATATCTTATATAAGGCTCTAAATGGTCAGTAACTCGACCCCTGGATTATTATGGTCAACATATACTCAACCAATAAGATTTTTTCAAGTTTTTGTGTCTTTTAATGGTTATTATAATTTAAATTTAAATTAGTTTATTGATTTTCATCCATTAAATAATTTCCACATCATAAATATATAATCCATTAAGGTGATTCATTTTTACAAAATTTTAAAAATAAATTTTGATGAAATATAAAAACATTTTATATTTTAAATGAAAATTTAAAATCAAATTTTTCTTCTGTATAACCTTATATAAAAAATGATTTAGTTATTAAAAGTTGAGTGAGGCGTGTTTAACCTTTCTTAAAATATATTAAATGTCATGATCTCATCCAGGTGGATTAAAGTGGATACAATTTTTACCCAAAGATGATTATGGTCGAGGCCTACTCATCCGATGTTATTAATACAAGTTTTAGGGTAATTTTATAATATTATTCTTAACCATAATTACATGATTTACCCATTTACCATATTAATAAAAAATACCGAAGTTACAATTCAAAATTCCAAAAATATAAATATATGTACATAATTTAAACCTATTGATTTGAAATATGGTATCAATTTTTCAAAATTCAGAATATAGAATTTTTATTAATTAATTGATGATTAATCTCATTATCAGAATGATAGAACGAGTTTTAAAAGTTAAAACATTGCAATCGATAGAGATGTTTTTAAATATGAATTCAATGTAAACTAAATGATAATGACCTACATTATATTATCTAATAAAAATATATTCTATTTATACTAAAAACCCATTCAATAAAATAATATACCCATAAAAATTATTTGGATAAAAAATTTCTTTTCAATTAAAATTTATTATATTTTTACTATTCATAAAAATATAAACCTTATCAGAAACAATATAACAAATTCATCCAAAGTAAATTTTATATCTCTCTTCCAAATAAGTTGTTTATTTTCTTAAATATAATGTATAAAAGTTCCCAAAAATAGATGTAAAACAGGTGCACCATTAAAAGGGACAAAACTACATTTTTTTGAAAAAGACTTCTTTTATCCGAAAAATTGAATTTGTTCTTATATCATGTTTAGAAGACATATAAGATGAATTTTAAACATTATATTTAATAAATTACATTAATAAACATCCATCAAGAGTGTTTTTATTATTTTATAAACTCTATTATTTTCACATGAATAGTTTTTCTGAAAAAGTTTATTCTATTCTTACATACCATTATAATGGATAAGATATAAGTTAATATAATAATATTTAGTTTTCCACTTAAAATTGGGCATCAATTAAATTAATTCAATCAAAATAACTAGAAATTGTGTATATAAAACCCCAATTATAGTGTTCATATACCAAAATCTAATCGGTGTTACATATAGCATAAGATTTTTTTGGTACAACATATAACACAAGAAATCAATGAAATCAAAAAAATCTCAAAAAAAATCTATGGGTTTTAAATCTTAAACCCTTAAATTGAATTTATCTTTTGAAATTCATCTGGTTTGATGAAGTATTTAATACATGAAATTTTATTTCATAGAAACAAGCATCATAAAAGAAGGGCTAAATTTTTTTAAAAAAATTATAGTTCTAATATAACAGTAACCCAAAGTAAATAATAACTAGGTCTCCATGTACGATAACATAGGTGATGATTAGGCTTGAAGAAAAAGAAAAAAAATCAAATATATTGAAAAAGACCACTAATAATAAGAAATTTTGTGATCCGGTGAAGGTTAACTATCTCAAAACCATAATCTAAAGAAGCGTGAACGAGTTAATTGATATCATAAAAAATGATGATAGTGAGACAAACATTTATATCACGATACCTTTTCATATTGTTGAATAATTTCTTGAGAAGTTATACTTAATTTTTTTCGATATAGTCTCACTATTTTTCACACCATGAACAATTTTCCCTCCAATTCTTATTCAATGAAATGAAGTTGAATTTGTTATTCCTGAAGTGTTAGTAGATCATGTGATATATAAATAGATTGATAGGTCATTCCACCTGACATTATCTTGACAAAAAGGATAGAAAAAGTTAATGAATATGCATAATTACACTAATATTGAGATAATAAAATCTTCATCCAATGTTTTACATATACTATCCATAATTGGATAAACTTAAAATCCTACTGAAAACTAACAATCCAAAACTTTAGAAAGAGATACACTAACTTGGATTAACATTTATACCCCATATATCAATAGTTATCTCTTGGGGGTATTATTCAAACATGTTACCACCTTCATCATTTATTCTATTGAGTCATGTTAATAATGTGAATTACTATATATCCTTTTTAAAAACATGCATTTTTCCTTATTTATTGTCAAAAAAGCTGTAAAATCCATACAAGATAACAAAACCCACATGAAATTAAATCCTTCACCAGTTCCAAGGTAACTAGTATCATTGAATTTACGTATTCATGTCCAATATATCATTATCCAAATATCATTATCTCAAAATCATGCTCATATTAATGGTTATCCTTCCCTTAATAATGTTTTCTTCAAGTATATCACATTACCCTTAAATCTCATTTCTAGGTACTAAGAACTATTCAACAAATCCGTTCCAATCCTTAATTAAAAACTTATCTTGAAAACCCTTATATAGTCCCTGATTCATATAAAATAATCCTTGAATTAGGAAACATATACACCTAAATCATCCAAATTTATTCATTAACCATTACTTAGGTTATTCCATATTAGTATTCCCTAAAATATGAATCATGTATTAAGGTTACTCAACCATAATCTAACCCATATTATTATGTTTAATTTAAACAATAATTCTAGAACATCCCATACCTTTCACATTTCATTTTAAATCTCTTTACCCTCCGCAGTATAACCAATAATCGTCCCACCTTTAGGATTATCATTATGAGATTTCCACTTAGGAAATAGGTTTTAATAATTCCAATAATTTCCACATCAAAATAATTCAAGGTTAAATATGTCCTATATAGTTATGTCTATTTGTTAAGATAAGACATAAAAGTGTTAGAAATACATATCAGAGATTAAATACACATAAGTAAGTTAAATTACTTATAATACTTCAATCTATGGCGTATTAGGTTTAATCCTAGGTCATTCATGATTACTAAAAAAATAGGATTGTAACATACACATAGACTTATCCTTATGACATCACAATACATGTCCTTATAAATATCTCTAGGGATCTCACTAAATTTTTCACATCCTAGTTTCCAAATGTTAACCATACCTTTCCTCTAATACCAACTATATAGGCCCATACATTACATACATAGATATTACTTCAAAATTAAAAATATATTTATTACAAAATATAACAAAGTCATGAAAGGACCATATAGGTACAGTGTATTTAGAAACTAGAAACAAAAACAACTGGTTCAGAATAAAACTACATTGTCTCTTTTTTTATTCCTTCATAACTAGACCCATTTTTGACATATCTTACTTAATATCATTATTCAAGAATTGGGGAAAAGATACAAAGAAATGCTGATACGAGATTCTAAATAAAGGTAGGCACAGATATATCAATCATATCATAATCATAACACAACAGAATATAACATTTTACAATATTATCCATTATATGAAAGATCATGATATCATGCTTTGGGATAAATCATAAAAGTTCACAAGAATCAATTAACATAATCCCAAAATTCCTAAAAAAAGACATGAAATTTTTCGACATTCAAATAATAATATAAAATCATTTAATATTAGTCAAGGCTCATTTAAAAGACCATCATAGTGGACAAAGTCCATTACTGAACTGAGCACACTCTTCATTCTAGCCCTGAATTACTGAACCGAGGTCATTTCACATTCCATCCATGTCTATATCATAATATATAAATATTTCTCACAATTCATTGGAGGGATATATAGGTCCCATCCATATCATAATGAAATCATTCATAGATGTGCCACAATAACATAAATCAGTCATCATAGCATAACCAAAGGAATAAATTGGGTTTCTTAAACATCATTCTATCATAACATAATCCATGTAAAACCAATGTATTTCATAAATACCATTCAATAAAAAATATAATAAAACCATACTATTAAAAGGGATAGTATTCTTGATCATAAAATTATTAAATAATTCCATATTATAAGGAAAATAATTTTGAATGAACACTTGATATTAATTCTTGAGGAAAATATATTTTCTTCTACAAAAACATTTTATTTTCTCAAAATGCCAATCAATTTTAAAAGACAAGAACATATTTAAAAATAACATTAAATATAAAAAATTAATCTTCAAGGAAATATGGTTTTATGATATCCTTTGAAACCATCATGTTGTATAAGTTAAAAGAAAACATTCTTCTCATACTTTTATTGGATAACTCAAAAAGTACCTCATATCAAAAAACGACAAAAGATTCCTTTTATACCATTTAATAAAAATTAAAAAATTGGATAAAATTGAATCTAAAAATATTTATAAGGGTAAAAATAATTGTTTGGAATAAATATTTCGGAATCATGGACAAAAATGAACAATATAACTCGGTATATACTTACCTATAGACAATATCAGAAAATAATGAGATTGTGAAATTATCCTTTACAAAGTTATAATTAGTCAATTCATATGTATCATATAATAAATAAAATTATATTCATATGAATGTATCATACCTTTAAAATAAGGATCATATAAATATTCATTGTCAATATAAACACCACACAAATTAAATAGGTGGTGTATAAGGAAAATGTGCCACAAAAAATAAAAGTTAGACAAAATCATCCCTTACCTTAAGTAGGATATCGTTTTTATGTATCTGAACCGAATATATAATGATTTTAATAATTTAATTGATTTATTCCAGATTAATTGTCATTTTTATGATATCATATATGATCATATGATCATATGATTTTTAATAACATTTCATTGTTACTTCTTATTTGGGCATTAACTACTTCATTTTTTAATGCATGTTTTGTCGAATAAGTTCTATTTATCCTTATTAGGTAAACTTTTTATCATTAAAAACTAATATTATTCTAATATATGTCATATTTTTTCATTATATAAATTTATATAATCTTCTTTAAAAAGATATGGTGTCGAATGACTCGCATCACATCGTGGAGATGCTAAGTCGTACATAAAACAAGCGATGATATCATTACTTTAATTGTGAAATGGAATTAAATTGGATGGTATATATTTTGTTTTAGAATCTGTATAATGTTATAATAATCATATATAGTTACTATTACCATCATTATTCCCACCCAAGTAAAGTGGTACTAAAAAGTATATTACACCACGGTGTGGAGACAGAAAGTCGTACATACGCATTTGTGGTGATTTCATTCTTTGTAGGATGACTAGAACAAGGAATATGGTTGTTCCATAATTTTAATAAAATATCAGTATATAATTTATACTGTATTTATTTCTTTATAATAGAAATAACTCATTAAGTGGAAGTACAATAATAATGAAGTAAGAGAGAATCGGTATATGAGATTACATCTTCTTCGATGTGCTCCCTATAAAGATCCTATTAAAGGTATGAGAGTTGGTATTTTGAGAAGACCAAAACCTCTAGAATTTTACTAGGATAGTTGAGAAGGAAAATGGGTAGGTTATGTTCTATTTTGAAATCTCAATCCGAAGTGAAGAGTTAAGGGAGGAGTCTCCCTTTTATAATTAAGTTGAGGGGCACTTTTGGAAACTCAAAAATATTAATTTACAGAAAACTGAAACCACATAAAAAAACTCAAAAATATACATATTTAGAATATGATATGGGATAGGGTTTTAATTTCATCAACCAATAATTTTTATACATGTTTTTATTTCATTTTAAAATTTATCATTTCATTTTACCCTTAATTATTCTCTTTTAATTTTAACTATGGTAAAAAATAGTTTAGTATTGAAATCACAAAAATTTTAATTATTTGAATTAAATTAGACCATAAATGAAAAATATAGAATATTTTAGAGTAAACCATAATTAGACCATAAAATATTTTATTATATATCTAATGGTGAAAGTTCATTACTAAATTTTTTTTCTATATTAATTATCCCAAATTATATTTATTTTTTTATTTGTAATAACATCAATTTGATATTTTTATTTATAAAATAATTACTACATCAATTTCATGTAATTATTTAATATACTTATTTGTTGAGTAAAAATTAATAATAAAATATTTTGATAAATATAAATATACTATATTTTAGTATAACACTTTTAGTCGAATATGTCTTCTAGAAAATAGAACATTAAAAATTTTATACTAATTAAAACATGAATGTGAAAGGTTAACATCACTATAAATAAAATAATATAAGTGTAATATTCTCTTATATAAGACTCAAAATGTTAAATAACTTTATCCTTGGATTATTATGGTTAATATATAATCTACCAATAAGACCTGGTCAAATGTTTTTGTCTTTTAATAGTTATTATCATTTTAATAATAATTAGTTTTTTGTTTTTTCATCATTTAAATAATTTCTGCATTATCAATATATAAACTTTTAAGGTAATTATTTATTTCTCAAAAAGGGAAAATAAATTACCAATATAAATTAAAACATTATTTCTTTCAAATGTGTATTTATAATCGAATTGATCTTCTTTATAACCTTATATAAAAAATAGTTTAGTTTTTAAAATTTGAGTTATACAAATTTAACTTCTCTAAAAATAAATTAAATGTTTTCATCTCATCCAAGTTGATTCCAATGGATACCATTTAGACCCAAAGATGATTTAGGTTTAGGGATACTTATCCACTAATATTAATACATGTGTTTGGGTGTTTTTATAATATTATTCTCAACCTTAATTACCTGATTTACCCTTTAACCATATTAATAAAAATTACTGAAGTTATTATTCATAATGACCAAAAATAAAATAAATATTTTTAAATAACTTGTAAATACTGATTACATATATGGAAACCATTTTTAAAAATTCAAAACACAGAATTTGAAGTAATTAATTTAAAATTAATCCCATTTTTAGAATTAGAGAAGAGGTTTTAAAAGTTAATACATTGCCAAATATTGAAATGTTATTACCTCTGAATTCAATGTAAAATTAATTCATATGACCTAAATTATATTAACATATAATAATATATAATGTTTATACTTTAAAGTAATTAAATAATATAATTTAACCATATAAATTATTTCACTAATGGAAATAAGATCTATACCAACGGTTTTGGGCAAACTGTTGGTATAGTTCAGCTATATGGACCTATACTAAAGGATTTTCCAAAACCGTTGGTATATGCCACTAATTCGGACATATACCAATGTTTTGCCCAAAAAATTTGGTATATGGGGTACCTATACTAAGTTTTGGATAAACTGTTGTTATAAGATCTCTATTATAGACTTATGCCAAAAGTTTTGGCCAAAAAGATGGTATAGGTCCACAATAGAGACCATATACCAATGGTTTTGGAAAAACTATTGGCATAGCCCCCCCCCCCCCACCCCCTTTACCAACTGTTTGCTCAAAACCATTGGTATAGGTCCCAAAGTCAAAGAATCTATACCAACAATTCTCAAAACTTTTAGTATAGGTCTATACCAATGGTTTTGAGAATCGTTGGTATAGTAACACGTTTTTATGGAATCTTCTTAAATATAACATTAAATAAATAAAAATATAAAATATTTATGATAGTACATATACATATTTGTGAAATTATGTTCACAAAAGTCAAGTTAGGTTAGTGGTTAGGTTGTTTAATCAAAAACCGGAGGTACTGGGATTGAAACCAAAAGAATACTTCTTTTTTTGAATTACATATACCAACGTTTTTATGCAACTGTTGGTATAGATTTTTCATATTACTTATACCAACAGTTTTGAAAACTGTTGGTATAGAACTATCCCCACGGCTTACTATCCAATATCTCTCCAAACCGTTGGTATATGGTATTTTTGTAGTAGTGTTTCTATGTAAAAAAGTTGTTTTTAATTAAAATTTAGTATATTTTTAATATTCATCACAAATTAACAATTATCATAAAAAATATCAAACATTCATCCAAAGTATATTTTTATATCCCAAATCCAAAGAATAAGTTTATTTTAATAAAAAAAAAATATACAAAAGAGTAAAATCTAAATTTAAAATTGGTGTACCATGAAAAGGGGTAAAATTGTATATTTTGAAAAATACTTCTTTTATCAGGAAAAATTAATTTGTTCTTATATCATGTCTAGAAAACATATAAGATGAATTTTTAACATTATATTTAATATATTAAATATATATTACATTAATAAATATCCTTCAAGAGTGATTTCATTATTTTATAAACTCACTTTTTTTTATTTAAATAGTTTTTCAGAAGAATGCTAATAATTCTCATACCAACCATTATAATGACTAAGTTATATGTTATCATAATATTAATTAGTTTTCCACTTAAAATCAGTCTTGCGTGAAATTAATTATTTCAAAAAAAATTGAAATTCTGTATAACACAAGCCATTTATGTTGTTGTGTATATCGCAAGCTAGGTCGGTGTTGAGTATATTGAAATCTTATAATGGTGTACTATACCACACAAGAGATCAAAGAAATTTAAAGAAAAATCTATCTGATATAAATCATGTGGTGTTACAATCATAGTGGAAAAAGTACTTTACTGAACGGGATTCACACCCCATTCCAGTCTTATATTAATTAATAGATTTCACTCCTCGTTCTAGCCTTGTAATACTAAACCATGTTCAATTATCGTTCTAGCCTAGTTAGACTAAATAGAGTTTATTTCCCATTCTGGACCTATAATACTAACCCAAGTTCATTTCTCATTAGAAACTTTTTTATCTCATGATATATAGATATTTACCCAATACATTTAAGGGAGATATAAGTTCCACCCATCTCATAATGAAATCATACATACATGTTCCATAATATCATAGGAAATAATATCATAACCCATTCAATGAAATTGGTATCATAAACATGTAAACATATCATAACCAATGGAAAATGGATATATGTTTCATAACCATTTCATTTAAATCATAATCGACGAAATAGAAATGGATTTCATAAACATATAACCCAAGAAAGAGAAGTGGATTTCATAAATATATAACTCATGAAGGAGAAAATAATTTCCTAATCATATAACCCGTGAATGAAAAAAATATTTCATAAACAAATAAAACATGAAGGAGAAATGGTTTTCATAAACTTATAAACCATGAATAAACTGGATTTGATAAATACCATGAAATTAAATATAAATAATTTATAGATATAATATAAATAGAACCTTTAGATCATTTATTATAAGGGAATAAGTGACATCCACAGATGTCATCATAGATAGAAAATAATTTTGAATTATCTTTCAAAAATATTTCTTAAGGAAAATACTCTTTCTTCTTTAAAAAATGATTTCTAATAAATAAATCCATTTGAAAATAATTTCTCTATAAAATACCTTGAAAACATATAAGGAATACTAGAAATCATTCGGGAACCTTTTCCCCTAAAAACTTATAAAATAATATTCAAACCATTTTAAAACCCATTTTCATTAAAAAATCTTTGAAAACTTATAAACAAATATTTAAAGTGTTTTGAAAACCTATTTACTTGAAAACATTTGAAATAAGTTTGAAGGTTTTTTGAAAACCATTTTAAAATACTTTGAAAAATTATATTTAAGTCTTGAAAACATTTTGAAAACAATTTCCCTTAAAATATGATAAATGAAGCTTGGAATCATCCTGAGAAAATTTTCCTTGAAAAATTAGAAATTAATCTTGAACAAATTTTCCAAAAAAATTAATGAAATATTATAAAAGTAACTTTAAAAAATATTGAAATCAATTTTCCTTGATAATTAATTTAGAAATGTTTTATGAAAAATGAACCTTTTAAAAATGAAATGGAAGCATCAATGAAATTATGGTGGGTAAATTTGTAAATGTGGTATGAGGTAAAAAGAAAATCCCATTTTTAGGGCAAAAAGGATAGAAAATACCTTTTTCAGAAGGAGACAAGAATATTCCTTTCAAGATATTGGTAAAATAAAAAAACTGTGTAATATTTTTCTTTTAATTATTATAGGAGAATGGTAAAATATTTTTGGAAAACCCTTTTAGAAAACATAGATTTCTAACCAAATAGAGGGTAATGTTAGGATTTCTTAAAAACACATACTTAATTATCTTATATACCAATGAGTGGGAAAATGGTACCCATACATGAATATAGCTTGAATAACCAGAGGATAGGAAATTTCACTAGATTTTTGTATTGATTCAGAGCCACTAATTATACCCATATAGCCAGGCTTCCCTAGACTTTCACTACATCTCTTCAAATAGAATATACTCGTCTCCATTGATAGCCTATTTGGTCACCCCTTAAGCTTGAATCCTCTACCCTAAATCTATCTCGCCACTCAGTTAATCGAATTTTCACTGAAATGGATATTTCATATGCTTTTCCATTATGATTTTGGATTAAAAATAGAGATAGTGTATTTATTTAGGAGGTTTTTTTAGAATATACCAGCCTATTGAAAAATATTCTCTATAATTGGACATTTTATAGGAAAATGTGAGAATAAAAGTCCTGATTCATTCCCCCTCTCCCATTTCAAATATATTTGTGTTGAAAAAATAATATTCAAAATGGATGGATGTTTCCCAAACCAGAGACCCTATTATTATTACTACCATTATAAACTCTTTAGGTTCTCTTAAAGTTCATCTCCCTTTTACTAGCCTCTTTGGTTTAGTAGAGGAAGTGAATAATGCTCAGACTTCTAGAGAAGATAAGATAATTCCTCCAAAATCTAAACCCCCAAAATATATACATCAATAAAATAGATCATGTATAGAAATATAATGTTCAATCTGACTCTAAATAATCTATTCAATATGATCTAAAAAATTCTTTCTAACTTGAAAAAGATTTTTTGAAATTTAGGGATACAAAAAAATCATTAATTGACTCTGATGGTTTCATCATTCAGAGTTTTTGGAAAACCTGAAAATGTATGAATCATTGTAAAATTGGGAGAACCATTTCCATGTGATACCTATATACAGTAATGAAGGAAAAACATAATACCTTCATAGCCTGAGCCTACTGAAAATATTTCTGCATCCACTGATTCAACTGACTCAGATGTATCTACTAGTGGGGATGAAAATGAAAATGATCATTCTTTTAGGTATTCTTACCAAATAGAAAATAAATTGGACATTCTATAGGATCTTGATTTTTGGATGGAGTAGAATTATACAAGTACTTTTTGACATTACAAAAATGGTGATATGACTACTGATACTTACCTTGATATTAGAAAATTGTTTTTTATCAAAGTTATAAAGTATTTTAAGAATGACCCAAATTTAACCTTCAATTCTAATCAGCATAAATGATTCTGTTTTGGTGATGTTTTTGTTTTCTTCTTGAATTGATTCTTTCTGACCCTGTTAAAGATATTTTGAAGATATCTTTCCATTCTGTTTTGTTCCTTATTGGATGGTTCTTTGTCCATTAATTTCATCTGGCCGACTGGATCATTATTTTCCACTAGATTTATTTTCTTAGTTTCGTTAGGATTTTTTCTATATAATTTAGTATTGAAGACAATGAATGCTTGGATAGGTTTCATAGCACATATGAAAAAATGACGGACTCCTATCTTCTACAAATTTTCCACTTTTGACCAATATTTAGTTGATCCACTTCTCTCTGAAAACACTTGGATACTCTTCTATTTTTTTTAGTTTTGAAGATTATGAAGGAATGACTTGGTTAACAAGCTACTGTATAGATATCATGGAATACAATTTCCACTGACATGGCCTCCATTTTTCTCAGATATTCAGATTCAATGCTTCATCTTGTAGCGCATGATATATTTTTTGGGAGTCTACTTTTTAGAGTATTTCCCATGAATTTCTCCTTCTTCCATGGATGGTTATGTCTTCAAAACTATGGTTTTGGAATGGTCTTGTTACTTTGGTACGGTCTGGTAGTCTGTCACCCTTTTCATTGGTCTATTTCTTCAAAAACATCCATCAATACCCCCTTTTAATTCCTTTTCAGTGTAAATTAGGTACACCTCATGAAAGTACTATAATATTTGTTTTTAATAAACTCATTTTTGGGCATGAACCAAGTCACTAGTTCTTGAAACTGCTTTTCTCAAAAAAAACATAAACAAAAACAATCTTGAAAAACGATGAGATTTTTTCAATAAACCCTTATCACTTGGTAACATGGGATAATGCTCTTCATTTATGAAAAGAAAATTAAATTAAGCTTATCATATCATGGAAATATGGATATTAATGATATATCATATAAAATGGAAGTATAAACACCTAAAATCAAATTTATTCACCTAACAAAATATCAGCCTCAAATAAGGAAAATTGAGATGGAACCATTTTAATAATTTAGTAACTTTTTAAACATATACCCCATTAAATAAATATCATTAAATGGATATGATAATTCCCATTAAATTTAAGTTTAATACACATAGAATAAAATCATGGGAATTAAATACACCCCAAAAAATGAAAGAGTGGAAACCATAGCATTTATCTCACATAAAGAAAATGTGAGATGAAATCCCCTTATCTTGTGTCTTGACTCTCATCGTACTCATGAAAACCACCTATACAATAAATATAAATTTATTATACATATTTTAAAGAACGACGTTCTTATATTTATGGTTTTATTATGACCTTATATTACCTTCTTGTTAACAATCCATTTGTATGGTTTCACTTTGGGTAATATTCACTTTATTCTTCATGTGTATCTTAATTTGTTTTATCCTTGGTACTTATACGTTATATCATAAATTATAGAATTTAAAACCTGATATAAATATAATTTATTTACATTATATTTGTCTTATAATAATCTCTATAATATATAAATATAAAATGGAATACATGATTCATAGAGATGTTAGGTTGTATATTTTCATGAATGCTATTTTCATTTAATTGTCCTGTTGAAATAAAGAAAGTAAAATTAAAATATGTATATATATATAACTATTAAATTATATTTATGATATCATATATTTATTTTATATTCACTAAAACCATCCTTAATACAATCCATGTGGTGTATAAATGAATCGTATTTCTTTGAGGTGTTGGTAGTCCACACTTCCTCAAACAAAATTATCAAATTAATAAAAAATGGAAAGTAGAAATATATGTGTTGTAAGATGAATAAATAATGTTAAATAAATAATATATATAATAAATAATGTATATAAATAGATTTTCTATTATAATTTCTATTATGATATGTAGTAAGGAAAATTGAACTATCATCGTTTAGTGAGGCGGAAGTTTTCCGTAAACATAAACAGTTTGTTTATTATAAATTAGATAGCGGTATGTATAATTTTATAATGAGAAATTATCATAACATAAATCCTTGTATATTCATGATATTGGTGTTTTTATAAAATCCTAGAATAAATAATGTTGGGGGAGTGGAAAAATTAAATAATAGAAAGTACTTGAGAGAAGACTTTGCCTCTTAATCAGGTAACTTCTTTTGGTTTGTGCCAAAATGTTTCCATGGATTTCCCTTTTCCCAAGGTATGGATTCGAGGAGGAATTTAAGGATGTTGTTAAGTGTATTTTTTATATCTTGTTTGAACATATAAGGTCTAAGAGGCGTGAGAAAGTGGGAGATGTGGTGTCCTTTTATAAGGAAGGAAATCCAATCACTTGTAATTTTTTAAAAAACAATTTGGTGTACACATGTTCTAACCATAAAAAAGTCATAAAAACCCAACATAAATCAATAATGGAATGTTTGTGGATAATATATGTCCACCCAATTGGTTTTTTATAATTGGATAGGTCATTCGGACCCCTATGATTAAGGTTTAGTCAATAATGAAGCCTAATTTTACCTTAATCATTGTGATTAATTTTAATCACTTTTAATAATATTTTTGGTAAAAAATTTAGATTAATGTAAATACTATAAACAAGAATAAATTACTAGTTTTTAAAGTTGAATGAAGTTCCAAATTTTATTATGTTTTTATATTCAATTTCAAATTGAAATTGATTATAATGGCCTAAATTGTATTAATAGATTTATTAGTGATGTAATGTGACATTAAGAAAATTTTAAAATATAATTTAACATTAATTGTTTTTAGATGAAAAGGCATATTTTTACTAAAAAGTTGTATTTTTCACCATTCATCGGAAAATGTTGTTTCTTACAAATATCTAAAAAATTCAACCTAAGTTAATTTATATATATCATAAATCAAAAAATTATGTTTATTTTATCAAAATAAATTGTAGAATTTCTCTAAAATTAATTTTATTATTAAAAGAGTTTTATTCATAAAAACGGTATTTTTAAACAGTAAAGGACTTTACCAAAAAAGCATATCTTTCATTTCCAATTTGTTTTATATATATATAAAACAATTATAAATAATATTTATAAATTCGGTATTACTATTAATATAACTATGTTTGACATCTATATTATAATTATCGCATTTTAATAATAAAATGATGTTTCATAGAAACTTCTTTGTTCCATGTAAAGTTCACCAAGTTAGTGTTGCGATTAGCTCAAGCTAAGTCAGTATTTCAAGTAGCACAAGCCAAGTCGGTATTTCTTGTAGCATAAGCCAAGTCGTTTTTTTGTGAATGAAATGTCTGACTTCTTGTTTTAACATATATATATATATTGAGTGTCACATGGATTGAAAAATATAAAAATTATTAATTAATTCGAAAAAAATAATTCAAAAAAATATCATGATGTTACATTCTCACACCCTTAAAATGAATTTCACCATTGAAATTCATCTGGGTAATCAATGATTTAATACATGAAAGTTTAATTCAATGAAACCCACATCCTAAAAATGAATGGTAAAACTTCTTTTAGAAGGGAATGTTAGGACCATAACGGTTACCCGAAGTAAAATATTTATGGGTTTCTGTATAGGATAATATAGATTGGGAGTGAAGATTGGACATGGAGGGAAAGCATAAATATTTATAGGGATTGATTGAGTTCATCAATCACAAATAAGTTAATGATCAAATAATAATTGAAGGCCTCAATGTCTTAAATCTATGATGATTTAAAATACCATCAGATCAACAAAATTAAGGTCTTAGGAAAACACATTTTCTATTGATCATTTTCCTAATGTTGAATAATTATTTTATTCACCAATAATATAAGGAAATATACTTAAATGAAAAATTTCTATAAACAAAATTTCATTCTTTAGTTAGGAATTTATTAATTTCTAATTCGTCCATAACATTATGTAATGTTCATCCAAAAATGTATTTTATTCTTGAAGTGATCAATACACTTTTAGCAGATCTTAAGGCATATAAAATAATTAAATGTATAACTAATTATCTATTAATATTCATTAAAATGAATATGGTTAATATATTAATCTATAAACATAAAAAGTAACACTACTATTTCATAATAAATAATTATTCAAAAAAATAAATATTTGTTAACTAGTACATTGTGTAGGCCAGTGGTAGGTCTGAAACCCTTTCTGTCCATCAATCATGGGTTTAAGACCCATGGTCTTTCCAAATTTGATTGGTTGTCACACAACATACATGTTTTTCTTTTATAAAACCATACAAATTTAATTTAAAAAAAATTATGGGCATCCCTGAAATAACTTTAATCACTAAATATCATTTTAACCAATGTTTTCAATAAAATATTAAGACAAAAAATACTTCCTCTGATGTTTAACTTAATATTTCCATGAATAGATAACCTTATAACCCTCCTAAAATATGAAAATCCAAATCTATAGAAAGAAAGTCACTACACCATTTTTACATGGATCCCCTGTATATCACAAAGTAACTCTTGGTTGTCAAATCCCAAACATGTGACTACCCTCATGGTAAATTCTCTTGAAACATGGAAACGACATGAATTACTATAAATAATTTTATAAAACATGTATGCTTGCTTATTAAATAGATTACTAGATATATTCCATAATTCCAAGAAGTAGAAAACTTCATCCATGATTACTAGAACTACATTTCAACATGTCATTAATTGGATCCAAGGTAATTTTTATCGTCCAATTTACTTATTCATAATATCATTATATTAAGATAATAAATATATTAATGGTTACCTTCCCTTAGTTAAAATATAACTTTGTCCTTAAATCAGTTCACTAGTACATCAATAACATTCAACATGAACTTGTAAATATTGTGAAAAAAACATAATTAGAACAATCCATGTATATTTTATCATTCATATATCAAAAAAAATTATTCCAACCACATAGAAACGTTTACTATTACAATTTATCATTATTCCATTAACAAGGCTACCTCATCTTATTACTCAGTTCCTATTTCCTTTCACATTTCATTTGTAGTCTCTTCATCATTAGCAATGTAACCATTACTCACACCACCTTGTTGGTTTCCTTTAGGATATTTCATCGTGATACATTGAATTGAATAATGAATGTTTACTCCATACGTGAAATATTTATCCTTCAATGATGAATTGGGGAGGCCAATATTCTCATCCATTACATTAAATGAACTCTTCAGTTTTTTAATTATATTCATTGTCTTTGTTTCTTTATTTTCCACAGTATAACATCTTATTATTCTTCTAATAAATTCTATTAGTTGATTATTTACACATTCTTTACACAAAGGAAACAGAATCTTCTTTCCACTATGGTCTCCATTGCTCTAACTCTTATTGAAAATTTTATTTCTCTTCCTTACCGAGTTTTAGAGTCGGTTAAGTTACACATTTTTATTCATATTCTGTGAAAATAGATTATGCATGATCACATCATCTTTTCCTCTAGTGATAATTACACATTACTTATCATTAGAAAATCTTCTATAAAAGTCAATGTTAATCCAGTTTTTTCTGGTTCCTACCATTGACTAAACTAGATGTACAGTGTGATCATTGCATATTATAGAAGAAACCCACATAATAATGAAAATAATTACTTATATGATTTTTAAATAATGACACCTTACATAATCAATGACACCATAGGTTCATCCTAGATTATTTATAGAGAACTAAAATTTAAATCCTTAACTGTGGTTCGGGAAGAGTTTGTGAATTCCCAAAGCATATCCCCCGAGAGTGAAAAACTAGGTGTGTAGCACGACCCATTGTCAGGTACCCGAAAACCCCAAGTGAGGCTTAAAACATCTTTTTAGATTTGTTACCCCTAGATACATATGTTCTAGATATTCATCCATTTTTAGTATCCATAATTTGATGTATTTATAGGAAACCACTCAATCTATCATTTAACAAAATTCCAAGAAATTTTATTAAATATTAACTCATACTTATATTTATCCTTAGAGACATCCCTAAACATATCCTTAAAAATATACCAAGGGATCTCACTAAATGTTTCTCATCTTTGTTTCAAATGGTTGAATAAAACATTCATTTGATACCATCAATAACAAACCAATATTTAGATACATGTATATTGTATCATATTAGATGCATTTTTATTAAATTACAAAAATACATGCTTGGGGACTGTAGTAGTTTAGTGTCTTTGGATACATGGAAATAAATTCTTCTATCCTGGTGAAATATATTCAACATATCTCATAAGGATCTCTAAATTTAGTACTTCTACCAATAACATTTCTTTATAACCTGGGGAAAGGAATCATAATAAAGTTATGAGCTAAAATGA
This sequence comes from Viscum album, assembly GCA_963277665.1. Classification (NCBI taxonomy): domain Eukaryota; kingdom Viridiplantae; phylum Streptophyta; class Magnoliopsida; order Santalales; family Viscaceae; genus Viscum; species Viscum album. Next base: position 788,539,788 of record OY728166.1, read on the forward strand.
TTAGTAAGGGTAAATAAGGGAGATATATAATCATGATTATGAGCATAGGGGTATGAGAAAATGATCATGAAAATAACATATCATACCTTTCATATCGAAAATAACATACATGAATCATCACAATAACCAAAAAACTTCATAAGACGTTAATCTTATGGAAGTAAATTACATAATCCATGAAATCATAACATAGGAATAAAAAATGGAATTATGGAAGCTACATAAGCATATATAATTATTTCCATTGTAGTAACGGAATTTCTGCCAAGGCCATATTAGTTGAAAATGTTCTTTACTATCGAGTAAACACCCCATTCAAGTACTTTATTACGGAACAAAGTTTACTCCACATTCCAGTCCTATAATACTAAAGTGATTTTATTTCTCGTTCTAGTCCTATAATATTGAACTGAGATCATTTCCAGTTCCCACCTTGTAATACTGACCGAAGTTATTTTTTCATTCCATCCTTGTTTATCTCATGAAACATAAATCTTTACCCAATGAATTGGAGGTAGACATAGGTCTCACACATCTCATAATGAAATAATACATACATGCTCCAAAATATCATAAACATATATATCATAACCCATGCAATGAAGTGGGTTTCATAAACATGTAAAAATTTCACATCCTATGGAAAAAGGATATAGGTTTCATAACTGTTTAATATAAATCATATACTGTTAAAGAGAAATGGATTTCATAAACATATAACACATGGAAGAGAAATTGATTTCATAAACATATAACTCATGAATGAGAAATGGTTTTCATAAACATATAACCCATGAAAGAGAAATGGATTTCATAAACATATAACCTATGAAAGAGAGACGTGTTTCACAAACATTAACCCATAAAAGATAAACATGTTTGATAAAGACCCTAACATTAAGCAAATCCTACTCATAGAAGTAATATGAATGGAACCTTTAGATCACCTCTTAGAAGGGAAGATTAACATAAATAGATTTCATATTAGATGAAAAATAATTTTGAAATATCTTTCAAAAACATTTCTTGACGAAAATATCTATTATTCTTTGAAAAATGATTTTTAATACATAAAATAATTTGAAAATAATTTTGTTACAAATAATTTAAAACTTGTTAAGAATACTTGAAATCATTTTGTAATCCTTTTTCCTTGAAAACATATAAAATATGTTTCAAAAAATTTCAAAAAAACAAATTCTATGAAAATTATTTGAAAATAGATAAAAAATCATTAAAAATGTTTTGAAAACCTTATTACATGAAAACATATGAAATAAGTTTGAAAAAATTTCCAAAAAAAAATTATTTTAAAATACTTTTAAAATATAAAAATAAGGATTAAAAAAATTTAGAGAAAAAAATTCCTTGCAAATATATAAAAGAAACTTGGAATAATCATGATAACAATTTTAATTCAAAACATATTATAGAAGCTTGAAAACATATTTGAAACAATTTTCCAAGAAAATTTATAATGTAATATTGAAACCATTCTGAAAACGATTTTTTTTGTAAATTATGTTTAAAACATTTTTTTAAAAATTATCCTTTTAATAATGCAAAGTATTCTTCAATGAAATGACGGAGGGTAAATGCGTACATGTCATACAAGGTAAAAAGACTATTATTTTTGCATGATAAAACTGTTAGATAAATGCCTTACTCAAAAAGAGAAAATAATATTCCTTTGATGATATTGGTAAAATACAATAGGTTAAGACTGTTTTCAATGATTATACGATCATGGTACAATATTCTTAGATACCCTATTTAGAAAACATAGATTTCCGACTGAGGAGAGGGTAAAGTCATTATTACATAAAAAACACATTCTTAATTATCTTATGCACCAAAGAGTATAAATATGGTACCAATACATTAATATAGCATTAATAACCATATTTTAAAAACATGCATGAAGTTATTAAGTAATGGTTCATATGATTTCATCAACGGAAGCAAAAACAATCTTGAAAAGCGATTAGATTGTTTCAGAAAACCATTATCACAGGGTAACTTCGGGTCATGCTCTCCATGTAAGAAAAAGAAATATCATGAATCTTATAATATCTAGAAAATATGGATATTCATGAAATATCATATAAAATGGATGTACACAAGCCTCAAAATAAATTTAGGTAAATAACAAAAGGTGAGTCACAAAGAAGGAAAATTGAGACAAAATTATTTTACAAATTTCGTATCTTTTTAAACTAATATCCCATGACACAACGATCATAAAATGGATACGTGAAAATGATTAAATTTATTTATCGGATACATAGAACAAAATTGTGGTAAGTACATACACTGAACAAAATGAAAGAGTGGAAAACATAGCATGTATCTCACAAAAATAAAAAGTGAGATGAAATCCCATTTCCTTGTGTCTTGACGTTCGTCGTACTCATTCAAAAAACCTGAATAATAAATATAAATTTATTTTAAATGTTTTAAATAACCATGTTATATATATATATGGTTTTATTATGACCTTATATTAACATCTTGTTAACAATCCTTTGTTAGGGTTTCACTTTGGGTAATATTCACTTTATTTTTCGCATGTGTATTAATTTCTTATATATTTGGTATCTATACTTTATATCATGATTTACATAATTTAAACCATGATATAAAAATAATTTAGATATATAATATGTGAATTATAATAATGTATTTAATATATAGGTATGTAACTAAATACACTGTTCGTGGAGACGATAGGTCATACGTACACATGAATATTATTTCAGTTTAATTATCATGTTGAGAGAATGAAAGAAAAATAAATATATGTATATTTATAATTATTATAGTATCCTTATGACATCATATATGTATTTTATATTCACTAAAACCATCTTTAATACAATCCATGTAGTGTATGAATGAATCATATCGCGTTGACAGGGTAGTAGACCACACTTCCTCAAACGAAATTATCATATTTACACTAAATGGAAAGTAAACAAAGTTATGTATTTTTAAAGGAATAAAAAAACATAATGAAATAATAAATATAATATATAACATATATAAATAGTTTTTCCATCATAATTTCAACCATTAGAGGTGTTAAGGAAAATTGAACAGTCATCGTTTAGGGGCGCGGTAGTTAACCATACACATTAATAGTATGTTCATTATCCATTGGATGGGGGTGTGTGTAATTGTAGGTTGAAACATTAGAATAAAATAATACTAGTATATTTTGGATGATTTGTTTATTAAATAAAAGAAAAAATAAATTTATGGGATGGAAAAATAAAATAAAATAAAATTCTTGAGAGAAGACGTTAACTTTTAATATAGTAACTCATTTTTGTTTGTGCAAAAAGGCATACTGGGATTGCCTCATGCCAAAGGAAAGGGTTTTTTGATGAAGTTATGGATGCTAGAAAGTGGATTGGGAAGATATTTTATGACCCTATGAAGTTTTATATGTGTGATAATGTGTGATACGTGGTGGCCTTTTATAGGGAAGGAAAATGACTCAATTGTAATTTTTGAAATCAAGTTTTGTGTACACATGTTATTATTTAACAATTTCATAAAAAACAAACATAAATAAAGATTTTATGGTTTATGAACAAAATATTCCTCTCAAATGGGTTTCTGAAAATTTTCTTGGTCATTCGGCGCCCTAAGATTATGGTTTAGTCCATAATTAATCTTAATTTGTCCTTAATTGTTGTGATTAATTTTAATCACTTTTACAAATCATTTTGGTCAAAAATTAAGTTGATTTTATTATAGTATAAATATTATAATAATTAAAATGTATTAGTTTGTTTCTTTGCTTGATTCAATTCATTTATGAGGAAAATTTTATATTAATTCTAATCCCATATACAGAACAAAATTACTGGTTTTTAAAGTAGAAAGAAGTCGAAAAGTTTATTATATTTTATATTCAATTTCAAGTGAAATTGATTAAAATAACCTAAACTATATTAATTGATGTATAATTATTATATTTTTACCTTAAAAATTATAAAATATAATTTTACATTAAAAATTATTTAAATAAAAATTCATTGTTAACTAAAAAGAAGTATTTTTCAATATTCATCAAAAAAATATGTTTCCCAGAAAAATCTAAAAAAAATCACTTTTTCTTATTTAGAAATTATAAATTAAAAAAATAAGTTTATTTTATCAAATTAAATTTCTAAATGTGTCTAAAATTAATTTTATTATTAAAATTGGTTCATTTAAGAAAATAATATTTTTAAACATAAAAGGAATTTACAAAAAAACATATCATTCACTACCAATATGTTTTATCTATATAAAAAAATTATAAATAATATTTAAAAATTAGTTATTTCTATTCATATATATAATTTTAATAGCTAAGTTATAATTATCTCATTTAAATAATTACAATAATAAAATTATTTTTTTGTAGAAACATCTGTGTTGCATGTAATGTTTTCCAAGTTGGAGTTGAGGGTAGCATAAGCCAAGTCAATATTGAGTATAGCATAATCGAAGTTAGTATTGTGTCAAAGGATTTGTTGTCTTACTACTTTCATATATATATATATATATATAAAGAACTATTTCTAGTGTCACATGAAGTGAAAAAATATAAAAACGTAAAATTAATTTGAAAAATAATAATTCACAAAATATAGGGGTGTTAAAGATCTTTCATCATAAAGGACTCAATGGAATTTAGTTCCCTAATTTTCTCAATTCAATATTAAACATGATTTATAACCGAAGAATGTTTTGTGAGAATAGTAATGGGATTTTTCATTCCACATCCCAATACTTTCGGTTTCTTATGAGTAAAATCATTGCATTTTCTATTTCATTCATCATCATCATGGTTCCTTTGGGTTCCAACCATATATGAAAACCAAAAATCATAGTGTCAGTAACTATAATCATAGTGCGATAACATGTAGTCATGAAAAATAAAATATAGGATTTGTAAATCAATGAACCCTTTTTTAAATAAAAGGAATCTATTATTTATCCTAGGTTATTCATGTTCATTATCTACTAAAGTCCTTTATGATGGTTCATAAATAAAATATTTCTTAACCAAATCATATCCCCTGGGAGTGTCAAACCAGGTGTTCATTATGACATTCTTTTGTGTACCTGGTAATGTTCGAGTCAAACATGAAAATCATTTTTTAGAGTTTTTACCCCCAAGTATATATATATTCTAGGAAGATGTCCACTTATATTATATAGACAGGTATGTAGTTCAAGCTAAAGAACATAATATTTTCCTTACCAAAGAATTGGGATGTTACCTTGTAATTAGGAATATCCTAAGGGTTTTTAGTAAATTTTTCTCATCAAAGTTTCGAAAATTAAATAAACCTATCATCAGATGCCGACTTTAATGACCAAATATTTTCATACATTGATATTACATCTTTTATTGAATGTTCATTAAATTACACAAACACACTCCTGGCGATCATAGAGGTATAGTTTCGTTTGGAAACATTGAATCATAATCAAATGGTTCATAGGTTAACTAAATTATATCCCACTAAGTTCTTCATAACTAGAAGTATTCTTAGAAAAAACATACCTAATGAATTTCTTCATAACCTAGGGAAAAGAAACATAAGATGTGGTGAGATATGATTCCTAGTAAGGGTAATCAAGGGAGATATGTAAATATAAGATGAGCATAAGGATAATTGAACATGATCATAACATTTAAAAACCATACCCTACATATCAAAGACCATAATCTTGGATCATGACTTAAATATTGGTATATTATAATATATGAATCAAAAGGGAATTAAAGAACTAGAGACATGGAATAATAACAATGGAACAAAACATGGATTTGTTTTTAACACATAAGCATAGAAAATCATTTCCATAGTATTCAAGGATCATTTCCAATATTATCACAGTGTAATGGGTTAACTCCCCAAAACATCATACAAGTCAATCTTCACTCCCATGACTATAAAAGTTGAAAATATACCTAACTGAACTGGTTTCACACAACATTCTAGTCCATTTATCTCAATATATTTAAATCTTTACCCAATTCATTAGAGCGGGATATAAATATCACATATCACATAATGAAAATCATAAAAATGTGTGCCAAAAGTTCATAAAACATTCATTATATCAGAGCCCATGAAAACAAGAGGGTTGCATAAGCATTATATCATAAAATAACCAATGAAAAATAGTTTTTTTCGTATAATTCTCATCCTAATACACCCCATTAAAAATAAATGGGTTTCATATACAGTTCATCATAAAATAACCAATGGAAAACACATTTGTTTCATAAAAATATTTTCATCATAATTATAAACAGTCATAACAAAGATTAAGGATGGTAAAAATGGATCATATCTCTAGTAAAACATAACCAATACTAAATTTTGTGGACATTTACAAATATTAATTATATAAAAAATCATTAAAACATTTTTAAAGAAAATATACATTACACTTTTTGAAAACAATTATTTAAAATACAAAAACAACATAAATATTAAAGAAAAAATCTTGTAAAAAAATCGTATAAAAATGTAATGGAATCTTTAAAAAAAATATTTTTATTAACAGATGAAAATTATTTTCATTACGTACACATTAAAAAATGATTTCTTTTTCATTTTTATTAAAACTTAAATTCATATCATTCAGAAAATGACAAGAATATTCCTTTTAAACAATATTTTTAAAAGTTAAAAATGTGGAAATTACATTAAAAATCTTATGGTATTTTTAAAAAATATATTTAAAACATTTTTTTGAAAACATATATTTGGAATAAAATTTATTTTCAACCTAAGAGGGAAATAAAGAATATTTTTAAAAAAAATAATTTTAAAATCTTGAGTACATAAGGAGAGGAAAATGAATGGGAAACATTTTTTCTCATGAAAAAACCATAGGATAATAAAATTCATGAGTTTATTGGTAAATGGGTAATAATATTTCATTATCATAAACATAATCATAAACAATCTTGACAAATGATGATGTTGTAACAAAAAAATATTTACTAATTTGGTATCTTTTGACTCATAAGCACCATTACAAATAAATATAAAATTGAAACATTATATATATGAAATATAAGGATATTAATTATATTACATATCAAATATAATTAGTTTCACCTTATATAAAATATAAGTTCATAAAAAATCTTATGTCCCAAAGAAGGCATTTTGAGACAAAAATACCTTACCATAAATCTTCACATCCATCATAAATATATGAAAGTCAGGTATAAAAAAATATAATTTATTATACATGTATTATGGAAACATAATCCTATTTATCATACCATATATGATTTACCTATAACATTTCATTAACGTTTTATCAATAATTCATTGTTAAAATCACACTTTGGGTAATAATTGTTTCATGTTTCATCATTATTTGTGCTTGGTATTTCTAATCATATTAATTTGATCATGGTTCTATAAAATATATTATATTAAAAATTATATAAAAATAATATATATTCATTATATATGTATTTTTATTAATTGATAAAATTTATATATAAAAAATGAAATACAACGTTCATGGAGATAGTATGCATAAACGCTATTTCAATGTTTTAAGGGATGAGAAAAGATAAATGAAAATAATATTTTAAAGCACTATAATAATTTAGTTTTATATATATCACATATATTAATTAAATTTATCCTTATTTCCATTAATAAAAATTCTTAGTGAGAAGCGAATCACGCCGATTCGCGAGGCGGTAGTTCATCGTACACATAAACGACATTGTCATAATCTCTATAGATTGGAAATTTAGAAGGTATATAATAAATTATAATTACAGAAGAAGTATTATATCATAGAAATATTATAAAAAAATTATATACAACATTATATCCTTCCATGAGAAGCGGTGAAAAAAAATTAATTTCATCGATTGGTGAGGGGGTAGTCCACCACACACATGATAAACAGTTTTATTTCCCATAAAGCTTTTTTTGGTAATTAAATTAACATAAAAAATTATAAGAATATTTATTATGATAATTTTATTCTATCATCATGTTTTAGTAATATTTTAAAGAGTTTTAGGAATAAAAAAAATCGGTTAAGGACGTTTCCTCTTTTTGACACAACTTATTTTTAGTTTTCACGGAAAGCCTTCTAAGGTTGTATTTATGACAAAAACAAGGATTATTTGATGGGGGAAAGGAATTAAGTCATTTATTTGGTCAGTTATTATCTAAACCAATGCGTTTTTGAGGTTTAGAAAGGAGATGGGTGGGGAGGCCATTTATATGTGGGGGTGTGGACACACTTGGAATTTTTGAAAAGAAAGAATTCCACCCACATTTTTGTCATTACAAAAAGCTAAAAACTGACCATTTTGAACCATATTAGAGATAAGGTTGAAATATTATTACAAAAAATAATTTTATATGTTTTTTATCATTTTTTACCCTTATATTTTTAGTTTAACACTCCAGTAAAATTGTTTTTAGAATAACTATGGTAATTATGTTTTAGTGATTATACTATTCATTATTGTAGAACATTAAGTTAAAAATATTATATAATATTAAATATTCCTATTTCAAATATCTAATTCATTTTTTCAAATTAGATTCTAATAATTTGAAAATTTTAATCTAAAATAAAACTTGAAAATGCTACATAAAAACTATTTCCTAAAGAGAAAAGTTCTAAATGTTTAAAAAATATTATATCAAACCTAAATCTGAAATTTATTAAAATGAAATGTATAGTTTTAAATATAATATAATTGAACTAATTTTACTTATAAACCTATTTTAAAACAAAAGATAAACTTAAAAATTCATTAAATGAAAAGGTAGTTTTCGAAAAAACCATTAATTTTTACTATTTATCTTAAAAAATATTATCAAAAACATCCCAAAAATTCACCCTAAGATAATTTTAAAATTTTGATAACAAAAATTAATTTCATTTCTCAAAATAAATTTTCTAAAATTTTTAAAAAATATTTTTATTATTTGTTCACAAAAATTAGTAAAATCATTTTTTGAAAAAATATAATTTTTAAAACATATGAAGACTTTGCCAAAAATTAAGTACTTTTTATCTATATGTTTTCTTTATATAAAAACACTATAAATAATGTTGTAAATTTCATTATTCCTATTAACAACACCAATTTTAATGATTATTTCATAATGATCATGTTAAATAGTAATATAAATAGTTTATTGTGTTTGTTAGAACTTGGTGTTGTATATAGTGTAATCAATCGAAGAAATTAAATTTAATTGGAAAAAATATTTAATAAAATATATGGGTGCTAAAAAGACAAATATCATGTTATGATAATCCTTCGGTGCTTACCTAATGGATGGAGAAGAACACATGTCTCCATTCAAGATTCATGGGACATAAAAAACAACAAGATAATGGTATTATATAAAAAATAATGATGTACTAGGAGGTATTGAAAGTGAATAAATTGCACGATGAATAAATAACAAAATCAATCACTTTAAAAACGTAAAAGATAAAAATAAAAGAAAATTCCAAGAGAATATTTCAAGTGACTATGATTTATCTTCTAAAAGTGTTGAGGATATGACACTTGTATAATAGAGATTTAAAAAATTATACAAGGAAAATTAATTCTTCATGAAATAAAATTTTGGAGGAAGGTTTGAGAAAGAGTAAATTAAAAGAATGAAAATTAATAAGGGGAAGTAACTTTAAATTATTTCAATAGAAAAAAAGGCATATTAATATTGAACATCTTAAATTAAATCACAAGAAAATGTATGAGGATTGAGGAAAACAATTAAGATATCTATGAAGGCATCTTGGAGTTCCTATGAGGAAACATAAAGTGAATATAATTCATGAAGGTAAAAAAATAACAAAAGGTATAATATGTGACTTATGGAAAACAAATATAAGGTAACTACTTCTAATTATCTTTCTGATAATTCTCATGTATAAAAATGATTATTAATTAAATGAAGGAATATTGTAAAATACATGAGTACACTATAAATGAATCTAAAGATAAATATAATAATATGAAAATGTCATGGGTTTTACTTTTCAGTGATAAAAGTTACCTACCTTCAGGAAAAAAATAGAATGCCTTGTTTTTTTAGGAGAACAATGACCCTAAACCGTCAAATGAGAAACTTAAAAGGGATACCGAAAGATTTTCATATAAAATTGAAACTTTTAACAGAATGATAGTTATGTAGACCACACTGATGTATGCGGCTGGGATGGTGTACTACCCAAATCAAATTTTAATTTATAAAAATAAGTTTATTACTAGTTAATTCTCTTCATGACATTACATTTACATACTTCCAAAGGGTTTCCTTCATTATAGTTTGTTCTTATGAGGGATTGGTAACATCATCATGTGTTGAAGACATTGTCTTCATGATTCATCAAACATTTAATTTAGATTATGTTAATGTAGTAGATAACATATGATACTATGAGGAAAAACATAGTATATTAAAAAAAATACTTTTACCTTCTCATTAAACCTTAGTTTTTATGGTTTTAGTGATTTGGTAGCTCTATCGAGAATCCAAATCCGCTCTTTTCGGTCCCCTTTAACATACAATACATTGTTTACATTGGGACTGACATGAACTGATTATGATCTCCCAATGAAAGGGTTATCCTTAATTTAATTTTCATCTAACATGACATATGTTTTAGTATTCGGTAGGAAAATTGACCAATTATTGTTTTTTGGATTAAAGACATAATGTAAGTGCACTTCTTGTGATTCCATTATGAACTGCTCATTATTTACCCTTCCATACTAAAATCCACCTTTACAAAGATCATTTCATCAACTTTCACTACTCCGATATTGGAAACCCATTTGTAATGGAAAATTTGAACTTTAAATTTTGTATAATATAACTCTTATAACTGTTTGATAATTGAAAAATATGAAATATTTTCATAAATTATATTTCTATCATGGAAACTAGATATGTGCATCACTTTATCCATAAGCGTAACACCACTACATTACATTATACTGAAGTCATCAGGTTCTTTTATATAGAATGTATAACCATTGATTAAAAACCCATTGTATGATATAATATTTTCATTTTGTCCCCTATCTAGCCATTTAATTCATTTGATAATTGAATTCATATTTTCAGATAACACCTTATATATTTGATCTCAAAACCATCCAACAAACTATTGATTATTTTTATTTGATATCCATCCATCATCCCTTGATGGATTAAAATATATAATAATTTATTTGTGGGATTTCATGTGTGGATCAACGTATTAACTATTATGTAAAATATAAATGAGATCCTTCTCCCACTCTGTTAATGTAATTGTAATAACATATCTTCTACAAATCTCATTACCCATAAAGATTTCGTTGTGATGTGACCCTAGGAGACTGTTGTTGTCAACATCTAATAGATACTTGGTAATGAATTCAGTAAATTCTTCAACAATATATCATTTTTGAATACAATGTTCTGACCGACATTGATTCTAGATATACCCTTTCAAAATCTTCATATACTATTCAAAGGGGAACATCTATCTATAATAGATAGAAACACATAATTGAACCTCAATAACCAAGTGAATTATCAATTAAACCATTATATCAAAAACTTATGGTGGAAAGAACATTACTAATTCATATAAGATGACTAAAACCTACTTATTCATGATCAGAAACTTCACCTGGTCTATTAATTTACTACACATAGATTTGAAAAAGAAGAAATGTCTGGTTAATGTATGTGGTACATTTTGAAACATAATTTAATAGAAATAAACATGTATCAAATCTTATATCAAAAAATTATATTTGTTTGATTTTAGTCCTTGTAACTTCAAATTATTCATTTACCCAACATTCTTGATATTTTATGAATATCCCTATAAAAAATTTACACTATCAAGGAAAAGGGAAAAGTACAATATTTCCACTTTGAAAATTGTGTATGGTAGTGGAGGAATAAAATTCCTCTTTTCTACCATTCATCAATGCCAACTCTTCCCTTAACCCCATTTCAATCAAGTACAACCTAGCATTGATTCCATCCTTTATTTTTTCAGGATCATTTTGTAACAAGAAAATAACACTATCATATACATTTTTTTCTACATGAATGATATCAAAAAAATTCATGGCATACATACAATTACAATAATGTAATTCAACGAAAATTGACCTCTTCTTAAAACCTAATTTTTTAAGGTTTTTAGAAAATGGTTTATCAAAAGGAGAATCAATATCTTTTTTCTTTTTGTAAAGTTTATCGCCTATTAATAGTGATGGTGTTGTACCTTGTTCGATATTGTCTTCGAATGTTGTCATCCAGGATGAGTATTTATATCATCAAGGAAAAAAATTTGGATATCCTAAATATACTATCTTTGATAAACGTTTCAACCAAACATTGAATGTGTTTTTTCAAAAATGGGACACCCCAACATTCCATTATTGTTATAGACTAATTAATTTCCATAAATGGGGAAGTAATTTATTATCCCATACAACATGGACCTCAATGTGACTTCTTACCTTATATGAGCATCATACATTTTAACACCTATATCCCACTTCAATTTCTAATCTTTGATCAATGGTTCCAAATAGACATCAATATCATTATTGGGTTACTTTGGTCATTATATAAACAGACACAACATAATTTATTTGTGCTTCCACTATTACCATGATAGAAAATTATAATTTACCAACAATATAGGACATGAATAATGACTACTAGTTTTTACACCAAAATTATTTATTCCTTATATAGATAAAATAAGATAAATTATTCTCAGATAATTTCCAAATTCAAGATACTCCTAATCAACTTTCTTCCACTGAGGCAAATATGATGGATGGCATAGGTTCCAATATTTAATTTTTTATCTATATTCCATGCCAATATTCCTATAGTTTCCTAACATCCATATAGTCTTATAAACTATTGAAGGATAGGAAAGTATCATAAAGTTTACTAAGTACTTGATTCATTTTTCTTATATCAATCTGCACCATACATAAGGAATTTTATGAGTGATTCATGGTACTTTATAAGTAATATATATTCATTTGGAAAAGAATGTATTCTTTTAGAGATCAAAAAAATTTAACATAACATTCATTTAGTGTCATCTGTTCGACATGGTAGTTAATTTTATTTTAGTAGAATAATTTTTGGGAGACCAAGTAGTTATGTAAAGCTGGTGTCAGTCCATCTAATTCCATATTTAAAATTATATAACTTCAATAAAACTGGAAATGTTGTGTATTTATTATAACTAGTATACAATGGTATCCTGGAATAACTATTAAACTTTTCAAACAAATTTGTACAATCATGATGGTTATGTTCAATTTCCTTTGTCATTTATTCCCTTTTATCTCCATCATCATTTACACTTGTATTCATATCAAATGATCCATAAACCGTAGTATCATCCTAACAGGTTAGCACATTCACTTTTTTTCCATGTTTAGTGAGATATCTGATCTAATTCATGAAAAATTAGATGTTCATGTAACTCCTACAAAATATGTTTTCTTGAATAACAGAAATGTAAACATGGAAAAAGGATTTGAGAGGGGTTGTATGATTTCTCTCGTGAAAACATGATGAACTCTTTAACTCAATCTTCATAAACTTTTTTTAAAATATTATAATATATCCATTTTTTATTCATATAAATCCTATTGGGTTTATAAAATATTAATGTTTTGCAATAAAAAAATAAGTACACATATGATATTCATTATTAAAGGTGAATGTTATAAATAATTATAATAAGGGAAACCCAACATTTGATTTTGTCAAATAATTTCAGCATGATTTGAATAAAATGGGTAATTAAATTTAGTAAAAAAATTACTCAACTATTGTAGGTGTTATACAATGAATTAATTTAAAGGTGAAAGTTATTGACAAATTTTTTCCTCACCATCTCATCTCTAGAATATTTAAAATTTTATTTTGTTATTTGATATATATCATGCATCTATTGTGGACTTAAACCAATGTTTCCAGAAATAATATCAATATTAGTCATCCATGGGATGACTTCTGATCATATTTGTACAAGAAACATTAATGATAGGGAGTACGAGTCTCAAGATAAAAATTCAATAACTATTCGGGAGATGAAACTATTGATATTGATAGTTATCTATAAAAGTGATGGGGGATGAATATTATTCAAAAACCTGCAATAATAACCATTGTTTGACACACATGAATTCATTATTAAATACCCTAAATAATAGAAAATAGAATATAGGTAGTTAAGGAAAAATAAAACACCAAAATATGAAAATTAGAATAATAAACTCTTATTCAGCCAACTAGAAGATATAAAAATGTATTAATAAAAAAATTTAATAAATACAGAGTTATTTTCTATACATTGATTGTAATCCATGTTTCTTAAGGGTGGAACCAATACATGTAGACCTAAGATAATGAATACCTAAAAATAATTTTCAATATATATAATTTGATAACTTCCATTCAAATTTTTTTAATAAGTGATTTAATATCCTAAGGAATTATTACATTTAATATTAATGGTATGTCAAATATTTGAAAACATCTCAGGACTTTTAAGTTGTCATATCACCATACCAACCAATCTCAAGAATTATAGGGATATTATTTCATCAGATATACCCATATGAAGTATTCTAGGGAGGTTATCTAATACACCTTGACCAATCCTTGAGATTCTAGGGAGGTTTATAATGAATATGGAATAAAGAGATAATATATATCAACAAGATCTATCCCAAACAAGGGAGAAAAACAGACCAACCCTTGAAACATATTTCCCACACACACCAACCTCTACCGACATAAAAAAACTCTTATAAGGTCGCATTTTCTATGTTGAATACCATTACATCACTCAAAACTCTAAGTTGAATCAACAAATTAATAGATCTATAAAACAAATATCCCCATCTGAAGTCTCTGCTACACAAATTTAAAAATAAATTGTTAGTTTAATATTCTGGGAAACAATCTCATAGGCTACCCAACCACCATCATAAAAATTGATACAGACAAAATTATATAGACGATGTAAAATAGGAAGTTAATTCTACCATACGGTTAATTACACAATTTATACAACAAAAATAAACCATGATTCATACACAATTTCATATAAATAAAGTAGTAGCTCACAAATCATCTAAATTAGTTCTCAACTTGAATTGAGAAGTATGGAGATGCTCATATGGAATCAAATAAAAATTGAGAAGGCTCACAGTATAGGTGTTTCACACTCTAAAAATTCTAAGCATGAAAATTCATATTATCCACGGACAAATATCCAAAATGGCTGACTCAACACACTCAAAATTTCGAAACAAGCTCCACCACATCAAAATCATTTTTTTACAACCCAATTTCCCCAATAAGATTTAGAGAAAGTAGACAAAGACATACCTTTGAGAGAAAGTATAGAAAAACATACATTCGAGCCTTGGATTAATTTGATCCTTCAATTGTTCAAGCCTTGGATTTATTTGAGTCTTGATTCATGGATTTCTTCAAGATTTGATTCACTAGGGAGGAGTATAGAAAGTGGGTTACTTCCATATAAATATTTTGATATCACGATGAGTTCGCAAATCATTAGGGTTTTTTAAAATAGATATGGACACATTTATCAGCACATCTAAAAAATCACTGATAAAGATACCTTTTATCAGTGCTTAGGTAAAAAACAATGATTAAATGAATATTTTTCAGTGCTAAAGTTTTAGAGTTGATAAATATAGATTTTATTAGTGCTTTTTTAGCATTAATAAATATCAATCTTAATCAGTGCTAAAAAATGTTGACAAAAGATCCATTTATCAATTCTTATTACTTAATCCTTGATAAAGGATTCATAATTATAATTATAATATATATATATAGTAAATATATTCTTTATTTAAATATTTTAATTATAATTTTATAATTATTTAAATATATAATTATTTATTTATAATTATATAAATATTTTTAAAAAATAATAATATATATATAATTATATATATATTTGTAATTATATATATATATATTTAAATTATTTTCTAAAATATCATTTATTTTTTATAATTATAAATATATAAATGTATAAATATAGTAAATGTACATTTGTAAATATATTTATTTATAAAATATTTTTTAAAAAAATATATTTTTAACATTATTAATGAATATTTAATATGAATTTCATGAATGTTAAATATTAGTGAAATTGGATAAATTAAAAATAAGTACACAATAATAATATTTCAAAAATGGATATGTTTTGTGTGTGTGTGTATTCTATATAAAAATACATTAATTATGTATATGTGAGATCATATAACACAAGTTTGACCTATGTTAAATTGAAAATTCAAATGGAGTTCATTTTTGTCCATTACTCTTTTCAATTAGTGAGTATTTTTAATTCATATTAATTTTAAATTATAAACTATAATTCATTAGTTAAATATATAACCATTTCAGGTAAAGAATGAATATTTTTTATTATAGATATCATATTTATATACATTCATATATATCTATATATTTAATATATAATATTATTAACATTTTCAAAAATTATCTAATTAATAAAATGTTTAATATTTTTTCTCAATTTAATTATTTTTAATTTGTATTTGTTTATATTTCATTTTTCATATATCTATATATGTAATATATATATACTATTTATTATTATTTATAATTTATATATTGTATAATAAATTTATTTTTATTTATCAATAATTACTTAATTAATAAAATTTTAATAATTTTTTAATAAATTTATTTTCTATTTATCAAATTATTTAATTTTATTTGAACCTCTAAACACGCCAATAATGAATTGATTAGGGATCTGTTTATGAATGAAAAAATGAAATACTAATAAAGGGTTCCCTTTATTCATGCTAAAAAAAATTGCTGATAAAGTGTACCCTTTATCAGTGATGAAAATGATGATAAAGGGTGCCCTTTATTAGTGCTAAAACAAAATCTTAGATAAAAGTTAAACCTTACAAGTGTTTTTTAGCACCGAAAAATGTTCCCTTTATCATGTCTTTTTTCTAGTGTTGTTAAATACTAGTGTTGTTGTAGGCTGTTTTTGTAGTAGTGTAAATGCATGAAATTTGGGAAAAAGTATAAAGGTAATTTCATGAATAAAACTATGAGGTTCTTTAAATGTGGATTGTATGGTTATAAAGACAATGAATTTCAAAAGGTGATGAAGAGGCCAGTTGATATAATAGTGGAAATAAATATTCTAACTAATACCCCACCCACAATCTAGTTCTTTAAATACAAGGGGTATTTGAATTACACAAACTAGTGCAAGAATCCGAAGGTTTATGATGACAAATAATATCAACAACTTCTTAAGCCAAATGAAAAATTAAAATCTCATGAGATCATGACTATGGAAGTTTGTTACAAGAATGATGTTCTTAAGGTATAATTAACATCCACTCAAGACTACGTAATTTTTTATTTGATTCTAACTCAACCCACTATTTTAAATCTATGAATTTTTTTAAGGTTATCACATTACCAACTCAAATATTAGATGTTAGGTTAATGATGAAAACTCATAATTGTATGATGATCATATCTCAAGTCTATATCCCTGCTATGTTATAAGTGTGCGGTAATATTCTCAATGATAATCTTTACATTCTTCCTTTAGTTGAATTTGATGTCATTTTGGGCATGGATTTACTCTCTCTATATAGATCCCATATGTGTTTTTGAGGATGGTAAGTCATTTTTGATATTGAGGATAAAATTTGGATCATATTTAATTTGGATAATGAATATTAACTTCTAATGAACGTTACATCTAATATATATTTCATACAAACAATTCATGATGGATTATCACCTCAAATGGTTTGGGAGAAAATCGATATCCAAGATATGCCTATTGTTCTGGATTCTATGGATGAATTTCTTGAGGACATTCATATTCATCCCTCAAATCATTAGTTTGTGTTTTCGATAGAACTCATACATGGTGATACACTTATTTCAATGTCTCTACATAGAATTTCCCTGATTGAGTTGAATGAATTAAATAATCAAATCCATGAAAATAATAATATGTGATTCATACACCCTTTTTCATTACCTTGGAGTACACCTATTTTTTTATTTAAAATAAATATGGTTTAATAAATTAATTCATTGTTTACTAGGTACGTAACAATTTCAGTATCAAGAAAAATTATCATTTACCCCGTATCAATGATTTGTTTGATAAATTATAACAATCTCGATGATTTTAATTAATTTAACTTCTATATACATATCATTAATTGAGGGTCATAAAAGAGGGTATACCTAAGTCATCCTTTTGTATTATGTATGGTTATTATAAAATTAAATTGATTCTATTTGGTCTTGTTAAAGATCATTTTATATTAATGTATTTAATGAGTAGATTCTCTAGATAATACCTTGATCAATTTGTGTTTGTCTTTATATAAAATATTCTTATATATTTTAAAAACAAGGAAGATCTTTAAGAACATTTGAATATTTTGAGGAAGACCTTGAGGAACAATAAGTTGTATACTGAATTTACCAAGTGTGAATTTTGGAAACATAATGTTGTATTCATGGGTCATATAATCTCAAGTGAGGGTATATTAGTGGAAGCCTAAAAATGGAGTTATTGAACAATGTCATAAAACAACCAAAGTAATCTAGATACATAATTTACTTGGGTTTCTAGGATAATAATTATTCTTTGTGAGATATTCCCCAATTCTTTCGACTCTAATAACCAAGTTTCTTTATAACGGAATGATGTTCCTTTTGATAGATGAATTTAAAGAAAATTTCAATGATTAGAAAATAAAGTTGTTCAATACACCTATTCTTACACAAACCTATAGTGGAGAAGGGTTTATGATATTTAATAATGCATTGTAGAAGGTATTTGAATGTTTACTCTTATATAATAATCTAGTGATATCTTTTTCTTCTTTCCAATTGAAAATTACGAAAAAAATATCTGACTCGTGGTTAGGATTTGGCATTAGAAATATTTTCATTGAAAATATAAATGAGATATATTATTGGTGAATACTGTGATATATATATATATATACAGATCATAATAATTATTAAGTATATATACATTTATAATGAGTGGGAAATTCACCAAATGGGATGGTTGGAATTGATTAAATATTTTGAATTATTAACACACTACCATCCTGAGAAAGAGAACAATATGGTTGATTCTATGAGTGGAAAATATAATTCTATTCTATCCATGATGCGAATTGAAATAGATCCAATATTTATGGATTTTCTGAATATTGATCTTGGAATCATAAGAATAGGGGATAGATCAAATCATTCTCATAAAAATGTTCTACCCTCCATCAATGTGAGGCATAAATATGTGCATAAGGAGGATGTGTAACTATAGAAGAATGTGAGAAATATTCCTGAGTTCTACCATTATTGTGATGGAATGATGTGGTTTAAGATACATGTATGTATCACATAAATAACAACCTTAAACAAGGATATTTTGGATGAATCTCATGGTTAATCATTCCCTTTTATCCAATATATACAAATATGTATATAGATCTGAAAGAGTATTTCTAGTGGGATAACCTGAAAAGGGGTGTTGTAGAGTATATATTTTGATGCCTATTATGTCCTCAAGTTATGCTTGAGAGATTTAATTATCATATTATGTTACAAAAATTATCTATGCCAAAATTAAAATTTGAAAACATTATAATAGATTTCATCTTCAGAATACCCAATACATTTAAAGGGCACAATGTTATTTGGGTTTTATACAATCTCCTTACGAAATCAGTGTAATTTACTTCCATCAAAGAATATATATATTCTCTATCAATTTTCTAGGATATAAATTAAGTAATATTGAATTTTTTATAGAGTACCACATTCTATTATATCTTATAATTATTTTAGGATTGCCTTGAAGTTATGGAAAAATCATCAATAGGATCTGGATATAGAGTTATGTTTTAATACTGCAGATCATCCTACAAAAATGGTCGGTATGAGAGGACTATTAAAACTCTATAATACATGTTTAGATCATTCTCAATTGATTTTAAATGTTTTTTGGATCAAAAACTTCCGTTTGTGGAATTTTATTACTATAATATATCTCACTCAAGCATATATATGTCTCCTTATAAATTGCCCCACACTAGAAAGTACATAAATCCAATTTGATAGGATTAGTTTTGAGAAATAAATAAATATTTAACCTAATATAGTTGTGTAAATAGAATATAAGGTTATATCTATTTCGCAACACATTATAGAATCTCAGCATCAATAGAAAAGTTTTGATGAAATTTATTAGTGAGATCTAGTTTTTGAAGTCAATGATAGTGTAATCCTATGAATATCTATTTAGAATAAAGTGATGAGACTTAAATGAAGGGAAATATTATCCCCGTATATATTAGCCCCTTTTAAATTAATTAATATACCTGGATAGTTTCTTATCACTTGGTGCTTCCACTGATTCTCTCTCAAGTTATAGATGTTTTTTGTGCATCTCTACTAAGGAATTACACACCAGATCATTGATATATGATGAACTCAAAGGTCCTACCATAGAATAATGATCCCTTTTGTGAGGAATAAATTTTATAGATTTTTTATAATAGAGTAAATTTATTAGTAAATAAGACCACTCACTTTGTCATACTTTTAAAAAAAATTTAAGGAAGTTACACGGGAACCTAAAGATGTGATGAGGAAAAATTATCCCATGTTATTTATATCAATGGGAAATAATTTTGGTCAAATTATTATAAATGGATGGAATATAACACTATAGTGATTTTATGATATATTTTTACTTAAATAAATTATATTTCTTTGTTATCTTTCATTACACACATTTTTCAGTTTTAAAAAATGACGATATATTATAGAATTATTATTATTTAATGTGAAAATTATTTCCTTTCCTTTATTTTCATGAAAAAAACTAAATAATGAGTATTTAGTTTTTACATGTGTAAAAAATTAATTCATTGGTTATAAATTGATTACATAATAAATTAAGATGATTTAAAAGTAAAAGATATGATTTCCTAAAAAACTATACGTATGTATGAAACTTATTCCATCATAATAAATTAAATTAATAAATATTTCTGAAAGATTTTACTGAAATTTATATATTATAAAATCAATTAAATTTTTTAACACTCATTTATTAGGGTTTACTAAGAATGGGATATAAATAAATTCAGTTTTATGCTTCAACACACATTTTTCAAAAAATAGTCTTCATTTCATTTTTCACTCAAATTTTAAAATGAATTTAATCCATATAGAAAAAATTTAATATTTAGAAATGAAGTCAGTTTTTGGAATCATTATTTTCATATTTTGTAAATAGGTCACTTTTATTTTCAGTCATTCAGAATAGTAACCATAGTAAACATTAATCACCATGGTAAGGGTAAAACATATAAAATTGGTTAAAACTTTGGGATAAGGCTTTAAAATATGACTAAGAAATTACATTAACATATTTTATGAGTAGAACTGTGAAATTACTATCCCTTTTATGAAAATATGACAACTTTTTGAAACTTTTCTTTCATTATGACATTTATATAATTTTATGAAAGGGATAAATACAAAAAATTCACTATATTGGTTTTAAATTATATTATATTTCTTATAGGTAAAAAGAAGTTATAAATGGATATAAAAGTTTATTTTGAACAAAAAAAATTATTATATTGAGAATAATTGTTTTTTTATTTTTATTTATGATTTAATTACCTTAAAAACATAAAAATATTCAATACAATGCTTGAGATGATAGTAAAAAAATAATGGTAAATGATTTTATAAACAATATAATTAATATATTTTGGATGAATTGTTGTATTACAAGAATTTAATATGTAATTATAAAGTATAAATATTTTTAATGTGTGTATATTTGAAATAAAAGTTTGTATTTATGTCATTGAATAAAAAATAAATTAATATTTACAAAAATGACTTGATGATATTTTATTTTAATTAAGATTTATTTAAATGGTTTTAAAGTCCTAAAAATGTTATAATTGGATAATTTTTATATTAAATGGTATAATATTTCATCCATGGAATATTTTTGATCCACTTTTCAAATTAAAAGTAAATTTGTGACCCATAATGTTTAAAAAATGTATTACCTCTATTACGGTTTAAAACGGTTAATGGGGGGTTGATACAAAATGTAATATTTAAAATGAAACATAAACATGCAAAAATAATATTGGATGAATGTATTTTGGCATTATTATATCCTTAATATTAATGTTTGGTCATTTTTCCACTTTACAAGATTATGATATATATTATATTTAAATGTTTTTATGTAATTTCAAGTATGTTATTTTCCTCAATTATAAAATTCCACCTCTTATTATCCCTTAGTAAAAAATATTGACCCTTATATATCATACAATACATACCCTAATACAATATATCTTCTTTAATCATGTTCTATATGTTCTATTAATTCCAAAATACCATATTTTCAATTCTAAATGAGTAATCCAAAGGAGGTTTCTCAACATAGGGGTATAACTCTTAACCAAGTACTTTAAAATTTATTTATTCTTATACCTTATATAAATATATGGTATCTATTATAAAATAATTAATTCAGCATCATAAATATAAATATATTTTATTCTAATGATGTAATAAAAATTATCCACCTTCTTTCCATCATATGTGAAAAGAAAACATCACTTGTGCATATGTGTGGACTGCTACCTCCACAAAATAATGTGTTTCATTTTTCACCAATGCTTCACATTAGTGGTGATAATAATGGATTAAATGAATATTTCAGATGTTTATGATATTATTATATTCCTATAAATGTGAATTAATATTTAATTTTATTTCGTTCTATCCATCAAAAAGTGGAAACATCACTTTTTCTCACATACGAACTATAATATCCAGGAAGGGATCGAATATATTTTTCATCATCTCTTTAGATTGATAGTTATAAATGTGTATATAATGATTATAGATGATACACATCACATAAATAACATTAATTTTTTGATGTATCAATGATCAAAGTATAATAAATGAGGCTACTAAATAGAAACATGCATTAAAAAAACAATTATCGCCTATAGAAGTGATTTTTATAAAGAATTGTTAATAAACCAGTGATGAGATGTTGTAATTAAATCATATATTGTTTCATATATTTTAATATAATTATGTAATATGTTCCAAATAAATCTATATTTAATATACAGGAGGTTTTACTATGTACTAATAAATTAAAGTCTTCTTGAATGAGGGAAGGCATATTGGGGGTGAATTGGGTAAGGGTTGGGTGAGACAAATGGATTGAGGGGTGGGACTAAGTGAGGGGAGTGAGTGCCCTTTTATAGTGGACGAGGAGTGTAATTCTTATAAATACCAAATATTAAATAGTACTGGTAGTCATCCCTTACCTCTTCAGCCTCCAATAATGAACTATTTTCATCAAAATAGGGGATATGGTTGAAAACTGGCCATAAAATCTGTTTTGGGAAAGTTCTTGGTCATTTTTCCCATATTTTTAATGTTTATTTCCATTATAAAGGCATTTTACTCTTAATCATAGTAATTAATTCTATCTACTTTCACTAATAATTTTAATAAAACAATAAGTTGACCATATTAGATATTATAAATCATTTTTAATCCAAATATATAAGCTATTTGGACAAATTAGAACCACATAATTGATAGAAATTATTTTTAATTTAATCTCTTCAAATGGGATGAGAAATATGGGTTTTAATATAAAAATGTTAAAAATATTACTATGTTTTTATATCTGAATTTAATATATAAATGATTCAAATTACATAAATTGTATTAATAGATTTATAATTAAACTATTGTAACTTTAAACCCAATTAAAAATACAATTTAACATTTTGAATTATATATATGAAACAGAACATTTAAATTAGAATAAAGTATTCTTTAATATTCATCAAAAAAAATTAAACATCTCTAAAAAATACCATAAAGTGACAAAAAATAACAATAAGATAATTTTTAAAATTCAAATTTAAAAAATAATGGTTGTTTTTTTTTTTAAATTTCTAAAATTTTCAAAATTTAGTTTTAAAACAAGTGTGCTAATAAATGAAATAAAAAATTCCTTTATAAAAATACAGCTTTTAAAATGTAAAATTGTATTTTTTTTTCTTATCTTATACCTATAATACTTATTTAATGAATTTAAAAACATTTGATGATATATAAATCTTATAAATATCATTTTATAAAAGTAATTAATTGAATTTTTTAGGATAAAACCTTTTTTGGAACATTAAAATCTCTTTTTAAAAAATAATTTTGTCGATATTCAATTTGTTTGTATATTCATTTCAAATTAATTGGATACCAATCAATTAATATATATATTTCACTAAGTTATTTAATCCTATTTATAACCACCAATTTAATAGTAATGAAATAATTATCATTTTAAATAATAATATTAATATTATTCAGTAAAACTCATTCTTCTATGTAACTCAAGCTACTAAAGAAACTCTTTATTGCATGAAAAGTAAGCTAACCCAGTATTCCATGAATTTCAAGATATATAATATATATATATTATTTAATGTTTAAAATATATCAAAAAAATATTTTATATTCCTGTCAATGCTTTTTGTTTCATATCATACACGTTATCGAATATGACGTACTTATTTTAAAATTTTGGGGTGTTACATGATTACTATTTGAAAACCAAAAAAGGGTCATTGTAATATTAGACCCATTTCTTTAAAATGTGTAGGTTATTCATGCTAAGTAAACAAATCCTTTTAGGAAATTAAAAAATAATTATCATTTCAATTAGGAGTCATTTTATTTAAAATAAGATAAAATAGTTTTTTTATTTGAAAAGTTAAACACACAATGGTGAATAGCCGTAAACAACAATAATTTAAATAACAATAAAAAAATACATGCATAATTAAACATGGGAACACCTTGGAGATGAGGAAAAAAGATTGAAAAATACTACAATAATAACCATTATACAAGTGTTTATGATGTAATACAACATCCCTAACGATCGTTTAGACCCTACATGGAATAAAAAAGGGGAAAATCACAAAGAATGGAATAATTCATTCTAATAATCACTAACAAAATCTTGATCCTAAGATTTTGTAGCATGTGTATCTTGACATCCCTCCCACACCACTCATTTTCTATTGAAATATGAATTGTATATGGGAAAATAAATAGTTAAAAGAAGTGATATGACTATAAATGTGTAAATATTTTTTATATATATTAATATAGGTATAGATATACATATACTTATACATATAGGAAAGATAAACCCAAAATAAAAACACACCTATAAAACCACACTCCTCATATCCACCCATTAATTCCAATACAAAAACAATTTATTATAGATGGGACCAAATAACATCAACCATAAGGCGTACATTTTCAAGGTTCAATTATTTTTATAAAAAACTACTACATAGTGCCAACCAAGCCTCATAAAGATTTCATTAAAATCATAAATTGGGAAACAATCATAAAAACCAAACTCATATCATTATAATATATCTAAAAAAATTATATTAGTTTCAAAGAACCATTTTTAAGAACCAATCACACACTTAAAACTTGTTCCACCCATTCAGTATAAAGAACAAACTACTTTGAGATATTTTATAATTCTATTCTAAGTTCAACAATGGAAGATTATCAAATATTAGGTGTGTCTGGATGTTAAAAAAATGAAACCATGTTGTTTGATAGAAGGATGTTTTGTATTAAATGATAACCAATATAAAACATAGTTTTCAACTTTAGGGTTCCATAAACACTTGAAATACTAACATTAGTTATCTAAAAATGGATTTATGGAACAAGAAATTAATAGATCTGGAATTAATTAATAAAATATGGGTAAAACCTACCTTAATCTATGGAAACAAAAGTCACTTTCAATAATTCAAGCAAGAACAAGCCTCAATAAAAGCATTACAAGTTGTAGATGATAAAACCCTAAAATTAGAGACATTCCATCAACATATAGTTCATCCACCATGGACTCAAAATGGAAGGGAGACAAGAAAAAAGATAAATAAGAGGAATAAGGATACAAAAGTAGGAGGGTGAGACTTACCTTTAAGAACTGGTCTCAAATCATGAATAAACAACTTAGAATAACCATAGAGAGGGTAAACATTATAGAGAGAAAAACCATAGACTGTAGAATTTTAATTGGTTGAGAGAGGAGACTTTGGGGGTTTGATTTTTGGAGGGTATATAGGTAATTTCAAGTTGTTTAAATGATTGTAAAACCAAATGGTTTATCCACGCAAACTATAAGACCATGCTCCAATTTTGTACCCCACACTAGACATACTCGGAAATCTAAAGGGTTTGGATACACTGTGAGAAAAACCAAGTGCCAACCATGAAAAACAACTATACTAAGAATTCCATGTCACTCGCATGATTTCAAATTGGTTAGTAATAAGCATTCACTAAATTTTATACCCTACACTAAACCTCCATAATTTAAAATTTTTAAATAAAAATCACTAGAAACATTAATGATAGAAATATTACTAATAAATATATTAAATAATATAAAATATCATGGTGAGGGTGTGAAATTTATTCCCACCAATACATTTTATTCCCGTATAATGTTTTCGTGGATTTAGTTGATCAGTGTAAATAATAATATTTAACCTCTAAAAACATGAATTTGTAAAAAAACCAAGGAACTACACAACCAACAATGAGATAAATCTTAAGATTCTAACAAAAATGAGTCGAATTCATATCTTTATATCAATGTATCTAACAATGAAACTACATGGTCAAAATTAATACCCATATCTGCCATTATCAAAGAATATTACCACAGAGTATCTAAGCTAGGATACCAAGATATAAAAAGGATAAATTAACTATTTTGAAATCCTAATCATATTATAATTACTCTAAAACACACAGCCTTGATGGATAAACAACCACCCTTAAAAACATTTATGGTCACACAAAAATAAAAAACCACACACAACCATTAATGATTCCTAATTTCCATAAGAAGAAACTAGAAACATTGAGTTTAAACATTTCCTCAGAACCCAAGGGATATAAAATCATCATAACCTAAAATAAAGAACAGTGTAATTAAACTAGATATAAATATTTGATAATAATGAATAATACCTCATGAATCCACTTAATAAATATCCTCTTAAATATTTTTGGCCTGGTAATCCTTCTAAGTGGTAGATCTAGCTCCACCACCTTCATTTACATCTTCTTCATAAATACTATTCATATGACACAAATAGACACATCCACATAATTTCTTCAAATCTTTCTGACAAAAGAACTTCATATAACATAAATTGTCACGCTTATTACACAATTATATCCTTTCCTTGGAAGAAGCTGATAAGGAGAAATAAGAAGGCCTCTTTATACTACAACATAACAACTTAGACTCATTCTTCTTTATAAAACCCCATCGAAGGAACCACTAAAACTATGCTCTAGATTGAAGGGCCACTAGGCCTTAAGCATGCCTCCCCATATGCCAAAGTATGTCGACTAGCAGTGAGTGTCTAAATAGGTAACATCCTGGAGAGTATACCCTATGGTTATAAATCTACTCATGGTAATTATAAAGGATAGTCATAAATAAAAATTTTATTGTGGAATAATTTTAATATATTCCATATAATCATATATACACTGTGGATATAATGATCAAAAAATAATAGCCATACCTAGAATAGAATGTATACATGTCATGATAGTCATACAAAAGAGACATGAAAGATCTCCCATGGACAATAATAAGTACATATACAAAATCCAAAAAATAAATTGTACCTTAGTATATATGATCTGCCAAGCCTGCTTCCATCCATCCCATACACCCACGGTGCATCCCTGATCACTATGATCAATCCCATGAGTCTAATCCCTTACCTGATATCAAAGACATAAGTGTACATTCACCCCAATGGGACCATGTAGGGTGTGATTATAAACTCAATAGGCCTCCAGAAACATGTATCTATCATACATCAATATTTTTACCAGTGTATTCTTGAATAATTATATAGTAACTATACCCACATATAAATTATCATAGTTCCTAGTTGCTCAACAGCCACAAGGAAGTGTTTACATTTATCAGATAACACTAGAAAGGGAATTTTGTATCCATGGTCTTTCACACCTAGAGAACCCTCATTATCTCATTTATAAACATGTCACCTTAAACCATGTGACAACCAAAACCCTTTGTAGATTTTTTTTGGAAAACCATTGTCTCAACATTATTCCTAAAAAATATATCACAAGTCCCTCATACATTCAATCATCAATTCAGTATCATCTCAATAACCTAACATCACATATAATTTTGGTATCCATCCTTTCATAAAACCTTCCCATTATCCTCAACATCACAATGATCCTCATCCATAAAATGATGGTATCACACCATCAAGGTTGGATTTTTGTTGTTATTAAATCCCCCGTTATTGATGGTCACCACCATCCCAGAAGCTGCAAATTCTATGGAGGACTCCACCCATAATGAGTGGTCCACAACACCTCACTATGTCCTTCATTTTTTTCACATGACTCTAAAGGAAAAATTCGTAAATCTTATTCATAAAAAAACACCAAACATACCTAAGAAATTTCATCTAGTGGAACTCTATCTACACATGTGATCCTCTTCACCTAAACACATCCTGGTTCATCACCATATGCCTCAAGATTATGAACCTTGTCACCATAATTTTAATGATCAACATCTCCCAAGGAATCCTAGACCAATCCCATCTTGTTCCCATGGAATTCACAAACTTATAACATATTTTTATTAATATATACAATCAGAATAACATTCCCAACAAATTCAAAAACTCCATTCACTCATATCTTTACCTATCCAACCCAATGTTTACAATATACATAAGAAAACCCATATATATATCACAATAATAATAATAATAAATAATTAATTATTTAAAAAAATGAACTCTTGAAACACCCCACTCACATTTATCTAAGTGTGAATCCCATTAAATATGTATAAACAAGGAGGAATCCAGGGAACACCTACCATATAATCATAACCCATCACTAAAAAAAGACATATCTCGAAGTCAATCCATATCAGATTAACAAAAAGAATCATAAAAACACCATAAAAATAGAGAAGATGACCACAAATGGAAATTGAATTATGAATAGTGAGGTAAAGGAATAATCAAAATAAGATAAATTGTATTTTTATCAAGAGGAATCCAACACTATCAAAAACAATTGAATTAGACTCAGAACCAAAGAGATAGGCTAAGTCCTAGAGGAAAACCCCAGGGAGAGATCTGTGGAATGAGATGCATAAAATAAGAGAGAAATGGGAGGAATAATTTATAAGTAATAGAGGAGGAAAATATTAGTTTTTCACTTTTGAATGAGTTGGACTGTTAGGCCGCATGGTTTTGCTAAATGTACGCCCATTGTGTGTACTCACAGTGCAAAGGGGTGAACCCTTAAACAGCAAGGAACATCGTTTATCAAATACTTCATAGATTTTATTCCCTCTATAGATTTTTTAATAGGTTCATTACATATTTTTTTAGTCCACATCAAATGGGTTTTTAACTATTCTCTAGTTCAAATGGACTACACAGTTTAGGCCACATGGTTATCTCTAACCCTTTACATAGTTCTGTGTCTCTTGATTTTTTGTTTTTTTAGACTAATGCTTCTTAAAACAAACCGAACCCCCTGATACACTTATCAAGCATTAAAACCATTCAAAACAACATTTTAACATGTGTTAATTCCCAAAATTTAATTTTGATTCCCAAAACCAATGTTGGACCCTCCACTAAATTCAAAATTCAAAAACACTCAAGAGTTTCGGGTAGTTCAAAAACTCAGGACATTACAACCTCCCCACCTTAAAATAGTTCATCCTCAATCTATGTGATCTTTCACTGATATGGTACTGAACATACCCATTTTATCAATTAACCTATAATATCTTGATCATATAGTCATAAGATAATTCATCACATGGCTCCCCGCATTAGGAATTACCTACCTAATCACATCTCAATGAAAACATGAACATTCAAATGGCTCCTCAAACCATCCCCCATAAATATATATCCCAAAATTTAATACAATTATTTCGGAACCCCCTTTGGATTCTCAATTTATACATGCATAACATATTATTCCCACACAATCCTTCATCAGAACTCATGCCCAAAATTTCTACATGACATCTAATACCCAAAGGCTTCTGTATCACATCGATTTTACAAAAGAGACACCACAGCATATATATCTATATACACACTAAAAATATTTCATCATGCTTTAGAATCTCATACAAGCTATGCATCATGTGCAATTCCCACATATTAACCCATAACTGGATAATTTTTCTATGACACATGAACCTCATGTGTCAAAATTAATTGTACTACAAAAGGAAAACTATCATGATCATAGCATACCTCTAACCATAGTTGTCACCCCATATTATTATGATCATACTAGATGAACTTTATACACATGGCTTGATGTCCAACTACCTAAAGATTATCCCCTTATATAATTTCACCCACTACTGATCACTGACCCCACTACTAGGTCTCTCTCACCCTCTCACAAACTGTGCAAATAGTAGTATCCCAGTTACCTACTCCTGGTACCAATCTGGGTCCTACCTTGGTTCCCTGATTCTAACTCAACCTTTGACTCCCATATATATTACCATTATTCCTAAATAACCTCTCTATATGTATCATCTTCCCTCATGATCAGCACTCATTTGGAGGTCATTCACACTGATTTCATACGTGACTTAACTACCCACACCTTAAGCATGCTATCATAAAGCCACACCATGTTGGTCTACTTGATTATCTGACCAAACTTCCATGATGAATATCATCACAAGCTCACATCATGTTACCCAATGTAACACTTCCTAGATCACTTGACATCATTGATCGACTTGAGTAAGTCCTTTATATCATATTTCCCTTGGATATTAGCTCATGATTGACCACCTTTGAGAATTAGATCAACCTAAAGATATTCACCTAAACCCTAATGGAATACATAAATCCATCCTTGAATCACCTCAACCTAGAAATTTTTACACCTACCATAGAGGTTCTGAGTGGTGATAATTTTATGAACCTGGAAAAAAATACCATGATATATGTATCCCCATGATATAGGTTCATGAACACATAGGCTCGATTTCCCTTAACCTCCTCAGATATAAATTATTGAAGAATGTGGTCTCAAAACCCTTCCATTTGATCCCCTGATGCCTACATATATGTCCCACCATCTCTTTTATAGTCCCATGAGAATATAGGTAACCATATTCACCCACCACATTGTTTCTATCTTAATCTGATTGAAAATGACCTGAATAGACTAATCTAGTCTCATACTACCTACATTCCACCATCACTCTGAAATAGTAGTGTATGTTGCAACTGGATATCCTGCATCAAATACATCATTGATGACTCAACTACCCAATATTCCCTATCAATACACTAAACTTTGTTCACTAAGATCATCTTGAGTTTCTTATCTATCTAGGTCCCGAACTCTACCTTCTACTGACGATTCCATGCATGCCCTATATCCTCTACATATGCATCATTCTCATATCGACCCTCAGGGGCATCATCTCATGTATTATCTTATAGAACCACATCTCATCCTTCTAGGAACTCCACCAGATCCCATCTAGGTGGCATCATGGTGAAGACAAAAAACAATGGTTGATAACAACAATAATAGTATTTATATCTAAAAAAGGGAAAGTGGTAATTGGAAGTGCATCTCCCCACCCTTACTCTTCCCTAAAACAAACAGAATGCATGGAATCCAAACTAATATCCCCTTTCCTACGCATATCAAAGTTAGGAATCACATACCAAGAATACAAAAATCACCTTCTTAGGATGGATTAGTTTAATTCCACAAAAAAATATTATATAAAATTTTATTTATCTTGTTGTGGATATTTTTAAACAACCCACCCCATTTCTTTTATTCATATCTACCCTTATTATAGTTAGGCCCATATAAACCATGCACACATATAATCACATATCAATTTTTCAAAAACTACATTCATGGGTGGATGAGTATAATTCCACCAAGAAGATATGTAGGAAAATGTTGTTTAGGTTTTTTATAACATTAAAAATACCAAAACATTTTTATTTTATTTTATCATCAAAATACGATCAATATCACAAAAATATATCATGTGAATATGAGTTCCTAGTATGTTTCATGAATGATCCCCCATTTCCATACCAGGCCAAGGGTCACAATATCATAAAACAAAAACATCACACTCAATTGAGTCACTCAATTTGGAAATAAATCAACTAATATATCTCAAAACAAGAATATCAGTTCCCATCACTTTAAACATGGTAAATCCTTAATTCATGGGGTTTCATGCACCCAAACATGATATCTTTACCGAGTTCTAACTTCATCCTAGTCTCCGACCCACCGTAGAACAAATATCATAGAATTTTAAAAACCTTATTTTCATATCACATAGAAACCAGCTGATAATTGGGCTCTAATACCGTTTATAGCACTCCAACCCAAGATCCACTTAACATGTGCTCTGGGTCAAAGGACTTCTGGGACTTAGGTGCACCTCCCCATACAACATAGGATACCGAATATTAGTAAGGGTAATAATATGTAATATTGTGGATACTATACCCTCTAGTGATAGTAATACGAATGATAACAATAAAGGATGGTTATAAATAATAATAGTATTGTAGAAGACTTTCAAAATTCTCAGTGGAAGCATAGATAACTAACAATAGTAATGAGCCAAAAGAAACAACCATACATAGAATAAAAAAGTAAACATGTCATTACAGTCGTTCAAAATAACAATGAAAGTTCTCCCATGGTCGATCATAAGTATTAATGATAAAACCCAAAGAGAAACTCTATCTCTATATAGATAAAAAAATTCATCTTCTATCTATCCCCTACACCCACAGTGTATCCCTTCTCACTAAGTTCAAACCAGTGAGCACGATCCTTTACCTAATCTCAAAAACACCGAGTATGCACGCATCCCAGGGGAATAGTGTAGGGTGTGAGTATGAACATAATATTCCAACAAAAATGAGTTCCTATCTTACATCCATATTTATTCCATTGTATGAATGTGTAATTAATTATTAACTAAACTAAAAAATAAATTAACCCCAATCTCTTATTCTCAATAGCCACCAGGAAGTATTTAACTACTTAGTATAACATAGGAAATATAACTATGTATCATGGACTGGCACACCCATATAATCATTAGTCTCCCATTTGTAAACATTTCACGTGGCACCTCAAAATAAAAAAACCAATTTTTATCCCTTGTTAAGTAAAACTGAATTCCCAATGGAACATCCCATAAATATATCACAAATACCTTGGGATTAAAATCATAAAATCATCATCAGCTCAACAGTACAACATCCCAAGGCATGGATATATTCATCCTTTCATAAACCTCACCCATATGCCTCAAAATCAAATTAGTCCTTCTCTCCCATCAAATGGGATCACACCATCAACTATGGATTCTTATGATGAGAACCTACCCCATAATAGATGGTCACCACAATCCCCTAAACTAAAAATCCTACATTGTCCTCCACCAACAATTAGTGGTTAATAATACCTCACAGAGTCCTTTACTATGAAAATAGGACTCTAACATCACTATAGTCCAACCTTAGAGAGTGGAAATAACCAACATTTCCCAAGAAACAAAATATAATACAAATGAATCACTACATGTGAACCCATTTTCCCAAACATTACATGGTTCATCAATATACACCTTTTCCTAAAGTACCCCATCCCTTTAATTTAGGTGATCAACATCACCCCAATAATCATGGGATATTCTTTTCATTTTATTATAGAACTCATATAAATATAAATTATTTGAATTAATCAATTTCACTAGCATGCCTTTCCCAAAAAATTCATAAACTCCATTCACACATATCTTTCTCTACCCAATACAATGTCTATAATATCCAGGAAAAACCCCATCGACATCTCACAATGATAATAATAATAATGAAAAAATTATGTAAAAATTGGTTATCCTAGAACTCCCCATGTATGTGTATTAAAGTGTACATCAAATAGAATAAATATAAATATTGATAAATCTAGGAACCACAAAATTTACACTCATAGAAACTCAATAACTAAAGACTAGACACTAATTCGAGATTTATGAGATGAAAATAAAGAATCTAAGAAATTACCTTAAAACATGGAAAATGATCTCGGATGGAAATAGCATTCCAAACAATGAGGAAAAATAATAATATAAGCAAGAGTACTTTTAGGAATACTAATAGGGTTCTAATTTGCTGAACAAATCCTGAATTGGATCATGAACAAAGGTGATACACCCAATCCTAGAGGAGAACCCAAGGGAGATCCCCATGACCAAAAATTCATAAAATATGATAAAAATGGGAGAAATAAATTATAAGTAATATAGGGAAAAATTAATTTCACAATTTTAAAGAGGTGAATGTTTAGGCCATAAGTTTTTTCAACTAAGAAGAAACTGTTCACACAGACTGTCCAAAGGGGACACCCCCTTGCATGGCTAGGTGCATATATTTTCAAAACTGATCATAGTCCATGAGCCCCATTTGAATTTTTCGGTATTTAACTCACATAGTTTTTATGCCACCTCACATGATTTGTTCTAATAGTTCATTATTTCAAATGGGGTTCACATCTTAGGCCCCACGTCTTTCTCTAACTGTGCAATAATCATATGGCCAGTGTTGTGTCTCCCAATTTATGGTTTTAGAATCCCAATACTTCTAAAACCAAACTAAACCTTCAATACACTAATCAATAATTAGACATCATCCAAAAATAATGTATTATTTCATTTTAACTATCAAAAGTAAATTTTCATACTCAAACCCAATGTTTGATCCATCAACCAAATAAAAAATAAAAAAACTCTCTGGAATTCCATCCTTCTCAAAAACCCAGGGCATTACATGATTTTCCATTCCATTACTCTAGTTCCATTATCCAATTATAGGAATAGCGGATCAAAAATTCAACTCAATAACTATTTTAAAGACATTTCATCCCAAAAAACCTACCTAAACACTTCTGTATATGGGATTAAACAAAACTTTAATATATTGGAATGAATATTCAGATGAAGGTGAATTTCAATATATCAATCCTTCAATTAATCATCTATGGTAAAATGTAAAATATAGTAGATAATATCTAAGAAAATGAGAAGGTTCTAAAATACTAATGATCTTCTTATTGATTGTAGAAAAAAAATTATTAACTTATGAATTTTCACTACCTTAGAAAAATATAACTTGATGAACTAGTCCTTAAAACCTTCCTAATAAAGGTTATTCTATGGTTTTACCTAAATTTTAAACTTTCACCAATTCCAATGTAATCCTCCTTGTACAGAGTTCATGTACAGGATCATCAGAGACTTGGGATGCTCAATAATTCTAAATGTATTTTATATAATCCACATCCATTATTTTTCTTCAAAAGGATCCGACTAACCAAAACAGAGAGGGGGGAACTACTTTTAAAACTCTATATGGAAATCTCTAGGTTGATCGATTGAAGGGTTAACATGTGGGAAACCACCCATATATTCCTTATGAAATCCATTAATAATTGGTGGAGGCATAATCTAAAAAAAATCAGAAACTCAATTAATAATAATTTAAACAAAAATAATACACGACCATAGGTATAACTCAACTTAAAATAACACTCTATAAAATCAAATCACAACATCAAAAATGATGTTTAAAAATATGTTTTCAAATAATTTCAAAATCACATGTTTATTTATGAAATCATAAAAAATCACTTTTAAATAATTTTAAATTTCTAAAAATTCCTTATTAAAATAATTTATCCACTTCTAAGAAACAAGTTAAATTTAATTCGTCATAGAAAAATATTTTTCAGACCTAAAAACATCACATTTTACAAGTAAAATGGAAATAATATCACGGATCCCCCTTTAAAATTTTTAAAGGCCAATTACATTCTCTTTAAATTCAACATTTGTATTTTAAAATATGAAATCCACTTCACCCAATTTTTTGAAGATTATTTATTAAATTAAAATTTTAATTTTCCAATTAAGAATCAAAATTCCCTTTCAAAACCTGATTTAAATAATTTCACATAACGAAACAAATCACATGATATAAAATATGAAAAAGGGGGACTGATAATCATTCATGATTGGACTATAGGTTTTGGTGGACAATGTGACAATCATGAATCTACCATTGAGAGTAACATTAAACCATTTACGTAGGATCCCAATGGTTTTCGAATCATGTGATCTCACTATATACTACTAGATAAATTATTATTATCATACATTGAAACCCCTGAATCATTTATGTAATCCATATATCATTAAATAAAATTGAAAACCAATAATAGAGGATAAAATATACTAGAAAAAAAAGAATATGGATAAAAATTCAACACTTTCAACACAACATCCCATGGTAACTCAAGGTTTGGTGCTGAAAGATTTATTAAAACTGTCCTTCATACCCACACCACTTGTTTTGACTATCCTATTTCAAATCCAATGTTACTGAACATAATAATGGGTATTTTAGAAACTATGACCTTTTAATAACCTCGGATCTAGTGTAGTTATTTCATAAACTAGTGTAGGATACCCCTGAACTAGGTTCCCAATTTGTCCCATTAAATACCAGAACAACATTCCTAATCACACCAGGGTGGAAACTAGTATCGGTAAATTTGATATACAAAAGTGAGAATGGATTTTCTAGATAAATATGATTTAATAAGGAGAAAAATTGGCCTTTAATGTTTTTAAATACTCTTCCATGCATTGTAAATCCAAGAAAAAATGAGTGAATATTATTTAAATTTAAACATGAAAAATAATGTAGAGCCATCATAGATATATCAAAAAAATAAAAATTATATTGAAATTAATCCTAGGTAAAATAAAATAGGAATCCAAGTAGTCTAATAATTATAAGGTAAAAAATAAAAAACAATAATACCCAATAAAATATCTTTGTGACCCCTAGGTTAACACCCATCCTCAATAAAAACATACCCCGTGAAGATCAATTCCAAACTGGGAAATAATATATTTATAGGCATGAGAAAAAATCCCGATTGGTATACAAATAGAATAACACTCTATGAATAAACATTAAATAAAAAATCTATTTCCTACAAATTTTTATTAGAATTAAAAATTATGTCCTCTATTTTTATTTAAAAACAATTCATGGGTCATCATTATTGTAGAATAATTTCTTATAAAATAAGGTGGTTAAGAAAATAAAGTTAAATAATCCCATTAATACTTTAAACATGGAATAATAATTTAATTTATAATACATTTAAATTTAAATAAGATAAATAAAATTCATTCATTAAATATGGAATATTACAATGTGTAATAATAATAAAAAATAAAAAAATATAAAAAAAATATGAATAAGAATAATAATAAAAAAACAACAGCAAAAAATTCAAGAATAATTAAACATGGTAATACCTTGAAGATAAGGAGAAATCAATAAAAATATTTAAAGAAATTTTATTTTATAGATATGTCTTGAAACTAAAATCACTAATGCATAATCATAACCTACCCAGCCTGATTGGGGAGAAAACAACCAAATAAGGGTGTAAACCATACTAAGGGTCACTAGATGGAGTGTGATCCTAACCTTTTGAAACATGTGTATTTGATCATCCCTCATGTTATACTCAGTTTCCCATGGCATGTGAAATGGGTATGGGAAAGTAAATAGAATCAATAAGTGATATGAATATATATAAAAAATATTTTTTTATAAAGAGATATATACATATATGCATAATTATACATATATAAAATAGGAATTGTAAGCACTTCACACCTCTAAACCCCCTTCATTAAAAGATACCCCTTATTACAATATAAAATTTATATCTTATAGAGGGGAACCAATACCATCATCCATAAGGTTTATGACTCCAATTATTACTCATTATAGAATACTGACTCAAAAGTTCTAATCGAGACACATAGTCCTTTCATTGAAATAATAAATTATGAAACTAACTTGAGAAATAATTATAGATCTTTATAAAATCTCTAAACATTATATTAGTTTCCAAACCCCCCCCCCCCCTTTAAGAACCAACCACACTCACAAAATTGAATCCTCCCTTTGAGAAACCAATTTAAATACGAAACCACTCTAGGATATTTTGAGATTATTTTATAAAATCCAATTTGTAAAATTATCCAACACTAGGTGTGTATGTAAGTTGGTATATAAATTAAAACTACTTTATTTTATATAAGGATATTTCACATTCAATGAAAACAAAGATAAAAACTATATTTCTTCAAAAACTGTTCCAAAAATACATAAATACTATCATTAGTTATCTAAAACATTGATTTTAATAAAATGAAAAAAATATAGAGTTTTGGATTAAAATAAGGGGAAATCATACCTTAAACTGAAAAAATTAGATTCCTTTAACAAATTGTGCAAGAACATGCCTTAAGAATAACATAACACTCCCTAGACACTAAAACCAATAAATTGAATAAACACCTTCCTCTTACAGTTCAACCACCATAGCCTCATGAGTTGAGGAATAAAATAAATCACATAAAACATTTGAAGGAGAATAAAAAAGGAAGGGAATGAGACTTACCATGAATAACTATCCAAAACTCATGAAGAAACCATATGTACTAGCCATTAAAATGAGAGATGTCAAAGGTAAACCGAGCCATAGACTGTATGATTTTAATGGGATAAGCAAGTAAGGTTCATGGTCCAATTTTAAAAGTAGGATATAGGTAATTTAATGATTTTTAAATGTTGGTTAGCATGTATGATTTGGTTGCACGGTCTGCCTAACTATGCACCAATCATGGGCCACTCACTTGAAATACTTGGAAAACCACACAGTTCATTATTATGGTCAGGAAAAATGTAACACCGTGATATATTAAACAAATAAAATTATGTTTGATAGTATATATGATATGCAACACCAGTCGTAAACAACCTGTAAAATATTTTATAAAAATATGGTCATTATAGTCAACACATTAACTTGGAAATAATAATTTTTATTAACTAATTTATGAAAAATATATTAAATTCTTTGTTAATATAAATTTATTCATAAATTATTAATAAATAATCTCTCAATTTTTAGTGAAATCAATTTATTCTTCAAAAATATTTTTTCTTCAAAAATTATTTGTACTGATTTTTGTGTGAAAATAATATAATTAATTTTTTCCAATTTTAGAAAATCTATTTGATAAATTTAAATTAATTTTTTCGTTAAGAAAATGAAAATTATATTTGGGTGTATTTTTGGTATTTTTTTAGAGTTTTAATTTATCAATGAATATTAAAATATATATTTTTTCATTGGAAACTATATTTAAATGCGTAACATGTTTCAATTTTAATTAATTTAAATACTATTTAATAAGGAATAATTTAAATTAAATGTATAAATTATATATAACTATTTTAATTTAAATTCATGTTTTTATTATCACTATTCATATTTTTATTTTAAGATCATATTATGCTTGAAAAATACTTTTCTTGAAGAAACCATGTTTCGACAGATTTTATAGGTTTATTTTTAAATTAAACTCATCTAATTATTTTAATTGAATCTAAAAAATGGATTAATTATTTGGAATTATCATAATAAATATTATAAAATAAGTTAATCTTAATTTTTTGTCAAAAATAATACTAAAAATAAAAAAAATATATGTTACCACAATTAAGTATAAAATAGATGTAAAAGAGGTTAAACTTTATATATAAGGGTTATAATGAACTAAAACTTGTCTAATTTATATTTTATAGAAGTATTTCAACCATATATTATCTAATATAATGAAATTTTACATTTTGATACCACGTGTCCATGATTATGACCATTATAATAATTCAAGTAAAGAAAAAGAAAAAATATCACCCTCTTATTTATAATAATCTCTTTTGTGTTCTCATGAAGATAAAAAGTTGATATGTTAAGTTATAAATACCAATTTTAAGCGTAAATAACTTACCATTATCATGGTAAATTTTTTTTAATATTAATTAAATAAATAATTACTTTAAATTCTTACGCAACACCAACACAATAATTATTTAATTAAAAGGATAATAAAATAATTGATTTTTTAAAATATTAAAAGTAATATAATTTGAAATAATTATTTTCTTTGAAATAATTTATAGATAAATATAATGTGTTAGGTATGTTTAAAATTTATATATCATAACTCCATATTTTTTTTACGTTTTTAATTTCAAATTAAATGAATAGTATCAAAACAAACATTAATGATATTTTATAATAAATAATGATTTATTAAATGATTTAAAATTAATAAAAAATATAATTTTAGAAAAATTTAACGAAAAATGGATAATAATATCAACTGTGGTAAATTTATTTTCATTTTTTTTATAGGATGTTTCTTGTCCCCTAAAGAGAAAAAACATTATTACTATGGAAATTTTCAGAAATGGTTATTAATTATTAAAAATTTAAGGGAAAAACTAATATAAAAATGTTCATATTTTATTTTATAGGGTTTTTTTACTCAAAATCATATTTTCTTATAATATTTTCAATTTTTATAAATTTTAAAATAATAATTATTTTAGATTAATTTAATACATTAAGAAATTAAAAAAGAGCCCTCCCCTTGCTTTTGAAAGGGAGCCTTTTATAATATTTTATTTAAACATAAAAATGATTTTGTTTCATCTAATAAAATCTTAAATACATTAATTATATCCAAACCCACATCCT
This sequence comes from Viscum album, assembly GCA_963277665.1. NCBI lineage: Eukaryota > Viridiplantae > Streptophyta > Magnoliopsida > Santalales > Viscaceae > Viscum > Viscum album. Next base: position 788,580,902 of record OY728166.1, read on the forward strand.
ATAGGAGATGGTTTGATTATAAAACCATTTTACGGTAGATTTTGATGCAAACCAAAAAAGATTTTCTAATGAATAGATATCATTATTAATCGAGTGTTTTAGTTTTATTTTTTGTTCCACCTCCTTAAAATATCATTGAACCATGATGATAAAATAAAATAATTATATTACAGATATTGAAATTTTTTATGTTAATTTCAAGACTTATATCCATCTCCTCTCCCATTAATTGGCAATCAAAACTATCGTTCGTGTGTACGGCTGACTACCACCTCACGAAATGATGTAATTCATTTTTCATTACCACCACTCACAGCTATTTTTAATTATGTATTTACTACATAAATAATATATTAATTAAATATTTATCATTTTGTAAATATAGTATATCAAATAAATTCTTACATATTCATTAATTTAAAATTTATAACATCATTCGGGCGTATGTGTGGATTACCATCACCAAGAAACGATGGGATTCATTTTTTGTAACCATTTCATATGAGTACTATAAATAAGTTTATTTAAATAATTAATATGATATTAATGTTCTAATTATAATTATTTAAATATAAAATAATAATTAGGTTTCTTCCATAACGATCGTTGAAAAGTTGAAACATTACTCATGCATACGTATGGATTACTATCTTAATGATGGTAATGTAGTTAATTATTCATAATCATGCATATTGGTTGGTTTAAAAATTATAAATAATGTAACAAATTATAATTATTTCATTATTATTGTTATTCATATGACGGAATAATGACCACTTTTACAATACTCAAATTACCAAAGTCATTTTCGTATATGAACTAATATTGTCACTACATCTAACATGGACTTAGCTGATTAATTAATTAAATATAACATAGTATTAAATAAAATAGATGGAATAATAAAGATTAATAAATTCTTAATCAAGTAAATAATTAAATAAATTTGTTATTCAAGAAGATAAAGAACATATGTGATGTGTCGGACCTCAGGTAAGGAATTTCTTATCAATTTCCTTTCGTTGAGGGATATTTTAATGTTACGCACCTAATTTTTTTAATATAGTGTATATGATTCCCCATTTACATTCCATATCATGATTCCTTTATACTTAATTGTATTCTAAGTTTCAATTAAAATTATTTCATCCAATTTTATTTGAAATGAAAATTACTAAGTGGTATGTGTTTCATAACTAAATTTTCTTTCATTGGGTTATACCACATATTTATTGATTATATTAAGCCAATATTATGTTTGAAAATGTTATTATTTAATTTATGTTTTATTTATAATTGTTTTATGTGGGTTTAAATATGATACACATAGTCAACTCATTGATTAATTTTCACTTCAACAGTATGATAACATATTTCATCTCAATTTCCAATCTTTTGGGACATATTTGGTATTATGCACCTATATATTTATGTGAGGTGTATAAAATACCCCTTTTATATATTATATAATTAATAACTTTATATTTATGGTATTTAATGTTTTATTTGAATTTATTTATTCCAAGGGGTTATGATTCAATAGTTACGAAAGTGGTAAGGGTTTATTTTAGAATCTAGTCAATTATTCAGGATTGTTTATGTTTAAGTCTCCAATGAGAGAATTATTTGATATTTAAATCTTAAAAGCAATATATTTTCTTCACCTATGATTGTTTATGACAATTATCAGTTTACATATTATTTTCCTCTTTTAAATACTTAAGATACCAAAAGGGTGTTTTTAAGGAAAACTGAATTATTTTCTACACTAACGAGAATATTTTTCATACTTATCTATATTTTTAGAGAAAAATCATAAATTTATAGTTTATTTATAAAATTATTTATTAAATAAAATTTTTCCTTTTTCTAAATTTAAAAAAAATTCAAAAATAAATCTTATTTTCATTTTTTGAACAAGGTACTTTTCTACTTTTTACCAAAAATATAAATTGAATATTTTTTTAACATACTTCATATGTATACAATTTAACCAAAATAATGCCTATTAATATATCTGAAGATTTATTAGAAAGTTTATAAGGTTATTTTCAATGAAATTTTTTCCCTAATATTCTATAATTATCTATTTTTAAATGTTTTTTTCATAGTTAAAATGGTTATTTTCCCCCAGAATTTTTTACTGAACTTTTTTTGGTATTTATATTCATAAATAATAAAGAAAACATTTATTTTACTCATATTCAGTTGGGTATACATTTTAATAATACTATCCTTATTCTTCCTTTTTATTTTTTATATTCCATTTGACCAGGGAATGTATTTACATTCACTTTATTGATTAAATTTGTTCTCGTTAACATTCCCTAGAAACATGTACATTGTTGCATAATTGTAAATTAAATTTATCTAAAATATCCATATTGTTTTACATTGATATTCTTATTTATTAAATCACTTACGATTTCTACATACGGTATTTTAATACGATTGTTATTTGGTTGATTGGGTAAAACATTAAAATTTTGTATCCTAGTTTTTCAATATGATTATTTACGTTGATTACATTTCACCCCTCTCATATGATGAATGAATTGAATTTATTAAGTGACGTGTGGGTCCCTTTATAGGCCCTAAATTCATCAGTGAGTCTTATGAAACAGACAAGTTTTTGTATTTGGTCTAAAACTTACCAATTTATATAATATTTCTGAGCATGAGGCCTTGATAGTATGTTTTTGATGAATTAAATTATTCATTCCATCATTAAATGATTAGTTATTGATTTCCATTTGATTATTTTGATAGTTAGTATATCCATGGATATGTTTTAAGTTCATGTGATTTTTTATATGACATTATTTATTTTTTTATTCATATCGTATTATTGTTCATGCTCAAGTTATTGATTAAATTGAATGTGTGTTCAATTGGTCGCCATGATATATTGATTATCCCTAATTTATTCATGATATATTCTAACATATGATATCACCCATATTTTATTCATTTCTAAAGGATATAAAAAATTAATATTTAAATGAGTTTATGGTTGTCAAATTTTTAATTTTACTATGTTGTAATTTATGTTTTCAAATACAATATGAGATTGAAGTACATATCTATTCTATTGTGACAGAGTAACTATTTGGTCCCTTAGGATGTGGTCAATTTTATATTATGACCATTTAATAAATTATCTGATGGCTCTAGGCTACTAGGGTCGGGGTATTTATATTTCATATCAATGAGAGTTTAGTAGAAACCTTGGGAACTGGATTTAGGAAAACGAAGATTATGGAACATAACTCAAAAACTGAATTTCAGGAAAATATAAGTATATGATAACATAGTATAATTTTATTAAGGTAGATATTATTAGGTTTTCTTATCAATAAATCCCTCTCTAGACACTACATGTGGACATTGTTTTAGAAAAATTATTCTTGGGGTAATAACCCTAAAAATATTAGGTCAAGTATATATCATCTATCATTATGGTGCATAGTGATTGTGCCCTTACTAAGAACTTGGTTTGAGATTCCGGTAGGATATTATTTAGTTATATCATATTTTAATTATGAACCATTATGATGAATTTGATAATAGAACCTATGGAAACCTATTATATGTCATAGTGATATAGGATAAACCTAATGTATGATAATTTAATGATTTATAATATGTTTAAAAGAATAGATACCCCTATTTTGGGTTTATGGTATGGGTGGTTAACATAATTAATGATATACTAGGAGATAATTATTTGATTAAAACTCTTTTTCCAAAAATGGTATTTTGAGAGAAAAGTTATTTTAGGATGATTTTTTTTCATTTTTTGGCCAGAAGTTTAATGTTATTGGTATGATTTAGGATTTATCATATCTTATATGTTGAGGAAATCATATGGTATTAAAGTTTGGGGAAATATTATTTTCCATATATTTAACCATGTTATCGGTGTGACTAAATTTATTTTTTATGAAGTTATATATTGTCAGCACGTTATAAAATTAAGGTAAATAGAAATAAATATGTGTTTTTATTTTATGAAAATTGGTTAATTTATCTTTGGGAAGAAAATATGGATTTATCGTGATATTATTTTGGAAAATTATTAATATGTTTTGGATAATATATTTCAAAAGAATTTATATTTTAGATATGTTACTTTCAGGGTGATGGACATTATTTGGAGATTAATGTTAAGTTTATCTGGAAGAATATGTGAACAAATAATTATAATATTAGGGATTCAATATTAGCTAGGATTAATTTGATTAATTTTAAGGATTAATATTTTTGGAATTATTATGATTTAACTTTGTGTATTACTGTTAAATTTTGGATATATAAGTATTACTTCTTATTATGAAGTTTTATTCATTTTGGGTATTATCATAAACTGTAAAAAAAAGTTTGGTTTTACTAAAGACAGGAGAAATAACATATTATTATTTTTTGGATTATATTATTCATTACAATTTTATATTAGTGCGTCAGGCATAAAAAATAATCCATCTTTAATAATCTTCATTTGAATTAAAAGATTAGATTATAGAGGAAATTGATTAAAGGATGAAATGTTGCATGTGAGGTATGCTTCCTTATATTCTTAGTCTAGATGGTAAAGAAATTCCTCAACTCTAGGAAAAAGGATCGTGAAACAAAAAAACCATATTACAATAATTTTCATGTAATTGATGGTATTTTCACTAATCATGGGTTTACGGTTTTTTAGTCATTAAATTTCTCTTAATCATTCACTTTATAATGATTAATGATTTATATCACTCTACCCAATTATTTAGTCATTATAGTTTCCAACAATGTCAATATTTACCCTTGAAATTTATTTTTCTATACATGGAATCTTAATTATGTGTTATTCTAAATGACCTCAATGCATCCATTTATCTCTTATCAAGCAGATGTTTTCTTCGCCCTATTTTTATTTAGGTTTTCAATAATGATATTTTCTGATGAAAACACTTGATTTTTAGAGAAAGTTAAAATTTTTAGGATTGAAATTATTAATTTTTGCTACAATTTAACACCCCAATATTTTAAAAGAATAACATTATGCTCGATAGGGTATACGATAAACAACACCGAGATTAAACGACCAATGAAATGTATTATTTAAATATTACCATTATAACCTAATCGTTAAATTGGTATATATGAATATGATTAATTTTATTATGAAACATATATTAAATTAATAATAAATACAAATTTATTTGTAAATTCATAGTTTATAATCACTCAATTTTTAGTAAAATCTATTTATTCTTTAAACAAACATTTTTCAAAATCATTTTTTTCTTATTTTTGTGATAAAATAACATAATTAATTTTTTCTAATATTAGAAAATGTATTTTATAAATTAATTTTTTTAAGTCCTAATATGAAAATAATAAGTGGGTGAATTGTGGGGATTTTTCTAAAAAGTTTTTTTGATGAATAGTGAAAATACAACATTTCATTGGAAAATGTTTTCAAATGCATAATGTATGTCTATTTTAATAAATTAATATATCTTCTAATAAATAATAATTTTAATTTAATTTATATATTATATGTCTATCTATATTAATATAAATCTATATAATGATGATTAATAGACATACAGCAAATTTTAGATTATCTTATGCATGAAAATGCATTTCTTGTAAACCAGTTTTTCAACACATTTTTTGGGTTTATTTTTAAATTAATTTCTTCCACTTATCTAAATTTAATTTTATAAAATTTAGGATGATGGGAGGAAGGTTGGGAGGATATTTATGCTGGGTTTGGCCAAGCCAAAAGGCTTTGAAGGTGTGAAATTAAGAAAAGGGGAAGTGCCCATTTATAAGAGAGGTGAGGGTCACTTTAGTAAAAGTTTGAAATATTATTTTATAATAAAATCATTTTCACTTTCTAATCGCCCCTAAATCAATTATTTAAAGAATAAGGTGTGTATGGGTCAATAAACACTCAAATATTATGTTTTATATAGGTTTAAGTCATCATATTAACCTTATCATATATATTTAACTCTTAGTTAAATTGTATTACATTTACCATGTCTCTTTGTATTTTTATATAATATGGTTAATAAAGAAAATATATCAAGACAATAGAACCCCATGTGGATCATTATTAATATATATTACATTATCTAGTTCCTTTGGATGAACCTTATATTTTTAGAAACATTATATCAATTAATAAAATAAATTCATCTTAAAAACTCAATTATGTCAATTTTGACACTATTTAGTATTGGATTTTTTTGAAAGCCATAAAAACTTTATCACTTAGAATAAAATTTATTTAACTAATACTAACTTATCATATTAACCTATAAAATTTGTGGAATTCATCATAAGTCTAAATTTACATTCATTTGGATATTTATCATATCAATTATTTTAATATTTTATTAATAAGGTAATTACTGCATCATCATTGTGTGATAAATAAATTAAATTATTTAATGTCAAAAAATTATAAATAAAATTTAATTATGTAGGAAATATTTTTTTCATAATTATTATTTATAGTCAAATTTATATTGTGTGTAAACTTATATTAAAAATGGTTTAGTTATTAAACATTGAATTTAACTCTTTTAACACTTCTTTAAATAAAATAATAATTATTGTCCAAATCTAATCCAAATGGAACAAAAAGGTTTCTATTTTATTCCTAAGGTTGTTTTGGGTCGAATTATACTTATCCAATTGAATTAGGACTTGTGTTAGGGTAATTATGATATCATTTTCACCCTTAATTACCCTATTTACTTCTAACCATGGTAAATTAAAGTCAAAATTTTCTATTCACCAAATATTATTTTCTTCTTATTGAACCATATTTTACTTACTAATATTAACCGTGGCTCTTGTATTTTTTAAATTCAACTCACAGAAGCAATAAATTTATGTTTTATACAAATTTGCAAATCCTCCTAAGAGGTAGGTAAAAGACGGTAAAAAGTTCAATAAAATTTTATACATCTAATTTTATTATGAAACGACTTCAATTAATTAAATTTAACTTATATATCTATTATATATCTTTTTTGATTTAAAATAAATTTAAATAAATTAAATAATTATTTAAATAAAAAGTCGGTTTTAAACTATAATGCAATGTTTTTCAAAATTATTCAAAAATTTAATGTTTTCAGAAAAATTCCAAATATTTACCCTAATCTAATTTTGATATTAAGAATTAAAAAATGAATTCTATTTTACCAAATTAAAATAATATAATTTTAATTAATTAATTTAAAATTAATTCTCGTTGTCACAACTTAAAAGCTGGTTTTTAAAAAGTAAAAACTATCAAAAGATTGACATGTGTTATGTCAACTTTAAATGTGAAATTAATTATAATGACCTAAATTGTATTAAATGATAAAAATATAATATAATTATACTTCCAAACAATTCAAATACATAATTTAACACTACAAATTATTTTGATTAAAAAAAGTTGTTTTCAATTAAAATTTAGTATTTTTTTCAGTATTCATCAAAATATGAAAGTTATAAAAAAGTAACAAATACGTATCCAATATAAATTTTTATGTCATTATTATAAATAGGAATTTAATTTCATTAAATTGAATATAAAAAAGTGTCAAATATTGGTTTTCAAAAGGGTTTTCCATTAAAATGTGGTAAAATTGAAATTTTTTAAAAATACTTCTTTTATATAAAAAAATGAATTTGTTCTTATATTATGTCTAATAAACACATAATATTGATTCTGAAATTATATGGAGTATATAAAATTCAAAAATCTGATTCATGACCAATTTTGACTGGCTAGTTTGGTAAGTCGGGGTGTGCTGGAACTCGGTGTTGCGTGTAGCGCAAGCTATTGAGTGACTTTAAAAAAATAACATACTATGAAATCTCGGGGTGTTACAGAATATATAATATATTTTAAAAATAAATTAACATTATAGAGATGATTTAACCATTATAACTATAAAATTAATGAAATTACAGAACCAACATATACATAAAATATTAAGCAATTATCACCCAAAATAGTGTTTTTAACTAATGAATGTTATTAAACTAGGGATAAAATACTATAAGTAAATAATATAATTTATGATATATAATATTATGTTTTTATAATAGACTCATATTAAAATTATATTTAATTTTATAGGAGTTTTAAACATATATGATGGGATTAGGACCCAAGGTAAGGGATTTTTGTTTCAATTTTCCTTCTTTGAGACATATGACATGTTAAGCACATATCTTATTTTATGAGGTGTATTTAAATCCCATATTACATGTAATATCATGAATTTATTTATTCTCATTATATTTAAATTTTAATTTAATTTAATTCTTTCATTGGGCTTGTTATTCGATATCACAAAAGTGGTAAGGGTTAATTTTAGCAACTCATCATTATTCGGGATTGTTTTTGTTTAGGAATACCATTGGGTAATTATTTGACATTTATATGTTAAACTAAATCTTTTTTATTATACTATTGTTATTTATTAACATTATCATGTAATATTACCATTTATACAATCTTTGGTACTTTATATAATTGGGAAAATATATTTATGAAAATCAGATGCCATTCCTCTCTTCGGTCAGAAATCGTTTTTCATCAAAATACATGTCCTTAAAAAAAGTCTAATTTTTTTTTGACTTTTAAAATGATTTATTCTATAAATACCCATTTTTAATTTTTTTTAAGAAAAATAAATGGAACCTTCATTTCATTTTCAAAACAAGGTTCATTTGGTTTTTAACAAAAATGGGTATAGAAAACTAGTTTTAAAATTTATGAAATGAATGGAATTTCATACCATCATTCCCTATCAATGTTTTATAGATTAATTAAAAAAATTTAAAGGTTATTTTAAAATAAAATTATTTTTAAAATATTTTTTATACATTTATATTTTAAAAAAAATTTCTTCAAAATGATAAGGATATTTTCCTAAAAATGATTTTAATGACAGTCTAATAGAATTTATATTCATAAAAAACCATAAACATTTATTTTAATTATGATCCATTAGGGATATACTATACTGATGTCATCCATATTATTTATTTGGATGGTTTATGATCAGTTTGGCTGATGTTGTAAAATTTTATGACAATCCACCCAATTACTCTGGATGGTCTATAAATATGATTATTTGATTGGTTTAAGTATTAAAATTTCATATATTAGTTTTTTAATACTAATTTTTATTTTCATTATGTTTTATTCCTTTCATATTAGTAATTCATTGGATATAGTAAGTTATGGGTGGGTTCTAGTTATAGGTATCCCCTCAATGCATTGATGGGTCTCATGAGACAAATCAATTGGTTAAATTAAATAGTTTTCTACCCATAGATTTAAACTATCTTTTTAAAGGTCTTGATATTATGGTTTTGATGTATAAAATTTTTTGTTCCCTCATTATGTGATAAATTATTATTGTACATGTGATTATTAGATTAGTTCGAATATCCATGGATAAGTTTCAAGCTCATGTGATTATTTATTTGGATTTATTTTATCATCATTTATTTCTATCATATTATGTTCAAGGTTTTGTTTAAATGGAATTTTTTTCAGTTATTTACCTTTCCATATATATTATTCATATTTATTGATGATGGATTCTATTTTATTCTTACCCTAGCTGAGAATATGATCTCACCCTTTTCTTATGTTTTTCTCCCCCCATGATACTAGGATGTGTTTCGTCATTGGTGTGTAGGGACACGCTATTAGGAATAATGAAATTATCAAAGAAAACACTTTTTGTATTAATGTTTTATAATTGGTTGTGAATTTAAGTTATGAATCTAGTTTACCAAGATTACTAATATATTCAAAACTTCAAGTTGAAATTCCTTATATCTTGTGCTAATGTTATAAATTAATCACTAGATTCAAGCTAATGAGGTTATGATATTTTTATTTGTTATTAGAAAAAGTTTAGTATAAACCTTGGAACATGATTTAGGAAAAAATATATTAGGGAATATGATTATATGTCATACTTTAAGGATAATTCTAATTATAGGATAACATCATAAATTTTCGGTAAGGTGAAGATTATGTGGTTTTCCTAGTAATAAATCCCCATCTAGATACAACAAGTGATTATCATTTTAGAATAGATGTACTTATGGATAATAACTCTAAAAAAGTCACATCGATATTGACTCCAACATTACCTAGTGCATGAAAACGGGTCATACTGTGCACCTGGTTTCACACTCCAGGGGGATATTCTTTGGTCAATTCACATTTTCTTTAAAACCCATTATGATGGATTGCAAAATATTTTTTCTTATTTGGAAACCTTCTAAAATAAACCACGTTTATGATTACAACATTAACCATGAGTACAGTTTTCATTAGTTTGAGGATTATAAACTATGGGGATTAATTTTATTATCTAATCTATTGTATGCAATTTTTTATAAATTTCACCTAGAATAAGGAATGTGAATCGTATTAATGCACAAAATCCAAAGAGTAAGAATGATCATTTCTTCGATGGTCTTAAGACAATATTTCAAAGGAATCTATCCTCCCAAAAATTCTCATCATATGAATACATATTATCCTGTTATATCAAGACATATAAAAAATTGCTTAAGTATTATGTATTATAAGAGAATAAAGTGAATAAAAGGATAATAGAGAAAAAATGGATGATCGGAATAAAGGAAAGAAATGTTTTCCCACATGTTATAATTGTGGAAGGAGCCTGGTACTTTCTTGAAGCGAATGAGAGTTTTAATCAACTATGGATAGAAGGGACATTAGGAATGTGAATCAAAATGTCAGAAAGAAATATTTTATATTTTATTTTTCATTTGTAATGATATGGGGCACTATAAAAATCAATTACCCAATCATCAAAGGAATATACCTTAATAGAATCTATGGAACCAAGGTAAGCTTTTACTATTATTGAAGAATAATTGGAATGATTAATGTTTTGGTGTTTATATTTTAGAATAATTTTATAGGGTTATTTTACCAATGATATTCCATTTATAAGAATCATGAAATGTATACGAATTGTACGATTTTACCATTTATTTAAGGATTTAAAAGTATATGATGAATCCTACAGATAATAAAGAAAATTGATTTTGTGGAATTTTGATCTTTTAGAAAACACATGGTTGAGGGAAGATAACCTTTAATATATGGTCGATGTTGAGATAATAATGATAAAGAGATTATTGTGGGATAGTATTGGTAACCTTGAAATTGGTAAATGATTTATGTTATCTTTATTAGAGTTTAATGCATTTTTGGATTTATTGATAATGTTTGACAACATGATATTTTATTTTTGAGAGCATTCACATTTTCATTAAATTATTATCGTAATAAAGTTATTTGAATATTTGGAATTAGACATTAAGAGACACTTTTTATTTTCTAGGGAATAAAATTTTCATTTATTGACCTCCCTTATACATTTTTGGAATTGGAATTTATTTAGAAATATTTTGGATGATTCTTGAGGTTAAATATATATATAATGGATCAACATGTACTTAAGGTGTTATTAAATAAATTTTACTAAAAATGTTCATCTGGGAAAATATATAGAGATAGAAGGAATGACTTGTCGTTATTTTATTGTGCTAATGATATGTTAAATGATAATTTTAGTGCATGAGGCTTACAAATTTTTATTTAATATCCATTTTCTAGAGTAATAGATGAAGTAGTAATTGATATATTTATACCAATATTATGATCCAGGTGATGAAGGTTTCAAGTGCAGTCTTTTTCTGTTAAGGTTTGTTTTGAAGAATGTAAATCACTCCACTTTGTTTTCTGGAAACATTTTTTTTGGATTGTTTTGAAAAGAATCAGACCCATGTTAATTGTGATGACGATTTTATGACTTTTATATCATATAAATCATGATTTTTATTGAGAACTTGTGATGCAAGCTTGATAGAAGAAAGGGGTAGTGAAATAGATGATAAAAATCCGAAAATAATCATATTCATATTTTTTTCAAAACAATCAAAAATGTATAATATTCAGATTTATTGAATCTGGGTGGAAGAGAGAAAGAAGTGGTAGCAATTGTTTTTCAAAACAATAAAAAAAACAATTGTATCCAGATTGTATCAATTTTCTTTTAAAACAATCATATCTAGATTGTATATATTTTCTTTCAAAACATTTGTATCCATATTGTATCGACTGTCTTTCTAAATTACTAGATTCTAGGTGAAAGTAAAATAAGTAGTACTGATGGAAAGGTGATGCTAATGAAAAGTTATAACCATGGGAAAAGTAAGGACAATGGAATGTAGTGTCGATATAAGTGGTTCCGAAGGAAGATATGATGTTGATAGAATATGAAACGTTAATTCTTTTTCAAAACAATCGAATTCGGGTAAATGAACATGAATGAGATAGTGTCGATTGAGAATGAATCATATCAGATTGTTTTTCATCATATCTCTGTAGATTATCCTTATTATGTTATATTGTATCATATCCAGTAATCATAATAAGAAATCGTAACCAGAATGATCATATCCAGCATGATCATATCCAGAATGATCAAATCCATTATGATCGTAACTAGAATGATCGTGTCCATAATGATCATATCCATCATGATTGTAACAAGAATGATTGTATCCTGAATTATAAAAACTATAATGATCGTATCAATGATGATCGTAACCAGAATGATCATAACTAGAATGATTGTAACTAAATATTATTGTAACTAGAATGATTGTAACCAGATATAATCGTATTTTGGATAATAGTATCTATACTATTTGTATTTAGAAAAGATAATTCTTGGTTTGAGATGAAAAGAAACAAGCAGAAATAAATGGAAATTTATAATAATTTCCAATTAAATTCAAACGATGATAAATCTAATCCCCAATTATTTCAAAGTCATTAAAGTAGTCATGATACAAAAACATGTTGGTGAATGAAGTGTGTTTTCTCATGTGGGTAAAGAAAATAAAAAATAAAAGTATATTGATGAATGAATTATCAAAGGGCGGGATTTCATTTAAAATAATGATTATATCTCAAGTAGATAAGATTATTTTTTCAAACACATTCAATTGGTATGGTATTAATAATTTTTTTGAAGAAATAAGTATGAGAATATCAGATTCAGACCCATGTATTTCTCATCAATTCTAATTGTATTGACATTTGAAATAGGAGTCTAGAAAAGAAGAGATAAAGATTTTAGAAGCTTCTAGAAGAATCAAGAAGCATTGATGAAGTCATAATTACTCCAAGATATCAGGAGAAATTCAAATTTGGGTGAATTTAAGTAAGGAGGAAAGTGTTTTTGGATTCCAACCAAATAATGTTTTGGGACACATATAAAAGAATAAAAGTACATTGTACTTGGTGACATGCACGGTTCACATCAGAAGAAAGAGAAGCTCGTGATTTCTATAGATAAGAAGAGATAAATTATGTTCGTATTAAAAATTGTTTTGGGTGGTGTCAATTCATTCATATTCTATTTGGCATGAAAATTGTATTTGGGAATTGACGTAGTTCTAATTCTACTCAATTGGTTTCAATCTGAAAATCGGAGTGGGAGAATTGTTTTGAAATAACTGGAATGGGATATTTGTATTGAAATAATCAGAATTGGAGATTTGTATTGACAGAATCAGACTGGGAGCTTTGTTTTCAAAAAATCGTACTCAGAGGAATCAGAATCTGTGTTTCATAACAAAGCCCATGTAGTTCTTACCTTTCTTCTAGGTAAGAAATAGATGAATTGTATTATAATTTGAATACAATTTGTTAAATTGAAGAGAAGTGCAGGTGACATGAGTCGTTACAATACAGTTGTATTACTCTATTGTATTAAGAGGGATCAAATGTACTAGTGGGATTTTTTGATAGTCCTACATGACTGAAAGGGTACATCCTACTCATTGTAATCCAAGGATTTTTTTTAAGTTTATTTTATGGTATTGGATCATTTCCAAACCATAACAAGGACATAGTTATTCTTATTGAATATGGACCCTTGTAAATATTTTTGTTCCTTTGATTGTGTGTTGATTTATTTCCCAGTAAGGAATTGAAATACTTAATAGGAGGAGAAGGTTGTTTCAAATAAAAAGAAACATAAAAGAAAAAGAGTATCACTACTTAGCCCCTCCCCCTTTCAGTGATTCAATACTCCAACTGGGCACTTTTAGTTGGTATGAGAGTAAGGTTCTCTACATTTTTATTTGATGATAGAGAACGTGAACTGTGTGAATAGTAATGTTATTTTGGTCTTTTATGGAATGGACTATCATATCCGGAAAGATATAATGCTTCCATATCATATTTCTATTAGTTAGGATGTTCTTGAAGCTGTAACAGTTTGATTTCCTCCCATTAATGATAGTGCTCCACTTACACCAGTTGACAAGGAGTTTCATGAGAATGATGGAAGGGACAAGGATTCTATATTATCATCACTTTATGAAAGTGAATTATTGATGGTGAAAGGTGTTGTCACAACTAAATATATATAGGATAAATTGAAAAACATATATGAAGGTAATACAAATGGGATGAAGGTAGAGCTACAAATATGGTGATTGAATTATGAATATTTGAATATTGGTGTGCATGAATCTATTGGGGAATTATTTACCAGGGTGAATGATATTGTATGTACTATCAGATGTCTTGGTGAAACTCTAATATACTCTATAGTTTTATAAAAGATCTTGATAATCCTACCTGAAAAATTCGATGAAAACGTTTCTTTATTAGAAGATAGATATCCTGAAACATTATCTATTCATGATTTACATAGCACTATTATTACCTATGAAATGATAATAGAGAATTATATGAATAGAAAAACCAAGGATTATAGAGAAATTTCTTTCAAGGCTATGAAGAAAGAAAAGTCGAAGAAGATTGTTATTAAAGATGAAGTTGGTGATTCTGACTCTGAAAATGAGGTATGTAAAAATCTCAATGAACTCCTCTCCTTGTTTTCTAACAATGTAAAAATAGGTACAGGTAAATAAAAAGGGAAGCATCCCTTGAAATGTTTTCAATGTGGTGGTGTTGGACACTTTGCGGCTAATTTTCCTCGAAGAAAGAAATAAGAGGAGAGTGATATTGAAGAAAGAAAGATAAGATGGTCATGGAAGAAAAAGGGAGAAAAAGGAAAAGAATTGAAATTCATCAAATAAAAAAAACGATGTTTCTTGTCAAAATATGATGATGAAGAATAACGTGATATTGAACCACAAAAATTCATTGAGTATAGTAATGAAAATAAATTTATTACAACATCTAAGATTGAATAATTTAGAAGTATTAGTTCTGAAGAAGAAGAAACTCGGATTTAAATTCATCGAAAAGAGGAGTTCAAAAAATGTCTTAGGAATATCAGAAGGATTGAAGAGAAAAAAAAAGATAAAAGGTGATTGGTCAAGAAAAAAAGAATGTTTTACTTGGGATAAATAAAAGCTGATTAAAGAGATTGATGATTTAAAGAAATATCTTGAAGAAGAAAATAATTGTAATGAGAATTTAGAGGTGAAGTAGAAAGTAAATGAATAAGAGTTGGAACTTGTCCAACAAAAACTCTTTGAAGCTAAAGAGAAAATTCTATATTTCTAAAACTCTATCAATGAAGTTGGTGAATGTTCTCGTAAAGAGAAAATTGAGAATGTTCAACAAAAGATACCTTTAAAGGGTGAGAAGAAGAATGTATTTTTTTAAATAAAGAAAGATGGGAATGTTATGTATGTGGCCAAGACCGATAATGTTGAGAATGTTTTGAAACTTTTTAAATATGGAAATATTTCCAATTCTTCTAGTTCTGATAACTAAGAAAAGAAAATAATGAATCTGATTGATAATAGAAAGGATGGTGAATTGGAAAATAAAGATAAGAAGGTTTATGGGAAACACATTCACAACTATTATAATTATGGATGTTTTAGAGGAAAATACTCTTTCTGTGGGTATTTCTAGTATTTTGGGGGATTAGTGCACACCAAAAGTATGTGTTGGTTCAATCAACAATATTACTATTATCCCATAAGTTATGAAAGGAAGATATTAATGGGGTTCAATCTCCTCAAAGAAGGAAAAATGAGGAGGTTGTCTTAAAGAAATATGAGAAGAAGAAGTGAAGATGGAAAATAGGTTCCAACCAATGGAAACAATTTGTGAAAGATATGAACAACCTAGATACCTCGAAAAAGGATGTCTTGTTTTGTTACCGGCTCAGAAAAAGGTTCCCAATTCTTAAAAGTCGATGGTGAAAAATGACAAGAATGAAGGAAAGGTGCTTCCTATTGAAACTCCATTAAAATCCATGAAAGGATAACGACTCTGGATACTTGATAGTCGTTTTTCCTCACATATGATAGGATACATGAAATTTTTGAAGGATGCGAAAGATTATAAATAAGGGACAGTGACATTTTTCAATGATGAATCATTGAAAATAAAAGGTGTTGGGTCAACCATTATTTTAAAAGAATAGATTAAATCTAATAAAATGTTGAATGTTTATGGGTTGAAACACAACATGTTAAGTCTATCATAATTGTGTGATGAGGTTAATTAGGTTATCTTCAAGGAATATGTATTTTTTTTAAAGAGTGAAGAAGATGGAAATATTGTTAAAAGAGGCTAATATACGAATAAAAAATTGTTTCAGGTTGGTGATTCACAAAACTCTTGTTACATGAGTATGGTGGAAGAGAATCAGTTATGGAATAAAAGGTTTGGACATATTTTTTAGAGGAACAATAAAAATTTATTAAAAAATTATAGCATCTGAGAAAATCTGGCAAATAATGTGATTGTTCTATGAAGAAGTTGAGAACTGATAATGGTTCTTAATAAAATAGTGAAGAATTGGAAAGATATCTTGAGAAGCAAGGAATTATAATTGAGTAAAGCTCTCCATACACTCCCCAACAAAATGGGCTTTCTAAAAGAAAGAATAGAAGTCTGGTGGAAATGGGAATAACCATGTAACTTGAGCATGGTATTTCTCATTACTTTGGGAGGCAAGCCACGAGTACTGTTATTTTTTTCAGAGCCATTGTTTCTATATGTCGCAATCAAGTATGACTCCATATGAATTGTTTTATGGAAGTAACCCTTGTTTGATGCACTTTAGAGATTTCAGGAATCTTTGTATTATAAAGTAGAAAGGTGGAAACTATGGTAAGTTTGAGGATAAAGGTGAGGATGGAATATTTCTTGGCTATTCTCTAGAATGAAGAGGATGCATATGCTTCAACAAAGAAAAAAAGTAATTGTTTATTTGGTTTATGTAAAAGTGATTGAAGTATCTGAGAAAAAGAAATATGTTCAGCCAGAAATTATGTTTAGCAAGTTGAAGAATATATTTCTGATAAGGATACAAACAATTTTAATCCTAATAAAGGTGAAGAATCAGACTAACCTATTTCTAGTGTTGAGGAAGACAATATAAAATTTTATCCAAGGCTAAGGAAACATGTATAATCAGAAAATATAATTGTAGATCAACATTAAAAGGTTCGTATAATAAGAACTACCAATTCCATTACACATGCTTCTTTATATTCAAAGGTGGAACTGAATGATGTGAAAGAAGATTTTGAGCATCCAGAATGGGTTCAATCCACGAATGAAGAATTGGATCAGATTGAAAAGAATAATATATGGGAACTCATATGAAATTATGAAAACAAAAACATCATTTTCACAAAATGGGATTTTCAGAACAATCTAAATGAAAAATGTAAAGTTATAAGAAATAATGAAAATTAGTTTGCAAAGGTTACTCATAGATTAAATGGAATTGATATTGATGAAACCTTTTATCTAGTGGAAATAATTGAAACAATCAGAATCTTTCTTGCTATTATCTTAGAATAGGGATACAATATCTTTTGAATGGATATTAAATTTTCATTCCTAAATGGTGATCTTTAAGAAGATTTTTATATTAAAAAACCTTGTTTCTTTGTTATTGTAAAGAATGAAGTTTATGTGTGTAGATTGAAAAGGGAATTGTAGGACCTAAAACAAGCTCCTAGGGTAGGGTATTCCAAATTGGATACATGATTAAGAAAGATTAATTTTAACAAAGGAAGACTGGATAACAATCTTTACATCAGAGAAATTACAGAGTATTCCCTAATTGTAATGTTTATGTTGATGATATTATCTTTACAAGGAATGATGAAGGAATATGTGAGAGATCTGTTGAAGAAATGAAGAATGGATTTGAAATTTCCATTTTGGGAGAAATGAAATACTTTCTTGGGTTACATGTCCTGCAAAAGAAAGAATGCATTTTCTTCTCCTAAGAAAATTATGAAAAAGAACTTATCAAGAGGTTTTGCATTGAAAATTAAAAACCTATTTCTATGCCCATTTCATTGGGAACAAAGGTGAGTAAATATGGAAATAGAAATGAAGTGGATCAGAAATAGTATCAAAAAATTATTGGAAGTATATTGTATTTGACTGCCTCAAGACCCGATATTGTTTATGTTGATACCTTATGTGAAATATTTCAATGTGCTCCAAGAGAATGACATCTTATTGCTGGAAAAGGAATTATCAAATACATTAGTGGAACAACATAATTCAGAATCAGGTATTTCAGCTCATATAGTATTGATTTATTTAGGTATTCTAATCTAGATTGGGTTGGAAATATTGATGATAAAAGATCTACATCTGGTGGTGTATTATTTTTGGGAAAGAATTTTGTTGGTTGGAATTCGAAGATACAAAACTTAGTAACTCTCAGTACGAATGAAGCCGAGTATGTTGCCGCTACTGAATCCTCTACTCAACTTATGTGGATGAAAACAGAATTGGAAGATTTTCTTGTCAATGTGAATATACCCTTACTATTGGGTTGTGATAATCAAAGTACAATAAATCTCATAAAGAATCTTCTGATACATTCTCATTCAAAAAAATTTGATATTAAATATTATTTCATCAAATATCATGTGGAAAAAAATGAATTGAAGTTGGAATATGTTCTAACATGAGAACAAGTTGTTTATATATTCACAAAACCTTTATTGAATGAATCATTCTCCAAAATGAGGTTGAACATGGTTATCCAACCTCTTACTCTTCAGGTTTGAGGTATGTGTATCAATCCCCTCTCTCATCTTACATTTGGATTGTTTTCTCAAGGGGGAAAATTGTTTTGTTTTTTTGGTTTCAAAGATATATTTCACAAAAGAGACAGTTGTGGGTAAGCTGTGAATTCAGAATTTTTTAGTGTGTGAACTATTATAAATGTTTGTTGGAGTGGTTTTAGGAAAAGAAATTGATTTGTTTTCCAGGAATAATGAAGAAAAGAAATATGTGGGCATGATAAATATTTTTGATTGAATGGTTTTTCTATTATTGTTTCTTGTTCTCTACAATATGTTAGCTCACATAAGTTTAGAATTTTTGATATGTAATCTATTGATTGAGTTTACAATGTTCAGTGATTTATGAAACTTGGTTGAAAACAAAATCCAAAGGGGGTATTTTTGGGAACAATTTGATGATCATGGTGATAAAGGATTAAAGTGTTGTCTTTTATTGTCAGAGTATGTTTTGAGGAAAGGAAATCACTCTACTTTGTTTGGTAGAAACAATTGTTTTGGGTTTGTTTTGAAAATTATCAAACCCATGTTAATTGTGAAGATGCAATGATAATTTGTATTTAATATAAATCATGAGTTGTATTGAGAACTTGTGGTGCAAGCTTGATAGAAGAAAGGTGTAGTGAAAGAGATTTACCCATTTAAAATAGAATCATATTCATATTTATCATATATGAGGGGTAGAGAGAAATAATTGGTACCAATTGTTTTTAAAAATAATCAGAAAGCAATTGTATCTAGATTGAATCGATTGATATTCCAAACAGTCGTATCCAGATTGTGTCGATTTTATTTCAAAATAATAATATCCATATTGTATCTATTGTCTTTTAAAATAATTGGATTCTAGGTTAAAGTAAAAGAAGTGGTACTGATGGAAAGGTGATGCTAATGAAAATTGATTCCAATAGGAAAAGGGATGTCGATGGAATTGGTGCCAATCTAAGTGGTTCTAATGGAAGATATGTTGTTGATAGAAGATGATTCATCAATTTTTTTAAAAACCAATGATATTCGAGTAGAAGAAATGGAATAAGATGGTGTCGATTGAGAATGAATCATATCATATTATTTTGGGTCATATCTGTGAAGATCATCCTTATCAGATTGTATTGTATCATATCCATCAATTATAGTCATCAATCATAACCAAAATGATCATATCCAGAATGAGTGTATCCATAATGATTGTATCCAGCATGATCGTAACTAGAATGATTGTATCCAGAATGATCATATCCAGTATGATCATAACCAGAATGATCTTATCTAGAATGATCGTAACCAGAATGATCATATCTAGGATTATCATAACCAGAATGATCATAAAAAGAATGATTGTAACCAGATATGATTGTATTCAGGATAATATTATCAAGACCATTTTTATTCAGAAAATATCACTCTTGGGATGAGATGAAAAGAAAGTACCAAGAATGAATGGAAAGTGATAATACTTTCGAATTAAATTCAGATGATGCTAAATATGATCCTCAATGATTTAAAATTAATGAAGTTAGTCATGGTACAAGAACATTTTTTGTGAACGAAGTGTGTTTTCTCATGTGGATAAATAAAAAAAGATAATGATACTGATGAATGAATTGTTAAAGTGTGGGCCATTCATTTATAATAATGATTATATCTCAAGTGCAGAAGTTTATTACTTCAAAAAAATTCAATTGGTATGGTATTAAGAATTGGTATGAAGAAATAAGTATGAGATAATCATATTCGGACCCATGTATTGATCATAAATTGTAATTGTATTCACATTTGAAATGGGTGTCTTGAAAAGAAGAGATTAAAATTTTAGAATCTTCGAGAAGAATCGAGAAGCATTGATAATGTAATTATTGCTCTAAGATTTATGGAGAAATTCAGATATGGGTGAATTTAAGTGGGCGGGAAAGTGTTTTGGGATTCCATCCTAAACATGTTTTGGGTAACCTATAAAAGGCATGAAGTACATTTCTCTTGGTGACTTTCATAGTTCAAATCAAAAGAGAGGGAAGCTTCGGAATTCTAGAGAGAATAAGAGATAAATTCCATTTGGATTGAAAATTGTTTTGGGTGGTGTCAATTCATTCATATTCTATTCAACATGAAAATTTTATTTTGAAATTAAAGTATTGTTGATTATACTCTATTGTTTTCAATATAAAAATTGGATTGGCTGGTTTGTTTTGAAATAATCAGAATTGGAGCTTTGTGCTAGAAGAATCAGAATGGGCTCTTTGTATTGAAAGAATCAGACTGAGAGCTTTGTTTTGATAGAATCATACTCGAAGAAATAAGACTCACTATTTCATAAAAAAACCATGTAGTTCTTACCTATCTTCTGAGTAAGGAATTGAGGAATTGAATTACAATTTGAATACATTTTGTGAATTAAAAATAAACACAGGTAACATGATTTGTTTCAAAACAACTGTTATACTCTATTGTGCTAAGAGGTAGCACACACACTAGTGGGATTGTTTCATTGTTCTACACGAGTGAAAGGGTATATCGTTCTCGTTGTAATCAAAGGATTTTTTTCAAAGTGGATTTTATGGAATTGGATCATTTCAATACCATACCAACGACATAGCTATTCTTATTGAATAATGAACCTTTTAAATCTTTGTGTTCCTCTGGATGTGTGTTCATTTGTTTCTCAATAAGGAATTGAAATCCTTAAAAGTAGGTAAAGGTTGTTTAAATTGAAATGAAAGCTAAAATAAAAAAGAGAATCATTGATGCACCCTCTCCCCCTCTCAGTGATAAAATAATTTGACTAGGAACTTTCATGATAAAATCACATCCAAAGGGTGAAATTTTTTCTATAAAATATAAAGTTACCAAGTAACTTTGTTATGTTTTGTTGATAGTATAGATGATAAAATAATTCCTTAACTATAGGAAAATTATTTTGAAATAGAAAATCCATCCTTGTACTTTAATTTTTAATGAAATAAATGGAATTTTAACTCATCATAGATTTATGAAGTTTTTGTCATTAAATTTTCTATATAATTCACTTTATTTTTTTCAATTACTTATATCACTCTCCTTTAATCATTGGGCATTAGTATTTTCTTCCATGTTCATATCTTCACTTTCCACAAATGTTCTCCAATTTTGAAACCTAGTTTGTGTTATGGAAGAAAATATTTATACTTTCCATCATCTCTATCCAAGGGGAAATTTTACAAATAATTTTTATGATTTGTGGTTTCAATAAGTTTACTTTTCAATGTCAAACCCATGCCTACTCAGATCAAGAGTAAATTGGGAGGATGTAATTTATTTAACAGGGTATAATATAACACCATTAGATTTTAAGAGGAACATCATATTCGATAGAATATATGATATGAAACACAAATATTAAAATATAATGTAACACCGTTGATTTTTTTATATATTTATTTTAAAATTAATTCAATCTCTTTGATAGATTTCAATTCAAGTTGCACCTGGATTGAATGAAACATGATTCTCAATTTAAATATTATTATTTAAACTTGACCATTATAGCCTATTCATTAAAATGGAGGGTATGAATAGTAATAAAAAATTATTGAAATTATATTTTTTATACATGTATAAAATAAAATTAATGGTTATATATTGATTAAAAATAAAATATGTATCATTTGAAAGAAAATGAAATGTTTTCTGAAAATATTTATCTTCCAAAAAGGCGGTTTATTTCTGCTTTGTGAACATAATGTAAAATTAATTTATAAAAAATTTAGAAAATTTATTTCAATGAAAAAATTCAATATTTTAAATATACATGTAAAAAATATCTTTCTATAATTTTTTTTATTTTTATAAAAATATAATTTTTTTGTGAATATAAAAAACTACAGATTTTATTGAAAAATGACTTTTTATTTAAATTATTTAAAAATTTATATAATATTATAAATTGGTCTTAAAGTAAAATTAGTTTAGTTAAAATAATATTTAGCTAATTTATGTCTTTATAATCTATTTTATATTTGTTTTTGATATTAAAACATTCTATAATTATGAGAATTTTCTCTTTGGAAAACCACTTTTTCTTTACATCTGTGCTTTAATTTTAAATTGAAAAATTACACCTCAATGAATTTTATTTTGAAAATTTATTAAATATTTTTAATAATAATAATTTATACTATTTAATAAGTTCAAATTAATTTTTTACCATCATTAATTGTGAAAATAGTAAAAATAGATTACTGTGATTTTGGTAGAGACCGTTTTATTGGGGGTTAAACTAAAAACATACGGATTATAATGACCTAAATACTTGTCCAATTCCAATTGGATGGCCATATTTAGTCACTATAGTCAATTATTTCTTCAATTTATCCATTTTTAACCTTCAGAAATGTAAAAAAAGTGTGTGTAAATAATTATTTTTAAAAATTCGAATTTTTTTCGTGTTTGCCACTTATAAAAGGCTACCAAATATCCTCCCTTAATCAAACATCTATAGCCCTTTGCTTTAGAAAATAACTTCCCAAATATATTATAAAAATACCTCCCTACAAAATATATTCCTTATTTTTATATATAAAGCCTCCTAATAACCAACCAACCATTTTTATTTTAAACCCTCTTAATAATGATTTAGGTATAAACCTAAAGAGGATTTCTGAAGAAGAGGTAGAATTAGTAAACATTAATTTTGTTTTATTTCATCTTCTATCTCCTTAAAATATAATTAAACTATGATGATGTAATAAAAATGATATCTCCCATAAATTAATATGTTAATATTTTAAATTAATAACCTATATCCATATCCACTTCCATCAAATGGGAAATGAACTCATCAATCGTGTGTATAGTGGACTACCACAACGCAAGATGATATAGTTAGTTTTCTATCACTATCTCTTAATGATGGATATAATGATTTATTTAACTTATTTATAAGATATTATCATTTTTAATATACTTATAGAGTTATAATTTCACACATATATTCTTATTATTCATTCTATGGAAATACGATAATGTTGCTTGTGTGTATGGTGGACTACCACCTCGCAAAGTGATGTCACTCGTTTCTAACATACTATTTAAATGAAAGTTAGTAAGGATATATTTAAATGATATATCTGATATATATTAATTCATAATGACTATTGAAAATTGATATTTTATTTACCTTCCTTTATTTTCATCCTATGAGAAAATAGAAATATTGTTCTTGTGTTTGTATGACCTACTGTATCTATGAACGGTGTAATCCATTTTTTCTCCTTGAATTTTATAGATTGCTCTAATTAAATATGTAAGGAATATATATTATATTTTAATATGTAAGGAATATATATTATATTTTAATCATGTTTAAAATTATTTATATTATGGAACCCGATGTTCGAGATTTGTATATATCCTTTCAAACATGTTTTGGAGTATGAAAACATGCTTTCAGTGAATATGTGTTGTTTTGTGGGTAAAGTGATTTATATTAGTGTTCATGGTACTTTTTAGTTGTTTTGAATACAAGGTCATAAATCAGGAAAGATCATAAAAAATATTGCATTATACACAGTGTGTAATTTGTGGTATACTCTATGTACCTTTTCCTATACATGGATCGGCTAGACCGAGTACATACACATGTAGTGGCCTAAATTCCACATGTCATGTACCCTCCATTCATAAGACATGTCCTCCCTTTCAGAATAATTTGGTGACTGAAATGAACTCTACATGACATGTGGGGTGATAGTACAAGTCCTGTACCCCCACCAACCAACTATCGACACGTTAAATGTCATTGGACGGAATGGTATGCCACCTACTAGTGTAGAATCTGAGAAAAATAAAGTTACGCTATAACATGGTGTGAACTTTATGGTCAACCTCACGTAACCTGAAAATCTATAAATAGAAGTGGTTTCCCTCCAAATTTAGGTGGGAAATTCAAGGGAAGGTTCTGCCGCTTTTCCATTCAACCACCTCCATAATCCAAATTTCAACTTTTATCTCTATTTTCTATTCTGTTTAGTGTAATTCTCCCCTTCCCCATCTTCCTCTCATATCTATGGTTGGGTTTGATCTTCAGCTCAATTTTCACACCATGACCATTCCCATAAGAGGCCATTTTTCCTTGACTTAGGGTTTTAACAATGATTGTGAGTGATTTGTAATCAAAATATCAATTTATTTATTAAGATATTTGTTTATAACGTTTTCAATGAATCTAACGCCTAATTCTCCATTGGTGTCGTATCAGAACAAGAATGACACCAATAGTGAAAACTGAAGGAGTTACAATAAGCGAATCCATGACCATTGGGTGATACCATTTCCTCTAGTTTTAGGGGTAAAAGAACCTAACGTGTTTTATCTAATTAATTACCAGACCAAGGAATTTACCTTTCAATGCGTAATTGTTTTATTAGGGACAAAGAAACAATGATTTTATTTAATCCCCATGGATAATAAATTTCATTATTAAATTTAATACTAAAGAATGATGATTTCTATAAAACCAGATCAAAATTACAACCTTGATACTCTTTTCATCTATTTTTTTTGTTCTTATATTGTTTTAATTTTAATTTTCATAAATAGTTTCAATTGGCAGACTTTTCCCATCAAACCTTATATCTAGATAACTGACCAAGACTCTTTTTATTTTCACTCCTCCATTAATTATATTTTCTCCCTATGTAATCGATGCCAATTGTTTCTAGCTACTTATTTCGTTAGTCTCATAAGGGAACAATAATTTTTAAATTTGGATTGTTCCTTGTGATGGGAGGAGTTTCAAACTATGGAACCGTTGTTGTGGAATCACGAAATGAAACAGTACGATTCTGAGTCAATGGTTGGTTTACCCAGAATTTTCCATTTTTCTTTCTTCTTTTCTTGATTATTTTTTCTTGGGAACTTCAGCCCCACATCTCATGGATTATTATCCAACTGGGGAGTGGTAAAATTTAATTTGAGAGGATTTTTATCCTCAAGATCTGGCATTATCATATCAGTGACTGAAAGAATAATATTCGTACATGGCTGATGGGTTTCAATATGAGGAAAAACCTTATGCAGTCTTCAGCCTAAAATTCTCTTCTTCTCCTCTAGAACCATATTTGGGTAATACCGAATTGTTATTATTGATGATGGATACCTTTACCACATTCCAGTTAGCCCAAACTGAAAGGTTTGTATGACTAAGAACTATGGTAGAGCAGCTCTCTGAGACAATTTACAATTTGGATACACAGGTGGATTTTAAGGATGGGTGTTCTGAAACCTTTTCAAATAAAGAAACATGTTATGATGTGGGGCCCACCTATAATTCCCCAGAGATTCCTAAACAGACTTTTCTAAATTCAAATGTTGTATATGGGGACACATCACAACACATTAAACTAAATTTGATTGATTCTGTATTTCTAACCCCTTGGATGATTATTTACCTATGCGGGAGAAGTCTTGTAATTATTTTGAGGTATTTAGCATTTATAATAAGGAACCTTAGAAGGTGTATAATGTATCGGATCAAGCCAAGAACTGCGTCCGCCTTTGGTAGATACTAGCCATGGAGCAAGGCTTCTACAAGACACCACCTAGACCACCTGAAGTTCACGAATCATGGAAACAAGATGAGGGCACAATACACATGTTGTGGTTCACACTGCAAAATCCACATCTATGTTTAGATTATGGGTAACTAACCCTAACTCTATTCTAGCAAAAGAAGTAAAACAAAGGTTCTTTCTAGGAGTCAACCCAAACACTCTTCTTTCCCTTATTTCATTCTTTTCCATTTCTAATTAACACATGGAATGTATTGTCCTTCCACACTCCATGCACCATTATTTTACCCATTTACAGTAGAAATAAGAACAAAATGAGACTAAATTTTGTGTAAACCTTGTTACATGGTGTGTACTTATATTTTTAGTGTATATTGTAATATAAATTTTTTTATAAATAAATATTAATTTGGATAATAAATAGGGATGATTCTTTTTCCAGTGGTATGGTCAATAGAGTGTATTCGAGTCTTCGATGGTTCAAATCACTAAGTACCTACCTTTGGTACGAGGTTCATTAGTTATAAACTCGTTTTTTCCTTAAATGACCTGAGATATGTTTTTAAAAACTAAATAAAATCATTTCAAAACCCAAATAAAAACCATCCTGTGGCTGAATTGGTTGGTAGGGCCATACACCACGAATAAAAAAGACCTAGGTTTGAGTCTTGTCCATTGGTTCAGTTCCATCATTTTTCAAATTAATAAAACCACATATGTATACTTTAGTAGACCTTGTGTGTGCCATGCTTTCATTAATAACATAAAATAGTTTCAAAATAAGAAATCACCCTGAGGTGATGTGGGGTGATTGGAAGATTTGGGGCCCAGGGTTCAAAAGACCTGGGATCAACTTCAGCTAATCACCCTATATCATCAAAATTTTAAAAATTTAAAACCACATGTTGTGAATTCTTCTTTTCCATGTGTAGTGTTTAACTTATAATTTAAATATTAAAATATAATAAAAATGTGTTTCACTACAACCTTCGATCTATTGGTTTAGGGAATCCTTTTAGAATACTCATTCTTTGGTTCGAATCGTGCCACAAGCACCAGAACAAAGGTTGTAGTTCCCTTTTTTGAATTTTAGAACACATCTCATATACATTAAGCGGAGAGGTTTATTTTTTATTTGTAAATAATATATATTTTTTGTATTTATTTTTTAAAAATAAATAATAAGTATTATTTAGATTCATATAATTATACTTTTAATATTTAAAATATTCAAAAAAGATATACAAGGTGTGTACTCTTCTACACACTCCGTGTCATACGGATTTAAATGTTGTTATTTCCTAACTGGATAGATCTTGTACCAAGCCCCTCCCCCATCCCGGTTTTCTACGCCTTTAGTTTCTCCTATATGTTTTCACACCCCCACTTCCCAGAATAAAACCCTAATAATTTCCCCTCCCCTTTGTTTCATTCATCGGTGCTTCGACGCAATCATTTTCCCACACCACGAGGAAATGGGTGACGTGTCTAGAAGATACATGGATCTTATCACCTATGTTTTCTATCATGACTATATAGACCTCCCTTTTCATACTTCAAACTATATACACCCTATGATAACTAGCAGTCAAGCAGCCTGAACGACATCTTTTATGCCACCAAGTTGGCACACTACTTCGGGTGTTTGATCTATCTCTCCCTCACAATCAATTGGGTTCTCCCCATCATATAAAATTCATCATGATTATCTTCATGTGGATGTTCAAGCATCTGGGAGATTCATTTTTACTTGTATAAGACACCATAGCATCTATTGGGGTGAGAGATGACCAAACTTCCCCTACTGGTGTTGATGATCTAGTCCCACCCCATCCACCAGCAGATGTTCCTTCTTTGTTCCACCCCACTTCTTCATACCTTACATAATATTGTTTTATCCCCTATTCTTCTAGACTATCCAAATTCCAACCTCCACCCACTCCCTTGGATGAACTCCCTATCTCCCTCTTCCTAGCCATGATGGATCATCATCTAGACCACTTCAAGAACCTCCAGGCTTCCAGCACTTAGAAACAGACATGGATGGATAAAATTCTTCTACTCATACTCCATCACTTGGGCCTTTCACTTCCACCAACACATGTTCTTCTTTCTAATCCTCGGTATTAGGTACTAGATACATCATTGATAGCTCTTTCCATAGATTATACTATCATATCCACTATAAGAACAGACACTACCACTACTGTCGTGACAGATGTGCCCATTTAGCCTACCAATTATAGCGAGGACCCATCACCTCCAACATCCATTGTAACTGATCCTCTACTACCATATCCCCTTATTACAGATTATACCTCTTATGAAGGAACCAAATTACTATTTTTTTAAATTTTCTATATATATAAATATATATATTGTTATGCATGGGTTATAATGGGTCATATGCTGGGAAAATTATTTTTCCTTTTCATCGATTGTTGCAGGTACTCTAGAGCTATATTGGCATATTTTTTTGACTATTTTCCATCTTTTTTATCTCTCCACAATGGTAGTATTATCTCATATTTTCTTTCCATTATTATTTTTCCATTACTTATTTCATTTATCCCCTCGTGTGAGCCCACTAGTGTTTCTGGGTATCCTCTTCTCTTCCTTAGTGTGGCACTTAGGGTTCCATGTGCAATATTAAGTGTGGGGGTGAGTCTCTGGATACACTAGTATTTCCCCTTCAAATGATCTAGGAGAAATCATTAATAGTTGGAATATTTTAAAATGTGGAAATTTTTTGATTAATTATAATTATAAATAATAAATATATAAAAGATGGGTTTTAAAGTTACTTTCTTATTTTAAATTTTAAATTTTAAATTATTTTAAATTGATTACTGATGTAGTTTGATTCTAGATTCAAATTCATAGACATTTACATTTATTAGAATACTCATTTTTATTCATGTCAGGAACTTATTTACCCATTTTTATCCCAATTCCCAAAGGTATTATAAACCTTTTGAAATTTTCTTTATCATACCCTATTTCTTGATAGATTCTTGGGATATACATGATGACTATAACTTATGATTTTTCTCTTCCAAATATAATGATTGTTATTTACTTTAAGATGATTGAGGCATTTGATTGTTATTTTCATCCCCATTAACCTTGAGACTTACCTTACATCTGACCTTCGTGAAACCCTAAGAACCATGAACTACCTTGGTAGGAAGCCACATTACAAGCCTATTTATCTTTCCTAAAACTAATTATTTTATAATTTTTAAGGATTATTCATTTGAGCTTATAAGAGATAATTAGTATATTATGGAAATAATTTGTTGAGAAACCATGAAATTAAGTCTAGGAGAGAGTGCATGTTGTTCATTTCGGAAGAAGGGTTCCAAAACCACTATTTATTGTATTCTCAGTGCTCCCTTTTAGAAAAAAAATCAAAAGAAGGACCAGATTCATTCAATCCACTTTATTGATGGTTTATGGACCCTTGTTGGCATAGGAATATCACGATGATGATACACTTTAAGAGATCTTGATTTAGGTATGCATCTTCCTTGAATTATATTATTGAATATCATGATTTATTATTTAGGAATTCATCTTCCTTTTTCAAGCCTCTGATATTATTTTTCACATCATTACCTACCTACAAAAGCCTTATAAACATTTGAACCTTATTGAAGGAAATTATGATTTTTTTTAACATGATATCTAAATTAGAGAATGATAATAAATAAAAGAAAATGGATAGAGTTCATATACTTGATATTGAATATAAATCTGATTAAATACCCTTGATTAAAGAGTGTGGAATTTGCTGGTGAGGTAAATCATCAAGTAGCATATTGAATTATAAAAATTTAAAAAATGTGAATAAAAGGGGATGAAAATATATAATTGAATTATATAGGAGGCCTGATTAGAATATCTTTGTAATTTAAATTTTTTTTTCCTTTTAAAACCATCATCTATAGTTATAGTATTTATAAGTATAATTACTTCAGTACTTCCCTTTTTAAATTTTGGATTATTTTAATTAGATGTTGAGATTCTTTTTGAGGGAAACAAAATGACTAAGTGTGGGGGAGTTTGATGTTCCATGTTTTTGTATATATTTTCAAACATTTTATGGAGTATAAAAACATTTTTTCACAATATATATATATTTTTGTGAGTAAATTGATTTATTCTTGTGTTCGTGGTACTTTTTAAGTGTTTTCTAGACAAAGTCACAAGTTGGGAAGGATCATAAAAAATATTGGACAATACACAATGTGTACTTTATGACACATGTCATGTATTTTTGCCTATACATGGATCGGCCAGACTGAGTACACACACATGTAGCCGGTCAGATTCCACACGTAATGTGATTTCAATTCACAAATCATATCCTCCCTTTTAGAAGTGGTGTGTGGCCGAAATGGAATCAACACACCATATGGGATAGTGCTACACACCGTGTACCCCCACCTACCAACCACCGACATGTTAGTAGTCATTGGGTGGAACGGTAGGCCACATACCGGCAGATAATACATGAAAAACAAGTTTAACCTAGTATAAAACGTTTACTTTATGGTACACATCGTGTAATTTGAAATTATACAAATATAAGTGGAATCCAACCAAATTTAGGTGGGACATTCAGGGGGAGGAGTTGTTTCTCTGTCATTTGACCTCCTCCAAAATCCAAATTTTAGTTTTTATCTCAATTTTCAATTCTGTTTAGTTTAATTCTCCCATTCCATGTCTTCCTCTCAAATCCACAGTAGGGGTTTAGTTTCATCTCAATCGTCACACTGTGACAATTGTTATAAGAGGCTATTTTTACCCATGTTAGGGTTGTAATAATGATTATGAGTTATTTTTAATCAAAATCTAAAAGTGTAGTTTTTATTATGATATTTTTTTTAAACATATTCATTGAATCTAATTCCTTATTCATTGTTGGTGTCAAATCGGACCAAGAATGACACCAATGTAGAAAAATAAAGGAGTTCCAATAAGGGAATCCATAACCATTGGGTGAGCTTGTTGCCACATGCTTTAGGGGTAAAATAACCCAACATGTTTTAAGTAATTAATTACTTGACCATGTAATTAACCTATAAATGTGTCATTTTTTTTGACTAATAAAAAATTATTTCATTTAATCCCCATGGTAAAAAACATTCAATAAAAAATTCAATATTAAAAAATGATAATTGAAAAAAAAATATGATCAGAGTTACAACCCCAACACACTTTAATTCTATTTATTTTTCGTTTTTTTAATTTTAATTTTAAAAAATCATCTCACTTAGTAGATTGTTCCCTTCACTACTTATGTCCGAATAATTGACCAAGGCTCTTCTGATTTTCACTTCTCTATTGCATCTCCATTCTCCTAGTGGGTTTAACCCTGAATATCGCTCGCTACATAGTTAGATAGTCTCATAATGGAAAAATAATTTCTAAATATAGACCATACCTTATGATGGGAGTGGTACTGAAACCATGATCTGTCTAAAATGACCAAAATTACTAAACCAAAATATATTTGAAAAATGAAACAATTATCACCAAAAAAGTTATTTTAACAAATAAATGATAATAAATAGGGGATAAAATACTATAAGTAAATAATATATGGTATGAAATACAATATTATGGTTATATAATATATTCATAATAATAATATATTTATTATTTTGTAATTTTGAACACACAGAATGGAATTCAAACTTAAAGTAAGGGATTATTGTCTCATTTTTTCATCATGGAGACATATGTCATTTTATGAACCTATCTTCATTTATGAGGTGTATTTATATCCCCTTTGACATGTAATATCATAAATTTATTTATTATATAGATATTTTCTATTTTATTAAATTTTATTTATTCATGGGGAGTATGATTAAATGTTATTAAAGTGGTGAGGTTTTATTTCACAATCTCATAATTATTTGAGATTGTTTTAGATTAAGTCTCCCTTGGTGGAATAATTTAATATTTTATGTTAAACTAAATAAATTTTATTATCATATTATTATTAATGAAATTTTTCAAGTAGTAGTATCCTTTTTAAATATTTGTTGCATAAAATAATTGAGAAAATATTTTTAAGAAAATCCAACATTATTTCTCCCTTATGTCGAAAATAATTTTTCAGCAAAATCCATGGTTTATAACAATGTTTTAAAAAATGTTTTTAACCTTTTAAAAATGATATATTAATTACATTTTTTCAAATATATAACTTTATAAAAAATGTATTTAAATAAATATTCATGTCATTTAAAAAAAGGTTTGTTTGGATTTAAATGAAAATGTTAAAGGAATCTTTGTTTTAACATGTACGACATAAACGGAATTTCATATCATCCCAAACAATCAATGTTTAAAGATTAATTTATATGTTTAAAATATTATCTTAAAAAATGTTTTTATACTATTTTTCGATCTTTTACATTTTAAAAATATATTTTCAAATGGAAAATGTTATTTTACTCAAAAAATAAATTAATTATTAATGTATTTATATTCATCAAAAACATCAACCATTTCTTGTACTTATGATCCATTAGGTAAATTTTTTATTGATATAATTATTATTCATTCTCTAAACTTTTTATGATCTGTTTGACTAAGGATGTAATATTTTATTACTATTCACCATAATACTCTTGTTAGTTTATATTATGTTTAATTAATAGGCTATGTATTAACATTTCATAAGTTATTTTTCCAATATTAATATTTATGTTGATTATTTTTCACCCATTTAATTTTAGGAATGTATTGGACGTAGTAAGTGATGGGTGGGTCCCAGTAATAGATAGCCCCACGATGAATCAATGGGTCTCATGAGACAAATCAGTTTCCTAAATTAGACTAGTTTCTAACCATGTAATTAAACAATATTGTGGAAGGTATTAATAGTGTGTTTTACATGTCTAGAATTATAAATTCCTAAATTATAAGATATGTTATTTTTGCCCATGTCATTATTTTGTCAGTTAGAATATTCATGGGTAAGTTTCAAGCTCATGTGATTATTTATATGGATTTATTTGATCATCATTTGTTTCATCCATATTATGCTAAATTATTATCTAAATGGAATGTATTTTAGATATTTACCTTAGAATATTGATTATTATTAATTATTCATGATTTCTTATATTGTGTGCTTACCCTTATTGATAATATGATCTCACCCCTTTCTTATGTTTTATTTTCCCCGAGATACTAATATTTGTTTTTTTTTATTTTTGTGTAGGGATACAATATGAGGAATAATGGAATTCTTAAAGAAAAAAATTATGTATTTTATGTTTTAAAATATATTTTAAATTCAAGTACGTATCTAGTTTACAAAGACTAATAAACCATTTAGTCCTTCGAGATGTGATTCATTGTATCTTGTTCCAATGTTATAAAGCAACAATAGGATCAAGGCTATTGGGATCGAGATTTTCACCTCACAAATCCCTAGGTATGAAATATTAAATTACATTGTTCGTTCCATATAGGGATTAGTAATTGGATTCATGTTATTTTAACCCAATGTGAATTCCATATAAAGATGTATTTGTTTGAACACATTGTGGGTTTTTTCCGAAATTGGCCAGCCATATTTTTTGGGGAATTTCTGGGAAATTATTTTCATCAGCCATATTTTAAAGTTTGAATCAATCCAATAACCAAGGATGTCTTATGGCATATTATTTTTATTATTTTATGGTAATTATTGTCTGATCTTGTCGATATATTATGACCATGTATACCACCTCATGGGTTTTGTTTTCAGTAATTTCGATGGATAAACTAATAAGAGATGAGTCTATTTTTAATATGAAAGTTTGTCCAAATTTATTGGATAGGGTTATTGGAAACATATTTCATCATTGAAGATGTTTTTAATAATATTGAAATTGAATTATTTCTAATGTGAAGAATTTAGGAACATATGAGAAACAAAATGGGGGTTCAGTTTCGAAAATTTGTATAGATAAGGCTTCATGTTTGACATTATAAATAAAGAAAAAGTATATTTCTTGTATATTTTCTCAAGAAATTTTTTTGAAGAAGAATATAAACCATTATTATATTTCTTATATATTGAAAAAATGGGGGAGTATTTATAGGATCAATATATGGAAGGTTAAAGACAATACAGATCTTATTTTCATAAGATCTATTCTCATTAGAATAATTTCTATAAAATACTAAATTAATATATCTAACTAGTTTATTTTTTATATATAGTTCATACATATAAATTAGGATTGGGAGGAGAAGTTGGTTTCTCTTTGTGAAGAAGATTAATGTGTTTTTCAACATTGATTGAGGGATAAAAACCTATAGGTTCAGCATAACGAAACAAAATGTAGTGTTGTTTAGTTTCTTAGGAGTATAAGAAGATTTCTTTGTATGCTCCTAGTATTATCACACTTTGATAAAACAAGTAAATATTATTTTGTTCTATTTTTTCTTCTTTCATTACTCAAGAGAGTTGGTGACAAAGATATAAGTGTTTTCATCTAAATTATAGAAAAAATATGGTTTTAGGGAATTAAATTAGAATTATAACACCATGATTTACCCCCCCCCCCCAGGTTATTTACCTTTATTTGGGAAAAATAGTGGTATTAGTGCCAAGGTTCGAGGTGATGGATTATCTCTCAAGAATACAAGGAAACTTTTTTCATCGAAAAATGAATACCCATTTTAAAGGATATAATTTTCATATATGGAAAAACTAATTGAAACATTATTTTTAAGCTCTAGGTGTCAATATTTAGGTGGTAACTATTCATGGTATCTCATCCAATATGAAAGGTTGGCCCTTAATAGAGATAGAACACAATGATATGGATATATATCTAAAAGCTATTAATATTATAGGGTAGCCTTAGCTAACACATTCTATACAAGAGTTATGTCATGAAGGACCTCACATGAAATGTGGGGAATCTTATAAATACCTACAAAGGATAATCAATAGTTTGAGAACAAAAAACTAAAAGTATTTTGGAATTTGTATGATGATCTAAGAATGATCTAAAATAAGAGAGTTAATTATTTTTTTAATCAAATAAATCATATTTTGTGTGATATTAGTGGTATCATATAGATCATTGAGGATACAATAAATAACAAAAAAAATTATAAAGTATGAAACCAATTTTTAATCTAAAATCACCATTTATTAAATATAAATATCTATAAGTGGTGATATTGGATAACCTATATATCCCTCTAATTGCATATGAAATTAGGAATAATGATAAACAGTCTATTTTGAAAGATAATTCTCATGATGTATCATTTAATTATTTTAATAAATTCTTGCTGAAAGAGGGTCCTGAAAAAGAATAAGAACTCGGTGAGGTTTTTTATTTTCTCTATTTAAATCTAAAAAGAGGGGAAATTAAATTCAAAGGAATATTTCCAAAAAAAACATCCTTTAATGTAGAAAAGTTGAACACCTTTTGGGAAGATGTATAAATAATTTATAGAATAATTATGAAGATAAAGAACCTAAAAGGAATATAATAAGTGATCATAAGGTTACGGTGTAATTTCAATGAAAAATATTAAAAAGAAATTATATTCTAACTCAATAAAAAGATATTTGAAATGATATGGAATTATAATAGGTTAAGGACTTTATATTCCTCATATAATAAGTTATTTTGTTGGTTATAAAGAAGTCACAAATGGATTAAATCAATGTAAAATACTATAATAGAGGGAAGTGTCGGTATTTAAATCAAGACTAAGGAAGATTGTAACAACACAATTAATTATAGAATATGTATTTTCATATTTATTAATAATTATAAAATGGATAGTAATATTACCATAAAATGGATGTTATGCCTAATAGCTTACTTGACCAATAACAATGAGTTTATTTGAAATATTTTATTTTCTTGCAAGGTTGTGTCATACTGAACAATAATATATTGTTAGTATAATTAATATGGTAGTTATCACCTATTTATTTGATTATAAGGAAGGAGTGGTAATGACTAAATTACCTTTATGTATGTTTATAAAATCCATTTACATTAATCCAAGAAACATTATCGGATGTAAATAAGAACAAATCCAATGTTAAGCATAAAAAGATGTATGTTTTTTAAACCCAGTTTCACTGAATTTTAGTAGCATGCCTATTTTAAATATAATTTTTTTCATTTTTATAATTTTTATTTTAAAATATAAACCTAATTTTGGAAATATAAGTATCAAAATT
The DNA here is from genome assembly GCA_963277665.1 of Viscum album. NCBI lineage: Eukaryota > Viridiplantae > Streptophyta > Magnoliopsida > Santalales > Viscaceae > Viscum > Viscum album. Next base: position 788,617,808 of record OY728166.1, read on the forward strand.
TTCTTTTTTTGAATTTTTGATTTTTTTCTAAAAACATTTATGTTTTGATAAATCGTGAATACTACTGAATTATAGTTCTAAACTACAGTTTCATATAATTTATTTATATTGTTAAATTATGGTTTGAATTGGTCTTAAAGAATAATTAGATCAATTTTACATGAATAAATCTATTTTATTTCATTTGAATCAATTTAAAATTAATATTGGATGTAAAAGCATGTTAATTGTTTGAACTTTTCTTTTTAAAAACATGATGCCCCATCCCGTCAGCAGGATTAATTTAAATTAATTTATTCCAATTATGTGATTTAAATTTGGAAAAATATATTAATTATTTTTAATAACAATAATTTATTATGTCTAATAATGTAAACTTAGTTTTTTTCAAAAAGATAAGAAAAATAAATTAAAATTAATTACACTGATTAAGGTAAAAATTGTTTACTTAGTGGTTAAAATTTAATATTAAGAGTCAAAATGACCGAAAAAGTTTCAAATACACATTATCTATAAATGATCTGACTATAGCCACTCTTTTATCAAATTCGGATCAATATTAGTTTCACACGATGTAATGGATACCTCCCAAAAGTTTTTACCTTTTTATATTTACATGCATGACACTCCCCCTCCAAAATAAAAAGGTATTCACAGTCCCCCATTTATTAACACCTCTCAGGACATTTAGATAATCCAAAACAAACCTAAATAATCTCCCAACATCCCTACCCACACCTTATAGTCCAAACTTTGGGTATAAATAAAATCAAGGAATCCCTTTGGTGAAAACCAAAAGGAGTTACCCAAAAATGAGGTATCATTCTTCAACGTGCATTTATGTTTTATTTCTTTCTACTCCCATTAAATTAATTAAATTACATGACCACATATTAATATATGTATCCAAAATGTACTGATATGTTTTTATATAATGTTTTTTGATGACACCAACACACACTTCCTTTAAATGGGTAATGAAATTATTGTTCGTGTATGGTGAACCACCACCTCGTGAAATGATGTCATTCATTTTTCCTTTACCACCTATCATGGTTGTGTATTATACTGAATATACTATTTTAAAATGATATATATTATATTTTGGTTGTCTTTATACTTATATAATTGTTATATAACTTGTACCACCACGCTTTCCATATTTTTATAAATACGATAACATCTTTTGGGTATGTGTGTACTACCGCATCCTCAAAGTGATATGATACATTCACAATTTACAGAAATTTATGGAGGATCATTTTAATTAAAAATATGTGAAATTAATAATTTATATATGGTATTCATGGTATAATTACTTTTCTGTAAATATAATATATCATTTTCTTTATTACCTTTTCACATGCAGAAAAATGATAACAGTGTTCGTGGACATTTTAAATACCATCTCCTCAAAGAGATGAGAATAATTTTACACCAAAAAAATTATATATAAGTATATATGATATAATTATCCTTTTTAAAATATATATTTTACTTACCTTCCTTTCATAATGATAATTGAAAAAAGATAACATTACTCATGCGTATGTATGGCCTATTATATCCATGATTGTAACATTAGTTCATTTTTTTCTAACCATATTCCAGGATTGGTTTTAAAAGTGTGTTTGATGGATAAATATTATAATTATTTAATTATTATTATTCTAGATATTTTTATGTAATTTTCTCCATGATCATATTCAACCAACCTTGGTCATTTTGATACATAAACTAAATATGGTCAAAACACCCTATATAGACTTAATTGTTTAAATAGTTGTATAAAACATTATAATAAGTGAAATAAAAGTAATGATAAAGTTGAAAAATGTTATGAATTAAATAAGGAATTAAAAAAACTATTATTTGGGAATATAAATACACTCATTACATATCGGACTCAAGTGAAGTGATTTCATTTCAATATCCTCAAATTGAGGCATTTATTGAAGATATGCACCTTTATTATTTTATAAGGTGTATATACATCCCTTATTCAGTATATGTCCATATTTTAAAAATTATAATTAAATTTAATGTTTTTTAAATTTTATTCTGTCATGGGGTATATGATTTAAATTTTCAAAGTGGTATGGGAGGCTTCGAGTATTTAAGGATTTAATCATTTCCTTCATTTCAACATTCTTGACATTATTTTACATATTTATTTACAAGGAAATAAAATTTCAATGATTTATATTTTAGGTATATTTTCGTATTTGGATTCCTCTATAATCATTCACATTTTTAAAATAAAAATAAACCCCTCTTTCCTTTTTTCTAGGTATTTTTATTTTTGAAAATCGGTTCTGAAAAGGGATTGATTATTTCAGCATCTTGAAATTTTTTATTATCATTCAAAATGAAATTTTATGAGTGAAATGTTGGAAATATAAATACTTTTTGTTTTGTGATTATATAACGGTACTTGGAAATTTGATGGGTGGGTTTGTGACAAACCAATGATATGTTCTTCTATGATAAACCAATGATGGGTGGGTCCGTGATAGCCCTCTAATGCAGTGGGTATGGAAGTTAGTCATAAAGAAATTAAATTTGTATGAGTGACATGTATTGAAGTCGAACTCATGGTCATTACATTTATAATATTTAACTTATAATGATTTCCAGAGATAACTTCATATATTTTATATGCTTTCTATGGGTTTTTTGGTACTCTTGTGATTACAAAAAAAGGAATTAAATGATCTTATTTTCAATGGAATGTATTTAATACTTATTAATGGTAAAAATTATTAAATTATGATAAAGTCTTCATGGATTTCAATGCTCATAAATTTAATAATAATTTCATTCTTTTAATATCCCTTATTGAGACAATTATTCTAAACTAACATTTGTTAATATTTTTCATAGGTCTTAAGGATGATTAAGGGATTTGAAGAATTCATGTTGAATTTCATGAATACTTTTAATAAATGAGATAATGATTTATTTAAAAAAAAATACATTATAGTAAAAATGGATACTATTTTGATGTTACCACTTTTTATTTTATGGTCTTGTTATATGTGAGTTATGGTTGAATTATCTTAAAATCTAAACCTGAAAAGATCCTTAAATTGAAGTAAAGTATAATTCATGACTTAACTCAATATTATGTAATTTTTAAGGTTAGTTCATCATATTTGGTGTCAAAGGAATGGTTTAGATAACTTTAAAGGTTTGGAAATTGTTAATAGCATGCCCTTAGAATATTTTACTTTATTTTAAGTTAAAATGAAATATAATTTTAATATTAACATGTAAACTCATCTAAAGTATGCTTGTTCAAAATGGTGTTCCATAAAGGAATCAAGGAAACTATAATACAGAGGCCTTGAGATGAAAATATCATTCTGAACCAGCATCACTAGATGTTTGTAATTAGAACTAAGTAGTTTGTTATAGTGGTGGATCAGTTGATACAAGTTATAAATAGTTATAGTGTATGTGAAAGATAGCAACAAGATCTACCATAGAGGAACATGACCAAAGTGGAGACTTTAGGAAACAACATCTCTCATCATTTAGAGGATCATCTGACCCCATGATATCTAAAGGATAGATTAAGTCTCAAGAAAATATATTTTAGGTCATCAGTTATTCGTATCATTAAAAGGTAACTCTTGCAATTTATAATTATGAAGGTGAAGTAGACCAGTGTTGGATAATGGTTAATAATATCAGAGAAATTTAAGAGATTTATTCCTTATAATGGTATTAATTTAACGATATTTTACTTGGTAAATATTTTCCTAAGGATATTCAACCTAGTAAGGAAAAATAATTCTTTTAATTGAGAAAAAAGGAGGAATTGTTTATGGATAAATATGAAGAACTATTCACTAAACTACTGAGTTATATACCAAATTTTATCTAAGATATTAATCATAAGATAAATCATTTTTACTCAGGATTAAATAAAATATATCAAAGTTCATTAGATTATCATGAGTTCAAGACCTATGTGAAACTTGTTCTATGTGATGAGAAGGTAGAAATGGAGTTTTCCAATGATCATGTGTCCCATCACACCAAGAAAAAGAAGAGGTCCAATTGGAAGGTAATGGGAAATCACTCATCAAAAAAATTTAAAGGTAATAAAACCCAATTTCCATTTTGTGAAAAGTGTTATAAAAAACATCCTAGATAGTTTATTTAGAAGTATGGTAATATATGATAATGTGGCATGTTTATTTATATGTCTTGAGACTATAAGAAATATTATCATTCAAGTAATTAATAACAAGTGGTAAGATGTTATACATGTAATTAGTTAGGTCATTAAGTTAATTTCTATATAGAGTTTATTACCCAAGGTAAATACCATCAAGATCAAAAGAAAAAGTGTGTGGAAAAGTCTTTTTATATTACATTAGTTTTTATTAGGCAATCAAATGAAGTGGTGAAAGGTATGTTACTTGTTTATTTGACTTATTCCAATACGCTATTTGATTATGGATATTTTCATCATTTCATTTCCAATAAATTTTCAAGAAAATTGAGAATATTACAGCAATGTGATATAGAACTTTTCTTAAAAACATTTTGTGGAAGTATAAAAGCAACCAGGATTTATAATAATCTTCATATTTTTATTGGTGAGATGATCATTCCTTCAAATATTTTTAAACTTCCCACAGTGGAGTTTGAAATCATTTTGGGTTTGGATTAGAATTACTTTTATCATGTCAAAATATATTTCAAAGCTAATATATTTTTATTAAACAATTTCATAGAAATAAATAGTTTTAGTTAGTTACATCCCAGTTGAGAGAGAATTTATGGATGTATTTTTGGGTGATTTTCATGGTGTTGTTTCAGATTAACAAGTAGAATTTATTGTTAATTTAGTTTCTGATTAAAATATTATCTCTAAACCCCCTTATCAAATGTATCCATTAGAACTTATGGAATTGAAAAACCAGTTACAAGAATTACTTGATAAAGTATTTAGTCAACCTAGAACTTTATTATGGGGTCCTCCTATTTTATTTTTGAAAATTAAAGATAGTTCAATGTGGCTTTTAATTGATTATATATCCTTGAACAAAATCACAATTAAGAATATGTATCATTTTCCTGATATTGATAATTTTTTTGAATATCTCTAGGGAGCTCAGTGTTTTTTCAAAGATTGATATGTGGTTCGAGTAACATCAGCTAAAGGTGAAGTAGAATAACATTAAGAACATAGAATTTTGGATGAGATATGGGAATTATGAGTTTTCTGTTATTCCGTTTGGTTTATCTAATACACCTATTGTATTTATGAATCTTATTAATAGGGTCTTCCATTAGTTTTTGGATTAGTTTTTTGTTGTGTTTATAGAAGATATTTTTTCATATTCTAAAAACCACGAAGAATATGAAAGGAACATAAGGATTATTTTGAAAACCATAAAAGAAAATATACTATATGGAAAGTTTAGTAAGTGTGAATTTTGGTTATATACAATTTAATTCCTCGGACATATTGTTTCTAAATATGGCATAAATTTTGAACTTTCTAAAACAAAAGTTATTGAAGAGTGGTCAATACCTTCCAATGTCATAGAGATTCATAGTTTTCTTAGATTATTGGGTAATTATAGATGGTTTTTTGAAAACATTGATCATTTATCTATCCTACTAACTATGTTAACATAAATGGGAGTTCAGTTTATCTGGATAGGATAATGTGATGTTTGTTTTCTGGAACGGAAAATAATACCCGTCAATTCGTTATCATTGGACATCCCTTCTATAAATGGTGAATTTTTCATCCACAGTGATGCTTAATTAAATGTACGTGGTTTTATCCTGATGAAAAATGAGAAGTTAACTATTTATGATTCACGTTATTTGAAAACTAATGAGTTCAATTACCCTACACTTGATGTTTTTAGATAATATTGTTTTTCCATTAAGATTTTAGAGGAATCATTGGTTTGGAGTGAAGTGTGAAATATATACTTATCATAGAATTTTGATGTATATACTCACTCAAAAAAAGTTGAAAACAAGACAAAGAATATGGTTGGAACTGATAAAGAATTATTATTGCATGATTCATTATCATCCTGGAAAATCAAAAAAAGTGGTTGTTGCTTTGAGTTGAAAAATAATTCTATATTAACCATATGAAATTTTTAATGTAATCCGTTCTTTAGTGATTTGATGAATTTTGGCCTATAATTTATGGATGTAGGGACATCCTCTATTTTGTTTCAAGTTTTAGTGTAGTTGGATTTGTTTGAACTAATTAAGAGATCATAAAAGGTAATTCAATATTTTTAGGAAATGGTGGAATATATTAAGATGGGTTAAAGAAGATAGATCGTTACCTAAAGAGATTATTCAACCTTTTCTATCCCTAGAGTGGAAATGGGAGAATATATCCATGGATTCTGTGGTATAAATTCTGAATTCTTCTTGAAGTAATAATACGATTTGGTTTATTGTTGATAAATTAACCATATCTGCACAATTCTTCCCCATTCGATATATAATATCTCTATATCAGCTTTCTAGAATGTATTTGAAGGATATTTTCAGGTTACATGGAGTTTCTATCTCTATTATAGTAAATTGTGATCCCATGTTCATATCAAATTTTTTTGAGAGGACATTAGAAGTCATTGGTTAATGAATTAAATTTTAGAATGGATTTTTATAATAAATAGGATGGAAACTGTGAGTGGTAAATTCATACCTTAGAAGATATTCTTCATTCTTACTCAATAGATTACTAGGGAAGTTGGGATCAACATATTTATTTGGTTGATTTCTATTATACTAACATTTTTCATTCCATTTTGCAGATGTAAACTTTTGAAAATTGTTATGGAAAGTGTTGTGGAACAGTGGGTTTTTTGAATGATGTAAAGAAAGAAAGATAATGGGACCAATGTTGGTAGAAGAAACGGTAGAGAAATTTCAATTGATTTAGTAACACATGAAAGAATATTAGTGCATGTAGAAAATTTAATAAGATAACAGGATAAAATGTCTTTTTTTAAAGGTAGATGATCATGTCTTTTTAAAAAAATTATATGGAAAAATGTGATTTGTTTTGGAATGAAGGGGAAGTTGAGTCCATGGTTTATTAGAGCATATGAAATCCTGGAGAAAGTTAGATTAGTTTCTTACTAAGTGTCTTTACCTCTAATTTTATCCTAGGTACACAATATATTTCATGTTTCAATGTTAAGGAAGTATGTATCGAATTTATCTCCTGTTTTGAGCTGGAAATTAGTTTAAGTCGAAGAGAATGTTTCTTATGAAGAACAACCAGTTCAGGTTATTGACTATAGATAGAAAGTTAAATGGGATAATTTAATTCATTATTTCAATTTTTTATGGAAAACCCATATGGTTTAAGAGGCAACATAGGAATCAAAAAATTTTGTCATTGAAAAATATCCCCACATATTTGAAAATTCAATAAAATTAAAAGGATCCAATTTTCAAAAGGGGGTAAGCATATAAAAAATCAGGTAATGATAGAATAATCACATTCCATATTTATTAATATTTATAAATTTTATAGTAATTTCACCTTAAAATGTAGGTTATTTCTAATAGTGTACATGAAATATAACAACGAGTTTCTCCAAAATCATGTGTTTCACGCGAGACTGAGTTATACTGAATAATGAAATACTATTAATATATTTAATATAGTAGTTATCTCCTAATCTTGGAATCATTAGGAATTAATCATACTAATTAAATTATTTTTACACATGTTTATAAATTATTTTACCTTCATCCAATAAATTTAATAGGCTTAAAATATAAATAAGTCCAATTTCAAGCATAAAAAGATGAATACTTTTTAAAGGTAATTATACCACATTTTAATGGATCATTAATTTTAAATAAATTTTTTTGAAACTTTTAAAATTTTTATATGAAAAAATATATTTCATTTTGGAAATAAAAATATCAAAATTTACTTTGGGTGAATTTTTGGTATTTTTCTAAGAACTTTCATCTTTTGATGAGTAATGAATATTTCTAAATTTTATTTTAAAACTACATTTTCATCTAATTTATTTCTATATTAAAACAAATTGAATTTTATTAAAGTATTATTATATAAATTTTACATTAATAAATCCAATTTTGGTTATTGTAATGAATTTCACATTGAAATTGGATATAAAAACATGTCAATGTTTACAACTTTTCTCTTTAAAAATTATTTGTATCTTCCCATCTGTGGGATTAATTTTATGTTAATTTCTTCCACCCCTATGAATAAAATTTGGTAAAATAGGTTCAATATTTTAAATCATAATATTCTAAAATTTATAATAAGTTCAAATTAGTTATTTTACCAAAATTATTGGAGAAATAAATTAATATTAATTATAGTGATTAAGTAAAAAATTGTTTACATAGTGGTTAAATGTTAATCCTAACAGTCGAAATGAATTATAAACTTTTCAGAAAATAATTTTATATAAATTATTCGACCATAAATACTATTTTATATATTTTTTATAACTATTGTTATCACATTATCTAAGGTAGAACTCCCAATAGTGTTTACCATTTTATATTTATAAGAATGTCACACCCCCTCCACTAGAAACAGGTACTCACACTCCCCCATTTCTTCACAACACTCAAAACCATTGGATCATAAAATCACTTAGAAATAATCTCCAAAAATTACTACCCTCACCCTATATTCCTCACTTTTAGTATAAATCCAACTAATGAATCCCTTTAGTCAAAAATGAAAGGACTTACCCGAAAAAGAGGTAACATTCTTCAACATGCAATTTTGTTTTAATTTTTATCCAACCATTAAATTCATATTATTACATGATTATATAATAAAATATTTATTATAAATATACTGTGATATTTTAATTTTAATTTTTAAACTTACACCTGCACACACTTCCATTAAATGGGTAACAAAATTACTGTTTAAGCACGACAATTTACTACCTCGTGAAATGATGTCGTTATTTTTTCCTTTAACACCATTAGTGGTTGGTAATTATTATGCACATACTACTTTTATATGAAGTATATTATATTCATTTTTTTTTATACTTTTGTAATTTTTATATATCACATACATCATTGTTTTCCAATTTTTTGAAGTAATATAACATCGTTTGTGGACCTGTACACAACCGCCTCCTCAAAGCGATGAGATACGTTCACAAATTGCATGGAATGTATTAGGGATGGACTTAATTAAAAATACTTTATATACATAAAATATATACTATATAAAATACATAATTCTTTTTTTGTAAATATAATATATCATTTTCTTTATTACCTTTTCACACGCTGAAAAAGTGATAACGTCATTCGTGGACGTGTAGAATACCACCTCCTCAAAGCGATGTGATTCCTTTTAAATAACAATAATTATAAATATAATTATATATTATAAAATAATATGGTATATTTTAATTAATTTTCATTATATAAAGATAAATTTTACATACCTTCTTTCCATGTTGATCATTGAAAAATGGTAATGTTACTCATGTATACGTATGTTCTACTGTCTCATTGATTGTAACATTGGTTCTTTTTTCATAAACATATTTCATGATTAGTTTTAAAAGTGGGATTGATGTATAAATATTTTAATTATTTAAGTATTACTATTATATATCATTTTATATAATGTCCTCCATGACCATATCCAACCAAACTTACTCGTTTTGACACATAAACTGATTATGGTCAAAACACCCTATGTAGACTTAATTGGCTAAATAGTTGTACAAAAAATTTAATAAGTGAAATAAAATTAATTATATGCTTGAAAAATGTTCTTAGTAAATAAAATAATTAACATATGTTTATTATTCAAGAATATAAATAATCATTTGACAAGTCAAACTAAAGTTAAGATATTACATCTCAATCTCCTTTCATTGTGGAATTTCTTAATGATATGCACATTTATTATTTTATAAGGTGTATATACAGATCATTTGATATTCTATATCCATATTTTATCTATTCCCATGTTATATAATGTTTTTTAAATGTAATTATTTCATGGTTCTTATTATTTAAATGTTTAAAGTGGTATGAGATGCTTTGAATGTTTAAAGATTTAGTCATTTCCTCCATTTCAATATACTTGATATTATTTTACATATTTACTTATAAGTATATAAAATTATTATGAAGTAATTTTTTTTTCTATTTTGTTATTTTTATTTCTCTACGTGAATTTATGTATTTCTATTGAAAATAAACCCCACTTTCCCTTTTTCTGGGTATTTTGTTATTGAAAAGGGGTTTTCAAAATGTATTGTTTATTTCAATATCTTGAAATGTTTTATTGTGATTGAAATTGAAATTTAATGAAGGAAATGCTGAAAATTTCAGTCTTTTATGATTTATTATTGTATAATGGTACTTGTACATTTGGTTGTTCGTTCTGTGATAAAACAGTGATGGGTGGTTCCATGATAAACCAGTGATAGGTCAGTACATGTTATCCCTCCAATTCATTGGGTATGGAAGTGGGTTGAATGTATATTCCATTTTTAAGAGTTACATGCATTTAATTCGACCACATAGTTATTCTTATTATAAGGGAGATAGTTATAATGAAGTCCCAGGATACCTTTATGTATTTTCTATGCATTATATGGGTTTTGTGGTAATATTGTGATTTAAAAAATTTATGAGATGATGTTATATTAAAAGGAATGTATTCACCACTTATTAACTATGAAATTTATTAATTTATGATAAAGTTTTCATAGGTTTTAATTTTTGTCAATGGACTACAGTTTTCCTTATTTTTATATCCCTTACTAAACTTTTTATAATCCTCTCTCTTTTTTAATTATTTTCAAAGGAATTAAGTATGAGTAAGGTATTGGAATAAGTCATGTTAACATACATGAAGAGTTTTCATAAATTAGATCATGATTTATTTTAAAAAAATAGATTATGGGGAAATGGATACTGGTCATAAGTGTAAAATTTTTATTTTATGGTTTTGTAATGTATGATTTATTGCCTAATTCTCTAAAAATCTAAACCTAAAAAGATCCTCAATATGAAAGAATTTAAAACTATTGATTTAATTCATGATCATGTAATGTTTAAGGTCGGGTCAACCCAAAGGCCTTGAAAAAATACAGATCTAATAAGATAAAACAAAAAAGGGTAATGGGTTTTTAAATGACTCTAACCTCTACATGAAACCAAAGGAGGATAAGTTAGAATTAAAATTAGATCATGAAAAGCTTCAAGATGTTTAATTTGAAAGTTTGGGAAAAATGTTCTCAATATCAGGATTGAATAATATTCCCAATTTATACATGGGTATACATATTCATTCAATTAAATGGTTGAGAGAATTTAGGATATTAAAGGGGAAGTCATTGCATAGAAACATTGGCATGTTGATTAAGAAAGAATCCTTACACTCGGTATGGCCTCAAGAAGTTCATGTAATCTATCCCAAACCATATTAAATATGTATTTGGGTAATCTTATGAAGTAGTATTAACTAACCCAAAATTGAATTGCTTTAAATACATAGGAAATTTTTTATAGATCGTGATCATAAGAGGATGAAAACCATTGTTAATGTCAAACCTCAAACATCAAAACCTATTAATAATTTATACATTCTTGGTACAAAAAATACTACTAATCATGTAAAAAAGGTGAGAACAAGGCACCAAAATATTGATGATTCTTTTTTGGGATGTTGGGACATAGTAAATTTGTGTTCTCTATTTCAAAAATATACCACAATGAGTAATAAATACAAAAGGATATTATTATAATTTAATAATATCGCTATTATTTTAAGAGGATATTGTTTCTTCTATAAATGTTTCGAACACAAAGGAGTGATATATAAATGAAAATTTCAAAGAACCATGTTAAAATAGACCCAAATAAGTATTACACCACAATATAATACATCCCAAAGCTGGATGAAAACCCAAAACAAATTTGTGTCTTTTAAATAATATGAATAAGGTGAGGATATGGTGGTTCAATGATATTTTTCATCATCAAATAAAATAAACCATAAGTCATGGGTTATGAAAATTTTAGTGGAAAAAGATAATTTTACTAAAATTTCTTTTGCAGAAACAAATCGTGCAAAAATATATATTTTGGATAGCAGATTTACATCCCATATGATTGATAATAACGACCATATCACTAGTATAAAATATTATGAATATGGTGTTATCTATTTTTTAAATGATGAAGGATAAAAAGTACTATCTATGGGAAAAAAGATTGGTAAAAATGATATAAGGAGTATGGGAGGTGTGTTAGTTCATTATTGCACCCATAACTTAGTATAATTAAACATTGTCACTAAATGTGAGAAGTGGAATTATACAATAAAAATATCATGATTAAAGGAAGTTATGGATTTTTTCAAATATGTTGCATGAAGGGGAACCACTATCTTATCGATGGATAATATGGAAATTGAATACTATACAAGGAAGAGGAAACCCAACTGTGGAATAAAAAATCTATCCATATAATCTAAAAATATCTGGATAACTTGGTAAATAATTAAGTTTATCTATAATTATCTTATCTTTTAAATGATAAGACACATATATCTGATACTTTTCAATATGGATATATTTATTGAAAATTCGACAAGTTGATGATAGAAAAATTATAATGGTTACTCAATTGATTTCACTTGGATGGGTGTGGGATGATTACACATAAATATGTGAATGGGAGGATTTTTTTTAATTTATTCATTGATGGATATAGTAGGATATCATGACTTATAGTGATTATCCACCTCAGGTCGGCTTCTCCCCAGGGTCGAGGATTCTTTTTCAGCAAAAGTTGGACAGCTCTCCCAGACTATCTTTAGATGGTCTGTTCTTCTTGTGTGGAACCCTGTGATGGGGGTCCCTGGACTCGCCTCCATAACATGATTCGGTGCCTAAAGTCTGCTCTCAGAGGATGGTCGAATTCCCTCCCTGTTGTGCAGCCCGTTATGGAGGCCTTGAAGAGAGAGATCGAGAGGGATGAGGCCTTCCTGGAAGTCCTCTAAGATGAGGTAATTTTTTCCCTCTACGTCACAAGAAGCAACAATTTAGTGAGGGTTTGTTGAAGTAGAAAAGGTGCCTTCGTGATTGTTCCCGGGCCACCTGGCTCAAGGAAGGAGACCGCAACTCAGCATATTTCCATGCTCGCATTAGGGAGAAGCAGTGGCGGAAGACTCTGGATGTCCAGTGTGACGACGAGTCCTTTACTAGCGACTTAGATTTTATCGATGGTATGGTTGCCTCATATTTTACCTCCTTCCTATGTAATAATAATATCCATTGGTAGAATGGGTATCCACAGGATCAGAGTGATCGTTTTAGCTAAATCTCAAGTAGGGTATCCACTCACATAAATGAGGCTTTCGGACATGCTCCGGAGGAGAAGGAGGTCTGGGGCTCAGTTACCACTCTTAATTTGGAGAGTGCCCCGGACCAGATGGTTTTTCAGGATCCTTATTTGTTAGTTCTGGGAGTATCATCAAGGAGGACCTTATCAATTCCATTCGGGACTTCTTCTATGGAGTTGGGATGTCGTGGGCTTCCATTTATACTAACCTAGTTCTTATTCCATAGGTTAGTGACCCCACTGCCATAGTGCAGTACGGGCCAGTTGCCATGTGAAAATTCACGTACAAGGTGCTTGAAAACCTCATCAACAGAAGACTTTCTTAGTTTATCCACAGTTGGGTTGTGAAGGAACAACATGCCTTCATCCAAGGGAGGTCCATTTAGGGAGAAATGGCTATTGCACAGGACATGATTGGTGAGATCAACATGAAGGTATGAGGGTCCAACATCGCGATCAAGGTTGATATAGAAAAGGCCTACGACATATTAGAGTGGGGGTTCATCATTCGTATCATGAGAAGCATGGGGTTTTCTGAATGGGTTATTTACCTCCTATATTGCTGATATAGCTCATCTTTACTCAACATGGTTTTTATGGGGAGGCAATGAGGATTCTTGAAAAAAGTTAGAGGACTCAGGCACGGTGACCCTCTTTCTCTTAGCATCTTCATTCTGGTGCAGGATGTCCTAAGAAAGTTCTGGGCCTCCTCTATCCAAAGTGGTCATACCCTTCCTTATCACTACGGGGATCGTGTCCCAGGAGTGTCCCACCTTATCTTTGTGTATGACATGGTCTTCTTCATCAATGGGTGTAGAGCCTCCATTAAGGGCATTATCAGTATAATGGATGAATTTTCTTTATGGAGTTGTCAAATGATGAATAGGGATAAAATTAGGGTTTACTTTACCTCTTCTTGCCCAGATAGAAGAAAGGAAAACATTGTCTCCACCCTGGGCATTCGGAGTAAAAACTTCCCAATGCTCTACCTCGAAGCTCTTATTTCCCCAGACTGGATTTGGGGTCGGTTTTTTTATGGTTTGGTCGGAAGAATTACCATCCACATCCTCAAATGGAAGAATAGTTTCATTTCCTTTGGAGGAAGGATCACCCTCATCAATTGTGTCCTTTCTTCGATCCCTATGCATGTTCTCTCCACCCTCAAGGCCCCTAATTCTACCATTATCCATATTGAGAAGATCATGAATGGTGTTATTCGGGATATCCAAGGGGAGGGGAGATGCTGGTGGTCCCCATGGAATAAGCTTGATAGGCCAGTGGAGTTGGGAGGCATTAGGGTCAGAGATGTGGGCCAGACCATGTATTTCCTCTAAGGAAGGATTGCATGGGAGGTTATTGAGGGACACTCTTTGTAGATCCAACAGATTCAAGGGAAGTATGGCCTCGGTCTCTGTGATAATATTAAATCGCCTTCAAGCCTCTGAAGATCTCTTAGGACTCATCTCCCCTTGCTTCTGTTCCACTCTCAGTGGGTCGTAGGTTGGGGGGATCTCAACTTCTGGTAGTGTAATTGGGGGTGGCATGTTGGACTTCCCTAGATGCCCTACACCAAACATTTACTTCTTGGAAGCCAGTACTCACACTTCCTTCATCCAGGGAGCTTTGTCTCCCTCTCAAAAGGCTTTCTTTGACAGAATTAGCTTGGATGGCTCCATAGATAGTTGCATCTTCACTGGCTCCACCATCTCGAAGTTCTTGGTGAAAGCCTATCACCACTATACGTCTGCCTAGTCTGTGAGCGACCATTGCGGGATGCCTCTCTAGTGAAAATCCACCCCAATTAAATTCTCCTTCCTGCTTTGGAGAATCAGAAATAAGGCTCTCCCGTCGGACCTAGAGAGTAAAAGGAAAGGGGTCCATTTTTCCTCCAAATGCGCTTGTTGTTTTACTCCCTCCATGGAATCCACGCTGCACCTCTGCTTCCAAAGTGTGTGGGCCATGCGGATCTAGAGCGAGTTTGGGGAGTTCCCTCTGCCTCCCTAGCGCCATGGCTTCCCCAGAGGATTTCTTCTTGAGCTGGTTTAGCGGCTTCCTAGATAACAGCCACGAGGTTGCGGCCAGGGCAACCCTTATGCAGGTGGGCTACTGGTGCATATGGAAGGCGTGTAACCAAGCGCGCCATGGGACTCTATGCTCCACTCTAGAATTGCTGGTTAGAGCCAAGTTCCTTGCCTCAGATCTGATTGGCCACCTCTCCCATAATGATGCAGCGCCTTCTCTCTACCGCTTCTCCTCTAGAAATGCTTCTATGGACCATAATAGCCCCAGGCAGTGGGGACGATGGGTCCGCTAGATGACCCCCATTTCAGGCCTGAAACTCAACGTTGATGGAGCCTTCAGCTCTAGAACCATGTGTGGTGGCAGTGTGGTCCTAGAAAAATTGGGATCTGTTATTTTCTCCTTCAGTGCCTTCTTTGGACCAGGGAACTCCCTTAAGGTGGAGGCGTTGTCGCTGCTCAGTGGCCTCTCTCTTTGCCGATCTAAAAACCTTCACTTGTCCTCTATTTAAATGGACACTAGTATTGTGTGGAGCTATCTCATCGGCAACTCCTCATCCCCCAGTCATATCACTTATCTGATCCGTAAGTGCAAGGTTCTCCTCTCCGGTAACATGGAGAATCTCCATATGTGGCGTCAGGGAAACCGGGTGGCTGACTTCTTAACACCCTTTGCCTCCCCGGAATGCCCCCTTGTGGAGTTTTCCTCCCTTGGATCCATTCCCCCTTGTGGGGCGGCCCATGTTATCAGTTATGCTCTCGACCTCCATTTCATTAGGTCGCCTTGAGTTGTACTGCTCCAATTTCTCTTTTTGAAATAAAATGAAATTTATTTATGGAGATATTACAACATATATGTCATCTAAATATGCTCATGTGAGAACACTTTATGGATTTTTTTTGATTTCAAATAGAATCATTTTAATGAGTATTTCTCATCATTTGTTTTTATCAACCATACTTATAATATTTGAACCATTAAATAACCAAGTAAGTCTTATAATATATTATTTTTGATTATTTTAAGGGATTTTTGGTTAGTCTTGTGTGTCTTTTATACCCACACACAAATATTTTGATTTTTTAGGTAGTGATGTGGATGTAGAAACTAATTTGACATGAGTTAATTATTAGTAAACCAATTAGTCAAAAGTTGGTGGGTTATTTTGTTTTAAAAAAATAATCATAGAATGAGTTTTTTATGATATATAAAGTGCATTTTGTTTTATGTGAAAATGAGAATAAATAAACCAAAATGGGATTTAGTTTCATAGATATGGATATAAAATATATCCAATATAGAACTGGAAAAGGAGAAGATGGAAAATAATTTCATATTCACATGTGATATTTTTTAGAGAAGATATTACAAAAATTTTAGTTATAGATACATAAAAAAATGGAAGAGTAGTTCCATGATTACGAGATGGAAAGTTAAAAAAGACGAGGCAAAAAATTTTCCATGATATTTTCTCAATTTAATTTCACTCGTATCGTAATGAATTATTACACTAAGCAAGTGTATTTTTATCATCTATATTTCTTATAGAATGAGGAGTGAGGAGAGAATTGTGTTTATATCTATAAATAATATATATTTGTTCTTCTATTTTAAATGAGGGTTTAAATACAAGGGTCTCAATGAGGACACTCCATTATGAAACTAACCTAAAATTAGTGTGTTCTAATGGATTGGGTTTATAGGAATGTTTCCATGAATGATCCTTAGATTATTCTATTTGGGTAAACCAATTTAAAAATTTAATGATCTATTTTACTCCTTTTATAATTCTAGAGTTTTGATAAGAAAGAGATAAGTGTGTTTCTTTATAAGGGAGAAAAATATTAGTTTCAATGAGTTAATTTTTAATTACAACACCCTAATTCATCCCAACCTCTTCTCAAGGTGTGTTTCTTTATTGTAACCTCTATTTTAGTATTCATTATTAATTTTAAGAATAAAAAAATTATTATTTTACAAAAAAATTAGCCTTTTATTTAAAATTATTTTACATTGGAAACATATATTACATAAGGTGAAATGCAATTTTACCCCTAAAAGTGTGAATTTGAGTTATCCCTAATCAATTTTTATCATAGAGTGTTGTATATTGTAATGAAATTTTAAAATTTTCATGGGTATGATTTCATAGATATATATGAAATATTCTCATGAGTAAAAAATGAGTTTCTTGAAATGGATGGACCATTAATTATACAAAATTGAATGTTTCATTAAATGAATTTATCATGATTTTTTTATTGGGTATGATTTTATATGTTTTTTTATGGATTTTAATTTTTTATTTCATTTTTTCAGCACATGTTTTATGATATTTGTTTCAAACATTCATAAATATATTTTCATTCATTCAGGAAATGATTTGAATTATGACATGTTTAGGGTTGATTCATTGAATTTAAAATGAATTTAGATGAAAAGGAGAAGGATTTTTAAGGATGAATATGAGAATAAACATGCATAAAATTTATATTTCCGGGTTTATGTTAAATTAAGGGGAAAATATAATTCATTGGGAACCTTAGGGTCATGAAACCCAACAAATATAGTCTCATACAAGCACTTGAGAAGTCATCTAATCCCTAATGGAATATTACAATCAATCATAAGGAATTTTTAGAAGGATAACATAGTATCATAGAAAACCCTATTTTTTAGGCTGATGTATCCTCATGGAATTGAATATAAGTTTAGATTAGGTCCAATGGAATCCCATATAAAATATTTAGAATATGATAGCTCTATATTGACACTATGTGTTCATCATTGTGAGACTACTTATTCTCATAAAAGGATATTACATTGATTTACTAATACTCTTTCATCCATAACATAGTGTGGGGAAATAATTAGGATTATGTTACTCTCAACTCTACTTCACAAAATCCAATGTAAAAAACATCTAGTTTCCAAACATAACCTTGAGTGATAACACGTGATATGAACTCGTGGAAACACAATGAGAATTTTCATTATCTGTTTGGATGGAATTTTAAAATTTAGTAAAATGAGACTACATTCACAAAACAATGCAACGTACATCATATATCGAGGAAATATTTGAGATAACATAGCATGCATTACAACCTGAAAATAAAAATGTGCTCAAACAAAATATTAGGTTGAAACTAATGATATATTTTTTATCCAAATTTGACTAGATACATTTGATTAAAAGGATCATTAGTGATCCAATTTAAAAAAAATCTTAAAATCGTTTTATTAAGTACTAGAAGTGTCCAAAAGTGCCTATATTTTCTTAAATCACTGGAGAATGGTTGTAAACTTTTAAATCTGAATGAAGTGAATGTGATATATAATTATGGTTATTTATAAATTAAGTAAATTCAGAGAAATCCTCCATAACTTGTGTGAACAATAAGAATCCTTGTATATAACTATATAATTAAATCAAGGAATGTAATAATAGATAGATAGCTACACCAGTTCATTTCAAATGTGAATAATAAACTTTTTAGAAAGGTATTGAAACATAACAGATTGGATGCATGTTATTATGAAACATGTTATGATTTAAAAAATCAATTCCCACATGGAGTGATCATATAATATTAGTGGAAGTTAAAAACAGTTTTCTCTCATGTATAGAAGATGAGTTAATTATTGGATGGAGATAATTAATTTTTTGGAGAGACTAAGAGATCAGAGAAATATTCTTCAAAAATTACTATTAGATAAATATATAATACTCATTTTATTTCTTTCATATAACATGAATATGTGTGTCTATATAGATAGTGATTTAAGGGTGAGATATAGTTCTGAATTTATTTTGTTCCTTTGATAAATCAAATTATTTATATTTTCCACTTCTATTGTTAATGCTTTACTATATTGATTAACGTGTAGATGGACTTAGAGGATTAGGTGAAGAAATGAGAGTTGAAATAGAACCCATGAACTTGAATTTGGGTTTTATTTCTTTTAATAAAAAGAGTTTCCTAAGATGATAAGTCACACACTAATTACAAATTATAAATAAATTCATTCTCTTAGTACATTTAACATAAGAAACCATATGGAGACCAATGATTGTACATAGAATATAAAGAGTGACTTGTTAGAGAACATTGAAAGATATAGCATTTTTATTGGAGGATAATTATAGAAATAATGAAAAAAAGTAAATAAATTAATGAAATTAATCCCAAAATTATCACTAATTATTTATTAATTGGTTAAATTATAACACCAAGATATTTTATGACAGATTTTTTAAAATAAATTTAATCTATTCGATAACATGTGATATAAGAAACCCTGATTATAAATAAATGATAATATATAATACTATTATAAAATAGTTATTAAATTTAATGTATAAATATTAATAACCACATTTTAAAAATATGTATAAAGGATTTAAATACAGAAATCATATATTTTTAGTAATGTTTTTATATGTTTTAAAAATATATTTTTTACTTAAAATTGTTTTTTTGAGAAAATGATATTATTAATTTGTTTATATTTAAAAAATTAATTTAGATAAATGAACTCCATTTTGTAAATAAAAATTTTAAAAATATCATAGTTTTTTTTATTTTCTGAAAATATAAATTTTATGACGAATAGAGTACAATACATATTTTTAATAAAAATTGTATTTTCATTTAAATAATTTACAATGTTCCATTTTTTAAAAAAAATTAATAGTATTATTAGTTAAATTATATTATTATTAATATAAATTATGTCAATTCAAAAAAAAAATTGTTGAATTTTGATATAAACATATTTTTATATTTAAGAATATTTTTTATTTGGAAAATATCTTTTCATCACCTTTGCAGGTTTTACTAAAAATTAAACTATGCCAATTATATGAATTAAACTTGATAAAAATATATTCCATATTTGGAATCATAATAAATAATATTAATTAATAATTTCTTCTTAATTTTTTGTCATAATAAATTGTAAAAATAGTAAAACTCTATTACCAGAATTAAGGTTA
Source organism: Viscum album (assembly GCA_963277665.1). Taxonomy (NCBI): domain Eukaryota; kingdom Viridiplantae; phylum Streptophyta; class Magnoliopsida; order Santalales; family Viscaceae; genus Viscum; species Viscum album. Next base: position 788,638,218 of record OY728166.1, read on the forward strand.
AAACATGTTTATTGGGGGTTAAACTAAAGAGATTTTGATTTAAATAACTCAAAAACTTGGGTTATTTCTATTTTATATCCCTATTTCGACCCTATAAAATTTAATATTTGGTAATAATTTGTTTTTAACCTATTAAATATCAATTTATTATATTTTATTCTTTTCAAAAATTGCAAGTGGGTACTCTCCCCCGCTTATAAAAGGAAATCCCCTCTCCTCTCATCTGAACACTTCAAGAGGCTTTCAGTTTGTAAAATACCTACCCAAATACCTTCCATAAATTTATATCAATGACCTCGAGTCCATTTTCTGATCATAAAATATTCCTAGGAAGAATTTAGTTATAAAACTAAAGTGCATCTCTAAAAAGTGTTATAGTCCATAACCACGTGTTTTCATTTTATTTATTCTTCTACAACCTTAAAATATTTTTAAAACATCATAAAATAATATAAATAGTATCTTACATATACTAATATTTTATTATGTTAATTTCATAACCAATATCTATCTCCTCTTCCATAAAATGTGAAATTGAATTAATGATCATGTATACAGTGGACTATAGCCTCACAAACCAATGTAATCAGTTTTCCATCACTCCCTCTCACAGCTAGATATAATTATGGATTTTATTCTATATATATATATATATTATTATTATTATTTAGGGAATAATTATAATTTTTAAATTAAAATATAACCTCTACTTTCTTAAATTCGAATATTTGAAAAACCATAATGTTGTTCATGTGTTTGTGTGGACTACCACCTCCATAATGTGATGTGATTAGTTTTTCATTTTATTTTTAAAATGATGGTATTAAGGATGGATTTTATAAATCTATATAATTTATATGATATCATAATAATTATGTAATGGTGATTTTTTTTTACCTTTATTTCATTCCATTTGTTTGAAAATGAAAATAGTGTTCATGTGTACGTACGACTCTCTATCTCCAAGAATGGTGGAATTCATTTTCTATATATAACTTTTATGGATGGCTATAAATATGTATATAACAAATATACATTATATTTATTTCATGATTAAAATTATTTAGTTTATATAACAATGATAAAATTACAGGATGAAAACTGCTGAACCAAAACTTACAAGAAAAACAAAGTATTTGTCTCCCAGAACAGCGATTTTAATGAATAATTTTTAATAAATGATTGATAAAGGGTTTTATGTAAATAATATATGGAATTATATATAATAATATAGTTTTATAATATATTTATAATAAACTTATATTTATTATATAGGAGGTTCAAACACGTAAGAATGAATTTCGGCATGAGGTAAGGCTTTTATATTAAAATCTCATTGTTTATTAGGATTGTTTATGATTATATTTTAAATGATAAAATTTAAATATCTACCTCTAAATAAAATCTTGAATTTGTTTTCCCAATTTTTATTTATATATATTACAAGTATCCCTTTCATTTTCCATTCTTTAAGAATTTAAGAGGCTAAAACATTGTTTTTAAGGAAAACTATTTATATTTCTCTCTTTGTTAAAAAATCCTTTTTCTTCAACATCCATGTTTTCTAAAAAAGTTTTCAATATATTTTTGAACATTATAATATTATTTTTAATGTTAATTTTACCAATGATTTAATTTTAAAAAGATATATTAAAATGAATCTTCATATCATTTTCAAATAATGGTAATTTTTTACTTTTTTGAAAAAAGTGTAAAAGGAGCGTTTCTTTTAACTTATATGGCATGAATGTAATTTATAGCCATCATTAACACTCAATAATTTCAATATTTCTTTAACAAGTCTCAATTTTTTTATAAAGGAAATTTCTATTTTATTATTTGTGAAATTGTAATATTTTAAATAATTGATTTCAAAGTAAAAAATGTATTTTCCTTGAGAAATTATCCAAGTGAAATTTTAAAATCATTTTCCATATAAGATGTAATCATTTGTAATGTCCTAATATTTACAAGGGATATAATCCAATTATACCATCCTTATTATTTATTTAGATGGTATATGATTATGATGACAAAAGTTTTTTAAATCATATTTCTTTCCTTGGGTCATGGTTTGATGATATGATGAATGTTTTATGATATTTTGAAACACATGTTTATGGTTATCATTATATTATTTTTGGAATCAAAATTATATATCCCTCCAATGAATTGGGTATATATGGATATCTCAAGAAATAAAACATACTAGACTGGGGAGTAAACCCGTTTCGTTAAGGGACTATGTCAATTCTGATAATCTTGGGAGTGAACATAAAATATTATAATGGTTTAAGGAGAAAACTAAATCCACTATGATGGTCTTGGAAATGATCCTTGACTACTATGGAAATTATTTCTATGATTATGTGTATGTTAGAAGCCTATGTCTTATGAAAATTTTATGCTCTCATGAATCAAGTTCTCTATTTTCTTCTATGATTTGTTTCTTTTGAACTATCATACTTCATGCCATGACTCAGGATTATGATCCATAATATATATGGTATGGTTTATAAATGTCATTATCATGTTACCATACCCATATAATCATGTTTTGTGTGATTGATCATTGATATCTCACTTTTTTACCCTTACTAAGCATCTGAGATCACCCTTTATTATGTTTCCTTTACCATGGTTATGGAGAATGATATTAAGTTTTTTATTTCTAAGAAAGGATCTTGTTATGAACATATTGGGATATGATATAGTTCACTTATGAACCATATGTTTATGTATCCATGTTTCAAATTATATATCACTATATTATTCAAGCATTAATAACTATGTTATGTAGTGAATATTCATCTAATTAGATATAATATCTATGTATGAAAAGTATGGGTTTCTATATTTGTTATCAAAGAAAGGATTATTTTCATTTTTAAACTAGTATGTTTACAATATACTAAGAACCATTTGGATAATCCTATGTATAGGAGAATATCCAAAGTGGTGGTAAATAGAAGACTGTTTTTTCTAGTAAAGCATCCATGTTTAGATACAATAAGTGGAAATAGTTTTGGAATATGTTTAAATAGGGAATGTAACCCAAAAATGAGTTCCATGACTATATATTTTCCATCATTATGGTTTATGGAGTGTGTCTCCTTACTATAAACCTTATTTGACACTCCTATAGGAAATGATTAAGTTAATTCTCATTTTCATTTCAAACAAACATGAAGGATTTGAATAGATAATGACCATGATTGGCATAGGTAAAAGATAATGTGTCATAGATTTAAAATAAGGTGGCATGCCTTAGACATACTAAAAATTAATTTTCATGATTATATGGTTTTCCACTATGATTATTGTTTCTCACACTGTGTTTTTTGGTTTTAGTCAACGAATGAACTCAAAGAATCTGTGTTAATGTTGAATGTTATGGAAAATTAAAAGACTGTCCTCATGGGAAACTAAATGTTATGGGATATAGAATGTAAAATATTTTTGTTATGACTACACAAATTTCTCAATTTGTGAATCAAACTGAATATCCAAATAAGAAAATGACGTAACAAAATTCTATTGATTCCTTTATGAGGTAACATCCACCTATATTTTGTGGCTTCATTGATCCACTAGTTACTAAGAAATGGATCAGTACCATTGAAAATATATTTTCTATTATCCAATGTTTGGGGAATTAAAAAATGGTTTTATCTATCTATAATTTGAAAGGTGAAGTATATAAATGTTGGAATATTATTAAAAATACAAGGCATCACAAAGAAATGAACTCCATGGAGTGGGATGATTTTAAGAAAATAATTTTAAATAAATACTTTCCTCATATTCTTTATATAAAAATATAGAATTAATTACTTGAGATAAAGAATAATTAATATAAATTTTTTGGTCCCAATGAGGGAAATTTTACAAGACCTTCAAGGAACACTTCCAGTATTATCAGCCAACCTGTATGTATGATTTATCATTTCTTTAGTGGGATAAAACCAATTCTTTAAAGGGTGTTATCTATAACCGAATTAAGAATAAATAAAAATAATAATTGATCTTTTATAAAGGTGGAAATATAGATTAATGTTACCCATCAATATCATAGTTTTAATAAGAAAAGAAATATGGAATTAAAATGAAATTCAAAAAACAATGGAAATAAAAAGTTGAGGCCTCCTTTATGATTGAAGTGTGGATGAAAAAATGGAGGAAATTTTCATAAGTGGATTAGTAAATGTTTTATGTGTGAAAATAATGGTCTTCATACAATTTAATACATAATTTATGGGAATAAGTTATATAGTGATTTTAATTGAGTGAAATCTCTAAATAATGCATCGCCCACACTGTGGTGTTTACAATTAATGGAGTATAATAATTATCCTATCTGGTGCTAAAATATGAAGATTAATGACGTTTATCAATATAATAAACCTATTAATCCCCTATAAAAAGTGAAATATCATGTTATTTCTATTTCTTATGAGGGGTACAATGAATACATGGTGAAAGGTACACTTACCATTCACTCTGAAACTACTAAAGTCTTATTTGACTTTCGATCTACCCACTCTTTTATATCTGAGGAAATTTATAATATTAGTGAAATGACACCCAAATAATTTGAAATTGAATTATAAGTGAAAATCATTAAAGGGATTATGTTCAAATATCAAGTCTATATTTCTTCTCTGATTGAATTTTATGGGAATTTGATTCTTTGAAATCATTGTATTTTCCCTCTGGTTGAATTTGATGTTTTTTGATACTTCATTTATCATCAAAGGATGAAAATAACTTAAATTAAAGAACCTCATGGATCCAAAACAAAAAAAAAGCATGAAAGGCTCAAAATAACCCAGGATTAGTAGTATGATCCACCTGAATAGTCTGTAATCTCACATAGTTCAAGGTAGCACAACCAACCTACGTGCCAAAAGGTATGTGCAGGCCGTACCTATACAGCCTAGAATGAGTGATCTGTACTTTCATAAAATTACATCATGAGAAACCTATGTTTTGGGCCTGTTTGAGTGGTCCCATTCCCCAAAGGCCCTTATTTTTAATAAAATAGGGCCCTTGGGGCCCTCATTTGACATGACTGAAAGACTATAACAATCCATGTAGTTCTACTCACTCTATTACTTTTCACAAGTCCTTGTAAACTTCCAGGTAGATATAAAATCCTTGAAAGAAGAAGATATTAAGGAGGGTAGTGGGACTATGGTTCCCCTGGTGTACGAAACACAAAATACCATCATGATGAACCACCTCTCCCTAATACAAGAGCACAAGGGTGATGTCCCCTTCTCAAGCCCAGGACTTGAGTGCCCATCATCTAAAAACATATGTAGAATCCCTTAGACCCTAGAGAAAGGCCTCACCCAATTATTGTATCCTAGTTTTTCCATCACCCAAATGATCATTCATCTAACCTAGGTCTACCCTATTAAACAAATCTTAAGCTTTCTCAGACCTCACCTGCGTGAAATACCATTAGCCCACCCAAGACTCACCAGTGTGAACCACCTTCAGTACTCTCATGCGTGACCAATGTGATACACCATTTTAACCCCATTAAATTTTACCAATGGAAGGTCACCTCTTTCTGTGGTCCCCTCATTTTAGAAGGACCATGAAAATTCCTCTCCCAAATCTTCTATATATATATGAGTGACATAATCATTCTCTTCTAATTAGATATTCTCCTGGTAACGGAGGTCCTACATTTACCCGGCATGTTTGGTAAGATCCTAAAATTTTTCTTGATTATAAATTACCTTAGTAATGAGTAGATCAACCTTAGGGATAATAAATATATTATGATGTTAAAATAAGAGAGGATATTGGCACATAAAATCCATTTCTCTCTCTCTAACTCCCCCTCCATGAATCCACCTTCATATACTATTTGATGAGCTATAAATTCCACCCTAGGGAATCCCTCGTGATGTAAGACACTAGTATTTTTTATGGGATATTTTCCCACATTTCGTATCACTGGCCTTATCCCCCAATAGAAGAAGGATATTTTCCAATTTCCCAGATATTACTCTTCCTCTCATTTCTCACCAAGAACATGACTCAGGTGAGAAAAGAGGTTAGTGATGATCATTACATCAGCACAATAAAATACTTATCTTAGGATAGGAATCATTTTCTAGTTTTTCCTACCACCTTCCATTTGAGCCTTCTATTTATTTTAATCTCCAAAACCATGTCACCACCTTAAAGGGTTATGTTCCCATAGAGTAAACCCCTTGTACAACCTGATTTCCACTCTTCCAAGAGAGTGTTTACACCATGCCTTATTGTAGGGTCCGAAAAACTTTGTAAAGGAAAGTAAATACTCCCACAAGAACTTTTTAGAAGGGAGTAAACATTCCCATAGGTTCATCAAGTAAAATAGATGCAAAATGAATTGAAAATTTGAGAAAAAACATCAAAAATAAAAAAAATCAATATTTTTAAGTGAACCACGTACAGTCAATATGAAAGGTTCGCGGGGCACATGAATCATGAACCATCAGTATGCAGAAAAACTCATGAAGTTCCAGCCCATAGGGTGATGGCCATCCAACCTAGAACTCTGTGAACCATGTCGTCAGTGAAATCAAGGTTGGGAATTCCATCTGTGTACCATCCCACGAACTCAGCATTTTGTGGATGAAGCGAGTTGATAGGGTTCAACGAACTAAAAATAGCAAACCAAAACCTTTTAAAACCCCGATTGACCGAGAATTCCATGGGATGATATGTATCCTCATGGGATTCCTCAAATGGTGTCACATTCCCACAGATATGATTTCCCTAATTCTCTATAAAAGGGTCCCATGAGGAAGTGAAAACGAGTGAACAAACAAAGAATGGAATAGATCCAAGAGGTTGGAAGAAAGAATTCAGAGGGGATTCAGACATTGGTTTCAAATCATTGATGAAGTGAAAACCTTGAATCATGTTTCCATAGGTATAACCAGCTGCAAACCATAAAAAGAAGTAACTTAATAAAAATCGACGAACTACGAACCTAATTGGAGAAATAGAGAACCATAAATTCCTTACAGATGACGTCCCTGCGAACCATAGGTTCCAAGACCCTTCTTTAATATGGTGATCTGCATAGTACATCATTGTGTTGATTGAACCTTGCACCGCGTACCACATCAGTACACAGGTACAACCCAAAGTGGTGTGGATAACCACATCCAGGACCACGTACCACTTTGGTATGTGATAGTCCACACCTAAGGTTGTTTACTACTTCAGTACGTAGACATCCCCTCTACCCACATAGCACTATGATATGCGTGGATCCCCCCCCCCTCCATCTTGCATAAGAAAATAGTATGTGGAATGGGGTGTCTTTGGGTGTCCTTCCCTTCGACTCCAATCTCACCCCTCCATTACCATTCGATTCTCTATTTCTCCTCCACAAACCAGTCCACCATAATCAGGACAAATGTTTCTCCAATGTCATTGAACCCATATGATTAGATCACCGGGTGCATCAGTGCACCCCTTTGATTCTACATACCCATGGTAAGGGGAGTAATGAATATTATCCCTACAATGGTTTAGTCTCCTGAATTGTCCATCAGTCTACATTCCCATGGTAACTCGGAGTCCAACCATGGGATACTTATGTGAACCTACCCATTCTAGGGATTAAGGGAGATCACGATCTTTTCCATTCAATGTGGATTGGTGATCAGTTGAATTAATCATTCTCTCTTTTCCATTCAATGAGGAGATACATTCCACCCCTTTCCTAGAACACATTCTAGGGAACTCCAACATAGGTAAGTCTTTAACCATCTAAGAGCCGAGCCACATGACCTCCAATTTCATACCAAATTTAAGGGTTCATCTCTTTATTCCCTCTCCCACCACCGCCTTAGCTTATTCTGTCGTAGGCCAAACCTCTTCCATCAGTGGGAGAGAAGTTGTGTGACTTTTTGAATCTCTCACATCCTCTTGTTTCTCACACCAATTATAAATCACATGGGCTTAGATATTTGTTATGATCACAAAATCCACACAAATAACTACCCCAAATGAACTATGAGAGCTCGAATTCCTATTAAAACCCAGATACATAGGACACCTTCTTGAAGGCCTGATCTCAAAGGGGTTCCCTTCCAAAATGGTCCACCCAATCATGTCCCCCAAAACGGGTATCCTCCATGCATAATCCCCCCCAAAAATGAACTATGTGAACTCATATTCCTATTCAAACCATAATATATAAGATGCCTTCTTGAAGGCCCGAGCTCCAAGGGTTGCCCTTCCAAAAGGGTCCACCCAATAATGTCCCCCCAAATGAGAATACTCCTGTGTAAGCCCCACCCAAAATGAACTTCGTGAACTCTGATTTGTATTCAAACCAAGATATGTAGGAATCCTACTTGAATTTATGAGCTCAAAAGGGTGTCATTCCAAAAGGGTCCACCCAATCATGTCCCCCAAAATGAGAAACCTCCATGCATAATCCCCACCCAAAATGAACATTGAGAACTATTATTTCTATTCAAACTAGGATACATAGGATGCCTACATGAAGGCTCGAGATCAAAGGGTACCCTTCCAAAAGGTTCCACCCAATTATTCCCCCAACAAATGGGCCTCCTCCCAGGACCAAGCCCCAAGAGAACCAAACTATGTGGGCTCTGATTACTCTCACGGGGATATATAGGAAGCCCATCTTATGGGTTTGACCCCAACATAAAACCAACTTCTATCACTCCTAGATTATGATAAATTCCAGAGCACCTTATTGTATGGCCTAAGTCAGCATTGCCTCCATATCATCAAAAAAATTTATACCCATGATGACCCTACAACCCAGGGGTAGCCCATGGACACACTCTTCAGAAATAAACCAAGGATTCACAAACATATAAACACCACTTAAATCTATAAGAGAGTCCCGGGATATGGAATAATTCCACCCAAAAGGGTTTTATGAGCCCAACCTCCCATCCTCTCAACCAATGGAGTCCTTAAGTGTTGTTTTCCAAATCATCATCCAACGAGCAACTTTCTTCAGAATGTAGTTACATGAATCATGGATACCAAGGTTGTTTGGTGTTTCTGGACCCACGAACAAACTCATTAGTCACCATCCAAGGAATCCATATCCTAAGAAGATCGATTGCACCAATATTTAACCCCATGTAGTCACCCATTGGGAGAATTTGGTTGTGGAACCTCCTTGATAATGTAGAAGGGAAAAATTTCCATGTACCTATGGGGTTAATCCAATTCCCCATAAAAGATAATGACTCGGATCAGGCTGAAACAATGATGGTGATGTGAAAGTATCTATAATGAAGGAAAAAATCTTGTCACCTGTTATACAATTTTTCATTTTCCCAAAATGCATCCATGTGTCACCTAGGGTCAAATGAAAAATGGTGAAATTGATGTGAATCCTCAACCAAGGTGGTGATTTACCCCACTCAATACCCTTTGACTCAAAAAAATAAAGGAAAGGGGGATAAGCCAAATCTTCAAATATGCATATGATCAAGAGATGCTACATTGACCGGTTTGTTTTGTCTGTATATGTCATATACATGTATTGAAGGTTTCCATAGAGAAACATTAAATCCAAATGGAATCCCGGAAGCTAATGAAAACATGCACCTCAGTGATCCCATAGGTAGTCGAGGCCATGGTAAAGTGTACGACCCCTCACTAACCCAGCGTCTTCAATAATGGGTATCAAACATGCGGATTAGAGAGTACCCCCAAAATTGTACTCTCCCCAGAGTGGATGCCACAAGAAAATCCCTCTAATATGAAAAATATTTCATGTCGCCTCCCCATCCATGACCGGCACCACAGCACAAGGCATCCCCAATGGCCATTTGAACTATTTCGGGAGCCTATCCCTGGAGTGTGAAAAAAATTACCTCCCTTATCTCACGGAGGTAGATGACGTCAATTCTAATGAATTCACCTTAGCTGTACAAGGGTCCAACTCATGGTATCCTTCCAAAGAGTGTCAATGCCAAACCTAGGTGCCTAAGTGTCCTCACCCTGAAGAGGATCTTATGCTGAGGGAACCTACTAAAGTCCAAAGGACATGGTCCTATCGGGCCGCCAGCCAAGGGAGGAAAACATACAATCAAGATCATTCCATTAACCTGATTCTTGAGGGGTAAATCCGCCGTACAAATTCATAGGAATTCAATGGGAAGAAATACAACTATATACCCTCCACTAAAGCCCACCACAGAAATAGGGTGGCACAATACGAATCTGCCCACATTCCGGCCATTGCTCGATGGTCCCTTCATAAAGACAGAGCAGCAAATTATAGGAAGATGAAAATATTTGTGGATGCACAAGGATCCTAGCACCTAAATAGTATGGAAACCAGATACAAAGAGGCAAAAATACCTTCAGACTCATATCAATCCTACCTTCCAAATAGAGAGACAAACAAATATGATCTGAGTCAAATTTCTAAGGATGAATACAAATCTCGTGAGACAAATATAGTGGCAAGTGATTAGATACAAATTTACCGCTTTTAAATATTAATTCCACAAGTCAATTATGGTGGAAACTGGAGAAGACAACCTGTGACAGGCTTGTTCCTCTATCCAGGTGTAGGAGAACTGCCAGGGTCCACTGAAAATCTATAGAGAATAAGAGTAGTCAAAAACTCATGCTCCAACATTGGAATGGGCCTTCATACTCATTCGATCCAAAGATGTATCTCAGAACATTTTGGTAGTGATGGAAGATCAGACATAGATTCTAGACCATATCCTACAGACATGTCAAGATATCATTGCATTAGCAGCAAAGGTGGGGAACCAAGCCCACAACCTGGTTTCCTCTGATGGAATGACTTTCCCATGAAATGGGTTAGTTTCTCTGGAGTAGTTATGCATCCCTACTCCAGTCTATAAGGGTTGAGGGAAATATCCCACGATACACAAAAAACCAGATTGGGAAAAAAATACTCTTTCCAACTGGGGGATGTTGATCCAATGTGGTGGATGCTCTAGAGAAGGCATATATATTTTCCAAAACTAAAGATGTTCGTCAGTGTATCCTAGTGGAATCACGGTACCCAACTAAACATGGACCCATATATGAAGGGTGTTACCAATAGAAGACGGACCCAGTTACCCACAAGAGAGTACCGAAAAGTCAAATGCACCCAAGGAAACTTGAAAATGAAGATCATATACATCATCTTGTTGTACTGAAAGCTAGAGTTTTTAATGACCCTTAGTATATATAAATAAAGGCTCAATACCCTATCAGTCCATTACCAAATTATGTAAGAGGTAGAAGAAGTTGTAAAGCCCTCCCCGCAATATTGCTACTAGAAGCTCTGGAGGTCCTCCCAGAGCACCCACAGGAACTTACACTGTGGGCCAGGAATTATCAATCACGAGATCCTATCTCCTGATGCATGTTAGGGAAACCCTCCCCTTGACCAGAAGATCAGATATTAAGAAGCCCCTACCCTTGCTTTCATCCTCCCTAATTGTCCTCCCTAGGGTATATGCTGCAGATATGCTTCTATGTACCGTCAGATGTCAAGTCATAATGGTAGTCGTCACTATGATTTCATATATTGAGATGCCCCTCCCCACAAAGGTAGTTTCTATGAAGTCCCTCCCCATAGTAACAAAAATAAATGTGAAGGTCCTCCCCTCATTACAGTACATCTAGAAGGCCCTCCCCAAGATTTACATTGCATGAATTCTCTCTGCAACCAAATATCATCTTGTGATACTAGTCCTTTCCATTAAATGAATCATTGAAAAGGACCTTCCCCCAGTTACATCAGGTAACAAGAAGGTCCTCCCCTCATTTTAGCCTACCTTAAATGTCCTCCCCATGGTACATTCCATAGGGACATTCCCCTTGGCTGGGCATCAAGTTACAATGGTAGCCCTCTCCATCATAGCACCAATTGTGAAGGCCCTCCCCACAATCAAAATTCAAGATGGCAAGAAGGTTCTCCCATTACCAGGAGAAATGTGGAAAATACCTCATACACTAGGGAACTCAGAAAGATGGAGTCAGACATGTCATACACTCTGTCTATGACAAGTGATATCATTTCTCAACCCGAGGATGGTTTGGGGACATTCTCATCTTCCGATCCACCCCCATTTTGTTCATATATCAATGAGGCTCCTTCCATCCCTACTTCTTGAAAAAAAAATCATTAACAAACTTTTATGCTGGGAATATCAAGTAGAGGATACCAAAAATAACAACAGTAGGATATCTTTCTTGTGAGAAGACACTAGCTAAAGATAATATACCAGTGATGTATTGTCCCACGACCACTTATCACTTCGAAATACCAAGAGAGTTTTCTGATGAATGTATGCATAACATTCACCTCAACATTTGGATGACTATTTTCTAGCTAAAAGAAAAATAATTTCCCTATGAAGGGTACAAGGATCATGACAACATATTAGGAGACATTCCACATTTAATTGACCTAGAATCCATCCTGTATGCACGGCGGCCACAATCAAAAAGGAAAAAAGAAAAACATTGAACTGGACGACCTCGTTGCAATGCACAAGTCGCATTGACTGTATGAAGTTCATATTTGGGGATGGGGAGAAAATGGATCTCTACACTTCACCCCACAACCCTTCTAGAAGACCTCATTGGAAACAACATCTTGAAATATAATTACCCAAAGATTGAAATCAAATGAAATCCTTACTCAGGAAAGGTAGAACTCTCAACAAGAACCATCATTGAGTAGGTCTAAAAAGTACCAGTCCCGACAAGATCAAGCCATCGAGAAGCTGCTGAGCTAGGCAACTGAAAACATATACTAGGCTTTCCACCTCAAGGAAGCCAACTATAAAGTAGTGCTCATGCCTTCAAAAGAATATAAATCCCATGAAAACCCAACATCATACCTAACTCACACCCATGTAGAAGTTAGTGAAATCAATAAGGTGTCAATAGCAGTAGCTACTGCCACAATAAGGGAAGATCTTAGCCTGTAGGGATGGGGGAATTTTTATCCCCAAATTCCCTTGTAAGACCAACAAATTCGGGCTATAGGGCATTAATTTAATAATGGCAGAAACCCTATCCCACATGGCTGGGGGAATTTTTACATAAAATTCATGCATAACAGGCATCTGTCTTCTCCCATCAAGGAAAAATGATGAGAAATTAGGCCACCCAATCAACCCCATCTCATGGTTCATACGCTCTAAGATGAAGGCATATTATAAGGTCATATCAGGGCTCTGTTTAGGTTGATCATTTCCAAGAAATCTGAAGGATACCACAGAATTGAAGGAGAAAGTCCAAAAAAGGATGAAAAAATATATTCTTCCATTAGACATTGGGTACACCACCCCTGAAATGGTATGAATCAGTGAACATGGCGAATGTAAGTACCATGGATCTCATGGTAAATGATTCAATTAGAGAGGATGCAAGGGAAGATGGTTCCCTCCCAGATGCGGCCTACACCGAGCCTGGTGGTGTGCATACCCAAAACTAGAGATTTACCCTAAATTTGGGTTCACCCTCAGAAAAACCATTATTACCTCCCTCATGAATCCCCAACAAGGAGAATAATAAATCCCAGGTTTTCAATGACCCACCTTCTCACCCCCTGAGAATGTTTCCCTAATTATTGGGGAAAGATTCGCCAAGAAAGATAAATAAATAAAAGATCTCAAGTAAATCAATGTCAAGTTTCATCGAAGTATATATCTTACCGATTGTGTTTCTCAAGCGAGCATCAATAGGTGGTCCCAGAAAAGGTTCCCCAGCCATAGGCACTCATCTCAGTAAATGAAACTATGCTTATATTCCCATCCAATCTAGTACTGACACCATCAGCTGACTTAATTATGACACTAGAAGGAGATCAAGACTTCCCTCCACTGGGAAGGTATCGAGAGTATATTTAGGTGAACCCCCAAAGGATACCCCAGCTAGGTATCCACCCCAAATTCTAGCATATTTCGATGGTCTAGATTTTCCCCAGCTACACTCGCCCAAACTCAAGTCAGACAGGATATGCATCACGGGCTCTTGAATATCTTTGAGAAACTAATGGCTAAACTAGGATCCATGGATGGTTGGAACACTCAAATACAACAAGAATATAAACCATATCCTGATTGGGTGAGCAAATTTCTGCCACCGAAAAACTATGGGAACCCCATATTATTAGTGTTCAATAGTTCTGGAGACCCGGATCAGCACCTAATGCACTATAAATCTTACTGTGACCCCATTATGGTCACCCCAGAGCAACCAAAAGTAGTAAAACTCATGTTATTAATGTGAAATCTATAGGGTTTATCCTTAATTGGTATACTAGCTTTCCATCTTACTCAATCACCAGTTAGAAGGACCTCTGGTGATAATTCCTCTTCTAGTTCAGTTCAACATTGCCTAAGACAACAGTCAGTCATATCATGAACTTCAAGCAACAAGAGAATGAAATATTTTCAGACTTCATTGCCAGATGGTAAGTGAAATCACGACCTATTTTCTCCTATCAACCATTCAAGGTTTCAGTGCTCTGCTAATGTGTATAGCAGCACTTGGTTCGAATCCTCAGTGATGATACTTTTTAATAGTAGATTGTTTTTAGTTGATTGTTTTTTTGTTGGGGGTTTTTTTATAGAACTTAATTAAAATGATTGATTTATTAATATTAATTTAATAATATAATAAATACAGGGGTGAGTTCATCATTAGGTACTTAATCTTATGATATCCTTTAGCTTTTCTTTATATTGCATTAAATTAACACCCATATCACAAGTTGATGTGGATTGGAATTCCCAAGTTTTAAGGCTTTAATCGAAGCCTTAAATTAACATTGGGTTCTAATAATAATCATATATTGTATATAGTAGTGTTTTTATGATTCCAATAATCCATGGGAACAACTCGTTAAACAAAACAAGTCATTAATCCATGGAAAGTTAAGTCCCACATTCACAATGTTAATTTAATTAATATTCATTGAGATAAAGCTCATAATCACATAACATACCTAAATTATAACTCACCCCAATGAAATATTTACTCAGCTATTGAAATTATTTTTAATATGGTTTATTATTTTTATGATGATTAATTAAGAAGAGAATAAAAATAAATGGATAATAAATGAGTGGTGCGCCGAACACACACACAAGTGATGAAGAGAAATAAACACAGACATTCGATTGAATGAGAAAGAAAAATAGAAAGTAGATTTTTACTGGATTTAAACAATTTTAATACCTTTAATATTTAATAATAGAGGTTGGATGATTCAAAGGTAATATTAAGAAGAAATTTTCATTAAAATAGAATTACAAAAACAAACACTTACACGATTATAAACGAAGAACAACACAAAAGTAAATGAAAGGAAGAAAGGAGGAATACTTTCTGAAGTGAAAATTTGAGTATGGTAGATCCTCCTGAGACTTTATAAGATCCTTGTTCGTGCATAACTATCCTCCTTTTCTTTCAAATTCTAAACCCTTGAATGGAGTAGAGGGGGATGTATATATAGCCCATGGTGGTGGACTGTTTGCATTCCCAAAATACCCCTCCACTTAGCTCAATGATTTGGAAATCCAGAGAGCTGAATCATGAAATATCATATTCTTAAACATTGTAGATATTAATTCATTATATCTAATGATAAAATTCTATAGCCATTGGACTCCAAGAGACAATTTTATGATGGTTTGAATAAACAATTGTAATCTTCCCATTTCAATCTAGATTTTTTTTGAAGTTTGAAAAGTGAATGGCCTATTTTACAGGAAGATTCCATAAAATAAAACTAATTTATTATAATAAGTTGGCCTCCCATATCTTATAATTCGCAATGAGAAATCCCAGATTTATTTTATGAGTAGCTCAAGAGAAAAGTCATGAATAGTGTCCTGATTTTAATTCCTGACCAGAATGATGGGCTGGACTTCAAAGCTTTATTTGGGCCACTTGTGTTTTGTAGTTGGGACTTAAAATTTTAATCCATGATTATTTTTTATAAAAGAGAACATATGGAATAGTTTCATAAAATTTGGGATTTGGGATTTAGACTAGTAACTCAATAATCATGGTTTATCCAATTTCTTTACAGATTCCTTGGGTCTTCTTGTGCGGAACATATGACCCTCCCAATGGAATGTTTGGACAATGTTCCCTTATAATTAAATGCTTCAATATGAGTAAGGAACCCTAAAAATTAAGAATTATGCAATTTGAATAATAAGGGTGAGAGTTATAATTAAAATAGTAAACTAACTCGATTTGATTAATTAAAATAATGCTCAAAAATTACATTTAATATTAAAACAAGAGTATTTCACACCAATTATGCACTTTTCATTGAAAATCAGTCAAGAGAGTAAATAAAAAATTCTTGATAAATTAATAACATCAGAAAGGCCTAATTTACTCTCTAAACTGGCAGCTCTTCCATGATGAAATGCTTTCTATTTTCATCGATAATATCCATAATGAATTTTGAACACCAATCATCCTAGTAAAGTACACAAGTCGGTTCTGAGATTTCTACAACATTGCCTAAATGATAAAAAACTTCTTGGATTGGGCCATTATCAAGTTCTGGGTGGCCACATTGGCCCTAGGAAAAATATTGGGAAAAGATTAAGTGGATTTTGTCATGCTTAATCCACCCTCAGTACCAGCTCCAATTTTAAGGCCACCACCAAATCGTGCAAGACCTCGTAGATGCCAACAGTCACCCCAACCTCAACAAGATGAGTGAACGGGAGTGAAAAAATCATTTTGAGGAATTAGTAAATAATTTATACCCATTTATAGATGATATAGTCCATGGCTACTTTATAGCCTCCTTGAATTGTAACTTGCTCCAACTACTAGAACCAAAGAAAGATGACAGAGTGGGTCTTGATGACCGTCCAAATTATTTTCTATAACATAGGATACTGGGACACACTATCCTGGAGTGCATCATCTTCAGGGATCTCCTACAAAAGATGGTGGATTCTGGACAAGTCATGTGGGGTCCACCACCAGTACAAGTGGCTTATGTCTCAACCTTAGACCCAAGAGAGGAAGAAGAATAAAAAATAGCCACCAGAAAAAAGAACAAAAAAAATTATAGTTGGGTGACTTTGAAAATAGTCAACCGAGCTCATGGAATTTTCTAGGCATAGTTGAAGAAACCAAGTAGGCTCCCAACAGCTCTTGGTGTAACACAACTATCATCATCGGCCCCACAATTCTCTGAGGGTTAGAAGGGAAGAAAGTAGGAGCATGAAGATGATCTTGATCCAAATCCGAAACTGGTCTTGAAACTTTAGACTTCATGAAAAAACATATGAAAACACAGGCACCAGCCCGTAAAATAGCACAATAGTCACCACCCTGTGAGATGGAACCATCAGAAGAATATAGTTATATAGAATCATTTTTGGATCAAGAACTGATATTCGGCTACATTAATGTCATTCACTTGATGGACCCCTTCACTGATGGGTACTATGGCCATAAACCTGAATTCCCTACATTATAATGGAGTTCCAGAGGAAGAGGACATAGAGGATGAGGGTTTCTAGGATGATGTGATTTTGGTATGAGCATATCACTAACCACACCTTAACTCAAACTGTTAAAATTACAGAAACTCACGGAAGGGCCTTCCGGCAAAAACAACAGGAACCAAAATGTTCCTCTACCCCTACCAGAAGAAATTCAATCCTAGTCATATTGGATTATCTCTTAATAGAAGAGAAGATGAGTAATATCCCATATCAGGTAGGAAGACTAGCTTGGCCAAAATCAGAAATCACGACAGCACCATCATCCCTTATCACAAAGTATGGACCATCTACGTCCAAATATCAATCCCCTAAATCTCCCATGAAATACCATCCCCAAGTCAGGAAGAGTTTATATTTAGAGAAAAAATATTATATTATGAAATCTCTAGCCTCAATACCCACAAATCTATCGATTTTGGATTCCTTGAGTCTGTCAATAGACCCTAGAGAGGCACTCATCGAAGACATGCTAAGTCCCTAGGAATTCTAGGCCAAACTAGTAGTAGTTGAAGTCTATCGGACAAAGACCAATCCCAAAGAATTCCATGCCATCATATCCTTCATAGATCAGTATGAAGACCACTTCTTGTAAGGACACATAAAACCCTTATATGTATTTAGAAAGATAAATGGTATTGATGTTTGGAGATTTTTCATCGAAAATGGCTCTGGAGTTAACCTCCTCCTACTGTGAACACGTCATCTATTAAGCTATGATGAGGACAGTCTAACAACCAACACTAATACTCTGATGGGATATAAAAAAATCAGGCATAAGCTATTAGGATGAATCAATCATAAAACTTTTCTTGGTGACCTTGTGTTGGATTCTGAGTTTATGGTAGTGTGGTAATGTATGGACGTCAACGTCTTTTTGAGTAGGCCTTGGATGCGTTAGCATGATACAATTCCCTCATCATACCATCAGTGCGTCAAATATTGTGCTAATGGTAAAATTAGGACATTTCATGCCAATAAATCCTCGTTCAAATCCTGTCAATCGTACTACATCGATGAAGGTCTCGATGAACCAAAAAAGAAGAAGTCTTTGGATGGAAAAGTTGATTGGGTCACTGCCCCAAATGGATTGGAAATGGAGGCCACTGGTCCCCTCAGATAGATTAGGGAAGAGTATTTATTACCCATCAACCAAGGTGATTTCATAAGTTCTATCTCGGAAATAGACTTAAACATATTCATGATATCCATTATGGATACCAAGTCTAAAAACACTAAAAAGTGTGATGGCCCCTATAATGATGGGGAAGGCCCAAACAAAGATGCTTATGACCCATCTTCCAGACCCCAAGAAATTCTCACCATACTCACTAAGGAAGAGGATAATGTATTGTCGATAAAAGAAATAAAGGAAATTACATCCTTTTTAGAGATCTCCCTACAGTTAGTTGGGGAAAAAGGAGTTGTTTCTGTCTCCATAAATCAGAGTTTGGATTCCTCTCCTAAAATTGGAGAGTTTATTTCATGATTCATCTCTCCATCATAAGAGGAATAATGTTATGAAGAGGATGAAGAATACTAATAATAATACCTCAAATATTCCCCTCCCACATTTTTAGAAGGTGTCTTCACCACTATCGATGAACTTATGGAGATACACCTAGGCACTGAAGATGGACCATTTCCCACTCTGATTAGTGCATCTAAGCCCTTTGAGGAGCAAGAAACATATACCTCATTCCTAAAGAAGTACTGATGTATATTTTCCTAGAACTTCATATTATTTTCAAGCCTCGATCAACAGGTTTCCACTCATCATCTGGTCCTACCGGAAGAGCATCGTGGCTATAAGCAGGCTCTCAGAAGGACCCATCCGACACATGCTACCAAAATAGAGGCTGAAGTTGGGAAACTGATCAAAGCTAACATCATTTGGGAAGTCCAATATCTGATCTGGAAGGCTAACATAGTCCCTATCAAAAAGTATAATAGACGTATTATAGTCTATATAGACATCATGGACCTCAATTGGCACTTCCCTAAATATGATTTCCCAACCTCGATCATAGAATTTTAGATCGACATACCTTTTTGATATAAAGCCCTATATTTAATAGATGGATATTCTGGATAAAACCATATATAAATGGCCTAAGGAGATAAATAATCCATTTCTCTTAGGGCCCATAGGGAGTATTCGGTTATAAGGTGATTCCCTTTGGTTTAAAAAATATAAGCATTATATACTAGTGCACCGTAAATCACATTTTCATGCCCTTACTAGGAAAGTTCATCAAGTGCTACGTCGAAGACCTGGTGGCTAAATCACAAAAGTGATAAAACCACCTAAAAGATCTTGAAACTATCTTCAATAAACTGTGACATCATAGTATTAAGATGAATCCCCTAAAGTGTGTTGTTGGAATCACCTCTAGAAAATTCCTCTGTTTCCTTGTATGCCATCGTTGCATCGTAGTCGACCCTGAGAAGACAAAAACTATCCTTGGCATGTATCTACATCGAACCTCATCGAGTTGAGGGGTCTCTAAGGGAACTTGGAATATATTTGACGCATCATATCCAACATTGTAGGTAAGTGTATTCCTTTCACTAGGTATATGAATGAAGGGGTCTTATACTCATGGGAAAATGATTTTCAGGAAGCAATCGACAATCTCAAAAGATATCTCTTAATCCCACTGGTGTTGATGCCACCAGTTGAGGGAAGACCACTCATCTTGTATGTAACCACCTTGGAACGGTTATTAAGATCCTTACTCGTATAAAAGAATGATGTTGGTAGTGAGAAAAGTCTCTATTAACTCATCTAAACAATGATTTATGCTGAGGCATGATATTCAAGGATAAAAAAGAACTTCCAAGCCATATTCTTTTTAATTAAAATATTTAGGCATTGAATGCATCCCCATGAGGTCTATCTGTTTACCCACTGCAACTTTCTCAAGTATATCCTCATTCGTCCTATACTAACGGGACACCAATTATGGTGGGAATTCATCCAACACTGGTTTGACTTATGGTGAATTCCTTATAAATCCATCAAAGTTCAGGTGTTAGCAAACATCCTAGAAGAGCACCCCTCAGAAGAAATGGTCCCATTAAATAATGATCATCCTGATGAAGAGGTATTCTTTAACCAAGAAGGCCCCTAGGCATGGGAAATATACTCCAATGGTGCCTCCAGAAGCATGATAGGGAATAGGATATAGGATCCAAAGATCAATAAAGTAGGGTTGCATGTAATACTCATATCCCCATAAAATGTCACCTTGCCTTTCTCCTTCCTTATTTTAGAGGGGTGTTCAAATAATGAAGCAGAATACCAGGCCCTCATTGTAGGCCCGGTGCTGGGACATCATGAATGAGCCAAACGCCTTAATATAAACGTTGATTTAGAGCTGGTCATCAAGCAGGTCAATGGTGATTATTCCATTAAGAATTATGTATTGGCCCCCTTAATGAACCATTTCTGATAGCTGATGGTAGAATTTCAATCAGAACAAACACTGACTTAGGTCCCTGGGTCACAAAATTCTCAAGTTGATGCATTTGAAAATGCAGCCACAACCCTGGATGATCTAGATCAGGATGAAATAGTCATCATCATTTCCCATCGTTGTATGGTCTTGTTGTTCATTCAAACCTATACATAGGAAATTGATGAGATTAGCCCCATTTTTTCAGCCTTATGGTCACACCACTTGCAGGATGACTCCCATTGAAAATTACCTATTAATGGGGAACTCCCACTGGATAGTGCTGGAAGAGAATAGATCTAGAGGTGGGTAGTCAATTTTATTCTATACAATGACACAATCCATGGAAAATTACTCTATGAATAAGACCTTGATGGAGTCCTTCTCAGGTGCATCCATGGATAATAGACTAGTGTTTTCTTGAAATAAGTGCATGTTGGAGCTTGTGGAGCACACCAATCAGTAGCCAAGCACTCCCATAAAATTCAAAGGCTTGGATACTACTGGGCCACTATGATACATGATTGCGCCACATTCACCAATAAGCTTCATTCCTTCCAAGTTCATGCTAATTTTATTCACCAACCCCCAGAGCTACTTCACCCAGATAAGCACTCATCACCATTTTCTGTATGGGGGATGGATGTTGGGGGACCGTATCCTCCCACCACATCCATAAAATTCAAGTTCATTCTCATAGAAACCAACTTCTTCTCCAAATGGGATGAATTCATACCCCTCAATGTGGACGGGGAAAATTAGTTGTTAGCTTTGTGAAATCCAACAACATTACAATATTTGGCCTCCCTTATACAATACTGATGGAAAATGGCACCAACATCTGCTTTCCTGAGTTTGAAAAGTTATATCAGGAGTATAGAATCAAACCCAATTTTTCATCCTGCTACCATGAAGCAACCAACTGATAGATAGAGGCTTTCAACAAGACTCAATCCAATATACTATTGAAGATGGTGTAAAATGATAATAAATTGTGGCCAGACAAACTCCTTCATGCTTTATGGGCTTACTATACCACAACCCTCACTGCCACCTGGGAAATCCCATACTCATTAGTATGTGGGACAGAGTCATTTCTTCACATCCAAGTTCAAGTTCCATCACTTCCCATTTCCATTTGTGATCAAATTTACATGGATAAGCAACCCCAAAAATGGTTTGATGAGTTGGAGTGACTGGATGAGAAAAGGTTTCACACTTTACACCATTTGGAAATCTACCAAAATCAGATAGTATGGGCCCTCAAAAAATGTTCACCTTCGGACTTTTCTTGAATTGGAAATTGTGTTGGTCCTCATAACCCTAATTATACTCGGCAAGAAAGACCAAATTCTTGATCCAAAATGGGCGGGACCATATTTCATATGCAAGGTCTACTCCAATGGAGCATATTCCGTGATATTAATGTTTGGAGAGCTCCTCACAACTCCAACCAATGCATGGTTTTTGAAAAAATAATTCACATAATGGAAAAACACACATCGTAGATACAAGATATTAAACCACATATCATAAAACATCCTTACCATAAGATGTTAAATTGCATGGTTTCCAAAGAACTATGTATGGATTGATTCATACCCTAACAGGATACGTAGCAATGCCACAACCCTCGATCTTGGCTGAGCCAGAACATGAAACCAAAATGCCCTTACTCCTATTCCCGGTTCATATCAGAAGAAGGAACATTTAGAGCTACGTATGGCTTGATTCCTACCCCTGAAAGATATATAGTTACGCCTGGATTTGATATCCAGGCCCACCCAGCAATTGAAGGAAAATTCCCTCTCATTTACCTATATGTGGGCCAGACCTCTGTTGGGAATATTCCAAACAATTTAGAGCTTGATTCCTACCCTTTCCAGATATGTAGCGATTCCCAGATTTAACATCTGATTCCATCTTCACAAAAGAAAACAAATTCCCCTTCCTCGGTGTATAGGTCTGACTTTCAAATCGGAACCCATGAAAGGTACTACCCGCACAATGTAAAACTACAAGGTTCTTCAAGAGTCATGTGCACTCTTATTTTTAGTTTTATGATATCCCAAACATTCCCCCAATTTTCTACACAACAAACGAAAATAGATGACCAAAATTCCAAGCCTGAATTCTGACACCCAGAAGGAGTGAAAATATCATGTTTCCCCCCAAAATATGAGTCAAACCTATATGGAAGTATTAGTTGTTCATGGTTAAGAATGGTCTGTATATTTCTTAAATTCCCATGTGCATCTTTCCCATATGCCGAACTCCATACTCTGAGAAACCTTGGATCTCTATAATCCTCTAAGGCCATCAGAGATAGAAGGACAGTGTCCTGTGGACACCTTTATTTGACTATGTACATCATGCTCTGGTGGCTCTTCATATGTTTCCTACAAAACGACCATCAATCAAAGGAATTCTTCCCTAGGAGAGTCCTTTTTCTATTCACGTATTCCCAATGTAATTCAAGCCCCATGTCATTCCTCTAAGTCCAAGGGTCCCCCCACCCCTAGGGGACTATGGTTTACACCATATATCATCACTCAAATCTAAGGAATTCCAGAATATAACAACCACAATCAACTCAAAGATATTTATGGTCTTTATGAAAACTTTCCTCTACAACATGATGATAAAATGTGTTACTGACGTCCTTACTATATGAAGATAAACATTAAGGAAATAAATTTCTCAACTTCATGACATTAAACTGCACCACTCAATGACAATGCTTAGATTCTTTTCTTGGCTCAGCTGCCTAAAAAATGCCTTTCCTTCCTATGCATGGGCTAGACCTCAACAAGGAATGTTCATAGATAATCCTGTGTAAATCAATTTCTCAACTAATAAATGTGTGGTAAACTTGAATTCTATGATTCATACCCATCCATATAAAGCATTGAAATTCCCCTTTTTCTACGCAATAACTGAATCAAAGTAGATAACCCCTATACAATTCCCATCTATAAGGCTTCTTAAGGGTAATCCTATCTCCCTTATTTTATGTCAGGATTACCCTACGTCCACCCCACATGATGAAAAATTGTGTGGAATTTATTTTTATTGCATGATGTTAAATAGGATAGCATCATTCTAAGAATAAAACACTCTCTAACATTGATTATTCTATTCTTAGTGGTGACCCAGAATCCTCATAATCCCTTATTTCTCACACCTAGCATGGATCACATGAGATTAGGGACCTCATAAAGTGATCCACCATGACATCATGACAAGTAAGTCTAGAATTTTTGTTCTATTAGTACGGCCATAAAAGTCTTGTTATGGTTTCATTCCCTACAATGAACCCTAGGTCTTAGTCGTATGAGGTTAAACTACTGGGTACTCCAAATATGGGACAAATTCCTTACCCTATGTATGATCCAGGTCTATATAGGGGATAACTTGATCCCATGGGAGAATCAATGCCTCGACATTTCTAATGTATCCAGATACACTTTTACCACACAACAAAGTATATGCTTTGGGAATTCTTGGATCCTCATAACCATCCATGTCCATTGGATATGGAAGGCCATTGTCATGTGGACATCTTTTTTTGACTATACACATCATGGACTGGTGGCTCTACATATATTTCCAAAAAAACAGTCAGCAATCAAAGGAAAATTTGACACTATGAGAGTCATATCCATCCTCATTATGCTTAATGGATCTCATAATTCAAGAACCCTAAAAGTCATGGTTTACAATCTCCTTCCTACCCACGTCCTGGATATTTCAGAACATCCTCGGATGATTCCCCTCTGATATCTCTTAAGGATACTACAAAACAAATATGCCTCATCCATATGTGATAATTTTATCAATGCACACACAAAAAACAAAAAAATCGCCACACTTATTTTCGGATTTTTTTCTGGTAAAAGTTTATCCAGTGAAATGACCACATTCATGTTTAGGTGCACCCCCTTTTATAAGACATGCATCATGTCCATAAAGGTCCCAATATCCATAAACATTAATGACCATTAAGGATGGAAGTACAGTGTCCTATGGACACCTTTTTTTACTATGTTTATCATGCCCATGTGGCTCTGCATATGTCACCTAAAAAAAGTCCATTAATAAAAAGAAAATTGTTATCCAGGAGAGTCCTTTCCAGTTTCTGTACAACCACATGAAAGTTATGTCCCATATCACTCCCTAGATTTGGAAACCTCATGGAATATGGCTAACATATCATTAAATTTTTCAAATTCTCATATAAGAAAAGAATTTATAATTGAACGGAGGAATCATTCACTCTCACTTAGTTAGAGAAAAATGATCTCCCATAATAGGTGTCAAGTGTCCTGGTTGTATGATAAAATGTACCATTTACCAACTCCCCCATAAATAAGAGAAATTTTTGTGGGAGCAGTTTCCCATTAAAATATGAAAAAAATTAACCTAATAATTTCAAACATCATCCCTCAGATAGGCCACCCTCTCTAGTCTCCAACCTCAAAACAAATTCAAAATTACCATTAATTTCTCAGGCCATCAGATATGAAAGGCCAGTGTCCTACAAACACCTTTGTTTGACTATCCACATCCTGCCCTGGTGGCTCTGCATATGTCTCCAACAAAACAACCATCAATCAAAGGTAATTTGGTCCTCATGAGATACATTTTCTACCACCGTATGTCGAAAATGGCTCCCAAAACCCATATACATCCAAAACTCATGATTTCAGGGTCAAGAAAAACCCCTCATTCATGTGTGAGAGTTATTAGAATATTTCAGGGTGATGAATCCCAAATTGTGCCCCATTTCCAATTAAGTATGGTCATAGTTGTTTGACCTAAAACATTAGTAATAAATCTTATTGGAAAGACTATAAACCACCAATAAAAAAAGACACAATACTTTCCAGAGTGAAATCCCTAAAAGGGAACACATGGATAAAAGTAGAGTAGCAGATTTTTGAACCTATAATTCGTATGGTTTAGGAAAAATTATTGATCTATCATATACTCAAAAGAGACAAACATATTTTTAGGTGGAAAACCTACAAAGGTATCCCTAAAAAATTTCAAATTATACTTGCTAAGCCCATAGCGAACAGGCTTAGACAAAAATTAGGGCAATAATGAAAAAAGGCATAAAAGTGTTTGATGTCTTCCATATGACCCTATCAAGAGTAAAACTACACTCGTTGAGTCTCGTGGCTCACAAAAAAATTAGATCCTAATTTGATGATTCCATATTACCAGTTTTGAATCATGATTTAAAATTAATACTTGATCAAATTGAGGTTAATATGGTTGATTGAAATTAATTGACATTGTAGGGATAAGGAAAAGAAGAAGTGTTGGAAGGAAAATTAGTTCCATTAAGATAAAAAAAATAGAAACACCCCCAGTTCATAGTCTCTCCATAGTGTAAAAAAAAGTGAGCACATCACGGTTTTGGAATATTACAGTCAGGCTCAGCTCGACCTTTCTTGAAAAATGGTAAGAGACTATCAAGGGCCATTAAGAGTTTTCTCTAAAGTATCTATCTCATCCACCTCAGCTTTTACCATCGATCGTATGCATTCTATGAAGGATTTAAGTTCCCACCCTTTCTTTTGGAAAGATTAATATTTGGCACCTGAGGAGTCTAGTTGATCTCTCCACATTTCTACGCGATCCTCGCATTCTCATAGCTCTTCTATCTGGGAAAACAATAATTCATGATCCTTTGCCTCCTGATTCATCAAATGATCAATCTCCTCATAAATGTCTCATAAGGTCATTGCCTGATGATGTGAGGAATTGAATCTAGAAAGCTTTTCCTCGTAGGAAATGAGGTCTTCCTGGACTATGAAGATCTAATAAATAATAATGTCTAGATTCTTAAAATCAAAGCAACCTGAACCCAATTCAAAAAAAAATCACTAGTATTTTTTATTTCAGTGGTAAAGTTAGCCATAGTGGTCTCCACATGAAGGATAAATAATTGGTTCCATGCCTGTTTTGGAACCTCTTGATTCCTCCTCATGGAAACAGGGCCTTGGTCCTCCCCCGTTGCAATGGGGTCTATAGGTAGGAAGTGTCATTACATTAGTGTGAAGAAACCTAAGATAAGTTATCTAGGGAGGAGTTATCTCCCTCACCACTGATGGTTTGACCCCTAGAGTTGGACATGGTGGACTGACCATAACTTCCAGGATATCCGGTGACACTCTACTGGGGCCAACCTCAGTTAGGCCGTGAATGGTATCCACAGTAGGGGAGTATTTAAAATCACTCCCTTTCAAGATAGGTTGAACAGATGATTCCCCTTCCATATGCATTTGATGGTAGATCAAGCATATTATCAATACACAGACAGGAATAGATTGTGTAGTCATCACGGTCACTACAGGAAGATGTATAGATGCAATGGTATTTGGGGTTAAGGCTGTGTGAAGGATGATTAATGGATTTTGGACCTGTCGAATTGGTTTTACCAGCACCCCATCGGGGTACTATTCCACCCACAGTTGGGCATATTCCAGTTATAGAAAAGTGGATGTTGTCATATTAGGGACGATAATCTCCATGGTGGCCCCTTCTCCCTTCATTATGAGCCATAACTAGTGAAGGATTGTGAGATGGGAATCTCCCCTCAACTGAACGGTATAAAGAAAAACGTTCTGTTGAAGGCACCTGAATTTTCTGGAGAACTGGTAAGAGATGTATGGCTCACAAATAGCCACTTGATCTATGCAGACAATGAGCATCATGTCCTAAAGCACAATAATGTATGACCGCTCCTCTGAAGAACTTCCTCTTTCACCCCTTAGTGGCCAATGAGGGGTAGGGTATGGTGAAAATGATAAGTGAGAAGTGTCATTTAGTAGCCTGACTACATCACTAATGATTAAAGTCAAAGAAATAATAGAGAAGATGTTATTGAAGGTGGGTTGAAAATCAGAACGAGGAACCCTCACAGTGTGTTGATATTCATAGAAAGGGAAGTGTTCTTCTATCAACCCATATAGAAATTGAAATGTTTTATTGAGACAATGTGGAGGTTTACCATCTGGTATCATCCTAAATAACTCATAATGTTAGGAAATATATGAGTGGATAGATTAATTGGTTGACCCTCCACTAGTGTAGCCACCATCATCAGATTACAAACTCTAACCCTGGTAAACATGTCACGGGATAGAAAGAGCCATCTACTGAGAAACATGGAAAATAAACTTGCTAATCTAATCCCAGATGACAGGTCCGATCAAATCCCATATCCTCATGTATTATATCATCCCACTTAGAGGGTGGTGCAATATGACCCTGGAATTTTTTGAGATTGATGGGTTGGATGAATTTGACTATGGCGGGCTCTCAGTCTGTGATCATTCACCAGCATAAATGACCCTATACAATCCTAAAATTGGATAAGTGATTGATCCAGTAGGGGGTGATTAATAATTCTCTTTTCTATGACCAGTAGGCTCCTTGTCAATGGGGACACATGGATGGTATTGTCCAGAGTAGTGGTTGCTGGAAGAAATTTTTCAAACGTGTTTCCAAGAATGAGGAGTCCTTTGAGCTGTTGGATGTCCCATAAGATGATCCCCACCTCTCCATACAATAAATGGAAAGTATTGGTACATTAGCACCAATGACTTAGTAGTTAAGGTATGATTTCTCTTATGGAGAAAACATTGAAATGGGAGACCCAAGCTTTCTGATACAACATCACAGCTTCCAATTGATTGGAGGACCCCTAACATATTTGTTGTACCCAGAACGCCCAGGTCCATTCATTGGAGAATCATACTCCATCACAGAGGTCCCATTTGGTTCTCCACCAACCATTAGGGATTCTTGGGAAAGGTTAATAATAGATGGGTAATCCTAGTCCACTAGTCTCACGGAAGTGTTGCACCAACTATGATTGCTCAGAGTCCACGCAGAACATTCTAGTATGAACACATTCTATTGTATAGGAGTTTTTTTGATTCCTCCTATCGGGGAAATATTAGATCTATTATGCCCTTGAGGTGATTCCAAGAGAATGAATGGAGTATTATGATCATCCAATAGTAGAGGGATGTCATCAGAGAGACCAAAGCTGTATAGTGGTAACTAAACAGATAATGTGTAATCCAGAAGCTCTAGCGTAAGAAGATATTCTAAGAAACTATTATGAGGGAAAATTTCAAACTGTAGATGGTCCTCAGTATCCATAATCATGGAATCCCTCATATGGGTTGATTCTGTCAAAGTCTGTGGATGATTCATTACAGTCTGCAAAGAAAAAACCCCAAAAGGCCACAAAAATTCAGTCCAATGAGGAAGTTTTTGGATAAGGGTCACAATAAATGAACAAGGGACATAAAGAGGGTTCGCATAGGGATTTTTGTACCACTCCTAATGATGGTACATGGAAGCCATTTCCAACATATTGATGGAACGCGAGGGCCATTTCCTGAAAATTACATCAATATGTGGAAGTTATATCCCAAGTACAGCTTTGGAATAAGAAAGGCCCGTGAGGTGATGGCCCATAGAGCATTGGCTAGGAAACTCAGGGGTTTGTAGAAATAAGAATCATTGAACTGATTCCTTTCCATGATAATATTCAAAGTTTATTTAACGATATTATAATTACAATTTAATAAGGTTTAAAGTTCTGTTCATCGATTTATGTTTAGTGTGAAGGACATGTAAATCATGTTGCATTCTCTTACATAGATGTCCGGAATTAAGTTATAAATTCTAGGATATAGTTCGCAAAACTGAAAAAAACAATTTTCAGGAAGAAGAAATTGAGAAAAGATTGGTTCGTGGAACATAAAAAGTGGTTCACAAATATGGATTTCATAAAAGTGTCAGTACGTGGATGTAGAGGAATCTAAGGGAAGGTTGATAGCACTTTTACCCTTGATAAATAGTAAAAGAAAAATGAATTGGGCCCCTATAAATAGGTATAGTCCCCTCCTACCATACCTATCTATTCTACGACAAACCACTTTAGTTCAGGACCACTTCAACATTGGAATAGCCTCCTCTTCATTTTGAAAGGACCCCATTCCGATGGGGGGAATTTGTAGGGTCTTGAAAACTTTGAAAAGGGAATTAAATATTCCTATAAGCACTTTGTAGAAGGAATTAAACATTCTTATAGGTATAGTAAGGAAAATGGATGAAAATTGAATTACAAATTTGAGAATAAACGTGAATAAATTATATTTTTCAATAGTTTTATGTGAACCATGTACTATCATCAGGAAAGGATCACGGGGTGCATGATCTACGAACCACCGGTACATGGAACAACTCATGAGGCGCCAACCTATGGGGTGATGGACAGTCAACCCATGACGCTATGAACCCTTTTGTTGGTGAAATCAAGCATGGTAATGCCATATGCATATCATCCCATGAACTCAACAGTTCATGGATGAAGTGAGATGATAAGGTTCTGCGAACAACAACCCCCCATAGACCCCAGTTGACCGAGTCTTCTACAGGTTGAGATGTATCTTCATGGGCTTCCACAAATGGTGATGTATGCCCATAGATATGATTTCCACAATCCTCTATACGAGTATCATAGGAGGGAGTAAAAATGGATGGATTAAGAAATCACGGAGGAGATCCTAGAGGTTGGAAAAACGAATTTAGAGGGTATTTCGACTTCGGTTTCGAATCATCAATGAAGTGAAAACCACAAATCACATTTATGCAGGTATAACCAGCCATGAACAATAAAAATAAGTAACTTAATAATAATCAGTGATTCATGAACCTAATTGGTGACAACATGAACCATAAATTCCTCGCGGATGAACTCCCCACGAACCACAGGTTCCAAGACCATTCTTCAATATGGTGTTTCGCATAGTGCATCACTATGCAGATTGAACCCTGCATCGTGTAGCACATCAATATGTGGGTGGAACCCAAAGTAGCCTAGAAAACCACAACCAGGACCACGTACCACTTTGATACATAGTGGTCCACACCTAAGGATGTCTGCTTCTTAGGTACACGGACGACCCCTCTACCTACATAACACTATGATTTGTGGGGCTCCTTTTATCCCATGTGAGAAAATAGTATGTGGAATGGGTTTTCTTCGAGTTTCCTTTCCTCTGACTCCAATATCACCCCTCTATTACCATCTGGTCCTCCATAGCTCCACCACGAACCCATCCACCAGCATCAGGCCAAAGCCTCCTCCAAAGCCACCAAAACTATATGATCATATCATGAGGTGCATCCACACACCCATTTGAGTCTACATACATCTGGTAAGCGGAGTATTAAATGTTATTCCCACAATGGTTCGAACTCCTAAAATTTCCATGAGTCTAAATTCCCATTGTAACTCAGATTCTAACCTTGGTGTATTGACATGAACCTCCCCGTTCTAGGGATTATGTGAGATCAATGGCTTTTATATTCAATGAGGAATGGTGATAAGTCGAAGGAATCATGCTCGCTTTTCCTTTCTCTAGGAAATTATATTCCTCCTCTTTCTCAGAACACATTCTAGGGCACTCTCACTGAGGTAAGTCCCTAACCATCCGAGAGTTGAGACACAAGACCTCCAATGTTATCCCACATTCAAGGGTTCATCTCTTCGTTCCCTTGCCCATTGTCACCTTGGATTCTTCCACTGTAGGAATGACCTCTTCCATCAGTGGGAGAGAATGTGTGTGGCTTATTGAATCTCTCACTACCTATTATTTCTCACACTGAGTATAACTCATGTGGTCTTAGAGATTTTGGATTATCACAAATAACTACCCATAATGAACTATGATAACTCCGATTCCTATTCAAACTAGGATATGTAGGATGCCTACTTGAAGTCCTGATCTCAACATTGTTTCCTTCCAAAAGGGTCCACCTAATCATGTCCTCCCAATCGGGTAGCCTCCATGTGTAATCCCCACACAAAATAAAATAAGTGAACTATGATTCCTGTTCAACCCAGGATACATAGGACACCTACATGAAGGCTCATGATCAGAGGGATTCCCTTCTAAAAGGGTCCACCAAATCATGTCCCCCCAAATGAGAAGCCTCCATGCATAATCCCCACCCAAAGTGAACTATGTGAACTCTAATTTCTGTTCAAACCAAGATAATTAGGACACCTTCTTGAAGGCCCGATCTCAAATGTGTGCCCTTCCAAAATGGGTTCACCCAATCATGAACCCCAA
This sequence comes from Viscum album, assembly GCA_963277665.1. Lineage (NCBI taxonomy): Eukaryota > Viridiplantae > Streptophyta > Magnoliopsida > Santalales > Viscaceae > Viscum > Viscum album. The sequence continues at coordinate 788,670,384 of OY728166.1, forward strand.
AATTGGTATCCTCCATTCGTAATCCAAATCTAAAATGAACTAGGAGAACTTTGATTCCTATTCAAACTAGGACACGTAGGATGCCTACTTGAAGGATCATTCTCAAAAGAGTACCCTTCCAAAAGAGTCCACCCAATTATGCCCCCAACAAATGGTCCTCCTCTCAAGACCATGCCCCAAGATAACTGAACTATGTGGGCTCTGAATCCTCTCATAAAGATATGTAGGATCCTATATTATGTGTCATAACCCAACATCAATCCACCTTCCATCCCTTCAAGATGACGATAATCTCTGGAGTTCTTTATTGTATGGATTAAGTTAGCATTGCATATGTAGCATCAAATATATGTATATCCATGATGATCTTGAAACCCATGGGTATCCCATGGACACAGTCTTTAGGAATGAACCAAGGATTCATGAACATATGAAATCAACATAAATCTATAAGAGGGTCTCTAAATAGTAAATATTTCCCTCAAAATGGGGTGATGATCCTGACCTCCCATCCTATCAACTAATGGATTCTTTAAGTGTCGTTGGCCAAATCGTCATCCAAGGAGCACCTACCTTTGGAAAGTAGGTCCACGAATCATGGATACCGGGGTCGTTGTGTGTTTTTGGCTCCACAAACAAACCCATTAAAGACCATACAAGGAATTTATATCTTAAGAGGACTGATTGGACAAATACTTAACCCCATACAAATGCCTGCTGGACCATTTTTCATTTTCCACAATTTCATACACACATCACCTCGGGTCGAAACACCCACTCATAGGCTCATGCGAAGTCAACATGTAATACCTGAAGGTGAAATCATCAAGGGGTAGACTTTCATATATTTGTAGAAAATCCTTTTATGGATCTTTTTATCTCTTATAAATTATCCTCCACTATAGTTATAAGCCTCAATGTTTTGTAACTACATGGGCTTGGATTCCTATCCAAACATGATACATAGGAAGCCTCGTAGAGGATAAAACTCAACACTAGAAACTCACCCTAATATTCTCATGGTTGTATCTCTAGTAGGTATATATCTAACTTGGGAGGCCACACCCGTTCTAGTTCCTTTTGGTCACTTAAACTTAAGTCTCATACCAGCCCTTGACTGGGAACCTTTCACCTATACCTCCTTGCCTCATGATGTTAAACTACACAGTTTTTTCCTCATCACAAGAACTCAAAAGGTACAATGTGTACCATTAATTGGCACTAAATAATGTGGTTTATAAATCATTTAACAAGGATATGAAGAAATCCCATCTCATGGGCCTAATCCTGAAATTAAAAAAACTCATGTTTTCCTGGATAATGATAAATTCTAGAGTGCCCCACTATGTATATTAAAACCATAATCGTGATAGTAAATGACATAAGAATATCTAATACATATATACAAAGGGGTAACATTGATAGATAAAAATAGATACATGTATATGTATCCATCAATTAAAAACCTCAAATATATACATATGATTATAAGCCAACATATGTTGATAATGGATTGTTTATTTAAGGGTGACATATTTCATATTTGGGATTTAATAAAGGATTCATGAATATTTCCTAAGTCTATAAGAGATTACCTAACTAAGAAATAATTCAACTAAATTTTTTTTGATGATCCCAACCTCCCATCCGATCAAACAATATGAGTCTCTAATCATTATTGGAAGAATTTCCCAATGACCACCTACTTTATAAAGTAGTTTCATGAATCATATCAAATAAGGGAACCATCTGGTGTTTCTGGATCCAAAAATAAAATCTGTTGGAAACCAACCAGAAAAGATGAGGAAATTTGTGTCTGATATGATGGTTTATGTCACCAACACAAAAAAAAACACCATTCAAACCCCATGTGGTTTTCAAGAATGAATAGAAATGGTAAACCCAATGTGAATCCTTAACCAAAATGACTTTGATTCCAATATGTCAGACCACTTTCATGCTCACACAAAAAAATGTGGGGTTAACATGGATACAAAACAATCAATTATGCATGAGCTCATTTATTAAGATGCTGATTTGATGGGGTTTTCTTATTTTTTATCTTTTATTTCTAATAAATTTCATGAGAAAGCTATTAAAATAAAATGTTTTATTACCAAATTAAGTAAACATATTCTTTAGACATTGCATAGGCGGGATCCTCATCCAATCAGATGATGTTGTCTTCAAACTGGCACCTTCAACACCAAGTATCAAATGTGATCATTCGGGAGTACCACCTAAATAGTAAAATATTGACTCTAGGGGTTTAATTACAATTAATATACCTCATGAAGCCCTGCCAACCATCCACATAGTGATTGATAGTGGCCCTGAATTCAATGTCACCAGTTTCCTTTTCAACCCATTTTGAGAGTCTATCCACAGAATGTAGAAAAAAATATTCCCTTATCTTAGTGAGGATGATCACTAATTCATCAATGACCACATATCAATTACACATGGGTCCCTCCAAGAGGATCCTTCTTCTATACACCACCACCAACAGTTTGTGGCATTGGACATTCAGCATGATAAGTGTGTTACCCTTAGGAGTTCAACCTAGACCACTCAACCCAAACACACAGGATAACCCACTGAGGGTAGAATCTTTGAAATAGGGAATGAAACCATACATGTATTCCCTATAATGAATCCCACCATTCAAATATAGAATAAAATCGTGATTTTTTTCACTCACCATTCTATGCCCACCATGTCTGCAAACCAATTTTCATAGCACTTAGAAAAATTGTCCGATGAATCCTAGTGAAAAAATAAGGAGAAACACATGCCTCTACACCAAAACAAAATTAATATCAGTATATAATAAAAGGTAATAGCAGAAAAGAGTTGTCCCATGCCCTTGATTCAACCACATAATGGTAACATATCCCATTCTAGCTGCTAAAGTTACTCAATATATCTTAACAATGATGAAAGGAAATATGAAAATTCTTTCCACCATCCTGTGATCCTATCAAGATATAATAACGATTATAGATTTTTTTAAGGTCAAATACATGAATCCATCCCCATAATTAGGGTGACCTTTCAACATATTTTAGGATCACTTCAGATAACACTCATATCACTACTCCCATTTTTGGGGGTCTTGGGGAAGATCCCATGACAAATGGACAATAGAATCAGACCCATACCCCTGTTCCAACTGGAGGTCATTGATTTATCCCAGTGACAACTCTATGGAAGGCATATATCCCTGCATAAATTCCATAAATATATTATAAAATTATAGTATTACCATAGGAGATACTCTAAGAGGCCATAGGATATGAAATTAGTTATCTATACCAAGCGGCCCTAGTCGCTCTCAAGAGAGCATCCACAAAGAATCATCACCAATGGTGATTAGAAAATGAAGAATAATATGTGGTCCCACTCTGATCAATGCTTGTCTTTTTGAATCCATCAAATATTTATCTATAACATCTTAGGATCTGACTCATACATTACCGAATTATGGAAATCGTAGCTTCAATTGCATTGGTCATCACCATTACTTTTCTACCAACAATTATGGAAGTCCTACCTAGACATCTTACCATGAAGGGTTACTTCACTCACATAATAGAATCAATCATGAGGACTTATCTCTTGATTAGCATCATGGGAACATTCTTTATGGCCATAAGAGTAAAAAACAAGAAGGACCTCCCCTTTATATTATATTCCATGAAGGTACACCCTATGGTATGCACTATAGGAATTTCCCTTGTAGTTGGACGTCAATCTATGATGATATTCTTAACCATGATGGAATTCATTTTGAAGGTCCTACCAAAAGTGACACTTCATTTTGTTAAAGAGGTCCCCCCCCCCTTCCAAATAAACTATAATAAATCCTTCCGTTCATGAGGCACTTTTGCAAATAAGTCCAGTCATGACTAATTCTTTGTCATTGAAAAGTGGCATTCTCTCTCAACTATAATACATCCAAAGGAAATGGTCATTCTTTAAACCACACATGGATCACTTTCCTTAAAATATGATAGATGAAAACTCTACTGACCCTATTTTTTGTAATAAAGAAATGGGAAAACATCCACTTTGGTCGGATCAGGTTAAGAAAACTCTTTATATATATGAACAAGAAATATTTCTCAATAGGATATAGTTGGAAAAATAAAATATACCATTAATGTTATGGCCATTAGGAAATCCATAATAAATCATTCCAAATGAGTTATAGGAAGAATGTGAGCATGATATCTACCTAAATATTTGGACTACTCTTCATAACCTAAAAAATAGTCTTACCTTATAATTAATATCCAATCTATGTCAAGGTAATAGAATGGATACATCCTCAAATTGACTTGGTGACTCTCCTAGCTACACGACACCAAAAATTAGGAAAACATTAAAGATATATTTAATATACATGTCTCTAAAGGAGTTGTGTAAGCTGATCGTCGATTCCCCATCCAGTACTCATAGTAGAGTATGGTTTGAACATTGGGTGTTTCATTTAAAATCACTCCCCGGTCAAAAAATACCTCCAAAGGTTGAATAATGTAATTTCGTATCCTCAGTATGGCTTCAATAAACAATCTCTTCTTAGAACATGTGGTTTGTTAAAAAAACTAGAACTAAAAAACTCTCAAATGCATCGGTCTGTAAGAATGAAAGCTATCAAATGACTCATGCATCATGAATTCAAATATATTTAGAAAGCCTCCTACTTAAGGGAATCCAATCATCAATAAACACCAATGTATTTATAAGTAAGTGTATTGGGTGAAAATCATATAATACAACTAGACTGAGTTCAAAAAAAGCTCAATTAAATCAAGAGGGTATCTCTTGCAGTAGCAGTAATGAAAATTCGGTAGAAACCCCATTCCTCAAGGCTGGGGGGGATTCTAACCCATCCATAGAGTCCAATAAACCAATATCAAAAGGATTTGAAAATGAATTTAGAGAAACCCCAACCCATAGTTTTGGGGGATTTTTTACATCCACCTCCTTCTTTATGGAATCCATTTTTTTCTTGTTTTTGGGAATCACCAAAAAATGGATCTTCTCATCTCAACCGACCCATTAATTGATTTCCTCACTTGGAACATGCATGAAAAAAATTATGTATATTCCCTTTGGATCACCCTTCACCAAAAAATTCCAAGATGACTAACGAAGTGTAGGATGAGGCCTCATGGAGGATAAAATCAAAATAAATATCTTAAGGTTATAATTGATCTTGGCGATGATAGTTATTTTTTAATATATCACTAATCCAATTGACCCACATATCATTAATAGGATGATAAAATTTCTACAATGCATTATGTATTATCGAACATTGTTAGCACCACCCATATAGATTCTACAGAACACGAGGTTGATATAGAGTAACAAGAGGGAGAGGATTTTCTTTTTAATACATTCCACACTAAAAGGATTTAATATGGTGTACGTACCAAAAACTAGAGGCTTTATATAAATTTGGGAATACCCTAAACTACTCCACTACTACCTCCTTGGTGTACATCTTTTAAAAAAAGGGTAATGGAATGGTTGTATCTCACCCAGCACTTGAAGTGGTTGAAATCCCCACACTTGATGAAAGATTTTATCAATAGAATTAATCAGTGAAGGAGTTGAGAAAACTCAATATATAATTAATTTTACACAACATAAAAATGGGATATATTATACAAATAGATCCTAACCCTATGCTCCCAACCAATGTGCCTCAATAAAGAGGGTTCATCACAGTAACTGAAATGAAGCCTGAGTATCTATTCAATGCGAAGTTCAGAAATCCAATATATTTATTCCCCATGGTATTAAGATATCAGGAGTTACTTCTATTAGGTACATGACCAGAACTAGGTCAAACACATCCTTAGAGACTAGCCCTTGTATGATTCCCACCACAAGTACAAGAATAACGTTTGTAGCTAGACCAACTTCTTGTTCCCTTGCACAAGTTCCTCCTTCCAAATTATCCATTCCTCCCTAGCTCATCGACACTATCTAAACAATTTCATCTCAATTAAAATTTTTTGAAGGATTATGTGCACTGGTACAACCAAATGGGAAGACTTACCCTGAATTGGTGGATTCCAATCTTCCTTAGCCAAACTTTTGGAATCTTGTATTCCTAATATTCAATGGTTAAGGGGAATAAGATAAGCATATAATGCACTTCATATCTAGGTGTGTCCCCATGGTGGGGACCCTGTAGATGAAATAAATGTCTATGCTCGTATGTTTTTTGAAGACTTTAGAAGTACCATCCTTCTCCTGGTATACTAGTCTTCTAGATAGATAAATTAAGGGATGGGAACATCTTCACTGACAGATCCTATATCAATTCATCTCTATGTTACAAGAAAAGTCCTAGATCTAAAAAATGTAAAATATGTGAAAATGATAGGGTGTTGGATTTAATTTTAATGAGTATGAGTTTGACTTGTTACCTGAACATACATCTCCCTATAGAATATTTGATGGTAATTTTCATTGAAAAACATCATAATTAATGGAAAACACTTCATATCCCAATAAAATATCATGGTGGATTTCAGGATCCTACCATAGTGGCACAAAGGTTAGAATATTCTATCATTTGAACCAAGGATAACTCCATCACCATTATGGTGTCTCAAAGAAAGAATATGGGTAAATTGGAAGCTGTAACGTTTACATTGAAACTAGCCTCTACACCTGATCCAAATCCAAATATTGAACCTCTTCACAAGGTACCACATATAGAATGGATGTTTCGGTAGTAGTATCATCATCAGGATCAATGGAAATATAAAAAATTATCCCAATTTGGAGATTAAATGATCAAAGATGACTTCTTCTGAGTTGAGAAGGTTCCTATATACATATTAGCAGCCATAGAAAAGAACTTGTTAACCATTCCAAAAACTAAAAGACATGAACAAGTCTTCCTTGATGATAACCCAAGTTATTTCCCCTTTCACAGATTATTGGGGAACACCACCCAAAATTATTTCATTTTCAAGTATGTCTATCAAAATATGGTTTATTCTCAGAAAGTGAAGCTAAGAAAGCCTCCCAACGCATGTAGAGTGTGTTTCTACTACAAATATAGAGTAAGATGGTGGACAGATGGAAGTCACGAGTAAGAATTCATAGAATTCAAGTACTTTTATGACTAGAAAAAAATCCAACTAGACTTATTCTATCTTCCAAGAATAGTTGAAACAAAAAACTATACCCCATGTCACTTTTTCTATGGAATAGCTGACTCCATTAACACATCATCCCATCGAAGGATGGTCTTCTAGAAAATGACTTCGCCAGAAGATCATAAAATAAACATAGGAAGATAAACCTATACCAATTCCAAATTTAGCTTTGACTATCTCAGAATTCATGCATTTATTCCTGAAATTACGTGCACCATCCCACGAAATGGTACCATAAGAGTCGACCTATAAGATAGAACCCTCATCAAATGAAAAATTAATATTTAGTTACATTAATTTCATTTTCTTAATTGATCAATTATTTGATGATGAATATGGACATAAACCTGATTTCCCATCACCTAATTGGGGAACCAGAGGAATAGATTGTTGTATCATCTGGTACATGGGAAGACGCAGTCATTAAAAATCCCAATATTCTATCCACATTCCTACCTGAATTGTTTATACTATTGAATCTTATTGTAAATCCCTATAACGTTCCTAAAAGGATCTGTAATGTACACCCACATATGCCAAGTGTCTCCCTGAACTAGTTTTCTAAAAAGATCGATTCGAGAAGATGAAATTTTTAATTCATCCCCAGCAAGAAGGAAGACTTGTTTGGTATAACCCAACAAGGACAGAAGAACCTTGAAATTAACTTTCAAAGGCTGATCTATCTACATCATATACTTCACCTTCTAAAGTACACATGAAAGAGTAGCTTCATGTTGACAATCACAAACCTTTTTCCATAATTTCAATATTTTAAATCAATTAACCTTGGTGACAGCCAGGTATTCAATAATATATTCTATAATAATATTGAAATACCTATGTGAAGAACTCATAAAGGGTTTTCTATTCCATTGGGAGTTTGAAGATGTGTTTTCCACTACTAAAATATATCATGCCAATATATATCCTATAGAATTGCCCACAATCATCTCTTTTACAATAAAAAGTACAAATATGACATTATACATGGAAACATAATACCCATGCATGTGTTTGTAAGCATAAATGACATTGATATTCTATATGATTTCATTAATAATAGTATAGGAGTCAACCTCATTTCATTCTGAACACTTTATCGACAAGGTTATAGTGAGGCCCACATGTCCCCTTCCACTCTAATTATATATAGCTATGACAAAAGTGAGAAAATCCCCTTGGAAAAATCAATCTCAAGCTCATTTTGGGGACCCTGTATCTGACTAAAAATATCTAGTTTCTTAGAATGATAAGGCCTTTAACTTTATTTTAGGAATTCGTTGGTTCTATCAGCACATGGAAGCCATATCTTCATACAACCAATGCATCAAATATTTCACTAATAGTAAAATTGGGATGTTCCACAGAGACAACCCCCTTGTTAATCTTGTGAATTTAAATATATTGATTTAGTATTCTAACAATGTGAAGGGAAAACCCCATGAATAATGGTATCTCTCAGGTCACTACCTCAAATGGTCTAAAAATGAGCCCCGGAAATCCCATCAAATATCTTAATGAATAATGTGTGTTACCAATCAATCAGATTGAATATAAGAGCATAAATTTAAGTACATATTCAAAAACATTCATGATATCAGTCGTAAAGATTTAGCCCAAAAAACCTGTAAAGTTCACCAAACCTCCTAAAAATGGAAATGGATTAGGTGAACATACCCTCACTCTCTCCCTAAAACTTTAAATAAGCCCCACACCATTAGTTAGGTATAGGAAGTTGCGTCATCTTTTGGTTGTCAAAATGTTTACTCCTCTCTTATGTTTGGAAAAATCCATTCATCACCTACTTCCCATAAGATTATCGAATAAGATTAAGAGAAATAGGATGAGGAATTGGAGGATGAGGTGGATTCCCCTGCATCATTCAAAGAAGTTATTTCTACCACTATTGACAAACATAGATTAGTAAATCTTGGTACAGAGGCGGACCCATGGATAAATTTGATTAGTGCGACCATATCTTCTAAAGAACAATAGGTATATACCTTCTTATGGAAAAAAGGGATGTTTTGTCTATAATTAAAAAAAATATTTGTGCCTAAATCCTGATGTGGACACTCACTACCTAGGATTACAAAAAAACCACAGGTTTTATAAACAGTAATCCATAAGGATGCACCCTACTCACACCACCAAAATTATGGTGAAAGTTGAAAATATTATTAAGGTAAACTTCATTTAGGAAGTCTGGTATCCATAATGTAAAGACAATATAGTCTCATTAAATAAGAAGAATGGAAAAATTAGATTTTTCATCAACTTTAAAGATCTAAACCAACATGTTTTGAAATATTATTTCCCGATTTTGATCAAATAATTATTGACTGATGATACAACCAGATATCAGGCCCTTTCCTCCAAAGATGGATATTCAGGGGACAACCAAATCCATGTGTCCCCTAAAGATGATGAATCATCTGCTTTTAAATCACCCTAAGGGGTATATTACTATTAGTTAATGTTAATTTTTTTTGAATAATATGTGGTCTACACACGAAAGTTCCATGCATCACATCTTCAAATCCTTTTTGGGAAATTATTTAGAGTTCTATGTCAAAAATATGTTGGCAAAATCACATAAATATTTTTTCCAAATAGATAATATTAAGACCATATTTAAAAAATCAAGATAAAATATCTTGAATATGAACAAGTTGAAATTTTCTTTAGGAGTTACCTTGAGAAAGTTTCTTGGCTTCATGGTATGTCATTATGGAATCGAAGTTGATCCTGAGAAGAAAAAGGTTGTCCTTAATATACCCACTCCTTGAAACCTCAAAGAGTTGAGGGGATTACACGAACACCTTTACAACATATATTGCATAATAGAAAAACTCACAGGCATTTTTCCCCCTCAACAAGTTAATCAAAAAGGGGGTTTACATATTAGTGTACTAAAATCTACCAAGAAGAATTCCACAGTCTCAAGAACTATATTTTGAGTACACTAGTGCTGATGTCACCTCTTGGGATAATCCACTAATTTTTTATGTAATAGAACTGGAATAATCACTCAGTTATTTACTTGAATAATGGAATGATGTTGGGAATGAAAAAAACCATCATTATCTTAGTAGAGCCATTCTAGATATTGAGACTTGTTGTTTAGATATTGAGAAGTGCTATCTGGCATTAATATTCAATGTTATGAAGTTGAGGCACTACTAATAGCACTAAGAGATACATTTTATCTCTTCTAGAAACTCTTTTAAATATATCATCATTTTTACTATGTTTAATAGACAATTGGCATAATAGATAGGCATATTTAAATGTTTTTACATTGAATTCATCCCTTAGAAGGAGAAAAAATACTCGGCATCAGCATACTTCCTTGAATAAAATCTCTCTGTATAAATAGAGATGTTGAATAATTAATTTCCTAGTGAATATATCTTCTCTGTCCAATAAGGCCCCCATATATGGGAGATGTATTTTTACGGCATATCCAGAAGCCTAATAGGGAATATGTTTGAAGACCCTAAGCTCAAAAAAGTCAGGTTATGAGTAAATATAATTTCTCTAGTAATGGAAGACTTACCATACACTTTCCTATGGTAAAATCTTTATAAAAACAATGAGGAATAATATTAGTCACTCATTTTATGGATATATATAGAACATCAAAATGATACAGGACCATATAAAGGTTAAATTTGATTCATAGTTTGAAATCAAGTAGATCAATTGTGATTATTCCATTAGAAAGGAAAAGTTAATACCCTTTCTTAACTAGTCCCAAAATTTACCTCAGAGTCATCATTGACTAATTTCACAAAATCATAGAATTTCAAAGTAGATTCATTGGAAAAGTTTAATATGTATTTAGATAATATATATCAGGATGAAATAGTCATAAACATTACACACCACTAAATTGAGTCTTCTCTTGATCGTGTCAATATGGAAGAAATTAACAAGGTTAATTCCTTCCTTGAACTAGATGACCCTATAACCATTTGTATGAGGCCAATTTTATACAAACACAAAGACAAGATTATCCCATTGGAAAAAATAGAAAATATAAAACCCAATAATGGGCAATTAACTTCACTCTTTATGATAGCTTGAATAATAAAAAATCCCTCTATAAGAATAATTTTATTGAGTCCTTATCAGGTGAATTTATGAATAAGAGACTATTTTCTATCATGAATGAAGTATATACTAGACCCTATGGTTCCCACTAGTCAGGATTGAGTATTTCCCATCAAATTTATAGGATTGGATACCTGTATCCATCAATGAAGTAGGACTGCACAAAATTCAAAAAAAAATCATTCCATATAAGAACAAACCAGCTTCATCCATAATCCGTTGGAGTTTCTGCAAACATCCAAATACTTCTTGTCATTTTACATATGGTGAAAATATGTTTTATGTCCATATCCTCCTTCTATGACAAAGAAATACAAATAAATCCTCAATGTAATTGACTTCTTATCTAAATGGGATGAAGTAATACCCCTTAAAAAGTTAGGACCAAAATCATTTTCAACTTCATGAAATCAAATATCATTACTATATTTTTTGTACCTCATATTATATTTATATAAAATGGCATAAATTTTTGTTCTTATGAATTTGATAAGCTATATCAATAGTATAATATTAAATACATCCATTCATCTTGCTATCATATTTTGGATAATGGATAGATAGGGGCCTTAAATAAGACCTCGTCAAATATACTCTTGATGATGGTGGATAAAGATAAAAAAGTATTGGATTTGAAATATCGTTCATTCCTTATGGGCCTGTAACAATACAACCCACATTTACACACAAGAAACCATATATTCAACAGTATATGATATAGAAGCATTCATTCACATTGAGGTCTAATTTCACTCACTTTGTATTACAATCTATGATCATCTTTCCATATATGAGAAATCACAAAAATAGAGACATGAATCATAGTGAATTAAAGATAAATGACTACATAGATGAAATCAATTATAATTTCACCAAAGTTGAATAGCATGGGATTTTAACAAGAATGTTTGGCCTCTCTCAATCCTCTAAAGAGAACTGGTTTTGGCCCTCAAACCCCTATGATACATGGGAAGAAACCTCTGAAGCGAGTGATGAAGTTGGAGGGACCTTATTACATACACAAGTTCCACTCTAATAGATCTTGTTCCATGATCTCAATGGATGGAGATATTTTCATGGACCCTAACAATGCAAGGCTTCTCCAAAAATACTTTGTATAATCAAAAATTATCTTCATAACATTACCTTAAAAGTAATGAATTGTGGTCCTAGTCATACAAACTAAAACTAAAAGACACAATATTCTAAGATATAATTCTCAAAAATATGTAACCTATCATCCTATTCATAAGAAGTTAAACTGTATACCAATATTCTTTCCACGTAATGTAAAACTGCATGGTTCACGTCCTCTTTAAATGATGTAAACTATATAACATTTCAGTCCATGCATGAATGGGTCACAATCCTTGGATTTTGTCTCCCACTTCACCTCAATTCCAAAAATATTCCTTGATTGATTTTCATCTCAATGGGATAGATATTAATCCTCATACCCTATGTCCTAGGACTATCTAATAAATAAAGAAAATTCCCCATTTCCTATATATAAAAAAATATTTATACCGGAGAATATGACATGGGTCTGTTCACTTGTGTTATTATCTTAAATATTGAGAACTATATATGTCTTGATTTCTATCCACACAGGATATATAGAAACACCTAGGTTCCTTAATCTAGGAAAATCCATAGTAAAAAAGGGTTATTTTTCCCTTTACTCTTATATACGACCCTAATCCATGTAGGTGATATTAATTTGGGTTCCCTTATTTAGGATCCCATCATGAAAATGAAAATATATCCTTCCCTACATATGAAAAAATAATTATATAAGGGACTTGACACTCCATGTAAAATGATAGTCCAAATGATACCTTTGTGCTCAGAAACATTTTTTCCACACGTCATTGTCCTGGGAAAATTAAACTCTCCACAAACGATCCCTAACCATTGGTGTTAGAATGTCTACTTCTTGAGGAAACTTTATTTTACTATGCATTGAAAAACCCCAATATTCCTTTGAATAAGTCTTCCCAAAAGGCCTATCAAATAGAAAAAAATTCCTCTTTAGGATAAACCTATCCTATATCTATAATCCCTGACAACATCATGTTGGAAACTAATTTCTGAAAATGTTCAATGATCACTCCTTGTTTTATTGTTCCATATCACTCCTCATGATCTAGGAACCCCTCTTATTTGTGTTTATAATTTACTTTTACACATCTGAAGTGTGTTGGAACATCCTTATCCAAGTAAGAACTATTTTCAAACTTATGGTACCAGTCATATGATCTAAAATTTCAATACACCATTCATTCTTACTGCACAATGCTAAAATACATGGTTAATGTCCCAATTATTCAATGTTAAGCTACCCTAAGAACTAGGCATGTCTCAATTATCACCCTTGTGAGATATGTAGTGATAACTGCATCATTTATCCTTTCCAATCCACCACATGATCAAAAATACCCTTTCCTTCCTTCTTATTGCCTCTATGTTGTGAAACAAATATTTTCCACTCCTTTTTTTCTCACACTGATCAATGCTCATGTGGATTTAGGAGTTTATGTAAAGGATTCTTTACATGATCAAGGTTTATCAGTACACATTAGTGTTAACATAGTCCAGGGTGAAGGACCATAAATGGAACACCAAACATCTTTAACTAATGATGCTAAACTACATGGTTGATGTCTCTTGAATGACATAAAATTGTGCATTATTATATCCATCACTCAAGAGTACTACTATCTTGAGTGTTGGTCTCCCACCACCCATCTATTCGAGAACTATATGTGGATTGATTCTCACATTGAACTAATGTGTAATGACACCCATATCCTGCATCATAGTTCATGTACAATATAAAAAATACCCCACTCTCTTCTATACGATCCATATCTAAAAAAGAGATTCCATTATGGGTTCTCACCCAACTCTTGAGACCATATTGAAAGAAAATTCCCCCCTCTTCGCACAGGAATTCGATCAACATGGGGAATCTACCCTATAACTATGTGTGTCTTGATTCTAACCTTGCTGATAGACATAGCTACACCTGGATGCTATGTCTTGTACCAATCTTCAATATAAAAAATCTTCTCCCTATTTATGGGTCAAACCAGCATAGAAAATATTTCTCCCTATTCTTGGGTGATTTTCAATTGAAATGCTACTTCTTTGCTCATGAACCTTCCTTACACAAATCCAACTCTACATATGGGGAAATCTATATCTTCATAATCATTCCCCAACCATCATTAATAGAATTTATTATTCCATAGGACACCTTTTTTACTATGCAATTATATTTCCTACTCTTTCTTTTCATATGTTTCCCCTAAAGGTTCTACAAACCAGAGGAAACTTCATCCTCAGGAGAAACCTCTTAAATCTCTATAATCCTCAATAACAGTATATTCGAAACTATATTTTGAACATGATATATGATCATTACATGAATATATATCCCATTTCACCTTTAGATCTAGAAGAACCCATATTTCAACTTATAGCTTTCCCTCATCACACCTGAAAATGATGAACTATTCTTGGTAAGATCACCATGAAATGAGAAACCTCTTATATTTCAGTCAAAGCTAATTGAAATTAATTTACAATCCTTGATTTCATTACCATAATACATTAAACTACATAATCCACTTCTTGGTCACAAGATGTTAAACTATATGGTGCTTTAACCCTCGTCTTGGATGATTGTTTCCTTCTGGTGTTGGTCATCTTCCACAACACCCCAATGAATTGTGTGTAACTTTATTCTCCTTTAATCAAGACACATAGTGAAACTAGGATCCTTCATCCTGGGACCAAACATATATAAATAAAAAAACTCTTTGTATTCGAGTTAGATCAATACAGATAATTGGTTACCAAGAACCACATATGGCTTGATCCTTATATCTATGAAACATGTAGGGATGCATGAATCTTCTATTCTCATCCCAACTACTATAATAACCAAAGTGTGTGTGTTATTCCATTCATAGACATGACCTGATCTGGGTATGAGGTTTTGAATTCCTTATAGGACCCTTCCTTTTCATGATTGTGCTTTAAATTGAATTCCCACATCTTTACATACAAATCAACTTTGTATTGGAGAATTTACTCATTCATGGTTAGTGTTGACCCACATGTTTCCACCATTATAATACACATTCTTTATGGAAATCAAAATATGTGTTGAGGAAAATCTAGATCTGCATTTGATTTCCTAGGCCATCTGTGATAGAATATCAGATTCTTGGGGTCCCCTTTGGTTTTAATATTCATTGATACACCCCATTATGTATTTTCATAAGTTTCCCCGCAAATGGCATCTAAACCAAAGGCACTTTAAACATCAATAGAAACCCCATCTTTATTCAACCATACACACCATATCATGTGGGAAACAACTTTTTAGACATTCTATAAGGTCATTCCATGCATAAAATTCCCATATCATGTTTCATATCTGGAAATCACAGAATTATGACATAAAATCCCCCTTTGGGTACCTAAAGAATTTTAAAACCCTCTCAAACTACAAGCCATACATAGGTCATCATCTCATAACTCATGGTCAAATATATTTGAAATAAAACACCAGTTTCATTAGTATGAATTGAAATACTACTAACATACCATTAACAGAAACATATTACTTGGCAAGGTGAAACCCTTAAAAGGGAACCTTGGGGAAAAGTAATGTTTTAGCTCACTAGATGTGGAATCTGAATAGTTTAGGGAAATAATGAGCAATAAAACCAAAAATAGGTGTAAAACTATTTAGGTTGAAAAAATTAAAAAGGTGGTAAAAGAAAAATCTAATTCCCACCTACTAAGTCTTCTTCATGTCTAACTTATAAAAAATATTTGAGCGATGATGTAAAAGACGTAAAAGATTGTAGGATCCATTATGCGATTATAGAAATAGCCGAACTACTCTAACTAAGTATAATGAAATAGGAAAATTTTATATCACCCTCTCATTATTATTATTATTGTAATTATATCACATTATCACAATTATGTTTAATCAAATGAGTCATTTTTAATTATATTTTATTGTTACAATGAGGATGGTAACATAGAAATATATAATTATGAATAAAATCATCTTTATTCATGTATTAAAATTTGAAGGATCTTATACATGTTGGAGTCTATCTACCAAATATTAAAAGTGTTCCTCGACATAGGATTTGATCTGTTGGACTGTGTCTCAAGACTTATTTTTAGTTTTTCAAATCCCATCCGGTTGTGTGGTGATGACCTCCTCAACATGATAAATTTCCTCCTTCTCCACATCAACTGCTTCCCTTACATATTCCAAGACCCTCTTTGAGGATAGTTGGAGTTTGAAAATATCTTCCTTCAAGAAATCTAATTATTATTGAAGGCAAACCATCAAGATGATTTATCATCAATACATCACTAATTATCTTCTACTTCCTTGGAATAGCTAATTTTCTTCTGGGATATAGCAACTCAAGACCTTTAAATTGGCCCACTAGTTTTATATCATCCCACTACCTTATTTTCTTATCTTATTATTTACATATTATCAACTTAATGGCATAGTGGATCATGTTGTATTCAAATCCTCCCTACCCCAAAATGGAAAACATGATTTTCTGTCAGTGAAGTCATGATGGTATATCTTCGGGAGGTGTCTCTAAGATTAACATCCAGATATATCACCAAATTAAATGATGTGCAGTGTGAAAGGAACATTATGACTCTAGGTCTAACTCAGAGCCGCTTTTTGGGGGGATATATATACTCTATGATTAATGTACTCAAGGAGTCACCCTATTCCTCTATCTCTAAATAAATAGAATCTTTTCCTTTCGTTGTTGGCTAAATAGGCATAAAGGCTTCTCCCTCAGGATCAACCACTGAAGTCGATGTCACTATATTATAGATAGATCCCATCGTTAGCATTGGTAGAAAATAGATAAAAATGATAGGGAGACAATCATAGTAGATAATAATACTCACCCATTGATGGATCATTTTCTAGGATTGATTCCTCTAAAACACCCCGAGTCTCAATATTTTGATTAAGAATCTCCTCATGAGTAAAACCCTCATGAGTTTTCCTAGAAATAATAATGGAAGGATCTCTAGAATATCCCACTTCTGAGGTCTCATATACTATTCCATCATCATATGATCTAGATATACTTTGATACCATGGGTATGAATCACCTTGTCAATTTTTATATGGAAAAACATTAAAAAGTCAATATATCTTATTTAAGACATAAAATGTAAGGATGATGGGCGAGTTTGAATAGAGAAAAGAGGAAAAATCATGTATGTAAAATTAATTATTAAATTCATCAAAATCATTTAAGGAGGTGTGAAAATCAAATTCTGTGAAAATGTGTTTCAATTTTCATTAGTTCAATATATAACACTTCAAGTCTCATATAATCATCACCAATATGGATATCTAAGATATTTTGTTTAGGGATAAATTTGGCTTCATCATTATCTCTCTTTAAAACCATCTTGATAGGTATAACTGGTTCAAGTCCCTTCATATTAGGATTAGATCCATCACCTTCATCGGATGTTCTAGGGTACCTTTCATCCCTTTATGGGATGGTAATAAGACCAAAGGTAGTGGTCATAGGGTCCTAGAGTATATGTAACAAATCTTAAATCTCATAATGAATAGAATTTAGTGATTAGTACAGGATTCCTTATGATACACATCTAAAGATACAAGGATCCTCCTCCCTCTATACTGTAAAGGGATAAAATATAACTCTGTCTCTTGGAACTTTTCCCATAAAAGGACTGGATTCACCATCATGAGTATGTGCCTCATCTAGAATGTCCACCTTAATCCTAGAAGGATTAGTGCTAGACCCCTTCATGTAGGAAAGTAAATTAGATCATATAAAAGGTAATAATGGTCCTATTGGTATGTTAGGATATTTTAAAGATTAAATGATAATGAAAATAATTGTTATGGAATATACGCCCAACAAACATCTTTGATCACTTTCTTTTCTTCCCTAAGATGGAGAGGGGGTAGTGTTGGTCCTCTTAGTTATGGGTACTAGAGGTGGTAGTCAAAATGAAACTCCCACCATCTCCTCCTCCATTATCCTCTATCCTAAGGACACTTTGATGACTCCATAGTATCACCCACACTCTATTGGGGTGCCCATCAACCTATATTTCAGTGACTCAGGTGCCATCCTTGGTACCCCTTCATATACACATAAATGAAAATTAAATACCTTAAAAATAAATGATTTTTGATGAGGGGGGGAATTATAATCAAAGATAGAGATACCTTACTAATTTATATGTATTTCTCTCATTCATTGGTTTCTCCATCAACCACCCATTCAGTAGCACCTTAGTTTATCATATATTCCACTTACTTTGATGTTGGAATCTAGTTGTCAGTGGTATATATCAGCATCTTTAACTCAATAAAATCATGCCCCACCATGGTAGGATTTATGTTAAATTGAAGATCAAGAGGTGCTAAAATATCCCCAAATAGTGGGATATGTATGCCATATTGGAGAAATACCCAACAATATTAGATGTTGCAGGTCATGTCGTTCCAATATTGGACTTCCATGGGCTAAACATAATCTGATTTTGATGTGTCTAGCTATGAAGATTACCTGAAATCTTTCAACATTTATATCTTCCTTGATCTTGTATCCTCAATAGTGGTATGGTTATCAACACCCTGAATCCTATCTCGACAGTGACGACTATATCTACTTATCTTAGTTCTACCCAAGTAAATCATTCTAGTTTTGGATTTTCGAGTGCTCTATGAAGGGGGGTTTTGAGGATCCTCATCACTATAATTTTTAGAGGGAATATTACTTCCCTTTCATTGATTTTTGGAATTAGTTGGAGAATATTTAATTTAAGGTAATTCCTTCACTAAAACCTGTTTGGGGTATGAGGATATCTAGCTATAAGCTTATTGTTGAGTCAACCCAATAGGTGAATTCGAAGAATGAAAATCAATGACCACCTGAGAAGATTCCTAATCCATTAGCACCCAAAGTTTCATGGACACTATTGGATGTATCTCAAATCAAACATATATTATAGGAGATATGGTGGGATATTATAGAAATTTCAAATGGCGCGCCAATATATAGTCTACATAAGCCTCACATATAATTTCACAATTGACTCTTGTCGCTAATAAACACTCTCTAAAGACCATCATGTATAATCTGAACTTATAAGTATTTTCAGCCATTATCAGTGATCATTCTACTAGGAAGATCACTGTATGAGAAGAATTTAAAATCATTAATCATTCTTAGATTCTTTGAGGCTACCTATTATTTCATGGACTAAGGACCAATACTAGAGACATCTTGAAAAAGGTCCAAAATCAAGAAACTAGAATTTTGACCCCACTCAGCACCTCGTAAGATCTAAAATGCAATGTTATCCAACATCATAGTACTTTGAAAGGCCATAGAATTTGGAAGGGGACCTTCCTTGTGTACATATGCAGAAAGAATCGATGGATCTTCACCAAAGTGGGGACTCAAAACCATATGTGTTCTCTTTATTCCATCTTGGACACCATGAAAAATGTCCCCAACTACAAACATCCATTACATTCTCGAACTATTAGAATATAGATTCTCAACTATATAGCTAGGAATCTATAAATTTTGGTCTTTTAATAAATGAAAGGCTTGATAGAATACCCCCATTTGGAGTATTGACCGTACCCCATAATGGGCCAATATTTACCTAGGATGCACCAATTCTCAATTGAAGAAGTTAATGTGGGATGTTTACATGAAGGTCCCTCACCCTTAGGCTCTATGAAAATGGCCATACATTCCATAGGATGAACTTCACCCATTTGGTGAGGGTCTTCATTTTTTATCTCCTTAGCCACTTTTGGTAACTCATAATCCAGTGGAGGTGTTTTCCTGTGATCCCCCCATGTCACCTTTGGTGGGATGAATTCTTCATTCATTTCCCCAAGACTAGGTTATCCTAATATTTTTTAAATGTCCCATAAACTGATACCATCTTCTTCATGTGTCAAATGAAATGTATTAGTCTCCATGATCCAATGTCTTAGAATATCCGAAACTATATTAGCCGTCTTGTACATGTAAATATATTCCACCCAAAGAGCCTCATAAATTTTAACATTTTTTAAATCATTCTTGAATTCAAAATAGGATTTAAAAACGTAGTAATCCCACATCCATTTAGGATAAACACCTCCTCTAGCACAAAAGTCTCATTCTTCCTTTTAGATCTTTTTTTGGCCCATCGGTGAATAAATAAAAATGGATTCATAACAATTTAGTTTCGATTTAGGAGCATGAATTTGCATGTATGGCATGTTCTAATTTTGTTAAATAAGATGCACTATGGTATTTATCTCTTCGTTGATGTATGAGTCCCAACCTGAAACATTGGAAATGGTAGTATTTTTATATTCCTCATACTAATACCAAGGCATGAAGTCTATCGGACTTGGGATGGGTACGCCACTCAAGAGTCTACAACCATATAGTGGAAGGTATTCACACTCAAGGTATTAAAAATTGTACTAGTTAAAGTGATTTAAAAGACTCATAAGAAATTCATCATATATTATCCTATATGATGGTGTGATGATGTCGAGCATCTCCTTGATACATGAAGCATGTTTTTCATTATAAATCCAAACAACTAGAGAATAAATTTGGGAAACCAACATCGAAGCACTGAGGATTTCAATAAAAATCAAGGCTTCAAAATAGAATAAAGGAAAATTTGGTTAATGAATTGACCTAATGTAGTTCGATTTACCAAGTGACATCGTATCAGTTGCTCTCCCAAGTGAACTTTTCCAGATCACTCACCTAAGTGACCTCGTCTAGGTCACTCACCCCGGTGACCTCTTATAGGTCACACAACCAAGTGACCTCACGCAGTTCACTTTCCCAAGTGACCTGATATGGGTCACTCACCTAGGTACTGAATTCATTATTATAGTGAGCAGTTCATATGAGCAATGTAAGTGAGTATCATGGATGAGTGTCATATATAAAAGAGCCTGATTGACTAGTGTAGTGAGATTGGTTGAGCAATGGAACAAGGTTAACAACAATGGAATGTGAAGCCATATATATATAATCGAACTGCATGGTCGACCTTCATGGACAACCTATGTGGATCACCTGCATAGAAAACCAACACTGACAACCTATGCAACCCACATGTACACAGGGCTTATGCTCCCTATCTGCCTACTCCCATTTTTTATAAAGAGAAATTTGTGATTTTTTTTAAAATAAAAAATCAAGACACTAAAATATATAAAGACTAAAAGTTTTATATTTTATTAAGATCCATCTTTATCTACCTCAGGCTCAATACCCTCTTCTTCCGATCGCATCCAATCCTGATGGGGGGATTTTTTTGACACTCACTTTTTAAAAAAAAATTGATTAAAAGTCCTAAAGGGAAAGTACCTCATGTATCCAAAATAAAGAAATTATCCTTAAAGGAAAAATATATCATAGTATGAGAAAAAGGAACCATGTATGTGGTCTAGAATCTCACTAAAATTGAGGAATAATGATAAACTTGTGCACTAAGAGGCACGCACATCCCCTACCTACATGTCCCAGCATAAGAGACAAGTACCTATGTGAAGGTATTTTGTGAGACACCTATGAGATAGACCTATAAAAGTGGAATCCCTCACCGAGGGACCTGATTCCCCCTATAAATAGGACCCTTGGGTTCGTCATTTTACATGACTAGATGTCCATATGAAGCCTCAATTATCTTCTTACTCTAGTCCATTGCCTAGGTTCTCAAAACATTCTAGGGAGATCTCCAACCCATGAAAGAAGAGAAAATTAAGGAGGGTAGAGGTATTAAGGTTCCCCTAGTGTATGAAACACAAAATAATTTTTTGAGGATCCAACTCCCCTTAGTAAAATAGAACTAGGTTGAAGTCCCCTTATCAGTTCCGTGACTTGAGCGACATTTATCCAAATATACCTTAGGAAACCCTTGGAGCCTAGAG
This sequence comes from Viscum album, assembly GCA_963277665.1. NCBI lineage: Eukaryota > Viridiplantae > Streptophyta > Magnoliopsida > Santalales > Viscaceae > Viscum > Viscum album. Next base: position 788,692,716 of record OY728166.1, read on the forward strand.
TAAGGCGTCACCCAAGTTCTATTTACCAGGTTTTCCATCACCGAAGGAAACCTTCATCTCACCTACTTCTACCCTATATGAGAAATTTTATTCTCTCTTAGGCCTCACCTATGGGGTCCACCTTCATCTCACCTGGGCATCACCTGTGTAAGACACCTTCAATCTGCACAATCCTCATCTACAAAATCCATACTTTGAACCCCCCCCCCCTCATGTTATTAATGTAAGGGAACCTCTTTCCTTGGATCCCTCGTCCAAGGGGGAGAAATCTATTAACTCTCCCAAAGACTACATAGATGTATTATTAGAGTATATGGAACATCAGTGTGCCCTCTAGATTATACATTTTGACGGTAATGGAGGTCCCACATTTATCATACCTAATTGGTGGGATCCCCATAGTGTTCTCAAATATAAATTCCCATTACAATGATCATATCAACTATATAGATAATAAAGTTACCATGGGGTTGAAAAAAAGAGAGGAGACATGTACATCAAATCCATTTCTCTCCCCCTCACTCCCCCTCTAAGACTCCACCATCATCTACCAGCAAACAAGGATTAAATTCCACCCTGGGAAATCCCACATGGATTAATCCCCTAGTATTTCTTCTGGATTATTCCCATTTTGACCATATCCTTGGCCTCCACCACAATCAGATGAAGGATATTGTGTGGTTTTCCAAATCTTACAATTCCTCTAGTTTCTCACAATGAGCATGACTCATGTGAGCATAAAGGTTAGTGGTGATCATGAAATCTACATGATCAAATACATATCTTGGGAGGGTAATCATGTTCTATATCTTCCCCTCACCTTCAATATGGGCCTATTATTCATTTTAAGCCCAAAACCATGTCACCACCTCAAAAGTACATATTCCCAATGAGGAAACCCCTTGTACCTCCTAGTTTTCACTCCTATATAGATTTCTTTACACCCTTCCCCACCCATACTCATAGGTGTAGTGAACATGTAATCCTTAAAGGTGGAATCATATAGGGGAATGAATCACCCACCTAAGAAGAGAATCATTTTCTGGATCTTTCTCTTTTCTTGACACGGGCCTCCACCCTAGGTGTAAGCCCCAAAATTTATAAACTATGTGGGATTTGATTCCTATACAAATAGGATATATAGGAAGCCTCTAGGAGGTTCAACATCAACACAAAAAAACTCACACTAATATTCTCTACATTGTATCCCTATTAGGTTCATATACAACCTAGTTGGTTACACAGCTTCTAGGTCCCTCAAACTGCTTCACTGTAGGTCCCATACTAGCCCTTGACTCTGAACCTTTCACCAAGACATCCCTGTTTCTTGATATCAAAATACACGATTACGTCCTCATCTCATAAAATTAAATGTTATGATGTGTCCCTTTAAGGGGAAATAAACTACATGTGTTCAGATTATTTTCAGAATTATACATAATAATCCAATCCATGGGATTGATCTTAACATCAAAACAACTCTCGTCTTCTTATATGAGGATAAAATTCAAATTGCCACACTGTGCGGCTTAAAACAAACACCATGATTATAAAATATAAAATAATCACTAATTCAAACATACAAATGGATACAATCGATGCAGAGCCTCATATATATATATACATATATATTCTTATATGAAGAACTTCATATACATACAAGTGATTCTAAGATAACACATGATGATAACTGATTATTGATTTAAGGGTGATCAATTTCATTTTTTGGATTTAATAAATTATTTTGGAATATGTCTTAAATATATACAAGATTCATGAAGAAGGAAATAATTCCCATAAAAAAGGTGTGATGTGCCAGACCTACCATCCTCTCAACAAATGTGAGTCCCTATGAATTATTGGAACTATTTACAAATGACCACCTACCTTTGGAAAGAAGTTTTGAAAAACATCTTGAATAAGGAAACCATTGGATGTTTTTATCTCAATGAATAAAACCTATTGGAAACATCCATGAAAAGACATGGAAATATGTGTCTAACATGAATGTTCATGAAAACACCAAAAACAAATTCCATTCAAACACCACATGGTTTTCAAGAATGTAACAATATTATTTTAGGAATGTATCTGATTTACCTACATAAATCCTACATCAAGTTTTTAGGAAGGGAAGTAACATTTGATATTCCAAACAAAACTATAATTATCTATCCATGTGATGTTAAATATGAACTCTTAATAGAAATAACAGCCATTTTATGGATCTTGATTCCTATAAAAAAGTTTTTTTATCTAAAATGGTTAGTTATAAACTCAAAATTGAGGATATACCGTTTGAGTGGGAGATTTTTATCTATTTCTAGAAGAGTTATCCATTATAACACTAAATTTGGAATTTGAGCTCTCAATAAAACTCATACCTGATGTCGTACTAAATTCAAATACACGATATAGAATGGACCAGATTCAGTTGTAGGAATTGGAGAAGCAACTCCATGATAATCTTAACAAGAGATTTATTTTGTCAAGTGTGTCACCTTGGGGTGAACTGGGTTTTTAAGAATAAATTTGGATAGATTTGAATGCATTTATTATCGAGAACTTAACAATATCACAATCAAGAATAAGTATCCTCTTCCACATGTCGGTTACCTATTTGATCAACTACATGTATATCAATACTTTTCCAAGATTGATCACCATTCTGAATATCTTAAATTGAAGTCTATAAAGGGGGATAAACCCAAGACATCATTTCATACAAGGTATGAAAACTTGATTATATAGTAATTCCATTTATTCTTTCTAATTCCTCTATCATATTAATGTATTTAATGAATATGTATATATATATTACCTTGATAAGTGTGTCATAGAATTTATTTATGATATTATTATATATTTAAAGATAATGTGAGATCAGGAATATTACTTGAGAATTGTACTTAAGACCCAAAGGAAATAGAAGTTGTATGAAAAAAATTTAAATTGTAAATTTGGGCTTCAAAAGGTATCATTTTTGGTTCATATAATCTCAAGTGAGGTTATATCTATAGATCCCTAAAGGAATGAAGTAATTGAATGTTGTTTCAAACTAACTAGAGTGACTGAGATCCATGTTTTTCTTGTTTTGGATGTATATTATTAAATCTTTGTGAAACATTTATCACTACTGTCTAATCCACTGAAAAATTTTACTTAGAAGGGATCCAATTTCTTTTGGGTATATAAATGTGAGTAAAATTTAATGGAAATATAAGAGAAAGTTATTCAGTGCACCTATGATTACACTGCCCTGTGGAGAAGGTTTTGTAATCTATAGTGATGCATTGAGGAAGGTAATGAGATGAATTATCAAGTATAATGATGTGGTTATAGCTCATGCCAAATGAAAATTGAATATTCATGAGAAAATTTAACCAACTCATTATTTGAATTTAACTATAGTATTTTTTTCATTAAAGATATTTATATATTATATTTATGGTGAAAGGTTTTGTATATATACTTATCAAAAATGTTTAAAGTTTATATTCACGTAGAAAGAGTTAAATATGCACCAGAGAAGATGGATGGAATTGATTAAAGATTATGAATTCCCAATACAATAACTCCCTAAGAAAATAAAAAGGGTATAAGACGCTCTCATTTTAAAGGGTCATTCAATCATATCGAATATGAGGATAAAAAATTATTCAATATTTCTATATTTGAAAAGTATAGACTATGAAATCTTGAAGGGACGGGAGAAATCTTATCTATCTAAAAAGAGTTCTCAACCATCTATATAAGTGAATATAAAGAGGTATAAAAGGAATATGTGTAACAATAAAAGAAGGTGATAAATCTTCTTGAGTTCAACCTTGAGTCTGAGGGAATGATATTGTTCATGAACTCTGAAAATTTTCTATCCACACCAGATTTGAAGGATCTGTTAGAGGAGGATCATTATTCTTCATTATTTATTAATCTTGGAAATATGATGATGTATAAATATTTGAAATAGAATCTCTAGTGGAATAACATGAAGAAATATATTGTTGAGTATATATCTCAATGATTGGAATGTCATAAAGTGATGGCTAATTAATATTAGCTTAATGGAATGACACAACCATTACCCATACCAAAATAGAAATAGAAAAATATCACCATGGTTTCCATCATCAGACTCCCCAAAATAACTAAATTTCATAATTCAATTCAGGTTGTCATCAACCTCAACAAAAATTTAGAACACATAATTTTTATTATATAATATTTCTCTCTTGATCATCTTTCTTGAATATCCATTAAGTAATTGGTATGGTTTCATTGAGTACCATATTCTATTTCACATGATCATGATCTAAGGTTTACCTTGAAGTTATGGAATGATATTCCGTATGATCTGAATATATAGTTGAGTTTCAATATACCATATCATCCTTAGATATTTATTGATCCTGAGAGAACCATTCAAAACCTAGAGGATATTCTGAGATTTTATTATTGATCATTCAAAGGTGGTTGTGATCAACAGTATCCTCTAGACAAGTATTCTTACAAAAATATCTTTCACTCAAGAATTCATATGGATCCTTATGAGGATATCTATGAATGTAAGAATAAAAATATTACATTTTAGGATGAATATGGATAAATATAGCTATTGTGACATGATCTATCTTGGGAAATGGTAGATAATGTTAGAACCATTCAACATCACATCAAGGTATCTTGGAGTCTGTCATGAACAAATCCAAAGTACCATTCAACCCAACAAATGAACCAACATGTGGAATGGCCCAAAGGCCATTCCTGGTCCCCATGGTCTACAAACAAGTACTTGGGTATAAAAAATTCATCTTAGGAATGATTTAACCCATTTTCATGATCACAAATAATTAACATAAATAAACAATACATAACTGAAAGACCAAATCCAAATATGGTACAAAAATATTCAGATTAAAATGTTATAAAAATTTAACCAAAACTCAAAGTAAAGTAATGGTAGGGAGACCAAAAAACCACTAGAACTTCCATGTGACAAGAGGAACATATCCCTCAAGCCACCACCAATGACACCTACATGAGAGGAACACAAGCAACCAAATCCACTACCATCACAACAACAGGTATTTCCTTTACCTGGGACATACATAACAAGGTATACATACATCCAATGTTGTATTTAGGGTGTGACCCAAAGCCTGATAGGATGCTGCCCAAAAGAGAAGGTTACATTAAATAAAATTAAAATAGTAATTAACATGAACTGTTTATACAAAATGCTTTGGAACATTTTCAAGAAATCACTTTAAAGGAAGACTATTTCTTCAAGGAAAAGTTTTTAGAACTATACTTTTAAAGGTAACATTTAAAAAGTGATATTTTACTAAGAAATTTTCCTTTAAAATAAAATTCACACAAGTTCCATCATATGTCGATGGATGGCACCACATCACATAAACCACGTGTCACAAGTGAGCACCATTGTTTAATCCTTAAGGGTAATCCAGCTCGAGTGACAGACTAGAACCTCTTACCTCATTGAAAGGTGGTATAGTAACAATGAAAGAGAGATTTCTCATGAAAATACTACTAGGAGGGGACACCCTAATTTCCTAGTTGTCTCTAATAATATTAATAGTTTAGTTAGTGTTGTAATTTTCTATCTAGCTAAGAGAAACTGGGAAAAGCCACTTCTAAATCACTAGAATACTAGAACTAGTTGTCCCACCTAGATACCCAGGATTCCCTTGTGCCCAATCCTTCATTTAACATGTTAAAAAATAATCATTTTCACAAACACATGTCAATCCATATAAACACTAAAGTAAAATCACAAATTCTACAAACTGTCTCTTACAAACAACTGTTTAAAATAAATAAACCACTTTTCACTTTACACACGCCAAAAATGATTGAAAACACATTTTCACCACATGAAACACCAAATAAACCCATTTGGTAAAACAAATGGAAGTACACAATTAATTAAAACAGTTTACATGTTCCAAGACCTTTTTCAATTTCATGCTTAAACAAAATTTTTCATTAAAACATACTTCGCATCATTTAAAAAATTCACAAATCATATTTAAAGGGGGACACCAAAAACAATTCCTAAAATTGTACATATACCATTGAAAACCCACATTCAAATGTGTTTTAACCATTGGTTCCTTTGAAAAATCATTCTACACCTTTCACACACGGTACAAAAGACTTTCAAAAAACACTACCATAGATCTTACACAAAATATAATCATTTTTCATTATAAAACCTATTTTTATCATATAATAATGAAAACCTACTTCCAAATATATATTTTACACCACATAATTAAACCATAGAACATGTTTAAATATATAAATAAGAATATTAAAATCATCTAACAATGTTTGGGCACGGAATCGCCTACCTCATGTGTAGAAACTTATGGAAATTGGTGCGACTCCACAATCGCACCACCAAAAACCTTAAAAAGTAAATATCAAACACTAAATGTCAATATTGAATTATAAAGAACAATAATATTACCTAAAAATACCACCCACCCCACTAGAGATATGAAACCCCAGGAAAGAAGAGGTGAAACCCTATAAAAGAGGGAAGAACCGAGATACAACCCAGTTACTTGGAGATTATTAGAAGAAACTGTATCAAATAAACCAAAGTAAGTGAGCCCAATAAGAGGAGAGGGAGGTTCCTAGGTCTAGGGAGGACAAATGGGTTGAGTAAGGAGGGATGCGGATAAATCCTAAGAGGGAACAAAAGTAATTTTCATATTTTTAATGAACTAGATAGGCTGCATGATTTTCATGCACAGTTTACCAAATCGTTTGGAAACCATGGATCCCTTAATATCTAAGAGTATGTCTCATGGTTATGTACATGGTTTGAAAAACTGTATGAAATTTTTTTGATTGTTCACAACCCAAAAACACCACTTTGGTACACAGTTTCTTGGGCTAGGTGTATGGTTTCCCCTAAACGTATGAAAATAAAGAACCACTAACTACCATTGCCAAATTTCTCAGTTTTCTCTAAAACACATCATAAAACTATGGGAAAAAATAATGACCAAAACTAAACTGAAAAATACCCCCAAAATTCAAACCTGTAAAACCTATAACTTGAGAGGAAAACCTATACCCAAAAATGAACTGGTTCCAAAAGAGAAAATAAAAACCCGAGTGTGACAGTTCTCCCCACCGGAACATTTCTTCCCCTAGAAATCCAGAAAAAATTTTGATCCCGAAACACAAATGATAATCCTTCACATTTCAAGGATATTTTCAACAAAGATCAAATAACAAGAGGAAAATAACACCATGAAAAAAATAGAGGTTCATATGATTAAACTTGGGAGAATAGAATGGTCTATCTACCATATGCCTTCTACCCCCAGAATGTTACAAAACTTCCAGTTTACCGATCAAAAGAAAAGTAATTCACTCAAAAACAATATCAAACCTCTTAAGGCAAAACACTTCAAACAATTCCAAACAAAACTCATACATCTTACCTGAAATGAATAAACAATCTTAAACCAATTATTAAATAAACACTTCCATAACCTTGCTTTAAAAAATCATTGGTAACATTCCCACCCCAAGGATTATTCAAGGGAGGGACTCAAGGTTAGATAGCTCCATTTGAGACTACCCTTTTCCGAACCAACACCAGAAAACAAATTGGATTGTTAACATGTAGAGGCCCGAATAAACTCCCTACCATTTGAAATGAACTAGCACTAATTTACTCTTAGAGGAATTTTCGGCAAGACCCACAGTGGTTCTCCCCACCATGAGATCCTACTAGTACAGACCGATATAGGAAACCCAACATGGGATAACTTAGTAACTCCCCCACAAAGGCCAATATATGTAGGCCAACAACCCATTCATGAGAGTTCTAGATAAACAAACTCTAACCCAAGTAGAAATAACTAAAAAATTCATCATCTCTATGAGATGTGACCATTTCTAAATGAGCACAATATAACACTAAAAAAGGTTCACCAGGCTAACCACTTAGAGACTAACAAACTAATATTCATATCCAAAAGTACAAAACCATAGGAAGTCCACCAACATGAGATTTCCCCACCACTTCACGACCAAAGAGAGTATTTCAAACCACGTGAGCTAAAATGATATAATGAGGCCTCTAAGTCTGTTTTCAAAGAATGAGATCATTTAAGACAAGAAAACTAAAAAAGAATAATAATTTTTCTCTATTTCCCATACAGAATAAAAAATCTAGACTATGGTCTCTCACACCCCTAGGGTTCCTAACTACATTCAAGATTCAGTACGAGGCCTACGGCTAGATCCCTGATGTTTGAAACATCTCTTGTCTCATATCTAGAAGTTTATAATCTCTGGTCAGAACAATTTCTTTGGTTTCCTTAGAGACCACACAACATTATAGGAAAATCCAAAAGAACACAATGTGTCATGAGACTCACTGTAACGTCCCGGTTTTAGTAGCCACACCACGGGTGCCCCAGACCTGGTTGGCCACAAGACCTCAAGCACATTTCCCTATATGCTAGAGGCTGCCGACTAGCAGCGAGGTCCTAGGTCTAATAGTTTGGAAACTATGCCCTCATTTGTTAAATTGTAGCATAGCGGAAATATATATAAACATAAAAAATGAAGAAGTAGTAAACAATTCCCAACTGAAATGTATAACAGCACAGAAGTAAGTAAAAGACCAACAATCATATATAATGATGCAATATGTCCCTAAGTCTAAGAAAGCAGCCAAAATAGGATACACTACAATCTGAAACAATAAAATACAAGGGAAAAATATAGCAAAGAAAAATAAAGCAGTGCAATAGGAACTCAGCAGCATTGCCAGCCTATGCTTGGTCTCATGCTCTCCTACTCCTCAACAACAATCACATACCTTTATAGGGACCCTTTCCCTTATCTACACCTGTAGAAATATAATCTGGTTGGGGGCGAAGACATGACCCAAATAGGGTGTGAGAAATAAATCCCAATAGGAAACCACCAAAGGCCCGTGCCCAACTGTTTGTGAAAATGTGCAACAACAGTGTGCGATAATAAAATGTAGTAAACTAGGAATTACTCAAAATTAACTATCTCTACCAACTACATTGTCATTTTATTAGTTTTTTATCAATCCCAAGCTTTTGCTTTAGCTTGGAAAGTACAACATAGTAAATCAACTAAGTGAATATAAAAATTAAACGTTGTCCACGGACATGCAAATCCTTACCCACGGGCAATCAGAATTGAAACACACAGGTGACTGCCTATAGGCATAACGAATATTGTCCGCATGCGTACAAGGTGTATCTCATAGGCACAGAAACTACTGCCCATAGGTATGAGAAAAGTTTCTCGCATGCTAAACGAAATATTTCCCTCAGGCTAAGCAAGTAACTGGGATAAGCCCAAAACATAAGAAAAAAATTTATATACAATTCCTCTCAAAGCAATTCAAAGAATTCTGAAAATCAAGGTATACCCATAGGTATCCTAGACAAATGGCTAAACAAGGGAAATGCACCCACGAGGTGGACCTGGATCCAAGAAATGATCCCAATCAACATTTTATATTTATCATTAGATTATATATGGAGTTCTAGATATCTAAACAGCCATGGCCTCAGCCATACGAGACCCCAAACATGGGCATGTAGCACAATAGTACAAAAAACCACTCAACAGTTGGAATTAAACACCATAACACCTACCTTGATCTCCATATACGTGAACAATGCCTTATGAAATGTCCAAGAACAACGTAGATCTAGGAAAAACGATAACCCGTTTAAACCCAAATAACTTCCCCTCGAGAAATAATTGGTAAGAACGGCTCAAGGAGGAGGAAGGTATTACCCGCAAGGTTCAAACAAGACCAACGGTGGAAGAAACGGATTCCCGGCGTGCGATTGGGTGCTCCTCTAAGCTCCGACCTCTCATCCCGATGCTCCAAACGCATCCTCTGCATCCTCTACCGAATGAGGAGGCTGCTACCCATTTTAAGAGAAAAAAAACTACACGGCGTGTACTCTCAAGTACACTGCTTGTACTTTTCATCATTTAATTGTTCCTCTGGTGGCTAATTTTCACTGCCACACTGTTCATCTGTCGACATAATTACACGGCGTGTATTGTTTCTCTACTGGCAGCTACTCCCACAGCCTTACTGTTCACCTTCTGACTGATTACATGGCATTTAAATACCAATTACATGGCTTGTAGTTAGTTTTGACACCCTTCGTCACTGACAGGACTAGACGCCTTGTGTACTCATCCCACATGACCAAAGTACACAGCGTGTGGAAAAGTACACGATGTGTACCCACAAAATTTGTGATTTTTCCCCATTTTCCTTGTTTTCTCAAAAACACTTAAGGAAAAAAAGAAAAAAAGAAACTCATACCTCAATAATAAGAACTGGGTTCTTACAAACTTCCCCCCTTAAAGAAATTTTTCCCCGAATTTCCCTTCCAAAGGTGGTGAAGATAATGCTTAGAACAACAATGGCCAGTGAGCACGTATGTCAATCTCCTACTCTCAGGTTTCGTCATGCACTCGGCCATGCTACCATAGAACCCCTACAAGAAGAACTGACCAGCCTCGTAGAACTTTCGTGCTACTATCAACAATATGAATTGGATGCTCCTTAAAGGACACATCGACCTGAAGCTCAACCTCCTTGGGATGAAAAACGTGAGATGGGTCTGAGTGATAACAGCGCAGCTGAGATACATGGAAGACGTTGTGCATGTCCTGGTACCTTTGTGGTAACTGTAACCAATATGAAATTGGCCGGACTCTCTCTAGAATCTCAAATGACCCTACATACCTCGGTGAAAGTTTACCCTATCTCATGATCTGCCTGTGTACCAACCTCAGTGAAACAAGTAAGAAAACCTGATCCCAGACTACGAACACTAAGGGTCGTTTGTGGTGATCAGCATAAGATTTCTGATTAGACTGTGCAATAGCCATCTGCTTCTGAATCAACTGGACCCGCGATGAAGTCTCCTACATGAGTCATGGTCCTAGTAAAGCAGCCTCACCTGCCTCTAACCAGCATAGAGGTTTTTAACATGTCCTACCATATAAAGCCTTGTAAGGTGTCATCTCAATAGTTTCCTAGAAACTTTTATTGTAGGAAAACTCGACCAGTGGTATGTTCTTCTCCCAAGAGCCCCCAATGTCTAGGATGCATGCACGAAGCATGTCCTCAAGAACCTTTATCGTATAATATGACCGAAAATTCATCTTGGGGTGGTAAGTTGTGCTGAGAAGCACCTGTATACCCAGTTTCCTCTGAAAACTCTACCAGAAAAAAAGATGTAAAGTGGGCGTCTCTATCTGAAATGATATAACGAGGAACCCCATGAAGTCATACTACCTCTTGGATATACAGCTTTCTAAGATCATCAACACTGAATATCTCCATGATCGGAAAAAAGTTAGATACCTTTGTAAGTCTATCCACAACAACCCATACGGCATCACTACCTCGTGGTGACCTCGGTAACCCGGTCACGAAGTCCATATCGACATCATCCCATTTCCACTCCATAATGGGTAACTATTGTAACAGTCTGGAAGGCCTCTTATGCTCCACCTTCACCTGCTAACAGGTGGAACATCTCACAACAAAAGAAGCTACTTCTCGTTTCATACTCGGCCACCAAACGTCTCAAGTCATGGTACATTTTTGGAAACTCTAGGATGCACTACCCAAGCTGAGGCATGAAACTCCCACATCAACTCCTCGTGTTGATCTCTTAGAACCCATAATCTCCCACGGATAAGTAGTAACTCATCATCTTCTATCGTCCAACTAGGAGGAGGTTCCTCACTTTCCACCGACTCCCGTAGAACTAGGCCTTTCGAATCTGATAGTTGTCTCATCCTCAATCTATTCAAGAGGGTAGAAGTCACAGTTAAGGAAGAAAGATAGGCTTGCCTCGGACTATCATACACCTCAAAATGCATCTTAGGAAACAAATCCATGAGCTTCCACTCACCGCTAGCCTACTGCACTACCTGTAACTGAGTCTTCCTACTCAGTGCATCTGTAACTATGTTACCCTTACCAGTTGTATAAGAAAGCTCAAAGTCGAAGGACTAAAGGTGTTCAACCCACCTTCACTATCACATATTTAGTTCACGCTGCGTAATGATGTACTTGAGACATTTTTGGTCTGTAAACACCACAAAATTTTCACCCAAGAGATAATGTCTCTAAAAATGTAACGCCTGAACAACTGCAGCTAACTCGAGATCATTCGTCAGGTAATTAATATCATGTGGCCTCAACTGCCAAGACTCGTACGCAACCACTAGATCGACTTGCATTAACAATGCTCCCAAACCAATACCTGATGCATCATAGTATACTGTATAGATCTTCCCTTTCTCTAGAAGTATTAGGACTGGTGCTGATGTCAACCTTCCCTTCAACTCCTGAAAGGATGTCTCGCAAGCTTCTGACCAGACAAACTTCACACCCTTCTTAGTCAAACCCATCAAAGGAACTGCTAAGTGGGATAAGTCCTATATAAAGTTCCTACAGTAACTATCTAGCACCGAGAAACTCCGTATTTCAAACACATTCTTAGGCTTCTCCCGGGAAACGACTACTCTCACTTTCTTTGGGTCTACCGCAACTCCTTCTTCGGAGATAATATGACCCAGGATGTGTATCTGGTCCATACGAAAGTGGAACTTTGATAGTTTAGCATATAGATGATGCTCTCTTTGTGTACTCAGTATGATCTCAAGATGGGTAGCATGGTCGTGTCGAGTGCGAGAGTACCCCAAGATATCATCCATGAAGCCTACCACAAAAGAATCCAGATATGTGTGGAACACACAATTCATCAGAGCCGTGAAAGTTCTTGTCTTGTTCCTGAGTCAAAACGGCATGACCATGTACTCGTATAGACCATATATGCTCGGAAAGGTTGTAAGCGGTATGTCTGATGGTCTAACGCGTAACTGATGATATCCGGATCTCAAGTCAATCATTAAGAACAGGCGTGCCCCTCGAATTTGATCAAAAAGATCATCAATACTCGGCAAGGGATATCAGTTCTTGAACATCAACTAGTTCAGCTTCTGATAATCCACACAAATTCTAAGGGTACCGTCCTCCTTCTTAGAAAACAGGACAAGTGAACCCCAATGAGAATTAATAGGTTGGATGAAACTCTTTTCCTATAACTCCACTAACTGTTTCTTGAGCTTCTGTACCTCTGGTGTGTAGCCTTCCTATAAGGAGGAATGGACACCGGTGCTGCTCCTGGAACAAGCTCAATAAGGAAATCCACCTCTCTCTCTGGAGATACACCTGAAAAGTCGTCTCGGAAGACATCCCTGAAACGATCAACTACTGGAGGTAAATCCTCCTGACAAGTTCCCTGGTCATCCAGATATAAACTCAAAATCTGGGATGTCACACCACCTTGCCCACGATGCTTGGGTCCATCTCGGCTCACCTGAACATCCCATTCTCACTTATATAGAAACTATATGCCCTCTGGTGACGTGAAACTCACCCTGTGATGATAGAAATCTATAAAGGCTATAAAGGGTACCAACCAGTCCATCCTGATAATGAAGTCATAGCTCGTCATCTCTAAGACATAGAGGTCCCACATAATTTGACACCCACCAACCTCTAGGGGTCACTCCCTGATCCGACACACACCAGCCATTCTAGTCCCCAACGGAGTGTCTAGTGTCATAATATTAGAAGTAGATGAAACACAGATCCCAAGGCATTCCACAATAGGCACATATATAAAGCTACGTGTAGAACCAGTATCAAAAAATGATGACGACAAAATAGAAGCAACTAGAATAGTACCTCTGATAGTGGAAGGTTCTGGATCCTGCTTCTATTGGGTCGGTTGCACTGAATATGCTTTCCCAATGTTGCGGCCCAGCGACACAGCCTAGCTACCCTGAGCTGACCCACCCTGTTGTCTCTGAGATCCCGGTGTCTAGCTACCACAGCGACGACCACCACCTCGGCCTGAACATTCTGACGTATCCCAATTCCCTGATTGGTAAGAAGTTTTTGGCCCTGCCCCCACACGCAGAGTCTGTATAGAACCCAGCTCACTAGCCACTGGTGGAAACACCCTGAAAAAATGATGGAGATGACTTATCCGGCCGCAATCATGGCACTCCACTGGGTCACGTGGACACTGAGGTCTCTTGTTCCCCTCTCTACCACACTGATAGCACATGACCTAGCCACTTGAAAAAATATTCTGGCTAGTACTTCCACCACGAGATAAATCCATCTGTCTCTTCCTTTTACTAGTAGAAACAGTACAAAAAACTAGTGTTGAACCTCCCTAGCCTGTACAACTAGCTTCCCATAGGTTCCGCTCAGTAATCAGTGCTTGATTTATAATAACATGCACTATAGGTAACCTAAAAACATTCACCAACACTCGGATGTCCTATCGAAGACCATACTCAAAACGTCGATCCCTCAATGCCTCATCTCCCACCGGAACATGTGTGAAGCGTTGTAGCTCAGTGAAGCAGACATAATTGTCCATCACTAACATGGCACCCTATTTCGGATTCATGAACTCTTGAGCTTGATCTTCCCTCAGCATCTCTAGAAAGAAAAATTCATTGAAGACATCCTGAAAATCTTCCCCTGTCATGTCTCTGTGATGCCCTGTCTGGGTGGTAACATCCCACAATCTCTTGGAGAAATCACACAGGATGTATGTAGCGAGCTTGACACTCTGCCCTAGAGGTGTCTCTAGATTCTCGAAAAGTGTCTGCATAGAACCCAGCCAAGACTCCGTAGCCTGTAGTTCGTCATCCCCTAAAAACGTAGGCAGATGCTGCCACTAGAATATACACGTCTGATCTGCCATAGATGTGGCAACCGGAAGTGATCCTTGGAAGGTATGCATGAACATTATGAAGCCTTCACAAAACTGTGCATCAGTCCCTGTGCTCGGTATAACGGTTGGCGCCGCATCTGGCTCTACTGAAGGATCCATCAGTAGCCCATGGTCTAGCATCTCTGGAGTATATTCGTTGCTGCTCTCCTGGTGAACAATGCATGGTCATCTCAGCGGGATGAATCTAAAAAGTCAAACACATGCCTTAGATTACGAGCTTCAAGGACAGAAAACAAGGAGTGTAAGAAGGGAACAGAAGAAAGAAACATTTAAGTCTTACTAAACAAGACTACACAGCGTGTATAATAACGACACGGCATGCTCCCTTTAGTCTTTCACATGAGCGTGTACTCTGCCAAAACTGGTCATGTAACACACCAACCACACGGCGTGTTGTCCACACACACAGCTTGTACATGAATTTTCTTCCCCTGACCAAGTCCTTCTACACAGCTTAGCCACATGGATCTATTTTGAAAGAGACTACATGGTGTGTATAAGGTATACACAGTGTGTACTGGACGAGCTTAACCGACCCTTGTTGTCATTACACGGTCGGGTACACATCTCACACTACACGGCGTGTTCCAGATAGACACGGCATGTACGACTTTGATTCCAACTACCCGTGTTGTTAGGGACATAGCCAGCTACAAGGCTGACACTATATGGCGTGTTACACCCACACACGGCATGTAAACCACCCTATTTCCCCAGCCACATGGCCGAGTCCACATGGTCTCTCACCGGTCAATACTACACGGCATGTCCCATAGGCACACAACATGTACAAGGTAGGGTAACACCGACCCGTGTTGTTAGTTACATGGTCGGATTCCCAGATCAAACTATAGGGAATGTTTTTCATTGAAACACCATGTATAAGCTCATATTTCTCCGCCCGTGTTTTTAGTTACACGGCAGACACAGGGTCAACACAACATGGCGTGTATAATAACTACACAGCATGTGCCTTCATGTTTCACTATCCCATGTTTCTGCCTACACGGCCTATGAAACTGGTAGAAACTACATGTCGTGTACATACGGTACACGGCGTGTACTTAAAAATTTTCATTTCTACCCGAACAGAAGAGTAAATTGCGTGTAATCAAAACTACACGGCATGTAGTCTAGGTTTTTCTGGATAGTAAACCCTAGAAACCACTCTGGTGGCTAGAGAACACTGAAACCAACACCTCAGTGCCAAAATTCGATCTGTGAGGGCCCATACTCCCCGAAAATCAAATCTTGACATCTTATGTGTATTATAACAAAGTCAATAAGTCAATGATCCACCAAATTCCATTTGATGAGGGACCATATTCCTCAAAAACCAAAGTTTCTTGTTCATTTTCAAAACCTTACATAACAATACCCTATCAAGTAGCAGGTATTTTATCAAGGCATCTGTCACAACAGCATGAATTTTCTAGAACGACATCTATCACAACAACATGAAATTTTCTAATGCACCTACATGGCATGGAAACTATGCCTGGAATTTGATTGAAATATGTGCCTAAATGATGCATGAGATGGAATACCCTCATCTTGTCGGGTTGAAACTAAATAGGACCCAGGTATAAAAATATAAATATCACACAACATGTACATAACCCAATGGTAGAAATCAAATCAATTGTCATAATCATAAATAGAAAATCACAATTTACTTCGAGGAAATCCGGCCTTTACCTGTACATAGGGTAGCTACACTCGGGCACAGTTATTACCGAATCCCTTAACAATCTATCTCTTTTCGTCATTGCAAAATAATAAAATAACTCATTGAAAAGACCATATGATGCCACTTTGTAATGTCTTGGTTCTGGTAGCCACACCATGGGTTCCCCGAACCTGGTTGGTCACATAACCTCAAGCACATTTCCCCAAATGCCAAAGGTTGCCGACTAGCAGAGAGGGACTAGGTCTGATAGTGGGGAAACTGTGCCCTCATTTTTCAAAGTGTAGCGCATCAGAAATAGATATAAACATACAAAATGAGGAGCAGTAAGCAATTCCCAACTGAAATGTATAACAGCACAGAAGTAAGGAAAAGACCAACAATAATATATAATGATGCAATATATCCCTATGTCTAAGAAAGAATCCAAAATAGGATACATTGTAATCTGAAACAATACAATACAATGGAAAAATACAGCAAAGCAAAATAAAGCAGTGCAGTAGGAACTCAGCAGCATCGCAAGCCTAAGCTCGGTCCCATGCTCTCCTAATCCTCTGCAACAATCACGTAACTGTATAGGGACCCTTAATATATATACACCTGCAGTAATATAATCTGTTTGGTCCCAAGACATGACCCAAATAGGGTGTGAGAAATAAATCCCAGTAGGGAACCACTAAAGGCCTAGGCCCGACTGTCAGTGAAAATGAGAAATGGTAGTTTGCAGTAATAAAAT
The DNA here is from genome assembly GCA_963277665.1 of Viscum album. Classification (NCBI taxonomy): domain Eukaryota; kingdom Viridiplantae; phylum Streptophyta; class Magnoliopsida; order Santalales; family Viscaceae; genus Viscum; species Viscum album. Next base: position 788,710,039 of record OY728166.1, read on the forward strand.
GCAGAAAACTAGGCAATACTCAAAAGTAACTATCTCTACCAATTACATTTCCATTTTATTAATTATTTATCAATCCCATGTTTGTGATTTAGCTTGGTAGGTACAACGTAGTAAATCACCTTAGTGAATATACAAAGTAAACGTTGTCCGCAGACATGCAAATCCTTACCCTCGAGCAATCAAAATTGAAACCCATAGGTGGCATAACGAATATTGCACACAGGCGTACGAGGTGTCTCCCATAGGTACAGAAACTACTATCCATAGGCATGAAGAAAAGTTTCTCGTAGGCTAAACGAAACAATTCCATCAGGCTAAGCAAGTAACCGGGCCGATTCCAAAACTTAAGCAAACAATTTATATACAATTCCTCTCAAGGAAACTCAAATCATGCTAAAAATAAGGGTATACCCATAGGTATCCTCAGCAAATGGATAAACAAGGGAAATTCACCCACGGGGTGGCCCTTGATCCAAGTAATGATCTCAGTCAACATTTTATATTTATCATTAGATTATCTATGGAGTTTTAGATATCTAAACAGCCATGGACTTGGCCATACGACACCCCAAACATGGGAATGTAGCACAATGGTACAAAAAACCACTCAACAGTTAGAATTAAACACCAGACCACTTACCTCGATATCCTCTAATCGATATATGTGAACGAAGCCTTCTGAAACATCTGAGAACAACATAGATCTGGGGAAAACGATAACCCATTCAAACCCAAATAACTTCCCCTTGAAAAACAATTAGTAAGAATGGCTCAAGAAGGAGGAATTTCTTACCAGCACTGTTCAAACAAGATAGACGGCGGAAGAAACGGATACCCGGTGTGCGATTGGGAGATCCTCTAATCTTAGGCCTCTCCTCTCGATGCTCTAAACATGTCCACTGCCTCCTATTCCAAATAAAGAGGATACTGACCATTTTAAGCGGAAAACCCAACTACTCAGTGTGTACCCTCAAGTACATGGCATGTACTTTTCATCATTTAACTGTTCCTCTGGCAGTTAATTTTCACCACCACACTGTTCATCTGTCGAAATGATTACACGACGTGTATTTCTAAATACATGGCGTGTATTGTCGCTCTGCTGGCAGATAGTACCACCGCCTTACTGTTCACCTGCCGACTGATTACACTGTGTGTAAATACCAATTACACGGTGTGTAGTCAGTTTTTACACCCATCATCACCGACAAGCCTACATGCCCTGTGTTGTAACGCCTCGATCCCAGTTACCCAGAGTCGGTTCATTATTACATAACATTGGCATGATCATAAAAGATCAAATCTCTAAAGACCGATTAGTTTAGTAGCCTTGGAAACACTAGATACATTCATAAAGTATACATTACACCATAAATTGAAAACTACAACAACATCTTATCTTCATAACCCCTCATACTATCCATACAAGTCATTCATAAATACTTCTTCACATCCTGGGAAAATAAAACATTGAAAAGGGTGAGCTCAGATGCTCAGTAAGGATAACAATATAGCGGAAACTTTCATAAATAAACATAAACATTTAAGGCAATGTATAACAAAAAACAAAATCCTTTTAATCTTGATCTTCAGTATAATATGGAAGAAATAAAATGAAATAATTATATTTACTTATTCACATGGATATTCTACTAATTTAATAATCACAAGCAATATCAATAACCACTTTCATATTGAAGGAATGCATAATGCTAGACTATCATTACCACATAGTCAGGGCCTTATTCCAAGACTACAAATAATATTTTTTCAAGTCCTTGTGCTAAGACACTAGTTTGTCTCATGAGACCTGCCGATGAATCGAAGAGCTATAGCTGGTTCCACCCTTCACTTATTAAGTCCAATGAATTCCTCATATGAACAGGTTTAAACATAACTAAAACATTCGTGTTAAAATTATCATACGAAATGTCAATACTTTCTCCATAAACCATGAATGTATAAAAATAATACATCCACAGTCAAACATATCACAAATCCTTCAATACAATATGGAAGTTTTGTATCATAATAAATCAACTTCAAATAATCTTAAAATCCATCAAAGGATGTTGACATAGATGAAATCAAAACTATTTGAGTGAAATATCTCTTTTTTGAAATCATTAAAAAGTCACATAATTATAAAAAATTTACTTTGAAAATATCCTTATTATCATGTAAGGGGAGCTTCGAAGATTTTATAATGGTGGAAAATAGACACACACTCCGTATAAGTTAAAAAATACATCCTTACCTTAATTCTGTTGAAAATGTTAAAAAGGACTTTGTTTGGAAAAAGAAGGAAAAATTCATTTATAAACTGCTTATAAAATTCAAAAAAGGGTATAAATAACTTTAACTCGTAGTTTTTAAAATAGTAATAATGATTTGAAATACATTTTTAAGAAATATGGATGTGGATGATAAAGAGGTCCTAGTAGATAATTACGTATAAACAACCTCGGATAATGAAGTGATTGTGAAAAAAACACTAACCTTGTACAATTCCTTGGTCGAGGGTAGTTTAACCTCTTTTATAATGGTGAAATAATTGTTATTAAATTATACAAGAATCATATACATTAATATTATATCATATATGATCTTTTAACATTGCTTTGTTAATAATATCTTAGTATTATCATCATTTCGGGTGTTAACTTACTCGTTTTTTTATATGTTTTGTTACATAATCCATGTTTGGTATGGATAGGTTGTATCTTATTCATGTTCATAATGATATTAATTCTTAAAACATTATTTTTAATCATCAAATAAAATTTAGTCTTGAATGGATACGATGGGGAAGGAATCTGATCGTGTTCGTGGAGATGGTAGTTTGTACGTACCCACGAGCGACAATATCATTATTTTGATGTTAAAATAATATATAATTGGATGGTATATCATATATACAGAATCATTATCATTTTATATTTATTATTTAAATCAATTACACATCATTGTTATACCCATCCAAATAATAATGTATTGAATAACAATTACACCACGACGTGGAGACGGTAAGCCGTACGTACGCACGTATGGTGACATGTCATTCAAGGGATGGATAGAATACTGAATATGGTATTAACATATTTATAATAACATCACAGTATATATGAGATACTGTATTTATTATTTTATAATTGAAATAACAAAGATATAATAAGTTGAAGAAGAAAGGATCTTGAAAGAGGGTAGTGAAAATATTACCTCTTCTTCGGGTTCTTCTTTTTTATTTGATAAAAATGGCTCCTTAGGTTGGCTTTGTGATCAAACTAATACCTCTAGGTTTTAGTTAGGGAAGTTGAGAGAATATTCGGGAAGGTTTTGGCCGAGCCAAAAGGCTTTGAAGGTGTTAATTAGAGAGAAGGGGGAGTTCCCTTTTATAAGAGGGGTGAGGGGCACCTTAGGAAAAGCTAGAAACATAATTTTATAATAAATTCATATTCGGATTCTAATGGATAAAAAGAGACTTATTTATAGGATAAGGAGGGGATGGTTTGGAAACCACCCAACCAATAGGTTTTATAAAGGTTTGGGTTAGTATATTAACCTTATCTTTTAGTTTTAACTCTTAGTTAATTAGTTTCACATTTACCATGTCTCTTTGTATTTTTATATTATATGGTTAATAAACGTACTATATACATCCAAGATAACCTCAAGTGGGTCATTAATGATACACATATCGTTATATAAGTCTCTTGGCCGAACCTTAGATTTTTAGGAAAATAATATCAATTAATAATATAATATTTGTTTTAAAAACTCTTTTTTGTCAATTTTGACACTATTGGGTATTTTGTTATTGATAAATTCATAACAGCATTATTACTTCGAAAATATTTTTTATAACCAATCTAAATATGTCAAATTATCTTATAAAATTAATTTAATTCAAAAAATGTTTCAAATTACATTTATTTGGGTATTTATTGTATCAATTATCTTAATATTTCATTAATTATGTAATTACTGCATCACCATTGTGTTATAAATAAATTAAATTTTTTAATGTATAAAAATTATAAATAAAATACCATTATGTAGGAAATTATTTTATATTTATAAGGAATATTTATAATATAATTTATATTATGTATAACCTTATATTAAAAATATTTTAGTTATTAAACTTTCATTTTAACTTTTTTAACTCGTCTTTGAATTAAATAATAATAAATGTCCTAATCTAATCCAAGTGGACCTAAATGATAATATTTTATTCCTAAGGTTTTTTTGTTCGAGATACACTTCTCCCATAGAATTAGGACATGTTTTTGGGTAATATTAATATCATTTTTACCCTAAATTACCCTATTTACTTTTAACCGTGGAAAATAAAATTAAAAAGTTATTATTCACAAAAAATTATTTTAATCTTATTGAACCACATTTTACCCCTTGATATTAACCTTGTCTCTCGGATTTTCGAAATTCCACTCACAAAAGAAGTAAAATTAAGTTTTGTGTGAATTTTCAAATTTTCCTAGGAGGTGGGTAAAAGAGGGTGAAAGTTCAATAAAATTTTTATATATCTAAAATTATTATAAACTAACTTCAATGAATTACATTGAACTTATATAGGTATTATGTATCTATTTTGACCTCAATTAAATTTAAATAAAATAAATAATTATTTAAAAAAAATTCGGTTTTAAACTATAACTCAGTGTTTTTCACTATTCATCAAAAATTGAACATTTTCAGAAAAGTTCCAAACTTTCACCCTAGGCTAATTCCGTTATTCTTAATTTAAAAATTAAGTCCATTTTGAAATATAAAATGCATACAATTTCAAAAAGTGGGTATTACTATTCATAACAACTAGTTTGATTGGTTGTGGTGTGTGTTAGAACTCGAAGTTGCGTACAACACACGCTACTATATTATTCAAAGAGAAGCGTAGCGTGGAAGCTTGGGGTGTCAAATTCTCCCCTCCTTCAAATAGTTTCATCCTAGAAATTTCTAGAATACTACCTCATGAAAATACTCGGGATATTCTTCATCATAAGTTCCATGGGTTCCCATGTTGCCTCTTCCATTTTATGGTTTCTCCATAGAACTTTTACCAGATGAGTCGTCCGGTTTCTCAGCACTTGTTCTCTCGTATCAAGAATTCTGGCGGGCTCTTCGCAGTAAGATAGATCTGGTTCTAGTCTTAATTCCTCATAGGTGAGTATATGCATTGGATTAAGCATGTATTTTCTCAACAGTGATACATGGAACCCATCGTGAACTTTGGAAAGACATGGCAGCATTGCCAAATGGTAAGCTACAGCCCCAATTCGTTCTAGAATTTCGAAAGGTCCAATGGACCTGGGACTCAATTTACACTTCTTACTAAAACGTAAATCTCCCTTCCATGGAGATACCTTCAAGAAAACATGATCTCCTACCTAAAATTCCCAATCCTTCCTTCGGTTGTCAGCATAGCTCTTCTGCCTACTTTGAGCTGCTTTGATGTGGTTTTGGATTACCTTCGCCTTTTACATCGTTTCCTCCACTAGTTCTGGGCCTACGAGTTTTCTTTCAACAACATCATCCCAACAGGTTGGTGTGCGACATCTCTTTACAGATAACTCTTTATATGGTTTCATCTGAATACTTGAATGGAATCTATTGTTATAAGAAAATTCCACCATAGGTAACTATTGATCCCACATACCCTGAAAGTCAAGTGAGAAAGATCTCAACATGTCTTCTAAGGTTTGAATTTTTCATTTTGATTGTCCATCTGTTTGAGGGTGGTAGGCAGTGCTCAAACGAAGATCAGTATCCAAGGGCTTCTGAAGACTTTTCCTAAATCTTGAAGTAAAATGGGGATCATGATCCGAAACAATTGATAGGGGTACTCCATGAAGCCTAACAACTTCATTAATATATATCCTTGCTAGACTTTCAAGTGGTAAATCTTCCCATATAGCAAGAGAATGTGATGACTTGGTGAGATGATCAACAATGACCCATATTGCATCATTCTTTCTAAGAGTATTTGGTAGTCCCATGACAAAGACCATCGTGATATTATCCCATTTCCACTCAGGTATGGGAAGAGGTTACATGACTCCTCCAGGTTGTTTCCTTCCAGCTTTCACTTATTGACAAACCATACATCTTGACACAAAATCAGCAATATCCCTCTTCATGTTGTCCCACCAAAAATGTTCCTTCAAATATCTATACATTTTGGTGCTCCCATGGTTTATAGATAAATTGGAACTATTGAGCAGCATCCAACAATTCCCTTTTTAGATCAGGTGTATCGGGAACACAAAGTCTCTTCCCAAATTTCAAAATTTCATCTTCATACACAAAGTCACTCAATCTTCCATCATTTACAGCTTTAATCATATTTTTAAGCTCTTCATCATCGGTCTGAGAACTCTTTATGTTTTCTAGTAAATATGGTTTGGAAACCATTTGAAAAAGCATTGATGTTTCACCTTCCATAGTTATTCCCATGTACATATCCACTAGATCCAAGAAAATAGGATCCCTTTCAATTCTCATATTGTTCAAAACTCCATGATCTTTTCTGCTCAAATCATCTTCCACCTTATTTTCATTCCCCGTGTGGTAGTGTATCGTGCATTCATAATCCTTGAGTAATTCGAGTCATCTCCTTTGCCTCATGTTGAGTAATTTTTGTGAGAAAATATACTTCAAACTCTTAGGATAAGTATAAATCTCTCATTTTTTACCATAGAGGTAGTGTCTCCATATCTTCAAAACAAAGACCACAACTACTAACTCGAGATCATGAGTAGGATAGTTTTTCTCATGAATTTTCAACTGTCATGATGCATATAAAATAACCCTATCATTCTGAATAAGGACACAACCAAGTCCTTTCTTCGATGCATCACTATAAATAATGAACCCATCATTCCCTGATGGTAGTGTCAATATAGGATAATTGACTAATCTTCTCTTCAGTTATTCAAAACATTCTTTACACTCTTTTTTCAAAACAAATTTATCCCCTTTAAGGGTGAGCTTCGTTAATGGGTTAGCCAACCGGGAAAAATTCTGGATGAAATATCGATAATTACCTACTAAACCAATAAAACTGCGTACCTCGGTTATACTCATTGGTGCTGGACATTCTGGGCTTTCTCTTGTCTTAGAAAGATCAATAGAGATTCCATCTTTGGAGACAATATGGACAAGAAAAGAAATCTCTTGAAGCCAGAATTCACACTTGCTAAAATTCCCATATAATTCATGTCTTCACAGAGTCTTCAAGATAATGCGCAAGTGATTTTTGTGATCTTTGTATCTTTTTGAGTATACCAAGATATCATCAATAAATAACACCACAAAATCGTAGAGATATTCCTTGAAAACTTGGTTCATTAGATCCATGAACACAGAGGGTGCATTAGTCAGCCCAAAAGGCAGTACTGTAAACTCGTAATGCCCGTACCTGGTTTGAAGTGTTGTCTTCGGAATGTCTTCCTTCTTCACACACAACTGATAGTATCCAGATCGAAGTTCAATATTTGAAAAGTATTGAGCTTCATCCAGTTGTAAAAATAAATCATCAATGCGAGGTAGGGGATACTTGTTCTTTATTGTTATAGAATTGATTTCCCTATAGTCAATGCACAACCTCAAAGATCCATCATTCTTCATAAAAAAATGGACAGGGGCTCCCCATGGAGAAACACTGGAGAGAATAAATCCCTTATTACTCAATTACTCTAGTTGTTTCTTTAGTTCAACTAACTACACAGTTTCCATTCTATAAGGGGTCTTTGATATGGGCCTTGATCTAGAAATTAAATCAATGGAAAACTCAATTTCTCATTCTGGAGGATGTCCAGGTAAATATTCTGTAAACCAATCAACATATTCTTTCACAATAGGTACATCCTCTATTTGAACATTCCTTTCATCACCCATAGTTATTTCATTCTCTTCCTCCCCGATAATTGAATTTGGTTGTGCTACTAGGGGTGGATCTAGATAAGAATTAGGTGGTGGTGATTCTGCTCTAAAGATAAGGTGTTCCTTATCATCATCATCAAAAATTGTAACCCCCTTCTTCTTACAATATATCTTCTCATCATAGTTCGAAATCCAATCCATACCAAGGATTATATCAAAATCAATCATAGGTATGAAGAAGAGATCAACAGATAAAGAACATTTATGTGCTCTAATGGGAACTACTTCACAGAACATTGTAGCAATGATATTTCCCTTAGGATTTTTAACTGACAACCCCCTTGTTAAATCAAATTGGAAATATCTAATTTTCTTAGGAAACTAGAAATATATGAAACAATGCGTTGATCTAGAATCAAATAATGCATTTTCTAAACTTGAGGAAACAATTAAATTACCTACCACCACGTCTTTCGGAGCTTCTACCTCAGTAGTAGTGATAGTATAAGCTTGGCCTTGATCCCATGTCCTTTTATGAGGTAATTTCCCCAGATGATTAGGACATTCATTTGCATAATGTATCATCTCCCTACAGTTGTAGCATTGAACATCAGTAGCTTCTTTCTTCCCCTTGCAATCATGAGCTCGGTGTCCTTTTTCACCACACTTGTAACAAACTCCCATTCCTTTCAACCAAGTTCTGGGATGTTTCATCCCACATTTACTAAAGGATGGATATTCAACTTTTCTCTTCTTCCCCTTATTTCCATTTTCGGAGTGATCAGAAGATCTCTTCTTCTCTTTCTTTTCTTTAAAGTCGTAAGACTTAGAGAAATATTTTTCTATCTTGATGTCACATGAGACAATATCTTCATATGATGAGAAGGATTGTGAGACTAATGCTCGATGAAGAAATGGTTTTAACCCATCAATGAAACGATAAATCTTACTCCTTGGGTTATGTATATAATCTATTGCATGCCTCGCTAACCTTGTAAAGTTATCCTCTTACTTTGCGACATTCTCATCCTCCTTTTGTCTCAGACTCAGAAATTGCCTTTCCATATCTGCTCGATTGTCATGAGGAAAGTATTTTTCCAAGAAAATCAATTTTAACTCCCTTCATTCCATATTTGATACTTCATCATCTCCCTTCATGTTTTGAATCAATGACCACCATTGATCAGTATCTCCAGTGAGGCGATAAACTGCCATGACAACTTTTTCCCTTTCGCTACTCCCCAAGGCGTGGAATATTTTCTCTAAAGAACTTATCCATTTATCAGATAACAATGGATTTATACTCCCATTTAATGATGGTGTTTGTTGCCTCATGAAGCAATCTAATATTGATCCTACACGTTGTGGATCGGGGTTCTCCATATGGGTAAGTTTATAATTCATAACCTGAGTGAGTTGTCCTGGTATGGTGATTAGCTGATCAGCACCAGTTGCATCACCAACTCCACTATAATTATCTTGAGCAGGAGGGCATTCACTACATGTAGTGCATCCATTGATACGGTTTCCATTCCTTCCACTAGGAGCTATTTCTAAACAATGGAATAAACTAGATCAGTTTATGAATCAAAATACATAATTCCAAACTTGTAAAACACTTATCCTAAATTGAACAGTTTATGGATATAATTCATAATCATAAAAATGTCTTCTTTGAGGAAGTATATACTCATAAACCCTTCACAATGGTTTTTCATGAAAATGAGAATTATCCTAACCATATCCCTTGGGAGTGTCGTAACAAAGAGTGCAGCAAGGCCCATTGTCGTGCACCAGTTCTCGTTCGAGTCTAGCTCAAAGCGGTGTTTTTGGGTTTTACCCCTAGGTACATCTGTGCCAGAGCCGCCTCTACCTGCTCGTATCCAGACAGGGATGTATTACTCAGAAAATTCACAAAATCTCTACAATACCAAAATTCTAGGAATCTCTTCTGTACTAATCCTCAAAGTATATATTAGGGATATGTGCTCTAATCAGGGGTTATCTAAATATATCTTCCAAGGATTATACTAAACTTTCTCTGATACCAACCATAACGCCTTGACCCCAGTTACCCAGATTCAGTGTATTATTACATAGCATTGGCTGATCACAAAAGATCAAATCTCTAAAGACAAATTAGTTTAGTAGCCTTGGAAACACTAGATACATTCATAAAGTTTACATTACACCATAAATTGAAAACTACAACAACATATTTTCATCATGACCCCTCATACTATCCCTGAAGGTCATTCATAAATACTTATTAACATCCTGGGAAAAATAAAACATTGAAAAGGGTGATCTCAGATGCTCAGTAAGGATAACAATATAGTGGAAACTTTCATAAATAAAAACAAACATTTAAGGCAATGTATAACTACAAAAAAAAGCCTTTTAAACTTGATCTTCAGAATAATATGGCATAAATAAAATGAGATAATTCTATTTACTTATTCACATGGATATTCTACTAATCGAGTAATCACATGCAATATCAATAACCACTTTCATAATGAAGGAATGTATAATGACAGACTATCATAACCACATAGTCAAGGCCTTGTGCCAAGACTACAAATAAGATTTTGTCAAGGCATTGTAACAAGACACTAGTTTTTCTCATGAGACCTACCGATGCATCTAGGATCTGTAGCGGGCTCCACCCGTCACTTATTGAGTTCAATGAATTCCTCATAAGAACAGGTTTAAACATAACTAAAACATTAGTATTAAAACTAGGATATTAAATGTCAATACTTTCTCCATAAAACATGAATTGTATAAAAATAACACATACACAGTCAAACATATCACAAAACCTTCATTACAATATGGAAGTTTTGTATCATAATAAATCAACTTCAGATAAGCTTAAAATCCATCAAAGGATGTTGACATAGATGAAATCAAAACTATTTGAGTGAAATATCTCTTTTTTTGAAATCATGTAAAAGTCACATAATTATAAAACATTTACTTTGAAAATATCATTATTAGCTTGTAAGGGAAGCTTCAAATATTTTATAGGGGAGGAAAATAGACGCACTCGCCGTATAAGTTAAAAAGAGGCATTCTTACCTCAATTTTGTCAAAAAGGTTAAAAAGGACCTTGTTTGGAAAACGACGGAAAGATTCCTTTATAAAATTCTTATAAAAAGTAAAAAGAGGCTATAAATGACTTTAAACCATAGACTGTAAAATAGTAAAAATGATTTGAAATACATTTTTAAGAAACATGGATGTGGATGATAAAGAGGTCCCAGTATATACTTACATATAAACAACCTCGGATAATGAAGAGATTGTGAAATAAACCCTTACCTTGTACTTTTCCTTGGACGAGGGTAGGTTAAAATCCTGTATAATGGTGAAATAATTGTTATTAAATTGTAAAAGAATCATATACATTAATATGATATAATGTATTATCTTTTAACATTACTTTGTTAATAATATCTCATTATTATCATTGTTTCGGGTGTTAACTTACTCGTTTTCTTTTATATGTTTTGTTACATAAGTCGTGTTTTTTGTGGATAGGTTGTATCTTATTCATGTCCAGAATGATATTAATTCATTAAACATTATATTTAATCATCAAATTAAATTTGGTCTTGAATGGATACGATGGGGAATGAAACTCATCACATTTGTGGAGATGGTAGTCCGTACGTACGCACGAGCGACAATATCATTATTTTGATATTAAAATAATATATAATTGGATGGAATATCATATATACAGAATCATTATCTTGTTATATTTATTATTTACATAAATTACACATCATTATTATACCCATCCAAATAATAATGTATTGAATAATAATTACACCACGATGTGGAGACGGTAAGCCGTACGTACGCACGTATGGTGAAATGTCATTCAAGGGATGGATAGAATACTGAATATGGTTGTACCATGTATGTAATAACATCACTGTATATAGGAGATACTGGATTTATTATTTTATAATTGAAATAACAAAGAACGAAGAAGTTGAAGAAGAAAGGAACTTGAAAGAGGGTGGTGAAAATATTATCTCTTCTTCGGGTTATTCCTTTTGATTTGATCAAAAGGTCTCCTAAGTTTGGATTTCTGATCAAAATAAGGCCTCTTGGTTTAATTGAGGGAAGTTGAGAGAATATTTGGGCAGGTTTTGGCTGAGTTAAAAGGCTTTAAAGGTGTGAATTAGAGAGAAGGGTGAGTGCCCTTTTATAAGAGGGGTGAGGGGAACCTTAGGAAAAACTAGAAAGTTTATTTTATAATAAATTCTTATTCAGTTTTTAATTGCTCCAAAGTGAATTTTTTATAGGTTAAGGTAGGAATGGTTCGAAAACCACCCAACCAATAGGTTTTAGATAGGTTTGGGTTACTGTATTAACAGTATCTTTTAATTTTAACACTTAGTTAATTAGTTTCACATTTACCATGTCCCTTTGTATTTTTATATTATATGGTTAATAAGCATACTACATACATCCAAGAGAACCTCACGTCATTCATTAATAACACACCTATAATTATATAAGTTTCTTGCCCGAAACATAGATTTTTAGGAATATAATATCAATTAATAATATAATATTTGTTTTAAAAACTCTTTTGTGTCAATTTTCACACTATTGGGTATTTTGTTTTTCATAAATTCATAACAGCATTATTACTTCAAAAACAATTCTTATAACTAATCTTAATATGTCATATTATCCTATAAAATTAATTTAATTCATAAAAAGTTTCAAATTAATTTTATTTGGGTATTTATAGAATCAATTATCTTAATATTTTATTAATTAGGTAATTACTGCATCACTATTATGTCATAAATAAATTAAAATATTTAACGTCTAAAAATTATAAATAAAATATCATTATGTAGGAAATTTTTTTAGCTTTATAAGTAATATTTATAATCGAATTTATCTTATGTATAACCCTATATTAAAAATATTTTAGTTATTAAACTTTGATTTTAACTATTTTAACTCTTCTTTGAATTAAATAATAATAAGTGTCCTAATCTAATCCAAGTGGACATAAATGATAATAATTTATTCCTAAGGTTGTTTTTGTTCTAGATACACTTTTCCAATAGAATCTTGACATGTTTTAGGGTAATATTAATATCAATTTTACCCTTAATTACCCTATTTACTTTTAATCGTGGTAAATAAAAGTAAAAAGTTACTATTCACCAAAAATTATTTTTATCTTATTGAACCACATTTTACTCCTTGATATTAATTATGTCTCTCAGATTATCGAAATTCCACTCACAAAAGTTATAAAATTATGTTTTATGTGAATTTGCAAATTTTGCTAGGAGGTGGGTAAAAGACGGTGAAAGGTTAATAAAATTTTTATATACCTAAAATTATTCTTAACTAACTCCAATGAATTACATTGAACTTATATAGGTATTATGTATCTATTTTTACCTTAATTAAATTTTAATAAAATAAATAATTATTTAAATAAAAAATTTGTTTTAAACTATAACTCTGTGTTTTTCACTATTCATCAAAAATTGAATGTTTTCAGAAAGGTTAAAAAATTTCACCCCAGACTAATTTAATTATTCTGAATCCAAAAATGAATTCCATTTTGAATGATAAAATGTATAAAATTTAAAAAAGTGGGTATTACTATTCATAATGGCTAGTTTGATTGGTTGTGGTATGTGTTAGAACTCGAAGTTGCGTACAACACACGCTACTGTATTATTCAAAGAGAAGTGTACCATGGAAGCTTGGGGTGTCACATGTGTACTCACCCCACACAGAAAAAGTACATGGAGTGTACCCAAAAAATTTGGGATTTTTTCCCATTTTCCTTATTTTCCCAAAAACACTTAAGGAAAAAAGGAAAAGAAGAAATCTATACCTCAAGAATAAGAACCGGGTTCTTACACTCATTTGCTCTAAAATGGAACTTCCACCACAATGGGGACTTAGAAGATGCACATGCATCATCCTATTTCACATTTAATGTGAAAAAATAGAAACATTATGCCCACAAAATAAACCTCCATTTAGATTGAAAATATTTGGAACTTCTTAAAGAAGAACATGATTCCATTAAAACTGATGTTCTTGAAAGATTCTACAACATCTACTTTTTCATTTTAATGATAATACAACCCCCCCCCCCCAAACTCATCAGAAATTACCATCATATCCAACAAAGAATTAAAAATAATGGGAATTTAAACTAATTTTCAAAGATAACTATACTCCTATAAACAAGCATGATAGGACTTTGGATCATTCGGACAGAATGAATTTTAATGGACAGACTTTCCACACAAATAGCACAGCATGATCCTGCACCAAAAAAACTAATTAAAAATCTACAAACCTTTTGATACCATATAAAACACCAAAAAATTTAGGTCTCATTCTATTGCTGGAATTCCCTTCACTACTTCTAGGCCGAACCTTCAAGTAATAAGGTTGAAAACTTTACCTTTAACTACCTAGGAAAATCAAGAAAACAAGGGTTTATTTTAATACATGCATCCACTCTTCTACTTCTAGAGGATCTACTAAACTAATGAATATATGGGGATTAAATTTTAAAACTCAATAAGAGAGGTCTTACATTGATCAAATGGAGGGTCTTTTAATGGTGAACCACCCATGGACGCACTAAGAATATGTACTGATTCTTTGTGGGGGTGTACACTAGCCAGCAATGAAATGGAGAACCTGATTAAACCAATCCACCTTCCAAAACTCACCACAAACAAACATCAAACACGTAAAGACAAACTCAAAAGCTTCATAAAAATTTTCTCAAAAGATGCACTAAACATTATATCAAAACAAACTCATTGATAAGAACCCAAAGTTGAAATACCATTCAAACATCAAGAGTTATAAAACTGAAAACACATCTTAGGAGATATCCCAAATCACATGGAGACACACCACACAACCACTAGTTATCAAAACATCACACTATCTTTTAAAAAAACTTGATTGGAAACTATCTTGGTGGGTTTCAGACTCACCAATTGTATTCTATGGAGCCTAAAACATGTATATTCTCATGAAAAATCTAGAACCCATCACCTCATATCATAAAAAATTCAAATTTTCACATATTTATATGTATGTGGTCCCTCATGGAAAAACTAAAGGTTATAACAAAACATTTCCGATTTCCAGAACAAAAGATTCAACCCACACTTTCAACTTTTCAATCGACTTTCAAATTGAAAAATTCATAAAACTTTTCAACGTTTTACTAACCACTAAGAATATATTTTTTTCAAACTCTACATGTCAATCCAAAACATTTCATCCCATTCAAAAATTTATAACAGCTCAACAAGCCACACTTAAAAATATATTTTTCCAGAAACTAACATAAACTAATTCATGTTTTTCAAACAAACAATTGTCAATAATTTACAAGTTTTAAATATGAAAATAAAATTCCCATTGAGCACATTTCTATATATTAAAAAATCATTTTATAAAAACCCACTTTCTTAAATATTATTTCAAGATTATTCTGAAAATTCATTTTCCATATTCCCAAAACTAAACCGTTTTCACTTTAAAATCTAATTTTCATAATTTAAAAAGTATGAATTTTCAAAAAAAAATCATAACCCAAGAAGACGTAAATAAATTATTAAGAGGAAACTAGTGTCTTTGGGAAACTAAGCCATATGGTTAGTAACCATAATCCAATCACACCACCATCATAGAGAGAATTCTAGGCCTATGTCCCTAGCATCACATGGCTTTATAGTCCATATGATCTCACTGAGACTATTATCCCAACTCGCTTTTCATTTACATACCCAAAAAAACACACAATAACTAAAGGAACCAAGAGAAACTTAACTTCCCATAGAAACATGTGTCCCAGCCTAAGCTGATCTGCCCAAGCACCCTACTCATAACTAGAACATCATGTCCCGAAAATACCAGCTCTTGTATATCCATAATATTTCCCAAATAACATGACAAAAAAGAGTGTGACCTTATCTGATACAATTTTTTCATGAACCAAGCTGGAGTTCCATTCAACCCGACACCCAGCCTAGCTTATAGCATTTCCCAAAGGGTGTTCTTGATCCCCAAGGGATGGAAACCAGTTCCTGGGTATCCAAAATGCTTCTTTGGAATGATTTCACCCATTTTCATTAGCATAAATATCCAACATAACTAAACAAGACATAACTGAATGACTAAAGAAAAATATGGTATAAAAGAATTCAGATTCAAAGTTTTTACAAATTCAACCAAAACCAATGGTACAAAAATATAAGGGAGAACAATAAAATAACCTTGGAACCTCCATGATACAATAGTGGAATCTCTTTAAAACCATCACTCATGACACCTTTAAGTGAGGAACACTAGAATTCAGATCCACTATCATCACCATGAAACGTCTTTCCATTTCTTGGGATATAAAAAACAAAGTCTATATACAGCTGAAGTGTGTGTAGGTTGTGAGAAAAATCTTAGTAGGATTTGAACCAAAATAGAAGGTTCTATGTTATAATAATAAAATATTAATTATATCCACTTTTTTTAAAAAAATATTTTGGAATATTTTAACAAAATCATTTTACAGGAAAACCATTTATTCTAGGAAACATTTCTAGAAGACCACTTTTAATGGTAAAATTTCAAAAGGGATATTTTACTATGATAAACATGATTTAAAATATAATACATCCAAGTTCTACCATTTTTTATGGAAGAAAACACATCCCATAATCTACATGTCAAAAGTGAGCACAACAGGTAAATCTCTAAGGGTAATCTAGATCAAGGGAGACAGTAAAACCTCATACCTCAATGAAAGGTGGTATAGTAACCACTACTAATAGATTTCAAATACATGGGATACTTGTTGGGGACACCACAATGGTGTAATAGTCTTCAATCATCATCATAGTTTAGTTAGTTTTTTAATCATCAATAAAGCTTTGTGAAAATTGTACATGCCACATCCAAATAACTAGTGTACTATAAATAGTCATCCCACCTAGATAACAGGGATTAACTTTTTCTCAATCCCTTATTTCACATGTTACACAAATCATAATTTTCAAAAAAAACATTCCAATCCATATAAACATCCAAGTAAAATCACCACTTTTACAAACCATATCCTGGAAACCACTATTTTCCATAAATAAATGACTTTCCACAATACACACACCAAAACTTATTAAAAGCTCATTTTCACCCCTTTCACCACCAAAGAAACCCATTTGAAAAAAAACACAATGAAAGGGCACAATTAATTCGAACCATTTCAATGGGCCAATCCCTTTTTCAATTTCACACTTAAACCAAGTTTTCTTTAACACATGCATCACATAATTGAAAAAATTCAAATTTAAAGGTTCACAAAAAAAGACACATGCCCAAAATAGTCGATATATCATTGAAAACACACATTCAAATGTTTTCATACCATTGGTACCTTTGAAAATCCATTCTAAACCATCCACACATGGCACAAAACACTTTCAAGAAACACTACCATAAACTTACATAAAACATAACCATTTTTCTTCATAAAACTCATTTTTATCACATAAGCATGAAAAATTACTTCAAAATATATATTTCACACCACAAATTTATACCCTAGAACATGTATAAATACAAAAATAGACATATTAATACCATATAACAATGTTAGGGAAGGGAACCACATACCTCATGTGTAGAAACTTAAAGAAATTGGTGTGAAACCACAATCGCACCACCACAACATCATATCAAGTAAATTTCAAACACTAAATAAAAAATTGAACCCTAAAAAATAGTATTTATCCCTAAAAAGACCACCTAACCTTCTGGAGATATGAAACCCCAATAAAGAAGAGGAGAAACCCTAGAAAAGAAGGAAGAAATGAGAGAGAAACCACTTACTTGGTGATTATTTGAAGAAACCGCATCAGATCCACCAAAGGGAGACCAAGAGGATGAGAGGGAGGTTCCTAGGTCTTGGGAGGCTAAATGGGTTAATCAAGGATGGTTTTTTTTCTTAATACCTAGAGGAAAAAAAATTAATTTTCTTATTTTGAATGACCTGGATAGGATGCAAAATTTTCTCACACAATTTGCCAAACTGTGTGGAAATTGTGCGCCCTTTAAGGTCCAAGGGTATTAAGTCCCATGGTTACAAACATGTTTTTACAAACCATGTGGAAACCATCTGATTTGTCATTTCTCAAATACACCACTTGGTTGCACTATTTCAAAGTCTAGGATCATGGTTTCCCTTAACCGTGTGCAAACTGTACTCCAACTTCTGTCAAGGCCAAGTTTATCATTTTTCTACAAAACACAAGTGAAACCCAATAGAAAAAATAAATATAAAAAATAAATAGAATAATAACCCAAAAATTCAAAACCTTCACACTAGGAACACGATTAGAAAACTGAGTCACAAAAATGAACTGGATCTTAAATCAAAAATAAAAAACTCAGGTGTGATAGAGTCAACCGAAAAGTTAAGTTGATAATAATCGATGAGGTTTGGAGCTTAACGTTGTTGAGAAGGTGTTTTTGTGAATTTCAATATGTAATATGGTTACAATATTTAGGAAGAAAAGAAAATACTATCCCTAGATATATTAGCACCTTTGAGATTTTTTATTGAGTACGGATTGGAGCTTATCACTTAGTGCTCCCACCAAACCTCTATCAATTTATCGATGTGTTACATGTATATCTCCTAAGTAAGTAAATACTTTATCCTTAATATTTAATAAACTCAAAGTTCATACTAAGGGATTATTATCTTTCTTATAAATAACAACCAGTACAAATCGTGGATCGTAGAGATAAAGTTTTACAAAACAAGACTACTCACCTGGTTAAAGTTCTATAAAGGAATCATAAATTCGAAGAAGCTACATGGGAACCCAATGATATAATTAAATAGATATATTATAATTTTTTATTTTAGAGTGAGAAAATTTTAAGGCTTAAATTCATTTTAATAGGGGTAGAATGTAACACCTTGAGATTTTATAATATATTTATTTTTAATTAAACTTAATAACTTTGATAGCTTGTGATAAATGCAACCCCAAATGAAAATGAACTATAATATAATATACCATTATAAAATATCTATTAAATTGGTTTTATTAATATGAATAAAAAATTTTAAAAATATTTATAAAGGTCTTATATAAAGTAAATATATTTTTTTAGTAAAGACTTTATATGTTTCAAAAAGATACTTTTTCCTTAAAACCATTTTTATTTATTTTAATGAGAGAATAAAATAATAATATTTTTAAACCTATAAGAAAAATTATTTGATAAAATTAACATAATTTTGGAAATAAAAATTTCAATAATTATTGTAGTGAAGTTTTTGAATTTGTTTTAAATATTAATTTTTTGATGAATAATGAAAATTACTGATTTTTATTAAAAATTAATTTTTATTTAATGTATTTACCAAGTTACCTTTTTTTAAACGTTTATAAAAGAAAAAATTATTCCATTATATTATTTTTAATCAATATTAGTTCATTTGAATCAATTTTATGATGAATTTTGATATAAAAGTTTTTTATACTTAAGAAAACATTCTCTTTGAAAAACTACTTTTCATCGTGTTTGTAGGTTTAATTTTAAATTAAATTATACCAATTATATGTATTGAATTGGTTAAAATAGATTCAATATTTTTAATCTGACTAACTAATATAATTTAATAAATACAACTTAATTTTATTATACTAAATTGAGAAAAATGTAAAGGCCTGTCATCACTGTTTATGTTAAAACAGGTTTACTGGGGGTTAAATTTAATAGATAAGGGTTAAAATAATATAAAATATTTTCTAAATTATATTATATTTCTATATTTAGAACCTATATATTCTAATATTCTGTGATTTTTCATTTTTAATTCCATTGGTGTGAATAAGACATCAATATATTTTATTCTTTATAAAAGTTCCAAGTGGGTCCTCTCCGCCACTAGTAAAAGAACTACCCATCTCCTATCCTATCCACACATTAGAGGAATTTTGATTCATCCAAGGCACACCCAAATACATTAAATAAATTCCTACACATGAATTAGGTTCCTTTTTTTATCAGAAAACCATCCTAGGAAGGCTTTAGGTATAAACTTAAATAGGTTGTCTGAAGAAGAGGTTTTGTTCTTAAGCATTAATTTTCATTTTATTTATTCTTATACCTCTTTAAAATCATTCTATACCCTTCTGAAATAATAAAACCAGTATATTTAATATATTTATATGTTTTTATTTTAATTTTTTCCCCTATATAGTTCTCACAGTCAATCAAAATGGAAACGAAACCATCGATCGTGTGTACGGAAGATTACCGCCTCGCGAATAGATGTAATTTGTTTTAAATCACCACCTCTCATGGCTAGATATAATGATGTATTGAATGTTTATATATGATATTTTTGACATTATTGTACTTATTTAATTACAATATCATATATACATTCTTACCATCCAATTTTTTAGAAAACAATAATTTCGTTCGTGTGTACATGTGGACTACCACTTCCATGAAGTGTTGTGATTCGTTTTTTATATTATTTCTACATGGATGGTAATAAGGATGGATTCTATGAATATATATGATTTATATTATATAATAATTAATCATCGATATTGAATTATTAATTATCTTTCTTTTGTTCTATCGTTCAAAAAATGAAAACAACATTCATGCATTTGTATGGCCTACCATCTCCAGGAATGGTGAAATTAATTTTTATGTATATAAAATTTATGGATGACTATAAATATACATATAATGAATATAAATGGTATCTATTTAATGATTAAAATTATTGATTTTATGTAAACATGATCAAATTATAAGTAAAAAAACTACTAAAACCAAAACTTACTTGAAAAAACAAAGCAGTTATTTACTAGAACTATGATTTTAATAAAGAATTGTAAATAAACAAGTGTTAAAAGGTTATAATAAATTAATGTATGATAGAATATATATTATTATGTTTATATAATATATTTATAATAAATCTATATTTTTTATATTGTAGTTCCAAATACATACAAAGGAATTCGTACCTGAGCTAAGAGTTTTATATTACAATCTCATTGTATATCGGGATTGTGTATTATTAAGTTTCCGGTGTGGAAATTTCATGACATACCTCTCAAGAAAAAAAATATTTTTTTATCCTATATATTTATATATTATGTTTTTCTTTATTTTCCCTATATTTAATAACTCAAGATACTGAAATATTTTTTTATGAAAAACCAAATTTATTTCACGCTTTGGTCAAAAAACATTTTTCTCCCATCTCCAGGTTTTCTTAAAATTATTTCAATAATGATTTAAATATTATTATATTATTATTTAAATTTAATTTTAAGCATTATTTACTTTCTAAAAAAATATTTCAAAGGAATATTCTTGTCATCTTCTTAACAATGAAATTTTGAATTTTTTACAAAAGTGTAAAAGAAATTTTATCTTATAACATATATGGAATGAATAGAATTTCTTTTAGTTGTTACCACTAAATGATATTAATATTCCTTTAAAAAATTTCATATTTTTTTTATAAAATTAAAATTTATTATTTGGGAAAGTTTTATATTTTATATTAGTTATTTCAAAGTAAAAGAGGTTATTTTCCTGAAGAAATGTTTCAAGTAATATTTTAAAAGAAATTTTCATCTAAGATGAAATAATTTTATGTTTACTAATATTTAATGGGTATATGATCTAATGATACAATCATTATTCTTTCTCTCTATGGTTTATGATTATGATAAAAAGATATTTATGACACTTGTCTCTTTCCTCGAGTTATTTTATGATGATATGATGAATGTTTTATTATCTTATGGAACACTTATGTGTGGTTTTAATTATGTGATGGGTGGTCTCGGAATTATATAGACCTACAATTTATTGGGAAAATATGGATATATCTTTAGATAAATAAGACTACAATGGGGAGTGAACCCAGTTCACTAAGGGACTCTGTCTATTCTGATAGTCTTGGGAGTAAACCATGACAACTATAATAGTTTGGGGAGTGAATACAATCCACCATTACAGTATTGGAAATTATCCTTAAATAAAATTGATTTTCTATGCTTATTTTCATTCCAAAAATATTTGTCTGACATCGAATTTATGCTATCATGTATCTTGATATCTGATTTCTTTATAATGCATGTCCTATGAACTTCCATGATTTATGTCATGACCCAAGATTATGATCTATGATTTGTAGGGTATAGTATTAAAATGTTATATTCAAGTTATCGTACCCTTATTCACATGTTATGTTTAATTAATCATTTATATATCCCTTTTTAATTTTATTAAGCATATTAGCTCACTTTTTCTTATGTTTCCATTACCAAGGATATGTAGAAAGGTATTAAGTATTTTATATCTAATAAGGGTGATAGTTATGATTATCCTTGTGGAAAATCATGTAGTTTACTTATGAAATGGTTGTATATGTATCCATGTTTCCAAATATACTAGATATGTAGGATTCTGGAATGGATCATTATATTATATAATGAATATTATTCTAATAATATGTAATGTTTATACATATTAAGTATGGGTCTCTATATAAATAATTTTCTTATTTTTTCAATGCTCATTAAATTTTATATTGGTTGTAATTTGGAAACCTTGTCACTTAATCCAAATCATAAAATTAAAACTTTATACAATATAAACTTTCTCAATATAAGTACACAAATATTTTGGATTAAACTTTTCATATTTATGAGTATAACCTAGTGTAAATCCAAGATAATTTTATATAAAAACCCATAAACTTTTAGGTTGGATATGTAGATATGACTATTGATTTATTAATCAATAATTATTTAGGTCATTTACAAGGATGAAAATTACCATTCATGGTTTATGTTTATAGAACGTAGAAAATATAACACCCCAGAAAAAAATATATTTTAAAAACTACATTTCCTATAAAATATTCAAACCCAAACTTAAAAAAACTTTATTATAACATAAATAAACAATATTTAGGCTCTTACATACCCAAAAACAATTATGTTAAGGGTTTTATACAATTAGGGATAACCTTTAACTAATAAAAATCATATATTTCCCACCAAATAAATATTTTCCTCCAAAAAATGATAATTCCTTATATTAAAATTAGTCTTCAACATATCCCATAAAGTTTTACACGCATGAAACCTTATATACAACTTATTTGTAATACTCTTCTCCCTAACAAAAGAAAATTTAAATATAAGAAGGGTGATCTCAAATGCTATGTGAGTGG
The DNA here is from genome assembly GCA_963277665.1 of Viscum album. NCBI lineage: Eukaryota > Viridiplantae > Streptophyta > Magnoliopsida > Santalales > Viscaceae > Viscum > Viscum album. Next base: position 788,733,266 of record OY728166.1, read on the forward strand.
AATCATACATTAGAAGTTATCATATAATGAACAAGGAATATGTAATATGAAAGAGATAAATCAAAATAAAATAATACCATATTACTAATAAAAATTTCATGAAATATATACATGGATAAAATAAAAATTCAGTTAATCAAATGTTTAACAATAAATAATTTCATTGTGATGGAATGCATAATGTTCAAAATTTATTTCAAACCATCAGTGGTTTGTGATGAGATATTTTAAATAATTCAATATAATAATTCCTCATGCCAAGACAATATAGCTAATTCAAACTAAAAAGTCCTCGTATCAAGAAAATATAAATAAATTGGTTGGAATACACCAAATAACAAATAATATTTGTCACATGAGATCTACTAATACAATAAGGGGCTATATAATATAGATCTCACCCATTATTCAATAAGTCCAATGAATTCATCCTATTAAATTAATAAATAAATATCACAATAATTAATCAAAAATTCTTAGAAATAAATAAAACTATAGACTAAAATAACAATTATATGTAATTTTAGTATTTTCTCGGTCAACAAATTGAATATCCATCTTGGTAAACACCCATCAATTTGCTTTATATAATATAGTGTATTTAAACTGTATAGAGTCATGGATATATAGTTAAGAAAATAATGGAAATGATATAGAATACATCCATGAGATTAAATAAATTAGACATGAAAAAATTCATACTTCTTATCATACCATATATCTATGTAAAGAAAGATATTGAAATAAATGTGAAGTATTAAATTGCTTTGTTTACACGCAAACTCGAGTATGCAATGACAGTGATATAGAATAAATTTATAACATGGTTTTTGGATTTATGGGTATGAAAAAGTATTAATATATTATAAAATATATTTATAATGGTACAACTCAATAAAAATATATTTATCAATTCTTAAAATTAATCATTCATGTTTTAGTGAATTCATTTCAGGCTTTGAAAATATTTTTTCATCAAAAATGGTTTTATTGAATTTTTTATGATAGTATATCTAATTTATGAAACTTTTATAATTTTTTTAAAGGTTATAATTTTTTTATTTACTATATCAAAATTATATTAAGGTGAAATATTGTGAATACCTTGAAAAGTTTACTTTTTAATTGAATAATGAACAATACTAATTTTATAGAAAACTGTATTTCCCATTCAAGTATTAAAAAACTCCCATTTTTTGAATTTATTTTAAAATTTAATTTGTTATTTTTATTAATAATAATCCAATTAATTTCTTTGTAATCAAAATTATTCTTAATTTGGCTATAAAAACAGTTTTATACTTAAAAATTCATTTTTCAATAAAACTGTTTTTCATCATGTTTTACATGTTTATTTCAAAATAAATCTATAAAAATTGTAGAGAGATAATTTTATGAAATGTATTCCATATTTTTAATTAAATTAATAAATAATATTTAATATTTAAAGCATAATTTTTTATTATGAATAGTAATTGGGGAAAAAAGCATTACTATGGTAAAGGTTAAAAGTTGTTAATGAGGAGTTAAACTAAATATATAAGGGTTAAAATAAACTAAAAACCTTTATAAATATAATTTGAGGAATATATTTAGTTCTTATTATATTTTATGTTCTACCTTGGTCCATTTTTTATACATTTGTCTTGAGTAAGACACTGATTTATTTTAATCTTTTGAAAAATTCCAAGTGTGCCCCTTACCTCCCTTATAAAAGGACATAACCTCTCCTTTATACCTCACACATCATGAGGATTATATATGGGTAAATCCTTGATAATATTCTCCTATATTCTCTCCCCATTATCTATAGGTCCTGGTTTGTTTAAAATACCAACCTTAAAAGGCTTAGGTTGTAATCCAAAGGTGGTTATCTAAAGAAAAACATTAGATTTTAAATGATTATTTCAATTTAATTTATTCTTATACCTAATTAATTTTTGTTATAAACATGATTATATAATAACATAATCATCTAAATTATAATAATATGTTGTTATTTCGATGTTCAAAATTTTAGTCATATCCTTTTCTGTCAAATCAGAAATTAAATTATCTCACGTGTGTATGTGTGAACTACTGCTTCCATGTAATGATATGATTCATTTTTTATTACTATATTTAAAAGTTAGTTATTATTATGGATTTGATTTTTATATATGATATTTATTAAATAATTATTCTTATATTATTATACAATATTATCAACCTTCTTACCTTATCATTTATTGTGAAATGATAATGTCACTTGTCCATACATGTGGACTACCAGTACCTAGAAGTGATGTGATTTGTTTTCCATTTTTTATTTAAATGGTTGGTAATAAGGATATATTTATTTAATATATATATATATAATATTTATTATATAATAATTATTTTATAATGGTTATTTATTATTTACCTTTATTTTGTTCCATCCATCGAAAAGTGGAAACATCACTCATGTGTATGTACAGATTATTATCTCCACAAAGTGATATAATTTAGTATTCCTAACCACTCTATATGAATATATATAAATATATATATTATGATTACATATTATAATTATAAAACTATTAACAATATGGATATGTTGGAACAAGGATCAAAGTATAAGCACAGAAACTGTCGAATTGAAACATTTATGGAAAACAAAACATATATCACAATGAACATTGATTTTAATAAGGAATTGGAGATAAAAACTGATTATAAGTTATAATTAAATTATATATGGTATTATGTATATAACTATTAATTTTTAATATATATATATATTTATTATAAATGAGTTTTGAATGCATATGAACCAGGACTCGACTTGAAGGGTTTATGTTACAATCTCATTTTTTATGGTTTGTCTATACTCTATTTCGCTTGATAAAACTTATATGGTTATTATCCTTTAAATAATATATAATTTATTCACCTATAATTATTCATGAAATTTTCAATTAATAGTACAATTTTTATCTCTGTGGTATTTTTTTGAAAATCATATATCATTAATGGCAAAGATCAGCAGAAGTACATGCACGAAGACATGAAGGGAAATTGTCCAACCAGAGCAGGTTAGTGCCGAATGGGCCTAAGGATGCTAGCTGATGGGCCCCGTTGTTCCCTTACCTTTCGGTAAAAGAGAAGGTGCATAATGAGAAACGTTGGCTGAGTGAGATAATTCTCCTGACAATGGCGCCAAATGACTGGAGTCCGCCATCGTTGTGATTGATAGCGTCGATAACGGAAAGACAGTCAGACTCAATGATGATGTCGCCCCATCCACATTCAATAGCGAGCATCATACCAGCAAGGATGAACTTGGCTTCAGCGACCACCTATTTCCAGAATGTCTGATGCGGTTTATACTTAGCAACAAGGATTTTCCCTAGATGATTTCGGGCAAGGAGGCCGAGGGAAACAAACCCATCTTTTAGAAGCGACGCGTCCACATTGATATTCAGAATCCCTTCCATTGGGGGATTCCAGGGAACAGGGGGAGAGGGGGCGGTATAGAGAATCCATTGTGGTACTTAAAATTATCAACAAATTATTTTAAGAAAAGCTGACATTACTTCCTCTTTGATTAGGAATATTTTTCTACTATATCCATATTTCCATTAAAATGTTTTAAATATTATTTTTACTATTTTAAAATGAATTTATAAATTAATTTTTTACCCATATTTTAATTTCTATAAAAAAATTAAAAATAATCTTTATTTTATTTTCCATATTTTGTACATTTTACTAAAGGTGTGAATAAAATATTTCTTTTAACATATACCGCATAAAAAAATATTCCCTACAACATGAATACTCTTTAAATTAAATATTATTTTATAATATTTCATGTTTCATTTCAAATATAACTTTTTCCTTAATATTTTATAAATTTGGAATTTTAAAATAAGTGAGTTTGAAATTAAAAGGTTTTTTTCACTAATAAATTTTGCATTGATCTTTTAAAGTAATTTTTCATATATGATAAAATATTATGATGTTAATTATGCTCCATAGGGGATATGATCCTCTAATACCATCCACTAAATTTATCTTGATGTTTTATGATGATGAATTTTTATGGATGATTCTATTAAACATGTTACTTTCATACGAGTTATCTAAGTTAAGTTGAAATCAATCTAAAAACCATTTTTTATATTAGTAATAAAATGATGAAATAATGAATGCTTTTATGATGTTATGGTAAATTTATGTTTTAAGGTTATGTTATAGGTGCATCTATTACAACCCTCTTATTCATTGGGTAAATATGGATAACTCATGAGACAACTATTTTATTCATGAAACTAATTTCATTTTTACAACATTATGTGTGGACCTAGTTTCATGTGCATAATGTTAGGCGTGTATGTAGTTTCATATCTATAGTTTTACACATGGTCCTAGTTTCATGTCCATAGGTTTATATGAGGACCTTATTTAACGTAATTATCTTAACGAGCGAAGCTATTATTATTTATAAATATTTATAGTGTTATAAAATTATGTTTTCCTAAATTTATATGTTTATTATATTATCTCATTTCTCAAGATTGATTTTTAATGATTTTAAGCTCTTATTACATTTTTATTTTGTTATGAAAAAACTTATTATATGACTTGTGATTAATGATATTTAATTGTTTTGGTATGACATTATTATGTTATGATCATTTTCACATACCCTTATGTTTACTTATAATCATTGATTAATGTATTATATGTTTACCCATACTAAGAATCTGAGCTTTTCCATTATTATGATTCCATTTTTATAGGATGTGAATCACGGTTTTAAGTAGGGTATGTCTAAGGAAATTACTATGATAGAAAAACGTTCATGGTGATGTTAAACATCCTTTATGAAATAATATGTTTATGTTCCTAGTCTCCAAATAGAATAAACATGTATGGTTTTGGGGAATGTATAATTGTGTCATGTATTAAATTTTCTTTAAAAATGATGTAATATTTACGTATATTATGTGTGGGTCACACCAGTTTGTATTACAGAATAGTTAAGTTATTTTTGAATATTATTATTAGAAAACTTTATTTAAAACCCTAGAGCTAAGTATAAGTATAAAAAAACAAACTAATGTTTTAGTAAAGTAGGTATAGTGTTTTTTTAGAAAATAAATTCATGTCTCTATTTGTAAAGTGGATGTGGTTATGGGAGAGATGCACCTAGGGTTAATAATTCTGAAAAGCATTTATTTGTTTTTAACTCAATCATCACTGGTGCATGGGGATTGGGACTTAGACTAAACACCTAGATAGGAACTGTTGGGGGATATCCTTCAGTTAATTAATAATTCTTTTTTTGAATAATTAAGAAATATTAGAATAGATGATGATCTTAGATGACTAAAGTTAAATCTATTGTGTCATTGGTAGATTATAATATGTCATAATTAATGACATAATAGGAATTATTTCTATGAATGTATGATTGTTCAATTTGATTATTATATATTGATGTTTACTCTAATTTTTTTGGTTTTAGTCAATTTTTGGAATAAGAAGGAAATGTATGAGAAATTAATTTTATGGCCACTTTAATGATCATACTCAAGTGAAACTAAATGTGTTGGGAGATAGGATGAAATATCTTATGACTATAATCACTCAAATTTATCAATATATGGGTGGTAACATAGACCAAGTTGAGATTTTTAATGCACTAAGGGGGTGAAACATGCCATTGAATTATTTATGTGACAAAGTACACCCTATTTATATGGGTTTTCTAATTCATTAGTTGATAAATAATGGATCAATTCGATGGAAATTATAATTTAAATTCTAAATTGACAATACCATGAGAAAGTTTTCTTAACAGTCTATCACTTGGATGGTGAATCAGTGAAATTGTGGAATATTATCAAGAATAAATGGAATAGATAAGAAATAAACTCTATGGAATTGGAGGGTTTTAAGATGGTATTACTCAATAAGTACATTCCAAGAAATCATTATACTAAAATAGAGAGGAAATTTCTAGAGTAAAAAAATGATGATGAATAAATCAGTACCTATGAAGAAACATGTACAATACTTGCGATGTATGATTCTAGTTTTATAATTGTCCCAAAAAACCTAATTGATCAATTATTTAGTAGAATAGTATAAATTCATAAAAATTAATTATTTATGACAAACTTTGGAGGCTATAAAGATTTTATATTATGAGAAATAAGTGGAAATGGAAGCTAAAATCCCTTATTTTAATGGTTCTGGTGATAAAAAAATGAATGTGGAGTTTTATAGAATCTTCAATGGTATGCCACATGGAAGGAAGAAGAAGTTTAAACCTATTACATTTTACAAATTTGGGAAATAGCTCATGAGTAATTTCTTAAAATTAATTAGAATATATTTCAAGTGTGTGAGGCATGGTCATCAATAAAAATAATTTCATAGTTATATAAAGAGGCTAATCAATGAAATTAATAAAGAGTAATATCAAATAAATACACCACCCGCTCTTCAATTCTTTATATGTAAGTATTTTGATACTTATGTGAACCAATTACCTAATCAAAGGAAAAATTAGGATAATAAGAATCAGTGACCACTAAATTCAAAGGAAAAAAAAATTAAACCCCATGAGATCACTAATACCAAATTATGTTATGATATTTACTTGGTGAAAGTATCACCTTCCATCTAATATAGAAAAGCTATTATCTAAATTGATTTTGGCTCTACCCACTCTTTTAAATAAAATTAATTTTCTAAGGGTATCACAATACTACCTAAATGATTACTAATTGAGTTTTGATTGGAATATCTTAATGGTACACTGATTGAATCTTAGGTTTATAGCTCATATCCAATAGAATTGTTTAGGAATGTGCTTCCTAAAAATCAGGTGATTATCCCTCAAGTTGAATTTGACGAGATTTTGGGAATGGATTGGATCCCCCTATATAGAGTCTATATCAATTTCTAGGGAAGGGAATTCAGGTTTGATATTCTGAATCAATATATTATTATATTTCAGTGTTAGGATAAATTTTAACTTTTAATAAAAGTTACTTCATTTATAGGGGTCTTACTACTTATTCATGAAGGTTATTTATCTCAAATGGTTTGTAAAAAACTCAATAGAAGATATTTCTATTATTTAGGATTATTATTATTTATTTTCTAAATAATTTCTTATTCTTCCCCTAAATCGTGAATTTGAGTTTTCATTAGAACTTATACATGATGCTACCTATATTTCAAAGACTCTATAAAAATGGACTTGATTGAGTTGCAAGAATTGAAGAAGAAACCCTAGTGAAATATTGATAAGGGATTAATAAAATCTAGTTTTTCACTATAGGGTTCACCTATTATATTTTTAAGAAGAAATATGGTTCAATGAATCTTTAAATTAATTATTGATAACTTAACAATATAGATAGCAAGATATTATATCATCTACCCCATATTGATGAAGTATTTGACCAACTATACATAGATGAATACATTTATATGATTGATCATCATTTTTGATATCATCAATTGATGGTAATGTAGGATGATATACCCAATATATACTTTTATATGAGGTATGGTCATTATGAATTTATAGTGATTCCATTTGGGATAATCAATTCCCCAAATATCCTCATGGATTTGATGAATACAATCTTTACATATTACCACAATCAGGTTGTTCTAGTCTTTATAGATTATATTATTACATATTCCAAGAGAAAGTGTATGTATATCACTTGTGAATTGTAATGAAGACCCTAAGAAAGTATAAGTTATATGAAAAATGTACCAATTGTTAATTTTGGATTAAAAAAGTTTCATTTTTGTGTTATATTATCTGAAGAAAGGGTATAATAGTGGATCCGTAAAAGAAGGAAGTCATGGAGCAATGTCCTAGAACAACCATAGTAACTGATATCCATAGTTTTCATGAGTTATATGGATACTATCAATAATTTGTGAGTTATTTTTCATTACTATCTAATCCACTCAGAATGGAATGAAATTCTTATAGATAGATGAATTTGAAGAAAATTTCAAGGATCTAAAGATAATATTGGTCGGTGCACCACTTCATACACTAAAATGAAGTAAATAATATTTTTCAATCTATAGAGATTCATCTAATAAGGTAATTGGATGCATCATCATGCATAATGATATGGTTATATCTTATGCCTATCATCATTTAAAAATTGATAAGAAAAATTACATTAATCAATGTTTAGATCTAAAAGTGTTAATTTTTTCCTTAAATATATAGAGATAAGATATATATAGGGAAAGGTTATATATAAATATAATAATTAAGAAATATATAAGTATATATTCACATAGAAATAGTTGAATATGCACTAGAGAATATGGTTGTATTTAATAAAATATTATGAATTCGCAATATATTACCACCCTAAGAAGGTGAACAAGGTGACTAATGCTATAAATAATAAAGATAATACTAGTCTTTCCTTGATGGGGATTAAAATATATTCAAAATTTATGGATTTTGAATAGGATAAATCATGAAACCATGAGGAAATGGGATAGATCTTATCTTTCTTATATGAATGTTCAACCATCCATCCATGATAGGATTAATAAGTCATATAATTAATATGTGGAACTATAGAAGGTGAGAAGTGTTCCTAAGTTAAAACATGATCATAATAGAATGATAAGGTTCATGAAGTGATTATGTGTCCCATCAATACCAGACACAAAGATGGAATTGTTTAATTAATCTCATAGTTAATCATTCTCTATTCATCCTAGAAGTCAAATGATGTATAGATATTTAAAAGAGTATTTTTGGTGAGATAACATGGAAATAGATATTATATAATATGTATCAAGATTATAGGTATGTTAGAAAGTAAATTATGAGTGAAAACAATTCTTATGGGATGTTATGACCATTACCTATAACCTAATAGAAATGGGAAACATTACTTTAGATTTGATCATTATATTCCCCAAAACATCTCAAGGGAATAATGCTATTTGGGTTGTGGTTGATTTTCTTATAATGCCAAAACATTTACTTGTAATAATAAAATATTTCCAACTTAATAAAATTTATAGAGTATACATTATGGAAATGGTAATATTTAATTTAGTACCACATTTCATGGTATCTGATCTCAATTTGTGGTTTTCCTCAATAATCGATAAAAATATTTTTCAAGCACTGAATTTGTAATTGAACATTATCACTACATGTCATAGTAAGATATATGATTAGTTATAAAGAACTATTGAAACACTATAATATATTTTTATAAGATGTTTTATAGATTTTAAAGGTGGTTGGAAACAACAGATTTTTCTAGTGGAGTTTTCTTACAACAATAGATTTCACTCAAGCATTTAAATGGATTCTTAAAAATCCTTCTACAAAATGCAGTGTAGGAATCCAATGTGATGGGATAATATTTGAGAAAGACAGATATCATTAACTTTTTTATCCAAGTAAATTAAAGATATGTTTATATCCATTTAGAAACTCATCAAGGCTACTGAGAGTCAATATAAAAGTTATGTTGGAAATAATAGATGATATATATACTTATAATTATTTGATAGGGTATTCCTATGAATATCACCATGGAGGAAAGTTATTAGGTTTTTAAAAAAGGGTAATATTATCCATAAATATATCATCCCTTTAAATATTATTGATCATATCGTAATGGTTTCTTATTACTTTGTGCTTCCATAAAACTTGTCTCACATTCACTATGTGTTAAATATATATATCCTGAGGAATTACATACCAAATAATTCATATATATTGAACTCATAGGTTGTACCACTTTATAATGATCTTTCATATCAATAATACCCAAAATAAATATTGTATTACAGAGATAAAGTGTTGTGGAACAAGACTACTCACTTGTTTAAATTTATCTAGAGGAATCAAAAATACGAGGAAGCTACATAGAAACTCGACAATGTGATGAGGTAGAGATATCCTCACTTATTTTTATCTAAGTGATATAATTTAAATTCCAAAACTTATTTTAAGGGGGATATAAAGTAAAACCTAAATATTTAAAATTTATTTTCCTTTGAAATAAACTCGAGGTGTTTGATGGCTTGGTTAACACGCAACCGTGAGTCTAAATGAACAATGACATGGTATATCATTATAATATAGTCATCGGATTGGTGGGTATGAACATTATTAAACACATTAGGAAATATACATATAATGGTCCTACTCAATATAATTTTTTTTATTAATTCTTTAGAATTAATCCCTCAATATTTAGTGAAGTCATTTTATGCATCCAAAATACTTTTTATTCAAAAATGGTTTTAATTTCATTTTTTGAATGAGAATTATAATTAAAATATAACACATTTTAAATATTATTTTATAAAAATTATACCATTTTTGAAATTATTATATAAAAACTATCTTATGGTGAAATTTTTTTATTTTTCTCAAAAGAATAATTTTTCAATGAGTAGTAAAAATACTAATTTTAAAGAAAAATATCTTTTCCATTAAAGTATTTAAAAAGTCCCAATTTGATTTGAATTGATTTTGAAATTTTATTTATTAATTTTTATTAAAAATAATCCAATTAATTTCATTGTAATAAATATTATGATTAATTTTGATATAAAAACATTTTTATACGAAAAAATTCATTTTTCTAGAAAACTATTTTTCACCTTGTTTTGTGAGTCTATTTTAAAATTAAATTCAACCAATTATAGAGATTGAATTTGATAAAATATATTGAATTTTTTTAATCATAATAATTAATATCTAATAATATTTTGGAAATAATATTTTGTCATTGTGAATAGTAACTAAGGTAAAAATTCATTACTATAGTAAAGGATAAAATTGGTTAAAAATGGGTTAAAATAACGAGATAAAGGTTAAAATAACCTAAAAAATTTATTAAATACTATTTAATGAATATAATTTGGTTAAATATCATACTATAATGTAAATTGGTCCAATTTTGAGTGATTTTGATTGAGTATGACCTTAATATATATTTATCTTTTGAAAAATTTCATGTATGTCCTCTCCCTCCTTTATAAAAGGATACTACCTATTATCTCTTCCTCACAATTAATGAGCCTTATATATCTTTCAATAGCTACCAAAATATCATCCTATAATTCCTACACAATATCTATATGTACTATTTTGATCAAAATTTCATCCTTATAAGGCTTGAGTTTTAAGCCAAATGAGATTTTTCCAAAGAATAGGTATAGCACTTAATATAGTGTTTTAATTTTAATTCTTCTTACACATTATTCAACATTGTGATATAAATGAAGATATAAGAATATCATAATCTAAAATATACTTATACATTATTATTTATGTGGAAAAAAATTTATTCAACTCCCCTTCCATCAAATAGGAAATAAAAGCATCACAGTTTTGTATGTTTGTACTATCACCTCCACATAGAGATATGATTCATTTTCGATCACTATCTTTCATTGTTGGTTATTATGATGGATTTAATGTTTATATATGATATTTATAAAATAATTACTCTTTTGAAATTATATTATATTCTTGACTTTTATGGTAATATGGATATATTTAATGAATATATATGATATTTAGGATATAATAATGATACTTTAAAGGTTAATTATTATTTACCTTTCATTTGTTCCATCCATAAAAAATTGGAAACATTACTCATCAATATGTACAGATTATTATCTCCATGAAGTGATGTAATTCCTTTTTCATTTCCACTCTATATCAATAGTTTTAAATTTATATAATATGAAAAAATTATACTTATTACATGGTTAAAGTTATATATATTATGGAACTATGATCAATCTATAAGGACCGAAACTACTGAATTGAAACATGCATGAAAAATGAAACAGATATCACCCAAAATAGTGATTTTAATACAAATTTATTAATAAATAGGTGATAATATGTTATAAGTAAATAATATATTGTATAATATTTAGGAATATGGTTCTAAAATAAATTAATAATAAATATATATTTTTTATATAAGAAGTTTTAAGGCATAAGAAGTAGAACGAGACTTGAGGTAATAGTTTATATTGGGATCTCATTTCATTAGAGGATTGTCTCTGATAAATTTTTATTATGGGAAATTATATAGTTCTTTTCCATTAATCCATGACTATTTTATTATCGTCTAGTTATTTATTTAATATTAAATTAATAATAACAAATTTCTATCTTTGGAACTTAAAATGAAAAATAAATTGTTTTTAATAAAAACGTACATTATTTTCTCTTTGGTGAGGAATATTTTTTTTCCATACCTATATTTTATTTAAAAAATTAATAATTTTTATAATATTATCCAATGGATTATCATATAAATTTCTATCAATATTTTATTTTCTATAAAAAGGTTAAAAAACAATTTTCCTTTTATTTTTAGAATGAGGTACTTTTTAAGAAATGTGTAATAAAAATCTGTGTTTTAATATATACTCCTAGAAAAAAATTCCTCACCATCACAACTACTATTTTATTTTGATCTTCCTCTACAATATTACATTTTTCTTTTTCAATGACATGTTTTCATTAATATTTTTAAAAATTTTGTATTTTAAATAATTGATTAGAAAATCAAATGGTTATTTTCATTAAGAAATATTCCAATTATATTTTAAAGATATTTTTCCTCTATGATAACATTATTTGATGTTACATATGCTTAATTTGGGATATGATCCAATGATAACATCTACTTCTTTTATTTTTATGGTTTATGTTGATGAAGTTTTATTAGTGATTCTATGATTCCTGTAAATTTTCTATGGGAAAACTATGTTAAGATAAAGTATTTTTTAAACCCATTTATTCTCAATGGGTTATAATAATATTAAATAATGAATTTTTTTATGATATTTCATTGAATTTATGGTTCATGTTTATGTAATGGTTTATATCCCTCCAATACATTGGGAAAATTTGGAGAACTCGTGAGATAACTATGTTATAACTAAAATGGATTTCATGTTCACAACATTATGAATGGACCTAGTTCTATAATCTTAAGTCTATTTTTTGATAGTTTTATGTCTATAAGTTTATGAATGGACCTATTTTCATTTAAAAAAGTTTAAGAGCTTACTAGATTTCATGTACTTAAATTAATTAGTGAACATATTACTATTTATACATGTTCAAAATATTATAGCTTTTGTTTTTTCATGTAACGCCCCGACCCTAGATACCCAAAGTCGGTGCATAATTACATAACATTTGTATGATCACAAAGGATCATGTCTCGAAAGACCGATTAGTTTAGTAGTCTTGGAAACACTAGATATATTCATAAGTCTTACATTACATCATAAGGTAAAAAAACTACAACAACATCTATTCTTTATATCTCCTCATACTATCCCTGCAGTTTATTCATAAATTAATTCTTCATAATCCTAGGAAAAATAAAACAATGAAAGGGGTGAGATCAGATGCTCAGTAAGGATAAAATTATAGCAGAAGCTTTCATAGATAAGCATAAACACTTAAGACAGTTTATATCTAAAACGAAAGCCTTTTAAACTTGAACTTCAGCATAAAATGGAAAAGATAAAATAAATTAATTCCATTTACTTACTCACATGGATATTCTTCTAGTCGAATGATCGCATGCAATATCAATAACCACTTTCATAATGATGCAATGCATAATGCCAGACTATCATAACCACATATCCAAGGCCTCGTGCCAAGACTACAAATAAGATTTTGCCAAGGCCTTGAGCCAAGACACTAGTTTGTCTCATGAGACCTACCGATGCATCGAGGAGCTATAGCGGGCTCCACCCATCACTTATTAAGTCCAAAGCATTCCTCATATGAACAGGTTTAAACATAACATAAACATTTGTATTAAAACTAGCATACGAAATGTCAATACTTTCACCACAAACCATGAATGGTATAAAAATAGCACATCCATAGTCAAACATAACTAATTCGATACAATATGGAAGAATTTATTGTATCACATTAACCTCAATCAAGAATAATGAAGGATGTTGACATAGATGAAAATAATCATCAAAACTATTTGAGAGAAATATCCCCCTTTTTCTTGAAATCATTTAAAAGTCACACAATTTGTCAAGCCGTTTAATAATAGATTTTTGAATCAAAGTGTCCCATACCACTTTGAAACTTTTATAAGGAGTTTTAATTATAAAACTTTAATGTACATATAAATAAATCCTTAAAACCATTTTTAAAACATGGACATTAATGAGCAAGATTTAGAAGAATAAGTCTTTAAAAAATTTTAAAATGGTATTTTGGTTAGAGTTTCTAACCAAAAGAGAGACACTTTAATACAAATAATTGAGGTAATAAAAACATTGTAATATCATGAGAATAAAGGAATTCATGATATAATATGTCAAAGTACATTATATACACCATATGAAAGTGATTTGGTGTATAACAACGAAGAAGTCTCAATGGAATGTAAATTGAGATGAAATCTCTCATAAAGTCCGTATCCTTAGGTTAAGGATAAATCAACGACATAGTTATGTGTGACAAATATAAATACACTAAATATGATTGGATATTTAGTGTAAAAAATCAAAGTACATTCACACATAATCTTGTAAAAACAACACCAATGAATTGGATGTTCAACTCAGCAAATGGAGAATGAGTTAAAATTACTCTTATCAAATTCATATCGATGACTTGAGAAATTATCAATGGAGTGATTATGTGTATAAAAAGTATATCCATAGAACAGGGAGTGTAAATTATGACATAATCAAATGAATAGTGATTCCACACATAATCTTGGAGTAAAATAATAAATGAAGTATGCGTAAAGCCGAATAAATGGAAATTGAAATTTCAAATTCCCTTATCTATTTGGAAACTTATGAAACATACACCCATCAAAGAAGGATCATACAATTATGATGTAAATACCCATAAATTAAATTATACTACACAATGAATAAAATCATGGGAAGTAAACATATACCACATGTAATAAATAAGTGGTGAACAATGGAATTCTAACGGAATTAAAAGTGAGATAAGAAACCCCTTACTTTGTACTTTTTCCTTGGTCGACGGTAGGTTAACCTCCTGTATAATGGTGAAATAATTTTTGTTGAATTATACAAGAATCACTTACTTTAATATGATATCATATATGATCTTTTAACATTGATTTGTTAATAATATCTTAGAATTGTCGTCATTTCGGGTGTTAACGGGTTCATTTTACTTTATATTCTTTGTTATGTGAGCCATATTCGTTATTAATGGGATGTATATTATTCATATCCAGAATGATATAAAGTCCTTAGATACTACTTTTTAAATCATAAAATTATATTTATACTTGAATGGATATGATGGAGAATGAATCTCATCGCGTTCGTGGAGACGGTAGTCCGTACGTATGCACGAGCGACAATATCATTATTTTGATATTAAAATAATATATAATTGGATTCTATATCATATATAAAGAATCATTATCATGTTATATTTATTATTTACATGAGTTACAAATCATTATTATACCCATCCAAATAATAATATATTGAATAACAATTACACCACGACGTGGAGACGGTAAGCCGTACGTACGCACGTATGGTGACATGTTATTCAAAGGATGGATAGAATAATGAATATGGTTGTACCATATTTATAATAACATCACAGTATATATATTATACTGGAGTTATTATTTTATAATGGTAATAACAAAGAAAAAAGAAGTGGAAGAAGAAAGGATCTTGTAAAGGGGTGGTGAAAACATTACCTCTTCTTCGGGTTCTTCCTTTTGATTTGATCAAAAGGGCTCTTTAGGTTGGCTTTATGATCAAAATAAGGCCTCTAGGTTGTAGTGATGTAAGTTTAGAGAGTATTTGGGTAGGTTTTGGACGAACCAAAAGGCTTTGAAGGTGTGAAGAAATGAGAAGGAGGAGTACCCTTTTATAAGAGGGGTGAGGGGAACCTTAGGAAAAGCTAGAAATATTAATTTATAATAAATTCATATTCGGTTTCTAATGGCTCCAAAGTTGATTATTCAAAATTTAAGGTGGGTATGGGTCGAAAACCACTCAACCAATAGAATTTAGACAGTTTTGGGTTATTATATTAACCTTATCTTTAAGTATTAACTCTTAGTTAATTAGTTTCACTTTTACAATGTCTCTTTGTATTTTTATATTATATGGTTAATAAACTTACCATATACATCCAAGATACCCCCAAGTGGTCCATTAATGATACACCTGTCATGATATAAGTCTCTTGGCAGAACCTTAGATTTTTAGGAATTTAATATCAATTAATAATATAATATTTGTTTTAAAAACTCTTTTATGTCAATTTTGACACTATTCAATAGTTGATTTTTGTGAAACACATAACAGAATTATTACTTCTAAAAAAGTTAATTAAATCAATCCTAATATGTCATAGTAACCTATAAAATTATTTTAATTCAATAAAAGTCTCAAATTATATTTATTTGGGTATTTATAATATCAATTATTCTAATTTTTCACTATTATGGTAATTACTGCATCACCATTGTGTCATAAATAAATTAACTTATTTAATGTCTAAAAACTATAAATAAAATATAATTATTTAGGAAATATTTTTATATTTCTAATTAATATTTATAGTCTAAAATCCAACATATATTACCCTATGTAACAATTGTTTTTCTAAAAGATATATGCTTGCGTCATTTTTGTATTTATTTTAACTTAATTAAAATAAAGTGTCATTATCACTTACAAGTGGATCCATGGGGTCCCAAAATCAACCCAAAGATTCCCATGGTCGGCCATGTATTATCCAATAGGGTTAAGACACATTTTAGGGTAATTCAGTATTATTATAATATTATTTTATTAACCCTTGTTTACCGGATTTACCCTTTAACCATTGTAAATAAAATATTTACCGAAGTAATTATCCAAAATGTCTAAAAATAAACGTTACCTATTTACACAATTTGAACATCCTGATTCCAAATATGGAATCCATTTTTTCAAATTCAAAACACAGAAGTGGCAGAAATTAATTTAAAATTAATTCCCGTTGTCAAAACAAAAAGCATGTTTTTAAGAGATAATAATTATCAAAAGATTGGCACTTGTTTATGTCTGGTTTAAATGTGAAATTATGTTCAATGACCCACATTGTATTACATGATAAAAATATATTCTAAATATACTTTAAAACCACTCAAATGAATAATTTATCACTATTAATTATTTTTATTTAAAAATTTGTTTTTAGTTAAAATTTAGTAATTTTAACTATTCATCAAAATATGAAAGTTATCCGAAAGGTACCAAAATTTCACCCTAGGCTAATTTCGATATTCCAAATCCAAAAATGAAGTCCATATTGAGAGATAGAATTTATAAAATTTCAAAAAGTAGGTATTACTATTCATAACGGCTAGTTTGATTGGTTGTGGTGTGTTAGAATCTCGAAGTTGCGTACAATGTACGCCATTGCATTATTCGAAGGGAAATGTACCGTGGAAGATTGGGGTGTTACATTCTCCTCTCCTTCAATAAATTTCGTTCTCGCAATTTTTAAAATTGTGCTTGGGAATATAATGGAAAGTCCCACATCGGAAAAAGAGTCAATAAAACTATCACTTTAAAAGAAAGAAAGAGGGGTATAAAGGTCATCCAAGATAACCCATACTCGGATTCCATGTAGGAAAACATGGATATGGATGATAAACTAAGTGTCAAGTTCTGATAGAGAGGGATAGAAATCATGATCATGAGAAAGTTAACAATAAGAAAACCACACACTTGTGTTGGGACAAACGACCATTAGTCTCCTAGCAGGAAAGTAAACGGACAACATTTTTTTGTTTTAAGTTACATTACATAAGGATGAGGAATTCATTTATGATATTGACTAAGAATATAAAGATATATACTTAATTTTTATGTAGAGTTTCATTATTTAATAAATTTCCACCACTAAATAATTTTTTATAAACGATGAGTATTCAAGAAGACTTGGTCACACTGGAAGAGTTAGAATAAACTTCTATAGAATCACATGATCCATGAAGGATAAACTATATATTTACATTGTCTTTAGAGATTAATCAAAACCAAAATGGTTAGTACAAGATCTAATGATCCCCCAAAAGGATATTCCTCGAGAGAAATAAACAATAATCTTAATTTCTAAAATTAAACCAACAATACCCCAAACTTAAATAAATACCATTCAATAATCAATTGTCCTTAAAATCCTTCAATATAATCCAAACTAATATTGAAACCCAAAACATAGAAGAATTTTATTATGTAGTCTCCCATGTTAAATTGTATCTCCAAATGAAATCAAATACTCTTAAAGTCACATACTTAAAATCAATTAACCTCATCACATATTCTCTGTTATAGGTTAATCATTTCTATAAATAACCCAAATCACTATAAATCCACAATAAAAACGTAGATAAAAATCTACCATTACTCCTATAATGACATCCCATAGTATTCTATTTTCCTTGGACATATAGTGTTCCCAACAAAGTGAACATCTTCCAAAATAACATTTATCACTTAATCACCAAATCGTTTTCCTATACTAAGGGTATTCATTTGATAAGACATAAGAACCCAAATCAATATATTATTGATCAATAAAATCATTTAACTAAAAAAATAGTCACACTAACCAGGGACTTCACGTGGTCCAATGGTAGGCGATAAATCCCAATCGCACTTTGGTTGTGGGTTCGATTCCCACAGCTTTGTCCAACGCGACGGGTTGTCACACGGTCTACGTGTTGTCCTTTTTCAAAAACTATATTTTATAATATTAACAAAATGAGATAAATTCCTCAAAATAACATAATTTAACCACAAATGTTATATCATACCTTGAATTTTCATCCCAAATTATACTAACTTATAATTATTTCAAACCCCAATGATCATATAAAACCAAATTGTTATTTATACCTATATCCACAAGAGAAGAGACAATTCTTCTTCAAATATCATTCTCAAAGTCACTATGACTTCCTTGGAATCCAGACATTGACTAAAACCAGAAAGCATTGTGTGAGTAACAATATTCGTAAAATCATTTAGAGATTAACATGTCACCATATTCTCAATTTGAAACATATTAGGATTAACCAAGGTCATTTACTCTCATCTTATATATATATTACTTAAATCGGTTTTTAAAGAAAATGTAAATTATCCTAAGCATATCCCCCGAGAGTGTCATAACCAAGAGTGCAGCAAGGCCCGTTGTCGTGCACCAGTTCCCGTTCGAGCCTAGCTCAAAGCGGTGTTTTTGGGTTTTACCCCTAGGTACATCTGTTCCAGAGCCGCCTCTACCTGCTCGTATCCAGACAGGGATGTATTTCTCGGAAAACTCACAAAATCTCTACAATACCAAAATTCTAGTATGTTATTCTATACTAATCCTCAAATTCTCTCTTAGGTCTATGTGATCTAATCAGAGTTTATCTAAATCTAGCTTCCAAGGTTTGTACTAAACTTCCTCTGATACCAACTATAATGCCCCGACCCTAGATACCCAGATTCGGTGCATTATTACATAACATTGGCATGATCACAAAGGATCAAGTCTCGAAATACCGATTAGTTTAGTAGTCTTGGAAACACTAGATATATTCATAAGTCTTACATTACATCATAAGGTAGAAAATACTACAACAACATCTTTTCTTTATATTTCCTCATACTATCCCTGCAGGTCATTCATAAATTACTTCTTCATAATCCTGGGAAAAATAAAACATTGAAAGGGGTGAGCTCAGATGCTCAGTAAGGATAACATTATAGCAGAAACTTTCATAGATAAGCATAAACACTTAAGGCAGTTTATAACTAAAACGAAAGCCTTTTAAACTCGAACTTCAGTATAAAATGGCAAAGATAAAATAAATTAATGCCATTTACTTACTCACATGGATATTCTACTAGTCGAATGATCTCATGCAATATCAATAACCACTTTCATAATGATGGAATGCATAATTCCAAACTATCATAACCACATAGCCAAGGCCTCGTGCCAAGACTACAAATAATATTTTTCCAACGCCTTGAGCCAAGACACTAGTTTGTCTCATGAGACCTACCGATGCATCGCGGAGATATAGCGGGCTCCACCCATCACTTATTAAGTCCAATTAATTCCTCATATGAACAGGTTTAAACATAACATAAACATTCGTATTAAAACTAGCATATGAAATTTCAATACTTTAACCACAAACCATGAATGGTATAAAAATAGCACATCCATAGTCAAACATAACTCATTCGATACAATATGGAAGAATTTATTGTATCACATTAACCTCAATCAAGAATAATGAAGGATTTTGACATAGATGAAAATAATCATCAAAACTATTTGAGAGAAATATCCCCCTTTTTTCTTGAAATCATTTAAAAGTCACACAATTTGTCAAGAAGTCGTTTAATAATAGATTTTTGAATCAAAATTTCCCATAACACTTTGAAACTTTTAAAAGGAGTTTTAATTTTAAAACTTTAATGTCCATATAAATAAATCCTTAAAACCATTTTTAAAACATGGACATTAATGAGCAATATTTAGAAGAATAAGTCTTTAAAACATTTTAAAATGGTATTTTGGTTAGAGTTTCTAACCAAAAGAGAGACACTTGAATACAAATAATTGAGGTAATAAAAACATTTTAATATCATGAGAATAAAGTAATTCATGATATACTATGTCAAATTACATTATATACACCATATTAAAGTGATTTGGTGTATAACAACGAAGAAGTCTCAATGGAATGTAAATTGAGATGAAATCTCTCATAAAGGTCGTATCCTTAGGTTAAGGATAAATCAACGACATAGTTATGTGTGACTAATATAAATACACTAAATATGATTGGATATTTAGTGTAAAATAATCAAAGGACATTCACACATAATCTTGTAAAAACAACACCAATGAATTGGATGTTTAACTCAACAAATGGAGAATGAGTTAAAATTACTCTTATCAAATTCATATCGATGACTTGAGAAATTATCAATGGAGTGATTATGTGTATAAAAAGTATATCCACAGAATGGGGAGTGGAAATTATGACATAATAAAATAAATAGTGATTCCACACATAATCTTGGAGTAAAATAATCAATGAAGTATGCGTAAAGCCGAATAAATGGAAATTGAAATTTCAAATTCCATTATCGATTTGGTAACTTATGAAACATACACCCATGAAAGAAGGATAATACAATGATGATTTAAATACCCATAAATTAAATTATATTAAACAATGAATAAAATCATGGGCAGTAAACATATACCACATGTAATAAATAAGTGGTGAACAATGGAATTCTCACGGAATTAAAAGTGAGATAAGAAACCCCTTACTTTGTACTTTTTCCTTGGTCGACGGTAGGTTAACCTCCTGTATAATGGAGAAATAATTGTTATTGAATTATACAAGAATAATTTACTTTAATATGATATAATATATGATCTTTTAACATTGATATGTTAATAATATCTTAGAATTATCATCATTTCGGGTGTTAACGGGTTCATTTTACTTTATATTCTTTGTTATGTGAGCCATATTCGTTATTAATGTGATGTATATTATTCATATACATAATGATATCAAGTCCTTAGATACTATTTTTTAAATAATCAAATTATAATTATACTTCAATGGATATGATGGAGAATGAATCTCATCGCGTTTGTGGAGACGGTAGTCCGTACGTACGCACGAGCAACAATATCATTCTTTTGATATTAAAATAATATATAATTGGATGGTATATTATATATAAAGAATCATTATCATGTTATATGTATTATTTACATGAATTACACATCATTATTATACCCATCCAAATAATAATATATTGAATAACAATTACACCACGACGTGGAGACGGTAAGTCGTACGTACGCACGTATGGTGACATGTTGTTCAAAGGATGGAAAGAATACTGAATATGGTTGTAACATATTTATAATAAAATCAAATTATATATATGATACTAGATTTATTATTTTATAATGGTAATAACACCGAAAAAAGAAGTGGAATAAGAAAGGAACTTGAAAAGGGGTGGTGAAAACATTACCTCTTCTTCGGGTTATTCCTTTTGATTTGATCAAAATGGCTCCTTAGGTTGGATTTCTGATCCAAATAAGGCCTCTAGGTTGTAGTGAGGGAAGTTTATACAGTACTTGGGTAGGGTTTGGTCGAACCAAAAGGCTTTTATGGTGTGAAGAAATGAGAAGTAGGAGTTCCCTTTTATAAGAGGGGTGAGGGGCACCTTTGGAAAAACCAGAAATATTAATTTATAATAAATTCATATTCGGTTTCTAATGGCTCAAAAGTTGATTATTCAAAGTTTAAGGTGGTTATGGGTCAAAAACCACTCAACCAATAGAATTTATACAGGTTTGGGTTATTATATTAACCTTATCTTTATGTATTAACTCTTAGTTAATTAGTTTCACTTTTACAATGTCTCTTTGTATTTTTATATTATATGGTTAATAAACATACCATATACATCAAAGAGACCCCCAAGTGGTCCAGTAATGATTCACCTATCATGATATAAGTATCTTGGCCAAACCTTAGATTTTTAGGATTTTAATATCAATTAATAATAAAATATTTGTTTTAAAAACTCTTTTATGTCAATTTTGACACTATTCAATAGTTGATTTTTTTGAAACACATAACAGAATGATTACTTCGAAAAAAGTTAATTAAATAAATCCTAATATGTCATATTAACCTAGAAAATTATTTTAATTCAATAAAAGTCTCAAATTATATTTATTTGGGTATTTATAATATCAATTATTCTAATTTTTCACTATTATGGTAATTACTGCATCACCATTGTGACATAAATAAATTAACTTATTTAATGTCTAAAAATTATAAATAAAATATAATTATGTAGGAAATCTTTTTATATTTCTAATGAATATTTATAGTCTAAAATCCAACATATATAACCCTATGTAACAATTGTTTTTCTAAAAGATATATGCTTGTTTCGTTTTTGTATTTATTTTAACTTAATTAAAATAAAGTGTCATTATCACTTACAAGTGGATCCATGGGGTCCCAAAGTCGACCCAAAGATGCCCATGGTCGACCATGTATTAACCAATAGGGTTAAGACACGTTTTAGGGTAATTTAGAATTATTATAATAGTATTTTTTTAACCCTTGTTTACCGGATTTACCCTTTAACCATGGTAAATAAAATATTTACCAAAGTAATTATCCAAAATATCTAAAAATAAAAGTTACCTATTTAAACAATTTGAACATCCTGATTCAAAATATGGAATCCATTTTTCCAAATTCAAAACATAGAAGTGGCAGAAATTAATTTAAAATTAATTCCCGTTGTTAAAACAAAAAGCGTGTTTTTAAGAGATAATAACTATCAAAAGATTGGCACTTGTTTATGTCTGGTTTAAATGTGAAATTATGTTCAATGACCCACATTGTTTTACATGGTAAAAATATATTCTAAATATACTTTAAAACCACTCAAATTCATAATTTATCACTATTAATTATTTTGATTAAAAAAGTTGTTTTTAATTAAAATTTAGTACTTTTCACTATTCATTAAAATATGAATGTTATCCCAAAGGTACCAAAATTTCACCCTATGCTAATTTCGATATTCTGAATCCAAAAATAAAGTCCATATTGAGAGATATAATTTATAAAATTTCAAAAAGTATGTATTACTATTCATAACAGCTAGTTTGATTGGTTGTGGTGTGTTAGAATCTCGAAGTTGCGTACAATGCACGTCATTGCATTATTCGAAGGGAAACGTATCGTGGAAGCTTGGGGTGTTACATTCCACATTTGTATATTTATGATAAAATCACATGGATCATGATTGAAAAAGTCGTATTATGTTGATGATTCTTCACTCTTATGACATTTATCATTTTAAATTAAAAATTCGTACGTTTTAATAACCCAAACATTTTAAATGATAAATTATTTCATAAATAAATTTATTTTACATTATATTATATAAGTATTATACACATGGAGAAAATCGAGATAAAAAACAACACTTTAATTCATTAATGAATATTTTTACATTAGTCTATGAATAAACCCATTAAAATTAAAAAAATTTAAAAGGGGATAAATAAAAGAAAATAGAAAAACTAAAATGGGAAAATATGCATCACCCTAATCTATTAAAATCATCCCACCGATTAACAACACAATATAAAAGAAATAAAATATTAGTAAACCAATCAATATCTTATAAAATGGAAATTTATAGCCTTGGGATTATTCTTAGTGAATATTGAGTGAAATAATGAACTGGTATTCATAGGAAGTAATGTAATTGTTGGAATAGTAATGTGACCATTGTAATATTAACATAATTTTGTGGAGTAGTAACCTGACCGTTGGGAATAATATCCTAACAGTTGGAATTGTAATTTAACTGATAAATAATAAAGTGTGATATAAATAATATTTATCATGATTAATATGAGTAAATATAAATATTATAATTCCTAAAACTAAATATCATGATTAAAATACTAAAATAAATTATAGGTGTATTTTTAATAAAATTTACTTCATAAAAATCATAATTTCTATATTAAAAATTAAATTTACCAATGTTATAAATTCATTTTGATAAAATTAATATAATTTGTTAAATAATAACATCGAAATTTACCAAGGGTAATTTTTTAGTAATCTTTTAAAATATTTTAATTTTCAACTGAATAGTAAAAATATACTTGTTTACATAATCGGTGTATCTTAAATTACATCATTCATGATGTAATAATGACCCAAGAATTTATAGAACTTTATGTTCGTCCAAAATATATTTAATTTTTAAAATGAGCCATTAAAATACATTAAAATTAATTTCCTAACATAAAAAGTGGTTTCTAAAGTTTAAATTCAAAATTATTACATTAAAATATTTTTTTGTCAATTTTCCATCTTTATTATTGATTGAACTAATAAAATAAAATTTTAAAGGTTTTGAAAGTCTTAAAATCATGTAATTTAATTCAAATAAATTTTATATTTTCAAGGAAATCACTATTACAATATTGACCTTGGATATAATAAATTATTTGATATTTTACCCTTAAAAACCTTTCTCTTCAAGTATAAATAACCCAACTCCCGCCATTTGGAAAAACACTCAACCCACTCTTACTATAAGAACCTGATTTTTCACTCAAGTATGGATCCATTAAAATTTAGGTCTAAATCCTTACTTTTGACCTAATATGGATGAGTAATGAGTTATTTAAGGTTTTGAGGGTTTCTGGGGCTTGTTTGGATCCCGGAACCCATCTTTTTTTAGGAAACAGACTCAGCACATGGTTTAGAGTAAACCATGTAGAAGGTTTTTTTTCTTCCAGTGGAACCTTGCACAGTTGGCGCATGACCGTGCAGTAAAACTGTGCGAACACCCCTTTTTCCAAGTAATTGTGCATGGGTGGTGCACGGTTTGGTCAAACCATGCAGAGGAGTTTTCAGGCATAATTGTCTCGCACAATTTGTTCACTGTTTCAAAAACCATGTGGACAAACTGTGTGCAGGCTAAAAACTTGTGTAAAATGTCCATAACATCCTTAAGTATATATTAATCCTCCTCCTTCTACCTAATCTGATAACCACTGGTATTTTCCTCCTTTTTCACCCATTTGGATATTTTTGAAGAATAAAGATAAATATCAAGATATCTCCTTCTTTTGGCATCCAATAAAGCTTTCGTTCATCACGTTGGATGCACAACAGTAAGTACCCGAGTCCTCTTTAGTCGTTCTTCTTCTCTTTCACTCTCGACCTACATATCACCATGTGAGGATTCTTCACCTTTTCTTAGATACACTCTGATTTGAGGAAAATCAAAGTCTGATAATGGAGGAGAAGACTTGTACAACCCTTAGGTGGGCGGTATACAACTCATCCCTAAAGTTCATTATTTTTGGAATGTTTGGGTGGGACCCACTAGTTTTGTTGGAAAATGTTTCTTAAATTGAAATGCTATGACTATACTCATTAGAATCTTATAGTTATTCTCTTTCCAAATATATTATTAGTTGTTAGTGGTTTCACCCACAACTCAATCCGCCTCATGTTAAAGGTTATGCCATAATTGGGTTTTTAGTGTTTTGGCATATTTGATCCAACATTCGGGTGTGACATTACTTGAACCTTCTAAAGGTGAGTCTTTTTATTATAAATGGATTTTTATTACTGAGAATTTCATAATATAATTTACCATGTATACTCACCACTTGACCCGCCTAAGGTAAGTTCTTTCATATAAATATTAAATGTGAAATGTGAAAGGGAAAGTATACTAAGTATATAACTTGGCCTTAATAAAAGATATTTAACAAAAGTTACATTCATGTATCACCCATTTCATGTTTTTCCCTCTCATATGAGTGTTATGGAATCACAGATGTGTATAGGATGAGACTTGAGAGAGGGAACCCGACGTACATGCCCAATGGTCAGATTTGTTCCCAAACAGAGTTTCCTTACCCTTGGAAGGATAAATCAGGGGGTGAGTTTTTTTAAGGGGGGAAGACTGTAAGAACCCAATTTTTTACTCATGTATGTATCCTTTAAATTTGTTTTCTAAATCTTTACTTTGGACCTAATATGGATACCTAATGAGTTAGTTAAGGTTCAGAGTGTGTTTGGAGCTTGTTTGGAGCCTAGAACCCATCTTTTTTGAGGAAATAGACTCTACACATGGTTTAGAGTAAACTGTATGGAATGTGTTTTTCCAAAAAGTGTCACCTCACATAGTTGGTGCACATCCATGCAGCCAAACCGTGCGAATTTCCCTTTTTCCCAATTAACCATACATGGGTGGCACACGATTACCAGAGGAGAAGACTCGTATAACCCTAAGGTGGGTGGTCTATAACTCATCCCTAAAGTTTATTGTTTTTTAAATGTTAGTGTGTGTCCCATCAGTTTCATTAGAAATTTTTTATTAAATTAATATTCCATGATTATAATCGTTAGAATCGTATGGTTTTTCTCTTTCAAAATATGTGATTAGTTGTTAGTAGTTTCACCCACAACTCAATCCACCTCATGTAAAAGCTTATGCCATACATGGGTTTTTAGTGTTTTGGAATATTTGAGCCACTGTTTGGTTGTGTCTTTACTCGACCATTATATAGGTGAGTCTTCTTATTATAAATGGATTGTTATTATTGGGAATTTCATAATGGAATGTACAATGTGTGATCACTACTTTACCCACTTAAGGTAAGTGCTTTCAAATAATTATTAAATGTGAAATGTGAAATGGAAAGTTTACTAAGTATATTACTTGGCCTTAATATAAGATATTGAATAAAGTTTACATTCCCATAAAACCCCTTTCCATTTTTATGGAAGTTAGCAGAGTGAACCTCAATAATTAATTTCTCCTTAATGGCTAACTAAGACTTGATTAAATGGTTGCAACACTACTTGTCCTATCCACACTAATGGAAGACAAGGCTTACACCAATAAATAAATACTTTCAACTATACTTGACCTATCCACACTAATGAAAGGAAATAATTTCACCAAATTAATTATTACATGATTAAGATATCAAATAGGAATAGACTGATATGATCCCACCTGGGATTCTGAGAGGAGAATACCTTGGGTCTCAGGAACCCCATTCTGATTCAAGGATACGGTTTTCTTAGGTTGATACCCACCAAGACTCTAGTTCTTTTATATTACTTGTATTCCCATTACACTACCATTGGGTTTCATTATTTATTACAGGATACCTCGGATACACTCCTTGGATCTAGCATTGACTAGTAGGTTCCATGTCGGAAGCCCATAGGGCTCTATCTTTTCTTATCCCCATTTTACCTTGGTCGATCACCTTCGACTTTGTAGGAGAATTATTGTGGAATTACTTGGATTACACTCCTTGGATTGCACTCTTACCCCTTAACTGGACTCAGATACTACTAAGTTAGCTTTCTTTGAGTTTATGTTACTCAGTTTTTTACCCTGGAACTCCCTCACTTGATATCATTGTCTGGTTTCCTTGTTACATCTTGGGACATTCAAAACTTATAATATCATGAGGTGATTCTAGTTTTGGATATCCCTCACATTACCTATTATCATTAAATGGTAATTGATTAATTAATGAACTGTTTACACGTTCAGACACCAGTCGAGGGCTGATGCGGGTACTTGGTTATTTAGTTATATTGTAATTCTTGCTTTACTTTATATATGCATTCCTGTACAATGATATATTCTATTACATGGGCTGGATGTTATAGACACCGTTGGTGGTGGCCCACTAAGATTTATCTCATACCCTCTTCAGGTGTCATTTGGTACCCAGGGTAGATTACATGGTTGCAGGTATTGACAAAGGGAAGCATGAACCTTCCAATACATGATTGTGTGCTGATAGGATGGAGCTTGATAACAGATGACCGAGTAGGATCTCGGGATTATTGGAGTATACATTGTCCTCTTTTAACTTGTGTAACATGTTATTCCTATTGTATTATATCCATGCTTTACAGTTTTCTAGTGACATGACATTACATCATCACTGTTCTAGTAGATACAATTATTGTTATTCTTGCTTATCTATTACATCAGTTTTCATCCACTATTTATTTATATTTATTCTATTGTATACTTTTCCATTATGTTTATTCCATTGTTCTATACTCTTATAATGAGGGAATAGTCTTCCCACAGACACACCCAGGCTCTCACTACTAGTCGGAAGCCTATGGGGTTTGGGAAGATGTGCTTTAGGCCATGTGGCCACCGGGCTCAGGGAACCTGTTAAATGGAATTTGGGTCCAGGTCATCACAAAGTGGTATTAAAGGTGGTTTATTTTCTTGATTGAAAATTTGGAGACAATATATTAGAGAATATAAATGCTTGGGAATTTTTCATAAGTCGTGTATGGGCATCGCGAACACATGTTTGTGGTAAAATCCAAGTTACCCATAATGCAATTTTTTTTCAATTTTTCCTATTACAGTTTTTATTATTTCACTATTGGGTGACTCACATGTTGTGTGGTGTTTTTTATTATTACTCTTTTGGAATTTATTTCATCCATGGACCGATGATATGAGGGAAAGGATTATTTCTACATGCATCATCATAGGCACCTAGAATTCACATGTCATGCATATTTCCATCCCATATATGTGGATTTCACGACTTTTCATTGCTTAATATGCTTGTGATTGTTGATTGATGTAGTGATAGTTTCTTGTACTTGTATTACTTTTGATTTTATTGAGTGATTTTATATCTCAATTCATGATGTCTATGGGCCCTAATGGGTTGGAATGAGTAATTAATCAAGTCAGCCTATTATTCTATAAATGAATGGGTGTTGTTTTTGGGGATAGGTGTATGGGCACTAATTCCTCAGAAATGAAAATCAATTATAAAGTGAACAATAAAATAAAAAATGAATTTGTTTCACATATTTAACATGCCTTGTCATGTTTATGAAAGTTAAATGAGTAAACCTAAGAATTAACTATAAAATGATATAGAAATTATACTTGAGAACTTACTGATACCTCGTCATCTAAGTAGGTAGTTTGGCTAGTGTTCCCTGGGTGGTGATTTTTCTTATGATATATTTTGGATAGTGATGATACCTCCTTTCTTCTAAGATTGTTATAAGGTGTGTTATTGGAATTTTTAGACCAATGTCTCCACTAAATCCTCATGTCATTCATCAGGATGGTGGGGAAGACCATGCTCCAGACATGGTGGGACCTGAGTCGCCAGCCTTACTTCTAAGAGTGCCACTTGGGGCTCTTCCTGATATACCTAACCTAGGCACTAATTCCAAAGTCATTGATATTTTATTACATCAAATTAATCCATGAAAGGTGCTCCATGAGTTTCACCTATGATGGATGATCTGACCTGTGAGTTCCAGTAGCATCATCCTCCAACTTTTTCAAGGGATGGCATATCTCAGGCTGTTGATTCTTAGCTAGAGGCAATGTTATCTATCTTTGAGAATCTATAAACTCCTCCAATGTGGAGAGTCAATCTTTCTAAAAACATGCTTCATGATTAGGCTATGATTTGGTGGGATGTATTTACCTGGGCTAGACGTCATCAAGGAATGTTATGGGTTGACTTCCAGATTTCTTTCTATGATCATTTATTTCCTCAGTCATTGAGAGATGACAGAGCCAGAGATTTCATGAATCTCAAGTATGTTTTTATGTTAGTTATGGAATATTCAGCATGTTTCACTGATTTATATCACTTTCCATCACTTCTAGACGGTGATGAGCTTTCGCATGCTAGACAATTTGAGGATGGGCTCTAGTACGCCATCCGAAAAAAAGGTGAATGACTTTCTCCTTCCTAACTTCTCTTCCATAGTTGATCAGGACCTTTTTAGTAAGCGTAACCTGAGGGACATAGCGAGTATTGGGTTTAACGGATTAGTGCCTATTCAAACCAGTAGTTCTTCCAGTGGCAGGAAACGTTCCCTTGAGATTTATCATCAGGGAAATGACATCCAGAGTATCCAGTTTGATAGCTTTGTAGTGTGTCATCAGTATGGAAAACCAGGGCATAAGAAGATGCAGTGCGATAGAGGCCCTATATATTGTCGGTCTTGTGGCCATATGGGTTATATTTAGTTATTTTGTAGGACCTTTCCAATATCTTCAAGTGGAAAAGGATCAGCCTCAACTCCACCTTCAGGAGTGAGTTCTTTTGCACTATGTCAGGCGGGGAGTTGGAGTAGCACTAATAGGTCTGGATGAGGAGGAGGTTGTGGTCGTGGTGGTTTAATCCCTAATCACCATCAGCTCTATCAGATTATCCATGATCTTGGTATTCCATATGTTACACAGGGTTGTGGATCTTGTCAGTTGCATGCCTTATAGTTAATGCCCGAGGATCAGGCTACATGACCATCTACAGTACGATGTGCTATTTTAGTAGCCTATACTATTGTCTCTTATTTGTTTGATACCTGATGTTGTTAATATTTTAATTTTTTATTATATACTCCCTTTAATTATTTTATATGAAATGTGCATAATTTGTGTGAAATATTAATGTTTTAATATTAAGTATAATTTTTGAGCATTTTTAGAAGTAGTCCAATTGAGTTAGTTTACTGTTTTAATAATAACTATCACTATACTGATCCAAATTATTTGGTTCTTGTCTTTTAGGATTTCCCATTAAATATAAAACATTTCATTAGAAGGTACCATGATCCAATTCTGACATTGGAAGGGTCATATGGTCCTCACAAACAAGACCAAAGAATCTATTAAGAAACTTTACTATTCATGAATATTGATTTACTGGGTTAAATACAGAAGTCCAAATTCCATTATTCTCCACCATAGTTCTGGGGACAATGTAAGGAGTCTTGGATAAAAATTTCAACTCCCAAATCCAAACACAGGGGCCCCAACATATGCCTTAAAGTCTATCCCACCATTCTGGACGAGAAATAAAATCAGTACAGTATTCATGACATATCTCATGATGTAAGAATCCAATAAAGATGATATTTTTCAGTGTGAAATAAGAGATATATCTGACCAATTGTTTTGAATAATTAATCCTGTTATGAAGGCATATTCCTAATTAAAAATCCCTTTCAAATTTTGGCATTCAAAAAACCTATATTTAAGTGGACATATTAAAATTGTTTAATAAACCAGCCATAACTTTGACTACATAAGTCCAAATGACTCCAAAAGTTGAGAGTAGTCGGACCACTTTATTATCTACAACTTTTAAGAAGGATATTTCTCTTGATTCTTCTGTTTGAATAGCCAACTTGGCGATGAAAGTGGAGGGACATATTTGGAATGCAAACAGTCCACTCCTTGGACTATAAATACTCTCCCCTTCTCTCCTTGAGAGGGGTTGGCATTTTAGAAGATAGGAGAACATATTGGTATGAAAAAAACCTTGAAAAAGGATTGGGAGGACCTACCATACTCATGTTTTCACTTGAGAGACCTTTCCTCCTCTCTTTTTTTCATTTACTTTTATGTTCTTCATTGTTGTAATTTTGTAAGTCCTTTCTTTTATAATTCTGTTTTAATGCAAATTTCTTATTCAATATCTCTTATTCTCATACACCATATGTATTTTAATATTAATCTTCTTAAAATAGTTTAAATTCAATTGAATCCCCTTCCCTTATTTTTCTTCCTCATTCAATCAAAAATCCTTTTTTAATTATCATCATTGTCCGTGTGTGTGTGTTCGACGTACCACTCTTTTCTAATCCCTTTATTTTTCTTCTATTCTGAACATATCATCATAATTATTATAACCAAACTATTAAACACCCAAATGGCTGAGTAAATATTTCTTTTGGGTGAGTCAAAATTTAGGGATGTTAAGTTATTGAGAGTATTTTCTCGATTACTATTCATTAATTTAACAATGTGTATGTTGGACTTAATATGTCATGGAGTAATGACATTTTTTTGTTTAGCATGTGATTTCCATGGATTATTGGAACCATAAATACACTACCATAAACAAGTACTGATTGAGATTAGAATCTTAGTTAAGTTAAGTCTTTGAGTAAAGCGTTAACACTAAGGAATTCTAATCGATGTCCACTTGTGAAGTGGGTGTTAATTTAAATGCAATATAAAGCAAAGCTCAAGGATATCACAATCTTAACTCCCTAATAATGAACTCACCCCAATATTTATCAATTTTATAAATCAATTATTTTCAATTAATCATTTCAATTAAGCTCTAAAAATAAACCCCCTAATGAATATAAAATCAACTAAAAACAAACGACTATTACAAAGTATCATCGCTGAGGATTCGACCCGAGTGCTGCTATACACATTAGCAGAGCAACGGAACATTGACCGGTCGATAGGTGACAATCAGCCGTGCATTTCAATACCAATGATTTAAAATCTTTTATTTCATTATCTATATGGAAAGTCTTGTATTAGAGATACAGTATCACTATAGTGTAATTACCCTCGATACACCATTGGGAATACGGAAAGAGGGCGTACGCCAGTGAAGAGACTGTTCCCTTGAGGTTGGAAGTAACCCTTTCTTGTGGAATATTTTTTTTTCTCGAGATTATGGGATTTGATGTCATTCTTGGGATAGACTAGTTGGTCCACTATCAAGACTTTGTAGACTGTTATTGCTGAATTGTTCCGTTTACATCACCAGAATCCAATAGTTATCTTTTTAAGGGTAAGTGGGATGTCTAGGTTGGGAGAGCGGGACTGAAGCATCATGAGCTAGTTGGAGTGACTGGCCAGATTGAAAATATTTTCATGGAGGAGCAGGGTTTGCTTCAAACTGATTTCCCTCCAGTATTTGATCATTTTAGGGAACTCTTTACAGATGACTTTTTTGGATTACCTCCTTAGAGAGAGGTATATTTCGAAATTAATCTTGTTCCAAAATAATCTCCAGTTCCCATTCCTTTGTACAAGATGGCACCTATTGATCTTCAGGATCTCAGGCAGAATATAGGGGACTTAGAGGTTGAGGGCTTCATATGGACCAGTACCTCCTCTCGGGGTTCACTTGTGCATTCTGCTAAGAAGGCAGATGGAACTCTCTGCTTATACGTGGATTACAGAAGGTTGAATGAGCTTACGATCAAGAACTGATATCCACTTCCTCAAATAGATGATCTTATTGACTAGCTCTGAGGAGAAAAGGTGTTCTATAAGATCGACCTGAGATCGGGTTATCATCGGGTGTGAGTCAGACCATCAGACATACCTCCTAAATCTTTCTGTTGAAGGTATAGTCTATATGAGTATATTGTTATGTCGTTCAGTCTTACAAACACGACTACCATTTTCAAGTATTTTATGAATATGTTTTTCCATCCCAATTTGGAATATTTTTTTATGGTCTTTATGGAAGACATCTTTGTGTATTCGTTCACTCGTAACGACCATTCCAAACATCTTAAGATCATTCTGAGTACACTGGGAGAGCATCAAATTTATGATAAGCTTGCTAAATTTGAATCCTAGATCTCCAAGTTCCACTTCTTGGGCCATACTATTTTAGAATCATAAGTATCTGTTGACCCTAAAAATCTGAGTGTTGTAGTCTCCTGGGAGCAGCATAATAACATGTTTGACATCATAAGTTTCTTAGGGCTCACTGAATATTACAATCATTTCATATTGGACTTCTCACGTCTTCCTTCACCTCTTACTAGACTTAAAAACAAGTGTGTTAAGTTATTATGGTCATAAGCATGTGAGAATCCACTTCTTGAGATGAAAGGAAGTCTTATCATGACACCTATTATGATTCTTCTAGAACCTGGTAAAGTTTATATCATCTTCTGTAATTCATCAAGAATTTTCCTAGGATCAGTATTGATGCAAGAAGACAAATTCATTACATATGGATCTTATCAGTTGAGGCCTCACAAGAGAAATTACTCGACGCATGACCTTGAGAAAGTAGTAGTTTTATAGGACTTATGTTGCTGGAGACATTATCTCTTGGGTGAGCATGTTGTGGTGTTTACAGATCAAAAGATCCTAAAGTATATATTTCTCAGTTTGAATTGAACCTATGATAGTGAATATGGGTCAAATATCTACAATCCTTTTATTTTGAGCTTTATTATATGCCTAGAAGAGTCAATGTGGTTGCAAATTCACTAAGTCGGAAAACTAAAATGTAGGTCGTACAAGAATCCAGTGATGAATGGAAGTTAATGGCCCTCTTTTCTGAACTTTATATGGAATTTCATGACAGTCAGGAGCAGTCTTACCTCACAGCCTCAACAGTTACCTCTTCCCTCCATGAGAAGGTGAGAGTAAGCAGTTTTCAAATCCTAAAGGTTTGGTTCTCCGTGAGACTATATTAGGAGATAACCCACCTCTAGATTGGTCTGTGGACAAAAATGACATCCTTCATCTACGTGGATGTATCTGGGTTCCTGTAGATGGGAGAGAGGAGTTGATTAAAGTGTCCCACACTTCCCAGTGGGCAGTTCATCTAGGAATCTCAAAGATGAGTCGAGATATGTGATGCCATTATTGGTGTCCTGTGATGAAACATCAGATTGCAGGCTCCCTCACTAGGTGTTCCACCTGTCAGCAGGTGAAGGCAGAGCACCAGAGACCTGTAGGCTTGTTACAGCCACTTCAAGTCCTAGAATGGAAATGGGAAGATTTTTCTATAGATTTCATAGTCAGATTGCCTAGGTATTTGAGGGGTAGTGATGTTATCTGGGTATTCATTGAACAACTAATGAAATAATCCCACTTCATTCCTATTCGGGAGACTTTCTCAGTTGATGAGCTGAGAAGACTGAATGTCTGTGATATCATACAACTACATGTAATTCCACATACTATCATTTCAGATAGGGATTCTCATTTCACTTCACAGTTCTTACAAGTATTGCATAAAGCTATGGGAACTCAGGGGCTTCTAAGAATATCTTTTCACCCTCAGACCGATGGACAATCAGAACAGAAAATACAGGTTTTGAGGATATGCTCCGAGCATGCATCCTTGATTTCAAGGGTTCTTGAGAGAAGCATATCCCTCTTGTCGAGTTCTCCTTTAAAAACAGTTTCAAGGAAACGATTCAGATGGGTCTTTTGAGGCCTTATGTGGTAGGCCATGTTGTACACCCTTGTGTTGGCTAGAGGTAGGTGAGGCAACTCTACTAGGTCCTCGGCTTGTTCAGGAGACTTCAGAAGAGGTCCATCTGATCAAGAGGCGTATGACTACTGGACAGTCTAGATATAAATCTTATAATGATCTCTGTCGACGAATTCTTGAGTTCGATGTTGAGGATCATGTTTTTCTTCAGGTATTTCCCAGGCTAGGGAAAAGATGGTTATGAAAGAAAGGAAAGTTGTTGCTTCATTAGGTCGGTCCATTCGAGATTCTAGAGAGATTCAGGCCCGAAAATTATTGGTTGCTACTACCTTAGAGGTACTATACCATGTATGACATCTTTCATGCCTCACAGCTTCGCCAATATCATACTAACCCATATCATACCTTTTATATTGAGGAAGTTGAGATAGAAGTCGATGCTACCTTTGAGGAGTATACGGTACACATCATTCCGAGGCATGTCTGTCCCTCTCATATGATTGCTATGGAAGCACGGCTGGGTACAGAACAAGACTTGGAAGAGGTAAACCAACATACATACCCAATGCACAGATTTGTTCTCAGATAGTGGTTCATTACCCTTGGAAGGGGAACTCAGGGGGGTGAGTTTTTTAAGGGGGGAAAACTATAAGAACCCAATTTTTCACTCATGTATGTATCCTTTAAAATTTTTGTCTAAATCTTTACTTTGGACCTAATATGGATAACTAATGCGTTAGTTAAGGTTCAGAGGGTGTTAAAAGCTTGATCAGAGCCTAGAACCCATCTTTTTTTAGGAAACAGACTCTACACATGGTTTAGAGTAAACTGTGTGGAATGTGTTTTTTCAAAAAGTGTCACCATGCATAGTTGGCGCACATTCGTGCAGCCAAACCGTGTAAATGTCCATTTTTCTCAGTTAACCATGCATGGGTGGGGCACGGTTTGACCAAACAGTGCGGAGATATACTTTTCAGGAAAAACCGTCTTGCACGGTTTGCAAAACTGTGCGGACAAACTGTTCCCTGGCTAAAAACCTATGTAAAATGTCCAAAACACCCTTAATGATCTATTAATACCCCTCCTTATTTCTAATACAAGAAAAAATCCTCCTTTTATACCCATTTGGATATTTTTGAAGGTCAAAGCTAGGGATCAAGAGATCTCTTTCTTCTGACATCCAAACAAGCTTCCGTTCGTCACATTGGATGAGCAATGGTATATACTCGAGTTCTCTTTAGCCGTTCTTCTCCTTTTTCACTTTTGACCTACATATCTTCATGTGAGTGTTTTCACCTTTTCATAGATCTACTATGATCCGAGGAAAATCAAGGGCTGATACCAGAGGAGAAGACTCGTATAACCCTAAGGTGGGTGGTCTATAACTCATCCCAAAAGTTTTTCTTTTTTTGAATGTTTGTGTGGGGCCCACTGGTTTCATTAGAAACTATTTATTAAATTAACATGCCATGATTATAGTCTTTAGAATCGTATTTTTATGCTCTTTCAAAATATGTGATTAGTTGTTAGTAGTTTCACCCACAACTCAATCCACCTCATGTCAAAGGCTATGCCATACTTGGGTTTTTAGTGTTTTGTCATATTTGAGCCACCATTCGGGTGTGCCTTTACTTGACCTTTCTAAACGTGAGTCTTCTTATTATAAATGGATTTTTATTATTGGGAATTTCATAATGGAATGTACCATGTATGATCACCACTTGACGCACTTATGGTAAGTGCTTTCAAATAATTATTAAATGTGAAATGTGAAATGGAAAGAATACTAAGTATATAACTTGGCCTTAATAAAAGAGATTGAATAAAGGTTACATTTCCATATCATCCCTCTACATGTTTATGGAAGTTGGTTGAGTGAACCTCAATAATTGATTTTTCCTTAATGGCAAACTAAGACTTGATTAAATTGTTGCAAAACTACTTGGCCTATCAACAGTAATGGAAGACAAGGCTTGGACCAATAAATAAATGGTTTCAACTTTACTTGACCTATCCAAAATAATGGAAGGAAAGACATGAACCAAATGAATTATTACATGGTTACAATATCAAATAGGAATGGAATGACTCTATCTTGACTTATATTCTTAAAGGAGAGTACCTTGTGTCTCGAGAACCCCATTCCTATTCAAGGATACCATTTTCTTATGTTGATACCCACCTAGACTCTAATTATTTTCTATTACTTGGATGCCTGGTATACTACCGTTTAGTACCTTCCTTTATTACCGAATACCTCGGATACACTCTTTGGATCTAGAATTGACTAGTAGGTGCTATGGTGAAATCCCAGAGGGCTCTGTCTTTGCTTAGCCTTTTTTTACCTTGGCTGATCAACTTAGACATGGTAGGTGACGTACAGTGGAATTACTTGGATTATGCTCCTTAGATTACACTCGTATCCCTTAGATAGACTCTGATACTACTGATTTAGCTTTCCATGAGTTTACGTTACCTTTGTTTTTACCTTGGAACTCCCTCACTAGATATCATTATCTGCGGTTCTCCAGATCTGTGGTTTTCCTATGGGTTGACTGCGTAGGGGTGGATGAGAGAGGGGTTGGGCTTGCGTTGTACGGGATGTGTGAAGGTGTTTGCTCGCACATGGTGTTTTCTCTATTTCGTGGGTGCTCGCGCTGCGTTGCGGGTTTGCGCAGGTGTTTCTCACACAGGAGGGTTCGCGTAGAGTATGGTGCTTGCAGGGTCTAATCGTGAAGGGCTGGACAGCACAGGTTTCTTGAGTGCATAGGTGCTGGCCGTGACGGGTTGGAAGCGCGTAGGTGCAGGTCACTCTGGGGTGATTTCGCGCAGGGTCATCAGCGCGTTGGTGTGGTCCGCGTAGGGCATGCGCTCGTTGTTTTGGACTGCGCAAGGGCTGGTCCATGTGGAAGGACCGGAATGGAGAGCCGGTCTGCATGGTGTGGCTTTGTGGAGGAATTATATGCGACAGATTAGTCACGAGTTGCTGGTTTGATAAGGTGTGAATTTTTGTTCAAGTAGTGGAGTTCTGAACTCTAGAGGTGTGGTCTCATGAAGGGTGTCCTCGGGAGATCACGTTGGGGTGGTGTTCTTTGTTGTCATGGAATCTGAAGTGGTGATTCGATGGAATAACCTTTATATGACTGATAAAGAGAAAGAATCGATTACCACATGAAAAAATGAAGACGCCTTTATGTCACATCGCATGTCGCTCCTGGTGGTAGGGGAATTTTTAGCCAAACGCTCATTCAACCAGTGGGCCTTAAAAAATACTCTGCAAAAACTTGTGGAGATTGTAGAATGGCGTTTCCATATGTGAAGTGGGAGAGGGTTCCTTGTATTCTAATTTTTCAATAACAAAGCTAAAGAAAAGGTTCTCAAAGGCAGACCATGGTCTTTCTATAATCAAATCATTATCATGGAGGAGTTTACAGCCGGGGATGACATTCAGAAAATTGAACTGAATTCCTCACCTTTCTATATACGAATCAAAGGAATCTCATTTCATGGTAGAACATAACATGTTATGCTAGAAATTGAAGAATCCATTGGAAAATTTATTGACTGGGACCAATCTAATCCCATCCATTAGGGACCCGTGGTGAGGATTAGAGCCTTAGTCGATGTGACAAAACCACTAATGAGGGGTCGTTTCTTATCAATCAATTATTCTAATGTCTGGATCTCTTTTTAATTTAAAAAGTTCCCATTATTTTGTTTTTTTGTTGGTGCATTGGACATATTGAGATATTTTTTGACTCGAGGAAGTATAATGAAAAGGGAAACAACATCTTCTAGTACGACCCTTGGCTCCGTGAAAAAAATAGTAGGATCTGTGATCATTTCTGAGGCAGAAAAACAAAAGGATCGTGACCGACTAGAGAAGGCCTTCTCTTAGCGATCTGAACCAGAACTCAACATAGTCATCATGCTAGGACCTCTGGATTTTTCTGGAGACAATCAAGATTACCAGAGGGAGAAAGGAGGGCCTTCATACAGCACAATGGATGGGGCCAGAACTGGGGATAAACATGCAAGTCAGAGGTCATACCCGGATGTTTTCTCAAGTCGGGTCCCTGCATCTTTTAGAGACAGCATCTCACCACCATTCAGACCAATGTCCAAAGGTAAGGATCCACCCGACCTAGTTTCTGAACCCATGAAACTTTTCATCAAATCAACAGAGCCTTCTCTTGGGCTAGGGTCTATTTCTCTAGGTACCAACCCCATGGACGAAACCAACAAGATTGGGATAAAGGCATTAGGTACCTATACTCAACGGATGTGGAAACGGGTTAGTCATGTAGATAGGGGGGGTGATCCTATTGATGAGATACCCGACGAACATAAAAGACGATTGGAGGATTTTCAAGTAACTGAAAGCCTTCCAAAAAGATGGAAAGTGGTAGGTGATGGACGGTTCTATGAAGTTTTAGAGGTAGAGGCAGGTATGTCCCAGCCCCTCCTAGAGAAATGAAAATACTATGTTGGAATTGTCAGGGGCTTGGCAACCCACAAACGGTATGGATATTCCGGCGACATTGCACTGAAAGTCTCCCTGATAAGGTTTTTTTGTCCGAAACCATATTGGACAACAAGTAAAACAATGGTATCGCTCTCAAATGCGGGTTTCAGGGCTGCTTCTTGGTTCCCCGTCAAGGCCACTCGGGGGGACTGGGTCTTCTTTGGACGAACAATGTTGATGCCAGAATCATCTCGTACTCATCACATCATGTGGCTGCATCCATCCATGATGACCTCTCTCCGCCGTGGAATTTTGTGGGTTTCTATGGATGGCCTTCACAAAATGATAAATGGAAATCTTGGGAACTTCTTTGTTCTTTAAAACAAGAAATTACAGGCCCTATACTCTTTGGCGGGGACTTCAACGAGATTCTGTTCCTGAATGAAAAATGTTGATGAGCACATCGTCCCTTTGCCTCGATGTCAGGCTTTAGGGATGTGATTTCTAGGGAGTACTTAGAAGATTTGGGTCATGCAGGCAGCCCCTTTACCTGGTTTCAAGGGAACACGGAAAGCACACACATTGCTGAGCATCTGGACAGATTTCTGGGAATGACGGAATGGAATAACATCATCAAAATTCTTCATATCACCCACTTGGTGCTGAACTGTTCAGATCATTGCCCTATCATTATCGACTTTGGTCATAGTGGCCGTATATCAAGAGGTGGGAAACCTTTCCAGTTTGAAAGCTTCTAGGCCAAAGACCGAGAGTGTGAATAATTTATCCAATCATGTTGGAAGGGTGGAAGTAAAGACATTAATATTAACCTCTAGCAGGTGGCTACTAATTTGAGATCATGGGGAAATAAAAAATTTCGTCAACCCGACAAGCTTTGTAACTCCTTAGAACGAAAACTCACCGCCCTTCTTACCCGACCCCCAATGGATGACATTCTCTCAAAAATTGCTATTTTTCAAAGTGATCTGGACACGGCTCTTCGAATTAAATAAAGCTTTTGGGATATGCATGCACGAGAAATCCACATCAAAGAAGGGGATGAAAACACCCGATACTTTCACCATAGGTATTCTTCTAGCCACTGCGAAAACAACATTTCGGTCCTCACCCACCCTGATGGGGGAACTGTGTCCAACATTGAAGGTATCCACGATATTATTTCTTTTTATTTTCAAAAACTCTACACTGCAAGAGATTCCATCTTATCATCGGAGGTTGAGTCCTGCATCAAACATGTTATTACTGATGAGATGAACCGCCAGCTCACAAAAGACTTCAAGGATGATGAGATTCTTCAGTCTCTCAAACAAATCGACTCCACAAAAGCCCCCAGTCCTGATGTGTTCCATGCTCTCTTGTTTAATCAATACTGGCACATGCTCGTCCCTGACATATGCATGCTAATGAAAGGAATTTGGGATAGGGAAATTAACCTCTTCTTGATTAATGAGACAGTTCTCACCCTCATCCCAATGATCAAGAAACCCCTCACGACCTTGGACTTCATGCCTATCAGTCCCTGTAACGTCTCCTATAATATTTTCTCAAAGGTCCTGGTTAGTCGTCTGCACAAGTGGTTACCTGCTATCATCTCTGAAAATCAAAGTGCTTTTGTAGCAAAGAGGATTATCACAGATAATGCCATCGTGGCCCATGAAGTGTTTAATTCTATGAAAACGTGATCTGTTGGGAAAAGAGGTATTATGGCCTAGAAACTGGAAATGACTAAAGCATATGATCAAGTGGAATGGCACTTTCTCAAGTCCTTCATGACAAAAATGGGTTTCTTCCCCAAATGGACAGACAAGATCATGCAATGTGTTTCGTCTATATCCTTTTGGATTAAAATCAATGGTGGACTCACCCAAGGCTTCTCACCCACCCGTGGCCTCCGCTAGGGAGATCCCCTTTCCCCCTTTCTCTTCATCCTGGTGGCTGATGTA
Organism: Viscum album; assembly: GCA_963277665.1. Classification (NCBI taxonomy): domain Eukaryota; kingdom Viridiplantae; phylum Streptophyta; class Magnoliopsida; order Santalales; family Viscaceae; genus Viscum; species Viscum album. The sequence goes on from OY728166.1 coordinate 788,775,429, forward strand.
TTCTCTAACCTCATTTCATTGGTCGCTTCCTCAATAGGGATTCATGGGGAAAAGGTTTGTTAGTCCAGCCCACCTTTCTCACATCTCTTCTTTGCTAATGAATTCCTTATATTCCAAAGTGCTACTCATAATGAATGCCTCACTATCTTTCAGGTGATCCGCCTGTATGAGAGGGAATCTGGACAAGTGATCAATCCAGCCAAGTCAGAAATCACTTTCAGTTCTAACAGCCCACCGACCAAGAGATCAGAGCTTTGTCTTACTGATGGAATTCAAATGGTTGAAAAATACAACAAATGCCTTGGGCTTCCCAAATTTTTTAGTCGCTCAAAAAAAATAAATCTTCTCATCTAGGGTGGATATAATCGAGAAAAAAATCCAAGGATGTACTCTGAAATGAATCTCTAAAGCGGGTAAGGAAACACTCATCAAAGCCGCTCTTCATTCTATCCCTAGCTATATTATGTCCCTATTCAAGCTACCTGGCATGCTTGTTGACCATATCCACTCCCGCATCGCTAACTTCTGGTGGGGTCATAATAATGGCAGAAAGAAAATTCATCGGATCGCTTGGAAGTCTCTGTGCACACCTAAAATAGGTGGCAGAATGGGATTTCGAGACCTCCAACTCCTTAATGATGCTCTTTTGACTAAACAGGGTTGGCGCCTCATGATTCATCCATCTTCTCTTTGTGCGCAAATTCTTCGTGCAAAAAAATTTCCCCACTCGGATTTCTCGAACTCCTCTCTCGGCCCCCGCCCAAGCGTTCTATGGAGAAGCCCTTGGGGATCATGAAATTTACTTATTAAAGGGTTGGGTTGAAGGGTCGGAGATGGTACAAAAATTAATATTTGGACCGATCCCTCGCTGATTGATAAAGATGGCTTGCAATCCACCTCCACTGTCATACCTAGCTATGAGAACACCACTGTTGGCTGATTGTTCGATGATCATGGTTCTAGGTGGTGTATGGATAAAATCAACTCATGGTTCAATGAAAGGGGCAGAAGGATCATTCTTTTCATCCCTTTTGTGAGGGATGCAGTGATAGACTATCCCTTTTGGAGCAATTATTTATCTGGATCCTATACGGTGAAGTCAGGGTATAGGCTTGCAATCGATACTCAAATCGAGGAAATGGGAGGGCTCTAAAAATCCTTTTGGAACCATAAATTCCCCCGGAAAATCTGTTTTTTCTGGTGGCAGGTTTGCACTGGTATCCTTCCCACTACAGAATTCCTTGCCTTCCGACATGTCACGAATGAAAAGCAATGTCCCATCTTCTCGAGTGTTCTCGAATATTCTCTACACGCGATCACCTAGTGCCTGGGGGTGGAAGAAATATGGACATTTTGGGGCTCTAATTTAGAACTTATGTTGGATACAGTGTCCGACCTTCTGAAACTACTGATGTTGTGGTCATATTCTTTTATTGTGGACAAAGTTGCTTCATTATGCATCATGGCATGGATCATCTGGGCATGACGCAATGACTTCATCTTTAACCACACAGTAAATCCCCCTAGATTCTGGATTGAACGGGATACATCCTGGATTGAGGGGTGGAACTGGGACTCTGACCGTCATGGGCTCTCTGGCACTCACACAACTGCTTCAAGATGGTTCCCTCCCCTAGAAGGGATCCTCAAGATTAATATAGATGTATCTCTCTCCATATATGGAATTTTCAGAATTGGGCTTGTGGCAGGGGATTTTCATGGTCAAATCATTGCTGCCAAACATGAATCACACCACACTCTCTGGGAGCCCGTTGTTGCTGAAGCCTTCGCTATCCTTGTCGAACTAACATTCGCAAAAGAGCACAGATGGGAATCTATTCACATTGAAGTTGACTGCCTCACCATCATCAACTCTATCAGGCTTTATGATGGCAGCCTTCAGTCCTTTGGCCTTGTTACCAGGAACATCCATTCTCTCAGTCAAATCTTCACAACCTTCTCCTTCTCCTTTATTAAAAGGTATATAAATGAAGCATCCCATCACCTGGCTTCTTTCAGCATGTTCAGAGTGAATCATCTCTGGCTTGATCACTTTCCTTCTTGGTTGCATGACTGTGTAACTTCTGACCTTCGTGATTAATATATCATCTTTCCTTTTTCAAAAAAATATATTGCATCAGTTTGCTTCCACTGTTTATTTATATTTCTTTTGTTTTCTAATATTCTAGTACATTCATTAATTTTTTCTACACTTTACTAATGAGGGAATATTCTTCCTAGGGACACACCCAAGGACCTCACTGATAGTCGGTAGCCTCTGGCATTCGGGAAGATGCGCTTGGGGCCATGTGGCCACCGGGCTCGGGGCACCCGTTAAGTGTCATTTGGGTCCGAGTCATCACACTTACCAAATCCAATCCTATATAAAAATACTCCCTCTCAAGACCTATATAATACCTAGGGGCTTTATGTATCAATACCAATCCAAATATCAATAAACATTTAGTGTCAAGCAAGAGAAACTACACCAAGTAAAGAGTAATTTTCTATCAACTCTTCTCTACTTTTCATCTTCTCTTTAATTTTTCCCAATTCCTTTCAAAAAAATCTTAAAAAATTAATTAGGTATTATGTTAAATTTATATTAATGATTTTAACATATTGGAAGTATCATAATTATGAAATATATAAATTTCAAACATCCATTTCCTGCTCTTTCAATAATATCCCATCAACGGTTGGTTGATCACCAATGAGGATATGTCCAATCCTTTAATTCTCCTCAAACCTATGGTTGGTAACAATATACTATTTATGATATATAAATTTATAAATTTATGTTTTTATAGGATTTTTTAATTAATTATACTAATGTATAAATGACCTCAAACAAAAATAATGACATAAAAACCAAAAGACAAAATTTAAAGAAAAAATTATATATAAACAACTCATATTGAACATATATTGTTATAAATTATAATACAATAATTATAATGGATAAATAGTGGAACAAATGAAAATAATTAACTCCTGTAATTATTTTAAATAATTCGATGTTACAACATAGGAGGCGGGAAAGAGAAAAAATGAAGTAGGATTTAAGGTAAGTGGATTCTTGAACCCAACTCCCTTTCTTTGGGCTATCCCTCATTCATGTCATTTTTGTTATGGATATTCCATTAATGCTCCTTAAATATACTTGCACTATTTTCCCCATTTATTTTGGGTATATAAATGTTCCAACCTATATTTATAATTAAAATACCAATATTTTCCAAAACAAAACTTTCTTTCTAAAATAAATAATTGACTCCTCATGTGTGTTATCTTATTCAATGAAAAATAATCTTTTATTCCAAAGTATAATCTCCATTTTCTATTTAGTAACCGCGATATTATTAATAAAATCATGCTTTATTAAATTATTTTTAAACCATTTCCTTTCCATGGTTTTGTTCATGACTATTATTTTAATACACTCTATGTGGAATGCATGATTATGTAAATATTATGATGTGATGGGTGGGCCCAGAATTATATAACCCTCCAATTCATTGGGAAATGTGGTGTATCTCATGATATTATGTGTGGTATGTGTAAACATGACTCTATATTTGTTCACAACAATTATGTTATGATATATTCACATATGTTATGCGTGAACATGATGCTAGATTTATTCACAACAATGTGTGGTATTTTACCACTACAACATGATGTTTCATTTTTATGAATCTTCAAATTACATGAATTTTTTAAATGTATTCATTATGCATATTATGATGATCAAATTATTATGAAATTATTATGATGATTATTACCACCGATATAAAATTGATTCATGTCTCTTATTTTAGATATGTTATCTTTCCCATTACTGGTGTAACGCCCCGACCCTAGATACCCAGAGTCGGTGCAATATTACATAGCATTGGAATGATAAAAAAGGATCAAGTCTTGAAAGACCGATTAGTTTAGTAGTCTTGTAAACACTATATATATTCATAAGTCTTACATTACATCATAAGGTAAAAAAAACTACAACAACATCTTTTCTTTATATCTCCTCATACTATCCCAACAGGTCATTCATAAATTACTTCATCATAATCCTTTGAAAAATAAAACATTGAAAGGGGTGAGCTCAGATGCTCAGTAAGGATAACATTATAGTAGAAGCTTTCATAGATAAGCATAAACACTTAAGGCAGTTTATAACTAAAACGAAAGCCTTTTAAACTTGAACTTCAGCATAAAATGGCAAAGATAAAATAAATTAATGCCATTTAATTACTCACATGGATATTCTACTAGTTGAATGATCGCATGAAATATCAATAACCACTTTCATAATGATGGAATGCATAATTCCAGACTATCATAACCACATAGCCAAGGTCTCGTGCCAAGACTACAAATAAGATTTTGCCAAGGCCTTGTGCCAAGACACTAGTTTGTCTCATGAGACCTACCGATGCATCGAGGAGCTATAGCGGGCTCCACCCAGCACTTATTAAGTCCAATTCATTCCTCATATGAACAGGTTTAAACATAACATAAACATTCGTATTAAAACTAGCATACGAAATGTCAATACTTTAACCACAAACCATGAATGGTATAAAAATAGCACATCCACAGTCAAACATAACTCATTAGATACAATATGGAAGAATATATTGTATCACATTAACCTCGATCAAGAATAATGAAGGATGTTTACATAGATGAAAATAATCATCAAAACTATTGGAGAGAAATATGCCCCTTTTTCTTGAAATCATTTAAAAGTCACACAATTTGTCAAGAAGCCGTTTAATAATAGATTTTTGAATCAAAGTGTCACATACCACTTTGAAACTTTTAAAAGGTGTTTTAATTTTAAAACTTTAATGTCCATATAAATAAATCCTTAAAACCATTTTTAAAACATGGACATTAAGGAGCAAGATTTAGAAGAATAAGTCTTTAAAACATTTTAAAATGGTATTTTGGTTAGAGTTTCTAACCAAAAGAGAGACACTTGAATACAAATAATTGAGGTAATAAAAACATTATAATATCATGATAATAAAGGAATTCATGATATACTATGTCAAAGTACATTATATATACCATATGAAAGTGATTTGTTGTATAACAACGAAGAAGTCTAAATGGAATGTAAATTGAGATGAAATATCTCACAAAGGCCGTATCCTTAGGTTAAGGATAAATCAACGACATAGTTATGTGTGGAAAATATAAAAACACTAAATATGATTGGATATTTAGTGAAAAAAAATCAAAGGACATTCACACATAATATTGTAAAAACAACACCAATGAATTGGATGTTTAACTCAACAAATGGAGAATGAGTTAAAATTACTCTTATCAAATTCATATCGAGGACATGAGAAATTATCAATGGAGTGATTATGTGTATAAAAAGTATATCCACAGAAAGGGGAGTGGAAATTATGACATAATCAAATTAATAGTGATTCCACACATAATCTTGGAGTAAAATAATCAATGAAGTATGTGTAAAGCCGAATAAATGGAAATTGAAATTTCAAATTCCCTTATCGATTTGGTAACTTATGAAACATACACCCATGAAAGAAGGATCATACAATGATGATGTAAATACCCATAAATTAAAGTATATTACACAATGAATAAAATCATGGGAAGTAAACATATACCACATGTAATAAATAAGTGGTGAACAATGGAATTCTCACGGAATTAAAAGTGAGATAAGAAACCCCTTACTTTGTACTTTTTCCTTGGTTGACGGTAGTTTAACCTCCTGTATAATGGTGAAATAATTGTTATTGAATTATACAAGAACCATTAACTTTAATATGATATCATATATGATCTTTTAACATTGATTTATTAATAATATCTTAGAATTATCGTCATTTCGGGTGTTAACGGGTTCATTTTACTTTATATTCTTTGTCATGTGATCCATATTCCTTATTAATGGGATGTATATTATTCATATCTAGAATGATATCAAGTCCTTAGATACTATTTTTTAAATCATCAAATTATAATTATACTTGAATGGATATGATGGAGAATGAATCTCATCGCATTCGTGGAGACAGTAGTCCGTACGTACGCATGAGCGACAATATCATTATTTTGATATTAAAATAATATATAATTGGATGGTATATCATATATACAGAATCACTATCATGTTATATTTATTATTTACATGAGTTACACATCATTATTATACCCATACAAATAATAATATATTGAATAACAATTACACTACGACGTGGAGACGGTAAGCCGTACGTACGCACGTATGGTGACATGTTATTCAAAGGATGGATAGAATACTGAATATGGTTGTACCATATTTATAATAACATCACATTATATATATTATACTGGAGTTATTATTTTATAATGGTAATGACAAAGAAAAAAGAAGTGGAAGAAGAAAGGAACTTGAAATGGGGTGGTGAAAACATCACCTCTTCTTCGGGTTCTTCCTTTTGATTTGATCAAAAGGGATCCTTAGGTTGGATTTATGATCAAACTAAGTCCTCTAGGTTGTAGTGAGGGACGTTTAGAGAGTATTTGGGCAGGGTTTGGACGAACCAAAAGGCTTTGAAGGTGTGAAGAAATGAGAAGGAGGAGTTCCCTTTTATAAGAGGGGTGAGGGGCACATTTGGAAAAGCTAGAAATATTAATTTATAATAAATTCATATTCGGTTTATAATGGCTCCAAAGTTGATTATTAAACGGTTAAGGTGTCTATGGGTCCGAAACCACTCAACCAATAGAATTTATATAGGTTTGGGTTATTATATTAACCTTATCTTTAAGTATTAACTCTTAGTTAATTAGTTTCACTTTTACAATGTCTCTTTGTATTTTTCTATTATATGGTTAATAAACTTACCATATATATCCAAGAGACCCCCAAGTGGTCCATTAATGATGAACCTATCATGATATAAGTTTCTTGTCCGAACATTAGATTTTTAGGAATTTAATATCAATTAATAATATAATATTTGTTTTAAAAACTCTTTTATGTCAATTTTGAAACTATTCAATAGTTGATTGTTGTGAAACACATAACAGAATGATTACTTCTAAAAAAGTTAATTAAATCAATTCTAATATGTCATATTAACCTATAAAATTAGTGTAATTTAATAAAAGTCTCAAATTATATTTATTTGTGTATTTATAATATCAATTATTCTAATTTTTCACTATTATGGTAATTACTGCATCACCATTGTGTCATAAATAAATTAACTTATATAATGTTTAAAAATTATAAATAAAATGTAATTATTTAGGAAATCTTTTTATATTTCTAATGAATATTTATAGTCTAAAATCCAACATATATAACCCTATGTAACAATTGTTTTTCTAAAAGATATATGCTTGTGTCATTTTTGTATTTATTTTAACTTAATTAAAATAAAGTGTCATTATCACTTAAAAGTAGATCCATGGGGTCCCAAAATCGACGCAAAGATTCCCATGGTCGACCATGTATTAACCAATAGGGTTAAGACATGTTTTAGGGTAATTTTCTATTATTATAATATTATTTTTTTAACCCTTGTTTACAGGATTTACCCTTTAACCATGGTAAATAAAATATTTACCGAAGTAATTATCCAAAATGACTAAAAATAAAAGTTACCTATATACACAATTTGAAAATCCTGATTCCAAATATGGAATCCATTTTTCCAAATTCAAAACACAGAAGTGGCAGAAATTAATTTAAAATTAATTCCCGTTGTTAAAACAAAAAAGCGTGTTTTTAAGAGATAATAACTATCAAAAGATTGGCACTTGTTTATGTCTGGTTTAAATGTGAAATTATGTTCAATGACCCACATTGTATTACATGGTAAAAATATATTCTAAATATACTTTAAAACCACTCAAATTCATAATTTATCACTATTAATTATTTTGATTAAAAAAGTTGTTTTTAATTAAAATTTAGTAATTTTCACTATTCATCAAAATATGAAAGTTATCCGAAAGGTACCAAAATTTCACCCTAGTCTAATTTCGATATTCCGAATCAAAAAATGAAGTCCATATTGAGAGATAGAATTTATAAAATTTCAAAAAGTAGGTATTACTATTCATAACAGCTAGTTTGATTGGTTGTGGTGTGTTAGAATCTTGAAGTTGCGTACAATGCACGTCATTGCATTATTCGAAGGGAAACGTACCGTGGAAGCTTGGGGTGTTACACTCTCCCCTCATTCAATAAATTTCATCATCGCAATTTTTAAAATTGTCCTTGGGAATATAATGGAAAGTCCCACATCGGAAAAAGAGTCAATAAAACTATCACTTTAAAAGAAAGAAAGAGGGGTATAAAGGTCATTAAAGATAACCCATACTCGGATTCCATGTAGGAAAACATGGATATGGATGATAAAGTAAGTGTCAAGTTATGATAGAGAGGGATAGAAATCATGATCAGGAGAAAGTCAACAATAATAAAACCACACACTTGTGTTGGGACAAACGACCATTAGTCTCCTAGCAGGAAAGTAAACGGACAACATTTTTTTGTTTTAAGTTACATTACATAAGGATGAGGAATTCATTTATGATATTGACTAAGAATATAAAGATATATACTTAATTTTTATGTAGAGTTTCATTCTTTAATAAATTTCCACCACTAACTCATTTTTTTTAAATGATGAGTATTCAAGAAGACTTGGTCACACTGGAAGAGTTAGAATAAACTTCTATAGAATCACATGATCCATGCAGGATAAACTATATATTTACATTGTCTTTAGAGATTAATCCAAAAAAAATGGTTAGTACAAGATCTAATGATCCCCCAAAAGGATATTCCTCGAGAGAAATAAACACTAATATTAATTTCTAAAATTAAACCATCAATACCCTAAAGTTAAATAAATACCATTCAATAATCAATTGTCCTTAAAATCCTTCAATATAATCCAAACTAATATTGAAACCCAAAACATGGAAGAATTTTATTATTTAGTCTCCCATGTTAAATTTTATCTCCAAATGACATCAAATACTCTTAAAGTCACATACTTAAAAGTAATTAACCACATCACATATTCTCTGTTATAGGTTAATCATTTCCATAAATAACCCAAATCACTATAAATACACAATAAAAATGTAGATAAAAATCTACCATTACTACTCTAATGACATCCCATAGTATTCTATTTTCCTTGGACATATAGTGTTCCCAATGAAGTGAACATCTTCCAAAATAACATTTATCACTTAATCACCAAATCGTTTTCCTATACTAAGGGTATTCATTTGATAATACATAAGAACCCAAATCAACATATTATTGATCAATAAAATCATCTAACTAAAAAAAATAGTCACACTAACCAGGGACTTCACATAGTCCAATGGTAGAAGATAAATCTCAATCGCACTTTGGTTGTGGGTTCGATTCCCACAGCTTTGTCCGACGTGACGGGTTGTCACACGGTCTACGTGTTGTCCTTTTTCAAAAACTATATTTTATAATATTACCAAAATGAGATAAATTCCTCAAAATAACATAATTTAACCACAAATGTTATATCATACCTTTTATTTTTATCCCAAATTATAATAACTTATAATTCTCTCAAAACCCAATGATCATATAAAACCAAATGGTTATTTATACCTATATCCACAAAAGAAGAGACAATTCTTCCTCAAATATCATTCTCAAAGTCACTATGACTTCCTTGGAATCCAGCCATTGACTAAAACCAGAAAGCATTGTGTGAGTAACAATAGTCGTAAAATCATTTAGAGATTAACATATCACCATATTCTCAATTTGAAACATATTAGGATTAACAATGGTCATTTACTCTCATCTTATATATATATTACTTAAATCGGTTTGTAAAGAAAATGTAAATTATCTTAAGCATATCCCCCAAGAGTGTCGTAACCAAGAGTGCAACAAGGCCCGTTGTCGTGCACCAGTTCCCGTTCGAGTCTAGCTCAAAGCGGTGTTTTCGGGTTTTACCCCTAGGTACATCTGTGCCAGAGCTGCCTCTACCTGCTCGTATCTAGATAGGGATGTATTTCTCGTAAAAGTCAAAAAATCTATACAATACCAAAATTCTAGTATGTTCTTTTATACTAATCCTCAAATTCTCTCTTAGGGCTATGTGATCTAATCAGAGTTTATCTAAATCTAGCTTCCAAGGTTAGTACTAAACTTCCTCTAATACCAACTGTAACGCCCCGACCCTAGATACCCAGAGTCAGTTCATTATTACATAACATTGGCATGATCACAAATGATCAAGTCTCGAAAGACCGGTTAGTTTAGTAGTCTTGGAAACACTAGATATATTCATAAGTCTTACATTACATCATAAGGTAAAAAAACTACAACAACAGCTTTTCTTTATATCTCCTCATACTATCCCTGTAGGTCATTCATAAATTACTTCTTCATAATCCTCGGAAAAATAAAACATTGAAAGGGGTGAACTCAGATGCTCAGTAAGGATAATATTATAGCAGAAGCTTTCATAGATAAGCATAAACACTTAAGGCAGTTTATAACTAAAATGAAAGCCTTTTAAACTTGAAATTCAGCATAAAATGGCAAAGATAAAATAAATTAATGCCATTTACTTACTCACATGGATATTCTACTAGTTGAATGATCACATGCAATATCAATAACCACTTTCATAATGATGGAATGCATAATGCCAGACTATCATAACCACATAGCCAAGGCCTCGTGCCAAGACTACAAATAAGATTTTTCCAAGGCCTTGTGCCAAGACCCTAGTTTGTCTCATGAGACCTACCGATGCATCGAGGAGCTATATCGGGCTCCACCCGTCACATATTAAGTCCAATGCATTCCTCATATGAACAGGTTTAAACATAACATAAACATTCGTATTAAAACTAGCATACGAAATGTCAATACTTTAACCACAAACCATGAATGGTATAAAAATAGCACATCCACAATCAAACATAACTCATTTAATCAATATGGAAGAATGTATTGTACCACATTAACCTCAATCAAGAATAATGAAGTTTGTTGACATAGATGAAAATAATCATCAAAACTATTTGAGAGAAATATCCCCCTTTTTCTTGAAATCATTTAAAAGTCACACAATTTGTCAAGAAGCCGTTTAATAATAGATTTTTGAATCAAAGTTTCCCATACCACTTTGAAACTTTTAAAAGGAGTTTTAATTTTAAAACATTAATGTCCATATAAATAAATCCTTAAAACCATTTTTAAAACATGGACATTAATGAGAAAGATTTAGAAGAATAAGTCTTTAAAACATTTTAAAATTGTATTTTGGTTAGAGTTTCTAACCAAAAGAGAGACACTTGAATAAAAATAATTGAGGTAATAAAAACATTGTAATATCATGAGAATAAAGTAATTCATGATATACTATGTCAAAGTACATTATATACTCCATATGAAAGTGATTTGTTGTATAACAATGAAGAAGTCTCAATGGAATGTAAATTGAGATGAAATCTCTCATAAAGGCCGTATCCTTAGGTTAAGGATAAATCAACGACATAGTTATGTGTGAAAAATAGAAATACACTAAATATGATTGGATATTTAGTGTAAAACAATCAAAGTACATTCAAAAATAATCTTGTAAAAACAACACCAATGAATTGGATGTTTAACTCAACAAATGGAGAATGAGTTAAAATTACTCTTATCAAATTCATATCGATGACTTGAGAAATTATCAATGGAGTGATTATGCGTATAAAAAGTATATCCACAGAATGGGGAGTGAAAATTATGACATAATCAAATGAATAGTGATTCCATACATAATCTTGGTGTAAAATAATCAATGAAGTATGCGTAAAGCCAAATAAATGGAAATTGAAATTTCAAATTCCCTTATCGATTTGGTAACTTATGAAACATAAACCCATGAAATAAGGATCATACAATGATGATTTAAATACCCATAAATTAAATTATATTACACAATGAATAAAATCATGGGCAGTAAACATATACCACATGTAATAAATAAGTGGTGAACAATGGAATTCTCACGGAATTAAAAGTGAGATAAGAAACCCCTTTGTACTTTTTCCTTGGTCGACGGTAGGTTAAACTCCTTTATAATGGTGAAATAATTGTTATTGAATTATTCAAGAATCATTTACTTTAATATGATATCATATATGATCTTTTAACATTGATTTGTTAATAATATCTTAGAATTATCGTCATTTCGGGTGTTAACGGGTTCATTTTACTTTATATTCTTTGTTATGTGAGCCATATTCGTTATTAATGGGATGTATATTATTCATATATAGAATGATATCAAGTCTTTAGATACTATTTTTTAAATCATCAAATTATAATTATACTTGAATGGATATGATGGAGAATGAATCTCATCGCGTTCGTGGAGACGGTAGTCCGTACGTACGCACGAGCGACAATATCATTCTTTTGATATTAAAATAATATATAATTGGATGGTATATCATATATACATAATAATTATCATGTTATATTTATTATTTACATGAGTTACACATCATTATTATACCCATCCAAATAATAATATATTGAATAACAGTTACACCACGACGTGGAGACGGTAAGCCGTACGTACGCACGTATGGTGACATGTTATTCAAAGGATGGATAGAATACTGAATATGGTTGTACCATATTTATAATAACATCACAGTATATATATGATACTGGAGTTATTATTTTATAATGGTAATAACAAAGAAAAAAGAAGTGGAAGAAGAAAGGAACTTCAAAAGGGGTGGTGAAAACATTACATCTTCTTCGGGTTCTTCCTTTTGATTTGATCAAAAGGGCTCTTTAGGTTGGCTTTAGGATCAAACTAAGGTGTTAAGAAATGATAATGAGGAGTGCCCTTTTATAAGAGGGGTGAGGGGAACCTTTGTAAAAGCTAGAAATATTAATTTATAATAAATTCATATTCGGTTTCTAATGGCTCCAAAGTTGATTATTCAAAGGTTAAGGTGGGGATGAGTCGAAAACCACTCAACCAATAGAATTTAGACAGGTTTGGGTTATTATATTAACCTTATCTTTAAGTATTAACTCTTAGTTAGTTAGTTTCACTTTTACAATGTCTCTTTGTATTTTTATATTATATGGTTAATAAACTTACCATATACATCCAAGATGTTGGAACCACTTTGTGTATAAGGTTGTATTTGTTGTCAATAGTTGTCAATGCAGATCAAAATGAAGGAGATCATGAAATACTCCGATTAATTAGAGGAGTGATGATTCAGACGATTGTTTTTGCTGATCTTAAGTTCAAAGAACATGTGTCAAAGGTGATATATTGTTTACAACAATGACGAATGTGAGGAGTAATCCATCCAAGGATGATTAAAGCAGGGTGGTGTTTTTAGATGAAGACCATGCAATTCCTCCTTGTTGCATTAGAATCATGGGATTTGATGAAGACCATGCAATTCCTCATTATTTCATAAGAACAATGGGTTTTGATGAAGACCATGCAATTACTCATGATTGCGTGAGAACCATGCTAGAGAATTCTTGACGGATTGAATCACATGGTTTGCATGAAGTTGATTATGATGGTTGATGAAGGAGGCAATGTGCCAATGAGTTGACATATGAAATGGCCATGCACATCACATTTTCATAGAAGATGATGGTACTAAAGTTGTTCCTTGAAAGAATACATATCACAATAGTGGAGTTTGTGATAAAAGCAAAAGAGTTGCTGAAGGATACAGATCACCAAGAAGAAGTGTTGTTGAGGTGATCGTGCTTGTCGACAAAGCAAACAAATGACATACAAATTTGTTGACAAAGGAGATTATGTGGTGACATGTCATGTTCAAGAGTTGTGGTCAACGATCTATGTTTCATTCAAGAACATCGACAGAGGAATGGATGATATGGAGGCGGTACAAAAAGAGAAGATACAAGGTGGCGCCGTTTTCCAGTGTTTGCCAAATTTCAGGGCCTCAAAATCAACAAATGAAGAAGAGTGATTTTGGAAAAGGGACTTGCGCGCCATACTCTTGGAGGATAGGAAACTTGCACGCCATATGTTTTTGAGGATCAGAGCATCAAAATATGGCAAAGGGATAAGGGTCGCGCAAGTTTTGGTGAGGTCACGTAGGTGAATTATGTGTCGGGAAGAGACTTGTGTGCCGACGCCTTGAATGCATTATAACTTGCGCGCCTATGGTTTTTCGAGACTAGAAGATACAAATTTGGCAAAGGCAATATGTTCGCGCAAGTTTGGTGTTGATCGCGCAAGTGCCTAGCAGGGGCCGAGACTTGCTCGTCGATGGATGAATTGCGCGCCGCCGCGCAGGGGGTCCAATTTGCCTATAAATACTGGACCACCCCTCCTCATTTATCACGGAACTCAAGGCTTTGAGATTGTTCGAGCTCTCATCGCGCAGGTGGTTGAGCCGCGCAAGTGGTAGTCGAGTCGCACAAGTAGAGGTTGTGCGCCAACAGTTGGTTGAGCGCCCCAGGTAATTTGGGCAAGGAAGGAAGTGAGTCGCGCAGGTTTGAAGTTCAAGAAGGCAGAGTCACGTATGTGCTTTGGAGACACTTGTGTTCCAGGTTATACTTGCGCGCCAAAGACTTGTGCGCTAGATGGAGACTTGCGCGCTGGGCTTGAAAAGGAGAGCCAAATATTGTTGAAGCATGCCCGCCTTTCTAGAACTGCACAAGAGCTAAATATTGCCTGATACTTTCGGTGCAAAGCGAGATTGAAGAAGAAATCTAAATGATACATGCATAATCTCACGCATACATGGTGAATTGATTCTGATGAAGGTCGAGTAAGCTGAACATCATTTATTGAGCAATCACATAAGTGATTGTGATTCAGGCAAACAAAGACAAGGGGATCTAGTGCATTCATTCATTGCACTAAAGAAGAAGGATTGAACTAAAAGGAAGGGGATCTAGTGCATTCATTCATTGCACTAAAGAAGAAGTATTGAACTAAAAGGAGCATCAAATCAGAACCCTGATGCAAGCAATGTCTCATGCTGAATAGGAGACGAATAACTTCAATGCACACCTAATGAAGAGACCTTAACGTCTATAAACTGAGTGAGACTTCACCAACGGCAGTGAGCCAGGGGGAGTCAACGGGAGTGACCCGAGGGACGCAGTGAGCTATCCCTGAACAATTGTAAAGGCAGTGAGCCTGGGACAGAGTGACTGTACCCAAACCTTTGTAATCTACAGCTAGTGAAGCATAGTGGATTTAGGTACGACCGACAACCTGTCGGCGTATGCTCCTTGGACGTAGCCCTTAGTGGTGAACCAAGTAAAAATAGTTGTTCCATATCTCTACATGTGAATGTTTAATTGCTGATCATATCCATCATACAGGTTTAAGTAGTTCCTACCAACGTGGAAAAAAGATCCACAACTAAAAGAAGAAAAAGTTTCCACCCTGATTCACCCCTCCCCTCCCAGGGTGTCCCGGGGTCCTAAAAGTGGTATCAGAGGGAGGTTAACGTATGTTGGATATTCTCTAGTAATTATATAGAGAAGAGGACTTGAGTTTATTTCCTAAAGTCAACAATGAAGAGCAGTCTTGATAATGACGCAGTCACTTCTGAGCAGAAGTCTACATCTAGCAAGACCATGAAGAACAGGAAAAAGAAAGAGAAGAAGCAGTTGAAGAAGTCCCTCATATCCAAAGACGATACAGTGTCTTGTTCTCCATGCCATTCCAATAATGAAGAAACATCAGGCTTGGAAAGTATCGAGCAGGTGGCTCAGGATTCTTCCAGAGGAAAGGATGACACCCCCTATTCAAGATTTCAGGAAAAACTCAATACATATCTGCATGATATTCCTGAAGAAAGGGTTGCGATTATTTGTAGCCTATTCCAATCTATGCAGGTTGAGATCACTCAATTATAAAGGGAAGATGACAACATGGAAGAGGGGTTGGAAAGAAAAGTTATGGAAAGTATGAAGCTCACCAAACTGGTGAAAGTATTTGAAGAAAACGAGGCAGTCAATAAGACTCTAAAAGAAAGGATCCATGCACTTGAAGCTGAGCTGAAGAAGAGCAATGAAGTCAAGAATTTTTGTTTGCAAGAAACTTCCATTAAATTCAGGGAACTTGACTATTTGTTTCAAAACAAAGTTAAGATGCATGAAGATGAGGTTGAAAGGTTGAAGAAGACTTGTGAAGAGAAGATGATCACGATTGAAGATCAGAAGATCATCCTCAATATTGTGGGTCAAAAATTGGAAGCTCAGTTGACCAAGATTGAGAACACACATATTGAGACTTCACAAATGAATGAAATGAGTGATGCTTGCACTCAATGTTCGTTGGAGGAGTCTAAAGCTGAAATGTCTCCAACATGTGATAAGAAGATTATGACAACTCTGGATTATCCACATCAAAAATCAGTTACTGCTGGTACTCAATGCTCACTGGAGGATTCTATTGTCAAAAGACCTCCAACATGTGATAAGAAGATCATGACATCACTCTTTGATCTATCACAAGTAACTGAGAAAGTGAAGGTACCATCCAACCCATCTTGTACTCATATTTCTAAATACACTCCTACAATCAGTGTAGGTGGGAAGAAAAGTTCTAAACAAGTATGGATGAGGAAAGGTGAGATGAAAAAACCTATCACCATGGATAGGGTGGATGGGAAGAAAACGGAGGAAGTGGGTTCCCCAAATAGAGCACAAAATATTAAGCAGATGGCCCAACAACTTAATACAGAAGACACAAAGAAGAAAAAATTTGTGGGTCAATGTTGGTGCTGCAACAGATTTGGGTACTGTGCACTGGATTGTCTTTATAATCCCTTACATGGAAAAGCACAGAGAATGCCCATATCAAAGAGAAGGAAGCCAGAGAAAAAGAAGCAACATAAGCAGGTCCAGAAGCATCTGTTTACTGCAAACAGATTTGGAATTCTTGATAACATCTGGGATGTATGCAACAGCAGTGGTCACAATACAGGGACGTGTCCATATCAACATGCTTTCACTGTTTAAAAGAAAAGAAGACCTCTGATGCCATCAAAGAATAAAGCAGCTACCTTGGGGAGAAATCAGAAGAATGTTGTGAACACACAATTACCCAAGAAGATCTCAAGTAGGGAAGCTGAGAAGACCCAGGATTTTAGATCCACGAAATTGAAGGGTCATTCATCCAAAAGAAACACTAAGTGGGATGAGTCTCAGATGAACCCATGTGGAAGACCTAAACTAGCTGCAAAAGTTCCAAATGACATATTGGTCATCTGGCCAGATGATTTGAAAAGAATAAAGAAACTTGAAGATGAGAAGGCCAAGGCTGGTGACAAAGGAAAAGGAAAAAATTTCACATGATGAAGACACAGTGCAGGAGAGATTTCAAACAAAGAGAAACACACGTGTCAAAGAAGTTTTGTGTGAGAGATGCAAGAAATCTGGTCACATTGCAAAAGTTTTCCTAACCTTAATACCAGAGCAAGAAGCAGTACTTAAGAGGAGTAAGAATGTATCATTCATGATGGCTGCTAAGTAGAACAATTCTCCACACAAAGCAGAAGAGAATCTGAATAGAGTCATGCCACACTGACAGATGTCAGAACATATGTTCAAATGTGCAGGCATGAAGACTGGAGTGAACAGAGGAACTTGGTTGAGAAAAGAACCTCAACCAAGAAAGTCTTCTTGATGAAGCAAGAAGGAACCACCTTATTCCCGTAATCATTTGTGTATTGTATTTGTGCTAATAATGCAGGGAATTGAAGGTGAAGCATGCTCTCAGGGGGAGAACCTGAGAAGTAGTGAATGCTATCAACTCTTGATAGCCAAGCTGAAGAATTTTCCATCCTTAGTAGATTCTTCAATTTATATTCAAATATTATGATGATGAAGGATCACTCTTGATGAAGATGATGGGGAGTGTTTCCCTTGAGGGGGATAAAAATGAAGAAGCTTCCATAATCACTGTTTCAATCAATATCAACTCCAGGTGGACTCAAAAGCAGTTATTCTGTCAATTTCTTGAAGAACACACCAATGGAGAAGGTCTATCATTTCTCAATCACTATCCCTTGGTTACTCAGATCAAATATTATTTTACAAAGGGGGAGTAACTAAATTGATCAGTGACATAAAGAGAATGGAAGTGCCCCAAGGTCACTTATCCTGCCGATTGCACTTGAATGTTTTCGATCTATTTTCGGATGTGAGTGCAGGAGTTTCAGGTTGATTATTCTCTATCATAGTTGATCTTCCTCTACCTGGAATAAAAGTGGTAAACCCTTGAAGACAAGATACATGAGTTATCATCTCATGTTGGTATCATGATCTGTGAATAATGGACAGCCTTGTTGACTTAATCAAATCCTCTTGTTTTCTACATCGAGCATTGCTCAAGTAGACTTAGAGTGAAATGATTAATGAAACATTGCTTATGTGTGTATTGATACCCTCCCTACCATGCGCTTTGTATTTCTTGTTAATAAGGTGGAGAGAAAGTGAAATGAAGAAGATTCTCATTTTGACATTGACGGATTCATTTCAGAAGATGTATAAGGTATTGACAACAAAATACAAAGGGGGCGATTGTTGGAACCACTTTGTGTATAAGGTTGTATTTGTTGTAAATAGTTGTCAATGCAGATCAAAATGAAGGAGATCATGAAATACTCCGATGAAGTAGAGGAGTGATGATTCAGACGATTGTTGTGCTGATCATAATTTCAAAGAACATGTGTCAAAGGTGATACATTGTTTACAACAATGACGAATGTGAGGATTAATCCATCCAAGGATGATTAAAGCAGGATGGTGTTTTTAGATGAAGACCATGCAATTCCTCCTTGTTTCATAAGAATCATGGGCTTTGATGAATACCATGCAATTCCTCATTATTTCATAAGAACAATTGGTTTTGATGAAGACCATGCAATTACTCATGATTGTGTGAGAACCATGCTAGAGACTTCTTGACGGATTGAATCACATGGTTTGCATGAATTTGATCATGACGGTTGATGAAGGAGGAAATGTGCCAATGATTTGACTTATAAAATGGACATGCACATCACATTGTCATAGAAGATGATGGTACTAAAGTTGTTCCTTCAAAGAATACATATCACAATAGTGGAGTTTGTGATAAAAGTAAAAGAGTTGCTGAAGGATACAGATCACCAAGAAGAAGTGTTGTTGAGGTGATCGTGATTGTCGACAAAGCAAACAAATGACATACAAATTTGTTGACAAAGGAGATTCCATGGTGACATGTCGTGTTCAAGAGTTGTGGTTAATGATCTATGTTTGATTCAAGAACATCGACAGAGGAATGGATGATATGGAGGCGGTACAAAAAGAGCAGATACAAGGTGGCGCCGTTTTCCAGTGTTTGCCAAATTTCAGGGCCTCAAAATCAACAAATGAAGAAGAGTGATTTTGGCAAAGGGACTTGCGCGCCAAACCCTTGAAGGATAGGAAACTTGTGTGCCATAAGTTTTTGAGGATCAGAGCATCAAAATATGGCAAAGGGATACGGGTCGTGCAAGTTTTGGTGAGGTCGCGCAGGTGAATTATGTGCTGGGAATAGACTTGCGCGTCGACGCCTTGAATGCATTATAACTTGTGCGCCTATGGTTTTTCGAGATCAGAAGATCCAAATTTGGAAAAGGCAAGATGTTCGCACAAGTTTGGATGTTGATCGCGCAAGTTCCTTGCAGGGGCCGAGACTTGCGCGCCGATGGATGACTTGCGCGCCGCCGCGCAGGGGGTCCAGTTTGCCTATAAATACTGGACCACCCCTCCTCATTTATCACGGAGCTGAAGGCTTTGATATTGTTCGTGTTGGAACCAGGTTCTTCAAAGCATGATTTGGTGTATGGTTTGTGTTTGTTGTCAATCCTCAGTGGAAGTTCCGAATGTGTTCCAGCAAAGTGATCATACAGTTCAAGCAGACAACAGTATTGAAGGTGGCGTTGTTTCCCAGTGTTTGCCAAATTTTTGGGCCTCAAAATCGGAAAATGAAGACATAGATTGTCTGCAAAAGGAGGTTCGCAGAAAAAGGAAGTGGTGCGTGAAATATAAGAGGCTTGCGTGAAATACTTATGTTAGGCGCAAAAAACAGCGGGATGCGCGAAATAGGGGATCATGGTTTTTCGCGCAAATAGTGTTTCGAAATCAGTTTGGTGAAAAATGGCAAAGGCATGGGCTGCGCGGAAAATAAGGGTTGTGCGCGAAATACTTAAGCTGGGCGAAAGATTACGCGCCAGATGAGAGGTTTTCCGCGCCGAAGGGGATTTTGCGCGCAGTGGTCTCAGTCACCTATAAATATGAGGTGACCCCCTTCATTCAAGTTGTTGGAAGACTTAGAGAAGATCCGAGGTCTGATGCGTGAAAAAGGATAGCGTAAAAGGGCTTGCGCAAAATATTCGGAGTTGCGCGAAAAAGGGTATTTTTGCGCGAAATATTTTTCCGCGCGAAAAGTAATTTATTGCGTGCAATAGGAAGGTTTTGCGCGCAAAGGGTTGGTGTTGCGCGCAATTGTTAGTCAGGTTTGTCTACACGTTCTGGTTATCCGGTTCAGTGGTTCTGTGCGTTCTAGTGCATCTATTTCGTAATTCAATGCAAGAAGAGTCTCATGCTGAGCAGAGGCAAAGACTTCAATGCAAATCTATTGAAGAGACCTTCACTTCTATAAACTGAGTGGGACTTCACCAACGGCAGTGAGCCAGGGGGAGTCAACGGGAGTGACCCGAGGGACGGAGTGAGCTATCCCTGAACAATTGTAAAGGCAGTGTGCCTGGGACAGAGTGTCTGTACCTGAACTTTTGTATCCGCATCTAGTGAAGCATAGTGGATTTAGGTACGACCGGCAACCTGTCGGCGTATGCTCC
The DNA here is from genome assembly GCA_963277665.1 of Viscum album. Taxonomy (NCBI): domain Eukaryota; kingdom Viridiplantae; phylum Streptophyta; class Magnoliopsida; order Santalales; family Viscaceae; genus Viscum; species Viscum album. The sequence goes on from OY728166.1 coordinate 788,796,348, forward strand.
TTGGACGTAGCCCTTAGAGGTGAACCAAGTAAAAATGGTTGTGTCTTCTCTGTGCATGTGAATGTTTTCATTCTGATTATAATCATCATACAGATTCAACAATTTCCTACCAACGTGGGAACAAGATCCAACACATTAAAAGAAAAAGTGGTCACCCTGATTCACCCCTCCCCTCTCAGGGTGTCCCGGGGTCCTTCAAGTGGTATCAGAGGGTAAAGGTTGCTGGTGTTGAATATAACCTTCTTCGTCATGGAAAACACGGTCAATGTCAGGGGAGTCCCTCACTTTGATGGAAGCAATTTCCAGATCTGGAAGAACAGAATGAGATCTCATCTAAGATCTCTTGGAATGGAAGTTCTTTTTTCTACTGTGCAAGGAATACATGTCACTGATCCAACAGGTCTGGCTATGACTGAAACAGACAGGAAACTTCTTGATGCAGATGCTAAAGCACAGAATGCTCTCACTGCATCCCTTTCTGATCAGATCTACCTAAAGGTGATGAATTGCACCTCAGAAAAATCCATGTGGGATAAACATGAGAATATTTATGAAGGTGATAGCAAAGTGAAGGAGGCGAAACTACAAGTGCTGCACAATCGGTTTGATGATCTGAAGATGCATCCAGACGAGAATGCAGACTCTTTCTTCAATCGAATTACCGAAGTGGTTGGAGCTATTCGGGGTCTAGGCGAAGAAATCAAAGACATTGATATTGTAAAGAAAATATTGAGAAGACTTCCACCTCTTTATAATGCGAAGGTGTCAGCCCTTGAGGAAAGAGATCTTTCCAAACTTTCTTTAGATGATCTACTGAGCAGTTTGGTAGCATATGAAATGAGAGTCAAACCTGAAGATGCTACGACTCGGGTGAGCAAGGAAATGGCATTCAAGGCCATGGATAAACTGAAAATATCAAAGGATAGTAGCGGTGAAGATGACGAAGAAAAAGAAATTCTTTCCCTCATTGCAAAGAAGTTCCAGAAGGGGAAAGGGAAATTCAAAGGGAAGTTACCTCTCGCGTGTTTCCGTTGTGGAAAAGTTGGGCACATTGCTTCTCAGTGTTTAAAAATGATCAATGATGAAGATAGTGAGGATGAAAACTTCAAGAAGCCTCAGAGAAGGTTCTTCAAAAAGGGAGACTTCAAATCTGGTAAGAAAATGAAAAGGAAGAGTTTTGTCTGTGAAGAGGAAGAAGATGATAATGAATTCTGTGATGAAGAAGAACCAGAATTCAAAACTGGGAACCATGCTTCTATGATGGCCACTGTTGAAAAGCCAGAAGATACTGAAGGAGAAAAACAACTGAGAACTTGTGTATATCCTGAGATGCAACTTAAGGATGCGGTTAGTAAGCTTAAGATAAAATGTAAGAGCTGCAATAAGTGGAAATCAATTGTGGAAGAATCAACTGAATATGTTGATCAACTAGAAGCTGAAATTGAACGACTGGAAGAATTTGTGAAGGTACAATCTAAAATAATTGAAAGCAATGATGATGTAGTAGATCTGAAGCTGAGAATTGAAGAGCAGGCAAAGGTCATCAATGACCTCACATCCAGACTGGATGAAAAATCCAAGACTGCTGAGGGTCTTGAGGAGGAAGTAGTTACTCTAAGGAGTAAACTGGAGACTGAATCAGTTCCAAAAGAATCAAGGAAGAAAATACAGTTTGGACGATTCTCAGATGCAGAATTACTAGCAAGAGACAAGTGTGGTTCAGATGGGGTTGGAAAAATCTTGAGTGATCAAAGACCCGCTTGCATGGGAAAGAGTGGAATTGGGTGTGAGGCTGAGTCATCAACTGCTGGAAGTGAAAAGATCCAAAAGAAAGATAAGATGAAAGTTGAACATGTTGAAATATTACCTAGAGTGCTGAAAAGGGAACCCTCAATCCAAACTAAAAGGAGACCTGAAAATTATCCTCAAACTTTCAAAAATGGCAGACAGTCTTACTATTATCCCAAGGAAGAAGCTATAAGGAGAAATTCAAGTGAGAAGACATTTCTTCTCATGAAGTGTCAGTTCTGTGGCTATCTGGGCCATACCATGTCTTATTGTGAAGAGGCAAGAAGCTATCTGAATGGAGAAGATATAGATGCTCAACAAAGGAGAACAATTTCATATCCTAATTCTTATAGAAGAAATAATTTCTATGGATATTGTTTTCATTGTTCTAACTTTGGTCATAAGGCCATTAATTGCAGGCAGAGAAGGGACATTGACACCTCATACAGAAGTTCCAGACATGTCAAGTCTCGTCAGCAAGACAGTTTTTCTATTTCAAACAGGTTCTCACCTCTTAAAGAAGACTTTGACTATGAAGAACCTGGGTTTGCGGAAGAGATAGTTGAAAGGCCATCAGTTCTATTTACTCAATCTAATGTCTCATGGAAGGAAAGGAGGAAGATTGAGAAATCAAACCTTGCCGAGGTAGCCCTCAAAGCTACCAAGAACAACAGTACCTGGATTCTAGATAGCGGTTGTTCATCTCATATGACAGGTAATGCCGGCCTACTAACAAATATCATAAAGAATGTTGATGGTACAGTAAGGTTTGGTAATGATGGGGCTCTGAAAATAAAAGGGAGTGGAAGTACCAAATTAGCTAATGGAGAACTAAAGAAGACTGAAGTCCTTTACGTAGATGGCCTACGTCATAATCTCCTCAGCGTGAGTCAACTCTGTGACTCAGGACTTGTTGTTACTTTTAATCAGAAAGGCTGCACTATCAAGGGAAAAACTGGCAATTCTCTCATGAAGGGATGCAGAACAGAAGGAAACTTGTATCAGGTTGATAGTGAAGAAAATGTATGTTACATGACTGTTGAAGAAGAAAACAATCTGTGGCATCGGAGATTGGGACACATCAATCAACAAGACATGGAGAAAATATCAAAATTGAGAATTGTCATGGACATTCCCAACCTGAAGTGTGAGCGTGAAAAATCGTGTGATGCTTGTATTCGTGGGAAGCTGGTCTGCAGTTCGTATCGGCCAAAGAAGAAAAGGGCATCTCACCTTCTTGATCTGATTCATACAGATGTTTGTGGTCCAATAAATGTTGCAGGAACACATGGAGAAAGGTACTTTGTCCTTTTCATTGATGATTACAGTAGAATGGCATGTGTGATGGTCATTCATAGGAAAAGACAAGTCCTTGACTGCATGAAAACATATCGGCGAATCGCCGAGAATGATACTGGACGAACAATCAAAGTGTTGCGATCTGACAATGGAGGAGAATACACGTCCATTGAATTTGAAAATTATCTGGAGAAGCATGGGATACAACATGAGGTAGCTGCTGTGAGAACTCCACAACAAAATGGAGTTGTTGAACGAAGGAATCGACAGGTGAACAACATGGCACGAACTATGCTGATTGAGAGTCGTATTCCACGACATTACTGGAAAGAGGCTGTTCAAGCTGCAGTGTACATTCAGAATCGAACAGGACTTTATATGGGTGAGACGAAGACACCATATGAATTGTGGCATGGACGGAAGCCTTCTCTAAAATACTTTCGTGTCTTTGGAAGTAAGTGCTTCATCAGAAACAAAGAAGTAAATCAGGGGAAATATGGTGACAACGCAGATGAAGGAATCTTCCTCGGTTACTCAATGAACAGCAAAGCCTACAAATGCTTCAACAGTCGTTTGGGAAGGATTGTGGAAAGCAATGATGTTAAGATAATTGAAGAGAAAACCACAAATGCTTCACGGACGTCATATGCTGATGTGATAGAAAGTCATGAAGAATGTGAACATGAAGAAACTACAAATGCAGAAATAGAGGAAGCTGTTCAAAACACTCATCAATCACATAATGATGTTGACTCAGAAGAAGAATCTGAAGAAGAAACTATGGCTGAAGAGAATACTACTGAACCTCGCAGGAGAAATCGAAGAGCTGAGATTGATCCATCCAACATAATTGGGGATAGGAGTGCACCCACTCAAACTAGAAAGATGATGAATACCACGCAATCTGCATTTCTATCAGTTGTAGAGCCATCCTCATTCGAAGAAGCTGCACAAGATATATCTTGGGTGAAAGCCATGAATGATGAATTAGACCAAATTGACAAGAATAGGACATGGGATCTTGTCCAGAGACCCGAAGGTCACAATGTGATTGGCACCAAATGGATCTTCAAAAATAAGTTTGATGAGCATGGAAGTGTCATCAGAAACAAGGCACGACTGGTGTGTAAAGGATACTCTCAGATTGAAGGCATTGATGTTGAAGAAACCTTTGCTCCAGTGGCTAGACTGGAGTCAATCAGGCTTTTCCTTGCCATGGCACTCCAAAGAGGATATAAATTATATCAAATGGATGTCAAGACAGCATTCTTGAATGGTGTACTCGAAGAAGAAGTCTACATTGAACAACCAGTGGGCTTTGTCTTGGGTACCGATGAAACAAAGGTCTGCAAACTAAAGAAAGCTATATATGGTTTGAAGCAGGCACCACGGGCGTGGTACTCACGGCTAGATTCATATCTCAAGAAGTTGGAATTCAAAAGAGGAGGAGTTGATCACAATCTCTATGTGAAGAATTCTCCAAAAGATCAGTTCATGGTTCTTGTCTACGTTGATGATATCATTTTTGGTGGCAGCAGACAGAAATCAGTGGATGAATTTCCCAACCACATGAAATCAGAATTTGAAATGTCTATGATTGGGGAGCTCACATATTTCTTGGGGTTGCAAGTGATTCAAAAGAAGGAATACACTTTCATTTCTCAGGAAAAATATGCAAGAGAGTTGCTGAAGAAGTTCAATATGCAAGACTCCAAACCAATGTCAACTCCGATTGCTGTTGGAACTAAACATGGAAAGCATGAGGATGGGAACTCTGTTGATCCCACCATGTACAGGAGGATCATTGGAAGCTTACTGTACCTGACAGCGACAAGGCCAGATATTGTCTTTGCAACATGCCTTGCGGCCCGCTTTCAGAGTAATCCAAAGGAGGAACATATGTCAGCAGTAAAAAGAATCATGAGGTATATTCAAGGCACACATAACTTCGGGTTATTTTTTGCTACAGGCAGGGACAGTGAATTATCAGCGTTTTCTGATGCTGACTGGGCTGGGGATGTAGTATACAGAAAGTCCACTAGTGGTGGAGCTTTCTATATTGGGCATAAATGTTTTGGCTGGTTGAGCAAGAAGCAAGAAAGTACTTCTCTTAGTACTGCTGAAGCTGAATATATCTCCGCCACAAAAGCATGCACTCAACTTCTTTGGATGAAGCAGCAGCTAACAGATATTGGTGATAAGGTGCAGCAACCAATGGTGATTTATTGCGATAACAAAAGTGCAATTGATCTTACGAAGAATCCGGTTCAACATTCTCGTACAAAACATATTGAAATACGGTATCATTTTATCAAAGAAAAGGTTGAACAAGGAGTGATTAAAATGGATCATGTTGGAACTAATGAGAAAGTGGCTGATATCCTAACCAAGCCATTGTCCGCGGCTGTGTTCGAGAAGCATCGATTGAACCTCGGTGTTCGACCACCTCCTCCTGCATAAGGAGGCACCGGAAGTCCCCTCTCCCTGTTTGTTTTAACTGTTTTTATCTGCTTATGGCTGTGATGCAGGTTTATGGGGGAGATACTATCTAGGGGGAGTATGGCTTGAGCTGAACGTTGAACAAACTTTTCGGTCTTTGGTTTTATTGTCAATGGGGGAGAAAGGAATAAATTCAAGGAAAGAGAATTCAAGGAAAGAAATTCACGGCAAGAGAATTCAAGGCAAGAAATTCACGGCAAGAAATTTACGGCAAGAAATTTTTCTGTGATGGAAGTGTAAGATTGTGATGAGAAGTTTAATAAGGATAACATCGGGCGTCATGGAGAATTTCAAAACACTAAGACCCAATTCAAGCTTCCTCTCTTGTTTTCTACACCGAGCATTTCTCACGTAGACTTAGAGTGTTGGCTGAGTTGATTATTGCGTTTTGGATTTGCTCATGGTTGGAGATCTATTGAATTTATTCTGATTGCCAACAAACCCAAAGGGGGAGATTGTTGGAACCAGGTTCTTCAAAGCATGATTTGGTGTATGGTTTGTGTTTGTTTTCAATCCTCAGTGGAAGTTCCGAATGTGTTCCAGCAAAGTGATCATACAGTTCAAGCAGACAACAGTATTGAAGGTGGCGCTGTTTCCCAGTGTTTGCCAAATTTTTGGGCCTCAAAATCGGAAAATGAAGACATGGATTGTCTGCAAAAGGAGGTTCGCAGAAAAAGGAAGTGGTGCGCGAAATATAAGAGGCTTGCGCGAAATACTTATGTTAGGCGCGAAAAACATGGGGATGCGCGAAATAGGGGATCAAGGTTTTTCGCGCCAATAGTGTTTCGAAATCAGTTTGGTGAAAAATGGCAAAGGCATGGGCTGTGCGGAAAATAAGGGTTGTGCGCGAAATACTTAAGCTGGGAGAAAGATTACGCGCCAGATGAGAGGTTTTCTGCGCCGAAGGGGATTTTGCGCGCAGTGGTCTCAGTCGCCTATAAATATGAGGTGACCCCCTTCATTCAAGTTGTTGGAAGACTTAGAGAAGATCCGAGGTCTGATGCTCGAAAAAGGATAGCGTAAAAGGGCTTGCGGGAAATATTCAGAGTTGCGCGAAAAAGGGGATTTTTGCGCGAAATATTTTTCCACGCGAAAAGTAATTTTTTGCGCGCAATAGGAAGGTTTTGCGCGCAAAGGGTTGGTGTTGCGCGCAATTGTTAGTCAGGTTTGTCTACACGTTCTGGTTATCCGGTTCAGTGGTTCTATGCGTTCTAGTGCATCTATTTCGGAATTCGATGCAAGCAGAGTCTCATGCTGAGCAGAGGCAAAGACTTCAATGCAAATCTATTGAAGAGACCTTCACGTCTATAAACTGAGTGGGACTTCACCGACGGCAGTGAGCCAGGGGGAGTCAACGGGAGTGACCCGAGGGACGCAGTGAGCTATCCCTGAACAATTGTAAAGGCAGTGTGCCTGGGACAGAGTGTCTGTTCCTGAACTTTTGTATCCGCAGCTAGTGAAGCATAGTGGATTTAGGTACGACCGGAAACCTGTCGGCGTATGACGTAGCCCTTAGTGGTGAACCAAGTAAAAATGGCTGTGTCTTCTCTGTGCATGTGAATGTTTTCATTCTGATTATAATCATCATACAGATTCCACAAGTTCCTACCAACGTGGGAACAACATCCAACACATTAAAAGAAAAAGTGGTCACCCTAATTCACCCCTCCCCTCTCAGGGTGTCCCGGGGTCCTTCAGTTCGAGCTCTCGTCGCGCAGGTGGTTGATCCGCGCAAGTGGTAGTTGAGTCGCGCAAGTAGAGGTTGTGCGCCAACTGTTGGTTGAGCGCCCCAGGTGATTTGGGAAAAGAAGGAAGTGAGTCTCGCAGGTTTGAAGTTCAAGAAGGCAGAGTCGCGTAGGTGCTTTGGAGACACTTGAGCGCTAGGTTATACTTGCACGCCTAAGACTTGCGCGCCAGATGGAGACTTGCACGCCGGGCTTGAAAAGGAGAGCCAAATATTTTTGAAGCTCGCCCGCCTTTCTGGAACTCCGCAAGAGCTAAATATTGCCTGATACTTTCGGTGCAAAGCGAGATTGAAGAAGAAATATAAATGATACATGCATGATATCATGCATACATGGTGAATTGATTCTGACGAATGTCGAGTAAGCTGAACATCATTTATTGAGCAATCACATAAGTGATTGTTATTCAGGCAAACGAAGACAAGGGGATCTAGTGCATTCATTCATTGCACTAAAGAAGAAGGATTGAACTTAAAGGAAGGGGATCTAGTGCATTCTTTCATTGCACTAAAGAAGAAGGATTGAACTAAAAGGGGCATCAAATCGGAACCCTGATGTAAGCAATGTCTCATGCTGAACAGGAGACGAAGAACTTCAATGCACACCTAATGAAGAGACCTTCACGTCTATAAACTGAGTAAGACTTCACCAACGGCAGTGAGCCAGGGGGAGTCAATGGGAGTGACCCGAGGGACGCAGTGAGATATCCCTAAACAATTGTAAAGGCAGTGAGCCTGGGATAGAGTGACTATACCCAAACCTTTGTAATCTACAGCTAGTGAAGCATAGTGGATTTAGGTACGACCGACAACCTGTCGGCGTATGCTCCTTGAACGTAGCCCTTAGTGGTGAACCAAGTAAAAATAGTTGTTCCATCTCTCTGCATGTGAATTTTTAATTGCTGATCATATCCATCATACAGGTTTAAGTATTTCCTACCAACGTGGGAACAAGATCCACAACTAAAAGAAGAAACAGTTGCCACCCTGATTCACCCCACCCCTCTCAGGGTGTCCCGGGGTCCTACACAAGAGACCCCCAAGTGGTCCATTAATGATACACCTATCATTATATAAGTCTCTTGGACGAACCTTAGATTTTTAGGAATTTAATATCAATTAATAATATAATATTTTTTAAAAAAACTCTTTTATGTCAATTTTGACACTATTCAATAGTTGATTTTTTTGAAACACATAACAGAATGATTACTTCGAAAAAAGTTAATTAAATCAATCCTAATATGTCATATTAACCTAGAAAATTATTTTAATTCAATAAAAGTCTGAAATTATATTTATTTGGGTATTTATAATATCAATTATTCTAATTTTTCACTATTATGGTAATTACTGCATCACCATTGTCTCATAAATTAATTAACTTATTTAATGTCTAAAAATTATAACTAAAATATAATTATGTAGAAAATATTTTTATATTTCTAATGAATATTTATAGTCTAAAATCAAACATATATAACCCTATGTAACAATTGTTTTTCTAAAAGATATATGCTTGTGTCATTTTTGTATTTATTTTAACTTAATTTAAATAAATTGTCATTATCACTTACAAGTGGATCCATGGGGTCCCAAAATCGATCCAAATATTCCCATGGTCGACCATGTATTAACCAATAGGGTTAAGACACATTTTAGGGTAATTTAGTATTATTATAATATTATTTTTTTAACCCTTATCTACCGGATTTACCCTTTAACCATGGTAAATAAAATATTTACCGAAATAATTATCCAAAATGTCTAAAAATAAAAGTTACCGATTTACAAAATTTGAACATCCTGATTAAAAATATGGAATCTATTTTTCCAAATTCAAAACACATAAGTGGCAGAAATTAATTTAAAATTAATTCCCGCTGTTAAAACAAAAAGTGTGTTTTTAAGAGATAATAACTATCAAAAGATTGGCACCTGTTTATGTCTGGTTTAAATGTGAAATTATGTTCAATGACCCACATTGTATTGCATGGTAAAAATATATTCTAAATATACTTTAAAACCACCCAAATTCATAGTTTATCACTATTAATTATTTTGATTAAAAAAGTTGTTTTTAATTAAAATTTAGTAATTTTCACTATTCATCAAAATATGAAAGTTATCTGAAAGGTACCAAAATTTCACCCTAGGCTAATTTAGATATTCCAAATCCAAAAATGAAGTCCATATTGAGAGATAGAATTTATAAAATTTCAAAAAGTATGTATTACTATTCATAACGGCTAGTTTGATTGGTTGTGGTGTGTTAGAATCTCGAAGTTGCGTACAATGCACGCCATTGCATTATTCGAAGGGAAACGTACCGTGGAAGCTTGTGGTGTTACAACTGGGATATTAGCTCACCCATTTCTTTTATGTATATCCTTATGTGACTATATATACTAACGAAAATGTGTGAGATTCGAAATGGATAAAGAAGTAGTATTTTAATAACGTTTTTGTTTGGTTATGTATAAGTGATTTCTGATCCTAATTCTCCCAATATACTAAACCTCATCACTGAATGTAAAAGTAATATGTTCATTAAATTTAAAATTATTTAATATTCAGGTAATAAAAAAATACGTTCATTATTTTGGGAATCAGAGGAAGGGGAATAAATTATATAATTGGTAACTCTCATGTGTGAGGGTTGGATAAAGCATGGCTCTCCATCCAAGAGCTTCATGAGGAAGGGGATGCCACTGGGTATAGTGGTGAGTCTTACCCAGGTGGTGTAGCTACCCAAGGATTTCTCTGATAGTTATCAATTATTATCTATTATAAATAATAATAAACCTTTATACCATGTATAAGAGGTATATTTTAGTTAATTGGGAATTTGGATTACAAAAAATTACTGAAAAACCATAGGATATGTCTAAGCCTATGAAATCATCCAAAAATATTTCTTTTAGAAAAAGGATAAAAATAGGGTTCCAATAAGATATTCCTTTTGAGTTATTTGTAGAAAAGAATAAATTAATTATTCATGATTTTTTTACTTATGATTTATTCAAACCTTTTCTATTTTATGAAATGGTGGGAACCATGAGAAACCAGGCCAACAACCCTTATGAGGTGAAATGTAATTATTACCATAATGACATCCCAAAATCCATGGGAGGTGGAGTAAAAATATTTATGGTGATTCTTACCCAAATGTATTAGGCTATGAACAACAACCGAAACCACATGGAATATCTTCCTTCCCCCAAGAAGGAGTAACTATCCATTGAATCATTTATGTGGAAATAACCACAAACATTAAGTGGAATTTCATATCCACTTGTTATTAAAAAGTGGGTTAACTCAATGGATAACATATTATATATGGTCCAGTATTTTGAGAAGGAAAACGCGACTCTGTCCATCTATTTTTTGGATAGAGACATCAATCAATGGAGGGTGTTGCTTTAGAACACAAATATGGAGGAAGAAATATATTAGATGGAGTGGGAAGACTTTAACAAAATATTTCTTTACAATTATTTCCCTTGAACTCTTCAAACAAAGTTGGGGAGACAATGCATACAGATAGATAAAAAATAAGTTGAATCTATCATGTATTACGATGAAAACATCACAAGGATTGCAAGATAGGCCTTAGGTTTTATCATCATTAGTGATATTTTATAGTTAGATTCTTTAGTTCATTAAAACCACACCTTCAAAAGTATCTAGCTATATAAAACTTTGGGTGTTATGATGAAGTAGTTTGATGTGATCTCAAAGTATAGATGGAGTTCTGTGAATGGTCCCATGGTTATGGAGGACATAAGAAAATAATGAAGTTTCATGATCATGGTTAACATGATAAAAGAGGATAGATGATCCAACCACCCATGTGTCAAAAATTCAAGAAGAAGCTTTATGGGAATTTCCTAAAAGTGACATGTAAATATCTAAAGTGTGGGATAGAATTGCACAATGTTCTTGAATATCAATGAAAAAGAAGAATCTGACCGAAATGATGGAGGAAAAGAATGCACCTACTAATTCACCACCCATGGTTTAATTCTTCAACTATTGATAGAAAGGTCACTATCAAAGCTAGTGAACAAAACCATAGAACATTAAGGCTAATCAGAATCAGCAACTTCCAAAATTATCAGAGTAAGGGAAAAATTCGTATATCACTACTAATAATGTGGAGCTTAAAAATGAAGTCATACAAGGTACACTTCCTATTCAATCAATAATGTAAAAAGGTTTAATTTGATTCTGGTTCTACACATTTTTTTATATCATATAATTTTTAGAGAAATTTCGAATCAAATCTCTGATACCTGAAGTAGAGATATCTATAAAATCACCAAGTGGTGTTATTATTTCATCCTAATTGTTTCAATATTATCATGTTAGTGTACATAGGAATATTCCTCCAATGAATCTCATAATGCATCCCTTGGTTTAATTTGATGCAATATTGGGAATGAATTTGATCTTATTATATAGATCATTCATAAACTATTGAGAAATAGATATATTCTAAACTGTCCAATTCTCATCTACAAATTAAAGGAAGATCATGAATTTCCTTTGTAAAATGTATAAATGGTGTGGGTGATGGTACCCTCTAAAGAAGAATAAATTTCCCAAATGGTTGAGTCAAAGGAAGGTATCAACCTGGAGGAAATGCACATTGTGAGGGAATATACTCATGTATTTCCTAAGAAGTTACCTGAACATCCCATAGATTTTGAGGTAAAGTTATCAATAGAACTTATACTTGGATCCACTCCTATATCTAAATACCCCAAAAGGAAAGCCCTGATCTAACCATAGGAGTTAAAGAATTAGCTACAAGAAAATTTGAAAAAACGGTTTATATGCCCTAGTGCATCACCTTGGGGTGTGAAAGTATTATTTTTAAAGAAAAAGGATGGATAAATGTGTCTTTTTATCAAATACCAGGATCATAGCATGATCACCATAAAGAAATATAATCTCATACCAAGGATTGATGACTTTCTAGATCAACTATGAGGAGATTAGTACTTATCAACGGTGGATCTTTATTCTGGATATCATCAGTTGAAGGTGAAGAAGGAAAATATTTAGAAGACAGCCTTCTGTAAAAGCTATGGGAATTCGGATTTCACAGTAATTCCCTTTCAACATAATAATTACCCTAAAATCTTCACAGATTTGATGAATAGATACTTTAGAGACTACCTCAAAAACAATTAGTAGTGTTTATTGATGATATTCTCATTTACTCCATGAGAAAGGAAGAAAATAAATAACATATAAGGATTATGATGGAATTATTAAAGAAGGAGGAAATTCATTCTTTGTTAAAAAAGTGTTACTTTTCAATTAAGTAAGTCATATTCTTGGAGAACATGATCACAAGTGAGGGAATTTTTGTTGAACCTTCAAAGACAAAGGAAATTGATGAATGGACCAGACCCATTAGTGTCATGAAAATCAGTTGTTTATTAGATTACCAGGGTACTGTCAGCACTTTTAGATGAATTTATCTTGATTTTATATCTTTATAACTAAGTTAACATATAATGGGGTAAATTATTTATGTATATAATAATTTCATTAAATCTTTTAGGGGATCAAGAAGAGGATAATAACTATACTTATATTAACAATTATAATAAGTGGAGAAGGTTTTTTGATATGAAATTATTCTTCAAAGAAATAACTGGGTAGTGAACTCAATCATAATGATAAATTGATAGCCTATTCCTCATGAAAGTTGAATATCAATGAGAAAAACTACACTACGTATGATCTGGAGTTAGCAGCTATGATATTTTCCTTGAAAATTAGGTGGAACTACCTCTATAGTGAGAAATGTGAAATATATAACGATCACAAGAGTTTAAAGTATATATTCACATATAAGGATATCAAAATTCATCAAATAATATGTTTAAATCTAATTAAGAACTATGATTTCTCTATTCACTTCCATCTAGGAAAGGAAAAAAAGGTAGATAATTATTTCAGAAAAAATAACCTACTACTCTATCCATGATATAGATTGAGAAAGACCATAACTTCATGGATATAAAAAGGGTGGATCTAGAAATCATAACATAAGGAAATACATACTTCCTTTCCCAAATGATTGCTTAACCTTTTATCAAAGAGAAGATCAAGTAGAAATATAGTGATTATCTGAAGCTTTAAAAGATGGTTACAGAATTCAAGCATCATGAATTCCATAATTATGATGATGGTGCGATTAGGTTTGGATATATCCTTTGGGTACCTTCATCACATGAGATAAAGAATGATCTATTGTATAATGAAAATAGATCATCTTTTTTCTATCCATACTATAAGTAATATGAATTATCGTGATATTTGGGAGCAAATATGAGGGGATAACATGATGAAGAAGATTTAGAATTATATCCCAAGGTTTTTGGTATATCAACATGTTAAAGAAAAGCTATAGTAGTCCGAAGGGATGTTGCAAACATTGACTATACCCAAGTTGAAATGGTAGAATGTCACTATAGAATTTTTCAATGGTATCCAAAATAAATCCAAATGAAACAATGTGATATGGGTTAGGGTGGATTGACTCACAAATATTTTCCACTTCATCACCATTCTATAAGATTTATTGCTGGAAAAACTTTCCAATATATACATCAAGTAATTAGTGTGGTTGCATGGGGTTCCACTTTTTATTTTCTTTGATCATGATCCATGGTTCACTTCTAAATTCTATATAATCATTTTACATGATTTCAATACTAAATTTAATTTCTATACGACCGATCTATCCCAGACTAATCGTCAATATTTAAGGACTATTTAGAAAAATGAGTACATTCTAAGAGACTTATCAAGGTAACTTAAAGGAGGATGGGACTAGTATCTCCCATTAGTTTAGTTATCATATAAAAATATCTTCCACTCAAGTATTCAAATGGATCCATATAAAGATATATATAGGAAGAGATGTAGAACTCCTACATGTTGAGAGGGATTTGGATAATGGAAGCTAATTGGGCCAAATATTGTGCTAGAGATGATAGAGAAGGTTCAATCCATTTAACAACATATAAAATCTTCTCATAATTAAAAAATATCTATATTTACAACCTCCTAAGTAACATGGATTTTGAATTTAGATAAAAAAATTCATTGATAAATTACTAGGGAAGTGGGTTCTGGGATTGGGAAATAAAATGATGCTTATCCCTAGGTACATTTGTCCCTTTGAAATCCATGATTCTACAGGATTACTAGAATATAAGCATGAAATTCCACCAAATATGGATCAATTTCATGATATATTCCATATATCTTTCCTGAGAAAGTACATACCAGATCTCTCACATGTATTGAATCTGAAGGTGGTACAACTAGGGAATCACCTCTATTATTAGGATCATCTGGTGAAGATCCTAGATTGTAGATACAATGTTCTATGCAATAAGAAAACTCACCTTACCCAAAAAAATTTGTGGAACCATAAGTATAAAGTTAAAATTAATAAACCAAATGAAACAATGAAATAGAAGTAACTTCATCTATTCTCAAGAGGGAATATGTGTTGAAATTTTAGGGATGAAATTTTTAAATGGGGGAATAATGTAATTGCCAAGACTTTTTAAATGATAATTTTTTCCCCAAATAAATGTATGTTATATTATATTATATAATTATTATACATTGAGAATAAAGAGAGAGACAAATGACACTTTAATTAATTAAAGAAAATCATTATATTATTCAATGACTAAACCCATTAAAATTTCCATTATTACAAGGGGACAAAAAATATAAAATAAGAAAATTACAGTGGGAAAAGATGGATTGCCCCAATCTGCTAGAATCATCATTCCCCAGAACAACACTATAGAAAAGACACAAAATATTAGTAATAAAATCAACCTATTAGAAATTTTCAATATATAAACTTGGTAGGAGTTGTAGTGAATATTGAGTGAAATAATAAATTGGTATTTCTAGGATATAATGTGATTTTTAGAATAGTAATGTAATAATTGGAATAGTATCTTAACCATTGGGAATACTAGCCTGACCATTGGGAATAGTAACCTCACCATTAAAATAGTTATTTTACCTAAAAATAATAAATTGTGACATAAATAATATTTATCATGAATAATAAAAGTAAACATAAATATTATAATGCCAAAAAATAAATATCAAGATTTAAAAACCTAAAGAAAATATAGGCACGTTTTAAATAAAATTTATTCTATAGAAATCATAATTTTTTTATAATAAATTATAATTACCTTAGTTAGAAATTTATTTTGATAAAATTAATATCATTTTTGAAATCATCACAATGAAATTTTCCAAGGGTGTTTCTTTGTTAATTCTCTAAAATACTTTAATTTTCAGGTGAATAGTAAAAATACAGTTTTTCGCATAACCGGTGTATCTTAAATTAAATCACTCATGATGTAATAATGACATAATAATTTATAGAATATTATGTTAATATATATATATATATATAATTTCATAAATTATTCCTTAAAATAAAATATTCTTAATTTCAAAACCTAAAAAATATTTTCCAAATTCTAAAGTCTAAAATATTACATTAAAATGTTATCTTGTCATTTTTTTCATCATTATTTTTTATTAAACTAATAAATTCATAGTTTAAAGGGTGTAAAATTCTTAAAATAATTTTATTTGATAAAAATATATTTCAAAATAACAAGTATTTCACTATTACAAGGTTTACCTGGGATATGATAAATTTTTCATTAATTTATCCGTATAAAATTCCCTCCGCAAATATAAATAACCCCACACCATCCCTTCGTAAAACCACTCATCCCTCTCTTAAAAAATACCATCCTCTACCAAACTCCTCTCAATAAGTACCCTTATAATACTTAGGGACGTTCTAGAGTAAACCAACTCTAAACATCAATGCATTTTTAGTGTCACACAAAAGTAGATACACCGAAGAAAGAGTAAGTTTCTTTAACACTTCTCTATTTTTCTTATTCTGTTTATTTTTTCACCATTAAATTTGAAAAAATATTATAAAATTAATTAGTAATTATATTAACATAATATTAATGATTTTATCATTTAGTAGGTATCATAGTTACGAAATATATAAATTTCAAACTTCACTTTCCCACTCTTTCAACAATGCCCCATCAATGGTAGGTTAATCCCTAACAAGGGAATTTCCAATAATTTTCTTATCACCAAACCTATGTATGGTTATAATAAATTATTCATGATATATAAAGGTATAAATTTTTCTTTAAGATTCTATAATTAATTATACTAATGTATAAAATACCACAAACAAAAACAGTGATATCGAAACAAAATAGGAAAATTTAATGAAAAAATGGTATTAAGAAATTCACATGTAACAAAGAGTTTTATAAATTATAATCCAATAATTATAATAGATAAATATTGTAAAAAATTAATATAATTAAATTTTTTAAATTTTTTAAATAATCCTAATTTTATTACTCAAGAGGTGGAAATGTGATGAAATAAAGTCGGATTTCAGGTAAGGGGAGTCTTGAACCCAACTCTATTTCATTAGGATATCCCTCATTCATGTAATTTTCAGAAAATATAATCACGTAACGTACCTTAAATATACATTCATTGTTCTTCACTTTTATTTCAAGGATAAATAAGTTTCCATAATTACTTAGAAGCCAAATACAAATATTTAAAAAAAGTCATTTCATTCCAAAAAAAATAGTTGACTCCTCATGTGTTGTTTCTTATCCAATTAAAATGATATTTTATTCAAAATTATGATCTCCATTTTCATTTGTTAACCCCAAGATTATTCATGAAATCATTCTTTATTAAATTCTTATGGAATCCAATAATTTCAATGGGTTATTTCATCACTATGATTGCAATACGTTCTATATGGCTTACATGATTATGTAAATATTATGATGTGGCGGGTGGGCTTGGAATTATATATCCCAACAATTCATTGGGTAATATGGCATATCACATGATATTATGTGTAATATGAATTAAATTGTTCCTAGATTTTTTCATAATGATGATGTTATGATTTATGCACTTATGTTATGTGTAAACATGATGCTAGATTTGTTCACAACTATGTGTGGTATTTTACCACTATGACAAGTTGTTTCATTTTTATACATTTCCACCTTCCATTAATTTTTCAAATTTATTACTCATTATTATGATTATGGTATCATTCTGATTATGTGATTATAATGATTATTATCATCCATATACTATTAATTCGTGTATATTATTTTAGTTATATTATCCTTCCCCTTATTATACTTTTACCTCACCTCTTTATTTGATGTATATCCTCGGTTGACTACATGTACTCAAGATAACATGAGATATTTTATGTGGATAAAGATTAATTATTTTAATACTTTTTATGTTTTTTTATGTATAATTGATTTATGATCCATATTTTCCCAAGATACTAAACCTCACGATCCTTAAATGTAAAACTATTATGTTGTTTATCATTAAAATGATGTAATAGTCATGTAAGAAAAATTAGGGCAACAATATATTCCATGAATCATGATTAATGATCTTTAATTGATTGGGTATGACTTTATTATGTCAAAATCGTGTTCTTAAGCCCTTATTATTACATTTTATCATTGTTTGGTATCTCACATGTTTACCCTTACTAAGATTCTGAGATCGCCCTTTCTTATGTTTCGATTTTCCCTGGGTTATGAAGAAATTGTTTAAGTAAGCTGTGATTAATAAATGTAATATTATATAATGAATTTTTGGGAGATTTTTAAAATAATTTATGAAATAATATATTTACGTATCTAATCTCTGAAGACAATAAACATTCACTATCATGAGGCTTATATAATTGGGTTATATATTGAATATTCATCTAAAAGGATGTAATATTTAT
This sequence comes from Viscum album, assembly GCA_963277665.1. Lineage (NCBI taxonomy): Eukaryota > Viridiplantae > Streptophyta > Magnoliopsida > Santalales > Viscaceae > Viscum > Viscum album. The sequence continues at coordinate 788,814,578 of OY728166.1, forward strand.
GTATGTTATGATCAGGTCACCACATATCCCATCTAGAGAAAATAATGGAGATTTAATAATTATATCATATCCATAATAATTCATAAAAAAATTTAAAGGATGTAACATCGATGAAAAAACTTGCTTAAGAACATAAATAAATTTATTTTAAGAACTAGAAGAAATTTCCATTTCTTTTGATAAATTTTATTTTAAAATGGTAAATTAGAATAATAGTAGAAATATAATTTACATTTTAAAACCCTAAAAACATGAAAATTTATCTTCAAAACTGAATACACTTATAAAATTGGTTAAATTAATTCATGGAGATAATTATTATAAAGTTATTTTTTAACACTTTTGTAAACAAAGTAAAAAAAGTAATTATAAGGAAAATGATAAAAATATTCTTTTTAAATTTTTTGAAATAATTTTAAAGACAATATATAATTTCCTTAATAAATTATTTATTTATATAAAATTACAAATATAAAAACAATAAATAATGTGGACATGGAGGGAAAAATACCAATCAAAAGAAGCGATATGATCTGCTCACTTATAGGAAGCATTACAATTGAATTGTAAATCAAAGGGAGGTGAAATGGTTGTAATAAATGTTTACCCCCATAAATAACCATATAATAATAAAATATATGCAGTTTATTAGATAATTAATATAAAATTATCTTATGTAGGAATTTATATACAAATAATCACGAATTGAAAGTGAGATTGAAAAAAACCTTATAGCTTTTATTACATTTTGACCAATAACTATTGAAGGGGTACATTTTATATGGTACCTTAAAAACATGAATAAAGAAATAATTTTGAAATATTATAACAAATAAAAATTATATAAACCTTATAAAATAAAAATATGTTCATAATAAAAAATATATATCTCAAAGAAGGGAATTAGAGATGATAACCCTTACAAATATCATAAAAGTTTAGGTAAAATTTTATCAAGAAAAATATCCTATAAATAAAATGTAAATATATAAAAAATAATTGTAAATTAAACATTAAAAAATAATATTTTATCATTCAAATAATCTTATAATAACATATTAAATCAATAAAGGATATAACCCATTCAATGAAAATTGAGTTAAGAATCCCCATATAGCTTTTGTAATACTTGAATAGAAAATATGTGGAAATATATCATGAAATAATATTTAAAATAACATTAATAATAAGTAATTTATCATAAAATTATTCAATATAGAAGTAATTATACTATGTAAATTAATAATAGGTGAATAATTTGAAATGTATCATGGAATCAAAATTGAGACCAAGACCCATTACTATGTACTCCACTTAGTATGACATAATCTAATATCCTGTATAACAAAATAAAACTCATTAATAATACATTTAATAATATTATTATGGTTTATTAACATTTATATTAATAATTTTTATTCATTTATTGCATTGTTTTTACTTATTTTTAGTTTATATTGATCATTATTTTTTATATGTACAACCATTCCAAGTATGATTATGTACAATGATTTCAAAAAAAATTCATATTAATGAGTTCATCATATCCATAAAAATAAATTTATTTTAATAGAACTTAAATACTTATTTATGAATTTATGGGTTCATTCCATGTGAATTTAATGTATGATTATTCAACACGAAATCCATAATATGATTGTTTCTTCATTTTTAATGAATAAATGACAGTATATTAATAATGAGTTAAACATTAATATTACCATTCCAGATCCAAAAATATAACCTTTTTTCTTATTGAAATCATATATTTCCCTTGTTTATGTTTTTATATTCATCATTGATATAAATTTATATCATTGTTCTTATAGACGGTAAAATATACCTAAACAATAACATGTCAAAATCAATAGATGAGTATGGTTATGAAGTGATTTTATAATAATATCATCATTATATAAGTATAATGATATTATTTGGATGTTATTAAAATTTGAATAATAGAATTTAGAATAGGTATAAGAATAAGATAAATGAAAATAAATTATAAGAAGTCATTAATTATAAGGAATAAATTGTATCATCTCTTGGAAGCCTTCTTGGTTTTGAAGGAGTTAGGGAAATTTCTTAAGAATAGGTACTCAAAAATGTGTGATAGGATTATTAGTGATGTAAATATGGTACATTATAGTTAGTAATTATTATTTTAGGTGTTTCTTATAATGGTCTCCAACGAGGTCCATTTATAAATTAAATGGGTGACATTTTTTAAAATAGATTTTTCTTAATATAAAAGGAATGTAATTTTCTTGTAAATTGAGAAAAACTTGATAATTAATGTGAATAAAAAAATTTAAGGATGATAATAACCTCATAAAATCATTTATAGATAATTTTTTCTAATTTATTATGATTTTATCCCTTAATTTAACCCTTTAACCATATTTTTTCCTTTATCGTGGTTACTAAATTTTAACTTAGTAAATTATTTTTATGAATAAAAATGAAATGGAACTTTTCACCTAATTTTATTATTATGATTCAAAATATGGAAACCAATTTAAGGGATTTAATTTTTAAAGGTGATAAAAAATAATTTTACTATAGGTACATATAATGTAATAAAAATAATTTTAGATAAAGTATTTTTTAGTATAAAATGATTTTATACTTTTTTAGAATAATTGTGTTCATAATAATAACATTTATTTGTTTATGATTAAAAAAATATAGTTATATGGATTTAAAATCAAGACAAAACACAAGAATAAAATTTTAATACTTAATTAAAGAAAAATTATCAAAAGTGGTTTTTTTATTATAATGGAAAATAATTTGTGTTCCTAAATGTCAAACCTAGGTTTATAAATTCAATAAATTATTTTAAAATGAATTATTTTACACCTTAAATAAATATTTTCAATAATTTAGTTCCTAAGAATATGTGGACCACTTATATGGGGGTGAATTAGTGGTGATCTTTTTTAATTTCCATCCTCATGAAGTTGATCATTCCATTATGATAATGTTTTGATCCTCTCAACTTTATAAATAATCCTCACATGTATGAAATGATAAGAAAATAATGCATGGAACATGTAATTTTACAAGCTCTAGACCCATTATGGCCACTAATTCCTTTTCATGTCCACGAATTTCGATCCCTAGATGTCCAATATATAACATAGGTGAATTTAAATGAGAAAACTCAAATCAAGATCCTTATGTCTCCCGATTGAAAATATTACTCGTTCCCACTAGTTATAAGATTTGATTATTTTTTTGATATAATTCAATATTAAAAATCCATCTAAAAATACACCATTTGGTTTTTCACTATCCAATACTCTTTGTCTGAAACTATGTCATCCAAAACCTAATTTTTGATACTTCAACTGAAAAAAATCTATGAAGTCACAAAGTCATAATATCAAAAAAAAATCTCTCTCAAAAGAAGTAGAAACAATAACTACTCAATGAGCCAACTACACTTCATATACTCATAAATCCTTTAAAAATAAGGAGGAAGTGAAAATTAGAAATTTTAATTACCCACTTAATTCATTATTTATTTAACTACATTCAAAGCCTCAAAATAAATTGGATTCAAACATATATATGAGAAATTCATCAAATATTATCATCCATGATCTTCATTGCCTCAAAAAATCTCATCTAGAATCACGATCTTTCCTTTACGAATATTGGGTCATTGAATGTACATATCATCATTATCTAAATGTTTAGAGAATAAAAACATATAGGTATCTCTATAAAATTATTATTTATAAAAACTTATCCATATAGTATTTATTTTGAAGAGATCCTATGTTTGATAATTATTCATCTGGTGCTACATTTCCTGGATCTTCTTTGTCTGGTACCTCCTAATTTATAGCTTCTTTTTCTGGATCCACTCTATCCAAAAAAACTTTTTTTGATGAAATTACTAAAGATCTTCCTCTAGTAATATTATCAATATTCACTATCTAGAGTTCTTTACATTTTTCATTATATGGTAATCTTCATATGATGGATCCATGGATATTCATCAGGTAAAACTATTGGAAAAAAATCATATATCAATGGTCTCTTCAGGTTTAGAGGAAATTTTTTAAAACTAAAACGAAATATTGTGTCATTGAATATATAATGGTAGTTTTATTTTTTCATATAGATTTTATTGTTTTCTTATAATGTTTAATTTCAATGTAAGATTTTTTAATTAGTATTAGTTTTTCAGGGTGAAAAATATAGCAGTAGTTTTTTTGACAAGTAGTTATTTTTCTGGAGAAAAATGTTTATAGGAGGTTTAAACCACCACAGAATAAGGAAACATACCATATTTTTATCAGTTTTAACCACCACTATATTATTCGTGGAAGTCAAAACCACCATTGGTAACATATTTTTTTAATGTAAGAATTCATGGCTGCTAAATCCACCGAAAACCAATACACAAGTAATATATACAAAAATTAGGTTTCTAATATAGAATAACAAAAACAATAAATTCCATACACTAATAAACATTAAATTAAATATCATATAATATCAAATTACATCATAGTGGAAACAAATCATGTTTCAAAAAATGACAACACACACGTGAGTCATGGATACTCTACTAAGAAGCATGACCATCACTCTTAATTACTTTATCATTTTATTTCCCATCACCTCCTTCCCAATTTCCAGCTTCTTATACCTTCATTATAATTAGTTTACTACAAATCAGTAATGATAATATTCAATTAATAATAAATAACGTAAAATTAAAATGATTTATGCTTTCAACTAAATTCAGTTTATTTAATGGTACAATATTGGATAATTGGTTACCATGTGTGTGTCCATAAAATATTTTGATCCATGATATGATACATGAGACTCACTAATCAATTAAACCCATCAAAAGGATCAAATATTTGGCTCTGGAATTAGTTTATATTATAATAAATATTTTAACTCTAAAAACTAGCTCAACCATAACTAGGACCTTCAAAACTATGATATCCTCTCAATGAGAGGCTTTTAAATTAAAATAAGAAGAGTTCATCATCTCATGTTTAACTTCCAATATACTAAAAAAATAATTAGTTATATTTACAATCAAAAATATATGTATTGAAATTAAATTTATATATTTTAATTTTAATTCCATAATTGATTAAGAAATTATAAATAATAATTTTTTTGACCAGCATTTAAAAACCTATTATTGTTGACATCATCATTCTATATTAATAATCCTTTTCAATATTTATTAAACAAAAAGTAACTACTAAACTAAAGAATATAAGTGTAAATTTATGAAATTTACCGCTCCTTAACCTCTTATGTGTGTTTCTATTTCTTTAGGAATAATTTTTGTCATCTTCTGAATCAAAATATCCAACACACTCTCCAATGTAGAGATGAACAACAGCATAACCCCTTAATAAAAACATAATTCTCTTTCCCAATAACTCAATTCAAGGAATCCTATGAGGGAACTGAAACTAAAAAGGTCAGATAATAATTTTACATTTATTTTTGATTAAGTTGAAAATTGAATAAATTTATATTATAGAGTAATTTATTAATGCCAACTGATAATTAAAATTGGTTACCACTATTTTTTCTATATGTTTGTTGACATAAGTTCCATTTTTTTTGAATATCAACCCACAATTCTATCCTTCCAAAATAATGACCTACCTCCTTCACCTGTTTTAAAAAAGTATAGAAAAAATATTTTGAAAAAATATATTACTTTAACTATTATAGATATTTATTACAATAAATTGAATTGAACATTTTCATGTCATTTACTCCTGAATATCATTGAGCTAAAAGTGTAGAGAATCAGCTGCTTCTCTCAATTGATGGAATTTCTAATACAAATCAGATGAAGATATAGCATATCAATGAATCTTAAAATATATTAAAATATTATTATTAATATACCGATAGATAATAGAATGCATTTTGATATTCATTAGGATGATGGTTAATGATTTTTTTCAATTGGTCCCTAGGCATGCCTTTGAGGGACTTTCTAATAAATTTATGACATTGATAGAGATGTTTCATTGAAATTATTTCATAATAATAACTTGAAATATTTCCATTTTACCTAAATTTTTTAACTTTCATGAACGTGAATGGTTCTGAGGCAAGTCAAAATGAAACATCATCTACAAATAAATACATAAAATTCATTAAATTATTAAAACAGTAAGTAAACAATGTTTTATTTAATCATATATGAATGCATAATAATTATAGTACATATATTTAAGAATAAAACAAATAATTTTTCTTAGATAATGTAATATGCCTCTAATCTAAATAATCAATAGAGATGGATGCCGCTTCAGATGATAAATTCTCTAGGAACTTCCCAAAAAAGACTCTATTATCTTAAGAGGGTACCCCATATTCATCTAAATGCACAACTAAATTTATGTTAGGGAAATTTCAAACATATTGACTATTTATATTTTTCTCCCTTAATTTATTATTTTCACCCACCTAATATATAAATTAAACAATTAATATCAATATTTTAGAACTTTATGTTGTCACATTAGATTATATACCAATAACTATGACCCGCCAATTACCTTTCAATGGAAAATAATGGTAAGCCAAATTTCCACAAAAAATCCACTTTAGGCGTCCAGTTTGATTTCTCAACATCATCCGTATAGGTCATTCCTATGGATGAAAGTGTATCAAGAGAATATTAAATGGTATTAAATAAAGAGTGGAAGGTATGTGTTGAAGTGTACCTTGTGTCATAGAGAGGGAATGAGAATCAAGTGACTCATAGAGAGTATTGTCACTAAACCTCTTCTAGTGAATCATATCTATAAAAAAATTCTTGTGTTTATTGATATTAGAAAATATTCCTTTAATTTATTAATATCAAAAAAAATATTCCTTTTAATTTTTAAAATCATGATTAAAATTATAAATTATACTCTAATTTGGTCATGTTTTTATTGTGTTCAATTATTAATATTATTTCTTCTTTATCTATTTTTTATTCTTACTATTCACTCTCCCTCAAAATACTAAAATTTTCAATATATTTGTGTACAAGAAATTCAGTCTATTATTGTTGATGGGGTTCACTTCCACAAATTACTTCGCATTAATCACCCAAATCATACATGTATCTCAGTTTCATGTGGGTAACAACACTCCAACCATCATACACTATATTATTTACATAATATATAATTTTTAATTGGTAATACATAATATATGGATCTTGTTCTTACCACTCACTAGTATCAATCAATGGATATAAATTCTTATAAGTAAATTATATTGAATATTTATTTATACCCCTAAAAATATTAATCTAGTTATATTTAAATAACATGAATCTATATTTCCCATGTTAATTTAACATGATAATTTCAATCAACTTTCTATTGTAACATAAATATATAATTTTGAATATACCACTAGTTTTTTGTTTCTAAATTTTCCTAATGGTCAATATTATGAAACATGAAACCACCAATGTTTTAATTATTGAATCATCTGGGATGCTTTAGAAGAACTCAAGCTAAAAACATCCACTATTCAAATCTTTCAGCTCAATTATCATTATTCATTATCAATACAAGTTGATATAAAAACTTGTTACATAATTTAGATAATTTTCAAATATTCAAACTATGTATTAGATTAAGAAATTACATGATGTTCAAACCATTCAACAATTTCTTTGGAAAAAAATTTTGTTATCTCTATCACATTATGAGTTCGAAAACTAAGGTGTATTTTTATTTATGTCCTTAATTATTCAACATTAGAATCAATAATATCATTATTTCGTAGAATATACCTATGTGATTTTCTTAACTGTATAACTTCAAATAAAAAAAAGATACATTTATAAACTCTTTACCTAAAGTTGAAAACATTGATGACTCATTATTAAAAAGAAATTGAATTGAATCATTATCAACAAATCTCACTTTATTAAAACATTTCTCAATTGAATCAAAAAAACTAGAACATAAGGTTAGACACTCTTTAAAAATGTAACCTTCCACAATAGAACCTTCTAGATGGACATTTTTCTCATAAAATATAAGATTGCAAGGATTCATAATGATGAAATATAATAAAGTAATAAATTAGGTATTTGAAAATTTAATAAGAAAATTTTTATTTTTTAATGAAAACAATATTAAAATAAAATTACTCTCTATAGGACACATCCATCGATATTGTATGATCCCTCCAATTTAATATTCTTCAGATAAATACACTATCAAATTAATCCTCATAGTGAAAAATTAATAGGGAAATAAAAAAAATGAAATAGAATCTAAAAATTATTTCTTGAAGTATATCTAATTCATTGGAGTTTAATGTCTTCTCAAAAAGCTATCTAAAAAGTGCGAAGAATTCTGCAAGAATAGTGGTGATTTTTTCATGTAACAAATTATGCATAAATAAAGTTAATAACTACTCTATAAATACATGTGAGTAAAGAATTTTTATCCCATTTATATTATAAAGATTAAAATCAACACATCTTGAAATATTACTTGAATATCCATCAGGTACTTTCACATTTTTTTAATATTTAAAGAAAAACATATTTCTACTGATTTTACGATATGAAAATAACTATTAGATACATACCATTATATTTTCTCTATATATCACATTTGATATTGTTTTCTTAAAATTCATTACAATCATTTAAATTATCCTTTCATTTTATACTCATATTAAGATATGTAAATAGCACATTATCACACACATTCTTCTCAATATACATAACATTAATATTATGATGTAAAAAATTAAATTCCCAATAAGAAAATTCAAAAAAAAATATGTTAATTTTGTTCCATTATTATTCTCTAATTGAACATAATAGTGTTTTAACAATTTTTTCACTTTAATTTAACTAAGAATATTTTCAAAATATCTAAAAAAAATTAAAAATTATGCCATTATCTATGATCCTGATAATATTTTTTGTGGAATTATGATGTTAGTTTTAACAATGAAACATGACTTGTTAAATTGAAATCTATGAGATGTACCAAGGAAAAAAAGATGATACAAACACCACTTTCTATTATAAGGTGTCCATTGGGATTCAAAATAAATTTTACAAATTAGATAATACAAAAATGTGTGAATGTTCCAACCGGAAAAAAAATTTAGTCCGGGAAAGTCACTAATAGTCCATACAAGGGCAATATTAATTTTGAAAATTTTTATAGTAAATGTATCATATGTTTCTACACCATAATTACATAACTCCTACAATTATTGAATAAGTGGTTAAAGGTATATATTAATTCCATTTCTTATAATTTGATTTACATAAATAATCATCAATATGATGATTAATTCTATTGAATACAAATCAAAGATGGTAGATTAATATAGATTAAAAAACTGGAATAATACTATAACTGCTACGTAAATTCCCAAAATGATTTAATCCATTAGATTCCAATAACAAGTGTACATTTCTAGGATCATAAGATAAATCCCGATGTAATGAATTAAATTTCTTCCAAGATTTTGAATCTCTTTGATGTACAATGAACTCATTTTTATTATTATTTTAATCCTGACACTTCATATGTTCAATGGTTATAGATGGCATAAATAATATTTTCAACCATGATTTTAATGGAAACTAATGTAAAAAAATCAATGATTTTATTTTTTCTTTATTTTTTGTAGTACATAGATTAAAACCAAAATAAATATTTATGTATTTCCATCTAGAAGTATAGTAACTTTTTTACTTTCTTATATTTAAATATTTCATCCAATAAAAATAAAATCATTGGGATATGTTCATATTTTCATATAATTGATTCCAATATTTAAAAAAATATTCTTCATCTCATAAAATGATGCAAGGATCTTAGCTTTAGTAAATGCATCACACAACAATTCCAATATAATTAACATTTATTAATTAAAACTTACATATAAACACTTTATGTGGAATAACATCAATAGAAAATAAGATTTTGAATATTTGTAACATCCTTCATAAAATTATTGATTCCCATTTACAACTAGTTAAGAAAACTCTTTTATTTGTTTGGTTGAGTTTTACCTTGTATTAGTATTTTCATCAGCATCCATTAAAATGTTATCATCTTAATCAGGTTGTCTTATATTTCTGAAATCATCATTAATATTTGCAACATAAACAAATGAATCAATTTATGTTTTATATTATTGATGGTTTTTCCCTACTATGTTGAAAGCATTATTTATCAAGTTTTGAATTTTATTTTTTATTTTTGGGGAATTAACTTGTTCATTTTGATTGTATACAAAACTACTCAAATTTTCTATGACATTATTTTCTCCATTCCAAATACAATACATATAATGATTAATAAATTGTTTTAATATCAAGTGATAAAATAATCCATATCACTTCAACCATCATTTGAATTTCAATTTAGCACATGAACATTTAATTCTTCCATCCACTGATCGATATTAAATTGGAAAATCCAAAAATATGTTAAAACCCATAACTGACTAATATGTGATCTTAGGTAAGGCCATCCAAATTTTTTCCATATTTATTAGACTTCCTACACTATAAAATATAAAATATAATTATATTATTATATTTAAAAATAAATAAATTTATTTGAAAGACATAGTTTACAAATTATGCAACATAAATACTAAAAATCATATATATAAAATGTTACATTTAAATATGTAAAAATAGGTTAAATCAATTAATCTATGCCATATTTTAATAAAATCCATTTTAAGAAATATTTATAAAATAAACTGGTTTTTAAATTAGATTCTAATATGAAAAATAGATATTTTATATATGTTGTATCGATATAATCCCTTTGTAAATGTAATCATTCCTACTGATGAAAGTTAACAAAATATAATACTCAATGAAACATAAACCATAAATAATTTAAAATTTAAAATAATGAAAAAATACCACATTAAAAAATCAATAATATATAAATCTAATTTTGGTCTAATAAAGAGGAATAATGGGTACGTCAAGTATAACAGGTTATATGATCACCCATATTTTATTACACCTTATTTCATGATATATTACATAATGGTATACATAAAACTATCTCAAAAGATCATGAAGCCTATTTTAATTTCTAAATTAGATACATAACATAACAAATTTCAATATAAATACATTGATATAAACATAAACTCCATAAAATGATTATAAAAATACATAGCCCCTTTAAAATTGCTTGTGATAACCTAAGGATGTACATAAGAAAGGGGTGAGCTATAAATCCCAATAAGGGGATAAACAAAGTAAATGATAAATAAAATCTGTACATGTGAGCCAAGAGGTATATCAAGGTAACATAATAGGGGTGAGAATCATAATCTTGAATAATGAGTCATTATATAACATAATATCAAAAAGGTGACATTTGAATGTTCTAATAATAAAAAACATGGCATCATAAACATAAATCGAGGATAACCACCAAGACAAAAAATGATAGGGTTCTTAGGATAACCTTTGTCACAATATACATGGAATCTAATGATATTTAAAAAATTTCCCAATGCATTGTATAGATATATAATTCAAGACCCACCTGTAAATTTTATATCATGTACATTCATAAGCGTGAAACATAGATCATTAAACATTGGATCATATTTCATCACATTCAGTCACATTATTAAGGATTTTAGGATATATACAAATAATTTCCAAATAAATGAAATATATATAAATTTATGTGAATAACCTTGAGTGGAAATGTATATGAGTATTCATTACACAAATGTATAGCATGAAAAATCAAAATATTATTTAGGTAGTTTAACGGGGTACTTAAAGATTCATGGGAGGGATTAGTTAGAGAGATATGGGTCTCTAATCACTTGGATATCATAATTAAACTAATATGGATCTGTAAAAACTTATAACAACATTAAAAAGTGTAAAAATAATAATATAAAGGTGGTTCTTGAATAAAGAGGATAATTGGGGGATCCCTTACCTTGAGGGGTTTCTTCTAAAAGCATGGGAGAAGATTTTTAAGAGCTTGGGGGAACCTTAGGATGACTCTAAAGAGTGAATGGTAGATTAATTTCATGATAAAGGGTTTTTATTTAATATTAATGGGAGGTTTTGTGGTTTTATATAAAAAAGAGAGGGGAAATATTTATTACTTTCTAAACAATGGTTTTGGACTATATATGATAAAGTATTCAAAACCACAATCCTTTTAATTGTTTTTCTTATTGTTTTGACCAAATTGGGGTGGTTTAATTATTTTACAATTCCAAGAACCTAACTCCTAAAAATAATACCCTTGGTGATGTGGAGTTGAGTTATTTTTAAAAAAAAATGAATTTAAAAGAATAAAATATAATATAGATATTGGAGGATTCATTAATGATTTATAAAATTAAACAAATATAATAAAATGAAATATATAAAAAAGGAAATATATATTTGGTCTTAGATACATTTTATTGATTATGTTGCATCACTTTTATATCATTATGATGTCTTAATACACACTGTATATTTATACCTTATTTAATTTTCACCCAAAAAAATCAATTATCTTATATAATTATGAAAAATTAAACATTAAATAATTTCAATGTTCTGATTTAAAAAATAAAATTATTTTATAAAAATAAATCTATAAATATGATAATATATATTTTTTAATTATAAAATTATCCATCATTATAATATTTTAATAAATATTATTTAATTATAATATTTCAATAAAATATCATTTATTTCAAAATTTATGAATTCATTAATTAGATTTTCTTAATTAAAAGTATATAATTACCAAAAATACAATTTGTGCTCCATCGTATCAAAGTCTAATTTCTATCAAATTCATTATCTAATCATTTAAAAAGTAAAATTAAAAATGGATAAATACAATCATTATTTTATTAAATAGAAAAATATAAAAATTCAAACTTTTAGGGTCTAAATACATATACTTTTATTACACCAACAAATACCCTAAGGTTAAGGTGTGTGATTGTGATACTTTTATGGGGTGGTATAGCAAAAAAGCTTTGGTCCATGATCTAAATAATATTGAATTTCTCCCATAAATGGTTTCACTCATGCTTCAGTTATTAAATATTGGTTTTGGTTTTTTTAAGTGTATATCCCAATGATGCTATCTCCCTAGGAAGCTATGATAAATCGGCTTCATAGGGTACATCCTACTGGTCGAGTCCATAGCTTCTTCCATCTATGTCAATTGTACTTTATTATAATTCTTTATATATACTACTAATATGATCACTATTCAATGACAATATTATTAAGGGTTATTATTTTTAATGGTATTTCAAATCTAATATGATATAATGTATCAAAATAACCAGATTAGTGAATGTGTTTTCGATAAATTCAATACTTGATAATGAATTTATTCAATCAGAAGGGGAATTTGATTTAGAAAACTTCATTTCGTTAGAGGTTGAATAAATAATTATACAAAATGCATAACTAGAATTGAGACCAAAATAACAAGATTTTATCCATATTAATGTGAACAGTTTCACCACCCAATAGTCAACTCATCTAAATCAAAGGAAAAACTATCACATATTTTCCATCAAAATAGGGTGCCTTTCGCTTACACGAATTAATAAAACCAAGCCTAAATATATATATATATATATATATATATATATATTGTGTGTGAATAATGAAATTGAATATACGAAGTAAGATTACAATGAAATGTCTATTTATAAACTTATAAAATATACGGTGCTATACAAATTTAAAATTCATGTAGAAATTAACATTCCAAATTAATGAAAATCATATATAATTTAACATAAAATTTATACCATTAATTTAAGGTTAAACATTCTATCTAAACTAATATATTAATCTATAATTCAAATAATATATAAAAATATATTTACAATTTAGTTTATTTTGAGGAATCCAATGAGAGTGTCTAGAATATTACTGATCGAAGATCAAGGATCCCACACTAAAAAATCAAATGATTGATATATAAGACACTAGTCAAAGTATATTTCTAAGGTACCATAAAATTACTAGTTAGAGTGAAAAACTAAACAAGTAGAGAAAAAAATCCTAATATATAACTACATAAATTAGAATAGTAATCAAGAACATCCTAAATTTTATTAAATCTATACTAGGAAGAAAATAAGTAATTTAATTTTCTAATCATAACTAACTAGTTTCTTTATCAATAGATTCCCATCCTTGGGTACTCTAAGTATTCCCAGATGATTTATTATCAATATATTATAGAAATTGAAATCATTACACATGAAATAATCATACACCACATTCCTGAACACTAATTAATAAAATAACCACACTAAATTGATCATTTAGCCACACAATAAATAATATAGCAAATATGAATTTAATAATAAAATTGGGATACAATCTCAAAGACATAACATATGTTTAAATTGATATTTAATAAATCCAAAAAAATAATTTTATGATTTCACTAAAAACATATAATCAATCTACTATATTTCACTTAACAACACCCTATGGAAGAAATAACATGCATAATGTTGATTAAAACATTATATAAAACACCAATGACACGAAAAAAAACAAAACAGATTAACCTAGATATTTTTGTGGGGGTAGGGTACTGATGTGGGGGTTTATAGTGAGGTGGAATCAAGGGGAATATAGTGTTGGCGTCGAGGGGGGAGACTGTGTTGGTGTCAAGGGGGTGAGGGTGTTAGGTGATATTGGTATTCAAGGATACAATATGTTCAGGGATGGTAGTATTTTTTAAAATAGAGAGTGCTAGTTTTTATTAATACACCGCTAAGTATCACTATAAGTGATGATTTCCACAAGATTCACTAGAAAAGGGGATAAAAATATTATTTTAATATTTAGAAGTGGTTAGGGAAACCATCACTAAAAAATATTTCAATCTATAATAATTCCAATAATGTAAACTCAAAAAATATCCTCCATCTAGTTTTTTGATGTATGATAAACACTCGAATGTTCGTCTGATAAAATAACACTTCTCTATCTAGAAATTTTATAAACATTCTTCATTTAAAAAATTTATAAAATCATTATGAACCCTAAAAAAATAAGTGGTCAAGATGTTATAAAATTGTAGGATCCATGAACCATTATAAATATTAATTGACTTTATAAAAATATAAAGTTCATCCAAAATATTTTGGTAAAATATCATCCAATGAAAAAAGGAATTATGGTTTTAAATTGTTCATACACTTCTTTTTATTTTTCCTATGCTATGATCAACTAAAATATTTTTTCATTAAACTTTTTATTTGTGTTTGGTTGTAATTCTAAAATTTTATCCTTTACCCTTCTCCTTCCATTTACACTTCCTTATAATTATTATCAAATTTACATTTCTTCCTCCAAAAATCCATCAATAGAAGCCCCTTATTCTGAAATTTTATCATTATATGAATTTTTATCTTAACATAAATTTTTAAAACATTCATAGAAATAATGTTGAAAAAAACAAAACAATTTTACAAAATCAATCAAAAGTTTCTCCAATATCCCCCTTTTATTTTTTTCCAACTCAACCAAGAAATATTTTCTCATTTTTCTATCATGTTATAGCCTTTATCATAAAGAAGTTCCCTGACACTATATTTATATATTAAGACATGTTTTCTAAGGAATCTAATCCCTTGGTGAAAATAAATTTTGTGGCCTTAGTATTAATATACTCAACCTTAATCATCTTATATAATTGTAACTTCTCGAATAAAACACCACATTTATATTATAACACTGAATTTGGATTCACAAAAGAAAAAGTATATAGTTATACTTCTTTTCCCTCTTTTACAACATAATCCAAAGTAACATGGGGGTCACTTAAGAACTTTCATAAGTTAATGGTGGAATATAAACATGTATATTCAATCAAAATTACTCAAATATTTTCCTTGTAATATATTTTTCAAAAAATTAGCAATTTGATCTTCTATTGAAACATATTATAATTACATCTCAACTAAAATTTTATTCCTTGATGGAATAATAATTAATTTCAACATTATTAGTTCTATTGCACCATGTTTTTAGATAGATAAATTTAAATTTTATTATAACAAATAATTTTTAATGCCTTTTCAATATTCACCCTAAAATATTCAGGTTTTACATTAATCCATGTCATTTAGTATATGTGTCGAGAGCAAAAACATATTCAGTTTTTTATGTACTCAATGCAATATAACTTTGTTTACTATTATAGGTAACATAACTCTCTCCAAAAAAAATTTCCTCTAGATATTGATTTTTTAACATCCAAATCATTATCCCAATCCACATCCATGAACCCAAGTAGGTTCAACTTATTACTTTTCTTATACAACAATCCATAATTGAAATTTCCTTTGATATACATTAAAATTATCTTAGCAATTTTCATGTGATATTCTTTAGGATCAATTTAATACCTAACACATAATGTTATATCATAAAAAACATTTGTTCAAGACACTATAAGATAGAATAAATTTTGATAAACTTTTTAATGTCCTTCGAATTAACACTTTACCGAGATTCGTCTTTACTCATCTTTATACAAACAAAACTTGTGTAGAAACTTCCTCTAAATACATTATTCCAAAAATCTTTATTAATTATATAGTATAATTTTCTTGTGAAAGATAGAGGTGTCTTCTGTTCTATTTAACTTGTAGCCCCCTGAAATAAATTCAACTCTCTGGTCATTAAAATATTAAAATTCCTCTTCATCTATTCAAAAAGATATTCACAATATTTACCATTATCAGTAGAAAAAAAAATATCCACAACATAAACAATCAATATCTGGGTAAATGTACTCTTCTCTTTTACCTACATGTTTTTTTCAACTTTTCCTTAAAAAAGTTTAACAGCTTTAGTAAACTATCAAGTTTGAATACCAAGCATGAGGGGAATGTGTCAAACAATACATATATTTCATTCGTTTACAGACCATGTTCCATAATTAACAATTATGAACACATTGGGTTTTACAATGTATAATTATTTTCCAATTTACCCATCCAAGAATGTTAACTTAACATACATCTAGTAGACTTTGTAATTTTGATGAGCGGTAATATTTAAAAAAATTCTGATCATTTCATGTCATTAAAAAGAGTAAATTTTTATCCAAAACAAAACCATTTATTTGTATATAACCTTTACATTTATTACTTGAAATTTAACTCTTTTCATTGAGTTTATTTTTAAACACCCATTTCATTTCTATTTCATTTATTCCTTTATGTTTATAAAAAATATCCCAGGTTTCATTTCCCTCAATTTGATCCAAATGTTCATTCATCAAATTTAATCATTCTTTATGCTTAACTGCTTTTGAAAGGATTTTTGTTTTCAACTATTATACAAGTGAATTTTGAATTTAAAACGTAAATTTATATCTAGTCTAAATTGGATCTTTGTGATTTAGGATAGTATTATTGGGTTCAATTTTTTTTTTGTAAAGTCTATAGATTTATTATTTTTCATTCGATGTTACTTTCCTATTCATTGGATAGCTCAGAATCAACATTTATAAGGTTATAATCATAGTCATATTCCTTTCCATTATCTTCTACAAAATTTATCATATTATTTTATATTAAACCATACAAATCATCATTAAAAGGTTCTATAATGGTGGACTTGTTTTTTAATGAATTTTACATCAAAGGAATCAACTACTTACACAGTTGTTTATTCTATTTCATGTATCATATTCTATTGGATAAAGATCCCATGAAAACAACTTCTTATATTTTTCATCAAACTTCCCTAAGTCAAGATTTTTTATCTTTATTAAGAAAGTAATTACAATAACCTTAAATTATTTCACTATCCATCGCTTCTTATACCACGTCTCAGAGGGATTCATTTTTTATTCTAGTTAAAGAAAATAACTTTTATGAACAAGTATATTTTTACATTCATCATATCTCCAGAAGAACTTTGAATTTTATATTCAACAAGAATTCCTTTTCCCAAATCACCTATATTTCTATTTTTCAATTCCACTACTCCATTTTTTGGAGGTGTATAGGGAGCACTATACTGGTGTTTAATTACATGTTTCTTTATATAGGACTCAAAAGAGTCACTTCTGTACACATTTTCATTATTAATTCTCAACTTTGAGATATGTACCCTCATCTCCTTCTCATCTTCCCTAATGATGATTTTGAATAGCTTAATAGCCTTCGATTTAGGTTTCACGAAAATTAAATTTCTCATCCTACTAAAATCATCAATAAATGTAATAAAGTAAAAATAAAATTATATTTGTTGATGTCGCATCAGACCACATAGGTCAGAATTGATGTGTTTAAATGGTTTGGTTTATTATATTTCAACTTTTGTATGACTTCAAATTACCATCCTTCATTTCTACAAAGTTTTAAAAATAACATCATTTTTTCTCACCAGTTTCTATAATTATCTTATAATATATTCCTTTGAAATTGTGCTAAAAATGTTCTGGCCATGATGGATGATTCTTCAGTGCCATAACCTTTTTTCATCCTTAGTACTCAAATAACAAGTATTTCTAGGATATTTGATCAAGGATATATTATTTCGGGTTCTTTCTCACTTAATAAAAATGTTTACATATTTCAGAAATCATATTCTATATTAATCATTTATGAATATAATTTCATTTCCATCATCCCAGAATTTTATAATACTTAGTAAGTTTTCTTTATGTCCATCGACAAATAGAACAGCGTCTTCCTTTAAAATCTAAGAATCAATTTCAGTCATACCAATTAATCATATTTTAAATAAAATATTATTTCCAATGTAAATATCTTCTCCCTCAGGTACTTCAACTTTTTTCAATATTTTCAAATCAGCTATCATATATGAAGAACATTTACTATCAAGTATCCATGTTTTATTCCTTTTCTATCCTTTAGAAAAATCTAAGTAATAAAATAGTTGTCTTCAATTTTCCTATTCCTAGCTTCCTTTTCTTTTCTAGTACAAGTAACTTTCCCCTAAATAATAGTTATGAAAACTTAAGTATAGTGTCCTGGTTGGTGACACCTTCAAGACCAGAAAATTTATCCTGGACCATTGTAGTAATGGAGTGGGAACATCTCCATCCCATATGGATGGGCTCATTTTTCCTCAACCTCCTCCACTATAGAATTAAGTCTTTTCTTATTTAGGAGGGTAATCATTTAGTTATCCATCCTAGTTTATCTCCTCATGTGACCCAACTTCTTCATTGTGAACACAAACAATGAAAATTTCCCAAGATTATCTTTGGATCACACTTCACTAGAAAGTTCTAGGAGGATCCTTAAAAGGAAGGATGAGGCCCTGTAGTGTTCACAAGATAAAGTCACCTATAAAGGGTACAACCACACTCAAATATTGTATCCCTTTTAGTGGATATACTAAGGGTAACTTTCCTTCCTATCACACTAGTGATAATCAGACACCTATAATGTATTATACTTCAAGTAATTTCACCATCATTTCCCCTATTGATTCTATATAACATGATATTATTTTAGGGGGACATAAAGAGGATGTATCCATTGAAAATAAAATCCACACAAATTTAATTGAAGATGGTGTGTGTAACATGAATCAAAGGTTTTCTATAAACTTGGGGACTCCCTTAAAAATTCTATTTCCACCTCATTAGTGGGCATCAATCAATGAAAATGGTAAAGTTGAGGCCACGTCCCACCTATTACCTGAGGAGGTTGAACCTATCATACTCACAAAAATATTTTCCAAATATGAGACAGATATTAAGGAACTGAGAAATATCCTTATGGAACTACTCAAAGGATATATTCCTACTAGATATATTCTTTATATAGAACCGCATCCTACCCTCTTTATGGATCTCATTCAACATGAAGAACATAGTGTGCCAAAAAATTGATCTAGGACATCTGTTTAATCCAAGATATCAAAAATCAATATATCTAGACTTCATGGAGGTATGATGTAAAGAATTCCTTCTGTTAGTTAAAAAATCATAGTTATGTTAGAAAAATTATAACAAGCCATCCCATGTAGGTTATGAACCAAAAATACTGGTAGAGCCTCTACATTAGAATTTTTATGTTTCTCCCCTTGTTCAAATTTGTGTTCTACTAGTTTCCCCCCTAGAGATCATTGATACTTTTGATTTATTGGTATCCTGATTAGAAGATATTGAAGGATAGCGCACATCAGTATATATGAATAGGAATCCTTAACTCGAATGGGTAGATTTTACCCTTACCCCTCATAATTTTGGGAATCCTGCATTTCCATCATTCAATGACTTAGGGGATATGAAATACCATTTTAGGTATTTTTTATCACTTTGTGGTCCTATAATGGGAACCATTGATCATTAATAATCCTCCAAACTCATGTGTTTTCTATATAACATAGAATTACTAACCTTCATTATGTATACTAGTTTACCATCTAGGTTAATCAAAGGATTGGAAGATCATTACTGAAAATTTCATTCTCAATTTAGCTCAATGATGTGAAATAAAATAATCCACGACCTCTAAAAATAAAGATAGTGGGTTGATTAGAGAGTCTATAACTCTATTACATTATTGAAGGGTTTGAGTTACTACCTAAACTTGTAGCTTCCACAATAATATTTTTTGGTCCTCTGTATAGATAACCATAGTGACAATTTGGAAATTACATTCATACTGGTAAAGAATCTATGTGGTTTATAAGAAATTTATATAGTTACAAAGAGGTTGGAAGATTACATTTAGTTAACCAAAGCCATGTCTCAACCAAAGTTAATAATTCAAGGTAATATAATGGGTAAAGTGGAAAATATGATTGTCAAACTTAAGCAAGATCCTATGTCAACTCCAACTCCAAATCCATCTCCCTATCACATGGAACCCCAACATAAATAAAAACAACATCAGAAATATCCCCATAAATATGATTAAAGGGAGTAGAAACATATTTAATTTGAGGAATGGGATAATAAAGTTTATTCATTCTAAGATTAAAAAGTTCATGGATACTTTATATTAGATATGGAAGACAATTTTATAATGTTTTCAGAGCAGAAAAGACATGATCAAGTTAGCCTCAACAAATTACCAAATTATTTCCACTTTCACAAAAAAAAATTGGGGTGTAATATCTATTATTTCTTTGTTTTAAAAGATATTTTGTAGAAGATATTTGATTCTAGGCAGTTAAAGATAGTTAAACAACCAGCACAAGTGAAACGTATTTCCACTACCTCCATAGAGGAAGAAGGTCAATGGAAAGAAGTTACCATCAATGGTTCATAGAATCTAAGTGATTAGATTACTAAAAATATGATCAATCGAAATCATGATCACATTAAGGAATACCTAGACCAACCTACTTTGTTTGTAGTTTATTCAAACATGGAACAACCAAATTAATCAAAACCACAATCCTCTGAGATACAATCCAACAAGAAATTGAACAACATAAAAACAAAAAACAATTATATAAAGAGTATCCTATACTGATACTAAATACACTCATAAACCTATTAGAATTAATGCCTATATACCCAATGGGATAGGTATAATCCCACAAAAATATACTATGAGCATTTCCCTACTAAGTGGACACCTCATCAGACCAATAATTATTCTTAGATTCTATTAATATAATTTACTTAGTGGATTATTTATATGGTGATGAGTACGATTATAAAATTTAATTCCCCATTCTAGATTGGGATTCATAGGAAGAGTCCAAAAGATCTAAGGAAATAGGGGAACAAATAATCATTGTTGAGTCCAACGCCCATTCCACATCTCTATCAAAGCTATATGTGTGGTTGAAATCTACTGAGAGGAAAATAAGCAAGACTAGTGAACGAAAGAAGGTACCACAACTCCTCTCAAAAGTCAACCAAATCCAATTACTTTAGAATAAAAACTAGAGGGTATACATCTTTCCAATCAACCAAGACAAGTAAATGGGATAAATTGTCTTAATCAACTAGTGACTAGATTTCCCTCAACATGTGTTCATAGTTCTGAACCACCTAACCCAAATACTTTATCCCATATGGAACCTTCTATGGAATATCCTCACACTAGGAGGAAAATTCCTTTATCTCAAAAATATTACATCCTGGAATAGTAATTCATGTTTTCAGTTAAACTCATACTCTAGGATTCTCATACATTATCAAAGGATCTCTCAAAAGTGCTGATAGAGGCCTGGATAATTCTTCAAGAGTTCAAAGCTAGGGTCACTGGTACTGAGGTATATCACAAAGATATTGATCAAGTAGAGTTTCATAAAGGTATCTCTTTCATAGAATAGGATATGGATAATGTTATATGAGGTCACATAATAGCCATATATGTATCTGGTAAGCAATATGCATTGATATCTGATGATATTTCATTGATAATGTCTTAGGAAAAAATTGTATTCTAATCATAATGATCCACTAATTGGGTAATAGAGAATATAACTTGTCTTGTTCCAATATAACACTTCTAGGTTATGAAAAAATTGATCAAAATACCCACAATCAAATCAATATCAGAACCCAATTTGGAGACCTTGTATATGATTCTTAATTGTACAACATGATACAAATTTCAATGTTTTTCTTAGAAGGTCGTGGTTACATCAGCATATAGAATTCTGTTCATCATACCATCAGTGTCTCAAATACTCTGTTAATGGATATATCATGACATTACCTACTGATAAAGATCTATTAGATACATAAAAATATCAATACATTGATATATTATTTTACCTAAGTTAATGGGTACAACCCGTATCTAATGATGTTGCTTGAGTCACTACCCTAAATGGTCTTGAAATTTCTTTCAGAAACCCATTTAAAGAGCTTGGTGTTGATTACATAATACCCATCAACCATATTGAAAACATTTGTTTATAGTTGATTCTGTACTCATCAACCCTCAGGATGTTAGTTTTGAAAATTGAACACAGCAGTGCTAAATAGATCCTAGATCCACAAAAAAGTGGAAAAACATCATGTGAAAATTCTCTCACTTTTTCCCTAGAGATTCAGCAAGCCCCAACATCATCAACCAAGTTAAAAAGATCACTCATATTATATATGTAGAATGGGAATATCTATACTTTATCCTATATATTTCATATTATTTACTTTTCTTATAACCAAGAATATTCCCATTCATCACCCCTATCTCCTAAGGTTGGTTTGGAGGAATAGTGAGAAGAAGAATAGGACTTAAAAGACACCCCTACAACATTTGAGGAAGGTGTCTCTACCACTATTGATTAACTCTGACAAATACATTTGGGCATGGAATAGGATCTGAAACCTATACTGATTAGTACGGTTATATCCTACGATGAAGAAGAGGTGTATAAATCTCTACCAAAATATCATTGTGATATGTTTTGATAGAATTAAATAGAAATTAAAGTCCTTGATCCCAATGTATCCACCTACCATATGGGTCCTCCATAAGATCACTATTGTTACAAGTTGGGAACCAGAAGAATTCATCCAACTCATACTACCAAGGTTGAAGATAAAGTAGAAATGATCATCAAATATAACTTCATTTTGGAGGTCCAATAACTAAATTTTATTTACAATATTTCCTAGATAAAGAAGAAAAATATATCATAGTTTTCATTGATTATAAGGTTTTCAACTCGAATTTTCTAAAGGATGATTTCCCATGTGATATTATAAAACTTTTAGTTGATGATACTACTAATTATAAATCCATCTCTTTTATGGTTGGTTACTTTGGATACAACCAAATATAAATGGATCCTTAAGACGATAAGTCCATTACTTTTTGGTCACCCTAAGGGTTATATTACTATCGAGATATTCCCTTTGGTTTTAAGAATGATGGCACCATAAATAAACTTTCCATGCACCAAATTATCTAGAAATTCTTGGGAAAATTATTTAAATTTTATCTCAACAATATAGTAGTAAAATACTGGACACATCCTATTCATATTGATTATCTTGAGACCATTTTTAACAATTTATGACTGCATATCTTGAAAATCAATCCATTTAAATGTGCTTTCAGTGTTACCTTAGAAATATTTCTTGTCTTAAAAGTATGTCATCATGGAATCTAATTTAATCCTATGAATACTAAATTTATCCTTGAAATGAAACACCTATAAATCAAAATGATTTAAGGGGAATTTAGGGATTCCTCTTTTATATTTGATGCTTCATATAAAATATTACAAGAAAATTTTTACCATTCACTATGATAATGAAAATGGGAGTCAATTATTAGTGGACCAATGATTTTCAGAAGGAATTCGATAGACATAATAAATATCTATTGATTCCACCGGTACTAATGTTTCATGTTGAAGGAAATACACTGATTTTATAGGTTAAATACCTATAGAAATCACAAGGTTATTTCCATGTGAAAAAGAATCATTCCATAAATTATAACATTCTCTATCATATCTGTTGAAACATTCTAAATACTAATAATAGATATTTAGATATTGATAATAGTTCCATTATGTTGATCCTTTCTTCTGAGAGACTGAGAAACTACCTAGAACACCATGAGGGCCACTTGATCTCCTATGATGACCCACTCAAATATGTTGTCAATCTTCCAATGCTGACTATGATCTTGGCATGGTGGGTGGTCATATTACACTAGTTTTGAATTTAGTTCGTACTTTATATATAAATAAAAGGATTGGGGTTTTGAAACATCATTACAGATGATATTTATGCATAAAAAACTCTATTAAATACTAAATTTATTGATGAATAAGTATTATATATCCAATACTAACTCTAGAAATGAAAATGTACTTTGATAGTGCTTAAATATGTCCAAAACCGAAAATAATGGAGAACCTTAATATTAATAGATTCATCATGGGAATCGGTCTTCTATCTCAAATAAATGAAATTATACCCTATTCCTTCCAGTTTTTGTATGGATGCACTAATAATGAGGCAGAATACCAAGTACTAATCGTAGGTATATAATTAGCACTTCAAAGACCAGCAGACCACCGGAAGGTAAAAAGTGATTCAAAGTTTTAATAAATCATTTTAATGTTAGTTATGTTTTTATGAAGGAATAATTAAACCCCTTATAGACTCTATGTGAGGGTTGATGGAATAATTCTCCTTAGATCCAACCTGTAACAACACAAGTTTCTAAAATAGGAACAACATATTTAATAGCATGTATGACATAAAACACCAATCTTATAAGAAAATATAACAGCACAAAAATTTATGATTTATTAATTTTTAAATAATTTTAACCTCTTCAATAGTTATCAATGCACGCAACACATGTTTTGAACAAAACATGATGCTCTATTAAAAAATTTTAATTTAAACATGACCATTATAACATTGTCGTTAAGATGGTGGGTATGAATAGTAATAGCTAAATTATGAAAATTTTATTTTTTACACTTGAATAAAATAAATTCAATGGTTATTTATTGATTACAAATAAAATAAGAATTATTTAAAAGAGAAAGAAATTCTTTCTGAAAAACTGTCTTTTTCTAAAAGACGGACTAGTCATGCATTATGAACATAATTTAAAATACATTATTACCAATTTTAGATGATGTATTATAAAATTTAATTTAATATTTTGAAATAATAGTATAAAATTTACCATAGGGTGGATTTTATGGATTTTTTTAAAATATTAATGTTTGAATGAATAGTGAAAATAGTGAAATTTAATTGAAAAATTTGTTTTTTGTTTGAATTATTTATAAAATTAAATTATATATTAAATTGGTTTTAAAGTAAATTTAGTTTAATTATATATCTATTAATACAATTTAGGTCATTGGAATCATTTTATTATTGAATTTTGATGCAACAACTTTGTAAGCTTTTGACAATTTTCTATTCGAAACCCCACTTTCTCATCATGTCTCTAGGATTATTTTTTAATAACCTTTTGTCAATTTTGTGAGTAGAAATTGTGGAAATGTATTCCAAATTTAGAATAATAATAATTTATATTATCTAATAAAGACATGGTAATTTTTTCACATAATAAATAGTAATAATATTAAAAATTATTTCCCACGGTTCAGGTAAAAACTGAATTATCGAGGGTAATGCTAAAAAGATAAGGGTTAGAATGACCTAATATATTTTATAAAATATTTTTTAAAATATATTATCTATCCATATTTCAATATTATAATAACTAATTCTTGATAATAATGTATTTTTTACCCATTTTAATATGAAAAATGTGGGTACACGTTTTTCTTTTCAAAGATTAAATTGGGGCACTCACATAACTTATAAATGGTCGCCCACTCTTTTCTCTAATTAATACCTTAAAATTGATTTGATTTAGAAAATACATGCCAAATTTACTTCCCAAATTTCCTCCAATCATTATATAAGTCTTATTTTGGGAAGAAATCCAACCTAGAAATTATTTTGGTGTAAACCTATAGAGGTTACCTGAAGATTATGTAATGTTCTTCAATAGGCATTCTAATTTTATTTCATACTTCACCTCTTGGAGTTCATTTTAAAACATGATGATATAATAAATTAAAATAAATATCTTATATATACTTATATTTTGTTAGTTTGAGGTAATTATCTAAGGCCATCCCCACTTCCCTCAAATGGATTACAAAATCATCATTCATGGGTACAACGTACTACCGGCTAACAAATTGATGTCATTCATTTTTTCATTTCCACCTATCGTGGTTGGTTATAATGATGAATATAAGTTATAATAATGATATTTATAATATAATTATACCTATAGAGTCATTATATCATATATATATATTTACTTTCTATTCAGCAGGGGATATGATAACATCGCTTGTGTGTACAGCAGACTACCACCTCACGAAGCGATGTGATTCATTTTTCACTAACACTTTACAAGGAAGGTAATAACGGTAATTCTTATGAATATATTTGATATAAATGACATAATTATAAAACTCATGACATATTTATCATTATTTAAATATAGTATATAATTTTATTTCTTATATTTTCACTCACTTGAAGATGATAACATCATTCATGTACATGTGTATTATTGCCTTCATGAAGCGATATGACTCTATGGATGATTTATATAACTATATTTATGATAATTGAAAATGGAAACATTACCCATGTGTATGTATGGCCTATAGTCTCTATGATCATATCAAACTTCATTTTTAAAAACCATCTTTTATGATAGGTCCTAAAAGTATAATTTATGTATAAATATTATAATTAGTTCATGATTATTATTCTATAGTTGATGGAACTATATAATATTCACAAGAACTGGAACATTCATGACCAATCATAAATTAGAAAACAATGCAATAAACACTCTAAATAATGAAAATAATGAAATATTATTAACGAATGGGTGATATGATGTTATAAAAAGGATCATATATGTTATTATAAATATTAATGTGGTTCTTTTATAAGTTAATAACATATTTTTAATATGGTTCCATCAATGTTCCAAAGGTCGTCATCAACAACATTGATAAGATTCTGTCGAGTTTTGTATGGGATGCTAGATCAGAAGGCAGGAGGCATTGGGTGGCATGGGAGAAGATGGAAAGGCTAATTCATGATAGAGGAATCAATGTGAGGAGCCTCAATAGAACGATTCAATGCATGCATGAAAAACATGGATGGGAAATACTTGAGGAACGTACACTTTGGGGGAAGTCTATGCCACACATGCAGATGGGTAATTTGGAAGCCATTGGAGGCCAGACCTCTCCCTTCTCTGCCAAGATTCATCTGCTCATCCCAACACTCCGTCGACATTCGTGCTGGCTTATGGGGGAAGGTAACATCTAGTTATGGACTCACAATTGGGAAGGTTCTATTATCGGTTTTCCAAGCTGTCCTACCCCCTTGATTACCTTTAGGGAAGCGAGTATGTACACTTCATTCTGTCAGAAAATTTGGAATGAGGACCAGTGGGCCATTTTCGATTCAATTGTTATCTTCTCAAAGCCTGATAAATTTATCTTTCCTCCTTCACCATCGGGGGCCTTTACTATTAGGGATTTTCGGAGGCTTCACTATAAACAAGATCATCACAGAAACTGGAATGATATAGTTTGGTGCACCAAAATTCCTTCCAAGTTCAATTTCCTAACTTGGAGACTAAGGCAAAAGGTGGTGGAAACATATGACAACATCTAGAAAGTGGGTATCAACATGGCCTCTAATTGTCACTGCTGCAGATTACTGATAGAAGAAAGATAGTTTCGCCTGTTTTTTTAAAGCGAGTGGGCTTGGGAAGTCTGGTTATTCTTTGGTGGGAATGATATGTCCACGGTCTATCCCCATGATGGGGATTCTTTCTTAGACAGTTGGTTTCTTGGGACTCCAGAGGAGGGACCATGTTGGGCGGTGAGGTCCATAATCTTTAGTGGCGTCTGTTGGTGCATGTGGCAGGCTAGAAACCAAGATAGGTATAAGGGAACCAGTATAACTTCAAGGATTATCATGGTGAGTTTAAAGAACTTACTGATTGACATGTACACCTTCTTCAAAGATGGCCTCTATGCTCCTTTGCGTAACCTGTTCAAAATACCATCCATAGCAGCACAGGTCTCTAGCAACAATCCAGTGGGTCAATGGGTCTGTTGGCACCCCCCCGAGAGATAGTTATAAGCTTAACATGGATGGATCCTATATTATGGGTAGAATAAAAGGTGGGGGATTAGTGTGGGACACTCGAGGGGGAGTTATTCTAGCCATCGCTGAGACGTACAGTAATGGTGACCCTCTTCAGACTGAGGCAAAAGCTATGCTTATAGGTTTGTCCCTTTGCAATCATAAGAACCTAGAGATAACCCAAGTGGAGACTGATTCTTTGACCCTCCATGATGCTCTTCTTGGAAGAAGTGTTACCCCCTAGTCCATATCATATATGGTCAGAAAATACAAAACTCTTCTTAATAGCAATATATAGGTGGCTCACACGTGGAGATAGGGGAACTAGGTGGTGGACTATCTTGCCTCCATGGTGGATTTGGGGTTAAATATATTCCCAAAAACACATCCATTCACGCCTGAGGGATTGAATCTGATTAGAGGAGATACTCTAGGTATCAATTATTTTAGACCCCCATAGGCTTATTTACGTCTTTCTCTCCCTTCTTCTCTTTTTCCTCTTATGTACTATTGGATTATAATTAATAAAAAATTTAATGTTGGATGGATGGATAACCACTATAAAGTAGGTTAAATTACATTCAACTAGAAGGAAATGTGAGTTAAGGGACTTCATCTTAATTTCCATTCATTGTGTCATATTATAATGTTATGCACATACTTTAATTTTTATAGTGTATATACTGCACCTTTGATATTTAATTTCATTATAACCAAATAATTCATTGTATTTTGAGTTTAAATTTGAATTATTTCATCAAATAGTATTTTACTTAAAATTTAATAAGTGGTAAAGACTTTCATAACTCAATTTATTTCCATTGGGTTATATTAATTATCCATTGTCTTTGATATTCTAAGATTACATTTGTAATGACTTCTAATTATCTTATGTTTTATTCCCAATACTTTTGGGTAGATTTACATTTGATTCACATAATTGATTCATTGATTAATTTCACTTAACATTTTGATTTTTACAATGGATTATTTTACAATATCATTTTAATCAGGATTACTTATACTTGAATTTTCATTTATGGAAATTCATTGATAATATTTTAATAAAATCATTCATTTTATTATCCTTTGGTTATTCATGAAAATTTTAAAGTAATAGTACAATTTGTTTCACTTTTGAAACTTAAAATTATTGAGAATATATTTTAATAAAATCTGACATTTTTCTCTCTTTGGTCGGAAATCCATTTTCTTCCAAAACCATGTTTTCTAAAAATGTTTTCAAAAATATTTTTTTTCCTTCTATAAATGATTTAATGAAGAAATCTGTATCCATTTTTAATTTTTTCCAAAAAAAATAATAATGAATCCTCATGTCGTTTACAAAAACATTTCCTATTTGGATTTTACTAAAAAGGTGAAATGATTCTTTATTTTGACATACTCTGCATGTATGAAATCTTCTATCGTCAAGAACACTCCATGTTTTAAAACTTGTTTTATAAGTTCTAGTGTTTATTTTCACAGAAAATCATTTTTAAAATGTTTTTTAACATTTAGTTTTAACAGGTTATTTTCAAAATAAAAATAATATTTTCCTTAAGAATGTTTTTAAATGTATTTTTATGGTATTTACACTATTAAATGAAAACAACCCTTAATTTTATATATTCTCTATTGGAATATATTGTATTGATATTATTCACTTTATTCTGGTTGGTTTATGATTATGTTTATTGATTTGGTAAATTATTTACATTTCATATGTTAGTTTACATTTTATTGTTTATATGAATTATGCTTCACCCCTTTCAAATGAGGAATAACTAAGTTTTAGTAAGTAATGATCAAGGCCCACTATAGCATCTTGATGCATCAGTAAGTCTCTTGAGACAAACTAGATTGGTTTTCGAACAAGGTCAAACCCATTTATATAGATATCTTGGAACCAGTCTTTGATAATATTAGACATCTTGGCACAAGTCCACGACAGTATGTTTTAGATGATCAGCATTATGAATTTCATCATTATAAATTTAGTTATTTATATTCCATGAAATTATTTGGTTAGTTATAATATCTATGGTTAAGTTTTATATATATGTGATTATTTATATAAAATTATTTTATCATAATTTATTCCTTCCATATTATGCTTATATTGTTGATTAAATGACTTGTTTCAGTTATTTACCTTTCCATATTTATTATTCCTTATTTATTTATAACTTCCACTATATGCTTACCCTTACTGAACATCTAAGATCACATAATTATTATGTTATAATATCCCCATGATACAAGGAAGTGTTTTTTGATTGATATGAATGGATACAGTAAGGGGAATAATTTCATTCTCAAAGAAAATTGTTTGTGTATTTTATGTTTTAAAATGTAATGTGAATTTCAAGTATGTATCTAGTTTACCAAGAATGCTAAACTATTCTGTCCTTCTGGATTTTATTCCTTATATATTATTTTAATGTAATGAAGTAGACATCAACTTTGGGTTACATGGTTCAGGGTCACTACATAATGTTAACTCATGTACCACACTCACAGAATTCCAAGGTGGATGCATTATATAATACGACTCCATACTTAGAAGACATAGACTAAGATGAGATGGTTTTCAGTATTTTTCATCATATAATGGTATTTATTTTCATTGTAAATAGTATAAAATAGATCAATAAGTTCAATTTCATCACTAAACAATATGATCCTATAAATGGTTGGATTAAACCCATATTGTACTACCTCTAGAATGGGGTCATTCCATTAGATAGAGTAATAAAAGATAAAATATAAAGATGAGAAATCAACTTTATTCTTTATGATTACTTGAATAATTGGAAGTTCCTTTATAAATGTGGATTTGATGGAGCCCCCTTAGATGCATTGATGAAGAGAATACTATTTTCATTATGAAAGATGTACAAACCGAAACATGTTGCACCAATTAGTCAAGAATTAAGTTGTCTCACCAAACCAAGAGGCTTGGGTATTCAGATCCATTAATGAAGTGGGATTGCATAAATTCACTAAGAGTTTCCATTACTATAAAATACATTCAAAATTTATCCATTAACCACTGGAGCTATTGCACACTAATAATTACTCTTGGATTCTTTTCATTTACGGAATGAATTGCATGGGGAAAACCCTTCATCTATAATCAAGTAGTTAAATTACATCCATATTAATAAAAACTTATTTTCTATATGGGTTAAGGAAATACCCCTCAATGAAATCAGGTTTAATAACATCATCAACTTCATGAATTCTAACATCATTTTAATATCTAATGTCCCGCACACAATACTAATGGGAAAGGGCACCAATTTTTGTTCTTCGAAATTTAGAAGTTTGAACTAGGAGTATAACATTGATACCAACCATTTATAATAATATCATACAGTGGTGAATGTAAAGATAGATGATTTCGATAAAACTATATCAAACATACTCCAAAAAATGGTGGCTAAAGACAAGGAATCTTGTCTTGATAGGATTCTACATACCTTTTAGGCTTATAATACACAACTTGTACTACCACACAGGAAACCCCATATTCACTAGTACATGTGATAGAGGCTATTTTTTCCATTAAGGACTAGTTTCTTTAACTTTAAATTTCCATTTCCAATCAGTTATCATCATATGAGTAATCTAAAAAGTGATAAGATGAATTGTAATGGAACAATGAGAAAATATTGGGAATCGTTCCTCATTTGGAAGTTCATCAAAACTGAATATCATTATATTTTAACAAAAAAAATCTCTTTTGTTCATTCCCCCAATGAGAGATGGTTTTATCTCTCACGACACCAATTATACCAAAGAATAAACATCTAAATCTTGAACTAAAATGGGAAGGAACTTTTTTATCCACAAGGTCTACTCCAATGGTACATATTAACTGATTACCATATATGGTGCGCATATCAAACCCCCTTCTAATATAGGGTTTAGTAAGAAAAATTCCATTTAAATTAATTAATATTCCTTGTCAAATGACCATAAAATTCAAAAAAATTCTTGGATGTAGGACCCTAAATGCCACAATATCAGTCAAATCTATGATCCACTAAAACTAGAGCAACCATTCATCAAATCTTCATGATGTTAAACTCTTAGAAAACATAAATGTCATAAGATTATAAACTCTATGAAACCCTATCCTGACCAAGGGAAATTAAAATGTGTTTCGATCTTCCACACCACAAGATGTTAAACTACATGGTTTGTATCTCTATCAAATGATGAAAAACTATGTAATTCTTTGGCCATAACATGATAGGATCCATATTCTTGATCTACATCCCTAACCACACTGTCAACTTTCCTTCTCATAACTACATGTGGATTGATTATCATTTCAATGAGATATATAGTGATTTTTTGATTCTTTATCCTGCCCTAGTTGTAATATGATGAAAATCCCCCCACATAAGAACCTAATATGTGAAGAATATTTTCACTCCCATAACTAAGTGGGTCTTGATTTTCATTTCAATGATATATGTATTTATGTTAAAATTATATACCCTAGACCCATCCATGAAAAAAAACACCAATAACCTTATTTTCCAACACATGAGATAGATCTATGTTGGGAAATTTCCACTTAATCATGGCCAATGTCAGTCTAAATGATTCCTTCATACTCATATATCAGCCTTTCACAAGTCACCCTCCATGTCTCGAGAAATTATAATCCCTAAAATATTTCCTTATCTAATAGTAATAAAAAGAATTCAACTCTAAAGGACACCTTTGTTTTGAATATTCATTCTATTCTAAATTTGGATCTGTATAATATGCATCCCCATTGTCTCCTATTAACAAGAGAAATCTTTATCCTTAATGGAATTTCCATTTATCTATGTATTCCCCAACAACATTTTAATGGAATCCACCTTTAAAACATGGTCCATGGTCACCCCTAACATACTTATCCCAGGACATTCCTTTAGATCAAAGAACCCAAGTTCATGGTTTACAACTCCCATACTCATGTTCATACTATGATGGAACATTCTTGGCTTGTAATCACTATTTCCCATTATCCCCATAATCATGTGGTCAAAGATATATTACCCTAAAAATGTACAAACCATTCATCTTAGTTTTATGATGTTAAACAGTGGGATAACATCACCAACATGAGATAAAAATCTTATGGTACTCATCAACAACAATCCCTGACCATGCATTTTAATACAATTTGGATAGTCCTCTGTTTTCCTTTTTTTTCTCACACCGAGCATGACTCACATGAGATTAGATATGTAAAGTTATTATTCAATTTTTCATTAACAAACCACTCTATAACTGGTGTCAAAGAATATTTGGTCTATCTTGTATGACCTTAAACTACTTAAATCATCCTCCCTCATATGGCTCATTCTTCCGTACACATGAGGCAGATCTATATAAGAAAATAACTTATAACTACATGTGGCTTCATTCTTGGTCCAAATAGATATGTAGTAATGCCCATATCCTTTATTCTAGGACTAACCACAACCCAAAAAAAACATTCCCCCTATAACCTTTATATAACCCCAAACCATGTAATAGATTCCAACATGGGTTCCCTCATTCATGAAATAATTATTGAAGAAAAATTACCCATTACTTATATACAATTCAGTTATATGAAAGGAACTTTACATAGAGCTATATCCAATATCATTCTAAATTATCCAACCATACTCATTGTATAATACTTTTCATAAATCACATATCATGTATTGGGAAACTCATATCCCCACAATCCTTCCTTGGCTATTGATGAAAAATATATCTGACTCTGAAGGACACATTTTTT
Source organism: Viscum album (assembly GCA_963277665.1). Taxonomy (NCBI): domain Eukaryota; kingdom Viridiplantae; phylum Streptophyta; class Magnoliopsida; order Santalales; family Viscaceae; genus Viscum; species Viscum album. The sequence goes on from OY728166.1 coordinate 788,849,063, forward strand.
TTCACTATGTATACTATGCCCAAAACTATCATCAGAATATGTTCCCCCATTGTGTCCCATCAACCATATTCATATTTTTAATTAGGAAAAAAGGCATTCTATATATCCATGGTCAAAACACCTCATAATAGAATCCTCCTATTGAACATGGTTCGTGGTTTTGCCTTACCCACCTTCCCCATGTCCTCACTTCATATTTGAGATCCCCAATATCATGAAGTAGAATTTCCTTCTTCATGTTCAAAATATAATAGAGAATTTTTGTCTGGTAGGTCCCATTTAGATTGTAGTTCCTACCCCAATGGTCAAAGCATCATGAACTTAAATCAAACACCTCCATGTTCTTTGGGATGATCTATACTATAGTCTGAGATCCCCATTCACATCAGGTTTTCTGTTACCCTTAATATATTTTCCATCCCACACATAGTAAATGATTAATATTCATCCTAAGATATACCAAGAGAAATATAGGACCTAAATTATTAAGAATCCCAATTACTCTTGAAAGGAAGGTAGAAATACAGTACTAGAAAACCAAGAGAAAAAATATTCTCATTTATAGATCAAAAATTGATAGAAGCATTCACATGTTAGAGTCTCTCTATTATGCATTATAATATTAAATCAACATAGTTTTTGATCTATGGGATTAAAATTAAAGACACATCAATATTCTATTGAGTCCCATTTATCTCAATAGATTAAGATTCCAAAACAAGGTAGATTTCCTTTATCATGGTAGTAACAACATCAATTCTCTGATCATAGACCTCCACTAATGATTGAGGAAGTTTCAAAAGCTCTCCCAAGGAATAATTAAAGTCTTATTGGATATCTATCATTTAAAGATATTTATATTAAATTTTTCACTATCATTCCTCATAATACTTAGCATGATCAATTTTGTCTTGAGAAAATTTAGTATATAGATTGCTAGATTTTGTAAAAAAATATTGCTTTAATGATGATACGATGTGATATTTTCTCCCCATCCCACCACTGAATAACTTTCTTCACAACATAATGAAATTCATGGTAGTCGAAACCCTTGTCTACTTGTGTGGTGAACATGATTTAGAGTCAATAAAGCTATAAATCTAGGTCATATTAGTGCATCTTCAAAATTATCCTCCATATATCCTTTCAAATAAAATGGTGAGAGACAAGTAAGGTTTTATGGGCCTCTAAGTTTTCCTCAGAACCACTCTAGGTGGGATGTAACCTAGAATTGATTCACTTAGAGAAGTAGCAGGTATCTTTCTTTCTAAAGTGACATCAGTATCACCTTATGTTGTTCGTTGAATAAAAATGGAGTATTTCCATTTAGTCTTAGCTATTGAAGCTGATGGAACTGAAGGAAATATATAATACATTATCAACATTTCAAAAAAAAATAAAGGTGAGTTAATAGATACAATAAAATAAGCTAACAATACTCACCCATTAATGGATCAACTACTCTACCTAAGTCTCCTCCGGTATCCCCATACTTTTCAACTTTAATGGGGATATCCTAAGGAAGGGAAACTTGTTAAGTTTTCTCATATACTATTCCAAAATACCCATGGGGATCTCCCAATTTAGGATCTTGATATAGTGTTTTCTTTATTGAAGAAGAATGAAGAACTTTGACATCCTGATTGTGGATCACATTGAAAATATTTTCTATTAATAAAGATGAAAAAGTACAGAGTCTCAATTAATACATTATATGTAAGAATATCATCCATGATTAAATAAATACTAATGTCTATATAACTTTTTATTGAAGTACACAAACTCCTCTATAGATACAGGTATATCAATGTGTGTGGGAATATATCCCTTAGTAATTATATCCTAAATTAACACCTCAAATATCTTATCATCCTCACCAGTATGGGGATCTGATATGTTTGTTTCATGACCCAAATCTATCCCATCAACTCCACCTAGCATTTTTTGTATTAATAGCCTCTACTTGCCCTTTTTAATTGGTATCACCGTCACTGCCCCTATAAGATGGTATAATCTCCCAACCAGTCCCTTCTAGGAATTTAATATAGCCAATAGTGTTTCTTGTAGGATATTCCAATATATATGATGGATCTAGAAATTTTATAGAAATTAAATTCTATAGTTTCTTCATGAAACATTTTTGTGCATTAATATTATTACTAAGATTATATCCTCCCTCTATAGTGGTAGGATCAAGTGGGTTCTTGTCCCTAGATTCCTCTCTCACTGAAGGTATAAACTCACCATCTAGAGTTCACACTCTATCTAGGACATCCTCCTCAATTACTGAAAGATCGGTGATAGATCCATTAAGGGAGAGAAAAAAGAATATTTTTAATTCACAAGTATGGTTAGAAGGGTATATTAGGTAGATCCGGAAAAAGTTGGGTTGAGAGAACTTACAATGGCTGGTGACATGTTTGGATAATTTCTTTTCTCTCTATTTAATTTTACTTCAAACAATGGAAGAATCGTTCTTGTCTTCTTAGATACAGGTAATGTGGGTGGTTGGTGCGAATTTTCTCCAACCATTTCCTCCTATATAGTTCTATATCATTAAGATAATTCTACTATCTTATAATGATTTCAAGCCTTAGTCCTAAAAGGACCCCCAATCATAGTATATCTTGGAGATTCAAGCTCTAGTGAATCTTTCTCTATTCTCATAAAGTCAAAGTTTTCTATTATTTTGAGTAAGAACCCATTTATTCATAAGAAAATGGGTGGGATAATGATGGATTATTACTCACATTGGATCAAAAAACTCACCCCATATGTCAGTGGTTTTATCTCCTAACCATTTAGAAACATCCCAATTCCTCATATAGATCCCCCATTTCATGGTAGGAATATTGATATTGGTGTTATAAATTAGCATCTCCACCCCCTAGATATATTTTAACAATTTTTTAGGTTCAGTTTCATAATGAAAGCCTAAGTGTTCTCAAATATCTCTAAGTTAAGTAATAGCATGCGAATTTAATGAAATTTATATGATTCCTTGATGTTTGAATGGTGGTCTTTCTAAAATTGATCCACTTCAAGAAATACATAATCTTATGTTTCCTTTTATGGATAAAAATTCGACCTAAAAACCCTTTCTATTATAGGATTTATAGGTATCTCTTTTATAGTGTAAGGTTAAATAGTTGGAGCCCAAGTTTCTTGTCTATGATAGCAGCAAGATCACCTCATCTCAACTTCAACCAGTGTCGATTTTTCCATCATGGATTGTTTTGTAGCCAGTGATTGTGGTCATTTGGTCGATATCAAATCTTTTTCACTATCACTCTTTGAAAAATTCCTCTTAATGCACCTACCTCATCCCGCGGTTATGGTAGTAATAACTTAGGGAAAACTGTTTTCTATCATCCCCTAATGGTATAAATAAATCCAAAAAGTTTACATACCCAGTATTAAAACAAATAGATATGGTCAGTGGTGGAAACATGGTCACTAACTTAGATACTTCCTATTCCATAAGCACCGAGATCTTTCTCTCCACCATTGCATGATTCAGATGTCTATATGTGGTTGTACTATTTGTTTTTGTAATCACTTGAATAGATGTGAAAATATATAAGGAACGTAGGCCTCACAAATAATTTCTCCTACTACCCTTTTTGTCACCACACAATCCTATAAAGACATCATATATGATCTGGGATCATAATAATCAATTCCATTATCAAAACATTTCCCAGTATGAAGATGTCCATATGGTCAGGATGGGGCCTTCCCTGCATAAACATGCATTAGGTACTAGTGGATCTTTGCTAGGTTCTGGGATTAAATTCCTATATGATCTCCTTATACAAGCTTAGCTTCCATGTAAAATGTTCCCAGCATCATTCCACTATTAAACTCATAAGTCGATAGAATATAGGTACTCAACCACATTACTATAAATCTGGTGATACATGTCCTCACAGGTATCTTTGGTTGATTGCATACCCTCATGTGTTATATTGTCCTTGTTCAAATATGGGAAATTATTTTCCCAATATTTTTTACTTTTATATTATAGGGCACCCTTTCAGATACTTACAGCTAGGCCCTAGCCCATGGGGATTCAAGGAGACATTCATCCATACTTCAGGATGAACATTTACTCTTAGGCATGGATCTTTCCCTATGACCACCTGGGTTATTTTCAATAACACATAGGATAGGGTGGGTCTTCATTCAATGTCATACCGCATTGTATTCGGTGGTATGAACTTATTATACATATCACCAAGTATAGGAGCCCCTGAGATCTTAAAAAAATACATAAACTAATTTGACTTCCCCAAGTGTCAAGTATAAATAGTTAGTCTGTGGACTCCATCAGCTGAGATGCTTTGGGACTATATCAGGATTATTATATACAAATGTTTATGTAATCCAAATGGATTAATATATGCTAACCACGTTTAGATCAACTTCAAATTCATAAAATATCTAGTGTACCTAATTGGACCACATCCACTCTGGCTTAACTATCCCTTCAATGTGGATGTCCTAATATTCCTTCCAACCCTTCAATTAATTAGTATAAGAGTAATGAAAAATGGATGAAAAACAGTGAGTCTTTTGCTTGAGGATATGAGGTTTTTGATATAAGGACCATATAATGTTATTCATCGAGCACACAAAATGTTCCATCCCTTTATAAATATATGAACCCTTAGAGAAAATGTTGGTTGTAGTGAGTTTCATGCAGTAACTAAACTAGGAACACAGTGTATAATTTTTCATAATTAGGGTTAGCATATCCATAAAAAGTTGGTTGTCATATAAGGATAATAATTTACTGTTGGGATACTCCAAATGGTATTAATTTATTTTCATGGATATTTTTATAGGGGTGGTGTCACAGATATAAAAATATCACATTCCCATGATATTTATCATTTCTTCAATTCAAGTAGAACCTTGCTTATAAAAAATGGAAATTTCTTTCCCAACCTTTGTTTGATTGAAAACAAACACACAAGATTTCGTTAGCACTATGTTATTATTTTGATTTAGAATCTTGGATGAAAATTTGGAAAAGTATAAGACATCTTATCCCTAGGTCTTTACACAAGTGATACAGCCTATGTGAGTCTACACAAGTCGCTATATGAAATTCACCCCATTTAGGTCACCACACGTAGGCCACCAAATATAGTCCACTCTGTACTAGTTCACCTAATCTAGTTTTGAATAAAAAGAAAAATTCATATGAAATCACATACCAAATGGTTGTGTAAAAAGTTTGAGTGATCAGATGAGTATCCTAGCTAGATGATAATGGAATAGTGTGAGTGAAGGAGGGGACCACTGGATTAACAACCCTATTTGTAGGAACACTCGTGCTACATATGGAATCAACAAGAATTGCCTATGTGATTACATTATGTGAAAAACATGTGCATTAAGTTGCACCAAGTCCAAATTCTTTAAGGATCTGTGAAAAAATGTTTCACCCAGTGGAAGTGAAAATGACATAGGTGGGATCATATAGACTTGGAGGAACAATTGGTCCTTTCTCAAGGGTTAAATTTATACTTATGTTTCACTCTACATGTTGATTAAAAACTCACTTCAATATGATCCAATCAGGATGAGAAAATTCAATGGTTCTCCCTTTTTCACATAAGCACAAGAATTAAAAAGGGATAATACCTCAAACACATGAATAAGAAAAGGAATAAATGTGAACAATGCACTTCTATACAGAAATTGTAGTATACCTAGTTAGGACATGCATGAAATGATTACATGACTAGCCACCTCAAACAAGTCAAACTTATGAGATCCAGCTATGTGAACCACTTTCAAAATTTTCCTACTTTACACAGGGTCCCAAATTTGAATATAAATAGGACCCTTGGGAATATCATTTGGGGACTACTAGAATCTAGATAATCAATTGATTCTCTACTAACCCAAATCCCTCACCCAAGTCACTAAGACCCTAGGGTTTATAATATACCTTTAAAATATGAGGTAATTAAAAGAATGAAAGGTTATTTTGGTTATGGAATGTTACAGTACTAAAAAACATTATAAGGAACCACTTATTCTTGATTATAACAACACTAGGGTAAAGTACCACTACCCAACTACAAATTTTCGTGACCCTTTTCCACAAGAACTCAAGGAGACCCCTGGTCATTAGAGTGAAGGCTCACCCAAGTGTTTTCCCTTGGGTTGTACTCAACTCAAGAAGTGAACTTTAATCCATCAAAGTATCACTTAGATGTGTTTCTTTATACTCATACCAAGTATCACTTGGTTGAGGTACTTCTTAATGTGTACAAGTATCACTTGGGGAAGTTTATTTATAGACTACCCAAGTATCACTTGGGTGAAGAACTTATCAGTCTGCCCAAGTATCACTTGGGTGGGGTACGTCTCAGTCCTCCCAATTATACATGGGTGAGATATATCCTAGTTAACCCAAGTATCACTTTGGATAGGTACAGTAAAATTCACCCAAGTACCACTTGGTAGAAGTATCCTCAAGTCTTAAGTCCCTATCATGCTACAAATGGTAGAGAAATCCTCTAACTAGGTCTTTTGTTTAAGGTAAATCAAATCAATACCTCCTCCCATACCTCTAGATAAATACAATAAGGTCATAGGGCACACCAGTATTATTAGTGGGATCAAAATCCACCTAGGGGCACATTCCTTCAAGATCTATCCTTTCTCATCCTCATCAGACCTATATCCCCACTCAGATATATCTTTATAAGACTATAGTCCTTATAAGTTCATCCCTATATTGTTAGGACATATCCCCTATGGGATCAATCATAAAGGATATCTTATGAATAATTCTCAAACCATCTTTTTCTAGGAACCTTTTTCCTAGACATCCTCACTGCATGATGTTAAACTACAAAGTCTTGTCCTTGTGATATGACCTTAAAAGGTATGATGTTCCCCATTATGCAGAACTAAACTATGTGGGTTGTTATTCCTTTCATAAGGATATGTAGTAATCACTTATCATGATCCTAGTACCAACATTAAAACAATACATGCCTCCCTAGATAATTATAAATCCAATAATTCCTCATTACATGGATTAAAACTAGTATCATAAAATGATAAATAAAACAAAAAATAGAGAACCTATGATTCATACAGATGATACCATTGAGATAGAACCTATTATACATATAGATTGTACCATTGATAGAGAAACTATGATACATAAAGATTTTTGTATTTCAATATATGAAAATAATTGATTATTAAAATAATGGTGACCCATCCCATATTTGGGATTTATAAAGCATTCATTACTAAGTAATAAATCTATAAGAGAGTCTAACAGTAGGCAATAATTCTTCACAAAAAGGTTTGACAAGCCTAAAATCTAATACTCTTGACCAATATGTGTTTCTAAACATCATTACAAAAATACTAAATGATAACCATCCTTTGAAAATTAAGTTTCTAACTTATATCAGATGTGGGAACCATTGGGTGTTTTCAGTTCCACAAATAAACCCCATTGGAAAAACACCCTAAAAGGGTTTCAAATAGGGTATTTATCTTATAATCATGTCATGCATTATTGAATTAAATTATTCAAATTTAAGCTTCCATTTTGATAAGAGATTATACATAAATTTCATTTTATCATCCTTACCACTAAGGTTCTTTTTATTCATCCAATTATAGATGAACGGTATAAAGAAACCACTTATAAATCATTTCTTCTATACATCACATGGAAATTTAAGGTTTAGTGGAAAATTATGTCCTTGCTTCTTATAGTGAAAATAATCAAGATAATGATTAAAATTCCAAGGATTTTTAAATAAAATATAATCTTTGCAACATATTTCAAATAGAGAAAGGATTTAAAGGGAGGGAAATTAACAATATGATGTTCACTTCTCATAAATAAATAAATTATTATTGGAACAATTACAATAAACTAAAGTATAAATATTAATTGACTTCGAGAACATTCATTATTGAATATAATATTTCAATTATACTTATTGGACATCAAATACAATATGTTAGTCTAATTTTAGGATAAAGAAACTTTTTAAATATTATAATAAGTGGGTTTAATTCCCTTACAAGATGAGAATGGGTGATTCCTATTTTAGAAGAAAGAAGATTCAACCTTTAATTTTCTGGAATGGATTGATTCTGGTTTGTAATGATTCTTTTTAAAAAATTAACATCAGTGTTTATTTTGACACAATGAGACATTATGTCACATTTGGTATAAACATTGTCATGGTACTTTTTACTAAACAAATGGTTATGTTACTATTGAATCACTAATATCCATTGTAATGAGTGATGAAAACAAAATATAATACTCTTATCTAATTATGCAAAGATAATTATTTATCAAATAAAACTGAAAGTGATTGGATTTTGTATACCTAGAAATGTGTTTTAATCTCTTATAAGATATGATACTAGGTATATGAACAAACTACTTATCATGTTTTAGATAAATAAACCACCAAAAATTAAATTATACCACAGAGATTTTAGATTTAGTAAAATGGGTCATTGTGAACTATTCTAAATATTTAGGTAAATTCATATACTTCATGAGATTACTTTAAACATTTATAAATGATCAGTGAAGTAAATGAGTTCACTTATTGAAGATACTGGATCATCTGAGCTAGTTTGTAGAAGAATATCTTATCCAAGTAATCATTGATCATACCTATGGAGTAAAGGTATTATCAAGCTCACATTTCCTTATACACGTCTATATAGTAATGGTAGTAAAAGAAATATCAATGATGGGTATTATTTATATTAAAAATATTCTACAATTACTTCAAGGACATGTTTTGAAAATATAAGTGTAGAAACTAACCATATGCTGACAATATTCACTAATTAATATCATATCAACTACTATATTATAAGGATTTAATAGGTAATTACCACAATTCCTTGTTGAAAAAATTTTGTTAAAATGTGGTTTTAGTAGAAAATGAACAAAAAAAATAGGTGCAACCCAATTAATAATCTTTTAGAAACTGAGGATATTAATTTCCAGCCAATATTGACAATGTTTCTATAAAGGAACCCTATCTCTTTAAGGATATTGAAAAAGACTTAACCTATATGTGTTAAGGATCTGGATGGACGCGAGTTGTAATAGGAATTTTGGACACCACTGAACATGGTTAGAGGAGAAGTTCTAGAGAAACATACTACATAGGATTTCATAACCAAAGAGGTATTTTATGTTCACCATGGTGTGTGATACATATATTATTCTTTAATAATGAATATTCTTACAAAGAATAAGTAAGTTCCAATATGATAAGGTTAAAAATTATATATAAATTTAATTAATGGACTCAATGTATTATAATTTTGGGACTCTATATTTTGAATGTTTCTAAGACTTTGAACAATAGGTGAGTCTTCAAGAGAAACTTGATTTGAATGGTATAAGACGATACCAATAAATCCTGATTGATTATTGAAAGTTTTAGCCTATAAAAACCTATACACCAATCATCATGAATAAAATCATTTTCGTTTATACTTGTAAAAGAATACTTATATGATCATCATAATGGGATATTTATTGTTAATACCCCTTCAATTGGAGGAAACCTTACCAAATATGTTTTTATAACATGATCAAAAGGAAACCCTATGGTATATGTCTACAAGACATAACTACAAAGGGTAGATAACAATAATAAATTCCAATAAGATATAAAAAATACATAAATTCATTTATCAATAAATTAAGAAAATTGGTTATAGAATATTCACTTGGAAAAAAATGAGGGAAATGTGTCTCTAAAAAGTTAGGGGGAGTGTTATACGTTTTCAAGATAGATATGTTAATAACATATAGACAAAATGTTATGTCTTACTGATTTATTAAGATAAAGGAATGAATTTCTCCAAGAATGACATAAATTGAGAACCATATTTTAAGGTAAAATATCTATAAAAATAGATCCATGGGTTTGATTAATCTACTAATAGTACATATAAAAATAATATATTAAAAATATAATTTGAAAAAAATTCAATAAAAATTATTTTTGGAATATAATATTTCCCAAAGAACAAGCATGGGAAAGTGATGAGATTGTTGAGATTAAAATAATATAAAAATAACAAGTGCAATGAATTTTTATCATATTACATGATATGTATAGATTTTTGATAGTATTTATGATTCATTAATAGTATGTGAATATTAAATAGATCCAACATAACTTCATCTACTTTAAGTTAAAATTATTCAACGGAACTAGAAAGGTAAAAATTGATTATTTTCTAGAGTTTAGAAATGTTGGAATACTAGTGATCAAGGGAATCAAACCCTTTCATTTATTTAGTTCAATTTCATATAGTAACACAGTAAGGCTATGTTAATATGAAATAAAAAATTATTATATCTAGTGGATTCCATATCTATAATATTATTGTATGTTGAAGCTTCTGATGTATCTTAATAAGTTCTTTAAAAATGCCTTGTTCCTATTTTGGGTTATGTCAAATGTAAAAAATTATCATTATTAAGATAAGATTTTGATATAGACTTTGTAAAATTTTAGGGTTCTGAAAAGGGAATAAGATGTGGACAATCATTTATATCACTACTTAAAGGATTTTCTCAAGGTAGTGATCTCATAGTAATAATATTTTCTACAAAGACATGTGATTTTACTAACCCTAGTCATAGAAAAATGGAAGGCCCAACAAATATAACCATAATTAGCCAAATCATGTTCAACCTGTCATAAATAACCAGTTGTTAGTAATTAGCTCTAGTGTAAGTTGGAGTATGTTATATGTGGTTCCCTAGAACAAGATACTTTTTTCATTAGAATTCCTATATATTAGTGGATTTTACTATTAATACCATATCCAAAATTGAGTTTTCCCTTACATTAAATTAATTTTATAATGTCCAAGAATATATGTCATATTAAAAAGGTCATATAAGTTCCCTGTTATGATGACAACCTTGAAGTACCATGATGATAGTCTTAAATATTTATCTAAATTCAAATAAAATTCTATGATGGGGCACGCAGTATGTTTAATTTTATTTATGAGTAATCATAAGGATATGAGGCTTTATCTCATAAATTTTTTACTTAGTAATATCTAATATGGGAGATTATGATAACAGGCCCACCTATAAGAATTATACATGTTTATATATCATCGTATATTTTTATTTGTGAGGATATGTAAAGGTATATGAGATTTAATATTATTATTAATATATTTTCTGACTTTCACACTTTTATATATTTTCATAAACCATGATGAGATAGTTCATGGAGAAGATGGGTGTGTCATGAATGATGTTTTATTAATGAATATGTTGGGGAAGAAATTGTCTCTTACGTCATTATGAAATTTGATATCTCTTCCCTTTGATTGAAACGGAATAATGGCATTAAATTTCATGTCCATGATGTAATTACAAGTTTATTTCATATAATAAAATAAAGACATATTAGGAATATAGTTTGATCACAAGGGTATGCAACTTACTTGATGAAAAATCATGATAATGAGATCATATTACATAGTGAACATTTGTATTTAGTTATTTTCATTGGGACATATCAAGGATCTCTATGGAATTATTGATGAATTTATAGATAGTAATATTGTACTTTAGTCAAGCCTTCCTAATGCCACTATAGAAGAGGCCAAGAAAATCACATACAATATGTTTCCTTTAATTTTAGCTAAATATTATTTATATTTAATAGTTGTAATAGATGTTATTCTTTGAACCGAGAAGTATTATTTGTTTAGGATTTAATGAAAGATCACAAATTTTAAATAAATATTTATTCACAAGGTAATTTTTTAATTACGTGAATATATAAAATTTATTTATCTCTTATTATTAAAAATGTGGTAAATTATAATTTATTTATTAATAATTAATTAATTAATTACGTGACAATTAAAATAAATATTTCATTTTCCAGACTGTGAATATAATATTTATTTATTTATTAAATGTATAATATTTATCTCTTGTTATTGCAAAGGTAAAAAATAATTATTTATTAATAAATAATTTATTTAATTATGTATAAATTAAAATAAAATTTTTATTTTCTAGACCGTGAATATAATATTTATATATGATTTTTATTTTGAAATTAAATAATTTTCAAGAAGGATGAGTATACCTAGTTACATGTCTAATGAAAAATATTTATTTACCAGACAATAAATAATATTTATCATTGACTGGTTTAGCACACATCATGGAATAAAATAATAATAATAATAATTTAAATGGCATGGTGTTATTTCTAGGTTTAACATATTATTAAACGACTCTATGAAATTTATTAATATGAAACCCTAACTTCATGTCTATAAATAGAAAATTTTGAGAATTATGAGGGTTAGTTTTTGTGCACAACATTCTCCTCCCTAGAGAATTATCTATAAACAAAGAATATCTCTTGGTTTTTCTATCAAACATGATAGATTATATCTTCATCCATTTCTCTAAAGATATAGTGATCAAGAGATGATCCTTTTTAAATCAAAGGGATCATTCTTTTAATTATGGTAGAAATTTAAGTCGATTGATACCACTACTCTAGCACCCAGAGTACTATTACTGAAGATCCAAGATCAAAGGATCATGTATGGATCACCACAATAGGGGCTCTACTTTGGTTCCTCATCAATGAAATGAAAATAAAATTGAATGGCCTTAGAATAATGAAAATTTTAATTGAAGAAATAACTCAAGACTGAGGTCTTTCTTCATGATATTAAATTAAATATAAATTAACACGAATATATCCTCTCACTTGGTTCTAACAAAAAATATTTTTCAATATTTTTTAGTAAAAAAAATCATTATTCATGACATTCACATCATGTATCTTGCGGATGGTTTGTTGAATCTGAAAAAAGTAAAGTTATCTATAGGACCATCAGGTGCTTCCAATGTGTTTGGAACTAACTATTGTGTAGATATTTCAAACTATTTTGAAAGTAATCACATATAAATGATAGAAATATATATATATATATATATATATATAGAAATTAAAAACGTGATCTTATAAATTTTAGATATTTACATGTGATCTCATGTGAATAAATTTCAAACTATTGGGTGACACTCAAAGAATAACACAAACTATACAATGTTTACTTTCTTGAAGAGATGGACTGATCCATTTCTCAAGAACTAGTTTCTGGGATTCAATTATTCCATATCACCCCTACTGACTTCTTACTTTAACTCTATATAATTAATTCATCTATATTATTCACTTATGATTAAACATTGTTCTTATTTATGATTTTTTCTTCAAAAGGAAAAATTATTATTAGGTTATACTACATTTTAAAAGGTATTTTTTGGTTGTAACTTTGGATAAAAACCATTATTTTAATGTTTTGGGACTCCCCATTAAGATTAAAGGTTGTTGTGTGGTTATTCCCCTGCTATAAAATGTATCATTTTATTTAGATTTAACTCACCGTAAAAATTTTGGTCTTAATGAATACCATACCACTCAAAGAGTAGAGGGGTGTGTTAAGTAAATGGGAATCCATTTGATCCAAACTACTATAAAAATTTCATGCACACTCTCTTTAAATTGTTTCAACTAATTTGATCGTGCATGCATAAGTTTTCTCAGATTTTATTTTTTAAATTTATAAAATTGGACTATTAACCCCCCATCTAGACCATATATTATATTGGTTGAGACCTAAAAATAGGTAACATATCCTAACCCATTTAAGAGTTTAGATTTATTATTTCTATCATGTTACCTCAATTATCATCATATCATTGGGTTTGTTGAATATATTTTTACTACTAACTATTTAATAGAATTAACTATATGAGTGAAATATCTTTAATATAGAATTAAATTTTTTAAATGATTGATGGATTCAATAAAAACCACCTTACTTACATAATATATTTATTGTAATACTCAAATTTAATCATATCTTAAGTAACTCTTTATTTATCATTAGACTATAATGGTAAAACCTTATAAATTACATGATTCAGACCCGAAATCTCTTATAGGAATTAATGAAACTAAGTATTTTTTTAATCATAAAGTTATGAATATTATTTATTATTCGATAAATATAAAAAAGTCATATTTATGATTTTAAAACTGATCACTAAATTTATTTAACTTCTTAAGTCACTTACCTTGGATCAGATAATCTTATAAAGAAAAATCTAGAAATTATTTAGGAAGAATATCAAGATTTCAATATATGAGATAATTAAATTGTAAACAATATTTTTCATAGGTTTACTAGAATTGTAAATAGATGGAATTACATTGGATAAATGTTGGATAACACATATCTTGTTGAAATATTTTTCATATATTTCACAAATTATTGATAAGAAAATAAGGTATTTTAGTAATGAAATCAATAACTTTAAGGAATATACTCATGTTAGAAACATTGTTTTATTCCTTAAATCTAAACTGGAACTAAATAATATTTATAAATAAAAAAATATAGAGAGGAAAGGTATATCTTTCAGATTTAATAATTTTGTGTCTTTTGAATCTTTTCATTCATGACTTCAAGAGGGTGATAAAGAATACACGGATCAAATTTACACTAGAGTTTAAAAAATTATGAAAAATAAAGGTTTAAACCCCAATTTAAAGAGAATTATCATAATGATAATTACAAATTTGAAACAAAAGTTAATTTTAACATTAATTATAAAACTATAGATTTTACGGGTTTTGAAAGAACAATGAAAGGGTATATCAAACCAAATTTCCCTAGATTAAAAAATCAAAATAAGAGAAAAATTATAAAAAGAAAAAAGAAAATTTATTTAACATTAAGATAAAGTTGTAATGAAGAATCTGATTATTGTGAAGAACCCAGAAATGAAAAATAATCATCTAACTTGTTTTTTATGACATCTTTAAATGAGTCCATTTATTATGGTTTTTATTCTAGATGTTATGATGGTGATTCAAATTTTGACAAATCTATTATTGATGAATTAAATGAAAATTTTGACTGATAAAGAAAAAATATGTTTAGATATATTGAATTATATAATGAACTCAAAGGAAATAATAACAAACTTTATATGGAAAATAATTTCATTTTTAATGAAAAATAAAAAATTTAGAAAAAAATCTTCTACCTAAAATACTAATTGCTGATAATATCATAAAACTATTCATATGTTAAATAGAAATTAAAATAAAGAAATTAAAATTATAAAGTAAAACTACATTACTTTTTTCAAGTAATAAATAGTGATGAAAAAATTATGTCTTCAAATAAGATCAAAAAAAATAAAAATGGTATTGAATATAACAAGAAATTACCTATAATCTATCAAAATTATTTTTTAAAGAGTTGAAATAGTTGTTCTTTTATTATTATTACATTTAGATGTATGATGAAAATAAACTACGTTAATGAATATTCATTAATATTTACATAGTTTTTTGGATATAATATGAATTACATTTAATATTTATCTTTAATAATACCTTTTAACACTTATTTAAATTATGTATGGTACATAAAAATAGTTTTATAAATCCTATTGGACCCAAAGTTTCATGGGTACCAAAACAATCAACTAATTTACTTTTCTGGAAAAAATACTTGGAAGTATCAAGAATGATGTATGGTATATAGACATTAGAATCTCTATAAATATGAAAATAGACCCAAAAAAATATTTTATACAAAAAATATGTTGTAGGTACTATAACATTTGAAGATAATTCCAAATGCTAGGTAAATTTTTTTGATGAGATTGGTATTTATCGCTCTACTATTATTTATAAAGTTTTATATATTAATAGATTAAAATATAACATAATTAGTATATCTCAATTATTAGATGATTATATTGATGATAAATTTAGAAAATATAAATGTTTAGTTTTTATGTAAAAGTATTTATTATTTTTTGCTGACCAAAAATAAAATATCTATTCTATTAACCTTTCTGAACTAGTAGTTCAATGTGTTATTTTCTTGAATACTATACATAATAATAGTATACATTGGAATAAAATATTTGGGAATGTTAATTTTATATTTTTTTATAAACATTATTATAATTAGAAAGTGATATAATAACTATACTTGAAGAAATAAAAGCTTTATGTTTGGGATTATTACATGAAAGGAAAATAGTACAAAGTATCATTCCAAAAGGTTGAGGAATTAAACTCCAATCAACCTCTACAGTTAGTTCATATTTCCCTATTTGGTCCTACTCAAATTACTATAATTAGTTCAAAGAGGTATAAATTATTTTTCAAAGATTATTATAGCACATTTACATGGGTATAATTTCTCTCTTATAAAAGTTAAACTTTATCATGAATTACTTGTTTTAATAATTTAGCGTATAATTAGAATGTTTTTTATTATTTTTATTCATAATGATATAGTAGGTGAATTTAATACCATAAAATTTGAAGGATTCTTTGAATAAAATGGTTAATTTCACAATATATTAAAACCTATAACAACTTAGAAAATGGTTTTTTAGGGAATAAATCAACCCTATTTGTATTGGGTATAAATTTGTTAAGTGAATATAGTTTACCTAAGTATTTTTTAGCTGAAGATATTTTTACAACATATTATATTTCAAATGGAATTCTTATTATACTTATTTTAATTGAAATTACTTATGAGTTATGTAAATAAAAGGAAACTTCAATTGGTTATCTTTGATGTTTTGGATGTAAAATTCTATCTTCAATACTATTGATAATTTTCATTAATTTAATGCAAAATGTGATTAATAAATTTTTTAGGTTAACAAAATATTATATAATTTATAATAAAATAATTATGATTGTAGAAGAATTATTTCACAATAAATTTTACAAAGACAATGTGAAATGGAATTTATATTTAGAGCACCTTAAATATGAATATAGAGAATTTAATTTTGAATAAAATAAACTTAAAAATAATTTATTAGTTAAGGGAGTTCATATTCCTTCTTAATCAGATCCTAGATCTCAAAAAACTTGTAATGATTACCTTATTAATAAATTCATTGGTAACATTGATTATAGTGTTAAAACTATGAGATCTATTTAGAATTTTTATTCAAATTCTGGTTTTTTTTTGGAAGTTTTACCAAATGATGTTAATGAAACATTAAAATGTTTTAATTTGATTGTTTCTCTAAAAAATGAACATAATAAATTTCCTAGAAATAATTCATATTTTATTGTTTAATCACCAATTGATAAACATATAATTTTAACTAAGTGTGTATTTACAAACCAATTTGATGAATTAGGTCAAATTGTAAAGAATGAGGTTAGATTAGTTTCATAATTTTTTTATCAAGAAGCTGTTATATATTTTGATGAGTCATTTGTTCATATTTATAAGACTTAATCTATTAAAATTAAATTAGATTTTTTTTTATTTTAAAGGTTTTAAATTGTATCAAATGAATGTTTAAAGTTCTTTCTAAAAGTGTTTTATTTCTAATGAAGTCTATATTAATCAACCACAATATTTTTTAATGATGAAATTATTAATCTTGTTTTTAAGTTCTCAAAATATTTATATGGACTAAAGTGAGATACAAGAGCTTGTTATTAATGGTTATCACAATTTATTTTGAGAAATAGTTCTATTAAAGTTAAATTAAATCAAACTTTAATTATTAATAATTTTTCTTATAACATTATATTAATTAAAATTTATTTTTATGATATAATTTTTTTATCAATTGAATTTATTTTTAAGGAATTTTCTAATTTAATGAATAGTTATTTTGATATAAGTCTCATAGGAGAGTTAAGATTATTTTTATGAATTAAGGTTTATCAAAGAAAAATAGAATATTATAAAATCAATATATATCTACTTGATAATTAGTTTAATTATTTTTACACGAATCTTGTAAAAAACTTTGAACCCCTATGTGTGTAAATTGTGTATTGGATTGAAATTTTCCTTGAAAAAAAAATGATGTGAAATTGTTTTGAGGAATAATAGGTAGTTTACTTTATTTAATTCTTTTAGAATTGATTTTATGTTTAGAATATGTATGTGTGAAATATTTTAGGATAACCTTGGAAAACCGCACTCAAAGTTTGTTAAAAGAATCATTACATATATTAAAGTAATTATAAACTTTGGATTATTTTATTATGGATATAAATTTTTAATTTTTTTAGATATTTAGATTATAATTTTAGGGGTTATATAATTAAAAGAAGTAATACTTCAGAAATATGTCAATTTCTTGGAAAATCTAAATTTCTTGGAGCATAAAGAAATATCTATCAGTTTCTCTATATATAGTTAAAGTTAGATATATATTTTATGTTCATTATTGTGAAAAAAATTATTCCTAATGAAAAATATTCTTGATTTTAATGTTCATTTAAATAACTTCTTTATTTATTATAATGAATCTTTTGATATTTCAATTTATATGAACCCATTACAACATTATAGAACTAAACATTTACATGTAAGACTTCATTTTGTCAGATATAATGTTAATAAAGGTGATTCTATTTTGGAATTTATTTCAAATAATAATTATTTAGATGTTATATTTACTAAAACTATGGATAAAATAAAATTTTATAAAATAAACTTTGAACTTATAATGATGTAAGATTAGTATAGTTTTAAATGTTAAAACTATCGGATGTTTCTAACTATTTGAATTTTTTTTATAATATGGTTTTCTGGAAAGTATATTTAATTTGTGTAAATTTTAATTCATTGAAAATAATTTTCTGATTCTCTAGATATCTTCATATGTGTTTTGGCTCCTTATAGATGTTAAAATTTTATAAATGAGTGATTAGCACTATTTATAAAAATATAATTAAAAATATATAGAAAATCCAGTTTTAGTAGATTTTCTAAAAAGGAATCTTAATTTTAGGTGGGTTTTATTCTTTTAATTTACATTTATTTCAATTGATATCTATTTTTAAAATTAATTAATTTATGAGTAATAATATGCATGAAATTTATTTTCCATTTAAAACTCTTATTGACATGATTAAATATGCATAAAATATACATTAAATTTTTTGAAATTTAAGTATATTCAAGCATATACCTTTAAGTATAAGGTTTTGATTTTTTGTAATACTTAAGAATGAATTTTTTTTATTTCAATATGAAAAATAATGGAATTCATTGCTAAAATATTTGTTTTATTTGGGGGAAATTTATTTTAATTTGTTTCAAAATTTAAACTTTCTTGATCAATAAAAGGGGGTAATTTTTAATTTATATATTTTATTTTTTAAAATTATCAAAAAGAAGGGATTTTTGGAGTGATTCCTTCCCACTTTAATTTATTACATTTTTATAATTAAAAATTCCTCACTTATTTTAAAAAAAATTATGTATTCTCTCTAATTCAAGTTTGAAATAACAAACGATTTGTTTATCTAAGTTTTTCACTTATTTTATAAGAAAATTATGATTTTAATTTTTTATCATTTTTTATTATAAGCCTTTATGATTATTATATTAATTCTATGAAAATTTTCTTTATATTCTAAAAATTTAGTTTTAATGTATAAAATCACACATATGAAATTATCAATGACTCATATGTAAGATTGTTTTCTCAAAATTTTATAATTTTCAAATGACACATGTGCGCTTCAGAATGTGTCCTATGATGACTCATATGAAAAAAGAAAATGAGTCATACACGGTTCATACTAAATTAATCATACATTAACACCAATAAAAATGACTCATATGCTACCTAAAATGACTTATACTCTACCTAATAAAATTCATAATATACCTAAAATGACTCATAAACTACCTAATACGACTTATACACTACCTAATAAGACTCATATGAAACATAACATGACTCATATGCTAAGTATAGAATTTTTCATATAATATATTTTCTTTCATGAAAAACAATAGTTTATTATACCTAGATTTTTCTTTCTTATGAATTTAGATTTTCTTTAATATGATTCTTAACCTTTCATACATAGAAATCAATTATGAAAATTCAATATTTTTATATTTTTATATCTTATGAAAAATATAACTTATGAAAATTTGAATATTTTTATTTGTTTTCACTATACAGACTTATGTATGTTTAACTTATATATATTTATTATTTTTTAATTTTTTTATATTATTTTAAATTCTTATTATTTGAGATTAACCATAATATTTAAAAGATGTTATGTATTAAATTATATATTGTATTTACATCTTTTAATGTATGTTTTGGAAAAGATGTTAAATTTTAAATATTGTAGTATAAAACTAAAATTATAAGATTTATGGGATATCATTGATTAGATATTTTGAATATTTTTTTGGGAGATATTTTTATTTTTTTAGACATTCATAAATATTTTTTTATAAATGAATAAACTATAAAGTATTTTTTATCTCAAGTTTAATATTTTGGAAGTTTTCACTAGGTATTCTTATTTCATTATCACTAGTGATATTTATGGAGATAATTTTTGAATATTCATTATTACTATTTTTAATTAATATAGTAGGTGTAGACTATAGGGTAGGTATTTAAAAATCTATTTAAAAGAATAAATTTTTCATATAGGAAAGATATATATATACATAAATTACAAACATGCAATATAAATTTCATACATTTACAAGTGATCTAGTGAAAAAAATTTCAAAATATTGGATGACTCTAAAGGAAGAACATGAACTATAAAATCTTTACTAACTTGAGGAGATGGATTGACCAATTAATAAAGAACTAGTTATTGTGTTTCAAATATTCTAAATCATCCTCTTCCTGCTGGTTTATTTAATTATTTGTATTTAATTTTTTCTATCTTCTTCACCTATGCTAAAAAAATTCTATTTTATCTTTTCCCTTGGAAAAGAATTTTTCTTGTTGGGATATACTGCCTTTGAAAAGGTATTTTTTGGTTATAACTCCTAGTAAAAACTCATTATTGTAATGAATTGTGAATCCCCTTTAAAATTCAATGTAGTTGTACCATTGTGCCTCTAATAGAAAAGGTATCTTATAATTGGGTTGTCACTCCCCTTAAAAATTCATATCTTAGTTAATGCGATACTACTCAATGAATAAAGAGGACTGAAAAGTTTAAATATGATAATTTTGATCTAAAATACTATAAAACAATTGTTGTGCCCTACATTTAAATTCATATGTCATATTTTCTTGGGATGTTTACTCTAATATAAGTTCTTATTTTTTAAAAATTAGTCTCTTCAGCCCACCCCATACCATTATCTATCTTGATTGGGACCTAACATGAACACATTATCATGTATATGAGGCACGTTACATGGATAAATATGGGAGACATCCCTTGTGGAATGATCCATTCTACAGCTCCTACAAACCTTGATGGAAAAATTTCCCAAATATATCATGCAAGGAACAGTAAAATTTCAAGGAGGGGGGAAAATAGTATTTAAAAAAATGCAAAAAGTAGATACTAATAAACAAATGCATTAGGTTATTATGGGAACCAATAATCTATATAAAAAATAAAAAGATTTTGGTGGGATAATATTTTATAAAAACTAAGGGATAACAAGGGACTCTAGTTGAAGATGAATGAATTTATGATAAACATTAAATCAAACTTCCTAAGGATTGCCTAACTTTTATAAAGAAACCAATCCACTATTTATAAATTGGAATTTCATATTGGGTAGATTTCTAAGAAAATCATTATAATAGATAAAAGTAAATTTCATAGAACCGTTGAAACCAATCCTATGGAGGGGTTATGGAAATTATAACTGAGGAAGGCAAGAATATTAAAGGAATAGATGAGGAGCAGTCTGTATAGCCTAAATTGAAAGATGAAACAAATAGGTAATAATACTTACTAGAATAGGAA
Organism: Viscum album; assembly: GCA_963277665.1. Lineage (NCBI taxonomy): Eukaryota > Viridiplantae > Streptophyta > Magnoliopsida > Santalales > Viscaceae > Viscum > Viscum album. The sequence continues at coordinate 788,870,947 of OY728166.1, forward strand.
TATGGTAGTGATAATAAAAAAGAATATTTGGAAGTTTAATTGGTTTAGAAAAAGGAACTAAATGGAAATAGATTATGGGGGAGTAATGCTCAATCATCCTAAGAGTAATGTCAAAGATAATTAGTCATATACTTTACTACCCAAAAGTGATAGAAAATTGGATAATAATAAATACTAATACTTCAAAAAGTTTATTAAATGGTTTTATAATATTGGGGTTGATATTCCCTTTGTGGAGTCACTTTCCAAAATTCTATCTTATAATAAATTCTTAAAGAATCACCTCTTAAATGAAAGAAAATAATATGAGTTATCCATAGTTTCACTAAACAAAGAGTGTAGTGTTTTTATTTAGAGGAACAACCTAAAAAACTCAAGGATCCATGGACATTAAATATCTCTAGTGAATTTGTAGGTAATGGTAATTTTAGTTTTTTTGGGATAGATTATCAACTTGATTCGACTAGTAGATTACAAAGAACTTGGAATTTGATAACTAAATCCCCCAACTATATAATTTTAACTAGCTAATACATCACTCAAAAATCCATAAAGAGTGATTGAATATTTACTAGTAAGTGTTTAAAATGTCATTTTCCTCGTTTATTTAAAGTTATTTGACATGTAAAGTGTTAAATAATTCCTATTTATCATGTGAGAACAATTTTTTCTAACAGAGGTTCTTGGATTTATGTGCCTTGAGGAAACGTACTTTTCAATTTAGAGAGGTAAAAAAATTTATTAAAGATATTTCAAGTAATAAATAATCCATATGGATTAAATGACTAATTTAAATGTATAATATTTATCAAGAGGTGAAATCCAAGTTATAAATTCAGTTTAAATATGAATAGACTAAACTTGAATAATTTACTCACAATGTAGAATATCGGACCATGTCCTTTGAAGAATTTGATACGGTTAACAAAGGAAGCTATAAAATTCACTTACAAGAATATTATAGAGAATTATTGGATTTATAAAGGATATTAATGTAATAATATATTAAGAAACAACCAAATCTATAATTGGATTAATTTCTTACCAAGAAAAAATATGTTTATATGGGTGAAAGGGAGGCATTTCTTGTTAATGTTTTAATTGAATTTGAAGATAAACAGTAATAAAGGAAACCTGAAGTATTCATAAGACATAAATAATCTATTTATTACACTATATCAGATATTAATGGGATTATTCTAAGAATATTTATGAATAACATTTTCATGGATGATGAGTTTAATCCAACTATTGAGTGTTAGAGAAGGCTCAACCCAAATATGTAGTAAGTGCTCAATGCTAAAATTTTCAAATTTCCTAATGTTGGGATCACCTATACCATTTTTTAAGTTATTGAGTGAGTCCAATTCATTTCATAAATGAAAAAAGTGGATTAAATATGATCACAAATGAAAGAAAGGAGTAAATTCCAATAGGAACTACGATTGGATGAAGAGTTTACATTAATTATAAAATGTTAAAAAACCACAAGGAAAAATCATTTAACTTTACCATTGAAAGATCAAATGTTGTAAAGGATTACAATTCACTCTTATTTTCTCTTTTTGGATAGTTATTCAATATACAACCAAGTGTGAATTGATACAATTGATTAATAGAAGATAACTTTTATATATTCATATGGAATATTTGTATATTGAATAATTCTATTTAGACTTTGTGAAGCACCATCCACATTTCAGAGATGAATTCTGATCATTTTCTCATATAGGGTAGAAGAAATATTTTTAAGTGTTAATGGATTCATTTTATATCATTATAATGAAATTTTAATATTTCTTATAAAACAATTACAAAATGATTGTTAGATGTAAAGAGAGAAACTTGGAACTCAGTTGGGAGATATTTCATCTCATTATTAGTGATAGTATTGTTTTAGACCATAGAATATCCAAGGAAGGTATTTAAGTAGAAAATTATTTCTGATAATAAAATTAATTATAATGATGAAATTTTTCATTGTAAAATTTGGTCTTTGAAGAAGATTGATAAAGAAATTCCCAAATATAGAATGATCTTTGTTCTCACTATAAAAAATGTATTCTATGTTATATTTTCACAAGGACTACAATAATATTTAATATACTAAAGAAGGAGGTGGTTTTTCACCTATCATTATAGAACCATATTAGAGTCTACACTTTGAAATCATGTGTGGTGATAGAGACTTTATTTAGGGAGTTGTTATTTAGTATAAAATAGAAATAAAAAATATGTCATATACTATGATACTAAGCTATTGAATGGAGAATAATTAAAAATGTCACAATAGATAAAAATATATAGGAAACCATGTATTATATTGATAAATTGGGCCCATATATTATTTCAATAAAGGTGGATATATATATAGATCACCCATATTTCAATTTTTTATAAATAAGGAATGTAATCCAAGGTTTATTAGATGGATATTACTTCTATGATAGATTTATCTAGAGATTTAAAATCTGATAATATCTAATAGAAAACTTTTTAATCACCTCTCTGGGTATATGGACATGATATAACTCCCTACTCGCACTATCTACAGTTATTTTCTATAAGGAAGACTTTTTATTGTTACAACCAAAGGACATAAATGCTACTAAAAATTTTCCAATTATATTTATAATTAGAAGATGCCATAAGGCATGATATAGACTATGAATAAGTGGTTTGTGGAATATGTAAGTTACTAATTATGAGAGCATCTTTATCTATACAACCAGGGTACTGATGGGATTCTTAGAAGATTAATTATGAAAGAGGGGCTCTTATTAATTCAAAACCACTGCTATAAATTATTGTTTAGTGAAAATTATATAAATCTGAAAATAGATTCTAAGGTTATTCAAAGTGGTTTATAATATTCTACACTTTTATAAGATATAAGATAATTTTTGAAAAACTTTGATAGTATCTAATATATAGGGAATAAGTGAATAAGGAAAAAGGTTCTTCATATTATAATTCAAGAAGTAAAAATTTCATTGTATAGGGTTATGAATTCATATTTACATTCCCAAAATCTCATAATAATGAATATATAATAGTGGAATTATATTATATATTAAAATGGGTTGAATACACTTCCCTTACTAATAATTTAGGATCATCAATGGAGAGGTTTGTGAGGAAAAAATAAATATGTAGTTATGAGGGAAATTATAAATGATAAAGTCATACACATTAAGAATTATCAATTTAGTGTTTTGATGAAGAATTATAATTACATGAAAAAAACTATAATATTTTACCACCCCGAAACATATAAAAACACTGACTCCAATAACCTAGAATCGGTGGTCAGTTAATTATATTGGTACAAGATACAAGGGATCACATTACTGAGGATTACGTAATTTAGAAGTATTGGGAGACTAGAAATATACATGATTCTAAGAATACATATAAAAATAATAAATACATATAAAACAATAAATACAACATAAATTTTCTGTGAAAACTTTACCATTTCTTCTGATATATCCCTAAAATCAATGACAATCCAATTCTAAGTATCCTAAGGATAATAAATAAAATAAAAGGGTGATATATGATACTTCATAAGAGAAAATTTACACTATAAGCTATCATATAATAACCAAGTAATAAATAATTCAGAAGAGATATACAGTAATAAAATGTGTTAGATAATTAATATTATAAAATAGGAAAATATCCATGTATTACATAATAACATAAAAATCACATGGATAGAAATAAAATGTTTTATAAGGATAGAATTCATAATTTTGTGCATCATAATATTATTTTCAAGGCCTATTGTCAAAAAATCATACATAAATATATATAAAATACACCAAATACCCAATCAGTTTTGTTGTGTGAGAGCTATTGATGTATCGAGGTAATATTTTGGGACCCAATCTTCTATTATTAAGTCCAATGTATTCACCATATTAAATAAATTAATAATAATATAATCCATAATCAACTTATCTTAGTAATCCATAAACATCCGCATTAGAATAATAAATATATATTATTTTAATACTTAATCCCTTTGATAAATGGAATAACATGATCACAATAACCTTTCTTGTTGCATCATATATTAGTTAATGATGGGAAAAAAATAGGTTTTATGAAAACATCCTTAAACATCATCATCATAAGTCATCTAGAGAAAGAAGATAGACGGTATCATAAAAAAATCCCAAGTGTAACATAAGGAATTTCATAAGATATTTACATAGATTAAAAATAACCTTATAATATTATTGGATAAATTACATTGAAAATCAATAACAAACATATATTTTTTAAAATATTGATAAATTATTAAAATGTTTAATTTAAAATGAAATACTTCGAGCTTGATAGATCACTTTTTAAAAATACCCTTTAAAACCAAAAAGTGATTTAAGAAAATTATAGAGAAAATATTCATTCAAAAAATCATTGAGAAGAAATAAAAACACTAAATACTTCATTTTTAAAAATATAATCCTTTAAAATACCTTTTAAAATCAATAATTGATTTTTAAAAACAAAATTTTACCTTAAAAACAATAAAAATAATTCCATTTATTTTTAAAAGCATTATGAATATAAATCATTTAAAAAAACATTATAAAGTATGATAAGGAAGATTTGTAAATAATAATTACCATACTAGTGAAATAAACTATAAATAGTTCTTAGGAAACTTTTTTACTATACTTTTAAAATATAAAGATATGATTCACATTCAAAATTCAGATTCATAAAAAGGTAAAGTGAAAGTTTATAAGAAATTTTACATTTAAAAATAATATTCATTAATGGTTCCTTGAAAAAGAAATTAATATTTTCTAGAGAAAAATATCGATTGAAAGATAAAATATACAAAAAATAAATGAAAATCCTTTTATCATTTTAAAATACATTTTTCAAAACCCACATTGTAAAAATGATAATAAAATAGCCTTTTAAAAAGAGTTGAAGGTAAATAATAAGATCACATGATAAAATTCATAATAGGATATAAAAATATGAAAGGAAAAAAATGTAAAGAGATAATATGGATATAGAATGGAAATATACATTAAATAGGATGAGGATTAATCTTCACAATGTAGCATTTTTTTAAGAAACAAATCTATCAAAGAAGAATAATTGATGTAATAATTATTCAAAATGAGTTTATAGGATTGAATTTTAAATCCATATAATGGAAATTTAAACTATAATAGAATTGAATAATAAAGTAGGATGTACCCAACTTAAAAGAATACAGCTCTAGAAGAACAATATTAACTTAATGAACAAAAAATGAGTTAGCAAAACCTTAGTGGATTTTTTAATAATTGGATCAAAAGCCCTTGAAAAATATAACATGAAATTTATTTTTAAATGTATTTAATTTAATGAAAGTAGTAATTAAAGGAATACATAAGGACATATATACACAAAAAATTTAATAACAAGTGGTGAATATGTAATATTCTTAAAATAAATAAAATTGAGATGAGAGATCTTACCTTTACTCTCAACTTATTTGAAATTTATTTAACTTCCTATATCATAGAAGTTATTAGAGTTACTTCCAAAGAAACTACTACTAAGTACTTTATAATTTCTTGTAATCATGTATTTGAATTTTAATAATGGTTTCTTATCACATCGTGATTTTTCTTCTACATGACATAGTATGGAATAATGTGTTAAGGGTGATTTTCACACTGAAAGTTCATACAAGATCCCAAGTATGAGGAGAACTAAGAAGTTCCACAATAGTATTCATAAATATAATTTATACACCTATATGATATCATTTTATGGGATATAAATGATACAGGATAATAGGGGTGGATACTCATAGGACATTGTGACACGTTCTCATGGTGTACAGAATTGGTAATCTTGGGTGTTGGAGATTATGAGAACATGACCAAATAATAGAAAATACACATTTTTTTGTGTCATTATATATTCTTATATGTGGATTTTTATAATGATTATTATAATCTTTTTAACAAATATTTGAATATTTTTCAATAATGATCACGAAATAACCATAGGACTGATTGAAAATTATATTTTTTATTTTCAAAAGAGTTGATTTGAGGGTAAGCGGTAACCAAATACAAGACGAAACTGAAATACAAGATTCATACCAAATTTGAAATTCAAAAAAGGGACACCCAACCTGAGGAGGCCATGATCCATGAGCCACCCACGATAGCTGGTCTTATCACCTGTAATTATTCATGATTCGTCCTCATCGCTAGCTATAACTGTCGGCACTGGTGATCGGAGGAAAATAAAATGAAACCAGAGATCAGTTCAATGTAACTGAAAAACTTCAAAAATCCCCACTGAAATCATCGCCTTTCATCAACACCATCATCCAAACACCACACAACAGAGTCCAGAATCACAAAAAACGCATAAATGATTCTTATACTTTAATATTATTATTTGTGCATTTCATGATTCATGTACATTGATGTTTTTATAATAACAATAACAAAATAAGTTCACGAAGAGGTATGATACATTGTGTGCTTTATGAGTGATTTTTTATTACTGAATAATGAATGAAAGGATTTATCCACTCTATTCTAAAAAGAATATTGATATCCCAAGAACTTTTATAGGAATTAAACTACATGATTAGTTATATATCCATGGTGGTATTTTCATTATGTTTATTTATATAAAGTAAAATAAAAATAAATTGATCTCATAGGTTGATGAAACTAGAATAAAACTTCATTGATTGAAAATATTGAGATAAAGTGATTATAATATTACATAGTTTACATTCTCATGAGGTTATAGGTTATTGTGACATTAACTTGTTTCTATATGTGAGACTAAAAATTTTTCTAGATGTTAACCTTAGACATTAGGCAGTGTAGTCTTATACCACTGATAAAGGGGCCCATAAAATCACACACTAAGTGTGTATATAACAATAGTTTAATTTCATATGAATTAAAAATGTTAGATAAATATTATTTCCTTACAGGGTTTAATAATTATTCATTTTAGTTTCATTAAAATTATTGAATCACTAGTTATTCAAGTGAATATATATTTATATATATATATATATGAGTTTAAAATTAAATAAATATTTATTCACTAGTTAATTATTTCAATAATTACTTGAATACATAATAATTAATTATTTTGGTTTATTTACAAAGTAGAAAAAAATATTAATTTAGTTATGTACAACATTTAATAAATATTTATTCACAAATTAGTTAAATATAATATTTATATATTTATTATTGAATAAAATAGTGATATTTTTTTAATTATATTATTAGACATTATTCAAGAAATGATTAATATTGAGTAGGATTAACAGATAGAGTTTATTTGTCCATAAATAAATGTTATATTAAATTTTATTGGAATAAATATTAATTAATTTATTCAATAACAATAATATTTTTTTCAATGAGATTAGAACATGTGTAACTCCCCATTACCTACATTTACGTATGTTTTGACTCCATTTTTGGTTTTCCCTTTTTCTTTTGGTCATTGTGGGATTCTCAGGGATGGGGAGCCTTTGTTGAGGAAAATGACCTAAATTAAAGGGATGTTTGTTTATTTTAATTAATGGATTTTGGATATAAATGTGTAAATGCATTTAAAGGGTGATCCTTGGGTTTATAGATCCCTAATAATGGGTTTGGGGATTTTATATAGGAAACTATATTGCACACTACCTACTGGATATATTCATATCATGAATCGGTTACAAGATTTGAACTTGTTATTGAAAAGATGTTGTGAGTCTGGTTTAGAGCATGAAATTTTACAAGCCGTAAAAGCATTACACATCATGAATAGGTCAATCGGGATTTAATTTAATAGCTATGACACCATTTTCAGTATACTTAAAATTCAAGGAACTTGCACCGTGAAAGGGGTCCACGACATAAATTCTTTAGATTCAGTGGTTTTAACAATGTTTCATGCATAACCATTTTTTAATAGATGTACAGACCACACTCTCAAGATTTGGGGTGATTTGGGGTGATATCCCTCTTTCTAGATTTCTTTTTCGGGCATTTGACTCCTATGGTGGTTACATCACAAATCCTTGGTAATCAGCCTTCCCGTTTCTTTGTTTCCTATGGTTGCAGCTATGGAGTTGGATATGTTTGTGATTTCTATATGGATTTGTTGGTGTTTTCTATCAATCCTTTGTATTTTCTTTCATTCCATGTCTTTTAAAGGCTTATTTATTGGTTTTCAAAATCATTATCGAAGGCATTTAGGTTTCTATAATTCATGAGGTAGATGTATCTATACAAGTGGTTCTCATTATTTAATATATATATATTCTTGTCAATTCCTTCAGGATATTGAATGAAAATGAATTTTTAGAACATTGAAAGGATTTATTGGAAGGGATTAATTTTTTAAATGTATTTCACTTTAAAAATAGATTTTATTTTATATAAAAGTTTTTAATAAATTGGATTTTGGATTTTGAAATGGTTTTGACATACTTAGCACATTGGGAACCTTGGGTGCATTGGGAAATGGACATGTCACTTTAGTGTGTGAAATCACTAGAGTTTTTTGTGATATCAACATGTTGGGGTAGGACTTGATATCGGTTGGAATGAATATATGTCTAGTTTAGGATTCTTTTATGTCTAGTACATATTCCCATAGTTAGAGCTCTGATGGTGTGTTTTGTCATATGTGCCTATTTTATCCCATGATGGATTACTTCATGGATATTGGCTCACATGTTTGTATTATTATGTATCCATGGATGGTTTTTCCTTGGCTTACCTAATTTTCATTTATATTTGGCATATTAATGGATTCAGTGAATATGATATACATTTATGGAAAATGAAGGAATGCACACAAAATGGATTCTTTTATGAAAATTCTTTAAAAAATGGATTTTGTTTTAAATTTAGAAAATGTGTATTCGTGATATTAAAACTTGTATAGATTCTTTGGTGTTATCTAACTAAGATGTACATTCACATACTACTTTTGAATTTTTGGAAATTGTAGACCTTTTTTCGAAATACTCGGATAAAGGGAAGGGATCATGTGGTATGTTGAGTTCTATTTTCATTTATTTCCTTCATAGTGGGATATTTTGGTGGTGATGGATGGTCACATGGATAATGTTTTAGTATATTCTTCTTTATATTTCTAGTTTGGCCTATTTGGCTTGACTTTGTATGTCTCATGGATATTTATTCCTTTATTCCTCATTTTACTTTGATGTTTATTTTTTTATACATGAGAATTGTTGTTCCTTTCTATATCTTACCATGTGGCAGACCACTCAAGGGGGCTTGTCTAGTTGACCCAGTTTGGTTCATTACAAATTAGTATTAGATATAATACCCATCCTAAAGTGTTGTCGACACTATCTAGGGTTGGTTCTGTTTTTTTGTTGACCAGAGTTAGCACCTTCAAAATTCATATAGTAAGTTTGAAAAATGGGCCTAGCCAACTCACTTTTGTGTTTGAATCTGAGTTACCATAGGTGTTTAGGGATTTTTTTAAAGCTTGAGACTTAGTGGTGGATGTTTTTTGAAGAAACCAGATATGGAGTTTATTTAAATGGAAGTTCTCCTTCTTTTTTTATTATTTGTGTGAAGAATTCATAATTTCTTTAAATTTATATATTTTTTTTAAAATTATATGCATACTTAAAGTTGTTCCTATGATTTTGGAATTTTCTTGATACTGATCGGTTTTTTTCTTATGATTGTTAAACAATTCCTCCTAAAAGAGATCTTAAAAATATGAGTCCGGAAGATACGAGACAGGTCCTACATGTGAATCCTCCGAAGGACCCATTTTTTGGTAGAAGATATAATCTACTATATTCATACAATATTCCAAGTAAGTGTCAAGAACCCAATATAATGAGTGGATCATGGCTTATAATTTACTAAGAAACATCCACATGTCTTCTATAGTGACAAAGGACCCCAAGAATATGAATAATGTACTGAGTGGATTGAGAGGATCATGAACTTTCTGAAGAATCATAAGGACTCTAAGGTGGTTTCCAAATATATTATTGAGGGATTGAGAAGGATATGGTTGTAATATATTATACAAGACAAGTTTCCCAAGGATATCACTTGGGTATCTTTCAAGAAAATATTCAACCCGTATTTTTATCTTAGATGTTATAAGGGGAAATTACTGTGGAGTTTTTGAGCTTAGATTAAGGAGGGTATACTGTTCTTGAGTATTCCACCTATTTTACTGAGTTGGTGCACTTGGTACTGAAACTAGTCACTAAATATTAAATAAAGTCTTGAAGGTTTGAGTTGGGGTTGAGGTATGATATTCAGTCGATATTGATTCTCATGTGCCTTGTGACCTTTGTAAAGGTAGTTAATAAGGAATATTTAGAAGAGGATGACGTGGATAGAAAAATATTTTTTGGAGGATCTCTAGTTGTAACTATCATTAGTTAGGGTATAACTTATGGACAAAATAAGAAGTGAAAATGTAGTTATTTTTTTTTAGGAATAGTTTTAGCGGCTTCTTCAGCACAACATAAGGTTATTTTCTATTAGTGTGTAAATTCTGGTCCTACAAAGCCTAATTTCGTGGAGTCTACAAATAATTTTAATCATTGTAGACAATCTACCCATCTAAAATATTTTTTAAATGATTTACTAAGGCAGTAAGGCAATACCCAATCTCACCATGGGTTGGAGGCTCATACCTAAGCTTCCAATGGTGGTGGATATTATCCTCAAGGGGGAATTCATATGGCTAATAAATCGCAAGAAGGAGTTGAGACTATACTTCATTATATGGTAGAGTATAAACTAGAGGAATATAAAGCAGGGCTAGTGAAATATAGAGGTTTGGTGTTTATTTCATGTTCTATGGTGATAGCTTGGTTTGATACCAGTGTTACTCAATATTTTATATCTTAAAAGTTATTATATATCTTCGGTATGATTTTTTAAATTATTTCATTCGTGTTGGATCTTTCCATTACTTTTGAAAAGAGGTCTCAATAAGTTTTCAAGTGTACAACATGTTGAGTAATGATACCAGACCATGAGGTGGAGTGGGACTTATTAGTTCTTGATTATGATATTTGCGACCTGATTATTGGAATATATTGGATTATCATCGTTAGGGACCAGATTGATTTTCATCACTGATGAGTTTTTTTCTATCTCCAGATGTATTCACTTATGTATTTCATGGAGAGTGGGATTCTAGGTCTGGGAGAGAAGGGAAAGTTATTCCATACACTGAAGTGATATCATGTTAGTTGTTGTAGTTGTTCCTATATGTTATTGATCCATGTTTAAGCAGTCCATTTCCTTAAGTGGTGTGTGTGAACCCCATGTACTTTCCATAGGATTTTTATGGTTTACTTCCAAAAAGATAATTTTATTTTACCATAGACCTATTACCAGGTATGATTCCCATTTATATTCACTCTTATTATATAGTTTAATTTGATTTGGTAAAACTTATGTTCCAGTCTTTGGATCTTGATTATAAGGAAATTATTCATCCTAGAGTGTCACCATGTTCTTTTCATGTGCCCTTTTATAAGAATCGATATAAGAGAATTGGACTTTTTATTGATTATTTAAAGTAACATCATGTGACTATTGAGAAAAAATATCCCTTACCTAGGATTTATGATCTCTTTAATCGGATTATAGGGACTCATTAGTTTTCAAACATTAACCTTCATTCAAAGTACCATTGTTTAAGATTATGAGAAGAGGATATACCTAAGAGAGTGTTTAGGAGTCATTATGAGAATTTTGAGTTTCTATATATTTCATTCGGTCTCACTAATTCTCCTATGTTGTTTATGGCATTGATGAATTGGATCTTTCATTGGTCTTGTACTTTTTTTTTGTCTTCATGGATAATATTTTGGTTTACTCTTATTTAAAGAAGGATTGCATGGAAAATTTAGATATCATTCTTATACCTTTGAGGGAACATCGTTTGTATGGTAAAATTTCCAAATGGGAGTTTTAGATTCAAGAATTAATGTCTCTCAGTATTTTTATATCTAACAGGGGAATCTCAGTGGATCTAGAAATGGTACAGACAGTTATGTCATGGGAGCATCCCGGAAATGTGTATGAGATCCTATGATTCTTGGGTTTATCTAGTTATTACAGGACGTTTGTTCAATACTTCTCCAACATTTCAATTCTAATGATATATTTAACTCGTAAGGGTGTCAATTTTGAGTGGAATGAAAAATATTAGAGATATTTTGAGGAATTTATGTGAGATTGAATTCATCTCCAATTTTTATTCTTATACAAACACGTTCGGGTTATGATATTTTATATAATGCTTATAAAATGGGTTTGGGGTTTTTCTTAATATATGGGAGATAGGTAGTATCCTAGATAATTACTACCCTACACGTGATATTCAACTCGAAGTGGTTATGCATACACTAAAAATACAGCATTACTACCTCTTTAGGTAGTGATTTACTGTATATTCTAATCATAAGAGACTGAGGTATATTTTCACTCATATGGATATAAACATGAGATATAAACATTGGTCAGAGTATCTCCAGACTTTGGGTTTTGATATTTATTATACTCTAGGGAGTGGGAATGTGGTCTTCAATGCACTAAGTAGAAAATTACTGATACAAGTAGAGAAAGAATCAGTGGAAGAGTAGTCTATGATGAGTTTGTTTCCTAATATGAGCTTGGTAATGAAAGAATCTAATGTAATGGTATTTTTGAATTCAATGAAAATTTACTCATCATTTGATGAGTGGGTTCAGCCTAAGAAGATATCTAACCCCAAGTGCTATAGCTTTAGTAAAATCCTTTATGGTGGGTAGACCTTAGGTGAGTGATCTAAATCTCCCAGTTATGCTCCTTATTTTCAAAACAAGTTGGTTGTTCCTTTTTCTTTGAGGTAGGAGTTGATGGATAGAGGGCATCATTCTTGTTGGTTCATATTCCTAGGTACCACCAAGATGTATTATGATTTGAGATATTGGTATTGGCATCCAGGGTTGAGATGGTTGATTGTATATTTTTTATTATGGTGTCTTAACTCTTAAAGAATTATGGCGGAGCAATAGAGACCTATTGGTTTGTTGCATTACTTACCCATTACAATATGGAAATGGGATGATATTTCTATATATTTTATTTTTGTTTTACCATAGAGTCCTTATAGGAATGATGTGATTAGGATGATCATTGATCAACTAAATAAATCAGTTTATTTCATCCCTATAAAGGAGATGATTAAAGTTAAATAGCTTGGGGACTTATATGTTAGGTAGATTGAAATATTTCATGAGGTTCCCTCTACAGTTATTTTTTTTCTAGGACATGATGTTCACATATAGGTTTTGGAAAGATTTTTTAGAAGTGATAGGTTCCTAGTTTAAATTGAACATATAATATCATTCATAGATGTATAGATAGATAGAGAGGGCTATATAGGCTCTTGAGGAAATACTCTATCCTTATGTTCTTAATTTAGGTGGTTATTGGAAAATAATTTTAATTTGGTTGAGTTTTCCTATAAAAATAGTTATCATTCCTTGATCAAAATGGTTCCCTTTGAGTATTTGTATACATAACCATATAGATCTCCCTTATACAGGAAAAGTTGTGTAACACCCCAAGCTTCCACGGTACGTTTCCCTTCGAATAATGCGATAGCGTGTGTTGTACGCAACCTCGAGTTCTAACACACACCACAACTAATTAAACTAGTCGTTGTGAATAGTAATACCTAATTTTTGAAATAATATATATTTTATATTTCAAAATGGACTTCATTTTTGGAATCGGAATATCGAAATTAGCCTAGGGTGAAATTTTGGTACTTTTCGGATAACTTTTATATTTTGATGAATAGTGAAAATTACTAAATTTTAATTAAAAACAACTTTTTTAATCAAAATAATTAATAGTGATAAATTGTGAATTTGAGTGGTTTTAAAGTATATTTATAATATAGTTTTACCACTTAATATAATGTTGGTCATTGGACATAATTTTACAATTAAACCGAACATAAACAAGTGTCAATCTTTTGATAGTTATTATCTCTTAAAAACACGCTTTTTGTTTTGACAGCGGGAATTAATTTTAAATTAATTTCTGCCACTTATGTGTTTTGAATATAGAAAAATGGATTCAATATTTGGAATCAGGATGTCCAAATTTTGTAAATAGGTAACTTTTATTTTTAGACATTTTGAATAATTACTGCGGTAAATATTTTATTTACCATGGTTAAGGGTAAATCCGGTAAATAAGGGTTAAAAAATAATATTATAATAATACAAAATTACCCTAAAACGTGTCCTAACATTATTGGTGGATACATACCCGACCATGGGCATCCTTGGGTCGATTTGGGGACCCCATGGAGCCACTTGTATGTGGTAGGGACACATTATATTAATAAAGTTAAAATAAAAATAAAAATGGCATAAGCTTACATCTTTTAGAAGAACAATTTTTACATAGGGTTATACATGTTGGATTTTCGATTATAAATATTCATTAGAAATCTAAAAAGATTTCCTACATAATTATATTTTATTTATAATTTTTAGACATCAAATAATTTAAATTATTAATGACACAATAATGATGCAATGTTTACCTCATTAATAAATCATTTAAATAAAAAAGATTATAATGATTAAAATATTATCTAAAACCTGTCCAATTCTTATTGGTTTATTTTATTTAGAATATTAGTCATCTTATCTTCGACCTCAATGATTTTTGGACCATTATAAACCGAATATAAGTATATTATAAAGTAATAATTTCACTCTTTCCTAAAGAGCCCCTCCTCTCCCTTATAAAAGGAGACCACTTCTACTCATTCCTCACACCTCTCAAGCCACTTGGCTCGTCCAAACCCTGCCCAAATAAGCTCCCCACATCCATATCCTCATCCTTGAAGCTTTCCCTTAGGCAGAAAGCATTTCAAGAAGTCCTTTGGTTCCAACCAAAGTGAGTTACCTAAATTAAAGGTAACGATTTCTCTTAAATTATTTTCATTTATTTTGCTTCTACAACCCCCAAACTTTTTTTATTTCCTTTCTTTTGTAACAACACCAGTATCAACAATATACTAGGATGTTTTTATAAGAAGGATTAAAACTACACATACACACAACTCCATCTAATGGATGATGAACATAATGTTTCTGTGGATGGAAAACTAACGCCTCATGAAACGATGATTGTTCAAATACATCTTACCGCCTCTCATGGTGGCCATTATGATGGAACTGTAATTAAATATGATATTAATGATATATATTTTATATATAAGCTTCTGTAATTCCATTTTATTTCATACCATTATTCGTTTCATGTTGTATATACATACGAAAATTTCATTTGAGGAAGTGCGGACTACCGCCCCCTTAAAATGATATGACTCGTTCATACCACACATGGAACGTATAAAGGATAATTAACTTAAGTAACATATATAAAATATTATATCTTACTGGAATAGTAATATACCTATGTATCATTTGGATTCGATTCTTTTAAAATAAAAATTAAATGGAAGTAGCGTTCGTGCGTACGTACGGACTACCGTCTCCACGAACGCGATGAGATTCATTCTCCATCGTATCCATTCAAGTATAATTATCATTTGATGATTTAAAAATGATGTTTAAGGACTTGATACCATTCTGGATTTGAATAATATACAACCTATCCTTTACAAACATGTCTTACGTAACAAAACATACAAAAGCAAACAAGTAAGTTCACACCCGAAACAACGATAATACTAAGATATTATTATCAAATCAATGTTAAAAGATCATATATGATATCATATTAAAGTAAATGATTCTTGTATTATTAAATAACAATTATTTCACCATTATACAGGAGGTAAACCTACCATCGACCAAGGAAAAAGTACAAAGTAAGGGATTCTCTTATCTCACTTTCAATTCCGTGAGATTTCCATTGTTCGCTACTAAATTATTGAAAGTGGTGTATTGTGTACTTCAATTTGATATATATAATCATGATTCACTTTATATTCATGTTATTCTGTAAATAATTTGGTGGTTATTAACTTTTGGCCATGCGACTCAGTTGATTAACGTGGTAAGGGGTTTCTTGTCTCACTTTTAATTCCGTGAGAATTCCATTGATCACCACTTAATTATTGCATGTGGTGTATGTGTACTACCCATTGATTGTATTCATTGTGTAATATACTTTATTTTATGTGTATTTACATCATCATGGTATGATCTTTCTTTCATGGGTGTTTGTTTCTTATGTTACCTAATCAATAAGGGAATTTGAGATTTCAATTTCCACTCATTTGGCTTTACGTATATTTCATTGATTATATTACCCCAAGATTATGTGTGGAATCACTATTCATTTGATTATGTCATAATTTCCACTCCCCTTCCTGTGGATATACTTTTGATACACATAATCACTCCATTGAAAATTCTCAAGTCATTGATATGAATTTGATAAGAGTAATTTTAACTCTTTCACCATTTGTTGAGTTAAACATCCAATTCGTTGGTGTTGTTTTTACAGGAATATGTGTGAATATACTTTGATTGTTTTACACTGAATATCCAATCATATTTAGTGTATTTATATTTTTCACACATAATTATGTTGTTGATTTATCCTTAACCTAAGGATATGGCCTTTATGAGAGATTTCATCTCAACTTACATTCCATTGAGACTTCTTTGTTGATATACACCAAATCACTTTTATGTGGTGTATATAATGTACTTTGACATAGTATATCATGAATTCCCTTTATTCTCATGATATTACAAAGTTTTGATTACCTCAATTATTTTCATTCAAGTGTCTCTCTTTTGGTTAGAATCTCTATCTAAAATACCATTTTTAAATGTTTTAAAGACTTATTCTTCTATATCTTGCTCATTAATGTCCATGTTTTAAAAAATGGTTTTAAGGATTTATTTATATGGACATTAAAGTTTACAAATTAAAACTCCTTTTAAAAAGTTTCAAAGTGGTATGGGACACTTTGATTCAAAAATCTATTTTTAAATGGCTTCTTGACAAATAGTGTGACTTTTAAATGTTTTCAAGAAAAGGGAGATATTTCTCTCAAATAGTTTTGATGATTATTTTCATCTATGTCAACATACTTCATTATTCTTGATTGAGGTTAATGTGATACAATAAAATCTTCCATATTGTATCGAATGAGTTATGTTTGACTGTGGATGTGCTATTTTTATACCATTTATGGTTTGTGGTAGAAGTATTGACATTTCATATGCTAGTTTTAATACGAATGTTTATGTTATGTTTAAACCTATTCATATGAGGAATGCATTGGACTTAATAAGTGACGGGTGGAGCCCGCTATAGCTCCTCGATGCATCGGTAGGTCTCATGAGACAAACTAGTGTCTTGGCACAAGGCCTTGGCAAAATCTTATTTGTAGTCTTGGCACGAGGCCTTGGCTATGTGGTTATGATAGTCTGGCATTATGCATTCCATCATTATGAAAGTGGTTATTGATATTGCATGTGATCATTCGACTAGTAGAATATCCATGTGAGTAAGTAAATGGCATTATTTCATTTTACCTTTACCATTTTATGCTGAAGTTCAAGTTTAAAAGGCTTTTGTTTTAATTATGAATTTCCTTAAGTGTTTATGATTATTTATGAAAGCTTCTGCTATAATGTTATCCTTACTGAGCATCCGAGCTCACCCCTTTCAATGTTTTATTTTTCCCAGGATTATGAAGAAGTAATTTATGAATGACCTGCAGGGATAGTATGAGGGGATATGAATACAAGATGTTTTTTTTATGATGTAATGTAAAAATTTATGGATGTATCTAGTTATTCCAAGGATACTAAACAAATCGGTCTTTAGAGACTTGATCTTTCTTGTGATCATGCCAATGTTATGTAATAATGCACCGACTCTAGGTAATTAGGGTCGGGGCGTTACAAGTTGGGAGATAAGTCCTTGATTGGGCTAATTCATGTTTATGAGATGACAAAAATGTGTAGTTGTTCTAAAAGATATTGATCATGGCACATAGTTATCAGAAATATTATACAGACTATCATCAATGGTTGCTGGAGTTTTAGGTTGGTGATCGGGTCTTTCTTAGAGATTCACCTCGCTTGGGAAATCGTTGATTGGGTAAGTAAGGTAAGTTGGCATAGAGGTTTGTGGGACCCTTTGAAATCATTGTATGAATTGGAAAGGAGATATATGATTTTGAATTACTAAATCATTTTACTTCCATGCATGATGTGTTTCATGTTTCCCAACTAAGGAGGTATTGATCATATCCTTCCATGTGATTTAATGGGAGGATTTTGATCTTGATCATGACACTATTGTGAATGAATAACTAGTTAAGATTATGGATCACCAAGAGAAGGTATTTCATGGTAAAATTATTCCTTTTTCTTATGTGTTATGGAAATTTTGATGGGATATCCATGAGATGTGGGATCAAGAATTATTAATGAGACTGTAGTGGCCTTTATTTTTTGCGAGTCTAGGATCTTGAGTAATTTCTAGGGATAAAACACATTTATGGTGGGGAGATTGTAACACCCCATTACCTATCATCATGTATAATTTGAATCTAATTTTGGTTTCCCATTTTTGTTTGGGTGAATTGTGGCCTTCTCTGGGATGGAGATCCTTTTCTATAGAAAATGACCTAAATTTCAAGGATATTTATTTTCCTGAATTAATGGAGTTTGGGTATAAATGATTAAATGGATTTTGAGGGTTATCCTTTGGTTAAAAGGTACTCAAGGATGGTTTTGAGGATTTTTTATAGGAAAATGGATTGCAAAAAACCTACTGAACATATTCATTACATGAATGGGTTATATGATGTGAACCTATTACAGTACAGATGTCATGAATATGGTTTAGAAAATGAAAATTTACACGATATGAAACCATTAAACATAATGAATGGGTCAATTGGGATTTAATTTAACCCAAGGGAATTCCTTTTTCAGCATACTTTAAATTTGTGGAATTAAAACTTTGAAGGGGGTTCATGAAGTTAATTATTAGGGTTCAGCAGTTTAAACAAAGTGGCATGAATAAAAATTTTGTTATCCAGTATGCATACCTCCCTCTAGAGAATTAGGGAGATTCTAGGAAATTTTTGGTGGTATCCCTCTATTCAAATCACTCTATTTGACATTTGACTCCTATGGAAATTGTTTTGCATATCCCTTATAGGAAGTCTTCATGTTTCTTCATTTCCTATAGGTTCGGTAGTGGTGTTGGCTACATTTGTGATTCATATTATGATTGGTTGAAGTTATCTATCAATCCTTTGTATTTTTCTTTCATGCCTTACCTTTAAAAGGTCGATATATTGGTTTTTAATCTCATTTTAAAAGGAGAATATTTTTTCATTTTTTTCGAGGTAGGCGTATCTATACAATTGGTTTTAATTCATGAATTTCAATATTTTCTTATCAATCCTTTTATTTATTGAATGAAAATTAATTTTTTTGACCTTATAAATGTTTTTTTAGAAAGGATTAATGTTTTAAAGGGATTTTTATTTAAAAATAGATTTTATTTTATATGAAAATGTTTATTAAATGTGATCATGGATTTTGAAATGGTTTTAAAAAAACATAGCACATTGGGAACCTAGGGTGAATAAAAAAATGGATATCTCACTTTAGTATGTTTAATACCACTTGAGGTTTTGTCATATTAATAGATTGTTGTAGGAAATGATGTTAGTTGGAAGAAACATATGCATGTTTTAGTCTTCTTTTATGTATAGTATGTATTCTCATTGTCTAGAACCTAGATGGTGTTCAATTTCATTTATACCTAGTTTATTGCATGATGGACTATTCCATGTATATTGGCTCATATAATTATATTATGGTGTATCTATTGATGGTTTTTCTTATTCTTTTATATTTTTAATATTCTTGGATTTGGTGAATATATTATGAGTTTATGGAAAATGAATGATTTTTTTCAAAATGGTTTCTTTTATTAAATTTCTTTATAAACTAGATTTTGTTTTAAAGAAAGAACTTGTGTAGTATTGTTATTATAAATTATATAGATTCTTTGGTGGTATCCTATTGATATTTGTGATCCCAACATAATTTTGACATTGGGTGGTTGTAGACCTTGTTTTTCAGGTCTTGGATAAAGGGAATGGCATCATGTAGCATGTTGGGTTCCCTTCTCGCTTGTCGCCTTCATAGTGGGATATTTTGGTGGTGATGGATGGTCTCATGGATACATGTTTAGTGGTCTTCTATAAATTCTTAGTTTGGACTATATGGATTGAATTTTTATGACTCATGGTTATTTATTCCTTTCTTTCACATTTTACTTTGATGTTTTTGTAATTATACATGAGGATTGTGGTTCTTTTATGTATCTCACCAAACAAATCACTATTCACGGTGGCTTTTCTAGTTAACCTGAGTTGGTTCATTACAGTTAGTTATGAAAATAATGATAATTTTTTTATTATTTAGACATGGGTTGCATCAAGTATTAATAAAAATAATAAGGTCATTTGAATAATTATTATTTTCTAACCCTACCACTATTGAAACCTGATTATGAAATTCTTCAAAGGTCAGACACACATTATATTAGTTTCTAAAAATAGATCGAGAGAGGATTCTCTCAAAATCTATAGAGAAATCCCCTAGAAGGAACTGAAGAATAAAAATAAATTATCATCCTCTACTATAATGATTTTTTCTCTTGTGGAATGATTTTTTTCAACCAATAAAGATCATCAAAAGTGTTAGACTCATCTGCACTTGCACCTGAAGAATTATATAAAGATGGTCAGAGGTTTTTGAAGATTGTGTGGATCAATAATAAATAGGTTATATATTTATTTTAGGTACACAATGATAGTATGAAAGGTGAGGTCTACCGATTCTTTGAAAATGAATAAAAAAATTATTGAAATGTAATTATTTAATTAATTAAATTAATTATAAACTATTTGTTAAAAGATATCATCTTATTTATTTCTAGTTATTTTCAATAAATATTTGTGTATATTATAATGTGAATGATGATTTTTCATCATGTACATAATGAATTATTCATGGATTATAAAAAAACTGAGTTGGTCATGGTGTGAAAAAGATGATGAGGGTTTGGGAAATCCATAATTCAAATAGAGATAGATATGGTTAAGCATCAAAAATGTTGATTCTATACTACGTAGGTTCTTAGATACTCTCTGGGAGCTATCACATGTGCTGTATTTGGATCCTTGTATTCTGGTATAGAGACCTCAAGCTTCTTAGGCTTCACATAATAGTATAAGTAAGGTTTCATGTTTAAATCAGTGATCTAGTCGACTTCTCTTGGCATTGTTTAAAGGTTCCTCCTCCATCAAGGTTCTAAGGAAAGGCTCTTTGGACCAAGTTGAATCCAATCTGGAAGCCCTATCATAAATATTATACAAGGTAAATGTCTCCTTGATTGCATGGTCAGTTCTTCCTAAAGGTGAAAATCCATGTAATCTAAAAGATTTAGTCCTTAATATCTCATTTATTTGGGGGTTATTGAACATGAGGTGTGTCTTTATAGGTCAAGGATTATTCCACAATATTTTTCCATTGGATGATTATAGGATTAATGTGTGGACCTCTAGTTCTTTATTATTTAATTCTAGAACATTGGATCTTCATTGATGGATGATGGATTTCAGTTTCTCATGGGTTATAAATGAATTTTCATGGTTTTGGGATAGATTTCATGGTCTAAATTGAATTATTTAGCATCAAAAAATTATACATAATATTTCTACTTCAATCGGAGTTCCAAATCAACTAGACAAGGAAAAAATGTATTCCATATATGGGAATTTTTCTATAATGTTGGTGAAGATTGAACTTAGTTCCACTATCATTAAAAAAATGTGATTCTTACTAATCCTACTGATGATATTAAAATTTATGTGGACTATGATAAATCCTTAGAATTATGTTGTCTTTGTAATTATTTTATCCACTCAAATGTTAAATGCAGAATTAATCAAGATGGTTTTGTTAAATCAAGGGGTAATCTACATTCGGATGTTATAGACAACCAACCTAAGGTGTAACTAATGGATGAAGTAACCAAGGTCGATCTTCTTAAACTGCGATTAAGGATCTCATTCTTTCATGGACATGTAAAGGGTTAGGTGCGGTCCCAATTAGGTTCTTATTTATATAAAGAACCTACTCATTCACAACATGTTCTCATATTAGTGGATGAAAAAATTTCTAGTGTGAATACTCAATGGGTACCTTATGAAAAGAAACAATAAAAGAATAATAGGAAGAGTTTGCTGAACAGAATGTGTAGGAGGGGGATTCCTCCACTGCTTTCTCTACACCAATACTTCTTGGTGATATCAGGTTAGTCCCGTATTATGTCTAATATATTTATCAGGATGTTTGTGGACCACATGAGGGAGTTCATCATGGTGATGAGGCTATACAGTCTACCGATGCTCAAAATGAAGGCCTCATTGATACCTATGATGAACAGAATAGATATTCTAAAATGGAATTGGAATCTAAATTATATGTAAATTTTTAGTTTAGGGAAAAATAAAAAATAATTGGTAGGAGGGAAAAAATTAAAATTATTTCTCCACCAATTAATAGTTATGTATATACTGGTAATAGGCTTCCTAATCAAGATGATGTTGTTATCAACTAAAATTCCCTGACTCACATAGCTAGTGGTCTAGAAGGTAAGAAGGCATCCTCTTCCCACATATTAGTGGATGAAGAGGGATACCATATGGCTTCTAATCTAAAGTCCAAATCACATTATCTGAGCATGTTTAATATATTTTTGATCTCTAAAGTGATAGGGCTTTATCCCCTTTGGTGTTTCCTCATCAGAGGGAATCCTCTTCCTCATAAAGGTAGTATGAAAATGTGCAGAAAGAAAACTTTACACCAGGAAATCATATCCTACTAGTGGTCTCAGGTGATCCTCATATCAAGAAGAGTTTGATATTAAAAGGTGAGGTTCAAGTGGAAACTTAAAATCTATTTGGAGTTCTTGAAACACTCAATGAATATAAAAGGTAATCTCAGGAGGAAAATCTATAGTCTCACGCCCAGAGATATGGGAGGTTTAGATAGTACAAAAAAGATGCCATTCAGATTAATGTGCTTCATTCCCCAACAGAGATGATCAGTGATGATGCCATGCTACAATGTTTTATACACACAATGATAGACACTAATTACACCTTACTTTAAAAGGTGGAGTTTTAATCTGATGCTAGTTCTAACTCAGAGATCATTGAAGACCTCTTGTAGTAATCAAAAACTTGGAGGAGAGGTCATCAATCTAGAGGTCACGGACACGGGCATGGATGGTGATGATGTGATTGGAATAATATTCATGAGGAGGAACATAGGATTGGAATTAAAATTCAATAAAAATTATGTCTTTGACTACTTTTTATTAGGGTAGTATTTCCATGTCTGACCCCATCTCATGCCCTCCTTTTTCTTATTATTTAATAAAGTGGACTTATCCTTTCAAAAAACTGAGTTGTTCATGACTAAACTATCCCTTCCACTCTACCCAAAACCTTAAAAAAATCCATATTAATCACTTATTTTATAACAATATTCATATCTAATACTATATATACTCTTTAATTATAATGATCTATATTACATTCATTAGCACGTTAAGGTTTATTTTCATTATCCGATGTTAGTAGTTTTTTTTCTTCAAAAGGGTTTAGTAATGATGATGTTGATACTTATTCTCTTAGATAAAAGTACATAATTACCATTTCATTATATTTACTTAGAAAATATGTTTTATAATTATTTTTAAAGTATTAATTTCATTATGTGAATGTTTTATTTATAATTTGTGAATACAGAATCATTGATGGGCATATTTCAGTAATTATTAATGAGTGAAATATATTATATTAATAAAAAGTAAAATATTAATATAAAAATTATATAACCTTAATAATTTCCTATATATAATTTTTATCATTAAATATATCCTTTAAATTGTCTAATTAATTTGATGATAAAATAATACACTACTACGTGGAGGTGGTAGTCCCCATGTACACATAGATGAAGTATTATTATTCAATATAATGAGAGGAATGTTGGAAATTATTTATCTTTTAATATTTTTAATATTTTTATAAGAACCATATTAGTTCATTAAATACCATTTTTGAACTATCCATGTAATATGATGAAGTAAAACAAAACACATCATTAATGTAGGTGGTATTCCGAACATATGCAAGATATTGTTTTGATTATTCTATGGAAAAAAGGGAAAAGGTAGATAATTTTTATTCCATAAAAATAAAAAAAATATCATAATAGAAATAATATTTATTTCATTATTTTTTAATGGTTAGGATATGTTCGGAGGATAATGATACATAATGGGAAATATTAGAGAGTGATTAGTACTTAATTTGAGAATTTGAACATTCTCTTCAAGTTCTTATTATAAGTGAAGGTCTTAGGCAGACTTCTTGTGAATAAAGTATTAGGGATGTTGAATATGATTATATGGGAAGTAAAATTGGAATCTTCTTGTGGGAACTTTAAATTTGTAAAGTGTATTTGAAGGGATGGTGTAATTTCCCTTTAATAAGTGAAGGGAAAGACATTTTTAAAAATATAACCTCTTGATATAAAAGGAACTAATGTTTCACATGGAAAGTGAATTTAAAATTTTTCAATAATGGAGTGGATATAATATTTGGTCAATTCACACCTAAAACACTCATTTAGATACATTTTTCTAAAATGTTTTATCTCTTTTATGCTTAGTAAAACTCTTTTTTTCTTTAATTTTCCTTTACCGTGATACTTATTTTTTTATCCACGATAACTATTTTTTATAAATAGAAATGAAAATAAACTTATTACCAAATTTTAAATTTTTGATTAAAATTTTGGAAACCATTTTATCAATTAAATTTTCAGGGTGTGATAAAAAAATAATTTTAATTTTAGGACACATTATGCATAAAATCCCTTTTTAGAAACAGTTTTTGTTTAATCATAAAAATTATTAGGATATATTGTCAATTTTCCATTAAATTAATTATTTTATTAATTAAAAAATAATATGTATGTGACTTTAATATTAATCCAAAAAAGTAATCTACCTTGTGAAAACTTATTTAAAAGAAAACGATGAAAAACTTTTTTTATTAAATTAAAAGATAACAAAAGTTTCAGAATGTTAAATATGGGTTTTATAAATTCAACATATTATTTTTAAATGAATCATTTTAATCCTCAAAAACATTCGTGGTAATTAATAAATGTATTAGATCAATATTAGATCATGATAAATTCAAAAATCATATGGTATTACTAAAATTATATTTTCAATATTCACCTAAAAATTAACTATTTCAGAAATACCCAAAAAAATACTTCTAAGATAATAATTTTATTTTAAACCAAAAAATTAAGTTAATTTTTTCAAATTTGTATTCTAAAAATTAGGAATTTATCTTTTAAATTGAAGCATAAAATATAATTACACCTTTTTTATAAGAAAATGGATTTTTAAATATTAACTAGTGTTAATATAATTTGTTATTAATTACTAATTAAATTATTGTTAAAATATTATTCATATAAAAAATATATTTATCATTATTTAACCATAATATAATTATTTCCTCAAAATAAAAATGGGTAACACGTAAAAGGAAATATTTATGAAAATATGTTTTGAAGCATCAAATGATCTCATTAGTTATTTAGCTATACTAATTGAATTTTATCAATACATTGATATTATAATGACCTTTCCCTTTGTTTCAACATAAAATTAAAAATTTCGTTTCTTCTATTATATTGACTAAATCAATGGTTGTGTTATAATTGCCATATTTTATATTTATATGTTTATTTCAATAAACTATGTCATGGTATATTTTGGCCTAGTTTTTCATGTGTATAAATATATTCAAAATTTTATTTATTTAAAGTGAAATTATTACTAACATTTTAAGTTGTTACATATCCCCCCCCCCAATAAATAAATTATGTTCTACAAATTTCTAGAGAGATGTCAACCTAATATATTATGAAACATATCATTTTAATAAAAATAAACTTGTCCCTAAGATTTGTGTTTCTCCAATAATTTCATCTAAACATACCTCTTGAATGGGTATCATGTCTCTTATAATAGAATTAGTTTCCATATGGTGGTCATAGTTATCCTTTCCCCAATAGCTGATCAGGAGTTGGTTTGAAATATAAAATGTGTTTTACCAATTTTTCAAATTAATATGGATTCTGTGTAGAGATATTGAATCCATATACAAAATTTTATAAGCTTCATATAATAGAAAAAAAATAATATTTACATGAAATAAATTCACAAAAACATCAAATTGGTCTATAATAAAAACACAACTATAACATCATATCATTGAGGTGGTAGTTCTAATGCTCTTAGAAAACTTCCTAGATATACTAGATTATCTAGAAAAAATACAATAAAACATACGTAACTCTGAATTGGAAGATAATTTTTCTATATTTATCATGATACACTTCATTTATTATCATTTTGAGACCTTCATACTTTAAAAATAAAACTATGCCCAATAGTGTATAAGACACGCAACACTGAGCCTAAACGAACCATGAAATATTATTAAATAAGTATGATCATTATAACTTAGCTATTAAATTGTAGGGTATGAATATGATTATCTTATTTATTAAATATATAAAATTATCCTATATAATATAAATTTATTGATAAATTATTATGAAATAATAACTAAATTTAATATAAAGACATTTTATTCTTTAAAAAAACATTTTCTTCAAAAATGATTTTTATTTCTTTTTTTGATGAAATATTATATTAAATTTTTGGAAATTTTAGAAAAATTATTTGATGTAATGAAATTAAATTTTTAAATCATCATATTAAGGTGAAATTTTTAGATTTTTCTAAAATGGTTGATTTTTCTGTGAATACTAAAAATTACTCATTTTTCAAATATTGTTATTTCTTTTCATTGAATAAAGTAATTTAGAATTTAAATTATATTTTTGATTTGTTATTATAGATTCATATGAACTATTTGATTTATAATAATTTAATTAACTTCATTTTAATCATAAATTTTCATGATTTTAGTATAAGTTAATTTTTATGCTTAAAAGGAATTTTTCTAAAAATTATTTTAAGTGAATAGAGTTTTTCCAATTTAATTAATTAAAATAACAAATAATAATGAAATATTTAAATTAAATTTATATATTATTTATATATTTATAGTAATTTAAATTCATATAATGATAATTTCTATTCATGAAGTTAATATAAGTTGATCTATTGTTTGAAAAATGCATTTCCTTGAAAAACTGATTTTCATCATGCTTTACGTAATACTTATAAAATGAATTTCTACAACATGAAAAATTTAATTTCATAAAATGGATTCCATATTTTGAATCATAATAATTTATATTATTTAATAAGTAAAACATAATTTTTGTTCATAAGGAATAGTAAACACAATAAATATTTTTAACTATGGTAAAAAGGTAAAATGGGTTAATTAAGGGTAAAAATAATTTGATAAGGAATAAAAAGTAATCATAAAACTTTCATTATTTTTATTGGATGATTAAATTTAATCTATAATAATCCAATATTTTAATATATGATCTTATTTCAATATCTCCATGATTATGACCTTTATAATAATTTAAGTAAAGGACAAAATGTCACTATTTTACTTTTACAAATATATTATGTGTTCAAATAGAAAAAAAATAAAGTTATGAATTAATATGAATTTTTATTTTGAAAATAATTTAATTTTTTATCAAATGTTAATTTCTTTCAAATTTTTAGTAATTATATAACTACTTTAAATTCTTACGCAATGCCAAAGGAGTAATTATTAAAATAAAATGAAAATAAAATATATGAAACTAAAAATATTAAAAGTAATATAAATTAAATAAATTTTTCTATTCCATGAATTTTTTATACAAATATAACATTTTATGGAATTTTTAATGGTATATATTATAATTTCATTTTTCTCATGAGGTTTGTAAATTAATATTAAATGAAAAGTGTCAAAATTTACATTAATGATAGTTTATAATAAATAATGTTTTATTAAATAAATTAAAATTAATAAAAAATATTATATTCAGAAATATTAATGTTAAATGGTTTATAATATCAACCATTTTCCATTTTTGGTTATTTTTTTTCTTTTATAGAATGTTTTTTGGCCTATAAATAATAAAAACATTATTATCGTAGTAATTGTCAAAAAGTGTTCAAAGGGATTAAAATAAAAAAATAAGGGTGAAAACATCACCTAAACTTGTCAAATTTTTATTTTCTGAGATTATTTTTACTAGGCTTAATATTATTTTATAATATTATCAATTTTAACCCATTTTAATACAATATTTAATTTATATTAATGTTATACTTTAAGAAATGTCAAGAGTGCCCCTCCCCTCTTAAATAAAGGAGTACCTTATGTCCTCATTTACTCGCACTTAAAAATCCTTTGGGTTCAAAAAATACCTACCCAAATACCTTATTTAAATTACTTCCTATTTTCTAAATGCCTTGTTTTTATCATAAAACATTCCTAATAAAGATTTTGGTGTAAACCTTAAGAGGTTGTCTGAAAAATTGGTATAGTTATTAATCAAGAATTTTCATTTTGTTTTTGTTTATAAATTATTTAATTATTATTCAACCATTATGAAATAATTAAAAAATTATATCATATATACTAATATTTTATTATGATAATGTAATAACCTATATTCCTATCCTCTTTCATCAAATGGGGAACGAAACCATCGTACATGCGTACTTGCGGACTACCGCCTCACAAATTGATGTAATTCATTTTCCATCACCTCCTCTTAAAGATGGTTGTGATGGTATATTTAATGTATATATATGTGATATTAATTACATATTTTTCATTATTCGAAGATAATATTTTATTTAATTTCTTACCTTCCCACTCACTGAAAAATTATAATGTCATTCATGTGCACTTCTCGACTACCGCCTCTATGAAGCAATGTGATTCGTTTTTCATCACCACATCACATGGATGATATATATATATGTATATTTAAATAAATAATGTGGTATTTATGATATGATTATATTTATTTAAATATAAAATAATACTTACCTTATTTTCATAATGATCATTGAAAAAAGAAACGCAACTCACATGTATGCATGACATACCGTCTCCATGATTGTAATGTAGTTAATTTTTCATAACTATATATCATTGTAGGTTTTAAAAGTATAATTGATGTAAATAAATTATTATTATTTAATTATTATTATTATTCAGATGATATAATAATGACCTCATTAACCATATTCAACCTACCATAATCATTTTGGACATATGAACTGAATATCATCAAAACATATGACATAAACTTAATTGATTAATTAATTAATTATAACATGGTAAAAGGAATAATAAACTTGAAAAATATTATGAGGAGATAAAATAATTAGCATGAGTTTATTATTTAAGAAGATAAATAACATACATGATGAATCAGACTCAAGGTAAGGGACTCATAGACTAAAAACCACGTTTTAAATGTTTTAAAGATTTTTTTTCTAAATATTTTTCTCCCATGTCCATGTTCTTATAAAATTTTCAAGGAAATTGTTATTTATGCTTAAATAGATGTTAAATTTCATTTTTTACTATAATTAAATTTATTTAAAATATTTTTAAAATAAGGATTATTTTTAAGGTTTTACATAAGGGACTTTATTATGAAAATACTCTTTTAAAGTTTTCATTCCAAATATTTTTCTTCTATGTCCATATTTTAAAAGAAATATCTTATTAATGAATTTATATTGAAATTAAGGAATTATAAAGGAAATTTTATGAGACTTTCAAATATTTCTAAAAGGTTTTAATCAATATTCTTTTTATATATTTTATATGGAACGTTTTTACTTTCTTTACTAGAGACAAAAATGAGTGTTCTATTTTATCATATATGATGATAATGAAATTTCAGATAGATATAATCATTATTTGAAAGATTTTTTCCTTTAAAAGAATTCATGTTTAATTAAAATAAAACTTCTTTCCCTTCTTTTCAATAAATTTTATTTTTGAAAATAGTTTTTCAAAAGGAAAGGGTATTTCGTTATATAAGAGTGTTAGACATATGGATTCAAAAGAGTTTTATTATGTTTTTATGATGAAAAGGTAAAAGATTTAAATTTTTTATTCATGATATGGTCCTTGGAAATTATTTATAATTTTTGAGCCTAATACTTATTATACTACAATTTGATCCATCTTATATCTCAAGATTAAAAGTCAATCCTGATACAACTTATATGACAGGTGATCCCCATTATATATTCCCAGTGAAAGGGGTAATGATTATGTTCTTCATAAACTAATCTTAGAAGTTAAATGTATGTTTATTACAAGTTTAAGGGTTATTGTATGGTTTATATGAATATTATTCCCTAGGGAACCTATAAATCTTTTCTATTTTTGTGAATGGGTTTTCATGAAATTTGTATGATTTTAAAAAGTAAACTGATGATTTTTTTAAAGGAATGATTATGCCCTTTTAGGTTAAAAAGGTATGTTTTATGAAAATGTTTATCATGGGTTCTCATGTTTTCTAATAAATCATCATTGTTATAATTTCTTACTTTATGTTTTCTTAAAATTTGTTTAATGAAAAAAAATTTCATTCAACCTGATTTCATTGAGCTCAATGTTTAAATGAAAACTCTTTTTATGATATCATTGTTTTGAAATAAACTAACAAGTTTCTTTCTTTTTCTCTTTATGTCACCTACTGAGAAATTTTCTCTCATCCCATGTTTTAAAATGTTTTTTATATTATTTAAGGATTGGTAAGGAAAAATATTAAGTCATGTTGAATGATATAAAGATTTTTTATGAAAATAAAATGTGGTTTAGTTTAAAATTTTATATTATGGGAAAAATGGATGCTAATAATAATTTTACACTTTGTAAAATATGGTTTATTATGTATTATTTATAAACTAATTCTATAAAAATCTAAACCTGAAAATATACTAACATTTAATAGAATTAGTTTTAGACTTAAAACTAAATATTATGTAATGATTAAGGTCAAGTCCTTATAGATCGAATCGGAGGAAAGGTTTAGATAACTTTAGAGATTAATATGTTTTCATTATAGTTTAACTTAAGAGTTATAGATACCATCATGTTTTTATGAATTTAAGTTTGATCATAAATTCACATTCATAGACACCCATTTTTAGCTTTTATGTTAGGGGATTTTAAGGTGATTGTTGATATTTTGGGAGATGTTTTATTTGGGTTGAGGTATATGTAACCCTTAGGTTTAATGTGAAGAATTATTTCATAACAATTTTGTTACATTTTTTATGATATAATTAGAAAGATATAATATAACCTTCTAGGTTAAAAATTATTTAATGTTGAAGGTTTTTAAATTATTTTCTGTGGATTTTAAAGTTAAATTATTAAATAATTTATGTGGGTATTGTTGTTACAAGGACTATTTTAAATTTAACATGAAATAATTAATTTCATTTTTTAATTATTTTATTTTATACAGATTAAATATATTTTATAAATATATAAGAAAAAGGATCTCACACAACCTTTTTATCCCTTATAGATGATTTAATCATCGTTATCATGGAAAAATCATGTACAAATGATTTTGAAAGATTTTTGAACATCCATATCACCTTGATGAAACTATTTGATCTATTTAACACCTTTTAATATCTTTAAATTTATAAATACTATGAAATATATTTTATTTGATTTCAAAATCTCAACTCATCCATCTCATTAGGTAACGGAAATATCACAAAGGACTTGATTATTTCTATTCTAAATATATGGACTTTTTGTTGGAAGATAAAGTGGATATCAACAGAATAAAAGGGGACCTTGATATTTGGATATATGGTATGAGTAATATTATTACATTATAAGTTTGAAACATGATTTAGTTTATATTTAAGAATCATAAGAAAATATTTCAAATATTTTATTTTAATAATAAAGTATTAACGAATAAGACAACAAATCATGGTTTCTGGTTTAAGAATGAATTTCATTAAAGGATATGTTCATCAATGATGTTTTGATATATTCTAAATATTATGAGAATCATGAAACACCAAAGTATTATTCTATGTTTGATTTAATTTTCAAAATTTGGAAACATGTGTTAGATAGAATTTATACCTCTGAAAAGTGGTGTAATGAAAAGGTTATAATTTTTTAGAGACATTTATTAAGTCTTAATAGATTTTTTAGGTATATGTATCCTTTAAGATTTACTTGAGTTTAATTAAATTTTATTTGAGGAAGAATTACTTTACATTTTTTGGACATAGTTTTAAAGGTGTTAAGAACCTTTAAGGTTTATATGATATTTTACATTGAGTTTATTATGTGTTATTATGAATTTATAATATATATTTTATCGTATTGATAACCATGGGATAAAAAAATGTTTTGGTGATTAAGTGATTGATGTTATTTTGATATATTTTCACCATTTTTGGAACCTTATATGATTACGGTAAACATAAAATTATGGGATTCTATATTAGGAATCAAGGATGAATCATATTTTGGAAGAATGTATGATTTTAATGTGGCTTTATAGTGATTCATGTTATGTATGGAAATTATTGGAGATTATAAACATTTTTAATGTGATACATTAAGAGTGATTGATTTTATTTGGAGAAAAATTTAAAATTTATCTTGCAAGAATATATATAACATCCCATTACAAATCTATTAGGTATTTATTTAACCTCATTGTGGTTTTCCTCTTTTGTTGTCTGTATAGAGCTAAAAATGAATTGGTAGGATACCTATAATGGTGAAATCACAGATTTCATAGAATCTTAGATTTAACTGATGGTTTCTATAGTCTAGAGAAGAATTTCACACTGTGTAACTAGGTTATACGACATTTAATGGTTGTTGGGTGAAATCCATGAGAAGGGTTCATACCAAGGTTACATGACATGATGAGAATTTACATGTCTTGATTTATTTTAAATATCAGATTTTTAATCCAAGATGGTGGTTTTTTCAGTATTTTTGAACATTGTGGATTTCATCAAAGGTAAAGGAGTTACACATAGTGTCAGAGAAAGTAATTTTTAGGGTGTTTTTTAGGTTTTCGGTTTCCATTCAACTGCCCATTTTCTTTTTCTCTCGAACCAAAGTTCCTCTCTAGTGATTTTATGATACATTATTCCTTTCGAATAGATCTGTTCGGCATTTGATCTCCATTGTGATTGTGGTGCGTCTCTCTAGGTGAGTTATATTTATTCTTATTTGTTTCCATTAATCAAGGTAGTTCCCATGGGTTTCATTATCATATTCATTGGTCTAAAATTGGTGTTTCTTCAGGTCTTCCTCTGGATACATGGTTCGATCTCATTATGAAGGTTGTTCCTTTGTGGTTGTGGTATGACGGGTGCTTGTTCTTGTGGTATGTTGGATTCCTCCTTCCTATTGACCCCTTGTTTTATAAATTGGATCAATATTTATATGTGGATTGGATTCTAGGGACTTCGTTGACATCATTGTGTTTTCCATGTTGGTGGATCTCGTTACGGGCATGTCCGGCCCAAGTTTTGAGGTAGGTGGTTCCGTCTCTAGCCTATGTTGATGAACCTTATTATTCATGTTTTATAAACTGATTTATAAAAGGAATTGGTATGATGGTTCTATGTGTTTTGAAAAGATTTTTTAAAAGGAAAATAGTTTTTTCTGGTTATTGATAAATGAAAATAAAAGGGATATATTCAAATAATTGAAATGGATTTGTGAAATGGTTTTGAAATGGTTTTGAAATCATTGGAATGAAATCTAAAAATGAGCACATCAGTTACCATGGGTACATAGGTGGAAGGTTTATCTTGATTCCATCATCCATTTTTTGTGATTAACGATGGGTTTTATCATGGCTCTTTGTTGGGAAAAAATCCCTCAAGGTATCATTGAATCATTTTTGAGGCGATTGTGTTTGTTGACAAAGTGGACATCTGAGTGGTGATTATTGACAAAGAAAAACAATGACATACAAATTTGTTTACAAAGAGGATTTCATGGTGGAAGGTCGAGTTCAAGATCTATGGTTAATGATCCATGTTTGATTCCAGAACATTGACAAAGATATGGATAATCTAGAGGCGGTAAAAAAAGAACAGATACATGGTGGCGCCATTTTCCAGTGTTTGCCAAATTTTTGGACCTAAAAATCGACAAATAAAGAAAAGTGGTTTTTGTCAAAGGAACTTTTGCGCCATGTACTTGAAGGCTTGTAAACTTGCGCGCCATATGTTTTTCAAGATCAGATCATCAAAATATGGTAGAGGGATAAGTGTTGCGCAAGTATTGGGTTGGTCACGCAAGTGACTTGCGTGCCGTGAAGAGACTTGCACGCCAATGCCTTGGAAGCTTGAGAACTTGCGTGCCTATAGTTTTTCAAGATCATAAGATCAAAATATGGCAAAGGAAAGAGTTCCGCACAAGTTTGGATGTTGGTTACACAAGTGACTTGCAGGGGAGAGACCAGCGTGCTGAGACTTGCGCGCCGAGGGTGGACATGTGCTCCGTCGCATAGGGTGTTCCAAATGGCTATAAATACTGGACCACCCCTCCTCGTTCTTAATGGAGTTCAACACTTTGAAAAATCAGATCTCCCGTCGCACAGGTGTAGTGGTTGCGCAAGTGGTGTGTGGTCACGCAAGTGGACTTGTGCGCTAGTGATGGAAGTTGTGGGCTGTTTGGTAGTTGCACGCCAATATTGTTTTGGGCGTAAAAGGAAGTGAGTCGCACAAGTTTGGAGTTGGAGAATCTTGTGTTGCGCTAGTGTCTGAGGAGGAATTGTGTGCCAGTTGTGACTTGCTCACAAATACTTGCGCGCTGAGGTAGACTTGGGCGCCAATTAAGGTTGATTCCCCGACCATATTTTCAGGCCACGTGGAAGCTGGAAGATTTATCGATACCTTCGGTGCAAAGTGATATTCATCTACGGGTGAAAGTTGGGCTTCAACAGAGCATCCACATACAACAGAGGATGCATTATTTCATGCAAATGAAGAGACCTACAGGTCTATAAACTGTGAGTAGATTCCTTCCCGATCAGTGAACAAAGGAAGATGAAGAAGGTGATCCTCTCTATCGGCAGTGAGCCAGAGAGAGAGAAATAGGGAGTGACCCTTGGGAAAGCAGTGAGCTGACCCTAAAACTTGTAAAGGCAGTGATCCTGGGATATAGTGACTGTACCTGAACCCTTGTATCCACATCTAGTGAAGAATAATGGAATTTGGTACGACTGGCAACTTGTCGGCATATGCTCCTTGGACGTAGCCCAGTGAGGGTGAACCAAGTAAAAAACTATGTGTCTGCCTTCTTACTTCCCTGTATTGCATTTAAAGCATAATCATCAGATAAAGAAGAGAGTAAGTGATCATAATAAACACACAAGTTCAAACAAAGTGACCCTTGTAATAAAGAGGTCAAGATCCAGTGGGGCAGGAAGAATTTTGAAAAAGAATATCCATACCCTGATTCACCCCCCCCCCCCCTCTCAGGGTATATAGGCCCCTATTGGTCCTAACAGTTGGTATCAGAGCCAGGCTTCCTTTATCATATTTGTTTGCTCTGAATTGGTTCATTCGATTGTTCAAGTTAAATATCCAATCTTCTCTTATCATATTGTGCCATGGCAAAAGGAAGAACATCAAAGAAGAAGCAGAAAGCTAGTGGAATTACCCACTGTGGAAGTGTCAATGGAAAGAGTGTGATTCAGTTAATGGAATCATGTAGTGAACAGAAAAATGATTTAGATGAATCATATTACAAAAATACTTACTCATTCAATGATGCTGAAGGAATGATTGAATAACCTAATTTTCCAAGTGATGTTGGAACCACTGATGATGAAGAAACACCAAGAAGTCAAAAAGTGGAAGTTGTCCACAAGGAAAAATAATTGGATAAGAAATTGGATGAAGAAGTTAAATCTAAAAATATAAGGATCCAAGTAATGGAAATTGAGGTCAAAAATCTGAGAGGCTTAAATCAAAGTCTTATTGATGTGGCTACTAACCTAAAGGAGAAGAATGATTCTCAAGGAGAATAACTACAAAAGATGTCTAAAATGAAAGGAAAAAAAGGGCTGGTTAGTTTGAAGAAAATAAAAAGTCCGATGAAGTTTAGAATCTGAAATCTAGAAATGATGATCTAGCAACACAGTTGTCCAAAGAAGTTTAGAAGAATCTAATGCTGTAACAAGAGAATGAATCTGCCTCTGAATATGTTTCTCAAGAAAAAATGAAGGTGAAGGAGAAAACTGACATGGTGGAAAATCTCACATGAGAACTTGAAGATGAGTTGAGTAGCCAGAAGAATCTTAGAAAAGAACTTAATGCTCAACTTGAATCAAGAGATAAAAAGATTCAGAAACTAGAGGAATAAATAGAATCAGTCAATAAAGAAATAGAGAAATCTAAATCTGAAGGTAATCCCAAATTGAAGAATGCACTGCACTTATTATTTGATTATCCTTCAGCAGGTGATGATAAAATGGAAGAAAAATTTGCTATATCAGAGGAGAATCATGAAAGGATTGTATCATACCAAAGGCCATCCTTTTTTGGAAAATCTAGAATTGAATATGATGATCCCACTCCTATGCGTGATAAGAAAAATGTCGTGAAAATCTCTCGAGGTAAGAAAAACCTTATAGGTTCTAGAGATAGACCTAACAATGATTTTACAGGAAGAAATGATAGCATGTTCTATTTCTGCGGGATTCATGGCCACACATCAAGCTTCTTTCCAGATGCTCTGGAATACATTTCAGGCTGTGAAAATAGAAACTTCAATAAATATGAGAATAAGAAGATGTGTCATGAGAAATCAGAAAGAAGAATATCTCAGAGGAAAGCATTCGTTAGATGCTATTACTGTGGAATAATGGGACACACCATAAGTATGTGTCAGGAATCTCAAGAGGCTCGTGTCAGAAGAAGAACTCATGGTGTATCAGCATCTCGACATAGAAATGACGAAACGGTGTATGCCTTTGATGGAAGATGTTTTATATGTTCAGATTATGGGCATTTGGCAAGAAATTGCAGCAAAAAGAACACAAGAAAGGAAAAGGAACTAGAAAGGAGATTCTCGACTCCTATGATGCATAATGAGAAATTATACACTAGGAGACAAAGTGGAAAGGAGAAGAATAGTCTTAGAGCCTCCGGGGAATCACATGGATCTGAATGAAAGGTGTATCAGTCACCTCCTCTGTCATACTGACAACAGCTCTCAAGGAGAGCATGTGAACAAACCTAGAAGATTAAGTGGAGATCTACTCCATATGTGATAAAGAAGAATGAACGTTCAATGAAGGAATCACCACCAGTGAAAAAGAGTGTGTTGACTCAAACATCTGGTAAAAGAAAAATGAAAAAATAATGTATTGAAAAATTCGCATGTCGTGTTCCACAGCAAAAAGTGGAGGAAGGTGAAAGATCCTTGCAATGGTGGAAGAAGCAAGGGAAGATGGAAATAAAAGATATTCCTTGTCTGGGAAAGAATCAAGGGAAATGGAATTTTGGTGGAACATCAAAGACGGAAATGTGTACTAGTGGGTTTGAGCCCCAAATTGTGAAAAATTCCAAGCCAGTATAATCTACAAATCAGAAAAAGGCTCAGAATGTGAGTAAAGAATTCATAGTCATATGGACAGAGTAGTTAAAATTGGCTAGGCATCTAGAAGAAGCAATAAAAGAGTGTGATTCTATGTAAGAAATAATCAAAGGGTCGACCCATTAATATCAACCACAATCCTCGTCCTGAGGATTCTAGAAGCACCCCTCTCCCTATGTATATAAATGCTATTAACTGATGATTCATGTGTTTCAAGTTCTAGGGAGATATGATCCAATGGGAAGTGGTATCTAAGTATGTGAAGTGGAGAAGTGATATGCTCTACAGTTTCAATTGATTCAAATAAGGTGCCAGAGTTGAAGAAGAAAGGGAGCAACAGATCATAATAGGAAGTGATTGTGCTATTAACTCTATCTCTTGTTTCCTACACCGAGTTCCAACTCAGTAGGCTTAGAGATTTGGTTAATGGCTCGATGCTGAGTGCCATATTAGAATAAATGATGCATGAGGAGAAGAATGGTTATGAGTCTAAATAGTGGGACTAACCCCAGGACGTGTGTCATAACATAGGGGGAGAATTCAATAACAAAATCAGATGCAAGATCCATCAATGCAATAATTTAATGACTCAACTTAGGTGTCGTCTATGGAGGGAAGACATATTGCGGGGGAAGTAGTAATATTCAATCATTTCATGGTTACTTATTTTTCTCTAATAATGTGGTATCAGCTGACTATTTTCAGGATACCAAGAAGCTGCGAGAGAAAATAAAAGGTGTTTCAACAAAAATATGAGAAAAGAAGTTAAAATAAATGACGTCATTGAACAATGACACAGTGAAAAGTTTTCTTTTAAAATTGAGGAAGTGGTAAGAGACTCAGGGAGAGTGTAAGTGGCTAAAGTTGATTCAGAAGAAGATACAGATGGTGAGTACGAGGAAGTAGAATCCTTATCTGCACATAAGCGAAAGAGTCAAGCTAAAATTGACAGGCAGAACATCATCAGTGATGAGTTAGCTCTAGTTCAGACAAGGAAAATGAAATCACTATAGCAGGAATCTTTTCTATCTCAGGTTGTGCCAAAATGATTTGATGATGCAGCTGAAGATGATAACTGGGTTCAGGCTATGAATGAAAAGCCTGATCAGATTGAGAAGAATCAGACATGGGATATTGTTTTGAGGCCAGCAGACAAGAATGTCATCATGACTAAATGGGTCTATCGCAACAAGATGAATGAATATGGAAATTTGATTCGAAAAAAAGAATGACTAGTGTTCAAGGGATACTCCCAGATAGAGGGTATAGATGTTGATTAGATATTTGCACCGGTTGTAAGGCTGGAGACAATCAGATTATTTTTTGCCATAGTAGTGCAATAAAAGTTCAATGTGTTCCAGATGGATGTCAAATCCGCATTATTAAATGGTGTTCTGGAAGAGGAGGTTTCTATTGACCATACAGATGGTTTTCTCATTCATGAGCATGAGAAAAATGTTTGCAGGCTGAAGAAGGCGTTGTATGGGTTGAAACAAGCACCAGGAGAATGGTACTCAAGGCTTGATCAATACTTGAAGAATCTTGGTTTCCAGCATGGTGGAGTTGATTACAACCTCTATTTCAACAACGATAGTAATCAAAGGATGATGGTGCTGGTTTATGTCGATGACATAATATTTGGTGGATCAGATGAAGCTCAGTGCAGACAGTTGTCCGAATTCATGAAAAGTGAGTTTGAAATGTCAATGGTTGGAGA
Source organism: Viscum album (assembly GCA_963277665.1). Lineage (NCBI taxonomy): Eukaryota > Viridiplantae > Streptophyta > Magnoliopsida > Santalales > Viscaceae > Viscum > Viscum album. The sequence continues at coordinate 788,910,515 of OY728166.1, forward strand.
GAAAACGTTTTTCCTTGGTCTTTAGGTGACACAAGGAAGGAATGAAACATTCATTTCTCAATAAAAATATTATAAGGAGGTTATGAGAATATTTGGAATGGAAATTTCCAAGGATATGAAAACTCCAGTTGCCACCCAGATGAAATTATCAAAAGATGAGGATAGCAACGCAGTTAATATCACAGAATACAGGAAAATTATTTGAAGTCTGTTGTACTTGACTGCGACAAGGCCTGATATTGTTTTCGCCACAATCCAAGCAGTGAGATATCAGATTAATCCCAAGGAAATTCACATGCTTGCATTGAAAAGAATACTTCAGTATATCAAAGGCACCGTGGATTTAGATTTGATGTATAATGATAAATATCAATAAGTGTTATTGGGTTACACAGATGCAGATTGGGCCGGATCAGTAGATGACAGAAAATCAACATCAGGAGGTGCATTCTATCTTGGTGGATTGTGTATTTCTTGGCTAAGCAAGAAGCAAGATTGCATCTCATTGAGCACTTCAGAGGCTGAGTATATTGCGGCCACTCAATCGTGCACACAACTATTGTGGATAAAGCAGCAGCTTGACAATATGGGAGTTGAAGTGAAGTCTCCGATCAGAATCTAGTGTGATAACTCAAGTGCTATTAATATAGAAAAAATCTCTTCCATCACTCAAGGAAAAATTACATTTAGATCAAATATCATTTTATCAAGGAGAAGTTTGAGTAGGGAATCGTGAAGTTAGAGTATCTGCCTACAGATCTACAGGTTGGAGACATTTTGACAAAGGCCTTACCCAAGGAAGCTTTTGAGAGGCATCGACTGGCTCTGGGAGTTCAGTCGACTCCCCGCACTGGAAAGATTGTGGATGTGGAACCAAGCCCCTCTCCATGAGGTATGATGTGTTTTTCCCTAATGTGCTCATATGTGTTCTCTACTCTGTTATAGACTGCAAAGGAGTGACCTTTGGGTTCATTGACAAAGGGGGAGAAAATAATGAGTGTTCAAGGGGGAGACAGTGTGGAAATTTGATAAATCATGATTGATATGGGGAGAAGATGACAAGTGGAGCAACGAGATAGGGAGAGCAATGAGAAAGGGGGGCGTATTGAATCTGACGATGCTAGAAGTGATTGATCAAATAATAGATATCACAACAGCTGAGGATCGTGATAAAATCAGAAGAGTGGTGTTGGAGAGTGGTAATAATATTTCCAAAAATTGGTATCAATTTGGAAACAATTGGTATCAGTTAGGTGTCAACAGAGGGCGTCAAAGTTGAAGTGATTCATTGATGAAATTTTTATTTACTCTTGTTTCTCAGGCCGATCATTTCTCATGTGGGCTTAGAGTATGTGTTTAGTAAATCCTTGATCGCTATTAGAATCGTGATAGGCGACTAGCGGCTGAAGAATCAATGATGTATCTTTTTAAGTAAGAGTTTTTAACAAACCCAAAGGGGGAGATTTTTAGGCAAAAATCCCTCAAGGTATCATTGAGTCATTTTTGAGGTGATTCTGTTTTTTGACAAAGTGGACATCTGAGTGGTGATTGTTGAGAAAGAAAAACAATGACATACAAATTTTTTGAAAAAGAGGATTTCATGGTGGAATGTCGAGTTCAAGAGTTGTGGTTAATGATCCTTGTTTTATTCAAGAACATTGACAAAGAGATGGATAATCTAGAGGGGGTACAAAAAGAACAGATACATGGTGGCACCGTTTTCTAGTGTTTTCAAATTTTTGGGCCGGAAAATTGACAAATGAAGAAAAGTGGATTTTGGAAAAGGGAATTGCGCGTCGTGTACTTGAAGGCTTGGAAACTTGCACGCCATATGTTTTTCAAGATCAGATCATCACAATATGGAAAAGGGTTAAGTGTCGCGCATGTATTGGGTTGGTCACGCAAGTGACTTGCACGCCGTGAAGAGACTTGCGCACCGATGCCTTGGAAGCTTGAGAACTTGCGCGCCTGTGGTTTTTCAAGATCAGAAGATCAAAATATGGCAAAGTAAAGAGGTTTGCGCAAGTTTGGAAGTTGGTCGCGCAAGTGACTTGCAGGGGAAGAGACATGTGTGTCGAGACTTGCGCGTCGAGGGTGGAATTGCGTGTCGTCGCATAGGGTGTTCCAAATGCCTATAAATACTGGACCACCCCTCCTCATTCTTAACGGAGTTCAACACTTTGAAAAATCAGAGCTCCCATCATGTAGGTGTGGTGTTCGCGCAAGTGGTGTGTGGTTGTGCAAGTGGATTTGTGCGCTAGTGGTGGAAGTTGCGCGCTGGTTGGTAGTTGCACGCCAATATTGGTTTGGGCATAAAAGGAAGTGAGTTGCGCAATTTTGGAGTTGCAGAAGCTTGTGTCGCGAAAGTGTCTGAGGAGGACTTGCGCGCCAGTTGTGACTTGCGCGCCAGTTGTGACTTGTGCGCCCATACTTGCACGCCGAGGTAGACTTGCACGCCATGTAAGGTTGATTCCTCGGCCATATTTTTGGGCCGCGTGGAAGCTAGAATATTGCCCGATACTTTCAGTGCAAAGTGATATTCATCTACAGGTGAAAGTTTGGCTTAAAAAGAGCATCCACATACAAAAGAGGATGCATTCTTTCATGAAAATGAAGAGACCTATGGGTCTATAAACTATGAGTGGATTCCTTCCAGAGCAGTGAGCAAAGGAAGAGGAAGAAGGTGATTCTCTCCACCGGCAGTGAGCTAGAGAGAGAGAAATAGGGAGTGACCCTTGGGAAAGCAGTGAGCTAACCCTAAACCTTGTAAAGGCAGTGAGCCTGGGATAGAGTGACTGTACCCAAACCCTTGTATCCACATCTAGTGAAAAATAGTGTAATTTTGTACGACCGGAAACTTGTCGGCGTATGCTCCTTGGACGTAGCCCAGTGAGGGTGAACCAAGTAAAAATCTTTGTGTATGCCTCCTTACTTCCCTGCATTGCATTTAAGGCATCATCATCAAATAAAGAAGAAAGTAAGTGATCATAATAAACACACAAGTGAAAAAAAAAAGTGACCCTTGAAATAAAGAGGTCAGGATCCAGTGGTGCAGGAAGAATTTTGAAAAAGAATATTCATACCCTGATTCACCCCCCCCCCCCTCTTAGGGTATATAGGCCCCTATTGGTCCTAACAGTCTTTACTCTATTTCCTAGGCATGTTGTTATATGGGACTAATATTGGCATTGTTGGAGGTTTTACTCATGGGGTATTCCTATGCTTCATAGTCTTGTGTTCTAGAAAACGAATTGCGCACTTGATTGGTTGTGGTATGGGTAGTCTGCTAGTCTGACTTATAGTGATCCTTGGTGTTGATACCTGTGATTTTGTTTTCATTGCATGGATTTCTATTTTAACCTTGATATGAATTTTTATGCTTCTGAAATAATGATATGTAAAATGTTATTTGAAATTGATATACCTACTTTTGTCTGAGAACTATGATGAAGGGGAAATTTTTACTATGTTTTCCATAAAACCGATTTATTGTTTATCATGACATGTTTTATTTAAAATGAGCATACAAGAATTGTTATACATAGACATGTTATGGAACATGTGGGTTGGATCCAATTGAGCCTATTATCTCACACCATGTGCACCTCCTTGGTGGTGTACAGACCTACGTATGTCTTCCAATGTATGGAAAGTTAAGACTCCACATTGAGGTAGTGAGGTTTTGTGTCAGTTGAGTTGGGTAGCTGGTGTTGAGATGGTGGGAGTTCATATAAAACATCACATAGAGTAGTTGTTTGGTTTTTCTCCTTTTTAGTTGGACTAGTCTCTTGGGATTTTGTCTACTTTTATAATCGTTTGTTTTCACTATTTTCTTATAGCTATGTCATATATTTTATTAGTTTTCTGCTTTTTATTCTAGATTCATGTATATATATGTCATGTGATTGTTCAGGTTGGGAGAAATTGTTCCCTCTAGTTTGTTGTTCGATGTCTGAGTGCTTGTCTCCCGCCCATGGGGATCGAGAACTCCCTTTGGGTATGTGACGGGTCTATTTAGGTGCCAAGTTTGAGGGTAAACAGGGTTGGTTTATTACAATTTGGAATCAAAGTTGTTATGTACCTAAGAGTCCCTATCTTGGGACATATATTAAACTGGAGATATGATCGTTTGGACTTAAGAGGTATGTTTTGAAAAGTGTTTGGCTATCTCTTATCATGATGGGACTCAAGTTGACTCGAGAGGTTGGGATATATGTCTCTAGTGTTGGGTTTTTTTTAAATCATAGTTTCTACTAATGGGATTTCTAGTTTGAAATGATATTTAATCTGTTGTTTGATCATTCCTTCTATTTCAGTGTGCAGTAGTATGCCTCTGAGACGTCTTCCATGAGTTCCTTAAGAAGGTGAAACTGATGTTCCTCAAGGAAATATGTCAATAGATCAGCATCTCATTGAGACTATCATACAGTCGGTTCATGCTATTGATCAGGATGTACAATGAATTTAGAATGTATTTTTTGATGTACAAAAAGGATCTGGGGAGAGAGAGAGAGAGATCAAGGGAATTCTTGTGCGATAAATCATCATCCTTTAAAAGAAAAAATGAACCTCAAGAGGTGGAGGACAGGTTGTATAAGATCGATTAGATCTTCAACTTCCTGAAGACACCTTCGAATATCAAGGTGACATTTAGATTGTTAAGGATCGAGGGTTATGGTAAGAAATGTTTGGATTCTATGGTTTAGGCAACAAAAATGTGAATTTGGATTAGAAGGGTTTTAAAAGCCTGTTCTTCTAGACATTTTGTCTGGAGACCTTGATGTTGGAAAAATATATTAAGTTCCTCTCTTTATATTAGGGTGAGTATTAGGCATTGTCTTACACCAATCAGTTTGTTGAGCATGTATGTTTTTCTCCAAACGTGGTGAAGAATGGCCAGGTAAAGGCTCAGAAGTACCTACAGGGTTTGAAACCGGATATTAGGTTGTAGGTATTTATGTTGAAACTTTCTACCTATGTGGATACAGTAGAAAGAGCTATGATGGTATAGATGGTTATGGTGGGGAAGGATGGTTCCCCCACCCCTTCTCTTCCATCTAGTGGTAGTTTCAATGGCATTCATGGGAAAAAGAGGAAGAGGCGGGATCATTATAGAAGTGGTGGAGGTGGGTCTCAGTAGAGAGCCTCCTCCACACCATCTTTAATAGCTAGAAATGTGCCAATGACTTTCTATCGGTGTGTTAAGGTCCGACATGAAATATGTTCTTCTCCTATGACCATCAATACGTGCAAAATTTTTGGATGGGTTGGTCACTTGAAACACTTCTATTAGGATATGATAACACCACATTATTATTATGGTTCGTCGACTCCAAAGGCTATTGCGGGGTAGTCAGATGTTGTGAGGACCGATGGGATCTAGCCACATACCTTTGGAGTGAATCAATTTCACATAGTAGATAAGTGTCCAGTGGAAGTTGATGTAGGTCTGACAATAGTGCGTGGTACTATCTATATTTCAACTTCTATAACAGTTTCATTATTTGATACTTTTATCTCCCACTCATTTATATATGTACATTTTTTTATATTCTTAAAATTATAATAGAACTTATGTCTTTAACAATGGATTTAGTGACGCCTCTGGGTAATAGGAAAGAGTAGGGGTTTTGGTGTCCTTCTTGTTCGTTAATGATAGCTTATACAGAGTTGGTCTGGGATTTTCTTATTCTTGATCTGGATTTGTTTTATGTCATCATTAGTATGGATTGGATTTTCACTCATTGAGATGAGGTTGATTTTTATCATTGGTGTGTTTTTTTCTTGATGTTGATGGGATCTCTCATGTGTTTCAGGGGGTGTGGGACCTGAGGTCTGGTCGTGTAGGACCTTCCGGCCCATAGCATAGGAGTTTGTTGTTTGTTGTCACTAAGGGAAAAACTGTTTTTTGCGACGGGTTATTTGCAATGGGAATAGGCACCCCATCACAAAAAAACTTACACGCATATTGGGGTTGTTTTCCCACCAAACCTCGTGAAAGGGTATTTGCAACGGGTTGGCACCGCCCATCACTAATGTCGGGAGGCGGTAAGACCTAGTTGAGACGAGGGATCCCCCATCGCAAATAACTGGAAGCGGTAAAAACCTATTTGTGATGGGATGTCGTTCGGTCGCAAATAGTGTGTCGGCATGTTACTTTTTGCGACGGGCCCCATCACAAATAACCTTTTAACCACCGACCGTAATTAATATGACCGAGGGTATTTGCGATGGGACCCATCGCAATAAGTACTATTAGCGACGGTAATCCCATCGCTAATAGTCTCGTCCCAACTAATCTAACATATACATACCCCCCATCCATGTTTTCTCTTCTCCTGAATTTATTCTTCCTCTGCTTCTCTAAACTCTAATTTTAGAGAGAAAATTTTTGAGAGTTATTTTTTTTACGAAGTTGTGAAGCCGTCTACAATTATAAGAGATCATGTTTAAAGGTATTTATGTTTTATTTAATTTAGTATTTATTTCATTTTTTTTATATTAATTTTAATTATTTTAGATTAGTTATAATTAAGTTAGATTTAAATTGTTTTTTCATCCATAATAATTAGTAATAATTAGTAATAATTGGTAATAATTAGTAATAAATAGTAATAAATAGTAATAATTAGAAATAATTAGTAATAAATAGCAATAATTAGGAATAATTAGTAATAATTAGGAATAATTAGGAATAATTAGTAATCATTATGAATGAATACAAATAAATATGAATAAATACGAATAAATAACAAAAAAATAGCAATAAATAGCAATAAATAACAATAAATACAAATAAATACAAATAAATAGCAATAAATAGCAATAAATAGCAATAAATAGAAATAAAGAGAAATAATTAGCAATAATTAGCAATAATTAGAAATAATTAGGAATAATTAGGAATAATTAGGAATAATTAGTAATAATTAGAAATAATTAGGAATAATTAGTAACAATTAGTAATAAATAGAAATAAATCGAAATAATTAGTAATAAATAGGAATAATTAGCAATAATTAGGAATAATTAGCAATACTTAGAAATAAACAGCAATAATTAGGAATAAATAGGAATAAATAATAATAAATAGAAATAATTAGAAATAATTAGCAATAAATAAAAATAATTAGCAATAATTACTAATAAATAGTAATTGATAGTAACAAATAGTAATAATTAGTAATAATTTGTAATGATTAGTAAAAATTAGAAATGATTAGTAATAATCAGTAATAATTAGTAATAAATAATAATAAATAGTAATAATTAGTAATAATTAGTAATAATTAGTAATATTTAGTAATAATTAGTAATAATTAGTAATAAATAGTAATCAATAATAATCAATAGTAATAAATAGTAATAAATAGTAATAAATAGTAATAAATGGTAATAAATGGTAATAATTAGAAATAATTATTAATAAATAGCAATAATTAGGAATAATTAGTAATAAATAGTAATAATTAAGAATAATTAGTAATCATTATGAATGAATACAAATAAATACGAATAAATATGAATATGTAAAGACCCTAGAATTTCAGGAAAACTTTTTTCTTAATTTTTTTGGATTTTTACAAGTACGCAGTTTCTGACGGCACCTGATTCTGAGGCCCGGTGTGCCCGGAATCAATTTCCGAAGTTTAACTCGGGTACGTTCAGTAAACGAACGAACATGTTTTTCTATCTTTTGAACCGGTGCTCGGAATTGAAATCCGAGGGCACCGTTGAAATCGCAGCGTGGGTTTTCTCTTTAGAAGAATTTCACCTTGACGGTAGATGATCGGGTATGAAAGTTAGTTTTTGGGGTTTTACGTGGGTTAATAAAATAAAATAAGTGAACAATTTATTTTATTTTGTTAAACACGTGTCGTGCGGATAAAGTGGTTAGAAGCCCCACTTAGGAGTTGGTGGTGGGACCGCCACACCCTAACCCCCCTTGATAGGTTATGGTGGTGGGTCCCACCGAGATCCAACTTCCCATGTGAGGTTGATTGTGGTGGAAACCACACAAGGCCTCCAATTAATGGGAGGGGAATCATAACTCCTTGACTCCCCCTCATTTATGAGGGAGAGACTCTAGGTTTAAATCCCCATCTTAATTGAGGAGGATGAAACCTCCCTTTTTAATAAAGGGGACCACCCAAGCATTAACCCCCCGTTTTGACTTCATCCTCATTTTAATGTGCCACCACAGCGGATTAATTGGGTGGAGCCCTCTGTCATAAATCCTCCATTTATGACTTGCGTGCCAACGACAAACACTCCCACTCCTATATAAAGGAGGCAAGGGGAGGGAGTTCTGGACGGATTCTTCAAGTGGCGGAATGCTAGTAGCGAAGAACAGTGCCCAGTACAAGGAGAGTTTTCCTCTTCCTCCAACGAAGAATGAAGAATGTTGACGCCGCCCTCGGCTCCTTCCTTACGATGTTGACGGAATGATGCTGGTCTTCCGCGACGCCCGTCTTCCACGACTTGCCATCGTTTAACACTGTTTTATGAGGTAGGGGTTTATTTTGAGTATGTTATATTCCCATGATTCATCCCTTCTAGAAAAAATAACGTGGTTCAACTCATTATCAAGTTGATCCGCGAATGATGTCTGTTGCGGGTTGGGAATAGTTGTTTTCGGGAAAAATGGTGGATGGACAATTTCAATGTTTTTTGGTTAAATTGTTCTTCGTACAACGTGAAACCTTGTTTATCTTTGGAAAATTGTTATCGGCTAACACAGAGGGTGCGGACCGAACAAACAAAGACCAACGACCCTCTGCATATTGTTTTTTGGTGCATGGATTGACGGGCGACAATGAAACGGGACCGCAACGGTGTTTGAAAACCTTCACAGTAAATTTCGGGACCCGAGAAGACCGTCGGCGCAGACGGAAGTTAAAACGGACCACCGGAGCAACTCCAGTGGCCCGAGGAAGATCCTGGTGGCGCGGGTCGCCGGCGCGGCGGCACCGGCGACCAGAGGCGAGGGTAGGAGCCGGCGACCGGAGGCGGCGGTCGGAGCCGTCCGGCCGCCTGGAGGCGGCGGCGCCCCAGCAGGCTGCCGGAGAGGATCCGTCGCGACAATAGCCGCGGCGGCGAAGGGCCGTACCCCACGGCCATATGGGATCCGGAAGGTGGGGCGGTGCCAGCAGGCACCGTCAGTAACAATTAACGGGGGGCCGCACCCCCCGCTCGGTGCAACGCGCTCGACCAACCGGCCGAGCCGCAACCAGCCACCGGGCCGGGGCGCAAGCGCCGGGTCGGGCTGCGCTGGCTGGGCCGACCGGGCTAGGCTGCGCCCAACCAGGCTGGACCCGGACCTGAGTCGGGTCTGACCCGGTTTGGGCCGACCCAGGGGGTGTTGGGCCGGGTCAGACCGGGCCCAGACCCCCTATTTTCTGACCATTTTCGGTTAAATAGACATATATTGATCTACGGACCTCTGATCTACGCACCGTCAATTGCGTAGAATTCCTTGAATTGAGACGGTCATTTTGGTATATTACACTCAAGGTTTCGGCAATGTTTGGTTAACGGATGGGTTGGTTCGAACTAGAAACCAACCGGGCCCTCGGAGTGGAAACGCTTATAACTTGAGAATCAGACGTCCGATTGACGTGTCGTCAACTACGTTGGATTCCTCTTGATGAGGTGGTTCTTTTGGAATAATCCACTTGAGGTTTCGATGCAGTTGGAGTACGTTCGGGTTGGTTTATCTTATAAACCAATCGGACCCCTCGAGTGGAAAAGCCAATAACTCTCAGACCGGACGTCTGTTTGACGAACCATCAGCAGCGTTGGTAATCTCATAGAGAAAAGGTTCCTATGAGTATACCCCATGGGATTTTGGGGTACAGTTGATAAACGGACGGGTTGGTTCATACACAAATCCAACCGGGCCCCCGGGACTAAAAGGCTAATAACTCACAGACCGGGCGTCTGATTGACGCACCGTCTATTGCATTGAGACCCATATGACGAGGCAGTTCTTTGAGATACTTCTTCATGGGACATCTTGACACTTGGTGTGTCAACTAGTAGCTCATGGAGCAGATCCTCCTGGAGACAAGCATAAGGAGTACGGTGACCTTGTAGCAGGCTGAGACCTGATGACTGATTGTTCGATTCGATTCGGAGTGACTTGTATAGCCCAGTGGGGAGCACTACTCTGTGAGGTGGCAGACCCATAGCAGAGGAGCACTAATTTTTGAGGTGGAAGACCCGCGATACTCGATAGGAAGAGTACCCTTGTAGGCCATGAGGGGGAGCACTACTGTGTGAGGTGGAAAACCCATGGCGGGGAGCACTACTTCGTGAGGTGGAAGACCCGCGGTACTCGACAGGAGGAGTACCTCAGCAGTCTAAGGTTAGTGAGTGGCAAATCGAAGTCGTGACAGGACTACTGTGCTTGATAGAGGACGAGTTCTCCAGCAGCCATGTTTTTGTCATCATGAATGAAAATATTGGTTTGATCTGAGTCAATGACCTTTGTGTTTACCTCATGATTGAGATGGGTCACTTGATAACTTACGTATATGTATTGGCACATACCTAAGTAGTTGTTATCCGTTGATTTCATAACCTTTGTGTTTCCTCATGATTGAGATGGGTTACTTGATAACTTAGGTATAAGTATGGGCTTATACCTAAGTAAGGGTTATTTGTTGAGATACTTATTTGTGGTTATCATTGTTGGATTTAGTGAGACCTTGAGGGTCTTGGGGTCCCTACTGACTATCTTTATACTCACCCTTGAAAGGGATATGCCCGCACCTAGTTGTGTTGGATGCAGACGACGGACAACACTGATCATGGTTGGGGCTTGTAGAGCTGGACGGTACCTGGAGGTGGACTTTAGGACAAGACAGTACCCAGAGGTGGAATACATGACGAGATGGTACCCGGAGGTGGACTCCACGACGATACAGTACCCGGAGGTGATAGACGAACATGGAGAGCAGAGTTGGCCATCTGTACCTACCCTTCAGGTAGGAACTCCGGAGGACGATCCATGAGCAGCTTGACACCCTCCTGTTGTTTTGTATTTTCCTTGTATTTTACTGTTGGTCTTGTATTTCCGGCCCCATTTGTACTTTCAGCACTCTTGTTATATTTTTTTACTTAGTGTTTTCTTCCCCTTGTACTCTGGTTGTGTTTTTGTTTATGTTCTATAAAGGCAACGCCTTCCCAGTTATTGGGATTTGTGCCTTTGGTGCTAGTCGCCAGCCCCTGGCCTATGGAAGGTGGGCTTGGGGTAGTTATGACACGGGCCCCGGGGGACGGGTCGTGACTAATTAGTATCAGAGGACGTAGGTTCTACCGCAGAACTTATGACTCTGATATTTTCTTTCTGTGATTCTATAGTGTTAAGCGTACCGAGTGTGTTTTTCAGTTCAGGGAGTCCAGTGTTTGTGCGGCGTCCGACGTATCCATACACCAGGACCCTGACTACTGATTTCTGACCCAATGCACGAAAACACTGATTGCGTGTGTGTTTAAAAAAGTTTTCATTAAGTCATCTCAAAACAGGTCATGTCACCAGGTTTAAATCGTTTGATCATTTCGCATCTGTTCAGGATGTCTCCATGGAGACAGTCAGTTGGAGTTCCGATAGAGTACTCGATGACGGCCCACTAAGCAATGAGACTCCGGTGCAGGGCCCTCTTTCTATGATGGCACCTTCGGGTGGTGTACCAGCAGCACCACCACCCATTAGGCAACAGATTCCACCAGCCGTACTAGTGGACGATGCACGTTGACAGAGCGCGTTGCACAAGTTCCAGCAGTAGAGGCCTCAGATGTTACAAGGCGAGGCAGTTTCCCAGGCAGTAGTGGACTGGATGGAGGTGATTTCAAGAGTTCTACACCTAGTTTAGACACTAGTAGAGCAGATGGTGATCTTGTCTACCGGTGTTTTCCCAGTGAGTGACTATGAGGTTGGTCCGTATAGTAATGAGGCTTTGTTATGTGGACCGATGCCTGAGATAGTACCTTCGGGTAGTGTGCTAGCTATATCACTACCTGTTGGTCAGCAGTTTCAACTGGTGGTACCGGTAGATGACACATGTAGGCTTAGTGCCTTACACGTGTTTCAGCGTCAGATACCCCTCAGGTTCTGAGGCGAGCCCGACTCATAAGAAGCTGAAGACTGGTTTGAGGAGGTGGCTGAGAGTTTTCTAGAGCTTATACAGCTTCGGCAGGATGACATGTCAGTAGTTGAGTATTCATCGAGGCATACCGATTGTTCCTGGTACTTGATGACTATGATACAATCAGTGATTTAGAGCTCGGACCTCAGATTGAGGTGTGTTTAAAGGAAATCCGATCTAGAACTTTTCTTCTATGGATTCCTACTTATGTTAGGGTTCTAGAGAGAACCTTTATAGTTTAATGTTCTTTGGATGAGTGGATACAACCAGTGAATGTTAGCAGTGGGAAAAATAGGAAACTGGCACCAGTCTCAAAGACATGGGCATGTAAAATGTTTCATGAAGAGGAATTGTTGTGGTTAGATGTATCTGCAGAGTAACAGACGTGGAAGCAGAGCAGGGAGAGCAGCATGAGGTTGTGTACATTTCGACATGTTAAAACCACCCGCCTATGTAGTCCCCGCTAGGCTCAGGGAGATGGAGGGAAGGGGAAAAGAGTAGCTGCATGCGGTCAAGGAGTACGATCAAAAGGCTCTAGGGATGATTCGAGGAATGATCTGTGTCTACTACTAGCTGCCATAACAACAGACATTGATACGAATCATTCCTTCCTTCCACAAATCTTGTCCCAGACCTAGAGTTTCCGGTTAAGCCGTTGACTTGACCCTCACGTCTCGAGATACCTTTGTGAGGAGACATGATAAACACACTTACGAGGACGGTGTGATCTGACCTTTGAGGTGAGAGTTTCAGTTGGAACCTCTTGGTGGAAGCGTCGAGGCCTTACGACGTTGGTCTGGGTATGGATTGGATTCACAGTTCATACTCAGATTAACTGTATTATGAAAAAAGTTGCAGTTTATCTACAACGTTGGGATGGGGTTTTCCCTTGGTTGGCGAAAAGGGAAACCCATGCAGCACAGGATAAACTCATGCATAGGAGGGGGTGGCCAATCACTCTTGAGTCAGCCAACCTCACCCTCGTAGCTGCAGGAGTTTTGAGTTTTCAGTTCCAAACAGGAAGCAGGGGCCTCAAGAGTTCGAGGATGGCGACCACGTCTTTTACAGGTCTCACCTCGACAAGGTTTACGTAGATGTGGTCAGGGCAGCAAGTTATCTCTGAGGTTCAACGGACATTTCTAAGTCCTCAGTAGGGTAGGCGATGTGGTTTACCACTCGACCTTTCCACTTCAGTTGCACTGGGTGCACGATGTCATCCACGTATCTCAGCTGAGGAGATATGTGCACGACCCTTCACACATCAACGACCACAGGGAGCTGGAAATCGATGAAGGGGAGACATTCACGGAGGTTTAAGTGGAGATCGAGGACCGACAGGAGTGGGTCCTACATGGACGGTCGATTCCTTAGGTGTGATTTCACTGGCAGCATGGGAACCTCTAGGAGATCACGTTGGAGCGGAAGGCTCAGATGTGTCCTTAGTACCAATTTTGTTTTCCCTAGTGTGTGTTGAAGCTTTACGGGGACGTAAAGCCCTGAGGTGGGAGTAATGTAAAGACTCGGAAATTTCAGGGAATTGTTTTTCTTAATTTCTTTGGAATTTTACGAGTATGCAGTTTCTGATGGCTCTTGATTCCGAGGCCCGGTGTGCCCAGAATCAATTTCCGAAGTTTAGCTCAGGTACGTTCAGTAAACGAACGAATGCGTTTTTCTATCTTTTGAACCGGTGCTTGGAATTGAAATCTGAGGGCACCGTTGAACTCACAGTGTGGGTTTTCTCTTAAAAATAATTTCACCTCGACGGCAGATGATTGAGTATGAAAGTTAGTTTTTGGGGTTTTACGTGGGTTAATGAAATAAAATAAGTGAACAATTTATTTTATTTTGTTAAACACATGTCGTGTGGATAAAGTGGTTAGAAGCCCCACTTGGGAGTTGGTGGTGGGACCACCACACCCTAACCCCCCTTGAGAGGTTATGGTGGTGGGGTCCACCGAGATCCAACCTCCCATGTGAGGTTGATTGTGTTGTAAACCACCTGAGGCCTCCCATTAATGGGAGGGGAATCATAACTTCTTGACTCCCCCTCATTTATAAGGGAGATACTCTAGGTTTAAATCCCCCTCTTAGTTGAGATTGATGAAACCTCCCTTTTTAATGAGGGGACCGCTCAAGCATTAAACCCCTGTTTTGACTTCCTCCTCATTTTAATGCGCCACCACAGCGGATTAATTGGGTGGAGCCCTCTGTCATAAATCCTTCATTTATGACTTACGTTCCAAGGACGAACACTCCCACTCCTATATAAAGGAGGCTAGGGGAGGGAGTTCTGGATGGCTTCTTCAAGCAGCAGAATGCTAGCAGCGAAGCACGACGCCCAGGACTAGGAGAGTTTTCCTCTTCCTCCAATGGAGAACGAAGAACGAAGAACGCTGACGCCACCCTCAGCTCCTTCCTTCCTGACATTGACGGAACGATGCATGTCTTCCGCGACGCCCGTCTTTCGCGACTCTCCATGGTTTAACGCCGTTTTACGAGGTAGGGGTTTATTTTGAGTATGTTATATTCCCATGATTCATCCCTTCTAAAACAAATAACGCGGGTTAACTCATTATCAAGTTGATCCGAGAATGATTTCTTTTGCGGGTTGGGAATAGTTTTTTGGGAGGAAAATGTTGGATGGATTTTTTCAATGTTTTTCAGTTAAATTGCTCTTCGTACAATGAGAATCCTTGTTTATCTATGGAAAATTGTTATCGGCTAACGCGAAGGGCGTGGGCTGAACAAACACAGAAAGACAACCCTCCGTAGATTGTTTGTTGGTGCGCTGATTGACGGGTGAAGATGAAACGGGACCGCAACGGTGTTTGAAAGCCTTCGCAGTAAAGTTCGGGACCCGAGAAGACCGTCGACGTAGAAGAAAGTTAAAACGGACCACCGGAGCAACTCCAGTGGCCCGCGGAAGCTCTTGGTGGGGCGGGTCGCCGGCGCGGCGGCACCGGCGACCGGAGGCGGCGGTCAGAGCCGTCCGGCTGCCTGGAGGCGGCGGCACCCCAGCGCGCCGCCGAAGAGGATCTGTCGTGGAAACAGCCGCGGTGGCGATGCGCCGGACCTCGCGGCCAGGCGGGATCCAGGAGGCGGGGCGGTGCCAGCAGGCGTTACCGGTAACAATTAACAGGGGGTCGCGCCCCCCACTCGGCGCAAGGCGCTCGGCCAACCGGCCGAGCCGTAACAGGCCACTAGGCCGGGCTGCAAGCGCCGGGTCAGGCCGCCAGCGTCGAGCCAGGCCACGCCGGCTGGGCCGGACCCAGACCTGAGTCGGGTCGACCCGGTTTGGGAAGACCCAGGGGCTGTTCGGTCGGGTCGGACCGGGCCCAGACCCCCTATTTTCGGGCCATTTTTTGTTAAACAAACATATCATGAGCTACGGACTTCAGATCTATGCACCGTCAGTTGCGTAGGATTCCTTAAATTGAGACGGTCGTTTCGGTATATTACAATCAAGGTTTCGACGATGTTTGGTTAACGGCCAGGTTGGTTCGAACTCAAAACCAACCGGGCCCTTGGATCGGAAATGCTTATAACTTGAGGACCAGACGTCCGATTTACATGGAGTCGACTACGTTGGATTCCTCTTGATGAGACGGTTCTTTTGGAATACTCAACTTGAGGTTTGGATGCAGTTGGAGTTCGGTCGGGTTGGTTTAGCTTATAAACCAACCGGGCCCCTAGAGTGGAAAATCCAATAACTCTCAGACCGGACGTCTGTTTGATGAACCGTTAGCGGCGTTGGTAATCTCGTTGAGAAAAGGTTCCTATGAGTAGACCCCATGGGAGTTCAGGGTACAGTTGATAAACGATTGGGTTGGTTCGTACATTAAACCAACCAGGCCCCCGGGACTAAAAGGCTAATAACTGACAGAACGGGCGTCCGATTGACACGCAGTCTGTTGCGTTGAGATCCCTATGACGAGGCGGTTCTTTGAGATACTTCTTCATGGGACATCATGACACTTGGTGTGTCGACTAGTAGCTCATGGAGTGGATCCTCCTGGAGATGAGCATACGGTTTACGGTGACCTTATAGCAGGCTGAGACCTGATGACTGCTTGTTCGATTCGATTCGGAGTGACTTGTATAGACCAGTGGGGAGCACTACTCTGTGAGGTGGCAGACCCATAATGGAGGAGCACTACTTTGTGAGGTGGCAGACCCGCGATACTCGACAGGAGGAGTACCTCTGTAGGCTATGTGGGGGAGCACTACTGTGTGAGGTGGCAGACCCATTGCGGGGAGCACAACATTGTGAGGTGGCAGACCCGCAGTACTCGACAGGAGGAGTACCTCAGCAGTCTAAGGTTAGTGAGTGGCACCTCAGAGTCGTGACATGACTACTGTGCTCGACAGAGGAGGAGTTCTCCAGCAGCCGTGTTTTCGTCATCATGAATGAAAATACTGGTTTGATCTGAGTCAATGACCTTTGTGTTTACCTCATGATTGAGATGGGTCACTTGATGACTTATGTATATGTATTGGCATATACCTAAGTAGTGGTTATCCGTTGATTTCATAACCTTTGTGTTTCCTCATGATTGAGATGGGTTACTTGATAACTTAGGTATAAGTATGGGCTTATACCTAAGTAAGGGTTATCTGTTGAGATTCTTCTTCGTGGTTATCTTTGTTGGATTTAGTGAGACCTTGAGGGTCTCGGGGTCCCTACTGAGTATCGTTATACTCACCCCTGCATGGGCTATGTCCGCACCTCGTTGTGTTGGATGCAGACGACGGACAACACTGATCGTGGTTGAGGCTTGTAGAGCTGGATGGTACCCGGGGGTGGACTTCAGGACGAGACGGTACCCGGAGGTGGACTCCATGACGAGACGGTACCCGGAGGTGACAGACGAACATGGAGAGCAGATGTGGCCATCTGTACCTACCCTTTAGGTAGGAACTCCGGATGACGATCCAGGAGCAGCTCGACACCTTCCTGTTGTTTTGTCTTTTCCTTGTACTTTACTATTGGGCTTGTATTTCCGGCCCCCTTTATACTTTCAGCACTCTTGTTATATTGTTTTACTTAGTGTTTTCTTCCGCTTGTACTCTGGTTGTGTTTTTGTTTACGTTCTATAAAGGCAACGCCTTCCCAGTTATTGGGATTTGTGTCTTTGGTGCTAGTCGTCAGCCCCTAGCCTATGGAAGGCGGGCTTGGGGTAGTTACGACACGGGCCCTGGGGGACGGGTCGTGACAGAATAAATACGAATAAATAGCAATAAATAGCAAAAAATCGCAGTAAATACTAATAAATAAGAATAAATACAAATAAATAGCAATAATTAGCAATAATTAGCAATAATTAGCAATAATTAGCATTAATTAGCATTAATTGGCAATAGTTAGCAATAATTAGCAATAATTAGGAATAATTAGAAATAATTAGAAATAATTAGTAACAATTGGTAATAAATAGCAATAAATAGCAATAGTAAGTAATAAATTGGAATAATTAGCAAAAATTAGCAATAATTAGGAATAATTAGCAATAGTTAGCAATAAATAGAAATAATTAGGAATAAATACGAATAAATAGAGATAAATAGAAATAAATAAAAATAAATAGCTATAATTAGTAATAAATAGAAATAATTATCAATAAATAGTTATAATTAGCAATAATTAGTAATAAATAGCAAAAAATAGCAATAAATAGAAATAATTAGTAATATTTAGTAATAATTAGCAATAAATAGTTATTAATAGTAGTTAATAATAATTAATAGTAATAAATAGTAATAATTATTAATAATTATTAATAATTATTAATAATTATTAATAATTAGTAATAATTAGTAATAATTAGTAATAATTAGTAATAATTAGTAATAAATAGTAATAAATAGTAATAAATAGTAATGATTAGTAATGATTAGTAATAATTAGTAATAATTAGTAATGATTAGTAATGATTAGTAATAATTAGTAATAATTAGTAATCATTAGTAATAATTAGTAACAATTAGTAACAATTAGTAAGAATTAGTAACAATTAGTAACAATTAGTAATAATTAGTAATAAATAGTATTAAATAGTAACAAATTGTAATAAATAGTAATAAATACTAACAAATAGTAACAAATAGTAATAAATAGTAATAAATAGTAATAAATAGTGATAATTAGTAATAATTAGTAATAAATAATATTAATTAGTAATAATTAGTAATAATTACTAATAATTGGTAATAATTAGGAATAATTAGCAATAATTAGCAATAATTAGCAATAATTAGCAATAATTAGCCTTAATTAGCAATAATTTGGAATAATCAGTAATAATTAGAAATAATTAAGAATAATTAGTAACAATTATTAAAAATAGCAATAAATTGCAATAAATAGCAAAAATTGCAAAAAATAGCAAAAAAAGCAATAAATAGTAACAAATAGTAATGAATAGTAATAAATAGTAATAAATATTAATAAATAGTAATAATTAGTAGTAATTAGTAATAATTAGTAATAATTAACAATAATTAGGAATAATTAGTAATAGTTAGTAATAATTAGTAATAATTAGTAATAATTAGTAATAATTTGTAATAAATAGTTATAATTAGTAATAATTAGTAATAATTAGTAATAAATAGTAATAATTATTAATAATTAGGAATAATTAAGAATAATAAGGAATAATTAGAAATAATTAGCAATAATTAGGAATAAATAGTAATATTTGGGAATAATTAGGAATAAATAGAAATTAATGTTAATAAATTTGAATAAATTGCAACAAATAGTAATAAATAGCAATAAATAACAATAAATAGCAATACATTGCAATAAATTGCTATAAATAACAATAAATAGTAATAAATAGCAATAAATAGCAATAAATGGCAATAAATAACAGTATGTAGCAAAAAATACCAATAAATAGTAATAAATAGAAATAAATAACAATAAATAGAAATAAATAGTAATAATTAGTAATAAATAGTAATAATAAGTAATAATTAGTAATAATTATTAAAAATTAGTAATAATTAGTAATAATTAGTAATAATCAGTAATAATTAGTAATAACAAGTAATAATTAGTAATAATTAGTAATAATTGGTAATAATTAGTAATAAATAGCAATAATTAGGAACAATTATCAATAATTAGGAATAAATAGAAATAAATAGCAATAAATAACAATAATTAGCAATAAATAGAAATAATTAGAAATAAATATGAATAAATAGATAGAATTATAAATAAATATAAATAATTAGGAATAAAATCAATTGTAATAAATTGTAATAAATTGTAATAACTTTTAATAACTTGGCATAATTTCCAGTGGATTGGAAGCACTCCTTTTGCTCGATGACTCTTCCCCTTTTAACTCTCACTGACTCAAAACATTATGAAAAGTATGATTCTACATATGCATATCCAATATTGTACGCATGAGTTTTAATATGCATTCATGGAACCATATTTTCCATGATGTTTTCAGACGGTGATAGTTGTAAGAAGTTGATTCATCGATTTAAAGGGGGCTCTTTTATCCGATGTCTCATTTACTTGCATCATTCTCACACTGAAATCACAATAAAGAATCTTCTCAAAGGTATTCTTATACATTCTCGTATGCATAAGAATGAATATGCGTACCTCCAAGCAGATTCTTCATTATGATTTCAATGTGAGAAAGTCACAAGTAAATGAGTCGTCGGACAAAAGAGTAGTTGTCAATCCACTAGAAATTGTGTCATTAGTAATTAAAGGTAATTATTAAGAAGTAGTTTTAATTATTTATCTTATTTTTTCGGATAGTGTTTTTCTGATTTCAAATTATTCAAAAATAGTAATGATCTTATATTTTGTAGAAAAATATGAAACAAGGAAGTCGACAATAGTTATTATTAGATGAATGTGCTTGGATAAATCAACACATAAATCCAAACTGTTCTGGTTTAAATCCTGTATATATTGAGGGTTTTGAAGCTTTCTTATCATTTGTATCATCAAAACTATAATTTGTTTCAGAAGGCACAATTAAGTGTCCTTGTAAAAAATGAGCTCTGAGAACGTTTGACACATTTGACAAGGTTAGAGGACATCTCTTATGGTTTGGATTTAAACCAGATTATGTTTTTTGGTATCAACACAGTGGACGCAGTTCTAGAGAAGATACTAATAACTTGATTCTGGATCCATCGTGGTTTTCAAATTCGGTACATGATGTTGTAGGTCTATCTTTTTAACAAACTGAAACTCAGGATGATATTGATTTAACTCTTAAGTTAGAAGCATCTGAATTTTATGACTTGTTGAGGTCTGCTGAGGATGTATTATATCCTGGTTGCAAGATAGAAAAATTAGAAGCGGTTGTAAAATTTATGGCTATTAAATCAAATAATGAAATGGAAAACAACTGTTTTGATCAGATATTTTCTTTTCTTAAAACACTGTTACCTAAAGGAAATGCGTTGAATACAAATTACTATGAGAGAAAGAGGCTGGTTTATAATCTGGGTCATAGTTATCGGAAGATTCATGCATGTGAAAATGATGGCATCTTATATTCTGCTGAAAATGAGTCATTGGATAGTTGTCCTGCATGTGGAAAATCGAGGTATAAAGAATCGCAACTGGGGAATTCTGGATCGATTATTGTAAAAAAGTTGAGATATTTCCCCCTTACACCCAGGTTGCAACGTTTATTTATATATCAAAACAAAGCGTCAGTGATGTCACGGTACAAAACCAAGATTTCAACAGATAAAATATTGAATCATCCATATGATGGTGATTCATGGAATCATTTTGACTTACTACATACATCTTTTTCTTTAGAAGCCTGAAATGTGTGATTTGGTCTTTCTACTGATAGTTTTTGTCTATTTAGTTCTTATGGTAGTCAGTATTCATGTTGGCATGTCTTTATAACTCTGTACAATTTACCTCCATGGATGTTGATGAAGGAGACCTATATCTTTTTGACCTTATTAGTCCCAGGACATCTGAAAAAGAATATTGATGTTTTTTTGAAACCATTGATTGATGAGTTAAATTCATTATGGATTAATGGTGTTAGTACATATGATGTTGTTGTGAAACAAAATTTCATATTAAAAGCTACATTGTTGTGGAAAATTAGTGACTTCCCAGCATATGGAATGTTATCTAGCTAGAGTACACATGGTCTGAAATCATGTCCTTACTGTATGAAAGACAAAAAATCCTTTATGCTCATCAATGGAAAAAACCATTCTATTTTGACTGTCGTCCTAGATTTCTTCCAACCAATCATTCTTTTTGGAGGAACAAATCTCATTTTAGAAAAGGCACAATTGAAAGAGATAAACCTCCAAAAATGATCTCTAATACAGAGTTAAAATCATTTTTATTTTCATTACCTCCCATCACATTTGGGCCAATAGTAAACCAATATAAAATTCATGGCTTTAGGAAAGAACTTAATTGGATAAACCATATAATTCTTTGGGATCTTCCATATTGGTCTGATTTGTTGGTCCACCACATGTTGGATGTCATGCATATTGAGAAGAACTATTTTGGTAATTTATTTCATATAGTTTTGAATACACCAGGTAAGACCAAAGATAATGTAAAGGCACGATTATATCTTTCCCAAATTTACAGATGACCGAAACTTGAACTATTTCAAAATGTCATATCACAGAGGTTAATGAAGCAAAAAGCATCTTATACACTATCCAAAGAGAGTCGCTTATTATTTTGTCAGTGGATTACAAATTTGAGACTTCCAGATGGCTATACTTCCAATTTGGGAAGATGTGTTAAGAATGGTCATATTACCAGATTAAAAATTCATGATTGTCATGTTATAATGGAAAGAATTATGCTGATTGGATTCAGAGGTTTGTTTAATTATATGATTTTTTATTTGATAAAAGACATATCATATTTTTTTCGAGACATTTGTGCGGCGACAACAGACTATGATGCACTAAGTAAACTGGAAGAATATTTTGTAATAATTATATGTAAACTGGAAAAAACCTTCTCGTCTTCTTTCTTTGACTCAATGGAACATATGAAAATACATTTTCCACATGAAGATAAATTTGGAGGTCTGGTATGGTTTTGATGGATGTACCCATTCAAGAGATGCATGTAGAAATTGAAGAAAAAGTACGTAACAAAGCATCAATTGAAGGCTCAATCGCTGAACATTATTTGCAAGAGGAAATTTCTATTTCCTACTCTCATTAATTTGAATTTTAATACCCCTCAAAACACAATCGAATGGTATGGAATTAGGGGAATGTTGATGATGAAATGGACAATCAATTATTATTTTTTAATCAGCCAGATCTTGGCTTCGTTGGAGTTCATGAACAATGGATTTCATATGATGAACATCACAGATCTCATATATATGTTCTTCTCAAATGTGAAGAAATGAAATCATTTGTACTATGAGTGCTTCTATCACTTATTCTATAATTTATGTTACAGTAAGTAAAATTATTTTATTTGTAGGTTATATGATAATAATATCAATAAACATCTTCCAAAATTAGATTAGCTGCTCTTGAAGAACGTCGAAAAAAAAAATTTATCAATGGTTTCAGAAACTGTTAACATAAATTAATGATGGTTTAACATATCAATTCAGTTTATTATTTATTATATCGATAATTGTTTTAAAAAATTTCAGGTGTCTCAACATGCAGATAAAATTGATAAGCAATTGTGTATATTAAGTAACCCAACATCCAAAATGGTTAAATATTATAATGCATATGTGGTGAATGGTTTTAGATTTCATACACGTGAATATGGGGAATCAAAAAAAAACAATGAATAGTGGAGTTTATTTGAGAGGATTGCATCATAGAGAAACTGAAGTTTACTTTTATGGCATGTTGGATTAAATTATTGAACTGTGTTATCTGGGGAAAATTTTTATAACAATGTTTAAATGTCGATGGTTAGATACTGAGAGAGGCTTGCGTGTTTATCTGATTCATGGAAACATCTATGTTAAATATAATGGTCTTCTTACAGTAAATGAACCATTTTTACTGGATCAACAGTCACATCAAATATATTACGCAAAGTATTGTGCTACTTCAGGATATCTAAGTGATTGATAGAGCATAATAAAAATGGAATCTCGGGAAAATTAGTTTACGCAAACTGAATGTGGTTCTGATGAAGTACAAGGAATTGAAATTTTTCAAGAGACTACTCAAAATCCATCCTTTTCACAAAGATACATGAATATTGATGATGACACCCCCACAATTAAGGTTCTATGGTGATGATGATGTTAATGATGTTACAGATGAATTTTAAATGGAAAGAGATAATGAAACTGGAACTCATATGGATATTGATTACACCTATGATGAATATGAAGACATTGACAACATTAGATATGAAGATGATGATGAAGGTCAACATTGAAATAGTTAAATGATGGTTATAATCACAACTAATATATATCTATATATAATAGATATTTTAAACTATCTAATAACAAAAATTATTTTGTGTTTCAAATGGACCCTAATC
Organism: Viscum album; assembly: GCA_963277665.1. NCBI lineage: Eukaryota > Viridiplantae > Streptophyta > Magnoliopsida > Santalales > Viscaceae > Viscum > Viscum album. The sequence goes on from OY728166.1 coordinate 788,934,188, forward strand.
TATTTCATGAGTTAGAGGAGGCTGAGCTACCTTTGGATGATGAGTATTTGGGATCATCTGACCCTCAGGATACTGGTGGTTCAGGGGGTACATGGAAGGGGTGTAGTCTTGCGCGAGTGATGATTCCTGACCCTATCCCCAAGAGACGTCCACATCTTGGTTTTGATCCACGCATGCAAAGGTATGGTAACCTTTGTATTTTAGTTAGATTTCATTAATTTATTTATATACAAATTGTTTTATTTTTTGTTCTTTTTTCACAATTTTACGAATGTAGCTATTGGACAGGGGAGCGCTATCTTGCACAATTATTTTTCTCAGTCATGGATCACATGGGAATAGATTCTCGTTGATGTGTGGATTGTAATGTTCAATCATTGGTTGGTACGTAAATATATAATATTTATTTAGAAATTTGTTTCATTACTAAGTTTATATTATAAATTATTAGTAGCATTTATGGTATCTCATCGATGATAGCATGTGTGGCGCTATCCACGAGGCAAGGGAGGCGTCTATGTGTGAGAATTTCCATCAGTTTTTTCACAATTTGAGGAAAACCATTAAGAAAGTAGGAGTGAAAGTATTTGATGAGTCATGTAGATCCCACGGACTAGAGTACATTTCATCTCACATTTGGGATGGATTATGTTCACACTGGTTGAGTGGTGGATTTCGAAGGATATCTCCATTGGGTTGGAAAAACCGTGGGAGACAAGAGGTGACACATCGAGCTGGTAGTCGTACATTCAGTACACATAGAGAGCATATGGTAAGTATATTTTTTAAATATTTTATATAACATTACATATAAATAGTTTATTTTATATTCATATAGGAATTCGAGCATCTCGATATTACGGAGTACGGTGTTTATCAGAGGATGTACAGTGATCTAGCCACTGGAGAGATTAAAGGTGATCGCCAGTGTCATATTGTGGTCAGTATTATTTCTTTTTTAGTTTAAAAATTTACTGGATATAATATCTTCAATATTTTAATTTTAAATTGAAACTGAAGGAGTCATATGAGGCCGTGACCTCTGAGACACGGGATGAGAGTCAGGTCGAGACGACTGATCAGACTAGTGCCCACCATTTCGATGTTGCGGCATGGATGCAGGCGACCCAGTATGCCTTCAAGAAGAGCCGAGTAGTTGGTATCGACTCTCATTTGACTCATGTGACTTATTATGGTACTGCTGCGATGTCGGCGTCTAGCTCGAGAGGGTATTGTGGAGAGGAATCATCTTCTGGCTCACAGTATCAGGGGCATTTATAAGCTCAAAATGAGCTTATAGAGAGATTACAGAAGTATCAAGAAGAGATGCATCAGCAGCAGCAGTAGCAGCAACACGAGGAGGACATGCGTCGATGGCAGTAGTAGCAGCTGCAGTACGAGGAGGGCATGCATCGATGGCAGCAGCAGCAGCAGCACCACGAGTAGATGGAGTACATGTGTCATCTGACTTGTATTTTAGGGAAAGAGTTTCCTCTGCAATATGATCCATCTCCTGCAGCTCCTCCAAAAGACTATCCCCCCCAGTGATTTCTTTGTTTTTTTAAAACATTTGAATTGAACATTTTTTGTAAAATGAACTATTTATAGTTTCTATCTTTTATATTGGTGCGAATATTGCATTTTTTTAATATTTTATTATTTTATTATTTATTATTAGTATTATATTTTTAATGTTTTTTTATTTTACTAATAATAATAATAATAATAACTTATGATTTTTTTATATTTTTTTCTGAATATTTAGAATTTTAATATATATTTTTTTATTATTTTAAGAATATTAATATTATTTTTTCCATTAATCATAATTTTATTGTTTTTTTATTTTATTAAGTATTTGTAAATACTGAGAATTTTAATATTTTTTATTTTTTATTATTTTAATAATGTTAATATTATTTTTTTCATTAATCATAATTATATTATTTTTTATTTTATTAAGTATTTGTGACAGGGCCTTTTGCGACAGGGGCCTGTCGCAAATGGATTATATATATATATATATTAAAAGTATTTGTGATAGGTTGATTTACCATCGCAATAACTTTGTGGTGATGGGCCCATCGCAACAGGTTTATAACATATAATCTATTTGTGACGGGTCCACGTCTCATCACAAATAATTTTTTTGATGAGCCCATCACGAAGGTTTCTTGTATATATAATGTATTTAATCAGAGATCTATTTGTGACGTCGTTTTCTACAATGGGCTATTTTCAACGGGACCCCTTCATGAAATTTTTTTTGGTGATGGGATCCTGTCGCAAATATCCTAAATTCCAGTAGTGTGTTGTGATCGATCCTGATGATGTTTTTTCTAATTTTGATATTCTTGTTTTGTTCTGGGACTTTTATGATGTTTTCCCTGATGATTGATTCAGTCTTCCTCCATAAAGAGAGGTAGAGTTTACAGTTGACTTGGTACTAGGTACACAGATGATATCAATACCTTCTTATCTTATGGAACTAGTAGAGTTGAAAGAGCTCAAAATTTAGTTAGATGAACTCTTAGAAAAAGGTTTCAATCTCCCTAGTGTTTCTCATTGGGTATCACATGTGATCTTTACCAATAAGTCTCATGGATCACTTTGATTCTGTGTGGACAATCGAAAGTTGAAATGGGTAACTGTTAAGAACAAATATGTTTTTCCTTGTGTGGATGATTTGTTTGATCATATAAATGGGGGAAAGTGGTTTTCAAAGATTGATCCTTAGTCAGGTTATCATCATCTTAGAGTTAAGGAGTTTGATATACAGAAAATAGGTTTTAGGAGTAGGTATTGTTAAGTCAAAAGTCATATTTTGACTTTTATGTTTTGTTTTGGAAATCACAAATCTCTTTATACTCATTTCTCAAATAAATGACTCATTTTGAATACAGTGTCTGTGTTTATCGTACTGACTATGTTTATCGTACTGAGTCTGTTTATCGTACTGACTCGTTCAATCATAATGACTATGTCAATCATATTGACTCTGTCAATCATACTAACTCTGTCAATCATACTAACTATATCAATATTAATGACTTTGTCGATCGTACTGACTATTGTGTATCATACTCACTTTGTATCATATCAATACATTGCACAAATTAATACTAATAGTACTCATGCTTTACTTTTATCACATGCTTGTTTTTATTCTTTTATCAAAACACATGTTTTATATTAATTGTACTCATGATTATTATTTTCATATATCTTTTTTTAACCAAAATGATGTCGTAGATTTTGTTATAAACTAATCAAAACGATGTCATGTATTTTGTTTCAATATGACTGCAATAATGCCAGGTGTCCAAGTCCCTATGAGTTTTCTAGAGAAATATGATCGTTAGATAAAATATGACCATTGGAACCTAAGGACTATAAATATGAGGTCATTTGAAGCTGAGAAAGAATTTAGTATACTTTGAACATATTTTGTTTCTATCAAGTTCTAGAGATAGACGTTGTGACTTCTCCCTTGCTTCATGCGAAAGCCTTGAAATTACAAAACCTAAACAGCTCATTCTTAGCTTTTGTATTTTAGTAAGTGCTTTGTTTTTTTTTGTGTGGATGATTAAGTGATAATGATCGAGGGCTGTCATGGATAGGCAAATGGTGTGACTGATCTTTGTATTAAGGGCCTTCAAGTGTTTGAAAGACAGAGGTACCAATTACCTACAAAATTCAGGGCTTTGGGGATATCAAGAAAGACGTACTGATCATCGTATTAAGGGATTTCCAAGGTGGTGGTAAGATAGACCTTTTATCCTAGGTGAAAGGATGACCTTCTCTTTGGGACCAAATAATTGTAATACTTTTACTTTCCGCTACTATTTGTAAAATAAACAAAATTGTTTTGTAATCCCTTTCTTTTCATATTCATTTCAATTGTAATTTTTTTAATTACTATTCTTTTGTTACATATTGTATTAATAGATTCTATATGATATATGGTAGAATCTTTCTCATTTTTATTACTCTAATTATTGTATTCATTTTGAATATAATTGTTTTACATTACTTATTGTATTACATCGTATCATACTTATTATATTCAAGGAAAATGTGATTAATTTTATTGATTGTGAATTGTATTATTTTAAGATCTTTTAAACTAAATTCCTTATTAGGTGTTTAAATACAATGTTTTTAAACCTAAAATTCACCCCCCTCTGGTATTGTGTCATCTAATATACATATACATCTATATTACGATCCAACAATTGGTATCAGAGCGGGTTTCCACTGATTTGTATTACTTCTTTTATTTCTTTTGAAAATATAATTTTATTTTTATTAAAAATTTCTATTTATAACTACTTACTTCACTAACATGTGGAGTGGAAAAGATTTTGTCTTATTAGATGGAAGGAATGAATATTGGAGAAATTGACAATATGAATCCAACTAGACCACCTATTTTTGAAGGGAATGATTATGAGTACTGGAGAGATAGAATGAGGACATTTTTTATTAATACTGGTGTAGATGATTTTATTATGCTTACTGGAGGTTACAAAATTCCTGAGAAAGAAGTTACTACTTTCACCAATCAAGAGAAGCAATAATATCAATTGAATTAAAAGGTATGTGATACTATACTATGTTCAATGACCAGGAATATATATAGGTAGATATCATCATGTGAAGCATCAAATTGTATATGGAAGAAATTGGAAGTCACACATTTTGGTACATCTAAAGTTATAGAAAAAAGAAGAGCAAAGATTCTAGAAGAATATCATGGGTTTCGTTTTCTTTATGGAGAACCAGTATGTAAGGTGTAACAAATATTTATAACAATTTTCAATATTTTAAAATCTATGGGTGAAAAATGTCTTGATGATGAATCTCTTGTAGAAAATATTATTGATATAATGCCAAATGAAAGGGAATAAAAAAGGACAGTAATTGAAGAAAACAAGAAAGTTTCTTAGATCGCTCTTGATGAGATTTTTGGAACTCTTCTACAGCATGAGACAAGAATGAAAATAGATGATGATTTCAATAATAATAAAAATGGAAATGTAGATTTTACTACTAAATCCAAAACTAAGACACCTGAAATAATAACAAGATCCAAAGCTAAGAAATCTGTTGTGATGTCAGAATCAAGTGATAATGATCTTTCAAATTTTGGGCTAGCCAATCTTGCTCAAAGAATGAACAAGATTTTGGGAAAGAAAGACTTTCAATACAAATTTAAAAAGAAAGATAGGAAAGAAAATAAAAACTCAAAATTTACTTGTTATGAATGCAAAAGAGAAGGGCATATAAGACCGGATTGTCATATTCTCAAGAAAAATGATAGAAAGGAGAATCATTCTGAGAGGAATATAAATAAGTATTACAAGACTAAAGGAAACAATGTCCCAAAAGATAATGACACATGGAGTGAAAATGGTGGTGACTCTTCGGATGAATCCTCAAAGTATGAATCTTCTGGTCAGAAGAATCTTGGTCTTCTAGAAAATCTACCTATTTAAAATCATTGTCTAATGTCCAAGGTACACAATGCTAAATCTATTACAAATGTCTCCTTGAATGAAAATTATACCGATGATAAATATTATGAATATTTAGATGATGAATCTTTGTCATCAGAAGAAAATACTTCACCTTCTTATAAAAAAGTATCTAGGTTTTCTAAACTTCTTGAGAATGAAAATTCTAAACTCAAGAAAAAACTTGGTAAGGCATTTTATAGAATTTCTATTTTAACTAAAGAATTATCAGATCTTTCTAAATATCTTGATAAGAAAACTTCTGAGTTTGAAAATATTTAAAAAAACTATGAGAAAGTCAATTCTGAGAAGGATAAACTTTCTAAGGATCTTGAAATTGTAATTTCTAAGAAAAATGTTTTAGATACTAACACTGATTTTAAAAATAATGATTTTAAAGATAAAAACGTAGTTTTAAAAATAAAGTCAGAAATATTTTCTTTAAGTGTTTTTCAATCTTTACCTCTGGTGAGGAAAACATTGATAAAATGTATTCTCAAATACGACCCTTAAAGAATCATTCTGGATTTGGTTATACTAATTCAAAACCGGTTTTTAGAAATAACTATTTTGTTCCTCAAGGTGCCCCATTCTGTATTAAATTTCAATGTGGTGGACACTGGGAAAGAAATTTCTCACTTAACAAAACTCAATCATTAGGTTTTCATGAATCTCATTTTTCAAAACTAATGTGGATTCCCAAAATTCTTTTATCTAACTCTTCTAGATCTAAGCAAGTTTGGGTTCGGAAAAACTAATTGTTTCTTTTTCAGTTAAACAAGAAGTGTACCAAAAACAGGAACATTTAGTACATGGATAGTTGTTATTCTCAACACATGACCAGAAAAAAATATTTCTTTGCAAATATTATTGAAACAAAAGGTGGAAAAGTTACCTTCAGAGAAAATGCTCAAGGAAATATTTTTGGTAAAGGTAATATTGTTTTCCTTGGTAAAGTTTTAATTTCAAATTTTTTGTTTATAAAAGGTCTTAAGAACAATCTCATCAGCATAAGTCAATTATGTGATGAAGTATACCTTGTGAATTTTAGGAATGATAAGTGTTTAGCACACAATTCCAAGGATGAATTCATTATATCTACCCATATGAAAGATAATGTATACACCATTAACTTAAAAGACCTTAAGAGTCATGACTTACCTTGCTTAAGTGCAATAGAAGACCAATCTTGGTTATGGCATAGAAGACTAGGACACTGTAACCTTAGAAACCTTTATAAACTTTTAAATAAAAGACTTGTTAAGGAGCTACTAGATCTTAGATATGATTCATCAAAGTTTTGTGATCCGTATCAATATGGAAAGCAACATAAAACTAGCTTTAAATCAATCAATGAAGTTTCAACTTCTAAATCATTACATCTAGTTCACATGGATCTTTTTGGTCCTACACAAATTGGAATCATTAGAGGAAAATATTATGTTTTTGTTTTTGTTGATGAATATACTAGATTTACATGGGTCTATTTTGTAACAACGAAATCGAAATCCTTTTTCTATTTCAAAATTTTCATAGACCGTGCTAAAAATGTGAAAACCTACCATTGATAACTATTCATAGTGATCATGGTGGTGAATTTCAAAATACAGATTTTGAAACTTTTTGTAGTAAGAAATGTATTACTCACAACTTTTCATCTCCAATAACTCCTCCGAAAAATGGTGTTGTTGAGAGAAGAAATCGTATTCTTCAGGAAATGAAAAGAACCATGCTGAGTGAATACTCAATTGCTAACCATTTTTGGGCTGAAGATGTTAGTACTACTTGTTATACTATAAATCTAGTTTTAACTATACCTTTTCTTAATAAAAGACCTTATAAATTGTGGACTAGCCAAAAACCTAAAGTTTCATACTTCAGAGTATTTGGATGCAAAGTATTCCTATTGAATACATAAGATAATCTGCATAAATTCACACCCAGATCTGATGAAGGAATATTTCTAGGTTATTCTACAACTTTTAAGGCTTATAAAGTTTTTAACAAAAGCTAATGTACTATTAAAGAAATAGTTCATGTTAAATTTGATGAAACCAATCCCTTTTTTTTAACAACCACAATTTAGATCCTTGAATATGTTTTCAAAAACTGATTATCAACCCATGATAGATAAACCTTCTAATAAGAAAAATGTTTAAAAAAGTATTTCTAAAACATTTACCCTAGAAAACTTTCTACCATATGTTGATGAATAGGTTTTATAAAACCCAAATCAATTGTTTCTTAGGAAAATTCCCAGTGATAATATCATTGGTGATGTAAATCAACCTGTAAAAACTAGAAATTCCTTAAGAAATGAAATAGAACACCTTTATTTTCTTTCCCAATTAGAACCTAAAAATTCAAGTGAGGACTTAGGTGATGAAGATTGGATTAAATAAATACAAGATGAACTAAATGAATTTTAAAGGAATCAAGTCTGGAATTTAGTTGAAAGACCTAAAGAAACATCTATAATTGGTGTAAAATGAGTCTTCAAAAACAAATGCGATGAAAATGGAGTCATTGTAAGAAATAAACAGAAACTTGTTACTAAGGTCTATAATAAACAAGAGGGAATAGACTATGAAGAAACATATACTCTGGAAGCAAGACTTGAATCTATTCGTATTCTATTACCCTTTGTAGTATACTTCAATTTTAAATTATTTCAAATGGATGTTAAATGTGATTTTCTTAATGGTTTTGTACAATAAGATATTTTTGTTGAACAATCTCCTGGTTTTATAGATTCAAAACATCCTAATCATGTTTTTAAACTTACCAATGCATTATACGGCCTTAAATAAGCCTCTAGAGCATGGTATGATAGACTAATAGGATTTCTTTTACAAAACAATCATACAAAAGGTACAGCGGATCCAGCCCTTTTTATAAAAATAGAAAATAAAATTTTTTTGATTGTTCAAATTTATGTTGACGACATTATATTCGGGTCAACTCAGTAATCTCTAACTGATTTCTTTGCGAATTTAATGAAATCTGAGTTTGAAATGAGTATGATGGGTGAGTTAACATTCTTTTTAGGTTTTCAAATTTCTCAAAAACCAGAAGAAACCTATATAGATCATCATAAATATATCAAATACTTACTCAAAAGTTATGTATATGAAAATACTAAAAGTATTATCACTCAAATTAGTACCTCAAATACACTTGGTCCCGATGAAGTTGGGAAACCAGTGGATCAAACAACTTTTAGAGATATGATAGGAAGTTTTTTATACTTCAAAGAAAGTCAGCCTTACTTAATGTTTTATGTATTCTTACGTGCAAGATACCAATAAAGTATAAAATAATCCCATTTAAAATCTATGAATTTTTTTTTCTGGTATTTAAAAGGAACTCTAGATTTAGGTGTTTTTATTCTTTCGGAAATGATTTTGTTTTGAAAAGTTTTTCAGATACTGATTTTGGTGGTTGTAAAATGGATAGAAAGATTATATATGGAACATGTCATTTATTAGGAGATTATTTAGTTTCTTGGTCATGAAAGAAACAAAACCCAGTAGCACTTTCCACTACTGAAGCTGAATATGTAGCTGCTGGAAGTTTTTGTACTCAATTGTTGTGGATGCAACACACACTCACTGTCTATGGAATGAGTTTCTCCAAAACTCAAATATTATGTGATAATACTAGTGCCATAGCTCTTAGTAAACGCCCAGCACATCACTCACATGAAAAAAAACATAGATATTAGGCATCACGTTCTTAGTGATCACACACAAAAAGAAGATATTATTTTACAATTCATCTAATTATGAGAAAAACTTGCTGACATTTTTACAAAACCATTACCTTCTGATAGATTTGAACTTATTAAACAGAAGATATGAATGATTACACTAAAATAATCATTCAAGTCTACTTTATGTTTTACAGTTCTCCTTACATTAAAAAACTCATCTTCAAAGGGGGAGAACTATTTTTGTTTTACTTATCTTATTTATTTTGTATTTCACTATTACAGTAATTTTTATTTTTATGTTTCTTTTATTCTGAAAATTTGTTTATTCTTTTTATATTCTATTTAGACTTTCTATTTATCTTCTTGTTTTTTTGGTTATTGTTTTGACTTTCTGTTAATCAATATGATGTTTTATTTGTTTTCCATTGGCTTGACAACCTATGGTAATGACTTTGTTTTGCATCAGCATGACAACCTATGGTAATGAATTCGTTTTCCATTGGTATGACAACCTATGGTAATGACTTTGTTTTCCATTGGAATGACAACCTATGGTAATGAATTTGTTTTCCATCAGTATGAAAACCTATAGTAATGAATTTTTTTTCCATCACATGAAAACCTATGGTAATGAATTTGTTTTCCATCGCCATGAAAACCTATGGTAATGACTTTGTTTTCCATTAGCTTGAAAACCTATAGTATTGAATTTGTTTTCCATTGGTATGAAAACCTATGGTAATGAATTTGTTTCCATCTTCATGAAAACCTATGGTAATGACTTTGTTTTCCATCAGCATGACAACCTATGGTAATGACTTTTTTTCCATCATCTTGACAACCTACATCAATAACTTTGTTTTCCATCAACATAACAACCTATGGTAATGACTTTGTTTTCCATTGGCTTGACAACCTATGGTAATGAATTTGTTTCCATTGGCATGAAAACCTACAGTAATGAATTCATTTTCCATCGGTATAAATACCTATAGTAATGACTTTGTTTTACATCAGCATGACAACCTATGGTAATGACTTTGTTTTCAATCAGCATGACAACCTATGGTAATGACTTTTTTCCATCAGCATGACAACCTATGATAATGACTTTGTTTTCCATCAATCTGAAAAACAATCATTTTTTTATGACTGCTTGTATTTTCTTTTTGTTATTGTATTATATCATGATTACTTTTATAATACTGTGAAACCAACAACTTACTTGGAATCTCCGACAGGTACATTCTTTCTTCCTTTTGTATTGTCTTTCTTATGTTTTATTGTTTCTCTTTTTTTTAAAATCCCTTCAAATATCCACCATTGAATACTTTATCTTCTAATCTCAACCATAGAAGAGAAGCAGTCATCTTTTTTCACCTATAAATAGAGAACCCCCATCCCGAAACCCACACTGGTTTTTCATTTTTCTTGGTGAAGCCATGCCTCTACATTTTAAGACTCCGTATGATATTTTCTTTGTCTAATCATTATTTCTCAGTATTCTTCCAACACTCCTGCTGAAATGTCTTCAAAGAAGTTTTTAAAGAAAGATTTCTTCCGAGAAAGGTTAGTCTCTCTGGATTTCTTTAACAGTTATGATTCAACAATCAAGAAGATTATTTTGTTTCAAGGTTGGGAACATCTTTGTGTTGAGAAACCCTTATCTCAAGACCTGATTCTTGTTTAAGAGGTTAGACAATTATACAAAATGGTTTCTTTTGAAAAAAAAATATGATGATCAATTTTTCTATGTATGATAGAAAATTCTCAATATCTGTTAAACAAGCATCCAATTTCCTCAATTTTTCAATAGAAGGTGACTCTATTTTTCCATCTCATAAACTACCTGAGGATGCTGGTATGTTTAATAAATAAAGAGCTGAAAATCTTTATTTCTTATAAATTAAGAGAAAAGAAAAGTATCTCATTTATCACCTGACAACCGATTTGTTATTCTTTAGATGCAAGGCTTTCTTATCCCAAGGAAATGGGATAGAGAAACCCTTAAGGTTTCTGACATATTTATGATGGATTATCTTGTAAACATGAGAAAGGTAAATCTCATGGGATATATTTTTGAAACTATCAAGAATGTGAAGTCAGGAGCAATCAAGTCCCATATGAATATGTATCCGTCTATTCTTACAAAGTTCATTCTTGAAAGTTTGAAGTTGTGTAATATTATTCTAAAAGGAGAATTGAAAGAATTAAAGACTTCTTGGATATGTAAGAATAATCTGAAGAAATTTTATGATTGTTTTGATGAAGATTCAAAACTTTTTAATAAATATGTGGAAGCAGAATCAACACCAAATCAATTGGCACCTATACCAATTGAATCTATTCCAACTTTTGTTTCTCATCAGAAGTCAGATCCACAAGTTCGTACTAAGCAGAAGAAGAAAACAAAATACTACAAGAAGGTTATAGACAAGTGGAGAAAGGATAGAGAACAAAGAAAAGAAGGTGTTCCAAAATTTGGCCTTGATCCAGCAGAAGCTTTAGCTGAGAAGATAATGGTAGAGGATACTCTACAAGATGAGAAGAAAAAGAAGACTCTTTTGAAAAGAAAATATCAATATTTTGATTTTTCTAAAATCCTAAAAGGCATTGAGTTGGAAAGTTCTCAATTAATAGAAGAAGTGAAACAAGAACCAATCGTACAGAGTTCTCCAGAAAAAGAGAAAGGAAAACAAATACTGAAAGAAGTTCAGGAAGTTGAAGAAGAGGAAGAAGACTTTCTTTTGGAATTTCTTTAGAGTTCTAAGAATAGTAGAGAAGAATCATCTCTTTAAAAGAAATGTAAAAGAATACAACAAAATCAACTTGCTGATCAAACACCGACTCAATATTTAGAAACCCATTCAGAAATAATTCCTTCTCATGTAAAGCAATGTGCTCAATCTTCTTATACTGAAAAAGTAATTGTCATAAGTGACAAAGTGGAAGAAGAAAGAAATGAAAAATAGAAAGAAAAAGGAAAACAGCATGTTGAAGACTCAAGCCGATCAAATGCACTTGAATCATAAGATAATGATACTGATTCAGAACAAACAATTTCTTTGAAGAAAAATGATTACATTGTTCATGTGTTGAGAAGAATTGAAAATACTATTCCTTATTTTCCTAGAATTGAACAAAAAATTTATTTCATCATAGAAAATCAAAGGAAGAAATTTGGTTCAATAAGAGAGCTTAGAAAGATATTATTGTCGTTAGAAGATGATTTAAAAGTTCTAAGTGATAGTTTAGTTGTTCATAAGAAGGCTTGTAATAAGATGACTAAGTGGTCTTACAAAACAGAGAGATTAGTGAATGAACATGAGGAATAAATTGAAGACTTAAGAAGTCTTTCAAATGATCTAGAAATTACTTTTAATAATCTTGACAAAGAAACTATTGAAAGGCTAAATCAGATCTTAAAAACTCATAGGTTTGATACTCCTTCAGTAAAAGAGTTACAAGAAAGGATGAATTCTTTTCAGTCATATTTTTTGAAGGTTTTATATTTTAGAGATGAAATAGTTTTGTTGCAGAAGAAAAATATTTTTTTGACTCAAGAGAATAAGAATTTATACGAGATAATTGATACCATTGAATAAGTGATCAGAGTTCAAGAAGAGACTTTCAAAAATCAAGATCATCTTTTTACTGATCAATAAGAGATTCTCAAATCCTAGGGTGATTCTATCTCAGAAGACAAGAAATAAATTAAAAAGATGATGTCTGTTCTCTATGAGTTGATCACGAAAGAAAAAGAAAGATAAAACAAATTAATTTTTTATTGTATCTTTCTTTCATGTTTCACATTTCGAATTCTATAGTCTTATTTTAATTCAATGAGTTATAGGTTTTAATTTCTATTATCTTGTTTTTTTTCTTTATAACCTTTTCATGAAACTCAATACTCCTACATTCTTTTTTTAAATCAAAAAGGGGGATAATGTTTTATAAAAGCGGGAGAATGTGTTATAAAATGGGTTAAAGTTTTAAAAAGGAAAATTTGTTAATGTTTTACTCAAATGTAATACATATAAATCAAGGAAAATCTATTAATACAATATTTAGAAAAGTACCTACCTAAGGGGGAGTTAGTTGTATTCAATATCATATTTAGAAGAGTTTTCAAAACTCAGAGGGAGATAAGTATTTCTTTCCTAGTTTTACTTTGTGTTTTTGGCTTTCCAAAAAGCGGGAGATTGTCAAGTTAAAAGTCTTCTTTTAAATTTTATGTTTTGTTTTGGAAATCACAAATCTCTTTATATTCATTTCTCAAATAAATGACTTACTTTGAATACAGTGTCTATGTTTATCATACTAACTATTTTTATCGTACTAAGTCTGTTTATCGTACTGACTCTGTCAATCGTAATGACTATGTCAATCATACTGAATCTGTCAATCTTACTATCTTTTTCAATCATACTGACTTTATCAATCATATTGAATTTTTCAATCATACTGACTATTAAGCATTATACTCACTTTGCATCATATCAGTACATTGAACTATGTAATACTAACAGTAACCTTGCTTTAATTTGATCACATGCTTGTTTTTATTATTTTATCAAAACACATGTTTTATATCAATCGTACTCATGATTATCATTTTCATATATCTTTTATTTTAACCAAAAAGATATCATGGAGTTAGTTATAAACTAATCAAAATGATGTTTTTTATTCTGTTTCAATATGACCGTTGTAATGCTAGGGGTCCAAGTCCCTCCGAGTTTTCTGAAGAAATATGACCGTTGGAGGAAATATGATTGTTGGAACCTGAGGCCTATAAATAGAAAATCATTTGAAGATGATAAAGAACTGAGTATACTTTGATCATCTTTTGATTCCATTAAGCTCTAGAGAGAGATGATGTGACTTCTCTCTTTCTTCATGTGAAAACCTTGGAATTACAAAATGTGAACGACTTGTTCTTAGATTTTGTATTTTTGTAAGTGATTTGTTTTTCTTTGTGCGGACGATCAGGTGATAATGATTGAGGGCTGCTGGGGATCGGCAGATGGTGTGACTGATCTTCCTATTGAGTTCTTTCAAGTGTTTGAAAGACAAAGGTACCAATTACCTATAAAAGCTAGGGCTTGCGTGGATAGCAAGACACACATACTTGTAAGGACCTGACCCCAGTTGCCCGGAGTTGGTGCCTTATTTGATTAAGTTGGAATACATACAAGGAATACGAATCCCGAAGGAGCAAGTAGTTTAGTATTATTGGAAACAAGATACATACATAAGTTCAACTTTACATAAGGAAAGGAAAAACAACACTAATTTACTCCACTAGAGTCATCACATCTCCTAGATTATGCTTGAAAGTCATTCATAAAATACTTTTCATGTCCTGAGAAAATGAAACATAAGAAAGGGGTGAGCTCAAATGCTCAGTAAGAGTAAGAAATAAAGTGAAAGATAATATAATCATTAGACATGGTGAATAATTGAAAACACATTCCTTTAATAATAAACTTGAACACATTATGGTAGGAATATGAGGTGAGTAAATAATGACATAATAAAATATAATCATGGGTATTCTAATAGTTGAATAACCACATGAAATATCAATAGTTGAACTCATAATGATGGAATGCATAATGACGGATATTCTGAATCATTTTTTCAAGGCCTCGTCCAAGACGTCTAATGATTAAGGCCTCGGCCAAAATCCATATCACATTGGGAATGGCCTCGGCCAATTCCTCATCTAGTTGTCTCATGAGACCTACCGATGCATAGAGGGGCTATAGCGGGCCCCACCCGACACATAATAATTCCAATAAATTCCTCATATGAGCGGGGATAAACATAAACAACAGATACATTCATATTGAAACTATTATATGAAATGTATAAAACTTTCCCCAATTATTGAACAGGAACACTAACCATTCGGAATAATATGGTGAATGGTTTTAGGAAAGATAATCCACAATAGAGTTAGTCATAAACAATTAAATAAAATATGTTAGATGACTTCATAAATTATTAAACCCAATAATACCACGGAATCAACAAGAGTGTTGAATTAGACAAAAACACTCTTATAAAATCATTAAGCAATTCTTGATATAAATACTCTTTTATTTTGAAAAGAATAGTTATTTTGGAGAAATCTTTGTATAAAACCAGGAGCAAGGTAAGATAGAATTTTCATAATAAAATGAGTGATTTTATAAAGATAAAATTTTCCAAAAACAGATCATAGAGTTCCCTTGAAAATAGGAAAGAATTTGAAAAATTCCCTTGGATCGGGCTTGTATTTTGGAAACAACTTTGAATGTTCCTTGAATAATATGTAACTATCCATAAAATAAGGAATGGTTATGGTTTGTACACATATATATGATACTAAAATATAATATATGATGGGTACATAACAATACATAATAATTTCATTGAGGTAATTAGACAATGAATGTATCCTGAATGAAAATGGATGTTCGGGTGAAAAAAACCTTACCTTAACTCCAAACGTGTTCCGCTCTTGTACTTAAGATCCTGTAATATAAAATTTTACTTGTTAATAAATTATTTAATAACCTATTATACATGTATTTAGTTTACCATAATTCTTTATAGTTCATTTAGGTCCTTATGGATAAGTTATTGTATTGAATTTCGTCATTCTGGAGTGTTTGTTTCCTTTATTTTCATATTCGGTTCACTTGTTTTTAAGTAATGAAGTTCATGTGGAATGGTTATAAATCTCCAGGAATGGAATTATATATTATTAATGGACATAAATAATTGATAAGGGTAATTTATATCATTTTTTTACATTGAATGAGGATGAATAATTAGATGACAACCACTTCGATTATTCAGCGGTATTTGGAATATTATGAACCAGTTTTGTCATATAAATTAATTATATGTACATATTCTAGTTTATGAATATTAATTAGGTTATAAAACATATATTTTAGTCTGGTTCAACCATGAATATGGTTTCATGACCAGTAATGAAGAATAAACTGAAGAACGAAACTTCGTCATCCACGAAGGTTATAAATCAGAACCTCATGGACGTCGATTTCGTTTTTAAAAATAAAAGGGAGGGAGTAAGAATATTTATGATGTTTCTTCCATTCACCTGATATAAATCCATTATATAGATGTTACTGGAGTTATCATGGTCATTTTGATAGATGAGGTGAGGAGAAGATAGCAAAAGAAGATAAATTGAAATGAAACCAAATGAAAAAGAAGGGTGCTTTACCTCTTGAAATAACCTCCTTGAAAAACTTCTTAAGGGAAGGGGTTTTGGTCTTTTGGGAAGACCAGAAGATTCTTGGAAGTGGGGAGAGACTAGGGAATGATAATTGCGCAGAACTTTGAGGAGATTCAAGGTTTAGAGGAGTGAAGAGAAGAGGAAGTGGTGAGGGCTTTTTATAGTGGAGGAGAGGGGGTAAATTTTGAATATTTAATTCATTATTTTATTATTTCCCTCAAGATAACCAATAATGTGGTTTCATGTGACCCCTAATAGTAATAAATTCATGTGAGGTCGAACCAAGTGTCCTTGCATCACTTGTGATGTCATAAATAGTGTATTTAACTGATAATTTGTATATACAGTATTTTATCGTATTTCACTATTCATCAAAAATTCAAGAATTTCATAAAAATCCCAAAAATTCCCCCTACTATTTTTCGATGTGTAGAATTAAAAAGTGAAATCCATTTTTAAAAAATAATTTTCTATGTATTATGAATTTAATTTTTAAATAAGGTCATAGTTAATTCTAAAAATAATAATCTTGAAGTGCAATTAGTTTTATGTGATATTGAAAAATTAATTAAGATCCCATTATCATATTACCTTAAGAAAATAAAATAATATTATTATTTACTATTCATAAGGGTCAAATTACTATTCATATTACTATTCATAAGGGTATGTTACTATTCACCAAAAATCATGTTTGTTCTATCAGACTCCAAATGACTTACTGAACACAACTCTAAATGACCATTTTTCGAAATTCAAAACAGAGAAGAGGCAAAGTTGTGTTTAATGGTTAGATTATAAAATTGCATTATATATTTATTTTCAGAACCTTGGGGTGTTGCATTCTATCCTCCTTACAAAAATTTCATCCTTGAAATTCAAATAATATTACCTAAAAAGATTCAGGTATGTCTTTAACATAAGCTCCTCCGGCTCCCATGTTGCTTCCTCCATAGAACCTTTACCAGACAAGTCCTCCGATTTCTCAATACTTGTTCTCTAGTATCAAGAATCTTGATAGGCTCTTCACAGTAAGATAGATCGGGCTCAAGTTCCACTTCTTTATAAGTGAGTACATGTGTTGGGTCTGGCATGTACTTTCTTAACATTGACACATGGAACACATTGTGAACCTTGGAGAGACTTGGCGGCATTATCAAATGGTAAGCTACAGCTCTAATTCGGTCCATAATTTCAAAAGGTCCGATGTATTTGGGACTTAATTTTCCCTTCTTACAGAATCGTATAATACCCTTCCATTGAGAAACCTTTAAGAAAACGTGGTCACCTTCTTGAAACTCCAAATCCTTCCTTCGGTTATATGCATAGCTCTTTTTCCTACTTTGAGTTATTTTGATATGATTCTGGATAATCTTCACCTTTTCTATTGTTTCTTCAACAAGTTCTGGGCCCATGAGATCTCTTTCACCAACATCATCCCAGCAAGTTGGTGTACGACATCACCTCCCATATAATGCTTTATAGGGTACCATCTGTATACTTGAACGGAAGCTATTGTTATAGGAAAATTCTAAGAGAGGTAAATACTGGTCCCACATGCCCTGAAAATCAAGTGAACAAGACCTCAACATGTCTTCCAATGTTTGAATAGTATGTTCTGATTTTCCATCCGTTTGTGGGTGGTAGGCAGTGCTCAAACGAAGATCAGTATCTAGGGCCTTCTGAAGACTTTTCCAGAATCTTGATGTAAAATGTGGATCACTATCAGAAACAATCGATAGGGGCACTCCATTAAGTCTCTCAACTTCATTAATATATAGTCTTACAAGACGTTCAAGTGGTAGATCTTCCCTTATAGCAAGAAAATGTGCTGACTTGGTAACATGATCAACAATGAACCATATTGCACCATTCCTTCTAGGAGTCTTTGGTAGTCCCATGACAAATTCCATCGTGATATTATCCCATTTCCACTCAGGTATGGGAATAGGTTGCAATACTCCTCCAGGCTGTTGCCTTCCAGCTTTCACTTGTTGAAAAATCATACATCTTGACACAAAATCAGCAATCTCCCTCTTCAAGTTGTCCCATCAAAAATGTTCCTTCAAATCTCTATACATCTTAGTGATTCCAGGTTGTATAGAGAAATTGGAACTATGAGCATCATACAACAATTCCATTTTTAGATCAGATATATCGGGAACACAAAGTCTCTTCCCAAATTTCAAAATTCCATCTTAATATATGAAGTCACTCAATCTCCCATCATTCACAACTTTAATCTTCCTTTGAAACTCCCCATCATCAGCCTGAGAATTTTTTATCCTTTCTAGTAAAGATGGTTTGGAAACCATTTTTTTATCCTTTGAGGAGCTTAAAGTCTTAGAGGAGTGAAGAGAAGAGGAAGTGCTGAGGGGTTTTTATAGTGGAGGAGAGGGGGGAAATTTTGAATATTTAATTCATTATTTTATTATTTCCCTCAAGACAACCAATAGTGTGGTTTCATGTGACCCATAATAGTAATAAGTGCATGTGAGTTAGAACCAAGTGGCCTTGAATCACTTGTGATGTCATAAATAGTGTATTTAACTGATAATTTGTTTATACAGTATTTTATCGTATTTCACTATTCATCGAAAATTCAAGAATTTCATAAAAATCCCAAAAATTCACCCCTACCATTTTTCGATGTGTATAATTAAAAAGTGAAATCCATTTTTCAAAAATAATTTTCTATATATTATTAATTTCATTTTTAAATAAGGTCTTAGTTAATTCAAAAATAACAATCTTGAAGTGCAATTAGTTTTATGTGACATTGAAAAATTAATTAAGATCCCATTATCATATTACCTTAAGAAAATAAAATAATATTATTATTTACTATTCATAAGGGTCATATTACTATTCATATTACTATTCATAAGGGTATGTTACTATTCACCAAAAATCAAGTTTGTTCTATCAGACTCCAAATGACTTACTGAACACAACTCTAGATGACCATTTTTCGTAATTCAAAACATAGAAGAGGAAAAGTTGTGTTTAATGGTTAGATTCTAAAATTGAATTCTATATTTACTTTCAAAACCTTGGGGTGTTACTGTTGGTAAGTGGAGCCCGACGCCACAGTGGAAGCTGTTGTTGTTGCAGAAAATAGAGGAGAGGAGAAGATTTCACCCGAAGGCTTTTTATCACCCGAAGGAATTTTATCACCCGAAGGAATTTTACACATCATACCCGAAGGCCTTTTACAACGCACCCGAAGGATTTTTCACTCGACACACGACACCCATGAACGTACCATTTTTGTCTGTACCTCCGATCATCACAACCGGGACATGCCACTTGATCTCCACAACCAAGAGGACATTCGATACATGGCACCGTCATCATCATCGTATTCAATCATCATCATCGACACACCATCATTTTTGTGATCACCATCTTCGCTTCGTACCGGTTACCGCAAACGCGGAAACCCCTTCTCCGTTTCTCTTGGAGGCTACATATTTTCCAGCCCACATTCCAAAACATGCTACCTCATCCTCTTATATAGACATCATGTTGATATCTACATTTAATGCGGTCAACATTCACAATTCCATCATTATTACATCAATTAATATTGGAAATAACTCTTCATTAATGTTGGGAGAAAATACTCCATTAATGTTGAGAAAATATCTCCATTAAAAATTTTCTCTCCCCTCATTATTTAAATTTTAAATCAATAAATCCCAACAGTTACATACTGATCATTGTATCAAGGGCTTACCAAGGTGGTGGTAAGACATACCTTTTATCCTAGGTGAAATGATACCCTTCTCTTTGGGATAAAAGAATTGTAATAATTTTACTTTCTACTGTTGTTTGTAAAAGAAAGAGAATTGTTTTGTAATACCTTTCTTTTCATATTCATTTCAATTGTAATTGTCTCAATTACTATTCTTTTGTTACATATTGTATTAATAGATTCTATATGCTATATGGTAGAATCGATCTCATTTGTATTATTCCGATTATTGTATTCATTTTGAATACAATTGTTTTACATTACATATAGTATTATATTGTATCATACTTATTATATTCAAGGAAATTGTGATTAATTTTATTTATTATGAATTGTATTAGTTTAAGATATTTTAAACTAAATTATTTCTTAAGAATTTAAGTACAAAGTTTTTAAACCTACAATTCCCCCCCCCCCCTCTTTTATTGTGTCGTCTAATATATATATATACATATATATTACGATCCAACAGGTATGTCCATTATGGATATCTTGTAATGCATTTGGGTCTCACTAATTCTCCTACAGTTTTTATCGATTTGATGAATCAGATATTTCATCAATATCCTGAAAATTGTGTGGTAGTGTTTGTGGATTATATTTCAGTTTACTAGAAATTTGAGCATTAGCATGACCACCATCTGATTTTGGTTTTGGAAATTCTGAGAAGTCACTATTTGTATGGATATCTTTATAAATATTGTTTTTGGATTCAATAAGTGTAATTACTTGGGAACAAGATTTTTGAATATGGATTATTAGTTGATCTTAAGAATGTGAAGATTGTCTTTTCATGGAAATAACAATAGAATATCTTTGAAATAATAAACTTCCTTATTCTTGTTGGATACTACCAATGGGTTTTTAAGGATTTCTCTAAGCTGGTGTCACCTTTTACTACTCTTACCAGTAAAGCGGTAAAATTCACATGGGATGTGAAGTGTCAGTATCCTTTCGATGAACTAAAATGAATTCTAACATCATATCTAATTCTGATCTTACCTGATCCCATTAAGGGGTATGTGGTGTTTTATGATGCTTCTGGTGCTAGTTTGGGATGTATGCTTATAAAAGATGATCATATGGTATATTACTACTCTTTTCAACTTTTTATGCATGAGAAAAATTTCCTTGCTCATGATTTAGAGCTTGTTGAAGTTATTCTTGCACTTAAATGTTGGTCGCGCTATCTTTTTGTGGAAAGGTTCACAGTCTTATCTAATCATAATAGATTGAGTTATATATTTTCTCAGAAATACTTGACTCTCATAAAGAGACGATGTGTAGAATACCTTAATATGTTTGACTTTGATATCACCTACACTCTAAGGAAGGAAAATTTCATTGCATATTCTCTTAGTAGGAAATTATATTTGTTGGATATTCTAGAATCAAAGCAGGAGTGTAACCTCATGAGGCTTTTCTATCAGTTACACCTAGATGCTCAATAGGATGTTTCATGTATAGTTATGACCAATGTTTAATTATAATCATCTCTCATGGAGTATATTTTGTAGATTCAGTAGCAGGATGATGAGTTCTGTTAAATTTGAGAAAACCATTATTGTGGGGAAATTGTTTCTGGTTAGTCTCTCTCTTCAAATGGTATGCTCCACTTTGGGAAACGGGTTTTTGTTCCAACATATGTGAGGTGTTTATCTTATTTAATTATCACATATATTCATAGATCATTCATATAGGCACTAAGAAGATGTATTATGACATGAGAAAATGATTCTGGTGGCTGGGTATGAATTGTGACATTGAATATTATGTTTCCTAATGTTACACCTACCAACAGATTAAGATAGAGCACTTGAAACCCCCTAGTTTTCTTCAAACTCTTCTGATTCCAATCTAGAAATGGGATGAGGTATCCATGGATTTTTTTTTTGTATTAACACGGACTCCCCAAGTAAGGAATACTATCTGGGTAGTTTTTGGTTGACTGATAAAGTCTACTCATTTCATACAGATGAAAGATTCCATTAAGGTTGAAGATCTGGGTAAGTTGTATGTGCATGATATTGTGAAGTTACATGGGAGTCATTCTACCATTATTTCAAATAGGGATCATATGTTTACCTCTAGGATCTATAGAAGTATCCAAGAGGAAATGGGAACATAGGATAACTTAATCACAACTTACCATCCATAGAAAGATGATAATATAGAGTGATTAATTCAAATCCAAAAGGATATGATTCATGCATATGTATTGGATTTCAATAAATCATAGGATAGCCATTTGGGATTGGTTGAGTTTTTCTGTAACAATAGTTATCATTTTTTGATCGAAATAGATCCATTTGAGGGATTTTATGGTCACTCGTGCAGATAATATCTCTATTTAGCTTTGGTGTGTAAAGTATATTTGGTTGGACCAAGTTTTGTCCAGGAGACATCAACAAAGATTCAGGATGTACATTGACATCTAGTTATATCCCAAAGTTGAAAAAAATTATATTTGTATCATCAGAATCATCCTTTGGAGTTTTCCATTGGTGATTGGGTTTTTTTGAAAGTTTCTCCTTGGTTGGGTCACTATTGGCTTGTAAAACATGGAATGTTGGCTCTGAGATATATTGGACTATTTTAGGTCACTGATTGGATTGGGAAGGTTGCTTATTGGTTATCATTGTAAGTTCAGTTGACAGTTATTCATGATGTTTTTTATATCTCAACTCAGGAAGTATTATCCTGATCCCACTCATATTCTGAGTTTGTAAGAAATTAAGTTAGAGCCATATGTTTTTGTTTTGGAGAAACCAGTTGAGATCATCGACTCTCAAGTGAAAGTCTTGTGTGGGAAGTTGACTCTATTTTTCAGAGTTCTATAGCAACACGAATTAGTTTCTCATGATACTTGGGAACATGATTCATTGATGAGGGAGTAGTTGCCTCATCTTTTTCTAGGTATTATATCTTCAACATAACTTCCCAAGTATGTAAAGTCTTTACGGTGGTGAGTTGTAACATCCCATTACTGATCTGTCAGTTATGACTTTAAATACATTGTGTTTTTTCTTTTTTGTTGTCTATATAGGTCTGAGAAGGAATTGGAAGGATACCTATAATGGTGCAGTCACATATTTGTTACACTCCCATCTTGAACTGGTGGTTTTCACAGGCTGAAAGGGAATTTCACATCATGTAACTAGGTTATATGGCATGTAATGGTTGCTGAGTTCAGTCCATGATAATGTTTCATGGTGTTAAGGGTTACACAACCTGATGATAATTTACACATCATGAGTTATTTTAAATATCGTATTTTTAATCCAAGGTGATCGATTTTTCAGAATACTTGAATATCGTGGATTTCATAACATGTAAAGTAGTTACATGCCATGTAATTTCTCAAGTAGGGAAGTTTTAGGGTGTATTTGGGTACATGGTGTCCATTCAACCACCTTTTCTCCTTTTCTCTGAAACCAAATTTCACTCTGGTGATTTTTAGAGACATCATTACTTCTGGATCGATTCAATCTGTGTTCAATCTTAATTGTGATTGTGGTGCGTCTCTCCGAGTGAGTGATATTTCTGATTATTCGTTTTCATTGATCACAGTAGCATCTGTGGGTTATGTTATTGGATTATTTGATCTAAAATTGGTGTTTCTTCAAGTATTATTCTAGATACATGGTGTGATATCATTCCAGACGTCGTTACTTTGTTGGTTGCAGTATGATGGTTGTTCTTCTTGAGGTATGTGGGTTTCCTCCTTTCTTTTGACCCCTTGTTTTCTAAATTAGATCAATCTTAAGATGTGGATTGGATTTTAGGGCCTTCGTTTATGTCGTTGGGTTTTCATTGTTGTTGGATCCTGTTGTAGGCATGTCTGACCTGAGTTTTGAGGTAAGTGGTTCTATCTCTATCCTATGTTGATGAACCTTATTGTTCCTATTTTATAAACCGATTTATAAAAGGAATTGGCATGAAAGGAGTTTTTAAAATGAGTTTTTAAAAGGGGTTTCTAAAACAAAAATGTGATTTCCCTTATTGTTCATAAATGTAAAGAAAATAGGAATTTTCAAAGATTTGAAATGTATTTTTGAAATGGTTTTGAAATAGATTTCAAAGAATTGGAATGAATTTTTAAAATGAGAACATTAGTTACCTTGAATACAAAGGTAGAAGGTTTATCTTGAGTCCATCATCCATTGTTTTTTATTATCATCATTTTTTCTCAGGGGGTTTTTCTCTGTTTCTTAGGCTCGTTGTTCTATGGGAATTATATTGACTTTGTTAGGGGAGTTTACTCATGGGGTATTCCTCTGCTTCCTAGGCTTGTGTTCTAAGAACCGGATTATGCACTTGATTGATTTTGGTATGAGTATTCTGGTAGCTTAAATTATCATGATCCTTGGTGATGAAACCTATGATTCTATTTGTATTTCTTGGATTTCTTTATTATCCTTGATATGCATGATTATTATTATGAAATAATGATATGAAAAATGTGCTTTGAAATTGATATACCTGCTTTTGTCTTAGAACTGTGATAAATGGGAAATATTTCCCATGTTTTCTATAAAACAATTTTTCTACTTATCCTACCATGTTTTATTTCAAATGAGAATAGATGAATTGTCATACAGAGACTTGTTATGGAACACCTAGGTGGGATCCTATTGATCTTGTTTGATTACACCTTATGCACCTCTTTAGTGGTGTGAAGACCTATATATGTCTTCCAATGTAGGGAAATGAAAGGTGACGTAATGAGGTGGTGAGGTTTCGTGTCAGCTGAGTTGGGTAGATAATGGTAAAATAGTTGGAGTTCGTCTATTACATCACATAGAGTAGCTATTTTTTTGGGTAATTTGCAATTGGACTTGTCTCTTGGTGTTTTGGATGCTTTTACAGTCGTTTGTTTCTGCCATTTTCTTACATTTAATGCATATATTTATTAGTTTTCCATTGTTTCATCTCACTTCCTGTATATATATGGCATGTGTTTGTTCAGGTTGGGATAAATATTTTCCTCTGGTTTTTTTCGATGCTCAGGTGCTTGTCACCTGCCCATGGGGATCAAGAATGACCTTCAGGTTTGTGATGGATCGGGTCAGGTGCTAGGTTTGAGGGTAACCCAGGTTGGTTCATTACAATATGTGATCAATTTATTCTAAATTTTGGGTTTTAATATTATTATATAATATTTTAAGGAATATTAAGGTTAGTTATTTCTCAAATGATCCACGTTTAACTTTGGGTTTTATTTTTGAGTATTTGGATATTAATGTTGTATATCTTTATATGATGTTTTATTAATATGGGGAATTATCTTACCTTGTGCAAACCATTATAGTTTTGGTTAATTTATAAAGACATAAGAAATAGTTTTTATCCTTTTATGGATTATGTGATCTGTTAGAAGTTTATTTTAGTGCTGCAAGCATGAAAATTTATTCTTAAATACTCATCATTTGAATAAAAAGATGAGATTATGATACAAATTAATTAATGGATGAAATTATACTTCTCAAGTAATTATATTTTATTTAATTTTTTAATCAAGATGGTATGGAATTCTTAAACTATAGGAAAAGGATATTGATTTGGAAATGTTATCCTATTATCTCATTTTTGATGAATCAATAGACTTTTTCACACCTCTGTGGTTTATGGTATTGGGGTTATAAACCTTCTTATGATCATTCACTTTCTTATGATTGATGATATCTTTCACTTTAAATCATTATTTAGGTATTAAACTTTTTTTCCATGTCCATATATTCACTTCCAACTAGTATTTTCCTACTTGGAAACCTAGTTATGTGTTATTCTAGAAGACGTTCATACTTTCATTTCTCTCTTATCAAGTGGAGGTTTTATTAACCCCTTTTGAATATGTGGGATTTCAAGAAAGGTATTTTCAAATGTCAAACCTTTGACTAAAAAGATAATGTTAAAATTAAAAAGACATAATTTATTAAAGTGTGGGAGAATGTAACACCCTGATAATTTAGAAAAAAACTATGTTTGATAGTGTATACAAAACACAACACCCAGCCTAAATAAACCATGAAATATTGTTATTTAAATAAGATTGTTATAACCTAGTCCTTAAATTTGGAGGTTCTGAATAGTATTAACTAATTAATAAAATATATATAAATATCCTTCTAAATATAAATGTATTGATAAATTATTAGGAAATAAGCACTCAATTTTTAAGGAATAAATTTTATTCTTAAAAAACATTTTCTTCAAAAAATATTTTTATTTCATTTTATGAGAAAAATTTATAATTAATTTCTGAAAATTTTAGAAAATATATTTGATAAAAAAATCCTTTCTGAAATCATAATATCAAAATTAACTTAGGAATAAATTTTGGTATTAACTTAAATGGTTGTTTTTATTGAATAGTGAAAATTACTGATTTTTCAAATACTTTCATTTCATTTCATTAAATTAAATAATTTAAAAGTATCTATATATTTTGGAATTTTAATTAAAGTTATATATTAAGAATTTAATTTATAATAATATAATTAATTTCATTTATATCATCAATTTTAATTATTTTTCTATAAGTTTATTTTTATGCTTAAAAACATAGTTTTCTAAAAACTATTTTAAGTGCATCATGTTTATCCATTTTAATTAATTAAAATAACCCCTAAAAAGGAAATATTTAGCTGAATTTTATATATTATACATATATTTATATTAATTTAAATTCATATAATGATTATTTCAAGTCAAGGAGTTAATATAAAGTCATTTATTTCAAGAAAATGCATTTTTCAGAAAAAACTGCTTTTCATCACGATTTGCAAGATACATATAAAATTAATTTTTTCAACTTATGGGGTTTTAAATTTATAAAATGGATTACATAATCCTAATAAGTATAATTTATATTATTTAATATGTATAACTTAATTTTTTTTAATGAACAAAAAAACAGTAAATATTTTTCACTATAGTAAAAAGGTAAAATGGGTTAATTAAGGGTAAAAATAATTTGGTAAGGCTAAAAAGTAACCTTAAAACTTGTCTTATTTTTACTGGATAATGAAATTTTTTCCATAATAATACAATATTAGAATATATGGTTTTTTTCCATTTTTCCATGATTTTTACCTTTATAATAATTTAAGTAAAGAAAAGGATAAAATATCACTCTCTTCATTTTATAGTTCTATTATGTGTTGACATAGTTAAAATAGTAAGTTGTGAATGAATAATAATATATATTTTGAGAATAATGGAATTATTTTCATGGTGGTAATTTATTTCAAATTTTTATTAATTATATAATTACCTTAAATTCTTACGCAATTCTGATGCAATAATTATTTAAATAAAAATAAAATTAAATAAATGATTCTCAAATAATTAAAAGTAATATAATTTGAATAAATTTTATGTACCATAAATTTTTTAGATAA
Organism: Viscum album; assembly: GCA_963277665.1. Taxonomy (NCBI): domain Eukaryota; kingdom Viridiplantae; phylum Streptophyta; class Magnoliopsida; order Santalales; family Viscaceae; genus Viscum; species Viscum album. The sequence goes on from OY728166.1 coordinate 788,961,831, forward strand.
AAATAATATTTTAGGAATGTTTGAAAGATATATATATATATATATATATATATGTATATATGAATTCTATAATTTTAGTGATTTTTTTAAAGTCAAATTAAATAAATAGTTTCAAAATTTACATTAATGATATTTTATAATAAATAATGTTTTATTAAATGATTTAAAATTTATAAAAATATCATATTCATCCAAGGTAATGGGAAATGGTCTTTAATGTCAACCTTGGACCATTATGGTCCCGTTTCTCTTTTATAATATGTTTCTTGGACCCTAAAGATAAAAAAGTTTATTACCGTGGTAATTCTCAAAAAGGGTTAAAAAGGGTTAAAATAAAATGATATTGGTGAAAAAATCACCTAAACTTGTCCAATTTTTATTGGATGAAAGGATTTAGACATAAAATCATCCTTTAATTCTCAATTTTGATCAATTTTAATATAATAATAAAATTATATTAATTTAATAATTTAAGAAATTCCAAGAGTGCTCCAACCTTCTCTTATAAAAGGGAACTTCCTCTCCTCTTTTATTAAAACATAAAAATCCTTTTAATTCAGCCAATAAATAAAAAAATAACTTCATTAAATCCATCCCCACATCCTAGAGTACTTTTTTATTAGAAGACTATCCTATTAAATATTTTTCTATAAACATTAAGAGGTAGTCTAATGAAGCACTATAGTTCTTAACCAAGTGTTTTTGTTTTATTTCTCTTTATAAATTCTTAAAATATTCTTAAACTATGATGAAATAATAACATCGGTTCTCCAATTTACTAATATTTTATTATAATAATGTAAAAATCTATATCCATCTCCTATTTAATAAAATTTGGAATTAAAAAGTGTTTTTGCATACGTGTGAACTACCGCCTCGTGAACCCGTGTGATTCATTTTCAATCACCTCCACTTACAGCTGGTTATAATGATATATTTAATGTATGTATATGTTATTCGTGATATTTTTATCATTATTAAAATATAATCTATCATTTAATTTATTACTTTTACATTCACTGAAAAATGATAACGTCATTCGTGCACATGTGTGGACTACCACCTCCACAAAGTGATGTTTTTTATTTTTTATCACTGCATCACATAGATGATATATATAAGTATAATAGAATAAATAATATGGTATTTATGATATTATGATAATTATATAATGATAAAATAATACTTAACTTCTTTCTATAATGATCATTGAAAAATGATACCTTACTCATGTGTATATACGACCTACCATCTACAAGATTGTAATGTAGTTAATTTTTCATAATTATCTCTCATAGTTGGTTTTAGAAGTATAATTTATGTACAAAAATGATAATTATTTAATGATTATTATTATTTGGATGATGGAATATTGGACTCATTGACCACAGTCAACATACCAAAGTCATTTTGGACATATGAACCAAATATCATCAAAATATATAATGTGAAATTAATTGATTAATTAATTGATTATAACATGGTTAAAGGAATAATAAACTTGTAAGGAATGCTCTATTTTAACATATAAAATGGCACAAAAATATTATTAACATTGTTACGATTATTTTATATTTTTATTCCTTTAAAAGATTTCATGTTTTCTTAAAAGAAACCCTCTTTTCCTTTTGTTATGGGAATTTTATTTTTGAAAATGGTTTTTTAAAAGGAAAGGGAATTTCAATATTCAAAAGTGTTCTACGTATGGATTTAAAAGAGTATTTCAATGGTTTTTTGATAAAAATGTGAAAGTTTAAAATGTTTTATTCATGATATGGTCCTTGGAAATTGTTTATAGTGGGTGATAGAAATATAAATTATACAATGGGTTGATCCCCATTATAGATCATTATGAATGAGTAATCATGATACAACTTATACAACAGGTGAGCACCATTATTGATATCTAGTTAATTGGGTAATGATTATATTCTTAGATAATTATATTGGAATTCAACCGTATGTTTATTCCAAGAATAAGGGTTCTTATAAGGGTTATGTAATGATTATTTTCCAAGGAAACTATATGACATTTCTATGATTTATAATGAGTTTTCATGGAAATCATTTAATTTTAAAAGGTAATCTAATAATCTTTTTAAAGGAAAGATTATAACCTTTTAGGGTAAAAATTTATCTTTTGGGAAAATGTTTTTCATGGGTTCTCATCTTTCGAAGAGACCCACATTGTAATGATTTTTTCCCTTTTGTTTTCTTATAAAGTGTTTCATGAAAAACTTTAGGAATTAAAGCCAATTTCATTAATCTCAAAGTTTAAAGGAAAACTCTTTTTATGATCTCATGTTTCAAAATGTACTAATAGGTTTATTTATTTAAAATTTTATATCCCTTATTAAGATTTTTATGTTAATCCCAATTTTTTAAATGTTTTTCACAGGGTTCAAATATGGGTAAGGAAAAAAAATTTAAGTTGAAAATCGTTGAGATTTTTCCTAAAAAATAAAATATGATTCATTTTAAAAGTTTTATATTATATGAAAAATATATACTTATCAAAAGTTTCCACTAGGTAAAATATTATTTTTTATGTATGATATATGACCAAATTTTCTAAAACTATAATCCTAAAAAGATTCTCAAATAAAAGTGATTGAGTTGTTGACTTAAAACTCATGATTATTTAATGATTAATCACTACAAAACAATTACCCAATTATAGGGGTTATTTTTTAGTTTATGAGGGGTTATAACCCCTTCTAAACACATGAGCAGTGGTTATGAGAAACCGTTGCAAATATGCATGCCTACTCTTGTTAGAGGCAGTTTTGAGGAACCGATGGTAAAGTAATGTAAAATTTAGTGGCGGCGCAGTTAGAGGCAGTTAAAACAGGCTCTAATTTCATGATAGAATCTCAAATTAGAGGGGGTTTTAACCCCCTCTAAATTATTGATCAAATTAGTGATGGTTATAAACTGTCTTTACTTGAGTTTCATGTTCCATATTAGAGCTGGTTCATGAAACAGACTCTAAATATATTATTTGTATTTTTTAATCATGTGTCCACCCATCTCCTCCAGTTCATGTCACGAACCAACCTGGGTCAACCGTGAACTAGTCACCCGAGCCGGTCTGAGACATGGCCTAAGAGGCGTTCCCAATCCTCTCAGGCTAGAGACAAGCGCCAGGGAATCAACAGAGGCTGTGGTAATGATTTATCCCAGTAAAAATAAATAAGGAAGCGGAAATAGAACAGAGAATGGAAAAATAAATAAACAGAGTAAAGTACCTAAACAAGAACAAAAGAAAATAAAACTAACTGAAAGAGACAACCACTATCTCTGTGTGACCTTGTGGGTCACTCTCCAACTCACGACCAAACATCGCCCAAGGCGAACGCACCCAAGCTGTAGCCTATACAAACACTAAAAATAGAAAAGAACAATAGGCGTGAGTATTAAAACTCAGTAGGCTTGCCTGATATCTATTCCCAATGCACTACCTTTAAATAAATAATTTATCAATTCCATGCTTGAACTAAAACATATAAAATATGGGTTTCCACACAGACTTTAATTTCTAAAGTAAATAACAATCCATTTCCCTTTTTAATTTAAAATAAGTTTAATGGTTGAAGTGAATAAGTGCTTTGCATTTCAAAACATTTCTGCGAACAATTTAGAAATTCAATTTCTAGTTGTTAGTAAAAAGGGAAAACCACACAACACGCAACACACACTAAGGTAAATGGAAAAAGTGGAACACGGGGCCAATAATAGAACTAGACCTCTCAAACATCCGCCATATACAAATAAACACTAAAAGAAACATGGGTCAAACCTAGGAGATCGTGAAAACTCCAGAACATACCATACATGTGACTCATCCTGAAGGCATGCCCTAACTCGATGACGTCATAACACCCATACTACTACCCGATATAGCCCTGCATGGCCTAACCGAGGGTCCCAATCCCCATAGCAGCAATAACTCAGTATTACCCTACTATGGGGCCACTAGCCAGTGCATAATCTAAACTAGTGCAGTAATAGTTCTCAGAAGATTCACTCACTATGCCAGGTTCCCATGTCAACACATGAAATAAAAATGGGTGCATCCACAATGTAAATCAATCAGTCACAATGCACAAACATCACATACAGATCACACAATCAACACACTCCAAAGATCACTCTTGAATGATTTTTTCAAAATAATTTATTTTATTAAAGTGCCATACGGGCCTTCACCAATTTTAAAGCAAAACCTAATTTCTCAAAAAAAACCCAAAACACTTGTTCATAAGAAATCATTTATCTTTAAAACTAGAAGTAAATTTGAATTCCGTGAATTATTTTTAAAGAATAAATGGGAATTCTTTCAATACTGGGTGTCCGCTCGTCAATAAAATGTTTCAAGTGTTCGGTATAAAATAAACATCTCTTTTCACACCAAATAATCATTTAAAATTAATTATCTTATATTATTTCTCATTCATTAAAATTAATAAAACATCAAAGAATTAAAAAATTCTAAATTTAAAGGTGAGTGCAGTGGGGGACCTACCTTGACTCGTAGCCCGGTTATGAAGACGATGTAGTACGTCCCAACTTGCGCACAAGTACGTGCCACTTTCCGACGATCGTAATAACACGGAAAAACCTTTCCAATGAACTGCAACAATGTAAAGAAATCTAAAAATACAGAAGCACTGTCTTAAAATAATCCAAAAGAATAAACAGAGTAAAACCCACATTGAAATCGGTGCAGACGAAACGGAATGAACCCAAAACATGTGGTAAAATAAGGGGTGCCCCGCAAATAAAGGAGAACAATCTGAAGCAATCTGAATCGCTTCGCCTTCGGTGGAGGAGGACGGAGCACGGTCCGACATGAACCGAGACACCATTTGCGAACCCAGCAAGGGGATTTGCGGCCACGTCGGAGCAACACCCTACAACAATTAAACAACACCCAAAAAAATTAATGCAGAAGGACCAAAGCACGACCAAAAAGGTATCTGGGACTCACATAAACCAAATACAAAACCAAGCGCACATCTAAACCTTCCCAAAGTATCATTCGCATCATATTCACCAATAAATAAATCATTTCAATAAATAATAAAAATTTTATAAAATTCCCAACAATTCATTACCCTAAAAACATACTCCATTTCTTCTCTTTAAAAACAAACGCACCTCGAAACATTTTCCAAACATGGTTTGCTACTTTTATACAAATGAAAACACCATTAAAATAACTTATAAAACAACTTCAATAACACCCCCAAATGCTTCTAAACCCAAAGAGAACCCAAACCCTCTAAAAAATCAACTGCATACCAAAACCATATCAAAATATAATTTCAATCCTACACATAATTTAATAACCACATGCATGATTTATAAAATCATAAGCAATGACGCGACTAAGTTTTCCACATAAAACAAACACCGTTTCACATAAAATCGCCACTTTAAAACCAAATCCACCTAAAATAGTGACTGACCAACCGAGACGGACCAAAATCATAAAGAAAAGACCGACGCAATAAAATATAATTACTACAAACATTAAAACACATAAAGACCATAATTCAGCCAGTGTGAAACCAAGCAACAAACATAAAACTTACCCCAAGACGAAACCAACAGATCGAAACCAATTGTACCACTTCGCATTCAGCGGCGGTTGGCGGATTACGAACCAACATCACCCGGGTGAGGCACCACACACCATTGTCGAGGCAGACATGATCCATGAAGGAATCGGAAGAAGAACAGGTGCGGAAGAAGGACCCGGGGTGAGGCGTCGCATCGCGTCGCTATGGGGGAGTCACGCACCTACTCGAAAACACGGCTAGGGGAGGTCGCACAGAGGGAGGATGCACTGTCGAAGGAGATTGCACCGGAGGGAGTCCTGGTCGTGGATACTTGGAGGTGAGACCTTGGGGGGGTGAGCTGTAGATGGCACGCCTGGTAGGGAGAGAGTGAGAAAGGGAGGCCGCCGCACACACATTGGAGGGAGGGAGGAAGGAACCGACACACTTGGATAAACCCATGAGGGTGTGGACTTGTGTCGATCGGGAAGAAGGGGAGGGTTGTAGTAGTAGTGCCTCGCACAGGAGAAGGAAACGGGGAATGTCGCTCGCGCAAGGGAGGAGCGGATGAAAGCGGCACGACTGGAGAAGGCCGAGAGTGTGGGCAGATGCATTGGACTGGGAAAGGAAGTCGCGCCAGACTGGGAAAACCTGGGTAGAGGGATCGCATGGTGGAACAGGAAGAGGGAGGGGGCGGTTCACGCGGGGCACAGGAATGGGGGCTGCGGGATAGGTAGATTAGGGTTTAAAATATATAGATATATATGTATATATATTTAATAAAAACAATTTAATAATAATTATAATAATAATAGAACCAACACATATTAATGAACCCAATAAAAATAACTAGTTCTTATCCTTCTTTATTTTAAGTGATAATAATAACAATAATATCAATGTTACAATAATAATAGTAGAATTAATATTAATAGAAAAATGATAATAATAGTATTAATAACAAAAAAATAAAATAAGTAACAAACTTAATGATAATTAAGGTGATAATTTTGTTATGTTTCATTAATAATAATATTTATACCGATTTAATAATAGTAGTATTACTACCAGGTTAAATAATAACAAAATTATTATCTACGCAATAATCTTATTTGGATTATGGGTTAAACATTAACCAGGTTTTATCGTTATAAAATTTTATTTAGCTTTTTTTTCAGTCAATTTATTTTATTCATAAAATTTTATTATTTATTCGAATGATTGGGCGACAACACATTCTCTACGACCAAATTCACGATAATCGCTAGCGGTGCAGTGAAAACGCACCGGCCCGAGGCCCACCAAAACATCAAACATCGAAAATATCCATCCGGGACCCAACTAATCCTCATCCAAAAGGCGCAGGACCAAGAAAAGAATAAAAATAAAATAAAATAAAATAATTAGGCATCAGAGATCGGGGTGTGACAATTATCCCCACCGTAGACACTTTCTGCCCCCAGAAAGTCACCAAACCAACAGTTGACACAACTAGAGTCCAAAACCAAACCAAAATAGAAGAAATCAAGAGGATCGGGGTGACCATTACCAACACACATCACACCCGACCAACTCATTAACAATCACTACCTGAAGTTGAGGGGAGAACACAGGAGTGTTCTCCCCCCCACAAGAATTCCCTAACATGGAAGCCCTCGAAACTCGAACACATTATCCCCCCCTGGGGGGCAACGCGGGAACTCCCAAACCAAACTCTTTCATTTTCCTCACATGTAGAGAACAACACATCTGTGTATTTGACAGAAAACTTGTTACAAAACAACCCAGAAACTTAAGGATGAAGAATTAACTCAACACCTCCCATCAAATTCACGAAACCAACCTCCCCTTAACAAACACCATTGAGACCAACTCAAAATCAGAACAGGTCCATTTATTCACAGCCCACACCATTCAAAGAGATCAAAAAATTAAAAAAACACACTGAGAGCAGATAAGACCACTTGGATCATGGGGGAACGAGATCATCACGCCCCCCCACAACAAGGATAAGCTTAAGATAGTGACGAGAATAGAAAAAGGAAATATTAGTTATTTCCATTACAAAGTTGAAAACATTATCCAGACCGAGGTCCCACACGCCCTCAACCACTCTTGACTATGCTCGAGATTCACCCCAAGACCTGTGGTTGGGGCCCTGATAGCTGAAGCATCTCTTGCCTCACAGTCAGGCATTTTCATCTTCTGGCCTCTAACTCCTTCCATTCAATGATTCAAACAACCACGATGGTCGTACATTTTTAAAGGGATGCAACATGATGACTTAGAATGTCCAAATAGGCCATAATTGTGGTGCACAAGAGAGTGGTCCAAAGAACTAGGATCCAGTACCGACGAAGATAGTTTCTTGGAGACTGGTTCCATTGGCCCGTACTCCTTGCCAGGTGGGGAACCTTCGTGGAATTCGACCACCATTAATCACACCCAAAACTCTAACGACGATGAGACATTTCATCTTTACTAGTCCAGAACTGAACCCTCAAATAACTTTAGGGAGGTATGAACCTTAACTACCCTGAGAGTTCCTAACAACCTGAAGACACGCTATCTTTCAGAACAATACAACTACCTCTAACAGACTTCGACTACCTCGATAAGCAAGCAACACACAAAAGGAATTGAGAACTAAGCATAACTCATTGACAACTTTGGGAGGCTTTCTAGGAAGCATACTCATAACAACACGAAAAACACCATCGAAACCGACATCAAGCCAAAACTCAATCAAGGGAATAACGCAAGCCAAGGGAAATAGGCCCATAATCTAAACATATACAACACAAGGAGAAATCACTTTTCAAAAACCGTTATTTCTTTAATATTTTGAAAACTCACCTATGGCACTTTATGAACCGTCACACATGTGTTCATTCAATCTCATTCACATCATCTGTGAACAAGTGCCCCCACGCACATTCCACACATACCCACGCACGTGTGACCCTCCATAAGGGGTGCCAAGGTTCAAACACTTCTTTTCCTTACCAAATCCAAACACATACTATGTTTTTCCAATCTGATACACCTTCTCTTTAAAAACCCTCTTTAGAAATTTCAAAAACAATTTGGAAGATACACTTTTAAATTTCAAAATCAATTTCACTTTTAACGAACGCACACATCAACTGATTTCAAAATGAAACACATCCATCCATAAACCATTGGAATGAGGAACTAGTGTATGTGCCTAACCTAGTGACATGGTGGTGAGCCATGATCCAAGTAATTCATAACACTAAGAGGACCTTAAACCAGGCACTTGGACACCACATGGGTCACCACCCCATGTGAGGTCACAACGTGAACCGATTAGCTCTCAATGTCATCCCTCAATCCAAAATAACCAAAGACAAAAGACTCAAATCTCAGACTAACCATGTTAACTCAGGTCTCATCACGAGCGGTGGTGATCAGGCACCAACCCGTAACCTACCTCCTGAGCCCTGACAGTTCTAATCTCCATCTACTAGACATCCCAAATAACAAAGGGTGCTCTAAAAATTGGGGTCCGCTAAGAGCCGACCCCCTATGATACCATTTTGTCACGAACCAACCCAGGTCGACCGTGAACCGGTCGCCCGAGCTGGTCCGCGACAAGGCCCAAGAGGCGTTCCCGATCCTCCCAAGCTGGCGACAAGTACCAGGGCATCAATAGAGGCTATGGGAACGGTTTCTCCCAGTAAAACTAAATAAAGCAGCAGAAATAGAACAGATCAGCACAAAATAAATAAACAGAGTAAAGTACCTAAACAAGAACAAAAGAAAATAAAACTAACCGAAAGAGACAACCACTATCTCAGTGTAACCTCGCGGGTCACTCTCCAACTCATGACCAAATGTCTCCCAAGGAGAACGCACCCAAGCTATAGCATGAAAAAATACTAAAAACAGAAAAGAACTATAGGAGTGAGTATTAAAACTCAATAGGCTAGCCCGATATCTATTCCCAATGCACTACCTTTAAATAAAGAATTTATAAATTCTAGGTTTGAACTAAAATATATAAAATATGGGTTTCCACACACACTTTAATTTCTAAAGTAAATAATAGTCCATTTCCCTTTTTAATTTAAAACAAGTTTAATGGTTGAAGGGAATAAGTGCTTTTCATTTCAAAACATTTCTCCGAACAATTTAGAAATTAAATTTCTAGTTGTTAGTAAAAAAGCAAAACCACACAACACGCAACACACACTAAGGGAAATGGAAAAAGTCGCACATGGGTCCAGCAACCGAACTAGACCTCTCAAACGTCCGCCACATACAAATAAACTCTAAAAAAACATGGGTCAGACCTAGGAGATCGTGAAAAATCCAGAACATACCATACATGTGACTTATCCTGAAGGCATGCCCTAACTCGATGACGTTATAACGCCCATACTACTACCTCGTATAGCCATTCATGGCCTAACCGAGGGGCCCAATCCCCATAGCAGCAATAACTCAGTATTCCCCTCATATGGGGCCACTAGCCAGTGCAAAATCTAAACTAGTGTAACAATCATTCTCAGAAGATTCACTCACTATTCCAGGTTCCCACGTCAACACTTTCAATAAAAAGGGGTGCATCCACAATGTAAATCAATCAGTCATGATGCACAAACATCACATACAGATCACACAATCAACGCACACCAAAGATCACCCCTGAGTGGTTTTTTCAAAATAATTTATTTTATTAAAGTGACAAATGGGCCTTCACCAATTTTAAAGCAAAACCTCATTTCTCGAGAAAACTCAAAACACTTGTTTAGAAGAAATCATTTATCTCTAAAACTAAAAGTACATTTGAAATTCCGGGAATTATGTTTAAAGTCAAAACGAGAATTCTTTCAATACTGGGTGTCCTCTCGTCAAGAAAATGTTTCAAGTGTTCAGTATAAAATAAATGGCTCTTTTCACACCAAATAATCATTTAAAAATAAATTATATTATATTATTTCTCATTCATAAAATTAATAAAACATCAAGAAATTAACAAATTCTAAATTTAAAGGTGAGTGCAGTGGGGACCTACCTCGACTCGCAGCCCAGTTATGACGACGATGCAGTACGTCCCAACTTACACACAAGTACGCGCCACTTTCCGATGATCCTAATAACACAAAAAAAACCTTGCTAATGCATTCCAACAATGAAAAGAATCTAAAAAAACAGAAAAATTGTCTTAAAATAATCCAAAAGAATAAACAGAGTAAAATCCACCTTGAAATCGGTTCAGACGAAATGGAACGAACCCAAATAATGCGGTAAAATAAGGTGTGCCCCGCAAATAAAGGCGAACAAATCCGAAGCAATCAGAATCGCATCCCTTCAGCGGTGGCGGACGGAGCGCAGTCCGACGTGACCCAAGACACCCTTTGCGAACCCAGCGAGGGGATTCACAGCCATGTCAGAGCAACACCTTACAACAATTAAACAACACCCAAAACAATTAATGCTGAAGGACCAAAGCACGACCAAAAAGGTATTTGTGACTCACATAAACCAAATGCAAAACCAAGTGCACATCAAAACCTTCCCAAAGTATCATTCGCATCACACTCACCAATAAATAAATCATTTCAATAAATAATAAAACTTTTCTAAAATTGCCAACAAGGATTTACCCTAAAAACATACTCCATTTCCTCTCTTTAAAAACACACGCACCTCGAAACATTTTCCAAACATGGTTTTCACTTTTTATACAAATGAAAACACCATTAAAATAACTTATAAAACAACTTCAATAACACCCCCAAATGCTTCGAAACCCAAAGAGAACCCAAACCCTCTAAAAAAATCAACTGCATACCAAAACCATATCAAAATATAATTTCAATCCTACACATAATTTAATAACCACATGCATGATTTATAAAATCATAATTAGTGACGCAACTAAGTTTTCCACATAAAACAAACACCGTTTCACATAAAATCGCCACTTTAAAACCAAATCCACCTCGAATAGTGACTGACCAACCTAGACGGACCAAAATCACAAAGAAAAGACCGACGCACAAAAAGGTAATTACTAAAAACATTAAAACATATAAAGACCATAATTCAGCAGGTGCGAAACCAATAAACAAACATAAAACTTACCCCGAGACAAAACCAATGGATCAAAGCCAATTGTACCGCTTCACTTTTAGCGGCAGTTGGCGGATTACGAACCAACTTCACCCGGGTGAGGCACCGCACACCATTGTCGAGGCGTACATGATCCGTGAAGGAACAGGAAGAAGAAAAAGCGTGGAAGAAGGAACCAAGGTGAGGTGTCGCATCGCGTCGCTATGTGAGAGCCATGCACATGCTGGAAAACACGGCCAGGGGAGGTCGCGAAGAGGGAGGCTGCACTGTGGAAGGAGATTGCACCGAAGGGAGGCCTGGCCGTGGAAACTTGGAGGTGTGGCCATGGGGGGTGAGCTATAGATGGCACACCTGGTAGGGAGAGAGGGAGCAAGGGAGGTCGCCGCACACACATTGGAGGGAGGGAGGAAGGAACCGCCACACCTGGATAACCCCATAAGGGTGCGGCCTGGTGTCGATCGGGAAGAAGGGGAGGGTTGCAGTAGCAACGCTTCACATAGGAGAAGGAGACAGGGAATGCCGCTCACGCAAGGGCAGAGCGGATGGCGGCGGCACGACTGGAGTAGGCCGAGAGTGGGGGAAGCTGCGCCGGACTGGGAAAGGAAGCCGTGCTGGACTGGGAAAACCTGGGCAGAGGGATCGCATGGCGGAACAGGCAGAGGGAGGGGGTGGCGGTACACGCGGGGCACAGGAATGGGGGCTGCGGGATAGGTATATTATGGTTTAAAATATATATATATATATATATAATAACAACAATGTAATAATAATTATAACAATAATAGAACCAACAAATATTAATAAACCCAATAGAAATAACTTGTTCTTATCCAATTTATTTTAAGTGATAATAATAACAATAATATCAATGTTACAATAATTATAGTAGTAATAATATTAATAGAAAAATGATAATAATAGTATTAATAACAACAAAACAAAATAAGTATCAAACTTAATGATAATTAAGGTGATAATTTTTTTACGTTTCATTAATAATAATATTTATAACAATTTAATAATAGTAGTATTACTACCAGGTTAAATAATAACAAAATTATCATCTGCGCAATAATCTAATTTTGATTACGGGTTAAACATTAACCAGGTTTTATCGTTATAAAATTTTATTTGTCTTTGTTTTTCAGTCAATTTAATTTATTCATCAAATTTTATTATTTATTCGAATGATCGGGGGACAACACATTTTCTATGACCAACCGCATGATCACAGCTAGCAGTGCGGATACCACGCACCGGCCCGAGGCCCACCAAAACATCAAACATCGAAAATATCCAACCGGGACCCAACTAATCCTCATCCAAAAGGCGTAGGACTGAGAAAAGAATAAAAATAAAATAAAATAATTAGGCATCCGAGATTGGGGTCTGACAGTTCATGACATCCAGTGCCCAGCCTTTCCTCAAGTTCACATGTTCCCCCCCACCATTCACGACCCCTCTTGCTCCATCCCATTCCAGTGCCACACCCACTTGGCACATCCCGATTACAGTGCCCGTCTCACCAACGGCCCATCCCTCCCCTCCCATTCTAGTTCACCCATGCACCCATATCCTTAGAAATCCTGCAAGGTTTTAAAATTTTAGGGCACCATAATTCGAAGACCAGACCTCATGAATACACTCGCAACACCTCTACCACTGTGGCATTTAGATTTTGTTAGTATGTTTACACATTATAGTATTTATATATATTACAAAAGTAATTAAAATAAATATTATTTTAATAAATATTTAAATGCATATATAATTATTTAATTTAATATATACATTTTTATATTATATAATTATGTACATGTTTTATAATACATTTATATTATATTAAATTTATACATTTATATAAACTATATATTGTATATGTGTATTTACATAAATTTGAGTATATATTTTATAATTCAATTTATGTTATGTATATACACATATATTTATATATTTATAAATATATTTATGTAAATTATTTATAAATTAAATACACATTTATATATTAGGTACATCTTTATATAATATATATAATTATTTATTTAATATATTTATATAATGTCTATAAAAATATATTTATATAATATATTTCAATACATATACTTATTATTATTTAAATTAATATATATTTATTTGTATAAATTGTACTATATTATAAACAATTAATATTACATTAAATAAAATATATATAAATATTATATATGTAATAAAATTTATAGAAATATTTACATAATATTATATGAAATATAATTTATAAAAATATATAATTAATATTATATAAAATAAAATTTATAAAAATCTTTATATAATGTATTGCAATAGATACATTTATTATTAGGTACATTAATATATATATATATATATATATATATATATATATTTCAATAAATATAACTGTATGATATTATGTACATTAACATATATGTATTTTAATAAATATATTTGTATAATATTGTGTACATTTATGTATATTTATTTTCATTAATTGTATATCATATAATATTATTTATATATAAAGTAAAATAATAAATATATTTTTTAAAAATATATTTATTATTTTAATATAAATTATAAAAACTACAATCTTGGGTTTTTTATGATTTATTTTTTAAATAAATTATATTTATGTATATATTTATATAATATGTTTATGCTTTTATGTTATATATAATTAATTTTATATGAAATACAATTTATACAAATAAATATATATACATGTACATAAAAATTAAACAATTATATTTATGTATACATATAGATACAATTTAATACAGTCATATAATTGGAAATATATAATATAATTAAATGATATATATATATATATATATATATTTACTAAATCAGTTTACAATTCATATGCTATACTGAAATATATACAAAATAATTATATAATATATATAAATTTATATATAATAAAATATTTATAATATAATATATATAATATAAATATATAATATTTATATTTATATTTATATTTATATTTTTTATATATTATATATATTTGTATACATAATTAAATATAAATGTATTTATACAGAAATATACAATAAAAATGTATTTAATATAATAAATATATATAATATAAATCATGATATAAATATATGGTATTTATAAAACCATATATAAATTTTATATATTTTAAGAAATATATTTATAATTAAATTTATATTATGTATTCTAATATCTATATTTGTGTATATTTTTGTTTATATGTATAAGTATTCATTTAAAGTATTTGTATAATGCCTTTATATATGTGTGTGTCTGTGTGTTTATAATGCATTTAAAAAAATTAATAAAAATTATGTGGGGGTTAAAACCCCTATAATCAAAGGGATTAGCAGTGGTTCATGAACCACCACTAATTTCTTGAATTAGTAGGGTTTCAAAACCCCTTCTAATATTATAAATTAGAGGATGTTCACAAACCCCTCTAATATATTAAATTAGAGGGGCTTCACAACCACCTCTTATTTCTTAAATTAGAAGGTGTTCAAAACTACCTCTAATCTAAGAAATTAACTGAAATTCAAGAACCCACTCTAATTTAAGGGATTATAGGAGGTTTTGATCCCCCACTATTTAATTTAAAAACAATTTAAAATTTATTTATATATAGCCTCAAATATATATATTCAAACAAATATTATATATATACTACCTCTAAAATCCAACCGAACATATACATTCACTAATTATTAAATTTGTGGTGGTTTTGACACAACTGACTCTAAAATACAACCAAATATTACAAAGATAAAATGCTAAAAAATTAGAGGGGGTTGTGAACCTCTCTAAATTCAATGATTAGAGGGGGTTGTGCCCCTTCTAAAAAACCACGACTAATCTACTGTTTTTTTATAGTGAAGGTTGGGTCCTTATAGTCATCATGTGGGCCCTTCTTTATTCCCTTAGTCTTATAGGTTATTTATTCTTACCATCCTTATTCTCCCTTAGATTAGGTAATTTACTTAGAAAATTCTCAAACTCCCCATATTTAAGAGAGTGAATTATCAATCATACCTTATGATAATAATTATTTCCCTTTGTCTTTTTAATTAAACACTTCATTTTTCTTTGGTAATTTGTTGTTCTATATCCCCATTATCCACATATAAATGATCATCTAGTTCCTTTGAGACATGTTCCAAGGTTCTTCTTACCACAATTTTTTCATATAGAAAATTGAATATTCTTTACTTCATCATATTTGTCACTTAAAATTCAATGTGACTCTTTTAGGTTTCGGGCGCAGCGGAAGCGCGCTGGTGGGTTTTTCCAACATTAATTTTAGCATTAAACAATGTTCAATCCAAGATCCATCATGATATAAAATGTTGGATCTTCGTAATGGAACGAAGAGCGAAAAAGAAAGAAGAGTCCCAGAACCATTGAGATAGGATCATCATATGTTGGTTATAATTAATTTCATTAATTCACAAGAATTACCTTGGTGGAATTCTTTCTTCGCCGATGTCTCCGGTCACGATCATGTGATCCAATGTTGCGCCGTAGAATCCAAGTATAGGATTCCTCTAGCAGTGATCCACACATGTTCCACGTATCTCTGGACGTCGCCAAAGGGATCTCCGCGTGTTAGTGAGGAAGAACCTTCGCTTGCAATGTCCGCCTTCGACCACCTTGATCTGATGGAGGATCTCGCTCTCGTAACTTGAGGGCGTTCTTGGTGGAAAGGGAATTCTCTCTTGGCTTGAGAGTATTTCCAAATCCATTGTGCACAATAATGGCTCAGCGAATGTGTTGGTTTGTGAGGATATTTATAATCAGGTTTGAGGTTAATAGAGTTATGACAATAAATAAATGTGTTATGCGTTTTATTTATTTCATTAACTCTTATTGATACCCCATGTCAAATTATTAATTCCTTGACATGCGCCCATGCTGATTATAATTAATATCATTTAATAAAATAATATTATATCCTCAAAATCCCGACTAGAAGACTACACGGCGTGTAATAATTAATACACGGCGTGTACTTGTTTTCCATAAAACTACACGGCTTGTACTTTTATTTTCCATTTTTCTCCACCACATTTATTAGACCTTGAGTAATGGATATTTATTTCTTAAATAAATGTAACTTCATTACTCGCTAATAAATATATTATTTCACCCATAATATATTCTCTCAAATAACTAGTGTTGAAATAAATGTGATCAGGCATCCTTAAATAATTATTAAACCACATTTGGGAATAATATTTATTTAACTTGTTAAATTAATATTTAACTGAGATACATGGACACACTTAGTGTGTGACCCTCTAGGCCTCTTTCTCAGTGGCGTTAGGCAGATCCTCCCTAAATTCTAAGGTTAGCATCTAGCAACATGCCAAGGCACCCATAGAGAAAGAAGTTAATGCCACAATGACGTGTCACCTCCTACAAACGCTTACCGTGTAATATAATCCCTTTGTCTCGATATCTCTAATCAAGCGGGTTGCATGCTAGTTCCATCAACCCATGTGCTTGATTATTCTTTCTTTGACTTCCCGGAATTGAACTTGCCCATACCTTACCATGGCCATGGATTTATTTAGGCTATATCAATTCCATCAAAGGGCCTGAGATATCTACTTCCATTATGTAACAAAAGGGACAGATCCTTTCTCACATTATCTATTAATGTAGTATTTCTCATGACGCACCCAACGTATCCTACCTCGATGCCAACAGTGTATCGTCACAGTTTTCGTCAATACATCTAAGTGTGGGAGTTGTAATACCCATTAATAATAATCTTAAAGTCTAAGGACCAATACACACGTTCGTAGATAGGAACATCCAATGACACTATGAAATGTGGATTTCCTATTGGCGGGTCTCGTTCTCATAATATCATCCTGGATATTACCAAGGTTGCACACCATGAGAAGGTGCCTCAAAGTTTTATGAGTCCTCACCCCTAATGACCTGTATTATTTGTGTCCCTCAAATAATATCATCCGGCCATAGAACATATATTCAAGAATAGTGTTATGGCACTTCTGGGTTCTCATCATAGCAGGGATCCGCTATGACCCTTTAATGCAACAGCTATCCTTAGGACATTATCACATGCATTGTCACTTAGAATAACAATCAAGAAGTGATAAGGCTTTTATTAATTAATAAAGTATAAAGTATTTGGTTCTAGACCACCAACTCCAACAGACTCCCACTTGGACTAGAGCCAACTGCTAACAACCTTTAACCCGCTAGGTGTCACATGATATTCCTGCTTCTACTGAGATAGGCCTTTAGTCATGGGGTCCTCCACGTTCTCTTCTGTGAAAACTCTGCTCACATAAACTTCACCCCTATGATAGAAGTCCCTCAATATGTGATACTTCCGGAGTATGTGTTTTGTCCGTTGATGTGACCTTGGTTCTTTTTCAAGATCCACCGTTGCAGTATTATCATAATACAATGTAATGGTATCTTTACTACTAGGCACCACATCAAGCTCCTGGACAAAATTCTAAATCCAGACGGCTTCCTTGGTTGCATCAGAAGCCGCTATATATTCGGACTCTGCTGTAGAATCGACGACATCTGGCTTCTTTGAACTCTTCCAGCTCACACCTCCTCCATTGAGACATAAAACATATCCATATTGTGACTTTAGATCATTATGATCTGTCTGAAAACTAGCATCATCATACCCTCTGATGACAAGATCCTCGTCTCCTCCATACACCAGGAACATATCCTTAGTTCTTCTCAGATACTTAAGCATAGTCTTAATAGTAGTCCAATGTTGTTCCCCTGGATCTTCTTGATATCTGCCTACCATGCTCAGTGCATAGGCAACATCAATCCTGGTACATAACATGGCATAAATGATGGATCCTATAGCCAAAGTGTATGGGATCTTACTCATTCTATCTTTCTCTTATTGTGTCTGAGGACACATTTTCTTAGAAAAATGTAGTCCATGTGACACTGGAACTAATCCCCTCTTGGATTGTTCCATACTAAATATCTTTAGTATCTGGTCAATGTATGTACCCTGACTTAGTCCAATCGGCCTCTTGGATCTATCACGAATGATCTTGATCCCTAGAATGTATGCTGCTTCTCCAAAGTCCTTCATGGAGAAACACTTATTCAACCAGTCCTTAACTGACTGTAAGACTGGTACACCGTTTCTAATAAGTAATATGTCGTCAACATATACTACTAGGATAATGATCGCATTCCCATTAAATCACTTATAAACATATGGATCACATTCGTTCTTAATGAAACAAAATTCCTTTATGGCTTATCAAATCGAATGTTCCATGACCTGGATGCTTGCTTCAATCCATAAATGGATTTCTTCAAATTGCAAACCCATTTGGCTTCACCTGGTGCCACAAACCCTTCTGGTTGTGTCATATAGACAACTTCATGAAGGTTCCCGCTAAGGAATGTTGTTTTGACATCCATCTTCCAAATCTCATAGTCATGGTAAGCTACTATGGCAAGTATGATTCTTATGGATTTAAACATGGAAACTGGCGAGAAGGTTTCATCATAGTCAATTCCTTGATGCTGTCAAAATCCTTTAGACACTAGCCTTTCTTTATAGGTGCTAACTTGACCTTCCATGTCCAGTTTTCTCTTGAATACCCATTTGCATCCAATAGGCTTTACATCAACTGGCTCATCGACCATAACCCAGAATTGGTTCTGATACATGGAATCCATCTCAGAATTTATAGCTTCAAACCATCTTGTAGCTTCTGAGCTTTCTACTACTTCCTTGTAGGAGAGAGGTTAATCATTGTCCAACAATAATGATTCACCATCCTTGGTGACTAGGAAACCAAATATCTTTGATTCCATTACCTCTCTTGAGATCCTACGCAGTACTTGTGTTTCTGGAACCTCTTCCATAGGGACCTTTGGAACTTTTTCCTATACCAAATCCTGTGTATCTTGAGCATCAACTTCGTCGAAGTCAATCTTGCTCCCACTATCCTTTTTGAGGATGTTCTCCCTCTCAAGAAAGATGGCATGTTTGGAAACTATCACATTATTTTCTTGAGGGTTATATAGGTAATATCCTTTCGTTTCCTTGGGATATCCTATAAAGATACACTTCGTTCCCCGGGGTGCTAGTTTGTTTCCTGATAAGGCCTTAACAAACGCCTCGCATCCCTATACACATGTATGCGACAAAATGTGTTTCTTTCCACTCCATAACTCAGAGGAAATTTCATTTGCTGCCTTAGTTGGTACTCGGTTTAATGTGTATACTGCAGTTTGTAATTCATAACCCCAAAAGGATAATAGAAGATTCGCATGACTCATCAACAACCTCACCATGTCCAACAAGGTGTGGTTCCTCCTTTCACTAACACTATTCCAATATGGTGTATAAGGAGGAGTGAGCTGAGATAGAATCAAAAACTCCCATAGAAGATCGATGAACTCTTGGTTTGGATATTCTCCACCTCGATCTGATCGAAGTTTCTTTATCTTCTTACCAAGATGATTCTCTAATTCATTCTTGAATTCCTTAAATTTCTCTAAGGCTTATGATTTATACCTCATTAAGTATAAAAATCCGTATCTACTCAAATCATCAGTAAAAGTAATGAAGTAAGAATATCCAACTCTAGCTTCTACTGGAAATGGTCTACATACATCCGTGTGTACCAATCCTAGAAGCTCTGTAGCCCTTTCACCCTATCCACCAAATGGCGGCTTGGTCATTTTACCTTGTAAACAAGTCTGAAATCTATCAAGTGGTTTTAGCTCATTAGAGTCTAAATAGCCATCTTGACAGAGATTTTTCAAGCGCTTCTCGTTTACATGACCAAGGCGGTGATGCCACAACTGGGTGATGTATGAGTCATGTGAGTTTGTTTCATTATCGATTTCCAACACTTGGTTTTCATAATTTAATACATACAAACCATTATTCAAATGTGTCATACCATAACATACGTTGTTCTTATAAAAGAGACAACCCTTATCTCCAAACTTGAAAACAAATCAATCCATATCCAAACAAGATACAGAAATTATGATCTTGGTAACACAAGGCACAAAATAACAGTTTTGTAAAACCAAAATCATGTCAGTTGGCAATGAGAGGTGATAGTCTCCAATAGCCAACGCAGCCAGCCTTGCGCCATTGGAAGCTCAAAGATCCACCTCTCCTCAGGTGATTTTTCTAAATATACTTAGTTCCTACATTTGAATATAGATGTGATCCCCACAAGATCTATCTAATACCCAATGTGTAGAAATATAAAGATTTGACTCGATAACAAACGCACCATTAGCATCCCCACGTTTTTTGGTGCAGTTCCTCTTCCAGTAGCCCTTCTTGCCACATGTAAAACACACTGCCTCCCCTTCCTTTCCCTGGTATGGATCTTCCCCTTCTTGGAGGGAGGGTTCTCGGGGGCTTCAGACCATTTATAAGTCTTTGGCCCCTTTGCCTTGTCCTTCCTTTTCTTGTTCACCATAAGGACCGCGGGTTTTTCATGCCCCATGTCGTTATCTACCTGGTGAGTCAAGGTCAGAAGCTCTGATAGACTCTTCTCATTTCCGCTCATATTATAGTTCACAATGAAGCAAGAGAAGGTCTTGGGCAGTGATGATAGGATTATATCTGTACGCAACTCATCCGGGAATTTAATCCCTAAGATTTCCAGGTGTTCAATGTATCTAATAAGCTTGACTACATGAGGCTCAGCTAGCGCATACTCTCCAAGCTTAGTTGAAAACAAAGCATTGGAGATCTCATACCTCTCCTATCTGGCCTTATCTTGGTAGAGATCCTTAAGGTGAGACATCATGATATATACGTCCATGTTTTCATGTTGCATCAAGAGCTCATTGGACATGGTCAATAGCATGAAAAACTGGACATCTGTGTCATCATCCATGTGTTTCATATAGAGAGATAATTTTTTATCACTGCCCTCTTTCCCAGGCACAACTAGAATAGGCTCTTCCAGCACATACAATTTCCTTTCGTGGTGAAGGATGACGCATAAACACCTCTACCACTCTTGGAAATTGGTACTGGTGAGAAGGTTTTACTTCTTGAGTATGGTTCACAATTAAATGTTTGAAGTCATTTTCTTTTCGTTTCTACAAATTAAGATGAGTAAAGGTTTAGTACTTTATTACAAAACTAATACAAATAAATTAATTAATACTTATTAGTCTCCCACTATTTTATCAAAATCCAATATCCCCCACCATTGATTTCAGAATATTTTGTTTCCTGAATTTTCTAGTTGCAAGGATCCATATTGCCCATCGCATTACCCCAACTAGGGTTGGTCAAGAAACTTGAAGGGTTTTAGGTAGGCATTCCAAATGCCATCTGCATTAACTCGTAGCTCCTTGATCCACTGAGTGGACTCCCCAATCCTGAAATGCTTTTATTTTGGATTTCCTCAACCTTTGCATCTCGGTCACACAAAGTCCTATTGTGGCAGTCAACCCTTGATGTGAACCAAGTCAAGTCAACCCAAAACCTTGAATTAGAATTCCCTGATAATTGAAAGCACCCCAACTATGGTTTGTCAAGCACTTTGAACTATGGTTCGATTCTAACCAAGATTATTGAAGGCTATACCGACTTAATATTTCTTTTGAGGGATTTTATCCTTATACGTAAATTTCCATTTTATTATCTTTGATTACATGCTTGTTAATATTAAGTGGGATATACTTAAGTGATTAAACATGTCTAAGAAAATATTTACGTATAAGCCAGTTTTATTTTAGTTCCATCTTGCATGCTCATTTAATTCATTAATTGTGTGATCATGACAACACACCCACAATAAATAAACCATGAAACTGACAGAAATAAAATAAATGGTGTGATCATGATCTTTTCTATTGTTTAGTTTATCTAGTGGTTGATAAACTAACCCTAGACCTAGGGGAGAAACACCTTGAACCTTTCGGGTTCGTGTTTACAGCTTTCCACCTATACACCTTTGTATCTCCTTGGATGGGTTTCACCTTGGCTCCTGCCTTGAACCACCTCCACTAGCTTGGGATCTCCATCCATTACATATTCATTTATCTCACACGCAGGTGATGGGTAAAAGGGGTTTTTACATAAAATAATCCTTGGGCGTTCATACCCTACATATTAATAAAGAGATGGCTCATAGGCCAACAAATTTAATTTAAATAAATAAATTAAAAGAAACAATTCACATACAAAGGTCTCGGTCTAGCTCATGATCATCCATACATGCAATGATATTTACATATAAATAAAACTAGCATTAAATTCTTTAATCATTCTTGTTTAAGATAAATCATGCTTGAATTAATTAATTATCTTTAATTAATCAATCCTTTTGTCTTAAACCCTTTTTTGAACTTCCTTGAGATTCTCATCCATCATAATTTTAAAAAAATAAATTCATTTAAAATTATCTTTGTACATAACTTGTACCTTAGAGGCAACCTGGTGAATTCTTGTTCATTATGCAGATGTTAAATTAAACACATATATATATATAACACCTATCACGTGTTGTGCCTCAGATTTACAACTGCACCATGGTACACGTCTCAAGGGTTTTTATAATATAATAATAAATTTTAATAAATATTTGTAATTTGGGTGAGTACACGGTGTGTAGTTCCGACTACACGACGTGTACTTTTCTTCACCGTCCATCTGAAGTACACGCCTGGGGACAAGGCGTGTTAATGTACTTTGGAAATTTTCAGAGTACACAGCGTGTTATGTGGGACACACACCGTGTAGTTTCTGCGTTACATGGTTTCCATCCGGGAAAGCCATCTACGGGGTACAAGGCCCAACCCTAACCTGAAGGGACTACATGCCATTTTCATTGGACCACACGAGGTGTAATCCAGAACCCGTGTGCCACCTATTTCTGGTCAACACACGGTGCCTTAAATTCTTAGAAAGAATCCAATACATGACATGATTTGGTGGATCAGTCAATTCATTGAACCCAGACTACACGACATGTACTTCTGAATACATGTCGTGTATTCTGGTGTTGTATGGCCAGAAATGTTTGGATCCTCTGGATGAGTTCCTCTATTTTATTTTAATCAAAATTAAAAGAAAAATTCGTTTCTATGAGGTGAACGAGAAACGAGGGAGTAGGAATAGATCTCGACATTCATATTTCCAGAACGATTAAAAATGAATTGAAATAACTAAATTATTAAATGCGCAAATCACCAATGAAAAACTAAATAATTATAATCAATGATATGACCCCTCTGATACCACTTGTAGGTTCCAGGCACAGCAGAAGTGTGTTGGTGGGTTTTCCCAACTTTAATTTTAGCGTTAAACAACGTTCAATCCAAAATCCATCACAATATAAAATGCATGATCTTCAGAATGGAACGAAGAACAAAAAAGAAAAGAAGAGTCCTAGAACCATTGAGATAGGATCATCATACGTTGGTTATAATTAATTTGATTAATTCACAAGAATTACCTCAGTGGAATTCTTTCTTCATTGATATCTCTGGTCACGATCCTGTGATCCGTTGTTGCATCGTAGAATCCAAGTATAGGATTCCTCTAGCAGTGATCCACACGTGCTCCACGTATCTATGGATGTCGCCGAAGGGATCTCTGGGTGCTAGCGTGGAAGAACCTTCGCTTGCGATGTCCGCCTTTGACCGTCTTGATCTGGTGGAGGATCTCGCTCTCGTAACTTGAGGGCGTTCTTGGTGGAAAGGGAATTCTCTCTTGGCTTGAGAGTATTTCCAAATCCATTGTTCACAACAGTGGCTCAGGAAAAGTGTTGGGTTGTGAGGATATTTATAATCAGGTTTGAGGTTAATAGAGTTATGACAACAAATAAATGCATTACGCATTTTATTTATTTCATTAACTCTTATTGAAACCCCATGTCAAATTATTAATTCCTTGACATGCGCCCATGCTGATTATAATTAATATCATTTAATAAAACAATATTGTATCCTCAAAATCCCAACTGGAAAACTACACAGCGTGTAATAATTAATACATGGTGTGTACTAGTTTTCCATAAAACTACACGGCGTGTATATTTAATATACACGGTGTGTAATTTTATTTTCCATTTTTCTCCACCACATTTATTAGACCTTGAGTAATGGATATTTATTTCTTAAATAAACTTAACTACATTACTCGCTAATAAATATATTATTTCTCCCACAATATATTCTCTTGAATAACTAGTGTCAAAATAAATGCAATCAGGAATCCTTAAATAATTATTAAACCACAGTCAGGAATAATATTTATTTAACTTGTTAAATTAATATTTAACTGAGATACATGGACACACTTTGTGTGTGACCCTCTAGGCCTCTTTCTCAGTGGAATTAGGCGGAGCCTGCCTATAGTCCAAGTTTAGCATCTAGCAACACACCAAGGCACCCATAGAGAAATAAGTTAATGCCACAATGATGTGTCACCTCCTATGAATGCTTACCATGTAATATAATCCCTTTGTTTCGATATATCTAATCAAGAGAGATGCATTCTAGTGCCATCAACCCATGTGCTCGATTATTCTTTCTTTAACTTCCCGGAATTGAACTCACCCATACCTTACCATGGCCATGGATTTATTTAGGCTATATCAATTCCATCAAAGGGCATGAGATATCTACTTCTGTTATGGAACAGAAGGGACAAATCCTTTCTCGCATTATCTATTAATGTAGTATTGATCATGACACACCCAACGTATCCTACCTCGCTGCGAACAGTGTGTCGTCACAGTTTTCATCAATACATCTAAGTGCGCGAGTTGTAATACCCATTAATAATAATCTTAAAGTCTAAGGACCAATACACACATCCGCAGATAGGAACATCCAATGAAACTATGAAATGTGGATTACCTACTGGCAGGTCTCATTCTCATAATATCCTCCTGGATATTACCAAAGGCGCACACCATGAGAAGGTACCTCAAAGTTTTATGAGTCCTCACCACTAATGACCTGTATTATTTTTGTCCCTCAAATAATATCATCCGGCCATAGAACATATATTCAAGAATAGTGTTATGGAACTTCTAGGTTCTCATCATAGCTGGGATTTACTATGACCCTTTAATGCAACTACTTTCCTTAGGACATTATCACATGCATTATCACGTAGAAGAACAATCAAGATGTGATAAGGCTTTTATTAATGAATAAAGTACAAAGTAGTTGGTTCTAGACCACCAACTCCAACAACTCTATCTTTATATACTTTTGAGTGTATTGTAATTTAATTATGTTCATATTGTTAATCATAATTAGTTATAGTTGGTTTGACATGATCATAATATTTCTCACTCCATCTTTTATCCTTTTAGGTTGATCATTTGGAAAATCCCTTCATTATCCATGGAACACATTGTTAACTTGGTTCCCACTGTTTTTAGCCATTAATAAAACCAAAAGGTGGTAACAAGTGTGTTAAGAAATTAATGTCCAAAGGAAATTATTTTATGAAAAATCAGCCTAAAAAACTATTACTCTTTATCACCTTAATATCAGTCAATAGTTATTTTATTCCTAAATCACTATTAGTTTAACCTAAGAAATTTTAAGTAGGTTTCTCTCATACATATTATCCAAATTCCCTTAATGTATTTAGGAAATTAATCCTTAAATATATTTTATAAAGAGAATGTGAATTAACCAAAACATATCCCTTGAGAGTTTCAAAATTGATGCATAGTTAGGCCTCTTTTTCATGCACTGAGTGAAAATCAACTTAATACCCAACCAAAATTTTCTAGATTATTACCCCTAGGTATATATGTGTTAGATCTTTTATCCACTTGTTTTTATCTAGATAGGGATTTCGTTTCTATGAAACCACATAATCTCTACTTTACCAAAATTTTAGGATGTTATCTTATACTAAGACTTATCCCTAGAGTCTTTCATAGAGTTATGTTCTCCTATCTATGTTTTTATAAATTTAGATCCCAAGGTTTATATTAAATACAACTAATAACAACTACGAAAACCCTAACTCCATTAACCTAGATTTTTTGGTCATATTATTATAGTGGTATCAGATACAAGGGATCACATCACATATAAGCGCATAGATTAGTAGTCTTTGGAGACTAGATACATACTTTATTATCACATTATATTTAAAAATTAGAAATAAAAATTAAAATTCCAGTGTTATCTTTATTAGTTGTTATATTATATCCATAAAATCAATCAAAGTTCTCTTCCAAGTACCCAAGGGATAAGAAATAAAATAAAAGTGTACGATCTGATGATCGGTATGAGAAAAAGTATAGTGGAAACTATCATTGAATAATTGTGGCATGAATAATATGGATGAGATAAAAAATAATAAAATGTGTGATATAACTAATATCATGAAAGCAGAATATATAAAAAGACTATATAATAACATAAATAATCACATGTATAGATATAATAGGTTCCATGGTGAAAGAATGCATAATGTTAGACATCATAATCTTAATATCAAGGCCTCATGCTAAGAAATCAAACTTAAATAGTTAAGGAATACACCAAATACCAAATCTACCTTGTCTCATTAGACCTATTAATACATAAAGATGATATATCAGTCCCTACCCATCACTAACTAAATCCAATGTGTTCACCATATAAAAGAAATGAATAATAATACAATGCATAATCAAGGTTACTTGGTAATCAATAAACATCCATATTGGAATAATAAAAATAAGAAATATAAATACAATCCATATTCAATAAATATAATAATATGATTATAATAAACTTTATCATTTCATTATATCTTAATTAAGCTATAGTAAAAAATAGGTTTCATGAAAATTTCTTTAAACATCAACATTATAAGACATCCAGGGAAAAGGGTGGATGTTTTCATAATAACATATCCTAAGTGTAGCATAAGCAATTTCAAAGGATGTTGAAATAGATTTAAAACATCATTTTAAGATTATTGGATAAATGAAATCGAAAATAAAGATGAAATATCCTTTTTCAAATTCTTAAGAACTTCTTAAAAAGTTTTCTTTAAAATAAAATACTTTGATCTTGATAGACAATTTTAAAAATTTCCCTTCAAAAACCAAAAAGCGTTTCCAGAAAAAAAATATTGAAGAAACATTCTTTCAAAAAAATTATTTGAGAATACATAAAAACACTTGTGACTTAATTCTTAAAAACATAAGCCTTCAAAATCCCTTTTAAAATCAGTAATTATTTTTTAAATATAAATTGTTACTTTTAAAAACTATAGAAATATTTCCTAATATTTTAAAAATAATTAAGAATCAAAATATTTTGGAAAGAAATTTTAAAACATGATAAGTAAGATTCATAAATAATAATTTTTATAACAATTAAAGAAATCAAAGGGAGTTTTTACAAAAAAATTACCATAGTCATAAAATATAAAGCTATTGGACACATTCAAAAGTCGTTTTTTTTTAAATAATGAGGTGAAATCATTAGAAAACATTTTATTTTGAAAATAATCTTCAATAATAAATCCTCAAAAAAAGACAAAAAAAGTTTTTTCAAAGAAAATTTTAGAGTGAAATATAAAATATACACTCATGAAAGGAAAATCCTTTTTATAATTTTGAAATACCTATTTCAAAACCCACAACATAAAAAAGGTTATTAAATCTTTATTTTGAAAATATTAGGATTGAAATAAGGAGATCACATGAGATAATAAATATTATTATTTTAAAATACCTAATGAAAACATTTTTTTAATGAAATAATGTGGATATAGTGGAGAAATGTCTATTAAAGTGGATGAGGATTAATCTTAATAATATTGCATTTTTATGAATAAATTAATCCATAAAAGAATAATAATTGTTTTAACAATATTTTGAAATGAGATCATTAGAATGAATTGTAAATTCACATAAATGAAAATGTAAGTATAATATAATTATATCATAAGGTAGAATGTTCCCAAATTATTAGAATAAAGCTCAAGAGGAATGATCTTAACTCAATGGATGTAAATTGAATTAGCAAAGCCCATATAAATGTATTAACACTCGGATTGAAATCCATTGAAAAGGAAAACATTTAATGGATTTGTAAATACATTGAATTTCATAAAATTTATGATTAAATTTATACATAATGTCACCACCTAACCTAGGTTATCCCTGAACTAGACACCCGAGTCAGCCCATGGAAAGTCTTGAAGGTTTTTCCCAATCCCCTTAGGCTGGTGGAAAGCACCTACAAATCAATAAATGACTTTGGGAATTAGTTTTACCACATAAACCCAACAAAATAAACTTATAGTAAATATAAAATAAATACAATATGACAATACAAAGTCAAACAACATAAGACAAAGAGTACAAGACAATAAAAGTGAAAAAACTCAAATATAAGAACTAAGTATATAAAATAAAATAATACCCATATCTATGTGATATATTGGTCAATGTCCCACCATGTCACCTCAAAAAATCCACACTCCACTAACATGGATAACTATTATTACCATGTGGTGCCTTTCCTTTAGCTATGTTAGATAAAACAAGATTTACATGAACCCAAATGTATATGTAGGGTGTAATAAAAACAAGCCCAGTGGGATCCCACCAAGTGTCTCATATGTTTATTTATAAAACAAACCAATTATTATCATTTAAAAAAAGATAAGTCACAAAATATATCTTTACATAGTTTTCAATAAAACGTGAAAATACACCCTTTATAGAATAGTTTATTACACATGAATAAGAATATCATCTTCAAAGTTTTATAAAAATAAACCATTTCTCAAATCTTTTACAAATAACCAATACAAAAGGAGCACCACGGAAACTAGTCCTTGGGTAAGTTAGGTCTGAGCCATCTAGGATCATCACTCCTCAATGAAAAAATGACTATTTTTTCACAAATCCCAAGAACATGGTCCTAGGGATGAGAGAACACAAAGATAACTGAACTCTCTTTCATAACAAAGTTTAATTTAAGTTTTAGTGTAATCCCATGCTAGGTAGATGAAAACCATACTACAATGATTGTCCCAATTTATCCCCCTCATAATTACCCCTGGTTCATATGCTCCATAGCCTACACATGGAGGCTTAAAATTTCACAAATGTACCACACTTAGAGCCTATCCCTTTCATGGATTAAATCATTCAAAGCGAATTTTACACATAAAAATAAAAACCTAAAACTAAATAAAACATGATTTGAAATCCTTTTTCATCAGTAATGTGAAAGGAAAAAATCTATTTCCTAAAAGTAAGAAAAAAATCACATTTTGATAAATTATGGTCCATGACTTAAAATAATTTTAACACCCCAATTTAAAATGATAAATCTTTCAATGTTCATAAAACGATTCCTTTTTATGAAACCACCTACCTCAAACACATAGTATACCCAATAACTTAATGGAATTCACATGAAAAGATGAATGAATGATTATAAGAAGAAAATAATATCCCCAGCCTATCATACTCATATCAAGAAACCTAGATTCAAAAAATAATAGATCAATGGAGACAGGATAAACTACTCACCAAGAAAATTTCTGAAGAAGAGCACAAATATATAGGTAGATCTAGTCTCGACCTTCCTTTATTATAATGGATCAATAATAAAACCCATTTGACCATGAAACCCCCCATATATTTGGCTATAAAATCCTTTATTCATAGTTCCTTTCAAGAAAAATATAGGATATCTAGAAAAATGATGAAGACTTATTAAGAACAGATCCATACCCTGAGTTTCCTAGATCCAATGCCTCTAGATCAATTAGGATCGATCTCAATATGGGTTGAGATCTTGAGTTTTATGAGGTCAGTGGTTTGGTTTCATATTTTGGCTAACCATGAACCAAATTTGTAAAATTACACTATCCTAAACCACTAAAAGTTTCATGGTTTTCTAGGAATTCCTCACGGTTTAGCCTAACCATGTGCAAACCATGTACCTTCTTGGAAAACTCTAAAATTTCCTAAACATTACCTAGAACAGCCCGATAATTTTTCAAAAAGAATATGGTAAAAAATGAATATATATATTATAAAATGACATTGAGGTGTGACAATTCTCTTCATTATATTCCTTTATGTCCTAATAAAGTCAATTCAAAGAATATTAATCAAAGAAAATATAAGTCCACTACTCCCTCATCATCAATTCTTGTTACCATGCCTCATGAGAATCTATTTTGTGATTCCACAATACTTAAACCATTTAAATATACTCACCATGAAGAAAAAATTCCTGAGAATAAACACTAGTTCAAATCTGGCCTTTAATAGTGCTAGTAAAAAGGATTTATCAGTGCTATAGAAGCGTTGATAATGCGAGTGGTTTTAAAGGGTTGGCTTTAATAGTGTTTTAAGAAGCACTGATGAAGGTACCTTTTAACAGTGCTAAAAAATTGTCAATAAAGGGGGCCTTTATCATCACTTTTTTAGCCCTATTAAATTCCCCCTTTAAAAGTTCTTTTTTTAGTGTTGTTAAAGGCCCCCTTTATCAGTGCTAAAAAATCACTCGTAAAGGGGGATGAAATTATTTTTTTCAGAACCCTCCCCACCCCATCTTTTATCAGCACTTCCCACCCCCTTTATTAGCACTTTTTACCCACTCAATTACCCCCCCCCCCCGCATCAGCGCTTTACGTAATTACATCCTCCTACACATGCTTGGATTTGATCCCTATACATATCCTTTGTAACTCGAACACCTTTACAATTCATCCATGTTGTTTTATTATTTATTTGATGATATTTTATTTTATATATAAATATTTACAAATATATTTTCTATTTATATATTATATAATTATTTTTAAATGAACCTATAAAATATATGTTTGTGTGTGTGTGATATATATATATATATACAAATATTTATTTAAATATATTATACATTAATATCCATTTACATATAATAGAATAATATATATATTTATATATATCCATTTATTAATACACACATATACATATATATAAACACTATAGATATATAAGTATATATATATTCACATATTTTTATAATGTAAAAGAATGATTAGATATTGTTTTGAATACATTTTTAGAATTTTTTTATATATATTGTATATTTAGATATAAATTTTATACATTAATACATATATATATTTATAGGTCAATATATTTACATATTCACATATAATAATATATTTACATATTAATCATTTAAAATTTATTTATAAATATTTACTATAAAATGAGTTTATATGTTATATTTAATGATAATGATAATGATAATGATTTTTTTTATAAAAATACATTTATATATGATATATGTACATAATACACACACATTTTAGCACACACAAGTATACATTTATATTTATCACATAAACATACAAATATTTACATAATATGTATTTATTTACACATATTAGAATATACATATAAATATATATTTGTTTATTGATAGGCACATCTTTATATATAAACATTACTTGTATAATTATATAGACACATATTAATGCATTTTTATAATGTAAATAAAATGGATAATTTTTTAGTTAAAATACAATGAATAATAAATAATTATTTTATATATTTAAAACTACATTTTTATGCAAATATGTTGATATATGTATTAATATAAGTGATTTATTATAGTCAAATATAATAAATTATTCATAGATGTAATTATAAATAACACTACATTTTTTAAAATGATAAAATTTCAAAACCATAATATCTATACAAATGTAAAACCTAGGAATAAACTCATTTCCCACAAAAAAAAAAGAAAATAAGACCCCCTTAAAAGAGGATGAAATTCCATCAAATCTTATAAAATTGGGATACCCCAACCAAAAACTCAGTTTTGGAGGACTTTTGGGCTTTTACATCAAAAAATTAAACATACATTAATCAATCATTAGTTTGTGAATCTCGTTTCAGGATTCGATTTGATATGTGGTAGAGCCCAAACAGACACTCGAATCAAAAGTTATGATTATTTTAAGTTCAAGTCATGTTTAAATTCTCTTATACTGTTCATTAATCCATTTAATTTTTATATTATCCAACTGTTATTAAATGACTATTACTTGATAATAATTAAAAAATTATTAATTAATGATATTTTTTATTTTTTTTGTAATCCATTTTCACTAAATATCTTATATATTAAATGTAAATGTGCATTCAGCCTTATCTAAAACATATTTAAAATATATATATTATATTGAGATCAATATAAATATATTAATATATTATTTAAATGAAATATAATTTTTTTATGAAATATACCTTTTATTAGCACTAGAAAAACCCTAATAAATG
Organism: Viscum album; assembly: GCA_963277665.1. Classification (NCBI taxonomy): domain Eukaryota; kingdom Viridiplantae; phylum Streptophyta; class Magnoliopsida; order Santalales; family Viscaceae; genus Viscum; species Viscum album. The sequence continues at coordinate 788,994,784 of OY728166.1, forward strand.
GGAGGATTTATCAGCATTTTTTTAATGTTGATAACGGGGCCTTTATCAGCACTTTTATACAAGTTCTAATAAAGGCCCCCCTTTATCAACACTTTTTTCTAGCACTGATAAAGGGCCCCTTTTATCAATTATTTTTAGTATCACTATAAAAGGGTACCATTTTTCATCACTTTCTTTTAACGTTGATAAGGGGGATTTATCAATGCTTTTTCTTGTGATGATAAAGGGTTTCTTTATCAGTGATTTTATCTAGGACTAATAAAGACAAGAGCTGTTAAAATCTTATTTTTTAGTAGTTAAACAACATGAGCTGGTCATTCAACTACTAACATATCCAGTTCCAAATCATGATTCTCTCAGTTTAGAACATGTGAGGGATCATGACGATGCTTCTCAATATGAAACACATGGAAAACATCATGGATAGAAGTCATCTGATATGTAAAAGATAATTAATAATCTAATTTTATAATCCTGTTAATGATCTCAAAAGGTCCCACATATCCCACAGCTAATTTCCCACTCTTCTCAAGCTAATAGTGACCCAACTGAGGTGAAACTTTCAAGAAAATCTAATAACCTATCAAAAATTCAAGAGGAAGATGTCAATGATTCTCACTAGATTTATGTGAGCTCAAAGATTTTGGCAGTCACTGATAAATAATTTGAATCTTTATCGACATCTTTAAAATAAATCTTGTCCCATGAGGGAAATTTCACTCTCCTCATACCAATAAATAATTGATTTACATAGTTATATATATAAATGCTTAAAGGGATCCATTATGATGGATGACAAGTAACTATTCTTACAAGTGAACCGAACAAGTCCCAAATAGTTATACCATGAACCTCTAAATACCATGACATAAAAATTGAGCATATAATCCAAAATTTAAATTTCTTACTCAGTTTTTGAATCTATATAAGGATGGTAATTCATTACTAATTTAACTTGAGAACTCATTGCCTCTTGGAGGCCTTTACAAAATTGAGAGGTAAACTAAGGGTCCCTGTAATGACCTATAATTTCATCAATGGGATTTCCCTTCTTATAATTATTTTATATAGTAAAAAACATATACATCACATTTATATCCCAATAAAAACATAATTATCATTAATATATAATTAAATAAGTAGTATTTTTTGAAATTAAAGAACTTATACTGATGGAATAGTAACCTGACAATGGGAATAGTAAAATGACCATTAGGAATAGTAATCTGGCCAATATAATGTTAACCTCACCTATGAAAGTAAAAATAATATTTAGGTATCCATTAAATTAAAATATTATATAATTATGTAATATTATAAGTAAATAAATGTTTTAAAAATCATAAATTAAGTATTGATATTTTTGTAAAATGTAAATGTTTATTTATAATTTTATAAATAATATAATGATTCAAAATAAAATTCACTTTTATAAAATAGATTCATAAATTAATATTTTATTTATTATAATTATAAGGTAATTTTATGAGACCTTAATTAATTTTTCAAAGTGTTATAAAATCGGTTATAATATTAAAATCGGTATTTTTCAAATAAATGATGATTTTATTTAAAAAAAATTCTCATATTTATAAAATTATTTTTATAAAATAGAGTTTATTTTTGAAATATACACATTGAAAATTGTTTAGGGTGAATTTTTAGGATTTTTCTAAAATAGATGAACATTTGTGAATAGTGAAATATGGTAATTTATGGTATTTAACATTGTAAGTTAAATACATGAATTTTTAAATCATGGATAATTTAAGTACCAATTGGTTTGAAATCCCCTTAACCATTTACTTTATTTAGTCATGGGAATCAACACTATTATTATTATTGATGTAATTTCTCTGGTTTTCTATATATTATTTTAAAATATTATGTGGATTATTTTCAAGACCAGACATTGAGAAGGTGTGCGATTCTGAGGCCCAATGTTCTTGGAATAAATGTTTAAAATATTTTAAATATATTAAATATCATGAGAATATAGTTTTATTTAAAATTTTAATAACTTATAAATGGGTGCACATATTAGAAATTTGAGGGCACTGTTGAGTGTAGAATGCGAGGGTTACCCTAGGAGAAACATAACATTAGTCGGCACAGGCAGTTTGTGTAAAATTCATCATGGATGCAGAAATGAATTAAATAAATTATCTTATTTTATTTTATTTTGAATTATTGATTAACAATATTTAAATATATTATTATTTCAACATTCCAGGGTTAGCCGCATAACCAAGGAGACATTGGGGAGCCCTTGGAGAGACCGTTGGAAGATTATCTCAAACGAACGATGAAAATATTGTGGATCAATGATTGACGCACATCAGATTTGAAGGATCTCGCCAGTGAATACAACCCATCTTCATGATTTATCATCAATCGATCTGAATTGAGGTAGGGAGTGTGTTTTGATTTTTTTCTTCCCCGTTCTTGAATTATATGATGAACATGAATCAATCAATGAACAAATTGATCTGTGGTTCAATCATCTTGTGAGAAGGTATTAGTTCTGGGGTTTTAGCTGGATAATAATATTTTTTATTTGGTTATTTTTATTTTTGTTCTAATGGAGATGGATTGAGATCGACACTAAAATTGATCGAGGTTCGTTCCTCTAACTTGTTCTTATGCTTTTCTCACCTCATTCATCATTCATCGTGGGTGTTCTTCATTCGGACCGTGGCTCAAAAAATCTTGATCAATTGATAATTCCACAACCTTTTCTTGGTTCAATGATCTAATATCATAAATTCTTGACCATCATGACATAAAGGTGGTTCAAAAGTTGGAGTGACAATGAATCGGGTGAAGGTAGATACATGATTTCACATTTTTTGACGTTCTTCGGCATGTAACGAAGAGAAACACATAATTAGAATTCCCAAATGAATGGAAAGTATGAAACTTATATATCATTGATGAAGAGGTTATTTTGAACCTAGTTCATGATTCTCTAGCAAGGCTATCACTAGATCGAAGGTTGAACATAGGAGAAGGTGTGCGGAATCCATATCTGGGATTCTGAAAAATCCTGCACTACATGGCATGTAAGTTGGATCTACACACCATTTGGGCCTCCTAAGTTACGGCAAATGTTTTGGGAAAAAGTTAAGTATCACACAACATGTTACCCCTATCACATGGAATGTGGTTCCTTCCGGTTGACTCAGCGTTTACCTTGATAAGTAAACAGACACTGGGTGGATTACATGTGTTAGAGCACGTCGTGTACTCCCCCACATGGACACGTCATAGACCGATTACACGAGGTAAGACAAGTACTACTACATAGGAAAGTATATAAGGGATGGAGGATTGTAATAGAACATAGTTATACTACACAGGCATCCTATATTTCATGTGCTACTACATGGACACTGCTTAATAGCATGGTCCATTTACACAGATAGGACCCGAAGTCATCGAACATGGCATGTGACCCTTACTACACACTGTATACTTTATTATACATGGCTTGGATCAGTTTTCCTCCATATCTTAGACAATTTTCTTAAGGGTTTTTTCCTTATCATTTCCCTGAAGGTTAGTATGTAATCAATTCCTACACTTAGTATTATGATCCCTTCAACAAGAATTCATGGATAGAGTTTTCAATATCCCTCTGAGAGACCCAGAGTGAGATCCTCAATTCATATTCATTCCCTAGGTGGAGTTCTTGGTATCATCATGACCAACACTAAACATGAATATATCATCTACTTATTGGGTTAATCAAGATTGAATTTTTGGTATCACCCCATGGCCCTGGTAGTCATCCTCTTCTAAGTATTGCATTCTTTTTGGAACTTCAGTGTGTTCATTCCCACAATGAGACCCAACGAGTAGTACCTCTCGGCTGGATGTCATCAGTGCTATCAAACTCAGGAGTGTGTTCTCCCGAATGAGTGCTTTGTGGAATCGTTGAGCTAGAATCTTAGGTTGGTATACTATGGTTATGACATACCTCTAGATCATGTGTCATTGTTAATTATACTTTTATATTCTTGTTATATGCATTGTAGACATATACTTGTATAGAGATGGCTATATTTCCTTTTTTTATGTTTTGTGGTGTCAGGGTGTCCTGAGTATTGTTATACTCAACCCTACATGGGTTTTCCCATACATGTCATGTCTTGTAACAGCCCAAGATTTTATAAAAAATATTCTTTTTAATTTTATTAATGTCTTGTGTTGTACGCTACACCAAAAGGAGCTTGCACAACACGCATCCTTGACTTGCCTTGCATTACACGCAATCTCGACCTTCCTCGATAGCGTGTGTAGTACGCAATAACGAGTTTCACTAAACAGCGATATGCTATTAAAATGTTATTAAAACTAGCCGTTATGAATAGTAATAACCACTTTTTGAAATTTTGTAAATTTTATTTTTCAAAATGGATTTCATTTTTGGATTCGGAATATCGAATTTATCCTAAGGTGAAATTTTGGTACATTTCGGATAACTTTCATATTCTGATGAATAGTGAAAATTACTAAATTTTAATTAAAAACAACTTTTTTAATCGAAATAATTAATATTGATAAATTATTAATTTGAGTGGTTTTAAAGTGTATTTAGAATATATTTTTACAATTTAATACAATGTTGGTCATTGGATGTAATTTCACATTTAAACCAGTTATAAACTAGTGTCAATCTTTTGATAGATATTGTTTCTTAAAAACACGCTATTTGTTTTAACAACGGGATTTAATTATAAAATTAATTAATGCAACTTCTATGTTATGAATTTGGAAAAATAGACTTCATTTTTGAGTTCGGAATATGAAATATAGCTTAGGATGAAATTTTGGCATTGTTCTGAAAAACATCAATTTTTGATGAATAGTGAAACTACTAAGTGGTAGTTAAAAAAACTGAATTTTTCATAAAACTTAATTTTACCGCTTCTGTGAATGGAATTTCAAAAATCCGAGAGACACGGTTGATGTCAGTAAGTAAAATGTGGTTCAATGAGATGAAAATAATTTTTGGTGAATAGTAACTTTTTACTTTTATTTACCACGGTTAAAAGTAAATAGGGTAATTAAGGGTAAGAATGATATTAATATTACCCTAAAACATGTCCTAATTCTATTGGATAAGTGTAATTCGACCAAAAACAACCTTATGAATAAAATATTACCATTTAGGCCCACTTGGATTAGATTAGGACATTTATTATTATTTAATTCAAAGAAGAGTTAAAAGAGTTAAAATCAAAGTTTATTTACTAAAACATTTTTAATATAGGGTTATACATAATATAAATTAGACTATAAATATTCATTAGAAAGCTAAAAAGATTTCCCACATAATGGTATTTTATTTTTAATTTTTAGACATCAAATAAGTTAATTTATTTATGACACAAAGATGATGCAGTAATAATCTTATTAATGAAATATTGACATAATTGATGTTATAAACACCAAAATAAATATAATTTGAGACTTTTTATGAATTAAACTAATTTTCTAGGTTACTATGATATATTAGTGTTGATTTAATCAACTTGGTTCGAACATATAATTCTGTTATGACTTTCACAAAAATCATATATCAAATAGTGTCAAAATTGACACAAAATAGTTTTTAAATAAAATATTATATTATTAATTGTTATTTTATTCCTAAAAATCTAAGGTTAGGGAAAATGACTTAGATAAGGATATATATATTAATAATAAACAATTTGGGGTTAGTTTGGCATGTTATAGTAAGTGTATTAACCATATAGTGAAAGAAAACAAAAAGACACGGTAAAAGTTAAATTATTTAACTTAGAGTTAAATCTAATTGATAAGGTTAAAATAATACCCTAAACTTGTCTAAATCTTATTGGTTGATAGGATTTATACCCATCCCCAATTTAGCTTCTAAATAAGACCCTTTTGAACCATTATAAACCGATTTTGACTTTAATATAAAATAATATTTTGAGATATTCCTAAGGTGCCCCTCTCCTCCCTTATAAAAGGACACCTCCTACCCCTCCTCCTCACACCAATTTGAGCACTCAAGCTCGGCCAACCTCTGCAAAAATCTCTTCTTCACTTCCCTAGAAACATCCTAGAGGTTCTGGTCTTCCTCAAAGACCAATTTTAGTTCCCTAAGAGGAGGTCTCCAAAAGGCGCTTCAAAGAAGAGGTAATTACCGTTACCAATTCTTTCATCTTTATTTCTTCTTCCACTTCTTCTTCTTAGGTTTATTTAATTATAAAGTAATAACATCAGTATTACTTACATACTGATATGTTATTATAAATATGAAACAACCCTAATTCACCTTCTATCCATCCTACGGAAAAATGAAATCACCGCGCGTGCGTACGTACGGAATACCGTCTCCACGCCGTGGTGTAATCTATTTTCACCATCACCTTACAAGGATGGGTATAATGGTGTAATGAGTTACTATATATGATTATTATTAAGTAATATTGATACTGAAATAATATATATATATACTCCAATACAATTCCACGATCATAGTAACGATATCATCACTCGTGCGTACGTACGGAATACCGTCTCCACGATGTGATGCGACTCGTTCTACATGATCTTCATTTCATAATGATTATATAAATGAATTGAATGAATGAATATGGTATATACTACACTAATACCATTCTGGAAATGAATTATCTATAACCTAAAGATAAGAATAAGAATTTATTCAACAAAACACGCATAAGAACAAAAAGTTATAAAGACCCGAGTAACAAGTAACAATGAAATATTACTAACAAGAAGCTAATAATATGACTATATATGATATCATATCAATATGTATGATTCTGGAATAAGTCAATAACATTATTTAAACCATTATACAGGATCTTCGGACACGAACAAAGCAAATCGGACCTAAGGTAAGGGAAATATCACAATCTCATTTTTATCCGAGATTGTTTATTCGTAAGTATTTACTGGGGTGTATTTTATCATCCACATCCATGTTTCATCAAAATGTAATATTATTTCCATCCACCTAAAATTGTTTAAAACCTTTTTTACCCTTCGGTGAGTTTTTAGTAATATGTATGAAAGGAATCTTTTGTCGTACGAGGTACTTTTTTACTTTTCCGACAAAAGTACGAAGAATGTTTTTTTTTAACTTATACGGCACGAACGGATTTCTACTGTTTTATAAAGCCTTATTTTCATGAAGCTTCCTCTAAAAGATTTCATGACTATTTTCAATAAAATATATTTCTTTTAAAATTGCATGATGTTTTGTGAAAAGAAATTGATTTTGAAGAAGAAAGGATATTTTCCTCAAGAATTCAATTCAAGTGTTTTATCAAAATTATTTTCCATCTAAGATAATAAAGGGTTCTGTTTCTATCCATATTTTTACATTGATTTGACTATTTTGTGATGGAATTATGTTTATGAATTCCTTTATCTTATATGAATTTATTTATGATGTCATGATGTTTCAAGAATCCCATTTTTTTTACATGTGTTATGCGATGATGTATGTTTTATGATTATGTGGCACACATAAGAAAGGATTCATTATAAGATGGGTGGGACCTATATCTCCCTCCAATGCATTGGGTAATGATTTTATATCTCATGAGATAGACAGGGCTGGAACGGTAGGTTATACCGGTTCAGTGAAACAGGACTGAAACGAGGGTTACTCGATTCAGAAAGGGACTTTGTCCACTAAGATAGTCTTGGCAATGAGTCTTGACTAACAAGAAATGATTTTCCATGATTATGTGTGCATGCCACAAAGTTTCAAGTTTCATGTTATGATTATGGGGATCTCATTTTCACTTCTATGATTTATCCCATGTTATGATATTATGAGCTCTTTTGCAGGTTAAGATTTCCAAAAGCTATGTTCTTATGTATATGATGTGATTGATATTTCTTTTGTTTACCCTTACTGAGCATTTGAGCTCACCCTTTTATGTTTTCTTTTCCCCAGGATATAAAGAAAGGTTTTTAGGTAAAAAAAAAGGGAAGATCTTTATGGGAGATATTGAAGATCTTTCCCCACGATTAGAAGATTACGTTCCGAGTTTCCAAAGACACTAAACTATTACGATCCTTGTGTGTGTGTTTTCGTTATGTACTAAGTATTCCGCAAAAGTAATGTAATGTCCATGTACGATAAGCTTCGGGTCTCTACAGTTGGTATCAGAGGAAAGGTTTAGTCAGCCTTTGGAAACTAGGATGCGAAAACGTTAGTGTGATCCCTAGAGATATTTCTAAGGTATGTCTAGGGATGTCCCTAGGGATAAGTATACGTATAGGTTATAGTAATAGAATTACGCTAACAATCATAGAATTAAACCTAAGATGTTGGATATTGAAGGTACTCCCCCTTTATTATGTTGTTTTCCCTAGCATGATTTTTGCCTCTCACACTATTCTTTTTGGGTTTTAGACGATGGCTAGAACCCGAAGGAACCGTGTTGATCAATGCAATGGACAATGAAATGATTGCCCTCCTGAACAAACAAGTGTTATGGGAGATGGAGTGCAAAATCTTATTGCTATACTTACACAAGCTATGAATCATTCTGGACTTCCAAATGAGCAGAGAAGGGAACAATATTCTATTGAGTCCTTCATGTGGCAACGTCCACCTTATTTCAGTGGGTCTTCTGATCCACTTGTGGCTGAACAATGGATCAATACTACTGAAAAGATATTTTCAGTTCTTCAATGTTCTGAACATGTTAAAGTCATCTGAGCAGTATATCGTTTGGAAGGTGAAGCTGATCAATGGTGGAATCTTATCAAGAATACGAGGCCAAGATATTAAATTGAGTCCATGGAATGGGACGAGTTCAAGAACTTGTTTTTCAGTAAGTACTTCCCTCGTATTATTCAAACAAAGATGGAGAAAGAGTTTCTTGAACTGAAGCAAAGGGACGATGAATTTGTTGGTACCTATGAAGCAAATTTTACAAGACTTGCAAGGTATGCTTCTGGAATTATCATCCAACCTGAAAGTAAAGTTGATCGATTTTTCAGTGGCTTAAAACCAAGTCTTCGAAGGGCATTAGCTATAAGAGACTTCAGTAGCTATGAAGAAATTGTGCGTTGTGCTATCAAGGTAGAAATGGAAGTTGGTGTTACATATCCATCTCATGGTTTTGACAAGAAACGAAAGATGGAGTTCAAGGAGAAATCTCAGAATAATGGTGAAAAGAAGATGAATATTTCCTTATGCACAAAGTGTGGAAAGAAGCATGGTGGAGATTTTCTTAAAGGGACTAGAAAATGTTTTATGTGTGGAAAAGAAGGTCATCGAGCAGCTGAGTGTCGAAGTAATGGAAAAAGGGTTTCTAATTATGTGAATAAAGCAAACACTGCAGAGAACGCACCGCCAACACTTCAATGCTTCAAGTGCAAGGAAATGGGGCATTATGCTAATAATTTCCCTAATCCAAGGGTTAGTGATGATCAACATGAGCAACCACTGAAGGCAAAGGACAAAGGGAAATCACATGCGATCACTATTGGCAATATTGAATATGACAACGATGTGGTGGAATGATTAAGTGTTTATGTAATAGGATTACAAAATAATGTTGTATCATTGAGTATTGCAATATTTATTGATGTGGTATTCAAAGTGATTGAGATATTTTTTGGAAATAAGATGATATGCGCATAATGAAGACGAGAAAATGAAATGTTTAATAGTATTCATGAGCTCATGATTGATATAAGGACTAAGTGATATCATGGTTTGAGTATATAGAATTTTGAGGATTTTGGTATGTGGAAAGTGTTAACTTTTAACTGCACTCATGTTTTCACTATGTTATTCAAGAGAATACACGATTAAGGACTTTGAATGTTTGGAATGTAACCAACAAGACATATCTTATGATATGTGGGGATCAACGACAGTATTAAATCTCTGGTAATCATTGTCACTATATTATGAGAGTGGATTGCAGTATTATGTATAAGCCTAAAGATTAGACCGGATTATGTTGGACATAAGTTAGTATTGTTTAAGGATAGAAGATTTTCGATATTATTGATGGGATGTTATAGTAACGTAGTTTTAGAAAAAGGACAACCTGCAGGACGGGCGACAGCCCATCGCTTCGGACAAGGCTGTAGGAATCGAACCCACAACCGAAGTGCGACTGGCCTTTATCGCCTACCACTGACCTACAGGAAGTCCCTGTTTAGTAGAAACTAGTGTTATTATATTAAGCAGTATGATATATGAAGTATAAGCCCATTTTAGGAACTATATATGATTAATCTCACTATAGATCGACTTATGTATATAATTTTGCTAACCTTTTGTTTGAGACAGATGGAATGACCCGTCATTCTATCACATGATCTGCTAACACTTCACGAATAACAAATTCAACTTCATTTAAGAGATGAAGTGGAAATTGTTCTAGGCACGAACAATAGTGAGATTGTACCAAAATAAAGAAAGTATTTATTCCAATTCAAATTTTCAACTTTAGGGAAATGATCTTGAAAACCAAAAAATGTTGTCCTAGTGATCTTATACCTGATGAATCGGATGGTACCTTAGATCGTCACAAATTTATGGATTTGTGATTATTGGCTTTTCCATAGCCATGTTCTCTACCACTCTCCATCAGAACATGATGGTTAGATTTCTCTTCCATATCCATATTTTCACCTATGTGGAAACCCAATGATTAGTTTATTTGGGTAACCGTTACGTTTCATACTTTTGTTTTTAAAGATTGGTTTTTATATTCCTTTTTACGATGTGGGTTTCTATTAAAGAAACTTTCAAATAGTAAACCATTTATAACCCCGACGAATTTCGAGGGCGAAATTCATTTTAAGGGGGGTAGAATGTAACAGCCCAAGATTTTATAAAAAATATTCTTTTTAATTTTATTAATGTCTTGTGTTGTACGCTACACCAAAAGGAGCTTGCACAACATGCATCCTTGACTTGCCTTGCATTACACGCAATCGCGACCTTCCTCGATAGCGTGTGTAGTACGCAATAACGAGTTTCACTAAACAGCGATATGCTATTAAAATGTTATTAAAACTAGCTGTTATGAATAGTAATAACCACTTTTTGAAATTTTGTAAATTTTATTTTTCAAAATGGATTTCATTTTTGGATTCGGAATATCGAATTTAGCCTAAGGTGAAATTTTGGTACATTTCGGATAACTTTCATATTCTGATGAATAGTGAAAATTACTAAATTTTAATTAAAAACAACTTTTTTAATCGAAATAATTAATATTGATAAATTATTAATTTGAGTGGTTTTAAAGTGTATTTAGAATATATTTTTACAATTTAATACAATGTTGGTCATTGGATGTAATTTCACATTTAAACCAGTTATAAACTAGTGTCAATCTTTTGATAGATATTGTTTCTTAAAAACACGCTATTTGTTTTAACAGCGGGATTTAATTATAAAATTAATTAATGCAACTTCTATGTTATGAATTTGAAAAAATAGACTTCATTTTTGAGTTCGGAATATGAAATATAGCTTAGTATGAAATTTTGGCATTGTTCTGAAAAACATCAATTTTTGATGAATAGTGAAACTACTAAGTGGTAGTTAAAAAAACTGAATTTTTCATAAAACTTAATTTTACCGCTTCTGTGAACGGAATTTCAAAAATCCGAGAGACACGGTTGATGTCAGTAAGTAAAATGTGGTTCAATGAGATGAAAATAATTTTTGGTGAATAGTAACTTTTTACTTTTATTTACCACGGTTAAAAGTAAATAGGGTAATTAAGGGTAAGAATGATATTAATATTACCCTAAAACATGTCCTAATTCTATTGGATAAGTGTAATTCGACCAAAAATAACCTTATGAATAAAATATTACCATTTAGGCCCACTTGGATTAGATTAGGACATTTATTATTATTTAATTCAAAGAAGAGTTAAAAGAGTTAAAATCAAAGTTTATTTACTAAAAAATTTTTAATATAGGGTTATACATAAGATAAATTAGACTATAAATATGAATTAGAAATCTAAAAAGCTTTCCCACATAATGGTATTTTATTTGTAATTTTTAGACATCAAATAAGTTAATTTATTTATGACACAAAGATGATGCAGTAATAATCTTATTAATGAAATATTGACATAATTGATGTTATAAACACCAAACTAAATATAATTTGAGACTTTTTATGAATTACACTAATTTTCTAGGTTACTATGATATATTAGTGTTGATTTAATCAACTTGGTTTGAACATATAATTCTGTTATGACTTTCACAAAAATCATATATCAAATAGTGTCAAAAATGACACAAAATAGTTTTTAAATCAAATATTATATTATTAATTGTTATTTTATTCCTAAAAATCTAAGGTTCGGCCAAATGACTTATATAAGGATATATATATTAATAATAAACAATTTGGGGTTCGTTTGGCATGTTATAGTAAGTTTATTAACCATATAGTGAAAGAAAACAAAAAGACACGGTAAAAGTTAAATTATTTAACTTAGAGTTAAATCTAATTGATAAGGTTAAAATAATACCCTAAACTTGTCTAAATCTTATTGGTTGATAGGATTTCGACCCATCCCCACTTTAGATTCGAAATAAGACCCTTTGGAACCATTATAAACCGATTTTGACTTTAATATAAAATAATATTTTGAGATATTCCTAAGGTGCCCCTCTCCTCCCTTATAAAAGGACACCTCCTCCCCCTCCTCCTCACACCAATTTGAGAACTCAAGCTCGGCCAACCTCTGCCAAAATCTCTTATTCACTTCCCTAGAAACATCCTAGAGGTTCTGGTCTTCCTCAAAGACCAATTTTAGTTCCCTAAGAGGAGGTCTCCAAAAGGCGCTTCAAAGAAGAGGTAATTACCGTTACCAATTCTTTCATCTTTATTTCTTCTTCCACTTCTTCTTCTTAGGTTGTTTCATTATAAAGTAATAACATCAGTATTACTTACATACTGATATGTTATTATAAATATGAAACAACCCTAATTCACCTTCTATCCATCCTACGGAAAAATGAAATCACCGCGCGTGCGTACGTACGGAATACCGTCTCCACGCCGTGGTGTAATCTATTTTCCACCATCACCTTACAAGGATGGTTATAATGGTGTAATGAGTAACTATATATGATTATTATTAAGTAATATTGATACTGAAATAATATATATATATACTCCAATACAATTCCACGATCATAGGAATGATATCATCACTCGTGCGTACGTACGGAATACCGTCTCCACGATGTGATGCGACTCGTTCTACATGATCTTCATTTCATAATGATTATATAAATGAATTGAATGAATGAATATGGTATATACTACACTAATACCATTCTGGAAATGAATTATCTATAACCTAAAGATAAGAATAAGAATTTATTCAACAAAACACGCATAAGAACAAAAAGTTATAAAGACCCGAGTAACAAGTAACAATGAAATATTACTAACAAGAAGCTAATAATATGACCATATATGATATCATATCAATATGTATGATTCTGGAATAAGTCAACAACATTATTTAAACCATTATACAGGAGCTTCGGACACGAACAAAGCAAATCGGACCTAAGGTAAGGGAAATATCACAATCTCATTTTTATCCGAGATTGTTTATTCGTAAGTATTTACTGGGGTGTATTTTATCATCCACATCCATGTTTCATCAAAATGTAATATTATTTCCATCCACCTACAATTGTTTAAAACCATTTTTACCCTTCGGTGAGTTTTTAGTAATATGTATGAAAGGAATCTTTTGTCGTACGAGGTACTTTTTGACTTTTCCGACAAAAGTACGAAGAATGTTTTTTTTAACTTATACGGCACGAATGGATTTCTACTATTTTATAAAGCCTTATTTTCATGAAGCTTACTCTAAAATATTTCATGACTATTTTCAATAAAATCTCTTTCTTTTAAAATTGCATGATGTTTTGTGAAAAGAAATTGATTTTGAAGAAGAAAGGATATTTTCCTCAAGAATTCAATTCAAGTGTTTTATCAAAATTATTTTCCATCTAAGATAATAAAGGGTTCTGTTTCTATCCATATTTTTACATTGATTTGACTATGTTGTGATGGAATTATGTTTATGAATTCCTTTATCTTATATGAATTGATTTATGATGTCATGATGTTTCAAGAATCCCATTTTTGTTACATGTGTTATGCGATGATGTATGTTTTATGATTATGTGGCACACATAAGAAAGGATTCATTATAAGATGGGTGGGACCTATATCTCCCTCCAATGCATTGGGTAATGATTTTATATCTCATGAGATAGACAGGGCTGGAACAGTAGGTTATACCGGTTCAGTGAAACAGGACTGAAACGAGGGTTACTCGATTCAGAAAGGGACTTTGTCCACTAAGATAGTCTTGGCAATGAGTCTTGACTAACAAGAAATGATTTTCCATGATTATGTGTGCATGCCACAAAGTTTCAAGTTTCATGTTATGATTATGGGGATCTCATTTTCACTTCTATGATTTATCCCATGTTATGATATTATGAGCTCTTTTGCAGGTTAAGATTTCCAAAAGCTATGTTCTTATGTATATGATGTGATTGATATTTCTTTTGTTTACCCTTACTGAGCATTTGAGCTCACCCTTTTATGTTTTCTTTTCCCCAGGATATAAAGAAAGGTTTTTAGGTAAAAAAAAAGGGAAGATCTTTATGGGAGATATTGAAGATCTTTCCCCACGATTAGAAGATTACGTTCCGAGTTTCCAAAGACACTAAACTATTACGATCCTTGTGTGTGTGTTTTCGTTATGTACTAAGTATTCCGCAAAAGTAATTTAATGTCCATGTACGATAAGCTTCGGGTCTCTACATGTCTTGTGTAGAATATCAACCTTTATGTCATATTCCTAGGTGGGTGAGGACCAGATGGGGATTAGTTAGACCGGATAGATTAAGGTATGTTACTAAAACTTTCTAACAACATTTCTAGTACTTAATTTTATGTTTTACTTGTGTCACAAACTCTTTGTCTTGGTATTGTATTTGGTCATGTTTACTTTCATTTACTTCCTATAGTGCTTTGGTTACGGGATCTAGATGTATGCATGAATGGTTGTCTAGTTGTTTTTATATATCATAATTTTATAGGGTTGGAGATATTTTTGTGTGTGTACAAGTAATTGGGCTAAGTCCTTCCTTGTGAGTGATATTCCTACTCAGTGCTAGTCGCTAGCCCCTAGCCTATTTGGAGGTGGGATTGGGGAGTTGAGGAATGAGCCCCACTGGGATGGGTCATGAAAGTTTGGTATTAGAGTAGTCAGTTCTAATTTAGGACTGGGAGTTTGTGAGATTGGTTTGGGGTAATAGTGTTAAGTGTTTAGAGTTTGGATTTTAGGATAGGGACTCCAGTGTTGATGTGGAGGCCGAATTATCCATACACTAGAACTATGATCACCTTCTTTTCAACTCAGCACATGAGAACACTTTTTGTAATGAAACAAATGGTACATGTATCATATAGGAATGAGTTGTGGTTTTCATGTCCTTCTTGAGTCAGCTCTCCAGATATACTCATTGATCATGGTACATCTTTTTTACTTTTAGGATGCCTCTGTGACATATACCAACTAGGATTCAACATTATGACCATGAGGATGATCCCCTTAGGGATATGGAATTTATATGGGAAATAATTCTCAAGATGTTACTCCAGGTGGTGCACCATCCATACCACCACTTTTAAAGCAGCATGAGGTATCTATAGTACCTAAAGATGAGGTGAGAAGGCTAAGTGAACTTCAAAAGTTTTATTGGTAGAGACTCCTAAGGTTATGAGGAGACCATGACCCATAAGCAGTTGGGGATTGTCTTGAGGTGGTGACCAAGGTTTTCTATCTAGTCATGACACTGGTAAATCAGATGGGGGTCTTGGAAGCGAGCCTTCTTTGTGGATCAATATAGTGATGGTGGGGTTTAGTTACCCATTCTTATGATGAGGTGACTCTTTTAGGGACAGAGTTAAAGAATCTTTTCAGAGAGGAGTTCACATCAGCTATGTTGAGGGTTGTATGGATCTAGGAACTTCTACAGCTCTAACAGGGCACCATGATAGTAGCTAAGTATTCATCTAGGTTTACCAAACTCTCCAAGAACTTGATGGATATGGTTTGTCATCAAAACTTCAGGTCTCTAACCTTAATGTGAGGTCAGTATATATAAATATGAGCCATTTTTATCCCTCTATGAATTTCTACCTATGTCGGGGTTCTAGAGTGAGCTTTGGTGGTTGAAATTTTCTTGGATGAGAAGATACAGCCAGTGGTTGTCAGTAGTGGGAATAAATGAGATGAAATGTTGTCAACAGGAAGCTGAAGTTGGTCTTAGGGACCTGGGCGTGTGAGATTTTTTATGAGTATGTCCTAGGATAGAGTATTTTTAGTTCAAGGCTCACAATGTGGGTCTATTCATCCAAGAGAGAGGTGGTGATACTCATGTGAGGGTAGGGTACATCTTTCATGGAATTTTCTAACATGCCATACAACTAATAGAGAGACCATGTATGAGCCACAAAGGTATAGATAACAGTAGGAGCAAGTAGGTATTCAAGGTGAGAGATATGGAAGAGGATTTGGGAGAGAAGCAGGAGGTGGTTGATGTTTTGACTTGTTACCACCACCACCCCCAAGTGGTCCATGCCAGGCTTAGGAAAATAGAGGATAGGGATGGGGACAGATGCAGGCAGCCTAATATTATGAACCAGAGGCTCCAATAATGATTTGAGGTACAATATTTATCTTTTCTACATTATTAAAAATATTGATAGACATAATTTATAGTCATTACTTTCTTTCCACATACCTTTTATGAGAATTAGAGATTCTGGTTAGACCTTTGACTCAAACCTTACACTTGTAGACTTCTATTGGAGAAGACTCAGTGATCACGTACTTGTGTAGATAGTGTGACCTAAATCTTGGAGGAAATAATTTCTATTGGAATATCTTGGTAGCAGTATTTAGTCCTTACGACATCATTATTTTTATGGATTGGTTATCTATAGTTCATGTCCAGATTTATTGTTTTAGGTGAAGAGTGTGGTGTGTCTACAGTGATGGAGGTAGGTTTTCCTTTGAAGGTAAAATGGGAGGCTAGGAAGTTCAAGATGGACTCATGCATAGGAGGGTGCAGTAGATTTATCATCAGTTGGATATCCTAACACTTGGTGTAGGGGATGTTCTGAGTTTCCAGTTTACTGCAGTGGTGGTGGAGTATGAGGATGTATTCCCTAAATATGTTTTTGGTTTACCTACCTACTGAGAGATATACTTATAAATTGATCTACACCCCAAGACGGTAATGATATCATCACCAGCATATCAGATGTCTCCCACAGAACTTTGCGAGTTGAGGGTGTAGTTGGATGAATTGTAGAGGAATGTTTTTTTATACCCATTATTTCAACCTAGGCCACCCTAGTTTTTTTTCAAAAATATAGATAGGAGCTTGAGGTTTTAAGTGGATTATAGGCACTTGAATCAAGTTATCGTGAAGAAAAAGTATCCACTACCTAGGATCAATGACCTATTCGATCATTTGAGAGGGGCATTATGGTTCTCAAAAGTTAACCTCAGGTCATGATATCACCAGTTGTGAGTATGGTATGATTATACACCAAACATGTCTTTTAGGTGTTGCTACATCACTATGAGTACTTGGTGATTCCCTTTGGCATGATTAATGCCCCAGAAATGTTTGTGGGACTCATGAACTAGATATTTCATCCTTTATTATACTATTTTGTGGTATTATTCATTGATGATATCCTTGTGTACTCAGCATATAAGTAGGATCACACGATGCACTTAAGGATAGTTCTGGATGTACTCTGAGAGCACCAATTTTATAGAAATCTCTCAAATTCCTAGCACTGGATATAATAGATCCACTTTTTAGGACATGTTATCTCATTAGATAGAGTGGTAGTGGACCCATCCAAGGTTGATACAGTGTTAGCTTGGGAGCCACCCAAAAGTGTGACAGAGGTGTGGAGCTTCCTTGGGTTGATAGGATATTACAAGAAATTAATATGTAATTTTTCTGGTATATCAACACCAATGAAATCTTTAACTCAAAAGGAGAATCCTTTCATGTGGAGATAGAGGTTCTAGTCATCTTTTCAGCTGTTGAAGCAGAGTTTGATGAGTTCTCCCATCTTTAGATTTACATAAGAGGGTATTGAGTACATAGTGTTCTGTGATGCATCAAAAACCAATCTTGGTTGTGTTTTGATGTAGGGGAAAGAATCGATTGCCTATGGTTCATGCCAGTTGAGACCACACGAGTATAACTACATGACCCATGATCTTGAGCTAGTAGTTATGGTCTTCACTTTGAAGATGTGGTGACATTACCTGATGGGTGAGTATTTTATTATCTACATCAATCACAAGAGTCTCAAGTATATCATCCCTCAGAAGGATCTAAACTTGATACAGAGGTGATGTCTAGAGTTCCCATTGATTATGACTTTGAGATTGTCTATACTCTTGGGAAGGAGAACCTATTCGCAAATGATCTCAATATGAGATCTTGTTCGGAATTTCTGAACAAGGAATCATAGTAGTTGGCCTCGTTGTAGTTATCCTTTTTGGATGGAGATAGAAAAACTTGCCTCTAGTCGATGGTTGTTACCCCACTAATCTTGTAGTGAGTCTGGGAGGCATAGATTTGGGATATAAATTATGAGTCCCTACGTGCTTAGATATCCACAGGGCATTATCCTGATAGATTTTCTAAAGGTGGGGATCACATCATTATTTTCAGAGGATGCGTGATGGTACAAGTGTTGTTATGAGAAGAGGTTCTCAGATATTTTCAAAAAAAATCCTTTGGAGGAATATTTAGGTGTGTGAAATATGTACAAGAACCTCTGACATCAGTTTTGGTGGTAAAATATTTAGAAAGGAGTTGCAGATTTTGTCTCTTGATAACTTACTTGTCAACAAGTGAATGTTCAACACCAAGTTCCAGTGAGTTTAGATCAACCCCTTGAGGTGCTAGAATGGAAATGATATGGGATATCTATAGACTTTGGGATGATATTACCATGTATGTCCAGAGGACATGATACCATCTGGGTGATCTTAGACCAAATCACTAAGTTGGATCACCTCTTAGCTATACATGAGCAGGGTTTAGTAGAGAGATTGGGATGCCTCTATATGGAGTAAATAGTCTGAATCCATGGGGTTCGTTCGAGTATTGTTTCTAATCATGATTCTCACTTTACACCCTAGTTTTGGAAGGGATTACAGGATATGTTTGGGACCTAGTTAAACTTGAGTACAACATTTCACCCCCAAACTGATAGCCAAACTTAGTGGACCATTCAGGTTCTGGAGGAAATTTTATAAGCTTGTATGTTTTAATTTGGTCATAGTTGAGAGGATCACCTACCACTAATGGAGTTTCCATAAAACAACATCTACCCTTCCAACATCGATATGGCACCATTTGAGGCTTTGTAAGGGAGAAATAGTAGGATTCCACTTTGTAGTACTGACCTAGGAGAGTCATCACTCATAGACCCATTATTGATGCAAGCTACAACAGAGAAGTTGAAGATCATTAAGGAGTGGATGAAGACTACACATAGTTGTCATAATTTTTATTATAACAGGTTATGGAGTCCTTTGGAGTTCGAGAAAGGAGAACATGTTTTCCTACCAGTTTCACCACAACATGGATTACTGAGATTTGGCCAGGGTAGAAAACTATCTTGGAGGTTCACTGGCCCTTTCCATATAATATATAGATTTGGTGAGGTGGTATACCACTTAGCTCTGCCTCTGTAGTTATAATGGGCACACTACATCTTCTATGTGTCACAACTGAGGAGGTACATGCATGATCCATCGCATGTTATCGAATGGGGTGAGATGGACATCAATGATTGAGGGACCTTTACTGAGTACCTAGTATAGATCTAGGATCATCATAATAGGATCCCTCATTAGAGATTGATTACTTTGGTGTGTGTTCGGTGGTAGTACTGGAATCTTTAGGAGAGAACATGGGAGTGATAGGCTCATATTCGTACTCAGAACTCACATCATTTTTGTTTATGCATCTATTAGCAGAATTTAAACAGTTTGTTATTTCAAAATTCCAGGGTTATCCATATAACCATGGAGATGTTAGATATCTCTTGGAGAGACCGTTGGAGGATTTTATTAGGTGAACGATGACAAGATCATGGATCAAAAATCAACATGTATTGGATTCGAAGGATCTTTCCAACAAATGCAATGCATATTCTTTCTTCGTCAGAGATTGATCCGAATCAAGGTAGGGTCTGTGTTTTTATTTTGTTCTTCCCTATTCTGTAATTTTATGATGAATGAAAATTAATCAATGAACATATTGATATGTGGTTCGATCATATTGTGGGAAGGGATTATTTATGGGGTTTTGCAAGGAGAATAATATTTTTGATTTGGTTATTTAATTTTATTTCTAATGGTGATAGATTGAGATTGAAACAAACATATATTGAGGTTCATTTCTATAATTTGTTCTTGTACTTTTCTCCCTCCATACATCATTCTTCATTTATCCCAAGGATCAACAAATACCGACCAATCGATCTTTGCACACCCATTTCATAGCGCAACGATCTGATATCGTTGATTTGGGACTAAAACGACATGATTTTTGTTTGAAAGTGGGAGCAATGATGAATCAGATGATGACAGAAACTCAATTTTTCATTCTTCAATATTCATTGGTGCACAACGAAGAATTACATAGAATTCCAATTATCGAATGAATCAAAGGGCTGAAAGGTATAGGTTATTTATGGAAAGGTATATCATATCCTAATTCACGATTCTCCAACAAGGAGGTCACCAAATAGAATTTTGGATGAAGGATAATAAATTTTGAATCCATATATATAATTATAGAAAATCCCACACTAAACTGCATGTAAATCGAATCTACACATTCTGTGGGGCCCCCTAAGTGGTGACTAGGGTTTCGGGAGAAATTTAAGTATCACACAACATGTGACCCATATCACATGACATGTGTTCCCTCCTATGTGACTCGGAATGTACCTTAGGAAGCACATGGACACGGGTTGGACTACACAAGTTGGATCACGTCATGTGCTCCTCTTCACATACATGACCTAGACCAAGTACACAAGCTAAGTTGTGTACTCAAACATGGGAAAGTGTACATAGGCTGGATATGTGTACTGACACACAGGTTTATTACATCGGAATCCAACACAATGTGTACTACCACATAGACAAGGCTTGATGACACTGGCCATTTATAGGGGTAGGACCCAAGGTTAAGGGACATGACATGTGACCCTTACTACATGCCATGTACTTTATAATACTTTTCTTGGATATCTTGTCCTCTATATCTTAGAAAAGTTTCATTAGGGTTCGTTTCCATTATCCTTTCCCTAAAGGTTAGTATAGAATCACTTCCTACTCCTAGTACTATGATCCCTTTAGCAGGACTTCTTAGATAGATTCATTTGAATCCCTCTTAGAGGCCCAGAGTGAGATCCTCTATTAATCTTTTTTCCCTAGGTGAAGTTCTTAGTATCTTCGTTGTCAACACTATGTGAACATCTGTCCTCTACTTAGAGGTTTAATTCAAGTTGAGTTGTTTGTATCATCCAATTTCCCTAGTAGTTATTTTCATCTATTTATCATATTCACATTGGACCTTCAGCATGTTCTTTCTCACAATGAGAACTGAAAAGAAGTACCTCTCATAGAGACATCATGAGTGATATCACACTCAGGAGTTTGTTCTCCCAGATGAGTTCTTTGTGGAATTTTTTATCTATAATACTCGGCTATTATACTATGGTTGTGAATTACATCTAGACTATGTTTATTTGTTGAGTATATCTGGATATTCTTATTATATGTATTGTAGATATATATATATATATATACATATGACTGTATTTTCTTTATTGTATGATTTGAGGTTTTGGGCTTTCCGACTAAGTATTTTTATACTCACCCATGCACAAGATGTTCCCACACCTATCATGTCTTTTATAGATTATCAAACATTTTTCAGAGTCCTAGGAAGACCAGGACCAGATGGTTCTTAGTGAGACCAGACATATTGAGGTGTGTTTCTACGACTTTCTAAAAATATTCCTAGTACTTACTTTCATGTTGGACTTGTGTTACAAACTCTTTATGGTGGGATTTTATTTTTCCCTATTTATATTCCTTTACTTCATTTATTACTTTTTCCATGGGATTTATATGTATTCATGAATTATTGTTTAGTTGTTTTAATATTTCATCATTTTATAGTCTTGGATATGTGTGTGTGTGTGTACAGGTATTTAGTATAAGGCCTCCCATTTCAGTGATAGTCCTCCTTAGCATTGGTCTCCAGCCCTTTTACTATTGGAGGAGATCTTGGGGAGTCATGTAATGACCCCCTATAGGATGTTTCATGACAATTGATCCAAAATAATAAATAAATGAATAAAATAATCAAAAAACACCCTCTCCTCCCCTATAAATACCACCCCTCACCACCTCTTCTCCTCACACATTATAAAATGTTTATATTGTCTAAATTCTACCCAAATCCCTTCCCAAGACTCTTCCCCATGTCCGAGAGCTACTGGAATAAAAAAAATACCAAACTAAAGTGCCTTAAGGGGTTTCTCAAGGAGACAACATTCAAGAGGTAAAAACCTCAATTCTTCTCTTTTAGTTCCTTTTATGTTCTTATCCTCTTCTCAAATCCCCTATACAAAGTGGAATAATTACATTATTATCTTATATATACTATAATTTAATTATTTTAATGGAATATACATCATAAAAACTCTTCTCTTCTCCTTTTATTCTCTAAAATAAAAACATTGTTCGTGATGTGTCGTTTCACTGCCTTCGTGGATGATGATTTTTTATTTTCCATTACCACCTTCAAGTCTGGTAATAAAATCATTATTATGGTTAAAACATGCTTTAATATTTATATTATGACTTTTTAAATGTTTTGTAACTAATCTATAGTCATAATATTAAATAAAACAAAACTAGTTCATAATGGTTGGATAAATGGCCAAAATAAACCAAATATTTATCATTAATGTTTTATCAAATGAATCATCATCATAGTAGAAAAACAAATGATATCTGATAATAATTAAATTTATGTTATTTAATTAATATAATATAATTTCACTTCTATATAAATATTCCAATTTTACAAGAAATTTCATAATTATACATGAGGAAACTGATCGTGAAACCATGAAAACAAATTATCCTGGAACGAAAAAATTGAACACCATAACTCATCAAAATGTCCATAAATGAACTTAATAAAATTTTAATAAAAAAATAAATGTAAAAGAGGTTCTGAATTAAGTAATTAATTTATCTAATTTTATTATCCATGGTATTAAGTACAAGTTCATAACACATTCGTACATAAGGTAAGGGGATTCTCAAACCCAACTCCATTTCTTTGGGTTATCCATCTTTCATGCCAAATTTAAGTGTGGATATTCCTTTAATTTTCCTTCAATATAATTTCATTTTATTCCAATTTATTTTTTGGGATATACATTTTTCAACATAATTTTATGAAAAATACAAATATTTTCCAAAAGAACTCTTCTTTCATAAATACATTTTTGACTTCTCTTGAGTTGTATCTTCTTCGCGCAAGAATGATGAATCTTTTTCCCTTTTTCATTTGATAGCCCAAATTTTCTTCAATGTTGATGAAAAAATTATGAATACCGTTTTTTACATGGGTAACTTTATAAATTTTTTTAATATACATTCTATACTCCATGCATGATTATGTAAATGTTATGATGTTGTGGGTGGGATTGGAATTTTATAGCCCTCCAATGCATTGGATAATGTGATGTATCTAATGAAATGGTGAGTATTATGCATTAACATGATGGTAGATTTGTTCTAAATGTTGATTTTATGATTACACACATATTTTATTCATGAAAATGATTCTATATTTGTTCACAAATATGTGTGGTATTTGACCATTAAGATATAATGTTTCAGTTTTATGCATTTCCACATTCCATGACTTTATCCAATGTTTCCCTCATGATGTTGATGATGATTATATTATTATGATATGACAAAGATTATTATTATCACCCATGTTATATTGATTCGTGTACCTTATTCATCCTTTTACTATGGTTTTAGCTCCCCCCTTTTTTGATGTAAATCCTCAGGTGATTACTTGTACTAAAAGCACTGTAAGGGCCACTAAGAAGATAGAGAAGAAAAAATTAAATAAATTTTTATGTTTTATTATGTAAACGGTATGTATAATCCTAATTTATTCAAGACACTAAACCTTTTTATCATGTATTTTCATCACTTTTATTTCGTTTATCTTAAAAATTATGTAATAGTCATGTAAGAAAAAGTAGGGTCACTATAGTTAGTATAAGAGAACAATTTAGTTAATTTGGGGATTAGGATTTGAGAACACTAGTGAAAACCCTTAGGATAAGACAAAATGTATGTAAACATCCAAGAATATTTTTTTTAGAAAAATTATAAACATAGGGATCACATAAGATATGTCTTTACAATTAATTTCACAAAAGAATAAATTATTTATCCATTATTTCTTGAATTACTTTTTGGTCAAACCTTTTCTATTTTACAAAATAGTGGGAACCTGGAGAAACTAGGATAACTACCCATATGAGGTACAATGTAATGATTTCTCGAATGAAATCCCTAATTCCAAGGGAGATGGAGTTCAAAATCTCATGTTAATTTATACTTAGATATCTCAGGCAATGAAAAATAACTTGAACAATGTGGAACGTCTTCCTTCACCGAAGAGGGAGAAACTAGCTATCATATCTTTTATATGAAAACAACCACTAAAATTTATTGGATATTCTGATCTACTTATTGTGTAATAGTGGGTTAACTCAATGGAGAATGTCTTTTCTATTCTCCATGTTTCTAAGAAGGATAAGGTGACTCTAGTCGTCAATAGTTTAGATGGTGAGGTCGATCAATGGTGGGTACTAATTAACAACACCAAGATAATGGATGAAATAGAATAGATGAAGTGGGTATACTTTAAGAAAATGACTATTAACGAGCATTTCCTTCAAACTCATTGGAAAAATATGGAGAGAGAATTCATAGAGATGAAGAAAAAGGAATGTAAATCTATCATGGATTATAAATAAAACTTTGCAAGGATTGCAAAGTAAACCTTGGGTTTTGTTATCAACAATTATAGAAAATATATAGATTCTTTAGTGGTTTAAATCCATACCTTCTAAAGGCTCTAGCTATCTAAGACTTTGGAATTTATGAATAAATGGTTGAATGTGCTCTCAAAGTAAAGATGGAGTTTGGAGAATGGTCTCATTGTTATAGAGATAAGAATAGAAGAATGAATTTTCAAGTTAGTGGATGAAATAAAAAATGAGGAAATATAATCCAACCACACATGTGTCAAAAAATTTCTAAGAAGAATTATAGGAATTTCCTCAATGAGATAGGGAAATGCTTTTTTTGGGAGATAAGTCTATCAAACTCGTGAATGTCAAAGATACATGAAGAAGCTGGAAAACATGATGGCGGAAAAGGGAACCTCTTAATGTACTATAACACCCAGATATTTTATGAGATAGATTCTATTAATTTATTTGATGTCTTTTCTTGTATGAAACACGAATATTATCTCGTGCTATATGCAACACCATATTATCTTTTAGTATATGCAACACTATTCTTGGCTCGTGTTACACACAATTTCAAGTTTTTTTGGTAGAAATTATTCTACGAAACATTGAGTATAAATTTTTTTCAATGTATAAATGAAATACGTTTGGATTATGTTATACGCAACACCAAATAAATCTTTCACTATACGCAACACTAACTTGTCTTGCGTTACACGCAAGAGAGACCTTCCTTGATAGCTTGTGTTGTACGTGATACTGAGTTTCACTAAAGAATGATATATTATTATATTATTAGTTAAATGGGATATAAACTATCCATTATGAATATTAATAACCACATTTTGAATTTTATATAACATTAACATTCATCTTACACATGATATGAGAACAAAATCAATTTTTCGGATAAAAGAAGTATTTTTCAAAAAATATAGTTTTTCCGCCTTTTGATGGAACACCCATTTTAAATCTAGTTTTTCACAAGATTATAAGGTAAATTTGACAAATTAAACTTCTTATTTGGAATCAGGATATAATAATTTTCTTTGGATAAATTTTTGATATTTTTATGACAACTTTCATATTTTGATTAATAGTAAAGATACGCTAAATTTTTAATTAAAAACAACTTTTTTCATCGAGATAATTTATATAGTTAAATTATAATATTGAATAGTTTTAAAGTATAAATAGAACATATTTTTATCATTTAATTTAATTTATTTCATTATCATTAATATTACATTGAATTCACAGGTAAAAACATTTCAATCTTTTGTAATGTTTTAGCTTTTAAAACCCAATTTCTCAACAACAGGATTAATTTTAAATTAATTACTCCAACTTCTGTGTCTTGAATTTGGAAAAATGGATTCCATATTTGGAATTAGTAGGTCCAAATTATGTTAATATTCTACTTTTAATTTTGTTCATTATGAATAGTATCTATAGTAAATTTTATTTAACACAGTTAAAGGTAAATTAGGTAATTAAGGGTAAACATAATATTATAAAAGTACCCTAAGACTAGTCTTAATATAATTAGATGATTATATTTCTCCCTAAAATATACTTGGGTCTAAATGGTATCTATTGGAATCCACTTGGATGAGATTAAGACATTTAATTTATTTTATTTAAAGGAAAGTGAAATATGTTTGACTCAGACTTTAATAATTAATTTTTTTTTAATATAAGGTTATATAAAATATAAATTCGATTATAAATACTCATTTTAAATATAAATTTTTTTTATTTATCATGATAATTTATTTTTAATTTTTAGGAATTATATAATTACCTTAATAGCATATACATTAATGATGCAGAAATTATTTATTTAGTGTAAAAACAATAATATAGTTTTTATTAAAATAATAATACCCATAAAAAGGCCCAAACACTTGACCAAACCTTATTGGTCAAGTATATCTAAACCATAATCATCCAAGGGTAAACTTGTTGAACATTTGTAGCCTTATAAAAGAGATTATGACACTTATATGATTTTATATTAAATGATGTCAAAGTTTTCACCTTCATAATTTAATAAAGAGAACATTTATAAAGTTGTGTTTTTTAGAAGATAAATTCGACTAAAAGTATTATTATGAAATATTTTAAAATTATATTCATCATAGTATTTTATTTTTAATCTTTATGCAAAAAATACATATATTAAATAATTATACAAAAATGTTGCAGTAATTATTTTATTAAGAGAAATATAAAATAAATGGTTTTAAAAAATATTAAAATAAATATTATAAATAATTAATGTGCTCCACTAATTTTATAGATGAATAAGACATGTTATTAATCTATTAAATATTTTTTTTTGTATCTATTTTCTATTTGGATTTTATTTAAATTCAAATAAATGAATAGTGTCAAAATTGGCACTATTGATATTTTATAAAAATAACATATTATTAAAAAAAAAATCACAAATATATTTAGAAATTACAAATTGAAAATTTTATGGTCAAAAATTTCATAAAGTATGCAATTATTGATAATTCACAACACATAAGTAAGTACTTATAACCATTAAAAATTTAGAATATTATTACCACAAATAAAATTAAACAGATTAAATAAGGATAAATCAAAATGATAAGGTTGAAAATAAAATAAAAACATGTCTAAATTTTATTGGTTGATAAGGTTACAACCCTATATCATCTCATCTTAAAATTTGATTCATTTTGGAGGTTTTTTAGTGGGGTTTCAGTTTATTATAAATTAATATTTTTGGGGTTTCCAAAAGTGCCCCTCTCCTCTCTTATAAAAGGGAACCTCATCCCTCTACTCTTCACTCCATTTTGAACCTTAAAAATCATCCAAACCATATACATTTATCTTCTAAAATTCCATATAAACATACTATAGGTCCTTATATTCTTCAAATACCAACTTTAGTTCCCTAAGAGGAGGTTTAGAAGAGGCACATCGAAGAAGAGGTAATATCCTTTACTGATTCTTTCAAACTGATATCTTCTTCTACTTACTCTATATGAGTTGTTTCACTAATAAGTAATAAATACAGTATAAATTTTATACTATTATGTTATTATGAATATGAAAAAACCATATTACATCTTCTATCCATCCTATGAAAAATGAAATCACCATGCGTGCG
Organism: Viscum album; assembly: GCA_963277665.1. NCBI lineage: Eukaryota > Viridiplantae > Streptophyta > Magnoliopsida > Santalales > Viscaceae > Viscum > Viscum album. The sequence goes on from OY728166.1 coordinate 789,023,199, forward strand.
TGCCTACGACCAACCGTCTCCACGCCGTGGTGTAATCTGTTTTTCATCACCAACATACTTGGATGTGTATAATGATATAAGAAATAACTATATATGATTATTTTAAAATTATATTGATTATTAAATATTATACACCATACACTTTAATACAATTCCACAATCATGGGAATGATATCGTTGCTCGTGTGTACGTACGGCCTACTGTCACCACGATGTGATGTGATTCGTTCTACATGATCTTCATTGAAGAATGATTATATAAACGAATTGAATGAATTAATATGATATATATTATACTAATACCATTATGTAAATTATATAACTATAACCTAAAAATAGGAATAATAATTTATTCGACAAAACATATATAAGAACATAAAGCAGTTAACTCTTGAATAACGAGTAACAATGAAATGTTACTAATAAACATATCATAATACGACCATATATGATATCATAAAAATTAATATGATTTTGTAATAAGTCAATGACATTATTTTAATTATTATAAAGGAGGTTCTGATACGTACAAAGAATATTAGACCTAAGGTAAGGGATAACTTTTCCAATCTCATTTTTATCTGAGATTGTTTATTTGTAAATATTTACAGGGGTTATATTTATCATCAATGTCCATGTTTTCTAAAAATGTTTTCAAAAAATGTTTACTATTCTTCCATGTATGTTTAAATTCATTTTTACCCTTTTTTTACTTTTACCACATGGTATGGAATGAATCTTTCATTTGTTTACCATCAGAGGTACTTTTTGACTTTTCCGACAAAAGTACGAGAAAAATATTTTTTTTAACTTATACAGCATGAATGGATTTTGATGGTTTCAAAACTCCATATTTCCATCAATATTCATCTAAAATATTTCATTATTTTTTTCAACAAAATTATTTTCTTTTATAATTGCACATCATTTTGTGAAATGAAAAAGATTTTGAAGAAGAAAGGATATTTTCCTCAAGAATTCATTTCAAGTGTTTTATTAAAACTATTTTCCATATAAGATGGAATTATTTAATATGGTTGAGTTTCAAGTATAATGTCCCTATTATTTACATGGTTTGATTTTGTTTATGATGAAATGATATTCATTTTTTTATATGAATTATGTTATAATTGGATGATGTTTATGAAACCCATTTTATTCGTTGGGTTATGATGAATGATTTATGTTTATTTTGTGGCACACGTAAGAATGATTTCATTATGAGATGGGTGGTACCAATATCTCCCTCCAATAAATTGGGTAATGATTTATATCTCATGAGATATAAATGACTATAATGGAAAGTAAATCTAGTTCAGTAATACAGTTCTAGAATGACAAGTAAATGTGGTTCAGTAATGGACTTCGTCCACTATGATGGTCTTGGAAGAAATTCCTTGGATACTATAGAAATCATAATATGTGATTATTAGTTTGAAATAATTAAATGTTTTATTCCAATTTTATTCTATCATTATTAATGTTCTTTTATGATCCATGCCTTACTTACTGCCAAGATTTATGTTATTGCCCAATATTTTAATGTTTAAATTTTCTGTTCATGTCTTTACGTTCAAATGTTTATAGTTTGTTTTATGTTCTCCATGTTTACACTTGATGATAATTTGAGCTCACCATTTCTATGTTTTTTCCCCAGGATATAAATAAATTTTTTAGGAAAGAAAACAAAAGGGGAAGATCTTTATGGGAGACATTGAATATCTTTCACCATGATTAGAAGATTATGTTCCAAGTTTCCAAAGACACTAAACTAATACGGTATTTGGTCATATGCTTTTGTTATTTATTAATTATTCAACAAAATTAATGTAATTTCCATGTACATCAAGTGTGGGTATCTACAGTTGGTATTAGAGTAAAGTTTTAGTTGACATTTGGAAACTAGGATGAGAAAAATTTTGTGATATCCCTATATTTATTTCTAAGGTTGTTCTAGGGATGTCCCTAAGGTTAAAGTATAGGTTACAATCTTGGAATTATGATAAATATCATGAATAACCTATGATTAAACCTAAGATGTTAGAGATTGAAATTACTCCTCCTTGATTATATTGTTTTCCTAGTATGATTTTTTTCTCTCACACTATTCTTTTTGGGCTTTAGATAATGGCTGGAACCCGAAGCAACTGTGTTAGTGATCAATGCACTGGGCAATGCAATGATTGTCCTAATGAACAACCAAATTTTATGAGAGATGGAGTGAAAAATCTTATTTCTATACTTACACAAGCTATGAATCATTCTAGACTTCCAAATGAATACAGAAGTGAACAATATTCTATTGAGTCATTCATGAGTCAATTCCCACCTTATTTCAGTGGGTCTTCTAATCCACTTATTACTGAACAATGGATCAGTACCATTGAAAAGATATTTTCCATACTTTTCTGTTCAAAACATGAAAAATCTATATTGGATGTTTACCGTTTAGAAGGTGAATCAGACCAGTAGTGGACTCTAATTATGAATACAATGCCCCAATATGAAATTGAATCCATGGAATGGGATGAGTTGAAGAACTTATTTTTCAATAAGTACTTTCCATGTATTCTTCGAACGAAGATGGAAAAGGAGTTCCTTGAGCTTAATGAAAAGGATGATGAATCTGTTGGTATATACGAGGCAAATTTTACAAGGATTGCAATGTAAGAATCTGGCTTTATCATCCAACCTAAAAATAAAGTTAATCAATTCTTTAGTGGCTTAAAACCAAGTATTCTAAGGGAATTATCTATAAGAGACTTTAGCATCTATGAAGAGATTGTGCATTGTGCTATCAAGGTAGAACTGGAAGTTGGTGTTACATATCTATCTCATGGTTTTGACAAGAAATTAAAGATGGTGTTCAAGGAAAAATCCCAAAACAATGGTGAAAAGAAGACGAATATTTCATTATGCTCAAAGAGTGGAAAGAATCCAGGTGGAGATTATCCTAAAGGGACTAGAAAATGTTTTAAGTGTGGAAAATAAGTTCATAGAGCAGCTGAGTGCTGAAGTAATGGGAAAAAGGTATCCAATGATGTGAATAGAGAAAATACTACAGAGAACACACCACCAACACTTCAATTATATAAGTGCATGGAAATGGGGAATTATGCTAACAAATTCCCTAATCCAAGGCTTAATTATGATTGATTTCAACAACCTCTTAAGGCAAAAGATAAAGGGAAGTCACATGTGATCACTATTGGTGATGTTGAGTATGACAATGAAGTAGTGGAATGATTAAGTTTTTATGTAATGGGATTTCAAAATAGTGTAGTGGAATATCATTTATAGTATTATGGAATATTAGAATATCTATGTATTGGTATGTTATGGTTTCCATAATTATATGATACCAGTAACCATGAAAAGTCACTGAAATATTTTTGGAAAGTAGACGATATGCGCATAATGAAGGGATAAGGAGAAAATAATATGTTAGAAAGTATTAATGAGAACATGATTGATAAAAGGACAAAGTGATATCATGGTTTGAGTATATATAATTTTTAGTATATTTGGCGCATGGAAAGAGTTGATTTTGATGGAATTCATGTTGTCACTAAGGTTCTAATGTAATTTATTTTATTATCATATTTCAATAGGATGCATGATGAATTAGTTAAATTTTTTGTAATGTGACCAACAAGATATATCTTAAGATATATGGGGGATAAATGATGGTATTTTCATGCTTGTTATATGACCTTTCTGGTAATTATTTTATTCGTACTGTGAGGTTGGATATAAGTATTTTGGAAAATCCTAAAGGTTGGAATGGATTAAGTTAGACATCTGATAGTATTTTTTTAGGCCAGAACTTATTATTATTATTATTATTTCGGGAATGTTATAATAGTATAGTTTTAGAAAAAGGTCAACTCGTAGGATGAGCAACAACCCGTCGCGTTGGAAAAGGATGCCAGAATAAAACCCACAACCGAAGTGTGACATACCTATATCGCCTACCACTGGCCTACAGGAAGTCCCTGGTTAATAAAAATTATTTTTATTTTATTAATCTGTATGATAAATGAATTATAAGTCCATTTTTTGAACCATATACAATTAATCTCACTATAGATGTACTTATGTATATTTAATAACTTGTGCTAAACTTTTTATGATAGAGAAGGATGGAATGACCTATCATTATATCACATGATCTACTAAAACTTCAGGAATGAAAAATTCAACTTCATTTTTTTAAATAAGAGATGAATTGGAAATCATTCATGGAATGACCAATGATGATATTACACTGAAATCAAGTAAGTATTTCTCCTTATGAAAAAATTCATCAACTTTAGGGAAATGATATTTAAAACCAAAAATGTTGTCCCAGTACCCTCATATATGATGAATCAGATGGTACCTTAGATCATCACAAATTTATGGCTTTTTGATTGTTGGTTTTTTAATAGCCATGTTCTCTACCACTCTTCATCATAACTTTACGGTTATATTTCTCTTCCATATCCAAGTTTTCACTTATGTTCTCATGTGTGGAAACCCAAGGATGAGTTAATTTGGGTAACCATTATGTTTCTTACTTAAATTTTTAAAATTATGTTTTAGAATTCCTTTTTATGATGTGGGTTTCTAGGAAAGAAACATTCATGTAGTAAACCATTTATAACCCCGACAAATCTCGAGGGAGAAATTCATTTTAAAGAGGGTAGAATGTAACACCCTGATATTTTATGAGATATATTCTATTAATTTTTTTGATGACTTGTGTTGTACGTAACACCAAGATTATAATGTGTTATACGCAACATCGTATTAGCTTTTAGTATACGAAATACTATTCTTGGCTTGTGTTACACACAATTTCATGTTCGTTTGCTTGAAATTATTCTATGCAACATTGAGTATAGATTTTGTTCAATGTATAAATGAACTATGTTTGGATTATGTTATATGAAGCACCAAATAAATCTTTCACTATACGCAACACTGACTTATCTTGCGTTACACGCAAGACAAACCTTCCTTAATAGCTTGCGTTGTACGGGATATCGAGTTTCAGTAAACAATGATATATTATTATATTATTATTTAAATGGGATATAAACTAGCTTTTATGAATAGTATTAATCACATTTTGAATTTTATATAACATTACCATTCATCTTAAACATGATATTAGAACAAAATCAATTTTTTAGATAAAAGAAGTATTTTTCAAAAAATGCAATTTTTCTGCCTTTTGATGGAGCACCCATTTTAAATCTAGTTTTTGACATGTTTATAAGTTCAATTTGAGAAATTAAACTTCTTATTTGGAATAGAGATATTAAAATTTACTTTGGATAAATTTTTGATATTTTTCTAAAAACTTTCATATTTTGATGAATAGTAAAAATACAATAAATTTTTAATTAAAAACAACTTTTTTCATCAAAATATTTTATATGGTTAAATTATAATATTTAATGGTTTTAAATTATAAATAGAATATATTTTTACCATTTAATATAATTTATGTCATTATCATTAATTTTACATTGAATTCATAGGTAAAAACATTTCAATCTTTTGCAATGTTTTAGCTTTCAAAACTTGATTTCTCAACAACGAGATTAATTTTAAATTAATTACTGAAAATTTTGTGTCTTGAATTTGAAAAAATGGATTCCATATTTGGAATCAGTATGTCCAAATTATTTTAATACGCTACTTTTATTTTTGGGCATTATGAATAGTAACTATGGTAAAACAAATATTATAAAATTACCCTAACATTTGTCTTAATATAATTGGATGATTATATTTCACCCTAAATCATAATTTGGTCGAAATGGTATCTATTGGAACCCACTTGGATGAGATTAAGACATTTAATTTATTTTTTTTAAAGGAAAGTGAAATATGTCTGACTCAAACTTTAATAATTATTTTTTTTAATATAAGGTTATACAGAATATAAATTCAACTATAAATAATCATTTTAAATAGAAAATGTTTTTCTTTATCATGGTAATTTATTTGTAATTTTTAATAAATATATAATTACATTAATAGCTTATACATTAATGATGCATAAATTATTTATTTAGTGAAAAATCAATAATATGGTTTTTACTAAAATACTAATACCCATCAAAAGGTCCAAACACTTGACCAACCCTTATTGGTCGAGTATATATAAACCATAATTATCCAAGGGTCTACTTGTTGAACATTAATATCCATATAAAAGAGATTATGACAATTATATTATTTTAATTTAAATGATGTCAAAGTTGTCACCTTCATAATTTAAAAGAGATAACATTTTAAAATTTGGGTTTTTAGAAGATAAATTTATCTAGAAGTATTATTATGAAATATATTAGATTTATCTTAGTCATAGTATTTTATTTTTAATTTTTATGAAACAAATAAGTATATTAAATAATTATACAAAAATGTTGTAGTATTTATTTTATTAAGAGAAATATAAAATAAATGGTTTTAAAAAAATATTAAATAAATATGATATGAACTAATTAATGTGCTCCATGAATTTTCTATATGAATACGAAAAATTATAATTTTTTTAAATATTTTGTTTTGAATCTATTTTCTATTTGGATTTTATTTAAATTCAAATAAATGAATAGTGTCAAAATTAACACTATTGATATTTTATAAAAATAACATATTATTAAATTTTTTGAAATCACAAAAATATTTAAAAATTACAAAATGAAAATTATATGGTCAAAAATGTCATAAAGTATCTTATTATTGACAATTCACAACACATAAGTAAGTATTTATAACAATTTAAAATTTAGAATATTATTACCACAAATAAAATTAAATAGATTAAATAAGGATAAATCAAAATGATAAGGTTTAAAATAAAATCAAAACACGTCTAAATTGTATTTTTTATGGGATTACAGCCCTATAGCATCTCATCTTCGAAGTTGAGTCATTTTGGTGTTTTTTAAGTGGGGTTTGAGTTTATTATAAATTAATATTTTTGAGGTTTCCAAAAGTACCCCTCTCCTCTTTTATAAAAGGGAACCTCCTCCCTCTCCTCTTCACTATATTTTGATCCTTCAAACTTGGACAAACCCTATCCATTTATCTTATAAACGTCCATTTAAACATACTATAGGTCCTTATCTTCTTCAAAGATCAACTTTAGTGCCCTAAGAGGAGGTTTAGAAGAGGTGCGTCGAAGAAGATGTAATATCCTTTACCGGTTCTTTCAAACTTTTTTCTTCTTCTAATTCCTCTATATGAGTTATTTCATTAATAAGTAATAACTAAAGTATCAATTTTATACTAATATGTTATTATGAATATGATAAAACCATATTCCATATTCTATCCATCTTATGAAAAATGAAATCACCACGCATGTGTACGTACGACCTACCATCTCCACGTCGTGGTGTAATATGTTTTTCATCACCAACAAATTTGTATGTGTATAATGATGGGAGAAATAACTATATATGATTATTGAGAAATTATATTTATTCTGAAATATTATACACCATACACTTCAATACAATTCCACAATCATGGGAATGATATCGTCCAGTGAATCATGTAATACTTCACTTGGTGGAATTCGACGATATAATGGAAATGAATTGGATTTCATTATATATATCACACATCAACTATATGGAAAAAGAAATATATTTTCATATTCCAAACCATCCCATGGTCCTCTAAAAATTCAAGGAAGATTATGAATCTCATTTGGAAAACCACTCAAAAGTATGGTTTTTGATACACTACAAAGAAAAATTTGTTTCCAAATGGTTTCGTCAAAGGAAGGTATCAACCTAGAGTAAATTCCCATTGTAAGGGAATATACCTATGTATTTCCTAATGTGTTACCTGGACTTCCCTCAGATTGTGAGGTAGAGTACTCAATAGAACTCATACTTGGAGCTACTCTTTTCTTTAAATTTTCCTATAGGATGGCCCTGATTGAACAAGAGGAGTTAAATAAGTAGTTGCAAGGGAATTTGTACAAATGTTTCATATTCCCTTTTGCATCGCCTTGGGGTGTTCCGGTTATTTTTGTAAAGAAAAATTTAGGATAAATGTGGTTGTGTATAGATTATCGGTAGGTCTATAAGATCACTATAAAGAAAAATAATCATCTTCCAAGGATTGATGACTTGTTTGATCAACTATGAGGATCTCAGTACTTCTCAAAGGTGGATCTTTGTTCTGTATTTCATTAACTAAAGGTAAATAGGGAATCTATTCATAATACTTCTTTCTGTATGAGGTATGGGAGCAATGAGTTCATAGTGATGCCCTTCTAACATACTAATGTCCATGTAATCTTCATGGATTTGATGAATATAGTCTTTAGAGACTAACTTGAAAATTTCTTAGTAGAATTTATTGATAATATTATAATCTACTTCAAGATAAATGAGGAACTTGAAGAGAATCTAAGGATTGTACTTGAGACATTAAGGAAGGAGAAATTGTACTCCAATTTCAGAATGTATGACTTTTGGAAGTGGTAGGTCACATTCTTAGTGAACATGATCATAAGTGAGGGAATTTTTGTGGACCCTTAAAAATCAAAGGAAATTTAGGAATGGCCCTAGCCCACTATTGTTATGTAAATCCATATTTTTCTTGTAATAGATAGGTAATACCGATGTTTTTGAGGAATTTATCATGATTTTATATCCCACTAACAAAGATAACATGTAAAGGGATAAAGTATGTCTGGACAAAATAATGTGAGGAAATATTTATGGAGCTCAAGAAGAGTCTAATTATTATACCTGTACTAATACTTCCAAATTTTGGAAAAATATTTTTTATATATAGTGATTCTTCATAGAAAACCTTTGGTTTTGTAATCATGTATAATGATAAATAAATAGGCTATGCCTCATTATAGTTGAAGATCCATGTGCATAACTACCTGACGCATGCTCTATAGTGGGCATCTATGATCTTCACATTTAAGATTTAACACCACCACCACTATGGTGAGAAGTGTGACATATATACCGATCACAAGAGTATAAATTATATATTAACATAGAAGGATCTCAACAAGCATTAAATAATATGGTTAGAGCTAACCAAGGGTAGTGATTTTTCTATTATTTACCATCTCATAAAGTCAAACAATGTAGAAAATGCTCTTATTAGAAAATAACATATTACTCTATTCATGATACAGATTGAGAAATACCATATCTTTATGGATATGAAAAGGATGGAAATGGAAATCATAATATAAAGGAATATTTCCTATCTTTTCCAAATGATATCCCAACCATCTATCCATGAAAATATAAAGGAATCACAAAGGGATGATTTGGAGCTGCAAAAGAAGGTGAAATTAGTAAAGGGAAGCTACATGAGTTCCACATTGATGAGGGTGGTATCATACTATTTGGAACTAGACTTTGTGTACCTGCATCACCTGAGATAAATATGGAACTATTGGATAATGCGCATATATCATATTTCACCACCCATCTTAGGACTACCAAGATCTATTACAATATTTGAGAAAACTTCAGGTGGGAAAACATGAAGAAGGAGATTTCAGAGTATATCTCAAGATGTTTAGTATGTGAGAAAGTTAAAGCAAAGTGAACATAAGTCCAAAGGGATGATGAAACCATTTCCTATAGCTATATGGAAATGGGAGAATGTAACTATGTACTTTTTACTGGTCTCTTAAATACATCCAAAGAAAACAATGTAATATGGGTAGTCGTGGATCAACTCCCCAAGACTTCCCACTTCATTGCAATTTGAGAATATTTCTCGCCTAAACAACTTTCCAAGATATATGTGAAGGAAGTGTTGAGGATACATGGGGTTCCACTTTTGATCATATCTAATCGTGATCCAAGGTTCAAATCAAAATTACGGATAATTATTCAACATTATTTGAGTACTGAATTAAATTTCAGTATAGCCTATCACCCTAAAACTTATGGAAACACTAAAGGGATTATTAGAACACTTGACTAAATACTAAGATCCTACTCAATGGAATTAAAAATTATATGGGATCATCATCTCTTATTGTTTTATTTCTCATACAGCAATAGTTTCCATTCGAGTATTCATATGGGTTCATCTTAAGCTCTATATGGGAAGTGATTTAGAACTCCGACCTATTGAGATAAAGTTGGTGAACAAATGTTACTTGGACCTAATCTTGTGAAAGAGATGACAGAGAAGGTTCAAGCCATACAACAACATATAAAATCTACTCAATGTCAGAAAAATAGTTATGATGAAAATAATCAAATGGATTTGGAGTTTGAAGTTGGAGACAAATTCTTCCTTCGAATATCACCATGGAAGAGATTCATGCATTTTGGAAAGAAATGAAAGCTTAGACCAAGGTAAATTAGACCATTTGATTTCCTTGATTACATAGGATAAGTGTCATATCAATTTGTTGTATTCCATGTTTCTATTCAGAGAAAGTACATACCTGACCCTTAATATGTGCTGAATCTGGAGGTGGTACAACTGGAGAATGACCTCTCATATGATGAGAAGCGAGTGAAGATCTTGGAAAATAGAGAAAAATTCCTATGCAATAAGATATCTCACCTTATCAAAGTGTTTTGGAGGAACCATAAGTCTGAAGAGATGATATGGGAACTGGATGAAGCAGTGAAGGAGAAATACCCTCACTAATTTTCACCTTAGTATGTAAAATGAAATTTTGAGGGTGAAATTTCAAAAGAGGGAATAATGTAACAATATAAAATTTTATAAATGGAATTTACCTTCTTATAATTATGTTATATAGTATAAAACACATAAATCATATAGAGAACCCAATAAAAATATCATTCTCATAAATAAATAATGAAATAAGTGGTATTTGTGGAAATTAAGGAAACTATACGGATGGAATAGTAACTGAGTCGTTGGAATAGTAATACAACCATTAGGAATAGTAATTTATCCAATAAAATAGTAGCCTCATCTACAAAATTATAAATAAAATTTAGGCATATTATATATTAAAATATGATATAATTATATCATATTATAAGTAAATAAATGTTTTAAAAATGATAAATTAAGTGTTGATATTTTTGTAAAACATAAATGTATATTTACATTTATATGATTAATATACTGATTTAAAAGAAAATTTATTTTCATAAAATATATTCATATATTAATATTTTCTTTTATTATAATTTTAAGGTAATTTTATGAGACCTTAATTAATTTTTCAATGTGTCATAAAATCGGTTATAATATTAAAATCAATATTTTTTTAATTAATAATGATTTTATATAAAAATTAAATTTATCATATATATAAAATTATTTTCATAAAATAGATTCCATTTATTAAATATATACATTTAAAAATAGTTGGGTTTAATTTTTAATATTTTTCTAAAATAGTTGATTTTTTTCAATAGTGAAATACAATAATTTAAGGTATTTAACATTTTAAGTTAAAAACATGAATTTTTTAGTAATTCCTGATGTAAGAACCCATTGATTCTAACTATCCTGAACCATTTACTATATTTATTTGTGGTAATCAACACTATTTATAGTCTTGACCCAAAATAATAAACAAATGGATAAAATAATCCAAAAACACCTTTCTCATCCCCAATAAATACCACCTTTCACCACCTCTTCTACTCACACCTTCTATACCTTTTATCTTGTCTAAATTCTACCTATATCACTTACCATGACTCACACCAATGTCCAATATCTGATTTTCTCAATAAAATATCAAACCCAAGTGCCTTAAGAGGGTTTTTGAGGAGACAACATTCAAGAGGTAAATGCATCAATTCTTCTCTTTAAATTTATTTTATTTTATTATCCTATTCTCACCTATACTATAAAAAGTGACATGATAAATCTATTATATTATATATAATGAAATATTTTTGTTTTAATTTAATATCCATCATCAAATATCTTCCCTTCTCCTTTTATTATAAAAAATGAAAACATTGTTTGTGATGTGTCGATTCACCGCCTTCGTGGACAATGAGCTTTCATTTTCCATTACCTCCTTCAAATCTAGTCATAAAAGAATTATTATGTTTAAAAAAATTAATATGTATATTGAAATTTTTTATTTTTCGGGAACTAATTTATAAACATAATCTTATATAAAATGAAACTAGTCTGTGATTGTTGGAAAAAACGCCAAAATAAACCAAACATTTATCATTAATATATTATCAAATGAATCAAACTAAAACCCAAAAACCAAATGGTATGTGAAACCAATAAAATTTATGGAGTTTTATTAATATTATATAATTTTAATTCTGTATAATTATTTCCATTTTACAATAACTTCTATAATTATACATAAGAAAACCGATCGTGAAACCATGAAAACAATTGCACTCAGAACGACAAAATTAAACTCTATAACTCATAAAAACGGTCATAAATGAACTTAATAAAATTATAATAAATCAAATACAAGTATAATAGGTTATTATTTAATTAATTAATTAATATATCTAATTTTATTATTTATTGTATTAGTTACAAGTGAAAAATTAATTAGTACATATAAGGTAAGGGGATTCTCAAACCCAAATCCCTTTCTTTGTGTTATCCCTCATTCATGCCGAATTTCAATGTGAATAATAATTTAATGTTCCTTAAATATAATTTCATTGTTATTATATTTTATTTTTGGGGATATACATGTTTCAAACTTAGTTTTATGACAAATACAATTATTTTCCAAAAGAGATATTCATTCCAAAACACATTTTCGTTCCTCTTGAGTTGTTTCATCTTCACTCAAGAATGATAAATCATTTTATATTTTTCATTTAGGAACCCAATGTTTATTCAAGATTAATGAAATCCATATGAAACTCATTCAATTACATGGGTTACTTCATGAATTTATTTGATTTACATTCTATGTGTGATACATGATTATGTAAATGTTATGATGTGATGGGCAGGCCTGGAATTATATATCCCTCCAATGCATTGGGTAATGTGATGTATCTCATGAGATAAAGTGTATTATGTGTGAACACAATGCTATATTTGTTCAAAATGATGATGTTATTATTATTCACATATGTTATCCATGAACATGATTATATCTCTTTTCATATCTATGTGTGGTATCTAACCACTAAGACATGATGTTTCATTTTTATACATTTTCACATTTCATGCCTTTGTCCAATATTTCCCTCGTGATGTTGATGAATATTATATGATTATGATATGGTGATTATTATTATTACCACCCATGTTATATTGATTTATGACCCTTATCTACCCACTTATTGTTCTTTTAGCTCACCTATTTCTTTGATGTATATCCTCGATTGATTACTTCTACTAAGGAGAATGCAAGGGCCAATAAGAAGATTGAGAAGATTTAATTAAATAACTTTTTATATTTTATTATGTAAAATTAATGTATGATACTAATTTTTCCAACACACTAAACCTTTTGATCCTGGATTTGTATCTCTATTATGTTTTTTATCTTACAAATGATGTAATAGTCAAGTAAAAAAACTAGGGTCTCTATAGTCCCCATTTTAAATAATAGCAGACGGTGCCCTATGAAACCTCATAATATTCTAAACATATAGCTTTCCAAAATCCTTAAACTTATTGGTGTCTCAAATGAGAATAGTGTGACCTAAATTTGTTGGTCAATCAATCACTATCCATAATTAATTCTTCAATCGGGGATTCTGTGGAAACCCAATGATGAAATCCATAAATATATCTTACCATTTCTAGATGGGAATCCTAATAGTATGAACTAATACATAAGGATTTTGGTATTTAAACTTGATCCACTAATAGGAATAGAAATTAGGCATAAAATTAGTTATGTCATGTTTCAAACCTATCCACCAAAACTGAAAATCCATGTCATGGTACATCTTCATCATACTAAGATGAATATGCCACTAGGAATAATGAAAACTTTCCAACCCAACCCTTATTGTAGATGAAGTAATGAAATACTAGTCTATGCAACAAACAAGGCCTTCAAGGGAGAAATACCACTCAGAAATGGTCTCCCCACCATATAAAGAGTTATGGACACTCTTAAACTCTTCATCCCAATGTTTCTCCTGAAAATAAACTTGAGAATAGATAATGTCAACTGAGAACTATGAAAAATGATACCATTCTCTTCCTCTATCACATACAGGTGAATCTGAGAAAAGAGTCCCATGATGTTCCATTTAAATTGTGATTCTATCACTTCTTGAGAAGAAAACTTTATTCTTATATAATTTGAAATTACATTCCCCTATTTTGGGGTATAGTCAATGTTGATATCGAATGACTGATGATACTCCACTCATTGCTTTTTCCTAATTTTTAGGTATATATGATAAAATATGTAAATTAAACTCTTAAAGTTAGAATAAATAATTAACCATTTCCCAAATTGGTAATGTATCCAACTCTTGAAAATATGTATAACTGCTACAAGTAATGGGTGAGATAATTCTTCTCATGTGGATGAAGCTGATGAGAGCCTTATGCCACTGCATGATCCTATTTCATAAGAACACAACCCAGAACATCACCTGAATCATCAAAAAATACCACATATCCCTTCCCTACTTCTGAAAAAATCATAATATGTGATATGGTCAAATGTCACTTCAATTCATTAAAGGAAGTATCAAACTTAGAATACCATATGAATTTTACACCTTTATAAGTAAAAACAGTCATTGAAGATGAAAAATTCAAGAATTCATTCTCAAACCATAGATATTATCCTACCAAAACCAATAAAATTTGAATCTCAAATACATTTTTTGAATCCACCCATGATAATATAGATTTCACCTTCTCAAGATCAATTGAGATTCCATGCTTATAAATCACATTCCCCAAGAACATAAATTCTCAAATCCATAAATGAAATTTCAAAAAAATAGAATTAATGAAACGATCCCTCATGTGACGTCCCGACCTGGGAGCCTTAGAACAGTTCCCTGAGATAGTTGGCCACATTCCCTCAAGCACGCCTCCCTGTACACAAGAGAGTGCTGAAAATCAGTGAGGGTCTGGTAAGTTAGTCTTGAGGATACTATACCCTCTTTTATCAGAATAAAACACCAACGGAAGAAAATAAAAATAACCAAGTGTGGAAGCATATAAATAACCAGAAAAAATCCATATCGTATAATAACCAAAGCATAAAAATATAATACTCAACTGAAATGTAAAAAATTCTATGACAATACAAGTTCCAAGTGTCTACAATTAAACTCTAAGTAAATACACAATGACTCCAAAACGGGTCCTGAACTGCATCTGGTTACCTCTCCCATGCTCCAATTCCAAATAGAACTCTATGCTAGGGCCTTGCCCTTATCTTTTCCTACAAAAAAAAGTCTTCTTGGGTGTTGATGAGGTGTCCAAAATGGGGTGTGAGTAAAACTCAGTAGGCCACCACCAATAGTGTCTAAAACGAGTCCAGTCAAAAGATAGTGCATGCAGATTTATGATGGAATAAATACAATGCATAATTTAATCAGTTTTCACATTGTATTTTAATATTTAATCATCACGTTAAGCTAATTAAATTCATGTTTCCCATTTTAATCATCATTCATATCATTAAATATTTGGTGTAGGTCGTCATGACCGGCACCCCAAATCCCAGTTGAATCATCATTCATTATTATCATTCATTTGGTGTAGGTCTTCATGCCTAGAATCACAAATCTCGTTTGAAACTTCATTCATTATTATTATTCATTATGTGTAGGGAAACATTCCTAGAACCACGGATCTCATTAAGTGTAGGTCGTCATTCCTAGCACTTCTTTTCTAAATCGGTGTAGGTCACCATGCCTAACACCCGATAATCTCAAGCTTGGATAACTATTGGGTAGGAACACCATGTCCAAGTCCCAACTTCTAATCAGTCAAGGATGCCATGCCTAGAACCACAAAATCTCATTCATCTAATCATTCTTTAAATCATAAGAATTTTTTACATTATTCCTTTACTAATCCATCGATTAGATAAACATTTCATAATCCACTAGTTAACTCAACAATTAACTAAGCACATACCCATTAATTAATTCATCAATTAATTAATCAATCAATACAATTACCATTCCATGATTAATTCTTCATAATTAATTATCCATATCAAATATCAACATATCATAAATAATTCTCACAGTTAATTATCTTTGATCACATCTTGGAACATAATTAATTCTCTTAATTAATTATCTTTGGTCAACATCAATACTTCATAATTAATTTTCCCAATTAATTATCTTAACAAAACAATTGAATATCTCAAATATATAATCCCAACCCATAATAGATCTCCAAAGTATTTATTTAGGTGACACCATTCCTTTATTCTGTGATTCAATTCTCAAATAAATCACCAAAGCAACTCAATTCAATTTCACATTCCAAAATACTCCCATTTAGGAAATCAATAATCAAGATTATTTATAAGAACAATCATAAACTCATACACATGTCTAAATAATGACTATGGAAATTTGATTAAGACCACCTACCTTAGTTTCTTTATGGAAGTTAGCCCCACAGAAATCCCCAAAATCTGAGCGGCACAACGTTGTTGATCAAGCTCTGGATCTAAATCCCTAAAACCAAAATTAATATCAAAGTCATCAAGATCTTACAAATATATATATATATATACAATACTAGATCTATTTTTTAACACATGGGTTTAGATCGAATAAAATAGTTGAGATCTTCCATGAAATGATCTAGGAAAGATAGAGGATGAATGGAAGAAGCAATAGGATAAATTACGCTTATCAAGAGGAGGGAGGATCTTCAATATAGGGTTTCAATATAAAATAACGGTGTTCGGATTTCCTTGGAATCTCTCTGGGAGGATTTGGAAACACCTAGAATTCATCAAGCCCGAGCCAAGGTCGAAAATATAGAATCCCTGGGGGTTTGGGTGGTTTTAAAAAGGATTTTCGGAATTCAAATATTGTGCGCACGGTTTTCTTGGGAAGAGGCACGCGGTAAGGGAAAACTGTGTGACAACCTTGAGGACCCCTCTATCTAATTTTCCATGGTTAGAATGATTTTTTCGCACGGTTTTTCAAACCATGCACAAAATTTGTGGACCTCTTTGCCCAGTTTCACACACTTGGCATGGTTTGGTCGCACGGTTTGTCAAAACTGTGTGCAAACCATGCACAACCCACTTTCCTTTAGTTTTCCTTAAAAGTTCACCCAAACGCACCCAAGACACTACTCCAAGTTAAATTTACTTAAAAGATTCAAAATTACTTGAAAATGATCTCGAGATTACTCTGGAAAAGGCCGAGATCTTACAATCTCCCCACCTTATAACATCTCGTCCTCGAGCTGTACTCCTGAACTTCTATAAGATTCCAAGCCAAAAATATTGGGTCATTGAGCCCTCATGTCTACTTCTCATTACCAAGTTTCCTCTTGAACACTTGCATGTTTCTATAATAAATGAAAAAATGATAGGGTCTTTCCCCGTAACACTTTCTCACTACAACCTAACACACGTACCAGATGCTCCTCTAAGGAAACATCTATCTTGAGGTCATCCTCTTCCTTGTAAATCACATGAGAAGGGTTTGGGTGATACCAACGTAGTTGTGACACATGGAAAACATCATGAATAGCGCTGAATTTCTATGTAAGTGCTAACCAGTATGCAACTGGGCCGATTCTCTCTAGCTCCTCAAATGGTCCCACAAACCTAGGTGCTAATTTTCCATTCCTCCGTATCCTATGGTGACCCAATCTAGAAAACACCCAAAGGAATACTCAATCAACCTCTATAAGGTCTAGGGATCATCTCCGTATATCAGCATAAGACTTCTTCCTACTCTGAGCCATAGCCATAGATTTCTGAATCAACTGTACCTGCTCTGATGTCTCTTGAACAAGACTCAGTCCCAACCGCTCTGACTCACCCGCCTCTAACCAACATAGAGGTTATCTACAAGGTCTACCATAAAGTGACTCATATGGTTCCATCTATATAGTTTCCCAATAACAATTTTTATAGGTAAACCCCACTAAAACCGAGTGATTTTTACAAAAACCACCAAAGTCAAGCACACATGCTTGTATCATATCCTCTAACACCTATATGGTACACTCCAATTCCCCATCTATATGTGGGTGGAAGGTCGTACTTAATAGAACATGTACACCAAGCGTCTTCTGTAAGCCCTTCAAGAAGTGTGAAGTAAAGCGTGAATCAAGATCTAAAACTATTGTATGTGGTACCCCATGAAATCGAACTATCTCTCTTACATACAGTTCTCCCAACTGCTCTACAATAAAGGTTTCCTTGATAGGTAAAAAATTTGCTACCTTTGTTAGTTGATCCACAACGATGCAAATAGAATCATTCTTCCTAAGAGTCTTTGGAAGTCCTACAATGAAATCCAAGTCACTTCATCCCATTTCCATTCTGGAATAGACAGGAGCTGCAAAAGACCTCCATGTCGTTGATGCTCTGCCTTCACCTGCTAACAGATGAAACATATCATTATGAACCCTGATATCTCCTTCTTCATGCCTGGAAAAAAATCCATCATAGGTCACATTAATTTTTTTCACCCAAGGATGTACCACCCACCTTGATGCATGAAATTATTTCATGAGTTCCTCCCGCATACTCGTAGGCACAACAACCTGATTTTTCACATAGATGATCTCATCCTCATTTATTTTCCAATATCAAGGTGTATCCCCACCTTCAAATATTTCCCACAAGGTTAAACACTTTGGATCCTCATAAAATCCTATCCTTGATCCATCTCAAGAGTGTAGACTCCACTTCTAAAGAAACCAGAGTCATCCTCTCCTAACTCTCTTGGACTACCACATGCATTTCTACTAGCAAAGTCGTCATCTTACACTCTACACTCGACTCATGTTACAACTAAGTATGAGTTTTTCTACTGAAAGCATCAGCTACATTATTCCCCTTCCAGGGTGTATATTCCAATTAAAAATCAAAGGACTGCAGATACTCTACCCATCTTCGCTGTCAAAGATTCAAGTCGTGCTGTGAAAAGATATACTTCAAGCTTTTTTTACCTGTAAAAACATTAAACATTTCACCAAAAAGATATTGTCGCCAAGACATAAGAGTGTAAACCACTACTTCTAACTCAATTTCATTCATAAGGTAATTCCATTCATGTGGCCTCAACTACCGAGACCCATAAGAAACGATTTTATCCCCTTGAATCAACACAACTCTGAATCTGACCCCATAAGCATTGAAATACACCATGTACTCATCACCTAAATCAGGTAAGATAAAAATTTGTGTTGATTTCAAGTGATTATTTAAATCCTGGAAAGCATTATTTCATGGTTATTTCCAAAAACAATGTATCCCTTTCCTTTTCAAACCAGTAAGTGGTGCTGGAAATCGGGAAAAGTCTTGGATTAACCTCCTGTAATAACCAACCAATCACAAAAAGCTTCGAATATCTAAAACATTCTTAGGTTGCTCCAAAGAAATCACTACATGCACTTTTTCTGGGTCCATGGACACACCTTCTTCTGAGATGATATTCCTCAAAAAGTGTACCTTGTTAATAAAAAACTGACATTTAGATAGCTTGGTGTATAGACGATGCTCTCTCAGTGTACCCAGGATGATGTCGAGATGTTGAACAAGATCATCATGAGTCTTAGTGTACACTAATATTTCTTCCAAAAACACCACCACAAACTGATCTAACTATGGATGAAATTTCATGTTAATCACGGACATAAACACTGCTAGAGCATTAGTCAACCCAAATGGAATTACAACAAACTCATAAAGGCCATACCTTCTCCTGAAATAAGTTCTTGGTATATCAGAGGTCTGAACTCTCACATGACGATACCCTAATCTCATATCGATCTTTAAGAACACATTATCCCCCTTCAGTCAGTCCAAAACATCATCGATACTTGGAAGAGGATATCAGTTCTTCATAGTCATTTTGTTCAAATTTTCGTAATCAACACACAAGCGTAAATTCCCATCAGCCTTATTTTCAAACAAAACATGTGATCCCCAAGCTAATGTACTTGGACAGATAAACCCTTTATCCAACAACTCTTCCAACTATGTTTTGATCTCTTGAAGCTCTGTCGATTCCATTCTGTAAGGTGTAATAGATACCAGCTCAGCCCCCGGTATGAGCTCAATAGTGAATTCCACATCTCTCTCAGGTGGTAACCCTAAAAAGTATTTAGGAACGACATATTGAAATAGTTCTACTACTGGTGGAAGGACGTCTTGCCTACCACCCCCATCATCAAGCAAAAGACTAGAAACATGGGATGTGATCTCTCTTAGTTGTTGAGTAATAGGACCAACTCTTCCTGCATAGATATCTCATTCTCCACAATGGACATATTGGTCACCCTCAGGAGATACAAAGGTTACTCTCATACAATTAAAATCTATGTGGTCTTAGTATGGGACTAGCCAGTCCATACCCATAATCAGATTGAAACACATTATATCAAGGACATAGATATCCCAAAGGAAACGATACTCTATGATCTTTAGCAAACATCCCTTGCTTAAATAGATATCCCTATTCCATGTTTCCAACGGTGTATCAATATTCATCAGTCTGCCTATGGACTCCACCTCCTGGCTCAATCCATTAACAAGATCTTCAAATATAAAATAATGAGATGCTCCAGTATCAAATAAGGAAGTAGCTAAAGTAGAAGCAACAAGAATAATAACTCTCACTATAGATGGACCATCCTCGCTCTCCAAAAGTGTAGGTTTCATTGCATGTAAATATCCTTCCCCTCTTCCCTGTAATGTCTTCTAACTCCCCTGAGTAGCACCACTCTACTAATATGAGCGCTCATACCCTGAATCACTACTTTCACTGCCTCTACCACCTCTTCTAGTAGAACTATAGCTGCCAGACCTATATGGTGTAAAATACCCCCTTCCCACACTCTGACTCTGAGTATCTACTCCCTTAGCACCAGCCTACCATTTCTTGCTACATAACATCTATAGGTATCCCATATTTCCAAAAACCTGGCACTCCAATGGTTTTCGAGGACAATGTGTATGATAGTGTCTCTTCCTACCACACTGATTAAAAAGCACATAAAAAAGATCTGGTGTAACTGTTCCTCATGAATTTCCACCTTGCTTTCCACTTTCCTAACTATGATTCTCATTACAGCACTTCCTACTCTCATAAGGCACACTCCCGAATCGTCCAGCTACCTATCCAGTACTAGAATCCTCCTTCAGGTTCCCCTCTGAAATGAGAGCCTGATTAACCCCTTCTGAAAATTTCTTTATCCTAAAGATGTTCACCTCGTACTTAATTTCACACTTAAGTCCATCCTGAAATCCTTTTGCGGAAGAAGCCTCATATAATTCCAAATCTAGAGAAAATTTTTGTAAATCTATGAAATGTTCATCATACTCAATTATTTACATGCTTCCTTGTGTCAGATGCTTAAAATCTGAAGCCTTATATTACCCCATCATGTCTGGATAGAAGTGTTCCAATAACTTCTCCAAAACGTTCTTCCATAACATCTCGTCAGTCTGTCCAAATTGTACCTTAATTTCCCACTAGTGTTTCCCCAAACCTCATAGAATATAAGCATCCAACATGACCCTCCTCTCAGCAGGAGTCTCTAAATGGTCAAGTATCATCTCTATAGATTCAATATAGAATTCAACTCCCTTGGGTCCACCCTCTCCAGTAAAAGTATGAGGGTTCTACAGTTAAAACTCCATCATCAACTCAGACATGATTTTCTAAACCCTCCATGGGTCTCTCTCCATGAATTTCATGAAATGAGAAAAGTTCTCTCGGAACTGTTCCCCTTCTTCGTTAGCCTGCACCAATGGTGTCTCAAGCTCCCTGACTAGAATTTCATTCTGAGCCATACCCCTTGGTCTCTCCCTCAACAATCATCATGGAGGCATACTCCTATAAAGAAAAACACACATATGAGGTCTCATAATGTATCCTTATAACATTTACGTAAGAGGAGAAACTAACACAAAAAGTTTCAACATGTCTTCTCTCCTTTTTCTCACCACACAGTCATTACCGAGGCCTTTTCACTACCCTTAACCATCCTACTCTTAGGTCTTGGTTAACAAGGTCATATTCATTCTCATTAATTAATTCATCCACTAATTGATCAAATTATCTCAAATTAATTAACTCAACAATTAATTAATTAATCATTCCTATTTCATTAATCAGGGCTCTCATTAGACACCCATTTATTCTCATTTTTCATCATTATTTAAATCTCACAATAAGGAAAAATAGTTCAAGTTCAACAACTTACCCATAACTTGTTTTCCTGTGAGTGCCTAGAATAATTTTTTTTATAACAACCTTGAGTGCCTAGAATGATGCATGAAGACTCAAGTATCATGCCTCTTTAGGCCAAAAATCAAAATAAAACAACTTTCAAAACAAATATCACATCACACCACAAGTGCATCACCCAAGGTGAAATAATATCCAACTGTAACAACAAACAACAATCACAATGATCCCGCCCTAAAAACTCATATTTTCCCCCATACATGGGTTTGAAACTCCCATTCACGAGCTCATTACCAAGCCTCAACTCTTCCTAGCCTTCTGTCTACCTTTACCAAAACAGTAAGATACAATAAGAAGAAAGAAAAGAAAACTACTTTGATACCACTTTGTGACATCCCGACCCGGGATCCACTGAACGGTGCCCCAAGACGGTTGGCCACATGACCTCAAGCACGTATCCCCATATGCCAGAGGGTGCCGACTACTAGCAAGGGTATGGTAAGTCATTATTGGGGAGACTATACCCTCTTTTATCAAAATAAAACACCAATAGAAGAAAATAACAATAACCAAGTGAGGAAGGATATAAATAACAAGAACAAATCTACGTCATATGATAACCAAATCATGGAAATACAATAATCCACTGAAAGGTAAAACATTCAATGACAATTCAAGTGCCAAGTTTCTACAATGAAACTCAAAGTAAAGACACAAGGACTCCAAAATAGATCTAGAACTGCCTCTGGTTCCCTCTCCCATGCTCCAATTCAAAATAAAAACCTATCCTAGGGCCTTTCCCTTATCATTTCCTACAACAAAAAAGTCTTCTTAGGTTCTGATCAGGCAGACCGAATAGGTTGTGAGTACAACTCAGTAGGCCACCACCAACGGTGTCTAAAAGAAGTCCATCCAAAACATAGTGCATGCAAATTTATGAAAAAAATAAACACAATGCATAATTTAAACAGTTATGACATTATAATTTAATCTTTAATCATCACATTGGGCCAATTAAATTCATGTTTCCCATTTTAAACATCATTCGTATCAATAAATATTTGGTGTGGGTCATCATGCCTAGTGGCCCAAATCCTAGTTAAATTATAATTCTTTATTATCATTAATTTGGTGTAGGTTTCCATGCCTAGCACCACTAATATTGTTTGAAAATTCATTCTTTATTATCATTCATTGAGTGCAGGTCATAATTCCAAGAATCCATAATCTCATTGAGTGTAGGTTGTCATGCCTAGCACTTCTATTCTCAAACGGTGTAAGTCATCATGCCTAACACCCCATAATCTCAATCTTGGATAACTATTGGGGAGGAATTCCGTTTCCAATTCCCAAATTCTAATAGGTCTAGGACGCCGTGCCTAGCACCAAAAAATCTCATCCATTTAATCATTCATTAAATCATAATAATTTTCCACATTATTCCTTTACAAATCTATCGATTAGTTAAACATTTCAAAGGCCATTAGTTAACTCAACAATTAACTAAGCACATACCCATTAATTAATTCAACAATTAATTAATCTATCAACACAATTCTCATTCCATAATTAATTCTTCATAGTTAGTTATCCATATAAAATATCAACATATCATAATTATTTCTCACAACTAATTATCTTTGATCACATCTGGGAACATAATTAATTCTCTTAATTAATTATCATTAGTCAACATCATTATTTCATAATTAATTCCCCCAAATTAATTATCTTAACAGAACAATTACATATCTCAAATACAAGATCCCAACCCATAAAAGATCTCCAAAGTATCTATTTTGGTGACCCCATTCCTTTATTCCATGATTCAATTCTCAATTAAATCACCAAAGAAACTCAATTAAATTTCAAATTCCTAGATATCCACATTTAGGAAAACAATAATAAATAGTATTTATAATAAAAATCATAAACTCATACACATATCTAAATAAAGAATATGGGAATTTGATTAAGACCACCTGCCTTAGTTTCTTAACAGAAGTCAGCACAAAAGAAATCCCCAAAATCCAAGTGGCACAACATCGTTGATCAAGCTCCAGATCTAAATCCCTAAAACCTAAAAAAAGATCAAAGGAATCATGGTCTTTAAAATATAGATCTAGATATAAAATCCGAGATCTAGATTTTAACTCATGGGTTTAGATCCAATCAAATAGTGTATATATTACATAAAATGATATAGTAAATATAGAGGACGAATGGAAGAAGTAACGGGATAAAATCCACTTATCGGGAGGAGAGAAAAACTTCAATCCATGCTTTAAATATCGAAGAACGGTGTTCATATTGCCTTAGAATCTCTCTATGGGTCTCTCAAAACACCAATAATTCATCAATACTGAGCCAAGGTCAAAAATATGGAATCCCTAGGGGTTTGGGTGGTTTTAAAAAGGATTTTTGGAATTAAAATCTCACGTGAATGGTTTCCTAGGAAGAGGCACATGGTTAGGGAAAACCATTCCCCAAACATGCGGACCCCTCTATCCATTTTTTCATGGTTGGCACGGTTTGGTCGCACTATTTTTTAAACCAAGTGCAAACTGTGTGGACCTATCTGTCCAATTTCGCATTCTTGGCACAGTTTGGTCTTACGGTTTATTGAACTGTGCGCAAATCATGCACAACCCGCAATTATTTATTTTTCCTTAAAAGTTCACCCAAATTCACCCCAAGACACTAATCCAAGTTAAAGGTACTAAAAATATTCAAAAGGTACCTGAAAATGCGCCAGAGATGACTCCATAAAAGTCCGATATCTTACACCTCATGATTACTAAAATGTATTTTAAGTGAAAATAATTCTCTTATTTTGTTCTCAAATAAACCAAAATTTTATCCATTAATACCACAACAAAGGAATAAAGGTACTGATGGAAAATATGATTCATCAAAGACATGAAAAAATATAGTGTTAAATAAAACAAATGGAATCATAAGATATTCCAAGTGGTGATATCTTTTTCTAATGGTGGTCTTCAGAATATATGACTCCTAAAAATTGAGCCGATGATATCCAAACCAAAGGTTAATTTTTAGGAAATTCTTTTCTCCATTTAATTGATAAATCAGTTCATTGTTGTAGGTTAATGGATAATTATTCATAAACATTACCTAATTGAGCTTATGGTAATTAACACACAAACAGAGAGACCCATAAACCTTTTGGAGAAAATCATAGGGGACTCCCAATAAGATATAATAGGATGAATGAATCCTTTAGATTTCCAATAATCCAACTTAATCATCAATTCATTAAATTCTATAAGACCCATATGGTATGAATGAAAGGGTAATGATTTAGTTCCCAACACTAAATCAATTAAAAACTCAACTTCCCTCTCCAGATGTAGGATAAAGAAAACAGTTGGAAACACTTCATGAAATTCATTAACTATCAAAGTAAGATAATAGTTAGTAAATTATTACCCATGTTCAAATGTGAAAGAAGAAATTAATTTTACATGTTCTAGTAGAGAATCTTCTATTTAACTCAATCTAAGATCCCAAAACCATTAAAACACTTAATATTTTCCATCTAAGGAATTAAATAAAACCCACTAATGATAGCAATCAATCTCTTATTTATAGTCAACTAACCAATCCATCTTGATTATAACATCAAATAGATACAATTTGAGAACCATAAAATCCCAAACTAGATCAACTTATGATATCAAAAGTGAACTTGAGGTACATCTAAAACTATTCTCTTTATTCTTTCCAAGATGTGTCTCTAAGTCCATAACAAAGTTTATGAGTTACATTAGAAATTTTAAAAATTTTCTAAAGTCGGTTGACAAAAATGAATTAAAGGAACTAATATTAAATAAATAGGCCTCTAAATAGGAAGTGATAAATTTACTACCACTCATAGCTGTAGGTCCCATATCATCATTGATTAGAGACTCTTTCACTGTGTGTAACTACTACATTCCAAAGGCCTGTGGTTGGATCCTTGTAGTCTTTGAAGCGTTAGATTACACTACAGAAACTTTAGGTTCCTTTGACCGAATTCCATAATTTGTATTATAAATATCTTGAAAAAAAATTGTAAGTGCCCTTGACATCCACACATGTTATAGATTTTAGGAGGCATGGGTAAATAAAATCTCATGTTCCCTAACTTTATACACTAGTATCAATTCAAATATCCACTACTAGCTGATGTTAAAGGTGTGGTATAATTCTATTTTTGGTATCCACTATCACCACACTTGTGAAACTTGTTCCAATTATTCTATTTTCTAAACGAGCCTCTGAAACCACCACTAGGGAAGAGGAATCCCAACTAATCCTAAATTTATTATCATTTCAATTTCTTCTATTTTTTCTTTATCCATGTCCTCATTATTGGTGGTAGGATTATATATAAAAACCTGAGATCAAATATCTAGTCATAATCCCATATAAAACCTCTAAGCCTTTAAATTATCATTCTATAAAAACTTATTTGATAAAGAAACCTAGATTAGAAAAGTTATTTTTCATATTCTATTATAGTCCAATTACCTTGAATAAGGATGATAAACTCCATAGATTTATCCATCATCAATGATTCATGGAAAAACTACTAGAAAATAGGGTTTTGATGTCTTTCCACGGTAAAGTTTCATTTTTTTCTCAAACTTTTGTGTCCTGCTATCTCCTACTAGGGAATTCAAGATTAAAGGTAGAAAATTTCACTTTTATAGAATCTAGAGTTTCCAAAAATTTAAAAATTCACTAAATGTGATCCAACCATCCCTTTATTTCTTAAGGATTGTATTTTCCTTGATAGGATGGTGATTTATATAATATAAACTCTTATGCTCAATCTTTATCTACTCTAGTAACTATTTTCACTTCCTTACCTTGATCTGGGGTGAGAACAATAATTTTTTTCATGGCATAGACTGCTCACACTACCACTTGAATAATATTTTCATTCACTAAAGGTTTTCCTCAAGGAACACCATCCACATAACACTTCTAACGAACTCTAGGAAGCCTTCTGGATAGCATGGTACTATATCAATGTAATAAGAGTGACCATCATATATTTGAGAAATATTAGTTTCAACTATAATAACATAACCAATGAACTGAGATCAGTTCAAAACTCAATATTAGAGACACACTTCTCAACCTCCCATGGTAACTTATTTCTCGTTATGATGATAATTATCTAAGAACTTTCTCATAAGTAACCCATTAAGTCCCAAAAATCTTATCTCATGTCTACTAAAACATACCAAGACATGAAGAGCGTGGGAAAAAACCACCCTTGATACCAATTTTTCATGACTTGACCTGGACATCCCTAAACTGGATACCCATGATGGCCTATAGAAAGGCCTAAAGGGTATTTTTAATCCCCATGGGATGAAGAAAATCACATGGGAACTAATAACTAACATTGGGAATGATTTTTCACAAAAAAACTAGACAAACATTGGATATAATTTATAAAATAAAGACAACATGCCAATACAAATTCTGATATTGAAAGATAAAGAGTGTAATGAAATAAAAGTTTCAAAACCCAAAAAGATGAACCGAGTATATAAAATATAATATATCCCATATACATGTGATATTTGGTTCAACATCTAACCATGTAACCTCCAAACTCCCATACACCACTAACATGGATACCCACCACCATCATGCAGTGCCTTTCATTTACATGTTTAAGATAAAATAATATCTACACACACCCATAGGTATGCACAAGTTTTAATCAAAACAAGATTAATATAATACCACTATGTGTTTCATAAGTAGTATTTATAAAACAAACAATTATATTTAATTTAAATAAATATAAGGAATGAAATATATATTTATATAGTATCTAATAAAACATGGAAATCTACCCTTTTTTGAATAGTTTATAAAGTATACATAATAAAACTACCTTCAAAGCATCTATAAATAACCAATCCAAAAGGATAACCAAGGAAAAAAATCCTATAGTAGTTTAGATTTAGACCATCTAGGATCCTCACACCTCAGTGAAATAATTTATATTTGCATATAAATCCTTAGAATATAGGGTTAGGGATGATAGAACACCTCAATAAGTAAATCCCTTATCTTAAAAAATTTTAGTTAAATTTGTAGCATAAGACTATGATAGGTAGATACAAACTATCCTAGTATTATTATACCAACATAACCCCCTACTAAGTACCCCAGGATCCCATGTTTCATATCTCACACAAAGAGGAGTTTAATTTCAAAAAAGGCCCACACTTGGAGGCTTTCATTTTCATATCTTAAAACATTCAAATATAATTTTATACATAAATAATAAAGAATACATTTAAACTAAATAAAATATGTTTTGAAAGATATTTTCATCAACAATGGAAAAATAGGAAATCCATTTCATAAAAGTAACCAAATATCCACATTTCAATAAATTAGGATTAATTCCTTAAAACCATTTATAAAAATCAATTTTAAATAAGAAAGCGTGAAAAGTTAATAAAATAAATCCTTTTTATAAAAAAACCTACCTCAAACACTTGGTATACCCAACAACCGAATAGAATCCACATTCTAATAGGAACTAAGGATCCAAAGAAAAACATAAGATCCCTAAAACATGAAATTCATATCAAGGAAACTAGATTAAACAAAACCTAGATTAATGAAGGTAAGAGAAACCACTTACCAAGATAGTTCTTGAAGTAGTGACCAAAGATCAAGGTAAATCCAATATCAACATTACATTCTCACAAAAAATATATAATAAAAGCCATTTGATAAAGACACAACCCGTAGATCTATAAATAACAACCCTGATCAATAGTTACTTTCAAGAGGAAGAGAGGGGATCTAGAAAAATCAAGAATAATGGATATATACCTTGAGTTTCCTATATCCAACCCCTGTAGAACTATTAGAATAAATAGTAAAAGGGTAGGTATCCTCAAAATATATAATTGGAAGACTTAGTGTCAAAATACTGAGTCATATGATAAATAATGAGGTTAATAGGAGGTCTTTTAAGTCAAAAAAATTATATTAATTAATTTTTATTGCATGGTTTGGCCACAAGATTTGGAAAACCATGTGCCAATTGTGCACTTGTTTCTATAAAATAGAGAAGTCCCATTTTCTACACATGTTTTATCTAATTTTTCACCAAACATGAAAAACACCACCACAAAAAACCACCACAAGTCATATGGTTTCCTGAGAGTGTTGCACAGTTTGGCTTAATCATGCACAAACTGTGCACCAACCCAGAAAACTTTAAATTTTTCAAAAAAACTCCTAGAAAAACCTCATAATGGTTCAAAATATAATATGGTAAAAAAATGAAAATATATAACTAAAAGGTACATTTATATGTGATTCATAATTTAGTATATGCACCACACAAAATAAAATATGTGGTGAATATGGAATATATCTCAAAGAAATAAAATTGAAACGATAACCCTTACCTTTACTCTTGACTACCGCGAAAATGGTTTAACCTCATATATCATAAACCTAACCATAGTAATCACCTATTTTAGAAAATTATTCATATATAATACCATTTCATTTATTTAATTATAATCATTCATTATTCATTCATTATCTCGATAATTTTTATTTTCATCATCAAATGTTTTTAGTTTTTTTACCTCGAATAGCTTTTGTAACGATGATATTGATCCTTATTCTATTAGATAAAAGTTAATAACTATAAAATAATTAAAGGTACTTGGAATATATGTTTTAAAATTATTTAAAAAAATTATTTCATTCCATGAATTTTTTCTTTACTTTTCATGATGATGGTATCAGTGACAAGCTTATTTAATTTTTTTTACGAGCGAATGACGTTATATTAATTAAAAGTAAAATAATAATATGAAACTCCTATAACCTTAATAATGTTATGGATATCATTAGTATACATTAAATACATCCTTATAATCATCCCAAGTAGGATGGTGATGAAAAACAAAATGTGTGGCTATGTTGAAGTGGTAGTCTGCACGTACACACGAACAACGTATTCATTTTCCATAAAATGGGAGGAAGGTAGGAATATTAGATTTGGTGCTTTAGAAAAAATATATAAGTGATTTATGGTCAATTGTATTCACGTGTTTAAATATTAATAATATATCTTATCACATCATGATTGTTCTTCTACATGACATAGTATGTGAAAATATCCTAAGTGTGCTTGTGATGCAAAAAGGTCGTAGTAGTTCCCTACTATGATGAGAACCTAGAACTACCATGAAATTATTCTCAAATATAAGCTATATAGAAGGATGATTTAATTTTATTGGACAAAACATATATAGGATATCAGGGGTGGATACTTACTGTACTTTGAGACACCTCCTCGTGGCGTACGCCCTTGGTAATCTTCACTGTAGGAGATTATGAGAACATGACCCACTAATAATAAATATACATTTATATGTCTCATTGGATATTCCATTTTATGGATTTAACATACCAACTTGGGTCAGCCCATAATGTTACCTAAATTTTTCATCCACAAGTCCCAAATCACATTCTCAGTCTCTGTGTACTAGCGAAAAGCACTAGGGTATCATATAAATAAACATGGGAAAAATTTCACCCTCACCAGACATATGATAAAATAGAAGAAAATAGAGTGACATAGTATATTTCCAAAATATATCATATTTCAAACAACCAAACCATAAAGGTAACATACAAGAACTAGATAACAAGGTCTATATAAACAAATTTAAATACCATCAACATAGAACTCAAAGAAACCCAAGGGTGCATATCCATGTGACCACATGTCCCCATTATCCCAACCCACCAAAAAGGAAACATGATCTAAAAGATTCATCCTCTACATTATACTCTTCCCTCCACTTTTTCCCTATATAACCAAAGCTACAAATTCACAAAAAAGAGTGGCATGTGAGAAATAATGATTAGAAGGATACCAAAAATAATCTATACAATGTTCATCCATATTCATCTATTAGTTATATATAAAACATATTTATAAAACATATCCAGAAGAAATAATTTTTCTATATAAAATCATTCATTGGTTTCCTTTTCAAAAAAATTCCATATTAAAAAAATAAAATAAATATGACATAATATTTATATCCATTAGGTATAATATTATGTGAAATATAGGTTTAAAGCATTAATATTCATATTAAGTGGGTGAATAATCATATATATAAACATACATGTGATGTATCCACAAAAAACAAGGGGAAAATCACAACACAAGAGTGTATAAAACTCATAAAAACAATAAACACTAGCCAGTATAAGTGAACTCTAAAGATTGGGAACTTTGGTTCCTTGAAAAGGCTACCCACTAGCAACCATGGCATCATGGGAACCTCACCTAGTGATAACAAGCTCCACTAGGGATATCATATGTCTAGATTTCCCCCATGCCTTATATTCAACCTGGTGTTCTAATACATTATCATTACATACAAGAAACCAAATCCATATTTCATTAACACTGCTGGAATTTCAGCCATTTGCGATGGGTCATTTGCGACGGGCAGATGACCCATTGCAAATAGTGTTCTTTTTTTACTATTTACGATAGATTATTTATTTTTTCACAAAAAAATGGTTTATTGTGACAGAATAAATAATCGGTCGCAAATAGTTTCTGTAGTCTTTCTCGCCGCCCAACGCGCAAATTAATCATGACAGGCATTTGCGACGGATAACAAAATCTGTCACAAATTCCCATAGTATTAGGTTTATTTGTGATGGAAATTAGTGTCCATCGTAAATAATTTTGAATTTTTTTTTTGTAATAGCATTAATTTAGTCGCAAATAGACCATCGAAATAAACTCTTCGTTTTAACATTCGTGTGGCCCTCCTTTATTTCTTCCTTCTCTCCTTTCTCCTCCCTCTCCCGAACGCACTACAAACCCTACGTCCAACCAATTTTTTCCAACTCCATGCAGCTCCGTTCTTTCTGTTTTTTTTTCCTGATTTTGGCTCAGATCTTTAAGGTATGGAATCTTCTTACTTTCTCCATAAATTTTTTTAGCATATTTTGTTTCAATGTTAAATATACTGGTTTGGTCCCTATGTTTATAAATTTATCTGATTTTCATTCTTTATTTGATATTTAGGATAGACACAACTGTATTGATCTTTATTTTGATTTTATTCTGCTTTGTTTTTTATGTATTTTGGTTCAATGTCAAATATACTAGTTTGGTTAAACCCTAAGTTTAAAAATTTATCTGATTTGCATGATTTATTTTATATTTAGGATTAACGCAATTGTATTAATCTATATTTTGATTTTAATCTAGTTCGTATAATTTATTTTAATTGATTTTTAGGAATTCTGTTAATTTTTCATTTTTGATATTTATATGTGTTTTTTTTATATTTTTATATTTAAATTTTTATATTTAAATTTTTATATTTATATATAATTATTTTTGTGAAGCATGTTAATTTGGTTATATGTTTGTATATATATATATATTAAAATATTTATTTAATTTTGATATTTGCATGCGTTTATATATATATATATATATATATATAAGTGATTTTAAAAATATGTTTATGGTTTTTGATATATATAAATATATATACACATATATATGTTAGTATGTATGTTGGTATATATGTACATATAAATTTGATATGTAGATCTGTTAAAAAATTGCCAAAATATATTTTATATATTTATATTAATTAATAAATCTTTTAATATAAATACATATAAATAATAAATTATGATTAATTAAGAAATTTTTTAATATAAATATATGTAAATAATACATTTTGTGTATACGTTTATAAACGTTTTAAAAAATGTGTAAATTTTTTAATATATTTATATAAATAATATGTATGTATGTATGTATGTATGTATGTATGTATGTATGTATGTATGTATGTATGTATGTATGTATGTATGTATGTATGTATGTATGTATGTATGTATGTATGTATGTATGTATGTATGTATGTATGTATGTATGTATGTATGTATGTATGTATGTATGTATGTATGTATGTATGTATGTATGTATGTATGTATGTATGTATGTATGTATGTATGTATGTATGTATGTATGTATGTATGTATGTATGTATGTATGTATGTATGTATGTATGTATGTATGTATGTATGTATGTATGTATGTATGTATGTATGTATGTATGTATGTATGTATGTATGTATGTATGTATGTATGTATGTATGTATGTATGTATGTATGTATGTATGTATGTATGTATGTATGTATGTATGTATGTATGTATGTATGTATGTATGTATGTATGTATGTATGTATGTATGTATGTATGTATGTATGTATGTATGTATGTATGTATGTATGTATGTATGTATGTATGTATGTATGTATGTATGTATGTATGTATGTATGTATGTATGTATGTATGTATGTATGTATGTATGTATGTATGTATGTATGTATGTATGTATGTATGTATGTATGTATGTATGTATGTATGTATGTATGTATGTATGTATGTATGTATGTATGTATGTATGTATGTATTTGTTTAAAAAACATGTAAAAATATATTTGATTATGAAATCGTGTAATATATATATATATATATATTAACAAATGAATATGTATATATAAATATTTTAACAATACATGTAAGGTTTAATATATATATATATATATATATATTTGATATTTATATTTATTTAAAAAAGAGTCAGAATATATTTATGTACTTATATTAATTATGAAATCCTGATATACATATATATAATAGTTATTAAAAATTTAATAATAATTTAAATAATTAACAATAATCATTACATCATTTATAATAATTACTAATTAATTAGTCAATATTATTAATATATATTAAATATTTATGTATTTTTATATCTATGTAAATATAAATTTAATATGTATATTGGTTTAAAGAAATGTGTTAGAATTTTTTTGGTATATTTATATTAATTTAGAAATATTTTAATATAAATCTATATTAATATTAATAATAAATAGTAAATAATAGTGTTAATTACAAAATATTTTAATAATTTGAAATTTTGATGAAATATATGAAAATTTGTGTGTGTGTGTGTGTCTCCAGATTTGATATGTTAATTTCCTTGAAAAAACATGTAAATATTAATTTAATGTAAATAGATTTGATTATGTATTATATATATATATATATAATTTATAAAATAAATAGAAATGATTGGTTTTTAAAAATTAATAGAAAATCAATTTAAAGCAAACATTTTAACTAAACATTATTTATAAGAATTTTTTATAGTAAATAATGTTAAAAAAATATAAAATATATATAAAAAATAGTGTTTGTATTAAAAATAGCGTATGTATCATATGAGAAAATGTTCAAGATATATTCTATTATTTTCAAAAAAAATATCATGTGTCTTATATAATATATTTAATATTGTTATTTTATCTGCGTTGAGTCTCTACAGGCCCCATAATCCTGTGCTAACCCAGTGTCTCACTCTGATCATATTCCATAGAATATTTCAAGGTGTTAAAAAATAATAAGAATTTGTAATTAGTCAAAATAATCTGTAATAATTGTTTTTATTTTGTTGTTTCTTAGATAATTATGGACTCGGGAAGTAGACACAAGTATCTATTACGTGATCGTAGTTGGATAAATAATCATAAAAAACAAATAAATCGGGTTTAAATCCTATCTACATTGAAGGTGTTAAAGCCTTTATATCATTTGCATCGTAAAATTTAGATTTCCTTTATAAAGGAACAATTAAATTTTCATGTTAGAAATGTGATATTAGGACATTTGAAACATTTAACAATGTCGGAATTCATTTATTGCATTCGAATCTTCAGAAAGATTATATTTTTTGGTATCAACATGGTGAAAATAGTTCAGTAGAAAATAAAAAAAATGGTTCCAGATCCATCATTTAGGAATTTAATACATGAGTCATGTGGTTCATTTATCCTTGAAACAAAAACTCAAAATGATATTCCAAATCCGGAATCTAAACCTTTTCAGTTTTACAATTTTTTGAAATCCATTGAGGAGGCCATATATCTGGGAAACCAAATTAGAAAACATTAAGATGTTACCAAATTTATGGCTATTAAATCATATTTTGGAATATATAATAGGTGTTTCAATCATATTTTATCTTTGGTTAATTTTTTATTGCCTAAATAAAATACATTACCTGCAAGTTTATATGAAATTAAGAGGTTGATTCATAATTTGGGTGTAAGTTATCAAAATATCTATTCATGTTCAAATTACTACATCTTATATTATGGTTAATATTAATCTTTGATTAGTTTTCTAATATATATAAAAATCTAGGTATAAAGAGGCACAATAAGAAAATTCTAGAGTTCCCATGAAAAAGTTGAGATCTTTTGCAATTGCACCTAATTTATAGAGTTTATTTATGTCTCGCAGCACAGTTGGATTTATTACATGGCATAAATCAAATATTTTCTTCACAGAAAGATTAAATCATCCATGTGATGGTGACTCATGGAAACATTTTGATCAGACACAACCTTCTTTTTCTGTAGAACCTCGTAACATATGGTTAGGCCTTTCTATTGATGGTTTTTGTCCATTTGGTGCTTTGGCAGTCAATATTCTTATTGGCCTATTTTCATTACTCATTAAAACTTTCCTCCTTAGATATTGATGAAGGAACTGTATGTATATTTTATGTTGTTAATTATAGGACATACAAAGAATAATATTTTTGTTTATTTGGAACCACTAATTGATTAGTTAATTTCATTTTGGAATAATGGTGTGACTATATTTGATATAACTACATATCATAATTTTATATTGAAGGTTTCAATAATATGGATGATCAGGGACTTTATGGCATATGGTATGTTATTTGGATGAAGTACACATGGTCTAAAATAATGTTTGTACAGCATGGATGATAACAAATCATTTATGTTTTTTAATGGGATAAAGGTTAGTTATTTTTACTATCATCATAGATTTCTTCATGAAGATCATTCTTTTCGAAGAAATAGAATTAATTTTACAAAAGGTAAAATTGAAATAGACACACCTCTAGTAGTGCTATCAGGTAATTAGGTAAAATCTATTGTCTCTTCATTACCTCATACTACTTTTAGACCAACCATAAATGAGCAATGGATAAATGGTTTTTGGAAAGATCATAATTGGATAAAATAGTGTATTTTCTGGTATCTTCCATATTGGTATGATTTGTTGATTCGTCACATGTTAGATGTAATTCATATTGAGAGGAATGTTTTTTATAACATGTTTTATACTATGTTGGACACACATAGTAAGACCAAAGATAATGTAAAGGCACAGTTAGATCTTTTATAGATTCACGGATATCCTAAACATGAATTATTTGAAGATAAAAGATCACACAAATTAATGAATCCAAAAGAAGTTTACTCACTTAGTAAAAAATCATTTATTATTCTATCAATAGTTTATATATTTGAGGTTACCATATGGTTATGCTTACAATTTGTCTCATGGCATCAGAAATGGGCATATTATTGGGTTAAAAAGTCATGACAGTCATATCATAATTGAAATATTTCTGCCTTTTGGTCTTATAGGGATATTGAATTCTTCAATTTGGGATGTGTTGACTGAAATATCATATTTTTTCCGAGATATTTGTGTGGAAACATAAAATTATAATTCATTTTGTTTTCTGGAAAAATATTTTGTTTTAATGTTATGTAAATTGGAGAAAATATTCCCACTGAGATTCTTTGATTCCATGTAATATTTAATATTTTATTTTCCATATGAAGCTAAATGTAGAGGTCTGGTATAGTTATAGTGTATGTATCCATTTAAGATATATATGAAAAAAATTAAAGAAGAAATTATTTAACAAAGCATCAGTTGAAGGGTCGATTACAGAATCATACTTGCAGGAGGAAATTTCAAGTTTCTACTCTTATTATTTTTTGTCAAAATATACTTCAAAAAATAATTGCATAGGTCATAATGAGACAAATATTGATGATGTAATATACCTTCATTTTTCTGTTTTTAATCGGCAAGATCTTGGTTTCGGTGGTTATCTTGAGCGATGGCTTACAAATGAAAAACTGCACAAAGCCCATACTTATGTCCTGCTGAATTGTGAAGAAATGACACGATTTGTGTAGTAAGTACTACTTTTTTATTATTTCATTAAATATTTATAAAATATCTCTTTATTTACATTAAATATTTTGTATACTATATAATGGCCATATCAAAAATTAATTTATACAAATTACATCTACTTCTTTTGAGGAACTTCGGCAACAAAATTTTTCATATAGGTTTCAAATACTGGTAAGTTAAGATTCTTTCGATGGAATAATAAATCAACTTTTAATGATATCTATTATTAATAATTTTTATTGTTTATAGGTAACACAACATGAAAATAAAATTGATAGTCGATTATGTGTGCTTAAAAACCCTCCATTGAAATTGGTAAAATCTTATAATGGGTATGTGGTCAATGGATTTTGATTCAATACAAGAATATATGATGACTCAAAGAAATCAATGAATAATGGTGTTTGTTTGAAAGTATGCCATCATAAGGAAAGTGAAGTTGACTTTTATGGTATACTAGATGAAATAATTGAGTTATGTTATTTGGGACCAAATTATGTTACAATGTTTAAATGTCATTGGTTTCATATTGATAGGGGGTTGTGAGTTCATTAATGACATGGATTCGTTGACATTAAATACAACAGTCTTCTTGCATCAAATGAACTATTTATGTTGGGACATCAAGAAAATCAAGTTTACTATGAAAATTATTATGATGTTTCGAGGTATTTGAAGGACAGGTGGAGTGTGATAAAAATGAAATCATGTGATAATCAGTTTATTGAAAATTAAAATAGTTATGTGGAAGTGAAACATATTAAATTTTTTCAAGAAACAGCCCAAAATATATCTCTTACCCAACCGGATATAAATGTCTATGATGAAACCCCCCAGTTAAGGGCTGATAATATAGATAATGTTAATGAAGTAATAAGGGTTGATGAAACTAAAATTCATATAGAAGTTGACAATGATGAAGATGAGGATGAAGACATTAATGTCAATGAAAATGGAGATGAATATGATGATTGATGTTTTATATTCTCGTAATTAGTTATAGGTAACATATTATGATATTTATTAGTTTTTCAAATTTCATATTTTTATTAATAGTCTATTATATGTAACATTATTTTATTCTTACATTTATTATTTTTTTATATTTCATATATGTTTTAGAAATATCTTACTGGTAAAAATATTTGTTTCAGATGGCTGTAGATGATCCTGGAAATTTATTATGTTCTCTTACTGATGAGAACTTCTTGATGATGAGCCCAATTCAGCTCCTCCTCATCAGTCTAGTGCACCTACTAGGAGGGACACAGTCTTTCTCGATTACTGATTCCATATCATATTCCAAAAAGACGACCATATGTTGATTTTGATCCTTATTTATAGAGGTATGTTTAATTTTTTAAGATATTTATCTTAATTAACTAATTATATCAATTTTGATAATAATTTTATGATTATATATTTGTTTCAATTTTCATATTTTTTCATATTTATCCATTGGGAAGGTTGGTGCGATTCTGAGAAATTATTTTCTTGAGTCATGGGTGTCAAGGGACTTGGTACCCATCACCGTGTGTGACCATATGTTTGACTAATGGATTTAAAATTATTAAATAATATATAATTTTTAAAAATTTATTTAATTACTAATATATTTTTTTATTATCTTGTAGGTTTTATTTTATCTATTATCTGATATCCAAAGAGGTCAAATCTGAAAGGCATGGGATACTTGTATATGTGAGTGCTTTTATCAATTTCTACACAACATCATAAAGCGAACTATGAATAAATATTGTGCTACCATCTTTGATCAGTCTTGTGTCTCCCATATCAAATTAGTAATGGGATGGCATGTGCACCTTCTGGCTAAGAGAGACTTCTAGGAGGAGATCATCAGCTGGACGTCAGAGTCGGGGGAGGCAAGAGTTCACCGATAGGTTCGGGAGTCATACATTTGGCTTGCATCGATGACATATGGTAAGTGATATTATTTATTAATGTAAATCTATTTTAACTATTACATGTTTTTTATATTATATAGGCTTCTACTGACCCATCTATTATAGACTTTGAAGTTTATAAGAAGATGTATACTAATCCCCATACCGGATAAGTTGTAGGAAAATGACAGCACCCTATTGTGGTTAGTGATTTTGATGAAAAATGCCATCAATATTAATTTTATTTCTATTCTAATTTATCATTATATTTAAAGGAAAAAATATGAGGTTGTGACATATCATTCACGGGAGAGTCAAGCTAAGACTGAAAAAGATTTCACTATTGATTTGGGTTTTGATGAGGGGGCTTGGATACACGTAACTTTGTTGGGTGTCAAGAAAGGTCGATTGATTGGTATTGGTTCTCAATTAACACCTACGATTTATTATCTTACTTATGTGATGGCATAAATGAGCACAAAGGGAGCTCGTGGAGAGTTTTCATCAATGTTGTTGTCCGCTGCACATTATAAGGAGAGGTTGAGAGCTTAGGATGATATGATATAGAAAATATAGAAGTAGAGGGATGAGGAGCATGAGCAGTAGTGTTTGAGAAATGAGGAGATGGTGGAGTATATGCGGAGACTTGTTCATGGCGTTGGTATGGGGTTTCCTACCCTAGGTCCTTATAGTGATCCTCCTCTACATAATTTCAGTTGATGATTTCTGAAGATTTTATGACTATTTTGTAATTTGGTATTGTAGACATAATATATTTTAAATTATGTATTACTTTTATGTTTGTTTTAATTTTTATATTTTTTTAATGATTTTTAAATATTTTTAATTTCATTTTTTATTTATTGATAATTTTAATTTTTTTAAAGGATATTTGTGATGACTCATCAGAAAAGCGTTTTAAATAATATTTTATGATTTTGTTGTGATGGATTTTATATTTTTTTCAAAAAAGGGTTTATACGACGGATCATCTCTAATAATTATATTTGTGATTCCCTCTCCCATCATGGTCTATTTTTGATGGACACAAATCATAAAAAGTCATTTGCGACGATAATCCATCACAAATAAGTTGTCGCAATTATCGTAAATTCCAATTGTGTAACATTTTTCATGAAAAATTCATTTAATTTCAAAAACCACATTTCAATTTTCATAGAGATTCACACTACTTTAATGCTTAAAACCCATTTGTATTTCAAAACTATATTTGTGTCATTTTACAAAAACACAACATATTTATCAAAACATTTTTCCACAAAACCCCATTTTAGAAATCATTTACATAGCCACAAAATAATAAATTAACCTCTAATGGGTCTCAAATAATCAATTTTATAAATCAAAACTAAAGGCATTCATAAGAACATAAGGAATATCAAGGTATAGACCATTGGAAAGATACACCTACCTTAAGAGGAAAGAAAACCTTATTACCTTTCAAATCGATGATGAAAAAATAAAGAGATCGAGTCCTTATGAGCCCAGATCAATAATGAGAAAGCCAATGAAGAATGAAATCACCCAATGTTTCTAGTATATGGATGATGAATGTCTAAAACCCCTTCTTGGAACATGATATATCTATAATCTGATCCAATGGGGAGAGAACAATAAGTTTTATATAGAAAAACTAAGTTAATAGATTAATTAAAACCTATCATTAAGGACTCATGCTGCTGAAGTAACCACCCTTGGAATATCATGTGACCAGTGGGAATTTTTTAAAATCTAAAACCTCCACCACTATTCCTTGGTGTTACCCACCACTGTATAGTAGCCTCACCCAGGAGACAAACCATGGAGAACAGCCTTTTTGTGGCTCCAAAACCCAGGAAATTTTGGTTTGGACACAGCTTACACCATGTCTAGGGTGAGGTTTTTTAACCATCACACATAGGGAACTGCCTACAGGACATGTCTGAGACTAAACCCTACAATGGGCATGGTGTCTTGATCTATTTCTAATAGGAGGACCAAAGTCACACTATGTCCTCCACTGAAGTCTTCATACTTCTTATTTTGAACCAAAAATACCAAAAACTAGTTTTTTGAGACACCATTCACCTAGGAAACTTCTAAAACCAAGATTAACCAACTTAAGGAACAAAAGAAACATACTTATGACCTGAATGGTGTCATAATTCTCCCCACTATAAAATTTTTCTTTCTCTAGAAAGGATCATGATCATAAACCTAAAAACATATAAGGCCACTATTGTATCATCAAGTCCACACACTCCAATGTATCATGGTTGTACCAACCATGCTGCCATATTACTCAAATGAATGGGATCATCTTTCCATGTAGAACCTTACTCAATCAGTACACTCTCTGAATAGGCCTTTTAATCACTGATATGTTGGGTTCAATCTCAATATCCTCCCAATTGACCACATGGGACAGATCTAACTAATGCTTCTTGAGTTGGGAAACATGTAACACATCATGGATATAATTCAAATGAGAAGGTAAGTCTAATCAATAATACACCTTTTTAAGTCACTTCACAATCTAAAATGAGTTTACATGATGAGTTATAGACTTAACCTACCTCCCAAAATGTCTATGTACTGGTGAGGGTGAAACTCTAAT
The DNA here is from genome assembly GCA_963277665.1 of Viscum album. Taxonomy (NCBI): domain Eukaryota; kingdom Viridiplantae; phylum Streptophyta; class Magnoliopsida; order Santalales; family Viscaceae; genus Viscum; species Viscum album. The sequence goes on from OY728166.1 coordinate 789,065,227, forward strand.
GAAAACCTGATCACCTTCCTCAAACTATAATAGATGATGAATCTAATAAACATATGATTTTTGGGGACTCTGATCTATCTCTAACCTATTCCTAATCAAGTGTAAAATACTTTTCATCTCTTAAACAACAATTGGTATAACTAAGGATCATTCTCCGATCTATTCCAAACAAAGTGATTATCTATAAAGCCTCCCATACAACACCTCGAAATTCACCATCCGGATCAAATCCCAATAACTATTATTATAGGAAAACTTCACTAGGGACAGATGTTTATCCCATGATACACTAAAGTCAAGAACACATTCCCAAAGCATGTCTTCATGATTTTCGATTCCTCTCTCAGTCTATCCATCCATCTTGGGATGATGATTAATTCTTAACTTCAACAAAGAACTCATTGATGCCTATAATCTGACAATCTCCTGCACATACAAGTTCTAAATATCCAATACCTTCATCAACCCCTTGATAGGTAGGAAATGCACTAATTTCATGAGTCGATCAATAATCACCCATATTTCATCATTTCCATAAGGATTATAAGGAAGTATAATCCTAATGTCTATGTATATCTTATCCCATTTCCATACTAGAATGGTTAAAGTTTGTAGCAAACCAACATGCCAATTATGTACTACTTTAAATCTGTGACACGTAATGCACCAAGACACAAAATATATAATCAATCACCTTATTCCCAGCCACCAGTAATTATGTCTCAAGTAATGATACATCTTGTTAATTCCATGATGAATAGACTAATTATATTACTGTCCATTATCCATCAATTTCTATCTTAGATTCATCAAAAAAATCATCTTGTCTCGTAAATACAACACTATATCAAGAGACTAAGACCACTCACCTGAGGTCTCCCCAATTTAAATATTCTTTCTAAATCACTTACACTTCGCATCCTCAACCTATCCAAGTTGAGTATTATTATCCACAAATGAACCGGACTAAGAAAAATATAATATTACATGTTCATCACCTCTCCTTTAATTCAAGTGCATCTCAACAAATAAGACCATTAAGAACCACTCTTCCACTTATTCCTTCACAGACATAGTCGGTAATTTTATTTTCAAAGCATTTGCAGCTGCATTTCCTTTTTTGGGGGTATATACAATATCAGAATTAAAGTTCTAAAGGTACTCTACCTAGTGTCTCTGTCTCAAGTTTAGATTCCTCTTAGTGAAGATACACTTCAGAATCTTATGGCCTGAAAACACTGTAAACCACTCCCTAAAGAGGTAGTTATTCCATATCTTAAGAGTGTTCATCACTACCTCCAACTCAAGATCATGAATGGGGTAGTTTTTTTCATGAGGGAATAATTGATGATATCCATAAGATACCACATGTATACCTTACCTCATAGCACAACCCAAACCCATACCTAATTTATTTCAACAAACATCACATCCCAAACCAAACTTTGTAATAATCAAGATTGGAATTGAAGTAAATCTCACTTTAAACTACTCAAAATATCATTGTAATTAATCATTCCAAACAAAATTCACCCCCTTACATGTTAAATATTTCATAAGAGATGAAATCTTGGAGAATTACTAGAAAAAGATCTTGTAATAACTAGATAATCATAAGAAAATTTGAATTTCAAACACATTTCTAGGATTCTCCCAAGACATCACCACCTGGATCTTCTCAAGATCCACTTAGACCCCTTTTTCAGAAATCACATGGCCTGGAAACCTCACTTATTGAATCCAAAAATGACATTGAGATAGCTATCCATACATAAAATATTATTTCAAGATCCCAAATATGATATTTAAATGATCAATATGTTCTCAATATGATCTAAAATAAACAATTATATCATCCACAAAAAACCAAAAATAAATCATGGAACTGTTGGAAGATTTGATTTATCAAATCCATAAACACCATGGGAGAATTATTATGTCCAAACAACATAACCAAAGACCCATAATTCTCATACCTTCCCCTAAATTTCATCTTAGGAATATCTTCCTATCATTACCTTGGCTGATAGTTCCGCAATCTTGAATCAATTTTTAAAAACCAATGGGATCCCTTAAGCTAATCAAAAAGGTCACCAAACCTAGGTAAGTGATAATTATTATTAATTTTCTCCTATTTGAGTTTTCAGTAATCTATACAAAGTTATAGACTCCAATACACCTTATTTTCAAAATTTATTGGGGATTACCAAGGTGAAATTCTATGATGAATAAATCCCCTAGACTTAAGATCCTCAAGTTGGAAATTTAATTCTCTGAGTTTTGTAGGTTCCATACAATACAAATGTAAGTAAATGGGTATCATACCTAAAATAAAGTCTATAGAAAAGTAGAATTCCCTCTAAGGAGAAAACCCATAGAAATCATATGTAAAAACAACAAGATAATCACTTACCTCCATAGGAAGTGGGAAACTAATAAATAGATGAAAACATTTAGAAACATCTCTGAAAACTAAAATGATATCATCTCAACACTAGGTACAAAGGGAAATACTCTCCCTAATCTACGATCCCACTCACCCAAAAATACATGAGTGACTCCATCAATAAAATAAAATTAACCTTATGATGATAGATATCAATCTGGGATTTATAGATAATTATTCAATCCATAAAAATTGAAATATCAAAGATTTAAATATTAACAACTACAAAATCCCATACATTAACATGGATAGAAATCATCAGCAATCACTTGAGATATCTAAAACCACGCCCTAATTTCTTTCCCAAATAAGTTGATATAGTCAAAACAAAAGGCATCATCTATTATTTCAATCCCAACATATTCATAAGCATGGATGATATAAAGGAATGAGTTTCGCCACTATCAAATAATTTCATAACAATAGAGGATTAAATAAACACCATTCCTCTCATGGTATCTAGTCCTGCCTCAGATTCCTCTAGTGCCCACTTTACTACATGCAGATGTCCAATTTCGTCTTTCCCTTTCCTCATGACCTAATAATCAACCTTGGCATGAGTTTGAGATCCCACCCCTTTTATTTTGTTAAACATAAATTGAGATCCCCTAGTGAAGTTGGATCTAGCTCAAATACCCTAGGATTATCTCTCATATATATTCTGAAGATGACCAAATTTCCCACATGTGTCACATACCTTGGGTACTACCTTATAATCAAGTTTGATGTTACCCCTTCTCCCACATTGATAATCAACCACCTGTGAAATCCCTTTGTTAACTCCTTTCACTACCTTGTGTTGGTCAAAGTGTATACTGAAGAGGGGGGTGAATTGAGTTCCAATTAAAAATTTCTGTTAAAAATATTTCTATTAAAATCCCCCAATTAAAAACTATGTTAAACTGTAGTGAATTTGTAAAACTGTAAGGGTTTTATTAGGTTCTCAAAAGATTCATTAGGTCTCAGTTAATTTAATCAGAAGATTAAATTAGCTTTTGAAACTAACCTACTCATTTACAATAGTTACAAACACTTTCTAGATTAACAATCAAAGTAACTTTAAAACAATTTTATATTTCAAAGTAATTAGCAGCGGAATATTCAATATAAGTTAAAACCAAAATAAGTAAACACAACTATTTTAAAACAAGAGGTTTAGTCTCAATCCGAGACTTAGTCCTCTCAAACAATTTATATAAATTTTGATCCACACCCTGGATCGGGGTAAACAACAGTACAGAGACTGTCCAGGTACTAATACATATACCACAGTTCTTCGTGGGAACAAGAACAACAGCACATAGGCTATCCATGTCACATATGACCTCTACCACTATCCACAGTGGGATAAAAGATAGTTAAAGAAGTTTAGTGTAAGGATTTAGAAATCCTCCATTTTAGCACAAGATACATTATGTGTATAGAATATACAGAGTACACACACTACTCAAAATGTGAATGAATGAAACACAACAGAGATAAAAAAATAAAGATGAGTTTAGAATTCTCTATGTGTTGTGAGTGAAGCTCTGGACTCCTTGGTTTGAAGCATTTGAAGCTTTGAGTCCTTCTCTGGTTTTTTTCAAGAAAAACAGAGTGTCGTAGTTTTGTTCCTTCACTTTCAGTGTAGGTGTTCAGCTTGATTAGGAGAGTATTCTTTGTAGCACTTAAGCTTCTTCTTTGAACTTCTGTTCTTGATGAGTATGAGAGTTATTCTAGTTCTCTGTGTGTTCATCTTTGCATGTATGTGTGTATATTCTCTTCTTTCCTATGTGTGTTCATCTCTTCTCATCTTTTTCTCTAGTAGCTTGATATCCCTTTTTATTCCTTGAGGTCAGACAATAGGAATGATTACCTTTTACAGGTACGAGGTACGGTTCCCTGACATGCCAACACTATCATTAAATAACATTAATTGCATTAAAATCATAAAATATGACCGTTAACATTATTCTAATAATATTGAAAAAGTATAGAGTTTGAGTAACAGTGACTGGTTAACAGTCATCTTCCATCAGTAGCTCTATGTCGGTAAACTTGTATCAGTAATGGTTACTCAGTGTAATAGTAGCTTTTCATATCAGTAACACCTTCTATCGGTAGTTCTTCTTGTATCGGTAGTTGTCTGTCTGGTTGTATTGGTAGATATTTATAATGGTAGTTGTGTGTCTGTCTATTTTTATTGGTATCTTGTATCAGTAGACTTGAGTAGCGGAGAAATTTGATAACCGGTGACCTTTGTTTATCGGTAGGCTTACACATATCGGTAGAATTACTCATATCGGTAACCATTTGGTGTACCAGTAGACTTACATACCGATAGCTCTGTTCTGTACCAAAGATCAAGTGTCTGTTTGTCTGTAATAGTAGCTTGTGAATACCAGTGGACTTAACACTTATTTGTTCAATGCAACACATAACACTTATCTGTTCTATGAAACACATATGAAAATTGATTTTGAATTATTTCAAAGTACATATAACATAGATAAACAGTGATTAACATATTCCAAAGATCATTTTTATATTCTTATCAACTCAATAGTAGGATGAAAAAGTAATTAATATATGAATGAACATTATTTGGGATTTTCAAAGAATATTAAAATATAATTGAGATTATCAAAATAGGTGATCTCAACAATCTCACCCTTTTTGATAATCACAAATTATGATATTATAATCCCAAAATAATTAGTAATGTATCTGAGGATATAGCATTAAATCTAATTGAATCAGGGATAATAATAAAAACAAAATAAAAACAAAGTACTAGAATTATAAAACAAATGTATTAGAGGTATTATAAGGTAAAATTATATTTCTCATAAGTCTCATAGGTCTCCCCCTTTCTTATGCTTATATATCTAACTTCTCATTTTTCTCCCTCTTTGTCTTTCCATATTTTGTCATATCAAGTCTATTCTCCCCATTTGTGATTAGAAAAAAGAAGAAAACAAACAAATAGGGAAATAACATAATGGAAAAGGGAATAAGATAATTTGTATTTCATGGTGGAAAAAGATACAAATAAATATAAAAAGGAAACAAATGTAATACAAGTGATTCCTATCAAATGTCTTATCCACTATTCAATCCACCTTTTGAATGTCCACGTGGGATTTTCCTTTGGGATCCGAGGTAGACTCAGACTGTGTGGATGCAGTTGGAGGCTTAGGAACACCATAAATGATCATAGGAGGCTGAGCTACTAAAACTGTTCCTGGCCTGTATTGTGTAGCTCTCTAATTGATCATAGGAGTAAGGTTGCGGATGGCTTGGACTGGTGTCATCTGAGAAGTAAAAGTAATAAAGGTAGAGGCAGGTAAAGCTGGAGGTACAATCATTGGTCGAGCATCAACATGCAAGAAGGGAAATAAGAGATTTCTTAAATCCATAATGATTCCTCCTCCTCTGTCCATATCAGAAATGAAATCATCCTTGTTCTCCGTGAATTTTTCTAGTGCATGGGTCAACTCTCTGAGCTTGCTGACTTGTTCTCTGAAGGCTTGATTGACCGGTGGTAGCTTCATGTTTTCCAAAAGAAGTTTTAAATGGTTTTTGATCTTATCCTTTTTATAGACCCTTTTTAAATAGTAATCTACCTTGTATTTTACTTCTTTCTGAGAAGCAGAAGCTTCTCTCATATAATCTTGGAGAATCTTAATTATATCGCTAGTGGTAGACACCACTTGGGTCATGGAAGATGAGTCCACAGAGCTACTGGTTGAAGCTAAACCAAGATCATCCTTCATCAAATCCTTAATCTGATCCAATTCTATTGAAGGTCTCGAAGCAAGAGAATCAATAGAAGAATTCATAGTTTCCTTGAAACTCTTAGTTATCCCACTAATAAGATTTTTCACTACAAAATTTTGGGTGCTAACTTGCTTTGTTATGGAATGATTAAACTCATCAAAAAATAAGACCATTTGGCTGACCACACTCTTCACATAAGCCAAATCCTTGTCTAATTGAGATTTAGAACTCATATTGGATTCCAGAGAGACAACTGATCTCTTTAGAGCTTCAACATCCTCTGCCAAGCTAGAAACCTGATTCTGGAAAGCTGTGATTTCATCCACTATCTATACCACAAAGGATGACACATTACAACCAAGAGAGAGTTCAAAAGGCTTTTCCATATTTCTCATCTCTTCAACAAAAAGACTCTTTAACTCGGAAATAGAAGCACTCAAAAACTCTTTCATCTCATCCTTCAAAGATTCTAAGCCACACATGGCGACTATATTAGTAGGCACAAAAATAGGTGCTATTTCAGACACAAAACTGGCCACTGAGTCATTAATAACCTATTGAATGGATGACACTAAGGATGGTTCCATTTTTCTTATCTCTTCTACAAAATATGTCTTAAGATTAGACTTCAACTGATCTAGATCAGCTTTTCTTACCACATTCTCAGGTAATATCTCAGACAGAATATCATAATTAACTTCTGGTTGACTAAGGGAAGTCTCGTTATCAGAATCTGGGTAATCCAATCCACAAAAAACAAACCTTGGGTCTGTTGCCTAGTCTTCAATTCCAACAGCCACTGAAACACTGCCAAATATGGTTGTATGATCCCCCTCAACTGGTGCATTCTCCTATATAGCAATAACACCCTCATCAACTCAGTCTTCCTCAGAAGAATCTTGCACAACCATCTCAATTTTTCCAACAGCAGGAGGCTCCTCAGGAATAGGAGAAGGTCTATCAACTTCAACAAAAACAGCCTCTAAAGGCACAACAGAACTTCCAATCAGAGGACTCAAACTCAAGGTGGAAGAAGTAGATGTTTCAGTTTCAGATTCTCTTTCTTCTTCCTCATTCTCTAGGGCAGCCTCTTCCTGATCTGATCTCTGCTAGTATTCCTCTTCCATAGGTGCCTCTTCATTTCTTACACCCAATACAGTTTTTGTACTAGGTAGGTTCAAATAAGCACTTCCCTTTTCTTGTGATACAATTTCAGGAGTTTGGCTAGGAGGCAAGTCTGGATCTCCTCCATCTTCTGAAGAGGAATCCTCCTCTTTTAAATAATCACTATACTTTGGCTCCTCTTCATCAGGTCCTAGACCTAGATCCCTCACATCCTTAGGCCTAGAAGGATGATAAATAGAATTAAACTTATCATATAACTTCTTATCATCAGTAACCCACTCCCCTCTCCATGTGTTCCAGCTTATCTTCATGTACTTACACATTGTTCTTGTGATACAAAAGTTTTTTCTTACCACCACTGTCTCATCCTGAGACTCAGCTACTCCCTTTAATTTAATCATAACCAAAATCAATTTGGAAAAGAATAAAGAATTGGTCTTTGATTTGGGTCTGGTAATATCCTCCATTTGAATCATTCGTAGCCTCCACAGATTGACCCTCACACCATATCTCAAGAGATGTAACAGATAGATATCCCAATATCTCAAATTTGCAAAGTCCCCTCTTCTTGGACTTAGCACATGTTGCACAAATTTGAACAACAATCTGTTTTCTCCATCCATTTCAGCATCCACCACCTTTCTTTGCCTTCCACTACAAGTGAGCTCCTCTAAGGTAGTATTATAATCAAATATTTCACTTTTATGTGGTACTGTCTTCAATGAATATCCAAAAAACTCCTTCATGTGGTACTCTCAGGTACTCATACCACTCAATAGATGAAAAGGCTATTTCCTTGTCATTTACTCATGAAACCATTATATTTTCCTCATCGAATTTCTCAAAACTCACAAACTCATAGAACTATTTTACTAGATTTGGATAGTAGGGTCCATTGTTATTCAAGAAGCATTCTACCCATTTCTGATCTTCCAGCACCTCTATAACAAACAATTTACTAGACATCAGTCATTCAGAGTATAGCTCTTTCTCGATTACAATGTCTCTATTTTGTAAATGCAGGTTCACTGGACACCTCACCGACCTTGTTATACTAACACTGCTACTTGCTTCAGTCCCTGTCTTCAGCTTCTTCACATTCGGCTCATCAAAGTCATCTCTGATAGTTAGAAGTTTTATTTTTCTCCATCTATGGATTGAATAACTTAGGGTTTTCTCAAGATTCGGGGATTCAAGGAGTTGGGTTTGAGAGAGGAGAGTTTGGTGGATTGAAAAGTAACTAAGACATAGTTTTTATCATTTTTGAATCATAAAATAAATAAATAAAACATAATATGTATAATATAGATGATACAGATTCTGGTGGCTAAAGACAGAAGTTTAAAACAGCAACGGTAGGGTATATCGGTGAGAATTCCTAACGGTGAGGTCAACTAACAGTGAGGTATATCAGTGAGGTTTCATACTGGTGAGGTATAACAGTGAGGTTTCATACAGGTGAGATATAACAGTGAGGTTTCATACCGGTGAGGTATAACAGTGAGGTTTCATACCAGTGAGGTATAATAGTGAGGTTTCATACCGGTGAGGTATAACAGTGAGGTTTCATACCGGTGAGGTATAACGGTGAGGTTTCATACCAGTGAGGTTTCTAACGAACAAGGTCTATCATTCCTAATTCATGTCTAATGTACCTTAACCTATCTGAACATAAAGGCTTGGTAAAAATATCAGCTAATTGATGTTCAGTACCTATAAATTCAAGATTAATATCACCTTTTTGGAAATGATCTCTCAAAAAATGGTGCCTTACATCAATGTGTTTGGTCCTAGAGTGAGACACAGGATTCTTAGAGATGTTAATTGCACTTGTGTTATCAAAATTTATTGATACATGTTTAAACTGATATCTGTAGTCCAACAAAGTATGTTTTATCCACAGAATTTGTGCACAGTAACTACCAGAAACTATATGCTCTGCTTTAGCAGCAGACAATGCAACAGAATTCTACTTTTTACTATACCACAATACTAAGGACTTAACTAGAATATGACATGTTCTAGAAGTTATCTTTCTATCTAACTTGCAACCAGCAAAGTCAGCATCTGAATAACTTATTAAATCAAAAGATTTTCCTTTTGGATAAAACAAACCTAAATTTTCAGTATGTTTAAGGTATTTGAAAATTCTTTTAACAGCAAGAAAATGTGATTCTTTTGGATTCGCTTAAAATCTTGCACACATACACACACTAAACATAATATCTGGTCAACTAGCAGTAAGGTAAACTATACTTCCAATCATACCTCTGTAATTTGTTTGATCTACTGGTTTCCCAGATTCTTCAATGTCCAACTTGCAAGCGGTACTCATGGGTGTATCACTTTCATTAATACTATCTAAACCAAAATGTTTTAAAATATCCTTTGTATATTTACTTTGATTTAAAATAATACCATTTTCATTTTGAAAAACTTGAAATCCAAGAAAACATTTGAGTTCTCCCATTAAACTCGTTTCAAATTCATTTTGCATACTCTTTGAAAAATCAATACACAGATTGTTTTTAGAAGATACAAAAATAATATCATCAACATAAATTTGTACAATCAAAACATCTTCAGAAATTCTTTTGATAAAGAGAGTTGGATCAAAAATCCCTTTTGTAAAACCTTTTTAAATAAGAAACTTACTAAGCCTATCATACCAAGATCGTGGAGCTTGTTTCAAACCATATAAAGCTTTAGATAGCTCAAAACTCGATTTGGAAAATTCAGATTAGTAAATCTAGGTGGTTTTTCAACAAAAACATCTTCAATTATAAAACCATTTAGAAAAGCACTTTTAACATCCATTTTATATAACTTGAAATTCAGATGAGCAGTATAGGCAAGTAGAATCCTAATAGCTTCTAATCTAGCTATAGGGGAAAAGGTTTCCTCATAGTCTATTCCTTCCTCTTGACTATACCCTTGTGCAACTAGCCTTGATTTGTTTCTAACTATGTTTCCAGACTCATCAACTTTGTTTCTAAAAACCCATTTAGTGCCTATGGTCAAAGTGTCCTGAGGTCAATCAACTAATTCCCAGACATTGTTTCTTTCAAATTGATTTAATTATTATTGCATATCCATTACCCAAAATTCATCATTTATTTCATCATTGATATTTTTGGGTTCTAACTATGAAATAAAAGCTTGATGTTCAACCTGGTTTCTTAGAGAATCTCTGGTCTGTGTCCCTCTATCAATATTACCAACAACAGCATCTAAAGGGTGATTCTTTAGAATCCCATTTGATCTAGTAAAGGTAGGACTAGAAATTTCTGGTTCTTATCTAGATTCAGGATCTATAGAAACAGTTTCTAGAAAGTTTCTAGAACTAGATGTCTTTACAACAGGTTCATTGATTTTATCATTAAGGTTAAAAATTGACAAATCTTCTTCATGATTTTCAATGGAAGATTTGGGTTCATGTGGATCAGTTTCATCAAACTTGATGTGAACATATTCTTCTACACATTTGGTTTTTTTATTAAAAACTCTAAAAGATTTACTAGAGATTGAATAACCTAGGAAAATTCCTTTATCACTCTTGGATGAAAACTTTTCAAGATTATCTTTTGTATTGAGAATAAAGACTTTGCAACCAAAAACTTTAAAGTAATTAACCTTAGGTTTCCTATGGTTCCATAACTCATCAGGGGACTTTTTGAGAACAGGTCTAATCAGGACTCTATTAAAAATATAACAATCTGTATTTATAGCTTCAGATCAAAATTAAATTGGTAGGTCATACTCATTAAGCATAAGTCTTGCAATCTCTTAAAGAGTTATGTTTCTTCTTTCTACTACACCATTCTACTAAGGTGTTCTAGGGGCATAGAAATTGTGACTAGATCCATTGTGTGAGTAATAAGATTCAAACTCATGATTTTCAAACTCACGACCATGTTTACTTCTTAAAGTATTAATCTTAAGTCCACAAAGGTTTTCCACAGACTTGGAATATTTAATAAAGTAAGAACAAGCTTAACTATTGTGAGCTAAGAAGTATAACCAAGTGTACCTAGAATAGTCATCTACTAAGACATAGACATAATGCTTCCCATTTAAACTAGAAACTCTAGAGTGTCCAAAAAAGTCCATGTGAACCAACTCAAGATGTTGAGAAGTTGAAACTTCTTTCTTTGATTTAAAAGAAACTTTGTGTTGCTTTCCATTTTGACAGGGATTACAAACATTATCAGTTGGAAATTCAAGTTTAGGTAGGTATCTAACTAAGTTTTTCCTAGTTAGTTTTCTAATTGAATTAACATTCTAGTGTCCTAATATTCTGTTCCATAGCAAAGACTCTTTATGAAAAGCATTCAAGTAAGTAATGTTCTGTTTAGCTAAGTAATTCAAATCAACATCATAAACATTTTCATTTCTCAAAGTAGAAAATACTAAAATATTTTTAGAATTAAAAACATTACAAGAATAATTTTCAAACTTAAAATTGAACCCATCATCACACAACTGATAAATACTTAATAGATTATATTTAAGTCTATCAACAAATAAAACTTTGGAAATTAAAACTAAATCAGTGTTACCAATCTGGCCTAAGCCGATGATTTTTTCTTTTGAATTATCACCAAAGGTGACATGGCCTCCATAAACATTGATTAAACTCTTCAAGCATGAGTAATCTCTAGTCATATGCCTTGAACATCCATTGTCTAAGTACCATACCTTCCTATGGGAACTTTTCTAGCAAGTTTCCTACAAAACAGGTTTAAATAGAAAATGATTTTGGTACCCAGATTTTCTTGGGTCCAGACAGGTTAGTAAGAAAAAATTTTGGCACCCAAATTTGTCTAATGGGTCTCATGCAATCAATAGATTCAAAATATTTTTAAAGAAAACTTTATTTGATCTATAACCATGTGAATAACTAGTTAAATCATATGTATTTCCAGAACTAGAACTAGCATCATTCTATCCAGATTTAGGAATAAATCTATTTTTAGTAATTTGTCTCTGTCCAAGCTGATAGCCTTTTCCAGTGGTATATTTTGGTGCCACTTGTTTTCCTAGAATTTGAGTTAGATTATTCTTTCCATTTGTGAATTTATTTCTTTCTTTCCTTAATTTCTCACTGGAAAATTTCAGTTCAGTATTTTCCTTAAGTAATTGATCATTCTTTTCCTTTTCTATATCAAGTGCAGATTTAACAGAGCTGGTCAAAGCATGTTGTTTCTTCAAGGTCTTATACTTGTCCTACAATTCATTACAGGTTTCTTCTAGCATATTACAGTATTCAAACAATTCAGCTTCAGAATCACTTGTGATATCTTCAGAAGCACTCCAGGTTGCCTTCATGGCTTTCTTATATTTTCTGTCCTTGTAGTCATATTTCTTCTTGAACATTAACTTCGGTCATTCTACCTTAATGTTTCCTTTCCTTTTGCATTCATAACATACTATCTCATCATCCTTATTAGATTTTTTCCAATCCTTCTTCCAATGACCTTTGTTGTCATATTTTCCTTTATAATTTGGTTTTCGAAAGAATTTCTTCTTCCTGTAGAACTTCTTGAACCGTCTGGCTATCTGAGCCATCTCTTCATCACTATAAAAATCTGAACCTTCACTTGTTGAGCTTTAAGTAGGTATGTGAACTTTCTCCCTATCCTTGCTCTTTTAGGTAGTAGATTTAAATGCTACCTACTTCTTCTTTAGTTCATCATCTTCTTCCTTATTTACTTTATGCTCTTCTTAATACATCATAAACTTACCAATTAATTCTTTAACAGGTAGTAAACTTATATCACATGATTCTCTTATTGAAACAGATGTGCCTCTCCATCATTCTGGAAGACATCGTAGTATTCTCATAATCTGATCGTTTGTAGAACCAGCTTTTCCAAGTGAGCTCATAGTGTTGAAAATCTCATTAAACCTAAGATACATGTCATAAATAGGTTCACCAGACTTCATTTTAAAATTATCATACCTAATAGTATAGGTGTTTAGTCTCATTTCTTTAACATTGGTTGTTCCCTCATGGGAAATAGCCAAATTGGCCCAGATTTCATAAGAATTTTTGCAAGCATATATTCGATTAAATTCTTCATCACTTAAAGCACAGTACAAAGCATTCATTGCTTTAAAATTATTATTGTAATCAGTTTTAGTAGATTCATCCCAAGTGGTTATTTTAGTTTCTAGAATCTTATATTGAGTCTCTATAGGAGTCTAGATGTCAAATCCCATACTTTCAAAATGAATTATCATTTTAAGTTTCCATTGGACATAATTTGTACCATTAAAGAATGGTGGCATGTTGGTAGTAGAACCTTCTAGTCTAATATCCATAATCAGATTTTACCAAATATATTTAAAGAGATAAAATTTAGAACTAACAAAAATTTAAGATCTTTAAGATACAACTAGAATAATAGTTTAAAAATAGATTATTTGGATATCCTTTATAAATAACAAACACCCTCTGATACCAAATGTTGGTCGGAGTGGATATTCAAGAGGGGGGTGAATTGAGTTCCAATTAAAAATTTATGTTAAAAATATTTCTATTAAAATCCCCCAATTAAAAACTTGTTAAACTATAGTGAATTTCTAAAACTGTAAGGGTTCTATTAGGTTCTCAAAAGAGTGATTAGGTCTCGGTTAATTTAATCAGAAGATTAAATTAGCTTTTGAAACTAACCTACTGATTTACAATAGTTACAAAAAACATTCTAGATTAACTATCAAAGTAACTTTAAAACAATTTTATATTTCAAAGTAATTAGTAGAGGAATATTAAATATAGGTTAAAACCAAAATAAGTAAACACATCAATTTTAAAACAAGAGGTTCATTCTCAACCCGAGACTTAGTCCTCTCAAAAAATTTATATAAATTTTGATCCACACCCTGGATCAAGGTAAACAATAGTACAGAGACTGTCCAGGTACTAATACCTCTACCACAGTTCTTCGTGGGAAGAAGAACAGTAGCACATAGGCTATCCATGTCACACTTGACCTCTACCACTATCTACGGTGGGATACAAGAGAGTTAAAGATGTTTAGTGTGAGGATTTAGAAATCCTCTAGTTTAGCACAGGAGATAGTGTGTGTATAGAATATACAGAGTACACACACTGCTCAAAATTTGAATGAATGAAACCCAATAGAGCTAAACAAATAAATATGAGTTTAGAATGCTCTATGTGTTATGAGTGAAGCTATAGACTCCTTGGTTTGAAGAAGTTGAAGCTTTGAGTCCTTCTCTGGTTTTTGTCAAGAAAAACAGATTGTCGTAGTTTTGTTCCTTCACTTCCAGTGTAGGTGTTTAGCTTGATTAGGAGATTATTATTTGTAGCACTTAAGATTCTTCTTTGAACTTCTGTTCTTGATGAATATGAGAGTTATTCTAGTTCTCCGTGTGTTCTTCTTTGCATGTACGTGTGTATATTCTCTTCCTTCATACGTGTGTTCGTCTCTTCTCATCTTTTTATCCAGTATCTTGATATCCCTGTTTATTCTTTGAGGTCAGAGAATGGGAATGATTACCTTTGATAGGTACGAGGTACGGTTCCCTGACATGCCAAATATATCATTAAATAACATTAATTGCATTAAAATTATCAAATATGCTCGCTAGCATTATTCTAATAATATTGAAAAAGTATAGAGTTTGAGTAACAGTGACTGGTTAACAGTCATCTTCCATCAGTAGCTCTCTGTCAGTTGACTTTTAGTAGTAACAGTTACTCGGTGTAATAGTAGCTTTGTGTATCAGTAACACCTTCTATCGGTATCTCTTCTTGTATCGGTAGCTGTCTGTTTGGTTGTATTGGTATATCTGTATAACGGTAGTTGTGTGTATGTCTGTCTGTATTGGTAGCTTGTATCAGTAGACTTGAGTAGTGGAGACATTTTCTAACCGGTGACCTTTGTTTATCGGTAAGCTTACACATATCAGTATACTTAGTCATATCGGTAACCATTTAGTGTATCAGTAGACTTACATATCGGTAGCTCTATTCTGTACCAAAGACCAAGTGTTTGTTTGTCTGTAATAGTAGCTTGTTCATACCAGTGGACTTAACACTTATCTGTTCAATGCAACACATAACACTTATTTTTTCTATGCAACACATTGCAGATTGAGTAAGAATTATTTCAAAGTACATATAAACATATATAAACAGTGAATAACATATTCCATAGACCATTTTGAGATTATTATCAACTCAATAATAGGATGAAAATGGAATTAATATATTAATGAACATTATTTGGGATTTTCAAAGCATATTAAAACATAATTGAGATTATCAAAATAGGTGAGGTCAACACCTTGTTTTCAGTCACCCCACTTCCTCTTCTGGCTAGAAAATGAACTTTGGATAACTCTTGTTATCAATTATGCTCCAAAGAGTCCTACATTCCCACCTATATGTACCTCATCCATAGTTTCCTTGTCCAAAATCTCATTAAAGGAAGGTTGGCACATAAAAAACAATATAGAATGAATTTCAAGCCTCAAACCCATCTCTAACCTTCATGACTTGAAATAGTCATTAGAAATAATCTCTAGAGATAGTTACACCAAATTGGAAAACTAAGTAGTATACTTCATAACCAAATACACCCCTTTCTCCAAGGTTACTAATTCTTGAGTCTTCTCCACTCGAAGTATTTTAGGATAAAACTATTTATTGAAGGATTTATTGAAAGTGTTTTAGGTGAAATCATCATGTAACTTGGATTAAACAATATATTCCCACTAATTCCTTCCTAGGACCTCAAGAATATAAGTGTAAAAACTATCTTTTGATTCTTTTAGAGTTTTTAGGAAATAGAAAATTCCCCCAATACTATTAATCCATTCTTCTGATTATTATTATATTTTTTTCATTATGAAAGATCTGTGGGGGATTTTTTAGTGATTTTATAGAATGGTCTACCTTCCATTATGGTTCAACACTGGCTACTTGACCCAAGTATTATATCATTTTGACTATAGTTTCCACCAGAGTCATCCATATGATTCATATATGGGGTTTTATCTATATATTTCTCTCTAGAATTTGGAGATGATCTTCTTGTGGGATCCATGTTCTATCAGATAAAGAGAAAAAAACCATTAAGAATAAAATTTTATTCATTTAACATAAACTAAATTTTAGAGAACAAAATTCAAAAATGATAAAATAAAAAACAATTGTTTATATGACCCTGAACTTCCCATGGTAACTCATGTCTTGTTGCAAAATTGATCAAGACGGGCACACTCCCACAATAATTATTGTGTTTTGACGGTCCTACCTATGGTCTATCAACAACCCCTAGACATAATAGGTTTAAACACAAGAATGATATTGGTTTTTAAATGATAACCTACCTTTGATATAAATTTGTAAAAAACCAACCTGGTCAACCCATAATGTTACCCAAATTAGCTATCCACAAGGCCCGAAGTGTGTTCCCGATCACCATAGCCTGGTGGCAAGAACTAGGTATAATATAGAGAAACATGATAATTATTTCACCCTCAAAAAACATATTTTAATATAGAATAAAATAGAGTATTATAACTAATATCCAAAATATAACATATGTCACACAACCAAACCATAAAGTTAACATCCAAAAAATGGACAAAAGGGTCTAGATAAACAAACTAAAATATCATCAGCATGAAACTCGAAGAAACCCATGGGTCCATCTCCATGTCACCACATGTCGTCACTATCCCAACCCACTAAAAAGGAAACACGATCTGGGAGATTCATTCTCTACATGAAACTCTTCCCTTTACCTATACACTGTAAAACCAACGCTAAAAATTCCCAAAGAAAAATGTAGTGTGTGAGAACTAATGCTCTATAGGATACCACCAAGAATCTATATAATCCTTCCACATTAATTCTATAATTATTATATAAAACATTTCGAAAACATTTCCAGAATAAATTATTTTCCCATATAAAATCATCATTTTTTCCTTTTCAAAAACATTCCATACTCAAATAAGCAAAGAAATATGACATAACATTTATATTCATGAGGCGTAAGGTGATTAGTAAAACATGTTTCAATAAAAAATATCCATATCAAGTGTGAAAATAAGAATATAAATTAATGTGCATTTAATATATAAAGAAAACACCAAGGGTTCAATCATAAAACCATGGTGTACACAACTCATAAAAACAATTAACACTAGCTAAAATAAGTGAACACTAAATTATAGGAACCTCGGTTCCCCAAAAAGGATACCCACTAGTAACCAAGGTAGTATGGGAACCACTCTTAGTTAAAGATAACTTTACTAGGGATCACATATGACGTATTTTCCATCAAACCCTATGGTATTCCCAATGTGCTAATACATTATCATTATTCTCAAGAAACCAAATACATATTTTATAAACATTTTCAAAGAAAAATAATTTTAATTTACAAGACCACATTTCATAAAAACATTTTCTATAGTGTTATAAACCACTTTAATTCTTGAAAAAATAATTTCTATTTCAAAACTTTTTTTGAGATTTTTTAATAAAACACACCAAGTGTGTGAAAATGGGTTTCAACAAAATCACATTTTATAAAACATTTACATAGCCACAAAAGATCAAATTCACCTCTAATGGATTTCATATCATCAATTTCACAAATCAAAACCAAATGGAATCATAAGAACACAAGTCATTCTAAGGGATAAAACATAAGAGTAAAGAAAACCTTATTACTTTCGAAACTTGTGATGGGGTACAAAGTAATATGGTCCTTGTGGTCCCAAATATATGAAGATAAAAGTAAAGAATAAGGGAAAAATCCAATGCAATGAATAGACTGAAGATGAACATATAGAACCCCTACTTGGAATATGATAGATCTAGAATCTGAGCTAATAGGGAGATAGTAGTCGGTTTAATAGAGTAAAATTGATTCAATTGTCTCATTAAAACCCCCCATTATGGTCACACATGATTAGAGTAATCGCCCCAAAAAGATTAGGTGATAAATGGGTGTTTTAAAAAACCTACAACTACCGCTACCATGCCCTAGTACTTCCCATAATGGTGGGATTACCTCACCTAGTAGAATGACCATGGGGGAAGTCCATGCCCTAACCCTAAAACCTTGGTTCTTTTGTTCAGGCAATGACCTCCACCACACCCATGGTGAGGATTATTGGTTGTGGCACATAGGGTGAACACCAGAATTCCATGCCTAAGACCACACCCTATACTGGGCATGGGGGATTAGGTTGTTTTACATAGGAGTCCCAAACGAATTAAACAACCACCACCATAGTCATTCTTCTACCTATTTTTCACCAAAGCGACCAAAAACCATCTTTTTGAGCCACCATGCACCTCTTAAACTTCTGAAATCGAAATTAACCAACTAAACACTCAAAAAAACCTACCTGTGACCCAGAGGTAATCACAGCGAATGTGTATAATGATCCATAGACTTTAATATTATTATTAATACATGTTATGAGTCATGTAATTTTATGTACTGATAAAAACTGTGATGATATATGTTTACGGTGATGTAAGATACCTTCGGTATGTCATGACTGACATTATGTTAATGAATAATGAAATAAAGGATTTATCCCTTCTGTTCTTTAATGTAAGTTGATATCTCAGGCTCTTTTATGGAAATTGAACTTTATAATTAAGTTCATGTCCAAGGTGTCATTTTTGGAATGTTTGTTTCCAAAAAATCAAAGAAATATACATATAGAAAATAGGTTGATGACGCCAATATGAAACATGATTGATTAGAGATATTGAGATAAAGTGATTATATTATATAGTGTACATTCATAAAATGTTACATGTAATTATAGTATTAACTTCTTTCTCTATGGGAGATTTTACATATTGCTGGATGATAACATTGGACTTCAGGTAGTGTAGCCAAATGCCACTAGGGAAGGGGCCTAGAGGGTCACATACTAAGTGTAGTCAGAACCTAAGTTAAATTCCATATAAATGTAATAGGTTGGATAAATATTATTTCCATGTATTTTTTAATAATTATTCATGTTAGTTTGATCACAAATATTCAATCACCTGTTAATCGAGAGAATATATATGTGTGTGAGTTGAATATTTAATAAAAATTATCAATAGGTAATTATTTATTTAATTATGTGAATATAAAATATTTATTTATTTTAGTTTTTTCACAAATTAAAAAAATATATTTATTTATTTATTTGCATGAATATTTAATAAATATTTATTCACTAATCCAATGTATATAATATTTAAATATTTATTGGTGAATGATTCATTGGTATTTATTTTATTAAATAAATATTCATTATTCTAGAACCGATAAAGATTAAGGAGGGTTAGCAAACAAAGTTTAATGGTCTGGTGAGAAATTTCATATTAAATATTATTTGAATAAACATTAATTTATTAATTTAGTAAAAATAATATTTATTTTATCCATGATTTTTTCACATGTCAAGTAAATAATAATAATATAATTATTATTTATACAATGGGTTCCTTGGTAAGTAATAAGAAAATTAGAGCCCTTGTGCACTTTTTATTTTCTAACCTGGATATTATTTAAACCCATTTATGACATTGTTATGGGGGTGTGTAAGTGAGAGCCACATTTTTTATTATGCACAATGAGTTCTAAAAAGGATTCTCTCAAGCCCTAGAGATATTTCTCGAAGAACTCTCTAAAGAATACAGAGGTTTTATTCACCTCCATAAGAGAGAATCCCTTCTCCCTTGAAGTAATTGGTTGCAATTAACATTGATCATTACAAATAGTAAATTCATCTGGAAAAGCACTTGAATAATTATTCAATGATTATTGGAGATTTTTTTATCACATTTGGATCATCATGAGACTGAATCTACCCTTGATTCCTCTAATTAAATGATAGTATAAAAAGTGTGGTCTACAGATTCATCAACATCAAATAAAGATTTCAATGATAGATAATTATTTATTTAAAGAAATTAATTATAAATTATATGTGAAATATATCCTCTCTACTTTTTTCTATAATATTTTTCAATTAACCTTTATATTAATTCCATTGGTTATGATAATTTTTCATCATGTGCATCGTGGATTATTCACGGATTATGATTAGAAGTTATGTTGGTTACATCCCACTCGACACTTTCACTGTGCTTGGAACCTTCAAGTGGTATCAGATTGGTCACATAATAATTTATAATTATTTATTATTCATTGATCAATTATACATAGTTGTTTTTATTTTTTCAATTATGGTTTATTCATTTTTTAATTTGGAGTTTAATTAACATGTTATCAACATATTTATATGATTCATTCAAGTTTTTTATCATCTTAATAAGATTAAGAATAGATAAATAATGATAATAGTTTCCATCAGAAGGTGTTAAGGATTTCAGATGGTAGATAGGGATACACGGTGTGTAACTTATTGCACGCGTTTTTTACCCAAGTTCACCTCACCTCAACATGTCATGGGATACATAATGTTCCAATAATTAATAATTCAAAGATAATTTAATTGATATTTCATGTTGACCATGCCAACCTAGGACATAGTCTATCAGATCGCACGACATGTAGCTGGCATATACGTTGTTCCATATACATGGTTTAGTAGAGAAATTTGTGCTAATAGTGTGGTAAAATACATAGAAAATACCTTTTTATACTAATAGGATACAGCAATAATAAGATATAAGGTATATTGTTGGAAAACATATAATATGACTCATTAATCCCCATGTCTAAAGAATATGTTGTGTAATAGTGGGTTATAAGAATACATAGTAAGAGGAACACACTGTGTGTATCTCATTAGTAGACATCGTCTAACCTAGCCAAGATATATGTTGAATCCCTAGGTGTTTATCCTGGATACATGGAAATTCATGAACATGGTGTGTAGATCATTAGTACACATTTTTTAGTCACACGGTAAAGAAAAAAATAAATTATATAAATAATAATTAATTATAACATTAAAAACCTAATGTGACAACCCGACTAACCAAGGCTTGCCTAGATGGTAGTAAAATAAGTGTGAGACCCCAAACCCTCCTCTAATAGTCCAAGGTCTAGTGACTAGCTCCAAGTAGGCATATATCATGCATGGGAGGCCTTATACTAAGTACCTATAAATACACACATCTCTAGACACCCATGAAATGGTGAAAAGTAAAAAAAATGAGGTCATGATTCATGCATAACATCTATCCCACATCAGAGTATGAAAAAGTACTGGAAATCATAAAGTGAAGAATACAAGGACAACAAAACTACCAAAGTTGAAAAACTACTAAGAAGGAGGGGATCACTGTCAAATGTAACACCTAACCCAAACCATGGTCTATCTGGATCACTATGCTTCACTAACTTCTAGTCCTCCCATGAATCTATCAAATATCATATCTTCTTAAAAGACATGACATGTGTGGGCAGAGCCTATGGGAGGGTGAGTATAATAATACCCAGTAGGACACACTAAAATAACTAAACATAAAGCATCAATAGAGTAGTCAAATCATCAATACAAATGTATGAAAATAAAAATATGAGATATATAAATAAGAAAAATAACCCATATATACTCATAACAAACACCAAGTCTCTAAGAGGTATTAACCATACTTCCATCCACAAGATTCTTCTTGAGGATTCATGGTAATTCTTGTTTGGGAGAACTCACTCCACAAACCCTGATATCAATAATGAAACTCATTCAAGAGGTCATTCTCTTCAGTCCTCACCAAATATGAACTCAATATATCTCCAATGATCTCAATACATAGAAAAAGGATCTCAACCAAGGTCTCTAGGGTGTACTGAAATCTACCTGAAATAACCCATTAAGTAGGGTATCATATGCATGCATGAGTTGATCATGACGATTCCTCAAACCCTGCCTAGGGAAAGCAATTAAATTATAGAGGATCCAACCCCATTCATGTAGATGGATTATTGAAAATCCATTACATATTAAACCTATATAAGGGATCACAATCCTATGATTGGGAAATAATACCACAATATACCCCCATAGGAATTGACAAAGTGAACACACCCAACTGATATTGGTCTACATTAAATAGATGGAGGGATAAAACTTACCCTAGAAAAATTACACTGCATGTATTGTATGCCCTAGGTCTTCCCATGTATCATAGAATCACACAATAGGTATTTATCCAAACACATGATGCATTATTTAAGATACACATTGTTTAGAGGTCATTCCGACACTCATCGTGTCATATGTCTGAGTCCATGTAATATAGTCATGCCCATGTACTTAAGGTTTTTGTTGTGTAATATAGTCGTGCCTTTGTACCTGGTCATGTCCAAGTACTAGGTCGTGCCCTTATAGTCCAGTCATGCCCATGCCTATGCCCATGTACCACTAGGGTACACAATGAGATTTCATCCATGAGTCACACAGTGTGTGACACATGTTAGATGGCATGTGATATTTTTCTCAGCGCATAAACTCTAGTGTTATATGAGGGGACTACACAATGTGTTTTCTTCTATAGTACATGTTGTGTAGTCAATATTTTCACAAAAATTATAGACCATTCCATGTGTGAAACTTGCACCAATTATTCCATTGATTCTACCACTAGACCCATTGGTAAATGTATACTTGGGATCACTCATTCCTATCCATCTCTAGGGACTAGATTCCAACCACTCAAATCCCATAACAAAGCATCTTCCTTTATACTTCCATGTCAAGATGTAAAATCCGTGGAACGTAAATCCCTATCTAATCTAGAACCATCATTTATCTTCCAATTTCATTGTTTCACTTCGATCAATATACTAATCATGAACCATAACTTTTGGTAATGATTGATTTCACCATAGAATAGATGTGCAACAATCGTCCACTATATATTGGTCAAACCGATGGACAAATAAAATATCAGTGATGAACATGTGAAGAATTGGAAAATAAATTCATAAAACACAAAAGTGGAATGAAAATTGTCCATTTTTTGGTTTGTCCTCAATTTGTTTCCACTAAAATGATGAATAAAGAGGAAAAATCAAACAATATCAATTCCTATATTCTAGTAAGATAATTGTATCAACTATAAATCATCCACTAATCCATGAATCAAAATGTTAGAAAAATAGATTTTAATTCGATGTGGGATAATAAATAATGGGATAAAATCCAAAAAAAACATCTTACCTAAATTTTGGATCTATTTTTGATGAATAATGGTTCTTGTCCATTGTCGTTGACTATATCCATGACCTATGTTGGCGCATAGATTTAAAAATCATAATACATTATTGATTGTCCATTAATCCTCCTAAAATGACCCTATATCAATACCTATAGTCATGAAGATAACAGTAAGAATTTTTTATAATAGTTTTTTCACAAAGGTAGGATTAGTTCAAGAATCTAAAATAATAAATATATTTATATATTTATTTATTTTATTATTTTCTCCCACAACTAAACTTTACGAAAACTCCCAATGCTGACAAATGTTATATTGTTCCTTGGGTAAAACCGGTATTTTGGACTCAATGAAGGTCTTAGATTTCCCATATGAGACCCTATTTGGATGTTACTACATTATTTCAAAAAAATTGTGCATGCGTGATAAAAGATTTTTAATATTTTTTTTATATCAACACTAAGGCTTACCTAGCCTCATAATCTAACGCCTTTCCAATTCATGTATCCAAAAATATTCTTTAATGTATTCCAAAGTCATAAAAGAAAAAAAAATAGGGATGTTGTATTCTCCCCACCTTAGGGATTTTCATCCCGAAAAGCAAAAAACCTGCTCAAAAATATGAGGGTATTGAGCTTGAATCTGGGTATCCCACTCCTAATTAATCTCTTATAGATTTATATACTACCACCAAACATAAACAAAAGGAATCTCTCACCCATGAAGGATCTTACACATCTGACCTTTGATCTCTATTAGTTACTTAGAATTTTTAGATCCATCCTCGACGTCCATCTCACCCCAATTGATGACATGGGATGGTTCATTCACATACCTTCTGATCTACAACACATGGAATATTCTGGGTACATGGTTTAACTATAGTGGTAGGTCGAAGATGTATTATGACTTTCCAACCCTAAATAGTATCTAGAAAGGTATAATTAATCTTAGATAAAACATGTTACCCTATCCAAATATATGTAATCTACATTGAGGTGAGATGTTTAGGAACACTATGTATCCCTCCTAAAACTCCAGAGGCCTCTATTGTTAGTCTGTATAGGACTTATGATATCTCTGAGTAGTCTTCATATACTCCTAAATAATCTACAGCTTCTCTATCATCACTCTCACCAACTTTGGTCCCATGATTATAAACTCTCTTAGGTTAGTCTAACACAATGGTGACCTATAGGGTCTCTCATACATGGCCTCAAATGGTTCCACATTAATGGTGGAATAGTGACTGTTGTTGCAAAAAAAATCTACCAAGGTCATGTGATCCTACAAAATTTAGCCAAAGTCCAACATTTAAGTCTACCATATGTCCTATGTAAATTAAATATTCCACTCAGTTTGGTTGTCAGTCTATGGGTGAAATGTTGTGCTCAAACAAAATTGGGTCTCAAGGGGTCCTCTAATCCTCTACATAATTTTGATGTGAAATGATCACAATGATCTAAAATTATTTTCAAGGGAAATCCATGAAGCCGGAATATATCCTACACATACAGATGTCTCAATCTCTATACTAAACCCTTCTCTTGGGTAAATTGAAATTGGTCCAACTTGGTGAGTCAGTCTATGATCACTCAAATGGAATAATTTCCTATAGAATATCATGTAAGAACTATCATTAAGTACATAGATATATCATACCAATTACACTCTATAACCTTAAGGGGTTGATCTAAACTCACTTGAACCTAGTCGTCAACCTTCACTTACTGAAAAGTGAGGCATCGAGAGACAAACTATACAACATACTTATTCATCCATGTCCACCATAACTAATACTTAAGGTCTTGGTACATCTTCACCACACTTGTATGTATCACCAAAGGGGATGTGTTAAAATCACTAAAAAACTCCTCATTTGACATCACTTCTACCATTTTTCATCCTCTAAAAAGGAATGAATGCTTCCAACCTTTAGAGAATCCAATAGGAGTAGGTTTGGGAGATATCTTAATATGTAAGGACTCAAAATATGTATTTTAAATCTAAGACTCAAAAAAATGTTGTAGAAGAAGTGGGTAAAAAATTTCAATTGGAGGTAAGTTTCACCATCCTCATCCACAACGGAAAACTGCAATGAGAATAATTACTCTGATTCCTCATTCAAAAACTATGATAAATATCTCCTGCTGAAAACATCTTCCACCACATTCTCTTTCCCAGGAGTATAAACTATCTCGAATTCATAATCCTAGAGGAACTCTTTCCATCACTTTTACCTCAAGTTAAAATACTTTCATGAGAATATATACTTGAGACTCTTTTTGTATAATATATGATAAACTAATCACCCATTGGGTAGTTTCACTACATCTTCATGGTGAATACTATTGTTTCTAGCTCCAAATCATGTGTCCCTTAGTAATGTTCATGTGGTCTCAACTATCCGGACCCATATTCAATCACCACCTACCTATGAATCATACCAAATCCAATTATAGTCTCTAATACATTATATAACACTACATAATCAACACTCTCCTTTGATAGTCTCAAGATAGGGGTGCTCATCAACCTATATCATAACTCTTGAAAGTACTTATAAAACCTATCCATTTACAAACAAAAATTTCCCTTTTTGGGAAAAGGTAGTCAAGGGAACTGATATCCTAGAGAAATCAATCATGAATCTCTAATATTATCTAGCCAGCCTAGGGAAGCTCTTAACCTTTATCATGCTCTTAAATGGCTCCCAATATAGCACTACCTCAACCTTGGTTCATACCATTTTCACATGGAAACACCCCAAACATGGTTTTTTTATTTTTTTTATTTCTCAATGTTGTATTTTCTTAGTTGAGGTTCAGGTTGAGTGTATAACAATAGTATTTGACTTTTGGTGGTTTTGGTTTGCTTTTAGTCTTGTGCATGGTTATTGTGAATGGTATTGGGAGAAAGTGTCATGGCAGGGAGTTTGTGACACCCATAGTGTAACTACATTTTGTTTATTCAAGAATCATTGGATGGGATATCCTAGTGTTTTGTGTTTTATTTTAGGGTTTTTGGCCAATTTTTCTCATCGCATTATTTGATCATGGTTTTCCCAAAATTTGCAACTTAAATCTTCAAGTTTTAAAAATGTTTCCTATATCATTCATAGGGTTTGTGCATGGTTTAAAAAACCATGCCTCAAAAGAATAAATCCATTTAAAACCTAAAAAATATATTTTAAAACCTCAATTTAAGTGATTACACATCCCATTTGATGCCATATTAGTTGGGTATTGACCAGAGGGTGCCCCCCCCCCTTTATTCTTCTTTATCTTGGGACACTTTTTGGGTGATTTATCACCAAAGGTTAGTGATTCTTCATGATTTATTCATCAAATCATTAAAATTAATCTTATCCTCATCCTCTCATATTGATTTTTTGGTTTCTCTTGGTGAGTTTTGACCTTATCCAAACCCTACTGGTGAGTTTTGATGTGTGGTTCAATTTATTTGATGATAGGGTGTGCAGATTATCTCTTGGGGTGTATTCCTCCTTCTCCCAACATCGCGTTGCATTCGCACATCATTGAGGTAGGTGTTTCTATATATTTCCTTTTCGACGCATTACATTTGATAACTGATCTTTCCTTAATGGTTTATAAATGTGATTTTCTTTCTTTCGATACATTGGCATGCTTTTTTTTGTTCTTTTATGATCTAAAATGGTGGAAAATGGTTTTCCAAAGGGTTTATTTAATTATGCCTTTGTTAAATTCATGTAAGGTTTTTTATAAATTGTCAATTGAACTTTTAAAGATAAGTTTGTTGCTATGGGTGGTGTTTTACCTTGATTATGTTTTGAAAGTGTGGTTGGGTTGTGATTTGGGTGTTATATGTAGAATTGGGTGACCTTTATGATGTGACCCTTATGTGTGGATTGTTGTGTTGATTTAAAAGAAAGTGGTGTGTCTTTAAAAGGATTTGAAAAGTGGTTTAAATTGTGCATTCATAGGATGTTGGTTTTTAAAAATTAAATTGATTGTGTTTCAAGTGTGCCTCTTTTTTGTGTTCTATAAAATTGTTCAGTGACTTGTGTGTATGGTAAAAGTGTTGTGAAATTTTTTTCGAAAAAGGATTTGGTGTGAATGTGAATTTAAAAGGGTATTTTCTTATGGAAAGGGTTTTATTTCATGTGTTTTCTCTATTATGTTTCTAAATGGGTTTTATGAGTTGAAAAAATTGTGTGAAATGTGTTTCAAAATGGTATTAGTGCTTTTTGTGACTTTAAGTGTAATTTCAAAATTATTCTTTAAACCTTGTCCCATTGGGAATTTTGAGATACGATTTTGGGGAGATTTGGTAAAAAGGCTTGTTTAGAACTTTAAAACATAATTGGTAACTATGTGATGTAAGAGGCATGTTTATCACTTTTCACATTGTTGCATGTTTTAACTTAGGCTTGGGAATGGTTTTGTATTTGAAATGATGTGAATTACCAATTTTCATCTCAAAATGTTTTTTAAAATAATTTTTAATTTATATGATGTAAAATCTCGATTGGAAACTTGTCATGTTTTGGAAAATTTATTAAAATCCTGGGTAGCATGAAGTCCTGATTGATATTTTAAAATATTTTGGAAACTGGTTTTGATTATAGTAAAGATAGTGGTTTTCATGTAATCTTTTATTATTGAATGAAAAATCTTGTAAAACAACTGGTTTTTCATGTGATTTTTGTTGCTTGGATTATATTTTGAGACCACTAGAACTTTGGATTGAATCTTCTCTAGTGGATTGTGCATGGGAACATGGTTGTATTAAGTCCATTAGAACATGGGATGTGTTCCCATATAATGGATCATGCATGAGGACATTATTTTTTGTGGTAGTTATACCATGTTTCTCTAAGTATTATTATCATCATTATCATGAGATTCCTGGGAATCTTCTAGAGGTTTTAGTGATAGTTTTTTATTGACCACGATTAGATGGTTTGGTACCCCCTTGACTTGATTAGGATAGGTGGGATGTTCCACTAGATTGGCTAGTTTAGAGTGGCCAATTGGTTATTCACTATGGTGATGCACCATATTAATGTAGGTGATTATGAATTGAGTATGTCCAGGGATATATCAATTTATGTTTAGGAAATTCCTATGATTAGTTATATATCTATTCTATTTATTTCTGTTGCATGTTGATTATTATCCTTGTTTTTTTCGTGTTTTTTGGTTTCCTTTACTATCTTCATAGCCCCTTTTATTTAACTAGTTTGGTTTTTATTTGGTTTTTGTTTTTAGAATGGGTTTTGAAAAGTAAAACCGTTTTTGAAAAGTAAAGCCACATGGGTTATTTTAAAAAGGGAATTTGTGTAAATCTCTATTTGGTTGCTTAAAATATTTTAAAAGTGTAATTTATAAATGTATTTGAAACCAGTGTTTTGAACTATTTCAGGAAATTAAATTCATAGACTCTATGGTGATTACCTACTGATCTATTTAATCTCAGACCATACTTTTTCCACTTATCATTGGTAGACCTGAACTGTTTTGCAGGTGTAGTCTTCTAATTCAGTTTCTCTTGGATCAGGTTGGTTTCATGGATGGTGGTGACCAAGAGTTCTCATTGAGATCTTATTGTAGGGGTCTATTTCTAGTTTTGTATTCATTCTTGTTTTTTCAACATTTTTTTTGTATTTGGATCAGTTGTTTATTTATTGATATTCAGTTATTGTTGTCCATGAAGTGTGCTTAGTTTGTTTATTTGATCATGTTTTTTTTTGTGAAAATCATTACCATTTTCATTACTTTGATTCTCAGGACTAGTTTCTAGCCCGTGGATATTGAGAACTCCCTTAGTTCCATGTCTTGAACCAAGTCAGGTGTCAGGTTGGATGGGATCCCATCTTGGTTTGTGACAAAATGGTATTAGAGCAGGACCATTTTTTGGGGGGTATTAGGTAATTGGATACTAGGATTGTTGGGGATCGATAGTTAGGTATAGGAAAAATGTCATGAACCATTGCTAGTTCTGATCCTCAAGTTTCTAGGGGTATTCAGGGATCTAATTCCATTGTTTGGGCTTTTGTATGAGTGGATGAGGAAGGAAAATGGAGGTGATCTAGTGTCAGGTCATGATATCACATAGATTAGTGACCCATGTTGATTCTTAGTGCATGGTTCAAGGTCCTCTTAGTTTTTGATACTTACTTGGGGCATGGACCACTAACAATGTTGTTGGGCTAAGCATGACCACTAGTTCCTCATTCTGAGAGTTTTTTGGAATTGTTCATTTGGGATGGTTTTTGTCAGTATGAGTTGTGTTTTGTTTTGGTTTCTATTGGTGTGAGTGGGATTTTAAAATGAAAATTTATTTTGAGATGGAAATTATTTCTTTCAAGTTATTTTGGATTGAAAAATTGGTTTTAAAATAGGAATTTATTGGGACTAAAAGTTTGGTGGATGCTTGGGTTTTATGATAAAGTGGTATGTGTGACTTTTTGTATTCCTTCTAGACATTCGTATATGTGTGGGTATGTATGGAAATAGTATTTTGGAATGTGTGAATGGGTTATATAAGTAGATGCAGTATGGACACATATATGATGGTTTATAGGATACCATGGGTGAGTTTTTTAAATAAAAGGTTGTGCTTGGTTTTTCCAAAATGGTTTTTGAAAGGGAAAATGATTTCAGAAATTGTTTTTGATTTGAGAAGTGGGTTTTGTTTATGAAAATTGTACTTGTAAGAAAGAGGTTTTGAAATTGAAATTAAAAGGGTATATTTTGAAAATTATTAATTGTGGTTGTGCTTGTATGTGTTTTTTATTGTGAGCCTATTATTTTGGATCAAATTTTCTTTTTGATTGTGTTTTGGGTTGATGTTGATTTTGGTTTTTTGTTCCTTGTGTTTTTCAAAATGTTCCCCCTGAAAGGTCCCCAAATTTTCTAGTGGGTCTCATTCAGTTTCTGGTCCATCTCAGTTGTTACACATCTTTCATGGTGATCGAGATCCATTAGATTCAGTGGTATGGCTTGATGAATTTTAGAATGTCTCTGGATCATTGGAAACTTGTGAAGATTTAAGAGTGTGTTCTGTTATGGTTTTGTTTGAGGGTCTAACTTTGGATCAGTGGAAGGTGATTTCTCCATCATTGATACAATTTGGGATTATTTGGGAAGTGTTTAATACCACTTTCATTTGATGGTTTTTTCTTGTATAGGTGAATATGAAGAAAGTGGAAGAGATCTTGAGTATTCAACAAGGCATGTGGTCAATGAAGGAATACACTGATCATTTCAACATTTTGGTTTCTTTCTCTTTGAATATAGAATCGTAGGATCTATTCAAAACCCCTCCTTTAATTTGGGGTCTTCTCCTAGAGATCAATTTGTGAGTACTTTCATCTATTGAAGTTTAGTTCAAAAGGTTAGAAGATTAATTGTTCCTAGCTGAGTTGATTTATAGAGCACAAGCAGTTGGAAATCCGGTGCCTCTTTCTTCTCATGGAGGTTCCCCTTATGGAAGGAGGTGTCTACTAAAAGAACGTATTCCAAAGGATTCTTCTTTATTGGTTTCATATTCTTTCACATTCAACTAGTCATTCATATGCTTTTAGTGTGGTCGGTTCGGGCATTTGAAGTTGTCTTTTAATAATCCTCCAAATACTTGTCATCATTGTGGCAATTTGGGTCACCTAGAGAAGTTTTTTAAGAATAATTTCATGAGGAATAGGCCTCTATTTGAGGATGTTAGTTCTTGTCTATGGGGAAGAAATTTCTTTAGACATCATGGCTCTATCCGCAGGCCCCAAAGTGAAACTTTTTTTCATAGTTAGGAATGATCGGTGGTTTGGGGAACCTTGGCCCAACTTTTGTCTCCAGCATTAGAGTAGAGAGATTTGAAGTTCTATGTCATAATTTTCATTACTCTTTTATGTTTCCCATTGTTGTAATAATCTTGGTGGTTTTTTTCTTTTGTAACTTGAATATTTTTTCCTTATGGATGTGGATCCTTTAAATGGTTAGACCTTTTTGGTTTTTTTATGTTTTGGTTCTTCATCGTTCCCATTTTGGAGATGCTTGTGTATTGCAGAAATAGTAAATTGGTGTTTTGTTTATTGTTTGGATCAAATTTATTCCATGGTTTTCTCCTTGTGTTGTGAGTTTTTTGGTTTATGTGGGGAGTTTCCCAATTCCATGTTGTTCGGACCATGGTGGTGTTGTTGGGAGTTCCCGATTCCGATAGTGGTGTTAGCTAGTTCCTTATGGTGGGGATAACCCTTCACTATTTCTCATGGTTCTATATCTTGTGATTCCTTTTAGATATATTTAGGCATAAATTGAGGATTGAAAGGTTCACCCTTATGTTCATGGTTTTTTTCGATGTTATTCGGTTTTGGGATCGAGTTTTGTTTGTCATCCGAATGGATGACTTTATAGGGGAATAATGATTTTGTAGTGGGAATAATTGTCGCAACCTGACCATGGTTTTCTTTTATTTTTATTTATTTCTCGATTTTGGGTTTGGGTTGAGTGTTAGAAAACAATATTTGGATTTCGGTGGTTTCAGTTTTCTTCTAGCCCTATGCATGGTTATTGTGAATGGTATTGGGATAAAGTGGCATGGTGGGGAGTTTATGATGCCAACGGTTTCACTACATTGTGTTTAAACCATTCAAGTGTCATTGGGTGGGATATCCTAGTGTTTGGGGTGTCATTTGATGTTTTTTGGACAATTTTTATGTTCACAAGGTTTGATCACGGTTTTCCCAAACCATGCAAATTAAATCTATAAGTTTGAAAAAAAATTCCAATAGCATTTGAATGGTTTTTGCACGGTTTACAAAACCATGTAGAAAAACCATACAACCCATTTAACCTAAATAATTTTTATTTTAAAAACCCAATTTACGTTATTCCACATCCCATTTGAATCCCTATAAGTTAGGTATCAAACAAATGTCCCCCCTCATTATCATTCATCGTGGGAAACTTTTTGGGTGATTTGTCACCAAGGTTAGTGATTCTTCATGATTTATTCATCAAATCTTTCTCTTTCCTCTTATCCTCTTAATCCTCTATTGATTTCTTGGTTTCTCTTAGTGGTATTGCACCTTATCCAAACCCTTGGGGTGAGGTTTGATGTGTGGTTTGATTTATTTTATGATAGGGTGTGCATATTGTCTCTTGGGGTGTATTTCACCTTCCTCCAAATTCTAGTTGCATTTTCACATTGTTGAGGTAGTTGTTTCTATTCATTTACTTTTTGTAACATTTAATTTTATGCTTGATATTTCCCTAATGGTTTATAAATTTTATTTTTTTTCTTGTGATACATTGGAATGATATATTTTGGTGTTTTTGTGATGGAAAATCAGTGTGAAATGGTTTTCCAAAGGATTTATTTAATTATTCCAATGTTAAATGCATGAAAGGTATTTGATAAAATTCCAGTTGAACTTTTAAATTGAAGTTGTGTTCTTTGGGTGGTGTTTTCCCTTGATTATGTTTTGGAAGTATGGTTGGTTTGTTGTTTGGGTGTTATATGTGGAATTGAGTGACCTTTATAGTGCGACCCTTATGCGTGGCATGTTGTGGATATTTAAAATAAAGTGGTGTGTCCTTAAGAGTATTTTTAAAGTGTTTTAAAGTGTGCATGTGTGGGATTTTTGTTTTCAAAAATGAGATTTATTTTATTTCAAGTATTCCTCTTTGTTGTGTTTTATAAAAATTTTCAATGAATTTTTTGAATGGTGTAAGTGTTGTCAAATGTGTTTCTAAAAAGTATTTGGTTTGAGTGTGAATTAAAAGGGGGATTTTCCTATATAAAGGGTTGGATTTCATGTGTTCTTTTCTATTGTGTTTCCAAATGGGCTTTATGATTTGAGAATGTTGCTTGAAATCTGTTTCAAAATAGTCTTGGTTCTTTGTGTGACTTTAAGTGTGGTTTCAAATTTATTCTTTAAAACTTGGACCATTGGGAATTTTGAGATATGGTTTTGGGGAGAGTTGGTATAAAGTAAATTTTGTAACTTTAAAACATACTTGGTAACTATTAGATGTAAGAGGCCTATTTGGAACTTTCCATATTGTTGCATGTTTTTACTTGGGCTTGGGAATGGTTTTTTATTTAAAATGATGTGAATTCAAGATTGTCATCTTGGAATGTTTTTGAAAATAATTTTTAAGTTATGTGATGTGAAATCCCAGTTGTCATCTTGGCATGTTTTTGAAAAATTATTGAAATATTGGGTAGCATGAAGGCTTGGTTGGTATTTTAATATGTTTTATAAAGTGGTTTTAATTATGGTAAAGATGGTGGTTTCCACTTGAGCCTTTATTGTTGAATGAAATCTATTGTGAAAGAAGTGGTTTTCCATTTGAGTTTTGATGCTTGGCTTATATTTTGAGACAATTAGAACTTTGGATTGACTCCACTCTAGTTTCTTGATCACAGGAACGTAGTTGTATTGAGTCCATTATAACTTGGGACGTGTTCCCCTCTAATGGATCATGCATTATGAAATTGTTGGCTATGGTTTCAATACCATGTTTTTAAAAGTATTATTAACATAATTATCATGGTATTTTTGGGCATCTTCTAGAGGTTCAAGTGATGGTTGTTTATAGACACTGATTACACAGATTGGTACCCCCTAGACTTGATTGGGAAAGGTAGGACATTCCATTGGATTACCAAGTTTATAGTGTCTAGTTGGTTATTGACTATGGAGTTTCACCATATACTGTCATGTGAGTCTGAAGTGAGTACATCCAAGGATTTCTCTAGAGATTTTTAGGAAATTCCCATGATTATTTGTCTATTTGTTCTATTTATTTCTGCTACATGTTGGATATTATCATTGCTAGTTATTCCTTATTTTTTGGTTTCCGTTACAATATGCACATCCCCTTTTTAGTTATCAGGTTTGGTTTTTATTTTTGTTTTGGTTTTGAAATGGGTTGTGGAAAGTGAAACTATTTTTGAAAAGGAAAGTTTTGTGTGTTATTTTAAAAAAGGGAATTTGTGGAAAGTTTTATTTGTTTTCTTAAAATGTTTTAAATCATAATTTATAAATGTATTTCAAACTAGTGTTTTTGGAATATTTTGGGAAAGGAAATGCATGGAATATGTGGTTATTACCTACTGATATGTTTAAGCTCACACCCTACATGTGCCACTCGACATTGGTAGACCCAAGATATTTCTCTGGTGTAGTTTATTGGATCGGTTTCTCATGATCCAGGTTGGTTTTTTGGATGTTGGTGACCAAGTGGTCATGTGGAGATATTGTTGGAGGGGTCTAGTTCTAGTTTTGTATTTAGTATTATTTTTTTAATAAGTTGTTGTATTTGTATCAGTTTTTTATTTATTAATATTCACTTATTTTTTGCCATGTAGTGTGCTGATTTTTTTATTTGATCCTAGTTTTTTTGTGAAAGGTCATTCCCATTTTGATTAATTTTATTCTCGGGACTATTTTCCAGCTTTTGGGGATTAGGAACACCCTTTGGGCCATGTCTCAGACCGGGTTGGCTGTCATGTTGGATGGAATCTCGACTTGGTTCATAAAAGACACCCTATATTGAGATGAAATGTCCTAAAAAGTAGTCCTTCTGAATCCATAACTGACACTTAGAGAGTTTCACATAAATTTGCTCCTCTCAAAGTATATCTTGAACAATCTTCAAGTGTATCATATGCTCCTCCTCAAACACCGAGTATACTAGAATTTCATTGATGAAGACCACCACAAACCGGTCTAATAAAGGCTAAAAGAGCCGATTAATGAGTCCCATGAACACTATTAGGGTGTTTTTCATGAAAAAATACATCACCAAGTACTCATAATGATTATAGAAACATCAAAATGTTGTCTTTGATATATTCACAGCACATAATCAGAGTTTGAGATAACCTGATCTGAGGTCAATCTTTGATAACCATCTCTCCCCTCTCAACTGGTCAAAGAAGTCATAAATCCTCAGTAGTGGATAGTTATTCTTCAAGGACACCTGGTCTAGGAGATGGTGATCCACACACATACTCAAGCTCCCATCCTCTTTATTGTAAAAGAAAACTGGGGCTGCCCATGTGGGAACACTATGTCTAACAAAACCCTTTCTCTACAATTACTCCATATAGAGACCCTATCCTTTTACACATAACAATACATGATTTTAAGCTTAATTATACATCAGATTACAAGCCAAGGATCATTAAGTCTAGTGTCTTTGGAAACTAGGTACATAACACCGATAACATGGGGCTAAAAAAACTTCTTTATTTAATCTCCATAAAGAGCTCCTAAATTCCCTTAATCTCTTACATCTGTATAGGGTACCCTGGGTAACACATGAACAAAGGGATGAGATAAAAATCCCAGTAAAGGAAAGAACATAAGAATAAAATTTAAGCACATGAATTAGGAGGGTTTATATAATGATATTGGAAGAATAGAACATATGGAATCATAACATATAAACATGGGATCATAAAACCATGGAATAAAATAAGAATGGGATCATATAATCATGAGATTATATAAGCATAGTTTCATAGGGAGGTGGCAGAAACTTTAAACATGACTTTTGTACGAGTCAAGGCTAACCGCCAATCTCGTTTCCCATAGTAGCACAAGCCAAGGCTAACCGCCCGGACTGTTTGCCCACAATATTCTCATGAGACATTAACTTTACCCAATGAATTGGATAACTATATGGGTGAACCCATCTAAGCTTATTCATGTATATTCTTTCCACATAAAGAATCTCACATAATCAATCATACATAAACATAAGAGTACCCAAGGAAAGAAATGGGCACACAATCACGTCATGAAGCATAATAAAAAGGGACGTAACATACAAGCATCCATGGAAGAAAGGAATTAAACAATAAATAGAAATTAATAATGTATAAAGGCATAAATTATGACAAGAGAGAACAAACTTAAGTTATAACATGTAAAAATAGTTTTTACGAATCTTTGAGTCAAAACATTTTAGTGTGGTTTAAGAAAACATCGAATATCTCTTAAAACGAAAAGCGGCATAATGGTTTTTATAAAACCAGAAGTAAACCAGGAGGGTTTTCATAATAAATAGACTGATTTTATAAATAAAAATGTGACTTAAACAGAGGATATAGTACACTTGATAATAGGAAAGAATTCGGGATGTTCCCTTAAAACGGGTTCACTTATCAGGAAGTAATGAGGAGAGAATCACTTAAAAGCACGCATATCCCCAAAAGATAGTGATGAAATAGTATTGATAAATAAACTTGGAACATTTACACAAAATTTATAGTATGCACATGAAAAGATAAGATAACATAATTTAGGTAGAAAGGTAGATAAGACAACCCAAAGGAATAAAAGAGGTTCGGGTAGAATTCTTTACGGATTATCGGTATGGTATCGGGAGTACATAAGGGGGATTAGTGAGAGAGGAAATGGAATTTTAATCACTTATAAATAAAGAGGGAAGTATGGGGGAGGTGCTAAATCATACCCCATAATCAATAATTACACACAACATGTCCTAACATAGTGAACAATCTTGAATAAGGGTGAAATTGAGAGGATCCCTTACCTTAGGTCTGTTGGTGTTCTCCGCTTGATATTAATGACTTAAATAGTAAAATTAGGTTTATTAATAAATAGTTCCATAACATTATCTAAATGTAAAAGATTCAGAAAAACCTTTTTAAGTTCATTTATACCCATTTTGATTGATTACAAGGTTCAATTTCATTGTTCGGGTCCTTTTGTTTCATTTGTTTTAATGATCAGTTCAATTGTATTTAGGTTCAAATAAATTGTAAGATGAAAGTGGTTGTCCAGAATTTAAGTTATATAAAATTAGTGTACATCCATTAGGTTACATTTTTACAAAATTAATTTGGTTAATTAGAGTTAAATAGAACCTTTACATTAAACATTAATGATAAACACTTGAATTAATTTTAACGATTTTTCCCATAATTGACTTGTTTTGTATTATTGTTTTATATAATGAGTGTAAGAGGATTACAGAACCTTAAATAGGACATATAACATATATAATAATCTTTTACAACCATAACTTAAATGGTTTCATGACCAGAAACAAAATGATAAAAGAATTTGAAAACACATTATCCATGATGTTGGTAATTTGACACATCACGGACGATGTTTTAATTATAGAACATGAGGGAGAGGATGAGAATCATGATGCTTGAAATTTTCCATAAACATGATTAGAATCCAGAATATATGAGATTCTGGAGCTTTCATTCCTTTTGGATAAGGTAAGGGGAAGAGGGTATAAGAAAATAAAGAAAATAAAAACAAAACACTTGAAAACGAAAGAGGGTTCTTACCCTTTGATCTCCTCTCTTTGAGACTCCTCTTAGGGGCTTTGATTTTGGTCTTTTGGAAAGAACAGAAAGACTTGTACATGGGTAAAGAGCTTGGGAGGGTAATTGGGTATAATTTTGGCTTGGAAAAAGGCTTGAGAGGTGTGAGGGAAAGAGGTAAGGAGAGGGGGTATTTATAGTGAGGGAGGAGAGGGTTTTCCCAATTGTTTATTCAATAGTGTTTTAATTTCCCTCAAGACAAGGAATAGTGATGATTCCTTGACCAAAAATAGTAAATTTATCATGTGAATCCGAACCAATTGGGCTTACATAAGCAGAACATCATCATGACTTCATAATTAATGTATTTTTTCTTATTTTGTGAATTATCGTATTTCACTATTCATCAAAATTTCAAGTATTTCAGAAAAATCCCAAAAATTTACCCTAACCATTTTTGATGTGTATAATACAAAAATGAAGTCCATTTTTCAAAAATAATTTTCTAAATATGATTATTTTAATATTTAATTGAAATCATTATTTATTATCAAAAACCAGTTTTAATACATTCATTAATTTATTCTAAAATATAGGTATGTCGTACTTTCAACCTCAATATTATTTTTATACTATCATAGGTGAGGTTACTATTCATTAGGGTATATAACTATTCATAAGATTATTTTACTATTCATTAGGGTAGGTTACTATTCACCAAAAATTAAGTTTTTCTTATCAGATTCCAAATAACTTACTGATTACAACTGTGTATGTCGTATTTTCTAAATTCCAAACACAGAAGTGACAAACTTATGTTTAAAGGTAATTTAGCACTTAGTAGTTCATTGTGTTGTGTTTTCAAGTGATTTTATGACATACTTATGAGAAGGGAATTTTCATTAAAAAAACATTGGGTCGTTACACTCCAACTACACCTTCATCTCACAAAGATCTATAGGTGCCATCCAATATGATAGCAAAAATATTGGGAAGTCCATGGGTAAAATGATATAAAAAATTATATCTATAATTGGGGATAAAAGATCATCATGTATTTAGGAAATACTTCCTCATACTCTTCCACCATTATAATATCATATACTACTGTAAGGGTAATACTCTCCAACTAATGGGTAATTGGTTGTATCCTCCTTTTTATGAGCCCATACTACCCTTTCTGGGTTTCCTGCTCACCTATGAAGGAAAAATTCATTCCATTCTCATGGGAACACCACACCCTCCACCTAAAATTTACAATATGGGCATGAACTATGGATATTCAGTCCATATCTAAGATGCCATCATATGGCATCATCACTAATACAAAGAGATGTCATGAGAATCTCTCTCCTACAAGAGTTAGGTTACACTATCAAAAGAAGTTTTTGATCACTGAATCGCCTTCAGTAGGAGTCTCCAAGTTTAAGGTTTGAGCTAAGGGATTAACTGGAATCTCTAGGTCTCAAATAAGAGAAGTGGAAAGAAAAGATCAACATGCACCAGTGTCTATCAGTACTAAATATAAAGTAGAGAAGACACAGATTGTAACTTTAATTATCCAAAGAATCTATGGGTAGAAGGCTTCCAATGCCTTCATTTATCCT
Source organism: Viscum album (assembly GCA_963277665.1). NCBI lineage: Eukaryota > Viridiplantae > Streptophyta > Magnoliopsida > Santalales > Viscaceae > Viscum > Viscum album. The sequence goes on from OY728166.1 coordinate 789,104,654, forward strand.
CATCCTTGACCAGAATCTCCCTAATCCTATAATGGACTACCTTGGGGTGGAGGTGGTAATATGTCAAACCATCTTCCAGCTCAATCTACTCTCCCTACTCATGTTCCATGTCTACCACCCAGGGGACCTCCCTACTCCTACTATTATCTCTTCATGGGTGGTCTAATAACTATCTCTCTATCATCTAAATGGAAGGTCAAACAATCCCACATGAGATATCCCAAACCATTACAAGATAAACAATACCTCTATCTAGGTTGGCTAGACTCATTCTGAGATCCCTAAACTATATACCCACTATCCTAAGATTATCTCCTAAATCATCTCGCATTCCTAGATCCCTATGTCTACTATCAACTACTAGATGCCTAGGTATCAGCTCCTATTTTCCCACTACTAGTACCAACTGTCAGCATCTTCTCACACAAAAATCTCTCTACTACCAAAGCCCACTTAGGCAGTCTAGCATAGGTAGGAATTCAAAGAGATATCACTTAAGCCTTGATATCTCAGTATAGGACCTGATCAAAGTTTCATTACTGGATAAATGTGTAAGAACCTGGGTTTTTAGAACGGGTTTAAATACCGACCCTGTTTTAATTTTTTTGACTTGTTTCTGAGGAAACTGGAAAAAAAGGGAAGTTTCTGGAAATTTTCATACTACACGTCGTGTACTTTAAGTACACTCCATGTATGTCTAGGTGAGTGGCCGACCGTGTGCCCACTGAGTACATGTCGTGTGGTGACCGTGTAGTAGTTTCTTACTACATGGCATATAGTTTTGAACATGCCGTGTAGACCCCCGACCGTGTGAGGCCATACATGGTGTGTAGGCCGTTGACCAGGTAAGAAACAGGGACACGTCGTGTTCCCTTTGGATACGCCGTGTAGTCTAGACTTGTGTGAGGGATATACATTGCATGTGGGTATGTCGGAGAGGAAGAGAAGAGGAACCCAGTACATGCCGTGTGCCCAGAGGTACACGCAGTGTACTCATGTCGGCTGGTTTGGAAAGTAATTCGGCGGAATCAGCCATCTTTTGAACAGTTAAATGAAATATACACGGTGTGTAGTCCTAAAGTACACGCCGTGTACTTTCTTTTTTCACTTAATTCAGGAAGTAGCCTCGTTTTTTGAGGTAGAACTCCCCTCCTCCACCCGGATACGCGAACCAGGCTGGCCGAACCCCATTTCTACACCTGATCGTCCTTCTGAGACCCATTTCGATTGCTGATTAGTGCGTTGGAACCCCCTCGGTAAGGCCTCGATTCCCCTTTGGCCGTTTTGTCTGATTTTCTTTCTAGAACGAGTTATATCCCTTTGAGCGGTTTTGAATCTTTTGTAGATTCACCGCGTTTTAGACTGAATTGGCAGGTGTTACCGGAGGAGTAGCATCGTGCGAGTCTCAGGTAGGTGGTGCATACCTTATTTTGTGTTTTCGTGGTTGTTTGGGTAATGCGACCTTCAGTGCGTTTTCGGGTATTTTTGAGCAGGACCCATTTTATCTACTTTTTCATACTGAATTGTTTATGGGACCTCTGGGATGCTTTTGGGTATGCCTGATTACCAGTTTGCACAAGTAGGGCCGGGTGAGGGGTCGTTGCTCGTCGGGGCATTTTGGCCGGGGAACGCCAAAATGGTTTTAATTGATATATGATTGTTATAAACTGTTTAGTTTATTTTGTTAAAGCCTGTTATAAGTTGTTAGAGGCATTTAAGACCTCTGTGCTGGTATGGGACAGCACCTGGTATAGTGCAATTTGACTATTTAGCTGGTTTTTCCTAGTTATGTTTTCTATTTAACTATGTTATATATGCGATTGTTGAATTGCATCTTCTGGACCCTTTGGGTTGTCTTGGGCTTGGCCCGGTTATGCTAGAGTGATGCTGATCACAGGTTGGGGCTTTGCTCGGGTTACTTTGGGTGGTCTTGACCACAGGATTGGGCTTCATGGATGTCATCTTGAGGCAGTATGACTGTCAGGTTGGGCATGGCCCAGGATACTAGGGTGGTGATTCCATCGGACTTGAGCGACATGGTCGCAGGGACACGAGGTGTCAGATGTTTTGGTGGCTTAGGACTATTTTGTTGATTACCTCTCATCGGGACTTTGAGTAGTGTTCACACAGAGATACTCCGCGATGAGGTGGTTTTGACCACTCGTGTGGGTAAAGGCCCCTGTAGTTGCGGTTAGGTATTTTTGGTTGGGGGTGCTTGCCGTAGAAATCGACGTGGGTGGTGAGTAGCCTTCAGGAAATGGGTGTGCCTTCGGGATGTCGGTACTTGAGACACGAGGTGTCAGGAGGCACATGGTGTTGGGTTACTATTTGTGGGTGTGCCTTCGGGATGTCGGTACTTGAGACATGAGGTGTTAGGAGGCATTTGGTACCGGGTTACTAATTGGGGCGTGCCTTCGGGACGTAGGTACTTGAGACACGAGGTGTCAGGTGGCACACAGTGCCGGGTTACACGACAGAGATTCCGGCGTTGGCCGAAGCAGGTGACACTCCATGGTGGCTGTTGAACACCAGTGGAGTTTGTATTTATTTTTGCATTGTATTGATTACTGCTTTCCTGGTAAATGCATGACTGCCTAAACACTTATATTAGGTATGCACCTCTGGGTGGTATCCTACTAAGACTTGTCTCACACCCTACATGGGCCCTTCGGGATGCGTGTAGACTTTATGAAATTGCGTGCAGGTAAAGGGTCAGCCTCAGGAGGTGTACTTTAGTGCTATTGACTTGGAGACTAGCATGAACCCTGAGGTCATGTCGTACTGGAGTTACTTGTTTAGTATTATTTTCTTGCATCAGCGTGTCTACTTTATATTGTAGCTATGGATGGTTATCCATTGGCACTATGATATATATATATATATTGATGTGTATGGCTTGTTTGGATGCATGCTTGGTTGTATTAGCAGTTATTGCAGTTGATTGCTGGCATGATGTTCTACTGCTGTTGTTTTTATATTGCTTCCACTGTTTATTGTTATTGAATGTGCTTCCGCTATGCGGGTCTGGTTTGAGTCTGCTGATTCATTTATTTCCGCTGCATATTTAGTATTCTACTCGGACCGGTACCATTTTATTCCTTCGGGAGGGTATATCCTCCCCATTATACCTATCAGACCCTCACTGCTAGTCGGCAGCCTTTGGCGTTCAGGGGAGGTGTGCCTAAGGTAGTGACACCCGACCCGTTCGGCACTGTTCGGGTGGCTGGCCGAGTCCGGGTCGTTACAAAGTGTTATCAGAGGAGTTCTTAACAAGGATTTAGTAGCAATGTTTTTCTGGATACTAATGATATTGAGACTTCTCTTTTTATTTCTGTTGGTTTTACTATTTGGGATATGGTAGACTGGAGATAAGTTGTGGTTATTGGGACTGGTTTTTTTAGCTTATGCTTGGGTGCCTGCAGCCATAGGTATGAGGTATGGACCTAGTTTACATGGGTGAGAATTTCTATTTTCTTTTTCTCAGATTAGGGTTTATACGATTTCCACCTCAGTGGCTCACTTGGTGTGTGATGTTCTGCATTGTGATATGTGACCCTTGACCCGGTGTGGTAAGGGAGAATTGGACCTTGGCCCGGTATGGAAAGGCTTGATTCTTGGCTTTTGATAGGCACATTTTTAGGGTATTTCAATTTCATAATTGCACATATGCTTTGTGAAGTGATAATACCATGTGAATAAAATAAATCAATTTCCATGATTTAACTTCTTTGAAATGTAAAATGGTGAAATTCCGGATAGAATTGCTAGTTGTTGCAATGTGTATTCCATGCTTTATTTTTTGTAGAATTGCATGTGGCAGGGTTTTGGGTCTGACTCTTATGAGAGTAGGTAGGTACTATGATTGAGGCAGTGTAACTTTCAGGATTGGGCGACTCGGTCGTCAATTTGAGGCAACGTGAGTTTTCGGGATGGGCATGGCCCGAGGTATTATCGATACTTGGATCTGTTGAGTGGGTAAGGAGGCCATAAAGCCGGGATGCCGTGGGGCATGGGTTGCGGTGAGGGGAAGTAAGGGTAGTTGTTATGCACTTCCTTTTACTGTTTCCCTTATCTACGTAGAATATATTGTTATATATATTTATGTGGGTTGTCTGACCATTTATGCTATTCATCGGGTTACTTCTTCACGACACGATGGAGCAACAGGCAGGAGGGGATATGGTACCGTAGGATCAGGTTCAAAATCTGGTGCAGACAGAGCATGAGCTGCAGGTATAGGCACAGGGACAGGATCAGGTTCAGGATCCAGTGCAGGCAGGGCAGTAGCCGGGTTTGGCAGCGTTCGGACCATGGCTTGACGAGCAGCTCCGAGCTAGCCTAGTTCGCGTCTTGCAGGGGATTGACAGAGGCACACAGGGTACAGAGCCTTCTATGGCGTATCCGACATGAGAGTTCCATTCGCAGCACCCGCCGCTTTTTCAGGGTGAGGGTGGTCAACAGGCGGCAGAGAACTGTATAGAGAGTATGCACATGATCTTCGAGCAGCTCGAGACGCCTTCAGGGCGGAGGGTCAAACTGGCGACATACATGCTGAGAGGACCGGCGAAACATTGGTGGGATGTGCAGGTACAGGCTCGTAGGAATGAGGGACTGGTGTGGAAGGACTTCGAGGATAGGTTCTTTGAGCACTTCTACCCGAAGACACTAAGGGAAGAGAGATCTCGGGAGTTCTTGAGTCTTCAGCAGGGGGAAATGTCTGTCATGGACTACGCAGCTACTTTCACAGAGTTGTCTCACTTTTCACCTAGTATGGTGAGAGATGATGCAGCTAGGGTGAGGTGCTTCGAGGATGGCTTGCGACACGCCATTCGGGTCCAGGTGAACATTTTAAGGCTAGGTTCTTTCTCCGAGGCAATGAATCAGGCGCTTATAGCCGAGGGCAATGAGAGGGAGAAATATCGCTTGGGCAGGATGACAGATTCAGCTGACGATTCGGACAGTAGGAAGTGAGGACGAGATGAGTTCCAGCAGGGAAGTCAGGCTAGGGATTCAACTAGACCACCTCGTGGGAGTTCTTCAGTGATTTTCTTCCAGTGTGGATAGTCGGGACATGTTCGGGCGCAGTGCGACAGGCCTCTGAAGGAGTGTCAGGCATGTGTACAGGATGGGCATCTAGAGAGGTTTTGTAGGCAGCCTTCTCAGATAGCCGGCAGGCATGGACCAGGACAGACTGCAGTGTCTGGAGTTGGTCCGGGTTCGGTACCCGGAGAGGTTAGTTGAGGTTCAGCTGTTCACGGAGGCCATGATAGATATAGTGGGACCCAACTCAGGGGTCAGTGGCTGGTGACTGGAGCAGCACCGCAGGGAGGTCAAGCGTCAGGAAGCCGTGTTTCAGGCCAGGTGCACGCCATGGAGCTGCCAGAGGCTGAGCAGGCCGGTGAGCCGATGACATTTAGAGGTACACCGCGGTGTGACCGTGATCTCCATGTTTCCTTTTTGGCATGACCTGTAGAGGTATATCTTTTTTGAGTGCACGAGGTGCACAGGATCTTTGTGGACTGACTAGATGCTAGTCAGTGGGTTGGCACCATCTCGGGTGCATGATATATATATAGATATATATATATGTATATATATATATATGTATGTATGTATGTATGTATGTATGAGGTGTCGTAGACATCGGGGCATCGTGGATGTGGGTTACATGAGGTGTCGTGGTCATCGGGGCACTGTGGATGCAGGTTACTTGAGGTTCTAGGCACCAGGACCTCGTAGAGACGGACACTGATGCGGTGCGAAGTACTTTGTGTGTCGGAAGTGACACAGGAGGACCAATGAGGTGCAGGGGTGACGATGCGTCACAGGAGGATTTTTGCTTCCAGAAAATAGGTTAGTAAACCCTATTTGTTTTACGTTTTGTTGGGTTGAGACTGGGTAAGGCAATTTCTAAGGTGGGGAGCCCCCTTGAAGAATTTAGTCGGAACCTTTGAGATCGGGGTATTCCGGGTTGTTTAACTAGGATGAGCGTGTTCGGTTCCATCTCCTAGTTTCGTTTGGTAGCTCGGGGACGAACTACGTTAAGGTGGGGAGTTTGTAAGAACCCGGGTTTTTAGAACGGGTCAAAATCCCGACCCTGTTTGAATTTTTTTGACTTGTTTCCAAGGAAACTGGATAAAATGGAAAGTTTCTGGAAATTTCTAGACTACACGTCATGTACTTTAAGTACACGCTGTGTATGTCTAGGTGAGTGGCCAACTGTGTGCTCGCCGAGTACATATCGTGTGGTGACCGTGTAGTAGTTTCTTACTACACAGCGTGTATTTGTGAACACGCCGTGTAGACCCCCGACCGTGTGAGGCCATACATGGCGTGTAGGTCATTGGCCGGGTAAGAACTAGGGACACGCTGTGTTCCCTTTGGACACGACGTGTAGTTTAGCCCTGTGTGAGGGATATACATGGTGTGTGGGTATGTCAGCGAGGAATAGAATAGGAACCCAGTACACGCCTTGTACCCAGAGGTACACGCCGTGTACTCATGTCGGCAGGTTTGGAAAGTAAGTCGGCGGAATTAGCCATCTTTTGAACAGTTAAATGAAACATACACGGCGTGTAGTCCTAAATTACACGCCGTGTACTTTATTTTTTTCTCTTAATTCGGGCAGTAGCCTTATTTTTTAGGCATAACACCCCTCCTCTACCCAGATACGCGAACCAAGCTGGCTGAACCCCATTTCTCCTCCCGATCGTCCATCCAAGACCCATTTTGATCGCTGATTAGTGCGTTGGAACCCCCTCGGTAAGTCCTCAATTCCCCTTTGGCCATTTTGTCTAATTTTCTTTCTAGAACGATTTATAGCCCTTTGAGCGGTTGTGAATATTTTGTAGATTTACCACGTTTTAGACTGAATTGGCGGGTTTTACCAGAGGAGTAGCATCGTGCGAGTCTTAGGTAGGTGGTGCATACCTTATTTTGTGTCTTCGTGGTTGTTTGGGTAACGCAACCTTCAGTGCATTTTCGGGTATTTCTGAGGGGGACCCGTTTTATCTGCTTTTTTATACTGAATTGTTTATGGGACCTCTGGGATGCTTTTGGGTATGTCTGGTTACCAGTTTTCGCGAGCAAGGCCGGGTGAGGGGTCGTTGCTCGTCGGGGCATTTTGGTCGGGGAACGCCAAAATGGTTTTAATTTATATATTATTATTATAAACTATTTAGTTTATTTTTTAAATCCTTTTATAAGTTGTTAGAGGCATTTATGTCCTCTGTGCTGGTATGGGACAGCACCTGGTATAGTGCAATTCGACTATTTAGTTGGTTTTGCCTGGTTATGTTTTCTATTTAACTATGTTATATATGTAATTATTGAATTTCATCTGCTAGACCCTTTGGGTTGTGTTGGGCTTGGCCTGGTTACGCTAGAGTGATGCTGATCACAGGTTGGGGCTTTTCTCGGGTTACTTTGGGTGGTCTTGACCATGGGATTGGGTGTCATGGACGTCGGCTTGAGGCAGTACGAATGTCAGGTTGGGTATAGCCCGGGATACTAGGGTGGCGATGCCATCGGACTTGAGCGACATGGTCGCAGGGACACGAGGTGTCAGATGTTTTGGTGGCTTAGGACTATTTTGGTGATTACCGATCACTGGGACTTTGAGTAGTGTGCACAGAGAGATACTCCGTGATGAGGTGGTTTTGACCACTCGTCTGGGTAGAGGCCCCCGTAGTTGCGGTTAGGTATTTTTGTTTGGGGGTGCTTTCTGTAGAAATCCACGTGGGAGGTGAGGAGCCTTCAGGAAATGGGCGTGCCTTCGGGACATCGGTACTTGAGACACGAGGTGTCAGGAGGCACATGGTGTCGGGTTACTATTTGTGGGAGTGCCTTCGGGACGTCGGTACTTGAGACACGAGGTGTCAGGAGGCACTTGGTGCCGGGTTACTATTTGGGGTGTGCCTTCGGGACGTCGGTACTTGAGACACGCGGTGTCAGGTGGCACATGGTGCCGGGTTACACGATAGAGATTTCAGCGTTGGCCAAAGCAGGTGACACTCCATGGTGGCTGTTGAGCACCAGTGGAGTTTGTATTTATTTTTGCATTGTATTGATTGCTGCTTTCCTGGTAAATGAATGACTGCATAAACACTTATATTAGGTATGCATCTCTGGGTGGTATCCTACTGAGACTTGTCTCACACCCTACACGAGCCCTTCGGGACGTGTGTAGACTTTATGAAATTGCGTGCAGGTAAACGGTCAGCCTTAGGAGCTGGACTTTAGTGCTGTTGACTTGGAGACTGGCACGGACCCTGAGGTTGTGTCGTACTTGAGTTACTTGGTTAGTATTCTTTTCTTGCATCAGCATGTCTACTTTATATTGTAGCTACAGATGGTTAGCCATTGGCACCGTGATATCTATATATTGATGTGTATGACTTGTTTGGATGCATTCTTGGTTGTATTAGCAGTCATTTCAGTTGATTTCTGGCATGACATTATGTTTACTTTATGCTGGTGTTGTTTTTATATTGCTTCTGCTGTTTATTGTTATTGAATGTGCTTCCGCTATGTGGGTCTGGTTAAAGTCTGCTGAGTCATTTATTTCGCTGCATATTTAGTATTCTACTCGGACCGGTACCATTTTATTCCTCCGGTAGGGTATAGCCTCCCCACTATACCTATCAGATCCTCGCTGCTAGTCGGTAGCCTTTGGCGTTCAGGGGAGGTGCGCCTAAGGTAGTGACACCCTACCCATTCGGCACTGTTTGGGTGGATGGCCGGGTCCGGGTCGTTACAAAATGGATCTTGAACCATTTATATAGAGTATCTTGATAGGTTGTTTAACTATAATTAATACTCTACCATAGTCATGGTGACTTGCTAAAGCTATAGGATCTCCTTGATATGCACCACTCACAACGTGGATGGATAGAACTCCTATCTGAATACATGATCAATCTATATCTAATAGATAGTCATATAATCATGTGTCTGTATTACTAAAATACTCCATCACCATGTAGATTCCTAAAGGAGAATCATCACTAGGACCACCATCTAGTCTAGAGGTGTCCTCATAAAGAGAAAAACTTGGGTAACTACCTCAAGCCAGTCCTTAGCTCCCTAGGGGTATAGATTTCCCTAAAACCTAAGAGGTCATTACCTCTAGAATACATGTAGTGAGATAATTATATTCCCATCCTTGAATGACACTTCTGGTTCAATATATTTCTCAACATGTAGTGGAAATACTAGAAAATCACCCAGAGGTATCACATCTTATGCAGATCCCTACACTGAAACCTCATCACTGGGTGGATCATCATTATGATCCGGCAATGGAATCTGGGATATAAATTGTTTTGGAGGCATCCTAAAATAAAATCAAGATGTACCATGTTCAAATAGTATATATGGGGAACTTAATCAAGAAGTACATGGAAACCACCACCCATTCCTATATTATTCATGTGCTAATTGTTTCCCTACAAGTAGTTCCTATATGTACCAAGACAATAGGCATATTTTCATAGTCCTAGTGGATGAATGTGTTATCCTCCTCACCAATAATGGAGTCCCCATCCTAAAACAGAAACTTGAAACACTTTAACATTATTTCCCAAGTTCCCAAACCAAGATCACAACTAGAAAATATCCAAAATTCGGTCCTAGGATAAAACAAGATTTGATACCACTCTGTAATGACCCAACTCACCAAGGCCTACCTAGATGGTAGTAAGTTGAGTGTGAAACCACAATCCTACCTCCAAAAATCCAAGGGTTGGTGACCAATGCTGAGTAGTCATATCTCACACATGGTAGGCCTTACCCTAAGTGATTGTATACCTGCATAAATCTCCGAAAACCCATACAATGTTGAAAGGTAAAACACAACTAATACCATATTTCATGCATAACATCTATCCCACATCATAGTATGAAAAAATTACTAGAAATAATAAATTAAAATATAATCCCACTAAAACTAAAAAAAAGTGTCCAACCAGCTAAAGAGGGGATCGTTGTCAAATGTAACACCTGGAAAAAACCATGTTCTTTCTAGATTGATATGCTATACTAGCTCCAAGTCCTCCCAAGACTCTACCAAATAGACTATATTCTATATAAGACATGAAATATGTGTTCAAAGATCGTGCAAGGGTTAGTATAATAATACCCAATGGGACACCTTGAAATCACTTAAAATAAATCATCAAGAGAGTATTCAACTTATCAGCATAAAGGTTTTTCAATCAGAATATGAGACATCTAAATAAAAACAATAGCCTTTACGTACTCATAATAGACACCAAGTATCAAAGAGGTCTCAACCATAATTATATAAATAGGATTCTACCTAAGGAATCAAGGTAAAGTTCATATGGGGGGAAATCACTCCCGAAGACATGCTATCACCAAGGGATATCATTTTATAGGTTTTTATCATTAGGCCTCACCAAAAAATTACTCAATATATCTCTAAAAAACACAATACATAGATAGGGGATCTCACCCAGATCCATTGGGGTATACCAAACCCTAATTTGAATAACCTACTGAGTAGGGGATCAAATGCCCACCTAAGTTGGCCATGATGATTCCTCAAACCCCACCTAAGGAAGGTGATGAAATGAAAGAGGATCCCACCCTGGTCACATGTAGAGATTCTTGAAACTATATACAAGACTAAACTTGTATAGGGATTCAAAATCCTATGCTCATTATGTAATTCCATAATATACCCTTGTAGAAATAGACCAAGGGAACACACCCAACTAATAATTCCCTATGTTGAAGAGACAAAGGGCTTAATCCTACCCTAGAAAAAGTACGTGGCATGTACTGGGAGTACATTGAATTTCTTATCTAACTTGGGACTTCCCTAGATCTACTCATGTATTTCTATCTCACATGGAATGTATTTCTCTAAATACAAATTATGTTCTTTTATATAAATGGAATATAGAAGTTAGTCTGGAACTCAAGTTTCCACCTTCCTAAGACCATTTACTATGGTTATGTCCTTGTACTTTGGGTCATGCCTATGTACTATGGTCATATCTGTGTACTTGGTCATGTATGAGTACCAGGTCATTCCCATGTACTATGGTCATGCCCATGTGTCTGGTCATGTTTGTTCTCATGTTCTTCTCAGTTATACGATGATATTCCATCCATGGGTCACATGGCATGTGACATGTGTCACACGATGTGTGATATTGTTCTCTGCATGTAAACTCTACCACTGCAGCAGGGGAATACACTGCATGAGTTCTTCTAGAGTTCATGACGTATAGTTGATATTTTCATAGAAAGTTTAGACTATTACACACATGACATTTGTTCCACCACCATTTTCAATTCTTTCACCAGACCTACTGGTAAATGGAGACCTAGGATCACTCATTCCTGGACATCATTGATGACTAGATTCTATCCACCTGAATCCCATTGTGAAGTATATCCTATCACATCACTATGAAGAGCTTCCCAATCCATGTAATTTAACCCCTGATCTTATCCTAAACCATCATTGATCATCCACCATCATCATCTCACATTAATCACTCTTTCAATCATGAACTTGAACCCATGGTGATGATCCATTGTTCCAAATAACAGTCATGCAATGATCATCCACTAGGTTGGTTGAACCACCTTCCAAAGGAAATACCAGTGATGAAAGTGTGAAGAATGGAGGAAGAAATTAATAAAACACAAAATAGGAATAAACCTCAATCATTGTTTAGGTTGGCCTTGATTATTTTCTTATATAATGATGAATAAATATGAATAATCAAACAATATCAATTCCTACATTCTAGGAAGATAATTTCATCAATCATAAATCATTTGCTAACATGAGAATCAAATTGTTAGAATAATTCATCCATGTTCGACACAGGATAATAAAAATTAAGATAAAATACAAAAAAACAACATACCTCAAGTTTGGATTAATCATTGATGAAGAAATTTTTTAGACCATTGTCGTTGATGAGATCCATGAGAACCATTTGAGAACCAATTTCCAAAGAACAATCTATTGTTGATTATCCATAAATCCTCCTCCAATGGACCTCTCTCATTCCCTAGGGTTATACAGATAGCCCTAAGTATTTTCCAAAAAAGGTATTTTATAGAGGGAGGATTACATCAAGAATTTAAATTAGTAAATTTATTAATTTATTTATTTATTTCATTGTTTTTGTCTGTAGATTCACTTTACCAAAACACCCAACACTAACAAAGGTTATATCAATCATAGGGTAAAACCAACATTTTGTAAAAAATGGAAGCCTTATATTTGCTATCTACTTCCCCATTCAGGATTTATTCAGTTATTTTAGAAAAAATGTGCTTGTGTGATATAATATTTTTAATATTTTTATTATATCAACACTGAGACTCCCTGATCCTTAGAATCTCACATCATCCCAACACCTAGATCGGAAAATATTACTAAATAAATTCCAATTTCTTACATGGTAAAAAGGGATTTTACAAAAAATACAATATTGACATCTGATGTGTTATGTAATAAAGGTTTTAATAATTAATAAATTATTAATCAATTCAATATAATTATCTATAATTACTAATCAATAAATTAATTTTCCATTTTGAATTTATAATGGGTATCTCCAAGACTCTTTATATGGTAATTAAGATAAAGGGAATTAATTAATTTAATTAATTTGGGAATATTTATCTTAATAATAAATAATTAAGTGAATTAAATGAAAGCTAGTGTGATTTTGTGGATTAATTTCATGTATGTGGATAACCATGATCTTATAATAGCATATGTCTATGATTTTTTATTTCATTTATTATTATTTCATAGATATTTTACTAATATATTAAATTAAATAGTGGCTTGTGATCCATTCCTCTCCTCTCATTATATAAGGATTTGGGAGATCGTGGTTTCTTTTATATAAACCCCCTTAACCAGTCATTTGGTGCCCCTCACCTATGTGTGAGTAAAATTATGTAATGGATGGATCTCCCAAGCAGGTGGAGGTGGTTATTGTTCAGATTCAAGGAAAAACCAGTCCAGGGGATACATAGGAGTACAAGAGGAATGTTTCACATTGAACTAGGAATGGTTCCAATAGTTAATTACCTAGTTTCAAGGGTTGGTTTATCATCTACTAGATAAACCAATCATTAAATAATCTCATGGCCATTCCACTTTATTTATTTTATTTCTTTCATTTGTATGGTTAATTATTTATAGATGTTTAAATCATTAAACTAACTAATTATTAAAAATGGAAGATAGAATTACATTAAATATTATAATATGTGTAAACTTTATCTAGACATGGTTAATCACTAAAGTTAAATCTACTAAATATTAACAATCATGTGAAAAAATTAAATGGGTAGTTTACACATAAAGATAAAAGTCCATTAAGTAAAATATTAAGTTGGTATAACCATCTATTACCAAATTTAGAATATAACCAATAGATCATAGTTTGTTATCCATCCATCATTGGGATTCTATAATTTAACGAGGGTTCTAAATGTGGTTTTGAGTTGACTTACTGATTTTACATCAAGAGGGTTTCCTTCAATAGGATTTGTGTAAATTTGGAGGAAAAGTGTTTAGGAAATCCAAACATTGGATTTCATGATTGGGGAGTCCACTCAATAAATTAAGGAGCTGAAAGTCAATATTTTTGGCTAGTTACAGTGACTTAAATACCTTTAAACAATTGATCAATACCTTTCTGGGGTTATGAGAAATGTAATATGGATCATTGCTGCTAGAGTATTTATGAGACATCAAATTCCAAAACTAGTGGAGATGAATATTAGGATTTGATAAAATAGTGGGAGATTAATATATTTAAAATTTATTATCAAAATTAGTAATCCATATAAAGTACTAAAATTCTAATCTTATTTATTGTAGAAATGGAAACCCATACAAATTCAAATATATCATTGTGATTCATATTAGAGAAATATAACCTTATCACAAGATCAAATTTACAAGAATGGTATAATCACCTGTATGTTAGACTATTCCCAGAGAAGAAATTATATGTGCTAGAAAACCATCTACCTAAGATTCCTATAGAAGAGGCTAGTGAGGAAGAATTTTCTCTGTATAAGAAACATTTGGTTAATGCCGCCAATGTCAAATTTTTCATGTTTTCATATATGTTTAGTGATATTTTAAAGTAATATTAGGATATGGATACATAGGTAATTATGTATCACCTTCATGATATTTATCAAGAGAAGCATATGAAAGAGAAATATAATATGTCCAATGCACTATTAACATGAAATCTTGGGGATTCAGTAATAGTTTGGCCTAATGTAGTCATGATGATTGGCTACATTGAATTCTTAGACATCTTGGGGTTTACAATCCCTGATGAGTTTCTCATAGATATCATTTTATCCTCGATACTTAATATATTCTCTATATTTATTATAATTATAATATGATCAATAGTGATATGATTATTTTAGAACTCCTTACTCTTATTCATCAAGTTGATAAATATATGGGGCATGAGAAGCTTGTGTTCCTTATGGTGAATAAGAAAATGAAGAACAAGGAAAAGGTTCCCAAGACTCATTCCAAGTTTAAGACTCCCAATCATTGTCCTTATAAGAAAATTAAGGTCTAGAGATTGGAAAAAGAAAAGGATGTAGTGTGTTTGCATGTGGAATGTTGGGCCACTAGAAGAAGAACTTCACCCAGTTAAAGAAGTAAGGAGAAGCTTCAGGAGAATTTTTTATCAAGTAAAATATTTATATATCTATAAATTGGGTAGTAAATATAGGTTATGGTGCTCACATATGAATCCAAATGAAATAACCAAGTAAATTTTAAATTATTTACAAATGAGAATTGGATTCCTGGGCTTTGAATGGTGTGAGGATAGCTACTTTATCCATTAGAGACTACCACCATATGTTTTCAACTGGGATGTTCTTGGTTTTAAATGATTTTTATTATGTACCAACTATTATCAAAAATGTAATTTCTATATCCTATCTAGATACAAATAGTTTTAATTTCATGTCTGAAAATAAAATCTATTCTATTTATAAGGATAGTATATTTTATGGTATTTCACATTTAAATAATGATATTTATGTAATAAATTATAAAAAACAAGTATTGGAAATTGATAAAGAATCAAGTTCGTATGAATCATTTCACACTGAGCTGTAGAAATATAGTCTTGGTCACATAAATGATAATTGTTTGACAAATATCTATCAATTTGATTACGTAAACTCTTTTGAGATCAAACCTATTGAAACATTTCATGCTTGTTTACAAGTAAAAATGACTAATATACCTTTTAGTGGATAAGGTGAAAGAGCTATAGGGATTCTACAATTGGTACACACTAATTTATATGTACTATTTATAGTAGAATTTATAGGTGGGTATTCTTACTTCATTACTTTTATTGATAATTTATTAGATATGGATATATCTACTTAATGATGTATAAGTTAGAATCCTTTGATAAATTCAAAGAGTTAAATAATGATGTAGATAATAAACGTGGTAAGAAGATATAAATCCTTTGATCTAATCGAGGAGGTGTGTATCTTAACCAAGAATTCATTAAATTTCTGTGGGAGTGTGGGATTTTATTCTAACTCACTCCTCCTTATACACCATAGTGGAATCGTCTCAGTGAAAGGAGAAACCATACCTCTCTTGACATGGTAAAGTTAATGAATATCCATGAAAGTCTTACATTATACTTTTAGGGATATGCATTACACACTGTAGAATACACACTAAACCAAGTTCCATTTAAATCGGTAAAGGGAATGCCATGAGAGTTAATATTTGGAAGGAAATTTGTATTGTAAAACTTACATGTATGGAGATGCAAGGATTTTTTAAGGTTATTTCTTACAAAAAACTAGAACTATGTGGAATAAATTGAATCTTTATAGGGTATCCCAATGAAACAATGGGATACTATTTATAAAACCCCTTAGATAAGAAGGTAACTATTTCAAGGCATGCCATATTTATTTAAAGGGATCACAACCTCAAAAAGGATAGTGGGAGAAATATTTACTTCAATGAAGTTAATGCTAATGATAAATAGGATTTGGTATAAGAATATATTTCAAAGGTACTTGTGGAAGATTTTGTTCTTAAAACACAATTATTACATAGAAGCAATAGAGAATTTAGAGAAACAAAAAGATATGGATTTATAGTCACCAAAAATGGTGACTCGTTATTAGTTGTAAATAATGATCCTCTTTATTATAAAGAGGAGGTAGTGAGATAAAATTATATAATATGGAAATAATTCATGAATTATAATATGGATTTCATGTATCATATCCAATTTTGGGTTTTATTTGATCTGCTAGTTGATGTAAATCATGTCGTGTGAAAATGGTTATTCAATAGAAAACTGGATGTGGAAGGTAAATTGAGTACCTATAAAGCAAGGATAGTGGATAAATGGTTTAAATAACATCAAGTAATTGACTACAATGAAACATTTTCTCCATTTTTCATGTTTAAATCCATCACATTTTGAATTTCCATAACAACATTCCATAACTATGAGATTTTGAATCTGGATGTCAAAATAGATTTCATTAATTAAAAAAAAATGTTTATATCACACAATCTAAAGGGTTTGTGACTTTATAAAATTTTAATAAGATATGAAAGTTGCAGAGATCCATTTATAGATTAAAGTGGGCATCTAGGTCATGGAACATTTGGTTCAATGAATCCATAAGATAATTTGATTTTACAAATAATGAATGAGATCCATGTGTTTACAAGAATTTTAGTGGGAGTCTATTTGTATTCATAGTAGTATATATTGATGAAATATTACTTATTAGAAATGAAAAACTGGTCTTACAGTCATTTAAGGAATGGTTAAATAAGTGCTTCTCCATTAAGGACTTAGGTGAATCAATATATATCAATGGAATCAAGATCATTTTTGATAGATCCAAAAGGTTTCTTGGACTAAGTAAAAGTGCATACATTGTCTAGATACTAATGAGATTTAGTATACAATGGTCTAAGAGGGGATTGGTGTTAGTGTCACATGGTATACATATCTCTAAGAAAATGTCTCCTCAGACACAATAGGAAAGGGAAATAATGATTAGGATCTCATACACATCTATAATAGGATCTATTATATATTTCATGTTATGTACTAGTCTTTATGTGTCCTGTTCTTTAATAATCGTAGGTAGATATCAAGCTGGTCTATGAGAATAGCATTAGTTTATTTTTTAAGGCTATATATAAGTATATGAGGATTAATAAGAATATATTATTGGTATATAGAGGAGATAAGGAAATAGTCATCAGAATATATTCTAAATAGATCATAATGATCTAAATTCATAGTTAGTATGTGTATTTAGACTCAATGAAGGAGCTGTGAGATGGAAGAGGTCAAAGCATCCAGTTTTCGTCGATTCTATAGCAGATTCTGAGTATACAAAGCCTTTTGATGTATCCAAATATGAAGTTTGGATTTGAAATTTCATTTAGTATATTTATGTGGTGCTTAGTAGTATATATCGTATCACATTTTAATATGATAATACTATAGTGGTGCCTCTTGCAAAGGAGCCAAGGTCACATCAACGAATGAAGAACATAATCCACAAATATCTCCTCTTGAGGGGTTTTTCTCAAATGGGTGAATTTGTTGTGAGTAGAGTTTACATGGAAGAAAATATAGTATGCCCATTTACTAAATCCTTATATTAGAAGAATAATGAACATCATGTGAGAGATTATGGACTGAAGGTTGTTAGCAGTTAGCTCTAGTACAAGTGGGAGTCTGTTGGATTTATTTCCCTAGAACCAACTTCTAAGTACTTTATGATTACTTGTATTCATGTATTTGAATACTAATAAAATAGATTATCACATAATGATTATTATTTTATGTTTCATAGTATGTGATAATGTCCAAAGTGTACCTGTCTCACTGGATGGTCATAGTAGTTTCCCGCTATGATAAGAACCTAGAAGTGACATGATAGTGTTTTTAAATATATGTTCTATAGCTGGATTATATAATTTTAAAAGACATAAATGATATAGGATATTAAGGGTGGAGACTCGTATGACTTTGAAAAGCTTTATCATGGTGTACGCATTTAGTAATCTTCAATGCATTAGATTTTGAGAACATGACCCACCACTAGGAAATCCACATTTATATGTTTCATTTGATATTCCTATTTGTGGATGTGTGTAATGATCCTTACACTTTAGTATTATTATTAATACATGTCATGAGTCATGTAAGTTTATATTTTTATGAAAAATATAATGACATATACTCATGGAAAAGTAGGATACATTCAGTGCATGATGAGTGATATTATGTTAATGAATAATGAAATAAAGGATTTACCTCTTTGGTTTTTTAATAGAAGTTGATATCTCAGGACCTTTGATGAAAATTGAACTGCCTGATTAATACCATGGTCATGGTAGTATTTTTATAAAGTTTATTTTCATAAATTCAAATAAAGAGACATCACGCATATAGGTTTATTACACTGGTATGCAACCTGCTTGATTATAGATATCTAGATAAAGAGATTATATTAAAAAGTGTATGTTGGTAGTAGGTTTTGTGTCGTTGTAACACAAACCTATTTCTATAAGGTATCCTTGATGTGTCTCTAGATTCTAACCTTGTACTTTAGGTAGTGTATCTTAAATCCACTAAGAAATGGTCCTAGAGAGTCACACACTAAGTGTATTTAGAACTTTAGTTAATTTTGATATGAATTTAACATGTTGAATAAATATTATTCTTACACATTGTTTAAATATTATTTATGTTAGTTTGATTAAAAATATTCAATAATTGGTTATCTGAAAGAATATATATATATATGTGTGTGTGTGATTTAAATATTTAATAAATATTTATTCACAATCTATTTATTTATTTAATTATTTTAATATAAAATATTAATTTATTCTAGTTTATTCACAAGATAAAAATTATTTATTTATTTAGTTATGTGAATATTTAATAAATATTTATTCACTAATTCAGTGGATGTTATATTTATATATTTATTTTAAAATAATTCAATGGTATTTATTTAATTAATTAATTATTCCTTACTCAATTCCCAATAAATATTGAGGATGATTTGCAGACCGTTTAATGGCCTAGTGAGAAATATCATATTAAATATTATTTAATTAAATATTATTTTTTTAGTCAATAAAAATAATTGTTTTTTAATTTGTGATTTTAGGTAATGTCAAGTAAATATCATTATTATTATTTGTATATGGGGTTCTTCTGATAATTAATAAAATAATAAAGGCTCTTGGGAAATTATTATTTTCTAACTCTAGCATTATTTAAACGCAGTTATGATATTTTCCATGGGGGTTTTAAAATGAGCGCCACATTTTTTCCATTGTTCACTATGAGATCTAGAGAGAATTCCTTCAATCCATAGACATCTATTCCAAAGAACACACTAAATAACATAGAGATTTTCTTCTTCTCAAACAGGGAGCATCCCTTATCCCTTAAAGGATATGTTATGTACATGATGAAAATTCATCATGAATAACAACATTAATACAAATATTAATTAAAACAAATCCCAAAAATCATGAAAGTGAGAAAATGAAAACAAAACAAGCCATTCATGGAGGTAGTAGTCTTCATGTATGAATGATGGAATTTTCAGTTTTGAAGGAAAAATGGAAAAGGTGGATAATTTTTATTATATAAATATAATAACATAATCATATATAAATAAATATAGCTGTTTTTATGTTCTAATTGGTAATATAGTTTTATAGGAGAAACATATATAAGGATAAAAATCCGAGAGTGATTACTACTTATGTGGAGAATTTGAACTTTGTTTTTAATTACTTCTTTGAAGTTGAGGACTTAAGCCAGCTTCTTGTAAATAAAGGCTTAAAGACAATAAAAATGATTCTATGGGAATTAAAATAGGTAAAGTTTCAAGGTAAATTAGAATTTTTAGACAGGTTTTTAAGGGGATATGTAAGGCCCCTTTTATAAGTGAAGAGAATGATATTTTTGTAAATATAACCTATTAATATAAAAGGAACACATGTTTCGCAAGGAAAGCATAATTAAAAGTGGAAAATAATAGATAGGAGATACTTTTGGTTAAAAATACCATTATAAATTAAATTATAAATTCTAATTTCAAAAATTGGAACCATTTTATCAAATAAAATTTCTAACAATGAGAAAAATTAATTTTAATATTAATGAACATTACAGGTAAAACCCATTTTTAGAAAAAGTGTATCTTTTGGCATAAAATAATGTTTAGGATAAAATGATTGATTTTTTTTATTTTAATGAAATAAA
The DNA here is from genome assembly GCA_963277665.1 of Viscum album. NCBI lineage: Eukaryota > Viridiplantae > Streptophyta > Magnoliopsida > Santalales > Viscaceae > Viscum > Viscum album. The sequence goes on from OY728166.1 coordinate 789,125,011, forward strand.
TTGGTTTATTAATTAAAAATAAGACTTATGTGGCTTTTAAATCAACTAAAACATAATAATACCTTGTGAAGACATTATAAAATGAAAAAAATGAGAAATAATTTTTTTATTAGAATAAAATATTGCATACATTTCAAAATGTTAAACATGGTTTTTCTAAATTTTTTATGGTATTTTTAAATGAATCATTTAACTCCTTAAAAAATCATAATCATGAATAAAATTATCAATTAATTATTATATCAGGATAAATTCAAAAACTAAACGGTATTAATAAAACTATATTTTTCACTATTCACCTAAGAATACACTATTTGTTAAAAATACCAAAATTTATCCTAAGATAATATTGTTATGTTGAATATAAAAATTTATTTAATTTTCTTATTTTTAGATTCTAAAATTTATAAATTTAGCTTTCAAATGGAAACATAAAATATAGTGAAAAACTATTTTTATAAGAGAATGTTTATTTAAAATATTAATTGTTAATATTATTTTATATTAATTTCTTATTAAATTAGTGTTAATATATAATTAATATAAATAATATATTTTATCATTATTTGACCATAATATTTTAGTTTCTTAAAATAAAAATTCATAAATCATAAAAGTAAATATTTAGGAAAATACATTTTTAAGAATAAAATGATATTATTAGTTATTTAGCTACACTAATTGAATTTTTTCTATTAATTGATATCAAAATGAACTTTATTTTTTTCCCATGTATATTTTAAAATTAAATTGGTTCTATTTTACTAACTAATTCAATATCTATGTTATAACAGTCATATTTTATATTTTTATTTTTATTTCAATAAAATATGTTGTGGTTTGTTTTGGTTTGGTGTTGCATGTGGAGAAATCTATTCAACATAGTATTTATTTAAAGGGAAATTAATAATAACATTTCAAGGTGTTATAAAACTATTTGAAAACATTAAATCTCAAATAAATATTTGAATGGAATTTTGGAATAGTTGGTGAGAAACTCAATAAAGGTTTTGACTTGTAAGTCGGAGGATTCTCATTGGGTACACAAGACTACTCAAAAAACTCAAATTGGTATGTCTCATTATAGGTTTGTTTTTGAAAAAAATCATCTTCTAGTAAATATAGAATGCATTTACTTTGGGGATATTTAGTATAATAATATTTATTACATGATTTATTTTGATAATAGGATTTTTGATATGAATGAACTGGAAGAGATCAGAACAAAATATTATAATAATACAAAAAAATTAAATAAAAACATATAACCTATTTCATGAAAAGTTAATTCAATATAAATATTTCAAGGAAGGATATTTGGTCCTTCTATTCAATTCAAGGATGAATTTATTTCCTATAAATCTTAAGTTCAGGTGGTTTGAATCATTCAAAATACCTAATAGAAGCCCAAATGAAGCTATGAATATTACTAGAGATAACGGAGAGCCTTTCACTTTGAATGGATAGAGGTGTAATTTTACTTTAATAGAGGAAAGGTAAAAAAATATAGAACATTTAAATTTTAAGATTCAGGAGATGAATATTCATGATAATTACTAGAACCAAAGTTATCTTGGGAGGAAACCCAAGATTTTTACCATAATTTATTTATCATTTAATAAGAATGATTTCACACACTAAATGTGTTTCTTTCATTTTTACAATATGGATAGTAGAATTTATATTAAATATCAATGGAATACATACATCACACAATAATATATTTAAATAAAGTTGAGTATTATACATACCATAACTATTTCATATGAGAAAAATATTATATCATATTTACATCCCATGTATATTCACTTATCAATTTCTGAGTAAAAAATCAAGTGTGGGGGATGGGGTTCAGTAATTCTTTAATAAAACACTTAATAATGTTTCCCATTAGTTTTCTAGAAGATAGATCATTTATAAATCATTGAGTTAATAGGTTATTAATTGGATTATTAGATTATAGAAATAAATAATTTAGTTGGATCACTATCAGACTTATATACATTGAAATTGTGAACTTGAATTTGGGTGAATTGTATTTTTTAAGGGAATTACACATCAAGAGTATAGATTTAAACCCTTTATATATGGAAACAAAAAAGATTAATTATATAAAACAAACTAGATCATCAAGTACTAAATTGCTATTATTTAGACAGAGGTTCCAACCAAGTATTTATTCAATAACTAGATTTAGTTAGCTACTCCTTGAAGTAAGATCAACTGGATAACATGAGTCTCTTATAAACTTTAATATATTCATATCTATTACTTTATTTACAAAAAACATTATTTCCTCACTTATTATTCAAGATATTCAATTCCAATATGATATTAAGAACAATTATTTTCTAATCGATCCCTCTCTTTTTAATAATCTTCATAAATTGAAATATTTAATAGTAACAAGTTAGATTCTCTCCCTATTTTTATTTGACTTTTATGATAAACAGTTATATTAATTAATCATTATATCCTCTCTTATTTTCTTTTCTTCAAATCATATTATGCATATATAACTTAATATTGAATCGTGTATATGTTTTCAATATATTTGAATATAGAAATCTCTAATAAATGATGTAGTGTGATATTCAAATTCAAAAACCATGTTATTTTCTGCTTGGTCAAATATTCTCTAATAATATTACAATGATCCTTGATATGGAAACATATATTCCCTAGTAAAATTTCTTCTAATATTATTCATGATCTTATTATATATTCTTATTTAATTATCCTCGAATATCTAACATATATCTTAGATTGTATCTTCTAGAAAAATTTAATAAAATTTACAAGATATTTTCTATATATGCATGCTCACATGTGATGATAATATTGTGATTTGAAGCTTCTTCTCATGAGTTAATATTCTCATTAATATCTCAGCACCAAACTCAGCTTAAATCACATATTTATTTAATTAGAATTGTGATATATGATAACTGAATAATAGTATAGAATCGTCATAATTAATATTACATTACACCTATTTAATATTACATGACCTTCTTAAATATCTTATATATCACTTGAAAAACTCAATTTACTCTTATATATCCTCAAAGTTTCTTACATAAGACAAAATGCATGTTGAGTGTTCTATGGAAACTCGAAATTATTCTTATTTATGCTCCCAATTATTATTATGTGTTCTTTAAAACTATATAGTTACTCTTATGCATTTGTAGTTTAATATTTCTTATGCTTTGAGTTAATCTTATATATAATTGTGCAACATTTTTCATTATTATAGATTTACTCTTACATATCTCATTTCAAACTTAGGTTTTCCTTACTTAGGAACTAGGAGATATTGTGTATCATCAAAGAGATGTTATGTATCATTGTGTAAAAATTACATCATATTATTGATTCTTCTCCTAATATATCTTATGCTTACATTTTCCAAATTTCTTGTCTTCTAAAACATAATATGTATGATCTTAGTACTTCAGAAAAATGCACTTGAGCAATTCATACATATTTATTTTTCTAGTTTTTTTATTCTTCAAGATATTTTTCATTATATTATAACTTTTCCAAATTTTACTTGAGTTATTATTACATATTTTATTGTCCCCATTCTATTAAATAATCTAAGATGGGTTAAAATTGGTATGAAATATTCAAATACTTTCCACTTTTGATCTTGTTTCATCGTTAAAAAACTCTCCTCTCTCTTCTACTCATATAAATATATAAAATGAAATGAAAGTATAAATAAGACACAACTATTTTACTTGGTTCACCCTAACCGATCTAATCTAATTTTTATAAAAATATAATATGCCAATGTACCATAATCACTAAATAAAATTTTTTTTTGATGTTCAGAGAAAACTCACTATCCCACCTAGTTTAAAACCATTCACACTTGCAAACTCTCCATCCTCTCAAAAAAAGTGAATGAGATACTCCTCCAGAAGACTCTTCTAATGATCTATACCAATTATGATTTGGTTCAAACTAATATGGTTGTGACATGAAACTCATATTTAATATGAGATATGGAATCCATTTTAGCATGAATGATTTATTTCACACAAAAAATCCCTTTATTATCTATTCTTATTCATGAAATTCTACACCATATACTTGTTTCATGGAACATTGTTCATCATGTATAGTACTCCTTCATGAAATTTTTATTCTATGTAGGATGGTCATGCTTCCCAAGCTACTCTTCCTTTATTAATTTCCTCTCCTTTATGAATGGAACATACTTCAGGATATAATTTTTCTTTTCAAACTAACATCTTTATGGACCCCCTCCATGAATTTTACTTTATGGTCTACTCTACTAACTACCTTTAATTCATGAACCACTTTTGTAATCGGATTAATTATTTAGTGATAATATTCTAATAAAGGTTTTCCACTCAGTCTAATGAAATAATTAGGGGTCTTTATATAGGAAAAGAAATATAAAAACTTGTTAATCATAAATTTACAATTAATCTATTCCAAAAACTCCACTTTATGTACTTTATTCCCTTCATGACTTCACATAGTCAAAATCCTTCTTGTAATGATCCTTCTATGTATATTCACATAGTTATTACTCCTCATAGACTCCTATAAAAAATTATTTCTTCCTAAAATAACACATCACCCTTGCAAAATTCATTTAGAGTCACATATTGTCTATGTTGTTTCATACTTGTTACACGAATAATCTAAATTATCCAAATTTCCTTCACTGATTTTTCTATGTTGTCTCACATACTTATTATGTGGTGTCATGAACTTATTATGAGGGAATTCTCCCTTAACTATTTTTCTATGAAAAACTCCTCTAAAAGTCTCAAGAAACCTCTTTTATTTCACCAAAACCCATAAATTTTGAAAACACTATTAAATAATTCCATCATATTCACAGTATTCTCTACTTAAAATCTTTATAAACATGCTTTTTCAACAAACACTATGGAACTTTTTCAATAAAAACAATAAATAAAAAATAGTTAAACTACAACATAAGTGATTTTTTCACAAAAATTACCCCCCATGGGTTTGTTAACAACAATCCATCCTATTAAAATATCCCATTGGAAACAACTTTTTCAGCATCACCTTTAACCACTATTCACACTCTATGACACCAAATAGTCATAAAAGACTTACTCAATACATACTCAAAGCCAACATGATCCAACCTTGACATGAGAAACATTTGTATAATGAAAAAATCATCAATGAATCACTTCATTATCAATAATATATGTAAATGATAGCACTTTATGAAACTTATGAATATATTTTGAGAAACTATACTCATGACCAATGGTTTGACCTACCTATATCATGTACCCATAGGTCTTCATCCATGATTTGTCTTCTTTGATATAATAGCTTCAGCATCGTAAATATTTAACTACTACCCCTACATCCTTGCTCCCTCTTTTCAACATTAATATCTCATGTAATAGTTTTGAGAAATATCTCCCCTTTATATGAATAATACTTCTCCCCCTTCTTCAATTACCCCAAACATCCCTTCTTTATGGTCTAAAATATAGGAAAAATTCGAATATAAATAAAGAATGGGGGTTCTAAAACTACATTGTATAAGTGTAGGGGTAAATTAACTCTGAGATCTAGTGTATAACTTTTAAATTCCTCTTTAGGTGAGGTATTTTTTATGATATTTGTGAATTGAAGTTTGGTAGGCACATATACTAATTTCACCAACTCATGATCAAATTTCTCTTTGATAAAATGATACATGATTGCAATATACTTTGTACTTGAGTGATATATATGATTTTTATAATATTAGTATCACTTGAATTATCGTAATTGATTCTGATTAGAGTCATCAATTTAACTCCCATGTATTTAAGATATTGCTTCATCCATAGTAATTATGTGCAAGCCTGAGTAGTTGTAATATATTCAGTCTCTATAGTTCTCAAAGAAAAATAGTCTTGTTTCTTTTTAATCTAATAAATTCATAGTTATATAAGATACAATACCCCACCTAATATTTTTTTTATATCATTTTTTTAACCAAGCCAATATAAGTCTATATATCCCAATATCCCTTACTCAGATGTTTCATTGTACAACAAACCAAAATCCACTATGGATTTGATATACCATGGAATTAATTTCACTATAAGAAATTGGTTTTATTTCATATTACTTTTATATCATGTCACAAGACATACAAAAAATACAATACTGAATCATTTCATTATTATGTACAACAATATCCCAATGATCTACTAGTATTCTATGATATCGACTTTTTTCCATCATCATCACTTGACAACTTCATTTGGGTAGCAATTTTGGTTTTCTTGACCTTGGAATCCTACATTCAAAATATTCTCATAACCTACTTAGCATATCTAGATTTGGAAATTAATGCATCGCGTAATTTATATAGTGCATACACACTAAAGAAAAATTTCAAATCACTAATCAGGGACATTTCGAACTCACACTTCATAAATTCTACAAACTATTTTCACCATGATTAATTTGATCCACTAAAAATTATTTCATATGAATACACTAGCCCCATCATCCTTTGATCAATCTAATTATTGATATAGATATTTTATTAAACTCTACCATACTAGAAACCAAGATTCTTCAAATATTGATCTAGTCTTGAATACCATGAACTTACTGACTGCTTCATCCTATAAAGTTCCTTCTTCATATTTCACAATTTATTATCATATTTATGGAATAGAAAACCATTAGGTTGTTTGATGTATACTTCCTCTTCTAGAACTCAACGTAGAAATTTTTTCTTTATTTTTATCAGGAAAACCTTGAATTTTATTTAAATTATAATGGATAAGAATAGTAAAATTATCTCTAGTCTTAAAATAGGTGTAAATATTTCATCTTCATTGATGTCCTTGATATGGTAGTACACTTTTAACACTAATCATGATTTTTTTTAATCACATTGCTATATTAATTTAGTTTTTTAAGGGAAAAATATTTGGTCCTAGTGATGTTCTTATTTTTCAGCCTCAAAATAATCTCCCATGTCTGATTCTTCTCAATTTAATCAATCTCTTCATTCATCAATAGAACCCAATTCTTATCCCTAATAGATTCTTCAAAACACTTCAACTCTACCTAAGATAAAAAAGTATATTTTTGTAGAGGCTTCATTCTCCTCATCTTTACTAATGATGTCTGATCACTGATTATATTTTTTTCATCAATTTTAGACATGTATTTTAGATTCTATAAATATGCAGGTCTAATTTCATCTTTCTCATCATCAATGTCTTATTCTAAATTTTCATTGTATTTTGTTCTCCTCCTAAGTTAGGAAAGTTTTTATTGCTATAATCCTTAATATATTAACCATTTGCTAAATATTTTTCTAATTATCTACTACAGTGAAATCATTTCTATCAATGATAATTTCTAGCTACTTATTAAATCATTTGTATGCTTTTCATTTTCTTGGGTAGAAAAAAAATATCCCTTTATATACATGAGATTCAAACTTCTTATACTTATCCTTATTGAGAATGAAACACTTACATCTAAAGGTTCATAAGTACTTCAATGTTGGCTTATTTAAATACCATATCTTATATAGATCCATTTATTACCTTGAAAACAACAAATATATGTTAGAAATATAGATCAATTTCAGTAATAGTTATTTTAATAAAATTATATTTTAAGTATTTCTCAATAAGTATTTTTCTGGTCATATTTTTTATGACCCAGTTTCTCCTCTCAACTACACCATTTTTCAGAGGATTCATCACTACTAATACTTAGATCCTTATCCTATGTTTATTAGAATAATCCTTAAACTGGCTATTTGAGAACTCCATGCCATTATCTTTCTAAAATTTTAGAATATCCTACCCAAGAATCTATTTAGCATTTATTCGATACTAAGTAATGTAACTTAACACCACATACTTTTTAGTGATGACTATTATCCATGGAATTTTGTTAAAATAATTTATTAAAAGAACATATTACCTCTTCCCATTAATTTTCTATGGTGATATCAATCCAAAAACATTAACATGCACCAATTCAAGCAAACTTGTTGAATTCTATTCTATTTCCATTATATATTTTGAGTAATATTCCTTATTGGATAACATCACACGTGTGTGTATAATCACATGATATCTTAGGGGGGTCTTGGTCTCAATCCTTCTTCACCAAATCTTCCAAGAATTGTTGGATAATATGTCCAAGCCACTCATATCATAATATTTTTTCTTCTTCCTTGGAAATAAATCAAAAAATTTCTTCTCCAGTAACAAGGTTGAGATTCCCCTTCATACACTTCCCTTATATTAAAGTTCCACCACCTTTTACCTTGATTATATATGACTTCTTATAAAAAAAAATTCATTATTCAAATAAAAAAATTGACTAAAACATAGCAAGTTTTTACTGAGAACTTCAACAAATAAGATATTTTTGTGTCTCATGTCTTTTACCCCAAATTTAGATTTATTAAAGCCAATAATATTTTGTTCATCCTCATTTCCAAATATTATGATACCTTCCTTTTTATGCATAAAACCTATGAAAAGATCCTTATTTCCTATCATATGGGAAGTATATATAATATCAAGGATCCATAAACTAGTATGATATAATTATTTCATATCAATATTTCCAAAAACATCCCTCATAGTAATTTTATTTTTGATCATTTTCTTAATATTTTAACCTTATGATGATTTGGGACTTGATATTCCTCAGATTACGATGGACCAACTCCATCTTGCAAAGTTGTAAATAGATTTTATGTTTTCATCTTTCTTGATGATTTTCTAATATGTTTCATCTAATTTTTTTTTAACTTTATAGAAATGTTCCTCTACATTTTTGATGAGTAATATCTTTCTATATGTCTAAATCTTGCACACCATAAATATTTACCTTCAAAAAAACCTAGAATATTTAACCCTATTTGGAAGCCATTATTTCTCTTGTGCCATATGGTACCTCTTGGATATGGAACATATATTTAGTGAATTTATCATCTTTCCACAATAATAACACCTGGTACAAGGTACATTCTTTTGTGAATTTACAATAACATCAATTTTATCTTGGGTTCATTTGGTTTTTTTACTCTGAGTTGTTATCAAATCATCTTTTAGCTTCAGAGTGGGTTCTTGTGTCCTAGCGTCGACCATCACTCCTTTCTATTTGTGATCAATCCCTAATCCATCTTTTTCATTCTAATGTATCTTTTTATTATCTCAAAAATAATTTTTCTATATTACTGGACCTTTTTTCTCCACCTTCACATTTTCTATCACCCATAAAATTTGATTTCTTAATGACATATCGGGAGTTAAAAGTATTTTTGGACTTCTAATTTTCATCATAGTCTAAAAACTTCCTCTTTAAACTCTAATATATGTTTGAATTATTATTTAACTATGTTAGTTAAATTTTTGATAATTGTAGCCTATTCTTGAGTCTTTAAATTCTAATCAACAACCTTATTTTGGATCTCCAACAATACAAAATTAAGATATTCTATCTCTTCCTTTAACCCATCCATCTACTATTTTTAATATTGAATATAGACTTTAGAATCATGAACCACTATATTATCTTTATTCATTTTTTCCTCCAAACATATATCTCTTCAAGATAATCCTCTAATTTTACTTAGAGATCAACTCTACCTTAAATTTATCTTTCATAATCATCAATATCTTCTCTTTTCTAGGGACTACCTACAGTTTCCACTAGACAATCTTCTCTATGGAATTTTTAGTCTTTAATTTCTTTTTAATTAATTACTTTTGAAATATTGTCATATTTTGAAAGAAGGATATTTTTATTAAATAATTTATGTTTCATAATTCTTATACCTTTTGAATGATTTGAATATGTCTTCATGGTAACATCATCATATTTATCATCATCATGAAATTTCTCTAGAAACTTTGTTGCAAGATGAACATACTTTACACACCAAAAGCATGTTAGTATAAGTTTCCTTTTGAAAATTACCTTTCTTATTTATTGATTTTAGAAATGGGATGATGTGAATTTATCCAACTCTTTTAATCCACTTTCATCCTCCATGGAAAACTTATTCAAATATTTTAATTCCACCACTTTTGACTTCCCCATTTCCATGAACACATTATCATATTTCCCATTTCATATGTATCCAGAGTGTTGTAAATACTATCCAAAATCTAGTAATTTGGATTTTTATCTTCAAGAAAAATGAATTTTTTATTTAAATAGTGTGTAAACCTCTTCTATATTTTTTTTATGATCTTTAAATCATTAATTATTTCTCTAAGACCATGCATGTCCTCCACAATTACATTTACATGAGAAAATAATGCATCAACAGATTTGTTTGGGTGCATCCTTAAGTCCTTATGCTTGTTTGAAATAATCTAAAACTTATATTTCTAAAATTTTAAGGTAACACCATAGATATTGATCATCTTTTCCCACATGGAATTTGGGGATTTATAAAACATTATATTTTTTAGATTATAATGGACAATGCTCCCCCTAATACATTCATACCCCTAGAATTAGTATCTAGTTCTCTACATTCTACTTATTATAAAGCCCCACTATCCATAATAACTAAATTAACATATATAATAGTTGTATATAAATCTTTCATGAGGATCATAAGTAGTGTTTCATTTAATTCTTCCATAGCTAAAAGTTTTTTTCTTCAAAGATCATAATCTCATTATGATTTTTTGCTTACATTTCTTCCACTAAGAGAGAAAAATGTGAATTTAAAATGTATCTATAATACCAATTATTGTCCCCACTAGTTTAAATACCTTTAGGGGGTTGATTCATGGTATGATATATTCAAATAATTTTCCCTTTTGATCTCATTGTGTCATTAAAAAATCTCATTTAAATTCTTCTCGCAACAATATATAAAATGAAATAAAAGCATGGACAATACACAATAATTTTAATTGGTTCACCTTAACTAGGATAATACAAGGAATATACAAAGGAAATTTCTAAATTTTCCAAAATAACTAAAGTGAACTTCTATTACTATATTCATAGAAGACTCAATGTCCCACATGGTTTACTATTACATCTCAACTGAAGTGAATGCACTACTCCTACAGAAGACTCTTATGATGATATGTATTATATATGATTCATTTTTCAATAATATGGATGTGACATGAAAATACTATTTCATATAAGAGATGAAATACACTTTACCACATATGAGTGTCTTTGGGGAAAATACCTTTGTGAACATTTCTTCTTTATGAACTCCTCCACCATGTACTTTCTTTATGGAACGTTATTCACCATGTGATGTACTCCTTCGCGAACTAATTTTTCTACATGGTTTGGTCATGCTTTAAAATTTTATCTTCCTTCATGAATTTCCTATCCCTAATTAATGAAATCTTCTTCATGAACTAATTTAGTTTTTCAAACTAACCTCTTCACAAACTCCCTTCACAACTTGTGCTTTGTGGATTACTTCACGAATTCCTTTGCATCAAAAACTTCTTTAGAACTTATCCAAATTATCTAATGATGATATTCAACCAAGTGTTTTTCAATCACTCTATTAAATTAATTTTGTATCTTTATATAGGAAAACAAATAAAAAAATACACTAATAATTAGTTTACACTTAATACCTTATAAAAATTTACCATTTCAAAATAAATTCCATAGATCAATTACTCCATTTATTGATATTATTATACATATTTTCAGATCACTTAATCATAGTGGAATCCTCTAAAACACCACACTTATCCCAAAAATGATGTAGTGCCCTCACAAACTTCCTTTGAGGTTGCATACTAGCTATGTGATTGTATACTTTATATGTGAATGGGCTAACTAGGATAAATTTTCTTGGTTTATTTTTTTACACGATCCCACGTACTTGATATATGATCTCAAGTACTTGATATATGTGAATTTTTCCTTTTTAATTTTAATAAAAACAATCCTCCAAAATTTTATCGAAACAACTTTTATTTACACCAAGATTTATACCCATGAATTTTGAAAATATTGGGAAACAATTACATCTTCTTCATGGTATTATCTACTATAGATCTTGGTCAACATGATTTTTTAATGGAAACATTGTAACTTTTTCATCTAGATTTTTAAATTAATATAACAACCCAAAAACTATGAAACTACATCATGAGGAATTTTTTCCCTATATATTTCCTTTTTTGGTTTTCAATAAACTTAAGTATGTTATGTATAAACTCTAGAAAACACACATCCAAATCAAAACTTCTCCAAACCAAATTAGATCACTTTAGGATATCTGACACACACCTGTCATGGGGTGTGGAAAAAACTTTTATTTACTAAGTTAAAATATAGTATAGTGGTTAACCTAGGTTGTCTCCCGATGAGGAGTGCACACAAAATAGTTTGTCACTTTTTAATTAGAGAAAATGTTATGTGTTTTTGAAATTGTTTTGTTTTGAAATCAGAGAGAGAAACAGAACAAAGTAAGAAATTAGGGAAGTGATTTAAGAAAAATATGGAATTAAAGTGATTTAAAAACTATTTTATGAGATGGGTGATCAAGTCGGGGTTGGTTTTATAATTGCAATACTATCCTTGTTCCATTTAATTCAATCCTTTTCTGCTAAGTTGATTTAAGTGAGATTCCATAATTACTTCAACTCAATTCTTTGCTTAAATGGTTTAAAAAAATTCTATTTTGGTATAAACTTCTTCCGTTGTGTGATAGAGTTGTAGCGAACACCCCCAATTATATAATCCATTTCCCAATCGGGTATTGTTTATCCTAAATAATCCTGAATATTCACCACCCCTCCCACACGTACAAGTGATCGTTAGGTACTTCACCACTAAGCCCTGATATTTATTCTATCAAATATAGACCAAAACATAATTGAGGGAAAAAAATTATCATTTATCAAAGCAATAATAACAACAGAATATAAAATATAATACGATCGTATAAGATAATAAATTCTATTTTTAAAATTTGAAAACAACTTTGCAGAAGAGAGAGAGGGAGTGTTTATTAAATAAGATGTAAGAACTCAAAGAATTAGAAATATAAAACCTTTCATCCCTAAATAACCTCATATTTTTACCCCACCATGGTATGGGTAATTGAGAATAATGAGGAAGATGAAGGCATTACAAAAATAATAAGAAGAAAGAAGTGAAAATAAAGAACATAATTTTCTCCTCCAAATTCAGTTCTCCAGGAGTTCAGCTTCGTTTATCCCCTCTCCTAATAGAATGAGGTCGAGGTACCTTCTTATAGAATGTTTATAATGGCGTTTTCCATCTACCCTCAAAATATCAGAGCCATTGGAGCTATTTCAAGGAAGTTATGGCTGCTTAAATTAAAGAGACTTTTCCTGGCCGCCAAACACTATTCCACCAACCCTTCTTTGACCATTGAATGGGCGGCCTTAATGAATGAATATATTACTGATATTTTTTTATCCTCTGAACCTTATAGTAATATTTTGAACCCAGCTAGATCCACTGCATTTGGAGGTCGGTTTTCCAAGATATGATTCTTTGAATGAGTCATGGTCCATTCTGCCGGCCAAAATAACTTTTCACATTGACCGATTTTGTTTGGCCTGTTGGAGTTTGAATTGGAACTTAGTCCAGAAGAATAATTTGTAGAAAAAATATAATTTCATCCTAAAAAAAGGAATAATGTGAATTGGATGAAATATGTAGGAGTTATTCTCGAAATACAGAGGAAATGTAAATCTGTTTAATGTCCAGAATTAACCAATTTTCACACTTAAGCTCAAAACTCACCAAAAGTCATAAAATGATCCAAATAAGATCAAATTGATTAATAGGAATGGATTAAATCATTTAAAAACATATTTATAAATATGAAAATATGATCTCTGTCAATTCCCCCACACTTATCACTTGGACTCCTAGACAAGTAAACATCGATATTAAATCAAATCAAATTTTAAAACACATATCCTTGAGATCCAACAATTTAACACCATGAAACAAAAGATATCATGCCTCCTAAAACACTATTATTTAAAGTTATTAATTTTATATCATTAAATATATTTCCTATTCATTTCTCCTCTCATGCACACAAAACACTTATCTCACTTGCATTTTCTTTCATCACACAAATTTCATTTTTTTAGCAATGTATCTCTCATCCAATAATCATGTAAGGGTCACCATAGGTTTGGTAAATTCCTAAATCTCCATCAGATGTGATTTAAGGACATAATTTTATCATGAGGACTTAATAGGTTTGTTCTGTGGCTTTCGGTTGGTAGGATTTTGATGTGAAAAAAAATTGAGGTAGAATAAGGAGGGCTAGGCTCTTTTTGAAGCAAAATTCCATTACTCTAATTTTTAATCAAGTGTAGTCTCCTCCTCTCTCCACTTAGTAGTAAATCAGCTCTATCCTCATGAAAAATTATTTAAATTTTACACCATTCATCATTTCGAAATCAAAAGTTTAAATCATCTCAACCAAGATTTTTCTTGAAAGTCCCAGATAGGCACAACTTTTTTTTCATTGGAAGCTCCAGATAGGCACAACTTCTCATACAAAATGATATATATTTTTCAGCAACAAGAACATCTCTTCAACTTTTTATTTTCCACCCAAATTATCTAAAATGAGGTAGCACAACACAAGTCAACATCCCCCCACACTTAAGTTCAACTAGATCATGCAATTTCACTTCAAGAGCAGGTTGGATAGGAAAAATTGGCTTGTAATGTGGCTAACCTAACAGGTTGTTAATGGCTTATATGGGCTACTAGGATTAAATGTATAAGGTGGGCCATTATAAAAAGGATTATCTTAAAAATGGGGCTTTAAAATCAAAGAAATTCTTCAATCATTTAAAACATATGCACCTCAAACCCTCAAGTTTTAACAGGAATAAATCAAATTCTGGTTAAATCAAGCATGATATGGTTTTCTCAAGAAGTGAGGTGAATGATAAGAATATGAAAATTAGTTTTATAAGACTCACAGGAAAGTGATTTAAAATATAAGGATAGTGATATGTGGCATGAGATTCAAAATTCTGAGTACTTTTCATGAAATTCATAATGAATTGAACTTGAAACCAAGTCATTTTCAGCATTCATTTAAGATCGGTTTCATGGAATAAATTGTTTCACTCAAGGAAATGGGTTTTAAAAATAAAAATGAGAATCATTTTAGCTCAATAGTTTTAGAAACACACAAAAATTTGAAAAGAAAACACACATATTGACTAAAAATGTTTTTTGTTAAATAAGAAAACAGACATCAAATGAAAATCCTAACTATAAAGGTTCCCTCCCCCACACTTAAATAATTAAATGTCCTCAATGTATTCAATTGGATTAAAAATGTAAGATGATTTTAAATTGAATCACATTATGAAAAAAAAGTGTTAAGGAGAGGTAAAACCTTATGGATTTATTGATAAACAGGTTGGAGGAGTGTTATCTCCTCCACTGGCTCTGATGGCACGGTCCCAAGGAATTTCTTCAACTAATTCCCATTAACAGTGAATGGATTCCTTTCTTGATCCTTCATAATCTGCACAGCACCAAAAGGATATACATGAGTAACTATAAATGGACCCTCCCATCTGGAACGAAGTTTACCTGGCATCAGCTTGAGTCTTGAGTTGAATAACAGTATTGTGTCTCCAGGGTGGAAGTTTTTCGGTTGGATCAACTTTTCAGGAGCCACTCTTGTTCTCTCTTTATAAATCCTAGAGTTTTAGAAAGCTTCCCTTATAATTTCTTCTAGCTCCTGCAACTGTAATATTCTCTCCTTCCCAACGTTTTCAAGATCCAAATTAATCTTCCTCACAACCCAGTATGCCTTATGTTCTAATTCCACAGGTAGGTGACAAATTTTCCCATAAATCAACCTATATGGACTCATTCTAATTGGGGTTTTGTAGGCTGTCCTGTAAGCCCATAATGTTTCTTCTAACCTTTGGATCCAATCCTTCCTAATTGGATTAACAGTCTTTTCTAAAATTCCTCTTATTTCCCTGTTGGATACCTCAGCTTTTCCATTTGTCTGTGGATGATAGGGAGTTGATGTTTTATGATGCACCCCATATTTCTTCAGCAAATCCTCTATTCACCTATTTCAAAAATGAGTCCCTTGATCACTAATGATTACTCTAGTCACTCCAAACCTAAAAAATATGTTAGTCCTAACAAAATCACAAACAACTATATAATCATCAGTCCTGGTGGCATTTGCTTCCACCCATTTGGAAACATAATCAACCGCAAGAAAGATATAATAATTTCCAAATGAAAATGGGAAAGGACCCATAAAATATATTCTCCATACTTCAAAAAATTTACAAAAATTAAGTGGTTGTTGGGGAATTTCTTTTCTCTTTGAAATATTTCCAGAAAACTGACATTTTTCGCACATTTTACAAAATTTGTGAGCATCTTTAAAAAGGGTGGGCCAATAAAGTCCATATTCTAAAACCTTCCTTGCTGTCCTTTGAGGTCCAAAGTGGCCTCCACAAGCTAATGTGTGACAAAACTCAAATACATAATTAATTTCACTTTCAGGAAAACATCTTCTTATTAGTTGGTCATTGCAAATCTTCCAAATAAATGGATCATCCCAGATGTAATATCTTGATTCAGATTTCATCTTTTGAATTTGGTGGGAATTTAAATGAGATGGGATTTGAGATGTTACCAGATAATTGACCATATTGGCATACCATGTAACTTCATTGTTGATGTTGTAGAGTTGTTCTCTAGGAATCTCATCATTAAGTGGGTTCTGGTTTGGAATTTTGCCTTCAGCGGTGTGGGGTAGTCGACTTAGATGATCAGCCACCTAATTTTCAGTTCCCTTTTTATCTTTAATTTCCAAATCAAACTCTTGTAATAGTAGCATCCATCTTACTAGCCTTGGATTTGCATCTTCATTTTTCATTAAATACCTGAGTACTGCATGATCAGAAAAAAAACAACTTTAGTTCCAAGAAGATATGATGGGAATTTATCTAGTGCAAAGACAATTGCAAGGAACTCCTTCTCGGTGGTTGTTTAATTGATTTGTGTTGCATCCAAGGTCCTTGATGCATAAGATATTACTTGAGGATTTTTTTTCAATTCTTTGTGATAGAGTTTCTCCCACTTCTTGGTTGGATGCATCACAAAGCAACTCAAAAGGGTAATCCCAGTTGGGTGGTTTCCTTATTGGAGGTGTGATCAACCTTTTCTTCAGTTCATCAAATGACTTCTTGCATGCATAATAAATATTAAAGTCAGATTCCTTAAGTAGTAATCTTGGGAGAGGGAGAGAAATCTTACTAAAATCTTTGATGAATCTTCTATAAAATCCTACATGTCATAAAAATGATCTAACATGTTTTAAACAAGTTGGATATAGTAAGGAATTTATTACTTCAACTTTTGATTTATCAACCTTAATCCCTTTTTGTGAAATTATGTGTCCCAAAACTATTCCCCTTTCAACCATGAAATGACATTTTTCAAAATTTAAGACAATATTCTTTTGAATGCATGTTTTCAAAACTTTTTCCAAATTTCTTATGCAATGATCAAATGAATTACCAAAAACTGTGAAATCATCAAGAAATACCTCCAGGAAGTCCTCAATATGATCTGATAAAATAATCACCATACACCGTTGAAATGTACCTGGGGGAATTGCATAGCCTGAAAGTCATCCCTTTGTAGGAGAATGTACCAAATTGATAGGTGGAGGTTGTCTTCTCCTGGTCTTCTGGTGCGATTGGTACCTGAAAGTATCCTAAGAATCCATCTAAAAAACAGTAATGGGTTTTTCTAGCTAACCCTTCTAGCATTTGATCGATGAATGGAATGGGGAAGTGGTATTTTCAGGTAACTAGATTTAACTTCCTGTAATCTATACACACTCGCTAGCTATTTTGTACTCTCATGGGGATCAATTCATTTCTTTCATTTTTGACAGTTGTTAGACCAGTTTTATTTGGGACTATATGAATGGGGCTAACCCACTAAGAATCAGAGATTGGGTAAATGATGTCAGATGCTAGTAATTTCTCTATCTGTTTCCTGACAACCTCCATGATTGTGGGATTGAGTCTTATCTGAGGTTGTCTAGCTGGTCGGGAATCACTTTTTAAAAATATTCTATGAGAATAGACCTTGGGATTGATTCCAGGTATATCACCTAAACTCCATCCTACTCCTTGGAAATTTCTTTTGAGTAGTTCAATTAGAGTTTCCTATTGTGAATGGGATAGTTTATTGGCAATTATTACAGGAAATTTTTATCCCTCCATTAGGTAAGCATACTTCAAATCACTTGGAAATGGCTTAAGTTCAAGACATGGGGGTTGTTCAAGGGATGCCATTGAATTAAGGTTTCCTATTCCTAAGGCTGGAATCTCCAGTATCACCTCATTTTCTTTTAATAAATCATCAAAAAAATTCAGATTTTACATCATCCTATAACATGAGATTAAGATTTTCAGGTTCTTGGAAATTAGAATTTTTAAATGAAGAATGTTCTCCTAATGATAAGAAGTTAAGAAGCATACCTGAATCGTCAATTGGTTCTATACCTTCTTCATGGGAGATCGCATAAAGTGAGTGATTACTAGAAGGATGTTTCATTGCATCAAGAATGTTGAAGTGTACTGTACTGTCTCCAAGTTCCATTGTGAGTTTTCCTTCATGGACATTGATGATAGTCCTTGCTGTTTTTAGGAAGGGTCTCACTAGGATGATGGGAGAGTGGCCTGGTGCTCTATCTTCTTCCATGGTAAGGACATAAAATTCTTCTAGAAAGATCAATCCACTTACTCCAATGAGTACATCTTCTATAACTCCAGCTGGGAAAACGGTGGATCTATTTGCTAATTGGACCAGCACTCGAGTTGGTTTTAGTTCTCCGGTCATTAAGGATGAAAATACTGAGTGAGGCATAACATTTATTAAAGCTCCTAGATCACATAATTCATCAGTAAAATTTAAAACACCAATAGTGCAGGGAATAGAGAATGTCACTGGATCTTGACATTTTTTTGGTATCATTGGTGTGATCAGTGCTGAGACACTTCTTTCTAAGTTTATTCTCTCATTTCCATCCAACCGCCTTCTTTTGGTGCACAACTCCTTCAAAAAAAATTCATATTTAAAGATTTGTTTGATTACATATAGTAGTGGGATATTGATCTCAACTTTTTGAAAAGTTTCCTGGATTTATTTTTGAATTCTCCCTTCTTTAACATTCTTTGACTCAACTAATGCAGATGGGAATGGTTCTTGGATATCCTTTCTCTCCCTTTGTTGTTTTTGTAAAGGTGTTTCTGGCCATTCCTTTCTAAACCTGATTCTTTCCCCTTTGTTGTTCTGGTCTACTTATTTTTTATGGATGTGTTGTTCTTCATTAGGTTTCTTAGAATCATCATCCTCACTTTGTTCAGGTGACATTACCTCTTTTCCACTTCGTGTTGTAATGACGCTCACACTTTCTTTGGGATTTGGAACTGTTTGTGCTAGGAGTTTTCCTTGATTTTTTGTTAGAATATCCATAAGGTTGTCAAATTTATTATCTAAATTTTTCACTATCTTATTTAGATCTTCAATCCCTATTTCTTGGTGGTTCTTATGAGAACTTGTTGAAGTTTGTTCATATTGTTTTTGCTGGTATGACTGTTTATAGGGTTGTTGAAATGGTGGAGGATTCTGGTATTGTTGGTGCTGGAATGGAGGTTGATTTTGGTATTGATTTTGAAATGGAGGTCTATCCTGGTTATATCAGAATCCATATCCTTGTTGGGTTTTATGTGGTTGATTTGACTGGAATTTCCTTTCTTGATAGGTAGCAGCACAACTTTTAGTCCCCTGCACTTCTGGACATTGATCAGTGTAATGATAACTAGAAGAGCATAAACCACATACCTGATTCGGGCCTTGTTGTTCCTTCACTTTGTTCACAGAAAGTTGTCTCATCACACTAGTAATTTCCTTAAATGTTGCTTCAAGTAAGGGTGAGGATGAATCAGAAGTTATTACCTCATGGATACCTCTAGTTCTTGTACCTCTAGTTCTTAATTGTTGTGAGTTTTGTGAAATCTTCTCAATCATGCCTCTAACATCTGCTGGTGACTTGTTGATCAAGGCTCCTCCAGATGAGGCGTCTAGTAAATTTTGATCATTGTCGAGCAATCCTTGGTACAAGAACACAAGAAATTGGTTCTCTTCCATTTATTTGTGTGGGAAGCTTGCACAAATTTTCTTGAAATGTTCCCAGTATTCGTAGAGAGTCTCTCTAGTCGATTGATGTATGATATAAATTTCTTTTTTTATTGATGTACTCCTGGATGTAGGGAATAATATTTGCAAGAAACTTATTTTGAGATCCTCCCAATCATTTATTTCCACTGGTTGGAGATTTTACAACCATTCCTTTGGTGCTCCCTC
This sequence comes from Viscum album, assembly GCA_963277665.1. Classification (NCBI taxonomy): domain Eukaryota; kingdom Viridiplantae; phylum Streptophyta; class Magnoliopsida; order Santalales; family Viscaceae; genus Viscum; species Viscum album. The sequence goes on from OY728166.1 coordinate 789,145,462, forward strand.
AAGTGAGAAGGAGAATTCCCTCCACTTTACTTGCTCTTCTGCAACTCCTCAGGGTTTGAAGTTGGAGCAGACATAGGTGAACTCTTCGATGTGTCGATTTGGGTCTTCACCTACAAGACCATGAAATTTTGGTAGCACTTGAATCATATTAATTCATAGTTCAAAATCATTTTCTATGGCAGGGATATTGAGTTGGTTATTTTGATTAGCAAATTGAGGTGTGCAAATATCACGCAAAGATTGATTGGGATTATCAGCCATTATTGTAGGTTCAGAGTGATCATTGGAAGTATCACTTGAATCCGTGAGGTGTATTTCTTCAAAATATTTTTGAAAATTTTGTTTTCTCAATTGGGTTATTGTACGATCAATTTCTGGATCAAATTCAATTAATGGGTTATTTGAACTACCGTTCATTCAAGAAAGTTTTTTTTTAGTTTTTTGTGTTTTGAGGCACTTCCTCCCCGGAAACGACACCATATTTTGACACACACCTGTCGTGGGGTGTGAAAAAAACTTTTATTTACTAATTTAAAATATAGTATCGTGGTTAACCTAGGTTTTCTCCTGATGAGGAGTGCACAGAAAATAGTTTGTCACTTTTTAATTAGAGAAAATGTTATATGTTTTTGAAATTGTTTCGTTTTGAAATAAGAGAGAGAAACAGAAAAAAAAAATAAGAAATTAAGGAAGTGATTTAAGACAAATATGGAATTCAAGTGATTTAAAAACTATTTTCTGAGATGGGTGATCAATTAGGGGTTGGTTTTATAATTGCAATACTATCCTTGTTCCATTTAATTCAATCCTTTTCTGGTAAGTTGATTTAAGTGAGATTCCATAATTACTTCAACTCACTTCTTTGGTTAAATGGTTTAAAAAAATTCTATTTTGGTATAAAATTAATTCATTGTGTGATAGATTTGTAGTGAACACCCCCAATTATATAAGGCAATTCCCAATCGGGTATTGTTTATCCTAAATAATCCTGAATATTCACCACCCCTCCCACATGTACAAGTGATTGCTAGGTACTTCACCACTAAGCCCTGATATTTATTCTATAGAATATAAACCAGAACCTAATGGAGGGATAAAAATGATCATTTATCAAATAAATAATAACAACAGAATAGAAAATAGAATATGATCATATAAGATAATAAATTCTGTTTTTAGAATTTGAAAACAACTTCACAGAAGAGAGAGAGAGAGTTTTTATTCAATAAAATGTAAGAACTCAAAGCATTAAAAATATAAAACCTTACCTCCATAAATCACCTCATATGTTTATCCCACCATGTTAAGTGTAATTTAGAATAATTAGGAAGATGAAGGCATTACAAAAAAAAGAAGAAGAAAGAAGTGAAAATAAAGAACAGAATTTTCTCCTCCAGATTCAGTTCTCTAGACGTTCAGCTTAGTTTATCCCCTATCCTAACCTAATTAGGCCGAGGTCCCTTGTTATATAATTTTGGGAATGGAGTTTTCCATCTAACCTAAAAATATCAGAGCCATTGGATCCATTTCAAGGATTTTATGGCCGCCTAAATGGAAGAGACTTTTCATGGCCGCCAAACACTATTCCACAAACCCTTCTTTGACCATTAAATGGGAGGCCTTAATGAATGAATTTATTCCTGATATTTTTTTACCCTCTGACCCTTCTATTAATATTTCTAACCCAGCTGGAACCACTTCATTTGGATGCCGGTTGGATGAGATATGATTCTTTGAATGATTCATGGTCCATTCTACCGGCCAGAATAACTTTTCACATTGACCGATTTTGTTTAGCCTTTTGGAGTTCGAATTGGAACTTGGAGCATAATAATAATTTGTATCCAATGAATCGTTTAATCCTAAAAAAAAGGAATCAGGTGAATTAGATGAAATATGTAGGAGTTATGCTCGAAATACAGAGGAAATATAAATCTGTTTAATGTCCAGAATTAACCAATTTTCATACTTAAGCTCAAAACTCACCAAAAGTCATAAAATGATCCAAATAAGATCAAATTGATTAATGGTAAGGGATTAAATAATTTAAAAACATATTTATAAATATGAAAATATGATCTCTGTCAATATCTTCAAATCATCTTTATCCATATCAAAATCATCCCAATTATTTTATATCATTTAATAACTTATTTTTTAGTATTTAATTCAACCAAAGAACAAGTATTTCAAAAAATATTCGAGTGACTGAATTTGTTTTTCTATTATTAAATTTCCTTATAATTTTTTTGTACTTACCTTATTCATAAATAAATACAACACCTGTATCATCTCAACTTAAAATCAATTACTTCACACATTATCATAAATCAGTTGTTTTTATCTTTTTTAGTAGTGTCTATGATTGATAAAACATATGGATAGATCTCTCGAAATTACAACTATCTTCCCATATTCATAGAGACATCATATTCTATAATCTCCACATTTTAAGAAACTCATCTCAGCACACTATCTTCTCAACCTCAATAAATGAAATAACCTGCAAGACTAATTCTATATAAGCATGTTGGGTACCTTCAAAATCCAAGTAGTGGAATCTTTAATATCTAACCATCTTTGCTAATATTCAATAAATGAATAACCTTATTGTCTACAAAATCATTTTTAGTATCACTACTGAGAAAATAACCTATACCCATGGTTCAAAATAATGGGTATAGCCCCCAAAACTATGGGTATAGGCTATACCCATGGTTTGGGGAACCGTGGTCAACCAAAAACATTTAAATTATTATATCAATTTTAAACGCAACATATGAAAATAAAAGGCATGGGGTTTCAATTTCGGGACTCCTTTGATCGCCAAGGCGCACTTCACCAACCAAGCCATGTACATTTTGCAAATATAACTCTATATTTTTATTAATATATTAATTTAAATTGTGGATATAGAATAAAAAACCATAGGTATAGGGTTTTCCCGCCCTTATTTTTTTTCCCATTTTCATGCGGGGATCCTATACCCATGCTTCTCTAAAACTATGGGTATAGGTTTTTTCACGGAGACATATACCCATGGTTCTCTTAGAAAACTGTCGGTATAGATATTGAACTGAGACCTATACCCAATTTTTTTTGAAAATCATGGGTATAGGTTCAGAACATACCCTTATACCCACGGTTTTGGGAAAACCATGGGTATAGGTTCAGACAGACCTGTATTCCCACAGTTTTGACAAAACCGTGGGTATAGGGGGATCTATACCCACTGTTTTTTCCAAAACTATGGGTATAGAGGCTTTTTCGGTAGTGAGACTCACAATAAGGGGGGATGATTGAGATATAACTGGATGATAGTTTTATATTTGTTTACTACCTATGATCATTCTACTGGATATCCATTAATATATTGGAATAGGAATAATGTTAAAGAAAAATATAAAATATATTCTACATTAGATTTTATGACTTGATGATTTGAGATTGTTACATACTACCAATTATTTTATAGACAATAAGGTTATTCATTTATAGAAAATAAGGTTAGCATGTATCAATCCTAGGGGTACTTCAATCTATAAGATCACAGGTTTTATTCAGTCATCATCAAATCATCACATATTGACATCCTTTCTTGGGTAATTTTTTCATCATACAACCTTCTCTTATCTAAACAAATTGACATCATTTTTATTGAAAACAAATACAAAGCCTCGTCATCCAAGGGACAAACAACGTCCCCCTTGGGTATTTCTTTCAATTCCTGTTTTGAAAATGAATGTCAATATGTATTAAAAATTATTTTATATTTTTTCTCCCCCTTATTGAAAACAAAAACAAAGGTTGAAATCATTATTCAGATATCAATCAGTATAGTGTATTTCTACTTGATAAATGATTAGTGTAAAAAACAAGAGCATCTAATCAACTTCCCAACACTATTTTTTACAACTATATATTCCTCAAAATCTTCTCATTTTTCTTGTTATTTAACAAACCAATTTCTACACCTTAATTTCATAATTTATTAAATTAACATAAGGGTGGAAATTTTTTTATAAAAATACATTAACAATGAAATTATCCATAATGTACAGGTTCACATAAAATTGTAACTTATGGTAGATTTCTAAAATATTCTTCCTCTTAATGGGTATACTCTAAAAATTTATTATTCGAGATTGATCTCTTTTGTAAATGAACTCTAAGAATTTTTTCATTATAATCCTTCAATAACCAATGCAACTAAAGGTAAATCATTCTAATATGGGAATTCTACTCTACTATAAATATTTCATAGCACTCATCATTACATTTTTCCCTTAAAATTCATCACTATTAATTCCCTACATATAAAAAATGCAACAGATATGTGAATAAGGTGGTTACTACAATACTAATTAGTGAGAGCCATAAGGTTGAGAGATGTTTCTAAACCAATAAAATCCTTTCCTTTCAAATCCGATGTTGAGGGAACTATTCATTCTTTCTTATTTGTTTTTTTGAATATAAACCTCCTTGGGTCACATGGTTTCCTTACTTCTTTGTGGTATCTCCTTATATGGGATTTCCTTTTTTCCTTTAGCTAGCATAGAATATGAATTTATTTGTGCATATTTTATTCTCTTTAACACACATCCCTCTCCCATGAAATTAATGTAATCATGAAATATTTTGAAATATGTCCAAAATTCTTACACTTTTCACACATCTTCTCAGGAATATTTAATTCACGTATTTTTGGTAACCTCTCATGAAATATAAAATATTCTTTATTATTATCGATTTCATCCACAAAACCAATTATTTTATTTATTTCATGAATTAATTATTTTCTTTATTTCAATAGCTTGTCTCCATTAATGCCAATACTCATGGATTTCTTGGAATATCCTATGGTGTATCATTTTCTCACAATATAAGTATCTCCTTATCTTTAGTGTAGAATCATTCTTTGTCTCCGTATGAATATTGTGTGCAACACTTTCCTTTTTTTATATCCCAAGGTAATCTCACCTTATTTTTTCTCTTGATTATTTCTCTAATATTGTGATCCTCTATCTTTTGCATCATATGAATAATTCTTGGTATATATAAACTAGTATTCATGACCACAGAAACTACCTTTGTTACGAATTTCAAATAAATTTTCAAAGATTCCAAATCTATTTTAAATACAAATAATCTTTATATTCTTCTTATGTATACTTTGCCTCATCTCAAAATTGTTACCCATTAATTTAGAACCTTTTTTCTTCCAAGGACTAAAATGGTATTCCAATAATCAATAACCTTATGCCCAAATCTTTAATAGAACCAACAGTGGCCAATGAATCTTGATTTAACTTTTTTAAAAACAACTTTTTTAACTTTTTATTCTTTTTTTGTAAAAAAATTATTTATTTTGATAATATTTCTAGGGAATAATTTTATGCTCTTTATTTCATCCACCTTTGATGTAATGGTGGGTTTCTCAAAAATTAAAAAAAATAACCAGATTTTTCTAGATTTTTCATTATATCATACATTGTACAAATAAATAATATTAGTATAAATAGTATATTCTAGAACAAGTGCCACCTTTTTCTTTGAGCCTATAGAAGATATATCATTAGATGATATCAATCTATTCTTTATAATAGGTATAAATTTTTATAACAAAAATCCTTATAAAAATTATGTATGGTAACAACTCTTTTCTCAGTGGTTTGTGAAGACTCAACTTGTGTCACTTCCAAATTTTCTAATTTGACTTCTAACTCAAGTCACTTCATATTAAGAATTTTTTTATCATATATGAATGAATTGATTTTGACTTCAGACTACTTTTTGATCATCTCAATTTGATTCTCATAATCTTCGTGCATTTTATTCTTTCAATTCCAATAATTTCTAAGATCCTTGATCTTGTTTTATTTGATTCTATTTGAACATTCTTGACATCAAAGATATCATTTTTCTTTTCTTTCAATGCATGGAACTTCTCCTTGATCCATTTCAAGGATTATTCTTTCCCTGGGATTTCTTTAAGCAATTACTTCTCAATTTGGAGCACAATTCTACAAGACCTGCATTAATAACTCATTTGGACTCAACTTTTTTTTATAGAAATTTATACATGTAAAAACTTTTTTTGATTGTGATTCCTCCATTCTATCATCATATTCTTCAAGTTGAGTGATCCCCGTATGAAATTTTATAAATATTTCTATATAAAGGTGAAAAAAATTAAAGATATTTTTGGGGTTATTTTCAAAAAGACACATGACTCATTATATAATACCTTTAAATATTGATATTCCCCACTTGTACTTGGTTAATCCATAGGGTAATATTAGAATGAAATTTTAGTTACCTCATCAACATGTAAAAACTTTGACACTCCTATAATAAAAAAATCATATTCTCACTAGTGGATTTTCCCATGATTTATTCATTCATACCATAACTAATTTCTATAGGGTTATAGCATATAAAGGTTAGTATTTATTCCCCTTTTCACATGAGGGATTCCTTCTTTAATTTTATCATCCCTTCATTCTTTCTATTCTTTTGATTCTTAGAAGATATATAATTTAGATCATTAATTGACACATATTCTCTAAGCATACATTTCATCGTTCCTTTTATAACAGAAACTCAAAACATTAAATCTTCACCTATTGAGTATCCAATTATAGGTCAAACCTAGAGCTATAATACATTTTATTCTTTCCACGGGATTAATGAAACTACACTGAGTAGGGGTGAATCAGTTTGGATGTATTTTATCAATTATAACCCATTTTCTTTTTACCTCTACACTGCTTATGGTGAATGGGTCCCACACTCGTATCTCACATTCATCCTGAAAGCATTCAATAAATTCAAGAACAAAAAAAAGACAAGGCATATATATTTCTATAAGGTTCACTCATAATGTGTAACCTAGTCCTTAGTGGATGGTGGTTGTTATCCCACACACACATGGATCATATCTTATTATAAGAATAACCAAGAGCATGGGGGTATCCCTAAACCCTTTATATCTAAAACCAACTAGATTACATTCACAACGCCAACTGGCTCAACAAGCACCCACTACGGGAAAATGGCTTTTTACGACAGGACTTGGTGTCCCATCACAAAAAGTTAGGTGCGGTTTGCGCGCCAAACCGCAGGAAGGGTATTTGTGATATAGAGGTACCCCCTGTTGCAAATACCCGGAGGCGGTAAATACTATTTGTGACGGGGAATTTCCCCATCGCAAATAGTTCGTCCGCAGGTCACTATTTGTGATGGGTCCCGTTGCAAATACCCGGTGGCGGTAAATACTATTTGCGACGGGATGTTTCCCCGTCGCAAATAGTGTGTCGGCAGGCCACTATTTGCAACGGGACCCATCACAAATACCCTTTTAACTACCGAAAATAATTAATGCGGCTGAAGGTATTTGCGATGGGATACCCATCACAAATAGTGCTGTCACAACTAATCTAACCTATATATACTGCCCAACCATTTTTTTTCATCCTTCCCCTCAATTCATACTTTCTCTCTCTCTCTAAACTCTAATTTTAGAGTGAAAATTTTTCTCAGTTAGATTTTTGTTACGAAAAGTTGTGAAGTTGTCTACACCTATAAGAGATCAAGTTTAAAGGTATTTATGTTTTATTTAATTTAATATTTATTTCATTTTTTATATTAATTTTAATTATTGTTGATTAGTTGTAATTAAATTAGATTTAGACTGTTTTGTCATCAGTATTTATTTCTAATAATAAATTGAAATTATTAATAATAATTCTTAGTAATTAGTAGTAAATAATAATTGTTAACGATAATTAGTATTGTATATAAATAATTAGCGATAATTAGTCATTAGTAACTATAATTTGCAGTAATTAATAGTAATTAATGCTAATTAGTAATAATTGGGGGTAATTAGTAATAATTAGCGGTAAATAGTAATAATTAGCAGTAAATAGTAATAATTAGCGGTAAATAGTAATAAATAGTTATAATTAGTAATAATTAGTAATAAATAGTAATAATTAGCAATAAATACTAATAATTAGTAATAATTAGTAATAAATAGTAATAAATAGTAATAACTAGTAATAATTAGTAATAAATAGTATAAATAGTAATAATTAGTAATAATTAGTAATAATTAGTAATAATTAGTAATAATTAGTAATAATTAGTAATAAATAGTAATAAATAGTAATAAATAGTAATAAATAGTAATAAATAATAATAATTAGTAATAATTAGTAATAATTAGTATAATTAGTAATAATTAGTAATAAATAGTAATAAATAGTAATAAATAGTAATAATTAGTAATAATTAGTAATAATTACTAATAATTAGTAATAATTAGAAATAATTCGTAATAATTAGTAATAATTAGTAATAACTAGTAATAATTAGTAATAAATAGTAATAAATAGTAATAAATAGTAATAAATAGTAATAATTAGTAATAATTAGTAAGAATTGATAATGATCAGTAATAATTATTAATAATTATTAATAATTAGTAATAATTAGTAATAAATAGTAATAAATAGTAATAAATAGTAATAATTAGTAAATAGTACTAAATAGTACTAAATAGTAATAATTAGTAATAATTAGTAGTAAATAGTATTAATTAGTAGTAAATAGTAGTAATTAGAAGTAATTAGTAATAATTAGTAATAATTAGTAGTAATTAGTAGTAATTAGTAGTAATTAGTAATAATTAGTAATAATTAGTAATAATTAGTGGTAAATAGTAATAAATAGTAATAAATGGTAATAATTAGTAATAATTAGTAATAATTAGTAATAATTAGTAATAATTAGTAATAATTAGTAATAATTAGTAATAATTAGTAATAATTAGTAATAAATAATAATAACTAGTAATAATTAGTAATAATTAGTAATAATTAGTAATAATTAGTAATAATTAGTAATAATCAGAAATAATTAGAAATAATTAGGAATAGTTAAAAATAACTATGAATAATTAGGAATAATTAGTAATAAATGACAATAAATAGGAATAAATAGGAATAATTAGGAATAAATAGGAATAAATAGGAATAAATAGCAATAATTAGCAATAATTAGCAATAATTAGAAATAATTAGCAATAAATAGCAATAAATAGAAATAAATACCAATAAATAGCAATAAATAGAATAAATAGCAATACATGGCCCGTCTAACTCGTAGTTTAGGGATGGAGTTTCCTCCACCATCTCCTCCACCTCCTCCACCTCCTTCAGAAGACTACCCCCTAGTGATTTTTTTTTGTTATGTTAAAAATATTTAAATTTAATATTTTTTGTAATATGAAATATTTACTATTTCTGTCTTTTATATTGGTGCAAATATTGCATAATTTAATTGTTTTTTAATATTTTATTATTTTATTATTTATTATTAGTATTATATTTTTTAATGTTTGTTTATTTTACTAATAATAGTAATAATATTTTATGATTTTTTAATATTTTTTATGAATGTTGACAATTTTAATTTTTTTTATTTTTTTATTATTTTAATAATATTAATATTACTTTTTTCATTAATCATAATTTAATTAAATATTTTTTTTATTCAGTATTTTTGATGAGACCTGTTGTGACGGGGTCCCGTTTCCAAAAAGTATTTGTGACGGGCCCATCGTAAAAGTTTTTGATATATATATATATATATATATAACATATATAAACGGATAACTATTTGCGACGGGATAATGGGCCCGTCGCAAATACTTTTTATGATGGGCATGTCGCAACACCTTTATATATATATAATGTATATAATCAGAGATCTATTTGTGATGAGATGGTTTCCCATCACAAATAGTAATTTTTGTGATGGGTCTATCGTAAAAATACTAATTGGGACGTTGTTTTCTGCAACGGGCTATTTGTGACGAGACCCCATCACAAATACCTTAAATTCCAATAGTGACCAACTTATTGTTCTTCATACACTAGAACCAAACAGTTATTTATTCAATAACCAGATTCGGATGGATCCTTCTTTGAGTAAGATCAACCGGATAACATGTGTCACTTCTAATTTTAAATGGATTATTATCTCTTTCTTCAGTTTCAGTAATCATGATTGCCTCTCTTATTATTCAATATGATTAACTATAGTATGATATTTGAGAAAAATAGTTTTTCATCATCCTATATCTCTCTCTATCTCTTTAATAATCTTTGATAATCAAAATATTCATTAGTAACAAGTTGAATTATCCCCCTCTTTTTATTTACCACTTAGGGAAATTAATCATAGCACTTCATCGATAGATCCTCAATTCTTTTCTTTACATTACCTAATCTTCTATTTATATATATATATATATAAACCCAAGCTAAATATATATTTATTTTACAACATTTATATAAAATAAACATTACATCTCACAAATAATCAAACAATCCTAAGAATGGAAGGTTTATTATCTTTGAGGATCAGCTACCTAAGAAACTTATTTTATAGAACTTGTGAAAATTTATATATAATTGAGCCATAATAGACACCCTTATTTATTTCTCATTAGTTATACTCATCTTTATAACCTAGGTAATATAAACATAAGAAAATGGTGATATAAAACACTCTGTAAGGTAAATCATGTCATCAAGGGTTAGAACACAAACATATAAGAACACATGGGAAGGGTAAAAATTTATTATTAAAAATAACATTTAATAATAAGAGTTTTACATAAGTAAATATATCATAAAATGTATTAAAAAATGAACAAACATGTACCAAGGAATAAGATTTTGATATAATCATGGAAATAAGGCATAAGAGAATGATACTATAATGTCATGGAATCATAAATATGGGGAAACAATATAAAACCTCACATCATAAGCATAAGTCAAGGTTTACTCCCAAGAACATCAATATATATTGGATAGAGTCCCATAGTGGATTATTTTGACCCCCTAATCCCTTGAATAACATATAATGTGATATAAAATTTTACCCAATGAATTGGAGGGATATATAATTATGGATCCACCCATTACATAATATAAATCATATCTATGTGTGACAAATAATTTTGATTATCATATAAAACCCATGGAAATAAAAAACGGGCTTCTATATCCTTTTCAAATGTTATAAATAAAAGAAAAATTTCATAAATCTATCCATAATCATGACTTGATAAACTTGTAGAAATTAAACAGGTATCCAATGATATCAAATAAGTTTCTAGGTAAATACCATTCAATTAAGATAATGAAGCACATGGTATTCACACCATATAGATAAAGGGTATACAATTTAGTTAATAATTTCCACAATCAACCAATGTATGTGCACTGAGATGAACACTATTTAATCAAAGAAATGAGATATAAGTCATTCATAGAGGAAAGGCCTTAGAAGAAAACTCAATCCTATATATAGTGAACTGTTAAGAAAGGAAAAGGTAGTGATAGATAATTCCTCCAATAGAGAAGAACATTACATAATCTCTACATATAAAGAATATGTATGGTAAAATTTAAATAATATCCTCAACCAATCATAAGGTGTATAAAGGGATGTGTACATAGATGAAAACCATATTTTTAGAGCACTCAGAAAAATCACTTTTGGAAATATGAATATGAGAGGTAGGAGTGGTTGATGTAAATAGATAAGAGGGGGTAAATTTTATTTTCTTAAAATTTTCAGATTTATTAAAATTAATTTTAGACTTTATTGGATTAAAAATAGTAAAAAAATATTTCTTAAATGAATAAGAATAGTGGATGTGTGAAGAATATATTAATAACATTAAAGAGCTAAATAGAAGAATTTTATAGTGGTTCAGTCTAATAAAATTAGTCACTCTTCACACCCCAATTAATGGAGTACATAACCCACTAAGATATGAGAGATACTTTTACATGGGAACAATATAAAACTATACTTTATAATGGGATGAATACCGACCCATGAAATCTATATGGGAGAATCCCCAAACCTAACAAGACTTTTGTGGGAATAGAAAAAACTCAAGCTTTTATACAAGGAACAGCCCCATCTTAATTGTTCTAACTTTTATTCAAGTAATCATAACCAATGGAATACCCTTTATAAGTAGTATAACTTATTGGGTAAAATATTTAAGTACAGAAAACTAAACCCAACCAGAATAAAAAAATTCAACAATTAAAGAACTACTTGAGATTTGTAAAATGAATTTTGTAGATAAAAAATTGTTTCAAGAACTTATAATGAATTTTAATGATAAATTCTAGGATTTCCATCAAAGGTACAATATGTCTCTTCAAGTTGAATAAAGTTGGAGATGAATTATCCCTTCATTGAGTGTTTTTTAGCAGATGAAACAATTTTTCACACGATCTCTTTTACAGTAATATATGTTCATACTATCACAACCATCATCATTCCATGAAGACCTAGATCCCTTTAAAAAATAAAACAACTCAACACTTTCAAGTGTATTTTTAGGAATTCAAAATAATAAAAAGAATAATAATAAATCATAATTATAAAGAAGAGATAGGTAAATAGATTATCATGAATTCTATCTTTTGAAATTCAAAATAATTTGAACAATTCAAACATATTTGAAATTATTTGATTAAAGAGTTCAAAATACTTCCATAAGAATAGTTCAAAGATAATTCAAAAATCTCACACATATTCAAACAATAATATTAAGAAATTTAATGTGAATAATCATTCCATTTTTAACATATGATAATATCAAACATTAATGATATTGTAATAAAAAAAATTAAAACAACTTTGAATATGTTTTTTATCATAAAACACGAGTTTAGAAACATTTAAAACAAATAAACCAACTTAAAATGATAAATTCAAAAAAAATTAAGTTTATGTTATAAGTATGTGTGATAAAGAAGGGAATAATTAAACTACATTTAAATGTGTTTAAAAAAATTTATAAATACTTATCATAAGTTCTATATAATTAATAATAATTTATAGAATCATAAAAAAAATTTAAATATTAAAAAAACATCGAGTAGAAGAAAATATCATGGAAATTGTGAAAAAAAGGCCATCTAGAGAAAACCAGGTTTTTATACCTACGTAAGGCTCATGAACATGCCATGTGTAAAGGTAGCATATATATTTAACACATATTTTAAAGGTAAAATTAAAAATAAAACATTATTAAAAGGTAACTATAACATTTCCCATGTAGTGTAAGGGTAAAAGTAATATACAAAATCTACATAAGGGTAAGTATAAATGCTTGTGTAATGGTAAACAACAATTTCCAAACAATGTGTGAGGGTACATGAATAGTTGTGTAAGGGTGTCAATGAATTCATGTAAGGGTATCATGCTATTTGTATTATATGCATAAAGGTAAAATGTAGTTGTGTTAGGGTATCATAAAAAGTCTATACGCTACATAAGTTTAATGACACGGACTTTTTAAATGATAATTTTTTTTCCTAAATAAATATGTGTAATATTATATTACATTATATAAGTATTATAAGCATAGAGAACATAGAGAGATAAAAACACTTTAATTAATTAATCAAAATCATTACATTATTCAATGACTAAACCCATTGAAATATTAATTATTACATGGGGATAAAAAATAGAAAATACAAAAACTATAATGGGAAAATATGGATCACCCCAATCAACTAGAATCATCCCTCCCACAAACAATACTATAGAAAAGAAAAAAAAATATCAGTAAACCAATCAAAATATTATAAAATATAAATATATAAAATTGGGAGGAAATATATTGAATGTTGAGTAAAATAATGAAGTGATATTTATAGAAGGTAATGTGATTGTTGGAATAGTGATGTGGCCATTAGAATAGTAACCCGACCATTGGAAATAGTAACCTCATGGTTGGGAATAGTAACTTAATCATTGGAATAGTAATTTAACCTCAAAATAATAAATTATGATATAAATAATAGTTATCATGAGTAATATAAGTAAATATAAATATTATAATGCTAAAAAATAAATATAATGATAAAAAAACACAAAAAATATAGGCACATTTTTAATAAATTGTATTTCATAAAAATCATAATTTTTAAATTAAAATGTTAAATTACCTATATTATAAATTTATTTTGATAAAATGAATATAATTTTTAAATAATCATGTCAAAATTTTCCAAGTGTTATTTTTTTGTAATATCATGAAATACTTCAATTTTTAGGTGAATAGTAAAAATATAGTTTTCCACATAATTGGTGTATCTTAAATTGCATCATTCATGATGTAATAATGACCTAAGAATTTATATAACTTGATATTTTTTCAAAAATATATTTAATTTCAAAAATAAGCCATTGAAATACAATAATATTAATTTCCAAACGTAAAATTTATTTTCCAAAGTCTAAAGTCTAAAGTATTACATTAAAATACTATTTTGTCATTTTTCACCTTTCTTTTTTATTAAACCAATAAATTCAGATTTTAAAGGGTTTTAAAGTCTTAAAATCATGTTATTTAATTCAAATAAATTTCATAATGTCAAGGATATCACTATTACAAGGTTTACCTTGGATATAATAAATTATTCAATATTTTATCCTTAAAACCTCTCTCCTCAAGTATAAATAACCCCACTCCCTACCTTTGAAAAACCACTCAACCCTCTCTTACCAAATACAATCCTATATCAAAATACTCCCTATAAATGACCTTATAATACATATGTATGTTCTAGAGTAAACCAACTCCAAACATCAAGGGAGTTTTAGTGTCGTGTAAGAGAAGCTACGCCAAGGAAAGAGTATGTTTTTATCAACTCGTCTCTCTTTCTATTTATTTTTTTCACTGTTACTTTTAAAATAAAATACTATAAAATTAATTTACAATTATTTTAAAATTATATTAATACTATTAAACTACTATAATTATCATATTTATTCTATATATAAATTTCAAACTTCCCTTTCCCTCTCTTTCGACAATGCCCCATCAATGGTCAGTTAATCACCATTGAGGACATTCCCAATCATTTTCTTGTAAATAAACCTATGGATGGTAAAAATAAATTATTTCTGATATATAAATTAATAAATTTATTTTTTTATAATATTATTTAATTAATTATACTAATGTATAAAGGACCTCGAACAAAAATTGTGACATCAAAACAAAATAGGAAAATTTAATGAAAACATGATATCAAAACAATTCACATTTAACAAAGAGTGTCGTAAATTAGAGTAAAATAATTATAATTGAAAAATATTGGAAAATGAACATAATTGACTGGTATAACTTTGATATAATAATCCTAATTTTATTACTCAATAGGCGAAAAAGCGACGAAATAAAGCAGGATTTAAGGTAAGGGGATTCTTGAACCTAACTCCCTTTCTTTCGCTTATCCCTCATTTATGTAATTTTAGATATGGATATTCTAATAATTTACCTTAAATATCATTTATATATTATTACCTTTTATTTCGTTTATTTACATGTTTCCGTCATTATTTATAATCAAAATATGAATATTTTCCCAAAAAATACTTTTCTTTCCAAAACAAATTGTTGACTCCTCATGAGTTGTTTATTATCTAATGAAAAATGATATTTTATTCCAAATTATGATCTCCTTTTTTAATTTGGAAACCCAAATATTATTCATGAAATCATTATTTATTAATTCCTTATGAATCACATTCCCTTCCATGGGTTATTTCATGGTATGATTGTAATACGCTCTATGTGGCATGCATGATTATATAAATATTATGATGTGATCGGTGGGCATGAAATTATATAACCACTCAATGAATTGGGTAATGTGATATATCTCATGATATTATGTGTAATATTCATGAACATGATTATAGATTTGTTTACAATGACGATGTTATGATTTATGTACATATGTTATGCATGAACATGATATTAGCTATGTTCACAACAATGTGTAGTATTTAACCACTATGACATGATGTTTCATTTTTATGAATTTATATATTCCATGCCATTTTCAAATTTATTCATCATTCTTATGATTGTGATCCCATTATTATTATATTATTATGATGATTATTCTCACCCATTTACTATTGATTCATGTCTCTTATTTTTGTTATGTTATCCTTCCCCTTACTAGGATTTTATCTTACCCCTTTTTTGATGTATATCCTTAGGTGACTACATGTACTAAGGAGAACATGAGATATTTTCATTGGATAAAGAAGAATTATTTTAATAATTTTTATTCTTTTTAATTATAAGTGATGTATGATCCTAATTTTTACAAGATACTAAACCTCATGATCCTTAAATGTAACAATATTATGTTGTTTATCTTTAAAATGATGTAATAGTATTGTAAGAAAAATAGGGCCCATATAGTTGGTATCAAAGGTATGGTTTAGTTAATTTGTGAGTTAGGATTAGAAAACATTAGTGAAAACCCTTAGGATAAGTCTAAGTATATGAAATCATCCAAGAATATTCATTTTAGCAAAAGGATAAGCATAGGGATCACATAAGATATTCCTTTATAGTTAATTGTTCAAAAGAATAAATTATTCATTCATGATTTTTTTATTACATTTTGTTCAAACCTTTTTTATTCTAGAAAATGGTGTGAACTTAGTGAAACCAATCCAAAAACCCTTATAAGGGACAATGAAATTATTGCCCGAACGATGTCACCAATGCCATGGGAGGTGGATTTAAAAAATTTATGGAGATAATTCCCTAGATATCTAAAGCTATGAACAATAACTTGAACTAAATGGAATGTATGGCTTCACCAAAGAAGGATAAACTATCCATTTAGTCCTCTAAGAAGCAAAAACCACTGACATTTAATATAACTTTTGATCAACTTGTCACAGAATAGTGAGTTAAATAAATAGAGAATATATTTTCTATGATCTACTATTCAGAGAAGAAGAAGGTGACTATGTACATCTATCATTTAGATAGAGAGGCTGATAAATGGTGGTAATTGATTAAGAACATAAATCAAAAGAAATAAATAGAAGAGATAGAGTGGTAAGACTTTAAGAAAATAATTCTTAAGAGGTATATCCCTCAAACTATTCAAAAAACATAGATAGATAATTAATAGAGTTGATGAAAAAGGAAGTTGAATCTTTCATGGATTACAAGGAAAACTTCACAAGGCTTTAAATATATTCCTTGAGTTTTGTAATCAAAAATGACAGAAAAATAGATAGATTCTTTAGTGTTTTAAAACCACACCTTATAAAGGCTCTAGCTATCCAAGACTTTTGGATTTAAAGATAAATGGTTTGATGTGATATTAAAGTAGATATGGAGTTTGTGAAATGGTCCCATGGTTATAGAGATAAGAATAGAAGAATGGAGTTTGGAATTTGGTGGGTCAAATAAAAAAAATGAGGAAAGGTGATCCAACCACCCACGTGTCAAAAATACAGGAAGAGGTGTTATGTAAATTTCCTTAGAGGTACTGGGAAATAATTAAAATGTGGTAGAGAATTCCACTAAGATCATAAATATTGAAGATACGTGAATAATTCAACCAACATGATAGAGGAAATTAAGTAACCTCCTAATTCACCACACATGATTCAATGTTTCAATTGTAGGGAGAAAGGTCACTATGAAAGCTAGTACACTAAACCATGGGTCCTTCAGAGTAATCAGAATCAGCAACCACCAAATACAAAGGAGTAAGGGAAAGCTTATTCCATCACTACTAATAAATAGTATCATGAAAATGAAGTCATAAAAGTTACACTTCTTATTCACTCAAGAATGGAAAAAAATTTATTTAATTATGGTTCTACACATTCCATTATAACATGAAAGTTTTATTGAACTATTGAATTGAAGCCTCGATACCTTGAAGTAGATATATCAGTAAAAAAACTCACTATGAGATCATTTAAACCCAAGTGTTGGACTCTTCTCTTGTTATATTATGTAGAAATATTATTTTATAGAATCTCATAATCCTTCCCTTGGTGTAATTTAATACTATACTGGGCATGGTTTGGCTCTCATTATATAGAGCACACATGAACTATTAGGAAAATGAAATATATTTCTATTTTCCATATCATCCAAGGCTCCTCTATAAATTCAATGAATATCATGAATATCATTTGGAAAATACCTTGATTGTGTGGGTTATTATACCATGTGAAGAAGAATACCTTGACCAAATGGTTGAGTCAAAGAAGGTATCAACCTAGAGGAAATGACCATTGTGAGGGAATAAATTGATGTATTTACTGAAGAGTTACCCAGACTTCCCCCGTATGGTGAGTTAGAGTTATTAATATAACTTATACTTAGTGCCACTTATATATATCTAAATTCCCATATAGGATGACTCTGATCGAACTTTAGGAGTTAAAGAAGCAGTTGTAAGATCATTTTTACAAAGGGTTCTTATTTCCTAGTTTATCACTTTAGGGTTCTCTAGTGATCTTTATAAAGAAAAATGATCCATCAATGTGGTTGTGTATCAATTACTAGGAGATTAAAAAGATAGCCATAAATAACAAGTATCCCCTACTAAGGATTGATGATGTGTTCTATCAACTATGAGGAGCTTAGTACTTCTAAAAAGTGGATATTTATTTTGGATATCATTATCTAAAGGTGAAGAAGGAATATATTCATAAAATAGTCTTTCTTATAACGTATGGGATCTATGAGTTTATACTGGTTCCCTTTTAACTTACTAATTCCCCATCAAACTTTATGTATTTAATGAATATATTCTTTTGAAATAACCTCGATATATTTGTGGTAGTGTTTATCAATGATATTCTCATTTACTCTAAGATAAAGGATGAAAATTAAGAGTTTATAAGTGTTGTGTTGGTGACATTAAGGAAGGATAAATTTTATTATAAGTTCAGTAAGTGTGACTTTTTCATATAGCAAGTCATATTCTTGGGAAACGTGATCACAAGTGAGGGAATTTCTATGGAGCTCTCAAACACAAAGTAAATTGAAGAGTGGCCCAGACCCACTAGTGTCATAAAAATCCATAGTTTTCTTGGGTTAGCAGGTTAATACTGATGTTTCATGAGAAATTTCTCATGATTGTCTATCCCAATAACTAAGTTAACATGGAAAGCGGTAAAGTATGTCTAGATGGAAGAATGTGAGGAAAGATTTGAGGATCTCATGAAGAGGATAATAATAGCACACATAATCACACTAAAAACAAGTGGATAAGGTTTTCTGAGATACATAAATTCTTCGAAGAAATTATTGGGTTGTGTACTCATGAATAATGATAAAGCGATAGTCAATTCCACACAACAGTTGAAGATCAATGTGAAAAACTACCCAACGCATGATCTGGAGTTAGAAGATGTGATCGTTTCCTTGATCACGATATTCTAAAGTATATATTCACATAGAAGGATCTCAACATGCATTGAAGAAGATGGTTAGTGCTAATCAAGAACTACAATTTACATATTCAATACTATTTAGGAAAGGAGAATAAGGTAATTGGTTCTCTTATTAGAAAAGAACGTGCAACTCTATCCATGGTGTGGATTGAGAAAGACCCTATCTTTATGGATATATAAAGGATAGATCTGGAAATCATAACGGTAGGGAATACATCATACCTTTCCCAAATTATTTCCCAATATTATATCTAAGAGAATATCAAAGAGGAAAAAGGCATGATCTGGATCTTCAAAAGAAAGTGAAAAAAGGGAAGATTTATGAAATCTATATCGATAATGATGGTTTGATTTGGTTTTTCCAAGGTTGATTTTTTGGTAATTTTCTAAAATACTTCAATTTTTAGGTAAATAGTAAAAATACAATTTTTTACATAACTGGTCTATCTTAAATTACATTATTCATGATGTAATAATGACATAGTAATTTCTATAACTTGAGTTTTATCCAAGATATATTTAATTTCATAAATGGGTCATTAAAATACAATAAACATAATTTCCAAACCCAAAAAGTATTTTCCAAAGTCTAATGTCTAAAGTATTACATTAAAATATTATTTTGTCATTTTTTCACCTTTCTTTTTAATTAAAAAAATAAATTAATATTTTAAAGTGTGTTAAAGTTATTCAATTCAAATACATTTAATAATTTCAATTATATCACTATTACATGGTTTACCTTGGATATAATAAATTATTCAATATCTTATCCTTAAAAAACCTCTCTCCTCAAGTATAAATAACCC
This sequence comes from Viscum album, assembly GCA_963277665.1. NCBI lineage: Eukaryota > Viridiplantae > Streptophyta > Magnoliopsida > Santalales > Viscaceae > Viscum > Viscum album. Next base: position 789,165,624 of record OY728166.1, read on the forward strand.
CACACCCTCCCTTTGGAAACCCACTCATACCTCTCTTAACAAAGAAATTCCTCTAAAAAATACCCCCTTTAAATCCCCTTAAAATACCTAGGGACATTCTAGATTAAACCAATTCCAAACATCAAGGGAGTTTTGGTGTTTTACAAGAGAAGTTACACTGAGGAAAGAGTAAGTTTCTATCAACTCTTATCTCCTTATCTTTATTTTTTCCCAATTCATTTAAAAAACAAATATCATAAAATTAATTAAGAAGTATTTTAACATTATATTAATTATTTTAACCTATATTAAGTATCATAATTATTACATATATAAATTTCAAACTTCCCCTTCTTGTTCTTTCGACAATGTCCCTTCAACGGTTGGTTAATCACCAATGAGGCCATTTCCAATCATTTTCTTGTCAAAAAACATATATTTTGTTAAAATGAATTATTTAGGATATATATAGTTATAAATTTATGTTTTTATAATATTATGTGATTAATTATACTAATGTATAAATGACCTCGAACAAAAATAGCAACATCGAAACCAAATGATAAAATTTAATGAAAAAATGAAATCAAACCAATTACCATTAACAAAGAGTTTCATAAATTATAATCCAATAATTATAATGGATATATATTGGAAAAAATTAAAATAATTCACTTCTATAAAAAATTTAATAATCCTAAGTTTATTACTTTGTAGGTGAAAAAGCAACAAAATAAAGTGGCATTTAAGGTAAGGGGATTTTTGAACCCAACTCCCATTCTTTGGGTTGTCCCTAATTCATATTATTTTTGGTATGGATATTCCCTTAACATATGTTAAATATAATTTCACTATTATTACCTTTTCTTTCAGGGATATACAATTATCCACCTTGATTTATAATCCAAATACAAATATTTCCCAAAAAAGGCTTCTTTCCAAAACAAATCATTGACTCCTCATGTGTTGTTTCTTATCCAATGAAAAATGATCTTTTATTCCAAATAATGATATCCATTTTTTATTTTTTAACCCCAATATTATTCATCAAATCATTAATTATTAAATATTTATGAAACTCATTCTTTTCCATGGGTTATTTCATGACTATGATTGTAATACGTCCTATGTTTCATGCCTGATTATGTAAATATTATGATGTGGTGGGTGGGCCCATAATTATGTAGCCCTCAAATTTGTTGGGTAATTTTATATATGTCATGATATTATGTTTAATATTTTTTAACATGATGCTATATTTTTTCACAATGATGATGTTATGATTTATTCACATATGTTATGTGTGAACACTATATTATCTTTTTTCACATTTTTGTGTGGTATTTGACCACTATGACATGATGTTTCATTTTTATTCATTTCCACATTTCATTCCTTTTTTAAATGTCTTGATCATTCTTTTTATGATCATTCCATTCTTATAACATGATTATGATGATTATGATGCCCATGTACTATTGACACATGTCTGTTATTTCAGTTATGTTATCCTTCCCCTTATTGAGATTTTATCTCACATATTTATTTGATATATATCCTTAGTTGAATTAATGTAATAAGGATAATTTTATAGATTTTAAGTGGATAAAGAATAATTATTTTAATAATGTTTATGTTTTATTATGTATAAGTGATGTATGTTTCTAATTTTTCCAAGATACTAAACCTCGCGATCCTTGAATGTAAAATTATTATGTTGTTTATCTTTAAAATGATGTAATGGTCATGTAAGAAAATGTAGGGTTTCTATAATAAGGGTACAACCCTATTTTCATAAAGGCAATAATAATATTAAACTCCATGTATAAAGGTAATTAAACACTCATATAAGGGTCACGAATCTCATGTGTAAAGATAAGGAGAAATTGTGTAAATATATATGGGATTTCTGGTCTTTATCGATAACCTAGACTCACCTTTGAGGTATTATATAAATCCCCACTTCCAGGATGGATCAAATTGAATGTCGATGGTGCCTCCAAAGGAAACCCGGGACCTACTTGATGTGGTTCTATTTTTAGAGATCATCTTGGCCAATGTCTCATATGCTTTTTAGTGGATGTGGTACGACCTCCTCTCTTAAAGAGGAAATTATGGGGGTCATTCATGTTTTTGACTCTGCTAAAATAAAAGGTTGGAACAATATTTGGATTTAAATTGATTCAACCACAATTGTCCAGACTATTTGGAAGGGTGTGGTGCATCTTTCTAGGCCGCTTACTTCCTGTTGGATGAATTTTCTCACTTTGCTTTTAGAAACTGTTGTCGGAGAGGAATACTCAAGAGGGGGGTGAATTGAGTTCCTATTAAAAATTTCTGATTTAAAATATTTCTATTAAAATCCCCCAATTTAAATAACAAATCTAAACTATAGAGGTTTAGGTAGGTTCTCAAGAGATTGATTAGTTCTCAGTTAATCTAATATGAAGATTAGATTAGCTTTTGAAACTAACCTATTGGTTTACAATAAATACAAACACTTTCTAATTTAACTATCAGGGTAAATTTAAAATAGATTTATATTTAAAGTACTCAGCAGTGGAATATTCAAAAAAGTTTTAACCAAACTAAAAATGCACAGCAGTTTTATACAAGAGGATCAGTCTCAAGAAGAGACTTAGTCTTCTCAAACAGTTTTATATAAACAATGATCCACACCCTGGATTGGGGTTTTACAATAGTACACAAACTGTCCAGGTCCTCGAACCTCTACCACAGTTCCACGTGGGAAAACTAAACCATAGTACACAGGCTGTCCGTGTCACACTTGACCTCTACCACTATCCACAGTGGGATACAAGAGTGTAAGGGAAATATTGAGTGAGGATTTAAAAATCCTCTAGTTCACCATAGGAGATAGTGTGTGCTTAAAATATAGAGCACACACACTGCTCAAAATGTAAATAAATGAAACACAAAAGATCTAAACAAATAGATATGAGTTTAGAATTCTCTATGTGTTTTTAGTGAAGCTCTAGACTCCTTGGATTGATCAGAATTTGCCCTGAGTCCTTCTCTGGTTTTTGTCAAAAAAATGTCATTTTTTTGTTTGACTTCCAGGTCCAGCTTGATCATCTTGATTAGGTTGAGTGTAGGTGTAGTCATTGAATCTCTTCACTCCATGAATGTTCAGGTTCTATAGGTTCAGCATGTGTTCTTCCTTCTTCTTTTATGTATATATGTCCTTGTGTATATCCAGAAACATGTTTAGTATGTGTATTTAAAGACTATTTCTCCAGTATATCGAGGTTCCCTTTTATATTCCTTGATCTCTGGCAATAGGAATGATTTGTACGAGGTACGGTTCCTGACATTCCAACAACTATCATTAATTAATATCAGATGCATTAAATTAGCCAAATATGACCGTTGATTATAATAAAAAAAAGATAAATAAATGACATGGTGTCGGGTGTCTGGTGGTCTCTGTAATGGTAGCTATATGTAGCGGTATCTCCTTCTAGCGGTAGCTCCAAGTACCGGTGACTATATGTAGCGGTTACTTCCTTTAGTGGTAGATCTCGATAGAGGTAGACTTATGTACCAGTGACCCATACCAGTGATCTTGTAATGGTAGACTTCATAACAGTAGTTGTTACTCTGTATCGGTCGACTTGTGCATACCGGTAGACTTACTCTATCGGTAGCTCAGGTGTAACGGTAACTGTCTGCATACTGGTGAACTTTCTGTATTGGTATCTCATATTCATACCGGTGACCTTTCAGTATCGATAGCTGTTTGTATGTTTATACAAAATATCCACAGATTACGTTAGGATAAAACATTACAAAGTAACTGAACATTTGATTAACTGAATGTTCTTGAATGAAAGATATATCATTTGACCATATTCAAAATTATTTATATTTTGAAATTAAACACTTAAAAAGTAACTAATGTAATGAAAGATTTAATCAATAAACATCATTTGGGATTATCAAAACATAATTAATCATAATTGAGATTATCAAAACAGGTGAGTCCAACAATCTCCCCCTTTTTGATAATCACAAATTATGGCAGGTAATCAAAATGTATCAGACTAAAATACAATTGTTCTTATTTCTCTGTGTGTTCCAAACATATGTAAAATATGTTTCAGAGATAAATAGAAATTCTCAAGTTCAAATGTATCAGAGAAAATTGATTTAAAAAAAATAGAAATAAAATATTAATATCCATGTCTAACATATGTACCTCTATTAATAAATAATCCTCCCCCTTTATCATTTCTCCCACTTGGGAAATATTTATCCCCCTTTGGGATTAGCAAAAAGAAGGGAGGTATAAGATAAGGATGTAAGGAATGTATCAGAGAACAGAAAATATTTGGAATTAGAGTTAAAATATAAGAGATAATGTTGTTTATCAAATGGAAATTAGACAATACAAGTATATACCAGAGGTAAAAACAAGAGTTTAAAAGTAAATGAGACATAAATTAAGTAGGTATCATAGGTAAAAAATAAGAAAAACAGATTTCAAAAATGGTATATATTAAGGAGTCAAAAGTACATAAGGATTACAAGAACAGTATACAAGGTAAAAATGATCCCTATCAAATTCATCTAGACCCACTCAATCTACTTCATGAATGTCCACTTTGGATTTTCCTTTGGGATATGAGGTAGACCCAGGCTGGGTAGCTTCGGTTGAAGGCTTGGGAACTCCAGAAATGACCACTGGAGGTTGAGAAACTAAAACTGTTCCTGGCCTGTAGTGGGTACTCCTCTGAGTAATCATTCTTGTCAAGCTTCTAATAGCTTGAGCTGGGATCATCTGAAAAGTAGAATCAGTAGATCCAGATGCGGGTAAAGCTAGAGGTGCAATCACTGGCTAAGGATCAACCTGAAAAAAAGGAATCAAGAGATTTCTTAAATCCATGATAATCCCTCCTCCTCTCTCCATAGTAGAAAAGAAGTCATCCTTGTTTTCTAGGAATTTTTTCAAAGATGGAGCCAGCTCCTTGGGCTTACTCACTTTCTCTCTAAAGACTTGAGTCATAGGAGGTAATTTCAAATTTTCTAACAAAAGTTTGATGTGATTGTCCAACTGATGTTTAGTGTAGACCCTTTGGAAATATTAATCCACCTTGTCATTTACTTCTTTCTGAGAAGCAGTGTCCTCCCTCATAAAATCCTGAAAAAAAATTTCTTATATCCCTAGTGGTAGTCACCACTTGGGTCAAGGCAGGAGAGTCTACAGAGCCACTGGTGGAAGACTGTCCAAGCTCTTCTCGCATCACATCTCTAATTTGATCAACATCTACAGAAGGATTGGGAGAACTCATAGGTGCAACAGTAAAAGCTACTATTTCCTTAAAATATTTAGTCAGCACACTAATGAGATTTCTCACAACAAGGTCCTGGGTGATGACATGTTGCTTTATAGAATTCCTAAATTCCTCAAAAACTGATACCATCTGGCCAAATATACTTTTCAAAAATGTCAAATCCTTGTCTACTTGAGATTTAGAACTCATATAAGACTCCATATAGACAAATGATTTCTTTAGAGATTCAACATCCTCTGCCAATCTTGAAACTTGACTCTGGAAAGTCTTGACTTCATCTAAAATACTAGATACATATTTAGTCATAACAGATTAAATGGATGATATTAAATATGTTTCCATTCTTCTCATTTCCTCCACAAAATAGGTCTTGAGATTAGACTTCAACTGGTCTAGGTCATCTTTTCTTACTAAATCCTTAGGTAAAGTCTCAGAAAGGATATTATAACTGACATGTGGTCTTCTGATGGGTGTATCATCTTCAAAATCAGGATAGTCCAACCCAAAAACTACAAAACCTGGGTCTTCTACCAAGTCTTCAATTTCATGAGCTACTGATACAGTTCCATGTCTGGTGGAATGATCCCCCTCAATTTGTGCATTCTCCGGTACATGTACATCAATAGTAGCCTCAGCAGGCAGGTCTTCCTCAGAAGAATCATCCACAACCATCTACATTTCAACAATAAGAGGCTCACCAGGGATAGGTGTAGGTTCTTTCATCTCAACCAAAATAACCTCTACAGGCATAGAAGAACTCCCAATTATTGGACTAAAACTCAAAATACTCTCATTTGTGCTATCAAAATTAGATTTTCCTCTTGGTAAAGTAGCTGGAGGACTAGACTCTCCATAAGAAATACTCTAAAGTGTAGGTCTAGGAGGTAGGTTAGGGTCTCCTACTTCTTCCACTTAAGTATCTTCTTCCTCATCATCAACAGCATCCTCGGCATCACTATAAGTAGGTTCATCTTCATCAGGTCCTAGACCTGGATCCCTCTCATCCTTAGTCCTATAAGGATGGTCCACAGGATTAAATTTATCATACAATTTACCATCATCATTCACCCATTGATTCATCTAAGTGTTCTAGCTTACTTTCATATACTTGCAAATAGTATTAGTAATGTAAAAATTGTCTTTAACAACAACAGTTTCATCCCCAGATTCAGAAATACCTTTGACTTTTAACATAATGGAAATCATCTTAGCAAAGAAAAAAGTATTTGTCTTTTATTTAGGTATGGTAAGCACTATAGCTCACCGTAAGGATATTTGAAAATCCTTTTGGGTAAAATAAACATAAATTAGTAGTATGGTTAAGATATTTGAAAATACTTTTTACAGTAAGTAAGTGTGATTCTTTTGAATTAGATTGAAATTGTGCACACATACATACACTAAACATAATATCAGGTCGCCTAGAAGTAAGGCAAAGTAAGCTTCTAATCATACCTCTGTAATTGGATAGTAATAAGGGAAGTGATACACCTATGAGTACCACTTGTAAGTGATCATGGATTTTCTAAAAAACTTATTTTTCCTATAAAAATTCTTAAATCATCTGGCTATCTGATCCATTTCAGCATCACTGTCAGATTCACTCTCTTCACTACTTGAACTATCACTTATAGCTTGAATTTTCTATTTGTCCTTGATTTTTTAAGCAGAGGTATTGAAGGCTACGGATTTCTTTCTTGGTTCATCATATTCTTCTTTGTTTACCTTTAGCTCTTATTCATACATCATCAACTTACCAATCATATCTTTAACAGGTAGTGAACTTATGTCACATGATTCTCATATTGAAACCGATGTGCCTCTCCATCTTTCTGAAAGACATCTGAGTATTCTCATGATTTTATCGTTTGCTAGAACAGCTTTTCCCAGCGATCTCATAGTGTTAACAATTTCATTGAACCTGAGATACATGTCAGAAATAGGTTCATCAGGCCTCATTTTAAAATTATCATATTTAATAGTGTAAGTGTTTAATCTCATATCTTTCACATTGGTTGTTCCTTCATGAGAAACAGCCAAGGTATCCCAGATTTCATAAGCAGTCTTACAAGCAGATATTCGATTAAATTCTTCATCCCCTAAAGCACAATACAGGGCATTCATTGCTTTACAATTATTATTGTAAGATGTGTCATAGGTTCATCCAAAGTAGTTCTAACAGTTTTTGAAATCTTATACAGAGTCTCTATAGTAGTCCAGATGTCAAATCCTATACTTTCTAAATTAATTTTCATTTTTATTTTCCATTGGGAATAATTAACACCATTAAAGAAAGGTGTCATGTTGGTAGCTGCACCTTCTAATCTATTATCCATAATTTGATTTTAGAAAATGTATTTAAAGAGATAAAAATATAGAAATAACATAAATTTAAGATCTTTAAGATACAACAAGAATCAGAGTTAAAAAACAAAGTCTTTTGAAAAACTTTTATCCAACCCTTTGATACCAAATGTTGTTGGAGAGGAATAATCAAGAGGGGGTGAATTGAGTTCCTATTAAAAATTTATGATTTAAAATATTTCTATTAAAATCACCCAATTTAAATAACAAGCTAAACTATAGTGAATTTGTAATATAATAAAGGTTCAGTTAGGTTCTAAAGAGATTAATTAGTTCTCAGTTAATCTAATCTGAATATTAGATTAGCTTTTGAAACTAACCTACTAGTTTACAATAAATAAAAACACTTGCTAATTTAATTGTCAGAGTAACTTTAAAATAGATTTATATTTAAATTACTTAGCAGTGGAATATTCAAAATAGTTTTAACTAAACTAAAAATGCACGGTAGTTTTAAACAAGAGGTTCAGTCTCAAGCAGAGACATAGTCCTCTCAAACAGTTTTATATAAACTTTGATCCACACCCTAGATCAGGGTTTTACAACAGTGCATAGATTGTCCAGGTCCTTGAACCTCTACCACAGTTCTACGTGGGAAAACTAAACAACAACACACAGGTTGTCCAGGTCACACTTGACCTCTACCACTATCCACAGTGGGATACTAGAGTGTAAAGGAAATATTGAGTGAGGATTTAAAAATCCTCCAGTTCACCACAGGAGAAAGTGTGTGATTAAAATACAGATCACACACACTACTCAAAATGTAAATAAATGAAACACAATATATCTAAACAAATAGAGATGAGTTTAGAATACTCTATGTGTTTTCAGTGAAGATTTTGACTCCTTGGATTGATCAGAATTTACTCTGAGTCCTTCTCTAGTTTTTATCAAAAAAAATTCATTTTTTTCTTTTACTTCCATGTCCAGCTTGATCATATTGATTAGATTGAGTGTAGGTGTAGTCGTTGAAGCTCTTCACTCCTTGAATTTTCAGGTTCTACAGGTTCAGCATATGTTCTTCCTTCTTCTTCTATGTATGTATGTCCTCGTGTATATCTAGAAACTTGTTTCGTATGTGTGTTTTAAAGACTAGTTCTCCAGTAGCTCAAGGTTCCCTTTTATATTCCTTGAGCTCTGACAATAGGAATTATTTGTACGAGGTACGGTTCCTGACATGCCCACAACTATCATTAATTAATAGCAGATGCATTAAATTAGCCAAATATGATCGTTGCTTATAATAAACAAAGTTAAATAAATGACACAGTCTAGGGTATCTGGTGGTCTCTATAACGGTAGTTGTATGTAGCGATAGCTCCTTCTAGCGGTAGCTCCAAGTACCGGTGACTATATGTAGTGGTTACTTCCTTTAGCGGTAGCTCTCGGTAGTGGTAGACTTATGTACCAGTTACCCATACCGGTGATCTTGTAATGGTAGACTTCATAACAGTATCTGTCACTCTGTATCGATCGACTTGTGCATACTGACAGGCTTACTCTGTCAATAGCTCAGGTGTAACAGTAATTGTCTGCATACTGGTGACCTTTCTGTATCAGTAGCTCATCTGTATACTGGTGACCTTTCTTTATTGGTAGCTCATTTTCATACCAATGACCTTTATTTATCGGTAGCTGTTTGTATGTTTACATAAACTATGCACAGATTAAGTTAGGATAAAACATTACAAAGTAACTGAACATTTGATTAACATAATGTTCTTGAATGAAAGATATATTATTTGAACATATTCAACAGTATTTATATTTTGAAATTAAGCACTTAAACGGTAACTAAAGTAATGAAAATTTTAAACAATAAACATCATTTGGGATTATCAAAACATAATTAATCATAATTGAGATTATCAAAATAGGTGAGTCCAACAGTATGAAATTGGTTGAACAGTCAAGAAAGGATTTTATCATTCATAGGTTGGTTGTTGTTTCTATGACTTTACTTATCTCATTAGAGGCCTTGATGGGTTTCTAGACTCCCCTCTTGGTCTGTGAATATTATTCATTGTTATCGACATAAAGTCCTAGAGTTGCGCACATAATAGAATATTCAAGAATATTAACTATTCATTTGAATATGTATATTGGACATTGTGGGCCCCACCACGGTGTCTGAGTGTTGTTCATGTTATCGATCACCAATAAATAAATAAATTTATATTATTCAAATTATTAATAATTGGGTTATATTTATTTAAATTATTTACAAGTTAAGTAAATATGTGGAATAATATTAATCAAATAAATATTATTTTAATATTCCAGGTTTGTTTAATATTAAGCTGGAATTACGAGTCGAGATAATTATTTAGGTTTATCATGTAATATGTTGTATATATATTATAGTTATGTGATAAAATAATAAATAGTATTTATGAAATAGTTTAGTTCATCATAATTATTTATTTAATGGATGTTAAATAAATGGGGGTCGGGGAACCCTACTGGGTATTTTGAACATCCACTATAAATAGAGAGAGTGGATCTCACACAATAAACAATTCATGGTGTGATTTATAGAGCCTCTATCTCTCCTCCCCTGCTTCCTAGAGATAGAAACTCTCAATCTAGGATATCGGATCAAGTTCCCCCTCATTCATCTAAGGCACATACAAGCAGTGATCGTCGGGATGTCAAAGACATTGTCAGATCTCTGCACTAGTACCCGGAATTCAACAGTTGATATTCTAGTGGATTTTTGAAGTGCATGTGGAAGGTCTAGAGGGATTCAACTTTGGATCCCCTGTACAAAAATAGTTGATAAAAACAAATGTTGAATGCGTCTTTAGATCTAAAAAGTTATGTTTTCGGTTTACGTTTTTGTGCTCTATTTAATTTAAGTGAGATCCTCATACTATACTAGGGCTTGGATCATCGAAGGTGACAAGTCTCATCGTTCCAATGATGAAAATTTTAAAATCTCCTACCCACCGGCTTCTTTTGTGACCCCAGTACCTTCAATTGGTATCAGAGGGATTGTGTAAATTATTTGAGCTAAGAAAAATTAAGTTGTATTAAATTTTAGTAGGGGGTTTAAAAATGGTCTCAACGAATCTGTCTATGATTCAATATGAGGTCCGATATCCAAGTTATGGTCATTTGAAAAACAATTTATGGATTTAAAATGGTTGTTTAATGGGTATTAAAATTTAAAACAATCATATTTTTTTCCTATAAACCCATGCATTTTGGGCAGTCATGACCGGAATAGTCTTATCTGAGTGTTTAATAATTACACCAATTTTGTGGATTTTGATAATAATAATTATTATTATCATTTTTTATAAAAATAATAATTTTTTTATTTATTATAATTTTTTTTATTAAAAGGATAATGTCATATCCTTAGAAAAAAACTAATAAAACAAATTTTGGAGTTAAAAAAAGGGAGCACCGGAAATTGGTGCAAAATAATTTTTTTATGGATGGTCGACTTCCATGCACGAGAACAAAACATAGAGAAGAGGAAGACAAAAAAAGGAAATTTTGTGGAGGTTTCAGCCCAAGTAGGACCCCCACCCCCAATTCTTCCTCCTCCTCACGCCTACCGGTGAACCAGGTAGGCGGCTTCCCTGTGGTGCCCACCGAGTTGACTGCCATCCTCCATGGCAGGCCATCCTCATCTGGTGGAACCCCAAAGCCAGCGACCCTCCTCCAAGATGGATTCCCCTCCCCTTACCAAGCACCTCCACAAAAATACACCAAGCCAGAGCATCTGTGTGCCTCCACCTCATCTAGTCATGGCTCATCTAGTCTTCACTGAGTTTCCACAGGGAGTAGCCCCCTCGCCAACACTTCTTCGGTCCAGATACGGACCACCTCCCTCAAATATAGTCAACACTGCCTTCTCGAACGGCCTCACCACCTCCTACAGGTGACGCCTCAGGTAATTCTGACCACCACACCATACTCATGGAAGAGAGGTAACTCCCTAGTGGCTTTTCACAGGACCGTATTTGACCAAAAAGTGGTTCGGGTGCATATTTCTAACTAGTTATGAGTCTAGACAAACCTATCTAGCTCAGAATATCCTGAGATTTTATGAGAAATATTCTTTTTAATTTCTTTGATGTCTTGTGTTCTACGCTACACCAATATTATATTTTGCTATACGCAACACCGTATTATCTTGCAGTATACTCAAACACTATTCTAGGCTTGTGTTGCACGTCAGAGCAACCTTTCTCGATAGCATGTGTTGTACGCAATACCGAGTTTCACTAAACGAGATGTTATTATAATATTAATATGAACTATCCATTATGAATAGTAATACCCACTTTTCAAATTTTATAAATTTTATATTTCAAAAGGGACTTCATTTTTTTATTCGGAATATCGAAATTATCCTAGGGTGAAATTTTGGTATTTTTTTGAAAACTTTCAATTTTTGATGAATAGTGAAAACACTGAGTTATTAGTTAAAACTGACTTTTTATTTAACTAATAATTTATTTTATTTAAATTAATTTTAGGTAAAAATAGATACATAATACCTATCTAAGTTCAATGCAGTTCATTGTAGTCATTTTATAATAATTTTTTATATATAAAAATTTTATTGAACTTTTTACCGTCTTTTACCCACCTCCTAGGAGCATTTGCAAATTTACATAAAACTTAATTTTACCATTTCTGTGAGTTGAATTTAAAAAATCCAAGAGACACGGTTAATATCAAGGAGTAAAATCTGGTTCAATAAGATAAAAATAATTTTTGGTGAATAGTAACTTCTTACTTTTTTTTACCACGGTTAAAAGTAAATAGGGTAATTGAGGGTAAAAATGATATTATTATTACCCTAACACATGTTATAATTCTATTGGATAAGTATAATTCGACCAAAAATAACCTTATGAATAAAATATGAACCTCTTTGGTCCACTTGGATTAGATTAAGACATTTATTATTATTTTATTTAAAGAAGAGTTAAAAGAGTTAAAATCAAAGTTTAATGACTAAAACATTTTTAATATAGGGCTATATATAAAATAAATTAGAGTATAAATATTCGTTAGAAAGCTAAAAATATTTCCTACATAATGGTATTTTATTTATATTTTATAGACATTAAATAATTTAATTTATTTATGACACAATGATGATGCAATAATTACCTTATTAATGAAATATTAACATAATTAACATTATAAATACCCAAATAAATGTAATTTGAGACTTTTTCTGTTATTAATTTAGAGAAAACAAAATACCAAATAGTGTCAAAATTGACATAAAAGAGTTTTTAAAACAAATATTATATTATTAATTGATATAATGGTCCTAAAAATCTAAGGTTCGTCCAAAAGACTTATATAATAATATATATGAAATTAATGAACAAATTGGGGTTCTATTGTCAGTTTATAGTAAGTTTATTAACCATATAGTGTAAGAATACAAGAAGACACGGTAAAAGTTAAATTATTTAACTTAGAGTTAAATCTAAATGATAAAGTTAAAATGGTAACCTAAACTTGTATAAAACCTATTTTTTGAGAGGATTTAGACCCATCCCACCCTAGTCTCTAAATAATTCACTTTGGAGCCATTATAAACCAAATATGAATTTATTATAAAATAATATTTTAAGTTTTTCCTAAGGTGCCCCTCACCCCTCTTATAAAAGGTCACTCCCCCTTCTCTCACATTAACTCCTCCAAAGCCATTTTTCTTGGCCAAAACCAGCCCAAATACCCTCTAAAATATCCTCCCTTCATCCTAGAGGCATTCATTTAGTCAGAAAGCTAACCTAAGTAGCCCTTTTGATCAAATCAAAAGGAAGAACCCAAAAAAAAGGTAAATATCTCACCACCTATTTCAAGTTCCTTTCTTCTTCCACTTCCTCCTTCTTTGTTGTTTACATTATAAAATAATAACTCCAGTGTTTTCTATATACTTTGATGTTATTATATAAATGTTACAACCATATTAGTTATTTTATCCATCCTATGAATTAAAAAGTCACCACACGTGCGTACGTACGGCTCACCGTCTCCACGTCGTGGTGTAGTTTTTTATTCAAAAATTTCATCATTTGGATGGGTATAATAATGAGTATAAATGATATAAATAAAAAATATAACATTATGATTATTTTGTACATATGATATACCATCAAATTATATACTATTTTAAAATCAAAATAATGATATTGTCGCTCGTGCGTACGTACAGACTACCGTCTCCACGATGTGATTAGATTCATTCTCCATTTTAACCATTCAAAAATGATTATAAATAATATATAATAATTAATCATGAAAAATATGACATAATAATGCTACTGGATTTATGTATATATATATATATTTCATTTACTTCTATTGAATTTAATAAGGAAACGAAAACAGCGTTCATGCATACGTACGATCTACCGTCTCCTTGAATGATGTATTTTGTTCCATTTATCGATCTATTATATATATTTATATTATGAATATATATTATATATAAATCATGTTTTACATTCTTTAAGTAATTAATAATTATCTAAGTAATCATATGAATAATTACAAGTCAAAACACGTATGACAAATGAAATGATTTTACCCAAAACGATGCATTAACATGGAATTGACAAATGAACGGGTAATATAAAGTCGTAAGTGAATCATATATGATATCATAAATATTATTATGGTTTTGTTACAAGTTAATAATATTTATAAACCCAATATATAGGAGTCTCAGACACATACGTAAGAATTTGTACATAAGGTAAGGGATAATTTTTCAATCTCATTTTTATCCGAGATTGCTTATACGTAAGTATTTACTGGGGTTATATTATTCATCCATGTCTATAAAAATGTTTTCATAAAGTGTTTAATATTCTTCCATGTATGTTTAAATTCATGTTTACCCCTTTTTTACTTTTACTTTGTGCTATGGAAGTGATCTTTCTTTTTTTTACCATACGTGGTACTTTTTGACTTTTCCGTTAAAAGTACGAGGAGAATGTTTTTTTAACTTATACGGCATGAACATATTTTTACGGTTTCATAACGTCTTATTTCTATTAAGCCTCCTATACAATATTTCGTGATTATTTTCAATAAAATACTCTTCTTTTAAAATTGTGTGGCATTTTGTGAAAAGAAATGATTTTGAAGAAGAAAGGATATTTTCCTCAAAAATTCATTTCAAGTGCTTTGTCAGAACTATTTTCCATCTAAGATTACATTATTCAGCATGTTTATGTCTCAAGTATAATGTATCTATTATTTACATGGTTTGATTTTTATTATGATGAAATGATATCCATTTGTTTTATATGGATTATGTCACGATGAGGTGATGTTTATGAAACCCATTTTATTCATTGGGTTATGATGAATGATTTATTTTTATTTTGTGGCACACGAAATAATGATTTCATTATGAGATGGGTGGGACCTATATCTCCCTCTAATTCATTGGGTAAAGATTTATATCTCATGAGATAGAAATGGCTGGAATGGAAAGTTAATCCGGTTTAGTGATACAAGACTGGAACGAGGTGTGAACTCGATTCAGTATAGGACTTTGTCCACTATGATGGTCTTGTAAAAAATGCCTTTTCTAATATGGAAATCATATCAAGTGCTTAATGGTTTGACACAATTACATGTTTTATTCCCATGCTATTTTATCATGATTGATTTTCATTTATGATATATGTCTTACGCACTTCCAAGATTTATGTCATTGCTCAAGATTTTGATGTTTAGATTTTATGTTCAAGTTTTTTACATTCAAATGTTTATGGATTGTTTTTGTTTCCTATGTTTACCCTTACTGAGAATTTGAGCTCACCCTTTTTATGTTTTCTTTTCCCCAGGATATAAAGAAAGGTTTTAGGTAAGAAAACAAAAGGGGAAGATCTTTATGGGACATGTTGAAGATATTTAACCATTATTAGAAGATTATGTTCCGAGTTTCCAAAGTCACTAAACTATTACGGTCCTTGAGTGTATGTTTTTTTTATGCATTAAGTATTCCGCAAAAGTAATGTAATTTCTATGTACGTAAAGTTTGGAGTCTCTACAAACACCACAAAAATACACTATGATAATACTGGAAAAACTAAATTTCCAAACCAGCATGAATTTCCAACTGTGGTACAGACACTTACACACAATACTATGATATCGGAAATTCAAGTCAATGGTGTCCCAAAACCTATTAAAAACTACCATAAGAAGTGAGGGCCTAAAAATTTTTACAAGTGACACATGTATGAAGCATATGATGGTTATTTTATAATTATATCACCAATGTTTGATGTTTTTTGTGATTAAAACATCGAGATGTGGATGATTACACATGTTGTATCATATTTGATATGGTTATGAGGAGAAAGTGAAGAGAAATATGAATGAGTGATAATTACACTACCTTTGTGTAAATATGAAATATGGATCATGATATTTCAAGGAATACCACTCTTACATATTTTTCACCCATATACTCCAATTTCTTTTAAGGTTACGAAATTAACAGGATGGATTAATTGCTTCATTACCATTTAGGAAAGGTTTTCCAAGCAATACGAATATTAAAGATAGGTTAATATTTTTTTATTTTGGTGAAGAAATTTGAAAGGAAATTCGATAAGTCCAATGTAAATAGTATTGCTTAATGCACCTTTACAATGTCCTTCAAATTTAAGAGGTATTAACATTAGGTTATTTTCTTATCATATCATGAAATAAATCAATAGAAGTTTAAATATAATTAACTAAATTGAATAATAAAGTACCCACTTCTTCTTTAGTGAATATTCATCAATTATAAGTATTGTTTCTAACATACTTATTGGGTATTAAATAAAATATTTTTATAAAATATATGTATTCAAATAAAGTAACCAAGTAATTAATATAAATATTTCAAGTAGTAAGGTGTATTCTCTAAGCGGATGAGAAAGGGTGATTCCTAAGTCAGTGGTGAGAAACACATAAATTCTAATTACTAGGTTGATGATTTAAGTCAAACTATTATTGATTATAACAAAAACATTTATCCCATGTGTCCATTTAACATAAAGATACATTATTACAAGTTCAATAATTAATTTTTTTAGTGGTGTCTCATACTCAACTAATAGTTCAATGGTACTTGAATCATAAGCCATAATTGATGGATAAAAAATGTAATACTTTTTACCTAGTTATGGAAATATAATTCTTTTTCAAGTAAAATTGAATGTATAAATCCAATATATACCTAGTATATTATTTAGAATCATATGAGTTAAACACTTTAGGTATTATCGATGTACATACTTATTTAGTTTAGACAAAGAAACCTTTAGAAATAAAGGCATGCCACAAATATTTCAAAATTAATTCAACATGAGATTGTGAACTATTACAAGGGTAATATAGTGTTAAATATACTTCATGATATTCCATTAAGTATTTAAGGAATGAAAAATTGAATTATATAATATTTATTTTCCTAAGATATGATTTGATTCAGGCCAGCATGTTGAAGAATATCTTTACCAAGCATTCATCGATCATGATAGTGTAACATGGATTAATTCCTAAATTCACATTACCTTATTTTCATCATGTAATTAATGTTAATAAGGAGGATCATTTATTAGTATTACAGGTTAACATTGATCAAACTTTAGTGTTTATTAATTCCTAAACACGCATTTTATCCATCATAGTTATGATGTAAGAAGTATCAATGTTGGAACTTGAAAAAACTTCAATTATATTTCAAGATGTGAATTTAAATTAATGGTTATATCTAATAACCTTATGCCAAATATTATGAAAAATTAATATCATATAAGTCATAGTATTATGTAAATACATTATTTTATAAATACATGTGTTTATATGTAAAGAGATTGTTAGGATATAAACAAACTTGCATAAAAAACACATTGTGAATTTAAGTAATTGTCCTAACAGTTTCTTAGGATATTACAAAAATCACTAAGATAAAAAAGTGGTATTAAAGTGATAGACTACATTTATATATAATGGTACACATCTCTACTTGAGATAGTGGGAGTAATATTGAATTGGGTTTAGTCAATGTAGGAGATGCACAAGTGGTTGGCATAGGAATAAGTTCCACAATTTTGCATGTGGAAGAGGAATGTTCCAAAGACACATACTACATGGGAAGTTTAAAACCATAGTGATGGTTTTATATTCACTATGGATGGTGATCAATTATTAATTAAGAATAATAATTTCTAAAAGTGATCAGTATATGAAAATTTGCTAAAATTGAAAAGGTCAATTAAAATTCAATAATGGAGTCCATATATCAAAGTGCAATGGGGTTATTATTTAGAATACTATGGTGGGTATTCAAGTAAGATGATACATGGATGGTACAAGTGAAGTACCAATAAGGATTTATTGGTAATACCAAGTAGGTATGACTAAATCCATTAGAATTTTACTTTTCATATATTTTTCTAAGATTATTTAATTTTCTATCGGATGTTAAGACTAAATTTCTTAAAATTTGTCTATACAATGCAGCAAGAAAGGGATGGAGACACCATAGGATTCCAATATGGGTTTCAAGTTACTAAAATCTAGTTTATGATTAAAGTTATCAACAATATCTTAGATTATTCATTTGGAAATAATGTTTTCCATGTTTCTACTATAGGTTAGTGGGAGTGCCCTAGTTCTCCAAGTGAAATATGTTTGAAAAAATATGGAAATAGATATTGGTCTTATAGATAGTTAAGACCAAGATGAAAGTAATTCTCCAGTGATTGACTTAAAGTATTAACGTATGTTCTAGGGAATAGGATCTACTGAGGTAGATCTAACGATTACTTAGACCTATTCAATCATATATATACCGAAATTTTATTATAAATAAAACTTGGAACAATTAAAGAGATGAATTGTTTCTAGTATCACATGGAATGAATCTCTCTAAGTAGACATGAAAAGGAATGGGAGGAGATTAAGCGGTGATTTGAGTTTCATTCACTTCTCTAATGGATCAATCACTTATACCATGATATGTACAAGAATTGATATTTCCAACATATACTTTATGGTAGGAAAATATTATTTATATCTAGGAGAACAAGAACTCAAGCAGTTATTACTATCTGATTATACTTGGGAAAGTATAAAGGATATGTACATGGTAAGTGGAGAGGAAAGTATACTAGTTTTTAGGGGACACAAACTAGTATTCCTTTGGATCAATTTTATCTAGTATCATAGTTATGATAAGGTTTTGAGTGATAAAATATCATAAAATATAGTGTCATCCATACTTACAAATATTGAGTATGTTGCGGCTTCTGAGGCAGCTAAGGAATAGTTATTAAATGAAAATATTTTTTTCCAGTTCTTAGAATCGCACCTACCAAGTAAAGTTTCATCATAATGATAATTCTGTTACTGGTTACAGCCAAGATTTCAAGTTTTTAAAATGGAAAAAAGGTATATACTGGGGATACCATCTCTTGAGAAGTTTTACTCAAGGAGATGAGGTCTCATATAGCAGAATATCCACACAGTGGAAACATGGTAGACCCAGTAGCTAAATCCATTACTCAGCAGAAACATGATCTTTATCATGTGAGAGCTAACAAGGTTCGTTAGCAAGTTGGATCTATCGCAATTGATAGTGTTGTAATAGTGGGTGCCCTGGACCCAACTTGAACAGTACTTTTGATTACCATATCATGTATAAAATTAGTTAAACATGATTTTTTCTTACCATTATGGTGTAGACTTTTCTGAGTCCGCTATTTAATTTTAATGTCCATAGATTAGTTTTCATATCAATAGGTTATAACAGATCCTAGGATATAATGAGAACCTTGAGATATTATGACATTAATATTAAACAAAGTTTCTATGGTCTAGATACATCATTCTAATTGTATATAGTTAATGTTAGACTATCAGGTGTTGGAGGATCATAAGAATTGAGACTTCTTCTCATGAATTTTTCACTTGGTGATCTCTAGAAGTGAGATCATGAGGAAAGACCCACCAATAGGAATACCACATGTTCTAGGTGTCATAGGTTGTTCCAATCTATAGACATGTGTATTAGTCTCCTAACTTGAGATCATTATTAATGTGTGTCATTTGATCATGTAATTTTATGTAAGTAAAAAATCCATGATAATGAAATCATTTTTTTGTAGCTTATATTGGGTGCATCATTGGTGGTATGGAATTGGTTGAATGGTCAAGAAAAGATTTTTCACTCTTAGGTTAAGGAAGTAATATATCTCGAGCCTTGTTGATCATGATGGTAGTACCTTCATAAGTCATTGGCCAAGCTAGTTGAGGGTAAATCTGTCTAGTTAGAAAAATAAATAATAAAGTAATAAAATGATGATGACACAAGTGTGCATCCAACTTTACGAGATATCTAAATACAAAGAGATTATAGTACACAATACATGTTCATAGGTTGGTTTTCGTTGCTATGAATTTCCTTATCTCTTTAGGGGCCTTGATGGATTTCTAGAATCTGCTCTTGGTTTGTGAATATTATTCACTACTATCGAGATAAGGCCCTAGAGGGTCAAACACAATAGTGTATTAGAGAATCTTACCTATTCGGTTGAATAGGTATATTGGACATTATGGGACCCACCATAGGGTCTAAGTGTTGTCAAATTTATCGATCATTGATAAGTAAATAAATTAATATTATTAAGGTTATGAATAATTAGGTTGAATTTATTTAAAGTATTTACAAGTTTAGTAAATATGAGGAATAATTTAATCAAATGAATATTATTTTAATATACCAGGTTCATTTAATATTAAGCGGGGATTATGAGTCGATTTAATAACTCAGGTTTATCATGCACTATTATGTATATATATTAAACTTATATGATAAAGCAATAAATAATATTTATGATGCAATTTAGTTCTTCATAATTATTTATTTAGTAGATGTTGAATAAACGGGGGTCAGGGAACCCTACCAGGTATTTTGAACAACTATTAAAAATAGATAGAGGGGATCTCACGTGATAAACTATTCATGGTGATATTTTTAGAGCCTCTATCTCCTATCACACTTCCTATAGATAGAATCTTTTGATCTAGGTGATCATATGGAGTTCTCCCTCATGCATCAAAGGCACATCGATGTGGTGATCATCGGGACATCGAAGGTATCATTAGATCTTTGTGCTAGCACCCAGAATTTGATAACGGATGTCCCATGGATTTTTTAAGTGCGTGTGGATGATATAGAAGGATTCATATTTGGATCATTAATGAAATGATCACTGAAGACAAAAATATGTAAACCAAAACTTCTGATCTAAAAAAGTTTGTTTTCGGTTTATGTTTTTGTGCTCTGTTTAATTTATGCAAGATCCCCAAACTATATTGGGGCTCAGATCATCAGAGACGATAAGTATCATTGTCCCAATGATGAAAATTTTTAAAATCCCCAGTCCACCAGCTTTTTCTGTGACCCCAGTACCTTTAAATTAAGTTATCAAACACATTAGGATTTAAAGGGGAAAATATAATTTAAAATATCAGGGTGTCACATCCCACCTCCCCTAAATAAATTGCATCCTTACAATTTTAATTATCACTTAATAATGAAAATTGATAAGGTTGTCTAAAATATTGAAATGTATTAATATATAATTCATAGATATTTATTAACTTTACAAACTTATATCTTTTTATTATAATAGTTCAATCATAATTTTGATTTTTCTCCAATCATTTGAGACAAGAGTCTATTGTTATTCGGTATTAAGACTCGCATTTTATAATTTTATTCTAAAGGTTGTTCATAATAATCCTTTAATTGATATAATATCATAGTTTTATATGTAATGTGATATATTTTCTTCAACTAATTTTTCATCTAAGTGGGGAGAAACAATTCATTTCCAAAATTACATTAAAATTATCTAATGGAGGAATAATATGATTTGTATAAGGAAATTTCTTATAAACTTAAAATTGGTATAAAATAATCATACCACTATAATTTTTATTAGTAAATAAACATATAGTAATGGTGAGTGATTTTATATCTAGGTTTTCTAATTCTTCCTTCTTCATTGCTCCTAACTTGGTACAAATTGGTGGAAGATCAAGATCCGTCTGTAGTAGATAGCATTATATCTGAATCTTCCAAAATATAAAATTATTCCTATTGAACTTATCCACCTAGACCTTACCCTCATCCAATGCCACTACTTATAGAAATAGTTAACTCCCACTAAATTTTTGAAACATGTAAGAAGGATCAGTAAATGTTTATTGGAACTCTTCTACACGTATAAGAGAAAAATGTTGTTATTAATATTATATTTGAAATACCTTCACTAAGGGCTAGTAAATTGAAGCTTTGTAGCCAATGCTTTGATACCACTTGTTGGGTTCAAAGCAAATTCTGAAAACCTAGAATTTATGTCTTTGGAACTTACATGATTAAAACTAAAGTACTATAATGAAATTTCCTTGTCAATGCACTAAAAAATAGAAGACACCTCACACCAAAATATTCACACAACAACACACGCTTTGAAACATAACCCATACAAGATATTATTCAAGAAAAATATTATTTGAAATAAAGTAAAAAGTAAAACATAAGTATTTATCAGGTTCATACATTAATTCTAATCTATAGGGTAATGTGGTAATCCTTTTTTATTCAATAAATTAAAGATGATTATAATTTCACAAACATACCAAACCATTGTTTGCACACTAATACTTAAAGTAGAGTCTATGTGGTGTAATTGATGTCACCATGTTTTGATATTCATGGGGAGTGTGTTCACATATATTCTATATAACCTAAGTCATTGTACCACAGTGTACACTTTGAAACACAACCTGGACAAGAACATTTGCAATACAATGATTAAAATAAATTAAGGAAACATGACAACATAATTATTTATGTTGTTTAAACATTATTACTAATCCATATGGGAATGGTGAAATATCTTTTATTCAAGAATAGTAATATGATTACAATTTTACATTCATATCAAACAAGTGTTCTCACCCTATAACACAAAGTAGTGTCTAGATGGTGCAACAGGTGCCACTGTCTTCTAATCTTCCTGGGGAGTGTAACGAACCAGAATATTATCAATGAAAATTATCTTCTTATAATTATGTTATATAGTATAAAATAGACACATCTCATATATAACCTTATAAAAACATGATTATCATAAATTAAAAATCAAATAAATGGTATTTTTAGAAATTAAAGAACTTGTACCAATGGAATAGTAACTTGACTATTGGAATAGTAATGTGACCATTAAGAATAGTAATCCAGCAAATAGAATAGTAAAATTGATTCTTAAAGTATAAATAAAATTTATGTGTCTTATTAATGAAAATATAATATATTTATATCATGGAATAAGTTAATAAATGTTTTTAAAATGATAAATTAAGTATTGGTATTTTTGTGAAATGTAAAGGTTTTTTTCAAATTTTATAATTAATATAATTATTTACAATAAAATTTATTTTAATAAAAATGGATTCAATAATTAATATTTTTTTGTCTTATGATTATAATATAATTTTATGATACATTAATTAATTTTTCAAAGTGTCATAATCAGTTATAATTTTAAAATCAGTATTTCTCGAATAAATGATTATTTTAATTAAAAATTAAATTTCTCATATTCATAAAATTATTTTCATAAAATTGAATCCATATTTTAAATCTGAACATCTAAAATTATTAGGTTGAATTTTTGGGATTTTTCTAAAATGGTTGAATTTTTTGTGAATAGTGAAATATTGTAATTTATAGTATTTAACAAATACATGAATTATTGAGCTATGGATGATGTATGGATGGTTTAAGAACCCATTGTTTCAAACTATACAAAAATATTTTATGTATTTATTCATATAAATTAACACTATTGATAATCTTGAGCAAAATAATAAACAAATAAATAAAATAATCAAAAATACCCCTCTCTTACCCTATAAATACAACCTCTCACCACCTTTTCTCCTCAAATATTATAAGACTTTTAGATTTATTATATTATGCATTATTCATCTCCCAAAACTATTCCCCATTTTTTCGTCTTTCTGGTCTCACCAAAAGACTATTTCCAAGTGCCTTAAGGAGGTTCTAAAGGAGACGACACTCGAGAGGTAAAACCCTCCTTTTTCGCTTTTAATTGCTTTTCTTTTATTATACTTCCCTTACCTCCCCTATCCAAAGTAACATTATAACTATAGTATCATATATAAGATTTAATTTTATTATTTTAATGGTATATCCATCATTAAATCTTTTCTCCTCTCATTTTTTTTCTGAAACTGAAAAACATCGTTCATGGGGTGTCGAATTCACCACCTTCATGGATGACGAGTCTTCATTTTTCATTAAATTCTTCAAGGATGGGCATAAAACCATTTTTATGGTTAAAAAAGATTTTAATATTTTTATTAAAACTTATTTAATGTTCTAGAACCATTATATATTCATATTATTAAATAAAACTATATTAATTTGTGATAGTCGTAAAAACCACCAAAATAAACTAATCATTTTTTTAATCAAAATTTTTATATAATGAATTATATTAAGATAAAAATAGAAAATGATTTATGAGACCATTTAAATTTATGAAAATAAATTAATACCATCTCATTCTAGTTCTGAAGTTTTTTTTCAATTTGACAGGAACTTTCAAAATTATACACAAGATAAATGAATGAAACCATGAAACAAATACTCCCAAAACGACAAAATTAAACATTATAAGTCAATGAAATGGACATAAAAACATAATAAAACTATAATAAATTAAATACATGTATAATAGTTTATTAGTTAATTAATTAATTTATTTAACTTTATTATCCAAGACATTAAGTACAAGTTCATAACACTTTCAGACATAAGGTAAGGGATTCTCTCTGAACCATCATTTTTCCTTCGGGTTATGTTTTCTCTATATTTACCCAAATTTAGTTATTAATTATTATTATGTAATACTCCTAAAATATATTTTTATATTCAAATCATAATTACCTAGCTCATTTATTCTTTATTTTATGTGGAAATACATTTTTATAAGGTTCCCTTTTCAATTCCTCGCGAAAAGAAATCTCGGTTAACGGGAACTTCCTAATTTCTTAACCATTTTCAAGTACACTCCATAATCTATTTTAAGCCAAAAATATTATTATAAAATAAATATTTTTATCATTAAAACTATCTTAGTTCATTTATGGTTTTATGAAAACAATTATTCCTTTTTCCTCCTTAAAATACTCTTATATTTTTTCTTAAACCACACTAAAGTGGCTCATTTACAAAAGTTTATTAAAAACTATTTTCACATGTTTTTACTTAATTTGGAAATAATTTATCATTATCTATGCCTATTTTTCCTTTATAAATTTCCATGTATGATTTAAATCCATTATTTCAAGGATTCCTTTAGATAATCCAACTGGTTATGCCTTATGACATGATTATGATACCCATTTCTTTACATTGGTAACCCTTATGTTTATTTCTAATAGTTGATTATTCATATGGAACACATATGAATGAACATGTTATGATGGTTGCACCCATATATCACTCCAATAAATTGAATAATGTTTAGTCTCATGATACATCATGTTGGTATAGGGAGTAACCATAATTCATTTATGGGACTTTATCTAGCATGTGATATAGTCTAGGAAGTTAGTCTTGACTCATGTTTATGTAATTTTGTATGTTGCTTCCACATTCCTATGATTCTATGATTACATGATCTCATATTCTAAATGTTATGATTCCATATGTTTATTCATGTCTCATTCCTTTTTATGTCATTATTTTATGCCTTCTAACCCATGTGTTATGCTTTATTTCTATGTTTATTCCCTTACTGGGATTTTTAGCTCATCCCTTTTGTTTATGTATTCTCCAAGTTATTCTATGAAGATGTAAGAGATAAAAGAAAGTTAGTATCTCATTATGGATAATTAATATAAATATTTATTATTCTATTTCTATGTTTTCAGTTTTATGTACCTAATCTTCCAAAGATGATAGACTTTATGATCCTTGGTTTGTATTTTTATGGTTAACTATACATAAAATCTTGTGATGATATGTTTAAAAATATAGGGTCACTTTATGGAGAGTTTCCACATAAATATTATATTCTAGGTCATCCCTTCGCTCAGTCAAAGACTATCATGACCTGTCCCAACAGGGCTCATACCGTGATTACACCAATCTCCCCTCCAATAGGCCAGGGGATGGAGACCAGCACTGAGTAAGCATATCACACAGGTATTAACCTAATCTACCTATACACACGCACACATATCCAATACCATATAATGTTTGAATGTGAAACAACTAGTAACCATGTGTGCATACATCTAATATCCCACCATCAAAGTATGACAACAACTATTAGAAAGAAAAAAAAAGCCAAATATAATCCCACCATAAAGAAATTGAAAAAAATTCAAACATTTAGAATGGGTGAGGACTACTATCAAGGTGATTGCTGGAATGCGCCTCAGTCTGTTTGGATCTCTAAGATCCACCTAGTCCTGTTCCTTCAACGACTTCATCAAAAGTTTGATCATCTACATAAGACACGACACGTGTGGGAAAAGTCCATGTAGGGGTGAGTATAACAATACTTAGTAGGACACACTAAAATCACTAAGCATATAACATCAAGAATAATAATCATCTTGTCACATGTATATGGAAGTAGCATATATAACAAGAATATACAGATATACTCAACATAGACACACAATCTCAAGGTAAAGTCATAATCATACTGCCAGCCTAGGAAACCTTCTTTTAGGTTCCACTTAGTACTCATCCAAGAGAACACACTCCATGAGTCAGATAGCATTGATGACATCCATAGGAGATTTCATTCTCAACGAATCTCATCATAAGTACACATTGGAAGTCTAAAGATATTTATACACAGATGGGGATCACACCCAAGGCCATGGGGTATATAAACAACCCAATCTAGATTAACCAGCTATATAGGGGATTGACACTCGCATAGTGTTAGTCATGATGATTCCAAAAACCCCACCTAGGGAAGATATGATGATAGAGGATCTCACTCTATGCCTCATGGAAGGAATCCAAAAACTATACACAATACTGAAGTTTCTTGGAAGGGATCACCATCCTATGTATAGGATGTAATTCCATACTAAAACCCTCAAGGAATTGATCAATGGAATTCACTATAATGAAACTTTTCCAGGATGAATAGGACAAGGTCTATAAGCCATTTTTGAAGGAGTACATGGAAAATACTATAATTACATGGTGTGTCCCTTCGACACTAAGTACTTACCATGTGTCATGGCCCATTCCCATGTCTGTATCTGTTTCTGAGTACATGGTGTGTCTGATCCTGTGTACTTCTGACTGTGTCCATGTTCAGTTGGCCATGCCCTGGTCTAGCTAGTCTTGTCTGTGTTTTTTTACCTGTCTAGTTATATGCCAAGCCACCATGTAAGGTTCACACAATGTGTAAAAAGTGTCACACAACATGTAATACTTTTCTTCTCTGTAGAAACCCTAGCACCATATGGGTGGTCCCACATAGCATGTGATCCCAGATTTCATATGTGTAACCCAGAATTTCTAGAAACCCATGGATCTTACTCACTCTTTGTAATCTACTACTCTGGCCTCCGATCCAGTCATGAATAACTCTATAGATTATGGATCTGGTCCAACTGAGCCTTTTCATCATGACTCACCAGAATACGGCCACCCAAATGCACGGGAAATCCCTATGTCACATCTTCTGGTATCCACATGTCAAAACCCACATGGAGAACTCCAATTCAGCCCTAATTCATTGTTGTAGCTTGATCTTATCGTTGATCTGAACCCCAATATACAATGTTAATTCATTACACCAATAAATGGGTGCATAATGATTGATTATCCAGTGTTTTTCAAACCACCATCCAAAAATAATATCGGTGATGATCGCATGAAGAACGTATTAGAGTTGGTGCCCTAGAACCAGATTCTTTGTACTTTATAATAAATATGTATTCATTAGATGGATATTAATAAACTTATTATCATATCATGATTTTTCTTCTGCATGACATTGTATGCGATAATGTCCTAAGAGTAATTCTCGCATTAAAAGGTCATAGTGGATACCTGCTATGATGAGAACCTAGAAGTTCCATGATTCTATTCTTGAATATATGTTCTATAATAGAATGATATAATTTTAAGGGACACAAATGATATAGGCTATCAGGGGTGGATACTCATTGGACTTTGAGGCACCTTCTCATGGTATACTCCCTTGGTAATGTCTAGGGTGATATTATGAGAATGAGACCCGCCATTAGGAAATCCACATTTATAAGTGTCATTGAATGTTCCTATTTGTGGATGTGTGTATTGATCCTTAGACTTTAATATTATTATTAAAGGGTATTATGAATCACACACTTAGAATTATTTGTCGAAATTGTGATGATATATGTTCACGACAAGGTTGGATATATTGGATACGTCATGAGTAATACTGCATTAATGAATAATGTGAGAAAGGATTTGTCTCTTCTGTTCCATAATAGATGTTGATATATTAGTCCTTTTGATGGAAATGATATAGCCTAAATAAATCCATGTTCATATTGTTCTATAGGAAAGTTCAATTTTTGGGAAGTCAAATAATGAGAAATCAAGCACATGGTTTGATGGCACTTGCATGCAACCTTCTTGATTAGAGAAATCAAGACAAAGGTATTATATTACATGGTAGGCGTTCCTATGAGGTGACATTTCATTGTGGAATTAAATTCTTTCACTATGGGTATTTTGGAATGTTGTTATATGTTATCCTTGTACTTTAGACTTCTCTGACTAATGCCACTGAGAAAGAGTCTTATAGGGTCACACAGTAAGTGTATCCAATATCTTAGTTAAATAATATATTATTTACTATTTAACATGTTGAATAAAGATTATTCTTGGTTGTGGTTTAATAATTATTCATGGATTCTTAATCACATTTATTTTGACACAAGTTATTTGAGATAATATATTTTGGGCGGAATAATTAATAAATATTTATTTATTATTTAGTGAATATAATATTTATATATTTATTGGTGAATAATTCAATGATATTTATTTAATAAATAAATAGAGATTATTCAAGATTAAATAAATACGGTGTAGGATTTATGGACCCAATTAAGGGTCCGATGAGAAATTATAATATTGAATATTATTTGATTAAATAATATTTAATTGTAACTCACAAGTTAAGCACATGTTAGGAAATAATAATGTTGTTTTCATTATTTGAAAATGGTGTTTCATTAGGATTAATAAAATAATTAAGGAACTTGTTCAAATTTTTTATTATTACCCTAGTGAATTAAATTCCTAGTTATATTACTCTTATTAGCCAAGAATTGGCCAAGATACACTTATTGTGTTGTATGCAACAAATTAGAGAAAAGATATCAATCCTAGAGAGTTCATCCCTCTCCAAGAACGCTCTCAAGAATGAGAGAGATCCTCCTCCACCGAATCAAGGAGAGCTATTTGGAAGTGGTTCTCAAGGAGATTAAAGGTAGACATCACAAGCACAAGGATGTTCTATGCTAGCACTCAGAGACTCCTTCAGTGATGTCCGAAGATTTGTGGAAAATGTGTGGATCATCGCTATAGGAGATCTACCCTTGATCTCTATAACATAACAATGGTACACCTGTAGATATGTGGCCGAACGCATCAATGAAGAAATAATAAACCTTGGAGATAATTATTATTTAATTAAATTAATTATAAACAAAATATATTGATCCTCTCTCTTAGTTCTAGATTTCTATTCATTTTTCCTATTTCTTTGATTCAATAACGTGGATCATGGTGTTCATCATCGCATAGATCCCAAATTTTTCATTGAATATGGAAAAAACTTGGTCAATATCCCATCCATGCTTCCTCTATGCTCAGAACCTGCAAGTGGTATTAGAGTGGGCATATTATTATTTATAATTATTTAATAATAATTGGTGATTTGTGCATTTATAATTTAGTTTTTCAATTCAGGTTTAATCATGCATTTTTAATATGAATGATGAGATTTTTTTTCTTCCTCTATCATTTCTCACAGATCTAACAGAAATGATTAATCTTATGATTAAAATTATATCGAGGATCTCATTTGGAGGTGCCAAGGATTTTATCCAGTAACACAGTAGTACATGTTGTGTAATTGGAATTACACGCCATGTAGTTGTGTTCAATGCATGAGGAGTAGTTCATAAATTACTCAACTCATGTGCATTAATGACATACAGTGTAGTTAATTAGTACACCACATATTGACTATGATAGATCAGTGCACGGTTAGCCAGACTATATGTCATGTGGCCCACTAAACATGGTGTGTAGTCTCTTTTGGTTTAGGTTTGGGATATGTATCCCATACACAGCATAGCCAACCGATGACTGTGTAACGTGGATTCAACACAGTGTGGGGCCCACTGTACATATTGTGTACTCCGAAATTTCTGAAGTACACCTCACACACCGAGTTCTTAGGTGTGTACTTCAGATAGATGGTGAAGGCGGTACAATCCATGTAGATCAGATCTACACACTATGTACTTTAACAAATTATGTAGAATTAAAACTTTAATATTTTCATAATTTTCAAATATTCATATAATGTATAAGTTATATTATAGGTTGTTACTCTAAGTGCATTGAAGTATAAAACATGACCAAAGAGTCATGTAATTTGTTTAGTCATCCATGAAGTACATGTCATGAAAGTATGTGATAAGTCATGTATGCCATATGTCACAAGAGTAAAATAGTATACGAGCATAATACATACTGGGTGGGTTTGGATGGGTATTCACTAGGTTACCTCCAAGGTACAAGTTGTGTTCAAGGCTAATTTTAAATGAATTTTAATTTGTTTAAAATTATAATAGATGATAATATCAAGGATATTTAGAAAAGGATTAAGATAAAAGGATTGATTAATTAAATATAATAATCAATATATTAGAGTATTATTTATCTTAAATAATAATTATTAAATAATTGAATGATAGTTTTATTAAATGCATAAATTCATTCCATGCATGTGGATGATCATGAGATAGACCAGACCTTTTGTATGTGATTTTTTTCCTTTTAATTTATTAAATTAAATTTTAGTCATGCTTTCCTTCTCTCCTCATTAATATGTAGTGTTTGTGTGCCCGTGGTTTCTTTATATAAACCCTCTTTTAACCGTCACCTTCATGTGATTAAAATAATGTGTAAGGGATAGATCTCCCAAGCTAGTAGAGGCGGTTAATGTTAGGAGTCGAGACAAAACCAATCCAATGAGATACAAAGTTGGACAGGTGGAAAGCTGTAAACATGAACCTAATTGGTTCAAGGTGTTTCTCCCCTAGGTAAGAAGTTAGTTTATCAACCACTAGATAAACTAAACATTATAATAAGCTCATGATCATACCATTTATTGTATTTCTATCATTTTTATGGTTATTCTTTATGGATGTTTTGTCATGATCACATAATTAATGAATTAACAAGCATGTGGTATGGAACTAAAATAAACTACCTTATTTGTAAATATTATCTAATGCATGGTTAATCACTTAATATTATCCCACTTAGTATTAAAAAGCATGTGAAAAGATAATAAATAAAAATTTACGCATAAAGGATAAAATACCTCAATAAAATATTAAGTTAGTATAGCCTTCCATTACTTTAGTTAAAATCAAACCATAGTTCAAAGTGCTTGACCAGCCAAAGTTAGGTTGCTTTCAATTACCATGAAATTATAATTTTAGGTTTTGGGTTGACTTAACTTAGTTTACATTAAGGTTTGACTACTAAAGAATGACATAGTGTAACTAAGAGGAAAAGGTTGAGGAAATCCAAAATTAAGGATTTCAGGATTGGGGAGTCCACTCAACGGATCAAGGAGCTATAAGTTAATGGAGTTGGAATTTGGAATTCCTACCTAAAACCTTTAAAATTACTTGACCATCAAAATTTGGGATAATGCGAAGGTAAATATAGATCCTTTCCACTAGAGTGTCTAAGATACAGGATATTCTAAATCCAATCTTGAGGGATATTGGGTTTTGATAAAATAGTGGGAGACTAATGATTATTTATTTATTTATTTGTCTTACTTTTATCAGATAAAGTACTAAAACTCTGTTCATATTATTTGTAGAAACGAAATTAAAAATGACAACAAACATATATTTGTTATCCATACTTGAGAAGTAAAACCTTCTCACCATCACTAATTTCTAGAAGTGAAAAAGGCACCTTCGGGTCATCCTTCGCAATGAAAAGAAACTATATGTTCTGGAATAACCTTTACCAGTTGCGTCTGGAAATGAGGAAAATGATGAGGAGCTCTCTATGTATGAGAAACATCTGAATGATACTATGTATGTTTAGTGCCTCATGATATCATCCATGACCAATAATCTCTTGAAGAAACATGAGAAAATAGATTCTTATAGCATGATGTATCACCTTCAGGATCTCTATCAAGAGATAGAGAGACAAGAGTGGTATAAGATCTCCAACACTTTTTTTACCACTAATCTTGTAGAGTCTGTGCCAGATGGGCCACATGTAGTCAAATTTATTGGCTATATTGAGTGTTTGAACATCTTAGGGATTAAATTCCTGGATGATTTGCATACAGATCGCATACTATCATCATTGATCAAGACTATATCTACTTTTATTGTGAATTATAATATGAGAAATAATGAGAAGACACTATCAGAACTTCTTACTTAAATTTTCCAAGTGGATAAGGAAGCGGGACGTGAAAAACATGGTGTCCTTGTGGTGAATAGGAAGAGGAAGGAAAAGTAAAAGGGGCCTAAGACTTTTAAATAGTATAAATTCCCGAAGAACCATCTGACCAAGAATAAGATCTAAAGGTAGGGTAAGGAAAAGGAGGCAGTATTCTTTGCAGGAGGAAATTCATGCCACTAGAAGTGGAAATGAACCCAGAGGCAAGTGAAAACCAAGGGTGCATTTTTTATCGAGTGAAATATTTCTATTTCTACACATTGGGTATTAGATAAAACTTGTGGTGCTCACATCTATATTCAAATGTAGGAACCAAGTAGATTCTAGAAAATTTACAGAGGAAAGGGGTGAAGACCCTATCACATTGTATTGTGATAATACTACAGTAGTGGATCTTGTAAAAGAGCCAAGGTCACATCAACAAAAAAATAACATACTCCAGAAATATCACCTCTTGAGGGATTTATATCAAAGGGGTGAATTTTTAGTGAGTATAGTTTGCATAAAAGAGAATTTAGTGGACCCCTTAACTAAATTCTTATCTTATTAGAAGCATGAATATCATGTGAGAGCTAGAGGACTGAAGATGGTTAACAGTTGGCTCTAATGAAAGTGGAATTTCGTTGGAGTTGGTTCCCTAGAACCAAATTATTTTTAATTTATGATAAACATATATTCATTGGATGTATATTAATAAACTCTTTATCACATCATGATTGTTATTCTGTATGAAATTGTATGTGATAATGTTCTAAGAGTAGTTGTCGCACTAAAAGGTCATACTGGATCCCTGCTATGATGAGAAGCCAGAAGTGTCTTGACACTATTCTTAAATATATGTTCTATATGTGGATGATATCATTTGAAGGGACACAAATGATATAAGCTATCAGGTTTGGAGACTCATAGGACTTTGAGGCACCTTCTCATGGTGTACACTCTTGGTAATGTCTAGGAGGATATTATGAGAATGAGACCCACCAGTAGGAAATCCACATTTATAAGTGTCAATGGATGTTCCTATCTACAGATGTGTACATTGGTACTTAGACTTTAATATCATTATTAATGGGTATTACGACTCATGAACATAGATGTATTGGAGAAAATTGTGATGAAGTATGTTCGTGGTGAGGTAGGATATGTTGGGTGCGTCACGAGTAATGCCACATTAATGAATAATGTGATAAAGTATTTTTCCCTTTTGTTCCATAACGTAAGTAGATATATCATACCCTTTGATGGAAATGATATAGCCTAAATAAATTCATGACCATGGTGTTATATAGGCAAGTTCAATTTCCAAGAATTTAAAGAATGAGAAATCGAGCACATGGGTTGATGATGCTTGCATGCAACCCTATTGATTGGAGATATCAAGAAAAAGGGATTTTATTACATGGTAAGCATTCATATGAGGTGAAATATATTTGTGGCATTAACTTATTTCTCTATGGGTGCCTTGGCATGTTTCTAGACGCTAACCTTGTACTTTAGGCTGCTCTTCCCAATTCCACTGAGAAAGAGGCCTAGAGGGTCACACACTAAGTGTATCCAATTAAATAATATATTATTTATTATTTAATAAGTTTAATAAATATTATTCTTTATAGTAGTTTAATAATTATTCATAGATTCCTGATCTCATTTATTTTTACACTAGTTATTTGAGATAATATATTATGCGTAGAATAATTAATAAACATTTATTTTCTATTTAGTGAATATAATATTTATATATTTAATGGTGAATAATGTAGTGATATTTATTTAATAAATAAATATTCATTATTCAAGGTTCAATAAATATGGTGGAGGATTGGAAGACCGAGTTAAGGGTCCGATGAGAAATGATAATATTTAATATTATTTGATTAAATAATATTTACTTGAAACTTGCAAGTTAAGCACATGTTAGGAAATAATAATGTTGCTGTTATTATTTGACAATGGGGTTTTTCTAGGATTAATTAAATAGTTAAGGCACTTGTGTAAATTATTTATTATTACCCTAGTAAATTAAATGTCCGGTTATATTATTCTATTATTAGCTAATTTCTAAAAAAGTGATACTTATTATGTTGTTCACAATGAATTGGAGAAAAGATCTCAATACTAGAGAGTTCATCCCTCTCCAAGAATGCTCTCAAGAATGAGAGAGATCCTCCTCCACTTGATCAAGGAGAATTATTTGGAAGCAGTTCTCAAATAGACTGAAGGTAAACATCACAAGTGTGAGAATCTTCAGTGCTAGCACCCAGATACTCCTTTGGAGATGTTAGGAGATACGTGAAACACATGTGGATCACCGCTAAAGGAGATATACCCTTGATCTCTACAATGAAATGATGGTGCACCTGCAGATCTATGGCTGAACGTGTCAATGAAAAAAGAATAAACCTTGGAGGAAATTATTATTTAATTAAATTAATTATAAACAAAATATGTTGATCCTATCTATTGGTTTCGGGTTTCTATTCCTTTTTCCTATTTCTTGGATTCAATTTCGTGGATCATGTCATTCATCGTCGCATAAATCCTGGATTTTTTTTTTGAATATGGAAAAAATTAAAATTATTCACCATCCCATCCGCGCTTCTGTTGTACCCAGAACCTACAGAATAGTGAGAAAAATCCAAGAAACATAAAATTGGAATAAACCTTAGTCGTTTTTAGGTTGGCCTAGATTCATTTAAATTTGAATGATGAATGAAGATCCAAAAAAATAAACAATTATCTCAAATTCCCCATAGATAAACTTGTACCCGGAATATTATTGATCCATGAATCAATATATTAGTCAATTCATTCATGTTCATTGTAAGATTAAATAAATGGGGAAAATACAAAAAATACAAGCATATTACCATGATTTGGATCAATCACTGGTGAAGAATTATCAAATGTTGTTGTCATTGATGAGATCCACACGTTTTATTGGCACACCAATCCTTGATCAATGATCTTGTGGTTGTTCATCTAAGAACGATCCTTAAATGCTTTGCAATGGATCCAGGGTTATGAAGATAACCCTAATATTTCCTCATAGTCATATATTTATGGATAAATAATTATGTAATTCTATCACATAATATAATAAATAATTCAATTAATTTTTTTTATTAATTCGTCTGTGATGGCACTCAACCCAAATGTCTGATGCGCTCCAAGGTTAAGTCGTGACTATGGTAAAACCCACACTATGAAATCAATAGAAGCCTTAGATTTCTGATATGATCCCCCATTTAATATTTATTCTAGTTTTTAGGAAAAAAATCATGTGTGTTATTTAATATATTTAATATATTTCAAAAATTAATTCTGAGTACACCAGGCCTCATAATATCATGCCATATCAGTGCCCAGCTCTATAAACAATTTGTATAATATTTTAAATTAATACATGTAAAAATAGGAGTCATTAAATTCTCCCCAACTTGGGGTTTTATATCCTATAAATTTAAAAAAATGGCTACCAAATAGATGTGGGTACTGAGCACGCATCTGGGTCTCCCACTCCCAGGTACTCTCCTAAAAATTCTTGTACTGCCACTTGATATTCACTGAGGGAATTGATCACCCATAAAGGATCCTCTCCTTAAAATCCTTGATCTCTATCGGATAATCCAAAAATTTACCTCCATCCTTGATGTCCATCTCACCCTATTTGATAACATGTGATGGGTCATACATGTATCTCTTCAGCTGCGACACATGGAAAATGTCATGTACCTTTTCCAACAGAAGTGGTAGAGATAATAGGTACACCACCTCACTAATTATATGCATTATCGAAAAAGGTTAAATGAATCTTGGAGATGCCTTTCCACCCCATTCAAATATCCATAACCCATGTTGAGGTGAGACCCTTAAGAAAACATGGTCTCACTCCTCAAACTTCAAAGGCCTTTATCATTGGTCTATATATTACTTTTAATAGCTCTGTGTAGCCATCATCCTATCTTGTATGATCTTCACCATTTATGTAGTGGATCTCACCAACTCTGGGCCCATAATTGTTGACTCTCCTTGGTCGATCCAACATAGTGGTGACTTGTAGGGTTTCTTGTACAAGGACTCAAATGTATTCAAAATGATGGTGGAATGGTAGTTGTTATTGTATGAAAACTCCACCAATGGTAGTTGATCACCCAAACTATGGAAAAATTCTAACTTGTATCATGTCCTCCAGGACCTAAATGGTCCGTTTGGTATAGCCATTGGTCTAGAGGTGGAAATCCATTTTCAAACACAACTAAGTACCAAAATCCTCCTGAAATATCTTCCACAATTGAGATGTCAAGCTATAATCATGGTTATAAATGATCATTGAGGGAACTCCATGGATTTGGAATATCTATTTCACATAGAATCATCCAAATCTCTCAACTATACTCTTCTCTTGAATAGCTAGAATGTGGTCTGACTTGGTGATTTGGTCTATGATCACCCAGATGGAATCATTCCCCTTGGATGTACATGGTGTTGGATTTGGTGGCCTTGAACCAACTACTTTGTACTTTATGATAAACTTACCTTATCACATCTTGATTGTTCTTTTGCGTGATAATGCATGTGATAATGTCCTAAGGATGGTTGTTGCACTAAAGGTTCATAGAGGATCCCTGCTATGATGAGAACCCGGAAGTTCCATAACACTATTCTTTAATATGTGTTCTATAGTCAGATGATGATATTTGAGGGAGATAAATAATAAAATCCATTAGGGGTGAGGACTCATAAAACTTTGAGGCACCTTCTCATGGTGTGCGCCCTTGGTAATATCTAGGAGGATATTATGAGAGCAAGACCCACCATTAGGAAATCCACATTCCGTAGTGTCATTGTATGTTCCTATCTTCAGACATGTGTATTGGTCCTTAGACTTTAATATTATTATTAATGGGTATTAAAAATCATGCACTTCGATGTATTAATGAAAACTGTGATGACACACTGTTCGCAGTGAGGTAGGATGTTTTGGGTGCATCACGAGTAATACTGAATTAATAGATAATGTGAGAAAGGATTTGTCTCTTCTGTTCCATAATGGAAGTTGATATATCAGGCCCTTTTAAGGAATTTATATAGCCTAAATAAATCCATGGCCATGGTAAGGAATGATAAATTTCAATTCTGAAAAGTCAAAGAAAGAATAATCGAGCGCATGGGTTGATGGCACTATCATGCAACCCGCTTGATTGGAGATTTCAATACAAAGGGATTACATTACATGGTAAGTGTTCATAGGAGGTGACACATCATTTTGGCATTAACTTCTTTCTTTATGGCTGCCTTGGCATGTTTCTAGACACTAACCTTGGAATTTAGGCAAGTTCTGCCTAATGCCACTAAGAAAGAGTCCTATAGGGTCACACGCTAAGTGTGTCCAAGTATCTCAGTTAAATATTATTTTAACAAGTTGAATAAATGATATCCTTCTCCATTGGATCAAGTATATTGATTTGGAAGTGGCTCTCAAGGTGATCGAAGGCATACATTGCAAGTGAAGGCTCTTATGCGCTAGCACCCGTAGATCCCTTCAACAAAGTCTAGAGATATGTGGAGCACGTGTGGATCACCACTAGAGGAAGCCTACACTTGGATTCTACGACGCAATGATGGATCACATTGGATTGTAACTAGAAACATTAACGAAGAGATAATTCCATCATGTTAATTATTATATTTTAATTAAATTAATTATAACCAACATATGATGATCCTCTCTATAGATTTGAGACTCCCATCTTTTCTTTCATTCTTTGTTTTATTCCAATGATCTGGTGTCTTATCATCGTGATGGATCTCGGATTGATCATTGTTAATGGAAAAATTAAAGTTGGGTACACCCATCAATGCACTTCTACTATGCCCAAAACCTATAAGTGGTATCTGAGCTAGGTTATATCATTGATTATAATTATTTATTTTTTTGTTGATGATTTACGCATTTAATAATTTAGTTGTTTTAATTAAATTTAATCATTCTACAAATATAAATCTTGAGACCCGTTTCTCCTCTTTCATTTTTAGTTTACCTTATAGAAATAATATTTTCTTTTAATTTTGATTAAAATAAAACATAGTATCTCATCTGAAGGTTCTAAAGCTTCCTATCCATACAAAACTATAACATACGGTGTGTATTCGGCTGTACATGTCGTGTATCCAGGTTCAATGCACCGAGACTAGTCTTCCAAACCAAGGCGTGTGTTGGAGTCTATATGAGTCTTAAATGACTTTGTGTGTTGACCAGGAACAAGTGGCATGCGGTTTCTATATTACACGCCATGTGGCCCATAGGACACAGCGTTTAGTCCCTTCGAGTTAGGGTTGGACCGTGAACCCTGTACATAGCTTGCCCAGATGGAGACCGTGTAACGTGGACACTACATGATGTGTGTCCCACTAGACATTCCATGTACTTAAAATATTTCTTAAGTACATTTACACACCATATCTTGGGTGTGTACTTTGGATGGACGATGAACGATAGTACAAGTCGTGTAGTCAGAACTACACGTTGTGTACTCATCCAAATTATGCAGATTTATTAAAATTTATTATTATATTATACAAACCCTTGAGACGTGTACCATGGTGCAAGCGTAAAGTTGAGGGACAACACGTGATAGGTGTTTTATATATATATGTTTAATTTAACATCTGTGTAATGTTAATTTCTACTCATTGGGTAGTTATGAATGGGAATTCACCGAGTTGCCTCCAAGTTACAAGTTACATACAAAGATAATTTTAAATGAATTTATTTGTTTAAAATTATGATAGATGAGAATCTCAAGGAAATTAATAAAATATTTTAAGATAAAAGGATCGATTAATTAGAGATGATTAATTGATTTGAGCATGATTTATCTTAAACAATAACGATTAAAAAATTGAATTCTAGTTTTATTTATGCGTAAACATCATTGCATGTATGGATGGTCATGAGTTAGACCAAGACCTTTGTATGTGGATGGTTTCTTTTGATTTATTTATTTAAATTAAATTTGTTGTCCTGCGAGCCTTCTCCTCATTAATATGTAGGTCCTACATGCCCAAGGTTTATTTTATGTAAAACCCCTTTTAACCCTCACCTGTGTGTGAGATAAAATAATATGTAATGTATGGAGCTCTCAATCTAGTGGAAGTGTCTCAAGCTAGGATCCAAGGTGAAACCAATACAAGGTGATACAAAGGTGGATTGGTGGAAAGTTTTAAACACGAACCCAAAAGGTTCACGGTGTTTCTCCCCAAGGTATTGGGTTAGTTTATCAACCACTATATTAACTAACCAATAGAACAAGATCATGATCATACCATTTATTTTATTTCTATCAGTTTTATGGTCTATTTATTGTGGGTGTGTTGTCGCGATCACACAATTAATAAATTAAACAAACATGCAAGATTAAACTAAAATAAGACCGGATTGTGCATAAATATTATCTTAGACATGGTTAATCACTTAATTATATCCCACTTAACATTAACAAACATGTAATAAATATAATAAAATGAAAATTTATGTATAAGGATAATATCCCCCAAAGAAAATTAAGTTGGTATAGCCTTTTGTAATCTTGGTTAGAATCGAACCATAGTTCAAAGTGCTTGACCAACCCTAGTTGGGGTACTTTTAATTATCGGGGAATTCTAATTCAAGGCTTTGGGTTGACTTGACTTGGTTCACTTCAAGGGTTGAATGCCACAGTAGGACTTGGTGTGACCAATCGGCAAAGGTTGAGGAAATCTAAAATAAAAGGATTTTAGGATTAGGGAGTCCACTCAGTGGATCAAGGAGCTACGAGTTAATGCAGTTGGAATTTGGAATGCCTACCTAAAACCCTTTAAGTTTCTTGACCAACCCTAGTTGGGTTAATGTAAAGGGAAATATGGATCCTTTCCACTAGAATATTCAGACAACAAAATATTCCAAAGTCAATGGTGAGGGCTATTGTATTTCGATAAAATACTGGGATACTAATAAGTATTAATTTATTTATTTATCTCAATTTTATCATGATAAAGTACTAAAATATTTTCTCATATTAATTTGTAGAAATGACAAGAAAATGGCCTCAAATATATCATTGTGAACCATACTCAAGAAAGAAACCCTTGTCACCGACACCAATTTCCTGTAGTGGCAGAGGCGTTTACGCATCATCCTTAGCCATGAGAGGAAATTGTATATGCCGGAGGAGCCTATTCCAGCTGTGCTTGGAAAAGAGGCCAGTGATGAGGAACTATATCTCTATATGAAACATATGGATGATACCAGAGATTTACAATGTTTCATGATATCAGCCATGTCTAATGAACCCTTGAAGAAACATGAAAACATGGACGCATATAGAATGATGTCTCACCTTAAAGATCTCTATCAAGAGAAGGTGAGATAGGAGAGATATGAGATATCTAGTGCTTTTTGACAACTAATCTTGGAGAGTCTGCGTAAGTTGGGTCTCATGTGTTCAAGCTTATAGCTACATTAAATTCCTAGAAATCTTAGGGATTAAGTTCCCAGATGAGTTGCGTACAGATCTCATCCTATCATCATTTCTCAAGACCTTCTCTAGCATTACTGTCAACTACAAAATAAGAAATAATGAGAAGAGTCTATCAGAACTTCTGAACTCAATTCTTCAAGTAGATAAAGACATGGAGTGTGAAAAACCCGCAGTCCTTATGGTGAATAAGAATAGGAAGGACAAGGCAAAGGGTCCATGAATTTATAAATGGTATGAATCCCTTGAGCACGATCCCTCCAAGAAGGGGAAGATCTAGAGGCAGGGAAAAAAATGGGAGGGAGTGTTTTTTTCATGTGGCAAGCCAGGTCACTGGAAGAGAAACTGTACCCAGAAGCGTGGGGATACTAAAGTGAATTCGTTATCAAGTTTAATCTTTCTATTTCTACACATTATCTATTAGATATAGATTGTGGGTCTCAAATCTGTATTCAATTGAATGAAACAAGTAGATTTAGAAAGATTTATAGAGGAGAGGTGGATATTCAAGCTGCCAATGGAATGAGGCTAGCTATGTTAGCCATTGGTGATTACCATCTCCCATTACCAACTGGGATGCTTTTGGTTTTACATAACTATTATTATGTTCCTAGTGTTACCAAAAACATAATTTTTGTATCATGTTTGGATATGTATGGATTGATTTTCATGTTTAGAAATGAGGGTTGTTTATTTTATAAGAACAATGTATGTTATGGTATGGAACATTTAAATAATGGTTTGTATGTATTAAATTACAAAAACCAAGTGTTGGAAATTGATAATGAAACAAACTCACATGACTCATACAACACCCAGATGTGGCTTCACTGTCTTGGTCATGTGAATGAGAAGTGGTTGACAAAGCTCTGCCAAGATGGTTATTTAAACTCTACTAAGCTAAATTCACTTGATAGATGTCACACTTTTTTACAATGTAAAATGACCAAGATGGCTTTCGGTGGACAGGATGAAAGGGCCACAGAGCTTCTAGGATTGGTGCACACAAATGTTTTTGGACCATTTCCAGTAGAAGCTAGAGGTGGATATTCTTATTTCATTACTTTTACTAATGATTTGAGTAGATATAGATATATCTAATTAATGAGGTATAAGTCAAAGTCCTTAGAGAAATTTAAGGAATTCAATAATGAAATAGAGAATCATATTTGTAAGAAGATAAATAATCTTTGATTAGATTGAGGTCGAGAATATTTGAACCAATAATTCATCGACCTTTGATGAGAGTATAGGGTTTTATCTCAACTCACTCCTCCTTATACACTATAGTGGAATAGTGTTAGTGAAATTAGGAACCGCACCTTGTTGGGCACGGTGATGTTGATGATGAGTCATGCAGATCTTCCATTATCCTTTTGGGGATATGCATTACAAATTGTAGCATACGCATTTAATCAAGTAACAACTAAGGAAGAAATTCCCTCTGAGTTATGGAATGGAAA
The DNA here is from genome assembly GCA_963277665.1 of Viscum album. NCBI lineage: Eukaryota > Viridiplantae > Streptophyta > Magnoliopsida > Santalales > Viscaceae > Viscum > Viscum album. The sequence goes on from OY728166.1 coordinate 789,208,132, forward strand.
GAAACCCATTTTTTCACACACAAGTGTATGGGGATGCGAGGCGTTTGTTAAGGCCTTCTCAGGAAACAAACTAGCACCCTGGGGCACAAGGTATATAATTATAGGATATCCCAAGAAAACAAAAGGATATTACTTATATAACCCTTCAGACAAGAAAGTGACTATCGCTATTCAAGTCGTCCTTATTAAGAGGGATCACATCATCAAAAAGGATAGTGGGATAAAGATTGAATTTAACGAAGTTGATGCTCAAGATACACAGGGGTTGGTACAGGAACAAGCTCCACAGGTCCCCATGGAAGAGGTTCTAGAAACAAAATTACTACGTAGGAGCTCAAGATAGGTAAGGGAACTAGAGAGATTTGGTTTCCTGGTCATCGAGGATGGTGAATCATTATTATTGGACAATGATGAACCTATCTTCTACAAGGAAGAAGTAGAGATATCAGAAGCTACGAGATGGCTAGAAGCTATGAATTTTGAGATGGATTACATATATCATAACCAAGTTTGGGTTCTAGTCAATGAGCCAGTTGATATAAATCCAGTTGGATGAAAATGGGTATTCAAGATAAATCTGGACATGGAAGGTTAAGTTAGAACCTATAAAGCAAGTATAGTGGATAAAGGATTGAGATAGTGTCAAGGAATTGACTATTATGAAACCTTCCAGCGACTTTCTATGTTTAAATCCATAAGAATCATACTTTACATAGCAGATTACCATGAATATGAGATTTGATAAATGGATGTCAAAATAGTATTCCTTAATGGGAACCTTTAGAAAGATTTCTATATAACACAAATAGAAGGGTTTATAACACCAGGTGAATCCAAATGGGTTTGCAAGTTGCAGAAATCCATTTATGGATTAAAGCAAGAATCTAGGTCATGGAAAATTTTATTTGATGAGGCCATAAAGAAATTTGGTTTCATTAAGATCGAATGTGATCCATGTGTTTATAAGAAGTTTAATGGTAATGAATTCATTATCCTAGTAGTATATGTTGATGACATGTTACTTATTGGAAATGATATACCAGTATTACAGTCAATTAAGGATTGGTTGAACAAGTGTTTCTCCATGAAAGACTTAGGTGAAGCAGCCTACATTCTAGGGATAAAGATCATTCATGATAGATCTAAGAGGCTTCTTGGACTAATTAAGGGCACATACATTGACCAGATACTAAAGATATTTAGTATTGAACAATCCAATAGGGGATTGGTTCCAGTGTCACATGGTCTTCATATTTCTAAGAAAATGTGTCCTCATACACAATAGGATAAAGATAGGATGAGTAAGATCCCATGTGATTAGGCTATAGGATCCATTATGTATTCCATGTTATGTACCAGGATTGATGTTGCCTATGCATTGAGCATGGTAGGCAGATATCAAGTAGATCTAGGATAATATCATTGGATTGCTGTTAAGACTATCCTTAAGTATCTGAGAAGAACTAAGGATATGTTCCTGGTGTATGGAGGAGATGAGGATCTTGTCATTAGAGGGTATGATGATGATGGTTTTCAGATAGATCAGAATGATCTAAAGTCACAATTAGGATATGTTTTCTGTCTCAATAGAGGATTTGTGATCTGGAAGAGTTCAAATCAGCCAATTTTCACCGATTATACAGTAGAGTCCAAATATATAGCGGATTTTGATACAGCCAAGGCATCCATCTAGATTCGGAACTTTGTCCAGGATCTTGATGTGGTGCCTAGCAGTAGAGACCCTATCACATTTTATTGTGATAATACTACAGCAGTGGATCTTTTAAAAGAACCAAGGTCACATCAATGGACAAAGAACATTCTCTAAAAGTATCACCTCTTGAGGGATTTATATCAAAGGGGTAAAGTTGCAGTGAGCAGAGTGTCCACGTAAGAGAAAGTGGTAGACCCCATGACTAAAGTCCTATCTCAACATAAGCATAAATATCATGTGAGAGCTATCAGGTTAAAGGTTGTTAGTAGTTGGATCTAATCTAAGTGGAAGTCTTTTGGAGTTTGTGGAATAAAACCAACTACTTTGTACTTTATGATAAACTTGTATTAATAAATACCTTATCACATCTTGATTGTTATTATGTGTGATAATACATGTGATAATGTCTTAAGGACAGCTGTTGCACCCAAGGTTCATCGCGGATCCCTGCTATGATGAGAACCTAGAAGTGCCATAAAACTATTCTTGAATATATGTTCTATGGTCGGATGATGTTATTTGAGGGATGCTAATAATACAGGCCATTAGGGGTGAGGACTCATAAAAAATTGAGGTACCTTCTCATGGTGTGCACCCTTGGTAATATCCAGGAGGATATTATGAGAACAAGACCTACCAGTAGGAAATCCACATTTCATAGTGTCATTGGATGTTCCTATCTACGGACAAGTGTATTGGTCCTTAGACTTTAATATTATTATTAATGGGTATTACAACTTGTTCACTTAGATGTATTGATGAAAATTGTGATGACACACTGTTCGTAGTGAGGTAGGATATGTTGGGTGTGTCACGAGTAATATTGCATTAATATATAATGTGAGAAAGGATTTTTATATTATATTACATAATGTAAATTGATATATCAAGCCCTTTGATAGAATTGATATAGCCTAAATAAATCCATGTACATGGTAAGGAATGTGAAAGTACAATTCTGAGAAGTCAAAGAAAGAATAATCGAGCACACAGGTTGATGGCACTATCATGCAGCCCGCTTGATTGGAGATATCGAGACAAAGATATTTCATTACATGGTAAGCATTCATAGGAGGTGACACATCATTGTGTTGTTAAACTCTTTATCTATGGGTGCCTTGGCATGTTTCTAGATGCTAACCCTGGACTTTAGGCAGGCTCCACCTAATTCCACTAAGAAAGAGGCCTAGAGGGTCGCACACTAAGTGTGTCCAAGTATCTCAGTTAAATATTCTTTTAACAAGTTGAATAAATATTATTCCCGATTGTGGTTTAATAATTATTCATAGATGCCTGATCACATTTATTTCAAAACTAGTTATTTGAGAGAATATATTGTGGGTGAAATAATATATTTTTTAGCGAATAATGTAGTGATATTTATTTAAGAAATAAATATTAATTATTTAAGGTCTAATAAATGTGGTGGCGGAAACAAATAAAATGGAAAAACAAAAGTATACGTTGTGTATATTAATATAAACGTTGTGTATTTTTTTTGGGTATTTTTGAGAAATAATATTAGATTTAATTCGTTGGGCACATTTCAAGTGATTATAATAGTCAACTGTTATTATTAGACATGGGGTCTTACTAAGAATTAAATTAAATGAATAAATGCTTTCGGGTAATTAATTCATTTTATTAATCTAAGTAATAAAATCCCAATTACATGATTCTCATTAGCCTATTCATTCTCTGTGGTTGTGCACAACGGATATAGATAAATCTCTCAATCCATGAGAGAATTATTTTCCTCCAAGAATGCTCTCAAGTTATGAGAGAGATCCTCCTCCATCGGATCAAGGAGAGCACTTTAGAAGCATCTCTCAAGGCGGACATCGCAAGCAAAGGCTCTTCCGCACTATCACCCAGAGATCCTTTTAGTGACATCCAGATATATGTGGAGTATGTTTGGATCACCTATAGAATAATCCTACACTTTTCTTCTGTGACGCAATTACGAATCACATTGGATTGTGACCAGAAATATAAATGAATAGATAATTCTATCAAGGTAATTCTTGTATTTTAATTAAATTAATTATAACCAATATATGATGATCCTATCTATGGTTTCGAGACTCCCCTATTTTCTTTTTTTCTTCATTATATTCTTAAGATCTGGCGTTTTATCATCATGATGGATCTCGGATTGATCATTGTTAACAGAAAAATTAAATTTGGGTACACCCATCCACGTGCTTCCGCTGCACCCAGAACCTACACATGGTAATCCCATTACAAATTCCATTGATATCCCATACCACTTCCACTTTGGCACCTCAAGGGGTTGATCTTAACCCACTGAAACCTAGCACTAAACCTTCACTTTCAGAAAAGTAAGGCATCGAGATAAAAACTTTTTGAACCCCTTCTACATCCCTATCCGCCAGAACTACCACTGAAGGTACCGGTACATCTTCACCACACCTAGATGTGATGCAGAGTGTGAAGTATAGAACTCTATTAGAACCTCCTTTATCATCAAAAATGGAACCATCATCCATCCTCTAAAAATAATGAAAAGATCCCCACCTTCATAAAATCCATCAAGAGCATGTTTGGTGGATATTTGAGTCTGTAGGGTCTCACAATCAGTATCCCCAAGTTGTACCTCCCTAACTCAATGTAAAGGAGAAAGGGTAAAAACCATTGACTAAAGGTAATATTATATATTATCATCCACAAAGTAAAAATGTAAAGAGGATTACTGCTTAAATGACTCACTCAGCAAATATGAACAAGATCTCTTATTGAGAGCATCTTCTACCACATTCCCATTCCAAAGAGTATAGACAATATCTAAGTCATAATCCTATAGGAAATCTAGACATATACTATTTATCAAATTAAGACCATTCTAATAGAATATATACTCAATAATCTTATGGTCAAAAGAGATTATAAACTGCTCTCCCATCAAGTAGTGTTGCCATATTTTTAGTCTGAAGACTATAGCTGCTAACCTAAAATCATGGGTCACATAGTTCTACTCATGTGGTCTCAATTGACATGAATCATAGGAAATCACCACCTTCCTATGAATCATAACACAACCAAGCCTATTATTTGATGCATCGCATAACACTGCATACTTGACACCCTCCTCTGGAAATCTCAATATGGGTGCACTCATCAATCTCTTCCTAAACTCCTAGAAATATAGATGGTGCATATCTATCCACATGAAAGGATTCCCCTTTTGGGTCAAAGATGTAAAGGGAGATGATATCCTAGATAAATAAGGTATGATTCTTTGATAGTAGTCTATCAACCCAAGGAAGTTATGCACCTCCATCATGCTCTTGGGTGGATCCCAAGATAACAATACCTCGACCTTAGTCAGGTCCACTACTACAATATCTATTGAGATAAAATTTCCCATAATGCGGACCTCCTGAATCTAGAACTAGCACTTTGAGAGCTTATTGTAAATCTGGTGCTCTCGGAGTATATCTAGAATCATATTCAAGTGTCTTCCATGATCCTCCTTAGACACCGAGTACACTAGGATATTTTCAATTAATACTACCACAAACTGGTATAAAAAAGGATAAAATACTTGTTTCATCAGTCCCATGAACATAATTGTAGAATTCATCATTCCTAAGGGCATCACCAGGTACTCATAGTGACTCTAGATACATCTAAATGTATTCTTTGATATATCCTCATCTTGACCTCGTAACTGGTGATAGCCTGATCTGAGGTCAATCTTCGAGAACCATCGTGCCCCTATAAACTGACCAAAGAGTTCATATATCCTCATTAATGGATAATTATTCTTTACAGTCACCTGGTTTAGGCGACAGTAATCCACACACGCCCTCAAGCTCTTTTTGGCCTTATTAATGAACAAAATTGGGGTTGCCTGGGGTGACACACTGGGTCTAGAAAAGCTCTTCCCCTACAAGTACTCCAACTACACCCTCATCCTGTGAAGCTCTGTAGGTGCCATTCGATATGATGGTATAGATATCATTATTTTCCTAGGTTGTAGTTCAATACATAATTCTACCACTAGATGGGGATTTAAGTCTGGAACATCCTTGGGAAAGATGTACTCATACTCTACCACCACTGCAGGAAACAGAAGGCTTGTGGAATCCACTACACCAAGGGTCATTCTAGACAAATGGTTTGTAATTGGTTTCACCCTCCTATTCTTGAGTCCATCTTGCTCTACATGGGTTTCCTTTTCATCCACAAAGGAAAACCTCATCTCGTCACTACAGACACACTGCATACTCTACCTGAAATAGTTTATCTGGGTATGAACTATGGATAACCAGTCCAAACCTAAGATGATGTTACAAGGCCTCATCATTGCTGCAAATAGATCCCAAATGAAACTCTTACCTCCAAGAGTCAGGTCATGCCATTAGAAGAAGTGTGTGATCACTAAGTCACCTTCAGTAAGAGTCTCCAAGCATAAGGGTCAAACCAAAGGCTCAACTGAAATCTATAAGTATCAAACCAGATAATTGGAAATAAATTAATCACTCAAACTTGTGTCTATCAGTATTGTAGCTAAGTTATAAGTGACATAGATCCAACCTTATATCAACCATGGGGCCTCTAGGTCAAAATCATTGACCGCTTATAGCTGCCCTCTCCCATTTTCCCCATCTCCATAAGCCTAAAGTGGACTGCCTAGGGGTGGTGGTGGAAACAAGTCATAATTTCTACCAAATCCAGCTACTCTCCCGCTCCTCTACTGTATCCACCGCCATGCGAACCTACCTACTCTTGCTGCTACCTGTACTTGTAGGTTCTGGGCATAGTGGAAGTGTATGATGGGTCATGCCCAAATTTTCTTTTTTTCATTATGATGATAAATCCAAGATTTACACAATGATGAATTCCATAATCAATGGAATTTAATCAAAGAAAAAAACAATTGATAGCACATCAGAACCAAGAAAAATATAGTCACATATTATTTATAATTAATTTAATCAATTAAAGAATTACCTTGTGTTAATTTTTTCTTCATTGATAGATATGATAATATATATACATTATAATATCATTGTTTTGTAGGAATAAATAGTATATTCCCTTTAGTAGTGATCCACATGTGTTCTAAAAATCTCTAAATATCGTCGTAGTAATCTTCGGGTGTTAGCACGAGATATCTTATCGCTTGCGTTGTTCACCTTTGATAACCACAATAATAAATTCCAAATCATTATATTTGATCTCTCTTGAATAGAGAGTGGGAGGTGGAGAAATATTTATCTCCATTCTTGGGAGAGTTCTTGGAGATGGGAGCTCTCTAGGGCTTGAGAGGATTATCTAGATTTGTTGTTCACAATAATAAAAAATGAATTGGATCTCTTGAAAAATAATATAATTGGGATTATATACCGCTATGGTTAGAAATAAACAATTGAACATGTGCCCCTTATTATTTATTTAATCCCTTACAGAACCCCATGTCTAAAATAATAATATTATTATGTTGTTCTCGACATGCGCTTAACATGTGAATTAAAATAAATATTAATTAATCGAATAATATTCACCATATATATTATTTCTCATCAGGCCATTAAACACAGTTTTTCATTCCTCCAAAATATTTATTGGGCCTTGAATAATAACTATTTAGTTAATAAATAAATATCACTTCATTATTCTCCAATAAATAAATAAATATTATATTTACTAAAATATAAAATTAATATTTATTAAATATTCCACTCACATAATATTCTCTCAAATAACTGGTGATGGAATATATAAAATCAAGAAAACATGAATAATTATTAAACCAAGTGTGGGAATAATATTAATTCAACTTGTTAAATAATAAATAAATAATATATTATTTAACTGGGTTTCTAGATACACTTAGTGTGTGGCCCTCTAGGCCTATTTCTTAGTGGAATTAGGTGAAGTAGCCTAAAGTCCAATGTTAGCATCTAGCAACACGCCAAGGCACCCATAAATAATGAAATTAATGTCTCAATGACATAATACCTCATATAGATGCTTACTTTATAATATAATCCTTTTATTATGATATCGTTAATCAATTAGGTTTCATGTTATTTTCATCAACCTATGTGCTCGATGTCTCTTTCTTTGAATTTTCAGAAATCAAACATGCCCATAAAACACTATGGCCATGGATTTATTTAGGCTATATAATATACATCAAAGGTCTTGAGATATGAACTTATGTTAAAGAGTTTAATGAATAAATCCTTTCTCACATTATTCATTAATTTAATATTACTAATGATGCACCCAACGTATCCTACCTCGCCACGAACATATATCAACATGATTTTCATCAATACATCAAAGTGTGTTACTTATAATATTCATTAATAATAATATTAAAGTCTAAGGATCAATACACACATTTTCAGATAGGTACATCCAATAGCACATGTGAATGTGGATTTCTTACTAGCAGATCGTGTTCTTCTAATATCTTACACCAGATATTACTAAGGGTGTACAACATGAGAAGGTTTCTAAAATTCTTATGAGTATCCACCATTAACTGACTATATAATTTGTGTCCCTAAAATGATATCATTCGGCTATAGAACATATATTTAAGAATAGTTCCATAGCACTTCTGGGTTCTCATCATAGTGGGGAACTATTGTGACCTTTTAGTTTGATATCTACTCTTAAGACATTACCACATACTATATTACACATAAAAACAATTGTTATGTGATAATGAGTTTATTAATATTAAAAACTATGAATATAGGTTATCAAAAAGTACACATAGTTTTTTTCTAGGGAACCAATTCTAACATACTCTCACTTTCACTTAAGCTAAATAATAACAACCTTCAGTCTACTAGCTCTCACACGATACTCATGCTTTTTCTAAGATAGTTCTTTAGTAAAGGGTTCCACCAAATTTTCTTCTATGTAAACTCTTCTTACTATAAATTCACCCATCTAAAAATCCATTAGTAGGTTATAATTATAGAGTATGTGATTTTTCCATTGGTGTGACCTTGGTGCTTTTGCAAGAGCCACCACTATAATATTATCACAATACAATGTGATAGGTTATTTAATTCTTGGTACCACAGAAATATCCTGGAGAAATTTTCATATCCAAATGGATTCCTTAGATGCATCAAAAGATGTTATATACTTAGATTTCGTTGTTGACTCAACAACAACTGGCAGCTTTGAACTCTTCCAGCTCATAGCTCCTCCGTTGATACAAAAAAAATATCATAACTGCAAATTCAAATCATTATAATCTATTTGAAAACTAAAATAAATATAACCCATGATGACCATATCCTTGTATCCTTCATACACCAAGAACATATCCTTAGTTCTTCTCAGATACTTAAGGATAGCTTTAACAATAGACCAATGTTGTTCTCCTAGATCTTCTTGATATCTTCATAACATACTCAATGCATAGGAAACATCAAGTCTAGTATATTACATGTCATGCATGATTTATCCTATTATTAAAGCATACAGTATCTTACTCATCCTCTATTTCTCTTGGTGTGTCTGAGGATGCATTTTCTTAGAAAGGTGAATACCATGTGACACTATAACCAATCCCCTCTTGGATTGTTCCATACTAAATTTATTCAGTATCTGGTCAATGTATGTACTTTGACTTAGTCCAAAAGCCTCTTGTATCTATCACAAATAATCTTGATCCCTATAATATAGGCTATTTCACCTAATTCATTCATGGATAAACACTTGTTCAACCAATACTTAAGAGATATTAAGACTGGTTTATCATATATAATAAGTAATATGTTATCAACATATACTACTAGGATAATGACCGCATTTTCACTAAACATCTTGTAAACACATGGATCACATTTTTTCTTAATGAAACCAAATTATTTTATAGCTTCATCATGTTGAATGTTCCATGACATGGATGATTTATTCAATCCATAAATGGATCTCTAAAACCTAAAAATCTTTTTGGCATCACCTAGAGTCACAAACCCTTTTGGTTGTGTCATATAGTCATCTTCCTAAAGTTTTATATTAAGGAAATATATTTTTACATCCATCTAAAAAATTTAATATTCATGGTAAGCTATTATAGTAAGTATAATTATGATGGATTTAAACATGGAAACTTGTGAAAAGTTTTCATCATAGTCAATTCATTAATGTTGTTTAAACCCTTTATCCACCAACATTTCTTTATAGGTATTTACATTACCTTATATATCAAGTTTTCTCTTGAATACCCATTTGAATCCTATAGGATTTACATTAACTGGTGCATCGACCAGAACCCAAACTTGGTTTTGATAAATGGAATCTATTTAAAAATTCATGGCTTCTTTCCATATTGCAGCTTCAGAGCACTCCACTTCCTCTTTATAGGAGAGAGTTTCATCATTGTCAACCAATAATGAGTCTCTATATTAAATGACTAGAAAACTATATATCTCTGGTTCTCTTACATATCTTTTTCTCCTATGCAGTACTTGTGTTTTAGGAACTACTTCTTCCATGGGGACCTATGGAATATATTCCTATACCAAATCTTATGTATCTTTATTTTCAACTTCATTTAAGTTAATATTTCTCCCATAATCCTTTTTGAGTATGTGATCCATCTCAAGAAAGATGGATTTTTTGGTGATAATCACTTTCTTGACTTAGGTTTTGTATAGGTAGTATCCCTTTGTTTTCTTAAGATACCCTATGAAGATACACTTTGTGTCTCAGGGTGATATTTTATTTCCTGATAATACCTTAATAAATGCATCACAACTCCATACATGTGTATGTGACAAAATGGGTTTCTTTCCACTCCATAACTCGAAGGGAATTCCTTTTTCCACTTTATTTAGTACTTGATTTAGTGTGTATGCCACAGTCTGTAATGCAAATCCCCAAAAGGATAATGGAATATATACATGAATCATCATAGACCTTACCATTACTAACAATGTATGGTTCCTTATTTCACTAACACTATTCCACTATAGTGTGTAAGGTGGAGTGAGTTGAGATAGAATCCCAAACTCCTATAAAAGGTCAATAGACTCTTGGTTAATATATTCACCACCTCAATCTGATCAAAATTTCTTTATCTTCTTTCCAAGTTGATTCTATACTCCATTCTTGAATTCCTATAATTTCTCAAAGGACTAGTACTTATACCTCATTAAGTATACATATCTATATATATACTCAAGTAATAAATAAAATTAATGAATTAAGAATATACACCTCTAGATTATTCTAGAAATGGTCCACACACATTAGTGTGTTTTAATCCTATAAGCTCTATGTCCATTTCACCCTATCCACTGAATGGTGGTTTTGTCATTTTTTCTTGAAAACAAGTATGAAATATTTCAAGTGGTTTTATCTCAAAAGAGTCTAAATAACCATCTTGATAGATCTTTGTCAAACGCTTCTCATTTACATGACCAAGATAGTAATGTCATAGCTAGTTTTTATATGAGTTATATGAACATGATTCGTTATCTATTTCCAATACTTTTTTTCGTAATTTAATATATAAATATTTTTATTTAAATTTTCTATACCATAACATATATTGTCTTTATAAAAGAAAAAAATATTTCCAAACTTGAAAATAAAACCATCTGCATCGAGGAATGATACATAAATTGTGTTCTTAGTAACTATTGATTCAAAATAATAATCCATTAAAACCAAGATCATTCATGTTGGTAATGAAAAGAGTTAGTCACCAATTTCTAGATAAGTGTTCCCCGCACCATTGAAACTCTCAAATCTAGCTTTCCTCTAGAAATATTTGTGAATCTACTTGGTTCCTGCATTTAGATATAGATGTGAGAAAAAATCTACATCTAATACCCAATGTATAGATATTAAGAGAATACACTTGATAACAAACACTCCTTTAGATTCCTCTTTCTTCTAGTTACAGTTCTTCTTCCAGTGGACTTTCTTTCCATGTGAAAACATATTGCTTCCTTTTTCTTTCCCTACCTTTGTATCTTCCTCTTTTTAGAGTCACAGTTCTCAGGTTCTTTAGACTTGTTATGAGTCTTGGGACCATTTTTCTTGTTTTTAAATTTCTTATTAACCATAAAACCCATGATTTTTTCACACCACATGTCCTTATCTACTTGGAAAATAAAGGTAATAATTTATAAAAGATTATTCTCATTATTTATCAAAATATAATTAAAAATAAAACTGGAGAAGGTCTTAGGTAGTGATGAAAGTTTGAGATATGCGCACAACTCATCCAGGAATTTAATCCCTAATATCTTTTTAGTGTTTAATGCAGCCAATATGATTGACTACATGAGGCCCAGTTGGCACTAACTCTCTAAGCGTAGTTTTAAATAGAAAATTGGATATCTCATATCTCTTTTGTCTTGACTTCTCTTGATAGAGATCTTGAAGGTGATACATCACGCTATACGCATCCATGTCCACATATTGCTTCAAAAGATCATTGTTCATGGATGATATCATCAAACACTAAACATATTTGGAATCATTCAAAAGTTTCTTGGAGAGTGTTAACTCTTCATCACATACCTCATTACCAGGTGCATCATTAATAGGTTCTTCCAGCACATAATTTTATTTTATGACAAAGGATAATGTGTATGTGACTTTGGCACTCCTGGAAATTTTTGCCAGTGATAAGGTTATCCTTCTCAAGTATGGATCATAGTGATATGTTTGAATTCATTTTATTATTGTTTCTAAAAATAATATGAGAATAATTTTAGTACTTTATCTGATAAAATTTAGACAAATAAATAAATATTATATTTATTAGTCTCCCACTATTTTATTGAAACCCAATATCCCTCACCATTGACTTTAGAATATCCTATTTCTTGGACATTCTAGTAGAAAGGATCCATATTCCCCTTATAATTACCCTAACTTTTATTGTTCAATCAACCTGAATGTTTTTAAGTAGTCATTCCAAATTTCAACTACATTAACTCGTAGTTCCTTGATCTCTTGAGTGGACTCCCCAATCCTAAAATCCTTAAATTGTATTTCCACAACCCTTGCCTCTTAGTTACACCAAGTCCTCATTTGGAAGTCAACCCTTGATGTGAACTAAGTTAATTCAACCCAAAACTTCATGTTATAATTCTCCAATAATTGAAATCACCCCAACTTTGGCTGGTCAAGCACATTGAACTATGGTTCGATTTCAACTGAAGTAGTGGAAGGTTATGCCAACTTAATATATAATTGAGGGAATTTATCATTTATGAATAAATTTCCAATAATTATCTTCATTACATGATTTTTAATATTAAGTGGATTTAAAAAAATGGCTAACCATGTCTCAGTTAATATTTATGTATAAGACAATTTATTTTAGTTCTATTTTTCATGTTTGTTAATTCATTAATTCATGTGATCATGAAAAAATAACCATAATGAAATAACCATGAAAATTTATAGAAATAAAATAATAAAGTGGTATGATCATGAGATTATACTAATGGTTATTTTATCTAACAGATGATAAACTAACCATTAACCTAGGGAAAAATTCCTTGAACCAATTAAGGTTCGTGTTACATCTTACCACCTATCCACCTATGTATCTCTCTTGAATTTGTTTTTCATCAACTCCAAACTTGAACCGACTTCACTATATTGGGAGCTCCATCCATTATATATTCTTATACTCACATGAAGGTGAGGGGAATGGGTTTACATAAAAAAACCATGGGCACGTAGACCCTTAAATAATAAGAAGAGAGATGGTACACATGCCAATAATTTAATTTAATACTAAATTAAATAAAACCAATCACATACAAAGGTCTAGTCTATGTGCATGATCATCCACATGCATGCAATGAATTATGAATTTTAACAAAATTAGCATTCAATTCTAATCATTCTTATTTAAAATAAATTATGTTCGGGTCAATTAATTATCTTCTTTAATTAATCAATCCTTTTATCTTAATTCTCATATGAATTTCCTTGATATTCCCATCCATAATAATTTTAAACAAAATAAATTTATTTTTAATTAACTATCTACATAAATGTACCTTGGAGGCAACACAGTGAATACCCATCTGAACTACCCAACATGTATTATACTCATATATTTTTTACTCTTACAACATGTGGAATACAAAACTTATCACATACTTTCATGATGTGTACTAATCAATTTAATGATTACATGAATTACATGATTTTTCTGTCATGTGTTATGCTTAAATGCATATAGAGTAATAATTGTAATATGACTCATACATGACATTCATATCTGAACATTACATAGAAATTAATTAAACATTTATATATATATATATATATATATATATTAAAACCCATCACATGGTGTTTCATATCAACTTAATTACCACATGCAAGTATATGCTGATAAGGTTTTCATAGTATAATAAGTTAATTTTAATTATGTGCAATTTGGTATAAGTACATGACATGTACAATCTATCTACACGGTGTGTTATTTTTTCACTGTTTATTCGAGGCACGTGTCTAGGGACCCGGCATGTAAACCATGAAATGGAAAATATTAGAGTACACAACGTGTACATGGGATACATAGTGTGTGGTCTCTAAGTTACACAGACACCAGTCTGGTAGGCCATGTAAGAAGATACACGACCTGTCTCTGAATTAAGGATTACAGGTTGTGTATGTGGGATACAAGGTGTGTACTCCATCTGACCATGTGCTAGGCTATCTTAGTCAACACATGGTGTATAATTAATTTCACCATATGTATTAAATGCACACTCCTTGAATTAATTTTGAATTAATTCATGGTGAATTAAACTCTAGTACATGGCATGTAACTACGATTACAGGGTGTGTAATCGTGTGTTATCCGACCATATACCTCAGCACGTCTAGATGAGATCTTTGATTTTATTTTATTTTTAAAATTAATCGATTTGATTATATTTATAAGAAATGAAAGAGTAAGAAGAAGATATATCAGTTCAGATTAAAGAATTATAAAAATTGAATTGAAAAACTAAATGACAAATGTGTAAATCAATCAACAATCTTTAAATAATTATAAATAATTATGTGACCCTTTTGATACCACCTGAAAGATCTGGACATAGTGGGAGAATGTGATGGGTCTTTCCCAACTTTGATTTTTGTCATGATTGATGATCAATTAAAGAACTAAATGATGATGAATTTTATAATCAATGGAATTGAATCAAATAAAACAGACCAAGGATAGAATGTTGGAACCAATAATAGGATAATCACATATTATTTATAATTAATTTAATCAATTAAAGAATTACCTTTCATTAATTCTTTCTTTGTTGATGGATATGAAAAAAGATCTATGTTGTACCTTCATTGTGTTGTTAGAATCAAGAGAAGATTCCATCTAGAGATTATCCACACGTGTTACCCCAATCTCTAAACATCACCATAGGAATCTCTAGGTACAAGCACAATAGATCATATCACTTGCGTCATTCACTGTTTATCTCCATGAGAATCACTTTCAAAGAATTCTCTTTGATCTATCTTGACTCGGGAGTAGAAGGTGAAGGAATATCACTCTCCATTATTGGGATAATTCTTAGAGAAGGTAGCTCTCTAGGTCTTGAGTATATTCTCTAAATTTGTTGTGCACACCAAAATAAATGAATCGGCTCTCTTAAAAAATAATATAATTGGATTTATATACTGCTAGGGTTAGAAATAAATAATTATAAAAGTGACCCCTATTATTTATTTAATCCCTTGAAAAACTCCATGTATAAAATAATATTATTATTATTATCATTTTAACATGCACATAACTTGTGAATTAAAATAAATATTAATTAATCAAATAATATTCACCATATATATTATTTCTCACCAGACCATTAAAATTAGTTTCTCATTCCTCCAAAATATTTATCGGTCCTTGAATAATGATTATTTATTTAAAAAATAAATATCTCTACGTATTCACCAATAAATAAATATTATATTATATTCACTAAAATGGAAAATATTTATTTATTAAATATTCCACTCACATAATATTCTCTCAAATAACTGGTGACGGGATATATGTGAACAAGAAAACATAAATAATTATTAAACCACATGTAGAAATAATATTAATTCAACTTGTTAAATAATAAATAAATAATATATTATTTAACTAAGATTTTAGATACACATGGTGTGTGACCCTCTAGGCCTATTTCTCAGTGGCATTAGGTGAAGTAGCATAAAGTTCAAGTTTACCATCTAGTAACATGCCAAGGCACCCATAGAGAAAAAATTTAATGTCGTGATGACATAATACCTCATATGGACACTTACTGTGTAATATAATCTTTTTCTCGTGATATCTCTAATTAAGCATGTTGCATGCTGGTTTCATCAACCTATGTGCTCGATGTCTCTTTGAATTTTTAGAAATCAAACTTTTCCATAGACTAATATGTCCATGGATTTATTTATACTATATCATTTCCATCAAAGGGAATGATATATCAACTTTTGTTAAAGAACGGAAAGGACAAATATTTTTTCATATTATTCATTGATACAATATTAATCATGACGCACTCAACATATCCTATCTCACTGTGAATATATTTCATCACGGTTTTAATCAATACATCAAAGTACACAACTTATAATATTTATTAGTAAAAATATTAAAGTCTAAGGATCAATACACACATTTGTGGATATGAACATCCAATGACACATATGAATGTGTATTTCCTACTAACGGGTCTCATTCTCATAATATCCTACACTAGATATTACCAAGGGTGTATAATATGAGAAGATGCCTTAAAGTACTATGAATCTCCATACCTAATATCATGTATCATTTTTGTCCCTAAAATGATATCATCCAGCTATAGAACATATATTTAAGAATAGTTTCATAACACTTCTGGGTTCTCATCATAGAGGGGAACTGCTATGAACTTTTTAGTGTGACGGATACTATTAAGACATTATTATATACTATGTTACATAAAATAATAATCATTATGTGATAATGATTTTATTAATATTAAAAAATATTAATATAGGTTATCATAAAGTATATAAAAGTTAGTTCTAGGACACTAATTTCAACACTGCCTATGTAGCTCATCCACTGTCTCCCAATCAACCATACGTTGGGTTGTAAAATCTTGTGCAAGTTGTCCCCAACCATCACAAGATTAACACCACCTCTCTCTAGGATGACTAGATCCATTCAGTGATCCCTAAACCATATACCCTCTATCTTGTGATCACCTCCTGAAATGTCTTGTACATCTAGGTCCTTGAGTCTAAAGTCAGCTACAAGTTGTCGAAGACTCAACTCCTATGTGATAAATTCCAGCACTAACTATCTACATCTATTCATCCATTAAACTCTTAACCACCAAACCATGATCTAACACCCCAACATAGTTTGTAATGATAGGTATCATGCTAGATTTAATGCCTCTATATAGTCCTCGCTTGAAGGTCCAAACCTAGAATAACTGATCACACACCATATCCATCAAGTATCAAGAGATGTTAGTGATCCTCGATGAAAACTCAGCCACAGTCCTACTGTTCTGTTGAAGCTGTAGAATCTCCTAGATACACACATCCCTCAAAATAGCTAGAGAAAAATCCTCTCTAAAAAGGAACTCAAACTATGACCATGATAAAGTCTCCTCATCATACGACTGGTTCACTAAGACCCACCATTATCCTACAAATCCATGAAAAAGGATCACTTCTAAGACCACCATCTGGTCTACCAGTGTCCTAAAAATATGGAAGACTCATGTCACTACCTCAAGCCATTACTCAACTGCCTAGGGTTTAGGATATCCTTAGAACCTGAGGGTTTGCTGTCATTGAAACTCATGAATAATGTTGAGCCTGCATAAATCGTTTGTTTATACTGTTGGTACCATCTACTGCTTGACAGGAGGTGGTGAAACCAGTGCACCACCTGTAGGTAACACCTCCAGATCAGGTCCTTGTATTAAAGCCCCATCATTGAGGTGATCATCCTTGTGATCCTACTATGAAATCCTAACTAGAAAACATCATGGAGGCATCCTAAAATAAATAGGATGTGTCATAGTCAATGAGTATATCTATAGATCTAACTCAAGGACATGGATTCCACAACCCCTTTCTATATGATGCATGCACCATTTTTTTCTCTACAACCAATTTCTACATGAACTGAGTCAATAAGTAGGTTTTCAAAGTCCTGGTGTACGGATACGTCAGCTGCCACACCAACACTGGAGTATTTGTCCTCAGAGCCAAACTTGAAACAGTTAACATGGTTTCCCCAAACCAATATTACAAACTCCAGTCCTAAGGTAGAATTGACTAGCTCTGATGCCACTCTATCATGACCTATCCCAATAGGGACCACGTCGTGACTACCTCAATCTCACCTCTAATAGGCAGGGGATGGAGACCAATGTTGAGCAGTCATATCACCCACATGGGAGGTATTATCCTAAATTAATTATACACACACACACACATCTCTAAGCTCATACAATGTTGAAATATAAAACAACTGATAATCATGAATTCATACATCTAAAATCACACCATCAAAGTAAAACAACAAGTACTGGAAATCAAAATGGATAAATATAAGATCATCATAAAGAAACTAAAAATAATTCCAACCTGTAGAATGGGTGAGGACTGTTGTCAAGGTGACTTCATGAACACACCTCAGTCTGTCGAGCTCACTAAGCTCCACCTAGTCTGGGTCCCTCTAAGACTCTATCAAATGGTTGATCATCTACATAAGACACGACATGTTTGGGAAAATTCCATATACGGGTGATTATAAAAAACCTAGTAGGACGCCTTGAAATAACTAATCATATAAAATCAATAACAACAGTCATCACATCATAGGTATATCTCAGCAGTATATATAACAAGAATATCAATATATAATCAATATAGACACACTGTCTCAAGGTAAATTCACAATTATACTATCAACCTAGGATTCCTACTCAAAGGTTTCACATAGCACTCATCTGGAAGAACACACTCCATGAGTCATATAGCACTAATAACATCCATTCGAGATTTCATGCTCATAGGGTATCGTTGTAAGAAGTACATGTTGGAAGTATGAAGAGATTAATAAAGAGATAGGAATTACACCCAAGGCCATGGGGTATACCAAAAACCCAATATGGATTATCCAGCTAAGTAAGGGATCGATTCCCATGTAGTGTTGGTCATGAAAATTCCAAGAACCCCACCGAGGGAAAATATGATGATAGAGGAGCTCACTCTAGGCCTCAAGGAAGGATTTCAAAAACTCTACTAAAGATTAAATTTCCTTAGAAGGGATCACCATTCTATGTATAGGATGTGATTCCATACTAAAACTCTCATGGGATGGATCAAGGGAATGTACCCTAACGAAACTTGTCCAAGATGAATAGGACAAGGGATCCAATCCATTTTTGAAGGAGTATAAGGTGTGTACTATAAGTACATGGAATGTATCTTTAGAACCAAGTTTTGTCTGTGTATCACGACCCATGACTATGTCCCTATTTGTGACTAAGTAAACAGCGTGTTTGAGCTCGTGTACTCCTAGTTTTGTTTGTGTATGGTTGTCTATGTCCATGTCTGGTTAGCTGTGTCCATGTCTACATACCTACCTAGTTATGTTCCAAGCCTCCATGTATGGTTCACATGGTGTGTGACACATGTCACATGGTGTGTGATACTTTTCTTCTTCGTAGAAACCTTAGCACCACACAGAGGGTCCCACACGATGTGTGATCCCAGATTACACACTGTGTAACCTAGAATTTCTAGAAACATTCTGATCTTCCTCATGCATAATCATCCACTTCTTCAGTCTTTGATCTAGCTATGAATCATTCCAGAGAGTGTGGATCTAGTTTGGTCGGGCCTTGTTGTTGCCACTCACATGAATCTGACCACCAAAATTCATGGGAAATCCCTATATCGCATCTCCCAGTAGCCACATGTCAAAACCCACATAAATAACTATTATTCAGTCTTGATCTATCATCGTATCTTGATCTCATCATTGATACAAACTTGAATCTATGATATCAATCCATTGTGCTAAGAAACGAGTGAACAATGACTGATTATCCAGTATATTTCAAACCACTGGCCAAAATGAATGTCAGCAATGATTGCATGAAGAACGGTGGGAGAAATCCAAGAAACTAGAAAGAGGAATGAACCTAATTCGTGTTCATGTCAACCATGATTTGTTTTCATTAGAATGAAAAATGAATATCCAAAACAAATAAAAAATTCTCCCAAATTCCTCACAGATAAACCCTTAACCACAATACGATCGATCCGTGAATCATTCTATTGGTTGATTAATTCACGTTCATTGTAGGAATAAATAAATGGGGACAAATCCAAAAAATAAAAAAACATCTTACCTCGATTTGGATCAATTGTTGTTGAAGAAGGGTCTCACGTCATTTTTGTTGGTGAGATCCACATGTTATGTTGGCACACCGATCTTCAATCATTGATCCACAATCTGGTGGTTTTGTCTGAGAGCAATCCTTAAATGCTCTCCAATGGCTCCAGGGTTATGTGAATAACCCTAATATTTCATCATAGTCGTATATTTATAGAAAAAAAATTAGTTCATTTCAACACTTAATAAAATAAATAACTCAATTTATTTATTTTATTAATTCACCCACAACGACACTCAACCTAAACGTCTGACGCGCTCCAAGGTTAAGTCACGCCTAGGGTAAAACCTATGCTATGGACTCAATAGAAGCCTCATATTTATGATATGAGCCTCCATTTACGAGCTAATATTATTTTTTATGAAAAATGTGCAAACTTTATATTTATTATATTTAATATATTTTAAAAATTAATTTTGGGCACAGTAGGATTCGAAATCTCATGTTGTGTCAGCGTCTATATCTAGAAGCAATCTATATAATATTCTAAATCAGTGCATGGAAAAATAAGATTCATTACAAGGAATTCCACCACATTAACTTCTCCTTTAGGTGATCAGTGTGTGTTTCTAGAAACTCTATGATTTTACTCTCATGTATCATTATAAAGACCCTTATGTATACCCTTTGTCATAAAACCTCAAGTGAAAGACCCTTACATGATTCCTTTGTGTCTTTTCACTTAACCTTTAGACTTATTAATGGTAATTTATGATTACCTTCTTTCGACTACCATCATCCATTCTACTAGCTTCCAGACTCCTAAAGGTTGTAGCTTCCACTCTATCATCTCCATCCGACATTTGAAATTATACTTTTGGAATCTCTCCTTCCATTTGTTCTTAATTTTTAGATAGAAAATGGTTTTTACATGGATAAAAACTCACAAGGACACACCATGGTGTCGTAAATGTCACAACATCATAGTTTTTTGCATGGAAACAATCATATTGTATGATAATGATTGGTTTGGCCTCCATTTTCCACTCCAGTTATCATATTTGTTTGAATAATTATGTAATGATTATTAAAGGATCATGAATATCAAGAGTGGTCGTTTAAATACTAAATGATTATATAGGTATTTGATTTGTATGTTAAAATTGGTTGTAATGTTTTATAATTTGAGAAATACTTCATCAATATTGTCGAACATTGGAGTTCTAAAGAGGATCATTGGATGACTATATAAAAAGACGCAATTCTTGGATGTGGGAGTCAATATCTAATACAGAAACTCCTCCCTTCCTCTCTTGCACTCTTGTCCTTTCGAAACACTACTACATATATTTCCTTTTAGAGAACACAAAAAAGGCTTTTAATAGTGATAAAAAAGCGCTTTTAATCGCAGCATTGATAAAGTACTAGCTTGTTTCAAGTGTTCTATTAATATAACAACACACCCAAAAAACCTATAATTTAAAACAAGTCTATATACATTTAATTGACATAATGAATAAAAAAATATCCTCCCATGTTATATACAAAAAAACTACTATATACATTTCAAACAATGTTTTATATAATTACATTTACAATTATCCAACAAACATTTAAAAACATTAATGTTTCATCTTTTGACGCCTGTGATCCCATATCAAAAATGTATTCCCATGGTATTAGTTTCTAAAAAAATAAACTCAACCCGAGAAAAATATTCCTCCTATATAAGAAAACAAATATTATGTTATTGCTACTATAAATAAATAAATTAAATATTAATATGAAAGAATACATTAATAAAATGTAAATTGTTAATAAAAAAACACATTTGGAGTTGTACCGGTCACACCATGCATTGTATTGAGGTGGTGTTTATTACTATTCATCACAAATAAGTTATGGATTTGTTTCCTAAAATATAAAAACAATCTGAATGTGTCTTATTAGTTTTGAGTATGACACTTTTTCTTTTACTAAACTTAATGTCAATTTTAAATAATGACACATTTGGAGTTATATCGGTCACAACTTGCATCAGATTTAGGTGATTATGATTCATAACTATCAAAAAAAATTAATGGATTATTATTCTAAAGTATCAAAACAATCTGAATTTATTTTATTAGTTTTTTGTATTCCATTTTTGTTTTTTTTTACTAAAATGTCATTTCAAAATGGAAACACGCATTTTGAGTCATACCAGTCGTATTCTGCATCGGTTTGATATGATACTAATTTATACACATCACAAATGAATTATTAATCTTTGTCCTAAATTATCAAGAAAATCATAGTGTGTTTTCTTGGTTTTTAGTGAGTGACATTTTTTGAACTAAAATATCAATTTAAAATTGAAAATGGATAATTTTAGTCATACCGGTCACACAATGCATAATGATGAAGTGCAGTTGATTTCTACACTTTATAAATGAATCATGTATAATTTTCCTAAAGTATCAAAACAATTTTAATGTGTTTCCTCAGTTTTCAATATATCACTTGTTCTTTTCACTTAAATTAATTTCAATTTTAAATAAAAATACATGCATGGAGTCATAGTGTTCACACCGTGAATCGGATTGAGGTGTGGTTGACTCCTACACATCAAAAATGACTCATGTATCATTTTAATAAATTATAAAAACAATCTGAATGTGTTTTCTCAATTTTCAGTGTGTCACTTGTTCTTTTTACTAAAATTAATATCAATTTTAAATAAAAAGGGACACTTTGAGTTATACCGGCCACACCATGAATCATATTGAGGTGTGGTTGATTCTTAAACATCACAAATGACTTATAAATCTTTTTTCTAAAGTATCAAAACAATATTAATGTGTTTTCTTAGTTCTTAGAATGTCAGTTGTGTTTTTCACTAAAATGTCATTTCAAATTAGAAACACGCATTTTGAGTCATACTTGTCACATCAGGCGTCAATTTGATGTGAGACTACTTCATACACATAAAAATGACTTATGAATCACTTTAATAAATTATAAAGACAATCAGATAAAGTTTTCTTATTTTTCAGTGAGTGACACATTTTGAACTAAAATGCCAATTTTAAACTGATAACGGACACTTTTAGTCATACTAGTCACATCGAACATCGTATTTAGGTGTGGTTGATTCCTACACATCAAAAATGACTCATGGATCAGTTTTTCAAGTATAAAAATCTTACTAATGTGTTTTATAATTTTTTAGTATGTCACTTGTTCTTTTTACTAAAATTAATGTCAATTTTAAATAAATAGACACACTTGGAATTATATCGGTTACACCATGCATCATATTGAGGTTCATTTGATTACTACACATCAAAAATTATTTTTTGGATCATTTTCATAAATTATAAAAACAATGAGAATTTAATTTCTTGGATATCAGTATGTCACTTTTTATTTTTACTAAAATTAATGTCAATTTTAAATAAAAAGGAATACTTTGAGTTATAGTGGTCACACAGTGTATCCTATTGAGGTAAGGTTTATTCCTACACATAAAAAATGAATTATGGATTATTTTCCTAAAATATCAAATCAATACGGATGTGTTTTCTTGGTTTTCAATATGTTACTTGTTATTTGTACTAAAATTAATGTTAATTTTAAATAAATAGATGCACTTGGAATTATACCAGTCACATCATGCATCATATTGAGGTGTGGTTGATTCCTACACATCATAAATGATTTATGGATCATTTTCCTAAAGTATAAAAAATATGAATTTATTTTCTCATATTTAAATATGTCACTTGTTATTTTCCCTAAAATTAATGAGAATTTTAAATAAAAAGACACACTTACAGTTATAGTGGTCACATCGTTCATCCGATTGGGGTACGATTGATTATTACACATCAAAAATGGCCTATAGATCATTTTACTTTAGAATAAAAACAATCCTAATGTGTTTGCTCAGTTTTCAGTATGTCACTTGTTCTTTTTACTAAAAGTAATGTCAATTTTAAATAAATAGAAATTCTTGGAATTATACTGGTCGCATCGTGAATCATATTTAGGTGTGGTTGATTCTTACACATCAAAATTTACTTATGGATTATTTTACTAAACAATCAAAACAATACAAATGTTTTTTCTTGGTTTTTAGTATGTCACTTGTTATTTTTACTAAAATTAATGTCAATTTTAAATAAATAGAAACACTTAGAGTCATATCGGTCACATCGTTCGTCTGATTGAGGTTAATTTGGTTCCTACACATCACAAATAACTTATGGATCATTTTCCTAAAGTATCAAAACAATTCTAATTTTTTTTCTTAGTTTTTAGTATATCACTTATTCTTTTTACTAAAATTATTGTCAATTTTAAATAATTAGACACACTTTTAGTCATAATGGTAAAATTATGCATCATATTGAGGTTTGGTTGACTTCTACACACCAAAAATTACTTATAGACCATTTTCTTAAAGTATCAAAACAATCCAAATTTATTTTCTTGGTTTTCAGTATGTTATTTGTTCTTTTTTACTAAAATTAATGTCAATTTTAAATAAAAAGTGACACTTTGAGTCATACCTGACACATAATGTATTATATTGAGGTAAGAATGATTCCTACATATCACAAATGACTTATTAATTGTTTTCTTAAAGTATCAAAATAATATGAATAGGTTTGATTGGTTTTGATTGTGTCGATTGTGTTTTTTACTAAAATTTATGTCAGTTTTAAATAGAAAGAAGCACTTGGAGTCATACATATCACATCATGTGTTATATTAAGGTGTGTATGATTCTTACACATCCCAAAGTCTTGAAACAAACCTTAACTACCAATTTTATCATGATTTCCATTATATTTATTTATCGAACTGTCAACACTGCATATTGACTTGGTGTTCTTAGATGAAAACCCTTTCTCATTTTTGAAATCCATGAGAACGTAGGAAGATCATGTGCCTATTATATCATGATAATTCACCTCAATGTTCACAAGAGATTCCCCCACTCTTATGGTTTTCCGTGAGAAAGGTTTTTCTTCTAAATAACATCGACTCTATGTAGTGTTGGAGGCTAGACAAGGAGAAGAAATGAAGAGCGTAAAGATATATAAAAAAACTAAGTATTGTATAAAAATGATATGGAAATTAACTTACAAATAGTAGGGAAAATGATGGGAAAAAATAACTGAATTAGTGGTAGTAATTCACCTTTTCATAATGGTTTTATACATTCTTGACCCATTTCTTTGTTTTCATTATCTCAGTTGCAGCATTGAAGCCCAATCTATCACAAGCATGAGAATCTTCGAAAAAACTATCCTAACTCAAATAAATGAATCCACCTGTATAAGAAAACAATAATTATGTGAGTAATTATAAAAAAAGTAAATTAAACTTAAATATGAAACAATCCACTACTTCTTTGGAAGTAATATCTTCAAGCTATTTGTGTCCATTCTTCCATCAGGTATGATGCCTATTTATTTCTAATAAAATCTATATCGTCTTGTGAATATGAGTCTTTTCTAAAGTCATAGTAGTACTGAAAAAATATAAATACACAAAGGATTAATAAATATTTTAAATGAAATAGTAATTATCTTTGAAAATACTTCTTTGGGGATGCTAGTTTGTTCATGGAATATGACATCTCTCATAAATTTATAAACATAATAACCATAAGCTTTTCCATTTGTTTGTTTCAAACACTGTAGAAACATTGAGGATAATAAGTAATTTTTTTATATTTGTTTGTATAGTAAAATCTTATTATATATACATTGATACTTGTCCAATTTTAGAACTTATCAGGATCCTTGTTCTTATCCCCTAGCCTCATTCCTTGTTTTTTATGATATTGATGCACCACCCTATCATAACAGAATACTCATTAAAAGATAATATAAATTATATAACTTATTTTTTAGTTATAAAACATTGTATGTAGTATATTAAAATTTGAAAAACATCATTATGTGTGGTTGATTTTTTGGGTATCCATGTAGTGAATCCAATAAATAAATATTTAGAGTATCCAAATTGACAGTAGTGAGCATCCAATGTTTCCTAAAAACACAAATAGGAATAATTAATGAATGAAATTAAAATATATTTGATATGATTAAATTGTAGATTTTTACCCCTGAAATAATGGTATTAAGAAGATTCTATCATCTGAAAGTTTACTTTAAAATGATTTGACTAGGCCCGCCACTATTTCATCCTTTTTTTGGATTTTTTTTTGTTCTATAGAGGTGGTGTGAGGACTAACAAGTCCAACAAAATCATAGGGAAATCCCTTCAATTGTTTTTTATATATACTCCTTCCAAAAATATGAAATGTATTTAGTCATAATTAATATAGTATATCATATTTTTGAAAATCAAATCATGAAAAAATACCTCATGTATACATTTACAACTAAGGTTCCTAGCCAATCATAGTAGAGGATTTCATTTACATTCTCAACACCAATTTATTTTTCACATTCCTCTCTATACAAATTTTCTTCAAAATCAACTATGTGACTACTACCATTTTTTAACTTTATATTCACATGAACCTTTAATGTTAGTAAATGAAGATATAAAATGGGTGGGGTAAAGGTGATTTCAGAATATATTTTTGATTTTTTGGTAAATCATTTAGATGGTTTTGAGTCGGTCTTTCATTTCACCCCTTCCCTTTGTCCATCTGGAATAGCATTCATCGGTTCCACCCTTTTTTCATTAATTATTAAAGGTTTAGCTTGAAAAATAAATTGTAAATGAATACATCATTATCGACATGTTTTTTTACAAGATATGACAGTCATGAGAAGAATGTTCCAATAGATCGTTTGATTGTATAAATATCATCATTATCAAGTGGAATAGGTAGCTCAATGCTTGGCTCATGAGCTATGCTAATTTCTACTCTCATGTGACCTATTGGAAGTGGTCTATTGTGTAGATTTTCCTCTTGGATATTGAACACTATATTCCTCGATACAAGGATATAGCGGCCCTAGCCTTTTACACATATCATTACATGATTTTAAGCATAATAAAGCACCATTCTACAAGTCAAGGATCATAAAGTCTAGTGTCTTGGAAGGCTATGTATATAAAACTGAAAAACATGGGACTAAATAAAACATTTATTTATTTAATCTTCATAAGGATCTCCTAATTTCCATTGTTCTCATACATCCTCATAGGAAAACCAGAGGATAACATGAACAAAGGGATGAGATGAAAGCCCAATAGGGGAATAATCATAATAATAAATCTTTAGCACATGGGTTAAAAAGCATGACCTAAAGATATAAAAAACATGGAACATATGGAATCATAACATATAAACATGGTATCATATAAACATGGAATCATAATAATGTGGGATCAACATAAAACATGACTTTATCACTATCCAAGGCTCGTTAAACATAGAGGATCACAAGTCAAGGTTAGCCACCAAGATCGTTGCACATGGTAGCATGAGTCTAGGCTAACCGCCAAGACCGTCGCACATAATATCTCATGAGACTCAAATTTACCCAATGAATTAGAGTAATATCTAGGTGCACCCATATTAACATTTTTGTGAATATGTTTTCCATATTAATAATCATACGTAATCAATCATATATAAACATAAGGGTTCCCATGGAAAGAAATGGGTATCATAATCATGTCATAAAGCATAATGAATGAGTGTATCATAAAAGTTTCCATGAAAGAAAGGAATTAAAAAATACATGGAAATTAATAAGTTAAAATAATAATATATCGTGGTAAGTGATTTCAAATATAATTTACAACATGTAAGAAAAGTATTTAAGAAATTTTATCATTAAAACATTTTAGTGCTGTTTTAAGGAAAATACTAAGGAGAATTTAAAATAGAAAAGGGACTAATAATTTATATAAAACCAGAAGTGAACCAAGAAGTTTTTCATAATAAAAATTTTGATTTTATAAAAAAAATGGTGTCTTAAAATAGATGATATAGTGAACTTGAAATTAGGTAAGAATTTGGGAAGTTCCCTTAAAATGGGTTTTCTTATCGGAAAGTATTGAGGAGGGAATCATTTAAAAACATATATATCCCTAAAAAGAATGATGAATTGATATTGATACAATAGTTTGGAGAATATAAAAATCATTTAGAATATTTACATAAAAAATAAAATATAACTTCATTTGGGTAGAAATAAATATAGAGAAACCTGAAAAAATAACGGAGGTTCGGGTAGAATCCCTTAACTTAAGTCCGATTTTGTCCTTCTCTTGATATTAATGTCCTAGATAACCAAATTACATTCATTAATTAGTATGAATAGAACCCCTTATTCATTTAATTTATTTATTATAACCTTATTAAGTTTATTCATGGCCCTTTTATGGGTTAAGAGGTTCAATTTCATTGTTTGGGAGTGTTTATTTCCTTGGTTTTCATGATTGATTTTGATGACCTCCTTGACTAGTGCTGATGAAAGATGAAGGCTACCCCCCTTCCTAGATGTGGAAGGGGGAGTATGGCCTAGCTCTTCTACCTATAGATATTAAGAAACCCTTTACCCCTTTTTCCAACCCTAATCACCTCCTTGATTTCCCAGCAATCTCTCTTAGTCTAAAAGTTCCTGATATGTGCTTTGGTGATCCTCAGTTCTCGATTTCTACCTTGGAGTTCTATGAAGCATCGAGTCTCCTAAATATGTACCTTATGGCTTGTTTCAATCTTCAAATACCCTTAATGGATGATTTTTCTTGATTTTTCTTTGATAACTGGGGATTACGTGACTGCGCGGTCATGGGTCTCCACGATAAATGTCACATAATGATTCTCTTCACTTCAGACTGAAAATTGTTTTTTTTTATTATTATGAAATCACTTTTGAGGAAAAAATGAGAAACCATACATTAATTCACCATTTCAACACTTCACCACTTCCCCAATTCCCCACGTCCCTACTTAAAACAAAGCAACCCTTCACAATAAATGACATTCAAGCACAATGGATGGACAATCCATTCAAGCAATAAAACAGACAAACCTTCAGAAAAGGACCTAATTTGCGCGTGGTCTAGAGATCCTCACATATGAATAGGATGTAAATTTTTCCTCTTCTTCTGGTCATATGATCTCTATATGAACCAGGATTCACCCATCGTAGCGACATGGGTAAGTTTCCCTCAGCTTCCCTTGCCTTTTCAAAACCCTACGATTATTCGAATGTTGGGAAATATGGTGGGTCACTATCTATGTTCGGATAGTCGTACTTATTCGGTTTTCCACCTGATTAATCTGAGGATCTGTGTTGAGTTTTATGTTTCAAATACATCGGCTGAGTAGGTTTGGATCACAGTTGGTGAGGAGTTTCAATGCAGGAAAGCTGTTGTTTTTGAATCCTGGGTTGATCATTGCTCGGTATGTCATCAGTTGGGTCATGGGGCTACTCTTTGTCATCATGCCAAGAATGGGAGGCCATCTGGTGTGTATGATAATATCACAGACTCTGATCCTTCCCTTGGTGAAACAGTGCTGTAGAAACCTGCATGTGTGCCACCTCCTGAATCAAAGGTCAGTGAAGTGTTTGGCAGGATGAAGAATGATCTTCAATTGGCTATTCCAGTGGGAGACCCTGTTGCAGTTGTAGCTGGTAGTCCTTAAGGTGGAAAATAGGATGCAGGGAAGATTTTTCTAAATGTGGACTTGTAGGTAGGATCTGTTGAGGAGTATTTGGCAGAAGTATGTGTTGGTGGTGGTAAACGGGTAGCAGTTTAGGGTGGAGGTCATTTTCCTCCTTCATCTTTTTCTAAGGAAGTTAAGGTTGTAAGGGGTGTGAAAGTGATTGATCAACCCTCAGAACCTAAAGGTGATGATTCTTAGGCCTATTTTAGGGTGCTAAGAGAGTCTCAGGTCCCTAATGTGAATGATCCAATGTCCCTGAGCCGATAGGTGCCCCATCTTCACAAGGCTACAAAGACGACTAAGGTGCATAATCAATTCGCGTTGTTGGATGAGGTAGGGAAAGAAAATGGGGATCCCAAAGGATGTCATACCATCATTCCTAGGTGGAAACATAAGAAGGTCGTAAGTAGACACTCATAAGAGGAGAAATCGAGTGACCAAGATGGGGTCTCAAGTGATCAAGAGGGGGTATCTCGGACTAGTGCGGACTGTGAGCAAGAGGCATTGGTTCGATCTGTTTTAAGGAAAGAGAAACAAGGAAACCTCCTAACCAGAATCCTTTTGAATCCCAAGGGGGGGAATTCAATACCACACAAAGACTATTCAGGCACTCCAAAGATTGTAGTAACCAGATCATCAATAAAGGCTAAGTGCAATGACATAGAGGCTATTCCAGGGGTTTCTTCCTTGAACAAGAAAGGGGTATTAGTTCCTAGTAAGACCCCTATGAGGACTAATTTAGAGGTTAGTCGATATTATACACACGAATCTAAGAAGCAAGAGAGTGGATTGTTGGAACCTTTGGTGATCAGGAAGGGAGAGATTTTGGAAGCAGGAGGGGAGGATTTTACAGTTGAAGCAGCTGCAGAAAATTCTTGGGACCTTCTTATATCCTCTGAGAAAGAGATTATGGAGGGGGTTCTGATCATTCATGCCTCAAATTAGGACATAGAAAGTATGGATGGAAGACCAGTTCAAGTGGATATAAGCATGGATCAGGCCACTTGGATCGACAAACAATACTTAATTTTGATCAGAGACATCAATTAAAGGAATATTACAATGGAGGAGTTCTTACAAGCTTGGGACAAGTTGGCCTCTCATTTTGAAGCGATCATCAGTGAAGAGTAGTATAAAAAGGTAAACGACCTGTCTGGGAAATTATTTAGGGCAGTCACATCCAATATTTTCAAGTTAATCTTAAATAGTCTATTTTCTACTTTTGTGATTGATGTGTTGTTGACTTATTGTTTTCTCACTTTTTCTATAAAATTAGTTCTTAATAAAAAAAATAACGTGGAGGTGATGATTGGTTTACTTATATACATGTAAGGATAAATATGTAATATTAGAATGGTTGTCCAGAATTGATGTTGTATGTTATTATTGAACATACAGAAGATTACATGGTTATAAAATTAATTTGGTTATTTGGAGTGAAGATGAATCATTATATAAAACTTTAATGATAATCGTTTTGGTTAATTGTCAGTTTTTTATCACATCGAACACATTTTTCTTTATAAATTAATATCATGTGTACAAAAGATTCCAGAAACTTACATTAGAAATAATAAATATATTATATTCTAGTTCAACCATCAAAATGGTTTCATGACCATAATTGAATATGGTAATAGAAATTTAAAACTCGTTGTCCTTGAATGTGATAAATTAACACATCTCAGATGGTATTTTCATTTCTAGTATAAAAGGAGGGGAAAGGAGAGATGATGATGAATTATTCCATTATAATAAAAAAATTCAAGTACATGTAAGGTACTGGAGTTATCATAACATTTGGATGAAAGAAGGTGAGGAAAGAAAAATAAATAAATGAACTGAAATAAAATAAAATAAATGAAAAGAAGAATTTACCTCTTGAATATATCTTCCTTGAGAACCTCTTTAGGGGAGATGAATTGATTTTTTGAAGAGACCAAGGGCTTCTGGACATGGGTAGGATCTTGGAAGGATATTTTAGAAGAATTTAGACAAGGCATAAGTCTTGAGATGAGTGAAGAGAAGAGGGGGTGAGGGTGGTTTTTATAATGGAGGAGAGGAGGGTTTTTTATTATTTTAATCATTAGTTTAATATATTTATCTCAAGACTATGAATAGTGTTGATTATTGTGACCAAAAATAGAAAAGAGATCATTTGAGTTCAAAACAATGGCCATTTAAATTATCCATGACTCAAGAATGATGTGGAAATTCATTTATTTAGCATTTATCGTAAATTATCATATTTTACTATTCACCAAAAATTCAAGTATTTTAGAAAAATACCAAAAATTAACCCCAAACATTTTTTGATGCGTAGAATCCAAAAATGAAATCCATTTTTAAAAAATAATTTTATAAATATGAGAAATTTAATTTTTAATTAAAATCATAATTTACTTGAAAAATAAAAATTTTAAAATTAAAACTTATTTTCTAACACTTTGAGAAATTAATTATGGTCTCATAAAATTATCTTATAATTATAAGACATAAAAATAATAATTTATGAATTCATTTTATGAAAATAATTTTTTTTTGAATTTATTAAATTAATTATAAAATTGTAATTAAATATACATGACTTACAAAAATACCAACACTTTATTGATAATATTTAAAAATATTTATTTACTTATACTATGATATAATTATACTATATTGTCACTTATAAGATGGATAAATTTTATTTATAATTTCATTTGTGAGGGTGCTATTACACTAGCTGGTTTAATATTCATAAGGGTCACATTACTATCCCAAAGTTCAAGTTACTATTTCATCGATATATGTTCTTTAACTTCTAGAGATACCCTTTATTTCACTCATGATTCATTTATATGGTTTTTATTTTGTTATATATATAATATTATGTGATTATACTATAATACATAATTATAAGAAGGTAATTTCATTGATAAAATATTGGGTCATTACATTCTTCCCCCTTAAGAAATTTCACCCTCGAAATTTTATTTTACATTCTAAGTCGAATACAGGTGTGGGTATTTTTCCTTAATTGCTTCCTCCAGTTCCCATGTTTCCTCTACATACTTATGGTTATGTCATAATACTTTGATCGAGTGAGTAGTCTTATTGCATAGAACTTTATATCTTTGATCCAAGATCTTCACTGGCTGCTCCTCATGAGGAAGATCATTCTTTAACTGTACCACATCTGAAGATAGTACATGTGAAGGATCTGGTATGTACTTTCTTAAGAGTGATACATAGAAGTCATTGTGTGTAATTACCCAAACTTTCATTAATAAAAATTCCTCTTGATCTAATTAAATGTCTTATTATGGTTATATAAAATGTGAACTTCATTGGTTTTTTGTTTCTGGATTTTAAGATATTTTTATGAATTGTGATCGTTGCTAATATAGTTGTTGAATAGTGATCACATGATTAGTATAAATATAGGGTTTTAACAAATCCAGTTTACTCAGACAAAGGAAGCGATGGCCTCATCCAATATACGTGCCCAATACGAAGCCCATTTGTCTGAGCTCAGAAAGGAGGTTGTGTCTTTGGGCTTCACTATTGACCAATCCCAAGCTGAGCTTGAATATGTTAAGCTCGAGCGGGACCGCCTATGATAGAAATGGAATTTGATAGAGATTACCACATGAGCAATGTTATTCGAGCCGCCCCAAGAGTCTGTCACCATCGTACACCTTACTCTTCGGTCTTATGCGGGTGTTATAAGGATTTATATAACAAGAACATAGAACTATGGTTATGTACATTATTTTTGTATATAAAAATTAATATACTTTCATTTTATTATTGTTACCTTGTAAATAGTTTTTAAAGAAAAAATAGTATTTTTAGTTGATGTTCAACTAAGAAATCTATTTTGATGAATTAATGGATTTTTGAATTACATAATATTTTAATAAAATATTATTATTATTATTAAATTAATTTTTATTAAATATAAATGATCGTATAATTTTATGAATGCAATTGTAATTTTTATTAAGGTTTGAAAGCCATTTTTGTCAAAACCCATGAATTTTCAATAAATGTCGGTTTTTATTTTAAAAGTAAAAATTAACATATTTATAAAATTATTTAGATAAAATGAATATTATTTCTGGAATCAGGATGTCAAAATTATCCAACAATGAATTTTTCATAATTTTCTGAGATAGTCAAAATTTTGGGTAAAAATTAAATAGTGTTTAAATATATAATGTGTTTTATGACATCATAATGACCCAATAGTGATTTAATAAAATACTATAAACTTTATGTTCAGCCAATATATGTTTTACCATTAAAATAATGTGATTTTGGGTTTGTTTTGTTTATTTTAAAAAGCTTTAGTGGACCCTTCAAGACTTATTAAACATTTTGTCTTTTTAAATTGTTTTCCTTGGGAGTGTGACTCACCTCCACATAAGCAACCCCATTATTTTAATAAGTTCGTACTTTTTCCTTATAAAATATTGTTTTTCACTTCCCTTTTCCAAAAACCATGGGCAAAAACCATGGTCTGGTTTGTGGATTGGATTAGTTTAATGTGAGGTGTCCCAAACTTAAATAATAAAAAATTCCCTCACCTTTCCTATATAAACCCACCCAAACTCCCACTTCCTCCTCACTCAAAGACTTTTTAGTTCATCCAACATATTCCCTCCTCTCTCTATAATCTTTCCAAGGTTCCCCAATCTCCCAATAAGTCTCTCTCAAGCCTCTCTCAAGCCTTTGGAAGCACACTTCCAAGTAAGGGTTTTTTCTTCCTTTCTCATTTTTGTCCAATATTCTTTAAATTGTTATGCCCTTTTAATTTCAATTATAAAGGTTGGGGTATGGTTTCTCACCTCCCCAATACTTCCCTATTTATTTTTGAATGATGGAATACCCCTTTATCTCTCATGAAATTCCTCCCATGTACACCCGTTACTATGCTGAAATTCCGAAAGGAATTTATCTCTCCTCATTTACATTCAAGAAATTCTTTTGTATCATGAATCTAAATTCCATTACATTTGTTGGGACATGTATCTATATGACCCCCCTTACTTTCTATGTCATTTAAATATGATAAGACACCCCTTTTTCTCACATCAACCATTTTTATGAGTTCTTATGTCACGCCGTTATGCTGCTGAAATTACACCGCGTTTTTCCAAGCCAAAGTCATTATGTAGTGAATACCATGTCCATTTCTCTATCAAGGGTATTCACCTTTATGCACATTTAATTATTGTTAAAAGAGTTTTATGTATGTATTCCACATTATTTTATTGTAGAATAAATTATTATGTTGAATGATTCAATGTTTTATGATCCATGTGGCACACTTATGCATGAAATGAAATGTTTAAGAACACAACTAGAAAATGAAGCTACTTCCACAGATCTATAGACACGGTTTTAAAACTGTGGCTATAGGTAGCTATATCCATGGTTCTGTGGCCTATATCCATGTTTTTATGAATTGTATCCATAGGACAATTTTTTCATTACCCTATGGCCACGGTTCTCCAAAATCGTGGCCATAGGGTTCCCGCGCTTCTGCAGGAAAAAACATTCCTGCCAAAAATTTGGCAGGAAGCCCTATCACCACGGTTTTCAGTCTATTATCATGGTTTTTATTAATATATATATCATGATATATATATATATACCGAAATTGTGGCGTGGTGTAGTGGTAAGTGCGCTGGACTGCATAGTGGAGGTACAGGGATCAAAACCCACTGGGGACATTTATAATTTTGGTTATTGCCATGGTTTTCTGAGGCTATTTCCAGAGTTTAAACCATGGATATAGTTCAAGCACCACAGTTTCAAAATTTGAGGCCTATTTCCATGGTTTTTAAAAATGTGGTAATAGTTCGGGACCTACTTCCACGACGATAGCGGCCACGGTTGGCCAAAACCATGGTCGTAGCCTTTGGCCATGGTTTTGGGGCATATTGCCACGGTTTTGAACCGTGGCAATATCCCTTTTTCCAGTTGTGGAAGGGTGCACCCTGATAGCACTTCAATACATTGGGTAAAGTATAGTATCATGATATGTCATGTGCAATGGGTGTTTACTCATGCTAATTCAATTTCAATGAGGGTTTACTCATGCTTCATGTGCAATGAGGGTTTACTCGTGCTTCATGTGCAATGAGGGTTTACTCATGCTCCATGTTTGATGAGCCTTGGCTCATGATAATTCCATGTTAAGTGTTATTTCCACATTTTTATGTTATGATTATCATGATTTATCATGCCTTTATTTTTATGCTTCTCTTGTGATATATTGATATTCCTATTGTCTAACATGTATTGTATTCCTCATGTTATTCCATGATTAATCACTTACTGGGATTTATATCTCACCCTTTTTTATGCATGTCCTCAGGTTATCCCATGCAATGCTAAGTATGAGGGAATGCAGTGGTCATGTAAAGGAAGTTTTCAATAAATATGTTGTTTTTCATGTTTTAAGTTGTTATTTAATGATCTTAATCCTCAAAGACACTAGACCTCTCGATCTTCTATGTTGTATCAAATGAATTTTATGTAATAAATTATGTTTAATTGTGAAATAAAAGATCAGGGTTGTCATAGTTGGTATCAGAGGATAGGTTTAGTTATTTTTGGGATTAGGATTAGAAACCCCTAGTAAAGCCTTAGAGATAAGACTAAGTATAATAAAAACATCCCTAAGTTTTGGTGAGTATTGAGTAAGCGGTTTATCAAGAAAATACATCCCTATCTGGATACGAGTGGGTAGAAGCGGCTCTGGCACAGTGGTATCCTAGGGGTAAAACCCGAAAACACCGCTTTGAGCTAGACTCAAATGGGAACTAGTGAACGACAACGGGTCTTACTGCACTCTTGGTTATGACACTCCCGGGGGATATGCTTTGGTAAATTTATAAGCTTAGTATGAACCATTATTGAGGGACTAAAAAAATTCCCTAAGAATATATGTTAGAAATTAGATCATGGATAACATAGACTAAATCCAATAGATTTATATGTTAAGGAAATAAAAGTTATTTATAAGTCATCAGTTTTTTCCTTGTATTACTCTTTATGTGTTACCCCTAACTTTATTTTTATTCCATCCAATGGCCGGTAATAGGAGGACTCGGGCTAACAACCGATGTGAGGATCAATGTGATGACTGTACTAATGAGATTCCCAATCCAATGGGAGCGGGAATTGCGAACTTTGTCATGCTTCTCTCTCAGAAAAATCAATCTTTGAATAGAAACATGGGTCAAGAGAAACGTTAAACCCCCCTAAGAAAGAACAAGTTGCTATCAAGAGCTTCATGAGACAAAGGCCTCCTACTTTTAATGGATCATCTGATCCCTCAATCGCTGAACAATGGATCAACTCCATTGAAAAGATCTTCTCCATCCTTAAATGTTCTGAACAAGAGAAGGTTCTCCTGGCTGCATATTTCATGAAAGGGGTAAGTTGATCAATGGTGGACGTTGATCAAAAATACAAAGCCTGAGGAGGAGATTGAGGCATTGGAATGGAAGGATTTCCAGAAGATGTTTTTTTATAAATATTTTCCGCGCACCCTATAGCTTAAGATAGAAAGTGACTTCCTTTTCCCTCAAGCAAAAATATGACAAATATGTTGGAGCGTATGAGGCAAACTTCACATGTCTTGCACGATATGCTTCCAACTTTGTCGTTACCCCTGAATGCAAGGTTAACCGCATCTTTGGTGGGCTGAAACCTAGCCTACGGAAAGCGCTGGCAATCCGTGACTTCGACAGCTATGAAGAAATTTTCCGATGTGCCCTCGAGGTCGAAATGGAGATTGTAGAATCTTAGGGGTATCATGGGGATAAGAAACTTAAGGTGGAATTCAATACTGGCAGTCCGATGGATAAATCCAATGGTGCTAAGAAGATCCAACACCCCACTTTCCAAAGGTACGAAAAGAAGCACCCTAGAAATTTCCTGAAGGGGACGAAGAAATGCTTTAGGTGTGGAAGAGAAGGGAACCTGGCTATTAACTGTTGGCAAGAAAGACCCGAGGCTGCGACATAGGAGAGGAATGCTCCATTTGAACCTCAATGCGTTGTTCATTGCTACAACTGCAAAGAACCAGGTCATCTTGAAAATTATTTCCCTAAGCCAAGGGTTTTTAGAGGAAACCAACAACCTCCAAGGTAGCAATGGTGAGATTTTTCCATCACTACTGCTGAAGTGAACCCCAGTAACGAAGTGTTGATAGGTACGCTAGTTATTCATTCAAGAATAGTGAATGTACTTTTTGATTCAGGTTCTACAGATTCTTTTATATCTCAAAATTTTAGTAGAACAATCTCAGCAGCACCACAAATCATGGAAATGAAGATGTCGGTGAGTACGACAAATGGGGGAATCATTGCATCCCATGAATATAACTCCTCCCCTGTCATAATTTGTGGATTAAACTTCTCGGAGAACCTCGTCATACTCCCTCTAGTGGAATTTTATGCGATTCTTGGCATTGATTGGCTTTCCTTATATAGATCCAACATAAATTGTCGGGAGAGGGAAATCACTCTCCATGTGGATAATCGACCCCCGATTCTATACAATTGCAAGGAGGAAGATGAATCTTCTTTAGCATAATCATCTCAAGCATGGATATTACTGACCTATGAGCATGCGTATCTGGATTAGATGATTGAGACCAAGGAAGTAACCATCCTTGAAGACATTCCTATTGTTAGGGAATTCACTAAAGTGTTTCTTGAGGAATTTCCTAGTCTTCCTCCTAGAAGAGATGTTGAATTCTCAATTGATCTTATACCTGGAGCATTGAAAATATCTAATACTCCGTATAGAATGGCTGTTGTGGAGCTTGAGGAGCTGAATAAACAACTAGAGGAGGATCTGGATAAAGGGTTTATATGCCCAAGGGCTTCACCATGGGGTTCACTAGTCCTCTTCGTCAAGAAGAAGGATGGGTCAATGCACCTTTTCATCGATTATCGTGAGATCAACAAAATCATGATAAAGAACAAGTATCCTCTCCCACGAATTGATGACTTGTTTGATCAGCTATGTGGAGCAAAAAAATTCTCCAAGGTGGATTTGTGGTTTGGATATTATCAAGTAAGGTTGAATAAGGAATATATCCCCAAGATTGCTTTTCGTACAAGATACGGTCACTATGAATTCATAGTAATGCCTTTCGGACTCACTAATACTCCAAAAATATTCATGGACCTGATGAATAGAGTCTTTAGAGATTACCTCAACAAATTTGTGGTAGTCTTTATAGATGATATTATGATATACTCCAAAACCAAGGAGGATCATGAGGAGCATCTGAGAACTATACTAGAGATCTTGCAGAAGGAGAAGATCAATGCAAAGTACAGCAAGTGTGAGTTATGGTTGAAGGAGGTCTCATTCTTGGGTCATGTCATCACAAGCAATGGGATATCTATGGATCTCTCCAAAACAGATGTAATTGATGGATGGATGAGGCCAACTTCGATAACAGATATCTGTAGCTTCTTGGGGTTAGCTGGATATTATCGACGATTTGTGATAAATTTCTCATGATTTTCCAACCCTCTTACCAAGCTAACTTAGAATGGAGTAAAGTTTTCTTGGAGTGATGAATGTGAAGAAAGCTTCAAGGAGTTAAAAGGGAGCCTTATCACTGCACCCATACTCACTTTACCCACAAGTGGAGAACTTTTTGTGGTATTTATTGATGCTTCAAAGAAGGGCCTGGGATGTGTGTTGATGTAAAATTACAAAGTCATTACCTATGCTTCAAGGCAATTGAAAGTTCATGAACATAACTATCCAACACATGACCTCGAGTTGGCTACAGTGATCTTCGCTTTGAAAATTTGGTGGTATTATCTCTTTGGGTAGAAGTGTGAAATATATATGGACCGCAAAATCCCCAAGTATATATTCATAGAGAAAGAGTTGAACATGAGACAACTAAGATGGTTAGAGCTGATCAAAGACTATGAATTCTCAATCCATTACCACCCTGGAAAAGCGAACAAGGTGGCAGATGCCCTAAGTAGAAAGGACCCAGCGATTCTATCATTGATGAGAATTGAAAAGGATCCAATATTCTTAGATTTGATGAATATGGACATGGGAATCATAAATAAGGTAACGTCATCAATCCTTTCACAAATGATTGCTCAACTGTCACTTTTGGAAATGTTTAAGGATGATCAAAATGATGATGTGGGAATTCAGGAAAAAGTAGAAGTTATCGTAAAAGGGAAATCCTCAGAGTTTAATGTTAATGAAGAAGGAATTGTGAGATTTGGGAAAATACTATGTGTTCCATCAAGTCCAAAGATGAAGAAGGAACTTTTGGATGATGCACATAGTTAAAATTTCTCTATTAACCCAGGAAACACAAATATTTATCGAGATCTCTGAGAGCATTATTGGTGGGATAATATGAAGAAGGAGATCGCTGCATATACATAAAAGTGCCTGGTGTGTCATCAATTGAAGGTAGAGAGGCATAAGTCTAAGGTGATGATGCAACCATTGCCTATACCAGAATGGAAATGGGAGAAAATCACCATGGACTTTGTCATGGGACTTCCGAAGACATCCAAAGGCAATAATGAAATCTGGGTTGTTGTGGATTGGATTACAAAGGATGCACACTTCATTGCTATTCGGAAGGATTTCTCATTGGATCAACTGGAATGGATATATATCAGGGAAGTGGTAAGGCTACATGGAGTACCACTATCTATTATGTCTGATCGATATCCAAGATTTACCTCTAAGTTTTGGAAGAGTCTTCAACATGCTCTGAATATTGAACTGGACTTCAGTATGGCCTATCATCCTCAAATTGATGGCCAATCTGAGCAGACTATCCAAACACTTGAGGACATGTTGAGAGCGTTCTCAATGGACTTTAAAGGAGGATGGGATCAACATCTTTCTCTGGTTGAGTTCTCTTATAACAATAGTTTCCACTCGAGTATCTAAATGGAAACATATGAAGCCCTTTATGGGAAAAGGTGCAGAACACCGGCGTGTTGGGATGAGGTCGGTGAGCGTAAGCTGCTTGGACCAGAAATGGTCTAAGAAATGGTGGATAAGGTGAAAACCATTCAGCAGCATATCAAGGTAGCCCAGAGTCGACAGAAGAGTTATGCAGATAACCATCAATGAGACCTTGTGTTTAAAGTTGGAGACATGGTTTTTCTACACATATCTCCATGGAAGAAGGTCATGAGGTTTATAAAGAAAGGGAAGTTAAGTCCAAGGTACATCGACCCCTTAGATATTCTTGATTGTGTCGGGGTTATGACCTATCGACTAGCACTTCCACCTACCATGGAAAAATTACACGATGTCTTTCATGTATCCCTCTTAAGAAAGTACATACCGGACCCTTCACATGTACTCTCTTCAGATGTGGTACAGTTAGAGGATGATCTTTCTTATGAGGGGCAACCATTGAAGATCTTAGATCATAGAGAAAAAGTTCTATGAAATAAGACAATGCCCCTCGTCAAGGTGTTGTGGAAAAAACACAAGTTTGAAGAAGCGACGTGGGAATCGGAGGCAATGATGAAGTAAAGTTACCCAAATCGGTTTTAGTGTGGGAAAAGAAAGTTTCGAGGGAGAAATTTCTTAAGGGGGGGAGATTGTAATGACCCAAACTTTCATTAATGAAAATTCCTATTGATCTAATTAAATGTATTATTATGGTTATATAAAATGTGAACTTAATTGTTTTTATGTTTCTGGATTTTAAAATACCATTATTAATTATGATCATTGTTAATATAGTCGTTGAATAATGATCACATGATTAGTATAAATATAGGGTTTTAACAAATCCAATTTACTCAGACAAAGGAAGCGATGGCCTCATCCAGTAGACGTGCCCCATATGAAGCCCATTTATCATAGCTCGGAAAGGAGGTTTCATCTTTGGGCTTCTCTCTTGACCAAGCCCAATCTGATCTTGAATATGTTAAGCTCGATCGAGACCGCTTACGAGAGAAGTGGAAGTTGATAGAGATCACCACCCGAGCAATGCTATCCGAGCCACCCCAAGAGTCGGTCACCATCGCACACCTTACTCTTCGGTCTTATGTGGGTGTTATAAGGGGTTATGTAACAAGACCTTAGCACTATGGTTATGTACATTATTTTTTTATATAATAATGAATATACTTTCATTTTATTATTGTTACCTTGTAATTTTTTTTTAAATCACAAATACTATTTTTAGTTAATGTTCAACTAAGAAATCTATTTTGAAGAATTAATGGATTTTTTAATTAAATAATATTTTAATAAAATATTATTATTATTATTATTAAATTAATTTTTATTAAATATAAATGATCGTATAATTTTATGAATGCAATTGTAATTTTTATTAAGGTTTGAAAGCCATTTTTGTCAAAACCCGTGAATTTTCAATAAATGTCAGTTTTTATTTTAAAAGTGAAAATTAAAATATTTAGAAAATTATTTAGATAAAATTAACATTATTTCTGGAATCAGGATGTCAAAATTATCCAATGGTGAATTTTTCATAATTTTCTGAGATAATCAAATTTTTGGGTAAAAATTAATTACCTTTTAAATATATAATGTGTTTTATAACATCATAATGACCCAATAGTGATTTAATAAAATACTATAAACTTTATTTTCGGCAAATATATGTTTTTTCATTAAAATAATGTGATTTGGGTTTGTTTGATTTATTTTACAAAGCTTTAGTGGGCCCTTCAAGATTTATTAAACATTTTGTCTTTTTAAATTGTTTTCCTTGGGAGTGTGACTCACCTCCACATAAGCAATCCCATTATTTTAAGAATTTTGGACTTTGGCCTTATAAAATAATGTTTTCCACTTACCTTTTCCAAAAACCATGGGCAAAAACCCTGGTCTGGTTTGTGTTTTAGATTAGTTTAATGTGATGTGTCCCAAACCTAAATAATAAAGAATTCTCTCACCTTTCCTATATAAACCCACCGAAGCTCCCACTTCCTCCTCACTAAAATCCTTTGGAGTTCATCCAACCTCTTCCATCCCTTATCTAGAATCCTCCCAAGGTTCCCTAAGCTCCCAATAATCCTCTCTCATGCCTCTCTCAAGCCTTTGGAAGCACGCTTCCAAGTAAGGGTTTTTTCTTCATTTCTCATTTTTGTCCAATATTCTTTAAATTGTTATGCCCTTTTAATTTCAATTATAAATGTTGGGGTATGATTTCATACCTCCCCCATACTTCCCTATTTATGTTTTAATGATTGGATACCCCTTTCACTCTCATTAAATGCCTCCCATGTACACCCGTTACTATGCCGAAATTCCGAAAGGAATTTCTCTCTCCTCATTTACATTCAAGCAATTCTTTTGTATCATGAATCTAAATTCCATTACATTTGTTGGGACATGTATCTATATGACCCCCTTACTTTCCATGTCATGTAAATATTATGAGACACCCCTTTCTCTCTCATCAACCATTTTTATGAGTTCTTATGTCACACCGTTATGCTGCAGAAATTGCATTGCGCTTTTCCAAGCCAAAGTCATTGTGTAGTGAATATCATGCTCATTTCTCTATAAAGGGTATTTAACTTTATGAACATTTACTTATTATTTAAAGAGTTCCATGTATTTATTCCACATTCGTTTATCATGTAATAAATTATCATGTTGAATGATTCAATTTTTTATAATCCATGTGGTACACTTATGCGTGAAATGAATTGTTTAAGAAGGGTGTGCCCTAATAGCGCTCTAATGCATTGGGTAAAGTATAGTATCATGATACATCATGTGAAATGGGTTTTTACTCATTCTAATTCAATTTCAATGAGGGTTTACTCGTGCTTCATGTGTAATGAGGTTTTACTCATGCTCCATGTGCAATGAGCCTTGGCTCATGCTAATTCCATGTTAAGTGTTGTTGCCACATTTCCATGTTATGATTATCATGATTTTTCATGACTTTGTGTTTATGCTTCTCTTATTATATATTGATATGCCTATTGTCTAACATGTATTGTATTCCTCATGTTATTCCATGATTAATCCCTTACTGGGATTTATAGATCACCCTTTTTTTATGCATGTCCTCAAGTTATCCCATGCAATGCTAAGTACGAGGGAATGTAGTGGTCATGTAAAGGAAGTTTTCAATAAAGATGTTGTTTTTCATGTTTAATTTGTTATGTAATGATCC
This sequence comes from Viscum album, assembly GCA_963277665.1. Taxonomy (NCBI): domain Eukaryota; kingdom Viridiplantae; phylum Streptophyta; class Magnoliopsida; order Santalales; family Viscaceae; genus Viscum; species Viscum album. The sequence goes on from OY728166.1 coordinate 789,252,105, forward strand.
TAAATCCCCAAAGACACTATACCTCTCGATCTTCTATGTTGTATGAAATTAATTTTATGTAATAAATTATGTTTAATTGTGAAATAAAAGATCAGGGTTGTCATATCGTGTACTTTAGACATGGTAGGTGGAAGTGCTAGTCGATAGGACATAGCTACAACATGATCAAGAATCTAGAAGGGGTCGATGTACCTGGGACTTAGATTTCCTTTCTTCTCAAATCTCATGACCTTTTTCCATGGAGATAGGTGGAGGAATACCATATCTCTAACTTTAAACTCAAGGTCCTATCGATGATTTTCTGCATAACTCTTTTTTCGACTTTGGGCTGCCTTAATGTGATGTTGAATGGTTTTCACATTCTCCAACATTTATTCAACCATTTCAGGTCCTAGCAGCTTATGCTCACTAATTTCATCCCAACACGCCAGTGTTCTACACCTTTTCCCATAAAGGTCTTCATATGGTGTCATTCGGATGTTGGAGTGGAAACTGTTATTGTAAGAGAATTCAACCATTGGAAGATGTTGGTCCTATCCTCCTTTGAAGTCCATAAAACATTCTCTAAACATTTATTCAAGTGTCTGAATAGTTCACTAAGATTATCCATGAGTTTGAGGATTATAGGCTATGTTGAATTTTAACTCAGTGCTTAGAGCATATTGGATACTTTTCCAGAACTTTGAGGTGAATCTTAGATATCGATCGGATACAATAGATAGTGGTACTCCATGCAGCCTTACCACCTCTTTGATATATATTTGTGAAATTTTATCCAATGATAATTCCTATAGAATTGCAATAAAGTGAGTTTTCATTGTAATGTGATCCATAATGACCCAAATATCTTGTTTCCTCTGGATTTCCATGGAATTCTGGTGACAAATTCCATGATAATGTTCTCTCACTTCCATGTTGGTATGTGTCACGACCCGACCCTACCCGGGCTCGAGCCGTAACTACCCCAAGACCGCCTCCATAAGCCAGGGGCTGGCAACAAGAGCCGAAGGCTGACCAACTTGGGGAGGCCTTTTCCTGAGTACCTGTACACACACACGTAGCCCACTAAATACAGAAGTGCAGAATAAAAGAAAAGACAAGCAAAGTAAAGTGAAACTGCTATATATATAAACCACAAAAGTGCATCGACCTCTAACAGTACAAAGCAAGTGATGAAGGTAAACTGAAAAAGAAAAGGGGAAAACATGTTCCCAACCAGAAAAGGTTCCACAACCCGGCAACAGGTAACAAAATAAAAATAGTTGGAAGGGTCCCCCAACTGGAACCCAACTCCGACCATCGTACGTGGTCCAAGCTCCTGAACTCCTAAGCTCCTCTGATGTCATGATCGACCTGTCCGTCATCTGCAAGGGCACACCAAGTGCGGGCAAAGCCCAAGCATGGGTGAGTATAAAAATACTCAGTAGGATTCCCCAAAGGCTCTAGGGAGAAATAAAGGAGGTACTTAAGAGGTGAGAAGTAGATCGAACAGGGAAAAGTAAAGGGGTACAACCGATAGTGCAGTAAAAAGTACAGCTCAACCCAACAAGAGGAAGGAAGTAGACTCGTCCAAACACAAGGAGCTGGAAACGGAGAGAAGATGAACTTCTCGTCGATTCTTCGCTACCTATAGCAGGAGAGTAGACTCATCCAACCATGAGAATCTAGACACGGAAAGCATGTGGAATACCCTGCTCATCTTCACCACTCCTAGAATGAGAGTAACCAAAACCTAAGGAGTGGGTACTGGAACAAGGTATATACATATCCATATGCTCAATCAAGAAGCCCGAACAAGATTGTAAGGGGATCTACATCCCGTAGCTCAGCCCAAGAACGTGAGTCGTCGTCAGTCTCAGAAGTAACCATCATCAATGCCCAGCATCCCACATGTCTTCCCTGAACTACAAGCCAAGGGGCTAAATCACCGCACCTCAACACTATCCGCTTTGGGCGGCACTGACTCGCCCTCATGGTTTTAGGTCACGTCACAAGGACATGTCTCAGTGGGGAAAGCACCCCTCGTACTTGAGAGTTCCAGGTTAAGTCAACCACACCTCGTCACTGTCACACAGTCGAGAGGTCTTCTCAAAGGCAAAGATGTCACATCACTGACCCATACAAATAAGGGTCCTGCTCTGGTAGTCACGGAGTAAAGCCACAGGCTAGCCTAGTAGAAAGGACTGAGTCTGAAAAGCCAATGGGTGACCCACTGCCCAGCCCTGCTAGAGGGTAAATCATAATAAGATATCGGGTGACCCACTACCCAGCCCTGTTGGAGGGTAAACCCTAATACACCATCAGGCGACCCACTGCCCACCCCTGCTGGAGGGTAGACCTGGAATAAGTTGACAGGCGACCAACTGCCCAGCCCCGCTGGAGGGTAGACCTGGAAGAAGTCGACAGGAGACCCACTACCCAGCCCTGTTGAATGGTAGACCTGGAAGAAGTTGACAGGAAACCTACTGCCTAGCCCTGCTGGAGGGTAGACCTAAAACAAGACGACAGGTGACCCACTGCCCAGCCTTGCCGGAGGGTAGACCCTCAAGAGTCACCAGGTGACCCACTGCCTAGTCTCTGCTAGAGGGTAAACCCTGAGAAGTCAATGAGTAACCCACTGCCCAGCCCCGCTGAAGGGTAAACCGGGAACTGCTCTGGCCATCTCCACCGGATAGTACAACAGTGGCCAACTGAACACGGAGTGGGTATCGCGCAACCATCCAACTCCAGAACAATTCACCTAAAAGAGGTTCAGCGCCCATGCCATCACTGGGTGTCACTAGCACCGCTACCGTGCGTAGGTTTGGAGTACACCCAAAGAATCCTCTGACTAACGCCCTTTTATATTTCCACATTTAATAAGATCACTTAAGAGGCTCTACTCGCCTGAACAGATTATACTGTTGTAATCCTCATGGAAAAACACGCGAGATATACTATTTACTCACCCGAAACGGTCAACCGGTGAATATAGTATTATTCACCGTAGCCAGCCCATGTGGGGACCACACCATGATCCCGAAACTGAACAAACAGATCACACCACTGCGATCCCCTCATAAAAACACACGGGATTGACTACTCAATTTCCCAAAATGGACACCTGGTGAAAAAGGTATTATTCACCATAGCCAACCCGGGTGGGACCCACACCATGATCCCGAAAAAAAGGTCAGGTGAACTGCGTCATCGCGACACTGCTTAGGTATATGCCCATACATATACCTAAGGTCATCAATTATCGTTCGGCTCCAGCATCCGAGCCCAAGTACAACCCAGTCCACACAGGAAAGCAAAACGTAAATCCACACAGGATAGCACAACACAATCCACATAGGAAAGAAAAAAAGGATTCAGCTCACATAGGTATACTTCTTCGTATGACGATAGAGATGATCAGATATATCCACTGATTTATTTAAGTCGTCGGACCCACAAAGGATTGATAGGTACTAACCCCCGAAATGACCCACAAAGGATCGATAGGTAACTAACCCCCGCAAAGACCCACACAGGATCGGACCCACACAGGATCTGTAGGCGCTGGCTCACACAGAACCATTGAGCGCTGCCCACACAGGATCAGACCCACACAGGATCGGTAGCACTGATCCACGTAGGATCACTGAGTGTTATAGTCGTCGTCGTCGAATCCACTGAGGATCTCTGTACAGTCGCCGTCGTCGTCACAGTCGCAAACGCAGCCAGCTCTAGGGTTCCCGCACACAGCAAGCTCGTTCGGGAGGGTCCGCTCCACGAGCCGAGAGGCTGATACATCAACAGACACATAGTCCAGAGTTGATGTGTCCAAAAGTTCCGTATCGTCAACAGGAACTCAACGTCGCAGACGGCGCGTCAATCGGACGCTCGGTCTGAGAGTTATTGGCTTTTTCGTCCCAGGGGCCCGGTTGGTTTTTAAGGAAAAAACAACCCGACCATACTTCACCTATGTCCAAACCTCGGGCGGATTAAGACAAAAGATCTGTCTCACCTAGAGGAATCCATCAAAGTCGACGGTAGGTCAATCGGACGTCCGGAGCTCAAGATATGAGTGTTTCCGCTCCGAGGGTCCGGTTGGTTTCGTGTACGAACCAACTCGGCCAAACCCAAAGTATACCAAAACATTGAGAGCGATATACTGAAACGACCGTCTCAATCCAAGGATCGCATCTCAACTGATGGTGCGTCGATCGGAGGCTCGTAGCACAAGTTATGGGCATCCGACCGGAAGAGATTCGGTATTAAGGGGTTCGGGCCCGGTCCGACCCGGCCCGATACCCCCAGGGTCAGCCCGAACCAGGTTGACCCGAACCGGGTCCGGTCTGGCCCGCTTGGGCGAGGCGTGGCCCGGCCTGGCGGACCGGCCAGGCAGAAGGCCTGGCCTGGGCGCGACACGCTGGGCGCGCTGGCCAGGCGCTCGGCCAAACGGCCAAGCCGTGCGAGGGGGGGCGGCTGCCCCCTGTCTTTGTAACCCCCCCCCCCATTATGGGGGCCGCTTGTGCTGGCCGTCGGGGGTTCGTAACCCCCGACCTTCCCTTGTCTGGCCGGCCCACTCTGGCCGGCCGGCTTCTGCCGCCACAGACCGACGACGGCCGGTCCCCCCTGCTCCGGTGCCGGCGGCCCGAAACCGGTCGTCGGTCACCCTGCTCCGCCGCGGCTCGGAACCGACCGCGGCCTTGGTTCATCTGGCACGGCGCGACGGAGTCGCGCCCCTCCGCCATGGCCCCGCTCCGGCCGCAGTGTCTTCGGGTTTCTCTGACGCGGCGTGACGGCCTCGCGTCCTTGTTCGATTTCACAGCGCGGCGTGACGGCACCACACATTCCTTGTCGTACGATCCCGCGTGGTGCGACGGCACCATGCCATTTCCATTCCAATCCATATTAGAAACAACAACATGGATAAGGGAGGAGGCTCGGTCGTGTTTGTGCGGTCCGGCCCCCTCTCATTAATCGATAGCAATTGGTCATATTCCATGATGAACATCAAGGTAGTAATCACGAATAAAATAAATAATTAAATAAACCCCTACCTCGTCGAGCAAGTTGGGTGAGGATTCGTCGTGGAGATAACTGTCGCGGGAAGAGGCGTCGCGGAAGGAGATGTCGCGGAAGGGGACGTCGACCTCTGAGGAATCCGGCGTTCTTCGCGTTCTTCGCGTTCTTCGTGTTCTTCGACGAAGAGGATGAAGAAACTCAAGACTCCCTTAGCTTTTCTCCCAAATCTCCCAAGGCAACAAGACTCCAACAAAAATAAAATAAGTCCCTTACTTATTTTACTAACTCAACATAAGGTTTGAAATTCAAACACTCACATTAAACTCACTTCATTAATATCATAAGTTATTAAAACTTAAGTTATCAAATTTAATTGTGAGTTGAGGGAGTTAAGGAATGTGAAGGGGTGGGGTTCGTGTGGGCCCCACCACCCTCATAACCTCCCATGGGAAGTTGGGTAGTTACCCAACTTCCACCCAAAGCTTAAATCCACTTAGAGAAAATAAAAATTGTAGTTAAATTTTTATTTTAACTTCCACAATTTTTATCAACTTCTCTCATGAATACGCAACTCCGGAAAAGGAGTTCCTAAGCAATTACCGAAGCTGCAAATTCCTCGGTGCCCTCAGAATTTGATTCCGAGCATCGGTTCAAAAGTTATAAATTCCTGCTCGTATGTTCACTGAACGTACCCGAGCTAAACTTCGGATAGGAATTCCGGGCACACCGGGCCTCGGAATCAAGTGCCGTCAGAAACTGCGTTCTTGTAAAATCCCAAAGAAAATTAAGAAAAAATTTCCCGTGAATTTTATGGGTCTTTACATTACTCCCACCTCAGGGATTTACGTCCCCGTAAAGTTACATCATAAACTAGGGAAAAAAATGTGGGTACTGAGCACGCATCTGAGCCTCCCGCTCCCAAGTGCTCTCCTGGAGATTCCCATGCTGCCATCTGATTCTCACAGGAGGAATCGACCGTCCACGTAGGACCCGATCCTGTCGATCCTCGATCTCCACTGGGACCTCCGTAAAAGTCACCCCATCATCAATATCCAGCTTCCCATGGTCAATGATATGCGTCGGGTCGTGCGTGTATCTCCTCAACTGAGATACGTGGAAGACGTCGTGTACTCGGTGCAACTGAGGTGGTAGAGCCAGGAGATAATCCACCTCTCCAATCCTACTGAGGACCTGGAACGGTCCGATGAAGCGTGGAGACAACTTTCCACCTCGGCCAAATCTCTGTAATCCAAGTCGTGGTGAGACACGCAAGAATACGTGGTCGTCATCCTCGAACTCTAGTGGCCTCTGCCTTCTATCAGCAAAAGACTCCTACTGGCTCTGAGCTGTCCTCATCCGCTCCTGGATGACTTAGACCATCTCTTTCGTGGCATGGACCATCTCCGGTCCCACAAGTGTTGTCTCCCCAGGGTCTGTCCAGCACAAAGTAGATCGGCAAGGTCTTCCGTACAACGCCTCGTATGGTGCCATCCCGATGGTGGAGTGGTAGCTGTTGTTGTACGCAAACTCCACCAAGGGTAGGTGGTCCTCCCAGCTGCGACCAAAGTTGAGGACACATGAGCGGACCATGTCCTCGAGAGTCTGAATGGTCCTCTCCGTCTGACCATCCTTCTGAGGGTGAAAGGCTGTGCTCAGACGTAGCTGCGTCCCGAACGCCTCCTGTAACCCCTTCCAAAGCCAGGAAGTAAAGAAAGCATCTCGATCGGAGATGATAGATGATGGCACACCGTGAAGTCGTACAGTCTCTTGAACGTAGAGACGTCCCAAGCTCTCCACTGAGCCCTGCTCTCTGATGGGTAAGAAGTATGCTGACTTTGTGAGTCGGTCGACAATCACCCAAATGGAGTCGTGACCTCTGGAAGTGCGTGGAAGTCCAGTCATGAAGTCCATAGATATCCCATCCCACTTCCACTCTAGGACCTCCAAGGGCTGTACCAAACCTGCTGGTACCTAGTGCTCTGACTTTACCTACTGGCAGGTGAGGCATCGAGAAACGAACTCCACCACAACCTTCTTCATGCCCGGCAACCAGTGCTGTCGTCTGAGATCCTGGTACATCTTCGCCACTCCAGGATGTACCGCCAAAGGAGATGTTTGAAACTCTCTCAGCACCTCCTCCCGTAAAGCAAATTGTACCAAGGTACGTCCTCTAAAAAGGACGTTGTGCTCTGCTCTAAAGGAGAAACCATCAGGTGCCTTTCCTGAGGATATCTGTGCACGCCGTGTCTCACAGTCAGCGTCCCCACGCTGTTCCTCTCTGACCCGCTGCAGTAGCGGAGGAGTGACTGTGAGAGACTGAAGGAAGACTGTTCCATCTCTATCCACGAAGGATATCTGCAAAGCGGCTAGCTGCTCTGTCACCTCCTCAAGTAGCTGAATGTCCGTCCTCCTGCTGAGAGAATCGGCTACTACGTTCTCCTTCCCAGGAGTATAGACTATCTCAAAGTCATAGTCCTGGAGGAACTCAAGTCATCGCCGCTGTCTCAGGTTCATGTCCTTCTGAGATAAGATGTACCTAAGACTCTGATGGTCAGAAAAGACTGTAAAGCGCTCGCCCATCAGATAGTGTCTCCATGTCTTCGCAGCAAATACCACTGCTGCTAACTCCAGGTCATGGGTAGCATAGTTCTGCTCATGCGGCCTCAACTGAAGTGATCCATAGGCGATCACCGCCCGCTCCTGCATCAGGACACATCCGAGTCTGGTCCCTGATGCATCGTAGTAGACTACGTACCCTACTCCCTCCTCTGGAAACCTCAAGATAGGGGCACTGGTCAATCTCTGTCTCAGCTCCTGGAAGCTCTGCTGACATCTGTTAGACAACACGAAGGGTTTCCCCTTCCTCCTTAACATTCTGCAAAGCTGCAAAGATTTCTCCTTTGCCGAAAAAGGAAATCCGGTCTCATCCCCTGGATGAACCACGTTCCTTGCCTAATACAGTCAATCCCGTCATGATTAGTTAATTCATGGCATGGATGACGTCGTAAGGCCTCGACGCTGCTACCAAGAGATCCAACCGTTACTCTCACCTCCAATGGTTGAGTCACACTTTCGGCATCAGTGTGTGGTCACTGGGTCTCCTCCAGTAATAATCTCACAAGTGAGGGTCATGTCAACAGTTTTTAACCGGCACCTCTTAGTAATAACAAACAAAAGACAAGAAAGAAAATGTCACTATTGGAAGCGTCTTTTATTACTTCAAATCAAAGTACAAAGACACAAGGCAACACAAACAACGAAGATAGAGGCATATTGGGCAAAGGCCTCTATGCCTAGAGCTAGACCCGCACTTGTTCACCTGCTTCCGGAGCTCCTTGATCGTAAGCTTCAGCTGCCTAAAGTTGTGCTCTCCCCTGAGGTTAGGGTGTACCTCCTGGTGGTGGTGGTGGTAGAGCCTCAAAGCGTCACCCACCACCTGCTGCTCGGCCAGCTCCTCTGCCTCGTCCGCCTGCTCCCTGCGGACCGCCACGGTCGAACCTCTGCCTCTGCCTAGGTGGTTCCTCAACCGTCTACTGCTCCTCTGCATGGCGGGTCGGGCAGTCACGATCCATGTGGCCCTGCCCGCCGTATGCATAGCACTGTCTTCCACTCGTAAGACTGGTTCTGCTGCGTGTTCCCCGCACCTCCGAGCCAGTATCCTATGGTCGTCTACCCGTTGGCTTGGCCCGCTTGGACCTCTGCGAAATCTGTCTATTGTCGGCTGCAGAAGACTCTGCCACGTGTCGCCCTGCGGTAGGTCTCACCGCTGGTGTAGACTCAGCAAGAAATCTCTCGATGAGAAGAGCTCGCTCCAGTACTCCTGCCTGAGTCGGAATGCTGAGGGAGATCAGCGATGCCCTGATCTCATGTCTCAATCCCTGCTCAAAGTTCCAGGCCTGGAATAATGGGTCCCATACCATGTCTGTCGAGTAGCGCGAGAGATCGGTAAATCTCGCCGAGTACTGGGCGACCGTCAAGCTGCCATGCCGCAGCTGTAGAAGCTCCTGGATGCGCACCGCACGGAGGGTGGCTGGGACGAACTCCGAGCGGAAGAGGCTCTCAAATTCCATCCAGAGAAGAGATGCCTCATCGTGCACCTAGAGCATCAAGCTCCACTATCGGCCCGCTGCCACGTGTAGTAGACTTGCTGTGAGGATCACCATGAGGTCTGCTGGTGTCCTCACTAACCGAAAAACTCGTACAACTGCCTCCAGCCAGTCCTCGGCTGCCTGGGGGTCCATCTCCCCGCGGAACCTCGGTGGTCGCTGGCGCTAAAACTCGTGCAGTGCACTAAGGCAACGTGCATCGTCAGTGGCTGGGGCTGGTAGCATCGGTGGCTCGGCAGGTAGAGGTACTGCTGGTGCCTCTGCTATCAAAGGGCCCTGTACCGAGGCCTCATCGCTCGGCGGGCTGTCGTCATGCTCAACTCTCAGAACCCTAGCTGGCTGCCGTCGTGGGGCCATCCTGAAAAGGAAACAGGTGCGCCACGGTCAGAACAGTATACCTGGTGAGTTGACACAAAATAATCACAAAGAAAACTTGAAACACACATGCAATCAATGTTTTCGTGCATTAAGTCGGAAATCAGAAGTCAGGGTCCTAGTGTACAGATACGTCAGCCGTCGCACCAACACTAGACTCCCTAGACTGATAACCACACCCAATACGCTTAACATTATTGCTTCACATAGAAAAATATCAGAGTCCCAAGTTCTGTGGTAGAACTGAACTCCTCTGATACCAATTTGTCACGACCCGTCCTCGGGGCCCGTGCCATGACTACCCCAAGCCCGCCTTCCATAGGCCAGGGGCTAGCGACTAGCACCAAGGCATAATTCCCGGTAAAAAGGGAATGCATTGCCTTTGTAAAGTAAACAAACACCACAGAGCAAGCAAGCAGTAGAAGTAAACACTAAGTAAAAACTGAGTACAACAGTAAGTGCAGAAAAGTAAGTGGGCCGGTATACAAACCCCAACTGAAAGTAAAGTACAACTGGAAGGGAAAACAGCAACTGAAAAGTAAAGCCGCAACGTCGAGCTGTCCACTGGAAATCCCACCTAAAGGGTGGGTACAGATAGCCTCCATTGCTCCTCGGGTCCAGCCGACCGCTCCGAGTACGTCCCGCCCAGTGGTCCACCTCCAGGTACCATCCTGCTCCGCAGGCCTCAACCACGATCAGCGCTGTCCGTCATCTACAACCAACACAACGTAGTGCCGGCATAGCCTATGCAGGGGTGAGTATAATCTACTCAGTAGGGACCCCGAGACCCCCGAAGGTCTCCCAGACTCCACAAAGAATAATCCACAAAGGAAAGATACAATAACGAAGTAACATCCGACACTGCTTATGTATACGCCCATACATATACCTAAGTCATCAATTCTTGTTCGGCTCCAGCATCCGAGCCCAAGTACAACCCAGCCCACACAGGAAAGAAAAACGTAAATCCACACGGGATAGCACAACACAATCCACATAGGAAAGCAAAACAGGATTCAGCTCACACAGGTATACTTCTTCGTATGACGATAGAGATGATCAGATATAGCCATTGATTCATCTAAGCCGTCGGACCCACAAAGGATCGATAGGTACTAACCCCCGCAATGACCCACAAAGGATCTGACCCACAAAGGATCGATAGGTAACTAACCCCCACAAAGACCCACACAGGATCGGACCCACACAGGATCTGTAGGCGTTGGCTCACACAGAAGCGCTGAGCGCTGACCCACACATGATCGGACCCACACAGGATCGGTAGCACTGATCCATGTAGGATCGCTGAGTGCTATAGTCGTCGTCGTCGAATCCACTGAGGATCTTTGTACAGTCATCGTCGTCGTCACAATCGCAAACGCAGCCAGCTCTAGGGTTCCCACACACAGCAAGCTCATTCGGGAGGGTCCGCTCCATGAGCCGAGAGGCTGATACATCAACTGACACATAGTCCAGAGTTGATGTATCCAAAAGTTCCGTATCGTCAACAGGAACTCAACGTCGCAGACGGCGCGTCAATCGGACGCCCGGTCTCAGAGTTATCGGCTTTTTCGTCCCAGGGGCCCGGTTGGTTTTTAAGGAAAAACCAACCCGACTGTACTCCACCTCCATCCAAACCTCAGGCGGAGTAAGCCAAAAGATCCGTCTCACCTATAGGAATCCATCAAAGTTGACGGTACGTCAATCGGACGTCCGGAGCTCAAGATATGAGCATTTCCGCTCCGAGGGCCCGGTTGGTTTCGTGTACGAACCAACTCGGACAAACCCAAAGTATTCCAAAACCTTGAGTGCGATATATCGAAACGACCATCTCGATCCAAGGATCGCATCACAACTGACAGTGTGTTGATCGGAGGCTCATAGCACAATTTATGGGCGTCCGACCGGAAGAGATTCGGTATTAAGGGGTTCGGGCCCGGTCCGACCCGGCCCGATACCCCCAGGGTCGGCCCGAACCGGCTCCGGGTCTGGTCCTCTTGGGTGCTTCCCAGCCCGGCCTGGGCGCGGCGCGCTGGCCAGGCGCTCGGCCAAACGGCCGAGCCGTGCGAGGGGGGGGGCGCCTGCCCCCTTGTCTTTGTAACCCCCCCCCCCCATTATGGGGGCCGCTTGTGCTGGCCGCCGGGGGTTCGTAACCCCCGGCCTTCCCTTGTCCGACCGGCCTGCTCTGGCCAGCTGGCTTCTACCGCCACGGACCGGAGACAGCCGTTCCCCCCTGCTCCGGCGCTGGCGGCCCGGAACCGGCCGCCGGTCACCCTGCTCCGCCGCGGCCCGGAACCGGCCGCGGCCTTGGTTCGTCCGGCATGGCGCGACGGCGCCGCGGCCCCACTCCGGCTACGGTGTCTTCGGGTTTCTCCAACGCGGCGCGGCGTGATGGCGCCGCGTATTCCTTGTCGTACTATCCCGCATGATGCGACAGCACCGCGCCATTTCCATTCCAATCCATATTAGAAACAACAACATGGATAAGGGAGGAGGTTCGGCCGTGTTTGTGTGGTCCGGCCCCCTCTCGTTAATCGATAGCAATTGGTCATATTCCACGATGAACGTCAAGGTAGTAATCATGAATAAAATAAATAATTAAATAAACCCCTACCTCGTCGAACAAGTTGGGTGAGGATTCGTCGTGGAGATAACTGTCGCGGGAAGAGGCGTCGCGGAAGGAGACGTCACGAAAGGGGACGTCGACCTCTGAGGAATCCGGCGTTCTTCGCGTTCTTCGTGTTCTTCGACGAAGAGGATGAAGAAACTCAAGACTCCCTTATCTTTTCTCCCAAAGCTCCCAAGGCAACAAGACTCCAAAAAAAATAAAATAAGTCCCTTACTTATTTTATTAACTCAACATAAGGTTTGAAATTCAAACACTCACATTAAACTCACTTCATTAATATCATAAGTTATTAAAACTTAAGTTATCAAATTTAATTGTGAGTTGAGGGAGTTAAGTAATGTGAAGGGGTGGGGTTCGTGTAGGCCCCACCACCCTCATAACCTCCCATGGGAAGTTGGGTAGTTACCCAACTTCCACCCAAAGCTTAAATCCACTTAGAGAAAATAAAAATTGTTGTTAAATTTTTATTTTAACTTCCACAATTTTTATCAACTTCTCTCGTGAAAACGCAACTCCGGAAAAGAAGTTCCTAAGCAATTACCGGTGCGGCGAATTCCTCGGTGCCCTCGAAATTTGATTCCGAGCACCAGTTCAAAAGTTAGAAATTCCCGCTCGTTCGTTCACTGAACGTACCCGAGCTAAACTTCGGATAGGAATTCCGGGCACACCGGGCCTCGGAATCAAGTGCCGTTAGAAACTGCGTTCTTGTAAAATCCCAAAGAAAATTAAGAAAAAATTTCCCTTGAATTTTATGGGATATTTACACAGTACGCTGTTCACAGCTTAAAAGACGGCCTGTGGGGCCCACGCCTCAACTCCGGCTTCAACGCTCGAAACCACCCCGGTCAATTTTGCCTCGATGCCGGGGTCACAATGCCGCTGACGGCGCCTAAAACAGGCTCCAGATGTAGAAGCTGCAACTCCCCACGTTGTACGTGAACGGGGCCCTGTGGGGCCCACACCTCGAGCCCGAATTTAGGCGGACGGATTGCGCCATTGCAATCCCCACGGAAAAACACTCAGAAACGTGTACTCAAACACCCCAAACGGATGTCGGGTGAAAAAGTGGTGTTTCCCCGTAAAACATGCGAGATGGACCCTATGGGACCCGCACCTTGCCTCTAACCCGAACGATTCGTAGAGCATCTCAAAAAGTCCGCATGAGGTCTGGGATCACGCTGCCGCTGACAGCGCGTCAATCGGACATCCCAAACAGGAGTTAGGTCCGACTCGACAATAATTAATTAATTGTTTGTATAAAGCGTTTCGTGCCACCGAGAAATGAAACTAAACCACAAGAGTCCCGAACCAACTTTGGAAGGACCGTATCAACTCCAGGGCCATCGCGCCTCTGATGGAACATCAAACGGACGTTCGGCTTGCGATCCACATTCGTCGTAAACTTTAATAATAATTTATTATTATTAAATTAACGTGTTTCTGGTCACCCGCCTTCAGGCACGGAACCCAAAAACCCTGGAACATACTTCAAAAAGGGCGTCTTGCTAACACGGTCCCGTAGCCACAAACGAAGCGTCAAACGGACACGTTGTTTAGGAGTTACGGCCCCCCGAACGCAAGGGGGGCCATCCGGGCCGGTTCACCCCGGTCGGCCCGGTCCGAACTGCCCAGCAGCACCGGACCCGCTCCTCGGGACCGGTTTTACAAACGGACCAGCCTTTTGGCCGGTCTTTGCATCGTCTCCCAACAGGACCCGTTGTTTGCAGGTCCTCGCTCCCCCAGCAGACCGTCTTTGGCCGGTCTTCGTTGACGATCAGCAGGACCCACGCGGCGCGGGTCCTGGCTTCCCCAACACGCCCGAGGCCAGGCCTCGAGCTCCCTTCGACCTCGACGGCTAGAAGATGCCGCATGCTCCACCGCTCGACGCCGCACCCCGCTGCACGCCAGACCGCCTGCGCCGCTCCGCCTGGGGCTTCCTGCTCCGCTGCCTAGCGGCCACCTCCGCCTGGCCTGCTCGTTGAGCCGCACGCCTGGCCTACCGGCTCCCCTGCGCCGCTCGACCACCCGGCTCCTCCGGTCGCACCGCTGTCCAGCTCACCGCCTGCTGACCCAGCCTCCTCTTCCGCTCCTCCATCCGCCCTCGTCCGGCCACCGGCCTCCACGCTCGCCTGGACCGACGCTGCCTGAACCCTCATCGGACCGGCCAGACCCGCCGGAAAACATCATAAACCCGTGAACTTCGCCGGACGTTTGCGAACGCGTCGGGACTCGGTTTTTAAAATTGAAATATGTGTTGCGAAGCTCAGAACAAGGGATATGTAGTTATGGGATTCGGTCGAAGATCAAGCATCAATTCGATGCATATATAGCAATTCAAAGGAGATGTAGAAAACAAAAACAAGAAACGTAACCTCCTACCTCTTGGGCATAGCCCGGAGCTTCGCCGTCGATCCGCACCCCGCCGTTGCCGCTTCCACCTTGATTGGGAGGGAGGAAGAGGAGGAGGAGAGGAAGTTGAGGGTGAGGGGGGTTTCGCCAAGGGATAACCAGGGAGGGTAAGGGGAGAAGAAGGGTTTAAATAAAAAAAAGAATTAATTAAAATTTTAATTAATTTAAACCCCTAATTTAACCCGCATCTGAAACTCTTGACGGGGACGAGATTAAGCCTCCCCTAGGGTAAACACCAACTCCCGATCACAACAGAGGTCACAGAATTTTAATCTGAGGGCCCGTTCAAAAGTTATTAAACTCAACGCCCGAGGCTTCCAAATTACGAAAACGCCCCTGGGGCCATTTTTCACAGAAGGCCCGCGCCCGTAAAAGTTACAGCCCTCCTAGGGTAAACGGCACGCTCCGAACTCAACGGTGCCCTTGGTTTTTCAATCCGAGCCACCGTTTAAGAGTTACTTGAGTTAATCCATTAAACGAATAAATTAATTAATTTATTCATCCGTTTAATGTTCTGTTAACGGGCGAGGGGTCCCAACGTCCCACGCCGACATGTTTTATGTTGTTACTAGGGTAAAGACCCCATTTTAGACCCATACGTACACTCAGGTTTACGATCCGAATTACCGTTTAGGAGTTATCCCATTTAATTGGTGTTCCCAGTGTGAACGCACTGAAAATTTAATTCCAGCCACACCGGGGCTCGGAATCGCACGTCGTCTGAAGGCTCTGATCTGGAATAACATCAATAATATTCCAAAGTCTTTAATAGAAAAAACCGGTTATTATAGTATGGATAGTGTTTGCATTATCCCCATGTACTTTTTTCTTTGAGCCTTCACTTTTTGGCATACCAGGAACTTTTATGTATACTCAGCAATCTACTTCTTCATATTCTCCCACTAAAAGTTCTCTCAGAGATCTTGAAACATCTTTGTGCTTCCTAAGTGAATAGAGAAGGCTGAGCTATGTGAATCATTTAGAATATCATTCTTTATATCTGGATCAAACGGTACACATATTCATGACCCAAATCTTACAAATCCTTCCTTTTCAATCTTGAACTCTGAGGATTTCCCATTTCTGGTAGCTTCCACCCTTTTCTGAATTTCCACATCATTTCTTTTAGCATCCTTTATTTTCTCCATGATGGATGGTTGAGAAATCAATTAAGAAAGGATTTATTATATTCCTATATTAATTATTCCCATGTCCATCCTCTTTAAATCTAAGAATATTGGATTATTTTCAATTCTCATCATTGATAAAGATGCAGGATCCTTTCTACTTAGAGTATCTACCACCTTATTTGCATTACTGGAATGGTAGTGGATTGAGAAGTCATAATTCTTGATGAGACCTAATCATATTCACTGGTGCATATTAAGATCTTTCTCTGTGAATATATATTTGAGACACTTGTGATTATTATATATCTCACACTTCTCCCCATAGAGATAATGCTACCAGATTTTCAATGCAAAGATCACAGCTGCCAACTCTAGATCTTGCATGGGATAGTTTTGCTCATGGATTTTCATCTTCCTTGAGGCATAGGCTGTCACTTTATCATTTTTCATCAGCATGTAGCATAATCCCTTTTTTGAAGCATCACTTTACACCACAAAGAGTTCTTCACTTATAGGGAGTGTGAGTACTTGTATAGTGATAAGTTTCTTTTTGAGCTCCTTAATGTTGTCCTCACATTCTTGAATCCAGACGAACTTCACTCCCTTTTGTTTCATCTTTGTCTTTGGGTTTTGCAATCATGAAAATTTATCCACAAATCATCAATAATACCTAGCTAGACCAAGGAAGCTACGAATATCCATTACAGATGTTGGTATGGGCCACTCTTTGATTGCCTTTGTCTTGGAAGGGTCTACAGATATCCCTTTTCTAGTGATAACATACCCCAAGAATGATACTTCCACTATTCAGAACTCACATTTACTATAATTTTCATATATATTATCCCATCACAAAGTCTTTATTATATTATTCAAATGCTCCTCATGATCCTCCTTTATCATGAAGTATATCAGAATATCATGGATAAAAACTACCACAAATTTTTCAAGGTAATATCTAAAGGCTTTATTCATTAGATCCATGAAAATTACTAGAGAATTAGTGAGTCTGAAGGGAATCACTATGAACTCATAGTGTTCATACCTCATTCGAAAGGCAGTCTTGGGAATATCTTCCTTTTTTACCTTTAATTAGTGATATCCCAACTGAAGGTCCACCTTAGAGAAATAACTAGCCCCTAGAAGTTGGTTGAACAAGTCATATATATGAGGTAGGGGATACTTGTTCTTTATCATAATTTTATTGATCCCATGATAATCAATGCAGAGGTGAATTGAACCATCCTTCTTCTTCATGAAGAGGACTGGTGGTCCCCCATGGTGAACCACTCGAACGTATAAAACCCTTCTCTAGATTCTCCTGTAACTGCTTCTTCAGCTCTTCCGGCTCAACGGTGGCCATTCTATAAAGTGTATTTGATATAGGTAGGGATCTATAAATAAGTTAAATTGAGAAATCAACCTCCTAATTTGGAGGAAGAACATAAAATTATTTAGGGAATATGTCAGTGTAATCCCTCATGATGGGAATATCTTTGAGAAGTATCATCTCCTTTGTCTCAATCATTTGAGCTAGACATGCTTGCTCGTAAGGCAGTAATATCCACACTTAATACAATGATTATAAAGGAGATTCATCTTCCTCCTTACACTTATAAATAATTTGAGGATGATTCAAGATGTTAAGAGTGGTCTCCCTTTACTGACATTTGATGTTGGATTTATATAAAGATAGAAAATCCATGCCCGAGATAACATTGAACTCCACTAAAGGAAGTATGATGATATTTTATAGGAGTTTCAGTCCACAAAAATTAACTAGGGAGGAGTTATATACTTTGAATGCAATAATTTCCCCATTTCCTATTCTCATAGATAACTCAATCTCCAAATTTTGAGGTGGTTTTTTAATGGTTCTACTAAACTTGTATGATATGAAAGAATTCATATCACCATAATAAAATAGTATGTTCACTATTCTTGAATGAATAAATAGTGTACCTTTCACCACATAGTTTTCTGGATCCACCTCAGAAGTAGTGATAGCATAAGACCTTCCTTTTTTCCCTGGAGGTTGTTGTTGATTTCCTCTGACAACACTTGGCTTAGGGAAATTGTTCATAATGCCCATGTTCCTTTCAGTTGAAACACTATACTATTGGCTGATTGTTGATATAAACCTTACTTTATTCTTCCACATTAGTGGGATTCTTCATATCCCTTCAGTAGTTCTTATCTAGATGTCTCATTCTCGAACATTTGAAGCAATTATTGGTTCTCTTTAGACAGTTCCTAGGATGCTTCTTCACACAATTTTGACACGTGGGATTCTTGATCTTCTTTCCATCATGGGATTTATTTTCTAGGTCACCCATATTCGACTACATTTTCCACTTTTTTTCACTGGTCCCATGATACCATTGAGAGTCTATGATCTCTATATAAACCTTGAGGACACAATGAACAATATTCTCATAACTATCGAAGTCTCAAATCACCAACGCTTTTTGTAGACTTGGCTTTAGTTTGATAAAGAAGAGATCCACCTTGATTTTGGTGTTCATGAAAAAGTCGGAGGTGTATCTTGTAAGCCTTATGAATTTTTCTACATACACCCCGATTGACTCATCTTCCTTATACTTAAGTTTGAGGGACTCTTTTTCCATCTTGAGACATAAGGTTCGGGATAAATATTTATTTAAAAAAAATTCTTGAATTCCTCCCAATCCATGGAATCAATTTCCCCCTGGGAATTCATATTCTTGATCAGTTTCCACCACTAATCAGATTCCCCATCAAAATGATAGACCGCCAACATGACTTTCTATTATTCTAAGCACTGGAGGATAGAGAATATCTTTTCAATGGAGTTAATCTACTATTCCACAAGGTGATGATCAGAAGATCCACTAAACATGGGAGGTCTTTACCTCATGAAGGATTAAATAGAAACTTTCTCTTTCCTTAGATGAGGAGGTTGTTCAACATGATTCAAGTTTTTATTCATAACTTGAGCCAACTGAGCAAGTATTGTCATAGAGTTTTGAGCACCCATTCCCATCATACCAAACACATCATTAGGACAATCGTCCCATTTCCTATCACATTGATTATTTGCACGTGTTCTTCTATTTTACACTATTAACTAACAAAAATGACATTAAATTAGGGGGATTTAATACTTAGCTAATAATAATTAAAAGGAAACTTTAAATATAAAAGGATAAAGTCTTAAAGGAAAAGTATATCCTAACTTGTGATTCCTTAAGTTTCAATCTAGGTTACCCATGATATGCTTTCACATTTATTCTTATGGGATTATTTTTTTGTTCCCTTAGTAATTTTTTCATACTAAGATTATGAATTTACCAAATCATATCCCCTAGGAGTTTCAAACCATGAGTGAAGCAAGGCCCGTTTTCGTGCACCAATTCTCATTCGAGTCTATCTCAAAGTGGTGTTTTCAGGTTTTACCCCTAGATACATCTATTCCAGAGCCACATCCACTTGTCCATATCCATACAAGGGTGTATTTTCTTGATAAACCAGTTACTCTATACTTACCAAAATTTAGGGATGTTTTCTTATACTTAGTATCATCCCTAAGGTTCTTACTAAAATGCTCTATTCCTAATCTCCAAAAATAACTAGACCAT
Organism: Viscum album; assembly: GCA_963277665.1. Taxonomy (NCBI): domain Eukaryota; kingdom Viridiplantae; phylum Streptophyta; class Magnoliopsida; order Santalales; family Viscaceae; genus Viscum; species Viscum album. Next base: position 789,271,366 of record OY728166.1, read on the forward strand.
CCTTTGATACTAACTATAGAAGCCCTATCCTTTTACACATATCATTAAATGATTTTAATCAAAATAAATTTTCATTTTACAAGCCAAGGATTGTAAAGTCTAGTGTCTTGGAAGACTAGGTACATAAAACTAAAAAACATGGGACTAAATAAAAAATTTATTTATTTAATCTTCATAGGGATCTTCTAACTTCCATTGTTATCATACATCCTCATAGGATAATATGGGGATAACATGAAAAAAGGGATGATCTAGAATCCCATTAAGAGAATAAGCATAATAATACATCTTTAGCACATGGGTTATAAATCATGACATAATGATATAAAAAAACATGGAACATATGGAATCATAACATATAAACATGGGATATTATAAAAATGAAGTCATAATAATGTTTAAACAATATATAAAATGACTTTAGCACAATCCAAGGCTCATTTCACATAGAGGAGCACAAGTCAAGGTTAACCACCAAGACCGTTGCAAATGATAGAATGAGTCTAGGCTAACCACCAAGATGGTTGCACATAACATCTCATGTGACTCAAAGTTGCCCAATGCATTGGAGCACTATATGGTTGCACTCATATTAACATGTTCATAAATAATTTTTTCACATTAATAATCATATATAATCAATCATACATAAACATAAGGGTACCCATGTAAAGAAATGGATATCATAATCATGGTATAAAGCATAATGAATCGGTGTATCATACAAGGGTCCATGAAAGAAAGGAATTAAAACATACATGGAAATTCATAAGTTAAAATAATAATATATCATGTTAAGTGATTTAAAACATAATTTAAAACTTGTAAGAAAAGTGTTCAAGAAATTTTAGCATTAAAACAATTTAGTGTGGTTTCAAGGAATATACTAAAGAGAATTTAAAATAGAAAAGGGAATAATATTTTATATAAACCCAGAAGTGAACCAAGAAGGTTTTAATAATAAAAATTATGATTTTATAAAAAAAATTGTGGCTTAAAACAGATGATATAGTTCACTTGAAATTGGGTAAGAATTCAGGAAGTTCCCTTAAAACGAGTTTGCATATCGGGAAGTATTGAGGAGAGAATCATTTAAAAACATGTATATCCCTGAAATATAATGATGAATGGATATTAATACATGATTTTATATAATATAAAAAATAATTTAGAATATTTACATAAAAAAAGAAAATATAACTTCATTTGGGTAGAAATAAAGATAGAGCAACCCGAAGGAATAAAGGAGGTTCAAGTAGAATCCCTTACCTTAAGTCTGATTGTGTCCTTCTCTTGATCTTAATGTCCTGGATAACCAAATTAAATTAATTAATTAGTATTTATAGAACCTATTATTCATTTAATTTATTTATTATAACCTTATTAATTTTATTAATGACCTTTTTGATGGGTTAATATGTTCAATTTCATTTTTTAGGAGTGTTTGTTTCCTTGGTTTTCATGACTGGTTTACTTATATACATGTAAGGATAAAAATGTATGATAAGAATGGTTGTACAGAATTGAAGTTGTATGTTATTAGTTAAAATTCATAATATTACATTGTTATAAAATTTATTAGGTTATTTGGAGTGAAGATGAATCATTATATAAAACTTTAATGATAACTGTTTTGGTTAATTCGCGATCTTTTATCACATCGAACAGATTTTTCTTTATAAATTAATATCATATGTAAAAAAGATTCCATAACATTAAATTATAAATAATAAATATATTATAGTTTATTTAAACCATCAAAATGGTTTCATGACCAGAATTGAATATGGTAATAGAAATTTAAAAGCCGTCATCCTTTAATGTGATAAATTCACACATCTCGGATAGTGTTTTCATTTCTAGTATAAAAGGATGGGAAAAGAGAGATGATGATGAATTATTACATTATCATAAAAAAATACAGTAAATTTAATTTATTGTATTTATCATAACATTTGGATAAAAGGATGTGAGTAAAGAAAAAGAAAGAAATGAACTTGAAAGAAAATAAAAGAAATGAAAAGAGGAATTTACCGCTTGAATATATCTTCGTTGAGAACCTATTTTTGGGAGAGGATTTGGTATTTTAAAGAGAACAATGGATTTTGGATGTGGTGAAGATCTTGGGGGAGATTTTAGTATAATTTAGACAAGTCACAAGGCTTGAGAGTAGTGAAGAGAAGAGGGGTGAGGGTGGTTTTTATAGTGGAGGAGAGGAGGGGTTCCCCGTTATTTTAATCATTAGTTTAATATTTTTTCTCAAGACTATGAATATTATTTATTATTGTGACCGAAAATATTAAATAGAGCATTTTAGTTCGAACCAATGGTCATTTACATCATCCATGACTCAAGCATGATGCAGAAATTCATTTATTTAGCATTTCTCATAAATTATCATATTTTACTATTTACCAAAAATTCAAATATTTTAGAAAAATCCCAAAAATTAACCCCAGCCATTTTTTTACATGTAGAATACAAAAATGAACTCCATTTTTCAAAAATAATTTTCTAAATTTGATAGTTTTAATTTTTAATTAAAATCATAATTTACTTGAAAAACACAAATTTTAAAATTAAAACTACTTTTCTAACACTTTAAAAAATTAATTAAGGTATCATAAAATTATATTATGATCATAAGACATAAAAATAATAATTTATGAATTAATTTTATGAAAATAAATTTTCTTTTAGTTTATTAAATTAATCATAAAATTGTAATTAAATATACATGACTTACAAAAATGCCAACACTTTATTAATAATCTTTAAAAATATTTATTTACTTATACTATGATATAATTATACCATATTTTCACTTATAATATTGATAACTTTTATTTATAATTTCATTGGCGATGTTACTATTACATTGGTTGGTTTACTATTCATAAGGGTCACATTGCTATTCAAAAGTTCAAGTTACTATTCCATTGGTATATGTTTCTTAACTTCTAGAGATACCTATTATTTCACTCATTCTTCATTTATATGGTTTGTATTGTGTTATATATGTAATATTATGTTATTATACTATAATACATAATTATAAGATGGTAATTTCATTGATAAAACATTGGGTCATTACAAAGGCGGTGGGTGGGTGTTGATAGATATAAATCATAGTCATTTTCTCCCTATAGAATATCAGTATATGAATGGTAATAGTGTCTGTCTGATTCACATTTCATAGAAACAATTATTAGAATATTGATTACCATGACTAATACATCTCTTTGAGGGGAATAGATTGCCTTAGAGATGGTGGGGGTGGGGCGGGATCTTCACACAATGGTTTTTCTTGAGTTGTTTCTTCTCTTCCCCCCCCCCCCATAAAGGTTTCTAGCATCTCTCTATGCCATTGGAATTATTCTCCAAGGGTATATAGTATTTATTTCATCTATTTCATTTATTTATTTTTATCTTCCTCTTATTCTTTTCTCTAAAATATGTTTGGTGTGTCACCCCAAAACCTGCACCTCTGACGCGACCATACTGTTCTGGTCGCTTCAAGGCCACCGATAGTAGGTATTCATCTGGTACAGATGTTATTGATTCCTATAACTATGTCAGATATAAAATATAGTATAATAATTAATCATTGTTATGTAATAGGGATTTAAAGAAAAAAATATATTATGTCATGCTTACACATGTTTCCCACACTTTTTTGTGTTTTCATTTGTTAGTAACCCATATTTATTTACATGTGCCTCCTTCCATAGCACATGTTGTGGGATGGAAGTAAATTTGGATTTGGAGTCATTAATCTCTATATAAATAGAGGAACATAATTATGTTGTTGTTTCATTTCACATAAAGGTATTGCAGTTGATTTAAAATGCGTACCAATTTTTTTTCAAGTGAAGCATACCTCATCCTTGCTTTATGGTAGGGGTATGTTGGTTTTGCTGCTCATTCCTTATTTTCAACACTCAATTTTTGTTTCATAAATAAAAAAATTTCAATCAAAGTGATGAAATTGTGCTTCACGTTTGATTCAATAATTTTGTGTTTATCACTGTTAAATAGGGCAATTATACTTGTTTTGAAAATTACAATGTAGGTGGAGGTGATTTGGAGGGCCCTTGATGAAGTGGAAGAAAAATGGGCCAAAATTGCATGGATCCATGGACATCTGTCCACTGTTTTGAATATTACGAGAAATCCGTCCATACAAATGGGTTGATATTTTGTGAACCTTTCCATATTTTAATAGGCTACATTTCATATTAAGTAACCCAATCCTGATTCGGCCTCTATGGGTCCCATAAAAACTGATTTGTCCAAGCCACCGAATTTGGACCAAGTCAAATGCGGTGTTCTGTATTTTATCAATATCTTGAGTTGTAGTTGTCCAAATTCTTCCAAACTTTAGGTGGAGATATTAAAGAGGTAGGGATACAACTTTTCTATTTTTTCCAAAGCTATATAATACTGTATGAAGGCCTAAACATGTCGTGAAAGTGGATTGATGAAATCTGTGTGCCTAAAACCACCTTCTAATTTTCCTATAAAAGGGCACCAAGGGAACCTCATTTGGAAGTTAGGCCAAGGAGTTAAGTGCTGCCAATTTGGAGTCCTAGAGGATTCTCCTAATCACATTGTAGGTTCTGGAGGCCCCTATTTTCATAGGGGGGTCAACAACGAAGAAGGAGTTCAACCCGAGCTTCCTCCTCCTCCCGATGTCGAGCTAAAAGTTGGGTGTTTGTTGTGAGGGAGCTACACACATGTCAAGGGAGTTCCGATGCATACACTAGCTACTGGTTTGGAGTAATTTGGGTTTTTAAACATTTAATTCCATGTATCTTATTTTATTTTAGATTTGAATGCTTGATTTGATACATGTGAGTGTTATGCTCTTAATTTCTAACCGATCGGTGTGAGGTTTTGAGTGCGTGACTTGTGTTGTTCCGATTGGACATCACAAGAATACTTTTCATAACCACCTTATTGAGATTTCAATATGATTTGGAAGCTCTTATTCCATGCATAAGTACTGGACCTCGACAATACGATTGTCACTTCAAGGTTTGGTCCTTAAAGCATTGAAATAAAAGCTTAGGAATTAATCGGGATTCCAATTAACTCCAACCAAAGAATTACTCTAAATCTAAGATGAATCTCTATGAACAATGAACTTGATATGTGTGTAGTGAAATCACATCGACCCTTTTATCTCATATTTCTCAAAATCCACTTAGTCACTCATCTTTTAAGCTATTTCAACTAAGTCATTGTTTTAAACTGTTTTCAAAACCACCCCCTCTCTTAGTCATTTTTATTAAAAATACACACTCTAAACCTACCAACGCTCCTTGAGAGACGACCTAGGGTCTTCCCTAGACTATAAATCAACCTTAAAAATATAATCAATTTGATGTGTCACGACATCACGGTCAAATTTTGGCGCCGTTTCTGGGGAGCGCTTTGGTTTTTAGTGCGTGTTTTTGATAAAGTAGTTGTAAATTTTGTGAATATTTGTTTGTTTTTTTCTACCTTTTTATTTCTTTTTGTGTTCTGGTCCATATCTTGTGTAGGTTCTGTGCATGATGCGTTCTACTTCGGGAGACTTACCACCTTTCGAACCCTAACTGGAGAGGATCCTACGTCAGCGACACCGAGACGCACAAGACCCCCTTTTGAAGGAGGACACACCACTCGAGACTCTTCTAAACCCATATTCTTCTGGAACCAAATTAGAACCTGAAATAATCTTCTATAACATGTCTGAAAATAATTGAACATTAAAAAAATTAACCTCTCCTGATGTTGATATCCAACCCACTTACATTCAAATTCAAGGCGAGGCACCTAATTTTGAACTAAAATCCGGTCTAATCCATTTATTACCAAGATTTCATGGATCGCCTGGAGAAGACCCTCATAAGCACTTAAAATAATTTCATACTTTGTGTTCAACCTTAAAACCTACTAATATGGATGAATAACAAGTGAAGCTTAGGGAATTCCCATTTTCATTATAAGACACTGCAAAAGATTGGTTATACTATGTCAATTCACCAATTAGGGGCTGGGCAGACATGAAATGCCTTTTTCTTGAAAAATACTTCCCAGCCACTCGAACTGCAACTATAAGGAAAGAAATATGTGGTATAAGAAAATCTCAAGGGGAAACATTACATGAATATTGGGAATGCTTTAAAAGGTTATGTTCAAGTTGCCCACACCACCAAATAAGTGATCAACTTTTAATTCAATATTTTTATGAAGGTTTGATTCCTATTGATCGAAATATTATTGATGATGTTGCAGGTGGTTCATTGGTAGATAAGACCCCAATTTCTGCAAGAACCCTCATTGAGAACATGGCATAGAACACTCAACAATTCGGTACACGGTCCAGTGTTTCCATTCGAGGTGTCCATGAGGTGAAAAGTACTGAGTTTGAGAAGAAGGTGGACACGAAGTTTGAAGAGTTAAGTACCATTCTACAAAAACTTGCTCTCTCCCAAGGGAAATATCAATCTCCTCCTCCAATCCATTGTGGAATCTTCTCTTCTGACACCCACTATTCTAACCAATGTCCTCAATTGAGAGAAACTTCTGAGAGTTGTGAGTCAATATTTCCAGGACTCCCCTTTAACCAACCCTTTAGGCAAGAACCATACTATCCATCCAACCAAGGGTGGAAGGACAACCAAGCCTATAGTCAGGGGGTATTCAAACCAACCTCAACAGTAATGGAACCAACATGGTCAGAGTAGTCATCCACCACCACCCAGAAATCCTCAACCACCCGAAAGGCCATTCCAACCACCCCCTCCAAAAACCGAGCCTAGACTAGAAGATATGATGAAGCAAATGGCTGCCAATAATATCCAATTCCAACAAACCACCCAAGCAGCCATACAAGACCTAAAGACCCAACTAGGCCAACTTGCCAACTCGGTGGGGGAAATCCAAAGTCATGGGTCGGGTAAACTACCATCTCAACCAGTAGTAAACCCTAGGGATAAAGGAAATGTTAGTGCCTTCACCCTTAGGAGTGGGACACAACTCAAAATCCAAATGACTCCTCTATTATATTCCTCCCATCCAAAGGAAACCACCATCCCAACTGCTGAAAATGGTCCAAGAGAAGAAAACCATTTTCCTGAGAGAAACCCTTCCAAAGGAAAGACTATGGCTTTTGATGAGCCACCTATCCCAACCATTCCTCTTCCATTTCCTCAAAGGGCTGTCCAACCTAGGAAACAAAAAGAAACCGAACTTGATAAAGAAATCTTGGAAACTTTCAAGAAAGTACAGGTTAACATTCCTTTGATTGATGTTGTGAAGCAAATTCCAAGATATGCCAAGTTTTTGAAGGAGATATGTACACACCGAGGGAGGCTTCATGGTGATGAGAAGGTGAGCCTGGGGAGGAATGTTTCAGCATTAATAGATCCATCACTTCCTACCAAGTGCAATGATCCTGGGACATTCTCGATTTCGTGCACCATAGGGGAGTATTCATGTTCCAACGCTATGCTTGATTTGGGTGCTTCTATTAATGTGATGCCTCACTCTATTTACTCTTCATTGCAGGTCGGTGAACTGAAGCCCACTGGTATTGTCGTTCAGCTAGCAAATCGGAGTACAGCACACCCCTCTGGTGTGTTAGAGGATGTTCTTGTGAGGGTGCAAAATTTAATTTTTCCTGCTGATTTTTACGTGCTTAAAATGGAAGATGATAGGATGAATGGACATGCCCCAATTATATTGGGGAGACCTTTCTTGAAAAATTCCAGAACCATAATTAATGTCCATAATGGTACATTATCTATGGAGTTTGGTGGTAATATTGTCCACTTCAATATCCTTGATGCCATGAAGCACCCCTCAGAAGAACACTCCTCTCTCTCTGTCAATTCAATTGATGTTCTCCCTTCCCCTGAAACAACTTATTTTCATTCACTTGATCCCCTTTCTGAGTTTTCTTCATTGATTGAAATGTTAGGTAATGAATCATGCATTGATTGTTGTAGCGGTCTAGAGAAATGTCATGCATGTTTGTTAATTGATGATTTCTTGAACACAAAGGATCACATGACCATCGATGATACTGCTAAGCTTGTAAAAGATCATTCCTCATCTAAGGATGTTACCATTAAGCAGTTAGATGAGATCAGTGACTTCTCACTTTCACACACACTTCCGTCAATCCAAAATCCCCCAGAATTGGAACTGAAACAACTGCCTCAAGATTTAAAATACTCATATCTTAAGAATGGAAACAAGTTGCTCGTCATCATTGCTAGTTCACTCCCTCCTGAGCATGAATTGCGACTACTTGATCTTTTGAAGAAGTATAAACAAGATTTGGGATGGAAACTTGCTGAAATTCCTGGCATTAGCCCATCAATTTGTACACATCATATTTTATTAAATGATGAGGCTAAACCAGTGAGGCAGTCACAACATCGACTGAACCCAAACCTACTTGATGTTGTAAAAAAAGAAGTAACAAAACTTTTGGATGATGGAATCATTTACCCTATTTCTGACACCCAATGGGTCAGTCCCGTTCAAGTAGTTCCTAAAAAAATTGGCCTTACTGTAGTTAAAAATGAAAATAATGAATTGGTTCCAACTCGTGTGTACAATAGTTTGCGTGTCTGTATAGACTATCGCCGACTAAACCAACACATTAGGAAGGACCATTTCCCATTGCCATTCATTGACCAGATGCTAGAGAGGCTAGCAGGGAAGTCCCATTACTGTTTCCTTGATGGGTATTCTGGATAATTTCAGATCCATATTGCCCCTGAGGATCAGGAAAAGACAACCTTTACTTGCCCCTTTGGTACATTTACTTATAGAAGGATGCCATTTGGTCTGTGCAATGCTCCAGGTACTTTCCAACGATGTATGGTTAGTATTTTTTTGGATTACCTGGAGAATTGTATGGAGGTTTTTATAGATGATTTTACTATTTATGGATCCTCTTTTGATGAATGTTTGAGTAGTCTTGCTTCTGTCCCACGTCGCTGTATTGAAAAGAATCTCGTATTAAATTATGAGAAATGCCATTTCATGGTACGACAAGGCATAGTTTTGGGACATGTCATTTCTGGGGAAGGTATCCAAGTGGACAAATCAAAAGTAGATATCATTTCCTCCCTACAATTCCCTAAAAATGTTCAGGATGTGCGGTATTTCCTGGGTCATGCTGGATTTTATCGTCGTTTCATTCGTGACTTTAGTAAAATTGCACTCCCCCTCTCCCGATTACTCCAAAAAGAAAAAGAATTTGTTTTTGATAAAAAATGTGAGGAAGATTTCAATAAGTTAAAATGGAGACTCACGTCACCCCCGGTAATCCAACCACCTCAGTGGGATTTACCATTTGAGCTCATGTGTGACACCTCTAACTATGCAGTTGGGGCAGTCTTGTCACAAAGGGTCGATCGAGCTCCACATGTAATTGCCTATGCCTCACGTACTTTGGACCCTACCCAAGAAAACTACACCACCACTGAAAAAGAATTTCTTTCCATTGTGTTTGCCTTGGATAAATTCAGGTCATACCTTTTAGGGTCTAAAGTCATTGTGTTCTCAGACCATGCAACCCTCCGGTATCTCCTAAAAAAACCGGAAGCCAAACCACGTCTCATTCGTTGGATGCTCCTCCTTTAGGAATTCAATCTAGAAATTAGAGATAAAAAAGGAGTAGAGAATGTGGTGGCAGACCATATCAGTAGGATGCCCCCATCCTCAGACATTGTCTCATCCCCCTATATTCCCATTAATGACTTGTTTCCTAATGAGAAATTGTACAAAGTGCAAGATGTTATTCCCTGGTATGCTGAAATTGTAAATTATTTGGTATCATCTTGCATTCCTACTGATTTCAACAAAAATCAGGCCAGCCGTCTAAAACATCAGTCCTGTTGGTATATTTGGGATGACCCCTACCTATGGCGCACATGTAGTGATCAAGTTATTAGGTGTTGTGTTCCCGATAGTGAGTTTCAGTCTGTCCTTAGGTTCTGCCACACACTTGCTTGTGGGGGCCACTTTGGTCCCCAATGGACTGCTCGCAAGGTCTTAGATTCTGGTCTCTTTTGGCCCACATTGTTTAGGGATATACATAAATTCTTTAAATCTTGTCCTCACTGTCAAAGAATGGGGAATGTCTCTAAAAGAAATGAGATGCCCCAAAAACCCTTGCTCTTCCATGACATTTTTGATGTTTGGGGCATTGACTTTATGGGACCATTCCCCAATTCATTTGGGAACCTTTACATTCTTCTGGCAGTGGATTATGTTTCAAAGTGGGTAGAGGCACGAGCCATGAGGACAGATGATTCCAAGACAGTTGTGGAATTTTTGAGAACCCAAATATTCTGTAGGTTTGGATTACCTAGGTTTATCATCAGTGATCAGGGTTCTCATTTCTGCAACCGCACAATGAAATCTCTTTTGCACAGGTATGGGGTTGGGCATCGAGTGTCTACTGCTTATCACCCACAAACAAATGGTCAAGCCGAAGTGTCAAATAGAGAGGTAAAAAAGATTCTTGAGAAAACAGTTCATCCAAACAGAAAAGACTGGAGTCTTAGACTCGATGATTCATTATGGGCTTACCGTACTACATTCAAAACTCCAATTGGCATGTCACCATATCGGCTATTTTTTGGGAAGAGTTTTCACCTCCCTATTGAGGTAGAGCACTGGGCCTACTGGGCCATTAAACAATGAAATTCTAATCTTTCTGGTGAAGGTATTCAAAGGAAGTTGCAGATTCAGGAGTTAGAGGAAATGAGAAGAGATTCATATGAGAACTCTCAGATTTATAAGGAGCAAACCAAGGCTGCCCACGACCATCTCGTCCTTCATCATCAATTCCACATCGGGCAGAAGGTCCTCCTCTACAATCCAAGGCTGAAGTTGCACCCTGGTAAGCTTCGTTCCCGTTGGTTTGGACCTTACATTGTTACTAATTTCTCTCCATTTAGTGTTGTCGAGGTTCAAAATGAAGACACCAAGCAAACCTTCACTATCAATGGGCAGTGGTTGAAGCACTTCCATGAAGCCATTCCGGAGTCCCCAATGGAGGAACTCCATGTTCAAGAAGCGGTCTATGAATAACACTCACCAGGTTTTATCCTTCCTTCCCACAGTCTCTTTTATTACAGTGAGGACACTGCATTCTCTAGGTGTGGGGGGATGGGTACATTCCTGGGTTAGTTAGGAATTTTTTTTTTATTATCTTTCCTTCTTCTTCTCTTTTTCGCTTGTTGCATGGTATTGTCACTTCCCCCCCTCGTGGTTACATCCCTGTGTTTGTTAGGAATTTTTCATTGTCTCTCTTCTTTGTTCTCTTTTTCGCTTGTTTCATGGTATTGTCACTTTCCCCCCTATTTCCCCTCCTCACTTCTGTGCTAAAATGATAATTTTTTATGCCTAATTTATCATGGAAAATGATGCCCGTTTTATCATTGAATTTATTGAAAATACCTGAGGAATTTCCCATTTTCATGTTGTTTTAACATTCAAAAAAAATTCTGATGAAATGTGCATTTCAGCATGAATTCAACATTGTGGTGTGAATTTCTCTTGAAAATTGGTTGTTGGTCGATGATATGAATGGTTGTATCATTTTGAAGCCATTGAGAAGAGTGGTACCCTTTTTTGTGAATAGTTTAAGGGGAAATTATGTCATTTAATCTCTCCACAAAATTTTTCACCCAACCATGAAGTGTGAATATTTCTTACTTTATTGAAGGTAAATATAAGTTAGGTTAATTTTTCTCTACTTTCCAAATGATCTTTACATACGTTCGTTCCTTATCCGATCTATTTCATTATTGTACCAGATTGACCTACGCGTGTGTACCTGTTATCTGACTTTTGTATGCCCTAAAAAAAACAAAAAAATGGGGTTGTATTTTGGGCAGGTCAAAAACCACCCTTTCTCAACTTTTGATGTTGTTATAACTATTACAATTAGTGTCGTGAGGACATCAAACATGGGTTGAGATAAGAGTGTGAGATTTGTTCCAAGTGAAACTTTTGAAAAAATAAATAAATATTGAGGGGAGTGATGAAATGTACAGCATATGGGGATATCTAGGTCGGGATCTTTAGGTTTGACTTCTGGGAATGCTTAATTGAGTGGGTCTTGGAATTTTATTGCAAAGGATGTAGGGCAGGTTCGGTGGAAAGAATCAAGTCAGTAGACTAATTTTAAAATAACTTATATTTATTTAATAGAAAGTGGAAAGAATAGCATGAAATTGTTGTCACACACACACGTGTAGAATTGGTGACATGATTAACTTTTGAATTATTTTCTTTGATTGGTATCATTAGTCTCTTCGAATTTCATTTGGATACAATTTTTGAGATGACTTTTTCCATGATCACTGAGAATAACTCCTCGGTGTGATTTTTGCTTTGATCACAATTCTATCAGAAATTAATTTCTCAAGAATGTTAAATCTTCATGAATTTGGGAATATCTACATGCATAATTTTTAGGAATGTGAATTTTCCCAGGAGTGAAAATGTTTAGGTGTGGGGGTGTGATTGTACCACGATTCACTGTTTCATTTTCACCCTTACACCGCTGTACTAAACATATTTTGTATTGAAAATTATAAAAATATTATCAAATTTTTCTTCATGTTTGATTAAATAATTTTGTGTTTATCACTGTTAAATAGTGCAATGATACTTGTTTTGAAAATTACAATGTAGGTGGAGGTGATTTGGAGGGGCCTTGATGAAGTGGAAGAAAAATGGGCCAAAATTGCATGGATCCATGGACATCTATCCACTATTTTGGATATTACTCGAAATCCGTGCATCCAAATGGGATGAAATTTTGTGGACCTATCCAAAATTTAATAGTCTGTATTTCATATTAAGGAACCAAATCCTGATTCGGCCTCTATGGGTCCCATACAAACTGATATGTCCAAGACACCTAATTTGGACCAAGTCAAATGAGGTGTTCTGTATTTTATCGATATATTGAGTTGTAGTTGTCAAACTTCTGCCAAACTTTCGGTAGAGACAGTCAAGAGGTATGGATACAACTTTTCTATTTTCTCCAAAGCGAGATAAGACTGTCTGAAGTCTGAAACGCATCGTGCAAGTGGATTGATGAAATCTGTGTGCCTAAAACCACCTTCCAATTTTCCTATAAAAGGGCACCAAGGGAACCTCATTTGGAAGTTCGTCCAAGGAGTTAAGTGCTGCCAATTTGGAGTCCTAGAGGAGTCTAATAATAACCTTTGAGGTTCTGGATGCCCCTATCTTCATAGGGGGATCAACAATGAAGAACGAGTTCAACCCGAGCTTCCTCCTCCTCCCGATGTCGAGCTAAAAGTTGGGTGTTCGTTGTGAGGGAGATACACACATGTCTAGGGAGTTCCGATGCATACAATAGCTACTGGTTTGGAATAATTTTGGTGTTTAAACATTTAATTCCATGTATCTTATTTTATTTTAGATTTGAATGCTTGATTTGATACATGTGAGTGTTATGCTCTTAATTTCTAACCGATCGGTGTGAGGTTTTGAGTGCGTGACTTGTGTTGTTTCGATTGAACATCACAAGAATCCTTTTCATACCCACCTTATTGAGATTTCAATATGCTTTGGAATCTCTTATTACATGCATAAGTACTGGACCTTGACAATACGATTGTCACGTCAAGGTTTGGTCCTTAAAGCATTGAAATAAATGCTTAGGAATTAATCAGGATTCCAATTAACTCCAACCAAAGAATTACTCTAAACCTAAGATGAATCTATATGAACAATGAACTTGATATGTGTGTAGTGAAATCACATCGACCCTTTTATCTCATATTTCTCAAAATCCACTTGGTCACTCATCTTTTAAGCTATTTCAACTAAGTCATTGTTTTAAACTGTTTTCAAAACCACCCCCTCTCTTAGTCTTTTTTATTAAAAATACACACTCTAAACCTACCAACGCTCCTTGAGAGACGACCTAGGGTCTGCCCTAGACTATAAATCAACCTTAAAAATATAATCAATTTGACGTGTCACGACAGCACGGTCAATGATGTCTCGTTAGAATTGTGAGAAAGCCTTTGTGAATCTTTTCAACAATCTTTAATATATATTTCTTGTGGGAGTAATATACTTTTCACTCTAAAAGGGATGATGAAGAGTAAGTCAATGTTTTATTATTTTATTTTTTAGTAAAATTAAGAAATGATATCATAATGTTACTATAATATCTTCCCACATCAGTGTCTTAAGCGTGGGCACAACATGGTTCCATGAATCTACATCAATCATCACACGTTGTCGAGTGAAGATACTAATGTAACTACTAAACACAGCCTTATTGGGGTTAACATGCTGGCCTTATGCATTCCATCTGACCTCGTATTTGATGTTTTTGATTTTCTACTTACTGATTTTTTCTAACACCATCAAACTATAACTCTTTTATTTTTTCCATTTCACCAGTACTTCATTACCTATCATTTACTCAGATTCAACATCGTCAATATGTTGTTCATCTATAATGATAGCATCATCATGTGAAAATGGTCATTGTATGTCTGCACTGGGAGTAACAACAGGTTGAGAAACCTGTTGTTCCTTAGGATTGGTAGCACCAGCATGTGCAAAAGGACATTGTTCCTCTACACTATGAGCAGTAGAAAGTTGAGAGACTTGTTATTCCTTAGGATTGGGAGCACCAGCACATGCAGAAGTCATTATATGCAGAATTGGTTTAATATTTAATTTAGATTACATAAATTTAGCATCAAACAGATATTAACATGAGGTAACACAATGTATATTACAAAAAATATATAACCTGATTATTGAACTCTCTTTTTTTAAGGCTGAAGGGATTTGACCCCTCTATCGACTATCAAAATTCCTTTATTGTGGTCTCCTTTGATGTACAAAATTCCTTCTACATTGGGACCACTATGAAATGATTTAGAAGTCCCAATGAAAGGGTCATACTTAGTTGAATTTTCATATAATCCTTCAGTGATTTTGGTCGATACCATTACAATTGACCACTTTAGGTTTTCGGGATCTAGAACATAGAATACTTGTATTGCCTATGATGCCATTATAAATGGTTTTTTCTTTATACCCTTCCTTACTGAAATCAACTTTCATGAATCTAAATTTATCTATTTTAACAACACTCATATTATAAACCCACTTTAATTGAAAAAACAAAACTTGGAATGTTGTATAATCCAACTTCTATATTTGTTTGATGATACCAAAGTATGAAATATTCACGTAAATTGAATTTATGTCCTTAATAATGGAAACATGCATCGCTTCAGCCACAAGTGTAACTCCACTATTTTGCATGGTATTATCTTTATCATGTTCATTTTTATAGAACGTATAACCATTAATTATATAACCATTGTAAGATAATACATACACACTTGGTCCTCTAGCTAGCCATCGAAGACATTCTAAAATTAAATCCAAATTTTCATCTGAATCCTTAAAAATATGTTCTTGAAACCATCCTATAAACTATTGGTTATGTGTATTTGATATCCATATTTTATCCCTTGATGGATTCAAATGCCTAAGAGTTTCTTTGTGGGTTTCAACATATGGGACAACCTCTAAACGGTTGTGCAAAACATAAAGGTGAGCCTACTTCTAATCTGTAATATTGATTGTGACAACATCTCTTCCAGAAATTCCTTTACCCACAAGCTACCCAGTGTGATGAGATTTCGGTAGACCAATGTTTTCCGCATCATATAGGTATTAGGTACCAAAGTTAACAGCTTCCTCAATAATATATCACTCTACAACACAACCCTTTGACCGACTTTTGATTTTTGACATACCCTTTCAAAATCTTCATATATCGTTCAATGGGGTACATCCATCTATAGTGTATAGCACCACATAGTCGAATATCTCTCACTAAGTGAACCATAAAATAAACCATTATATCAAAAATGTTGGTGGGAAGAACATTTCCAATTCACATAATATGGCGGAAATTTCTCTTTTCATAGTTGACAATTTCATCGGGTCTATAACTTTACAGCATATAGCTTTGAAGAAGAAATGGAGATTGTTTAATGTATGATGGAAATTCTTGAGAAAAATGCAATATAAATCTATAGGGATTATATTTTGTATCAAAACATGGCATTCATGCGATTTCATACACATTAACTTTAAATCTGTCATTGACATGATAATATTGATATTCTATGAATACCCCTCAAGAACCTTTACATCATTCAAGAAGTTCCAAAACAGAAATCTCTCCTTCCTAGAAAGAGTGTAAACAGCTAGAGGAAGAAAAGTTCATTTTTCACCCTTCACTGGCGCCAACTCTTCTATTATTCTCATGTCAACCATGTCCAACCTAATCTTAATTTCATTCTTTATTTTTTCAGGTGCATTTAGAAATGTGATGGTGAAACTATCACATACATTTTTTTCAACATGCATAACATCAAGAAAATGTCTGACGTACAGACAATTCCAATATGGTAATTCAAAAAAAACTGATCACTTTTTCCAATCGGTTTTCATAAGGTTTTTTGAAAATGATTTACCAAAAGCAATGTCCACATCTTTTAATTTATCAAACAAGTGATGACCTGTTGGTGGAGATAGTGTTGTACGTTCTTCTGAACATCCATTAAATGATTTCATACAAGATCAGTATTTATATCTTCGGGGTAGAAATTTGTGATGTCCTAGAAACACGGTATTCGATGAATGTTTCAACCTAATTGAGTGTGTACCTTATTCACAAATTGGACACCTTTGAGTTCCTTTAATGTTGTATCCTAAAAAATTTCCATAAGTAGGAAATTCATTTATCATCCTGTACAACATGGATCTTAATGAGAAATCTTCATTTTTGTAAGCATTATACAACGTAACACCTGAATCCCACAACAATTTCAAATCATCGATCAATGGAGCCAAATAAACATAAATATCATTACTCGGTTGTTTTGGTCCTGATATAAACATAGATAAAATGATGTATTTTCATTTCATGCATAACCACGGTGGAAAGTTATAATTTACCAGCATAATCAGCCATGTACTGTGAGTACTGCTTTGAAAATCAAAAGGATTCACTCCATTTGTAGATAACGCAAGATGAAGGTTTCTCACCTCGCTTCCAAATTTAGGATTCTCATGATCGATTTTATTCCACTAAGGAGATTTTACCAGTTGACGTAATTTCCCATCTTTATTCGTTGTATTTGTGTGCCATGTTAATCGCCCTATAATATCCTCACTTCTATATAGGCACCTAAACTTGGAATGATCATAAAGTACCATAAAACTTTCATAGGACCGGATTTATATTTCTTCTATCAAGAAGCACCACACTTTAGGCATTCTATTAGTTATATGTGGTCCTTGATAGATAGTATACAGTTATTCGGGCAGATAAGAATTATTTCAGAGATCATACCCATTGAGTGTAGCATTCATTTGGAATCATATGTTCGGCTAGGGAATTCATTATCTTCTAAGAGCATGTCATTCAAGAGAGAAAGTAGTTCTTTAAAATTGGTGTCACTCCATCTGTTGTCTCTTTCAAATTATACAACTTCAGTATGGTTGACAATGTTGTATATTTAATGCAACCAACATACAATGGCGTCTTTGCACAACTCTTTAACTTCTCAAACAATTTTGGGCAATCACAAAGTTCATCTTCAAATGTCCTTTTCATTTATTCAATATGATCTTCATCATCATTCACATCTATAATCACATCCTCGATACAGTCTTCTTCATTGTCCACAAATCATATCATATGATTCATAAAATGCAGTGTTATCCCATCCACTAGCTACATTCGTTTTCTCCTCAGGTTTATTCTAACATTTATAACTTTGATCTATTCCATGATAGATCAAGTGTTCTTCTAACTCCTCTGAACTAATTAGTATTGAATAATAATAGTATAAACAATGAAAAAGGATTTTAGAAGGATCATATGCATGATATTTTTCAAAGTTGATGAACTCTTTCACTCCATCTTCATACTCTTTTGTCATATGATTGGCATCCATCCATTCTTTATTCATATCCATCCTATTTGATTCAGTAATATTAATATTTAACAAAATAAATACACAAAATGGGCCTTCCAAATAAAGGGATATCAACATTTGAATGATAGTTATTATTGAATTTTGTTGCCTGAGACTCATCCCCTTAGAAGCTAACACCAAACCAGAAAGAAGATGCAATTGTAGAGGACTCCCCTAATTTAAACCATGCATGTGATGTTGGATTAAAAGTAGTTTTAGGAGTTGCAATGGGGTTAAACATTAATTCACCTTTTGCGGGGGTGAGGTCATGATGGATATCCTATGTGTTGGATATAGTTAGTTATGTGCCCTTTCTATGGTGTTATTATCAATCTAGTTGTATTCCCTGTATAATGTAATGGTTTTCCTAATTCTATAAAAATCTAAACTTAAAAGATTATAGAAAAACTACATTTCAGATGTCCTTTGAAAACTATTTATAAAATCACACTTGAACTCCCATTAAAAAATCCAACCATTTACAAAAATTACTTTTTAAAATAACTCACCCTTTTTAAAATAAACCAATCAGTTCCAAGTACTCTTTCACAAAACCACAATTCTTTTTTTTAAGCATTCAAGGCAACTTCATTAACTAACAGTCTTAATCATTTAAAATGAGTGACAACCCTCTATATTTTAAAATTTTTCATTTAAAACTTCACACACCCCAGGTTAAAATGAAACCAGTATTAAATATGCTTTCAAAACATTCACATCCCTTTATGAAAGCCAATCGGGTGAGTTGACAAACACTTGGCATGTAGCCTAAGTTCATACCAAGTGTTTAAATCATTTTAAAGCTATTTAAAACCAAAAAATGGTATGTTGAACATATATAATTTTTTAAGAAACATTTCAAAACACTTGAATCATTTTAAAAGAGTCACTTAGGCATCTTCACAAATACATAAATCTCAAGAGAGACACTTTATAAAAGACACATGAATCAAAAATAACCAACATTTTATAAAATATAAAGCTATAAAAGGTTTACACATGATCCAAAATATAAAGGTAAATCAAAAATAAATTTATTTGCAAGAGAGGCACTTTATAGTAAATATCTTAAAATAACACAAAATAAATATTGTCTCTTTATGCCCTATAATGACCTCTACATCTCATTATCATTATATCTTTAACTAGTGACTATGAAACACCACTATAAAAGTGTAACCCTTTCTTTTTACCTATATCATAGACAACTAAGTCTATATATGCACCAATGTGTATATGTATGGTGTGAGTAAAGAGTCTAGTAGGATATCGTCAAAGATTTTATACCATTCATTTCTTAAGACAAACCAAAAAATTATAGTTTTAGGGAAAATAATGAAAATAATTTTATTACATGGGGTTGAGTAAATAAAACTAACAAAACATATTTTTTTATTTTAAAGAAAACATAATTTACCAAGATACATCCATAAGATAAAAAATAAAAAAAAAATATCAAGCATCAACCATTAAGGGGTACCTACCAATGGCCTAAAGAGAATATAAGTTGAAAAATTAAGGGAATCATCACACTAGAATATTGTTGCAATATAAATGCAACACAATCAACTCACCATTAATAGTCTCATCGAGAAGGCAATTCCAATAGCTAGTGTGAGACCTAAGATAGGGGTACTATAAATGTGTGACTATAATATTATAACTCGTGTCTCTAGAATTCACATATCTCTACCTAAATATTCTCATGATGTTTTTCTAAAATTCCAACACTAATAATCGATTAAACACATTTATAAAACTATCAGGTCAACATGGTATAACATTCATTGAAGCATCCACTTACACATTAACACTCATAATTAAACATGATAAAATTTCAAATATATATTAGAAATAAAGAAGTGCATGAAAAAGAGATGTAAATAAAATAAGGACATTTTTAATTCAATCAAAACAAGTCATTATGTTGTGAAAAAAGAAATTAAACCATGATTTTTAAAAAAAAATCAATAATAAATCATACCATTTATATAAGTCCAATTATTTCTCAATTAATTTAAAACAATTAACCATCCTAGGCTATGTCAAATAGATGAAAGAGTATAGAATCACCAATATTAGACAAATCGAATTGAAACACTTTCTTCAAATGAAGGTAGATAAGGATAGATAGAGACTCCATACACCCTAGACACCAAAAACTCCAAGTTTTAGAATATAATTAACCATTTATTTGAATGTCATGGTCATTCAGAGAAATAGAAACAAGAAAGAGGAAAGAAAAGGCGCAAATAAGAACATATCTTAGATTTGGAGGTCCAACGACAACAGTAAGGACCGACGACGCTTGAGTCGGGGTCGGTGGCGGCGGTAGCAGAGGCCACGGAGGGCAGCGACTGAGCTGGGCCGACGGTGGCATATGCGTCGGCGGCAGTGGCAGTGACACTAGAGGGAGCGGAGGCAGTGGAGGTAGGCATCGAAGGTAGGAAGCAATGGCAGCAGGAGGAAGCGGCGGCAGGGGTCCGGTTCCGCGAGAGCTTGAGTGCAAGCGGCGACAGGGTACTGTTAGGGTTTCTTTTATAATGAAACGAAAGGTTTTTATCAACGCTTATTGGAGAGCGGTGATAAAGGTACGTTTTATCAGCGCTAATAAAATGTCATCTTTATCAACGCTAAAATTATAGCATTGATACAGACATAATTTATCAGTATTTTTTAGCATTGATAAAGGACTATCTTTATCAGCGCTAAGAAAGCATTGATAAAGATCTAATGTTAATAAATATATATTTATTTAAATGATTTCAAAATTATAATAAATAAATTTATTATATTTTTAATTATATATAATAAATGCATTAAATAAATATATATATATATATATATTTATATATATTAGGTGTTTGGGGGTACAATTACATTAAACATGCACACACCACACACACAGGTCGGAAAAGCAGACTTTAGTCCCCTCATAGGATAGTTTACCAATCAAGCCTTATTTATTCATTACACGACCCGAAGGCCCAATGGGCATGAAACCCATTATATGGCCCAAAGGCTCAGTGCAGCATTATGCCTGCATCATACTGGCTGTGTCATCAGACTTGCATCATGCTTGCGTCACCGTCTGTCTGCGTAATGCATGCGTCACCGTCTGCCCGCGTCATGCATGCATCACTGCTTGCTGGAGGAAATTCACTCCCGCCTAGAATTGAACTCGGGTCTGATGCAGGATTATGGGGAGTCTTTACCACTCGGTTAAGCCATCAACTACAACGTGTTGTTATGAGTAACGAGGTATAGGTGTAGCCTCACCACCTGCATGCCACACGTCCCCAGTGAGGCCCAAAAGTGGAAAACTTTGGGCTTGAGCTAGTTCCCTGACAGGATAGAGGGTTCAGGAGCAATTATTAATCAGGTGTCTCAGGTGTTGCTTTGCAAGGACTCGAACCCAGAATCTTGGAGTCAGGGCGCCATAGCCGAAACCACTCCACCATGCCCCTGCGGAAACCACTCCACTCCGCCATGCAATTATTATAAATATAAATATACAATTATTTAGTTATAATTATAACTATATTTATTTATTTATTTAAATGTAGTTGGGCATGACTTAGTGGTAATCACCTCGTAATACTGCATCGAAAATGGGGGTTCAAAACCCATTGGGCGCATTGTAGCGGTGTAGCAGTGGTGGAACTGTTGATCGGTGACACTGTAGCGGTGGCAGACATTGCAGCACTGACAGCACTGTAGCAGTCCAGGTATTGTAGCAGCACTATTCACTGAAGGGTCTTTGGGTCAAAAATATGGGCCTTCCGGGCCATGTAATGGGCTTTATGCCCACTGAGCCTAATTGTACCCCCAAACACCTAATATATATATATATATATATATAATTATAATAAATATCTATATTATATTTATAATTATAGAAATATATATAATTAATATATTTATTATAATTTTATAATTATTTAAATATATCTATATTTATTTATAATTATAATTATAAATAAATATTTATTTAAATAATTATAAAATTATAATAAATATATATTATATTTATAATTATATAAATATATATAATTAATATATTTATTATAATTTCATAATTATTTTAATATATCTATATTTATTTATAATTATAAACATACATAAATATAGTAATTTTATATAAATTAATGATATTTTTTATTAAAAAGTTTTATCAGCGCTGATAAAGGGTAGAGTTTTATCAGCGCTTGTTTTAGCGCTGTTAAAAGCGACATTTATCAGCGCTTTCAGCTACCACTGATAAAGGCGTGGTTTTTATCACCACATTGTGTTTAGCACTAATAAAAGACGGCGCACCCCTTGCTCGGATCCGTGAGAGTGAAACCGTGGATAGGGGGGATCATTCTTGAGCGTCGGGTGATTTGTGCTCCTCATGGATACCCTAGGAGGGAGTAACTCATTGGGTGCTCCTCAGTAATCTCGATCAAGCTTGTGTGACGAACCTTGTACAACCTCGATGAGTTGGTGAATGGTACACCATTTATTATTTGTTCCAAACATATAGATAGATCTCGAGTTTAATTGGGTTTTGATGTCGTTCTTCTACTACGCCGTGGATGTTAGACATCCCTCTAAAACCCTTCAATATGGTTATGAATAATATCAAATCATGTCAATGATGTAGTCATTCACATAGAATGATTTTGTGTTCACTTACTATTTTGATTTATTCATTGTAATATAAATCAATATTTGAATGTTTTTTCAAATTGATTGGTAAAATTTTTAGAGGAATAAAAAATTACACTAATTTGCCACCTTATTAACCAAGTAAGACAAGTCCATGCCTCATTGGAAGTTTGCATGCCCCCCACGGAGAATTTTATAATGATAACTATATAAAAAGGTTAAAAAAAATAGTTTGATCAGTGTGGACGAGTCAGAGGGTAGTTTTGGAAGGAGTGGGAAAACGCGTGAGCGGTTGGTGAGAGCTGCTAAATAGCTGATCAAAGCGACCCGTCACGGTGGGGGCGGCGTGCCCCGCAATCCACGCCCTACAACCCATGCATGCCCCACGCGTTCTAGAACCTCCCATGCCCCGTAGCTGCCTGTTTAAAAAATAATCCATAAAGAATATATTTTTCATCACACTAGAATTGCTATGAATCCCCCCGATTCAACTAGAGGACTCCTCCAAGCAACAACCACCATGTGCATGGAGGCAATAACATTTCCACATGAGTTATGCCCAACATTATCACTATTGCATATACAGATTTTATCACCCTTAGAAATTGTATTCTTAAAAAAATACGATGTTTTAAGCGTATTTAAAAGTCAGTGGACTTTATTAATGTTAAAAATATCACTAATAAAATATATCTCCATCGACGATAAAAATACGTTAACAAAATAGATCATTTATCAACGTTTTCTGTAACGCTGATAAATAGGGTTCTTTAACAAGCGTTTTTTTAGCGTCAAAAAAATAGAACTTTTATCACCACTAGAAATAGTGATAATAAAAGTAAGCACAATGCAACTGAAATTTAGAACACACTACAATAAGAAATGTATAATTTAATTTTAATTAAATTTACCTCACAATACACAAAAAACACATTGTACAATGCTTACAAATATTTCAAACATTAGTATGTACAATTAATTAATATGTATGATTTGTCACAAACATCGTCAAATTCAAAAATATTGTTTCGTTCTCTTTGGACCCTCTCTCAAAAGAGTCTGATCATGATACCAGTTGACGAACAAACCACTCCAACTCTAAAAAAGAGCGTATCTGCATAAAAAATAATTCTTATGTTATTAATATTATATAGAAATGAATTAAATTTAAAAATGACACGATGCATTAATAATAATATCACTTTAAAACTGAAAACGTGCATTTTGAATCATACTGGGCACACCGGGTGTCAGATTAACATGTAGTAGATTTCTACACCTCACAAATGATTTATGAGTCATTGTCCTAAACTATCAAGACAATCCGGCCGAATTTACTCGGTTTTGAGTATATGACATGTGTTTTGAACTAAAATGTCAATTTTAAATTAAAAAGATACACTTTGAGTCATATCGGTCACATCGTGTGTTGATTAATATGCGACTGATTCCTACACATCATAAATGATTTATAGATCATTGTCTTAAAATATCAAGATAATCCGAATGTATTTGCTTGGGTTTCAGTGAGCGAATAACTAAAATGTCATTTTTAAACTGAAAATACACACATTGAGTAATACCGGTCACACCGTGGATCAAATTGTCGTGTAACTGATTCCTACACATTAAAAATGACTTATGGATTGTTTTCCTAAAGTATGAGGACCATACAAGTGCGTCTTCTCGGTTTTCAATGAGTGACATGTTTTTAGATAAAATGTCACTTTTAAACTGAAGACACATTTCGAGTCATACCATTTACATCATGTATCAAATTGAAGTGTGATTGATTCCTGCATGTCACAAATGACTTATGGATCTTTGTTCTAAATTATAATAACAATAAGAACCTGTTTGCTCGATTTTGAGTATGTTACGCGTCTTTTGAAAAAAAATGTCAATTTTAAATAAAAACATGCACTTTGAGTCATACCGGTCACACCATGTAACACCATGAGATTTTAAAAGAGAACTATGTTTGATAACATATTCAACACGCAACACTGAGTTTAAACGAACCGTAACATATTATTAAAATATTATTATTTAAATAGGATTGTTTCAACCTAGTCATGAAAGTGACGAGTATGAATAAGATTAACTACTTTATGAAATGTATATAAAGGTTTTAATCAATATAAATTTATTTATAAATGCTAATTAACTAGTTACTCAATTTTAAGCAGTCATTTTATTCATCAAAAATACGTTCTCTTCAAAAATTAATTTTTACTACTTTCAATGAGAAAATAATATAAGTATTGTTTTTCTTCTTTTAGAAAATGTATTTGATAAAATTGAATTCAGTTTTTGAAATTAGCATATCGATATTAACTTAGGGTAAAATTTCGGATTTTTTCATAAAATATTAATTCTTTAGCGAATAGTGATTTTTTTGAAAAGTATAAATATTATTGAAAGAAGAAAATTACACGAGTCTAAAGTACGAGATCATTTTAAAATCTTTATCATGAAGGGGGAAGAGAGCATTAGGGAGGTCTTCACACCAGGTGATGTCTTGTGTAATCCCCATGTTGGCCAAACCATCTGCAACTATGTTTGCTTCTCGATAAACATGGGTAATGATGTAGTTAAGATCAATTAGAGAATTGGTGTACTCCATCCAACGTGTAGTAATCGGCAAAGCAAGATGGGTTATGCCATTCCAAATCGCTTGAATGATGGTCATCGAGTCACTTTCAATCCAGATGTTCTTCCAACCGAAGTGCTTAATGAAGACAATAACATGAATCAATCTCAGCATTTCAGCTTCAATGGAGGTGGCAATGCCACATTCACCCATGAAACAACCAAGAATCTGACCAAGGTGATTCCTAAAGACAACACCACAACCTGTGGGGCCTGGATTTCCCTTGGAGGCGCCATCAATATTGATTTTGATCCATCCAAGTAGAGGGGCTCTCCAGAATACCTCCATAGTGTGATGCGACTGACAGTAATTACCACTGATCCGCAGACGCTTCAGGATTTAAAATCCGTGCAAAGTGTTGTACCGATGCCCCTTTTGCAATAAAGCAGCTTCATGTATGGAAATAAGGATCACATGATGGAGTTTAGCAATGACTGTAAGGAAAAGGTTCCTAATTTTTTGGGAGCCTTCCATTTCTGCACATTTCATTAGTTGGGACTTGACGGAGTCAAGAATCATCAATCTGTAATAAAAAATGTCAAAAATGTAGTTCCAAAGAGCAGAAGCAGTGACATAAGAAAGGAAGAGATGATTAACATCTTCTTTGTGTTGATTACAAATTTTACACTTAGAGCAGAGCTGAATTCCAAAAGATTGGAGACAAGTTTCAGTGGGAACCCTATTGTGGGAAAGTCGCCTGATGAGATTGAATCTCGATGGTTTGATCTAAGGTTTGTTGAAATGCTTTATATAGTTGTAATCATTCTCAGAGTTGCGGTGAAAATGATTGTAGTAATTTTTAGAGTCAAGCATTCCATTGTGAGTAGGTTCCCAAACCAAGAAGTCATTGGCATATGAAAAAGTGTAGTTATCAATGACATGAAAAATAGGTTCAGGGATATGTTATAGATGAGATTTTAAGATATATTTGATAGAGATTTTGATGTATTCAGGGATTTGGTCAGGTGAAATCATAAAGATTAAGGGGGTTCCCGTCCAATTATCCAGCCATAATTTCATGGAAGAGTCTCTTGAGACCATCCATCTGGAATTTCTCATAATGTTGGAGGAGTGTTTGATGGAAGGCCAGATGGAGGAGTTAATAAAATTCAAATTTCCTATTTTAAGTTTGTTGAGAAATCTATTTTGGAGAAAAGAGGTAGCTTTAGAATTGGTGTGAAAAAGGTTCCAAGTGAGTCTAGCTTGAAGGGATTCATTAAAATATTTTTGATTTTTCATACCAATGCCACTATGTTCAATGGGATTTCAACAAGTTGACCAAGGAACTATCAAAAAATGTTTTTATGTTTATGGCTTGACCTACAACTATCTCCTCATCCCTCAAACAGGAAATGAAACTGTTGGTCGTATGTACGACAGACCACCGCTTCGCGAACTGATGTAATTCGTTTTCCATCACCGCTTCTCAAGACTGGATATAATAATTCATATAATGATTATATATGATATTTATAATATAATTATACTTCTGAAATTATTGTATCACATATACCTTCTTACTTTCCATTATGTAGGGAATACGACAACGTGGCTTGTGTGTACTGATCGTACCATGATTCACTGTTCTATTTCACCCTTATACCAATGTATTAAACTAGTTTTGTACTGAAAATTACAAGTATATTAACAAATTACACTTCATTTTTTATTCAATTATTTTGTACTTAACACTGTTAAAAAGGGAAATGTTACTTGTTTTGATAATTACATTCTAGGTGGAGGTGATTTATAGGGCCCATGATTAAGTCCAAGAAAAATGGGTCGATCTGCACAGGATCCAAGCACACTAATGGATTAAAACGCATACTTATAGTAAATAGTGCATCCAAATGGGTTGAATTTTTTTGGTATGATCCAAAATTTAATGTTATACATTTTATTTGAAGGAACCCAAACCCCATTAGGCCTCTACAATGCCCATCTAAACTGATCTATCCAGGGAATCAAATATGCACAAAGTCAAAAGTGGTGTTCTATATTTTATCAATATCTTGAGATATAGTTGTCCAAATGGTTCGAAATTTTTAATGTAGATATTCAATAGATAGTTTTACAACCTTTTACTTTTCTCCAAAGTGATATATGACTTTTTGGAGGTTGAAAACAATGGGAAAAGTGGTTTTACACAATCTATGCGCTCAAAACCACTTTCCAATTTGCCTATAAAGAGAGACATTGGGAACCCCATTTGGAAGTTTGATCAGGAGGCAAGGTTCTACCATTTTGAAGTCCCCAAGGAGTACTTTACTAAATCCTAGAAGTTCTGGAGTCCATGGGAGGTTCTACTTCATCATTATCATCTTCCTCCCCTCCCATGGAGTTCTAAACTCCTCATGATCACTTGGGGAGGAACATGTTGTAAATCTCAAGATTTGTTTTTGTAATAATTGAATGGTATTTTGAATTATAGGTTTTTTGTGTTGTTTTTCATCATCCCATTTTCTTCTTTTATTGATTCATGTACTGGTATGTCATGCTCAAACTCTTATGATCATGTTTGTGGGTACCCATTCATGTGATGTTTCACATACCGTTCTGCACTTATTCTTCCCCCTTTCAATTATAGTGTTTATGTGGTTCATATTGGTCAATTAAACTCACATAAAAACTGCCATGTACATGAACTTTCATGTCATGGTAACACAATGAAATAACTTACAAACCTGGACAACACATCAAGTTCTTCATGTGTTGCCTTGGTGAGTTTCAGTTATGAAGTCGAACACAAATCACCCAATCATCGGCAGCATCTAGCGAGTCATTGTGTGTTTTTGATTAAACCCTAGGAGGTATCCTAGTTGAAACTTAGTAACATTCTAGTTTTAGGTGTTACAAACCAAGGATTAAAATATCATAACCCTATCTCTTGAAGTGACAAAGGATGAGCATCATGAGATTTCACTAGGTTGATCACGCTTAATTAATCTTGTTCATTTCTACTTTATTTTATCGCTTCCCTTTTCATATTCTCATATTTAATCACAGAACCCCATGTTTTAAAAAATCACATTCCCATTTAATTTTAATAAACAAAACCATATTTTTTAATTAATTATATAAGGCTCTATCGAGAGATGACATAGAGTTCTTGCTATACTGTAGAAATTCTAGTAAAAACTAGACAACTAATTTGACACGCTCGACAACACGATCAAATTTTGGCGCTGTTTCTGGGGATCCAAGATCATTTTATTCTATTTAGTTTTATTTATTTTTTTTATTTTTAATTAGTACTTCTTTTAATATCTCATCCCCCATTTTATTGTTTTTGTTTTTATTTTTTTTGTTTTTGTGCGCTCTCTCTCTCTATCTTTTTCTTCTTATTTTTTCTTCATATCTCTCTAAATCTGTAGTATAACATTATCTTTTATTTTCTACTTTAATTTCTTAAGTGTTTTTATTTCATTCATCTTCCATAAAAAAAAAACAACAAACAATAAATCAATCAAACCGGACATCATTGCTGCATGACAAGATATGGCAAAGAAAACACTACTTGAATTTGACCCTGAAATTGAAAAGTCACTTCACTCAAAAATCTGGTCATCTAGTGCAGGAAAATCAAGTAACACCGAGGAACCCCTTTTGTAACCTCAAGTGTTCCTAAACCAATAAAAAATTGAACCAAATCAAACCCAAGAAAACATGGATGCAAATAACTGAACTTTAAAAGAATCGACCACCCCAAATGTGGAGTACCAACCTGCATACATCCAATATCATGAGGAAGCAGCCAACTTTTAGCTGATATTAGGCCTCATCCACCTCCTTCCTAAATTCCAAGGTCTTCCTGGTGAGTACCCTCATAAGCATCTCAAAGAGTTTCATATAGTGTGCTCCACCATGAAACCCCAAAATGTGTCTGAGGACCTAATTAACTTGTGGGCCTTTCCTTTATCCCATAATGGTGTTGCCAAAGATTGACTATACTATCTACATACCACAATTGGGGGATGGAATGACCTGAAAAGACTCTTCTTAGAGAAGTTCGTCCCTACCTCCCTAACTGCATCAATTAGGAAATAAATCTGTGGCATTAGGCAATCACAAGGAGAGACCCTTCATGAATACTGTGAGAGATTCAAAAGATTTTTCTCAAGATGCCCCTCCCCACCACTAGATTAGTGAACAACTATTAATCCAATAATTTTATGAGGGGCTTATCCCCATGGATCATGGAATTATTGATGATGAAGTTGGTGGCTCCCTAGTCAATAAAACTCTTTCCGCTGCTTGTTACTTAATAGCCAACATGGCTCAAAATGCACAACAATTTGGTACACGAGAAATTACACCAACCCGAGGAGTTCACAAGGTAATTCATTCATCCCTAGAAAAAAGTTAGATAATAAACTTGATGATATGCATATACTTCTAAGGCAATTATCTCAAGTACAAGGTAACTCACAATCTCCTCCTGTTTAATTATATTTTAGTATTTGTTTTGATAACACTCATTTTTATGACTAGTGCTCACAACATCAGGATTGAACTGAGTCTTATACAATAATATTTCCTGGGTGTTCATTCCAACAAGAACCTCCCTTCAAGAAAGAACTATTTAGGCCAAATCCAAACCCTAGGTGGCAAGCACAACCATAATACCAACAAGGAGAAAACTCAAACTACCCCAAGAAGAACTGGTATTAACAAGGACAAGGTATGCTACCTTCTAATCCATCAAAATCTCAAAAACAATCCCCCTCCCAAATATGAACCAAGTCACGAGGACATGGTGAAGAAAATGGAAACCTAGAACCTACAGTTCCAATAGATCACACAATCAATAATTCAAGACCTACAAACTCAAGTGGGATAACTAGAAAAATCCATCGGTGAGATTAAGATGTAAGGTTCTGGACAACTACCATCCCAACCCATTGACAATCCAAAGGAAAAAGGTAATGTATTTGCAATTACACTTCATAGTGGTAAAGAAGTTTCTCCTTATACTGATTATACACAACAGGTATGTCCCCCTCTTGAAAACACTATTTCTCCACCCATAAATGATTTTAGTGAAGAAAACCAAAACCAAAAGGGTAAACCAATTATCATTGAGGATTCCCATGAACAATCCATTCCTCTTTCTTTCCCCCAAATACTCTCTAAATCTAAGAATAATTTTGATAATGGAATGATAAAGAAATAATGGATACATTTAAAAAGGTTCAAGTTAACATTCCTTTATTTGATGCAGTTAAACAAATCCATCGATATGCCAAATTTCTTAAAGATCTATGCACCCATAGAAGGTGACTGGAGGGGAATGAGAAATTCAACCTCAGAAGGAATGTCTCATCCTTGATTCAACCAGCAATTCCAACCAAGTGAAAGGATTCAGTAAATTTCATGATACCTTGAACCATAGGAGAGAAATTCTTTTCAGATGCTATGATAGATTTAGGTGCTTCAATTAATGTAATGCCTTACTCTATATACACTTCTATGCAGGTTAGAGAGCTTCAACCGATAGGAATCATAATGAAACTTTCCAACCGGAGCACAACACACACATCGGGAGTGGTCGAGGACGTCCTTATAAAAGTGAATAATCTCATCTTCCCCACCTAATTCTACATTCTTGAGATGGAGGATACCTAAACCCAAGGACATACTCCTATCATACTTGGGAGTCCATTCATTAAAACATCAAGATGATCATAAATGTTTACAATGGTACACTGTCCATGGATTTTGGTGGAGGAAAGGTAAGTTTTAACATTCTTGATTCCATGAAACACCCCATTGAAGAGCACTCCATTCTTCCTGTCTATTCGATGAAAGTGCTCTCTAATGAAACACACACACAAAATTCTCTCATCGACCCATACTCTAATTTATTTTTCTATACTTCAGCCTTGGATGATTTGAGTTTTGATTCATGTTTTGAGTTTTGTGTGGGTTATGAAAAGTGTAAATTTTGTGCTTTAATTGATGAGTGTGTTCATTTAGAGGTACCCATGACCATCAATTATTATGTAAATCTCATTTCAATAGATTCTATATCCTTAGAGAATAAACATGAATATAGACAATTTTATGGACCTCACTGCCCCTAAATCCTCTCTCTAAATCCAAAAACCACCGGTGTGGGAATTAAAACCACTTCCATATAATTTTAAATACACCTATCTTGAGGGTATTGACCAATTACCTATCATTATTGCCAATAACATCTCTCTAAAGAAAGACTCAAAACTTATTGACCTTCTAAGAGAGTGTAAAAAGGTGATTGGATGGACTTTGGAATATATTCTTGGGATTATCCCATCTATTTGTATGCACCATATACTTTTGGATGATGAGGCTAAGCCCGTAAGGCAAGATCAATGCCGGTTTAATCCCACTCTCCTTGAAGTGGTAAAATTAGAAGTCAGTAAATTACTTTATGTTGGGATTATTTATCCTACATATGATAGTAAATGGGTTATCCCAATTCAAATTATGCCTAAAAAAATGGAATAACAGTAGTGTCTAATGAAAGGAATGAATTGGTTCTAACACGTATGCAAAAAAATTGGCAAGTCTTTATTGACTACTATCGACTGAATCACTCCACGAGAAATGACCACTTTCCTCTACCTTTCATTGACCAGATGTTAGAAATATTAGCTGGTAAGTCCCATTATTATTTCCTTGATGTCTATTTGGGTTATTTTCAAATCCATATAGCCCTTGTGGATCAAGAAAAGACAACATTTACCTATCCATTTGGAACATTTGCGTACAAAAGGATGCCTTTTAGTCTATGTAATGCTCCTGTTACTTTTTAGCGATGTATGTTGAGTAATTTTTCTGAGTACCTAGAGAATTACATGGAAGTTTTTACAGATTATTTCATGGTTCATAGAACTTCCTTTGATGACTATTTGGATCACCGAGGTTCTATCCTCTGTCATTGCATAGAAATAGATCTTGAATTAAATTATGAGAAATACCATTTCATGGTTGAACGAGGGATATTTCTTTGGTATTCTATTTCAAAAGAGGTAATTAAAGTGGATAGATCAAAAATTGAATTAATTTCAACCCTTCCATATCCAAAATGTGTTTGTGAGGTGCGATATTTCTTGGGTCATGCTGGTTTTTACCACCGATTCATTAAAGACTTAAGTAAGACCGTACTTCACTTTTC
Source organism: Viscum album (assembly GCA_963277665.1). Classification (NCBI taxonomy): domain Eukaryota; kingdom Viridiplantae; phylum Streptophyta; class Magnoliopsida; order Santalales; family Viscaceae; genus Viscum; species Viscum album. The sequence continues at coordinate 789,303,908 of OY728166.1, forward strand.
CCAGTTATTACAAAAAGATTCTGAGTTTGTTTTTAATAAAAATTGTGAGGATTCTTTCAATTCACTAAAAAGGAGTCTCATATCATCTATCTTTATCCAACCACCAAGGTGGGATCTCCCCTTTGATATTATGTGTGATTCCTCTAACTTTGCAGTTGGGGCAGTTTTATCCCAAAGGATTGGGAAGGATCCTAATGTCACCGTGTATGCCTCACGTACCCTTGAACCTACCCAAGAAAACTACAAAAGCACTAAAGAATAAATTCTTTATATTGTGTTTTCCTTGGAAAAATTTCGTTCATATCTTATCAGGTCAAAAATCATTGTTTTTTCTGATCATGTTGCCCTTCATTTTCTCCTAAAGAAACCTAAAGCTAAGCCCCGCCTCATTCGATGGATGCTCCTCCTCTAAGAGGTTGACCTTTATATTAGATATAAGAGAGGAATGTAAAATGTGTTAGATGACCAAATTATTAGGATTTCCCCACCACTGGATCATCATGTTGAATCACCGATCCCCATTGGAGAATTCTTCTCTCATGAGAACCTTTGTGATGTTGTGGACCTTACCCCCTAGTATGTGGACATTTTGAATTTTCTAGCAACATATAGGGTCCCCAATAATTTTATCACTTCACAATCCCAAATACTTAAGCATGATTATTTATGGTACATCTAGGATGACCCATATTTGTGGAGAATTTTTAGTGACCAAGTTGTTCATCGGCGTGTCCCTTGACCATGAGTTCACCTCTGTTTTGACCTTCTTCCACACTTTGGCTTGTAGGGGTCACTTTATCTCTAAACGCACAACTCTAAACATCCTTGAATCATGAATTTATTGGAAAACATTTTATTTATCTTCCAATCAGTTCTGTAAGTCATGTAATCAATGTAAATTCCCAAGGAATATCTCTAAGAGGAATGAAATGCCCTAATAACCCATGTTTTTTTGTGAGATATTCGATGCTTGGGGAATTGACTTCACATGGCCTTTTCCAAATTCATTTGGCTTTGTGTACATATTATTGGTTTTTTACTATGTATCTAAATGGGTGGAATCAAAGTCTACTAGGACCGATTACTCTCGAGTGGTTGTTTATTTTGTGAGGTCCCATATTTTTAGTAGGTTTGGTTTGCTGAGATTTATCATTAGTGACTAGGGTTCACATTTTTGCAATATCAAAATGAAAAATTTGCTTCATAAGTATGGGGTTGTTTATAAAGTCTCCAAAAAATATCACTCGCAAAATAATAGACAAAGAAATCTAAAATTGGGAAGTTAAGCGAATCTTGAAAAAAACAGTACAACCCAATAGGAAAGATTGGAGTTTGCGATTAGATGATGCACTTTGGGCGTACCATACAACTTTTAAAACCCCAATAGGAATGTAACCATATAGTATTTTGTTTGGAAAGGATTTTCACCTCTTGGTAGAGGTAGAACACCTTGCATATTGGGATGTTAAACAATGTAATATGAATCTCTCAGATGCAGATGAGCATAGGAAGTTGCAGATTCAGGAGTTTGAAGAAATTCGACGTGATGCATATGAGAACTCCCAAATCTATAAAGAGAAGACAAAGTAAATCCATGATGGTATGATTCATCAGTGGAAGTTTTATATTGGTGAGAAGGTCCTCATGTACAATTCCAGGCTAAATCTCCACCCAGGTGATCTTCGTTCCCGATGGATCAATCCTTATACTATTACTGATGTTTACCCTTTTGGTTCTATATAGATTTTTCATGAGAAGATTTTACAACAGATTAATGTCAATGGGAAGAGGCTCAAAAACTTATCTGAGGATTTTCCAAAGAATCTCGTGGAGTAAATTCAACTGATAGATGACACATATGAAACCACTTAGCAAGCTGTCCCTTCTCCCTACCTTTATTTACCTATATATTTATTTAAAATACTTTCATTGAGGATAATTTAATTTTTAGGTGTAGGGGAGGGTGACATGTCATATTTAGGATTAAAAAAAACTAAAAACAAAAAAAAATGTGTTTTCATTTTTGATTTCTTTTTCTTTATTTTGTGTTTTTAAACATTGATCTTAAAAAGAATATCCAAAACCATTTTTATTCTCGAGTCTATTGTGTGGAAAATTCCATGGTTTTTAGAAAAATATTTTTCAAATGAATATTGATATGGAATCTTTTTCTAGAATTTTTATTTTCAAATCATTATTAGGCATTTAATGGATTTTTGAATCCCATGCCTCATTAGCACTGACCAAAATTTTAATCCCTTACCCGAGAGACATTCTAATCCCTTTATTGCATATTCTTCCTTTTAATCACTTTCTTGAGAGTATAGGTTCATGTAGAGAATCTAGAACTTGCCTTGATTCTGTTTGAATCCATAAGATTAAAGTATGCTACATTCATGATAGAGTTAATTATTCATTGAAAATCCCTTTATACAATTAACCTCTATTTTCGGCCACCTTGACATTTTATCCTTCTCAAGACTTAGAGACCATGAAATTCCTACTAGGTATCCACATTAAAAGATAATTTATCTCTATCTACCCATCTCTTGTGTATATTCTTGTTTTATTTTTACCGAGTGTGGGTGAGAGGGGGTTTCCATGGGAATTCTAGGGAGAGAATCATTGTTATGAGTTGATATAAAGGGTGCCTACATTTTCCTTGGGCAATGGGTTCACAAACCATATTGCATCATTTTTTTACACATGTTTCCCTATTTATCTCAAAAAAAATATATATATTAAAAATATATAGTTTTTTATGTCAAAAAAAACAAAAAAAAAAGAATAAAATGGAAAAAAGAGGATGTTTACTCATTATTATTCACTGCTTGGTTGTAACCCACACAAATGGACAATGGGGATAGTGAGTTGGAGGTGATACACTTTGTGAGAGGTTGAGTGTGGACATTCATTGTGAACACTTTATAAATTCTGACATGTTTTATAAATAAGAGATTAAACATTCCTCTTCTGCCTTATATTTTTAAACATTAAATCCTACCAACCCTTGAACCTCAGAACAACCTGTTGGAAGTACTCTTGAGTAGCACACTAGTTTATGCAGGTAAAGAACTGAGAATATTCTCAGTAATATAGTAAGATCACATGAACTATAGGAAAAGATAATAATTCCACTTTAATATGTTCCTTGAGTTAAGAGTTAAAATATATAGGTAAGGTAGGTTGCGACGTGTTGCATGGGTGAACAAATTATGTTGAACAAATTTGAATGTGAGAGAAGAAAAATGATAGGAAAATTGATTTCATAAACGAGACATGATAAATTTCATTTCAGAATAATCATGGAAGTTTTATCACCTTTGATTTAGGAATGAAAATTGATTAGGATATAAGAATTTTCCCAGGAGTGAAAATGTTTAGGTGTGGGGGTGTGATCGTACCACGATTCACTATTTTATTTAACCCTTATACCAATGTATTAAACTGATTTTGTATTGAAAATTACAAGTATAATAACAAATTTCACTTCATGTTTGATTCAATTATTTTTTGTTTTTAACAATAATAAAAAGGTAAATGATAATTGTTTTGATAATTACATTTTAATTGGAGGTGATTTGGATGTCCCATGATTAAGTCCAAGAAAAATGGGCCAATCTGCACAGAATCCAAGCATAATAGTGGATTAAACCGCATACTTATACTAAACCGTTCATCTAAATGGTATAAATTTTTTTTGTCTGGTCCAAAATTTAATGGGATACATTTAATATGAAGAAACCCAATCCCCATAGGCCTCTACGATGCCCATACAAACTGATCTATCCAGGGAATCAAATACACACAATGTCAAAAGAGGTGTTCTGTATTTTATCAATACCTCGAGATGTAGTTGTCCAAATGGTGCCAAATTTTCAGTGGATATATTAAATAGGTGGTTCTAAAACTTTTTAGTTTTTTAAAAAGTGAGATAATACTATCTGGAGGTCAAAAACAATGGGATAACTAGTTTTACACAATGTGTGTGCTCAAAACCACCTTCTAATTTTCCTATAAAAAGAGACCTTGGGCACCCCATTTGGAAGTTCTATTAGAAGGCAAGGTGATGAAATTTTGGGGTCCCCAAGGAATCATTTACTAAATCCTAGAATTTATAGAGGCCATGGGAGGTTCTACTTCATCATAATTATCTTCCTCCCCTCCCATGGAGTTCTAAACTCCTTGTGATCACTTAAGGAGGAACACGTTGTAAATACCGAGATTTGTTTATGTAATAATTGAATGGTATTTTGAATTATAGGCTTGTGTGTTGTTTTTAATCATAATATTTTATTATTTTATTGAGTTATGTACTGTTATGTCATTCTCAAACTCATATGATCATGTTTTGGGGTACCCATTCATGTGATGTTTCACACACCGTTCACCACTTCTTCTTCCCCCTTTCAATTGTGGTGTTTATGTGGTTAATATTGGTCAATTGAAATCACATAAACACTACCATGTCCATGAAATTTCATGTCATGGTAAAAAAATTAAATAATATAAAAACTTGGACAACACATCAAGTTCTTCGTGTGTTACCTTGGTGAGTTTCGGTTATGAAGTCGAACACAAATCACCCAATCATCGGTGACATCCGGTGAGTCATTGTGTGTTTTCAAATGAACCCTATGAGGTATCCTAGTTGAAAATTAGTAACATTCTAGTTATAGGTGTTATAAAACAAGGATTAAAAGATCATATCCCTATATCTTGAAGCGATGAAGGATGAGCATCATGAGATTTCCCTAAGTTGATCACGCTTAATTAATCTTGTTCATTTCTACTCTGTTTTACCCCTTCCCTTTTTCTATTCTCATATTTAATCATAGAACCCCATGTTTTAAAAAATAACATTCCCCTTTAATTTTAATAATCAAAACCATATTTTTGAATTAATGATCTAAGGCTCCATCAAGAGACGACCTAGGGTTCCTTCTATACAACATAAATTCTAGTAAAAACTAACAACTAATTTGATGTGCTTGACAACACCATCATGTACGACGGACTATCACCACACGAACCGATGTGATTCTATTTTCACTTACACTTTACATGGAAGATAATAAGGATTAATTTTATGTTTATATATGATATTAATTCGATATTTAATCATTCTATAAAATAAATATATCATATAATTTCTTACCTTACCATCCATTTAATAAATAATAATGCCATTCGTGTGTATGACATACTACCATCTCACGAAGTGATGTGATTTGTGTTTATTACCGCATCACATGTATGGTATATATAAGGGTATTTAAATAAATAGTATGATATTTATTATATAATTATCATCCTATAATGATAAAATAACACTTACCTTCTTTCCATCACGATCATCGAAAAATGGAAATGCTACTCATGCGTGCATAAGATCTACCATCTCCATGATTGCAACATAGTTCATTTTCATAACCATATTTCATGGTTGGTTTTAAAATTATAATTTATGTATTTAAATGATAATTATATCATTATTACCATTGTAGATATGGTTTAATAATAATCTCTTTGACCTTAGTTAACTTACCAAAGTGATTTTGGACATATTATCCATTTATCGTTAAAATGTCCAACATGAAAGTAATTGGTTAAGTAATTGTATATAAAATGATAAAAATAAAATAAAAGGAATAAACAGATTGAAAAAGTTTATTAATTAAGTAAATAATAAACCTAAGTTTATTATTCAGGAAGATAAAAACACATGTGATGATCCAGACTTAAGCTAAGTCTTTCTTCTCAAAACGTCCTTGTTTGAGACACATATAATTTTATGCACCTAATTTATTTTAAATGGTATATATAATAAAAATTTACATAATATATATTGAATCTTTAATAATTCATGATATTTTAAGTTACAATTGATCTACTTCATTCATATGAAATTATGATTCAAAAGTTACTAAAGTGATAAGGGTTTATTTTTTAATCTCATTTTAATTGGGTTTGTTTATGATTGAATTTAAATTATTGGGAATTATTTGATAATTTCATAATAAAACCCTTAAATTTTAATCTACTATGTTTATTCATGAACTTTTCCATTAATATTACCATTTTAATCTCTTTGAATTAAGTATTACATGTCATGTCTGTGAATTATGGATTACACGACCTATATGTGAATTAAGGATTGCATGTTGTGTACATAGGCTACACAACATGTTCTCTAGATGACCATGTTCCAGGATGGACCGATCAACATGTGGTGTATAATTAATTTCACCATGTGTATTCAATGTGCATGCCTTAAATTAATTCCAAATTAATTCTTGGTTAATCGAACATTAGTACACAATGTGTAGTTATGGTTACACAGCCTGTACTCTTGTGTTATCCAGCCAGATTCCTTAGAACCTTTGAATGATATATTCGATTTTATTTCATTTTTAAAATTAATTGAATTTATTATATTTATATGAAATGAAATAGAAATAAGAATATCTATCAATTCTGATTAAATAATGATTAAACTTGAATTGAAAAAACTAAATGAAAAATGTGTAAATAAATAAATGATATTTAAATAATTATAAATATTTATGTGACCCCTTTTATACCACTTGAAGGCTCCAAATTCCATGGAAGCATGTGATGGTTCGTGACCAACTTTGATTTTTGTCATGATTGATGATAAATCCAAGATTTACATGACGATGAATGTAATGATCAACAAAATTGAATCAAAGAAAACAGACAAGGGATATAATGATGAAACCAAGCACATGATCATCACATATTATTTATAATTAATTTAATCAATTAAAGAATTGACTTGCATGAATTATTTCTTCATTGATGGATATGAAAACAGATCTATATTGTACCATTATTTCATTATAGGAATCAAGAGCATATTCCTTATAATAATGATCCACACGTGTTCTATAAATCTATAAACATCACCGTAGGAATCTCTAAGTGCAAGCACGATAGATCCTATCACTTGCATCGTTCACCTTTGATTGCCATGATAATCATTTCCAAAGCGTTCTCTTTGATCTCTCTTGACTCGAGCGTGGGAGGTGAAGGAAGACCACTCTCCATTATTGGGAGCATTCTTGGAGAAGTGATCTCTCTAGGTCTTGAGAGGATTCTATAGATTCATTGTACACAACAAAACAAATGAATTGGATCTCTTGAAAAATAATATAATTGAATTTATATATAGTTAGGGTTATAAATAAATAATTACACAAGTTCCCCTGATTATTTATTTAATCCATTGTGAAACTCCATGTCTAACATAATAATAATAATAATAATATTTTCTTAACATGAACATAACTTGGGAATTAAAATAAATATAAATTAATTGAATAATATTCACCATATATATTATTTCTTATCGGACCATTAAAATTGGTCAGCCATTCCTCCACAATATTTATCAAGCCTTGAATAATGACAATTTATTTAATAAGTAAATATATCTGCATTATTATCCAATAAATAAATAAATATTATATTCACTAAAATAGAAAATAAATATTTATTAAATATTCCACTCACATAATATTCTCTCAAATAACTGGTGAAGGGATATATGTGATCAAGAAAATATGAATATTTATTAAACCACATGTAGGAATAATCTTTATTCAACTTGTTCAATAATAAATAAATAATATATTATTTAACTGAGATTCTGGATACACTTAGTGTGTGACCCTTTAGGACTCTTTCTTAGTGGGGCATTAGGCGAAGAAACCTAAAGTCCGAGGTTAACATCGAGAAACACACCAAAGCACCCATAGAGAAATAAGTTAATGCCTAATGACATAATACCTCATACGGATGCTTACCGTGTAATATAATCCTTTTATCGTGATATCTCTAATAAAGTAGGTTGCATGATAGTGTCATCAACCTATGTGTTCGATGTCTCTTTGAATTTTCAGAAATTGAACTTTCCCATATAAAACTACATAACCATAGATTTATTTAGGCTATATAATTTCCATCAAAGGGCCTGATATATCAACTTCAATTATAGAACATAAGAGACAAATATTTTCTCGTATTATTCATTAATGCAATATTACTCATGACACACTCAACATATCCTATCTCGTCATGAACATATTTCATCATGGTTTTCATCAATACATAAAAGTAAAAAACTTATAATCTTCATTAATAATAATATTAGAGTCTAAGGATCAATACACATGTTCACAGATATGAACATCCAATAACACATATGAATTCATATTTCCTACGACGAGTCTCATTCTCATAATATCCTACACTGATATAACCAAGGGCATACACCATGAGAAGGTGCCTTAAAGTCCTATGAGTCTACACCCTAGATATAATGTATCATTTTTGTCTCTCAAATGATATCATCTGGCTATAGAACATATATTTAAGAATAGCATCATAGCACTTCTGAGTTCTCATCATAGCAGGGAACTGCTATGACCTTTTAGTTAGACAATTACTCTTAGGACATTATCACATACTATGTTACACAAAAGAACAATCATGATGTGATACAAATCTTATTAAAATTCAAAAATATCAATATAGATTATTATAAAGTACAGAAAAGTTAGTTCTAGGGTACCAATTTCAACATTGCCTAGGCAGTTCATCCACTTCCTCCCTGTCAACCGTACATCAGGTTGGACAATCTTGTGAAAGTTATCTCCGACCGTCACAAGAGTAACACAATCTATCTCTAGGATGACTAGATGCATATGGTGAGCCCTAAACCACAGAACCTCTATCATGGGATTACCTCCTGAAACGTCTCGCACATCCAGGTCCTTGAGTATGAAGTTAGCTACCTACTGCCGAAGACTCAGCTTCTGTGTGCTCACTACCGGCACAAACTGTCTGTGTCTGTTCATCTAGTAAAGTCTTAACCACCAAAGCATGATCCATCACCCTAGCATAGTTTGTAATATGAGGTATAACGCTGGATCAAATGTCTCTACGCAGTCCTCACTTAAAGGTCCACATCCAGAATAACTGATCACACACTATATTCATCGAGTATCGAGAGAGGTTGGTGAGCCTCGATGAATACTCATCAACAGTCGTACAACCTTGTTGAAGTTGTAGAAGTTCCTGGATATGCACATCCCTCAATATAGCTGGATAAAACTCCTCTCTAAAAAGTTTCTCAAAAATCTAACCATGATAGAGTCTCCTCATCGTATGATTAGGTCACTAATCCCTACCATTGTCTTGCAGAGCCATGGAGAAGGCTTGCTGCCAGGACCACCATCTAGTTTGATGGAATCCTCACAAGATATAAGACTCACATAACTGTTTCAAGACATTCTTCAACCACCTAGAAGATAGAATCTCCTTGAAACCTGAGGGGTCACTATCATTGAAACTCATGAATAATGCTCAGCTTGTGCACCTCATTTGCTGATACTGCCAGTACCATATACTTATTTATAAGATGTGGTGAAACCGATGCACCACCTGGAGGTAAAACCTCATGATCAGGTCCTTGTATCAAAGAATCATCACTGATGGGATCATCCTTGTGATCCTAATATGGAATAATAACTGGAAAACATCGCAGAGGAATCCTAAAATAAATATGATATATCATAGTCAATGAGTATATCCAGATAGCTAACTCAAGAAGGACATGGAAACCATAACCCAATCCTATATGATGCATGTACTAATTTTTTTACCTACAACCAATTTCTAAATTAACTGAGTCAATAAGTAGGTTTTCAAAGTCCTATTATATGGATAAGTCAGCCACCACACTAACATTGGAATCTATATCCTGAGATCCAAACTCGAAACAATTAACATGGTTTCCCCAAACCTATATTACAGACTCTGATCCTAAGGTAGAACTGACTGGATCTGATGCCACTCTGTCACAACCCGTCCCAACAGGGCCTGTACCATGACTACCTCAAGTTCACCTAAAATAGGCCAGGGGATGGCAACCAACATCGAGTAGTTATATCACACACATGGGAGGTATTAGCCTAAAGTACCTACACACACGCACACATCTCCAAGAACATACAACGTTGAAATGTAAAAAATGATAATCATGCAGTCATATATCTAAAATCCCACCATCAAAGTACTACAACAAGTATCAAAAAGAAAAATGGCTAAATATAAACTCATCATAAAGAAACTAAAAACAATTCCAACATGTGGAATGGGTGAGGACTACTATCAAGGTGACTGTATGAACACTCCTTAGTATGTCTAGATCACTAAGCTCTGCCTAGTTCAGGTTCCTCTAGGACTCTATCAAAAGGTCAATCGTCTGCAAAATACATGACATGTGTGGGAAAATACCATCCAGGGGTGATTATAAAAATACTTAGGAGGACACCCACAAATCACTAATCATATAACATCAAGAATAATAGTCAACTCATCACAGGTATATGTCAGTAGAACATATAACAAGAATATCCAGATATACTCAACATAGACACACCGTATCAAGGTAAAGTCACAACTGTACTTTCAATATAGGATTCCTACTCGAAGGTTCCACATAACACTCATCTAGTAGACCACACTCCATGAGTCAAATAGCACCGATGACATCCATTAGATATTTCATGCTCATCGGGTCTCATCATAAGTACTACATGTTGGAAGTCATAAAAGATTGACACACAGATGAAGATCTCACCCAAGGCCATGGGGTATACCGAAAACACAACCTAGATTAACCCGCTAAGTGTGGGATCGATGACTGTGTAGTGTTGGTCATGAAAATTACAAGAACCCCACCTAGGGAAAATATGTTTATATAGGGTCTCACTCTAGGATTCATGGAAGGATTTCAACAACTCTACGAGAGACTATAGTTCCTCATAAGGGATCACCATTCTATGTATAGGATGTGATTCCATACTAAAACTCCCTGGGAATGGATCAAGGGAATTCAACCTAACAAAACTTTTCCAAGATGAATTGGAAAAAGGCTCTAAGACATTTTTGAAGAAGTAAAATCCATGTACTGGAAGTACAAGATGTGTCTCTTTGGAACCAGGTTCTGCCCGTGTATCATGACCTATTCCCGTGTCCCTGTCTGTGCCTGAGTAAATGGTGTGTCCGAGCCATTTTACTCCTCGTTGTGTTAGTGTCCGACTAGCTATTTCCATGTCTGACTAGTCGTGTCTGTGTCAGTGTACCTACCCAATTACATGCCAATCCACCATGTAAGGTTCACATGGTGTGTGACACGTGTCACGTGACTTGTGATACTTTTCTTCTTCATAGACCAGAGTTTACAAAAATCTATAGATCTTCATCATGAATCATTTTCCACTCCTCCAACCTCTGATCCATCTGAAAATCATTCTAGAGAGTGTGGATCTGGTCCGGTTGAGCCTTTTTGTTGTTGCTTTCTAGAATCCGGCCACCAAAACACATGGGAAATCCCTCTATCACATATCCTAGTAGTCACACATCAAAACCCACATGAAGAACTCTGATTCGGTAACAATCTATTATCGTAGCTCGATTTCATCATTGATCCAAACCCGAATCTATGATATCAATCAATTTCACTAAGAAAGAGGTGCACAATGATTGATTATCTGGTATTTTTCAAACCACTGTACAAAACTAATGTCGATAATTATTGTACGAAGAATGGTGGAAAAAATACAAGAAAAACCAAAGAGGAATGAAACTCAGCCGTGTTTGGGTTAGCCTTGATTTTTTGTCATTAGAACAACAAATGAACATAAAAAAAATAATAAAAAATTCTCCCAAATTCCTCATTGATAGACCTCTATCTGCAATACAATCGATCTGCAAATCAATCTGTTAGTTGATTAATTTACGTTCATTTTAGGAATAAATAAATGGGGAAAATATACAAAATACAAATGTCATACCTTTATTTGGATCAGTTATTATTGAAGAATGATCGAACTCTCTGTTGTTGGTGAGATCCACATGTTTTATTGGCACACCAATCCTCAATATATGATATGGTGGTTTTGTCTGAGAAAAATCCTCCAACGCTCTCCAACAGCTCTAGGGTTATGTGGCTAACCCTGATATTTCATCAAAATTGTATATTTATATACAAAAAATTATATTATTGCGTCACTTAATAAAATAAATAATTCAATTTATTTATTTTATTAATTTGACTGTGACGACACTCAACCCAAACATCCAACACGCTCTAAGGTTAAGTCACGCCTATGGTACAACCTACATTCTGAAATCAATGGAGGCCTCATATTTCTAATTCAAGCCTCCCTTTAAGAGTTAATCCTATTTTTCTAGAAAACTATGCACACGTGATATTTATTATATTTAATATATTTAAATAATTAATTTTGGGAACACTGGGCTTTCAAATCTCACGTTGTCTCAGTTTATATCTCCATAAATAATCTATATAATATTCTAAATGAATACATGGAAAAATTAGATTCGTTAAAAATACTTCCACTGTGTTAACTTCCCCTTTGGGTGAGTAGTGTGTGTTTCTAACTCTATGAGTTTAATCTCCTGTATCATCTTGAAGACCCTTATGTATACCCTTTGTCCTAAAACCTCAAGAGAAAGACCCTTACGTAAGTCCTTTCCATATTTGCACTTAACCTTCAGACTTATCAATGGTAATTTTTGATTTCCTGTTTTTGACTATCATAATCTAGTCTACTAGCTTCCAGATTCCCAAAGGCTGTAGCTTCCACTCTGTCATCTCCACCCAACATCAGAAATTAGACTTATAGAATCTCTCCTTATGTTAGTTCTAAAGTATTAACTAGAAAATGGTTTTTAAACGACTAAAACCTAATAGGGACACACCACATTGTGGTAAATGTCACCACATCATAGTATTCTACTTGGAAACAATCATATTGTATGATAATGATTGATTTGGCCTCCATTTTACACTATGGTTATCATACTCAGTTGATTCATTATGCAATGATTATTAGAGGATCTTGAACATCAATAATAATCATTTAAATTATAAATGATTATATAGAGATTTGAGTTGTACGTTACAAGATCATTTGATAAATTCTTCATCAATATAGTTGAACATTGGAGTTCCAAAGAGGATCTTTGGATGACTATATAAACTAGGTCAATCCTTGGATGTGGGATTCAATCTCTAATACATAAACTCCCCCCTTTATCTCTTTATCTCTTGTCCTTTTCAAATCATGGATAAGGGAGGATCATTGTAAAGGGTCAAGTGATTTGTGCATCTCATGGATACCTTAGGAGGGAGGAAATCATTGGTTGTTCTTCAGTGATCTCAATCAATCTTGTGTGGGAATCCATTTACATACTATTATTATTTTTTCCAAACATACAGATAGATCCTGGGTTTAATTGGGTTTTGAAGTTGTTATTCAGCTACATTGTGGATGTTATAAATCCCTATAAAACACATAAATATGGTTATGAATGATATTAGATCATGTTAAAGATGTAGTCATTCACATAGAATGATTTTGTGTTCACTTACAATTTTGATTTATTCATTGTCATATAAATAAATATTTTAATGTTTTTACATATTGATTAGTAAAATTTCTAGATGAATTAAAAAATACACTAATTCGACCCTTATTAACAAACTAAGATAATTCTATACCTAATTAGAAGTTTTCATTCCCCCATAAATAATTATATAATGAAAAATATATAAAAAAGTTTCAAAAAAAATAGTCTGATGAATGAGGATGAGTCAAAGGGTAGTTTTGGAAAGAGTAGGAAAACACGCGAGTGATTAGTGAGAGGTGGTTAATAGCTTATCAAAGAGAGATGTCATAGTGGGGGTGATATGCCCCACAATCCACTCCCCACTATCCATGATTCGGATTGTGAAAGACCATATCTTTATAGATATGCAAAGGATAGATTTGGAAATCATAATGGCATAGAATACATTCTAACTTGCCTAAATTATTTCCCAACCATCTATCTAGGATAATATTAAGGAGTCACAAAGGAATGATCTGATGTTACAAAATAAGGTGAATGCAGAAAAGGAAGGGAAGCTGCATGAGTTACATATCGATGATGATGGTGTGATTCAGTTTGAAACGAGGCTTCGTGTGCCTTCATCACTTGGGATAAAGAAGGATCTATTGGATAATGCACATAGCTCAACTTTTTATGTCCACCATGGGAGTACCAAGATGTAATGTGATCTTTGAGAACACTTTTGGTGGGATAACATGAAGAAGAATATTACAAAGTATATCTCAAGGTGCTTGATATGTCCAAAAGTTAAATAAGAGAAGAAAAATTCCAAAGGGATGATGCAACCATTTCTTATACCCATGTGAAAATGCGAGAATGTCACTATAGACTTGTCACAGGTCACCCGAAGACATATAAAGGAAATAATGTGATATGGGTTGTAGTGGAGTGACTCACCAAGACTACCCACTTTATCACTATTCGGTAAGATCTCTCACATAAACAACTTGTAAAGATATATGCGAAGGAAGTGGTGAGACTACATGGGGTTCCAATTTCGATTATCTCTAATTGTGATCATAGGTTCACATCTAAATTCTTGAGGAGTCTCCAACATTCTTTGATTACTCAATTAAATTTCAGCACGACTTATCACCCCCAAACTGATGGACAATCTGAAAGGACTATTTAGATTCTCGAAGATATGCTAATAGACTTCAAATTAGAATTAAAAGGTGGATGTGATAATAATATTCCATTGGTTTAGTTCTCATACAACAATAAACTTCACTCGAGTATTCAAAGGGCTCTATATGAAGCTCTTTATGGAAAGCGATGTTGAACTCTAACCTATTGGGATGAGTTAGAGAAAGAAAGCTACTTGCACCTAATCTTGTGCAAGAGATGATAAAGATGGTTCAAGCCATCCAGTAATATATCAAAATTTCTCAAAGTCACCAAAAGATCTATGCTAACAACCTTTAAAGGGACTTGAATTTTGACATTAGAGAAAAAGACTTCCTTAGAATATCACCATGGGAGATAGTCATGTGGTTTGGAAAGAAAGGGAAGTTAAGCCCAAGATATATTGAACCCTTTGATATCCTTGATCGCATAACAGTAGTAGAAAGAGGAGATTCATCAATGACAAGACATGATTGAAATAAATTGGTGCAATGAAAAATTTGTACATGGTTAACATAAATTCATTTCATCACCTGTATATTTTAAAATATATTATTTTTACCTTTTTAATAAATCATAGAATTTCCAATCATTAGGTGATTAAAAATTACCAATTTGTGCCAACCCTACCCAAATTTTTCAATAGGTCACCAGAACCAGGGAAGGCAGGATGTGTCACATCGATGGCAGCAATGGGAGGAGATTCGTCGATGACAGGACATGGTTGGCATAAATTGGTGTAATGAATTTTTTTTGACATGGTTGACATAAATTGGTTTCATCACCTGAATATTGTAAAATCTCTAGTTTATACCTTTTTAGTAAATCATATAATTTTCAATCTTCATGTGATTAAAAATGACCAATTTATGTTAACCATGTCCAAATTTATCATTAGGTTTCCAGAACCGGGGCTTGTAGGATGTGACACATTGATGGAAGCAGCAACAGAAGTAGGAGGAGATGCGTCGATGGCAAGAGTTGTAGCATGAGTAGATGATGGAGTACTTGAAAAAGTAATTGTAAATTATAAATATATAGTTTTAATTAGTAAAAATCAGTGATAAGTTTGTAAACATTAGTGATAAATTTTCAAACATTAATGATAAATCACTATAATTATTAAAAATTAGTGGTAATTAGAAAAAAACTAGTAAAAACTAGTAGTAATTAGTAAAGATTAGTAAAAATGAACATTAAATCACTATAATTAGTAAAAAGTAAGGGTAATTAGTAAAAATAAGCTTTCATTAGTAAAAATAAGTGGTAAATAGTTAAAGTTGACAATATTTACAATTAAATTATATTTTTTAATTTTCTACGCTTTTTTGGACCATCTTTTTATTATATCAAATTATTCCTAAATAATTTATTTATTATATAGTTTTTAGAGAAATATGAAACAAGAAAGTCGACAATAGTCTTTATTGCATGATCACAATTGGATAAATCATCACTGGAATCCAAACGGTTTTGGTATAAATCCTATATATATTGAGGGTGTTCAAGTTTTTTTTTATCATTTTCATCATCAAAACCAGAACTTGTTTCAGAAGGAAAAATTAAGTGTCCATGTAAGAAATGTGATCTGATGAGGTTTGTAACATTCAATAATGTTGTGGGTCATCTATGGTGTTTTGGTTTTTGAATAGATTATATTTTTTGGTATCAATATGGTGAACACAGTTCTAGAGAAGATACTAATAATTTGTTTCTAGATCCATCACAGTTTCAAAATTTAGTACATGATGTGGCTGGTCCATATTTTCAACAAAATGAAACTTAAGATGATATTAATTTAACTACTGAGTTGGAACCATCTTAATTTTATGAATTTTTGAATTCTTATGAAGATGTATTATATCCTAGTTGAAAGATAATCAAATTTGAAGTAGTTGAAAAATTTATGGCTATTAGACCAGATAATGTAATGTCAAATAGTTTTTTTGATTAGATATTATCTTTGGTTAAAGCACTGTTACCTAAAGAAAATGTGTTTCCTATAAATTTCTTTGATAGAAAGATGTTGGTTCATAATTTGGGTCTTGGTTATCTGAAGATTTATAACTTTTCAAATGATTTCAAGCTATATTATGGTGAAAATGAATCATTGGTTAGTTGTCCTACATGTGGAAAATTGAGGTACAAAGAGGCTCAATTATGGAAGTCTGGATTGATTCCTGTAAAACAGTTGTGGTATTTCCAACTCACACCCAGATTACAACATTTATTTATATCTTAGAACACAGTTTCATTTATTTCATGGTACAAAACATATATTTCACCCAGTAAAAGATTAAGTCATCCTTGTGATGGTAATTCATGGAAACATTTTGACCAAGCACATCCGTATTTTTCTTCAGAATCCCAAAACATGTGATTGACTCTTTCTACTAACAGTTTTTATCCATTCAATTCTCATGGTAGTAAATATTATTATTGGACCATATTTATGAATCCGTAAAACTCGGATGTTGATGAATGATCCATATATCATTTTGACCTTATTAATTCCAGGACATCAAAAAAAATATCAAAGTTTATTTGAAGCCATTGATTAATGAGTTAAATTTATGGTGGAGTAATGGAGTCAATACATATGATGTTCTTGCAAAACAAAATTTTCTTATGAAATTTGCATTAATGTGGATAATTAATGACTTCCCAGCATATGACATGTTATCTAGATGGAGTACACATGGTCCAAAATCATGTCCATACTGTATGAGTTAAAAAAAGTGTTTATGATCATTAATGGAAGAAAAAATTATTCTTTGACTTCCATCGAAAATTTATTTCTACCAATCATCCATTTAAGAGAAACATATATCATTTCTGAAAAGGTATAATTGAAAGAGATGGACCTCCAACATTTATCCCAGGTATTGATTTAAAATTTATTGTATCTTCATTACCTCCCATTAAATTTGGATAGACTATAAACCAAAAAAATAGATGTCTTTGGGAAAGAACATAATTGGATAAAATAGATTATTTTTTGGGATATGCTATATTGGTATGAATTGTTGGTCCATCACACATGTCATGAATATTAAGAAGAAATGTTTTGATAATATATTTTATATAGTGTTGGGCACACTTGGTAAGACCAAAGATAATATAAAGGCATGGTTAGATATTTCCCAAATAAGTAGGTGACCATAACTTTAGTTGTTTGAAAATGTTAGATCACAGAAGTTAATTAATCTAAAAGAATATTATACACTTTCCAAATAAAACCATTTATTATTTTGTCGTCGGATTGTGGATTTGAGACTATTATATGGTGATGTTTCTAATTTTTATAGATGTATCAAAAACAGCCATATTACCATATTAAAAAGTCATATATGCCTCATGAAAGTTGAAGATCAACGAGTAAAACTACCTGATGCATGATCTAAATTTAGAAGCTATGATCTTTGCCTTGAAAATATGGAGGAACTCCCTATATAGTGAGAAGTGTGACATATATACTGATCTCAATATTCTAAAGTATATATTAACACAGAAGGATCTCAACATACACCAAAGAAGGTGGTTAGAGATAATCAAGGACTATGATTTCTTTATTTACTACTATCTAGGAAAGGTAAACATGGTAGCTGGTTATCTTAGAAAAAATAACCTTATACTCTATCCTTGGTGTGTATTGATAGTACCATATATTCTTGGATATAGAAAAAATGGATATGGAAATCATAACAGTAGGTAATACATCCTAACTTTCTCAAATGATTGACCAAACTTATATCTAATAGAAGATTAAAGAGGAAAAAAATGGATGATCTAGAGATTCAAAATAAGGTGAAAAAAGGAAATCTTAATGAATTCCGTATCAATTTTTTTTAAAAAAGGTGAGGAAATCAACCTATTTATTAAAATAGAAAGACAAGTTCAAAGAGGAACATATAAAACAAAACAAATGAAATATAGTCAAGCAGCTCGTGAATGAGTTAGTATGCTATGGTGAGAGAAGCTCCCACCCTGAACACACATATGTTTACCCCTTATCCCAGTTTTGACATGCACCAAAGGCCCCCCCTCCATCATTGGGAAGTCCAATATCAAATATGTCCAGTGTCTCTTCAGCATATGAAGACCGAATATTTGATTTCCCGTACACTTCACTACTACCTGAAAGAAGATTAAAATAATTATGAGTACTGACCTTTGTGGTTGATTTATTTCCAGATGTTGAACCATGTCTGAGTCTTGTGTAGAAGAGAGACCCCTCACCTTATCCAACATGAAAGTTTCTATATTGGAATCCCCACATCCATCGTTTTAGGTACAAAACCACCAGCATGATGCCTACCTCATTCAAAAGCTCATTAGCTGATGGAGTATCCTTGTTGTGCCTATCCATAACAGGAGAAGAGAAAACTTTCAAAAGCTAGAGGTTCCTGGAAGTTATATAAAGATGGAATCATCAATCCCCATAGGACACAAACAAGGTGTGACTACTGGATTACCAAAAACATCATAGGATGCATTCTTATTTGACAAATCAGTAGTAAGGTTGCTGCCCGGATTAAGTGTCAGCACAGGTTTAAAATAAACCTTTGAATCATCTATAACCATAGGAGTATTAAGTTGTAGAGTTGAAAAATAAGCATCATTCATCAAAAAAATTAGTAGAATGAAATTTCACTTTTGAGTTAAAAGTGTATGAAATTTTACTTTTGTATTTCATTGAAGTAACAACAATAATCTTTACTTTACCCTTTCGTTTTTTTGAAGATAACACTATTTTATCATTCCAAAAATCAAAATCAACCTCTTTATAAGCATAAAAATATTTATTATCATTGGATTCATCTCCAAAATGCTTATAATTAATGCCTCTTGATAAGGCATATTTAAAGGAAAACCCTTCAATAGCAAGGTGGAACCCCTCTGTAATGTCATCCCAACATAAAGGGCTCTTATCATTAATATGAGAAGGAAAAAAAATACTACTATCATCCTGAGTAGGGCTAAGGATGGGGTGATCAAAATAGTCATCATTAAAATAAATTTCAGGAAGATTATTTCTAGAAGCCATAGTAGACTCTTCTTCAACAGAGGCTTGTACCCTACGAGGATTAAGAGCTAGAACATACCCAACCTTGTCTGTTTCCTGATTTTGGGTCTGATCCACAATGGTATGTACATTCCTACGATTTATCTTCTTTCGATAGTACTGCAATTCATGACCTCTAATATTATAATTAGGACAAACTAAATCACCTCTACACATAGATTTTTAATGACCAATAATTTTACAAGAGTCACAAAACAAAGGTGTTTTTTCAAATTCAATCTGAAGAGAAATTTCATCTTGTGGAGTAGAGAGGAGCACTTTATTGGTCAACATAGAACTTAAATCCACTTCAACCAGTACATGTGCATAATGACCATAACTAACCATTTCATTGGAATTGTCCATCCTGATTGGAATACTAATTACAGATGCAATATAATATAAGATTTCAGGGAGCCACAACACCCAATTAAGTCCATGGGTTATAACCCAAACCTGTGCACAAGTATCCTAAAATTCGTTTAAATCGAAATTTATATTATAATCACAAATCCAAAAAGTTAAAGTACTAAGGTTAAGAAAATATGAACTCTAGGATCAACCATTAAGCTTAGATGAGGTGAAAAGTATGTGAAAAAATACACATCCAAGAGAAACACATTTGAAACCTTTAAATCCACAAATAGATGATAAACAGGCGACCAGGTCCATGAATTTACAGGGTTTTGATCCTTTTAAAAATAAAATTCAAGCAATGAATGAAAAATTACATAATCTATTACATAATATGAAGCTGATACATGAGCGGTCAAATCTTTCTCGATGATTCGTTTCAAAGGACTATTCATAAGTGAGGTAAAAGATCCTCCAGAAAAGCCGGTGAACTTTGAGAGGCCCTTCAGCACTTCTTCATCAAGCATATTAATTCTTTAGGAGGACAATTTATGTCTAGAAACCTTATTAAATGAGGAAAATGAGTGGAGATTTAAACTCAAGGGGTGAACTAGGGAAAAAAGGTCACCATGGGTCATTAGGAGATATGAATCCCACTCCTGTTCCTCCATTCACTTCCCAATCAATCACAATTCTATATCGATGATGATGGTGTCATTCGGTTTGTAACTTGGATTTATCTACCTTCATCACCTAAGATATAGAAATATCTATTGGATAATTCACATATCTCATCTTTCTCTATCCATCCTAGATGTACCAAGATGTATTGTGATATTTGAGAGTACTTCTGTTGGGACAACATAAAGAAGGAGATTGTAGAGTATATCTCAAGGTGCTTCGTATGTTGGAAAGTTAAATCAGAGGGAAAAAATTCCAAATGGATGATGCAACCATTGCCTATAACTACATGGAAATGAGAGAATGTCATTATGGAATTTTCACTGGTCTCCTAAATAAATCCAGAGGAAACAATGTGATATGGGTTTTGGTGGATTGAATAAATAATACTACCATATTCATCATCATTCGGGAAGTTTTCTCACTAGAAAAACTTTCAAATATATAAATCAAGGAAGTGGTGAGGCTGTATGGGATTCCAATTTTGATTGTCTCTGATCATGATCCAAGGTTCACTTCTAAATTCTAAAGAATCCTTCAACATTCTTTGAATATTGAATTAAATTTTTTGTATAAACTATCACCCACAAACCGATTTTCAATATGAAAGGACTATTCAAATGTTTGAGGACATGATAAGATCATGATCAATAGAATTTAAAGAAGTATGGTATCATAATCTCCCATTGGTTTAGTTATCATATAATAATAGATTCCACTCGAGCACATGAGCCTCAGCCCAGGGTGTGAGGTATCCTTAAGTGCATCCACAAGAACTAGGTTCAAAACCAGGTAGAGGCATATTTTTGGGGTACTGTAGCAGTACTATAGTAGGCATTGTAGCAACACTATTGCAGTACTATACACTATGCAGGTACTGTAGCAGAACTGTACACTGTACAAGTACTATAGCAGCACTGTACACTGTGCAGGCACTGTATCAGTTACTATAGCAGGTACTGTTTGGTACTGTAGCAGCTAGAACTATTCACCTTGGGCCATCGGTTTGGGATTAGAGTCCTTAAGGCTTTCGGGCCACCCATGCCTTCAGGTCAATAGGGATTTCAGGCCACCTCAAGGCCTTCGGGCCACATGCAGTTTCCCTAGACACACTACAAAAAAGGAGCAGCCCTAGAAGAGGATTAAGAGTAGGTGTACTCACCAGAGAAGAGCCAAATGGATTTTTTAGAATGAGTGGGTATGGCTATGCCATCAGGAGAATCCTATGCTTTCACGAGAAGCCTATCCAGACAACCATGTGAAGGTGGAGAGCTACTATCATGATGCAGATGCTGGAGAGGGGTAGTTTCTTATAGATAGTCTGGTTGAATTTCTCTAAGACCTTCAGGTCATGTAATATCCTAAGCCTATGGGCTATGTAATCTCTGAGCTTATGGGCCTTGTAAGGGTTCCCCCTCATCCCTTGAAAGGGGGGTTATCAAAAATCAATAAAAATGAAGGCCTTCGGGCCATTCGGGCAAATAGATTCCACTCAAGTATTCGTATGGCCCCATATAAATCATTTTATGGTAAGTGATATAGAAATTATACTTGTTGGGATGAAGTTGGAGAATGGAAGCTACTTGGAACTGATCTTGTGAAATAGATGATAGATAAGGTCCAATCCATCAAAAAAATGTAATCTGCTCAGAGATAGAAAATTTTTTATGTTGACAATTGTCGAAGGGACTTATAGTTTGAAGTTAGAGAAAAATTTTTCCTTCAAATATCACCATGGAAGAGATTCATGCGGGGAATATCATCCCTAGGTACATTGGCCTCTTTGAAATTATTGATCATATATGAGTATTGGTATTTTTTCTTTTACTTCCACCAAATACGGCTCAAGTTTATGATGTGTTCTACACATTATTTATGAGGAAGTACATAACTGACCCCTTACATGTACTGAATCTAGAGTTGGTACAACTAGATAATGGAATCTCTTATGAGGATCATAGAGTGAAGATCTTGGACCATAGAGATGAAATTATACATAATAATAAAAATCACCACGTCAAAGTTCTTTAACGAAACCATAAGTATGAAAAGGTGATGTGGGAACTAGAGGAAACAATGAAATAGAAGTACCCTCACCTATTCTCAACTGAGAATATGATTTGAAAATTTAGGGATGAAATTTCTAAATGGGGTAAGAATGTAACAAACCAGGCCTTTTAAATGATAATTTTTCCTAAATAAATTTTTGTTATATTATATTATATAATTATTATACACATAGAGAAAATAGAGAAACAAATATAACTATAGTTCATTGAGTAAAATTGTTACATTAGTCAATGACTAAACCCATTAAAATGACGATTAGTATAAGGGAATAAAAAATGGAAAATAGAAAAACTAAAATGGGGAAATATGGATCACCCAAATCTGTTAGAATCATCCCTTCCACGAACAACACTATAAAAAAGAAACAAAATATTAGTAAACTAATCAGTATCTTAGAAAATGGAAATATATAACCTTGGGAGGAAGTGTAATGAATATTGAGTGAAATAATGAAGTGGTATTTATAGGAGGTAATGTGAGAGTTGGAATATTAATGTGACTATTGGAATAGTAACCTCACCACTGGGAATAGTAAGTATTGGAATTGTAATTTAACCTCAAAATAATAAAGTGTGATATAAATAATATTTATCATGAGTAATATAAGTAAATAAAAATATTATAATTCTTAAAAACAAATATTATTATTAAAAACTAAAAGAAAATATAGGCACATTTTTAATAAAATGTATTTCATAAAAATCATAATTTTTATATTAAAAATTAAAATTACCTATGTTAGAAATTTATTTTTGGAAAAATCAATATAATTTTTGAGATCAAAATGTCGAAATTTTATAAGGGTTATTTTCTAAAATACTTCAATTTTAGGTGAATAGTAAAAATATTGTTTTTTACATAACCGGTGTATATTAAATTACATCATTCATGATATAATAATGAAATAGGCATTTATATAACATTATTTCAGCCAAAATATATTTAATTTGATGAACGAGTCATTAAAATGCAATAAAATTAATTTCCAAACCCAAAATGTATTTTCTAAAGCCTAAAGTCTAAAGTATTACTTTAAAATATTATTTTGTCATTTTTCAACCTTTATTTTTAATTAAATTAATAAATTAGGATTTTAAAGGGTGTTAAAGTATTAAAATAATGTAATTTAATTAAAATAAATTTCATAAATTAAATTATGTCACTATTACAAGGTTTACCTTGGATATAATAAATTATTCAATATTTTATCCTTAAAAAACCTCTCTCCTCATGTATTAATAACCCCACTCCCCCCTTTGGAAAACCACTCATACCTATATTACCAAATCCATTCCTCTACCAAAATACTCCTTCTAAATCCCCTTAGAATACCTAGGGACATTCTAGATTAAACCAATTCCAAACATCAATGGAGTTTTAGTGTCGTACAAGAGAAGTCACACCGAGGAAAGAGTAAGTTTCTATCAAATCTTCTCTCTTTATCTTTATTTTTTTTTCAAATTCATTTAAAAAAAATCTTATAAAATTAATTAGGAAGTATTTTAACATTATATTAACTATTTTAACCTGCTAGAAGTATTAAATTTATTATATGACAACCCGGATTTTATTACAAACTTAAACATGATTTATTACATAAACCATTCACTTGATACAACATGGATGATCGATAGGTATAGTGTCTTTGGGGATTAGGATCATTACATAACAACTTAAAACATGAAGTACAACATCTTTATTGAAAACTTCCTTTACATGACCACTACATTCCCTCGTACTTAGCATTGCATGGGATAACCTGAGGACATACATAAGAAAAGGGGTGAGCTATAAAGCCCAATAAGGGAATAAACACAGAATACACGAGGAGTAAAATAAATGTTATACAATAGGCATATCAATATAGCACAAGAGAAACATGAACATAAAGGCATGATAAAGCATGATAATCATAACATGGAAATGTGGCAACAACACTTAACATGGAACTAGCATGAGCCAAGACTCATTGCACATAGAGCATGAGTAAATACTCATTGCACATGAAGCACGATTAAACCCTCTTTGCACTTGAATTAGCATGATTCAACACTCATTGCACATGACCTATCATGATACTATACTTTACCCAATGCATTGGAGCGCTATAAGGGCGCACCCTTCTTAAACATTTCATTTCATGCATAAGTGTGCCACATGGATCATAAAACATGGATTCATAAAACATAATCATTTATTACATGATGAAGGAATGTAAAATTAGTACATGAAACTTTATAATAAATAAGTAAATGTGCATAAAGGTGAATACCCTTGATGGAGAAATGAGCATGGTATTCACTACACAATGGCATTGACTTAGAAAATCGGTGCGATTTCGGCAACGTAACAGCGTGACATAAGAATTCATAAAAATGGTTGATGAGAGAAAAAGGGGTTCCTCATCATATTTACATGTAATGGACAGTAAGTAGGTCATATAGATACATGTCCCAACAATTTTAATGGAATTTAGATTCATGATACAAAAGTATTTCTTGAATGTAAATGAGGAGAGAGAAGTTCCTTTCGGAATTTCGGAATAGTAACGAGTGTACATGGGAGGCATTTAATGAGAGAGAAAGGGGTATCCCATCATTCAAACATAAATAGGGAATTATTAGAGAGGTTTGAAACTATACCCCAACATTCATAATTGAAATTAAAAGGAAAAAACAACTTAAATAAAATTGGACAAAAATGAGAAAGGAAGAAAAAACCCTTACTTGGAAGTGTGCTTCCAAAGGCTTGAGAGAGGCTTGAGAGAGGCTTCTTGGGAGATTGGGGAACCTTGGGAGGATTATAGAGAGAGTAGGTCAGAGGTTTGATGAACTCAAAAGGCTTTGAGTGAGGAGGAAGTGGGAGCTTGGGTGGGTTTATATAGGAAAGGTGAGGGAATTCTTTATTATTTAGGTTTGGGACCCCTTATATTAAATTAATCCAAAACACAAACCATCCCATGGTTTTTACCCATGGTTTTTGGCAAAGGGAATAGGAAAATAATATTTTATAAGGCCAAAGTCCGAAATTCTTAAAATACTAGGGTTGTTTATGTGGAGGTGAGTCACACTCCCATGGAAAACAATTTAAAAAGACAAGGTGTTTAATAAGTCTTGAAGGATCCATTAATGCTTTCAAAAGTAAGTCAAACAAACACAAAATCACATTATTTTAATGTTAAAACATATACTGGCCGAACATAAAGCTTATAGTATTTTATTACATCACTATTGGGTCATTATGATGTCATAAAACACATTATATATTTAAACAGTATTTAATTTTTACCAAAAAATTGACTGTCTCAGAAAATTATGAAAAATTTACCATTGGATAATTTTGACGTCTTGATTCTAGAAATAACATTTATTTTATCTAAATAATTTTCTAAATATGTTAATTTTCACTTTTAAAATAAAAACCGACATTTATCGAAAATTCACGGGTTTTGACAAAAATGACTTTCAAACCTTAATAAACATTACAATTGCATTCATAAAATTATATGATCATTTATATACAATAAAATTAGTTTAATAATAATAATAATAATATTTTATTAAAATATTATTTAATTCAAAAATCCCTTAATTTAATAAAATATAATTCTTAATTAAATAATAACTTAAAACACTATTTTCACCTTAAAAACTATTTACAATGTATCAATAATGACAAGAAAGTATATTCATTATTATATACAAAACAATAATGTACATGAACATAGTACTAGAGATTTGTTACATAAACCCTTAAAATAGCCGCATAAGACCTAAGGGTAAGGTGTGCGATGATGACTGACTCTTGGGGTGGCTCGTATAACATCGCTCGAGTGATAATTTATATCAACTTCCACTTTTCCCGTAGATGGTCACGTTCGATCTTGACATGATGGAGCTCAGCTTGGGCTTGGTCAAGAGAGAATCCCAAAGACGACACCTCTTTTCTGAGTTCCGACAAATGGGATTCGTATGGAGCAATTCTACTGGATGAGGCCATCACTTCCTTTGTCTGAGTAAATTGGGTTTGTTAAAGCCTTATATTTATACTAATCATGTGATCACTGTTAAATGACTATAAAAGAAACGGTCACAATTCTTAACATAAAACCAAAGAAGTTGACATTTTATATAAACATTTTACATAACGAGACATTTAATTAGATCAAGAGGGATTTCCATTAATGAAAATTTGGGTCATTACAATATTCCCCCTTAAGAAATTTCACCCTTGAAATTTCCTTTTCCCACACTAAAACAGAAGTGGATAACTCAGCTTCATCATTTCCTCTGATTCCCAAGTCGCTTCTTCAAACATGTGGTTTCACCACAACACCTTGACGAGGGGAATTGTCTTATTTTGTAGAACTTTTTCTCTACGATCTAAGATCTTCACTGGTTGCTCCTCATAAGAAAGATCATCCTCCAACTATACCACCTCAGAAGAGAGTACATGTGAAGGGTCTGGTATGTACTTCCTTAAGAGGGATACATGAAAGACATCATGTACTTTGGCCATGGTAGGTGGAAGTGCTAGTCGATAGGCCACAACCCCGACATGATCAAGAATCTCGAAGGGTCCGATGTACCTTGGAACTAACTTCCCTTTCTTTCCAAACCTTATGACCTTCTTCCATGGAGACATGCGTAGAAAAACCATGTCTCCAACTTTAAACTTAAGGTCTCGTCGATGATTATCTGCATAACTCTTCTGTTGACTCTGGGCTACCTTGATATGCTGCTGAATGGTTTTCACCTTCTCCACCATTTCCTCGACCATTTATGGTCCAAGCAGCTTACATTCACCAACCTCATCCCAACATGCCGGTGTTCTTCACCTTTTCCCATACAGGGCTTCATATGGTGCCATTTGGATTCTTGAGTGGAAACTGTTATTATAATAGATCTCAACCAGAGAAATATGTTGATACCATCCTCCTTTAAAGTCCATTGAGCATGCTCTAAACATATCCTCAAGTTTTTGGATAGTTCGCTCAGATTAGCCATCAGTTTGAGGATGATAGGCCGTACTAAAGTTCAGTTCAGTATTCAGAGATTTTTTAAGAATCTTCCAAAACATAGAGGTGAATCTTGGATCTCAGTCAGACACAATAGATAGTGGAACTCCATAAAACCTTACCACTTCCCTGATATATATCTGTGCCAATTGATCCAAAGAGAAATCCTCCCGAATAGCAATGAAGTGTGCAGTCTTTGTAAGATGATCCACAACAACCCAGATTGCATTGTTGCCTTTAGATGTCCTCAGAAGTCTGGTGACAAAGTCTATGGTGATTTTCTCCCATTTCCATTCTGGTATGGGAAATGGTTGCATCATCCCCTTAGACTTCTGCCTCTATGCCTTCACTTACTGGCACACCAGACACTTTTATGTATATTCAGCGATATCCTTTTTCATATTATCCCACCAAAAGTTTTCTCGGAGATCTCGATACATCTTTGTGCTCCCTGGGTGAATAGAGAAATTTGAAATATGTGCATCATCCAAAAGTTCCTTCTTCAGCTCCGGACATGATGGAACACACAGTCTTTTCCCAAATTGCATAATTTCTTCTTCATTAACATTAAACTCTGAGGATTTCCCTTTTTTGATAGCTTCCACTTTTTCCTGAATTCCCACATCATCCTTTTGAGCATACTTTAACTTTTCCAAAAGGGACGGTTGAGCAATAATTTGTGAAAGTATTGATGATGTTCCCTCCTTTATGATTACCATGTCCATCTTTATAAAGTCTAAGAAGATTGGATCATTCACAATTCTCATCATTGATAGAATCGCTGGGTCCTTTCTACTTAGGGCATCTGCCACCTTGTTCGCTTTCCCAGGGTGTTAATGTATTGAACAGTCGTAATCCTTGATGAGATATATCCATCTTCTCTGGAGCATATTAATCTCTTTCTATGTGAATATATATTTAACACTCTTGCGGTCAGTATATATCTCATATTTCTCCCCATAGAGATAATGCTGCCAGATTTTCAAGGCAAAGATCACCGCCACCAACTCCAGATCATGCATTGGATAGTTTCGCTCATGGATTTTCAACTGCCTTAAGGCATATGATATCACTTTATCATTCTTCATCAGCACACAACCTAAGCCTTTCTTCAAAGCATCACTGAATACCACAAAAATTTCCCCACTTGTGGGTAAAGTGAGCACGGGTGCAGGGATAAGCCTCCTTTTAAACTCCTTGAAGATTTATTCTCATTCATCACTCCAAGTAAACTTTACTCCCTTTCGAGTTAGCTTGGTAATAGGGTTGGAAAATTGTGAGAAATTTCTCACAAATCGTCGATAATATCCAGCTAAACCCAAGAAGCTACGGATATCCGTTACCGATGTTGGCCTCGACCATCCCTCAATTGCATCTGTTTTGGAGGGATCCATAGATATCCCATTGCTTGTGATGATATGGCCCAAGAATGAGACTTCCTTCAACCAAAACTCACACTTTCTGTACTTTACATAGAGCTTCTCCTTGCGCAAAGTCTCCAGTATAGTTCTTAAATGCTCCTCATGATCCTCCTCGGTTTTAAAGTATATTAGAATATCATCTATAAATACTACCACAAATTTGTCTAGGTAATCTCTAAAGACTCTATTCATCAAGTCCGTGAAGATTTATGGAGCATTGGTGAGTCCGAAAGGCATTACTATGAATTCATAGTGCCCGTATCTTATACGAAAAGCAGTCTTGGGGACATCTTCCTTCTTCACCCTTACTTGATAATATCCCGACTGCAAATCTACCTTGGAGAAGTATTGTGCTCCACGTAGCTGATCGAAAAAGTCATCGATCCATGGCAAGGGATACTTGTTCTTTATCGTGATTTTTTTAAGTTCATGATAATCGATGCAAAGCCGCATTGACCCATCGTTCTTCTTGACGAATAGGACTGGTGCACCACATGGTGAAGCACTTGGGCGTATAAACCCATTATCCATATTCTCCTGTAGTTGTTTCTTTAGCTCTTCAAGTTCCATGACAAAAATTCTATATGGAGTCTTGGATATTGGTAGCTCCCCTGGTATAAGTTCAATTGAGAATTCAACATATCTTCTAGGAGGAAGACCAGGCAGTTCCTCGGAAAACACTTCAGCGAATTCCCTCAAAATAGGCATTTCTTTAAGGATGGTTTCTTCTTTGGACTCAATAATCTGAGCCAGATACGCGTGCTCATAGGGAAGTAATATCCATGCATGAGATGATGGGGCTAAAGGAGATTCATCTTCCTCCTTACACTTATAAAGAATCGGGGGTCGATTCTCCATATGGAGTGTGATTTCCCTCTCCT
Source organism: Viscum album (assembly GCA_963277665.1). Classification (NCBI taxonomy): domain Eukaryota; kingdom Viridiplantae; phylum Streptophyta; class Magnoliopsida; order Santalales; family Viscaceae; genus Viscum; species Viscum album. Next base: position 789,334,031 of record OY728166.1, read on the forward strand.
GACAATTTATGTTGGCTCTAAATAAGGAAAGACAATCAATGACAAGAATTATATCAAATTCCACTAGAGGGATTATAATGAGGTTCTCCGGTAAATTCAATCCACATATTATAACAGGGGAGGACTTATATTCATGGGATGCAATGATTGCCCCATTTTTCGTACTCACCGACATCTTCACTTCCATGGTTTTTGGTGGTGCTGGGATTGTTCTACTAAACTTTAGAGATATAAAAGAATGCGTAGAACCTGAATCAAAAAGTACATTCACTATTCTTGAATGAATAACTAGCATACCTGTCACCACTTCGTTGTCGGGGTTCACTTCGATAGAAGTGATGACAAAGGCTCTTCCTTGCTGCCTTGGAGGTTGTTGGTTGCCTCCGAAAACCTTTGGATTAGGGAACTAATTTGAAAGATGCCCTGGTTCTTTGAATTTGTAGCAATGAAAAATGCGTTGAGGTTCAAACGGAGCATTCCTCTCCTCTGTCGCAGCCGCATGTCTTTCTTTCCGACAGTTAACAGCTAGGTGCCCTTCTCTTCCACACCTAAATCATTTCCTCATCCCCTTGAGAAAATTTCCAAGGTGATTCTTTTCACACTTTTGGAAAGTGGGGTACTGGGTATTCTTAGCACCATTGGATTTATCCATCAGACCGCCAGCATTGAAGTCCACCTTACGCTTCTTGTCTCCATGATATCCCTGTGATTCCCCGATCTCTATTTCAACCTTGAGGGCACATCAGACAATTTCCTCATAGCTGTTGAAGTCACGGATCGCTAATGCTTTTCACAGGCTAGGCTTCATCCCACCAAAGAAGCGGCCAACCTTACATTCGGGGGTAACGACAAAGCCAGAAGCATATCGTGCAAGCCTTGTGAAGTTTGCCTCATACGCTCCAATAGATTATTATTCTTTTTGTTTGAGGGAAAAGAAGTCCCTTTCCATATTAAGCTGTAGGGTACGCGAAAAATATTTATCGAAAAATATCTTCCATAAATACTTCCATTCCAACGCCTCGATCTCCTCCTCAGGCTTTTTATTTTTGATCAACATCCACCACTGATCAGTTTCACCCTCCATACGATAAGCCGCCAGGAGAACCTTCTCTTGTTCAGAACATTGAAGGATGGAGAAGATCTTTTCAATGGAGTTTATCCATTGTTCAACGATCGTGGGATCGGATGATCCACTAAAAGTAGGAGGCCTTTGTCTTATGAAGCTCTCGATAGTGACTTGTTCCTTCTTAGGGGGGTTTGGATGTTCTTCTTGACCCGTGTTTCTATTCAAATCTTGAGTAAGCTGAGAGAGAAGCGTGACAAAGTTCACGATTCCCACTCCCATTGTATTAGGCATCTCATTAGTACAGTCATCACACTAATATTCACACCGGTTGTTAGCCCGAGTCCTCCTATTACCGGCCATTGGCTGGAATAAAAGGAAAGTTAGGGGGTAACACATAAAGGGTAAACCAAAGACAAAAGTTTATGACTTAAAAATAAACTTTTATTTCCTTAACTCATGAGTCTATAGGCTTCAACATAGGCTTTTCATGATATAATTTCTAACATATATTCTTAGGGGCATTTTTTTAATTCCCTTAATAAGGGTTCATACAAAGCTTGTGAATTTATCAAAACATATCCCCCGAGAGTGTCGTAACCAAGAGTGCATCAAGGCCCGTTTTCGTGCACCAGTTCCCGTTCGAGTCTAGCTCAAAGCGGTGTTTTCGGGGTTTACCCCTAAGATACATCTATGCTAGAGACGCCTCTACATGATCGTATCTAGACAGGGATGTATTTGTTTGATAAACCACTTACTCAGTACTTACCAAAACTTAGGTATGTTTTTATTATACTTAGTCTTATCTCTAAGGCTTTACTAGGGTTTTCTAATCCTAATCCAAAAAATAACTAAACCTATCCTCTGATACCAACTATGACAACCCTGCTTTTATTACAGACTTAAACATGATTTATTACATGTAATGTAAAGTAAGGAGGTCATATAGATACATGTCCCAACAATTGTAATGGAATTTAGATTCATGATACAAAAGTATTTCTTGAATGTAAATGAGGAGACAGAAGTTCCTTTCGGAATTTCGGCATAGTAACGGGTGTACATGGGAGGCATTTAATGAGAGAGAAAGGGGTCTCCCATCATTCAAACATAAATAGGGTAGTAGGAGGGAGGTGTGAAACCATACCCCAACATTCATAATTGATATTAAAAGGGCAAAACAACTTAAAAAAATTGGACAAAAATGAGAAAGGAAGAAAAAAACCCTTACTTGGAAGTGTGCTTCCAAAGGCTTGAGAGAGGCTTGAGAGAGGCTTATTGGGAGATTAGGGCACCTTGGGAGGATTATAGAGAGAGTAGGGCAGAGGTTGGACGAACTTCAAAGGCTTTGAGTGAGGAGGAAGTGGGAGCTTGGGTGGGTTTATATAGGAAAGGTGAGGGAATTCTTTATTATTTAGGTTTGGGACCCCTTATATTAAATTAATCCAAACCACAAACCATCCCATGGTTTTTTCCCATGGTTTTTGGAAAATGGAATAGGAAAACGATATTTTATAAGGACAAAGTCCGAAATTCTTAAAATACTAGGGTTGCTTATGTGGAGGTGAGTCACACTCCCATGGAAAATAATTTAAAAAGACAAGGTGTTTAATAAGTCTTGAAGGGTCCATTAATGCTTTCAAAAGTAAGTCAAACAAACCTAAAATCACATTATTTTAATGTTAAACCATATATTGGCCGAAAATAAATCTTATAGTATTTTATTTCATCACTATTGGGTCATTATGATGTCATAAAACACATTATATATTTAAACAGTATTTAATTTTTACCCAAAAATTGACTGTCTCAGAAAATTATGAAAAATTCACCATTGGATAATTTTGACGTCCTGATTCCAGAAATAAAATTTATTTTTATCTAAATAATTTTCTAAATATGTTAATTTTCACTTTTAAAGTAAAAACTAACATTTATCGAAAATTCACGGGTTTTGACAAAAACGGCTTTTAAACCTTAATAAAAATAACAATTGAATTAATAAAATTATATGATCATTTATATATAATAAAATTAATTTAATAATAATAATAATAATATTTTATTAAAATATTTCTTAATTCATGAATCCCTTAATTTAATAAAATAGAATTCTTAATTAAATAATAACTTAAAACACTATTTGCACCTTAAAAACTATTTACAATGTATCAATAATGACAAGAAAGTATATTCATTATTATATACAAAAAAATAATGTACATGAACATAGTAATTGCGATTTGTTACATAACCCCTTAAAACAACCGCATAAGACCTAAGGGTAAGGTGTGCGATGGTGACCGACTCTTGGGGTGGCTCGGATAACATCGCACGAGTGGTAATTTCTATCAACTTCCACTTTTCCCGTAGACGGTCACGTTCGAGCTTGACATGATGGAGCTCAGCTTGGGATTGGTCAAGAGAGAAGCCCAAAGACACCACCTATTTTCCAAGTTCTGAAAAATGGGCTTTGTATGGAGCAATTCTAATGGATGAGGCCATCGCTTCCTTTGTCTGAGTAAATTGGGTTTGTTAAAGCCTTATTTTTATACTAATCATGTGATCACTGTTCAACGACTATAAAAGAAACAGTCACAATTATTAACATAAAACCAAATAAGTTGACATTTTATATAAACATTTTACATAACAAGACATTAAATTAGATCAATAGGGATTTCCATTAATGAAACTTTGGGTCGTTACATATTACATATATAAATTTCAAACTTCTCTTTCATGTTCTTTCGACAATGTCCTATCAACGATAAGTTAATAAAAAATGAGGACATTTCAAATCCTTTTATTATCACCAAACCTATGATTGGTTAAAATTAATTATTTATGAATTATAATGGTTTATATTTATGTTTTTATAATCTTGTGTAATTAATTATACTAATGTATAAATGATCTCAAACAAAAATAGCGACATCGAAACAAAATAGAAAAGTTTAATGAAAACATGATATCAAAACAATTAAAATTCAACAAAGAGTGTTATAAATTATAATCCAATTATTATAATGGAAATATAGTGGAAAAAATGAACATAATTAACTTTTGTAACTTTTTTTTAATAATCCTATGTTTATTACTTAGGAGGCGAAAAAGTGATGAAATAAAGCGGGATTTAAGTTAAGGGGATTCTTGAACCCAACTCCCTTTCTTTGGGTTGTCCCTCATTCATTTAATTTTTGGTATGGATATTAATATAATGTACCTTAAATATCATATCACTATTATTACCTTTTATTTCAGGTATATACATGTTTCCACTTTGATTTACAATCAAAATACAAATATTTCCCAAAAAAGACTTTTATTTCCAAACCAAATCGTTGACTCCTCATGCGTTGTTTCTTATCTAATAAAAAATGATCTTTTTTCCAAATAATTATCTCAATTTTTCATTTTTTAACTCCATTATTATTCATTAAATCATTATTTATTAAATCCTTATGAAACCCATTCCTTTACATGGGTTATTTCATGACTATGATTGTAATACGTTCTATGTGGAATGCATAATAATTTAAATATTATGATGTTATGGGTGGACCCATAATTATATAAACCTCTAATTTATTGGTTAATGTTATGTATCTCATGATATTATGTGTAATATGTGTGAACATGATGCTATTTTTTCACAATGATGATGTTATGATTTATGCACATATGTTATGCGTGAACATGATGTCATCTTTATTCATAACTATGTGTGGTATTTGAACACTATGACATGAGGCTTAATTTTTATGCATTTTGACATTCCATGACTTTTTCAAATGTATTCCTTAGTATTTTTATGATTATCCCATGCTTATAACATGATTATGATGATTATTCTCACCCATGTACTATTGAATCATGTCTTTTATTTTAGTTATGTTACCATTACCCTTTCTAGGATTTTATCTCACCCCATTATTTTATGTATATACTCAGGTGACTTAATGTACTAAGGATAATGTGATATCTTTTAAGTGGATAAAGAAGAATTATTTTAATAATATCTATGTTTTATTATGTATAAGTGATGTATGATTCTAATTTTCCAAAGATAATAAACCTCACAATCCTTGAATGTAAAATTATTATGCTGTTTATATTTAAAATGATGTAATAGCCATGTAAGAAAACATAGAGTTTCTATAATAAGGGTAAAAACCTATTTTCATAAAGGTAATCATAATATTAAACTCTATGCATAAAGGTAAGTAAGCACTCATATAAGGGTAACAAATATCATACATAAAGCTAAAGAGTAATTGTGTAAATGTACATGGGAGATTAAGTAAGGGTAACATGAAATTATAAATGAATATATAAAGGTACAAGAATCCTCACATAATGGTAATACAATACTTTCAAAACTTACATAAAGGTAAAGATAATTTAATAAATCATGCGTAAGGGTAAAAAAAATAAACTTAGAAATTTAATTTTTCATAGAATAAAACCTAAAATAAATAACTATAATAACAGAAATAATAACAATAAATGATGAAATAATTAATAAACAATTAAATTTAATTGAATTATTATTTTACATAGAAAAAAATAATATTTTTAATTATCAAAATAATAAATAATTAAAGTGTTTCAAAGGATCCACTCAACAAAAACATCCATGACCTTTTGAAAAAATTTATTTAAATAGAAATATTTTATAAATCAAAGAGAATAATATTTTTTTGGAAAACATTGAAATATTATAATGTAATTTTCATATAAAACAACCAATATGGAAGAATATGTGTTCACTTAGAAAATGTTAAAAAGAGATGAATTCTATTGAAAACAACCCATACTGAAAATGATAAAAATTCATAAATTTTTTAATGAAATAAAAAGTAGTATAAAATGGACTTAATCAATTATTTTGGAATATATAAATACATTATTAGAATCATTAAATGAATATTGACATGGTAGAGAAAGATTTCTGACCGAAATGGATGGTGGGATCAGGTTTCTTAGAACGGGTAAATAAAGAGATAAGGGGTAAATAAAATAGTGATAAGACATGTAAAAATCACAAGAATAACTATAATAGATGAAAATGATGGTGTTTCTTAGGAATAAATAGAATACAAATTCCAAAAATTTATTATCTTTCAAAAACAATCCTGATTTGAAATTGAGATTGATGAAGAAAACCTTATAGTAATGGTAACATAAGAATCAAAAGAACATAAGCAGGTTAGCATAAAATAGACAATAAAATATCATAAATGAAATATTTTCATTATAATTAAATTCAATAAGGTAGCGAATACATCATATAAAATAAATTCTAGTGCACAATATCAAACATGTCTCATATAATTAAAAATAGAGACAAATGGCCTTTACAACATCGTAATATTTTCAATTCAAAGTACATATAATGTAGAAAATAATATGGATTTTCAAATACTATATATTACATAAAATATATGAAAATAATAAATCCATATCCAATACATACACCACAAAAAAATCAAGTGGTGAATGTGAATCATATCTTAATGAAATAAACTTGAGATCCAAAAACCTTAATCTCTGGTCCTGATTCATTATGCACGTGTGCCTAAAATACTGAATAATTAAATTAGGTGTATTAAAAACTTTATTAAGATTTTTTAATCTATATTTCATTTTTAATTCCCATTTATTATCATATGTTATTTATTTATTAAATTGATTGTGTTTGTTACTTGAGGTGGTTCAGTTGATTTCTATGAAACTTTCTTGGTATATTGACCTTTGTAAAATGTGTTGAAAAAAAATTCATAAGTAAAAAAATTCTATAGTTTAATTTATTTTATTATTCCATTATCAAAAAATTTATATAGTTTCACAGGCTTTCCAAAAATGGACTCAAATTAAAAATGATGTTTCGATATGTTCATTTAAGGCGATTAAGTTTACTATGACCATTTATTATTAATATAAATTATATATTGTAAAATATGATTATTAAATAATATTAATAGTTTCATAAATATCATTATTATACATTAAATAAATTTTTATAATCAACCATGTTAGGCTGTAATGAAAAAAATGAAATGCATCGTTTCTTGGAGGATTTTGTCTTCACATACATGAATGACACTCTCATTTATCATATAATGGGAGAGGAATAGAAAAAATAAAATAGTCATAATTTAATAATATTAATCATGTTATATTAATTATATTTATTTATTTAATAACTATATTGAATCATCCATTTATGGTGGTTGTGAAAAATAGAACACGCTGTTTATGGAGGTGGTAGTCCACACAAACTTATGACTGCATTTTATTTTTCGAATGGTTTTGGAGGGAGGAATAAGAGTGGTATCTCATTAGTATAATAAAATTAAAAATATTAATATTAATTATTTTATCATACTTTCATGGATATACAAGATTTTGTAGGGTATAATAAGAAAGGAACTAAGAGAGCTCAGTTGAGAGCATTGCCTATCCCATTGGATGTTCTCCATTAGGTAACACCTTAAGGCTCCTTAGATTGGTATTTTGACAATAAAAATGATTATATGAAGTGGTTATAGAGTTTATAATATAATATGGTAGTTTTTTGGTAGGTATAAATCTTCGTAATTGGTGTAGAAATATGGTGGAAGTGCTCTCCATTAATAAGTGAAGAAAATGGTACTTTTGTAAATACTCATTACTTTTTCAAGGATGGAATGACACTATTCTGGGTTCAAAGGCTTCAAAATGAAAAATAATGAAGTGTGGGGTGAGTTAAGAACAACAATACTTCCACATTTTATTTGGTTCCATGTTTTAAACATGTTTTTATTCTTTCACCATTATATTTTAACTTTTACTTTTTTGGTTTTTAACTTTAGTAAGCAGTTTTTACCCAAATAATCTATATTTTTTTAAAAATATAAAGTAACCACTCTTACTAAATTTTTAGGTTATAAAACTAAATTTAGGATCAATATAATATAATTAAATTTCTAAATATTATAAACTCAACTTTTAAATTAAATCATTTAATATATAGAAAAACTGGTTTGTAGAAATGAATGTTATTTTTACCATTATGTTTTCTTAATGTTATTTACTATTGATTAAAAATTTAATTAGTGGAAATATATTTGTATATGGGTTTAAAAATTATATTAAATTAATTTTTAAGAAGATATCAATTTATTTTATTATAAGGAAATTACACAACGTGAATAAAACAATTCTTTGAAAATAATAGTTTTACCGTCATCATGGTAATTAACTTTAATCCTAGTAATCTTATTTTTATGGATAAAATTGAAATTCATATTATTAAATAATTTGAATATATTTATCTAAAATACTAAATCCATTTTTTTAGATTTAATTTTTACAATTAATGAAAACTAATTTTTAATTTAAGTGAATAAAAATAGCTTTTACAGTAAAATATCACTTATGTTTCCAAAATGTTAAACATGGGTTTTATAAATTCAATATAGTATTTTTAAGTGGTTTATTTTAGTTTAGAAGTATATATTTTTATATAAAATGGGTTTCAAAAACCTTTAAGTCATTGTTGTATTATGATAATTTCATAAAGGTGTCTATATTAGAAAAATCAGTATTTGTTCACTATTAACCTAAAAATCAATTATTTTAGAAAAATATATTAAATTAATTATAAAATATTATTGAAATTATTAATTCTAAAATGAATTTAATTATTTAAAATTCAATTTCTAAATTTTTTAAATTTACCATTTAAATGAAAATAAAATATATAAAGAAAAACATACTTTTATTGAAAAATGCCCTTTAAAAACATTAAGTGTTCTTAATCATATTCTTCCTGAATTTCTAATTGATTACAATAATTTTATTTACTAGTGGTTTTATTATTTTTAATTTTTTTAATAATATTCATATAATATATCATGGATCATTTTAATTCATTGTTGTGTGTGAATCATGTTGTAATAGTGGGTTCCCTAGACCCAACTTGAATAGTACTTTTGATTACCACATTGTGTATAAATTTAAATATACATGATGTTTTATTACCATTATAGTGTATAATTTTATGCATTCAATATTTAATGTTAATGAGCATATATTAATTATCATATCAAAATGTTTTAGCAGATCCCGGTCTATAATGAGAACCTTGAGATACTATGACAATAATATTAAACAAAGGTCATATGGTCTAGATACATCATACTAACTGGACAAAAATTAATGTTTTACTATTAGGTGCTGGGGGATCATAATCATTGAGACATATTCTCATAAATTTCATACTTGGTAATCTTTAATAGTGAGATCATGAGCACAAACCTTCCAATAGGAATACCACATGTTTCATGGGACATTGGTTGTTCCTAACTATGAACATGTGTATTGGTCTCCGGACTTGGGATCATAATCAATGTGTCCCATTTTTGTGCATATTTGGATGCAAGAAAAAAACCAAGATAATGAAATTTTGGTGAGGTAGATTGGGTTGGGTGTTTCATTAGTGGTATGACATTGGTTTAATGGTCAAGAAAAGATTTTGTTGCTTCCATGTTGAGGAAGTAATTTATCTCAGGCCTTGTTGATAAGGATGGTAGTACCTTCATAAGTCCTTGTCCAAGGTAGTTGAGGGTAAATTCATCCTATTATATCAAAAAATAATAAATCAAGAAGAGGGTGATGACACAAGTGTGCGTCCTGTTTTATGAGATATCTAAAGACAAAGAGATTACAGTACACAGTGCATGTTTGTAGGTTAGTTGCCATTGTTATAACTTTAATTATCTCTTTAGGGAACTTTATGGGTTGCTATAATATTCTCTTGTTATGTGAATATTATTCACTACTATCGAGACAAGAGACTAGATGGTCACACACAATAGCATATTCAAAAATCCGCCCTATTGAGTTGAATATGTATATTAGACCTTTTGGACACCACCAGAGGGTCTGAGTGTTGTCCAAGTTATCAATCACCAATAAATAAATAAATTCATATTATTTGAGTTATGAATAATTGGGTTATATTTATTTAAATTATTTATAAGTTAGGTAAATATGAGGAATAATATTAATCAAATGAACATTATTTTAATATTCTAGGTTCATTTAATATTAAGATAGAATTACGAGTTGAGATAATGACTTGGGTTTATCACATAATATATTATATATATATATTATAGGTATCTGATAAAATAATAAATAATATTTATGATGCAGTTTAGTTCATAATAATTATTTATTTAGTGAATATTAAATAAACGGGGGTCGGGGAACCCTATTGGGTATTTTGAACATACACTATAAATAGAGAGAGAGGATATCACACAACGAACCATTCATAGTGATATTTCTAGACCATTTCTCTTCTCTCCCGCTTCCTAGAGATAGAAAATCTTGATCTAGGCAATGAGATAGAGTTATCCCTCATGCATCAAAGGCACGTTGATGCATTTATCATCAGGAAATTGAAGGTGTCTTCGGATCTCTATGCTAACACCCAAAATTCGACAATAGAATTTCCAATGGATTTTTGAAGCATGTGTGTATGGTTTAGAGGGATTCAGATTTTGATCCTTTGTAAAATGATCTATGATGACAAGAATATGCCGACCACAACTTCAGATATAAAAAGGTATGTTTTTGGTTTATGTTTTTGTGATCTGTTTATTTTACATGAGATCCTTAGACTGTTCTAGGTCTTGGATCATCATAGATGATAATTATCATCATACTGATGATGAAAAATTTTAAAATCCTCAATCCATTGTATTCTACTATGACCATGATACCTTAAATTGGTATCATACGGATCATGTAAATTATCTGATCTAAGAAAAATTAAGTTGCATTAAATCTCAGTAGAGGGTTTAAAAAAGGTCCCAATGAATCTAACTGAGATTAAATCCGAGGTCGGATGGCCAAATTATGTCCATCCAAAACAATATAGATTAAAAATAGTTGTTTAATGGGTATTAAAATTTAAAATAATCATCTTTGTTTTTCGATAAACCCGTGCGTTCTGGCCGATTATGGCCGGAACAGTCTTATCCGAGTGTTTAATAATTCCACTAGTTTTTTGGATTTTGATAATAATAATAATAATAATTATCATTTTTTATAATAATTATAATTTTTTATTTATTATAATTTTTTAATTAAAAGGATAATGTCAGCCTTAGAAAATAATTTAACAAAAAAATTATAGTTAAATAAAGGGGTTACTGGAAATTGGTGCAACATAATTTTTGTCCAGTGGGTGGACTTCCATGCATGAAAACAAAACATAAAGGGGATAAAGAAAAAAAGGGAACTTTTTTGGAGGTGTCGGCTCGAGCTGGACCCCCTAGGTCTTCCTCCTTCCTATGGCTATGAGTGGAATAGGTAGGTGGTTACCCTGTGGAGCCCTCCAAGCCAACTGCCATCCTCAATGGCTATCTAGCCTCATCCAGTAGAACCCTAAATCCAAAGAACCTCCTCCAGGATAGCTACCCATCCCCTCCCCAGACACCTCCACTGAAAGCCTCATAGCCGTAGTAGCCATGTGTCTCCACCTCAGATCACTGGACCACCCATCTGACATCCCTCCTTCCAAAGTTTCATCTGCCGACCCTCACATGACTTCACTGAGACCTCCCATCTATGTAAAAAGTTACTGCCCACTTAGTCAGCTGCATCCCTCGATCCGAACACTACCACACACTAGAGTTCCCTATTCCATAGTTGCTCGATACTAGTCAGGATTATAACAACCCTATTTTTTCCCCTAAATTACTATTACATCATTTTATAGATACAAGTTTTACACAAATAGGATCCAAAGGTTTAGTCTCTTGGGTAAACTTGGAGCACACACAAAATTTACAAAATAAACAATAAAAATTTATTTAATTCCTTATTCTCTATCTTTTTAGAGGTCTTCACATTTTTCTTAGTACAAGTAGTCACCTGAGGATATACATCAAAAATGGGTAAAAAAATCCCAATAAGAGGATAGATAAGAACATGAAACAATATAACATGAGGTGAGCATAATAATTATCATAATAACATAGTAATAGGATCATAATAATTAGATTAGTCATTAAGAAAAGTCTTGGAATGTGGCAATGCATAAAAATGAAACATCATGTCTTAGTGGTCAACTACCACACATAGTTATGAACAAATTAACATCATGTTCATGAATATTTCACTTTTATGATGAGATACATCACATTACTCAATTTATTGTAGTTCTATATAATTTAGGGTTCACCCATCACATCAAAACATTTATGTTGCGCTATATAGTTCTGGGAACACCCGTCACATCACAACATTTACATTATCATGCATGACACATCAATATTGGACATAAAATGACCCATGGAAATGAATGGATTTCATTTCATAATAATAAATTCATAAATTTTGGGTTCCCAAATTAAAGAGGAAATAACACACCTTATATAAGAATCATCAACCTTGAGTGAAGAAGAACCAATCTCGAGAAGTAAAAGGTGTATTTTTTAAGGAATAATTCTTTTGGAAAACACTGTGTTTGTAAAAAAATAAGTAGAAAACATGTATATCCTCTAAAATTTAAGATAATGATGAATAAATTATATTTAAGGAATATCCATACTAAAAATGGGGTGAAAGAGGGAAAACCCAAAGAAAGAGAGTTGGGTTCAAGAATTCCCCTTACCTTGTGCCCGAATGCATTCTTCACTTTAATATCCTATACAATCACATTATATTCATTAATTAACAAATAAAAAAATTATTCATTAATTTTATTAATTATAGTTTTTTAATTTCATTTATGTACTTATAGATTATTTATAGAGTTTAATTTCATCATGCAGGAGTGTTTATTTTCTTCGTTTTCACGATCAATTCACTTGTATACATGAATGGAAGTTCGTGTAAAATGCAGATAAATATAAAAAATTGTTATTATATGTTATTAATGATATTAAATAATTTTAAATTATCTTATAAAGAATCTGGTTATATTATATGAGGATGAATCATTAGATAAAAGTTAATGATGATCGTTTTAGGTTAATTTTGGCGGGTTTTCAATCAAAACAAATTCATTTTGTTTTATCATTTAGTATTATGTATAAATGTTACTTGCAGAACATAAAAAGGTTTATAACATAAAATTTATAATATTTTTTCAACATTTTAATGGTTTTATTCACATCCTTGAATGCGTTAAAGTAAAATGATAGTTCATCACCCATGATGTCGGTAAATTGAAACATCACGGGTGACGATTTCATTTTTAGAATAAGAGAGAGAGAGAGAGAGAAAGGAGTATGATGATGGACATTACATTAACATGATAACATTAAATTATATAAAAAATAATAGATTTATCATTCCATTTGGATAATATAAGGTTATTATAATAGGGAAAATAAATAAAATTGAAAATAAATTAAAAGAAAAAGGAAAAGGATTTTACCTCTTAGATTTATCCTTCTTTAGAACCTCCTTTGGGAAAATGTTTTTTTTCTTTTGATGAGACCAAAAGATCCTGAACATGGGAGAGGGGATTGGTAAGAGGTTTTTCTATAATTTGATAAATTCTCAAAGTTTTAGGGGTGTGAGAAGAATAGGGGGTGAGGGTGGTATTTATAGTGGAGGATAGGGATATTTTTCCATTATTTAATTCATTAGTTTATTATTTTTCTCAAGAAAAGAAATATCATTGATTCTTGAGACTAAATACAGTAATTAGATCACATGATTTTGAACCAATGGTTCTTACATCATCCATGACTCAGGTAATAGTGTATTTAATTTATAATGTATTTATACCATAAATTATTGTATTTTACTATTCACAAAAAATTCGTGTATTTCAGAAAAATCCCAAAAATTCACCCTAACCATTTTTCGACATATAGAATTAAAAAATGAACTCCATTTTATGAAAATAATGATTTCTTAATTATAGTTCTCATAGATGTAAATAATATTTTCCTAGTATAAATTATATGTTGGAAATATTAATTCTTGTACATATCATGGCATAAGTTATTGATCCATTGTATAAGCGAATGGAACTCAACTCACCACTTAATCTCCTCCTATGACTTTTCATGTCTACTTGGAGATATTCATGCCATGTGATATTGGAAACAATTCATCTCTTTAATTATTCCGACTTGTATTTTTAATATAAATTCAGTATATGTATGATTTACTTGGATATAAATAATCAAATATCTTCTCCTCTCATTTTTTTCTAAAAATTAAAACATCATTTATAGGGTGTCGAATTCACCTTCTTCATGGATGGCGAGTTTATGTTTTTAATTACCTTCTTTAAGGCTGGTAATAAAACCATTTTATGGTTAAAACAGATTATAATATGTGTATTACAACTTATTTGATGCTTTAGAACCAGAATATAAACATATTATTAAATAAAATGATACTAATTCATGATAGTTGTGAAAACCTCCAAAATAAACTAATAATTTTTTTCATCAATGTTTTATATAATGAATCATATTCATATAAAAATAGAAAATTATATATGGGAACATTTATATTTATATAATTAAATTAATACCATCTCGTTCCAGTTTTGTGGTTTTTCTTCTATTCGACAAGAACTTTCATAATTATACACGAGTGAACCAACATGAAACTATGAAATAAACACTCCCAAAATGATGAAATTAAATACTAAAATTCAATAAAATGTCTATAAAAAACCTAATAAAATTATAATAAATTAAATAAATGTATAATAGGTTCTTAATTAATTAATTAATGGATTTAATTTGATTATACAAGACATTAAGTACAAGTGCAGAACATTTTTAGACATAAGGTAAGGGATTCTCTCCGAACCTTCATTTTTTCTTCAGGTTACACTTTCTCTATATTTACCCTAATTTAATTATTAATTCTTCTTATGTACTCCTCCTAAAATAAATTTTTATTTTCCAATCAAATGTTCCTAGCTTAAATCTTCTTTCTTTTATGGGGAAACACATGTTTTACAGGGTTCCCTTTTCAATTCCTCTTAAAAAGAAATCCCAATTAAAGGAAACTTCCCAATTTCTTACCCATTTTCATGTACACTCCATAATATATTTTAATCCAAAAATATTTTTATAAAATATTTTTTTTATCATGAACAAATTTCTTAGTTCATTTCTATTTTTATAAAAACAATTATGCATTTTTATGCTTTAAATAATCTTATATTTTCCCTTAAACCGCACTAAAGTGGATCTTTTATAAAAGTTTATTAAACACTATTTTTACATTTTTTAACTTAATTTGGAAATAATTTATCATTATATATGCCTATTTTTTCCTTATGAATGTCCATGTATTATTGAAATCCATTTTTTCAAAAACACCTTTATGACACGCCCACTGGTTATGCCTTATGACATGATTATGATACCCATTTATTTCCATGGGTAACCCTTATGTTTATTCCTTATATTTTATTCTTCATGTGACATAAATATGCATAAAAATTTTATGATAGGTTCACCCAGATGGAACTCTAATTTATTGGGTAATGTTTAATCTCATGAGACATCTTGTTGGGATAAGAAGTAACCCTAATTCCTTTATGGGACTTTGTCTACTATGTGATATAGTATTGGTAGTTATCATTGACTCATGTTCATGTCATATTGTATGTTTCTATCACATTCCTATGATTCCATATGTTTATTCATGTTACATTCCTTTTTATGTCATAATATTATGCCTTTTAACCCATGTGTTATGATTTATTTATATGTTTATTCCCTTAATGGGATTTTTAGATCATCCCTTTTGTCTATGTATTCCCCAGGATATTATATGAATATATAAGAGCTCAAAGGATGTTATGAGCTCATTATGGATTATTAATATAAATATGTCTTATTCTATTTCCATGTTTTATATTTTATGTACATAATCTTTCTATTGTGCGAGACTTTACAGTCCTTGGTTTGTATTTGATGGGGAACTATACTTAAAATCATATGTGTAAAATCTAGGGTCACTTTAGAGAGAGTGTCCACATAAATCCTATCTTCAAGATCATCCCTTTTCTCAATCAAAGACAATCATGACCCATCCCAATAGGGCGTGTGTCTTGATTACCCCAAGCCCGCCTCTAATAGGCCAGGGGATAAATACCAACACTGAGTGAGCATATCACACACATGGGAGGCCTTAGCCTAATTTACATGCACACACACACACATATCCAAGACTATATAATGTTGAAATGTAAAACAAATGATAACCATGCATTCATACATCTAAAATCACAGCATCGAAGTATGATAAAAAGTATTGAAAAGAAAAAAATACAAATATAGTCACACCACAAAGAAACTGAAAACAAATCAAACCTATAGAATGGGTGAGAAATTCTATCAAGGTGAATAAAGGAACACACATTAGTTTGTTTGTCTCACTAAGATCCACTTCGTCTGGGTCTTTCTAGTAATCCATCAAATGGTTGATCATCTACAAAAGACATGACATGTGTGGTAAAATTCCATGCAAGTGTAAGTATAAAAATAGCCAGTAGGACACCCCAAAATCACTAAGAATATAAAATGAAGAATAATAGTCATCTTAACAAAAGTATATTTTAGAAACATATATAAAAATAATATCCAAATATATTCAACATCGACACACAATCTCATGGTAAAGACACAATCGTACTGGCAGCCTAGGATTCCTGCTAGGAGGTTCCACATAGCACTCATCTGAGATAACACACTCCATGAGTTATATAACATTGATGAAATCTATACGAGATATCATGCTCATCAGGTCTCTTCATGATAAGTACACATTGTAAGCTTGAATATGTAACATCCCATAATTTATGTGAATTATTTTTAGAAATTACATGGGTTAATTTCAAGAACATCCACTGAGACGACGTGCGATTATGAGGCTCAATGTGCCTAGAACAATCATATAAAATATATTAAAATTTTAATATCATGCATGCACAATTTTAATGAAAAAATGGAATAACTCTTAAATGAGTGCTCAGATCATAAATATAAGGGCACTGTTGAGTTTAAAATGGTGGATTTACCCTTGGTACAACCTAACTTTGGTCGGACGGAGTCATTTGTAGAAAAAGTTACCAAGGACATAACCAACAATAAAATAATTAAATAAAATTATTTTATTTCTAAAATCCTAATAAATCATGGTGAATTGGATTTTAAACCTAATAACATTATTGATTTTTTAATGTGTCTTTTCCCTAGGCTTAACTTATCCTTAGTTGGCATATGTATTCTATGAAAAAACTCAAATAGAATGAAATCGTTTTTAAATAATTTAAATAAACTTTATTTCTGTTGATGCAGTGAATTTAACCATAAATGTATCCTTATGTTGAAATCCTTGGGTTATCCATATAACCCTAGGATGCCTTAGAATCTCTAGGGAGAGCTTGGGAAGAACTCTCTTGAACAACTGATGATGGATTGAGTGGATCGTGGATCATCATGCCAATAGAGTTGGAGGATCTCACCAAAGATAGAAACACAAACTTTATTAATCAACGAGTGATCCAAAATCTAGGTAGGATGTTTGTTTTATGATTTTCCATCCTATTCTTAATCTAGGATGAATGATGATCAATTCAATGAAAAAAACTGATACACGCATCGTCGGTAGAATTACATTGATGGAATTATTTTAATTCTTCGTTCTTCATGCTAACGAGAATGGATTGAGACCAACATGAAAAAAAGACCAATGTCTATTCCTCAAGGTGTTCTTCACACTTTTCTATCCCCCTTTCTTGGTTTTCTTTGCTATTGGATCCTCGTGGTCACAACTTGACTTGTTGGGAAGCCCCAAATGTAATCAAACCCCCAAATTATAGGAAAACTAAAACAGAGGCTATATTAATGTATATCCGGACCCAAGCATCATAGATATTCTTTCGTTTCAGAAATATGAGCATCGAAGGTGGCTTGGTGGTCCATAGGAGGGAACACTGGCACGGTTCCGACGTGACAGTCTGGCGAGGCGAGGAGGCTACGATCGATGGTGGTAGCGAATGGAGGCGACAGTGAAGTTGGTGATATGCGATATAGAGATAAACCATGCGGGAGATGACAGAGCTAGCGGGAAAATAACACGGTAGGTGGCTGTAGGACCCCGAGACACCCTGAGAGGGGTGGGGTGAATTAGGGTGTCAAATTTTTCTTTTAAAAACAAGGACCTTGTTCCCATGGTGGTAGGAACTCGTTAAACCTGTAAGAATTATGGGAATAGAAAGAAAACAACCACAAGAAAAGAGACCACACAAAAATTTTACTTGGTTCACCACTAAGGGCTACGTCCAAGGAGTATACACCGATAGGTTTCCAGTCATACCTAATTCCACTAAATTTCACCAGCTGTGGATTACAATGTTTGGGTATAGTCACTCTGTCCCAGGCATAGTGACTTTATAAATGTTCAGGGATAGCTCACTGTGTCCCTAGGGTCACTCCCGTTGACTCCCCCTGGCTCAGTACCTTTGGTGAAGTCCCACTTAGTTTATAGACATGAAGGTCTCTTCAAAAGATTTGCATTGAAGTATTTGTCTCTATTCAGCATGAGACACTACTTGTATCAAAGTCCCGGATTAATGAACTTGAAAGCCCTTATCACACATACCAAATATTCTAAAGCATGTCAGAAGCATAACACCACACTTTCACCCAAAACCCCAACTTGCGCGCAAGATTTGGGAATTGTCATGAAATATGGATTTCACGCAACTCCTACTTTCCATGCAACCTTTATCTTTTGTGCAACAGCACCGAAGGGTTCACTTGGTCTTTTCAGACTAAAAAAAACCTTGCATGCAAGATTTAATCTCTTCAAATATTTCGCGCGACTGAGCTACTGGATTTTTGATGGAAAATTCTTTTGTCTTCCTTGGGGGTAGCTGCATATTTATAGGCTCTTGATGACCTTGCACACAAGATCCTGACATGTTTTTGTTGGTGCGCACAAGATTATTCATGTGTGTGCAAACCCCCTTTTGATGTAGCCTTTGGTGCACAAACCCTTTCGCGTAACATCATCTTCCACGCACTCCATGACTTTTCTATTTTTCAACATTCTAAACCTGAAACATGTCTTGCCTAAAAGTTCCAAAAACACCTTCAATCTTGCATGAAAAAACCAATATTTCATGAACATGTCAAATATTTCATGCACCTTCCTTTTTTGAGAACACGTTTCCCCATTTTCTGATTTTCATCCCCAAAAATTTGGCAAACACTAGAGAATGGCGCCACCTTCAATACTTCTTTCGGATAGAACTGTATGACCCATTTCCATGTAATCTCCCTGATCTTCCATGAAAGGGTTGATAATAACAAACCCAAAACATGATCAACCCATGGTTCATTGACAAAAAACACAAACTAAACTTATTTTATAGTAATGAACAACCTTGGTTCCAACAGTGGCCACATTTGGATGTAGTGGGATGTGGCAAGTGGCCGCATGTGGAGGCCGCGATCATGGCAGGTGACCACGTGGAGTAGAGAAGGGCTAGGAAGGGTAGGATGGGCCAGATGATAATAGGCCAGGCTCAGCAGGAGACATTCTAGGCTGAGGTGGATGGGGATAGGTTGGCCTAGATAGAGTGGGTTATACCTCATGTTGACCCGAGGTGGTCACATGGTCGACCGTGGCACGATCGACTGCAGCATAGTCACACAATCGACGCACAGATCGACCGTGGCACACACCGACCATGGAGGTCAACCTTGATAGTAGATTTATATCCTAGTGACCCCTCTTCCTTTGAAACTTATAACCTCCATAACTTTCAAATGGTGCATCCATTTGACGATCCTTCTATGGCGTTTGGACCCTGGTGATGAGACGACCCTTTTGAGATAAATGGTGGATTTTAGCTCAAACATGATTTCAGTGACATGGGCCATTTACAAGGCTAGTACCCAAGTTCAAGGGACCTAATTGGTGTGACTACTATGCACCATGTAATACCTTTATACATGGATTTATTATCTTATCCACCGTATCTTAGATGAGTTTCATTAGACTTCATTCCCTTTATCGCTTCCCTGAAGTTTGGTGGGTATCATTTTCTTACTCATAGGAGTATGATCCCTTTAGTAGGACTTCATGGATAGAATTGTTGGAATCCCTTAAGAGTCCTGGTGTGATATCCTCTATTCATCTTCGTTCCCTAAGTAGAGTCCTTAGTATTGACATGACCAATCCTACCAGACGTCGATCTTATACTTAGTAGGTTAATCCAAATGGGTTTTTGGTATCACCCCATGGATTTGGTTATGATAATCATCTGTGTATCATATATATCTCTTCATATCTATTATCATATCTATTTTATGACAGTTCTTGAGTAAAAATACTTCTCAGATGGACTTCATCAGTGCTATCGTACACAAGAGTGTCTTCTTTTGGATGAGTGCTTCATGGAAACTTAGAGTTGAATTCCTAGTATTGGCATACAGTGGTTATGAATTACCTCTAGAATGCATGTATTGGTTTTAGTATATATGTATATTCTTGTTATATATTATATAGACATATAACTATGTAGAGATGACTGTATCTTTCCTTTGTTTATTGATTTTTGGTTTTGGGGCGTCCTAATCAGCATTGTTATACTCACCCCTACATGGGATTTTCCCACACATGTCATGTCTTGTTCACACGAGCAACCTTTTTATAGAGTTCTAGGAAGACTAGGACTAGATAGTTCCTTGTGAGATCAGGCGGCCCAAGGTATTCCTATGGCTACAAACAGTAGTCCCAGTACCTCTTCTTACAGGTTAGACTTGTGTTTACAAACTTGTTTTCAGTAGGATTGTATTCTAAACCGGTTTACTTTACTACAATTTACTTTATTTCCATAATATATTGGTTGGGATATAGTGGTATGAATTCATTTTGGTTCTTAGTGGTTTTTACATTTCATCATTTTGTGGGATTGGATATGTGTGCATATATACAGGTACATAGGAAATGCCTCCCATGTTAGTGATATGCCTCCTCGGTGCTATTCACCACCCCCTATCCTATTGGAGGTAGGATTGGGGAGTCATGGAATGAACCCCATTGGGAAGGGTCATGATAGAGTGGTATTAGAGTTGCTCGGTCTTACCTTAGGACCGAGAGTCTGTGAGATTGGTTTGGGGAAATAGTGTTAAGTGTTTCAAGTTTGGATTCTAAGCCAATGACTCCGGTATTGGTGTGGTAGCCGACGTATCCATACACCAAGACTCTGATAACCTACTTTTTGACTTAGAACATGAGAACGTTGGTTTAAAGGTAAAATAATGGTACATGCATCCTATAGGAATGAGTTGTGGTTTCATGTCCTTCTTCAGTTAGATCTCAAGATATACTCATTGATGGTGGTGCATCTTTTTTTCTTGCAGGATTCCCCCGAGACATATACTATATAGGATTATGTATCTGGATCATGAGGATGACCCCCTCAGTTATGAAACTTCAATATAGGGACTAGATCCCCAGGTTTTACCTCCAGGTGGTGCACAATACATACCACCACCAATGGAGAAGCATGTGGTACTCATAGTACCAGCAGGTGAGGACCACTGCCTAAGAACGTTCCATGAATTTCAGAGACAAAGACCCATTAGGTTCTAAGGTGATCCCAACCCTCATATAGTTGAGGACTAGCTTGAGGTGGTGACCTGAGGTTCCTATCTAGTCAGGACACCAATGGATCTGATGGTGGTTATAACAGTGGGCCTTATATATGGTTTTGTAGGGAAATGGTGGAGTTTATCCACCAAGACTAATGATGAGGTGACTATTTCATGGAAAGAGTTCAATTTCCTCTTCCAAGAGGAGTTCTCACCAGTTACGCTGAGAGCTGTGCATATACAAGAGCTTCTTCAGCTCCAGTAGGGTAGCATGACACTTGATGATTATTCATTGGGGTTCACCAACCTTTCCAGGTAATTGATGAACATGGTTAGAGATCAATACTTCAGGGTTCAGACCTTTGAGAGAGGTCAATATTGGGATAACCAATCCAACATTATCCCTCTATGCATTTTGACATATGCTGGGGTGATCAAGAAAGATTTGGTGGTCGAAAGCTTCTTGGATGAGTAGATACGACCGGTGAAAATTAGTAGTGGGAATGAAGGCATAGATACCTCAGAAGAAGGGAGATGACATCAGTCTTAGGGATCCAGACATGGGAGAAATTTCAGCAGGAGGTCCCTGGATAGAGGATCTACAGTTCAGATCTCACAAGGTGGGTCTAGTCTGCCTAGGGAGAGGTGGTGCTATTCGTGTGATAGTAGGGGAAATCTTGCTCGAGATTTTATGAACTACCATGCTACTGATAGGGAGATAATGGATGGATGAACGAGATAGATATGGAGATAGGTGTAGAAGGATCTACAGGGTGAAGAATGTGGTAGAGGAGTTGGGTGAGCAGTAGGATGTGGTCGATGTTTCAAATTACTACCACCACCACCCCTAGGTGGTCCACTCTAGGCTTAGAGAGCTGGAGGATAAGGGTAGGGGTAGCTACATGCGGTTGAGGCATATGACCTAGGGGATTCATAAATTATTCGAGGTATGATATATGTGTTTTCTACTTTATCTACTGGACTGATAGATATTGGTGCTAGTCATTCTTATAGGATTGTAATGCATATGTATATTTCTCAATTATAAGGGGGGGGGGGATGAATTGTAGGTTTAAAAATGTTTATTTTTATCCTTATGAAAATCAATGTTTAATAAAGTTAAAAAATATGGATTCACAAACCCTCTTTAGTTGTTAACAAAGAAACTAACTTGCTTAGGATCCAATAAGATGGATTCGATAAAGAAACTTAAGACAAGTTTACTTAGGGAAATATTCTACCTTAAAGAGTATATAATAGTATTTATATCAGAGTATATAAGTATAATAAAGTGTAAGAGAAATAAAACTTGTAACAAAATAGGACAAGAATAATAAATCTTATAACCCAAAGATAAATGTATCCAAAAACCTTGGATAAAGGTCCATTGATTTATACTTTCAAGAAAGTCTGTCTTAACCACACCAGGGTAATCCCTAGATATGAAGATTGGAATATGTCTTTCCATCCCCACAATAACTAGATCTCTAAGGTGATCAACACCTCTATCATACTATCCCCAGAAGCCCTAGATTGATAATAGTAATAATCAGATTCACACTAGGTAGGTTGAACAAGTTGTTCACGGCTGAACAAGATGTTCACATTATTCACACAAGGCAGGTTTGAGCAGATCTCTCATAGAGTATCACTTCATTCCAGAGATCAACAGATCTCAAGGAAAACTCTAGACCTGATATCATTTGAATGGATAGGTATTTATAGGCATGGAGTCCAATAGTCAGCTTATCCTCCAACGATCATATTTTTCCTTGAAAATCGGATGGACCTAGACAAGTGTTACTCAGCAAACG
Organism: Viscum album; assembly: GCA_963277665.1. NCBI lineage: Eukaryota > Viridiplantae > Streptophyta > Magnoliopsida > Santalales > Viscaceae > Viscum > Viscum album. The sequence goes on from OY728166.1 coordinate 789,357,562, forward strand.
GTTATTTAATAACAAATTGTATGACATCGTTTCATGTAAGAAAACATGAGAGACATTATCATGTGTAAGAAACAATAATATGCAAGACAAACATTATAAAGTTTAAGAAACTTAAGAGTAATAGGATCTGATAAAATTGGAAAAATATGTTAAGGAAGAAATATAAATTTAACAATTATGAATAATTAGATTCTAAGTATAATAAAAAATCTAAGTCTAAATTAATATAGAAACGGAGTCTGAAAATATGAGGAAATGAAATATGAAAATATGAGGAAACAGAGTCTAAAAATATTAGGAAACATAGTCTGAAAATTGATAAAATCAGAATCTATATTTTGATTAAATCAGAGTCTATATATTGATAAAATCAGAATATGATTTCTGTGAAAAAGAGAGTCAAAATCCAGAATTAATCGGAGTCAAAAGCAGAGAGAATTAGATTCTCAAAACATGGAGAATAAGATTCTAAAGAACTGTATGGTTCCAAGGTTTTTATAAGGATCCAATTATTTTTAAGGGAATTTTGTTTTAAGTAAAATTTAGTTAATCTTAGATAAATATCATTAATCATAGCATATAAAAACATGATAAAGGTTAAGCATATAAATTTACTTAGAGAAAGAAAATAATATTTAAAGAAAAAGTGTTTAAGATTTTCAAAACATAAGGAATGGAAAATTCATAAGGTGCTTATTGAATTAACAATTCATTTCTTACCACATGTCTTGTTTAAGACCTAGAGATTCTGATTGAATTTTTGAATTGAAGATTACACTTAGAGACACCTACTGGAGAAGACTCAGTGATCACACATCTATACTGATAGTGTGACATGACCTTTGGAGGTGAGATTTTTGGTCTGAACCTCTTAGTGGTAGCATTTCATCCTTATGAAGTAATTCTTGGTATGGATTGGTTATCCATATTCCATTCACATATCGAATATTTTAGGTGAAGGGTACGGTGTGTCCGGAACAATGGAACAAGGTTTTATTTTATTAATGATAAGGAAACATAGGAATCACAAAATGAACTCATACATTGGAGGGTGTAGATGATTACTCATCAGTTGGTTAGCCTGACCCTTGGTGTAGTAGATGTTATGAGTTTACAGTTCCTAGATATAGTTACAAAGTATGAGTAGGTATTCCCTAAAGATGTTCTAGGATTACCTCCCAACCGGGAGATAGACTTCTCCATTGATTTTCACCCTGGGATGACACTGATATCTGCACCAGCATATCAGATGTATCCTATAGAGGTTAAAAGGCTGAGGGTGTAGTTGGAGGACTACAAAAGAAGGGTTTAATGAGACCCAGTGTTTCACCCTGGGTGGACCTAGTATTGTTTTCCAAAAAATAAGATGAGAGATTAAGTTTGTGTGTGGACTACCGACACTTGAACCAGGTGACCGTGAAGAACAAGTACCCAACACCAAGAATCGACGACCTCTTTGATTAGTTGATAGGGGTGTGATGGTTATCAAAGGTTAACCTTTGATCAGTATATCACCAATTGTGAGTACGGGATGAGGATATACTAAAGACAACCTTCAAATGTCGTTACAGTCACTATGAGTACTTGGTGATGTCCTTTAGTGTGATGAATTCCCCAACAGTGTTCATGGGACACATGAACTGGATCTTCCATCCTTATTTAGGCCAGTTCATGGTATCATTCATTGATGATATCCTTGTGTACTTAGCATCTGAGGAGGAGCACATGAGATACTTAATGATGGTTTTGGACATACTACGAGAGCACCAGATTTATAGGAAACTCTCAAAGTAGCGGTTTTGGATTCAGGTGGTCCACTATCTAGGACATGTCATCACAGTAGATGGAGTGGCTGTGGACCCAGCCAAGGTTGTAGCAGTGCTTTCTTGGGAGCCACCCAATAGTGTTACTAAGGTATGGATTTTCCTTGGATTAGAAGGGTAGTATCAGAGGTTTGTGCCATATTTCTCCGATATATCAGCACCGATGATGACTTTGACTCGAAAGGGGAAGCCTTTTGTGTGGACAAAGAAGTGCCAACAAGATTTTATGTAGTTGAGGTAGAGTTTGACAAGTGATACAATCTTGAGATTACTGGAGGAGGGAATCAAGTACTATAGGCTTTCATGTTATAATTTTACTAGAGTTGGGAGGATCCTTTGTGGGTGATCGATTTCTTTAGTGTACATTCAGTGGTGGCACAAGAATCTCTAAGAGAGAACATGGAAGTAGGAGGCTCAGATTCGTGCTCAGTAGCCCTTGTTTTGGATTTTTGGGGATGTAAAGCCATAATACAGGGAGAATGTAACATTTTATAAATCCTTTGTATTATTTTTAGAAATTACATGGTTTAATTTTGAGAAAAGGCGTAGAGACTACATGTGATTCCAAGGCCCAATGTTCCTGGTATAATTGTTTGAAAAATATTAAAATTTTAATAGAATGCCTAATAAATTTTCTGTAAAAAGTGGAATAACTCTTAAACAGGTGCCCAAATAAGAAATACAAGGGCACCATTGAGGTCATAGTGACAGATTTACCCTAGTAGCGACCTAACTTTGGTCAGTGCAGGTCATCTGTAGAAAAAGTCACCAAGGACGTAACCATAAATAAAATAATTAAATAAAATTATTTTATTTATAAAAACATAATAACTCATGAATGGTGACATGTATTAGAAATATGAGACCACTATTGAGTTTTTAATGTGGTTCTTTCCCTAGGTTTTACTTAACCTTAGTCAGTACGAGTCTTCTATGGAAAAACTGGAAATGGATGAAATCGTCCTTAAATAATTTAAATAAAAATTATTTCTATTGACATAGTTAATTTAACCTTAAAGATATCCTTATACTGAAATCTCAAGGTTAGCTTCGTTACCTAGGGAATTCCAGAGAATCTCTAGGGAGATATTGGAAACAAATCTCTTGAATAAATGATGACAGATTGAGCGGATCATAGATCACCGTGCCAACGAAGTTGAAGGATCTCATCAATGATGGAAACACATATTTTATTCATCAATGAGTGATCCAAAATCCAGGTAGTATGTTTTTTTTATGATTTTACATCATGTTATTAATATAGGATGCACACAATTCAATTTAATGAAAAAGAATTTATAAGTGCATCGTCAGTAGAATTAAATTGATAGAATTGTTTTCGTTCTATGTTCTTTATTCTAACAAGAATGGATTGAGTCCTATCATCATATATATGATTTCATTTCAGAAATCTGAACATCATAGGTGGCTCGGTGGTCCATGGAAGGGACCACCAGCATGTGTCCGGTGCGATGATTCAGTGAGGTGAGGCTGCGACAATTGGTGACGATGACAAACAAAGGTGGCAGTGACATCAGTGGAATACGACATAGTGGAAAACTACGTGGGATCTGATGGAGCTAGAAGTAGAGGAATACAATAGGAAACTGTGTTTGATGGCCTTGGGATGCATCAGGTGGCCATGTGTGGAGGCGGTGGTCATGGCGGGCGACCGCGTGGTGTAGAGCAGTGTCAGCCCGAGTGGGCCAGACTAGAAAAGAGTGAACCAGACCCAATATAATGGGATGATTCCCATGAGATATGGGTCAGGCCCAGATGGAGTGGGCCAGGTTAACCCAGATGGAGTGGGCTGGACCCGGGTCAGACCTCAGGTCAACCCGAGGCAGTCGCACGGTCGACCGCCACAACAACTCGAGCTGCCACGACACGGTCAACTGTGGCATAGTCACAAAGATTAAACATGGGGAGTTCAACCATGGGGCTCACTAACCAAAAAAATCAAATTCCATAGTTAGTGGACCGACCGTGTGGTCAATACACGACCTAGTGACCCTCTCTTCCTTTGAAACTTCGAACCGCCATAACTTTGAAACAGAGCATCTGTTTGATGAGCCACCCATGACGTTAAGACCATGAAGATGAGATGATCCTTTTGAGATCAATGGTGGGATTTAGATTAGACATGTTTTCAATGACATGGTCTGTTTACACGGGCAATACCTGGGCTTAAGGGAAACAGTGGGTGTGACTACTACGCACAATATACTCCCTTTCTACATGAATTTATTCTCTCATTCACTATATAATTGATGGGTTTCATTAGGGTTCATTCCATTATTACTTCCCTGAAGTTTGGTGGGTTTCGTTTCCTTACTCATAGAAGTATGATCCCTTAAATAGTACTTCTTGGATAGAGTCGTTGGAATCCCCTGAGAGGCCCGATGTGGGATCCTCTATTCATCTTTATTCCCTAGGTTGAGTCCTTGGTACTAACAAGACCAATACTACCAGACATCGAGCCTATACTTAGAAGGTTAATCCAGATGGAGTTTTTGGTATCACCCCATGGACCTGGATGTGATCTTCATCTATGTATCATATCTCTCTCTTCATATTTATCAATGTATCTCTCTCATGATGGTTCCCAACGAACAATAATTCTCATAAGGATGTCATAAGTGCTATTGGACTTAGGAGTGTGTTCTCCCAGATGATTGCTTCATGGAATCTTCGAGCTGAATTCCTAGTGCGGGTATACAGTGGGTGTGACTTACCTTTTAACCATGTGTCTTGGTTTGAGTATATCTAGATATTCTTGTTATATGTTCTGTAGACATATACATGTTTAGAGATGATTGTATCATTCCTTTGTGTATTTATTTGTAGTTTTGGGGTGCCCTACTATGTATTGTTATACTCACCCCTACATGGGATTTTCCCACAAATGTCATGTCTTGTGTAGATGAGTGACATTTTGACGAGGTCCTAGGTGGACCGGGACCAAATGGTGCCTTGTGAGATTAGCCAAGATGACGTGTTCCTACAACTACAGATATCATTCCCAGTTCCTATTATTATAGGTTGTACTTGTGGTTATAGACTTATTTTTGGTGGGCTTGTATTTTGGACCATTTTACTTTACTGCACTTTACATTCCCGTTGTACTCCATTGGTTGGGATATTGTGGTATGCATGCATTTTGGTTCTTCTTGGTTTTTACATTTCAACATTTTGTGGGCTTGAAGATGTGTACATGCATACAAGTACATAGTTAGTGCCTACCATGTTAGTGATATTCCTTCTCAGTGCTAGTCACCATCCCCAGGCCAATTGGAGGCTGACTTGGGGATTCACAACATGGTCCCCACTTTGACAAATCGTGACAGAAGAGATTGATACACATATGGGGATTGCACCCAAGGGCATTGGGTATACCAACAATCCAATATGGATTAACTAGATATATAGGGGATTAACACTCACATAGTGTTAGTCATGAAGATTCTAGGAACCCCACTTAGGGAAAATATTATGATAGAGGATCTCACTCAAGGCCTCATGGAAGGATTCCAAAAACTCTACAGAAGACTAAATTTTCTCAGAATGTATCACTATCCTATGTATTATATGCAATTCCATGATAAAACCCTCAAGTAATGGATCAAGGGAATATGCCCTAATGAAACTTTTCTAGTTCTAATAGGTCAAGGTCTCCAAGATATTTTTGAAGGATTAGACAACATGTACTGAAAGAACATGGTGCGTCCCTTTATCATCGAGTCATACTCATGTGTCATGGACTGTGACCTTGTCTATATCTATTCCTGAGTACATGGAGTTTCTGATCCCGTGTACACCTGGATATTTCCATGTTCAGTCAGCCATGCCTGGGTTTGGATAGTCTTGTCTATGTATGTTTACCTCATCAGTTATATGACAATCCACCATGTAAGGGTCACATAATGTGTGATAAGTTTCACACAATGTGTGAAAAGTGTCACAAGACATGTTATACTTTTCTTCTCTATAGAAATCATAACACTAAACAGGTGGTCCCACATGGCATGTAATCCCATATTACATGTGTGTAACCTAGAATTTCCATAGAACCATGGATATTCCTCACACATTATAATCTAATACTCCAGCTTCTGATCCAATTGTGAATCACTCCATATATTATGGTTCTGGTCCAACTAAACCTTTTTGTCACCACTCACTGGAATACAGCCACCAAAATGCAGGGAAAATCTCTCTGTCACATCTCATGGTAGCTATATGTCAAAAATCACTTGAAGAACTCCAATCTAGTTATTATTAGTTGTCATAGCTTGATATCATCATTGACCCAAACCTGGATCTGTGATATTAATCCATTTCACTAAGAAATGGGTGAACAATGATTGATTATCTGGTATTTTTCAAACCATCGGCCAAAAAGAATATTGGAAATGATCTAATGAATAATGGTGAGAGAAATCCAAGAAAAATAAAAGATTAATTAACCTCAGTTGTTTTTGGGTTATATTTGATTAATTGTTGTTATAATGATGAACGGAGATCCAAAACAAATAAACAATTCTCCCAAATTCCCTATAGATAAACCCGTACCCAGACTACGATCAATTTGTGAATCAATTCGTTGGTTAATTGATTCCATTTCATTGTATGAATAAATAAATTAGAAAAAATCAAAAAAATACAAATATCTTAACTCAATTTTTATAAATATATGGTGAGAACGATTGCACATCGATGTCATTGGCGAGATCCACACATTTTATTGTCACACCGATCCTCAATCAACGATATGGTGTTTGTTCATCTAAGAACGATCCTCCAATGCTCTCAAATGGATGTAGGGTTATATAGATAACCCTAATATTTCCTCATAGCTATATATTTATAGATAAATAATTAGGTCATTCCATCACTTAATAAAATAAATAATTCAATTAATTTATTTTATTAATTAACCTATGATGGAAATCAACCCAAACGTTCGATGCACTCTATGGTTAAGTCATGCATAGGGTAAAACCCACAATCTAAATTCAACAGAGGACTTACATTTCTGATATGAGCCTTCATTTAAGATTTATTATAGTTTTTTAGGAATATTGTGTATGTGTGATATTTAATATTTTTAATATATTTAATATATTTTAAAAATTAATTATGAGTATACCAGGCCTCAGAATCTCACTCCATCTCAATTCCCATCTCTATAAACAATCCATATAATATTTTAAAGTAATACATGAAAAAATAGGAGTCATTACATTCTCCCAAAATTGGGGATTAACATCCTAGAAATCCAAAAAAAGGCTACACAATGAGATCTAGGTACTGAGCACGCATCTGGGTCTCCCGCTCCCAGGTACTATCTCAAATATTCTTGTGCTTCCACCAGATATGCACTAAGGGAGTTGATCACCCATGAAGGATCATATTATTCTAATATTTGATCTCTATTGGGTACTCAACAAAGGTAGGTCCATCCTTGATGTCTAACTCACCCTAGTTGATAACACGTGATAGGTAATACATGTATCTCCTCATCTACGACACGTGGAAGGCATCATGTACCGTGTCCAGCTATAATAGTAGAGATAATAGGTATACCAACTCACTAATTCTATGAATTATTAGGAAAGGTTAAATGAATTTTGGAGATATCTTTCCATACCACCAAAATATTTATAACCCATGTTGAGGTGAGACCCTCACAAACACATGTTCTACCTCCTCGAACTCCAAAGGCCTTCATCGTTAGTCCATATAGGACTTCTGATGGCTTTGTGTAGTCATCCACTCCTAGATGATCTTCACATTCTCTGTAGTGGCTCTCACCAAATTTGGGCCCATAAGTGTTAAATCTCCTTGGTCAGTCAAATATAGTGGTGACCTATAGGGTTTCTCATATAAGGCCTTAAATGGTTCCATATCAATGGTGGAATGATAGATGTTGTTGTATGAAAACTACACCAATGGTACATGATCATCCCAACTATGAACAAATTCCAACATGAAGTATAACCTCTAGGACCAAAATGGTTCGCTTGGTATGGCTATCAATTTGGATGTGGAAATCCATGCTCAAACACAACTAAGTACCAAAAGCCTCCTTTAATCACTTCTAAAACTGAGATGTGAAGTAAGAATCATGGTCATAAATGATCATTGAGGGAACTCCATGGATTTGGAAAATATCCTTCATGTACCATAATCCCAATATCTCAACTGTACTCTTCTCTTGAATATCTAGAAAGTGGTCTGACTTGGTGATTTGGTCTACAATCCCCAAGTTGGAATCATGATCTCTAGATGTACATGGTAACCGCATTACAAAGTCCATGGATATCCCATCCCACTCCCACTATGGCACCTCAAGGGGTTGAACTAAACCCACTGGAACTTGGATATAATCCGTCACTTGCTAATAAGTAAGGCATTAAGAGAAAAAATTTGCAACTCCCTTCTTCATCCCTAGACACTAGAACTATCACCGAAGGTCCTGGTACATATTTTTCCATACCTAGATGTATTGATAAAGGTGAATTATGGAGCTCCATTCTCACCTCCTCACTCTAGAAAACTGGTACCATCATCCATCCTCTGAAAAGAATGACATGATCCCCAACATCATAAAATCTATGAAGAGTATTTCCAGTGGATATCTGAGTATGTAGGGTCTCATGGTCAGTATCCCCAAGTTGTACCTCCCTAAATCACTGAAAAAGAGAAGGGGTAAGAACCATTGACTAGAGGTAAGATGATCCATTATCATCCACAAAAGGTAACTGTGAAGATGATAACTGCTACAACTCCTCACTTAGAAACTGTGAACAAGATCTCATATTCTGAGCATCTTCTACCACATTACATTTTCCAAGATTATAGATAATCTACAAGTCATAATCCTAGAGGAACTCTATCCTATCCTCTTTATAAAGTTAATACCATTCTAATATAATACATACTTAAGACTCTTGTGGTCAAAATAGATGATAAACTGCTCTCCCATAAGGTAGTGTCACCACATTTTCTGTCTAAAGACTACTGCTGATAACCTAATATCATAGTTCATGTAGTTATGCTCATGTGGTCTCAACTGAAATGAACCATAACCAATCACCAATTACCTCTACATTAGAAGAAAAAAAATCCCAGTCTTTGGTGCATCAAATAAAACTACATACTTGACACCCTCCTTTGGAAATCTCAAGATGGGTGTGATTTTCAATCTCTTCCTCAACTCCTGGAAAGCCAGATGGTGCCTCTCTATCTATATGAAAGGATTAACATTTTAGTTCAAAGATATAAATGAAGTTGATATCTTAGATAAATCAGGTATGAGTCTCTGATAGTATCTTATAAACCCAAGGAAGCTCCATACATCTATCATGCTCTTAGGTGGCCCCCAAGCTAACACTTCCTCAACCATAGCCGGGTCCACTGATAGAATATCTACTAAGATAAAATGTCCCAGAAACTGGACCTCCTGAATCCAGAACTGGCACTTTGAGAGATTCCCATAAATCTAGTTCTCTCAGAGTATATCCAGAATCATCATCAAGTGACTTGCGTGCTCCTCCCCAGACACTGAGTACACTAGGGTATTGTCAATGAAGACTAGAAAAATACAATCTTAAAAAGGATGAAAGATATGGTTCATGAGTCCCATGAACATATCTGGGGAATTATTCACACCTAAGGGAATCAACAATTACTCATAGTGGTTGTATTGACATATAAATTTCCTCTTTGATATATCCTCTTCCTATACTCGCAACCAGTGATAGCCTTATCTGAGGTCAATGTTTGATAACCATCGTTCCCCTATCAATTTATCAAGGATTTAATAGATCATAAGTAATGAATATTTGTTCTTTATAGTCACTTGGTTTAGGAAACAGTAATCCACACACAACCTCAAGACCACTTATACATTATTAGTGAACAAAACTAAGGATACCTAGGGTGAAACACTAGGTCTAGAAAAGATCTCCTATGTAAGTCCTCAAACTGCACCCTCATCATGTGAAGCTCAATGGGATCCATCTGATATGATGGTATAGATATTGGTGTTGTCCCAAGTTGTAGGAAAATGAATAATTCTACCTCTCTATGGGGAGGTAATCTTGGAACATCCTCAGGAAAGTCATCCTCATCAATGCTACAAAGAGATCCCAAATGAAATTCTTACCTCCAATATTCAGGCCACACTATCATCAGAAGTGTGTGATCACTTAGTCACCTTCAGCAGGAGTCTCAAAGTTTAAGGGTTAAACCAAATGATCAATTAGAACACCAAGTCTTGAACCAAATAAGTGTAAATAAATTAATTACTCGCACCTATATCTATCAGTATTGTAGCTAAGGTTATAGAGACATAGATCATACCTTATATCATCCCTGGGGCCTCTAGGTCAAAAGCCATGACAGCCTGCAGCTGCCCTCTCCCCTATTACCCTTCTCCCTAATCCATAAGAGAGGAAAACCTGGGGGTGGTGGTGGCAACAATTTATAATGTATGCAAACTCAAACTTATCTCCCACCTCCTATGCCACATCTGCTTCCCTGCAGACCTTCCTACTCCAGCTGCTGCATCCACCTGTAGGTTCTGAGCACAGTGGTAGTGTGATGGGTCATTAAATTTTTTTATTTTTGTCATGATTGATGATCAATACAAGATTTACATGAATATTAGTGATCTAATCAACATAATTTAATCAAATAAAACAAACAATGCATAGAACATTGGAACCAAGCACAAGATTATCACATATTATTTATAATTAATTTAATCAATTAAATAATTACCTTGCATGAATTATTTATTTGATGATATATTTGAAAACATATCTATGTTTTACTATCATCGCATTATAGTAATCAAGTGTATATTCCCTCTAGCGGTGATTCACATTTGTTCAAAAAATCTTTAAATATTGCAGTAGGAATTTCTAGGTGCAAGCACAACAGATCCTATCGTTTTCATTGTTAACCTTTCATCACTATGAGAATCGCTTCCAAATCATTATATTTGACCTATCTTGACTTGAGAGTGGGAGGTGGAGGAATATTCCTCTCAATTATTGGGAGCGTTCTTGGATAAGGGAGCTCTCTAGGGCTTGATAGGATTCTCCAGATTCATTGTGCACAACAAAACAAATGAAATGGATCTATTGAAAAATAATATAATTGCCTTTATATACTACTAGGGTTATAAATAATTAATTGAACAAGTTCCCCTCATTATTTATTTAATCCCTTATGGAACCCCATGTCTAAAATAATAATAATATTATTATTTTGACATGTGCTTAAATTTTGAATTAAAATAAATATTAATTAATTGAATAATATTCACTATATATATTATTTCTCACCGGGACATTAAAATTGATTTTTAATTCCTCAAAAATATTTATTTGGAATTAAACAATGACTTTTTATTTAATAAATACATATCACTAGATTATTCTCTATTAAATAAATAAATATAATTTTCACTAAAATAATAAATAAATCTTTATTAAATATTCCACTCACAAAATATTTTCTTGAATAATTGGTGACAGAATATATGCAATCAAGAAAACATGAATAATTATTCAACCACATGTGGGAATGATATTTACTCAACTTGTTAAATAATAAATATATAATTTATTATTTAATAGAGATTATAAATACACTTAGTGTGTGACCCTCGAGGCCTCTTTCTCAATGAAATTAGGTGAACCAGCCTAAAGACTAAGGTTAACATCTAGAAACACTCAAAGGAACCTATAGAGTAAGAAATTAATGTCCCAATGACATAATACCTCATATAGATGCTTACTTTATATTATAATACTTTTATCATGATATCTCTAATCAAGGATGTTGCATGTTGGTGTTATCAACCTATGTACTCGATGTCTATTTCTTTGAATTCTCATAAATAAAACTTGACCATAGAGCACTATAGACATGGATTTGTTTAGGCTATATCATTTCCATCAAAGGGATTGAGATATAAACTTCTATTAAATAACATAATGGACAAATAATTTCTCACATTATTCATTAATGCAATATTACTTGTGATGCACCCAACATATCCTACCTCTCCATGTACATATATTAACATAATTTTCATAAATACATATATGTGTGTGACTTATAATATTCATTAATAATAATATTAAAGTATAAGGATCAATACACATGTTTACAGATAGAAACATATAATAACACATATGAATGTGGATTTCCTACTGGAAGGTTGTTTTCTTATAATATCTTACACTGGATATTACCAATGGAGTAAACCATGAGAAGGTGCCTCAAAGTCCTATGAGTCTCCACCCCTAATATACTGTATCATTTGGGTCCCTAAAATGATATCATCCAGCTATAGAACATAAATTTAAGAATAGTTTCATAGAACTTCTGGGTTCTCATCATAACAGGGAACTCATATGACCTTTTAGTGTGATAACTACTCTTAGGACATTATCACACAATATAATACATATAATAATAATCATTATTTAATAAATATTTTATTAATATTCCAAACTATGAGTACATGTTATCATAAAGTACATATAAGTTGGCTATAGGAAACCAATTCCAACAGACTCTCACTTTCACTAGAGACAACTACTAACAACCTTCAGTCTGCTATCTCTCACATGATACCAATTATTCTACTAAGATAGGCCTTTAGTGAATGGGTACCCAAAATTTTATTCTATGGGAACTCTTCTTACTAAAACTTACCCCTCTGATAAAAATCCATCAAGAAGTGATAGTTATGAAGTATGTTCTTTGTCTGTTGGTGTGACCTTGGCTCTTTTTCAAGAGCCACCACTATAGTATTATCACAATATAATGTGATAGGGTCTTTAATTATAGGTAACACATCAAGATCCTAGAGAAATATTCATATCCAAATGGATTCCATAGATGAATCAGAAGCCAATATATACTAATATTCTGCTATTGAATCAACAACAACTGGTATCTTTGAACTCTTACAGCTCACATCTCCTCCATTGAGACAAAAAACATATCCTCACTACAAATTTATATCATTATGATATATTTAAAAACTATCATTATTATAACCCATGAATACCATCTCTTTTTCTCCTTCATAAACCAATAATATATCCTTAGTTCTTCTCAGATACTTGAGGATGGATTTAATGACATACCGGTGTTGTTCTCCAGGATCTGTTTGATATCTGCTTACCATGCTCAATGAATAATAAACATCAAGTCTAGTATATAACATGGCATGCATGATTGATCCTATTTTTGAAGCATATGAGACCTTACTCATTCTCTATTTCTCCTGTTATGTCTAAAAACACATTTTCATCGAAAGATGTAGACCATGTGACACTAGAACTAATCCCCTTTTGAATTATTCCATACTAAATCTCTTTAGTATCTAGTCAATGTATGTACTTTTACTTTGTTCAATAAGCCTCTTGGATATATCAAGAATCACTACTACAATATAGGCCTTTAATAGTGCTAGAATATGCCTTTATCAGTGCTAAAAAAGCACTGACAACCACAACGTGGTTAAAATCCAAAATATTTTATCATCACCTTTTTAGTGCTTTTAAAGGGACCCTTTAACAATGATTTTTTATCAATGTTCAAGGGCATAAAATTGTATTTTATCATACATCTATGATCCTATCCCCTTTATCAGTGCTTCCAGGACACCTTTAACAGTCCCCCCCACCTTAAACAGTACTCCCCCACCTTTATCACCTTTAACAGTGCTCCCCCACCTTTATAATAAAACATGAATATATTTAATTATAAATAAAATTACATTTTAAAAAATGATAAAATTTAAAAATAATAATATCAATATGAATGTAATATATAGGAATAAATTTGGTCTCTATAAAAAAGGCAATAATAACCCCTTAAATGAAGTTGAAAATCCATCAAAAAGTTAAAAAATTGGGGTACCCCAACTATAAACTCAATTTTGGAGATCTTCTAGGACTTTTTGGCCTCAAAAAATGTTACACAGGTTTATCACTATCACTGAGGGCATAGATATCATCACATAATTTTATTTGATATGTGGTAGAGCCCAAACGGACACCTGAATCAAAAGTTACGGTTTTTTGAAGTTCGAGTTACATTTTCAACTTATTTTATATATATATTTTTATTTTTGTTATCTTTAAATTGATATTAAATTACTATTACTTGGTAATAATAATCAAATTATTAATTAAAAATATTTTTTAAATTATTTTATAGACCATTTTCACTAAATATCTTATGTATTAAGAGTGAATTACTATTTACCTTATCTAAAACATATATTAATATATATATATATATATATATATATTATTTTTAATGGAATATATTTTTTGAAGTATACCCTCATGAGAGCTACTAAAAAAGTGCTGATAAAGGGGAGTATTTATCATCACTTCTAAAAAAGTGTTGATAAACCCCCCTTTATCAGCTTTTTTTTAAAAACACTGATAAATTCCCCCTTTAACAGCACTTGTGAAAAAATTCTGATAAATTTAACCCTTTAACATTACTTTTTAGCACTGTTAAAGACCTCCTTTAACACCACTAATTTTTTTTATTAAAGACCCACTTTAACAATGCTTCTTTTAGCGTTGAAAAAGGGGGTCTTTAACAATGTTTTTATCTATCTTTATGGAGAAACACTTGTTCAACCAATCCTTAGGAGACAATAATATGGGTTTTTCCATTTCTAATAATTAATATGCCATCAACATATACTAATAGGATAATGAATGGATTTCCAATAAATCTATTATAAATATATGGATCACATTTATTCTTAATGAAACCAAATTCTTTTATAGATTAATCGAGTAAAATTTTCCATGACCTTGATGCTTGCTTCAATCCATAAATGGATCTCTATAAATTTAATTTTTTTTGGCATCACCTAAAGTCACAGACCATTTTTGTTATGTTATATAGTTATATTCCTGAAGGTTCATATTAATGAAATCATTTTTGACATCAATCAGAAAAATTTTATAGTCATGGTAAGATGCTATAGAAAGTAGAATTATGATTGATTTAAACATGGAAATTGGTGAAAAGGTTTCATTGTAGTCAATTCATTGACGTTTTTTAAACCCTTTAGCCACTAACCTTGATTTATAGGTATTTAATTTACCTTCCATGTCCATTTTTCTCTTGAATTCCCATTTTAACCCTATGGTATTTACATCAACTGGCACATTGACCAAAACCCAAAATCAGCTTTGATACATAGAATCCATTTCAAAATTCACAGCTTCTTTTCATATTATAGCTTCTAAGCTCTCTTCTTCCTCTTTATAGGAGAGAGGTTCATCATTGTCAACCAATAATGATTCACCATCTTTAGTGATTAGAAAAGCATTTCTTTTTGGATCTATTACATTTATTTTTCTCATATGTAGTACTTACGTTCCAGGAACTAATTATTGCATGGGGACTTGCAGAATCTATTACCATAACAACTCTTGTGTATCTTGATCTTCAACTTAATTGAATTCAATATTGATCCCACTATCCTTTTTGAGGATGCGCTCCCTCTCAATAAAGATGGATTTTCCGGTGACTGTCACTTTATTTTATAAGGGGTTGTATAGTTAGTATGCCTTTGTTTCCTTGGGATACCCTATAAAGATACACTTTGTTTCTTAGGTTGTTATTTTGTTTCCTGATATGTCCTTAACAAATACCTCACAACCCCATACATGTGTATGTGACAAAATGGGTTTCTTTTCACTCCATAACTCGAAGGTAATTCCTTTTTATTCTTTAGTTAGTACTCAATTTAGTGTGTGTGTCGCAGTTTTTAATGCATATTCCTCAAAGGATAATGGAAGTTATGCATGAATCATCATCAAACATACCATGTCTAACAATGTCCAATTCCTCCATTAACCAACACAATTCCACTATGGTGTGTAAGGTGGAGTGAGTTGAGATAGAATCCCAAAATCCTATAAAAGTTTGATAAACTCTTGGTTAAGATATTAAACACCTCAATCCGATTGAAGATTATTTATCTTCTTTCTAATTTGATTCTATAATCCATTATTTAATTCCTATAATTTCTCAAAGGACTCATACTTATACCTCATTAATTAGACATATCCATATCTACTCAAGTCATTAGTAAAAGTAATGAATTAAGAATATCCAACTCTAGATTCTATTGGAAATTGTCCACACACACCAGTGTGTACCAATCTTAGAAGCTATGTGGACCTTTCACCTTGTCCACCGAATGGCAGTTTGGTCACTTTTTTTTTTCAAATAAGCATGACATATTTCAAGTGGTTTTATCTCAGAAGAGTCTAAATAACCATCATGAAATATCTTTTTCAAATGCTTCTCATTTTCATGGCCAAGATGGTGATTCCATAATTGGGTGTTATATGAGTCTTATTAACAAGATTCGTTATCTATTTCCAATACTAGGGTTTCATAATTTAATACATAAAGACTATTATTTAAATGTGTCTTTCCATAACATATATTGTCTTTATAAAAAAAATAACTTTTATATCAAAACTTGAAAATCAAACCATATACATTGAGTAATGATACATAAATTATGTTCTTGGTAACTATTGGTACAAAATAACAATCCTTTAAAACCAAAATCATTCATGTCATTGATGAAAGGTGGTAGTCACAAATGGATAGTTCAATTAGCCTCACACTATTGGAAACTCTCAAATCCACCTCTACTTTATAAATCTTTGGTAATCTACTTGGTTCCTACATTTTGATACAAATGTGGGCACCAAAATATGTATCTAATACCCAATGTGTAGATATTGAGATAATACACTCGATAACGAACAAACCTTTAGCTTCTCCTTTCTTTTGGTTTCATTTCTTCTTTGAGTAACCTTTCTTGCCATATGAAAAACATACTGCCTCCTTTTTCTTTCCCTACCTTTAGATCTTCCTCTTTTTAGAGGGATAATGCTACGATGATTTAGACTTGTTATGAGTTTTGGTACCCTTTTTCTTGTTCTTACTTTTCTTATTCACCATAAGGACCATGAGTTTGTCACACCCCATGTCCTTATCTACTTAGCATATCAAATTAAGAAGTTTTGAAAGACTCTTCTCATTATTTCTCATATTATAATTAGCAATAAAAATGGATAAGGTATTGATTAGTGATGAAAGTATGATATCTATATATAACTCATTTGGTAATTTAATCCCTAAGATGTTTAAGAATTCAATATATCCAATAATCTTGACTACATAAGGCCTAACTAGCACCAAATATCCAAGCTTAGTTGTAAATAGGAAATTAGAGATCTCATATCTCTCTTATCTCACATTCTCTTGATAGATATACTAAAGGTGATACATCATTCTATACACATCCATTTCCTCATGTTTCCTAAAATGACATAGGTCATGGATGATATCATGAAATAATAAACATATATGGAATCATTAAAATGTTTTTCATAGAGTGTTAACTCTTTATCACATGACTCATTACTAGGAACATAATGAATAGGTTCTTCTAGAACATACATTTTCCTTTCATGGAAAAGGATAACGTATAAGTGCCTTCAGCACTCTTGGAAATTTGTGCCGGTAATAAGGTTATACTTATTGAGTATAGATCATAGTTATATGTTTGAAGTAACTTTATTATTGTTTATACAAATAATATTAGAATAATTTTAGTACTTTTTCCATTAAAATTTTGACAAATAAATAAATATTATATTTAGTCTCTCACTATTTTATCAAAACCCAATAGACCTAACCATTGAATTCTGTATATGCTATTGCTTGGACCTTTTAGTGGAAAGGATCTATATTCCCCTTCTCATTACCCCAAATTTGGTTGGTCAGGCAACTTGAATGTTTTTAGGTAGGATTTACAAATTCCAACTACATTAACTCACAGTTCCTTGATCTTTTGAGTGGACTCCCTGATCCCAAAATCCTTAAATTGGATTTCCTCAACCCTTGACTCTTATTTACACTAATTCCTCCTTTATAAGTCAACCCTTGATGTGAAATAAGTTAATTCAATTCAAAAATTCATGTTATAATTCTCTAATAATTGAAATCACCCAACTTTGGATGGTCAAGCACCTTGAACTATGGTTTAATTTTAACTGAAGTAGTGGAAGGATACACTGAATTAATATATAATTGAAGGATTTTATCTTTTATGCATAAATTTCTAATTATTATATTTATTACATGCTTGTTAATATTAAGTGGATTTACACAAGTGATTAAATATTTCTTAGATAATATTTATGCATAAGACAATTTATTTTAGTTATATCTTGCATCTTTGTTAATTCATTAATTCATGTGATCATGAAAAAATAACCATAATGAAATAACCATTAAACTTTAAAGAAATTAAATAATAATGTGGCATGACCATGAGCTTCTATTAATGGTTAGTTTACCTAGAATATGATAAACTAACCATCAACCAAGGGGAAAACACCATGAAACAATTAAGGTTTGAGTTACGTCTTTCTAGCTGTCCACCTATGTATCTCTCTTGGATTGGTTTCACCTCGGCTCCAAACTTGAACTACCTCCACATGCTTGAGAGCTCCATCCATTACATATGATTTTACTCACATGCAGGTGTGGGGAAGGGGTTTACATAAGATAAACCATGGTCACATAGACCCTTAAATAATAATAGAGATGGTAAGCATGCCAATAATGTAATTTAATAATAAATTAAATGAAACCAATCACATAAAAAGGTCTAGTCTATGATCATGATCATCCAAAAGCATGCAATGGATTTCAAATTTTCACAAAATTATCATTCAATTCTAATTGTTCTTATTTAAGATAAATCATGATCGAATTAATTAATTATATTATTTAATTAATCAAATCTTTTATCTTAATTATCATCTTAATTTCCTTAAGATTCTCATCTGTAATAATTTTAATCAAAATAAATTTATTTAAAATTAATTATGTACATAAATGTACATTGGAGGAAACACGGTGTGTACCCATCTGAACTACCCAACATGTATTATAATCATATACTATTTAATCTTGCGACATGTGGCATACAAAACTTATCACATAATTTCATGATGTGTATTATCAATTTAATTATTTCACTAATTACATGATTTTTCTATCATGTGTTATGATTCAATGCACATAGAGTAATAACTATAATATAATTCATACATGATATGTAGATATGGAAATTTCACATAAATTAATTAAAAATTTATATATATATATTAAAACCCATCACTTGGTGTGTCCTATCAACTTAATGACCATACATAAGTATATTATGATAAGGTTTGCACGGTATAATAAATTAATTTTAATTCTATGTAATTTGGTATAAGTACATGATGTGTACAAGAAAGCCATATGTTGTGTTCTTTTCTCACCGTCTATTTGAGGAACACACCTAGGTACTCAGTGTAAACCATGATATTAAAGATATTGGAGTACATGGCATGTACTATATTATCTCATTATTTCTATGTATTTTTTTCAAAATAATATGGAATTATTTCGAGACTACATGCTCTGACGACATGTGATTCCGAGGCCCGATGAGCCCGAGACAGAATTTTGAACTTTTTTAAGGTACGTTTAGTAAACGTGTGAGCGGGTTTTTATAACTTTTGAACTAGTGCTTGGATTGAAAATATGAGGGCACCATTGAACTCAAAATTCCAGGATTCACTTATAAAGGACTTAACTTTTTCCAGAAAGGGCCGAACATAAAAGTTAATTTTCAGAATTTTCCAGAAAAATAATAAAATAACTTAAAAAGTTATTTTATTTCTTTTATCATCGACGATCGATGATACGGTGACGCTACGGTGAAGCGATGAGGAAGCGAAGAGATGCATTAATGGATCTCATTAATGGCTCATTAACATGCAATGTAACAATGCTTTAATGACACGTAATAGAGACACTATTTCATAAATGAAACAACATAATGATGTGACATTGCAGTGTAACAGAAATGCTACGACATGTTTTCTTTTTAATAGTTTTATGTGTATGTGGAACAAGGATTAAACTATAAAGAATCTACGATGAACCTCCGATGGATTTTCCTCCCCAATGAAGAATGACCAATGCAGACAGGACATCATCAACTTTGACGTACCTCGAAGAATGATGAATTCCATAAACCTCATAGAGCCTTGAGGAAAAAGCACTATGGAAACAAATTTCAATGGGGGTAGGGGTTTGATTTTGGTTTTATGAATTCCCCGTTCTTTTTATAAATGATGAATACAAATTTATCCATGAATAGGTTAATCCACGAATTGTGCGCTCTTGCGGGAGGGTTCCATTCTGGGGTTTTCTATTCGGGATTAATTTTTATTGTTGGTAGAATTGTAATCCCTAGACCTTCCCCTATTTTAAACCTCTAATGCGGAGGGTGTGGACCGAAATGAACAAGGTTTGGGTCCCTCCGCACGTGCGTTCATCGTATTTGTATACTCAAATTGGTGACAAAAAGAATCTGAGGCCAATGCAGGGAAGCCGAAAACCCGAGAGGCCTGTAGGAATAGTCAGATTGAGAAACGAACCACCAAAGAAACTCTGGTGGCCCGCAGAAGGGACCACCGGTGTGCCTGTTAGCACGACGCGATGGCATGGATGAGCGGTGCCAGCCGGTGCCGCGTAGAGGCGGCGACCCACATCCGGGCCTCCCGAGCGACCTGGCGTGCCGCAGCCCCTCGACCAAGGAAGATGAGAGGTTGTTGCCTATCAGCTGCAGCAGGAGTTGGACACGAGGCTTGGTGGGCGCCATGTGGAAGTAGCGTACCACTCTTTGTGGGCCGCATTTGGATAGGGAGGGCATGTGGCGGCGGCTGCGACATCCTGGGTGCACACCATGGCTCCAGCTGGCGGGCTGCACCCCCAGCCAGCCAGCCGGGCCAGACCCACACTAGAGGGACAAAACCATTCCCTTCAAGCCAGGCCAAACGAGACTGGGTTGCTGGGTGACTCGGTGGGCTGGACCCCAGGCCAAAATGGGCTGGTCCTAGTGAGGCGCATTGGGCCTGGTCCACTGGTCAGGCTGGACCATACCTACCCTGACCTATACCTATTTAGGTCAGGCCAGTCGAATTAAACTAGGGTATGTGGAACCCCCAAGCCTTTTTGGTTGGGTCGGTCCGACCAGGCCGGACCATGCCCAGACGCAACCAGTCCCTTGTTACTAAAACACTAATATCTTACAGACCGTGTGTCCGTTTTCCACGCAGTATATTTTGTTGGAACCCTTATGATGAGATGATACTTAGGGTTATTATATGTGGGACTTCGTGGTGGTTGAGGTATGACTAATGGATTGAGAAGTATCCATGTGGATCCTTAGTGGCCCGACAGATGAGTAGCAGTTGTGTGGATCCTTAGTGGCCTATTAGATTAGTAGCTACCGTGTGCATCCTTAGTGGCCCAACAGATGAGCAGCATCCGTGTGGATCCTTAGTGGCCCAGAAAAAGAGCATAAACTTATCAGGTATGAGTCCCTCAATAGTAAAAAACGTTTTTCACTATAACCGACGAACCTTTCCTACTCTATAATACACCTGGTGTGTGCTGTCCTTACTTTGTGGCTTTGATTCGTGGTTTCTTTGTGGTGTTTCTCCTTAGTGCACTAAGGTACCCTATTGAGTACTGTGTTAAACACCCATGCAACAGCTTTTCCTGCACGTGTTGTGTCTTGTTTAGACAATGGACGTTTCGATGGAGGACTTGGTGGCCTAGGAGCAGGTGGGGCCCAGTAGGATCAGGTGGGTAGGACATACTACTTTGGCTTCTAGTAGCTACACTACTCTTACCATTATGTGGGGTTTTTAGAAGATTACTACCTGAGTCCCTTTGTACCTTTCTATTTTCAGTTCTTATTGTTCGATTTGTATTTTGGCCCACTTCTTTCAGTTGTACTTGTACGCAACACTTATTTTAGTATACTTGTTTTCCCCTTTCAGTTTGTGGGACCTGGTTGGGTGTGTGTGTGTGTATAAAGGTACTCAGGAAAATTCCTTCCACTTTCATATTGACACCTTTGACACTAGTCGCCAAACCCTAGCCTTCAGGAGACCTTGAATTATGATTTTCGGCTCAATGTATAAAAAAAATGGTTGCAACAATTTTTTCTTTTTTTATTTTGAATAAGAGTTAGCTCACAAGGTATAATGTTCTGACCGTGGTCCATATTGATCTATTTTAGGATGCCTCCATGTGGATGACCAACCAGGATCCCAATACGTGATTGGGACGATAGTCCTCCTGGTAACGAGACGTCCGTGTAGGGACTGGTTCTAGAGATGGCCCCATCGGGTGGTTCACTAGTGATTCCACCACCTGTTGGTTGGAATCTACTACCGGCGATACCAGCAGAGGATGTGCACAAACTTAGTGCCCTGCACAAGTTCTAGAGACAGATACCTCTCAGGTTCCGGGGAGAGACGGATCCCCATATCTCTAAGGATTGGCTATAGGTAGTGACGTGGGTCTTCCTCTTAGTGGGGATACTACTTGAACAGATGGTAACCTTAGCTGTGATCCTTCTTCAGGGGTCGGTAGAGAGATGATGGAGTCTAACAATTTAGACTCATGATGATGTCACCCTCTCTTGGGATAACTTCTAGAGGTTTTTTTGGGAGGAGTTTTTTCCTATGACCTTGCACTATATGCATATTCAGGAGCCGCTTCACCTCTAGTAGGGAAGCCTGTCAGTGGATGAGTACTCTGTGAGGTTTATAGACCTCTCTCTATACTCTAGAGACATGGTGAAGGACTATTTCTTTAGGGCCCAGACCTTTGAGTAGGGAATCATGTGGGAGATCAGAGCATCAATGGTGTCTCTTAGCATCCCTACCTAGGATGGGGTGATGGAGAGAGCCCTTCTTGTGAAGAGATTCCTCGTAGAGTACGAATCGACAGTGGGTGCCACCAACGAGCGATAGGTAGCTGAGCCATCCATGGTAGGCAGCTGAAAGATGACGCATCAGTCTGAATGGTCCAAATCATCTAGTAAACGATCCCAGGGCTCAGGCTTGGTGGTGCGAGGCTGCCAGAATAGTAGGAGACAACAGAGGAGTAGGGTGTGCTACTCGTGCGGTGGGCAGGTACACATGACTCATGACTGCCCAACCCTCCATGAGGACGATCAACATACGATCTAGGGACCATAGATACAGAGGTAGAGGTTCGAGTGAGGAGGGATGCATGGCATCAAACATGGAAGGGGAGCAGGCTGAATAGTAGCTAGTGGGTGATAGTTTGAGGTACTACTGCCACCACCTCTAGGTGGTCCACCCCAACCTTAGGGTGTAGGCGGATAGGGGTGAGCTCATCTTCAGGTAGAAGAGGATTATAACCATAGTTCTCTGGATTTGATTCAAGGTACAATCTGTGTCTTTTACACCCTAGATACATTTCTTATAGACACAGGTTCCAGTCACTCTTTCCTTAACATGACTCTCATTTGGAGCTCAGAGATTCCGGTGAATCCATTGGCTCAATCCTTACAGCTAGAGACTCCTACATGAGTGGATTCGATTATTACACACTGGTTTCGATAGTGTGATCTTACTTTAGGAGGTGAGATCTTTGACTATGATCTCCTAGTAGCAGCATCAAGGCCTTATGACATCATCTTGGGTATGGACTGGTTATCTACAGTCTATAATTAGATCAACTATTTTAGGCGCAAAGTGCGGTGTGTCCACGGTTATGGGATCAGGTTTTCCTTCACCGATGAGAAGAAAAAACTTGCAACACAGGATGAAATTTCTTAGAGAAGGGTGCAGCTGATCACTCATAATTTGGATAGCCTCACCCTTGGTATGGTGGAAGAGATGAGTTCAAGCTTTCCTGTAGTGGTGGAAGAGTACGAGGATGTTTTTCCCAAGGATGTTCTGGGACTACCTCCTCACAGAGAGGTAGACTTTTGCATCAACCTGTACCCCGAAAAAACACTGATATCGACACCGGCATATCCGATGACTCCCTTAGAGTTTCACAAGCTAAGGGTATAGCTGCAGGACTTTCAATAGAAGGGGTTTGTATGACCCAAAGTTTCACCATGGGCATCCCCGGTGCTTTTTTCCAAGAAAGAAGATAGGAGTTTGATTTTGTGTGTGGAATTATGGTTCCTAAACCAGGTGACTGTGAAGAAAAAGTATCCACTGCTAAGGATTGATGACCTATTTGATAATCTAAAGGGAGCAAGGTGGTTCTCAAAGATCAACCTCAAGTTAGGCTATCACCATCTTACGGTATGGAATGGGGATATACCGAAGACTGCCTTCAGGTTATGGTATGACCACTAAGAGTTCTTGGTGATTTATTTTGGTGTGACCAACACCCCAACAGTATTCATGGGACTCATGAATAGGATATTACAGCCTTACCTCGATTGTTTTGCGGTATTATTCATTAATGACATCTTTATGTACTCAACGTCGAAGGAGGAGAACACTACACACCTACGGATATTCCTAGATACACTCTGAGAGAACTATATTTATGGTAAGCTCTCGAAGTTCCAGTTATGGATTCAAGAGGTCCACTTTCTGGGACACATCATCTCAAAGGCTAAATTTATAATGGATCTCGTGAAGATAGAGGAAATTATTTCTTGGGAGCCACCCAAATGCGTGATTGAGGTGCAGAGTTTTTGGGGTTGGTTGGATACTACCGGAGGTTTGTACCTGACGTTTCCAGAGTAGTGTAAACCTTTTCATCTTTAAAAAACAAGATACAACCCTTCATGTGGATGACGAGGTGCTGACAGAGTTTCTAGGAGTTGAGATGGAGACTGGCGAGTGCCCCCATCTTGAGACTACCAGAGAAGGGTGTTGGGTATGTAGTGTTTTGCGACACATTATGGATGAGACTAGGTTGTGTCATAATGAAGGAGCGAGTAGTGATCACATACGGCTCATTCCAGTTTAGGCAGAATGAGTATAACTATGAAACCCATGACCTAGAGTTAGTAGTAGTGGTCTTTTCCTTGAGGATGTGGTGACACTACTTGATGGGTGAATAGTTTACTGTTTACTCTAAACACAAGCATCTCAGGTATATCTTCTCATAGAAGGACCTAAACCTGGGATAACAGTGTTGGCTAGAGTTACTCTAGGACTATGACTTTGAGATAGTCTATACTCCTGGGAACATGAATGTGGTAGCAGACATGCTTAGTAGAAGGACTGATTTACAACTGCTGAGTGAGGCGACAGAGCAGCTAGCTGCGATGCAGATATCCTTTGTGGATGGTGATGGACCAGATTATCTTTAGTCGATGACTGTTACTCCCCCAATCTTACAACAATTCAAGGAGGCACAACTGGTGGATGTTGACTGCGAGGCCTGACATGCTTAGTTGTCCTTAGGACATGCACATGATGGATTTTTGATAGGTGGGGAGCACATCATCTTCTTCAGATGGTGCACCATAGTACCGATGGAATTGCAGAAGGAGGTGTTTAGGGAGTTCCATACATCCCCTTTAGTGGTAAATAATGGAGTGGAGAATATGTAACAAGACCTACGACGTCAGTACTAGTGTCCAGGAATAAAGAAAGTATTAGCTGAGTTTGTCTCAAGATGTCTCACTTGTCAGCAAGTGAAGGCCGAGCATCAGGTTCTGGTAGGCTTGGCACACCCACTTGAGGTACTGGAGTGGAAATGGGATGGTATCTCTATGGACTTCATAATGGGGTTACTATTTAAATCCAAAGGCCATGATTCTATCTGGTTGATCGTTGATCGACTTACCAAGTTGACTCACTTCTTACCCATCCAAGAGTAGGGACCTCTAAAGAGCCTGGGAAACCTCTACGTCTAGAAGATAGTGAGGATTCATGGGGTTCCTTAGACGATAATCCTAGACCATGATTCATGCTTTACATTCCAATTGTGGAAGGGATTACAGGAGGCGTTCGGGACTCTTCTGTGCTTGAGCACAACTTTTCATCCCTAGACAGACGTTCAGATGGAGTGAACCATACAGATCCTAGAGGACATGCTTCATGCTTGTGTCCTTGATTTTGGTCATAGTTGAGAGGACCAACTACCACTCATGGAGTTTTCCTACAACAATAGCTATCACTCCACCATTGGCATGACACATTTTGAAGCCTTGTACGAGTGGCCTTACAGATCACCTCTTTGCTGGACAGACCTAGAGGAGTCGACACTAATGGGTCTAGAGTTGGTATGGGCTACCATAGAGAAGGTGCAGATCATCCAGGAGTGGATGGGGACTACATAGATAAATATTATGTCTTATGCCGATAGTAAATGGAGTCCCTTGGAGTTCGAGTAGGGAGACAATGTTTTCCTTCAGGTCTCACCCCGATGGTGGTTGTGGAGATTTGGACGAGGTGAAAAGTTAGCTCTGAGGTTCATCAGACCTTTTCAGATCCTGATAAGAGTTAGAAAGGTGGGGTACCACATAGATCTTCCCCCATAGATGCACCGGGTGCACGATGTTTTTTATGTGTCATAGCTTAGAAAATACATTCATGATCCATCACACGTCATCTACTGGGGAGAGCTAGACTTTGATGATGGGGCGATATTTGTGGAGTTCCCGGTGGACATAACGGATTTACAGGAGTGGTTCCTACATAGGCGGTCGATTCCTCTAGTTCACGTTCGGTGGCAGCACAAGAATCTCCAGGAGAGCACATGAGAGCGGGAATCTCAGATTCATGCTCAGAACCCCCATTTGTTTGATTATCCATTTTTTAACTTTCGGGGACGTAAATCCCTATGGTTGGGATAATGTAATGTCTTAGAATTTTTGTGTAATTTTTTTAAATTATATGAAATTATTTTGAGACTACACATTCTGACAACACATGATTCCGAGGCTTCATGATCCTGGTATGGGATTTTAAACTTTTTTAATGTACGTTCAATACATGTGCGAAAAGGTTTTTATAAATTTTGAACCAGTGCTCAAATAAAAAATATGAGGGCACCATTGAACTCAGAATGATAGTATTTTCCTAGAAAGGACTTAACTTTGGCCAGCAAGGACTAAATATAAAAGTTAATTTTCAGACTTTTTGAGAAAAATAATAAAATAACTTAAAAAGTAATTTTATTTCTTTTCTCACCGACGAGAGACGACACGAAAACGCTGCGGTGCAGTGACGAGGCAAAGACGAGATGCATTAATGGATATCCTTAATGACTCATTAAAATTCAGAATAACAATTCTTTAATGATAAATAATAATGAAACTATTTTATAAATGAAACAGTGTAATGACGCGATGTCGCAGCGTAATAGAAACACTGCGATGTGTTTTATTTTTAATACTTTGACATGTTGGTGGAACGAGAATTAAATTGTGAGGATTCTATGATGAACCTCCAATGTAATTTCCTCCCCAATGAAGAATGAATAACGCTGACGAGACATCATCAACTTCAATGTACCTCGAAGAACGATGAACTCCATCGACCTCTTAGACCCTTGAGAAAAAAACTCTATGACAACAAACGTTAATGAGGTAGGGGTTTTATTTTGGTTTTATGAATTCCCAATTATTTTTCAAAATGAAGAATGCCGATTAACCCAAGAACAGGTTAATACATAGATCATGTGTTCTTTTGGGAGGGTGCCGCTCTGGGGTTTTCTATTCTGGATTAATTTTTATTATTGGTTGAATTGTAATCCTCAGACCTTCCCCTATTTTAAACCTCTAACGTAGAGGGCGCGGGCCGGCATGAACAAGCCCCAGGTCTCTCTGCATGTGCGTTCTTCATGTCGTATCCTCAAATCAGTGACAAGAAGAATTTGGAGCCAAGGTATGGATGGTGGCGACCCGAGAGACCCATAGGCGCAGGCGGATCGAGAAACAGACCACTAGAGCAACTTAGGTGGCCCGCAGAAGGGACCGCCGGTGCATTGGTGCAGGTAGCAGTGGCTACGGGGGGAGGGAGTTGGCATGCACATCGGTGCACTGAAGTGGAACAGAGTAGCAGTGCCAGCTGGTGGCACAGAATAACATTGTCCTCCAGCATTGTGTGGAGGCGGCGACCCGCGTCTGGGATGCCCGGGAGACCTAGCAAGCCGCAGTCGCTCGACCATGACGAAGGGGAGGTTGCAGCCCATCGGTTATGGTAGGATTTGGATGTGGCACCAGGAAGTCACCACATGGAAGGAGTATCCCACTCTTTGTGGGACACGTTCAGACATGGAGGGGATGAAATGGCGGCTGCTACGTCCCAGGCTCACACCAGGGCTCTAGCTAGCGGGGCACACCGGTGGGTCGGACCCGTGCCGGTGGGATGGACCCACGCTGATGGGCCAGACCTGCACTGGTAGGCCAGACCCACACCCTTCAGGCCGGGCTGGACAAGACTGCGTCACCGAGTGACCCGGTGGGCTGGACCCCCGACCAAACTAGGCTGGGCCAAACGAGGCCCGTTGGCTAGGCCAGACCAGACCTTCCCTGACCTGAACCAGGTCAGGTTGAGCCAGTCGAATTAAACTGGGGTATGTGGGACCCCCTAACCAATTTGGTCAGGTCGGTCCAATGAGGCCAGACCAAGCCCATATGCAACCGGCCCCTGGTTACTAAAATGCTAATATCTTACAGAACAGTTGTTCGTTTGATGCACCGTCTATTGTGTTGTAACCTTTATGATGAGATGGTACTTTGGGTTATTCTATGTGGGACTTCGTGGCAGTTGAGGTATGACTGATGGCTTGAGAAGCAGCCGTGTGGATCCTTAGCGGCCTGAAAGATGACCAGCAGCAGTGTGGATGCTTAGTGGCCCGACAGATGAGCAACAACCATGTGGATCCTTAGTGGCCCGGTAGACGATCAACAGCTATGTGGATACTGAGTGGCCCGACAGATAACCACTGGTCGTGTGGATCCTTAGTGGCCAAGTAGACCAGCAAAGACTACTCAGGGATGAGTCCATCAATAGTATGAAATGTCTTTCACTATAACTGATGAACCTTTCCTTCTCTAGAATATACCTGGTGTGAGATGTACTTACTTTGTGGATTTGATTTTTGGTTACATTATGGTGTTTCTCCATAGTGGAATGGGGTCCCCTACCAAGTACTGTGTTACTCACACCTGCACAGGATTCGCCCGCACGTGTTGCGTCTTATGAAGTTGATGGACATTTCAAAAGATGATTTGGTGGAATAGGCGCAGGTGGGGCCTAGTAGGATCAGACAAACATGAAGAACTACTTTGACTTCCAGTAGCTACACTACTCTTACCATCAGGTGGGGTTCTTAGTAGATGGCTACCCAAGTCCCTTTGCACCTTTTTGTTTTTAGTTCTTGTTGTTGGGTTTGTATTCTAGCCCACCTGTTTCAATTGTACTTGTACTAAGAACTTGTTTCAGTATACTTGTTTTCCCCTTTCATTTTGTGGGAAGTGGTTGGGCGCGTGCATGTGTACAAGTACTTAGGAAAATTCCTCCCACTTGCAGGTTGATGCCTTCGATGCTAGTCACCAAACCCTATCCTTCGAGAGGCGGGATTGGGGTATGTCACGACACGAGCCCTAGAGGACGGGTCATGACATGTACTTGGGATACACGAAATGTGGTCCACAGACACCAGTCAGGTAGGCCATGTAAGAAGATACATGAATTTTCCATGAATTGAGTATTACACATCATGTATGTGGACAACACGATGTGTGCTTCGGCTGACCGTGCACCAGGATGGCCCAGTCAGCATATGGTGTATAATTAATTTCATTACACGTGTTCAATGCACACGCCTTGAATTAATTTTGAATTAATTATTAGTGCATTGAACACTAGTATACGACATGTAGTTATAGTTACATGGCATGTACTCTTGTGTTATCTGACCAGATTCCTCAGCACCTTCGGAAGAGATATTCAATTTTATTTCATTAATAAAATTAATCGATTTTATTATATTTTTGAGAAATAAAAGAGGAAGAATTAGATCACTCAATTATGATTAAATAACGATTAAACTTGGACTGAAAAAATAAATTACAAATGCGTAAATCAATAAACAATCTTTAAATAATAATATGGCCCCTTTGATACCACTTTAAGGATTCTAATGCAACGGAAGCATGAGATGGGTCAAGAGAAACATTTATTTTTTTCATTATTAATGATCAATCCAAGATTTACATGAAGATGAATGTAATGATAAAAAAAATTTAATCAAAGAAAACAGATAATGAGTAGAAGGTCAGAACCAAGTGAAGGATCATCACATATTATTTATAATTAATTTAATAAATTAAATAATTAACTTGTGTGAATTCTTTATTCGTTGATGGATCTAAATACAGATCTACATTTTACCATCATTGCATTGTAGGAATCAAGAGTATATTCCATCGAGAGATGATCCACATGTGTTCCAAAAATCTCTATACATCACCGTAGGAATATCTGGGGTGATATCATGTTAGATCCTATCAATTGCATTGTTCACCTTTGATCACCATGAGAATTACTTACAAAGTGTTCTCTTTGATCTCTCTTGAGTTGAGAGTGGGATGTGAAGGAAGATCTCTCTATTTTATTTGGAGCGTTCTTGGAGAAGGGATCTCTCTAGGGCTTGAGAGGACTCTCCAGATTCATTATGCACAACAAAACAAATGAATTGGCTCTCTTAAAAAATAATATAATTGGATTTATATACTTCTAGGGTTAGAAATAAATAATTTCACAGGTTTCCCTTATTATTTATTTAATCCCTTATGGAACTCCATGTGTAAAATAATAATAATATTATTATTTTCTTGACATGTTCATAACTTGAGAATTAAAATAAATATTAATTAATTTAATAATATTCACCATATATATTATTTCTCACCCGACCATTGAAATCGGTCCACCATTCCTCCACAATATTTACCAGGCCTCGAATAATAACTATTTATTTTATAAATAAATATCTCTATATTAATCTCTAATAAATATATAAATATCACATTCACTAAAATATAAAATAAATATTTATTAAATATTCCACTCATATAATATTCTCTCAAATAACTGGTGATAGGATATATGTGTTCAAGAAAACATGAATAATTATTAAACCTCATGTAGGAATAATATTTATTCAACTTGTTAAATAATAAATAAATAATATATTATTCAACTGAGATTTTGGATACACTTAGTGTGTGACCATCTAGGACTCTTTATCAGTGGAATTAGGAGAAGAAACCTAAAGTCCAAGGTCATCATATAGAAATATGTCAATGTATCCATAGAGAAAAATTTAATTTCATAATTACATAATACCTCATACTGATTCTTAATGTGTAACATAATCTTTTTATCATGATATATCTAATCAAGAAGGTCGCATGCTGGTGTCATCAACCTATGTGCTCAATGTCTCTTTAACTTTTTAGAAATTGAACTTTCTCATAGAATACCATGACCGTGGATTAATTTAGTCTATATCATTTCCATCAAAGGTCCTAATATATCAACTTCTGTTAAATAACATAAGGAAAAAATATTTTCTTTTATTATTCCGTAATTCAATATTACTCATGACACACTCAATGTATCATATCTCACCGTGAACATATTTCATCATGGTTTTCATCAATAAATCAAAGTACACAACTTATAATATTAATTAATAATAATATTAAAGTATAGGGATCAATACACACATCTGTAGATAGGAACATCCAATAACACATATGAATTTATATTTCTTACTGGCAGGTCTCGTTCTCATAATATTCTACACTGGATATTACCAAGGGCATACACTATGAGAAGGTGCCTAAAAGTCCAATGAGTATCCACCCCTGATACCGCGTATCATTTGTATCCCTAAAATGATATAATATGACTATAGAAAATATATTTAATAATAGTTTCATAACACTTATGGGCCCTCATCATAGCAGGGAACTGCTATGACCTTTTAGTTCAACATCTACTCTTAGGACATTATCACATTCTATGTTACACAGAAGAATAATCATGATGTGATAAATAGTTTATTAATATTCAAAACTATGAATAAATGTTATCATAAAGAACAAAAATGTTAGTTTTAAGGAACTAATTTCAACACTGCCAAGGCATATCATCCACTGCCTCCCCTTCAGCTGTACGTTAGGTTGGACAATCTCATACAATTTTTCCCCAACCGTCCCAAGTGTAACACCACATCTCTATAGGATGTATAGATCTATTTGGTGAGACCTAAACCATAGACCCTATGTCCTAGGATTGCCTCTTGAAACATCTCAGATATCCAGGTCCTTGAGTCTGAAGTTAGCTACCTGATTCCAAAGACTCAACGCTTGAATGCTCATTACCGGCAATTAATATCTGTATATATTCAGCCATTAAACTCTTGACCACTAAAGTATGCTCTAGAACCCCAAAATAGTTTGGAATTAAATGTATCACACTGGCTCAAATGTCTCTGTGTAGTCCTCACTCAAAGGTCTAAGCCCGGAATAACTGATCACACACCATATCCATCGAGTATCAAGAGTGGTTGGTGAGCCTCGATGAATACTCAGCCATAGTCGTACTGCTCTACTAAAACTATTGAAGCTCCTGGATATTCTCAACCCTCAACATAGCTGAAAAAAATCTTCTCTAAAAAGGCACTCAAACTCTGACCATGATTGAGTCTCCTGATCATACGACTAGGTAATTAAGCCCCACCATCATCCTACAGATCCATGGAGAAGGTTTACTGCCAGGACCACCATCTGGTCTACTCTTTTCCTGAAAAGATAGAATACTCACATCACTAACTCAAGTCATTACTCAACCACATAGGGGTTGGGCTATCCTTATAACCTAAGGGTTCACTATCATTGAAACTCAGGAAGAACGCTCATCCTGTACAACTCATTTTCTAATACTGCTGGTACCATCTACTTCTTGATAGGAGGTGGTAAAACTGGTGCACCACATAGAGGTAAAACCTATTGATCTGGTCCCTGTATCAAAGCCTCATCCCTGAGGGGATCATCCTTGTGATCCTACTGCATAATTCTAGATGGAAAACATCATGGAGGAATCCTAAAATATACAAGATATATCATAGTTAATGAGTATATCTGGATAGCTAACTCAAGAAGGACATAGAAACCACAACCCATTCCTATATGATCAATGTAACAATTTTTTCCCTACAACCAATGTCTACATGAACCTAGTTAATAAGTAGGTTGTCAAATTCTTGGTGTATGGATACATCTTCCGTCACACCAACACTAGAGTCTCTAGCATGAGAGCCAAACTCAAAACACTTAACATGGTTTCACTAAACCAATATTATAGACTTTGGTTTTAAGGTATAACTGACTAGATTTGTTGTCACTCTGTCATGAACCATCCCAATAGGATATGTTCCATGACTACCTCAAGCTCACCTCCAACAGGCTAGGGGCTAGTGACCAGCGCCGAGTAATCATATCACCCATATGGGAGGTATTAAACTAAAGTACCTACATACACACACACACATCTCCAACCTCATACAATGTTGAAATGTAAAACAACTGATAATCATGCATGAATACATCTTAAATTCCACCATCAAAGTACAACAATAAGTATTGGAAAGAAAAATGGATGAATATATGCTCATCATAAAGAAACTAAAAACAAGTCCAACTTATAGATTGGGTGAGTACTACTATCAAGGTGACCCCATTAACACACCTAAGTATTTCTGGATCACTAATCTCTACCTAGTTTGGGTCCCTCTTGGACTCTGTCAAAAGGTCGATCGTCTGCATATGACATGACATGTGTGGGAAAACCTCTTGCAGGGCTGGGTATAACAATACCCAATATGACACCCTGAAATCACTAAGCATATAACATAAATAATAAAAGTCATATCATCACAAGTATATGTCAGTAGTGCATATAACAAGAATATATATATATATACTCAATATAAAAACACAATCTCAAGGTAAAGTCACAATAGTATCGTCAGCCTAGGATTCCTACTTGAAGATCCCACATAGAAATCATCTAGAAAAACACACTCCATGAGTCAGATAACACTGATGAAATTCATATGAGATTTCATGCTCATTAGGTCTTGTTATAATAATTACACATTGGAAGTATGAAGAGATTGATTCATATATGGGAATCACACCCAAGTTTGTGGGGTATACCAAAAACCCAATATAGATTAACCTGCTAAGTAGGGGATCGATGCCTGCATAGTGTTGGTTATGAAAATTCTAAGAACCCACCTAGGGAAAAGATTATGATAGATGATATCACTCTAGGAATCATAGAAGTGTTTCAAAAAATCTACCAAATACTGAAGTTCCTTATAAGGGATCACCATTCTATGTATAGGATGCGATTCTATACTAAAATTCTCAGGGAATGGGTCAAGTCGATGCACCATAACAAAACTTGTCCAATATGAATAGGACAAGGGATCCGAATCATTTTGAAAGGAGTAAAAGGAATTTACTGGAAGTACATAGTGTGTCACTTTGGCACTGAGTTCTTCTCATGTATCATGGCTTATGCTCATGTCCCTATCTGTGCCTGAGTAAACGGCGTGTTCAAGCCCATGTACTCTTGGTTGTGTCTGTGTTCGTCTAGCCATGCCCATGTATGGATAACCATGTCCATGTCTGTGTACCTACCCAGTTACATGCCAAGCTTCCATGTAGGTGTCAAACAGTGTGTGACATGTGTCACACAACGTGTGATAATTTTATTTTTCATGGAAACCTTAGCATTAAATTGGGGGTCCCACATGGTGTGTGATCCCAAATTGTACACTGTGTCACCCAAGATTTCGAAAAACCAATGGATATTCCTCACACATATTCATCTACTCCTCTAGCCTATGATATAGCATAAAATCATGCCGTAGAGTGTGGATCTGGTTTGATCAAGCCTTGTTGTTGCCACTTTCCAGAATCCGACCATGAAAATACACGAGAAATCCCTCAGTCACATCTCCCAGTGTCCATACATCAAAAACCGCACAATGAAATCTAATTCAACCTCAATCTATCATTGTAGATTGATTCTGTTGTCAATCCAAAACTAAATCTACAATATCAATCCATTGCGCTAAGAAATGAGTGCACAAAGATTGATTGTCTAATATTTTTTAAACCATTGGCCAAAATGAATGTCTGCAACGATTGCATGAGGAATGGTGGGAGAAGTCCAAGAAACACCAAAGAGGAATGAACCTTGGTTGTGTTCGGCTTAGCCTCTATTTTTTTTCATTATTACAAAAAATTAATATAAAAACAAATAAACAATTCTCTAAAATTCTCTACTAATAAACCCCTACCCACAATACGATCGATCTACAAATCAATCTATTGGTTGATTAATTCTCATTCATCGTATGAATAAATAAATGGGGAAAATTAAAAAAAAACAAATGTTATTCCTCTATTTGGACCAATTTTTGGTGAATAATTATCACACGTCGTTGTCATTGGTGAGATCCACATGTTCCGTCGACATACCGGTCCTCGATCTAGGATCTAGTGGTTTTATCTGAGAACGATCCCACAATGCTCTCCAATGACTCCAGGGTTTTGTGGGTAACCTTGATATTTCACCATAGTCATATATCTATAGACAAACAATTTGGTCACTACATCACTTAATAAAATAAATAATTCAATTTTTTTATTTTATTAATTCTCCCACAATGTTAGTCAACCCAAATGTATGAACCGCTCCAAGGTTAAGTCATGACTAGGGTAAAATCTATGATCTAAACTCAATAGAAGCCTTATATTTCTGATTTGAGCCTCTATTTAAGATTTAATCCTATTTTTTTTGGGAAACAATGCACATGTGATATTTATTATATTTAATATATTGGAAAAATTAATTCCAGACACACTGGGATTTGAAATCTCACGTTGTCTCAGCGTCTATCTCCATAAACAATCTATATAATATTCTAAATCAATACATGAAAAAGTCTGAGTCATTACAAAGACTTCCACCACATTAAATTCTTTGGATGAGTAGTGTGAATTTCTAGAAACTCTATGAGTTTACTTTCAGGTATCATCTTTAAGTCCCTTATGTATACCCTTTGTTATAAAACCTCAAGAGAAAGACTCTTACATAAGTCCTTTGTGTCTTCTCACTTAACCTTCATACTTATTAACAATAATTTCTGATTGCCTTCTTTCTACTTCCATCATTCAGTCTACTAGATTCCGGACTCCTAGAGGTTGTATCTTTCAATTTTTCATCGCCATCAAACATCGGAAATTAGAATTCTGGAATATATCCTTCCATGTTATTTCTAAATTATTATTAGAAAATGGTTTTTTCACAGCTAAAACATAGCAGGGGCACACCACAGTGTGGTAAATGTCACCACATCATAGTGTTTTTCATGGAAACAATCATATTGTATGATAATGATTGGTTTGGCCTCCATTTTCCACTCCAGTTATCATACTCGGTTGAATCATTATGAAATGATTATTAGAGGAGCTTTAACATCAAGAATAATCATTTAAAAGATAAAGAATTATACAGAGATTTGAGTTGTACGTTACAAGGTGTTGTAAAGTTTGAGCATTTGAGAAATGCTTCTTCAATATGGCCGAACATTGGATTTCCAAAGAGGATCGTTGGATGAATATATAAACAAGCTCAATCCTTGGAAATGGGAGTCAATATTTGATACATAAACTCCATAATTTCTATCTTAATCTTTTGTCCATTTCAAATCATGGATAATGGAGGATCATTCAGGTGATTTTTATACCTCATGGATACCCTAGGAGGGAGGAACTCATTGGTTATTCCTAAGTTATATAAATAAATCTTGTGTGACAATCCATGTACAGACTGGATTAGTCAGTGAATGATACACCATTTATTATTTGTTCCAAACATATAGATAGATCATGGGTTTTATTGGGTTTTGAAGCTATTATTATGCTACGTTGTGGATGTTAGAAATCCCTATGAAACCCTTCAATATGTTTATAAATGATATCAGATCATGTCAAAGATGCATTCATTCACATAAAAAGATTTTATGTTCACTTACTATTTTGATTTATTCATTTTCATATAAATCAACATTTTAATGTTTTTTCAAATTTTTTGGTAAAATTTTTAAATGAATAAAAAATACACTAATTCACCCCCTTATTA
The DNA here is from genome assembly GCA_963277665.1 of Viscum album. Lineage (NCBI taxonomy): Eukaryota > Viridiplantae > Streptophyta > Magnoliopsida > Santalales > Viscaceae > Viscum > Viscum album. The sequence continues at coordinate 789,394,583 of OY728166.1, forward strand.
ACCAACTAAGAGAAGTACATACCTTATTGGAAGTTTTCATGCCTCCTATGGAGAATAGCTTATCAAATAGAGTCTTTATGGTGGGGGCGGCATGCCCCACAATCCACACCCCACTAACTGATAAACTATAACCCATGCATGGACCATGTATTCTAGATCCTCAAATTCCCTATAACTACATGCTTAAAAATAATTCATAAAGAATATATTTTTCATCATACTAGAATTGGATGACCATTATTGTGGAATCTGATTGCCTCGCGGTTATTACCGCCATTCACACACCAAAAATAGGCTTCCAGTCATTTTCTCATATCATTTTGAAGATTCAGTCGACGATCCACCATTTTTCAGCTTATTACTTCTCTTTTATTAAAAGGGATGGGAATAAAGAAGCCCATTTTTTGGTGACTAAGAGTCTCTCGGATTATTCTCTCACTTGGGTGGATGATTTCCCTCCATGGTTGTTTAGTATTTCTCTCTTGGACCTCCGGTACCCTTAATATATCACATTATTTTTTTTCAAAGAAATTAGAGGACTCTTCCAAGAAACAACCACCATGTACATGGAAGCAATAACATTTCCACATGAGTTATGCCCAACATTATCACTATTGAATATATGGATTTTATCACTGTTATAAATTTTATTCATTAATGTCAAAAAAACATGATGTTTTAAGTGTATTAAAAATACAATATATTTTATTAATGATAAAAATATAGATAAAATATATCTTCAACAACACTAAAAAAACACTAATAAAATGGGTCTTTTATCAATGTTTTCTTTAGCATAGAAAAAAAGAACTTTTATCACCTCAAGAAATAGTGATTATAAAAGTCATCACACTGCACCTAAAATTTATAACACAATACTACAACAAATATATAATTTAATTTTAATTGAATTTACATCACAATAAAACAATGAAATATTATACAATGCTTAAAAATATTTCAAACATTAGTATGCACAATTAATTTCTATGTACAGTTTGTCCCAAACATCAACAAATTCAAAAATATTGTTTGGTTGTCTTTGGACCCTCTCTCTCAAAACCACTCTAGCTCAAACAAAAGAGTGATCTGTATAAAAAAAATCTTATGTTAGTAATATTATAAAGAAATTAATTAAAATTAAATATGACATAATGCATTAATAATCACTACAACAGATTGTGCCTTAGTCAGCACCGTCTTTTATCAGTGCTAAACAAAAAGCGTTGATAAAGTTAACTTTTATCAGTGTTAAAAAAAACCCTGATAAAAGTTCACCCTTTATTAGTATTTTCTTGAGCACTGATAAAAGTTTATTTTTATCAACAATTTTATTAATGGTGATAAAAACATTTAATAAAAAATATTATTAATATATATAAAATTATCATATTTATATTAAAAAATTAATGTTTATTTATATACATTAATTAAAAAATTCGTGTATATAATTAATATAATTATAATATATTGATATACATATTTTAATAATTAAAAAAATTATATAAATATAAATGATGTATTATTAATATGTGATATCTGAACTTATATATTTATATCAATGTTTATGTGGATATATGTGCAGGCATTATGTTGTATGTGTGTGTGTTTTATGTATGTGTACATATTACAAATGGTTGGGGAGGGGGAAATTACAAATCTATAAAGAAAACAGGCAACACACACATATAGGAAGATGAGGATACTCGAACTTGAGACCCCCCAACACCCCACAGACCCGCTACCACTAAGCCAGGCCCTGAGGGTTGCGTATGTGTATATATAGGTATTATACTTGTATAGATGTATGTTGTGTATGTATATATATATGTACACATATACATGGGATTTACAGACACACACACACATACACACAAACACACACACACACATATATATAACATGTGTACATGTGTATGTCTGACATGTACTTAAATAGTTAATTATAAAATTATAAATATACACATTGCTTTAAAAAAAGTATTTGCGAAATTATAAATAAATAAATAAATATTTAAATAAATATACAAACATAATAAATATATTTATTATATTTATAATTATATATACTTATTTATTAATAAATATATATAATTATATAAACATATATAATAATATAAATATATTTTTAAATATGTACAAATATTTAAAAATATATTTATTTATAATCATAATTATAAATAAATAAATAAATATATATATTTAAATAATTATAAGATTATAGTAAATATATTTAAATAATAAATATATTTACTATATTTATAATTATACATACTTATATATTAATGTATTTGGAGGCTTACCAGAGTGGTAAAGGCGCCCCCCGTAATCCCACATCAGATCCAAGTTCAAATCCGGGTGAGAGAGAATTTCTATAGATACTATAGCAAACACTGTAGCAGTGCAGGTACTATAGTAGCAGTACTATTTATTCAAATTGGGCTTTTAGGCTATTGGGCCTTCGGGCCATCAAGGGGAAAATGACGTAGACATGACGTTCAAGTGGTGATACAAGCATGATGCATGAAGGCCTTTGGGCCATCCGATAGTGGGCCTATGGGCCATGTAATGGGATTTATGCCCACTGGGCATTTAGTCCAAAAAATATATAATGTAATAAAAAGAGGCTGATTGGGTGGATTATCGCTTAGGGGGATATGACCTGCCTTTCAGGCCCATGAGTGTGCAGTGTGTGTGTGTGTTTCAATATAATTTTACCCCCAAGTACCTAATATATACTTATATATTAATAAATAAGTGTAATAATATAATTATATACAAATATTTATAAATATATTTATTTAGAATTACAATATAAATAAATTAATATATTAATAAATATGTATAATTATATAAATATATTTATAAATACATATTTTTAATTTTTTACATATTTATTTATAATTATATAAATTTAATTTTTTTTAATTATATTTATTATATTATTAAAATTTGGTCTTTATCGGGGCTAAAATTTTAGCACATATAAAGATACTTTTCATCGATGCTTTTTTGCACTTATAAAAATATATCTTTATTAGCACTTACTATTTTAGCACTGATAAAACTATGTTTTTCAGTGTTTTCTTGAAAGAAATGATAAAAGTCTTACCCAATCTCCTAAATAGAACTCTAGCATAGTCCTCCTATCTCACACCGTTCAAATTTTTGCAGAACCGAACCCTCATCGCCACTCTTCCTCAAGCTCCTTGATGAATCGATCCTCTCAAGATATAAGGTATGTGATTATTTATTCTCCTATTTAATCATGATCCAAACTATGCACCTGATCCATTTCCTATCCCACTATATCTATTCACATGAAAAACAACTGATCAAACCTCTATTGGCCAACCCCTCACTCCAATTTTTCCTAATTAACCTGATTTGAGCTTCATCACCTACTGCACTTACACTTCACATACATAGTTTGTATTATTTGTTTGAACACCAACATAACCAACAAAATAAATCCAACATAATTAGAATTACAGTGCTCATCTCCTACACTTTTTTTGAACTCTAACTTACTACACTAACACTGGTTTATCTTATTGATATTATTCTTCAGTAAATTTGGTTTTTTTCCAATTATTAAAATTTATAATTTTTCATTGACCTCTATGTGAGGGATTGAGTTGATTTTTTACTCTATTATGAAAACATTAGAACTTTTTTCCTATGGGTTTAAAATTGTGAGACATATGCATGTGTAAATTTCTATGAATTCGTCATCAATTTTTAGTTGGTTTGGTTTTATTTTTTGTTTTGATGATTAAACATGGATATATTTTCTTATCAATTTTCCTTTAAAATGTGAAATCCTTGATAATTTTTTAAAACTAAATTTACCTACAACTCATTCAGTTCAATTTATTTTTCAATGATTAATAATTTTTTTTTCATAATCAAGGAGAAAAAAAATAAAGTCAATAAAATATTTGGACAAAGGATTGATGGATCATAAATTAAAAAAACATATACCCCTTCTTTTTTACTTACCAAACATTAAGTAGTATATCAGAAAAAAATTAAGTTCCAACTCATTTAATATCTGGATATGTGTTCATATAACTTTAAAGAACATAACCAAAACATTCTTAAGGGCACATTTTAATGAAACAATAGTATCAATAAGGATTTCCAAGGTGTGAACATGTACAATGTTACCATCATTGAAATGAAACATGAAAATACCAAAGGTGTGCTTATGAATCATTATAAAGACAAAATGGCTTTTAAATAACCCTTAAAATGCATATGATATAAATTAATAAGTCATTCATAATTTTTTTTTTCAATTTTACTTAAATCCATTCAACTTTATATAGATTTCAGCCTATCTCTAAGGGAATATGATAGGGAAGAGGTGTATGACTGCCAAAAGGATTATAGAGAAGCACACTGGAATTAAAGGAAGATAATTCAAACACCACTTTAAGCTAATAAATTTCCAAGAACTAACCCAAAATTAGGGATTGGTTTGTTTTTTATATGACGTATAAAAGTATAAGAGGGAGACAATGTATTACCTTGGTATGCGTATGGATTCTGTAAAAAAGAAAAAGTTGAAGAATAATATTATAGGAGAGAATATAGGCTTACCTTTTTGAGGAATATCCCTTATTGATGATTATAGGGTAGTGGAAATTTATTACTGAGACGGGGTGATAAATAAGTGATATGCTTTTTCTTTTACAATTTATCTTTAGAAATTAACCTCTGTTATTAATTAATGTCTTGATCCCCTCACTTAATAATTTCCTTTTCCTTTTCAAACACTATTTAAAATATGTGTCAAAAATTTGATCGGTATTTTTATTTATAAATGCAATGATACGAGTGGTATCTATATTTATAAATTCATACATGTGTAAGGAAAAAGGGTGATATCTATATTTATATGATCATATTAACTTTTATATACCTTCTAGATATTTAGACTGTCACCACTTAAATAATATATATTGGTAATAATACCATGTAATGGGCATGTCACTAACTCCATCCAACCCATATAATATCCATCATGACCTCCACTACTGAAAATATAGCCTTTATCAGCACTAGAAAAGGGCATTAACAGTGCTAGAAAAGTGATGTTAATCGAGGCAAAGATAAAGGAGGGGAGATTCCCTTTTATCAGCGCTCAGAAAAGCACTGATAAAGGCCCCTTTTATCAGCGCTAAAAAAAGCACTGATAAAAGGGTTCTTTTATTAGTGCTAAAAAAAGGACTCATAAAAGGGTCCTTTATCAGCGCTTTTTTAGCATTGATAAAAGACACATTTTATCAGTGTTTTTTTAGCACTGATAAAAGTTAAAAAAAATTAAAAAAATTAAAAAAATTCAATTCAGGAAGGGGCTTCAATAGCGCTTGAAGCCCCCCCTTCAGTAGTTCCCCACCCCCACTCGAGCCCACATGTCCCACCCACCTCCCTAGCCTTTAACAGTGCCCCCGCCCCCTTTAACAACGCTAAGAATTATTCCCCACTCACACGCATGACCTGCCTCCCCCAGGATTCGAACTCAGGACCTGTCGTCTACGCACCTAAGTCTTTACCACTCCACCATATTTATTTTCTCTTAATTTGTTAATATATCTATTTATTTATATATCAATTTAGTATTATTTATTCATATATTAATATATATATATATATATATATTAACACACACACATATATATTAATATATATATATATAGTTATATTAATATATATATATATATCCGTATATATATATATAGTAATATATATATATATTACTATATTTATTCATATATTAATATATATTTATAATATTAGTTTTAAATAAATTTATAAAATATGATTTTTTGTGTGTGTTTATAAATAAATAAATACATATATACAACACACACATATTATATGTGTATTTGTAAGTATAATTATACATATTTATATATATTTACAAATATTATATATTAATATATATATACATATGCTTAGAATATATAGATAATGTATATCAGTTTGTCAATATAGACACACACAAATATATATATATACACACACACAAACACATCATATAGGTATATAAATATTAATATATTTTTATTAAAAAAAGGATATTATTTTTTCATTTAGATAAGCCTTATATATTGAGAAATATACTTTATATGTAAATTTGATTAATTATTTATTTATAAAATTAAATTTTTATGAGTGAATATTTAAAAAATATGTATATATTTCTATATAATTGATTATAAGTAACATTAAATTGCGAAAAATGATAAAATTTCAAATCCATAATATTAATATAAATGTAACCATTAGAATAAATTTAGTCCCCAGTAAAAATGGTCAAAAATACCTCTTGAAACGAGACTTAAATTCCATCAAATGTTTAAAAATTTGGGTATCCAGACTAAAAAATTAGTTTTAGAGGCCTTCTGGGCCTTTGTTGGCCTCAAAAAAAGTGACAGAAGATTCCTTTCAGTCAGTAGTGCATAGAGCTCGTCGCATGTTTTGATTTGATATGATGTAGAGCTCAAATGGATACCAAGATCAAAAGTTATGGTCGTTTGAAGTTTGAGTTACATTTTCAACTTATTTTAGATATTTTATTATTATTTTTTTATTTTTTTGTGTCTTCAAATTGTTATTAAATTATTATTAATCAATGATAATTAGTAAATTATTAATTAATAATTTTTTTAAAATATTTTAAATCCATTTTTCACAAAATTTATTATATATTAAATGTAATAGTCTATTTATACTTATCTAAAATATATTATAAAAAATATATATTATATTTATATCAATATAAATTTACTTATATATTAATATATTATTTTTCATGATTTTTTTTGAAATATACACTTTATCAGCGCAAGGGAAAAGAGCTAATAAAGCCCCCCCTTTATCATCGCTACTAAAAACACCACCGATAAAGGGGTCCCCTTTAATAGAACTAAAGAAAAGCGTTGATAAATGGTGGCGCTGTGGAAACCCAGTTTTGTGGTATTGACCACTCCCATAACCTTACCCTCACAGGAAGCCAATTGCTATTGAACTTTAGTCCTTAGACCAAAATCCTTTTCCCTTTCATGGAGTAATTGAAGGATTGCTTTGAATGTCAAAACTACTATGAATGTATTAGCATTAGTATGTGTAATTATATCTAGTTGAGACTTCTTAGGGTCACATCAATCAAGGATCCCATTATAGGGATTAGAATATTGTCACTGATTTTTTCAACTTTCACTACAGGAAAACAACCTTTTGCGACAACTTATTTGTGACGGATCATCCACCCACCCTAAATAGTCCATCGATAGAGACTATTGGCGATGAGAATCCTATACCATAGTAAATAGTTAACAAAATTTTTTTATTTTCAACAAGAATATATCACGAACCAAGTTGGGGTGCCATTAAACGCAACACCCGACCCAGCCCATGGTATGGCCCGAAGGGAATTCTTGATCCCCATAGGCTGGAAACAAGTGCATCAGTATCAAAAGTACAACTTGGGAACGATTTCACCCATGTAAATAATCATAACAACCAACTATGATAAATAAAACAAAACTAAATAATCAAAATCAAACAATGAATAATTTTTTTTAGATTCAATATTTACAACATTGAAACCAAACCAAACAGGCTAAAAAAAAGGAAATAAGACACTATCCCAAAAACCACCATGCAACAAGAGGAGCATTATCCTCAATCCACCAACACTATACCTAAAAGGGTAAACCTCTATCAACCCAAACCACCATCTCTAAATATATTTCCTTTACCTATGTCAATTACAACCAAGTCTACTTACACCCAAATGTGAAAGTAGGGTGTGATCCAAAGCCCAGTAATATTACAACTAAAAAAATATTCCATGATATAAACATTATAAGATAAATAAAAATGAAAATTTTATAGAATAAAAACTAGAAAAATTGTTATTGAATTCTTTTAAAGGAAACCATGATTTGTTTTTAAATAATTGACACATTATACCATATGCCAATGTTAAGTATGATATCACCATAGATAACTAAGTCACGGGGAAAACCCTCTAGGAAATAGCTAGAAATGGGACACTAGGTACATCGTATCTTGATGAAAAGTGGTATAAAAACCATGAATAACAACGTGCTCATGCATGATCCACTATGAGGGGACACCCCATGGACCTAGTGGTATTCAATAATCATTATAATTTATTTAGAAATGTATTTTTAATCCTAATAGATGAATCCAGAAAAAACCACTTTTGAGTCAACTGGCATACTATTCCTAGTCCTCCCACCAATTTACCCAGGTTTACCTTCATACTCAATTTCCATTCCACATGTCACATATAACATCACTTTCACATATACATAAACCAAACAATATAAATATGATTTATAAATCACTACCTTCTCAACCAAAACCAATTTTAAATCCAATGCACACCAAAAACATTGTAAAACATGTTCTGTACCAATTTCACAATTTATTAAACATGTTACATAATTTATAAAGCACATTCAAAATTCACAACAAGGGATCACACTTAAAAACCACCCAATTTCCTTTAGAAAAACCACTTTCAATCCATAATCATATCAATACCATTAAAGAAAACCTTTCTTACCACACACATAAATCATAGAACACATTTAAAAACTCAATCAAGCATATCAAATTCATCAAATAATGTTTAAACATGAAACCACCTACCTCAAGTGTATAAATTTCTGGAATCCGGTGGAATACAAAAACTGAACACCAAGGGAAACCTATAGAGTAATGATCAAATCTTAGATATAATATTAAACCCTAAAAATCAATATCTAACTCTAAATAGACAACCCAACCCACTGGAGAAGTGAAACCCCAAAGAAATAAGAAGAAAACCCTATAAAAGAGGAAGAAACCATTAGAGGAGGGAACTTACTTGAAGAATAATAAAGAAATCACACCAAATACACCTTAAAAATAAAGATACAAGAAGGAAAAGGGAGGGAGGAGAGGCAACTAAGTTTGGAAATCCCGAGTGGGGGAGAAATGGGTTGATTTGGGTTTAAATATAAAGAGGGGAGAAGTGTAAAATCCACATTTTTAATGACCTGGACAAGCCGCACAGTTTGCAAACTATGCAGAAACTGTGCAGTTGCCACTGTCTATTTAGGACATGCCACACAATTACCTACATGGTTTAAAAACTGTGTGAAACTGTGTAGTTTCCCACTATCTAAGAAACACCATAGGCTGCATAGTTACTTGGGCTGGGACACATGATTTGGAAAACCATGTGCCAATCATGCACCTCATGCTGTTAAGTCCAAAACTTCCATTTCTCTCTAAAAAATCAAAGGAAACCCAAAGGGAAAAATCTAGATAAAAAATAAAGAGAAAAATACCTCAAAATAAACCATGGGTGTGATAATTCTCCCCACCATGAAAACTTTTCGTCCCCAGAAAGTCAACCTAAAGCTTGTTCAGAGAATAAAAACATGTACTCTTGATCAACCCATGAATTACACTCCCAAGTCTCATGCTCATAATTTTCATTTTTCCAAAGAACACAAAACAATAGAATATAATTCCCTCAAAACACCTTCTCTTGTTAATATACAATCCGCACTAGTTGTTCGAACATAGAAAAGTTGGGGTCCAACTATAATTCTTCCCAATTTAGCACCTGATATGGATCTGGGTTATAATTCTTCAATTGAGATACCTGAAACATATCATTAATTGATTTCAAAAATAAAGGCAAAGCTAACTAGTATTACACCTTACCGACCCTCTTGGTAATTTAAAAAGGTCTGACATACTTCAGTGTTAGCTTTCCTTGCTTTCAGAAACAACGTTGACCCAAGGAAGATTCCACTTTCAGGAACACTAGGTCACCCACACAAAACTCTATAGATTTAAGCCTCTAATATTTATAAGATTTTTGGTGACTCTTATCTATTAATAACCACTACCTAATCAGCTTGACATTCTCAAATGTCTCCTGAAATAATCTCGGCCCCAACAATGATGTCTCACCCACCTCAACCCAACAAAAAGGCGACCGACACGACCGACCATAAAGTGACTTAAAGGGATCAATTCAAATATAATATTGGTAACTATTGTTATATTAAAGCTCATCCAATCCCAAATTGCTATCCCAATAAATTATGAAATCCAAAACACATGCCCGAAGCATGTCTTCCAAAATTTGATTCGCCAGCTCTGTCTGACCATCCATTGGTATGTCATGCTTAACTAAATATGTGACCCCATACCTTAAGAAGGAATTTCCAAAACCAAGATGTAAAATGGGGGTCCTTGTCAAAAAATATTGCCGACACCACACCATGAATCCTCACTATCTCCCGAACATTCAACTAGCCAATCTCATCCACCTTAGTTGAATCTTTGATTAGAATGAAATGGTCTGATTTAGTTAAATGATTGATCACTAACCATACAAAATTATTTCCCTGGGGTGTATGAGGAAAGGTTAAAATGTATTACATGGAAATCTCATCCCACTTCTAGGTAGGAATGGGTAGCGGCTGAAGCAAACTAGAGGATATTTGGTTCACTAGTTTAAACTATTGGTTTGTATAACACTGCGAGATAAAATAATCTATATCTCATCTCATACATGGCCAATAGAACTTCCTAAGAACATCATAATACATCTTGGTAGCACCGGGATTAATGAACCACTAAGACTGGTGGCTATAATTCATTACCACATTTCTCAGAGATAATAACTCTACAAAGCGACCCTTGAAACAAAGAACTCCCCCGGGAGACAACTACAAATCGCAAGGCATCTCCCCACTATGAAGAAACTACATAGACTTCTGTCACATCTCATCACCATGCTGCTTCTACTGAATCAAATCTAGAAGAGAAGGATTCAACTGGATTCTGTCCAATAATGCACCTCCACTATGCTTCTTGGTCTCCAAGTGCAATTGGTAAAAAAGACCCATCAACATCCACTCATCACTGGACTTCCTCAAAGCTTTCACTAGCAATTTTTTTTCTTAGAGAATATTTTACAACATTCCCTTTTCCTGGGGTATAAACTATATTAAAATTCAAACCCTTGAAGGTACTTAACCCAATGATGCTACCTTAGATTTTGATATTTTTGAAAGAAAATGAAGGCTAAACTCTTATGATCAGAATAATCTTCAAATTTCTACCCAAAAATATAATGGCACTATGTTTTAAAAGTGTGCATCACCGATGATAAATCCAAGTCATGGGTCAGATAGTTCTTTTCTTGTTGTCAGATTTAGTGAGAGCCATATGCCACCACATGTTCATTGTTCATAAGTACACACCCAAGACCCATACCTAAGGCATCACAATAAACTACATTTTCCTTTACAGATTATTGAATTATTAACACATGAGAAGTATTCATCCACCACTTTAGCTCTTTTAAGAACACCTGACATTCTAGGATATATTCAAAATTCACCCCTTTTTGGGTGAGTAATTTCATGGGAAAAGTAATATGAGAGAAGTCTTGAACAAACCACCTATAATATCCAGCAAGGCATAGAAATATTTTGATCTCAAACACATTCCTTGGTTTCTCCCATGAAATGACTAAACCAATCTTCTCAGTGTCCATTTAAACCCCTTATTCTAAGATCACATGGAATAGAAACTTTACCTCTCTAACTTATAAGGTACACTTTGAAAGTTTGGTATAAAGGAAATGATCCTGAAGAGTACCAAAACAAATTCTCAAATAAATCTCATTCTTCTTCTCAGTTCCATAATAAACTAGTATTTAATCCATGAATACCATGAAAAAAGAATAAAGATATTGGTGAAATACCCTAATCATAATCACCATGAAGACCGATGAAGCATTCACTAACCCGAAAGGCATGACCAAGTACTCCAAATGGACATACCTACTTCAGAAATCCGTTTTTGGGACATCAACCTCCCTTACTCTGACTTAGTGAGAACCATAACACAAGTCAATATTTGAGATCCACATTTACCGCTTCAGCTAATTGAAAAAGTCATCAATATGGGTAAAAGGATACTTATTCTTGATGGTTACCTTATTCATCTTCTGGTAACCAATGCATAGACAGAGAGATCCGTTGGGCGTTTTAGAAAACAACATGGGTGCAGCCCAAGGGGTGATGCTCAGGTGAATGAATCCTTTGGATTCTAAATAATACAGTTATAAATTTAATTCCCTTAACTCAGTGGGTTCTATATGATAAGAGGGAAGATATATTGGATGAGTTTTTAGCGCCAAATCAATCGAGAACTCCAAATCCTGCTCGAGAGGCAAGCTTCATTACTAGAATTCTAGGTATTTGTGATGGGTTATTTATGACGGGATCTCGTCAAAAATAAGTTTTAGCGACGAGGTCTCATCGCAAATAGACCTTTGCATAAAACGACTTCACAAAAAATATTATTTGTGACGGGCCCATCGCAAATAATTTTTTTGCGACTGGAAACTCCACCATCGTAAATAAGTCTCTGATTATATACTTTATATATATATATAAACTTTTTTGCGACAGGCCCGTTGCAAAAAGTATTTGCGACGGGCCCGTAATCCCATCGCAAATACTTTTTTTTTAAAATTATTTAGACTATTTGCGATAGGCTCTTCGCAAATACTTTTTGCGATGGGTCCCTAATGCCATCGCAAATAATTTTTTTTAAAAAATTATTTAGACTATTTATGATGGGAAACCGTCAAAATAGATCCCGTCGCAAATAATAAATAAATTTTTAAAAAATAAATTTAATAAAATTATGATTATTGAAAAAATTAATTTTTATATTATTAAAATAATTAAAATAAAAATATATTAATATTATCAATATTCCCAAAAAAATATTAAAAAATCATAAAATATTATTATTATTATTATTATTAGTAAATTAAACAAACAATACAAAATATAACACTGAAAAAATATATTTAGTAAAATTATGATTAATGAAAAAATAATATTAATATCATTAAAATAATAATAAAATTAAAATTATAAAAATTATTAAAATTCTCAATATTCACAAAAGAAATCATAAAATATTAAAAATTAAATTAACTAATATTCACACCAATATAAAAGACAGAAACTGTAAATAGTTCATATTAAAACAAATGTTAAATTCAAATGTTTTTATCATAAAAAAATCACTGGGGGGGATCATCTTCTGGAGGAGGTGGAGGAGCTAAAGGAGATGGTGGAGGAAACTCCATCCCCAAACTACGAGTCTGACGACACATGTACTCCATCTGCTCCTGATGCTGCTGCTTCCATCGACGCATCTCCTCCTCATACTGCTGCTTCTGCTACTGCTGCTGCTAACACATCTCTTCTTTCTGCTTCTGCAAACTCTCTATAAGGTCATTCTGAAATCGTAACTACTCTTGATACTGTGAGGTAGAAGATGATGCCTCTCCACGAGATCCTCTCGAGCTGGTCGCTGAAATCGTAGCAGTACCATAATAAGTACCAGGAGTCACATGAGATCCGATACCAACTACTCGGCCCTTCTCAAATCCATACTGAGTCGCTTGCATCCATGCCGACTCGTCGAAATGGTGTGCATTGGTCAGATCAGTCGCCTCATCCTGACCCTCAGCCTGTGTCTGAGAGGTTGCAGCCTCATATAACTCCTTCAATTCCAATTTGAAATTAAAATTGTGAAAATATTATATGCAGTTAATTATCAAACTTAAAAAATAATACTAACCACAATCCAATGCTGGTGATCACCTTTAATCTCTCTAGTGGCTGGATCACTACACATCCTATGATAAATGTCGAACTCCATAATATCGGGATATATGACTGCCTATAGAAATATAAAATAAAATGTTTATATTTAAAGTTATATTATTTTTAAAAAAAATATACTTACCAGATAATCCATATACGTACTGAATATACGACTAATAGCTCGATGCATCACCTCCTGTCTCCCCCGGTTCTGCCAACCCAATGAAGACCTCATCTAAAATCCACCACCCAACCAGTGTGCAAATAATCCATCCCAAACCTGAGATGACATGTACTCTGGTCGGTGGGCTCAACACGACTCATCAAATACCGTCGCTCCTGCTTTCTTAATGGACATCTTTCTCAAATTGTGAAAAAACTGATGCAAACGCTCACGCATAGCCACCTCCCATGCTGCATGGATAACATCACGCATGCTATCATCGATGAGATACCATAAACCCTACAAATAATTTATAATATCAAGTTATTAATAAAATAAATTTCAAAATAAATATTATTTATTTAAGTACCAGCCAATGATTGTATGTGGCGAGCTTCACATCAATGAGAATATGTTCCCATGTGATCTATGGTTGAGAAAAATAATTGCGCAAGATAACACTCCCCTTTCCAACAACTACATGTGCAAAACCATGAAAAAATAATAAATAATCAAACAATTAGTGTATATATAAATAAATTAATGAAAAATATAACTAAAATATACAGGATATCGTACCTCCGTGTGCGTGGATCGAAGCCAAGACGTGGACTTCACTCAGGGATAGGGTTAGGAATCATCAGTCGCGCAAGACCGCGCCCCCTCCACATACCTCCTGAACCACCAGTTGTATGAGTGTTAGATGATCCCACATCCCCCGCATCCAAATGTAGATCAGCCTCCTACAACTCGTGAAATAGATCAGGATCCATCTGAAACACAAAATGATTATTGTTAGCAGATAGTTGAAAATAAATATCATATATAGATATATATTAGTTTTGATCATAACCAGCATTTAACTGTGTCAATGTTCACCTTCATCATCATCTTCATATCTGATGATGTTAATGTATTCATATTCCTCCTCGGCATCATCAATATCCATATAAGTTTCACTTTCACCATCCCTTTTCATTTAAAATTCATTTGTAACATCATTAACATCTTCGTCACCATCGACCCTTAATTGTGGGGTGTCATCATCGATATACACGTTTCTTTGTGAAAAAAATGGATTTTGGGTAGTCTCTTGAAAAATTTCAATTCTTTCCACTTCAGCAGAACCACATTCCGTTTGAGTAAATTGATTTTCTCGAGATTTCATTTTTATTATACTCCACCAATCACTCAGATCTCTTTAAGTAGCACATTACTTTGCTTAATAAATTTGATGTTCCTGTTGAGCCAGTAAAAATGGTTCATTTACTACAAGAATACTTTTATATTTAATATCGAAGATTCTTTGAGTCAGATGAACACACAAGCCTCTCTCAGTATCCAACCACTGACATTTAAACATCATTATGTAATTCTGTCCAAGATAACATAGCTCAATAATTTCATCCAGAAGGCCGTAAAAGTCAACTTTAGTTTCTCTATGATGAGACCCTCTCAAAAAAACTCCACTATTCATTGTTTTTTTTGATTCCCCATATGCAAATGTATGAAATTGAAAACCATTCACCACATATGCATTATAATATTTAACCATTTTGGATGGTGGGTTACTCAATATACACAGTCGCTTATCAATTTTATCAGCATGTTGAGACACCTGAATTTTTTTAAAACAATTATCAATATAATAAATAGTAAACTGAATTGATATTAAACCATAAATAATTTATATTACCAGTTTTTGAAACCATTGAGAATTTTTTTTTGTCTGCGTTCTTCAGGAGCAGCTGCTGTAATTTGTGGAAGTTGTTTCTTGATATGATTATCATATAACCTACAAATAAAATAAGTTTACATACTGTAACAGAAATTATAAAATAAGTGATAGAAGCACTCACAGTAAAAATGCTGTTATTTCTTCACAGTTGAGAAGAATATATATATGATCTCTGTGATGTTCATCGTTTGAAATCCATCGTTCTTAAACTCCACCGAAGCCAAGATTTGGATGATTAAAAACTGATAATTGATTGTCCATTTCATCATTAACATTTCCCTCGTTCTATCCCATGCAGTTTTTTTAGGGATATTCAGATTCAAAATAGTGAGAGCAGAAAAAAGAAATTTCCTCTTGCAAATAAGATTCAGCAATTGAGCCTTCAACTGATGCTTTGTTATGTACTTTTTTCTTCAATTTCTGCATGCATCTCTCAAATGGGTACATCCATCAAAACTGTAATGGACCTCCACATTTAGCTTCATGTGGTAAATGTAATATCAGATGTTCCATTAAGTCAAATAAAGTAGGCGGAAATATTTTTTCCAGTTTACATATAATTACAGCAACATCTTCTTCCAATTTTCTTAAAGCATCATAGTCTGTTGTCACTACACAAATGTCTCGAAAAAAATATTATATGTCTATTATCGAATCCCAAATCATATAATTCAACAAACCTCTGAATCCAATCGGCATAAGTCTTTCCATTATAACATGACAATAATTACTTTTTAATACCGTTGTAGAGACCCAAAGCTTGACGTACATGGACATTACATTACTTTTGTGTAATACTTAATACATGAAAAAAACAGAATCCCAAAGATCGTATTAGTTTAGTGTCTTTGGAAACTCGGAACGTAATCTTCTAATCATGGATAAAGATCTTCAACATCTCCCATAAAGATCTTACCCTTTTGGTTTTCTTACCTAAAACCTTTCTTTATATCCTGGGGAAAAGAAAACATAAAAAGGGTGAGCTCAAATGCTCAGTAAGAGTAAACATAGATAACATAAAACAATCCATAAACATTTGAATGCAAAAACTTGAACATAAAATCTAAACTTCAAAATCTTGATCAAAGACATAAATCTTGGAAGTAGGTAGGTCATATATCATAATGGATCATCAATCATGATAAAATATCATGGGAATGAAACATGTAATTGTGGAAAACCATTAAGCACATGATATGATTTCCATAGTAGCCAAGGCATTTCTGCCAAGACCATCTTAGTGGACAAAGTCCCTTTCTTAATCGAGTTCACTCCTCATTTTAGTCCTGTAACACTAAACCGGATTAACTTACCGTTCCAGCCATGTCTATATCATGAGATATAAATCTTTACCTAATGCATTGGAGGGAGATATAGGTCCCACCCATCTCATAATGAAATCATTCTTACTTGTGCCACAACATAAAAATAAACCATTCATCATAACCCAAATAATAAAAATGGGTTTCATAAACATCATCCCATCATAACATAATCCATATAAAACAAATCGATATAATTTCATCATAATAAAAGTGGAACCATGTAAATCATAGAGACATTATACTTGAAACATACACATATGAAATAATGTCATCTTATATGGAAAATGGTTTTGATGAAACACTTGAAATGAATTCTTGAGGAAAATATCCTTTCTTCTTCAAAATCATTTTCTTTTCACAAAATTCAATGAAATTTTTAAAGAAAAGGATTTTATTAAAAATAGATAATAAATATTGTAGATAAAGCTTCATGAAAATAAGGCGTTATAAAACCGTAAAAATCCGTTCATGCCATATAAGTTAAAAAAAACATTCTCCACGTACTTTTAACAGAAAAGTCAAAAAGTACCACGTATGGTAAACAAAAGAAAGATTCCATCCATAACACAAAGTAAAAGTAAAATAAGGGTAAAAATGACTTTAAACATACATGGAATAAAAGTAAAAATTTTATGAAAACATTTTGAGAACATATGGACATGGATAATAAACATAACCCTAGTAAATACTTAGGAATAAACAATCCCGGATAAGAATGAGATTGGAATAATTATCCCTTACCTTATGTCCAATATGCTTCGTATGTATCCGAACCTCCTGTATAATGATTTAAATAATGTCATTGACTTATTACAGAATCATATTCATTGTTATGATATCATATATAGTTTACTTATGACTTTATATTACCCGTTCTTTTGTAAATTCGATGTAAAAGCAGCGATTTGGGTAAAATCGTTACATTTATTATACATGTTTCGACTTTTTGTTCTTGATATTATTACTTATATAATGATTTAATTAATTCTAGAATGTAAAAAACATGATTTATATATAATATATATTCAACATATCCATATATATATGATAGATCGATAAATGGAATGAAATACACTGTTCATGGAGACGGTAGGCCGTACGTACGCATGAACGCTGTTTTTGTTTCCTTATTGAATTGAATGGAATTAAGTATATGACATAAATATATATATACATAAATCCAGTATCATTATTATGTCATATATTTCATTATTATTCATTATATATACTTTATAATCATTCATGAATGGTTAACATGGAGAATGAATCTCATCGCGTCGTGGAGACAGTAGTCCGTATGTACGCACAGGCGATTATATCATTCTCATGATCATGGAATTGTATTGAAGTGTATATATAATATTTAAGAATAAATATCACTTTAAAATAATCATATATAGTTATTTATTTACACCATTATACCCATCCAAGTAAGGTGGTAGTCGAAAACAGATTACACCACGGCGTGGAGACGGTATTCCGTACGTACGCACGCGCGGTGATTTCGTTTCCCGTAGGATGGATAGAAGGTGAAATAGGGTTGTTTATTATTTATAATAATATATCATTATATAATTAATACTGATTTTATTACTTTATAATGAGACAACTAAAGTAGAATAAGTAGAATAAGAAAGAAACTTGAGAGAATCGGAAGAAGAGATTACCTCTTCTTCGACACACCTCCTTTAAGCTTCCTCTTAAGGAAGTAGAGTTGGTCTTTCGAGAGGGACATAACCTCCAGATTTTTTCTAGGGAAGTGGATAAGAGAAATGGGCAGGGGTTTTATGAGCTTTAAGGATCAAAAGGGTGTGAATATAAGAGGGAAGGAGTGCCCTTTTTTATAAGGGAGGAGAGGGTCACCTTTGGAAAAACTTAAAATATTATTTTATAATAAAGTCATATTCGGTTTTTAATATCTCAAAATTGATTTATTTCAAATATAAGGTGGGTATGGGTCTAAATCCTCTCAACCAATAGGTTTTAGACAAGTTTAGGTTACTATTTTATCCTTATCATTTAGATTTAACTCTAAGTTAAATAATTTAACTTTTACTGTGTCTTTTTGTTTTCTAACACTATATGGTTAATAAACTTACTATAACAAGCCAAACGAACCCCAATTGGTTCATTATTAATATATATAACCTTATCTAAGTCATTTGGAAGAACCTTATATTTTTAGGAATATTATAACAATTGATAATATAATATTTGTTTTAAAAAGTATTTTATGTCAATTTTGACACTATTTGGTAATTGATTTTTGTGAAAATAATCACAGCATGATTAGTTAGAAAAAAAGTTAATTAAATCAATACTAACATGTTAAATTAACCTATAAAATTAATTTAATTCATAAAAAGTCTCATATTACATTTATTTGGGTATTTATAATATCAATTATTTTAATATTTCATTATTTAGGTAATTACTATACCACCATTTTTTCATAAATAAATTAAATTATTTAATGTCTAAAAATTATAAATAAAATACCATTAGGTAGGAAATCTTTTTAGATTTCTAATGAATAATTATAGTCTAATTTATCTTATGTATAACCCTATATTAAAAATGTTTTAGTTATTAAACCTTGATTTTAACTATTTTAACTCTTTTTTAAAATAGAATAATAATAAATGTCCTAATCTAATCCAAGTAGACCTAAATGATAATATTATATTCCTAAGGTTGTTTTTGGTCGAATTATACTTATCCAATAGAATTAAGACATGTGTTAGGGTAATAATAATATCGTTTTTACCCTTAATTACCCTATTTACTTTTAACCGTGGTAAATAAAAGTAAAAAGTTACTATTCACCAAAAATTATTTTTATCTTATTGAACCACATTTTACTCCTTGATATTAACCGCGTCTCTCGGATTTTCAAAATTCCACTCACAGAAGCTGTAAAATTATGTTTTATGTAAATTTTCAAATTTCCTAGGAGGTGGGTAAAAGACGGTGAAAAGTTCCATAAAATTTTTTTATATCTAAAATTATTATAAAATGACTCCAATGAATTAAATTGAACTTATATAGGTATTATTCATCAAATTTTGACCTAAAATAAATTTAAATAAAATAAATAATTATTTAAATAAAAATTCGGTTTTTAAATAGTAACATAGTGTTTTAACTATTCATCAAAAATTGAAAGTTTTCAGAAAAATACCAAAAAATTCACCCTAGGCTAATTTTGATATTCCGAATATAAAAATGAAGTCCATTTTGAAAGATAAAATTCATAAAATTTAAAAAAGTGAGTATTACTATTCATAACGGCTAGTTTATATAATATTTTACTAACATATCGTTGTTTAGTGAAACTCGGTATTGCGTACAACACACGCTATCGTGGAAGGTCGCGATTGCGTGTAATGTAAGCCAATTCAGGTTTGCGTGTAGTGCAAGTCTCCTTTGTTGTTGCGTATAACAGAATCCAACCATATTTCATTTATACATTGAATATATATATATATATATATATATATATGTACACTCAATGTTGCGTAGAATAACTACTATCAAACGAACATGAAATTGTGTGTAACACGATCCAAGAATGGTGTTGCATATACTGAAAGCTAATACGGTGTTGCGTATAGCGCAAAATAATCTTGGTGTAGAGTACAACAAAAGACATCAAAGAAATTAAAAAGAATAATTCTCATAAAATCTCGGGTTTTTACATTCTACCCCCCTTAAAATAAATTTCGCCCTCGAAATTCATCGGGGTTATAAATGGTTTTCTACTTGAAAGTTTATTTAATTGAAACCCACATCGTAAAATGGAATACCAAAAATTAACTTTAAAAACTGAAGTATGAAATATAACGGTTACCCAAATTAACTAATCACTGGGTTTCCACATAGGAGAACATAGGTGAAAATATGGATATGGAAGAGAAATCTAACCATCATGTTCTGATGAAGAGTGGTAGAGAACATGGCTATGAAAAAGCCAACAATCACAAAGCCATATATTTGTGATGATCTAAGGTGCCATCTGATTCATCATATATGAGAGAACTAGGATAACATTTTTGGTTTTCAATATCATTTCCCTAAAGTTGAAAATTTTGAATTAGAATAAATACTTACATGATTTTGGTATAATCTCACTATTGTTTGTGCCTTGTACAATTTCCACTTCATCTCTTAAAGAAATGAAGTTGAATTTGTCTTCTGTGAAGTGTTAGCAGATCATACGATAGAATGATAGGTCATTCCATCTATTTCTATCTCAAAAAGTTCAGCACAATTTATTAAATATACATAAGTCCATCTATGATGAGATTAATCGTATATGGTTGCTAAAATGGACTTATACTTCATTTATCACAGCACTTAATAAAACTAGTTTCTAATAACCAGGGACTTCCTGTATGCCAGTGATAGGCGATAAAGGCCTGTCGCACTTCGGTTGTGGGTTCGATTCCCGCATCCTTGTCCGACGTGACGGGTTGTCGCCCGTCCTACGAGTTGTCCTTTTTATAAAACTATACTATTATAACATAACAAAAGTTCTTGCCTTAAACTATACTATCTGATATCTAACTTAATCTGTTCCAATCTTTAGGTTTATCTAAAATACTTCTGTCCAATCTCATAGTATAAAGATAACGATTACTTGAAATGTCATCTACCGAGCATGTGAATACCATCATTTATCATATGATATATCTTGTTGGTCCCATTCCAAACATGTGAATACCTTAATCATGTATTCTCGTGAAACATGAATTACCATAGAACCTTAGTGAAAACATGAGTGATGTCAAAAGTTAACTCTTTCCACATACCGAAATCCCAAAAATTCTATATACTCAAACCATGATATCACTTAGACCTTATATCAATCATGAGATCATGAATACTATCAAACAATTTATTTTCTCCTTATCCCATCATTATGCGCATATCATCTATTTTCCAAAATATTTGAATTACTTTTCATGGTTACTGGTACCATATTCTTATAGAAAACCACAATGGACCAATACGCAGATATTTCAATATTCTATAAAAGTACCTCAACAACATTATTATTGAATTTCAATACATAATCCCTTCAATACATCCTCTTCAATTATTGGCATGGAATAGGTCCTTCCTTTATTTAGAAGTAACTTCTTAGGCTAGGGCATTGAGTTGGGTAATACCCATGTTCTCTGCAGATCAGACATTGGACTCCATAACAGTCTGTCACTCTATAACCCTTTTCTCCACATATATATCATCTTCACCTCCATTTGAGGTACTCATCAGGGTTCTTCTTCCCTTCTTTATAAATCTCAATCTTCCTTTCTCTATGCTCCTCACCATGCGAACATGCATAAAATTCCATCTTCCTCTTATTTGATGACTTAGGAATACAACTAAAGTTCACCTTGTTAATCATATATCGAGATGAATGATTCGACATAATCACAATATCTTTCTCTCTAGGCGTTACATAATTTTATTGATCATAGTCACCAATTTTTCCATTGGAATCAAAGTTAACTGAATTCCTTCTCGTTCCCTCCATTGACTAAGACCAGAAACCATAGTGTAAGAAACAGTTAAAATAACGAGGAACCACATAATCATAAAAAGTCACTTATGGGATGTCTAAATTTTCAAAAATTTTATTAATCCATGACACCTTAGGTTCACCCTAGGTTATTCATAATCGTCAACATAATTCCAGGACTCTAACCTATACGTATACTTAACCTTAGGGACATCCCTAGACATACCTTAGAAATATATCTAGGGATTTCACTAAAGTTTTCGCATCCTAGTTTCCAAAGGTTAACTAAACCTTCGTTCTGATACCAACTGTAGAGACCCAAATCTTGACGTACATGGAAATTACATTACTTTTGTGGAATACTGAATACATGACAAAAACAGACGCCCAAAGATCATATTAGTTTAGTGTATTTGGAAACTCGGAACGTAATCTTATAATCATGGTGAAAGATCTTCAACATCTCCCATAAATATCTTCCCCTTTTGGTTTTCTTACCTAAAAAATTTATTTATATCATGGGGAAAAGAAAAAATAAAAATGGTGAGCTCAAATTCTCAGTAAGGGTAAACATAGAGAAAATAAAATAGTCCATAAACATTTGAATGCAAAAACTTGAACATAAAATCTAAACATCAAAATCTTGAGCAAAGACATAAATCTTGGAAGTACGTAAGGCATATATCATAATGGATCATCAATCATGATAAAATAGCATGGGAATGAAACATGTAATTGTGGAAAACCATCAAGAACATGATATGATTTCCATAGTATCCAAGAAATTTCTACCAAGACCATCTTAGTGGACAAAGTCCCTTTCTGAATCGAGTTCACTCCTCGTTTCAGTCCTGTAACACTGAACCAGATTAACTTACCGTTCCAGCCATGTCTATCTCATGAGATATAAATCATTACCCAATGAATTTGAGGGAGATATAGGTCCCACTCATCTTATAATGAAATCATTATTACTTGTGCCACAACATAAACATAAACCATTCATCATAACCCAAAGAATAAAAATGGGTTTCATAAACATCATCCCATCATAACATAATCCATATAAAACAAATCGATATCATTTTATCATAAGAAAAGTGGAACCATGTAAATCATAGAGACATTATACTTGAGACATACACATATGAAATAATGTCATCTTAGATGGAAAATGGTTTTGATGAAACACTTGAAATGAATTCTTGAGGAAAATATCCTTTCTTCTTCAAAATCATTTTCTTTTCACAAAATTCAATGCAATTTTAAAAGAAAAGGATTTTGTTGAAAATATTCAATAAATCTTGTAGATAAAGATTCATGAAAATAAGGCGTTATAAAACCGTAAAAATCCGTTCATGCTGTATAAGTTAAAAAAAAATTCTCCTCGTACTTTTAACGGAAAAGTCAAAAAGTACAACGTATGGTAAACAAAAGAAAGATTCCATCCATAACACAAAGTAAAAGTAAAATAAGGGTAAACATGACTTTAAACATACATGTAAGAAAATTAAAGATTTTATAAAAACATTTTAAGAACATATGGACATGGATAATAAACATAACCCCAGTAAATACTTACGAATAAACAATCTCGGATAAGAATGAGATTGAAATAATTATCCCTTACCTTATGTCTGATATGCTTCGTATGTATCCGAACCTCCTGTATAATGATTTAAATAATGTCATTGACTTATTAAAGAATCATATTCATTGTTATGATATCATATATAGTTTACTTATGACTTTATATTACCCGTTATTTTGTAAATTTGATGTAAAAGCAGCGATTTGGGTAAAATATTTTCATTTATTGTATGTGTTTCGACATGTTGTTCTTGATATTATTACTTATATACTGATTTATTTAATTGCAGAATTTAAAACATGATTTATATGTAATATATATTCAGCATATACATATATATATGATAGATCGATAAATGGAATGAAATACACCGTTCATGGAGACGGTAGGTCGTACGTACGCATGAACGCTGTTTTCGTTTCCTTGTTGGATTGAATGGAATTAAGTAGATGAAATACACACACAAAAAAATATATATATATACACATAAATCCAGTATCAGTATTATGTCATATATTTCATTATTATTCATTATATATACTTTATAATCATTCATGAATGGTTAACATGGAGAATGAATCTCATCGCGTCGTGGAGATGGTAGTCCGTCCGTACGCACGAGCGATGATATCATTCTAATGATCGTGGAATTGTATTGAAGTGTATGTATAATATTTCAGAATCAATATCACTTTACAATAATCATATATAGGTATTTATTTACACCATTATACCCATCCAAGCAAGGTGGTTGTCGAAAACAGATTACACCACGGCGTGGAGACGGTATCCTGTACGTACGCACGCGCGGTGATTTAATTTTACGTAGGATGGATAGAAGGTGAAATAGGATTGTTTCTTATTTATAATAACATATCAGTATATAATTAATAATGATTTTATTACTTTATAATGAGACAACTAAAGAAGAATTAGTAGAAGAAGAAAGAAACTTGAGAGAATCGGAAGAAGAGATTACCTCTTCTTCGACGCACCTCCTTTAAGCTTCCTCTTAAGGAAGTAGAGTTGGTCATTTGAGAAGGACATAACCTCCAGAATGTTTCTAGGGAAGTGGAGAAGATAAATGGTCAGGGTTTGGACGAGCGTAAAGGCTCAAAAGGGTGTGAAGAGAAGAGGGAAGGGGTGCCTTTTTTTATAAGGGTGGAGAGGGGCACCTTTGGAAAAACTTAAAATATTATTTTATAAGAAAGTCATATTCGGTTTTTAATAGCTCCAAATTGGTTTATTTAGAAGCTAAGGTGGGGATGGGTCTAAATAATCTCAACCAATAGGTTTTAGACAAGTTTAGGTTACTATTTTATCCTTATCATTTAGATTTAACTCTAAGTTAAATAATTTAACTTTTACTGTGTCTTTTTGTTTTCATACACTATATGGTTAATAAACTTACTATAACAAGCCAAACAAACCCCAAGTGGTTCATCATTAATATATATAACCTTATTTAAGTCATTTGGAATAACTTTAGATTTTTAGGAATATTATAACAATTAATAATATAATATTTGTTTTAAAAACTATTTTATGTCAATTTTGACACTATTTGGTAATTGATTTTTGTGAAAATCATAACAGCATGATTAGTTCGAAAAAAGTTAATTAAATCAATACTAACATGTCATATTAACCTAGAAAATTATTAGAATTCATAAAAAGTCTCAAATTACATTTATTTGGGTATTTATAATATCAATTATTTTAATATTTCATTATTTAAGTAATTACTGCATCACCATTGTGTCAAAAATAAATTAAATTATTTAATGTCTAAAAATAATGAATAAAATACCATTAGGTAGGAAATATTTTTAGATTTCTAATGAATATTTATAGTCAAATTTATCTTATGTATAACCCTATATTAAAAATGTTTTATTTATTAAACTTTTATTTTAACTATTTTAACTTTTTTTTTTAAAATAAAATAATAATAAATGTCCTAATCTAATCCAAGTGGACCTAAATGATAATATTATATTACTAAGGTTGTTTTTGGTCGAATTATACTTATCCAATAGAATTAGTACATGTGTTAGGGTAATAATAATATCATTTTTACCCTTAATTACCCTATTTACTTTTAACCGTGGTAAATAAAAGTAAAAAGTTACTATTCACCAAAAATTATTTTTATCTTATCAAACCACATTTTAATCCTTGATATTAACAGTGTCTTTAGGATTTTCGAAATTCCACCCACAGAAGCGATAAAATTAAGTTTTATGTAAATTTTCAAATGCTCCTAGGAGGTGGGTAAAAGACGGTGAAAAGTTCAATAAAATTTTTATATATCTAAAATTATTATAAAATGACTCCAATGGATTAAATTGAACTTATATAGGTATTATGTATCAATTTTGGACCTAAAATAAATTTAAATAAAAAGTCGGTTTTTAAATAGTAACCAAGTGTTTTCACTATTCATCAAAAATTGAAAGTTTTTAGAAAAATACCAAAAATTCACCCTAGGATAATTTCGATATTCCGAATCTAAAAATGAAGTCCATTTTGAAAGATAAAATTCATAAAATTTCAAAAAGTGGGTATTACTATTCATAACGGCTAGTTTATACAATATTTTAATAACATATCGTTGTTTAGTGAAACTCGATATTGCGTACAACACACGCTATCTTGGAAGGTCACGATTGCGTGTAATGTAATACAAGTTAGGGTTGCGTGTAGTGAAAGACTCCTTTGTTGTTGTGAATGACAGAATCCAACCATATTTCATTTATAAATTGAATATATATATATATACACTCAATGTTGTGTAGAATAACTACTATCAAACGAACTTGAAATTGTGTGTAACACGATCCAAGAATAGTGTTGCGTATAATACAAGCTAATACGGTGTTGCGTATAGCGCAAGATAATCATGGTGTAGCGTACAACAAAATACATCAAAGAAATTAAAAAGAATAATTCTCATAAAATATCGGGTTGTTACACCCATAATATGACCATTCTTAACACATCTGCCCAAGTTGGAAGCATAACCATCTGGAAGTCTCAAATCTTCAATCCACTGACAAAATAATAATTGAATCTCTTTGGATAGTGTATAAGCTATTTTTGGCTTCATTAACCTTTGTGATCTGACATTTTTAAATAGTTCAAGTTCTGGTTGCCTGCAAATTTGGGCAAGATCTAATTGTGCTTTTATAGTATCTTTGGTCTTACCTAGTGTATCCAAAACTGTATGAAATAAATTATCAAAACAGTTCTTCTCAATATGCATGACATCCAACATGTGGCGGACCAAAAAATCAGACCAATATGGGAGATCCCAAAAAATGCTTCGTTTTATCCAATTATGTTCTTTCCTAAAGCCATGAATTTTTTGTTGGTTTACTGTTGGCCCAAATGTGATGGGAGGTAATGAAAATACAATATATTTTAACTCTGTACCTGAGATAATTTTTGGAGGTTCATCCCTTTCAATTGTTCCTTTTTTGAAATGAGATTTGTTCCTTCGAAAAGGATGATCGGTTGGAAGAAATTTGCGATGACAGTCAAAATAGCAAGGATTTTTTCCATTGATGAGCAGAAAAGTTTTGTTTTCTTTCATACAGTAAGGACATGATTTCAGACCATGTGTACTCTAGCTAAATAACATGCCATATGCCAGAAAGTTACTAATCGTCCACATCAATATAGCTTTTAATGTGAAAATTTGTTTCGCAGCAACATCATAAGTACTAACACCATTACTCCACAATGAATTTAACTCATTAATCAATGGTTTAAAATAAACATCAATATTCTTTTTCGGGTGTACTTGATTAATAAGGTCAAAAATATATAGGTCTCCTTCATCAACATCCATGGAGGTAGATTTTACAGAGTTATAAAGACAAGACAACATGAATACTGACTACTATAAGAACCAAACATACAGAAACTGTCAGTAGAAATACCCAATCACACATTTCGGGCTTCTAAAGTAAAAGACGGATGTAGACGATCAAAATGTTTCCATGAATCACCATCAGATGGATGATTCAAGATTTTACCAGTTGAAGTATTGGTTTTGTGCCATGACATCATTGATGCTGTGTTATGAGACATAAATAAACATTGCAGCCTGGGTGTAAGGGGGAAATATCTCAACTATTTTATAGGAATGGATCCAGACTTCCCTTGTTGAGCTTCTTTATACCTCGATTGTCCATATGTGGGACAACTATCCAATGACTAATTTTCAACAGAATATAAGATGCATGAATATTCCGATAACTAAGGCCCATATTACGAAACAACCTCTTGCTCTCATAGTAATTTACAGGCAACACATTTCCTTCAGGTAACAGTGTTTTAACCAAAGAAAATATTTGATCAAAATAGTTGTTTGACATTGCATTATCTGATTTAATAGCCATAAATTTTTCAACCGCTTATAATTTGCTTATCTTACAACCAGGATATAATGTATCCTTAGCAGACCTCAACAACTCATAGAATTCAGATGGTGCCAACTCAGGAGTTAAATCGATATCACCGTGAGTTTCAGTTTGTTGAAGAGATGGACCTACAACATCATATACTAAATGTTGGAACCGTGATGGATCTAGGATCAAGTTATTAGTATCTTCTCTGGAACTGTGTTCATAGTGTTGATACCAAAAAACATAACCTGGTTGAAAACCAAACCGTAAGAGATGTCCCCCAACCTTGTCAAATGTGTCAAACGTTCTCAGAGAACATTTTTTACAAGGACACTTAATTGTGCCTTCTGAAACATATTTTGGTTTTGATGATGCAAATGCTAAGAAAGCTTCAACACCCTCAATACATACAGGATTTAAACCAGAACTATTTGGATTTCTGCGCTGATTTATCCAAGCGCGATCATCTAATAACGACTGATGTCGAATTCCTCGTTCTATATTTTTCTACAAAATATAAAATCACTGTTTTTGAATATTTTGAAATTATAAAAACACTATCTGAAAAAAATATAACTAATTACTACTAATTATTAAAAATTACCATTAATTAAGGGTGACACAATTTCCAGTGGATTGACGGCTACTCTTTTGTCCGACGCCTCATTTACTTGCATCTTTCTCACACTGAAATCACAATGAAGAATCTAGTCAAAGGTACACATATTCATTCTCATATGCATGAAAATGAATATTCTTATCTCCGACAAGATTCTTCATTGTGATTACAGTGTGAGAAAGATGCAAGTAAATGAGCCGTCAGACAAAAGAGACCCCTTTTCGTCGATGAATCGTCTTCTTCCAACTGTCACCGCCTGAACACATTATAAAAAATGTGATTCTATGAATGTATATCCAATCTCATGTATACGAGATTGAATATGCCTATGTAGCAGCACATTTTTCATAATGTTTTGAGTCGGTGAGAGTTTAAAGGAAAAAAGTCATCGAGAAAAAGGAGTGCCGTCAATCCACTGGAAATTGTGCCAAGTTCTTAAAATTTATAAAAATTTATTAAAATTTCTTTCTAACTGTTCCTAACTAATTATTACTATTTATTACTAATTAATCCTATTTATTACTAATTATTCTTATTTATTACTAACTATTCCTATTTATTACTAACTATTCATATTTATTACTAATTATTTCTATTTTTTACTAACTATTCTTATTTATTACTAACTATTACTATTTATTACTAACTGTTACTATTTATTACTAACTGTTACTATTTATCACTAACTGTTACTATTTATCACTAACTATTCCAATTTATTCCAATTTATTCCTATTTATTACTAATTAATAATAATTATTACTAATTACTACTAATTATTACTAATTATTACTAATTATTACGAATTATTACTAATTATTACTAATTATTCCTAATTATTCCTAATTATTCCTAATTATTCCTAATTATTACTAATTATTACTAATTATTACTAATTATTACTAATTATTACTAATTATTACTAATCATTACTAATCATTACTAATCATTACTTATTATTACTAATTATTACTAATTATTACTAATTATTACTAATTATTCATAATTATTACTAATTATTCCTATTTATTACTAATTATTCCTATTTATTTCTAATTATTGCTAATTATTTCTAATTATTGCCATGTATTCCTAATTATTAGTATTTATTCGTAATTATTAGTATTTATTACTAATTATTACAATTTATTACTAATTATTACAATTTATTACTAATTATTATCAATTATTCCTAATTATTATCAATTATTCCTAATTATTACTAATTATTTCTATTTATTCCTATTTATTCCAATTTATTCACATTTATTCCTATTTATTAATAATTATTACTAATTATTACTAATTATTACTAATTATTCCTAATTATTCCTAATTATTCCTATTTATTTCTAATTATTGCTAATTATTTCTAATTATTGCTAAGTATTCCTAATTATTAGTATTTATTCGTAATTATTACTAATTAATAAAATTTATTACTAATTATTAAAATTTATTACTAATTATTATCAATTATTCCAAATTATTATCAATTATTCCTAAATATTCCTAATTATTACTAATTATCACTAATTATTCCTGTTTATTACTAATTATTCCTGTTTATTACTAATTATTAATAATTATTGCTAATTATTTCTAATTATTGCTATTTATTACCATTTATTGCGAATTATTGCTAATTCTTACTAATTATTACTAATTATTAGTAATTATTGCTAATTATTAGTAATTATTGCTAATTATTAGTATTTATTCCTAATTATTAGTATTTATTCCTAATTATTACTAATTATTCCTAATTATTCTTATTTATTGCTATTTATTCCTAATTATTACTAATTATTCCTATTTATTACTAATTATTTTAAATTATTGCTAATTATTCCTATTTATTCTTAATTATTTCTAATTATTCTTATTTATTGCTAATTATTCTTATTTATTGCTAATTATTCCTATTGCTAATTATTCCTATTTATTCTTAATTATTCATATTTATTCCTAATTATTCCTATTTATTGCTAATTATTCCTATTTATTGCTAATTATATCTATTTATTCCTAATTATTGTAAAATTATTCCTAATTATTACAATTTATTAATAATTATTACAATTTATTAATAATTATTTCTAATTACTACTAATTATTACTAATTATTACTAATTGTTACTAATTATTACTAATTACTACTAATTGTTACTAATTATTACTAATTATTACTAATTATTACTAATTATTACTAATTATTAGTATTTATTAATAAATATTACTAATTATTACTAATTATTACAAATTATTAGTATTTATTAATAAATATTACTAATTATTACTAATTATTACAATTTATTACTAATTATTACAATTTATTAGTAATTATTAATGTTTATTACTAATTATTATAGTTTATTTCTAATTATTACAATTTATTACTAATTATTACAATTTATTACTAATTATTACAATGTATTACTAATTATTACAATTTATTACTAATTATTACAATTTATTACTAGTTATTACAATTTATTACTAATTATTACAATTTATTACTAATTATTACAATTTATTACTAATTATTACAATTTATTACTAATTAATACAATTTATTACTAATTAATACAATTTATTACTAATTAATACAATTTATTAGTAATTATTACTAGTAGTTACTAATTATTACTAATTATTACTAATTATTAGTATTTATTAATAAATATTACTAATTATTACTAATTATTACAAATTATTAGTATTTATTAATAAATATTACTAATTATTACTAATTATTACAATTTATTAGTAATTATTACATTTTATTAGTAATTATTAATGTTTATTACTAATTATTTCAGTTTATTACTAATTAATACAATTTATTACTAATTATTACAATTTATTACTAATTATTACAATTTATTACTAATTATTACAATTTATTACTAATTATTACAATTTATTACTAATTATTACAATTTATTACAATTAATACAATTTATTACAATTTATTACTAATTAACACAATTTATTACAATTTATTACTAATTATTAAAATTTATTACTAATTATTACAATTTATTACTAATTATTAAAAATTATTACTAATTATTACAATTTATTACTAATTATTAGAATTTATTACTCATTATTACTATTTATTACTATTTATTAATAATTATTAATATTTATTACTAATTATTAGTATTTATTACCAGTTATTATTAATTACTACAAATTAATTATATACATTACTAATTATCGTTAATAATTACTAATTATTACTAATTATTAAAAATCAATACTAAAAATTTCAATTTATTAGTACAAATAAATAGTCATGACAAAAGCATTTAAATTCAATTTAATTACAACTAATCAACAATAATAAAACTTATCATAAAAAATTGAAATAAATAATAAATTAAATAAAACATAAATACCTTTAAACTTGATTTGCTATTGATGTAGACGGCTTCACAACTTCTTCGTGACCAAAAAAATTAACTTAGAAAAATTTTCTCTCTGAAATCAGAGAGAGAGAAACGAGATCTAGAAATTGAGAGCAATGGGAAGAAAAACAGATGAGGGTATATAAAGGTTGGATTATTTGCGACTGGTTACCCGTCGCAAATAGTTTCTTTTGCAACGAGATCCGTCGCAAATACCTACGCCCGCATTAATTACTATCGGCGGTTAAAAAGTTATTTGCGACAGGTCCCGTCGCAAATAGTCCCCGCCGACACACCTTTTGCGACGGGAGGACATCCCGTCGCAAAAAGCTATTAACCGCCGCCGGGTATTTGCGATGGGGGGATCCCCCCGTCGCAAATAACCTTCGCGTGGTTTGGCTCGCTACCCGTGCCAAACCTTTTGCGACGAGACACAAAATCCCGTCGCAAATAATCGGTTATTTGCGACGAGTTGTTACCCCCGTCGCAAATAACCTCTTGGATGAACTTTTTGCGATGAGATTTATTCCCGTCGCAAAAAGCCCGTCGCAAAAAGGTCCTTTTTCCCGTAGTGCTTGAAAAGTCATATGGAAATAACTCTGGGAACTCATCCACCACGAGAGGTAATCCAACCCCAGGAACACCACCATCATCCTTCAATATGAGTGATGATATCTGTAAAATAATATTTCCTAATTTCAGAAGTAGAGGTCCAGCACAGCCCGGCTGAGTATCCCATTCACCACGAAATACTTGGTTACTTCCATCAGGTTCGGCAAAGATCACTCATCGCCTATAACAATCGACATGTTCCTGGAAACACACCATCCAATCCATACCAAGGATCACATTAAATAGGTCCATTTCCAAAATGAGAAAATCCAATTCCAACTCGACGCATGACACAATGAGTGTATAATATGGACACATAAGACCCTGCTCTCACTTCTTACCCAACAACATCACCAGCTCCATCGCATATGACATAAGCTCCATTGGAAAACTCAACAGGTTCACAAGGAGGTTAGAGATAAATGAAATAGAAGCACCAATATCAAACAAAATAGCATCTATAGATGATGCAATCAAAATGGTACCTTGAACTGTCAAAGGCCCTATATTTGATTCCACTGGTTCTTGGTATACAGTTTAGAGATGTCTTGTCTCTACCTGATTATGAGTGTGACCACTGGCCTATTACTCTACCTTGAACTAACTTTGGAGAGATGATGAATCGGTCCTACTGCCACGACCACCAAATCCAGATCCCACCATCCTGGATGGCTTCGACTTAGCTCACATCCCTCTAGAAGCTATAGTTCCTACACCACTCTGATATGGGTGCATCAATTTGAAAAAAATCTTATAGGTGTCTTATAGTTCCGAACCGATGGAAAGGTTTGGGAGGAGACATACACACAGGTCGTATGTGTCCTGCCTTCCTATATTGATGGCACACAACCGAACCAGCATCAGAAGCCACACACGAAGACTATAAGGGAGGATGACCTGAACTACACCTCCCTTCTTCCCCTCCTCACCCACTTCTTATTTTTATCATACAAACTACCAATTCTCATTACTGACACGGTCCTAGAGGAACTAGACCTTCCCTTCCAGTCAATCTACACCATACAAGAATGGTCAACCACTTCGGCATAAGTCTTTAGCTTAAACATAAAGTCCCTAGAATAGATCTCCAGCCGTAACCCCCTCTCAAACCTCTAAGACTTCATTTTTTCATTGGAAAAATTTTTGGGTGTGTACCAACTATCTTAGAAAAGTGGCTGGCATACTCTATCACTAACTAGTCTCCTCAATAAAGATCCATAAATTACTGGGATTTGGAAAAGGCCAAGACCTCATGATAACATTGGTCATTGAAAAAAAACCTTGAAGTGTTTCCAGTTCATCTGCTCATGCTTTCCTATAACATCCCAAAATTTTATCAATGAAATTTCTCACTTATAGTAATTTCATATAGTATAAATCACATAAAGACCATAATAAAAACATTATGAATGAAGAATTAATTAAATAATAAGTATTTCTAGAAGTTAAGGAACCAATACTGATGAAATAGTAACTTGACCTTAGGAATAGTAATATGAACCTTATGAATAGTAAATTGGCCAAATGAATAGTAACATCACACATGAAAGTATAAATAAAATTTATCCATCTTATAAATTAAAGTATGATATAATTATATCATAGTCTAAGTAAATAAATGTTTTAAAATTTATTAAGTTTTGGTATTTTTTCAAGTCAAAAATATTTAATTACAATTTTATTATTAATTTAGTAATTTATAATGAAATTTATTTTCATAAAATGTATCCATAAATTAATATTTTTATGTATTATGGTTGTAAGATAATTTTATGAGACCTTATGTAATTTTTCGAGGTGTTATAAAATCAGTTATAATTTAATTTTTTTATTTTCCTAGTAAATGATGATTTTAATTAAAAATTAAATTACTCATATTTATAAAATTATTTTCCTAAAATGGATTTCATTTTTTAATTCTACACTTTGAAAAATGGTTAGGGTGAATTTTTGTTATTTTTATGAAATACGTGAATTTTTGGTGAATAGTAAAATATGATAATTTATAGTATAAATATATTATAAATTAAATACACTATTACTTGATTCATCACTAATGTAACTGATATAATATCGAATTATATTTTTCTCTTTACTGTATTTAGTCATGAAATCATCACTATTACTTGTCTTAAGGAAAAATAACAAACTAATGAATAAAATAATGAGAAAACACCCATTTCCTCCACTATAAATACCATCTCTCACCACCTCTTTTACTAACACCTATCAAGCATTGATCCTTGTATAAATTCTTCCAAACCTCTCCGAAATCCTCTCCTTCATGTCTAGGATCTATTTGTATCATCAAAAGACCAAAACCTTTTCCCTAAGGAGGTTCTCAAGGAGGATAAATCCAAAATGTAAAATCCTCTTCCCTTTTCTTTTATTTTTTTTTCAATTTCATTTCATTTCTTATCTTATCCTCACCTTATATTATCAAAATGTAATTATATCTTCATTATGTTTTATATAATATAATGATATCATTTTAATTAAATATCCATCATCAAACTCCTTTCTCTCTCTCTTTTATTCTAAAAATGAAATCGCCGCCCGTGATGTGTTAATTTACCAACATTGTGGGTGATGAAATTTTATTTTACTTTAATGAATTCAAGGATGTTAATAAAACCATTATAATGGTTTAAAAATATTGTAAAATTTATTTTATAACCCTCTTTATGTTCTGGAACTAACATGTATACCTAATACTAAATGATAAAATAAAACGAGTTTGTTGTACAACCAAAATTGACCTAAAATGACCATCCTTAAACTTTATCTAATGATTCATACTCATACCATATAACCAAATTATTTATAAGATAATTTAAAATTTTATAAAATTAATAACAAAATATAATAATTATTATGGATATTTATCATTAATTAACACGAACCTCCATTCATGTATACAAGTGAACCGATTATGTAAACTATGAAAACAAAAACTCCCCAATGATGAAGTTAAACTCTATAACTCATCTAAAAGGCCATAAATTAACTTGATAAAAAAAATAATAAACCAAATTCATGTATAAAAGTTTCTGGATTTTTTAATTAACCAATCTAATATGATTATATAGGATATTAAAGGGAAGAAAGTGCTCATACATAAGGTAAAAGGAATTCTTGAACCCAACTCCCTTTCTTTGGGTTTTCCCTCTTTCACACCATTTTCAGTATGGATTCTCCTTTAAAGCTCCTTAAATATAATTTATTCATTATTATCTTATCTTTTATATTATATACATGTTTTCTACTTGAGTTTATTACAAACACAATGTTTTCCAAAAGAACTCTTCTTAAAAAAACACACATTTTACTTCTCGAGATTGTTTTTTCTTCACTCAAGGTTGATGATTCATATATAAAGTAATTTATTCCCTATTTAATTTTAAAACACAATTCTTAATAATATATGAATTATTAAATGAAACCCATTCATTTTTATGTGTTATTTTTTCCATGATCGATATACACTCTATGTGGCATGCATGATAATGTAAATGTTATGATGCGATGAGTGTGTCTGGAATTATATAGTGCAATGTAAATGTTATGATGTGACAGGTGTGCCCAAAATTATATATTGATATAATTCATTGGGTAAATTTATGAATCTAATGAGAAAAGTGGAATATTCATGAAAATGATTCTATCTTTGTTCACAATTATGTGCGGTAGTTTACCACTAAGATATGATGTTTCATTTTTCTACATTACCATATTCTAATCCATTACTTAATGCTTCCTCTCATGATTATGAACCTATGATTATGTTATAAATATGATGATCATGCTCACCCCATGTTATATTGATTCATGTTTCTATCTATCCTCTTACTGGGATTTTAGTACACCCCTTTCTTCAATGTATATCCTCAGGTGACTACCTATACTAAGGAAAATTCAACGGATAATAAGAATCTAGAGAGGAAGGAATTAATTTTTTTAATGTTTTATTTTGTAAATTTTATGTGTGATCCTAATTTTACCAAGAAACTAAACCTTTTAATCCTTGTTTTGTAATGATTTTGTATTTTTATCTTTAAAATGATGTAATAAGTTATTTAAGAAAATGTAGGGTCGTTATAATTAGTATTAGAGCACAATTTAGTTAATCTGGGAATTAGGATTAGAGAACCTTTGTTAAAACCTTTAGCATGAGACTAAGTATAAGTAAACACCTAAAAATATTTTATTTATAAAATTCTAAACATAGGTATCTCACAAGATATACCTTTAGACTTAATTGCACAAAGTAATAAATTATTTATTCATGACTTGTCGACTTATTTTTTGTTCTAACCTTTTCTATTTTAGAAAATGGTGTGAAATAGGAGAAACCAGGCCAACAACCTATGTAAGGTAAAGTGCATCAATTTCCCGAATAACAACCCCAATTCCTTGGGAGGTGAAGTTCAAAATTTCATTGAGATGCTTACCCAACTATCTCAGGTTATGAACAATAACCTGAATAATGTGGAACATACTCCTTCACCTAAGAGGGAGAAACTAGCTATCAAGTCATTTATGTGGAAACGACCACCAACATTTAGTGGATCTTTTGATCCACTAGTTATGGAATAGTGGGTAAACTCAATGTAGAAGATATTTTCTATGCTTCAATATTCTGATATGGAGATGGTGACTCTGTCTATTTACCGTTTAGATGGAGAGGTCGATCAATGGTGGGATTTGATTTAGAACACTAACCTGAAGGATAGAATTAAAGAGATGGAATGGGAAGAATTTAAGATAATATTTCTTAAAAAGTATTTCCCTTGAACTCTTCATAAAAATATGGATAGATAATTCATATAGCTGAAGAAAAAGGAAGGTGAGGTCTATCATGACATAAAAAGAAAATTTCACAAGGCTTGTATGGTATGGTTTGGGTTTTGTTATAAAAAATGATATAAAAAATGATAGATTATTTAGTGGTTTAAAACTACACCTTATAAAGGATATAGAAATTAGAGACATTGGGAGTTATGAAGAAGTTTTCCGATGTCCTCTTAAAGAGGATATGGAGTTTGGGGAATGGTTCCTTGGATATGGTGATAAGAAATGGAAGACTATGTTTCAATCTGGAGGATCAAATGAGAAAGGTATAATTAAAACTCAACCACCCACATGCCAAAAATGTGGGAATAAGCATCATGGGAGATACCTACAATTGATGGGGAAATGCTTCAAGTGTGGGAAAGAAGACCACCAAGATCATGAATGTCAAAAAGACCCAAGGAAGCAGGAAAATGTGGTGGAGGAAAGGAGAGAACCACACATGGTCCAATGCTACAACTATAGGGAGAAAGGGAACTGTGAAATCCAATGCACTAAACCTTGAGTGCTTGAGGGTAATCAGTGTCATCAACCACCAAAGCCAAAGGAGCAAGGAAAGGATTACGCCATCACTAATGTATAAGTGGAGAAAGAAAATGAATACATATAAGGTACATTTTCTATTCACTCAAGAATGACAAAAGCCTTATTTGATTCTGGTTCTACGCATTCCTTCATATCTTGCAAATTTTCTAGAACAATTGAATTTAATCCTTGAAACCTTGAATTAGAGATATCTATAAAAACACATAATGGTAAAATCATTACAACCCAAGTGTTGGACTCTTCTCCTATTGGAATATGTGGGAATATTCTCCCAGAAAATCTCATGATACTTCCCTTGGTGGAAATTGATGCTATAATGGGAATGGGTTGGCTCTCATTATACAGAGCTCCTATCAACTATTGGGAAAAGGAAATATATTTTAATATTAAGAACCATCCTATGTTCCTCTACAAATGCAAGTAAGATCACGAATACTCTTTAAAAAATCCTTCAATGGTGTGGGTGTTGATTCCTGGTAAAGAAGAATACCTATCTCAAATGGTTGAGTAAAAGGAAGGTATTAAACAAGGGGAAATGATCATTGTGAGGGAATACAATGATGTATTTCTTGAAGAGTTACCTAGACTTATCCTGGATCCTGAGGTAGATTTCTCAATAGAACTCATTCCCAGAACTAATCCTATCTCAAAGTGTCCTTATAGGATGGCTCCTATAGAACTTGAGGAGTTTAAGAAGTAGCTCCAAGATAATTTGGACAAAGGGTTCATATGCACTAGTGCAACACCTTGGGGTGTTCCAATGCTATTTTTCAAGAATAATGATTGATAAATGAGAT
Organism: Viscum album; assembly: GCA_963277665.1. Classification (NCBI taxonomy): domain Eukaryota; kingdom Viridiplantae; phylum Streptophyta; class Magnoliopsida; order Santalales; family Viscaceae; genus Viscum; species Viscum album. Next base: position 789,433,922 of record OY728166.1, read on the forward strand.
TATTTATTGATTATCATGAACTTAACAAGATCAACATAAAGAACAAGTATCCACTTACAAGGATTGAATGTTTTTTCAATCAGTTACGAGGAGATCAGTAATTCTCAATGGTGAATATTCATTCTAGATATCATAAACTAATGGTGAAGAAGGAATATATTCATAATAATTCCTTTCGTACATGGTATGGGCACTATTATTTTCTGGTGATGCCCTTCAGACTTACTAATACCCCTGAAATATTCATGGATTTGGTGAATAGAGTCTTTATAAATTAGATCAATAAATTTGTGGAAGTGTTTATTGATAATATTATTATCTACTCGAAGATCAAGGGGGAACATGGAGAACATATAAGGCTTGTGTTGGAGACATTAAGTAATAAGAAGTTTTATTCCATGTTCATCAAGTGTGAATTATGGATGCAGTAAGTCACATTCTTTGGACTTGTGATCGAAAGTGAGGGAATTTCTATAGACCCTTCAAAAACAAAGAAAATTGATGAATGACCTAGACCCTCCAGTGTCCTAGAAATTCACAGGTTTCTTGGATTAGCTGGGTATTACCGATGTTTTGTGAGAAATTTCTCAGTATTTTCCGGCCCATTAACTAAGTTAACAAGGAAATGGGTAAAGTATGTCCCGACAGAAGAATGTGAGGAAAGCTCTAAGGAGATAAAGAAAAGGTTGATCACTGGACATATATCCAACTTACTGAAAAGTGGATAATGTTTTGTGATATAAAGTTATGATTAAATGAAAGTATTGGGTTGTGTACTCATGAAAAATGATAATATGATAGCCTATTTCTCACAAGAGTTGAGGATCCATGGGAAAAACAAACTGATGCATGATATAGATCCAAAAACTATAAGTTTCCCTTGAAAATTTGGTGACACTACCTCTATGGTGAGAACTGTGACATATATACTGATCAAAAGATCCTAAAGTATATATTCACACAAAATGAGCTCAACATGCATCAAATGATATGGTTAGATCTAATCAAGGACTATGATTACTCTATTCACTATCATCCAGGAAAGGCAAATAAGGTAGCTGATGCTCTTAGTAGAATATATCCTGATACTATATCCATGTTACGGATTGAGAAAAATAATATCTTTATGGATATGTAAAGGATGGATTTGGAAATCATAAGGGTGTATAATACATTCTACATTGGCCAAATGATTTCCCAATCATCTATCTAAGAGAAGATTAAGGAGGAAGAAAGAGATGATATGAGATTACAAAAAAGGTGAATACAGTAAAGGAAGGGAAGATATAGGAGTTTCATATCGATGATGATGGTGTGATTTGGTTTGGAATAAGGATTTGTGTTCCTTCGTCATTTGGGATAAAGAAGGAGCCATTGGATAATTCACATAGCTCTACTTTGTCTATCCATCCTGGGAGTACCAAGATATACCGTGATCCTCGAGAACACTTCTGATGGGATAACATGAAGAAGGAGATTTCAGAGTATATCTCAAGGTACTTGTTATGTGATCAATTTAAATCAGAGAGATAGAAGTCTAAAGGGATGATGTAACCATTACTTATAATGACGTGGAAATGGGAGAATGTCACTATGGAATTTGTCATAGTTCTCCCAAAGACACCAAAGGAAATAATGTGATATGGGTTGTGGTGTATTGACTCACAAAGACTGCCCACTTTATCATTATTCAGTAAGATCTCTCTATTTAAAAACATGAAAAGATATATGTGAAGGAAGTGGTGAGACTGCATGGGGCTACACACTTGATTTTATCTGATCGTGATCCTTGCTTCACATCTAAATTCTATAGGAGTCTTCAACATGCTATGATTACTTCATGCCCAAATTGAAGACCAATATAAAAGGACCATTTAGATGCTTGAAGATATGCTAAGTGCATTTTAATTAGAATTAAAATGTGGATGGGATCAACATATCCCATTGGTTGAGTTATAATACAAAAATATCCTTTACTCGAGTAATTATATGGATCCATATGAAGCTCTTTATGGAAATCGGTGTAGAAATCCAACCTGTTATGATGAAGTTAGTGAAAGAAAGCTACATGGACCTGAGCTTGTGCAAGAGATGTCATAGAAGGTTCAATCTATCCAAAAATCTATCAAAGATGCTCAAAGTCAACAAAAATCTATGCTGAAAACCTTTGAATGGACTTGGAGTTCGATGTTGGAGATAAAGACTTACTTCAAATATCACCATGGAAGATAATATTGTGGTTAGGAAAGAAAGGGAAGTTAATCCCAAGATACATTGACCCCTTTGAGTTCCTTGATTGCATAGGATCCATGGCCTATCAGATTTAACTTTCACTAAATATGGCTCACGTTCATGATCTATTCCACGTATCACTCCTAATAATGTACATACTAGATCCCTCACATATACTAAACTCAGAGGCGGTACTAATGGAATATGATATCTCTTATGAGGAGCAACTAATAAATATTTTGGACCAGAGAGATAAGGTTCTACCCAACAAGACAACCCACCCTGTCAAAGTGTTATGGAGGAACCATAAGTTTGAAGAAGCAACTTGGGAACTAGAGGAGGTGATAAAGGAGAATTACCCTCACCTGTTTATGTAAAATGATATTCTGAGGGAGATATTTCAAAAGGGGGGATGGATGTAATGACCCAAACTTTTATCAATTAAATTTATCACTTCTTATAGTAATTTCATATAGTATAAATCACATATAGACCATAATAAAAACTTTATAAATAAATAATTAATTAAAAAAGAAGTATTTCTAGAAGTTAAGGAAAAAATACCAATGAAATAGTAACAGGACCTTAAGAATAGTAATCTGAACTTTATGAATAGTAAATGAGAAAAATGAATAGTATCCTCACACATGAAAATATAAATAAAATCTAGGCATCTTATAAATTAAAGTATGATATAATTATATCATAGTCTATGTAAATAAATATTTTAAAAATTAATAATAAGTATTGGTATTTTTGTAAGTCATAAATATTTATTTACAATTTTATTATTAATTTATTAATTTAAAAGAAAATTTATTTTCATAAAATGTATCCATAAATTAATATTTTTATGTCTTATAGTTTTAAGATAATTTAATGAGACCTTAAGTAATTTTTCAAAGTGTTATAAAATCAGTTATAATTTTAAGATTTGTATTTTCGAAGTAAATAATGATTTTGATTAAAAATTAAATTAATAATATTTATAAAATTATTTTTATAAAATGGAGTCCATTTTTTAATTATACACATCAGAAAATGGTTAGAGTGAATTTTTGGGATTTTTCTGAACTACTTGATTTTTTTGGTGAATAGTAAAATACGATAATTTACGGTATAAATACCTTATAAATTAAATACACTATTCCTAGAGTCATCGCTGATGTAATCACAATAATATCAAATTATCCTTATCTATTTACTTTATTTATTCATGGAATCATCACTATTTCTTATCTTAAGAAAAAATAATAAACTGAAGAAAAAAATAATGAGAAAATACCCCTCTCCTACACTATAAATACCAACCCTCACCATCTCTTTTCCTCACACCTCTCAAGCTTTTAGAATATTATAAATTTTGATAAACCTCTCCCAAAGTCCCTCACCCAAATCTATGAGCTCATGGTTTCATCATAAGACCAAAACCTTCTCCCTAAGAATGTTCTCAAGGAGGATAAATTCAAAAGTTAAAATCCTCTTCATTTTTCTTTTAATTTCTTTTCAATTTCATTTCTTTTATTCTATTATCCTCACCTTATCTTACCTATATGTAATGATATATCTAGTATAATTGATATAATATAATTATATCATGTTAATGTAATATCCATCATCAAACTCCTTTCTCTCTCTCTTTTATTCTAAAAATGAAATCATCACCCGTGATGTGTCAATTTACCGACATTGTGGGTGATGCACTTTCATTTTACTTTAACAACTTAAATAATGTTAATAAGACCATTATAATGGTTAAAACATAGGGTAAAATTTATTTTAAAACAATATTTATGTTTTGTAACTAACATGTGTACATAATACTAAATGATAAAACAAAACGAGTTCGTTGTACCGCCAAAATTAACCTAAAATGATCTTCATTAGCTTTTATCTTATGATTCATCCTCATACCATATAAAAAAATTACTTATATTATCATTTAAACTTTTTTTATATAAATAAAAACATATAATAACAATTTAGTTCATTTATAATCATTCTATATGAACTTCCATTCATTTATACAAGTGAACCGATCATAAAAACTAAGAAAATGAACACCCCCAACGATGAAATTAAACTCTATAACTCATATAAAATTACATAAATGAACTTAATAAAACAATAATGAATAAAATTAATCTATAAAGTTTATTTATTATCTAATTAATCAATATAATGTGATTATATAAGATATTAAATGGAATAAATCATTCAGACATAAGGTAAGAGGAATTATCAAAGCTAACTCTCTTTCTTTGGGTTTTCCCTATTTCACCCCATTTTCAATATGAATAATACTTAAATGTTACTTAAATATAATTTATTCATCATTATCTTATATTTTCTGGGATATACATGTTTTTTACTTGATTTTATGACAAAAATAATGTTTTCCAAAAGAACTCTTCTTAAAAAAACACTCCTTTTACTTCTCGAGATTGTTTCTTCTTCACTCAAGGATGATGATTCTTATATCAAGTATGTTATTCCATATTTCATTTGGGAAACAAATGTTTTTAAATATATTATTTATGAAATAAAAACCATTCCTTTACATGTTTTATTTTATGTCAAATATAGATATATGTTCAATGTGGGATGCATGATAATGTGAATGTTATGATATGATAGGTGCACACAGAATTATATAGCGCAATATAAATGTTATGATGTGACAGGTGATCATAAAATTATATAATGCTCTAATGAATTTGGTAATGTGATATATCTAATGAGAAAAGATAAATATTCATCAATATGATGGTATCTTTGTTCACAACTATGTAGGGTAGTTTACCACTAAGACACGATGTTTCATTTTTATGCATTTCCACATTCCAAGACTTTTCTTAATGATTACTCTCATGATTATGAACATATTATTATGTTATGATGATGATTATTATTCTCAAACCATGTTATATTGATTCACGTTGTTATCTATCTTCTTACTGGGAATTTATCTCACACATTTCTTGGATGTATATCCTTATGTGACTACTTGTACTAAGAAAAATTCAAGGTCCAATAAGAAGCTAGAGAAGAAGGAATTAAATAAATGTTTATGTTTTATTTTGAAAATTTTATATATGATATTAATTTTGCCAATACACGAATACTTTGGGTCCTGTTTATGTAATGATTTTATGTTATTATCTTTAAAATGATGTAATATGTTATGTAATAAAAATTAAGTTCATTATATTTTCAGTTTGGACTATTGAGTCCCTCCACCTCTGACTGGGAACCTCTTGCACGAATAAAATACATTTCACCTTGACTTCCTTCAGAGTGTCAAGAAATTCAAACATATATTCTATCTTCTCAAGACACTCATCTTCTTCCCAAGGTTTCATGCTACCTCAGAAGGAAGGAGGCTTTTTCAAGAGGAACTCCTAAGCTTTTTCCTTCCTTGGACCATGTTCAGACTCTTTAATCAGAGCAGGACTAGGAGCCACTACCTATCCCAAAGTTTAAACAATCTAGACCAAAACTTCCACTAATCTCTTATCAATTGGTGAGGGAGAACTCTCTCTGACCTCTTCTTATGGCTGCATAAGAATTGTACAGGGAAGAATCTTGATACAAGAAGAAATAACCATAAGCAAAGTAATCAAAACAACCATTTTGAAGATTTTCAGTAATAGAAAAAAAATTCATACACTTTCATAAATAAAAAAATAACCAAATACATCATAATAACAAGTCCAAAAAAACCACTCCACCCCCACCCATCATTCGTAAGTCTGTATCCTATACATCTCATCATATGGATATGTCAAAAAAAATCCCAACATCCCATGGAGACTCAAGATCTGTCATGAGGTGTGCTATCCAGGAACCCTACTCGCAACCAGAACCTCAAGCCTCTACATTCCTATCTCCAGTCCATCCAGACTCATCCCAAATAACATAACCCAAAAAAGTGTGACCTGTTCTGATGCCATTTTTCATAAACCAAGCTGGGGTTTCATTAAACCCAACATCCAGTTTGGCCCATGGAATAGCCCGAAGGGTCTTCCCAATCCCCATAGGCTGGCAATAAATTCCTGGGTATCAACAATATAGCTTGGTAATGATTTCACCCTTGTAAATAATCATAACAGCCAACAATAATAAATAAACCAAAATTGAATAATTGTAACTGAACAAGGCATAATAATTTTCAGACTCAATGTTTACAGAATTTAAACCAAACTAAATGGGTTGTAATAAAAAGGGAAACAAGATGCTATCCCCAAAACCACCATGATACAAGAGGAGAATTGTCCTCAAGCCACCACCACAACACCTAAAAGGGTAGACCACTAGCAACCCGAACCACCATCTCCAAACATATTTACTTTACCTGTGTCAAACATAAGCAAGTCTACTTACACCCAAATGTGTATGTATGGTGTGAGACAAATCCTAGTATAATTCCACCCAAATAAATAGATTCCATGCGATAAAAATTATAAGATAAATAAACTTGAAAGTTTTATAAAAGAAAATTAGAAACATTTTTATGGAAAACATTTTAAAGGAAAAAATTCTTTCTTTTTAAATAACTGAAAAGGTATACCATATGACGAAGGTAAGTACAATATCACCATATAGAACTAAGTCACAGAGAAATCCCTCTACACACTAGCTAGTAATGGGACACTAGGTACATCGTATCTCAAGGAAAATTGGTATAGAAACCATGACTAACAACATTCTCATGCTCGAGCCACTAGGAGGGGAACTTCTATGGGCCTAGTAGTCTCAAATAATCATTATAATTTAGTTAGTGTTGTATTGTCAATCCTACTAGAAGAATCTAGGATGAACCACTTTCGAGTAAACTAGCGTACTAGTCCTAGTCCGCCCACCTAGTTTCCTAGGTTTCCCTTCATGCTCAATTTTCACTCCACATGTCACATATGACATCACTTTCACATATATATAAACAAAACAATATAAACATTCATGATAAATTACTAACTTTACAACCAAAACCACTTTAAAATATAATGCACACCAAAACCATTCTAAAACATATTCCACACCACTTGCACAATTAATTAAACATGATGCACAATTCATAAAGCACATTCAAAATTCACAACATGGGTCCACACTTGTAGAAAATCCAAACTTTATTTAGAAAAACCACTTTAAATACATACGCATATCAAATCCCTTCAAAAACACCTTTCACACCACACACATAAATCAAGGAACACATTTAAACACTCAAGAAAGCATATCAAATTCTTCAAATAATGTTTAAGCAAGGAACCACCAACCTAAAGTGTATAAATTTTTGGAATCCAGAGGAAACCAACAAACGCACACCAAGAGAACCCTATAGAGGAAATATCAAACCTTAGAAATCATTATTAAACCCTAAAAATCAATATCTAACCCTAAATAGGGAACCCAACCTGCTATAGAAGTGAAACCCTAAAGAAAGAAGAAGAAAACCCTAGAAAAGTGGAAAAACCATGAGAGGAGGGGACTTACTTGAATAATTGTGAATAATGAACACCAAATCAGCCTAAAAAATGAAGATCCAAGGTGAAAAAGGGAGCGAGGATAGGTGCCTAGGGTTGGAAATCCTGAGTGAGAGAGAAATGGGATGATTTGGGGTTAAATCCAAAGAGGGGGAAAAGGGTAAAATCCACATTTTTAATGACCTGGGCAGGCTGCATGGTTAGTCCACATGGTTTGAAAACCATGTAAAAATCTTGCAGATTCCATTGTCTATCCATGAGATACCACACCGTTACCTTCTCATTTTGAAAAAATGTGTTGCTGCCCACCGTCCAAGAAACACCACAGGCCACACAATTACCTGGGCTGGGACAAAGGGTTTGGAAAACCATGCGCCTCATGCTCTAAGTCCCAAACTTCTATTTTTCTCCAAAAACTCTAAGGAAACCCCAAGGGGAAAATCAAGACTAAAAATAAATAGAAAAATACCTCAAAAGAAATCTTAGGTGAACCAAAATATATTCCTGTCATAAATACCTTTGGCGTGCGCTACACGCCATCCAGAAGGAAGACTATTTGTGATGGGGATATATCCCCATCGAAAATACCATCCTGTTTTTTTGTTATTTGTGGCGGGAGTTCACTGCCGTCCCAAATAAATTGTTAACATGAAAGTATTTGTGAAGAAACCCATCATAAATACTTTTCGTCATTTTAAGTTATTTGTGATGGGATTTTCTCCAGTAAAAAATAACTTGTCAGCAGAGGGTATTTCCTATGGGGCCCATTGCAAATAATCTTTTTTACCACCACTGAAATTAATAATGGTGGTACTATTTACGATGGGTCGGGTCATAAATAATAGTACTTTCAACTGGATTTCTGTAAAAAATGATCAAACCTATATATACCCCCCTCGATTTTTTCCATTTCATTCTTCTATAAACTCCTCTCTCATTATCTTCTCTCATATTCTTTTGTTTAAACTTTTCAAAGTTTTAAACTTTTTTGCAGTTGGGGTCTTGGCCCTGTGGTTCAGGACACCCTATAATCCCGCATCAACTGGGGTTCAATACCTAGTGCCACATATTTGGGGATTTATTATGGATTCATGCAACATGGGTAGGTTTTTGGAGGTTCGGTCAGCGTAGAATGCGTTCGATGGATGGGATTTGTGTGTTGTGGCAGTGTGGCTCGGGATACGGTGGGCAGGTGAGATCTTTGTTGGAAAAGGGCTGCTTCAGGTGTTGGTGGAGTGGGTGGTCAGGATCGATGGTGGAAGAAGAAAATGCGATGGAGAGTGGGCGTTCTCCTCCAGGGGCGTGAAGTTTAGCTACGACTGACGATGAGGATCGCATGGCAGCGTCAGGTGGTTTCAGTTGGGCAGTATAGGATTGTTCGATGGTACGATGATGAGCTTTAGAGGGGCATGACAATGAGCTCGTCTGGCGGTGAACAGGCGATGATAATATTTTGGCTAGGCGGTGCTTGTCCGTTCATGAGCAGTGACAGGCTTTAGTGGGGCACGACAATGAGGTCGACAGAATGAAAAATAAAAAAGATTTCATCCAACGATGTAGGTCAGATGGGGTTCAGAGCTTCTTCTCATAGCTTGCAGAGCTACCAGATTTGGACAAACGAGAGGGTATGACTCCTGCCATCGGGACCAGGCACCGTGCAATGCACGAGGCATTTCTTGCTGTGTAGCCTTGGAAAGTGTGGGAGTTTGAAAAATTATATATATATGTTGGGTGGATCTCTCTTGTGGTGTCAATATCCAAGCCCTTCAAGGGCCATGTACGATGTCATATGTCTCTAGGCCTATGGGCCATGTAAGGTTCCCCCTCAACCATTGAAAGGGGATTATTCCCAAAAAAAGAATGGCCTTTTGGGCTTTCGGGTATGTTTTAAACTTTACAGGGCATTAACTTTCCAGCTTTGCATCCACTGAATGATTCCATTTTAAGGTAATTATTTAATGTTTTAATTTTTTATATAATTTAATTTATTTTATATTAATAATAATTATTATTAATTAAAAGTAATTAGATTTAATTTGAATTATTAATTTTATTTTCCATTAATTATTTTTAGAAATATTTATTTTTAATTTGAATTAATGTTCTTAATTAAAAGTGAATAGTTTTAATTTGCAATAATTTGTTTATTTATCACTAATTACAAATAATTAGTTGTAATTACTAATAATTAGCTGTAATTACTAATAATTAGTGCTAATTACTAATAATTAGCGGTGATTAGTAATAATTAGCGGTAATAAGTAATAATTAGTGATAATTAGTATAAATCAGTAATAATTTGTAATAATTAGTAAAAATTAGTAATAATTTGTAATAATTAGAAAAAATTAATAGTAATTAGTAAATATTGATATAATTAGTGGCAATTAGTAATAATTGGTGATAATTAGTAGAAATTAGTAATAAATTGTTATAAATTAATAAAAAAATAGTAAAAATTAACAGCAATTAGTAATAATTTGCGGTAATAAGTAACAATTAGTGGTAATTAGTAATAATTAGTGGTAATTAGAAAAGGTTAGTAATAAATTGTAAAAATTAGTAATAAATTGTTATATGATAATAAAAATTAGTGGTAATTAGTAAAAATTATTATAATTAGTGGTAATTAGTAAAAATTAGTGGTAATTAGTAATAATTAGTGGTAAGTAGTAATAATTATTGGTAATTATAAATAATTAGTGGTAATTAGTAATAATCAGGGGTAATTAATAATAATTAGTGGTAATTAGTAATAATTAGTGTTATTTAGTAAAAATTAGTAATAAATTGTTATAAAATAATAAAAATTTGTGAATATTTTTGGTAATTAGTAAAAAGTAGTGGTAATTATTAATAATTTGTGGTAATTAGTAATAATTACTAATAAATTTTAAAATTCGTTATAAATTGTTAGAAACTTATAAAAATTAGTGGTAATTAGTAAACAGGTAATAATTTGTAATAATATGTAATAATTAGTGGTTATTAGTGGTAATTAGTAAAAATTAGTGGTAATTAGTACAAATTAGTGGTAATTAGTATTAATTAGTGGTAATTATTAATAATTAGTCATAATTAGTACCAATTAGTGGTAATTAGAAAGAATTAGTGGCAATTAGTAATAATTAGTTGTAATTAGTGATAATTAGTGGTAATTAGTATATAATAGAGGTAAATAGTAATAATTAGGGGTAAATAGTAAAAATTTCTTGTAATTAGTAAAAATTAGTAATAAATTGTTATAAACTAATAAAAATTAGTAACAGTTAGTGGTAATTAGTAATAATTAGTGGTAATTAGTAAAAATTAGTGGTAATTAGTAAAACTTATCAATAAATTTTTATAAACTAATAATTACCACTAATTAGTACTAATTACCACTAATTATTAATAATTACCACTAATAGTTTTTAGTTTATAATAATTTATTAGTAAAAATTAGTGGAAAATAAATCTTTTAAAAATTAATAATAAGTGTTGGTATTTTTGTAAGTCATAAATATTTATTTAAAATTTTATTTTTAATTTAGTAATTTAAAAGAAAATTTATTTTCATAAAATGCATCCCTAAATTAATATTTTTATCTCTTATGGTTTTAAGATAATTTTATGAGACCTTAAGTAATTTTTTAAAGTGTTATAAAGTTAGTTATAATTTTAAAAAAAATATTTTCGAAGTAAATGATGATTTTAATTAAAAATTAAATTAATCATATATATAAAATTATTTTCATAAAATGGAGTTTATTTTTTAATTCTACACATTGAAAAATGGTTAGAGTGAATTTTTGGGATTTTTTTGAAATACTTGAATTTTTGGTGAATAGTAAAATACGATAATTTACGGTATAAATACATTATAATGTAAATACACTATTACTTGAGTCATTAATGATGTAATCACTATAATATCTAATTATCCTTCTATATTTACTTTATTTATTCATAGAATCATCACTATTGATTTTCTTAAGGAAAAATAATAAACTAATGAAAAAATAATAAGAAAACACCCCTCTCTTCCACTATAAATACCCAACCTCACCACCTCTTTTCCTAACACCTCTCAAGGTTTAAGAATTTTATAAATTTTTCTAAAACTCTCCCAAATCCCTTACCCCACATCCTAGATCTCTTGGTTTCATCAAAATACCAACACCTTTTCCCTAAGAAGGTTCTCAAGTAGGATAAATCCAAAAGGTAAAATCCTCTTCCTTTTTCTTTTAATTTATTTTCAATTTCATTTATTTTATTCTATTATCCGAACCATATATTATCCAAATGTAATTATATCTCCATTATGTTTGATATAATTTAATTATATCATTTTAATGTAAGATCCATCATTAAACTCCTCTCTCTCTCTCTCACTTTTATTCTAAAAATGAAATCGTCACCTGTGATGTGTCAATTTACCGACATTATGGGCTTTGCACTTTTATTTTCCTTTAACACCTTAAATTATGTTAATAAAACAATTAAAATGGTTAAAAAATAGTGTAAAATTTATTTTACAACTATATTTATGTTTTGGAACTAACATGTATACATAATACTAAATGATAAAACAAAACGAGTTCGTTGTACCACAAAAATTGACAAAAAAATGATCATCATTAACTTTTATCTTATGATTCATCATTATAACATTTAAAAAAAATTATTTATAAGATCATTTAAACTTCTTTAATATCAATAACAACATATAATAACAATTCTGGATATTTATCATCATTTTACATGAACTTCCATTAATGTATACAGGTGAACTGATCATGAAATCTATAAAAATAAACACTCCCCAATGATGGAATTAAACTCTATAACTCATCTAAAATTTCATAAATGAACTTAATAAAACAATAATGAATTAAATTCATCTATAAAAGGATTCTTATCTTCTAATTAATCAATCTAATTTGATTATATATGATATTAAAGGGAATAAAGAATTTGGGCATAAGGTAAGAGGAATTCTCAAACCCAACTCTCTTTCTTTGGGTTTTCCCTCTTTTACCCCATTTTCAACAGGAATAATCCTTTAATGTTACTTAAATATAATTTTTTCATCATTATCTTATCTTTTATGAGATATAAATTTTATATACTTTATTTTACGACAAACATATTGTTTTCTAAAATAACACTTCTTAAAAAAACACACCTTTTACTTCTTGAGATTGTTTCTTCTTTACTCAAGGTTAATGATTATTATATCAAGTATGTTATTCCATATTTCATTTGGGAACCAAATTTTTATTAATATATTATTTATAAAATAAAACCCATTCCTTTACATGGGTTATTTTATGTCAAATATTGATATATTTTCTATGTGGCATGCATGATAATGTAAATGTTATGACGTGATAGGTGCACCGAGAATTATATAGAACAATGTAAATGTTATGATGTGACAGGTGATCCCAGAATTATATAGTGCTATATTTAATTGGGTAATGTGATGTATCTAATTTTAAAAGAAAAATATGCATGCATATAATGGTAGCATTTTTGAAAACTATGTGTTGTAGTTTACCACTAAGACATGATGTTTCATTTTTATTCATTTCCACATTCCATGTCTTTTCTTAGTGTTTCCTCTCATGATTATGAACCTATGATTATATTATGATGATGATAATTATGATCACCCCATGTTATATTGATTCATGTTCTTATCTATCCTCTTACTGGGATTTTAACTCACCCCTTTCTATAATGTATATCCTCAGGTGACTACTTGTACTAAGAAGAATTCAAGGGAGAATAAGAAGCTAGAGAAGAAGGAGTTAAATAAATGTTTACGTTTCATTTTGAAAATGTTATGTATGATCCTAATTTTCCCATGAAACTAAACCTTTGGATCCTAATTTTGTAATTATTTTATGTTTTTATCATTAAAGTGATGTAATATGTTATGTAAGAAAAATTAGGGTCGTTATATTTCCAGTTTGGAGCACTGAGTCCCACCACCTCTGAATGGGACACTCTAGTAAGAATGAAGCACATTTCACCTTGAATTATTTCAGAGTGTAAAGAAATTCAAACATCTATTCTATCTTCTCTATCCACTCCTCTTCTTCCTGAGGTTTCATTTTACTTCAGAAGGAATGGGGATCTTTCAAGAAGAACTCCTATGCTTTGTCCTTCCTTGGACCAGGTTCAACCTCTATAATCGGAGCAGGACCAAGAGCCACTACCTATCCCAAATCTTGTATAACCTAGACCACAAATTAAACTAATATCTGATCAATTGGTGAGGGAGAACTCTCTACAGACTCTTCCTACGGTTTAATAGGAATTCTCCAAGGAGGAACCATGATAGAAGAAGCAATAACCATAAGCAAAGAAATAAACACAACCATTCTGAAATTTTTTAGCAATAACAACAAATTTAAAAAGATTTAATAAATAAAAAATAACCAAATCCATCATAATAACAATTCAAAAACAAAAAAACCACTCCAACCCCATCCATCATTTGTAATTCTGTAGCCTGTGTGTCTCATATGAAGGAGAAGTCGAATTAAATCACAACATCCCATAGAGACTCAAGATCTATCACGAGGTGTTCTATCCAAGCACCCTACTTGCATCCAGAACCTCAAGCCTCAACAGTCCTTACTCCAGTCTATCCAGACTCATCCCAAATAACATAACCCAAAAAGAGTGTGACCTTATATAATACCATTTTTTCACAAATCAAGTAAGGGTTTCATTCATGCTGACACCTGACCTAGCCCATGGAATAGCCTCAAGGCTTTTCCCAATCCCCACGGGCTGAAAACATGTTCTTGGGTATAAAGAATAAATATTGGGAATGATTTCACCCCTGTAAATAATAATAAAAACCAACAATAATAAATAAACCAAAATTGAATAATCACAACTGAACAAGGAATAACAATTTTCAGATTCAATGTTTACAACATTTAAAACAAACCAAATGGGCTACAACCAAAAGAAAAAAACGACGCTATCCCCCAAACCACCATGAAACAAGAGGAGCATTGTCCTCAAGCTAGCACCACAACACCTATAAGGGTAGACCACTTTTAAATACCTGGAAATTCTATGATTTTTTTAAATTAATTGGTATTATTACGAGTCTTTGAAAATTTTACGATGCTTGATTCCGAGGCTTGGTGTGCCTATAATGAATTTTTGAACTTTTTTTAAGGTACATTTAGTAAATGAATGAGTGAAGTTTTCTATCTTCTGAACTGGTGCTCTGATTAAAAATTTGAGGACACTGTTGAATCCGCAGCACTGAGACTCTCTTAAGGGAGGCTTCTCTTAGACCATTGTAGGTTGTGAGAAAAAGTTAGTTTTTAGACTTTTTAAAGAAAAGTAAAATAACATGTAATTGTTATGTTCTTTTCTTTTTCTCTAATGGATGAGCGGTGGTGGCAGGACCAGTGACTTGTCAAGCCATTTAATGTCATGAATCATCAATTGTGTAACTCTACCATTGTGAATTAAAAGTGGTTCATTAATTAATTTAATGAACCTCATTAATTACTCAATGAATTATGCAACTTTCCCCCTCCCATTTAAATGGAGTTAGGGGTGGAGTTTTGGAATGGTTTCTTAAAATGAGGAAACTCTAGCGAAGTCCTGCGAAAACATCCACTGACGAAGGATGGAAGCTCAGGCGGGAACGATTCAGGATCGATGAATGCCAAAGACTCCATCCAACGTGGACACTGCTCCCGCCATAACCACGACACCTCCAACAGATCTCGAGGTAGGGGTTGTTATTTAATTCAAGAATTTTCCCTCCATTATTTTCCTCATTCTTGAATTTTCTGGTGAATGTTGCGAGGGATTTGAACGAGGTTTATTTATTAAAGATGAATTGAATAATCTCCCACTTGTTATAATGCTAATGCGGAGGGTGAAAGCTAAACGAACAAGGCCCATACCCTTCGTCGTTTGTTTTTCATTGCGTTCTTCGGGGACGATTTTTCCAATTTGACAAAAATATGAGACACAGGGTCATGTTGTAATGATGATAGTTTGGGAGGCCCATAGGCAGAGACGAGAGTGGAAACAGAGCTCCAGAGCATCGCCGGAGCCCCACAGAAGATCCGCCGGCACTAGAAACCAACGTCGGTGTACATCGGTGGCGTCTGAAATCAACCGGTCATGGCGGCAGTAGGCAGCACACCATCACGCACTGTGGAGGGGAGCCATGACATCATGCCATGGTAGTTGCAGAAGGCGGCTGACCCTCGACTGGCCGCAGAGGCGGAGGTGGTGCGTTATCGTGCACCGCATTGAAGGAAGTCATCGATTCATATCCACATCGGAGCTGGAAAGGTACCCAACCCTATGGGTTCTATGAGTGACGAGGTGGAACCACCTGATGCTGCCAATAAAGGAGCCGAACAGCTCTAATGAGCCATTCAGGTGCGGAAGACCGCACGCCCTCCGTGGGGTGCACCTGTAGGCCAGGACGCATCACCCGGCTGTCCAGACCAATCCGTAGACCAGTGGACCAGCCCAACCAAGGTGGGCTGGGTTGGGTCGATCCAACTGTGTCAGACTGGACCTGGACCCCTCTCGGGCCTAGAAACACTTAAAAGGCCATAACTTGCGAACTAGATGTCCGTTTGATCAACCGTTAAAAACACTGGGATCCTTGGAGTGAGATGGTCCTTTTGAGATAATCCATGAGAGTTTTGGAGAAATTTAGAGTATATAAGGGTTGGATCAACTCTGAATCCAACCGAGCCCTTGACACTAAAATGCCAATAACTTACAGACCAAGCGTTTCAGTTGACCCGCTGTCTATTGTGTTGGGACCATTATGACGTGAAAGATAACGGGGTAACTTCTTTCTGGGACTTTGTGCTGGTTCAAATAAAACTAATGTCCTAAGGAGTGGTTCTCCCAAAATCAAGCGTACTATGAGCGGGAATCTAGTGGCTGGCAGTGAGGCGGAGGTTGGAGACAGATCTTATAGAGGTTAGTACTGAGTGATCCTGTGTGTGTCAACGACATACCGATCTTGTGTGGGCCAGATCCTGTGTGGGTTAGCACTAAACAATCCTATGTGGGTCAGTGCATACTGATCCTGTGTGGGTTAGATCTTGTGTGGGTCAACACTCAATGATCCTGTGTGGGTCAACACTCAATGATCCTGTGTGGGTCAGTGCATACCGATCCTATGTGGGTCAGATCCTGTGTGGGTCAGCGGGGGTAAACACCTATCGATCCTGGGCAGATCAAATCCTGTGTGGTTCAGTGGGGGTGAGTACCTATCGATCCTATGTGGGTTATAATCTGTATGGTCAGCAACAATGCCTCTCGATATAATAAGATGATCTAGCTCCTTGACTAATCATATGTACTTCTATGCTATACTTATATTTGGTTTGAGATGTCTCTATTTATTTGCGCTTTGTGATTGAGATAATGTTTTTTGGTTTTCCTTTGTGGAATTATGAGAGACCTTAGGGGGATTGGGGTCCCTAATAGGTATTTTTATACTCACCCCTACACGGGATTCTCCCGCACCTTGTTGTGTCTTCTGCAAACGACGAGTGGCTCGACTGAGACTTGGGGAGCTAGGAACTGACGGTGGACGGAGCTAACAGTGATGATTGATGTGAAGAGATGAGAAGAAAAGTTGTACCTACCCTTAAGGTTGGATCCTCGGTAGACAATATCAAGAGATTCTATCTATTTTCAGTTGTAGTTGTACCCTTCAGTTGGGAATGTGTTTTGGCCCATTTACTTTTAATACACACTTTTACTTTAACTATTTTACTATGTGGTTTAGTTTGTTGTGTACCTAGTCTATTTTTTTTGTATAGGTTTAAAGTAAATTCCTTCCTGTTATAGGGAAATTCCTTTCCAGTGCTAGTCGCCAACCCCTATCCTATAGAAGGCGGGCTTGGGGTAGTCACAGAACGAGCCTCGGGAGACGGGTCATGACAAAGTGGTATCCGAGGAGTCAGTTCTACCAAAGAACTAAGACTCTGATATTTTTAATCATGTAATAGTGTTAAGTGTTTTGAGTGTGGTTTTTAGTTAGGGGAGTCTAGTGTTGGTGTGGCAGTTGACGTATCCATACACCAGGACCCTGAATTCTAATTTCTGACTCGGTGCATGAAAACACTGATTGAATGTGTTTTGGAAATGTTTTTACTTTGATCTATTTGAGTCAACTCATTAGGAATAACTTATTAACCATGGTGCACCTGTTTCTTTTCAGGATTCCACCGCATAGATAACCAACTAGGATTCCCGATAAAGTACACGATGACAACCCACTGAGCGACGAGGCTTTGGTGTAGGGCCCTCTTACTATGGTAGCACCTTTAGGTGGTACACCGGCAGCACCATCACCCATTGGGCAGTAGTAGATGCCACCAGCCCCACCAGTTGACCGTGCACGCCGAATGAGCACATTTCATGAGTTCTAGAGATAGTGGCCTCTGAAGTTTCAAGGAGAGACAGATCCCCAAGTAGCTGAGGACTGGATGGAGGCTGTGGCTAGAGATTTTCACTTGGTTGAGACACTAGTATAGTAGATGGTTATCCTAGATGCTAGACTTTTCCAGGGCACAATAGGGAGAAGGTGGATCCTAAAAATCCATACACATGACAAGGAGACCCTCACCTAGATGGACTTTGAGAGCCTCTTTAGGGCGGTGTTTTTTCCAGTGACACTATGCTCTGTGTGTATTCAAGAGCTCCTACACTTACAGTAGGGAAGCCTGACAGTAGCCCAGTACTTGGCAAGATTCACTGACCTCTCGTGTTACTCCACTGATATGGTATGAGGCCCACTCTTTAGGGCTCGAACCTTTGAGTAGGGTCTCCGGTAGGAGATCATAGCATCGATGATATCAATGAATATCATGATGCATGTTGGAGTGCTTGAGTGAGCATTGTTGGTGGAGAGATTTATAGCCGAGTAGGAACCGATGGTGATAGCCACCACCAGATGATAGGTATCCGATTTATCTGTAGGAGGAAGTAGGCAGATGAAATAGAGGTCCAAGCAGGCCAGACCCTCTGTTGGACAACCTCGAGATGTAGGGTCGGAGGTTCGGAGATCACGAGGCAGAGAAGGTCAGTTGGGAGGCAGACGGTTCTTTATGTGTAGTGGGCAGGTCCAAATGGCTCACAACTCCCCGACCCTCTATACTGATGATAAATAGATGATCGAGGGACTGGTGATGCAGAGGCATAGATTTGAGCGAGGAGGTCTGCATGGCGGTGGACGAGGCATAGGAGAAGGCCATGCAGTATGTGGTGGGTGACGATTTGAGGTTCTACTGCCACCACCACCAAGAGGCCCACCCTGACCACAGGGAGCAGGTGGACAGGAGCGAGCACATCTACAGGCAGCATATGCCTATGACCACGGTGATTTGGAGATGATTAGAGGTACGATATGTGTCTATTCCACCCTAGATGCAGTACTTATAGACATAGGTTCCTGTCACTCTTTCATTTCCACAATACTTTTTCGGAGCTCAGAGATTCCAAAGGAGATGTTGGCTCGATACTTGTGATTAGAGACTCCTACAGGAGAATATTCAACGATTATACATTGGTTCAGGTAGTGTGATATCACTTTAGAAGGTGAGAGATTTAGCTGAGATCTCATAGTAGTATAGTTGAGGCCTTAAAACATCATCTTGGGTATGTATTGGCTATCCACAGTCTATACTCATATCGACTGTTTTAGGCACAAAGTATGGTGTGTCTATGAGGATGATATCCGGTTTACCTTCACCAGAGAGAAGGAAACCTTTGCAGTACAAGATGTATTATCTAGGAGAAGAGTGCAGCCGATTACTCATCAGTTGGCTAGCCTCACCCTCAGAACAGTTGACATGAGAAGTTTGAGTTATCCTGTAGTGGTGGAACAATATGCTAATTTCATCCCTGATGATGTTCCGGGACTACGTCCTCGTAGATAGGTAGACTTTTACATTGCCCTGTACCCTGGGACAATACCAATATCTATACCAACTTATCGGATGGATCCTGTGGAGCTTTTTGAGATGAGGGTACAGTTGGAGGACTTGCAAAGAAAGGGGTTTTTAAGGACCATTGTTTCTCTATGGGAATCCCCGAACTTGTTTTCCAAGAAGGTGGATTGGATCTTGAGTCTTTGTGTGGACTATCGATGCCTAAACCAAGTGATCATGAAGAAAAAGTACCCACTCCCAAGGATCGATGATCTCTTCAACCAGCTGAAGGGAGCTCGATGGTTTTCCAAGATAGACCTCAGATCAGGCTATCATCAGCTCATAGTATGGGATGAGGACGTACTGAAGACAACCTTCAGATTTCAGTATGGCCATTATGTGTTTTTGTTGATGCCTTTCAGCATGACTAACACTCCAGCAGTGTTCATGCGGCTCGTGAGTAGGATATTCTAGCCATACCTCGATCGCTTCATGGTGGTCTTCATTGAAAACATCTTGAAATACTCGGCATTGGAGGAGGAGCACGCCATGAACCTGCAGATAGTTATAGATACACTCTTAGAGCCCCAAATTTATGACAATCTCTCAAAGTGCTAATTCTGGATGCGTGAATTCCACTTCCTGGGGAATGTTATCTCATAGGCTGGAGTCATAGTGGATCTGACAAAGATAAAGTTATTTCTTGCTTTGGAACCACCCAAAAGTGTGACCGAGGTGAGAAGTTTCCTAGGATTGGCTGGGTAATATTGAGATCTATACCTAACTTCTCTAGGGTATCGACACCCTTTTCATCCTTGAAAAAGAAGGGGCAGCCTTTCTTGTGGATAGAGAAGTGACAATAGAGTTTTTAGGAGCTGAGATAGAGACTGACGAGTGCCCCCATCTTGAGGCTACTGGAAGAGGGCATTGGGTATGTAGTCTACTGTGACGCATTAGGGACCAGAATAGGTTGTGTCCTGATACATAAGTGATAACTGATCACCTACGACTCACGGATGTTGAGAAAGAATGAGCAAAACTATGCTACCCATGACCTAGAGTTATCACCAGTGGTATTTGTACAGAATATGTGGCGACACTACTTGATGGGTGAACAATTCACTTTTTATTCTGATCACAAGAGTTTCAGGTATATCTTCTTACAGAAGGACCTGAACCTAAGACAATGATTATGGCTAGAGTTCCTCCAGAACTATGACTTTGATATAGTCTACACTCCTAGTAAAGGGAACGTGGTAGCGGATGCACTCAGCATGCAGTCAGGTCTACAGCTGCTAAATGGGGCAACAAAGTAGCTAGATGCATTGCAGATATCCTTCATGGATAGAGATGGATCAACTTACCTCCAGTCTATGATTGTCACTCCCCCACTTCTACAGCGAGTCAAGGAGGCACAACTTGGGGACATTGACTGCGAGGCCCGATGTGCCCAAATATCCATAGTACAGGCTCCTGAGGGATTTTATGATGGGGGGGGGGAGCATGTCATTCTCTTCAGAGGATGAACCATGGTACCGATAATGCTACGGGAGGAGGTGTTGATGGAGTTTCATAGATCCCATTTACTGGTACATACTGGAATGGATAAGATTTACAAAGAACTCTGACGTCATTAATGATGGCTAGGGATGAAGAAGGAAGTAGAAGAGTTTGTATCGTGATGCCTCACTTATTAGAAAGTAAAGGCCGAGCATCTGGTACCAGCTATCTTAGCACAACCACTTGAGGTACCAGAGTTGAAGTGGGATGATATCTCCATGTACTTCTTGATAGGGATACCACGTACGTCCAAGGGACACGATTCCATCTGGGTGATCATTGACCGAATCACCAAGTCGACCCACTTTCTACCCATCCGAGAGAAGGGATCAGTAGAGGGATTGGGATGCCTATACATGCAGGAGATTGTGAGACTACACGGGGTGCCATTGACGATCATATCAGATCACAACACATGTTTTACAACTCACTTTTGGAAGGGATTGCAAGAGGCGTTTGGAACTCAACTACTCTTTAGCACTACCTTTCACCCTCAGATAGATGGTCAGACGGAGCAGACCATACAAACACTCGAGGACATGATTCGTTCTTGTGTCCTTGATTTTAGTCACATTTGGGAGGACCACATGCCACTGGTGGAGTTTTCATACAACAATAGTTATCACTCCACCATTGGAATTTCCCCATTTGAGGCTTTGTATGGGAAACTATGCAGATCACCTCTTTTTTTGACAGACCCAGGGGAATCTACACTTATGGGTCCATAGTTGGTACATGCTACCACATAGAAGGTGAAAGCCATCCAGAAGTAGATGAAGACTACAAAGATTCAGAAGATGTATTATGACAATAGGAGATATATACCCTTAGAGTTTGAGGAGGGAGACCATGTCTTCCAATGGGTCTTACCCCGATGAGGATTACAAAGGTTTGGCCGGGGCAACAAGCTATCTCTGAGGTTCGTTATACCTTTCCATATCCTCAGTAGAGTAGGCAAGGTGGTGTACCATCTAGCTCTTCCCCCATAGATTCACTGGGTACATAATGTTTTCCACGTGTTTTAGTTGAGGAGATATGTGCATGATCCATCGCATGTTATCAATTGGGGTGAGCTGGACATCGATGATGGGGTGATGTTTGTGGAGTTCCCGGTGGATCTAGAGGATCTAAAGGAGAGGGTACTTAGTGGGTGGTCGATTCCTCTAGTGAGAGTTCATTGGTAGCACGAGAACCACCAGGAGATCACATGGGAGTGGGAGGGTCAGATGCATGCTCAGTACCCCTATTTGTTCCCCTAGTTTTGTTGTAGATTTCAGGGACAAAAACACCAAAGGTGGGGAGAATGTAATGAACTAGAAATTCCATTATTTTTTTAAATTAATTGGGATTATTATGAGTCTGTGAAAATTGACAACAATTGATTCCATGGTCCGGTGTGCCTGGAATGAATTTTTGAACTTTTTTAAGGTATGTTTAGTAAACACGCGGACACCGTTTTCTATCTTTGGAAGTGGTGCTCAGATTAAAAATTTTAGGACATCTTTGAATCCACAGTGCCAAGATTTTCTTAAGCAGGGCTTCTCTTCAACCGCAGTAGGTTAGGAGAAAAAGTAACTTTTTGGACTTTTTAAAGAAAAGTAAAATAACATGTAATTGTTATTTTATTTTCTTTTTCTCCAACGGATGAGTGGAAATGGAAGGACCAGTGACTTGTCAAGCTATTTAATGGATTGACTCATCAACTATGTAACTCCATCATTGTCAATTAAAAGAGGTTAAATAATTAATTTAATGAACCTCATTAATTCCTCAATGTGTTACTCTCATTTCCCCCTCTTATTTAAATAGAGCTCAAGGTGGGTTTTGACACCGCTTCTGCAAGCGAGGAGACTTTGGTGAATTACTATGGAAACATCCACTGATGGAGGACATAAGCTTGGGTGGAAACGATCCGGGATCGACGAACGCTGATGACTCCATCCAACGTGGATGCTCTTCCTGCCGCAACCGTGACACCTCCAACGGATCTCAAGGTCGGTGTTGTTATTTAATTCAAGAATTTTCTCTCGATTATTTTCCTAATTTTTGAATTTGTGGGTGGATATTGTGGGGAATTTTAATGGGGTTTATTTATTAAATATTAATTGAATAATCTCACAATTTTTATAATGCTAATGCGGAGGGCGCGGGCCAAACGAACAAGGCCCGGACCCTCCGCCGTTTTTTTCGTTGCGTTTTTTGGAGACTGTTTTACCAATTCGATGGAAATGTGAGATAGAGGGTCACATTGTAAAAGAGGTAGTTTGGGGGGCCCGTAGGCACAAACTAGAGTGGAAATGGAGCTCCAGAGCATTGCCGAAGCCCTGTAGAAGATCTGTGGGCACCGTCAAACGGCGCTGACGAGCAACGACGACAGCCGGCATTGGACGACCATGGAGCAAGTAGGTGGCACACCATAACATGCCGCGGAGGGGAGCCGTGGAATCATTCCATGACAGCTGCAGAAGGCAGTCGACCCTCAGCTGGCTGTGGAGGTAGAGGCTGTGTGTTGTTGCGTGCCACGTTGAAGGATGATGTGGCTTCACAGCCACAGAGGAGCTTGTAAGTGACCCACCCCTGCGTTTCCTATGAGTGATGAGGCAGTGCCAAATGGTGCTGCTAATAAAAGAGCTGAATGGATCCTATGAGCCATTCGGGTGGGGAAGACCATGCACCCCACGCAGCGCGCACCAGTAGGCCGGGCCGCATCGCCTGGCGGGCTGGGCTAGTCTGTGGCACAACAGACTAGGCCCACTACGGCCTAACGTAGCCAAGGAGGGTCGGGCCAGTCCACGACCTAGAAGGCCAAGCCCACCGTGGCTCAGCCCAATTGGGCTGGTCCAGGCCGGTTTGGGTGGGGCTGACCCAGACCCAGACCGGGTGGGTTCGGGCTGGGTCAAACCGAACCCGAACCCCTCTCAGGCGCAAAAACACTTAAAAGGCCATAACTTACGAACCAGACGTCCGTTTGATGAAACATATATGACACTGAGATACTTGGAGAGAGGCGGTCCTTTTGAGATACTCCATGTGATTTTTGAAGAAATTTGGAGTACAGTTGGGTTAGATTGACTCCAAATCCAACCAGGCCCTCCACACTAAAATGCCAATAACTTATAGATCGGGCGTCCGGTTGACGTGATATCTATTGTGTATGGACCCTTATGACGTGAAATATCATGGTGTAACTTCTTCATGGGACTTAGTTCCAGTTTAAATACAACCTATGGCTTGAGGAGAGGTTCTCCCAGAATCAAGCATACTATGAGTGGGAATCCAATGGATGACAGTGAGGTGGAGGTTAGAGACAGATCATACGGAGATTAGTACCGAGTGATCCTATGTGGGTCAACAACATACTAATCTTGTGTGGGTCAGATCTTGTGTGGGTCAGTGCTTAGAGATCCTATGTGGGTTAGCGCATACGGATCCTGTGTGGGTTAGATCTTGTGTGGGTCAGCGCTCAGCAATCCTGTGTGGGTCAAGACATACCGATCCTGTGTGGGTCATATCCTATGTAGGTCAGTGGAGGTTATTACCTATCAATCCTAGGCGGGTCAGATCCTGTGTGGGTCGACGAGGGTTATTACCTATCGATACTGGGTGGATCAGATCCTTTGTGGGTCTGCGGGGGTTAGTACCTATCGATCCTGTGTGGGTCAGACTGCGTATGGTCAAGAAGTAGTGCCTCTCGACAGAATAAGATGATCTAGCTTCTCAACTAATCATATGTACTTATGTGATTTACTTATACCTGGTTTGAGCTATGTCTATTTATTTGTGCTTTGTGATTGAGATCATGATTTGTGGTTTTCTTTTGTGGAATTCTAAGAGACCTTTGGGGGTCTCGGGGTCCCTATTGGGTATTGTTATACTCACCCCTGTATGGGCTTCGCCCGCACCTTGTTGTGTCTTGTGAAGACGAAGAGTGGCTCAGATGAGACTCGGGGAGCTAGGACCTGATGATGGATGGAGATAACAGTGATGGGTGACGTGGAGAGCTGAGAAGACGAGCTGTAACTACCCTTAAGGTAGGATCCTCAGTGGATGATCTCAGGAGTTGATTTCTATTTTTAGTTATAGTTGTACCTTTCAGTTGGCCTTGTATTCCGACCCCTTTACTTCCAGTACACACTTTTACTTCAGATGTTTTACTATGTGGTTTACTTTGTTGTGTACCTAGTCTGTGTGTTTGTATAGGTTTAAAGGCAATGCATTTCTGGTGCTAGTTTCCAACCCCTGACCCATGGAAGGCAGGCTTGGGGTAGTAATGACACGGGCCCTGGGGGACAGGTCGTGACACCACTAGAAACCCGAACCACCATCTACAAACATATTTCCTTTACCCGTGTCAAACATAACCAAGTATACTTACACCCAAAGGTGTAAGTAGGGTGTGAGAAAAATCCCTGTAGGATTCCACCCAAAAAAATAGATTCCATGCTATAAAATTATAAGATAAATAAAATTTAAAGTTTTATAAAAGAAAAATTAGAATTTTTTTTATGAAAAACATTTTAAAGGAAAAAATTCGGGTTTTTAAATAATTGAAAAGGTATACCATATTAGAAGGTAAGTATAATATCACCATAGAGAACTATGTCATGTAGAAATCCCTCTAGGCACCAATTAGTAAAGGGACACTAGGTTAATCATATCTCAATGAAAAGTGGTATATAAACCACAACCAACAACAATATCATGCATGAGCCACTAGGAGGGGAAACCCCATGGACCTATTGGTCTCCAATCACCATTATAATTTAGTTAGTATTGCATCATAATTACTAATAGAAGAATATAGGATGAACCACTTCTGAGTCAACTAGCGTACTAGTGCTAGTCAGCCCACCTAGTTACCCAGGTTTCCCTTCATGCTCATTTTTCACTCCACATGTCACATATAACATCACTTTCACATATACATAAACCAAACAATATAAAAATTCTTGATAAATTGCTACCTTTACAACCAAAACCACTTTTAAATCCAATACACACCAAAACCATTCTAAAAAATTTTCCCCACCACTTTGACAATTCATTAAACATGATGCATAATTTATACAACACATTCAAAATTTACAACAAGGGTACACACTTTAAGAAAACCCAATTTCATTTAGAAAAACAACTTTCAAGCCATACACATATCAAAACTCTTCAAAAACACTTTCAAACCACACACATAAATCATAGAACACTTTTAAACACTCAATCAAGCATATGAAATTCGTCAAATAATGTTTAAGCACAAAACTACCTACCTCAAGTGTATAAATTTTTGGAATCCGGTGGAAACCAACAACCACACACCAAAAAAAACCTATAGAGGAAAGACCAAACCATAAACATCATGATTAAACCCTAATCATCAATATCTCACCCTAAATAGGGCATACAACCCTTTAGAGAAGTGAAACCCAATGAAAGAGGAAGAAAACTCGAGAAAGGAGTAAAAAACCATGAGAGGAGGGGGCTTACTTGAAGAATTATGAAGAATTCACACCAAATTGGTGTAAAAATGAAGATCCAAGGAGGCCAAGGGAGGGAGTAGAGGTGACTAGGGCTGGAAATTCTAAGTGGGGGAGAAATGGGATGATTTAGGGTTAAATACAAAGAGTGTAAAAAGGGTAAAATCTACATTTTTAATGACATGGACATGCCAAATGGTTAGTCCACATGGTTGCAAACCATGCAAAAATCTTATAGTTTACACTATCTATCTAGGAGACGACACACGGTTACCTGAACGGTTTTAAAAACCATGCGGCTTCCCATTGTACATGAAACACCATAGGCCGCACGTTTACCTGGGCTGGGCTGAAGGCTTTGGAAAACCGTGCGCCTCATGTTGTAAGTCCCAAACTTCCATTTTTCTCTAAAAACTCAAAGAAAACCCAAAGGGGAAAATCTAGACTAAAAATAAATAGAAAAATACCTCAGAAGAAATCATGGGTTTGAAAAAATATCTTCATATCATAAATACCTTTGGCACGTGCTACACGCCAGCCTGGTGGAAGACTATTTGTGATGGGGATATATCCCGATCGCAAATACCATCCTATTTTTTTGTTATTTGCGATGCGAGTTCAATACCATCACAAATAAACTGTCGACATGATAATATTTATGATGGGACCCATCATAAATACTTTCCATAATTTTAAGTTATCTATGAAGGGATTTTCTCCCATCACAAATAACATTTCAGGAGAGGGTATTTCCGATGAGGCCCATTACAAATACACTTTTTTATCACCAATGTAATTAATAATAGAGGTACTATTTATGATGGGTTTGGTCGCAAATAATAGTATTTGCAATGGGATTTCCATAAAAAATGATCTAACCTGTATATAATCCCCTCAATTGTTTTCCATTTCCTTCTTCTCTAAACTCCTCTCTCCTTCTCTGCTCTCATATTCTTCTGTTTAAACTTTTCAAATTTTTAAACTTTTTTTGTAGTTGAGGTCTTGGCCTAGTGGTTCAGGACACCCTATAATCCTGCACCAACCAAAGTTCAATACTTGGTGCCTCATATTTTGGGATTTATTGTGTCTTCGTGCAACATGGGTAGGTTTCTAGAGGTTCAGTCGACATGGAACACGTTCGATGGATGGGCTGGGTGTGTTGCGATGGTGTGGATTGGGATACGGTGGGCAGGCGAGATCTATGTTGACGATGGGATGCTTCAGGCGTTGGTGGAGGGGGTGATTGGGCTCAATGAAGGAAGAGGAAAATGGGATGGTGGGTAGGCGTTCTCGCTCTATGGGCGTGAAGGTCGGCTACGACCGACGACGAGTCTCTCATGGTGACGTCGGTGGGTTTTAGCAAGGTGGCGTAGGTCTGTACGATGGTATGGAAGCGGGCTTTATTGGGGCGTGACAACGAGCTGGACTGGAATTGAACAGAAGATGACCAAATTTTGGTTAGGCAACGCTTGTTCATTCATGAGCAGTAACGGGCTTTAGTGGGGCACGATGATGAGGTCGACAGAATGAAGAATAAAAAAGATTTCATCCAACGATGCTGGTCAGATGGGGTTCAGAGCTTCTTCTCTCAACTTGCAGGGATACCAGATTTGGATGAATGAGAGGGTATGACTTCTGCCTTCGGGACCAAGCACCATGTAATGCACAGGGCATTGTTTGCTGTGCTCCCTTGGAAAGTGTGGGAGTTTGAAAAAATTTATATATATGTTGGATGGATCTCTCTTGTGGTGTCAATATCCAGGTCCTTCAAGGGACATGTACGATGTCATATGTCTTTGGGCCTATGGGACAAGTAAGGTTCCTCCTCAACCATTGAAAGGGGATTATCAAAAAAAAATAAAGAATGGCCTTTGGGCTTTTGGGTTAGTTTTAAACTTTATAGTGGCACAACTTTCCAGCTTTTCATCAACTGAAAGATTCAGTTTTGAGGTAATTATTTAATGTTTAAAATTTTTATATAATTTATTTTATTTTATATTAGTAATAATTATTATTAATTAAGATTTAATTGGAATTATTAATTTTATTTTCCATTAATTATTTTAAGAAGTATTTATTTTTAATATCAAGTAATGTCTTTAATTAAAAGTGAATAGTTTTAATTTGCAATAATTTGTTTTAATTATTAGTAATTACAAATAATTAGCTGTAGCAACTAATAATTAGCTGTAACTACTAATAATTAGCTATAATTACTAATAATTAGCGCTAATTATTAGTAATTAGCGGTAATTAGTTATAATTATCAGTAATAAGTAACAATTAGTTGTAATACTTTGTAAAAATTGGTAATAATTTTTTAAAAATTGCTATAATTAGTGGCAATTAATAATAATTAGTGATAATTAGAAAAAAAAAACAGTAATAAATTATTATAAACGGATAAAATTAGTGGTAATTAGTAATAATTAGTGGTAATTAGAAAAAGTTAGTAATAAATTGTAAAAATTATTAATAAATTCTTATATACTAATAAAAATTAGTGGTAATTAGTAAAAATTAATAAAAAATAGAAAAAATAGTAAAAAATTGTGTTAATTAGTAAAAATTAGTGGTAATTAGTAAAAATTAGTGGCAATTAGTAATAATTAGTGGTAATTAGTAATAATTATTGGAAATTAGTAATAATTTGTGGTAATTAGTAATAATTAGTGCTAATTAGTAAAAATTAGTGGTAAATAGTAAAAAATAGTTAAAATTGTTATAGACTAATAAGAATTAGTAATAATTATTATTAATTAGTAAAAATTAGTTGTAATTAGTAATAATTATTCGTAATTAGTAATAATCAGTAATAAATTGTAAAAATTATTAATAAATTGTTAGAAACTAATAAAAATTAGTGTTAATTAGTAAAATATAGTAATAATTAGTAAAAAATAGTAATAATTTGTAATAATTAGTAATAATTAGTGGTAATTAGTGGTAATTGGTAAAATTTAGTGGTAATTATTACAAATTAGTGGTTACTATTATTAATTAGTGGTAATTATTAATAATCAGTGGTAATTAGTACTAATTAGTGGTAATTAGTAAAAAATAGCAATAAATTGTTACAAACTAATAAAAATTAATGGTAATTAGTAAAAAACCAAGAAAAATTATAATAATTATTTTAAATTAGTGGAAATGACTAAAAATTAGTAAAAATAAGCGATAATTAGTAATGTTTTTGGTAAAACACAATAATTAGAAAAAAATATTAAAAATAAGCTGTAATTAGTTAAACTTAGTAAAAATTATTGGTAATGACTAAAAATTAGTAAACAATGGTGATGATTAGTAAATATTAGTAGTAAACCTATATAATTAGTAATAATTTGTAATAATTAGTAAAAAATAAATGTAAATCACTATAATTATTAAATATTGGTGGTAATTATTAAATATTATTTTTAAATCAGTTTAATTATTAAAAATTAATAGTAATCAATCAAAATTTATAAAAATTATCAGTAATTAGTTAAAATTAGTTAAAATGAGAATTAAATGACTATAATTAGTAATAATTAATGTTTATTAGTAAAAATTACCAGTAATTATTTAAATACATCAATAAATCATTATAATTATTAAAAATTTACGTTAATTAGTAAAAATTAGCAATAATTAGTTTTAAATCATAATAATTAAGTAAAAATTATCACTAATTAGTAATAATTTGTGGTAATTAGTAAAAATTAGTAATAAAAAGTTGTAATTATTGGTAATTAGTAATAATTAGTGGTACTTTCTAATACTTAGTATTTATTATTATAAATTACTAGAAAACTAAAAGTAAAATAGGTCATCACACTACAGGTGATGCACAATGACAAATTTAGACTTGGTTGGCATAAATTGCTGCAATGAAAAATTTAAACATGGTTACCATAAATTGGTTCCATCACCTAAATATTGTAAAGTCAAATATTTAAATCTTTAGTAAATCATATAATTTCCAATCTTATGGGGATTAAAAATTATCAATTTGTGCCAACCATGTTCAAAATTTTCATTAGGTTACTAGAATCGAGGCGAACAAGATGTGAAGCGTCGATGGTAGTAACACCAGTAGTAGGAGGAGATGCATCAATGAAAAGACATGATTGAAATAAATTTGTGCAATGAAAAATTTGGACATGGTTGGAATAAATTCATTTCATCACCTAAATATTGTAAAATCTATTATTTACAAATTTTTAATAATTTTACAATTTACAATCTTTAAGTGATTAGAAATTACCAATTTGTGCCAACCCTATCCAAATTTTTCATTAGGTCACCAGAACTAGGGAAGATAGAATGTGATGCGTCGATGGAAGTAGCAACATCAGCGGGAGGAGATTCGTTGATGATAGGACATGGTTGGAATAAATTTGGGAAATGAAAAATTTGGACTTGGTTAGAATAAATTGGGTTCATCACCAGAATATTATAAAATATTTGGTTTTACCTTTTTAGAAAATCATATAATTTCTAATATTAATGTGATTAGAAACAACCAATTTATGTCAAATATGTCCAAATTTATCATTAGTTTGCCATAACTTGGGGAGGAAGAATATGATGTGTTAATGTAAATAACAACAACATCAGGAAGAGATGCATCGATCGCTAGAGTAGTAGCATGAGAAGAAAATGGAGTACATGCAATAGTTTTTGTAAATTAGATATATTTAGTTTTAATTAGTAAAAATTAGTGATAAATTTGGAAACATTAGTGATAAATTAGTATACATTTTTAATAAATCTCTATAATTATTAAAAATTAGTGGTAATTAGAAACAATTAGTAAAAAATTAGTGGTAATTAGAAAAAATTAGTAAAAATTAGTAGTAATTTGTAAAGATTAGTAAAAATGAGCATTAAATCACTATAGTTAGTAAAAAGTTAGGGTAATTAGTAAAAATTAGAATTAATTAGTAAAAATTAGACGTAAATAGATAAAATTGAAAATATTTAATAGTAAATTATATATTTTTTAATTTTATACTCTTTTATCAATAATATTTTTATTATATCAAATCATTATTAAAAAAGTTATTTATTTTATATTTTTTAGAGAAATTTGGAATAAGAAAGTCAACCATAGTCTGTATTACATTATCATTATTGGATACATCATCCCAAAAATCCAAATGGTTTTAGTGTAAATATTCTATATATTTTGGGTGTTGAATCTTTTTTATCATTTTCATCATCAAAAATAGAATTTGTTTTAGAAAGGAAATTTAAGAGTCCAAGTAAGAAATGTGATCTGAAGATGTTTTTCACATTTGATAATTTTGGGGGTTATCTATTGTGTTTTGGTTTCCAAATAGATTATATTTTTTGGTATCAACATGGTGAACACACTTTCAGAGAATATACTAATAATTTTATTCCAGATCCATCACAGTTTCAAAATTTAGTACATGATGTGGCTGGTATATATTTTCAACAAACTAAAACTCAAGATGATATTAATTTATCTACTGAGTTTTAATCATCTAAATTTTATGAGTTGTTGAAGTTCACTAAAGATGCATTATATACTAGTTGAAAGATAAGAAAATTTGAACTGATTTCAAAATTTATGGCTATTAGATCAGATAATGGAATGTCAAATAATTATTTTGATCAGGTATTGTCTTTGGTTAAAGAAATGTTACTTGAAGGAAATGTGTTTCCCAACAATTTCTATGAGTGAAAGAGGCTGGTTTGTGATTTGGGTCTTGGTTATCAAAAGATTAATGCTTTTTCAAATGATTTCATCTTATATTATGGTGAAAATGAATCGTTGGTGTTTATTTGAAGCCATTGATTGAAAACTAAATTTATTATGGAGTAATAGTGTTAGTACATATGATGTTGTTGAAAAACAAAATTTACTAATAAAATTTTAAATAATTTGGATAATTATTGACTTTATAGCATATGGAATGTTATCTAGATAGAGTAGACAAGCTCCAAAATCATGTCCGTTCTATGTGAGTGACAAAAAAGTTTTTATGATCGTCAATGGAAGAAAAACTTATTTTTTGAATACCATCAAATATTTATTTCTATCGATCATCCTTTTAATAGGAACATATATCATTTTAGAAAATGTACAATTGAAATAGATGGACCTCCAACATTGATATTAGGTATTTATTTAAAACCTATTGTCTCTTCATTACCTCCCATTACCTTTGGACTGACTATAAACCAAAAAAAAAATATACAGCTTTGGGAAATAACACAATTGGATAAAATAGTGTATTTTTGGGATATTCCATATTGGTCTGATTTTTTGGTCCGTCACATGTTGTATGTCATACATATTGAGAATAAATATTTTGAGAATATATTTTATATAGTGTTGAACAAATATAGTATGACCAAAGATAATATAAAGGTAAGATTAAATATTTCCCAAATATGCAGGTGACCAGAACATTAGTTGTTTGAAAATGTTAGATAACAGAAGTTAATAAATCCAAAAGTGGATTATACACTTTCTAAAGAAAACCACTTATTATTTTTTCAGTGGATTCTGGATTTGGTACTACAAAATGGCTATGTTTATAATTTTTCTAAATGTGTAAGAATTATTTATATTACCATATTAAAAATTCATGATTATACTCATATATAATGTTAAATTG
Organism: Viscum album; assembly: GCA_963277665.1. Lineage (NCBI taxonomy): Eukaryota > Viridiplantae > Streptophyta > Magnoliopsida > Santalales > Viscaceae > Viscum > Viscum album. The sequence continues at coordinate 789,467,245 of OY728166.1, forward strand.
ATAGTATATGACTCCCGATAGTTGAAGATAAATGATAAAAACTACTCGATGCATGATCTTGAGTTTTCAGCTGTGATATTTTCCTTGAAAATATAGAAACACTCCCTATATAGTGAGAAGCATGACATATATATTGATCACAAGACTCTAAATTATATATTCACACACAAGGATCACAAAATGCATAGAAGAATATGGTTACAGCTAATCAAGGACTATGATTACTCTATTTACCACTATCTAGGAAAGGAGAACAAGGTAGCTGGTTCTCTTAGTTGAAACAAACCTGCTACTCTGTCTATGGAATGTATTGATAAAGACCACATCTTTCTGAATATATAAAGGGCAGATCTAGAAATCACAATGATAGGGAATACATCCCACCTTTCCCAAATGATTTATCAACCTTATATCTAAGAGAAGATCAAAGAGGAAAAAGGGACGATCTGGAGCTTCAAAATAAGGTGAAAAAAGATAAGCTTCATGAATTCCATATCGATGATGATTGTCTGATTCAGTTTGTAACTTAGACTTGTGTACCTTTATCAAATAAGATACATAAGGAGATATTAAATAATGGACATAACTCATATTTCACTATCCATCATATATGTACCAAGATGTATCATGATCTTTGAGATCACTTTTGGTGGGATACCATAAAGAATGAGATTTTGGAGTATATCTCAAGGTGCTTGGTATGTCATAAATTTAAATTAGAGCAAAAAAAGTGCAAAGGGATGATAAAACCATTGGATATACCAACATGGAAATAGGATAATGTCACTATGGATGTTTTCACTGGTCTTCTAAATAAATCCATAGGAAACAATGCAATATGGGTTTTATTGGATTGAATTAACAAAACTACCCTCCTCATATTCATACGTGAATATTTCTCCTGGGAAAATTTTTCAAATATATAAATCAAGAAATTGGTGAGGATGTATGTGATTCCACTTTTGATTGTATCTGATCATGATCCAAGGTTAAATTCTAAATTCTTGAGAGTCCTTCAACATGCTTTGAATACATAATTGAATTTCCGTATGACCTATCACCCCCAAACTGATGACCAATATGAAAGGACTATTCAAATGCTTGAGGATATTCTAACATCATGCTCAATGATATTTAAAGTATTATAGTATCATCGTCTCCAATTGGTTTAGTTCTCATATAACAATAACTTCAACTCGAGTATTCATATTGCCCTATATAAGGCATTTTATGGGAAGCGATGTAGAACTTTTATTTTTTGGGATGAAGTTGGTCAATAGAAGCTACTTGGACGTGATATTGTGTAAGATATGACAAAGAATGTTCAACCCATCCAAAAACATATAAAATATTCTCAGATATAGAAAAAGTGTTATGCTAACAACTTTTAAAGGGATTTATAGTTTGGAGTTAGAGACAAAATTTTCCTTTTAATATCACTATGGGAAAGAGTCATGCGGGGAATATCATCCCTAGGTATATTGTCCTCTTTGAAATAATTTATCATATAGGAGTAGTGGAATATTGGATTTTACTTCCACAAAATATGGCTCAAGTTCATGATGTGTTCCACATATCACTTGTGAGGAAGTAAAAAACTAATCCCTCACATGTACTAAATATGGAGGTGGTATAAATAGATAATGAAATCTCTTATGAGGAGTATACAGTTAAGATCTTGGACCATAGAGATAAATTTCCACATAACAAGACAACTAACGTTGTCAAAGTTCTTTAATAGAACCATACGTATAAAGAGGTGATGTGGGAACCAGAGGAAACAATAAAACATAAGTACCATAACCTATTATCAACTAAGAATAAGATTTTAAATTTTAGGGACTAAATTTCTAAATTGGGGAATAATGTAAAGAACTTGAATTTTTAAATGATAATTTTTTTCCTAAATAACTTTTTGTTCTATTATATTTTATAATTATTATACACATAGAGAACATAGAGAGACAAACATCACTTTAGTTCATTAATGAAAATCATTACATTATTCAATGAATAAACCCATTAAAATTACAATTAGTATAATGGAATAAAAATGGAAAATAGAAAAACTATAATGGGAAAATATGGATCACCCAAATCTACTAGAATCATCCCTCCCATGAAAAAAATTATAGAAAAGAAACAAAATATTAGTAAACCAATCAATATCTTGGAAAATGGAAATATATAACCTTGGGAGGAAGTGTAATAAATATTGACTAAAATAATGAAGTGGTATTTATAGGAGGTAATGTGACCATTGGAATAGTAATGTGACTATTAGAATAGTAACCTGACCATTGGGAATTGTAACCTAACCATTGGAATATTAACTTAATCTTAAAAAAATAAAGTGTGATATAAGTAATATTTATCATGAGTAATATAAGTAAATATAAATATTATAATGCTTAAAAATATATATTATTATTAAAAAACTCAAAGAAAGTATAAATATATTTTTAATAAACTGTATTTCGTAAAAATCATAAATTTTATATTAAAAATTAAAATTTCCTATGATAGAAATTTATTTTGATAAAATAAATATTTTATTGAAATCATAACGTTGAAATTTTCCAAGGGTTATTTTTTAGAAATTTTATGAAATAATCAAATTTTCAGGTGGAAAATAAAAATAATGTTTTCCAGATAATCGATGTATCTTAAATTACACCATTCATGATGTAATAATGAAATAGGAATTTCTATAACTTGATTTTCATCCAAAATATATTTAATTTGATTAATGATTCATTAAAATACAATAAACTTAATTTCCAATCCCAAAAAGTATTTTCCAAAGTCTAATGTTTAAAGTAATGCATTAAAATATTATTTTGTTATTTTTACAAATTTATTTTTAATTAAATTAATAAATTAGGATTTTAAAGAGTGTTAATTTCTTAAAATCAAGTTATTTAATTCAAATAATTTCATAATTTAAATTATTTCACTATTACAAGGTTTACCTTGGATATAATAAATTATTCAAAATTTTATCCTTTTAAAACCTCTCTCCTCATGTATAAATAACCCCACTCCCTCCCTTTAGAAAAAAAACTCATTCTTATCTTACCAAATCCATTCATTTAATAATACCCTCTCTCTAAATACCCTTACAATTCCAAGGGATATTATAGAGTAAACCAATTCCAAACATCAATGTAATTTTAGTGTCGTACAATTGAAGTTACACCGAGGAAAGAGTAAGTTTCTATCAACTCTTCTCTATTTATATATATTTTTCCCAATTAATTTTAAAACCAAATATTATAAAATTAATTAGGAATTATTTTAGCATTATATTAATTATTTAAACCTACTTTAATTATCAAAATTATTATATATATAAATTTCAAACTTCCCTTTCCGGTTCTTTCGACAATTCCCCATCAATGATCAGTTAATTGAAAATGAGGACATTTCCAATCCTTTCCTTGTCACCAAACCTATGATTGGTTAAAATTAATTATTTATGAAATATAAAGGTATAAATTTATGTTTTTACAGGGTTATGTAATTATTTATACTAATTTATAAATTACCTCGAACAAAAATAATGACATCAAAAGAAAATAGGAAAATTTAATGAAAACATGATATCAAAACAATTAAAATTTAACAAAGAGTATTATAAATTATAATAAAATGATTATAATGTATATATTTTGGAAAAAATGAGCCTAATTAACTTCTATGTTTTTTTTAATAATCCTATGTTTATTACTTAGGATGTAGAAGAGAGAAGAAATAAAGAGGGATTTAAGGTAAGAGGATTCTTAAACCCAACTCCCTTTATTTGGGGTGTCACTCATTCATATCTTTTTTGATATGGATATTAATATAACGTACCATAAATATACTTTCAATATTATTAAATTTTATTTTAGGGATATAAAATTTTCTACCTTGATTTATAAACCAAATACAAATATTTCTCAAAAAAAATCTTTTCTTTCCAAAACAAATCATTGAATACTCATGTTTTGTTTATTAACCAATGAAAAATGATATTTTGTTCCAAATTATGATATCCTTTTTTAAATTTTTAACCCCCGTATTATTCATGAAATATTTATTTATTAAATCCTTATGAAACTCATTCCTTTACATGTGTTATTTCATGACTATGATTGTAATACATTCTATGTGGCATGTATGATTACACAAATATTATGATGTGATGGGTGGGACAATAATTATATAACCCTAAAATTTTCTGGGTAATGTTATGTATCTCATGGGATTATGTGTAATATTTGTGAACATGATGCTATTTTTTCACAATGATGATGTTATGATTTATGCACATATGTTATGTGTAAACATGATGCCATATTTGTTCACAACTATACGTGGTATTTGAAAACAATGACATGATTATTCATTTTTATGAATTTACACATTCCATATCTTTTTAAAATGTCTTCATCATTATTTTTATGATTATTCTATGCTTATAACATTATTATGATGATCATGCTCACCCCTATACTACTGATTCATGTCTCTTATTTGAGTTATGTTATCCATACCCTCACTGGGATTTTATCTCACCCCCTTCTTTTATATATATACTCAGGTGAATTCATGTACTAAGGATAATGTGAGAGATTTTAAGTTGATAAAGAAGAATAATTTTAATAATGTTTATGTTTTGTTATGTATAAGTGATGTATGATCCTAATTTCCCAATGATACCAAACCTCATAATCCTTAAATATAAAATTATTATGTTGTTTATCTTTAAAATGATGTAATATTCATGTAATAAAACAAAGGTTTTCTATAATAAACGTACAAATGTATTTTCATAAAGGTAATCATAATATTAAACTGCACGTGTAAAGGTAAGTAAGTACTCATTTAAGGGTAACAAATCTCATGCGTAAAGGTAAAGGGTCATTGTGTAAATGTAGATGGGAGCTTACAAAAGCGTAACATGTAATTATAAATAGATACATAAGGGTAAAACATGATCATATAAGGGTAATACAAGGCTTTAGAAACTTATGTAAAGGTAAAAATAATTTAATAAATCATGCGTAAGGGTAAAAAAATTAACATAGAAATTTAATTTTTCATAGAATAAAACCTAAAATAAATATGTATAATAATATAAATAATAAAAAAAAAATGATGAATCAACTAATTAACAATTAAATTCAGTAAAATTTTTACTTTAAATAAATATAATAATATTTATAATTACAAAAAAATAAATAATTAAAGTGATTCAAACAGAAACATCCATGACCTTTTGAAAACATTTATTTAAATATAAATATTTTATAAATCAAGTAGAACAATATTTTATTTTAGAAAACTTTGAAATATTAAAAATTAAGTTGTATATAAAACAAAAAAGATGGAAAATATGTGTTCATATGGAAAATGTTAAAAAGAGATTCTTTTTGTTGAAAACAACCCATACTGAAAATGTTAAAAATTCATAAAAACTTTTAAAGAAATTCATATTAATATAAAATGACCTCAAACAATTATTTTTTCATATATAAATACATTCATAGAATCATTCAATTAATATTGATATGGTAGAGAAAGATTTCTGATTGAAATGGAATGCGGTATCAGGTTTCTTACAACAGGTAAATAAAGAGATAAGGGGTAAATAAAATAGTTATAACACATGTAAAAACCTGAAGAATAACAATAAGAAAATAAAATTATGGTGGTTTTTAGCAATAAAAAAATAAAAATTCCTAAAATGTATTATTATTAAAAAATAATCCCGATTTGAAATTGAGATTGATGAAGAAACCCTTACAATAATGGTAACATAAGAATCAAACAACATAAGTGGGTTACCATAAAATAGAAATGAAAATACCAGGAATAAAATATTTTCATTATAATGAAATAAAATAAGTTAGTGAATAAATCATATAAAATAAATTCTAGTGCATAATATCAAACATGTATCATATAATTAAAAATAGGAAAAAATGGACTTTACAATGATGTAATATTTTGAAATGAAAATACATATAATGTATAACATGATATTTATTTTCAAATACCCTAGATTAAATGAAATATAAGAAAAAAATATATCCATATCTAATACATACACCACCAAAACAAACAAGTGGTGAATGTGAATCATATCTTAATGAAATAAAATTAAGATCCAAAAACCCTAATCTTGGGTCCTGATTCATTTTGTACGTGCACCTAAAATCCTGAATAATTAAATTAGGTGTATTAAAAACTTTCTTTAGATTTTTTTAATATATATTTCATTTTATAAGTCTTATTTATTATCATATTTTATTTATTTATTAAATTTATTATGTCTATTACTTGAGTTGGTTCATTTTATTTTTCAGAACCTTTTTTGGAATATATGCCTTTGTCAAATGTATTGTAAAATAGATTAATAATCTAAAAAATTTTTATAGTTTCACTCATTTTATTATACCGTTATCAAAAAATTTATATAGTTCCATAGGTTTTCCAAAAAAGGATTCAAATTAAAAAAGGTGTCTCGATATGTTCATTTGTGGCGATTAAGTTAACTATGACTATTTATTATTAATATGAATTGTAGAATATAAAATATTATCATTAAATAATATTAATAGTTTCATAAATATCATTATTATACATTAAATAAATTTTTATATTCAAATATGTTAGGATGTAATGGAAAAAATGAAATGAATCATTTTGTGGAGGCTTTAGTTGCACGTACAGGAATGACACTCTCATTTATCATATTACATGAGAGGGGTTTAAAAAATAAAATATTCATCACTTAATAATATCAACCATGTTATAGTTATTATATTTATTTACTAAATAACTCCTTTTGATCATCCATTTAAGGTGGTCATGAAAAATAGAACATGCTATTTATAGAGGTGGTAGTCTATACAAACTTATGACTGCATCTTTATTATTTGAATGGTTTTGGGGGAGGTAGAAAAGTGGTATCTCATTATTATAATAACATTAAAAATATTAATATTATTTATTTTATCATACTTTATTTGATATAAAATATTTTATACGGTAGAATAAGAATGGAACTACGAGGGATCAGTTTTCAGCGTTACCTCTCCCCTTGGAAGTTCTCTATTTGGCTAAACCTTAAGAATCCTTAGCTTGGTATTTAGACAATAAAATGGATTATATGAGGTGGGTGTAGAGTTTAGGCTATAATATTTTAGTGTTTTTGTAGGTATTAATCTTCATAATTGGTGTATAAATATGGTGGAAGTGGTCTCCATTAATAAGTGAAGAAAATGGCACTTTTGTAAATACTCATTAACTTTTTCAATGATGGAATGGAACTATTCATGGGTCAAAGGATCAAAATGGAAAATAATGATGTGAGGGGTGAAGTAATTAAAATAATAACTACACCATTTTTTGGTTCAATGTTTTAAACTTATTTTTATGCTTCCACCATTAGATTTTAACTTTTACTTTTTTGGTTTTCACTTTAGTAACTAGTTTTTACGCAAATAAACTATATTTTTAAAATAATATAAATTAACCCCTATTACTTAATTTCGATATTATAAAACCAAATTTAGTATCAATATAATATTATTCAATTTCTAAATATTATAAACTTAATTTTTAAATTAAAACATTTAATATATAGAAAAAAATTATTTCTAGAAAAAAATGTTATTGTTACCAGTAAGTGTTATTAATGTTATTTAGTATTGTTTAAAAATTTAATGAGTAGAAATATATTTATATATGGTATTAAAAATTATGTTAAATTAATTTTTTAGAAGATATCAATTTATTTGATTAGATGGAAATTACACAATGTCAATCAACTATTCTCTGAAAATAACAGTTTTACCATTATCATGGTACTTAACTTTAATATTAGTAATCTTATTTTTTTGGATTAAATTGAAATGGATATTTTTAAATAATTTGAATATATTTTTATAAAATATTAAATCCATTTTTTAGATTTAATTTCTACAAGTAATGAAAACTAATTTTTAATTTAAGCGAATAAAAATAGTTTTTAGAGTAAAATATCACTTATGTTTCCAAAATGTTAAACATGGATTTTATAAATTCAATACAGTGTTATAATTTTTTTATTTTAGTTTATAAGTATATTTTTTTTATAAAATAGGTTTTAAAAAACTTTAAGTTATTCTTGTATTATGATAAATTCATAAAAGTGACTGTATTAGAAAAATATGTATTTTTTCACTCTTAATCTAAAATTCAACTATTTTAGAAAAATATCTTAAATTAATTATAAGATAATATTAAAATGATTAATTCAAAAATTTATTTAATTTTTTAAAATTCAATTTCTAAAATTTATAAATTTATCATTTAAATGAAAATACAATATATAAAGAAAAACTAATTTTATTGAAAAATGCCCTATAAAAACATTAAGTGTTCTTAATCATATTCTTCATGAATTTAAAATTTATTAAAATAATTTATTTACTAGTGATTTTATTATTTTAAAATTTATCAATAATATTCATATAATATATCTTGGATCATTTTAGTTCATTGTTGCATGTGAATCATGTTGTAATCGCGGGTACCCTAGACCCAACTTGAACAATATTTTTGTTTACCATATCATGTATATAGTTCAATATACATGATGTTTTCTTACCATTATTGTGTATAATTTTATGCGCACACTATTTAATGGTAATTTTCATATATTAATTTTTGTATCAAAAGGTTATAGCAGATCCCATACAATAATGAGAACCTTGAGATACTATGATAGTAATCTTAAACAAATGACTTTCTGTATAAATACATCATACTAAATGGAAACAATTAATGCTTTACTCTCAAGTGTTTGGGGTCATATGTATTGAGAATTATTCTCTTGAAGTTTATACTTGGTGATCTCTAGTAGTGATATCATTAGCATAAAACTATCAATAGGAACACCACATGTTTCACGTGTCATTGGTTGTTCCTAACAATAGACATTTTTATTGGTCTCCTGACTTGAGATCATTATCAATGTGTGCCATTTTTTTGTATACATTGATGCAAGGAAAAAACTAAGATAATGAAATTATGGAGAGGTAGATTGTGTTGGGTGCTTCATTGGTGGTATGGTATTGGTTTAATGTTCAAGAAAGGATTTTTTTACTTTTAGGTTGAGGAAGTAATTTATCTCGAGCGTTGTTGATAAGGATGGTAGTACTGTGATAAGTCCTTAGACAAGGTAGTTGAGGGTAAATTCATCTAAATATATCAACAAATAATAAATAACGAAAAGGGTGATGACATAAGTGTGCATCCTGCTTTATGAGATATCTAAATACAAAGAGATTATAGTGCACAATGCACGTTCATAGGTTGGTGTCATTACTATAACTTTACTTATCTCTTTAGGGGACCTGATGTATTTCTAGACTCTTCTCTTATTCTGTGAATATTATTCACTACTATCGAGGTAAGGGTTTAGAGGATCACACACAACAACATATTCAAGAATCTTCCCTATTCAGTTGAATATGTATATTGGATATTGTGGGCCCTACCAAAGGGTATGAGTGTTGTCCAATTTATTGATCACCAATAAATAAATAAATTCATATTATTCAAATTTTCAATAATTGGGTTATATTTATTGAAATTATTTACAATTTAAGTAAATACAATGAATAATATTAATCTAATGAATATTATTTTAATATTCTAGGTTCATTTAATATTAATTTGGAATTATGAGTTGAGATAATGACTTGGGTTTATCACGTAATATATTATATATATATTATATGTATATGATAAAACAATAAATAATATTTATGATTCATTTTATTTCATTATAATTATTTATTTAGTTGACGTTAAATAAATAGGGGTCAGGGAACCTACTATGCAGTTTGAACATCCACTATAAATAGAGAGAGGATATCACACAAAAAACTATTCATGGTGATATTTCTAGAGCCTCTCTCTCCTCTCCCTCTTCCTAAAAATAGAAAATCTAAATCTAAGGTATTAGATTGAGTTTTACCTCATGCAACGAAGGCATATCGATGTGGTGATTGTCAGGACATCGAAGGTGTCATCAAATCACTGTGCTAGGAACCATAATTCAACAATCGAAATTCTAGTGGATTTTTGAATCACATGTGAATGGTATAGAGGGATTCTGATTCAGATCCTTTGTACAATGATCTCCGACGACAAGCAGATGTTGACCGCAACTTTAGATCTGAAAGGGTTTGTTTTCATTTCATGTTTTGTGATCTGTTTTGTTTATATGAGATCCTCAAACTATGCCATGTATTAGGTCATCATAGATGATAAGTCTCATCATCCTCATGATGAAAAATTTTAAAATACCTTTCCCACTGGCTTCTGATATTACCCTGGAACCTTCAATTGGTATTAGAGGGATTTTGTAAATTATCTGAGTTAAGAAAAATTAAGTTTCATTTAATTTTAGTAGAGGGTTTAAAAAATATCCCAATGAATCCAACTATGATTCAATTCGAGGTCGGATGGCCAATTTATGGCCATCTAAAAAAATATAGATTGAAAAAAATTGTTTAATGGGTATTAAAATTTAAAACAATCAGCTTTTTTTTCCTGATAAACTCGTGCACTCCAACCAGTTATGGACCGAATGGTCTTATCCGGGTGTTTTATAATTACACCAGTTTTGTGGATTTTGATAATAATAATAATTATTATCTTTTTTATAATAATCATAATTTTTTATTATTTTTATTTAAAAGTACAATTTCATAGCCTTAGAAAATAATTTCATAAAAAATATTTAGAGTTAAAAAAAGGGGTCACTAGAAATTAGTGCAAAACAATTTTTGTCCTTCGACTAGAGTTCCACGCATGAGAAAAAAATATAAAGGCGATAAAGGCAAAAAGGGAACTTTTTGGAGGTGTCAACTTGAGCAGGACCCCCCGGGTCTTCCTCCTCCCCACGCCTATTGAAGAACGAGGATGGTGGCTGCCCTATGGATCCCTCCAAGCCAACCATCATCGTCGATGGCTATCCGACCTCATCCGATAGAACCTCAAAAATAGAAAACCTCCTCCAGGCTGGCTGCCCTTCCCCTCACTAAGCACCTTCATCGAAAGCCTCCTAGCCAGAGCAGCCACATGCCTCTACCTCAGATCACTGGACCACCCATCCAATCTCCCTCCTCCTTCCATAACGAGCATCAATAAGCCCTCACTAGACTTTTCTGAGACCTCCCATCCATGCTGTGGGTCTTAGTCCACTTGTTTAGATATGTCCCTCAATCCAAACACTAACGCACACCAGAGTTCCCTCTACCATAGTTGCTCGATGCCAGTTAGGATTATAACGATCTTGTTTTTTTCATAAATTACTATTACATAATTTTATAGATAAAATAATTACACAAACAGGACCAAAGGTTTAGTGTCTTGGGAATACTAGTACCATACACAACATTTACAAAATAAAACATAAACATTAATTTAATTACTTCTTCTTTAGTTTCTTATAGGTCTTCACATTTTCCTTAGTACAAGTAGTAACGTGAGGATATACATGATAAAGGGGTGAGCTAAAATCCTATTAAAAGGATGGATAAGAACATGAAACAATATAAAATGGTGTGAGAATAATCATTATCACAATAACATAGTCCTAGGATCATAATCATTATAGTAAGCATTAAGAAAAGGCTTGTAATGTGGTAATGCATAAAATATAAACATCATGTCTTAGTGGTCAACTACCACACATAGTTGTGAAAAAATCTAGCATCATGTTAATGAATATTTCACTTTTTCATGAGATAAATAACATTAAACAATTCATTGGATCACTATATAATTCTAGGTGCACCCATCACGTCATAATATTTACATTGCGCTATATACTTCTAGGGGAACCCGTCACATCAAAACATTTACATTATCATGCATTATTTATCAGTATTGAACATAAAATATCCCATGGGAAGGAATGAATTTCATTTAATAAGAATATATTCATAAATTTTGGGTTCCCAAATGAAATAGGAAATAATATACTTGATATAATAATCGTCAACCTTGAGTGAAGAAGAAACAATCTCGAGAAGTAAAAAGTGTATTTTTTTGAAAGAAGAGTTCTTTTAGAAAACATTGTGTTTGTCATAAAATTAAGTAGAAAACATGTATATCCCATACAAGGTAATATAATGATTAATCAATTATATTTAAGGAATATCCATACAGAAAATTAGGTGAAAGAGGGAAAACCCAAAGAAAGAGAGTTGGGTTCGAGAAATTCCCTTACCTTGCATCCGAATGCTTTCACCACTTTAATATCCCATATAATCACATTATATTAATTAATTAACAAATATAGAACCTTTTATTCAATAATTTTATTCATTAATTTTTTTTAATTTCATTTATGGGCTTCTATATGAGTTATAGAGTTTAATTTCATCTTTTGGGAGTGTTTGTTTTCTTAGTTTTCATGATCGGTTCACTTGTATACATGAATGGAAGTTCATGTAAAATGAGGATAAATATCTATAATTGTTATTTTATGTTATTAATTATCTTCTATATGTTTAAATGATATTATAAAGAATTTTTTTATATTATTTGAGGATGAATCATTAGATAAAAGTTAATGATGATCATTTTAGGTTAATTTTGGTGGCTTTTCGATCACAATGTATTTATATTGTTTTATCATTTATTATTATGTATAAATGTTAGTTACAGAACATAAAAAAGTTTATAAAATACAATTTTGAATATTTTTTTCAAACTTTTAATGGTTTTATTGACATCCTTAAGGGTGTTAAAGGAAAATAATAGTGCATCTCCCATGATGCTGGTAAATTGACATATCATGGGAAACAATTTCATTTTTAGAATAAAAGAGAGAGAGATAGAGAAAGGAGTTTGATGATAGATATTACATTAAAATCATGGAATTAAATTATATAAAACATACTATAGTTATCATTCCATTTGTATAATAGAAGGTTAGGATAAGAGGAGAAGAGAAATAAAATTGAAAAGAAATTAAAAGAAAAAGGAAGAGGATTTTACCTCTTAGATTTATCCTCCTTGAGAACTTCCTTAGGAAAAAGTTTTTTGCCTTTTGATGAGAAAAAGAGGTCTTGGATGTGGGAGAGGGCCTTGGTAAGAGGTTTGGTTAGAATTTGGTCAATTCTAAAATCTTGAGAGGTGTGAGGAGAAGTGGGGGTGAGGGTGGTATTTATAGAGGAGGAGAGGGGTGTTTTCCCATTATTTAATTCATTAGTTTATTATTTTGGTCAAGACACACAATTTTTTTGATTTTTGAGACTAAATAAAGTAATTAGATCATGTGATTTATAACTAATGGTTATTACATCATCCATGACTCAAGGAGTAGTGTATTTAATTTATAATGTATTAATACTATAAATTATCATATTTTACTAATCACAGAAAATTCAAGTATTTCAAAAAAAATCCCAAAAATTCTACCTAGATATTTTGAGAAATATATAATTCAAAAATGAAATCAATTTTATCAAAATAATTTTCTAAATATCAGTAATTTAATTTCTAATTAAAATCATCATTTACTTGGAAAATAAATATTTTAAAATTATAAATGATTTTATAACAACTAGAAAAACTATTAAGGTATCACATAATTATATTACAATCATAAGACATTAAAATTTTAATTTATGGATACATTTTATGAAAACAAAGTTTCTTTTAAATTATTAAATTAATCATAAAATTGTAATTAAATATTTATGACTTAAAAAATACCAACACTTAATTAATAATTTTTTAATTACTTATTTAATTATTGTAACACCCCAAGATTCCACGATACATTTCTCTTTGAATAATACAGTAGCGTGTGTTGTACGAAACTTCAAGTTCTAACACACCACAATCAATCAAACTAGCCGTTATGAATAGTAATACCTACTTTTTGAAATTTTATACATTTTATCTTTCAAAATGGACTTCATTTTTGGATTCAGAATTTTGAAATTATCCTAGGGTTAAATTTTGGTACTTTTCGGATAACTTTCATATTTTGATGAATAGTGAAAATTACTAAATTTTAATTAAAAAACAAATTTTTTAATCGAAATAATTAATAGTGATAAATTATGAATTTGAGTGGATTTAAAGTATATTTAGAATATATTTTTACCATTTAATACAATTTTGGTCATTGGACATAATTTCACAATTAAACCAGACATAATCAGGTGCCAATCTTTTGATAATTATTATCTCTTAAAAACACGCTTTTTGTTTTGACAGCGGGAATTAATTTTAAATTAATTTCTGACACTTCTGCATTTTTAATTTGGAAAAATGGATTCCATATTTGGAATCAGGATGTCCAAATTGTGTAAATAGGTAACTTTTATTTTTAGACATTTTGAGTAATTACTTCGGTAAATATTTTATTTACCATGGTTAAAGGGTAAATCCGGTAAATAAGGGTTAAACAAATAATATTATAATAATACTAAATTACCCTAAAACGTGTCTTAAGCTTATTGGTGGATACATTTCTGACCATGGGCATATTTGGGTCGATTTCGGGACCCCATGGAGCCACTTGTAGGTGATAGGGACACTTTATTTTAATTAAGTTAAAATAAATACAAAATGACAAAAGCATATATCTTTTAGCAAAACAATTTTTACACAGGGTTATACATGTTGTATTTTAGACTATAAAAATTCATTATAAAGATAAAAATATTTCCTACATAATGATATTTATTTATAATTTTTAGACATTAAATGATTTAATTTATTTATGACACAATGATGATGCAGTAATTACCATAATAGTGAAAAATTAAAATAATTGATATTATAAATACCCAAATAAATATAATTTGAGACTTTTAATGAATTAAAATAATTTTCTAGGTTAATATGACATATTAGGATTGATTTAATTTATTTTTTTCGAAGTAATCATTCTGTTAGGATTTTCACAAAAATAAATTTTCTAAATAGTGTCAAAATTGACATAAAAGTGTTTTTAAAACAAATATTATATTATTAATTGATATTAAATTCCTAAAAGTCTAAGTTTCGGCCAAGAGACTTATATAATTACAGGTGTATCATTAATGGACCACTTGGGAATCTCTTGGAGGTATATAGTAAGTTTATTAACTATATAATATAAAAATACAAAGTGACATGGTAAGTGTCAAACTAATTAACTAAGAGTTAAAACCAAAAGATAAGGTTAATATAATGACCCAAACCTGTCTAAATCCAATTGGTTTAGTGGTTTTCAACCCATAACCACCTTAAACTTTAAATAATCCACTTTTGAGCCATTATAAACCGAATATGAATTTATTATAAAATAATATTTCTAGCTTTTCCAAAGGTGCCCCTCACCCCTCTTATAAAAGGGCACTCCCCCTTCCCATTAATTCACACCTTTAAAGACTTTTGGTTCGGCCAAACCCTACCCAAATTCTCTCTCAACTTCCCTCAATTAATCCTAGAGGCCTTCCTTTATTCAGAAAACCAACCTAAGGAGCCTTTGTGATCAAATCAAAAGGAAGAACCCGAAGAAGAGGTAATGATTTCACCACCCTTTTTCAAGTTCCTTTCTTCTTCTACTTATTCTTTCTTTGTTATTAAAATTCTAAAATAATTACTCCAGTATATTATATATACATTGATGTTATTATAAACATGGTACAATCATATTTCAGTATTCTATCCATCCTTTGAATGACTTGTCACCATACGTGCGTACGTACGGCTTACCGTCTCCACGTCGTGGTGTAATTGTTATTCAAAATATTATTTTTTGGATAGGTATAATAATGATGTGTAATTCATGTAAATAATAAATATAAATGGTAATGATTCTGTATATATGATATACAATAAAATTAAATATTATTTTAATATCAAAAGAATGATACTGTTGCTCGTGCGTACGTACGGACTACCGTCTCCACGAACGCGATGAGATTCATTCTCCATCGTATCCATTCAAGACTAATTCTCATTTAATGATTAAAAATAATGTTTAAATATTTTACATAATTCTGGATATGAATAATATACATCCCATTAGTAACAAATATGGCTCAAATAACATAGGATATAAAGGAAAATGAACCCGTTAACACCCGAAACGACGATAATTCTAAGATATTATTAACAAATCAATGTTAAAAGATCATATATGATATCATATTAATTAATATGATTCTTGTATAATTCAATAAAAATTATGTCACCATTATACAGGAGGTTAACCTACCCTCGACCAAGGAAAAAGTACAAAGTAAGGGGTTTCTTATCTTACTTTTAATTCCATGAGAATTCCATTGTTCACCACTTATTTATTACATGTGGTGTGTGTAATGCCAATATTTGTATTCATTGTGTAATATACTTTAATTCATGTATATTTACATCATAATTGTATGATCCTTCTTTTATGGGTGTATGTTTTGCATGTTACCAAATCAATAAGGGAATTTGAAATTTCAATTTCCACTCATTCGACTTTACGCATACTTCATTGATTATTTTACTCCAAGATTATGTGTAGAATCACTATTCATTTTATTATGTCATAAATTCCACTCCACTTTCTGTGGATATAATTTTGATATACATAATCAATCCATTGATAAATTATCAGGTCATCAGTATGAACTTGATAAGAGTAATTTTTACTCAATCTCGATTTGTTGAGTTAAACATCCAATTCATTGGTGTTGTTTTTACAAGAATATGTGTGAATGTCATCTGATTGATTTACACTAAATATCCAATCATATTGAGTGTATTTATATTTGTCACACATAATTATGTCGTTGATTTATCCTTAACCTAAGGATATGGTCTTTATAAGAGAATTCATCTCAATTTACATTCCATTGAGACTTCTTTGTTGTTATTCACCAAATCACTTTTATATGGTGTATATAATGTACTTTTACATAGTATATCATGAATAACTTTATTCTCAGGATAATAAAAAGTTTTGATTACCTCAATTATTTGTATTCAAGTTTCTCTCTTTTGTTTAGAAACTCTAACTAAAATACCATTTTTAAATGATTTAAAGACTTATTCTTCTAAATATTTATCATTAATGTCCATGTTTTAAAAATGGTTTTAAGGATTTATTTATATGGACATTAAAGTTTTAAAATTAAAACTCCTTTTAAAAGTTTCAAATTGGTATGGGACACTTTGATTCTAAAATCTATTTTAAATGGATTCTTGAATAATAGGGTGACTTTTAAATGATTTCAAGAAAAAAGGGGGATATTTCACTCTAATTGTTTTGATGATTATTTTCATCTATGTCAATATCCTTCATCATTCTCAATTGAGGTTAATATGATACAATACAATCTTCCATATTGTATAGAATGAGTTATGTTTGACTGTGGATGTTCTATTTTTATACCATTCATGGTTTGTGGATAAAGTATTTACATTTCGTATGCTATTTTTAATACGAATGTTAATGTTAGGTTAAAAACTTTTCATATGAGGAATGCATTGGACTTAGTAAGTGACGGGTGGAGCCCGCTATAGCTCCTCGATGCATCGGTAGGTCTCATGAGACAAACTAGAGTCTTGGCATGAGGCCTTGACAAAATCTTAATTATAGTCTTGGCACGAGGCCTTTGCTACGTGGTTATGATAGTATGGAATTATGCATTCCATCATTATGAAAGTGGTTATTGATATTGCATGTGATTATTCGATTAGTAGAATATCCATGTGATTAAATAAATGGCATTATTATTTTTTCCATACTACGTTTAATTTCAAGTTTAAAAGACTTTTGTTTTAGTTATACATTGCCTTAAATGTTTATTCCTATTTATGAAAGTTTCCGCTATATTGTTATCCTTACTAGGCATTTGAGCTCACCCCTTTTCTATGTTTTACTTTTCCCAGGATGTGAAGAAGTAATTTATGAATGACTGGCAGTGATATTATGATGGGATAACAGTGTGGACTATGGAGACAATATGTTGTTGTAGTAGTTTTTCACTTTATGATGTAATGTACACTTTATGAATGTATCTAGTTATTCCAAGGCTACTAAACGAATCGGTCTTTCGAGACTTGATATTTCTTGTGATCATGCCAATGTTATGTAATAATGCACCGACTCTGGGTAACTGGGGTCGGGGCGTTACCGTTGGTATCAGAGGAAGTTTAGTACAAACCTTGGAAACTAGATTTAGATAAACTCTGATTAGAGCCCGTAGACCTAAGATGAACATTGAGGATTAGTATAGAAGAAATTCCTTGAATTTTGGTATTGTAGAGATTTTGTGAGTTTTCATAGCAATACTTCCCTGTCTGGATACGAGCAGGTAGAGGCGGTTCTGGCACAGATGTACCTAGGGGTAAAACTCGAAAACACCGCTTTGATCTAGACTCGAACGAGAACTGGTGCACGAAAACGGGCCTTGCTGCACTCTTGGTTACGACACTCCCGGGGGATATGCTTAGGATAATTTACATTTTCTTTACAAACCGATTTGATGTATTATATATAAGATGAGAGTAAATGACCTTGGTTAATCCTAATGTGTTTCAAATTGAGAATATGATGACATGATATTCTCTAAATGATTTTATGACTACTGTTACTCACACAATGCTTTCTGGTTTTAGTCAATGGCTGGATTCCAAGGAAGTCATAGTGACTTTGAGAATGATGTACAAGGTGGGAATAGTGGTGGCAATGAGCAACAAAATGGAATGTTGATAGCCGTAAAAGATATCGTCTTCATGCCAAATCAATTTTCTAAAAATATGATCAACAATATATATATTAACCAATTCCCGGACTCAACAAAGAAGAGAAAGATGATGAATGATACGAGCTCCAGCAGTGGAGACCATAGAGAAAGGAATCCTCAATTTCCATCATGCAGGAAATGTGGAAGGAGACACCCAGGAAAGTGTCTCAATGGGACAAAGAAATGCTTTAAATGCGGGAAGGAAGGACATAAAGTGAAGAATTGCTGAAGAAAAATTAAGAGTACTATGGAAGAAGATAAAAATGGTCCCAAGAATCTATTTACAATCATTGGACGTAAATGTATGGGACTTGGCCATTACCTGAGTGAATGACCTATTCTATAGGATATTTTCTTGGTAAAAAAAGAAGCGATGTGGAAATAAATGGTTGGAGAAATGTTTAAAAAGTATTAGTGCTCCTTATTGATGGGTTTACTTTGGAATAATTTTCTCTTGTATATGTAACCCTACAATTTTCCATGTGAGAATGATATTTTATGAAGAATTATCTTTTCTCTTGTGGATATAGTTATAAATAACAATTTGGTTTTATATGATCATTGGGTTTGAAGCAATTACAAGTTATTGTAATTTGGGATGAAAATTCAAGGTATGAGATAACATTTGTGGTTAAATTATGTTATGGTTATTTTGAGGAATTTATCTCATTTTGGTAATGTTGTAAAATATAGTTTTTGAAAAAGGACAAAACGCAGACCGTGTGACAACCCGTCGCGTCGGACAAAGTTGTGGGAATCGAACCCACAACCAAAGTGTGATTGGGATTTATCACCTACCACTGGAATACGTGAAGTCCCCGGTTAGTGTGACTATTATTTTTAGTTAAATGATTTTATTGATCAATAATAAGTTTATTTGGGTTCTTATGTCTTATCAAATGAATACCCTTAGTATAGGAAAATGATTTGGTAATTAAGTGATAAATGTTATTTTGGAAGTTGTTCACTTTGTTGTGAACACTATATGCCCAAGGAAAATAGAATACTATGGGGTTTTATTTGTGGAGTAATGGTGGATTTTTTATCTACGTTTTTATTGTGGATTTATAGTGATTCAAGTAATTTATGGAAATGATTAACCTATAATAGAGAATATGTGATTAGGTTAATTACTTTTAAGTATGTGACATTAAGAGTAGTTGATGTCATTTGGAGATACAATTTAACATGGAAGACTACATAACCAAATTCTTCTAAGTTTTGGGTTTCAATATTAGTTTGGATCATATTGAAGGATTTTAAGGACAATTGTTTATTGAATGGTATTTATTTAATGTTGGGGTATTGATTTTAGAAATTAATATTAGTGTTTATTTATCTCAAGGAATATCCTTTTGGGGGATCATTAGATCTTGTACTAACCATTTTGGTTTTGATTAATCTCTAAAGACAATTTAAATATATAGTTTATCCTACGTGGATCATGTGATTCTATAGAAGTTTATTCTAGCTCTTCCAGTGTGACCAAGTCTTCTTGAATACTCATCGTTAAAAAAATGAGTTAGTGGCCGAAATTTATTAAATAATGAAACTCTACATAAAAAGTAAGTATATATCTTTATTTTTTAGTCAAACTCTGAATTGAATTCCTAATCCTTATGTAATGTAACTTAAAAAAAAATGTTGTCCGTTTACTTTTCCTCTTGGGAGACAAATGACCGTTTGTCCCAACACAAGTTTGTGGTTTTCTAATTGTTAACTTTCTCCTGATCATGTTTTCTATCCCTCTCCATCAAAACTTGACACTTATTTTATCTTCCATATCCATATTTTTCTACATGGAATCCTAGTATAGGTTATCTCGGGTGACCTTTGTACTTTTTTTTTAAAGTGATAGTTTTATTGACTCTTTTTCCGATGTGGAACTTTCCATTACATTCCCAATCCCAATTTTAAAAATTGTGAGGAAAAAATTTATTGAATGAGGGGATAATGTAACACCCCAAGATTCCACAATACACTTCTCTCTGAATAATACAGTAGCGTGTGTTGTACGCAACTTCAAGTTCTAACACACCACAACCAATCAAACTAGCTGTTATGAATAGTAATACCAACTTTTTGAAATTTTATACATTTTATCTTTCAAAATGGACTTCATTTTTGGATTCGGAATATCGAAATTATCCTAGGGTGAAATTTTGGTACCTTTCGGATAACTTTCATATTTTGATGAATAGTGAAAAATACTAAATTTTAATTAAAAACAACTTTTTTAATCAAAATAATTAATATTGATAAATTATGAATTTGAGTGGTTTTAAAGTATATATATAATATATTTTTACCATTTAATGCAATTTTGGTCATTGGACAAAATTTCACAATTAAACCAGATATAAACAAGTGCCAATCTTTTGATAGTTATTATCTCTTAAAAACACGCTTTTTGTTTTGACAGCGAGAATTAATTTTAAATTAATTTCTGCCACTTCTGTGTTTTTGAATTTGGAAAAATGTATTCCATATTTAGAATCAGGATTTCCAAATTTTGTAAATTGGTAACTTTTATTTTTAGACATTTTGAGTAATTACTTCGGTAAATATTTTATTTACCATGGTTAAAGGGTAAATCCAGTAAATAAGGGTTAAAAAATAATATTATAATAATACTAAATTACCCTAAAACGTATCTTAAGCTTATTGGTGGATACATGTCCGACCATGGGCATATTTGGGTCGATTTCGGGACCCCATGGAGCCACTTGTAGGTGATAGGGACACTTTATTTTAATTAAGTTAAAATAAATACAAAATGACATAAGCATATATCTTTTAGAAAAACAATTTTACACAGGGTTATACATGTTGGATTTTCGACTATAAATATTAATTAGAAAGATAAAAATATTTCCTACATAATGATATTTATTTATAATTTTTAGACATTAAATAATTTAATTTATTTATGACACAATGATGATGTAGTAATTACCATAATTGTGAAAAATTAAAATTATTGATATTATAAATACCCAAATAAATATAATTTGAGAATTTTAATGAATTACACTAATTTTATAGTTTAATATGACATATTAGGATTTATTTAATTGACTTTTTTCGAAGTAATCATTCTTTTATGATTTTCACAAAAATAAAGTTTCCAAATAGTGTCAAAATTGACATAAAAGTGTTTTTAAAACAAATATTATATTATTAATTGATATTAAATTCCTAAAAGTCTAATGTTAGGTCAAGAGACTTATATAATGATAGGTGTATCATTAATGGACCACTTGAGGGTCGCTCGGAGGTATATAGTAAGTTTATTAACTATATAATATAAAAATACAAAGTGACATGGTTAGTGTCAAACTAATTAACTAAGAGTTAAAACCAAAAGATAAGGTTAATATAATGACCCAAACCTATCTAAATCCTATTGTTTGAGTGTTTTTCGACCTATACCCACCTTAAAATTTAAATAATCCACTTTTGAGCCATTATAAATAGAATATGAATTTATTATAAAATAATATTTCTAGCTTTTCCAAAGGTGCCCCTCACCCCTCTTATAAAAGGGAACTCCCCCTTATATTTAATTCACACCTTCAAAGCCTTTTGGTTTGGCCAAAACCTACCCAAATACTCTCCCAACTTCCCTCACTTAATCCTAGAGTCCTTCCTTTAGTCAGAAATCCATCCTAAGGAGCCTTTGTGATCAAATCAAAAGGAAGAACCTGAAGAAGAGGTAATGATTTCACCACCCGTTTTCAAGTTTCTTTCTTCTTCTACTTCTTCTTTATTTGTTATTACCATTATAAAATAATAACTCCAGTATATTATATATACTTTGATGTTATTATAAACGTGGTACAACCATATTTTAGTATACTATCCATCCTTTTAATGACATGTCACCATACGTGCGTACGTACGGCTTACCGTCTCCACGTCATGGTGTAATTGTTATTCAAAAAATTATTATTTGGATAGGTATAGTAATGATGTATAATTCTTGTAAATAATAAATATAAAACGATAATGATTCTATATATATGATATACAATCAAATTAAATATTATTTTAATATCAAAAGAATGATATTGTCGCTCGTGCGTACGTACGGACTACCGTCTCCACGAACGTGATGACATTAATTCTCCATCGTATCCATTAAAGAATAATTCTCATTTAATGATTAAAAATAATTTTTAAATATTTGACATCATTATGGATATGAATAATATACATCCCATTAGTAACAAATATGGCTCAAATAACAAAGGATATAAAGGAAAATGAACCTGTTAGCACCCGAAACGATGATAATTCTAAGATATTATTAAAAAATCCACAATAAAAGATCATATATGATATCATATTAATGCATAAGATTCTTTTATAATTCAATAAAAATTATTTCACTATTATAAATGAGGTTAACCTACCCTCTACCAAGGAAAAAGTACAAAGTAAGGGGTTTCTTATCTCACTTTTAATTCCGTGAGAATTCCATTGTTCACCACTTATTTATTATATGTGGTGTGTGTACTGACCGTGTTTGTATTCATTGTGTAATATACTTTAATTCATGTATATTTACATCATCATTGTATGTTCCTTCTTTCATGGGTGTATGTTTTGTATGTTACCAAATCAATAAGGGAATTTGAAATTTCAATTTCCACTCATTCGGCTTTACGCATATTTCAATGATTATTTTACTCCAAGATTTTGTGTAGAATCACTATTCATTTGATTATGTCATAAATTACACTCAACTTTCTGTGGATATACTTTTGATACACATAATCACTCCATTGATAAATTATCAGGTCATCAGTATGGACTTGATAACAATAATTTTTACTCAATCTCGATTTGTTGAGTTAAACATCCAATTCATTGGTGTTGTTTTTACAAGAATATGAGTGAATGTCATCTGATTTATTTACACTAAATATCCAATAATATTGAGTGTATTTATATTTTTCACACATAATTATGTCGTTGATTTATCCTTAACCTAAGGATATGGTTTTTATAAGAGAATTCATCTCAATTTACATTCCATTGAGAATTCTTTGTTGTTATACAACAAATGACTTTTATATGGTTTATATAATGTACTTTGACATAGTATATCATGAATCCCTTTATTCTCAGGATATTAAAAAGTTTTGATTACCTCAATTATTTGTATTCAAGTGTCTCTCTTTTGGTTAGAAACTCTAACTAAAATAACATTTTTAAATGTTTTAAAGACTTATTTTTCTAAATCTTTATCATTAATGTCCATGTTTTAAAAATGGTTTTAAGGATTTATTTATATGGAAATTAAAGTTTTAAAATTAAATCTCCTTTTAGAAGTTTCAAAGTGTTATGAGACACTTTGATTCTAAAATCTATTTTAAATGGATTCTTGACAAATAGGGTGACTTTTAAATGATTTCAAGAAAAAGGGGGATATTTCACTCTAATTGTTTTGATGATTATTTTCATCTATGTCAATATACTTCATCATTCTCAATTGAGGTTAATATGATACAATACAATCTTTCATATTGTATTGAATGAGTTATGTTTGACTGTGGATTGCTATTTTTATACCATTCATGGTTTGTGGATAAAGTATTGACATTTCTTATGCTAGTTTTAATACGAATGTTTATGTTATGTTTAAAAATTTTCATATGAGGAATACATTGGACTTAGTAAGTGACAGGTGGAGCCCGCTATAGCTCCTCGATGCATCGGTAGGTCTCATGAGACAAACTAGAGTCTTGGAATGAGGCCTTGACAAAATCTTAATTGTAGTCTTAGCACGAGGCCTTGGATACGTGGTTATGATAGTCTGACATTATGCATTCCATCATTATGAAAGTGGTTATTGATATTACATGTGATTATTTGATTAGTAGAATATCCATGTGATTAAGTAAATGGAATTATTTCATTTTATTTTTTCCATACTACGTTGAAGTTTAAGTTTAAAAGGCTTTTGTTTTAGTTATACATTGCCTTAAATGTTTATTCTTATTTATGAAAGTTTCCGCTATATTGTTATCCTTACTGGGCATTTGTGCTCACCCCTTTTCTATGTTTTACTTTTCCCAGGATGTGAAGAAGTAATTTATGAATGACTGGTAGGGATATTATGAGGGGATAATAGTGTGGACTATGGAGACAATATGTTGTTGTAGTAGTTTTTCACTTTATGATGTAATGTAAACTTCATGAATGTATCTAGGTATTCTAAGGATACTAAATGAATCGGTCTTTCAAGACTTGATCTTTCTTGTGATCATGACAATGTTATGTAATAATGCACCAACTCTGGGTAACTAGGGTCGGGGCGTTACACTTATGCTATTATATAATTATATCATATTTTAACTTATATAATGGATAATTTTATTTATACTTTCATTGGTGAGGTTACTATTAAATTTTCTGGTATACTATTCAAAAGGTCCACATTACTATTCCAATGGTTAAGTTATTAGTTCATCAGTATAGGTTCCTTAACTTCTATAAATACTTCTTATTTCATTAATTAATAATTTATAAATATTTTATTGTGTTATCTATGTGTTTATACCATATGAAATAATTATTATAAAGGAATTTATATTGATAAAACTTTGGGTCGTTACATTCTTCCCCCATTTTGAAATTCCACCCTCGAGATTTCTCTTTACATAAACAGGTGAGGATAATTAGCCTTCACCATCTCCTCCAATACATAAGTTTCTTCTTCATACTTATAGTTCCTCCACAACACTTTGACAATGTACTTTTCTTATTGCATATAATTTTATCTATCCGGTCCAAAATCTTTACCGGATGCTACTCACAAGAGATATCATTTTTCAATTATACCACCTCTGAGTTCAGTACATATGAGGGATTTGGTTTGTATTTCCTCAGGAGTGATACATGAAACACATCATGAACCTGATCAATATTTAGTGGAAGTGAAAACCAATAGGCTTTGACTCTGATGTGATCAAGGATTTCAACGAGGCCAATGTACCTTGGGCTTATCTTTCCTTTCTTTCCAAACCGCTTGACTCTCTTCCATGGTGATATTCAAAGCAAGACTTTATCTCCAACATCTAACTCCAAGTCCCTTCAATGATTGTCAACATAGCTCTTTGCCGACTCTGACCTGATTTGATATATTGCTAGATGTCTTGAACCTTATCTATCATATCTTGCACAAGATTATATCCAAGAAGATTTCTTTCACCAAATTCATCCCAACAGGTTGGACTTCTACTTGTCTTTCGATATAGAACTTCACATAGAGCCATATAAATACTTGAGTGGAAGCTATTATTGTTTTATTAATCAACCAATAGAAGATACTGGTCCAAACCTCCTTTTAACTCTAAATAGCAGGATCTTATAATATCTTCAAGCATTTGAATAGTCCTTTAGTATTTTATATCAGTTGGGGGGGGGGGGGTGATAGGCTATACTGAAATTTAATTCAATACTTAAATCATGTTGATGACTCCTTCAGAATTTAGATGTGAACCTGAGATCATGATCAGAGTTAATCGAGAGTGGAAGTCTGTGTAGTCTCACCACTTTTCACATATATCTTAGTAAGTTGTTCAATCGAGATATCTTCACGAATAATGATAAATTGGGTAATCTTGGTGAGTCTGTCCACCACAAACCAAATCTCATTATTTTTTTTGGATGCCTTTGGGAGACCCGTGAAAAGGTCCATAGTGACATCTCCCATTTCTACATGGATATAGGAAATGGTTTCATAGTCCATTTTGACATCTTTTTATTTGATTTAACTTTCTAACATATCAATAAACATGATATATACTCAGCAATGACCTTCTTTATTTTGTCCCACCAGAAGTGTTCTTAGAGATCACAATACATATTTGTACTCCTCGGTTGGATATAGAAAGTTAAAACATGTGCATTTTTCAATATCTCCTTCTTTATCCTAGGTGATGAAGGCACACAAAGCCTCATTCCAAACCAAATCACACCACCATCATCAATATGGAACTCATGAATTTTCTCTTCCTTTACTGCATTCACCTTCTTTTGTAACTCTCGATCATCCCTTTGTGCCTCCTTAATCTTCTCTTGGATAGATGGTTGGTCAATCATTTAGGTACGATTGGATTTATTCCCTGCCATTATGATTTCTGAATCCAACCTCTTCACATCTAATAAAATAGGGTCTTTATCAATCCACAACATGGATAGAGTAGAATGTTATTTTCTCCTAAGAGATGCAACTACCTTGTTTTCCTTTCCATGACGATGGTGAATAGAGAAATCATAGTTCTTGATTATCTCTAACAATCTTCTTTATATTCTATTGATATCATTTTGTGTTAATATATACTTTATATTCTTTTTATCAGTATATATGTCACACTTCTCACCTTATAGGTAGTACCACCAAATTTTCAAGGAAAAAATCACAACTGCTAGCTCTAGATCGTGCATCATGTAGTTCTTCTCATGGATCATAAAAAAACACGAGGCTTAGGATACCACATTATCATTTTTCATGAGTACACAACCCAATAATTTTTTTGAAGCATCCCTTAATATCACAAAAATTTATCCACTTTTTTGGGAATGTGAGTATAGGTGCAGTGATCATCTTCTCTTTAGCTCCCTGAAGCTTTCCTCACATTCTTCTATCTAGATGTACTTTACCCCTTTCCTTGTTATCTTTGTTAGCAAGATTGAAAATTGTGGGAAATTTCTCAAAAAATTTCAGTTGTACCCAGCTAATCAGAGAAAACTACATATTTCCAAGACACTAGATGGTATGGGCCATTCATTAATTTCCTTTTTTTGAAGGGTCTATAGAAATTACCTCACTTGTGATTAAATGTCCAAATAATGTGAATTCCTTCATCCAAAAGTCACACTTTCTAAACTTGGCATACAATTTCTCCTTCCTCAGTGTTTCCAACACAATCCTTAGAAGTTCTTCATGTTCCTAATCTCTCTTATAATATATGAGAATATCATTGATAAAAACTACCATAAATTCGTCAAGGTAATATCTAGAGACTCTATTCATCAAATCCATAAATATTTCAGGGGAATTAGTAAGTCTGAATGGCATCACCAGAAACTCGTAGTGCCCATACCTGGTACAAAAGGTAGTCTTCTGAATATCTTCCTTCATCACCTTTAGATGATGATATCCTGAATAGAGATACACATTTGAGAAGTACTAATCTCCTCATAACTGATTGAACAATTCATCAATCATTGGAATAGGATACTTGTTATTTATGGTGATCTTGTTGAGTTCTCGATAATTGATACATAACCAAATTGATCCATCCTTTTTCTCGAAAAATACCATTGGTTCACCCCACGGTGAATCACTAGGGTGTATGAACCCTTTGTACAAATTATCTTAAATCTTCTTATTTAACTTCTCTAGTTCAATAGGATCCATCATATAAGGAAACATTGAGATAGGAGTAGCTTTGTGTATGAGTTCTACCAATAACTCTACCTCATGATATGGGGGAAGTTCGGGTAACTTTTCATGAAATACATCACTATATTCCCTAAAAATGGGAATTTCCCCTAGGTTGATAACTTCCTTTGACTCAACCAATTTAGGAAGGTATGCTTCTTCATATGGAATCAACACCTATGCTGTTGAAAGATTTTCAAAAATAGATTCATGATATTCCTTGAATTTGTAGAAGATCTTGGGATGGTTCAAAATATGAAAAGATATTTCCTTTTCCCAATAGTTGATATGTTCTCTATATAACATGAGCCAATCTATCTTCAGTATAGTGTCAAAATATAAAATATAATTATTATGAGATTCACAAGAAGAATATTCCCACATACGCCAATAGGAGAAGAGTCCAACACTTGGGTTTCATTGATTCCACAACTAGTTTTTTATGTATATATCTAATTCAATATTTGGGCCTTTAATTCAATTGTTCTATAAAACTTTCAATATATAAAGGAATTAGTAAAACCAAAATATAATAATACGTTCTCCATTCTTGAGTGAATAAAAAGTGTACCTTCTACGACTTCATTTTATTTCTGCACTTCAGTAGTAGTGATGTCATAATCCTTTCCTTTCGCCTTTGGATTTAGTGATTGTTGATGCTGATTACCCTCGAGGACTCAAGGTTTAGTGGACTATCTTTCATAGTTCCCTTTCTCCCTACAGGTTTAGCATTGGACCATGGGTGGTGCACTCCTTTCCTCCACCACATTATCCAACTTCCTCATGTATTTTCAACATTCGCGAGCTTGGTGTCCTTATCTACCACACTTTAAGCACTTCCCCATGCCTTTTAGGTAGTTACCATGATGCTTCTTCTCAAATTTATGAAATTTGGGTGGTTGAGTTTTCTTTACACCTTTCTCATTAGATCCCCCATCTTGAAACTCCATCTTTTATTCCTTATCACCATATCCATGGGACTATTCTCCAAACTCTATATCCAATTTGAGATAACATCAAACAACTTCTTCATAAATACCAAATACTCTAAATGCAAGATCCTTTCAAAGGTTTTGTTTTAAAATAATAAATAATCTATAAATTTTGCTATCATTTTTTATAACAAAACCCAAAGAATACCATAAAGACTTGTGAAATTTTCTTCACAGCCCATGATGGATTCTCCTTAATTTTTCTTCAGCTCTACAAATTCTCTCTCCATATTTGTTCAAATAGTTCGAGGGAAATAATTATTAAAAAAAATTATCATAAAGTCTTCTAACTCCATATATTCAATTTCATCCTTCATCTTGGTGTTTTTATTCAAATCCCACCATTGATCGGTCTCTCCATCTAAACGGTAAATGAACATAGTCACCTTATCCATATGAGAATAGTGAATCATAGAAAATATATTCTCTATTGAATTGACCCACTATTCTATGACTAGTTTATTAGAATATACACTATACAATGGTGGTCATTGACACATAAAACACTTGACAGTCAGTTTCTCCCTCTTAGGTGAAGGTGGACATTCCACATTATTCAGGTTATTGTTCATAACCTGAGACAGCTGGATAAGAATCACCATGAAATTTTGAACTCCACCTTTCAAATAATTGGAGATTTCATTCAAGAAATCACTGCATTATCCCTCACATGGGTTGTTTTCCTAGTTTCCCCTAGTTCCCACCATTTTCTAAAAGAGAAAAGGTTAGAACAAAACATAAGTCAACAAGTCATAAATAATTTATCCCTTTGTAAAATTAACTCTAAAATAATATATTATGGGATACCTATGTTTAAAAATTTCAACAAAAAAGCTTCTTAGGTGATTACTTATACATAGTCTCATACTATGGGTTTTCACTAAGGTTCTTTAATCCTAATTTCCAAATTAACTAAACCATACTCTAAAACTAACTATAACGACCCTTCTTTTTTCTTATAGTACTATTAAATAATTTTATAGATAAAATAATTACATGACTAGGATCCAAATATTTAGTTCCTTGGGGAAACTAGGACCATACACAACATTTATAGAATAAAACATAAGCATTTATTTAATTCCTTATTCTCTATATTCTTAGAGGTCTTCACATTTTCCGTAGCACAAGTAGTCAATTGAGGATATACAAAAAAATGGGTCAGATAAAAACATATTAAGAGGATAGATAAGAAAATTAAACAATATAAAATGGGGATGAGAATAATAATTGTCATTATAACATAGGCATAAGATAATAATCCTGAGAGGAAGCATTAAAAAGGCTTGGAAAACGAAAATTCATAAAAATGAAACCTCATGTCTTAGTGGTAAACTACCACACATAGTTATGAAAAAATATAGCATCATGTTCACTAATATGTAAATTTTATCAAGAGATAAATCACATTACCCAATGCATTGGAGAACCATATAATTCTGGGTGCACTTGTCACATCATAACATTTACATTTCACTATATAATTCCGGGTGCACCCATCACATCAAAACATTTACATTATCATACACGCCACAAAAATCTTGAACATAAAGTAACCTATAGAAAGGAATGGGTTTCATTTCATAAGAATAAATTCATAAACTTTTGTTTCCCAAATGAAATATGAAATAACATACTTGATATAAGAATCATCAACCTTGAGTGAAGAAGAAACAATCACAAGAAGTAAAAGGTGTGTTTTTTTAAAGAAGAGTTCTTTTTTAAAACATTTTGTTTGTCATAAACTCAAGTAGAAAAAATTTATATCCTATAAAAGTTATGATATTGATTGATAAATAACATTTAAGGAATATCCATATTGAAAATGGGGTGAAAGATGAAAAATCCAAAGAAATTGAGTTGGGTTTGAAAATTCCCCTTACCTTGTGTCTGAATGATTTATTCACTTTAATATCCTATAAAATCCCATCATATACATTAATTAACAAATAAAAAACCTCGTATAGATGAATTTTATTCATTATTGTTTTATTAATTTCATTTAAGGGATTTTATATGAGTTATAGAGTTTAATTTCATCATTCGGGAGTGTTCATTTTCTTTAGTTTTCACTATCGGTTCACTTGTATACATGAATGGAAGTTTGTGTAAAATATAGATAAATATAAAGAATTGTTATTATATTTTTTTAATAATATTATAGAAGTTTAAATGAATTAATAAAGAATTTGGTTATATGATATGAGGATTAATCATTAAATAAAAGTTAACGATGATCGTTTAGTTTAATTTTTTTCAGGTTTTCAATCACAATGAATTAATTTTGTTTTATCATTTAGTATTATGTATAAATGTTAATTAAAGAACATAAAAATGGTTATAACATAAAATTTATAATCTTTTTTCATCCTTTTAATGGTTTTATTAACATCCTTGAAGACATTAAAGAAAAATGAAAGTGAATCGCCCATGATGTTGGAAAATTGACACATCGTGGGCGACAATTTCATTTTTAGAATAAAAGAGAGAGAGAGAAAGGAGTTTGATGATGGATATTCCATTAACATGATATAATTATAGTATATCAAACATGTTGGAGTTTTCATTATGCTTGGAAAATATAAGGTTAGGATAAGATAAGAAAATAAATTAAATTGAAAAGAAATTAAAAGAAAAAGGAAGAGGGTTTTACCTCTTGGATTTATCCTCCTCGAGAACCTCCTTAGGGAAAAGGTTTTGGTCTTCTGATGAGACCAAGAGATATTGGACGTCGTATAAGGGATTGGGGTTATATATGGGTAGAATTTGTGAAATTCTCAAAGCTTGAAATGTATGGGGAGAAGAGGGGGTGAGGGTGGTAATTATAGTGGTGGAGAGGGGTGTTTTCCCATTATTTAATTCATTAGATTATTATTTTTCTCAAGACAAGCAATAGTTTCAAGTATTGAAAACAAATATATTAATTAGATCAGGTGAGTCTAAACCAATTATTCTTAAAAAATCCTTGACTCAAGTAATAGTTTATTTAATTTTATAATGTATTTATACCATAAATTATTGTATTTTACTATCCACTAAAAATTCAAGTATTTCAGAAAAATCTCAAAAATTCACCCTAACCATTTTTTGAAGTTTATAATTTAAAAATGAACTCCATTTTATGAAAATAATTTTCTAAATATGATTAAATTTAAATTATAATTAAAATCTTTATTTACATGGAAAATACAAATTTTAAAATTATAACTTATTTTATAACACTCTGAAAAATTAATTAAGGTCTCACAAAATTATCTTAAAATCATAAGACATAAAAATATTTATTTATGTATACATTTTATGAAAATAAATTGCCTTTTAAATTATTAAATTAATCATAAAATTGTAATTAAATCTTTACAACTTACAAAAATACCATCACTTAATTAATAATTTAAAAAATATTATTTACTTATAATATGATATAATTTTATCATATTTTAAATTATAGAATGGATAAATTTTATTTATAATTTAATTTTTGAGGTTACTATTCAATCGTCTGGTTAACTATTCATAAGGGTTACATTACTATTCCAAAGGTCAAGTTACTATTTCAGCGGTATAGGTTCCTTAACTTCTAGAAAGATTTATTATTTCATTAAATCATCATTTATAAAGCTTATGTTGTATTATATATCGTTTTATACCATATAAAATAATTATAATATGGAAATTTAAATTGATAAAACTTTGGATCATTATAGGGATCTAACCTACGATGACTCAGATCCTGCATTTCCCTACTGTATTACCGACCAGAAGACCTCCTATCATGTGCCGAACCACCCGCATGAACTTCCCATTTGTAGAGAAGTCTCCATCTCTATGGAAACCACTTCCTCTAGCCATCTCTACCAACCTAGCTCACGGTTGAACCCCTTTAATCTGGAGTTGCGGCTCATCTGGACTACACCGAGTTTCCACCGGGAGAATCCCCCTCACCAGCACTTCCTTGGTTCAGTTCCAGAAAACTTCCATTGAATACAATCATCATTTCCTTCTTGAACAGCCTCACCACCTCCTACAGGTGGTTCCCTGTATAATTATGGCTTCCACACTATCCTTATGGTAGAGAGGTAAATCCCTGGTGGATTCTGTAGGACACAATTTGACCCAAAAGTGGTCCAGGTGGGTCTTTCCAACCAGGTATGAGTCTGGATGGACCTGTCTGGACCAGAATAGCCCTGTACAGGTTTTTCATAGCCTATAATGGGTCTACACATGTTCATCTTGATCCACATAGTCTCTTCACTGAGTTTCAATACCTAGGTTAATTTAAATTATGTAAAGTATTAATTTATGATTTTAAATTATATTTTTGAAATAACTATAAATAAAATTAATTCAATTTAAGAATTAAATTTAATTAATTCATTAATTTAATTTTTGGTTATTAAAATTAAATTAATAATCAGACTGAATATTAATTAAATAAATTATTTTAATTTTTAATTTTTTTAATATCCCTCTTACTTAATTTATTTAAATTTGATTTTTATCACTCTTTAATTTTACCCTTGACCGATCTTGAGAAATTGATCTTACCTATGTATGTTTTATTTATTTTAATTAATTATTTAACTGCATGTGACGTTTGTAAAATAACTAATTAATTTAGATGGTCTACGCATCATTTTTTTTCAGTCAAATTGTATAAGGGCATGTGTGTCCAATTTATCAGATGTACATTGAAACCCTTGTCCCCCTCGCACGAACATGAGTATTTATTGTATATTAATGAAGAGGAAGTTCAATGTGGACCCCACCAAGATGAGGTGGTACACGATGGCAAGGATAGTGTAAGATGCAGACAACACCAATTCAAGGTGGTACTTTAGACTAGCAGCAGCCATACTGGACACAAGGTGAGCTACATCACGAGTCAAGCGAAAACTTAGGTGTGATGCCCCTAGGTCATGGTTGGTCCATTTAATTTAAATGGATTAACCAATATTAGATTCTAAATACTAGTTAGGTAGTAGATTTTCTCTATGCATTTATTTATTATTTTATTAATTTTATAAAAATTAGAAAATACATAAAATAATAAAAAATAAAATTCATAAAGATGCAGTTACTGTTTTTCTATTAATGTTCAGTTATAAGAACAACAATATAGATGAATCAGGTTAATATAAATGAATTACATTCATCAAGATAAAAACACAAAAAACCATCAAAGAAATATTAATCCATTAACCACCTTCTGTCATTCAAATTTTAACAAAAGTGGGTGTTTGGGGTGCTCTTCAGCCAAATTTGAGGGTACCTTTTACTACTAAGGAGTTTTTATGAGAGTGATGGGTTGAATTAACTAAATTTATAGAAAAGAAGTATCCAAATCTATCTTTTTGTAATTTTAGAGGCAATAGTTGAGAAAATCAATTTAAGATTTTAGAATCTGGGACTTTAATCAACAAATCAAGGAGCCACAAGTTAATGTGGTTGGGCAGTCAAATGACTTCCTTAAACCCTCAAAGTAGGGGAATAGAAAAAGCTTGTAGACCAAGAGGGGAGGTTCAATGTTCCTTGGTACTAGAATACTCAAGTGACAATGTATTCCAATTCTAGTACAGGGGGTTCTTAGAAATTGATAAAAAAGTGGGATACATTTAATGATTTAATTCATAAATCAATAATATATAATTAGGTCTTCAGTATAAAATTACTAATATTCTAAAGTTTATTATTGTATAAAATGGAAAGTAATACCACAAAAATGTACTGTGATAATATTTGAAAAAGTCAATTTCCAAACCAACACAAATTTCCAAGTGTAGTACAGGTTCTTACGGACATTACTATGATATCCTAAATTCAAGGAGCTGACATCCCAAAACCTGTTAAAAAAACCTTAAGAATATATGGTGTAATATTTCTTACATGAGAGATATGTACGAATCATATGATGGTTGTTTCATAATTCTATCTCAAACATCCAATGTTTGTTGAAGTTACAACATCAGGATGTGGATGATTACATGTGTTGTCTCATCTCTGAGAAGATTATGATGAGAAAGTGAAGCAAAATAAAAATGAGTGATAATTACACTGGCTTTATGTAAATATGAAATATGGATCATGATATTTCA
The DNA here is from genome assembly GCA_963277665.1 of Viscum album. Lineage (NCBI taxonomy): Eukaryota > Viridiplantae > Streptophyta > Magnoliopsida > Santalales > Viscaceae > Viscum > Viscum album. Next base: position 789,502,583 of record OY728166.1, read on the forward strand.
AGGCATACCACTCTTACATATTTTTCACCCATATACTCTAGTTTAGTTTAAGCTTAAAAAATTAATAGGATAGAGTAATTTCTTTGTTACCATTAAGGTAATGTTTTCTATGCAATAAAAATATTAAATACAGGTTAATATTTAGTTTTTTGGTTAAGAAATTGAAAGGAAAGGTGATAAGGCCAATGGAAAGAGTAACACCTATGTCACCTTTACAACACCATTTAATGATAATAGGTATTAATGAGAGGTTATTTTCTTAGAGTATCATTAAAATAAATCAATAGAAGTTTAAATAAAATGAACTAAATTGAATAATAAAGTATCTTCTTCTTCTTTAGTGAATATTCATCAATTATAAGTATTATTTATGAAATAATTATGGGGTATTAAATAAAATATGCTTATCACATATGGGTATTTAAATACATTACCCAAGTAAGTAATAGAAACATTACAAGAAGTATGTTGTATTCTCCAAGAGGCTGATAAAGGGTTATTCTTAAGTCAACAATGAGAAACCCGTAAATTATAATTGCCAAGTTTATTACTTAAGTCAAACTATTTTTGAGTATAACCAAAACATTTATATCACGTGTCCATTGAAAAAAAGGATACATTATTAAAAGTTTAGGAATGGATGTTGTTAGTAGTGCCTCATACTCAACTAATAGTTCAGTGGTACTTGAATCCTACGAAATACTTGATAAATACAAAATGTAATAATTTTTACCCATTTTTGAAGGATAATTATTTTTCAAGTAAAACTAAAATTAAAATTCCAGGATATACCCAATATGATATTTAATATAAGTCAAGATAAACACCTTAAGTTTTATTGATGTATACACTTATTTAGTTTGGAAAAAGCAACCTTGAGAAATAAATTTCTGGCACAAAGATTTCAGAATTAGTTCAACAAGAGAGAGTGAACTATTTCAAGGGTAAGATAATGTTAAATATAATTCATAAGATTCTATTAAGTATTTAAGGAATGATTATGGGAAGTATAGAATATACATAGTCTAAAGATATGAGTTTATTTGAGCTGGCATGCTGAAGAATATCTTGACCAAGCATTCACCGATCATGATAATGTGATAAGGAGTAATTCCTAAATTAATATTACCTTATTTTGATGATGTAATTAATGTTAATAAGTAGGACCATTGATGAGTCCTACAAGATAACATTGATAAAATTTTTTCATGGATTAATTCATAAACAAACATTTTATACATCAGAGTTATGATGTAAGGAGTATCAATGTTACAGCATACAGAAACTTCCATTACATTTCAAGATGTTCTTTGTAAATAATGGCGATATCTGATAACCATATTCCAAAAATTATGACAAATGGATATCATATAATTCATAGTATGTTGTAAATCCATTATGTCATAGGGACATTTTTTTATATGCAAAGAGTTTGTTAGAATATAAAAAAAATTTCATCAATAAAAACACATTGTGCATCTAAGTAATTATCCTAGAAATTTCTCAGAACATTACATAAATACCTAAGATAGAAAATTTGTATTCAAGTGATAGACTAAATATCTATATAAGGATGCACATATCTACTTGAGAGAGTGGGAGAAATATTGACTTAGGTTTAGTCAATGTTGAAGATGCAAAAGTATTTGGCATAAGAATAAGTTCCATAAGTGTACATGTAGAAGATGAATGTTCCAGAGACACATACTACATAGGAAGCTTGAATCCATAGTGATAGTTTTATTTTCACCATGGATACAGATCAATTATTCATTGAGAATAATAATTTCAACAAGTAATCATCATATGAAAATTATCTATGATTTAAAAGATCAATTAAAATTCAATAATTGATTCCACGTATCAAAGTCAAAATGCAATTATTATTTATAATACTTCGGTGGGTATTCAAGCGAGAGTATACATGGATAGTAAAAGAAAAGTACGAATAAGGCATGAATGGCAATACCAAGCTGGTATGCCTAAATCCATTAGAATTTCACTTTTCATAGCTATTTTATAAGAATATTTAATTGGAAAATGGATGAAAAGGATAAATTTCTTATAAGGCTTCTATACGATGCAACCAGAAAGGGATAGAGACACTATATGATTCTAATACGAGTTGTAAGTTACTAAAATCCAGTTTTGGATTAAGGTATGAAACAAGATATTAGAGTATTAATTTGGAATGAATTTTTTCTATGTGTCTAATAACGGTTATTGGGAGAGATATAGTTTTCTAAGTGAAATATATTTGAAAAAATATGGAAATAAAATATTGGTATGAAAGATAGTTAACACCAAGATGAAAGTTATTCTCTAGTGGTTGACATAAATTACCAACGTAGGTTCTAGGGAATAAGATCTATAGAGGTAGATATAATGATTTATTTGACCTAGTAAATCCTACATATACTACCATTATATCAAAAATAAAAGTCATAACAATTCCAAAGATGAATGTTTTCAAGTATCACATGGAATTAATCTCTCCAAGTAGACATGCAGAGGCATAGGAAGAGATTAAGTGGTGAGTTGAGTTCCATTCTATTTTATGATGGATTAATAACTTATTCCATGATATGTACAATAATTAATATTAACAACATATAATTTATGGTAGGAAACTATTATTTTAACACCCCAAGCTTCTACGGTACATTTCTCTTTGAATAATGCAATAGCTTGTGCTGTACGCAATTTGGAGTTTTAGCACACCATGACTAATCAAACTAACCGTTATGAACAGTAATACCCAAATTTTAAAATTTTATAAATTTTATTTTTCGAAATGGACTTCATTTTTGGATTCATAATATCAAAATTATCTTAGGGGGATGTTTTGGTATTTTTCTGAAAACTTTCTATTTATGATGAATAGTGACAAACACTGCGCTATTGTTTAAAACCTACATTTTATTTAAATAATTATTTATTTTAATTAAATTTATTTTAGGTCAAAATAGATACACAATAATTATATAAGTTCAATGTAATTCATTTGAGTCATTTTATAATTAAATTAGATGTATAAAATTTTATTGAACTTTTTAACGTCTTTTACCCACCTTCTAGGCACGTTAGTAAATTTGCATAAAACCTAATTTTACCGCTTCCATGAATTTAATTTCAAAAATCCTCGAGACATAATTGATTTTAGTAATTAAAATTTGGTTCAATAGGATGAAAATAATTTTTGGTGAATAGTAACTTTTGAATTTTATTTACCACGGTTAAAAGTAAATAGGGTAATTAAAGGTAAAAATGATATTATAATTACCATAACACATAGCCTAATTCTATTGGATAAGTGTATTTTGATAAAAATCAACCTTAGGATTAAAATATGACCCTTTTGATCTACTTGGATAAGATTAGGACATTTATTATTATTTTTTTGAAAGAAGAGTTAAAAGTGTTAAATTCAAATTTTAATAAATAAAACATTTTTAATATAGGGTTATACTTAAGATAAATTCGAATATAAATATTATTTATAAATCTAAAAATATTTCCTACATATTTTTATATTCTTTATAATTTTTAGACATTAAATAATTAAATTTATTTATGACACAATGATGATGTAGAAATTACCTTATTATTGAAAGATTAAAATAATTAATATTATAAATATTAAAATAATTGAAAATTGATACTTTTCACATATTCCACAAATTTTCTATATTAATATGACATGTAAGGGTTAATTTTACAACCTCTATTTATCAATTTTTTTTATACATAAGCATCTACTGGGAATTCTTTATCATCCACATCCGTGTTTCTTAAAAATGAATTTAAAAACATTTATACTATTTCCTAGAATTTTGGTTAAAGTCATTTATACCCTTTTTTGAGGTTTTATAAATTTTTTTGAAAGGAATCTTTCCATCATTTTCTAAACAAGGACCTTTACAACCTTTTTGAAAAAATTAAGGAAAGAATGTTTTTTAACTTATACAGTGGGTGCAGCTATTTTCCATCTTTATAACCCCTTCGAAGCTTCCCTTACAAGATTATTAAAATATTTTCAAAAAAATGTTTTCTTTTATAATTACATGAATTTTAAATTATTTCAAAATAGAAAGATATATTTCTCTCAAATAGTTTTTATTTCATCTATCTCAACATCTTTTGATAAATTTTACAGTTGTTTGAAGTTGATTTATTATGATCCAATCTTTCATATTGTATTAAAGGTTTTGTGATATATTTGACTGTGGATGTGTTATTTTTATACCATTTGTGGTTTATGGTTAAAGTATTAACATTTCATATACTATTTTTAATACTAATGTTTATGTTATGTTTCAACCTTTTCATATGAGGAATGCATTGGACTTAGTAAGTGACGGGTGGAGCCTGCTATATATCCTCAATGCATCAGTAGGTCTCATGAGAAAAACTAGTGTCTTGGCACAAGGCTTTAAAAAAATTTTATTTGTAGTCTTAGCAAGAGGCCTTGACTATGTGGTTATGATGTCTGACATTATGCATTCCATCATTATGAAATTGGCTATTGATATTAAATGTGATTATTCGACTAGTAGAATATAAATGTGAATAATTAAATGGAATTATTTGATTTATATTTTCCATATTATAATGAAGTTTAAGTTTAAAAGGCTTGTGTTTTAGTCTTATACATTTCCTTAAATGTATATGCTTATTTATGAAAGTTTCCTCTATATTTTTATCCTTACTAAGCACCTGAGATCACCCCTTTCTATGTTTTCCCCCATGATACAAAGAAGTATATTATGACTGACCTTCAGGGATAATATAAGGAAGATGAATGTGTTAAAATGAGACACAATGTTGTTGTTTTTTAATTCATAATGTAATGTAAAACATATGTTTGTATCTAGTACTTCAAAGGATACTAAACTGATCAGTCTTTTGGGAGTTGATCCATTGTGATCATGCCAATGTTATGTAATAATGCACCGACTCTGGGTAACTACGTTCAGGGCATTATAGTTGGTATTAGAGGAAGTTTAGTACAAAACTTGAAACCTAGATTTAGAAAAACTCTGATTAGAGAATATTACCCTAAGATAGACTTTGAGGATTAGTATAGAAAAACTTCCTAGAATTTTGGTAATTTAGATATTTTGTGTATTTTTCAAGAAATACATCTCTGTTTGGATATGAGCAGGTAGATGTGACTCTAGAACAGATGTACCTAGGAGTGAAAACTCTGAAAAATTAGTTTCGGGTTTGACCTGGGGTATCCTGGTGCACGACAACGGGCCTTACTGCACTCTTGGTTACGACACTCATAGGGGATATGCTCAGGACAATTCACATTTTATTTATAAACCATTATGAAGTATTTATGACTAAATACCTCCTCAAAGAAAACATTTTTTTTATGATTATGGATTATATGCATAAACCTTTCAATTTATGTTAGGTATTTTACTAGTTTGGAATTATGTATTACGATTCCTAAACTAATCTAGTGTATTCCATTGTTTAGGAATGGGGCCTAGTGGAAGGAATGAAAACTGTATCAATGCACGTAATCCATGTAGGGATTGAACTCCTACTCAAGATAATTATAGTGGTGCTGGTGATGCAACCGGTGCTGAACAACTTATAACCATACCGGGACAACTCACTCTGGTTATGAATAATAACCTTACCTGTATGGAGAAACCTGACCCAAAATACAGAGGATCAATGTTAGACCGCTTCATGAGGAAACAACCACCAAAATTCAATGGGACTACAAATCTATTTGTAGCTAATCAATGGATAAGTTCCTTAGAGAAAATATTTCATGCTTTGGGGAGTAGCAAAAGGGAAAAGTTGTCATGGAAATTTATCACCTCACGAGAGATATAGATCAATCGTGTTCATTAACTCATAACACAAATTAGGATGAAGAAGTATAAAATATGGAATTCAGGGAGTTTAAAGAGATTTTATTAGAAAAGTACTTTTCTCGTGACCATCGAACGGATATGGAAAGACAATTTTTGAGTCTGAGGAAAAAAGAGGATGAGAATGTCACAAATTATGAGGATAAATTTACAAGGTTATCAAGGAATGAAATAGATTATATACGTAACACAATGAGTAATATTGATCGATTATTTGATAGGTTAAAACCATTTCTCCTTTGAGAATTAGTCTCACAATCCTTCTCATCGTATGAAGATATTATCACATGTGCTATCAAGACATAAAAGGAATTCTCTAAGTATTACAAATTTAAAGAAAAAAAAAGAGAAGAAGAGATTTTCTGAACACTCTAGAAATGTAAATAAGGGGAAGAAGGGAAAAGTTGAATTCCCATCCTGTAGTAAATTTGGGAAGAAACACCCTGGTACTTGCCTGAACAGAATGGGAGTCTGTTACAAGTGTGGTGAAAAAGGCCACCAATCTCGTGATTTCAAGGGAAATAAAGGGGCTATCAATGTTGAATTCTACAATTATATATAAATTGGGAATTATGAAAATTAATGTCCTAAGTGATAAGGAAACATACCTCAAAAAAGGACAAGGGAGCAAGTCCAAGCTTATGCGATCACTACTGCTGAAGTTGAATCTCCAAATGATGTGGTGGTAGGAAATTTAATGGTTTCCTAAAATTTATCCAATGATTTATTTGATTCTGGATCATCGCATTGTTTTATATGTTCCTATTTTACTAAGAAAATTAGATACTTCCAATTTTATTTAACAAGGAATTTGTCAATCAAAACTCCTAAGGGAAGTATCATTGCAACCAAGTTTTGTGAATCAGACCCCATTAGGGCATATAAATGTTATTTATATGCTAATCTCATTTTCATACCCATGATTTAATTTGATATAATCCTTGGTATGGATTGGATTTCAGACCATGATGCAAAAATTTATTTTAAGAATAAGGAGGTTACAATTTTTGATGATGATAAGGAGTACCATATCTTTAGAGCAGAAATGCCACCACCTGATTATTATCTAGATCCACCCCTAGTAGATCTACTAAATTCAATTATTGGGGAGGAATATAATTAAATAACTATGGGTGAAGAAAATAATTTTCAAATATATGACGTACCTATTGTGCAAGAATATGTTGATGTCTTTCCAGAGGATTTACCTGGACATCCTCCAGAACGAGAATTTGAGTTTTCCATTGATTTAATTCCTTGTTTGAGGCCCATATTGGAGACCCCTTATAGAATGTTCACTGTGGAATTAGAGAAACTAAAGAAACAATTAGAATAATTGATTAATAAATGATTTATTCACCCTAGTGTTTCTCCATGGGGAGTCCCCATTCTTTTTGTTAAGAAGAAGGATGGATCTACGAGGTTGTGTATTGACTACAGGTAAATTAATTCTATAACAATAAAGAAAAAGTATCCCCTACATCGCATTGATGATTTTTCGACCAACTTCATGGATCTCAATACTTTTAAAAGATTTAACTTTGATCTGGATATCATCAGTTGTGTGTGAAGAAGGAAGACATTTCTAAAACAACATTTCAAACCTGGTACAGGCATTAGAAGTTTACAATAATGCCTTTTGGACTGACTAATGCACCCTCTATTTTCATGGATCTAATGAATAGAGTTTTCAAGGAATATCTTGATGAATTTTTAGTGGTATTTATTAATGATAACTTGGAATACTAAAAAATATATGAAGATCATGAAAATCACTTGCGCAATATTCTAAAAACCCTCAGAAGAAATGAATTATATGGGAAGTTTAGAAAATGTGAATTCTGGATTCAGGAAATTTTCTTTTTTGGCCATATTGTCTCTAAGGAAGGAATCTATGTCGATCCTTAAAATACCAAGGCAATCCAAGAATGTCTAGAACCAACAAGTATAATTGAGGTATGCCGTTTTATTGGTTTAGCTAGTTATTATTGGCGTTTTGTCCAAAATTTTTCCCGATTGACAAACCCATTAACCAAGATCACACTACTATAAATAGGGATTTTAAGAGCGTTAAAAACAACCTTTAACAGTTCTATAAAAGTGCTGTTAATTGTGGATAAGATAAAGGGGGTCCCCTTTATTAGCTCTCAAAATAGCGCTGATAAAGGGTCACCTTTATCCGCGCTAAAAAAAGCGCTAATAAAGGGCCATCTTTATCAGTGCTATTTTGAGCGCTAGTATAATAAAAATTTATTAGCACTTAATTAGCACTGATAAAGGCCAATTTTCCTGAGCAAACCCAACACCTTCACAACACCTGAACACCTAAGACAACACCTGAACACACATCACAAACAACGCCTACGCACAAACAAAGCATAAAATTAAAAAACAGTACACACAAGAGTTTCCCAAACAATGCTATATACATTTACTTGAAATCATGAATACAAAAAGACACACTTCTATATACATTTCAAACAATGTTTAATATGGTTACAAATACAATTATCTAACAAATAGTTAAAAACATTATTGTTTCATCCTTTTTGCATCTGTGATCCCCTCTCAAAAATTGTCGTCCATGATATTAGTTGTCGAACAAAGAATTCGAACTCAGGAAAAAAATTTCACCAATATAAGAAAACAAATATTATGTTATTAATTCAATAATTAAATAAATTAAACATTAATATGAAATAATACATTAATAAAATTTCAATTTTTACCTGTTACAACTTTTACATGTCCATATTTACTTAGATTGAATTAATATTTTAGAGGAGGCTCAACATGATTCATTGAATTATAAATATTGTTTTGTTAAGATTACATGGATGAGAAAAGAAAAGGAAGGAATGTCAACAACAACATGGAATCCAAAAGGTTTCATTTATTAACAATAAAAAAGGGAGGAATCTCCACAGGTTATACAATATGACACATACATGATGGTGTACTCAATTTCATAGTAGTATTCAATTTTAGAATAAATTATAACATTTTACTAGTGATACCACCATCCTAGATAGGTTATAAACCTAATAGTTACATATATAAGGAGCCTCTAAGGGTGTAATCTCCCATGCTAGGTCAAAGGGAATGAGTGCTAGTGTGTCCGAATCAGACATCGGGTCCAACCCTACTTGGACCCTGACCACTTATACCTCTCCAAGGACCCCATACAATATCTAATGTCCTGTTGAAGGTATGGAAGGAATGTATTTCTCAGTTTTAGAGAGGGCCTGATGAGAACCTACACAATTAGATAGGCCGTGATCATACCGGTTCACTTTTCTCTTGATCTCCTAGTTCTTTAGTGTGATTAGCCAGACCCCCTCCCTCCCCTCCCTGAGAAATCCCCCTTGGATAGCCCCCTCCCTACCCCTGGACAACCGCCTTTCCCTAGATAGCCCCCTTCCCACCCCCTAGAAAGACCCCTTCCCACCCCCTGGATAGCCCCCCTCTCCTCCTGGACACCCCCACTCCCAGACACCCCTCCCTCCTGCACACCCTCCCTCCTAGTTATTTAGTGTGATTATCTAGACCCCCTCCCTCCCCTCCCCAAGAAAGCCCCCATGGAAATCCCCCTCCCTACCCCTGGACAACCCCCTTCCCCTAGACAGTCCCCCTCCCACCCCCTGGACAGCCCCCTTCCCACCCCCTGATAGCCCCCCTCTCCTCCTGGACACCCCCCACTCCTGGACACCCCCCACTCATGGACACCCCCCACTCCCAGACACCCCTCCCTCCTACACAAACCTCCATCCTAGTTCTTTAGTGTGATTATCCAGACCCCCTCCCTCCCCTCCCTGAGATAGCCCCCCTCTACAGCCCCCTCCCTACCCCTGGACAACACCCCCCACTCCGCCCGCATCCCCCTCCCTCCCCCTGGACAACCCCCCTCCCCCTGCATCCCCTCCCTTTCCCTAGACAACGTCCTCCCCCCACCACTCACCCTAAATCCCCCACTAAAATGATGTTTTATGAAAGGGGTGAATCCAGTGTATACCTATTAATAACCTTCTTTATCCAACTATATTTTTATCATCTATTTGATAATGGAATAAATATTATTCATACACCATCATTCACTAATATGAATTATAAAATAATATAAAATTTTATAAATATCCTAAGTATACTTAATTTCAAATCCTACATTGTTTTGAATATTGATAAGTCCATAATCATATACATATAATCCAACTCCACCCAACACTATTGTATTTTTTTCATGTACCTAACTTCATCCATCGCATTAGGTATAACGAGAGCTATAACAAGGGGTAGATAATAGATTTTTTTAGGTTAAAAAGTGACATGAATATCATTAGAGAAATTTATTGTCCTCTAAGCCAAACATGAATAAACTTTTCTGCATCCTCTCAATTGAATAATATATTCAAAATTAGAAAAAGTGATTGGAGTACTTAGTGTCCTCCCCTGGGAATTCATGAACTTGGATTAGTACTCCAATTTCATGATTTTTGAAGAGATATAGTTCAATAAATCATGGGAAAACACCAAAAAATAATATATTGGAGCAATAGGAACGAAATTTCACATAACATTAACAAAAATATAATTTAGAAATACATAAAGCAGAAACGTAGAGATCCTATGAAACAACTGGCGGACACCAATCCTTTGGAAAGTGGGATAAGGGATATATATATATATAAAAGTAGAGGGGATACATCTTCTGAAATTCAGTTTCTGGTAAAAAACATCTCATTCTATAGATTTCATCCACATGCTAGGATTGAGGGTCAAAATTGATTTAGCTGAGAGTGTCCTCACAACTCTTTTAGATAAAAAATTATTCATTCCATCAAACTCATATATCATCAATAATTTTTCTAGAAGATGTATTCTAATACAAAGTTGGTGTAGTGAAAAAGTGTGTTTATTAGAAATCTAATGTGAGAAAGGTAAATGATGCATATTTTAGGTCTTTATGACATTAAACAAGATATATTTGGACTCAAATTGAACTGGAATATAATTATTAGGCCTTTACATGGGCTTGGAATTGGTTTGGTTGGTTGGAACTTTTATGCCTCACTACAGACCCACTTCATCCTACTCTAGAAGTTATCTACCCATTGTATATTATCAGTATTGAATGGAATTGAATGGATCTCTACCTGGACACCCCCACCCTCCTGGACACCCCCTCCCTTGTGGACACACCCCCTCTCTCCTCTCTAATATACCCCACTCATGGACACCCCCTAGACACCCCCACCCTTTTGGACACCCCCACTTCTGGACACCCCCTTCCTCCTGGACGCCCCTCCTTCCTGGACACCCCCACCCACCTGGAGACCCCCTCCCACCTAGATACCCCCTCCCTCCTGGACACCCCCTCCCTCTTAGACACCTCCCTCCCCTCGTGGATACCCCACTCATGGACACCTCCCTAGAAACACCCTCCCTTTTGGACACCCCCACTACTCGACACCCCTTGGACACTCCCCTCCCTCTTGGACACCCCCTCATCCTTCCTAGACACCCCCACCCACACACCCACCTGGAGACCTCCTCCCTCCTGGACACCCATCCTTCTTGGACACCTCCCTCCTCTCATAGACACCCCCACTCATGGACACCCCATCTCTCCCGGATACCCCCACCCACATATAAGGTAAACTAATTAGAAAATTGAAAATCCAAGATATTGGTTCCCATCAAGATTTTAAGATGCTCGTGGGTGGACTGAATGACTATGCATTGGTCAACTTCCACAATATTGACAATTTTAGTGCAATGAACTATGGACTATTCAACTTCAATTCATGAATCCATTTATATCATAAGAAAGGGAAAATTTCAATTAATAATTAAAATGGAGGATTTTGGGTTAAAAATGGACTTGACAATGAAAGGGGAAAATGAATAATTAGAAATATCATATTAAGTGCATGACTTGTTCAAAGTCATGTGATCACATGACCATAATAGGATCATGTGATCAAATAAACCTAGGAGATTTATAAGATTACATGACCCATGAAGCTTTATGCGATCATGTAAATAAGTTAAGAATATAGGAATCATGGTTCAAGTGAATTAGATTAATTGATTATGTGATTTTTTATGTGATTTGATCATGTGATGAGATCACACGATCAGTTGACATAAAGCATTAATAAAAAGGAGCTTATGTGACACGATCACATTAAGAGGCTTATGTAAAGTAGAGAAAAAACATAAGAGTTTTCTTAGAGCTATAAAATATTGAGTCATTAGTGAAATAGATTTCCCATTACCTTTGTGATCTATAAGCATTGTTGTAAACTAGTTTTTTAGTGTTTCTCTAGAAACATAATGTCTCTAGTCAAAAATTATGGTACTAAAATAATATATGGTATGATTTTCAATATATTTCTTGCAGGTGGAAGGATTCATTACATGTTTTGTTATGGTTATTAGACTAGGGTGTCCATAAAGTGTCTCATAGAGTGATATAATAAAGTGGTTTTCTAGGATTCAGTGGAATTAAACTAGTAACAAAGTGGTGGTTCCATTGAAATGGGTAAAGTTTTGATTGATATTCAATAGTGGAAGAACTACAATATGGAAAACAAATGGCATACTAATCATGCCAACAACCGCGACACCATACAAACACATAATCGTGCTCACAATCAAAACACTATACAAACCAAACAATCATAATTTCAGATTTTACAAAGCATCCCTTATTAAATTCCATTTTTTAATTCAGGTGTTATCAAATAAGTTTTATCATCCTGGGGAACTCATTCATTAGTGAAGTATACGTAAATTACTAATTTTTATATTCAAATATTCAACAGGAACTAACCAACATGAAATTCATTTAGTGCGCAAACAAGGACCACCAACGACCACAATTTTCAGTGGGGGAATTTAGCCCATACATTTCACATTATAATCATGAATATAAAATAGTAATAACATGTGAACAATAGGAAACCAATGAGTAATAAGAGAAAACTCACCGCGAAGGTGTCGTTCAGCACGCGACAGAGGTGCGTTCGTGACAGAGGAGAGGCGTATGACAGAGGAGATTTCCAACTGGAAAGAAAACATAAAATGAGAACTCATATGTTATACCTATCCAAAATATGTCCAATGATATTAGGAATGGGACATGTCTGGTTAAAAAAATTTATTGGTCAATAGTGGGATTTTATTTTCAATCTTTGATATCTGCTTCCTGTTTATTTATTTTTTGCGTATCTACTATTTTCCTAGATGTTCAACTTATGAATGGGATATGTATGATTTTCAGAAGAAATATCATTATAAATTTACTCTAATTTATGGGTAATATATTCCACATTAATTGTATCTTTTTCTCAGGGGGTCATTGTTATCCCATAGGAATCATGAACACCTCTTTGGTTAGTGGAAAGTCAGGTCAGTTGTTGGTTATGAGACCATCCTGGGTCGTATCATTACATTTCCAATTGTAATTAACCCATGTCCATTTAAATATAGGATTTAGGGGTTAGGGACAGAAAATAATATATAGAAGGATTAATAGTGGTAAAAATTATCATAGTCTCTCCAATACAAGTGATGAAAGATAAAACATTCACCAGGTGAGGGAGAACCACCCAAGAGGAGAGGAAGGGGAGGGTGTCATAGCACAGAGGTGTTCTTGATGAGAAAAGTGAAAAAATCCAGTAAAACATAAAAGGTTCAAAGGGGAAGGGGGTGGTCTATCTGGGTGTGGGGGGAGGGGGGTGGCTGCAGGGGTGTGGTTTGTCCAGGGAGGGGGTGGGCTTCTCAGGTGGGGTGGGGTAGGGTGGGGGGGGGGGTACAAGGGTGTGGGGGAGGGGGTGTTTATGCTGTCTAGGGGGTGGGATATCCACTTTGAAATGACCATTAAGGATCCTAAGGAGTGAATTATGAGAGGGAAAAAATATTGGGAAGAGGGGTTTGGGTGATGGGGTCAAGTGGAAAATAAGGAATAAGGGAACCTCATTAAAAAGACTAAAACATCTCATTTCATTTCAAGAATAGTGTACATTATGGTGTAGCCTAAGGGTCTATTGCATAGTGCACCCTATGATGTCACATTGTTGAATTACCATAAGATATACACTGCAACACCCATCCCCTAGGAAGAACCATTAAATATCGATAATTAATTGTGATGTGACTATATGCCTCATGGAATAACATCCACCCCCCAAAAACAGTATGGAGGGCATAAAATAGCCAACCTCCCACATGATCCAAACCATTAACATAAGGTGGATCATGTGGATAAACTCACATACATAATTGAATACCTAAAGAATAATAACCAATATAACCTTCAACATAATCCTAACCACTAAAATAATTTATGCCTTGTGGAAAATTGCATATACCCCATGATGTATAGCCAAACATAAATTTTAAATTTTTTGAAAGAATGTTCACCTTGGTCGAGTATCTCTAAATTTCAATACCAAGGTCTCTAGGCCTCATCCTAATCATAGATATACAATAACAATTAATATATAAAGAACAAGCATGAAAGATAAGCCTTATCCTATATATTTGATAGAAAATGATTGATACCTAGCTTCAAGCAAGAGGCTATTACATAAGAAGCTCATACATGACACATCCTAATCATCCTCACTAAACATATCCATAATTAGCATATCCTATAGTTGAAAAATATATCATGATGATCCCAAGACCTATAAGTAATAATATATCAACAAGAAATCTATTTATTCATATTTAGTTACCAACGTACACCACCCATGTGTGTATTTACCTACCCTTAAGGTCATAAGAAATCCACATTATCATTTTCACTAACATCATAATCAACCCCACTCCATGTACTATATCTATAAGTCTCCTAAGGGAGATTTCACAATTTCATATAGCCATGATAAATATTTTCTGTGGGATAATCAATACAAACCATGTACTCAACATGATATAATATTTAAAATAATCCATGATATATCTCACACAACAACCTACCCACTGGTTATTCCATCACTGGTACCCACCAAGGCATCCCCCCAATCGAATGGTTGAGGGATAAATATCTTAGGGAACAGAAATACCATGGGAAATAAGATTCTATCTCCTTAACTTTCATGATCTAATGATCACTCTCTAATCTATTATCTCACTCGGTCTAGTGGGTCACACTCCAAATATTATAAACATCCTATACAATTGTTTACACAAATTCATATCGATTCCTAGTCTCCTAAGAGTCCTAAGACATGAAAAAAGTTGGTTATAAATCAATAAATTCAATGCATCAAGAATCATCCAAATTGAATACATTTATAAAAAAATTATCACCTAATCTCAAATTCCCTAGAAATAAACATCACCTCTATCTATCACAAGAACACCACATGTATAGAGAACCACCCATTAGTTAGAACAAAAAAATGTGAATAATTTGATCATAAGGATTTTATAAAAAACCATTTCTCATAATGTCCCAAATGAACAAAAAAACTTTTTAATGGTGAAAATCCAAATAAAATGATTTAAAATATCTTCCAAATCAACTCTTAAGACCAGTATTGTAGAGACCCAAAGCTTGATGTACATGGAAATTACATTACTTTAGTAGAATACTTAATACATAACAAAAACAGACACACAAGGACCGTAATAGTTTAGTGTCTTTGGAAACTTGGAACGTAATCTTCTAATCGTGGTGAAAGATCTTCAATATCTCCCATAAAGATCTTCCCCTTTTTTTCTTACCTAAAACCTTTCTTTATATCATGGGGAAAAGAAAACATAAAAAGGGTGAGCTCAAATTCTCAGTAAGGGTAATCATGGATAAAATAAAACATACCATATACATTTGAACTTAAAAACATGAACATAATGTTTAAGAATCAAAATCTTGAGAAATGACACAAAACATGGAAGTACGTAAGGCATAAATCATAAAGAAACATTAATAATTATAAAATAGCATGGGAATAAAACATGTAATTGTGGAAACCATTAAGCATATGATATGATTTCCATAGTAGCCAAGGCATTGCTTCCAAGACCATCTTAGTTGACAAAGTCCCTTTCTGAATCAAGTTCACTCCTCATTCCAGTCCTGTATTACTGAACCGGTTTAACTTTCCATTCCAGCCATGTCTATCTCATGAGATATAAATCTTTACCCAATGAATTGGAGGAATATATAGGTCCCACCCATCTCATAGTGAAATCATTCTTACTTGTTCCATGAAATAAACTTAAAACATTCATTATAACCCAAAGAATAAAATGAGTTTCATAAACATCATCCCATCATTTCCTAATCCATATAAAACAAATGGATATTTCATCATAAGAAAGGTGAACCATGTAAATCATAGAGACATTAAACTTGAAACATACACATATCAAATAATGTCATCTTATATGGAAAATGGTTTTGATAAAACATTTGAAATGAATTCTTGAGGAAAATATCCTTTCTTTGTCAAAATCATTTTCTTTTCAAAAAATGCCATGCACTTTTAAAATAAATGTATTTTTTTGAAAATAGTCATAAAATCATGTAGAGTAAGCTTCATGAAAATTAGGTGTTATGAAACCGTAAAAATCCATTCACTCTGTATAAGTTAAAAATAACATTCTCCTCGTACTTTTGTCAGAAAAGTCAAAAAAGTACCTCGTAACGTAAACAAAAGAAAGATTCCTTACATACCATGTAGTAAAAGTAAAAAATGGGTAAAAAGGAATTTAAAAATACATGAAAACACTTGTATAAAACATGGACATGGATGATATAAATAACCCCAGTAAATACTTACGAATAATCAATCTCGGATAAAAATGAGATTTGCAAAATTATCCCTTACCTTAGGTCTGATTTGATTCATAAGTGTCCGGACCTCCTGTTTAATGATTTAAATAATTTTATTGACTTATTCCAGAATCATACATATTTTTATGATATCATATATGGTCATATTCTTTGCTTCTTATTAGTAATATTTCATTACTACTTGTTATTCGGGTGTTTATTACCTTTTGCTCTTATGCGTGTTTTGTTGAATAAATTCTTATTCTTCTCTTTAGGTTATAGATACCTCATTTCCAGAATGTTATTAGTGTAATATATATCATATTAATTCATTAAATTCATTTATATAATCATTATTAAATGAAGATCATGTAGAACGAGTCGCATCATATCGTGGAGACGGTATTCCATACGTACGCACGAGCGATGATATCATTCCCATGATCATGGAATTGTATTGGAGTGTATGTATACTATTTCAGAATCAATATCACCTTAAATTAATCATATATAGTTATTATTTACACCATTATACCCATCCAAGTAAGGTGTTGGGGGAAAATATATTACACCACGGCGTGGAGACGGTATTCCGTACGTACGCACGCGCGATGATTTTGTTTTCCGTAGGCTGGATAGATGGTGAAATATGGTTGTTTCATACTTATAATAACATATCAGTATATGAGTGATACTGATGTTATTACTTCATAATGAAACAACAAAAGAATAAGAAGTGGAAGAAGAAATAAAGATGAAAGAATCAGTAACGGGCATTACCTCTTCTTTGAGGTGCTTCTTTGAGACCTTCTTTTAGGGCACTAAAATTGGTCTTTGAAGAAGACCAGGACCTCTAGGATGTCTCTAGGGAAGTGGAGAGGATAAAGTGGAAGGGTTTGGCCAAGATTTAAGGCTCAAATTGGTGTGAGGAGGAGAGGGAGGAGGTGCCCTTTTATAAGGTAGGAGAGGGGCACCTTTGGAAATATAAGAAATATTAGTTTATATTAAATCCTAACCCCACTTAAAAACTTAAAAAATAACTCATATCCGAAGATTAGATGAGATAGGGTTGTAATCTCATCAAACAATAAAATTTAGACATTTTAGTAATCTATTTTAAACATTATCAACTTGATTTATCCTTATTTATCAATTTAATTTTATTTGTGGTAATAATATTCTAAATTTTAAATTATTATAAATAATTACATATGTTTTGTGAATTTTACATAATTTGACACTTTATGACATTTTCTACCATATAAATTTTAATTTATAAATTTTAAATATTTTTATTATTTTTAAACAATTTTATAATATGTTATTTTTATAAAATTACAATAGTGTCAATTTTGACACTATTCAATTATTTGAATTTAAATAAAATATATACAGAATATATATTCAAAATAAAAGCTTTAATAGATCCATAAAATGTCATATGTTTCTATAAAATTAGTGGAGTACATTAAATAGTTCATATAATATTTATTTTATTATTTTTAAAACCATATATTTGATATTTTAATTAATAAAATAATTTCAACATCACTATTGTGTCATAATAAATGATACTTATTTAATCCCTAAAAATTATAAATAAATTCCTATGATGTAGATAATTGTATTATAGTTCTGGAGACTATTCATTTTCGAAGTTTCATGAAGTGTATCACTAAATTAAAATTATTATACTTATAAGATTTAAGAAAGTGACCTGTTGTCACATTCTTTGGTTTTAATAATAATTAAATTATTTTCATGGAAAAAAGTCCATTAAATGAATATAATCCGAATATTAGGTGATATGGGTCAACTTTTAGTCATCCAATAGGATTTTGGAAGGTGTTAGGGTAATTTTATAATCTTATATTTACCCTTAATTACCCAATTTACCTTTAACTATGGTAAATAAAATTTACCGTAGTTACTATTCATAATGGCCAAAAATAAAAAGTAGCCTATTAACATAATTTGGACCCACTGATTCTGAATATGGAATTCATTTTTCAAAATTCAAAACATATAAGTTGCAGTAATTAATTTAAAATAAATCCCGTTGTTAAGAAAACAAGTTTTAGAAGTTAAAACATTGCCAAAGATTGAAATGTTTTTACCTATGAATTCAATGTGAAATTAATGCTAATGAAATAAATTATATTAAATGGTAAAAATATATTATATTTATACTTTAAAACCATTCAATATTATAATTTATCCATATAAATTATCTCAATGAAAAAAATTATTTTTAATTAAAAATTAGCGTATTTTTACTATTCATCAAAATATGAAAGTTATCAGAAAAATATCAAAAATTTATCCAAAGTAAATTTTTATACCCTGATTCAAAAGAAAAATTTTATTTTGTCAAATTGAACTTATAAACATGTCAAAAACTAGCTTTAATGTGGGTGCGCCATCAAAAGGCTACAAAACTGTATTTTTTGAAAAATACTTCTTTTATAAAAAAAAAACTGATTTTGCTTTTATACCTCATTCTAGAAAATTTATAAGTTGAATTAAAATATTATAAAATTCGAAATTCAGTTAATACTATTCATAACAGCTTGTTTTAATAATATTTTAATAGCATATCGTTGTTTAGTAAAACTCGGTATTGCGTACGACACAAGCTATCGAGGAAGGCCGCAGTTGCGTGTAAAGCAAGCCAAGCTAGTTGTGTGTAGTGAAATATTCCTTTGATGATTTATATAAGATAAAAAACAAAATATTTCTCATAAAAGTCTTGAGTGTTACAAATATTATGAATATAAATTTTAAAAACCACATGGGATCCAAAAATCCAAAATAATAACATTTTTAATTTTTAAATTCTATCACAATGTTTAAAACTCATATGGGTTAACACACCCTTGTAAAATCTAACAACCCCTTTAGGACACTTAAAGAACATTACACACCCAAACACATTATTTATAAATCAATATATGTAAAAATCCCATTTAAAAACGTTTATATAGTACTGGATTTGAATTTTTAAAATATTTTCATGCTTTAAAGGCCACTTGGGAATTTTTCTATACAATTGGAACTTAACCTATTCCGTAATAAGGCTTAAAACCCTTCTAAATTTCAACATTATTCTATCATATGGCACATACATATAAATAGGATGGATGATTATTTTTTCAATGAAAACCAGTAAACCAAGACACAATATGTCTATATAAACCATCAAGGGTTTCCAAATAGGAGGGATCATGGCAGAAGAGGTATCATGGCAGAAGCAATGGTGGTGGAGGCAGCGGCAGTGGAGGCAGCGGTGACATAGGAGGAGGAAGATGGTTGCAGTGGAGGAGAAGGAAAAGGCAACGGAAGTGGCAGAGGAGGAGGAGGAGGAGGAGGAGGAGGGGTCGTGGCAGTAGAGGGGTCAGGCTCAACTTCTGTGAAGGCTTGAACAGGTGTGAGAGAGGAGGGGCATATTAGGGTTCTTCTATAAAAACTGCTAGAACCTTTATCCGCACTAGTTAAAAGAACTGATAAAGATAGACCTTTATTAGTGCTAAAAAAGCACTGATAAAGTATCTATTTATCAATGCTAAAATGATAGCGCTGATAAATAAGTGTTTTATGAGCTCTTTTTTTTGCGATGATAAAGATCTATCTTTATCAACACTAAAAAAGCACTGATAAAACAGCTATTTATCAGCGCTAAAATTATAGCGTTGATAAATACTTATTTTATAAAAGTATAATTTTAATAATTTATTTATATTCTTATATACTTATTTAAAATGATATATAGAATTAATATATATTTATTTATTAATAATTTTTACTATAAATATTATATATTTATAAATATTGGTATATAATGGTTGATATATATTATTAAAATTATAATTACAAACGTATTTGAAAAGTATTTATATATATCATTAAAAATATGATAAAATATATTTATTATTTAAATATATTTAATGTAATTTTATAAGTACATCTCTTAGAACATATATAGTTCTTATGGGTAACATTATGAATTAATCAATATATACAACATCATGTAATATACAAATGAACATTCATGCATACATAACATATACGCATATATTCTTTGACCAAAATCATTGGAAAACACATATATATTCAATAATTTATTTATAAATATATATTTATATTAAAAGGTATTATATATTTATAAATAAAATAAATATATTAAATATAACAAATATAATAAATATAATGAATTATTATAATAAATCTCTAATAAATATAATAAATATAATAAATATAATAAATATAATAAATATAATAAATATAATAAATATAATAAATATAATAAATATAATAAATATATTTATTAATTCATGTAATTTATGATAATCTTATAATTATTTAATTATATATATATATAATTATAATATTAGAATTTTTTTCAATTAAAACATTATATATATATATATATTTGAATTATTAAATATATATATTAAATATAATTTTTTTTATTTAATGTATACAAATAAACATTATTTTTAAATATAAATATAATAATTTTATATAAATTAATAACAAAAACTTTTATTAGTGCTAATAATAGCACCGATAAATGTACCCTTTATCAGCGCTAAAAAAAACCCTGATAAAGGGTACACCTTTATGAGTGCTTGTTTTAGCGTTGATAAAGTTTAACTTTATCGGTGATTTTAGCTAGCGCTGCTAAAGGCACACCCCTTTATCATCACTTTCTATTTATCACTGATAAAGGGAAGTACTTCCCTTTCCCTGTTTTGTGGTAGTGTCACACGTAAAGGGTTTAAATTTGTTTAGAAAAAAGTGCATGAAGAATTTTTTGAAGAACTGAAGAGAAGATTAGTCAATGCTCTTATCTTGACTCTACCATCGGGGAATGAAGGGTTTGTTATTTATTGTGATGCTTAAATGAAAGGAGTTGGTTGTGTCCTTATGTATAATGATAGAGTTATTGCTTATGAATCACAATAGGTAAAAATTCATGAACAAAACTATCCCACTCATGATCTTGAGTTACCAGCTGTAATCTTTGATTTGAATATATGGAGACACTATCTATATGGTAAAAAATGTGAGATATTTACCAATTACAAGAGTTTGAAGTATATTTTATCATAGAAAGAACTCCACAAGAGGAAAATATGATGGCTTGAACTACTAAAAGATTATGATTTCATAATACACTACCACCTGAGGAAGGAAAATAAGGTGGAAGATGCCTTGAGCAGAAAGAATCATGGAGTTTTGAACAAGATGAGAGTTGAAAGAGATACTATGTTCTTAAATATAGAAAATATAGATATGGGAATAATCATGGAAGGTAATGCATCAACACTTTTTCAAATGGTTTCCAAACCATCCTTACTAGAAAGGATTAAAAGTTCTCAGACTGATGATGAAGAGTTCAAAAAGAAAATTAAAGATGTGAATGATGGGAGTTGATTGACTTCATATATGAAGATGAAATTTTGAAATTTACAAAGAGGCTTTGTGTTCCTGATATACCTGATCTACAAAGTGAATTTTGGGATGATGCTCATAGCTCCATTTTCTCTATACACCCAGGTATCACTAAGATGTATAGATATTTGAAGGAATATTTTTGGTGGGACAACATGAAGAGGGAGATTGCTGACTATGTGTCAATATGTATTGTTTTTCAATAGGTTAAGGATGGAAGACAATATCCTGGAGGAGTCATGCAACCTCTTTTCATAAATGAGTGGAAATGGGATGATATTATAATTTAATTTTTCATGGGGCTACCAAAGACTCCTAGAAGGAATGATTCAATATGGGTCATTGTGGATCATCTTACCAAGTCAGCACATTTTGTTGCTATAAGAGAAGATTTACCACTTGAACATTTAGCAAGACTATATATTTATGAATTTTTAAGACTTAATGGTGTACCGATATCGATGATTTCTAATCATGATCCTCATTTTTCATCAAGATTCTGGAAAACTCTTTAGAAATAACTTGATACTGAACTTCGTTTGAGAAATGGCTACCACCCTCAAACTAATGGACAATCATAATAGACTATTCAAACCATAGAAGACATGTTGAGATCTTTCTCACTTGACTTTCAGGGTATGTAGGATCAATATATACCTATGGTAGAATTTTTCTATAACAATCGCTTCCATTCAAGTATTCATATGGTACTATATGAAGCGTTATATGAAAAGAGATGTAGCACACCAACTTGTTGGGATGATGTTGGTGAAATAAATCTCGTTGGCCCAGTACTTGTTGAGGAAACACTAAAAAATGTGAAGATTATCCAAACCCACATCAAAGAAACTCAAAGTAGGCAAAAGAGCTATGCCAATAACTGAAGGAAGGATTTGGAATTTCACGTATGAGATCATGGTTTCTTGAAGGTATCTCTATAGAAGGGTGCTGTACGATTCAATAAGAAGGGTAAATTGAGTCCCAGGTATTTCAGAACTTTTGAAATTCTAAAACTAATAGGAGTTGTAGCTTACCATTTGGCAATACAACCATGTCTCTCCAAAGTTCATGATGTGTTCCACGTATCACTATTGAAAAAATACATGCATGACCCAATGCATGTACTCACCTATGAAGAAATAGAACCGGAACCTGATATGTATTATTGTGAAGATCCTTTCAAGATTCTTGATACCAGAGAACTAGTGTTGAGAATCCGAATGAATCATCTCGTAAAAGTTTTATGAAGAAACCATAAGATGGAAGATGCAACGTGGGAACCTGAGGAACTTACGATGAAGAACCACATGAATCTTTTTATGCAGTAGTATTCTAGAAAGTTCTAGGATGAAATTATTTTAAGGAGGGAAGAATGAAACACCCCAAGCTTCCATGATACATTTCTCTTTGAATATTGCAATAGCTTGCACTGTATGTAACTTGGAGTTTTAGCACACCATGACCAATCAAACTAGCCGTTATGAATAGTAATACCCACTTTTTGAAATTTTATAAATTTTATTTTTCAAAATGGACTTAATTTTTGGATTTGGAATATCAAAATTATCTTAGGGTGAATTTTTGGTATTTTTCTGAAAACTTTCAATTTTTGATGAATAGTGAAAAACACTGCAATATTGTTTAAAACCTAATTTTTATTTAAATAAATATTTATTTTAATTAAATTTATTTTAGGTCAAAATAGATAAATAATACCTATATATGTTCAATTTAATTCATTAGAATCATTTTATAATTAAATTAGATGTATAAAATTTTATTGAACTTTTTAACGTCTTTTGCCCACCTTGTAGGCACGTTAGAAAATTTGCATAAAATGCAATTTTACCTCTTATGTGAATTGAATTTAAAAAAAAAGAGACACAGTTGACATTAGTAAGTAAAATGTGGTTCAATAGGATGAAAATAATTTTTGGTGAATAATAACTTTTGAATTTTATTTACCACGGTTAAAAGTAAATAGGGTAATTAAAGGTAAAAATGATATTATAATTACCCTAACACATGTACTAATTCTATTGAATAAGTGTATTTCTACCAAAATCAATCTTAGGAATAAAATATTATCCTTTTGGTCTACTTGGATTAAATTAGGACATTTATTATTATTTTATTTAAAGAAGAGTTGAAAGTGTTAAATTCAAATTTTAATAACTAAAACATTTTTAATATAGAGTTACACATAAGATAAATTCAACTATAAATATTCATTATAAATCTAAAAATATTTCCTACATATTGGTATTTTATTTATAATTTTTAAATTTTAAATAATTAAATTTATTTATAACACAATGATGATAAATTAATTTCCTTATTATTAAAAGATTAAAATAATTGTAAAATGAGACTTTTTATGTATTCCAAGAAATTTCTAGGTTAATATGACATGTAAGGGTTAATTTTACTATCTCTTTATTTATCCGAGGTTGTTGATACGTAAGCATCTACTGAGAACTCTTTATCATCCACATCTGTGTTTCTTAAAAATGTATTTCAAAACATTTTTACTATTTCCTAGAATATGGGTTAAAGTTATTTATACCGTTGTTTGAATTTTTATAATTTTTTTTGAAAGGAATATTTATGTTGCTTTCCAAACAATGTCCTTTACGACCTTTTTGACAAAATTAAGGAAAGAATGTTTTTTAACTTATACGGCGGGGCTGCTATTTTCTACTTTTATAACACCTTAAAAGCTTCCCTTACAATATTATAAGAATATTTTCAAATTAAATTCTTTCTTTTATAATTACATGAATTCTAAATGATTTCAAAATAGAAAGAGATATTTCTCTTAAACAGTTTTGATTTCATCTATGTCAACATCCTTTGATGGATTTTACACTTGTTTGAAGTTGATTTATTATGATACAATATTCTATATTGTATTGAAGTTTTTGTGATATATTTGACTGTGGATGTGTTATTTTTATACCATTCTTGGTTTATAGTTAAAGTATTAACATTTTGTATACTAGTTTTAATACTATTGTTTATGTTATGTTTCAACATTTTCATATGAGGAATGCATCAGACTTAATTAGTGATGGGTGGAGCCTACTATAGCTCCTCGATGCATCAGTAGGTCTGATAATACAAACTAGTGTCTTGGCACAAGGATTTGAAAAAATTATATTTGTAGTCTTATCACAAGGCCTTGAATATGTGGTTATGAAGTCCTACATTATGCATTCCACCATTATGAAATTATCTATTGATATTACATGTGATTATTCAACTAGTAGAATATCAATGTGAATAAGTAAATGATATTATTTGATTTAAATTTTCCATATTATGATGAAGTTTAAGTTTAAAAGTCTTGTGTTTTAGTCTTATACATTTACTTAAATTTCTATGCTTATTTATTAAGGTTTCCACTATATTGTTATCCTTACTGAGCACCTGAGTTCACCCCTTTCTATGTTTTTTCCCATGATACAAAAAAGTATACTATGACTGACCTTTTGGGATAGTCTAAGGGAGATGAATGTATTAAAATGAGACACAATATTGTTGTTTTTGAATTCATTATGTAATGTAAAATTTATGTTTGTATCTAGTACTTATAAGGATACTAAACTGATCCGTATTTCGGGATTTTATCCCTTGTGATCATACCAATGTTATGTAATAATGCACCGACTCTGGGTAACTAGGCTCGGGGAATTATAATTGACATCAGAGGAAGTTTAGTACAAACATTGAAAGCTATATTTATAAAAACCCTGATTAGAGAATATTACCCTAAGATAGAATTTGATGATTAGTATAGAAAAACTTCCTAGAATTTTGGTAATGTACATATTTTGTGTATTTTCCAAGAAATACATCTCTGTCTGGATACGAGCAGGTAGAGGCGACTCTAGCACATATGTACCAAGGAGTGAAAACTCCGACAATGAGTTTCAAGCTTGACCTGAGGTATCCTGGTACATGAAAATGGGCCTTACTGCACTCTTGGTTACGACACTCATAGGGGATATGCTTAAAATGATCATCAGTGACAAGAATATGTCAATTGAAGCTTCAGATCTGAAAAGGTATGCTTTTGATTTATATTTTTGTGCTCTATATAATTTACAAAAGATCCTCTGACCATACCGGGGCTTGGATCGTCGAAGATTACAAGTCTCATCATACTGAAAATGTTTTTTTAAAATATCCAACCCACTATATTCTTCTATGAACATGGTAACTTCAAATCAATTTATCAAACACATTAAGATTTAATGGAAAAAAATATAATTTAAAATATCAGGGTGTCACACCCCCACCCCTAAATAAATCGCATCCTCAAAATTTTAATCATCACTTACTAATAAAAATTACTAAGGGTGTCTAAAATATTAACATGTATCAAGATATAATTACTTGAGATATATTATATTTACAAACTTATATCTTTTTTTAGAATAGGTCAATCATGATTTTGAGTTTTTCTACAATCATCTCAGACAAGAGTCTACCATTATTTGGTATTAAGTCCCAGATTTTATAATTTACTTATAAAGGGTGTTCATAATCATCCTTTCATTGATAGACTATTATGGTTTGATATGTAATGTGATCTCTTTTCTGTAAATAATTTTTCATCAAAGTGGAGAGAATAATCCATTTCTAAAATCACATTAAATTTATCTAAAAGTAGAATAATATGATTTGTATAAAGAAATTTATTATAAACATAAAATTGGAATAAAATAATCATTCCACTATACTTTTTATTAATAAATAAACATCTAGTCATGGTGAGTGATTTCATATCTAGGTTTTCTCATTCTTCCTAATTCATTTCTCTTTACTTGGTACCAATTAGTGGAAGATCAAGATCCATCTATAGTAGACAATACTATATCTGCATCTTCCGAAATATGAAATCCTTCCTCTTGAACTTCTCCACCCAGAACTTACCCTCATAAAAGGACTCTAATTCTAGAGATAGTTTACTCCCACTAGATTTTTAAAACATATAAGAGGGATCAAGAAATGTTTGTTGGAATTTTACTACAAGTATAATAGAAAAATGTTGTTATTAATTTGATCTTTGAAATACCTTCACTAAGAGTTAGTCAGCTAAAGCTTTGCAGCCAAAGTTTTGATACCACTTGATGGGTTCAATGAAACTTTTTAACACCTGAAAGTTATATATTTGTAACTTATAAGATGAAAACTAAAGTACTAGAATGAACTTTCATTATCAATGCATGAAAACATATAAGACACATCACATTTAAGTCTTCACACAACAACACACATTTTGAAAAATAACCCATAAAAGAACTTATTCAAGGAAAAAGATTATGAGAAATAAAAGAAAAAATGAAACATAAGTATTTATGTGGTTCTTACATTAATCCTAATCCATAGGGTAATTATGAAATCTTTTTTTATTCAAGAAATGAAAGATGATTATAATTTCACAAACATATTAAACAAGTGTTTTCATCATACTACTTAGAGTAGAGTATAAGTGGTAAAAATTATGACACCATATTTTTATCTTCATGGGGAGAGTGTTAACATAGTTCCCATCCTACAAAAGTCATTTCACCATAGTGTACACTTTATAACACAACTTGGACGATAAATTCTGCAATACAATGATTAAAAGAAACAAAGGAAATAAAAAAACACAATTATTTATGTTGTTCAAACATTATTCCTAATACATAGGGGAATGATACAATATCTTTTATTCTATAAGAGGAAGTTGATTAAAATTTCACAGACATATCAAACCACTTCTCTCACCCTACTACACAAAGTAGTGTCTAGACAGTGCAATATGTGCCATTGTCTTCTGATCGTCATGGGAAGTGTAACGAACCATAATTTTATCAATGAAATTTCCATTCTTATAATTATGATATATATTATAAAAAACAAACATCACATATATAACATTATAAAAACATCATTATCATAAATTAAAAATTAAATAAATGGTATTTGTAGAAATCAAGGAACCTATACCAATGGAATAATAACTTGATCATTGGAATAGTAATGTGACCATTAGGAATAGTAATCCATCCAATAGAATAGTAAACTAACCTATTAAATTATAAATAAAATTTAGGTATCTTATGAATGAAAATATAATATATTTATATCATGGAATAAGAAAATAAATGTTATAATGATGATAAATTAAGTATTAGTATTTTTATGAAATGTAAATGTTTATTTAAAATTTTATAATTAATATAATGATTTAAAAGAGAAAATATTTTCATAAAAATGGATTCTAAAATTAATTTTTTTTCTTATGATTATAAGATAATTTTATGAGACCTTAATTAATTTTTCAAAGTGTCATAAAACCAGTTACAGTTTTAAAATCAGTATTTTTCCTAAAAATGATGATTTTAATTTAAAATTAAAATTATCATATTTAGAAAATTATTTTCATAAAACTACGTTCATTTTTGAAATTTACATGTTTAAAAAATATTAGGGTGAATTTTTGGGATTTTTCTAAAATAGTTTATTTTTTGTGAATAATGAAATACATTAATTTATGGTATTTAACAAAAACATGAATTATTGAGTCATGGATGATGTATGGATGAGGTAATAAACCCTTTTTTAAATATCCTAAACTATTTACTATATTTATTCATAGTAATAAACACTACTTATAGTCTTGAGTCAAAATAATAAAAAAATTAATAAAATAATAATAATACCCCACTCCTCCCCCATGAATACCACCTATCACTACCTTTTATTATCACAACTTATAACCCTTATAGATTTATTATATTATTCCTAATTACTCTCAAAAACCTATTCCCTATTTTATGGTTTTTCTAGTCTTATCAAAACATCATTTCCAAGTGCCTTAAGGAGGCTCTTAAGGAGACAACACTTGAGAGGTAAAACCCTTATTTCTCTTTTAATTTACATTCTTTTATTATACTTCCCTAAACCCCCATTTAAAAAGTTACATGATAACTATAGTATCACATATGTAATTTTATTTTATTATATTAATAGGATATCCATCATCGAATCTCTTCTCCTCTCATTTTTTTTTCTAAAAATGAAAACATCGTCTCTAGGGTGTTGAATTCACCGCCTTTATGGATGACAAGTTTTCATTATCCATTAAATTCTTATAGGCTGGTAATAAAACAATTTTTATGGTTAAAACATATTATAATATTTTTATTACAACTTATTTAATGTTCTTTAACTAGTATAAAAACATATTAATAAATAAAAGGATACGAATTCGTGATAGTCATGAAACCCACCAAAATAAACTAATCAATTTTTCATCAACGTTTTATCAAATGAATCATATTAATATAAAATTATAAAATTATATATATATGAGACCATTTAAATTTATTTAAATAAATTAATATCATCTCATTCCATTTCTATGGTTTTTGTTCCATTTTACAAGAACTTTCATATTTATACACAATTGAATAGACATGAAACCATGAAACAAACACTCCCAAAACAAGGAAATTAAACACTATAAGTCAATAAAATATCTATAGAAGAACCTAATAAAATTTTAATAAATTTAGTAAATTTATAATAGGTTATGAATTAATTTATTAATGTATTTAATTTTATTATACCAGACATTAAGTATAAGTGAAGAAATCTTTCAGAGATATGGTAAGGGATTCTCTCTGAACCTTCATTTTTTCCTCTGGGTTACACTTTATCTATATTTAACCAAATTTAATTATTAACTTTTCTTATTTAATCCTACTAAAATATATTTTTATGTTCCAATCATATGTACCTATCTCAATTCTTTTTTCTTTTTTGGTGAAACACATGTTTATAAGGTTCCATTTTCAATTCCTCTCGAAAAGCAATCCCAATTAAAGGAAACTTCCCAATTTCTTACCCATTTTCAATTAAAATATATAATATATTTTAATTTATCAATATTTTTATAAAATAAATATTTTTATCATTAAAAACTATATTAGTTAATTTTTAGTTTTATGTAAACAATTATGCCTTTGTGTGCCTTAAAGACTCCTATATTTTTTCTTAAATCGTACTAAAGTGGTTCATTTGTAAAAGTTTCTTAAACACTATTTTTACACATTTTAACTTAATTTGGAAATAATTTATCATTATATATGCCTATTTTACCTTATAAATATCCATGTATTATTTAAATCCATTATTTTGTGGAGACCTTTATGATATTCCCACTGGTTATGCCTTATGACATGATTATTATATCCATTTCTTTCCATGGGTAACCCTTATGTTTATTCCTTATGTTTTATTCTTCACATGACCCACATGTGGTTGAAAATTTTATGATGGATGGACCCATATATCACTCAAATTCATTGGGTAATTTTTAGTCTCATGAGACATCATGTTGGGATTGGGAGTAATCCAAATTCCTTTATGGGACTTTCTCTACCATGTGATATAGTCTTGGAAGTTAGCCTTGACTCATGTTTATGTCATGTTGTATGTTTCCAAAAA
Organism: Viscum album; assembly: GCA_963277665.1. Taxonomy (NCBI): domain Eukaryota; kingdom Viridiplantae; phylum Streptophyta; class Magnoliopsida; order Santalales; family Viscaceae; genus Viscum; species Viscum album. The sequence goes on from OY728166.1 coordinate 789,533,222, forward strand.
GATAATATTATTTTATATGTTTATTCATGTTCCATTCCTTTTTATGTCATCATGTTATGCCTTCTAACCCATGTTTTATGCTTTATTTCTATGTTTATTCCCTTAATGGGATTTTTAGGACATCCCTTTTGTAGATGTATTCCCCAGGTTATTCTTTGAATATGTAAGAGATAAAAGGAATTTAGGATCTTATTATGGATGATTAATATAAATATGTCTTATTCTATTACCATGTATTATATTTTTTGTACCTAATCTTCTAAATACACTAGACTTTACAATCCTTGGTTTGTATTTGATAGTTAAATATACTTACAATCATGTGAGAATATGTGTAAAAATATAGGGTCACTTTGGGGAGAGTGTCCACATAAATTATATCTTCACAATCATCCCTTCACCAAGTCAAGGACTATTATGATCTGTCCTAATGGGGCCCATGATGTGATTACCCAAAGCCTGCCTCCAATAGGATAGGGGATGGAGACCAACACCGAGTAAGCATATCACATACATGGGTGGCCTTAACCTAATGTACATGTAGACACACAGAGATCTTCAAGACTATATAATGTTGAAATGTAAAACAAATAATAATCATGCATGCATATATCTAAAATCCCACCATTGGAGTATGATAACAAGTATTAGAAAGAAAAAAATCAAAATATAATCCCACCACTAAGAAAATAAAAACAAGTAAAACCTATAGAATGGGTGAGGAATTATATCAAGGTGACTATAGGAACACAACTTTGTATGTTTGTCTCACTAAGCTCCACCTAGTAAGGGCCCTTCTAGGACTCCGTCAAAAGGTTGATCATATACATAAGACATGACCAGTGTGGGAAAATTTCATTCATGGGTGAGTATAAAAACACCTAGTAAGACACCCTGAAATATATAAGCATATAAAATAAAAAATAAAAGTCATCTTGAAACATGTATATGTCAGTAACACATAAAACTAGAACATCCAGATACACTCAACATATACACATAATATCAAGGTAAAGTAAAAAACATACAATTAGACTAGGATTCCTGCTCGCAGGCTCCACATAGAACTTGTCTAGGATAACACACTCTACGAGTTAGAAATCATTGATGAAATCTATATGAGATTTCATGCTCATCAGGTCTCTTCCTGAAAATTACACATTAGAAGTTTGAAGAGATTGATACACATATGGGGATCACACCCAAGGACAAGGGGTATACCAACAACTCAATATGGATTGACTATCTATGTGGGGGATTGAAACCCGCATACTGTTAGTCATGGAGATTCCAAGAACCCCACCTAGGTCAAGAATTATAATAGAGGATCTCACTCTAGGCATCATGGAAGGAATCCACAGAATCTATACAAGGCTGAAGTTTCTTAGAAGGTATCACCATTTTTTTTATAGGATACAATTTCATACTAAAACCCACAAGGAATGTATCAAGGGAATAAACCCTAACGAAAATTTTCTAGAATGGACCGGACAAGGTTTCCAAGCCATTTTGAAAGAGTACATGACATGTAATATAAGAAAATGGTGTGTCCCTTCAGCACCGAGTCATGCTTGTTTGTCATGGCCCGTTCCCTTGTTTATATCCTTGCCTGAGTACATGGCATTTCTGATCCCATGTACTCCAAGAAATGTCCATGTTTAGTCTACCATGCCTAGGTTTGGATAGTATTTTCTGTGTCTATTTACCTCACCGGTTATTTTCCAATCCACCAAGTAAGGTTCACACAACATGTCATACTTTTCTTCTCTGCAGAAACCCTAGCACCACAATGGGGGTCCCACAGGAGGTGTGATCCTAGATTACATCTGTGTAACCCAAAATTTCCAAAAACCCATGTATCTTACTCATGTATTTTCATATACTACTTTTTTCTATGATCCAATTGCAAATCACTCCATAGATTATGGATCTGGTCCAATTGATCCCTTTTGACACCACTCACCAGAACATAGCCACCCAAACGTATGAGAAATCCCTCTTTAAAATCTCCGGATAGCCACACGTCAAAACCCACATGAAGAACTCTAATCTATTCTTGATTCGTTATCATAGTTTGATCTCATTGTCGATCCAAACCTAGATCTGTGATATTACTCTGTTGTGCCAAAAAATGGGTGCACAACCATTGATTATCCGGTATTTTTCGAACAACTATCCAAAAAGAATATCAATGATGATCACATGAGTAATGGTGGTAGAAATACAAGAGAAAACAAATAGGAATTAACCTCATTCGTGTTAGGGTTGGCCTCAATTCATTGTCATTGGAACGATGAATGAAGATCCAAAATAAATATACAATTCTCCCAAATTCCTCGTAGATACACCCATACTTAGAATACAATCGATATGTGAATCAATCCATTGGTCGATTGATTCAATTTCATTGTAGGAATAAATAAATGGTTAAAATCCAAAAAATAAAAATGTCTTAACTTGATTTGGATCAATCTCTGGCAATAATGATCGCACATTGGTGTCATTGGGTAGACCCACATGTTTTATTGACACACCTATTCTTGATCAATGATCTGGTGGTTGTTCATCTGAGAACGATCCTCCAATTCTCTACAATGGATCTAGGGTTATGTAAATAACCTTGATATTTCCTCATATATATATATTTATAGTTAAATAATTAGGTTGTTGCGTCACTTAATAAAATAAATAATTTAATTTATTTATTTTATTAATTCTCTTGTGATGGAACTCAACCCGAATGTCCGAAACACTCCAAGGTTAAGTCATAGATAGGGTAAAATCCACATTCTAAACTCAAAAAGGCAATATATTTATGATATGAGCCTCCATTTAAGAGTTATTCTGGTTTTTTAGAAAAATTGTGCATGTGTGATATTTAATTTATTTCAAAAATTAATTCTGAGTACACCAGGATTCAGAATCTCAAGCCATCTCAGTGCCCAGCTCTATAAACAATCCATATAATATTTTAAAGTAATACATGAAAAATAGAAGTCATTAAATTCTCCCCATCTTGGGGATTTATATCCCAAAAATACAAAACAAAAAGGATACACAGATAGATGTGGGTACTGATCATGCATCTTGGTCTCCCACTCCCAGGTACTCTCTAGAAGATTCTCGTGTTTCCACCAAACATGAACTAAGGGAATTGATTTCCTATAAAGAATCCTATACTTCCAATCCTCAATATCTACCAACTAATCTACAAATGTATCTCCATCCTTGATATCCAACTCACCCTATTCAATAACATGAAATAGGTCCTACATGTGTCTCCTCAGCTGTGACATGCGGAAGACATCATGTACCTTTCCCAACTTCAGTTGTAGAGATAATATTTTTGCAACCTCTCCATTTCTATGAATTATCAGAAAAGGTTCAATGAATTTTGGAGATATATTTCCATCACATCTAAATCTCCATAATCCATGTTGAGGTGAGTCCCTCAAGAACACATGGTATCCCTCCTCTAACTCCAAAGGCCTTCATCGTTGGTCCATATATGAATATTGATGGCTCTTTATAGTCATCATCTGCTCCTGAATGATCTTCAACTTCTCAATAGAGGCTCACATCAACTATGGTCCCATAAGTGTTGACACTCCTTGGTTGGTCCAACATAGTGTTGACCTGTAAGGTTGCTCGTTCAAGGCATAAAATGGTTCCATATCAATGGTGGAATATCAGATGTTGTTGTATGAAATCTCCAATAATGGTAGGTGATCATCCCAACTATGAACAAATTCCAACATGCAACATGACCTCCAAGTCCTAAATGGTTTTCTCAGTATGACCATTAGTATGGAGGTGGAAATCCATGATCAAACATAACTGAGAAACAAAAGCCTCTTATAATCCAATCCATAATTGATATGTGAAGTGAGAATCATGGTTTGAAATGATTATAAAGGGAACTCCATGGAGATGTAATATCTCTTTGATGTACAAGAATCCAAATCTCTCAACTGTACTCTTCTCTTGAATAGCTAGAATGTGGTTTGACTTGGTGGTTTGGTCTACAATCACCTAGACGACATTGTGCCCCTAGAAATAAATGGTAACCATGTTACAATGTCCATGGATATCCCATACCACATCCACTCTGGAACCTCAAGGGTTGAAACTAAACTTGTTGTAACCTGGTTCTCAACCTTAACTTGCCGAAAATTAAGGCATCAAGAGACAAACTTTGCAACTTTGTTCTTCATCACTGACCACCAGAACTACCATTGAAGGTCCTGGTACATCTTCACCACATCTGGATGTACTTATAAAGGTGAATTATGGAACTCTATTAGCACCTACTCTATTAGTACAATTGGTACCATCATCCATACTCTGAAAAGAATGAAATGACCCCCACCTTAATAAAATCTGTCTGTAGCATGTCCAGTAGTTATCTGAATATGTAGGGTCTGCGGTTAGTATCCCCATGTTGTACCTCCATGAATCACTGCAAAAGATAAGGGGTAATATCCATTGAATAGAGGTAAGATTCTACATTATCATCCATAAAGGATAACTGTAAAGAGGATAACTGATTCATCTACACACTTAGCAACTGTTGACAAGATCTCCTATTCAGAGAATCTACTACCACATTCTCTTTCCCAAGAGTATTTACAATATCTAAGTCATAATCTGAGAGAAACACTATTCATATCATCTTTATCAAGTTATTAACATTCTAATAGAATATATACATGATACTCTTATGGTCAAAATAGATGATAAAATTTTCTCCCATCAGAAAGTGCCACCACATTTTCAGTCTAAAGAGCACCAATGCTAAACTAAGATTGTGGGTCACATAGTTCTTCTCACACAGTCTCAACTAAAATAAACCATAGAAAATAACTAATTTCCTCTACATCAGAAGAGAAATAATCCTAGTCTTTGATGAATCACATAACACAACGTACTTGACACCCTCCTCTATAAATCTCAAGATGGGTTCACTCATCAATCTCTTACTCAAATCCTGGAAAGCCAGTTGGCACCTCTCTATCCATATGAAAGGCTTCCACTTTTGGTTCAAAGCTGTACAGGGAGATGATATCCTAGATAAATCAGGTACGAGTCTCTAATAGTAGTCTATCAACCCAAGAAATATCTTCACCACTATCGTGCTCTTGGGTGGCTCCCAAGCTAACAATGCCTCAACCTTAGCTGGATCCACTACTATGCTATCTACTGAGATAACAGGTCCTACAAATTTGACCTCCTGAATCTAGAACTGGAATTTTGAGTGCTTCCCATAAATATTGTTCTATAAATGTATATCTAGAATCATACTCAAGTGTCTTGCGTGCTCCTCCTCAGATTCCAAGTACACTAGGGTTCTGTCAATGAATACTACCAAAAACCAATCTAAAAAATGATGAAAGATTTGGTTCATGAGTCCCATGAACATAACTGGATAAATTTTCATGCTTAAGGGAATCACTAAGTAATCAAAGTGACTATAGAGACATATAAATGTCATCTATGATATATCATCTTCCTTTACTCTCAACTGGTGATATCCTGATCTGAGGCCAATATTTGATAACCATCATTCCCCTATAAACTAATCAAAGAGTTCATAGATCCTTAGTAATATATATTTGTTCTTTATAATCAACTAATATAGGTGACATTAATCCACACACAACCTTAATCTCACTTCTTCCTTATTAGTGAACAAAACCAGGGTTTCCAAGGGTGAAACACCAGGTCTATAAAATATCTTCCTCTGCAAGTCCACAAAATGAACCTTCATCCCATGAAACTCTACTGGAGGCATCTAATATGATGGTATAGATATAAGTGTTGTCCCATGTTGTAGGTAAATACATAATTCTACCTCTCAATGGGGATGTAGGCCTAGAAAATTATTAGGAAAGTCATCCTCATACTCTACCACAACTGTAAAAACTGAAGGCTCATGTAATGCACTACACCAAGGGTCATGCTAGAAAACTGGTGTGTAATTAGGTACACCCTCCTATGCATGAGTCCATACCACTGTTCTTCGGTTTCCTTTTCATACACAATGGAAAACCTCATAATTTCCCTGTGGATACACCACATACTCTATCTAAAACAATCTATATGGGTATAAACTATTTATAACCAATACATACTTAAGATGATGTCATAAGTCCTCATCGCAGCTGTAAAGAGATCCCAAATGAAACTCTTTCCTCCAAGATTCATTTCACACCATCTTTATAAGTGTGTGATCACTGATTCACCTTCATTAGAAGTCTTCAAGTGTAAGGGTTTAACCAAAGGATCAACTAGAATATATAAGTCTTGAACTAGATAAGTGGATATAAAGGAATGACTTGCACATATGTCTATCAATATTTTATATACGATAGAAGAGACACATATCATACCTTATATCATCCCTAGGCCTCTGGTTCAAAATCCTTGACCGCTTGAAACTATCCTCACCCATGTTCCCTAGATCCCTAATCCTGGAGTGGACTACCTAGGGGTGGTAGGGGAAACAATTCATAATGTCTTCCACCTCCAACTTCTCTCTCAGCTCATATTCCATGTTTTCTACCCTGAAGACCTGCATAATCCTATTGCTGACTCTACCTGTAGGTTCCGAGAATAGTGGGAGTGTGTGATGGGTCACGAACAACTTTTATTTTTTTTTCATGATTTATGATCAATCAGAGATTTACACAAGATGAATGATGTGATCAAATGAATTGAATCAAATAAAACAAACATGGGATAGAACATTGTAACCAAGCACAAGATCATCACATATTATTTATAATTAATTTAATCAACTAATGAATTAATCTTCATGAATTATTTCTTCATTTATATATTTGAAAATATATCCTCATTGTACTATCATTGTGTTATAGTAATAAAGTGTAGATTCCCTCTAGTGGTGATCTACATGTGTTCTGAAAATCACTAAACATTACCGTAGGAATCTATAGGTGCAAGAACAAAAGATACTATCACTTTCATTGTTCTCCTTTGATCACTATAAAAATAAATTTCAAAGCATTCTGTTTGTCCTCTCTTGACTTGATAGTGGGAGGTAGAGGAATATTTCTCTCCATTCTTGGGAGAGTTCTTGGAGAAGGGAGATCTCTAGGGCTTGGGATGATTCTCTATATTCATTATGAACAACAAAACAAATGAATTTTCTCTCTTGAAAAATAATATAATTGGGTTTATATACTGTTAGGGTTATAAATAAATAATTGAAAAGTGCCCCTTATTATTTATTTAATCCCTTGCAGAACCCCATGTCTAAAATAATAATAATAATACTACTATTTTCTCTATATGCGCTTAACTTGTGAATTAAAATAAATATTAATTAATTGAATAATATTCAACATATATATATTTTCTCATTGGACCATTAAACTTGATTTTTTCATTCCTCTACAATATATATTGGTAATTAAACATTGACTATTTTTTAATAAATAAATATCACTGCATTATCCTCCAATAAATAAATAAATATTATTTTCACTAAAATAGAAAATAAATATTTATTAAATATCCCACTCACATAATATTCTCTCAAATAATTGGTTACAAAATATTTGAAATCAAGAAAACAAGAATAATTACTAATCCATGTGTGGGAATAATATTTATTCAACTTGTTAAATAATAATTAAATAATACATTATTTAAATGAGATTATAGATACACTTAGCATGTGACCATCTAGTCCTCTTTCTTAGTGGCATTAGGTGAAACTGCCTAAAGTACAATGTTAACATCTAGAAACATTCCAAGGCAAACAAAGAGGATTAAATTAATGTTGCAATGACATAATACCTCGTATAGATTCTTAATTTATATTATAATCCTTTTATCATGATATCTCTAATCAAGGAGGTTGCATGTTGGTGTCATCAAATTATGTGCTTGATGTCTCTTTCTTTTACTTTTTGAAAATATAACATTACCATAGAACACTATGGACATGGATTTATTTAGGATATATCATTACCATTAAAGGGATTGAGATATCTACTTCTGTTAAAGAACATAATTGAAAAATCCTTTCTCAAGTTATTCATTAATGAAATATTACTCGTGACACACCCAACGTATCCTACCTCACCACGAACATATGTCAACATGGTTTTCATCAATACATAAAAGTGTGTGACTTATAATATTAATTAATAATAATATTAAATTATAAGGATCAATACACACATCTACAAATATGAAATCCAATGACACATATGAATGTGGATTTCCTACTGGCAGGTTGCGTTCTTATAATATCCTACACTAGATATTACCCAGGGAAAACACCATGAGAAGTTTACTCAAAGTCCTATAAGTATCCACCCCTAATATAATATATCATTTGTTTCCCAAAAATGATATCATCTGGATATAGAAAATATATTTAAGAATAGTGTCATAACACTTTTGGGTTCTCATCATAGTGGGGAACTCATATGACCTTTTAGTGTGATAGCTACTCTTAGGACATTATCGCATGCTGTACTAAATATAATATCAATAATGATGTGATAAGGAGTTTATTAATATTCAAAACTATGAATACAAGTTATCATAAAGTACACAGAAGTTGGTTCTAGGAAACCAATTCCAACAGACTCACTTACACTAGAGCCAATTGCTAACAACCTTTAGTATGATATCTCTCACATGATTCCCATGATTCTTCTGAGACAAGACTACAGTCAAGGGGTAAACCACATTTTATTCTATGATAAATATTATTAATACAACTTCAACCCTATAATAAAAAATCCCTCAAGATGTGATAATTCTAAAGTATGATATTTTTTTGTTGGTGTGACCTTGGATATTTTGCGAGAGCCGACACTATAGTATTATCACAATACAATGTGATATGGTATATATTTCTTGGTACCACATCAAGATCCTATAGAATGTTTCATATCAAAATGGATTCCTTGGATTCATCAGAAGCTTCTATATTCTTATATTTTACTATTGAATTAGAAACAACTGTTAGTTTTGAACTCTTCTTACTCACATCTCCTCTATTGAGACAAAAAACATATACTGACCACAAATTCATATCATTATGATCTATTTTAAAAATAAAATTATTATAACCCCTAATTACCATCTCCTTTTCTACTTCATACACTAGGAACATATTGGTAGTTCTTCTCAGATACTTGAGGATAACTTTAATGGTAGTCCAATGTTGTTCTCCAAGACCTACTTGATATATTCCTACCATGATCAATACATAGGAAACATGAAGTCTAGTATATAACATGACATGCATGATTTATCATATTTTTGAGGAATATGGGACCTTACTCATTCTCTCTTCTTCATGTTGTGTCTGAGGACACATTTTCTTAGAAAGATGTATACCACGTGACCTTGGAATCAATCCCCTCTTGGAATGTTCTATACTAAATATTTTTAGTATCTGGTCAATCTATATACTTTGACTTAGTCCAATAATCCTATTGGATCTATAATTAATCACTACTATAAAATAGGATTGTAAAATTTCTAGAATAAACCCTTATCAGTGAAAAAAAATCACCGAAAACCAGAGCGTAGTTAAAATCCCAAATCTTTTATTAGTGCTTTTAAAGGGCCCTTTTAACAACGCTTTTTTCAGTACTCTTCATGGGGTTAAAATTATATTTTTTATACATCCATGAGACTGAACCATTTATAAGCGTGCCCATTTCATCTTTAACTATGCTCCCCCCGACTTTTACAGCACTCCCCTACCTTTATCACATTTAACAGTTCTCGCCCACCTTTATAAGAAAACATGCATATATTTAACTATAAATAAAATTATGTTGTACAAAATGATAAAATTTAAAAACCATAATATCAATACGAATGTAATATCTTTTAATAAATTCAGTTTCTACCAAAAAAAGGAAATAAGACCTCAATAAACAAGGCTAGAAATCCATTGAATTTTAAAAAATTTGGGTACACCGACTAAAAACTCAGTTTTAAGGGCCTTTTGGGACTTTTTTGGCCTAACAAAATGTAATATATGTTTATACCTATCATTAGTAGAGTAGATATCATCGTAGGATTCGATTTAATATGTGGTAGAGCCCAAACTGATACCCAAATCAAAAGTTATGGTCGTTTGAAGTTTGAGTTATGTTTTCAACTTATTTTCAATATTTTTTTATTTTTTTTTATTTTTATTTTCTTCAAATTTATATTAAATGACTATTACTCAGTAATAATAAGAAAATTATTAATTAAAAAAAATTTAAATTATTTTATATGCCATTTTAACTAAATATCTTATATATTAAGTGTAAATGCATATTTAACTTATCTAAAACATATTTTAAAAAAAATATTTTATATTTATATCAATATATATATATATATATATTATTTTTAATGATTTTTTTAAGTATACCCTCATCATCGCTACTAAAAGTGCTGATAAAGGGGGTTCTTTATCAGCGCTTCTTAAAATGCATTAATAAGACCCCCTTTATCAACTCTTTTTTGAAAGAACTAATAATGATAGACCATTAATAGAGCTTGTAAAAAAGTACTGATAAATGCCCCCCTTTAACCACAATTTTTTTAGCACTACTAAAGTCCTCCTTTAACAGTTCCAAAAAAAATCACTGTTAAAGACCACCTTTAACAATGCTTCTTTTGGCACTGACAAAGGGGGTCTTTAACAACTTTTTTGGATAGCTTTATGGAGAAAAACTTATTCAACTAGTCCTTAACAGATAGTATGTATGGTTTATCATTTCTAATAAGTAATATTTCATCAACATACACTAATAGTATAATGACTTTATTTCCAATAAACCTCTTGAAAATACACGAATCACATTCATTCTTAGTGAAACCAAATTATTTTATAGCTTCATCGAGTCAAATTTTGTAGGACCTAGATGTGTTATTCAATATATAAATGGATCTATACAACTTTCAAATCTTTTTGGCATCACCTAGAGTCACTGAACCTTTTTTTTGTGTCATATAGTCATCTTACAGAATGTTCATATTATGGAAATTGTTTTTGGAATCCATCTATTAAATTTTATAGTCATGGAAAGATTCAATAGAAAGTAAAAATTATAGAGGATTTAAACATGGAAAATGATAAAAATGTTTAATATTAGTCAATTAATTGAAATTTTTTAAACCCTTTAGTCAATAACCCTGCTTTATAGATATTTAATTTACCTTCCAAGTCCATATTTTTCTTGAATACCCATTTTGCACCTATGGGATTTATATCAACTGGTGCATCAACCCAAACACAAACCTGGTTTTGATACATAGAATCTATTTCAAAATTAATGGATTATTTCCATCTTTCAGCTTATGATCTCTCTAATTAATCTTTGTAAGAGAGATTTATCATTGTAAACCAATAATTACTCACCATATTTGGTTACTAGAAAACCATATCTATCTAGTTATCTGACATATCTTTTTATCATATGTAGTACTTGTGTTTTAGGAACTTCTTCTTCCATAAGGAACTAAACAATATCTTATTGTACCAACTCTTGTGTATCTTGATCGTCAACTTCATTGAAGTAAATCTTGATCACACTATCCTTTTTGAGGTTTTTATCCCTCTTAATAAAGACATCTTTTCTAGTGACTGTAACTTTCTTATATGAGGGGTTGTATAGGTAGTATACCTTTTTTCCTTGGGATCCCCTTTAATGATACACTTTGTCTCTTGGGGTGCTATTTTTTTCATTATAAGGCCTTAATAAATTCCTCTCAACCCCATACACATGCATGTGACAAAATGGGTTTCTTTCCACTCTATAAATCAAAGGCAATTCCTTTTTATGCTTTAGTTAGTACTCAATTCAGTGTGTATACCAGAGTTTTTAATGCATAACCCCAAAAGTTTAATAGAAGATATGCATGAATCATCATTAACCTTACCATGTCTAACAATGTAGGGTTCATCCTTTCACTAACACCATTCCACTATGGTGTGTATCATGGAGTGAGTTGAGATAGAATCCCAAAATTATATAAAAGGTTAATAAAATCGTGGTTATGATATTCACCACCTCAATATTATTAAATCTTATTTATATTATTTACAAGTTGATTCTATATTCCATTCATTAATTCCTAGAATTTCTCAAAGGACTCATACTTATACCTCATTAAGTAGACATATCCATATCTATTCAAGTCATCATTAAAAGTAATGAATTAAGAATATCCACCTCCAGATTCTAATGGAAATGTCCCACACACATCAGTGTGTACCAATCATAAATGGTTTATGTCCCTTTCACCCAATCCATTTAATGAAAGTTTGGTCATTTGTTCTTGTAAACAAGTAAGAAATATTTCTATATATTTTAGATTAGAAGAGTATAAATTATCATCTAGATAGATCTTTTTCAAACACTTTTCATTTGCTTGATCAAGATGGAGATTCCATAGCTGGGTGTTATATGAGTCATATGAACATGATTATTTATCTATTTCCAATACTTTGTTTTCATAATTTAATACATAAATACTGTTATTTAAATGTTTCATGCCATAAAATATATTGTCTTTATAAAAGAAACAACTTTTATATCCAAAATTGAAAATAAAACCATCTGCATTGAGGCATGATACATAAATAATGTTCTTGGTAACTATTGGTACAAAATAAAAATAATTTAAAACAAAAATCATTTATGTTGTAATGAAAGGTGTTAGTCACCAATGGATAGAGAAGTTATACTTATGCCATTGTTAACTCTCAAATCCACCTCTCCTATAGAAATATTTGGGAATAAACTTGGTTCCTGTATTTGGATATAGATGTGATCACCAAAAGCTATATCTAATACCCAATGTGTATATATTGAGAGAATACACATGATAATGAAAAAAACATTAGCTTCATCTTTCTTTTGGATTCATTTCTTCTTCCAGCGAACTTTCTTGACACATGGAAAACATACTTCCTCCTTTTTCTTTCCCTACCATTGGATTTTCCTCTTCTTAGAGGGATGGTTCTCGGGTGATTTTCACTTGGTATGAGTTTTTGACCCCTTTTCTTTGTTCTTAATTTCCTAATTCACCATAATGATGATGATATTGTCACACCCCATGTACTTATCTACTTGTAGAATCAAATTAATAAGTTCTAAAACACTCTTCTAATTATTTCTCATATTAGAGTTAATAATAAAACTAGAGAAGGTATTGAGTAGTGATGAAAGTATGATATCTTTTTACAACTCATCCTGTAATTTAATCCCTAAGATGTTTAAGCATTCAATTTAGCCAATAAACTTGACTAAATGAGTCCCAAATAGCACCGACTCTCCAAGAATAGTTGTAAATAGAAAATTAGAGATCCCATATCTCTCTTATTTGACTTTCTCATGGTAGAGATCCTAAAGGTGATACATCATGCTATACACATCCATGTCCTCATGTTGCTTCAAAAGCTCATTGGTCATGGTTGATATCATGAAACACTGAATATCTATGGAAACATTCAAATGTGTCTCATAGAGTGTTGAATCTTCATCACATTCCACATTACTTGGCACATTAGTAATTCGTTCTTCCATCACATAAATTTTCCTTTCATGGAAAAGGTTAATGTGTAAGTACCTTTGGCACTCTTGGAAATTTATGCCAGTGAAAAGGTTATCCTTGTCTATTATGGATCATAGTGATATGTTTGAAATCATTTTGTTATTGTTTTTATATATAATATTAAAATTATTTTAGTACTTTAGTCATTAAAATTTTGACAAATAAATAAATATTATATTTATTAGTCTCCCACTATTTTATCAAAATTCAATATCCCTCACCATTGACTTCGAAATATCATATTTCTTGGAAATTTTAGTGGAAACGATATAAATTCCCCTTCTCATTGAGTGGACTCACCAATCCTAAAATCCTTAAATTGGATTTCCTCAACCCTTACCTCTTAGTTACACAAAGTCATCCTTTGAAATTCAACCCTTGATGTGAACTAAGTTAAGTCAACCCAAAACATCTTATTATAATTCTAAAATAATTTAAAGCACCCCAACTTTGGATGGTGAATCACATTGAACTATGGTTTGATTTTAACTGAATTAGTGGAAGGTTACACCGAATTAATATATAATTGAGGGATTTTATTTTTTATGAATAAATTTTAATTATTATCCATATTAAATTCCTACTAATATTAAGTGGATTTAAAAATGTTACTAAACATGTCTCAGATAATATTTACACATAATAAAATTTATTTTAGTTCAATATTGCATGTTTATTAATTCATTAATTCACGTGATCATGAAAAAATAACCATAATGAAATAACCATGAAAATTTATGGAAATAAAATAATAAAGTGGTATGATCATGAGCTTTTACTAATGGTTAGTTTATCTAGTTGATGATAAACTAACCATCGGCCTAGGGAAAAAATTACTTAAACCAATTAAGGTTCATGTAACATCTTTCCTCCTATCCACCCATCTATCTATCTTGGATTGGTTTTTCCTCAGCTCCAAACATTAACTTCCCCACTAGCTTGGGAGTTCTATCCATTACATATGCTTTTACTCACACATAGTTTAGGGGAGGGGTTTACATAAAATAAACCATGGGCACACATACCCTTAAATAATAAGAGGAGAGATGGAACACATTCCAATAATTTAATTTAATAATAAAATAAATAAAACCAATCACATACAAAGGTATAGTATACGATCATGATTATCCATAAATATATAAAAGATTACACATTTTAATGAAATTAGCATTCAATTCTAATCATTATTATTTAAGACAATTCACTCTTGAATCAATTAATTATCTTATTTAATTAATCAATTCTTTTATCTTAATTCTTCTCTAAATTTCTTTGAGATTCTCATCCATAATAATTTTTAACAAAATAAATTTATTTAAAATTTATTGTGTACATAAATTCACATTGTAGGAAACATGGTGAGTACCCATCTTAACTCCCCAACATGTATTATACTCATATACTATTCAATCTTGCAATATGTGGAATACACAACATATCACATAATTTCATGAGGTGTACTATAAATTTAATGATTTCATGAATTACATGATTTTTCTATCACGTGTTATGATTCAATGCACATAGAGTAATAAATGTAATATGATTCATACATGATACGTATATATGAACATTACATTGAAATTAATTAATCATATATATATATATATATATATATATTAAAACCCATCACATGGTGTGTCATATCAACTTAATTTCCACACACATGTAAATGCTGATAAGATTTTCAGACTATAATAAATTAATTTTAATTCTACGCAATTTGGTATAAGTACAAGACGTGTACAGGCAAGCTACATGGTTTTTTCTTTTCTCATCGTCTATCTGTGGCACACGCCTAGGTACCCAACATGTAAACCATAACATGGAAAATATTGGAGTATATGGAATGGAAATGGGATACATGGCATGTGGTCTCCGAGTTACACGATCCTCTAATGGCCCGAAGGCCTTCATTTTTTATTGATTTTGATAATCCACCTGTCAAGGGGTGAGGTGGAACCCTTACAAGGTCCGTAGGCATAAGTATTACATGGCCCGTAGGCCTTAGAGGAATTCATTGCCCATAGGATTCAAAGATTACATACAACCCAGACTGACTACTTGGAACTGCTCCTCCCCAGCATCTTCATCGTGAAATCAGCTCTCCACCTTCGCATGGCTGTTCGGATAGGCATTCCCATGAATGCACAGGCTTGTCCCGATGGCAGGTGCCATACCCTCTCATTCTTGTAATCATTTTAGCTTCTTCTATGGTGAAAGATCCTTGCTCATTCTCCTTGTAGAGCTTGTTCCTTGTAGGTTTTCTGGTTTGCATCTACACTGAAGGTGGCCTGAAGGCCTTGAGGCGGCCTAAAGGCCTTACTGACCCGAACGCTTGGGAGGCCCGAAGGCCTTACAAGACTCAGGGACCAAATCGGTGACCTGAAGGCCCAAATGGTGGCATATTCCTAGCTTCTAAAGTGCCAGACAGTGCCTGCTACAGTTCCCTCTATAGTACCCACTACAGTACTGCACAATTCCCGCTACAGTACCTGCTACATTACTGCTACATTACCTGCTACAGTACTGCTATAGTACCCCCATAAATTCTGTGTGCTAGGATGGTCTATTAAACACATAGTGTATAATTAATTGCACCATGTGTATTCAATTCACAAACATTGAATTAATTCAATATTAATTCTTGGTGCATTAAACACTAGTACATGGTGTCTAGTTATGATTATAAAATGTGTACTATTGTGTTATCCAACTAGATTCCTTAACACCTCCAGATGAGATATTTTATTTTATTTCATATATATAATTAATAGATTTGATTATATTTATAATAAATATAAGAGGAAGAATCATATCTCTAAATTCATATTAAAGAACGATTAAACATGAATTGAAAAACTAAATAAAAAATGTGTAAATAATTCCACAATGTTTAAATAATTATGTGACCCCTTTGATTCCACTTGAAGGCTCTAGACGTAGCGTAATCATGTGATGGGTCATTCCAAACTTTTATTTTTGTCAATATTTTTGATCAATCCAAGATTTACATGAATTTGATTGTCGTGATGGATAGAATTGAATCAAAGAAAACAAAAAAAAGGATGGAATACCGAAACCAAGCGTAGGATCATCACATATTATTTATAATTAATTTAATTAATTAAATAATTACCTTGTGTGAATTATTTATTCATTTATGGATTTTAAAATAGAACTTCATTGTACCATCATTGTATTTTTGTAATAAAGAGAAGATTCCATCTATCAACGATTCAAATGTGTTCCCCAAATCTCTAAACATCACCGTATGAATCTCCATGTGCAAGCATGACATATATTATCACTTTCATCATTCACCTTTGATCACCACGAGAATCACTTCTAAAGTTTTCTCTTTCATATCTCTTGAGTTGATAATGGTAGGTGAAAGAAAATCGATCTCCATTATTGGGAGCGTTCTTAGATAAGGGAACACTCTAGGGATTGAGAGTATTCTCAAGATTTTTTGTAAACAAAAAAAACAAGTGAATTGGATATCTTGAAGAAACAATATAATTGTATTTATATACCACTAGGGTTATAAATAAATAATTTCACAACTGACCCTCATTATTTATTTAATGTCTTTTGGAACTCCATGTCTAAAATAATAATAATAATATTATTTTCCTGAAATGCACATAACTTGAGAATTAAAATAAATATTAATTAATTGAATAATATTCACCATATATATTATTTCTCACTGGACCATTAAACTCGGTCCGCCATTCCTCTACAATATCTATCAGGACTCAAATAATAACTATTTATTTAATAAATAAATATCTCGGCATTATTCGCTAATAAATAACTAAATATTATATTCACTATAATTGTAAATAAATATGTATTAAATATTCCAGTCACATAGTATTCTCACGAATAACTAGTGATGGGATATATGTGATCAAGAAAACATGAATAATTATTAAAAAAAATATAGGAATAATATTTATTCAACTTTTTAAATAATAAATAAATAATATATTATTTAACTAAGATTTTGGATACACTTAGTGTGTGGCCATATAGGCCTGTTTCTTAGTGGCATTAGGCGAAACAACCTAAAGTCCAAAGTTATCATCTAGAAAAACTTAAAGGAACCCATAAAGAAACAAGTTAATTTCATAATTACATAATACCTCATACATATTCTTACTATGTAATATACTCTTTTTATTATGATATCTCTAATCAAGCAAGTTTCCTGCTGGTGTCATCAACCTATGTGCTCAATGTTTCTTTGAATTTTCATAAATCGAAATTTCTCAATGAATAATATGAACATGGATTTATTTAGGATATATCATTTCCATAAAAGGGCATGATATATCAACATTCATTAAAGAATAGAAGGCGAAAATATTTTCTTGTATTATTCATTAATGAAATATTACTCATGACACACACAACATATCATATCTCACCGTGAACATATTTTGTTATGGTTTTCATCAATACATAAAAGTACACAACTGATAATATTAATTAATAATACTATTAAAAAATAGGGATCAATACACACATTCACAGATAAGAATATATAATAACACATATGAATGTGAATTTCCTACTAGAGGGTCTCATTCTCATAATATTCTACACTGGATATTACCAAGGGAGTACACCATGAGAAGGTTCTTCAATGTCGTGTGACTCTCTACCCCTGATATCATGTATCATTTGTGTCCCTAAAATTATATCATAAAATTATGGAACATATATTTAAGAATAGTGTCATAACACTTCTGGGTTCTCATCATAGCGGGGAACTGCTATGACCTTTTAGTGTGACAACTACTCTTAGGACATTATCACATACTATGTCACATAGAAGAAAAATCATTATGTGATAAGGAGTTTATTAATATTAAAAACTATGAATACATGTTATCATAAAGTACAAAAAAGTTAGTTCTAGGGAACCAATTTCAACACTGCCTAGGTATCTCATCTAGTGCCTCCCTATTAGCCATACGTCAGGTTGGAAAATCTCATGAAAAGTATCCCTGACCATCATAAGAGTAACACCACCTCTCTTTAGGGTGACTAGATCCATCTGGTGTTCCCTAAACTGTAGAACCTATTTCCTAAAATTTTCTCTTGAAATATCACAAACATACAGGTCCTTGAGTATGAAGTTAGATAATTTCTGTCGAAGACTCAACTACTATGTGCTAACTGCCAGAAATAACTGTATGTTTCTATTCAGACAGTAAACTCTCCACCACAAAATAATTCCAAAGAACCCCAAAATAGTTTAGAATTCAAGGTATCATGCTGGCTTGAATTTCTCTATGTAGTACCTGCTCTAACATCAAAGACTAGAATAACTGATCACACACCATATCCATTGAGTATCAAGATAGGTTGGTAAGCATTGATGAATACTCAGAAACATTCATAATGGTCTGCAGAAGATATAAAATCTCTTGGATATGAATATCCCTCAATGTATTTGGAGAAAACTCCTCTCTAAAAAGGAGATCAAACTCTGACCATGATAGAGTCTCCTCATTGTACTAATAGGTCATTAATCCCTACCATCTTCTTGAAGAGGCATAGAGAAGGCTCAATATTAGGACCACCATCTATCTTGGTGGTGTCCCAAAAAGATAAAATACCCCCATCACTACCTCAAGTGATTCCTCAACTTCCTAGGGGTTAATATCTTTTTGAAACCTAAGGGATCACTATCACTGAAACTCATGAAGAACACTCAGCCTTTGCACCTCATTTGATGATACTATTGGTACCATTGGCTTCTTGACAGGAGGTGGTAAAATTGGGGCACCACATGGAGGTAAAACCTCCAGATAATGTCCTTGAATCAAAACATTATCACTAAGGTAATCATCCTTGTGATCCTAATGAGGAATCCTAGATGGAAAACATCTTGAAATCATCCTGAATTAAACAATATGTATCACAATCAATGAGTATATCAGGAGAGCTAACTCAAGAAGGACATGGAAAAAACAACCTAGTCCTATATGATTCATGTACTAATTTTTTCCCTACAACCAATGTCTACATGAACTGAGTCAATAGTAGGTTGTAAAATTCCTAGTGTATGGATATGTCAGCCGCCACACTAACATTGGAGTCTCTAGCCTGAGATCCAAACTCGAAGCACTTAACATGGTTCCTTAAACCAATATTAAATACTTTGGTCCTAAGGTAGAACTAACTAGATTTTATGTTACTCTATCACGAATCGTCCCAACAAGGCCTATGACATGACTAACTCAAGCTCGCCTCGAACAATCTATGGGATAACAACCAGTGTCGAATAGTTATATCACAAATATAGAAGGTATTATCCTAAAGTAACTATACTCATGCACACATGTCCAAGATCATACAATTTTGAAATTAATAGCAACTGATAATCATGCATGAATACATATAAAATCCCACCATAAAAGTATGACAACAAGTACTAGAAAGAAAAATTTCCAAATATAATCTCATCATAAAGAAGATGAAAACAAGTCCATATTGTATAATGGGTGAGGATTGTTGTCAAGGTGACCCCATGAACACACCTTAGTCTGTCTAGCTCACTAATCTCAACCTAGTCTGGGTCCCTCTAGGACTATTTCAAAAGGTCGATCGTCTGCATAAGACATGACATGTGTGAGAAAATCCCATGAAGGGGTGGGTATAAAAATACCCAATATGAAACCCCAAAATCACAAAGAATATAACACCAAGAATAAAAGTAAGCTCACTAAAAGTATATTTCAAGAGTACATATAACAAGAATATCTTGATATACTCAACATAGACACACATTATCATGGTGAAGTCACTACCGTACTTCCATCCTAGGACTTCTACTTGAAGGTTCTGTATAAAACCTGTCTGGGAGAATACACTCCATGAGTCAAATAATACAGATGTCATTCATATAAGATTTCATACTCATCAGGTCTCATCATAAGAAGTAAAAATTGGAAGTATGAAAAGATTGATACATATATGGGGATCAAACAAAAGTCCATGGGGTATACCCAAAACCCAACATGGATTAACCCTATAAGTAAGGGATTTATTCCCATGTAGTGTTGGTCATGAAAATTCCAAGAACTCTACCTAGGGAAAATATGATGATATATTATCTCACTCAAGGCCTCATGGAAGGGTTTCAACAACTCTACCAAAGACTGAAGTTCCTTAGAAAGGATCACCATTATATGTATAGGACGTGATTCTATACTAAAACTATCAGGGAATGGATCAAGGAAATTCACCCTAACAAAAGTTTTCCATGCTGAATAGGACAAGGTCTCCAAGACATTGTCAAAGGATTACAAGGAATTTAATAGAAGTATATGTCATGTCTCTTTGGCACTGGGTTCTACCTATGTGTCATATCCCATGCCCGTGTCCCTATTTCTGCTTTAGTAAATGAAATTTCTGAGCCCATGTACTTATGGTTGTGTCTATGTTTGGTTTCCAGTTCCCATGTATGGATATTAATTTCCGTGTCTATGTACCTTACCGGTTACATGCCAATATTCCATGTAAGGGTCACACAGTGTGTGAAATGTTTCCCATGATCTGTGATACTTTTCTTTTTCATGGAAACCTTAGCACCACATAGGGGGTACCACACGATGTGTAATCCAAAATTGCACACTGTGTACCATGGGATATTTAAAAAACCATGGATATTCTTCAAACATCATATTTCATTCATATATCCTCCGATCCATCTGAAAATCATGTCGAAGAGTGTGTATCTGTTTCAATCGAGTATTTTGTCACCTCTTTCAAGAATCCAACCAACAAAATGCACGAGAAATACCTCTATCACTTATACTAGTGGATTCATGTCAAAAATTGAACAAATAACTATAATTCATTCTCAATATGTCTTTTTAGGTCAATCCCTTCATAAATACAAATCCGAATCTATGATATCAATCCCGTGAATCAAGAAATGGGTAAATAAAAATTGATTATCTAGTATTTTTTGAACCAATGGCCAAAATGAATGTCAGAAATGATTGCATAAAGAACGGTGGGAGGAATCCAAAAAACACCAAAGAGGAATGAACCATGGTTTTGTTTGGATTAGACTCTATTTTTTTCATTAGATAGATAAATGAATATACAAAACAAATTAACAATTCTCCCAAATTCGTTTATGATAAACCCCTACACACAATATGATCGATCCACAAATAAATCCGTTGGTTGATTAATTCATGTTCATCGTATGAATAAATAAATGGGGAAAAATATAAAAAAATACAAACATTATACCTTGATTTGGATCAATTGTTGGTGAATAATGATCACACTTTGCTGTTGTTGGTGAGATCCACATGTTCTGTTGGTTTACAGATCCTCGATCCACGATCTGGTGGTTTTTTTGAAAACGATCCTCTAATACTCTCCAACATCTGTAGGGTTATGAATCTAACCATGATATTTCATCATATTCATATATTTATATAAAAATAATTATGTTATTTAGCCACTTAATAAAATAAATAATTCAAGTTATCTATTTTAGTAATTCTCCCATGAAATCACTCAACCTGAATGTCCGACGCGCTCCAAGGTTTAGTTGTTCCAATGGTAAAATCTGCGCTCTGAACTCAATAGAAGCCTTATATTTCTGAACCGAACCACTGTTTAAGAGTTAATACTATTTTTTAGGAAAACTATCCACACGTGATATTTATTATATTTAATATATTTTAAAAATTAATTCCGGACACACAGGGATTAGAAATCACATATTTTCTCAACATCTATCTTCGTAAACAATCTATATAATATTCTAAAGTAGTACATGGAAAAATCGGAGTCATTTCAATGAGCGGTGGGAGGAATCCAAAATGAAACAAATTGGAATGAACCTTGTGTTTTTTGGGTTAGCCACTATTTTTTTTTCATTAGAATGATAAATGAATATAAAAAAAAAATAAACAATTCTCTCAAATTCCCCGCTGATAAACCCCTGCTCACAATATGATCAATCCATGAATCAATCCATCGGATGATTAATTTCTGTTCGTCATATGAATAAATAAATGGGGAAAATACAAAAAGTAGAGACATTTTACCTTGATTTGGATCAATTTTTGGTGAATAATGATCACACATCACTATTTTTTGTGATATCTACTTGTTACGTTGGCACACAGATCCTCGATCCATGATCTGATGGTTTTGTTTGAGAACGATCTTCCAATACTCTTCAACGACTCTAGGGTTATACATATAACCTTGATATTTAATTACAGTCATATATTTATAGAAAATAAATTAGGTCACTAGGTCACTTAATAAAATAAATAATTCAATTTATTTATTTTATTAATTCGCCCACGACATCACTCAACTCAAATGTTCTATGCGCTCCAAGGTTAAGTCGTGCCTAGGTTAAAATCTATGCTCTTAAGAGGAATGGACCTTGGTTGTGTTCGAGTTAGATAATATTTTTTGTCATTATAATGATAAATGAATATACAAAACAAATAAAAAATTCTCCCAAAATCCCCACTGATAATCCCCTACCCACATTATGATCGATCTACGAACCAATCCTTTGGTTGATTAATTCACGTTCATCGTATGAATAAATAAATGGGGAAAAATACAAAAAATAGAATCATTCTGCCTTAATTTGGATCAATTTTTGGGGAATAATGATCACACTTTGATATTGTTGGTGAGATCCACATGTTCCGTTGGCACATCGATGCTCGATCAACGATTTAGTGGTTTTTTCTGAGAACGATCTTCCAATAATCTCCAATGGCTCTAGGGTTATGCATCTAACCTTGATATTTCATCATAGTCATATATTTATAGAAACAAAATTAGGTCACTGAGTCACTTAATAAAATAAATAATTCAATTTATTTATTTTATTAATTATCCCATGGCATCACTCGACCCGAATGTCCGAAGTGCTCCAAGGTTAAGTTTCACCTAGGTTAAAATTTACACTTTCAACTCAATAGAAGCCTCATATTTCTAAACCAAGCCTCTGTTTAATAGTTAATACTATTTTTTCAGTAAAACTGTTCACACATGATATTTATTATATTTAACATATTTTAAAAATTAATTCCGGAAACACTAGGATTTGAAATCTCATGTTGTCTCAACATCTATCTTTGTAAAAAATCTATATAATATTGTAAAGCAATACATGAAAAAATCAGAGTCATTACAAAGACTTCCACCACATTAACTTCTTCTTTGGATGATTAGTGTGTGTTTCTAGAAACATTATGAGTTTAATATCATGTATCATCTGGAAGGACGTTATGTATAACATTTCTCATAAAACCTCAATCGAAATACACATACATAAGTCCTTTGCGTCTTTACACTTAACCTTCAGAATTATCAACGATAATTTTTGATTTCCTAATTTCAACATCCATCATCTAGTATACCAGTTTCCGGACACCCAGAGGTTGTAGCTTCCATGGATTCATCTCTATCAGACATTAGAAATAAGACTTCTGGAATCTATCCTTCCATGTTAGTTAAAAAGTATTATAAAAAATGGTTTTCACACAGCTAAAACCCAACTGGGGCACACCACGGTGTGGTAAATGTCACCACATCATAGTGTTTTTCATGGAAACAATCATATTGTATGATAATGATTGGTTTGGACTCTATTTTCCACTCCAGTTATCATACTCGGTTGAATTATTATGCAATGATTATTAGAGGGTCTTGATCATCAAGAATAATCATTTAAATTCTGAATGATTATATGGATATTTGAGTTGTACGTTACAAGGAGTTTTAACGTTTGAGCATTTGAGAAATGATTCATCAATACGGTTTAACATTAGAGTTACAAAGAGGATCTTTGGATGACTATATAAAAAAGCTCAATTTTTAGACGTGGGACTCAATATTTGATACATAAACTCCTACATTCTCTCTCTAAAAAGATACTTGTCATGGTACAAATTGATGCAAAAACCACTCTAGCTCAACCAAAAGGGTGAATCTATATAAAAAATAATTATTTTGTGAGTAATATTATAAAGATATAAATTAAATTTAAATATGACACAATGCATTAATAATCACTACCATAGATAGTGCCTTAGTCCACACTGTCTTTTATCAGTGATGAATAAAATAGACTAATAAAGGTAACTTTCATCAGCATTAAAAAAACCTTGATAAAAGTGCACCCTTTAACAACATTTTATTAAGCACTGATAAAAGCTAATATTTATCAATGCTTTTATTAATGGTGATAAAAACATTTAATAAAAAAATATTAATAATATATATAAAATTATCATATTTATATTAAAAAATTAATTTTTATTTATATACATTAATTACAAAATGTATGTATATAACTAATATAATTATGATATATTGATATACACATTTTATTTATTCAAACAATTATATAAATATAAATGATGTATTATTAATAGGTGATATCCAAACTTATAAATTTGTATCAATGTCTATGTGCATATATGTGTATGCATTATGTTGTATGTGTGTGTGTTTTATGTATTTGTATATGTTACAAATGATTGGGGAGGAGGAAATTACAAATATACAAAGTAAACATATAACACACACATGTAGGATGCTGAGGATACTTGAACTCGAGACCCCCCAACACCCCACAGACTCACTATGACTGAGCCAGGCCCTGAGGGCTGCGTATGTGTATATATAGATATTGTACGTGTATAGATGTATGTTGTGTGTATATATATATGTACACATATACATGGATGTGCATACATACATACACACGTACATACATACATATACACACATACATACATACATATATAACATGTGTATGTATGACATGTACTTAAATCGTTAATTAAAATATTATAAATATACAAAATGATTTAAAAAATATAAATAAAAATATAAATAAATAAATAAATATTTAAATAATTATAAATATATAATAAATATATTTAAATAATAAATTAATTTATTATATTTATAATTATATATACTTATTTATTAATAAATATATATAAATATATAAATTATATAATTATATAAATATATTTATAAATATATAAAAATATTTAAAAATATATTTATTTATAATCAGAATTATAAATAAATAAATATATATATACATATTTAAATAATTATAAAATTATAGTAAATATATTTAAATAATAAATATATTTATTATATTTACTTATATGTTAATGAAGTTTAAATCTTACCCGAGTGGTAAAGGTGCCCCGTAATCCTGCATTAGATCCAGGTTCAAATATGGGTGGGAGAGAATTTCCGCAGGTACTATAACAGACACTGTAGTAGTGCAGGTACTGTAGTAGCAATACTATTTATCCAGATTTGGATTTTGGGCCACTGGACCTTCAACCCATCAAGGGGGTGATGATGCAAGCATGGTATTCAGGTAGTGATGCAGACGTGATGCGTGAAGGGCCTTTGAGCCATCCGATGGTGGGACTATGAGCTATGTAATGGGCTTCATGCCCATTGGGCCTGCATGCCAAAAAATATATAATGTAATAAAAAGCATCTGGTTCTATGGATTATCCCTTGGGAGGATATAACCGGCCTTTCAGTCCTTTTTGTGTGCGATGTGTGTGTGTTTAAATATAATTGTACCCCCAAGCACCTAATATATACTTATATATTAATAAATATATATAATCATATAATTATATTTATAATTATATACAAATATTTATAAATATATTAACATATTAATAAATATATATAATTATATAAATATATTTATAATTGTATACAAATATTTTTAAATATATTTATTTTTAATTATAAATAAATAAATAAATAAATAAATATATAATTATAAAATTATAATAAATATATTTAAATAATAAATATACTTATTTATAATTATATTTATAAATACATATTTTTAAATCACTAAATATTCATTTATAATTATATAAATTTAAATTTTTTAATTATATTTATTATAATATTAAAATTAAGTCTTTATCATAGCTAAAATTTTAGCGCTGATAAAGATACTTTTCATCAGCTCTTTTTAACCACTTATAAAAATATATCTCTATCAGATCTTACTATTTTAGCACTAAAAAATTACATTTTTTCAGTGTTTTTTTGAAAGTGATGATAAAAGTCTTATCTGATCTCTTAAATATAACTCTATCAGAGTCCTCTCTCACGCTGTTCAAGATTTCACAGAACCGAACCATCATCTCCACCATACCTCAATATCCTTGATGAATATATCCTCTCAAGATCTAAGGTATGTGATTATTTCTTCTCCTCTTTAATCGTGATCCAAACAACACACCTCATCCAATTCCTATCCCACTGCATCTCATCACCCTAAAAACAACTGATCAAACCTCCATTGGCCTACCCCTCACTCTAGTTTTTTCTACTACACCTTATTTGAGATTCATCACCTTCTAAAATTACACAACACATACATATGATTTGTTTGAACACCAACATAGCTAAAAAAACCAATCCAACATAATGAGCACTGCAGTGCTTAGCTCCTCCAATAATTTTGAACTCCAACCTGCTACACGAACACTGGTTTATCTTCCTGGTATTATTCTTGAGTAAATTTGGTTTTGTTTCCAATTATTGAAATTTATAATTTTCATTTACCTCTATTTTAGTAATTGGTTGGAATTTTTACTCTACTATAAAAACATCAGAACATTTCTCCCATGGGTTTGAAATTGTGAGACATATGCATGTGTGAATTTCTGTGAATTCATCATCAATTTTTAGTTAGTTTCACCTCATTTTGTGTTTTTATGATTATATATATATATATATATATATACTTTTTTAGAAATTTTTATTCAAAAGGTGAAATCCTTGATCCTTTTTTAAAAATAAATTTACCTATAACTCATTTAGTTCAATTTACTTTTCAATGATAAATAAAATTTTGTTTCATAATCAAGTAGAAAAAATAATTTCAATAAACTATTTAGAAAAAGTATTTATGGATCATAAATTAAAACAAATATACCCCTTCTTTTGTACTTACCAAACATTAAGTAGAATATAGTAATAAAATTAAGAAACAATACTTTAAATATCTGGTTATGTGTTCATAACACTTTAAAGAACATAACCAAAACATTCTTAGGGGATCATTTTAACTAAAAATTATTATCAATAAGGAATTCTATGGCATGAATATGTATAACATTTACATCATTGAAAAGAAATATGAAAATACCAAAGGAGTGATTATAACTCATCTTAAAGACAAAATTGTTTTTAAATAACACATAAACTGCATACGATATAAATTAATAAGTCATTCATAAAAAACTGTTCAATTTTACTTAAATCCATTCAACTTTATATAGATTTCATCCTATATCTAATGGAATATTTAAGGGAAGAGGTGTGTTCCTACCAAATGGATTACATAGAAGCACATTGTATTTAAAGGAATATAATTCCACCACCACTTAAAACTAAGATATAACAAAGAACTAACATAAAATTATTGATTGATTTGTTTTTATATGAAGTATGAAACTAGAAAAGGGAAAAACTGTATTACCTTGGTATGAATATGGATTCTATAGAAAAGAAAAATTAGAAGAATAATGTTATAGGAGATAATATTGGCTTACCTTTATTAGGAATATCCCTTTTTGAAGATTATAGGGTAGTGGAAATTTATCACTGAGAAGGGGCGATAAATAAGTGATACCCATTTTCTTTTAAAATTTATCATTAGAAATAAACCTCTGTTATTCATTAATGTCTGGATCCACTCACTTAATAATTTCATTTTCTTTTTCAAACACTCCTTAAAATATGTTTCAAAAAGTTTATTGGTATCTATATTTATAAATGAAACAGGATGAGTGGTATCTATATTTATAAATTCATACATGTGTAAGTAAAAAGGGTTATATATATATTTATATGATCATATTAACTTTATGATACCTTATATATATATATAGAATATCACCACCTATATAATATTAATTGATAATAACACCATGTAAAGGGTATGTCACTAACCCATCCAACCCATATGATATACATCATGACCCCACTCCCATAATCTTGGCCTCATAGGAAGCTAAGCGCTATTGAAATTAAGTCCTGAGACCAAAATTATTTTCCTTTTCAAAGAGTAATTGAAGGCTTTCTTTGAATGTTGAAACTGTTATGGCTGTCTCATCATGTGTGCATATAAGTCCATCCAGTTGATCCTTCTCATGGTCACACAATTCAAGGATCCCATTGTAGGGATCGAACTACTGCTACTACTTTTTTTCAAGTTTCACTGTAGAAAAAAGGACATTTTGTGATGGTTTATTTGAGATAGATCATCCTCCCATCGAAAATAGTCCATCAACAAAGACTTTTTGTGATTAGAATCATATCCCATCACAAATAGTTTATAAGAAAATTATTTGTGATGGGAATATGTCATGAACAAAGCTATGGTTCCATTAAACCGAACACCCAACCCAACACATGGCATGGCCCAAAGGGCATTCCTAATTACCACTGGCTGGTAAAAAGTGCATGGGTATCAACAATACAAATTGGTAATGATTTAACCCATGTAAATAATCCTAATAACTAAATATAATAAATAAACCAAAACCAAATAATCAAAACTGAACAAGGTATAAAAATTTTCAAATTCAATTTTTACGACATTTAAACCAAACCAAATGGGATAGAACAAATAGGAAAACAAGACACTATCCCAAAAACCACCATGAAATAAGAGGCGAATCATACTCAAGAGATAACAACACTACAAAGTAACCCTTGAAACAAAGAACTCCCTCAGGGGAAAAATACCAATCACAAGGCGTCTCCCCACCATGAAGAAACTGTATAGAATGCTTTCAAATCTCATTGTGAGGATGATCCCAATGAATCAAATCCATAAGAGAAGGAGTCAACTGGATGCTGGAAAAGAATACAACTCCAATATTCTCCTTGGTCTCCAAGTGAAATTGGGAAAAAGACCCATCAACTTCCACTCATCATTGGATTTCCTCAAATCTTTCACTATCACTTTTCTACTAAGAGCATCTACTGCAACATTCCCTTTACCTAGGGTATAAGCTATATTGAAGTCAAACTCCTGAATCTGATCAACCTAACAACACTTCCTTAGATTCAGATCATTTTGAGATAAAATTTAGGCCAAACTCTAATGATCAAAATAAACTACAAATTTATCTCCAAAAATATAGTGGCACAACATTTCCAAAGCTTGCATCACCACTACTTACTCTAAGTCATGGGTAAAATAGTTATTTTCATTTTCTCAAAGTTGGTGAGATCTATATTCCACTATATGGCCATTCTACATAAGCTCACACTTAAGACCCATACCTAAGGCATCACAATAAACTACATATTCCTTTACATATTCTGGAAAGATTAACATAAGAGTAGTAGTCAACTTCTACCTTTTCTCCTCAAAGGACGATTGAAATTCTAGGATCTATTCAAACTTCACCCCTTTCAGGGTGAGCACTATCATGGGTGAAGAAAGCTGAGAGAATCCCCAAAAAACCACATATAATATCCATCCAGGCCTAGAAATATTTTTATCTCAAACACATTCCTCAGTTTCTCCCATGAAAAGACTCCAATGGTATTCTCAAGGTCCACCAAAACCCCTTGTTCTGAGATCACATGGCCCAGAAACTTTACCTCTCTAATATAGAAGGCACACTTTGAAAGTTTGGCATAAAGACAATGGTCCCAAAGAGTGCCCAAAATAGTTCTCAGATGATGCTCATGCTTCTTATCAATTCCTTAATAAACTAGGATGTCATCCATGAAAACCATGAAAAAATAATTGAGATACCTATAGAACACCCTCTTTATAATATCCATGAAGACTTCTGGAGAATTCACCATCCCAAAAGGCATGACCAAGTACTCAAAATATCCATACATGATTTAGAAATCCATTTTGGGACATCCGCCTATGTTACTTAGACTTGGTGATAACCAGAACACAAGTCAATATTTTATAACCACCTTGAACCCTTTAGATGATCGAACAAGTCATAAATATGGGGAAAATGATACTTGTTCTTGATAATTACCTTGTTTAGATTATAGTAATCAATGAATAATCGGAGAGATTCATTTTCCTTTTTAGAAAATAGCACTGGTGAAACCCAAGGAGAGACTGTGGGAAAAATACATCCTTCAGATTCCAAATCATATAGTTATATCTTTAATTACTTCAACTCAGTGGTGGCCATACAATATGAGGGAATAGATACTATTTGAGTTTCCTACACCAAATCAATTTCAAACTCTACATCCCACTCTAGAGGAAGACATGAAAATTTATCTGGAAATACCTATGGTAACTCATCCACTATGAGAGTTAATCCTTCCTTAGTAACACCACCATCGTACTCCAACATTAGCAACAATATTTGAAAAATAATATTCCCCAATTTCGAAAGTGGAGGTCCACCATGACCTGAATGAGGATCCCATTCACCATGAAATACTTGGGTATTTCCATCAGGTTCCACAAAGATCTCTCATCATCTATAACAATCTATGTGTGCCTATAAGAACACCATCCAATCCATACCAAGTATCATTTCAAAGAGTTCCATTTCCAAAATAATAAAATCCCTTTCAAACTCAACCCCTGACATAATGAGTGCACATGACAGACACCTAATACCATACTCTCTCTTCTTACCCAACAACGTCACCACCTCTATCGAATACGACATAAGATCAGTTGGAAAACTTAACCATCTCACAAGTTCAGAAGAGATAAATGAAATAGATGCACCAGTATAAAAAAATAGATTCTATATATGATGCAATAAAAATGGTATCTTTAAGGCCCTACATTTGGTTCCACTAGTTCTTGTTATACAGTATAGAGATGCCTTATCTCTGCCTGAGTCTGAGCATGACCAAAGACCCATGGCACTACCTTGAGCTGACTCTAGCTAGAAGAGGATCTGGTCCAACTAACATGAACACCAAATTAAGATCTCACCATAATGGATGAATTCGACTAAGCTAACATCCCTCTGGAATCTATAGATCCTGTACCAATATGATATGGGTGTATCACTTTGAAAAAATGCTGCAGGTGTCCCATAGCTCCGATTTGATGGTAATTTTTGGGAGGATATGTACATGTGGTTCATATGTATCCCTCCTTACCACAATTATGGAACACAACCGACCCAGCATCAGAATCCATGAACAAGGACTATTTGGAATGGTGACCTAAACTACCACCACCCTTCTTCCCCTACTCATCCTACTTCCACATTTTATTATATAAACTAACACTTCTCGTTGTTGAAAAAATATTAAAGGAGCAAAAACTTCCTTTATGGTCAATATCCACCACACAATCATGGTTAACCACTTCGTCATAGGTCTTTGACTTAAAAAGAAATACCAAATAATAGTTCTCTGGTTGTAACCCCCTCTTGAACCTCTAAGCCTTCATTTATTCTTTGGAAATGATTTTGGGTGTGTACTGAACTAGATCAACACATAGGTTAGAATAATCCATCAGTGAATGGTCCCCTTGAACAAGATTTATAAATTCCTAGGATTTGGTATAGTCTAAGACCTCAAGACAATACTGGTCATTGAAAACATCCTTTAAGTCTTTCCAGGTCATCTGCTCAGGCTTTCCTGTAATGACCGAAAATGTTATCAATAAAATTTATCATGTATTATAGTAATTTAATATAGTATTAGTCACATAGATACCATAATAAAAACTTTATAAATAAATAATTAATTAAATAAGAATTATTTCTAGAGGTTAAGGAACAAATACTGATGAAATAGTAACTTGACCATAGGAATAGTAATATGAACCTTATGAATAGTAAACCAGCCAAATGAATATTAACCCCACCACTGAAAGTATAAATAAGTTTTATCCATCTTATAAATTAAATTATGATATAATTATATCATTGTCTAAGAAAATAATTTTTTTAAAAATTATTAATTAAGTGTTGGTTTTTTTGTAAGTCAAAACTATTTAATTAAAATTTTATTATTAATTTAGTAATTTAAAAGAAAATTTATTTTCATAAAGTGTATCCATAAATTAATATTTTTATGTCTTATGGTTTTAATATAATTTTATGATACCTTAATTAATTTTTCAAAGTGTTATAAAATCAGTTATAATTTTAAAATATGTAATTTCAAGTAAATAAGGATTTTAATTAAAAATTAAATTACTAATATTTATAAAATTATTTTATTAAAATGGGTTTTATTTTTTAATTATACACATAAAAAATGGTTAGGGTAATTTTTTGGGTCTTTTCTAAAATACTTGAATTTTTGGTGAATAGTAAAATAAGACAATTTACGGTATAAATATATTATAAATATAGTACACCATTCCTTAAGTCATCAGTGATGTAAGCACTATAATATTGAATTATCATTTTCTATTTACTATATATATTCATGTAATCATCACTATTACTTTTATTGAGGAATAATAATAAACTAATAAATAACATAATGAGAAGACACCTCTCTCATACACTACAATCACCACCCTCACCACCTCTTTTCCTTACACCTATCAAGATTTGAGCCTAGTATAAATTCTTCCAAACCTCTACCTAAGAATATCCCCCATTTCCCGGATCTCTTGGTCTCATAAAAATACCAAAACCTTTTCCCTAATGAGGTTCTCAAGGAGGATAAATCCAAAAGGTAAAATCTAATTCCTTTTTCTTTTAATTTCTTTTCAATTTCATTTAATTTCTTCTAATATAATCACCTTATCTTTTCAATATTGAAATAGATCTCCAATATTTCTGATATAATATAATGATATCATTTTACTATAAGATCCATCATCAAACTCCTTTCTCTATCTATTTTATTCTAAAAATGAAATCGTCACCCATGTTGTGTGAATTTACCAGCATCGTGG
The DNA here is from genome assembly GCA_963277665.1 of Viscum album. NCBI lineage: Eukaryota > Viridiplantae > Streptophyta > Magnoliopsida > Santalales > Viscaceae > Viscum > Viscum album. Next base: position 789,566,799 of record OY728166.1, read on the forward strand.
GCGATGCACTTTTATTTTCCTATAACACCTTCAAGTATCTTAATAAAATCATTATAATGGTTTTAAAATATTGTAAAATTTATTTTATAACCCTATTTATGTTCTGTAACTAACATGTATATAACAACACTTCTTCTTATGTCTCACTTAAACATGATTTATAACATAAACTTGCACTTAAGACAACTTTGAGGATTAGGAGGTCTAGTGTCTTGGTAAATTAGGAACATTAAATGACAACTTAAGACATAAAATACAATATCTTTATTGAAAACTTCACATACATGACCAACTCATTCCTTCGTACATAACACTGCATTGGATAACCCGAGGACATACATAAGAAATGGGTGAGATATAAAGCCTAGTAAGGGAGTAAATAAGACATAACATTAAGAATACAATACATGTTAGGCAATAGGCATATCAATGGAGTACAAGAGAAACATGAACATAAAGGCATGATATAACATTATTATCATAACATGAAAATGTGGAAATAACATAAAACATGATATTATCATGATCCAAGGATCATTGCACATGTATTTTCATGAGTAAACCCTCATTGCACTTGAATTATCATGAGTAAACCCTCATTTCACATGAACTAGCATGAGTAAACCCTCATTGCACATGAATTAGCATGAGTAAACCCCCATTTCACATGAATTAGAATGATTAAACCCTCATTTCATTGGATTTAGAATGAGTAAACCCTCATTTCTCTGGGAATATCATGATACTAAACGTTACCCAATACATTGGAGCGTGATCGTGGCACACCCTTTATAAACATTTCATTTCATGCATAAGTGTGTCACATGGATCATATAACATGGAATAATTCAGCATAATTAGATATTCTATGATTTAAGAGTGTGGAATATATACATGTAAGTACCATTAAATAAGTATATGAACATAAATATGAATACCATTGATAGAGAAATGGGTATGGTATTCACTACATAATGATTTTTTCTTGGAAAATCAAGCTGCAATATCGGCAGCATAATGGCGTGACATAAAAATTTAAAAAAATGGTTGATGAGAGATAAAGATATATCTCATAATGTGTACATGAAAAGGAAAATAAGGGGGTCATCTAGATACATTTCCCAACACATGGAATTCGGAAATAGAAGGCATACAATAATAAAGAAACTTGAAGAAAGAGGAGAAATGGAATAACTCTTACGAAATTTCGGCATGGTAATGGGTATACATGGGAGAGATTAATGAGATATAAATAGATATATCATCATTAAAACATAAGTAGGAAAGTATGGGGGAGGTGAAAAATCATACCCCAATATTTTTAATTGAAAATAAAAGGGTATATCAACATAAAGAAACTTGGACAAAAATGATAAAGGAAGGAATCCCTTACTTGAGTGTGTGACTTCAAGAGCTTGAGGAGGGGCTTATTGAGAGTTTGGGGTTCCTTGGAAGGATTCTAGAGAGAGTAGGGAATAGTAGGGACGTGATTAAATTATTTTAGTGTATATAAGTGGGATATTGGGTGGGATTATATAGGAAATGATAGGGGAATTCTTTAATATTTCACAAACGTAGGTTTTGGAATCTATATAATTAAATATTCAAAACCACAAACCATCCTATGGTTTTTGCCTATGATTTTTTCCAAAGGGGAGTGGAAAAAAGTATTTCATAAGGCCAATTTACAAACATATTAAAATATTAGGCTTTCTTATGTGGACATGAGTCACACTCTCAGGGAAATCAATTTAAAAATTTAAAATATTTTATAAGTCTTGGAGGGTCCACTAAGGCATTGTAAAATTAATAAAACAAATCTAAAATCACATTATTTTAAATTTAAAACATATTTTTGTCTGAATTTATCTTTTATAGTATTTTATTATATCACTATTGGGTCATTATGATGTCATAAAACACTTTATATATTTATTCGGTATTTACTTTTTCCCCAAAAATTTGTCTATATCATAAAATTATGAAAAAATTACCGTTAGATAATATCAATGTACTGATTAAAAAAATAATATTAATTTTATCTGAATAATTTTCTAAATATTTGAATTTTCACTATTAAAATAAAAATCGTTATTTATTGAACATTGATGGGGTTTTTTCAAAACAGTTTCTAAACATTAATAAAAGTTACATTTGACTTCATAAAAATTATATGATCATTTATATTCAATAAAAATTATATAATAATAATATTTTATTAAAATTTTATTTATTCCAAAAATTATTTAATTCATCAAAATAAATTCTTTAATTAAAAATACAATTTCAGTTTTATCGTATGAAAATATAATTCTTATCAAACTGAATAATTAATCATTTATAGAGTAAAAAAATAAGGAATAAATATAATCATAACTTATAATTAATGGTATTGTTCTTATAACACTATTATAATAACAATATTAATAATAACTCAGTTTAATATAATAATTTATATATTTTTAAAAAGTACCATTTTAGCTGAAAAATAAATTTATCTAATTCATTATATTTTTTAGAAATACTATTCTCAGAAAAAAATTGATGGAATAAGAATTTTATTTATAAAAGGGATTACATAAAAATTAACTAATACCTTGTTACATAACCCCTTATAAAACCTGCATAAGACCTAAGGGTAAGGTGTGTGATTGTGACAGACTCTTTAGGTGACTCAGATAAAATCGCTTGGGTGGAAATCTCTATTGACTTACACTTCTATCATAGTTGATTCTGTTCAATATTAATGTGTTGAAGCTCAGATTGTGATTGGTCAAGAGTTATGCCAAGTGATGATACCTCCTTTCTGAGTTTCAACAAATGATCTTCTTATGGCTCGAGTCTACTGGATGAGGCTATCCTCTCCTTTGTTTGTGTCGAAAAAAAAATTCTTTTTTAAAAACCTTAAATTTATACTAGTCATCTAATCACTATTAAAAAACTATATTATCAATGGTAATAGTACTTAATAGTCATTAAACCCAATTGGATAAAATAAAAAATTCATGTGTTTTCTATATCCATAAGACATTAAAATAAAGGGAATTTTATTCATGAATGTTCAAGTCATTACAATATTCCCCCTTTAAGAAAAGTTTCTCTCAAAATTTCCTTTTACATTACTAAAACAGATGTGGGAAACTTTGCCTCATCACTTACTATAGTCCCCACATTGCTTCTTAAAACTTGTGGTTTCTCCACAACACTTTGACGATGGGAATTTTCTTATTTCGAAGAAATATTTCCCTATGATCTAAGATCTTCACTGGATTCTCTTCACATGAGAGGTCATTCTCCAATGGTAACACCTATAGATTGATTACATGTGATGGGTTATGTATGTACTTCATAAAGAGTGATACATGTAATATATCATGTACTTCAGACATGTTCATTGAGAGTGTTAGTTGATAGTCCATTGCTCTAATGCGATCAAGGATCTCAAAAGGGATGATGTATCTTGGAATTAGTTTTCCATTCTTCCCAAGTCTCATAACTCTCTTCCATGGTGATATGTGGAGGAATACCATGTCTCCAACATCAAACTATAGGTCTCATACAATATTATCATCATAGCTATTTTTTTTGACTCTGAGCAGCTTTAATGTGATGTTGGATGGTCTTAACCTTATCCACAATTTCTTCGACCATTTATGTACCTATAAGTTTTTTCTCCCCATATTTATCCCAACATGTCGGTGTTCTGTACCTATTCCCATAAAAGGATTCATAAGGATCCATTAGGATGATTGATTGTAAACAATTATTGTAAGAGAACTCAACCAGAGGAAGATGTTGATCCCATCCTCCTTTGAAGTCCATTGAGAATTCTCTCAACATGTCCTCAAGTGTTTGGATAGTATGCTCAGATTGGAAATTAGTTTTAGGATGATAAGCCATAGTAAAGTTTATCTTAGTATTCATAGTATGTTGGAGACTCTTCCAAATTTTAGAGGTGAATCTTAGATCTCGATCAAATACAATCGATAGTGGTACTCCATGCAGCCTTACCACTTATTTGATGTATATCCTTTCCAATTGATCCAATGATAAATCTTTTTGAATTACAATGAATTTTGCAGTATTTATAAGGCGATCCACATCAACCCAAATAGCATTTTTTCCTTTGGATGTATTCAAAAGTCTGGTGACAAAGTCCATGGGGATTTTCTCCCATTTACATGTTGGTATGGGTAATAGTTTCATCATCCCCTTATGTTTTTTCCTTTCATCCTTCACTTTTTGACATGCTAGGCACTTTAATGTATACTCAGAAATCTCCTTCTTCATGTTATCCCACCAATAATTCTTGCGAATATCTCGATACATCTTTGTGTTTCCTGGGTGAATGGAGAAATTCAAGCTAAGTTCATTATCCAAAAGTTATTTCTTTAACTTCGGATTTGATGGAACACATAGTCTTGACCCAAATCTCACAATTCCTTATTTAATTAACATTGAACTCCAAGGATTTCCATTTTTTGATATTTTCCACCTTATTTTGAATTTCTATATCATCCTTTTGAGAATATTTAACCTTTAAAAAAGAGATGGTTGAGGAATAATTTGTGAAAGGATTGATGATGTTCCCTAATTTATGATTCCCATGTCCATCTTTATAAAATATAAGATGATTAGATCCTTTTCAATTCTCATCAATGATAGAATCACTAGGTCCTTTATACTTAGATCATCCACCGCCATGTTTACTTCCTAGGGTGGAAATGGATTGAGCAGTCATAGTCTTTGATTATCTCTAACCATATTTGTTGGAACATGTTCATCTCTTTTTGTGTGAATATATACTTGGTTATTTTGTGATTTGTATATATTTTACACTTCTCCCAAAAGAGATAATGCTGCTTGATTTTTAAGACAAAGATCATGGCCGCCAACTCCAGATCATGTGTGGGATAGTTTTTATCACGAATTTTCAACTGCCATGAGTCATAGGCAATGAAGACTTATAAATTTTTTAAGAATAACATTTACAAAAACTTCAATACGTGATACAACACTTATAGAAGTTTTTCCCTAATGATTTAATATCATTTATAATGGGGACTCAATGTTATTAGAAAACAAAAAAGATATACTAATAGGACATGAATTGAAATACATTACGACATACACTAATTTTAAATAGTGGTTACATGTGATTAATTCATCATTATCCATATTAGTATAGGACTTCCCATGCTCAACTGATAATGGAGATTGTTGATGATCCTCATGCTTCATAGCCCTTGAAATAGAGAATTGTCTTGGGCAATGCCTGAATTCTCCACATTTACAGTATAAAAATATATAAGATGCCTTATATGGGACTTTTTATCCATCCATCACATTATCCATTCTTTCATGGAAAATGGAAACTTTGTCCCCTTCCTTTCCACACTTAAAACATCTCCTAGTCCCTTTGTGACATTTCTCTTGGTGCCTCTTTCCACACTTGTTTTATGAAGGAAATTGGGTCTGCTTACCCTTACCAACTTTAGTAGATGTACTTTCATGAGATTCCATATTCCTCTTCCTTGATTTCCTTGGGCATTCAATAAAGTGCAAATTGTTAATTGTGATTTTTGATAGCTGGTTTGGCATAATCACAATATGTCCTACTTGAGCTCCCATTTGATTGGGAATCTCACTGGTATATTCATCACATTTCCCTTCACATCGATTGTTAGACATATTCCTCATATTACTGGCCTTTTAATAGAATAAAAGGAAAATTAGGGATGAGTATGTTAAAAAATTTAACACATAAAGGGGAATCCAATGACATTAAAGGGATAACTTATAAATTTCATTATCTGCTTAAATTATAAATTTATAGGATTCAATATATGTTATCCATTATATATCTCCTAACATATATTATTATGGGATTTTTTTCTCCCTAAATATTGGTTCTTACTAAGATTATGAATTTACCAAAGCATATCCCCCCGAGAGTGTCGAACCTAGAGTGTAATAAGACCCGTTTTCATCACCAGATCCCATTTAAGTCTAGTTCAAAATGGTGTTTTCGGGTTTTACACCTAGATACATCTCTGCCAGAGCCACTTATACTTTTTTTTATCCATAAAGGGATGTATTTTCTTGATAAACCACTTACTCTATACTAACAAAAATTTAGGGATATGTTTCTTTACTTAGTATTATCACTAAGGATTTCACTAGGGTTTTATAATTCTAATACAAAAAATGACTAAACCTATACTATGATACCAACTATAACTACCATTATTCTTATTACACACTTAAACATTATTTATTACATAAAATTTCACTTAATACAACTTTGAGGATCAATAGGTCTAGTGTTTTTTGAAATTAGGAACATTAAATGACAACTTAAGACATAAAATATAACATATTTATTAAAAACATCATTTACATGACCAAATAATTCCTTCATACTTAAAACTAAATGGGATAACCAAAGGATATACATAAAAAAGGGGTGAGATATAAAGCCCAGTAAGGGAGTAAAAAAATCATAACATGAAGAATATAGTACATGTTAGGCAATATGCATATCAATACAGCACAAGAAAAACATTAACATTAATGCCATGATATTACATGATTATTATAACATGGAAATGTGGAAACGACATACAACATGATATTATCATGAGCCATGGATTATTAAACATGTATTAACATGAGTAAACCCTCATTTCACTTGAATTTTCATGAGTAAACCCTCATTTCACATGAATTAGCATGAGTAAAACCTCATTGCACAAGAATTAGCATGATTAAAACCTCATTTCAAATGAATTATTATGATTAAACCCTCATTACACATGGAGTATCATGATACTAAACATTAACCAATGCATTGGAGTGCCATCACGGCACACCCTTTATAAACATTTTATTTCAGGCATAAGTGTGTCACATGGATCACATAACATGGAGTCATTCAACATTATAAGCTATTCCATGATTAAATAATGTGTAATACACACATATAAGTACCATTAAATATGTATATGGGCATAAAGATGAATACTATTGATATATAAATGGGTATGGTATTCACTACACAATGATTTTGGCTTAGAACATCGTGCTGCAATTTTGGCAGCATAACAACGTGACATAAAAATTCATAAAAATGGCTGATGAGAGAAAAAGGGTATCTCATAATATGTACATGAAATTGAAAGTAATGGGGTCATATATATATATATATATGTCCCAACACCTATAATTTGGAAATAGAAGGCGTAACATAATAAAGAAACTTGAAGGAAAAGGAGAAATGGAAAAACTCTTACAATTTTTTTTCACAGTAATAGGTGTACATGGGAGGGATTAATGAGAGAGAAAGTGGTCTCTCATCATTAAAATATAAGGAGAAAAGTATGGGGGTGGTGAAAAATCATACCCCAACATTTTTAATTGTAAATAAAAGGGTATATCAACATAAATAATCTTGAATAAAAATGAGAAAGGAAGAAATACCTTAATTGAGTGTGTGACTTCAAGTGCTTGAGGAGGGGATTCTTGAGATCTTAGGGCGCCTTGGGAGGATTATAGAGAGATCAGGGTAGAGTAGGGATGTTCTCCAAGTATTTTTAGTAAAGAGAAGTGAGATCTTGGGTGGGATTATATAGGAAATGAGAGGGTAATTATTTAATATTTCACAAACTTAGTTTTTGGAATCTATATAATTAGATATTCAAAACCACAAAATATCTCATGGTTTTTTACCCATGGTTTTTTCCAAAGGGGATTTGAAAACATTATTTTATAAGGACAATGACCGAACATATTAAAATATTAGTCTTTCTTATTTGAAGGTTAGTCACATTCTCAAGGAAATCATTTTAAAATGTTAAAATATTTTATAAGTCTTGGAGGGTCCACTAAGGAATTGTAAAATTAATAAAACAAATCTAAAATCACATTTGTTAAAGGTAAATAATATATTGGCTGAATATACCTTTTATAGTATTTTATTACATCACTATTGGGTAAATATGACAGTATTATGATAATGGAGACAAAGATGTGGATGGTGATGTGATATTTGGTGGCTGATTTTGGCTCTTAGTTTTTTGAATATGGTAAATTTGGTTTATGTCTGAAGTTGATTTGAGGGTTCAAACTATCCCCAAAAAGCAGTGTTTTTGAAAATCCAATAAAAAATGATTTGGGTATGTAATTTTTACCCAAAAATTTGACTATCTCAGAAAATTATGAAACATTCACTGTTGGATAATTTCAATGTTTTGATTCCAAAAATAATATTCATTTCATCTAAATAATTTTCTAAATATGTGAATTTTTACTTTTAAAATAAAAACCATCATTTATTGAAAATTTATGGGTTTTGAAAAAATAGTTTCCAAACATTAATAAAAGTTACATTTGACTTCATAAAAATTATATGATTATTTATATTAAATAAAAATTATATAAAAATAATATTTTATTAAAATATTTTTTATTCCAAAAAATTTATTAATTCATCAAAATAAATTATTTAATTGAAAATATAATTTCAGTTTTATTCTATGAAAATATAATTCTTATCCAAATGAATAATTAATCATTTATAGAGTAAAAAAATAAATAGAAAATATAATCATCACTTATAATTAAAAGGAGTGTTCTTATAACACTATTATAATAAAAATATTAATAAAACCTCAGTTTAATATAATAATTTATATATTTCTAAAAAGTACCATTTTACCTGAAAAATCAATTTATCTAATTCATTATATTTTTAAGAAAAACTATTCTCATAAAGGAATTTATAGAATATGAATTTTATTTATAAAAGGGATTATACAAAAAGTAACTAATACCTTATTACATAACACCTTATAACACCCACATAAGACCTAAGGGTAAGGTGTGCGATTGTGATAGACTCTTGGGGTGGCTCAGATAACATCGCTCAAGTGGTAATCTTTATTAAATTTCACTTCTCCCATAGGTGATTCTGTTAAAGATTAACATGTTAAAGCTCGGCTTGGGCTTGCACTACTATAATTTAGAGCTACCGCCATGGAGCTATACCCACGGACAATAGGAACCGTGGCTATATCCTGTGTACATCCATGACAATTTCACTGTCCGTGGTAATTAACCCACCCCACTCCCCAATTTACCGTAATCCTCTCGCGCCCCTCCTCCTAATGCCCCTCCTCCTCGCGACTCTTCTCCCCTATGTTCCGCGATCCTCCTCCTCCGACGGGCCACCCAACCTCCCCACGACCGTCCTCATCCGGTGCGGCCACTCCACTTCCCCGCCGTCACTACTCCGACGTAGAATCCCCACCTCCTCTAACGACGTGCCTTCGATGCGGCCACCCCTCTTCACCGCGATTCTCCTTCTCAGACGCTGCCCCGACATGGCTTCGACACTGCCCCGACCAGCTTAGATATGGCTACTCCACCTCTCAGGATCCTCCTTCCACGCGACCACCCCCGATTCTTATCCTCCGAAGCAGTGGCCCCACCTCCTCTCTTCCTTCCCGACGCCTCCCCGATGCCTCCTCCTCGATGCCTCCTCGCCAACATCCCTCAATACCCACAACGCCTCCTCACCACGACCCTCCTCCCCAAGATCCTCCTCTTCCCACAAAGCTGCTCCGAGCGACCTCCCCACCTCCTCCCTTTCTTCCAAACGGCTCTCCCCCACAACCCTCAACACCCCGGATGCCGAGGTCGACACCCCCACACCCTATCATAAAAGTATTTGAAAATTTCTTTGATTTATTCTATTCTTTCTTGAATCTGAAACTAATACCGGATGTGGATGAAGCTATGGTAGATGGTCTTGTTCTTTTTCAATTAATGAATCGATGGTCCTATTTATTTGTTAAAGGATGTTTCCCATTTTGGGTTCATTCCTCATTCAACACGTTTTGGTGCAGTGGTAGATAATGATAGAGGTAATTCAGAATAAATTTCATACATTATCTTGTTGTGAGATGGGATTTTGGATGATTTTATAGATGTAGTAACCATTTTAGATCCTTTTGATCCTTATAGGTTCTCACGATAATTTGGTCATTTAAAACAGGTTACATATTTACATCTAATAAATATTTAGAGATAATATAACCCATTTTTCCTTTATGAAATGTGGCCGATGATGATGCATGAGGATTCTAACATAGAAATTTCATTACATCTTGAGAATGGTCCAAATAATAGGCCAAAGAAATCCTAAAGATATCTTGCCTGATGTAATCTCATAACAGGCCAAAGAAATCCTCCTCAATTGGGGTAATTATAAACACAAGCACACACACACTCAGGTACATTAGTGGATCAAGCCTCATCCCTCCAAATTAGCATTGTCAATCCAGCTGGAACTATGTATAAGAATTTGAAATGTCTCGAAGGATTAGATTATGGCTTACCAAAGGCCCCTAGATGAGATTTCCTGAATTCCTTGTGGCACAAAGGCCATAATTTATAGATTTCTCAGCTCAAGCTACCATGGGGGTTAAATGATGTGCCCCTACCCATGAAACCTGGGCTTAGGTCGAGTAGCCCATAGGGGGCCAGTCAGGTACCCGCGTTTCCCTCACCAATTCCCCCTTCCTATTCCTCATGCATGCCACACCCCATGCATTCCCACACTCTCCCCGCGCTCACCCGCACTATCGCTCGCCATGCCCACCCATGTCCTCGATTGATGGATTTCCTGTTGGAGTGCTACTTCAATCCAGAGGAGGATTTCATTAGAGATTTTGAGGAAGGTTTCTGCTGGACATGGTGTGATTCAAGTGCCTTTGGGTTTGGATGAAGATAGTCCAGTGAATCATGATGTGAAGGATCCCTGCAATGTGAATGTTCGAGACGATTTGATGGATAACCATCTGTCTTATGCTCGGATAGATATTTTTTAACCATAGAGCTAGTTCTGATTCATAAAATAAAATAATTATGAGAAATGGTACTTTAGATTTTATTGAACTGAACACTAAAATTCTTGAAGAGCTTTTAGAAGAATGCAACATTTAATTCATGGATGTTTAATGTTGTAGCATAATAATAACCCATGGAAAATTGAAGATCTCCTAAAGCAGTTCCATCAGATTTGGGGCTTCGATGGATGGCACATGGTGTCGATCGGTAGGGGATTTTTTCCTCTTCTCCCCATAGGATGAATTAAAATCAAGAACACATGGCTTCAGTTTTGTCTCCCTGAAACCTGGAATCTTGATGTTTCAAGATTGAGATCCTCTCTTTGATCTATCTTCGATTAAGAATTTAATTATTCAAACTCAGATTCGCTTTTAGGGCTTAAGTTGGTTTTTTTGGAATTCTCAAATCCTTTGGGGTAGTGAACCAGTTGTGGGAATTCCTATCAAATTCAAATGGGGAGACTAAGCATGCTTGATATGGTCATTTTGTAAGATTTGATGTTGATGTTGATTTATGTTTGCCTCTCATTGAAACTATTTTCCTTGTTGTTAATGGTTATAAGCTTGAATTATCGTCTGAGTTTGAAAGGTTACCTGAAATTTTTAGTAAGTGTAACTGCATTGGGCACTAGAGTGAGAAGTGTTGTAGAAATATAAGATTTTTCAATTACAAGAAGACTAGTCATCTGATTGATCAATGTAATTTTAAACTACCTGTGAATGATGTTGCTGCCAAGGATGGGGAAATCCTAGATAAGGAGCTTGAAATTCATTAGGTTGGGAGTGTTATGTGGGGATACAAATAGGGTAAAGGTTCTGGAATTTCTTTTCCTTCTACGGTGGTTGTTAATCAACCAACACAAATTTTTATGGATAAGGAAACTACAGTTTAATCAGTTGAGGTTGGTCAGGAGGATCAGATTTCAAAGAGAAAATCATGTAATGATACTACCCAAGATGTTGGAGAGATTATGACTCAAGATCCATGGTTCTCAGATAATGAAACTGAGGTAGATAAAACGGATGTCCAAAAGGAAGATTTTATGAATTCGAGAGATATTAAAGGTATTAATAACACTGCTATGGTTGGTGTTTATTCCTCAGTACAGAGGAAATAGAAGAAAAATGGTGTTTCAATTAAAGGTAAAGATGAATCTGCTTCCCCCACGTATACATAATAGGTTCATGTTTCAACATGTGCTCACTGGGAACTGAGCTAGATACAGGGAAAGTTCCCAATGAGGTAGTGGAACCTAGTCTTGGAAACTCTGATGTACTAACATCGGTGGATGGTAAGAAAATAGGTAATTAGGTGAAGCAGTCAACCTTGGCTGGTGCAGGCAATTCTATTTTGGATGATGTTCAGGAATCTTCTTCTAAAGGAAAATATAAATCTACTTCTTTTTTGATTGCTAAGCTGGATATAAGGAAAAAGAAAGCGAGTCAAGAAACTTTGGTCATTCCAATTGATGAGGCTAATCTAAGCAGTGGTAAAGGGTTTGGTGGTAACCCTCAGTTAGAGATGACACCAGTGGGAGGCAATTTATTCTCTATGTTAGATTCATAAGTGTTTTTTACAACAGGTAAAGCTATTTGGTGGACACTAAAAAAACTCGAGAGAAGGTTATAAGTAACTTCAAGTTGGATAGTAAATATATTTTTCCTGTTGCTATATAGGAGAAAGTTGTGCTAGGCACTGATGTATCTGTTGCTTCAAAACATGAAGTAAAGGAAACAATGAGTTTCAACACTACTAAGAATGTGGAATGTCAGGACTTGGTACCAGGGGTAGACTCATTGAGTATCATCGATAAAATTCTCAAGGAGGCTCAAAAGGAGAAGGGCAAGGTTGGAAGAATTTTAATGCCAGCTGATAAAATATCTATTACTGTTGTATAGGAATGGGATGAGAAGGATATAAATCCTTAAGATAAGTAGGAACAGGGTGGGAAGGACTTCATAATGCCTCTTGTGGTTGATTCTAGGGAGGAATAATGAAATCCATGGAAAACTGCCAAATCATGGAGCAGGGGGGCAGGGGGCAGGGGGCAGGGGCAGGGGGCAGGGGGCAAGGGAAGGGGGCGGGGGTAGGGGGCAGGGGCATGGGGCGGGGTGTAGGGGGAGGGGGGTAGGGCGGAGGGGGTAGGGCGGAGGGGGAAGGGTGGAGGGGGCAGGGCAGAGGGGGCAGGGTGGAGGGGGGCAGGGGGTAGGGGGTAGGGAGGAGGTCTTCAGGGCAGGGGGCAGGGGGAAGGGGCAGGGTGGAGGTCGGTAGGGCAGGGGGAGGGGGCGGGGGGTAGGGGGAGGGGGGAGGGGGTAGGGGGCAGGGGGCGGGGGGGAGGGGGCGGGGGGCAGGGGGCAAGGGGTAGGGCGGAGGGGGTAGGGCGGAGGGGGCAAGGCGGAGGGGGCAGGGCGGAGGGGGCAGGGTGGAGGGGGGCAGGGGGCAGGGTGGAGGGGGGAAAGGGGCAGGGCGGAGGTCTTCATGGCCGGGGGTAGGGGGCAGGGGCAGGGTGGAGGTCTGCAGGGCAGGGGGGAGGGGGTGGGTGGAGGGGGCATGGTGGAGTGGGGAGGTCTGTAGAGCAGGGGGGAGGGGGTGGGGCAGTGGGGCAATGGGGGTGGGGAAGGGGGGCAGGGGGGCAGGGGGCGGGGGGAAGGGGGCGAGGGTGCTGGGGGCAAGGGGTAGGGCGGAGGGGGCAGGGCGGAGGGGGCAAGGCGGAGGGGGCAGGGTGGAGGGGGGCAGGGGGCAGGGTGGAGGGGGGTAGGGGGCAGCGGGCAGGGCGGAGGTCTTCAGGGCAGGGGGCAGGGGCAGGGTGGAGGTCTGCAGGGCAGGGGGGAGGGGGGTGGGTGGAGGGGGCAGGGTGGAGTGGGGAGGTCTGCAGGGTAGGGGGAGGGGGTGGGGCAGTGGGGAAAGGGGGTGGGGGGGGGGGGGGTGTAGTTAGTCTCTATATGTTTCTTTAATCTTAGATAAGGTTGAATAACCATTACAATCCACCTCTCACTCCCCCATTTCCTTATGATTAGGTTTCTCCAAATATGCCCTCTTGTTTACAACAGATTTCTTTCACTAAATCATGGTTTGATATTAATTAAAACAAATTGGATTTTTTATGATACCACTAGTTGTTATTGGTATGGCTTTAACGGCGTGGTCACACCACGGTAATTCCATGATTTGACCTTGCTCCAGCCACATCCAGCCCACACCAGCCCCCTTCCACGTTCATTTCAGCCCGCTGCCACCAACATTCCAGCCCGCCATAGCCCCCCTGCCACCTTTGAATTATCCCACACCATCCCCCCAGCACCTGCAACTAGCCCCCTTCCACCATCATTCCAGCCTCCTCCCGCTCCCTTCTCTCCTGGCTGGAAGATGCTGCCCCGAAGATGTCACTGGACCGGGCCAACACGCCGCGGTCATGCCGCGGTCACACCGCAGTCACGCCGCGGTCACGCCGCAGTCACGCCGTGGTCACAACACCATAAAGGAATAAATCCAACCCAATGTATGATTCTTTGGGGTGGGGTTTAGGGTAAATAAATATATTCAAGTATCACTTAACCCTACCCTTGAATTTTAGTCAACTGTTTGGTGGGTATCATCATCATCCCTTTTATATGGTGTGTTATTCACGAAGAAGGGTACATCTAGTACACTTAGTTAAGGCTGAGTGATAAAGTGAAAAAAATAAGCGGTGTTTGTTCAATTTATCAAACTGTTAATCACAAGAAATAAGTATTGTAAACAGTTTCAGATTTGTTCTCAAACAGAGCCTTAAATAAACGATGCAAAAATATTTTTCAGTAAGTAATCTAGAAATACTTATACAGAAGCATGTATCATAGGTTATAAGTGCTGGAAGTGCTTTTCAATAAGTTTTACCAAACTCAATTTAAATGGGATGTCATATATTTGCTTTTAACACATGATGATGCATGAAAAATGTGTTGTTGTCATATCTTTCACCTCCCCCCTCTCCTCCCAGATTTAGGTTAATTACCTTTTTGAGTTTTAGGTGAGAATGGGACAATTGATGGACATGTAGATGATGTTTGGTGTAACATATGGAGGTGAAGAACATTGCAATTCACTAGAACTCATCTTATTGAATTCATGCATTCTCAGGACATCATCATTTCATATGTGACATTTTGGAAAGAAATGATGAAAATCATCTTGGGTATTCATATAGATCATGAAAATTGAGGTAATATGAAGATCAAATAAATAAATTTGATCATCCATAAATGGTTTTCCATATCGTCCATATTAAAATAAATTTTGATGACAAGATGAAGTTCTTTCTAAACTTGTTAAGCTAGCTAGGTGAAAAGAATTTTTCCAGCTATAACTCCAAATAATTTAGCAATTTGATTCCTCCTGGAAACATGCATGTCCTTGCTACAATAAAGCTTAGATTTCCTCCAACTAATGGCTTGTCTTGAGACAGATTCATAATGCTCGAAAATACCCTTGATGAAAGAAAGTGATCGGTCATCATTTTGACAAAAAATGAGAATTTCTTCAACATAAAACAAGTGGGTGGGTTCTCTTATCTTTATAGTGGCCTTAACTGGTGATAAATCCCTATAATCTGTAGCTTTTAGGAGGCATTTTATATGTTAATCCCTGATAATTCCAAATAAAAAAGTTGAAGGAGGATCCCCCTATCTCACCCATTGGGTATGACCGAAGTATCTTTTGTGAGACCCACTAATAATGAAGGAGAGTCTTGATTTGTAGATAAGGTCTTGAATAAGATTAATAAATATGGTTGAGAAACCAAAACTGTCCAGTACTTAAAAAGTGAAATCCTAGCTAAGAGTGTCAAAATCCTTAGAGATGTCAATATTTAAATCAATATTTCTTGGCTTGGATCTCCTCTATAATATATTCACACATTCAGAGTTAGTATATAAATAATCCTTCACTTCCATGTATAAGCACCAACTAATTTAGAGAAACAATGGAACTTACAATAGCCCCCAAACTTATAATAGTCACCTTACTGATGAACTTATGAAGATTATTTTTCACAATGATAGGCTTATAGTCTCCAACATCAAGGTAATGTTCAACCTTTGGAATGATGGTTATTAATTGAGAGTTGATACCTAAAGGAAGAAATTATAGTCTAAAAAATTATTGAACAACCTGTACAAGTTCCAAATGAGTCACATCCCAAAATTGAATTAAGAAGTGATTAGAGAATCTATCCAGTTCAGCTGCACTATCATTATTATGAGATAAAAGTACCTATTTAATTTCATCCTTAGTAGGTAAGGCAGTGAGAAAAGAATTCTTACTCAAGACTTGCAATATTAAATAGAGGTTCAAAGTGACTGAACAAGGTATTGGATATACTCCCCTAATTATTAAGAGTCTCTCTATTCACCTTAATGATGGTGAACTTTTTTATATTCCTTATTTTATTATTCATGATGTGAAAAAATCAAGTGTTTCTATCACCCTATTTGAACCATATTAAATGAATATACTTTATAGTAATCCTCTTATGTGTAAGAATGAGATCGTTAATCTCAAATTTCAGTAGATATTCCTCAGATGAGGGGGTATTAAGGTTATAAGAACTGTTTTGACATTTCAAAATATCATCCACAAACTACTTGATTTACTCATTCAATTTGGTGAATTTATCCCTGGTCTATCCTTTGATAGAATATTTAGTAGCTTTAAGCTTTAACATGAGCCTTTGGAAAACATTTCCTTCAAATCTCCTCATCCATTTCTATTGTACAATTTCACTGCATTCCTTAAAATGGAGCCAAGAATTACTGAAATTAAAAGGGATAACATGTATCATTTCATTAGTGGATAAACACAATAGAAGTCGGTGGTGATCTAGGTAAACATTGGCAACCATGAAATTTATTGGTTCCATATTTTCCAATGTAAGAACCAGATTATATAAAAAAACACGATATATGTGATTTTACATGGAGAAGAAAACTTCTGTTTCATTTGAGCATTGTTACAGATAGCTGCCCTGGAAGATGAAAATGATGGTTTATCATTTATGCAAATGATCCAATTTTTTGAATGGCTGGATGAGTTCTCGTGTCATCTATTTTCTTTACTTCTACACTTGTAACCAAACAGTGTTATGTAAGTGTTTATGCCTCTTTTTTTCTATCCCTTTCTTCAATCATTCATGTATTATTCTAATATTTAGTTATGAATTGTCTATTTATTAAGTAGTTTATGGTATTGCAGAAATTAAGGGCTACACTCTTCATCGGTTTTAGGAACGTTCCTGATTGAGGATGGTCCCTATTATTTTTTCATGCTGAAAATCCTGCTTGGGAAGCTCTCTCAAAGTCTCTATAGTTAGGTATGTCCTGTAATTGAAGGTTTTCAATCTAGTAGCTTCAAGAATCCATTTTTCTTCATTTTTTAAGATTATTTAATCTTTGTAAAATCTGTATAATTACCTAAATCATGTAAAATGTGTCCTTTTTTTTTCTGTCTACAGTTGACACACTGATCACATATATATAAGAAGTTGTTATATCTCGTTTATTTTCCCACTATTTTTTTATCGGTGGTTTCTTATGATAAGACCGGTTCTATCCACCACCATCGAAGACAATGAGTTCAAGATTTGGGTAAGGTTTATTCCGTTTTTATTCTTTGGCCCAATTTTAAATAGGGCATTTTCGATTTTTGGGTTCCTTATATTTTTGTTGTGTGTTTTGGATTTCATTGAGGTGGATTCGAGTTGCTGTTGACGAAGTCTTACAT
The DNA here is from genome assembly GCA_963277665.1 of Viscum album. NCBI lineage: Eukaryota > Viridiplantae > Streptophyta > Magnoliopsida > Santalales > Viscaceae > Viscum > Viscum album. The sequence continues at coordinate 789,584,463 of OY728166.1, forward strand.
GTGTATGCATAGGTAGGAATATGCATATATAAGTTTCCCCTTTATATATATTCACTCATGGAAATATGAATATATATATTGGGGCTAGGTGTTCTTATATATAGATATGAAAAATTCAAACACGTGTAAGTGTAAAGGGGTATATGCAAGTATAAACATATATCTAAGGACCCCCCTGTGCATATTTGGACATGAAAATATGTACATAGGGGCTAGGTGTCCTTATATATATGATAAGTTGCATATGCGTGCAAGCGGAAAAAAGGAAGATTCGAGTTTTCGTCATCAAAAGCAAACACGCCTTGAGGTTGAGGAAGCGTCCCTCTCCTTGCCTATTTAATTCAAGAATGTTTTAAATTGCATTTAGTTGCCTTATTAATTTTGCATGTTTATATTAAATTTCAATTCTTGAATAAGTGTTAGTTAAGATAATTGTTTTGTTTGATAAATAAGTCATGGTTTTGTAATAAAACCCCTCCAATGGAGGTGCGCTATCTGCGAAAACTCACAGTGGTATACCTTGCTTAACATTATTGCATTGATATCTTCCTTATACTTGATGTTGTTGTTAGTCATAAATCACACATCGTACTTGGCCCTTTTTATATCCCTGTAGGGTGTTTCTCTCTTTTTATTAAAACGATTTTTTGAACTAAGACACTCTTTAAGTGCTGTTAGACTTCTAAGATGGGTCCCATGTTTTGTGACCATGTCACATGGAATGTGATATTTAAATCCAACCAAAATCCCAGTTCCACAGCCCAAGGGTCCCACAGTACCAGTAATGTCAGATTACATGTTATGTAACCTGTGATTTTTCTGATCCCATGGGGTATTCCTCTAGGTATTCCTACACATTTCTAGATCTCCAAACCTCACCGAATTAGGTATATCAGGGGTCATCCAATCCTCTATTCATGACATATTAGCATTCATTTCTTTAGATATTCCGAGAAAACATCCTCTCATGCCATCCATATCATCCTATTTGAAACTAAGTGGAAGATGCTGCCCTGCGGATGTCGCTGGACCGGGCCAACACGCTGCGGTCACGCCACGGTCACACCGTGGTCACGCCGTGATCATGCCGCGGTTACGCCCTGGTATGGCCCTACTCCAGCCACATCCAACCCACACCAGCCCCCATACACCTTCATTTCAGCCCGCTGCCACCAACATTCCAGCCCACAACAACCCCCCTTCCACCTTCGAATCATCCCACACCATCCCCCCAGCACCTGCAACCAGCCCTCTTCCACCTGCATTCAAGCCCTCACTGAATTAGGTATATCAGGGGTCATCCAATCCTCTATTCCTCACATATTAGCATTGATTTCTTTAAATATTCTGAGAAAACATCCTCTCATGCCATCCATATCATCCAATTTGAAACTAAGTGGAAGATGCTGCCCCGCAGATGTCGCTGGACCGGGCCAACACGCTGCAGTCCCGCCGCGATCAAGCTGCGGTCATGCCACAGTCACACCGCGATCACGCCGCGGTCACGCCGTGGTCCCTCCGTGGTTTGGACCTGCTCTAGCCACATCCAGACCACACTAGACCCCTTCCACCTTCATTTCAGCCCGCTGCCACCAGCATTCTAGCCCGCAACAGCCCCCCTGCCACCTTAGAATCAGCCCGCACCATCCCCCCAGCACCATCCCCCCAGCACCTGCAACCAGCCCCCTTCCACCTGTATTCTAGCCCTCACCGAATTAGGTATATCATGGGTCATCCAATCCTCTAGTAATCACACATTAGCATTCATTTCTTTAAATATTCTGATAAAACATCCTCTCATGCCATCCATATCATCCTTTTTGAAATTAAGTGGAAGATGCTGCCCCGTGGATGTCGTTGGACCAGACTAACACGATGCGGTCATGCCGCGGTCACGCCGCAGTAATGCCATGATTTGGCCCGGCTCCATCCACATCCAGCCCACACCATCCCCCTTCCACCTTAATTTCAGCCCACCGCCAGCAACATTCTAGCCCGCAACAGCCCCCCTGACACCTTCGAATCCGCCCGCACCATCCCCCCAACACCTGCAACCATCCCCCTTCGAGCAACATTCCATCCCCCTTCCACTTGCATTCGAGCCCGCACCAGCCCCCAACCACCAGCAATCCAGATCGCACCATTTAGGTCATGCCCTTTGGATTAATGAATGATGAAACTACATACCAACACTACACACATTATATCATTAATACCTTCTTAGAAAGAATAGATGAATGATTTTGTTAATGACATGGTTGTCAAATCTCAATAGAGATGTAATTATTTCAAATATCTTGAAACAATATTTAACAAGTTTCATTAGCACAACCTAAACATGAATCTGGTAAAATGCGTTTTCAGGGTAACGCTAGGGAAATTTGATAAATTTGTGGTGTGATACCATGAAATTGAGTTTGAATCTAAAAAAACAAGTTCAGTTTTATCAATTTTACTCCCTCAGATTCTTAAAGAATTGAGGGGGCTCTAGGTGAACCTTTCTTACATTTATAACTTCATAGCTAACCTGGATGACATGTCTCTACGCTTCACCATGTTAATGAAGAAGGGATTCACCTTCCATTTCGATGAGGAATTCCATGAAGCCTTTGAGATTCTAAATAAATACTTACTGCACTGACCAGTATTGATTCCATTGGTGGAAGGAATTCCACTCATATTATTTATGGCCTTCATAAATTGATTTCTCAGTGTTCTCATTGCACATAAGAATGATGCAGAGAGTAAAACAAGTGTCTATTACATTAGTAAAATGATGTTAGGTACTAAGACACAATATTATGATGTTGAGAAAAACTACATCACGCTCATCTTCCCAATTAAAATATGAGGCTTTACTTGTATCCTTACAAATTTCACCTGGTCACTTGTATTGAACCGCTCAAGTACATCCTTAGCTGACCTATGTTGACTGGGAATTTTTCCCTATGATCATCCACTTTAAGACAACATGATATCCAGTTCATATCAAATAAGTTAGTGAAAGGGAATACCCTATATAATTTCCTCAAGGCACATCCTTCCCAAGAAAGTATACTACTAGAAATAAAACTTCTAGATTAGAAGGTTTTCCATTCCCATGAAGCTCCTCGAACACAGGATATGTATTTTTTTCTACCTCCCAGAGTCCTATCAACAAAAGTATGGAGAACCCAAATATTATCTGTGTATGTCCATGGATTTTATTACTTTCTCTAGACAAAGTAATATTTCTATACTCTTTCTCATTATCTGATGGATGGACAAATAATTAGATAGAATATGAAGCCCTAATTTCTATATTGGAACTATCACTATAGTTGAAAATAGACTACCTAAATATCTTAGGAGATTCAAAGCTAGTGATAAAATATATGATGATGAATATGCAATAAAAAAGGTTGAACTGGACCCTCTCACTGGCTATGTTTGAAGATTGATGGAAGATTTCCATTTTGAACCCACATTGTATCTTGTACCCTATCAAAAAATGATTTTACTGATGTAATGTCTAATGAAATCATTATTTTAGCTGACCCTAATTAGTATGAGGTTTTCCACCACATTACGCATCAAAGGATGGTCTCATATATCATCATCTATGACATGGAGAAAATCAATCAGATCCAAACTTCCCTATTTCATGATGAACTGATATCCACCCCTAGATGGCAGGTGCCCATAATTTATTATCTTCAAAATGGGACTCTCCTGATATAGTGAGTTGGAAGGGAATAAATTTGGAATCAGGCATAGAGATTTACGCTTCAGGATGGCCCAAAAGAAAAAAAATCCTTCTACAATACGAAAAATAAGACCAACTTCTTCTATAGATAGTTAAAGAAAGTGTACCAGGAGTATACCATTGAGTCTAACTGATAGAAGCGAACAGATGCTGAAACTTAGGCTACTGTGAGATGTTGTTTGTAAGGGGGGATAATAAAAGGGCAATATTGTTTTTTAGAAAATGGATCTGCTGTGCAGATATAAGGGCAATGACCATCGGCCTCGCGGTGCGACCACGGGGAGTCCTTTCTTCAACTGTTATTCTTTTTTCCTACTATAAATTATTCTCATTATTGTAGTAGAAATCAATAGAAACTCTTGTTTTTCTTCTCTATCTGACTTGAACACCTATCACTAACCACTCATACTGCTATCATGTAGCAACAAGTGGACAAATTCAGTCCTCCAATAAGTCTCTATCGAATAAGTAGTAGAAGATGGTTTAAAAATAGAATAAGTCATAGACAGACAAGCTTCTACATTATTTATGGGCCTACCATACCACCATGTGAACTACTACCCAAGAGACACCATACAAAAAACTGAGCTACTTTTTCCCATTGAAGTCCAGTTTCCATCGCTACAAATATCTATCTGTGGAAAACTCTACATTTGGGCCAGACCTATATAGGGAATAACCCCTTCATGAACTAAATGTTGGTTTAATTCTCCCATGACATGATACATAGTGACACCCATATCTATTGTCTTGGGTCCATCCACAATATTTCATTTTCATACTATGGAACCTACATCCTTTATGCATGATGTTAAACTACATGGTTTTTGAAGAACTATGTGTGGTTTGATTCCAGTCATCACACGATATGTAGTGATGCATGAAGCTCCCATCCTTGGTCCAGCTGCAAAAATCAATAGGAACAATATCCCCCTCTACATATGGGTCATACCTACATAGATAGTTTACCATTCAAGAACTATATGTGTATTTATTTATGTTATCATAGGATATAGAGTGACACCCAAATCTCCAATCTCGTGTCCACCTACAATAATTAATGGGAACAATGCCCCTCTCTATGTATGGGGAAGATTTGTATAGATAGTTTCCCATTCAAGAACTTCATGTGGATATATTTCTTTCATTATAGGATATTTGGGTTTGATTGGATCTCTAATCTTGGGTCCATTTACAACAATCAACCTGAAAATGATCCCTCCCTGCATACGAGTTAGACCTGCATAGGTATATTTTATACAAGAACAACATAAAACATTATTACTTCCATCATAGGATAAAAATGGAAAAATAAATCTTTAATAATGGGTTCAATCAGAACATGTAAGATGATAAAAATGCAGCTCCAAACATCATACGGACTGGACCTATGTAGTATGCCATCTGAGACCCACTCTCTCATAACATAACAAACTTCCTAGTTTTCCCCTGTTTCTCCCACTGATCATTTATCATGTGAGATCAGGGAACCTGGCTTGATAAGGGTTCTTTTATAAAACCCCTTTTGATATGATGTAGAATGATAAGAGAGGTGAATCAGTACCCAAGATACCTCTTAAGAGAGGCCTTGGAGCTTATTTATAGGGAAATATAAAATGACAAAACACTCATGTTCGATGTGGAACACTGACTCCAATAATGAAAATAAGTTGTTTAAATTTTAATGATATATATTTTAAAAAATATACTTTTTTAATAATAACCGGTATAACCATGGTTTGATAATTGAATCTTTAACGAGTGATTTAGCTAGTTTGATGTCCAGTCCACTTCTGAAAACATTGGACAAATGAGAGAACTAAACTATCCTCAGTTACATTTAACAACACTTAATTAAAAGTACACTCTGATTCAAAAAAATAGTTACATATATCTTTCTAGAGAATATTACTTAAATGAGTGATAAAAATACACCTTTTGAATAGTGTTAGGACTCTTTCCTAACAATGGTACTGATTAGGTAGGAAGAAGAGAAAAAAAATATGGCAGAAGTTGTTATATCCGGTAGAAGTAATTGGAACAGAGTTAACAACAAATTAAGAAGAAAAAAAAAGAAAAATAAAATGAAGAGGGAAGAGAAGAACTTCTCCTAGAAAGACCACTTCTCAAAGGGCCTCCCAGACCTCCCAAGGATTGGCTCCTAGCCACGCCGTTATTTAATACCCCAACCCAACAACCATCCACCCCTACCTACTATTACCAACCCCAAGTAACTAATAAAAGTAAAATACAATGTTTCCTTTAGGAAATCACACCAGCCACACCCACATAAGGATATCCCTACCAAGAACAACTGACAGCCACACATCCACACTCCTAGCATTTCCACCCTTACAAAAACCCACCTTGTCCTCAAGGTGAATATCTAGAAACCGCTTACAGAAATTGTTTCCTGGTTGATTTAACATGCTTCAGAGAGTCTCAAATCCTGATAAAAATTCATCTTTATCAAGTAAACCATTGTTTCTGCCATCACCAGCATCGTCATCACCACCACCATTGAATTAATTTCATGAATAGGAGAGCATGGCCTACATGTTTCTTTGTTATTACAGTCAACGTATTTGAAGTACTAGTGGCACTAGAAACCAATTCTTATTTTTTATTTGCCTATAAAAGTAATAAATGAACAAGGTTAGGATTTCCATCATCGTTGATACCAGGAGCAGTGATAACTCCAACACCTATAACCATGGTAAACATTGGTTTTCACTCTTCATTCCAAACATCATATTGTCTCATTTCATCTTTAAGACGGTTTTTGGATATAACTACAATATCTTTGTCTCCCTCCATAATAGAATTATCTGGAACATGTAGGAGCTCCTTCCGGTGTAGTTATTATTGAACCTTTATGTCCTTTCATCCTCCAACATCCTATGTAAAACCAAACAGTTTCAGCGTCGATAGCCCAACTGTAATGGCATCCCAACTATAGCTTTTATTCACCATTCCAAAAACTAAGTGCTGCTCATCCATAGTCTATTTGGACCACCTAATAAAACCTTTCAGTACTCTAACAGTATTCTGATGTGTTGCTACTTTGAAAAACTCCAACATATGTATAGTAGGGGGTGTCCAGGTAGGGAGACTAGCAGGGGGCAGGGGGACTAGCAGGGGGCATGGGGGACTGGCAGGGGGGTGGCAGGGGGCAGGGGGGACTGGCAGGGGGACTAGTAGGGGGAAGGGGGGTTGGCGGGGGTGGGGGGGGGGGGTGGGCTGGAAGGGGGACTAGCAGGGGGGACTGGCAGGGGGTGCCAGGGGGGATTAGCAGGGGCAGGGGGGACTAGCAGGGGGTGGCAGGGGGAGGGGGGACTGGCAGGGGGAAGGGGGGACTGGCAGGGGAGACTAGCAGGGGGCAGGGGGACTAGCAGGGGGCAGGGGGGACTGACAGGGGGTGGTAGGGGGCAGGGGGGGGACTGGCAGGGGGACTAGCAGGGGCAGGGGGGGACTGGCAGGCCTGTAGGCCTGTTGTGTTTTTATTGAACTTTAATCTATAGCCATGGTTTCTAACCGTGGCTATAAGGCCTGTTTGTGTTTTACCTTATGCCACAGTTTGGAACCGTGGCTATAATGCTATAGCCACAATTTTAAACCGTGGATATAGGGCTATATCCAGGGTTTGAACTGTGGCTATAAGCTTTAGCCACGGTTTGAAACCATGGCTATAGGAGTTGGCCTATAACCACGGTTCAATGAACCGTGGCTATAACCTATAGCCATGGTTTTTGGGCTTATAGACACGATTTGAAACTGTGGCTATAGCCTAAATTTCCAGTAGTGTTGGTCAAGAGTGACGCCTAGTTATGCTACCTCCTTTCCGAGATCCGACAAATGAGCTTTGTATGGCTTGAGTCTACTAGATGAGGCCATCCTCTCCTTTTTTTTGTGGTGAAAAAAATTCTTTTTTAAAAATAATAAATTTATTCATGAATGTTTAGGTCCTTACAATGTATACATAATACTAAATGATAAAACCAAACGAGTTTGTTTTACCACTAAAATTAACCTAAAATGATTATCCTTAACCTTTATCTAATGATTCATCCTCATACCATATAACCAAATTATTTATAAGATTATTTAAGCTTTTAGAATATAAATGAAAAATTATAAGAATAATTCTGTATATTTATCAGCATTTTACATGAACATCCATTCAGGTATACAAGTGAACCGATCATGAAAACTAAGAAAACAAACACTCTCCAACTATGAAATTAAACTCTATAACTAATCTAAAAGGCCATAAATTAACTTAATAAAACAAAAATGAATGAAATTAATCTATAAATGGTTCTTAATTTGTTAATTAATAAATATAATATGATTATATAGGATATTAAAGGGAAGAAAGTGTTCAAACATAAGGTTAAGGGAATTCTCAAACCCAACTCTCTTTCTTTGGGTTTTCCATCTTTCACCCCATTTTTTGTATGGATACTCATTTAATGTTCCATAAATAGTATTTATTCATAATTATATTATCTTTTATGGGATATAAATATTTTTTCATGAGTTTATTCCAAACTCAATGTTTTCCAAAAGAACCCTTCTTAAAAAAAACCAACCTTTTACTTCTCAAGATTGTTTCTTCTTCACTCAAGGTTGATGATTCTTTTATCAGGTTTTTCATTCCCTATTTCATTTGGGAACCTAATGTTTATGAATTTGTTATTTATGAAATGAAACTAATTCATTTCCATAGGTTATTTTATGTATAAGATTGGTATATGTTCTACGTGTCATGCATGATAATGTAAATGTTATGATGTGGAGGGTGTGCCCTGAATTATATAACACAATGTAAATGTTATGATGTGATAGGTGCACCTGGAATTATATATCACTATAATTCATTGAGTAATGTGATTTATCTCATGAGAAAAGTGAAATATGCATGAACATGATGCTTTCTTTTTTCACAAATATGTTTTGTATTCTACCATTAAGACATGATGTTTCATTTTTATGCATTTCCACATTTCAATAATTTTCTTAATGATTCCTCTGATGATTATGAACCTATTCTTATGTTATTATGATTATTATTATGCTCATCCCATGTTATATTGATTCATGTTTTTATCTATCCTCATACTGGTCTTTTATCTCACCGTTTTATTTGATGTATATCCTCATGTGACTACTTGTACTAAAAAGAATTCATGGGACAATAAGAATCTAGAGAAGAAATAATTAAATAAATTTTTATGTTTTATTTTTTATATTTTATGTAATATCCCAATTTTACCAAGACACTAAACCTTTGAATCCTGGTTGAGTAATGCTTTTATGTTGTTATCATTAAAATTACATAATAAGTTATTTAATAAACATTAGGGTTGTTATAGTTAGTATCATAGTATAGTTTAGTTAATCTTGGAATTAGGATTAGAGAACCTAGATGAAAAACTTTAGTACGGGACTGATTATAAGTAATCACCTAAGAATATTTGTTTTATAAAATACTAAACATAGTTATCCCACAAGATATACCTTTATAATTAATTGCACAATGGAATAAATAATTTATTCTTGACTTGTTGACTTATGTTTTGTTCTAAAATTTTATATTTTAGAAAATGGTTGGAACCATGAGAAACTAGGACAAAAAACTATGTGAGGGAAAATACCGTGATTTCCTTAATCACATACCCAATTACTCGGGAGGTGGAGTTCAAAATTTCATGGAGATTCTTAGCCAGCTTTCTTAGGTTATGAAGAATAACCTGAATAATGTGGTACATCCTACTTCACCTAAGAGATAGAAATTGGCTATCGAGTCCTTTATGTGGAAATGAACACCAACGTTTAGTGGATCTTCCAATCCACCAGTTACAAAATAGTGGGTTAAATCATCAGAGAAGATCTTTTATATGATTCACTATTCTAAGATGGAGAAGGTGACTCTATCTATTTATTATTTATATGGATAGGTAGATCAATTTTGGGCTTTGATTAAGAACACCAAGCTGAAGGAAGAAATTGATGAGATAGAGTGGGAATATTTTAAGATAATGTTTATTAACAAGTATTTCCCTAAAAATCTTCATACAAATATGATGAGAGAATTCATAGAGATGAAGAAAAAATAAGCTGAATATATCACAACCTATGAAGAAAATTTCACTAGCCTTATAAGGTATGGCTTGGGTTTTGTTATCAATAATGATAGAAAATTGATAGATTCTTTAGTGGTTTAAAACCAAAAATTCACAAGGTTCAAGAAATTTGATAATCTGGGAGTTATGAAGAATTTTTTTAATGTCCTCTCAAAGTGGATATAGAGATAGGATAATGGTCCCTTGGATATGGTGATAAGAAATCAAAGATAGAGTTTCAAGTTATAAGATCTAATGAGAAAGGTAGAAAGAAAACCCAACCACCCACATGTCAAAAATGTGAGAAGAAGCATCATGGGAACTTCCTCAAAGGGAAGGGAAAATGCTTCAAGTGTGGGATATAATGCCACCAGACTCATGAATATAGAATAGGCATGAGGAAGACAGAAAATGTGGTGGAGGAAAGTATAGAACCACCCATGGTCCAATGCTACAACTGTAGGGAGAAAGGGAACTGTGCAAGCTAGTGTACTAAACCTCTAGTCCTTGAGGGTAATCAGTGGTATAAACCACAAAATACAAAGGAGAAAGGTATGAATTATTCCATATTGTACACTTCTTATTCACTTAAGAATGGAAAAAATATTATTCAATTATTATTCTACACATTCCTTTATATCATGAAAGTTTTCTAGAACTATTGAATCGAAGCCCCAAATATTGTTATACATTCCTTGGAGTAATTGAAGGCTATAATGGGAATAGATTGGATCTCATTATATAGATCAAATATAAGATATTGAGAAGAGGAGATATATTTTAATATTCCAAACCATATCATGTTCCTCTACAAATGAAAGGAAGATCAAGAATCTCTTTTAGAAAATACTTCAACGGTGTGGGTGTTGATTCCTTGTGAAAAAGCATACCTCTCTCAAATGGTTAAGTCAAAGGAAGGTATCATCCTAGGGAAAATGATAATTTTGATGGAATACGATATTGTATTTTTTTGAAGAGTTACCTGGAATTCCCCCAGATCATGAGGTAGAGTTATCAATTGAAATCATACCAATAACTACTCCTATCTCAAATTGTCTCTATATGATGGATCTTATCGAACTGAAAGAGTTTAAGAAGAATATATAAGTGAATTTGGACAAATGATTAATACAACCTAGTTCATAATCTTGTGGTGTGCTAGTGCTAATTTTCAAGAAGAAGCATGGATCAATATGGCTTTGAATAAATTATTGAGAACACAACAAGATCACCACAAATAACAAGTACCAACTTCCAAGGATTGAAGACTTGTTTTATCAGTTTTGAGGAGCTTAGTTCTTATTGAAGGTGGATCTTTGTTATATATATCATCATATAAAGATGACAAAGGAATATATTCATAATATTTCATTCCTTACTAGGTATGGGAACTATGAGTTTCCAGTGATTCTCTTCGAACATAACAATGCCCTTATAATCTTCCTGTATTTGAGGAATATAGTCTTTAGACATTACCTCAAAAAATTTGTGGTAGTGTTTATTGATATTATCCTTATCTACTCTAAGATAAAGGAGTAATATAAAAACATATAAGGCTTGTGTTGGTGATATTAATGAATGATAATTTGTATTCTAAGTTTAGAAAGTGTTAATTTTGGATGCAACAAGTCACATCCTTTGGACATATTCTCACAAGTGATGTTTTCTATGGACCCTTCAAAAACAAAGGCAATTGAGGAATAGCCTAGAACCTGTAGTGTCATGGAAATTCATAATTTTATTGGATTAGCTGGGTAGTACCAATGTTTTGTGAGAAATTTCTCATGATTTTCCATCCCAATAACTAAATTAACAAGGAATGAGTAGAGTACGTTTGGAAGAAAGAATATGAGAAAATATTCAAAGACCTAAAGAAAAGGTTGATCACTGCACCTGTACTCATATTATCGAAAAGTGAAGATAGTTTTATGATATACAATTATTATTCAAAGAAAGGATTGAGTTTTATACTCATGAAAAATGATAATGTGATATCCTACACCTCATGAAATTTGAATACCCATGAGCAGAACTACCTGACAAATGATCTAAAGCTAGCATCTATGATTTTTTCCTTGAAAATTTGGCAGAACTACCTCTATGGTGAGAAGTGTGACATATATACTAGTCAAAAGATCCTAAATTATATATTCACACAAAATTATCTAAACATGCATCAAAGTATATGGTTAGATCTAGTCAAGGAATATGATTACTCTATTCACAATCATCCATTAAAGGCAAACAATGCAGTTGATGCTCTTAGTAGAAAAGAACCTGCTACTCTATCCTTATTTCATATTGAGAAAGACCATATCTTCATGAATATGCAAAGAATAGATTTTGAAATAATAATGGAAGAGAATATATTCTAGCTTTCCCAAATTATTTCCCGATAATATGTCTAAGATAAGATTAAGGAGGCACAAAGGGATGATCTAGATTTAAAAAAGAAGGTGAATGTAGTAAAGGAAGGGAAGCATTAAGAGTTCCATATAGATAATGATGGTGTGATTCAGTTTGGGATGAGGCTTTGTGTTCCTTCATAACTTGGGATAAATATGGAGCTATTGGATAATGCAAATAGCTAAACTTTCTCTATCCATTATGAGATTACCAAGATGTACCGTGATATTTGAGAACACTTCTGGTGGGATAACTTGAAGAATGCCATTTTGGAGTATATCTCAAGGTTCTTGATATGTTAGGAAGTTAAATATGAATGAAAAAACTCCAAAGGGATGATAAAACCATTTATTATACTCATGTGGAAATGGGAGAATGTCACTATGGACTTTTTCAGGGGTCTCCTGAAGAAATCCAAACAAAATAATGTGATATGGGTTATGGTAGTCCGACTCACCAAGACTTCCCACATTATCGCTATTCTGTAAGATCTATCTCTTGGACAATATATGTGAAGGAAGTGGTTATAGTGATTGGGGTTCCACTCTAGATTGTCTCTAATCATGATCCTTGGTTCACATCTAAATTCTGGAGGATTCTTTAACATGCTTTGATTATTGAATTAAATTTCAGCTGTACTTATCACCCCCAAATTGATGGAAAATATAAAAGAACTATTTAGATTCATGAATATATGATAATATAATTTTCATTAGAATTCAAAGATGAAGGGTATCAGAATGTACCATTGGATGTGTTCTCATACAACAATAGCCTTCACTTGGGTATTCAGCTAGCCCCATATGAAGATATTTAAGGAAAACAATGTAGAACTCTAACCTATTGGGATGAATTTGGTGAAATAAAGATAATTGGACCTAATCTTATAAAGGAGAAGATAGAAAAGGTTCAAAACATACATTAGTATATAAAATCTGCTCAAAGTCAATAAAAGTTCTATAATGAAAACCTTTGAAGGGACTTGGAATTCAACATTGGAGATACAGTCTTCCTTTGAATATCACCATGGAAGAGAGTCATACAGTTTGGAAAGAAATGAAAGTTAATCCCAAGATAAATTGACCCCTTTAAGGTCATTGATATCATAGTATCTATGGCCTACTTAATTGTGCTTCAACAAAATATGTCTAATGTTCATGATGTGTTCTACATATCATTTCTGAGTAAGTACATACCATATCCTTCACATGTACTGAACTCAAAGGTGGTACAACTGGAAGATGATATATCTTATGAGGAGTATCCAATAATGATTTTGTACCGAATTGATAAAATTATACACAATAATAAAACCCACATTGTCAAAGTGTTGTGGAGGAACCATAAGTATGAATAGTAACTTAAGAACTAGAGGAGGTGATGAAGGAGAAGTTCTCTCACCTGTTTATGGAAAATGAAAGTTTGAGGGTGAAATTTCAAAAGGGGGAAGAATGCAAGGACCCAAAATTTTATCAATGAAATTTCTAACTTCTTATAGTAATTTCATATAGTATAAATCACATAGATACCATAATAAAAACATTATAAAAAATAATTTCTTAAATAAAAATTATTTCTATAAGTTAAGAAACCAATACCAATGAAATAGTAACTTGACCTTATGAATAGTAATATGAACATTATAAATAGTAAATTGAAAAAATGAATAGTAACCTCACCCATGAAATTATAAATAAATTTTAGGCATCTTATAAATTAAAGTATGATATAATTATGTTATAGTATAAGTAAATAAATATTTTAAAAATTATTAATTAAGTGTTGGTATTTTTATAAGTAATATATATTTAGTTACAATTTTATTATTAATTAATAATTTAAAAGAAAATTTATTTTCATAAAATGTTCCCATGTATTAATATTTTTATGTCTTATGGTTTTAAGAAAATTTTATGAGTCCTTAAGTAATTATTCAAAGCGTTATAAAATTTTTTATAATTTAATTTTTTTTATTTTCCAAGTAAAAAATGATTTTAATTAAAAATTTAGTTAGTCATATATATAAAATTATTTTTCCAAAATGGAGTTTATTTTTGAATTATACACATTAAAAAATGGTTAAATTTAGTTTTTAATATTTTTCTGAAATACTTAAATTTTTGGAAAATAGTAAAATATGATAATTTATGATATAAATAGATTATAAATTAAATACACTATTACTTGAGTCATAGATGATGTAAGAACTATAATATCAAATTTTAATTCTATATTTACTATATTTATTCAATTAGTCATCACTATTTCTTATCTTGAGGAAAATTAATAAACTAATGAATAAAATAATGAGAAAATACCCCTCTCCTCCACTATAAATACCAACCCTTCCCACCGCTTTTCCTCACACCTATCAGGATTTTAACCTTGTCTAAATTCATCTAAACCTATCCCCAAGACCCTCCCAGTCATATAGAAGCTCTTGGTCTCATCAAAAGACCAAAACCTTTTCCCTAATGAGTTTCTCAAGGAGGATAAATCCAAAATGTAAAATCCTCATCCTTTTTCTTTTAATTTATTTTCAATTTAATTTATTTTATCCTATTATACTCACCTTATCTTACCCAAATGTCATGATATATCTAGTATGTTTGATATAATGTAATTATGTAATGTTAATTTAATATCCATCATCAAACTCCCTTTTCTCTCTATTTTATTCAAAAAATGAAATCATCGCCCGTGATATGTCAATTTACCAACATCGTGGGAGATGCACTTTCATTTTTATTTAACACCTCCAAGGATGTTAATAAAACCATTATAATAGTTAAAAAATATTTTCAAATGTATTTTAAAACCCCATTTATGTTTTTGGAACTAATATGTATACATAAT
This sequence comes from Viscum album, assembly GCA_963277665.1. Classification (NCBI taxonomy): domain Eukaryota; kingdom Viridiplantae; phylum Streptophyta; class Magnoliopsida; order Santalales; family Viscaceae; genus Viscum; species Viscum album. Next base: position 789,599,595 of record OY728166.1, read on the forward strand.
ACTAAATGATAAAACCAAACGAGTTCGTTTTACCCTCAAAATTAACCTTAAATGATCATCATTAACTTTTATCTAATGATTTATCTTCATACCATATATAAAAATTATTTATAAGATCATTTAAAATTAAATAATATCAATGAAAACATATAATAACAATTCTATATATTTATCACCATTTTACATGAACTTCCATTCATGTATACAAGTAAACTGATCATGAAAACTAAGAAAACGAACACTCCCCAACGACAAAATTAAACTTTATAACTCATCTGAAAGGCCATAAATGAATTTAATAAAAAAATAATGAATCAAATTTATCTATAAAATGTTTTTTATTTTCTAATTTATCAATATAATGTGATTATATAGGATATTAAAGGGAGAAAAGTGTTCATACATAAGGTAAAGGGAATTCTCAAACCCAACTATCTTTCTTTGGGGTTTACCTATTTCACCCCATTTTCAATATGAATAATCATTTAATATTGATTAAATATCATTTATTCATCATTATATTTTATTTTTTTGGGATATACATGTTTTTTACTTGATTTGATGACAAACATATTGTTTTCCAAAAGAACTCTTCTTAAAAAAACACACATTTTACTTGTCGAGATTTTTTCTTCTTCACTCAAGGATAATGATTCTTATATAAAGTATGATATTACTTATTTCATTTGAGAAACCAATGTTTATGAATATATTATTTATGAAATTAATTCCATTCCATTACATGGGTTATTTTATTTCCAAGATTGATATACATTCTATGGGGAGTGTATGATAACGTAAATGTTATGATGTGACCGGTGCACCCAAAATTATATAGAGCAATGTAAATGTTATTATGTGATAAGTGCTCTCGGAATTATATAGTGCTCTAATTAATTGGGAAATTTAAAGTATCTCATGATAACAGGGAAATATGCATGAACATGATTCTATCTTTGTTCAAAATTGTGTGTAGTAGTTTAGCACAAAGACATGATGTTTCATTTTTATGCATTTCCACATTCCAAGCCTTTTCTTAATGCTTCCTCTCATGATTATGAACCTATGATTATGTTATGATGATGATGATGATTATAGTCACCCCATGATATATTTATTCTTTTTATTATCTATCATAATACTAGGATTTTATCTCACCACTTTATTTTATATATATATCCTCAGGTGACTACTTGTACTAAGGATAATTCAAGACCCAATAAGAAGCTAGAGAAGAAGAAATTCAATAAATGTTTATGCTGTATTTTTTTAATGTTATATATGATATGAATTTTCCCAAGACACTAAAACTTTGCATCCTGTTTGTGTAATTATTTTTTTTGGTATATTTAAAATGATGTAATAATTTATGTAAGAAAAATTAGGGTCATTATATTTCTAGTTTGGACCACTAAGTCCCACCACCTTCGATTGAGACCCTCTGGTAAGAATAAAGCACATTTCACGCTGACTTCCTTAAGAGTGTCAAGAAATTCAAACATCCATTCTAACTTCTGAAGCCACTCCTCTGCTTCTTGAGGTTCCATGCTACCTTGGATCGAAGGAGGGTTGTTCTTGAGGAACTCCTGAGATTTTTCCTTCCTAAAACCATGTTCATCCCCTCTAATCAGAGCTGGACCAGGACCCTCTCCCTATCCTAAAGCATGAAGAGCCCAAACAACAACTTCCACTAATCTCTGATCAATTGGTCAGGGGGAACTCTCTCATGCCTCTTCCTATGGCTTCATATGAATTCTCCAGGGAGGCATCTTGATACAAGAAGCAATAACCATAAGAAAAGCAATCAACACAAGCATTCTGAACATTTTCAGTAATAAACAAATTTCAAAAGCTTTCATAAGTCAAAACAAAACCAAATCCATCACAATAACAAGTCCAAAAAAAAACAATCTAGTCCACCACACCCAAAATCCATACATAGGTTTCATCCTTTACGTCTCACCTAGGGGAGAAGTCCAACAAAATCCCAACATCCCATCGCGACTCAAGATCTGTCATGAGGTGTGTTGGCCTAGCAGCCTACTCGCAACCAGAACCTCAAGCCCCGATAGTCTTAGCTCCATTCTCTCCAGACTCATCCCAAATATCCTATCCCCAAAATAGTGTGACCTGATCTGATACTATTTTGTCACGAACCTAGCTAGGGTTCCATTCAACCCGACACCCGACCCGGCCCTTGGAATAGCCCGAAGGGTATTCCTGATTCCCACGGGTTGCAACAAGTGCATGGATTTCAACAATAAAACTTGGGAATGATTTCACCCATGTAAATAATCATAACAACCAACTATAATAAATAAACCAAAATTGAATAATCACAACCAAACAAGGCATAACAATTTTCAGATTCAATGTGTACAACATTTAAACCAAACCAAATGGGCTTCAACAAAAAAGGAAAAAAGACATTATCCCCCAAACCACAATACTACAAGAGGAGCATTGTCCTCATGCCACCACTACAACACCTATAATGGTAGACCACTTGCAAACTGAACCGTCATCTCCAAACATCTTGCCTCTACCTGTGTCAAACATAACCAAGTCTACTTACACCCAAAGGTGTAGATCAGATGGGGTTCAAAGCTTCTTCTCCCAGCTTGGAGGGTTACCGGATTTGGATGAACGAGAGGGTACAACTTCAGCCATCGAGACCAGGCACCGTGCAATGTATGGGGCATTGCTTGCTGTGCAGCCTTGGAAAGTGTGGGAGTTTGAAAAAATTAATATATCTATTGGGTGGATCTCTCTTGTGGAGCCAATATTCTGGGCCTTCAAGGGCCATGTACAATGTGATATGCCTGTTGGCCAATAGGCCATTTAAGGTTCCCCCTCAACTATTGAAAGGGGATTATCCAAAAAAATGATTGGCCTTCAAGCTTTTGGGCAAGTTTTAAACTTCACAGGGGAGTAACATTCCAGCTTCTCATTCGCTGAAAGGATTAGTTTTATGGTATTTATTTAATGTTTTAATTTTTCATCTAATTTATTTTATTTTATATTAGTAATAATTACTGTTAATTAGAAGTAATTAGATTTAATTATAATTATTAATTTTACTTGCATTTTTTTTTAAAATATTTATTCTTAATTTGCAGTAATGTTTTTAATTAAAAGTAAATAGTTTTAATTTGCAATAATTTTTTTTAATTATCAGTAATTACTAATATTTTGCTATAATTACTAATAATTAGCTATAATTACTAATAATTAGCTCTAATTATTAATAATTACTGGTAATTAGTAATAATTAGCGGTAATTAGTAAAAATTAGTAATAATTTGTAATAATTAGTTAAAATTAGTAATAATTAGTAAAAATTAGTAAAAAATTGCTATAATTAGTGGCAATTAATAATAATTAGTGGTAATTAGTAAAAGTCAGTAATAAATTGTTATAAACTAATAAAAATTAGTAAAAATTAGTGGTAATTAGTAATAATTAGTAATAATTAGTGGTAATTAGTAATAATTAGTTCCAATTAGTAATTATTAGTGGTAATTAGTAATAATAAATAGTAATTAGGAAAAATTAGTAATAAATTGTTAAAATTAGTAATAAATTGTTATATACTAATAAAAATCAGTTTTAATTAGTAAAAATGAATAATAATTAGTCACAATTCGTAAAAATTAATAATAATTAGTAAAAATTTGAAATAATTAGTAAATATTTGTAATAATTAGTGACTATTAGTAATAGTTAGTGCTAATTAATAATAATTGGGGGGTAATTTGTAATAATTAGTTGTAATTGGTAATGATTAGTATTAATTAGTAAAAATTAGTAATAAATTGTTATATAATAATAATAATCAATAAAAATTAGTTGTAATTACAAAAAATTAGTTGAAATTAGTATTAATTAGTTGTAATTAGTAATAATTATTAATAAATTGTTAATATTAGAAATAAATAGATAGAAAATAATAAAAATTAGAGGTAATTAGTAAAAATTATTAATAATTAGTAAAAATTGTAATAATTAGTAATAATGTGTAATAATTAGTCGTAATTAGTGGTAATTTGTAAAAATTAGTGGTAATTAGTGAAAATTAGCGGTAATTAGTAAAAATTAGTGGTAATTAGTAAAAATTAGTGGTAATTAGTACAAGTTATTAGTAATAAGTAAATGATTAATTTTAAATTGTTATAAATTAATAAAAAATCGTAATAATTAGTGGTAATAAGTAATAATTTATGGTCATTAGTAAAAATTAGTGGTAATTAGTAATAATTAGTGGTAATTAGTAATAATAAGTGGTAATTAGTAATAATTAGTGGTAATTAGTGATCATTAGCAGTAATTAGTAAAAACTAGTAACGAATTGTTATGAACTAATAACAATTAGTATTAATTAATAATAATTAGTTATAATTAATAAAAATTAGCAATAACTAGTGAAAATTGGTAAAAATTAGTAAAAAATAGTAAAAATTATTAAAAATTAGTAATAATTTGTAATAATCAGTGATAAATCACAATAATTAGTGAAAATTAATAGTAATTAGTTAAAAATATGGATAAATTATAATAATTATTTTAATTTAGTGGTAAAGACTAAAAATTAGTAAAAATAAGTGGTAATTAGTACAAATTATCAATAAAACACAATAATTAGAAAAAATTATTAATAATAAGTGGTAATTAATAAAACTTAGTAAAAATTATCATTATTAAATAAAAATTAGTAAATATTAGCGATGATTAGTAAAAATTAGTAAAAAGTAGCGATAAATTAGTATAATTAGTAATAATTAGCAGTAATTAGTAAACATTTATGGTAAATTACTATAATTATTAAAAATTGGCAGTTATTATTAAAAATTATTATTAAATCACTTTAATTGTCAAAGCTTGCTGGGAATGGGTCAAAATTAGTAAAAAGTATAAGTAATTAGTAAAAATTAATAAAAATGAACATTAAATCACTATAATTATTAATAATTAATGTTTTTTAGTAAATTTTTTTATAATTTTAAAAGGCAATGATAAATCACTATAAGTTTTAAACATAAATGTTAATTAGTAAAAATTAGTGATAATTAGTTGTAAATCACTATAATTAAGTAAAAATTATCACTAATTAGTAATAATTAATGGTAATTAATAATAATTAGTGGTTATTAGTAATAATTAGTAATAAAAAGTGCTAACTATTGGTACTTAGAAAAAATAGTGGTATATAATAATTCTTTATATTTTTAATATAAATTACTAGAAAACTAAAAGTGAAATTATTCAACAATTTATAGGTGATGAGAAATGAAAAATTTGGACTTGGTTGGCATAAATTGGTGTAATGAAAAATTTAGAAACATTTTGCATAAATTGGTTTTATAAACTGAATATTTTAAAATCAATGATTCAAACCTTTTTAGTAAGTCATAGAATTTTCAATCTTCACGTGATTAAATATGACTAATTTGTGCCAACTATGTCCAAAATTTTCAATAGGTTTCTAGAACCAGGGTAGGAAAGATATGATGCTTTAATGGTAGTAGAAACACTAGTAGAAGGAGATGCGTCTATGAAAGAACATGATTGCCATATATTTGTGCAATGAAAACTTTGGACATGGTTGGCATAAATTCATTTCATAAACTGAATATTTTAAAATTTATGATTTACAAATTTTTAGTAAATCATAGAATTTACAATTTTTAGGTGATTTGAGTTTACCAATTTATTCCAACCCTGTCAAAAATTTTAATTCTGTTGCTCGAACCTAGGCTGATAGGATGTGACATGTCGATGGAAGTAGGAACAACAGTGGGAGGAGATTCGTCGATGATATGACATAGTTGGCGTAAATTGGGTCAATGAAAAATTTGGACATGGCTGACATAAATTGGTTTCATCACCTGAATACTGTAAAATATCTGGTTTAATCCTTTTTAATAAATCATAGAATTTTAAATATTCATTTGATTAGAATTGAATAATTTTTGTCAACAATGTCTTAAATTATCATTAGGTTGCCAGAACTGGGGTAGGCAGGATGTGACACGTTGATGGTAGTAGTAGCATGAGGAGGTGATATGTCGATGAAAGGAGAGATAACTTGAGAAAATAATGAAGTATATGAGGTAGTTATTTTAAAATAGAAATATTTAGTTTTAATTATTAAAAATTAGTGATAAATTTGTAAAAATTAGTGATAAATTAGTAAACATTAATGATAAATGACTATAATTATAAAAAATTACTATTAATTCGAATAATTAGTAAAAAATAGCACTAATTAGTAGAGATTAGTAAAAATGAACATTAAATCACAATAATTAGTAAAAATTAAGGATAATATGTAAAAATAAGTAGGAATTAGTAAAAATTAGTAGTAAATAGATAAAATTTATAATATTTACAAGTAAATTATAATTTTTAAAATTTTCTACTCTTTTTTGGATGGTCTTTTTATTATAAAAATTTATTGCAGAAGGAATTATTTATTTTTTATATTTTAGAGAAATATGGAACAAGGAAGTCAAACCCAGTCTTTATTACATGATCATGTTTAGATAAATCATCATAGCAATGCAAATAGTTTTGGTATAAATACTGTATATATTAAGGGGTTTGAAGATTTTTTTACCATCTTTATCATCAAAACAAGAATTTTTTTCAGAAGGGATAACTAAGTGTCCATGTAGAAATGTGATCTAAGGAGGTTGGTCACCTTCAAAAATGTTGGGGGTCATATATTTTGTTTTGGTTTTTGAATATATTATATTTTTTGTTATCAACATAGTGAACACGGTTCTAGAGAAGATACTAATAATTTGGTTCTTGATCCACCATAGTTTCAAAATTTAATACATGAGGTGGCTGGTCTATATTTTATACAAATTAAAACTCAATATTATATTAATTTAACTACTGAGTTGGAACAATCTCAATTTTATGAGTTGTTTAAGTCCTCTGAAGAATCATTATATCCTAGTTGCAACATAAGAAAAATTTGAAGTGGTTGAAAAATTTAGGGCTATTAGATCAGATAATGGAATGTAAAATAGTTTTTTGACCACATATTATCTTTGGTTAAATCACTATTACCTGAAGGAAATGTTTTTCATATAGATTTCTATGAGATAAAGAGGATGGTTTATAATTTGGGTCTTGGTTATCAAAAGATTCATGACTGTTCAATTGATTACATCTTATATTTTTGGTGAAAATGAATCATTGGTTAGTTTTCCTACATGTGGAAAATTAAGGTAAAAAGAGGCTCAAATAAGGAATTTTGGATTTATTCCTGTAAAATTGTTGAGGTATTTCCCACTTACACCTAGATTGAATTGTTTATTTATGTCTCAAAACATATCATTATTGATTTTAGGGCACAAAAAAAATATTTCAACCAGTAAAAGATTAAATCATCCTTTTGATAGTGATTAATGAAAACATTTTTACCAAGTACATCCATATTTGTCTTTAGAAGACCAAAATGTGTGATTGAGGATTTCTAATAATAGTTTATAAACATTAAATTCTTACAGAATTCCATATTATTGTTGGCCTATATTTATCACTCTGTATAATTTAACTCCTTGGATATTGATGAATTATTTATATATATTTTTGACCTTATTAATTCTAGTACATCCAAAAAAGAATATTGATGTTCATTTGAATCCATGGATTGACTAGTTAAATTTATTATGGAGTAATGATGTCAGTACATATGATGTTGTTGGAAAACCAAATTTCTTAATGAATGTTTCACTAATGTAAACAATCATCGACTTCCCAACAAATGACATGTTATCCGGATGGAGTACACATGGTCCAAAATAATTTTCGTGTTGTATGAGTGAAAAAAGTGTTTATGATCATCAATGGAAGAAAAACTTGTTTTAAAACTGTCATTAAAGATTTATTTCTACCGATCATCATTTCAAGAGAAACATATATCATTTTAGAAAAGGTATAATTGAAAGAGATATACCTACAACATTGAACTCAAGTATTGATTTAAAATACATTTTCTCTTCATTGCCTCCCATTACCTTTTGACTGGCTATAAACCAACAAAAAATGGATGGATTTGGTAAAGAACACAATTGGATAAAATGAAGTATTTTTTGGGATATGCCATATTGGTCTCATTTTATGGCCCATCACATGTTGGATTTCATGAATATAGAGTAAATCTATTTTGATAATATATTTTATACTAAGTTGGACACACCTCGTAAGAAAAAAGATAATATAAAGACACGATTAGATCTTTCCCAAATATGAAAGTGACCATAACTTTAGTTGTTTGAAAATATTAGATCCCAAAAGTTAATGAAGCCAATAATGAATTATACACTTTCCAATGAAAACCGTTTATTATTTTTTCAGTGGATTTCATATTTAAGACTACTATATAGTTATGTTTCTAATTTTTCTAAATGTCACTGAAATAATCATATTATTAGTTTAAAAATTCATAATTATACTCATTCAGAATGATAAATTGATAGTCTATGCCTCATGAAAGTTAAAGATAAATGAGAAAAACTACCTGATGCATGAGTTGGAGCTATCAGCTGTGATCTTGGCCTTGAAAATCTGGTGGAATTCCCTCTATAGTGAGAAGTGTGACATATATACTAATCAAAATAATCTAAATTATATATATTCCCACAAAAGGATCTCAACATGCATCGAAGAAGATGATTAGATATAATTAAGGACTGTGATTTCTCAATTTACTACAATCTAGGAAAGGAAAACAAGGTAGCTGGTTCTCTTAGAAAAAAAGAACTTAAAACTCTATAAATTGTGTGGATTGATAAAGAATATATATTTATGGATATATGAAGGATAAATATAGAAATCATAATGTTAGGGAACACATCCTACCTTTCCCAAATGATTACCCAACCATATATCTAAGAGATGATCAAAGAAGAAAAAATGGATGATATGGAGATTCAAAAGAAGGGAAAAAAGGAAGCTTCACGAATTCTATATCGATGATGATGGCATGATTAAATTTGTAACTTGTATTTGTGTACCTTCATAACCTATGAAACAGAATGGGCTATTGGATAATGCACATAGATCATCTTTCTCTATCTATCCTAGATGTACCAAGATGTATCCCGATCTTCAAGGACAGTTCTGGTGGGAAAATATGTAGAAGGAGATTGAAGAGTATATCTCAAGGTTCTTGGTATGCCAACAAGTTAAATTAGAGTGAAAAAATTCCAAAGGGATGATTCAACCATTTCCTATACCCACATGGTAATGGTAGAATATCACTATGGAATTTGTCACTAGTCTCAAAAAGAAATCCAGAGGATACAATGTGATATGGGGTTTGGTGGATTGAATGAACAAGACTACCCTCTTCATCATCATTTAGGATGATTTATTAGTGGAACAAATTTCAAATATATAAATCAAGGAAGTGGTTAGGCTATATGAGAATACTCTTTTGATTGTCTTTGATCATGATTCATGGTTCCCTTCTAAATTATAGAGAGTCCTTCAACATACTCTGAATACTGAATTGAATTTCAGTACAGCCTATCACCCAAAAACTGATGGCCAATATGAAAGGACTATTCAAATGATTGAAAACATGCTAAGACCATGATTAATATAATTTAAAGGATTATATTATCATCATTTACCATTGGTTTATTTCTCATATAACAATATCTTCCAATTGAGTATTCAAATGGCCCCATATAAATCATTTTATGGGAAGTGACGTATAACTTCCACTTGTTGGGATAACGTTGGAGAAAAAAAAGCTACTTGGACCTGATATTTTTCAAGAGATGACAGAGAAGGTTCAATCCATCCAAAAAAATATAAAATCTGATTAGAGATAGAAAATGTGTTATTATGACAACCATCGAAGGGACTTATAGTTTGAAGTTAGAGATTAAATTTTCATTTGAATATAATCATGGAAGAGAGTCATTTAGGTAATATCATCCTGAGGTACATTGGCCTCTTTGAAATCATTAACCAAATAGGATAAGTGGTATATTGGGTTTTACTTCCACCAAATATGGATCAAGTTCATGATGTGTTTTACATATCACTTGTGAGAAAGTACATAACTAATCCATCACATGTACTGAATCTAGAGGTGGTATAACTAGATAATGAAATCTCTTATGAGGAGCATACAATAAAGATCTTAGACCATAGAGACAAATTTCTATATAACAAGACAACTCAACTTGTAAAAGTTCTTTGGTGGAACCAAAAGTATGAAATGTGATGTGGAAACCATAAGAAACAATGAAACGCAAGTACCCTCACCTACTCTCAACCGAGAATATGAGTTGAAATTTCAAGGATTAAATTTCTAAATGGGGGAAGAATGTAGTGAACCATACTTTTTAAATGATAATTTTTTCTTATTTTTTTATTATGTTATATTATATAATTATTATACACAAAGAGCACATAGATATCCAAAAAACACTTTAGTTTATTAATGAAAATTATTAAATTAGTGAATGACTAAACCCATTAAAAGGACAATTAGTACAAGGGAAATAAAAATGGAAAATAGAAAAACTACAATGGGAAAATATGGATAACCCAAATCTACTAGAATTATCCCTCCCATGAACAATACTATAGAAAATAAAAAAATATTAGTTAACCAATCAAAATCCTAAAAAATAGAAATATATAACCTTGGGAGGAAGTGTAATGAATATAGATAAAAAAATGAATTGGTATTTATAGGAGGTAATGTGACCATTGGAATAGTAATTTGACTATTGGAATAGTTACCTTACCATTAAGAATAGCAACCTGGCCGTTGGAATATTAATTTAACCTCAACATAATAAATTGTGATATAAATAATATTTATCATGATTAATATAAGTAAATATAAATATTATAATGCTTAAATGTAAATATTATTATTAAAAAACTAAAAACAATATAGGCACTTTTTAATAAACTGTATTTTGTAAAAATCAGAATTTTTGTATTAAAAATTAAAATATCCTATGTTTGAAATTTATTTTGATAAAATCAATATAATTCTTGAAATCAAAACATTGAAATTTTACAAGTGTGATTTTTTTGGAAATTTTCTAAAATACTTGAATTTTCAAGTGAATAGTAAAAATATTGTTTTCATAAAATCGGTGTATCTTAAATTACATCATTCTTGATGTAATAATGAAATATCCATTTCTATAACTTTAATTTTAGAAAAAATATATTTAATATGATAAATGAGTCATTAAAATACTATAAACTTAATTTGAAAATCCAAAAAGTATTTTCCAAATTTTAAAGTCTAAAGTATGACATTAAAATATTATTTTTTTCATTTTCCACATTTTTTTAATTAAATTAATAAATTAGGATTTTAACAGGTGTTAAAGTCTTAAAATCAATTTATTTAATTCAAATAAATTTCATAATTTAATGTATATCATTATTACAAGGTTTACCTTGGATATCATAATTTATTCTATATTTTATCCGTAAAACCCTCCCTCCTCATGTATAAATAACCCCGCTCCCTTCCTATGGAAAACTGTAACGACTGAGTCCCGATGATAGCACAGAAACCCTTCCATTAACATGGTCATCTGGTCCTGGCCTTCTAGGTACCACCAATTAACCCCTAGACACATGGTCCCCATCTTGGGGCCCACCCACATCCCCAAACGAGTCATCTGACTAATAACAGTCCCTACAGGACGACACATGTCCTTTTGAGTGTGCTTTGTCCTCACTCACACACACCCTGAGAAACTTTCTAGAAGGTCACCCATCTTGATAACTACTCCAGGCCAAGCACGCTTAACTGCAAAGTTCTAATCAGGTAGGCTCCAATAAAGGAAGAAACACCTTGTTGAAATGAGTCATATCATTTAGTCATTTAACCCTTTATCATTCTGAGGTGTTACATTAACCCCCCTTTAGAGAACAATGTCCTCATTGTGGGCCCCATATCTCAACCCAGGTAGTGCACCACACTTAAGGGTTTTTATTGTCTCTAATAAAAAATGTAACAACTGGGTCCTGGTGCCAGAACATACACCCTGCCTTAATATGGCCATCGTGTCCCAGCCCGACAAGTACCACCAGTTGCCTCATAGACACAAGGTCCCCATCTTGGGGCCCACCCACATTCCCAAATGGGTCGTCTAACTAATAGAAGTCCCCACATACCAAGACATGTCCTTTCCAGTGTGCTTTTTCCTCACTCACACACTCCTTGGGAAAATTTCCATAAGGTCCCCCATCCTAATCACCAATCCAGTCCAAGCACGCTTAACTACGAAGTTCTAACTAGGTAGGATATTGAAAAGGATTGCCACAATTGATCGAAATAATTTCTAAAATTGTAAAGGATACATTTAAAATAATTACTTTCAATTATATACATGTACTTATTTTTTTTGGAATTAAATATTAAAATTGAAACCATGAGTTTATTATATTGCAGTGAGTGTCGATGATGTGCATAATTGCATGGAAATGTTTATATAAAGATGTGACGACCTTAATGTTAATATAACTAGTACTTTGCCCGTGAAAATGCACGGGGCTATTCAATTTTCATTCAAATCATCCGGTTTTGTGTCATTAAAATAAATTGCATTGTCATTGTATTTCATATAATGTTTAGAATAAAACGATGATAATGAAGTTATTAGGTTACCCGTGATTTATGGAAATGAAGTAAAGACTAATTGTGATGGAGATAAGACATGATGGAATGGAAGAGGTAGAGATAAGAGACATGGATGAAACTGAAGGTGGAGGTGAGGGCGGAGGTGGAGGCAAGAGGTGAGATTTTGATAAATGATGAAAGGAAACATAGAGAGTTTTAAGGTATCTAGATTTTGACTGGATTGGATGGGCTTGTGAAGATGTTGGGATGAGGATTAGTAGGAAACTTGGTTGCATTCAGTGTGGTTTCTTTAAAAGATAATATAATTGATAGTTCATCTTTTTAACCTAATCATCATAAATAAATTTCACTTTATGATACAAAATATTATCACACTCCCTTGATTTAATTTAATAGGATATTTTAACATTAGTAATATATATATATGTTGTTATGTCTAGAAGAATACCAAAATATTCCAATTATAAGATTATTAGTTGGTACTGGAATCATGGTATCATCCATGAAAACAAATCTATACAGTAGAATAAATAAATAATATGAATAACTCATGAGTTCTTATCCATGAATATTTATGAGCCTTTGGTGTATTTCGAACCTATGATGGTGGAAATTATTGATTATTTTGATCAATTCTATCTATCCTAGAATCATATAAAATATATATGTAATAAGAAATAAAATTGATGAATGGTTCATACATATGGAATATTTCTCCTGAACGTAGCACTCATATAATGGATTTCATGGTCGCAAACATCCGCTCGAATTCCCCCACGAACATGCTAAATCCAACAAAAAAAAATTCTTCTAATTTGGAAACCATTATGAGAGATAAATTATTCCATAGCAAGAGATTCCAAACAAAGTTAAGTTTGGACAACTGTAACAATTCTAACTAAAAAGATAATACATGTAAATGTTAGTTCTCTCATAGAGTCGAGATAAGGGAAAAGGGAATGAACCTCATCATAGGAGAAATAAATTGTAGTGAGACCTCCCTATCGATACTTCATAGGCTTGATGTGCAAAGGCATGGACTCTCTATGAGTATGCTGCCAATTCGTTCTCCCGACAACAATGTCTACACTTTATGAAAATGGTATTGTCAATAAAAATTAATATTCCTCCATGAATTCGTGAACTAATTTCCACAAAATCATCTTCAATGACAAGTAGTGTTTTAACGGACTATTTCATATCAATAGAATAGTAACTACTGGTGGTTCAATCAAATATAAGTAAATTTCAGGTTAAAGAGTCCAGTTATAGAAAGAGAGAAGAGGGTACCTTGTGGAATTATTTGGAACAATTGGAAACCAACAATTTGTTTGATTCAACATCCATTTTATAAAGTATTACAACTTCAAGACTAACATTAAGAACGGAGGGGGCTTGAATAATCATTCCACAAAATGTTTTAGGTCCACCATCCATGGCCGCAAGTTGTGGAACTGAAAGCTCAATCTTAAATATCTGAATGTTGATTCAAAAAATGATTCGGTGAATAGTATAATCAAGGCCTCCAACTAATTCATCGACAGTTGAAAAATAAAAGGTCACCAAACACGACCCCAGCAACATATTCAACCATAATCGATTCCACCAAGCTATAGAGTACCCTGCAAAAAAACATAAACAGTTGATGCTTTATGTCATAATTTTTTGTTACAATTATTGCAAATATATGATCATCCAACTGAGAAATACAGATTTAAACTTTATTTGGATTACATGAACTGTAGTCTTCAATAAACTATGAGATAAAACTTGGTCAAAAAATGTACATATTACATGATACACGTGATTGTAAAAAATTAAAATATTAAGGAGATGATTCCACAAATCTATTTGTCATAAAATAATAAAATGTTAAGAATCTACAGCTTATAGATTGCAGAAATCGTAAACATGTTTATCAATAGAAAGCAGTTTGGGATTTCCAAGATGCAACTTTTTTTCAACCATCACTTTACCATTCCTAAAAATGTTATTTAATTCAAACCCATATCCTCACATCAACTAAATCCAAACAAAGGAATCCCGACGAATGATCAAATCCCATTAAGTTGACATATGAGAAAAAATGAATCAAGAAAATACATTATGCAAGATCTTTAGTTGGTAAGGGTGATATAAGCTATTGGTTATACAACTGGTAAATGATTTATATCGGATTCCCCCATAGTAACACCCATAGATTCTGTTTTAGGGATGCCTAAACCTATCCCACACTTATTCAGAAAACTCTAGATAAGAATCAGAGGAGCATATTTGAAAATATTGTTCTGAATAATGATATAGATTGTTCTATTTTCACTGGTTCAGTATTTTCAATTGCAGGGAAGTTCATATTATCTAGGATGTGACTAATTCTCATGACCTATGGGGAGAGTTCGTAGGGTGAAAAGAGTTTCCAGTAAAATTATTTTTTCTTCTGTGGGGTATTCAGTATAATACCATGTCTACAGATGATAACGTCCAGGAGAAATTAGAGGTGTGTTTTACACATGCTGTAACTCAGCCCATCTGTCTTCCCCATCTACCCAAAATTTCAACATTTTCAAAATCCAATAGTGGGGATTGATGCTCCAACATGTAACACATTATTTAAGAAAATAATAAAATATCTATCCAGATCCAATGTTATTTATTCAAAACACTACGCTAAAAAAAATGGCACAAATCTCCAGCACCATTACTTCTCACCCAGCTCTAATAATAGAAACTCAAACCATGTAGACATCAACATTCATAATTTTTCAAAAACTTCAATCTATAAGAGAAAAATCCATTAGTATTCAAGAAATATATCATGAGATAACAATGCAATGATATATCTAATTTATGGAGTATAAATCGACTTTATTGAACTATTGAACCTATTTTGTACAATATCTATACAATGATGCATGACATCATATATGCCTTAAAATATGAAAATTTTCCTATCATTACTAAAACATGTCCAGCATAATTACCAAAAATTCTGAGTTGAAACAATACTATGCTCAAAGTAAGATAGTATATTTTAGGAGCTGAACTATCACAATATTTTCAGAATTCTGTAAATTAGATGACAAATGCACCTGAAGAAGTTGTTCCACTGTTTCGAGTATCTTCAGTTAGAATCTGGACGGTAGCATCAACACCATCTTGCCACATAAGAAATACTAAATTATCACCAATGATTTCCTAAATAAGCATGTGGGAAATAGAAATTAACATATTTAGTTAATTCTCTAATAAATGACCAGCTACTCATTAAAAAATAATGATTCACTGCTCAAATTCAATACATGTTTTAATGGTTTAAAAAACTATTCACTGATCCAATTAAATACATACAATTCTCAATGAGAGTATATGTAGTCTAAAAAATGGATCACTTATCATATTTAATACAATTAAAAGGATCTATTAAATAAAACAAAATAAAATGACCCAATGCCTGAAAATGTACCCTTGCTCTAGTGTTCCATGATGTTGTTATTCTCCAAAATCGAGTTTAAGTACACCATGTCACCTTGTAAGAAGGATCGAAACCCAGCATGAATATTGAATATACTGAATATATTGAAAACATAAATTTGTGGTACAGAATATTGCAAAAAAATGTTAAAAAAATTACAAATTAATTTAATCACTCTGTATAATTATATATGTGCAGACCTGTATAAGGTGAGAGTGAAATTTCGGGTTATGATAAGTCACTATGAAGACCCACCGGTTTAATGTTCATGTATAGTAATGAATAAAACTGTAATGATTTGTTACTTTTTTCTTACAATGAAAATAAGTAATAAATAGATAGTTACATAAGTGTGTTCTAAGCTGTCAATAAAGATACTGATTTAGTTGTCATTATCAATGACAAACCCCACTTTATAGCTGTTATGTTCAGTTGAACGATGATGGTTTGAAACATTGAAATTTGTTACATCAAATAGACACACAATAAGATAAATACATAAATAAGCATATGGGAAATCAATATGGTACTCAAGCATTAATATAATCTTTCCCCATAACAGTTGTCATACATCTTTTCAGATTAATGCAACATACAATCAAGAAAATATCATGGATGATCCAAATTGTGGTAGAATGATCCAACAAAAATAAATAAATGAATGAATTTTGAAAATACATAGATCAAGTAAACATAACCCCTGAAAATAGAAACCAAAACAAATTTTCCATTATCATATGGGTCCCATGACATTTGAAGTAGTGAGACATACCTTTAGGGAGACAAACATCTTTAGAATCCCATAATTGCAACCCAACATCGTTCAGTGATGACAGTAAAACACATTCAAAGATCGAATTATAAATAAGAATAAAACAGTTTAGCGAACATAGAGTTACATAGGTAAAAAACACCAATAGAAAGAAGAAATAATGACTACATAAAAAGTATCAACTCCAATACTTATTGGTATATCTTCAAAATTTGCTCCCGCAATTGAATCTGTATCTCCATAGCAGCTGCTATACCTTTTTATTCCCTTTCATGCAACAAAAAGTAATATAACATTCAACACACAACATGTCAGAAGTAAAAACTAAGTAGGAAATGAAAAAAAATGAACTGATACATGTGGATATGTGAAGTTTTTCTGGATAGATACAAACCTGAATCAACAACCATGACTTCTCACTCCATGGCATCAATTTTAAAAAAATAAGAAATAAACAACTGAATTCATGTATAGTAATGAATGAAACTGTAATGTTTTGTTACTTTTTTCTTACAATGAAAATCAGTAATAAATAGATAGTTACATAAGTGTGTTCTAAGATGTCAATAAAGATACTGATTTAATTTCTATTATCAATGACAAAAACCACTTTATAGCTGTTATGTTCAGTTTAACGATGATGGTTTGAAACATTGAAATTAGTTACATCAAATAGACACACATTAAGATAAATACATAAATAAGAAAATGGGAAATCAATATGGTACTCAAGCATTAATATAATCTTTCCACATAATAGTTGTCATATATCTTTTCAGATTAATGAAACATACATTCAAGAAAATAATGTGGATGATCCAAATTGTGGTTGAATGATCCAACAGAAATAAATAAATAAATGAATTTTGAAAATACATGGATCAAGTAAAGATAACCCCTGAAAGTAGAAACCAAAACAAATTTTACATTATCATATGGGTCTAATGTCATTTGAAGTAGTGAGACATACCTTTAGGGAGACAAACATCCTTAGAATCCCATAATTTCAACCCAACATCGTTCGGTGATGACAGTAAAACACATTCGAAGCTCGAATAATAAATAAGCATAAAATAGTTCAGCAAACATAGAGTTACATAGGTAAAAAAACACCAATAGAAAGAAGAAATAATGACTACCTAAAAAGTATCAACTCCAATACTTTTTGGTATATCTTCAAAATTTGCTCCCGCAATTGAATCTGTATCTCCATAGCAGCTGCTATACTTTTTTTTATTCCCTTTCATGCAACAAAATTTAATATAACATTCAACACACAACATGTCAGAAGTAAAAACTAAGTAGGAAATGAAAAAAATGAACCGATACATGTGGATATGTGAAGTTCTTCTGGATAGATACAAACCTGAATCAACAACCATGACTTCTCACTCCATGGAATCAATTTTAAACTAATGATAAATAAACAACTAAGGAAACCCGAGGAATTACACTAACCAATCAATACTTAGCTAGTGGAATGTTTGCTTCTATGAATTCTCTAAACATATAACTACACAGATAATACATGACAAACTGCATAAAGGGAGCAGTAGTATCATGAGAGGAGGTTATTTAGAAAATGAGAACTATTTCAAACTTAATTGTTTATATGTTTGTAAGACAAAATGGTTCAATTATTGTTTTTATGAAGACATTACTATATTTCAATGTTAATAACGAACATGAAGAGTTGTTCTTATAATAAGTATGAGATTTGCAGAAGATTAATTATAATACATAAAGTGAACTAATTTTTCAACAAAAAGAGATGGTGTTATGTTTACATATGAAGAAATATGTTGTAAGTGAAAAAATTCTGTCTGAAAAAGTAACTTGTAAGGCCAGTAATTTGGAAACAATTTAGTATATGAATACCTTTTATGATGGCCTATCAAACAAAAATACTGAAATATAATATATTGAAATGATCCATTTGTAAAAAAATAGGTCTTCACTTCAATGAAATTTCAAGAATGGGGAAAACACACAACATTAATTAGTGAACACCTTTCAAATCTACAAAATGAATAAAGAAAAACATGTATAGTTATTAATTTATAAAGAAATAAAATTTCATGAAACTGATTAAAAAATGGAAAACCTGGGCTTCCCAAACATGTTTAGCATGTTCTATTTATCATTGAATATGTTAATTGGAATGTATATTCAGAAAACAAAAAAATTCGTTTAAATATTCAAAATTTTAGAGGCAGTAAGAATACCTGCTACTAATTCTACTTCAACATAAACAGATATACCCACATGCATTGATTTGACAACCCCCCTACATCTTCCCAATATCAATATCATATCCGCAACTCCTGTACCATCAGAAAAAGTGTTGATATTAAACATTATATGGTAAAAATAAAATAATATCATAAAAAACATTTACCTGTAGACAGCCCATGAACATTGGAAGACCGCATAAATATTTTCATCAGATACAGGAATAATGCACAATGTGTATATGCACATCCTACCCCTTTACCAGCCACCCCCTCCTTTTCAAACAACAGGATGATAAATCAGTAGTAACATAAGAAATATTAATTTCATAAATAAATTGCAGACCCTTATCACCACTATTTATACAATGGTTCAACCCACCATGCAACTTCTGGGAAAAAACTGCTTCAAATAGACAGCAGAAGGTGCATACAAAGAGCTCAAGGTTCATACAACTCATGCAAACATTTCAAAACATGTCCCTTTAAATAAAATTCTTATCATTATAGCAACATGATATCATCAAATACAACAAAACGCCCAAGATCATCATTCTGCATAAAAACATTCAACACTTCCAGCATAAACAGTCAGCATCAGAAACCTGTAGTGTAATAAAAAATGTGAGGCATTCTCCTCCTCCAGCATGAGTGACGTCCAGCATAAAGAAAATTGTGCAGCATGAAAACATGGATTTCCCAGAAATGAAACATTTGAAAACAGCATATTCAAAAGGAAGCATATTCAAATAAATAGAATGCAGTATGGGAACACATCTGCAAAACGGTTTGAATGAATAACTTGGATGGATATTGAGGAAAATTTATGCAGTGAAGATGGATGGAATTGCTACTAAGTAAACTCTAAACCTGAATAAGCATTGTACTGTGATTGCAACGAACCACAGTTATACCAACATCAAAGAAACATATATACATTACACATAAAAAAATACAATGAAATATCATTATTGAATGTCACATAATGTAGTATGAGGTACCCATTGATATGAAATGTCCTGTAATTTTACTAAACGACACTTATACCTACATTAATGAATGTATATAGTATACAGAAATGAATCATTTGAAAATAGAATATTCAAGTAAATACAATTATATATGGGAACACATCTGAAAATCTGTTTGAATGAATACCTACAAAGTATATTGACGAATATATATGCAGTGAAGTCAGATGGAATTGCAACTAAATATTATATAAAACTGAATAACAACTGTACTTTGATTGCAATAAACCACACTTATACCAACATCAAAGAAACATATAAAGATTGCACAGAAAATAGAAACTCAAATCTACAAATTGAATGTCAAATTATCCACTAAAAGGTACCCTTAAAAAAGCAGTGGAAAGTTAATTACATTAAAAATAAAGAACCAAAGACACAAATATCCAAAATAGTTACAATGAATACCTCAGATGGTTATTGAGGAATATTTATACAGTGTAGATGGAAGCAAGAATGGGATTAAATATTCTGTAAACCTCACGAAGAACTGTCCTGTTATTGTATTGAACCACATTCATAGCACCATCAAAGAAACAGTTATAAATTAGTCTGAAAATATACAAGAAAATATGCAATCTAAATATAATGTAATGTAGTAAAAGGTACCCATAAATGGGTTGAATTTGCATACTGATGTGCGAAATGAGAACAATATACACGTGAAAATAACTACTGGAAGATTTCATTCGGACATCGTATTGTAGAATGGAGTAATCTGAACACTTATTCAATGACATGAGCTCGCATATAGAGAATATATACCTAGATGAAGTAAAATGGAAGGCGTAGCGAAGAGGCTGAGTTTTGTTTCGTTGACCTTCATCGAAGCCAGCCGGTAGGTCGAAACTGTGATATGTAGATAAAATTACACAGCGCACCGCTCACCGAATGGCGTCGTGAAAGGTGCGGTAGAAAAGAGGTAGTGTGTCAATGTTATTTGTCGAAGCAGGCCACTACCTCGAAACAGAAAATCAGATCGGAAAATCATCCGGGCGGGAAGACTGGTCTCCGTCGATTGAATCCTTCATAGTACAACATGGGAGCAGGAGGTGATGTGGTCAAAGCCTGAAGTAGCGCGAGGTGGAGGAGCCGGTGGCAGAGCAGGCTCATCAGGCGGAGAAGGCGAAGAGGATTTAAGCGAAGCAGACAACGACGATTGGAAACGTGAGCGGGGTGTGGGTAGATCGTCGGGTATGTGGGAGCTAATGGGAGAGGTATCGCCGAAAGCTGGTGGGAATCGGAGGGAAGGAGGTAGGGGAAGGTGGGAGAAACCCTAGCTGTGGAGGGAATAGAATTCGCGGGAGAGAGGCGTCGGGAAGATATCGGGCATGTGAGGGTGTATGAAAGAGGGAAATAGGGTTTTGGGTGGTGTGGCTGATGGAGAGAGCGACACGTGTTGGTAAAAAACCTTACTTTAGTAGGTATATAGATGTGATGACATGTTATGCACAATTTTTCTAAATCAAGATGATAAAAATTATAAAATTTATAAACATGTTAATAAAATTATAAATATAACTATAACCATTCCATCCATTAGAAAATTGAAAATAAAATATTATATAAATCCTTGATATTAGTTTTATTCCATATCTATACATGATTTTTTGCGCATTCAAATCATGCACTAATATGTCAATATATATATATATATATATATGAATTATTTGAATTGTATAAAACACACACAGACAGACACATATCTATTACACCCATTTACATTACATTAGTGCAATTGGTCATTAAAACATGAAAATACATATATATATTCATGTACGATGAACTTGAAAACACACACATATATATACATATATGTATCATGAATTTAAATTCAATATATATAAATTTGGGAATCAATTGTGTATAAAATATTGGTTTGAGATGAATATATATATATATATAACAAATTAAAATTATTAATTCTTGAATTGAAGGTTTTAAAAAAAGTAATCACATAATTCGGAATATCAAAACATGATAAAATGCAATTCCTTAATATAGAACCCATTTATAAAAAAATAATCTTTTAAGGAGAAACTGAACTCATTCTTTAAATTCTCAAAAACATACTTTAGACAAGCATTTACATAAGACATAAACTGAAAAAATTAAATGATCACTTAACATAAGTTTTAGCACAAAAATAAATATTGAATCCCTTATGAAAACTTAAATCAAACTTGAAAATTTGTCTTGAAGAAACCCATAAAAAAACATGGTGGAAGTAAATTTCCCTTACACAGAATCTGATTTCATTATCTATTGTAATATTTTATCATAAGAAGATAAAAATCAAAGTTAACGATTAATTAAACTATTCCTTAAAAAATATAAGTTTAAAGATAAAATTTAAAATATAACCCTTACAGAAAATTTGAAAACAAAACCCTTAAGGGGGGGGGGGGGGTGGATGAATATAACACCGCAAATGATAAAGGGTTAAATGACCAAATGATATGACTCATGTCAACAAGGTTAAATTTATTTTTTAGGAGCCTACTTAATTATAACTTCACAGTTAAGCGTGCTTGGCCTAGAGTAGTGATCAGGATGAGTGACATTCTCGTATGTTTCTCAAGGTGTGTGTTAGTGAGGACAAAGCATGCTGGAAAGGATATGTGTTGTCATGTGGAGAGTGTCATTAGTCAGATGACCCATTAGGGGATGTGGGTGGGCCCCAATTTGGGGACCACATGTCTGTAGGGAATCTAGTGGTACCTAGTGGGATTGGACCTGATGGCGATGTTAAGGTAGGGTGTCAGACCCAACATTATTTCTCTGGGTTCTCCCTATTTCACTCCATTTTTGATATGGTCACTCCTTAAATGTCATTTGTTCATCATTATGTTACCTTTTCTGGGATATTCATGTTTTCTACTTGATTTTATGAAAACCCCATTGTTTTCCAAAATAAATCTTCTTTCAAAAACACACACCCATTTTTACTTCTTGAATATTGTTTTACCAAATGATATGACTCATGTCAAAAAGGTGAAATTACCTTTTCAGGAGCCTACCTTGTTATAACTTCACAGTTAAGTGTGCTTGACCCAGAGTAGTGACCAGGATGGGTGACATTCTGGGAAGTTTCCCAGGGTGTGTGTTAGTGAGGACAAAGAATGCTGGAAAGGATATGTGTTGTCAGGTGGGGACTATCATTAGTCATATGAGCCATTAAAGAAAGTGGGTGGGCCCCAAGTTGGGGACCACATGTCTGTAGGGCAACTGGTGGTACCTGGTGGGATGGGACCTGAAGGCGATGTTAAGGCAGGGTGTCAGACCCAACATTCTTTCTCTGGGTTCTCCCTGTTTCACTCCAATTCTGGTATGGTCACTCCTTAAAATTCATTTGTTCATCATTATCTTACATTTATGGGATATTCATATTTTCTACTTGATTTTATGAAAAACCCATTGTTTTCCAAAATAACTCTTCTTTTAAATAAACACACCTTTTTTTACTTCTTGAATATTGTCTTACTCTTCTTTCAAGGTTGGTGGTTCTATGTCAAGAATGATATTCCCTATTTATTTTTGGGACCAAATGTTTATGAATGAATGATTTATGATGTGTAACCCATTCCTTTCAATGGATTATTTTATGTTTACCTTTGACATATGATTCTATGTGGCATGAATGATAATGTAAATGTTATGATGTGACAGGTGCACCTAGAATTATATAGTGCAATATGAATGTTATGATGTGACAGGTGCGCCCGTAATTATATAGAGCTCCAATGCATTGGTTAAAGTGATGAATCTCATCAGTTAAAGTGAAATTATGTGTGAACATGATGCTTTCCTTGTTCACAACTATGTGTGGTAGTTAACCATTAAGACATGATGTTTCATTTTTATACATTTCCACATTTCAAGTATCTTATAATAAATAAATTAATTTAAAATAAATTATATTTTCTTAAAATGTTTCCATAAATTAACAATTATATGTCTTTTGGGTTTGAATTTAATTTTATAAGACGTTATTTAATTTTTGAAAATATTATGAAATCAGTTTTAATTTTAAAAAATATACTTTTCATGTAAATTATTATTTAAATTAAAAATTAAATTAATCTTATTTATAAAATTATTTTTTAAAAATGAAATTCATTTTTTGATTCTACACATTGAAAAATGGTTAGGGTGAATTTTTGGGATTTTTCTGAAATAGTTCAATTTTTAGATAAATAGTAAAAATACACTTTTTCACATAACCAGTGTATCTTAAATTGCATAATTCATGATGTAAGGATGAAATAAACTTTCTATAAAATTATATTCGTCCATGTTATATTTAATTTCATAAATGGTTCCTTAAAATACAATAAACTCATCTTTTAAACCTAAAACGAACTTTCCATAACTTAAAGTCAAAAAGTGATTCCTTAAAATATCATTTTCTCTTTCTTTTCACTTTACTTTTAATAATTTAATAAATTAGAATTATAAAGATAATTTAAAGTCTAAAATGAATTATATTATACAAATATATTTTTTATGTTTTAAAAAACTATTATTATAAGTCTAACAATTGAGATATTATTTTATTTAATATTTTATTCTAAAAACACCCCTCTCCCTCCCCTTGCCAAAACACACCTCTCAATCATAAAAACTTGTCTAAACTCTGTCCAAAAAATTTCCATATCCCCTTACCCACGTTAAATATCTTCTGGTATCATCAAAAGACCAAGCCTAGATTCATTAAGGAGGATCTCATGAGGAGGATTCAAGAGGTATTTCCCCCTCTCTCTTCCTTCAATTTCATTTTAATTTCATGTTAATTCATAATATCTCCCCACCTATATTCAGAAACATGATATAGTAACTCTATTATCTCACATAAAATGTAATTTTATGATAATAATTTTATAATATATCATTCAACACCCTTAACCTCTTATTTTTTATTTTAGAAAGGAAAACGTTGTTCATGAGATGTTAATTTATCACCTTCAACAACGACTTGTTTTTATTTTTTTTACCACCATTAGATCTGGTAATGAAACAATTTTTATGGTTGAATAAGATTATTTTATATGTATTATATCCTATTTAGTGTTTTGGAACTAACCTATGTACATATTACAAAATGATTAAACAAAACAAGTTCGTTGTGGTCGAAAAACCACCCCAATTAACCCAAACGATCATCATTAAATTCTTATCTAATGATTCATCCACATGGTATATAACATAATTCATTATAAGATAATTTAAACTCCTAGAATATCATTAATAACATTAAATATCAGTTCTGTATGTTTATCCATGTTCTACATGAACTTCCATTTATGAATACAAGTGAACCGCTTAAGAAAACCATAAAAATGAACTTTCCCAAAAAATGTATTTAGACTCTATAACTCATCCAAAGGCACATAAAACAACTTAATGTGACTATAATGACCCATATTAATTTAAATTTTTTATTTAATTATTAATTAATGAATCTAATGTGGTTATACAAGAAATTAAAGTGAAGAAAGCATTCAGATACAAGGTAAGAGGAAATTCTCAAACCAAAATTTATTCTTCGAGTTCTCCCTCTTTCACTCCATTTTTTGTGTGGTCTCTCCTTAAAAATAATTTTTTCATCATTATATTACCTTTTATGGGATATATATTTTTTACAATTTATTTTATGTCAAACAAATGTTTTCAAAATAACCCGTCTTTTAAAAGCACACCTTGTACTTCTCACTCAAGGTAGATGGTTCTTGTATAAAGTATGTTATTCCCTCTTTCTTTTGGGAATCCAAAGTTTATGAATGTGTTCTTATGTGATGAAACTAATTCCTTTACATGGGTTATTTATTTTCATTTTTGATAAAGGTTCTATGTGTAATTCATGATAATTAGAATGTTATGATGTGACTGGTGCGCCTAGAATTATACAGCGCTCCCATGCATTGGGTAAAGTGATGAATCTCATGAGTTAAAGTGAAACGATGTGTGAACATGATCCTATATTTGATCAAAAATATTAGTAATAGCTAACCAATAAGACATTATTTTTTATGAATTGACACATTCCATGACTTTATCTAATTATTCGTCTCATGATTTTGATGATGATGTTAGGATTTTCTCACCCCATGCTATATTATTCTTTTCTATCCTCTTATTGGGATTTTTTCTCACCCCTTTTTTATGTATAATCTCAGGTGATTATGTGTACTAAAGAGTTTTAAATGGATAATTGGAATCTAGAGAAGAAGGAATTAAATAAATTTAAAAGTTTTGTTTCGTAAAAGTTAATGTATGGTTTGTCTAATCCTCCAAAACCTAGACCGAAAAATGTCATCAACTGTATAATGTATTCTGTATTTTTCTGTTATCCTTTATAAAAAAATACATAGCATGTTTTAGTTCTAAATCAGGAAGTGCAGGATTAGGGATTTACAGTTGGTATGAGAGGAATGGTCTAGAAATTTTTTGAGATTAGACATTGTCATTTTAAAATTAACTTTTATGCTTATGGTTAATTAGGTACATATAAGAAAATAATTTTTCTTAATTATTAAATATATAAATTTAGAATTACAAGTACAATTAATGAATTGTGATAGCGAAATTCATTTAATGAGGTAATAACGTAACATCCCAAAATTTTAAATGGAAACACTATTTACTTAAATAAACTACTGAGTACTATGTGAAATTTATAACCAAGCTGTTAAACATAATTTTTTCACTTTTGTGTTTCGAATTTCAAAATCTAACATACACGGTTGGGATCAACAAGTTATTTGGAGTCTAATATGACCAACTTAATATTTGGTGAATAGTAACCTACCCTTATGAATAGTAAAATAACCTTATGAGTAGTAACCCACCCTTATGAATAGTAATATGAACCTTATGAATAGTAAATCATCCAAAATAATAGTAACCTCACCCATGAATCAAATTTAGGCATCTTATAAGTGGTAATATGACTATAGTAAAAGTATTGGGGTTTTTGTAAGTCATAAATAAATAATTAATTAACTTAAAAGAAAATTATTTTTCCTAAAATGTTTTTATAAATTAACAATTCTATTTCTTTTGGGTTTTATGATATTTTTATAAGAACTTATGTAATTTTTGAAAACATGATGAAATCATTTATAATTTTAAAAAATGTATTTTTCAAATAAATTATGATTTTAATTAAAAATTAAATTTAATCATATATAGAAAACTATTTTTGGAAAATAGACTTTATTTTTGTATTATACATGTCAAAAAAAGAGTTTGGGAGAATTTTTGGGATTTTTCTGAAATACTTCAATTTTCAGGTGAATAGTAAAAATACAGTTTTTCACATAACCAATGTATCTTAAATTTCATCATTAATGATGTAATGGTGAAATAAAATTTATATAACTTTAGATTCAGCCATGTTATATTTAATTTCTTAAATGGTTCCTTAAAATACAATAAACTCAATTTCCAAACCTAAAAAGAACTTTCCATAACCTAAAGTCAAAAAGTGGTTCCTTAAAATATCATTTTCTCTTTCTTTTCACTTTCCTTTTAATAAATTAATGAATTAGAATTGTAAATATGATTTAAAGTCTAAAAATAATTATATTATATTAATATATGATTTATGTTGTCAAAAAACTACCATTACAAGTCTAACATTCGATATATTATTTTATTTAATATTTTATTCTAAAAACACACCCTCCTCATGTATAAATAACCCCTCTCCCTCCCCTTGAAAAAATAATCCTCTAAAGCTTAAATAATTGTATAAAATACGTCCAAAAATATTCCTTAGCCCATACCCCATGTACAAGAGCTTTTGGTATCATCAAAATACCAATCCTAGGTTCTTTAAGGAGGATCTCAATAGGAGGATACAAGATGTATTTCCCCTCTCTCTATTTTTCCTTTAACTTCCTTTCAATTTCAAGTTTTTTATTAATATATCCCCACCTTTCCTCATAATCATGGTATAATAACTCCATTATCTCACATATAATGGAATGTTATGATACTAATGGGATAATATATCATCCAACCCCCCTTCTCCTCTTATTTTTTATTTTAGAAAGGAAAACGTTGTTCATGAGGGGTTAATTTATCACCCCCAAGAACGACTTGTTTTAATTTTCCTTACCACATTTAGATCTGGTCAAGATACCATTTTTATGGTTGAATAAAATTATGTTATATGTATTATATCATATTTAGTGTTCTATAACTATCTTATGTACATACTATTAAATGATGAAACAAAACAATTCGTTGTGGTTGAAAAGCCGCCCAAATTAAGCCAAATGATCATAATTAAACTCTTATCTAATGATTCATCCACATGGTATACAAAATAATTCATTATAAGATCATCTAAAATACTGTAATATCATTAATAACATGAAATATCAGTTCTGTATGTTTATCCACGTTCTACATGAACATCCATTTATGAATACAAGTGAACCGCTTAAGAAAACCATAAAAACAAACTTTCCCGAACAATGTATTTAAACTATATAACACATCCAAAGGACCATAAATAAATTAATGAGACCTTAATGAACCATATTAATGTACTCAAGGTTATTTAATTTTTAATTAATGAATCTAATGTGGTTATAAAAGACATTAAAGCGAAGAAAGCGTTCAGATACAAGGTAAGGGGAAATTCTCAAACCCAACATTATTTCTTCGGGTTCTCCCTCTCTAAATACATTTTTGGTATGGTCACTCTTAAAATATAATTTTTTCATCATTATCTTACCTTTTTAAGGATATATATGTTTTCCACTAGAGTTCATGTCAAAAAAATATTTTCTAAAAGAACTCTTCTTTCAAAAGATCACCTTTTGGTTCTCACTCAAGGTTGATAGTTCTTGTATCAAGTATGTTATTCCCTATTTATTTTGGGAATAAAATGTTTATTAATGTGTTATTATTTAAAGAAAACCAATCCTTTACATGGTTTATTTGTGTTCATTTATTATATATGCTATATATGGCATGCATGATAATGAGAATTTAATGATGTGACGGGTGTACCCAAAATTATGTAGCGCAAAATGAATGTTATGATCTGATGGGTGATCTTGGAATTATATAGTGATAAAATGAATTGAGTAAAGTGATTTATATAACGAGTTAAAGTGAAATGATGTGTGAACATGATTCTAGCTTTGTTCACAACTATTAGTGGAAGTTAACCACTAATAAATGATATTTTATGCATTGCCACATTCTATGCCTTTATCTAATGAGTCATCACATGATTTTAATGATGATGTTATGATTATGATCACCACATGATATATTATTCTTTTATATCCAATTTTTGGGATTTTATCTCACCCCTTTTTATGTATATCTTTAGGTGATTATGTCTACAAAATAGTTTTCAAGGGATAATAAGAATCTAGAGAAGAAGAAATTAAATAAAGGTAAATATTTTTTTTATTGTAAATGTTAATGCATGGTTTTTCTAATCCTCCGAAACTGAGAACAGAAAAGGTCCTCAGCTGTATAATGTACTATGTATTTTTATGTTATACTTTATACAAAAAAATACATAGCATGTTTTAGTACTTAATCCGGATATGCAGGTTCAAGGATTTACAAAAACCACTCATACCTCCCAAACCAAATACATTAATCTACAAAAACATTACCTCTAAATACCATTATAATACCTAGGGAAATTATAGATTAAATCAATTCCAAACATTAAGGGAGTTTTAGTGTCGTACAATAGAAGTTTCACTGAGGAAATAGTAAGTTTCTATCAACTCTTCTCTATTTATCGTTATTTTTTCCAATTCATATCAAAACCAAATATTATAAAATTTATTAGGAATTATTTTAACATTGAATTAATGATTTTAACATACTGTAAGTATAAAAATTATTACATATAAAAATTTCAAACATCCTTTTCGTGTTCTTTTAACAATGTCCTATAAATGATTAGTTAGTCACCAATGAGTACATTTCCAATACTTTTATTGTCACCAAAACTATTGTCGGTTGAATTGAATTATTTATGAAATATGAAGGTATAAATTTTTGTTTTTATAAGATTATGTAATTAATTATACTAATTTATAAATTACCTTGAAAAAAATAGAGCCATTAAAACAAAACAGAAATATTTAATTAAAACATGATATAAAAACATTTTAGATTTAAAAAATAGTGTTATAAATTATAATCCATTGATTATAAAGGATTAATAATGGAAAAAGTGAACATAATTTACTCCTGTAATTTTTTTTAGTAATCCTATTTTTATTACATAGGAGGCGGAAAAGAGACGAAATAAAACAGGATTTAAGTTAAGGTGATTCTTGAACCCAAATCCATATCTTTGGGTTGTCCCTCATTGGTATCATTTTTTGTATAGATATTACTATAATTTAAATAAATATACATTCACTATTATAACCTTTTATTTCAAGGATATAAATATTTCCACCTTGATTTATAATCCAAATATAAATATTTCCCAAAAAAAATTCTTTCCAAAATAACTTGTTGACCCCTCGTGTGTTTTTTCTTATCCAATGAAAAATGATATTTTTATCAAAATAATGATCTCCATTTTTCATTTTTTTAACCCCAAAATTATTCATGAAATCATTGTTTATTAAATTCTTACGAAACTCATTCCTTTACATGGGTTGTTTCATGACTATGATTATATTACATTCTATGTGGCATGCATGATTATGTAATTATTATGATGTGATTAGTGGGACCAAAATTATATGGCCATAAATTTGTTTGGGTAATGTTATGTATCACATGAGATTTTGTGTAATATGTGTGAACATGATGATTTTTTTTCATAATGATGATGTTATGATTTATGAACATATGTTTTGTATTAACATGATGTCATATTAGTTTATAACTATGTGTGGTATTTGAAAACTACAACATGATGCTTTATTTTTATACATTTAGAAATTCCAATGCCTTTTTCAAATGTTTTTCTGATTATTTTTATGATTATACCATGATTGTAACATTATTATGATGATTATTCTCATGCATAAACTATTGATTCATGTATCTTATTTTAGTTATGCTATCCTTCCCCTTATTGAGATTTTATCTCACCCATTTCTTACATATATATTGTCAGATGACTTCATGTACTATGGATAATGTAATATATTTTATGTGGATAAATAATAATTATTTTAATAATGTTTATGTTTTTTATGTACAAGTGATGTATGATCCTAATTTTCCCAAGATACTAAATCTCATGATCCTTTATTATAAAATTATTATGTTTCTTATCTTTAAAATGATGTAATAATCAAGTTAGAAAACATAGGATTTCTATAATAAGGTTAAAAACCTATTTCCATAAATGTAATCATAATATTAAACTCCATGGGTATAGGTATGTAATCACTCATGTAAGGGTAAAAAATCTAATGCGTAAAGGTAAAGGGTAATTGTGTAAATGTGTATAGGAGATTATATAAGGGTAACATGAAATTATAAATAGATACATAAGGGTAAAATAATTATCACATAATGGTAAGATAATAATTTTAAAACATACGTAAAGGTGAAGCTAATTTAACAAATCAGGCGTAAGGGTGAAAAAATAAACATAGAAATATAATTTTTCATAGATAAAAAAACTAAAATAAATTTATAAAATAATATAAATAATAAAAATAAATTATGAAATAATTAATATAAAATAAAATTAAATAAAAATAATATTTTAAATAAAAACGATAAAATTTTTAGTTATCAAAATAAAAAATAATTAAAGTGGTTCAAAGGAGCCACTCAACAGAAATGTCCATGATCTTTTGAAAAAATTTATTTAAGTTTAAATATTTTATAAATCATGAAGAATAATATTTCATTTTATAAAACTTTGAAATATTATAAAGAAGCTTCATATATAACAATAAAGATTGAAAATATATGTTCACATGGAAAATATTTAATATAGATTCTTTTTGTTGAAAAAAACCCATACTGAAAATGTTAAAAAATCATAGAAACTTTTAGATATATGAATAGTAGTATAAAATTACATTAATAAATTATTTTTGAATATATAAATACATTTATAGAATCATTAAATGAATATTAACATGGAAGAGAAATATTTATGACTGAAATGGGAGGTGGGATTAGGTTTCTTATAATGTGTAAAGAAAGTGATAACGGGTAAATAAAATAGTGAGAAGACATGTAAAAACTCCAAGAATAACTATAAGAGAAGAAAATGATGGTAGGTTTTAGGAATAAATAGAATAAAAATTCCCAAAATGTATTATCTTTAAAAAAACAATCCCGATTTGAAATTGAGATTGATGAAGAAACCCTTACAGTAATAGTAACATAAGAATAAAAAGAACATAAGTAGGTTACTATAAAATAGACAATAAAATATCATGAATGAAATATTTTTATTTCAATTAAAGTAAATAAGGTAGTGAATACATCATATAAAATAAATTTTAGTGCACAATATCAAACATGTCTCTTATAATTGAAAATAGAGAAAAATGACCTTTTCAATGTCGTAATCTTTTGAATTGAAAATACATATAATGTAGAAAATGATATGGATTTTAAAATATTACATAAAATATATGAAAAGAATAAATCCATATCCAGTACATGCACCACAAAAAAATAAGTGGTGAATGTGAATAATATTTTAATGAAATAAAATTTAGTTCCAAAAACCCTAATTTTGAGTCCTGATTCATTCTATGTGTGCACCTAAAATACTGAATAATTAAATTAGGTGTATTAAAAAATTACTTAAGAATTTTTTAATCTATATTTAATTTTATAAGTCCCATTTATTATCATTTTTTATTTATTTATTAAATTTATTATGCCTGTTACTTGAGGGGATTCATTTGATTTCTCTGAAGCTTTTTTGGTATATTGACCTTAATTAAATGAGTTTTAAAACAGATTCATAATAAAAAAATTATAGGTGATTGTATTTTATTACTCCGTTATCAAAAAATTTATATAGTTATATAGGTTTTCTAAAAATGGACTCAAATTAAAAAAGTTGTCTCGATATGTACATTTAAGGTGATTAACATTACTATGACCATTTATTATTAATACGAATCATATAATGTAAAACATGATCATTAAATAACATTAATAGTTTTATAAATATCATTATTATAAATTAAGTAAATTTTTATATTCAACCATGTTAGGCTATAATGAAAAAAATGAAATGCATCATTTTGTGGAGGCTGTAGTCTGCACGTACATGAAAGAAACTCTCATTTATCATATAATGGGAGAAGGGGAGAAAAATTAAAATAATAATCATTTCATAATATTAATAATGTTATAGTTTTGATATTTATTTATTAAATAAATCTTTTGGATCATCAATTTATGGTGGTTGTGAAAAATAGAACACACTATTTATAGAGGTAGTAGTCCATACAAACTTTTGACCGCATCTTTATTTTTCAAATAGTTTTAGAGGGAGGTAGAAGTGTGTTATCTCATTAGAATAATTAATTAAACAAATTTATATTAATTATTTTATCATAATTTCATGGATATAAATTTTTTTACAGGGTAGAATAATAAAGGAACTTAGAGAGCTTAGTTGAGAGCATTACCTCTCCCATTGGATGTTATGCATTTGGTAACACCTTAAGGCACCTTAGCTTGGTATTTTGGCAATAAAAAGGATTATATGAAGTGGTTATAGAGTTTAAGATATAATATGTTACTTTTTTGGTAGATATAAATCTTCTTAATTTGTGTATAAATATTGTGGAAGTGGTCTCCATTAATAAGTGAAGAAAATGACACTTTTGTAAATACTCATTACATTTTCAATGATAGAATTGTACTATTCAGGGGTAAAAGGATCCAAAATAGAAAATAATGATGTGTGGGAAGATGTAAAGAAAATAATACCTCCACCATTTATTTAGTTCTATTTTTTAACATGTTTTTATTCTTTTAACATTATATTTTAACTTTTACTTTTTTGGTTTTTTTACTTTAGTAACTTGGCTTTCCCACATAATCTATATTTTCAAAAAAATATAAAGTGGACCCTTTTACTTAAATTTGAGGTTATAATACTAAATTTATGACAAATATATTTTAATTAAATTTCTAAATATTACAAACCTTTCTTTTAAATTAAACAATTTAATATATAGAAAATTTGCTTTTGTAGGAAAAAATGTTATTTTACCGTTAAGTGTTTTTAATGTTATTTAGTATTGAATAAAAATATAATGAGTGGAAATATATTTATAAATGGGTTTATTTTTTTATTAAATTAATTTTTTATAAGTTATTAATTTATTTGATTGGATGGAAATTACACAATGTGAATAAAACAATTCTTAAAAAATAACAGTTTTACCGTTATCATGGTAATTAACTTTAATCATAGTAATATTATTTTTATGGATAAAATTAAAATGGATATTATTAAATAATTTTAATATATTTATAAAAAAAAATAAATCTACTTTTTATATTTAATTTCTACAAGTAATGAAAACAAGTTTTTTTAAATTTAAGTGAATAAAAATAGTTTTAAGAGTAAAATATCACCCAAGTATCCAAAATGTTAAACATAGGTTTTATAAATTAAATATAGTGTTTTTACGTGGTTTTATTTAGTTTATAATTATATATATTTATATAAAAGGGGTTTCAAAAACCATTAATTCATTCTTGTATTATGATAATTTCATAAAAGTGATTGTATTAGAAAAATCAGTATTTTTTCACTATTAACCTAATAATAAATTATTTTAGAAAAAATTATTAATTTAATTATAAGATAATATTTAAATGATTAATTCTAAAATAAATATAAATTTTCAAATTTAGTTTCAGAAATTTATAAATTTATCATTTAAATAAAAATACAATATATAAAGAAAAACAACCTTTATTGAAAAATTCCCTTTAAAAAATTTAAGGGTTATTAACCATATTCGTCATGAATTTCTAATTAATTACAAATTTTTTTTACCAGTGGTTTTATAATTTTTAAAATTTACTAATAATATTCATATAATATATCATGGATCATTTTAGTTCATTGTTGCATGTGAATCATTTTGTAATAATGGGTTCCCTAGACTCAACTTGAACAATAATCTTGATTACAATATTATGTATATAGTTCAATATACATGATGTTTTCTGACCATTATAGTGTATACTTTTATGTGTACACTATTTAATTGTAATGTCTATATATTAATTGTCATATCAAAAGGCTATAGCAGATCCCAGGATATAATGAGAACGTTGAGATACTATGACATTAATCTTAAATAAAGGTCTTATGGTCTAGATACATTATACTAACTAGTCATATTTAATGTTTTATTATTAGTTGTTTGGGTCTTATAAGAATTAAGACTTATTCTTATAAATTTTATACTTGGGGATCTCTAGTAGTGAGATCATGAGCACAAACCTACCAATAGTAACACCACATGTTTCATGTGTCATTGGTTGTTTCTAACTACAAACATGTGTATTGGTCTACTAACTTGAGATAATTATGAATGTGTTCCATTTGTTTGCATACTTTGATAAAATTAAAAAACCAATATAATGAAATTTTAGTGAGGTATCTTGTGTTGGGTGAATCATTGGTGGTATGACATTGGTTGAAGGGTAAAGAAAGGATTTTTTCACTTCGAGGATGAGGATGTAAATTTTCTCAAGTCTTGTTGATAAGGATGGTAGTACATTAATAAGTTTATGGACAATGACGTTGAGGGTACATTCATCTAGTTATATCAACAAATAATAATTCAAGAAAAGGGAGATGTCACAAGTGTGCATCCTGCTATATGAGATATCAAAAGACAAAGAGATTATAGTACACAGTGTATGTTCATGGGTTTGTTGTCATTGCTATAACTTTACTTATCTCTTTAGGGGCCTTGATTGGTTTCTAGACTCTGCTCTAGGCCTATGAATATTAGTCACTACTATCGAGATAAGGTCTTAGAGGGTCACACACAATGAAGTATTCAAGAATTCTATCTATTCCGTTGAATATGTATGTTGAACATTATGGTCCCCACCACAAGGTATGAGTGTTTTCCAAATTATTGATCACCGATTAAAAAATAAATTCAAATTATTTAAGTTATGAATAATTGGGATATATTTATTTGAAGTATTCACTAGTTAAGTAAATACGAGGAATAATATTAATCGGATGAATATTATTTTAATATTATAGGTTCATTTAATATTATGTTGGAAATACTAGTAGAGATAATGACTCAGGTTTATCATGTAATATATTTTATATTATTATAGTAATTTTATAAAATAATAAATAATATTTTGGATGTATTAGTTTTTAATAATTATTTATTTAGTGGATGTTAAATTAACGGGGGTCAGGGAACACTAATGGGTATTTTGAACATCCGCTATAAATAGAGAGAGTATCTCACACAAAAAACTATTCATGGTGAGATTTCTAGAGACTCCCTCTCATCTCTTGATTCTTAGTGATATAAACTCTCAATACAGACTAACGGATCGAGTTCTCCCTCATGCATTGAAGGCACATCAATGCGGTGATCTTCGGGATATCCAAGGCATCGTTGGATCTCTTTGATCACACTCAAAATTCAATAATCGACATTTCAGTGGATTTTTGTATCATGTGTTAGTGGTCTAGAGGTATTTTCATTTAGATTATTTATACAAGGATATCTGGTAACAAGCATATGTTGACCACAACTTTAGATCTCAAAAGGTAGGTTTTCAGTTTATGTTTTTGTGTTCTTTTTAATTTATGTGAGATCCTCAGATCGTGCTAGGTCTTGGATCATCAGAGAAGATAAGTCTTATCATCTGGCATATGATTTTTTTAAAATAACCTACCCACCAGCTTCTTCTAGGGCCCTCGTACCTTCAATTGGTAATAGAGGTATCACATAAATTATCCAATCTTATAAAAATTAGGTTGCATTAAATTTCAGTAGATAGTATAAAAATGGTCCCAGTGAATCTGACTACGATTCAATATAATGTCATATGGCCATGGTATGTCTATCTAAAAACATTTATAGATTTAAAATAGTAATTTAATGGGTATTAAAATTTAAAACAATCAGCTTTGTTTTCTAATAAACCTATGAATTCCAGCCGGTTATAGACGGGACAATCTTATTTGGGTGTTAAATAATTCCATTGTTTTTGGATTTTGATATTAATAATTAATATAACAATTTTTTATTATAATTAAAATTTTTATTTAGTATTTTTTTTAAATAAAATGATAATGTCATAGACTTAGAAAATAATTTAATAAAAAAATTTCTGGATTTAAAAAAAGGGGTCACTGGAAATTGGTACAAAACAATTTTTTTTCCTATAGGTGATCTTCCTTGTAAGAGAACAAAACCTAAAGGGGAGAAAGGAAACAACAAGGAACTTTTGTGGAGGTGTTGGCTTTAGTTGGACCCCACGGGTCTTTCTCTTTCCAACGCTTATCAGCGAACTAGAAAGGCAACCGCCTTGTGGAGCCCATCGAGCCAACCACCGTCCTCCATGGCTGGCCAACCTCATCTGGTGGAACCCCAATGTAGGAGATCCCCCTCCAGGCCATCCTCCCCTCCCCTCACCAGAATCATCCACTGAAAGCCACCTAGCCGGACCAGCCACATGCCCCCACCACAGATCAATGAACCACCCATCTGACATCCCTCCTCCTTCCACAAAGAGCATTTTCCAACCCTCACCTAACTTCTCTATGACCTACCATCCATGTTATGGGTTTTTGGCCACTTGGTCATCCACATCTCTTGATCCAAACACCTCCACACACAAGAGTTACCTTTTCCACAGTTGCTCGATGTCGATATGGTTAATAACAACCCTGTTTTTTAACTACATTACAATTATATCACTTTATAGATAAAATAGTTACACAACCAAGATCCAAAGGTTTTTTTCTTGGGAAAACTAGGACCATACAAAAATTTAAAAAATAAAACATAAACATTTATTTAATTTCTTCTTCTCTATATTCTTAGAGGTATTTTCATTTTCTTTAGTTCAAGTAGTCACTTGAGGATATACATCAATAAGGGGTGAGATAAAATACCTGTAAGAGGATAGATAAGAAAATGAAACCATATAACATGTGAGTAGCATAATCATTATAATAAAACATAAGCATAGGGTCATAATCATTAGAGTAACCATTAATAAAAGGCTTTTAATGTGAAAATGCATAAAAATGAAACATCATGTTTTAGTGGTAAACTTCCAAACATGGTTGTGAACAAATATTGAATCATGTTCATTAATATTTCATTTTTCTTATGAGATACATCACATTACCCAATTAATTAGAGTGTTATATAATTACAGGCACACCAGTCACATCATAACATTTACATTGCGCTATATAGTTTTGGGCGCACCCATCACATCACAACATTTTCATTATATTGCATGACACATAAATATTGGACATAAAATAACACATGGAAAGGAATGAGTTTCATTTCATAAGAATATATTCATAAAATTTAGGTTCTCAAATGAAATATGAAATAACATGCTTTATATAAGAATCATCAACCTATAGTGAAGAAGAAACAACATCGATAAGTAGAAGGTGTAATTTTTTTGAAAGAAGTGTTATTTTAAAAAACATCTTGTTTGTCATAAAATTAATTATAAAAACATTAATATCCCAGAAAAGGTAATATAATTGTGAAGAAATTATATTTAAGGAATATTAATATTAAAAATGGGGGGAAATAGGGAAAACCCAAAGAAAGATAGTTGGCTTCTAGAATTCCCATTACCTTGTGTCTGAATGATTTTTTTACTTTAATATCTTATATAATCACATTAGATTAATTAATTAACAAATATAGAAGCTTTTATAAATGAATTTTATTCATTATGTTTTTTTAATTTCACTTATAGGCTTTTATATGAGTTATAGAGTTTAATTTCATCTTTCGAGAGTGTTTGTTTTCCTAGTTTTTAGGATCAGTTTACTTGCATACATGAAATGAAGTTCATGTAAAATGCGGATAAATATCCAGAATTATTATTATATGTCATTAATGATCTTAAATAACTTTAAATGATCTTATAAATAATTATGTAATATTATATGAAGATTAATCATTAGATAAATGTTAATGATGATCGTTTTTGGTTAATCTTGGCGGGTTTTCGATCACAACGAATTCATTTTGTTTTATCATTTAGTATTATGTATAAATGTTACTTCCAGAACATAAAATAGTTTATAACATAAAATTTAGAACCAATTTTCAACAATTTAATACTTTTATTTACAACATTGAAGGTGTTAAAGGAAAATTATAGTGCATCGTCCATGATGTCGGTAAATTGACACATCACGGGTGATGATTTCATTTTTAGAATAAAATAGAGTGCGAAAGGATTTTGATGATGGATATTATATTAACTTGATAAGATTAAATTATATCAAACATACTAGAGTTATCATGAAATCTTTAAAACATATGGTTAGGATAATAGGAGAAAAGAAATGAAATTTAATGAAATTAAAATAAAAACGAAGAGGATTTTACCTCTTGGATTTATCCTCCTTGGGAACCTCCTAAAAGAAAAGTTTTTTGTATTTTAATGATTCCAAGAGTTCTTGGACATATTAGGGGGGATCGGGAAGAGTTGTGGGCATAATTTGGGCAGTTCTAAAACCTCGAGAGATGCGAGGAGAAGAAAGGGTGAGGGTGGTATTTATAGTGGATGAGAGAGGTGTTTTGCCATTATTTAATTCATTATTTATTATTTTGATCAAGACCAGAGATAATATTGATTAATATGACTAAATAAATTAATTATATCATGTGATTTTTAACCAATGGTTATTACATCATCAACGACTCAAGTAATAGTGTATTTTATTTATAATGTATTTATACCGTAAATTGTAGTATTTTACTATACACTAAAAGTTAAAGTATTTCAGAAAAATCACAAAACATAAACCTAACTATTTTTCAACATGTAGAATTAAAAAATGAACTCCATTTTATGAAAATAATTCTCTGAATATGATTAATTTAATTTTTAATTAAAATCATCATTTACTTTGAAAATACTTATTTTAAAATTATAGCTGATTTTATGACACTTTGAAAAATTACTTAAGGTTTTACAACATTACCTTAAAATCATGAGACATAAAAATATTTATTTATGGATAAATTTTATGAAAATAAGTTTTCGTTAAAATTATTAAATTAATAATAAAATTTAAATTAAATATTTATGACTTACAAAAATACCAACACTTAATTAATAATGTTTAAAATATTTATTTACTTATAATATGATATAATTATTTCATATTTTTACTTATTTAATATATAAATTTGATGTATAATTTCATCGGTGAGGTTAATATTCTATTATATAGTTTAAAAATTATAAGGGTCACTTTACTATTCCAAAGGTCAACTTACTATTTCATCGTTATAAGTTTCATAACTTTTATAAATACTTTGTATTTCATTTATTCATCATTTATAAAGCTTGTATTGTTTTATATTTGTGTTTATACCATATGAAATAATTTTAATAATTGAATTTATATTAATAAAACTTTGGGTCATTACATTATTCCCCCTTTTGAAAAATTTCCCTTGAAATTTATCTTTATATAAACAGGTGAGGGTACTTCTCATTCATCACCTCCCCCAATTCCAAAGTTAGTTATTCATACTTATTATTCCTAGAAAACACTTTGACAAGGTGGGTTGTTTTGTTACATAGAACCTTATCTCTCTAGTCCATAATCTTTAATGGCCTCTCCTCACAAGAGTGAACATCCTTCAGCTCTACCACCTCCGAGTTCAGTACATATGAGGGATATGGTATGTACTTTGTCCGGAGTGTTTCATAGAACCCATAATGAACATTATCCATGTTTGGTGGAAGTGAAAAGAGATAGGTCATGGATCCAATGTGATCAGGGATCTCAAAGCGATCCATGTACCTTGGTCTTAACTTCCATTCCTTTTCAAACCACTTGACTCTCTTCCATTATGATATTCAAAGGAAGAATTTATGTCCAACATCGAAATACAAATCCCTTTGATGGTTGTGAGCATATATCTTTGTCGACTCTGACCAGATTTGACATGTTGATGGATGGATTGAACCTGATCTCTAATATCTTTCACAAGATTAGGTCTAAGTAGCTTTCATTCTCAAACTTCAACACAACAAGTTGGAGTTCTACACTACTTTCCATATAGAGCTTCATATGGAGCCATCTGAATACTCAAGAGGAAGCTATTATTTAATGATAACTCAACTAATGAGAGATGATGATCCCATTCTTTTTTGAATTCTAAATAGTTGAATATTAACCTATCTTCAATCTTCTAAATAGTAATTTTATATTTTACATTAGTTTGGGGGAATGTAACACCCCAATATTCCATAGTATACTTCTCTATGAATAATATAATATCTTGCATTATACACAACTTCGAGTTCTAGCACCCCACGACCAATCAAATTAGTCGTTTAAAAAGAAGTTATTAATAGAAATAACCACTATTTGAAATTCTATAAATTTTATTTTTCAAAATGGACCTCATTTTTGGATTCAGAATATTAAATTTATCTTAGGGTGAATTCTTTGTATTTTTCTAAAAACTTTCAATTTTTGATGAATAGTGAAAAACACTGCGTTATTGTTTAAAACCAAACTTTATTTAAATAATTATTATTTTTATTTAAATTTATTTTAAATTAAAAATTTATACATAATACCTAAATTAGTTCAATGTAATTCATTAGAGTCATTTTATAATAAGATTATATGTATAAAATTTTATATAACTCTTAAACTCTTTTACCCATCTTCTAGGCACATTTTAAAATTTGCATAAAACATAATTTTACCGCTTCTGTGAACTAAATTTAAATAAATTGAGATACAAGGTTAATATCAATAATTAAAATTTGGTTCAATAGGATGAAAATAATTTTTGGTGAACAATTACTTTTGAATTTTATTTATCACGATTAAAAGTAATAGAGTAATTAAAGGTAAAAATGATATTATAATTACCAAAAAACATGTCCTAATTATATTGGATATGTTTTTTTAGACCAAAATAAACATTATGAATAAATTATTATACTCTTTTATCCACTTTTATTATATTAGAAAATTTATTATTATTTTATTTAAAGAAGAGTTAAAAGTGTAAAATCCAAAGTTTAATAACTAAACTATTTTTAATACAGAGTTATATATAAGATAAATTTAACTATAAATATTCATTATAAAGATAAAAATATTTCATACATCATGTTAATTTATTTATAATTTTTATACATTAAAAAAGTAAATTTATTTGTGACATATTGATTATGAAGTAATTACCTTATTAATGAAAGATTAAAATAATTGATATTATAAATATACGAATAAATGTAAATTGAGACTGTTGATGCATTAAAATAATTTTATAGGTTAATAGGACATTTTAGTGTTTATGTAATCTATTTTTTTTGAAGTAATCAAGTTTCTTTTAATTTCACAAAAACTAAATAATAAATAGTTTCAAAATTGACATAAATGAGTTTTTTAAAAA
This sequence comes from Viscum album, assembly GCA_963277665.1. Classification (NCBI taxonomy): domain Eukaryota; kingdom Viridiplantae; phylum Streptophyta; class Magnoliopsida; order Santalales; family Viscaceae; genus Viscum; species Viscum album. The sequence continues at coordinate 789,642,390 of OY728166.1, forward strand.
AAATACTATATTATTAAATGATATAATATTTATAATATATAATGTTAGTACAAAGGACTTATATAATGATATATATGTATTTAATTAAGCACTTGAGGTTATCTTATAATTTTATAGTATTTTTATTAACCATTTAATATATAAATATAAGAAAACACGGTATAAGTTAAACTATTTAACTAAGAATTAAATCTAAAAGATAAGGTTGATATGGTGACCTAAACTTGTCTAAAACATATTGGGTGTAAATATTTATACCCATACCCACCTTAAACTCAAAATAAATCCATTCTTAGCCATTAGAAACCGAAAATGATTCTATAATAAAACAATATTTCAAGCTTTTCCTAAAGTGACCCTCACCTCTCTAATAAAAGGGTAATTCCCGTTATCTTACTTTCACACCTCTAAAGCCATTTGAATCTGACAAAACCTGATCAAATATACTCCCAAATACCCTAAAATCAACCTATAGGATTTAATTTGTCTATAAAGACAGCCTAAATATACCTTTTTTATCAAATCAAAAGGAAGCACCCGAAGAAGAGGTAATAATTTCATCACCTCTTTGAAAGTTCTTTTCTTTTTTGACTTCCTCTTTCTTTGTTGTTTCCATACCAAAATAATAAATCCAGTACCTTTTAAATAATTTTATGTTATTATAAATATGGTACAACCATATTCACTATTCAATCCATCCTTTTAATGACAAAGTCACGATACGTGCGTAGGTACGACTTACCGTCTCCACGTCATGGTGTAGTTTGTTATTCAACACTTCATTATTTAGATGGGTATAATAATGGGTATAATTGATGTAAATAATAATTATAAAATGTTTATGATTATTTATATATGATATAACATCCAATTACATATGATTTGACCATCAATAGAATGATATTGTCGCTCGTGCGTACGTACAGATTACCGTCTCCACAAATGCAATGAGATTCTTTCTCCATCGTAACCATTCAAGAATAATTTTAATTTTATGATTAAAAATAATGTTTAATAACTTAATATAAATATTTATATGAATAAGATAAATCCTATCCATAAAAAACACGACTTATGTAACAAGACATATAAAGGAATATAGATTAGTTGACACCCGAAACAATGATATTACAAAAATATTATTAACAAAGCAATATTAGATTATCATAGATGATAACATATTTATGTATGTGGTAATTTTATAAATTAATAACATTTATTTAAATATTTTATAGGAGTTTAATGTAACATTGACTAAGGAAAAGTACAAGGTAAGGGGTTTTCATCTCACTTTTTATTCCAGTGAGATTCAAGCTATATTTTCCACTATTTCCTTTTGAGTCATGTATGTACTGCCAATGATTGTATTATTTGTGTAATATAATTTAATTTATGGGTATTTAAATCTTCATTGTATTATCCTCCTATCATGTGGTGTATGTTTTATAAGTTACCAAATCGGTCATGGAAGTTCTAATTTCAATTTCCACTCATTGGGTTTTACACAAACTTCATTGATTATTTTACTCCAATATTATGTGTAAAATAAATATTTATTTATTTATGTAGTATTTTACACTCTCATTTTTGTGGATATACTTTTTATACAAATTCTAAATCTATTTAAAAATACGCAAGTCATTGATATGAACTTGATAAGGGTAATCTTACCTCAATTTCCATTCATTGAGTTAAACTTCCATGTCAATGGTTTTGTTTTTTCAAGAATATTTTTGAATGTAATATAATTGATTTACATTAAATATCCAATAATAATTAGTGTATTTATATTTTTAACACATAATTATTTCATTTATTTATCCTTAATCTAAGGATATAGTCTTTATAAGGGATTTTTTTTCAATTTATATTCCATTGAGTCTTCTTTGTTGTTATGTGCCAATTCACTTTTATATAGTGTATATACTAACCTTTTACATATTATATCATGAATCCATTTATTCTCATGATATTATAAAGTTTTGATTAAATTTATTCCTCAATTATTTGTATTCAAGCCTCTCTCATTTGGTTAGTAACTCTAACTAAAATATCGTTTTAAATGTTTTAAAGATTTATTCTTTGAAATATTTCTCATTAATGTCCATATTTTAAAAATGGGTTTAAGGATTTATTTATATAGAAATAGATGTTTTAAAATTAAAATTCCTTTCAAAAGTTGAAAAGTGGTATGAGACACTTTGATTAAAACAATACTTTTAAATGGCTTCTTGATAAATAGTGAGCCTTTTAAATGTTTTCAAGAAAAATGGGATATTTATCTTAAAGAGTTTTACTGATAATTTTCATCTATGTCAATATCCTTAATTATTCTGGATTGAGGTTGATTTATTATAATACAATCTTCCATATCGTGTTGAATGAGTTATGTTTGACTGTGGATGTGCTATTTTTTTATCATTCATGGTTTGTGGTTAAAATATTGACATTTCATATGCTAGTTTAATATGAATTATTAGATTATGTTTCACCCTTTTCATAAGGGGAATGCATTAAACTTAGTAAGTGAAGGGTGGGGCCCACTATAGCCCCTCGATGCATCGGTAGGTCTCATGAGACAACTAGTGTCTTGGAACAAGGCCTTGACAAAATTATTATTTGTAGTCTTGGAACGTGGCCTTGACTATGTGGTTATGATGTCTGCCATTATGCATTCCATCATTATAAAATTAGCTATTGATATTACATGTGATTTTTCAACAAGTATAATATCTATGTGAATAAGTAAATGGAATTATTTGATTTATATTTTACCTATTATTCTGAAGTTTAATTTTAAAAGGATTGTGTTTTAGTCTTATACATTGCCTTAAATGTTTATTCTTATTTATGAATGTTTCTGCTATATTGTTATCCTTACTAAGAATCTGAGCTCACCCCTTTCTATGTTTTATTTTTTCTAGGATGCGAGGAAATATATTATGACTGAATTTTAGGGACAAACTGTGGGATATGAGTGTGTTCAAAGGAGACACAATTTTGTGGTTTTTCCATTTCACAATATTATTTAAAACTTATGTATGTATCTAGTACTTCCAAGGATACTAAACTGATCAGTCTTTCGGGACTTAATAATTTATGATCATGCTATTGTTCTGTAGTAATGAACCAACTCTGGGTAACTGGGGTTGGGGTGTTATAGATGGAACCAGAGCAAGTTTAGTAAAGTCCTTGGAAACTATATTTAGATAAACTCCAATTAGATAAAATTACCCTAAGATAGAATTTGAGGCTTAGTATAGAATGACATCCAAAAATTTTGGTAGTGTATATATTATGTGGGTTTTCTAAGAAAATACATCCCTATCTGGATACAAACAGTTAGAGGTGGATCTGGAATAGATGTACATAGGAGTGAAAACTCTGACATGGAGTTTCAAGCTTTACCTGGGGTATCTTGGTACATGACAACGGGCCTCGCTGCACTCTTGGTATTGACATTCCTGAGTGTTATTCTTATAATAATTCAAATTTTATTTACAAACCGATTTGATGGATTTTAATATATGATGAGAATAAATAACCTTGGTTAATACTAAGGTATTTTAGATTGAAAATAAGGTGTCATGATATTATATAAATGAGATTATGACTATTGTTACTCACACCATGCTTTTTAGTTTTAGTCCGTGGCTGGATTCCAAGGATGTCATAATAACTTTGAACATGATGTACAAGGTGGGAATGATGATGGAAATGAGAAACAAAATGGAATGTTGATAGGTGTAAAAGATATCGTGTTTATGAAGAATAAATTTTCCAAAATTATGATAAAAAACATATACACTAACCAACTCCTGAACTCAATAGAGAATAGAAAGGTAGAGAATGATAAGGTCTAATGCAGTGGAGACCATGGAGAAAATAATGCTCAATTTCCATCATGTAGTAAATGTGGAAGGAGACACCTAAGAAAGTGTATCAATGGAATAAATAAATGCATTATGGGTGGGAAAGAAGGAAATAAAGTTAAGAATTTTTGAGGAAAAATTAATAGTACTATGGAAGAAAATAAAAATGATCCTAAAAATCCATTTATAATCACTTGTCATAAATTTAGGGGACCTGTGAATTACCCGATTCAATGCCCTATTCTATAGGATAACCTCTATGTCATGGAAGAACCTATGTAGAAATAAATGTATGGATAAATGTTTAAAAGTATTAATGCTTATTATTGAGGGGATTACCTTGGAAGAATTTTCTCTAGTATGTGTAACCCTGAAGTTTGTTATATGAAAATTTAATTTGAGGAGGAATTAAATTTTCTTTTATGGATATAGTTATAAAGAACCATTTGGGTTAATATGATCATTGAATTTGAGGCAATTATAGGTTATTACTTTATGGATGAAAATATGAGGTTTGAGAAAATATTTTTTATTAAAATATGTTATGGTTATTTTTGAGGAATTTATCTCATTTTTGGAATGTTATAAAATTATATAGTTTTTGAAAAAGGACAACACACAGACTGTGTGACAACCCATCATGTCAGACAAAGCTGTGGGAATAGAACCCACAACCAAAAGGCGATTGGGATTTATCGCCTAACACTGGACTATATGAAGTCCCTAGTTAGTAGGACTAATTATATTTAGTTAAATGATTTTATGGATCAATAATATGTTTATTTTGGGATCTTATGATTTATAAAATGTATATACTTAGTATAGGAAAATTATTTTGTGATTAAGTGATAAATTTCATTTTGGAAGACGTTTACTCTTTTGGGAACACTATATGCCTAAGGAAAATAGAATACCATGAGATTTCATTTGATGAGTAATGTTGGATTTTTATTTTGTAAGAATATATGTTTTTATTGTAGACTTATAGTGATTTTGGTTATTTATAGAAATTATTAACCTATTATAGAGAATATGTGATCAGGTTAATTACTTTTAAGTATGCGAATTTAAGAGTAGTCAATGTTATTTGGAGATAAATTTTAAGATTTATGGTGGAAGACTATGTGATAAAATCCTTCTGAATTTTGGGTTTCAAACTTAGTTTATATTATTTTGAATAATTTTATGTATGATTGTTTATTGAATGGTCTTTGTTGAACTTTGGGTATTATTTGTTTAATTTTGGAAATTTAGAGTAGTATATCTTTCTATAAAGGATTATCCATTTTTGGGATCATCTCATATTTTACTAACCATTTTGGTTTTGGTTAATATCTAAAGACAAGGGAAATATATAGTTCATATTTTATGGATTATGTGATTCTCTAGAAGTTGATTCTAGCGCTTCAGGTGTGACCAAGTCATCTTAGATACTCATCATTTGGAGAAAAGATGAGTTAGTGGTATAAATTTATTAAAACATGAAACTATACTTGAAAATTAAGTATATCGCCTTTGGTTCTTAGTCAATATCATAAATAAATTCCTAAAAATTATGAAAAACTACATTAAACCAAAATTTAGTCCGTTTACTCTTCCTACTGGGCAATCAAATACCATTTAACCCATCACAAGTTTATGGTTTTCTGGTAGATAACTTTCTCATGATCATGTTTTCTATCACTCTCCATCACAACTTGATGTTTTCTTTCTCCATATCCAAGTTTTTATATATGGAACCCTAATATGGGTTATCTCAGGTGTCCTTTTTACTTATCTTTATTTCTTTTAAAGTGATAGTTTTGTTGACTCTTTTTCTGATGTGGGATTTCAACAAAGTTGTTTTGAAATGTCAAAACCCTATTTTTTGTTTCCTAGTTTAAATTTAGAGGACAAAATTATTTGAAGGAGGGGAGAATGTAACACCCCAACCTTCCATAATACACTTATCTTTGAATAATACAATAGCCTGCGTTATACACAACGTCGAGTTCTAGCACACCAGGACCAATCAAACTAGCCATTTAAAAAGCTGTTATGAATAGAAATATCCACTATTTAATTTTTTTTAAATTTTATTTTTCAAAATGTACATCATTATTGGATTCATAATATCAAATTAATCTTAAGGTGAATTTCTGGAATATTTCTGAAAACTTACAATTTTTTATGAATAGTGAAAAACACTGCGTTAATGTTTAAAACCGACTTTTATTTAAATAATTATTATTTTTATTTAAATTTATTTTAAAATAAAAAAGATACATAATACCTATATTAGTTCAATTTAATTCATTGGAGTCATTTTATAATAAGATTAGATGTATAAAATTTTATTGAACTTTTTGACGTCTTTTACCCACCTTCTAGGCACATTTACAAATTTGCATAAAACGTAATTCTACCACTTCTATTGGATAAGAGTTTTTATACCAAAATAAACCTTAGTAATAAAATATTATCCTAGTTTATCCACTTGTATTAGATGAGGACATTTATTATTATTTTATTCAAAGAAGAGTTAAAATTGTAAAATTCCAAGTTTAATAACTAAACTATTTTTAATATAGGGATATACATAAGATAAATTTGACTATAAATATTCATTAGAAAGATAAAAATATATTATATAACATGTAATTTTATTTATATTTTTTATAAATTAAAAAATTTAATTTATTTATGACATAATGACGATGCAGTAATTACCTTATTAATTAAATATTAAAATAATTGATATTATAAATATCAAAATAAATGTAAATTATGAATTTTGATGAATTAAACTAATTATATAGGTTAATATGACATTATAGGTTTGATTTAATGTATTTTTTCTAAGTAATCAAGTTTTTTTGACTTTCACAAAAAAACCAAATACTAAATAGTGTCAAAATTGACATAAATGCGTTTTTTTAAAACAAATACTGTATTATTAATGGATATAATATTCCTAAAATATATGGTTCATCTAAAGAAATTAAATCATGATATATATTTCATTAATGAACCACTTGAGGATCTCTTTTAATTTTATAGTAAGTTTATTAACCATTTAATATAAAAATATTAGAAGACATGGTAAAAGTTAAATTATTTAACTAAGAATTAAATCTCAAGGATAAGGTTAATATGGTGAAGTAAACTAGTCTAAAACCAATTTTTTAAGAATATTTATAAACATACCCACCTTATACTCAAAATAAATCCATTTTGATCTATTAGAAACCGAAAATTATTTTATTATAAAATAATATTTCAAGCTTTTCCTAAAGTGACACTCACCTCTCTTATAAAAGGGGACTTCCTCTTCTCTTAATTTCACACCTCCGAAGCCATTTGGCTCAGCCAAACACGACTTAAATATCATCTCAAATACCCTCAATTAAACCTATATGCCTTACTTCTATCATAAAGACAACCTAAGGATCCCTTTTGATCAAATCAAAAGGAATCACCCGAAGAAGAGGTTATAATTTCATCACCACTTTCAAAGTTGTTTTATTCTTCCACTTCCTCTTTATTTGTTGTTTCCATACCAAAATAATAACTCCAGTGCCTTATACATGCTGTTATGTTATTATAGATATGGTAAAACCATATTCATTATTCTATCCATCATATGAATGACAAAGTCACCATACGTTCGTACATACGGCTTACCGTCTCCACGTCGTTGTGTAGTTTTTTATTCAACACTTAATTATTTGAATGGATATAATAATTAGTATAATTTATGTAAATAATAAATATAAAATGTAAATGATTCTGTATATATGATATACCATCCAATTACATACTATTTCACCATCAATAGAATGATATTGGTGCTCGTGCGTGCATACAGATTACCGTCTCCCCGAGCGTGATGAGATTCATTCCCCATAATAACCATTCAAGAATAATTTTCATTTTATGATTAAAAATAGTGTTTGAGAACTTAATATAATTATGTATATGAATAAACCACATCCCATCCATAACAAACTTGACATACATAACAAAACATATAAAAGGAAAACGAATCAGTTAACACCCGGAACAATGATAAAACTGAAATATTATTAACAAAGAAATATTAGAAGATCATTCATGATATCATATTTATATATGTGGTTATTTTATAATTTAATAACAATTATTTAACAATTATAAATGATTTTAACGTACCCCCGACTAAGGAAAAGTAAAAGGTAATGAGTTTTCATCACACTTTTTATTGCAGTGAGATTCATGCTATATTTGCCACTATTTCCTTTTGTGTGGTGTATGTACTGCCTATGATTTTATTATTTGTGTATTATAATTTAATTTATGGGTATTTAAATCTTTATTTTATGATCCTTCTTTAATTGGGTGTGTGTATCGTAAGTTACCAAATCGGTAACATAATTTCTAATTTCATTTTCCACACATTGGGTTTTACACAAACATAAATGATTATTTTAATCCAAGATTATGTGTGAAGAAAATATTTATTTATTTATGTATTAATTTCCTCTGCCATTTGTGTGGTTAAACTTTTGATACACATAATACATTCACTGATAAATTCTCAAGTCATTGATATGAACTTGATAAGGGTAATCTTAACTCAATTTCCATTCATTGAGTTAAACATCCAAGTCATTGGTTTTGTTTTTACAAGAATATGTGTGAATGTTGTTTGATTGATTTACACTGAATATCCAATAATAATGAGTGTAATTATATTTTTCCTACATAATTATTTCATTTATTTATCCTTAATCGAAGGATGAAATCTTTATAAGGTATTTCATCTCAATTTTTATTCCATTGAGACTTATTTGTTGTTATGCACCAATTCAATTTTATATGGTTTATATAATGTCCTTTGACATAGTATATCTTGAATCATTTTATTCTCATGATATTATATAGTTTTTGTTAAAGTTATTCCTTAATTATTTTTATTCAAGCACCTATCATTTGGTTAGTAACTCTAACTAAAATATCATTTTAAATGTTTTAATGATTTATTATTCTAAATATTTCTCATTAATGTCCATGTTTTAAAAATGGGTTTAAGGATTTATTTATATGGACATTTATGTTTTAAAATTAAAATTTATTTAAAAAATTTCAAAGTGGTATGGGACACTTTGATTCAAAAATTTGTTTTAAACAACTTCTTGATAAATAGTGATACTTTTAAATGTTTTCAAGAAAAAGGGGATATTTCTCTCAAAGAGTTTTACTAATCATTTTCATATATGTAAATATACTTCATTATTCTTGATTGAGGTTGATTTATTATAATACAATCTTCCATATTGTATTGAATGAGTTATGTTTGACTGTGGATGTGCTATTTTTATACCATTCATGGTTTGTGGTTAAAATATTGACATTTTGTATGCTAGTTTAATATGAATGTTTAGATTATGTTTCACCCTTTTTATACGAGGAATGCATTGGACTTAAGTGGGTCCCGCTATATCACCTCAATGCATCGGTCAGTATCATGAGACAAACTAGTGTCTTGACAGAAGGCCTTGACAAAATTATTATTTGTAGTCTTTGCAAAAGGCCTTGACTATGTGGTTATGATGTTCAACATTATGAATTCCATCATTATGAAATTAGCTATTGATATTAAATGTGATTATTCGACAAGTAGAATATCCATGTGAATAAGTAAATGACATTATTTGATTTATCTTTACCATATTATGCTGAAAATTAATTTAAAAAGGCTTGTGTTTTAGTCTTATACATTTCTTTAAATGTTTATAATTATTTATGAAAGTTTACGCTATATTGTTATCCTTACTGAGCATCTGAGCTCACCCCTTTCTATGATTTATTTTTTCCAAGATGCGAGGAAGTATATTATGACAGACTTATTGGGATAAACTATGGGATACGAGTGTGTTCAAAGGAGACACAATGTTGTTGTTTTTCCATTTCATAATTTAATATAAAACTTATGCATGTATCTAGTACTTCTAAGGATACTAAAATAATCAGTCATTCGGGACTTGATTCCTTGTGATATTTTCAATGTTATGTAATAATACACCGACTCTGGGTAACTGGGGTCAGGGTGTTATAGGGTGTTAAGCTGTACTGAAATTTAATTCAGTACTCAAATCATGTTGAATACCCCTCCAAATGTTTGATGTGAATCTAGGATCATGATTAGAGACAATCAAGAGTGTAACTCCTTACAGGTTTAATAATTCCTTCACATATATCTTAACAAGTTGTTCAAGCAATATATCTTCCCAAATAACAATAAAGTGGACATTCTTGGTGAGTTGGTCCACCACAACCCATATCATATTATTTCCCTTAGATGTCTTCAGGAGACCCATGACACAGTCTATAGTGACATTCTCCCATTTCCACATTGGTATAGGCAATGGTTTCATCATCCATTTAGACTTATGTCTCTCTGATTTAACTTATTGACAAATCATGAACCTTGTGATATACTCAAGAATCTTCTTCTTCATTCCCCCCCAGAATTGTGCTTAGAGATCATGTTGCATCTTTGTTCTCCTTGGATGGATAGAGAATGTTAATATATGTGCATTTTCCAATAGATTCTTCTTTATCCTAGGTGATGAAGGAACACAAATCCTCATTCCAAACCAAATCACACCACCATCATCGATATGGAAATATTTTAGTTTCCCTTCTTTTACTGAAATAACCTTCTTTTGTAACTCTACATCATCCCTTTATGCCTCATTAATCTTCTCTCATATAGATGGTTGGGAATTAATTTGGAAAAGGTAGGATGTATTCCCTTCCATTTTTATTTCTAAATTCATACATTGCATGTCTAAGAAAATAGGGTATTTCTCAATCCACAACATGGATAGAGTAGGAAGTTCTTTTATCCGGAGAGCATTAGATACCTTATTTACCATGTGGGGATAATAGTGAATTGATAAATCATAGTCCTTGATTAGCTATAATCATATCCTTTGTTGCGTGTCAAACAACTTTCATGTGAATATTTAATTTAGACTCTTTTGATAAGTATATTTGTCAAAATTCTCATGATAGAGGTAGTACCGCCATATTTTCAAGGAGAAAATCACAACTGTTAGCTCTATATCATGCGTCATGTAGTTCTGCTTATGGATCTTTAGCTAGCATGGGGCGTAGGCTATGACATAATCATTTTTCATGAGTACAAAACCCAATCCTTTATTTTAATAATAATTTTATATCAAAAATATTTTTCCACTTTTTAGTAATGTGAGTATAGGTGTAGTGATTAGCCTTCTCTTTAGCTCATTGAATCTTTCCTCACATTCTTACTTTCATACATACACTACCCCTTTCCTTGTCAACTTAGTTAGCAGGGTTAAAAATTGTGATAAATTTCTCAAAAAATGTATGTAATACCCAACTACTCTAAGAAAACTATAGATTTCCATGACACTAGAGGGTCTCGACCACTCTTCAATTTCATTTTTTTGAAGGGCCTATATAAATTCACTAACTTGTGATTACATGTCACAAGAATGTGACTTCCTATATCTAAAAGTCACACTTTCTGAACTTGGAATATAATTTATCCTTCCTTAATATTTCCAACAAAATCCTTATATGTTCTCCATGTTCCTCATTTCTCTTAGAGTAGATGAGAATGTCATAAATAAAGAATACCAAAAAATTTTAAAGGTAATGTATAAAGACTCTATTCATAAAATCAATAAATATTGATTTGTAATTAGTAAGTTCGAAGGGAATCACATGAAAATCATAATGCCCATACTTAGTTTTAAAGGCGGTATTCTGAATATCTTCCTTCTTCACCATTATCTGATGATATCCATAATAGAGATCCACCTTTGAGAATTACTGATCTCCTCGTAGCTGATCGAACAAGTTATAAATCCGTAAAAGATCATAATTTTTCTTTATAAGAATCTTGTTCAATTCTGGATAGTTGACACATAGCCACATTATCCATATTTTTTCTTGAGAAATACCATTTGTGTATCCCAAGGTGAAGCACTAGAGCAGATAAACTCTTTTTACAAATTATCGTGTAGCTGATTATTTAACTCCTCCAGTTCAATAACATCCATCCTATAGGTAAACAATGAGATAAGAGTAGCTACATGTATGAATTTTATTGAAATATATACCTCACGATCTGGGGGAAGTCTGGGTAATTCTTTAGGAAATACATCACTATATTCCCTCACAATGGACATTTCCACAAGGTTGATAACTTCCTTTGACTCAACCATTTGATAACGGTATGATTCTTCACAGGGACTCAACAACCACACCGTTGAAGGATTTTCAAAATGAGATTCATGATACTCCTTTCATTTGTAGAGGAGAATGAGATGGTTCAAAATATGAAAATATATTTCCTTTTCCCAATAGTTGATATGTACTCTATATAATGAGATCTAATCCATCCCCAGTATATCATCGAATTCTACCAAGGTAAGTATTATGAGATTCACTGGAAGAATCTTCCCACATATGTGAATAAGTGTAGAGTCCAAAACTTGGGTTGTAATGATTGTACCACTTGGTGTTTTTATGGATATCTATACTTCATGGTTTTTGGGGATTTGATTTAGTAGTTCTAGAAAACTTGAAAGATATAATGGAATCCGTAGAACTGGAATCAAATTATAAATTTTCCATTATTGAGTGAATATTAAGTTTACCTTATACGACTTCATTTTTCTACTCCACTCCAGTTGTAGTGATGGAATAATTCTTTCCTTGATCCTTTGTATTTGGTGGATGCTGACGTTGATTACCCTTGAGGACTTGTGGTTTAGTGCATTGGCTTGCATAGTTCCCTTTCTACCTATATTTGTAGCATTTGACCATGGTCGGTGCTCTCCTTTCCTCCACCACATTTTCTTATTTCCTCATGTATTTTTGACCTTCATGAGATTAGTGGCCTTCTATCCCACACTTGAAGAGCTTCCACATCCATTTGATGCAATTCCCATGATTCTTCTTCCCACATTTCTAACATGTTGTTGGTTGAGTTTTCTTTCCACATTTCTCATTAAATCCTCAAACTTGAAAGTCAATATTTTGTTTTTTATCACCATATCCATGAAACCATTCTACAAACTCAATCTCACCTTTGAGAGAACATCGAACAACTTCTTTATAACTCCCAAAGTCTCAAATTGAAAGATCCTTTAAAAGGTGTGGATTTAAAGCATTGAAGAATCTATCAATTTTTCTATCATTATTGATAAAAAAACACAAAGTATACTTTGTAAGCCTTATGAAATTTTCTTCATAGACCATGAAAGATTATCCTTCCTTTATCTTGCACTCTATGAATTTTATCTTCATATTTGTTCCAAGATTCCAGGGGAAATAATTGTTAAAAAACATTATCTTAAATACTTCCCACTCCATCTATTCAATATTTTCCTTCGGATTGATGTTCTTAATCAAATCTCACCATTGGTCAGCCTGTCCATCTAAACCGTAAAGGACTAGAGTCAAATTCTACATATTAAAATAGTAAATTATAGAAAAGATATTATCCATTGAGTTAAACCACTCTCCCAGGAAGAACGGATTAGAACATCCACTAAACGTTGGTTGTCTATGATACATAAACCAACTGACAACTTATTTATCCATCTTAGGTGAAGGAGGACATTCTACCTTATTCAGGTTGTTGTTTATAACATGAGACATATGGATAAGAATATAAATGAAAATTTTACCACCAAATCCCAAAGCATTGGGGATTTTGATTGGGAAATCACTGAATTACCCCTGAAAATAGCTGTTAGCAAGGTTTCTCTTAGTTCCCACCATTTTCTAAAATTGAAATGGTTTGAACAAAACATAATTCAACAACTCATAAATAATTTATCCCTCTGTAAAATTAATTCTAAATGAATATCTTATGGGATCCCTATGTTTATAATTTTTGAACACAAATAATCTTGGGTTCTTAATTATACTTAGTCTCATTCTATGGGTTTTCACTAAGATTCTCTAATCCTAATTCCAAAATTAACTTAACCGTGCTATGATACCAACTATAACGACCCGATTTTTTTCTTACATTACTATTAAATAATTTTATACATAAAAGAGTTACACAACTAGGACCCAAAGGTTAGTGTCTTGGTGATACTAGAACCATACACAACATTTAAAAAATAAAACTAAAATATTTATTTAGTTCCTTCTTGTCCAATTTCTTAGAGGTCTTTGCATTTTCCTTAGTACAAGTAGTCAGATGAGAATATTCAACAAAATGGGGTGAGATAAAATCCTATAAAGGGGATAAATAAGAACATGAAACAATATAACATGGGTTTATCATAATCATTATCATCAAAACATTTTCATAAGATCATAATCATGATAGGAAGCATTAATAAAAGGCTGGGAATATGGCAATGCATAAAAATGAAACATCACGTCTTAGTGGCCAACTGTCACACATAATTGTGAAAAAAATAGCATTATGGTCACTCATATTTAACTTTTATATTGAGATACATAATATTTCCCAATTCATTGGAGTTTTATAATTCCAGTTAAACCCATCACATCATAACATTTACATTACACTTTATAATTCTAGGCACACTTGGAACATCACAACATTTACATCATCATACGTGCCACATCAATCTTGGATGTAAAATAACCCATGGAATGGAATGAGTTTAATTTAATAAGAATATATTAATAAAATGTGGTTTTAAAAATGAAATAAAAAACAACATACTTAATATAATAATCATCAACCTTGGGTGAAGAAGAAACAATCTCAAGAAGTAAATGATGTGTTTTTTTGAAGGAAGAGTTCTTTTAGATAACATTGTGTTTGTCATAATCTCAAGTAGAAAAATTTATATCCTAGATAAGGTAATATAATGATTAATAAATGATATTTGAGGAATATCGTTACTGAAAATGGTGTGAAAGAAGGAAAACCCATAGAAAGAGACTTTGGATTGAGAATTCTCATTACCTTGTGTCTGAATGCTTTCTTCAGTTTAATATCATATATAATCACATTATATTCATTAATTAAAAAAATACATAACCTTTTATCCATAAATTTTATTAATTATTTTTTTAATTATTTCATTTATGGGATTTTATATGAGTTATAGATTTTAATTTCATCATTCAGGAGTGTTTGTTTTCATAGTTTTAATAATCGGTTCACTTGTATACATGAATGAAAGTTCATGTAAAACATAGATAAATATAAAGAGTTGTTATTATATATTATTAATTATATTAAAAAAATTTAAATTATATTATAAATAATTTGGTTATATGATATGAGGATTAATCATTAGGTAAAAGTTAATTATGATCATTTTAGGTTAATTTTGGAAGGTTTTTGATCACAATGAATTCATTTTTTTTCTCATTTATTATTATGTATAAATGTTACTTACATAACATAAAAAGGTTATAAAATAAAATTTAGAATCTTTTTTCAAATATTTAGTGGTTTTATTAACATCCTTGAAGGCTTTAAATGAAAATAAAAGTGTATCGCCCACATTGTAGGAAAATTGACACATCACGAAAAATTATTTCATTTTTAGAATAAAAGAGAGGGAGAAAGGAGTTTGATAATGGATATTACATTAACATGATAAAATTATAGTATATCAGATATACTGGAGTTATCAGTCCATTTTTATAATAGAAGGTTAGGAGAATAGAATAAAATAATTGGAATTAAAAAGAAATTAAAAGAAAAAAGAAAAGGATTTTACCTTTTGGATTTATCCTTCTTGAGAACCTACTTCAGGAAAAGGTTTTTGTATTTTGATGAGTCCAAGAGATCTTGTACATGGGATAGGGTATTGTGGAGAAATTTTGGTATAATATGGGAAATTATCAAAGCTTTATAGGTGTAAGTAGAATTAGGGGTGAGGGTTGTATTTGTAGTGGTGGAGGGGGGGGGGGGTGTTTTCGCATTATTTAACTCATTTGTTTGTTAATTTTCTCAAGACAAGAAATAGTGAAAATTATTGAGAATAAATAAAGTAATTAGATCATGCGATTTTGAAACAATGGTTCTTACATAATCCATGACTCAAGGAATAGGGTGTTTAATTTATAATATATTTATACAGTAAATTATCATATTTTATTATTCACCAAAAATTAAAGTATTTCAGAAAAATATTAAAAATTCACCTTAACCATTTTCAAAGATGATAATTACCAAATGAACTAAATTTTATGAAAATAATTGTCTAAATATGAGTATTTTAATTTTTAATTAAAATCATAATTTACTTGGAAAATACAGATTTTAAAATTATAACTGATTTTACAACACATCGAAAATTTAATTAAGGCCTCAAAAAATTATCTTAAAATCACAAGTCATCAAAATATTAATTTATGGATACATTTTATGGAAATAAATCTTATTTTAATCTATTAAATTTATCATAAAATTGTAATTAAATATTTATGACTTACAAAAATAACAAAACATAATTAATAATTTTTGAAATATTTATTTACTTATACTATGATATAATTATATCACATTGTCACTTATTGAATGTATAAATTTTATTTATACTTTCACTAGAAAGGATAGTATTCAATTGTATAATTTACTATTCATAAGGGTCACATTACTATTCCCAAGGTCAAGTTATTATTTAATCCTTATATGTTCCTTAAATTCCAAAAAGACTTGTTATTTCATTCATTCAACATTTATAATTATGGTATTGTATTCTCTATCTTTTTAAACCATATGAAATAATTTAATAAGGGAATTTATATTGATAAAACTTTGGATGGTTATAGGGATCTTACCTGTGAGGCCCCAGATCCTACATTTCCCTACTGCATCACCAGCCAGAAGACCTCCTCCTGTGTGTCGGCCCTCCCACATGCACCTTCCATTTGCAGACCAATCACCATCATTTTGGAAATCACTGACTCTGACTGTTACAACTAATGGGGCTCTAGGAAAAGTCCCTACCATCTAGAGTTATTTCTCATCTGGTTTTCACCGAGTTTGGACCAGGAGAAGCCCCCACGCCAGCACTTCCTCGGTCCATATCCAGATGACTACCCTGAAAAACAGCCATGGTTACCTTCATGAATAGCCATTCCACCTCCTACAGGTGATTCCCCAGGTAATTTTGGATACCACACTATCCTAACGGTAGAGAGTTAGCTCCCTGATATCTTTATTCAGGACCAAATTTGACTTGAAAGTGGTCTGGGTGGGTCTTCCCAACCAGGTACAAGTTTGATCAGACCTGCCTAGCCCAGATTAGCCCTACATTGGTTTTGTACTGCCAAAAATAGTCCTTCACATGTTCGACCTAGACCATACAATATTTTCAATGAGTTTCGGGACCCAGGTTAATTTAAATTAATATAATTAATTAATTTAATTTCATAATTAAATTAAATTAAATTAATTAAAATATTAATTTGTGTTTTTTAAATATAATTTTTCAATACGTGGAAATTAAATTAATTCAATTTAAGAAATGAATTATATTAACTCATTAATTTAATTTTGACAATTTAAATTAAATTAATAATCGGACTGAATATTTATTAAATATTGTTTTAATTTTTAATTTATTTAATTTATTTAACAGACCTCCTACTTAATTTCTTGCAATTTGATTTTTGTTATGCTTTAATTTTACCCTTGATTGGTCTTGAGCAATTGACCTAACCTGTGTATGTTCTCTTTATTTTAATTAATTATTTAACTGCATTTGATGTTTGTAAAATAATTAATTAATTTAGATGGTCCTCACATCATCTTTTTTGTCGTTTTATATAGGGGTCTGTGTGTCGGATTTATCTGATGTACATTGAAACCCTAACCCCCCTCACCTAAGAGTGAGTATTTATTGTATATTGATGAAGATGAAGTATAGTGTGGACCCCACCAAGATTAGGTGGTACGTGATGACAAGGATGGTGTAAGATGTAGAAAACGCTAGTTCGAGGTGGTACTCGAGACTAGCATCAGACATATCAGACAAGGGGAGAGCTGCATCATGATTAAAGTGACAACTCAGGTGCGATGCCCATGGGTCATGGTGGGTTGATTGAATTTAAATGGATCAACCAATATTAGTTTCTCAATACCAGTCAAGTAGCATATTTTCTTTATGCATTTATTTATTAGTTTATTCATTTTATAACAGTGAGAAAATACATAAAATTATAAATAATAAAATGCATAAATAAAAAGTTAATGTTTTTTGTAATAATGTTCATTTGTGAGAAAGAAAACATAGATGAATCAGATTAATAGAAATGGATTAAATTCATCATGAGAAAAACAAGAAAACCCTCAAAGTAATATTAAGTCATTAACCATCTTCTATCATTCAAATTTGAAAAAAACAATGTGTTTGAGGTGCGCGTTAGCCAAAGTTGAGGGTACCTTTTACTACCAGTGAGTTCTTATGAGAGTGATGAGTTTAATTAACTAAACTTGCAACAAATAAGAATCCAAATCTTGATTTTTGTAATTTTAGAGGTAAGAGTTGAGAAAATCAAGTTAGTATTTTAGATATTGGGACTTCACTCAATAGATCAAGGAGCCATTAGTTAATGTGGTTGGTCAATGAAATGTTTACCTTGAACCCTCCAAGTAGGTGTGTAGCTAGAGCTTGTATATTATGAGGGGATGTTCAAGGTTCCTTGGTACTATAATACTCATGTGACAGAGTATTCTGATTCTAGTATAGAGGGTTCCTAGATATTGATAATATAGTGGGATACATTTAATGATTTAAATCATTAATCAATAATGTATAATTTGGTGATCAGTATAAAATTACTAATATAATAAAGTTTATTTTTGTATAAAATGGAATGTAACACCACAAAAATTCACTGTGATAATATTGGACAAAGTAAATGTCCAAAACAGAATGAATTTACAAGTGTAGTATAGGTGCTTGGTACATTACTAGAATATTAGAAATTCAAGGTGATAGTTTCCCAAAACTAGTTAGAAACTACCTCAAGAATCACTGGTGTATTATTTCTTATAGGAGACACATATATGAATCATATGATGGTTATTTCATAATTATATCACCAAACTCTGATGTTTTTTGTTGTTACAAAACTAGGATGTGGATGATTACACGTGTTGTCTCATCTTCGAAAATATTATGAAGATAAAGTGAAGCCAAATATGAATGAGTGATATTTAAATTAGATTTTCATAAATATGAAATATGGATCATGATATTACAAGTCTTACCACTCTTACATATTTTCACTCATATAGTTTAGTTTGGTTTAAGTTCACAAAATGAACAAAATAGAGTAATCGCTTCGTTACCATTTTGGTAAGGTTCACAAGGCAATAATAATTTTAAAGAAAGGTTAACCTTTAGTTTATTTAGTGAAGAAATTTAAAGGAAAATCAAAAAGGCCAATTAAAATACTAACTCAAAAGAAACCTTTAAAATATATTTCAAAGATAAGAGGTATTAATAAGAGGTTATTTTCTTAGTGTATCATGAAATAAATCAATAATTTTAAATAAAATGAAATGAATTGAATAAGAAAGTACCCGCTTCTTCTTCAGTGAATATTAATCCTTTATAAGTATTTTTTATGAAATAATTCTTGATTATTAAATAAAATATGTTTATCAACTATGTGTATTGAAATAAAGTAACCAAGTAAGTAATATAATCATTACAAGAATTAAG
The DNA here is from genome assembly GCA_963277665.1 of Viscum album. NCBI lineage: Eukaryota > Viridiplantae > Streptophyta > Magnoliopsida > Santalales > Viscaceae > Viscum > Viscum album. The sequence goes on from OY728166.1 coordinate 789,661,963, forward strand.
GCGTATTCTCCAAGCGGTAGAGAAAGGGTGATTCCTAAGTTAGTGGTGAGAAACATGTAAATTCTAATTTCCAAGTTGATGAATTAAGTCAAAATATTATTGAGTATAACCAAATTTTTTTCTGATGTGTCCATTGTAAAAAATGAGACACTATTCCAAGTCCAGGTATGGATGTTATTAGTGGTGGCTCATACTCAACTAATAGTTTAGTGGTACTTGAATCATAGGAAATGCTTGATAATTACAAAATGTAAATATTTTTACCTAGTTGTGTAAATATAATTATTTTTCAGGTAAAATTAAATTTAGAAGCCTATAATATAAAAAATATGGTATTTATACTCATCCAAGATAAGTACCTTAGGTATTATCGATGTATATGCATATTTAATTCTGGTAAAGAAACCTTTATAAATAAAGGTATGCCACAAATCTTTCCGAATTAGTTCAACAAGAGAGAGTGAACTATTCCAAGGGAAATATAGTGGTAAATATACTTAATAAGATTCCTTTAAGTATTTAAGTAATGAGAAAGTGAAGTATAGAATTTGCATGGTAGGAAGATATGAGTATATTCGGGCTGACATGCTGAAGAATATCTTGACCGAGTATTCATCGACCATGACAATACAACGTGGGGTAATTCTTAAATTCACATTACCTTATTTTCATCATGGAATTAATAGTAGTAATAAGTATCATGTATGAGTCTTACATGTTAATATTTATCAAAATATAGCATTGAGTAATTCCTAAATCCACATTTTATATATTATATTTATGATGTAAGGAGTATCAATGTTGCAAATTTCACAAACTTCCATTATATTTTAAGATGTTCTTGGAAAACAATGGCGATATCTCAAAAAAATATTCCAACTATTATGAAAAATAGATATCATATAAGTCATAGTATGTTGTAAATCAATTATGTCATAAGGACATGTGTTTAGATGAAAATATTTTGTTAGGATATAAATAAACTTGCATCAATAAATACACATTGTGAATCTAAGTAATTATCCTAATAGTTGCTCAGGATATTAAATAAATCTCTAAGATGGAAAAGTTGTAGTCAAGTGATATACTACAATTCAATATGTGGGTGCACATCTCTACTTGAGATAATAGGATAAATATTTACTTAGGTTTAGTCAATGATGAAGATTCACAAGTGGTTGGAATATGAACAAGTTCCACAAGTGTGCATGTGTAAGAGGAATGTTCTTGAGAAACTTACTCTGTAATAAGTTTAAAACCATAGTGATGGTTTTATATTCACCATATATGGAGATCAGTTATTAATTGAGAATAATAATTTCTAAAAGTAAGTATTGTATGGAAATTATATAATATTGAAAAGATCAATTAAAATTCAATAATGTATTCCATGTATCAAAGTTAAATTGGCCTTATTATTTATAATACTACAGTGGGTATTCAAGTGAGACTATACATGGATGGTATAAGTGAAGTACCAATAAGGATTGATTTTTTATACCAAGTCGGTATGCCTAAATCCATTTGAATTTTACTTCTCATAGCTATTTTCTAAGAACATATAACTATCCATTTGATTTCAAGACTAAATTTCTTAAAAGGTGTCTATATGACTCAACCAGAAAGGGATGGAGACACCATAAGATTCCAATATGGGTTGCAGGTTACTGAAATCCAATTTAGGATAAAGGTAAACAACATGATCTTAGAGTATTCATTTGGAATGAATGTTTTCCATGTGTCTACTAGAGTTTATTGAGAGCACTATAGTTTTCCAAATAAAATATGTTCAGAATAATATGGGAAAAAATATTGGTCTTACATATAGTTAACACCAAGATTAATGTAATTCTCTAGTGATTGACTTAAAGTAGAAACCTATGTTCTTGGGAACATGATCTAATGAGGTAGATCAAAATATTTGTTAGACCTAGTAAATCAGCCATATGCTAACATTATATTAAAAATACAATTCGAAATAATTAAATAGATAAATTGTTTCCAGTATCACATGGAATGAATCTCTCTAAGTATACATGTAAAGGAATAGAAGTATATTAAGTGCTGAGTTGAGTTCCATTCGCTTCTATGATGGATAAATCACTTATTCTATGATATGTACAAGAATTAATATTTCGAAAATATAAATTATGGTAGGAAAATATTAGTTATGTATTGGATAACTCTAATTAAAGAAGTCAGTACTATCTGATTGTACTTGGGAAAGTAAAAAAGATATGTACCCAGTAAGTGGAGAGTAAGAGATACTAGTTTTTAAAGGACAAAAACTAGTATTATTTTGTATCAATTTGATCTAATATTGTAGTTAGGCTAAGGTGTTGAGTGAGACAAGCACAGAAAATACAACAGTGGCCATACCTATAAATACTGAGTAGGTTGTTACTTCAGAGGCATCTAAGAAGTAGTTATTAAATGTAAATATTTTTTCTAGTTTGTGGAATCGCACCTACCAAGTAAAGTTTTATCATAATGGTAATTCTATCATTGGTACTATCCAAGATGTCATGTTTTCACAGTTGAAAAAATAAATATACTAAAGAATACCATATCTTGAGAAGTTTTACTCAAGGAGATGAGGTATCATATAGTAGAATATCCACACAGTGGAAACATAGAAGACCCAACCACTAAAGCCATTACTCAATGGAAACATGATATTTATCATGTGAGAGTTAACAAGGTTCATATCAAGTTGGATCTAGTGAAACTAGGAGTTTTGTAGTAGTTCATGCCCTAGAACCAACTTCAAAAATAATTTTGATCACCATATCATGTATACAATTACATATACATGATGTTTTCTTACCATTATAGTGTATACTTTTCTGAATCGACTATTTAATGTTAATGCCCATGGATTAATTTTCTTATCAAGAGGATATAACAAAGCCCATTCAATAATGAGAACCTTGAGATACTATGACAATAATATTAATAAAGGTCCTATGATCATGATACATTATACTGACTAGATACAATTAATGTTTTTCTATCAAGTGTTGGAAGATCATAAGTATTGAAATTGTTTCTCATGAAGTTCACACTTGGTGATCTCGAGTAGTGAGATCTTAAGGACATACCCACCAGTAGGAACATCACATGTTTCAGGTTTCATTGGTTGTTCTTGTATACATACATGTGTTTTGGTCTCCTCACTTGATATCATTATCAATGTGTGCCATTTGATCATGTACTTTAATGTAAGTAAAAAACCATAATAATTAAATCGTGTTGATGTAACTTGTGTTGGGTGTGTCATTGTTGGTATGGAATTGGTAGAATAGCCAAGAAAGGATTTTTCACTTACAGTTTAAGGAAGTAATATATCCCAGGCCCTATCGATCATGATGGTAGTACCTTAATAATTACTTTCCTAAGGTATTCGAGGGTAAATACATCCAGCTAGGTCAACAAATAATAAATCAAGAAAAGGGAGATGACACAATTGTGTGTCCTGCTTTATGATATTTCTAAAGACAATGATATTATAGTACACAATGAGTGTTCATAGGTTGTTTTTCATTGATATGACTTTTTTGTATCTATTTAAGGGCCTTGATGGGTTGTTACACTCCACTCTTGGTTTTTGAATATTATACACCTCTATCTAGATAAGTGCATAAAGGGTCACAAACAATAGTGTATTCAAGAATCTTCCCTATTTAGTTGAATAAGTATGTTGGACATTGTGGGAACCACCATATAGTCTGAGTGTCGTCCAATTTATTGATCACAATTAAATAAATAAATTAATATTACTCAAATTATGAATATTTGGGTTGAATTTATTTAAAGTATTTACATTCTTAGTAAATAAAAGGAATGATTTAATCAAATGAATATTATTTTAATATTCCATGTTTGTTTAATATTAAGAGGGAATTACGAGTCAAATTAATGATTCAAAGTTATCACATAATATATTATATATATTTTACAATTATGTGATAAAATAATAAATAATATTTATGATTAAATTTATTTCATCATAATTATTTATTTAGTGGATGTTAAATAAATGGGGGTCGAGGAACCCTACTGGGTGTTTTGAACATCCACTATAAATAGAGATAGAGGCTCTGACACAAAGAAATATTCATGGTGAGATTTATAGAGCCTCTATCTCATCTCTTGCTTCCTAGAGAGGGAATCTCTTGATCTAGGTGATCATATTGAGTTATCCCTCATGGATCGAAAACACATCGATACGATGATTTTCGGGACATCGAAGGAGTCACCAGATCTCCACACTAGAATCCAGAATTTGACAACCAACTTTTTAGTATATTTTTGAAGCACATGTGTATGATATAGAGAGATTCAGATTTGGATCCTTCTTGCAATGATCATCAGTGATAAGAATATGTCAACCAAATTTTCATATCTAAAAAGGTATGTTTTCAGTTTATATTTTTGTGATATTTTTAATTTATATGAGATCCTCAGACCGTACCGGGGCTCAGATCATGAGAGACATTAAGTCTCATCATCTTGATGATGAAAAATTATAAAATATCTAGCCCACTGGCTTCCAATATGATCTTAGTACCTTCAAATCATGTTATCAAACACATTGATATTTAAAGGGAAAAATATAATTTAAAATAAATGGATGTCACATCCCCCTCCCTTAAATAAATTGCATCCTAACAATTTTAATTATCACTTAAGAATGAAAATTAATAAGGGTGTCCAAAATATTTACATGTATCAAGATTTAATTCCTAGAGATATATTAAATTTACAAACTTATATCTTTTTTATAATAGGTCAATCATAATTTTGAGTTTTTCTCTAATCATTTGAGACAAGAGTCTACCGTTATTTGATATTAAGACCCAATTTTTATAATTTCCTTTTAAAGGGTGTTCATAGTCATTATTTCATTGATAGACTATAAAATTTTGATATTTAATGTGATATATTTTCTTTAAATACATTTTCATCTATTTGTAGAGAACAATCTATTTTCAAAATCACATTAAATTTATCTAAAAGAAGAATAATATGATTTGCATAGGGAAATTTATAATAAACTTAAAATTGGGATACAATAATCATAGAACTATAATTTTTATTAATAAATAAACATCTAGTCATGTTGAGTGATTTCATATCTTGGTTTTCTCATTATTCATTATACATTGCTCTTAACTTGGTACCAATTAGCGGAAGATCAAGATCCATCTAAGTAGACAGTCCTATATCTGCATTTTCCAAAATATTAAATCCTTCCACTTAAACTTCTCCACAGAGACCTTAACCTCATCCAATGCCACTATTTTTAGAGATAGTTAACTCCCAATGATTTTTGAAAACACTAAAGAGGAACCAAGAAATTCTTACCATAATTCTCTTACAAGTATAAGATAAAATTTTTGTTACTAATGTGATCTTTGAAATACCTTCACTAAAGGATAGTAAACTAAATATTTTAAGCCAAATATTTGATACCAATTGTTGGTTCCGATGAAACTTTTGAAAACCAGGAAGTTATTTATTCAAAAAATACTAGATAAAAACTAAATTACTATAATTAACTTTTATTGTCAATGCACTGAAACATAGAAGGCACATCATACTAAAGTTTTCACACAATGACACACACTTTGAAACATAACCCATATAAGAAATTCTTCATGAAAATGATTATAATAAATAAATGAAAAAGTGAAACATAAGTATTTATGTGGTGCAGACATTAATACTAACCCACATGGGAATGATGGAATCGTTTTTTATTCTAGAAATGAATGATGATTATAATTTCACAGACATGTCAAACAAGTGTTTTAACCCTACTACTTAAAGTAGAGTATAGGTGTTGTAAATGAGACAACCATATTTTGATCTTCATGGGGTGAGTGTTCACGTAGACCCTATCATACTCAACTCATTACACTCTAGTGTACACTTTGAAACAAAATCTGGACAAGAACTTCTGCAAGACAATGTTTAAAAGAAATAGTGAAAACAGAACAACATAATTATTTATATTGTTCAATTATTATTCCTAATACATATGGTAATGGTACAATATATTTTATTCAAGAAGAATAAGATTATTACAATTTCACATACATATCAAAAAAGTGTTCTCACCCTTCTACACAAAGTAGTGTGTAGATGATGCAACATGTGCCACCGTATTCTGATCTTCATAGGAAGTTTAACGACCCGTAATTTTATGAATGAAATTTTGCTTCTTATATTTATGTTATATATTATAAAAAACACACATCACATAGATAATCTTATAAAAACTTCATTATCACAAATTTAAAATTAAATAATTGATATTTGTAGTAATCAAGGAACCTATAACAATGGAATTGTAACTTGACCATTTGAATAGTAATGCGACTGTTAGGAATAGTAATCAAACCAATAGAATAGTAAAATCACCTAATATAGTATAAATAAAATTTATGTATCTTATGAATTAAAAAATAATATATTTATATAATGGAATAAGTAAATAAATGTTTTAAAGATGATAAATTAAGTATTTGTATTTTTGTGAAATTTAAATGTTTATTTTCAATTTTATAATTAATATAATGATTTATAAGAAAACATATTTTCATAAAAATATATTCAAAAATTAATATATTTTTCTTATTATTATAGGATAATTCTATGATACGTTAATTATTTTTCAAAGTTTCATAAAATCAGTTATAGTTTTAAAATTGGTATTTTTCGAAATAAATGATGATTTTAATTAAAAATTAAAATTTTCATATTTAGAAAATTATTTTCATAAAATGGAGTCCTTTTTTGAAATTTAATTTTTTATAAATGATTAGGGTTTTTTGGTATTTTTCTAAAATATTTGAATTTTTGTGAATAGTGAAATATGGTAATTTACAGTATTTAACAAATACATGAATTATTGAGTCATGGATGATGTATTGATGAAGTAAATACCCATTGGTTCAAAATCTCCTAAAATATTTACTTTATTTATTCATAGTAATCTACACTACTCATAGTCTTAAGCCAAAATAATAAACAAATAAATAAAATAATCAAAACACCCCTCTCTTCCCCTATAAATACCACCGCTCGCCAACTTTTCTACTCACACATTATAAATATTCTAGATTTCATATATTCTGAATAATTACTATCCCAAATCTATTACACATCGTATGTGGGGTGTCAAATTCACCCCTTCATGGATGATGAGTTTTTGTTTTTCATTACCTTATTCAAGGATGGAAATAAAACCATTTTTATGGTTAATCCAGATTATAATATATTTATTAGAACTTATTTATTGTTATAAAACGAGTATATAAATATATTATTAAATAAAACGATATTAACTCTTGATAGTCGTGAAAACCGCCAAAATAAACTAATCATTTTTTTCGTCAATGTTTTATCTAATGAATCATATTGACATAAAATTAGAAAATTATATATGGGAAAATTTAAATTTATATAAATAAATTAACACCACCTCATTCCAGTATTGTGGGTATTCTTCCATTTGACAAGAACGACCATAATTATACACAAGTGAACCAACATGAAACCATGAAACGAACACACCCAAAATGATGCAATTAAACACTATAAGTAAATAAAATGGATATAAACGAACCTAATAAAATTATAACAAATTAAATAAATTTATATGATGTTGTGAATTAATTAATTAATGGATTTAATTTTATTATATCTAATATTAAGTACAAGTGCAGAACACTTTCCGACATAGGGTAAGGGATTCTCTCCAAACCTTCATTTTTTCTTTAAGTTACACTTTCTTTATCTTTAACCCCAATTTAATTATTAATTATTATTATGTAATCATACTAAAATATATTTTAATGTTCCAATCATATGAACCTAGATCAATTCTTCTTTTATTGATGGGGAAAGACATGTTTTATACGGTTCCCTTTTCAATTCCTCCCAAAAAGAAATCCCGATTAAAGGAAACTTCCCAATTTCTTACCCTTTTTAATGTACACTCCTTAATATATTTTAATCCAAAAATATTTTTCTAAAATAACTATTTTTTATCATGATTTTTTAGTTCATTTAATGTTTAATGTAAACAATTATTCCTTTGTCCTCTTTAAATACTCTTTTTATATTTTCCCTTAAACTACACTAAAGTGGATCATTTATAAAAGTTTATTAAACACACTTTTTATATGTTTTCAATTAATTTAGAAATAATTTATATTTATATATGACTATTTTTCCCTTAGGAATGTCCTTGTAATAGACACCTTTATGATGTGCCCACTGGTTATGCCTTATGACATGATTATGACACACATTTCTTTCCATGGGTAACCCTTATGTTTATTTCTTATGTTTGATTCTTCATGCAACACACATATTCATGAACATATTATTATGGGTGCACCCAGATAGTACTATAATGAATTGGGTAATGTTTTGTCTCATGAGACGTCTTGTTGGGATATAGAGTAACCCTAATTCCTTTATGGGACTTTGTCTACCATGTGATATAGACTTGGCAGTTATCCTTGACTCATGTTTATTTCATGTTTTATGTTTCTACCACATTCTTATGATTCCATAAATTTATTCATGTTCCATTCCTTTTTATGTCACCATTTAATGCCTTTTAACCCATGTTTTATGCTTTATTTTTCTGTTTATTCCCTTAATGGGATTTTTAGCTCATCCATTTTATCTATGTATTCCCTTGGTTATTCTATGCAGATGGAAGAGATCAAAGGAAGTTATGATCTCATTATGGATGATTAATATAAATATTTCTCATTATATTTCTATATTTTATATTTTATGTACTTAATATTACAAAGATTCTAGACTTTACAATCATTGGTTTGAATTTTAGGGTTAAGTATACTTAAAATCACATGATAATATACTAAAAAATATAGGGTAACTTTAGGCAGAGTGCCCATATAAATCATATCTTCATGATCATCCCTTTTCTCTGTCAACGAATATCATGACCCATCCCAACGGGTCCTATTCTATGATTACCCCAATACCACCTCCAGTAGGATAAGGGATGGATACCAACATCGAGTAAGCATATCACACACATGGGAGGCCTTATCCTAATATACATAAACACACACACACACACATCTCCAAGACCATATAATGTTGAAATGTAAAACAAATAATAACCATGCATGCATACATCTAAAATACCACCATCAGAGTATGATAAAAATTATTGGAAAGTAAAAAATCCAAATATAATCCCACCATAAAGAAACTGAAAATAAATCAATCCTATACAATGGGTGAGTAATTATATAAAGGTGACTTTAGGAGAACACCTTTGTTTGTTTGGTTCACTAATATCCACCAGGTCTGGGTCCTTCTAGGACTCTGTTAAAAGGTTGATCATATGCATAATACTTTACATGTTTGGTAAAATTCCATTCAGGGGTTAGTATAAAAATACCCAACAAGACACCCCAAAATCACTAAGCATATAACTTCAAGAATAAAAATCATATTGATACAGGTATATGTCAACAACACATATAAAAGAATATCCTGATATAATCAACATTGAAACACAAACTCAAGGTAAAGTCACAATTGTACTGCAATACTAGAATTCATTCTCGTAGGTTCCACATAGCACTCATCTGGGAGAACATGCTCCACGAGTCATATAACATTAATGACATCTATACGTGATTTCATGCTCATTGGGTCTCATCATGAGAAGTACACATTGAAATTCTAAAGAGATTGATATACATATGGGGATCACACCCAATGCCTTGGGGGTATACCAACTACACGATATAGATTAACTAGCTATGTAGGGGATTGACACCCATGTAATGTTAGTCATGATGATTCCAAGAACCCCACCACGAGAAAATATAATGATAGAGAATCTCACTCTAGGCCTCATGGAAGTATTAATAAAACTATACAAAAGACATAATTTTCTCAAAAGGTATCACCATCCTATGTATAGGATTCAATTCCAAAATAAAAACCTAAAGGAATGGATCATGGGAATTCAACCTATGGTAACATTTTTAGGATGAATAGGAAAAGGTCTCCAATCCATTTTTGAAGGAGTACATGACATGTAATAGAAGAACATGGTTTTTAACTTCGGCACCATGTCCTACTCATGTGTCATGGACCGTGACCTTATCTATATCTACACCTAAGTATATGGTGTGTCTGATCTCATGTACTCTTGGTTGTGTCCATGTTCAGTAGGCCATGCTCAGGTTTGGATAGTCTTGTCTGTGTCTATTTACCTCACCAATTATATGAAAATCCACCATTTAAGAGTCACACAACATGTTAAAAGTGTCACATGACGTATGATACATTTATTCTATGTAAAAACCCTAGAAGCATACTGGGGGTCCCACACATCATGTGATCCCATATTACATTTGTATAACCCATAATTTCCAGAAACCCATGGATCTTCCTCACACATTATCATCTATTACTCCAGCCTCTAATCTAATCTCAAATAACTCCATAGAATATGGATCTTGTCTAACTGAGCCTTTTCATCACCACTCACTGAAATAAAGCCACACAAATGCATGGGAAATCCGCCTATCACATCTCCTGGTAGCTACACATAAAAACCCACATGAAGAAATAAATTCTAGTCATAATTAGTTATCATATATTGATCTCATTGTCGATCCAAACACAAATCTGTGATATTAATTTATTTCACAAAGAATTGGGTTCACAATGTTTAATTATTTGGTATTTTTCAAAATAGTGGAAAAAAAGAATATCAGTGATGATCACATGAATAATGGTGTGAAAAATATAAGAAATACCAAAGAGTAATTAGCCTCATCCATTTTCTTTTTGGAATTGATTCTTTATTGTTAGAATGATGAATGAAGATCCAAAACAAATAAACAATTATCCCAAATTCCCCATAGACAAACCCGTAACTAGAATATGATTGATCTGTGAATCAATATATTGTTTGATTGATTCAATTTATTTTTAGGAAAAAATAAATGAGGAAAAATCCAAAAAATACAAATTTGTTAACTTGATTTGGATTAATATCTGGAAAGAACAATTGCACATCGGTTGCATTGGTGAGATCCACACGTTTTATTGGCACACCAAACCTCGATCAATGATCTTGAGGTTGTTCATCTGAGAACGGTCCTACAATTATCTACAATTGATCTAAGGTTATGTAGATAACCCTGATATTTCCTCATAGATACGTATTTATAGATAAATATTTTGTTCATTCCATCACTTAATAAAATAAATAAATAATTTTATTTATTTTATTAATCCACCTATTATAGAACTCAACAAGAATGCCCGATGCGCTCCAAGATTATGTCACTAATAGGGTAAAAACCACACTCTAAACTCGACAGAGGCCTTATATTTCTGACATGAGACTCTATTTAATATTTATTCCAATTTTGAAGGAAAATTGTGCATGTGTGATATTTAATATATTTAATATATTACAAAAATTAATTCTGAGTACACCAAGCCTAAAAATATCAGGCCATATCTATTAATAACTACATAAACAATATATATAATATTTTAAATTAATAAATAGTGAAATATGAGTCATTACATTCTCCCCAACTTGGGAATTTAAATCTTTTAAATACAAAACAAAAAGGATACACAATGAGATGTGGGTACTGAGCACACATATGGGTCTCCCACTCCTAGGTAATATACCAATGATTCTTGTGCTGCCACTAGATATGAACTAAGGGAATTGATCTCCCATGAATGATCCTCTCCTTCTAATCCTAGATCTCTACCAAGTACTAAAAAAAGGTAGATCCATCATTTATGTCCATATCACCCTAGTTGATAACATGTGATAGGTCATACATGTATCTCCTCAGCCATGACATGTGGAAGACATCATGTACCTTGTCTAACTACAGTGGTAGAGATAATAGGTATTCCGCCTCTCAAATTCTATACATTATCAGGAAATGTTTAATGAATTTTGGAGATATATTTCCAACCCATCCAAATATCCATAACCCGTGTTGAAGTGAGACCCTCACTAACACATAGTCTCCCTCCTCAAACTCCAAATTCCTTTTTCGTCAATCCATATAGGACTTCTGATGGCTCTGTGTAGTTATCATCTGCTTCTGGATGATTTTCACCTTCTCTATAGTGGATCATATCAAATCTAGGCTCATAAGTGCTGACTCTACTTGGTCGGTCCAACATAGTGGTGACCTGTAACGTTTCTCGTAAAATTCCTAAAATGGTTACACTTTAGTGGTTGAATGGTAGATGTTATTGTATGAAAAATTCACCAATGGTAGGTGATAATCCCAACTATGGAAAAAATCCAACATGCAGCATGACCTCTAGGACCTAAATGTTATGCTTGATATGGTAGTTAGTCTGGATGAGGAAATCCATACTCAAACACAAATTAGTAAAAAAAGAATCCTTCAATCCCTTCCATAACTGATATGTGAATCAATAATCATGGTCATAAATGATCATAGTGGTAAATCCATGGTGTTATACTATCTACTACATGTACAAGCATCCCACGCTCTCAACTATACTCTTCTCTTGAATATCTAGAAAGTGTTCTGACTTTGTGATTTGGTCTACGATCACCTAGAGGGAATCATTCCCCATAGACATACATGGTAACCCCATTACAAAGTCCATGAATATCACATCCCACTTTCACTCTAGAACCTCAAGGGTTTGAACTAAACATGCTAGAACCTGGTTCTCAACCTTCACTTTCTGAAAAGTAAGGCATCAAGAGACAAACATTGCAAATACCTTATTCATCCCTGGCCACCAGAACATCCATTGAAGGTGCTGGTAAATCATCACCACACTAGGATGTATTACTAAGAGTGAAGTGTGGAACTCCATTAGTACCACCTATCCTAGAACAAATTGTTCCATCATCCATCCTATTATTAGAATAACATGATCCCTACCTTCATAAAATCTATCATGAGAATGTCTAGTGGATATCTGAGTATGTAGGGTATCACAGTTAGTATCCCCAATTTGTACCTCCCTGACTCACTGTAGAAGAGAATACGTAACAACCATTGACTAGAGGTAAGCTATTCCATTATCATCCACAAAGGTATAAATGTAAAGAGGCTAACATCTCTAGATCCTCACTCAAAAATTATGAACAAGATCTCTTATTTTGAGGATCTTCTACCACACTATCTTTTCAAAGAGTATAGAAAATCCCCATGTCATAATCCTAGAATAAATCTATCCATATAATCTTTCTCAAGTTAATACCATTATAATAGAATATATAATTGATACTCCTATGGTCAAATAGATGATAAATTTTCTCCCATCAGGAAGGGTCTCCACATTTTCAGTCTAAAGACTACCACTACTAACCTAAGATTGAGGGTTGATTAAATCTACTCATGTGGTCTCAACTGACATAAATCATATCCAATCATTACATTAATATGCATCAAAAGACAAAAAAGTCTAGAATTTTATTCATTACATAACACCATGTACTTGAAACCCTCCTCTAGAAATCTCAATTTGGGTGCACTCATCAATCTCTTCCTCAACTCATGGAAAGCTAGATGGCACCTCTCTGTCCATATGAAAGGATTCCCCTTTCAGATCAAAGCTATCAAGGGATATGATATACTAGAAAAATTAGGTTTGTTTATCTGATAGTAACCTGTCAACCTAAGGAAGCTCCGCACCTCTATCATGCTCTTGGGTAGCTTTGAAGCTAATAGTGCCTCAACCTTAGATTGGTCCACTACTACACTATCTTTTGAGATAGCAGGTCCCAGTAATTGGACCTCCTAAATCTTGAACTATAAGTTTTAGATATTTTGATAAATCTAGTGCTCTCATAGTATATCTAGAATCATCCTCAAATGCCTTTTTTGATCCTCCTCATACACCCAGTACACTAGGGTATTTTCAATGAAGACTAGAACAAACCAATCTAAAAAAGAATGAAATATCTGGTTCATGAGTCCCATGAACATAGCTCGGGAATTGTTCACATTGAAGGGATTCACCGAGTAATAATAGTGATTGTAGAAACATCTAAATTTCGTCTTTGATATATCCTCTTCTTGTACTCACAACTAGTGATAGATTGATCTCAGGTCAATCTTCTATAACCATAATTCCCTCTTAAACTGATCAAAGAGTTCATAAATCCTTGGTAATGGATATTTTTTCATTATAGTCACATGGTTTAGGAGATATTAATACACACACAAATTCAATCCCACATCCAACTTATTAGAAAACAAAACTGGGGCTGCCTAGGGTAAAACATTGGGTCAAGAAAATATCTCCTCTACAAGTCCTCCAACTGCACCCTCCTCCCATGAAGCTTTGTAGGATCCATTTGACATGATGGTATAGATATCAGAGTTGTTCCAAGTTATAGGTAAATATATAAGTCCACCTCTCGATGGGGAAGTAATCCTGGAACATCCTGAAGAATGTTATCCTCATACTCTACCACCACTCTAGGAAACTGAAGGATCACGTATTACACTACACCAAGGGTCATGCTAGAAAACTGGTGTCTAATCAACTACACCCTTCTATGAATGATTCCATCATGATATTCTTGGGTTTAATTTTCATCCAAAAAGTAAAACCTTATCCTGTCACTATGGATACACCACATCCTCTACCTGAAATAGTCTATCTGGTCATGAACTACGAATAAACAGTCCATACATAAGATGATGTCGTAAGGCCTTATTTCTTCTAAAAATAGATCCCAAATGAAACTATTACTTATAATATTCAGGTCACACTATCATCATAAGTGTGTGATCACTGAGTCAAATTCATCAGGAGTCTCCAAGCATAAGGGTTAAACCAGAGGATCAACTAGAATTTCAAAGTCTCGAACAAAATAAGTGGAAATAAAGGAATGAATCTCACATGTGTCTATTAATATTGTATCTAAAGTAGAAGAGACACATATCATACCTTATATCACCCAAGGCCTCTGGGTAAAAATCCTCAACTGCCTATAGTTTCCCTCACCCCTATTACCCTACTTCTGAAGCTTGGAGTGGACGACATGGGGGTGGTGGTGGTAATAATTCATAATGTCTACCACCTCCAACTGCTCTCCCAACTCTTGTTCCACATCTGCTACCCTACAGACCTGCTTTCTCCAGCTGATTCCTCTACCTGTAGGTTCCTGGCACCATAGAAGTGTGTGATGGGTTGTGAACACCTTTTCTTTTTGTCATGATTTATGATCAATCCTAGATTTACATGAAGATTAACGATGTAATCAATATAATAGAATAAAATAAAATATATAAGGGATAGAATATTAGAACCAAGCACAAGATCATCATATATTATTGATAATTAATTTAATCAATTAAATAATTACCTTTCATGAATTATTTCTTCATTGATAAATTTTAAAATAGATCTATGTTGTACTATCATTATGTTATAGTAATCAAGAAAAGATTCCATTTAGTAGTGATATGTATGTGTTTTAAAAATATCTAAACATCGTCATAGGAATCTCTAGTCTCAAGAACGATAGATCCCATTGCTTGTGTTGTTCACCTTTTATCACTATGAAAATCACTTATAAAGCATTCTCTTCATCCTATCTTGACTCAAGAGTGAATGGTGGAGGAATATTGTACTCCATTCGTGGGAGGGTTTTTGGAGAAGGGAGCTCTATAGGACTTGAGTGGTTTTTTTAGATTCATTATTCACAAAAATGAAAATGAATTAGCTCTCTTGAAAAATAGTATAATTGGGTTTATATACTGCTGTGGTTATAAATACATAATTTCACATGTACCCCATATTATTTATTTAATCCCTTGCGAAAACCCATGTCTAAATTAATAATAATAATAATATTTTCTCAACATGTGATTAAATTGTAAATTAAAATAAATATTATTTAATGGAATAATATTCTCAATATATATTATTTCTCACCAGACCATTAAACTCAATTTTTAATTCCTCCACAATATTTGTTAGGATTTAAATTATTATTATTTATTTAATAAATAAATATCACTGCATTATTCTCTATAAATAAATAAATATTATTGTCACTAAAATAGAAAATAAATATTTATTAAATATTCCACTCAGATAATATTCTCTCAAATAACTAATGATGGAATATATACAATCCAGAAAACCTGAATAATTATTAAATCACGTGTGGGAATAATATTTATTCAACTTGATAAACAAAAAATAAATAATGTATTATTTAATTGAGATTATAGATACACTTAGTGTGACACTCTATGACTCTTTCTCAGTGAAATTAGGTGATGCCTCATAAAGCCCATGTTTAACATATTTCAACACACCAATACACCCAAAGAGAAAGAAATTAATGTTGCAATGACATAACAACTCATACAAATGCTTACTTTATATTATAATACTTTTATTGTGATATCTCTAATCAAGGAGGTTTCATATAGGTGTCATCAACCTATGTGATCGATGTCCCTTTATTTGACTTTTTATAAATCAAAATTTCCCATAGAACACTATAGACATAGATTTATTTAGACTATATCATTTTTATCAAAGGGGTTGGGATATCAACTTATGTTAAAGAACACAGTGGACAAATCCTTTCTCACCTTATTCATTAATGCAATATTACTCGTGAAGCACCCAACATATCCTACCTCACCACAAACATATTTCAACATAGTGTTCATCAATACATTATAATATGCGACTTATAATATTCATTAATAATAATATTAAAGTATAAGGATCAATACACACATCTTCAGATAAGAACATCCAATGAAACATCTGAATGTGGATTTCCTACTGGAAGGTCACTTTATTATAATATCATACACGGGATATTACCATGGGAATACACCATGAGAAGGTTCCTCAGTGTCGTATGAGTCTCCACCCCTGATAGCTTATGTCATTAGTGTCCCTAAAATTATATCATCCAGTTATATAACATATATTTAATAATATTTTCCTATCACTTCTGGGTTCTCATCAGATCGAGGAACTCCTATGACCTTTTAGTGTGATAGATACTCTTTGGACATTATCGCATACTATATTACATAAAATAACAATAATGATGTGATAAAGAGTTTATTAATATTCAAAAATATGAATACATGTTAACATAAAGTAAAAATAAGTAGGTTCTAAGAAACCAATTCCAACAAACTCACATTTCCACTAGAGCCATCTGTTTACAGCCATCAGTGTGTGATCTCTTACATGATACCCATTATTCTTTTAAGATAGGCCTTTATTAAAGAGTTACACCATGTTTTATTCTATGGGAAATTTTTTTACAACAACTTCACCCCTTTAATAAAAATCCATCAAGAGGTGATACTTCTAGAGTATGTGCTTTGTCGGTTTGTGGGACTTTGACTCTTTTTCAAGATTCACCACAGAAGTATTATTACAATACAATGTGATAGGTTATTTACATCCTGGTACCAAATCGAGATCCTAGAGAAATTATCAAATCCCAAAGGATATCTTTGATTCATAAAAAGCTTCTATATAATCATATTTTTTTTGTTGAATCTACAACAATAGGAAACTTTGAATTCTTCCAGCTCAAAACTCATTTAGTGAGATAAAAAACATATCCTGACTGCAACTTTAGATTATTCTAATATATTTGAAAACTAACTTTATTATAACCCCTGATGACCATATCTTTATCTCATTTATAAAATAGGAGCACAACCTTAGTTCTTCTCAGATACTTGAGGAGAAATTTAACAGGAGACCAATGTTGTTCTCTGGGATCTGTTTGATATCTTCCTACCATGATCAATGAATTGGCCACATCCGGTGTTGTATATAACATGGTATGTATTATTGATACTATTGTTGAAGCATATGGAACCTTACTCATTATCTCTTTCTTCTATTATGTCTGAGGACACATTTTATTATAAATATGTATACCATGTGACATTAGAACCGATCCCCTTTTGGATTGTTCCATACTAAATCTCTTTAGTATCTAGTCAATATATATACTTTGACTTATTCCAAGAATACTCTTGGATATATCATGAATACCTACTATAATAGAGTCCTTAAATATCTCTAGAATATGCCTTTATCAATTCTAAAAAAGAAGTGACAATCGGAGGGTGGTTAAAAGCCTGAATCCTTTATCATCGCTTTTTAGCTCTTTTAAAGGGACATTTTAATGGTGATTTTTTGAGGGCTATTAAAAGGGGTAAAATTATATTTTTTCAGAAATCCATGAGCCCAAACCCTTTATCAGCACTTCCAAGACACCTTAAAAAATGCTCCCCCACCTTTAACAGTTCTTCCCACCTTTATCACCTTTAACAACGCTCCCCAAAACTTTATAAGAAAACATGAATATATTTAATTATAAAAAAATTAAATTGTTAAAATGATAAAATTTAAAAACCATAATATCAATATGAATGTAATATATTGGAATAAATTCAATCTCCATCAACAAAGAAATAAAACCCACTTAAATGAGGCGGAAAATCAACAGAATGTTAAAAAATTGGGGTGCCCTGACTAAGTACTCAATTTTGGAGTCCTTTTAGGCCATTTTTGGCCTTGAAAAATTTATAATAGGTTTATCTTGGTCACTGAGGGCATAGATCTGATCACATGTTTTTATTTGATATGTGGTAGATCTCAAACAGACACCAAAATCAAAAGTTATGACAGTTTGAAGATTAAGTTATGTTTTTTACTTATTTTAGATATTTTATTATTATTTTTTAATTTTTTTATCTTAAAATTGATATTAAATGACTATTACACAGTAATAATAAAATAATTATTAATTAAAATATTTTTTAAATTATTTTATTATCTATTTTCACTTAATATCTTATATAATAAGTGTAAATTCCTTTTTACCTAATCTAAAACATATTTTAAAAAATATATATTATATTTATATCAATATATATATATATTATTTTTAATGAAATATATATATTTTTGAATTTACCCTTATCAACACCACTAAAAAAGTTCTGATAAAGGGGGGTCTTTATCAACACTTCTAAAAAAGCACTGATAAAACCCCCTTTATCAGCTCTATTTTAAAAGCATTGATAAAGGTCCCCATTTAATGGTGATTATAAAAAATTGATGATAAAGTCCCCCCTTTAACAACACTTTTTTTGGCACTCTTAAAGACCTCCTTTAACCGGACTAAAAAAACTGTTAATGAGACCATTTAATAGTGCTTCTTTTAGTGATGACAAAGGGGGTCTTAAAAACATTTTTAGATAGTTTTTTTAGAGAAGCACTTGTTCAACCATTCCTTAATAGATAGTAAGACTAGTTTTTCATTTCTAATAAGTAATATGTCGTCAATATATACAACTAGGATAATGACTGAATTTCCAATAAACCACTTGTAAATACACGGATCACATTCATTCTTAATGAAGCCAAATTCTTTTATAGCTTCATCGAGTCAAATGTTCTGTGACCTTGATGCTTGCTTCAATCCATAAATGTATCATTACAACTTTAATTTTTTTTGGAATCACCTAGATTCACAAAACCTTTTGGTTGTTCTATATAGTCATCTTCCTCAAAGTTTATATTAAGGAAATATTTTTTGACACCCATTTGAAAAATTTCATAGTCATGGTACACTGCTATAGAAAGTAGAATTATGATGGATTTAAACAAGGAAATAGGTGAAAATGTTTCATTTTAGTCAATTCATTGGCGTTTTTAAACCCTTTATCCACTAACCTTTATTTATTGGTATTTATTTTACCTTCCATGTCCATTTTTCTCTTAAAAACCCATTTAAACCCTATGGGATTTATATCAACTGGAACATATACCAAAATAGAAAATTGGTTTTGATACATATATTCCATATAAAAATTTATGGATTCTTTCCATCTCACAGCTTCCAATCTCTCGACTTCATCTTTATATGAGAGAGGTTCATCATTTTAAACCAATGATGATTCACCTTATTTGGTGACTAGAAAATGATATCTCTCAGGTTCTCTTACATATCTTTTTATCATATTCAGCTCATGTGTTTTCGGAACTACTTCTTCCATGGGGACCAACAGAATCTGTTCCTATACCAACTATTTCCACCTTTCCACCTATTTATCTCTCTTGGATTGGTCTTGCCTCATCTACAAACATGAACTGCCTCCACTAGCTTGGGGGATCCATCCATTACATATAATTTTACTCGCATGCATGTGAGGGGAATGGGTTTACATAAAAGAAACCATGGGAATGAAAACCGTTAAATAATAAGAGGATATATGGCATGTACGCCAATAATTTAATTTAATAACAAATTAAATGAAACCAATAACATACAAAGTACTATTATATGGTTATGATCATCCATAAGTATGCAACATATTACACATTTTAACAAAATTAATATTCAATTCCAATCATACGTATTTAATATAAATCATGCTTGAATCAATTACTTATATTCTTTAATTAATCAATTATTTTATATTAATTCTCATATGAATTTTATTGATATTATCATCCATAATAATTAAAAAATAATTTATTTAAAACTAAGTGTGCACATAAATTTACATTGGAAGAAACATGGTGAGTACCCATTTTAACTACCCAACATTTATTATACTCAAATACTATTTAATCTTGCGACATGTTTCATACAAAACAAATCAAATATGTTCATGATGTGTAAAATAAATTAAATGATTACATTAATTACATGATTTTTCTATCAAGTGTTATCCTTCAATTCACATAATGTAATAACTGTAATATGATTGATACATGATATGTAGATATGAAAATTATGTATAAATTAATTAAACACACACACACATAGATATATATATTAAAACCCATCACATGGCGTGTCCTATAAACTTAAGGACCACACACAAGTGTATGTTGATATGGTTTTCGTATTATAATAAATTAATTTTAATTCTGTGCAATTTGGTATATGTACTTGATTTGTACAAGCCAGCTACATGGTGTGTTATTTTCTCACTGCCTATCCGAGGCACACACCTAGGGACCCTATGTTCAAACCATGAAATGGAAAATATTGGAGTACATGGCATGTAAATGGGATACATGACAAGTGGTCATTGACTTACACAGTCACTGGTAAAGTAGGCCAAGTAAGAAGTTAAATGATTTGTCTATGAATTAAGGATTACACATCAACTATGTGGACTACATGATGTGTAATCCAGTAGATCATGCACTAGGATATCCTAGTAATAATATGGTGTATAATTAATTTCACCACATGTATTCAATGCACACATCTTCAATTAATTATGAATTAGTTTGTAGTGCATTGAACACTTGTAAATGATGTGTAGTGATAGTTACATGGCTTGCACTCTTGTGTTGTTTGGCCAAATTCCTTGGAACCTATGGATGAGATCATCAATTTTATTTCATTTATAAAATCAATCATTTTGATTATATTTACAAGAAACTAAAGAGGAAGAATCAAATATCTCAATTAGTATAAATAATGATTAAAAAGGAATTGAAAATCTAAATAAAAAATGCATAAATCATTCAAAAAGATTTAAATAATTATTTTACTCCTTTTATACCACTTGAAGGATCAAGTTGCAGTGGAAGCGTGCGATGGGTCCGACACAAATTTGAGTTTTTTCATGACTAATGATCAATACAAGATCTATATGAAGATGAATGTCATGATCAACAAAATTGAATCAAAGAAAACAGAAAAGGGATAGAATACTGGAACCAAGCACGATATCATCATATATTATTTATAATTAATTTAATTAATTAAAGAATTACCATGGGTAAATTATTTCTTCATTGATGGATCTGAAAATAGTTCTACATTGTACCATCATAGTGTTGTAAGAATCAAGAGTAGATTCCATCACACAGAAATCCACACGCGTTCCAAAAATCTCTAAACATCATCATAGGAATCTCTGAGTGAAATCATGATAGATCCTATCACTTTCATTGTTCACCATTGATCACCATGAGAATCGATTCCAAAGCATTCAATTTGATATCTCTTGAATCGAGAGTGGGAGGTGAAGGAAGACTACTCTCTGTTCTTGGTGGAGTTCTTGGAGAAGGGAGCTCTCTAGGTCTTGAGATGATTCTCCAAATTCACTATGCAAATCAAAAAATGAATTGGATCTCTTGAAAAATAATATAATTTTATTTATATATCTATAGGGTTAGAAATAAATAATTTCACAAGTTACCCTTATTATTTATTTAATACCTTGAGGAATTCCTTGTATAAAATAGTAATAATAATTTTATTTTCTTGAGATTCACATAACTTGAGAATTAAAATAAAAATTAATTAATAGAATAATATTCACCATATATATTATTTCTAACTAGACAATGAAACTTGTTTCAACATTCCTCCACTATATATATCAGGCCTCGAATAATGACATTATTTAAAAAATAAATATATTTTTATTATTCAAAAATTAATAAATAAATATTATATACACTAAAATAGAAAATAAATATTTATCAAATATTCCGCTCATATTATATTCTCTTGAATAACTTGTGACATGATATATGTGATCAATAAAACATAAATAATTATTTAACCATTTGTAAGAATAATATTTATTCAACTGGTTAAATAATAAATAAATAATATATTATACAATTGATATTCTAGATACACTTAGTGTGTGACCCTCTAGGCCTCTTTCTTAGTGGAATTTGGAAAAGCAACCTAAATTCCAAGGTTGGCATCTAAAAACATGAAAAGGCACCCAATAGAAATAACTTAATGTTGTAATGAAATAATACCTTAAATGGATGCTTATTGTGTAATATAATCTTTTTATCGTGATGTCACTAATCAAGAAGGTTACATGCTGGTGGCATCAAGCTATGTACTTGATGTCTCTTTGAATTTTCAGAAATCGAACTTTCTCTTAGAATACTGTGGCCATGGATTTATTTAGGCTATATCATTTCCATCGAAGGGATTGATATATTTGATTCCTTTGAATAATAGAAGGGGAAAATATTTCTTTTTTTATTATTCATTAATGTAATATTACTCATGACGTACTCAACGTATCATATCTTTCATGAACATATTTCATCACGGTTTTCATCAATACATAAAATTACACAACATATATTATTAATTAATAATAATATTAATGTCTATGAATCAATACAAACATTGTAATATAGAAACATCCAATAACACATTTTAATGTTGATTTCTTACCAGTAGGTCTCATTCTCATAACATTCTACACTATATATTACCAAGGATCTAAACCATGAGAAGGTGCCTCAATACCCTATGAGTATCCCCCTAATAGCATTTATTATTTATTCCCCTAAAATTATATCATCCGACTATAGAATACATATATAAGAATACTATCATAACACTTTTGGGTTCTCATCACAGTGTGGAACTACTATGACCTTTTAGTGCGACAGCTACTCTAAAGACATTATCACATACTATGTTACACAAATAAAAATGATGATGTGATAAAGAGTTTATTAATATTAAAAAATATGAATATAGGTTATCATAAAGTACACAAAACTTAGTTATAGGGTACTAATTTTAATACTTTCTTGGAATATCATCCACTACCTCTATGTTAGCCATCCGTTGGGTTGCATAAAATCATGAAATTTTTCCCCATCCATCAAAAATATAAGACCACATCTCTTTAGGATGACTAGATCTATCAGGTGAGCCCTAAAACACCAAAACTCTATATTGGGATCACCTATTGAAATTTCTCACACATCCAGGTCCTTGAGTTTGAAGTCATATACCTGCTATCGAAGACTCAACTCAAGTGTGTTCACTTACGGACATAACTGTCTGTGTCTATTCATCCAGTAAACTCTCAACCACAAAATCATGATACAACACTCTAAAATTGTTTAGAATAAAATGAATCATGCTGGATCTAATGTATCTATGTATTCCTCGCACAAAGCTCCAAGATAGTAATAATTTATCACACACCATACCCACCAAGTATTGAGAGAGGTTGGTGAGCCTCAATGAATACTCAGCCATAGTCGTACCACTCTACTGAAACTGTAGAAGCTTCTGGATGCACACAAACCAAAACATAGATAGAGAAGACTCCTCTCTAAAAAGGTACTCAATATATGACCATGATAGAGTATCCTCAACGTATGACTTGATCATTAAGACCCACCATCGTCCTGTAGATCCATAGAGAAGGATCACTCCTAGGACCACCATCTGGTCTACTAGTGTACTGAAAAGACATAAGACTTACATCACTGCCTGAAGTCATTCCTCATCCACCTTGTGGTCAAGATCTCCTCAAAACATGAGGGGTCACTGCCAATGAAACTCATGAAGAACGTTCAGCCTGCACAAATAATTTTCTCTTAATACTTGTACCATTTGTTTCTTGACAGGAGGTGTTAAAATTGGTGCACCACATGAAGGTAAAAACTCATGATTAGGTCCTTTTATCAAAGCCTCACCACATACAGGATCATCCTTGAGATCCTACTATGGAATCCTAGCAGGAAACCACCATGAAGGCATATTTAAATAAACAAGATGTCTCATAGTCAATGAGTTTATCATGGGAGATAACTCAAGAAGGACATAGAAACCCCAACCAATTCCTTTAGGATGCATGTACAATTTATTTCCTTGAAACCAATTTCTACATGAACTAAGTAAATAAGTAGGATATAAAATTCCTGGTGCATGGATACGTCAGCCGCCGCACAAACACTGGAGTCTTTGGACTGAGTTCTAAACTCGAAACATTTAACATGGTTTCCCCAAACCAATATTTTAGACTTCAATCCTAAGGTAGAATCGACAGATTTTGATGCCAATCTGTTATGACCCATCCTAACATGGCATGTGTCCTGACTACCTCAAGCTCACCTCCAATAGGTTAGGGTATGAAGACCATTGTTGAGTCATTATATCACACATATGGGAGGTATTAGGAAAAAGTACCTACACGCACACACATCTCCAAGTTCATACAACGTTGAAATGTAAAACAACTAATAATCATGCATTCATACATCGGAAATACCACCATCAAATTATGACAATAAGTAGTGGAAAGGAAAATAGATGAATATAAGCTGATCACAATGAAAATAAAAACAAGTCCAACTT
This sequence comes from Viscum album, assembly GCA_963277665.1. NCBI lineage: Eukaryota > Viridiplantae > Streptophyta > Magnoliopsida > Santalales > Viscaceae > Viscum > Viscum album. The sequence goes on from OY728166.1 coordinate 789,687,185, forward strand.
GTTGAATAGGGAGGACTTCTATCAAGGTGATCACATGAAGACACCTCAGTCTATTAGTCTCACTAAGATGCACCTAGTCTGGATCCCTCTAGGACTCTATCAGAAGGTCGATCATATGCATAAGACACAAGATGTGTGTGCAATGCAGATGCAGGGGTGGGTATAATAATACCAAATATGAAACCCCGAAAACAGTAAGCATATAACATCAATAATAATAGTCATATCATTACAAGTATATGTCAGTAGTACATATGACAATAATATCTAGATATATTCAACATAGACATATAGTCTCAAGGTAAAGTCACAACTGTACTATTAGCCTAGGATTCTAACTCAACGGTTCCACATATCACTCATCCTAGAAAACACACTCCACAAGTTAGATAACACTAAAGACATTCATCTGATATTTCATGCTCATTAGGTCTCATTGTAAGTAGTACACTTTGGAAGTCTAAAGAGATTGATAGGAATATGGGGATCATACCCAAGTCCGTGGGGTATACCAAAAAACCAATCTAGATTAACCCACAAAGTTGGGGATCGATTCCCACATAGTGTTGGTTATAAAAATTCCAAGAACCCCACCTAGGAAAAAATGATGATAGATGATCTCACTCTAGGCCGCATAGAAGGATTTCAAAAACTCTACCAAATACTGAAGTTCCTCAGAAAGGATCACCATTCTATATATAGAATGTGATTTCATACTAAAAATCTCAGGGAATTGATCAAGGAAATGAACCCAAAAGAAACTTGTCCAAGATGAATAGGACAAGGGATCCATTCCATTTTTGAAGGAGTACAAGGCATTTACTAAATGTACATGGTGAGTCTCTTTGGTATCGGGTTCAACCCATGTATTATGGGCCATGCCTGTGTCCCTATCTGTGCCTGAGTAAATGGCGTGTCCAAGCCTATATACTCTTGGTTATGTCTGTTTCTAGATGGCCATGCCCATGTCTATCTAGCCATATTTGTCTCCATGTACCTATATAGTTACACACTAATCCTCCATGTAAGGGTCACATGGTGTGTGACACATGTCACGTAGTGTGTGATACTTTTATTTTTCTTGGAAACCTTAGCAACACACAGGGGGTCCCACACGGCGTGTGATCCAAAATTGAATACCGTGTAACATGATATTTCCAAAAACCTAAGTATCTTCCTCACACATCATCATCTACTCCTCCAGCCTCTGATTCAGTTGATAATCATACTGTAGAGTGTGTATCTATTTCGATCAAGCCTTCTTGTTTCCACTTGCTGGAATCTGACCACCAAAACACATGAGAAATCCCTCCTTCGCATCTACCAGGGGTATTTACATCAAAACACACATTAAGAACTCTTATTCGGTCCCAACATATAATTTTAGATGAATCTTTTCATCAATCCAAACCCGAAACTCTGATATCAATTTGTTACACCAAGAAAATGATTGATTATCCATAATTTTTTGAACCACTATCCAAAATGAATGTTGGTAATGATTAAATGAAAAAATATGGGAGAAATACTATAAACCTCAAAGAAGAGTGGACCTTGGTCATGTTGAGGTTAACCACTTTTTTTTAGAATGAAAAATAAATATCTGAAACAAATAAATAATTCTCTCAAATTCCCTGTTGATAATCCCCTACCCGCAAAATGATCTATCCACGACTAAATCCCTTGGTTGATTAATTTTCATTCATCATATGAATAAATAAAAAAGAAAAAGTAAAAAAATTAAAAAAAAAGTTCCTCTATTTAGACCAATTTTTTGTGAATAATGATCACATGTCACTATCATTGATGATAACCACATGTTCCATTGGTACACCGATCCTCGATCCCTGATTTGGTGGTTTCGTCTGAGAATAATCCTAAAACGCTCTCCAATGGATCTAGAGTTATTCAACTAACCCTGATATTTCATCATTGTCATATATTGATAGACAAACAATTTGGAGACTATGTCACTTAATAAAATATATAATTCAATTTATTTATTTTATTAAATATCCTCTGATGTCACTCAACCTGAACATCTGACGCGCTTCGAGGTTAAGTTGTTCCTTGGGTAAAATCTATACTCTGAACTCAATGGAGGCATAATATTTTTGATCCAAACCTCTATTTCAGAGTTAATCCAATATTTCCAATAAAATTGTGAAAACATGGTATTTATTATATTTAATATAATTCAAAAATTAATTCTCAACATGTTGGGATTCTAAATCTCACATTGTCTCAATGTATATCTCTGTAAAAAATCTATATAATATTTTAATGAAATAGATGTAAAAATCATAGTAATTATAAAAAAATTCACCACATTATCTTATTCTTAAGATGATTAGTGTGAATTTCTAGAAACTCTATGTGTTTACCCTCAGGTGTCATCTTGCAGGCCCTAATGTATACCCTTTTTTGTAAAATCTCAAGTGAAAGACTCTTACGTGAGTACTTTGTGTCTTCACACTTAACCTTTATACTTATCAATGATAATATCTTATTGCCTTATTTATACTTCCATAATCTATTCCAATAGATTTTGGACTCCCATAGGTTGTAGATTCCACACAGTCGTCTCTATCTGACATCCAAAATTAGACTTCTGGAATCTATACTTCCACATTAGTTCTAAATTATTAGCTATAAAATGGTTTCCGAATAGCTAAAAACTAACAGGGACACACCACAGTGTGGTGAATATAACCACATCATAGGGTTTTTTCATGGAAATAATCATATTGTATGATAATTATTGGTTTGGCCTCTATTTTACAATCTAGTTGTCATAATGAGTTGAATAATTATGCAATGATTATTAGAGGATCTTGAACATCAATAACAATCATTTAAATTCAAATTTGTTATATAGATATTTGAGATATACATTACAAAGGGGTTTTAACATTTGAGTGTTCGAGGAATTCTCCCTCAATATGGTCAAACGTTGAAATTCCAAAGAGGATCATTTGATGATAATACAAACAAGCTCAATCCTTGTATGTGGTAGTCAATATTTGATACATAAACTCCTCCCTTTCTCCCTTTATCTATTTTCCTTCTCAAATCAAGGATAAGGGAGGATCATTATCAAGCACCGAGTGATTTATGCACCTTATGGATACCTTAAGAGGGGGGAACTCATTCATTATTCTTTAGTGATCTCAATAAAGCCTGTGTGATAAGCCTTGTATTGGTGAATGATACATAATCTTTTATTTGTTCCAAACATATAGATAGATCATGGGTTTAATTTGTTTTTGAAGTTGTTCTTCTACTACGTAATGGATGTTAGAAATCCATCTGAAACACTTTAATATTCTAATGAGTGATATCAGATCATATCAAAGATTTATTCATTCACATAAAATTATTATGTGTTCAATTACTATTTTTCTTTATTCATTATCATATAAATCAGCATTTTAATGTTTTTTAAATTTATTGGTAAAATTTTTACATGAATAAAAAATACGCTAATTTTCCCCTTATTAACCAAATAAGATATGTCCATACCTTGTTGGATGTTTTCATGCCACCATGGAGAATTATATAATAAAAACTATATATATATTTAAAAAAATAGTTTGATGAATGATGAAGAGTGAGAAGGTAGTTTTGGAAGGAGTTGTAAAATGTGTGAGCGGTTGGTGAGAGGTGGTTAATATCTTATCAAAGAAATCCATCCTGGTGGGGATGATGTGCCTTTCTATACACTCCCAATTAACTGATAACATATAACCCATTAATAACCCACACATTCTAGAACCTCCCATTCCCCATAGCTTCCTACTTAAAAATAATCCATAAATAATATATTTTTCATCACAATGGAATTGGTAATAATCCACCTAATTCAGCTAGAGGACTCTTCCAAGCAACAACCACCATTTTCATGGAAGAAATAAAATTTCCACATGATTTATGACCAACATTATCACCATTGGATATACAAATATTATAACCATTAGAAAATTTATTCATCAACACTAAAATAAATGATGTTTTAACCATATTAAAAAGTTTCTAAATTTCATTAATTCTAAAAATACTGATAACGTTATCTCTCTTCATTAAAACTAAAAAAATGGTAATAAAATGGTTCATTTATCAGAGTTTTATTTAGCATTGAAAAAATGAACTTTTATCACCTCTAGAAAAAGTTCTTATAAAATTCCACACACTAAACTTAAAATTTACAACACATTGCAAAAAAAATATAATTTATTTTTAATTTAATTTAAATCATGATACAACAAAAAAATATTGTAAAATGCTTATAAATATTCCAAACATCAGAATGTATCGTTAATTTATATCTACAATTAATCCCAAACATCAAAAAATTCAAAAATATTGTTCTTTAGATCTGGTCTCTCAAAAGAGTCTGGTCATGGTACCAGTTGAAAAAAACAACTCCAACTCAAACAAAAGAGTGCATCTGTATAAAAAAAATATTTATTTTGTTAGTAATATTATCAAGAAATAAATTAAATTTAAATATGACATAATATTTTAATAATCACTACCATATATTGTGCCTTAGTCTACATTTTCTTTTATCAATGATATACAAAAAGTGATGATAAAGTTACCTTTTATCTGTATTAAAAAACCATGATAAAAATGCACCCTTTATTAGTGCTTTCTTGAGTGCTGATAAAAGATGATTATTATCAATTCTTTTATTAATGGTGATGAAAAATTTAATAAAAAATATTATTGATAAATATAAAATTATCATATTTATATTAAAAAATAAATATTTATTTATATACATTAATTACAAAATGCATGTATATAATTAATATAGTTATGATATATTGATAAGCATATTTTAATAATTGAAAAAATTACATAAATATAAATGGTGTATTGTTAATATGTGATATCTGAACTTATATATTTATATCAATGTCTATATGCTTATATGTCTTTTCATTATGTTTTATGTGTGTGTGTTCTGCATATGTGTATATATTAAAAATTATCTAGGACGGGGAAATTAAAAATCTACAAAGAAAACATGAAACACACACTTGTAGGAAGCTGGGGATACTCAAAATCAAGACCCCCTGACACCCCATAGACCCACCACCAATGAGATAGGCCCGGAGGATTGGATATGTGTATATATAGATATTGTACATGTATAGATGTATTGTAATGACTAAATGTTTTATCATTGGAATTCCTTTCTTAGAATTATATATTATAGTATAATCACATAATATTACTTATAGAACACATTACGATCCTTATAAATAAAGAATGAGTGAAATAAAAGGTATCTCTTGAAGTTAAGGAACATATACTAATGAAATTGTAACTTGAACTTTAAAATAGAATTGTGACCCTTTTGAATAAAAAACCATCCAATTTAATAGTAACCTCACCAATAAAAGTATAAATAAAATTTATCCATCTTATATGGGACAATATCATATAATTATATCATAGTATAAGTAAATAAAGTTTTTAAGAATTATTAATAAAGTGTTGGTATTTTTGGAAGTCTTATATATTTTTATGATTAATTTAATAAATTAAAAGAAAATTTATTTTCATAAAATGAATTCAGAAATTATTTTTTTCATTATTATGATCATAATATAATTTTATGAGGCCTTTAATAATTTTTCAAAGTGTTAGCAAATTAGTTTTAATTTTAACATTTGTATTTTTCAAATAAATTATGATGTTAATTAAAAATTAAATTTCTCATATTTGGAAAAATGTTTTTGAAAAATTGAGTTCCTTTTTTTATTCTACATGTTCAAGAATGGTTAGGTTAAATTTTTGGGATTTTTCTAAAATACTTGAATTTTTGATGAATAGTGAAATATGAAAATTTACCAAATAAGATAAATACATGAATTATTGAGTCATGTATGATGTTATTCGAAGGTAAGAACCCTTAGTTCGAAATCACACGCTCTCTTTACTATTTTTTGTAACAATTATCAAGACTATTCATAGTCTTGAGAAAAAAATATTAAACAAATGATAAAAATAATGGGAAACCCCTCCTCTCCCCCACTATAAATACTACCCCTATTTACCTATTATCTTTAGTCCTCTAAAGACTTTTTTCTAGTCAAAAGTTTGCTCAAATATCTCCATAATCCCCTACCCCATGTCCACAATCCGTTGGTCTCTTAAAAAGACCAAATACTCTCCCTTGAAGATGTTCCCAAGGATGTTATATTCAAGAGGTAAACTCCTCTTTTCATTTCTTTTATTTTCTTTCAAGATCCATTCTTTATTTTTATTTCCTCACCTAATTTAATCCAAATGTTATGATAACTTTGGTACCTTAAATTTAATATAATGTTTTTATGATAATGGAATAATTTGTAATCTTATTTCCTTTCCCCTCTTTTTATACTAGAAATTAAAAAACCGTCCTAGATGTGATAATTTATCACATTTATGGATGGCAAGTTTTTAATTATTATTACCATCTTCAATTCTAGTCATGAAACCATGTTTATTGTTTAAGTCGACTATAATATATGTATTATGTCTAATTTGAGGTTTTTTAATCTTTTGTACACATGAAATTAGTTTATAAAGAAAAATGTGTTTGTTGTGACTAAAAACCGCCAATTGACCATAACACTTATCATTAATGTTTCATATAATGATTCATCTTCACTCCAAATAACCAAATGAATTTTATAACCATTTAATATTATTAATTTTCACTAATAACATAAAAATTCAATTCTGTACAACTATTATCATCTTACATGTTTATATTTACATATATATATAAGAAAACTAGTCATGAAAACCAAGGAAACAAACGCTCCCAAACAATGAAATTGAACCTCTTAACCCATTAAAAAGACCATGAATGAACTTAATACGCTTAAAATAAACCAATTTTATGAATAAGAGGTTATTTATATATTAATTAATTAATGTAATTTGGTTATCCTGGAAATTAAAATCAAGTGAAGGACACTACTGGACTTAAGGTAAGGGATTCTACCGGAACTTCTATTATTCCTTCAGGTTTCTCTATCTTTATTATTACCCAAATGAAGTTATATGTTATTTTATTTATATCTTATAAATTCTGAGTAAATTCTCCAAACACTTCTATAAAAATCCATTCATCATTCTCATTTAGGGATATACGTGTTTTTAAGTGGTTCCCTCATCAATACTTACTGATAAGAAAACCCGTTTAAGGGAACTTTCCAAATTATTACCCAATTTTAAGTTAACTCTATAATATTCTTTAAGGAACTGTGAATTTAATAAAACCACAATTTTTTTTATGAAAAAATTTCTTGGTTCAATTCTGGTTTTATATAAAATATTATACCCTTTTCTAATTTAAGTGATCTTTGACTTTTTCCTTAAATCACACTGAAATGTTTTAATTATAATGTTTCTTAAATGCTATTTTTGCATGTTATCACTTAAAATTTAAATCAATTGTAATTATATATTCCTATTATACCTTATCAATTTCCATTCATGATCTAATTCCTTTCCTTAAAGGACACTTTTATGATATGCCCATTTGTTATTCTTTATGACATGCATATGATACCCATTTCTTTCCACAGGTAACCATTATGTTTATGTATGAATGATTATATATGATCATGTATGTGGAAATTATATTCATGAACCTGTTATGATAGGTGCACATAGATATCACTTTAATTCATTTGAAAAAGTTGAGTCTCATATGATGTCATGTGCAACGGTCTTGGCAGTTAGACTTGACTCGTGCCACCATGTCAAATGGTCTTGGTGGTTAACCTTGACTTATGATACTCTATGTGAAATGAGTCTAGAATCATGTTAAATTCATTTTTTATGTTTCTTCCATATTACTATTAATCCTTGTTTACATTATCCCATGTTCATATGTAATTATTCCATATGTTCTAGGCCTTTTTATATCTTTAAGTCGTTCCCTCTAACTAATGTGCTAAATATTTGTTCTTATGTTTATTCACTCCCTAGGATTTTTAGCTCATACATTTTTTCATGTTATCCCTAGGTTATTCTATTAATATGTATGAGAAAAGTGGATTCTGGGATATATTTATGAATACTTAATAAATAAATGTTTTATTTAGTCTCATGTTTTAAATTTTATATACATGGTCTTCCAAGACACTATACATTACGATACTTGGCTTGTAATACGATGTTTTATTATGAAAATAAATCAGGTAATGATATGTGTAAAGGGATATGGTCAATATAGTTGGTATCATATGATGGTATAGTTATTTTCTTAGATTTGGAATAGAGGACTTTAGTAATAACTTTATGGATGATACTAAGTATAAAAAACATCCCTAAATTTTGGTAAGTATAGAGTAAGTGGTTTATCAAGAAAATTCATCTCTGTCTAGATAAGAACATGTTCATGTGGATATATAATGGATATATCTAGGGGTAAAATCTGAAAACACCACTTTAAGATAGAATTTAATGGGAACTAGTGCACGACAATGGGCCTTACTGTACTCCTGGTTTGACACTCCCAGGCGATATGATTTGGTAAATTCATAATCTTAGTAAGATCCATTATTAATGAAAAAAGAATCCTATAAGAATATATGTTAGGAAACAGATCATGGATAACCTATATTAAAACCTAGGGAATCAAAAGTTAGGATATACTTTTCCTTTAAGCTTTTATCCTTTTATGTTTAAATCTTATTTTTTTTATGAATAATAGATAAGTATTCAAGTTATCTAATTGTATGTTATTTTTATAGGTTAATGGAAGGAAATAGAATAACATGTTCCAACAATCAATTTGATAGTAAATGTGATGATTTTACTAATGATATTTTTTGATATGATGGTAACGGGTGCTCAAAACATTATGATAATACTTACTCAGTAGGACCAAGTTATGAATAATAACTTGAATCCTATAGAATAACCTCTTCCTCCATGGAGAGAGAAAGTTTACATTGAATACTTCATGTGGAAAAGGACTCCCATGTTTGGTGGAGCTTCCAATCGCCTTTTCATAGAAAAGTGGATTAACTCAATTGAAAAGTTATTCTCTGTCCTATAGTGCTCATAAGTAGAGAAAGGCGTCCAGTAGGTCTATCATTATTATGGGGAAGCTAATCAGTGTTGGAATCTAATCAATAATACGATGTCCTAAGAGGAAATTGATTCCATGGATTGGGAGGAATTCAAGAAAATGTTTTTCAATAAATATTTTCCCCTAACCCTCCATCTCAAGAAGGAAAGTGAGTTCCTCAGACTTAAGCAGAAAGGAGATGATCCCATTAGGGAGTATGAATAAAAATTCACAAGGATTTCAATATATTCCTATGACTTTCTCATAAACACCAAAATAATGTGGATTACTTATTTAGAGGACTAAATCCAAGTCTACGAAAAGTATTGGTGATTCCATAATTTGATAGTCATGAATAGATAGTTTGTTGTTCCCTCAATGTTTCAATGGAGATCAGAGAATCTCAATGGTCTCATAGGCCTAGTGAAAAAAATAAAAATAATGGAGTCTAATATGATTGGTTCCTAAAATAAATACCATGATGGAAATAATATAGAACATCCCAAGTGTAAAAATTGCGTGAAGAAACATCTAGAGAACTATCTAAAGGGAACTGGGAACTGCTTCAAATGTGGAAGAATGGGATATCTCGATAAAAATTTCCAGAGGGATATGAAGAATACCACTAATTCATTAGAATAAAGGAATGGTTAGATCAACACTCAGCCTATAGTTTAGTGTTACAACTAAAAGAAACATGTTCTTAATGTGAAAAATTTACCTAAGCCAAGGGTTATCAATGGAAATAAACAAACACCTCCATGGAAACAAGGAAGGTATTTTGCTATCACTACTACTGAAGTGGATCTATAGAAAGATGCGGTGAAAGGTATGCTAGTTGTTCATTCCAGAATAGAAAAAATACTATTTGATTATGGATTTACTCATTATTTCATATCTTTCAGGTTTTTTATAACTATTAAAACCCAACTCAAAATTTTGAGGTTGAGTTATATTTGAGAACAAAAAATAGGGAAATTATTGCATCCAAGGTTTATAACTCCTCCCTAGTAAATTTTTGTGTACTGAAACTCCCAAAAAATCTTGTCATACTTCCTTTGGTAGATTTAGATTCTATTTTGGGCATGGATAGGCTATTGTTATACAAATACAACATTAACTGTCAGGAAAGGGAGATAAATCTCTAAATCCCATAGTATCCCCCAATCCTATACAAGAGTAAGGAGGAAGATGAATCTCCTTCAGAATAACTTTCCCAAGTGTAGATAATGTTTCTTATTGATTAAGAATATCTTGATCAAATGATTGATAAAAAAACATGATACTTCTGAAAGATTTTCTCATCGTTAGGAATTACACTGATGTATTCTCTAAATAATTTCCTGGTCTTACTCCTGATTGAGAGGTTGAGTTCTCAATTTCACTTATTCCGCGATCCCTACCTATATCAAATACACCTTATAAAATGGACATTCTAGATCCAGAAGAGGTGAAGAATTAGTTACATGAGAAACTAGAGAAGGCTTTTATAAGCCCAAGTGATTCACTATGGGGTGTGATAGTCATATTTATCAAGAAAAAGGATGGATCAATGTGCCTATGCATTGATTATCTTGAGATAAATAAAATCATGATAAAGAACAAGTATCCCTTTCATTGGATAGATTACTTATTCAATCAGCAACATGGGGCTAGTTATTTTTCTAAGGTAGAACTTTGGTCGAGATATCACTAATTAAAGTTAAAGAAGAAATATATTCCCAAAAATACATTTTAAAAGAGGTATGGACACTATGAGTTCATAGTGATTCCATTTAGACTCACCAATTCTCCAAAAATATTCATGGATTTAATTAGTTGTGTCTTTAGAGATTACCTCGACAAATTTGTGGTAGTCTTTGTCATTGATATTATTATTTACTCCAAGATTAAGGAGGAACATGAGGATCATTTGAATGTTGTACTCCTGACTTTAGAAAGGAGAAAATTTATGAAAAATATAGTTAATGTGAGTTATAGATGAAGGAAGTTTCATTCTTGGGGAATTTCTAAGAAAAAGACAATAGAAAAGTGGCCCAGGCCAACATCTATAATGGAGATCCACAGCTTTATGGGTCTAGCTGGGTATTATCGAATTTTTTTGAATAAGTTCTCGTGATTTTAAAACCTAATTAACAAGATAACATGGAATTAAGTGAAGTATTTATGGACTCAATAATGTGAGGAAATCTTTAGGGACCTCAAAACGAGACTTCACTTCACTAGTACTCACACTCCCAACAAGTGAAGAACTATTTGTGGTGTAAAGTGATGCTTCAAAGAAAGGATTAGGTTGTGTACTAATGAAAAATGATAAATTTATAGAATATGACTTAATACAATTAAAAATCCATGAGAAAAACTATCTTGCAAATGATCTGGAGTTGGTAGATGTGATCTTTAATTTGAAAATTTGGCAGTATTGTCTCCATGCGGAGAAGTGTGAGATATATACTGATCACAAGAGTCTCAAATATATATTCACACAAAAATATCATAATATTAGCTAGTGAAGATGGTTAGATCTCATTATGGATTATGATTTCTCAATCCACTACCATCACTGTAAGAAAAATAAGGTGGCAAATTCTCTAACTAGAAAGAATCATGCATCTTTATTAATGATTAGAATTTAAAAGGATCCAATATTATTATATTTGTAGAGGATTTACATGGGAATAATTAAGATAGGATAATCATAAATCATTTCTCAAATGATTGCTCAACCAACTCTCATGGAGAGAATAAAAGATTCTCAAAGAAAATATGTGGAAATTATGAAAAGGGTGGAAGCCGTTAGAAATGGAAAATCCTCTGAGTTCAAGATTGATGAGGAAGGAGTTGTAAGATTTGGGTCACAATTATTTGTAGCATCCAATCCAGAGATAAAGAAGGAGCTTCTAAATGATGTGCATATCTCACCCTTCTCTATTCACCTAGGGAGCACAAAGATGTATCAAGATCTCTGAGGGAAATTTTGGTGGGGAAATACGAAGAAGGAGATTTGTAAATATACATCATGGTGCCTGGTATGTCAAAAATTGAATACTGAAAGACAAAATTCTAAGGTTAGGTTTCATCCACTATCCATACCAACATAGAAGTGGGAGAACATCACAATGGAATTTGTTACTGGAATTCCAAGGACATCTAGAGGAAACAATGTTATATGGGTCATTATGGATCACCTTACAAAGGAAGATCAATTTATCAAAATTCAAGAGGAATTATCATTGGATCAATTTACATTGATATATATCAAAGAGGTGGTAAGGCTGCATGGATTACCACTATCTATTATATCCAATAGAGATCCAAGATTCATCTCAAAGTTCTGGAAAAGTCTCCATCATGCTCTAATCATTAAACTGAACTTCAGTATTTCCTACCATCCTCAAACTAATGGCCAATTTGAGTGAACTATTCATACATTGGAAGATATTTTGAGAGCATGTTATGTGGACTTAAAAGGATACTGGGACCAATTTATTCCACTGGTCAAATTATATTACAAAAATAGTTTCAACTCCAGCATCTGAATGGCACCATATGATGCCATTCATGGTAAAAGGTGTAGAACAACAGAATGTTGTGATGAATTCAGTGAGAATGGGATGATAGGACCTAAAATGGTCAATGAAATGGTCAATGAAATGGTGGAGAAGGTTAAAACCATTCAACCTCACATAAAGGAATCCCAAAGTTAACAAAAGAGTTATGCAGACAATCGACGATGGGACCATGGGCTCAAATTTGGAGACATGGTATTCCTCTGCATATCTCCATGGAAGAAGTTCATGAGGTTTGGGAAGAAAAGAAAGATAAGTCCCATGTACATCGGTCCCTTAGATATTCTTGATCATGTTGGATCTGTGGCCAATCTACCAAGACTTCCACCTACCATGTCTAAAGTACATTATGTATTCCTCATATCCTTCATAGGGAAGTATATACTAGACCCTTCACATGTACTATCTTCATAGGTGGTTTAGTTAGATAATGATCTTTATTACGAGGATAATCTAGTGAAGATCTTAACTTGTAGATAGAAATTTATATGATACAAGACTAATCACTTGGTCAAAGTACTATGATAGAACCATAAGTATGCATAGAAAATATTGGAATTAGAGGAAGCAATGATGGAAAAGTAACTGCAACTATTTACGGATCAAAATGTAAAATGAAATTTCAATGGAGAAATTTCATAAGGGTGGAATAATGTAATGACCGAATGTTTTATCAATGTAATTCTCTTATTATAATTATTTTTTATAGTATAATCACATAAGCTTACTTATATAATGTATGACCCTTGAACACCCTGAGAGGGGAGGGGTGAATCAAGGTGTCAAATTATTCTTTAAAAGGGACACATATTGTTCTCACATTGGTAGGAACCTATTAAACCTATATAGAGGATTTGAATAGAAATAAAACAATCACATGTAGGAAGATGACACAACAGTTTTACTTGGTTCACCACTATGTTCTACGTCCAAGGATAATATGCCAACAGTGTGTTGGTCGTACCTAAATCCACAATTTTTCACAAGTTTGTGGATTACAAGGTTCAGTATTAGTCACTCTATGGAAGACACACTACCTTTAAAATGGTTCAGTGATAGCTCACTATGTCCCTCAGATCACTTCCATCGACTCCCCCTAGCTAATTGCCATGAGAGAAGTCTAACTCAGTTTATCAACTTGAAGGTCGCTTCAATAGATTTGCACTGAAGTCTTTGTCTTTGTCCAGTAAGAGACACTTCTTACATTGAAGTCCAAAAATGATGCACTTGAAAGCACTGATCACACAGACTAGAAATCAAAAGAATGATAAAATCTTCACAATTCACTAGTGCACGCCACCTGATCTTGCATGTAAGATTTGGGATTTGTCATGCAAGATGACTTTCACACAACACCTTCCTTCCACGCAACCCTAATCTTTCACACAACTACACCAAAGGGTTCAATTTATATTTTTATACTAAAGGAGCACGTTGTGAGCAAGATTAAATCTCTTCAAATATTTCACACACAAATCTTTTATGTGGCAGAGCAACCAGCTTTTCTTTGTAAAACTATTAAGTCTTTCATGGGGGTAGCTGCATATTTATAATCTATAATGACCCTACGTGTTGTTGAGTCAATAAGGTTTTCCTTATGACTTTTCCATTCCTTCATATATGGGGGATATTGTTAAGTCATTAAGGATTTCCTTATGACTTCACGATTCCTTATTATTTTGAAAATCACAAACACCTTATCTCAAGGTAAAACTCTTTTTATCCAATGTTTTACTTCTATAAGGAAAAATTTCCTTCCCCAAGGAAATTTATCCTTACCTTATTTTACTTATTTCTTTATCTTGTCTAAGTATAAAATTCGGTGTCATAACTAAATCCTTTGAATCATATAATACTTAGATATGAAGAATTCTATTTAAGACTCCGAATTCTAGATACGAACATTTATGAAGTTCAACTCCGAATTATGGATACAAACTCTCATGAAGTTCAACTACGAATTCTGGATACGAACTATCATGAAGTTCAACTCCAAATTTTGGATACGAACTCTCATGAAGTTCAAATTTGAATTATGTATACAAACTCTAATGAATTTCAAATCTGAATTATGGATACAAACTCTCATGAAGTTCAATTCCAAATTCTGGATACGAACATTATGAAGTTCAACTCCGAATTATGGATACGAACATTCATGAAGTTCGACTCCAAATTCTGATTACGAACTTATGTAAAGTTCGACTATGAATTCTGATTACGAATTCTGGACACGAACTCTTCTGAATTCAGATTCCAAATTAAGATTACGAATTATGGTTACGAACTTCTCTAAGTTATGACTCTGAGTTCCCTAAATTCAGACTCTGAACTCTTATGAGTTATGACTCTGAATTCTCATGAACTCTGACTCCGAACTTTATAAGTTCAGGTTCCGAATTCTTATGAATTTATATTCTGAATTTCCTTGAAATTAAGACTCTGTAATTCTATAGAATTTTGGTTCTAAATTCCTAAAAAATAGAATCCAAATATCCTTGTACTATAGACTCTGAATTCATTTTTGGTTATACTCCGAACATTCATTTCCTTATATTCCAAATACCAAATAATAGTTACGCTTACACTCATTTTTTAATAAAATGATGTCATGCTTTCATTTATCAACTAACTGTTGTCTGAGTGACACATGTATAGGTCCCTCCAAAATTCACGGAAGAATTTGACCGTGGGAAGAGGGAGCCGACCGTTGGAACCGTGACTATAAATAGAAGCTCATTTGAAAGAGTTAGAGACTTTTCGAGACTTTTTTCAAAGTGCTGGTGGAGTGATTTCTAAAGAGATATGCTCTTACAAACTCTCAAGATTCATGCATAAAGTTTTGAACTACTTGTTCAAAATTTGCTTCGTGCATATTTTCTTAGTGTAGAGGTTTGATTTCGTTGAAATTAGAGACTTCGGGTTGTGAAGTCAGAGGTGCTGATTTCCTTACAAATTGAGGGCTTGCAGGGATAACACGATAGATACCGATCCTTGTATTGAGGGCTTACCTAGGTTTGGGTAAGACAAAATTTCTTGAAAGTATAAATCATGGCACCTTTTATCCAGGATTGTTGGATACCCTCCTCTTTGGGTTAAAAGAGTTACTACTTGTTACTTGTAGTATTTTGTTTTCTACTGTGTATTTTAGTTTTTGAGGCAAGTATAACTTTAATATACTTCCTTAAACTTATACTTTGATTTTATAGGATTCTATACGCTTTAACGTATAATCTTAGTTGGTGTAAAATTTTGTTAAGTTTCATTTCTGGAATCACTTTTCCAGAATCAAGCAAGATAATATAACTTAGAGGTGTTGTAAAGTTTGGTTACACAAAATTTCCTTAGGGATTTTTAAAAGTACAATTCACCCCCTCTTGTATTTTATCATCTCATTACATATTTGATCCTAAATTTGGTATTATAGAGTATATCATACTCACATACCATCTCACAATTGGTATCAGAGGATTGGTTCAATCTGAATTAATCTCACGATCAGATTCAGAAGGGAATTCTCAGAATTGAACTTCCATATTCACACGTTTTTGGAATATGTTTTTCAGAATCACACAGTTCATATTCATTACTGATTAGAGATACAATATCTAGTTTCTTTCTTAGAATATTTTCTCTTTTTTACAAACTCATAATACTAAAAAGTTTGTGTGCCAAAGATTTGCTTAATAATGGCAGGTTTACATGTTGGTTCTATTGATAATCTAAATCCTACCAGACCTTCTGTTTTCGATGGAAATGATTATGAGTACTAGAGAGATAGGATGAACAATGTTTTTATCAATACTGGAGTTGATAACTATCTAATGCAGACTGGAGATTATAAGATTCTAGATAAGGAATTCAGAACCTTTATGAATTAGGAGAAATAAGAATATCAAGCAAACTTCAGAGTCAGAAATACTTTGTTATGTTCCATGACTAGGAACATCTATAGTCAAATATCATCTTGTGAAGTAGCAAATAGTATCTGGAAGAAACTTGAAGTGACACATTTTTGTACATCTAAAGTCATAGAGACAAGAAGAGCTATGTTTTGAGCTGAATACCATAGCTTTAACTTTCCCTATGGAGAACCTATAAGCAAAGTATATAAAAGGTTTGTGACTGTCATGAATAGCTTAAAATATATGGGAGAAAACGGTTTGGATGATGAGGATCTTGTATACAAGATCATAGATATCATTCCAAATGAATGGGAGTCCAAGAGGACAGCTATTGATGAGAACAGGAAAGTCACTCAGATTTTCTTAGATGAGTTGTTTGGAACTCTTCTTCAGCATGAAACCAGAATGAAGAGAGATGCTGAAAATGTTAAGAAGAAGAATGAGAATGGAGGTGTTTATTTCATAACCACTTCTAAACATATGAAATCCAAGACCTTATAAAGAGTAACTAGATCAAAGATAAAGAAAGTCATTTTTCAGTTAGAATCTAGTGACACAGAAAAGTCTGAGAATGAATTAGCTAATCTTGCTCAAAGAATGAACAAGATTGTAACTCAAAAGAACCATCAAAATAAGTAAAAGAAGAAAGACTACAAATATAATAAAGATGGAGAAGATACGTGTTATGAATGTAGAAGAATAGGTCACATCAGACCTGATTGTACTTTGTTGAAAAAGAAAGAAAAGAGAGAAAGGAATTCAGAAAGGAACAAGAAGAAATTCTTTCGATCAAAGTAAAAGAAAAGCCTTAAAGATAATGATACTTGGAGTGCTAGCTATAGAAAACCTTCATAAAGTGAATATTTTGAATATGATTCATCAACATAGAAGAATATGGGATTCATTACTACTAATTATTTCCCTAATACATGTCTTATAGACAAGGTACGCTCTGCCGAGGCTTTAACAAATTTATCTCCTGATAAGAATTACTATTCCGAAAATAGCACTTCTAATGAAGATACATCATCCTCAGAAAATGAAGAAATTCCATCATATGAAGAAGTTTCTAGATTTTCAAAGTTACTTGAAGCAAGAAATAGTAAAATTTATAATAAATTAGACAAGAAAAATACTAGGGAAGAAATTCTTACAAAAGAGATTTCAGATCTTTCTAGAGATCTTGGAGATAAAGATGAGCTTTTAGAAAAACATTCTAAAGACCATGAGAAATAAAATTCTGTTTAGGAAGAACTTTATAAAAATCTTAAGAATGCTATTTTAGAGATAAACGTTTATGAGGAAAATTTTAACTCTAAGGAAATGATTCCTGAGGATAGGAATCTAGTCATCAGACTAAAATACCAAATATTTTCTCTTAAGAAGCTTCTTGCAAACTTTACCTCTGGGAAGGAAAATTTTGACAAGATGTATCCTCAAATTAAACCTCAAAGAAGCACTACTGTAGTAGGTTATACTCACCAAAAACTGATTTTCAAAAACAACTATTTTGTTCCTTCTAGATCCCCTTTTTGCACTAAATGTCAAAGTGGTGGGCATTGGAAGAAAAATGTCTCCTTGAATAAACTTCAGTCTCTTGGGTTTCATACAGCTTATTTTTCTAAACAAATGTGGATTCCCAAATTTTTTTATCTAACAATTTCGGAACCAAGAAAGTTTTTATTCCGAAAGTCTAAATATTTTTTTTCAGGAAAATAGAGAAGGTGCCAACAGAAATACATGGTACATGGATAGTGGATGTTCCAGGAATATGACTGGTAACGAAAATTATTTTGAAAATGTTATCAAGATGAAAGGAGGAAAAGTAACATTCAGAGATAATGCTTAGGGAGAAATTATTGGTATTGATAAAATCATTCTTCTTGGAAAAACATTGATTTCAAATGTTTTATTCATAAAAGGGGATATCATTCTTCAATTTATCAGAACACAAGATCAACCCGCTGATATTTTCAAAAAACATTTACCCTCCCATAGATTTGAATACATTAAATAAAAGTTAGGAATGAAAACCATAAGGTAATTCTCCTCAATCACTTCTTGTTGGACCATTCTCCTTATAGTAGTAAACTTCTTTTCATAGGGGGAGTACATTTGTTTCTTTTCGCAATGAAAATTTTCATAGTTAGTTTTTCAATATTTTTCGTACCGAAGTTTTTCAAATTTTTCGTAATGAAGTTTTTCAATATTTTTCATAATAAAGTTTTTCAATATTTTTCGTAATGAAGTTTTTCAATATTTTTCATAATGAAGTTTTTCAATATTTTTCGTAATGGAGTTTTTCAATTTTTTCATAATGATGTTTTCAAAAAAAAATTCCATAGTCAGTTTTTCATAATGAAGATTTTCGTACTCAAAATTTTCGTAATGGAGTTTTTTTTCATTCAAAATTTCTTTAATGAAAATTTCCATACTCAAATTTTTTGTAGTGAAGTTTTTTGTAATCAAATATTTGGAATCAAAAGTTCACCAAAGAAGAATTTTCCTCAATACGAATAATTATCCTGATAATCCAAAAGTTATGATTCTTTCTTAAGTTTTCGTAATCAGTTTTACTTGCTAGTAGTTTCTTTTTCTTTTAAAATTTCTCGGATTAAAGTTTCCCGAAATCGAAATTCTTTTTGAAACCTCAAAATATCGGATCCTACCAAATTTTCCTTGTGGCTATTATTTCAACCGTCTGATCAAATCTGAAGATTTCTTAGCCATTGGATTCAAATGGGAAGTTCAACTGTCACTTCATTGCCTATATAAAGGGGACCCCCGATGTTTATCCCACATCAGTTTTCAAAGATTGTGAGTGTTGAAGCTCTGCCTCTCTACAAAATCTTGTTCCAAATTCTTCTAAAGTGCTCAATTCCGAATGCCTACAGAAGTTCCCTCTCAAGATATGTCTTCTATCAATCCTATTCTGGAGTTGAAAATTTACAAGGAGAGGTTTGTTCATCCGAACTTCTTTAATAAGTATGACTCTATTATTTCCAATAACATCAAGCTCAATGGATGGAAAGTGTAGCTATTTAAAAGACAAGATCTGAGGATGCTATCTATTCGGATATTCTCATAGAATTTTATGAATCAGTTTGCTTCTTTAAGGAAGAAGGTAGAGAAAAATTCTCCTTCAAGAGTTATGGAAAGACATATAAACTCTCTTACACCAAGGCTGCGAGCTTGGTGGGGCTCTCGTATAATGGAGAACCCAACTTTTTCTCTCACAAGCTTCCAGATGTTCAATGAAGTTTCATCAAGGTGAAATCTATGGAATGCCTTGGTCTTACTGATGTAAAGACAACAAATATTTCCCATCTATCTACCAAAAATCAGATTCTACAGTTATGGGTTCAAGGTCTCATCGTACCGAGAAAGGGTGACAAGGACACCTTGAAGAAAAGTGATATGTACATCTTGGATTTTTTAGCAAATCTAAGGAAGTTCAACCTCATGAAGCACATCCTCATTACAATTGAGAACATTAAGAATGAGAATATGAGAGCTCAAATTATTATGTATCCTGCCCTTCTCTCCAAGATCATTGTTCAGTGTCTTGAATCTTTCAATATCCCCTGTAGTTCCAAGACGAGGAATTGAAAAGTAATGCTGATCAGTGATGAAACACTAAAAAGAATTAAGTTTGGTTTCTCCAAGGAGACAAGAGAATTTTTTTTATATGCCTAAGGATGAGGCAGAAGCCATTTTGAAAAATATAGAAGAAGTTGAACCTTCAAAGAAGGCCGGAAAGAAAATAAAGTTGAAGGATGTGGAAGTAGAAGACAAAACCCCTTAGTCTAAGGGAGTCCAACCACACCTCCTAAACCCAAGAAGAAAAAATCCTACCCATATGAAGTTGTAGAAAAATGGAGGGAGGATAAGAAGAAAAGAAAAGTAGGGGAGCCACCATTCGGTTTGGATCCTGCTGAGGCTAAGGCCTTGAAAGAATCAACTGCTGAAGATCTTGAGAAGCATGCCAAGGAAAATAATCTGAAGAAGAAGATGTAGGAGTCTAAAATTTATCAATCCCTTTTGAGGGATACTGAAATTATATCCTAGAATATCCCTGTTCTGAATTCCTTCTTAGTGGAACCATTACCTGAGACTCTGGGTAAGAGGTTTATGACTCCGGAAAAACCACAAGAGAAGATTGCAGAAGAGAAGAAAGCTGCAGAAGAAGTAAAAAAATATGAGACCAGTGGTGGCTCTAAGGATGTGATAAAGCAAGTAGAATACTTTCCTAAAAAGGAAAGTGATTCGGAAAAGTTCTCAATCCGTACATCTCAAGCCGGATCTTCAAAACATGCTACTTTGGGAATAGATGAGAAGGATGAAGAGGAATTAAACAAGTTGTTCGAGGAAGTGGGTCATAATCATGACTTCATTCTTCCTGAAGATGTTGAGGTAGGAGCTGAAAAAGAGAAAATTGATGAAGATAAGATTGTACAGTTATTCAGAAGTGAGCCTAAATCTCCTAATGAAGAACCTATTCTGAGAATCAACAAGGGGGAAAAAGTGGTTGATGATACCCCAATGAAAGATATTTTGAGGAAGAAAGAAGATGAAGGAACCTCTAAGAGGAAGCTAGTAGAGTTAGAGGAAGACCCATATCCAAGTAAAATGTCTGATTCAGAGTCATCTGCCTTAGGACATGATTTTGTTGTTAAATCTCTGAAGAAGTTGGTGGATACCATTCCGATTTTTCCCGAAATTGATTCTAGATGCCAGATGATTTAGCATAGCATGAATCAAAAGTCAGACTCTGTATACATGGTGATGGATATGTAGGATCGAAATAATGATGTAGATGCCCAATATACAAGAGTGGGGGGGGGGGGTGAATTGTATACTTTAAAAATTCCTTTGGAACCTTTAAAGTTAGTTATGAAAAATGGTGTTTTCCTTAAGAAAAGGAAAGGGCTAAGTTTAACAAAGTTAAACTAATCAAATTCACAACACCTCCAACACCAAATGAAAACATGGAAAGATATTCCTAAAGTAGGTTCCGGAAATATGGTTCCGGAAATTGAAACTTAATAAGAGATTACAATAAGAGATTCTACCTTAAATCATATAGAATCTAAATGAAACAGAGTATAAGTAGGGAAGTATAAGAAAGTTATACTTTCCTTACAATACAATATACAGCGGAATTAAACAAGTAGTAAAACTACAAGTAACAAGATATAAGTCTTTTAACCCAAAGAGAAGGGTATCCAACAACCTTAGATAAAGGTCCCTTGATTTATACTATCGAGCAAGTCTGTCTTACCCACACCAGGGTAAGACCTCGATACGAAGATCAGAGTGTCTCTATCTTGCTATCCCCGCAAGCCCTCAACTTCAAGGTAGTTGGCAACCTCTATCTTCCTCAGCAAGGAATCCCTCAACTTCATGGTGTTGGAAACCTCTGTCTTTCTATCTCCGGAAGTCCTTGAATGTAATCACCAACATTCGGAGTCACACGAAGCAAAAACTGAATGAGCGGTTCAGTACTCACAAGGCATGAAAAGATTTCTCTCTCTAGAAATCACCTTAGCAGCATGTGGTCTCTAGATTGATCAAATTAATTGTCTTTCGAGCTCTTTAAAATGAGCTCCTATTTATAGGCAAATTTCAAACGGTCAACTCCCTCTTCCAAAGGTCATATTTTCCATGTAATTCGGAGGGACCTGTACACGTGTAACTTAGCCAACGGTTAGTTTATAACAGAATAGACAACATCGTTTCATAATAAAACAAGTGTAACAGAATGTACGACACCATTTAAAATATAACTTAAAAGTTCGGAATGAAAGTTCAGAGTGTAAACAAAAATAATTTTTCAGAGTCTAAACAAATACGGAGTGTATAAAACAAAGATGATCAGATTCTGTTTAATAGGTGAATTCGGAATGAGAATTCGTAATGAGAATTCGTCATCAGAATTCGTAATGAGAATTCATCATCAGAATTCGTAATGAGAATTCATTATCAGAATTCATAATGAGAATTCATCATCAGAATTTGTAATGAGAATCCATTGTCGAACTTCATAAGGATTCGTATCCTGAATCTGGAGTAGAACTTAATTAGAGTTCATATCCAGAGTTCGGAATGAAACTTTATCACAGTTCTCATCTTGATTTCGGAGTGAAACTTTATTACAGTTCTTATCCAGAATTCGAATCCCAAAACAGAATACTTCATATCAAAGTTTCAAACAATTCTGAGAAAATAGAAATGAATCCAAATCTTATACTTAAGAAAAATATGGATGAAAATATGATAAGGATAATTTTTCTTACAAAAGTGATTTTTTCTTACAAAAACGATTTTCCTTATAAAATCAATTTTCATTATAAAAGCGATTTTATTAAAGATAAGGTGTTTGTGATTTTCAAAACAAGAAGGAATGAAAAAGTCATAAGGAAAACCTTATTTACTAAACAATCTCCCCCTTTTTGGAAATCACAAACATCCTTACGAAAAAGAAATTTTAAGAAGAAAGAAAAACATTAAGGCTTATCTCCCTTTTCTTTAAGGATATAGATAAATATGAATAACTCCCCCTTAGGCTTTGAAACTCTAAGGATCGTATTCTAGATTTCCATAATGACTTTTCATTACGAATAAGAAAGTCTTCTTTAAAGAGAAACGCCCCCTTAGATAAACTCTATTGGAGTTTGTTTTCTTTCTCACCCTTTGTTAAGATTATTTTTCGCTTTCATTAGAGCTCTTTTCCTTCTCCCCCTTTGTTATTTTCAAAAATAATTCGAGGGAATGGAGAATATAACAAAGTACCTGAAAAACAATTAGTAGCAACAAAAAAAGAAACGAGCAAGCACAAATTTTCATTAAGTTTGAAAAGCTCAACAACAAAGAAATTTAGATACAACAAAAGATCAGATCTTTTTATTTTGGATCTTTTTCCGTCACCATGAGACTCTTATGAATAGTCTTTATCTTCTTCAAATCTTTATGATCTTCCTCGTATTGCTTCTCTAACACAAAAATTCTTGCACTTTGGGCCTCGATCTTTTCTTCCTGAGCTTGAAGATTTTCTTCATGAGATTTAATCTTTTCTTCCTAAGCCTTTAATTTCTCTTCAAACTCAATCTGATGATCCCTTTTAAACTTCCAGTTTTGAGAAACAGAATTCAGCTTTCCATTCAGATCTCTGACTTCTTGAATCCGGAAGTTCTTTTCATCTGTCAGCTTTTCTTCAAAGGATGAAGTAAGCTCATTTATCTTCCTGTCTTCTGTCTCAATGGCATCCTTCACATTATCTTGAAATTCATCAAATAGCCTCATCTCTTCTACAGTTATCCTCGACCAGCTAGTCATCCTCTTGAAAGATATTTTGTGGGCTTCATAGCCGACAAAGAAAGTTTTGAACTGAGCCTCTATTTCAACACACTTTTCCATAACCATAGATACATAGTCTGTTTTCTGATTCAAAGTGTGTTGGATCATCTGGCATCTTGAATCAATACTTGAGAAAGTCAGAATAGTACCTACCAACTTCTTTAAAGACTAAACAATAAAGTCATGCCCCAATTAAGATGACTCCGAATCCGAAAATTTGCTTGGATAATATTCTTCTTCAAAATTCTCAACCTTCTTCTTAGAAGAATCACCAACTTCCCTTCTCTTTACTACCACAGAGCTTGGGGTATCAAAAAAAATTTGCTTTCCCTTGTCCTTTTTCGGAATAGAGTCATGTTCCAGAGTTCTCTTTTCACTATCAGAAATTTGCACAACATTGTCTTCCTCATCAGGAACCTTATGAGCACCAACCTCTACATTCTCCATTTGAGCAATATCATGTAGAAGTTATTCTTCCTCTGCATGATAAGCTACTTCTTCTTCTCCTTTCTCCTCATCCATCACTGGAGTGACTAGCTTCAATGATTCAGCTTCTGATGTTCGGAGCGATAAATGTTCCGAAGGTGTCCCCTTATAATCATCTACTTGCTTTAAAACATCTCCGGTTTCACCACTTCCTTCAACAACAGCTTCTTCTTCTTCCACTTGCTCAATCTGCTCTATTTCTTCAACAGGCTTAGCTACTGCCTCTTTTGGAGCAACAAAGTTCCTTCCTGGAGTCTCAGGTAGAGATTCCAAAGAAAAAGATCTTAGAACAAGAATGTTTGCTGAAACCATCTCATTGAATTTCAACAAAGCCTGAGCTACCTCATCTTCAGACATATTATTTTTTAAGCTTCTTTTCTTTGACTTGTTTTTCTAGCTCATCCGCAGTTCTTTCCTTCAAGGCCTTAGCCTCCGCAGGATCCAAGCCAAACTGAGGCTCCCCTTGCACTCTCTTCTCTTTTATCTCCCTCTATTTAGCAACTACCTCATCTGGGTAAGCTTTCTTCTTCTTTGGTTTTGGAGGTGCGGAGTGAACTTCCTTAGACTTGGGATTCTCTGCTTCTACTTCAACTTCTTTCAACGTTCTCTTCCTTACTAGCTTAGAGGATTCCGGATCAGCAACCTTCAGAACCGCTTCTTCTTGATCAGGTAAATCAATAAACTGACCAGTCTTCTAGTCAAAGGCTACATCCATCCTTTTGAGTGTACCATCACTCACCAGCATAAGTTTTCAAACTCTTGGATTAGACTTTCAAGCCTCCTTGAAATACTCAAGGCACCGAACTATGAACTTTGAGAGGATTGCTGGATACATTATAATCTGATCTCTCAGATTCCCTTTCTTAACATTCTCAAGAGTAATAATAATGTGTTTCATTAGGTTAAACTTCCTCAGATTTATCATAAAATATTGGATATAAATCACACTCTTCTTCAAACTATCTTTGTCACCCTTTCTCGATACGATAAGACCTTGTACCCATAATTCTAGAATCTGGAAATTTGTAGATAAACTAGCAATCTTCGGAGCCTTGTCATCTTCCAGTCCGAGAGTTTTTAATGCTTTTTCCTTGTCGAAGCTACCCTTTGAATCCGGCAACACATGAGATATGAATTCGGATTCACCTTCGTTATTCAGCCCTACCAAGCTAGCTGCCTTGGCATATGAAAGCTTATAAGTCTTACCATAAGACTTAAAAGAGAACTTCTTCCTTCCATCTTCCTTAAGAAAGGAGACTGTTTCATAGAACTCTATAAGAAAATCTAAATACACTTCATCTTGATTCCTAGGTTTTGACACCGCAACATCTTCCCATCCATTAAGCTTAATATTCTTGGATATAAGAGAATCATACTTGTTTAAGAATTCAGGATGAACTAGCCTCTCTCTATATACTAACCACTTCGAAATCGGCTTAGATGAAGACATGTCTTGAGAAGCTACTTCCATAGACATTCAGATCTGAAGACCTCTGAGAAGTTCGGAACAGAGAATGCTGATGTTCGGAACAGTCTTAAAATAGAAAGGCAGATCTTCGAGATGCTGGAGCTTGAAAACCGATGTGGGACAACCATTTGGGGTCCCCTTTATATAGGCAATGAGAAAACGGTTCAACTTCCACGGCTGATCGAACGATTATGACAAGCTTATATTAGATCTGACGGTCGAAAACCAATTCTCAAGAAAATTTGAATCCGATATTTTGAGGTTTTTATTAAAACAAAGTATTAAGAAAACGATAATCCGAAAACAAAATATAAGAAAATTCCAGCAAGTAAAGTATGACTACAAAAACCTGAGTAAGAAAATCATACCTTTCGGATTGGATTAGGATGATTATTCGTAATGGGTAATATAAAAATGACTATGAAAAATCTTTATTATGAAAAGACATAGTTCGCAAAACTCACTATGAAAAACAAACTCAGTACAGAAAAAAAAACTCATTATGAAAGATTCGGTATGAAAATCCCGTTATGAAAATACCAGTACGAAATATTCAATTCCAGAAATTTTCAATAAGAAAAATTCCATTCCAGAAGTTTTCTATACGAAAATATCCATTCTGGAAAATTTTAGTTCCGAAAATTCCCATTCTGGAATTTTAGTTCTAAAATGTTTGAAAAACTAACTTTGAAAAAAAATTAGTTACTCTAACAATCAAATGTACTCCCCCTATGAAAAGGAGTTTATTACTGTAAGGAGTATTTTTCAACAGAAAGTTAATTAAGAAGGATTACCTTACGGTTATCATTCCTAACTTCTGTTTAATGTATTCAAATCTATCAGAAGGCAAAGATTTTGTGAAAATATCAGCAAGTTGATCTTGCGTTCTGATAAACTGAAGAAT
Source organism: Viscum album (assembly GCA_963277665.1). Classification (NCBI taxonomy): domain Eukaryota; kingdom Viridiplantae; phylum Streptophyta; class Magnoliopsida; order Santalales; family Viscaceae; genus Viscum; species Viscum album. The sequence continues at coordinate 789,713,955 of OY728166.1, forward strand.
AGTATCTCCTTTAAGTGTGTGATCCCTAAGAAAGTGATTCCTAATATCTATGTGTTTTGAATTAGAGTGATGTGTAGGGTTCTTAATAAGGGCAATGGCACTTGTGTTATCACACAAAATTTGAGTTTTAGTAAAACTCAAGCCATAGTCTGTGAGTGTGTGTTGCATCCATAACACTTGAGCACAACAACTTCCAGCTGCTACATATTCAGCTTCAGTAGTGGAGAGTGCTATAGAATGTTGCTTCTTGCAAGACCAAGAAACTAATGAATCTCCTAAGAAATAACAAGTTCCGGATGTAATTTTTCTATCCATTCTACATCCACCAAAGTCAGCATCAGAAAATATTTTTAGAATAAAATCATTTCCAGAAGTATAAAATAATCCTAGATCCATGGTTCCCTTAAGGTAGTGAAAAATTCTTTTTACTGCCTTTAGGTGAGATTCCTTAGGGTTATATTGATATCTTTCACGTAAGCATACTGAGAACATTAAGTCTGGTCGACTAGCTTTCAAGTAAAGTAAACTTTCTATCATACCTCTAAAATATGTTTGATCTACTGGTTTCCCAGCTTCATCAAGATCTAAAGAGTTTGAGGTGCCAATAGGAGTACTTATACTCTTAGTATTGTCATAACCATACTTTTTGAGAATATATTTAATATACTTATGTTGAGATATGTATGTTCCTTCTGGTTTTTGAGAAATTTGAAAACCAATGAAAAATGTTAACTCACCCATCATACTCATTTCAAACTCAGATTTCATTAGACTTGCAAAGGAGTCGGTTAAAGATTGCTGAGTTGAACCAAATATGATGTCATCAACATAAATTTGAACAATTAAAACATTTTTCTTATCTTTCTTTATAAAAAGGGTTGAATCTTCATTTCCCTTAACATAGTTATTTTGAAGCAAAAATTCAGTGAGTCTATCATACCATGCTCGTGGGGCTTGTTTAAGGCCACATAGAGCTTTGGTAAGTCTAAAAACATAATCAGGATATTTTGTATCTTCAAAGCTAGGAGGTTGTTCAACAAAAACTTCCTCTTGAACATAACCATTAAGAAAAGCACATTTCAAATCCAGTTGATAAAGTTTAAAATTAATGAATGCTGCAAAGGCAAGTAGAATACAGATGGATTCAAGTCTAGCTACTAGAGCATAGGTTTCTTCATAGTCTATTCCCTCTTGCTGATTATAACCTTTAGCAACAAGTATAGCTTTATTTCTTACTATGACTCCATTTTCATCACATTTATATCTGAAAACCCATTTTACTCCAATAACAGAAATTTCCTTAGGTCTTTCAACCAAAGTCCAGACTTTATTCCTTTCAAATTCATTTAGTTCATCTTGCATGTCTTTGATCCAATCATCATCACCTAAAGCTTCATCAGTGCTTTTAGGTTCTAATTGGGAAAGAAATGCTATATGTTCTAATTCATTTCTTAAGTAACTTCTAGTCCTTACAGGTTGATTTACATCACCAATGATACTATCACTGGGATGATTCTTAAGAAACACTTGACTTGGGTTTTGAAAAGCCTGTTCATCAATATAGGGTAGAAAGTCTTCTGGGGTAAATGTTTCAGGAATATCTTCATGAACATTATCCTTATCAGAAGGTTATTCTATCAACGATTGATAATCAGTTTTTGAAAACACATCCGAGGATTTAGGCTGGGATGGTTTAAAAACAAAAGGATCAGACTCATCAAATTTTACATGTACCGTTTCTTCAATAGTACAAGTATTTTTATTAAAAACTCTATAATCCTTAGAAGTTGTGGAATAACCTAAGAAAATTCCGTCATCAGATTTTGGTGCGAATTTATGTAGATTATCTTTAGTATTCAGAATGAATACTTTGCAACCAAAAACCTTGAAGTTGGATAGTCTTGGTTTTCTACCATTCCATAACTCATAAGGAGTTTTATTAAGAAAAGGTCTAATGAAAACTCGATTTATAGTATAGCAAGCAGTACTTACAGCTTCAGCCCAGAAATTTCTAGCAATAGAATATTCACTCAACATGGTTCTAGTTATTTCTTGAAGAATTCTATTTCTTCTTTCAACTACACCATTTTGTTGAGGAGTTCTAGGTGCTGAGAAGTTGTGAGTAATACCTTTTCTACTACAAAAAGTTTGAAAATCAGAATTTTGAAATTCTCCTCCATGATCACTATGAATAGTTTTCAAAGGAAGGTTTTTCTCATTTTTAACTTGAGATCTAAAACTTTTGAAATAAGAAAAAGCTTCAGACTTCTTTTCTAGAAAATAGACCCAAGTAAATCTAGTGTAATCATCAACTAGAACAAACACATAGTATTTGCCTCCAATACTTCCAGTTTGTGTTGGACCAAAAAGATCCATGTGCACTAATTGTAATGCATCGGTTGTCGAGACTTCACTGATTGATTTAAAACTAGATTTATGTTGCTTTCCATATTGACAATGATCAAAAACTTTAGAAGAATCAAATCTAAGCTCTGGTAGATCCTTAACTAGTTTCTTCTTAGAGAGTTTATATAGGTTTCTAAGGTTACAGCGACCTAGTCTTCCATGCCATAACTAGGAATGATCTTCCATTGCACTTAGGCAAGGAAAATATTGACTCCTTAGGTCTTCTAAGTTTAAGGTGTAAACATTCTCATGCCTATTGGCTGAGAGAATAAATTCTTCCATGGAATTGTGAACTAAGCACTTATCATTCCTAAAATTCACAAGGTAACCTTCATCACATAACTGACTTATGCTAATGAGGTTGTGCTTAAGACCCTTAAAGAAAAGAACATTTGAAATCAAATTTTTATCTAAAATAACAATATTACCAATACCAACAATCTCACCCTTAGCATTATCTCCAAAAGTTACCTTTCCTCCTTTAGTCTTGACAATCTTTTCAAAATAGCTTTTGTTTCCAGTCATGTTCCGGGAACATCCACTATCCATGTACCATGTATTGTTGTTGGTACTCTCCTTATTTTCTTGAAATCAAGAAGAACATTAGACTTTTCGAATCCAAACTTTCTTGGATCCAAGATTTCCAGATAATAAATTTTTTGGAACCCACATCTTCTTAGAAAAGTAAGCTTTAGTAAAACCTAAGGATTGGGTTTTGTTTAAGGAACAATTCTTTGCCCAATGACCACTACATTGACACTTGGTACAAAATGGGGCGCTTTGAGGAACAAAATAATTGTTACTAAAAATTGGTTTTTCATGGGTATAACCAAATCCGGATTTATTTCTTAAAGATCTTATTTGGGAATACATTTTATCAAAATTTTCCTTACCATGGGTAAGTTTGATAAACACTTCTTTAAGGAAAAAATTTCGGACTTGAGTTTTATAACCACATTTTTATCCTCAAAATCATTAGTTTTAGAACTAGAGCTAGGCTCAAAAATATTTTTCTTAGAAATTACTTTTTCTAATTCATTAGAAAGTTTGTTCTTCTTAGAACTTACTTCCTCAAGATTTTTTGAAATACTTTCAAAATCAGCATTTTTCCTATGAAGATATTTAGAAAGATCTAATATCTCTTTTATAAGAATAGAATTCCTAGAGTTTGACTTATCATGTTTTTTATTGAGTTTGGAATTCTCAATCTCAAGAAGTTCAGCAAACCTAGAGACTTATTCATAAGTAGGTAAAGTATTTTCTTCATCAGAAGAGGATTATTCTTCAGAAGAGTTTTAATACTTACTATCATTAGAATTTAAAGAAAAATTGGTCAATGATTCATCATTTCATACCTTAGCCATAAAACAATGATTTTCAATAGGTAATATGGCTATAAGACCAAGATTCTTCTGTCCTGAAGATTCGTAATCAAAAGATTCATCTCAAGAATCACCACCACTGGCACTCCAGGTATCATTAGCTTTCAAAACTTTGTTAGCTTTGGCTTTATAATACTTATTTATGTTCCTATCTGAATACCTTTCTTTCATTTCTTTCTTTTTGAGCAAAGGGAAATCTTGTCCTATATGTCCAGCTCTCTTGCATTCATAACAAGTAACTTCTCCATCTTTCTTATCTTTCCTGTCCTTTTTCTTATACTTGGATTTGAAATTTGTCTGGCCAGCTATCTTGTTCATCCTTCGAGCAAGATTTGCTAATTCATTTTCTGATATTTCACTCTCACTAAAATCTGACTGAACTACCTTCTTCTTAGACTTGGATCTGGTTAATCTCTCAGGAGTCTTAGCTTTTATATGATTTGATGTTGTTGTAAAAGCAACTGTACCATTTCCGTTTTTCTTTTTGATGTTGTCAGCATCTCTCTTCATTCTTGTTTCATGTTTGAGAAGAGTTCCAAATAACTCATCAAGTGAAATTTGAGTGACCTTACTGTTCTCATCTATAGTAGTTATTTTGGATTCCCACTCATTGGGAATAATATCAATTATCTTACCCACAAGTGCTTCATCATCTAACCCTTTTTCTCCCATAGACTGTAGGCTGTTGACGATAGTCATAAATCTCTGTTGAACTTTACATATTGGTTCTCCATAAGGAAAGTTGAAGCCATGATATTCAGCTCTAAGCATAGCTCTCCTAGTCTCAATCACTTTAGAAGTTCCAAAGTGTGTAACCTCTAACTTCTTCCAGATACCATTAGCTGCTTCACAAGAAGAAATTTGGCTATATATATTTCTGGTCATTGAACACAATAGAGTATTGCGTACCTTATAATTGAGTTGATACTCTTGCTTTTCCTAGTTAGTAAAAGTTCTAACTTCCTTATCAGTAATTTTATAATCACCAGTAAGAATAACAAAGTTGTCTACTCCTATATTGATAAAAAAATTCTTCATTCAATCTCTCCAGTACTCATAATCATTACCATCAAAGATTGGTGGTCTTGTAGGATTTACATTATCAATAGAACCAACATTAATTCCTGCCATACTTGATTATTCACTGAAAGTGGCTAATATTAATTTTTAATATCATTATATTCATTGTTCCAGAGTCCACAAACATTGTTTTTAGTGAATTATATAAATAGAACTTCATTTCTCATCAAAAATGCAATTCATGTTTAAAATGAAAATTTGGGCCCAATCATTAATTTGTTTGTGGACAACATTATATTAATTTTATGAATTTGAAATTTTGGAATATGATTTATTACTTTTTTTTGGAACATTTTATCTTTTAGGTCCGATGGATGAATCCCAAAGGAAGATGGAGAATTTTTCACATGAAGGTAGAAACTTGTTGGAAAAAGCATAATGGGCCCATGCCCCATCAAACAAATGTGGGGCCCCGAAACCAAGACCAATAAAGCTAAAATTTATACAGAAGAAATAAAAACATATGAGGATCATTTTATTTAACTGTGGACGGAGCTAATTCTGATGTTTTCAGGATGATAAAGGGATCTGAAGTTGAGATTTAAATGGTGGAACCGACATTAATGCACAGAAATCCGTCCCACTATTTCAACCATAACATCCAAACGGATGATCCATATTTCCCGAAATTTTGAGAGCTTGTATAAGACATAGGGAAGAAGATATTTTTCTTCAACGACCTCTCAGGATTCTGACTTAATCAATTAAATATTCGAACGTTAAAATGGTGGATGAATCTGGACAGTTTTCCGGGTCAACTTCGAAATGTCAATTTCCTTTTGATTTTTCACCCTCGTTTTTACTCTATTAATTGTTGGGGGGTGAATTGATTGTGTGTGTGTGTGTGGGGGGGGGGGGGTGGAAATAAGGCTCCTAATATTCCTATATAATGAGATGGTGGTGAAGGGAATTATCATCTAACATTTTTATTTGAATCCATGTTTTTCTTTCAATTGTAATTTCCCGCTTTCATTTTGTAATCGCATCGTCAAGTTTTCCCATGTATGTTTTTTCTTTCACGTTTATTATTTTAATAAAATTTCTTCTTCTTCTTCACTTTTTATTTTCATTTTTTAAACATTAATACCGTTTAATCGAAGTGTGAATTTATTCACACCTGCACTTGTGAATTCATCACACAACGGTGGAGTGCTCATTTTGATTAATGTTTTTTCTTCTTTAATCCCGCTTCTTTAAGTCAACTACCCGCTTCCATTGGTAGAATAACATCAATGGAGGGATAAAATTTTATATGTTGATCCTAGGGTGTTGCATGGGATGGATTGAATATTATTTGATGTTCTTAAATTCTTAAGTTTGTTCTTTATTTTAAGAGTTCCTTTCTTTGATTTATCTTCTTCTTTGTCTTCAGCGACTTTAACGACGACACATTTTAAGTGCTCGTACGATCCAATTACTTGGAGTGATCATTTAATTGATCCACTAAGTGAATTGGTGATTATCATTGAAATTGTGTATATATTAAATCGGAGAATGATATTGAGAAATTATTTCATTTAATGGATACCTCTTGAACCGATGAACATAAAATCAAATAAAAAACAAATACATCCAATCAAGCCCAAGAGACAAACTGGGATCAACTCACCTTAATTAGTTATTTTAATTAAAGTAATTTTATTGGTTTTGTTCATTAAATTAAATAAATATTTCTTCAAATCAATCAACACCATAGTTGGCCACTTTATAGCCAATCCCACATATAATAAAAGTGTCTCAAGGTTTCTTCTTCGGTCCCTGTGGATTCGATCCCTACTTGTACTTCAATGATCGTTTTTACCGGTAGGGTAAATTTGGGCACAACCAAATTTTGGCACCGTTTCTGGGGACCCAACTAAGTAACTTAGACACTCATCTTCTTTTCTTACCCCAAATTCTCTATTCTCACCCTATTTTCTCTTCTCTATTCCCCTTTCTGTTTCTGTGTGTCGAATGAATCCCAAAAACAACTTTCAATCAACTCCAATGGATTATACTCAACAATAACCATTAATATACCAAGGCTATAATCAACTGGAAAATAAATATTTTGAATCACTTCACATAGAAAATTTCATTGACCAAAACATGATTGAATACACCACACCGGATGATATGTACAATCAATGGGATGCTGATTGTTTAAAAGATCAATTTCCATACCTCTCGAGGATGATTGAAGAGATCCAACATAATGAAGTTCATGATGTCCAAACATCTATCAATCCTAATTCTGAAAAAATTCTTGAACATTTCTGTGAAAAAATGGATAAAATGAATTCATAGGTTTCATCATTAAGAGTAGAACTACAAAGCATTGAAATGGTTGTGGAACCCATTCCCACTCAGGTTGTCTCTTCCTCATCACTAATACAAGAATCTTGTCTCTCACAAACCTCAAATGAATTTATTGAAGAAACAACCATTGGATTTGGGATAGTTGAAGATAATCAAGGAATTGTTGATGGGTGCTTAAATCAAGAGGAAACTGATTTTTTGTATTCACAAGAGGGAAACTTGACATTGTGGATGGAGAGTCCTAAATATTTCTCAATTGATGATTTTTCAAAAACACAAATCACTGAACAATTGGGAGAAATACCAAACATTGAGCCCATTCCCACACCTCAAATTCAACTAGACACTTTTGGGAATGAATCAAATTTTAAAACAGAACAAATTATTTCTAAATTTTTTGGAGAAGAAACTGACTTTCATTCAAATTTCCAATATTTATTAGGAAATTTCAATCGAACAGAACTCAAAATCATTATCCTTCCTTCCCCAGACAATAATTCCATCATAGGTGATAAAAAAGTCCTTGAAGTTTTAGTTCATTCATATAATGAAGCCAATAATTTTGGAATGGTCATTGATGTCTTAGGAAAGAAAATAAGTTCAAATCGATCAACCATTTCAGATATTCCTTGGATTTTACCAATCATTGTGGAAAATAGGATTTTACATGAAACAAATTTCAAACAAATAATCAATCTCAATCTTATTGATGTGGAAAAAGATGGGAAAATTAAAATGCTGAAAGTTGGAATTGGATAAGTTGGGGGGTAAAAGTCGAGCCAACGACGTTAAACAAAAGCGCTGCATGGGAGGCAACCCATGGTTTTCATGTTTATAATCATTTTGAATCATTTTCCCTTTCATATAATAAATTACCATAGACTGTTGACCTGTTCTTCTTTTATGAGTAAGGATGGGTATGAAATAGGAGCACTGTATTCATCCGTGTCACGCGGTGTGATCCTTGAGTAATACCTTACCCAGAAAACAAAAAGAAGACAATGTATCATAAGTTTATTTTGTTTTGTTTAATTTTTATGTTTTTATAGGTTAAAAAAATAAAAGGGCATTTCGTAAGTCATAAGGAAAATCCATTCACCACCATCAAATCCACTGAGACTCGAACCCCGGATTGAAGGGAGACTTTGGCATGCACTATCATCATAAACCACCAGGTGACATCATTCCATGTTTATCATTTTCAAATTTCCTCTATGAAATCCTCTCCTACCCCCATCTAAATTTTCTTTTCTTTAAACACTGGGGACAGTGTTATTCTATGTTTGGGGGAGATGAAATAAAAAAGGATTTTTTTTGATAAAAACATGCATGAAATGAAAAATTCCATTAACCTTAAACATGATAACACACATTAAAAACTCTAAAATTGGATATCAAATAAATTTTTCATGCCTTGATTCTGATTTTAATGCAAGTTTAAGTTCATGATCATAGTTTTTGGAAAGTTCAGTTGTCCGATGTGATTTTTCAAAGTTTACATTTTCAACCTCTTAATAAAAATGCCACAATGCACGTCTACTGGATCGTGGGTGTAAATTTGAGTTCTTGGGTCCCATTAATTATAGCATAGGGTTCTAGGGTCACTTTTAGTTTCATTTGAGTATCCAAGAAAAAACAAAAAAAATTCTAAAAAAAAATAATGACCACATAGAGAAATGTTTTGTCCAAATGTGTGGCATCCAACACTTGGGGATCATGAATCCATAGTTGTCTTGCCCAGAGTTAGGCTTTATATCTCTATTGTAGAGAATGGAATTGAAAATATGTGTGGCGTCTGGCACTTGGGGATCGCGACTCCATAGTTGTCTTTCCTAGAGTTTGTCTTTTCATATCTATTGTGGTTAAAAAAATCATCAAAAAAAAAATCAAAAAAAATGTATACTCATATTAAGGTTTAATGTGATTCCCACCTACCGCTTCCATTTTTTTCCCTTGAACAATAAAATGTGCCACATATCTTTTGTGATGCACAACACTTTATCATGATTAATTGAAATTGGATGAAATGTGGCAATGAATTTGAACAAAAGAATGGGCTTGGGCTTGGGATATGCTTATGGACCTAGCTTATTTTAAATTATTTTGATGGCTTCCATAATTTTTTTGGTATGAGGTCTTTGGGTGGCAATGTGTATTTAAATGTTTTTGGAAAAGGGGATTTGAATTTCATATTTGTAATATATTTTGCTTGGGACTAGAAAAACTAAAGTTGGGGGGTGTGATTAGTCACTGAAAGTGGCTACTATTAATTGTTAATATCATTATATTTATTGTTTCAAAGTCCATAAACATTGTTTTTAGTGCATTACATAAATATAACTTCATTTCTCATCAAAAATGAAATTCATGTTTAAAATGAAAATTTGGGCCCAATAATTCATTTGTTTGTGGACAACATTATATTCATTTTATGAATTTGAAATTTTGGGATTTTATTTATCACGTTGTTTGGAACATTGTATCTTTTAGGTCCGATGGATGAATCCTAAAGGAAGATGGATAATTTTGCGCCTGAAGGCAGAAACTTGCTGGAAAAAGCATAATGGACCTAAGGCCCATCAAACAAATGTGGGGCCCAGAAACCAAGCCCAATGAAGCTCAAATTTATACAGTATAAAGATAAAAATATGAGTATCATTTTATTAAACTGTGGTCAGAGCTAATTCTGATGTTTTCATGATGATAAAGGGATCTGAAGTTGATATTTAAATGGTGGACCTGACATTAATGCACAGAAATCCGTTTCACCATTTCGAAGATAACTTCCAAACGGCTGATCCAAATTTCCTGAAATTATGAGAGATTGTAGAAGACATATGGAAGAATATATTTTTCTTCAACTACCCCTCATGATTCGGACTTCATCAATTAAATATTCGAACGTCAAAATGGTGGATGAATCTGGATAGTTTTCCGGGTCAACTTCGAAACGTCAATTTCCTTTTGATTTTTCACCTTCGTTTTGACTTTATTAATTGTTTGGGGGTTAATTTATTGTGGTGGGGGGGTGTAAATAAGGATCATAATATTCCTATATAAGGATATGGTGGTAAAGGGAATTATCATCTAACATTTTTCTTTGAATCCATGTTTTTCTTTCGATTGTAATTTCCCGTTTTCATTTTGTAATCGCATCGTCAAGTTTTCCCATGTATGTTTTTTCTTTCATGTTTATTATTTTAAGAAAATTTCTTCTTTTTCTTCACTTTTTATTTTCCTTTTTTACACGTTGATACCGTTGAATCGAAGTGTGAATTTATTCACACCTGCACTTGTGAATTCATCACACAACGGTGGAGTGTTCATTTTGATTAATGTTTTTTCTTCTTCAATCCCGCTTCTTTAAGTAAACTACCCGCTTCCATTGGTAGAATAGCATCAATGGAGGGATAAACTTTTATGGGTTGATACTAGGGAGTTGCATGGGCTGGATTGAATATTATTTGATGTTTTTAACTCTTAAATTTGTTCTTTATTTTAAGAGTTCCTTTCTTTGATTTATCTTCTTCTTTGTCTTCTCCAACTTTAAAGACGACACATTTTAAGTGCTGGTACGATCCAATTCCTTGGAGTGCTCATTTAATTGATCCTCTAAGTGAATTGGTGATTAGCCTTGAAATTTTGTATAGATTAAATCGGAGAATGTATTGAGAAATTATTTCATTTAATGGATACCTCTTGAACCGATGAACAGAAAATCAAATGAAAAAAAATACAACCAATCAATCCCAAGAGACAAACTAGGATCAACTCACCTTAATTAGTTATTTTAATTCAAGTAATTTTATTGGTTTTTTATTTAAATTAAATAAATATTTATTCAAATAAATCAACACTATAGTTGGCCACTTCATAGCCAATCCTGCATCTAATCAAAGTGTCTCAAGGTTTCTTCATCGGTCCCTGTGGATTCAATCCCTACTTGTACTTCAACGACCGTTTTTACCAGTAGGGTAAATTTGGGCGCAACCAAATTTTGACACTGTTTCTGGGGACCCAAGTAAGTAACTTAGACACTCATATTCTTTTCTCACCCCAAATTTTCTTTTCTCACCCTAATTTCTCTTCTCTATTCCCCTTTCTGTTTCTGCGTGTCCAATGAATCCAAAAAACAACTTTCAATCAACTCCAATGGATTATATTCAACAATACCCATTAATATACCATGGCTATAATCAACTGGAAAATCAATGTTTTGAATCACCTCACATAGAAAATTTAATTGACCAAAACATGATTGAATACACCACACCAGATGATATGTACAATCAATGGGATGATGATTGTTTAAAAGATCAATTTACATAGCTCTTGAGGATGATTAAAGAGATCAAACATAATTAAGTTCATGATGTCCAAACATCTATCAATCCTAATTCTGAAAAAATTCTTGAACATTTGTGTGAAAAAATTGATAAAATGAATTAAGAGGTTTCATCATTAAGAGTAGAACTACAAAGCATTGAAATGGTTGTGGAACCCATTCCCACTCAGGTTGTCTCTTCCTCATCACTAATACAAGAATATTGTCTCTCACAAACCTCAAATGAATTTATTGAAGAAACAACCATTGGATTTGGGATATTTGAAGATAATCAGGGAATTGTTGATGGGTGCTTAAATCAAGAGGAAACTGATTTTTTGTATTCACAAGAGGGAAACTTGACATTGTGGATAGAGAGTCCTAAATATTTCTCCATTGATGATTTTTCAAAAACACAAATCACTGAAAAATTGGGAGAAATACCAAACATTTAGCCCATTCCCACACCTCAAATTCAACTAGACACTTTTGGGAATGAATCATATTTTAAAACAGAACCAATTATTTCTAATTTTTTTGGAGAAGAAACTGACTTTCATTCAAATTTCCAATATTTATTAGGAAATTGCAATCGACCATAACTCAAAATCATTATCCTTCCTTCCCCATACAAGAATTCCATCATAGGTGATAAAAAAGACCTTTCAGTTTTAGTTTATTCATATAATAAAGCCAATAATTTTGGAATGGTCATTGATGTCTTAGGAAAGAATATAAGTTCAAATCGATCAAGCATTTCAGATATTCCTCGGATTTTACCAATCATTGTGGAAAATAGTATTTTACATGAAACGAATATCAAAAAAAATAATCAATCTCAATATTATTGAAGTGAAAAAAGATGGGATAATTAAAATTCTGAAAGTTGGAATTGGATAAGTTGGGGGTTAAAAGTCGAGCCAACGACGTTAAACAAAAGCGCTGCATGGGAGGCAACCCTTGGTTTTCATGTTTCTAATAATTTTGAATCATTTTCCTTTTTATATAATAAATTACCATAGACTGTTGACCTGTTCTTATTTTGTGAGTAAGGATGGGTATGAAAGAGGAGCACCGTATTCATCCATGTCACGCGGTGTGATCCTTGAGTAATACCTTACCCAGAAAACAAAAAGAAGACAATGTATCATCAGTTTATTTTGTTTTGTTTTATTTTTATGTTTTTATAGGTTAAAAAAATAAAAGGACATGTCATAAGTCATAAGGAAAATCCATTCACCACCATCAAATCCACTGAGACTCGAACCGAGGATTGAAGGGAGACATTGGCATGCGCTATCATCATCAACCACCAGGTGACATCATTGCATGTTTATCATTTTCAAATTTCCTATTTGAAATCCTCTCCTACCCCCATCTAACTTTTCTTTTCTTTAAACACTGGGGACAGTGTTATTCTATGTTGGGGGGAGGTGAAATAAAAAATGATTTTTTTTAAAAAAACATGCATGAAATGAAAAATTCCATTAACCTTAAACATGATAACACACATTGCAAACTCTAAAATTGGATATCAAATAAATTTTTCATGCCTTGATTTTGATTTTAATGCAAGTTTAAGTTCATGAGCATAGTTTTTGGAAATTGCGGTTGTCCAATGTGGTTTTTCAAAGTTTACATTTTCATCCTATTAATAAAAATGCCACAATGTAGGTCTACTAGATCATGGGTGTAAATTTGAGTTCTTGGGTCCCATTAATTATAGCATAGGGTTCTGGGGTCACTTTTAGTTTAATTTGAGTATCCAAGAAAAAAAAAATTATAAAAAAAAAATAATGACCACATAGAGCAATGTTTTGTCCAAATGAGTGGCGTCCGACACTTAGGCATCGTGACTCCATAGTTGTCTTTCCCAGAGTTAGACTTTATGTCTCTATTGTAGATAATGGAATTGACAATATGTGTGGCGTCAGACACTTGGGGATTGTGACTCCATAGTTTTCTTGCCTAGAGTTTGTCTTTTCATATCTATTGTGGTTAAAAAAAATCATAAAATAAAAAAAAATGTATACTCATATTAAGGTTTAATGTGATTCCCACCTAGCTCTTCCATTATTTCCCCTTGAACAATAAAATGGGCCCCATATCTTTTGTGATGCACAACACTTTGTCATGCTTAATTGAAATTGGATGAAATGTGGTGATGAATTTGAACAAAAGAATGTGCTTGGGCTTGGGATATGCTTATGGACCTAGCTTGTTTTAAATGATTTTGATGGGTTCCATAATTTTTTTTGGTTTGGGGTCTTTGGGTGGCAATGTGTATTTAAATGTTTTAGGAAAAGGGGATTTGAATTTCATATTTGTAATATATTTTGCTTGGGACTAGCAAAACTCAAGTTGGGGGGTGTGATTAGTCACTGAAAGTGTCTAATATTAATTTTTAATATCATTATATTCATTTTTCCAAATTCCATAAACATTGTTTTTAGTGCATTACATAAATAGAACTTCATTTCTCATCAAAAATGCAATTCATGTTTAAAATGAAAATTTGGGATCAATCATTCATTTGTTTGTGGAAAAAATTATATTAATTTTCTGAATTTGATATTTTGATATATTAGTTATCACTTTGTTTGTAACATTTTATCTTTTAGGTCCGATGGATTAATCCCAAAGGAAGATGGATAATTTTGTGCCTGAAGGCAGAAACTTGCTGGAAAAAGCATAATGGGCCTAAGGCCCATCAAACAAATGTGGGGCCCATAAAATAGGCCCAATGAAGCTCAACTTTATACAGTATAAAGATAAAAATATGAGGATCATTTTATTCAACTATGTCCGGAGCTAATTCTGATGTTTTCATGATGATATAGGGATCTGAAGTTGAGATTTAAATGGTGGACCCGGCATGAATTCACAGAAATCCGTCCCACCATTTCTACCATAACGTTCAAACGGATGATCCAAATTTCCTGAAATTTGGATAGAATCTAGAATACACATGGGCGAAGATATTTGTCTTAAACTACCCCTCAATATTCTGCCTTCATCAATTAAATATACGAACGTCCAAATGGTGGATGAATCTGGACAGGTTTCCGGGTCAACTTCGAAACGTCAATTTCCTTTTGATTTTCACCCTCGTATTGACTCTATTAATTTTTGGGGGTGAATTGATTGTGTGGGGGTGGAAATAAGGCTCCTAATATTCCTATACAAGGAGATTGTGGTGAAGGGAATTATCATATAACATTTTTCTTTGAATCCATGTTTTTCTTTCAATTGTAATTTCCCACTTTAATTTTGTAATCGCATCGTCAAGTTTTCCCATGTATGTTTTTTCTTTCACGTTTATTATTTTAATAAAATTTCTTATTCTTCTTCACTTTTTATTTTCCTTTTTTACACGTTGATACCGTTGAATCGAAGTGTGAATTAATTCACACCCGCACTTTTGAATTCATCACACAACGGTGGAGTGTTCATTTTGATTAATATTTTTTCTTCTTCTATTCTGCTTCTTTAAGTAAACTACCCGCTTCCATTGGTAGAATAACATCAATGGAGGGGTAAACTTTTATGGGTTGATCCTAGGGAGTTGCATGATCTGGATTGAATATTATTTGATGTTCTTAAATTCTTAAATTTTTTCTTTATTTTAAGAGTTCCTTTCTTTGATTTATCTTCTTCTTTGTCTTCACCGACTTTAACGACGAAACATTTTAAGTGCTAGTACGATCCAATTCCTTGGAGTGCTCATTTAATTGATCCTCTAAGTGAGTTGGTGATTAGCCTTGAAATTGTGTATAGATTAAATCGGAGAATGATATTGAGAAATTATTTCATTTAATGGATACCTCTTGAACCGATGAACAGAAAATCAAATGAAAAACAAATACATCCAATCAAGCCCATGAGACAAACTAGGATCAACTCACCTTAATTAGTTATTTTAATTTAAGTAATTTTATTGGTTTTGTTCTTTAAATTAAATAAATATTTCTTCAAATCAATCAACAGCATAGTTGGGCACTTCATAGCCAATCCCGTATCTAATCAAAGTGTCTTAAGGTTTATTCTTCGGTCCCTGTGGATTCGATCCCTACTTGTACTTCAATGACCGTTTTTACCGATAGGGTAAATTTGGGCGCAACCAATACTTATAAACCTTTGGCACACAAACTTGTTAGTAGAAAAAGTTCTTAATAACAATGTTCGGAATGAGAATGTTCGGAATGATAAAGTGAGCAAGAAAAACTTATACGTGAGTACAAGTATTTCAGAGACCTGCTCTGATACCAATTGCAGGATCAAAATAATGATGTAGATGCTCAATATATAAGAGGGGGGGGGGGGGTGAATTGTATACTTTAAAAATTCCTTTAGAACCTTTAAAGTTAGTTATGAAAAACTGTGTTTTCCTTAAGCAAAGGAAAGGGCTAAGTTTAACAAAGTTAAACTAAGAAAATTCAAAACACCTCCAACACCAAATGAAAACTGGGAAAGAGATTCCGAAAGTAGGTTCCAAAAATATGGTTCCAGAAATTGAAACCTAATAAAAGATTACAATATGAGATTTAACCTTAAAGCGTATAAAATCTAAATGAAACAGAGTATAAGTAGGGAAGTATAAGAAAGTTATACTTTCCTTACAATTCAATATGCAACGGAAATAAACAAGTAGTAAAACTAGAAGTAACAAGATATAAGTCTTTTAACCCAAAGAGAAGGGTATCCAACAACCTTGGATAAAGGTCCCTTGATTTATACTTTCAAGAAATTCTGTCTTACCCACACCAGGGTAAGCCCTCGATATGAAGATCGGAGTGTCTCAGTCTTGCTATCCCCGCAAGCCCTCAACTTCAAGGTAGTTGGAAAACTTTGTCTTCATCAACAAGGAAGCCCTCAACTTCAAGGTGTTGGAAACCTCTGTCTTCCTATCCCCAGAAGTCCTCGAATGTAATCACCAACATTCGGAGTCACACGAAGCAAAAACTGAACGAGCGGTTCAGTATGCACAAGGCATGAAAAGCTTTCTCTCTCTAGAAATAACCTTAGTAGCGTGTGGTCTATAGATTGATCAACTTCATTGTCTTTCAATCTATTTCAAATGTCCTCCTATTTATAGGCAAATTTCAAATGGTCAACTCCCTCTTCCAACGGTCATATTTTCCATGAAATTCAGAGGGACCTGTACACGTGTAACTTAGCCAACGGTTAGTTTATAACAGAATAGACGACATCGTTTCATAACAAAACAAGTGTAACAGAATGTATGGTTCCATTTAAAATCTAACTTAAAAGCTCAGAATGAAAGTTCGGAGTGTAAACAAAAATAATTTTTCAGAGTCTAAACAAATACGGAGTTTATAAAGCAAAGATGATCAGATTCTGTTTAATAGGTGAATTCGGAATGAGAATTCGTAATGAGAATTCATCATCAGAATTCGTAATGAGAATTCATCATCAGAATTCGTAATGAGAATTCATTATCATAATTCGTAATGAGAATTAATCATCAGAATTCCTAATGAGAATTCGTTGTCGAACTTCATAAGGATTCATATCCTGAATCTGGAGTAGAACTTAATCAGAGTTCGTATCCGGAGTTTGGAATGAAACTTTATCACAGTTCTCATCTTGATTTCGGAGTGAAACTTTATTACAGTTCTTATTGAGAATTCGGATCCTAAAACAGAATACTTCATATCAAAGTTTCAAACAATTCCGAGAAAATAGAAATGAATCCGAATCTTATACTTAAGAAAAATATGGATGAAAATATGATAAGGATAATTTTTCTTACAAAAGCGATTTTTCTTACAAAAATGATTTTCCTTATAAAAGTAATTTTCATTATAAAAGCGATTTTCTTAAAGATAAGGTGTTTGTGATTTTCAAAACAAGAAGCAACGAAAAAGTCATAAGGAAAACTTTATTGACTCAATAGGATAGAGGTGTTAAGATTGAGGCTGATCACAAAAATTTCCTGATCAACTATGAATCTCACCGAAAATCTTGCAAGAAAATGACCAGATGGTCTAAGAAAATCATTGAGGATTTGGAAGAGATGGATCAATTTCAAGAATACATCAAGGAAGATTTTGATACCGAAGACACAAAAATCAAGAATCTTACAAACAACTTCCTGGAAAAGCTAAATCTTTAAAAAAAATTATCGGATTCAAGATGTTAAATATCTGAATGGGAAGCTGAGTTATTTTGTTCAAAGCTGGAAAACAGAAAAGGATCTCCGGATTGAGATCCAAGAAAAGCTAGTGAAACAAGACGAATTGCTGAAGGCTCAGGAAGAGGCCATGAAAGCTCAAAAAGACAAGATCATAGACTTAGAAAAGCATGCAGAGGAGGATCACAAAGAGCTGAAAAAGATAAAGACAATTGTGAAGAAGCTAATTCCCAAGGAAAAAGAAGCAAAATAGACTCAAATCCGATCTTTTCATGTATTTTTTCCTTGTACTAATTCTTCCAATCGTAATGAAATTATGGTTTCATGTTTTCTTTGGTCGTCTATACTAATATTTCAGGTACCAATTTTTTTTTTCCATTGCCTCAAACTCTTTTTGAAAATCACAAAGGGGGAGAAAGAAAAATAATTCTAAAGGGGAGAAGGAAAAATAATTATAAGTATAAGAAGATATATCCCTAAGTAAAGAAGATTTTATCTAAGGGGGATTTCTCATTATGAAGATTTCCATACCCAAGATAATGAAAATCCCATTCCGGAAATCTAGAATAAAATCCTTAGTGTTACAAAGCCTAAGGGGGAGTTAGTCGTATTCATCTTTGTCAATGTAAAAAGGGAGATAAGTTTTATTTTCTAAGTCAATAAATGTTTTGTTAAGTCCTTATATTATTTTTTGTAAGGATGTTTGTGCTTTCCAAAAAGGGTGAGATTGTTAATAAGGTTTTCCTTATTAATTATCCATTCCTTCATACATGGGGGAGATTGTTAAGTCATTAAGGCTTTCTTTATGAATTCATGATTCCTTCTTGTTTTGAAAATCACAAACACCTTATCTCAAAGAAAAAATCTTTTAAATCCATGTTTTACTTATATAAAGAAAAATTTCCTTCCCCAAGGAAATTTATCCTTACCTTATTTTACTTAGTTATTTATCTTTTCTAAGCATAAAATTCGGTGTCATAACTAAATCCTCGAAATCATATAATAATTAGATATGAAACATTCTGTTTAAGACTTCGAATTCTAGATACGAACATTTATGAAGTTCAACTCTGAATTATGGATACGAACTCTCATGAAGTTCAAATCCGAATTCTTGATACGAACTCTCATTAAGTTCAAATCCAAATTCTAGATATTAACTCTCATGAAGTTCAACTCCGAAATATGGATACGAACTCTCATGAAGGTCAACTCTGAATTCTGGATACGAACTCTCATGAAGTTCAATTCCAAATTCTGGATGCAAATGTTATGAAGTTCAAGTCCAAATTATGAACCCTAACTTTCAAGAAGTTCAACTCTGAATTCTGATTACGAACTTCTGTAAAGTTTGAATATGAATTCTGATTACGAATTCTGGACATGAACTCTTATGAATTCTGATTCTAAATTACGATTACGAATTATGGTTATCAACTTCTCTAAGTTCTGACTCTGAGTTCTTTGAATTCAGACTTCAAACTCTTATGAGTTCTGACTCCGAATTCTCATGAACTCTGACTCTGAACTTTGTAAGTTCAGGTTCCGAATTCTTATGAATTTAGATTCCAAATTTTCTTGTAATTTAGACTCTGGAATTCAATAGAATTAAGGTTACAAATTCTTACAAAACAGAATCCGAATATCCTTGTACTATAGACTCCGAATTCATTTTTGGTTAGACTCCGAACTTTCATTTCCTTACATTCCAAATATCAGATTCTAGTTATGCCTACACTCATTTTGTTATAAACTAATGTCGTGCTTTCAGTTATCAACTAACTGTTGTTTGAGTGACATGTGTACAGTTCCCTCTGAAATTCAAGGAAGAATTTGACCATTGGAGGAGGGAGCCGACCGTTGGAACCGTTCCTATAAATAGGATCTCATTTGAAAGAGTTTGAGACTTTTCGAGACTTTTGAAAAAGTTATAGTGAAGTGATTTCTATAGAGAGATGCTCTTATAAACTCTCAGGTGTCATGCAGAAAGTTTTGAACTGCCTGTTCAAACTTTGCTTCGTGCATATTTTCTTAGTGCAGAGGTTCGATTTCCTAGAAATCAGAGTCTTCGGGTTGTGAAGTCAGAGGTTCCGATTTCCTTACAAATCAAGGGCTTTCAGGGATAGCAAGATAGATACCGATCTTTGTATTGAGGGCTTACTTGGGTTTGGGTAAGACGGAGTTTTTTGAAAGTATAAATCAAGGGACCTTTTATCCAGGGTTGTTGGATACCCTCCTCTTTGGGTTAAAAGAGTTATTACTTGTTACTTGTAGTATTTTGTTTTCCGCTGTGTATTTTAGTTGTTTAGTAAAGTATAACATTCATATACATCCTTAAACTTGTACTCTGATTTTATTGGATTCTATACAATTTAAGGTATAATCTTAGTTGGTGTAAACTTTTGTTAAGTTTCATTTCCAGAATCACTTTTCCGGAATCAAGTAAGATAATAGAACTTAGAGGTGTTGTGAATTTTGGTCACGCAAAATTTCCTTAGGGATTTTTAAATGTTCAATTCACCCCTATATTCGATCCTACATTTGGTATTATAGAGTATATCATACTCACATACCAACTCACACGCGCAAGTTTCTAACACGTCTTTTTTGGTGTGCGTAAGATTATTTTCGATTGCGCAAAACCCCTTTTGACATAACATTGGGCATGTATGATTCTTTTGTGCAAACTCAACTTTCATGCACTTCACTCCTTTTCCATTTTCAATGTTCTGATCCCGAAACATGCCTTTATTCGAGTTTCCAAATCACCTTCAATACTATAGTTCTCTTGAACTGTATGATAACTTTCCTAGAAAACATTATAAACTTCCAATGAGGATTAACAACAAACACAAACCATACTCCATTTCCTGAATTGAACGGTAATGGTTCCAACATAAAACACAATAAAAACCTTTTAAATGAAGAATGAGTGAAAAAGGTATCTGTTGAAGTTAAGAAACATATACTAATGAAATAGTAACATGAACTTTGGAATAGTAATGTGACCCTTATGAACAGTAAACCAACCAATGTAATAGTAACCTCACCAATAAAATTATAAATAAAATTTATCCATCTTATATAAGACACTATGATATAATTATATCATAGTAAACATAAATAAATTATTAAAAATTATTAATAAAGTGTTGGTATTTTTGTAAGTCTTGTATATTTTTATGATTAATTTAAAAAATTATAAGAAAATTTATTTTCATAAAATGAATTCATAGTTTTTTAGTTTAAAGTCTTATGATCACAATATAATTTTATGTGACTTTAATTAATTTTTCAAAGTGTTAAAAAAGTAGTTTTAATTTTAAAATTTGTATTTTTCAAGTAAATTTTGATTTTAATTAAAAATTAGATTTATCATATTTAGAAAAATATTTTTGAAAAATGGAGTTCATATTTGTATTCTACATGTTGAAAAATGGTTAGGGTTATTTTTTTGGGATTTTTCTGAAATACTTTGAATTTTTGTTGAATAGTGAAATACGATAATTTACAAAATAAGCTAAATACATGAATTATTGAGTCATGGATGATGTTATGGTGATGTAAGAACACTTTGTTTGAACAAAAATTATCTCTTTACTATTTTTTCACAATAATCAAGACTTTTCATAGTCTTGAGCAAAAATATTATACTAATTATTAAAATAATGGGAAACTCCTCCTCTCCACCACTATAAATACCACCCCTCTTTACCTCTTCTCTTCACTCCTCTCAAGCCTTGTTCCTAGTCCAAATTCTACTCAAATATCTCCTA
Organism: Viscum album; assembly: GCA_963277665.1. Taxonomy (NCBI): domain Eukaryota; kingdom Viridiplantae; phylum Streptophyta; class Magnoliopsida; order Santalales; family Viscaceae; genus Viscum; species Viscum album. The sequence continues at coordinate 789,735,375 of OY728166.1, forward strand.
ATACCCTCTCCCATGTCCATATGACGTTGGTATCTTTAAAATACCACATCATCTCCCCTAAAGAGGTTCCCAAGGAAGTTATATTCAAGAGGTAAACTCCTCTTTTCATTTCTTTTATTTTCTTTCAAGTTCCTTTATTCCTTTTTCATTACTCACCTATTTTCATTCAAATGTTATGATAACTCTAGTACAATACATGTACCTAAATATTGTTATGATAATGGAATAATTCATTACCATCTCTCTTTTCCCTTCTTTTATACTATAAATGAAAACATCATACGAGATGTGATAATTTATCACATTCAAGGATGATGGGTTTTCAATTTCTATTACTGTCTTCAATTCTGGTAATGAGACCATTTTGATGTTTGAACCATAATATAATAGATATATTATCTGTAATTTAATGTTCTAGAATATTGTGTACACATGTTATTAATTTATAAATAAAAATGTGTTCATTGTGATTAAAAATCACCAATTGACCAAAATGATTATCATTAATGTTTTATATAATGATTCATCTTCACTCAAAATAATCAAATGAGTTTTATAACCTGGTAAACTTATAAATGTTCTCTAATAACATAAAATTTCAATTCTGGACAACCATTCTCATCTTACAAGTTTATCCTTACATATATATAAGTAAACCAATCACGAAAACCAAGGAAACAAACACTCCAAAACAATGAAATTGAACTTATTAATCCATCAAAAAGGTCACATATGAACTAATATGGTTAAAATAAATAAATTGAATAAATAATATTTTCTTTACATTTTAATTAATTAAATTAATTTGGTTATCCAGTTCATTAAGATCATGTGAAGGACACCATCAGACTTAAGGTAAGGGATTCTACTCGAACATCTATTAATTTTTCTGGTTGCTCTATCTTTGTTTTTACCCAAATGAAGTTATCTTTTATTTTTTATGTATATATTATAAATTATGTTTAAATTATCCAAACACATTTATCATGTTCCATTCATTATTCTCTTTCCAGTATATACATGTTTTTAAGTGGTTCCCTCAATAAATCTCGATAAGCAAACCCATTTAAGGGAACTTCCTGAATTTGTACAAAATTTTATGTGCACTCTATAATCTGTTTTAAGTCACCCTTAATTTTATAAAACCACTATTATTATTATGAAAATATTCTTGGTTCACTTCTAGTTTTATATAAAATATTATTCCCATTTCTTTTTTAAGTTATCTTTGATATTTTTCTTAAAGCACACTATTTTTTTAATTCTATTGTTTCTTAAATACTCTTTTTCATGTTATCACTTAAAATTGAGATCACTTATCATGATATATTAATATTATACCTTATTAATGTCCATTAATGATATAATTCCTTTCCTTTTGGTACACTTTTATGATACACCCATTTGTTATGCTTTATGACACGAATAAGATACCCAATTCTTTCCACAAGTAACCCTTATATTTATGAATGATTGGTTATGTTTGATTATATATGTGGATGGAATATTCATGAACCCAAATAGTGCTCTAATTAATTGGGTAAATTTGAGTCTCATGAGATGTTATGTGCAATGGTCTAGGCGGTTAGCCATGACTTGTGCTACCACGTGCAATGATCTGGGTGGTTAACCTTGACTTTTGATCCTCTATATTAAACGAGCCTTGACTCATGCTAAAGTCATGTTTTATGTTTCTTATACATTACTATGAATACCTATTTATATGATACCGTGTCTATATGTAAATATTCCATATGTTCCATGCCTTTTTATATCATTATGTCATGCCTTTTAACTAATGTGCTAAAGCTTTCTTCTTATGTTTATTCCCTTACTCGGATATTTAGCTCATCCCTTGGTTCATATTATTCCCAGGATATCATATGAATACATGTTAACACAATGGAAGTTAGGAGCTATTTATTAATATTAAATAAATAAACATTTTATTTAGTCCCATGTTTTTACTTTTACGTACCGAGTATTCCAATACATTAGTCTTTATGATCCTTGGATTGTAATATGATGTTTTATTATGCTTAAAACCATGTAATGATATGTGTAAAAGTCTAGGGTCACTATATCTATGCTGTGTATGTATATATTTTTATGTATACATAGGATGTAATACACACACACACACACACAACATGTGTACATGTGTATGTATAACATGTACATAAATAGTTTATTATAAAATTATTAATATATATAATGATTTAAAAAAATTACTTATAAAATTATATACAAATAAATATATATTTAAATAATTTAAAAACATAAAAAATATATTTAAATAATAAATATATTTATTATCTTTATATTTATATATACTTATTTATTAATAAATATAAATAATTATATAAATATATTTTTAAATATATATATATATTTAAAAATATATATATTTATAATCAGAATTATAATATATATATATATTTAAATAAAAAATATATTTATTATATTTATAATTATATATAGTTATATATTAATGCAGTTAGGGGCTTAGACGAGTGGTAAAGACACCCCATAATACTGCATCATACCTGGGTTAAAATCCAGGTCTGGAAAAATTCTGTAGGTACTATAGAAAACACTGTAGCAGCATGGGTATTGTAGCAGTAATACTATTCATCCATATTGGGCTTTCAGGACACTGGGCCTCCAGGCCATCAACAGGGTGATGACGTAGGCATGACATGTAGGTGGTGATGCTAGCATGATGCATGAAGGGCCCTTGGGATATCCGATGGTTGGCCTATGAGCCATGTAATGGGATTCATGCCCACTAGGCCTTCATGCCAAAAAATATATAATATAATAAAAAGTGGCTGGATGGGTGGATTTTCTCTTGGGGGGTCATGACCTACCTTTCAGGCCTGGGTGTGTGCGGTGTGTGTGTGTTTCAATACAATTTTACCCCCAAGCACCTAATATATACTTATATATTAAAAATATATAATCATATAAATATATATAATCATCTAATTATTTTTATAATTATATAAAAATATTTTTAAATATATTAATTTATAATTAAAATTATAAATATATTAATATGTTAATAAATATATACAAATATATATAATTATATTTATAATTATATGAAAATATTTTTAAATATATATATTTTTAGTTATAATTATAAATTATTAAACATATACTTAATAAATTATAAAATTATAATAAAAATATTTAAATACTAAATATATTAATATATAATTATACTTATAAATAATTTTTTTAATTTTTTAAATATTTATTTATAATTATATAAATTTATAAAATTTAATAATATTTATTATATAATTAAAATTAGGTCATTATGAGGGCTAACATTTTATCACTTATAAAGATATTTTTCATCAGCACTTTTTTAGCACTTATAAAAATATATCTTTATGACATCTTTCTATTCTAGCACTGATAAAACAAAATTTTTCAGCATTTTTTAAAAGTGCTGATAAAATTCATTCCCAATTTCTTAAATATAACTCTATCAGAGTCCACCATTCTAGCGTCATTCAAGATTTCATAGAACCGAACCCTCATCACCCCTCTTCCTTAAGCTCCTTGATGAATCGATTCTATCAAGATCTAAGGTATGTGATTATTTATTCTCCACTTTAATCGTGATCCAAACTACACACCTGATTTGATTCCTACCCCACAACATCTCATCAAATGAAAAACAATCGATCAAACCTCCATTGGTCAACACCTCAGCCTAGTTTTTTCTATTGCACCTCATTATACATTCATCATCTATGTCACATACACTTCACATACATAGTTTGTATGATTTTTTTAAACACCAACATAGCTAAAAAAATCAATCAAAAAAATGAGAATTTATGTGCTCGGCTCTTCCACTATTTTTGAACTCCAACCTGCTACACTAACACTTTTTTTTACCTTCTTGACATTATTCTTTAGTAAATTTTGGTTCATTTCTAATTATTGAAATTTATGAATTTTTATTGACCTCTATGTGAGGGATTGAGAGGAATTTTACAATATTATGAAAACATTAGAACATTTCTCTGATGGGATTGAAATTTTGAGACATATACATGTGTAAATTTGTACGAGTTCGACATAAATTTTGTGGGTTTCATTTCATTTTGTGTTTTGATGATTATACATAGATCTATTTTCATTACAATTTTCCTTCAAAAGGTGAAATCCTTGATCCTTTTTAAAAAAATATTTACTTATAACTCATTATGTTCAATTTATTTTTCAATGATTAATAAAATTTTGTTTCATAATCAAGGAGAAAAAAATAAAGTCAATAAAATATTTAGAAAAAGGATTTATGGATCATAATTTTTTTTAAAAATAAATACCCATTATTTTGTACTTTAAAAATATTAAGTATTATATAGGAAAAAAATTAATAACCAATACATCTAATATGTGGATATGTGTTCATAACACTTTAAATAACAAAACGAAAACATTCTTTGCGGAACATTTTAACTAAAAAATAGTACCCATAATGAATTACAATGTGTGAACATGTACAATGTTACCATCATTAAAAAGAAACATGAAAATACTAAAGGTATTCTTATAATTTGTCATAAAGAAAAAATAGACTTTAAATAACCCTTAAACTCTATACGAGATAAATTAATTAGTCATTTAAAAAAATTGTTCAATTTTACTTAAATCCATTCAACTTTATATAGATTTCAGCCTATCTCTAAGGAAATATGAGAGGGAAGAGGTATATACCAGGAAAATGTATTATAGATAAGCACATTTAATTTAAAGGAAGATAATTAAACCACCACTTTAAGATAAATAACTAACTAAGAACTGACATAAAATCAAGGATTTGTTTGTTTTTTATATGAAGTCTGAAACTAGAAAAGGGAAACAATGTATTACCTTGGTATGCATATGGATTTTGTAAAAATAAAAAGTTGAAGAATAATATTATAGGATATAATATATTATTACCTTTATGAGGAATATACCTAATTGAATATTCTTGAGTAGTGAAAATTTATCACTGAGAAGGGGTGATAAATAAGTGATAAACTTTTTATTTTACAATTTATCTTTAGAAATGAACCTTTGTTATTCATTAAAGTCTTGATCCACTCACTAACTTATTTTATTTTTCTTTTCAAATTCTCTTCATAATATGTTTCAAAAATTTATTTGGTATCTATATTTATAAATGCAATGGGATGAGTGGTATCTATATTCACAAATGCATATATGTGTAGGAAAAAAGGGAAAAATCTATATTTATATATTCATATTAACATTCAGATACCCTCTAGACACATAGAATCTCACCTCCTACATAATATAGATTGATAATAACACCATGTCAAGGGCTGGTCACTAAATCCATCCAAACAATATGACATCCATCATGGCCCACTCCTACAAACTAGGCCTTATAGGAAGCTACACACTATTGAAATTTAGTCCTCAGACCAAAATCCCTTTCCTTTTCATTGTGTAATTGAAGGATTTATTTGAATGTTGAAACTAATATGGATATCTCATCATGTGTGTATGTAAGTATATCCACTTGAGCCTTCTCATGGTCACACCAATCAAGGAGCCCATTTTATGGATCAGACTGCTATTGTTGTTTTTTTAAACTTTTATATGGGAAAATGGCTTTTTGCGATGGGTTATTTGTGATGGATCATCCACCAATAATAATTATTCCACCGACATTGATTATTTTACACAATAATCCTATATCATCACAAATAGTTGATAAAAAGATTATTTTTAACAAGAATATATCATAGAGCAAGCTGGGGTGTCATTCAACCCGACACCCGACGTGGCCCAAGGCATGGACCGAAGGGTGTTCCTGATCCCCAAATGCTATCAACAAGTGCCTGGGTGTCAAAAATAGAACATGGGAATGCTTTTATGCATATAAATAATAATAATAACAAACTACAATAAATAAACCAACACCGAATAATCCAAACCGAACAAGGAATAAAATTCTCAAATAAATTAGTTACAACATTTAAACAAAACCAAATAGGCTCAATCAAAAAGAAAAATAATACATTATCCTGAAAACCACCACGCAAAAAGATGGGCATCGTCCTCAAGCCACCACCACAATAGTTTCAAGGGTATACTACTAGAAACCCAAACCTTCATCTCTAAACATATTGCCTTTACATGTGTCGAACAAAACCAAGTCTACATGCACCCAAATGTGTATGTAGGGTTTGAGTCAAAGACCAGTAATATGACACCCAACAAAACAGGTTTCATGATATAAACATTATATGATAAATAAAAAAGTAATTTTTATAAAAGAAAAACTAGAAACATTTTTAAGGAAACCATTTTAAAGGTAAACATGCTTGCTTTTTAAATAACCGACATAGTATACTATATGCTTATGGTAAGTATGATATCACCATAGAGAACTAAGTTGTGGGAAACCCTCTATGTACTATCTTGAAATGGGATACTAGGTACATTGTATCCTAGTCAACTTGCATACTAGTCCTAGACCACCCACTTAGTTACCCAGGTTTCCCTTCATGATCAATTGTTATTCCACATGTCAAATATAACATCACTTTCATATATACATAATCCTAATAATATAAACATTATTGATAAATCACTACCTTAATAAACAAAACCAATTTTAAATCCAATTCACACCAAAACCAATCTAAAACATGTTCCACACCACTTTCACAATTTATTGAACATGTTAAATAATTTATAAAGAACATTCAAAATTCAAAACAAGGGTTCACACATGAAAACCTCCCAATTTCCTTTAGAAAAAACCAATTTCTATCCATAAGTATTTTAAAACCCTTCAAAACACCTTTCACACCACAAAAAAAGAACACATTTAAACACTCAAGAAATCAAATCAAATTCATCAAATAATGTTGAAGCACAAAACCACCTACATCAAGTGTAGATCATTTTGGAATCTTGTGGAATCCAACAACCATACAACAAGAGAGCCATAAAAAGGAAATATTGAACCTTATACTTTAATATTTAACCCTAAAAAATCAATATTTAACCCTAAATAGGGGACCCAAACAGATGGATAAGTGAAACCCCAAGGAAAGAAGAAGAAACCCCTAGAAAAGAGGAATAATCCATGAGAAGAGGGGACTTACATGAATAATCATGAAGAAATCACACCAAATATCCCTAAAAATGAAGATAAAAGGAGGTTGAGGGAGGGAGGAGAGGCCTCTAGGGTTTGAAATTTTGAGTGGGGAGAAATGGGGTAATTTAAGGTTAAATCTAAAGAGGGGAAGTTGGGTAAAATTGACATTTTTAATGGAATGGACATGCCACATAGACTGAAAACCATGAGACAACCATGTGGTTGCAACTATCTATCCAAGAAAAGATGCATGGTTACCCACATGATTTGAAAAATAGTGTGGAAAGTACTCGGTTTCTCACTTTCTAAAAAACACTATAGGTTGTACGGTTACTTGGGCTGGGCTATATGGTTTGGAAAACAATGTTCCAACTATGAGCCTGATGCTGTTAAGTCTAAAAAAACTATTTTCTCTAAATAATAAAAGGAAACCCAAAGGGTGAAATCTAGAAAAAAAATAGATAAATACCTCAAAAGAAATCATGGGTGTTCTAATTCTCTCCACAATGAAAAATTTCTGTCCCTAGAAAGTCAACCTGAATCTTGATCAGAGAATAAAATTGGATACTCTTGCTCAACCTATGACTTTCAATCCCAAGTATCATTCTCATCATTTCCATGTGGTTAAAAAAATTAACAAATATAATATACTTCCCTCGAAGCACCTTCTATTTGGAATATACAATCCGCACTAGAATTTCAAACACATACAAGTTAGGCTCAAACACCAATTCTTCCCAATTTAACACATGAGAAAAATATGGGTTATACATATTCAATTGAGAAACATGAAACATGTATATAATTGACATAATATGTAAAGAAAATTCTAACTTGTATGCAAACTTACCAACCATCTCGGTAATTTCAAAAGGTCTGACATACCACGACATCTTTTCCTTGATTTCCCAAATGGTGATGACCCAAGTGAGGAGAAACTTTCATGAACACCAGGTTACCCAAATAAAACTATAGAGCATGATGACTCTAATATTAATAAGATTTTTGGTAAATATGAGATATCAATAACTTCTGTCTAATTAGACCGAACTTCTCAGATGTCTCAGGTACTATGCTTGATCCCAACCATGAGGACTCGTCCACCTCGGCCCAACACAAATGTGACCAACATGGCTGAATATAAAGCACCTAAAAGGTAGACATTCAAATCAAATATTGGTGACTTTAGTTATATTAAAACTCCACCAATCCCAAATTGGTTTCCCACGAACTACCGAAATCCAAAACACATGCCCGAAGCATGTCTTCCAAAATTTTATTCGCCTGCTCTGTCTGACCATCTGTTTGAGGATGGTATATCATGATTGACTTAACATGTGACCTGATTTTCTTATGAAGGAATTCCTAAAGATGTGATGTAAAATGGGGGTCCCTATCAAAAACTATTGTTGACATCGCACCATGAAGCATCACTATCTCTTGAATATACAACTGGACCAACTTATCCACCTTATCTAAATCTATGATCAAAATGAAATGAGTTGATTTGGCCAGACGATCAATCACTACCCATATAAAATTCTTTCCCCGGGTTGTATGAAGAAGTATAACACTTAAGTACATGGTGATCTCATCCCACTTCCTAGTTGGAATGGGTAGTGGTTAAAGAAAACTAGAGGGTCTTTGGTGGACAATTTTATCCTATTGGCATGTATAACACCACAAGACGAAGTCATCTATATCCCATCTAATATCTAGCCACCAAAACTATAGAAAAACATCATAATACATCTTGGTATAAATAGGATGAATGACCCACTAAGACTGGTTGATATCATTTGTTTCCACCTTTCTCAGAGATAATGGCACTGAAATGTGACCCTTGAAACAAAGAACTCCCTTGTGAGACAATGACCAATCAAAACACATCTCCCCACCTTGAAGAAACTACATAGAGTACTATCACATTTCATCTCGGGGACTCTCCCACTAAATAAACTCTATAATATAAGGAGTCAAATGAATTATGGACAATAATGCACCTCTACTATGATCCTTAGTCTCCATGTGCAATAGGGAAAAAGACCCATCAACATCCACCCATCACTCGACTTCCTCAAATATTTCACTAGAAAATTTCTTCTTAGAGCAACTGTTGCAACATTACCTTTTCCTTGGGTATAAAATATATGGAATTCAACCCCCTAATGGTACTAAACCCAAATACGTTTCCTTATATTCATATCTTTTTTAGAGAAAATGTAGGCCAAAATCATATTATAAGAATATACAAAATATTTATCCCCAAAAATATTATGGCACCACATTTCCAAAGCACGTATCACCACTGAAAACAACAATTCATGGGATGGATAGTTATTTTCATATGGTCATAGTTGTTGAGAGCCATATTCCACCACATGGTCATTCTACATAAGCACACATATGATACCCATACCTTAGGAATCACAATAAACTACATAGTCCTTTCCATATTATGGAAAGATTAATACAAGAGATGCAATCAACCACCGCTTTGGCTCCTCAAAGGATTCCTGGCATTTTAGGATATATTCAAACTTCACCCCTCTTTGGGTGATCACGTTCATGGGAAAAGAAAGATGATAGAAGTTTTTAAAAAACCACCTATAATATCCAACTAGGCCTAGAAAGCTTTTGATATCAAACACATTCCTTGGTTTCTCCCATGACATGACTGTATTGATCTTATCAAGGTCCACCAAAAGCGCTTTTTCTAAGATCACATGGCCTAGAAACTTTACCTCTGTAATTTATAAGGTAAACATTGATGGTTTTTCATAAAGGTGATGCTCCCAAAGATTGTCAAAAACAATTATCAAATGATGCTCATACTTTTTCTCAATTCCATAATAAACTAGGATTTCATCCAAGAATACCATGACAAAAGAATTGAGATACTGGTGGAACACCCTATCTATAAGCACCATGAAGACTGCTAGAGCATTCTACTACATGGAAGGTGTGACCAAGTACTCAAAATGGACATACCTACTTTGAAAAGCTATTTTTGGGACATTCGCCTCTCTTACTCTGACTTGGTGATAACGAGAATGAAAGTCAATATTTGAGAACCACCTTGACCACTTGAAGTGATCAAACAAGTCATCAATATGGGAAAAATTATAGTTATTCTTGATGGTAACCTTTTTTAGATTCTTTTAATCAATGCATATAGAGAGAGATCTAATGGACTTTTTATCAAGCAACACGGGGGCAACCCAAGCAGAGACACTTAGAAAATGAATCCTTTGGATTCCAAATCATCTATTTGTACGTTTAATTCCCTCAACTCATTGGGAGACATATGTTATGAGAAAATAGATATCGACTGAGTTCCTAGTGCCAAATCAATTGAGAACTCTACATCCTACTCCATAGGCAATCTTGAAATGTCATCCAGAAATACCTCTAAAAAATCATCCACAATAAGAGATAATCCACCCTTATAAAAACCCCCATAATCCTCCAACATATAGGAAAATATATGAAAAAAAATATGTCCCAATTTTGAAAGTGGAGGTCTTGCATGACCCAACCGAGGATCCCATTCACTATAAAAGACTTACGTACTTCCATCATCTTCCAGAAAGATCACTCATCATCTATAACAATTGATGTGAACCTAGAAGTGCACCAGCAAATCAATAATGAGGATATCATAAAATAGATCCATTTCCAAAATGAGAAAATCCCATTCAAACTCAACCCCTGACACAATGAGTGATGTAGACGGACACCTGAGACTCTGATCTCACTTCTTACCCAACAATGTCACTAGATCCATCTCATATGACATAAGTTCAGTAAGAAAGATCTATATGTTCACAAGGTGGGTAGAGATAAATGAAATAGAATCACCAGTATCAAAAAAATAGTAGCTATATATGATACAATAAAATTGGTGCCTCGAACTTTCGAAGTCCCTATATTCTGTTCCACTACTACTTGGGCTACAATATGGAGATTCCTTATCTCTACATGATTCTGATCATGAACACTAAGCTACGACTCTACCCTAAACTAACTCTAAAAATTTTAGGATATATACCTACTTCCATGACCACCAAATCGGGATCCCACCATCCACGATGTACTAGACTATGCTGATATCCCTATGGATGTTATAGATGCTGCACCACTCTCATATAGGTGCATCACTTTGCAAAAATGATGCAGATGTCCCATAACTCTGAACCGATGGAAAGGTTTGGGAGGATATGTAAATGCAGGTGGTATGTGTTCTGTATTACCACACTGATGGAACACAACCGATCCAGCATCAGAAGGCAGAGATGAAGACTTTCGAGAAGGATGGACAAAACTCTCACCTCCTTTCTTCCCCTGCTCATCTCACTTCCTCTTTTTCTCATACGAACTACCACTGCTCATTGCTAACAAAATCTTAAAAGAACCAGACCCACCGATCAATCAATATCTACCATACAATCACATTCAACCACTTTTGTGTCAGAATTTTGGTTAAACAGAAAGACCTAAGAATAGATCTCAGATAGTAACCCCCTCTCGAACCTCTATGTCTTAATTTGTTCATTGGAAATAATTTTGGGTTTGTATCGAACTAGCTTAGTAAAGCCGTTGGGATACCCCATCACTGACCGGTCCCCTTTAATAAGACCCATTAATTCCAAGGATCTTGCATAGGCCCAGACCTTAGGACAATATTGGTCATTGAAAACATCCTTGAAGTATTTCCAGTTCATTTAGTCGTGCTTTCCTGTAACGACCCAAAATTTTATAAATAAAAATTTTCACTTCTTATAGTAATTTCATATAGTATAAATCACATAGATACAATAACAAAAACATTATAAATGAATAATTAATAAAATAAGTTTTATTTTTATAAGTTAAGGAAATAATACTGATGAAATAATAACTTGACCTTAGGAATAGTAAGATGAACCTTATGAATAGTAAACTGTCCAAATGAATAGTAACCTAACCCATGAATATATAAATAAAATTTATCTATCTTACAAAAGAATGTATGATATAATTATATCGTAGTCTAAGTAAATAAACATTTTAAAAATTATTAATTAAGTGTTGGTATTTTTGTAAGTCATAAATATTTAATTACAATAATATTATTAATTTAATAATTTAAAAGAAAAATTATTTTCATAAAATGTATCCATAATTATAATTTTTATGTCTTATGGTTTTAAAATAATTTTATGAGACCTTATGTAATTTTTCAAAGTTTTATAAAATGAGTTATAATTTTAAAATCTGTATTTTCCATGCAAATGATGATATTATTTAAAAAATAAATTAATCATATTTATAAAATTATTTTCATAAAATGGAGTTTATTTTTCAATTCTACACATCGAATAATGGTTAGGGTTTATTTTTTGTATTTTTCTGAAATACTTGAATTTTTAGTGAATATTAAAATACAATAATTTATGGTATAAATACATTATAAATTAAATACACTATTCCTTGTGTCATCACTGATGTAAGAACTATAATATATAACTATCCTTTTCTCTTTACTATATTTATTCATGGAATCATCACTATATTTTATCTTGAGGATGAATAATAAACTAATGAATAAAATAATGAGAAAACACCCCTCTCCTCCACTATAAATGCCACCCCTCGCCACCACTTTTTCTCACATATCTTAAGCTTTGAGCCTTTTATAAATTCTTTTAAACCTCTCCCCAAGCCTCTAAAACACGTCTAGGATCTCTTGGTCTCATCAAAAGACCAAAACATTTTCCCTAAGGAGGTTCTCAGGGTGGATAAATCAAAAAGGTAAAATCCTCTTCCTTTTTTTAAATTATTTTCAATTTCATTTTTTTATTCTATTCTCCTCTACATCTATTATTAAAAATAAATTATATATCTAGTATGTTTTATATACTATAATTATATCATGTTAGTGAAATTTCCATCATCAAACTCCTCTCTCTCTCTCTCTCTCTCTCTCTCTCTTATTCTAAAAACGAAATCGTCGTCCGTGATGTGTCAATTTACCGATGTCATGGGCGATGCACTCTTATTTTACTTTAATGCCATCAATTATGTTAATAAAACAATTATAATGGTTGAAAAATATTTTAAAATTTGTTTTAAAACCCTATTTATGTTCGCTAACTAACATGTATACATATTACTAAATGATAAAACAAAATGTGTTCATTGTACCACCAAAATTAACCTAAAATGATCATCCTTAACCTTTATCTAATGATTCATCATAATACCATATAAAAAAATTATTTATAAGATCATTTAAACTTTTAAAATATCAATAAATGAATATATTAATAATTGTGCACATTTATCGTCATTTTACATGAACTTTAATTCATGTATACAAGTGAACCAATCATGAAAACTAAGAAAACAAACAGTCCCTAATGATGAAATCAAACTCCACAACACATATAAAAGGCTATAAATGAACTTAATAAAACAATAATGAATCAAATTCATCTATAAAAGGTTATTGATTTGATAATTAATCAATATAATATGATTATATAACATATTAAAGGGAAGAAAGAGTGCAGAACTGAGGTAAAGGGAATTCTCAAACCCAACTCTCTTTCATTGGGGTTTCCATATTTCACCCCATTTTTAGTATTGATACTCCTTTAATGTTACATAAATACCATTTATTCATCATTATCTTATCTTTTATAAGATATAATTGTTTCTTACTTTAGTTTATGACAAAAAAATGTTTTCCAAAATAAATATTCTTTTAAAAAAACCTTTTAATTCTCGATATTGTGTCTTCTTCACTCAAGGTTGATGATTCTTATATCAAGTATGTTATTACATATTTCATTTGGGAAACAAATTTTTATGAATTTATGATTTTTGAAATGATTTCCATTCCATTACATGGGTTATTTTATGTCCAAGAATGATATACATTCAGTGAGGTATGCATGATAATGTAAATGTTATGATGTAATGGGTGAGCCCAGAATTATATAGCACAATGTAATTGTTATGATGTGACTGTTGCAATTGAAATTATATAGCACTCCAATGAATTGTGTAATGTGATGTATCTCATGAGAAAAGTTAAATATTCATGAACATGATTATAACCTTGTTCACAACTATGTGTAGTAGTTTACCACTAAGACATGATGTTTCATTTTTATGCATTGCCATATTCCAGGCCTTTTATTGATGCTTACTCTCATGATTATGAACCTATGATTATGTTATGATGACGATGATCATTCTCACCCCATGTCATATTGATTCATGTTCTTATCTATCCTCTGACTGGGATTTTAGCTCACCCCTTTCTTTGATGTATATCCTTAGGTGACTACTTGTATTAAGGAGAATTCAAGGGACAATAAGAATCTATAGAAGAAGAGATTAAATAAATGTTTATATTTTATTTTGTAAATTTTATGTATGATCTTAATTTTACTAAGACACTAAACATTTGGATCCTGGATTTATTATTCTTTTAAGTTTCTTTCTTTAAAAGGATTTAATAAGCTATTTAAGAAAAATTAGGCTCGTTATAGTTGGTATTAGTGCATAGTTTAGATAATTTCAGAATTATGATTACAGAACATTAGTGAAACCCTTTAGTATGAGACTAAGTATAAGTAAGAACCTAAAAATCTTGGTTTTATAAAATTCTAAAAATAGGAATCCCACTAGATATGTCTTTAGACTTAATTATATAAAGGAATAAATTATTTATTTATTACTTTTTGACTTATATTTTTTATCAACTTTTATATTTTAGAAAATGGTGGGGACCAATAGAAACCAATACAATAAAATTTGTGATGGAAAATACAACGACAGCTCGAATGATATCCCCAATTCCATGTGAGGTGGTGTTCAAAATATCATGGTGATTATTACCCTGCTGTCTCAGGTTATGAACAATAACCTGAATAATGTGGAAAATACTCCTTCACCTAAGAGGGAGTAACTAGATATCAAGTCCTTTATGTGACATCAATCACCAATGTTTATTGGATCTTATGATCCATTAGTTTCATAATAGTGTGTCAACTCAATGGAGAAAATATTTTCTATACTTCACTATTCTGAGATGGAGAAGGTGACTCGATCTATTTACCATTTATATAGAGAGACCAATCAATGGGTGGATTTGATTAAGAACACCAAACTGAAGGAATAAATTGAATATATAGAGTGGGAAGACTTTAAGAAAATGTTTATTAACAAGTATTTCCCTATATCTCTTCATAAAAATATGGAAAGAGATGAAGAAAAATATAGGTGAATCTATCATGCCTACAAATAAAGTTTTACAAGGTTGGTAAGGTATAATTTAGGTTTTTTTGTTAAAAATGAAAATGAAAATGATGAATTCTTTAGTGGTTTACAACCACACCTTTGAAAGGATCTAAAAATTTGAGACTTTGGGAGTTATGAAGAATTTATTTGATTTCCTATCAAAGTGGATATGGAGTTCGGAGAATGGTCCCTTGAATATGGAGATAATAAATGAAAATTGTAGTTTCAAGCTGGAGGATCTAATGATAAAGTTAAAAAGAAAACTCAACCAACCACATGTCAAAAATGTGAGATAAAGCATCGTGGTAACTGCCTCAAAGGGATGGGTAAATGCTTTAAGTGTGGGAGATATGGGCACCAAGATCATGAATGTTGAAAATAAATGAGAAATTTGGACAATGTTGTGGAGGAAAGGAGAGAACCACCCATGGTCTAATGCTACAACTATAGGGAGAAAGGGAATTGTGTAAGCCAATGCACTAAACTTTGAGTCCTCGAGGGTAATCTGCATCGTCAACTACTAAATACAATGGAAAAAGTTAAGGATTATTCCATCACTACTCTAGAAGTGGAGAAGGAAAATGAAGTCATACAAGGCACACTTCCTATTCACTCATGAGTGGAAAAGGTATTATATGATTCTAGTTCTAAACATTTCTTTATATATTCAATGTTTTCTAGAATTATTGAATCAAATCCCTAAAACCTTGATGTAGTGATATCCATAAAAATACATAGGGGTGAAATAATTTAAACCCAAGTGTTGGAAGCTTCTCTTGTTAGTGTATGTGGGAATATTCTACCAAAAAATCTCATGAATCTTTACTTGGTGGAATTTGATGATATAATGGGAATGGATTGGCTCCCATTATACAATGCACATATTAACTTTTGGGAAAAGGAAATATCATTTCATATTCCAAACCATACCATGTACCTCTAAAAATTCAAGGATGTTCAGTAATATCCTTTAGAAAATTCTTCAACAGTGTGAGTGTTGATTCTTTATGAAGAATCATACATATCTCAAATGGTTGAGTCAAAGTATGGTCTCAACCTAGAGGAAATGATCATTCTGGTGGAATGAAGTGATGTATTTCATAAAGAGTTACCAGGACTTCCCCTAGATTGTTAGGTAGAGTTCTCAATAGAACTAATACCCAAGAACTACTCATATATCAAAGTGTCCCTATAGGATAGATCCTATGGAACTGGAGGAGTTAAAGAAGTAGCTGCAAGAGCATTTAGACAAAGGGTTAATACACTCTAGTACATCACCTTGGGGTGTGACAGTGCTATTTGTCAAGAAGAAGGATGGATCAATGTGGCTATGTATCAATTATCAAGAACTCAACAAAATCACCATAAAGAACAAGTATCCACTTCCAAGGATTGAAGTCTTATTCGTTCAGTTTAAAGGAGATCAATACTTTTCAAAGATGGATATTCGTTCTGGATATCATCAGCTAAAGGTAAAGAAGGAAGATATTTAGAAGACTTCCTTTGTTAGAAGGTATGGTCACTATGAGTTTTTCGAGATTCCCTTTAGACTTACTAATTCCCCTATAGTATTTATGGATTTAATGAACAGAGTCATTAGACATTACCTCAACAAATTTGTTGTCATTTTTTCGATAATATTCTTATTTACACTAAGATCAAGGAGGAACATGAAGAACAAATAAGGATTTTTTTGGTGACGTTAAGGAAAGAAATTTTTTATTCTAAGTTCAGAAACTATAAATTTTGGATGTAGAAAGTCAGATTCATGGGACATGTGATCACAAGTGAGGTAATTTATGTGGAACCTTAAAAAACAAAGGCAATTGAGTAATGTCCTAGACCCTCACGTGTCAAAGGAATTCAATGTTTTATTGGGTTATCTAGGTACTATTGATTTTTTTGAGAAATTTATCATGATTTTCCATCCTTATAACTAAGTTAACAAGGGGTAAAGTATGTCTAGATAAAAGAATGTGAGGAAAGCCTCATGGAGATAAACAAAAGGTTGATCCCTACACCTGTAATCACATTACATAAAAGGTGAGAATGTTTTGTGATATAAAAATATGATTAAAATGAAGTCTTGGGTTGTGTAGTAAGGAAAAATTATAATGTATTATCATAGGACTTATGATAGTTGAAGATTCATGAGCAGAACTACTCGATGCATCATCTAGAGATAGTAGCTTTGATTTTTTGCTTAACAACTTGGAGGCACTACCTCTATGATGAGAAGTGTGACATATATACTGATTAAAAGAGCCTAAATTATATATTTACACAAAAGGATATCAACATGCATAAAATGTGATGGTTAGATCTAATAAAGGACTAAGATTTTTCTATACACTGTCATCTTGGAAAGGCAAAGAAGGTAGTTAATTCTCTTATAAGAAAAAAACCTACTACCCTATCCATGTTGTGGATTGATAAATACCATAGCTTCATGGATATGTAAAGGATTGATTTTTAAATCTTAATGATAGAGAATACATTCTTCATTTAAAAAATTATTTCTCAATAATCTGTCCAAGAGAATATTAAGGTGGCACAAAGGAAGGATTTTGAAATCTTAATGGTGTGATGTGGTTTGGAACGAGGCTTTGTGTCCCTTCATAAACTGTGATAAATAATGAAATATTGGATAATGTACATAGCTCAAATTTCTCTATCCATACTAGGAGTACCAAGATGTACTGTGATCTTTGAGAACACTTCTAGTAGAATAACATAAAGAAGGATATTGCAGAGTATATCTCAAGGTTCTCAATATGTCAACAAGTTAAAGCCGAGAAAAATAAGTCCAAAGAGATGATTCAAGCATTTCTTATACCCATTTGGAAATGGGAGAATGTCACTATGGAATTTTTCACGGGTCTCTTGAAGACACCCAAAGGAAATAATGTGATATGGGTTGTGATGGACTGACTAAAAAAGAGAGCCCACTTTATCACTATTCGTTAAGATCTCTTGCTTGAAAAACTTGAAAAGATATATGTAAAGGAAGTGGTGAGAATTCCTGGAGTTCCACTCTCTATTCTCTCTAATTGTGACCCTAGTTTCACTTCTAAATTCTAGAGTAGTCTTAAACATTCTTTGATTAATAAATTAAATTTCATCACGGCTTATCACCCCCAAACTGATGGCCAATATAAAAAGACTATTTAGACGATTGAAGATATGATAAGAGCCTTATCATTAGAATTCAAAGGTGGATGGGATAAACATCTCCCATTGGTTTAGTTCTTATATAACAATAGCCTTCACTCGAGTATTCAGATGGTTCTATATGAATCTCTTTAGGGAAAGCAATGTAGAACTCCAACCTATTGGGATGAAGTTGGCGAAAGAAATCTACTTGGACTTGATCTTATGAAAGAGATGATAGGGATGGTTAAATTTATCCAAAAATATATCAAAGCTACTAAAATTCAATAAAAAAGCTATTTTGACAACCTTTGAAGGGACTTGGAGTTTGATGTTGACAATAAAGTCTTCCTTTGAATATCACCATGGAAAAGAGTCATGCATTTTGGAATGAAAGGGACGTTAATACCAATATACATTGTATACTTTAAGATCATTGATCGCATATGATATATGGCCTATCGGCTTTCACTTCCACTAAATATGGCTCATGTTCATGATTTGTTCCACGTATCACTCTTGAGGAAGTACACACTAGATCCCTCACAGGTATTGAACTCAGAGGTGGTATAGATGGAAGTTAATATATCTTATGAGGAGTCTCTATTAAAGATTTCAGACTAGAGAGATATAGTTATACACAAAAAGACAACCCACCCTATGAAAGTATTGTAATTAAATATTTATCACTTCTTATAGTAATTTATTATAGCATAAATCACATAGAGACAATAATAAAAACTTTATAAATGAATAACTTATTAAATAAGTTGTATTTCCAGATGTTAAGGAACAAATACTACTGAAATAGTAAATTGACGTTAGGAATATAAATATGAACCTTATAAATAGTAAATTGGAAAAAATGAGTAGTAACCTCACCCATGAAAGTATAAATAAAATTTAGGCATCTGATAAATGAAATTATGATATAATTATATCATAGTCAAAGTAAATAAATGTTTTAAATTTATTAATTAAGTGTTGGTTTTTTGTAAGTCATAAATATTTAACTAAAATTTTATTATTAATTTATTAATTTAAAAGAATTTTTTTTATAAAATGTATCCATAAATTAATATTTTGATGTCATATGTTTTTATTATAATTTTGTGAGAACTTAAGTGATTTTTCAAAGTTTTATAAAATGAGTTATAATTTAATGATTTGTATTTTTCAAGTAAATGATGATTCTAATTAAAAATTAAATTACTCATATTTATAATTTTATTTTCATAAAATAGAGTTTATTTTTGAATTATACACATTGAAAAATGGTTAGAGTGAATTTTTTGGATTTTTATGAAATACTTGAATTTTAGTGAATAGTAAAATTTAATAATTTATGGTATAAATACATTATAAACTAAATACACTATTCCTTGAGTCATCACTAATTTAAGAACTATAATCACCAATTATCCTTCCCTATTTACAGTATTTAGTCATGGAATCATCATTATTTCTTGTCTTGATGAAAAATAATAAACCAATGAATAAAATAATGAGAATACACCCATCTCCTCCACTATAAATACCAACCCTCACCACCTATTTTCCTGACACCTCTCAAGATTTGAGCCTTTAATGAATTCTTAAAAACCTCTCTCTAATACCCTCCCCCACATCTAGTTTCTCTTTGTCTCATCAAAAGACCAAAACCTTTTCCCTAAGGAGGTTCTCAAGGATGATAAATTGAAAAGGTAAAATCATCTTCCTTTTTATTTTAATTTATTTTCAATTTAACTTGTTTTATTCTATTATCCTCTCCTTATCTTATCCAAAGGGAATGATATCTCTAGTATGTTTTATATAAAACTCCTTTCTTTATCTATTTTATTCTAAAAATGAAATCGTCATACGTGATGTGTCAATTTACAAACATCGTGGGCGATGAACTTTCATTTTCCTTTAACACCTTCAAGGATATTAATAAAACCATTATAATGGTTGAAAAATATTGTACAATTTATTTCATAGACCTATTTAATTTATTTAACTAATATTTATTCATAATACTAAATGATAAACCAAAATGAGTTCATTGTACCGCCAAAATTAACCACAAATGATCATCATTAACTTTTATCTAATGATTCATCCTCATAACATATAACCAAATTTTTTTAAGATCATTTAAACTTATGTAATACTAATAAAAACATATAATTACAATTCTGGATATTTATCAGCATCTTATATGAACTTCTATTCATGTAAACAAGTGAACCGATCATGAAAACTAAGAAAACGAACACTCCCCAATGATGAAATTAAAATCTATAACTCATCTAAAAGGACATAAATGAACATAATAGAACAATAATGAATAAAACTCATCTATAAAAGTTTAATTATTTTCTAATTAATCAATATAATGTGATTATAAGGGATATTAATGGGGATAAGGCATTTTGACATAGGGTAAGGGGAATTCTCGAACCCAACTCTTTTTCTTTGGGTTTTACCTATTTCACCACATTTTTAATATGAATAATCCTTTAATGTTTCTTAAATATCATTTTTTAATAATTATATTATATTTTATGGTATATATTGGTTTTCTACAAGATTTTATGGAAAACACAACGTTTTCCAAAAGAACTCTTCTTAAAAAAACACACATTTTACTTCTTGAGATTGTTTCTTCTTCACTCAAGGTTGATGATTCTTATATAAAGTATGTTGTTATCTATTTAATTTGGGAACCCAATGTTTATAAATATATTATTTATGAAACTAATTCCATAACTTTCCATGGGTTATCTTATATCCCAGATTTATATACATTCTATGTGGTATGCATGTTAATGTAAATGGTATGATGTGACGAGTGCGCCAAGAATTATATAATGCAATGTAAATGTTAGGATGTGATGGGTGCTCCCAAAATTACATAGTTCTCTAATTAATTGGTTTATGTGATGTATCTGATGAGAAACGTGAAATATGCATGGTCATGATTCTCTATTTATTCACAACTATGTGTGATATTTTACCATTAAGACATGATGATTCATCTTTATGAATTTACACATTCCAAGCCTTTTCATAATGATTACTCTCATGATTATGAACCTATGATTATGTAATTATGATGATTAATTTTCTCACCCCATGTTATGTTGATTCATGTTCTTTTCTATCCTATTACTGGGCTTTTATCTCACCCAATTCTTTGATGTATATCCTCAAGTGACTGCTTTTACTAAGGAGAATTAAAGGGACAATAAGAATCTCGAGAAGAAGGAATTAAATAAATGTTTATATTTAATTTTTTAAATGTTATGTATGATCCTAATTATCACAAGACACTAAACCTTTGGATCCTTTTTCTATAATGATTTTATGTTTTTATTTTTAAAATGATTTAATAAGTTTTGTATAAATAATTACGGTCGTTATATTTCTAGTTCGGACCACTGAGTCCCACCACCTCTGACTGGAACCCTCTAGTAAGAATGAAGAAAATTTCACCCTAATTTCCTTAGGAGTGGAAAGGAATTAAATAATATGTTCTATCTTGTCAACACACTCCTCTACTTCCTTAGGTTCTGTGCTACCTAGGAACGAAGGAAGATTATTCTTGAGGAAGTCTTGAGCTTTTTCCTTCCTAGGACCAAGCTCAACGTCTCTAATTGGAGCAAGACCTGCTCCCTGGCCCTAAGATTGAATATCCCAAACCATAGATTCCACTAATCTCTGATCAATTGGGGTGAGCTAAATCTATCGAGCCTCTTCCTATGACTGTACATTAATTCTCCAGGAATGCTTCTTACTACAATAATTAATAACCATTAGGAAAGAAATCAACACAACCTTTCTAAAAAATTTCAGTAATAAAAACAAATTTTATAAGATTTCATAAATCAAAAAATAATAAAATCCATGGCAATAACAAGTCCAAAACAATCAATACACTCCACCCCACCCAACATATGTATACAGTTTATATCCTATACATATCACCTGGGGGAGAATTCCAAAAAATCCTAACATCCCATAGTGACTCAAGATCCATCATGAGACGTGCGGGCTAGACACCCTACTCGTAGCTAGAACCTCAAGCCCTAGTAGTCCTAACTCTAGTGTATTTAGGCTCATCCAAAATATCCTAACCTAAGAAGAGTTTAAACTAAACTGATAACATTTTGTTAGGAACCATGTCAGGGTTCGATTGAACAAAACACCTAATCTAGATTATGGCATAGCCTGAAGGGTGTTCCCAATCCCCACGGGATGGCAACAAGTGCCTTGGTATCAACAATACAACTTGGTAATGATTTGATCTATGTAAATAATCATAGCAACAAATTGTAGTAAATAAACCAAAAGTGAATAATCACATCTGAACAAGGCATAAAATTTTTCAGATTAAATTCTTTTAATATTTAATCCAAACCAAATGGGCTGTAACAAGGATTGAAACAAGACACTATCCCAAAAACCACCACGCTATAAGAGGATCATCATCCTCAATTCACAACCAAAACACCTGTAAGGGTTGACAGCTAGCAACTAGAAATACCATCTTCAATCATCTTTCCTTTACCTGTGTCAAACATAACCAAGTCCACTTACTACCAAAGGTGTAAGTAGGATGTGAACAAAATCCTAGTAGGATTCCACCCAAAAAAAGATATTACATGATATAAACATTATTAGAGAAATAAACATGCAATTTTTATAAAATAAAAACTAGAAACATTTTTATGGAAAACATTTAAAAGTAAAACATCATTTCTTTTTAAATAACCATAATGGTATACCATATGCCGACAATATGTACGATATCAATGTAGAGAACCAAGTCATGGGGAAATCCCTCTAGGCACTAGATAGGAATGGGATACTAGGTACATCACATCTTAGTGAAAAGTGGTATAGAAACCATGGCCAACAACATTATTGTTCACAAGACACTATGAGTGGATACCCCAGGGGCATAGTGGTCTATGATCATCATTATCATTTAGTTAGTATTGTATATTCATTCCTGCTAGAAGAATCCAGGACGAACCACTTCTGAGTCAACTAACATACTATTCATAGTCCACCCACCTAGTTTCCCAGGGTTCCCTTCATGATCAATTTTCATTCCACATGTCACATATAACATCACCTTCACATATACATAAACAAAACAATATAAACATGATTTATAAAATATTACCTTGACAACCAAAACCACTTTTAAATATAATTCACACCAAAACCATTCTAAAACAAGTTCTGCACCACTTTTAAAATTCATTAAACAAGTTTCAAAATTTATAAAGCACAATCAAAATTCATAACAAGGGAACACACTTTAAATACACCAAATTTCTTTTAGAAAAATTACTTTCAATCAATAATAATATCAAAAAATTTGAAAAAAAGATATCACACCACACACATAAATCATAGAACACAATTAAAAACTCAAGAAAAATATCAAATTAATTAAATAATTTTTAAGCATGGAACCACCTACCTCAAGTGTATAAATTTTTAGAATCCAGTGGAAACCAACAAGTGCACACCAAGTGAACCCTATAGAGGAAAGATAAACCCTTTGAAATGAAGATTAAACCCTAAAATTCTAGATCTGAACCAAAATGGTACACCCAACTCACTGGAGAAGTGAAACCCCAAAGAAAGAAGATCAAAACCCTTGAAACGAGGAAGAAACCATAAGAGGAGGGGACATACATGAAGAATCATGAAGAAATCACACCCAACATACCTTAAAAAATGAAGATATAGGGAGGAAAAGGTAAGGAGGATATGAACCTAGGGATGGAAATCCTGAGTGGGGGAGAAATGGGGTGATTTGGGGTTAAATTTGGAGAGGGAGGAAAGGAAAAAATTACACATTTTTAATGACTTGGACAGGTCGCATGGTTAGTCTTCATAGCTTTCAAACCATGCAGAAACTGTGTTGTTTACACTGTATATCTAGGACATGATGCATGGTTCCCTCCACGGTTTGACAAACCATGCAACAACTCTGCAACTGCCTACTATCCAAGAAACACCACATACCGCTTGGTTACCTGGGCTTGGCCACACGGTTTGGTAAACCGTGCACCTCATGATATAAGTATAATACTTCCATTTTTCTCTAAAAACACAAAGGCAACCCAAATGGGAAAATCTAGACAAAAAATAAATAGAAAAATACCCCAAAAGAAATCACCAATGAGACAAAATATATTTTGGTCGCAAATAAATTTGGCGTATGCTGCCCACCAAACTGCGAGAGGACTATTTGCAATGGGGATATATCCCCATCACAAATACCATCATGTTTTTTTATTTGTGACAGGGGTTCACTCCCATTGCAAATACTTTCCATCATTTTATGTTATTAGTAATGGGATTTTCTCCTGTCGCAAAGAACTTTTGAGCACAAGGTATTAGTGATGGGGCCCTTCCCAAATACTATTTTTTACTGTCGTCATAATAAATAATGGTGGAACTATTTGTGATGGGTCCGTTCGAAAGTAATAACAATTTCCATGGGATTCCTATGAAAAATGATCTAACCTATATATACTCCTTGAAGTTTTTCCATTTCATTCTTCTCTAAACTCCTCTATATTTCTTTGATATCATATTCTTCTATTTAAACTTTAATTTTTTTTAAAAAAATCAGTTGGGGTTTTGGCCTAGTAGTTCAAGTCACCCTGTAATCCTATATCAATAAGGTTTCAATACATGATACCTCGTATTTGGGGATTTATTATGGCTTTGTGCTGTGTGGGTAGGTTTTTGGAGGTTCGATTGGTGTGGAATGTGTTCGACGGATGGGTTTGGTGTGTTGCGACGGTGCGACTTGGGATGTAGTGGGAGGGCAGGTAGGATTTATGTTGGTGACGAGCTGCTTCAGACTTTGGTGGCAAGGGTGGTTGGGCTTGACGATGGAAGGGGAAGTGGAATGATGAACTGGTGTTCTCGCTGCAGGGGCGTGAAGGCCGACTACGGACAACAACGAGGCTCACATGGAGGTGTCAGGGTGGTTCGGTTGGGCGACGCAAGTCTGTTAGATGATGCAACGAAAGGTTTTAGCGGGGCGTGATGGCGAGGTTGACTGGTGGTGAACAGGTGATGACAAGATTATAGTTGAGTAGTGGAAGTTCATTCATGTGCAAGGACAAGCTTCAGTGGGGCG
Source organism: Viscum album (assembly GCA_963277665.1). Taxonomy (NCBI): domain Eukaryota; kingdom Viridiplantae; phylum Streptophyta; class Magnoliopsida; order Santalales; family Viscaceae; genus Viscum; species Viscum album. The sequence continues at coordinate 789,761,117 of OY728166.1, forward strand.
CGAAGACGAGGTCTGCATAATGAAAAATAAAAAAGATTTCATCCAATGGTGCATAAAAGAAAGGGTTCAGAGCTTTTTCTCCCAACTTACAGGGCTACCAGATTTCGATGAACGTGAGGGTATGACTTCTGCCATCGGGACCAGACATCATGCAATGAATGTGACATTTCTTACTGTGCAGCCTTGGAAAGTGTGGGAGTTTGAAAAAAAATTATATATATGTTGGGTGGATCTCTCTAGTGGCGTCAATCTCATAGGCCTTCAAGGGTCATGTACGGTGTTATACGCCTCTGGGCCTATGGGCCAAGTAAGGTTCCCCTCAACCATTGAAAGGGATTTTCCAAAAAAAATTTAATGGCCTTCGGGGTTTCAGGCAAGTTTTAAATTTCACAGGGGAGCAAGATTCTAGCTTTGCATCTACTGAAAGATTCAGTTTTAAGGTATTTATTTAATGTTTTTATTTTTTATCTAATAGATTTTATTTTAAGTTAGTAAAAATTATTATTAATTAGATGTAATTAAATTTAATTAGAATTTTTAATTTTATTTTCCATTAAATGTTATTAGATGTATTTATTTTTAATTAGCAGTAATACATTTAATTAAAAGTAAATAGTTTTAATTTGAAATAATTTGTTTTAATTATTAGTAATTACTAATAATTAGATATAATTACTAATAATTAGTGGTAGTTACTAATAATAAGTGGTAATTACTATTAATTAGTTGTAATTAATAATAATTAGTAGTAATAAGTAATAATTATCGGTAATTAGTAAAATTTAGTATTAATTTTTAAAATTTTGTAATAATTAGTAAAAACTAGTCATAATTAGTAAAGAATTGCTTTAATTAGTGGTAATTAGTAATAATTAGTGGTAATTAGTAAAAATCATAAATAAAGCTTATAAACTAATAAAAATTAGTAATAATTAGTGGGAATTAGAAATAATTTATTGTAATTAGTAATAATTGGTGGTAATTAGTAACAATTAGTGGTAATTAGTAATAATTTGTGGTAATTTGAAAAATATAGTAATAAATTGTAAAAATTAGTAATAAATTGTTATCTACTGATAAAAAATAGTGTCAATTAGTAATAATTAGTATAAATTAGTTAACTTTAGTAAAAATTAGTAAAAATTAGTAAAAATTAGTAAAAATTTGTAATAATTAGTAGTAATTAGTAATAATTAGTGGTAATTAGTAATAATTAGTGGTAATTAGAAATAATGAGTGGTAATTAGTAAAAATTAGTAAACAATTATTACAAAAAGTAAGAATTAGTAAAAAATAGCGGTAATTAGTAATAATTAGTGTTAATTAGTAATAATTACTAATAAATTGTAAAAATTAGTAATAAATTATTAGAAACTAATAAAAACTAGGGGTAATTAGTTAAAATTAGTAAAAAAATAGTAAAAATAGTAAAAAATTGTAATAATTATTGGTAATTAGTGTTAATTAGTGGTAATTAGAAAACATTAGTGGTAATTAGTAATAATTAGGGGTAATTAGTACAAATTAATGTTAGTTAATAAGAATTAATGGTAATTAGTAAAAATTAGTGGTAATTAGTAAAAATTGGAAATAAATTGTTATAAAGTAATTTAAGTTAGTAATAATTTGACATAATTAGTAATAATTATTTGTAATTAGTAAAAATTAGTTATAATTAGTAAAAATTAGTAATAAATTATTATGAATAAATAAAAATTAGCAATAATTAATAAAAATTAGTGATAATTAACAATAATCAGTAATAATTAGTAATAATTTGTAATAATTTGAAAAAATTAGCAAAAATTAGTAAAAATTATTAAAAATTAGTAAAATTTAGTAAATATTATCAATAAGTAGTAATAATCAGTGTTAAATCATAATAATTACTAAAAATAAATGGTAATTAGTAAAACATAGGGATAAATTATAATAATTATTTCAAATTAGTGGTAAAGACTAAAAATTAGTAAAAATAAGCAGTAATTAGTAAAAATTATTTGTAAAACACATTAATTAGAAACAATTAACAAAAATAAGCAATAATTAGTAAAACTTAGTAAAAATTCTTGTTAATAACAAAAAATTAGTAATTATTAGTAAATATCAGTAAAAAGTAGTGGTAAACCAACATAATTAGTAACATTTAGAAATAATTAGTAACAACTAATAATAGATCACTATAATTATTAAATATTAGTGGTAATTATTAAAAATTATTGTTAAATCACTTTAATTAGTAAAAATTAGTGTAAATCTCTAAGAATTAATAAAAATTATCAATAATTAGTAAATATTAGTAAAAAAGTACATTAAATCACTATAATTAGGAATAATTAATGTTTATTACCAATTTGTGCCAATGCTATCCAAAGTATTCATCATATTTCGAGAACCGGGGCCAAAAGGATGTGACATATCGATGACAGCAATATAAGAAATGAGAGGAGATTCATCAATGATAGGACATGGTTTCCATAAATTGGGGAAATGATAAATATGGAAATGGTTTGTATAAATTGGTTTCATCACCTAAATATTGTAAAATATCTGGTTTATACCTTTTTAGTAAATCATAGAATTTTCAATCTTCATGTGATTAAAAATGAAAAATATATGTCAGCCATGTCGAAATTTATCATTGGGTTGCCAAAACCAAGGTAGGAAGAATGTGACATGTCATTGGCAATAACAACAGTAGTAGGAGTTTCATCAATTGTATGAGTGATTGTATGAGCAGACGATAGAGGATATGCAATAGTTATTGTAAATTAGAAATATTTAGTTTTAATGAGTAAAAAGTAGTGATGAATTTTTAAATATTAGTTATAAATTAGTATACATTTATGATAAATCAATATATTTATTAAAAATTATTGGTAATTATAAAAAATTAGTAAATTTTTTCATGAATTAGTAAATATTAGTAAAAATGAACATTAAATCACTATAATTAGTAAAGAGTAACAGTAATTAGTAAAAACCAATGGTAATTAGTAAAAACCAATAGTAAATAGATAAAATTGACAATATTTGAAAGTAAATTATACTTTTTTAATTTTCTACCATTTTATGGATCATCTTTTAATTCTATCAAATTATTCCTAAGAAATTTATTTATTTTATATTTTTTAGATAAATCTGGAACAAGGAAGTCGACAAAAATTTTATTACATTATCACGATTAGATAAATAATTACAGTAATCCAAATGGTTTTGGTATAAATCATATATATATATATATATTAAGGGTGTTAAATCTTTTTTTATCATTTTCATCATCAAAACCAGAATTTGTTTTAGAAGAGACAATTAAGTGTAAATGTAAGATATGTGATCTGAGGAGGTTTTTCACATTCGACAGTGTTGGGGGTACTATATTATGTTTTGGTTTTCTAATATATTAAATGTTTTTGGGGTCCACATAGTGAACACAGTTCTGGATAAGATACTAATAATTTAGTACCAAATCCATCACACTTTCCAAATTCAGTACATGATGTGGATGACCCATCTTTTAAACAAACTGAAACTCCATATGATATTAATTTAAATATTGAGTTGGAACCATATCAATTTTATGAGTTGTTTTATTTAGATATTATCTTTGGTTAAAGAACTATTACCTAAAGGAAATTTGTTTCCAATAAATTTCTATGAGGGAAAAAGAATGGTTTGTAATTTTGGTCTTTGTAATCAAAAGATTAATTCCTGTTGAAATGATTGATATTATATTTTGGTAAAAACGAATCATTGGTTAGTTTTCCTAAATGTGGGAAATCAAAGTACAAATAGGCTTAATTTGGGAATTCTGGATTGATTCTTGTAAAACAGTTGATGTATTTACCACTTACACACAGATTGCAATGTTTATTTATGTGTCAGAACACAAAGCCAATGATTTCATGGCGTAAAACACATATTTAAACCATTAAAAGATTAAATCAACCTTGTAATGGTGATTCAGGGAAACATTTTTACTAATTACATCTATATTCTTCTTTAGAATCCTGAAACATGCGATTGAGTCTTTCTACTAATGGTTTCTATCTATTCGATTCTTACAGTAGTCAATATTATTGTTGGCCTATCTTTATAAATACATACAATTTACCTCCTTATACATTGATGAATGATCCATATATCTTTTTAACCTTCTTGATTCCAGGATATCCAAAAATGAATATCGATATTTATTTGAGGCTATTAATTGATTAGTGAAATTTATTTCAGATTAATTGTGTTAGTACATATGATGTTTCTAGAAAACAAAATTTTATAATGAATGTTTTATTAATTGGGACAATTACGGACTTCCCAACATACAACATGTTATCTAGATGGAGTAGACATGATCCAAAATCATGTCCAAAATGTATAAGTGACAAAAAATGTGCTTATTGTTGTCAATGGAAGAAAACCTTGTTATTTTGACTTTCATAAAATATTTATTTCTACTGACCATCCTTTTAATAGGAAAATATATCATTTAAGAAATTGTACAATTGAAAGAGTTGAAACACCAACATTGATCTTAAGAATTTATTTAAAATATGTTTTCTCTTCATTACCTCCCATTACATTTGGATCAACTATAAAAAATAGATGGATTTTGGAAAGAACACAATTGGATAAAATGGAGTATTTTTGGGGATATTACATATTTGGTCTTATTTTTTGGTCTGTCACATGTTGAATGTCATCCATATTTAGAAGAAATATTTTTATAATATATTTTATATAGTGTTAGACACACCTAGTAAGAAGAAATATAATAAAAAGTCACGATTGGATCTTTAAAAAATATGTAGTTGACCAGAAATTTATTCATTTGAAAATGTTAGATCACAGAAGTTAATTAAGCCAAAAGTGGATTATACACTTTTCAAAGAAAATGTTTTTTTATATTGTAAGTGGATTGTGTATTTGAGACTATCAGATGGTTATGTTTCTAAATTGTTTATATGTCTCAGAAACAATAATATTACCAAATTAAAAAGTCATTACTGTTCTCATGTAGAATGATAAATTTATAGACTACGCCTCAAGATAGTTGAATATCAAGGAGAAAAACTACCCAACACATGATTTGGAGTTAGAAGTTCTGATCTTCTTATTGAAAATCTAGAGGCACTTCCTTTATAGTGAGAAGTGTGACATTTATACTGATCACAATAATATAAAGTATATATTCACATAAAATAATCTCAACATGAATCTAAGAATATTGTTTGAGATAATCGAGGACTAATATTTCTCTATTTACAACTATCTAAAAATTGCAAATAAGGTAGCTGGTTATCTTAGAAGAAAAGAATCTACTACCCTATCAATGGTGTGGATTGATAAAGACCATATCATTATGGATATATAGAGGATAGATCTAGAAATAATAGTGGTAGGGAATACATATTACCTTTCCCAAATCATTTCCCAACCTTATATCTAAGAGAAGATCAAAGAGGCAAAACAGGATGATCTGGAGCTTCAAAAGAAGGAGAGAAAATGGAAGCTTCATGAATTCCATATCGATGATGATGACGTGATTTTGTTTGTAACTTGGATTTTTGTACCTTCATCACCTAATATACAGAAGGATCTATTTGATAATGCACAAATCCCATCTTTCTCTGTCCATCCTACATGTACCAAGATGCATCATGATCTTTTAGAGCACTTATGGTGGGACATATTAAAGAAGGAGATTGCAGAGCATATCTCAAGGTACTTGGTATGTCATCAAGATAAATCAAAGTGAATAAAGTCCAAATGGATGATGCAACCATTTCCTATACCCACATAGAAATGGGAGAATGTAACTATGGACTTTATAACTGTTCACCTAAAGAAATCTAGAGGACACAATGTGATATGAGTTTTAGTGGATTTAATCAATAAGACTACCCTCTTCATTGTCATTTAGGAATATTTTTCCCTAGAATAACCTTTAATTATATACATAAATAAATTTGTGAGGATGTATAGGATTCCACTTTTTATTGTCTCTGATCATGATCCAAGGTTCACTTATAGATTTTAAAGAACCCTTTAACATGATCTGAATATTGAAGTTAATTTCAGTACGACTTATCACTCCAAACTGGTGTCCAATCTAATATGACTATTTAAAAGCTTGAGGAAATACTAATATAATTATCAATAGAATTTAAATGAGTATGATATCATCATATTCCATTGGTTTAGTTCTCATATAACAATAGATTCCACTAGAGTATTCATATGGACCCATATGAAGCATTTTATTGGAAGCGATGTAGAACTTATAATTATTGGGATGAAGTTAGAGAATGGAAGAAATTTTCACATGATGTTGTGCAATATATGACAGAGAAGGTTTAATCCATCCAAAAATATAAAAAATCTACTCAGATATAGAAAAAGTGTTATGCTAACAACTATCGAAGGGACTTGTAGTTTGAAGTTGGAAAAAAAAATTTCCTTTTAATATCACCAAAGAAGATATTCATCTTGGGAATATCATCCCAAGGTACATTGATCTCTTTTAAATCTTTGATCATAGAAGAGTAGTAGTATATTGGATTTTACCTCCACAAAATATGGATCAAGTTCAAGATGTGTTCCACATATCACTTGTTTGGAAGTACATAACTGATACATCACATGTAATGAATCTAGAGGTGGTATAACTAGAGAATTAATTCTCTTAGGAGTATTATATAGTGAATATCTTGGACCATGGAGACAATATTCTACATAACAAGATAAGCCAACCCGTCAAAGTTCTTTAGCGGAATTATTAGTACAAATAAACGATGTAGAAACCAGAGGAAACAACGAAACAAAAGTACCCTCACCTATTCTCAAATAATAATATGAGTTGAAATTTGAGGGATTAAATTTCTAAATGGGGGAATAATGTAACAAACCCGAATTTTTAAATGATAATTTTTTCCTACATATTTTTTATATATTATATTATATAATTATTATACACATAAAGAAAATAGAGAGACCAAAAAAACTTTAGTTCATTAATGAAGACAGTTATATTAGTCAGTGACTAAACCCATTAAAATGACAATTAGTACAAGGTAATAAAAAATGGGAAATTTAAAAACTACAATGGGAAAATATGGATTTCCCAAATATGATAGAATCCTCCCTCCCATGAACAACCCAATAAAAAAAAATAAACAACAATATTAGTAAACTATTAAAAATCTTAGAAAATTTAAATATATAACCTTGGTCAGAAGTGTAATGAATATTTAGTGAAATAATAAAGCAGTATTTAAGGAGGTAATGTGACCGTTGGAATAATAATGTGACTATTGGAATAGTAACCCGAATGTTGAAATACTAATTTGACCTAAAAATAATAAATTCTGATATAAATAATATTTATCATGATTAATATAAGTAAATATAATATTATATTGCTTAAAAATAAATATTATTATTAAAAAACTGAAAGAAAATATAAGTACATTTTTAATAAACTGTATTCCATAAAAATATTAATCTTTATATTAATGATTAAAGTTACTTTTGTTTGAAATTTATTTTTATAAAATAAATATAATTTTGAAATTTCCAAGGGTTATTTTTTTGTTAATTTTATAAAATACTTCAATTTTCAGGTGAATAGTAAAAATATTGTTTTCAAATAACTGGTGTAGCTTAAATTACATCATTCAGGATGTAATAATGAAATAGGAATTTCTATAACATTATTTTCCGCCAAAAATTATTTAATTATATAAATGATTCATTAAAATACAATAAACTTAATTTTCAAACCCAAAAAGTATTTTCCAAATTCTCATGTCTAAAGTATTACATTGAAATATTATTATGTCATTATTCCACCTTTATTTTTAATTAAATTAATAAATTAGGATTTTAAAGGGTTGTAAAGTCTTAAAATGAAGTTATATAATTCAAATAAAGTTCATAATTTACATTATGTCACTATTACAAGGTTTACTTTGGATATAATATTTTATTCAATATTTTATCCTTTTAAAACCTCTCTCCTTTTATATAAATAACCCCACTATCTCCCTTTGGAAAACCACTCATAAATATCTTACCAAATCTATTAATCTACTAAAATACTCCCTCTAAAACCCCTTATAATACCTATGTACACTCCAGAGGAAACTAATTCCAAACATCAATGGAGTTTTAGTGTCATAAAAGAGAAGTTACAACATGGAATGAGTAATTTTTTATAAACTCTTCTCTCTTTATCATTATTTTTTCTCCCAATTAATTTTTAAAAAAATCTTATAAAATTAATTATTACGTGTTTATAATTATGTTAATATTTTTAACCTACTTTATGTATCAAAATTATTAAAAATATAAATTTCAAACTTCCCTTTCATGTTCTTTCAGCAATGTCCTATCAACGATCGATTAATTGTGAATGAGGACATTTCCAATCCTTTTATTTTCAACAAAACTATGTTTGGTAAAAATGAATTATTTATGAAATATAAAGGTATAGATTTATTTTTTTATAAGCTTATGTAATTAATTATACTAATCTATAAATGACCTTAATCAAAAATAGGGACATCGAAACAAAATAAGAAAATTTAATGAAAACAAGATATCAAAACAATTAAAATTTAATAAAGAATGTTATAAATTATAATCCAATTATTATAATGGGTAGATAATGGAAAAAATGAACATAATTCACTTTTGTAACTTTTTTTTAACAATCTTATGTTTATTACGTAGGAGGAGGAAAAGAAACAAAATAAAGTAGGATTTATGGTAAGGGGACTATTAAATCCAGCTCCCTTTCTTTTAATTGTACCTAATTAATATCATTTTTGATATGTATATTCCTATAATGTACCTTAAATATACTTTCACTATTCGTATCTTTTTAGGGATATACATGTTTTCACCCTAATTTATAATCCAAAAACAAATATTTCCCAAAAAAGAATTTTATTTCAAAAACAAATCTTTGACTCCTCGTGTGTTATTTCTTATCTAATGAAAAATGATCTTTTCTTCCAAATAATGATCTCTATTGTTTAATTTTTTAACCCCAATATTATTCATGAAATCATTTCTTATTAAATCCTTATGAAAGTCATTCCTTTACATGGGTTATTTCATGACTATGATTGTAATGAGTTCTATCTGGCATGCATGATTATATAAATATTATAATGTGATGGGTGGGACCATAATTATATATCACTCAATTTTTTGGGGTAATTTTATGTATATCATGCTATTATGTGTAATATGTGTGAACATGATGCTATTTTTTTTACAAAGATTATTATATGATCTATACACACATGTTATGCGTGAACATGATGTCATCTTTGTTCACAATTATGTTGGTATTTGACCACTATGGAATGATGCTTCATTTTTATGCATTTAAAAATTCTATACCTTTTTTAAATGTCTTCCTCATTCTTTTTTGTGATTATACCATGCTTATAACATGATTATAACTATTATGCTTACCTATGTACTATTGATTCATGTATCTTATTTTAGTTATGTTATGCTTCCCCTTATTGGGATTTTATCTCACCCATTTATTATATATATATAATTAATTGAATTCTTATAATAATGATAATGTGATATATTTTAAGTGGAAAAAAAATAATTATATTAATAATGCTTATGGTTTTTATGCATAAGTGTTGTATGATCCTAATTTTTCCAAGATAATAAATCATTCGATCAATGAATATAAAATTATTATGTTTTTTATCTTTAAAATGATGTTATATAGTCATGTAAGAAAATGTAGGGTTTATATAATATGGTTACAAACCTATTTTCATATATGTAATAAAAATATTAAACTCCATGCGTAAAGGTAATTAAGCACTCATGTAAGGGTAAAAAATATCATTTTTAATGGTAATGGGTAATTGTGTAAATATATATAGTAGATTACATAAGGGTAACATGAAATTATAAATAGATACATAAGGGTACAAGAATTATAACATAAGGGTAAGACAATACTTTCAAAACTTACGTAAAGGTAAATATAATTTAACAAATCATGTGTAAGGGTAAAAAAAGAAAATTAGAAAAATCAATTTTTCATAGAATAAAAACTAAAATAAATATTTAGAATAATATAAAGAATAAAAATAAATGAAAAAATAATTAATAAAAAATTAAATTCAATAATATTTTTATTTTAAATAAAAACAATAATATTCGTAATTAGAAAAAATAATAAATATTTAAAGTGGTTCAAATGAGACACTCAATAGAAAAATCCATGAAATTTTTGAAAAAAATTATTTAAATATAATTATGTTATAAATCAAGGAGAATAATATTATATTTTTTAAAAATTTGAAATATTATAAAAGAAGATTCATATAAAATAAAAAATATGGAAAAATATGTGTTCACAATGAAAATGTTAAAAAGAGATTCATTTTGTTTGAAACAACCCATAATAAAAATTTTAAAAATTCATAATAACTTTTGAAGAAATTAAAAGTAGTATAAAATGACCTTAATCAATTATTTTAGAATATATAAATACATTCATAAAATTATTCAATTAATATTGACATAGTGGAGAATGATTTCTGACTGAAATGGAAGGTGGGATCAGGTTTCTTACAACAGGTAAATAAAGTGATAAGGGGTAAACAAAATAATTGGAATACGTGTAAAAAACAAAATAATAACTATAAGAGAATAAAGTGATGGTGTTTTTTGGGAATAAATAGAATAAAAATCCACAAAATATATTATCTTTCAAAAACAATCCTGATTTGAAATTATGATTGATGAAGAAACCCTTATATTAATGGTAACATAATAATCAAAAGAACATAAGTGGGTTTCCATAAAATAGACAATAAAATATCTTGAATGAAATATTTTATTTATAATTAAAGGAAATATGTTAGTGAATACATAATATAAAATAAATTCTAGTGCACAATATGAAACATGTCTCATTAAATTAAAAAATAGAGACAAATGGCCTTTACAACATCGTAATTTAATGTATGGAAAATACATATTATGTATAAAAATATATGGATTTTTAAATACCATATATTACATGAAATATATATAAAAAATAAATCCATATCCAATACATACACCATAAAAAATAAGTGGTGAATTTGAATCATATCTCAATGAAATAACACTAAGATCCAAAACTCTAATATGGGGTCCTGATTCATTCTACACATGCACCTAAAATCCCGAATAATTAAATTAGGTGTATTAAAAACTTTATTAATAATTATTTTAATATATATTTCATTTTTAATTCCCATTTATTATCATATGTTATTTATTTATTACATTGATTATGTCTGTTACTTGAGGTGGTTCAGTTGATTTCTCTGAAACTTTTTTTACATATTGAACTTTTTCAAATGTGTTGTAAAATATATTCACAATCACAAAAATTTTATTGGTTCGTGTATTTTATTATTACATTATCACAAAATTTATATAGTTCCATAGGTTTTTCTCAAAATGGACTCAAATTTAAAAAGGTGTCTCGATATGTTTATTTTAGGCTATTAAGTTTAATATGAAAATTTATTATTAATATGAATTATAGAATATAAAATATGATCAATAAAAATATTAATATTTTCATAAATATAATTATTATTCATTAAAAAAAATTTTATCGTCCACCATGTCAGGATGTAATGAAAAAAATGAAATTCATCTTTTCCTGGAGGCTGTAGTCTGCACGTACATGAACGACACTATCATTTCTCATATAATAGGAGAGGGTTAGAAAAAATAAAATAATCATAATTTCATAATATTAATAATTTTTTACTTATTATATTTATTTATTAAATAAATCTTTTTTATCACCCATTTATGTTGGTTGTGAAAATAGAACATGTTGTATATGGAGGTTCTAGTCCGTACAATCTTATGACTGCATCTTTATTTTTTGAATTGTTTTGGAGGGAGGTTGAAGGGTTGTATATAATTAGTATAATAACATCAAAAATAATAATATTAATTATTTTATCAGAATTTCATGGATATAAATGATTTTATAGGATAGAATAAAAAAGGAACTAAGAGAGCTCGGTTGAGAGTGTTACCTCTACTATTGATGTTTTCTATTAGGTACCACCATAATGCTCCATAAATAGGTTTTTATGTAATAAAAAGGATTATATGAAGTGGGTATAATGTTTGGGAGATAATATTTCAGTGCTTTTTAGGTATAAATCTTCATAATTTTTTATAAATATAGTGAAAGTGATCTCTATTAATAAGTGAAGAAAATGACACTTTTTTAAATACTCATTACTTTTTCAATGATGGAATGACACTATTCAAGGGTAAAGGCTCCAAAATAGAGAATAATGATCTTTGGTGTAAGTTAAGGATAATAATACCTCCACCATTATTTTGGTTACACATTTCACACATGTTTTTATTCTTTCACCAGTAGGTTTTAACTTCTAATTTTTTGGCTTATACTTTAATAACTAGTTTTACCCAAATAATCTGTAATTTTTTAAAAAAATATAAGGTAACCCATATTACTAAATTTTGTGGTTATAAAAAAAATTAGGATCAATATAATATAATTCAATTTATAATTATTTTAAACTTAACTTTTAAATTAAAAAAATTAATATATAGAAAAATTACTTCTTAGAAAAAAAATGTTATTTTTACCATTAAGTTTTCTTAATGTTATTTAGTATTGAATATAAACTTAATGAGTGTAAATATATTTATATAAGGGTTTAAAAATTATATTAAATTAATTTTTGAGAATATATCAATTCATTTGATTAGATGAAAATTACCCAATGTGAATAAAACAATTCTTTAAAAATAACAGTTTTATCGTTATCATGGTAATTACGATTAATCCTAGTAATCTTATTTTTATGGATAAAATTTAAATTGATATTATTAAATAATTTGAATATATTTATCTAAAATAATAAATCCATTTTTTTAAATATATACAAGTAATGGAAAATATTTTTTAATTTAAGAAAATAAAAATAGTTTTTATAGTAAAATATCGCTTATGTTCCCAAAATGCTAAACATGGGTTTTATAAATTCAATATAGTTTTTAAATTTGTTTATTTTAGTTTAAAAGTATATATTTTTATATAAAATGTGTTTCAAAAACCTTTAATACATTCTTATATTATGATAATTTCATAAAAGTGTCTGTATTAGAAAAATCGTTATTTTTTCACTATTAACCTAAAAATCAATTATTTTTGAAAAATATCTTAAACTAATTATAAGATAATATTGAAATTATTAATTCGAAAATGAAGTTAATTTTTTCAAATTCAATTTCTAAAATTCATAATTTTATCATTTAAATAAAAATACAATATATAAAGAAAAACGAATTTTTTAAAAAAATTCCCTTTAAAAAAATTAAGTGTTATTAATCATATTCTTCATGAATTTCTAATTGATTACAATAATTTTTTTACTAGAGGTTTTATTATTTTTAAAATTTATTAATAATATTCATATAATATGTTGTGGATCATTTTTTTCATTGTTAAGTGTGAATCATGTTGTAATAGGGGGTTCCCTACACCCAACATAAACAATACTTTTGATTACCATATCATGTATATAGTTCAATATACATGATTTTTTCTTACTGTTATAGTATATAATTTTATGTGTCCACTATTTAAGGGTAATGTCTAAATCTTAATTGTTGTATCAAAATCTTATAGAAGATCCTAGGCTATAATGAGAACCTTGAGATACTATAACATTAATCTTAAACAAAGGTCTTACAGTCTAGATACATGATACTAACTGGACACAGTTAATGTTTTACTATTTGGTGATGCCGTATCAAAATCATTGAGCCTTATTATGATAAAGTCCATATTGGTGATCTCTAGTAGTGAGATCATGAGCACAAACCTTCCAACAAGAACACCACATGTTTTATGTGTCATAGATTGTTATTAACTATGAACATGTGCATTGGTATCTTGACTTGAGATCATTATCAATGTCTGCCATTTGTTCTCATAATTTGATTAAAGAAAAAAACCAAGATAATGAAATTGTGGTGAGGAAGCTTGTGTTGGGTTCATCATTTGTGTTATGGAATTGGTTGAATGGTCAAGATTTTTTTTGCTTTTGGTTGAGGAAGTAATATATCTCTGGCCTTATTGATCAGGATAGTTGAACATTCATAACTCCATGGCTAAGGCATTCGAGGGTAATTTTATCATTTTATATCTATAAATAAAAAATCAATAAAAGGGTGATGACACAAGTGTTTTTCCTTCTTTATGAGATATCTAATGGTAAAGAGATTATAGTACACAGTGCATTGTTCAAGTTAGTTGTCATTGCTATAACTTTACTTATATATTTAGTGGCCTTGATGGGTTTCTAGGCTCTTCTCTTAGTCTATGAATATTAGTCACTACTACCGAGATAAGGGCCTAGAGGTTCACATGCAATAGCATATTGAATAATTCTCCCAATTTAGTTGAATATGTATATTGGACATTATGGGACCCACCACAGAGTCTGAGTGTTTTTAAGGTATCAATAACCAAAAAATAAATAAATTAATATTATTAATGTTATGAATAATTGTGTTAAAGTTTTTAAACTATTTACAGTTTAATTAAATATGAGGAATAATATTAATCGAATGAATATTATCTTAATATTCTAGTTTCATTTAATGTTAGGTTGGAATTATGAGTTGAGATAATGAATCAAGTTTTTCAGGTAATATATTTTATATATATTACAGGTATATGATAAAATAATAAATAATATTTATGATGCTGGTTAGTTAGTCGTAATTGTTTATTTTGTGGGTGTTAAATAAATAGGGGTTGAGAAACCCTGCAAGTTATTTTAAACATTCACTAAAAATAGAGAGAGGATATAACACAAATAGTTATTCATGGTGATATTTCTATACCACCACTCTCCTCTATCACTTCCTAGAGATAGAATCTCTTCATCCAGGATATCTTATCGAGTTCTCACTCGTACATCAAAGGCACATCAATGCGATGATCCTCAGGACATCGAAGGTGTCATCAGATCACTGTGCTAATACCCATAATCCATCAATTGATATTCCAGTGGTTTTTTGAAACACATGTGGATGGTCAAGAGGGATTCATATTTTGATCCTTTTTACAATGATCTCTTATGATAAGTAGATTTTGACTATAGCTTCAAATATGAAATGGTATGTTTTTGGATTATGTTTTTGTGCTCTGTTTAATTTATACAAAATCCTCAAACTGTGTTGGGTATTAGATCATCAGAGATGATTTGTATCATCATCCTGATGATGAAAAATTTTAAAATCCCCTACCCAACATCTTCTTCTATGACCTTGGAACCTTTAATTAGTATCAGATGGATCTTTTAAATTATCTGAGCTAAGAATAATTAGGCTGCATTAAATTTATGTAGAGGGTTTAAAAATGGCCCCAATGAATCTGATATTGATTCAATTTGACGATAGATGGCCAAGTTATGGCCACCTGGAAAAAATTTATAGATTGATGAATTTTTTTAGTGGGTATTAAAATTTAAAATAATATGCCTTATTTTGATAAACCTCTAAATTTTTTTTTCCGGTTATAGCCGAAACAATCTTATCCGGGTGCTTAATAATTCCACAAGTATTTTGGATTTTGATAATAATAATAATTATAGTTTTTTATAATAATTATAATTTTAATTTATTTATAATAATTTTTTAATTAAAAAGGATAATTTCATAACCTTAAAAAAAGTTAATAAAAAAAATTGGCCGTAAAAAAAGGGGTTGTTAGAAGTTGGTGAAAAACATTTTTTGTCTTGTGGGTGGACTTACATTCATGAGAACAAAATATAATATGGATAAAGACATGAAAAAGGACCTTTTGTGGTGGTGTCATATTGAACAGGACCCTTGGGTATTCCTCCTCCCCACACCTATCAGTGAACCAGTCATGCAACCGCCCTATGGAGCCCTCCGAGCCAACCGCTATCCTCAGTGGCTGGATAAACTCATCTAGTGGAACCCTGAATCCAGGTAACCTCCTCCAATCCCCCTCCCCTCAACAGGAACATCCATTGAAAGTCTTCTAGTTGAAGCATCCACATGCCTCCATCTCAGATCACTGGACCACCCATCTTTCCTCCCTCCTCCTTCCCTATAAATCATCCACCGAACCTCACATAACTTCACCAAGAACTCCCATCCATTCTGTGGGTTTTCACCCACTTGGTTAGTAGTATCCATCAATATGAACAATGCCACACATTATAGTTCCTTCTTCCATAGTTTCTTGATGTCGGTCAGGATTATAATGAACCTATTTGTTTCCTACATTACTATTACATCATTTTATAGATAAAAGTGTTACACAACCAGGATCTAAATTTTTTGTGTCTTTGAAAAACTAAGACCATACACAACAATTACAAAGTAAAGCATAAACATTTATTTAATTTCATTCTTCTCTATCTTCTAAGATGTCTTCACATTTTTCTATATAAGTACCCGAGGATACACATCAAAAAGTGTGAGATAGAATCATAGTATGAGGATAGATAAGAACGTGGAACAATACGACATGGGGTGTGAGTGAACTACCACACATAGTTGTGAAAAAATATTGCATCATATTCACACATATTTCACTTTTATCATGAGGTACATCACATACACAACATTTACAAAATAAAACATAAACATTTTTTTAATTCCTTCTTCTCTATCTTCTTAGAGGTCTTCACATTTTTCTTAGTATAAGTACCTGAGGATATATATCAAAAAGGGTGAGCTGGAATCCTAGTAAGAGGATAGATAATAAATTGGAACAATATTACATGGGGTGTGAATAATCATTATCATAATATCACTGGCATCAGATCACAATCATTAGAGTAATCATTAAGAAATGTCATGTAATGTTGAAATGAAAAAAAATGAAACATCATATCTTATTGGTGAACTACCACCCATAGTTGTGTACAAATATTGCATCATATTCACACATATTTAACTTTTCTCACGAGATACGTCACATGAACCAATTAATTGGAGAACTATATAATTTTGGGGGCAATCTCCATATCATAACATTTATATTGTGCTATATAGCTCCGTGTGCACCTGTCACATCACAACATTTACATTATCATGCATGCCACATCGATATTGAACAATAAAATAACATAGAGAAAGAAATGAGTTCATTTCATAAGAATACATTCATAATCATTGGGTTTCCAAATTAATGTTTAAATTACCTAATTGATATAAGAATCATTAACCTTGAGTGGAGAGGAAACAATCTTGAGAAGTAAAAGGTATATTTTTTGAAAGGAGAGTTCTTTTGGAAAACATTGTGTTTTCCATAAAATTAAGTATAAAACATGTATATCCAAAAATAGATAATATAATGATGAAGAAATTATGTTTAAGGAATATACATACTTAAAATGAGGTGAAAAAGGGAAAACCCAAAGAAATAGAGTTGGGTTTGAGAATTCCTCTTACCTTATGTATGAATGATTTCTTCACTTTAAAATTAAATATAATCACATTAGATTCATTAATTAACAAATAAATAAACTTTTATACCTGAATTTTATTCATTTGGTGTTTTTTTAATTTCATTTGTGGGCATTTAGATGAGTTATAGAGTTTAATTTCATTGTTTGAGAGTGTTATTTTTCTTAGTTTTCACGATTGGTTCACTTGTATACATGAATGTAAGTTTGTCTAAAATGTAGATAAATATATAGAATTGTTATTATATGTTCTTAATAATCTTAAAAAAGTTTAAATTGTCTTATAAAGAATTATTTTATATGATATTTGGATGAATCATAAGATAAAAGTTAATGATGGCTGTTTTAGGTTAATTTTGGTGGGTTTTCGATCACAAGGAATTAATTTTACTTTTATCATTTAGTATTATGTATATATAATATTTTTATAAGATAAAAAGGATTATATCATAAAATTTAGAATCCATTTTCATCATTTTAAGGGTTTTATTTACATCCTTGAAGGTGTTAAAGGAAAATTATATTGCGTCGCCCAAGATGTCTTTATATTCAAACATCATGGGTGACAATTTCATTTTTAGAATAAGAGAGAGAGAGAGAGATAGGTGTTTGATGATAGATATTCCATTAACATGATATAATTAAATTATATCAAACATACTAGAGTTATGATTCCATTTTTATAAGATAAGGTTAGTATAATAGGATAAAATAAATGAAATTGAGAAGAAATTAAAAGAAAAATGAAGAGGATTTTACCTCTTGGATTTATCCTCCTTGAGAACCTCCTTAGGGAAAAGTTTTTAGTCTTTTGATGAGACCAACAGATCTTGGATGTGGGAGAGGGTATTGGGAATTATTTTTGGCTGAATTTGGTCAATTATCAAAGATTGAGAGGTGTGAGGAGAATAAGTGGTGAGGGCGGTATTTATAGTAGAGGACATGGGTGTTTTCCCATTATTTAATTCATTAGTTTATTATTTTCTCAAGAAAATAAATAGTGTTGATTCTCGAGGCTGAATACCATAATAAGATAATTTGAATTATAACAAATTGTTCTTACATTATCCATGACCCAAGAAATTTTGTATTTAATTTAAAATGTATTTATACCATAAACTATCATATTTTACTATTCACAAAATTCAAGTATTTCAGAAAAAACCCTAAAATTCACCCATACCATTTTTAGACATGTAGAATTAAAATTTGAACAATTTTTTATCAAAATATTTATCTAAATATGCATAATTTAAATGTTAATTAAATTCATTATTTACATGGAAAATACAGATTTTAAAATTATAATTGATTTTATAACACTTTTATAAATTACATAATGTCTCACAGAATTATCTTAAAATCATAAGACCTAAAAATATTAATTTAATGATACATTTCATGAAAATAAGTTTTTTTAATAATTAAATTAATCATAAAATTTTAATTAAATATTTATGACTTACAAAAAATTCCAATACTTAATTAATAATTTTTAAATTATTTATTTAAATATACTATAATAAAATTATAGCATATTTTCATTTTTATAATGGATATTTTTTTATAATTTCATTTGTGAGGTTACTATTCAATTTTCTGTTTTACTATTCATAAGGGTTACATTACTATTCCAATGGTCAAGTTACTATTTCATCAATATAGGTTCCTTAACTTGTAAAAATAATTCCTATTTCATTCATTATTCATTTATAAAGCTTGTATTGTGTTCTCTAAGTGTTTATATGATATGAAATAATTATAATAGGGGAATTTCTATTGATAAAAATATGGTTCATTACATTTTCCCCCTCTTTTTAAATTTATTCCTTGAAATTTTGCATTACATAAATAGGTGAGGTTAATTCTCCTTAATCCCCTCCCCTATTTCCCAAGATTCTTCTTCATACATATGGTTCATCCACAACACTTTGACAAGGTGGGTTTTCTTGTTGTGTAGAACCTTATATATTAGGTCAAGAATCATTTCTAAATGCTTCTCATAAGAGAGATAATCTAATAGCTGTACTAACTCTAAGTTTAGTACATTTGAGGGATCCTATATGTACTTCCTCCGGAGCGATACACGTAACACATCCTGAACTTGAACCATATTCAATGGAAGTAAAAACCGATAGGCCAAAGCTTCAATTCCATCGAGGATCTCAAAAGAAAAAATATACCTTGGGCCTAGATTCCATTTATTTACAAACCACATGACACTATTCCATGGTGATATTTTAAGGAAGAATTTATCTCCCATATCAAACTAGAAGTCTCTTCAATGGTTGTCAACATAGCTATTTGCTTACTCTTACCAGATTTGATATGTTTCAGGATGTCTTGAACTATCTCTGTCATCTATTACACAAGATCAGGTCCAAGTATCATTCTTTCTCCAACTTCATCTCAACATGTTGGAGTTGTACATAGTTTTCCATATAGAGCTTCATATTAAGCCATATGAATACTTTATTTGAAGCTATTTTTTTATAATAACTAAAATAATTGAAGATTCAGATCCCATCCTCCTATGAATTTTAAATAGTCGGCTCTTAGAAAAACATGAAAAATCTGAACAGTCCTTTAATATTTTCCATAAGATTGGGGGTGATAGGTTATACTGAAATTTAATTTAGTACTAAAATCATTTTAAATACTCCTCCATAATTTAAATGCGATCTTGGGATCATGATCAGAGACAATCAAGAGTGGAACTCCATGTAGTCTCACAACTTCCTTCACATATATCTTAGCTAGTTGTTCATGTGATAGATCTTCCCAAATAGAAATAAAGTGGGTAGTCTTGGTGTATTGGTCCACCACAAACCACATCAAATTATTTCATTTGGATGGATTTGGGAGACCTTTGACAAAGTCCACAGTGACATTCTCCCATTTCCACATGGGTATATAAAATTGATGCATCATCCCTTTGGAATTCTGTCACTCTACTTTAACGTTTTTATATATCAAGAACCTTGAGATATACTCAACAATATCATTCTTCATTTTGTCACTCCAGAAGTGTTATTAAAGATCACGATACATCTTGGTAATCCTGGGATGGATAGATAATGTTGATATTTGTGTATTTTCCAATAGATCCTTCTTTATCCTAGGTGATAAAGGCACAAAAAACCTCATTCCAAACTGAATCACACCATCGTCATCGATATGTTACTCATGATGTTTCCCTTCCTTTGTGGAATTCACCTTCTTTTTAAACTCTGGATCATCCCTTTGTTCCTCCTTAATCTTCTCCTATATAAATGGTTGGGTAGTTATTTGGGAAAGGCATGATGTATTGCCTACCATTATGATTTCCAAATCCATCATTTTCATACCCAAGAAAATAGGGTCTTTCTCAATCTGAAACATGGATAGAGTAGTAGGTTCTTTTCTGCTAAGATCATTAACTTACTTATTTTCCTTTCTAGGATGATAGTGAATAGATAAATTTTAGTCCTTGATTAGCTTTAACCATCTTTTTTTTACAATTTTTGAATATGTACTTTAGACTATTATGATGGGTATATATATCACACTTCTCACCATAGAAGTATTTACTCCAGATTTTCAAGGAAAAAATCACAGCTGGTAGCTCTAGATCATGTGTCAGGTATATCTTCTCATGTATCTTCAACTACCATGAGGTGTAGGCTATCAAATAATCATTTTTCATGAGTACATATTCCAAGATTTTCTTTGACGCGTCACTATATATCACAAAACTTTATCCAATTTTTGGTAATGTGAGTATAGTTGTAGCGATCAACCTCAGCCTTTTCTTTAGCTCCTTGAATCTTTCCTCACATTCTTCCATCCATACATACTTTACCCATTTCCTTGTTAACTTAGTTAGGAAGATTAAAAATCATGAGAAATTTCTCACAAAATTTCAGTTGTACCCAATTAATATAAAAAAAATAATAGATTTCCATGACACTAGAGGGTCTAGACCATTCCTCAATTGAATTTGTTTTTTAAGGGACTATATAAATTCCCTCACTCGTGATTATATTTCCCAAGAATTTGAATTTAACCATCCAAAAGTAACACTTACTGAACTTGGCATAAAATTTATCCTTCATTAATGTTTCCAACATAAGACTTACATGTTCTTTATGTTCCTCATTTCTCTTAGAGTAGATGAGAATATCATTGATAAAAACTACCAATTTTTTTAAAGGAAATTTCTAAAGACACTATTCATAAATTCCATGAAGACTGTAGGGGAATTATTAAGTCCATAGGGAATCACAAAAAACTCATATTGCACATACCTCGTACGGAAGGTAATCTTATGAATATATTAATTCTTCACATTTAGCTAATAATTTCCAGAATGGTGATCCACCTTTATGATGTACTAAGCTCCTTGTAGATAATCAAAAAATTCATCAATCCTTGAAAGAGGGTACTTTTTTTTATGGTGATCTTTTTGAGTTACTGACAATCAATACACAAACTCATTGATCCATCCTTCACCTTGAAAAATACCATTGGAATACCCTAAGGTGAAGCACTAGGTTATATGAACCCTTTGTAAAAATTATCTTAACGCTTCTCGTTTAACTCCTCCAATTCAATATAATCCATTTTTTGGGAAAATATGATATAAGAGTAGATCCAGGTTTGAGTTCCACTAATAACCCTACCTCATGATCTAGGGGAATACTTGGTAACTCTTTAATAAATAAATCACTATATTACCTCACAATGGGCATTTCCCATAGTTTTATAACTTCCATTGACTCCAAAATATGAGCAAGGTATGGTTCTTCATAGGGAATCAACACCCACACCATTTAAGGATTTTTAAAATGAGGTTCATGATATTCATTGCATTTGTATTGGAACATGGGATGGTTCAAAATATGAAAATATATCTCCTTTTCCTGATAGTTGATATATTCTATATACAATAAGAGAGAATCCAACCCATTATATCATCAAATTATACCAAGGGATGTACTATGAGATTCACTAGAGGAATCTTCCCACTCACGCTAATAGGAGAAGAGTCCAACAGTTGGGTTGCAATGATTTCACCACTAGGTGTTTTTATGGATATATCTACTTCAAGGTTTTAGGTATTTGAATCAATAGTTCTATGAAACTTTCAAGATATAATATAATTACTAAAACTAAAATCAAATAATACCTTTTCCATTCTTGAGTGAATTGGAAGTCTACTTTGTATGAAATCATTTACTTACTCCACTACAGCAGTTGGGATGGAATAATACATAAATATCCTTTGGATCTGGTGGCTTTATATGTTTATTACCCTCAAGGACTCGAGGTTTAGTGCACTGGGTTTTATAGTTCTCTTTCTCTATACGAATGTGGAATTGGACCATGGGTGGTGTTCTCCTTTCCTCCGCCACATTGTCCTGATTCCTCATGTCTTTTCGAAATTCATGATCTTGAGATCCTTCTCTCACAAACTTGAAGCACTTACCTATCCCTTGAAAAAATTTCCCATGATGCTTCTTCTAAAATTTCTGACATGTGGGTGGTTCAGTTTTCTTTCCACCTTTCTCATTAGATCCTCCAATGTGAAACTCCATCTTTCGGTTCTTATCACCAGGTCCATGGGACCATTCTCCAAACTCCATATCCACTTTGAGAGCACATCAAATAACCTCTTCATAACTCCCAAAGTCTCAAATTGAATGATCCCTTTTAAGGTGTGGTTTAAAACCACATATTAATCTATCAATTTTTCTATCATTGTTGATAACAAAACCCAAAGCATACCTTGTAATCCTTTAGAAATTTGCTTTGTAGCCCATGATAGATTATCCTTCCTTTTGCTTCGTCACTATGAATTCTCTCTCTATCTGTTTTCAAAGAGTTCAAGGTAAATACTTGTTAAGAAGAATTACCTTAAAGTCTTCCCTCTCCATCTCTTCAGTTTCATCCTTCGGCTTGGTGTTCTTAATCAAAGCCCACCATTGATTGACCTCTCCATCAAAATGGTAAATGGCTAGAGTCACCTTCTCCATCTGGGAATAATAAATCATAGAAAATATATTCTCTATTGAGTTGACCCACTGTTCCATGACTGGTGTATCAGAAGATCAACTGAAGTTCAGTGGTTATAACCACATAAAACACTCGATAGTCAGTTTCTCCCTCCAAGGTGAAGGTGGAAATTACACATTATTTAGGTTATTGTATATAGCCTGAGAAAGCTTGATAATAATTGCCATGAAATTTTGAAATCCACCTCCCAAAGCATTAGGGATGTCATTTGGGAATTCACTTCATTATCCCTCACATGGTTTGTTGGCCCGGTTTCTCTTGGTTCCCACAATTTTCTAAAATAAAAAAGGTTAGAGATAAACAAAATTCAACATATCCAAAATAATTTATCCCTTTATAAAATTTACTCAGAAAACATATCTTATGTGATCACTATGTTTTGAATTTTCAAAAACAAACCTTCATAGGTGCTTACTTATACTTAGTCTCATACCATGGGTTTACACTAAGGTTCTCCAATCCTAATTCCCCAATTAACTAAACCATGCTCTGATAACAACTACAACGACCCTATTTTTTCCTTACATTACTATTACATAATTTTAAAGATAAAATCATTACACAAATAGGATAAAAATGTTTAGTTTATAGGGGAAACTAGGATTATACACAACAATTTAAAAATAAAACATAAACATTTATTTAATTCCTTATTCTCCAGCTTCTTAGAGGTCTTCACATTTTCCTTTGTACAAGAATTCACCTAAGGATATAAAATAAAAATGGGTGATCTAATAGCGTAGTTAGAGGATGGATAAGAACATGAACCAATATATAATTGGTTGAGAATAATAATTAACATTATAACATATTCATATGATCATAATCATTAGAGGAAGCATTAATAAAAGGCTTGGATTGTGGTAATGCATTAAAATGAAACATCTTTTCTTAATAGTCAACTACCACATATAGTTGTGAACAAAGGTAGCGTCATGTTCACTCATATTTAAATTTTCTCATGAGATGAAACATATTACACAATTAATTAGAGCACTATATAATTCCAGGCACACCCATCACATCATAAAATTTACAATGCATATATAATTTCGGGTGCACCCATCACATCATAACATTTACATTATCACACATTCCACATAAATCTTGAACATAAAATAACCCATGTAAATGAATGGGTTTCATTTCATAAGAATAAATTCATAAAATTTTGTTTCCCAAATGAAAGAGGAAACACCATACTTGATATAAGGATCATCAACCTTGAGTGAAGAAGATACAATATCGAGAAGTGAAGGGTGTGTTCTTTTGAAAGAAGGGTTCTTTTGGAAAACATTGTATTTTTCATAAACGAAAGTAGAAAACATATATATCAAATTAAAGGTAATATAATGATGAAGAAACTATATTTAATGAATATTTATACTGAAAATGGTGTGAAATAGGGAAAACCTAATGAAAGAGAGTTGGGTTCAAGAATTCCAATTACTTTGTGTACAAATGCTTTCTTCGCTTTAATATCCTATATAATCACATTATATTCATTAAATTACTAATTTATATCCTTTTATACATGAATTTTATTCATTAATATATTATTAATTTCATTTATGGTCTTTTATATTATTTATAGATTTTAATTTCATCATTTGGGAGTGTTCGTTTTCTTAGTTTTCACGATCGGTTTACTTGTGTACATGGATAGAAGTTCGTGTAAAGTGTCGATAAATATAACAAATTATTATTATATGTTATTAATGATATTAAAAACGTTAAAATTATCTTATAAAAATTCTGTAATTTGATATGATGATCAATCATTAGGTAAAAGTTAATGATGATTATTTTAGGTTAATTTTGGCATGTTTTCGATCACAAGGAATTCATTTTGTTTTATCATTTGGTATTATTTATAAATGTTACTTACAGAACATTAAAAGGGTTATAAAATAAAATTTAGAATCTTTTTCAATATTTTAATGATTTTATTAACATCCTTGAAGGAATTAAATGAAAATGAGAGTGCATCTCCCATGATGTTGGTAAATTGACACATCACGGGCGACGATTTCATTTTTAGAATAAAATAAAGAGAGAAAGGAGTTTGATGATGTATATTCCATTAAAATTATAGAATTAAAATATATCAAACATAATGGAGTTATAATTTTATTTGGATAAGATATGTTTAGGTGAATAGAATAAAAGAAATGAAATTGAAAAGAAATTAAAGAATAAGGAAGAGGATTTTACCTCTTGGATTTTTCATCCCTGAGATCCTCTTTAGGGGAAATGTTTTGGAATTGTGATGTGACCATTAGCTATTAGATGTGTGATAAGGGATTGGGGAGAGGGTTAGGTAGAATTTGGGAAATAGTAAAAGCTTGAGAGGTGTGGGGGGAATCAGGGGCGAGGGAGGTATTTATAGTGGTGGATTGGGGTGTTTTCCCATTATTTAATTCATTAGTTTAATATTTTTCTCTAGATAAGAAATAGTGATTATTGTAGGGAATAAATACAGTAAATCGATCATTTGAGATTTAACCAATGGTTCTTACATCATCCATGACTCATGGAATAGTGTATTAAATTTATAATTTATTTATACCTTAAATTAACATATTTTTTCTATTCACCAAAAATCCAAGTATTTCAGAAAAATACCAAAAAAATCACCCTAAGAATTTTTTTAAAGTTTAGAATTCAAAAATGAAATAAATTTTATCAAAAATAATTTTCTAAATATGAGTAATTTAATTTTTAATTAAAATCATAATTAACTTAGAAAAAATAGATTTAAAAATTATTACCGATTTTACAACACTTTGAAAAATTACTTAAGGTATCAAAAAATTAACTTAATATTATAAGACATAAAAATATTAATTTTTTGATACATTTTATGAAAATATATATTTTTATATTATTAAATTAATCATAAAATTGTAATTAAATAATCACGACTTACAAAAATACCAACACTTAATTAATATTTTTAAAAATTTAAATTAATTATACTATGATATAAGTATATCACATTTTTACTAATATAATAGATAAATTTTATTTATAATTTCATTGGTGAAGTTTTTATTCAATTGTCCAGTTTACTATTCATAAGGGTCACATTACAATTCCAATGGTCAAGTTACTATTTCGTCGGTATAGGTTCCTTAACTTCTAGAAAGGCTTCTTATTTCAATCATTCATCATTTATAAAGGTTGTATTGTGTTCCATATGATTTTATACCATATTAAATAATTATAAGATGTGGGTTTATATTGATAAAATTTTGGATCATTATAAGGATCTAACTTACAATTCCTCCAGATCTTGTATTTCCCTACTGCATCCCCAGCCAGAAGACCTCCTCCTGTGTGATGGCCCTCCCACGTGAACCTCCCATTTATAGACTAGTCTCTATCACTATAGAAACTGCTACCTCCAACGATCTCTACCAATGGAGCTCTCAGTCAAGCCCTCCTATCTGGAGTTTCAGCTCATCTAGCCTGCATCGAGTTGCCACTAAAAGAATCCCCCTCACCAGCACTTCCACAATCTATATCAAAACTGCTACCCTCAAAGATAGTCATCATTTCCTTATCAAATAGCCTTAACCCCTTATACATGTGATTCCCTGTGTAATTTTTGCTACCACACTATCCTCAAGGAAGAGACATAACTATCTGGTGGCTTTCTGAAGGACTGAATTTGACATCAAAGTTTTCTGATTGGGTCTTCCAAACCAGGTATGATTCTAGGCAGACCTATTGGTCCCAGTATATCCCTTCATGGGTTTATCATGACATGGAATGATCTTGCGCATGTTCGGCCAGACCCGTATAGGATCTGTGTCGAGTTTTGGGACCCAAGTTAATTTAAATTAATATAAATAATTAATTTAGTTTCAGAATTAAATTAAATTAAGTAAAATATTAATTTATATTTTTAAAATGTATCTTTTTAATGATCAGAAATATAATTAATTCAATTTAAGATATACATTGAATTAATTCATTAATTTAGTTTTGTTTTTTAAAATTAATAATTGGACCGAATATTAAATAAATAAATTATTTAAATTTTAAATTTATTTAATTTATTTAATATCCCTCGTACTTAATTTTTTGTAATTTGATTTTTATCACGACTTAATTTTACCCGTGACTGATCTTGAGCAATTTACCTGAACTATGCATGTTTTCATTATTTAAATTAATTATTTAAATAAATATGATATTTGTAAAATAATTAATTAATTTAGATGATATGCACATCTTTTTTTAGTCAATTTTTATAAATTCCTATGTTTCCAATTTATCTTATGTTCATTGCAACCCTAGTCCCCCTTGTCTGCACATGAATATTTCTTGTATATTGATGAAGAGTAAGTACAATGTTGACCCAACAAGATGGGGTTGTACACGATGATGAGGATAGTGTAATATGGAAACAACGCCAATTTGAGACGGTAATCTATACTAGTAGCAGACATACTAGAAAAGGGAAGAGCTGTATCATGATTCAAGTGACAACTCGGGTGTGTTTCCCTTAGGTCATGGTTAGTCCATTGAATTTAAATGGATCAAGAAATATTATTTTCTCATGACCAGTCAGGTAGTATATTTTCTTTATGAAATTATTTATTAGTTTATTCATTTTATAATAGTGAGAAGATACATAAAATAATAAATCATAAAATTCATAAAGAAGAAATGATTTTTTTCTATTAATGTTCATTTGAGAGCATGACAACATAGATTGACTAGATTAATAAAAATGGATTAGATTCATTTTAAGAAAAACAAAAAACCCTCAAATAAATATTTATTCATTAACTTCCTTCATTCAAATTTAAACAAAACTGGGTGTTTGGGGTGATCATCAGCCAATTTTGAGGGTACCTCTCACTACTGGGGAGTTCTTATGAGATTGATGAGTTGAATTAAATAAATTAGTATCAAAGATGTTTCCAAATCTAGATTTTTTTGATTTTATAGGTAATAGTTGAGAAAATGAAATTAAGACTTTAGAAGCTAGGACTTCACTCAACAGATCAAGGAGCCATGAGTTAATTTGGTTGGCCAATCAGGGGTCTACCTTGAACCTCCAAGTAGGGGTATAGACAAAGCAAATAGACTATTAGGGGAGGTTCAGGGTTCCTTGGTACAAAAAATAATGAAGTGACATAGTATTCTAATTATAGTACCAAGGGTTCCTATAAATTGATAAAATAGTCGGATACATTTAATGATTTAATTCATTAAAAAATAATGTCTTATTTGGTAATCAATATAAAATTACTAATATTCTAAAGTTATTTTTTGTAGAAACTGACAAGTAATAAAAAACACACACTATGATAATATTGGAAAAATTAAATTTACAAAATAGTATGAATTTTCAACTGTAGTAAAAGTGCTTGTGCACATTACTACGATATCAGAAATTCGAGGTGCTGGTGTCCCAAAACTTGTTAAATACTTCCTCAAGAAGTGATGGTATAAGGCAGCTTACTGGAGACACATGTATGAAGAATATGATGGTTATTTCATAATTCTGTCACCGATGTCCTATTTTTGTTGTGGTTATAACATTAGGATATAGATGATTACATGTTTTTTTCTCATCTATGAGAAGATTATGAGGAGAAAGTGAAACAAAATTTTAATGGGTGATAATTACACTATCTTTGAGTGAATATGAAAGAAAGAACATTGTCTTTCAATACATACGACTCTTATATATTTTCCACCCATATAATATAGTTTTCTTAAGGTTAAAAAATGTATAGGATGGGGTAATTTCTTCATTACCATTTATGTAAGGATTTCAAAGTAATCATATTATTAAAGACTGGTTAATATTTAGTTCCTTTAGAGAAGAAATTAAAAGGAATGGTGGTAAGGCTAATGGAAAGAGTAAAAAAAAAGGAACCTTTACAACATACTTCAAAGATAAGAGGTATTAAAAAAGGTTATTTTCTTAGTGTATCATGAAAAAAAATCAATTGATGTATAAATACAATGAACTAAATTGAATAAGCATGTACCTGCTTATTCTTTAGTGAATATTCAACAATTATTAGTATTTTTTATGAAATAATTATTTTTTATTAAACTCTATATGTTTATCACATATGTTCATTGAAATATAGTAACCAACTATGTAATAGAAACATTACAAGAAGTAAGGTGTATCCACCAAGTGGCTGAGAAAGGGTGATTCCTAAGTCAGTGGCGAGAACTGCATAAATTATAATTGCTATGTTGGTGACTTAAGTCAAAATATTATTAATTATAACCAAAAAGTTATCTCATGATCCCATTGTACATAAGGATACATTCTTCCATGTTCAGGGATGGATGTTGTTAGTGGTGCCTCATACTCAATTAATAGTTTTGTGGTACTTGAATCATAGGCAATACTTGATAAATACAAAATGTAATACTTTTTACCAAATTGTGGTAAGATAAATTTTTTCAAGTAAAACTAAAAGTATAAATCCAGGATATAACTAGTATGTTATTTAGACACATCCAATATAAACACCTTAGGTATTATTGATGTATATTCTTATTTAGTTTCGACACATAAATCTTTAGAAATAAAGGTACGCCACAAAGATTTCATAATTAGTTCAACAAGAGAGAGTGAATAATACCAAGGTTAAGATAGTGGTAAATATACTTTATAAGATTCTCATAAGTATTTAAGTAATGAGAAAGTCAATTAAAGAAGATGCATGGTCTGAAGATATGAGTTGATTCTGGCTGGTATGCTGAAGAATATCTCGACCAAGAATTCATCAGTCATGATAATGTGACATAGAGTTATTCCTAAATTCTCATCCCCCTATTTTCATCATGGAATTAATATTAATAAGGATAATTTTTTATGAGTCTTTCATGTTAACATTGATCAAAATGTAGGGTGGAGTAATTCTTAAACACATATTTTATAAATATGAGGTATGATGTAAGGAGTATCAATGTTTAAACTTGCAACAATTTCCATTATATTTCAAGATGTGCTTTGAAAATAATGGTGATATCTAATAACCATATGCCAACAATTATGAAAAATAGATATCATATAATCAATAGTATATTTTGAATCCATTAGGTCATAATAACATGTGTTTATATGAAAAGTATTTATTTGGATATAAACAAACTTGGATCAATAAAAACACATTGTGCATCTAAGTAATTATCCTAATAGTTTCTTAGGATATTAAATAAATCTTTAAGATTGAAAATTTGTAGTCAAGTGATAGACTGAATTTCTATATAAGGGTGCACATATCAACCAGAGGTAGTGAGAGCAAGACTAAATTCGGTTTAGTCATTGCCAAAGATAGAAAATTGGTTGGCATAAGAACAAGTTCATCAAGTGTCCATGTGGAAGAGGAATGTTTCAAAGACATATACAACATTTGAAGTTTAAAACCACTATGATGGTTTTATATTCACCACGGATGGTGACCAGTTATTCATGGAGAATAATAATTTTGTTCTAGAATCCAAAATTCAATGTCCAATATTCCAGTGGGCTTTTGAAGCACATTTTTACGATATAGAGGGATTCATATTTAGATCATTTGGGCAATGATCATTGGTGAAAAGAAGATGTCAACCACAACTTTAGATATGAAAAAGTATGTTTTCCGTTTTTATTTTATTCCTCTGTTTAATTTATGTGAGATCCTCGGACAGTACCGAGGCTTGGATCATTGAAGATGACAAGTCTCATCATCCTGATGAAGAAAAATTTTAAAATCTCTAGCCCACCATCTTATGTTGTGACCCTTGTACCTTAAAATAAAGTTATCAAACAAAATATTATTTAAAGGGGAAAATATAATTTAAAATATCTATGTGTCACATTCCCCCTCTCCTAAATAAACTACGTCCTAAAAATTTTAATCATCACTTACCAGTGAAAATTACTAAGGATATTGAAAATATTGACATGTATCAATATATAATTCCTAGAGACATATAAAATTTAAAAACTTACAACTTTTTTTCGAATAGGTCAATCATAATTTTGAGTTTTTCTCCAATCATTTGAGACAAGAGTCTATAATTATTTGGTATTAAGTCCCACATTTTTTAATTTTATTCTAAAGGGTGTTTATAATCATCCTTGAATTGATTTACTATCATAGTTTGATATGTAATGTGATCAATTTTAATTAAATAATTTTTCATCTAAATGGAGAGAAAAATCCATTTCCAAAATCATATTAAATTTATCTAAAAGAAGAATAATATGACTTGAATAAGTAAATTTATTATAAACATAAAATTGGGATACAAAATTCATACCAATATAGTTTTTATTAATAAGTAAATATATTGTCATGGTGAGTGATTTCATATCCAAGTATCCTCATTCTTACTTCTTTATTTCTCCTAACTCGGTAGGAATTAGTAAAAGATTAAGATCCATATTTAGTAGATAGTCCTATATCTTCTTCTTTAAAAATACAAAATCCTTCCTGTTGAACTTCTAGACCCACAAATATCCCTCATATAATATTAATATTTTTTGAAATATTTAACTCCTACAAATATTTTGAAACATGAAATAGGGATCAAGAAATGTTTAATGGAATTAGCCTACAAGTATAAGAGAAAAATGCTATTATTAATATGATCTTTGAAATACCTTCACTGGGGGCTAGTCAACTGAATATTTGTAGCCAAAGATTTGGTACCACTTTTTGGGTTCAATTCAACTTTTGAACACCCCAAAGTCATGGCTTCAAAACATACAAGATGAAAAATAAAGTACTAGAATAAAATTTCACTATCAATGAAGTAAAACAAAGAAGACATGTCACACTAAAATATTCACACAACAACACACACTTTAAAACAGAACCCATACAAGAACTTATTCAAGAAAAATATTATGAGAAATAATAGAAAAAGTGAAATATAATTATTTATGTTGTTCATACATTAATATTAATCCACATGGGAATGCTGGTATATTTTTTAATTCATTAAATGAGATGTGTTTATAATTTCACAATCATATCAAACAAGTGTTTGAACCATACTAATTAAAGTATAGTATAGGTGGTGAAAATGTTTCCACCATATTTCTGTATTAATGGGGTGAGTTTTTACATATATGATGTCCTACCCATGTCATTGCACTATAGCATACACTTTGAAACACAACCTGGACAAGAACGTCTGAAAGACAATGATCAAAAGAAATAATGGAAAGAAGAAAAAATAATTATTTATTTTTATCACACATTATTCCTAATACATATCTGAATGGTAAAATACCATTTATTCAATAATAGTAATATTATTACAATTTCACAAAGATATCAAACAAGTGTTCTCACCCTACTACACAAAGTAGTATCTAGACAGTGTAACTGGTGCCACTGTCTTCTGATCTTCATTGGGAGTGTAACGTCTAATAATTTTATCAATGAAATTAACCTTCTTATAATTATGTTTTATAGTATAAAACACAGAAATCACAAAGAGAACCTTTTAAAAATATCATTATCACAAAATTAAAAATCAAATATATGGTATTTGTAGAAATTAAAGAACCAATACCAATGGAATAATAACATGACCGTTGGAATAGTAATGTGACTATTTGGAATAGTAATCCATCGAATAGAATATTAAACTCACCTATTAAAGTATAAATAAAATTTAGGTTTATTATGAACGAAAATATAATATATTTATATCATGGAATAAGTAAATAAATGTTTTAAATGTGATAAATTAAGTATTAGTTTCTTTGGAAATATAATTTTTTATTTAAAATTTTAAAATTAATATAATTATTTAAAAGAAAACCTATTTTAATAAAAATAGAATCAAAATTTAATATTTTGTTGTCTTATGATTATAAAATTATTTTATGAGACCTTAATTAATTTTTCAAAGTGTCATAAAAGCATTTATAATTTTAAAATCTGTATTTTTCAAAAAAAGGATGTTTTTAATTAAAAATTAATTTTCTCATATTTTGAAAATTATTTTCATAAAATTGAGTCCATTATTTTAAATTTAAATGTTTAAAAATAATTAGGGTAATTTTTTGGGATTTTTCTAAAATAGTTTATTTTTTGTGAATAGTGAAATGTGGTAATTTACTGAATTTAACAAATACATGAATTATTGACTCATGGATTATTTATAGATGATGGAAGCATCCATTATTTAAAACTATCCCAAAAATATTTATTTTATTTATTAATATTAATTATCAATACTAATAGTCTTGATCAAAAATAATAGACAAATGAATAAAATAATCAAAACACCCCTCTCCTCCCTTGTAAATACCACCTCTCACCACCTTTTCTCCTCACACCTTCTAAACCTTGTATATTTTATATATTAAACCTAATTTATCTCCCAAACACATTCCCCATGTTCTTGTTTTTATAGTATCACCAAAATACCATTTTCAAGTTCCTTATAGAGTCTTTCAAGGAGACGACACTCGAGAGGTAAAACCCTCCTTTCTCTTTTAATTTATTTTATTTTATTATACTTCCCTCACCATCCATATAAAAAGTAACTTGATAACTCCAGTATCATATATATAATTGAATTTTATTATTTTAATGGCATATCTATCATAAAATCTATTTTCCTCTCATTTTGTTCTAAAAATGAAAACATCGTCTCTAGGGCATCGAATTCACAACCTTCATGGATGATGAGTTTTCATTTTTCATTACCTTATTCAATGTTGTTAACAAAACCATTTTATTGTTAAAAAAATTATAATATGTGTATCAAAACATATTTAATGTTCTATAAATTTTATATAAACAAATTATTAAATAAAATGATACTAATTCATCTTAGTTGTGAAAACCGCCAAAATAAATTAATCATTTTTTCATCAACATTTTATCTAATGAATCATATTCCTATAAAAAAATAGAGAATGATATATGGGAACATTTAAAATTATGAAAATAAATTAATACCATATCACTCTAGTTCTTAGGTTTTTCTTTCATTTGACAAGAACTTTCATAATTATACACAAGTGAACCGACCTGAAACCATCAAACAAACACTCCCATAACAATGAAATTAAACACTATAAGTAAATAAAATG
This sequence comes from Viscum album, assembly GCA_963277665.1. Lineage (NCBI taxonomy): Eukaryota > Viridiplantae > Streptophyta > Magnoliopsida > Santalales > Viscaceae > Viscum > Viscum album. Next base: position 789,795,812 of record OY728166.1, read on the forward strand.
GATATAAATGAACCTAGTAAAATTATAATAAATAAAATAAAATTTTAAGAGGTTATTAATTAATAAATAAATAAATAAATTAATCTATTTAATTTGGCTATCCAAGATATTAATTACAAGTATAGAACACATTCAGATATAAAATAACGGATTCACTCCGAAACTCCATTTCTTTCCTTTAGGTTATGATTTTTATTCATTTAACACAATTTAATTATTAATTGATTATCCTAAAATATATTATTATGTTCTATTCATATGTACCAATATCAATTATTCATTATTTTATGGGGACACACATTTTTTATAAGGTTCCCTTCTCAATTCCACCTTCAAAGCAATCTCGATTAAAGTAAACTTTCCAATTTATTACATATTTTCAAGTACACTCCATAATATATTTTAATCCAACAATATTATTGTAAAATCATTATTTTTATCATGAAGAACTATCTTAGTTCGTTTCTAGATTTATTCAAACAATTATGCCTTTTTCCACATTAAAGACTATTTTTTATTTTCCCTCGAACAGCAAAAAAGTGGATCATTTATAAACTTTCTTAAACACTCATTATTCATTTTTTTAGTTAATTTGGAAATTATTTATTATTATATATGCTTATTTTTACATTACGAATGTCCATGTATTTTTTAAATATATTCTTTCATGGACACCTTTATGATACACCCACTAGTTATGGCCCATTACATGATTACGATACCAATTTCATTCCATGGGTAACCCTTATGTTTATTATTTATGTTTGATTATTCATGTGACACACATATGAATGAAAATTTTATAACGGGTGCACTCAGATAGCACTTCAATGAATTAGGTTATGTTTAGTCTAATGAGATGTCATATTGGAACATGGAGTAACCCTAGTTCCTTTATGGGACTTTATCTACCATGTAACAAAGTCTTCGAAGTCATACTTGACTCATTTTTATGATTTGTTGTGTGTTTCTATCATATTAAATTGATTTTATATGTTTATTCATTATCCATTTCTTTTTATGTCATCATGTTATGCTTTCTAACTAATGTGTTATGATTTATTTCTATGTTTATCCACTTATTGGGCTTTTTAGCTCATCCATTTTGTTTATGTATTACCCAAGTTATTCTATGAAGATGTAAGTGATCAAAGGAATTTATGAGATCATTATGGATTACTAATATAAATAAACCTTATTCAATTTCCATGTTTTCTATTTGATGTATCTAATCTTCCAAAGATGCTAGACTTTATAATCCTTGGTTTGTATTTTATGGTTAATTATACTAAAAATCATTTATAATATATGTAAAAACACAGGGTCACTTTTGGGAGAGTTTACACATGAATCCTATATTTACAATCATCACTTCGCTCAATTAAATACTATCATGACCCATCCCAATGAGGCACATGCTGTGATTACCCCAATCACACCTCCAATTGGCCAGGTAATGGAGATTAGCGTTGAGTAAGCATATCAAACACATTGGAGGCCTTATTCTAATGTACATGTACACTAACACACATATCCACACCCATATAATGTGAAAATTTAAAATAGTTGATAATAATTCATGCACACGTATAAAATATCACCATCAGAGTATGATAACAATTATTGGAAAGAAAAAATATCAAATATAATCCCATGACAAAGAAACTGAAAAACAAACAAACATGCTGAATGGGTGAGGAATTCAATCAAAGTGACTACAGGAAAAAACCTCGGTATGTTTGGCTCATTATGATCCACCTGGTCTGGGTCCTTCTAGGATTCTATCAAGAGGTTGATCATCTGCCTAAGACATGACTTGTGTACGAAAATTCCATATAGAGGTGAGTAAAAATACCCAGTAGGACACCCCAAAACCAAAAAGATTATAACATCAAGAATAATATTCATTTTGACACACGTATATGTTAGTATCACATATAAAAATAATATCCAGATAAACTCAACATAGACACATAATATTAAGGTAAAGTCAGAACCGTACTGCTAGCCAAGGATTCTTGCTCGTAAGTTCCACATAGCACTCGTTTTGGGGAACACACTCCATGAGTCATATAATATTGATGAAATCTACATGATATTTCATGATAATCAGGTATAATAATGATAATTACACATTGGAAGTTTGAAGATATTGATACACAGATGGGGATCACACCCAAGGATATAATTTATACCAACAATCCAATCTGAATTAAATAGCTATATAGGGGATTGAAACCCATGTAGTGTTAGTCATGATGATTCCCAGAACAACACATAGGGAAAATATGATGATAGAGGATATCACTCTAGGCCTCATGGAAGGATTATAAAAACTCTACATCTGATTAAAGTTTCTCATAAGGTATCACCATCCTATGTATAAGACCCAATTCAATACTAAAACCCTCAAGGAATAGATCAAGGGAAATTACCCTACTGAACCTTTTCCAAGATAAACTAGACAAGGTCTCCAATCCATTTTTGAAGGAGTACATGACATGTACCAGATGAACATGGTGTGTCCCTTCAGTATTGAGACCTTATCATGTGTCATAGCTTGTGCGCTTGTCCATATCCATTTCTGAGTACATAGTGTGTCTAATCCAATGTACTCCTAGATGCGTCCCTATTTAGTTGGCCAAGCCAAGTTTTGGAAAGTATTTTCTGTGTCTATTTACCTCACCAGTTATATGATAATTCTCTATGTTAGGGTCACACAACATGTGAGACTTTTCTTCTCTACAAATACCCTAGCACCACACTAGGGGTCCCACATGATGTGTCATCTTAGATTACATTTTTGTTGCCTAGAATTTATAGAAACCCATGGATATTCCTCACATGATTTCATATTCTACTCCGACTACTAATCTAATCGTGAATCATTACAAAGAATATGGATATGGTCCAATCGATCCTTTTTGAAACACCTCAATGGAATACAACAACCAAAATGAATAGGAAATCCCTCTATCACATCTCTTGGTAGCCACATTTCAAATCCCACATTAAGAAATCCAATCCAATCCTAGTTCTTTTTTGTATATTTATCTCATCATCGATCCAAACCTAGATCCGTTATGTTAATATATTGTGCCAAGAAACTGGTGCACAATGATTAATTATTCGGTATTTTTTGAACCACCGACCAAAAAGAATATCAGCAATGATTTCCTGAAGAATATTGGAATAAATCGAAGAAACATCAAAGATGAAATAACCTCGACCATGTTTCAGTTGACCTCAATTCCCTACCATTAGAATATTAAATGAATATCCAACACAAATAAATAATTCTCCCTAATTCCCCTAGATAAACCCATATCTAGAATATGATCGATCTGTGTATCAATCCATTGGTTGATTGATTAACTTTTATTATATAAATAAATAAATGAGGAAAAATCTAAAAAATAAAAACTTCTTAACTTGATTTGGATCAGACTCTGGTGAGAACAATCTCACATCAGTGTCATTGGAGAGATCCCCACTTTTTATTAGCACAACGATCCTCGATCAAAAATAAGGTGGTTGTTCATTTGAGAATGATCCTCCAATGCTATCTAATAGATTTAGGGTTATGTAAATAACCCTAATATTTCCTTATAGATATGTATTTATAGATAAATAATTAGATCATTCTATATATTAATAAAATTAATAATTCAATTTATTTATTTTATTAATTCACCTATTATGGAACTCAACCCGAACGCCTAACACTATCCAAGGTTAAGTCATACCTTGGGTAAAACTCACACTCTAAACTCAACGGAAACCTTCAATTTCTAATATGAGCCTCCATTTAAGTGTTATTCCAGTTTTTTTGAAATTTCTTTTCAGGTGTGATATTTAATATATTTATAATATTTCAAAAATTAATTCTGAGTACACTGGGCCTCTGAATTTCATGAGATGTCAGTGAACAACTCAATAAACAATATATATAATATATTAAATTAATACATGAAAAAATAGTAGTCATTAAATTATCCTGAAGTTTTGGATTTACATCCTATAAATTAAAAATGAAAAGGATACACAAAGAGATGTGGGTACTGAGCACACATCTGGGTATCCCAATCCTAAGTACTCACTTGAAGATTCTCATGTTTCCGCTAAATATAAACTAATGGAATTGATCACCAATTAATGATCCTCTCCATACAATCCTCAATCTTTACTAGTTACTCAACAAAGTTATCTCTATACTTTATTTCTAGCTCAGCCGAGTGAATAATATGCGACGATTCATACATGTATCTCCTCAGCTATGATATGTGTAATATGTCATGTACCTTTTCCAACTATAGTGGTGGAGATAATAGGTACACCATATTGCTAATTCTATGCATTATCAAGAAAGGTTCAATTAATTTTTGATATATCTTGCCACCCCAACCAAATCTCCATAACCCAAGGCCCTTAAGAACACTTGGTCTCCCTCCTCAAACTCCAAAGGCCCTCATTGTCAGTCCATATAAGACTTCTAATGGCTATGTGCAGTCATTATATACTCTTGGATGATCTACACCTTCTCTGTAGTGGCTCACACAAACTCTATTCCCATAAGTACTGACTCTCCTTAGGCGGTCCAACATAGTGGTGACTTTCATGGGTACCCATAAAAGGCCTCAAATGGTTCCATATCGTTGTGGGAATAATAGATGTTATTGTATGAGAACTCAACAAATTGAATATAATCATCCCATCTACAGCCAAATTATGACATGTAGCATGACCTTAATGAAATCAATGATCTAATCGATAAGGACATCAGTATGGAGGTAGAAATCGATTCTCAAACACAACTGAGTACCAAAATACTCCATCAATCCCTTCAATAACTAAGATGTGAAGTGATAATCATGGCCATAAACACTCATTGAGGGAACTCCAGGGAGTTGGACTATCTTCTTCATGTACAAGAATCTGAATATCTCAACTGTACTCTTCTCTTGAATATCTATAAAGTGCTCTAACTTGGTGATTTGGTCTAAAATCATCCAAATGGCATTGTCCCCCTATACATACATGGTAACCCTATTGAAAAGTACATGGATATCCCACCCCTCTTCCACTATGGAACCTCAAGGGGTTTAACTAAACCTGCTTAAACCTAGTTCTCAACCGTCACTTTCTAACAAGTAAGGCATCAAGAGACATACTTTGCAACTACCTTCTTCATCCTTAGAAACCAGATCTTCCACTAAAGGTCCTCGTACATCTTCTCCACACTTGTATGTACTTCTAAGGATGAAGTATAGAACTCCAATAACACATACTCTCTTTTCACAACTCTTAGCATCATCCTTCCTCTAAAAAGAATGACATGATCCCGACCTTCATAAAATCTATCAATAGCATGTCCAGTGGATATCTGAGTGCATAGGGTCTCACAATTAGTATCCCCAAGTTTTACCTCCCTGTATCACTACAATAGAGATGGGGTAACAACCATTGAATAGAGGCAAGATGCTCCATTATCATTCAAAAAGGGTAACTATTAATAGGCAAACTGATCCAACTCCACACTAAGCAATTGTGAATACGGTCTCATGTTTAGATAATCTTCTACCATATTACCTCTCCCAAGAGTATATTCAATATCCAAGTCATAATCCAAGATTAACTCTATCCATATAAAATTTCTTAGGTTAGGAAAATTCTAATAGAACTTATACTTGAGACTCTTGTGGTCATAATAGATGATAAAGTGATCTCGCATCAGGTTGTCACTAAATGATTAGTCTAAAGACTTCCACTAAAAACATAAGATCGTGGGTTGCATAGTTCTTCTCATGCAGTCTCAATTGACATGAACCATAGTCAATCATTGATTTCCTTTGCATTAGAGGAAAAAAATCCTAGTATTTGATGCATCACATAACACTACATACTCGACACCCTCGTATGGAAATATCAAGATCTGTGAACTCACCAATCTTTTACTCAACTCCTGGAAAGCCGGATGGTGCCTATCTATCCATATAAAAGGCTTCCCCTTTCGATTCAAATATTTAAAGGTAGATGATATCCTATATAAATCATGTAGATGTCTCTGAAAGTAACCTATCAAACCAAGGAATCTTCAAACCTCTATCATGATCTTGGGTGGCTCCAAAGCTAACACTGCCTCAACTTAGTTGGGCCCTATGCTACACTATCTATTGAGATAAGAAGTACTTGAAATTAGACCTCCTGAATCCATAATTGGAACTTTGGGAGCATCATATAAATATAGTGATCTCTGAGTATATCCAGAATCATCCTCAAGTTTCTTGTGTGCTCCTCCTCAGATGATGAGTACACTATGGTATTGTCAATGAATACTACTAGAAACCAATATAAAAAAGGATAAAAGATCTGGTTCTTGATCCCCCAAAACATAGATAGGGAATTCATCATGATTATGGGCATTAACAAGTACTTATAGTGAATTTAGCGACATATAAATGTCATCTTTGATATATACCCTTCCTATACTTGTATCTGGTGATATCTTTATCTGAGGTGAATATTTGATAACCATCATTCCATTATCAGCTAATCAAAGAGTTCAGAGATCATTGGTAATGGATAGTTGTTCTCTACAGTCAACTAGTTTAGATGAAAATAATACACACACATCCTCAAGCCCACGTCCACCTTATTATCAAATAAAACTGGGGTTGCCTAGAATGAAACACTGGGTATAGAAAATCTATCCTATGTAAGTTCTTCAACTACACCATCATCCCATAAAGATCTACAATATCCATCCAATATGATGGTATAAATATTGGTGTTGTACCAAGTTGTAGGTAAATGTATAAGTCTACCTCTTGATGGGGTGGTAAGCTTGGGACATCCTCTGGAAAGTCATCCTCATACTCTACCGCCACTGTGGGAAACTGAAGGCTCATGTAATCCACTATAATAATTTTCATTCTAGACAACTGGTGTGTGATAAGAAACACCCTCTTATGCATGAGCCCATACTGCTCTACTTGGGCGTCCTTTTCATCCACAAAGGAAGAACTCATCAAGTCATGGTGGACACACCACATTCTCTACCTAAAATAGTCTATCTGTCCATGAACTATGGATAATGAATCCACACCGAAGATGATGTCACAAGGCCTCATACCTGCTATAAAGAGATACAAAATGAAACTATTACCTCCAAGATTCATGTAAAACTTTCTTCAGAAATGTGTGGTCACTGATTCACTTGAGTAGAAGTCTCCATGTATAAGGTTTGAACCAAAGGATCTTCCAAAATCTCTATATCTTCAACCAGATAAGTATAAATAATTGAATGACTCACACCTGTGTCTATCACTATTGTAGCTATGGTAGAAGAGACATAGATCATACGTCATATCATCTTTGGGGCCTCTGGGAAGAAATCCTCGACCACATACAGCTTCCATCGCCCCTCTTCCCAATCTCTTTAATCCTAGAGTGGACCACCTGGGGGTGGTGGGGAAATAATTCATAATTTCTGCCACCTCCAAATGTTCCCCTAGCTCCTTATGACTTGTATTATTTCTTATAGACGTACCTTCTCCCACTACTGCCTCCACCTATAGGTTTTGGGAATAGTGTAAGTGTGTGATTGGTCATGCATAACTTTTATTTTTTGTCAGTATTGATGATCAATATGAGATTTACACAAATATGAAAGATGTCATCAACATAATTCAATAAAATAAAATAAACAAGGGACAGAACTTTGTAACCAAGCACAAGATCATCACATGATATTAATAATTAATTTAATCAATTAAATAATCAAATTTCATTAATTATTTATTCATTAATATATTTGGAAATAGATCTACATTATACTGTCATTATGTTATAGAAGTCATGTGTAAATTCCCTCTAGAGGTGATCTACATATGTTCCAAAAATTTCTAAACATCATCTTAGGAATCTCTAGGTTCAAGAATGATAGATCCTATCGCTTGCATTGTTTGCCTTTGATCACTATGAGAATAAATTCTAATGATTTCTATTCGACCTCTCTTGAATCGAGAGTGAGAGGTGGAGTAAGATTTCTCTCTATTTTTGGGAGCGTTCTTGGATAATGGAGCTCTCTTAGGCTTGAGAGTATTCTACGGATTCGTTGTACACAACAAAATAAATGAATTGGCTCCCTTGAAAGATAATATAATTGGGTTTATATACCGCTAGGTTTAGAAATAAATAATTTATAAAGTGTCCTTATTATTTATTTAATCCATTGTGGAACCCCATGTATAAAATAATAATAATAATATTATTCTCTCAATATGCACTTAATTGAGAATTAAAATAAATATTAATTAATCAAATAATATTTACCATATGTATTATTTATCATGAGACCATTACACTCAATTTTTCAATCCTCCATAAAATTTATTTGGAATTAAATAATGACTATTTATTTAATAAATAAATATCACTACATTATTTTCTAAAAAATGAATAAATATAATTTATACTAAAATATAAAATAAACATTTATTAAATATTCCATTGATATTATATTATCTTGAATAACTGGTGGTGAAATATATGTGATCAAGAAAACATGAATAATTATTAAACCACTTGTGGGAATAATATTTATTCAAATTTTTAAATAATAAATAAATAATATATTATTTAAATGTGATTATAGATGCACTTAGTGTGTGACCCTCTAGGCCTCTTTCTCAGTGGCATTAGGTAAAGTAGCCTAAATTCCAAGGTCAACATCTTGAAACACACCAAGGCACCCATAGAGAAATTAATTAATGTTCAATGACATAATACCTCATATATATTCTTACTTTATATTGTAATCCTTTTATCATGATATATCTAATCAAGGAGGTTGCATGTTGGTATCATCAACCTATGTGAGCGATGTCACTTTCCTTGAATTTTTGAAAATTGAACATGGACATAGAACACTATGGACATGTATTTATTTGGGCTATATCATTTCAATTAATGGGCTTGAGATATCAACTTCTGTTAAATTACATAATGGAGAAATTAATTATTACCTTATTCATTAATACAATATTTCTCATGACACACCCAACATATCCTACCTCACCACAAACATATGTCAACACAATTTTCATTAATATAGAAAAGTGTGGGACTTATAATATTTCATAAAAATACTATTAAAGTATAAGTATCAATACACACGTCTATATATAGGAACATCTAATGACACATGTGAATATGGATTTCCTACTAACATGTCGCATTCTTATAATATTCCACACATGATATTACTGAGGGAATACACCATGAGAAGGTGCCTCAAAGTCCTATGAGTCTCCACACCTGATATAATCTATCATTTTTGTCCCTAAAATTAAATCATCCAGATATAGAACATTTATTTAAGACTAGTGTGATAACATTTCTAGGTTCTCATCATAGCGGGGAACTCTTATGACTTGTTTGTGTGATAGCTACTCTTAATAAATTATCATTTACTATATTACATAGAATAACAATAATGATGTGATAAAGAGTTTATTAATATTAAAAAACATTAAAACATGTTATCATAAAGTACACAGAAGTTGGTTCTAGGAAACCAATTCCAACAGACCCTCACTTTCACTAGAGCCAACTGCTAACAACCTTCAGTCCTCTCGATCTCACATTATACCAATTATTCTACCAAGATATGACTTTACTAATGGGGTTGACCAATTTTTCTTCTATGGGAAGTCTTATTACAACAAATTCACCCCTCTGATAAAAATCCCTCAATAGGTGATACTTTTGAAATACGTGATCTGTTTATTAGTGTGACATGGTCTCTTTTGAAAGAGACACCACTACAGAATTATCACAATACAATGTGATAGAAACTTTCATTATAGGTACCACATCATGATCCTATATAAAGTTTCATATGCAAATTAATTACTTTGATGCATCAAAATCCACTATATACTCATATTCTACTACTGAATTAGCAACAACTGGATGCTTTGAACTCTACCTACTCACATCTTCTACATTGTGACAAAAAACATAACCTGACCTGTGACTTTAGATCATTCTAATCTATTTTAAAACTAGAATTTTTATAACCCATTATGACCATCTCTTTATCTACTTCATACATTAGGAACATATCCATAGTTCTTCTCAGAGACTTGAGGATAACTTTAATGAGAGACCAATGTTGTTCTCATGGATATTCTTTATATCTTCCTACCATGATCAATGCATAAGAAGCATCAAGTATAGTATATTAAATGGAATTCATGATAGATATTATTTTTGAATAATATGGTACCTTAATCATTATGTATTTCTCTTGTTGTGTTTGAGGACACATTTTATTAGAAAGATGTATACCATGTGACACTGAAACCAATCCCCTCTTGGATTGTTCCACACTAAATATATTTAGTATCTGGTCAATTTATGTACTTGTAAATAGTCTAAGAATCCTATTAGAGCTATCCTAAATCACTACTAAAAAAGAGGCCTTTAATAGTGCTATAATGGGACTTTATCAGTTCTAAAAAGTTCTAACAATTGAAGTGCAGTTAAATTTCTAATTCTTTTATAAACGATTTTTATACAGCTTTTAAAAGGCCTTTTTAATAGTAAATTATTTTAAAACTATTCAAGGGGGTAAAATTATATTTTTTTCAAACATCCATGAGCCTAATATATTTATCAGAACTTCAATGACACCTTTAATAGTGCTCCCCCACCTTTTAATAGTACTCCCCCACCTTTATCACCATTAAAATCGCCCCCACCTTTATAAAAAAAATTCATATATTTAATTATAAATAAAATTACATTTTGAAAAATGATAAAATTTAAAAAGCATAATATCAATATGAATGTAAGATCTAATAATAAATTCTATCTTCACAAAAAAAGTCAATAATACCTCCTTAAATGAGGTTGTAAAACCATTGAATGTAAAAAAATTGGGTTACCCAGAATAAAAAATTAGTTTTGGGGGCCTTATGGGACTTTTTGTTCTTGAAAAATGTGAAATAGTCTTATCAATATCATTGAAGTCATAAATATAATCGTAAGTTTTGATTTGATATGTGCTAGAGCCCAAACAGATATATGAATCAAAAGTTATGGCTATCTAAAGTTTGATTTACGATTTCAACTTATTTTAGATATTTTATAATATTTTATATTTTTTTATCTTCAAATTGATATTAAATAACTATTAATCAGTAATAATAAAAAAATATTAATTAAAAATGTTTTTTTATAAATTTTAAAAACCATTTTCAATAAAATATCTTATATATTAAGTGTAAATGCCTTTTTACCTTATCTAAAACATATTTTAAAAAATATAAATTATATTTATATCAATATATATATATATTATTTTTAATGAAATATAATATTGGTTGAAGTATACCCTCATTAGTGCTACTAAGAAAGTGTTGATAAAGGGGGTTCTTTATTAGTGCTTCAAAAAATGCACTGATAAACACCCCCTTATTAGTTAATTTTAATAATTACTGATAAATGTACCCCTTTAATAGTGCTGGTTAAAGAGAACTAATATATCCCCCCCCTTTAACCAATTTTTTTATCACTATTAAAGTTTTCCTTTAATAGCGCAAAAAAAGCGAGGTTAAATACCCCATTTAATCGCACTTTTTTTATCCTGGAAAAGGGGTCATTAACAGTGTTTTTAGATAAATTTATGGAGAAACACTTGTTCAACCAGTCCCTCAAAGATAGTAATAATGCATTTTCCTTATTAATAAGTAATATTTCATCAACATATACTAATAGTATAATGACCACAATTCTAAAAAACCTATTGAAAATACATGATATATATTAATTATTAATGAAACCAAATTATTTTATTACTTCCTTGAGTCAAATTTTCTATGTCCTAGATGATTTCTTCAATCCATAAATGGATCTATACAACTTTCAAATATTTTCGGAATCACCTATAGTCATAGAACCTTTTGGTTATGTCATATATTCATCACCCTGAAGGTTCATATTAAAGAAATCATTTTTGATGTCAATCGTCCAAATTTCATAATCATGGTAAACTAACATTGCAAGTATTATTATGATGTATTTAAACATGGAAACTAGTGAAAAAGTTTTACCATAGTCAATTAATTGACATTTTAAAACCCATTATCCACTAACCTTGTTTTACTAGCATTTTATTTACCTTCCATGTCTAGTTTTCTCTTGAATACCCATTTGAACCCTATGAGATTTATATCAACTAGCGCATTGACCAGAACTCAAACATGGTTTTGATACATAGAATCCATTTCAAAATACATGAATTTTTTCCATCTAATAGATTCTGAGCTCTCTACATCCTCTTTATAGGAGATAGGTTCATCGTTTTCAACTAATAATTAGTCACCATATTTGGTGACTAGAAAACAATATCTCTCTGATTCTATTTTATATCTTTTTCTCATATTCAGTACTTGTGTTTTAGGAACTACTTCTTCCATGGGGTCTTAAGTAATCTATTCCTTTACCAACTCTTTTGTATCTTGATCATAAAATTCATTGAAGTTAATCTTGATCTTACTATCCTTTTTGAGGATGTTCTCCCTCTCAATAAAGGCCGAATTTCTGGTGACTATCACTTGATTTTATAAGGGGATGTATATGTAGTATATCTTTTTTCCCTTGGTATACCCTATAAAGATGCACTTTGTGTCTCAGGGTGCTATTTTTATGCATAATTAGGACTTAAAAAATTCTTCACAACCACATACACATGTATGTGAAAAACAATGGAATTCTTTCCACTCCATAACTCAAATGGGATACCTTTTTATGATTTAGTTAGTAATCAATTTAGTGTGTATGCCAGAGTTTGTAATGCATATCCCCAATGGATAATGGAAGATATACATGAATCATCATCGACCTTACCATGTCTAATAATTTATGGTTCCTCCTTTCACTAACACCATTCCACTATGGTGTGTAAGGGGGAGTGAGTTGAGATAAAATCCCAAACACCTATAAAAGGTCGATAAACTATTGGTTAGTATATTCACCTCCTCAATCTGATTAAATATTATTTTTGTTCTTTCCAAGTTGATTTTATACTCCCTTCTTGAATTCCTAGAATTTCTCAAAGGACTCATACCTAAACCTCATTAAGTAGAAATATCCTTATCTACTCAATTCATCAGTAAAAGTATTGAATTAATAATATCCACCCCTAGATTCTATTGTAAATGGTCTACACACATCAGTGTGTACCAATCAAGAAGCATTTTGGCCATTTGACCATTTCCACCGAATAGAAGTTTGGTCATTTTTCTTGCAAAAAATCCTACAAAATTTTAAGTGGTTTTAGGTCAAAAGTGTCTAAATAACCATATTGATAGATCTTTGTCAAACTCTCCTCGTTTTCATGACCAAGATGGTGATTACATAGATGGGTGTTATATAGGTAATATGAACATGATTCATAATCTATTTCCAATACTTGGTCTTTGTAATTTATTATATAAATATCATTATTTAAATGTGTCATTACATAACAAATATTGTATTTATAGAATATTTGTTTTTATCCAAACTTGAAAATAAAACCATCTGCACCATTGCATGATACATAAATTATGTTCTTGGTAACTATTGGTACAAAATAAAAATACTTTAAAACCAAAATCATTCATTTTGTAAATAAAATGTGGTAGTCACCAATGGCTAGATCAGTTAACATCACACCATTAGAAAATCTCAAATCCACCTCTTCTTTAGAAATATTATGAAATCTAATTAGTTCTTGCATTTGGATACATATGTGAGAACCCAAAGCTATAGAGAATACCCAATGTGTAGATATTGAGAGAATACACTCGATCACGAACACACCTTTGGCTTCCCCCTAATTCTAGTTTCATTTATTCTTCAAGTGGCCTTGGTTTCCACCTAAAAAACTTACTGCCTCTTTGTTTTTCCATGCCTTTGTATCTTCCTCTTCTTTGAGGTATGTTGTTCATGTGATTTAGAATTATTAAGAGTTTTTAGCCCTTTTCCTTGTTCTTACTTTTCTTATTCACTATAAGTATTGTGAGTTTTTCACACCACATATACTTATCTACTTGGTGAATATAAGTAATAAGTTTTTAAATAATATTCTCATTATTTATAATATTATAATTAATAATAAAACTGGAGGTCTTGAGTACTGATGAAATAATGAGATCTGTGTACAACTCATCTCGTAATTTAGTCCCTAAGATGTCTAAGCATTCAATGTTTCCAATAATCTTGACTACATGAGGCCAAACTAGAACCTACGTTCTAATCTTAGTTGTAAATAGAAAATTAGAGATCTCATATATCTCTTATCTAGCCTTCTCTTGATAGAGATCCTAAGGGTGATAAATCATACTATGCACATACATGTTCTATTGTTTCTTCAAAATCTCATTGCTCATGGATGATATCATGAAACACTAAAAATATTTGGAATCATTCAAATATTTTTCATATAGTGTTAACTCTTAATCACATTCCTCATTACATGGAAAATTAGGAATGGGTTCTTCCAACACATAAATTTTCCTTTCATGGAAAAGGATAGCGTGTAAGCACCTTTGGCACTATTGGATATTTGTGTTGGTGAGAAGGTTATCCTTATCAAGTATAGATGATATTTATACATTTGAAGTCATTTTATTATTGTTTCTAAAAATAATATGCGAATAATTTTAGTACTTTATTCATTTAAATTTTGAAAAAAATATATTTTATTTATTAGTCTCCCACCATTTTATCAAAACCCAATATACCTAACCATTGAATTTGAAATATCATATTTCATGGATATTTTTGTGGCAAGGATCCATATTCCACTTCTTATTACCCCAAATTCGGTTGGATAAGCAACTTGAATGGTTTTAGGTAGGCATTCCAAATTCCAACTACGTTAAGTCATAGTTCCTTGATCTATTGAGTGAACTCCCCAATATTTAAATCCTTAAATTGGATTTCCTGGACCCTTTCCTTTTAGTTACACCATGTACACATTTTGTAGTCACCCATGATGTGAAAAAAGTTAATTCAACCCAAAAATTAATGTTGTAATTATCCAATAATTGAAAGACCCCCAAATTTGGATGGTCAAGAACCCTAAACTATGGGTTAATTTTAACTAGAGCAGTGGAAGGATACACCAACTTAATATATAATTGGGGGATTTTATATTTTATGTATAAATTACTAATTATTATATTTATTACATAATTTTTAATATTAAGTGGGTTTACAAAAGTTACAAACAATGTCTAAGATAATACTTACACACAATACAACTTATTTTCGTTCCATCTTATAGGTTTTTTATTCATTAATTCACGTGATCATGAAAAAAAATCATAATGAAATAACCATGCAATATGACGGAAATATATTAATAATGGTATGAATACGAGCTTAAACTAATGGTTATTTTATATAGAGGATGATAAACTGACCATCGGCCTAGGGGAAACGCCTTGAACTAATTAAGGTTCATGTTAAATTTTTCCACATGTCCACCTATGTATCTATAATGCATTGGTTTCACCTCAGCTCAAAACCTGAACTGCCACCACTATCATGGGAGATCTATCCATTACATATGATTTTACTCACATGCATGTGAGGGTAAGAGGTATACATAAAGGAAAACATGGGCACATAGACCCTTGAATTATAAGAGGAGATATAGAACACATGATAATAATTTAATTTACTAATAAATTAAATGAATCCAATCACATACAAAGGTCTAGTATATGCTCATGATTATACAAAAGAATGAAACTGATTACACATTTTAACAAAATTAGAATTCAATTCTAATAGTTATTATTTGAGATAAATCACACTCAAATCAATTAATTATATTCATTAATTAATCAATTATTTTATCATAATTTTCATCTAAATTTCCTTGAGATTATTGTCCATAATAGTTTTAAATAAAAAATATTTATTTAAAATTAGTTGTGTAAATAAATATATAATGGAGGACACATGGTGAGTTCCCATCTGAACTACCCAACATGTATTATAATCATATACTATTTAATCTTATGACATGTGGAATACACATCTTATCACATATCTTCATGAAATGTTCTATTAATTTAATTATTTCATAAATTACATGATTTTAATGTCACATGTTATATTTAAATGCACATATAGTATTAAATGTAATATGATTCATGCATGATATATAGATCTAAACATTACACAGAAATTAATTAAAAATTATATATATAAATATATATATTAAAACCCATCACATGGTTTGTCCTATCAACTTAATGACCATAGTAAAGTATATACAAATAAGGTTTTCACAGTATAATAAGTTATCTTTAGTTATACACAATTTGGTATAATTACATGATGTGTACAAGACAACTATATGGTGCGTTCGTTTCTCACAATCTATCTGAGGCACATACCTAGGGACTCATCATGTAAACCATAACCTAGAAAATATTGGAGTACATGGTGTGTTCATGGGATACACGGTTTGTGGTCTCCGAGTTACACGATCATAAGATAGGTAGGCCGTGTAAGAAGATACACAAATTGTCTGTGAATTAAGGATTACACATCATGTTTATAGACTGCATGAAGTGTACTCTGGATGACCATGCACCAGACTGGACCAGTCAACACATGGTGTATAATTTATTACACCGTGTGTATTCAATGCACACACCTTGAATTAATTCTGAATTAATTCTTAGTGCATTGAACACTGGAACATAGCACTTAGTTACAATTACATGATAATTACACTTGTGTTATCCGAATAGATTTATCGGCACCTACAGATGAGATCTAAAATATTATTTCATCATAAAATTAATCAATTTGATTATATTTATGAGAAACAAAAGGGGAATAATCATATCTCTCAATTTGAATTAAATAACAATTTAACTTGAATTGAAAAATTAAATGACAAATGAATAATCAGTCAACAATATTTAAATAATTTTTTGACTACTTTTATACCACTTGAAGGCACCAGATGCAGTGGAAGTATGTGATGGGTCATGTGAAACTTTGACTTTTTTCTTGATTGATGATCAATCCAAGATTTACAAGAAGATGAATATCATGATCAAAAGAATTAAATCAAAAAAAATATACAAGGGATAGAATGTCGAAACAAAGAACAAGATCATCATTTATTATTTATAATTAATTTAATCAATTATATAATTACCTTGAATGAATTATATCTTCGTTTATGGATATGGAAAAAAATCTATATTGTACCATCATTTCATTGTATGAATCAAGAACAGATTCCATCTCACAGTGATCCACATATGTTCCATAAATCTCTAAAAACCACAGTAGGAATCTCTGGGAGAAAGCACAACAGATCCTATCACTTGTTTCGTTCACCTATGATCACCATGTGAATAACTTCCAAATCATTCTCTATGATCTCTCTTGACTCGAGAGTGAGAGGTGAAGGAAGACCGCTCTTCGTTCTTGGGAGATTTCTTAGAGAAGGGAGCTCTCTAGGGCTTAAGAGGATTATTTAGATTAATTGTTCAAAACAAAACACATGAATTGGATCTTTTGAAAAATAATATAGTTGGATATATATACCACTAGGTTTAGAAGTAAATAATTTCCAAAGTGACCCTTATTATTTATTTAATCCCTAACATAAATCCACATCTAAAATAATAATAATAATATTATTTTATTTACTTGTCCATATCTTATGAATTAAAAAAAATTAATTAATCTATAATATTCACCATATATATTATTTATCATCAGACCATTAAACTCAGTCTTCCATTCCCCATAGTATTTATCAGGCCTCGAATAATGAATATATATTTAATAAATAAATATCTATGTATTATTCACCAATAAATAAATAAATATTAAATTCACTAAAATAGAAAATAAATATTTATTAAATATTCCACTCGCATAATATTCTATCGAATAACTGGTGAAAAGATTCATGTGATCAAGAAAAAATTAATAATTATTAAACCATGTGCAAGAATAATATTTATTCGACTTGTTAAATAAAAAATAAATAATACATAATTTAACTGAGATTTTGGATACACTTAGTGTGTGACCCTCTAGGACTCTTTCTTAGAGGCATTTAACGGAGCAAACTAAATTCCATGGTTAGAATCTAGAAACACACCAATTCAACCATATATAAATTAGTTAATGTTGTAATGACATAATAAATCATACATATTTTTACTGTGTAATATAGTCTTTTTATCGTGATATATCTAATCAAGCAGGTTGCATGTTGGTGTCATGAACCTATGTGATCGATGACTCTTTGATTTTTTAGAAATAGAATTTTCTCATAGAATACTATGACCATGGATTTATTTAGAATATATAATTTCTATCAAAGTTCCTGATACATCAACTTCCATTAATGAATAGAAGGGGAAAATATTTTCTTGTATTATTCCTTATTGTAATATTAATCTTGACGTACTCAATGTATCATATCTCACTATAGACATATTTCATCACAGTTTTCATCAATAAATCGATGTACACAAATTATAATATTCATTAAAAATAATATTATAATATTTGGGGACAATACACACATCTGCATATTGGAACATCCAACCACACATATGAATGTGGATTTCCTACTGGTGGGTCTCGTTCTCATAATATTCTACATTGGATATTACCAAGGGTGTATACCATGAAAAGGTTCCTCAAAGTCTTATGAGTATCCACCCCTAATTCCATGTATCATTTTTGTCCCTAATGTGATATAATTTGGATATAAAACATAAATTTAAGAATAGTGTCGTGACACTTCTGGGTTATCATCAAGGTGGGGAACTTCTTTGGACTTTTAGTTTGATAGCTAATCTTAGGACATTATCACATACTATGTTACACATAATAACAATCATGATTTGATAAATATTTTCTTAATTAGAAAAACTATGCATACATGTTATCATAAAATACAGCAATGTTAGTTCTAGGGCACCAATTTTAACACTACCTAGGCAGCTCAACCATTGCCTACCTATCAGCCATACATCAGGTTGGAAAATCTCGTGTAACTTGTCTTAAACCATCATAAGATTAAAAACATATATCTCTAGGTTGACTAGATATATCTGGTGATCCTTGAACTACAGAACCTCTATCATGGGATCACCTCTTGAAACGTCTTACACATCTTGGTCCTTAAATCTGAAGTCAGCTACCTGCTACCGAAGACTCAACTCTTGTGTGTTCACTGCCGAAAATAACTATTTGTGTATGTTTATCTAGTAAAATATCGACAACTAAATCATGCTCTAGAACCCAAAATAGTTTTGAATTCAAGGTATCATGATGGGTCCAATGTCTATGCGTAGTCCACGATCGAAGGCTCAACCCTGCAATAACTGATCACACGCAATATCTGTTGAGTCTCAAGAGAGGTTGGGGATCCTCAATGAATAATCATCCACAATATTACTAATATTATGAATCTTTAAAAGCTCTTGGATATGAACAACTAGCAATGTAGATGGAGAAAAATCCTCTCTAAAAAGTAACTCAAACTCTGACCATGATAGAGTCTCCTCATCGTACGATTGGGTCATTGAGCCCCACCACCATTCTACAGATCCATGGAGAAGGCTCGCTTCCAAAACCACCATATGTACTATTGGTGTGCTAATAATACAAAAGAATCATGTAACTCCCTCAATCCATTATTAAATTTCCTAGGGGCCATTCTCTCATCAAAACATAAGGGGTCACTGTCACTGAAACTCTTAAAGAACACTTATCTTGCACACCTCATTTACTAATACTGTTGGTACTATCTACTTCTTGACAAGTGGTGGTACAACTTATGTACCTAATAGAGGTAAAAATGCATGATAAGGCCCTTGAATCAAAGCCTCAAATCTTTGGGGATCGTACTTGTGATCCAAATGTGTAATCCAAGCTTTAAAACATCATGGAGGAAACCTCAAATAAGCAAGATGTATCACAGTAAATGAGTATATCTAGAGAGCTAACTCAATAAGGGTATGGAAACTACATCCCATTATTATATGATTCATGTACAAATTTTTCCCTAAAATCAATTTCTACATGAAATGAGTATTGAATTAGGTTGTCAAATTTATGGTGTATGGAAACATTGGACGTTGCACTAATACTAAAGTCTCTAACCTAAGATCCAAACTCAAAACACTTAACATGGTTTCCCTAAACCAATATTTTAGACTTAGGTCCTAAGGTAGAAAATACTAGATTTGATTCCACTCTATCACGACCCATCCCAATGGGGCATGTTCTGTGACTACCTCAATCTCTCCTACAATAGGCTTGGGGATGGTGACCAGGGCCGAGTAGTCATATCACACATATAGGATATATTATCCTAAAGTACCGATTCCCAAGCACACATCACAAAGCTCATTAAATGTTTAAATGTTACACAACTGATATTCATGCATGCATACTTTTAAAATCCCACCATCAAATTATGACAACAAGTATTGAAAATAAAAATGGTTGAATATAATCTCATCATAATGAAACTAAATATAATTCCAACATGAATAATGGGTGATAACTTCTATCAAGGTGATCACATGAAAACACTTCATTTTGTCTTTCTCACTGAGATCTACCTAGTATAGGTCCCTATAGGACTCTGTCAAAAGGTCGATCATCTACATAAGACCCAATATGTGTGGGAAAATCCCATGCATGGGTTGGTATAAAAATACCCAATATGAATCCCCAAAATCACTAAGCATATAACATCAAGAATAGAAGTCATCTCATCAAAAGTATATTTCAATATTACATATAACAATAATATCTAGATATACCCAACCTAGAAACACACTCTCAAGGTAAATTCACAACCATACTGTCAACCTAGGATTCTTACTTGAAGGTTCCACATAAAACTCATCTGGGAGTACACACTCCATGAGTTAGATAATACTGAGGACATTCATATGAGATTTCATGATCATCGGGTCACTTTATAAGAATTACACATTGGATGTCTGAAGATATTGATACATAGATAAGGATCACCCCAAGGCTATGGGCTATACCGAAAACCCAATCTAGATAAACTCGCTAAGTAGGGGATCGATTCCCGTATAGTTTTGGTCTTGAAAACTCCAAGAACCTCACCTAGGGAAATGATGATGATAGATGATGTCACTCTAGGCCTCATGTATGGGTTTCAAAAATTCTACTAATCACTGATGTTACTCAAAAGGGATCACTATTCTATGTATATAATGTGATTCCATACTAAAACTCTCAAGGAATGGATCAAGGAAATGCACCCTGATGAAAATTGTCTAAGATGACTAGGAAAAAGGATCTAAGACATTTTTAAAGGAGTAAAATAATTTAATATAAGTACACACCATGTATCTTTGGCGCTATGTTCTACCCATGTAGCACGACATGTGCCCATGTCCCTGGCTATGCCTGAATAAATGGCGTGTCCGTGCCCATGTACTCCTAGCTTTGTGTTTCTGGATGGTCATGGCCATTTATGGCTATCCATGTATAACTCTATTTACCTACCCAGTTACATTCCAAGCTACCTTGTAAGGGTGAAATGGTGTGTGACATGTGTAACATAAAGTGTGACACTTTTCTTTTTCATGGAAACCATAGCACCGCATAAGGGGTCCCACAATGCATGTGATCCGAAATTGCACACTATGTAACTCGTGATTTATAGAAACCCATGGATCTTCCTTATGAATCTTTATCTACTCATCCTATCTCTGATCTAGCCACAAATCATGTCAAAGAGTGTGTTTTTTTTCTATTGAGCCTTTTCTACACCGCTTGTTAGAATTCCTCCACCAAAACATACGAGAAATCCATATGTCGCATCTCCTAGTGAAATAATGTTAAAACCCACACAAAAACCTATGATTTGTACCCAATATGTTGTTATAGATCGATATCTTCATCAATAAAAACTCGAATCAATGATATCAATTCATTTCAACAAGAAACGTGTGCACACAGATTGATTATTCATTATTAATCGAACCACTGGAACACTGATCCTCGATCAATGATCTGGTGGTTTCATCTGAGAAAAATCTTCCAAATCTTTCTAATGGATCTAGGGTTATGCTTCTAACCCTAATATTTCATCATTTTCATTTATTTATAGAAAAACAATTTTGTCATTTAATCACTTAATAAAAGAAATAATTCAATTTATTTATTTTATTAATTCACCCGTGACGTCACTCAACCTGAAAGTCTGATTTGGTCCAATGTTAAGTCACACCTATGCTAAAATTGATGCTCTAAACTCAATATAGGACTCATATTTTTGATCTGAGAATTTTTTTAAGATTTAATCCTAATTTTTCAGGAAAATTATTCACACCTGATATTTATTATATTTAATATGTTTTAAAAAATAATCATGGACCCAGAGGGATTCAAAATCTCAAGTTGTCTCAATGTATATCTCTGTAAACAACCTATATTATATTATAAAGAAATACATGGAAAATAAGAGTCATTAAAAAGACTTCCGCTGCCTTAAATTCTTCTTCGGATGAGCAATATGCATTTCTAGAAACTCTATGAGTTTACTCTTAGGTATTATCTTGAAGGCCCTTATGTATACCCTTTGTAGTAAAACCTCAAGAGAAATACTATTATGTAATTATTTTGTGTCTTTAAACTTAACCTTTAGACTTATCAGTGGAAACTCCCAATTTACCACTTTCAACTTCCATCATCTAATCTATTAGCTTTTGAACTCCCAGAGGTTGTAGCTTCCGCTTTTTCATCTACATCCGACATTTTAAATTAGACTTCTAGAATCTATAATTCCACATGAGTTCTAATTTATTAGCCAAAAAATTGTTTTTTCATTCCTAAAACCTAATATGGACACACCATAGTGTGGTAAATTTCACCACATCGTAGTCTTTTTAATGGAAAAAATCATATTGTATGATTATAATTTGTTTGGCCTTCATTTTCAACTCAAGTTATCATACTCGATTGAATCATTATGAAATGATTATTAGAGGATCTTGAACATCAAGAATAATCACTTAAATGATAAATAATTATATATATATTTGAGTTATATGTTACAAGGTGTTGTAACGTTTGATAATTTGAGAAATTATTCATCAATATGGTCGAACGATGGAGTTCCAAAGAGGATATTGGGATGAATTTGTAAAAATGATAAATATTTGGATGTGGAGTCAATCTTTGATACATAAAACCTCTCTTTATATCTTTATCTCTATTAATTTTCTAATAATATATAAGGTAGTATCATTCTCGAGCACCAGGTGATTTATGCACATCATGAATACCCTAGGAGGGAGAAACACATTGGTTATTCCTCTGTAATCTCAATCAAGCTTGTGTGACAATCCATGTACAGACTGGATTAGTTAGTGAATGATACATCATTTATTATTTGTTCAAAACATATATATTGATCATGGGTTTAATTGGGTTTTGTAGTTCTTCTTATGCTACATCATGGATGTTAGACATCCCTCTTAAACCCTTAAATATGGGTATGAATGATATCAGATCATGTCAAAGATGTAGTCATTCACATATAATTATTTTGTGTTCCCTTACTCATTTGATTTATTCATTTTCATATAAATCAACATTTGAATGTTTTTTTCAAATTGACTGGTAAAATTTTTAGATGAATAAAAAAATACACTAATTCACCCCCTTATTAACTAACTAAGATATGTCCATACCTTATTGGAATTTTCCCTTCCCTCATGGAGAATTTAATAATGAAAACCGTGTAAAAATGTTTTAAAAAAATAGTTTTATGAATATTGACGAGTGAGAGGGTAGTTTTAGAAGGAGTGGAAAAACATGTGAGTGGTTGTTGAGAGGTGGTTAATAGCTTATTAAAATGATCTGTCAAGGTGGGGGCGACACGCCCCGTAATCAACTCCCCATTAATAGATAACCTATAACCCATGAATACCCCATTCGTTCTAGAACCTCCCATGCCCTGTAACTACCTGCTTAAAAACAATCAGTACAGAATATATTATTCATCACACAAGAATTTGTAAAAATACCCTTGATTAAACAAGAGGACTCCTACCAGAAACAACCACCATGTTCATGGAATCAATAACATTTCTACATGAGTTATGCCCAACATTATCACTATTGAGGATGCTGATTTTATCATCATTAGAAATTGTATTCATCAATGCTAAAAAACATTATGTTTTAATCATATTAAAATTTCAATAGATTTTATCAATGGTAATAATATTAATAAAATATCTCTTCATCAACACTAAAAATATGCTAATAAAATGGGTCTTTTATCGACATTCACTTTAGCATTGAAAAAAGGAACTTTTATCACTATCCGAAATAGTGCTTATAAAAGTCAATACACTGCACCTAAAATTGAATACACACTACAAAAAAAATATATAATTAAATTTTAATTGTATTTACATCATGATACAACAAAAAAATATTGTTCAATACTTAAAAATATTTCAAACATTACTATGTAGAATTAATTTATATGTACAATTTATCCAAAACATCAACAAATTAAAAAATATTGTACTATTTTTTCTGGATCCTCTCTCTTAAAAGAGTCTGGTCATGGTACCAGTTAACGAACAAAACAATCCAAAAAAAAAGAGTGCATCTATATAAAAAATATAATTCCTATTTTATTAATATTATAAAAAAGTATTATAAATTTAAATACGACACAATGCGTTAATAATTACTACCACAAACCCCATCTTATTCAGTACTATCTTTTATCAGTACTAAACAAAAAGCGCTAATAAATGTAACTTTTATCAGTGTTAAAAAAACCTAATTAAAGTGAACCCCTTTTCACCATTTTTTCGAGCACTGATAAAAGAGGATTTTTATCAACTCTTTTATTAATGGTGATAAAAAAATTTAATAAAAAATATTATTAATATAAATACAATTATAAGATTTATATACAAAAATTATTGTTTATTTATATAAATTAATTACAAAAAATCATGTATATAATTAACATAATTATGATATATTGATATATATTTTAATAATTCAAACAATAATTTAAATATAAATGATGCATTGTTAATATGTGATATATGAAGGGCCCTTGGGCCATCAAATTAGTAAATGAGCCCCGTAATTATACATTAGACCCAGGTTCAAATTCTGGTTGGAGAAAAAAAATTTAGGTACTATAACATACATTGTAGAAATATGGGTATTATAGCAATAGTACTATTCATCTAGATTGAGATTTCAGGCCACTGGGCCTTCGGACCATCAAGGGGGTGATGACACAGGCATGACGTGTAGGTGGTGACACATGTATGATGGATGAAGGGCCTTTGGGACATCTGATGGTGTGGCTACGATCTATGTAATGGGATTTATGCCCACTCGTCCTTGAGACAAAAAATATATATTGTAATAAAAAGAGGCTGGTTGGGTGGATTATCCCTTAGGGGGGCTATGACATGCCTTCCAGGCCTGTGTGTGTACGGTGTGTGTGGGTTTCAATATAATTGTACCCCCAAGATCCAACTATATAATTATATGTTAGTAAATATATATAATTATATAGATATATTAAATCATATAATAATGTTATAATTATATATGAATATTTATAAATATATTAATTTATAATTACAATTATAAATATATTAATATATTAATAAATATATATAATTATATACAAATATTTATAATTATATATAATCTTTTTATTTTTATTTATTATTAAAAATGAATAAAAATATATTTAATTAATTATAAAATTAAAATATATATTTCAATAATAAATTTATTTATTTATAATTATATTTATAAATAAATATTTCTAATTATTTAAATATATATGTATAATAATATAATTTTATAATTTTAAATCATATTTATTATATTATTAAAATTGGGTCTTAATCTGGGCTAAAATTTCAGTGCTGATAAAGATACTATTCATTGACGCTTTTTTAGCAATTATAGAAATACATGTTTATCAGTGATGACTATTTTAGCGCTGATAAAACTATGTTTTCAGAATTTTTTAAAATCATTGATAAAAGTATTACCAAATCACTAAAATAGAACTCTAGAAGAGTCCTCCTCTCTCTCCCCATTCAAGCTTTTGTGGAGCCGATCCCTCATTGCTACTCTTCGTCAAGCTCGTCGATGAATCAATCCTCTCAGGATTTAATGTATGTGATTATTTATTCTCCTCTTTAATCATGTTCCAAACTACACTTCTGATCCGATTCTTATCCCACTATATCTCTTCACATGAAAAACAGATGATCAAACCTATGTTGGCCAAACCCTCACTCTAGTTTTTTCTGCTGTACCTCATTTGAGATTTAACAACTAGCGCACTTAAACTTCACATACATAGTTTTTATGACATGTTCGAACACCTACATAGCTAAAAAATCAATCCAACATAATGAGCATTACGGTGCTTGACTCCTCCACTATTTTTGAACTCCAACCTTCTACACAAACACTGGTTTATCTTTCTGATTGTATTCTTCATTTAATTTATTTTTGTTTCCAATTATTGAAATTTATAATTTTTCATTGACCTCTAGGTGAGGAATTCAGTGGAATTTTTTTACTTTATTATGAAAACATCAGAACATTTCTCCTATGGTTTTGAAACTGTATGAAATATGCATGTGTAAATTTCTATGAATTCATCATCAAATTTTAGTTGGTTTCATTTCATTTTTTCTTTTGATGACTATAGATGGATCTATTTTCTTATAAATTTTCCTTCAAAAGGGTCAATCGTTGAATCTTTTTTAAAACTAAATTTACCTATAACTCATTCTGTTCAATTTATTTTTCAATGATTAATAAAATTATATTTAATAATCAAGTCGAAAAAATAATTTCAATAAACTATTTATAAAAAGGATTAATGGATCATAAATTAAATTAAACATATACCTCTTATTTTTTACTTACCAAACATTAAGTCACATATATGGAAACAATTAAGAACCAACACATATAATATTTGGATATGTGTGTATAAAAGGTTAAAGAACATAACCAAAACATTATTAGGGGCACATTTTAACTAAACAATAGTATCAATAAGGCATTAAAAGGTGTGAACATGTACAATGTTACCATAACTGAAAAGAAACATGAAAATACCAAAGGTATGCATATAACTAATCATAAAGAAAGAACATATTTTAAATAACCCTTAAACTCCCTATGAGATAAATTAATAAGTCATTCAGATTTTTTTCAATTTTTCTTAAATCCATTCAACTTTATATAGATTTTATCCTATACTTAAGGGAATATGAGAGGGAAGAGGCGTATGACTATAAAAATAATTACTGATAAGTACATTGGATTTAATGTAAGACAATTCAACAACAAATTTAAGCTATGAAAAAACCAATAACTAATATAAAATTAGGGATTGGTTTGTTTTTTATATGAAGTATGATACAAGAAAAGGGAAATAATGTGTTACATTGGTATGAGTATGGATTCTATAAAAACAAAAAAGTTAAAGATGAATATTGTAGGAGAGAATATAGGATTACCATTTTGAGGAAATTCCCTTATTGAAGATTATATGGTAGTGGAAATTTATCACTAAGAAGGGGAGATCAATAAGTGATAGACCTTTCCTTTTACCATTTCACATTAGAGATTGACCTCTGTTATTCATTAATGTCTGAATCCAATTACTTAATAATTTCCCTTTCCCATTCAAACACTCTTTAAAATATGTTTCCAAAATTTGATCAATATCTATATTTATAAATGAAACGAATTGAGTTGTATCTATATTAATAAATTCATACATGTGTTGGAAAAAGGGTGATATATATATAGATATATATATTTATATGATTATATTAACTTTCAGATACCTCCTAAATACATAGAATCTCACATCCTATATAATATAGATTGATAATAACACCTTGTCAAGGCCATCTCACTAACTCCATCCAACCCATATGATATGCATCATTACCCCACTCCTGTAACCATGACCTCATAAAAAGTTTTTCACTACTAAAATTTATTCCTTCGACACAAATCCTTTTCCTTTTCATAAAGTAATTGAAGGCTTTCTTTGAATGTTGAAATGTCTATGGCTATCTCAGCATGAGTGCATGTAATTCCATCAAGTTTATCCTTTTTATGGTCAAAAAAATCTAGGATCCCATTTTAGGTATGAGACTGTAGATGTTATTCTTTTCAACTTTAACTATGGAAAAAATGACCTTTTGTGACGGTTTATTTGTGACAGATCATCCACTCATCGCAAAATATTCCATTTAAAAAGACTATTGGTGATGATAATCCAATCCCTTCACAAATAGTTGATAAAAAAGCATATTTGTGACAAGAATATCTCATGAAACAGGCTAGGTTTCCATTCCACTCAGCACCCGAACTGAACCATGGCATTGCCCAAAGGGTGTTCCTAATCCCCACGGGCCGGAAACAATTGCCTAGGTATCAAAAATACAACTTGGGAATGATTTTACCCATATAAATAATCCTAAAAACCAACTATAATAAATAAACCATAACTGAATAATCAAAACTGAAAAAGGCATAATTTTTTTTAGAATCAATGTTAACAATATTTAAACCAAACCAAATGGGCTAAAACAAAAAGGAAAATAAGAAACTATCCAAAAAACCACCATGCAACAAGAGTATCATCATCCTAAAGCCTCCACCGCAACACCTTCAAGGGTAGACCAATAGCATCCCAAATCACTATATCCAAAAAGGTTTCCTTTACTTTTGTCGAACATAGCCAATCCAACATACACCCAAAAATATAAGTATGATGTGAGAAAAATCCCAGTAGGATGCCACCCAACAAAAGATATTACATTATATAAACATTATAAGATAAATAAACAATAATGTTTTATAAAAGAAAAACTGGAAATTTTTTTATGGAAAACATTTTAATGGAAAAGATTCTTTCTTTTTAGATAACCTCTATAATATACTGTATGTCAATGGTAAGTATGATATCACCATAGGGCACTATGTTTTGGGGAAAAACCTATAGGAATTTTCTAACAATGGGACACTAGGTACAACATATCTCAATTAAAAGTGGTATAACAACAATGACAAACAATGTTCTCATGCATGAGCCACTATAAGAGGAAACACCCTGGGAATAGTGGTCTCTAATAATCATTATCCTTTATTTTGTGTTGTATCGTCAATCATTGTAAAAGAATTTGGGATGAAACACTTCCAAGTAAACATGCATACTAGTCCTATTCCCCCCACCTAGTTACATAGGTTTATATTCATTCTCAATTATCATTCCACATGTCACATATAACATCACTTTCATATATACATAAACAAAACAATATAAACCTGATTGATAAATCACTACCTTCACAAATAAACCAATTTTAAATCCAATGCACACCAAATCCATTCTAAAACATGTTCTGCACCACTTTCACAATTTATTAAACATGTTACATAATTTATAAAGAACATTCAAAATTCACAATAGGGGTTTACACTTGAAAACCACCCAGTTTTCTTTAGAAACCCCACTTTCAATCCATATTCATATAAAAAACCTTCAGAAACACCTTTCATACCACACACATAAATCATAGAATACATTTAAACACTCAATAAATCATATTAAATTCTCCAAATAATGTTTAAGGATGAAACCAATAACCTCAAGTGTAGAAATTTTCAGAATCTGGTGGAATCCAACATCCGCACAACAAGAGAACCCTATAGAGGCAAGATCGAACCTTAAAAATCCAGATTAAACACTAAAAATAAATATCTAACCCTAAATAAGTAACCAAACACACTATATAACTAAAACCCAAATGTAAGAAGAAGAAAACCCGAAAAAGCGGAAGAAACCATGAGGGGAGGGGACTTACTTGAAGAATAGTGAAGAAATTGCAACAAATCCGCCTAAAAAAATTAAGATCCAAAGAGGCCAAGGGAGGAAGGAGATGCGCCTGGGGATTGAAATCCGGAGCAAGGGAGAAATATGGTGATTTGGTGTTAAATATAAAGAGGATAAAAATGGTAAAATCCACATTTTTAATGACCTGGTTAGGTTGCATGGTTTTCAAGCTGTGCGGAAACTGTGTGGTTGCCACTGTCTATCTAGGAAATTCAAAACTATTACCCACACAGTTTGGAAAAATATGTTGAAACTGTGAAATTTCCCACTATCCAAGAAACACCATAGGCCTCAGGGTTACTTGGGATGGGCCGTACGGTTTGAAAAACCCTGCACCAACCATGCACATTCATGTTGTTTTGTCCAAAACTTCAATATTTCTCTAAAAACACAAAGGAGATAATCTAGGCGAAACATAAATAGGAAAATATCTCAAAATAAATCATAGCTGTGATAGTTCTCCCCACCATGAAAAATTTTTATCCTCAGAATGTCAACCTAAATCATGATTAGAGAATAAAAATAGATAATCTTGCTCAACCCATGACTTCTTCTACCAAGTATCATGCTCATATTTTCCATGTTTCCACAGAAGAAAAAGTAACAGAGTTGAATTCCCTCAAAGAACCTTCTATTGGGAATCTACAATCTTCACTCGCTATTAGAACACTAATAAGTTAGGATCCAACTCCAATTCTTCTCAATTTATCAGATGAGATGGATTTGGGTTGTACTTATTCAATTGAGAAATATGAAACATGTCATAAATTGACATCAAATAAGAAGATGAGGCTAACCTGTATTCCACTTTACCAACCTTCTCAGTGATTTCAAAAGGTCATACATACCTTATTTTTATCTTTTCTTGCTTTCTCAAATTCTGATGAACCAAGAAAGGTGCCACATTCAAGAACACCAGGCCACCCATAGAAAACTCTAGAGATTCATTCCTTCGATCGGAATAATATTTGTGGTAACTCTAAGCTATCAATAACCACTTCCTAGTCAGCATGAACTTCTCATATGTATCATGCACTATGCTCAGTCCCAAAAATGAGGTATCACACACCTATGTCCAACACAAAAGAGATCGACATAGCCGACCATAAAGCACCTCAATGGGAGCCATTAAAATCGAAAATTGGTTACAATTTTTATTTCAAAAATCAACCAATCCCAAATATCTATCCCAAGAACTAATAAAATCCAAAACACATTCTAGAAACATGTCTTCCAAAATTTTATTATCCTACTCCGTCTGACCATCCGTTTGAGGATGGTGTGTCATGATTAACTTAATATGTGACCCCATTGAATTCTGAAGGAATTCCCAAAACCACAATTTCAAATGGGTTACCCAGTCAAAAATGATTTTCGAAAACACACCGTGAGGTCTCACTATCTCCAGGATATAAAATTAGCCCAACTCATCCACCTTATATGAATCTATGATTGGAATGAAACGAATTGATTTTGTCAGACGATCAGTCACTACCCATATAGAATTATTTCCCTGGAGTGTACAAGGAAATCCAAAATGATGAACATGGAGATATCATCCCACTTCCAGGTAGGATTGGGTAGTGTCTAAAGCAAACCAAAGGGTCTTTGGTGCACTTATTTAACCTATTGTCATGTATAAAATAGTGAGATGAAGTCAGCTATATCCCGTATCATACCTATCCACTAGAACATCTAATAAAAATCCTAATATATCTTGGAAGTACTAAGATGAAAGACCCACTGATACCAGTGGTTATCATTCATTACCAACTTTCTCAAATATAAAGGAACTTTAAACAAACCATTGAAACAATGAACTCCCTTGGGTCACAACCACTAATCATAAGGCATCTCCCCACAATGAATACAATTCATGGACTACTGTCACATCTCATTGTCAGGATACTCCCACTAAATCAACTCCATAAGAGAAGGATTCAACTAGATTGTGGCCAAGAATGCACCTCCACTATACTCCTTGGTCTCCAAGTGAAATTGGAAAAAATACCCATCAACGTCCACTCATAATTGGACTTCTTTAAAGATTTCCCTTGCACTTTTCTACTCAGAGCATATTCTAGAACATTTTTTTTCAGGGGGTATAATATATATCGATGTAAAATCCCTAAAGTAACTCATTCCAGTGATGCTACCTTATATTCAAATATTTTTTTGAGAAAATTTAGGCTAACCACTTATAATCTGAATAAACTACAAATTTTCCCCCAAAAAGATAGTGGTGCCACATTTTCAAAGCGTGCATCACTTCTACTAACTCCAAGTCATGGGTCTGATAGTTCTTTCCACGTGGTTAGAGTTAGTGAGATCCATATGCCACCACATGGTCATTCAGCATCAACACACACCCGCGACCCACACATGAGGTATCATAATAAACTACATATACCTTTCTAGATTCTGGAAATATTAACACAGGAGTGGTAGTCAAACATCACATTAGCTCCTCTAAGGACACTTGACATTCTGGGATCTATTCAAACTTTACACCTTTTTGGGTATGGAATGTCGTGGGTGAATAAAGTTGAGAGAAGTCCCAAAAAAACCACCACTATTATCTGGACATGCCTAGAAATGTTTTTATCTTGAACACATTTCTCGGTTTCTCCCATGACATGAATGCACTAATCTTCTCGGGGTCAACAAAAACCACTTGTTCTGAGATCACAAGGCCTAGAAACTTTACCACTCTGATATTAAAGGTACTCTTTGAATGTTTGGGAAAAAGGCGATGGTCCTAAAGAGTGCCCAAAACAATTCTCAAATGATGATCATGCTCCTTTTCAATTACATAATAAACTAGGACATAATCCATGAATATCATGACAAATGAATCAAGATACTGGTGAAACACCCTGTTCATATGTGTCATGAAGACCACTGAAGCATCCATGAACCCGAAAGGCATGACCAAGTACTCAAAATGGCCATACCTTCTTTAGAAATCTGTTTTGGGACATCCACCTCTATTACTATGACTTGGTGATAACCATAACACAAGTCAATATTTGAGAACAACCTTAAACCCTTGTGCTAATTGAACAAATCATCAATATAGGGAAAATGATACTAGTCAATGATGGTTACCTTTTTCAGGTTTTGGTAATCAATGCATAGTCCGAGGGATCCATTTTCCTTTTTAGAAAATAGCATGGGTGAAACCCAAGGATAGAAACACGGATGAATGAATACTTTGGATTATAAATCATCCAATTATACATTTAATTCCCTCAATTTGGTGGGGTCTGTGTGATATGATGGAAGTGATATCTTTTGGGTTCCCAATGCTTAATCAATAGAGAAATCCACATCTTGCTCCATAAGAAAGCCTGAAAATTCATTTGAAAATACCTCTCAGAACTCATCCACGAAAAAAGGTAATCCAACCATAGTAACGCCACCATATTCCTCCAACATGGGAGAAGATATCTAAAAAAAATATTTCCCAATTCTGGAAGTGGAGGTCTAGCACAATTTGTCCAATGATACTATTCACCATGAAGGACTAGGGTGCTTCCATCATGTTCCAAAAAGATTGCTTTTCATCATTAAAAATATATGTGAACCTAAAAGTGTACCATCCAATATATACCAAGGATCATGTAAAAGAGTTCCATTTCATAAATTACAAAATCCCATTCAAACTTGACACCTGACATAGTGAGTGCACAAGACAGACACATGATACACTACTCTTTCTTCTTATCCAACGACATCAACAGATCCATCGCATATGACATAAGATAAGTTGGAAAACTCAATAGGTTCCCTAGGTTGGTATAGAAAAATGAAATAGAAGAACCAGTATCAAACAAAATTGAAGCTATAGATGACAAAATAAAAATGCTACCTCAAACTGTTGAAGGCCCAACATTTGGTTCCACTAGTGCCAGGTCTACACCGTAGAGACGCCTTGTATCTGCTTGAGTATGAGCATGACCAATGACCTACAACCCTAACATGAACTAAATTTTGAAATATAATGATCTAATCATACTGAAATAACCACCAAATCTGGATCACACAATCATGGATGGCTTCAACTGATCTGACATCCATCTGGAAGCTATAGATCCTACACCACTTTAATATAGTTTCATAACTTTGAAACAATGTTGCAGGAGTCCCATAACTATGAACCAATGGAAAGGTTTGGGAGGATATGTACATATAGGTCATATGTGTCCCACCTTCCTACACTGATGGCACTTAACTGATCAAGCATCAGAAGCCACAGACCAAGACTGGTCAGGAAGGATGGCCTAAACTACCACCTCCCTTCTTTACCTACTCTTCCCGCTTTCTCTTTTTGTCATATGAACTTCCATTTCTCGTTACTGACACAGTACTAAAGGAAACAAACCTTCCCTTATAGTCAATATCCACCATACAAGCATGGTCAACCACTTCAGCATAGGTCTTTAGCTTAAACATAAAGTCATGATAATATTTCTCTGGCTGTAACCCCCTCTTAAACATTTGTGCCGTCATTTGTTCGTTGGAAACAATTTCAAGTTCATACCAAACTAGCACGTCAAAGAGATTGGAATAATCCATCCCTGACTAGTCTCCTTGAACAAGATCCATAAATTCCTTGGATCTAGAATAGGCCAAGACCCCAGGACAGTACTGGTAATTGAAAACTTCCTTAATGTCCTTCCAGTTCATCTTATCATGCTTTCCTGTAACGACCCAAACTTTTATCAATGAAATTTATCACATCATATAGTAATTTCATATAGTATAAATCACAAATAGGAAAAAATAAAAACTTTATAAATGAATAATTAATGATGTAATACGTATTTATAGATGTTAAGGAACCAATACTGATGAAATAGTAACTTGACCTTAGGAATTGTAATATAAAACTTATGAACAGTAAACCAGAAGAATGAATAGTAGCCTAACCCATGAAAGTATTAATAAAATTTATCCATCTTATAAATGAAATTATGATATAATTATATCATAGTCTAGGTAAAAAAATATTTTTAAAATTATTAATTAAGTGTTGGTATTTTTGTAAGCCATAAATATTTGATTACAATTTTTATTATTAACTTAGTAATTTAAAAGAAAATATATTTACATGAAATATATCCATAAATTAATATTTTGATTTCTTATAGTTTTATGATTATTTTAGGGGACATTAATTATTTTTTTCAAAGTGTTATAAAATCAGTTATATTTTTAAAACCTGTATATTCAATGAAAATGATATTTTTAATTGAAAATTAAATTAATCATATTTATTAAATTATTTCCATAAAATGGAGTTTATTTTTTAATTATATATGTTGAAAAATGTTTTGGGTGAATTTTTGGTATTTTTCATAAATATTTGAATTTTTGGTGAATAGAAAAAACCAATAAATTACGGTATAAATACATCATAAATTAAATACGCTATTCCTTGACTTATCACTGATGTAATAACTATAATATAGAATTATTCTTTTATATTTACTATATTTAGTCATGGAATCATCATTGTTTCTTATCTTGAGGAAAAATAATAATCTAGTGAATAAAATAATGAGAAAACACCCCTCTTCTCTTCTATAAATACCACCTCTCACCACATCTTTTCCTCAAAACTATCAAGCTTTAAGCATTATATAAATTATTCCTAAAATCTCCTAATGCCTCTCCCCCACATTCAATATCTCTTTTTATCATCAAATTACCAAAACCTTTTCCTTAAGGAGGTTATCAAGGAGGATAAATCGAAAAGGTAAAATCCTATTCCTTTTTCTTTTAATTTCTTTTCAATTTCATTTCATTTATTATATTCTGCTAAACATATATTATACAAATGGAATGATATCTCCATTATTTTTTATATAATATAATGATATCATTTTAATGGAATATCTATCATCAAACTCCCTTCTTTCTCTCGTTTATTTTAAAAATGAAATCGTCGCCCGTGATGTATCAATTTACAGACATCATAGGAGATGCAATTTTTTTTACACTGACACCTTAAAGGATGTAAATAAAAACATTATAATGGTTGAAAAATATTTTAAAATGTATTTTACAAACCTATTTATGTTCTGGAACTAACATGTATACATAATACTAAATGATAAAACAAAACAAGTTCGTTGTACCGCAAATATTAACCTTAAATGATCATCCTTAACCTTTATCTAATGATTTATCCCCATAAAATATAACTAAATTATTTATAATATAATTTAAACTTTTAGAATATCAATAAAAATACACTATTAATTATAGTTATTTATCATCATTTTACATGAACTTCCATTCGTGTATACAAGTGAACCGATCATGAAAACTAAGAAAATGAACACTCCCAAATGATGAAATTAAACTCTATAACTCATATAAATGGATATAAATGAACTTAATAAAAAAACAATGAATCAAATTCATCTATAAAAGGCTCATTATTCTCTAATTAATCACTCAAACATGATTATATAGGATATTAAAGGGAAGAATTCATTCGGACACAAGGAAAATGGAATTCTAGAACCCAACTCTTTGTCCTTGGGTTTTCCCTATTTGACCCCATTTTTAGTATGAATAATACTTTAAAGATCCTTAAATATAATTTATTCATCATTATTTTATATTTTTTGGATATACATGTTTTTTTCAAGATTTTATGATAAAAATAATGTTTTTCAAAATAACTCTTCTTTAAAAAAACAAACCTTTTACCTCTTGAGATTGTTTCTTCTTAACTCATGGTTGATGATTCTTATATAAAGTATGTTATTCCCTATTTCATTTGGGAACCCAATGTTTATGAATGAGTTATTTAGGAACTTAAACCCGTTACTTTCCATGGGTTATTTTATGTCCAAGATTGATATATGTTCTATGTGGCATGCATGATAATATAAATGCTATGATATGACGGGAAAACCTGAAATTATATAGCACAATGTAAATGTGATGATTTGATAGGTGCACCTAGAATTATATAGCACTCCATTTAATTGGATAGTTTTATGTATATGTTGATAAAAGTGAAATATGTGTGAACATGATTCTATATTTGTCACAATTATGTGTGGTAGTTTACCACTAAGATAGGATGTTTCATTTTTATGCATTGCCGCATTCTAAGACTTTTCATAATGCTTCTTATCCTGATTATGAACCTATACTTATTTTATGATGGTGATTATTATGCTCACACTATGTTATATTGATTCATGTTCTTATCTATCATATTATCAGGCTCTTAGGTCACCCCTTTAATTGATGTACATCCTTAGGTGACTACTTGTACTAAAATAATTCAAGGGCCAACAAAAATCATGACAATAATGAATTAAATAAATGTTTATGTTTCATTTTTTGATTTTATCTATGATCTCAATTTTCCCAAGACACTAAACCATTGGATCCTAGTTTCGTATTGGTTTTATGTTGTTATCTTTAAAATTATGCAATGAGTTGTTTCAGAAAAATTAGGGCCATTATAGTTGGTATCAGAGCACAATTTTTCTAATTTGGGAATTAGGATTAGAGAACCTTGGTGATAACCTTTAGTATGAGAATTAGTATAAGTAAGAAACTAAGAATTTTTTTTAAAAAAATTCTAAACATAGGGATCCCACAAGATATTACTTTAGACTTAATTTCACAAAGGAATAAATTATTTATTCACAACCCATTGTATTATGTTTTTTTCTAAAATTTTCTACTTTAGAGAATTATGGGAATCGGGAGAAGCCAAGTGAAAATCCTATGTGAGGGAAAATACAGTGATTGCCTGAATGAAATCCCAATTCCATGGTAGGTGGATTTCCAAATTTCATGGTGATTTTTACCCATATGTCTTAGGTTTTAAAAAATAACTTGAATAATATGGAAAATACTCCTTCAACTAAGAGGGATAAACTAGATATCGAGTCCTTTATGCGGTAAAGACTAGTCATGTTTATTGGATCTTCTAATCCACTAGTTTCAAAATATTGGGTCAAGTCAATAGAGAAGATCTTTTCTATGCATCACTGTTCTGAGATGAAGATGGATACTCTATCCATTTACTTTTTATATGTAGAGGATGTTAAATGGTTTTTTTATTAATAAAACCTATATAAAGGAATAAATTTAAGAGATGTGGTGAGAGGACTTTAAGATAATTTTTTCTTAATAAGTATTTCCCTCAAAAACTTTATACAAATTTGGAGAGAGAATTCATAGATCTTAAGAAAAAGTATGGTGAATCTAGCATGACCTATGAATAAAATTTAACAAGTCTTGTAAGGTACGCTTTGGGTTTTGTTATAAAAAAATGATAGAAAAAATGATAGATTCTTTGGTGGTTTAAAACCACACCTTATAAAGGCTCTAGGAATTCAAGACTTTGGAAGTTATGACTAATTTTTTCAGTGCCCTCTCAAAGTGGGGAGGGAGTTTGGAGAATGGTCACTTAGATATAGTGACAAGAAATAAAAGACGGAGTTTCAAGATATAGGATCTAATTATAATGGTATAAAAAAAACTCAACCACCCACATATCAAAAATATGGGAATAAGCATCATGTGAACTTCCTCAAAGGGATAGGGAAATGATTCATGGGTGGGAGAGAAGGCAACCAATATCATGAATTTTAAAAATACATGATGAAGTAAGACAATGTGGTGGAGGAATGGAGAGAACCACCCATGGTCTAATCCTACAACTGTAGGGAGAAAGGGTGCTCTACAATATAGTGAACTAAAACTTGAGTCCTTGAGGTTAATCCGTGTCATCAACCACCAAATCCAAAGGAGCAATGTACATTTTATTCCATCACTACAACAAAAGTGGAGTAAGTAAATGAAGTAATACAAGGTACACTTCCTATTCACTCAATAAAGGAAATAGTCTTATTTGATTTTAGTTCTATAAATTCCATTATATCTTTAATGTTTTCTAGAAATACTAAATTGAAGCCCTGAAACCTTGAAGAAGAGATATATATAAAAACACGTAGTGGTGAAATCGTTTCAATCCATGTGTTGGACTCTTCTACTATTGGAGTATATGGGAGGATTC
Organism: Viscum album; assembly: GCA_963277665.1. Taxonomy (NCBI): domain Eukaryota; kingdom Viridiplantae; phylum Streptophyta; class Magnoliopsida; order Santalales; family Viscaceae; genus Viscum; species Viscum album. The sequence goes on from OY728166.1 coordinate 789,834,910, forward strand.
TCCCAAAAATTCTCATGATACTTCCCTTGGTGGAATTCAACACTATAATGGGAATGTATTGGCTCTTGTTATATAGAGAACATATTAATTGTCATGAAAAAGAAATATTTTTTCATAATCTAAACCATACAATATTCATCTATAAATGAAAATATGATCATGAATCTCTTTTAGAAAATCCTTCAATTGTGTGGGTGCTTATTCCTTGTGAATAATAAAGCCTCTCTCAAATGGTTGAAAATGAAGGTATCAAAATAGGGGAAATGAGCATTGGAGGGAATACAGTGATGTATTTCCTGAATTGTTTCCCAAAATTCCCATGGATTTTGAGGTAGAGTTATCAATATTACTAATACCTAGAACTAATATTATCTCAATGTTTCCCTATGGGATAGATCCTATCGAACTAGAAGAGTTAAATAAGTAGATGCAAGATCATTTGGACAAAGGATTCATACTCCTTAGTGAATCACCTTGGGGGTGAGCCAGTTATCTTTATCAAGTAGAAGGATGGATCAATGATACTATGTATCTATTATTCATAACTCAACAAGAACACCATAAAGAATAAGTATCCACTTTCAAGGATTCAATACTTGTTTGATCGTTTGTGAGAAGATCAATACTTCTCAAAGGTGGATCTTTGTTCTGGATATCATTAGCTAATGACAAAGAATAAAGATATTTCGAGGACTCCCATCCATACAAGGTATGGTAACTATGAGTTAATGGTGATTCCATTTGGACTTACGAATTACCCTAAAATATTCAAGGATTTGATGAATAGAGTCTTTATAAATTACCTCAACAAATTTATAGTAAATTTTGACGATAAAATTCTTATCTACTCAAATATCAAGGAGGAACATGAATTAAATCTAAGGCTTCCATTGGTTACATTAAGGAATGAGAATTTGTATTCCAAGTTCTGTAAGAGTGGATTTTGGATACAAAATGTCACATTATTGGGACATGTGATCACAAGTGAGGAAATTTTAATGGACCCTTAAAAAAAGGCAATTAAGGAATGGCCTAGACCCTATAAGGTCATGAAAATTCTTCATTTTCATAGTTTAGTTGTGTACTATTGATGTTTTATGAGAAATTTACCATTATTATCCATCCCACTAACTAAGTTAACAATTAAAGGGTTAAAGTATGTTTGGATGGAATAATGTAAGGAAAACATTAAGGTGCTAAAGAAAAGGTTGATCACTGCACCTATACTCACATTACTGAAAGGTGGAGAATGTTTTGTTATATATAGTGATGATTCAAAGAAAGGATCAGGGTTTTGTACTCATGAAAAATTATAATATGTTATCATACTCTTCATGAAATTTGAATATCCATGAGAAAAACAAACCGAAACATGATCTAGAGCTACCAGCTGCGATTTTCCTTGAAAATTTGGAGGAACTACCTCTATAGTGAGAAGTGTTCCATATATACTGATCACAAGAGCCTAAAGTATATATTAACACAAAAGGATCAAAACATGAATCAAGGTATATGGTTATATATAATGAAGGACTCTGATTTATCTATTCATTGTCATTGAAGAAAGATGAATAAGGTAGCTGAAGCTCTTAGTAGAAAAGAACCCGCTACTCTATCCATGTTTCAAATTGAGAAAGACCACATATTCATTGATATGTAATGGATGGATTTTGAAATAATAAAAGAATAGAATAAATTATACCTTTCACAAATTATTTCCCAACCATATATCCATGAAATCATTAAGGAGGAAAAATGGGATGATCTAGCGTTATAGAAGAAGGTGAATGCATTAATGGAAGGGAAGCTGCAAGAGCTCCATATCGATGATGATGGTGTGATTCAGTTTTGGATGAGATTTTGTGTGCCTTAATAACCTAGTATAAAGAATAAGATATTGTATAATTCACATTAGATCAAATTTCCCTATCCATATTTAGAGTATGATGATGTATCATGATCTTTGAGAACACTTCTGGTGGGATAACATGAAGAAGAAGATTGCAGAGTATACCTCCAGGTTCATGATATGTTAGAAAGTTAAAGTAGAGTGATAGTAGTTCAAAGGTATGATGAAATAATTTCTTATACCCATTTTTTAAATGGGAGAATGTTACCTTGTACTTTTTCATGGATCTCTCTAAGACATCCAAAGGAAATAATGTGATATGGGTTATGGTGGACTGACTCACCAAGACCTCCCACTTAATTACTATTCGGTAAGATCTCTCACTTGAAAAACATGGATAGATACATGTGAAGGAAGTGGTGAGACTACATGGGGTTCCACTATTGATTATCTCTAATAATTATCTTAGGTTCATATCTAAATTATGGAGGAGTCTTCAACATGATTTAATTACTGAATTAAAGTTTATCATGGCTTATCACCCCCAAACTGATGGCCAATCAGAAAGGATTATTCAGATGTTCGAATATATTCTAAGAGCCTTATCATCAAGATTAAAAGGTGTATGGGATCATAATATATCATTAGTTGGGTCCTCATACAACAATAGCATTCACTCAAATATTCATATGGCTCCATATGAAGCTCTTTATGGAAAGCGATGTAGAACTCCAACCTGTTGGGATGAAGTTGGTGAAAGAAAGCTACTTAGACCTGATCTTGTGCCAGATATGACAGAGAAGGTTCAAGCCATCAAGTAACATATCAAATCTAATCAAATTCACCAAAATATATATGATGAAAAAATTTGAAGGGACTTGGAGTTCAACATTATAGACAAAGTATTACTTTTAATTTCACATTGCAAGAGAGTCATGTTGTTTGGTATGAATGGGAAGTTAAGCCTAAGATACATTGAAACCTTTGAGATCCTTGATCACATAGGATCAATGGACTATTGTCTTGCACTTACACTGAATATGGATCACATTCAGGATGTGTTCCACATATCCTTCTAAAGGAAGTAAATAACAGATCCCTCACATGTACTGAACTCAGAGGTGGTATAGATGGAAGACGATCTCTCTTATGAGAAGTATCCAGAAAATATTTTAGACCAGAGAGATAAGGTTCTACACAATAAGACAACCCACCTTCTCAAAGTGTTGTGGAGGAACCATATGTATGAAAAATCATCTTGGGACCTAGAGGAGGTGATGAAGGGGAAGTGCCCTCACCTATTAATGTAAATGAAATTTTAAGGGTGAAATTTCAAAAGGGGGAAAAATGTAATGACCCAAAAAGTTTTCAATGAAATTTATCACTTATTAGAGTAATTTTATACAGTTTAAATCAAATATAGACCATAATAAAAACATTATAAATAAAAAATTTATTAAATAGGAGGTATTTCTAGAAGTTAAGGAACCAGTACTGTTGAAATAGTAACTTGACCATAAGAATAGCAATATGAACCATATGAATAGTATTATGGAAAAATGAATAGTAACCTCACCCATGAAATTATAAATAAAATTTAGGCATATTATAAATTAAAGTATGGTATATTTTTATCATATTTTAAGTAAATAAATGTTTTACAAATTATTAATTAAGTGTCAATATTTTTGTAATCCATAAATATTTAATTACAATTTTATTATTAATTTAGTAATTTAAAATAAAATTTATTTTCATAAAATGTATAAATTAATTAATATTTTGCTGTATTATGGTATTAAGTTAATTTTATGAGACCTAAATTAATTTTTCAAAGTGTTATAAAATCAGTTATAATTTAAAATATTGTATGTTCCATGTAATTGGTGATTTTAATTAAAAATTAAATTACTCATATTGATAATGTTATTTTCAAAAAAGGGATTTTATTTTTAAATTATAAACATAAAAATTTTTGGAGTGAATTTTTTGGATTTTCCTTAAATACCTGTTTTTTTTGTATATAATAAAATATGATAATTTACGGTATAAATACTTTATATTTTAAATACACTATTACATGAGTCATCATAGATGTAACCACTATAAAATATAATTATACTTATCTATTTACTATATCAATTAATGTAATTAATACTACTTCTTTTATTGAGGAAAAATAATAAACTAATTAATAAAATAACGATAAAACATCTATCTTCTCCACTATAAATACCAACCCTCACCACCTATTTTCCTCACACCTCTCAAAATTTGATCCTTGAATAAATTATTCCAAACCTATCCTAAATCCCCTCCCCCATATCTATAATCTCTAAGTCTCATCTAAAAACCAAAATATTTTCCCTAATGAGGTTCTCAGGGAGGATAAACCCAAAAGGTAAAATCCCCATTTTTCTTTTTTATTTCTTTCAATTCCATTTCATTTCTCCTATTTTCATCACCTTATCTTAGAAAATTGGCATGATATCTCCAATATTATTGATATACTATAATGATATCATGTTAATGTAAGATCCATTATCAAAATCCTTTGTCTCTCTCTCTCTCTCTCTCTTTTATTCTAAAAATGAAATCATCACCTATGATATTTCAATTTATTGACATCAAGGGAGATGCACTTTCATTTTCCTTTAACACCTTCAAGGATGATAATAAAACTATTTTAATGGTATAAAAATATTTTAAAATTTATTTTAAAACCATATTTATGTTCTAGAGCTAACATTTATACATAATACTAAATGATAAAACAAAACAAGTTCGTTATACCACCATAATTAACCATAAATGATCATTATTAACTTTTATCTAGTTATTAATCCTCATACCATATAAAAAAATACTTTATAAAATCATTTAAACTTATGGAATATTAATAAAAACTTATAATAACAATTTTAGATATTTACCAGCATTTTACACCGACTTCCATTCATGTATACAATTGAACCGATCAGGAAAACTAAGAAAACCAACACTACCCAACGATGAACTTAAACTCTATAACTCATCTAAAGGACACAAATGAACTTAATAAAACAATAATTAATCAAATTAATCTAAAAAAGGTTCTATAATTTCTAATAAATCAATCTAATTTGATTTTATAATATATTAAAGGGAAGAGAGCGTTCAAACATTAGTTAAGGGGAATTCTTGAACCCAACTCGCTTTCTTTGGGATTTCCATCTACCACCCCATTTTCAATCTTAATAATCCATTAGTATCACTTAAATATCATTTCTTCATCATTAAATTACCGGTTTTGGTATATATATGTTTTCTACTTAATTTTATGACAAAGAAAGTGTTTTCCAAAAGAACTATTTTTACACAAAAACACACCATTTACTTATCAAGATTGTTTATTCTTCACTAAATGTTGATAATTAATATATATAATATGCTATTACCTCTTTAATTTGGGAACCCAATGTTTAGGAATATATGCATTATTAAATGAAACTAATTCCTTTAAATGGGTTATTTTATGTCCAATATTGATATACGTTCTATATGTCATGAAAGATAATGTAAATGTTATAATGTGGTGAGTGTGCCCAGAATTATATAGCACAATGTAAATGTTATGATGTAAAGGGTGCTCCCAAAATTATATAGTGTTATAATTCATCGGGAAATGTGATTTATCTCACTATAAAAGTGAAATATATGTGAACATGATACTATATTTGGTCACAACTATGTGATATAGTTTACCATTAAGACATGATGTTTTATTTTTATGCATTTAAACATTCCAAGCCTTTTTATTAATGCTTCCTATCATGATTATGAACCAATTGTTACATTATGATGATGGTGATTATGCCCACACAATATTATATTAATTCTTGTTCTTATCTATCCTCTTACTAAGATTTTATATCAACCCTTTCATTGATGTATATCCTGAGGTGACTACTTGTAATAAGGAGAATTTAAGGGCCAATCAGAATATAGAGAAGAAGTAATTAAATAAATTATTATGTTTTATTTTATAAATGTTATGTATGATCACAATTTTCCGAAGACACTAAACCTTTGGATCCTGATTTTGTAATTATTTTATGTTTTCATCTTTAAATTATCTAATAAGTTATGCAAGAAAAATTAGGGTCGTTATATTTTCAATACAGAACACTAAGTCCCACCAACTTCAACTGAAAACCTCTAGCAAGAATGGAGAACATTTCACCCTAACTTCTTTAGGTGTGTTAAGAAATTCAAACATCCGTTATGTCTTCTCATGCCGATCCTCTACTGCTTAAGGTTTCGTGCTACCTCAGAAGGAAGGAGGTATGTTATTCAATAAATCCTATGATTTGTCCTTCATATGACCAAGTTTAGCCTCTCTAATCAGAGTAGGACTGGTTCTCATTGCCAATTCCAATGATTGAATTGACCAAACTAAAAAATTCACTAATATATGATCAATTGGTGAGGGAGAAATCTGTCCAACCTCTTCCTATAGCTGTATAAGAATTCTCTAGGGAGGAATCTTTCTACAAGAAGGAATAACTATAAGGAATGAAATCAATATAAACATTCAGAAAATTTTCAGCAATAACAACAAATTTCAAAAGCTTTCATAAATTAAAACATAACCAAATCCATCATAATAACAAGAAAAAAATAAAAAAACCACTCCACCCCACCGAATATATATATATATATATATATATATATAGTCTGCAGCCTATACGCCTCATCTTGGGGAGAAGCTGAACAAAATACCAACATCCCATGGAGACTCAAGATCTATCACGAGGTATGATGGACAGGAACCATAATCACTAACAAAATCTCAATCCCTATTAGTCCTAGATCTAGTCTATCCAGACTCATCCCAAATATCATAACCCAAAAAGAGTGTGACCTGATCTGATAAAAGTTTGTCACGGATCAATACCAGGGTTCCATTCAACCTGACACCCAACCCATCCCACGACATAACCATAAGGGTGTTCCTGATCCACACGATATGGGAACAAGTGCCTACAAATCAAAAATAAAACTTGGGAATGATTTCACCCATGTAAAAAATCATAATAATGAGCTATAATATATAATCAAAAATTGAATAATCAAAACCAAATAAAGAATAACAATTTTGAGATTCAATGTTGACAACATTTAAACCAAACCAAATGGGATACAATAAAAAGGGAAATACAACACTATCCCAAAAACCACAATGTAACAAGAGGAAAAACATCCCCAAGCCACCGCCACAATACCTATAAGGGTAGATCACTAGAAACATGAACCACCATCTCTAAACATATTTGCTTTACCTATGTCAAACAAAACCAAGTCTACTTACACACAAAGTTGTAAGTATGGTGTGAGCTAAAGCCTAGTAGGATTATACCCAAAAAAATAGATTCAATGCTACAAACATTATAAGATAAATAAACATTCCGGTTTTGTAAAATAAAAACTAATTTTTTTTTGGAAATTTTTTTGAAGGAAGATATTCCTACTTTCTAAATAATCGAAAATTTTTACCATAGTCCGATGGTAAGTATGATACCACCATAGAGAACTAAGTCAAGGGTGAAGTCTCTATAGGCACTAGATAGCAATAGGACACTAGGTACAACATATCTTGGTGAAAACTTATATAGCTAGCATGACCAACAACATTCTCATGCACGAGCCACTATGAGGGGACACCCCATGGGCCTAGTGGTCTCCAATCATCATTATTATTTAATTATTGTTGTATCATAAATCTGACTTGAATAATTTGATACATACCTTCTAATTTATCTAGCGTACTTGTCTATGTCCACCCTCCTAGTTACCCATGATTCCCTCCGTTATAAATTTTCATTCCAGATGTCACATATAACATCACTTTCACATGTAAAAAACCGAACAATATAAACACACTTGATAAATAACTACATTCACAAACGAAACCACTTTTAAATCCAACACACACCAAAACCATTCTAAGACATGTTCCTCACCACTTTCACAATTTACTAAACATGATGCATAATATATAAAATACATTCAAAATTCACAAAAAGGGTACATACTTGAAAAACAAACAATTTCCTTCAGAAAAACCACTTTTAAGCCTTAAACATATCAAAACCCTTAAAAACACCTTTCATACCACACACATAAATCATAGAACACATTTAAACAGTCAATCTAGCTTATAAAATTCGTCAAATATTGTTTAAACATAGAACCTCATACCTCAAGTGTATAAATTTTCGGAATCTGATGGAAACCAATAACTGCACACCAAGATAACCCTATAAAGGAATGATCAAACCTTATAAACCAATATTAAACACTAAAAATCAATATATAACCCTAAATAGGGAACCCAACCTACAAGAGAAGTGAAACCCCAAATAAAGAAGTAGAAAAACCTAGAAAGAGGAAGAAACCATGAGAGGAGGGGAATTACTTGAAGAATTATAAAGAAATCGCAATAAATCCACCTAAAAAATGAAGATACAAGGAGGTCAAGGGAGGGAGGAGAGACGCCTAGGGCTGAAAATCTAGAGTGGGAGAGAAATGGGATGATTTGGGGATAAATACGAAGATAGAGAAAGGGTAAAATCCACATTTTTAATGACCTATACAGGACACATGGTTTTCAAACTGTTCGGAAGCTAGGAAATTGCCAGTGTCTATACATGACATGTCACATAGTTACCTGCACAGTTTGAAAAACCGTACAGAAACTGTGTGGCTAACCATTGTCCAAGAAATGCCACCGGCTACATGGTTACTTGGACTGGGCCGCACATTTTGGAAAACTGTGCGCCTCATGCTATAAGTCTAAAACTTCCACTTTTCTTAAAAAACTCAAAGGAAACCCAAAGAAGAAAATCTATACCAAATATAAATAGAAAAATACCTCAAAATAAATAATTATTTTGAAAAAATATCTTCCTTTCACAAATACCTTTGTTGTGCATTGCACGCAAACTATGAGAAGACTATTTGCGATGAGGATATATCTCAGTCACAAATAAACTATTGATATGAAATTATTTGTGATGGGACCCATCCCAAATAATTTCTATCATTTTATGTTATTTGAGAATGGATTTTCTTCCGTGGAAAATAACATGTCAGTAGAGGGTATTTGTGATGGATCCCATCTCAATTACTCTTTTTTACTGTCATCGTAATTAATAACGGTAGTACTATTTTTGATGGGTTCATTCATAAATACCAGTATTTGTGATAGGATTCTCATCACAAATGATCTATCCTATATATAGCCCCCTTGAATTTTTTCTATTTCATTATTCTGTGAACTCTTCTCTCTTTCTTTGCTATAATATTATTCTATTTTAACTTTTAAAAGTTTTATACTTTTTTGCCGTTGGGTTCTTGGCCTAGTTGTTCAGGCCACCCTATAATCTTATATCAACCAGGGTTCCATACCTGGAACCCCAAATTTGGGGATTTTTTATGGTTTTGTGCAGTGTGGGTAGGTTTTTGGCAGTTTAGTCACTGTTGAATGTGTTTGACATATGGGATTGGTGTGTTGCGGCTATGTGGCTTGAGATGCAGCAGGCGAGCATGATCTATGTTGGCGATGGGCTTCTTCAGGCGTCAGTGGGTAGGGTGGTAGGGCTCGATGGTGGATGAGGCAAACATGATGACGTACATGCATTCTCGGTACAGGGGCATGAAAGTCGGTTATGGCTGATGGAGAGGCTCACATTGTGGCATCATGGGGTTTTGGTTGGGTGACACAGGTTTGGTCGATGGTGCAACTTAAGGCTTTAGAGGTGCGTGATGGCGAGCTCTACTAGCGGTGAACATGCAATGATAGGATTGCAGTTGGGTGGCGCAGGTCCATTTGTGAGAAGCAACAGACTTTAGTGCACTGTGACAACGAGGCTGACAGAACAAGAAATAGAAAAGATTGCATCCAATGGTACATATTAGAGGGGAATTTGAGATTCTTCTTCCAGCTTGCAGTGCTACTAGATTTGGACGAATGAGTGGATTTGGATTCGGCCATCGAGACCTAGCACCGTGAAATGATTAAGGCATTGTTTGTTGTGTATTGTTGGAAAGTGTTGGAGTTTGAAAAACTTATATATTTACTGATTGGATCTATCTTGTGGTGTTAATCTCCTAGGTCTTCAAAGGCCATGTACGATGTCTTATCCCTTTGGGCCTACGGGCCATGTATCGTCCCCCCTCAACCACTGAAATAGGATTATCAAGAAAAAATGAATGGCCTTCAGGCTTTCAGTTATGTTTTAAACTTTACAGAAAAATACTTTCCAGCAATGCATATGTTCAAATATTTAAGTTTAAGGTATTTATTTAAAGTTTTAATTTTTTATTTATTTTAATTTATTTTATATTAGTAATAATTATTTTTAATTAGAAGTAATTAGATTCAATTCGAATTATAAATTTTATTTTTGATTAAATGTTTTAGGAAAATTTATTTTTTATTTGCAGTGATGTTTTTAATTAAAAGTAAAAAAGTTTTAATTTGCAAAAAATTTCCTTAGTTATCAGTAATTACTAATAATTAGTCGTAATTACCAATAATTAACCTTAACGATTAATAATTAGTGCTATAACTTATAATTAGTGGTAATTAGTAATAATTAGTGGTAATAAGTATCAATTAGCAGTAATTTGTAAAAAATAAAAAAAAATAGTAATAATTTGTAAAAATTAGTAATAATTAGTAGTAATTAGTAACAAATGGCTATAATAAGTGGACATTGTAATAATTTGTGGTAATTAGTAAAAAGCGATAATAAATTATTATAAGATAATAAAAATTAGTAAACATTAGTGGTAATTTTTAATAATTAGTGGTAATTATTAAAAATTAGTGGTAATTAGTAAAAATTATTAATAAATTGTTAAAATTATTAACAAATTGTTATATACTAATAAAAATTTGGGGTAATTAGTAAAAATTAGTAAACATTGGTAATAATTAATAATAATTAGAAAAAATTAGTAATAATTAGTAATAATTAGTGGTAATTAGTAATAATTAGTGGTAATTAGAAACAATTAGTGGTAATTAGTAATAAATAGTGGTAATTAGTAATAATTAGTGGTAATTAGTTATTAGTTTTGGTAATTAGTAATAATTAGTGGTAATTCGTAATAAATAGTGGTAATTAGGAAAATTTATAATAAATTTTTATAAACTAATAAAAATTTGTATATATTAGGGGGTATTAGTGAAAACTAGTGGTAATTAGTAATAATTAATAGTAATTATTAATAATTACTAATAAATTGTCCTAATTAGTTGTTAAATTTTTAGAAAATTATAAAAATTACCGGTAATTAGAAAAAATTAGAAATAATTTGTAAAAAATACTAATAATTAGTAATAATTTGTAATAATTAGTAATAATTAGTGGTAATCATTGGTAATTATTAAAAATTACTGGTAATTAGTAATAATTAGTTCCAATTAGAAATAATTAGTGGTAATTATTAATAATTAGTTGTAATTTGTAAATATTATTGGTAATTAGTAAAAAATAATGGTTATTAGTGATTATTAATGGTAATTAGTAAAAATTTGGGGTAATTTGTAAAATATTTGTTGTAATTAGTGAAAATTAGTGAAAATTTGTTATAAACTAATAAAAGATAGTAATAATTAGTGGTAATTAGTTATAATTAGAGGTAATTAGTAAAAGTTAGTTGTAATTTGTAAAAATTGGAAATAAATTGTTATTAAATAATAAAAATTAGAAATAATTACCAGTAATTAGGAATAATTTGTGGTAATTTGTATTAATTAGTGGTAATTAGTAAAAGTTTTTGGTAATTAGTAAAAATTAATAATAAATTGTAATAAACTAATAAAAAAATTAATATTTAATAATATAAGTAATAATTAATAATAATTAGTAATAATTATTAATAATTAGTTAAAATTATTAAAAATTCGTAATAATTAGTAATAATTGGAACTAATTAGTAATAATTAATAATAATCAGTGATAAATCACAATTATAACCAAAAATTAATGTTAATTAGAAAAGAATAGTGATAAATTATAATAATTATTTTAAATTAGTGTAAATGACTAAATATTAGTAAAAATAAGCGGTTATTAATAAAATTTATCAGTAAAAGCCAATAATTAGAATAAATTAATAAAAATTAGTATTAATTAGTTAAACATAGTGAAAATTATTGGGAATGACTAAAAATTAGTAAAAATTAGTGATGATTCGTAAAAATTAGTAAAAAGTAGTGGTAAACTAGTATAATTACTAATAATTAGCATTAATTAGTAAAAATTAATGGTAAATCTCTATAATTATTAAATAAGGGATATAATTATTAAAAAGTATTGTTAAATCACTTTAATTGTTAGAAATTACTAGTAATAAATCAAAATTAGTAAAAATTATCGGTAATTAGTAAATATTTGTAAAAATAAACCTTAAATCACTATAATTAGTAATAATTAATGATTATTAGTAAAAATTAGATGTAATTAGTAAAATATAGTGATAAAATACTATAGTTATTAAAAATTAATGTTAATTAGTAAAAACTAGTTATAATTAGTATTAAATCACTATAATTAAGTAAAAATTATAACTAATTTGTAATAATTTGAGGTAATTCGTAATAATTAGTGGTTATTATTAATAATTAGTAATGAAAAATTGTAATTATTGGTACATAGTAATAATTAGTGGTAATCAATTTTACTTAGTAATACATGGTATTTTTTAGTATAATTACTAGAAAGCTGAAAGTGAAATAAGTCATTAATTTATAAGTGATGAGTGATGAAAAAATTGAGAAATCAATGATTTAAACCTTTTTAGTAAATCATCGAATTTTAAATCATTAGGTGATTAAAAATGATCAATTTTTGCAAACCATTTCAAAATTTTTCATTAGGTTTCCAAAACAAGGGTAGGTAAGATGTGATGCATCGATGATAGTAGCAGCAATAGTAGGTGGAGATGTGTTGGTGAACATGCATGATTGACACTAATTTTTTCAATGAAAAATTTCAACATGGTTGGCATAAATTCATTTCATCACCTGAATATTTTAAAATCTATGATTTACAACTTTTTTGTAAATCATAGAATTTACATTTTTTAGGTGATTAAAAATTACCAATTTCTGCCAAACTTGGCCACATTTTTCTTTAGGTCGTCTGAACCGAGGTAGGAAGGATACGACAAATAAATTCTTGCAGCAGAAACAATGAGAGGAGATTCGTCGATGGTAGGATATGGTTGGAATAAATTGGTGCATTGATTTTTTTGACATGGTTGGCATAAATTGGGTTCATCACCGATATATTTTTAAAAATCTATTTTATAAATTTTTTGTATGTCATAGAATATCCAATTTTGATGTGATTAGAAATGGCCAATTTATATCAACCATGTCCAAATTTATCATTAGGTCACCAGAACCAGGGCTTGCAGGATGTGGCACATCTATGGAAGTAGCAGTAGAAGATAGAGGAGATGCATCGATGGAAATAGTGGTAGTAGGACCAGATAATAGTGTACATGTAATAGTTACTGTAAATTAGAAATATTTAGTTTTACTTAGTAAAAATTATTGATAAATTAGTAAATATTAGTGATAAATTAATAAATAGTATTGATAAATCACTATAGTTATTAAAAATTAGAGATAATTAAAAAAATTTGTAAAAATTATAAGTCATTAGTTATGATTAGTAAAAATGAATACAAAATCAGTATACATAGAAAAAAATAAGGGTAATTAGTAAAAATTAGTGTTAGTTAGTAAAAATTAGTGGTAGTTTGTAAAAATAAGTGGTATATAGATAGAATTGACAATATTTTCAAGTAAATTATAGTTTTTTAAATTTTCTACTCTTTTTTGGATCATATTTTCATTATATCAAATTATACCTGAAAATTTTATTTATTTTATATTTTTTAGAAAAATATAAAGTAAGGAAGTTTAAAACAGTTTTAATTACATGATAATGATTGGATAAATCATCAAATGAATCCAAACATTTTTGGTATAAATCGTGTATATATTGAGGGTATTGAATATTTTTTGTCTTATTCATTATCAAAACCAAAATTTGTTTCAGAAGGGACAATTAAGTGTCCATGTAAGAAATGTGATCTGAGGAGGTTTGTCATATTCGATAATGTTGGGGGTCATCTATTGTGTTTTGGTTTTCGAATACATTTTATTTTTGGTATCAACATGGTGAAAAAACTCAAGAGAAAACACTAATAATTTCCTCCCAAATCCATCATAGTTTTAAAATTTAGTATATGATGTGGCTGGACCATATTTTCAACAAAATAAAACTCAATATGATAGTAATTTAACTAATGATTTGGAACCATCTCAATTTTATGAGTTGTTAAATTCTACTGAATATGCATTAATCCTAATTTCAGGATAAAAAATATGAAGCAGTTGAAAAATTTATGGCTCTTAGATCAGATAATGGAATGTAAAACAGTTTTTTGATCAGATATTATCTTTGGTTAATGAACTATTACCTAAATTAAGTGTTTCTCCTATACATTTCTATGAGATAAAGAGTCTAGTTCATAATTTGGGTCTTGGTTATTAGAAGATTCAGGTTTTTTAAAATGAATACATATATATTATGGAGAAAATTAATCGTTGGTTAGTTGTCCTATAAGTATAAAATTGTGGTACAAAGAGGCTCAACTAGGGAATTCTAGATTGATCCTTATAAAACAGTTGATCTATTTCCTACTTACACCTAGATTGCATTGTTTTTTATGTCTTCAGTAGTACAAAAACCTTTTTTTACGTCGGTTTTTTTCTTTTTAACGTCGGTTTTTAGGAGACGTTATTGTGAGCGACGTTAAAAATATGATTTTTTACGTCGGTTATTTAATAAACGACGTAAAAAATGGGGTAATATAGTTTTTAACATCGGTTTTTAAAAAACCTACGTGAAATACATTCTGGAAATGGCGATAAGAAGCCATTTTTTATGTCGTTTTTTGAAAAAACCGACGTTAGAAGTCATTTTTTACGTCGGTTATTTAATAACCGACGTTAAAAGTTATTTTTAATATCGGTTATTAAATAACTGACATAAAAAATGTTTAATATCTTGTAGAAAATTTTCTAATCATTCATTTGACAGGTCATAGAGCTCAAACGAATTTATGGTTCAAAAGTTATGACCATCAGAAGTTTGTTATTTTTTTTGAGGAAAGATTGAATGAGCCAACCGTAACTTCATATTAGAAAGAATTTTTGAATCCTTAGGAGGATTTGTAGTTTTATCATGATATAAAGAATCATCCATCATTATAATAAATTAACAATCGTTAAATGATATATCAATTAAGAAAACTACTCATAGAAAATATAAATCATGGGAAAATAATTACAAATACCTTGATGAGGTCACGGAAATAAGAAATTGTTGATTCACGTTGAAGATAAAACAAGTTGATTCAGTGGAACGATGATGGTTGAATGAAATGATCGTAAAATGGTATGTCAATTAAGAAAACAAATCATAAAAACCATAAACCATGGATTTATGATTAAATATACCTTGACGAGATCGCGGAAAGAAGAAATAATTGATTCGCGTTTGAGAGAAAAAGAGTCGATTTGGGGGAACGATAATGGTTGAAATAAATGATTGTAAAATTAATATGGGTGTATAATGGAAACATATAATTGAGATTCTATGAGAAAATGCGGTATTAAAAATTTTAGGCGGCAATTCAAAATTTCGATGTCGCGATGTAAAAAAATTAAAATTTCACATACGCGGGATTTTAAAATTTTCATTCACGTCGGTTTTATGATAACTGATGTGAAAAGATATTAAAATTTTAACTTATTTTTTACATCGGTTATTATAAAACTGACGTGAAAAATCAATCTTCGTCACTCTTTCACGTCGGTTATTAAATAACTGACGTGAAAAATCAATATTCGGGACTTTTTCACGTCGGTTATTTAATAACCGACGTTAAAAGGTATTTTTCACGTCTGTTATTTAATAACCGACGTGAAGAAAGTTTACAAAAATTTATTTCTTAATCCAATCTTTAATTTGACAGGTCACGGAGCTCAAACGGAGTTACGGATTAAAAGTTATGGCCTTCAGAAGTTGGACATCCATAAGACATCGTTTAGAGATGATCAACTTCTGAAGGCCATAACTTTTAATCCGTAACTCCGTTTGAGCTCCGTGACCTATAAAATTAAAGCCTGAGAAATGAAATACATTTTTTAAACATTTTTAATGTTGGTTCTGAAATAACCGACGTGAAAAATACCTTTTGACATCGGTTATTAAATAACCGACGTGAAAAAGTCCCAAAAATTGATTTTTCACGTCGGTTATTTAATAACCGATGTGAAAAATAAGTGAAAGTTTTAATATATTTTCCTGGAAAATGATTTTTCACGTCGGTTATTTAATAAATGACATGGAAAAGTGATGTACATCGATTTTTCACGTCGGTTCTTATATAACCGACGTGAAAAGTCACAGAAAATGTATTTTGACGTCGGTTATATAATAACCGACGTGAAAAATCAATTTTTAGATATTTTCACGTCGGTTCTAAAAAACCGACCTGAAAAATGGTGACGTAAATTTTTTTTTTTGTACTAGTGCTTAGAACATAGAGTCATTTATTTCATAGAACAAAAAAATATTTCAACCAATAAATGATTAAATCATCTTTATTATGATGATTCATTGAAACGTTTTGACCAAGTACATCCGTCTTTTACTTTATAATCCTAAAATGTGTGATTGAGTCTTTTTATTAATGGTTTCTATCTATTTGATTCTTATAGTAGTCAGCATTAATGTTGGACCATCTTTATGACTCCATACAATTTATCTCCATGGATGTTGGTGAATGTTCCACATATAATTTTGATGTTATTAATTATTTGACATCCAAAAAATAATATTGATGTTTATTTGAAACCATTGATTAATGAGTTACATTTATAATGGAGTAATGGGGTAGGTACATATAATTTTGTTGTAAAACAAAATTTTCTAATGAATGTTTCATTAATGTGGAAAGTTACTAACTTTCTAGAATATGGTTTTTAATCTAGATAGATTACACATGGTCCAAAACCATGTTCATACTGTATGAGTGACAAAAAGTGTTTATGATTATTGATGGAAGAAAACCTTGTTTTTTGACTGTTATCGAAGATTTATTTCTACCGATCATCCTTTTAATTGGAACATATATCAATTAAAAAAATGTATAATTGAAATATATAGACCTCCAACATTGATATCAGGTATTGATTTAAAATCTATTGTCTCTTCATTACCTACCATTACCTTTAGACTGAATATAAACAAAAAAAAGATGTATTTGGGAAAGAATTTAATTTAATAAAATGGGGTATTTTTGGGATATGACACATTAGTTTGATTTTTTGGTCCATCACATGTTGGATGGCATGGATATTGAGAAGAACTATTTTGATAATATATTTTATACATTGTTGGACACACCTAGTAAGACCAAAGATAATATAAAGGCATGATTAGATCTTTCCCAAATCAGTAGGTGACCAAAACTGTAGTTTTTTTAAAATATTAGATCATAGAAGTTAATGATGCCTAAATAAGATTACACAGTTTCTAAAGAAAACCATTTATTATTGTTTTAGTGGATTATGGATTTGGGACCACTAGATAGTTATGTTTATAATTTGTATAGATGTTTTAGAAACAGTCATATTACCAGATTAAAAAGTCATGATTATACTCATAAAGAATGATAAATTG
This sequence comes from Viscum album, assembly GCA_963277665.1. Classification (NCBI taxonomy): domain Eukaryota; kingdom Viridiplantae; phylum Streptophyta; class Magnoliopsida; order Santalales; family Viscaceae; genus Viscum; species Viscum album. Next base: position 789,852,577 of record OY728166.1, read on the forward strand.
ATAGTATATGCCTCATGACAGTTGAAGATCAATGAGAAAAACTACCTGATATATGATCTGGATTTAGCAACAATGATCTTTTCCTTGAAAATATGGTGGAACTCCCTATATAGTGAGAAGTGTGACATATATATTGATCACAATATTCTAATGTATATATTCATATAGAAGGATATTAACATGCATTGAAGAATATGTATTGTTATAATCAAGGACTATGATTTCTCTATTTACTACTATCTAGGAAAGGTGAACAAGGTAGTTAGTTCTCTTAGTAGAAAAGAACATATTACTCTATCCATGATGTGGATTGATAAATACCATATCATTATGGATATATAAAGGCTGTATATGTAAATCATAATGATATAGAATACATCCAACCTTTCCCAAATGATTTCCCAACCTTATATCTCATTAAAGATAAAGTAGGGAAAAATGGATGATCTGGAGATTCAAAACAAGGGGAAAAGGGGAAGCATCATGAATTACATATCATTGATGATAGTGTGATTCAGTTTGTAACTTGTCTTTGTATACCTTCATCACCTAAGGATATTGTAGATCATCATTCTATTTCCATATTAGATGTACCAATATGTATTGCGATCTTCGAGACCACTTCTGGTAGGAAAACAAATATAAGGATATTGTAGAGTATATCTCAAGGTACTTGGTATGCGAGAAACTTAAATCAGAGTGAAAAAGTCCAAAGGGATGATACAACCACTTCCTATACCCACATGAAAATGGGAGAATGTCACCACAGACATTGTCACTGGTCTCCTAAAGAAATCCAGATGAAATAACCTGATATGGGTTTTGCTTGATTTAATCTACAAGACTTTCCTCTTCACCATCATTTGGGATGATTTCTCACTGAAAAAACTTCCAAATATATACATCATGGAAGCGGTGATGTTTTATGGGATTCCCATTTTTATTATATCTAATCATGATCTGATGTTCACTTCCAAATTTTAAAGAATCCTTTAACATGCTTTGAATACTAAATAGAATTTTAGTATGACCTATCACCCCCAAACTGATGACTATTCTTAAAGTACTATTAAAATTTTTGAGGACATGATAAGATCATGATTAATATAATTTATAGGGGTATGGTATCATAATATCCAATTGGGTAATTATCAAATGAAAATATATTTTTCTCGAGTATTCATATGGTCCCATATGAAGTATTTTATGGGAAGCGATGTTGTACTTCTACTTGTTGGGATGAAGTTGGAGAAAAGAAGCTATATGGACCTGATCTTGTGTAATAGATGAAATAAGAGGTTCAAGCCATCAAAAAACATATAAAATATTCTCAGAAATAGAAAAAGTGTTATGTTGACAACTATCAAAGGGTCTTATATTTTGAAGTTCAAGACAAAATTTTCCTTTTAATATCACCATGGATGATATCCATATCCGTAATATCATCCCTAAGTACATTTTTCTCTTTGAAATCATTTATCATTTAAGATTAGTTGTATATTGGATTTTACTTCCACCAAATATGGATCAAGTTCATGATGTGTTCCATATATTAGTGATGAGGAAGTACATCACTGATCTCTCACAAGTACTAAATCTATAGGTGGTGCAACTAGAGAATGGAATCTCTTATGAGGAACATAAAATGAGGATCTTGACCTGGTAGATAAATTTCTACATAACAAGACAACTCACTATGTCAATGTTCTTTAGTAGAACCATAAGTATGAAAAGGAAATGGGGAAACCAGAGGAAATAATAAAACAAAAGTAACCTCACCTATTCTCAACTAAGATTATGAATTGAAATTTTTGGGATGAAATTTATAAATGGGGAAAGAATGTAACAAACCAAATTTTTTAAATGATATATTTTTACTTAATTTTTTGACATATTATATTATATAGTTATTATAGACATAGAGAACATATAGATACAAACAAAACTTTATTTTATTAATGAAAATAATATAATTATTCAATAACTACACCCATTAAAATAACAATTAGTACAAGGGAATAAAAAATAGAAAATATAAAAACTACAATGGTAAAATATGGATCGCCCAAATATGCTAGAATCATATCCCATGAAAAAAACTATAGAAAAGAAACAAAATATTAGTAAACCAATCAATATATTATAAAATGGAAATGTATAACCTTGTCAGGAAGTTTAATGAATACGGAGTGAAATAATAAAGAGGTATTTATATGAGGTAATGTGACCATTGGTTTTGTAATGTGAGTATTGGAATAGTAACCTGACCATTGTGAACAGTAACCTAACCATTAAAATAGCAATTTAACCTAAAAATAATAATGTGTGGTATAAATAATATTTATCTTTAGTAATATAAGTAAATATAAATATTATAATGCTAAAAAATAAATATTATTATTAAAAAACTCAAAGAAAATATAGGCACATTTTTAATAAACTGTATTCCATAAAAATAAAAATTTTTATATACAAAATTAAAATTAACTATGTTGGAAATTTATTTTGATAAAATAAATATAATCTTTGAAATCATAAAGTCAAAATTTTCCAAGGGTTATCTTCTGGTAATTTTCCATAATACATCAATTTTCTAGTGAATAATTAAAATACTATTTTTCACATAACCAATGTTTCTTAAATTACATAATTCATGATGTAATAATGAAATAGGAATTTATATAACTTTATTTTCAGAAAAAGTATATTTAATTTTACAAATGAGTCATTAAAATACAATAAACAAAATTTCTGAACCCAAAAAGAATTTTCCAAAGTCTATATTTTAAAGAATAACATTAAAATATTATTTTTCCATTTTTTCACCTATATTTTTAATTAAAATAATAAATTTTTATTTTAAGGGGTACAAAAGTCTTAAAATAAATTAATTTAATTCAAATAAATTTCATAATTTAAATTATGTCACTATTATAAGAATTACATTAGATATAATAAATTATTCAATATTTTATCATTAAAAAACCTCTCTCTCCTCATGTAAAAATAACCCAGTCCCTCCCTTTGGAAAACCACTCGTCCCACTCTTACCAAATAAATTAATCTACCAAAATACTCCCTCTAAATCCCCTTATAATAACTAGGGACATTCTAGAGTAAACCAATTACAAACATCAATGTATTTTTTATGTCATACAAGAGAAGTTACACTGAAGAAAGAGTAAATTTTGAAAATGTACCTTACAAATTATTACATATATAACTTTCAAACTTCTCTTTCCTACTCTTTTGATAATGTACCATCCCCTCCTCAGCCTCCCAGTTTAGCAGTTCGTGGCCTGCAACTCGCATCTTTGAGGGATCGATCTATGACGATTTCATTGTTGTCTGCCAATATCATAGCTCTATCCTCGAACTTGATAGTGCTTTCAAAATTATGCGGTGAGTTCATTAGTCGATTCCTTGCTCGGTGGATTGCAGCCTCAGATCAGTGTAAGATATGGGTTTGGTGGGAGGTTAATTGTGGGCTTTGAGTACAGCCTTGGAGGCGGCAGCGAGACTGTGGATCTGGCATGTGCCAACCTTTCTTTCTTCTTGCTGGTGTTCGGGTGGCTGTAAAAGGTAAAAGGAGAGAAAGCAATGGATCATGAAATTTTTGAAATCTCACTTGGTGGTGATGTCAAGACAGTGGTGGTTTTCTTGTTGTGATGTTGGTTTTTGTCTCAGAAAGTTGTGGGTCAAGGGATTCTGCAATGTTTTCTTATAAAAAGATGCTTCTTGATGAGGTTCAGAGCAAAGAGGTTTCACTATTTCATGACTTTTCAGAATTAGAAGACTGATAGGGTGTGGAATTGTCCATCGGTACTATGCATGTTCTCTTTTCCATGGGCCAACTTTCCATGTTGTGATAAGACAATGGAAGCTGGAAGTTATGGTTTTTAGTTTCTTGGAGGAGCTTCTCTTTAGTAGTGAGTGTTGTTTTTGATCTTGAGTTTTGGTCTGTTGGAGACTGTTTTATTATGTTTAACCCTTGATGTAATTGGTTCTCATTTTCCTTTAAAAGTGTTTGGAAATAAAAAAAGTAATTTTCATCCAGTAATGAAAACATGATATAAAAAAAACTAAAATTTAACAAAGAGTTTTATAAATTATAATACAATGATTATAATGGATATATTGTGTAAAAAATGATCATAATTCACTTATGTAACTTTTTTTTAATAATCCTATATTTATTACTTAGGTGGAGATAAGGTGAAGAAATAAATCAGGATTAAAGGAAATGGGACTATTGAACCCAACTCCCTTTCTTCGGGTTATCCCTCATTCATTTCATTTTTGGTATGTATATTCCTATAATATACTTTAAATATCCTTTCACTATTCTTACCTTTATTTTTAGGGATATACATGATTTCACATTAATATATAATTAAAATAAAAAAATTTCCAAAAAAAGACTTTTCATTCCCAAAAAATCATTTTCTCCTCATGTGTTGTCTATTATCCAATGAAAAATGATATTTTTTTCCTAATAATGATCTCTATTTTTTATTTTTTAACCCCAATATTATTCATGATATTTTCATTTATTTAATTCTTTTGAGACTCATTCCTTTACATGGGTTATTTCATAAATATGATTGTAATATGTTCTATGTGGCATTAATGATTACGTAAATGTTATGATGTGATGGGTGGGACCATAATTATATAGACCTCAAATTTGTTAGGTCATTTTATGTATCTCATGAGATTATGTGTAATATGTGTGAACATGATGTTATTTTTTTATAATGATGATGTTATGATTTATAAACATATGTTATGAATGGACATGATGTCATCTTTGTTCACAACTATGTGTGGTATTTGAAACCTATGACACGATGCTACATTTTTATGAATTTTTACATTCCATGACTTTTTTAAATGTTTTCCACATTTATTTTATGATTATCCCATGCTTATAACATGACTATGATGATTATTCTCACCTATGTACTAATGATTCATGAATCTTATTTCAGTTATGTTATCCTTCCCCTTACAGGTATTTTATCTCACCGATTTATATTATATATATACTCAGGTGACTTTATGTACTAAGGATAATGTGAGATCTTTTAGGTGGATAATAAAGAATTATTTTAATAATATTTATGTTTTGTTATGTATAAGTGATGTATGATCCTAATTTTCTAAATATACTAAATGACACAATACTTGAATGTAAAATTATTACTATTTTTAATCATTAAAAAGATATAATAGTCATGTAATAAAATATAGGGTTTCTATAATAAGGGTACAAACCTATTTTCAAAAACCTAATTAGAATTTTACTCTCTATTTGTAATGGTAGGTAAGCACTCATGTAAGGGTAACAAATATCCCTCGTAAAGGTAAAGGGAAATTGTGTAAATGTAGAAGAAAGCTTATGTAAGGGTAACATGCAATTATAAATGGATAAATAAGGTTATAAGAATGCTCATGTAAGGGTAAAACAATACTTTAAAAACATACATAATGGTAGAGATAATTTAACAAATCTTGCATATGGGTAAATAAATAAACTTAGAACATTCATTTTTCATTGAATAAAATCTAAAATAAATATGTATAATAATATAAATAATAAAAATAAATGATGGAATTATTACTAAACAATTAAATTCAATAAAATAATTATATTAAATAAAAACAATAATAGTTTTAATTATTAAAATAATAAATAATTAAAGTGGTTCAAAGGATCCACTCATCAAAATCATTGATGAAATTTTGAAAAATTTTATTTAGATATAAATATTTTATAAATCATGGAGAATAATATTTTATTTTTATAAAACTTTTAAATATTATAAAGGATATTTTATATAAAAACTACAAAGATGGAAAATTATGCGTTCACATGGAAAACGTTAAAAAGAGAATATTTCTATTAAAAAAACCCATACAAAAAATGTTAAAAATTCATAAAACATTTAAATAAATTCAAATTATTATACAATTACCATAATAAATTATTTATATATATATAAATAGATTTTTAGAATTATTAAATGAATATTGACATGGTACAAAATGATATCTGACCGAAATAGAATGTGGGATCAGGTTTCTTACAACAGTTAATTATAGAGATATGGGGTAAATAAAATAGTGATAATACATGTAAAAACCCCAAGAATAACTATAATAAAAGAAAATGATGTTGTTATTTAGGAATAAATAGAATAAAATTCCCAAAATATATTATCTTTCAAAAATAATCCCGATTTGAAATTGAGATTAATGAAGAAACACTTACAGTTATGGTAGCATAAGAATCAAAAGAACATAAGTGGGTTACCATAAAATAAAAAATCAAATATCATGAATGAAATATTTTCATTATAATTAATGGTAATTAGGTAGTTAATACATCATGTAAAGTAAATTCTAGTACACAATATCAAACATGTCTAATATAATTAAGAATAGATACAAATGGCCTTTACAACGTCATAATCTTTTAAATTAGAAATACATATAATGTAGAACATGATTTGGATGTTCAAATACCATATATTACATGAAATATATGAGAAAAATAAATCCATATAAAGTATATAAAACACAAAAAAACAAGTGGTGAATGTGAATCGTATCTTAATGAAATAAAATTGAGGTCTAAAAACCCTAATCTTGGGTCCTGATTCCTTCTGCACATGTGACTAAAATCCTAAATAATTAAATTATGTGTATTAAAAAATTTATTTAGAATGTTTTTAATCTGAATATAATTTTATAAGTTTCATTTATTATCATATGATATCTATTTATTAAATTGACTATTTCTGTTACTTGAGGTGCTTCAATTGATTTCCCTAAAACTGTTTTGGTATATTGAACTCTATCAAATGTGCTATAAAATAGATTCATAAACAGAAAAATGTATTGGTTTATGTAATTTATTATTCCATTATAAAAAAATTTATATAGTTCCCTAGTTTTTACAAAAATTGACTTATATTAAAAAAAGCTATCTAGATTTGTTCATTTAAGGAGATTAAGTTTACTATGACCATTTATTATTAATATGAATCCTAGAATTTAAAATATGATCATTAAATAACATTAATATTTTCATAAATATAATTATTATACATTACATTAATTTTTTTAGTCAACCATGTTAGTATGTAATGGAAAAAATGAAATGCGTCGTTTTGTGGAGGTTGTAGCATGCACATACATAAATGACACTCTCATTTGTCATATAACCGGAGAGGTGTATAAACATTAAAATGATAATAATTTAATAATATTAATAATTTTATATTAATTATATTAATTTATTAAATAACTATTTTGGATCATCAATTTAATGTCGTTGTGAAAAATAGAACACACTATTTATGAAGGCTGTAGTCCATACAAACATATGACTGCATCTTTATTTTTCGAATGGTTTTGGAAGGAAGTAGAATATTGTTATATCATTATTATAATAACACTAACCATATTAATATTAATTATTTTATCATAATTTCATGGATATAAAATATTTTATAGGTTGAAATAAGAAAGGAACTAAGAGGGCTTGGTTGAGAGAAGTACCTCTCCCACTAGATGTTCTATATTAAATAACACCTTAAGGCTCCTTAGCTTGGTCTTTAGACAATAAAAAGGATTATATGAAGTGGGTATAGATTTTATCAGATAATATGTTAGTTTTTTTGGTATAAATCTTTGTAATTGGTGTAGAAATATGATGGAAGTGGTCTTCATTAATTATTGAGGAAAATGACACTTTTGTAAATACTCATTAGTTTTCAATGATGGAATGACACTATTAAGGGTTCAAAGGCACAAAAATGGAAAATAATTAAGTGTGGTGTGAGTTTAGGAAAACAATACATCCATAATTTATTTGGTTTCATGTTTTAAACATGTTTTTATTCTTTCACTATTAGATTTTAACTTTTCCTTTTTTGGTTTTTAATTTAGTAACATATTTTTATCCAAATAATCTATATATTTTTAAAAAATATAAAGTAACCACTCTTACAAAATTATGAGGTTCTGAACCTAAATTTATGATCAATATAATATAATTAAATTTCTAAATATTATAAAATTAAATTTTAAACTAAAACATTTAATATATAGAAATATTTCTTTGTAGAAAACAATGTAATTTTTACCATTAAGTGTTCTTAATTTTATTTAGTATTGATTAAAAATTTAATGAGTGTAAATATATTTATATATGAGTTGGAAAATTATATTAAATTAATTTTTAATAAGGTATTAGTTTTTTTTATTAGATGGAAATTACATAATGTGAATAAAACAATTCTTTGAAAACAACAGTTTTACCTTTATCATGTTAATTAACTTTAATGAATGAAATATTATGTTTATGGATAAAACTAAAATTGATCTTATTAAATAATTTAAATATATTTATATAAAATAATAAATAATTTTTTTTAAAATTAATTTCTATTAGTAATGAAAACTAATATTTAATTTAAGCGAATAAAAATAGTTTTTTAGAGTAAAATATCACTTAAGTTTCCAAAATGTTAAACAAGGGATTTATAAATTAAATATAGTGATATATGTGGTTTATTTTATCTTATGAAAATATTTTTTTATATAAAAGGGGTTTCAATAACATTTAAGTCATTATTGTATTATGATAATTTCATAAAAGTGTCTTTATTAAAACAATTAGTATTTTTTCATTATTAACCTAAAAAATCAATTATTTCAAAAAAATCATCAATTAGTTATATGATAATATTGAAATGAATAATTATAAAATAAATTTATTTTTTCAAATTACATTTCTAAAATTTATAAATTTATTATTTAAATGAAAATATAATATATAAAGAAAAAATACTTTTGTTAAAAAATGACCCTTAAAAACATTAAGTGTTCGTAATAATATTATTAATGAATTTATAATTGATTTCAATAATTTTATTCAATAGTGGTTTTATTATTTTTGAAATTTTTTATTAATATTCATATAATATGTCATGGATCTTTTTAGTTCATTGTTGCGTGTGAATCATATTGTAATAGTGGGCTCCCTAGAGCCAACTTGAACTTTACTTTTGATTACCATATCTTGTATATAGTTCAGTATAAATGATTTTTTCTTACCATTATAGTTTATACTTTTATGATTCCACTATTTAATGGTAATTTCTATATATTAATTGTTGTTTCAAAAGGTTATAGTAGATCAAAGGCTATAATGAGAACCTTTAGATGCTATGAAATTAATCTTAAACAATGGCCTTATTGTCTAGATACATCATACTAATTGGATGCAGTCAATGTTTTACTATTAGGTGCTAGGGGATCATAATCCTTGAGACTTATTCCCATGAATTTCATACTTGGTGATCTCTAATAGTCATATCATGAGCACATACCTTCCAATAGGAACACCACATGTTTCAGGTGTCATTGGTTGTTGCTAACTACAGACATGTGTATTAGTCTCATGATTTGAGATCATTATCAATGTGTGCAATTTGTTCACATACATTGATTTAAGGAAAATACCAATATAATGAAATTTTGGTGAGGTAGTATGCATTGGGTTTGTCATTGGTGGTATTGAATTAGTTTAATGGTCAAGAAAGGAGTTTACCGTCTCCAAGTTGAAGAAGTTATTTATCTTGGACCTTATTGATCAAGATGGTAGTACCTTTATAAGTACTTGGACAAGGACTTCAAGGGTATATTCATCCAGTTATATCAAAAAAAAATCAAGGAAAGGGTGACGACACAAGTTTGCATCCTAATTTTTGAGATATCTAAAGATGAAGATATTACAGAACATAGTGTTTGTCCGTAGGTTGGTTGTCATTATTATAACTATACTTATCTATTTAGAGGCCTTGATGGGTTTATAGGCACTACTCTTGGTATGTGAATATTATTCACTATTATCAAGATAAGGTCCAAGAGGGTCACACACAATAGCATATTCAAGAATCATCCCTATTCAGTTGAATATGTATATTGGAAACGGTGGGGCCCACTATAGGGTTTGAGTTATGTCCATGTTATCGATCACCAATAAATAAATAAATTCATATTATTGAAACTATTAATAATTAGGATATATTTATTTAAATTATTTACAAGTTAAATAAATACAAGTAATAATATTAATCCAATGAATATTATTTACATATTCTAGGTTTATTTAATATTGAACTAAAATTACAAGTTGAGATAAGGAATAAGGTTTATCACATGATATATTTTATATATATTATAGGTTTATGATTATATAATAAATAATATTTATGAAATATTTTAGTTCATCATAATTATTTATTTAGTGAACGTTAATTAAATAGGGGTTGGGGAACCCTACTGAGTATTTTGAACATCCTCTATAAATAGAGAAAGAGGATCTCACATAATGAACTATTAATAGTAATATTTCTAGAGCCTATATCTCTTCTCCCACTTCATAGAGATAGAAACTCTTGAATATGATATTAGATCCATTTCTCCCTCATGAATGTAAGGCATGTCGATACCGTGATCATCAGGACATCGAAGGCTTTATTAGATCTTTGCGTTAGTGCCTATAATTCAACCATCGACATTCTAGTGGATTTTTGAAGCACATGTGGAAGATATAGAGGGATTCAGATCCAGATCTTCTATACAATGATCTCCAGCAATAAGAATATGTCAACTATAGCTATTTATCTGAAAAGGTATGTTTTCAGTTTATTTTTTTATGCTTTATTTAATTTACGGGAGATCCTCATACCATTCGAGGCCTTGGATCTTCGAAGACGATAAGTCTCATATTCCTAACAATGAAAAAGTTTTAAATCCCATACCCACCAACTTCTGTTATGACCCTGGTACCTTCAATTGGTATCAAAAGGACCATGTAAATTATCTAAGCTAAGAAAAATTAAGTTCCATTAAATTTTAGTAGAGGGTTTAAAGACAGTCCCAATGAATCTAACTATGATTCAATCTAAGGTCGGATGGACAAGTTACAACCATCTAAAAAATCATAGATTGAAAACAGTTGTTTAATGGGTATTAAAATTTAAAATAATCGACTTTGTTTTCTGATAAACCCATGTTTTTCGGCAGATTATCGCCGGAATAGTCTTATCAGAGTGTTTAATAATTCCACCAGTTTGGTGGATTTTGGTAATAATAATTATTATTATCAATTTTTATAATAACAATATTTTTTTTACTTATTATAATTTTTAACTAAAAGGATAATGTCATAGAATTAAAAAAAGTAATAAAAACATTTGGAGATAAATAATGTTGTCGATGGAAATTAGTCCAAAAACGTTTTTATCCTTGTGTGGAATTCCAAAGATGAGAACATAACATAAAGGTGATAAAGAAAAAAAGGAAACTTTTGTGGAGGTGTCAACTCGAGCGGGTCCCCTTGGGTCTTCCTCCTCCCCATGTATATCAGCAAACTGGGTAGGCGGCCACCCAGTGGAGCCCATTGAGGCAACCACCATCCTCCATGGATTTCTTGCCTCATCCCAAAGAACCCTGAATCTAGTGAACCTCATCCAGTCCAGATTCCCCTCTCCTCACACGGCACCAAAACCAAAAGCCTCTTAGCCGGATCAGCCACATGCCTCCACCTCATATCACCGAACCACCCATCAGATCTCCCTCCTCCTTCCATGGAGAGCATCCGATAACCCATAGATGACTTTGTGGTGACCTCTCATCCATGTCATAGGACACCATCTACTTGGTTGGCCATATCCCTTGACCTGAACACCACAACACACCAGAGTTCCCTCAATTGTAGTTTCTCGATGCTGGTTGAGATTATAACAACCCTATTTTTCCCTATATTACTATGAAATCATTTTATGGAAAAAATCGTCACACAACTAGGATCCAAGGGTATAGTTTTTTTTGGGAAAACTAGGACTATACACAACATTTATGAAATAAAACACAAACATTTATTTAATTCCTTCTCCTATAGCTTCATAGAGGTCTTCAAATTTTTCTTTCATACAAGTAGTCACCTAAGGATATACATCAAAAAGGAGTGAGAAAAAAGCCAAGAGGATAGATAATAACATGAAACAATATAACATTGGGTGAAAATAATCATTATCAAATAACATAGTCATAATATCATAATCATTAGAGTATGTATTAAGAAAAGGCTTGGAATGTGGAAATGCATAAAAATGAAACATCATGTCTTAGTGGTCAATTACCACACATAGTTGTGAAAAAATATTGTATCATGTTCATGAATATTTCAATTTTATCATGATATACATCACATTATCCAAGTAATTTGATTTCTATATAATTTTGGGTTCACCCGTCAAATCATAACATTTTTGTTGGGCTATATAGTTCCTGGTGCACCCGTCTCGTCACAACATTTTCATTATCATGGATGTGACATCAATATTGGACATAAAATAACCCATGGAAAGGAATGAGTTTCATTTAATAAGAGTACATTCATAAATTTTGGTTTCCCAAATGAAATAGGAAATAATATACTTGATATAAGAATCATTAACCTTGGAAGAAGAAGAAACAATCATTGGAAGAAAATGGTGTATTTTTTTTGAAAGAAGAGTTCTTTTGGAAAAAATGTGTTTGTAATAAAATTAAGTAGAAAATATGTATATCCAAAATAGGTAAGATAATTATGAATAAATTTTATTTAATGAATATTTATACTAAAAATTGTGTGAAATGGGGAAAACCCAAAGAAAGGGAGTTGCATTCGATAATTCCCCTTACCTTGTGTCTGAATGATTTCTTCACTTTAATATCCCTTATACTAACATTAGATTAATTAATTAAAAAATAAATAACCTTTTATAGATGAATTTTATTCCTTATGGATTTTTAATTATATTTATATTATTTTATATGAGTTATAGAGTTTACTTTCATCATTCGGGAGTGTTCGTTTTCTTAGTTTTCAGAATCGGTTCACTTGTATACATGAATGGAAGTTTGTATAAAATGATGATAAATATCCAGAATTGTTATTCTATGTTATTTATGATCTTACATAAGTTTTAATAATATTATATTAAATTTGGTTATATGATATGAGGATGAATCAACTGTTAAAAGTTAATGATGATCATTTTAGGTTAATTTCAGCGGGTGTTTGATCACAACGAATTCATTTTGTTTTATAATTAAGTATTATGTACAAATGTCAATTATAGAACATAAAAAGTCTTATAACATAAAATTTAAAATCCTTTTTCAACATTTTAATGGTTTTATTTAAATCCTTGAAGGCATTAAAGGAAAATGATAGTTTATCTCCCACGATGTTGGTAAATTGACACATCACAGGTGGAGATTTCCTTTTTGGAATAAAATAGATATAGATAAAGTAGTTTGATGATTTATATTCTATTAACATGATATAATTAAATTATTTCAAACATATTAGAGTTATCATTCCATTTGGATACGATAAGGTTAGGAGAATTGGAGAAAAGAAATGAAATTAAAAAGAAATTAAAAGAAAAAGGAAGAGGATTTTACCTCTTGGATTTATCCTCCTTGAGAACCTCCTTAGGGAAAATGTTTTGGTATTTTGATGAGACCAAGAGGTCTTAGACGTGGGAGAGGGGATTGGGCATAATTTTGGAAATTCTTCAAGATTGAGATGTGTGAGTAAAAGAGGGGGTGGGGTGGTATTTTTAGTGGAAAAAGAAAACTTTAGAAATAATTATATGCCACAGAATTAGTTCGATAAGGGTATGAACTATTACAATGGTATGATAGTGGTAAATATAATTCATAAGTATCCATTAAGTTTTTATGGAATGAGAAAGTGAAGTATAGAATATGAAGGGTCTGAAGATATGAATTGATTCAGGCCGGTATGCCATAGAATATCTTGACCAAGCATTCATCGATCATGATAGTATGGCATAAAGTAATTACTAAATTCACATTACCATATTTTCATCATAGAATTAATGTAAATAAATAGGATCATTTATGATTCTCACATGTTTGAATTTATCAAAATGTGGCATGGAGTAATTCCTAACCGAACATTTTATACATTAGAGTTATGACATAAGGAGTATAAATGTTGCAGCTTGCAGAAAATTCCATTATATATCAATATGTGCTTCACAAATAATGGAGATATTTCATAACCATATTCCAAATATTATGAAAAATTTATTTCATATAAGTTCTACTATGTTCTAAATCTGTTATGTCATAAGGAAATGTGTTTGGATATAAAGATATAGTTAGGATATAAACAAAACTGCAATAATAAAAACACATTGTGCATCTAAATAATTATCTTAATAGTTTCTTAAGACACTACATAAATCCATAAGATAGAAAAGATTCTATCAAGTGATAGACTAAATTTATATATAAGGGTGCACATCTCTACTTTTGATATTTGTATCAAATTGAATTTGGTTTAGTCAATGGTGAAGATTCACAACTGGTTAGCATATGAACAAGTTCCACAGGTGTTCTTGTGGAAGAGGAATGTTCTGGAGACACATACTACATTGGAAGATTAAAACCACAACGATGGTTTTATATTCACCACATATGGTGATCAATTATTCATTGATAATAATAATTTCTACAAGGAGTGTATGAAAATCATCTAAGATTGAAAAGATCAGTTAAAATTCAATAATGGATTCCATGTATCAAAGTTAAAAGGGAATTATTTTTTAGAATACTATGGTGGGTATTCAAGAGATACTATACATGGATGGTACAAGATAAGTACCAATAAGTCCTGATTGGAAATTCTAGGTTGGTATGACAAAATCCACCAGAATTTTACTTCTCATTGCTTTTTTTATGAGAATTTAATTGCCCATTGTATGTCAAGACAAAATTTATTAGGAGGTTTCTATATGATGAAACTAGAAATGGAAGGAGATACAATAGGATTCCAATACATATTGCACATTACTGAAATCCAGTTAGGATTAAGGAATACATTAAGATCATAGAGTATTCATTTGGAATGAATGTTTTCCCTGTTTCTACTAGAGGTCAGTGGGAGCAATATAGTTTTCCAAGTGAAATATGTTCAACAAAATATGGAATTTTTTTTGGTCTTATGGATTGTTAAGACCAAGATAAAAGTAATTCTATAGTGATTGACTTAAAGTATCTACCTATGTTATAGGGAACATGATCTACTAAGGTAGATATAACGATTTATTGGATCTATTGAATCAATAATATATTAACATTATATTAAAAATACAAGTCGGAACATTTGAAGAGATTAATTTTTTCCAGTATCAAATGGAATGAATCTCTCTAAGTATACATGCAAAGGAATAGGAGGAGATTAAGTGGTGAGTTGAGTTCCATTCGTTTCTATGATGGATCAATCACTTATTCCATGATAAGTACAAGAATTAATATTGCCAACCTATACTTTATGGTATGAAAATATTATTTATATCTTGGTGAACTATAATTAATGTAGTTAGTACTATCTGATTGTACTTCAAAAATTAAAAAATGATATTTACCCAGTAAGTTGAGAGGAAATGAGATTAAGTGGTGAGTTGAGTTCCATTTTCTTATGTGATAGATCCATAACTTATTCCATGATAAGTACAAGAATTTATATGGTCAACCTATACTTTATGGTATGAAAATATTATTTATATCTTCGAGAACTATAATTAATGCAGTTAGTACTATCTGATTGTAATTCGAAAAGTAAAAAAAAGATATTTACCCAGTAAGTTGAGAGGAAATGATACTCATTTTATGGGGACAAAAAAAGTCCTCCTTTGTATTAATTGGATATATTATGGTAGTTATAATATAGTGTTAAGTGAGACAAGATGATAAAATACAATGTTTTCCATACCTAAAAATACTAACCATGTTGTAGCTTCTCACGTAGCTAAGAAGAAGTTATTAAATGTAAATATTTTATCCAGTTCTAGGAATCACACCTACCAAGTAAAGTTTTATCATATTAATAATTCTATTACTGGTACATTATAGGATTTTATGTTTTGAAAGTGGAAAAAATGGATATACTCATGGTTACGATCTCTTGAGAAGTTTTACTCATGATGATGAGTTTGCATATATCAGAATGGCCATGCAGAGAAAACAAGGTAGACCCAGCTAGTAAATCCATTACACAGTAGAAACATGATCTTTATCATGTGAGAGAAAACAAGGTTTGTTATCAAGCTGGCTCTAGCGCAATTGGGAGTGTTGTAATAGTGGGTTCCATAGACCCAACTTGAAAAGTATTTTTTATTACCATATAATGTATACAATTAGATATACATGATGTTTTTTACTATTATAGTGAATAATTTTCTACATTCACTATTTAATGGTAATTTCAATAGATTAATTTTCCTATCAAACGGTTATAGTAGATCCCAGGCTATAATGAGAACCTTGAGATACTATGACATTAATATTAAGCAAAGGATCTATGGTAAAGATATATCATATTGACTGGACACTGTTAATGTTTTACTTTTTGGTGCTGGCAGATCATAAGTATTGAGATTTTTTATCATGAAGTTTACACTTAGTGATCTCTAGTAGCAAGATCATGAGAACACCCCCACCAATAGGAACACCACTTATTAAAGTTTTATTTGTTGTTCTTATCTATGGACATTTATATTGGTCTCCAAAATTGAGATCATTGTCTATGTGTTTCATCTGATAATATACTTTGATGTAATGAAAAAACCATAATAATGAAATCAAGGTGAGTTATCTTGTGTTGGGTGTGTCATTGGTGGTATGGAATTGGTTCTTTTTATCTTTCAAGTTGAGGGAGAAATATATACTGGGACTTATTGATCACGATGGTAGTACCTTTATAATTCCTTATCCATGCTATTTTAGGGTAATTCCATCTAGTTAGATCAACAAATAATAAATCCAAAAAAGGGAGATGACACAAGCGTGCACCCTTCTTTATGAGATATCTAAAGACAAAGAGATTATAGTACACAATGCATGTTTGTAGGTTGTTTTTCATTGCTATGACTTTCCTTATCTATTTAAGGGCCTTGAGGGGTTCTTAGAATATTCTCTTATTTTATTAATAGTATTCAATTATATCGAGCTAAGGGCCTATAGGGTCACACACAACAGTGTATTCAATAATATTCCCTATTCAGTTGAATAGGTATATTGGAAATTATAGTCCCCACCATAGGGTATGGGTGTTTTCCAAGTTATCGATCATCGATAAATAATTAAAATCATATCAATCAAGTTTTGAATAATTAGGTTGAATTTATTTAAATTATTTACATGTTTATTAAATATGAGGAATAATTTAGTAAAATGAATATTATTTTAATATTCTAGGTTTGTTTAATATTAAGAGAATATTACGACTCAAGTTAATGACTTGAGGTTATCACATAATAGTATATATATATATAATATAGGTATGTGATAAAATAATAAATAATATTTAGGATTAAATTTTGTTTTTCATCATTATTTATTTAGTGGACTTTAAATAAATGGGGGTGAGGGAACCCTACCGGGTATTTTTAACATCCACTATAAATAAAGGGAGGGGCTCTCACACAACGAACTATTCATCATGAGATTTCTAGAGCCTATATATCCTCTCCCACATCACAGAGAGAGAAGAAATTGATCCAGGTGGTTGGATAGAGTTCTCACTCATGCACTGATGGCACATCAATGTAGTGACTGTTGGGACGTCAAAGATGTCGTTAGATCTCTGCACTAGCATCTAGAATTCCACGACCGATGTTCAGGTTGATTTTTGAAGTAAATGTGTATGATCTAGAGAGATTATGATTTGGATCCTTTGTGAGACAATTATTGGGGACAAGAAGATATCAAACACAGCTTCATAAATGGTATGTTTTCGGTTTATATTTTTTTTGAATCGTTTAATTTACCAAAGATCCTTAGATCGTACTGAGGCTCGGATCATCAGAGATGACAAGTATCGTCCTCTCAAAGATGAATTTTTTTAGACTCTCCAGACCACCTACTTATTTTGTGACCATAGAATCTTTAAATCAAGTTAACAATCATATTAGGATTTAAATGGAAAAAATAAAATTTAAAATATCGGGGTCACATCGCACCTCCCCTAAATAAATTGCATCCTCCCAATTTTAATTATCACTTACTATTGAAAATTACTAAGGGTGTCTAAAATATTTCCAAGTATCAAGATATAATTCCTAGATATATATTAAATTTACCAATATATATCTTTTTTTAGATTAGGTCAATCATAAATTTGAATTTTTCTCCAATAATTTGAGACACGAGTTTTCCGTTATTCGGTATTAAGTGCCACATTTTATAATTTCATTCTTAAGGGTGTTCATAATAATCCTTTAATTGATAGGATATCATAGTTTTATATGTAATTTGATTTATTTTCATTAAATAATTTTTCATCTAAGTGGATATAATAGCCTATTTCCAGAATCATATTAAATTCATCTAAAAGAAGAATAACAAAATTTGCATAAGGAAATTTCTTATAATCTTAAAATTGGGATACAATAAATATACCACTAAAACTTTTATTAATAAATAAAAATCTATTCATGGTTATTTATTTCATATCTAGGGTTCCCAATTATTCCTTATTCACTTCTCTTGACTTATTACCAATTATTGCAAGATCAAGATCCATATCTAGTAGACCGTCATATATCTGCATCTTCTAAAATATGAAATCCTCCCTCTTCAACTTCTCCACCCATACCTCACGGTCATCCAATTCCACTACTTAAAGAGATATTTAACTCCCACTAAATTTTTGAAACATGTAAGAGGGATTAGTAAATTTTTACTTGAATTATCCTACAAGTATAAGAGAAAAATGTTTTTATTAATCGGATCATTGAAATACCTTCACTGGGGCTTATTTAACTAATGATTTGTAACCAAAGATATGGTACCACTTATTGGGTTTGACACAAATTTTGAACACTTGGAAGTCATGGATTTGTAACTTATAAGATGAAAACTAGAGTACTAGAATGAACTTTCATTTTCAATGAACTAAAACATAGAAGACACATCACGTCAATGTGTTCACAAAACAACACAAACTCTGAAAGCTAACATGTGAAAGAACTTCTTTAAGAAAAATATTATGAGAAATAAAGGAAAAGGTAAAACATAATTATTTATGTGGTTAGAACATTAATCCTAATCTATAGGGGAATGATGAAATTTTTTATTCAAGAAATTAATGATGATTATAATTTTACAAATATATCAAACAAGTGTTTTGACACTACTACATAAAGTATAGTATACATGGTACAAATTATTCCACTATCTTTTGATCATCATGGGGTGAGTGTTCACAATGATCATGTCCTACCTAAGTTATTACAACATAGTGTACACATTGAGACACAACATGGACAAGAACTTTTGCATGAAAATGATTAAAATAAATAAAGGATATAGTACAACATAACTATTTATGTTGTTAAAACATTATTCCAAATCCTTAGGGGATGGTACAATCTCATTTATTCAATAATAGGTATATGATTAAAATTTCACTAACATATCAAACAACTGTTCTCACCCTACCACACATAGTATCGTCTAGACGGTGCAACATGTGCCCCTATCCTTTGATCTTCAATGGGAAAGTAACGAACCATAATTTTATCAATGAAATTTCCATTCTTATAGTTATGTTATATTATATAAATGAAACGTCCTAGGTAAATAATGAACAAGACATTTTTCATATTTATTAATATTTGTGAATTAAATATCTGTTTTACTTTAAAGGGGACAATATATTTGATGGCGTACCCGATACACAACAACGAGTATCTTTTAAATATTACTTTGCACACAATGTTGGGTCATACTAAAATAATAATAATATAATATTATTTTAAATGGTTATTAACACTCAGCAGTTATAATGGTGGGAATGAAAAGAACTAACTAAAAAATGATTATACATATTTGTTAAATTTTTTACATTTATCCAATAAAAGGTAGAGTCTTAAAATAAGAAAAGAATTTGATTTTAAGCATAAATACTCTAATATTCACTAAAAGGTCGATTTACCACCTTTTGATGGTGAACCCTCATTAACTCTAGTTTTGGCCCCTTTTATACGTTCTATTTGACCAAATAAAATTCTTCTTTAGAATTGGGACACCAAATTTTACTTAGGGTAGATTTTTGGTATTTTTTAGATAAAATTATGTTTTTAATGAATGTTGAAAAATAATGTATTTTAATTCATATCTCCTTTTTAATTTAATTTATATATATGGTTAGATTATCTTTTTTAAATGGTTTTAAAGTGTAATTAGATTGTACTTTTACCATTTAATTCAATGTCGGTCTTTGGATTCAATTTCACTTTGAAACTAGACATAAAAAAATGTCAATCTTTTGATAAATATTGCTTTTTAAAAACACACAATTTTTTTGACTATGAGAATTAATTTTAAATTAATTAATTCAACTTATTTGTTTTTAATTTTGTTAAATTGACATCATTTTTGAATTTTGAATATCAAATATAGCTCTGGATTAATGTTTGGTATTTTTCTGAAAAACATCAATTTTTTATGAATACTGATACCACTTAGTAGTAGTTAAAAACTGAATTTTTCATTTAAATGAAATTTTACCACTTTTGTGAATTGAATTATGAAAATATGACTTACATGGTTGTTATTACTATGTAAAATGTGGTTCAATAAGATGAAACTATTTTTTTGTGAATAGTAACTTTTGACTTTTATTTACCGTGGTTAAAGGTAAATAGGGTAATTCAAGGTAAAAAAAATATTATAATAATAACAAATTACCTTAAAACTTGTCTTAACCATATTGGATGAGTCATGTTCTACCATGTGAATCCTTGGGTTTATTTTGGGACCCCATTGAGCCACTTAAGAGTGATAATGTCACTTTAGATTAATTAATTTAAAGTAAGGAAAAAATGACAAAAACAAATATATTTTAGTAAATTAATTTTTACATATGGTTATATAATTTATATTTTAAACTATAAATATTCATTGAAAATATAAAAATATTTCATACATCATTGTATTTTTTTATAATTTTTAGATGTCAAATAAATAAAATTATTTATGACACAAAAATGATACAATATTTACCACATTAATAAATGATTTAAATAAATAAGATTATTAATATTAAAATAACATCCAAAACTTGTCAAATTATTATTGGGTGAATTTATTTCTACCATGAGTTATCTTGTCTTTGACTTTAATTCGTTTGGGACTTTTAGAAACCAAAAATCATTATATAAAAAAATAATATTTTCAAACTTTCTTAAAGAACCCCTCATCCCCTTATAAAAATCCCTCACTTATAACTCATTCATCACACCTCTCAAGCCACTTGGATCATCTAAAACCTACCAAAATAAGCTCTCAATATTCCTATATTCCTCCTAAAGGCCTTACCTTAGGAATAAGGCACCTCAATAATCCCTTTTGGTTCAAACCAAAGGGAGTTACCCAAATTAAAGGTAATAATTTTTCTTAAATTCTTTTCTTTTATTTTACTTCTCCAACCCCTAAAATCTTTTCATTCATTTATTTTATAAAAAGAAAATTATAATAAATAAACTAGGATTTTTTATGAGAATTATCCAAACTACAATTACACACACCTCCATCTAATGGGTAATGAACATATTGTATCTGTGGATGATGAACTACTGCCTCACGAAACGATGATTGTTCAAATATATTCTACCGCCTCTCATTGTGGCCATTATGATAGAACTATATTTATATATGATATATATATATATTATGTTTTTTTATTTATGATTCTGTATTTTTTTCATTTATATCATACCTTTATGGTTTCCATTATGGGTAAACACGATAATTTCATTTGAGGAAGTGCAGACAACCACCCCCACAAAGTGATATGACTCATTTATGCCATACATGGGATGTAAAAAGGATGTAGTTAATGAATTTATATATTATATTATACTATAATTATAATATACCTATGTATCACAATGTTTTCATTTCATTAAATATGGAATTGAAATGAAAGTAGTGTTCATGCGTACGTAAGACTTACCGTCTCCATGAACGGTGCATTTATTTTCTTATCTTCAAATGTTATGTAATATTATAAATAAAAACATATAATGGATATATATATTATATATATGATATCTAAATCATTAATAACATTCTAGAGATAATGGACTACTGACCACAAGGACAACATGTAATTATAAGAAGTCCATTTTTCACTTAAGTACCAAATTTCGACCAAACGAACATTATTAACTTAAATGATTGAATAATGTTTATAACATGGTAATAGGTGATATAAAAAAAACTTGAAAAATGTTCTTAATAAAGTATAAATTAACTTTAGTTTATTATTCATGAAGAACAAGGAACACACAAGTCAAGTCAGGCACGAGGTAAGGGATTTCTTATCTCACTTTCAATTCCGTGGGATTTCCATTGTTCGCCACTTATTTATCGCATGTGGTGTATTGGGTACTGCCATTTGATATATATTATCATGATTCTATTTATATTCATGGTATTCTATGATTCATTTGGTAGTTATTAACTTTTTGTCATATGAATCGATTGATTACAACGCGGTAAGGGGTTTTAATCTCACTTTTTATTTCCATGAGATTCATGCTATTTTTTAACTATTTTCATTTTGAGTGGTTTATGTACTGCCCATGATTGTATTAATTTTGTAATATACTTACATTTTGGGGTATTTAAATCTTCATTATATGATCCGTCTTTCATGGGGTGTATGTTTCGTAAGTTACCAAATCGGTAAGGGAACCATTCACCCTCCAGTTTTTTAATAGACTTATTTTTGTTATGTATTTTAATTTACATATTATTATGATGGGATACGTTCTTCTATATCCGTATTGCTATAACTTGTATGTACATGTGATGAGATACCCTTTTATCTCTCATAAATGCATTTTCTGAATTTTAAAGTGATGTTGTTAGGCTGTCGAATTTTTGTAAGGGAACTTCTTTACCCAATTTCAATTCTTTGGGTTAAACTTCTGATTTTTGATTATGTCATGCTATAAATATGTGTGATTTAAATCTTATTGTGTTACACTTAATATCCAATTATATTGGGTGTATTATTATTTGTGACACATAATTATGTCATTTATTTATCCTTAATCTAAGGATATGGTCTTTGTAAGGGACTTTGTGTCAATTTACATTCCATTGAGACTTATTTGATGTTATACACCAATCCACTTTTATATGGTGTATATACTACGATTTTAAATATTATATCATGAATCTATTTATTCTCATGATATTATGAAGTTTTGATTAAATGTTATTCCTCGATTATTTTCATTCAAGCATCTCTCATTTTGTTAAAAATGCTCTAACTAAAATAGCATTTTAAATGTTTTAAAGATTTATCGTTCTAACTATTTCTCATTAATGTCCATGTTTTAAAAATAGTTTTTAGGATTTATTTATATGGACATTAATTTATTTAAATTATAATTCATTTAAAAGTTTCAATCTGGTATGAGACACTTTTATTAAAAAATCACTTTATTAAATTTTTAAATGGTTTTTGAAAGTCGTTTGATAATGAATTGATTACGTCAATATCTTGATATAATATATTGTGATAGAAATGTGGAAATGTTATCTTTCCTTTATATATTTTGTATGTGTTAGGAATTTATTATGGTTCTTGGGAATTGTTTATCTATATAGGTAGTTCCATGATAAACCTAGGGTGGGTGAACTCAAGATAGCTCTCCAATGCATTGAGTAATGTGATAGAGGTAAACGTGAATGTTTCTCCTAAGAGATTTAGAGAATATACTATGATGGGTATTTCAAATATGACTCCCTCTGTAGCTATGATAGCTACAATGTAAGTATGATATGGATGCCTCAAGTAACCTTTATAATTTATGATTACTATGTGTTATTCATAAATATTATGATTTCAGAAGGTATGTTATGATTGAAAATTATGGTTTCATTGATTTTTATTTATTGATTTGTTAATGGTTCCTTTCCTTATTTTATAACCCTTACTGAGATTTTTATACTCATCCCAAGTTTTTGAAATGTTTTTCACAGGGTATAAGGTAGGTTAATAGAAAGGAAGTATTCAAGAAGATTTATATCAAGAAAAGAACTCTTTTTTTATTTAATGAGTTTAATTATAGTTAAAAAATGGTTATAGTAGAAGTTTATACATTGTAATATTTTAGTTGATATGTAATTTGTATGGCTTAATTCTCTAAAAATCTAAACCAGAAAAGATCCTCAATTTGAATTATTGATTTAACTCAATATTAAGTAATTTTTAAGGTTGGGTCCTTATAATAAAACACACAGATAACATATAGGACCTTATAAACACATCATTATCATAAATATAAAATTAAATAAATGGTATTTGTAAAAATCAAGGAACCAATACCAATGGAATAATAACTTTACCATCGGAATAATAATGTGACCATTAAAAATAGTAATACATCCAATAAAATAGTAAACTCACCTATTAAAGTATAAATAAAATGTTGGTATCTTATGAATTAAAATATAATATATTTATAACATGGAATAAGTAAATAAATTTTTTAAAGATGATAAATTAAGTAATTGTATTTTTTGTGAAATGTAAATATTTATTTACAATTTTATAATTAATATAATGACTTAAAAGAATCATATTTTCATAAAAATATATTGAAAAAATAATTTTTATTATTATTATTATATAATTTTATTATACCTTAATTTATTTTTCAAAGTGTCATAAAATCAGTTATAGTTTTAAAATCGGTATTTTTCAAAAAAAATGTTGATTTTTATTAAAAATTTATTTCTCATATTTATAAAATTATTTTCAAAAAATGGAGTCCATATTTGAAATTTACATGTTTAAAAATTATAAGTTTGATTTTTTTATTCTTCTAAAATAGTTTAATTTCTGTGAATAGTGAAATATGGCAATTTACGTTATTTAACAAATATATGCATTATTGAGTTATGGATGGTGTATAGATGAGATAATATCCCATTGGTTCTAAATATCCTAAAATATTTACTATATTTATTCATATTAATCAGAACTAATGATATTTCTGTTCCAAAACAATAAACTAATGAATAAAATAATCAAAAACACTCCTCTCCTACCCTATAAATACCACATCTCACCACCAATTATCATCACGCCTCATAAATCTTGGTTATTTATTATACTCTCCATATTAATCTCACCAAAATATTCCCTCATGTAATGGTTTTTATGGTCACACCAACATAAATGTTTTGAGTTTCTTAAGGAGTCTCTCAAGGAGATGATAATCAAGAGGTAAACCCCTCATTTCTCTTTTAATTTCTTTTTCTTTTCTTATACATCCCTCACCACCCCTATAAACAACAAAATTATAACTCTAATATATATATATATATATTTTAATTTAATTATTTTAACATTATATTCATCATAAAATCTATTTTCCTCTTATTTTGTTCTAAAAATTAAAACATCGTCTACAGGGTGTCAAATTCAACACCATCACGGATGACATGTTTTTTTCATTACCTTCTTCAAGGATGGTCATAAAACTATTTTTATGGTTAAACTAGATTAAAATATGTGTATTAAAACTTATTTAATTTTCTATAACCAATATATAATCATGTTATTTGATAAAACAATATTAATTCATGGTATTCGTGAAAACTATGTAAATAAACTAATAATTTTTTCATCAATGTTTTATCTAATGAATCATCTTCATATCAAAATAAAAAATGATATATGGGACCATTTAAATTTATAAAAATAAATTAATACCGTATAATAATATTTCTATGGGTTTTATTCCATTTTATAAGAACTTCCGTAATTATATGCAAGTGAACCGACATGAAACCATGAAACGAACACTCCCAAAATGATGAAATTAAACACTGTAAGAAAATAAAATGGCTATAAATGAACCTAATAAAATTATAATAAATTAAAAAAAATGTAAAATAGGTTCTAAATTAATTAATTAATTGATTTAATTTGATTATATAAGATATTAGTTCAAGTGCAGGTCACTTCCAAACATAAGATACGTGATTCTCTTCATACCATCATTTTTCCTTTAGGTTACAGTTTATATCTATTTACCCAAATTTAATTATTAATATTCTTATTTAATATTACTTAAAAATATTTTTATGTTCCATTAATTTTTACGTAGCTCAATTCTTTCTCATTTTATGGGGAAACACATGTTTTATAAGGTTCCCTTATCAATTCCTCTCGGAAAGCAATCCCGGTTAAAGGAAAATTCCCAATTTCTTATCCATTTTCAAGTACACTCCATAATATATTTTAATCCAGCAATTTTTTTTCTAAAATTACTATTTTTACCATGAAAAACTACCTTAGTTCATTTCTATTTTTATTTAAAAAATTAATCTTGTGTCCGCTTTAAATACTCTTTTATATTTTCCCTTAAACTGCACTAAAGTGGCTCGTTTCTAAAAGTTAATTAAACACTCTTTTTTACATGTTTTCACTTAATTTGGAAATAATTTATCATTATATATGCCTATTTTACCCTTATTAATGTCCATTTGTTATTTAAATCTATTTTTTCATGGTCACCTATATGATATGCCCACTGGATATGCCTTATGACATGATTATGATACCCATTTCATTCCATGGGTAACCCTAATGTTTGATTCTTTATGTGAAAAAAATATTCATGAACATATTATGATGGGTGAACCCACATATCACTATAATTAATTGGGTCATTTTTAGTCTCATGAGATGTCATGTTGGGATAGAGAGTAACTTAAATTTCCTTTTTGGACTTTGTATACCATGTGATATAGTCTTAGAAGTCATCCTTGAAACAAGTTTATGTCATGTTGTTTGTTGCTACCAAATTCCTATGATTCCATATGTTTATTCATGTTCCATTCCTTTTTATTCCATCATATTATGCCTTCAAACCCATATGTTGTGCTTTATTTCTATGTTTATTCCTTCAATATGATTTTTATCTCATCCCTTTTGTCAATTTATTCCCCATGTTATTATATAAATATATAAGAGATCAAAGTATGTTAGGAACTCATTATAGATAATTAATATAAATATGATTTATTATATTTCCATGTTTTCTATTCTTTGTACCGAATATCAAAAAGATGCTAGACTTTACAATCCTTGGTTTGTATTTGATGGTTAACTATAATTTAAATCATGTGATAATATGTCTAAAAATATAGGGTCCCCTTAGGGAGAGTGTCCACATAAATCATATCATAAAAATCATCCCTTCACTCAGTAAAACAATATCACGACGCATACCAAAAGGGCTTGTGCCGTGATTACCCATACCCACCTCAAAAATTCAAGGGTATGGAGACCAACATTGAGTAATAATATCACACACATGGGAGGCCTTAGCCTAATGTACAATCACACACACACACACACACATCTACAAGTCCATATAATGTTGAAATTTAAGAAAAATTATAACCATTCATGTATACATTTAAAATACAACTATAACTTTTTTATAAATTATTTATGTTAATTTCAAGAATATCCAATGAGACGGTGTGCGATTACGAGGCTTGGTGTTGTAGAAACAATTGTTTGAAAAATATTAAACTTTTAATTGCACACGTGCATGGTTTTCTTTAAAAAGATGAATAAACTTTAAATGGGTGCCTATATTAGAAACGCGAGGGAAATATTTATCTTAGAATGACTTCTCTACCATAGATGGAACCTAAATTTGGTCGCTTTAGGTCATTTTTAGAAAATGTTACCAAGGATGTCACCATAAATAAAATAATTAATCAAAATTATTTTCTTTCTAAAATCCTAATAAATCATTTATGGAAACTTGGTTTGGAAATATGATTCCACCATTGAGTTTGTAATATGTTGTTTTCCCTAGGAATGAGTAAACCATAGTCATCCTAGGTATTCTATGAAAAAACTTGAAAAGGGAAACATCATCATTAAATAATTTAAATAATTTTTTTCCTTGATGTAGTGAGTTTCCCCTTAAATTTATCCTTATGCAGAAATACCAGGGTTTTCTGCATAATCTTGGGAATGATGGAGAATATCTAGAAAGGGCTTGGGGAGAACACTCTCATACAAATGATGAAGAATTGAGCTGATTAATGATTGTCACGCCAACAGAGTTGGAGGATCTCATCAATGATGATAACATAAAAAAATTCATCAACAAGAGATCTGAACATCACATTGGATAGTTTTTTTTATGATTTTCCATCCTATTCATATTGTAGGATGAACACAGAGAAATTAAATGGAAGAGAATTGATATGTTCATTTTCATTAGAATTAAATTGATGAAATTGTTTTTGTTCATCATTCTTCAGTCTAAAAATAATGTATTGAGGCCGATATGAACAAGGGGACTAGGTTAGTTACTCAGGGTGTTCTTTGTGATTTTCTCTCCCCATTATTAGTGTTCTATTCTACTAGATCCTTGGGGTAATGGATTAATTTTCTAGGAGGGTTTGAATGAAATCAGATGCCATATTGGAGGAAAATTAAAATAAAGGATGGATTAGATTATATGAGAACCCTAACATCGCAAATATTCTTCTGTTTTAGAAATATGATCATCAGATGCGGCTTGGTGGTTCACGGACACGACCACCAACGAAGGTCCAATGTTGTGAGGCAATGATGATTATCGGAATCAGTGAATCGAGGTTGAGGTAATATCAGTTGTGTGCGGTGCGGCAAGAGGATACATGGGAGTCGGCAGAGGAGGTGGGAGTGGAACAAAGTAGGTGACCACGCTCAGTTGTCGTGGGATGTGGCGGGCAGCTGCGTGTGGAGGTGGAGGTCGTAGCAGGTGGCCATGTGGAGCAGAGCGAGGCCGTGTCGAGCAGCCGAGCTGGATGAGAATGATCTTGTCCTAGAATAATAGACCAAGCCTAGGAAGAGTGGACCAGGCAGGCCCAGATGGAGTGGGGTAGACCTTAGGTCAAACTAGGGCAGTCGCCCGGTTAGTTGCAGCACGACCACACATATCGATTGTGGGGTGGCCAACTGTGGGTGCACCAGCCATAGTGGTCGACTGCCAAGGTCAGTCCATGGCCCATCGAACCCATTAATTTGAAACATAGAACCCCCATAACCTTTAAATGGTGCATCCATTTGACAAGCCTTCTATGTTATTAATCCCCTGATGATTAGGATGCCTTTTGAGACCAATGGTGGGTCTTAACTCAAATTGGTTTTCGGTGAGACTTTCCATTTACACAAGTAGTTCCCAGGGTCCAAGGACACTATGGGTGTGACTACTATGAAATGTTTACTTCCTTCCTACAAGGATTTTTTCTCTCATCCACCATATATTGGATAAGTTTGGTTAGGGTTTTTTACCTTTATCACTTACCTAAATGTTGGTGGGTATCAATTCCTTACTCATAGGAGTATAATACCTTCATCGAGACTTCCTAGATAGAGTTTTTGGAATCCCCTTAGAGGCCTGGTGTGGGATCCTCTATCCATCTTCGTGACCTAGGTAAAGTCCTTAATATTGACATGACCAATCCTACCGAACGTCGATCTTATACATATCGGGTTAATTTAGATGGATTTATTGGTCTTAACCAATGGAACTAGCTATGATACTCATCTATGTATCATATATCTCTATTCATATCCATCAGTTTATCTCTCTCATGACGGTTCCTAATAAACAATACTTTTCAGATGGATGTCATCGGTGCTATCAAACTCAGCCGTGTGTTCTCCTGGATGAGTGCTTCATGGAATCTTCGAGATGAATTCATAGTACTGGCATATAGTGACTATGAAATACCTCTAGAATATGTGTCTTGGTTTGAGTACATCTGGATATTCTTGTTATTTGTTCTGTAGACATATACCTTTTCAGAGTAGACTTTATATTTTCTTTGTGAAATTCTCTTTGGTTTCAGGGTTTCCTACTGAGTATTTTTATACTCAACCCTATACAGGATTTTCCCACCCGTGTCATTCCTTATGAACCTGAGATACCTTTAGGTGGAGTCCTAGGTGGACTAGGAATAGATGTTACCTTGTGAGATAAATCAGGCCAGGGTATTCCTACAACTACAGACAACAGTCCCAGTACCACTTCTTAAAGGTTGGACTTGTGGTTACATACATCTTTTTGACAGGCTTGTACTCCATCCCGGTTTACTTAAAAAGAATTACGTTTCATATCGTACTATATTATTTGGGATATAGGGGTATACAAGCATTTTGGTTCTTAGTGGTTTTTACATTTTAGAATTTTGTGGGCTAGGAGATGTGTGCGTGCATATGGGTACATAAGAAATTCCTCCCATGTTAGTGATATGCCTACGCATTGTTAGCCACCAGCCCCTAGCATATTAGAGGCGGGATGTGGGAGTTGTGGTGTGGGCCCCACTAGGACATGTTGGGATAGATTGGTATCAGAGTTGGTCAGTTCTACTTTAGGACCATGAGTCTGTGAGATTTCTATGGAGAAACAATGTTTTGTGCTTTGAGTTTGGATTTCCAGCCAGAGACTCCAACTTTGGTGTAGCGACCGATGTATCCATACACCAGGACTCTCATAACTTTTTTTCTACTTGGTAGACGAGAACATTGGTTTTAATGGAATATAATGGTACATTCATCATATAGGAATGATATTTGGTTCTATTTCCTTCTTGAGTCATCTCTTCAGATATACTCATTGACCGTGGTACATCTTGTTTTTTATAGGATGCCCTCGAGATATATACCATCATAGATTCAACATCTCGATCAAAAGGATGACCCCTTAGTGATAATGCTTCAATATAGGGACTAATTCCCTTGGTGTTACCTCCAGGTGGTGCACCATCCATACCAACACCTATGTAGAGGCACGTAGTACCCATAGTACCAAAAGGTGAGGAGAGAAGGATGATCTCACTCCACAAGTTTCAGAGATAGAGACCCATCAGGTTTTGAGGTGATCTCAACCCTCAGTTAGTTGAGGACTCGCTTGAGGCAGTGACTTGAGTGTCCCATCTATTCCACACACCATTGGATCAGATGGTGGTTCTGGCAGTGAGCCTTATAAAGTGTTTAGTAGAGAGATATAAGAGTTTGGCTACCTAGACTCATGATGATGTGACTCTTTCATTGACAGAGCTTGAGAGCCTCTACATAGAGGAGTTATCAATAGTTATGATGAGATTTGTGTGTATATAGGAGATTCTTTAGCTTCAGTAGGGTAGCATGACACTAGAATATTATTCATCCAGGTTCACCAACCATTCTAGATACTCGATGGATATGGTTAGAGATCAGCAATTCAGGGATCAAAACTTCGACTGAAGTCTACATAGAGACATACAAGCCAACATTATCCCTATATGAAGTCTGAATTATGATGGGGTTCTCAAGTGAGCTTTGGTGGTCGAAAGTTTATTGAATGAGCAGATATGGACATTGAAAGTCAGTTGTGGGCATGCAGACACAAAGACCTCAAAAGTAGGGAGTCAACATTAGTCTCAGGGATCCTGATGTCGAAGATTTTTCAACAATAGGTCCCATTATAGAGGTTCTATAGTTCTGGGCCTATAAGGTGGGTCCAGCCATCCCAAGGAGAAGTGATGATGTTCTTGTGATGGCAGGGGACATCTTGCTCGAGATTTTCCAAACTATTTTGTTGTTGACAAGGAGATAGTGGATGAACTACCAAGTTAGATACAACAATAGGAGAATGAAGATCTGTTGGGAATTTGATATGGAGGATGATCTGGGTGAGTAGTAGGAGGTGTTCCACATTTCATCTTACTACCACCACCAACCCTAAGTGGTCCATGCTAGGCTTATGGATCTAGAGGATATGGGTGAGGGCAGTTACATGCAGTCATGGCACACAATATGGGGTCTCCAAAAATGATTTGAGGTATGATATGTGTCTTTTATACTTTATCTTA
Source organism: Viscum album (assembly GCA_963277665.1). NCBI lineage: Eukaryota > Viridiplantae > Streptophyta > Magnoliopsida > Santalales > Viscaceae > Viscum > Viscum album. Next base: position 789,884,638 of record OY728166.1, read on the forward strand.
AAAATTGATAGACACATGTTCTAGTGATTCATTTATTGCCACATATCTTGTTCGATATCAAGAGATTATGGTCGAACCATTTACTCAGACCTTATGCTTAGAGACAACAACTGGAGAAGACTTAATGATCACACATATATTCTAATAGTGTGACTAAACCCTTGGATGTGAGTGTTTTGGTTGGAACTACATGGTGGCAGCGTTGAGACCTTATGATGTCATTCATGGTATAGATTGGTTATCCACATTCCATTCCTAGAATGACACTTTTACGAGAAGGGTGTGGTGTGTTTTTAGTAACGTAATGAGTTTTTCCTTTTTTGGTGGAAAGGAAACTCAGGAAGAATAGGACAAACTCATACGTAGGAGGGTGAAACAGATTAATCATCATTTGTCTAGCCTAACCCTCGGTGCAAAAGATTTTATGAGTTTCTAGTTCCGATCAATTTTGGAGGAGTATGGTGAGGTCTTCCTTAAAGATGTTCTAGGTTTACCTCCCCACTAGGATATAGACTTCTACATTTATTTTCACCCTACAAAGACACCGATATCTGCACCAACATATCAGATGTCTCTCGAAGAGATTTATGAGATGAGGGTGCATTTGAAGGACTTTTATAATAAGGGATTCATGAGACATAATGTTTCACCTTGATTGGACCCAATTGTTTTTCCCAAATAGGTATATAGGATATTGAGGATGTGTGTGGAAAACCAGATCTTGAAGTAAGTGACCATGAATAACAAGTACCCACTACCGAGAATCGATGACCTCTTTGATCATTTGAGAGGGACGTGATTGTTCTAGAAGGTTGACCTTCGATCAGGATATCACCAGATATGATTATAATATGAGGATATACCAAATATGGTATTCATATGTCGTTATAGTCTCTATGAGTATATGGTGATTCCCTTTGAAAGGATGAATTCCCCAATAGTGATCATGTGACTCATGAACCATATCTTCCAGCCTTATTTAGACTAGTTCATGATAGTCTTCATCGATGATATCCTTGTGCACTTAGCATATAAGAGGATCATGTGAGACACTTAAGTATAGTTCTGGAAGTACTCCCAGAGCAACATTTTTTTAGGAAACTCTCAAAGTTCCAATTTTGGATTCGGGCGGTCCAATTTCTAGGACATATTATCTTAGAAGATGTAGTGGATTTGGACCCAACCAAGGTTGAGGTAGTGATTTATTGGAAGAAACCCAATATTTCTAAGGAGTTAAAATGTATCCTTGGATTGGTAGGGTATTATTAATGTTTTTTCCCAATTTCTCTAGGATATTAGCACCAATGATATCTTTGACTCAAAAGTGGAATCCTTTTGTGTGGATAAAGAAGTGACAACATGCTTTTTAGAAGATGATGAATAGTTTGAAAATCACTCTGACCTTGAGATTTCTTAAGGAGGGAATCCAAAATGTAGTGTTCTATGACGCATTAGTTACCAGGATTGGATGTGTCGTGATTTAGAGGCAAGTGGTGATTGCCTATGATTCACACCATTTGAGACAACATGAGCAGATCTACGTGACCCATGATCTTGAATTAGCACCGGTAGTATTCATATTGAAGATTTAGAGACACTACCTACTGGATGAGAGGTTTATCATATACTAATATTAAAAGAGTCTCAAATATATCTTCTTCAAGAAGGATCTAAACTTAAGACATAATTTATGGCTAGAGTTCCTTAAGAACGATGACTTTGAGATTATCTATACTATTGGGATGTGGAATGTGGTGGAAGATTCTCTCAATAAGAGATATAGTTCGTAGTTTTTTAATGAGGAATTAGAGTATTTGGCATCATTATATTTATCCCAAGCTGATAGATATTGAGAAGCTTGCCACCAATCAATGTTTGTTATCCCTACCCTCTTACAGCGAGTCATGAAGGCACAACTTGGGGATAGAAACTACAAGAAGCTACGTACTCAGATATCCACAAGATGTGATCCTGATGGATATTCAAAATGTGGGTAGATTGTCCATATTTTCATAGGATGCACATTAGTGTTAGTGGAATTGCAGGAGGAGGTTCTGAGGGAGTTTCACACATTCCCGTTATTGGTACATCTTGTTGTCAAATATATGGGAACTCCGATGACAGTTTTGGTGGCCAAAGATGAAGAAGGGAGTTGTAGTGTTTGTCTGTCAATGCCTTACTATTCTACAGGTGAAGGCTGAGCATCATGTTCTAGTCAGTTTTGCCCAACCCCTTGAGGTAACATAATGGAATTTGTATGAGATATCAATGGACTTCGTGACCATTTTACCACGTACATCTTAGGGAAACGATGCCATCTATGTGATCGTTGAATGACTCACCAAGTCATCCCACTTCTTAGATATATAGGAGTAGAGTTCATTATAGATCATAAGTGCCTCTAATTTCAAGATATATTTCGACTCCATGCACTCCCATCAATGATAGTATCATATCGTGATGCTCCCTGTAAATTCTGACTATGGAATGGATTACCTGAGGTGTTTGGGACTCAGTTACACCTTAGTAAATGATTTCACCCATAGAACGATGACTAGACTAAGTGGACCCCTCATGTTTTGGATTAAATTATTTGGGCTTGTGTGTTATAATTTTTCCAGAGTTGTAAGGATCCTTCATGGGTGATTGATTTCTTTAGTGCGCATTCGGTGGAAGCATTTGAATCTCCAAGAGATCTCATGGAATGAGGAGGCTCATATTCATTCTAAGTATACATTTCTTTGTATTTTTTAGGGATGTAAAGCAAAAAATAGGGGAGAATTTAATATCCCATAATTTCTATGTATTATTTTTAGAAATTACATGGGTTAATTTTGAGAGAATCCACTTAGATGATGCGTGATTCCGCGGCCTAGTGTGCCCAAAACAATTGTTTGAAAATTTTTAAACTTTTAAAAGCATGTGCATGATATTTTCCTAAAAATGTAAAATAAATATTAAATGGAATCCTATATCAGAAATATGAGGGAAAATTTGAGCTTAGAATGGCAGATTTACCCTAGGGTTGACCTAAATTTGGTCAGAGTGGGTCATCTATAGAAATATTCGTGAAGGATGTAACCATTAATAAAATAATTAAATATAATAATTTTATTTCTAAAATCCTCATAAATCAGGAATAGTGACTCAGATTGGAAATTAGAGACCATAATTGAGTTCATAATGTGTTGTTTTCCCCAAGAATGACTTAACTTTTTTTGGTGCGGGTATTCTATTGAAAAACTCAAAAAGGACGAAAATCATCACTAAATAATTTAAGTAAAAATTATTTTTATTGACTTAGTGATTTCCCCTTAAAGGTATGATTATGTATAAATCCCGGAGTTAGACACATAACCCTGAGAACACTAGAAAATCATTATGGAGATCATGGGAAGAACTCTCTCAAAAAAATGATGATGGATCAAATAGATCATGGATCGTCACACCAATGGAGTTGGAGGATCTTGTAAATGAGAAAAACACAAACTTTGTTCATCAATGAGAAATCCAATATCGAGGTAGGATGTTTTCTTTATGATTTTATATCATGTTCTTAATCTAGGATGAATAGGTATTAATTCATTGAACATTAATTAATGCACACATCATTGGTATAATTAAAATGGATTGAATTGTTTTCATTATTTGTTCTTAATTGTAGTGAGAAAATATTGAGGATGACAAGAAAAAAGGATGAGGTCCATTCCTCAAGGAGTTCTTCTTTCTTTTTTCTCCCTTGTTCTTGGAATTATTCGTCATTGGATCCTCATGGACACAGCTCGTATTTCTGGAAGGCTCTGAATGCAATCAAACACCTAGATTTGAGGAAAATGGAAATATAGGCCAGATCAATGTATATAAGGACTCGAGAATAAATTTTTTTTTCTAGAAATATGAGCATCAGAGGTGGATCAGTGGTCAATGAAAGGGACCACCAGTATGGTGGTCTGGCAAGGTGATGTTGTGGTGATCACCAACAGGGAAGAATAGAGGAGGTGATGATTTTGATGGTATTTTTCATGGTATATGGCCACATGGGAGCTATCAAATCTTCTAGGATAAAAACGCAATAGGTGGATGTGTTTGGTGGTCATAGGATACGGTGGGTGGTTGCGTACGGAGGCGGCAGTTGTGGAGGGTGATTGCATGGAGCATAGTTGGGTCGGTGCGAGTGGGCCAGACTATAAAAGATCAATACAATCCTAGTGGAATGGGATAGGCCCAACGGTAGATGGTACTACCCAAAAAGTGTGGTCCATGTTGTCCCAAACAGAGCGGGCCGGATCCGACTCGGACCTCAGGTCGACCCCGGATGGTTGCATGGTCGACCACCATGACAACTCATGATTTTGCAACATGGTTGTACCAATAAACCATGGGGTGGTCAACCATGGGGTGCACAGACCGTGATTGTTGACTTCCATAGTTAGTGGACCGACCATGCGGTCGGTCCACAATCCAATGACCCCCCTTTCCATTGAAACTTCTAACCCCCCTAACTATCATACAATGAATCTGTTTGACTAGTTGTCTGTGGAGTTAGGACCCTAAAAATGAAACGATCCTTTTTATAAAAATTTTATGACTTAGCTCAACCATTTTTTTATGACACGGACCATTTACATGGTCTGTACCAGGGGTAAAGGGAACAATGTGTGTGACTACAACCCGTTATTTACTCTATTTTTACATGGATTAATTCCCTAATCCACTGTATATTGGATGAGTTTCATTAGGTATTGTCCCCTTTATCACTTTCTTAAATGTTGGTGGGTTTCATTTCCTTACTAATAGAATTATGATCTATTCAGTGGGACTTCCTACATATAGTCATTAGTATCCCCTGAGAGTCTTGGTCCAATTTCCTCTATTCATATTCACACCCTAGGTAGTGCCCTTAGAATGGACACAACCAATCCTACCAGAAGTTGATCCTCTACTTAGCAGGTTAATACATATGGATTTTTTGGTATCTCTCCATGTCCTTGGATGTGATACTCATATGTGTATCATATCTCTCTCTTCAAATCTATCAGCATATCTCCCTCATGACAGTTCTCAATGAATAATAACCCAAAGAAAGACATAATCAGTGGTATCAGACTCAAAATTGTGTTCTCCTGGATGAGTGATTCATGGAATATTTAAGCTGCATTCCTAGTGCAGGAATACAGTGGTTGTGATTTACCTCTAGACCACATATCATGGTTTTAGTATATCTAGATATTCTTATTATATGTTATGTAGAAAGATAACTATGTAGAGATGAAAATATATTTCCTTTGTGTATTTCTATGTGGTTTTAGGGTGTCCTACTATGTGTTGTTAACATCACCCTTGCACATGATTTTCTCACACATGTCATGTCTTGTGCAGACAAGTGACCTTTGGATGGATTCCTTGGTAGACTAGGACCAGACAGTGAATTATGAGATCAGGTAGGCCGAGGTATTCCTATGGACACAGATAGAAGTCCCAGTACATCTTCTTACAGTTTGGACTTATAGATACATACTTTTTTCAGTGGGCTTGTATTCTGGACCATTTTACTTTACTACACTTTACATTCCTTTTTTACTATGTTGGTTGGGATATACTGGTATGCCTGCATTTTGGTTCTTAGTGGTTTATTCATTTTATTATTTTTTTGGAATTGAATATGTGTGTATCCATTCAGATATATATGAAATTCCTCCCATGTTAGTGACAGGCCTACTTTGTTCTAGTCTCCTTCCACTGGCCTATTGTAGGTGGTCTTGGGGAGTCCTGACATGGCCCCCACTAGGATAGGTCATGATAGAAGTGATTGATACACAGATAGGGATCACACCCATGGCTTTGGAGTATACCAACAACCCAATATTGATTAACTAGATATGTAGGGGTAACACCAACGTAGAGTTAGTCATAATGATTCCAAGAACCCAACCTAGGGAAAAGATGATGATAGAGTGTCTCACTCAATGCTTCATGGAAGGATTACAAAAACTCTACACAAGAATCGTGTTTCTAAAAAGGTATCACCATCATATGTATAGGAAAAAATTCCCTAAAAACCCTCAAGAAATTGATAAAGGGAATACAACATAATGAAACAATTCTAGGATTAATAGAAAAAGGTCTCCAATACATTTTTGAAGGAGTAAACAACATGTACTGGAAGAACATGGTGTGCACCTTCGTCACTGATCCCTACTCATGTGCCATGGACCATTTCTTTCTCCATACCCATACCTGAGTACAAATTTTTTTTATCCCACGTACTCCCAGATATGTCTATGTTTAGTCGTCCATGACCGAGTTTGGCTAGTTTTTTATGTTTTTGTTTACCTCACTAGTTATATGAAAATATTCCACGTATATGTCACACAATGTGTGATACTTTTCTACTCTTCAAAAACCCTAGAACCACACAGGGGGTTCCACATGGCGTGTGATCCTAGATTACATTTGTGTAACATCAAATTTCAAGAAAACCATGGATCTTACTCATATGTTTTCATATACTACTTCGGACTACGATCCAATCACAATCACTCCATAGATTATAGATCTGGTCCAAATGAGCCTTTTCGTCACCACGCACCAGAATACAGCTTCTAAAACTCATGAGAAATCCCTACGTCAAATCTTCTTGTAGCTACAAGTCAGAAACCACATGAAGAAATCCAATCGAGTCCTGATTTGTTTTCATAGCTTGATCTCAACGTCGATCAAAACTTGGATCAATGATATTAATCTGTTACCCCAAGAAATAGGTGAACAACGATTGATTATATGATTTTTTTCAAATCACTGGAAAAAACGAATATCAGTGATGATTGCATGAATAACAGGGAGAGAAATAATAGAAACATAAACTAGGAATTAACCTTAGTGGTGTTCAGGTTGGCCTAAATTCATTGTATTTAGAAATATGAACGAATATCCAAAACCAATAAACAATTCTCCCAAATTCCCTATAGATAAACCCATAACTAGAATAAAATTGATCTCTGATTCAATCCATTGGTATAATTATTCAATTTAATTTTAGGAATAAATAAATGAGGAAAAATCCACAAAATACAAATTTCATAACATTATTTGGATCAATCTCTACTGAGAATTATCGAACGTCAGTGTCATTGGTGTGATCCACACATTTTATTGGCACACCGAACCTCGATCAATGATATTTTGGTTGTTCATCTGAGAAAGATCCTCTAGTTCTCCCCAATGGATCTAGGGTTATGAATATAACCATGATATTTACTCATAGATATATATTTATAGATAAATAATTAGTTCGTTTCATCACATAATAAAATAAATAATTCAATTAATTTATTTTATGAATTCTCCTGTGATGAAACTCAACCCAAATGTCTAACGCTCTCCAATGTTATGCTATACCTAGGGTAAAACCCACACTCTAAAGTCAATAGTGACCTTAGGGTTAAGATATGACCCTCTATTTAAGAGTTATTATATATTTTTATGAAAATTGTGAATGTGTGATGTTTAATATATTTAATATATTTCATTAATTAATTCTGAGTACACCAAGACTCAAAATATCATGCCATCCCAGTGAACAGCTCCATAATCAATCCATATAATATTTTAATGTAATACCTGAAAATATAGGAGTCATTACATTCTTTCCAACTTGGGGATTTACATCCTGAAAATCAAAAACAAAAAGGCTACATAAAGAGATGGGGGTACAGAGAATGCATATGGGTATCCCACTCCCAAGTAATCTCTCGAAGATGATCATGATTCCACCATATATGCACTAAGGGAATTGATCACCCATGAATGATCCTCTCCTTCCAATCATTGATATCTTCTGGGTATGCAACAAATGTAGCTCCATCTTAGATGTCCATGTCACCCTAGTCGATAACATGCAAATGGTCATACATGTATTCCTAAATTGCAACATGTGGAAGGTGTCATGTATAATTTCCAACAGCAATGGTAGAGAAAATAGGTATTCCAAATTTCTAATTTTACACATTATTAGAAAAGGTTCAATGAATTTTTGAGATAGCTTGCCACCCCAGCCAAATCTCCCTCGCCCACGTTGAGGTGATACCCTGAGGAACACATGGTCTCCCTCCTCAAACTCCAAAGTCCTTCATCAACGATCCATATAGGGCTCTTTACTGCTCTTGTATGATCATTACCTTCTCTATAGTGGGTCACACCAAATATGGACCCATAAGTGCTGACTCTTCTTATTCGGTCCAACATACTGGGGACCTACAGGGTTTCTCATAAAAGGACTCAAATGGTTCCATACTGATGATTGAAAGGTAGATGTTGTTGTAGGAAAACTCCACCAATGGTGGGTGATCATCCCAACTATGGCCAAATTCCAAAATTCATCATGACCTCCATGACCTAAATGGATCACTCAGTATAGCTATCAGTTTGGAGGTGGGAATCCATGCTCAAACACAACTATGTACCAAAATACTCCTACAATACCTTCCATAACTAAGATGTGAAGAGATAATCATGGTAAAAAATGATGATCGATGAAAATAATTTTTCTGGACTATATACTACATGTACAAGAATCCTGAGATCTCAATTGTACTCTTCCCTTGAATAGATCTAAAGTGGCCTGAATTGGTGATTTGGTCTACAATCACTAAGATGGCATCATGACCCCCTGAACGTACATGGTAACCCCATTATAAAGTCCATGAATATCTGATACGACTTCTAGTCTAGCACCTCAAGAGGTTGAAGAAAAACCAATGGAACCTCATTCTCATCCTTCACTTATTAACAAGTAAGGCATAAAGAGACAAACTTTTGAACTCCATTCTTCATCCCAGGCCTCCAAAACTGCCGTTGAAGGTCCTAGAACATCATCACCACACGTAGATGTACAAATAAAGGTGATATATGGAACTCCATTAGATCCTCCTATCTCAATAGAGCTAGTACCATCATCCATCTTCTGAAAAAAATGACATGATCCCCACCTACATAAAATCTATCAAGAGCATGTCCAGTGGATATCTGAGTATGTATGGTCTTGTGGTTAGTATCCCCAAGTTGTACTTCCGTGACTCACTGAAAAATAGAAGGGGTAACGAACATTTACTATAAATAATCCTATCAATTTTAATCCAAAAATGGGTAACTGTGAAGATTCTAACTACTCCAGTTCCTCACTCAACAAATGTGAAAAAGACCTCTTATTTAGATCATCTTCTACCATGTTCCCTTTCCCAATATTATACACAATATCTAAGTAAAAATCCTAGAGGAACTCTATCCATATCCTCTTTCTCAAGTTAATACCATTCTAATATATTATATACTTGATACTCTTGAGGTCAAAATAGATGATAAACTACTATCCCATCTGATAGCGTCACCACATTTTCAGTCTAATGACCACAACTACTTACCTGAGATCATGGGACATGTAGCTATAGTCTTGTGGTCTCAACTGATATGAACTATAAACAATCAGAACTTGCCTCTACATCAAAAAACAAACAAGTCCAGTCTTTGACACACCACATAACACTACATACTCGACACCCTCCTCTAGAAATATCAAGATGGGTGTGGTCATCAATATCTTCCTCAACTCCTGGAAAGCCGGATGGTGCATCTCCATCCATATGAAAGGATCATCTTATTAGTTCAGAGAAGTAAATGGAGATGATGTCCTAGATAAATCAGGTATGAGTCTTAGATAGTATCCTATCAACCCAAGGAAGCTTAGCACCTCTATCATGCTCTTGGGTAGACCCCAAGCTAACACTGTCTCAACCTTAGTCAAGTCCACTACTACACTATCTATTGAGATAACATGTCCTAGAAATTGGACCTCCAAAATCCAAATCTGGCACTTTGAGACCTTCTTGTAAATCTAGTGCTCTAAAATTATATCCAGTATCATTTTCAAGTGACTTGTGTGCTCCTCCTAGGATGCCGAGTTTACTAGGGTATTTTCTATATAGACTACCACAAACCAATTTAAGAAAGGATGAAGGATATGGTTCATGAGTACCATGAACATAGATGGGGAATTCTTCACACCAAAGGGCACCAACAAGTACTCATAGTAGCTATAGTGGAATCTAAATGTGGTCTTTTATATATCCTATTCCTATACATGAAACTAGTGATAGCCTCATCTGAGATCAATGTTTGATAACCATTGTTCCCCTATCAACTAATAAAAGAGTTCATAGATCCTTGGTAATCAATAGTTGTTATTTATAGTTGCCTGGTTTAGGAGACAGTAATCCACACACAACCTTAGGCTAAAGTCCAACTTGTTAGTAAACAAAACTGGGGCTACCTAGGGTGAAACAAAGGGTCTAGAAAAGATATCATATGTAATTCCTCCCACTGCACCCTCATCTCGTGAAGCTCTGCAGGATCCATCTGATATGATTATATAGATATCAATGTTGTCCCTGGTTCAATATAAATGAAGAATTATAGCACTCGATCTAGAGGTAAGCTTGTCACATACTTAGAAAAGTCGTCCTTATACTCTACCACCACTTTAGGAAAGTGAAGGATCATGTAATCCACTACACCAAGGGTAATTCTAGACAACTGGTGGGTAATCAGTAGCACCCTCGAATATGTGAATCCATGCTGCTCTGCTTGGGTTTCCTTTTCGTCCACAAAAGAAAACCACATCATATCATAGTGGACACAATGAATTCTCTTCATGAAATAGTCTATGTGGTCATGAAATATAGATAACCACCCCATTCCTAAGATAATTTCACAATGCCTCATCTTTTCTATAATGAGATCCCAAATGAAACTCTTACCTCCAAGATTCAGGTCACACCATTATCAGAAGTGTGTGATCACCGAGTCACCTTCAGTAAGAGTCTCTAAGCATAAGGGTTGACCCAAAAGATCAACTAAAATCTATATGTCTCAAATAAGATAAGTATAAATAAATGAATTACTCTCAACTATGTATATCAGTATTGTAGCTCAGGTAGGATAGAGATAGATCATACCTTATATCATCCCTCGAGCCTCTAGGTCAAATGCATCGACTGCCTGCAGCTGCCCTCACCCCTATTCCCAAGCCCCTTAAGCCTAGTGTGGACCACTTGGGGGTGGTGGTGGAAACAATTCATGATGAATTCCACCTACAACTGCTCTCCCAGATCTTATTACATGTTTACTTCACTATAGACCTACCTGCTTCCGATATTGCCTCTACCTATAGGTTCTGGGTACATTGGAAGTGTGTGATGGGTTTATATTTTTACTGGGTTAGAAATAAATAATTTCACAAGTTCCTATTATTATTTATTTAATCCATTTTGGAACCCCGTTTCTAAAATAATAATAATAATATTATTTTCTCTATATTCGCTTAAATTACGAATTAAAATAAATATTAATTATTCATATAATATTAACTATATATATTATTTCTCATCTGGACATTAAAATTGATTTTTAATTCCTAAAAAATATTTATTCGGCATTAGATAATGAATATTTATTTAAAAAATAAACATCACTTCATTATTCACCAATTAAGAAATTAATATCATTTTCACAAAAATAGAGAATAAATATTTTTTAAATATTCCACTCACAATATTCTCTCGAATAACTGGGGATTAAATATATGAGATAAAGAAAACATGAATAATTATTAAACCACATGTGGAAATAATATTTATTCCGATTTTAAAATAATAAATTAATAATATATTATTTAATAGAGATTATAGATACACTTAGTGTGTGGCCCTCTCGGCCTCTTTCTCAATCGCATTAGGTGAAGCAGCCTAAAGTCTAAGGTTAGAATCTAGAAACCTTCCATGGAACCTATAGAGAAATAAATTAATGTCGTAATAATATAATACCTCATATATATGATAACTTTATATTATAATCCTTTTATGGTGATATCTATAATCTGTGAGGTTTCATGTTGGTCTCATCAACCTATGTGCTCAATATCTCTTTCTTTGAATTTTTGGAAATTGAACTTGCCCGTAGAACAAAATTACCATCGATTTATTTAGGATATATTATTTCTATTAAATTTATTGAGATATAAACTTCTTTTAAAGAACATAATAGACAAATCCTTTCTCACTTTATTCATTAATTCAATATTACTCGTGACACACCCAACATATCCTACCTCAGAATGAATATTTTTCAACATGGTTTTCATAAATACATCAAAGTGTGAAAATAATAATACTCATCAATAATAATATTAAAGTATAGGGATCAATACACACATCTACAAATAGTAACATCGAATGACACATATGAATGTGGATTTCCTAATGGTAGGTGATGATCTTATAATATCCTAAACTAGATATTACCAAGGGAATGAACCTTGAGAAGGCTCCTCAATGTCCTATGATTCTATACCCCTAATATCCTATATAATGTTTTCCTTAAAATTATATCATCCATCTATAGAACATATATTTCTGAATAGTGTTATAAAACATCTGTGTTCTCATCATAGCGGGGAACTCCTATGAACTTTTAGTGTGATAACTACTCTTAGGAAATTATGGCATACTATATTACCTAGAATTAAAATCATGATGTGATAAAGATTATATTAATATTAAAAACTGTGATTACAAGTTATCATAAAATACACAATATTTGGTTCTAGGAAACCAATTCAAATTGACTCTCACTTTCACTGGATCCAACTACTAATAACCTTCAGTCCGCTAGCTATCATAAGATACACATTATTCTCCTAAGATAGGAATTTGGTAAAGGATAAAACCACATTTTATTCTTTAGGAAATCTTCTTACTACCACATCACCTCTCTGATAAAAATCAATCATGAAGTGATACTATTGATGTATATGCTTTCTCTGTTGGTGTGACCTTGGCTATTTTACAAGATCCACCATGGGGTATAATCATAATAAAATGTGACATGGAATTTACTTCTAGATTTTACATCAAGGTCCTAGAGAAAGTTTCATATTCAAATGGGATCCCTAGATGCATTATAAGATGATATGTACACCGATTACTTTATTGAATCCGCAATAACTGGCAGCTTTGAACACTTACAGATCACGACTCCTCTGTTGACATAAAATAAATATTCTGACGGTGACTTTAGATCATTCTAACCTATTTTAAAACTAGCATTATAATAACCCATGATTACCTTATCTTTGTATCTTTAATACTAGAAGAACATATCCTTAGCTCTTCTCAAACAATTGAAGATAACTTTAACATCAGACTAATGTTATTCTCTTAGATTTTCATGATATCTGCCTACCATGCTCAATGCCTAGGCAACATCAAGTCCATTATATAACATGGAATTCATTATTGACCATACTGTTGAATCATATGAAACCTTACTCAATCTCTCTTTATCCTGTTGTGTTTGAAGAATCATTTTCTAAGAAATATGTATATCATGCGACACTAGAACCAATCCCCTATTAGAGTGTTCTATACTAAATCTCTTTATTATTTGGTTAGTGTATGTACTTTGACTTAGTCTAAGAATAATCTTGGATCTATCATGAATCACTACTACAAAATAGGCCTTCAGAAGAACTAGAAAAATCCTTTATTAGTGTTAAAAATCATTGAAAAATAGATCATGGTTAAAAGACTGAATCTTTTATCATCAGTTTTAAAGGGCCCTTTTATAAATGCTTTTATAGCAATGTTCAAGGCGGTAAAATTATATTTCTTTAGAAATCCATGCACCCAAACCTTTTATTATCACTTCTATGACACCTTAAACAATGCTCCCCCACCTTTAACAGTGCCCCTACCTTTATCACCTTTTATAGCACTCCCCCACCTTTATAAGAAAACATGCATATATTTATTTATGAAAAAAATTACATTGTGAAATACAATAAAATTTTAAAAACATAATATCAATAAGAATGTAGTATTTGGGAATAAATTTATTCTCCACCAAGAAAATCTAGTAAGACCCCCATAAATGAGGAAAAATATCTATCAAATATTAAAAAATTGGGGCACCCCAACTAGAAACTCAGTTTTTGTGGGATTATGGGCCTTTTTTGGCCTCTCAAAATGTGGTATAGGTTTATCTCTATAAATTTGAGCGTATATTTCATCACAGGCTTCGATTTGATATATTTTGGAGCCCAAATATACACCTGAATCAAAATCTATGGTTGTTTGAAGTTCATGTTACATTTAAAACTTATTTTAGATATTTTTTTATTTTTTCGTATTTTTTATCTTTAAATTGATATTTAATGACAATTACATGGTAATAAAAAGAAAAGTATTAGTAAAAAATATTTTTTAATTATTTTAAAGGAAATATTTACTAAATATCTAATATATTATGTGTAAATTATTATTTACCTTATCTAAAATATTTTTAAAAATATATACTATATTTATATAAATATAATTAAATATAATTTTTTTGAAGTATACCATCTTTAGAATAACTAAAAAAGTGCTGATAATGTAGGTTCTTTATCAGTGCTTCTAAAAAAGAACTGATAAACACCCACCCAACTCTTTTTTAGAAGCATTGATAAACTCCCCCTTTATCAACGCTTCTTTTAGCACTGAAAAATGGGGTCTTTAGCATCATTTTATCTATATTTATGGACAAATGTTCAATTGGTCCTTAATATAAATTAATATTGTTTTTTCATTTCTAATTACTAATATTTCATCAACATACACTACTAGGATAATGACCACATTTCCAATAAACCACTTGAAAATACACAGATCTCATTTTTCTTAATGAAACAAAACTATTTTATAGCTTCATTGAGTAAAATTTTCTCTGACTTGAATGCTTAATTCAATCCATAAATGGATATTTATAACATTCTATTTTTTGGCATCACCTAGAGTAACAAACCCTTTAGTTGTGTCATATAGTCATCTTCCAGAGGGTTCATATTATAGAAATCATTTTTGATGTCAATATGACCAATTTCATAGTCCTGGTAAGCTACTATAGTAAGTAGAATTATGATGGATTTAAACATGTAAACTGGAGAAAAGGATTCATTGTTTTCAACTCATTGAAAGTTTTTAATCCCTTTAGCTACTAACCATGCTTTATAAGTATTTAATTTATCTTCCACATCCAATTTTTCCTTGGATACCCATTTGAAACCTATGGGATTTACATTAATTTGTTCATCGACCAGAACCCAAACATTCTTTTGATATGTAGAATCCATTTCAATATTCATGGATTCTTTCTATCTTGTAGCTTCTGAACTCTCTCCTTCCTCTTTGTGGGAGTCATGTTCACCATTTTCAACTAATAATAATTATCCATATTTGGTGACTAAAACCCCATATATATATGGTTCTTTTACATATAATTTTGTGATATTCATACTTGTGTTTCAAGATCTAAATATTCCATGGAGACCTATAAAATCTCTTCATGTACCATATTTTTTGTATCTTGATCGTCAACTTCATTGAAGTTAATATTGATCACACTATCATTTTGAAGGATATTATTCATCTCAATAAATATAGATTTTTTAGTGATTTTCACATTCTTTTCTTAGGGGTTGTATATATACTATACATTTTTTTCCCTTAGGATACCCAATAAAGACACACTTTGTGTCTTGGGGTGCTATGTTGTTTCTTGAGAAGGCCTTAATAAATTCCTCGCAACCTCATACATGTGTTTGTGAGAAAATGGGTTTCTTTCCACTCCATAACATGAAGGGAATTACTTTTCACACTTTATTTAGTACATGATTTAGTGTTTATGTCGTAGTTTGTAATGCATATCCGCAAACATATAATGGAATATATGCATGAATCATCATCGACATTACCATGTATAATAATTTATAGTTACTCCATTAATTAAAACCATTCCACTATGGTGTGTAAGGTAGGGTGAGTTGAGATATAATCCCAAACTCTTATAAAAGGTTGATAAACTCTTGGTTAAGATATTCACCACCCCAATCTGAATGAGTCTTCTTTATCTTCTTTCCATGTTGATTCAATACTCTATTCTTTAATTCCTAGAATTTCTGAAAGGACTAAGACTTATATCTCATTATGTATGCCTATGAATATCTACTCAAGTAATCAGTAAATGTATTAAATTAAGAATATCCACCTCAATATTATATTAGAAATGGTCCACACACATCAGTGTGTCCCAATCCTAGAAGCTTTGTGGCCCTTTCACCCAATCCACTGAATGAATGTTTGGTCTTTTTTTTTCAAAAAAATCATGATATATTTCAAGTGTTTTTAGCTCCTAAGTGTCTAAATAACCATCTTGAAATATATTTTTCAAACACTTTACATTTTCATGACCAAGACGGTGATTCCATTGTAGGGTGTTATATGAGTCATATGAATATGGCTCATTGTCTATTTCTAATACTTGGTTTTTGTAATTTAATACATGAAGATATTTATTTAAAAGTGTCATGCCATAATATATATTTTTTATATAAAGGAAACAACTTTTATATCCAAAAATTAAAATAAAACCATATGCATCTAGGAATAATATAAAAATTTTGTTCTTGGTAACTGTTGGTACAAAATAATTATCCATTAAAACTAATATCATTCTTGTTTGAAATGAAAGGTGGTAGTCACCAATGGATAAAGTATTTATCCTCACTCCATTGGAAACTCTAAAATACACCTATCCTCTAGATATCTTTGGGAATCTACTTGGTTCTTTCATTCAAATACATATTTGAGCACCAAAAGATGTATCTAATACACAATGTGTAGATATTGTGAGAATACACTCGATAAAAAACACACCATTAGCTTCCCCTTACATCTGGTTTCATTTCTTCTTCTAGTGTCCTTTCTTGCCACATGATGAAAATTATTCCTCCTTTTTATTTCCCACCATTTGGATCTTCCTCTTCTGAGAGGGATAATTTCCAGGTTCTTTAGACTTGTTATGAGTTTTGGGACCCTTTTCATTGTTCATCCATTTCTTATTCACCACATGGACCGTGAGTTTGTCACAGCCATGTCCTTATCTACTCTGTGAATAAATGTAAGAAGTTATGAAATAATATTCTCATTATTTGTCATATTATAATTAACAATAAAAGTAGATAATGCATTGAGTAGTGAAGGAATTATGAGATCCATGTATAACTTATTTGGTAATTTAATCCCCCAGATGTTTAGGAATTAAATGTAGCTAATAAGATTAACTATATGAGGCATATCTAGAACCGAATCTCCAAGAATAGTAGTAAATCGAAAAATAAAGATCTCATATCTATCTTATCTCACCTTCTCTTGATAGATATTTGAAATATGATACATCAAGCTATATGAATCCGTGTCTTCATGTTGTCTCAAAATATCATTTATCATGGATGATATCATGAAACAATAAAAATATATAGAATCATTCAAATTTTTATAATTGACAGTTATCTCTTCATCACGTGAATCATTACTAGGTGGATATGGAATAGGTTCTTCCAGCCCATACATTTTCATGTCATGGAAAAGTATAATGTGTAAGTGCCTTCAGCACTCTTGGAAATTCGTGTCGGTGAGAAGGTTATCCTCCCACATTAGTTCTAATGTATTGTCCAGAAAATGGTTTTATCTTGACAAAAACCTAATAGGGGCACACCATAGTGTGGTAAATGTCACCACATTGTAGTGTTTTTCATTGAAACAATCATATTATATGATAATGATTGGATTGGACTCCATTTTCCACTATAGTTATCATAATCATTTGAATCATTATGAACTGATTATTAGATGATATTTAACATCAAGAGTAATAATGTAAATGAAAAATTATTATATATATATTTGAGTTTTATTTTACAATGGGTTGTAAAGTTTGTGCATTTGAGAAATACATCATAAATATGGTCGAACATTAGAGTTACAAAGAGGATCTTTGGATGACTATATAAACAAGTACAATCCTTGAAAATGGGAGTTAATCTTTGATACTTAAATCCTTCATTTCTATCTCTCTATCTTCCTTTTCAAATTGTTGATAAGGAAGGATAATTATGGTGATTTGTGCACATCATGAAAAACCAAAGCGGGAGGAACTCATTGGTTGTTCCTCAGTGATCTGAATCAAGCATGTGTGAAATGCCATGTATGGACTGGATCAGTTGGTGAATGATATTTCATTTATTATTTCATCAAAAAATCACTAAAAATGGCTTTTACCAATAGAAATTTATTGACAGATAATATATATGTTGGTAAAAATGAGCATTTCCAATAGATATTATGTTTTATTGGTATTGATTTTTGATACCAACACATACTTTTACCAATAGATATATCTATTGGTATTGGTTGTTCAATACCAACATATCATTTACCAAAAGTTAAATCTATTTATTTAGCATACTAATACCAACATTATTTTTACTAACACATGAATCTGTTTTGAATAACGACTATTACCATCAAATATTTTTCCATCAATAAAAAATATTACAATAAACCATACAATAACAAAAAAATGATTTTATCAATAACCAATTAAGAAAAAAAGTGTGTTAGTATCTGTGTGTGTGTGTCTATATATATATATATTAGTTTTATGACCAAAGTAAATTTTATTCCAGGGGTTTTATTAAAAACATATCATAATTTATTTTTGTTTTGCACTTTCTTGAAATATTATATGTTTTTTATATTTTTAATAATGTTATTCAATTTTCTATAAATATTACTTTTTTTAAAATTTTAAATATTATTTTTTTAATAAACATTAATATTTTTTTTTAAAAACACAACCCTAATACCTTAATCATCATGTCTTCCCTGCACCGCTACCCTTCCACACCACCTTGCCTCCCACTGCCCTGTCTCACCTCTCGTCACCCTCACATCCCCCAATCCTTGTGTCTTCCATGCAACTTCATTCTTCCCACTTATTTATTGCCCATTGGATCTAGTCCGATGATCTTTTCCTACCCTCAAAACCCCAGTTCATTGTTGTTCTCCACATTAAAGGATCTCCCTACCATGGTTTTCCAATTCTTGCTCGGTTCTCTCTTTCATCACATTTGGTGACACGTTCTTCTTGTAGAATGTGATGATGTGTGGGGTCAGTCTTGTATATTGATTTTGTAGTTGTTTAGGTTTCTGTTGCTGTTTTATTTTTAGGGTTTCTTTCCCATCATCTCGGATTGACCCTCAGAAAGAGTCGATCTTCCGTTTCTCTGTTTCCCTTCAAGGTATGTCGATTTACGATTCAACCAAATTTGATCCCTCTATCATTAAGGGTGGAATCAGCTTTAATTTATAGTGGTCTATCTAGGTCTTAAATATGGCCATCCGATCCCAGGGTGGTGTTGGTATGTCCATCTTGACTCAATGGCCACAAGATGCTTTTTTATGTTCATGCTCCCTAGTAGCGAAGGGTGGTCAGGTCATTGCTATTCTATTATTTTGCACTGTGTATTTGGTGGGTGGATGTGGTGGAGCTGTTTTTTGTTAGAGGTTATTTTTTTTGTCTCAAATGGATATTGAATGAGATGATTTGGATAGGTTGGTTCCCTCTGTTGGTTTTTTTCTGGTTCACATGTTTTTGGACTAAAAAAGAATACACTAAAAAATGAAGATGGAATTTATTCTGGGCTGGATTTGTCTTCTATGGAGGGTTCATTCATGGTGAGGAACATGTGATTAGCATGCAATTAATCTAAAAAATGGTTGATATCCTTTAGTTGTCATAAAAAATGGGAATCTTAATAGCGATTCAAATTTTTATGTTTCTTACTTTTTGATTCATTCTAATTTAGGTTTTAGTTTTCAAGGTTTTATTCACGTTCATTAATTTCTTTTTTGTTCTGTTATGATTTCATAGGCATGTTAATTATGGTACTTTGTGTTGGGGAATTGGGGAAGATGAAATGTTAATATCTATAGATTTTTTTTATAGAAGATTAGGATGGGATCACCATTTTTCTCTGGTTCTATTTTAATTTTTTAGTAATTTTTATTGGATATTATTATCTCATTTGTTAGTGTTCTTTTAAGAATTAGGAGTTGTATTCACAGTGCATCAAAGGTTGTCATTGAAGTGGTGTAGATGATGGAGGATAGTTAGTTTGATGTCCTTTTGATGACATGAATTAAAGGATGATTGAGGAGGTCCAATATGATGTTCTTCATGTTGTTTTTTGATGATTATATCATAGTGTTATGGTTTACCAGAATTTGAAACATTAAAGATCCTATTCACTACACTCGTCTGATACACACTACATTATTCAAGTCTGGAATGTAATTTTTATTTTCAATCTTTTTTCTAACAACTTTTTCTTTGAAACAATCCCATGTGTTTTGTGACTTTAGGTTATAAGAATCCCATATATTGTGTTCTTTCATGTCAACACTAACACCCACAATGACACCTATATTCCCGTCTTTTCCGTCCATGAATATTCACTTTTTACATGCTTTACTTGTAGGTAATTCATAGTCCTAATCACATTAACACCGATTTTTTTGTGCTCGGGTTCTAGGTAATTACCTAAAAGAAATACCAGCAGCTTCGTAAGGCCACTTCTCAATGCCTTCAATATACAAGATCTTGTACTTCAAAGTGGAATACATGGTAATACCAATAGCACTGCCACCAGGTATCAACTTTGGATTCATGAAAATGTTTCATCATAGGGTATAATAACATAACAAATCCTTTAAATTTTATTTAGAAGATCTTTTATAACACCAATTAGAATAATGGTGCAAGATTTTGTCTTCGAACGCTCCATGATGAAAGAAAAAACTGGTCACTGATCCACCTGAGATAAAAAATATCATCTTATATTCCCACACAAGATTTTTGAGGTTTATTAGGTCTATTTAAAAAAATCTACAAGAATGCACTACATTGTTTTCTTCTTTTCTAAATACTATGAAGACACTAACTCAATATTTTCTTATGTAATGGCATGCCAAATCACTCAACCCTCTCTCATATATAGACAAATCTAGTTTCAACTTATTGATAAGAATGTAAAGATTCTCAATGTACTTTTCATTTTTCATACTCTTGAAGAATATTCTCTCACCAACTCTACATTTTCTTTGTCCTCCAAATTCTTATACTCCATAGGAAAGTCAAGAAGAAAGATGCAGGGGCTCCCAACACTTTTCCCATTTTTTAGGGGTAACAAATTCTTTTCTAATTGGGGGGGACAAATTATTTTTTGAACATTACAACTTTAAGAAACATTGAATCCTATAATTGGAATCTAGAATTTATCAACCTTTATATACATAATTTGAAGCACCAAAAAACCTTGAAAAAGGTCCATGCCAACTATTGTCACAACATCGAGTTCTAAATTTGATATGAGATCCCTAAATTGGTCAGTAAATTTTGTACCAATGCCACTCTTCACCAGTCCAAGCATTACAACATGATCATTCACATTGACATGAATCATAAAAATTGATTGTTTTATTAAACATATTTTCAACGTGTCCAGTGATGATAATAATAAAATAATGATGTTGTTTTTTACTTGTGTTTTTACTTGCAGATTCCTCTATCTATTGGGAAGAAAAGAATAAATTTGTTTGATATGTTGACATGGACATGTGGTATTTAGCTGATTCCATTATAATGTGTATCCTGAAGATTCATAAGGTGTTACTTCATTCTTATTTGGCCATTGAATCTATGGAGTAGTTGAGACCACATGTTTAAGGTAATATATTGATGTCTCCTTACTATTTTAGTGTTCTCACTAACATCTTAATTCCCCTCACCTCTTTATAGTGCCTTGTTTTGAAATATGGAATCTATTTTAGTGTTTTCAATAATAATATATTAATTCCTTATTCATTTATGCAATCTATGCATCATTTTTGTGTGCAATCTAAGTAGAATCCAGGTGTGTTTTTTAGTGTGTGTGAAATCTAGAATCCATGTACTTTTTGTGAAATCATGAATTTTAATTCTAGGGAGAGAATGACCATCGAAGGCCAGGACCACATGGTCTGGCCTGTGGTGTAGCATTACCAGCTTCAGAAGGGGAGGTATAAAGCTATGAAGAATAGGCTGGATGTCCTTCCAATAGGAAGATACTAGATGAACATGTACCTGTACAGTTTATTAGATGGATGAATCCATATTGACATAAATTTTTCAAATAGAAGGTAAAGGGAAAATCCATCTAAGAAAAAAAGTACATTCACCTCACTTTATCCTAATTAATCAATTACCCTACAATATAGAACCATTGGAAAGACGAAATGTGCACCAGTTAAATCTGATGAGAGTAATTAGAAAGTATAATGAAATTATTGGGACGAAGCTGTATTTTTAGACCTATGATGATTTTTAATTGGTATAAATACAATGTGAATTGATGTCTATAAAATCTACCCCTCAGCTATTTCTCATCTAGTTTTCTTAGTGTACCACTTTTCAAATATTCTGGAATCCACCTAGATTTCACCCATGTCCTGTGTGTGAAATCTTGAATCTGTAATCTATTTTAGAGTTCCCATTTCATTATATTTGGAATATGTTATATATTCTAGTGTTCTCATCATCATTGCTGATATGGAATGTGAAAAATACACTGATTTTTAGTAGAGTGGTCATTCATATTCAAGTTACAATTGAAGGAATCATCTAGGTTCATGTACCAGTGAGTGTTGTGACCCATTATTGTAAGTCTTCTTGTCTTTTCCATGATTCTTAGGTTCTTTTTTGATATCCCAATGAAAGTTTTACATGTACATATCATTTTATTTGAGTGTGGGTCGCCCATGTAGCCTGTAGAATCTGACTAGTAAGCTGCTTACTTGACCCATGCAATTTTATTTTTTTAATGTCCTTAATTTCATTACGGAGGTGTCTTTAGATCATGATTTGATATTCTGATGTGTTTTTCCTACTGTTAATTTCTTCACAGTTTTTATGTAGTCACATTTTTGTGCACATTTCTTAAAAAATCATTAAATACTTTCTTTTTTTATCTTTGATCAATTTAGTTGATGGAATTAGGATGTAAATTAGGAGATAAATCAGTAGGATAGAATAAAACTGATTAAGTAAAACAACCTTGATAAAAATAGGATTCAGGAGAACAAAGTAGCATTAGAGGAACAAGGTCCTCCCCATGAGGGGTATAAAAGAGGATGTTAATTATATTTATAATAGAGGGAATAAAATTTATTTCCCTATAATCTTGGTGGAATCCTCCAATATCTTCCCATGAAACATCTTCAACAATTTGATTGATGGGGACCTATTTGTGTTGTGCTCTTGATGTTTTCATTTGGAGTCAGCTGACCTGTTCCTTGGTGTTTTCATTATTTTTTTCACAATTGTAAACTTCTATACTGTATTAATATTTCCAATGTCAGAGTCACTACTCATTATCCCCTCTTTTCCTCCACCCTCGAAATGATACCCAATCACAAATCCAATATGGACTCCAATTGCTTTGTTTCTTTCTTCAAATGATTTTATATTATTTATTATTTTTACTTCATAATCCTACCTGTTCTATATTCATTTTCCCGAACCATATTTTTTTGGTCTTTTAATATAATTTTTTGCCTCTAGATTCTTTTCCTCCTATTATATTCTTCTACTTTTTTGTTTCCTTTTTTCCTAATCCAATTTTTATCTTGTATTTTATTTGATTTTATATTTTTCTATTCTTCTTGTATTTATTGCGGTATTTTTGGTTGTATTTTATGTCACTCTTCTTGTTTTAATGAATTATTTGTTAAATAAAAGGTTGTATTTGAATGATTATTTCCTTTTTTTACAGGTATTACATTTTTTTACTACAAAAAAGATGTTCAACCCAATTGCAGGGAGTTCAACACAAATGTTTATTCCTTGTTGCGTAGTTACTACCTTTATCCCTTTGGGGTAAGATATTTATATCAATTGTTTTTGTACCTACCTCAAATCCATATGAGGTTTTTCATCATATATTTTCTCATATGTTTGTGTATAAACTATATCTATCTTTAATGGGGCTGGGGATGGAGTTGGCATAGGCAAAAGTGGGAATGGATGCGCTATATCTTGAGTTGGAATAGACTGGAGATAGAGTTGGATGAGCTGGAATAGACCAGAGATGGCATAGATGTGGCTCGAGCAAGCATGTATGGGCTGGGGCAAGAGTTGACATGGATGGGCTGGTGCTGGAGTCACTGGTGAAGATGGGCTAGAGCTATTGGGGTGGTTGATCCTATTTCAGGGGGATCTTGCGTGGTGGATAGAATTGTGAAACAGAATTGTGTGGGGGGTGGTGGTGGGTAGGGTTGTCCAGGATTGTTCCTGGTGGGGATCCAATAGTTTCTATTTGTAATGAATTTTATTATTAACATAATTAATTATTTCCTAATTTTAAATGTGTTAAAATAGTTTTCAGTTTAATAATTAAAACATTTTTATTATATATTATAAATTAATAAATAAAATATAAAATTTTACCGATAATATAAATTTATAACTTTTATTTATATTTATTTTATAAATAAATATTATAAATTTGTAATATTATTACCAACAGATATATTTGTTATCAAACATGTTGCTAAAAACATTTACTAACATATATATTATCTGTTGGTATTATTATAATTGCAACAAAACTATTTTATCTCTCCCAAAAACATTTAGCAATAGAATTTTTACCAATAGGTTAGTGACAGGGTCATATATTTTGGTTAAACATTTTACCAACAGAAAATGCACTTTTACCATCAGATATGTCCCTATTGGAAAAAGTGAAATATTTTTTCGTGGAAATAGATAGATCATGGGTTTAATTGGGTTTTTAAGTTGTTCTTATGCTACATTGTGGATGTTATAAATACTTATAAAACCCTTCAATGTGGTTATGAATGATATCAGATCATGTCAAAATTGTTTTTACTCACATAGAATGATTTTGTGTTCACTTACTATTTTGATTTATTAATTATAATATAAATTTATTTTTGAATGTTTTTTGAAATTGATTGGTAAAATATTTAGATGAATAAAAAATACAATAATTCTCCCCCTTATTGATGGATTGAGATAAGTCCATACCTTATTAGAAGTTTTTATGCCTCCATAGAGAATTCTAGAATGACAACTATATAAAATTGTTTTTCAAAAATAGTTTGATGAGTGAGGATAAGTGAAAGGGTAGTTTTGGAAGGAGTAGGAAAACTCATGAGCGGTTTGGGAGAGGTGGTTAGTAGATTATCAAAGAAATCCGTCATGGTGGGGGTGGAATGCCCCGCAATCGACACCCCACTAAGTGATAAACTATAACCCATGCATGCCCCACATGTTCTAAAACCTCCCATTCCCCAGAACTGCCTACTTAGAAACAATACATAAAGAATATATTTTTCAACACATTGCAAAAAAAAATATAATTTCATTTTAATTGAATTTATTTAACAATAAAACAAAAAAATATTGTAAAATTATTACAAATATTTAAAACATTAGCATGTACAATTAATTTATATGTACAATTTCTCTAAAATATCCAAAAATTCAAAAATATTATTCAATTATTTTGGATGCTCTATCTCAACAGATCTTGGTCATGGTACCAGTTGATGAACAAACAACTCCAGCTCAAACGAAAGAGTGAATCTATATAAAAAATTAATTCTTATGTTAGTAATATTATAATGAAATAATTTATATATAAATATGAAACTTTGAATTAGTAATCACTACCAGAGATAGTGCCTTAATCATCATTATCTTGTATCGGTTCTAAAAAAATGTGCTAATAACGGTAACCTTTTTCAGCGTTAAAAAATCCCTCATAAAAGTGCACCATTTATCATCATTTTCTTGAGCACCGATAAAGGCTGATTTTAATCAATGCTTTTATTAATGGTGGAATTTTTTTTTAATAATAAATATTATTAATGTATAAAAAATTATCATATTTACATTAAAAATTAATGTTTATTTATATAAATTAATTATGATATGCAAGTATATAATTAATATAATTATGATATATTGACATATTTATTTTAATAATTCAAAAAATTATATAAATATAAATGATGTGTTGTCAATATGTGATATCTGAACTTATATATTTATATCAGTGTCTATCTGCATATATGTGTATGGATTTTGTTGTATGTGTTTGTGTTTTTTGTATGTGTATATATTACACGTGTTCGAGGAGGAGGAAATTACAAAGCTACAAAGAAAATAGGAAACACACACACACACAGGAATCCAGGGATACTTGAACTCGAGACCACCAACACCCCACAGACCCACTACCACTGAACAATGCCTTGAGGGTTTCATATGTGTATATATAGATATTGTACATTTACATATGCATGTTGTGTATGTATATATATGTGCATGTATACATGGAATATATATATATATATATATATATATATAACATGTGTAAAGATGCATGTATGACACATACTTAAATACTAAAATATAAAATTTTAAATATATACAATGCTTTTAAAAAGTATTTATAAAATTATAAATAAATTAATAAATATTTAAACAATTTAGAAAAATAATAAATATTTTTATTATATTTATAATTATATATAATTACTTTTAATAAATATATATAATTATATAAATTTATATAATTATATAATTATATATAATTATATAAACAAATACAAATATTTAATATATATTTATCTATAATGAGAATAATAAATATATATATATATATATTTAAATAATTATAAAATTATAGCTAATATATTTAAATAATTAACATATTTATAATTATATATTAATGCAGCTGGAGGTTTACTCGAGTGGTAAAGGCACCCTGTAATCCTACATCAGACCTGAGTTCAAATCCGGATGGGAGTGAATTTTCACAGGTACTATAACAGCAAAGGTATTGTATTGGGGTATTGTAGTAGCAATATTATTCATCCAAATAGGGCTTTCGGGCCACTGTCCCTTCAAGCCTTCAATGGGGCGGTGACGTAGGCATGACGTACAGGTGGTGATGGAGGCATTATGCTTGAAAGGACTTTGGGTCATCCGATGGCGGTCCTATGATACGTGTAATGGGATTCAGGCCAACTGGGCCTTCAGGCCAAAAATATATATAAGGTAATAAAAAGAAGCGAGTTGGGTGGGTTATCACTTGGGGGGCTATGACTTGCCTTTCATGCCTATGCGTGTGTGGTGTGTGTGTGTTTCAATGAAAATGTACCCCCAAAAACCTTATATATACTTATATTTTAATAAATATATATAATCATATAAATATATAAATATATAATTATATAATTATATATAATAATATAAATATATATATAATTATATAAATTTTTTTATAAATATATTAATTTATAATTACAATTGTAAATATATTAATATATATATAATTATATAAATATATATATAATTACATACAAATATTTTGAAATAATTTTATTTTTAATTATAATTTTAAATAGATAAATATATATTTTATTTATTATTAAATTAGAATAAATGTATTTAAATAATAAATATATTTATTCACAATTATTTTTATAAATACATATTTTTAATTCTTTAAATATTTTTTAATAATTATAAAATTTTAAAAATTTAATTATATTTATTATATTATTAAAATTGGGTCTTTACCATGGCTAAAATTTTAGTGTAGATAAAGATACTTTTCATCGGCCCTTTTTTAGCACTTATAAAGATATATCGTTATTAGTGCTTACTATTTTAGTGCCAATAAAACTACATTGTTTTATCATTTTTTTGGAAGGGGTGATAAAAATATTACCCAATCTCCTAAATAGGTCTCTAGTAGAGTCATCCTCTCTCATCTTGTTCATGCTTCCGCAGAACCAAACACTCATCCTCACTCTTCCTCAAGATCCTCGACGAATCGATCCTTTCAAGATCCAAGGTATGTGATTATTTCTTATCGTATTTAATAATGATCCAAACTATGCACCTGATCTGATTCCTATCCCACTGCACCTCATCACATGAAAAATAACTGATCAAACTATTGTTGGCCGACCCCTCACTCCGGTTTTTCCTACTTTACCTCGTTTTAGCTTCATCACCTACTCCAATTACACATCACATACATAGTTTGTATGATTTTCTTGGACACCAACATACCAAACAAAATCTCTCCAACCTAATGAGCATTGAAGGCTCAACTAATCCACAATTTTTGAACTCTATCTTTCTACACTAACACTTGTTTATATTCTGGATATTGTTCTTATATAAATTTGGATTTGTTTCCAATTATTGAAATTTATAATTTTTCTTTGACCTCTATGTGAGGAATTGGGTGTAATGCTTACTCTATTATGAAAACATTAGAACATTTCTCTTATGGGTTTGAAATTGTGAGACATATGCATGTGTATATTTCTATGAGTTTATTTTCAATTTTTAGTTGGTTTTGTTTCAATTTACTTTTTTTATTATTGTAGATAGATCTTTTTTCTTATCAAGTTTTCTTCAACAGGTACAATCCTCAATCCATTTTTAAAAATAAATTTACCTATTACTCCTTCACTTCAATTTATTTTCCAATTATTAATAAAATCTTGTTTTCTAATTAAGGAGAAAAAATAATGTCAATAAACTATTTAGAAAATGTATTTATGAATCATAAATTAAAAAACCATATACCAGTAGTTTTTTACTTGCCAAACATTATGTTTCATATACGAAAAAATTAAGAACCAACACAAGAAATATCTGGATATGTGTTCAAAACACTTTAAAGAACATAAAAAAACATTATTGGGGGATCATTTTAACTAAGAAATAGTATTAATAAGGCATTCCAAGGCATGAACATGTACAATGTAACCATTGTTGGATAGAAACCTTAAAATACCAAAGGATTTCCTATAACTCATCATAAAGACAAAATAGATTTTAAATAACCCTTAAAATCGATATGATATAAATTAATAATCCATTCATAAAAAATATCTTCAATTATACACAAATCATTTCAAATTTATATATATTTCAACTATTCTCTAAGGGAATATGATATAAAAGAGGTGTATGCATTCCAAATGGATTACAGAGAAGAACATTGGATTTAAAGGAAGTTAATTCAGCCACCACTTTAAGCTAAGAACTCACCAGGAACCAACATAAAATTGGGGATTGGTTTGTTTTTTATACAATGTATGAAACTAGAAAAGTGAAAAAATGTATTACCTTGATATGCATAGTGATTTTATAAAAAATAAAAATTTGAAGAAAAATATTATAGGAGATGATATAGGATTACCTTTATAAGGAATATCACTTATTGAATATTCCAGGGTTGTGGCAATTTATCACTAAGAAGGGGAGATAAATAAGTGATAAACATTTTCTTTTACAATTTATCTTTAGAAATTAACCTATGTTATTGATTAAATCCTTTATCCACTAACTAATTTCCTTTTCCTTTTCAAACACTATTTAAAATGTGTCTAAAAGTTGATTGGTATATTCATTTATAAATACTACGGGATGAGTGGTATCTATATTTATAAATGCATACATGTGTAAGGAAAATGGTGATATCTTTATTTATATGATCACATTAAATTTCAAAGACCTCTTAGATACATAGAATCTCACCTCCTACATACTGTAGATTGGTAATAACACCATGTAAAGGGAATGTAACAAACCCCATCCAACCCATATAATATCCATCATGGCCCCACTCCTATAACCTTGGCCTCATAGGAAGCTAAACACTAATGAAATTCAGTCCTCAGACCAAAATCCCTTTTCCTTTTCATGGAGTAATTGAAGGATTTATTTAATGTTGAAACTTCTTCGGTAGTCTTAGAATGAGTGAATGTAAGTCCATACAGGTGAGCCTTCTCAAGGTCACACCAATCAAGGATCCCATTTTAGTGGTCAGACTATTGCTCATACTTTTCCAACTTTCACTGTGAAAAAATGACCTTTTAATTCGGGTTATTTGTGACAGATCATCAAACCATCACAAATAGTCCATCAACAAAGACTATTTGTTACGAGAATCCTATCAAATCACAAATAGTTGACAAAAAATTTATTTTTGATTTGAATTTGTCATGAACCAAGATGGAGTACCATTCAACACCACACCTGACCTGACCCATGTCATGTTCCGAAGGGTGTTACCGATCCCCATGGTCTGGAAACAAGTGTCTGGGTATCAAAAATACATCTTGGGAATGATTTCAGCCTTGTAAATAATCATAACAACCAACTATAATAAATAAACCAAAACATGATAATCACAACTAGACAAGGCATAAAAAGTTTCAGATTCAATATTTATAACATTTATACCAAACCAATTGGGATACAAAAAAATGGAAACAAGTCACTATCCCAAAACTGCCATGAAACAATAGTAGGATCGTCCTCAAGTCACCACCACAACATCGATAAGGGTAGACTATTGGAAACTAGAACTACAATCTCCAAACATATTTCCTTTACCTGTTTCAAACATAACCCAGTCTACTTACACCCAATGGTGTAAGTAGGGTGTGAGACAAATCCTAGTAGGATTCCACCCCAAAAAAAGATATTTGATGCTATAAATAATGTAAGATAAATAAAAATTAATATTTTATAGAAGAAAAAATAGAAACATTTTTATGGATTTTTTTAAAGGAAAATAATGTTTCTTCTTAAATAACCAAAAAAAATTCCTTCTGCTGATGATAAGTATGATATCACTATAGATCACTATACTGGATGGAAAACTCTCTAGGAACTAGCCTGAAATGGGACACTTGGTATATTGTATCTTAGACAAAAGTGGTATAATAACTATGACCAACAACATTCTCCTGCACGATCCACTAGGAGGGGACACCCCATAGCCCAAGTGGTCTCTAATCATCATTATCATTTATTTATTATTGTATCCTAAATACTATTAGAAGAATATGGGATGAACCACTTACAAGCCAACTATAGTACTAGTCCTAGGTCTCCCACCTAGTTACCCAAGTTTTGCTTCATGCTCAATTTTTATTCCACATGTAACATATAACAACACATTCACATTTAGATAAACCAATAAATATAAACACGATTGATAAATGACTAAATTCACAACAAAAACCACTTATAAGTCCAATGCACACCAAAAACATTCTAAAACATGTTCCTCACAACTTTCATAATGAATTAAACATGTTTTATAATAAATAAAGAACATTTAAAATCCACAACAAGGGTTTACACTTGAAAACACCCAATTTCATTTAGAAAAACCAATTTAAATCCATATGAAAATCAAAAACCCATCAAAAACACCATTCAAACCACACACATAAATCATTAAACACATTTAAATAGTCACGAAATCATATCCAATTTTTCAAATAATTTTTAAGCATGAAACCACCTACCTCAAGTGTAGAAATTTCTGAAATTCGTTGGAATCCAACAACCGCACACCGATAGAAACCTATTAAGGAAAGATAAAACCTTAAATATCAATATTTAACCATAAAAATCAAGATCTGACCCTAAATAGGGAACCCGACCCACAGTATTAGTGAAACCCCAATGAAATAAATTGAAATCCCTAGAAAATAGGAAGAAACTATGAGAGTAGGGGACTTACTTGAAAAATCGTGAGAAATTGCACCAAATACTCCTAAAATATGAACATCCAAGGGGCGGGGGGTGCCTTGGGCTAGAAATTTTGATTAAGGGAGAAAATGGGGTGATTTGGGTTTAAATTCAAAGGGGATAAAAAGGTTTAAATCCACATTTTTAATGCCCATGATGGGCCGCATAGTTTGCAAACTTTACAGAAACAATATGGTTACCACTATCTATCCAAGACATGTCGTACAATTAGCCACACATTTTGAAATTTTTTCTAAAAACTATGTGATTTCCCAATATCCATGTAACACCACATGCTACACGGTTATTTGGGCTGGGCCACATGGTTTGGAAAACCATGAGCCAACCTTGCACCTCATGTTATTCACTTCAAGACTTCCATTTTTCTCTAAAAACTCAAATGAAACCCAAAGGGGAAAATCTAGAAAAACAATAAATAAAAAATACCTCAAAATAAATCATAGGTGTCCTAATTCTCCCCACCATGAAAACATTATATCCCTAAAAATTCAACCGGAAGCTTTATTAGAGAATAAAAAAGGACACTCTTGCTCTGATGATGAATTCTGCTCCAATGTATCATGCTCATCATTTAAATGTTTATAAATGACACAAACAAACAGAATATAATTACCTCAAAGAACCTTATCTTTGGAATCTACACTGTAAAATAGTCATTCAAACATAGGCAAGTTAGGATCGACCTCAAATTATTATTAATTTATCACATGAGTTGGAGTTGGGTTATACTTCTTCAATTGAGATACATGAAACACAACATGAAATAACATCAACTTTGAACAAAAGGGTAAAATATATTCCACCATACCAACCCTCTCATTAATTTTAGAAGGTCCAACATACATTGGTGTTAGCTTTCTATGCTTTACCAACTGGCGATGACCCTTACGAGGTGCCACTTTTAAAAACACCAGGCCACCCCCAAAAAATCTATATCTCAATGCCTCTTATTGACACAATATTTGTGGTGAATCTGATCTATCAATAAATAATAACTAATTATATTTACCATCTTAGATGTATCCTATACTAATCTTAGTCCCAACAGTGAGGTGTCACCCACCTCGGCCCAACACAAAGGCAACCAACACGACTGACCGTATTGCACCTCAAAGGCAACCATTAAAATTGAAGATTGTTAACTGTTGTAATATGAAAACTGAAAAAATCTGAAATGGATATCCCAAGAACCCTCAAAATCAAAAACGCATTCCTAGAGCATGTCTTCTTAAATTTGATTCGCCTTCTCTGTCTGACCATCTATTTGGGGATGGTATTTCATGCTTAACTAAATATGAAACCCCATTTCCTTATAATGGAACTACCAAACCCATAATGTAAAATGGGGGTACCTATTAAAAAGGATTGTCTATGGAACACTATGAAGCCTCACTATCTACCATAAATATAACTGAGCCAACTTATCCACCTTAGATAAATTTCTGATCCAAATGAAATAAGATTATTTTTTTAGACGATTGATAACTGCCCATATAGAATTCATTCCCTAGGGTGTATGAGGTATGCAAAAAATGAATTCCATGGTGATCGTGTCTCACTTATAGGTTGGAATGGGTAGCAGCTGAAGAAAACTAGAGGGTCTTTAGTAGACTTATTTACACTGTTGCCATGTAGAACACCGTGAGATGAAGTCAGCTATATCCCATCTCATACCTAGACACGAGAGCTACTAAAGAACATCATAATACATCCATGTAGCACCAGGATGATGGATCCACTGAGTATGGTGGATATCATTAATTACCAAATTTCCCAGAGATAAAAATACTCTAAAGTGACTCTTGAAACAAAGAACACCCTCAAGAGATAATGAATAATCGCAATGCATCTCCCCACCAAGAAGAAACTTCATAGACTACTATCACAGCTCATCGCCAGGATTATCCTACTGAATAAACTTCATAAGTGAAGGATTTAGCTAGATACTGTACATGAATGCATCTAAAATAGATCTTGTACTCTATGTGCAACTAGGAAAAAAGACCCTTCAACATCCACTCATCACTGTACTTCCTTAATGCTTGCACTAGCACTTTTCTACTCAGTGCATCTATGACAAAATTACCCTTATCTAGGGTATAAAATATATTAAAGTCAAACCACTAAAGGTACTCAACCCAATGTTTCTGCCTTAGATTCATATCTTTTTTTGCAAAAATTTAGGCCAAACTCTTATAATAATAATAAACTATAAATTTATCCCCATAAAATTGTGGTGGTAATTTTTCAAAGCATGTAACACCACTGCTAACTCTAATTCATGGTTTGTATACATCTTTTCATTTGGTTAGAGTTAGAAAAATCCATATTCTACCACATGGACATTCTACATAAGAAAACAGCTGAGACCCATAACTACGGAATCACAATAAACTACAAATCTCTTTAGAGATTCTGGAAAGATTAACACAGGATCAGTCGTCAAATGCCTCTTTAGCTCCACGATGGATGCCTAAAATTCTAGGATCTATTCAAGCTTCACCACTTTCTTGGAGAGCAGTGTAATGGGTGAAGAAAGATGAGATATTTCTCTAAAAAATTCCTATAATATTTTGCCATGCCTAAAAAGAGTCTTATATCAAACACATTTTTCAGTTTCTCCCATGAAATGACTAAACAGTTCTTCTCAGGGTCCACCAAAACCCCTTGTTCTGAGAACACATGGACCAGAAACATTAACTCTCTAATCTATAAGGTAGAATTTTAAATTTTGGTATAATGGAAATGGTCCCGAAGAGTGCCAAAAACAACTCTCAAATGAATCTCATGATCCTTCTTAGTTCTAGAATAAACTGGGATGTCGTTCATAAATATGAAAACAAAATAAGCAAGATACTGGTGGAAACCCATGTCCATAAGCACCATGAATACCACTAGATCATTCTGCAACACAAAAGGCATGAACATGTACTCAAAATGCTCATACCTAATTTAGAAATCTGTTTTTGGGACATCCTCCTCTTTTACTATGACTTAGTGACAACCAAAATATATGTCAATATTTGAGAACCACCTTTCCCCCTTAAGGTGATCGAACAAGTCATCAATACAAGGAAGATGATACTTGTTCTTTATGGTTACCTTGTTCATCTTATGGTAATCGATGCATAATCAGAGAGATTCGTTGGCCTTTTTAGAAAACAACATGGGTGTGGCCCATGGCGTGATGCTCAGGTGAATGAAACTTTTGGATTAAAAATCATCCAGCAATACCTTTATTGATTCTCCATTCCATCAAAGAGTCTAATGAATGAAAAGAGAAATACCATAAACACAAAGTGATTCATCCTTTGAAGAAAAATAAAAAAACAGACAATGGAATGAACCGGGATTTCTTTAAGCATGGGTCGCGCATGTTCCAAGATGGTTGTGTACGTATACCTGTGTGCCACATATTAGGTGCATAGGTGACCTACGAACTCTATTTTATTTTTTTCCAAGGTGTTCAGTAGCCTATAAATACCCCTTGTGGGTCCCCCGTTTCAAGGATGAAAAAATTGAGAAACTCAGATTTCATCTCTCAGTGCCCTAGTCTCTTATTGAAGTCTTTAGAACACTTATAAGGAAATTTATTACCTAGAATGGAAGATCTAAATAGGGAAAACAAGGCCTAAGTGTTGAAATTCATCACACCTATGCGCCTAAGTGTCTAACCCTTATGGGAAATGGTTACACTTGCGCACCGCCATATACCTTCAACATAACATGCGTGCCACCCTTTTGAATGTTTTTAGGGATAATACTAAGGGCTTGAGCCAAGACTCTCCCAAGTATTACCCTATGAGTTGACTGTCGCGCAAGTACACATGTATCGCGCAGGTATACATGCATGACCAGGACCTGCGCACCCCATAAAACATGCACACCTACCTCTTTTTGAGTGCCCCTCCATCCTATTCAGCTCTTTTCTTCAAATCCACATCTACTCTTCAAGATTTAGCCTTCAGAACCCTCTTAAAATCCATTTATGGCATGATTCTTTGGTTAGCTTCCTTATCTGAAAGGAGTTCTGTGGAACGTCTCTCAAAACCTAGTGATTTACATACCTTCATGTCACTAAGGTGAGAGATTTCATTCATTCAAACTCATCCTTTAAGATGTGAAGATCTTTAATTTAGGAATTCTTCTTAGGAGTAAGCCACAAGTCCCCTATTCATGGGACTCCTTTTAAGGAGTAAGCCCCAGTCCAAGTTCTCTTAATCTGGGCATCCTCATTAGGAGTAATCCCCAAATTCAAAATTCCCTTAAACTGGGCGTCCTTCTTAGGAGTAATCCCCAGTCATAATTTCCCTTAACCTGGGCCTCCTTTTGAGGAGTAAGACTCAGTTCTCAAGTCCCTTTAACCTGGGCCTCATTCTCAAGAATAAGCCCTAGTCATAATTTCTCTTAACCAGTCTTAATTTATTTTTATTTGGACTTCCTTATCAGGAGTAAAACTCAATCATAAGTCCCCTCTAATATGGGAATCCTTCTTAGGATTAAGTCCTATGTTATGTATTCCAATCTCCATAAAGAACATATACCTTTATGGACCTTGTTCTTGGGTTTCTTCCCTAATGTAAATCCCAATCCTCATCTATCTTGGGAAGTCATACATACATAAGCCCCACATCATTTCTTATGATTGAATCTTTCATGGCACAATCATCAGGTTTTTACCAATACCTCTTGTTTCTCACACCGAGCATGACTCACGTGATCTTAAAGCATAAAAGTAATTATGACATCTTTCTTTGAGCCATCAATCATATATAAACCTCATACTTCTTTTCTCGAACTACGTGGGTTCTGATTCCTTTTCTAAACAAGGATACGTAGGTAGCCCATCTGTGGTTATGATCTCAACTCTGAAATAATCCATGTCCTTCTGAATGATAATAAACTTCATGTTCCCCACTGAGTGGCTTTAAAATCAGTATGGTTATCATAATGACCAAGATATTTCTATATAATGTGTTTAAGGATACCATTGACTAAGAATATCAAACAAATACGGATGATTCTCTATCGATGAAGAACCTCAAATACATATAAAAGATTATCTAAGTCGTATACATATCAATCACTGATTGTTAGATCTAAAGGAAAGATCATTTTTCATACTTGGTAATTTAATAAGGATTCACGAACATAACTTAAATCTATAAATAGAGTCCCATAGTAGACAATAATTCCCCCCAAAAAGGTGTGATGAGTCTGACGTCCCATCCTCTCGACCAATGAAAATTATTAAGCCTCATCAGTTCATAACTAACGAGCACCTACCTCTGGAAAGTAGGTCCAAATGGGTATAGAATCATTGGATGTTTCTGGTTCTACGAACAAACCCATTAGAAACCGATTGGAATGTTTGAACCTTAAACAAACAAGGTCATCCCCATTTCTAGAGGAAACAAAAAATGGTGAACCCGACGTGAATCCTTAACCAAGTTAAAATGATGTTTTACTTATTTGTTAGGCCCCTATTTAAACTCAATAAGAGGGTCAACAAAACAATCAATAGCATATGTGCTCATCTAAAATATGTACTAGTAGAACTTATCATTATTGTGTCTGTTATATCAAACATGCACTCCTTCCCAATATCTTCTATGGTATAGAAATGGATTCTCTAAAGTTCACACCTGTGAATTCCTCTACTATGAATACCTCTGCTGCTACTCCTCCTGGATCCTCGTCCACTCTAAGGATGACATAACCTACTCAGTATCTTCAATGATGGGTATCAAATGCATTGGTTAAGGAATATCGTCAACACTGTACCATTCTGACTCTGGAGGCCGCTTGGAAAGCCCTCCAAGTCAATAATTCAACCTGGTTGTCCAGACAGCGACGACCAGCGATCAAGAAGCAGGTGGTGCCAACCACCATTTCCAACCGTTTCGGGTCGTTATCCCTGGAACATAATCACCAGTCCCTCCCATATTTTGGGGAGGTGAATGAGAAGGTCACTTAAGGCCTTAATTCAAGGAGCCCTGAGTCCTTCCTGAGGACTCCCATCAACAATCACCGCCAGACTCGTGGGGTAGTGCGCCCTCAACATGATGAGGGTATCGCCTTCAGGGGTTTGGCTAAGGTTCCTCAGACCCGAGTCCGCAAGATGAACCGCCAGAGTCGAAATATGGTCAATAGGGATCGTGGTCTTATTTATGCCCCCATTGGATAAGTCCATCAAGCCAACTTGATGGAAAATAAGGAGCAGACATATACACTCGTCTGTCCTGATGTTGTTGCCCAGTAGACTCGTATGGAATCAAGATGCCAATCTCGCCAGGCAATTCTGGAAGAGTATTATAGGAAGGCATATACACCTGTTTATAACTCATCAGTTAGTTAGCAGGATCGTCTGACTACAATCTAAGAAGTTCACCAATCTGATATAGTGGTAACTGATAAGCAGGAACATACACCTGTTTACAATAAACAATTTTGTCAGCAGTCTTGTCTGCCCGTATTAAAGGAAAATCATCGACCATAATTGATGAGGAATACACAGCAAGCACACACACCTACCAATATTCATCAATCCTGTCAACATTCTCATTTGGTAGCATTCAGAGAAGTCAGTCGGAAAGCTCCGACGACAAATTTGGAGCAGAATCAACTCTCTGCCCCCACACATGAGTACTCTCAGAATTCACTGACAGGAAAAGGAGGACAGGAGTAGGAATACAAACCTACTCCAAGCACGGAATGGTCATATATTCCCATTCTAACAGCTGAATTCACCATGCACATTTTGAAAATGGTGAAAGAGAAGAATCAAATCCCTGCTCATATTCTGGATGCCTGTCAGAATGTTATAACAGATTCAGCACCATCACAAAGAAATAAATGAAAATCTATCCCTACCAGTGGAGTGACACATAAACATATCACTCTGGAACAGACACACACCTCTTTTCCAGTCCAAGAGGGTTTTGGGGCATAATCCCCCATGTCATATGGGAAACCAAGTCAGGCACATACACCTAATTTGAGTGGAGATAATCTACCTAACCTGATTATTTCCCATGAACAAGCACATACACCTTCCCATAATAACCACCATCATCAACATGTGGTTCCCAAAGTGAGTAAGAAGGTGTCTAAGAAAAATACCCATCCATCACAGTCAAGAAATCAATATCCAATTTGAAATAAGGCCTTACTCAATGCTGGATTTCTTGATACATTCAGACAATTATCTGTTGGAACTCAGGATTTTAATCTCTCATTTCCCAATAGTGGGAATATTAATTCCAATGGTCTCCATCAGACACTTCCTCATGAAGGCTTGCTTCATGACAGTTTAGTCGATCTCGGAGTATCATCTTCATATGAGAGCCACAATAACCCTCTGTGTGGCCAGAAGATCAAGGATCAAAAGGTTTCAGCTTTTACTATAACCCACCATGGTGGTCCTCCCCATGATGATGAATTTAGCTATTAAAGTCCTCTCCAAAGTAGTAATTCGCATTTCCTAGAAAATTCATCAAAAGAAAAATGCAGTGACTAGAAATCCCTCTTATATTGAGGCACTTGAAAATGTGAAAC
The DNA here is from genome assembly GCA_963277665.1 of Viscum album. Lineage (NCBI taxonomy): Eukaryota > Viridiplantae > Streptophyta > Magnoliopsida > Santalales > Viscaceae > Viscum > Viscum album. The sequence continues at coordinate 789,923,845 of OY728166.1, forward strand.
CAGTCATGTATGATGCTTTACCGCTAGCAGGTGAAATACTATATCAATAAGAAGATATCCCTGGATGTAGGTCATTCTCCAAACCACCCCTGGGTCATTCATCTTCTAGTTTGATAAATGAATTCTCTACCAATCTTGTTGAATCTTATAAAGAAACAAGGAAGCACCAGCTTTGGTCTAATCAGGTAAAAGAATCTTCATTGAATGATAAAGAGGTAGTGCTGAATATGAGAAAACAATTGGGGAATGGTGAAGTTCCAGTTATGTATTGGCCTTTGGATGAATCTTAGTATGACATTCTAGAGAAGTTGACGGAAAATTGTATTCACGACATTCGTCTCAACATGTGGAAAAGTCTTTGTAAATTGAAAAAGAAAATATTATCTTATGATGAATATGAAAATAATGCCAAGATAATATAAGCGTTACAAATGCCAAATTGATTTTTCGTCTCTCTCAGTTTCTCGATATCTGAAGGATGAAAATAAAAAGAGAGCCCTTCAGCGTTCATGCCTTGGCGCACTAAAAAGATTACGCCACTTAATTGCCAATGCCTCATCTAGTATTCATATCAGTGGATGGGATGTTCATGGAGCACTACATTTTACTATACTCTCCAATCAACAAAGCCCACAGAAAATGGTCTCATGCAATGTTATTGCCCATGGCCGGCCACAACCAATTGGATTTGTTTGTAATCAAAGGCTTGCTGAGGAACATGCCACAACTAGTTCTTTCCAAGGTCAGGCATACAAAGAAAAAGTTTTCAAATTACTCTTGCATCAGGAAAATGAGAATATCAAACATGCTTCTCATTTAGAGAGAGCGCATCATCAGGTGAGAGAAGTGTCAGAAATCATCCAGCGATCATTTGAACCAGGTGATTTGAGTGGATGTAGGTAGATGCATCAATCCAATTTCCGGACTAAAGTCCGCAAGATCAGGAGAGCTTTTAAGAAAGTCTCAGATGTTGCAGCTCAAGAACCACCCCATCTTGTCAGACTGGGGACTCTTTTAACCCAACCCTCAGAATTAACAAATAGGATTCGAGGAGTTGAGTGGGAACAGCAGGAACAGCCCCAGTCCATCGAACTAGAGACTTTTTCAAATCCTCAATATCTTCCTTAGAGAAATTTAGTCTTCTCTCGATTAGGTAAGAATCCAAAAGAGGAATGAAGAGCTTAATTATCATGGGATTACCTCTAAATTATGGTTCGTTAAGAAGTTAATGAGGGATTAAATCAACAAAATCAATGTCTCATCATGTACATGGAAGAAGCCAATATCGCAGAAATGCTGATAGAATGGATGAAATGCGTTATGCATCAATTAATTTCATCAATGTCGTTGTTTATAATCCCCCAGATGAGACTCGTTCAGAGGGATTAGATGAAGAAGTTCCTGCTCAAGAAGCTGTGCACACAAAAGCCAATGAAGAGGGTGTGAGTACCCAAAATCAAAGTCTTACCCAGAATCTAGGTATTCCTTAAAATAACCAGATTCCCCCTCTCCGAAAGGAATCCAATAAGGGGAAAGGAAAAAAGTCAGGTTAAGTCCCACCCTTCCTCTGGATAAGGCCAATCACTCTCACTAGAGCAAAGATTTTCACAATAGGAGGAAGAAATGAAGGAATTAAGGAGGTTGAATACAGAACTACTTCAAGGTAGTCTTCCTCCTAAGCGTGCTGGAGTCAGTCAGCCAAGGAAATTTGTTGCATCTATAGAGATGGATCAAGAGTATCTTCCTTTACCAGTACACCCTCACAGGTATAATCCTATGGGTCATATGCAACAACAATCGGTGGTGCTACCATCAGTTGCAGTACCAGCCACCATATCTATCCATGCTCCAGTTATTGCACCTGCTCAGGTCCAAGCTCAATCAGATGTTTCTCAAAAGTTAATAACTACCGTTGAGTCATTAACATCTCGTTTGGAAGCTATGGAGGGAAAGCGTTCACAAATTCAACCAGAAAATAGATCTTAACCTGAATGGGTTGATGCAATTCCTTCCCCATAAAATTTTTCAAGTACCACTTTCCCAATATTTAATGGTTTGGGAGACCCATAGCAACACTTAACACATTTTGTTTCTCGATGTGATCCTATGATGGGAACCCCTCAGTAACAAGAAGCATTTAAGATCATATTTTTTGTACAGTCATTAGAAGGGCCTGCTTTTGTTTGGTATACAAGCTTGCAATCCTGGTCAATTACCGAGTGGGAGGATCTCCGTCAATGATTCCTTCTTTAATTCAGTTCAACTTTGCCAAAGACAACAATTTTTGATCTTACAAATTGTAAGAAAATGGAGAATGAAAGAGTTTCAGATTTCATTGCTCTCTAGAAGGGATTAACATATTTCTTAAGCTTATCACTCCCTAAAGAAGAGTTGTTGTCAATCTATGTGGCAAATTTTCATGATGAATTATGCACATCGTTGATCCCTGTGAAATACACATGAGGGTTTCGAGACCTTACTTCGATCACTCAGCAGATCTATGACTCTCTTATAAAGACTAAGGATAAAACTTGTGTAATTCCATCGGCTCCAGGAAGGAGAATGGGTAAAGAAGAGACTGCTACAGTTATGCTTAAACAAAAACCTGTACCTGCTTCTACTTCAAAACCTTCATCTTATCAAAGGGCTCCACCTCCTGAACATCAAAAACAGAGGCCGTTTCATCAAGATTATCAAATAGATCAAAGGCGGAAACAATTTGAGGATCTGAAGAGCAAAGTTTATTCTTTCCAAAATGAACAAGTTCCTGGTTACTTCATTTCGGCTCTGGAAAATAATTTGGTTCAATTGACAAGGCCCAAAAGGCCAAATAAAGAAGGCGATAAGGACCATCCCCACTATTTCCCATTTCATCAGATGTTGGGGCATCCCATTCAGGAGTGTTTTGTCTTCAAATACCTCCTGTAAAAAATGGTTGACTTGGGACAAGTCAAATTAAAAGGTTTTTCAGCTCAGGTAGCATGTATTTCTGCTACAGATACAGAGGAAGAAGGAAAGTGGAATGAATTCAGAACAAAAATGTGCAGAAATATGATGATTGGATGCTCAAGAAAATGATCAACTGAACTCATGCCATTTTTCGAACGCAATTGAAGAAACCAATTGTGTCTTCTACTATGAATGCCACAGGAAAACCTCCCTCATCAAAAAAAATCCTAAAATAAACAACAAAATTGAAAGAAAGAAGAGCAGCCAGATGAATAAGATATCATGTCAAAGCCCAAGTTGTCTTTGACTCTGGATGATTTTATACCATCTACTTCGAAGCCACGGGTACCACCCCACCAAACGGCACAACCTAAATTTGCTAATTAGGCAGAGTCTTCATCAGATGAAGAGTTGATCTTTGGTTCTATTAACATGATTCACTTAACAGATCCTTATGTCAGTCACATTTTAGATATTGATAAACTTGATTTTCCTGTATCTAATAGAAGAATTAGAGGGAGTTCCAGAGGTCTGGGATACAGAGGAAGATGTGGATATCCTGGAAGCCTCTATTCCAATTCTACCCCTACTAGAACTATGTATGCAGAAGAAACTTGTGGAAGATCCCTTCAGCGAGCTCAACAAGAACAATAAATTTCTTCTATGCATGGAAGATTCAGTCCTGGAACAATTATTTTGGAGGATCAGATGGAGGTTACACCTTCTTCTTCTCATCAAATAAATAGACCTAGTCAGTCTAATCTTCTAAATATGGGAGTATTTCCAACTCATACCCTAATATAAGAAGCATCAACTTCTAAGGCACCTGCAAAAACACATGTTCTTATTGGAAAATGCAGACCTTTGGATCAAAAATATGATGTCTTGAAACATTTGGCCCATGTACAGGATAAGTTATCAATTCTGGATGCCTTGAATCTATCAAAGGATCTTCGGGAGGCAATCATCGAGGCTTTGTCAAGTCCTCAAGAATTTGAAACTGAAATTGATGCGGCTAAAGTCTATCAAATAGAGAATAATCCTACAGAATGCCATGCAGTGATATCTTTCATAGATGAAGATGAAGATGATGTCGTGCATGGACATATTAGGCCTTTGTACTTATCTGGCTAGGTCAATGATGTAGACATCTGAAGAGATTTCATTGATAATGGTTTAGGAGTCAACATCATCCTCATTTGTACACTTCATCGATTGGGCCTCACTGAATCTAATTTATCTCTTTTTTTACTTTGATTTTGGAAGGATATGATAAAAATCAACAAGAACCTTTCAGCGAGATCACACACAAAACTCATTTTGGAGATCTTGTATCCAATTCAGATTTCATGGTTGTTCATCATGACACAGCTTTCAACATTTTTCTTGGAAGACCTTGGCTACATCAACGTGTGGCTATCCATTCATCATACCATCAATGTCTCAAATATTGTTTCAATGGTCAAATTGGGACATTGTATGGTGATAAAGCCTCATTCAAAACATGTGAATCTCAATACATTGAGGCGGAATTTTATCACATGGAGGGTAATGAGAAATCCATAACAAGGGAGGTTACCAAATTTAATGCTCCATATGGTTTGGAAAAGATTCTAGTAACCCATTCACACATGTGAGTACAAATTATGTGATGCCTATCAGTCAAATTGACAGGATAGACCCGAATCCAAATACTCTTATAGAAACTTCGATAATGTCAATTATGACAATCAAGCCAGACAGCATGGGAGAAATTGGTGGTTCACCAAGCAATGATGAAAGATCAAAAGGATATGTCTTCATTTCATCCATTGAAATCCAGTAAGTCTATACATCGCCAACTATGCCAGAAGAGGTTATAGCAATGTCAGAGATGAATGATGATGTCGATTCTCAATCCATCATCTCCTCTTTATTACCCAAGGAAGACCCTTCACCATCAATAGGGTCAGAAATGGAAACTTCTTCATCAAGATCTTCAAATTTTAACATCTCTTCTGATCATGGAATTTCTACTTCTTCATCTACTATGAAAGTAGAAACAGAAGAAATACCACATGTTAAAGAAGAAGATGAAGATCTTAGGGATGCTCCTCTTTCATTTGAAGAGGGTATATCTACCACTATGGATGAACTCAGAGAAATAAATTTGGGTACAAAAGAAGATCCACGTCCTACTTTAATTAGTGCGTCCATGACTCCTGAAGAGAAAGAAATGTATATTCCATTTTTAAAGCAAAATTGAGATATATTTTCTTGGAACTATACAGAAATTCCATGCCTTGATCCTGATGTTGCTACTCATCATTTGGGTTTTCCAAAAGAACATCAAGGATTCAAGCAAGATGCAAGAAGAACACACCCAACTTATGCTTCCAAAATTGAAGCTGAAGTGGATAATATTATCAAAGCTAACATCATCAGAGAAATTAAATATCCCAAATGGTTGGCTAATATTGTCCCTGTGAAAAAGAAGAACAGACAAATTAGAGTCTGAATTGATTTCAGAGATCTTAATCGACACTGTCCCAAGGATTATTTTCCAGTTCCAATCATAGAACTCTTAATTGAAGCAATAGCTGGCTATGAAGAACTTTCCTTCATGGATGGATATTCCAGCGATAATCAAATTCTAATGGCTCCAGAAGATGAAGAATCTACAACTTTCAAATCCCCTCAGGGTGTGTTTTTCTATTGGGTAATGCCCTTTGTCCTAAAGAATACAGGTTCAACATATTAGTGTGCCATATATCGTATCTTCAAACCCTTTTTAGGGAAGTATGTTGAATGTTATTTGGAATATTTTGTGGTTAAATCCAGGAAATGTTCTAATCAATTGTCTAATTTGGAAGTCATATTCCACAAACTTCGGCAATATAATTTGAAGATGAACCCCTTAAAATGTGCTTTTGGGGTAACCTCAGGAAAATTTCCCGGATTTTTTATACGCCATCATGGTATTAAAGATGATCCTGAGAATACAAAGTCAATCCTTGGTATGTCACCTCCTAGAAATTTGAAATAATTGAGAGGACTTTAGGGACACTTGGCCTATATTCGGTGTTTCATCACCAATTTGGCAGGAAAAGGTTTACCCTTTACCAAATTGATGAAGAAAGGAGTCACTTACCAGTGGACTGAAGAATGTCAAGAGGAATTCAATATTCTCAAGAAGTATATCTTGAGTCCACCGGTATTAATGCCACCTATTGAAGGAATACCACTTATTCTTTATGTGACAACTTTAGAGCGATCATTGGGTGCCTTCCTAGCCTAGAAGAATGCTGCTGGGAATAAAAACAGCCTCTATTATCTCAGTCAGACTATTCTTGAAGCAAAAACCCGATATTCAAGTACTGAAAAGTGATTCCTAGCATTAATCTTTGTAGTTCAGAAGTTGAGACACTACCTGCAACATCACGAGGTACAATTGGTATCTCGCAATAACCCGCTCAAATTTATCCTTAGCCGTCCAATACTTATAGGATGTCTGGAAAGGTGGGAAGTTATTTTGAAATAATTTGATATCCAGTATGTGTCTCAAAAGGCAATAAAGGTCCAAGATCTGGATGATTTCCCCGCTCAACATCCTTTAGTAGAAGATACATCTCCATATATTGAACTTCCTGATGAAGAAGTCTTTTCTATTCAAGATAATCTTCAAACATGGGAAATGTACTTTGATGGTGCTTCCATAAGTCCAACAGGGAAGAAAATATAAGATCCTAAATTCAATAAAGTTGGATTAGGAATTGTACTTATTTCCCTGGAAAAGGCAGTGCTATACTTTTCCTTATTATTTTGGGAAGGCGGTACAAATAATGAAGTAGAATACCAAGCTCTTATCACAGGATTGGAGTTGGCGCTTCAAGCACACGTGGATCACTTAAAGGTGAAATGTGATTCAGACCTGGTAATCAAACAAGTCAATGGGGATTATGCCATTAGAAAAGAAGAGTTAATCCCTTTGTATGATTACATCAGAGAGTTAATGGCAGAATTTCCTTCAGAACCAACATTTTCTTATGTCTCGCGGTCACAAAATGCCCAAGCTAATGCACTGGCTAATATAGCCACAGCTCTGGCAGATCCAAATCGGGATGATACAATCATCAGTATTTCCCACCGTCGTATAATTTCACCTTATGTTCAAACCAGAACATAGTAAATCAATGAAATTATTCCCATTTCTGAACCATATGGTCATACTACAGGATGGATGACACCTATCAGAGAATACCTTCAAAATGGAACACTCCCACCTGATAGAGTTGGGAAAGAACAAGTCTGGTGACGTGTGGTCAATTTCACTCTTTATAATATCCCAGATCACCTAGAAAAAATTCTCTATAAAAGTGGTTTTGATGGATTTCTCTTCAGATGCATTGATGGGGAAGAGACAGTGGTTGTCAAGAAAGAAGTGCATGCAGGAGTCTGTGGTGACCATCAGTCTGGACATAGACTATCTAATCAAATTATAAGACTTGGATACTTTTGTCCTTCAATGATAAAATATTGTGTTGATTTCATGAAGAAATGTCATTCATGAAAAGTATATTCCAAATTCATTCATCAACCCCAAGAGTTTCTTCATACTGCTAAATACTCATGGCCATTTTCCACATGGGGAATGGATGTAGTAGGACCTTATCCTTCAGCTACAGCCAAGCAGTTTAAGTATATTATTACTACTACTAACTTCTTTTCCAATTGGGCAGAGGTAATAACTCTCAAAGAAGTCATTTATAAAAGCATTTTTAGCTTCATCAAGTCTAACATCATTACCATATTTGGTGTCTTTCGTACCATATTAATGGACAATGGCACCAACTTCCTTTCATCTGAGGTACGAAAGTTGTATCAAGAATACAACATCAAATCCAATCATTCATCTCAGTATCATGCAGAGGCCAACGCCCAAATAGAAGCCTTCAACAAGACTCTTTCAAACATACTGCAAAAGATGGTGGATAAATATAAGAAATCATGGCTTGATAAACACTTTCAAGCTTTATGGGCTTATCGGACCACCACCCGCACTGCAATGCAGTCAACTCCATATTCATTAGTATATATAACATAAGAATTCTTTCCTGTTGAAGATCAATTACCCTCGCTCATAGTATCCATTTGTGATCAGTCATCTACAGATGAAAAATCTCAAAAGTGATTGGATGAATTGGAACGATTAGATAAAAAAATATTGTGCACCCTTCACCATTTGGAAGTCTATCAGAATCGAATAGCACGAGATTTCAACAAAAATTTTTGTCTTCGTTCATTCATTCAGGGAGAGTTGGTATTGGTTCTCAGAACTCCAATGATACCAGGAAACAAACCTCCCAATCCTGAGCCAAAATTGGAAGTACCTTACTCAATACATAAGGTCTACTACAATGAAGCTTATTCTTTAATCTCAATGGATGGAGAACTCATCACGACTCCAACCAATGCCGGATTTATAAGGAAGTATTTTTTATAACACAAATACATCATTCCAGTCTATTTATATGAATTTAAACTATTCTCACCATCTTCTAACATGACATTAAACTGTGCCATCATCCAACATGACGTTAAAATATATTGTACCTCTTACGTCCTAGCTACATGACGCTATACTGTACAACACCCCAGCATCCAACATGACGTTAAACTATGAAAAAGTCTCTAATACGTCAAACAAGATGTTAAACTGTGTCCCCATTGTCCTCACTGCAAGACATTAAACTGCATAGCCATACATTCTATATACATGATGCTAAACTTTACATCACCTGTCCTTCCTATATGACATTAAACTATACAACCCCTCTTTTTTCCTTACTGCACGACATTAAACTTCATAGTCCCCCACTGTCCAACTTGACATTAAACTGTGCATCGTTAGGGTTGTTGCTACCTCTTTTTTATCACACCGAGTACGACTCATGTGAGACTAGGGTAAACTTCTATCATAACACCTTCTCTGGGCTGCTAACCATCCGTAAGTCCCGACACCATTTTTTTGGTCATTGTCCTCATGAAAACCTTGATTACCAATTCATTCTTTAATCAAACTACACAGACTTTGATCCTTGCCTTCTAGGCTAGGTACATAAGAAACATCCTATGGTTCAAGACCAAAAAAAATCTCTTCACATCGGTTCACCTCCATCTCATACGATGTTGATCCGTGAAGTCACCCCCAGAATCAATATCTTTACATTGGTTCCCCTTTTTTCTTGCTATATGACGTTAAACTGTACAACACTTTTGTCCTGTACAAAAATAAACTACAACATTATTTGACACCCTCACCTGAGAGGGAATCATTATTTACATTAATATCCAATCATGTTATATTCCAAAGAATAAGTGCATACATAGAAATTCTTAAACCTTTAATCTTGGGTCAAACCATCATTGCACTAAAGTCCCCTTTCACCCTTCACTTGTACAAACCAAATATGTACATAGTGTATATCAAGAACTAAGTGCGGCTTGATTCCTATACTTATGGGATACGTAGGAACATTCGAGCGTCCCTCGAATCCAGCCCCAAGTCTTTGGGCCTAACCTCGAATTCCACTTTCAGTCCCTTAGCTGGAAAGTCCCCCTGTGAAAACATGAATGTGGTATAAAAACCCTGGTCTTCATTCACATCAGGTTTATAAAACACACACTATTTATTCATTATTATGGTCCAAGCTCTATGACCCTAAACTAAGATCTCCTACACTCTCATCGCACATGACGTTAAACTGTATTTCAGGAACTACATTTAGATTGATTCTCATTCTAATAAGATATGTAGTGAAGTCCAACATCTCAATTCAGGACCCAGCCACAACATGATTATGGTTATAATTGGTATGTGTATCTCCTTCATGCATTGGACAATACTCATTTTCATGTGTCATAATCCTAACCTTAAATACTTCCACATCTCCATAACCCTTTTCTTGAATTCTGGTCACAAAATGTCTGATACCCGAGAGTTCTTTTGCTTGACTATTCAGAACGTGCCCTTAGGCGGCCTTGCATAAATAGTCTACATAACAGAATTTTCAGCCAAAATATACTATTACTTGACTATGCAGCCAATGCCCTTAGGCGGCCCTGTATAATTCAACCCCTTAACAGTTTTGTCAAATAATGGTAATTTCATTCTTTGGAGAAATACCTCTTTTTTCCTTATTGGTCTTATCTACAATATGTAAGGATCTGCAAAAAATTGCCATCCTTAACATATTTGTCCCATACTCTTTTTCATGATCTGAAGGTATTCAAGTCTATGGTTTTTATTTCCCTTCACTACGTTTGGGTCAAACCATCACAGGAGTGACATTCATCCAGTTCTTAGACAATCTTGATTGGAAATATCTTCTCCATATTCAAGTACCTCTCTCCATAAAGTAAACTCTATGCTTTGGAAAGTTTGAATCTCCATAAACTTCCACTGGCTTTTTAGCAGTAGAAAAGTAAATTTCTGAGATTTCTTTTACCTAACTATGCAGCGCGTGCCCTTAGGCGGCCTTGCATAAGTAGTCTACATAACAGTCCTATTATCCAAAAGATGCTATTATTTGACTCTGCAGCCAATGCAATTAAGTGGCCCTAAATAATTCAACCCCCTAACGAGTTTTTTTAAATAATGGTTACTTCATTTTTGGTAAATAATTCTTATAATGCCTTTAACCCTTTTTCATATCATTCCTCAGATTCAAAATTTCTTTAGTCATAGTTTACATATTTTCCGTCATACTTGAATATGGTAATATGTTTTCAGATAAATTATCATGGAATTGAGTCAATTTTAATCCATTCAGTCAAAGCTATTTCGACCATAAACATTATCCTTTTTTTATGTTCGACGTGAATGACTTTAAACTACTCACAAAAGACAAGGGAAATCTGAAAAATAGTCAAGTCCCAGCTCACTAAACATACATTTTGTATGATTTAGGTAATATTGAGAAATAAAAAGATTCAAATATTGTAAGGTTATTTATAATAATCCTAGAAAAAATCAAACTATACTTACTAGGCCCATTGGCTTAGGTAAAAATGTATAGCAGGTAGCAAAAGAAGGCATGAACAAATGATTGAAGATGAAATTATTTTTCATTTGATGCACAAATGTTAGAAGGGAATCCACAAATTGGAGTCTCTTCTATTTTTCAGAGATTAGAAGATACTTTCAACATAAGTCTTAATTTGATTTACGGCATCCCGAGCTTCATCAGCAGCCACTTGAAGCTCATGCACTCGACCAACTTCACTATTTTCAGCTTTATGGAGTGGTTTCTTGGCATATGCAATGGCTTTCATACCATTCATTTGAACTATTTCGAATGAATTTTTAAGCTGGTCAAGTTCCCCAGTAACAACATCTAACTATTGCTGAAGGTGCATCTGCTGGACAACTTTCTCCTTGATCTTATGCTTCAAAACCTTCAACTTGGCAGCATGATCAGCCTCAACTTGGGACACCGCAACCTCAAATTCACTGATATTGGATGGTAGCCTTACTCTGTTCAGGTCTTGATGGTACTTGTGCTCCTGCTCCCTTCTTAAGATGACTTGTTTCACTACGGCATGGATCTCTTGATATCCAAAACCACCAAGTCTCAACATGATGAACATGGATGACAGTTGGGGGATCTTCGATGACATCTCTTCAAGAGGCACTTTAGATATGATCTTCTATATATTATTCCATGCGTTGCGTTGTGAAAATTAGAGCACCTTTTGTACATCCGGGTCTGAATCATCATCACTGTCATAGGGGGGAATATAATTCGGGATTAATGCACCTAGAGAAGTGCCATGTTCTGCTCCTTCCCCCCTGACCCTTTTTATTTCACTTTCTTTTCCCATAGGGGAAGAGGCTGAGGCTTCACCTCTAGATCTAGATAATGAAATTGATGGCCCTGCACAGTCAATTGGAAGTTTTGGTCAGTTTCAAAGGATAACAGAAGTTGATTAAGTTGTTTTTCAAATTAAGTGAAGCCATAAATATTGTTATCTCTTACCCAATGGTAGATCAACAACAGGATAAGGATCCTCTCCATCTTTCTTAGCTTCAACAGGATTTTCAGGATGAGTTTCAGGAAGATCTACTGGGTTCAGATCCACATGAGCTAATGTCTCTGCAATAGTAGGGTTGTCCATACCCCCTTCAGGCAGTAGCAGTTATGTAGCTTTCTCAGATGGAACTACACATTTTAACCAATCATGGTTAGAGATGTAATAAGAAGTTATTTTAACAGGAAAAAGGATAACACTCACGTCGAAAATCCTATAAATTACATGGTAATTTAACTTGATCTAAAATATCTTCAAAAGATGGGCCAAGTTTCATCATTTTATATAATGATATCTCAGATTCCTGGTTAGTCTCACCAGTGAGAGTATTCGATGTATCTACTTGGCGACTCACATCCTACAGCCTCTGACCTCAGACAGTTTCTTCAGATAAAATTATGGCATTAGCTACAGTGGCTTCCAAATGTTTTAGTGCAGGGGTTGAACCTAAGGTATCACAGAATAGAAATCAGTTGATGTTTTCATTCAACATCTTATGAAGCATTGTTAATTTACCAGAAACATACTCTTCTATTTCTACAGCGGCAGCAGAATTGGTACTGGGAATAGACGTTGGCTCCACTTCAGGAGTAGCCAAGCCAGCATGAACTTGTGACTATTCACCAGTACCCTTCATCGTCCTCAAAGGAGGGTCAATACTCTCCCTCAAAGGGGAAATTGAATAATCCCCTGCAATCCTAAGAGTTATGAGCAATCTTATCATGGGTTAAGACTCATGACTATCTGAAGGACTTACCACTACTGATGAAACGTTTAACTATGGACTTCTTCCTTCGATGATTTTGCTTCTTCGGATTTTTGGGAGTGATGAAATCATCATCTCCAAATACATGAATTGGAGAATGAAAATCCATATCTAACTCCTCATCCATGGCTTGCTGGCCTGGAGATATCTCACCCAGATTATAAGGAGATTCATTAGCCCCGAAGGTAGTACCACCAGGGCTATACTGTGGTAAAGTAACCTCTACAGTTCCTTCTTTACAAGCTATAGGATGAAGAAAATAATTTCCTTGAGTAAAAAATATTTAAATGTAATCAAGTTACAAAGAAAATAAAGAAAGAGACTTACATTTTAGGAGCCACATAATCGTGCCACTCCTCATCTCCAAAACCACAAGTCCCCTTAGTGGTGCCACGATCTATCACTTCCTTCACCCGGTTGGTGATAATAATGGAATCATCAATGGCATATATGAGCATTACAGCTCTCCGATGTAAGCCCACACTTCATCGGGGTTATCCTTGAAATGGATATCGGTGGAGGCCCGAAGATTCCCTATTATAGGGATATGTATCCCCTCGCAAAGGTCCAACCAGGCAGTTTCAGCATCGCTATATAAACTCCTCCATGTATAGACAGCCTCTGGTCGGAGATATTCAATGTGTGTACCAGAAGGCTGCGAGGAGGGTCCTACAATCTTAGACTTCAGATTCATCCCAGCTCCTATAACTACAGATAAAGGATAAGAAAATAAGACTTGTTTCTCTATAAAGTAATGATGATTAAATTTCCACAATGAAGTAACTCACTAGGAGTCAATGGGGTGGGTCTCTTGATTCTGACAGGAGGATTATATCTGGCATGAGGCTGCTTTGACACATGCCGCACCTCATCATTCCCATCTTGGGAATCCGACGATTCAGCCCTGGTTGGGGAACCTAGTGAATAAGCTCCAGGTGTGGAAGAATTACCTTCAAGACGAGGGGATTCTTTCTCTACATTCCTTTTCTTTTTCCCCACCTGACAAACTGAATGATTCAACACCCCTTCAGGGTATGATGCTATCCAGTTCTCAGCATATCATGTAGTCAAGTTACTCGCCGATTTATCAACTGGTAGATCAATCACTACCCCGGTCTTCTCCATAGATGTTAGCAACCATAGTTGTCAGGCAACCATCAGATGCTTCTCTGACCTGAAATGAATAGGAGGGGATAAAATAGTTTGTTGTAGACACTTGAATTGGCATGCAAATCTGTATAGAGCATAAGCCTCGCATATAATCTCTCCGTCAACCCTGGTGTCCAATACACCATCTCTACAAGCCATCATATATGACCTCAATTCCAGGATTCCTATTCCATTATCAAAAAACCACCCGGTTTGTGGGTTTACATAAAGAAAGAAATTGAATTCCTTGTACATGATCAGCCTCAACTTCATATCAAAGATGTTGAGAGCTAACGAAGCAACTCATGAAAATTCCTGCACTGATGGTCTGAAAGAGCTTCCAGGAATCTGTACTCCGTTCTGTATAGCATATTTCCTCAAATGAGTGGCGATCCATCCCCAAAAAACTTTTAATGGTCCCACTATTCTCAAAGGATACTTACCCATAAAGACATGGAGTAAGCTCCTGTGAATCTTCCCTAAAATGGGGGTGGCCGACCCAACCATTTTCATCTCAGCCAAATTGGATGCAACAACGATGGTGCCTGGCCTGACGCCTCCCTTCGAATCCCTGACTGGAAAAAATAAACACTGAGCCACAAGGCTAAGAAGTCCACCAGATGGGTCTATTTTGGGATTCTCTGATCCACATTGTACCCCCACATACAAAATTATCCTACTTCTAGAGTCGTCCAGAATGTGCCAGAAGTACCCCTCTTCTCTATTCTAGGGAAAATAGTAGTATGAGTATAGTTGGGCCACTCCCCCTCATTCCTAGTAAGAAACATACCCATCCACTCATCTGGATGAATATCCTTTCTGGATTGAGTTTTGGAGGTCTTGGAATTCTTGAGCTTGTTGAAGATTTTCAATAATTCCCAAGCCAAAGCCTGAGTCTTCTCAGAATTTTTTCAAGTCGCCTTGGGAGGGATGAATTCATCATACATGTCGCCTATAATTGGAGCCCCTGAGATCTTGTATACATCCCACAAACTGATGCATACTTATCTATGATTGAGATGTAAAGAATTGGTTTATGGGCTCCAGCGGCTGATTAGCTCCAGTAAAAAGTCATCATTCTTGTACACATATGTCTGCCCAGCCCAGACAGCTTCATATGTTGCATCTCCTTTCAAATCCTTGACAAAATTTGCACAGGTTTGTCGCACCCAATATGCCCACATCCAAGTTGGATTCACGCCTCCTCCAGGACGGAATTCCCAACTCTTCTTCTAGCCTTTGGATTAACCCATCTAAGAATTTCGGAAGATTGAAGGATAACAATGTGGTTGCAGCTCGAGCTTGTGAGGTTTCAGATCTAGGGAACAAGGGCTATGATGTATTATGTAGGCCATCTCCACTGTTCTAGTATTAAAAAATGCTCCTCCAATTGAGATATTTTCTGAAGCAAAATTGGTGTAATTCTGAAATAAAGAATGTGGGAGATAATTATTTGCCTCTGGAATATTGACTTCTTGCAGATGACCATGCCCATATAGAGGCAAGTAGATGCTCTGTGGAAAATTACGATGATACTACTTCAAGTACTTTTCCAGATCTAGGAGAGTGCTATCGTAGATATCATAGTAATCATGGCCAAAAACGTTCATCATGTCATCAATTTTCTTGCTAGCCAGTTCATCAGCCATTCCAATTCTTCTAGGAGCCATTGAATTTGCACAAAGGTCAAATAATTAATTCTTAAGTGCATTGAGTTTTTCCTAAAATTTGTAAAGAAAAGTGATGAAATGGCTAATAAATTAAGGCTCACAAGTCCAATTTTGGTGAGCAAGTGTAACTGTGTCGCATAGGTTTTGGCGCGCAGGTATCACCACGCAGGTCAAAATACCTCTGCAAAAGCGCGACACGAACATAAGAAACGAAACTGCGGAAAATTAGCAACCTACGTGACGAGAGAAACCTGTGCATTGAGAGCTCAAAAGAGTTCAAAGCCGGGTTCTTTGCATGATAATGGCACGCATATTTATAGGCAAGGCCATAGACTTGTGTGCCGAGGCCTCCGCGGCACGCACCTGCGCGCCGCTACCTGTGCGCTCAAAACTTGTGAGACATTCTTCCTTAGTTTTATCCTTTACCTCAGAGTCAAATCCTCCTTCCTTTCAGATCCAAATCTGAGGGGGGACTTTTGTTGATGCTCCTTTCCGTCACAAAGTATAATGAATGAAAAGGGAAATACCATAAACATAAAGTGATTCATCCTTTGAAGAAACATCAAAAATAGAAAAAGGCTTGAACATGGATTTCTTTAATCATGGACTGCACAAGTTCCAAGATGGTCATGCCGGTATACCTGCACACCCAATTTGATTTTTTCCCAAGGTCTTCAGCAACCTATAAATACCCCTTTTTGTCCCCCCATTTCGAGGATGAAAAAAATCAAGAAACTCATATTTCATATCTCGGAACCCTAGTCTCTTCTTGAAGTCTTCTGAACACTTCTAGGGTAGTTTCTTACCTAGAATGGAAGATCTAGAGAGGGAAAACAAGGCCTATGTGTTGAAATTCATCAACACCCGCACACCTAAGTGTCTAACCCTTAAGGGAAATGGTTACACTTGCGCACCACCTTATCCCTTTAATAGAACCTACGCTCCACCCTTTTGAAAGTCTTTAGGGATAATACTAAGGGCTTGAGCCAAACCTTGCCCAAGTATTACCCTATGGGTTGATCGTCGTGCAAGTACACATGTGTTGCGTAGGTATACCTGCCCGACCAGGACCTGTACGCCCCACAATAATTGCACTCCTACCTCTTTTTGAGTACCCCTCCTGCCTATTCAACTCTAATCTTCAAATCCACATCTCCTCTTCAAGATTTAGCCTTCAGAACCCTATTCAAAGCCATTTATGGAATGATTCTTTGGTTGGATTCCTTATCTGAAAGGAGTTATGTGGAACGTCTCTCAAAACCTAGTGATTTACATACCTTCATGTCACTAAGGTGAGAGATTTCATTCATTCAACCTCATCCTTTAAGATGAGAAGATCTTTAATTTTGGCATTCTTCTTAGGAGTAAGCCCCAAGTCCCCTATTCACGGGACTCCTTTTAAAGAGTAAGACCTAGTCCAAGTTCTCTTAACCTGGGCATCCTCCTTAGGAGTAATCCCCAAATTCCAAATTCCCTTAAACTGGGCGTCCTTCTTAGGAGTAAGCCCCAGTCATAATTTCCCTTAACCTGGGCCTCCTTTTCAGGAGTAAGACCTAGTTATCAAGTCCCTTTAACCTAGGCCTCCTTCTCAAGAATAAATCCTAGTCATAATTTCTCTTAACCAGTCTTAATTTATTTTGGTTTGGACTTCCTTATCAGGAGTAACACTCAATCATAAGTCCCCTCTAATTTGGGCATCCTTCTCAAGATTAAGTCCTATGTTAACTATTAAAATCTCCATAAAGAACATATACCTTTATGGACCTTGTTCTTGGGTTTCTTCCCTAAATCAAATCCCAATCCTCATCTATCTTGGGCATTCATACATAAATAAGACCTAGATCATTTATTATGATTGCATCTTTCATGGCACAATCGTCAGGTTTTTACCAATACTTCTTGTTTCTCACACCGAGCATGACTCACGTGAGCTTATAGCGTAAAAGTAATTATGACATATTTCTTTGAGCCATCAATCATATATAAACCTCATACTTCTTTTCTCGAACTATGTCGGTTCTGATTCCTTTTCTAAACAAGGATACGTAGGTAGCCCATCTATGGGTACGATCCCAACTCAGAAATAATCCATGTCCTTCTGAATGACAATAAACTTCATGTGCCCCACTGAGTGGCTTTAAAATAAGTATGGTTATCATAATGACCAAGAGATTTCTATATAATGTGTTTAAGGATACCATTGACTAAGAATCTCTAACAAATACAAATGATTATCTATCGATGAAGAACCTCAAATACATATAAAAGATTCTCTAAATCTCATACATATCAATCATTGATTGTTAGATCTAAAGAAAAGCTCATTTTTCATACTTGGTAATTTAATAAGGATTCACGAACATAACTCAAATCTATAAAGAGAGTCCTGGAGTAGACAATAATTCCCCCCCAAAAGGTGTGATGAGTCTGACCTCCTATCCTCTTGACCAATGCATATTATTAAGCCTTATTAGTTCACAACTAATGAGCACCTACCTTTGGAAAGTCGGTCCAAATGGATATAGAATCATTGTATGTTTCCGGTTCTACGAACAAACCTGTTAGAAACCAATTGGAATGTTTGAACATTAAACAAACAAGTTCATCCCCATTTCCATAGGAAACAACCATTAATTCCCTCAACTTGGTGGGGGACATATGATATGAGGGAATAAATATTAGATCTGTTCCCAACACCAAACCAATCGACAACTCTACATACTAATCCAAAGGCAAGCTTAAAAAGTCATTTGGAAGTACCTCTCGGAATAAATCCACCATAAGAGGTAATCAACCCTTATAAACACCACCATTATCCTCTAACATGAGTGTAGATATCTGAAAAACATGATTACCCAATTCTGAAAGTGGAGATCTAGCACGGCCCGACTAAGGATCCCATTCATCATAAAATACTTGGTTACTTCCATCAGGTTCCACTCAAGTCGCTCGTCATCTATAACAATCTATGTGCACCTAAAAGCACACCATCCAATCCATACCGAGGATTGTGTACAATATTTCCATTTCCAAAATGAGAAAATATCATTCCAAATAGACCCCTGACATAGTGAGGGAACAAGAAGGACACAAAATACCTTTATCTCACTTCATACCTAATGACATCAGTAGCTCCATCACAAACAACATATGCTCAGTGGGAAAACTCAACGGGTTCACAAGGAGGGAAGATATAAATGAAAAATAAGTAGTAGTATAAAAAATAGCAGTTATTGATGTTGAAATAAAAATGGTACCTTGAACTATCAAAGGCCCTACATCCGGTTACACATGTGCTTAGTCTAAAAAATGGATATGCATTGTCTTTTCCTGAGTCTGATCACAACCACTGACCTGTGGCTCTAACCTGAATTGGATCTATCCAAAATAGGATCTAGTTCTTCTCACATGAACAAAAAGTTGAGATACCACTACCCTGGATGGATCTGACTAAGCTAATATCCCTCTAAAGCTATAGATCTTACACCAATCTGAGGTGGGCGCATCACTTTACACAAATGATGTTGGAGTCCAATAGATCTGAACCAATGGAAATGTTTGGGAGGAGATGTAAACCTTGGTCATATGTTTCCCACATTCCGGCATTGATGGAACACAACTAACCCAACATTAGAATCCATAGATGAAGACTTTTGGGAAGGATTCCTTGGACTACCACTTCCATTATTCCCTTGCTCATCATGATTCCTTTTTTTTCATAAGAACTACCAATGCCCATTACTGACACAACACTAAAGGAACAAGACCTTCCCTTCTAATGAATATCCACCATACAATCATGTTCAACCACATAATCACATGTCTTTATCTTAAACATAAATACCTGATAATAAATCTCTAGTTGTAACCCTCTCTTGAACCACTAAGCCTTCATTTTTTTGTTGGAAATGATTTCGAGTGCATACCGAAATAGCTTAGCAAAGAGGTCGGTGAACACCATCACTGACTAGTCCCCTTGAATAAGATCCATAAATTCATAGTATCTAGTGTAGGACAATACATCAATACATTATATGTCATTTAATATAGCCTTGATGTCTTTCTAGTTCATCTTCGCATGTTTACCTGTAACGACCCAGACTTTTGTCAATAAAATTTATCAGTTATTATAGTAATTTCATATAGTATAAATCACTTAGGGACCATAATAAAAATATTATAAATGAATAATTAATGAAATAAGAAGTACATCTATATTTTAGTGAACCAATACTAATAAAATAGTAACTTGACCTTTGGAATAGTAATATGAACATATGAGTAGAAAACAAGTCAAATGAATAGTAACTACACCCATGAAAGTATAAATAAAATTTATCTATCTTATAAATGAAATTTTTATATAATTATATCATAGTCTATGTAAAAAAGTGTTTTAAAAATTATTAATTAAGAGTTGGTATTTTGGTAAGTCATAAATATTTAATTACAATTTTATTTTTAATTTAGTAATATAACAGAAAATTTATTTTCATAAAATGTATCCATAAATTAATATTTTGATGTCTAATAGTTTTATTACTATTTTATGAGACCTTAAGTAATTTTTCAAAGTGTTATAAAATCAGTTATAATTTTAAAATCTGTATTTTCCATGTAAATGGAAATTTAAATTAAAAATTAAATTACTAATATTTATAAAATCATTTTGATAAAATGTAGTTCATTTATAAAGTCCACACATCAAAAAATTTGAACCATGTAGAAATTCTATCAAACCTACCCTAAATCACCTACCCCATTTCTATGATCTCTTAGTCTCATCAAAATACAAAAACGTTTTCCATAAGGAGGTTCTCAAGGAGGATAATTCCAAAAGGTAAAATCCTATTCTTTTTTCATTTAATTTCATTAAAGTTTCTTTTATTTTCATCTATTCTCCTGACATTATCTTATCCAAATTTCATGATATCTCAATAATGTTTTATATGCATGAATTGTATCATGTTAATGAAAGATACATTGTCAAAAATTCTTTCTCTCTCTCTTTTATTCTAAAAATGAAATAGCCACCCATGATGTGTCAATTTACCAACATCGTGGGCGATGCAATTTAATATTCCTTTAACGACATCAAGGACGTTAATAAAACCATTATAATGGTTGAAAAGTATTTTAAAATTTATTTTAAAACCCACTTTATGTTCTATATATATCATTTATACATAATACTAAATGATCAAATAAAACGAGTTCATTTTATCTCCAAAATTAACCTAAAATGATCATCTTAAACCTTTATTCAATGATTCATCCTCACACCATATAATCATCTTATTTATAAGAATATTTAAACTTTAATAATATAAATGAAAAATATGATAATAATTCTTCATATTTATCATCCTTTTACATAGATTTCCATTCATATATACAAGTGAACTGATCAGGAAAACTAAGAAATCGAACACTCCCCAACAATGGAATTAAACACTTTAACTCATCTAAAAGGACATAAATTTACATAATAAAACCATAATGAATCAAATTAATCTATAAATGTTTTTTTATTAGTTAATTAATCAATCTATCATGATTATACATGATATTAAAGGGAAGAAATCATTTAGACATGAGGTAATGGGAATTCTCAAACCGAACTCTCTTTCTTTGGTTTTCCATATTTCACCCCATTTTCTGTATGGATACTCAATTAATGTTCCTTAAATATAATTTCTTCATAATTATTTTATATTTTCTAGGATATGAATTTTTTTTACATGAGTTTATGAGAAACACAATGTTTTGCAAAATAATTATTCTTTAAAAAAACACACATTTTACTTCTCTAGATTGTTTCCTCTTCACTCAAGTTTGACAATTATAATATCATGTATATTATTCCTTATTTAATTTTGGAACCCAATTTTTGTCAATGTATTATTTATTAAATTAAACCCATTAATTTTAATGGGTTATTTCATGTCCAATATTGATATACATTCTATGTGTCATGTATAATAATGTAAATGTTATGATATGAAAAGTGCACACAAAATTATATAGCTAAATCTAAATGTTATGATGTGATGGGTCCATAGGGAATTATATAGCACTAAAATTACTTGGTTAATGTGATATATCTCATGATAAAAGTGAAATATGTGTGAAAAATATTCTATATTGCTTCTCAACTATGTGTGGTATTAAACCACTATGAAATGATGTTTCATTTTTTTGTATTTCCACATTCCAAGAATTTCCTTAATGATTACTCTCATGATTATGATCCTATGGTTAATTTATTATGACTATGACTACGATCACCCCGTGTTATATTTATTCATGTTATCATCTATCCTCTTAATGGGATTTTATCACACCCCTTTCTTTGATGTATATCCTCAGGTGACTTCTTGTATTAAAGAGAATTAAAGGGCCAATAAGAAGCTAGAGAAGAAGGAATTAAACTAATGTTTTTGTTTTATTTTGTAATTGATATTTATGATGCTAATTTTACTATGAAAATAAGCCTTTGGACCCTATTTTTTTTAATGATGTTACCCCTAAAATGATGTAATACGTTATTTAAGAACAATTTGGGTCATTATAGTTGGTATAGAATCATAGTTTAGTTAATTTGAGAATTAGGATTAGAGAACCATGGTGAAAACCATTAGTATGAGACTAAGTATAAGTAAGAACCTAAGAATATTTGTTTCAGAAAATTATATACACAAGGATCCCACAATATATTCCTTTAGACTTAATTTCACAAAGGAAAAAATATTTATTCATGAATTGTTGACTTATGTTTTGTTATAACATTTTCTATTTTAGAAAATGGTGGGAACCAGGAGGAACGAGGACAAGAAACTGTGTGAGGGACAATGTAGTGACTGCCTGACTGAAATTCCCAATTCCTTGGGAGGTGGATTCAAAATTTCATGGCAATGCATACCGAGATGTCTTAGGTTATGAATAACAACCTGAATAATGTGGTAGCCCTTCTTCACCTAAGAGAGAGCAACTTGTTATTGAGTCCTTTATTCGAAAAATCCCACCAATTTTAATTGAATCTTTTGATCCAATAGTTGTGGATTAGTGATTCAACTCAATGGAGAAGATATTTTTTGAACTTCAATTTTCTGAGACTGATAAGGTGACTCTGTCCATTTACCATTTAGATGGAGAGGCATATCAATGGTGGGATTTCATTAATAACACCAACCCGAAGGATGAAATTGAAGTGATGGAGTGGAAAGACTTTAAGAAAATGTTTCTTGACAATTATTTCCATCAAAATATTCATAAAAATATGGACATAGAATTAATAGAGCTAAATAAAATGGAAGGTGAACCTCTCATTCCCTACAAAGAATATTTCACAATTCTTGTATGGTATGATTCAGGTTTTTTATCAACAATGATAGAAAAATTGACAGATTATTTAGTGGCTGAAAACCACACCTTCAAAATGATATTGAAATACAAGACTTTGGTTGTTATGAAGAAGTTTTTTTATGTCCTCTCAAATTGGAGTTGGAGTTTAGAGATTGGTCCCTTGGATATGGTGATAAGAAACGAAAGATAGAGTTTCAAGCATGAGGATCTAATAAGATAGGTAGAAAGAAAACTCAACCACCCACATTTCAAAAATGTTGGAAGAAGAATCATGGGAACTTACTCACAGGTTTGGTTAAATTATTCAAGTATTTGGGAGAATTCCACCAAGATCATGAATATGAAAAATACATGAGGAATAAAGACAATTTGGTATAGGAAAGGAGAGCACCACCCATGGTCCAATGGTACAACTATAGGGAGAAAGGGAACTATGGAATCCATTTCACTAAACCTTGAGTCCTATAGGGTAATTGGAGTCATCAAACACAAAATTCAAATCACCAAGGTAAGGATTATGCCATAACTAATACATAAATGGAGCAATAAAATGAATTCGTACAAGGTACACTTTCTATTCACTCAATAATGGAAAAGGTCTTATTTGATTCTGGTTCTATGCATTCCTTTATATCTTGAAAATTTTATAGAACAATTGAATATAATCCCCAAAACATTGAAGTAGATATGTACATAAAAAACATAGTGGTAAAATCATTGCAACCCAAGTGTTGGAATCTTCTCATGCTGGAATATGTGGGGAGATTATCCCAAAAAATCTCATGATAATTCCCTTGGTGGGATTCGTTGATATAATGGTAATGAATTGGATCATATTATACAGATCACATATCAACTATCAAGAAGAGTAAATATATTTTCATATTCCAAACCATCCCATTATCCTCTAAAAATGCAAGGAATAACAAAAATATCCTTTAGATAATCCTCCAACGGTGTGGGTGTTGAGTCCTTGTAAAAAGTATACCTCTCTCAAATGGTTGAGTCAAAGCATTGTATTAACCTAGGGGATAAGAACATTGTGAGGGAATAAAATGATGTATTTTCTTACCCAGACTTCTCCTAGATCGTGAGGTAGAGTTATTAATAGAACTCATACCCAGAACTACTCTCATATCAAAGTGTCCCTATAGGATGTATCATATCAAACTGGAGGAGTTAAAGAAGTAGATACAAGAGAATTTGGATAAAGGGTTCATACTACACAGTGCTTCACCTTGGGGTTCACAAGTGCTCTTTGTCAAGAATAAGGATAGATAAATGTGGCTATGTATTGATTATTGTGAACTCAACAGGACCACCATAAAGAACAAGTATCCACTTCTAGGGATAGAATACTTGTTTAGTCAGTTGCGAGAGCTCAGAACTTCTCAAAGGTGGATCTTTATTCTGGATATCATCAGCTAAAGGTGAATAAGTAAGATATTTAGAATAATTCTTTATATACAAGGTATGGGCACAATGAGTTTCTAGTGATTCCCTTCATACTTACTAATGCCCCTGCATTCTTCATGGATTTTATGAATAGAGTCTTTACAAATTACCTTGAATAATTGGTGGTATTTTTTATCAATTATATTATCATCTACACCAAGATAACGGGGAAACATGAAGAATATATAAGGCTTGTGTTGGTAACATTAAGGAATGAGAAGTTGGAAACCAAATTCAGTAAGTGTGACTTTTGGATGCAGTAAGTCACATTCTTGGGACATGTGATCACCAAGGATTGAATTTATATATAACCTTCAAAAAAAGGAAATTGAGTAATGGACTAAATCCTAGAGTGTTAGGAAAATTCTATTTTTATTGGATTATCTAGGTACTACTAATGTTTTGTGAGAAATTTCTCACAATTGTCCAGTTCGCTCACTAAGTTAACAAGGAAAGGGGTAAAGTATGTCTGGATGAAAGAATGTGAGGAAATATCCAAGTATCTACAAAGAATTTTTATCACTGCACCTGTACTCATGAGAAAGGATTATTTGATAGCCTATGCCTCACGAAAGTTTAGGATCCACGTGAAAAAGTACCCGACACATGATCTAAAGGTAACAACTATGATTTTTTCCGTGAAATTCTAGAGGCAATACCTCTACAGTGAGAACTTTGAAATCTATACTGATCACAAGGGACAAAATTATATACTCACATAAAAGGATCTCAACATTCATCAATGGAGATATCTAAATCTAATCAATCTCTATGATTTCTCTATTCACTATCATCTAGGCATGGTAGATAAGGTAGCAGATGCTCTTAGCAGAAAAGAACCTGCTACTCTATCCATGTTGTGGATTTAGAAAGACTATATCTTCGCAGATATGAAAATTATAGATTTTTAAATCATAATGGTAGAGAATAAATTCTACTACGGCCAAATTATTTCCCAACCATCTATCCAAGAGAAGATTAAGGAGGTAAAAAGGGATAATCCAGAGTTACAAATGAAGGGGAATGCTGTAAAGGAAGCGAAGCTATAAGAGTTCCATTTTGATGATTATGTTTTAATTTGGTTTGGAATTTGGATTTATATTCCTTCATAACATGGGATAAAGGATCTGTTAGATAATTTATACGGCTCTACTTTATCTATCCATCACATGAGTACCAAGATATATTGTGATCTTCATGAACACTTTTGGTGGGATAACATGAAAAAGGAGATTGTAGAGTATATCTCAAGGTTCTTGATATGATAGAATGTTAAAGTATAATGAAATAATTCAAAATTTATGATGCAACCATTTTCTATACCGATGTTGAAATGGTAGAATTCCACTATAGACTTTGTCATGGGTCTTCTGAAGACATCCAAAGAAAATAATTCAATATGGTTTGGGGTTCACCGACTCACCCAGACAACCCACTTTATCCAAACTTGGTAGAATATCTCACTTGGACAACTTAAAAGGATATATGTGAAGGATTTTGTGAGACTTCATGGGGTTCAACTCTCAATTTTATCAGATCATGATTCTAGGTTCACATCGAAACTCTGAATTAGTCTTCAATACTCTTTAATTACTAAATTAAATTTCATCACAACTTATCACCCCCAAACTGATGTATAATCTAAAATAAATATTTAGATATTCAAAGATGTTCTTAGAGCCTTCTCATTAGAATTCAATGGTGGATGGGAACATCATATCCAATTAGTTTAGTTATCATACAACAATATCATTCACTCGAGTATTTAGATGGCTTCTTATGAAGATCATTATGAAAAGCGATGTAGAAATCCAAACTATTGGGATTAATTTTGTGAAATAAAGATACTTGTACCTAATATTATGAAAGAGATTATAGATATGGTTTGATCCATCCATAAATATTTCAATGATTCTCAATTTTGTCAAAATATCTATGTTGACAACCGTTAAAGGGATCTAGTGTTTGACAATGGAGAAAAAATACTACATAGAATATCACCATGGGAGAGAGTCAAGTGATTTGGACCTCTTTGTTTCATAAAAAGAGAAAAAAAATTTCCTCAAAAGGTTCGCAAGGAGGATAAATCTAAAAGTAAAAATCCTCTTCCTTTTTCTTTTAATTTCTTTTAAATTTCATTTATTTTCATCTCTTCTACTCACCCTATCTCATCGAAATGAAATTATATCTCTAGTATGTTTGATATATTGTAGTGATATCATGTTATTTGAATATCCATCATCAAACTCCTTTACATCTCCCTTTTATTTTAAAAATGAAATCATCCCCTGTGATGTAACAATTTACAGACAATGTGGGTGATGCACTTTAATTTTCCTTTAATTACTATGAGGATGATAATAAAACAATTATAATGGCTCAAAAATGTCATAAAAATTATTTTAAAACCCTAATTACATTCTATAACTAACATTTATACATAATACTAAATGATGAAACAAAATGAGTTCATCGTATCACCAAAATTAACCTAAAATTATCATCATTAATTTTTCTCTAATGATTCGCCATGATACCATATAAAAAAATTCTTTATATGATCATTTAAACTTCTAGAATATCAAAAACAAAATATAATAAAAATTCTAGATATTTATCATCATTTTATAGGAACTTCCATTCATTCTTACAAGTGAACCAATCATGAAAACTATGAAAAAAACACTCCCCAATAATGAAATTAAACTATATAACTCGTCTAAAAGGATATAAATGAAATTAATAAAATAGTAATGAATCAAATTCATCTATAAATGATTTTTTATTTTCTAATTAATCAATCTAATGTGATTATAATGTAATTTAAAGGGAATAAATCATTTGAACATAAGGTAAGGGAAATTCTTGAACCCAACTCTCTTTATTAGTGTTTTCTCTCTTTCAACCCATTTTCAGTAAGAATAAAACATTAATGTTATTTAAATATCCTATATTCATAATTATTTTATCTTTTTTTATATAAATATTTTCTAATTGATTTTATGAAAAACACAATGTTTTCCTAAATAAATCTTATTTCAAAAGAAAAACACACATTTTACATCTCGAGATTATTTCTTCTTCACTCATGATTGATGATTTTTATATCAAGTATGTTATTCCATTTTTCATTTAGGAACTCAATGTTTATGAATTTATTCTTTATGAAATGAAACAAATTTAGTTATGTTTGTTATTTTATCTCCAATATTGATATATGTTCAATGTGGCATGCATGATAATGTAAGTGTTATGATTTGACAGGTGCACATAGAATTATGAAGTAGAATGTAAATGTTATGATGCGATAGGTGTGCTAGGAATTATATTGAACTCAAATGAATTGGGTAATTAGATTTATATCATGATAAAATTGAAATATATGTGAACATGTTTCTATATTTGTTCACAACTATGTGTGGTACTTTACCACAAAGTCACGATGTTTCATTTTTAGGAATTTCCACATTCCAGGCATTTTCTTATGGTTTCCTCTCATGATTTTGAATCTATGATTATGTTATGATGATGATTCTTATTTTCACCCCATATTATATTGATTCATGTTCTTATCTATCCTTTTACTAGTCTTTTAGATAACATATTTATTTGATTTATATCCTCAAGGGACTACTTGTACTATGGGGAAGTAAAGGGTTAATAATAAGCTAAAGAAGAATGAATTAAATAAATGTTTATGTTTCATTTTTTAAATGTTATGTATGATCGTAATTTTTTCAATAAAGTAAACATTTTTATCCTTTTTGTGTAATGATTTAATGTTTTTATCTTTAAAATTATGCAATAATATATGTAAGAAAAAGTAGGGTGGTTATATTACAAGTTTGGAACACTGAGTCCCTACATCTTTGACTGGGACCCTCTAGCAAGAAAGAATAACATTTCACCCTGAATTACTTATAAGTGTCAATAAATTCAAACATTTGATCTATATTCTCAAGAAAATCCTCTACTTATGGAGGTTTTGTTCTAACTTGGAAGGAAAGAGGATTGTTCTTGAGGAACTCCTGAGCTTTGTCCTTCCTAGGATCAGGTTCAACATCTCTAATCAGAGCAGGTCCAGGACCCACTCCCTATTCCAAATCTTGAACATAACGAACCATAGAATACACTAGTCTAAGATCAATTTTTATGCCAAAATATCTCCATAATTTTCCTATAGATGCATAGGAAATTTCTAAGGAGGTATATTTCTACAAGAATAAATAACCATTAGGAATAAAAATCAACCAAACCATTCTACAAATTTTCATCTATAATAAAAAATTTCAAAAGCTTTAATAAATCATAATATAACAAAATAAATCACAATAAATAGTAAAAAACAAAAAAACCACTCCACCCCCATCGGGTATCCTTATACAATATGCATCTTGTATGTACACCTAGGAGAGAAGTCAGAAAAAATCCCAACATCTGAGGTTGAATTAAGATCTTTCATGAGGTGTGATGGCCAAGAACCCTACTTGAAAATAGAACCTCAAGCCCTAGTATTCCAAGCTCTCATCTTTCGAGACTGGTCCCAAATATCATAACCCAAAAAGTGTGTGACTATATCTGAAACCATTTTTTCATAAACCAATCTAGGGTTCCATTCAACCGAACACCTGAACTGGCTCGTGGCATGGTCCGAAGGGTGTTACCAATCCCCAAGAGCTAGAAACAAGTGCCAAGGTATCAACAATAGAACTTGAGAATGATTTCACCAATGAAAGAATCATAATAAACAACTATAATAAATAAACCAGAACTGAATAATCACAACTGGACAAGGCATAAAAATTATTAGATTAAATTTTTACAACATTTAAACAAAAACAATGGGCTGTAACAAAAATGGGAAACATGTCACTATCCGAAAAACCACCATGAAATAAGATGATCATCATCCTCTATCCCACACCACTACACCTAGAATGGTAGACCATAAGAAACCCAAACCACCATCTCCAAACAACTTAACTCTACCTGTGTAAAACATAACCAAGTCTACTTACACCCAAAGGTGTAAGTTTTTTATGATAAGAATCCAAATAGTATGCCACCAAAAAAATATATTACATTCCATTAACATTATATGATAAATAAACATGCATGTTTTATAAAATAAAAATTAGAAAAAAATTTATGGAAAACATTTTAATGATAACCACGCTTTCATTATAAATAACTAGAAAAGTATACTATATGACAATGGTAAGTATGATATCACCACGTGACACTAAGTATTATGGAAACCCGTATTGGTACTAGCTAGAAATTGGACACTAGGCGAATTGCATCTCAGTGAAAAGTGGTATAGAAACCACAACCAAAAACATTCTCATGCATCAGCCACTAAAAGGGGACACCCCTTTGGCCTAGTGGTCTCCAATCATGATTATCATTTAGTTATTTTTGTATCGTCAATCCTATTAGAACAATCCAGGATGAACCACTTCTAAGTCAACTAGCATAATAGTCTTAGTTTTCCCACCTAGTTACTAAGGATTCCCTTCATGCTCAATTTTCATTCCACATGTCACATATAACATCACTTTCACATATACATAAACCAAACATCATAAACATACTAGATAAATCAATACCATCACAACCAAAATGAATTTTAAACCCAACACACAACAAAACCCTACTAAAACAAGTCATTCACCCCTAACACAATTTATTATGCATGTATAATAATTTTAAAAGATCATTAAAAATTTACTACAAGGGTCCACACTTGAAAAAAAAACCCATTTTCCTTTAGAAAAACCACATTCAAGTTATACATAACTCAAAATTATTCAATAAAAAATTCATACCAGAAAAAAATCATTGATCAAATTTAAAAACTTAAGAAAGTATATCAAATTCATCAAATAATGTGGAAGCATGGAACCACCTACCTCAAATGTAGAAATTTTCTAAATCTGGTGGAAAAAAACAACCGCACACCAAGAGAACCCTATAGTGGTACGATTGAACCATAGAAATCCAAATTAAACCCTAAAAATCAATATCTAATAATAAATATCGTAACCAACCAGCTGGAGAAGTGAAACCCTCAAGAAAGATGAAGAAAACCCTAGAAAAGAGGAACAAAAACTGAGAGGAGGGAACTTACTTGATGAATTGTGAAGAAAATTCACCAAATAAACCTAAAAATGAATATAAAAGGAGAAACGGGAGGGAGGGGAAGAACCTAGGGATTGAAATACCAAGTGGGGGAGAAATATGGTGATTTGAGGTTAAATCAGATGACCAGAAAACGGGTAAAATTCACATTTTTAATGGTCTGGACAGGCTGCATAGTTTGAAAAATGTGTGGTAGACGTGTGATTGCCACAATCTATCCCGTACATGATGAACAGTTACCCACACAGTTTGAAAAACCATGCAACAACTGTGAATTGACCACTATTCAAGAAAAATCACAGGCCACATGGTTACTTAGGTTGGGAAGCACAGTTTGGAAAATCATGTGCCTGATGCTGTAAGTCTAAAACATTGATTTTTCTTTAAAAACTCAAAGAATACCCAAAGAATAAAATCTAGATAAAAAATAAAAATAAAAATTCCTAAAAATAAATCATGGGTGTGATAGAATATATTTCTATCAAAAATACCTTTGGTGTGCACTGTGCACCAAACCCTGGGAGGACTATTTGCGATAGGGTATATATCCCCATCACCAATACCATATTATTTTTTTGTTATTTATGAAGGGAGTTCCTACCATCGAAAATAAAATGTCAAAAGGAAATTATTTGTCATGATACCCATCAAAAATAATTTCCATCATTTTAAGTCATTTGAGAAGGTATTTTCTCTCATTGTAAATAACATGTCAGTAGATGGTATTTGTGATGGTGCCCGTCGCAAATACTCTTTTTTAGGTCCGTAATGATTAATAATGGTGGTACTATTTACGATGGGTCTAGTAAAAAATAATAGTATTTGTGATGAGATTACTATCACAAATGATCTAACATATATATATACCCCTCAAATTTTTTCCATTTCATTCTTCTATAAAATCCTCTCTCTTTCTCTGCTCTCTTATTTTTCTGTTTAAACTGTTCAATTGTTTAAACATTTCTGGCAGTTGGGGTCATATCTTAGTTGTCCAGGCCACCCTGTAATCTTGACTCAACCAACGTTCAATACCTAGAGCCTAATATTTATGGATTTATTGTGGCTTCATGCAGTGTATTTTGGTTTTCAGGCGATTTAGTTAGGGTGGAATGCATTTGACAGATGAGCTTGGTGGGTAGCGAAGATGATTCTCACGATGCGGCGGGTGGGTGCGATATCTGTTGGCGATGGGATACTTCAGGCATTAGTGATAGGGGTGGTCTGGCTTGATAGAAGAAGAGGAAAATGGGATAGTGGGCAGGAGTTCTCTCTACAAGGGCGTGAAGGTGGCTATGTCTGACAGTAAAGCTCACATAGCGGTGTCAGGGTGTTTCGGCTGGTCAATGCAGGTCTGTTTGACGGTGTGGTAGTAGGCTTTAGCAGGGCATGAAGAAGAGCTCAGTTGGTGGTGAACGGCTGATGACAGGATTTTGGCTGGGCGGTGTAGGTTTGTTTGTGAGTAGTGGCGGGGCTTTAGCGAGGCACGATTGTGAGGTCTACAGAATGAAAAATAAAAAAGATTTAAACCAGTAGTGTAGATTAGATGGGGTTGAGAGATTATTTTCCTAGCTTACCAGGCTACCATATTTAGAAAAATGAGAGGGTATGACTTCTTCCATCAAGACCAGGCATCGTGCAATTCACGGGGCAATGCTTGCTGTGTAGCCTTGTAAAGTATGGGAGTTTGAAAAAAAATTATATATATACTTGGTGGATCTCTCTTGTGGTGACAATCTCCTAGGAATTCAGGGGCCATGTATGATGTCATATGCCTCTAGGCCTAGAGAGCATGTAAGGTTCCCCCTCAACCATTTAAAGAGGATTATGCAAAAAAAAGAATGGCATTCAGGCTTTCGGGTAAGATTTAAGTTTTATAGGGGAGCAACTTTCCACCTTTGCATCTGCTGAAAGATTCTATTTCAAGGTATTTATTTAATGTTTTAATTTTTTTATCTAATTTATTTTATTTTATATTAATAATAATAATGATTAATTATATGTAACTAGATTTAATTAGAATTTTTAATTTTATTTTTCATTTATAATTTTTAGAAGTATTTATTTTTTATTTGGAGTAATGTTTTTAATAAAAATAAAATAGTTTTAATTTGTAATAATTTGTTTTAATTATAAGTAATTACTAATAATTCGTTGTAATTACTAATAATTAGCACTAATTATTAATAATTAGTGGTAAATAGAAATAATTTGTGGTAATAAGTAATAATTCTTCGCATTTAGTAAAAATTAGTAATAATTTGTTAAAAGTAGTAATGATTTGTAAAAATTAGTAAAAATTTTAAATAATTAGTAAAAATTTCTATAATTAGTGGTAATTAGTAATAAATTGTGGTAATTAGTAAAAATAAGTAACAAATTGTTATAAACTAATAAAAATTTGTAAAAATTATTTGTAATTAGTAAAAAATAGTGGTAATTAGTAAAAATTATTAAAAAATTGTAAAATTAAAAATATATTGTTATATACTAAAAAAATTAGTGTTAGTTAGTAGAAATCAATAACCATTGGTAAAAATTAGTAAAAATTAGTAAAAATTCGTAGAAATTTGTAAAAATTTGTAAAAATTTGTAAATATTAGTAATAATTAGTAATATTTAGTGGTAATTAGAAATAATTAGTCGTAATTAGTAATAATTAGTGGTAGTTAGTAATAATTAGTGGTAATTATTAATAATTAGTGGTAATTAGTTATAATTATTTGTGATTAGTAATAATTAGTGTTAATTAGTAAAAATTGGTAATAAATTGTTAAAACTAATAAAAATTAGTAAAAATTTATGGCAATTAATATAATTAGTGGTATTTAGTAATAATTAGTGGTAATCAGTAATAATTACAAATAAATTGTAAAAGTAGTAATAAATTGTTAGAAACTAATAAAAATTAGTGAAAATTGGTAAATTTTATTTATAATTATTAAAAAATATTAATAATTAGAAATAATTTGTAGTAATTAGTGGTAATTAGTGGTAATTAGTACAAATTAGTGGTATTTAGTAATAATTAGTATAATTAGTAATAATTAGTGGTAATTAGTAATAATTACTGGTAATTAGTAGTAATTAGTGGTAATTAGTAGTAATTAGTGGAAATTAGTAATAATTAGTAGTAGTTAGCAATAATTAGTGGTAATTAGTAAAAATTAGTGGTGATTAGATAAAATTAGTAAAAAATTGTAATAAACTAATAAAAATTAGTAATAATAAGTAATAACTAGTATTAATTAGTAATAATCAGTGAAAACTCACTATAATTAGTAAAAAATAGCATTAATTAGTAAAAAATAAGGATAAATTATAATAATTATTTCAAATTAAAGGTAATGACTAAAAAAAGTTAAAATAAGTGTTAATTAGTAAAAATTTGTAAACATTATTGGTAATGACTCAAAAGTAGAAACAATTAGCGATGACTAGTAAAAATTAATTAAAAGGTGCTGTAAACTAGTATTATTAGTAATAATTAGCAGTAATTTGTAGAAATTAAAAGTAAATAACTAAAATGATTAAATATTGATGCTAATTAATAAATATTATCATTAAATTAGTTTGAATATTCAAAATTGTTCGTAATTAGTCAAAATTAATAAATATTATATGTAATTAGTAAAAAATTGTAAAAATGAACATTAAATCACTATAATAAGTAATGATTAATGTTTATTTTTAAAAATTAGCTTTAATTAGTAAAATATAATGATAAATCACTATGATTATTAAACATTTACATTAATTTGTAAAAAATAGTGATAATTAGTTTTAAATCACCATAATTAAGTAAAATTTAACAATAATTAGTAACAAATATCGGTAATTTGTAATAATTAGTGGTTATTAGTAACAATTAGTAATGAAAAGTGGTAATTATTTATACTTAGTAATAATTAGTGGTAATTATTGGTACTTAGTAATACTTTTAATTTTTAGTATAAACTACTAGAAAACTGAAAGTGAAAAAGGTCGCCAATTTATAGGTGATGGAAAATGAAAAATTTAGACATAATTGGCATAAATTGGAGCAATAAAAAAGTTAGACATGGTTAGCATAAATTCATTTTATCTCTTAAATATTTTAAAATCAATTATTTGCACCTTTTTAGTAAATCATTGAATTTACAATGTTTAGGTGATTAAAAATGACCAATTTCTGCCAACCATATCCAAATTTTTCATTTGGTTGCTAGAACCGAGGATTACAGGATGTGACGTGTCGATGGAAGTAGAAGTAGTAGGAGGAGATAAATTGATGACATGACATGGTTGACATAAATTGGTGAAATGAAAAATTTGGATATGGTTGGTATAAATTTGTTTCATTACCTCAAAATTGAAAAATATATGATTTAAACCTTTTTAGTAATTCATAGAATTTCTAATCTTTACGTGATTAGAAATGACAAATTTGTACCAAGACTATCCAAAATTTTCATTATGTCACCAGAACCAGGGCAGGTAGGATATGACGCGTTTATGGAAGGAATAATATCAGTGGGACGAGATTTGTTGATGATTGGACATGGTTGGTATAAATCGGTGGAATGAAAAATTTGGACATCATTCACATAAATTGGTTTTATCACCTGAATGTTGTAAAATATTTGATTTATTCCTTTTAGTAAATCATATAATATCCAATATTCATGTGATTATAAATGACTAATTTATGTGAAACATGTCCAAATTTATCATTAGGTCACCAGAACAGAGGTAGGCAGGATGTGACATGTCGATAACAGTAGTAGAAGCAACAAGAGGAGACATTTCAATGACATGAGTGTTAGAATGAGAAGACAATGAAGTTCTTGCGATTGTTATTATAAATCAGAAATATTTTGTATTAATTAGTAAAAATTAGTGATAAATTTGTAAAAATTAGAAATAAATTAGTAAACATTAATGAGAAATCAGTATAATTATTAAAAATTTTTAAAAATCATAAATAATTAGTAAAGATTAGTGAAATTGAACATTAAATAACTATAATTAGTAAAAAGTAATGGTAATTAGGAAAAATAAATGGCAATTAGTAAAAATAAATGGAAATTATTAAAAATCAATGGTAAATAGAAAAAATTTATAATATTTACAAGTAAATTATAATTTTTTATTTTTTATTCTTTTAGGGATTTTCTATTAATTATATCAAATGCTTACAAGATAATTTATTAATTTTAGATTTTTTAGAGAAATATGTAACAAGGAAGTTAAAAACATTCTTTATAAATGACCGAGAATTGATAAATCATTACATGAGTCCAAATGGTTTTGGTATAAATATTATATATTTTTAGGGCGTTGAAGATTTTTTATCATTTTCATCACCAAACTAGAATTTGTTTCAGAAGGTACAATTAAGTATCAATGTAAGAAATGTGATCTGAGGAGGTTTTTCGTATTCAAAAATTCTGGGGGTCATCTATTGTATTTTGGTTTTCAAATAGATTATATTTTTTGGTATCAACATAGGGAATGTCATTTCATAGAGGATATTAATAATTCGGTTCCAGATCCATCACAGTTTCAAAATTTATTAAAATATGTGGCTGGTATATCTTTTCAAAAAAATGAAACTAATGATGATATTAATTTAACTACTAAGTTTGAACCATATAAATTTTATAAGTTGTTGAATTCCACTAAATATTTATTATATCCTAGTTGCGAGATAAGAAAATTTTAAGTAATTGATTTTTTTTGACAATTAGATCAAATAATGAAATATAAAATAGTTGATCTAATTAGATATTATCTTTGGTTAAAGCACTACTACATAAAGGAAATTTTTCACTTATATATTTCTATGAGGGAAAGAGACTGGTATGAAATTGGGTCTTGGTTAGAATATGATTCATGCTTTTTCAAATGATTTCATCTTATATTATAGTGAAAACGAATTGTTGGTTATTTTTCCTACATGTGTAAAATCAAGGTATAAAGAGGCTCAACATGGAATGTTTGGATTGATTCTTGTAAAATAGTTGAGCTATTTGTTGCTCAAACTGAGATTACAATGTTTATTTATATCTCTAAACACATTGTCATTGATGTCATGGAAAAAAATATTTCAACCAGTAAAAGCTTAAATATTCATTGTGATGGTGATTCATGGAGGTATTTTGACCAAGTACATCCTTATTTTTCTTCAGAAGCCTTAAATATGTGATTGAGTCTTTATACTAAGGGTTTATGTGCATTCTATTTCTATGGCATTTGATAGTATTATTGGCTCATATTTATCACTTTGTATATTTTATCCCCATTGATGTTGATGAATGTACCATATATCTTTTTGACCTAATAAATTCCAAGAAATCCCAAAAATAATATTGATTTTTATTTTAATCCATTAGTGGATGAGTTAAATTTACTGTGGAGTAATCATTTTAGTACATATTACATCGTTGAAAAACAAAATTTCCTAATAAAAGATGCATTAATGTGGTCAATTAGTGATTTCTCACCATATGACATGTTATTCATCTAGAGTACACATGGCCCAAAATCATGTCCATATTGTACTAGTGACAAAAAAAGTTTTTTATTATCTTCAATGGAAGAAAAAATTATTATTTTTGGCTATCATGGAAGATTTATTTCTACCAATCATCCTTTTAAGAAGAACATATATCATTTCATAAAATGTACAATTAAAAGAGATAGACCCCCAATATTGATCTCAAGTACTGATTTGAAATCTATTTTCTCCCATTAACATTAGATAGATGATAAATCAAAAAAAAATAGATGGATTTGGGAGAGAAAATAATTAAATAAAATGTAGTATTTTTTGGGATCTTTCATATTGGTCTGATTTGTTGGTCTGTCATATGTTGGATTCCATGCATATTGAGAAGAAATTTTTTGATAATATATCTTATATAGTGTTGGACACACCTGGTAAGACCAAAGATAATATAAAGGCGCGATTATATATTTCCCAACTATGTTGGTGACCATATCTTGAGTCGTTTGAAATGTTATATCATAGAAGATAATGAAGAAAACCATGGATTATGCACTTTCCACTGACTTTATTTGAATCAATGTATCATTTTATATTAGATTTTCCACATAAAGAAAAATGTGGAGGGATGGTACAGTTCTGATAGATGTATCCATATGAGATAGATATATATAGAAACTGTAGAAAAAGATATGAAACAAATCATTAGTTGAAAGGTTAATTTCATAAAATTATTTATTGGATGAATTTTATTTATTACCATAATATTTTCCAACCTAAATATTCTACAAAACACAATTGAGTGGGTTATACTGAAGTACTTATTGACGATGCTCTAAACATTCAATTATCAGTTTTTAATCCGCCTAAATTTGGATTTGATGGAGTTCATCAATGGTGGAATTCAAATGATGAATATCATAGGGTGGATACATATTTTCTACTTATCATTGAATAAATAACATGATTTGTATAGTGAGTGCTGCTACTATATATTCTTTATTTTTTAAAAAAATTATAAATAAATATTATTTTATTTCAAGATTATATTATGAGCATATCAAGAAATAATTTTCACAAATTATAATAGATACACCTGAAGAACATCGAAAACCTAATTTTTCCTACTAGTTTCAAAGACTAGTATAGTAAATTGTTTGTGGTTTAAAATATGAAATAAAATTATTATTTGTTATTTTGTAAAAAAAATCAATTTTTTAGGTATCAAAACATAGTGATTAAATTGATAATCGATTGTGTGTATTGAGTAACCCATCATCCAAAATATTTAAATATTATAATTCATATGTGTGTATGGTTTTCAATTTCATACATGTGAATACGGTGAATAAAAAAACAAAGAATAGTGGTTAATTATTGAGAGGTTATCATCATAGAGAAAGTGAAGTTGACTTTTATGGCATGCTTGATAAAATGATTGAGTTTTGTTATCTAGGACAGAATTATGTAACAGTGTTTAAATGTCATTGGTTTGATACTGATTTAGGATTGTGTATTAATTCGCACCATTAAATCATTGATATTAAATATAAAATTATTCTTGAATTAGATGAACCATTTTTATTGGGTCATCAAGCACACCAAATATATTATGCCAAATATTGTTCTATTTCAAATGAGTTAATTGAGTTTCGAAACATCATAAAAATAAAATCCTGTGAAAATTAGTTTATGCAAAGTGAATGTTGTTCAACTGAAGTGTAAGTAATTGAAAATTTTCAAGAGACAATTCCAAATAAATATTCTCAATTAAGAGACCTGAATATCGATGATGACACTCTATAGTTATGGGTTTATGGTGATGATGATATCGATGATGTAATAAATGAATTTGAATTAACAAGTGATGATGGAGCTAGAAATTCTATCAAAAATGATGAAACTGATGAGGAAGATGAATATATTGACAATGTCATATATGAAGACGAGGTTGAAGATGAAGAATGACACAATATTTATTGGTTCTAGTCAATATATATAAATAATACTCATATTATTTTATTTAATGACAACATTGTTTTCATGTTTTAGAAGGATGAGAAGAATTATGATGACATCTTTCAAGACCTCTAGGAGGCTATACTACCTGGATATGAGCCTAGTGATAAGTCATCAGAACCTCATGTTCCTATAATTTCCTCATCGACTCTAAGGGGTTAGGGTCTAACGAGATTGATGATTCCTGACCATATTCCCAAGCAATGACCACATCTTGACTTTGATCCATGCATACTGTCGTATGTTTGGTTGTGTATTTTAGATAGTTTTCATTAGTTTCCATTATTTTTCATTAATTTATTTATGTACTAATTTTTTTTCTTTTTTTTCATAGAATTTTTAATTTAATAGTTGGGAAGGGTAGTTTTATTTTTCAGAACTATTTTTATGAGACATGAGTGACGTGGGACCAGGTTCCCATGGATATTCCACAGTGCATGTTTGATCACTGGATGCTACGTAAATAAATAATATTTATTTTTAAATTTTTTTAATTATTAGCTTTATATTATTAAAAAATGCGAGGTTTATGGTATATTGTTGATGATATAATGAATATTTATATTAAGGAGGCCTGGGAGGTGTGTATGTGTCAGTTTTTTCATCAGTTTTTTCATAATTTGGTGAGGACAACCATGAAGAAGAAGAGAGTCATGTATTTTTCTCAGTATTTCTACGCCCATCAACCTGATTACATATTATCTAATGTTTTGAATGGGTTATGTTCATACGGTATGGGATATAGGTTTCATTGGAGAGGTTCATTTGGTTGGAAAAAGTATGGGTGGGAGGATTTGACACATTGCACTGGAATTTATACATTTATAACATATCGACGATATATGGTAAGTAATTTTTTAAATAATTTTTATAAATTTAAATGTTATCTATTTATTTTATACTAATATAAGTAGTTGAAAATTACAATATTTCAAAGTTCAACATTTATAAGAGCACGTACAATGATCATATAATTGGATATATTATAGGTGGTCCCCAACATTATATTGTGGTCAGTATAATTTTTTGAGTTTAAAAATTAACTGAAAATAATATTTTAACTATTTGATTTTCAAATTGTATTTGAAAAATTCATATAAGGTCATAAATTCTTAGAAACATGATGAGATTTAGAGTGAGGTTGAGAGTTATACTGCTAGTGTAAAATGATTCGATGATACAACATGGATGCATGCGATGATGTACGATTTCGAGAAGGGTCGAGTAGTTGGTATCGGTTCTCAACTGACGGCTGAAAGTTTTTTGGGTACTGTTGCATGGTCGATGTCTAGCTCAAGGGGAGCTCATGGAGATTATTCATCATCAGTTTCACAGTATGAGGTGTAGCTGAGAGCTCTGTGTGAGGTTATTGAGGACATGTATATATAGTAGGATTAGTTTCATCTATTGCACCAACAGTAGGAGGAGGAGATGCAGATATGTCAAGATTAGTAGAACAAGTACATGTGGTAGCTTGTTCGGGGATTAGGGATGGACTTCCCTCCCCTCCTCTTTTAGATGACCCTCCACCCCCTCCACATTTATGGATAATTTATGAACATATTTATTATGTTAAAATTTAAATAAAAATATGTTAAGTAAAATTTTTATTATTTTATATGTTTACAATTTTTAAAATTATTTTGATATTTTTTTATTTTTTTATTTTTTATTATTTTTTAAATTAATTTTTGAAGAGTTTATCAGAGATAAAAAATAATAATTTCTCATGGTACTACTGACCTATCGCAAATAGTTACTGGATGAAAAAACTATTTGTGATGGGAATGCTTCCCATCACAAAAAAACTATCTTTTGCGACGTCATTTTCAGTGAGGGGTTATTTACGATGGGGTCCCATTGAAAATAAATCATCAAAAATAATATATTTTATAGTTTTTTTAGATAGAAAAATAAGAAATGTTGTCCGATTATTTACCAATTCCTCATCCTGTGATTATTTAGATTTAAGGAGACAACAATCATCCATATCATCTTCATATCCGGAATAGTTATTAATACATTTTGTTTTCCAAGACTCGTTCCCCATCTCTTCTGGGCACGATACTATGTTTCATGAACTACTATGAGTATTAGTCATTTCATAACAGTTATCGATGATCACAGAATATGAGTTTATAGGATAACACCTAAAAGTTTTAGATCAGTTCTTTTTTTTAATTCAATTACACATTTCCTTCAAATCATTTTGAAATTATTTAAAACATTCAAATTTTGGGATTCCCTTTTTTAAAAGGCCCCTTTTTGTGAATTTATTTATTTTGTTAAATATTAATATTGTTGAATTCAATATGATGTACATGAATTGAATATGTTTGGATTCCAATTTGAGGAAAAAGTAGTATGAAGATGGTGTGAAAGAGTTCATCATGTTTTCGAAAGATCATGCATATGAACCTTATAAAATAATTTTTATATGTTTACACTATTATTTTTAAAGACTAATTAGTCAAGATTAGTTGTAAGAACACTTGATCTATCATGGAATAGATCAATGTTATAAATATTGGACTAAACATAGGGAAAAACTGAATATATGTACTGATTGGGAGAACACTACATTGTATGGATATTTTAATATGATTACAAGTGTGGATAATAAAGAATACCATACCAAGGATGTGATAATAGGTGTAAATTATGATCAAGATAATATGGAGTAAATGAAAATGATAGTTGAATATGAACTTCATGATTTTCCAAAATTATTTGATAAGTTAAAGAGTTGTGAAAATAATCCATTATTTAATGGCTGTACTAAATATATAACATTGTTAGCCGTATTGAAGCTGTATAATTTCAAATCTCACAACAGATGGAGTGACACTAATTTTATTGAACTACTTTCCTTTTTTAATTATGTTATCACAGAAGATAATGAGCTAACTAGATGAAAATATGATGCTAAAATTATTTTATGTTCAATGTGTATGATCTCTGAAATAATTCATGCATGTCCAAATGACTGTATACTATTTTACAAGGACCACAGATCACATATATAATTACTAAAATTTCGTTCTTATCAATTTAATAATGATTAATAGGGTTCTTAGAAATTTTGATGGTACTTTCTAATAAATCCATGGTTTATGAGCCTATATGAATACGAGAAGATTGCAATTAAGTTGATGTGTAAAGCATATACAAGAAATAAATTTGTGAAATTCTATCACCCTGTAGACTCTCCTTTGTGGAATAAAATCGATCACGAGTATCCTGAATTTTGAAATGAGCTGAGAAACCTTCATCTTGCAATATCTATCATTGGAGTGAATCCTTTTTGTTTTCAATGAGGTACTCATAATACATGACTGGTTATGTTGATAAATTATAACTTTCAACCATTTTTATGCTTGAAATGAAAATAAATTTTGTTATCTCTACTCTTATTAGGACCAAAAAAATTGGGTAATGATATTGATGTTTATTTAGATCCATTGATAAAATATTTGAATTTATTTTTGGGATTTATGAGATATATTTTCTGTTTTTTAAGAACTGAACATTTCATATTGAGAGCCATGTTGTATGGGGTGATAAATGACTTTCCTAATTATGAAAATTTGTTAGGATATATCAATAAGGGTACTCAAGGATGTACCATTTGTGAACAAGGTACACAGTCAATAAGGTTGAAACTTTCATCAAATATTGTCTTTCTAGGACATCATAGATTTCTAGTATGTTAACATAGGTACTGATCTTAGATGAAATCATTTGATTGGAGTTCAGAATAAGGTACAACACCATCTCCACTAATAGGTGATAAATTATTTGAGAAAGTAAAAGATATGGACACTCCTTTTGGTAATCCTTTTTTTGAAAAAATATATTAAAATCTATTTGAAAAAAGAGATCTATTTTTTTAGAATTACTACACTACAATTGTTTATACATCAGGTAATTTTTTGATGTCATGCTTGTTGAAAAAAATGTATCTGATAACTTCATTAGAAAATTACTAAATTCACCTGGAATTAAAAATTATTCAATTAAGTCTATGTTTTCATGATTTCCATGGGAATGCAGGAAGAGTGGTCACCAATGAATAGTGAAAAACTGACTTTTCTTCCTCTAACTACTTACTATCATTCCAA
Source organism: Viscum album (assembly GCA_963277665.1). Taxonomy (NCBI): domain Eukaryota; kingdom Viridiplantae; phylum Streptophyta; class Magnoliopsida; order Santalales; family Viscaceae; genus Viscum; species Viscum album. The sequence goes on from OY728166.1 coordinate 789,967,033, forward strand.
GCAGGAGAGATATCAGTTTTGTAACTTATTGAATGTTGTAATTTTCTATATGGGGTATTTATTTAATATCAAGAGTATTTTTTAATTAATTATTTTAAATTAAAGGATTAGAAATCACATTATTTTTATGTTTTGATGCAAGTTCTAATAGTTTTATCTTTATGATTCATTTTTATTAAGAATTTACATCACAGATTTATCAAACTCTCTTTCTTTTTCAAAGATATAAGCATCAAATTTATTGACCCAAATAAATTTTTAACTACAGAAAAGGAATTTTTCATCATTTTATATGAATTGTAAATTGTATTACCATCAAAATTCATTGATATCAAGGTTCACTTAATGGTTCAATTATTAAGAGAGATTCAACTATGTGGCCCTATACATTATAGATAGATATAACCCATTAAATGACACTAGAATATTCTGAAAGGGTATATAAAAAATAAAATTCATTTAGGAGGTTGTATTATAGAGTGATATATTGTTGAGGAATCCATTGAATTCTATATAGACTACCTATTCGGTGTGGAAATCATTTGTCCAATGAAATATCATCACATTAGGAGGCTTGTGGGTAAAGTAATTTCTAGAATATATGTTCTCAAAATAACTATTTTAGAAAGGGGGTAGGCCCACCATTATATTTTTCATAAAAGTTTAAGGGATTAACCATATATAAAAACCCAGAAAGGAATTTTTGGGAATATGAATCCATCATGGGATGAAATATGGATATGAAATTGAAATAATAATCCATTTATAGGATGGTTTTGAAAATATTTTTCTAAGGATTCATCTAAAAATCCACTTTCAATTTCAGAACAACTTCGAGGGCTTGCCAAAGGACCAAGTGTGCATGTATTATCGTACAGTAGTTACATTACCGAATGGACCGAAGGCCTTCCTTTTTATTTAATTATTGATAATCCCCATTTTAAGGGTTGTAGGGGAACCCTTACATGAATCGTATGCCCACGGCACAAGGCCCGACATGCTCCAAAGGCCAATACATGACCAGAAGGTCGAGATGCATTCTATGGACATTACATTACCCATTGGCCCAACCCACTAGAATTTTCCCTCCCCAGCTTCTACATCATTGATCTCCTTGCTCCCCACCTTGAATTTTTGATTGGATAGTATTTCTCCATACAAAGCTACACAATGCCTGGTCCAAATTACAGTTTTCCATTCCCTCATTCTTCCAATCTAGTTAGATCTTCTTCTGGTGACTGTTAATGTTTGATTTTATCCTCTTTTGGGGCCTACTCTATGTGAACTGGGGTACTCCAGAGTCTCTTTGACCCTAAGTCCCTAAGGCCTGAAGTAATTTGATGACCCGAAGGCCCTGAGACCTATAGGCCCAAACCGGTGGCCTGAAGGCCCAAATTAGGTGAATAGTAGAGATACACTTATGGATACTGTGATGCATGTATCTAATACAATTTAGGAAAATACATCATATATTGGAATTATAAAGAAAATGGGAGTTGGATAATACAACATTCTAGGTGCCTAATTTTCAGGGCTAGTGTGTTCATAATAGGAGTTATATTAAAATAGATGAATTGAAATTTATGAAAGTAAATTTCAGTAAGTAAGAGTACAAATATGAACCATTTATAATGAAATAATAGGAAATATAAGTATTTTATGTTCTAGATCTTGAAAATAAAAAATGGTAAATTATTCTTTTATTAACCAAAAACACCAAATGGTCAGATGAAAATTCAACTGAGGATGACCCTTTCATTGGGATTCTATAATCATTTCACTGTGGTTCCAATGTATAAGTGGTCTTCTTTTTCATAGAATACTAAAATGAAGGTATTTGGATACTCAATAAACTGGTCAAATAACTTCAAATTTTTTAAAAAAGAGAGTTTAATAATTAGGTAATATTTTTTTAATATACATTTCACTACCTTGAATTATTATCTATTCACTATTGAATTTATATAATCTATATAAAACGCTCCACTAATTCTAAAAATAATGACTTCTATATATGTTAATGCTCCCAATCCCAAGGAGTAATAGGTTTCTTAACCTAATGGTGCTACCAATGTAGAGGAAGAAAAACCTTCAACATATTCCAATGATATCAATACATAGAAACAATATATTAATGATCTTAAACCCGAGGAAATGGTAGAAGATGAAAAATGGGTGTCCCAAAAAAAAAGGAACGTCGTATTGTAATAGTGTTAGAAAAAATTATCAAGGTGAGGAGAAAAGTAATCAAATTTTAGGTTGGATAGAATGCATGTAGCTAGGATATTAACCCCAATAAGGTCATGCTTAGTAGTTATGTTGTGATCACTACTCGACAACGTGTTCCAATTGATATATATTCGTGGCACAATGTTGTGACCACACTTAAGACACTGATTTTGGAAGAGATTTGGATACAATTATGATATACTATATTTATTTGACTATGAAACAAAATGATAAAACGTTAACTTACTCTTCATTATCCCTTAAAGAGTGCATTTATAGTAGATAACTAATAAATAAAATTTGTATTGATGATTGCTGGAAAGGCTCATAGAAGCTTTTTCATAATTGTTATGATGTTTAATAACAAAGATGTTGTTGGTAAAACAAACCCATACCCACCATATATGTATTCACGCCTGATAATCCAAGACACGTGGGATGTTTTTATTGGTCATCATGAGGAGACATCTTTTTAGGTACATTATGATTGGATATACATTGTTTGACAATACAGTTATAAGTCATTTTGATTAATAATTGTTAATTTATAAAACAACAATTGAGTGTTGAAAATAGAAAATAGGTATAAAAATCAATGTACCCATACCATAAAGTAACTATGGGGTATGATTTACTTGAAAAAATGGTACTTATTTTAAATCTACTATAATAATTTTATGTAACAATTAACAAAAACATAATTATGTTCTTATATTTATTTAAAGATTAATAAATCAATATCCAAAGCCACTACCACCCCATATAATATGTTATGAAAGGAGGAATATGTAAATAAATAAGGGATACTAATAGATGAAAACACATAAGAATTTTGAGATGCATGTGTAAGTATGACATAATAATATAAATATTTTTCCTTAAATAGGTATTACATAATAATGAAGATTTATTTTCCAATATTTTTTATCCAACTTATATACATGAATCATTATCATATATACCTGATGAACAACTACTACCAATTAACTTGAAGTGGCTAGAATAGTATGGTAGATTAAAAGGTTTGGGTTTTGTGGTGTCACCTCGAACATATTTTGAGAAAAGAAATGAATTGGGGGATAAAGAAAAGAAAATAAAATACATTCAGGCACAACTAGTTAACCTTAAATAAAAATATTAATTCATAGTTAGAGTTGTTATAAAATTTTATGGGAAAGAATCAAACAGAAGAAAAAACAGAACCAAACCACTATGTAATAATCCCCCCCACAAATTTTGGGACAGTCAATTCCCTCAAAGGGAAATCTTAGAATATGTAATCTTTATTACCATAAATGTTTCAATGAAATTTGAATCAAGAGAACACTGATACCTTTCCTGTATGGATATTATAAAAGGTCAAAATGATTTTGATTTATATCTATTAATACCCAGAAACAACCTTGTTGCGAGGGGAACCATGGACAATATCGAAGGAGATATCCTACACAACAAACAAATTCCAAAAGGTTATGTGAGAGTGGTGATTAATATAGGTCAAGAGCCGAGCACCTAACTACCTATTCCAATTGATGACATAGATATTTATATGGGAAATCAAGCTATTAATACATTCATATCATGTCTATTAGATCTTGTAAAAAACAATTCAACAAGGTAGTATTAATTTCTAATTTCTTTTTCATGAAAAATATTTAACAATTAATGGAAAAACGTCTGAACCAATGAATTTTTTATAGATGGAAAATGGTTTCAAATAAAAAGAATATAATGGATCAAACAAAAAATCATGAATATCTTCACAAAGTACCTTTACCCTACCCGTTCAACTTCTTAATTTACTATCAATAAAGGTTCATGAAGATAAAATCTCTATAGTGGTAGTAATGTCATTGTTTATTTTATAGAAAAAATGTACGAAGAGTCCATTACATACTACATTTCTCTTGGGAATTTAAATTAAATCCTTAAATATTAATTTCTAGGAGTCTCACTTAAAAATGTATACATGAGGTGTGTTTTCATTTATTTTTCTAATAGGAGATACACTATGTTAATTATTACTAAATACAATTCATATTTTTTTCATTATATATATTAGTAATATTTGAATGGAAAACCCTATGAATAGAAATATGGACTCATTAGTCCTCACATCATTTCTATAAAAGAAATATCATTTGAATCATATAATACTAAAGTAATAGTGGGAAAACCAGTCGCCATGTTTGGAAGAAAACATATAGACAATAGAATCTTCTTATTGACTATGATACAAGAGTGAAACTCTACAATTTAATCATATAAAATATATTTTCATTTGTTTCATGACTTATTAATTTTTTAAACAACAATGGTTACTCAATTAATTCAATTTGGATACTCTAAAGGTTTATTTTATTGATTCACTACATAGATACCCATCAAAATGAGCACACATGATGAAATTTATCAATTTTTAATACACTACATGAAACTATTTAGAACTAAACGTTAGGACATATATTTTCCGTTACGTTTTAATGAGAATTATAATATTATAGGGTGGTGTTTAAATCTCATCCAAATCATGGAATTAGAATAATTAATGAGCACAAGGAGCCTATTTACTTCTTCTAGAGGATAAGTATTAGGGTATATATAATAATATTTCATTATCAAACATATTTCAAAAAAAAATTGAATAGTTTTTCAATATTTGTTTAGTGTATAAAATAAACTAATGGAAAATAGTATGGTTATTATAATTGAAAATTTATTAAATAAATCATATTCCATCAACAAACTAGTATCCTCATAAAGGTGTTTTTGAAGATAATTATAATTTAATTTAAAATATTTGTTAATCCTTTGTGTATTTATATTTTTTAGTACTACCAAGACTATCAAAACTAATCATATTCATAAGAGTAAATATATTTGCTTATAAATTAATAGGTAACATACCTAGTGTTATAATGTACACAAGTATTATGAAGATGTGACTTACTAATACTTATTTAGTTGATCATATCATCATTTTATCGACATTTTTGGTTAATTTAGTTATCCTTTTTATCTGATACTTATTTGATTAATTTTCATAGGGATCATGAATAAATGAATACTTAAATAAGGATTATTCACTCATGTACTATGATAATAACTCACCAAGGATAATGCACTCATGATGATGAAAATTTATTTTTATTCTCCAATGCATTCAACATTTTGGGTTATATAAAAATATCTTTAGATAATTCAGAATATCGAATGCATTGTAGGATAAAAAGACCTGATGGAATCCACCATACCTAAATACGAAACATACTGTAATTATTATAAATCAAATTGTGGGGCTTTAGTTTAAAATTGACGTTTTATTAATTTATTATTTTATATTTATGTTTAATTTATTTTTTATAGTATTACTAACATAAAAATATTATTATATAGGTGGATTATTTTTCTTGAGTTGGGGTGGTTTTTTCGACGTTATCTTTATTCACGAGAGATTGGAATTTAAGGATTCAACTGATATAATGAAATCAAGGAAATGAGTCAAGAGTATATATAGAAATTATGAACATGTGAGTTCATATTAATTATTTAGTTAACTTTTCATCATTTTATCTACTATTTTTAAGTTAATTTCCTTTTCATTTTTATATAATACTTAATTAGTTTTTTTCATAGATATTTTTGGAAGTCATAAATTTTTTAAAAATTTGAAACAATCTAGAAAAGATATAACATGTTCCTTTTGAATGGAAGGTGAAACCCCATGCCAACGGAAATGTGAAGTGGTTTAGGATTCATGGGTTTTCATCTTCAATCCAAATCGATTATATTCCCTCTATTCTGGATTTTTTAGATAGTTAAATTAAAATCAAACATTAGATACTCATACTGTCACACCTCAATTTGATATACAATGTTCTTTGTATGACTCAATCTATATGTTCATAGTTTAAAATTTACATTTTAGATCAAAACACACATCACATTCTCAAAACTAAGAAAACACATTCAAATTGTTTGAAACTTTAGGAAAACTATCCATAAGTCATTTGTGATGTGTAGGAATTAACATCACCTAAATCAGACACATGGTATAACCAGTATGACTCCAAGTGTGTCATTTTATTTAAAACTGTCATATTAGTAAAAAGACAAGTGACATAATCAAAAAATAGAAAAAACATTAAGATTTTTTTGATACATTAATAAAATAATCTATAAGTCATTTTTTATGTATTGAAATTACCTGCACCTCAATATGATACACAATGTGTCTGTTATCACCCAATGTATCCCTTATCATTATTTAAATTGATATTATAGTTCAAAATGTGTGTTACTCACAGGAAACTATGAAACATGCTCTTGGATTGTCTTAATAATTTAGGAAAACTATTTAAAAGTCATTTGTGATGTGTAGGAATTATTATCAGGTCAAACCCACACACGATATGATCGATCGACTGAAATTGCAGGTTTCTAGTTTAAAATGATATTTTAGTAAAAAAAACAGGCAACAAACTCAAAACCAAGAGAAAACATTCGAAATTTTTTTAATACTTTAGGAAAATGATCTATAAATCATTTTTTACATATAGTAAGAAATCACACCTCAATCCGATGTATAGTGTGACTGGTATTAACCCAAGTGTGTTTTTTTATTTAAAATTGATATATTTGTAAAACAGACAATTGACATTATCAAAAAAAATAAAAAATTAGATTATTTTGATATTTAGGAAAATTATATAAGTAATTTTTAATGTGTAGGGATCATCCTCACCCCAATCTAATACAATTTTACCCTATATGACTATAAGAATTTGTTATCATTTTAAATTTTACATTTTAGTTCAAAATGTGTGTCACTCATTAGAAATTGATAAAACACACTCTGATTGTCTTAATAATTTATTATAAGGATTCATAAGTAATTTTTCAGATATAGGAATTAGTCTGACACCAAAGTGACACACAATGTGACTAGTATGACTCAAAGTGTGTGTGTTCAATTTGAAATAAATTTTTTGTTAGAAACCCAAGTTACATACTCAAAACCAAGAAAAAAATTTCAAATTACGTTGATACATTATTAAAACAATCCATAAATCATTTGTGACATGTAGGAATGAGCCTCACCACAATCTGATGTACGATGTGACTAGTATGACTCAAAGTGTGTCATTTTATTTAAAATTGACATTTTAGTAAAAAAAACAAAAGTGACATACTCAAAACAATTAAAAAATAATTCATAATGTTTTTATAATTTAGTTAAATTATCCATAATTCATTTGTGATGTGTAGTAATTCTCTTCACCTCAATCTAATACATGGTGTACCTGGTATGAATCAAAGTGTCTGATATTATTTTAAAATTTACATTTTCTTTCAAAACATGCATCACTCACTAAAAATCAATAAAAAATGATCTAATTGTCTCAATAATTTAAGAAAAAAAAAATCCTAAGTCAATTTGGATGTAAAAGAATATTTTTGTTGCTAAACTTACACATGATGTGACTGGTATGACTCAAAGTTCATGTTTTCAATTTAAAATGTCATTTTAGTAAAAAAAACATTAGTGATATACTCAAAACTAAGAAAACACATTCATATTGTTTTCATACTTTATAAAACTAATCTATAATTCATTTTTCATGTGTAGGAATCATCTGCACCTCAATCTGCTGCATGGTGTGACTTATATGACTCAAAGTGTGAATTTTTTATTTAAAATTGACATTTTAGTAAAAGAGACAAGTGACATACTCAAAAACAAAAAAATAAACTCATGTTATTTTGATAATTTAGGAAAATTATCCATAAGTAATTTTTGATGGGTAGGAATCAGTCTCCCCTCAATCTGATACATGGTGTTCTTGGTATGACTCAAAGTTTCTGTTATCAATTTAAATTGACATTTTACTTCCAAACAAGTATCACTCACTAAAAACTATGAAATTGTGATCCAATTGTCTTTATAATTTATGAAAATTATTCATATGTAATTTTTTATGTGTTGGAATTAGTCTCATTTCATACCGACACATAATGTTACCATTATAAATCAAAGTGCATGTTTTTATTTTAAAATGAAATTTTTGTAAAAACATGAGTGACATACTCAAAATAAATAAAACATGTTCATATTATTTGGATACATTATTAAAATGATCTATAATTCATTTCTGATATATATGAATTATCCACATCATAGTATGACACACAATGTGACTGATATGGCAATAAGTGTGTCTTTTTATTTAAAATCAACATTTTAGTAAAAAAGACAAGTCTTGAAAACAATTAAACCAAATCAGATTGTTTTGATACATTAATAAAATGATCCATAAGTCATTTTATTTGTGTTAGAATCATCATCATGTCAATATGATACTTGGTGTGCCCAGTATGACTCAAAGTGTCTATTTTTAGTCTAAAATCGACATTTTAGTTCGAAACATGTGTTACTCACTAAAAACTGAGAAAACATGATCTAATTGTATTACTAATTTAGGAAAATGATTTATAAGTCACTATTAGATGTGTAGCAATCAGTATCCCATCAAACCAACACATGATGTTACCAGTATTACTCAAGGTGCATATTTTCAGTTTAAAATAACATTTTAATAAAAAAATGAGATACTCAAAACTAAGAAAAAAGAATTAGTATTGTTTTAATACTTTATGAAAATGATTCATAAGTCATTTTTATGTGTATGAATAATCCTAACCTTAATCCGATGCACGATATGACTAGTATGCCTCTATGTGTGTCCTTTTCGTTAAAATTATCATTTTATTCATATATTGTTTCATATTATGATTAATTTATTTCATTATAGTATTATTAACAAAATAATTTTTTCTTATATATGTGTATTCTTTTGTTTGAGTTGGGACAATTTTTATAGAAAATGATACCATGTTTGTTATTTTTGGAATTGGGTTAGGGTTCCAAATATAATGAAACATTGATGTTTTTGAATTTTTGGGATATTACCTACTAATGTAATTGTAAAAAATATTTATTAAAATTCATATAATAAAGTGTCATTTATATTTTTGTGAGTTAATTTTAATTCCATTTAAATTATAAATTTTTTGTATACAGGTTGTTACAATAGTGTGCTATAATTCTAATAGCACACTGCAGAAGTATAACCATTAATAGCACTAATGAATGTGCTGATAAAGGGTGGCCTTAATCAATGGTTTTTAGTAAAGATAAAGGGTAACACCATTTAATAATGGTTAGGACACTAGTGAATTTTATCACTATAAATCCCATTTTTTATTCTGTTAAATGGATAATCTATGGCAGTGAATAATATAACTTTTAAACTGAAAACTTTGATTTTGAGCCACACTGAGAACACCATGTGTTTTATTAACATGTAGTAGATTCATACACCTTAAAAATGATTTAAGAGACATTTTATAAAAGTATCAAGAAAATTTGAGAAACTTTTTTCAGTCTTGAGTATATGATATATTCATTGATATAAAATTTCAATTTTAAATTAAAACATGAACTTTGCGTCATATTGGATACACATTAACAAGCAGTTGATTCCTACACATCCCAAATGATTTATAGATCATTGTCCTAAAATATAATGATAACCTGAGTGTGTTTTCTTGGTTTTCAGCAAGTAAAAATGTTTTTTAACTAAAATTTCATTTTTAAACTAAAAACATATACTCTGACTAATACTGGTCACACTGTGTATCATATTGACATGTGACCTATTCCTATATGTCAAAAAATAATATATGTTCTATTTTCCAAAAGTATCACAACCATACAAGTGTGTCTTATCAATTTTCAATGAGAGACATACATTTTTAGATAAAATATAACATTTAAAATGGAAACATGCATTTCAAGTCATACTGATTACACCATGGCTCAATTTGAATTGTGATTTATTCTTACACATCACAAATGACTTATAGATTGTTGTTTTAAAATATCAAAATAATAAGAATTTGTCTTCTCTATTTTGAGCATCTTATGAGTCTTTTGATTAAAATTTTAAAATTTAAATAAAAACAACCACTTTGAGTCATAATAGTAACACCATGTAACACCTCAAGATTTTAAAATGACACTATGTTTGAAATCATATTCAACACAAAACACTAAGTTTAAACGAATTATGCCATATTATTAAAATAGTTTTATTTTAATATGGCAGTTTTAACTTTTTCATTAAAGTAGTAGGTAGGAATATGATTAAATACTTTATTTAATGTATATAATGATCCTAATCAATATAAATTTATTTATAAATTCTAATTAACTTGTCACTCAATTTTTATCGAATTCATTTTATTCATTAAAAATACATTTTCTTATAAAATTATTTTTTATTAATTTTAGTGAGAAAATACTATAAGTATTTTTTTCTAATTTAATAAAATGTATTTGATAAAATGGAATTAATTTTATAAATTAACATATTAATATTAACTTATATTTAATTTTTGGTATTTTTCAGAAAATATTAATTGTTTTTAGAGATTAGTGAAAAGTACATATTTTTATAAAATTGTCATTTGTTTTAGTTAATTAGGAAATTTAAAACTCCCTCTATTTATTGAATTTTAATTAAAATTAAAATAATTATTATATATTTATTTAAATTCAATTAATAATATTAAAATCATATATTATTCTGGATTTTAGTATAAGTTTCTTCTTAGGCACAAAAATACATTTTTTTCTTCTGAAAACTGTTTTAAAGTGAATAATGTTTATCCATTTTAAATAATTAAAATATACCCTAATGAGAAATAATTTAAATAAAATTTATATATAATATATCTATAAATATTAATTGAAATCCATTTAATTATTAATAATTTTCATATAGTTAATATGAGATAATCATTTCCTTAAAAATGCATATCTTGAAAAATCATTTTTTGGACATATCTACAGGTTTAATTTTACATAAACTTTTACCAATTCTGTGAAATTACTTTTAAAAAATGAATTCCATATTTTTAATCTACATAATTAATTCTATCTAATAAGGTCAACTTCATTTTTTATCATAATGAATAATGAAAATGGTATTAATTATTTACTATAGTAAAGAAAAATACAGGTTTATGAGAGGGTTAAACTAAACAGATAAGGTTTAAAAAATGGCCCAAAACGTTTTTAATGCCCATTTTATGGTCATATTTCGACATTATATCTTTTGATGTTCTAAAATGATCTATTTTAGAGCCTTTTTGAATGAGAATAAATTTGGGTGTAATTTCATCTTTTAAAAATTCAAATTGTGTCATATACCCCACTTATAAAAGGCCCATTCTCCTCTTCTCTTTAAACATCCAAACCCATTGGTTTAGAGAATACCTACCCAAATCACATTCTTAAGTCCCTCCCCTCATATTAAAAACCTTTTTTATCATAAATCCAATCTAGGAATACTTTTGGTGAAAACCTTAAGAAGTTGTCTAAAGAAGAGGCAACGCCTTTAACCGAGTATTTTATCTTATTTCTTCATACAAGTACTTTAAAAAAAATTAAATCATAACGATATAATAAACATATTATATTATATAAATATATATTTTCTTATTTAAATTTCATGATCTACAGGCATCTCCTCCTCCCTCAAATGGGAAACAAAACTATTGATCGTGTGTTTGGCGGACTACCACCTCACGAACTGACGTAATTTGTTTCCCATTGCCACTTCTCAAGTATAGATATAATTATGTATATAATGGTAAAATAATATATTTATTTTATAATTATACTTAATTAATTATAATATCATAGGTACCTTCTTAATTATCATTTTGTAGGGAAAACAATAATGTCGCTTGTGTGTACGACAGAGTAATGCCTCATGAAACGATGTGATTCATTTTTCACATACGATTTACATGTAAGGGTGTAAAGATTAATTTTATTTTGACATATGATATTAAATAAATATTAATATTTATTTAAAATATATATATCATATAATTTATTACCATACAATCAATTTAATAAATTATAATGTCATTCATGTGTATGACAGACTACCACGTCACGAAGTGATGTGATTTGTTTTAATTACCTCTTCACATTTATGGTATATGTAAGGGTATATAAATTTTTTTATTATATTTATTATATAATTATCATAATTTAATGATAAAATAAAACTTACCTGATTCCCATCATGATTATCAAAAAATGCGAATGTTACCCATGCAGACGTATGACCTACCATCTTCATGTTTGTAACATAGTTCATTTTTCATTAACATATATCATGGTTGATTTTAAAATTATAATTTATATATTAAAATTATAATTATTTCATTATTACAATTCTAGATATGATTTAATAATAATATCTTTGACCTTATCCAACTTTCAAAAGAGATTTAGGACATATAATTTGTATATCTTTAAAACATATTACATGAAATTAATTGGTTATGTAATTGAATGTAACATGATAAAAAATAAAATAAAAGGAGTAATAATATTTGAAATTTTATTAAGTAATGAAATAATTAATGTAAGTTTATTATTCAGGAATATAAATAATGCACATGAAGATTTGGGCTCAAGTTAGGGGTTTCATCTCAAAACATCCATCTATGAGACCTATGTACTTTTATGCATCTAATTTATTTTAAATGGTTTATATGCTGCTATTATACATACTATATCACGAGTCCTTCCTAAATTATGATAATTTTTGTTACAATTGATCTAATTTAGTCATGGGAATTCATAATTGAAAAGTTATCAATGTGATAAGGTTTATGTTTCAATCTCATTTTAATTAGAATTATTTAAGCTTGAATTTCCATTTTTTGGTATTATTTTATCACTCCATAATGAAAACCTTCCATTAAATTATACTATATTTATTCATGAACTTTTCAATTAATTGAACAATTTTACTCTATTTTATATTTAATATGATTTTGAAAATCTTTTTCGAAAGATCTATTTCATTTCTCTCTTTTGTTAAAAAAAATTTCTTCCATATCCGTGTTTTGTAAAAATGTCTTCAATTTTTTTATATGATTGTAAAATTAATTTTTACACTTTTTTACTTTGTAAAAAATGGTTTAAAAGGAACCTCTATATCATTTTTAGACATGTTTATTTTTAACTTTTACCATAAATGTGAAAGGAATCTTTATTTTAACATGAACGACATGAACAATATTTTCTACTATCAAGACTTTTATTTTACATGAATATCACATTGTATTTTTTCAATAATATTTTTATAGAAAAGTATTTCCACAATAATTTTTTGAATTTAAGTTTTTTAAAAATGATTTTCAAATTGTAATGGTTATTTTCCTCAAGAATATTTTTAATCCTTTTATAGGTATTTTTATTCTTCAACAAAAACAACCTTTAATGTTATGGACTAAATATAAATTATATATAAATATACATTTATATATATATATATATATATTTGTGTGTGTGTGTCTATTACATATACACCTATTTCATTCTACCTTTGTTTTATGCGGAAATTTATACCTTATGACTATTTATCAAATGCAGTCTTTAAGAATTATATTTTAATTATGTTATGAGATAAGATTATGAAACCCATTTCTGTCCATGAGTAATTATTATGTTTATTCCATAGGATTATTTTTATTATGTGGCCCACATATGCTTGTACATAATATAAATGTGACATATGGGCCCAGAATTATATATTCCTCCAATTCATTGGGTAATGTTTTAGTCTCATGTGACTTCATGTATGGGATTAGGGAGTAAACCTAATCCATTATGGGACTCTGTCCACCATATGATGTTTTCTTGACAGTTAAACTTGACTTATGATTATCTCATGATTTATTATTTTACACTTTCCTATATTTCCATTATCATATGATACTATTCTATTTATGTAATACTTCTATTGATTACTCATATGACATCTCTTCCATGATATTATGGTATACCTTTAACTCAAATTTTAGACATCCTTATCATGTTTATTGCCTTATTAGGATTTCTATCTCACCCCTTTCTTATATGTATTCACAAGGTTATGATTTTTAGTTTTTGAGATCAAATGGATTTAGGATATCACAAAAGAAAAGGAAAAAATAATGATTCCTTGTTTTAGTTTTATTTTATTTATTATGATCCTAGTATTCCAAATATTGTAGGCCTGATGATATTTTGGATTGCACTTATTGGATATTTATGTTTAAAAAACCTGTAATAAATTATGTAAAATACTAGGGTTTCTAAAGATGGTATTAGAGAAATTTTTAGCCAAACATTTTAAAATAGGATGAGAAACTTTTATTGAGAAACCTATGCATAAGTTTAAGTATAAGAATAAGTAGAGAAAAATATATGAGAATCATGAAGAAGTATAGAATAAGTGGTTTTTTAATTATTACATCCCTATCTAGATACTACAAGTGGAAATGGTTCTAGAATATATGTACCTAGGGGTAATAAATTTGAAAAAGGCACATCGAGTTTGACTCATGCATTTCCTAGTATACAACAATGCGCCTTACTGCACATCTAGTTCAACACTTCTGGGGGATATGATTTAGAAATTCACAAACTCTTTATAAACTATTATTAATTACTTGAACGAATCATTTGGTTTGAAAACCTAATATAAATAATTACCATGGATAATGTAGATTGAATCATAGAGGCCCATAATTCAAGAAATACCTATCATTTATGAGTTATTAATTATAAGTTTATAAGTTACCCTTTGGTATGTTAATGAATTCTCATCATGTTTATCTTAATCTTTTTAATTAATTATATGAAATATGAGAAATAATTCCAAAAACCAATGTGATGGGAAATATTGTGATTTCCATAATAAGATGACTAACCAAATGAGAATGGTTGTTAGAAATATTTTTATTATTCCAAATAATATAACTTGAACTATGATCAATAACTGGAAGATAATTGAATTTCCAAACACATTAAGGAAGAGAAGGATATAATCTCATGGAATTTGAAGTACTAATGTTGTACAATAAAAGAATATTCAATTTCATACATTCAAAAAATGTGGGAATTGACACCATGAAAAATGACTGAAAATAAGTATAATATACCTTTGGTGTGGAAAAGTAGGGCACAAAGAATCTATTTTCAAAAGAAAAATAAAGAGTATGGTTAACAAATCATATAGAAATAAAGTCAATCTATGGAACCACTAAAAGTCCAGTATTGTTGAAGATGTGGGGAACTTGGTCATTATCCGCGTAAATACCCTAATCTAAATAATAATTACTAAGGCCCTATGTTGTGATAATAAAAGAAGATTTATTAAAGTATTTAGGTGTTTAAGATGAATAATCATGTTGTTGAATAAATTTTATCAATGGTATGGTGGTTATTGAATCATGAAACTTCTATGGATTATTATGAAATGGATTTTCATTATGTATTTTCTAGAAAATGTTTAATGGTACAAATTACCTTGAATGGTGATTTAATGTTATGGTGATATTTTATGAATAAAAAATATAATTGAGGAAATTGTAATCATTGATAAGTGCTTGATGTAGATGTAATTATATTCAATTAAGATTATTTGATTTTGTGAAAAAAATTAAGTTGTATAGAAGAATTTGGTGGTTAAAAAATTATTTGATGATTAATCTTATTTTGATTATGATCAACATATTTTTATGAAATGATTTATTGGGTTAATTATATATATGTGTGTGTGTGTATAACCTTTGGGTTTAATATAAAAAATTATTGGGGAAGAATATTATCATGTTTTGGGAGATGTAAGTTAAAAGCATATGGGATAATCGTTGAGTTTAAAACCTTATTTTATGTTGAGGTTATTGAGGTTATTTGGGATATTGGGCGATTTATATAAGGAACTAGCTATGTTAAATCTTTGGTTCTATTGTTGAATATTGGAGATCAATATATTTATATTTAATTTTGGTATTATCTTTCTTTGTACTAACTATTTTTGTTTTAATAAAAGATAGTAGGAATAGATTGTTACTATTTTATGGAAATTTAAACCCATTAAACGTTCATTTTAGTGATTTGAGAATAAGAAAATTCATATTGGATATTCATTACATAGAGTACGAGGTGATGTGGAAAGTGATTGTATCACAACCAAAGGATTAAATTGTGTTTATGAAATAAAAATATATCAGGTTAGTATAGTTTTCTAGTGATATATATCATAATAAAAAATAATCCATCAACTATGGGGAAATGATATTGAAACAAATATTTTATCTTATTACCTTAATATGCATTTGATCATTTTTATTTTAATTCATTACAAATTTATGGGTTGTGATTATTAACTTTTTTCTGATTATTCACTTTTTTGATCAATTATCTCTATCACTCACCATAATTATTTATAATTTCATTCCATTACCATAACTTCACATCTCACCAATGTTATGCAATTATTAACCATAATAATTTGTTATTCCATATATCCTTTGTATTTACCTTTCCCTCTATTAAGAGGAAGTTTTATTAACCCTTTTTACATTGTGTATTTTCATACAATGAATTTTTTAAACATTAAACCATTGATTTTTGAGAATATGTTAAAATTTGAAAGGCAGAATTTATTTAATAGGGTTGAATATAACACCCTGAGATTTTAAAATAACACTATTTTTTATAGCATATTCAGTACGCAACATCGAATTTAAATAACCACGATATATTATTAAAATATTATTATTTAAATATTATCATTTTAACCTAGTTATTAAATTGGTGGGTATGAATAGTATTAAAAAATTTGTGAAATATATATAAATGTTTTAGTAAATATAAATTTATTTATAAATTCTAATTAACTAGTCACTCAATTTTATATAAAGAAATTTTATTCATCGAAAATACGTTTTCATCAAAATTGTTTTTTTCTTCTTTCCATAAGAAAATAATATAATTATTATTTTTTATAATTTTATAAATATTATTTGGTGAAATGGAATTATTTTTTAAATAATAATAATATTATTTTCTTAGGCTGGGATTTTGGTATTTTTTGGAAAATATTAATTTTTTATTAAATATTGATAATACAGATTTTTATTAAATTTTCATTTGTTTTAATAAATTAAGTAATTTAAAATTTTAATTATTATTTAAATTTGACTTTAAATAAATACAATTTTTTTTTATTTATTTTAAATAAAATTAATTTCATTTAAATTATCTTTATACTTGATTTTAGAAAAAGTTTATTCTGAGGCTTAAAAATTCATTTTTTCTTATAATTTTTTGTTAAAGTGCATATTTTTTCTACTTTTTAAATAATTTAATAAACTTGTAATGTGGAATAATTTAAATTAATTTTATATCATATATATATATATATATTTGAATATAATCCAGTTAATTTTGATTACTTTTCATATAGTTAATATGAGATCATCTTTTACTTAAAAATGCATTTCTTGAAAACCCCTTTTTCGACATGTCTACGGGTTTAATTTTAAATTTAATTATACCTATTATGTGATTTGATTTGTAAAAATGGGTTTCATTTTTGGAATATGAATAATTTATATCATCTAATAAGTCGAACAAATTTTTTTAGCATAATTAATTGTGAAAAGAGTGGAAATTGTTTACAGCGGTTAAGGTAAAAACAAGTTTACCGAGAGATTAAAGTAAAATGATAAGAGTTACAAATGTCCCAAAACTTGACTAACTACTATTTTTTGATCATATTTATATCTTATATATTCTAAGGTTCCAATATGTTCAATTTTGGAGGCTCATTGCATGAGTAAAATGTAGGTGTAATTCTTTTATTTCAAAAATTCCAATTTTGTACTTCCCTCCACTTATAAAATGTCACCCCTCTAATATCATATTCACACAAAAAAACCATATTATTTTCCAATAAAAACTCAAATACCTTTTCTAATTACCTCATATCACCCTATAATCCTAGGTTTGATCATAAATCCCTCCTAGGAAGTCTTTTGGTGGAAACCTAAAGAAGTTGCCCGAAGAAGAGGTAACATCCTTAACCGAGTGTTTTATATTGTTTATTCATCCTCATACATCAAAAATAATTAAACCATGGTGATTTAATAACCTATTTATAATCCATATAATTATAATTTTTTATGTTAATTACATTACCTACTACCTTCTCCTCCTCCATCAAATGAGATACAAAACCGTTGATCGTGTGTACAGTGGATTACCGCCTAAAAAACTGACATAATTTATTTTCCATCACTGCTTATAAAAGATAGATATAATTATTTATATAATTTTTATATATTAAATTTATGATAAAATTATTATTTTAAATAAAAAATCACATATAAATTCTTACTTTCCATTCCATAGGTAATACGATAACATCCCTCATGTGCACAACAGAATTCTACCTCATGAAGCGGTATGATCCGTTTATCACTTATAATTTACATGTAAGGTATTTAAGATTATTTTTAAGTCTATATATTATATAAATTAAATGTTAATTATTTTTTAAAACAAATTTATCATATAATTTCTTACCTTACCATCCATTGAATAAATGTTAACAACGTTCGTCTATATGGCGGACTACTGCATTACAAAGTGGTGTGATTCAGTTTTATTATAATATTATAATATTTATGATATAATTATAATATTTTAATGATAAAATAAAAATTACATTTCTTCTATCATGATCATTGAAAAATGGAAATGTTACTCATGTGTACGTACAACCTACCATCTTCATGATTGCAACGAAGTTCATTTTTTCATAACCATATTTATTTGTTGGTTTTAATATTATAAATTATGTATTTAAATTATGAATATTACATGATTAAATTTATGAATATTATTTAATAATATTTTATTTTACTATATTTTAATTACTAAATTGATTTCAGACATATTAACTATTTATCGTTAAAACGTCTGATGTGAAATTAATTGGATAAGTAACTAAATATGACCTGGTAAAAAAATAAAATAAAATGAATAATAAAATTTAAAAATTTCCTTAATCAAGTAAATAGTTAATATAAGTTTATTATTTTGTCATATAAGGAACACATGTGATGATCCAGGCTTGAGGTAAGGGTTTCATCTCTAAACATCCTTCTTTGAGACATATGTACTTTAATGCACCTATTTTTTTAAATAGTGTATATACTAACCCTCTACATAGTATATCCTGAATAATTAATAATTAATTATATTTTAATTTTTAATTTATCTACTTAATTCATAGGATGCTATGATTCAAAAGTTGCTGAAGTGGTAAGGGTTTATGTTTCCATCTCATTTTAATCAGAATTGTTTATGTTTGAATTTCCATTACTGGAAATTGTTTGATCATTTCATAATGAAAAAATTACTTTTAATTCAAATATATTTATTCATTAAATTTTCAATTAATATTACCATATCAATATCTTTGGTAGTTAAAAAGTTTGAACGTTTTTTAAGAAAAATTAATGTCATTTATCTCTTCGGTCGAAAAAACGGTTTTCTTCTATATCCATGTTTTGTAAAATGTTTCCAAAAATGTTTTTAATATTATACTAAAAAATTTTAAATTAATTTTTAACCATGATTGAATTTTTAAAAATTGGCTTAAAATAAATTTTCCAATCATTTTTCTAACAATTTACTTTTTAAATTTTACAAAAATTGTGAAAGGAATCATTTTTAATGCATATAAAAAGAACTGTATTTTCTACCATCATAACCAATATATTACTTGAGAGTCTATAATTTTTAAGGGATATTATTATTAAAATTATTTTCACAATATTTTTTGAATTTTTGTTTTTTCAAAATTTATTTTCAAAGTGGAAAGACTATTTCACTCAAGAATGTATTTAATCTTTTTAAAGGTATTATATTCGTCAATAACAAAAAAAATTAATGTTCGGGAATGCCTCCAGATTATGTATATATATCTATAAAATATATAAAAATATAATTATACCTACCGTTTATTCGGTAATACATACCTTAGGAAAATTTCTCAAATTCATTCTTTAATAAATCTCTTTTGATTGTTTTATGAGAAAATATTATGAAACCCCTTTCCTTCCATGGGTAATTCTTATGTTTATGTCTTATGATTTTTCCTTATGTTGAACACATATTCATGTTAAAAATATGAATTTTATAGGTGGGAATGTAATTATATTTCCTTATAATGCATTGGGTAATTTTTTAGTCTCATTGTATTTCATGTATGGGATTAGGGAGTGAACCTAGTCTATTATGGAACTCTATCCACCAGGTGATGTTGTCTCTACAATTAACCTTAACTTGTGTTTATGTCAGGATTTATGTTTGTTACACTTTTCTATATTTCCATGATCATATGATTCCATGATATTTATATTATGATTCCATTGATTACTCATGTGAATTATTTTTTATGATGCCATGTTATACCTTTGACTCACATTTTATGAATTCTTATCACGTTTATTGTCTTACTATGATTTTTAGATCACTCTTTTCGTCTATGTATTCCCATGGTTATGCTATAGAATTATTGGAGATAAAATGGATTTAGGATATCAAAAAGTAAAAGGAAAAAAATAAGGATTCAATGTTTTAGTTTTCATTTTTGTATTATGATCCTAGTATTCCCATGACACTAGGCCTCATAATCTAGGGAATTATACTTATTGGATATTTATGTTTAAAAATCATATAATAATTTGTGTAAAAAATCCTGGGTCTCTATACACAATGTATCATATTGGTATGTGGTTTATTTTTATAAATAAAAAATGTCTTATGGATAATTTTACCAAAGTATCAAGAAAATTTGAGTGTGTTTTCTTTGATTTTAGGTGCTGGTAAATGTTTTTGACTAAAATGTTATTTTTAAAATGGAAACAGTCATTTTGAGGTATACTGGTTATGTAACACCCTAAGTTTTTATGAAACCTTTTTTCAAATAAATTATTTTTTCATTGATATATTCCATTGGACACTACACCAAGTTAAGTTTCCATTATACACTACAAAAAGATAAGTTTTCACTACACAGAATATCGACTTGGCTTTCGTTACACGCAACCCTAAGTTTCTACGTAAAAAATTTTTATTATATAAAGTATTTAAAAAAGATAATTATAACATATCTGTTAAAATTAGAAATATTAATAGTAATAACTATTTTTAAATATTATTTAGAATTTTTCTATATAAATAAATCATATTTATAATAAGACATACAATTCGTAGTAAAATATTTATTTGTTTGAAAATACTATTTTTGTAAAAAAAAATGTTTTTATGTCATTCTATGAACAAAAATAATATTAATTTTATAAAATTTTAGAAATTAAATTTTTTCAAATAGAATTAATTTTTAATTCATAATTTTCATACTAACTTATTGTTAATTTTTGGGGTTTTTCTAAAAAACTTCATTTTTTGAGGAATATTGAGAAATATTGAATTTTAATTCAAAACACTTTCATTATCTAATTTATTTTGACTTTATTTAATATCTATTGAGATTAATTTTATATAAATTAACATAATTTAGGTCTTTGTAACCAATTTCACATTGAAATTTTGTATAAAAACATCTCAAACTTATATATTTTTACTTAAAAAACACATTGTTGCAACACGTTAACAAGATTAATTTTAAATTAATTTATATCATTTATGTAACTATAATTTCTAAAAATGGTTTCCATATTTTTAATTTTAATAATTTATAATTTAAAATATTATAAACTTATTTTTTGACCAAAAATATTAATAAAATCCATTAAACTTAATTACAATGATTAAAGAAAAAAATTAGCTTCCCAAACAACTAAACCTTAATCTTATGGGAAACAATGACCTAGAAACTTGTCAAAAATCAATTCTATATTAATATTGAGACCCTATACTGACATGTATTTGATTTGGACCATTTGTGGATCCCCATGACATAAAAAAAGGTGTGTTGAATTTTCTTTTAAAAAAATTTACAAGAATTTCACTCCTCCTCAACTATAAAAATGCACTCACCCCTCCCACTTATTCCCACATCTCAAGCCTTTTTTATCAAAAAAAATCCACCTAAATATCATATAAAACACTAAATTAATCCAATAATCCTTAATTTTGTCATATGTCATTCTAAGTAAGCCCTTTTATGAAAACCAAAAGGACTTACCCAAAAATAGGTAACATCCTTCCTAAATCTCTTTTGTTTTATTTTCATTCTACACCACTCAATTATTATTATTAAATAATTATATAACAAATTTATTATCATAAGTATACTAATATGTTTTTACTATAACCTTTTCACCTACACTTACACACACTTCCATCTTATTGGTAACTAATTTACTATTCTTATGTACAACGAACTGTCACCTCACAAAACAATGTTGTTTATTTTTTCATTTACCACCACTCAAGGTTAATAATTATGATATAAAATATGTTATTATACTATATATATGATATTTATGAAATATTTTTTTCTTCTTTAGTTATTATATAACACATACCTTCCTGATTTACATTTTTTGTAAATAGGATATTTTTGTTTGGGGAAGTGGGGACTGCTGCCTCCCCAAAGCGATGTAATTCATTTACACTTTACATAAAATGTATTAAAAATGGGTTTAGTGAAATTAAATAATATATATTAAATAATAATTATAATTTACAGTTATTTTTTTATTTACACATATATTTCATTTATGTTCTCTCTTTCAAAATGACAATAAAACAGAAATTGGGTTCATGTGTACACACGACTTACCATCTCCATGAATGATGTATTCCATTTCATATTTATATATTTTATAGATTATTATAAATAAATATATAATGAATATATTTGATATTTATATCATGTCTAAAATTATTTAAATAATTAAATCATTATATAAGTAAGAGGATCAAGAATAACAATCCAAAACATATTTGAAAAACATGGCGGATGATACCTGGAACGTAACATTAACATGAGGTTATTAATAAATGGGTAATGTGAAGTAATAAAAAATAATATAAGTCATAATATATAATAAAATTATTCTTTTTTAGATTTATAATAAACTTATATTTATTATTTAGGAGGTTTGAACATGTATGAAGATATTTAATACTTCGAGTAAGGGTTTTCTCATCTCACTTTTTATATCCATGTGATAATTCCATGATCACCCCTCATTTCATTTGTGTGGTGTATATACTGAAAATGAATGTATTATATGATGATTATAATTAAATTTATTTTTATATACATATCTATTTTATGATCTCTCTTTTATGGGGTTAATGGTTCAAATGTTACCAACTCAGTACAGTTATTTTGTCCCAATTTGCTTTCATTGAAATAAATGCCATGTTATACGCCTATGTTTTTCTATGAGGTGTATATACAGACCTTTGAATTATTATATCATGAATATAAATATTTTAATGATATTTTATTCTTCATGTAATGTTATTATTTCATAGGGATCATGATTCAGTATTACCAAAGTGGTATCTTTTTATTGCTACAATCCCTTCATTTATCGAGATTGTTCATGATTATGATTCCATTGATGTAATATTATGAATAATATCTCCATAAATCTAATTAAATATATTATTCCATTTTTATATAGTATATATTCAAGTAATGGTACAATTTTCTCACTCTTTGTAGTTAATAAAATTAACAAAAAACGTTTTTATAAAAATCCAACGTTATTTATCCTTTCGTTCAGAAATATGTGTTCTATCAAAACATTGTTTTCTAAAAAATTTTAAAAAATATCTTAATATTATCCTATAACATTTAAATTAAATTTTATCCTTGTTTTAACTTTTTAATAAAAAATGGTTTCAAAAGAAACCTCCTTGTTATTTTTCGATCAAGGAACATTTCTAAATGTTTTACAGTGAAAAAGGAATGTTTGTTATATACAGATTTACCTACTATCATGACCATAATTTATATGAAAAATCCTTTAGAACATTACAAGGTTATTTTTAATGAATTTTTCCCCTAATATAATGGATTTTTATTGATTTTTATGTAATTTTCAATGAAAACTTTTTTCAAAAAAAAAATTATTTTCAATTAAACGAATTTCGATGAATTAAATTTTTAGTAATAAGTTTTCAAATATATTTTAAATTAAAAAGGTTTTCAAATATATTTTTGATTTAAAAATTGACTTTCGAATAGAAAAAGTTATTTTCCTCAAGAAATAATTTAAATGAAATTGTAAGGATTTCTTTATAAGAAAATGATTTTTTGAATGATTTTATGATATGGATATTAAAATAAAGGATATTTTTCCTTAATAAATGTTTCATGTGATATTTAAAAATTTTTCACCATCTAAGATGACATACTTTGTTATAGTTTATGATTTACTGGGGATATGATCCAAGAATGCCATTTATATTCTTTATTGAATGGTTATGTTTTGTTGGAATGATGTTTATGACACCCATTTATCTTCTACAGATTATAAGATTTTGAAATCCACTTCTTTTAATGGGTTATTCATGGATGAAATTATTATTATACCAATATGTTTTCCATTTTTAATGATATTATGAAATTTTTATGGTTCCCATTTCTTTTCATGGGTTATGATATAATTTTTATGAGACCCATCTATTTTTACGGGTCATGATATGAAAAAAATTGAGATTTTATTTTTTGAAGGGTGGGCCATATATATAACTCCAATGTATTGGTGAACTATTTATATATTATGAGATAATAATGGGAAACAATTCGACGACCTTGATCCAAAATGGGAAATAGGTGTTTCTTGATCCAAATTGGGTAATAATCATGTCCTAATCCAATATAATAAACATTTGTGTCCTAATTCACTATGGGAAATAGGAATGTCATAATCCAAAAAAGGGGAAAAGGTGTGTCCAAATCCACTATGTTGATTGTATTTCTAGTTAAACTAGAATCATTAGATGTTTTTATATGTTGTTAATGTTTTTAAGATCATGTTCTCATACCCATATGTTCAAGATATGCTTATATATCCCCTTTGTCTACCCTTATTGAGCATCTCAACTCACCCCTTTTTATGTTTCCTTTCCCTAGGTTATGAAGAAAGGGTTTAAGTTGTAGTAGTAAATGGGAAGTAATTAAATGGATACGTGGACGATCTTTCACCAAGTATGAAGATTATGTTTACAAGTTTCCAAATACACTTAACTATCATGGTCCTTAGGAATATATTTTTGTAATGTGAAGAATATTTATAAAAAATGATGTAATATCAATGTTTGTTAATCCTGGGTTTCTATAGTTGGTATCAAAGGAATGTTTTTTTCATCCTATGGAAACAAGGAATAGAAAAATTTAGTGAGGCCCCTAGAAATATTTCTAATGATATGACTTGGGATATATCTAAGGAATATCCTAATGTGTTATGGAGTAAATAATTATGCATTATGATATAGATATCATATAATTACTTTTTCAAGATGACATGTTTTTCTTCCCTGATAAGTGATGCTCATAATAGGATTGTTGGTTTTAGTTAATTGGTGGAACCTGAAGGAACTATATAAATGATAAATGAAATACAAAATGTGATGATTATCATCCTAAGAAATAAAATTATATGGGATCTATAATGAATGTTATTATTAACATTCTCCAACAAATTTTCTAAGCTATTAATTATTTATAACTTCTATATGAGAAGAGTAGGTAACAATGCTCTATTGAGTCCATCATGAGGCAACACCCGCTATCTTTTAATGGTTACACTGATCCACTAGTAGCTGAGAAATGGGTCTTTAACACTAAAAATATATTTTCCATTATTTAATAAACAAATCCTGAAAATGTAAATTTGGATACTTATTAGTAGGAAGGTGAAGTAGATCGGTGGTGGACTCTTATTAAGAACACTAAAGAATAATAAGAAATTGAATCTATTGAATGGAAGATTTTATTAGGATATTATTCAGCAAGTAATTCTATTATATTTTGAGAAAAAATATGGAGCATGAATTCATTAATTTAAAGAAAATGGAATATGGATATATTATTACCTATTAATCTAGTTTTACAAGAATTTCAAGGTACACATCTGGTTTTATTAGCAACACTAAAATAATAATCGATTGATTTTTGGTGGAATGAAATGAAATCATCAAAAGCCTTATATAGAATATAATTTAGTAGTTTTGAATAAGTCATTCTATGTTAACTGATGGTAGAAATAGAAATTTAATATTCCCACCATTACTATGGTTTTGATAAGAAATGAAAGGTTGAGTCTCATGAAAACTGAAAATAGTGGAATGAAATTCAAAAAATCTGTGTACCAGAAATGTGGAAAGATGAATCAAGAGAATTACTTTAATGGAACTAGTGGGTGATCTAAATGTGGAATTGAAGGTCATAAAATCATTGAGTGGCCACATATGATTAATGTTATGGTTAATGTAATAGAAAAGAATAGAATACAAACTAATGCAACACTCAAACTACAGTGTTTCAACTACAATGTGTCTGGTCATTATATGAATCAATAACCTAATATAAGGGCTAATATGGATGATAATCCCCAAAAAAACTAGAGGAAAAAAGAAAAGGGTAATGCTTATGAAATCACAATGGATAAATTGAATCATGATAATTAGGGTACACATGTCCACCCCCATTTGTTGGGAAAGTTCATGGTTGATTTTGTATGAATAAGCCCTATTAAGATATTATTCTTCATCCATTAGTGAAGTTTCATGATATTATCACCCTCTATTTAGATTTTGGAATAATAAAATCACATTTAATATTCTATTAGTGTAATGATGAACACAAGTTTTAAATAAAATTTTTTTCGTATAAGATAATATATTATTGAAGGAAGAAATGGTGAATTGTATTTTTTTAAGGATTATAAGGATAACCATTTATGGAATGGTTTAAGTTAAACTTTGGATGTGGATTTTTAAATTAAAGTATTATATTTCCATATGTGGATTTATACATATTTGATAAAAAGTGATAACCCTTTATTATGATAAAGACATATGGAATGACCTATCATTATATTTTTGGATCTCATGATCTATTAATGCTTCTAGAATGAATAATTTTACTTAATTTCATGGAACAAAACATGAAGTGTATGTTGATCCAGACATAATAAAGGTTATGGTGTTCCATAAATCATGTAAGTATATATTTTCATCAAGATTATTCAACTTTAAGAAAAAAGGGTCCTAATATAATTTTTTTTCAAGTTATCATATTTTTTGGTGATGTCAATGGCCCTTATCATGCCACTTTTGGTTATGGATTTTTTATTTTTACCTTCATTTTAACCGTGTTCTCTATCACTCTCCATCAGAACCCAATGGTATGATTTCTCATAAATATCCATGTTTTCACTGGCCACCTATGTTCTCAAACATGGAAACATAGTTATGTGTTACATTGGGTAACCGTTATCTTTTCGACATTCCATTTTAAAAGGATGTTTTAGAATTAATTTATACAATTTGGGTTTCTATAAAATAAACTTTCAAGTATTAAACCATTGATATCCCATATGAATTTTGAGGGATAAATTCATTTTAAGGGGTTAAAATAGAAACCCTAGTTTTTTATGACACATTTTTTCAAATAAATTAATATTTCTTTGATGTCTTACAATTCATGCTACACCCAATTATGTTTTTATTATATGATTCACCAAGATAATCTTTCACTACATGAAACATTGACTTGGCTTGCATTAAAAGAAACACCTAGTTTCTAAGAAACAACATTTTATTATATTAGTTATGTTAAGAGGATATTTATAACATAAAAATTAAACATATTAATATAAATATTAACAAATAATTTTTAAATATTATTTATAATGGTTTTTATGAATAAATCATATTGATAAAAAGACATAAAATTTTTAGTAAAGTCTTTATATATTGGAAAATACTACTTTCTTAAAAGAACTTCTTTTAATGTAATTCAGTGAAAAATAATAATGATAATTTTATAAATTTAATTTGATAAAATAAAAGTTATTTTTGAATTAATAATGTAAATATTATCCTAGGGTGAAATTTTGGGATTTTACTGAAAAACAACATTTTTGGATGAATAGTGAAAAATAATGACTTTTAATTCAAAACTTCTTTTTCATCTAATTTATTTATACTATTAAATTATATTTTACTTTGGTTTTAAATTTTATTTATATTAATTTTAAATAAATTAAAAAAAATAGGTTATTGGAAATAGTTTCACATTGAAATTGGATATAAAACCATCCTAAACATTTAAAAAAATTCTTCAAAAACCCGTTGTCGCGCCACATTTGTGAGATTAATTTTCAATAAATTTATGAAAATTGTGTTTTTAGAATTTTTAAAAATTGATTAAATATTTTTAATCCTCATAATTTATAATTGCTAATAAGTTCAATTTATTTTTTGGCCAACAAGATGAGTGAAAGCGATTAAAAATCATTAGAGTTATTAAGAAAAAAATTATTTTAACGAAGGACTAAAAATAGAACTTAGGGATCTAAATGACCTATAATATTGTCTAGAATCAATTTTATTTTCATATTTAGACCCTATAGTCCCTTTTATTTGATTTGGACCATTATTGGAGCCAATTTATATGAAAAAATGGGTGTAATTACCTTTTCAATATTACACAAGAATGTCACTACACCTCCACTATAAAAAGGCACTCACCCCTCACACTTATTCACACCTCTCAATCCCTTTGGTTGAGAAACAAATTCAAAAAATATCCGCCCAAAATCCCTAAATTCATGATATAATCCTCTCTTTGGGATGAAATCTATCCAAGGAATCTAATTAGTTCAAACCAAAAGAAGTCACCTAAAAAAGAGGTAACATCATTCCTCAAGCTCTTTTGTTATATTTTTATTCTTCACTCCATCAACTTTTATAATTACATGATTATATAAAAACTTTAGTATAATCAATTTAATTATATTTTTTTATTCTAGTGTTTCTACCTACACTTATAGACACTTCCATCTAATGGGTAATGAAATTACCATTCTTGTGTGTAGTGAACTACCTCCTCATGAAACAATGTTGTTCATTTATCCTTTACCACAACTCATGGTTGGGAATTATGAAGGAAACTATGTTTTTATATTATATATATTTATTATTTATTATTTATTTATTCTTATTTAATTATTATATAACAAATACATTAATGCTTCCCATTTTTTATAAATATGGTAATTTCATCTCAGGATGTGTGGCTACCACATCCTCAAAGTGACATGATTCATTCACACATTACATGGAATGTATTAAGGATGAGTTTAGTAGATTTATAAGATATATATTAAATAATAATTCTCCAATAATTATATTATATATATCATATTTCATTTACATTCTTTCTTTCAATATGATAATAAAATGAAAACATCATTCATGCATACGTACGACCTACCGTCTTATGAACAGTGTATTTCACTCCATATTTCTATATTTTATAGAATATTATAAATTAATATATACTGAATATATTTATTAAATTTATATCATTTTTATATTTCTCAAAATAAGTAAATCCTGTTCTAAGTAAGTGGATCGAGAATAACAAGACAAAACATATTTGTAAAGTGAAGTGGATATTACCAAACACGTAGCATTAACATGGAGTTGCTAATAAACAGGTAACATAAAGTCATACTAAAATCTTATATGGTATTAGATATAAAAATATGATTCTTTGAAGATTTATTATAAACTTATATTTATTATACATGAGGATTGAATGTGTACGATGAAAGTCCAGACTTAAGGTAAGGGTTTTCTCATATCACTTTTTATATCTGTGAGATGCATACCATTTTCACCACTCATTTCTTTTGGGTGGTGTATATACTACCCATGAATGTATTATATGATAATTATTATTAGGTTTATGGGTATTTACATATCTATTTTATTATATTTATTTCATGTGATTTATGGTTCAAAAGATACCAAATCGGTAAAGTAATTTTGTCTCAATTTTCCATCATTGAGAAAACTGCCATGTTATGCAATTTTTGAACTAAAATGTCACTTTTAAACTAAAAACACACACTTTGAGCTATACCTGGTACACTATTTGTTGTATTTATGTGCATCTATTTCGTATATTTGAAAAATTAATTATTAATTATCGTGCTGAAGTGTTAAGAAAAAATGAGTGTATTTTCTTAGTCTTGAGTATGTGAAGTGTGTTTTGTGCTAAAATATAAATTTTATATAAAAAAACCACTTTAAGTCATATCATATACACTATAATATTGATGTGAGAATGATTCATCTATATAAAAAAAATTCTTATGTATAATTTAGCTAAGTATTAATTCAATCCAAGTGAATTTTTATGGGTTTCTGTCAGTGACATGTGTTTTGAACTAAAATGATACTTTTAAATTGAAAACATTAAATTTGATTCCTACATGAAAGACCACATAATTGATTTCTATGAGTCTAATTAAAACACATCAAAAATTAATTATTAATATTTTTTATAAAATATCAATACAATCCAGGTGAATTTTCATAGTTTTGAGTATGTGAAATGTTTTGTGTACTAAAATATCAATTTTAAATAAAAACAAAAAATTTTAGTCATACTACCCTTAAAACTTGTTATATTTTATGTGTGACCTGTTTCTATTAATCAAAAATGTTTTATGGATATTTTTTTTAAAATTATGAAGATAATCTGAGTGCATTTACTCTATTTTTAGTAAGTGAGGTGTTCATTGATATATAATAGGCACATCGTGTGCCGAATTTAATGTGTGATCAAATCCATATTGACCCAAAAGAAATATAAACCATTTTACTAAAATTTAAATATAATTTTAGTGTTTTTCATCTTTTTTAATTAGTGAGACACATTTTTATCTAAGATATCATTTTTAAACTAAACACACGCACTTCGTGTCATATCGGGCACATTGTATGTCAAATTAATATGTGGCTGATTCCAACTTTTCTTAAAATATTTGTGGATCCTTACAATAAAATATAATTATAGTATGAGTTTTTTATTCTATTTTCCATGACTGACACACATTTTTAACTAAAACATCATTTTTAAACTGTAAACATGCACCTTGAGTCATACCAGTCATACCGTGTGTCTGATCGATGTGGAGTTGATTACTAAATGCCAAAATTAATTTATATATCATTTTAATAATGTATAAATACCCTCCAAGTGTGTTTGATTGGTTTTTAGAGAGTGAAAAATTATTTTAACTAAAATCTCACTTTTAAACTAAAGACATGCACTATGAGTCATACTGGGAACACTATGTGTCAAATTAATGTGTAGTTATTTTCCACATGGAAAAAATTCATTATATATTGTTTTACTAATTTCTTAAGACAATACTAGTGTTTTTCATAGTTTTTAGTGAGTGATTCATATTTTGAATGAATATTTACCTTTTAAATAAAGAAAACCTCTTTCAAACATACTGGCCCTAACATGTATCAAATTGAGTGTTGATGATTCTTACAAGTCCCAAATGAATTATGGGACATTTTCCTAATGTTTCAATATAATATGAAAGTGTTTTTTTGGTTTTTAGTGAGTAAATAATTTTTTAACTTATAATGTTACATTTAAAATGAAAACATACATGTTGATTCATACTAAGTATATTGTGTAATGATAGATATGCGAATGATTCCTAAATGTCACTAATGAATTATGGGAAATTTTTATAATGTAACAATATAAACTAATCCATTTTTATCCATTTTTAGTGAGTGACAAACTTTTTAAACTAAAATGTCATTTTCAAATTGAAAACACATAGTTTGATTCATTTGTAAACTAAAAACACACACTACTTAACATAAACATATCAAATAATTAATAAATAGATCTTTAAAGGAAAAAATAATAACTCAGTGCATCATTCTTGTTTAATACACTATGGAGAATTTAATTTTTTAGCCATTTTTTGTTCTCAATAGAGAGAAAAATGGTTTGAGAAAAATCAATTATCGATGAAGTCACTTGTTCAGGATCTCTATGAAAATTAACTAAATTAGTAGTATATAAAAAGATATGAAAATTAACTAAAAAATAAGTAGATAAAAGTATTATAAAATAAAAAATATAAGTAGTTGTAAGTCACCTCTCGATGATGTTTTAATACATTCTTACACTATGTATTCTACCTATTTTCTAAAAAAAATCTATTTCCTCTTTTGAATACATGGGCATTCAATAGTTATGATTGAAATTTAAAAATATAAATAAAAAAATAATTAATTTATATTTGAAATGAAATTTTAGTTATCATCAATAATACCTTTTTAAGATGCTAGTTTGTTCATAGAATATGATATCTTTCCTAAATTTGAAAATTTAATAACTCTAGTATTTACCATTAGTTCATTTCAAACACTATATAGACTTTGATAAAGATACCTAATTTGTTTTTATAGTAAAATTTTATTATATATACTATAATACTTATTTAGTTGTATATATTTATATGCAACTTCTATTCATGGATAGTCATTATACCATGATTTTGATGATATTTAAATACCTCTAAATCATAATAGAAATTTTATTCAAAGTAATATAAAATTTATAAGATGAATTTTATTTGTAAAATTTTGAATGTAGTGTATTAAAAATAGATAAATATGATTGTGTATGGTTTATTATTTTTTGTAATCCATGCATTGAATCCAAGAAAATAAATCTTAAGAGTATCCAAATTTATTTCAATGAGAAACCAATTATCCCTAAAAAATTAACATGTAATGAAGGAAATGAAAATATATTGATATAATAATATTATAGAATTCTTCCCCTTTATTATGGGTATTAATAATTGTTTTTTGTTTATAATTTTATTTTCAAATATTATGACCTATTGGTCCACTATTTATAAATATTTATCTTCTTCCATTGATCTTTTTTATCTAAACGTTATGTGAGGACTAATGAGTCTATATTTTTGTTTACAAGGTTTTCCCTTCACATAATACTAACATACTTGACTCTAAAAAATTTGAATTTTATGTAGCGATAATTAACATAGTAGATAGGATACTGTACAAACAGATCACTAAAACACACCTCATGTATATATTTCCAACTGAGCCTCCTATTCATCCATACTTATTGATTTCATTTATATTCTCAATACCAAGATAGTCTATAATGGAATCTCCATACATTTGTTCTTTGAAATCAATGATGTATATATTATTTTATTTGAAAATTATATCCACATGAAATTTTAATATTGGTAAATGTGGTAGTTGAATTGGATGTGAGTAAAAGTAATCTCTGAAGGTTTTTTAAATTTATTTGTCAATGCCTTAAATTATATTCTTTTGACTTTCTCTTTCCTCTTAATTTTCTTAGTCTGTAATAAAATTACTTGTTTCTGGATTTTTCCAATATTTATTAATGATTTTTTGTAAGAAATCATTTGAAATGGACAAAACTCATTATCGACATGTATTTTTACAAGATCAAATGTGTATGCTATGAAATTTATAATAGAAGTTTTGACTATGTGAATATTGAGATCATTAGGTGGAATAGGTAGCTTGAAACTCGACTCATTAGATATGTGAAAACCTAATCTCACATGATATTTTGGATTTTATTTTTTAAGAATATCTCCTTAGATATTATACACTATTCCCTTCAAAATAAGGTGATGGGGGGTGCTGATAGATATAAATCATAATCCATTTCACCCTATAAAAAATTAGTATAGGAAAGGAATCAATATCTTCCTAATTTGAATTCCATATAATTAGATATGAAAATATATATTACCTCAATAAAGGGATTCTTTTTAGGGGAATTCATAGCCTCAAATCCATGGGGGTGGATCATAATTTAGTGACTATTTTTGTGTTGTTTCTTCTATTTAATTCATTCCCATAATAGTCTCTAAATACTTAGATTACCAATTTATTTTTTCCTATAAATCATTTATTCTTTCTTTTACCTTATCCATTTTCTTATATTAATCCCCTTGGGAATTTATTGTCTCAGAATATGTTCTAGATGACACTCTAATAACCACACCACTCACGTGACCATATTGTTCTGGCCACTTTAAGGCCACTAAAAGTAGTTGTTAATTGGGTAAAATAGATAAATATTGTTATATATTAACTGAATAAAACATATATAAAAATAAGTATTCATTTTTATCACCCCAAAAATCTAGGTTAAAATAATACTATGCTTGATATCTTGATAGATTGATTAACACACAATACTAAGCTTTAAACAAATTGTGATGTACTATAAAGATATTATTAATTAAATGTGACCATTAAAACCTATCCATAAAATTTGAAATATAAATATGAGTAAAATACTCTGAAAAATATATATAATGGTTTTATATAATGAAAATTTATTTATTAATTCATAATAAACTTCCACTCAATTTTCTATAACGTCATTTTAGCCTTTAAAAATATATTTTCATAAAGCAATATTTTTATTATATTTTCTACAAGGAAAATATAATTAATTTCATTTATTTATTGAAATTTTATTTAAGGGAATTAATATTATTTTTTAAATTGTAATTTCAATATAAGGTTAGGGTTATTTTTTGGTTTTTTTATATAAAAATATTTATTTTCAGTGATAGTGAAAACTACAAATTTTTGTAACACTATCATTTCGTTAATTTAAATAAAGTAATTTAAAAGTTCCATTATATTTTTTATTTTCTTTAAATTAATATAAAATATATTTTTTGAAAAATAATCTAAACATTCCCATTTTAATCAACATTATACATGATTTTTTATGAGTTCATTTTTATACAGAAAAATACAATTATCTAGAAAATAATTTTTGCTGCATTTTACACCCTCATTTTAAAACTGATTTATATGAAATTATAGAAATTGAATAATGAAAAATTTACTCCATATTTGGAATTATGAGGTTCAAAATTTTTGAATAGGACCCTTTTATTTTTAGACATTATGAATAGTACTCGTGGTAAATAATTTTCACCATAGTAAGCGTAAAATAGGTAAACCATTATTAAAACTATTATATATGACCTATAAATTTCCTTGAAACATGAGTATATCCTATTTTATGAGTAATATTTTACCAAATAAATCATATATAGGAAAATATTTAAATTTTTTGTCACATTCCATTGATTATAACCTTTATATTATTTTATGAAAAGGATAAACTGAAAATGTCACTGTATTTATTTTTATTTTTCTTATTTGTTTTCATGGGGATGAAAATAATTTATGAATAAATATAAAATTTTATTTTAGAAAAAATAAATTTTTATGATATTTTTTAATTTTTAGTGATGATATAATCACCTAAAACACTTACATAACACCGAGACAATTCATGTGCAAACAGTAGAAAAATAAAGGTAAATGATCTAAAAAATAAAATTAATCTTTTTTAGAGAAATTATGGATTTACTTGAATTTAATAAATAAATATAAAGTATAAGTGGTGGTAAAAACAGTTTTAATAAATGATTTAAAAATCAAAAAAATATTTAAAAAAGAAAAGTTGTATTATAAATGGTCAAAAATTCTAGACATCGAGTTTTTTATTCACTTTTCATTATAGAAGTAAATATCTAACCTTAATAAGTAAAAATATGTGTTACCATGGTTATTGTTAAAAGGTGTAATTAAGGGGGTTAGAGCAAAATATTAGGTTTAAAATTTAACTTAAACATGTATAAATTTTATTAGTTGAACACATTTCGAACTTATCATGTCCTACCTTTTAAACAATGGCTATTTTGTTCCACATTACATGATTATGATATATATTATATTTAAATTTCTATTTAATTCCAAATGTGTTCTTTCGCTCACTTATAAAAGGGAACCTCCTCCTCTACTTTATTCATAAAGTTTGACTAATTTATCTCTTCCAAAACCTAACCTAATAACTCTCTGTCCTCCATCCCTTAATCCTAGAGGCTATGTTCTTCCCATATGGCCATCCTAAGAAGGCTTAAGGTGTAGGCCAAATGGGGTCTCTCAAAGAAGTGGTAATCATCTAACCCAAAACATTCAAAGTTTATTTATTCTTATAATTCCTATAAATCCATTGTATCAATATCAACAAAATGAATCTAGTATAATAAATATATTGATATGTTATTATGATTTTTGGATAACCATTTTTCACATTCTTTCTGTTGTAAAAGTGGGTTCCCTAGACCCAACATTATCAGTACTTTTAGATTACCATACCATGTATATAGTGAGTTTTTCATGATGTACACATACCAACATATTGTTGATATTTATGAATCCCATATTTAAATTGTAATTTTGATAGATTATTTATCATATTAAAATGTAATAACAGTTCATAAGTTATACTGAGAACCTTTATATACTATGAAATTTATCAATTACATAATCTTTATGGTCTTGATACATCATACTCTATAGACTCAGTTGATGTCTGAATTTCAGGTGATGGGGGATCCTAATGTTAGGTCTACAAGGCTAAATACCCTGAGAGGGGGGGTGAATTAGGGTATGACTAATTTAAAATTAAAGCCCGTTCTGATCTTGTTTCGCTGTTAAGAAAAACACTATTCTCTCTCTCTCTTGTTGCATGATATAAACAGAAAGTAAAGCAAGCACATGACACATCAATTTTACTTGGTTCACCGCTAAGGGCTATGTCTAAGGAGCATACGCCGACAGATTTTCGGTCGTACCAAATTTCACTAAACTTCACTAGATGTGGATTATAAGGTTTGGGCACAATCACTCTGTCCCAAGCTCACTGCCTTTACAATGTTTAGGGTCAGCTCACTGCTTTACCAAGGGTCACTCCCTATTTCTCACTCTCTGGCTCACTGTCGGTGGAGAAGATCACCTTCTTCCTCTTCCTTCGCTCACTACTCTAGAAAGGATCCACTCACAGTTTATAGACCTATAGGTCTATTCATTTGCATGAAGGAATGAATCTTTCTCTTTATGTAGATGATCTGTTAAAGACCAACTTTCACCCGTAAATGAATCTCTCTTTGCATCGAAGGTATCGGGCAAACTTGCAGCTTCCACGCAGCCCAAAAATCACTGCCGGAAATAAACCTTACTTGGCGCGCAAGTCTATCTCAGCACGCAAGTATCGGCATGCAAGCCACAACTGGCGCGCAAGTCTACCTCACACACTTTCATGACACAAGCTTCTTCAACTCCAAACTTGCGCGACACACTTCCTTTTACGGCCAATCCAATATTGGCACACAACTACCAACAATCGCCCTTCTTCAAATCTGGCACACAAGTCCCACTTGCGTGACACACCACCACTTGCACGACCACCACACATGCACGAAGGGATCTTTGATCTCTCAAATTGTTGAACTCCATTAAGAAATGAGGAGGGGTGGTCTAGTATTTATAGGAATTTGGAACCCCCTGTGCGATGGCGCCCAAGTCCACCGTTGGCGTGCAAGTCTCGGCGCACAGGTCTCTTCCCCTGCAAGTCACATGTGCGACCCAATTCCAAACTTATGCGAACCTCTTTCTTTTTCCATATGTTTATCTTCTGATCTTGAAAAACCATAGGCACGCAAGTTCTCAAGCTTTCAAGGCATCGACGTGCAAGTCTCTTTTACGGTGCACAAGTCACTTGCGCAAAACCACCAATACTTGCGCGACACTTATCCCTTTGCTATATTTTTATGATCTGATCTTGAAAAAAATATGGCACGCAAGTTTCCAAGCCTTCAAGTACAGGGCACGCAAGTCCCTTTTCTAAAAACCACTTTTCTTCATTTGTCGATTTTCAATCCCAAAAATATTTCAAACACTGGAAAACAGCGCCACCTTGTATCTGTTCTTTTTATGTCGCTTCCAGATCATCCATTCCTTTTTTGACGTTCTTGAATCAAACATGGATCGTTTACCATAGCTCTTGAACTCGACATTCCACCATGAGATCTCCTTTGTCAACAAATTTTTTTGTCATTGTTTTTCTTTTTCAACAATCCCCACTCAGACGTCCACTTTGTAAACAAACACAATCACCTCAAAAATGATTCAATGATAACTTGAGGGATTTTTTCCCAACAATCTCCCCCTTTGGGTTTGTTGACAACTCTTCCATAAAAAGATATCCCGTTACTTCTTTAGCCACCATTCATCTATCACGATTCTGATAGCGATCAAGGATTTACTGAACACATACTCTAATCCCACATGAGTAATGCTTGACATGAGAAACAAGAGTAAATGAAAAGTTCATCAATGAATTACTTCAACTCTAACACCCTCTGTTGACACCTAACTGGTACCAATTGTTTCCAAACTGATACCAATTTTTGGAAATAATCTTACTACTTTCCAACACCACTCTTCTACTTTTATCACGATCCTCAGCTGTCGTGATATCTATTCTTTGATCGATCACTTATAGCATGATCAGATTTAATACTCTCCCCCTTTCTGTTCACAGCTTCAACTCTTATCAGATTAAAATCCTCTTTAGCCCTATTTCCTTTGATTTCCAAGATAAGATTTGGCTAATCACGTTAAACTAGCTTCAACTCCCCCTATCTGGCTGCTCCACCTATCAGCCTCTCCCCTTATCTTTCAATATTTCTCAAATAGCCACACTGTCTCCCCCTTGAACAATCACTTTTTTTTCTCCCTCTTTGTCAACGAACCCAAAGGTCACTCCTTTGCAGTATGTAACAGAGTAGAGAACACATATCATCACATTAGGGGAAACACATCATACCTCGAGGAGAGGGGGGGGGGGGGGGTTCCACATCCACACTATTTCAAGTGCGGGGAGTCGACTGAACATTCAGAGCCAGTCGATGCCTCTCAAAAGCTTCCTTGGGTAAGGCCTTTGTCAGAATGTCTGCAACCTGTAGCTCTATTGGCACATACTCCAACTTCAAAATTCCATGCTCAACCTTCTCCTTGATGAAATGATATTTGATCTCAATGTGCTTGGTCCTTGAGTGATGGAAGGGATTTTTGTTAAGATTGATAGCACTTGAGTTATCGCACTGGATTCCGATCGGATACTTCACTTCTACTCCCATATCTTCAAGCTGCTGCTTCATCCAAAATAATTGTGTGCATGCTTGAGTGGCCACAATATACTCAACTTCCGAAGTGCTCAATGAAATGCATTCTTGCTTCTTGCTAAGCCATGAAATTCACAATCCACCAAGATAGAATGCACCACCCGGTGTTGATTTTCTATCATCCGCTGAACCGGCCCAGTCTGCATCAGTATATCCCAATAACTCTATCTGAGATTTGTCAGTATATGTTAACCCGAAATCCACTATGCCCTAGATATACCGAAGTATTCTTTTCACTGCAATCATATGGATTTCCTTGGGATTAATCAAATATCTTGCTGCTTGGCATGTGGAGAAAACAATATCAGGCCTTGTTGCGGTCAAGTACAGCAAGATCCCAATAATTTTCTTGTATTCGGTAATATTAACTGCCTTGCTATCCTCATATTTTGATAATTTCATCCAGGTAGAAACCATAGTCTTCATCTCCTTGGAATTATCCATTCCAAACCTTATCAAAACCTCCTTGGCGTATTTGGATTGATAAATGAATGTTGCATTACTTCCTTGTGTCACCTGTAAGCCAATGAAAAATGTTATCTCTCCAATCATTGACATTTCAAACTCATTTTTCATGAATTCAGAAAAATGTATGCACTGAGCTTCATCTGATCCACCAAAAATTATGTCATCGACATAAACTAGCACCATCATCCTTTGATTACTATCATTGCTGAAATAGAGATTTTAATCAACTCCTCTGCGATGGAAACCAAGCTTCTTCAAGTATTGATCAATCTGTGAGTACCATGCCCTTGGTGCTTATTTCATCCCATACAACGCCTTCTTCAGCCTGCAAACATTGTTCTCATCCTCATGAATGAGAAAACCATCTGGATGCTCAATATAAACCTCCTCTTCAAAAACACCATTCAAGAATGTAGATTTGACATCCATCTGGAACACTTTGAACTTTCTTTGCACTGCTTTGGCAAAAAATAATCTGATTTTTTCCATCCTTGCAGCCGGTGCAAATGTCTCATCAACATCTATTCCCTCTATCTAGGAGTATCCCTTTCACACTAGCTGTGCTTTGTTCTGAATTACTATGCCATATTCATTCATATTGTTGTGATAGACCCATTTAGTCCCGATGACATTCTTGTCTACTGGCCTCGAAACAATTTCTCATGTCTGGTTCTTCTCAATCTGATAAAGCTCTTCATTCATAGCCTGAACCCATTTTTCATCTTCAACTGCATCAGAGAAAACATTTCGGCTCCACCTAAGATAGAAATGATGTTGATGTAATGATTTCATTCTTCGATTCTGAACTGAAGCTGTCTGATCACCAATGATATTCATGCCTATCAATTTCAGCTCGACTCTTTGGCTTCCTTGCAGACACAAACATGACATTTTCTTGTTCATCATCAGTATCTTCTTCTAAGTCAGCCTCTGCCACTTGTGATCCCCCTGTGTTGCTTACCTCATCATCACTTTAATCCATAAACTGTTCACTGGGTTGTTGAGTATTCTGTTCATTTTCAACTATAGTGACATCATTTCTCTCAACAATTTTTCCCAACCTCTTGTTGAAACATTTATATGATTTTCTTTTCCCTGAGTAGCCAAGGAATATCCCCTCATATCCTCGTGACTCAAACTTCCTGGGATTTTCTTTATTGAGAATGAAACACTTACATCCAATCAATGTTGGCTTCTTTCCATCCCACATTTTTTATGGAGTCTTCCCTTGCTTCGAACCCAACAATTACCTGTTCGAAATATAGACCGATGTCAAAACTGCTTCCTTCCAAAATTTCTCTGGTAGGTCCTTTTCAATAAGCATTGTTTTTTCTATGTTGTTGATGATCCGATTTATCCTTTCAACAACTCCATTCTATTGGGTAGTTCTCACTGATGAAAAATGATTTCTTATCTTGTTTTTCTCTTGATATTATTCTTCTTCACTGTTTGTGAATTTTTTACCGTTATCTGTACGAAATTTCAAAATTTTCTGCCCAAGCATCCTTTCTGATTCCCTCATGTATTGCTTTATGCAATTGAACAACTCTATCTTATGGGTAATGACAAATACCCAGGCCATTATACTATAATCATCAATGAAAATAACATAGTACCTTTTCCCATTTATAGCTCGTGGTGAGATAGGTCCACATACATTAGCATGCACCAATTCGAGCACTCTAGTTGATTTCTGTTCCTTTGGCCTGTATGTCTTTCTGATGATCTTCCCTTGTTAGCAAGCATCACACGTATGAGTGCGATCACATGATAGTTTGGGAAGGTCTCTAGCAGCATCACATTTTACCAGATCTTCCATAGATGGTTGGCATAGATGACCAAGTCGCTTATGCCACAGCTGGTTTTCTTCCCCTCTCGATAAAAGGCATGTATCTTCCTCCCCACCTACAAAGTGAAGATTTCGATTTGTCCTTTTTCCCTACAGAAAAACTGCTCCATCATTTACTTTCACAGCACACATCTTCTTCATAAATCAGATAGAGTGCCCAGAGTCACATAGTTGACTGACACTGAGCAAGTTATGACTAAGACCCTCTACTACCAAGACATCAACACATCGCATTTCCTTTCCCCCGAACGTGGCTTTCCCTAAACCAATAATCTTCAGGACTTAATAATTTCCAAAATTTACAACTCCTTCTTTGTATATCTTATGCCTGTAACAAGATCCTTATTACCCGTCATGTGGGATGTGCGACCACTGTAAAGAATCCACACACCAGATCGATCCGATGCTTTAAGGGAAATATCTGCCACCACAGCCTTCTCATTTTTCTTCTTCTTGGTCCATACTATTTCCTTCACACTCGGCATGGATTGAGGCTTATGTTCTTTCTTATATTATGATGGACCAACTTCATCTTGCAGAGCTGCAAATCTATTCTGCATTTTTAACACACCTGTTGGTTTATTGATCTGCTGCCTGTGTACATTCTGATTTTGCTTTGGCACATTTCTCTGAATGGTCGAAGTGCAATACCTAGCCATGTGCCCAAATCCTCCGCACAAAAAATAGTTTCCTTCGAAATATGTTCTGGAAAACTGTTCTTTGTTTGGCTTCCACCACTATTCTTGTTCCCTTCTATATCTCTTGGCTATGGAACACATATACTGTGAATTTACCATATTCCCACAACAATAACACCTGATATAAGGTTCATTCCTTCGTGTTACTTCAGCACAACGATTTTCTCTTTGGGATCTTTGAATATTATGATTTTTCTTTATGCCCAAATCAACCTTCAATTTCAGGACGGGTGCTTGCGGTCTAACCTCAATTGTCACATATTTTTGTCTCTGATTAAGCCCTGAAACAGCCTTAACTTCTGAGATCAATTGCTGCTTCTTCCCTGCTAAACTACTAGGATTCTATTTCATCTTTTTAGTCTTTGTAACAACCTGCCTTCCCAAGAATGTGTTAGGAATCAAAGGTTTTTCCCAGTTTTTGACTTTTCTCAGCAGACCGACAAATTCCTCTTCAAGCTCTTCGATATGCTTGATGTGATCTTTCAATTTTCCATTCAAGTCATTGATCTCCCTTTTCTGTTCTTCAATCTTGAGCATATGCTCATCAACCTTTTCTGTGCTCTCTGGCCTTGAAGACTTAAGGTTTTCTATTTTTTTTTCATTCTCGGACTTCTCGTCTTCCTGCTGTTTCATGTAGAGTTTGGAATCATGTACAACCTTGTTGGCTTTCTTTTTTTTTCTCTCCAAATATCTATCTCTTCAAGAGCTGCTTCTAATTCAGCTTCCATGTCAACTCTACCTTCAATTTCTTCTTCTTCTTCAACAGCTTCGGTTTCTTCTTTTTCTTGAGTAGTACCGACAACAGCCACCATTTCATTTTGTCCATGATCTTTACAATTTTCCAACTCCTCAACCTCTTTATCCTCAAACTCATCTGAACTGTCTATTTCTTAGGAAAGAAGATTCTTCTTCTTGAAGAAATTTATCTTGAATTGTTTCTTCCCTTTCACAAATGCTGAATACTTTTTCTTGGGAATTTCGAATTCATCATCATCATTATCGTTATCTTGAAACTTTCTGGGGCACCTTGCTGCAAGATGAC
This sequence comes from Viscum album, assembly GCA_963277665.1. NCBI lineage: Eukaryota > Viridiplantae > Streptophyta > Magnoliopsida > Santalales > Viscaceae > Viscum > Viscum album. The sequence goes on from OY728166.1 coordinate 790,010,432, forward strand.
CAACCTTTACACATTGAAATCATTCTAGTGGAAGTTTCCATTTAAAATTTCATTTTCCTCTATGCAAATTTGAAGAAAGGAATGACATCACCTCATCTATCTCTTCTTTTTCCTGAGAATCTTCAATGGTGAGCTTCTTCATGGCTTTAAATGTCATATCTTTGGATTTTCCCTTTTCCACAACCTCGTTATCATCATTCCTTATCTCATCTGCAACCAAGGAACTATGAAAATTGTCCAATGTCAGCTCTTTGGGATCTTTATCTTATAGTACTGAAACTTTCGGATTGAACTGAGGTGGAAGCTTTCTCAAGATGCGCTTTACGATCTTTATGTCTTCAATGACTTCACCAAGTCCTCGTATATCTTCCATAACAATATTTACCCTTTCAAAGAATGCATCAACAGACTCATTCCGGTTCATCTTCAGATCTTCATACTTATTCCACAGCACTTGCAGCTTTGCCTCTCTGACCTTTGTATCTCTTTCATATATTATCAATAGTTTTTCCCACATGGAATGTGACGTTTTGCATAAAATCACCTTTGTGTAGATGGTATTGTAAAGGGCTCCCCCTAAGACATTGATTTCTTTTGCATCAGTATCCAACTCTCTATGCCCAGCTTATGATAATACACCACTATTAATATCAGCTGTGATACCATGCATAGTTGCTGAAAACACATCCATTCCCAAAGATCGGAAATAGTGTTGCATTCGATTCTTCCATATCTGAAAAATCACATCCGTCAAAGATCGGAATCCCTTTATGATTAGTGACCTTAATTGAGAGAAGAAAAAATATCAACCTTTGCCTCTGATACCAATTGTTAGGTCCATAAGGTTGAATACCCTGAGAGGGGGGGGGGGTGAATCAGGGTATGACTAATTTAAAATTAAAGCCTGTTTTGATCTTGTTTCACTGTTAAGAAAAACACTCTTCTCTCTCTCTCTCATGTTGCACGATATAAACAGAAAGTAAAGCAAGCACAAGACACAACAATTTTACTTGGTTCACCGCTAAAGGCTATGTCCATGGAGCATACACTGACAGGTTGTCGGTCGTACCAAATTCCACTAAACATCACTAGCTGTGGATTACAAGGTTTGGACACAGTCACTCTGTCCCAGGCTCACTGCCTTTACAATGTTTAGGGTCATCTCACTATTTCTCAAGGGTCACTCCCTGTTTCTCTCTCTCTGGCTCACTGCCGGTGGGGAGGATCACCTTCTTCCTCTTCTTTCGCTCACTGCTCTATAAAGGATCCACTCACAGTTTATAGACCTATAGGTCTCTTCAATTTCATGAAGGAATGAATCTTTCTCTTTATGTAGATGTTATTTTGAAACCCAACTTTTACTCGTAGATGAATCTCTCTTTGCACTGAAGGTATCAGGAAAAATTCCAGCTTCCATGCAGCCCAAAAATCACTGCCGGAAATAAACCTTACTTGGCGCGCAAGTCTATCTCGGCGCGTAAGTATCGGCGCACAAGTCACAACTGGCGCACAAGTCCACGTCACAAACTTGCGCTACACAAGCTTCTTCAACTCCAAACTTGCAAAAAACACGTTTATGCCCAATCCAATATTGGTGCGCAACTACCAACAATCACCCTTCTTCAAATCTGGCGCACAAGTCCCACTTGCGCGACACACCACCACTTGCGCGACCACCACACCTGTGCGACGGGAGCTCTGATTTCTCAAAGTGGTGAACTCCGTTAAGAAATGAGGAGGGGTGGTCCATTATTTATATGCATTTGGAACCCCCTACGCGACGGCGCGCAAGTCCACCCTTGGCGCGCAAGTCTCGGCGCGTAGGTCTCTTCCCCTGGAAGTCACTTGCGCGACCCAATTCCAAACTTGCACGAACCTATTTCCTTTGCCATATTTTGATCATTTGATCTTGAAAAACCATAGGCACGCAAGTTCTCAAACTTCTAACGCATCGGCGCGCAAGTCTCTTTCACGGCGCGCAAGTCACTTGTGCGACACCACCAATACTTGCACGACACTTATCCCTTTGCCATATTTTGATGATCTGATCTTGAAAAACATATGGTGCGCAAGTTTCCAAGACTTCAAGTACACGGCGCACAAGACCCTTTTCCAAAAACCAATTTTCTTTATTTGTCGATTTTCAGGCCCAAAAATATTGCAAACACTGCAAAACAGCGCCACCTTGTATCTGTTCTTTTTATGCCGCCTTCAGATCATCCATTCCTTTGTCGACGTTCTTGAATCAAACATGGATCGTTGACCACAACTCTTGAACTCTACATTCCACCATGATATTCCCTTCGTCAACAAATTTGTATGTCATTGTTTTGCTTTGTCAACAATCACCACTCAGATGTACACTTTTTCAACAAACACAATCACCTCAAAAATGCTTCAATGATACCATGAGGGATTTTTTCCCAACACCTAACAATTGAGACTTAGTCTCTTGAATTTTTCACTTGGTGATATCTAGTAGTTTAAATCATGATAAAATACATGTCAGAAGGAATTCCACTTGTTTCTGGTGTCATTCATTGTTCTTATCCATGAAAAAGTGTTTTGGCCTCCAGACATGAGATCATTATTAGTGTGTACCATTTTTTCAAGTACTTTGATGCAAGTTAATAACTATGAAATTTAATTCATGGTGAGGTATTTTTTGTTTCGTGCAACATTGGTGGTATGAAATTGGTGAATGATTAAGATAGAATTTGTCTCTTTTGAGTGGAGGAACTGATATATCCATCCTAGTTGATCCAGATAGTAGTAACTTCATAAATATTTAAACAAGGTAGTAAAACATAAGTTTGTCAAGTTATAACAATAAATAATAAAGAAATAATGGATGATAACAGATGTTGTGCATCATTATTTATGATATATCGAGAGAAAAATAGATTATATTTCAAAGAATATGTTTATAGGAAAGGTTTTCATTGCAATGAATTTTCTTTATCTCCTTAGGGGCCTTGATGAGTTTATAGATTCCACTCATGTTATGTGAATAGTATTCAATTCTACCAAGATGAGGATCTAAAGGTTCACGCAAAATATCATATTGAAGAGCCTTACCTATTCTAGTGAATAGGTTTATTTGACATAGAGGGCCCTAATAAAGGGTCTGGGATGCTTCTAAGAATTAATGACCACCAATAAATAAATAAATTCATTATTATTTGAGTACAAAATAATTAGTTTGTATTTATTTATTAAAACTACTTACAATTTTTTAAGTAAGTACATGGAAAATATTATACAATAGAATATAATTTTAATAATCAAGATTTGTTTAATATTTATGGAATTATGAGTCGGTTTAATGACTTGGTTTTAACGTGTAATATATTTATTATATATTACAAGTATGTGATAAAATATAAATGATGTTTTTGATGGGGTAGTTCATTATAACTATTACTTTATTGTTTATATATTTTAATTTTCTTATATGATGGTTGGGGAACCCTATCTGGGCATTTAAAATCCACTATATAATCTTAGGAGAGGCACACATCCAATGATCTATTCATTCTAATGGAATTTATAGAATATCAATCTTCCTAAATAACAGAGATAGAAAGTCAATGTTCAAGCAACTGATTCAAGAACGCCTTTTCAGATTGAAGGTACAAGATTTTTGTGATCATCAAGATGTCGAAGGAATCATCAAAACTCCATGATATCACCAAAAATTCAATTATTAGTGTATGTGTGGATTATTGAAGCATTCGTGGATGATATAGAAGGGTTATATCGAGTATCCTTTGAGCAATGATTGCTGGTTTCAAGCTACACTTGAACACATCATTGATTCGAATGAGGTAAACGTTCGCTTGACTTTTGTGCTTATTAAATTTATGTGAGATCCTTGGAACTATACAGAGGATCATATCACCAGATATGATGATGTTTCATTACTTTTGTGATGAAAATTTTTAAATCCCGTACTCACTAGCTTCCACTGCGCACCCTCTTGCTAGTAATTGGTATTATAATGATTGAATGCATTTTGTGAGCCAAAAAAATTAATTTTATTTAAATTAATTAGTATATTTTAATTTGGTCCCAATGAAATAGATCACACGTTGATTCAATTTTGGACGACCAGGTTATGGTCATCCGAAAATTTTAATATGGTTAAAAAATGTAGCAATTGTGGGAAAAACTAATGAACACACATAAAAAATAAATAAACAAATATATACAAACACACACACACAAACATATATATATCTATATATAAGTGTGTGTGTGATTATGTGCTAATTTTTCCGGGTTTAGGTCATTGGTGGTGATATCCTATGATACCCAAATTACGGTGTGGATTCCGGTCATCAATATAGTACCGACTGGTAATATTTATTCCACAAATTTGTGAAAAAATTCAAGATTCAAAAAAATTCATCCTAACCTGATAGAACATTAGGTATAAAAATAAAATGGGGCCGACAAGTTGTGGGGAGGCACAACCGATTTAAAAAAAATTATTATAAAAGTTAAAGGGGGTTGGGTAGAGACCATGACCTAATAATAATAATAATATTAAATTACATTTTAATAATATTTTCTCTCACAGTTGTATGTAGATTTTATAAAAGAAGATTGTGTAGGGTCCCATTCCAGGCCTGTCGGCCACTACTCACCCTTATCGGCTCGGCCACCCCAGTTCCAGCCACCTCTCGCACCTCCTAGTGCACCAGCCTCCCCTTACTGAGCTCATATCTTCACAATACCAGCCCTTCCTTAGTAATCTTCACCTATTGCACACAACTCAGCAACCTGCGATCAAATCCACTATTTATCAGCCACCCAGACCACTGCCACATGATAATGTCGTCGACGCCTCCATCCAGGTAACCATAAGATCTCAATACCCTTGACCACCCCATACCTCACCTTCTCAAACCATTGTGGAGCTCACTATTGTCCAATGTCACCGCCGTTCCGGTTGCCCCTAAAAACCCCACCATTGCGTGCATGAACACATGTTTACCTCATTGTGGACTCAATCACCACTATTGGCTAGCACCTTAGAAGAAACCCACACCCTAGGATTTTCCCTTTTCCCTACATAGTGTTCTGCGACATGTTTTTTTAAATATTACCAGAAATTTAAATTTAAATATTTTGATTAAAAAATAACGATAATTTTATTTTTTGAATTTTTTTTCATTGATCAATTTATGTTTTGGAATAAAAATTAAAATAATTATGGTATTGAAAGAAATTAAATTATTTGAATTTAAAACTATTTATTTAATTTAATTAAATTTTCTCACAATTCAATTTGTTACATTTTAGTTTTTGTCATTCTTTTATTTTACCTATAAACTAGTCTTGAGTAGTTATCGATAATTTTCAAGTTTGGGTTTATTTTATTTAATTGTTTATTACATGTGTATGATGATTATAATATTCATTTAATTTTATTATTGTTTTCACATTTTTTATATGTATAAGGGCCTTCACATCGATCGGTTTTTTCTATATGAACATTACGACTTTTGAGACTACCTCTCTTGCATGTGAGTTCATTTTTAATTAAAAGATAATGATTTAAGGAACGAACCACTCCAAGATGAGGTAGTATACTAGATGAGAAGTGAAGACACTGGACTGGGGAGTGCTGCATTATTAGTTATGAACTGACTTAGGTATGATACCGCTATGTCATGGTTGATCCATTTAGTTTTAATGAATCAACCAATATTAGAAGCTCATGGCCAGTCAAATGATTTATTTCAATTATGTATTTTTTATTATTTTATGCGTTAGAATGTTTATGAGAAACATATAAAATAATAAACATTAAAAATTCATAAAAATATGATGAATGTATTCTATTAGTGAATGTTCAGTTATGAGAGCGACAACATAGAATGAACCCAATTATAGAAAAGGATTAAATTCATTAAAAATAATTAAAACACCTCAATGTAATATTAATCTATACTACCTTCTATCACTCAAAATTGAATAAAACGAGGTTTATAGTGTACTAATCAGAAAAAGCTATTTGTACCTCTGATTACAGGGGAGTTATTCTGATAGTGATGGGTTGAATTAACTAAATCTGGTAGAAAAAGAGTATCCAGATCTACCTTTATAACACTTTAGAGGAAAAGAATATAGGGAATCAATGTCATGATTTTGATAAGATGGGACTTTACTCAATAGTTCATGGAACTGTGAGTCAATGTGGTTGGCCAGTATAGATCCTACCTTGAAATTATCTGAGAAATGGAATAGAAAAATATTTTAGACTATGAAGATAGGTTTAAAGGATCCTTTCTACTAGAATATGCTAGTGAAATAGTATTCTAAGTCTAGTAGTAAGAGATACTAGAGATAGATAAAATAGTGGGAGACATTCAATGATTAAATTAATCAGTAATTTATAATCATTAATCCCAAAAAAAGAACTAATATGATGTTGTTTGTTTTGTAGGAAATGGAATATAAAAACAAAAACAACCAATGATTCATAATAGAAAAATATAATGTCCCCAACATAAAAAATTTCTATGAGTGGTACAAGGGCTTACGTATAGTGCTATAGTATGAAAGAAAATTACATGTCATGGAGTCCCCAAAACCTGATAATCCTCTACGAGGAGATATTAAGGATGATAAGGATACTTATTTGAGACTGATAGATGATTCATTTGATTTTTATAACATAATTATAACATCAATGTCCAAATATTTGTAGGTGAAACATAAGGACATGGATGTATATACCATGATAGCTCATCTCAGAGAAGTCTGCGAGGATAAAGTGAAGAAAGAAATCAATGAGCTAATGATCAAACATATCATGTATCAATTCAAATATGGAACTCAAGACAGTCCTCATATACTCAGTATGATAATGTACATAAAAATACTATAATAATTGGGTTTTAATTTGAATATATACATTTTATTTCATCTCATTCTCTCAAACTTACCACCCAATTTTCCAGTTTCATAGATAATTATAAAAAACAGTTTGGAGATACCACTTCAATATATTTTGGGTTAGATTAACCAAGAATATAATAATTTAATAGATGTAAAATTTTTAACTCTTAAGGTGAAAAATTATGTTAAGGAGAAACAACCAACTATAAGTTTACTTCCAAAGGAACCTTCAAAACAACTTTTTAAAAAACCAAACAGAAGGAGATAGAGCATTGGACAAGAGGCTGTTCTATTTTCATGTGATAAGATAGGTCACCGGAAGAGGAACTACAATGAATTGAAGTAGAAGCTAGAAAAATATTCTACTTCAGGTATACTTATCATTAAATTTAATATTTCATTTATGATACTTGGGTATTAGATACAATATTTCCTAACATACCTATTTATAAATAAAATAACAAAGGAAGTCAAGAAACATTAATAGAAGTCAAGGTGTGTTCTCTATGTTGGTGAGGAAGGGTGATACCTTCATCAGTGGTGAGAATCACATGATTTCATTTCCATTTTTATGGTACTTGTAATACTATAATGTGTCTTGAATGCTACCAAAAAATTTATGAATAAATGTTTTTTATAGTAATTCATACTGAACCAATAGTTAAGTAATACATGAATCATGGGAAATATATGATGGATTTAAATTTTAAGACATTAATACCTAGTTGTGGAATGAAAATATTTTTTCTAGTAAAACTAAAAGTACATGTCAAAAAAATAAATAGTATGGTATTAGAATCTATAGAGATAAAAACCATTGTTATTTTTGACACATTTATTTATTTAGTTTTGGAAAAATAAACCTTTATAAATAAAGGTAAGCCACAATGATTTTAGAATTTGTTTATATATAGAGCATGAACTATTCCAATGGAATCTAAAGGTAACCTTATATACATCATGTGATTCCTTTAATATTTTTATGTAATGGAAAAGTGAGGTATAGAACATGCATGGTCAGTAGATATGAGTATCTTCATGCCTGTGAGACAAATAATATATTGACTATGCATTCATCAATCATTATAATTCATCATGGAGTAATTCCTAAATTCACATAACCTTATTGACATTAATGTTATTTTTATAATAAAGAGGATTGATTTGGCACATTATATATATTTTCATTTATAAATATAATGTAGTGGGGAGTAACTTCTAAACAAAAATTTCCTTATACACATTAGATTCATGATGTATGTAAAAGGAGAATCAATATTGAGAAATATATACATTACAATGACTTACTTTATTCTTTGTGGAATACTTCATAAATAAAATCATAATCCTATAAACATATTCCAACTATAATGAAAAATCAATATCATATGACTTGCAGAATGATTAAAATACATTATGTCATAATAATATGTGTTTGGATGAAAAATATTTGTTTTGTAATTAAACAAACACGCATCAAGTAAAACACAATGTGCATCTAATTTAATAATCCTAATGATTTCTTAGAATATTATAGAAATCCACGAGATAGAAAATTTGTAGTCAAGTGATGGACTATATTTATTTAAAGGGATGCACATCTCTATTTTAGATTTTGGGAAAAATATTGACTTGAATGTTGTTGTTGGTCGGAGTGGATACTCAAGAGGGGGGTGAATTGAGTTTGAATTAAAATCACTATTAAAATATTGTCTATTTAAAATCCTCCAATTTATACAACAAGTTAAACTGTAGTGAATTTATACAGATTGTAAATGTTTACATAGCTTCTAAAAGATTGATTAGGTCTCAGTTAATTTAACCATAAGATCAAACTAACTTTTGAAACTAACCTACCGATTTACAATAAATGTAAACACTTGATAATTTAACTATCAAAGTATCTTTAAAATAGTTTTGTATTTCAAAGTAACAGCAGTTGAATAAATAAGATATATGCAGTAAAAATTCAACAAAAACTAAAAGTGCATAGCAGATATAACAATAGGTTTAGTCTCACGCGGAGACTTAGTCCTCTCAAAATTTATATAAAATTTGATCCACACCCTGGATCGGGGTTAACAACAGTTTACAAAACTATCCAGGCCACGTAGGGACCTCTACCACTGTTCTTCATGGGAAACAAAACAAAGACCCGGAACACAAGGACCTCTTCCACAGTTGACATGGGTAAACAATAGTTAAGAGATTTGGAGTTAGGATTTTGATATCCTCCAGTTCAGTGCAAAAGACAGTGTGTGTAAGAAATACAGAGTACACCACACTGCTCTAAAGTTAATAAATAAATTACTTAGAGAGAGAAGATAAGAGTTTAGAAAGATCGGGTGATTATCAATGTAGCTCTGGACTCGTTAGATTCAGCAGGAATGCTTCTGAGTCCTTCTCTAGTTTTTTTGTTGAAAAATAGAGTGTCGTAGTCAGCGTGTATTCTACAGTAATGAAAATGATCTCTTGATTCGTCGTGTGTTCTTTAGTGGTGTTGGATTACATTCTTGAGAATTCATTGAAAGTATGAAAATCTCTTTCTTGCTCAGGATTTTTCTTCTTGTTCAGCACAGTGCTCTCAGGATTATGTAAGTTCTTCTCATTGTATATTCACACTTGCACACTGCTTCACTGCTTGCACGTGTACTGCATCTCAATCTTCTATATATTCCACATGTTCTGGAAGTAGTAATGATTCCCTTTTCATAGGTACAAGATATGATTTCTTGACATGCCAACAACTATCATTAAATAACATTAATTGCATTAAAAAAATCAAATACGACCGTTATCATTATTTAGATAATATTGACAAAAAGTTAAGAAATGGTGTCACAATGATTATGTAAGTGGTGTCTTCCTCACGGTATGAGCTTCACAGTATGACCATGTCATGGTGTCTGGATCACAGTTTGTCCTTCACAGTGTCTGGGTCACGGTGAGTCCTTCATGGTGTCTGGGTCACGGTGAGTCCTTCACGGTGTCTGGGTCACAGTGAGTCCTTCACGGTGTCTAGGTCACGGTGAGTCCTTCACGGTGTCTGGGTCACGGTGAGTCCTTCACGGTGTCTGGGTCACGGTGAGTCATTCATGGTGTCTGGGTCACAGTGAGTCCTTCACGGTGTCTAGGTCATGGCGTTTCCTTCACGGCGAGTCCATACTTAGACAAATATATGTATTTGGACTTAGACAATAATATGCAGAATATGGATTATGTTTAACAATTAGAGAGTAAGAGAACTTGAATCATAAACATAAAGTCTTGATAATATATGTGAGATTTGTGATCATGCATGAGACTTGTAAATATTAGAGTAATTAACATCCATAAGATTTTTTATCATTAAAACATGATGAGTATTTATTATAGAGATTTGTGGTCATTAAAACATGATTAACACATGAGGAGTCCAACAATATCCCCCTTTTTGATGATCAAAAATCAGATATAGGCAGAATATAAATGACATGTAATATTAAAGATACTATCATAGAAAAAACATTATAGAACTGACACTTATAGTTTTTCTCCCCCATTTATACTTGTAGATATTTCTCCCCCTTTTTGGATTATCAAAAAGTAGAGAAAATGAAATGAAACTCGACATTTTTCATTAATCAAAGGGTTCAGAATAGAACATACCTGAGAAGTACAAACAGTAAACAAGAAAAGACATCCCATCAAAAAGAAAATAGTCTCTAGACTCTTCAGGGATCCATCTTTTCATTTCCTTTATCAGCAGCAGGAGCTGGTGCTGAAGTAGAAGAAGGCATAGATGTAGTAGACAAAGAGGGTAAGGGTAGACCATCAAAAATAGATGGAGCCAAAGTGGGAGTAGAAGAAGATCTAGGCTTATGTTGGTCAAGAATGACTGGCCGGATCTGAGAAAGAGCATGGATGACTGACATGGCTGTTGAGGCTATGGTAGGTAGACCAGGTCTAAGAGGTCCAGCAGCTAGAGCAACTATAGCAGTACTCTGCACATGAAGATACGACTTCAAAAGATTGATGAAATCAGTAATGATTTCACCACCATATTTCATATCCTTTTCAAAATCATCCTTATTCTCCATAAACTTTTCCAACAATCTGGTGAACTCTGTAAGTTTCTGAACTTGGGCTTTAAAAGCTTGAGTCACCGGAGGGATTCTCAAATTTTCCACAAGATATATAAAGTGATCTGCATATCACTTTTAGAGAAAATCCAGGAGAGATAAAGATCTATTTTCTTGGTGATCTCTAGTTGAGCATCATTGGCTATCTTAGAATGAATCATAACCAAGTCCAATGCTCTATCACTATTCTTAACCACTTCTGAAAAAGAAAATAGATCCAAGCCACTGAAGGCACTCTGAAGTTCTTCCTTGATTATGGATCTCAGCAAAGAATCATCCAAAGAAGATGTGGAGGTCTGACCAAAATTAGGTGAAGCCTTGATAGCTTCGGTTATATATTTGAGTTGTTTCATAACTTTTTGCAGGCATCCAGTGTATTCATCTATAATCTTATTCAGATTTTCCACAAGCTCTCTCATGCATTCCAGCATCTTGGTGTGTCTTTTTACAATATTTTCATCAAAATAAAGTAGGTATGGATGAACATGAGACACAATCTCCCTAGAAAGGAGGGAATCAGATGTCTCAGGAGAAGCAGCAATAGGTGCAGGAGTAGAAACTGGAGCAGGTGTAGAAACAGGAGCAAGAGCACAAACAGAAGCAGGTTCTGATCTCAAAGATAACTCATTCTGAAAACTTGCTATCATATTTTTCAGGTTTTCAACATCAGCACTCAGAAGCTTATTCTCTACTCTGACTTCTTTAATTTCTCGGATCATCTTTGGTTGAATATGAAAGATAATATTTTCTAAGAGAATTGATGCATCTTCTTGACCTAACTGAGTCACTAGACGAGGTTGAGTGGAGACAATTTTCTCAACTCCAGCTAACAAAGTTTCTCCAAAAACATTCAGATCATCTTTGGACAAAAAGGAGTGATGCTCAGGTAAGGGTGTAGGTAAAGGTAGTGGTTCAGATTCTGGTTGGGGTTCAGAGTAATCTTCAGACTCAGATTCTGATTCGGATTGAGGTTGGGGATCTGGTTCTGGTCCGGGATTATCAATAGACTTCAGTTGAAATAGAGAAGAAAGATCCATTCCAGTCGTAGACACTTGCTCTGACTCATTCACAACATAAAATCTTGGGAAAACAAATCGGGTGTGCATAGAGTATGAGATAGAAGGTTGAGAAGCTTCAGCAGATCCAGCTGCTGTAATCTCAAGGTTTTGAGGTTCCTCCCTTTCAAATTGTGCTTCCCTTTCAGATTCTTGAGGCTCAGGAACATGGAAAAGATCCAAAGGATCATCCCTGATCTCTTCCTCAAACTCTTGCCTTGCCAGCTGAAAGGAAATTTCCATCCTCTCTTCAGTAGAGGGAATAATATTAGGAACTGATTGTTCCACTGGTTGAGCTTCTAGACTTGCTTATTTCTCAACAAAAATATCCTCTTCAACAGCATCTGCCTCTAAGGTTGGTTGCTGTTCTGAATTAGAAAAAACCAACTTTCTTGCAGCATTAGGATGAGCTTTTGGATTTACATCCGCACTAGAAGCAGGAGCTTCTCCTTCTCTCAAACTAACACCAACTTCCTCTCCTTGAGGTATTTCAGCATGGACAATAGTCATTTCTTTTTCAACAGGAGATGTTTCCATTAGTGGTATTTCAACCTCTTCTCTAGGAGATACTTTAGCTGTTACTTCCACATCCTCTTCTTCTTCTGAATACTCAAACACTTCATCTGGTTCCAAACCAGGATCAGATAGGTTTTTAGGCCTTCTTGGATAGTCAACAGGATTAAACATTTTATACACTTGATCATTATCCTCAACCCACTGCTTCTTCTAGGGGTTCTAGCTAATCTTCAACCTTCCGATGATAGGAATGGATAGGTAGAAATCGAGGTCCTCTAACTTTTCATCATTCGGTCCAACCATCCCTTTGGAAACTAACATAGCTGAAATCATCCTTGAGTAAAACAAGGAGGTGGATTTGGAAGTGACTTTGATCAGCTCACAGATATGGTTGATAACATATTTTCATAGGTTGATCTTATGGCCATTCTTCAACAGATGAATCAGGAACACATCTTGATACTTCATCACAACAAAATCTCCTTTTCTTGGGCTAATCAAATTATGAACAAACTTGAACAGAAGTCTAGTCTCCCCATCTAATTTAGCATCTATGGCCCTTCGCTTGGTGCCATCTCCAATCAGGTTTTCCAAAGTAGTCTCCAGGTCAAAGATGTCAGTTGTTGGAGGAGGGTCTCTCTGGTAATCCTCACAAACTCCTTCATGGGGAATTCCTAAGCATACAACCCACAACCTCAAAGAGAAAGAGCACTTTTGACCATTTATCCATCTTTTCACCATAAATATTTCTCCAAACTCAAAAGAAAACTTCACATACTGATAGAATTGAGATACCAATCTCGGGTAAATCAGTCTATTCTGTCCAGTGAACCATCCAAGCCATCCTTGTTCTCTTAAAACATTCGAAACTAAAGATCTGCTAGACAACAACCACTCTGCACGAACCCCTTTTTCAGGTACAACTGTACGACTTACTAGGTTTGGGTTTAGAGGTCCTTCGGGAGCTATCCATGATATCCTCTTCTGTTTTTTTAGTGCGGCGCTTCTCAGAAGAGGGTGAAGATGGATGCTTCATCCTTGTCATCCACTGAAGGTTCGGGCGAGAGGGAAGAGATGGTTCAGGAGAGAGTTCGGAAAAGTAATCGAATGAAACCCTTATGTTTTATCATTTGGGAATGTCAAATTTCATAAAAACAAAAACTCGGGAAATCAAATAGCGGTGAAATAAAAAATAAAAAAATTACTGCAATACGAGTTAAAATAAGAATATAAATAATCTTCATTGTGAGACCGTGAGTAGGCGTTATGGTGTGATGAAAATTAGTCATCACGGTGAGACAATTGGTAGTCGTCACGGTGAGACAGTAAGCATTCTGTGTAGTCATGGTGAGACAGTAAGTTGACAGACCATGAGCATAAAGTCTTGACGGTGAGACCATGAACATAAACCAGTAACATAGAAACAGTGACCATGAAACCATAAAGTAAAATATAGTAAAGTATTAAACATTAAGATCAGTGGGATTTTTACTTATGATTAATCATACCAAGATCATGTATGATATAGTGTAATATTTTAGAATTTAATGGTTTAGTGAATATATCAGCAAGTTGATATTCAGTACCAGTGAATTCCAAAGTGATATCACTTTTTGATAATGATCCCTCAAAAAGTGATGTCTTACATAAATATGTTTTTTCCTAGAAAGAGAAACATGATTCTTAGAAATGTTAATAGCACTTGTGTTGTCACAATTTATTGGGACATGTCTGAATTGATATCCATAGTCTAGTAATGTGTGTTTTATCCACAAAATTTGTGCACAACAACTGCCAGCAGCTATGTATTCAGCTTCTGCAGTAGATAAGGCAACAAAATTTTGTTTCGTACTACACCATGATACTAGTGACTTGCCTAAAAGGTGGCATGTTCCAGAGGTGTTTTTTCTATCTATCTTAAATCCAGAAAAATCAGCATCAGAATAACTAACTAATTCAAATGATTGTCCTTTGGGATAGTATAGTACTAAATTTGGAGTATTCTTGAGGTATTTTAAAATTATCTTTACAGCATTTAAATGTGACTCTTTAGGGTTTTCTTTAAAACGAGCACACATACACACACTAAACATAATGTCATGATGACAAGCAGTTAGGTAGAGTAGACTTCCAATCATTCATCTATAAGTGGTTTGATCAACAGATTTACCATTTTCATCAAGATCCATCTTACTGGTGGTACTCATGGGAGTGTCACTACTTTTTGTGCTATCCAATCCAAAACGGTTTATAATATCTCTAGTATATTTACTTTGAGTTAAAATAATTCCATCATCATTTTGAAAGATTTGAAATCCAAGAAAGAATTTAAGTTCAACCATTAAACTCATTTCAAATTCATTTTGCATCATTTTGGAAAAATCAGTACATAATGTAGTTTTTGAAGATCCAAAAATAATATCATTGACATAAATTTTTACAACTAAAACATCTTTAGAAATTCGTTTTATAAACAAATTAGGATCAGCTATTCCTTTCGTAAAACTTTTAGAAATTAGAAAAGTACTTAATCTATCATACCAAGCTCTTGGAGCTTGCTTTAAACCATATAAAGCTTTTGATAATTTCAAAATATGATTTGGAAAATGAGATTTTGAAAATCCAGGTGGTTGTTCAAAAAAAAACATCCTCAGCAATATATCCATTTAAGAATGCACTCTTGACATCCATTTGATATAGTTTGAAATTTAGATGAGCAGAATAAGCAAGTAAAATCCTAATAGATTCTAATATGGATACTGGAGAAAAATTCTCCTCATAGTCAATACCTTCTTTCTTGACTATATCCTTGTGCAACTAGCCTAGATTTATTTCTAACTATGTTTCCAGACTCATCAACTTTGTTTCTAAACACCCATTTAGTGCCTATTGTGAAAGTGTCCTTAGGTCTTTCAACAATATTCCAAACATTATTTCTTTCAAATTGATTGAGTTCTTCTTGCATATCAATTACCCAAAATTCATCATTAATAGCATCATAAATGTTTTTGGGTTCAAGCTATGACAAGAAGGCTTGATGTTCAACCTGATTTCTAAGAGAAGCTCTAGTTTGTGTCCCTCTATCAAGATTTCCTACAACAGCATCTAAAGGATGATTCTTTAGAATTCTAGATGATCTAATAAAGGTAGGAATAGAAATTTCAGGTTCTTCTCTGGGTTTAGGTTCATTAGGAACAGATTCTGGAATAAGTCCAGAACTGGTTTTATTTATAGCATGTTTATTAGATTTTTCATTAAGGTCCAGAACAGATAAATCTTCTTCAAGATTTTCAAGAGAGGTTTTAGGCTCATGTGGATCAGTTTCATAAAATTTTACGTGAACAGATTATTCCACACACATGGTTCTCTTATAAAAGATTTATAGGCTTTTCTAGTTAAATAATATCCTAAAAATATTCCTTCATCACTCTTAGAAGAAAACTTATCAAGATTATCTTTTGTATTGAGAAAAAAAACCTTGCAGCCAAAGACTCTAAAGTAACTAACTTTAGGTTTTCTATTGTTCCACAACTCATATGGTGTTTTCTTAAGAACAGGTCTAATTAAGACTCTATTAATAATATAACAAGTTGTATTGATAGCATCATCCCAAAAATAAACAGGCAGGTCATATTCATTAAACATAGTTCTAGAAATTTCTTGAAGGGTTCTATTCCTCCTTTCTACTACACCATTTTGCTGAGGTGTCCTAGGGGAAGAGAAATTGTGACTATAACCATTGTGTGAGCAGTAGGATTCAAACTCATGATTCTCAAACTCACGACCATGATCAGTTCTTAGGGTTTTAATCTTAAGTCCACTAAGATTTTCTACAGATTTGGAGTATTTAACAAATTAATAACAAGCTTCACTTTAGTGAGCTAATAAGTCTACCCAAGTATATCTAGAAAAGTCATCTACTAGGACATAGACATAGTGCTTCCCATTTAAGCTAGAAACTCTAGATGGTCCAAAAAAATCCAAGTGAAAAAACTCGATAGGTTGAGAAGTTGAAACTTCTTTATTTTATTTGAAAGAAACTTTATGTTGCTTTCCCTTTTGATAGGGATTACAAACTTTGTCATTTGGAAACACAAGTTTAGGTAGGTCTCTAACTAAGTTCTTCCTATTTAGTTTTATAAGTGAATGTATATTGCAGTGTCCTAATCTTCTATTCCATAACTAAGACTCTTTATGAAAAGAATTTAAACAGGTAACATTTTTCTTAGCTAAGGAATTTAAATCAACAGCATAAACATTTTCATTTCTTAGAGAAGAAAATACTAAGACGTTTTTATAATTAAAAACATTACAAGAATAATTTTCAAATTTAACATTAAAACCATCATCACATAATTGAGAAATACTTATGAGATTATATTTAAGTCCATCAACAAATAAAACTTTAGAAATTAAAACTGAATCAGTGTTACCAATTTGACCTAGGCCGATGATCTTTCCTTTAGAATTATCAACAAAAGTGACATGACCTCCATCAACCTTTATTAAAATTTTGAAAGACGATTAATACCCAGACATACGTCTTGAACATTCACTGTCTAGATACCATGTATTCTTGTGGGAACTCTTCAAGCAGGTTTCCTATAAAATAGATTTAAATAGGAAATGATTTTGGTACCCAAATCTTCTTAGGTCCAGACAGGTTAGAAAGAAAAGATTTCGATACCCACATATGTCTTATGGGTCTCATATAATTTACATAATCAAAATATTTTGAAAGATAAACTCTATTATATTTATAACTAAGTGAATAACTAGTTGAAGCATATACATGTCCAGAAATAGACCTACCAGTATTCTGTCCAGATTTATGAATAAATATATTCTTGGTAATCTGTCTCTGTCCAGGTTTATAGCCTATTCCAGTAGTATATTTTGATGAAACTTTCTTTCCTAGAATTAGAGTTAGTGTATCTTTTCCATTTGTTAATTTCTCTAAGTCCTATCTAAGTTGCTCATTAGACATTTTCAGTTCAGTTTTTTCTTTTAGAAACTGAGCATTCTTTTCTATTTCTATGTCAAGATCATATTTATGTTTAATAATTAAAGCATACTATTTCTTTAAACCTTTATATTTTTATTTCAGCTCATTACAGGTTTCTTCCAACATATCACAGTATTCAAACAGTTCAGATTTTGACGTATTTTCAGAATCAGAATCATCTCCAGAATAATATGAATTTAAATCAGGAGTTTCAGATGTTATCTCAGAAGTGTTTTTCATAAAACACATGTTTTCCTTATTTCTGTTTTTAGTCTTAGAAGCTTCAGATTCACTGGTGCTATCCTCAGAAGCACTCCACGTATCCTTCATGGCTTTCTTATACTTATTATCCTTATACTCATATTTCTTCTTGTATTTCATCTTTGGACAGTCTTCTTTTATATGTCCTTTTCTTTTGCATTCATAGTAGACAACTTCATCAGATTTGGAAGATTTCTTCCAATCTTTTTTCCAATGTCCCTTATTATCATACCTTCCTTTGTAATTTGATTTTCTGAAGAATTTCTTCTTCCTATAAAATTTCTTAAACCTTATGGATATCTGATCCATTTCAGCATCACTATGTGAATCAGAATCTTCACTGGTTGAACTCTCAGTAGGTATTTGCATTTTATCCTTGTCTTTGCTCTTTGAAGCAGTAGTCTTGAAATCCACATATTTTCTTTTACGTTCATCATCTTCCTCTTTATTCACCTTGAGTTCTTCCTCATACATCATAAGCTTACCAATGAGTTCTTTCACAGGTAGAGAAGCAATGTCACATGACTCTATGATTGAAACAGATGTGCCTCTCCATCGGTCTGGTAAACATCTCAAGATTCTCATAATTTGTTCCTTTGCTGGAACTGACTTTCTGAGTGAATTCATTGTATTGACTATCTCATTAAACCTGAGATACATATCAAAAATAGGTTCATTAGTCTTCATTTTAAAATTTTCATATTTAATAGTATAAGTATTTAATCTCATTTCTTTAACATTGGTTGTTCCCTCATGAGAAACAACCAAAGTATCCCATATTTCAAAAGCAGTTTTGCAAGCAGAAATTCTGTTAAACTCCTCATCTCCTAGAGCACAGTATAGGGAATTCATAGATTTACAATTATTATTGTAGGAATTCTTTGTAGGTTCATTCCATGATAATATTTCAGTTTCTAGAAGTTTATATTGTGATTCTATAGTAGTCCAGATATCAAAACCCATGCTTTCTAAATAAATTTTCATTTTAAGTTTCCACTGAGCATAGTTTGTACCATTGAAGAAAGGTGGCCTGTTAGAAGCAGCACCCTCTATTCTATTGTCCATAGCTAGATTTTAGAAACATAATTTAAAGAGATAAAATTTAGAACTAACAGAAATTTAAGATCCTTAAAGATGCAACTAAAATCACAGTTGAAAAACAGAGTATTTTAAAAATCCTTAAACAAAAACAAATCCTTTGATACCAAATGTTGGTCGGAGTGGATACTCAAGAGGGGGTGAATTGAGTTCCAATTAAAATTTCTGTTAAAATATTGTCTATTTAAAATCCCCCAATTTATAAAACAAGTTAAACTGTAGTGAATTTATAGAGATTGTAAATGTTCACTTAGTTTCTCAAAGATTGATTAGGTCTTAGTTAATTTAACCACAAGATCAAACTAACTTTTGAAACTAACCTAAAGATTTACAATAAGTGTAAACACTTGCTAATTTAACTATCAAAGTAGCTTTAAAATAGTTTTGTATTTCAAAGTAACAGAAGCGGAATAAATAAGATATATGCAGTAAACTTTGAACATAAACTAAAAGTGAACAACAGATATAACAAGAGGTTCAGTCTCAAGCCGAGACTTAGTCCTCTAAAATTTATATAAAATTTGATCCACACCATGGATCAGGGTTAACAAAAGTTTACAAAACTGTCCAGGACACGCAGGGACCTCTACCACTATTCTTTATGGGAAACAAAACAAAGACCAGGCCACACAAGGACCTCTTCCACAGTTGACGTGGGTAAACAAGAGTTAAGATATTTGGAGTGAAGATTTTGATATCCTCCAGTTCAGTGTAGGAGACAGTGTGTGTAAGTAATACAAAGTACACCACACTTCTCAAAAGTTAATAAATAAATCACATAGAGAGAGAAGATAAGAGTTTAGAAAGCTCTAGTGATTATCAATGCAGCTCTGGACTCGTTGGATTCTGCAGGAATTCTTCTGAGTCCTCTGGTTTTTTTGTTGAATAACAGAGTGTCATAGTCATCTTGTCTTCTACTGGAATGAAAATGATCTCTTGATTCGTCGTGTGTTCTTCAGTGGTGTTGGATTGAATTCATGAGAATTCTTTGAAAGTATGGCAATCTCTTTCTTGCTCAGGATTGTTCTTCTTGTTCAGCACATTGCTCTCGGGTGTGTGTAAGTTCTTCTCATTTTATATTCACACTTGCACACTGCTTCACTACTTGCACGTGTACTACATCTCAATCTTCCTTATATTCCACACGTTCTGGCAGTAGGAATGATTCCCTTTTCATAGGTATGAGATACGGTTTCCTGACATGCCAACAACTATCATTAAATAACATTAATTGCATTAAAAACATCAAATATGACCGTTAACATTATTTAAGTAATATTGACCAAAAGTTAAGAAACAGTGTCAAAATGATTATGTAAACGGTGTCTTCTTCATTGTATGAGCTTCACGGTATGACCATGTCACGATGTATGGATCACAGTTTGTCCTTCATGGTGTTTGGGTCACGGTGAGTCCTTCACGGTCTCTAGGTCACTATGAGTCCTTCACGGTGTTTGGGTCATGGTGAGTCCTTCACGGTGTCTGGGTCACGGTGAGTCCTTCATGGTGTCTGGGTCAAGGTGAGTCCTTCACGGTGAGTCCATACTTAGAAAAATATCTGTATTTGGACTTAGACAGTAATATGCAGAATATGGATTAAGTTTAACCATTAGAGAGTAAGATAAATTGAATCATAAACATAAAGTCTTGATAATATATGTGAGGTTTGTGATCATGCAAGAGAATTGTAAATAATAAAGAGAGTAATTAACATCCATAAGATTTGTTATCATTAAACATGATGAGTTGTTATTATAGATATTTGTGATCATTAAAACAGGATTAACACATGAGGAGTCCAACAGTTGTCAATTTCATAGATGATCAAGTAGATTAAATAGTAAAAAATTCTACTAGAGTTTGTGGGAAACAATGTTCGAAAGACACATACTATGTAGGTAGGATAAAACCATGGTAACAGTTTTGCATTCACCATAGTTGGTGACACATTATTCATTGATAATAAAGAATCCAACAAATAAGTAGTATATGTCAATCAACTATAATTGAAAAGATCGCAAGATCAATTAAAATTGATTGAAAATTCATTTTTATTTGATTTTCAAAACAACCATTTACGGCTAAGTGGTAACCTGAGGGATATAAAACCAAAGATTCCATGATTCAAAACATAGAAATAAAAAACCTAGATAATTCACAGAACCCAAGACGATTGTGATCTGTGGTCTATTATCTGATGCCCCATCGCCTCTAACCTCCATCATTAACCCATTTTCTATGTCACCATCATCACCACCATTGAGGTCACCATCTGCCACACTGGTGTCCAAAGCCCATTGGAGTCCATAGAAGTCACCTACCAATATCATAATGTTCCACACTTTCATCGACACCATCCCAAAACCACTATCATCATCACTATCCTAACACAAACTAGTACGTCAGAGAGAATTGGAGACCATTGAACCCCCTTGAAAAATCAACACCAAATCATTGACTTCAAATAAAAACAAAAATAATAACAAGAACCTCCTTCAGAAATAACACCATAGGAGGAAAAATTATTGGACAAACCACAAAACATCATCATCAGCGCTAACATGATCAGCATCAGCACTGTCATGACAGAAGAAAAAATGGAATATGATACCATAACACAATTAAACCACAATCTATAGAAAAAACATTCAATAAAAATCAGAATCATAGAAAAAGAAAACCACCCAAACTAAGAGATGTGGCCATAATTAAATACTAGAGAGGCCAAAGAATGGAATGAAACCAAATAGATGAGAAAACTAATTCCAACCATGAAAACACTAATACTGACACCAACCCCCCACCATCACCATCACAATAAGTCATAACATCCGCATCGAGCCTTTCTAGGATAAGGTCAAGCCAAATGGGTTGAACAAAAAATTAGTAAGAGAGGAAGAACAATGAACACCCCCACCATAGCCGACCTAATCCGTCTGAAATGTCAACATAAAGACTTAACATCGAGGTTTTCTATATAGGGTAAGGTTGAAAGAGGGGTGGTGAGAGCCATTTGTGATCCCACCAGTGAGCAGCACTAGAAAATTAGGGAAGGAAGAACAAGAAAAATGGGGATGAGAACTACCATAAAAGAACCACGTGGAAGGATCCCAAGTAAAAGAAACATGAAAAATCCGTGACAAGGAAATATAAGGAAAAATTAGTGCATGTTTGGGAGGAAACAGTCGTGCCACCAATCTGAGACAAAGGGTTTAAAAAAATAAACCCTAAATAGAGTAAAGGTGAAGGTGAGAGGGGTAGATATGGGAGAGAATGAGGACATCAATCAATTAAAATTTAATAATGGATTATATTTGTTAAATAACATTGGCTTCTTATTTTGAATAATAGTGTGGGTATTCAAGTGAAACAATACATGGATGGTAAAAATGTTGTACCAAAAAGGATTGGTTGGTCAGACCATGTCATTATGCCAAAATCCATAAGAATTTTACTTTTCATAACTACTTTATATGATCATTATATTGGGAATTAGATTTCAAGACCACTAATCATGGAAGGTGTCAATATGACACAATTAGAAAGGGATGATGACACCATAGAATTCCAATAAGAGGTGAATGTTAATGAAATCCAGTTTAATATTAAACTAACTATATTATAGAACATTCAATTGGAATAATTTTTTTTCCATGTGTCTAAAATAGGTTAGTGTTAGTGTCACTATTTTCTATGTAAAATATGTTTTCTGACATATGGAAAACATTTATTGATATTATAGTTAATTAAGACCATAATGAAAGTAACTCTCCAGAGACCAACTTAAAGTGGAATCCTAATTTCTAGGGAACTGGATCTACTGAGGAATAATGAATATTTGTTTAGACCAAGTCTTTAGTACATATACTAACAAGGTATTTAAAAATACAAGTTAGATAAATTTGATAGAGAATTGTTACCAGTTTCACAAGGAATATATCTCTCTAAGAAAAATTGTATGGGGCATAAGAGAAGGATAATGCATTGACTTTAATTCCAATGCTTACACGATGGATCTATCACATATTCCATGATATGTACACAATTTAAAACTTCAAAAATAACATTTTATTTTTAAAATATCAGTTATATAATGGATAACTACAAGGGATGCAGTTAGAACTATCCAATTTTACTTTAGAAAGTATAAAATATACATACCAGGTATGTTGAATGGAAAGGATACAAGTTATAAGAGTACACCAAATAGTATTTTTATAGATCAATATGATCTAATAACTTAGTTTGGATAAGTTAATGGGAATTATAAGAGGATTAAAGAAAGTGGTTACATTACCCAAAAATATTGAGTGTGTTGTGGATTCCAAGGTAGCCAATGATGTAGTGTATAAAATATTAAAAGTTTTTTTCTAGTTATTTGAATCACATCTAGTAAGTTAGTTTTTAACATAATGATAATTATTATATTTCCTATCAAAGTTTTTTAGTTTAGATAGAGGAAAAATGGATACAGAATCAGGGTTTACATATCTTATAGGGTCTTAATCATGGAAGTGAGGTCATAAATAGAAGAATATCCATGAAAAAGAGATGTGGATAGACCATGAATAATTCCAAATCTCAACAGAAATAAGACCTTATCATGTGATAGATAATAAGGTTAGTTAGAAAGTTGGCTCTAGTGAAAGTGGGAGTGTTGTATAAGGTGGTTCCCTAGACCCAACACTACCAGTACTTTTTAATTATCATACCTTGTATATAGTGAGTTATACATGATGTAAACTTACCATTAGAGTGTTTATATTTTGGAAACCACTATTTAAATACCAATGTACGTTGATTATTTATCGTGTCAAAAAGGTTATAACAGTTACCATGATATAATGAGAAACCCGAGATATTATAACTTCATTATTAAACATATATCATATGGTCTAGATACATCATTATGAAAGGAAACATTTGAGGTCTTACTATTCAGTGTTAGGGGATCATAATTATTATTACTTCTTCTCATGATGTTTGAAATTGGTGATCTCTAGTAGGTGAGATCATACAGACAGAACCTCCAGTAGTAACACCACATATTTTAAGTGTCATTAGTTATTCTTATATATGTAAATGTGTATTGGTCTCCAAGATTGATATCGTTATCAGTGTTTACCATTTTATTTCATACTTTAAAGTATGAAACAATCCTTGACATTGGAGTCATGGTAAGGTAGTTTGTGTTGAGTTCATCATTGGTGGTATGACATTGGTTGAATGATTGAAATAAAATTTGTCACTTCTGAGTCAAGAAAGTGATATACTGAGATTATTTAATCAAGATGGTTGGAACTTCATAAACACATGGCCATGATTTTCAAAGGTATGTTTGTCTAGTTAGATCAATGAATAATAAATCAATAATGGATGATGACATAAGTTTTGTATACTTCTTTATGGGATATCATGAGACAAAGAGATTATATTACACTATCCATGTTCATTGGAAATATTTCAATTTCTTTGAATTTTCCTTGTCTATTTAGGATCCCTGAGGGGTTTATAGATTTCACTCTTGGTCTGTGAATAGTATTCACTTCTTTCGAGATAAGGTCTTAGAGGGTCCAACACAATAGTGTATTATAAAGTCTTATTTATTTTGGTGAATTGGTTTATAGGACATGGTGGGACCACCATTGGGTTTGAGATGTGTCCACGAATTAATGATTAATAAATAATAAATACTTTCATTGTTATTTAAGTATATAATAAATGCATTGGCTTTATTTATTAAAAGTAGATAAAAGTATTTATGTAAATAATTGGAAAATATTATATGGACACATATTATTTTAATATTCAAGGTTCATTTAATATTATGGAAATCATGATTCAAGTTAATGAAATGGTTTTATTATAAAATATATTTATTATATATTAAAAGTATGTGATAGAATATAAATCAGGTTTATGACATAGTTAGTTCATCATAACTATTTGGTTATTTCTTTTTTATTGGACATTACTTATATGGGAGCTGGGGATTCCTATTCCTTTATTTTACATCCATTAAATAAGTTTAAGTGAAGAAAAAATCTAAATGAATATTAATTCAAATTTAATTAAGAGAACCCCAATCCTCCTATATCCTAGTGAGACAAGTTCACCATTTTAGAGATCAATCTAAGAACATCTTTTCATATCGAAAGGATGAGATTGAGGCGATTGTCATGACATCGAAGAAATCATCAGAGCTTCATGCCATCAAATGAAATTAAAATATTGGAATACATGTGTATTATTGTTGTGAGTTTGGAAGATCAGGTGGGGTTTGATATAAGATCCTTTGGTCAATGATCACTAACATAAAACTACCGGAAAATGTGCCATAGATTCAAATGAGGTAAGTGTTCATTTAATTTTTTATTATTATTAAATTGACACGAGATCATTATAACTCTACCCAGGCTCGAATAACAGGGGATGAAGAATTTTCATCACCATAATAGTGAAATTTTTTAAATCCCCAATCCACTAGCTTCTGTTGCATTCTCTAATACTATCACTTTCCATCAAATGGGAAATTAATGTTTCACTCTATGTACATGTTGAATACCACCTCCACGTAGTTATATGATTCATTTACAATCACCATATTTCATGGTTGATTATTATGATTGATTTAATGATTATGTATTATATATATGAAATAATTATGTTTATATAATTATGATAAATTATCTAACTTCTTACATTCCCATCCATTGGAAAATGATAATTCCACTCATGCATATGTGTGGATTACCACCTCCACGAAGAGATGCAATTATTTTTCCATTTTTACTCTGCATGTTTGGTAATAAGGATATATTTAATGAATATATATGATATTTATGATATAATAATTCCTCTATAAATATGAATTATTTTTTATCTTTTTTTATTTCATCCATCTAAAAGTGTAAACATCATTCACGTGTATGTACAAATTACCATATCCACAATGTAATGTATTCCATTTTTAATCACAAATTTATATGAATATTTAAAAAAGTGTATATAATGATCAAATATTATAATTATGATATGATTTAAATACTATAGATGAAGGAACTATGATCAAATTTCAATTATTAGAACCAATGAACCAAAACATGAAAGAAAAATGAAACAGTTATCACCTGTATGTGTGATTTTAAATAAGAATTGTTAATTAATTGGTGATAATATGTTATAATAATATAATATATGGTATTAGTTTAATGAATATGGTTATGGAAAATAATTTTAATAAATATATATTTATTGTACAGGAGTTTAGAACCTATATTAAGTAAGATGAAACTTGAGGTAAGGGTTTCTCATCTCACTTTTATTTTTCTGAGGCATATGTAATATTCACCACCTATTTATTCTTTAGTGTATATAATCCCAATGAATTTATTTTATTATTATTTTAATATATATTACATTCTATTAAAAATCAATATACGATTCTATATTTCATGACATTTTTTTCAAAGATTACTGAAGTTTAAAATGTTTCTATTACAATCTCATTTTTATGGGATTTTCTGTGCTAAATATTCATTGACGGAAATTATAAGGATCATATCCTTTAATTCCAAGGTATTTTATTCTCCCATGGTTATTAATAAATTTTTTATGTATTATTACCATTTTTCTCTCCTTTAGTTTTTTTAAGAGAAACTGACCTTATTAACTCTTTGGTTGATGATATTTTTCTTTCATATCAATGATATTCAAAATTGTTTTATGGATGTTTTTACTTATAATTTAGATATTTTTAATAGAAAATTTCATTACCATTTAATTTATTTTAAATGGTTTAAAAATAATATTTTTATATAAATGTATTCCAAACAAGTAATTTTTGACATTTTTACAAAAGTGTGAAAACATATTTTCTTTTTGAATATGTGGTATGAACTGATTTTACCACCATTATATATATTATTTTATTTAAATATTTCTTTAAATTTCTACCTAGTTACTTTAAAATAAAATTTCTTCATTAGTATTATTAAATTTATTATTTTTTCAATAAGCGACATCAAAACGAAATGTGTATTTTCCCCATGAAACATTTCAATGGTCTTTTAAAACATTTTTCATATATAATAATATCCCTTGATGTCACTTATATTATGTTGGGGATATAATTCAATGGTACCATATTTATGATTTCTCAAGATGATTAATTATTATTTTGATGAGATTTTAATGAAACCCATTTATTATTTCATGGGTTATGCTATGTTGACATGGTGTATTTTTTATGATCTTGTGTCACACACATGTGTGTTTTTAATTATGTGATGGGTGGTTACATTATAGAATATGGATGAGTGGTTACATTATAAACTTAAGATGGTTGGTTCTATTTTAAAATAAGGATTTTTAGTTACATTATAAACTAGATATAGGTGGTTTTGTTACAACCCACTATTTAATTTTAAAAAGAATGACATTTCATGAGATAAATAAGATTGGAATGATTAGTGATCCTATTTCAACAAGGGACCATGTTCACTCTTATAGTATGGGCAGTGATCCTGGACCATGTAAATGGTTTTCTATGATTATGTGTATGACACATAATTATGTTTTATTCTTATGATATGTTCTCATGAATCTTGATAGATTATTGATGATTCAAAACTCTAATGTATTATGTATTTGACGACAAAACCTTATGCCATGAATCATGATTAAATATATTATAGTGAATTTGTAATACTTTCTCATGTTTTCCACATGGTTCATACCATTATGCCTATGGTAAATTATTATCATTGATTTATATATCCTATTTTTACCCATATCGAGTATCTAATATCACACTTTATTATGTTTTACTTTCCACAGGATAACAAGAAGGGATCTATAAATGATTTTATTCAAATAATAGAATAAATAATAAAATTATTACTATAATTTTTTTGTTTTATTTCATGTTTTAAAATGTAATCTTAGAATAATTTATTTATCTAGTCTCCCAATATTACTAAAATATTTGATCCTTCTTGATGTGACCCCTTCTATCCTGTACCAATGTTGTAAGATAACCATCAATTATTGGTTACTAGACTCAAGGTGTTATAATTGGTATGAGAGAAAGTTTAATAGGTCCCTTTGAAACCATATTTAGGAAAAAATAGATTATAGAACAAAACCCTATTAAATATTCTAGGGATAATTCATAGTATAGGGTAATATCATAAAGATATGGTAAAGTAGAAATTTTGTGGTTTTTTAGAAATTAAATCCATGTCTAGATACTG
Source organism: Viscum album (assembly GCA_963277665.1). NCBI lineage: Eukaryota > Viridiplantae > Streptophyta > Magnoliopsida > Santalales > Viscaceae > Viscum > Viscum album. The sequence continues at coordinate 790,038,651 of OY728166.1, forward strand.
AAAAGTGGATGTGATTATGACACAAATACACCTAGGGTTAAGATATAAGAAAGTTTATATTGGGTATTAACATGATCATTATTGGTGCATGATGAGTGATCCTATGACCACACAGATAGATAACACTCCTGGGGATATTCTTGGATTAAATTACATTTTCTCTATAAATCATTATAATAAATGCGAGAAGTGAAACTTTGGAAACCTAGGATATGATATAGTGATATGGGATAAACCTAAAGGGTCATGGGTTGATAATTATTTGGTTGATTAGAATTTTAAAGGCATATATACCCATTTATTGTTTTATGTGATGGGTGTTGATGATTATTTAGGATATTTTGGAACACATTTATGGGAATAAAACCCTTTGGTTTAGTATGTGTTTTAGTGAAAAGGCTATTTTGGGATGAATTATTTTATATTTTGTGTACATAATTTGAATTTTATTGATAAAATTTAGGTTTAATATGATATTTGATGTTAATATGGTTAATTGGGATAATAAGAGTATCACATTTTGGTATCATATGTTTTATCTTATAGATAACCATGTGATTAAAAAGTGATTTGGTACATAAGAGATAAAAGTTATTTTTGATGAAGTATACTATATTGGGAATATAATATGATCAAGGTAAAAATAATTGGATAAATGAAGATTGTGTTAATTTATGGAAGACTATATTATTTTGTTGTGGTTTTATGGAGATTAAAGTTATTTTGTTAAAGTATTATCTTGTTTTAAGAAAATATATTATCATGGTATTCATGTGTTTTGTATGTGACATTTTGTGCTACATTATTTTGTTTGGGTATAAATATTAAATTTGATCTTGGAAAAAAATTGGTGATAAAAACATTCATATTAATGGGTTTTGAATTTGGACACACATATTTTAAAGGATTAATATTGTTTAACATTTATGTAATGTTTTAAGTAGAAATTTTATTGTTATTATTGTGGTTTTATAGATTAATGTATTGTTTCAGCATATAATGATTTATCCTTATTAGATAACTTCCATTTTTGTGTTGGTAAATATCTAGAGTTATAAGGAATGATATTTGATTATTTTATGGATCCTATGATCCATTAAATGTTAATTTTACTACTTTAGGCATGAAAAATTCATCTTGAATATTCATTTCATGGAGTCAGAGATTATGTAGAAGTGGAAATTGAATGAAGAATTTTTTTTTTATGAAATTGCGCTTATGAAATTGAAATAAATTAAGTATACCATCTAATGTACTCTATCTTGATATTAAAATAATATATAAACACTAGAAATATGATCTTGCAAAAAAATTGAATTTTTACCTTCATTTATGATGAATTTTTTATCTTCTTTATCGCTTATTGATTTCTGGTTTTGTGGTCATTAACTTTATAAATACCATGTTCTCTATCAATATACTATTACTTGATTGTTATTTTTCTCCCCTATGTTCCATTTTTTTTTATAATGTTATCAATATCTAGGAACCATATTTTTTGTTACTTTATATAACCTTTAGGTTTTTAACTTCCCTTTTTCAAAGACAACTTTATTATCCATTTGTACAATGTGGGTTTTAAAAAAAATGTATTTTCAAACATTTAACCTTTGATTACAATGATAAAAAATATTATTATTCCATTTGTTTATCTTAGGGATAATTCAACACCCCAAAAATTTAGTTTAATTGAATATTATGCTTGATATATTGCTTAATACGCAACACCAAACTTTAGGTGAACTGTTATATATTATAAAAAATATTATTATTTAAATGTGATAATTATAACCTCATCATTAAATTGTACGTATGAATAATATTAACCACATTATAAAAAATATTTATAAAGGTTTTATATAATTTTTTTTCCTAATACATAACAACCATGTACTCAATTATCAGTAAATTCATTTTATGGTTTGAAAAAATGATTCCAAGAAAATGGTTTTTATTACATTTTGTGTTCTGAAATTATAATTAATTTACACCCTTTTGTGAAATTTTATTTCATATAATTAATATCATTTTTAAAATAATAATTTCAACACATGTTTAGTGTTATTTTTTATGATTTTTTCTAAGAAGATTTACTTTTCAGTGAATAGTGAAAATGGGATTAACCATGCTAAATATTATTCCCTTTGTTTATCAAGGGGATAATTTAGCACCCCAAAAATTTAGTTTAACTTAATATTATTCTTGATAGGTTTCTTAATATGAAACACCAAACTTTAGGTGAACTGTTATATATTATAAAAAAAATTATTATTTAAATGTGATCATTATAACCTCATCATTAAATTGCTAGTATGAATAATATTAACCACATTATAAAAAATATTTATAAAGGTTTTATAGAATTTTTTTTCTTAATACATAACAACCATGTACTCAATTATTAGTAAATTCATTTTATTCTTTGAAAAAATGTTTCCATGAAAATGGTATTTATTACATTTTTTGTGCTGAAATTATTATTAATTTACACCCTTTTGTGAAATTTTATTTCATAGAATGAATATCATTTTTAAAATCAGAATTTCAACACATGTTTAGTGTTATTTTTTGTGATTTTTTCTAATAAGATTTTCTTTTCAGTGAATAGTGAAAATGGGATTAACCATGGTAAATATTTTTATAATTAATGACCATTTTTTTTAGTATGAATAGTAACCATGGTAAATATTTGTCACCTCAATAAGGGTAAAATGGGATAAAAAATATGATATAAGGCTTACAATTCAACCTAAAACCTTTCTTTACCCTATTTTATTAGTGGTTTTCTGACTAAATCCACCATATAAATGAAAATATGGAAAACAATTTCCACTTACTTTTGATTATAAAATTTATATTATTTTAATAAAAGGATAAAAATAAAATGTCACTTTCTTGATTTTAATTTCTCTTATAGCTTGTAATAGGGGTAGAAATAAGTTATGAATGAATCCCAAATGTTCTTTTGAACCAAAATAAATTATTTTTATGGTAGTAATTTATTTTTTATTTTTAATGATGTTATAATTACCATAAATTCTTACACAACACTGATAGGTTTAAGGTCAAAGATGTATAAAATTAAAGGTAAATGATTATAAAAATAATAAAACTAATGTATTTAGATTTGAATTCAAATTTTTCCATAATTTATTTAAAGTAGAATTAAATTAAAAGTTATAAAAATGAATTTAATGATATTTTATGATAAAAAATATTTTATTAAATGATATAAAAATAAAAAACATTGTGAAAGTGGAAAAGTAGAATCCAAAATGTTGGAAAATGTCATATATGGATCATTTTTGATACACGTGTCACCTTATAAGTTAATTTATGAATATTAAAGGCTAAAAAATATATTAACACTATTAAGTTTAAAAAGGATTGATGAGCGGGTTAAAACCAAAGATAAGGTTTTAAATTTAACATAATATTGTTCGTAGTAGAGTAATCAAGAGGGGGGGGGGGGAATTGAGTATCTATAAGAAATTTTGATTGAAAAGTATTCATGAAAATGTTCCCCAATAAATTTAAATACAGCCCAGTCAATCAAGGTTATACAGTTATGAATGTTTGACTATTTAAATAACTTCTTATAAGATTCATCAATTCTCAATAATCTTAATATCTGTTATTAACATTACTTTGGAAGATATTATAATAAGGGAAAACAATTATAACTTTTTTCTATGATTAACTATCAAAGTAAATTAAGTGATTTCTGAATTAAATAGTAAAACATGGAAAACAAAAATAAACAACACAGTGGACATAAAACAAGTGGTGTAGTCTCAAGATGAGACCTAATACACTCCACTTAGTGATCACCTTCCACCAAGTAATTTATATAAATAAACTTGATCTACACCCTGAATCAGTGTTAACAATAGTATATGAGACTTTCCTAGTCACATGACCTCTTCCATAGATCTTCGTGGGTATGAACTAACAGGTCACATAAGGATCTCTTCCACACTTATCCGTGGGAATACACAAGTGTAAAAATATGTAAGAGAAATGATATATATTATATCCTTCCGTTTGATTCACGAGAAAATTCATGTTTTTTTAGAGACACACACACTAATCGAAAGATAAAAATAATATACAATAGAGCAGAAATGATGAGATAAGGTTAGAAGTGCTCTGAGTGTTAGTCCATGAAGCTCTGGACTTATGGGATGAAGTAAATGCAGAAATCGAGTCCTCTAGTGGAAAATAGAGTATCATAAGTCATCTAGATCTTGATAACATTCTTCATGAAGTTTATAGTGAGGAAAAGTTCTTGAATCTAGGATTTAATTATGCTTTGTGTGTTCTTCAGTAGCATCGGGTTTCATGTATCATTTCTACTTTTAATAATTCTTGGGATTCTTCGTTATAGCGCACACAATTGTGTTTCTGTTGTCACTATTGTTGCTATTGTCTCCACAGTCACCACGATCACACTATTCTTTTTAATCTTAGAATGAATGTGTTGTAGATGACTTGATTCATGTATTCTGGACCTCATACATCGTACTTCCAGGTGACATGTCTAATAAGAAACATTAATTATGTCAGTTTATTTAAAAGCTTCCAATATTTCTGTTATAAATTAAATTGAAAAATGAAAAAACAAATTAAGAAACGGTGTCCAAGTCTATCTGGAAATAGTGTCTCCATGGAACGATGTCTCCTTGAAATTGTGTCTAATTATTTGTCTTTGAGTGGTGAGACATCTATGATGGAATAGTTTTATAGATATTAGGAACTGGTACCATAGAGGCAGTGTTAGGATCATAATGTCTGGTTACAGTGTTTGGATGGTCACAATGTCTGGATGGTCACGGTGTCTGGATAGTCACGATGTCTGGATTGTCACAGTGTCTGGATGGTCACCGTGTTTGGACAGTCACAGTGTCTGAATGGTCGTCGTGTCTTGATGGCCAAAGTGTATGGACGGTCACGGTGTCTGGATGGTCACGATGTCTACATGGTCACGGTTTGTGGATGGTCACAGTGTCTGGATGGTAATGGTGTCTCAGACATAGCCAAAACTCTGTACACAAACTTAAATAGTGATATTCAAAGAATGAATTAAACTTAATCATTCATAATAAAATTTCATTATAAACAAAATAGTTTGCAATAATTATTTAAGGCATAAAGAAACTAATCATCTATACACATTATTTTAGATAGATTAAACTATATATGATTTGTGATCATTAAAACATGAATGATAGATGAGAAGTCCAATAATATCTCCATTTTTTATGATCACAAATCATGTGAGTGAGATATCTATTCATAGTGAATGTGCCTCTTCATTAGTGTGCATATAGAATACATATTTCTCCCCCTTTTGGGATTATCAAAAAAGTAAAGAAGATATAGACAATAAGAGTGCACAATGCATTCGATGGATAAAAATTGTCATTATAAATAGTAAGTAAGAAGAATATATAAAAGATCCCTATCAAAAGATATTAGTATCTATTCTTCAGCACTACATTGCCTTCTTTTTTCCCTTGGAAGCTAAATCAGAAGAAGAATTCATATAAGAAGATTTATAAGTTGTGGAAGGGATTGAACCAGTGGACAGAGAAGGTAAAGGGAGTCCTTCAAAAATATAAGGGGCCAAGGTAGGTGTAGTGGAAGACCAAGGAAACTATTGATCATGGATAACAGGCTTGATCTAACTCAGATCCTGAGAGTTATAAATATATGTGGAGGCAAGGGCAGAGAATGGGAAGCTAGGAAAACCAGATCTCATGGGTGAAACTATCGGAGCGACAATTGTAGTACTCTGGACATAAAGATAAGGCCTTAAAATCCTTAAAATGTAGGCAATGGTCTCACCACCATAATGCATATCTTTCACAAAGTCATCCTTATTCTCCACAAACCTATCCAAAAAGGACTAAAATATTTGATCTTTTGGACTTGAGTTTCGAATGATTGAGTAATAGGAGGAATAATAAAATTCTCCACAAGGTACTTGAAGATGATAGTCATGTCATTCTTAGAGAAGATCTGACCGAAGTAGAAGCCTACATTCTAAAAAATTTCTTGCTGAGAATCATTGGAAATATTGGAATAAATTATCACCAAATCAAGAACTCTGTTACTATTCTTGATAACTTCATATAGATATTCCTTGTCAAAGACACTAAACACAGATTTAAGTTCTTCTTTGACAACTATTATGAGCAAATCACTGTCTAAGGAAGGTTTAGATGATTTTCCAGAAGTACGAGAAGCAGTGACAAACAAGGTAAGGGGGTTTAGTTGATTGAGAACTTTATAGAGACAACCCTTATACTCATCAGTTAACTTGTTAAGAACAATAAAAAGACCACACATCTCTTGAACAATCTACTTGTTTCTTTTAGTGAACTTTTCATCAAGGGAAGCTAGATGATTTTTAATTAGATAGGATAATTCTTGTGGGGTTTGACCAACAATATCTTCAACAGGATAAGAAACAAGTTTTGGTCATGAGTTTATCACTCTCTACATTTCTTCCTCCATACCTCTGAGAGTTTTTACTTCATCAATGAGTTGATTGTTCTCGACTCTAACTTATTGAATCTCATAAATCATCTTCAGTTGGATCTACTATATGATCTTTTCCAACAACATGGTCTCATATCTATCAGATAAATTTGTTATAGGATTTGGTGGGGTATTTATGAGTTTTCTAACTCCAGCGAACAAGGTAGATCAAAATGCTTTCAGATAATACTGATTCCCCAAGTTTGGAGGTTCTTGTGAAGGTTCTGGGATAGATGCTGAGACAGGTTCAGGTTCCTTGGCATAGATAGCTTCATGAGCAGATACCAGTTTCAAATGAAACATAGTAAATAGATCAATTCCTTTAACTAGGACTTCTTGAGAATCAGTAACATCAAAAAAACTGGGGAATTTATACCATGTATCCATTGATCTGGGATCAATCGGATTAGAGACTTAAAAAGATTCCAGATTGGCCGGATGCTTCCCCTAAACAAGTGAATCTTTCTTAGGACTGAGATATTTAGATACTTGATCTATTTCTATGATTTCATCCCTAATTTCCTCACCCACTTCTATTCGATACAACTAAAAACTTTATCCATTATCTCTTTTCCAAAGAGAATAACTTGAGGAACAATATGTTCCTCTGGGTGTTCCTCAAGGGCATCATCTTGCACAATAGAAAGATCTTCTTCTATATGATCTTCTACAAAATATTTTTCACATACCTTAGTAACATATTCTTTTTTGGAAGCAATTTGTTCTTCCAGATCAACAACTTCATTAAGAATAGGCATGTCCTTCTCAAATAAGACTTGAGCAGAAGAATCACTATCTTTCTCAACCAGAATAGTTTCCCTCAGAGGTTCACAATTTCTTCTTCTTCTTCCTCATTAGAATATTCAACAAGTTCATCTACCTCCAAACCAGGATAAGAAATATCCTTAGGTCTTGAAGGGTGTTCCATCAGATTAATAATTTCACAAATTATACCATTATCTTCCTCCCAATCTTTTCTCCATGGATTCCAATTGATTTTCATTCTCTTTACTGTATCTTTCGAAATACAAAACTCATATTACTTAATGGATTATTCATTTGGTCCAACCAATCCCTTTTCATGAATAATTTTTGAGATAAGCCTTGAATAAAATAGGTTGGTTGACTTATAGGTTGTTTTGATAAACTCACACATATGGTGTATAACATACTTTAATAGGTTGATCTTATGTCCATTTTTCATTAGATGCATCAAAAATACATGTTGATACTTGAGTACAGAAAAACCACCTTTTCTAGGGTTAATCAAATTCGGAACAAACTTAAATTGGAGTCTAGTTTCTCCATCTAGCTCGACATCAATGGATCTCCTCTTAGTTTCCATTCCTGTAAAACTTCTCAAATATTCTTACAAAACAAATACCTCACTCAGAGGGGGAGGACCTCTCGTGTAGTCCACAAAAATACCCTCATGAGGAATCCTAAGACATGCAGCCTATAAAATCGAAGAAATGGTACAAATCTATCTATTTATCCATCTTCTCGCAACATATACATCTTCTGAATCAAAATATAATTGAACATATTGGTAAAACTGTGAAACTAGATTTAGGTAAATATGCCTATCCTCCTTTGTGAACCAATCCAGCCATCTTTTCTTTGTGAGAACTTTCAATACCATTGACCTACATGATAGAATCCACTTAAAGAATATATCCTTTTCAGGTACCTCATTTCTGTTCACGAGATTCGGATTCAGAGGGCCTTAGAGTGCTAACTTTTGCATGATTTTCAACATCTTCTTTGAACTGCACTTCTCAGGAGTTGATGACGATTGACATTTCATCGTGGGTATTCACTGAAGGTGTGAGAGAGAGAAGGGTTGGAATAGGGGTTACAATTTGAGAGAAGAGAGCTCGAGTGAAGAATGAGGGAAACAACTTTTATTTTATCGTTTATGGATATCAAGCATTATGGGATTAAAATCATGGAAAGTAAAAGGAATAAAACAATGAATTACCACGATACAGGTTATAATGTATAAATAAAACAATAAATCATTTTTATGGTGAGATCGTTATCAACTCTCACGGTGAGACCATAACAAGCCTTCACAGTGAGACCGTAACAACATGATTTCTAAATTGTGAAATCGTGTTGTTTAAGATAGTAAGTTCCAAATAATAACAAAAAATAGTAACAATGAGGCTGTAAACATGAAACATCAACTCTTAAGACAAAAAAACTATAAAAATGTTAGAGTTAAACAGTAATCTTAAGACAGTGACTTGTGAAATCGTAAATTGTGAAATAGTATACTTAAGACTTAAGATTTATCATTACCAATTCATGTATGATATAATCTATTCCTTCAAAATTTAGTGGTTTGGTGAATATATCAGCAAGATGATATTCAGTTCCAATGAATTTCAAAGTGAAGTCAACATTTTGATAATGATCTCTCAAAAATTGATGTCTTACATCAATATGTTTTGTCCTAGAGTGTGAAACAAGATTTTTGAGATGTTAATAGCACTTTTATTTTCACAATTTATACGTACATTCCTGAATTGATATCCATAATATAGTATTGTGCATTTCATCCACAAAAGTTTTGCTCAACAACTACTATCAGATATGTATTCATCTTATGTAGTAGATAATGCGACATTGTGTTGTTTCTTACTACACCATGATTTTAATGACTTTCCTAAAAAGTTACATGTTCTAGAGGTGTTTTTTCTATCTAACTTACAACCACCGAAGTCGGCATCAGTATAGCTCACTAACTGAAATGATTTCCTATGGGATAGGATAGTCCTAGATTGGGTGTATGCTTGAGGTATTTAGAAATTCTCTTAAAAACATTTAAATGCGATTCCTTTGGATTTTCATGAAACTAAGCACACATACACACACTAAAAATAATGTCAGGTCGATTGGTAGTTAATTAGAGTAAGATTCCAATCATTCCTCTGTGAGTGGTTTGATCAAAAAAATTTCCATCTTCATCAAGATCCAACTTACAAGTAGTACTCATTGGAGTATCACTACTTTTAGTGTCATCCAATTAGAAATATTTTATAAGATATCTAGTATATTTTCATAGATTTAAAATAAAACCATCCTTATTTTGAAAGATTTGAAATCCAAGAAAGAATTTGAGTTCATCCATTAAACTCATTTCAAATTCATTTTGAATCATTTTATAAAATTCAATACATAAATAATTTTTTGAAGATCCAAAGATAAAGTCATCTACATAGATTTGAACTACTAAAAATCATTGTAAATTCGTTTTATAAAAAGGATATGATCGATAATTCCTTTTGTAAAACCTTTGAAAATAAGAAAATCTCTTAATCTATCATACCAAGCTCTTAGATCTTGTTCTAAACCGTATAAGGATTTTGATAATTTAAAAATATGGTTTTGAAATTGAGGGTTTGTAAAACTAGGCGTTTTCATAACAAAAACATCCTCAGCTATATACCCATTTAGAAATTAACTTTTGACATTCATTTGATATAGTTTTAAATTCAGATCTGCAGCATAAGCAAGAAGAATTTTGATGGCTTCAAGTCTAGATACTGGTGCAAATGTATCTTCATAGTCAATTAATTATTCTTAACTATAGGTTTGTGCAACCATTATAGCCTTCTTTCTAACTATATTAGCATATTTATCTACCTTATTTCTAAACACCCATTTAGTGCCTATGGTGAATGTGTCTTTGGTTCTGTCAACCAGTCTCCAAAATTTGTTCCTTTCAAACTGATTAAGTTCTTCTTGCATATCCATCCCCCAAATTTCATCATTGATATCATAATTAATGTTTTTAGGTTCAAGTTGTGATAAGAATACTTGATGTTGATCATGATTTATATAAGAATCTCTAGTTTGAGTTCCTTTGTCTAAGTCTCCTGTAGCAACATCTAAAGGTTGACTATTAAGATTTCTAATAACTCTATAAAAAGATGGACTGATGATTTTAGGTTCTCCAATAGGTTAGTTTCATTATGACCTGAATCTAAAGAATTCACAGAACTGGATGTTTTTAGAGATTCTTTTACAGGGTGGTTAGTGCATTTTGACTTAATTTCTGGATTTGATACAACATCCTCCAGATTCCCTAGAGTCTTCTTAGGCTCATGTGGACTTGTTTCATCAAATTTGACATAGATAGATTATTCCACACATTTAGTTCTTTTATTAAACACTCTACAGGATTTAATAGAAATTGAATATCCTAAAAATATTCTTTTATCACTCTTGGATGAAAAATTTTCAAGATTGTCCTTTGTATTAAGGACATAGACTTTGCAACCAAAAACATTGAAGTAGATAACTTTTGGTTTTCTATTATTCCACAACCCATATGGAGTTCTTTTAAGAATAGGTTGAATCAATACTCTATTGATAATATAGCATGCTATATTTATAGCTTCAACCCAAAAGTAAATAGGTAATTCATATTCACTATGCATCGTTCTAGCAATATCTTTCAGGGATCTATTTCTTCATTCTTCAACTCTATTCTGTTGAGGTGTTCTAGGGGTAGAGAAATTATGACTATATCCATTTTGGGAGCAAAAGGATTCAAACTCTTGATTTTCAAACTCATGTCCATGATCAATTCATAAGGATTTAATTCTAAGTTCACTTATATTTTTTACAATTTTGGCATATTTGGTAAAATGAGACCAGGATTCACTTTTGTGAGCCAAAAAGAAGGTCTAGGTATATCTAGAAAAGTAATCTAGAAGAACATAAACACAGGGCATCCCATTTAAGCTAGAAAATCTAAATGGTCCAAAAAAATCCATGTGAACCAATTTGAGAGGTAGAGAAGTTGGCACTTCTTTCATTGATTTGAATGAAATTTTGAGTTTATTTCCCTTTTTAAAAGGATTACAAAATTTTTCATTTAGAAACTCATGTTTTGGTAGGTCTTTAGCTAATATTTTTCTAGTTCACTTTCTTAGGGAATGATTGTTATAGTGTCCTAGTCTCCTTTTCCAAATCAAAGACTCTTTGTAAAACACACTTAAACATGAATCATTTTGAGAAGCTAAATAATGTATGTCAACAGAGTATACATTTTCATTTCATAAGGTAGATAACACAAATTTATTTTTAGAATAAAAAACATTGGAAGCATAATTTTAATATTTTTCATGAAATACATCATCACATAATTGTGAAATACTATGTAAATTATATTTCAATCCATCAAAAAAAGTACTTTAGAAATAAAAATTTAGTTAGAGTTACCGATTTTGACAAGAATTTTCACAAATGGTGACATGTCCTCCAAAAATTATTATTAAGTTCATGAAGTATGAATAGTCTCTTATCATGTGTCTCGAACACCCACTGTCCATGTACCATAAGATTTTACAGGAACTCTTTAAGAATCTCTCCTAAAAAATGGTTAAATAAAGGTAGATTTTGGTACCCATAATTGTTTGGGTCTAGTAATATTAGTGACTAGTGCCTTCGGAACCCGTATCTTCCTCATAGGTTTCTTATAAGCATTATGTAATGTATTTGAAAAATAAACACTATTTGGCCCAAAAAAGCTTGAAACAATAGAGAGTTTATCATAACTTGAATGAGGTGAATGTTTTCCAGAACTGGGAGTAAAGTTGTATGTCTTAGACTTAGAAAGAAAATTAATTCTTCCAAAATTTATTTTACCAAGTTGATATCCAATTCCAGTAGTATATTTAAGAGCAATCATTTTACATAAAATTTGTACCAAGGTATCTTTACCATTAGTAAACCTTTCTATATACTTTTTCAATTTCCCATTAGATAGTTTTAGTTCATTTTTCTATTTGAGTAATTGATAATTTTCTCCCTATCAATAGTGATTTTAGTTTTATCATTTGAGGTAATAAAATGTTGTTTCTTTAGAGACTTGTATTTATCTTTTAGTTCATTTCATGTTTCTTCAAGAATATTACATTACTCAAACATTTATTCATTAGATATTTATTTAGATTCATTCTCATCTTCAGAATAATAATAATTATGTAACAGATATTCTAGTGTTACTTTAGATGTGTTTTTCATAAAACACAAATTATTTTGTTATCCTGTTCATCATGTGAAGATTCTGAGTCACTTGAACTGTCCTTAGAAGCACTCCATGTTTCTTTCATTTTCTTTTTTATACATTCTATATTTGTCCTCATATTTCTTTTTATACTAGATCTTGGGAAAATCATTCTTGATATGTCCCATTCGTTTACATTCATATCAAACAATCTCATCAGAGTTGTCACTTATTTTCCAATCTTTCTTTCAACTTCCTTTTGGATCATATCTCTCCTTGAAGTTATGATTTTTGAAAATTTTCTTCTTCTTGTAAATTCTCTTAAAGCTTCTGACTAATTGACACATCTTCTTATCACTGTTAGGTGAAGATTTTTCACTATTTGAACATTCTAGAAAAACATCAAATTTCCATTTTTTCTTTATGTTTAGTGGTGGTGGTCTTGAACACAATAGATTTTCTTTTGGGTTAAGCCTTCTCTTCCTTGTTGACTTTCAGCTCCTCTTCATACACCATCAGTTTTCCAATGAGTTCTTTTATAGGTATTTTGCTGATGTTTCCTGACTCTCTAATAGAGACAGAGGTTCCTCTCCATCTGTCAGGTAGACATCTGATAATCCTCATGATTTTTTCTTTGGTAGTGACTTCTCTTCCAAGAGAAATCATTGTGTTGACGATTTCATTGAACCTAAGATTCATGTCAGAAATAGTCCCACCAGGTTTCATTTTAATGTTATAATATTTAATATTATAAGTATTAAATCTAATTTATTTTACACTAGAAGTTCCTTCAGGTGAAACATAAAAGGTATCACAAATTTCATAGGTAGTTTTACATGTAGAGATTCTATGAAATTCTTTATCTCCTAAAGAGCAATATAAAGAATTCAAAATTTGGAAATTGTTATTGTAGGAAGCTTTTGTAGGTTCATACCAAGTGATTCTATTAGTAGAAGGAATATTATATTCATATATAATTGAAGAACAGATTTCAAAGCTCATACTCTCTAAATGGATTTTTATTTTTATTTTCCATTGAGCATAATTGGTCCCATTAAATAATGGTAGTCTATTTGATAGAAAACCTTCCAATATATTATCCATAATAATGAAAGACTTCAAAAGAGATAGAAATTAATAATTAACAGAAATTTATAGATATTTAAAGTACAAATACAATCACATTTGAATAGGCTCAAAAACAGAGTTTTAATAAACACCCTTTGATAATAAATGTTGGTTTGAGTAATGTACTCAAGTGGGGGGTGAATTGAGTTTCTATAAAAATTTCTGTTTGAAAATTATTCTTAAAAAGGTTCCCCAATAAATTTAAATACATCCTAGTCAATCAAGGTTATATGGTTATGAAAGATTGACTGTTTGAATAACTTCTTAGAATATTGATTAATTCTTATTAACCTTAATATCTGTTATTAACACTACCATTGATGCTATTCTAAAAATCCAAAATAATTGTAACTTCTTTACAAGATTAACTAACAAAGTAAATTTAGCGATTTCTAAATTTAATAGTAAAACAAAGAAAACTAAAATAAACAACATAGTGGATATTAAACTAGTGGTTTAGTCTCAAGATGAGACCTAATCCACTCTACTTAGTGATCACCTTCCACTAAGCAGTTTATATAAATAAACTTGATCCACACCCTGGATCAGGGTTAACAGTAGTACATAAGACTGTCCAGATCACACGACATATTCCATAGTTCTTTGTGGGTATAAACTAACAGTTCACACATGGACCTTTTCCACAATTATCCATTAGAATACACAAGTGTAAAAAGATGTAAGAGATAAGATATATTATACCCTTTAGTTTGATGCATGATACAATGCATGTTTTTATACAGACACACACACTTAAAAAAAGATAAAAATAATACAAAACAGAGTAGAAATGATGAGATAAGGTTATAAGTGCTCTAAGTGTTAGTCTATGAATCTATAGACTACTAGGATGAAGCATATGTAGAAATCGAGTCCTATAGTAGAAAAATGAGTATCGTAAGTCATCTAGATATGGCTCGTGTTTTTCATGGAGTAGATAGTGCAAAAATGTTCTCGAATCTAAGATTTGAGTATGATTCATGTGTTCTTTAGTAGTGTCGATTTTCATGTATCAGTTCTTTATTTAGGAATGCTCGTGCTTATTCGTTATCATGCAAACACTTGTGTTTCTATTTTCACTGATGTCGCTATTGTCATCACAGTCACCATAGTCACACTGTTAATTTTAATCATAGAATTCATGTGTTGGAGCTGACATGATGAATGTATTCTGCTCCTCGTATCTTGTATTGTTAGGTGACATGTCTATAAAGAAACATTAATTAATTTAGTGCATTTAAAAGCTTCAAATATGAATGTTAGAAATTAAATTGAAAAATGAAAATATAGATTAAGAAATGGTGTCATAGTCTTTCTGTAAATGGTGTCTCTATGAAATAATGTCTCTTTGAAATGGTGTATCTTTCTTTGACTTTGAGCGGTGAGACAGCTATGATGGCATAGTTGTATATAGATTAAAAATCGTTAGCATAGATGCAGTGTTAGGATCATAATGTCTGGTTACGGTGTCTGGATGGTCACGGTGTCTAGATGGTCACAGTGTCAGGATGGTCAGAGTTTCTAGATGGTCACCATGTCTTGATGGTCACGGTGTCTCGATGGTTACAGTGTCTGGAAGGTCATGGTGTGTGGATGGTCAAAATGTCTGGATGGTCATGATGTCTCAGACATAGCCAAAAATCTATACACAAACTTAAATAGTGATATTCATAGATTGAATTAAACATGATTATTCTTAAGACAATTTCATTATAAACAAAATAGTTTACAATAATTATTTAAGGCATAAAGAAACTAATCATCCCTATAGATAATTTTAGATAGATTAAACAGTATATGATTTGTGATCATTAAAACATTATTAACACATGAGGAGTCCAACACATAACCCTGTATAAATTTTATTAATTAAATGGATTTAGATCTTATTTTATCATACCATAAAAATTATGCTATTTTGGTCCAACTTTACAACATTATGATATATATTATATTTAAATCCATTAATTAATTCCATGTGTGTCCTTTACCTCACTTATAGAAGGGAACATCTTATTATCATTTATTCAAATAGTTTTAGCACTATATACCATCCAATACCAACCCTAATAAGTTTATTTCATCCGTAACCTATTTTTAGATATTTTTGTCTTCCCGTAAGACCAATCTATGAAGTCTTAATGTGTAATCCAAATGAGGTCTCTCAAATAATAGGAAATTGTATTACACAACCTTTTCAATGTTTATTTCTTATTATTCATACTATATATATCTTTTACCCATCATAACATGATAAATATATTACCATAAATATAATTATATAGTATTATTATTATGGTAAACTCATTTTTAACCCACTTTCAATCATATGAGAAATGAATGTATCCCTCATGTCTATATGTGGACTACCATTTCCACACAAAGATATGATTCCTTTTACATAATTATATTATGTGGCTATTTAATACAATTTATTTAATTTTTATTCATGATATTTATGACATAATTATTCTTCTATAATTAAATGATCTTATCTACATTCTTACCTTTTCATCTGTTATAAAAATATAATTTTTCACGTGTATTTGTGTGGACTACCGCCTCCACGAAGCGTCATGATTCATTTTTTCTTTTTGATTTACATTAGTGGTAAAAATAAAATATTTAATGAATATATATTATATATATTATATAATAATAAATCAAGAAAGGTGAATTATTATTTAAATTTATTTTTTCCATCTATCAAAAATTTTATACAACAGTCGTGTGTACATACACATTACCATCTTCATGAAGTCATGTAAATAATTTTTCATCAGTAATTTTTATGAGTATTTATGAAAGTGTATGTAATGATTGCATATTATTCTTATGAAATTATTATCATTCTATGTATGGGGAAACCATGCTCAATTTTTAGGGACCGAAACTGCTAAACCAAAACATTCATGAACAATAAAATAATTATCATCCGAAACATTGATTTTATAAAAGAATTATTAATAAGCAATAGATAAGATATAATATGTAAATAATATATGGTATGATATGTATTAATATGTTTCTATAATGTATTTATAGTAAATATATAATTACTATACAATATGTTGATACCTTTATAAATCAAGATGATACTTGAGGTAAGGGTTTCTCATCTCACATTAGTTTCTATAAGGCATATTCCATATTCACCACTTTTTTATTTTGGTTGGTGTATATACTACCTGTGATTGAATTTTATGATTATTTTAATGAATTTTTTTATTTAAAAATCCATCTTCATTTATTTATTTCATGATATTTTTTCCAATTATTACCGAAGTTGAAAATATTATGTTACAATCTCATTTCACTACGAGATTATCTAAGATGAATTTCCATTGAAGAAAATTATATGGATATTATCCTTTAAATACCATATATTTTATACTCCTATACTTATTACTTAAAGTTTTATGTATTATTATCATTATCTTCTCTTTGTTACGTAAAATTATCAATAGAATATTTTTAAAGAAAATATGGCCTTATTCCCCTTTGGTCGACAATTTTTTCTTCCATGTCCATGCTCTTTGATATTATTTTATGAAAGTTTTACATATACATGAAATATTTTAAAAACGTAATTTTAATTAAATTTTAGTTTATTTAAAAAGGTTTAAAATGAATTATTTTAAATAAATGTTTTCTTAGAAAGTCATTTTTAAATTTCTATAAAAGTATGAAAAAATGTTCTTTTTTAATCTATATGTAATGGAATGATTTTACCTCTATCACACATGATCTTTTATTTAAAACTTATTTTAAAGGTTTCCATGGTTATATTTCTAGAAAAATGTTTTACCTATGTTTTTTTAAAAAAAATTAGATTTTAAATAGGTGTTTGCATAATGAAAAGAAACTTTTTCTTATTAAATATTATAGTGATAATTTAATGGTATTTTTATTCGAAGATAACCTAATTTTCTACTTATTCATTACTAGGGATATGATACAATGATACAGTAGAGAACATGTTAGAAATAAATTTATTTTACTAAATTTATATTAGCTAAACATTAAATCTCTTAAATAATAAGAAATCTCAAGAATGGAAGGTTTAATATCTTTAAGGACTTTATGCATATGAAAAATATTTTATAACCCTTGTAAGAATTTTAAATAATTGAGCCACATCAAACTCCCTCATATGCTTATTTTAAGATATACTCATATTCATAACCTTGGGAAATGGAACCATAAAAATAGGTGATCTCAAATTCCCTATAAGGGTATACATAATAGATAAAAATTAAATATCTTAAGTGAACATAAGATGGAAATATGATTATAATAAATATATATAAGAAAATTCTTACCCAAAAAGAATAAATAATAAATCATGGATTATGAATTAATATTACATAATACACAAATCAAAAGTGTGTTGAAACATAACTCAATAAACATGATCCATGATTTCTTAACATAATCATGAGAATAAGAATAAAATTGTGAAACATATTTCAAATTTGGAACAAACATTAGTAAAGGGAACACTACCTTCACGATCCACACCATCAATTACCAGACTTATGAGAAACTAAAATATAATTAGGAATACTTATCTCATTAGATATATACATTCAACTATTGTATTGAAGGGTTATATTGGACTTCACCATTTATCATCCATACTTATGATAGTCACTTGAAATCAATGACTAATCCCATAATAAAGAACCAACAGAAATAAAATTGGTTTTATAAAACATTCAAAATTAAAATAATTCAATTTTATAGCATAAATAACACATAGAAAGAACATGGAGTTCATTAAATAAATAATAAATAACTAATATAAATAAAATTGTTTTTATATAGATTCATAAAAATATTTAAGTAATAATTCCACTAATAATCATAACCTGATAAACCCATGGAAGATAAATGGGTATCCATTGACATCATATAACTTTCTAGGTAAATTTCATTCAATAAAGATAATAAAGTAGACAATATTTATATTGTATAAATAAAGGGTATAAAGATAAGTCAATAATTTACCAAAATTAACAGATATATGACATCTAGGTGAACAAATTTCAATAAAATGAATGAAAAATATGGTATCACTAAGGAAAGTAATTGGGTGGAATGTTAGGACCATACACAGTAAATGATTTGGAAATTAAAAAAGGGAGTGATAATTAATTATTATAAAATAGAATGTCATTATATTTGTTATATAAAAAACAATATCGATGGTTACATTATAATAATATCCCTGATCAATCATAATGTATGTCAAAGGATATGGATTTAGATGAAGACCCTTTTTAGGAGCATTATGAAAAATAGATTTTGAAATAAGAAATATCCACCGTCTTTTAAAAAAAATTAGATTGAAATATTTTATAAATAATTCATAATAATTTCTTTTTTTATAAAAACATTAAATCTTAACCAGGAAGTATCATAGAAAATGAAAAAGATGGTGGAATTATATGTTCACATAGAAAATGTTAAAAAGAGATTATTTTTACACAATGATTGAATTCAACCTTATGAAAAACATTATTTTTTTGGAATATGAAAAAGTATTATAAAATTAACTCAATAAATTATTGTGGTATATATAATGAAATTTCAAAAACATGAAATGAATTTGTACATGTAAAAAGGGAGTCAACTGATCGAAATGAATAGATGTGGACAGTTTCACTTATAAAAAATATCTATGGTAAAAATTAGTCAAGAGGAAATGAAATATTGAGTGACAATATAAAACACCACAAATATAAAAAATAAATTATTAGAGGTTTTATAAAAAAATAAATTCCCTAGGTGGGTGATCTTTCAAAAGAATGAAAATAATATTGGAATTGAAAGCCATATGCTTTGAGAAACATTTTGATCAAAGCCCTGTTCAAGTGGTGTATCTTTTGAATATATATATATTTAAATAAAGTAATTGATATGACTCTTCAAACCCCATTATTATGGTAAAATAAATTCATTAGGTAGTAATCACACCATATTAAAGGTCTCATGGCATGTGTTAAGAAATAAGTCTATGGTTTTAAATATGGGATGAAAACCCCCTTACCTTGTTTTCCCACATAATAAAATACACTATAATCCATGTTTAACAAACTAAAATATAATAATAAGATATTTCAATGATATTTTTTAAATATATATATATATAACTATTTATAAACATGATTCGTAATTATTCTCTATATTTTTATTTGTTAGGTATTACTTATTTTTGATGTCAAGTGTGGGTTAACATGGTTGTTTTGAATTATTTTCGTAATAAAATTTTTTTAGTCATTCTTCTCCAAAATCAAATAATTAAATTTTCATTAAATTTACAATTAATTATGATTTATAATTATTTATAAATTTGAAATTTCCTTTCATGAGTAATCCAAGAAGATGAAATCAACAATGAGCATTTTTTGGAAATTTTTAACTTATGAAGGGTGTTTTTTAATTAATGAGTTAAATATTGATGTATATTTAACAAATCTAAAAAATATAATTATATATATAATTATATAATATTATATAATTAATTATGATTTAATAATCATCCATCATATAATTTTATATCATTCTTCGAGTGTGGTCAAACCGACAAAAACATGAACATACCATGATTATTGACAATTATGAGGTGATTTAGTAACAATATAATTAATAAAGTAGAATTATGATATAATTTAATTTTTAATAGAGTGATATATTATAATTATAAAGTAATTATAAGAATAATTAATGTATATTTAAATATTACATAATTTTAATTAAATATTTCCCTCTTAGTATGCTTGTTTTAAACAATTAAATTAACGATTATTGTTTGTTGATCATATAATTAATAGGTTATCAAATTTATCAAAAAATAATATTAATGAGATAATTCAAATAATATTTATCAATTAAACCTATTATCATTACCATACATATAAGTCGGTGTTCAAATATAAATAGAAATCATTCATCACCGGAGACGATAGTCCATACGTATGCATGGTTAAAGATTTTATATTTCATAGGATGAGAGAAATGAATAACATGTTTTATAATTTAAGAATCTATAATATGTTATAAATATCATATTTATTTATTAAATTCAACATTAGGACCATCTGTGTAAGTTGGTTAAGGGAAAAATAAGATGTTTTGTGGAGGTGGTAGTCCCCACACACACAAAGGTCATTTTCTCTTTTCTTAAGGAAAGACGAAATGGTGATCAAATATAGTACCATATTTATAATAAAATAATTTTATAACAAGGTTATTGATGTTATTATTTTGGTATGGATTAAATAATTTTTTGAAAAAAGTAATTCACATAAGGAAAAAATAGGATGAAGCCGTTATAAATATATACCTCACCACTTGGGTTATCTCTTTTGAGAGGGGTACTAAAACATTTTAGGATGGTATTTTGAGAATACAAAAAACTAAATAAGGTGTCTAGTAGTGTTTATGAATGTTTATAGATGATTTGTATCTAAACTAATCGGTTTTTGGTGTGTCGGGAAGTGAGGATAAGAGTTCTCCTTTTACATGTGAAAAAGAGTAACACTTTTTTAAATACCCATAAATTTTCAACAATGCAAAATCAATCTCAAATAAAATGTAAAATAGTTGATAAATAATATATAGGATAATATAAATGGCCTATAAAAACCATAAAAACTCAATTAATGTTTTTAAACTTGTTTGGTCCTTTACCTCTTTGGTTTCATATTTTTACCATTATTAGTTTTCACCATGCTAATTAGTTTTTACCATTGTAATTTATTTTTTATAAACCCAAATAAAATGATACTTATTATATAATTTATACCTAAGGATTCATGATTTTGAAACCATTTTTATTAAAATTTATGATGTGATAAAATTAATTTTAAAATACAAAATGTATAATGTATTAAAAACATATTTTTAAAAAAAATATAACTTAAATTATAAAAGGTCAAATATGTGTTTATAACATAAAAAAATAAAAAACATAAATTAAGTTACAAAATAAATACTTGATATTATATAATGGTTTCATGAATTTACAATTAATACATAAATATTAAAAATGTCATAAAAGTCATGTTATTTTTAAAAAATGACATTTTCACTATTCACTTGAAAATCTACTATTTTTGAAAAATATAAAAAATTAATATTAGGTTAACATATTAATGATAATTTCAAAATGAAGTTATTTTTTATCTCAAGTTCACTTTCTTAAACATATAAATTTTATTTTTAATTAAAAATAAAAATATAGCGAAATTTTTTTATAGGAAAACAACTTTTGATATATTAACTATTATATTTCACATAAATTACTAATTAATATACTATTAACTTATAGAATAAATATATAATTTTATTATTCAATCATAATAAACATAGTTCCTTGAAATAATATTCCAATTTCAAGAAAATTCATTTTTATGTAGAAAGTGAATTGAAAAAATATGGGATTTTGAATAATGTAAAAATTCATTATATATTTATACAAATACATATGTTACTACATGTTGATATAATATTAATTTATTTTTAAATAACCCCTTATGATATCTTCAGAAGGCCTAAGTATCATATAAGCACTAGGTGCATTTTTAGATGGGGGGTTTAACTAGAATGGATCTTGTGGAAATCTCCATAAGATTGAACTTCTACCTATACAATTGATCTCAAACCATAATTGCTTGAGTTAATCTTGGAATTGTTCTCGGGGAAATCCCAATAATGACAACTCCATTATGATTTCATACAACTTAACTTCACTGGGATGAATGTTATTTTAAAATGTTATTTCTTCACTCTTACATTATTAATTATTAGTATGATTTATTCAATTTAAACCTTCTAATTTAATGGATATATAATATCATTAAAAATTCATTTGAACATATATTGGTTTATTTTTCGTTTGGTTTAGCATGGGAAAATGAAATTAAAATTATATTTATTTAATAATAATATATAGTGAAATATCTGGTTGTTACATTCTCCCCTATATACAGTTGTTCTCAAACTATAATAAATTACATCCCTGTAGTTTTAATTATCACATACCAACAAGAATACATAAGGGAATCTAAATTATAGAGACAAATTGGGATAGAATTTACCAATATATATCAACCTTACAACCATTGGAAATATAACTCTTTCATCAAAAGAGAATTATCCCCAATATTGAGTTTTTCTCCAAGTATTTAGACCAAGAGTCTACCATTATTTGTTATCAATACCTGTATTATATAATTTTTTTATCGAGAGTGGTTATTATTATTATTTCATTGTTGTAATATCATAGGTGAATTTGAATTTTTTTCTCTACTACATATATTGTATCCTCTAAGTGGTAGGAACCAATCCATAACTCAAATGAGATTAAATTTATCTAAAGGATAATATGATTTCCATATAAGAAATTCCTATAAAATTTAACTTAGAATACAATAATCATACGACTAAAATATTAATTTGATAATAAAATCATCAAGGTAGTGATTTAATGATATTTGAAAACTTCTTAAACATACTAGAGTTCCTAGAATAAAATTCCAATATGACATATACAACTCAGGATTAGAGATTATGTGTAAATTAAATATTAAGATCCACTTTTAGAGTAGTTTGTGAATAGGTATTCCATTTTCATCTTGGTCTTAGATATTAGTGATTCTCATCATTGTTGAGTCAAATGTATCTTTTTGACATTACCATTCCTTTTGTTTTGGAAATTTTAAACTCTTTCTAAAACACATAATTACTAACCCTTTAATGTCCAAAGTATTTTAAGAATGTATTTGTAGAAAACATATATCTTTTATCATACATATAATTAGTTTCAAAATTATTCATGAATATAAAAATACTTTATTCATTAGAATTATCATAATGTTTATGAAACCTATATTGATTGGAATAACCTTTGTCAAATCAAATTTAAATACTTTCTATCCTGTCTTCGTACTAATTTTTTTTTATAATCAGACTTGACATCAAACCAATAACATTAGAAACATATTCATAAAGAAAATCATAATGAGATTCTATATGGAAATCCAGTGGATTTATTTAAATTTAAATTCTAAATACAAAAAACCACATTCTATTGAAATTAAATACATTTTAAACTGAAAATGGTGTTCATTAAATTTAAATCATACATTCTTTTATAATACAACTGTTATAGTGATAGGTCTACAAGTCATCATAAAAAACATAGAGAAATATGATTGTTGGAGGATCAAGATGATCTTTGTAAGTGTTCCAATAAATACCCTATCACTCAAATAGTTTGGAGTGAAGTGCTAATCATTTTAATTTGAAGAAATCTTTGTGTGCAAGTGATCTAATGGTTACAAGAGTGGACTACTTGTTCCTTGTACTTGTAACCTTTTTGAGTTTTTGTAATCATAATGACTGATCATGTGAATATGATCGATGGTTGATGAGGATTGGTAGGTAGAACATATGAACATCATATTGAGGGATTTCCTCGATAAAACAAGGTTCCTTCATCCCAGGTTATTGGATACCCTCTTTTTTGGGTTAAAAGAGTTGTATTTATTTTTATTACATGTTCTATTCTAAATATTTTATTTTTGATGAAATTGTAATATAAATTGAATCATTTTATATTCATCATTTTATTTTTATATTGTTTATCATAATAACTTTGATTACAATAAAAATGCATTACTCTGTATTATTTTGTGAATTTGATATTACCCTGATTAATATTCTATATACTTTACTATAGAATCACTACATTTTTAATTACTCTAGTATATCATAGCAATTTTTATTAAAGTTATTTTTGTATTATGATTTATCATAATCATCATTATTATGAGTATTTTTTTATTTACTCTGATTAATTCATTTTCTACAGTGTATAATATTGAAATCTAAATAGGTTTTTGGAATCTACTTGATTACAATACATTTGTTTGAACCCAAGGTCCATGTCTTATTAAAATTTAAATACTTAAGAGGTGTTATGAATTTGATTTATTTAACCCTATTAAACAAAGTTTCTTTTAAGGTGAAAAATGAATGTTTTTAATCATATAATTCACCCCTCCTATTTTATTTAGATATCTGTTATATATATTATGATACCCACATTTGGTATTAGAGGAGGATTCCATGGCTCAAATTTTTTCTAACCCTTTTTGCTTTGTTACTTCTGTACGTATGTTTAAATTGTGTTATAATGTTTTATAAATAAAGTTTACACTAACGTGTATTATGGAATGATTTTTTTATCTATTTTAAAAGGTGGAAGGAATAAATGTTGGATCTATTGATAATCTTAATCTCACTCGACCACCAGGTTTGGATGGTGAAGATTATGAATACTGTAGGGATATAATAAATACTTTTGTGGTAAACAATAGAGTTGACAATTATATAATTCTTATTTGAGATGATAAGATTCTTGAAAAGAATGTTATAACTTTTACCAATCAAGAAAAACTTAAAGATATGTTGAATTATAGGTTAAGGAATAATTTTATATTTTATAGGACTAGAAACATATATATCCATATTTCTTCTTATGGTGAATTTAATAGTATTTTGATAAAATCAGAGGATACTTATTTTGTGACTTTAAAAGTTTCTGAAACAATAAGAGTAATGCTTAGAGATGAATATCAAGCATTTGAATTTATATATGGTGAACCTATTATAAATATTCCTAAATAAATTATGAAAATTTTAAATAGTCTAAAATATAAGGGAGATGAAGATTTAGATGATGAACTTATTATAGAAAAGATTATCTACATCACTCCTAATGAATGGGAATCTAAGAGAATAATTATTGACTAATCAAGGATGATAAAAATTCTACCTCTTGATTACTTTTCTAGAACCCTGTTGAAATATTAGTGTAGTTTAAAAAGAGATTCTGAGAATGTGAAAATAAAAAATTTCATCGTTTCTTTCAATACAACTATATTCTCTAATAAATCCCAAACACCAGAAAAGGTTGTTTAGTCTTCCAGAAAGAAAAATGTTACTATTAAATATAATTATAGTGATTATGAGTAATATGAAAATGAAATAGATAATATTTCTCTGAGGATGAAAAAGATAGTTGGAAAGAAATATATTCAATATGATCATAAGAAAACAAACAAGTACAAGAATGAAAATAAAGATTCTGAAGTTACTTGTTATTAGTGTAAAAGAGCTGGACATATTCGACTCGACTGTCCCATGCTGAAAAGAAAATGTAGGAATGATATACATTCTAATAGGAATTATATGAATTGTCACGACCCGACCTCGGGGCCCGTGCCGTGACTACCCCAAGCCCGCCTTCCATAGGCCAGGGGCTGGCGACTAGCACCAAGGCGTAAAATCCCGGTAAACAGGGAAGGCATTGCCCTTATAAGTAACAACCACCACAGAGTCAGCAAGCGGAAAGTGACTACAAGTGCAGAAAAGTAAAGGGGGCCGGAATACAAGCCCAACTGAAAGTACAACTGAAAAAGTAAAGAACAGCAACTGAAGAGAAGACGGCGGCCTCGTGTCGTCCACTGGCAATCCCACCTGAAGGGTGGGTACAGATAGCCTCCAGGCTCCTCGGGTCCCACGTCCGCTCCGAGCACGTCCCGCCCAGTGGTCCACCTCCAGGTACCATCCTGCTCCACGCCCCAACCGAGATCAGCGTTGTCTGTCGTCTGCATCCAACACAACAAGGTGCGGGCATAGCCCGTGCAGGGGTGAGTATAAGCCACTCAGTAAGGACCCCGAGACCCCCGAAGGTCCCCCGAAATCCACAAAGGATATAGCACAAAAGAAAGATGCAATCACGAAGTAACATCTGACTCGACTTAGGTATATGCCCATACATATACCTAAGTCCCCAATTCTAGCTCTGCTCACGAGCTCAAGAACAACTCAATCCACGCAGGAAAGCAAGACTCAAATCCACAAGGAGAGTAAACAGTAAATCCACAAAGGATAGTTCAACACAAACCACAAAGGAGAGTAACATAAGATTCAGCTCAACCAGGTATACTTTTTCAGATGACGTCAAAGATGATCACTGATCTATCTAAGTCGTCAGACCCACGCATGATCGATAGGTACTAACCCCCGCAAAAGACCCACACAGGATCGGGCTCACACAGAACCTGTAGGCAGTGGCTCACACAGAACCGGTTGTAAGGACCCACATAGGATCGGGCTCACACAGAACCTGTAGCACTGATCCACGTAGGATCGCTGAGTGCAGTAGTCGACGCAGTCCACTGAGGATCTCTGCACAGTCGTCTCCGCAGTCCACGAAGGATCTCTGCTCTGCCGTCGTCGCAGTCCACTGAGGATCTCTGCTCTGTCGTCGAAGTCACAGCCAGCGCTAGGGTTCCCGCACACAGCGAGCTCGTTTAGGAGGGTCCGCTCCACGAGCCGAGAGGCTGATACATCAACTGACACGTAGTCCGAAGTTGATGTATCCAAAAGTTCTCGTATCGACAACAGGATCTCAACGCAACAGACGGCGCGTCAATCGGACGCCCGGTCTGAGAGTTATTGGCATTTTCGTCCCAGGGGCCCGGTTGGTTTTTAGGGCAAAACCAACCCGACCGTACTCCGCCTGTATCCGATCCTTGGGCGGAGTATGCCAAAAGTTCCGTCTCACTTAGAGGAAACTACCACAGCTGACGGTACGTCGATCGGACGTCCGTAGCTCAAGTTATGAGTGTTTCCGCTCCGAGGGCCCAGTTGGTTTCGTGTACGAACCAACCCGGCTGAACCCAAAGTCTTCCAAAACCTTGAGTATAATATACCGAAACGACCGTATCGATCCAAGGATGACGTAGCCGCTGACGGTTCGTCAATCGGAGGTCTCAGGCCCAAGATATGGGCAAAAGACCGAAGAAGGCCCGAAAACGGGGGTTCTGGGCCCGGGGCGACCCGGCCCGACCCGGCTAGGCCGGGTCCGGTCCGGCCTGGGCGCGGCCCGGCCGACCGGACCGGCCGGCTCGGCTTCGGCCGAGCGGCCGAAGAAACCGCCGCGGGTTTGACCCGCGGCTTGGAGGAACGCGGCCCGCGCGGGCCGCGTGCTGGGTGGCCGGACCGCGGATGCGGTCCGGCGGTTCGCCGCCGCCGCGGCTCGGCCGCGGCGGAGTTTCCGGCGGCGCGCCGGGCGCCGCCGCCTCCGGTCGCCGGCGGAGTTGCTCCTGTGGCCCGTTTTGCCTCCCGTCTGCGCCATTGCTCCTCCCGGGGGCCGATCTTCACTGCGGGATCAACGGATCGACCTTGCCGCACGGTTCGTCGTCGTCCGCCAAATCCGCACAACAAAAGATCGGCGGAGGGTTGCCGGGTCTTGTTCGTTAGATCCGCACCCTCCGCGTTAGTCATAAACAACGGGAGGAAAAGAAAATAATCAACAACAATTTTAATTAAATTAAAATTGTTCGGAGATCAGGTTCTTTATTTTAAAAGAATAAACACGGGGAAATAAAATATTCCAACATCCCGTACCTTGTCGTCGTCGGACGTGAGGTCGTCGCGGAATCGCTCGTCGCGGAAGGAGGGGATCGTCGCGTCGTTGCGGAGGAGACGTTCGTCGCACCGCGGGAAAAACGTCGCGCCGACGATCTCCGGATCAAGATCAAACAGATTTAATTAATTTAAATCCGTTGATATCGAATTATAAAAAGCGGAGAATTAGAAGATTCAATTCTCACCTTTAACCGCTGATCGAAGGTCCGCCGCGGAAGAAGAGGCGCCGTAGAAGAAGAAGGAGAAGGTCGCGGAAAAGTTTGTTGACGTCGCGGATCGTGCGTCGTCGAATTCTGGTTCCGGCGTTCTTCGCGTTCTTCGCGTCCTTCGCGGGGAGGGTTGAGGTTTAGAGGATCTCGCACAACAGGAGGATCCTCCAAAATAGACATGTTTGTCTATTTTATTATTTTGCCAACAAACGCAAAATGCGTAAGTAACGACCCATTAAATTCGTTGAATTAATTCAACGAATGAAACAGCCCATTTAATTCACGAAATAAACCGCCCAATTAAATGGTCTGTTAAGAAATAAAGAAAACGCGTCGGTTGACTTTTCAGTTACTCTGACGGGTTTTCGCGGGTGCGTTACTTAGCGAAAGAAACGGCGGGGCTCGTGCGGGCCCTGCCTCACAAATATCCTACCAAGAGGGTAGGATATTTCCGGATAGCACCCTATCCGCTTTAACTCAGTTCAAGTGGCTTCCAAGTGACTTCCAAGCAGCTTAAGTGAAATAAAATAAAGTTGTCGCACAAATTTTATTTTATTTCTGTCTTAAAGCCCCAAAATTTAAAAACCACGTCTGAGCAAACGCAACTCCGGAAGAGGCGTTTCTAAGAAAATACCGGCGCTGCGATTTCATCGGTGCCCTCAAAATTCGATTCCGGGCACCAGTTCAAAAGATAGAAAAACCCGCTCGTCCGTTCACTGAACGTACCCGAGCCAAACTTCGGAAATTGATTCCGGGCACACCGGGCCTCGGAATCAGGTGTCGTCTGAAGCTGCGCTCTTGTAAAATTCCAAAGAAAATTAAGAAAAAAATTTCCTTGAAATTTGCGGGTCTTTACATTACTCCCACCTCAGGGCTTTACGTCCCCGTAAAGATACATCAAAAACTAGGGGAACAAATGGGGGTACTGAGCACGCATCTGAGCCTCCCGCTCCCAAGTGCTCTCCTGGAGGTTCCCGTGCTGCCATCTGATGCACACAAGAGGAATCGACCGCCCATGTAGGACCCGCTCCTGTCGATCCTCGATCTCCACTGGGACCTCCGCAAAAGTCGCCCCATCGTCCATGTCCAGCTCCCCAAAGTCGATGATGTGCGTCGGGTCGTGCACGTATCTCCTCAGCTGAGACACGTGGAAGACGTCGTGCACCCGGTGCAACTGAGGTGGTAGAGCCAGGCGATAAGCCACCTCTCCTATCCTACTGAGGACCTGGAAAGGCCCGATGAAGCGTGGAGACAACTTGCCGCCTCGGCCAAATCTCCGTAAACCACGTCGAGGTGAGACACGCAAAAAGACGTGGTCGCCATCCTCGAACTCTAGTGGCCTCCGCCTCCTGTCGGCATACGACTTCTGCCGGCTCTGAGCTGTCCTCATCCTCTCCTGGATGATCTGGACCTTCTCTATCGTGGCTCGGACCATCTCTGGTCCCACGAGTGCTGACTCCCCTGGGTCTGTCCAGCACAACGGTGATCTGCAGGGTCTGCCGTACAATGCCTCGTATGGTGCCATCCCGATGGTGGAGTGGTAGTTGTTGTTGTACGCGAACTCCACCAAGGGTAGGTGGTCCTCCCAGCTGCGACCAAAGTCGAGAACACATGCACGGAGCATGTCCTCGAGTGTCTATATGGTCCTCTCAGTCTGGCCATCCCTCTGAGGGTGGAAGGCTGTGCTCAGATGGAGCCGCGTCCCGAACGCCTCCTGCAACCCCTTCCAAAGCCGGGAAGTGAAACGAGCATCACGATCGGAGACGATTGACGATGGCACACCGTGAAGCCGTACGGTCTCCTGGACGTAAAGACGTCCCAAGCTCTCCACTGAGCCCTGCTCTCTGATGGGTAAGAAGTGTGCCGACTTGGTGAGTCGGTCGACAATCACCCAAATGGAGTCGTGACCTCTGGAAGTGCGTGGAAGTCCAGTCATGAAGTTCGTAGATATGCCGTCCCACTTCCACTCCGGGACCTCCAAGGGCTGTACCAAGCCTGCTTGTACCTGATGCTCTGCCTTCACCTGCTGGCAGGTGAGGCATCGTGAAACGAACTCTGCCATAGCTTTCTTCATGCCCGGCCACCAGTGCTGTCGTCTGAGATCCTGGTACATCTTCGCCACTCCGGGATGTACCGCCAAGGGAGAAGTGTGAAACTCTCTCAGCACCTCCTCCTGTAAAGCGACTGGTACGAAGGTACGTCCTCTGAAAAGGATGTCGTGCTCTGCTCCAAGGGAGAAGCCATCAGGCGCTTGACCTGAGGATATCAGTGCACGCCGGGTCTCACAGTCAGCGTCCCCACGCTGAGCCTCTCTGACCCGCTGTAGAAGTGGAGGAGAGACTGTGAGAGACTGAAGAAAGGCTGCTCCGTCTCTATCCACGAAGGATATCTGTAAGGAGGCTAGCTGCTCCGTCGCCTCCTCAAGTAGCTGAATGCCCGTCCTCCTACTGAGGGCATCGGCTACCACGTTCCCCTTCCCAGGAGTATAGACTATCTCAAAGTCATAGTCCTGGAGGAACTCAAGCCATCTCCGCTGTCTCAGGTTCAGGTCCTTCTGAGAGAAGATATACTTGAGACTCTGGTGGTCAGAAAAGACTGTGAAGCGCTCTCCCATCAGATAGTTCCGCCAAGTCTTCAGAGCGAAGACCACTGCTGCTAACTCCAGGTCATGAGTGGCGTAGTTCTGCTCATGAGGCCTCAACTGACGTGATCCTTAGGCGATCACGGCCCGCTCCTGCATCAGGACGCACCCGAGTCCAGTCCCTGACGCATCGCAGTAAACTACGTATCCAACTCCCTCCTCAGGCAACCTCAAGATAGGTGCGCTGGTCAACCTCTGCCTCAGCTCCTGGAAGCTCTGCTGACATCTTTCTGACCACACGAAGGGTTTCCCCTTCTTCGTCAACGCTGAGAGTGGTGCCGCAACTCTGGAGAAGTCTGGCACGAATCTCCGATAGTATCCGGCTAGGCCCAAGAAGCTCCGCACCTCCGTCATGCTCCTGGGTGGCTCCCAAGCTAGCACTGCCTCGATCTTCGCGGGATCCACTGCAACTCCCGCCTCAGAGATGACGTGCCCCAAGAAGTGGACCTCACGTAACCAGAACTGGCACTTTGAGAGCTTGCCATATAGCTGGTGCTCTCGGAGTGTGTCTAGCACAACTCGCAGGTGGTAGGCATGCTCCTCCTCAGTCGTCGAGTATACCAAAATGTCGTCAATGAAGACCACGACAAATCGGTCGAGGTTTGGCTGGAAGATCCTATTCATGAGGCTCATGAACACTGCTGGAGCATTGGTTATGCCGAACGGCATAACCAAGAACTCATAATGGCCATACCGACACCTGAAGGCCGTCTTCTGCACGTCCTCGTCTCGAACTCTGAGCTGATGATAGCCTGACCGGAGGTCTATCTTCGAGAACCACCGCGCTCCCTTGAGCTGATCGAAGAGGTCATCAATCCGTGGCAGCGGATACTTGTTCCTCACTGTCACCTGGTTCAGGCGACGATAGTCGACACACAGTCGCAAGCTCCCGTCCGCCTTCTTGGTGAACAATATCGGGGAAGCCCAGGGTGAAACACTGGGTCAGATAAACCCCTTTCTCTGCAAGTCCTCCAACTGTACCCGCAGCTCTCGAAGCTCGGCGGGGGCCATCCGATATGCTGGAGTAGATATCATGGCTGTCCCGGGGTACAAGTCGATGTAAAAGTCTACCTCTCTATGAGGAGGTAGCCCTGGAACGTCGTCGGGAAAGACGTCCACGTACTGGTCCACCACTGCAGGAAAAACTGGACTCCGCACGTCCACTGCTCCTAGGATGAGGCTAGCCAACTGATGAGAGATGGGCTGCACTCTCCTCCGCGGAAGTCCATCCTGTGCTGCAAAGGTTCCCTTCTCGCCGGTGAAGGTAAACCTGCTCCCGTCGGTACGAACACATCGCACCTTGCGCCTAAAACAGTCGATCTGGGCATGAACCGTGGATAGCCAATCCATGCCCAAGATGACGTCGTAAGGCCTCGACGCCGCTACAAGGAGATCCCAGCCGAAGCTCTCGCCTCCTAGAGTAAGCTCACACTGCCGGCACCAGTGCGTAATCGTCGAGTCTGCTCCCGTATGAGTCTCTAGCCGTAAGGATCGAGCCAACGGCTCAGTCAGAATCTCCGAGCTCCGAACAAGGGCAGAGGCTATGAAAGAGTGACTCGCTCCTGTGTCTATAAGTACTGCAGCAAGGGTGGAATAGACACAGATCGTACCTCGAATCATCTCGGGCATGTCGGGGTCGTAGGCCTCCACTGCCTGGAGCTGGGCCTGCCCCTGCCCGCCAGCTCCCTGTGGTCGAGGTGGCCCTCCTGGTGGTGGTGGGGGTAGAGCCTGGAAGCGTCGCCCACCACCCGCTGCTCGGCCAGCTCCTCTGCCTCGTCCGCCTCCTCCCTGCGGACCGTCACGGTCGACCCTCTGCCTCTGCCTGGGTGGCCCCTCCACCGACTGCTGCTCCTCTGATCGGCGAGTCGGGTAGTCACGAGCCATGTGACCCTGCCCGCCGCAGGAGTAGCACAGTCTGCCTCTCGGAAGGCTGGCACTCCGCTGTGTGCCCCGCACTGCTGAGTCGGTGTCCTGAGGCCGTCTGTGTGGGGGTCTGGTCTGCCTGGACCCGAGAGTCATCCGTCGGCTACCTGCTGCCGAAGACTCAGCTACCTGCTGCCCTGCGCTAGGTCTCGCCGCTGAAGAAGGCTCTGCCAGGAAGCTCTCGATCAGGAGGGCTCGCTCCAGCACTCCCGCCTGGGTCGGAATGCTGAGGGAGATCAGCGACGCCCGAATCTCCTGACGCAAGCCCTGCTCGATGGTCCGGGCCCGGAAGAAGGGGTCCCATACCATGTTGGTCGAGTAGCGAGATAGGTCAGTGAACCTCGCCGCGTACTGAGCGACCGTCATGCTGCCCTAGCGCAGCTGGAGAAGATCCTGGATGCGCACCGCTCGGAGGGTGGCCAGGACGAACTCAGAGCGGAAGAGGCTCTCGAAGTCCGTCTAGAGCAAGGATGCCTCATCGTAAACCTGGAGCATCAAGCTCCACCATCGTCCTGCCGCCGCCTGCAGGAGGCTCGCCGCGAGAATCACCATGAGATCCGCTGGTGTCCTCACTAGCCTAAAGATCCGTACCACCGCCTCTAGCCAGTCCTCGGCGGCCTGGGGGTCCGCCTCACCGCGAAACCTGGGCGGTCGCTGGCTCTGAAACTC
Source organism: Viscum album (assembly GCA_963277665.1). NCBI lineage: Eukaryota > Viridiplantae > Streptophyta > Magnoliopsida > Santalales > Viscaceae > Viscum > Viscum album. The sequence goes on from OY728166.1 coordinate 790,072,294, forward strand.
ATGCAGTGCCCTGAGGCGACGTGCATCGTCAGCGTCTGGTACTGGTAGCATCGGTGGCTCGGCGGGTAAAGCTACTGCCGGTGCCACTGCTGGCAAAGGGCCCTGCACCGAGGCCTCGTCGCTCGGTGGGCTGCCGTCGCGCCCTACACTCGGAACCCTAGCTGGCTGTCGTCGCGGGGCCATCCTGAAAAGGAGAACAAGAGCACCACAGTCAGAACAGTATACCTGGTGAGCTGGCACAAGTAATCACAAGGAAAACTTGAGACTTTCATGAAGCAGATCAGTATACCTGGTGAGATGACACAAGTAATCACAAAGAAATCTTGAAACACACACGCAATCAACGTTTTCATGCATTAAGTCGGAAATCAGGAGTCAGGGTCCTGGTGTACGGATACGTCGGCCGCCGCACCAACACCGGGCTCCCTGAACAGATAACCACACTCAATACACTAAACACTATTGCTTCTTATAGAATGAAAAGACGATCAGAGTCTGCGGTAGAACCGACCACCTCTGATACCAAGTTGTCACGACCCGACCTCGGGGCTCGTGCCGTGACTACCCCAAGCCCACCTTCCATAGGCCAGGGGCTGGCGACTAGCACCAAGGCGTAAAATCCCGGTAAACAGGGAAGGCATTGCCTTTATAAGTAAAAACCACCACCGAGTCAGCAAGCAGAAAGTAACTACAAGTGCAGAAAAGTAAAGGGGGCCGGAATACAAGCCCAACTGAAAGTACAACTGAAAAAGTAAAGAACAACAACTGAAGAGAAGACGGCGGCCTCGTGTCGTCCACTGGCAATCCCACCTGAAGGGTGGGTACAGATAGCCTCCAGGCTCCTCGGGTCCCACGTCCGCTCTGAGCAGGTCCCGCCCAGTGGTCCACCTCCAGGTACCGTCCTGCTCCACGCCCCAACCGAGATCAGTGCTGTCCGTCGTCTGCATCCAACACAACAAGGTGCGGGCATAGCCCGTGCAGGGGTGAGTATAAGCCACTCAGTAAGGACCCCGAGACCCCCGAAGGTCCCCCGAAATCCACAAAGGATATAGCACAAAAGAAAGATGCAATCACGAAGTAACATCTGACTCGACTTAGGTATATGCCCATACATATACCTAAGTCCCCAATTCTAGCTCTGCTCACGAGCTCAAGAACAACTCAATCCACGCAGGAAAGCAAGACTCAAATCCACAAGGAGAGTAAACAGTAAATCCACAAAGGATAGTTCAACACAACCCACAAAGGAGAGTAACATAAGATTCAGCTCAACCAGGTATACTTTTTCAGATGACGTCAAAGATGATCACTGATCCATCTAAGTCGTCGGACCCACGAAGGATCAATAGGTACTAACCCCCGCAAAAGACCCACACAGGATCGGGCTCACACAGAACCTGTAGGCAGTGGCTCACACAGAACCGGTAGTAAGGACCCACATAGGATCGGGCTCACACAGAACCTGTAGCACTGATCCACGTAGGATCGATGAGTGCAGTAGTCGACGCAGTCCACTGAGGATCTCTGCACAGTCATCGCCGCAGTCCACGAAGGATCTCTGCTCTACCGTCGTCGCTGTCCACTGAGGATCTCTGCTCTGCCGTCGTCGCAGTCCACGGAGGATCTCTGCTCTGTCGTCGAAGTCACAGCCAACACTAGGGTTCCCGCACACAGCGAGCTCGTTTAGGAGGGTCCGCTCCACGAGCCGAGAGGCTGATACATCAACTGACACGTAGTCCGAAGTTGATGTATCCAAAAGTTCCATATCGACAACAGGATCTCAACGCAACAGACGGTGCGTCAATCGGACGCCCGGTCTGAGAGTTATTGGCATTTTCGTCCCAGGGGCCCGGTTGGTTTTTAGGGCAAAACCAACCCGACCGTACTCCGCCTGTATCCGATCCTCGGGCGGAGTATGCCAAAAGTTCCGTCTCACTTAGAGGAAACTACCACAGCTGACGGTACGTCGATCCGACGTCCGTAGCTCAAGTTATGAGCGTTTCCGCTCCGAGGGCCCGATTGGTTTCGTGTACGAACCAACCCGGCCGAACCCAAAGTCTTCCAAAACCTTGAGTATAATATACCGAAACGACCGTATCGATCCAAGGATTGCGTAGCCACTGACGGTTCGTCAATCGGAGGTCTCAGGCCCAAGATATGGGCAAAAGACCGAAGAAGGCCTGAGACCTCCGGTCTTTTGCCCATATCTTGGGCCTGAGACCTCCGATTGACGAACCGTCAGCGGCTACGCGATCCTTGGATCGATACGGTCGTTTCGGTATATTATACTCAAGGTTTCGGAAGACTTTGGGTTCGTCCGGGTTGGTTCGTACACGAAACCAACCGGGCCCTCGGAGCGGAAACGCTCATAACTTGAGCTACGGACGTCCGATCGACGTACCGTCAGCTGTGGTAGTTTCCTCTAAGTGAGACGGAACTTTTGGCATACTCCGCCCGAGGATCGGATACAGGCGGAGTACGGTCGGGTTGGTTTTGCCCTAAAAACCAACCGGGCCCCTGGGATGAAAATGCCAATAACTCTCAGACCGGGCGTCCGATTGACGCGCCGTCTGTTGCGTTGAGATCCTGTTGTCGATACGGAACTTTTGGATACATCAAATTCGGACTACGTGTCAGTTGATGTATCAGCCTCTCGGCTCGTGGAGCGGACCCTCCTAAACGAGCTCGCTGTGGGCGGGAACCCTAGCGCTGGCTGTGACTTCGACGACAGAGCAGAGATCCTCCGTGGACTGCGACGACGGCAGAGCAGAGATCCTCAGTGGACTGCGACGACGGCAGAGCAGAGATCCTTCGTGGACTGCGGCGACGACTGTGCAGAGATCCTCAGTGGACTGCGTCGACTACTGCACTCAGCGATCCTACGTGGATCCGTGCTACAGGTTCTGTGTGAGCCCGATCCTATGTGGGTCCTTACTACCGGTTCTGTGTGAGCCACTGCCTACAGGTTCTGTGTGAGCCCGATCCTGTGTGGGTCTTTTGCGGGGGTTAGTACCTATCGATCCTTCGTGGGTCCGACGACTTAGATGGATCAGTGATCATCTTTGATGTCATCTGAAAAAGTATACCTGGTTGAGCTGAATCTTATGTTACTCTCCTTTGTGGTTTGTGTTGAACTATCCTTTGTGGATTTACTGTTTACTCTCCTTGTGGATTTGAGTCTTGCTTTCCTGCGTCGATTGAGTTGTTCTTGAGCTCGTGAGCAGAGCTAGAATTGGGGACTTAGGTATATGTATGGGCATATACCTAAGTCGAGTCAGATGTTACTTCGTGATTGCATCTTTCTTTTGTGCTATATCCTTTGTGGATTTCGGGGGACCTTCGGGGGTCTCGGGGTCCTTACTGAGTGGCTTATACTCACCCCTGCACGGGCTATGCCCGCACCTTGTTGTGTTGGATGCAGACGACGGACAACGCTGATCTCGGTTGGGGCGTGGAGAAGGACGGTACCTGGAGGTGGACCGCTGGGCGGGACGTGCTCGGAGCGGACGTGGGACCCGAGGAGCCTGGAGGCTATCTGTACCCACCCTTCAGGTGGGATTGCCAGTGGACGACACGAGGCTGCCGTCTTCTCTTCAGTTGCTGTTCTTTACTTTTTCAGTTGTACTTTCAGTTGGGCTTGTATTCCGGCCCCCTTTACTTTTCTGCACTTGTAGTTACTTTCCGCTTGCTGACTCTGTGGTGGTTGCTACTTATAAAGGCAATGCCTTCCCTGTTTACCGGGATTTTACGCCTTGGTGCTAGTCGCCAGCCCCTGGCCTATGGAAGGCGGGCTTGGGGTAGTCACGGCACGGGCCCCGAGGTCGGGTCGTGACATGAATTTTTACATGTCCTAAAGAAATAAATTTATTAATTATACTAGCACCTGTAATGATAGTGGAGGTGATTCTTCAGACAATTATTTAGATAATAAAAGTCCATATTAGAGGAATATAGGTCTTTTTTCTAGAATACCTATTAAAAATCAAAGTTTTATGGAAAAGGTACTCACATCTGATTCCTTAACTAGTATTTCATTAAATTCAAATTATCTTGATGATAATAATTCTACATCCACATATGAATAATCTCCTCAGCTAGTGATAATAATAACTTGATTTATTTTTAAGTTGATTCTTGTTTTTTAAAACTTCTAGAAAATGAAAATTATAATGTTATTAAAAAACATGAAAAATATAATTAAATAATTGATATTTTAACAAATTCAATATCAATTTTATCAAATGGCCTTAATAAATCAAATTCCAAAAAAATTACTATTTCTAAAAATTTAGAAACATTAATTTATGAAAAGGACAGTTTGAAAACTAGATTTGAGAAACTCATTTACAAAATTAATATAGATGTGGATAAGAATATAGTAGTAAAACTAAATTCTTAAAATTCTTCAAAGAATAAAATTTTATCAAATGTTATTGATGGTATGAAATGTCTTGATAAAATATATAAAAAATATATCTGCATGGTACTAGTTCTGGAATAGTGTATACTCATAGAAAGAAAATTTTAGGGACAATTACTTTGTTTTGAAAATATAACCATTTTGTACAAAATTCCCAAGTGATGGTCACTATAATAAATTTTTTTCACTTAATATTATTAAGTACATAGGCTTTCACAAGGACCATTTTTCAAAAAAAATGTGGATTCCTAATTTTTTTTCCTTTCATTTAAAAAACTAAGAATAATTTTGTTCTAAAAGTCTAATTATATTGTTTTCAAGAAAGAAAAGAAATTACCAATAATAATAATATTTGGTAAATTGATGTGGTTGTTCCCAACATATGACTGTTAACAAATATTTCATTGAAATTATTATCAAGATTAATGGTGGGAAATTGACCTCCATAGATAATTCTTAAAGAGATATTATCGATATAGTTAATATAATTATTCTTGGTAAATATTTAATTTCAAATGTTTTGTTTGTTAAAGGTATTAAGAAAACCCTTGTAAGAGTAAGTTAAATATGTGATGAATGTTACCTTGTGAATTAAATATATGAAAAATTTGTAGTACACAGTTCCCTGGATGAATACCTTATTTATTCCAATCGACATGAGAATGTTTACACACTAATCATTGAAGAAATTAGGATAGAGGAATTACCTTACCTTAGTGAAATGGAAGATCAATATCAGTTATGGTATAGAATTCTAAGACAAAGTAACCATAATAACTTATGAAAGTTGAGTAAGAAGAGGCTTGTTAAGAATCTACCATATATTAGGTTTGATTCTTCCAAGGACTACGACCCATGTAAATATGGTAAGAAACATTAGTCAAGTTTTAAATCTATAAGCGATGTCTCAACTTATGGTGATTTATAGTTAGTGCACATGGATTTGTTCTGTCCTACACAAACTTAGAGTATTAGGGGAAAGTAATATGAATTTTTATTTCTTGATGATTACAATAGATATATATGGGTCTATTTTCTAGAAAATATATCTGAAGCCTATTGTTATTTCAAAACTTTTTTAGCCAAATTTAAAATGTGAAAAACATTCCCTAGATAACTATTCATAGTGATCATAGTGGATAATTTTTAAATTTAGATTTTGAATGTTTTTGTAGAAAAAAAGAAATTACACATAACTTTTTAGCACTAATAACTTCCCATCAAAATGGTATTGTTGACAGAAGAAATCATATTATTCAATAGATAAAAAGAACCTTGTTGATTGGATACCCAATTGATAAATATTTTTGGAATGAAGTAGTAAGTACTGATTGTTATACTATAAATTAAGTTTTAATTTGGTCTTTTATTAATAAAACTTATTATGAGTTGTGGAAAGGTAGAAAAACAAAAGTTTCTTACTTTAGAGTATTTGGATGCAGAGTATTCATATTGAATATGAAAGATAAATTACAAAAATTCACACAAAAATATGACGATGTAATACTTTTAGGTTATTCCATATCTTCTAAAGCATATAATGTTTTTCATAAAAATTCTTGTATTGTTGAAGAAACAATACATGTTAAATTTTATAAAAACAATCCCTTTACTTTTAAACAAACCCAACCAGCATCCTCAGACGTGTTTTTCAAAACTGATCCTCAACCTTCGATAGAAGACTCTTCTAATAAAAAATACTCAAGATATTTTTTTCTGAACTATTTAATAAAGAATAATTTATACCTTATGTTGATGAAAATGTTTTAGAAAACCCAAGATAGTTATTTCTTATTAATATTTAAAGTGATTGAATCATTGGTGATGTGAATCAACCAATTATAACTAGAAGTTCCTTAAGGAATAAAGTAGAAAATATTACATTTCATTCCCAATTTGAACCAAAAAATTAGGATGAACCCTTAAGTGATGAGGATTAGATTAAGGCTATACAAGATCAGTTAAATGAATTTGAGAGGAGTAATGTTTGGACCTTGGTTGAAACAACTAAAGAAAATTCTGTAATTGGAGTAAAATGGGTCTTTAGAATTAAGTGTGATAAAAATGGGATAATCATTATATATAAAGAAGGAATTGCTGCTAAAGGTTAAAATGAATAGGAGGGAATAGATTATGAATAAACCTATGCTCATGTAGCTATACTATAATATATTCAAATTCTATTATCCTTTTCATCTTTCTTCAATTTCAAACTTTTTCAAATGGATGTGATGTGTGCATTCCGTTATAGATTTGTACAAGAGGAAGTTAATGTTGAAAAACCCCTTAGTTTTGAAGATACAAAACATCTTGAATATGTTTATAAACTTAGAAAATCATTATACAAACTTAAAAAATCCCCTAGAGTCTGATATGATAGATTAATAGCATTTTTATTATGAAACAATTATGTTATAGTAATAATGGATCAAACTTTTTGTATAAATAAAGTTAATAAAAATATTATGATTATATTAATATATGTATATGACAATATATTTAGATCAACTCACCAATAATTAATAAATCACATTGTGAATATTATAAAATTTGAGTTTGATATGATCATGATGGGTGAGTTAGCATACTTTTTAGGTTTTCAAATTTCTCAAAAACCAGAAGATATTTTTGTAGGATCGAAATAATGATGTAGATGCTCAATATACAAGAGGGGGGAGGGGGTGAATTGTACACTTTAAAAATTTCCTTAAACAAGGAATGATCTAAGTTTAAAAGATTAAAACTAAGAAAATTCACAACACCTCGAACACCAATTGAAAGATTGGGACAAAGTATGAAGTTACAAACTTCTAGTTCTATAAACTTGCATAAATCTAGAAAGTGATTCTGAAAAAATGGTTCAATAATTATGGATACGGAAATTAAAACTTAACCAATATTTACAATATGAGATTCTACCATAAAGCATATAGAATTTAAATGAATCAGGGTACAAGTGTAAGGAAATATAAGAAGGTTATATTTTCCTTACAACACAAAATGCAGCAGAAAAACTTGTAATGAAAACAAGTAACAAGGTAGAAATCTTTTAACCCAACGAGAAGGGTATCCAACAACCTTGGATTAAGGTCCCTTGATTTATACTTTCAAGAAATTTTGTCTTACCCACACCCAGGTAATCCCTTGATACGAAGATCGGAGTCTCTTTCTTTCTTTCCCCACAAGCCCTTAACATCAAGGTAGTTGGAACCTCTGTCTTCCTCAGCAAGGAAGCCCTAAAATTCAAGATAGTTGGAACCTCTATCTTTCTATCCCCAGAATCCCTCGATTGTAATCACCAAAAATCAGAGTCGCACAAAGCACCTCTACACAAGGAAAAGTTTGAACAAGCTGTTCAAACTTTCTGCATGAAGCTTTGAGAGTTGATAAGAGCCTCTCTCTCTCTAGAAATCACTTTAATATCTTGTAAGAACCGATGTCAAAGTTTTCAAAGTTGATAATATCATTCAAATGAGCTCATATTTATAGGATCGGTTGGAACGGTTTGATCCCTCCACCAACGGTCATATTTTCCTTAAATTTCGGAGGGACCTGTACACATGTCACTAAACCAACGGTTAGTTAGAAACATAATAGACGATATCATTTTATAACAAAACATGTGTAACTGAAAGCACGACATCGTTTAATAACAAGCTTAACAAATTGGAGTGTAAGTAAAATGTTTGTAATGAAAGAAAAATAATAGTTCAGAGTCTAACCAAAATAGAATTCAGAGTCTATAATAAATATATATTCATGTTCTGTTTTATAAGAATTCAGATCCTAAATTCTGTAGAAAGCCAGAGTCTGATCTTTAGGGAAATTTGGAGTCTGGATTCATCAGAATTCGAAACCAGAACATACAAATTTCAGAGTCAGAGTTCATAGAAATTTGGAGTTAGAACACATAAGAGTTCGGAGTCTGAATTCAGAGAACTTGGAGTCGAACATAGATAAGTTCGTAATCAGAATTCGGAGTCGAACTATATGAGAATTCGTATCCAGAATTCAGAGTCAAACTATATGAGAGTTCATATCCATAATTCAGAGTCAAACTATATGAGAGTTTGTATCCATAATTCAGAGTGGAACTTCATTACAGTAAATATCCAGAATTCAGAGTGGAACTTAATTATAGTTCCTATCCAGAATTCGGAGTGGAACTTCATTATAGTTCACATCCAGAATTCAGAGTGGAACATCATTTTGGTTCACATCTTGAATTCGGAGACTAAAACAGAATGCTTCGTATCTAAGTATTTATAGGATTCCAACATTACAAATATGAATTTTTTTTAATGGTTGGGGCCGAAGCCTAATTTTCATTATTAAGGCTAAGCAAAGTCCTCTTTAACTGGGTAGAGGGAGACCCATTACATATCTCGTTGGCCCAGTGGGCATATAGCACATTACATAGCATGTAGTCCAAATTTTAGGCCCAAGACCCATTTTGTGAATAGTACTGCTACAGTACCCGCACTGCTACAGTGCCGCACAGTACCCGTCGCCGCTACAGTTCCCCTACCACCGCTACAGTTCCCTAGCCTCCGCAACAGTGCATCCATTGCAACAGTACCTCTGCTGCTACAGTAGCACTATAGTGTTGTTACAGTACCCTACGCCCCATGGGTTTTCAACCCCCATTTTTCTTGTAGAATTATGGGGTGCTTACCACTAAGCCAAACCCCAACTACTTACATATATGAATCCTAATTTTATACTTAGTCAAAATATGATCAATGAAAATATGGTAAGAATAAATTTACTTAGAGAAGGAAATTTTCCTTATAAAATCAAAGCATATAATAAAAAAGATTTTCTTAAAGATAAGGTGTTTGTGATTTTCAAAAAAATAATGGAAAATTCATAAGGAAAACCTTACTGACTCAACAATCTCCCCCTTTTTGGAAATCACAAACATCCTTACGAAAAAGAATATAAGAACTTGGAATAAATTTCTAGACTTTGAATTTAAAGCTTATCTCCCTTTGTTTACAGATAATAATTAATACGACTAACTCCCCCTTAGGCTTTGAAACTCTAAGGATCATATTCTAGATTTCTAAAATGGAATTTTCTTTGTAAATGTGGAAATCTCCTTTAATGAACACTCCCCCTTAGATCAACTCCCCCTTAGGAAAGTTTATTACTATGTTTTAGAGGACTTTTCTTTGTCTCCTTAGAATTCTTTTTCCTTCTCCCCCTTTGGGATTTTAAAAAAGTGTTTGAGGGAATGGAAAAGATAATAAAGTACCTGAAATATTAGTACATGCAACCAACCAAAAGATAGGTAACCAAAATTTATTACTATTAGAAAGAAATAGTACAAGGAAAATAGTACAACCAAAGATCGGGTTTGATTTTATTTGGATTCTTTTTTCTTGGATAATAGGCTTTTCAGAATGGTCTTCATTTTCTTCAGCTCTTTATGGTCTTCCTCAACTTGCTTCTCTAAAGCTACGATTCTTTCATTTTGAGCCTCTATCGCCATAGCCTGAGCTTTAAGTGTTTCATCTTTCTTTAAAAACTTTTCTTCCAACTGAATCCGAAGATCTTTTTCCACTCGGTAATACTGGAAAAGAGAACATAGCTTCCCATTCAGATCATTAACCTCCTGCATCCGAACATCCTGCTCAAGAGTTAACCTCTTCTCAAAAGAATTTGTAAGATCCTTGATCTTAGTGTTTTCAGCATCAAAAGAATCTTTAACATATACTAGGAATTGATCAAAATATTCCATGTCTTGAAAAACTTTCTTGGACGACTTGCTTATATTCTTGCAAGAAAATCTATGAGCATCATAATTGTTAAGAAAATTTTTATGATCAGCCTCAAGTTTAGAAAATTTGTCCATCACCATGGATACAGAGTCCAATTTTTTATTTATGCTATGCTGAAGCATCTGGCATCTGGATTCTATTGCTGGAAAATTCAGAATGACGTCCACCGGCTTCTTTGGGGACTGTTCCACAAAGTCATGTCCAAAGACATATGACTCTAAATCTGATAGATGGGTAGGAGATGGTTCTTCCTCTATCTCATGCAACTTTCTTTTAGATGAACCATCAACTGCCTTCTTTTTTATATTAATATTTCTAGGTGTAACAAAAACCAACTTTTTTCCCCTGTCAACTTTCAGAACTTCTTCCTCATTTGGAGATTCTTGCTCACTGTCAGACACTTGAAAACTTTTATCTTTATCAAAATTTTCTTTTCCAGCTCCTTCTTCAAGGAAATCATGATGAGAACTTTCTTCCTTAGAAGGCTTGCTGACTTCTTCTTGACCTTTCTCATCATCTGCAGGAGTATCTAACTTGGATGATCCGGCTTGAGAATTCCGGAGTGAGATTTTCTCGGATGGAGTTACCTTATCACGGTAATCTTTGATTTTCCTTATTATATCATCAGAACCTCCACTCCCTTTAGCTTGTTGGACTTCCTCTACAACTTTCTAAACTATTGCATATGTTTCAACTTCCCTTTCTTCATGAGCTATCTCTTTAGAATTTTCTGGAGTCTTATTTCCCAGAGTTTTAGGAAAATCATCAACCAGAAAATATTTCGGAATGGGAATATTATTTGAATAGATTTTAGTGAATTTAAAAATCATTTTTACAACCTCAGCTTCAGTCATATTCTTATTAAATTTCTTCTCTTTTTATTTCTTTTCATGTTCTTCGCCAACTTTTTCATTTATGGCCTTAGCCTGAGTAGGGTCCAAGCCAAAGTGTGGCTCCCCTTCTTTCCTTTTTTCTTTGTCCTCCCTCCACTTGGAAACCACATCATCTGGATAAGACTTTTTTTTCTTTGGCTTGGGAGGTGAGGAATGGATTTCATTGGACTTAGGAGTTTTTTCAGCATCAACCAATTTCTTCAACTTCCATTTCTTCTCAGCTTTCTAAGAAAATTATGAAGCTTGTTTCTCCTTCTCACCATCTTCAATCTCTTCCTTAGGTAAAAGATAGAATTCTCCAGATTCAGCTGAAAAACTCATTTTCATCCTTTTTAATGTGTCATCTCTGACAAGCATTACCTTTGAAATCCTTTGCTTGGAGGTGCAAACAATCTTGAATGAATCAAGAGTTTGAACAATCAACTTTGAGAGAAAACCTGGATACATGATGATTTGATCCTTCAAATTCCCTTCTTTGATATTCTTAACTGTAATACGAATATGCCTCATTAGATTTATCTTCCTTATATTTACCAAGAAATCTAGGATGTAGATGTCACTATTCTTGAGATTATCCTTGTCTACCCTTCTTGGTACGAAAAACCCTTGCACCCAAAGTTATAGAATCCGATTATTCGGAGAGAGATGAGAAATATTTTTTGTAATATCATCTGAAAGTCCAAGGCATTCCATGGCCTTTGCATTGTTGAAACTTCCTTCCACATCTGGCATCTTTTGTGAGAAAAACTCAGCTTCTCCCTCATAAGATAAACCCACCGAGCTTTCAGTCTTGGTGTAAGAAAGATTGCGGGTCTTCCCATTAGACTTAAACAAAAACTTCTCTATTCCATCTTCCTCACAGAAGGAAACAGACTCATATAACTTAATAAGAAAATCCAAATAGACCGGATCCTAATCCCCTGGATTGGATATGAAAACATATTCTCATCCATTGCGCTTGTTGTTATTGGAAATAAGACAATTATACTCATAAAAATTCAGATGCACCAATCTATCCCTGTAAATTAACCACTTGGAGATAGGCTTCACAGATGACATTTCTTGAGAGGTGGCTTCTATAGACATTCAGAATTGAAAGCTTCTGAAGAATTCAGAACTGTCTTAACAAAGATCGGAACAGCCTTAAGAAGGAGGCAGGGCTTCGAGACACAAGATCTTTGAAAAACTGATGTGGGATGACCGTTAGGGGTCCCCTTTATATAGGCGTTGAGACAGCGGTTCAGCTTCCACGGTAGATCGAATGATTGATATTCATTGAGGTTTCATCTGACGATTCAGAAACAAGCCGCAAAGAAAAACTTGACTTTGATCTTTTTAGGTTTTAAGAAAAACATTCAGATTTAAGAAAACTATAATCCGAAAAATTAAACCACCATAAGAAAATACCAGAAAGTAAAATATGATTAAAAAGACTTAAGTAAGGAAATCATACCTTTCATATTGACTTGAATGATTATTCATAATAGGTTATTTTCTTCTTGATGAAAAATTTTACTATGAAAAACTAACTACGAAATGCTTAAAGTTGAAATGACTTTGAGTACCAAAACTCCAGTACGAAAGGTATGAGTTCTAAAATCTCAGTACGAAAAGTATGAGTATGAAAATCTCAGTACGAAAAGTTTGAGTACGAAAAATTTCATTACGAAAAGTAAGAGTAAAAAAAATTTTAGTATGAAAAGTATGAGTACGAAAATCTCGGTACAAAAAGTATGAGTACGAAAATCTCATTACGAAAATTTCCAGTAGGAGAATTTCATTATGAAAATTTTAGTTATAAAAGTTTGAAAAACTGAATACGAAAATTTTGATTTCAAAATCATTTTAAAAATAACTGACTACGAAAATTTGGATTACAAAATATTTTTTTAAAAAAACTGACTACGAAAATTTTGATTACAAAAGCTTATAACAAAAAATGACTATGAAAATTTTGATTACAAAAGCTTTTAAAAAAACTAACTACAAAAATTTTGATTACAAAAGTTTTTAAAAAAACTGACTATGAAAATATTGATTACAAAAGTTTTAGAAAAAATGACTACGAAAATTTTGATTATGCTAGCAAGAAAAGGAACTCCCCCCTATGAAACGAAGTTTATTACTGTAAGAAGAATTTTAAAACAAGAAGTTAATGAAGAAGTATTACCTCACGGTTATCATTCCTAACTTCTATTTAATGTATTCAAATCTATCGGAGGGAAAATATTTTGTGAAAATGTCAACAAGTTGATCTTGCATTCCGATAAATTGAATAATAATATCTCTTTTTAGTGTGTGATCCCTATGAAAGTGATGCCTAATATCTATGTGGTTTGCACGAGAGTGATGTGAAGAGTTTTTACTAAGGGAAATGGCACTTGTGTTATCACACAAAATTTGAGTCTTAGTAAAACTCAAGCCATAATCTGTGAGTGTGTGTTGTATCCACAACCCTTGATCACAACAACATCCAGCTGCTACATATTCAGCTTCAGCAGTGGAGAGTGCTACTGAGTGTTGGTTATTGCAGGACCAAGAAACTAATGAATCTCCTAAAAAATGAAAATTTTCGGATGTACTATTTATATCCATTCTACATCCACCATAGTCAGTATCTGAAAAACTCTTTAAAACAAAATCATTTCCATAAGTATAAAATAGTCATAGATCCATGGTTCCCTTTAAGTAGCGAACAATTCTTTTCACTTCCTTTAAATGAGATTCCTTAGGATTGGATTGCTATCCTGCACATAAGCATACTGAAAACATCAAGTCTGGTCGACTAGTTGTGAAGTAAAGTAGACTTCCTATCATACCTCTAAAAGATTTTTGATCTACTGGTTTCCCAGCTTCATCAAGATCAAGTGTGTTGGAGGTGCCAATAGGAGTTCTAATACTTTTAGTGTTGTCATAACCATACTTTTTAAGAAGATATTTAATATACTTGTGTTGGGATATGTAGATTCTTACTGATTTTTGAGAAATTTGAAAACCAAGGAAAAATGTTAACTCACCCATCATACTCATTTCAAACTCAGATTTCATTAGATTCGAAAAGGAATCATTTAAAGATTTCTAAGTTGAACTAAATATAATGTTATCAACATAAATTTGAACAATAAAAACATTTTTCTTATCTTTCTTTTTAAAAAGGGTTGGATCTCCATTTCCCTTAACATAGTTATTTTGAAGAAAAAATCATGTAAGTCTATCATACCAAGCTTATGGAGATTGTTTAAGGTCATTCAAAGCTTTGGTAAGTCTAAAAACATGATCAGGATGTTTTGTGTCTTCAAAACCAGGAGGTTGTTCAACAAAAATTTCCTCTTGAACATAACTGTTAAGAAAAGCACATTTCACATCCCTTTGAAAAAGCTTGAAATTGAAAAATGCTGCAAAGGAAAGTATGATACGAATATATTCTAGTCTAGCTACTAGAGGATAGGTTTTTTCATAGTATATTCCTTCTTGTTGATTATAGCCTTTATCAACTAATCTACCTTTATTTTTTACGATGATTCCATTTTCATCAAACTTATTTATGAAGACCCATTTTACTCCAATAACAGAAGTTTCCTTAGGTATTTCAACCAAGGTCCATAATTTATTCCTTTTGAATTCATTTAGCTCGTATTCCATGGATTTTATCCAATCATCATCACCTAGAGCTTCATCAGTTCTTTTTGGTTCCAATTGGGAAAGGAATGCTATATGTTCTACTTCATTTCTTAAGGAACTTCTAGTCCTTACGGGTTGATTGACATCACCAATGACACTATCACTGGGATGATTCTTTAGAAACACCTAACTTGTGTTTTGTAAAACCTATTCATCAACATAGGGTAAAAAGTCTTCTGGGGTAAATGTTTTAGAAATATTTTATTGAACATTTTCCTTATCAGAAGGATCTTCTAACAAAGGTAGATAATCAGTTTTTGAAAACACATCTGAGGATGTAGGTTGGGATTGTTTAAAAATAAAAGGATCAGACTCAGGAAATTTTACATGTACTGTCTCCTCAATAGTACAAGTGTTTTTATTGAAAACTCTATAAGCCTTAGAAGTTGTGGAGTAGCCTAAGAAAATCCCTTCATCAGATTTTGGTGCGAATTTGTATAGATTATCTTTAGTATTTAGGATGAATACCTTGCAACCAAAAATCTTGAAGTAGGAAAGTCTAGGTTTTCTACCATTCCATAACTCATCAATAGTTTTATTAAGAAAAGTTCTAATCAAAACTCGATTTATAGTATAACAAGCAGTACTTACAGCTTCAGACCAGAAATGTCTAGTAATAGAATATTCACTCAACATGGTTCTAGTTATCTCTTGAAGAATTATATTTCTTCTATCAACTACACCATTTTGTTGAGGAGTTATAGGTGCTGAAAATTTGTGAGTAATACCATTTTTACTACAAAAAGTTTCAAAATCAGAATTTTGAGATTCTCCTCTATGATAACAATGAATAGTTTTCAGTGGAAGGTTTTTCTCATCTTTAACATGGGCTCTAAAACTTCTGAAATAATAAAAAGCTTCAGACTTCTTTTCTTGACAATAGACCCATAAAAATCTAGTGTAATCATCAACTAAGAGAAATACATAATACTTGCCCCCAATGCTTCCAGTTTGTGTTGGACCAAAAAGATCCATGTGCACAAACTGTAATGCATCAGTTGTTGAGAATTCACCGATTGATTATAATATATATTTATGTTGCTTTCTATATTGACAAGGATCACAAACTTTAGAAGAATAAAATCTAAGCTCTGGTAGATCCTTAACTAGTTTCTTCTTAGAGAGTTTACAAAGGTTTCTAATGTTACAATGACCTAGTCTTCTATGCCATAACCAAGAATGATCTTCCATTGCACTAAGTAAAGGTAATTCTTGGATCCTAAGGTCTTCTATGTTCAAATTTTAAACATTCTCTTTCCTATGGGCAGAGAGAATAAAATCTTCCTTGGAATTGTTTATTAATCACTTATCATTCCTAAAATTCACAAGGTATCCTTTACCACATAACTTACTTATGCTAATGAGGTTGTTCTTAAGACCCTTAACAAACAAAATATTTGAAATCAATGTTTTACCAAGAAGAACAATATTACCTATAACAACAATTTCTCCCTGAGAATTATCTACGAAAGTTACTTTTCCTCCTTTCAACTTGATAATATTTTAGAAATAGTTTTTGTTACCAGTCATGTGCCGGGAACATCCACTGTCCATGTACCAAGTGTTGTTGTTGGTACTTTCCCTATTTTCCTGAAAATGAGAAACAAGTTAGGTTTTCAGAATCCAAACTTTCATGGATCCAGAATTGTTAGATAAAAATTTTTTGGGTACCCACATTTTTTAGAAGAAGATTCTTTATGAAACCTAAGAGATTGAATTCTATTCAAAGAAAAGTTTTTCTTCCAATTCCCACCACTTTGACACTTAGTCCAAAAAGGGGCTTTATAAGGAAAAAAATAGTTGTTTCTGAAAACTGGTTTTTGGTGAGTATAACCTACTCCAGTAGTGTTTCCTTGAGGTTTAATTTGAGAATACATCTTGTGAAAATTTTCCTTCCCAGAGGTAAATTTTTCAAGGAGCTTCTTAAGAGAAAATATTTCAGATTTTAGTCTAATGACTAAATTCCTCTCCTTAGGAATCATTTCCTTAGAGTTAGATTTTTCCTCAAAAACTCTCATCTTTAAAATCGCATTCTTATGATCTTTAGAAAGTTCTTATTTATCAGAATTTACATTCTCATGGACTTTAGAATTTTTTTATAAAAACTCTTCTTTATCTCTAAGATTTGTAGTAAGATCTGAATTTACTTTTGTAAGAACTTATTCCCTAGTATTTGCCTTGTCTAATTTCTTAAAAAATTTACAATTTTTTGCTTCAAGTAACTTGGAAAATCTAAATACTTATTCATATGAAGGTCATTCATTTTCTGAGGATGATGTATCTTCATTAGAAGTACTATTTTCAGAATATTAATTCTTATCAAGAGACAAATTTGTTAAAGCCTCGACAGAGCGTACCTTGGCCATGAGACATGTATGTGGAAAAGAAGTATTAGCAATGAATCCCATATTCTTCTGAGCTGATGAATCATATTCCAAGGATTCACGTTTTGAAGAGTCTCCACATTTAGCACTCCAAGTAGTATTAGCTTTCAGACTTTTCTTAGCTTTGGATTTGTATAACTTCTTCCTATTCCTTTTAGAATGCCTCTCTTTTCTTTATTTCTTTTTAAGCATAGGGAAATCAGGTCGTATGTGTCCACTTCTCTTGAATTCATAGCACGTGAACTATGAATCTTTATTATCTTTCCTTTCCTTCTTCTTATACTTGGATTAGAAATTACTTTGACCAGCAATCTTGTTCATTCTTCGAGAAAGATTAGCTAACTCGTTCTCTGAGACTTCACTCTCATTAGATTCGGATTGGATAGTAACCTTCTTAGACTTGGATCTAGTTACTCTATCAGAAGTCTTAGCTTTTATGTGATTTGATGTTGTAGTAAAACCAACAGTACCATTCCCATTCTCCTTTTTGATGTTGTCAACATCTCTCTTCATCCTTGTTTCATGTTGGAGAAGAGTTCCAAACAACTCATCTAAGGAAATTTGAGTGACCTTCCTGTTCTCATCAATAGATTTTTCTTTGATTCCCACTCATTGAGCATAATATCAACGATCTTTTCAAAAAGAGATTCATCATCTAGACCTTTCCCTCCCATATATTGTAAGATGTTCATGATAGTCATAAACCTTTGTTGTACATTTCTTATAGGTTCTCCATAAGAAAAGTTAAAACCATGATACTCAGCTATAAGCATTGCTCTTCTAGTCTCAATCACTTTGGATGTACCAAAATGTGTATCTTAGAGTTTCTTCCATATACAGTTAGCTATTTCACAGGAGGAAATTTGGCCATATATTTTCCTAGTCATTGAACATAGTAAAGTATTGTGTACCTTATAGTTGAGTTGATAATCAGGCTTCTCTTGGTTTGTGAATGTACTAACTTTCTTATCATGAATTTGATAACCTCTAGTAAGAATAACAAAGTTTTCTACTCTAGTATTGATAATGAATGTATTAATTCAATCTCTCCAATAATCATAATCATTACCATAAAAAATTGGCGGTCTTGTAGGATTTAGGTTGTCGATGGAACCAACATTTAAACTTGTCATCTTAAAAAAACATTCTATACAAAAACTTGTTAATAACAGAAGTTATGATTCAAGAAGAATATTCCTATGAATGGAATATATTGAATAAAGAAAAACCAAGAAAGAAAAACTTATATGTGAATATAAGTATTTCAGATACCCCCTCTGATACCAATTGTAGGATTGAAATAACAATGTAGATGCTCAATATACAAGAGGGGGGGAGGGTGAATTGTACACTTTAAAAACATTCTTTAAACAAGGAAAGATCTAAGTTTAACAAAGTTAAACTAAGAAAATTCACAACACCTCTAACACCAATTGAAATATTGGGACAAAGTATGAATTTAAAAACTTCTAGTTCTATACACTTGCATAAATCTGGAAAGTGATTCCGAAAAACTGGTTCTGGAAGTATGGATCTGGAAATTAAAACTTAACAAAAGTTTACAAAATGAGATTCTACCTTAAAGCGTATTGAATCTAAATGAATCGTAGTACAAGGGTGAGGAAAGATAAGAAGGTTATATTTTCCTTACAACACAAAATGCAGCGGAAAAACTTGTAACAAAAACAAGTAACATTATATAAATATTTTAACCCAAAGAGAAGGGTATCCAACAACCTTGGATATAGGTCCCTTGATTAATACATTCAAGAAAGTATGTCTTACCCACACCCGGGTAAGCCCTCGATACGAAGATCGGAGTCTCTGTCTTGCTATCCCTGCAAGCCCTCAACTTCAAGGTAGTTGGAACCTCTGTCTTCCTCAGCAAGGAAGCCCTCAACTTCAAGGTAGTCGGAACCTCTGTCTTCCTATCCCCGGAATCCCTCGATTGTAATCACCAACAATCAGAGTTTCACGAAGCACGTCTGTACAATGAATAGTTTGAACAAGCTATTCAAACTTTCTGCATGAATCTTTGATAGTTGATAAGAGCCTCTATCTCTAGAAATCACTTCAATAACATGTAAGAATCGATGTCAAAGTTGTCAAAGTTTATGAGCTCTTTCAAATGAGTTTATATTTATAGGCTCGATTGGAACGGTCGACTCCCTCCTCCAACAGTCATATTTTCCTTAAATTTCATAGGGACCTATACACGTGTCACTAAACCAATAGTTATTTAGAAATAGAATAGACAACATCGTTTTATAACAAAGCATGTGTAAATGAAATCACGACATCGTTTTATAAAAAGCTTAACAAATCGGAGTGTAAGTAAAAAGTTTGTAATGTAAGAAAAATAAAAGTTCAGAGTCTAACCAAAATAGAATTTAGAGTCTATAATAAAGAGATATTCGGTTTCTATTTTATAGGAATTTGGAACCTGAATTCTGTAGATATCTGGAGTCTGATCTTTAGGAAAATTCAGAGTCTGGTTTCATTAGATTTCGGAACCAAAACTTACAATGTTCAAAGTCAGAGTTCATAGAAATTCAGAGCTAGAACACATAAGAATTCAGATTCTAAATTCAGAGAACTCGGATTCAGAACTTAGATAAGTTCATAATCAGAATTCGGAGTCGGACTACATGAGAATTCGTATCCAGAATTCAGAGTCAAACTATATGGGAGTTTGTATCCATAATTCAGAGTTAAACTATATGAGAGTTTGTATCCATAATTTGGAGTGGAACTTCAATACAGTTCGTATCCAGAATTCAGAGTGTAACTTCATTACAATTCAGATCCAGAATTCGGAGTGGAACCTCATTACAGTTCACATCCAAAATTCAGAGTGGAACTTAATTATTGTTCACATCCAGAATTCAGAGCCAAAAACAGAATGCTTCATATCTAAGTATTTATAGGATTCCAAGGTTACAAATATGAATCCGAATTTTATACTTAGTCAAAATATGAACAATAAAAATATGATAAGAATATGTTTACTTAGAGAAGGAAATTTTCCTTATAAAATAAAATCATAGAATAGAAAAGATTTTCTTAAAGATAAGGTGTTTGTGATTTTCAAAACAAGAATGAAAAAGTCATAAGGAAAACCATATTGACTCAACAACTTTTTTATCCCAACATAATTATATAAAATATATTTATAAAACTCTTGTATATATTAATACTAAAAGTATTAGTACTCCCATCAATACCTCAAACAAAATTGATATTGACAAAGCTTGGTAACCAGTTGATCACACGATTTTGAGAGGTATGATAAAAAGTTTACTATAATTAACTAATAGTTGAGTAAAAATAATGTTTTATGTATACTTATCTACAAGGTATCAAAAAAATCTAATGGAATCCCATATAAAAGTAGTTAAATTAATTTTTCATTATCTAAAAGGAAATATGGATTTATGACTTTTCTATTCTTCTAGAAATGATTTTAAATTAAAAAGTTTATCAGATGGTGACTTTGATGGTTATAGAATATATAGGAAATGTACATCAAGAACATGTAATTTATTAATATATTTATTAGTCTCTTAGTATTCTAAAAAACAATACTCAATTTCACTTCCGAATATAGAAGCTGAATATATAGCAGCTGGAAGTTGATGTGCTCAAGTGTTGTGGATGCAACACACACTCAAAGATTATGGCATGAGTTTTACTAAAACTTCAATACTTTGTGATAACAAAAGTTCCATATCTTCAAGAAAAAATCTTGCACATCACTCTTGTATAAAACACATAGATATTAGACATCAATTTCTTAGGGGTCACACACTGAATAAAGATGTCAATTTATAATTTATCAGAATAAAAGAACAACTTTCAACTATTTTTAAAAAACAATAACCTTCTGATAAGTTTGAATACATTATAAAAAAGTTGGAAATTGTCACTATAAATTAATCATTCATATATAAATTTTGTTTAAACCAGACCCTTACATTAAGTTACTCTTTTTCATAGGGGATAACATATGTTTTTTGTTTTACAAAAAAAATCTCTTTCATAAAATTTTATCAAAATAGGTTTTCAGACTCAATTTCTTAAATATTTTCTAACTCATTATTTTCAAAACAAAAATTTTCAAACTCTTCTTTTAATTTTTTTTCTAAACTTGAGTATAATTCAAATACAATTTTGAAATTTACCGTATTCATGTTTAGTTTTCAATTATATTTCATTATCAGTTTTTTAATTCTAAAACTATAATATTCAAAAAATTTAGTTTACTTAAAATTTATTTCTTTAACTATCATAATTTTTTATTTTATAAAATATGATGAAAAAATTATAATACCAACGATTACACTCCAAAAGGTGTTATTATTATTTTTATACTTTAAAACCGTTCAATTATGATTTTTTTATACATATTTATTGTTATTTTTATTTACATGTTTTGTTATTATTTTTTTCCTATTCACCTAGTAAGATAATTATTTTTATAAAAACTCATATTTTTAAATTCATTAACAAAATGCTTCATTAGATATTTTCTAAACCTTCAAATCAGTCAGATAAAATCATGGCTGGTAGATTTGTTTTGAAATACCAATAATATCTTTGATCGCCAATATAAATGGAACCCCTATGTGTCACATATAAGTTATTTCAAGAATTCTTCCTTGAAGTGATACCTCACTTAAGTATACCAATCTGATTCGTTCTTCATGTTTGAACTTTTGGTTTAATTTAAAAATACAATGGGACCTGTAAAGGATTACAAAAACTTATTTGTTTTTAGAGAAAGGTTATTTGCAAAATATTTTTATGAAAATTATGATTCTTATATAAGAAGGTTAATAGAGTTTCATGGCTGGCAGAAGTTATACATGAAACAAATAGATCCTAATTATGATTTATATTCTTTGGATTTGGTCATAGATTTATACTATTCAATTAAAGTATTTGACGAAGTGGAAAAATAAATGTTTACATTTCATATCTATTATAATAATTACAAGGTGAACTTTATGGAAGCTAATGGTTTCCTTGGGATTTCAGAAGAAGGAGATTCTTTCTGTCAATCTCATAAACTACCTGATTTTAATGGTATGTTTTACAATGAAAAAGTTGAATAGTAATTATGAAGAACCAAGGAGGGACAATCATTTCATTATGGATCATAATGTATCATACCTATGGATTAAAGGGTTTCTTATTATGTGAAAGGGAGATAGAGATACTTGTAAAAGATTCTAATATACTAATTTTGGATTACCTGGTTAATTTGAGGAGAATAAATCTAGTAGGTTTCATTATTTTTAAAATCAATAATATGAATTACTGATCAATCAAATATCATATTATAATTTTTCCATATTTGATAAGAATGCTGATTGAATATTATATGAAGCATTTAAAAAATGAAAAAAATACACGTCTATCAGAGAAAATATTGTGTTTATAAATAATACTATAATTAAATTTATGATGTATGTTTTTGATTATCAATCAAAGAAGTTTATAGGGAATAACCATGTTTTTACCTATGATTTATAAACTTATTCTAAATAAAATAAAGACAATAATTTCGATAATAAGATAAATTATGATTCTCTTCCCCCAATAAATAAAAATAAGCAAAAAAATATTCAGATGTTGTTTCTGAAAAATAGAGAATGAAAAGGGAATAAAGGAAAGAAGGTGATACATAGTTCGAACTCAACATATTATAATATTTATCTTTAAAGATTCATTTATATGAAACCCAAGAAAGATAAGTGATGGAAAATGAATAAAATAAAATGTGATCAAATGAAAAATTATTTAAAAGGTTATTGAGGAATGCTGAATAGACATCATCGAAATTTACATTACCTTCCTGATGTGAGTTTGGTTTTTCAAGAATTAGCTATTGTTCATGCTCATGTTCCCTATGTTTTAGATAAAATAAAGGCTGTTATGGTGTATAAATAATTTCTTCCATCTTGTGAGGTAGATTTAAAAACAATAGAATAGCTTCATAAAGAGTTTTTTAAAAGAAATTGAGAAAGGAGATACATGAATTGATATTCTATAAAAAAAGTGAAGGTGTTGAAGAAGAAGTTTTTTCAAATAAATAGAAGAATATTAAGAAGATGAAAAAGAAGAATAAGAATAAGTTGGAATGTCTTAAAATGAAAATGTTGATAAAGAAGATCCTCCATCCAATAGGATTTCATTAAGTACATCACAAGCTTCCTCAAAAGAATTTCCATCATTGGGAAATCAAAAAGAGAAATCTGTTAGTCAAGTTGAAAAAAGTCCCCATCAATTTATGAAGATGAATCTTCATCTATTAGGATGAACAAGATCAAAATCGAAAATAATATGGTAATAATGTAGGATCGAAATATGAATGTAGATGCTCAAATACAAGAGGGAGGGGTGAATTTTATAATTTAAAAATTCTTTTGCAACCTTTAATGATGGTACAAAACTTTAATTTTTAACCTTAAGGAAAAATATTTTTAACAAAGTTAAACGAGGTAAATTCACATGACCTCTTAGTTCTACAAACTTTCTAGGTAACAGAAAGATGGTTATAGAAATGAAACTTAAGAAAAGTTTACAAAGAAAAAGTTTCCACCTTAAAGCATATAGAATCTTATTAATTAGAGTATACAAATACAGGGAAGTATAAGATAGTTATAATTTTCATATTAATCAAAATGTAGCAAAAAATAAACTTGAAAAAAAAGTAACAATTGTGAAATCTTTTAACCCAAATAGAAGGGTATCCAACAACCTTGGATAAAGGTCCTTTGATTTATACATTAAAGAAACTCTGTCTTACACACACCAGGGTAAGACCTTGATAGGAATATCAAAATATATCTTACTATCCCCAAAAGCCCTCAAAATTCATGGTAGTCGGCACCTCTGTCTTTCTTATCAAGGAAGTCCTTGAACTTTTAGGTACTCGGCACCTCTATCTTCCAATCCCCAGAAGCCCTCGATTGTACATAGAAAAAATTGGAGTTGCACGAAGCACGCTGAATAAGATGTTCAGTACTCACAAAGCATGAGAGCATCTCTCTTTAGAAATCACTTCAACAGAATGTAATATCTAGTGATCAACTGATATGGAATAGATATAGATCTTGTTCAATCGAGCTCTTATTTATAGGAAAATCTTCAACGGTTGGCTCCATCCTCCAATGACCATATTTTCCTTGAATCTCGGAGGGACCTGTTCACATGCCACTCAAACAATGGTTAGTTAGAAATAGATTGTATGACATCGTTTCATAACTATAACAAGGGTAAGAAAAATATGGTTGCTTAATAAAATCCATTTTTGCAGAGTCTAAGGAAAAATAAAAGTTCAGAGTCTAAGAAAATAATCATTCAGAGTCTATATTACATGGATATTCGAATTTTGTTTTCCAAGGAATTCCAAATCTGAATTCTATAGACATTAGAGTATAAATTGTAGCGACTCAATTTTTTTGGCCCTGTCAGACTTTGTAATATTTCTATGAATAATTCCAAAGATAGGCGCGAAGACGGCGTGCGATTCCAAGGCCCGGTGTGCCCGAAATTAATTTTATAAAAAATATTAAGTATTTTTATACTATGCACATGGCGGGGGGGTGTTATATCTTCTAAATGGTATCTTAGAACAAGAATCTGAGGGCACAGTTGCGTCCGGAACGTGTCATTTACCCTAGGTGGGGTGTAAACATTGCGAGCGCAGGCCTGCGGTGAGAAACACCACCAGGTGCATTTTCGTAAATAAATGGAGAAGTTAGTGTGCGAGCGTCGGCTTGAATAACTTCTGAACAGAATTTCGGATGGAAAATCTGAGTCCGTCGTTACGTTCAGAACAGCGCGTTTACCCTAGGGGTGACCTTACCTTTGTTCACATCGGGCTTTGGGTCCGAGGCAGGTTTGGCGCCGACGGGCAGCCGATATAAATATCAGCACCCCACTTTTTCATTCCTCTCGACGTTCTTCACCGTTCTTCGCCGCCGATCTGCTGAATCGAGCAAACGAAGCACCTACGAGCTCGGATTTCGACGACGGACGTTCCAGGAGCGTGCATCGGAAGCTCTGGAGCGCAGATCTTAGGCAAAACGCCGGCGTATCGCACGCGAGGTAGGCAGATTTGAGTTTTAACCCCCGATCCCGTTTTTGCTGCGTTTTTCTGCAAATTGAAGCCGTCACAGTGTAGATCGGGTCCCGAGGGTTGTGTAGATGCCTCCAGATCGTAAAAAGGACCACCGGGGTGCCCCCGGCGGTCCGCGGAAGATCCACCGGCGCCGGCAGACCGCGACAGCCCGCGGAAAAGCTGCGGCGGCCGGCCGCCCAGCGCGGCGGCATGCCGAGGAGCGCGGCGGCGCTGAGCACCGCACGGCGAAGGGATACCGGCCAGCGGCGGGCCAACCTCTTTTTATCATACGGGGGTCTTTAAACCCCAGTATCTTGCAATCTGGGAGTCGGATTCGTGTGCCGTTTGCGGCGACACGACCCTAACGACGAGGAAAACCCTCCTGTGTGGGTTTGAGAGTTTAAGGGTTTGGGATCGTGGCCCGGGAGTTAGAAATGTCGTATAAAATAATAATATTTTTTTATTTTACGAATTCGGGCCGTTGTAACTTCTACCCGGAGCGTCCAAATGACGCACCATCAGTGGCATTGAGACCCTGATGGTACGACGGACTTTTTAGGATGGTTTCTGGGTGTTGGGGCTGAGTACGGGGTGTGGGCCCCACGAGGCCGTGTTTTGGCGTTTGCGGAGAAACGCAGCTTCCGCACCAGGAATCCGATTTTGGCGGATGATTAGTCGATCCTGTGTGTTTTTCCGAGAGGATCACAATGGTGCGATCCGCTAGATGTGTTTCGGGATCGAAGCATGGGCCCCACCCGGGCTAGCCTTTGGTGAATAGTACATTTTTCACCGGGTGTCTGTTTCGGACGAGCGAGTAGTCGATTCCGCTTGTTTTTTTGAGGGGATCGCCGTGGTCTGATCAGCTCGATGGGTTTGGGGATCGTTGTGTGGGACCCACACGAGCTAGCTATGGTGAATAGTGCCTTTTTCACCGGTGCTCCATTTCGAGCGAGTAAGTGGCCTATCCTACGTGTTTTTCCATGTAGATCGCGATGGTGGCCTTGATATTGGCTTTGGAGGTGCACAGTGTGGTGTTGTTGCGGGTTTCTCGGGTTGGTGATGTTTTGGACCACTAGTGGTTGAGGGTACTCCCTTGGTTCGTTCCCACAAGGGTTCGTGTGGCATCACAACCTTCGTATAGGTTTGTGATCCTCTCGATGGGATGTTAACTGTTAGAGTTGTGGCATCCCTCCGGTGGGCCCGGAGCATGATCCTCTAGCATCATTTCCCTAGATCGGGTTCTTAGTATCACTATGACCACTTATTCACAGGTGGTGATCCCCTATGTAGCTGGTTGACCCCATAGGGTTGTGGCATCATCAGCATTATGATCCCCTACATGGTGGGCCGTACTCAGTAGGGTTGCGACATCGTCAGTTTGATCCCCTACATCACGAGTTATACCAGATATGGTTCCAGTATCATCGTGACCACCTTTATATGAGCGATGATCCTCTATCTAAGTGTCGTGCTTCTGTCGAGCGCCATATTGGGTTGTGGTATCCCCCAGCGGATCCTGGGTGTGATCCCCAATCTGTGAGAACTACGTATGCTAGATCTGGTCGTGGTATCCCCCAGTGGACCTTGGGAGTGATCCCCTATCTGTGAGCATCGTATATCGGAGTGGGTTCTGGTATCCCCTAGCGGACCCTAGGAGCGATCCCCTATCCGAGAAGTTTGGTGGTTATGTTGTTTCAGCGAGGTTTCCTCAGTGATGCTATCCGATGAGCATGATCTCTCAGGTGAGCGTCTGAGAGGTTTGTGAGAAACCAGGTGGAGTGTATCTCTCGGATGAGTGTCATCTGGGATGATAGTGTTCGTGTGGTGTACTCTTCTGGTTGTGGACAGTTGCTGGTGTTGAGGTCGGTACCTCATGTTTCTTGTTAGATGAGCTCATTATATCTGGATTGTTCAAGGTGCATGTATGGGAATACACCTGAGTTGAGCTGACGAGTTGTGTTTAGCCGAGGATTGTCATGATATGGGGTTTCTCTCTCGTCTGGGTTCCCTTTGACAGGGTTGAACGGACTGTTTCCTTTCAGTTGCTCTCTTTGGTTTTGGGTTTTTGGGGTCCCTACTGAGTATGTTTATACTCACCTTTGCATGGGCTTTTCTCGCACATGTTTGTGTCTTGTTCATACCACTGGCCTTTCGACGGAGTCCTAGGAGGACCCGGAGCAGGTGGAGCTGAGTGAGGGAGACTGACCGGGGAGTTTGTGGGTGCGTGTGTACAGGTACCTTAGGCTAATTTCTCTCATGTGTGTGATAGCCTACTCGACGCTAGACGCCAGCCCCTGGCCTATTGGAGGCGGGCTTGGGGAGTCACAGATTGAGCCTCATTGGGTCGGGTCATGATAGAGTGGTATCAGAGGAGGTTCCACCTTTGGGATCTCAGATCGTAGCTAGTCTAGCTGTAAGTTTGGTTTGGGTTGCATAGCGACAGTGTTAGGATGTTTCGAGTTTGGCTTTCAGGTAGGGACTCCAGTGTTGGTGTGGTGGCCGACGTATCCATTCACCAGGACTCTGATAACTTGTCTTTCAACTTGGAAAATTCGTACATTGGTCGTAGGGGAAACAAAATGGTACATGCATCATATATGACCGGGTTTTTGGGTTTTCTTTTTCCTTCACGAGTCATCTCTCCAGATATACTTTTTGTCTATGGGGAATCTTGAGTGTATTTCAGGATGCCTCCACGAAGAAAGCTAGAGAGGGGTCCGCAGAAGGATTGTGGTGACGATCCGCCCCATGTAGAGGCTGTGGACCAGGGCGCAGGTTCTGAGGTTTTACCTCCAGGTGGTCTGCTAGTTGAGCCACCACCTGTCAAGCAGTTGGTTGTGCCGGCAGTGCAGGAAGAGGTTGCGTGTAGGTTGAGTGCGCTGCACGAGTTCCCGAGGTAGCGACCTCTGAGGCTTTGGGGTGATCCGGATCCCCAAGCAGCTGATGACTGGCTTGAGGTAGTCACCCAAGTTTTCCACATAGTGATGACACCTCCAGATCAGATGGTGGTCTTAGCAGCGAGCCTTCTGCATGGTTCGGCCAGGCGATGGTGGTGTTTGGTGACGCAGTCCCATGATGAGGAGACGCTCACGTGGGCAGATTTTGAGTGGCTCTTCAGGGAGGAGTTCTATCCCATGACGCTGAGGTCAGTGCGGATTCAGGAGCTTCTGCAGCTTCGACAGGAGGGCATGACCGTGTCGGAGTACTCAACGAGGTTTACAGACCTGTCGCGCTACTCCCTGGATATGGTTCAAGACCCGTTATTTAGGGCTTAGATCTTTGAGTAGGGCCTACGCAGAGACATCCGAGCAGGTGTGGTTTCCTTGTGCCTACCCACCTATGCTGGAGTGTTGGAGCGATCTTTGGTGGTGGAGAGTTTTCTGGCGTAGCAGATTCCCCCTGTTAGTGCTGGGCATGCGAGAGAGGAGACGTCAGCTTCTGGTAGCCAACGACAGACATAGGGGCCTGGGCGTGGGAACCATTTAAAGAGGTGACCCCAGGATAAAGGATCTGAGCCTCAGGGCTCATAGGGCTCGCAGGCCAGTTTTGGTCAGCCGCAGGAGAGGCAGTGTTATGCTTGCGACAGTCGGGGACATCTTGCTAGAGATTATCCGACCCGACGTGCTGCTAAGAGGGAGCCGGTCGATGATCCGCCTTTGCAGAGGCAGCGTCTCGAGCAAGGAGGTCCGCAGGGGGGTGGACGTGGTGGCGGAGCGGGTGCAGAAGGAGGAGGTGTTAGGCGGTATCAGTTTCCACCACCCCACCCCCAGCTTGTCCATGCCAAGCTCAAGGAGCTGGTGGCCGAGGGCGAGGACAGCTGTATGCCCTGAAGGCTGTTGACCCGGAGGCCCCGCAGATGGATATAGGTATACCTTGTGTCCCTTCTACTTTCTGTATTAGTTTGATAGACACTGCTTTGCGGTACCCTTCCTTTCTGTTTCTTGATCGAGTTTTTTTCAGGGCGTTGGTAAGACCCTGTGTGGATGTTGTTCGGCATGCTTCGAATGCGTGAGGAAGAGGTATCCTTCCCCCACCGAGACTCGTTTTTGTGACGCGATTAAAACCATGCAGGTGAGTCAGTGCCACCCAAAGAGGATAGTATCGAGGTGTGGTAGATGAGTCCCTCTGACTTAAGCATTCGGGCATGGGTGTTTGTTGGCGAACTCGCTGGTGTGTGAGACCCAGTTGAGAGTCCAGTTGCTTGCCTTGAGCTTAGGGCTTTTCGGGGATGAAAAGTTCTAAGGGGGGAAGATGTAGCGACTCGGGTTTTTGGCCTTGTCATACTTTGGAATATTTCTATGAATAATTCCAGAGCTAGGCGCGAAGACGGCGTGCAATTTCGAGGCCCGGTGTGCCCGGAATTAATTTTATAAAAAATATTAAGTATTTTTATACTATGCACGTGGCGGGGGGTGTTATATCTCCTAAACATTAGATCAGAACGGGAATCTGAGGGCACGGTTGGATCCAAAACGTGTCATTTACACTAGGCGAGGTGTATACTTTGCGGGCGTGGGCCTGTGGTGAGAAACGCCACCAGGGGCGTTTTCGTAAATAAATGGAGAAGTTAGTGTGCGAGCGTCGGCTCGAATAACTTCTGAACAAAATCTCGGATGGAAAATATGATTCCGCCGTTGCGTTCAGAACGGCACGTTTACCCTAGGGGTGACCTTACCTTTGTTCGCATCGGGCGGTGGGTCTGAGGCGCGTTTGGCGCCGGCGAGCAGTCGATATAAATATCAGCACCCCCCCTTTTTCATTCCTCTCGACGTTCTTCGCCGTTCTTCGTCGTTCTTCACTGCTGATCCGCCGAATCGAGCAAACGAAGCACCCATAAGCTCGGATTTCAAAGACGGACGTTCCAGGAGCGTGAAACAGAAGCTCTGAAGCGCGGATCTAAGGAAGAACGTTGGCGTTTCGCCCGCGAGGCAAGTGGATTTGAGTTTTAACCCCCGATACTGTTTTTGTTGCGTTTTTCTGCAAATTGAAGCCGTAGCAGTGTAGATAGGGTTTTGAGGGTCGTGTAGATTATTTTTGATCGTAAAACGGACCACCCGGGTGCCCCCCAGCGGTCCGCGAAATATCTATCGGTGCGGCACTGGCGCGGCGGCCGGTCCGGGCCGGCCGGACCGGCCGGTCGAGGCCAGTCCGACCTCTTTTTATCATACGGGGGTCTTTAAACCCCCGTATCTTGCAATCCGAGAGTCGGATTCATGTGCCGTTTGCGGCGATGCAACCCTGACGACGAGACGAACCCTCCTGTGTGGGTTCGAGAGTTTAAGGATTTGGGATCGTGGCCCGAGGGTTAGAAACGTCATATAAAATAATATTATTTTACTATTTTACGACTTTGGTCCGTTGTAACTTCTACCCGGAGCGTCCGAATGATGTTTTGTCAGTGGCGTTGAGACCTTGATGGAATGAAAGAATTTTTGAGATGGTTTCTGGGTTTTGGGGCTGAGAACGGGGTGCGGGCCCCACGAGGCCAGGTTTTGGCGTTTGCGGAGAAACGCAGATTCTGCACGAGGAGTCCGATTTTGGTGGATGATTAGTCAATCCTGTGTGTTTTTTCGAGAGGATCGTAATGGTGTGATCCACTCTATGTGTTTCGGGAACAAGGCATGGGCCCCACCCGGGCTGCCTTCGGTGAATAGTACCTTTTTCACCGGGTGTCTGTTTCGGACGAGCAAGTAGTCGATTCCGCTTGTTTTTCCGAGGGGATCTCCATGGTATGATCTGCTCTATGGGTTTCGATATCGTTGTGTGGGCCCCACATGAGCTAGCTACGGTGAATAGTGCCTTTTTCACCGGTGCTCCGTTTCGGGCGAGTAAGCAGCCTATCCTCCGTTTTTTTCCGCGTAGATCATGATGGTAGCCTCGGTATTGGACTTGGAGGTGTGCAGTGTGGCGTTGTTGCAGGTTGCTCGGGTTGGCGACGTTTTGGACCAGCAGTGGTTGAGGGTACTCCCTTAGTTCGTTCCCACAAGGGTTCATGTGGCATCACAACCTTCGTATAGGTTTGTGATCCTCTAAATGGGATGTTAACTGTTAGAATTATGGCATCCCTCTGGTGGGCTTGAGCGGGATCCTCTAGCATCTTTTCCCTAGATCGGGTTCTTGGTATCGTTGTGACCGCTTATTCAAGGGAGGTGATCCCCTATCTAGCTGGTTGACCCCGTAGGATTGTGACATCATTGGGATTATGATTCCCTATGCGGTGGGCCATACTCAGTAGGCTTGCGAAATCGTCAGTTCGATCCCCTACATCGCAAGTTATACCAGATAGGGTTCTGGTATCATCGTGACCACCATTATATGGGAGATGATCCTCTATCTGAGTGTCGTGCTTCTGTCGAGTGCCAAATCGGGTTGTGGTATCCCCCAGCGGATCCTGGGTGGGATCCCCTATCTGTGAGAACTACGTATGCCAGATCAGGTCATGGTATCCCCCAGTGGACCCTGGGAGTGATCCCCTATCTTTGAGCTTCGTATACCGGAGTGGGTTCTGGTATCCCCTAGCGGACCCTAGGAGCGATCCCCTATCCGAGGAGTTTGGTGGTTATGTTGTTTAAGCGAGGTTTCCTCTGTGATGCTATCCGCCGAGCATGATCTATCGGGTGAGCGTCTGAGAGGTTTGTGAGAAACCCGGTGGAGTGTATCTCTCGGATGAGTGTCATTTGGGATGACAGTGTTTGTGTGGTGTACTCTTCTAGTTGTGGATAGTTGCTGGTGTTGAGGTTGGTACCACATGTGGCTTGTTGCGTGAGCTGATTATATCTGGATTGTTCAAGGTGTATGTATGGGCATACACCTGAGCTGAGCTGACGAGTTGTGTTTAGCCAAGGATGGTCACGAGATGGAGTTTCTCTCTCGTCTGGGTTCCCTTGAGCTGGGATAAGAGGACTGTTTCCTTTCAGTTTCTCTCTTTGGTTTTGGGTTTTTGGGGTGCCTACTGAGTATGTTTATACTCACCCCTACACGAGATTTGCCCACACATGTTTGTGGCTTGTGCAGACCACTGGCCTTTCGACGGAGTCTCAGGAGGACCCGGAGCAGGCGGAGCTGAGTGAGCGAGACTGACCGGGGTGTTTGTGGGTTCGTGTGTATAGGTACCTTAGGCTAATGCCTCCCATGTGTGTGATAGCCTACTCGGTGCTAGACTCTAGCCCCTGGCCTATTGGAGGTGGGCTTGGGGAGTCACGGCTTGAGCCCCGTTGGGTCGGGTCAGGACATAAATTCCATGTAAATTGAGAGTCTGAATTCTGAGGAATTCAAATTCAGAAATCTGAGGAATTCAGAGTCCGAACTTTAGAGAATTCAGAGTCCGAATTTCAGAGAATTTAGAGTGTGAATTTCAGAGAATTCGGAGTCTGAATTTCAGAGAATTCAGAGTCTGAATTTCTAAGAATTCGGATTCTGTATTCTGAGGAATTCAGAACCTGAATTCGGATCCTAAAAACAGAATACTCTATATCTATGTATTTATAGGATTCTAAGGTTTTAGATATGGAATCTAATTTTAAACCTATAAATAAAATGATTCGGATTTGGAATGAATTGAAATATTAACAATAAAAAATTTGTATGGATAAATTTTCCTTGGAGAAGGAAAATTTTCTTTATCAAGGAAAATCTGGGTAAGGAGAAAATTTCCTCGAGGAAGGAAAATATTCCTTATTTAAATAAATTTTAGGGGAAATATAATTCTATTTAAGA
This sequence comes from Viscum album, assembly GCA_963277665.1. Lineage (NCBI taxonomy): Eukaryota > Viridiplantae > Streptophyta > Magnoliopsida > Santalales > Viscaceae > Viscum > Viscum album. Next base: position 790,105,299 of record OY728166.1, read on the forward strand.
TAGAGTGTTTTTTATTTTCAAAACAAAATGGAATGTAAAATTCCTAAGGAAACCTTATTGACTCAACAATCTCTCCCTTTTTTGGAAAGCACAAACATCCTTACTAAAAATAATATAAGGACTTTAAAATTTGTATGATCTAAAAAATAAGAACATATCTCCCTTAACTTATGGATCATAATGAATATGAATAACTCCCCCTTAGGCTTTGAAAACCCTAAGGATCATATTATTGATTTTCTGAATGAGATTTTACATTTTCATGGATAAGAAAATCATCAGGATAAAACCTTGCTTCGATTAACTCCCCCTTACTTATTGAAATTTCTTATTTACATAACATTCTTTTAAATATTCCTTTCACCCCCTTTGGGATTTTCAAAAAGGAATATAGAGAATGGAAAAGAAAATTTGGTTCCTGAAAGATTAATACTTAAAATCCAAAAATATGAAGTGCAACAAAAATTTAATTAAGATTAAAAGAATTTTTAAAACAAGGAAATAAAACCAAAGATCAGAATGGGTAAAAATCATCCATCCTTCTACTTTGGCATGAGGTTATTTGTAGTAGTTTTTAGCTTCTTTAGCTCCTTGTGATCCTATTTTTCAAGCTTGAGTAGCTAATCTTGATCTTCACTTTTCTTTTCTAAGGATTTAATTTTTTCTTCCCACACCTTATGTGATTCTACCTGATCTTTCAAGACTTCTTCTTACTTAACAAGCTTCTCTTCTATATAAATTTTGAGATCCCTATCTCTCTTCCAATTCATGGCCACAAAATTTAGCTTTCTATTCAGATTCCTAACTTCTTTATTCTGAGAAATGTGTTTAATGGTTAGCTTTTCCTCAAAACTATTTGTAAGATCCTTGATCTTCAAATTTTTAGAGTCAAAATCAACCTTGAAACTATCATGAATTTCATCAATTATTCTCATTTCTTCTATTGTATTCCTCGACCATCTTGTAATCATATTGAAAGATCTTTTTTGAGCCTCATAGATCATGAGAAATTATTTGAAATCTGCCTCGATATTGACATATTTATCCATCACCATGGAGACTGAATCTATTTTTTGATTCATCTAATTTTGAAGAATTTGGAATCTTAATTATATACTAGGTAATAAAGGGAATAGTTCCAACCAGCTTTTTCAAAGATTTAATGACAAAATCAGGTCCAAGAGAGGGTGATTATGAATCTAAGACTTTTATTTGTGAGGATTATTTTTCAATCTCAGAAGCCTTCCTCTTTGAGGATGCACCAACTTCTTTATTTTTTACTACAGATTTACTAGGAGTATCAAGTACCACCTATTTTCCCTTATCATCTTTCAGAATGATTTCTTATTGTTTAAGTGATTCATGTTCATTATCTAATAACTGAACAATATTATCTTTATCCACCTCTTCTTTCTTAACTCCTACCTCAACATCCCCGGGGTGAATGAATTCATGATTGCTACTTTCCTCTTCAGACAATTTATTCACTTCTTCCACACCCTTCTAATCCTTTCCTGGGGTATAATGTTTTTTGGAATCAGCTTCAGAAGTTCCTATTTATAACTTCTCAGAAGGACTCTCCTTCTCATGATAATCATCAACTTGCTTTGTCATGTCCTCAATATCCCCCAACCTTTTTCTGCTTCTTCTTACACTTCTTCTTTTTTGACCATTTCTTCTTCTTGATCTCGTTCCAAAATCTCCAACTTCTTTCCTGAAGTCTCTGGGAGCGATTCTATTAAAAAAAATTTGGTACCAAAATTTTCTAAGAATCTTTCTTAGCATCCTTAACAAGAGACTGTACTAACATAGCCTCAGACATCTTCTTATTTTGCTTCTTCTCTTCTTCTTGCTTCTCAAGATTCTCAGTAATCATTATCTTCAATTATTTTTCCTCAGCAGGATCCAAGGAAAACTTAGGCTTCCCATATTTTTTGTTTTCCTTCTATTCTCTCCATTTAGTAGCCACTTCATCAGTGTAAGTCATTTTCTTCTTTGGTTTTGTGGTTGAATATTGGTTTTCCTTAGCTAATAGAGTTTTTCCTTTCTCTTCTGGTTCCTTGGATTTTCTTTTCCTTCCACCCTTCTTAGAGGTTTCAACCACCTATTGTTTCTTTGATAGATCTTCAACTTCTACTTCCAATAAATCATAGAAATCTCTCAATTGACTATTAAAGCCGGTCTTCATCCTCCTTGAATTATGTAACGCCCTGACCCCAACTACCCAGAGTTGGTGCATTACTTCGTAACATTGGCATGATCACAAAAGATCAAGTCTTGAAAGACCGATTAGTTTAGTAGCCTTGGAAACACTAGATACATTCATAAGTCTTACATTACATCATAAAGTGAAAAACTAATAACAAAGTCTTCATAGTCCACACTCATATCCACTTCTGACTAACCCCGCAGGTCATTAATAAAACACTTCTTCACATCCTGGAAAATATTAAAACATTGAAAGGGGTGAGCTCAGATGCTTAGTAAGGATAACAATATTGCATAAGCTTTCTTAAATAAACATTAACATTTAAGGCAATGTATACCTAAAACAAAAGCCTTTTAAACATAAACTTCAACATAATATGGCCAAAGTAAAATGAGACAATTCCATTCACTTCTTCACATGGATATTCTACTGGTCGAATAATCACATGCAATATCAATAACCACTTTCATAATGAGGGAATGTATAATGCCAGACATTCTGAAACATTTTGTCAAGGCCTCGACCAAGACGTCTAAAATGATTAAGGCCTCGGCCAAAACCATAAATCGAATTGGGAAAGGGCCTCGGCCAATTACACGTCTAGTTGTCTCATGAGACCTACCGATGCATCGAGGAGCTATAGCGGGCTCCACCCGTCACATATTAAGTCCAATACATTCCTCATATGAATAGGTTTAAACATAACATAAATATTCGTATTAAAACTAGCATACGAAATGTCAAAAATTTCTCCATAAACTATGGATGGTAAAGTAACACATCCACAGTCAGATATTTCAAAAAATGTTCAATGGAAGTTTTGCATCATAAATCAATTTCAATTAAACTTAAAACCCATCAAAGGATGTTGACATAGATGAAATCAAAGCTATTTGAGAGAAATATCTCTCCTTTTTGAAATCATTTAAAAGTCCCATAATTATAAAATAATAAATTTACTTTGAAAATATTCTTATAAGCTTGTTAGGGAATCTTCGACGAAGTTATAATGGCAGAAAATAGCCGCACCCGCCGTATAAGAAAAAAAACATTCTTACCTTAAATTTGTCAAAAAGGTCAAAAAGTACATTGTTTGGAAAACGACGGTAAGATTCCTTTAAAAAACGTAAAAGGGTATAAATGACTTTAACCCATTTTCCATTTAATAGTAAAAATGTTTTGAAAGACATTTTTATGAAACATGGACGTGGATGATAACGAGGTCCCAGTAGATAATTATGTATAAACAACCTTGGATAATGAAGAGGTTGTGAAGTAAACCCTTACCTCGTGTCTGACTTGTCTCAACCGTTCTTTAACCTCTTGAATAATAAACTAGAGTTAATATATACCTTATTAAGAACCATTTTCAATTTCATTATCCTTTTTATATCACTTATTACAATGTTATGAACATTATGTAATTATTTAAGTTAATAACGGCCGTTTTGTCGATCTTTGGTACTTGAGTCAATAATAAACTTCTTATAATTACAAGTTGTTTATGTGGTAGAATATCCATTATATCCAGAATTATATTCATGATTTAGATGTGATATATATATTATATATCTAGTATATACATTCATTTATAATATTACGTAACATTTATAGGTAAGAAATGAAATGCACCGTTCATGGAGATGGTAAGCCGTACGTACGCATGAACGCTACTTTCATTTCAATTTCATATTTAATGGAACGAAATCATAATGATATAAATGTATAATATAATTCCAGTATAATATAGTGTATAATACCATTTACTTCATCCTTTATACGTCCCACATATGGCATTAACGATTCAAATCACTTTGAGGGGCGGTAGTCCGCACTTCCTAAAATGAAATTATCGCGTTTTACCCATAATGGAAATCATAAAGTATGCCATAAATGAGAAATACAGAAGCATAAGTAAAACATAAACATATTATATATCATATATAAAAATAGTGACATCTTAATGGCCACCTTTGATGGTGTTATATGAGTGTTGAACAATCATCGTTTCGTGAGGCAGAAATTCGCCATCCACAGAAACCGTATGTTCTTTAACCATTATATGTAGGTGTGTGTAAGTGTAGCTCGAATACATCTTATAAAAACATCCTAGTATATTTAGGATACTGGTTTTGTTACAAAAGAAATTAATAAAAAGTGTTTAGGGGGTTGGAGAAGAAAAATAAAACAAAACAACATTAGAGAAGACATTATCTCAAAATCGGGTAACTCTTTTTGATTTTAGCCAAAGGCTTCCTTGGGAAGAGTTCTTCCCAAAGTGAGGCTTCTAGGAGTAATAGGGGGAATTTGGGAGAGTATTTGGGTAGAGGTTGGCCGAGCCAAATGGCTTGAAAGCGTAAATGAGGTGGGAGAGGTGGGGGCCTTTTATAAGTGTAGAGGAGGGGCACTCTTGGAAAGTAAAGAAAAGTCACTTTATTATAAAATGAGTTTCGGATTTTAGAGGTCCCACACTTATATAATTCTAGTATAAGATGATAAGGGTTCGAAATCTACTCATCCAATAGGTTTTAGACAAGTTTACGCTTTGGATTTTACATTATCTTTCAATTTTATTTAAATCGTTAAATAATGAGGTCATCGCTGCATCATCATGATGTCATAAATAATTTAATTTATTTAATGTCTAAAAATTATAAAAAAATACTATGATGTATTAAATATTTTTAGCTTTACAATGACTATTTATAGTCAAAAATATGACTTGTATAACCCCATGTACAAATTGTTTTAGTAAAACATTTCATGTTTGTGTCATTTTAATTTTAACATTAAATAAATATATATTAATGTCATTTTCCAACCAAAGTGGCTCCATGGGGTCCCCAAGTTGACCCATGGGTTTTCTTGGTTGGACATGACTCATCCAATAGAAGTAGGACAAGTTTCAAGCTCATCTCATATTATTAAAACATTATTTTTACCTTAAACTACACTAATTACCTCTAATCGCGATTAAGAACTTAAAAGTTACTATTCACCAAAAAATTATTTTAATCTCATTGACCCACATTTTACTTCTTAATGAAAACCATGTATGTCGGATTTTTGAAAATCAAATCACAGAGGTGGTAATATTTCATTTAAACGAAAAATCAGTTATTTAACTACCACTTAGTGGTTTCACTATTCATCAAAAATTGAAGTTTTTCAGAACAATGCCAAAATTTCACCCTAAGCTATAATTGATATTCCTAATTCAAAAATGATGTATATTTTACAAAATTCGAAACATATAAGTTGCATTAATTAATTTTATAATTCATTCCCGTTGTCACAACAAATAGCGTGTTTTTAAGAAATAATTTATATCAAAAGATTGGCAATTGTTTATGTCCAATTTCAATGTTAAATTAATTCTAATGACCACCATTGGATAAAATGGTAAAATTATATTCTAATTATACTTTAAAACCACTAAATAGTATATAATTTATCACTATAAATTTTTTTGATTAAAAAAGTTGTTTTTAAGTATTTTTCACTATTCATAAAAAATTAGAAGTTCTTAGAAAAATACCAAAAATTCAACATAGGCTAATTTCGATATTCCAAATCCAAAAATGAAGTCCATTTTGAAATATAAAATTTATATAATTTTAAAAAGTGGTTATTACTATTCATAACGGCTACTTTGATTAGTCGCGATGTGTTAGAACTCGAAGTTGCGTATAATGCAAGCTATTGCATTATTAAATGAGAAGCGTATCGTGGAAGCTCGGGGTGTTACATTCTCCCCTCCTTCAATAAATTGCGTCCTCACAATTTGAAATTTTTCTTTGAAAATAAAAGGTTGAAAAGAGAAAATACCTTTGTGGAAAACCCACATCGGAAATAAGATTAATAAAATTTAGCCTTAATAAGAGGTAAAGGGAAATGAAAAAGTCACCACCCAATTATGATCTCGATTAGGAGAACATTGGTGGAAATTAGAGACATATAATTGGAGGAAAAACGTAAATATTTGTAGGGAGTGATTGAGGTCATGAATCACAATCAACTGTCAAATTGAGGGCCTCAAAGCCTTCAATCTATGTTGATTTAAAATATCATCAGTTCAACAAGACATAAGGTATTAGGATAACACATTTTTTGTTTTAATATCCCTTTACTAAAGTTAAAGAATTAATTTTTTCATTGAATAAGAGATAGGTATATATATATATTTATGCTTGACAATTAGAGTTTCAACCTTCAACTCATCTTTCAATCAAAAAGATAATAGAACTCAAAAATATTATACTTATCCTAATTGTATAAGGTTCCAAATGTTAACACATACCATTTAGATTAGTAAAATTATTTTGTAATAACCAGGGACTTCCTGTAGGATAGTGGTAGGAAATAAAGGCCTGTCGCACTATGGTTGTGGGTTCGATTCCTACAGCTTTGTCCGACGCGACGGTTTATGCCCCACCCTGCAGGTTGTCTTTTTCCTAAAACTATATTATTCCAAAAATAATCTTCAAAAATTTTTTAACCTTAAATTTACTATCCAAGGTTCAACTTAATCCACTCCAACCATTATAGTTATCCAAAATACCTCTGTCCAGACTTTCTATAAAAGGTCTCTTAATTCCAAAATCAATTTATCAGATTCCCCAAACAAAGTAAAGTTTCTCTTATTGTCACATACTAAAAATATAATTACCTTCATCATATTAAAACCTTACTAAAACAAAAAGTACTGCAGTACAATCCTTATATATATATCACATTATTCTAATAACCAGAATATAATCCATGAGTCCAAAAGCACTAATACATTAGTTATTCTGCTTCAACTGTAGTAACAACATAAGATTGTCCTTGATCCCTTGGCCTTTTCTGAGGTAAGTTTCCCTGACGCTTAGGACATTCATTTGCATAATTCCCCATTTCCCTACAATTGTAGCATTCAACATTGATAGCGTCTTTCTTTCCCTTGCTATCACACGCCTGGTGACCTTTTCCCCCCCATTTATAACAAACTCCCATTCCTTTTAGGCAAGTACCAGGGTAATTCTTCCCACAATTATCACATAATGGAAAATCCTTCTTTCCCTTTTTCCCTTTATCTATCTCTTGTTCCACCGTTCTCTTCTTCTCTTGCTTTACTTTGTTGTCATAAGACTTAGAGAATTCCTTTTCTATCTTGATAGAACACGAGACAATATCTTCATATGACGAGAAAGTTTGTGAGACTAATGCTCGACGGAGAAATGGTTTTAACCCATCAAAGAAACGATCAATATTACTTCTTGGATTACGTATATAATCTGCAGCATGCCTCGCTAACCTTGTAAAGTTAGCCTCATACTTTGCGACATTCTCGTCCTCCTTCTGCCTCAGACTCAGAAATTGTCTTTCCATATCTGCTCGATGGTCACGAGGAAAGTATTTTTCTAAGAAAAGCTCTTTTAACTCCCTCCATTCCATATTCGATACGTCATCATCTTCCTTTGTGTTTTGAATCAGCGACCACCACTGATCGGCATCTCCAGTGAGGCGGTAAACTACCATGACAACCTTCTCCCTTTCGCTACTCCCCAAGGCATGGAATATTTTCTCTGAGGAGTTTATCCATTGCTCAGCTACTAATGGATTTGTACCCCCATTAAATGTTGGTGGTTGTTGCCCCATGAAGCGGTCTAACATTGATCCTCCACGTTGTGGATCAGGGTGATCCATACGAGTAAGGTTATTATTCATAACCTGAGTGAGTTGTCCCAGTATGGTAATAAGTTGATTAGCACCAGTTGTATCTCCAGATCCACAATAATTATCTTGAGCAGTAGGGCAATCCCTACACGGAGTGCGTGCATTGATACGGTTTCCATTCCTTCCACTAGGCACCATTTCTAAACAATGTCATAAACTAGATTAGTTTATGAATCAAAATACATAATTCTATACTTATAAAATACTTAAAATAAATTGAACTATTTATGGATATAATCCATAATAATGTTTTCTTTGAGGAAGTTTATACTCATAACCCTTCATAGTGGTTTATAAAGAAAATGAGAATTATCCAAATCATATCCCCCGGGTGTGTCGTAACCAAGAGTGCAGTAAGGCCCGTTGTCGTGCACCAGTTCCCGTTCGAGTCTAGCACAAAGCGGTGTTTTCGGGTTTTACCCCTAGGTACATCTGTGCCAGAGCCGCCTCTACCTGCTCGTATCCAGACAGGGATGTATTGCTCGGAAAACTCAGAACATCTCTACAATACCAAAATTCTAGGAAGTTCTTCTATACTAATCCTCAAAGTCTATCTTCGGGCTATGTGCTCTAATCAGAGTTTATCTAAATATTGCTTCCATGGTTAGTAATAAAATGCCTCTGATACCAACTGTAATGCCCCGACCCCAGCTACCCAGAGTCGGTGCATTACTTCGTAACATTGGCATGATCACAAAAGATCAAGTCTCGAAAGACCGATTAGTTTAGTAGCCTTGGAAACACTAGATACATTCATAAGTCTTACATTACATCATAAAGTGAAAAACTAATAACAAAGTCTTCATAGTCCACACTCATATCCTCTTCTGACTAACCCTACAGGTCATTCATAAAATACTTCTTCACATCCTGGAAAATCTTAAAACATTGAAAGGGGTGAGCTCAGATGCTCAGTAAGGATAATAATATTGCAGATGCTTTCATTAATAAACATTAACATTTAAGGCAATGTATACCTAAAACAAAAGCCTTTTAAACATAAACTTCAACATAATATGGCCAAAGTAAAATGAGACAATTCCATTCACTTCTTCACATGGATATTCTACTGGTTGAATAATCACATGCAATATCAATAACCACTATCATAATGAGGGAATGTATAATGCCAGACATTCTGAAACATTTTGTCAAGGCCTCGACCAAGACGTCTAAAATGATTAAGGCCTCGGCCAAAACCATAAATCAAATTGGGAAAGGGCCTCAGCCAATTCAACGTCTAGTTGTCTCATGAGACCTACCGATGCATCGAGGAGTTATAGCGGGCTCCACCCGTCACATATTAATACCAATACATTCCTCATATGAATAGGTTTAAACATAACATAAATATTCGTATTAAAACTAGCATAAGAAATGTCAAAAATTTCTCCATAAACTATGGATGGTAAAATAACACATCCACAGTCAAATATTTCACAAAATGTTCAATGGAAGTTTTGCATCATAAATCAATTTCAATTAAACTTAAAACCCATCAAAGGATGTTGACATAGATGAAATCAAAGCTATTTGAGAGAAATATCTCTCCTTTTTGAAATCATTTAAAAGCCCCATAATTATAAAATAATACATTTACTTTGAAAATATTCTTATAATCTTGTCAGGGAAGCTTCGACGAAGTTATAATGGCAGAAAATAGCCGCACCCGCCGTATAAGAAAAAAAACATTCTTACCTTAAATTTGTCAAAAAGGTCAAAAAGTACATTGTTTGGAAAACGACGGTAAGATTCCTTTAAAAAATGTATAAGGGTATAAATGACTTCAACCCATTTTCCATTTAATAGTAAAAATGTTTTGAAAGTCTTTTTTAAGAAACATGGATATGGATGATAATGAGGTCCCAGTAGATAATTATGTATAAACAACCTTGGATAATGAAGAGGTTGTGAAGTAAACCCTTACCTCCTGTCTGACTTGTCTCGACCGTTCTTTAACCTCCTGAATAATAAACTAGAGTTAATATATACCTTATTAAGAGCCATTTTCAATTTCATTATCATTTTTATATCACTTATTACAATGTTATAAACATTATGTAATTATTTAAGTTAATAACGGTCGTTTTGTCGATCTTTGGTACTTGAGTCAACAATAATCTTCATATAATTACAAGTTGTTTATGTGGTAGAATATCCATTATATCCAGAATTATATTCATGATTTTGATGTCATATATATCTTATATATCTAGTATATACATTCATTTATAATATTACGTAACATTTATAGGTAAGAAATGAAATGCATCGTTCATGGAGACGGTAAGCCGTACGTACGCATGAACGCTACTTTCATTTCAATTTCATATTTAATGGAACAAAATCATAATGATATAAATGTATAATATAATTCCAGTATAATATAGTGTATAATACCATTTACTCCATCCTTTATACATCACACATATGGCATTAACGATTCAAATCACTTTGAGGCGGCGGTAGTCCGCACTTCCTAAAATGAAATTATCGCGTTTTACCCATAATGGAAATCATAAAGTATGCCATAAATAAGAAATACAGAAGCATAAGTAAAACATAAAAATATTATATATCATATATAAAAATAGTGACATCTTAATGGCCTCCTTTGAAGGTGTTATATGAGTGTTGAACAATCATCATTTCGTGAGGCAGAAATTCACCTTCCACAGAAACCGTATGTTCTTTAACCATTATATGTAGGTGTGTGTAAGTGTAGCTCGAATACTTCTTATAAAAACATCCTAGTATATTGAGGATACTGGTGTTGTTACAAAAGAAATGAATAAAAAGAGTTTAGGGGGTTGGAGAAGAGAAATAAAACAAAACAACATTAGACAAGACATTACCTCAAAATCGGGTAACTCTTTTTGATTTGAGCCAAAGGCTTCCTTGGGAAGAGTTCTGCCCAAAGTGAGGCTTCTAGGAGTAAGAGGGGGATGTTGGGAGAGTATTTGGGCAGAGTTTGGCCGAGCCAAATGGCTTGAATGTGTAAATGAGGTGGGAGAGGTGGGGGCCTTTTATAAGTGTAGAGGAGGGCCACTCTTGGAAAGTAAAGAAAAGTCACTTTATTATAAAATGAGTTTCGGATTTTAGAGGTCTCACACTTATATAATTAGAGGATAAGATGACAAGGGTTCTAAATCTACTCATCCAATAGGTTTTTGACAAGTGTACGCTTTGGATTTTACATTATCTTTCCATTTTATTTAAATCGTTAAATAATGAGGTCATCGCTGCATCATCATGATGTCATAAATAATTTAATTTATTTAAGGTATAAAAATTATAATAAAAAATACTATGATGTAGGAAATCGTTTTATCTTTCCAATGACTATTTATAGTCAAAAATATGACTTGTATAACCCCATGTAAAAATTGTTTTAGTAAAACATTTCATGTTTGTGTCATTTTAATTTTAACATTAAATAAATATATATTAATGTCATTTTCCAACCAAAGTGGCTCCATGGGGTCCCCAAGTTGACCCATGGGTTGTCTTGGTCGGCCATGAATAATCCAATAGGAGTAGGACAAGTGTCAAGCTCATCTCATATTATTAAAACATTATTTTTACCTTAAACTACACTAATTACCTCTAATCGCAATTAAGAACTTAAAAGTTACTATTCACCAAAAAATTATTTTAATCTCATTGAACCACATTTTACTTCTTAATTACAACCATGTATGTCGGATTTTTGAAAATCAAATCACCGAGGTGGTAATATTTCATTTAAACGAAAAATCGGTTATTTAACTACCACTTAGTGGTTTCACTATTCATCAAAAATTGAAGTTTTTTAGAACAATGCCAAAATTTCACCCTAAGCTATAATTGATATTCCGAATTCAAAAATGATTTCTATTTTACAAAATTCCAAACATATAAGTTGCATTAATTAATTTTATAATTAATTCCCGCTGTCACAACAAATAGCGTGTTTTTAAGAAATAATTTATATCAAAAGATTGGCAATTGTTTATGTCCAATTTCAATGTTAAATTAATTCTAATGGCCACCATTGGATAAAACGGTAAAAATGTATTCTAATTATACTTTAAAACCACTAAATAGTATAATTTATCACTATAAATTATTTTGATTAAAAAAGTTGTTTTTATGTATTTTTCACTATTCATAAAAAATTAGAAGTTCTTAGAAAAATACCAAAAATTCAACATAGGATAATTTCGATATTCCGAATCCAAAAATGAAGTCCATTTTGAAATATAAAATTTCTATAATTTTAAAAAGTGGTTATTACTACTCATAACAGCTACTTTGACTAGTCGCGGTGTGTTAGAACTCGAAGTTTCGTACAATGCAAGCTATTGCATTATTAAATGAGAAGCGTATCGTGGAAGCTCGGGGTGTTACAAATTATCATCACTCAACAACATCACCTTACAATTTATTGTCTTAGAAATACAAGTAATCATGAAATAATGGAGAAAAAGAACAATAATCATTGAAAGAATGGCCAGATAGATGATAATATGAGATTTTATGTTTTCATTCATGATATTTTCAATCGTAACCAAGATATACTTGACCAAGTTTATAATTCTTAGGTTCACCAGAATATCCAAAATATATATGTCACTCATCTTCAGAGTATCTTTATATCTTTTCTAGGAATGAACAAACCATGAACCCACAATTCAAGAATCTGGAAATTAGTAGAAAGATGAAAAAACTTCAAAGTCTTTACTTCTGAAAGACCAAGAAAAGCTAGATCCTTTTCCATATCAAAAGATCCTACTAAATCAGGTAATTTGTGAGTGCAGAACTCAACTTCTTCTTTATAAGGAATTCCAATGAAGCTTGTATCGTTGATGTAAGTGAGGGAGTAGGACTTTCCATAGCACTTGAATGAAAATTTATCTCTTCCTGCTTCATTGAAAAAACTAACTGTCTCCTAAAACTAAACCAGCAATTATCGATACACCTGATCCCGTGCATTTGGTTTTGATATGCAAACACTCTCCCAACCATTCAACTAGATATTCTTAAATATAATAGAAACATACTTAGAATAAAACTTCTGATCGAATAACCTTTCTATGTATATATATGATTTAGATATTTTAATAATAGTCCACATTTTTTTCTGAGGAGAGGCTCTAGTAGACATTAGGAACTGAGGATAATTTGAATAATCGGAAAGGCCTTAAGAACAGGTGTAGTGATTCAGTATGCGAAGGCTTGAAAATAGACGGGGGACGAATATCATGAGGTCCTTTATATAGGAATTTGATGTGACAATCCAGCTTCTATACTTGATCCAATGGTTGAAAAGATTCTGATATGATCTGACGGTTGAGAAGATGACTAAAGAAAGTATTTTGATAGGTTTTGATCTTTTGAGGTTTTTAAGAAAAACATTTAGAGTTAAGAGAAAAAAATAAATCCGAAAAAAATTAAAATCAAATGAAAATATTAGCAAGTAAAATGATGATTACAGAAACTTATGAAAGGAAACACACCTTTCAGATTCCTTAGGAAAATTATCTATAATGAGGGAAATTATTCTTGAAGAACTTTAGATTCAAAAAATATGACTACGAATAACACGACTACGAAAATTTTAGATTACAAAATAAATTATCTTATGTTAAAATATTATGAGTATGAAAAATATTTAGGTTACAAAAAATATTTAGGTTACGAAAAAAAAATTTGATTTCGAAAAATATTTAGGTTATGAAAATTTTTTAGATTATGAAAAATATTTATGTTATGAAACATTTTTAGATTACAAAAAATATTGTTGTTACAAAAAATATTTAGGTTACGAAAAATATTCAGATTAAAAAATATATTAAGGTTACGAAAAATTTTATATTATGAAAAATATTTATGTTACGAAAAATAATTAGGTTACGAAAAATATAAACTATGAAAAAATTTAAACTATGAAAAATTTAGACTATGAAAAATTTATATTACGAAAAATTTAGACTAACAAAAATTAAATTACCAAGAAAATGTACTACCCTTATTAAAAGGAGTTTCTTACTATGAGGAGATAGGTTTCAACAAGAAGGTAAAAAAGAGGATTACCTTACAATTATCATTCCTAACATCTTTTTAATGTATTCTAATCTATCAGTTGTTGATAATTTTTTGGAAATATCAGCAAGTTGAACATGTGTTCTGATAAATTAAAGAATGATATCTCCTTTTTTTTTGTGATCCCTAAGTAAGTGATGCCTAATATCTATGTGTTTTTTAGGAGATTTATGTGAAAGGTTTTTACTTAAGGAAAAAACACTAGTTTTATCTCAAAATGTTTTTGTTTTGGTAAAGCTTATACCATAGTCTGTGAGTGTGTGTTGCATCCACAACACTTGGGCATATCAACTTCCAGCAGGTACATATTCAGCTTCAACAGTGGAAATTTCTACAGAGTGTTTTTTTTCAATACCAAGAAACTAATGAATCTCTTAAGAAATGACAAGTTTCGGATGTATTTTTCATATCCAGTCTATATCCACTAAATTCAGAATCCAAAAATATTTTTAGAACAAAATCATTTCTAGATTTATAAAAGAGTCCTAAATCCATGGTTCTATTTATGTAGTGATTTTTTTTCACTTCCTTTAAATGAGATTCCTTTGGATTGGACTGATTTCTTGCACATAATCATACAAACAACATTAAGTCTTGTCGACTAGCTGTCAAGTATTGTAAACTTCCTATCATAGCTCTAAATGATGCCTGATCCACTAGTTTCCTAGCTTCATCAAGATCAAGTGAATTTGAGGTACCAATGGGAGTACTAATACTCTTAGTGTTGTCATAACCATACTTTTCAAGATGATCCTTAATATACTTATTTTGATATATATAAGTTTCTTATGGTTTTTGAGAAATTTGAAATCCTAGAAAAAATGTTAACTCACCCATATTACTCATTTCAAACTCATATTTCATTAGATATTCAAAGAAACCAGTTAAAGATTACTGAGTTGAACTAAATATAATGTCATGAACATAGATTTGAACAATCAAAACATTTTTCTGATCTTTCTTTATAAAAAGGGTTGGATCAGCATATCCCTTAACATAATTATTTTGAAGAATAAATATTGTAAGTCAATCATACCAAGCTCTATGAGCATGTTTAAGTCCATACAAAGCTTTGGTATGTTTGAAAACATGTTTAGGATGTTTTTTATCTTCAAAACTAGGTGGTTGTTCAACAAAAACTTCATATTGAACCTAACCATTAAATAAAGCATGTTTAACATTCATATGAAAGAGTTTGAAATTATAGAATGCTGCAAAGGCATGTAAAATATGAATAGATTCAAGTCTAGATACAGGAGCATCTGATTTTTAATAGTCAATTCCTTTTTGTTGATTATAGTCTTTAGCAACTAATCTAGCCTTATTTCCTACAATGACTCCATTTTCGTCACACTTATTTCTGAAGACCTATTTTACTCCAATAACAGAAGTTTCCTTAGGCCTTTCAACTAAGGTCCAGACTTTATTCCTTTTGAATTAATTTAGCCCATCTTACGTGGCTTTAATCCAATCATCATCACCTAAAGCTTCATCAGTGCTTTTTGGTTCTAATTGGGAAAAGAATGCTAGACGCTCTACTTCATTTCTTAAGGAACTTTTAATCCTTAGATATTGATTTACATCACCAATGATGCTATCACTGGGATGATTCTTTAGAAACAATTGATTTTGGTTTTGTAAAACCTATTCATTAACATAGGGTAGGAAATCTTCTGGGGTAAATGATTCAGAAATATTTTCTTGGAGATTTTCCTTATCAGAATGATCTTCTATCAAGGGTTGATAATTTGTTTTTGAAAACGCATCCAAGGATGTAGGTTAAAGTAGTTTAAAAACAAGAGGATTAGTATCGTCAAATTTGACATGTACTATTTCTTCAACAGTACGAGTGTTTTTATCGAAAACTCTATAGGCGTTAGAGATTTTGGAGTAACCTTAGAAAATTCTATCATCATATTTGGGTGCAAATTTATGTATATTATATTTAGTATTCAAGATGAATACTTTACAACCAAATACCTTTAAGTAGGAAAGTATAGGTTTTCTACCATTTCATAACTCATAAGGTGTTTTATTAAGAAAAGGTCTAATTAAAACTCCATTTATAGTATAACGAGTAGTACTTATAGCTTAAGCCCAAAAATGTTTGGCTATATAATATTCAAACAACATGGTTCTCATTATTTCTTGAAGAATTATATTTTTTCTTTCAACAACACAATTTTTTTGAGGAGTTCTTGGTGTTGAGAAATTATGAGTAATGCCTTTTTTACTATAAAAAGTTTCAAAATCAGAATTTTGAAATTATACTTCATGATCACTATGAATAGTTATCAATGTAAGGTTTTTCTCATTTTTAACATGGTCTCTAAAACTTTTAAAATAATAAAAATCTATATATTTCTTTTCTAGAAAATAGACCCATGTAAATATAGTGTAATCATCAACTAAGAAAAATACCTAATATTTGCCTCTAATGATTCTAATTTTTGTTGCACCAAGAAGATCCATATGCCCCAACTATAATGAATTAGTAGTTGAGACTTCAGTGATTGATTTAAAACTTGATTTTTGTTACTTGTAATATTCACAAGGATCACAAAATTTTGAAGAATCAACTCTCTGCTCTGGTAGATCCTTAACATGTCTTTTCTTAGAGATTTTTCATAGGTTCTTAAGGTTACTATGTCTTAACCTTATATTCCATAATCATGAATGATCTTCCATTTCACTTCGGCAAAGTAGGTCATGGATCCTAAGGTCTTTTAAGTTTAGTGTGTATACATTCTCTTGACTATGGGTAGAAAGAATAAACTCTTACTTGGTGTTGTGTACTAAATACTTGTCATTCCTAAAATTCAAGAGGTAAACTTCATCACATAATTGAATTATGTTATTGAGTTTGTTGTTAAGACCTTTAACAAATAAATCATTTTAAATCAATGTTTTTCCAAGAATAACAATTTTACCTATACCAAGAATTTCTCCCTGAGCATTATCTCTGAAAGTTACTTTTCCTCCTTTCGACTTGATAATATTTTCATAGAAGTTTTTTTGTTACCAGTCATATTCTAGGATCATCCACTATCCATGTAACATGTATTTCTTTTGGTACATTCTTTATTTTCCTAAAAATAAGAATGTTAGACTTTCGGAACCCAAAATTTCTTGGATCTAGAAATTTTAAAAAGCAAAATCTTAGGTATCCACATTTTCTTAAAAAAATAAGCCTTATGAAAACCTAAAGACTAGGTTTTGTTTAAGGAACACATTTTTCCCAATTCCCCCTACACTGACATTTAGTAAAGAATGGTGCACATTGAGGAACAAAATAGTTATTACTGAAAACTGAATTAGAATGAGTATAACAAAAACCAGAACAATTCCTAGAGGTTGAATTTGGGAATACATTTTATCAAAGTTTTCCTTAACTAAGGTAAAGTTTGAAAAAAACTTCCTCAAGGAAAAATATTTCTAACCTCAGTTTAATAACCAAGTTTTTATCCTAAAAACATTAGTTTTAGATCTATGGTTAGTCTCAAAAATATTTTTCTTAGAAACTACATTTTCAAGATCCTTAGAAAATTTATCCTACACAGAATTAACTTCCTCAAGGTTTTTGGAAATAATTTAAAAATAAAAAACTTCGTTATGAAGATATTCAAAAATATATGATATTTCCTTAGTAAGAATATTATTTCTAGAATTTTCCTTACCATGATTTTTCTTGATTTTATAATTTTCATTCTCAAGAAGCTTAGCGAATCTATATACTTATTCTTAAGTAGGACAAACACTATCTTCATTAGAATAAAATTCTTCATCTGAAGACTTATAGTATTTATTATCATTATAATTTTCATTCAAAGGTACATTTTTTATAGATTTATCATTGTGTACCTTAGCCATTAAACAATTATTTTCAATGGGTAATTTGGTTATTAGACTAAGATTCTTCTAACTAGAAGATTCTTACTCTGAGGATTCATCAAAAGAGTCACCACCATTGGCACTCTATGTGTCATTGGCTTTTAGAACATTCTTAGCTTTTTAGTTGTAATACTTCTTTATATTCCTTTAAGAATGTTTTTCTTTTCTATATTTTTTTCTTAAGCCTAGGAAAATATAGCATTATGTTCCATGATCTATTTCATTCATAGAAAGTAACTTCTGAATCATTCCTGTCTTTTATTTCTTTCTTCTTAAATCTATATTGAAAGCCTTTCTTCCCAAAAATCATGTTCATCTTTCAAGCAAGATTAGATCGTTCATTTTCAGAATGTTCACTTTCACTGGATTCAGATAAAATAGTGAATTTCTTAGATTTGGATATAGTAACCCTTTCAAGAGTTTTTTCTCTAGAAGTACTAAAGGATACACTTTAACTTCTATTATTCTTCTTATTCATATCTAAATCTCTTTTCATTCTATTCTCATGTTGAAGAAGAGTTCCAAAAATCTCATCAAAAGTATTTTGAGATACCTTCTTATTCTCATCTATAACTATTCTCTCAAATTTATACTCATTAGGCATGATATCTATAATCATGTCTACAAGAGCTTCATCATCAAGATTTTTCTCACCCATTGATTGTAAACTATTAAAAATAGTCAAAACCTTTGTTTCACTTTCCATACTAGTTCCAAATAAGGAAATAGAAATCCATGATATTCTACTCTTAGCATAGCACATCTAGTTTCTATAACTTTGGATGTACCAAAATGAGTAACCTCTAATTTCTTCCAAATACAATTATCAGCTTCACAAGAAAAAATGTGACTGTATATATTTCTATTCATGGAACAAAACAAGGTATTTCATACCTTGTAGTTTAGTTGATATTATAACTTTTCATGATAATTAAAAGTTATAACTTCCTTATGAGGAAGCTTGTAGTCTCCATTAAGCATGATAATGTTGTCCACTCTAGTATTAATAACAAAAGTATTCATATGATCTCTCCAATATTCATAATCATTTCCATCAAAAATAGGTGGTCTAGTTGGATTTATAATGTCAATAAAAACAAAATTCATTCCTTCCATCTAATAGAAAATATATCTTTCCAAAAAAATATGTTAATAGTAAATGTTTGTAAACCAGGAAAAAATTCCTAAACAAGGAAAATTTTGTGAAGAATGAAAACTGAGCAAGAAAACTTATATGTAACTATATGTATTTCAGAGAAATCCTCTGATACCAATTTTAGGATCTAAATATGAATTTAGATGCTCAAATACAAGTGGGGGGGGGGGTGGATTGTATACTTTACAAATTCCTTTGCAACATTTAAATTTGGTAAAAAAACATTCATTTTTAGCCTTAAGGAAAACTATGTTTAACAAAGTTAAACAAGGTAAATTCATAAGACCACTTAGTTCTACAAACTTGTTAAGTTCTAAAAATATGGTTTCGGAAATGAAACTTAAGAAAAGTTTACAAAGAAAAATATTCTACCTTAAAGAATATAGAATCTTATTAATCAGTGTATACAAATACAAGGAAGTATAAGATAGTTATACGTTCCTTATTAATCAAAATGCAGTAGAAAATAAACATGAAACAAAAAAAATGAACAATTATGAAATCTTTTAACCCATAGAGTAGGGTATCCAAAAAACTTGGATAAAGGTCCCTTGATTTATACTTTCAAGAAAGTCTGTCTTACCCACAGTTGGGTAAGCCCTCGATAGAAATATTAGAATCTGTCTTGCTATCCCCGCAAGCCCTCGAACATCAAGGTAGTTGGCACCTCTGTCTTCTTTATCAAGGAATTCCTCAAACTTTATGGTAGTTGGCATCTCTGTCTTCCTATCCCCGGATGCCCTCAATTGAACACAACAACAATTATAGTTTCACTGAGCATGCTGAATAATATGTTCAGTACACACAAAGCATGAGAGTATCTCTCTCTGGAAGTCACTTCAACATCATGCAATCTCTAGTGATCAATCGATACAGAAAAGATATGGAGCTTGTTCAAATGAGATTATATTTAAAGGCCAATCTTCAATAGTCACCTCCCTCCTCCAATGGTCATATTTTTCTTGAATATTAGTGGGACTTGTACACATGTCACTCAAAAAATGGTTAGTTAGAAACAGAATGTACGACATCGTTTCACAACAATAATAAGGGTAAGAAAAATATGGTTGCTTAATCAAATACAATTTTCCAGTGTCTAAGGAGAAATAAAAGTTTAGAGTCTAAGAAAATAAGCATTTGGAGTCTATATTACATGGATATTTGGATTCTGTTTTCCAAGGAATTCAGAATCTAAATTCTATAGACTTCAGAGATGAAATTCCAAGTAAATTCGGAGTCTGAATTCTGAGTAATTCGGATTTTGAATTCTAAGGAATTCAGATTCTGAATTATAAGGAATTTGGAGTCATAATTCTGAGGAATTTGGAGTCTGAATTTCATAGAATTAAGAGTTTGAATTTCAGAGAATTTAAAGTCTGAATTTTAGAAAATTCAAAGTCTGAATTTCCGAGAATTGGGAGTCTGAATTTCATTGAATTTTGAGTCTGAATTTTAGAGAATTTGGAGTCTGAATTCTGAAGAATTCAAAACCTGAATTCGGATCCTGAAAACAAAATCCTATATATCTATGTATTTATATGATTAAGAGGTTTTAGATATGAAATTTAATTTTACACTTAGAAATAAAATGATTTGTATTTATAAATGATTTTAACATTAACAATGAAAAATTGGTAAGGATAAAGTTTCCTTGGAGATGGAAAATTTTCCTTATTAAGGAAAATCTGGGTAAGGAGAAAATTTCCTTGAGGAAGGAAAATATTCCTTATTAAATTAAATTTTAGGGTAAATGAAATTTTCCTTAAGATAGAGTGTTTGTGATTTTAAAAGCATAATGGAATGGAAAATTCATAAGGAAACCTTATTGAGTCAACAAATAAAAGGATTAATGTCGATGCTATAGATATTTCATATGAAAAGGAGGCAGAACAAATAATTGAATAATCAGTAATAATGAAAAACAAAGTGAAAATGGTTCATGATGAAATTAAAACTATCCGCATCTTTACTCTTGACTATTAAGAATAAAACAAGTAAGATTCCTCAAGAACAACCTTTTCAGAAAGAGTATATTTTTTTGTCTAAACTTTAAAAAGTCTTAAAGGTGTAATTTCTAATTTTATAAATCTAGAATCTCGATTTTAGATGCTTTAGGAATGTTTCAATAAAAAAATATAAATTAAAAAACCTAATGATAGAAACGGTGATTAAGATGGAAGCTATGTTCAAATCTCATTGATATTTTTATTAGATTAATAAAAATTCATGTAGTCAATTGACTAAGTGGTCTCGAAAAGTCAATACTGATCTTATGCTGTATGATGCAAATTTTTAATGGAAAAATAAGGATATACAAGATTAGGTATAAAATTTATGATTATTAATTAATGATGCTTTTGAAAGAGTATCATTTATTCAAACTTTCAATGATCAAATTGATAATATTACTAAAATAGTAAATGAGCTTAATAAAAAGATGCCATATTTTGAGGATTAGATAAGAAGACTCAAGAATCATAACAAGGAAGTTAGTACCTTGAACACTGATTTTTATCTAAGACTATATATCCAAGAAAAAAAGATTTAGATGAATGATGAAAAGATTAAAAAATTATAGGAATATTGGATTTGGAAAAGAAAAAAAGGTAAAAGAAGAGTTAATTGAAAATATGTAAGAAGTCATGAAATAATTCAAAAAGTTAATGACCATCGTGAGATCCTTGATACCAATGAAAGATCAATTTCTTTTCTGAAAATCATTTTTTAACTATTTTAATACAATTTTTATTAATGAAAAAATTCTTCATATCATTATGAATTGTTTGAATGTCTTCCCATTCTCATTGATTGAATATTCTTCTATTTTTCTAACGATGAAGTACTTCATTATACTGCTTTGTATACTTATTACTCTTACAATTTTCAGGTATTACAAGACTCTTCCCCATTCCCATTTGAAAATAAAAAAGTGGGATAAATTTATAAAAAGGGGGAGAATATTATAGAGGGGTGGGGTAGTGTTTAGAGAAATATCATTAAGGAATAGAATAATACCCTTAAGGGAAGTTCTTATCTTAAGGGGGAGTTAGTCTTATTCACTATTTTATTCAAAAGAGTTATAAACTCATGGGTATATAAGTATTAATGTTTAATTCTAAATATGAGTATATTAAAAGGAATAATGGACTTATTTTTTTCAAAGTTATTATCTATTTAAATATTATGGTTGGTGCTTTCCAAAAATGGGGATATTTTTGAGTTAAAGTATCTTTGTTAATTTTCCATTCCTTTTGTTTTGGAAATCAAAAAATATTTCTTAAATAGTTAATTATATACGTTTTCATATTAAGAGTATTTTAACAAATGTTTTTTTGAAAACATATATGTTCTACCACAAATATAATTATTTTTAAAGGTATTCATGAATATAAACCCACTTTATTCATTAAAATTATCGTAATTAGTATGGAACCGATAATGATTAGAATTAACTTTACCAAATTATATTTAAAGGGTTTATATCTTGTCATCATACTGAAAAAAGTTTTTATAATTGGAATTGACAATGGAATTGACAGCATTAGAATCATAATCATAAGGAAAATCATATTTACATTCTGTATGGGAATCCATCAGAATTATTTAAGTTTAAATTTTGTGTATATAAAAACATATTCTATTGAAATTATATATATATTAATTTCAAAATAGTGTACATCAAAATGATGATGGACATTCTGTTATAACTTAACTTTTTAAATTCTAGGTGTCTAATTCATTGTGAAAAACTCAGAGAAATATGAAAACTGGATGATTAAGATGATAGTGGGAAGAATTATTATAAATACCTCTCAAATAAAAGAGTTTTTAGTGATGTTATGATCATTTTCATTTTAAAAAATCTCATTATGAGAGAGCATTAAAGCTTACAATATTGAAGTACTTGTTCATTATACTTGTATCCTTTTTGATTTTTTATAATTGTAATGACTGATCATGTGAATATGATCGAGGGATGCTGAGGATAGGACATTAGAATAGCGGATCATCATATCTTGGGATTTACCTAGTAAGGGAAAGACATATTTTCATGTAAGGATAAAACAAGGGGCCTTTATCCTAGGTTATTGGATTCCCTTGTCTTTAGGTTTAAAGAATTGTTTTCATATGTATTACTTATTTATTACAAGTATTTTATTTCCACTACAATTGTACTAGAAATGAATCATTTTATATTCATCATTATATTTCAATTTTTTTATCGTAATACCATTGATTAAGGCACAATTATTTTACTCTATATTATTCTGTGAATACGATATTACCCTGATAATATTATATACACTTTAAGATATAATCATCAATTTTAAATTACTATATTATATTACATATATTGTGATTATAATTACTTCAATATTACGATTTATCATAATTGTTGTGATTACAATTATTTTTTCATTTAATCTGATTAAATCATTTTCTACTATGAATATGATTAAACTCTAAATACACTATCAAAATCTACTTGATAATGATAATTTTTTTATCAGACACATAGGCCAAGTCCAATTAAAAATTTAATACTTAAGAGGTGTTGTGAATATTATTTTCTTAACCCTATTAATCTAAGTGTATTTTAGGGTTTAAATTTAATGTTTTTAAATAGAAAATTCACCCCTCTTTTATTCATGCATCTATTATATAGATTACAATCCAATAATTTGTATTAGTTCCATATTTTTGTAATAATAATACCAAAAATCATCTTCTTTAGTCCTTGGACTAGGGAATTAACTAAGATAATGACCATGTTACATACACATAATACATTGAATTATTAATGTTACCTTAGGATGAAATATATTTATTTTTATTGTGTCTACCAAACTAATCATTTTCCTAGATAGTTTGATGCTCGATGACTCCCTCTTCCTCAATTAAATTATCTTTAAATCCCCTTGAGAGAATTCCATTAGAACTTATTCCCACATTTTTGGAATATAGTAAATTGAAATATCTTCCCTTCATGTTCATTATCAATTGATCTTTCCTAACACTCCATATTTCTATTATATAATGTGTTTGGGTCTTTGACTATATTCACATTGTTAATCATATTTTGGGATATATGGTTTTGAATAAGGTTTCTCGTTCCTTCTCCCATTCCAATGTGTTGTTTATTGAGGTAATATTCTCATGGTCCCTAACACCTATGGTTCCTTCAATTTCCATCCATTACTAAAAATAAAAGGGTTGAATGGAGTGACAAAACATTAACAATATGGGGGAGATATCATAATCATAAATTAAATCTTAACCTTAAAATGAATTGTTCTTTTATATTATCATATTAGAAAATAGTTACTTTAGTTCAACATATATTAATTTTAGTTTAACGTAGGTTACTTTAACTTTGGTTATATTATATTTCTCAACTTAATACCTCAAGGTTACTAGGAAATAAATCCATCATAGTGGCTCGTAAAGAGCATGTGATCAACCAAAGCATATCCCTTGGGAGTGTATAGCCATGTGTGTTGTATTATAACCTCCAATCATGAATCATGGTGATAGAAGATTCAATAACCAACTAAAACTTTTTGTGGGTTTTACCCCTATGAACATCTATTCTAAAATTTCATCCACTTTATAGTATCTAAACATGTATTGTTTTCTTGGAAAAAAATATACTCAAAACATTAGAAATATTTTTGGATACCATCATATTCCTTGACTTATGTATATGGTTTTCAATATAGTTATATCATTATAATCCTAAAACACTATACTAATCCAAAAAAAATAATGAAAACATACACTGATAACAATTATAGAAACCTTGGCTAGACATGCCTTTATTTTAAAAAAATTCCATAAGGTAAATATTACAACTCATAAGAAATCACAAAATTCCATGAATGACAAGTTTAGTATCATTTAGGACTAGCTACATAAGCAAATAAATTTTTTCCCATGTGAAAATTTATACATAATTTATCCATAGTAGATCCCCTCATATAATTGTTCTATGTTATATTCATCTTCATAAACAGAGGAAATGGAAACATAAGAAAGGGGTGTTCTCAGATTCTCAGGAAGGATAAACATAAGCGATAAAAATAAAATATAATAGGTGAACATAAGATGAGTATATGGGTATAATCAAGATACATAAGATAATTTATACCCAACAAATAATAGATCACAAATCATATAATATTACATGGAATAACATAAGAAATGATTAAAAATAGTTTGAAAACATTAGTTAATAATTATTATCAATGATATATTAACACGTTCATGAGAATACTCATAAATGTATGAATCATCATTAAAATTTGGCACAAAAAATTGTATATAGAACATCAATATCATTAGCCACACCATCAGTGCCCACACATAAAAAGAAAATAAAATGTTCTTTTGAATACTTATCAAATGATATATAAACATTCCACTAATGCATTAGAGGGTGATGTAAGAACCCAAACATCACTATCCATACTTATGAGTTCCACTTGAAATAAATCATTTATCACATCATAAAATATCATATAGAAATAAAATTGGTTTCATAATCTTTCCAAATTACCATAATTCAGTTTTATATCATAAAGAACACATGTAAATAAAATTGGTTTTATTCAGAATATTTTAAAGAACCCATTAAAAGAAAATTAGTTTCATGTGTATTCACATATGGAAATCATTACTAATTCCATATATAATCATAACATGATAATCCCAAATAAAATAAATCGGCATTCATTGAAATCAAGTATCTTTGTAGGTATATACCATTCAATCCATATAATATAGTATATGGTATTTACATTGTATAGATAAATGGTATTTGGTTAATTCAATTATTTTCCAAAATCAATAAATGTATGGAATCTTGGTGAATAACCTTTAATAAAATGAATCAAAAATAGGGTATTCATAATGTAATGTCGTTGGGTGAAATGTTAGGATCATACATAATGGATGATTTGGTAAGAGAATGGTAGTGATGGATCATTCCACAAAAAGGGAAGGACATTACATAGGTCATCCATTGAAATAAGATGAATGGTTACATTATAAGGATATCCTTGATAAATGAAAAAATATTTCAAAGGACTATGATTTAGATGAAAACCATTTGTAGGAGAACTAGAAAAAACCTCTTTATAATTAAGAAAAATCTATGATCTTTTTTAAAACACATTAGATAGAATTATTTTATAAATAAAATAAAATAGTGTTTTATTTTATAAAACCACTAAATATTAAAAAAATAAGTATCTTTTAAAATTAAAAATATGAAATAAATATGTGTTAACATGGAAAATGTTAAGAAGATATTGTTTTGCGCATTGATGAAAATGACCCATATAAAAAGTTTCAAAAAATGTAAAACATTTTGAAGAAGATATAATAATATAAAATTAACTCAATCAATTATTGAGGTATAGATAATATATTGAATTATGAAATGAAAAATGGGAGGTTCCGTTCTAAAAAGAAGAGAAGGGCAGGTTTCACTTATAAGAAACACTTTGGTTAAAATATAGGTCAAGGGGAAATTAAATATCGGGTGAATAGATAAAAAACTATGAATATAAAATGAAAATTATGGGATGTTTTATAAAGAATATAAATTCCCTATATATTTTATATTTCAAAAACAATCTTGATTGAAAAATAAGATTGGAAATGAAAACCTTACGAATTGTGTATCATTTTGATCAAAACCACATTCAAGATGGGTATCTCTTGAATCAATGAAAATTTAAACATAGTACATGACAAGGAAATTTAAAATACATGAATTTGGTATAATAGATTCATTAGGTAGTTATGAAACCATTTTAAAATTTTCGTGATGCACATTAAGAAATAAGTCTCATGACATTAAATATGTGACAAATAACCCCTTTTATTGTTTACCTGATTAGTCAAATGCACTCTACGTTCTAGTTAAATAAACATAAATATAATAATCAACTATTTTAAAACATTTTTCATATATATAACCTTTTATAAAATTTATTTATAACTATTATATATATCTATATTTGTTTGTTATTACATATTTTTTATTTCGGGTGTGGGTAATCTTGATACTTTTGGACTAGTTTTCTAATAGCAGTGCAATTATTAATTCTTATCTCAAATTTAATAATTAAAATTAAATTAAGGGTACTATAATATATGAATTATAATTATTTATGGTGTTTAAATTTCATTTTGTGAATACTTTAGTATTTATCCTAGAAGTTGAAATCGATAAAGGACATTCTATAGAGATTTTTAACCTACGAAGGGCATTTTATTAAATAATGATTTAAATATTCATGTATATTTTATAGAACCAAAAAATAATAATATTTGAAATATTTATACCATAATATTCCATTAATTATGTTTTCATAATCATCCATGATATAATTTCATAGTATTGTTCATGTGGTGGTCAAACTGACCCAAACCTGAACAAACCATTATTATTGATGATTATGAGGCAATTTAGTTAAAATATCATTACATTAGTTGTATAAGGATATAATTTTGTGTTTATTAGTATTATATATCATAATAATAATGTATTTATTAGAATAAACAATATATATGAATATATTATATAATTTGAATTGAATATTTTCCACCTAGTTCTCTTATTTTAAATGATTGAATTAACAGTAATCATATGTGAATCATATCATTTTTGAGTTATCCAATTTTTCATAAAAATATCCTTAATTATATCATATAAATAATATTTAACCATTAGACTCATTATTTGGACCATCCGTATAAGTTTGTGATCAAAAGAGAAACAGAAATCAAATGTCGTAAGGAGGCAGTTGTCCACACATATGTGTGGTTGGAAATTTTGTTTTCTATAGAACACGAGATATAAATAGTATGATTTTTAATTTAATAATATAAAATATTTTTTAAATATAATTATAAATTATTAAACTAAAAATCAGGATCATCTATTTATTTTGGATAAATAAAATGAAACATGACATTTTGTCGAGGTGCGAATCCGCACACACACATGTCAAATTATCTTTTATTAGGGAAAAAACGAAGGGTTGTTAGAGTTTGTACCATCATTATAATAAAATACCTGTATTAAAACTATAATAATTTTAAAATTTTTATACGGTTAACATAAATTTTATATAGAATAAATACACATAATGGAAAATAAAACAGGAAGAATCAGTTATAAATATATACCTCAATTCCTAGGTTATATCCATTATGAAGGGGTGAATCCTTTTATGTGTCATATTTTTGAATATTAGAACCTCCTTAAGGTGGATATGTGTGTTTAAAATAGGTTTTTATTGTTTTTTCCAAAATAAAGGGGTTTTTGTGAGAGGAAGGTCAATGATAAGAGTAATTATTTTATAACTTAAAAGGAGTGAATTGTTTTTAAATACCCAAAAAATTTCAATAATGGAAATTAACACTCAATGAATATAGAGAAATAATTCATAAATAATATATATTAGAAGATATAAGGTCTATAAATACCATAAATCTCAATTAAAAAAAATTTAACATGTTTTTCCTCTTACCTCTTAGGCTACTCATTTATACCATTTTGGTTTTGACGACGATAATTAGTTTTTACCTTGGTAATTCAAACTTTATGCCAAAAAATAAAATTATCCGTATAATATAATTTGGACCTAATGATTCCAAATTTTATAGCCATTATTTTTCATTTAATTATTAAGATTCATACAAATTTATTTTAAAATACTAAATATATATTGTATGAAGCATAATTGTTTGAAAAATTATTATTTAAATTATAAAATGAGAAGTTTCGTTTATAAATTATTATTTTTAATTACAAAGTAACTTATAAAATACATATTTTATCCTTAAAAATTGTTTAATAAATTTATAATTCATACTAATATACTAGTAATGTCATAAAATTCATGTTATTTGTGAAAAACGATATTTACACTATTCACCTAAAAACTATATTTTTAGAAAAAGATAAAAAATTAATATTTGGTAAATAATTTAATTACAAATAAAAAATGAATCCAATTTTTTAAAAATTAAAATCCTAATATTTGTAAATTTTAATTTTAATTGAAATCATAAAATACAAAAAAACTCTTTTTATAGGGAAACATATTTTGGTATATTAATTATTGTTTTTTTAAAAAATTACTAATTAATCTGTTGTTATATTATAAAAACAATATATATGATTATAATTCAGCCATAATAAATTATTTACCTGAAAAAAATTCCAATTCCCATAAAATACATTTTTTAATCATATATTGAATTATTGAAAAAGTACCTTTAAAAAAGTATAAAAATTCATGATATATCTATTTGTATAAAAAAATTTAGATGAGGATATAATCCTAATTTCTACTTACATAACCCATTCTGATCTCTATATGATACCTAGGAATCAAATAACATTTTTTTGTAGTTTCGGGTGGTGGTTCATCTATAATGGGTCTCGTTGAAATCTCTACAAGCTCGAACTTCTCTTATATACAGTTTTCCTAAAACCGTAACTTCCCAATTAAAGCATGTAATTAGTCTATGGAATCCCATATTTAATATTTCTCCCTTATAGGTTTATAAAAATTGGATTCATAATGAATACTTCCACTTCCATATTCCATTTCTCTCTAATTTTTTTTATTACGATTACTTCAATTTATATTAGCTAATTTATTAGAGTTATTATAACATTAAAATTTTATTTTTACATATCATGATTTTTTTTATTTTGGTAGGGTGTATGAAAAACTCTATTAACATAATATTTATTTAAGAATAATATATAGTGAATATCATCTCATAACAGATACCATATTTATTCTTTCTCTGGAAGGATTATGATTATAATGGTGAGATGTTTATAAAGCTCATTTATTTTTTCATAGGTTATGATATGATGATATGATAAATGTTTTATGATATTGTGTCTTAAATGTGAATGGTTTTTCTTATGTGATATATGGTTATGTTATAAACTAAGATGAGTGGTTATGTAATAAACCAAGGATGGGTGGTTCTATAATAAACCGAGGATGGATGGTGATGTTATAAACTAGATATGGGTGGGTCCACTATAGCCTTGAAATTCATTGAGTAAAGAGTGTTACCTCATGAGTTAATATGTAATGGAATAGAGAGTTAAACAAGTTTATTAAGAGACAATTTTCATTATGATATTCTTAGTAGTGAACCTCAACCAAGGAAATGGGTTTCTATGCTTATGTTTATGCCACAAACTTATCTCTTATACTAATGATATGTTCTTCTGGATCATGATTAATTATTGATGATTCCATACTCTTATATATTATATCTTTTCTGAAAAAACATTATTATGTGATTCATGATTTTATATCATTGACTGATTGGGTATGAATTACTAATGTTATGATAATTCTCTCATACCCTAATGCTTATAACCTCTTATGATAATTTATTTATATAACCTATGTTTACTCTTATTAGTCATCTCATCTCACCCTTTATTTTCTTTTTCTTTCCCCATGATACCAGGAATGGATCTATGAATGATTTCATGGATACAGTAGAAGAAATAAAAAACTTATCATTAGAATTCTATGTTTTATTTCATGTTTTCAAATATAATTTAAGAATCAAGTATGCATATAGTTTTCCAAAATAATTAAACTATTAGATCATTTGGTATTTTATCACATTTATCATGTGAAAATGTTGTAAGATTAACACTGACTCAAGGTTACTAGAGTCAGGGTGTTACATCACTATTCTGTAATACATCTTTAAGGAATATTTTATTATTATGTCAGACTTTCTATGTTTTATATACTAGTATTCTATTTTTTATTTATAGGAGACTCATTCTATAACACAAAACATGTGATATAAGTGAATTTAGATTTTGATTCGTCAACATGCATAGAAATAAAGGAATATAATTATGTTTTTATTGAATTCCATATAAAATTATTACTATATATTTAAAATGCATACCACTTTTTTGAAGTGAAGTGTTCCCCACCCTTGATTAAAGGTATGGGTACATTGGTTTTGATTCATACTACTTATTTTTAATATTTATTTTATATTCAATAAATGAAAAATTCTTAATCAAAGTGATTAATATACATATTTATAATTAAATTATTAGAAATCATAATGTCTGTGAAATTATGCCTCCTCTGAATGGAAAGTAAACACATTCTATGTTATTTGGTTTATTATGTGTTCATATATCTATTTTGGGTGTGGGTTTAATTTCCCTTTAGAATCCATGATATTATGCTTCATAATAATTGTTTTAGAGTTAGTATGATCCTTTTCAATGACTATTAGTACTCGCTTGGTCTAATAGTCATCTATTAAAAATGAACACTTTAAGGGTTAATTAATAGTAAATCAATAGTTCATTATTTTATATTATTTTTAATGTAGATAAATAATTTCTTAATTTTACCCTAATTTATTCCAAAATTATATCATTTTTTTGTGAGAACAACATTGTGTCATGTATCTGCATTGATCGACAGATGAATTCGAGTTTTGGCCCCAATGTAACGAAAGAGAATGGAATTTTTAAAGTCAATAAGATGGGTATGTGAATTGAATCCATCCTAGAATTTTTTGTCCTTGATTTCCACCTTCATAATTTTAGTGAATAATTTCATTCGATGACAATCCTAGTTTTTCTCAGACATAGATTGTTATCCTTCTACCATTTCAATAGTTTAAATATTTTCAATATGTTTTTCCTCATGATTAGTGGTAGCAATATACAGAGAAAACATATCTTCCCCGGGATTGTGAGAATAAACATGTAGAGAAATCTATTTTTTTTCCTTAGGATTAAGAGAATTGACATGGGGAGAATCCATTATATATATAATTCATTGAACATATAGTTTTGATTACATAAATTTAATAGTGAACACATACTGTCAGACAACATAATTTATATTTTAAAAATATTAACATGATTATTGAACTATCTTTTTTTAATTAATGGTCGATGGGATTTGACCCCTCTATCGAGTATCCAAATTCCCTCCTCGTGGCCTCCTCTAAATAGAAGACTACATTGGTATCAGTACCACCCTAAAACGATTATGATGTCCTAATGAAAGAATTATCATCATTTGAATTAGTATATGAGAAAATATTTTTTTTGGTCAATAATATAATAATTAAAAAAAATTCTATTTGTAGGATCCAAAATGTAAAATACTCATTCTTCCTACAATAACATTATGAATGGTTCTTCATTGTACCCTTCCTTACTAAACTCCAATTTCACAAATCCCAATCTATTGATTGTAACTGAGCTCCTATTATCAACCCACTTTAATTGAAAAATAAAAACTTGTAATGTTGTATAATCCAACTCTCATATTTATTTGATGATGCAAAAGTATTAAATATTCATATAAAATTTATTTTTCCCTCGGTACCATATACAAGAATCTCTTTTACCACAATTTTAACTCAACTATTTTTCTTGTTACATTGTTAATCTTGTTACTTTATATAGAATATATAATCACTAATCATATAACCATTATAAGATAAAACATGCACACTTGGTCCCCTAATTACCCTTTATATCCATTCTGAAATTGAAATTGGATTTGTAGATGAGTCTTTAAAAATATGGTCTTAAAACCATCCAATAAATAGATGATTATATCTATATGATATCCACATTTTATCCCTTCATGGATTCAAAAGAATAAGGATTACATTTTGGGTTTAAAAATATGGTACCACCTATAAAATATTGTGTAAAATTTAAATGTGAGCCTCTGTAAAGGTAATTGTGAATACATATGCTCTAGAAATTCCAATACACACAAGTAGACTACTATGATGATAATTCGGTAGACCAATTCTCACCACATCAGATATCTAGTCTGTACATAATTAAGTGGTTTCCTTAATAATGTACCACTTTGAAATATAACCTTATGAATGACTTTGATTTTTACAATACCCTTTCAAAATATTTATATACCATTCATTTTTGTAAATCCTTATATAATGTATATAAACACATAGTCAGATCTCTCTAAGAAAGTGAATCATCAAGTGAACCATCATGTCAAATAATGAATGTGGGATAAATATCTCTATTTAATATGATATTATAACAATTTATTTTTTCCATATATAGAAATTTGTAGTGGTATATAACTTTATTAAATATAAATTTGAAAATAAAATAAAGATCGGTTAATGTATGATCGTTATTTTTAAGAAGAATGAAATGTAAATCTATAGGTATTATATAATGAACCAAAACATGAGATTCATGTGATTTTTGGTCCTTTTACATTAAATCAATCATTGACACAAAATTCATGATATTTTATGAATACCCCTTTAAAACCATTACATCATTCAAGAAGCTCCAAAAATGATATCACTCTTACCTTGAAAATGTGTTAGCTACTAGAGGAATAAAAGTATATCTTTCACATTTCACTTGTTCAAAATCTTCTTATATCCCCATTTCAATCATGTAAAACCTATCCTTAATGTAATCATTTATTTTTTAAGGTGTATTTAGTAACTTTACAATGAATCTATCACATATATTTTTTTATATGTTCATGATATCAAGACAATTTCTTACATAAAAAAATTCATGTATAATAACTGAAAAAATAGATCTCATTTCCCAACCAATTTCTGTAAAATTTGTCATAGAACGATTGCCCAAAGTTATAAACATTATCTTTACATTCTCAGAAAAAATTTCACCGGTTAGTAGAGTTGGTTTTATACCTTTTTCTAAATTCCAATAGAATTATTTTCATCCACGATCAATATTTCTGTCATCTGGGTAAATTTTCTGAGGTCTCTAAAGTATATTATTCAATGAATGTATCAACCTAAAAGATTGTAAACATTTTCCAAAAATTAGACACCAAATAATTACATTAATTCTATACCCATAAAATTTTCTATATACAGTAATGTTATTTATCATTCCGTTCAACATGAATCTCAATGTGAAATTATCATTTCTATAAGAATCATACAACTTAACAATTGAATACCATATTAAATTTAGATATTTTATCACTAGATATAAATATAAATCAATATAATTACATGGTTGGTTGGGTCTAGAAAAATATAAATACAAAATAATGCATTCTTGCTTCATGTATAACCATAGTGGAATATTATAATTTTCCCAAATAAGTGACTATGTATTGTGAGTGATAATTTTTACACCAAATGGATTCACTCCATATTTATATAGATCAATATGGTGATTTGTCAACTCATTTACAAATTTAGGATACTCATGATACAATTTCATCCAAATAGAAGAATCTTCTGGGTGATGTAGTGTCCCATTTTGATTCTTTATATCTGTGTGCCAGGTCAATTTACTTGAACTCTCCTCACTTACAAATAAGACCATAAAGATTAGAATAATTGTAAATCACCATAAAACATTATGGAAAATTTATTCATATTTATTTTATTAAGATACACCACAATTTGGGAAATTTTAAGTGATTTATGGTCCTAGTGAAACAATATATAGTCATTTGGATAGGAATGAATTCTTCAATAGGTCCATTAGGTGTTGAATTTGTTTGGAATCATATGTTCGGAAACAAAGATCACTATATATTTTTATCTTATCATTCAAGAGAGAAATTAGTTCATTGAAGTTGTTACCACTATATCAATTTCTATATTTTACATTATATAGATTCAGTATGGCTGAAAATGTTGTATATTTAGTATTACCATCAAACAATGTAATCTTTACACAACAATTTAACTTTTGAAATAGATTTGGATAGTTGTGAAGTTAATCTTCAACTATCACTATAATTTACTTAATAAAATATTCATCATCATTTACACCTATAATCATATTCCTTATTTGATATTAATCATCATCAACACTAGTAATAATATCAGATGATCTATAAAATGCAGTAATATCCCAGTCACTAGCTACATTCATTTCTTCTCCATGTTTACTCCAAAATTTGTAATTTCGATCCATTCTATGATGGTTGATGTGTTCTTCCAACACCTCTAAACTAATTAGTCTTAAATAAAAACAACATAAACATGGGTATAATATATGAAAAGATTGATATGCATAATCTTTTTCAAACTTGAAGAACTGTTTAACCCCATCCTCATACTCTTTTACCATACTATTGACATCCACAAAATTGTATTCATATCCATGCAATTTTATTCCAAAATATTCATATTTAACAAAAAATAAATAAATACCTAGAAGGTATGATATTAGAATCATAATATGCCATTCTTTATATATACACACATATAGAAATCGTATTTGATATAAATTGTCATTATGTCAATAACATGTTATAGAATATATAAGATGAATAATTACATGAATATAAAGTATTATAACAAATATTTTTTTTATTATAAGAATCAGAATATCATAAATCATTATTTTTTTTAAATGGATTCATCAAAGGGAGATAAATCACTCTCTATCACTATCAATGATCATAAGAAACCTATGGATTTCTAGAAATAGGTTACTATTAGGGTTTATATAATAAGGTTTCACTTTAAAATTATATATCAATTTTTTTTATAATACTTCCATAGTGTTTGAAATAAAGAAATCACATTGATTATGGTTAAGAAAATTGTAAATTTATAAAATATGTCATATTCAAATGTTTTATTTGGTAATAATAAGAACAATGATTTTATATGGCATGATATTTTGATAATAATTATGATTGTGGGTAGAATTGGAAAAATATATGGTTTAAATAAAATAACAAAATATTTTAAATTATAAAATGAAGACTCTATTTAATCACAAAAATAATTTTAATGATAAATTGAATTCATAAAATATTCAAATTGGTTATTAAGATTAGATATTTTGTTTTTTTTTTTGAAATTATCAATTCTAAAAAACTAGGAATTTTCTAATTTTGATTCATCTATCATTAAAAATAAAGAAAAACAAAAAAAATATAATGAATATTGTGTGAATAATATTAATTACAGTGGAAGAAAATGTTTGTATGATTTTTTCTGAAATTTTAAATGGAAAGAGCAATAAAAAATTATTTTCATTATTCCCCTAATAAAATCATGTAATTAATATAGAAATGTTTGTGATTATTTTTCCTTATTCAAATAAAATTATTGATAAAAGTAAAATAATAATAAACTAAAGAAGTCATAATTATATAAAAAAAATTCGAATCAAAGGAAAAAATTTGAAGTACCCAAGGATCATAAAAACAACTATGAGAAGGGGGAATTGATTGTTGTCTTTTTACAAATTTTTAGCTTTAATAAAATTTACCCCTAAAAATTTTAAGAGTTATTTACTTATCAACTTCTTAACAAACTAACATGCATGAAATTGTAGGAATTTTAAAAAAGTAAACACGATTTACAAGGTTTGACCTTTGTGTTAGAACCTGCATCCTTGGAATGGACAATCCCTTGGGTATGGGGTAATTAACTATTACCAAGAAGTGAATACAATGGTTTTTTCAACTCCCATTAGAATCCTTATATATCTTAATAATAATGATTATAACTACTCCCATAAGTTTATAACAGTTTTATTAAAAAACATGATCCACAAAACAAGTGTGTATATTTTTAAAATCTATTCTTACAATGATATACCTAGAAAATCTGTCTGATGTACTAATATCCTTTGGGCCTGCATTCAATGGCCTCTGTCTAATGCACCTTTTCTAAAATGAAACCCTTTACAAAACCTCTATTCTATATAATCAAGAAACTCAGTTACTTAAAAAATTATATAATAAAACATTTTTTATTTCATGTGTTTGATGATCTCTGTATGGTTATCATAATTGAACTATGTTTGATACTTTTTATATAATATTATCCTAGAAGAATTATTCAGCATGAAAACTAAATTTGGATGGAATCTCAGCTCCGACACAATTTATCTAGGGTATCAATTTTTTTCAGTGGATAGTCACAAGTTCCATTATACTTTGCATCACAATTTATAGGTTATATAGAAATAGAAAAGGAGGGAAACCAATTTAATTTACCCCCTCACAGAAATTCATAAATTTTATTTTTTTACTCATTTGATTCTTTTTGTGATTCTTCTAAAATCTTCTTAACTCCTATGAATTATTCCTGAATCTTCTTGAATATTATCAAATTTTCCAGTGTTTTAACCATCTTGAATTTCGTTAAAATTTATGTTCAAGAAACTCATCAATATTGGTAGCATCAACATTAAACAACTAGAAACTTCAACCTTTTAACTTAAAAATTATACATTAAAAAAACTGAAACTTTTTAAATTGAAGAAAATTCTCTATCTGATCATTCTATTCAAACACATTTTCTATCTGATTATATTTCTTATGAAAATTTCATCATATCAACTATCTTATAAAAATTTCATCTTATTTAATTTCTTAAGAAAAGTTGATCTGATCGACTTTATTACAAAACGTTCATCTAATGTTATTTTTTCATCTTTGTAAAAGACAAAAAATGATGATGATGGACTTTATTATAATAAAAGTGTCTAAAAATTATATCCAATGATCTATGAATGATACATTTGTTCAAAACTTGCCTTCATCAAAACTCAACAACTACATCCCATATGATCAAGACTTTCCAGAAATCATGTCGGATCATTTCCATCTAATGCTTTTTTCTGGTCCATCTGATTTTCATCATCTGAAAAATAACGTCTCTTTTTTGTATTCTCATGAATTTTGAAAGATGTGTCTTCCTTAAAAAATATTTATCATATTTTTCATCTGATCATAAACTTTAAAAAACATTCAACTTCAAAAAATTCATACTTCTAGTTTTTAGGGAACTTCTCCATCCATTGCTTTTCTGTCCGATAATATGCATCCAAAAAAATTCAACTTCCCTATTTTATCATAATATTTTATCATGAAATTTTTCATGAATTAAGAAAAATAGAGTTCATCATAAAATCATCTAACATTGTATGAATGTTTCATAAAAGTGTAAACTCTCTAACTTCATCAATTTTTTACTTTCTTCATCTCATCAACTTTATTAACATTGACACTTTCTAACTTTCTTCATCATAGAAACATTCTTAACCTCTATAATTTCTAACTTTTATTCCTTTATTCATCCATAGGACGTTATGAATTTTTTTCACCTTCAAAAAATTATTCTTCTTAATCAACTTTATAACAATTTTTTTAACTTCTAAGAACTATTCTTGTCCTATTTTATAAAAAAAATTCAAAAAAAAAAAATAGTTGTCAAACTATAATTGCTTTTAGAAAAACATCATAATGGACCTTCAATTTCACCCTTTTTATTTTTTTTGAAAACATTTCTATTTTTTTAGCACTCATTATTTTTCATTACTAAGACTTTTTCAAAATTTGTTTTTTAAAATGAACCATTTTTTCAAATTTTACCAAAACACAACCATTCTCAAAAGAGAGTGTCCTGACACCACACTATTGGATAAAGTAATTTTTTTGAAGGAATTTCATTCCTCGATGATAATATTTTTTTCCCATGTTAAGATAAACTCCCACTCAATTTTATATTATCTATTTTTTAAAACTAAATTTGTATACTCCCCTCCAATTTGTCCCCTCCCCAATTTTATAATAACCACACCATCATATTAATTTTCGAAATAAATGTAAAAAATTGTTAAGAAGTCATTGCTTAATTTCCCCCTTTGTAAACATAATACAATACACAATGGTAGAATTACTTATGAATTTTAGAAAGTCAATGGTGCAATCTGAACTTGAAGTTACAACATAAATTATTTAAATCTCTATTTTGGAATTTCTTTTGTGAAAACATCAGAAATATAATATTTTTAGAAATATATTAAAAACATATATACCACTAACTTTATCTTTTATGAAGTTAACCTTAATATCAATGTGATTTGATCATGAGTGTTGGAATTTTTTTTTAGAAATATCAGTTTCACTCTATTATCATAAATTATGTTCAATGATGTAGAAACTTTCACTTTCAAATAATCCAGATCAACTTTCCTAAAAAACATTTGAGTACAAGACTGGGTAGAAGAAACATATTTGGATTCTTTATGATCAAATTTAATGAACTTTTGTTTTTACTATTCTAGCACACACAAAATTCTCCCATGAATAATGTTCCTCCAAAAGATGATTTAATATAACTTAAATCCCCAATGCTATTTGCATTAGTATTACCATGAAAGTTTATATCACTACTTCTTTTATACAAAACGTCCATTTGATGTTGTTCCATTGATATATATCAGAATTTTTTTCCTTCCAAATGAGATTATTTTGGATAACTCTAATATCTGGAACACTATAATATAACAATAACATTACCAGGTCATGATGATGTAAGATAAATAAAATTTCTTATCAACCTTCGATAATTTTTGTAATTTACTCTTTTTTCCATTTTATCATTTATCAACTTTATGATCATTCAAATTAGACTGGAAAAATATTTTTAATCAATAATTCCAAAATATTGTTTCAATTCTCTAGCATACTTTTCTTAAGATAGGAAAATGTATTTTTCTTTTTGTTGATCTTTTATAAATAAGAATAAATATAATTCTCCTAGAATTTATATATCAAAATTATCTTTAATTTAGCTATTAAATTCTATATAAAAATTTTCTATATCTTCATCAATAATTATATCATCCACATAAAAAATTTAAACCAGGTTACTTGAATCCACTTATTTTATATACAAGTTTCCGTTAAATTCCCCTTAAAAAAAATCAACATCTTCAAAAACTATCATGTTTGAATTACTTGGAATTTGGTCCTTGTTTTAACCCCTAAAAGGATTTCTTCATCTTAAAAAACCTTCTTCAATATTTATCAAGTAGAAAACCATATGTTTTCTCAATGTAAACTTACTCTTCAATATCTTAATTTAAGAAACCTGACTTTACATCTATCTAATAAACTTTATAAAAATAATATGTAGGAATAATTAAGAAAACCATAATAGTTTCAAATATTTCAATGATGGAAAAATGTAACATAAAAATACATAACTTCCAACTATGAATAGAATTTTAAAAGAATTTTATCCTTAATTTATTAAATTTATCTATAATCATTTAACTTATTTCTATAAAGCAACTTTTTCTTGAAAACATTTTTTCATGTTGGGTGTGGAACATGTTCCCAAGTTTCATTTGCCTCAGGTGGATCAAGTTACTCATTGATAGAATCAAAACATTACTTATGTAAAAACTAATTCTAAAACTAATTATATATTAATCTATGATATGAGTGATGTATAATTTTCTAATATCAATATTCTTCTTGTCTGAACCAGGCTTCTTGAATCTAATGAATATTTTCAGTTTCAACTTGTCTCTTTAAAGTGTTAAAATTTAGAGTTTCTCCACCAATATCACTTACTCTATCACATGAGTCTCCTATTTCTTTAATCACTTGTTTTGGATCATTATCATATTTTGATGTCTTTGATTTATCTTCCCCAACATCTTTGATAAACTATTATAAGGACGTTTTATTTTCAACAACATTCAATTCACAAGAATCCACCAAATTTTTTAAAAATTTGTTCTCGCATTTATAACTTATTTTTTTGTGTGAATATCCCATGAAAATCCATTCCTCATATTTTCTACTAAAAATTTTATGATATGGATCTTTTATCTTTAATAAAGAGGAACTTCTAAAAACCCTTAAGTAATATATAAATTTTTTTTCGGTAAAACCGATTTTTCAAGGATTCATTTGGATTATATAATTAAAATATGACTATTTTGTGCATGTATAGTTGTACTAATAGCTTATGTCCTATAAAACATTTGATTTTTGTATTCTACTAACAAGATTCTTCCCATTTCTACCAACGTTCTACTTTTTCCTTTCAAGAAATCTATTTTTTTAGTGGTGTATGAAGAAATATACTAATGTTTAATTCCATGATTCTTTAGGTGTGATTCAAAATAATTGCATGTTAAATCCATTCCATTATCCATTCCAAAATTCATTATGTAAAAACTGATTTATCTCTCAATATCTATTCTTAAAGATCTGAAAATTTCTATAACCTTTGATTATTGCTTCATAAAGATGATGTTGATATTCCATGTGAAATCATCTATAAAAGTGATAGTGTACAAATATATTTTTTCATTGATGTCTCATAAGCCCACAAATTTCTTAATGAATACGCTCAAGAGGTTTAGTGTATTGAATTTTGACTTGATTATGTCTTTTACAAACCATCTTACATTTCTGAAATCTTATAAAATCATCATATTACATTATTTTTAGTTTTGGAAATCATATAATATCATCATATTTAGAATTTGTGTTCATGATTTTATGACCATGGTTCGTAATCCTTTGATTAATTTTTTTTTATCATCATCCCTCAAATTACATGAGTTACAAAATTCTCTTATTTGGAAGAGATTTCCACTAGTTTATTCTCCCTTGTTAAAAACATTACCATATTTTAAACTTCTAATGATAGATGAATATTTATAAAAATCAATTCCTTCACATTATCACAATTTTTTATCACACTATGTATGTTGTGTTTTAGTCCATCAATATATAACACTTCATTTGATTTTAATATCCAAGCTTCTGTCTAAGTAATTCACATTCTTATAATTTTTTAGGAACTATCATTTTCAAATGTAACTTCTCTTACATCACAATTTTTAACAACTTTATGTTTTTTAAAATAAACTATCACAAGTTATAAACAACTATAATCAATAATCAATGGTTTGATATTTTTTTACTTTTAGTGATTTATTAAGAAAACTCTATTTACTCAACTTTATTCCCTCTAAAATAATTTTCATTTCTAGAATAATTAATTTTTCTGGGAAGATTATTCATACATTCTTCAAGAAAGTGACCAAACAAGCCACCTATTCCACACACATCGTCCAAATACTCAATTTTTTTGTGTTTAATGTTTTATAACATCTTGGGATTTCACTATCCTAACAAAATATTGATTAGAAAAGTTACTTATTATTTTTCCCCAATGGTCCTACTTTGTTCTTTCCATTTTACATAAATTGACATGTTATTCCAATATTTGTAATTTATATGCCCCTAAATTTTACAACACCAATAAAAACCATCAAATCACATTTTTCTATAGATGTTTGATCGTTCTTTATAGAATGTTTATTGAGGTTCATAACTCCTTTAGGATACTGATTTCTCTGGGAATGGAACATCTTTATTATAATTATAATTTTCAATTTTTATGTATGTGATATATTTATCGCATCCTCTCTCAACCCATGTTTTCAAAACATTTTTCTTAACACAAAATATGTTATAAAATTCGGGAAAATTTTCATATTTACTATTTAAATATTTCAACCAAATTCTTGGAATGAACTTTTTATGTAGCTTGAGATTGTTCATCTTTTACTTTTAAAGACATGTTAAAATTCTCATTCATCTTTTATATGGTGTTTTAGGCCTCAATAAGTTTTCAAAGATTTTTACAAACATCATCTTCATTAGATGAATGTTTCTTACTAAGGTCTTAAACCGTCTTTCTCTATTCAGAAATTCTACGTTTGAGATTAACTATATCATAAATGTATTCATCTTCTAGATTAACAACAACTTTTATTCATTTAAAAAAATTTCAAATTTCTTTCTATATTATTTTTATTTAATTCTTTAGAGTTACATTTTTCTCAGTACATGCTACTTTTTATAATCTGAGTTAATATCACCCTGAATGATTCTTCATCTCCCCCTTGTTCTTAATTTTTTAAAAAATAATCTTTTTTATAAACATTTAAAAATAAGGTTTTGACTATTTATGATATTTCATCTTCTTAAGAATCAATATCATCTAAGTCAGATTCAACTTTCTTACAAAACATACTTCATCTGTAACACCCCAAGCTTCCACGGTATGTTTCACTTCGAATAATGCAATAGCGTGTGTTGTACGCATACTCGAGCTCTAACACACACCACAACGAATTAAACTAGCAGTTGTGAATAGTAAAACCTACTTTTTTAAATTTTATAAATTTTATTTATCAAAATGGACTTCATTTTTGGATTCGGAATATCGAAATTAGCCTATGTTGAATTTTTCGTATTTTTCTGAGAACTTCTATTTTTTATGAATAGTGAAAAATACTTAAAAATAACTTTTTTAATCAAAATAATTTAAAGTGATAAATTACACTATTTAGTGGTTTTAAAGTATAATTAGAATATATTTTTACCATTTTATCCAATGGTGGTCATTATAATTAATTTCACTTTGAAATTGGACATAAACAATTGTCAATCTTTTGATATAAATTGTTTCTTAAAAACACGCTATTTGTTGTAACATCGGGAATTAATTATAAAATTAATTAATTCAACTTATATGTTTGAAATTTTTTAAAATAGAAATCATTTTTGAATTCGGAATATCAATTATAGCTTAGGGTGAAATTTTGGCATTGTTCTGAAAAACTTCAATTTTTGATGAATAGTGAAACCACTAAGTGGTAGTTAAATAACTGATTTTTCGTTTAAATGAAATATTACCACTTCTGTGATTTGATTTTCAAAAATCCGACATACATGGTTGTCATTAAGAAGTAAAATGTGGTTCAATGAGATTAAAAAAAAAATTTTGGTGTATAGTAACTTTTAAGTTCTTAATCGCGATTAGAGGTAATTAGTGTAGTTTAAGGTACAAATAATGTTTTAATAATATGAGATGATCATGACACTTGTCCTACTCCTATTGGATGAGTCATGGCCGACCAAGACAACCCATGGGTCAACTTGGGGACCCCATGGAGCCACTTTAGTTGGAAAATGACATTAATATATATTTATTTAATGTTAAAATTAAATTGACACAAACATGAGTTGTTTTACTAAAACAGTTTTTAAGTGGGGTTACACAAGTACAAATTTTGACTATAAATATTCATTAGAAATATAAAAGTATTTCCTACATCATAGTATTTTTTTATAATTTTTAGACATTAAATAAATTAAATTATTTATGACATCATTATGATGCAGTGATGACCTCATTATTTAACGATTTAAATAAAATGAGATGATAATGAAAAATCCAAGGCTTACACTTTTCCAAAGCCTATTGGATGAGGATATTTAGAACCCTTATCACCTTATCCATGAATTATATAAGTGTGGGACCTTTAGAATCCGAAAAGCATTGTATAATAATGTAACATTTCAATCATTCCAAAAGAGCCCCTCCTCTCCTCTTATAAAAGGCCCCCACCTCTCCCACCTAATTTACACTTTCAAGCCATTTTCCTCGGCCAACCTATGCCCAAATACTCTCCAAAATTACCCCTATTACTCCTAGAAGCCTCACTTTGGGAAGAACGCTTCCCAAGGAAGCCTTTGGCTCAAATCAAAAAGAGTTACCCGATTTTGAGGTAATGTCTTCTCTAATGTTGTTTTGTTTTATTTTTCTTCTCCAACCCCCTAAACTCTTTTCATTACTTTATTATGTAACAACACCAGTATCTAAAATATACTAGGATGTTTTTATGATAAGTATTTGGTTTACACTTACACACACCTTCGTCTAATGATTAAAGAACATACTGATTCTGTGGGTGGCGAAATACTGCCTCACGAAACGATGATTGTTCAAAT
Source organism: Viscum album (assembly GCA_963277665.1). Classification (NCBI taxonomy): domain Eukaryota; kingdom Viridiplantae; phylum Streptophyta; class Magnoliopsida; order Santalales; family Viscaceae; genus Viscum; species Viscum album. Next base: position 790,150,036 of record OY728166.1, read on the forward strand.
TATTTTAACACCTATAATGGTGGCCATTTTGATGACAATATTTTCATATATGATATATATATTATGTTTATGTTTTCCTTATGCTTCTGTATTTCTCATTTATGGCATACTTTAGGATTTCCATTATGGGTAAACGCGATAATTTCATTTTAGGAAGTGTGGACTACCGCCCCCTCAAAGTGATGTGAATCGTTAATGCCATATGTGGGATGTATAAAGGATAGATTAAATGATATTATATATGATATTATACTGTAACTATATTATACCTTTATATAATTATGATTTCATTCCATTAAATACGAAATAGAAATGAAAGTAGCGTTCATGCGTACGTACGGCTTACCGTCTCCATGAACGGTGCATTTCATTTATTACCTCTAAATGTTACGTAATATTATAAATGAATGTATATACTGGATATATAAGATATATATGACATCTAAATCATGAATATAATTCTGGAGATAATGGATATTCTACCACATAAACAACTTGTAATTATAAGAAGTTTATTGTTGACTCAAGTACCAAAGATCGACAAAACGACCGTTATTAACTTAAATAATTACATAATGTTCATATCATTGTAATAAGTGATATAATAAGGATAATGAAATTTAAAATGGTTCTTAATAAGGTATATATTAACTCTAGTTTATTATTCAGGAGGTTAAAGAACGGTTGAGTCAAGTCAGACACGAGGTAAGGGAATTTCTTAACCCAATTTCCATTCTTTGGGTTAATCTCCTACTTTCAAATTATGTCATGATATTATTATGTACTATCTTGTATTTGTACTTTCTTTATGTGTACTTATAGTGAATACACATAATAGATCTATTTTATTTTAAAAATGATCTTTGTAAGGACTTTGTCTCAATCTCATTTCATTGAGTCATATTTGGTTTTATACAAAACTTTCTTTTATACGGTGTATAAACCCCTTTGACTTTTACATTTATTCAAAAGGAATCTTTTTTATACGAAGCGTTTTACTAAACGACAAAAAGGGAATGTTTTTCTTTCCGTACTTATGCGGCGACAACGACTTCTTCGCCACCGTGACCATTATTTGAGTTTCGGCTTCCTCTACAAGCCATCATTTTTTTAATGAAAAATAAATACAAAGTTTTAACTTTCTTTTATTTTGGTATTGAAAATGGTTTTGAAAGATTTTTTATTATATCAATGTGTTGTATTGATATCTTGTGATTGAAATGTGGAAATGTTATGTTTCCTTTATGCATGTTTTATGTGATACGATTATGTTATGGTTTATGATATGTTTAAACCTATTCATATGAGGAATTCATTGGACTTAATAAGTGACGGGTGGAGCCCCTATATCTCCTCGATGCATCGGCAGGTCTCATGAGACAAACTAGTGTCTTGGCACGAGGCCTTGACAAAATCTTATTTGTGGTCTTCGCACGAGGCCTTGGCTACGTGGTTATGATAGTCTGGCATTATGCATTCCATCATTATGAAAGCTGTTATTGATATTGCATGTGATTATTCGACCAGTAGAATATCCATGTTAAGAAGTAAATGACATTATCTCATTTTACTTTTGCCATATTATGTTGATGTTCATGTTTAAAAGGCTTTTGTTTTATTAATACATTGCCTTAAATTTTTATGTTTATTTATGAAAGCTTCCGCAATATTGTTATCCTTACTGAGCATCTGAGCTCACCCCTTTCAATGTTTTAATATTTTCCAGGATGGGAAGAAGTATTTTATGAATGACCTGCAGGGATTGTGAGAAGAGGATATGAGTGTGGACTATGGAGACTTTGTTATTGTAGTTTTTCAATTTATGATGTAATGTAACGTTTACGAATGTATCTAGTGTTTCCGAGGCTGCTAAACTAATCGGTCTTTCGAGACTTGATCTTTTGTGATCATGCCAATGTTACGAAGTAATGCACCGGCTCTGGGTAGCTGGGGTCGGGGCGTTACAGTTGGTATCAGAGGCAGTTTAGTACTAACCTTGGAAGCTAGATGTACATAAACTCTGATTAGAGCACATAGCCCAAAGATAGACTTTGAGGATTCGTATAGAAGAACTTCCTAGAATTTTGGTATTATATAGATGTTATGAGTTTTCCGAGCAATACATCCCTGTCTGGATACGAGAAGGTAGATGCGGCTCTGGCACATATGTACCTAGGGGTAAAACCCGAAAACACCGCTTTGATCTAGACTCGAACGGGAACTGGTGCACGACAATGGGCCTTACTGCACTCTTGGTTACGACACTCCCGGGGGATATGCTTAGGAAAATTCCCTTTTTCTTTACAAGCCACTATGAAGGGTTACGAGTATATACTTCCTCAAATAATTTTTTTTTATAATTATGGATTATATCCATAAATAGTTCAATTTATGTAAAGTATTTTACAAATATGGAATTATGTATTTTATTTCATAAACTAATCTAGTTTATGCCATTGTTTAGAAATGGCGCCTAGTGGAAGGAATGGAAACCGTATCAATGCACGCACTCCGTGTAGGGATTTCCCTCCTGCTCAAGATAATTATGGTGGAGCTAGTGATACAACTGGTGCTGACCAGCTTCTCACCATACTGGGACAACTCACGCAGGTTATGAATAATAACCTTACTCGTATGGAGCACCCTGATCCGCAACATGGAGGATCAATGCTAGACCGTTTCATGAGGCAACAACCACCAACCTTCAATGGGAGTACAAATCCTATAGTATCTGAGCAATGGATAAATTCCTTAGAGAAAATATTCCACACCTTGGGGAGTAGTGAAAGGGAAAAGATTATCATGGCAGTTTACCGCCTCACTGGAGATGCTGATCAATGATGGTCATTGATTCAAAACACATAGGAAGATAATGACGTATCAAATATGGAATGGAGGGAGTTCAAAAATATTTTCATAGAAAAATACTTTCCTCGTGACCATCGAGCAGATATGGAAAGGCAATTTCTGAGTCTGAGGTAGAAGGAGGATGAGAATTTCGCAAAGTATGAGGCTAACTTTACAAGGTTAGCGAGGCATGATTCCGATTATATACGTAACCCAAGGAGTAAGATTGATCGTTTCTTTGATGGGTTAAAACCATTTCTCCGTCGAGCTTTAGTATCACAATCCTTCTCATCATACGAAGATATTTTCTCGTGCGCTATCAAGACAGAAAAGGAATTCTCTAAGTCTTATGACAACAAAGTAAAGTAAGAGAATAAGAGAACGGTGGAACAAGAGACAGATAAAGGGAAAAAGGGAAAGAAGGATATTCCATTATGTGATAATTGTGGGAAGAATCACCCTGGTACGTGCCTAAAAGGAATGGGAGTTTGTTATAAATGTGGAGAAAAGGGTCACCAGGCTCGTGATTGCAAGGGAAAGAAAGAGGCTGTCAAAGTTGAATGTTACAATTGTAGGGAAATGGGGCATTAAGCAAATGAATGTCCTAAGCGTCAAGGAAACTTACCTTAGAAAAGGCCAAGGGATCAAGGAAAATCTTATGCTGTTACTATAGTTGAAGCAGAATAACTAATGTATTGGTGCTTTTGGACTCATGGATTATATTCTGGTTATTAGAATAATGTGATATATATATATAAGGATTGTACTACAATAATTGTTGATTTCAGTAAGGTTTTAATATGATGACGGTAATTATATTTTTAGTATGTGACAATAAGAGAAACTTTACTTTGTTTGGGGAATCTGATAAATTGATTTTGGAATTAAGAGACCTTTTAGAGAAAGTCTGGACAGAGGTATTTTGGATAACTATTAAGGATGGAGTGGATTAAGATTATCTTTGGATAGTACTGTTTATGGTTAAAAAATTTATGAAGATTATTTTTGTAATATTATGATACTATAGTTTTAGGAAAAGGACAACCTGCAGGGTGGGGCATAACCCATTGCGTCAGACAAAGCTGCAGGAATCGAACCCACAATCAAAGTGCGTCATGCCTTTATTTCCTACCACTAGCCTACAGGAAGTCCCTGGTTATTACAAAATAATTTTACTAATCTAAATGGTATGTGTTAACATTTGGAACCTTATACAATTAGGATAAATAGAATATTTTTGAGTTCCGTTACCATTTGGAGTAAAAGTTGGGTTTGTGGTAAAAATTTATTAACGAATGAAAGTATACATAACATGTATGTATATTCCCTTACGTTCTTAGTAAATCTCCTAAATAAATTCCTCAACATTATAAAAGGTAACTTAAAACAAAAATTTTGTCGGTGAACTTTTCCAACTGGGGATTCAATGACCGTTTAACCAATCACAAGTTTGTGATTTTCTTGTAGTTAAACTTTCTCCTAATCCTATTTTCTATAACTCTCCATCAGACCTTGATGGTTTGTTTCTCCTCCATACCCATATTTTCATAGAATCCTAGAATGGGATATATCGGGTGACCTTTGTACTTATCTTGCTTTCTTTTAATGTTATATATTTATTAACCTTATTTCTGATGTGGGTTCTCCTCAAAGGTATTTTCTCTTTTCAACCTTTTATTTTCAAAGAAAAATTTCAAATTGCGAGGACACAATTTATTGAAGGAGGGGAGAATGTAACACCCCAAGCTTCCACGGTACGTTTCACTTCGAATAATGCAATAGCGTGTGTTGTACGCAACCTCAAGCTCTAACACACACCACAACGAATTAAACTAGCCGTTGTGAATAGTAATACCTACTTTTTGAAATTTTATAAATTTTATTTATCAAAATGGACTTCATTTTTGGATTCGGAATATCCAAATTAGCCTATGTTGAATTTTTGGTATTTTTCTGAGAACTTCTATTTTTTATGAATAATGAAAAATACTTAAAAACAACTTTTTTAATCAAAATAATTTATAGTGATAAATTATAGTATTTAGTGGTTTTAAAGTATAATTAGAATATATTTTTAACATTTTATCCAATGGTGGTCATTAGAATTAATTTCACTTTGAAATTAGACATAAACAATTGCCAATCTTTTGATATAAATTGTTTCTTAAAAACACGCTATTTGTTGTAACAGCGGGAATTAATTATAAAATTAATTAATGCAACTTATATGTTTGAAATTTTTTAAAATAGACATCATTTTTGAATTCGGAATATCAATTATATATTAGGGTGAAATTTTGGCATTGTTCTGAAAAACTTCAATTTTTGATGAATAGTGAAACCACTAAGTGGTAGTTAAATAACCGATTTTTCGTTTAAATGAAATATTACCAGTTCTGTGATTTGATTTTCAAAAATTCGACATACATGGTTGTCATTAAGAAGTAAAATGTGGTTCAATGAGATTAAAATAATTTTTTTGGTGTATAGTAACTTTTAAGTTCTTAATCGCGATTAGAGGTAATTAGTGTAGTTTAAGGTACAAATAATGTTTTAATAATATGAGATGAGCATGAAACTTGTCCTACTCCTATTGGATGAGTCATGGCCGACCAAGACAACCCATGGGTCATCTTGGGGACCCCATGGAGCCACTTTAGTTGGAAAATGACATTAATATATATTTATTTAATGTTAAAATTAAATTGACACAAACATGAGTTGTTTTACTAAAACAGTTTTTAAGTGGGGTTAAACAAGTCCAAATTTTGACTATAAATATTCATTAGAAATATAAAAGGATTTAATACATCATAGTATTTGTTTTATAATTTTTAGACATTAAATAAATTAAATTATTTATGACATTATTATGATGTAGCGATGACCTCATTATTTAACGATTTAAATAAAATGAGAAGATAATGCAAAATACAAGGTTTAAACTTGTCCAAAGCCTATTGGATGAGGAGATTTCGAACCCTTATCACCTTATCCACGAATTATATAAGTGTGGGACCTTTAGAATCCGAAAATAATTGTATAATAATGTAACATTTCAATCTTTCCAAAAGAGGCCCTCCTCTCCTCTTATAAATGGCCCCCACATCTCCCACCTCATTTACACTTTCAAGCCATTTGGATCGGCCAAACTCTACCCAAATACTCTCCCAACTTCCTCCTATTACTCCTAGAATCCTCACTTTGGGCAGAACTCTTCCAAAGTAAGCCTTTGGCTCAAATCAAAAAGAGTTACCCGATTTTGAGGTAATGTCTTCTCTAATGTTGTTTTGTTTTTTTTCTTCTCCAACCCCCTAAACTCTTTTCATTACTTTCTTTTGTAACAATGCCAGTATCTAAAATATACTAGGATGTTGTTATGATAAGGAGTTGGTTTACACTTACACACACCTTCATCTAATGGTTAAAGAACATACTGTTTCTGTGGGTGGTGAAATACTGCCTCACGAAACGATGATTGTTCAAATTCTTTTAACACCTATAATGGTGGCCATTTTGATGACACTATTTTCATATATGATATATATATTATGTTTATGTTTTCCTTATGCTTATTTATTTATCATTTATGGCATACTTTATGATTTCCATTATGGGTAAACACGATAATTTCATTTTAGGAAGTGCGGACTACCGCCCCCTCAAAGTGATGTGAATCGTTAATGCCATATGTGGGATGTATAAAGGATGGAGTAAATGATATTATATATGATATTATACTGGAACTATTTTATACCTTTATATAATTATGATTTCATTCCATTAAATACGAAATAGAAATGAAAGTAGCGTTCATGCGTACGTACGGCTTACCGTCTCCATGAACAGTGCATTTCATTTATTACCTCTAAATGTTACGTAATATTATAAATGAATGTATATACTGGATATATAAGATATATATGACATCTAAATCATGAATATAATTCTGGAGATAATGGATATTCTACCACATAAACAACTTGTAATTATAAGAAGTGTATTGTTGACTCAAGTACCAAAGATCGACAAAACGACCGTTATTAACGTAAATAATTACATAATGTTCATATCATTGTAATAAGTGATATAATAAGGATAATGAAATTTAAAATGGTTCTTAATAAGGTATATATTAACTCTAGTTTATTATTCAGGAGGTTAAAGAACGGTTGAGTCAAGTCAGACACGAGGTAAGGGAATTTCTTAACCCAATTTCCATTCTTTGGGTTAATCTCCTACTTTCAAATTATGTCATGATATTATTATGTACTATCTTGTATTTGTACTTTCTTTATGTGTACTTATAGTGAATACACATAATAGATCTATTTTATTTTAAAAATGATCTTTGAAATGACTTTGTCTCAATCTCATTTCATTGAGGCATATTTGGTTTTATACAAAACTTTCATTTATACGGTGTATAATCCCCTTTGACTTTTATGTTTATTCAAAAGGAATCTTTTTTATACGAAGCGTTTTACTAAATGACAAAAAGGGAATGTTTTTCTTTCCGTACTTATGCGGCGACAACGAATTTTTCGCCGCCGTGACCATTATTTGAGTTTCGGCATCCTCTACAAGCCATCATTTTTTTTAATGAAAAATAAATACAAAGTTTTAACTTTATTTTATTTTGGTATTGAAAATGGTTTTGAAAGCGTTTTTATTATATCAATGTGTTGTATTGATATCTTCTGATTGAAATGTGGAAATGTTATGTTTCCTTTATGCATGTTTTATGTGATACGATTATGTTATGGTTTATGATATGTTTAAACCTATTCATATGAGGAATGCATTGGACTTAATAAGTGACGGGTGGAGCCCGCTATAGCCTCTCGATGCATCGGCAGGTCTCATGAGACAAACTAGTGTCTTGGAACGAAGCTTTGACAAAATCTTATTTGTGGTCTTGGCACGAGGCCTTGGCTACGTGGTTATGATAGTCTGGCATTATGCATTCCATCATTATGAAAGTGGTTATTGATATTGCATGTGATTATTCGACAAGTAGAATATCCATGTGAAGAAGTAAATGGCATTATCTCATTTTACTTTTTCCATATTATGTTGATGTTCAAGTTTAAAAGGCTTTTTTTTAGTTATACATTGCCTTAAATTTTTATGTTTATTTATGAAAGCTTCCGCAATATTGTTATCCTTACTGAGCATCTGAGCTCACCCCTTTAAATGTTTTAATATTTTCCAGGATGTGAAGAAGTATTTTATGAATGACCTACATGGATTGTGAGAAGAGGATATGAGTGTGGACTATGGAGACTTTGTTATTATAGTTTTTCACTTTATGATATAATGTAACGTTTACGAATGTATCTAGTGTTTCCAAGGATACTAAACTAATCGGTCTTTCGAGACTTGATCTTTTGTGATCATGCCAATGTTACGAAGTAATGCACCGGCTCTGGGTAGCTGGGGTCGGGGCGTTACATCATCAATTTGCAGTGAACACTTTTCTTTCCATGAGAGTACTTATTTTCTTCCGTATAAGTTTTTTTGTATTGTTTTATAGATTATTTATTTCAGAATGATATACAAATTCAACAACATTATTATTTTTTGGAAATTCATATAAAATTTACCAATTCCACTACACTCAAAATATCTTAGAGTAATTTTTACTTGATACTTTACTTTTCCTCTTTTATGGTTCTTGGAGAAAAGTGAAATGATTTTCTCATTCAACTCATCATATTAATTATCTTAAAAATAAAAAACAATAAACATCTTCAAAATATTTAATTTTCATCTTTCTCATTGATTTAAAAGCAATTTAATCCTTGATATTATTTTTGAATGATGGAGTTTTACTTATTTCATGTGAAATAATAATGTTATGAAATTCATTAAGAGATAAATCATATTTATCATCTAAATGTGAAATTTTAGAAGAAAAATGGCATCTGATTTTTCTCATGAGTTTATTAAAAAATTTAAGATCTATTAGTACATATCTAAAACTTGTTATGTTTCAAAAAACTTCATTCCCTATAGTGAATAATTCATCAATAGTTTTGTCATCTCTCGTTCTGATACCTTCAAACATGATTTTCCATATTTGTAACTTTTCTTCTTCACATTATTATTTCCCTCGAAATAACTTTTGAGCTTGTCCGAAATTTTCTTTATTTTTTTGAGACCCATCATCATCATATAATTTTTTTATAGGGATATAATAATAGTGTTTATAGATTTCCATTAACTTTAATATTCCTATTTTTTTATAGAATTAATGGAAGCATATTTCTCAATGGGTGAAAACCCAATAATTGAGATATATAAAACTTCTAGGACAAGAGATAGAACATAGAGTATCATTATTTTTTCTATCCATGATATTTTTTCTCTTGAATATAAGAATACCTCTACTATTTATAGAATTGAGATTTTCCATGATAAGGATACAATAAGGGAACCTTAAATTGATACCACTTTAAGTTATTAAGGATAATTGAATAACTAATTGGGGTTGTCTCAGTTTTTGTATTTTTAAAAACATCCAGCTTTAAGAAAGTAACCCTTTCAACTTGTTAGAGTTAATTATTTATCATTTTTTAAAAAATTAACATAAACGAAAATTTAGGGTAGTAAACAAAGCACACATGATTTATGAGGTTCATCCTCAATGTGAGAACTTACATCATTACCCTGACCACTCCCAAAGTTCTACAAAAATTTACTATTAACAATAAGTGAATAGAACTATTGTGTCAAATCCCATTAAACACCTTCTATATATTGATAGGAATGACTATACTTACCCCCATCAGTTTAATTTTTTCTTATCTAAAACCCTATGTCACAACACAAGTATGTAACTTTGTGAAATCTTCTTCAACAATTTCCATATGAATACTCTTTATGATGTGCCAGTGTCTAATTGGATTATGTCTGATGTAACTTTTTTAAAACAACACCTTTTAAAAAACCTCTATTTTATATGATTAAAAAAATAAACACCTCAAAATAACTTCTATACTGAAAACGAATCTACGTTCTCTATCTTATGATAGTTTTCAAGTTCTCATAATTAAAATATATTTGATACTTTTTTAGGAAATATATATCTATAAAACGTATTCAAAATGAAAACTAACTTCAGTTGGAAACTCAACTATGACAAGATTCTTCCAGAATCTCAGTTTTATTAGTGAATAGTCACAAGTACCCTTGTACTTTTCTCCCTTGTTTATAGGTTCTAAATAATAGAAAATGATAGAAACCAATTTCATTTTTCTACTTATTGAAATTCATAAATCTAAATTTCATATTAATTTGAATCTCATTAGGATGATTGTCAAATCATTTTAACTCCTCTAGAGTCTTATGAAATATTCATGAATTTTCTAAAATTCTCTAGTTTTCCAACCTTCTTTAATTTCATTAAAATCAATTCCTATAAAATTTATCTGTATTTTTAAAATAAACTTTTTACCACATGAAACATAAACCTTTTAACTTCAACTTTCTATGCTTAAAAACAAGTTATTTTTTAAATTAATGAAACTTATCCCACTGATCACACTATTCACACACATTCTCTACCCGATAAAATTTATTATTAAATGTCCTTCCAATGGACTTTATAATGAAAATTTTATCGAACAATATTCTTAAAAAAATATATCTGTTCAAATTTCTTACTAAAAGTTCCTCCGATCAAATTTATTATGAAAAGTTCATTTGATGGACTTTATCTTTGTTCATGTGCCCAAATGACACTACTATAAAATCTAGGAAAATAATCTAGAAAAATATATCCAATGATATGAAAACGGTGTCGTGTTATAAAGCATCCCTCGGAAAAAACTCAACAATTACCTCATATCCAATAAAGTATGTCCAAAAATATTGTCTAATCATCAGCGTATGATGCTTCTCGTTTGGGTTATCCAATAGTCATCGTTTTGAAAATATTATCTCATTCACTACTGAAAATTTGGATATAACCATGGGACTATACCACTAATTTCCAAAAATAATTTTTATTGGTGGTCCTATCCTAATGGTTAATCATAACCATTGGGATAAGAAGTTTATATCAATCTTATCCCAATAGTTTCAAAAATATGTAGGGATATATATCTATATACTAATGGTTTTTTAAAACCATTGGTATTGATATGGGTATACCAATAGTTTTAAAAAAACCATTGGTATAGGACTTCCACAAATATAAATCCTGCATAGGTTCCCATCCTCCCATTAAATTCTTATCCAGAACCCTAGAAGAACCATTCAATGTTCAATTGTATTCCCTACATGTGATGATATCTTATTTGGTCATTCTTTAATTTCATTATAATTTTCTATTAAATTGATGAATTTCAAATCATCTGGGTATTCTATAAACAATCAATTTCATTCTTATTATAGGTCTAAAACACAATGGTGGACTCTTTTTTGTCCACATTTAATTTCTTTTGATATGTATAAATACGGTTGTGCCTGATGAAAAAATAATTGATCATAATTATATTGAAGGATAATTTTTTAATTTTTTGGTTACTCATTCTTTATTTATCTTGTTTTCTATATGATCTATATAATTTTATTTTTTTAGTGAATAATTTTATTACATCAAATTGTGTGGAGGGAAAGAAGGTTGTGGGTTCAGAAATCACATATTTTGTGTGTTTTTGTTTAGTTTTTATATCTCAGATGAGTGGTAAGAATCATATTTTATTTTCTATATATTGTTTTTGTGGGTCCTTGATGCTTGTTCTATTGAAACCACATTTCATGACTTTTATGTGGGCGATTAAATAAAAATGAATAAATTTGGTAGTTGGTCTGTCACTATTTCTTATAGAATGGTAGAGTCACTAAGGCACCTATCTTTAGGTCCTCTATGACTCATTAATTTATTCACTCAATTACAACTCATTTAAGTAACAACTCTAGGTATATATATATTAATAAGAATCATTATCAAAGTCAAATCCTTGAATCTTGATGGATTTGGAACATTAGTCAATAAAACTCTCTATATATCATCATAAAATACATAATTCATTAATTCTAAAAAGGTTCAATTGAAAAATGATGAGAGACTACACATATCATAATCAATATAAAAACATGTATACTACAGAGGGGGGTAGGTATAAATGACCACTTATCTTTTAAGGGAAGAAATCCCCCCTTGAAGCACCACCTAGTCATCACTTTGTAGGCCCGTCAAAGTGTATAGGTAATTTACCTCACATATGGGGCCCTATTTCATGCCAATAAATATGAAAAAATTATTAGCAGATTTATAATAAAAAATAATTTTATTTTGAATTTCTTAAAAAACTGATTAAGTCATCGAGTGATTGTACTACACAAAAATTTTGACTAACTACCTAAAGATTGTTTATAACATACCCTCTGAACAATCATGGGAAAAATATATATCACATAAAAAACATAATCACTTTAATTCAATTAGATTTAATTTAAAACCAAAAGAAATAATTTACATACAACATACCTTCAATGAAACATCTTATGATGTCTTGGAAATATCATCTCAGGACATACTCTAAAAAATTCAAATGAAATTACTATAGAAATTAGATGAAACCACTTTACTTTGGTGTCTTTAAGATATTTCATATTTCCCTATCTTATGGTACTCCCTAGAATGGGCCTCTTCAAACATGGGCTAATTCAGATCCATAACACTCATTTCCATTGGAATTTTCTATTGAACTTCATTTATAGGGGTCCAATGATATACTTGGTAAAATACCCATATCACCACATAAAAATCCGTGATATAAAAATGGTAGTAATTCAGTATCATACAATATATCAATTCAAGAACAAATTGGAAAGGTGTCAAATTTGCAAGAATTGAGACCACACACACTAACTATATATTCCTCAAAATTCCAGATCATATTACTAAAAAAATAGAAATATTTAATACCATGTTCCCAATATATTTTCTAGACGAACACATACCATTATACATAAAATAACTGATTAGGCATCCTCTATCTTACCTTCATCAATTCATTTGTTGTCTTCCATAGAATCAAAAGTAAATAAGTAAATGATTATTCCCTAAAACATGAAGGAATACTAAAATTTATCAATAGAAACATTTATATCCAAACAAAATTTTATGTATAATATCTATGGTAGGATCACTACCATCCATAATAACTATCATTCTCTCACCCTGAGAAATGAATCTTCTCTAATTGGTTACATGGTCATTCCTCTCATAACTGATTGTCATCTAAACACATTAATACTTTACCCATCCCTGACTCATGGGAAAAAATTCTTGGAAATTTTTAAAATCAAATCCCTAATGAGATTTATCCCATTTAATAGGTAATCATGTTTCCCACACCATATGTTTCTCTTAATAATACTCCACGAGTTGACTCTCAAATGGTTTCATCATAACACATATGTAACTTTTGTTGATCTAAGCCCAATGTCCTACCAATAACTAATCAAGATTATATTCTTGATTTATATTTCCATCACACCCAACCTGTCATATATTTCATCCCTCTCCATGATGAAATTCTAACCTCATACATTAGAAGAACCTTTTCTTATTGATATCAATGCGGGGAAGGATTCAATTTAACATCCATCATTATGAGAAACTAATAATTATGGTTTTATCCAACCTAACATAATAATTTATGTCTATTAGAGAATATTATTACCTAGAAATAGTAACCATTTATAAATTAATCTATTTATTAAAAAACATAAGTTAAATATTCAATTGAATAAGATAAAAAAATAAAAAACAATAATTTTAAACAAAATTTTTTGTAGTGTTATGTATAGTTATTAATAATTAATATAATAGAATTTAAAATCATGATTTTATATTTTTTTTATATTTTTTATATATATTGTAATTTTTTGTTTTTTATATTAAAATTCTTATATATACTAGTTTTTCAGTTACAGTTTCACTTAAAGTGGAAAATTATCATTTCCTTAAATATATTTTCAATTCAACTTCAATATTAATTATTTTTTTATACAAAATGACATATAGATTTTTTATATAATGGAGTGAATTTGTATTTAAGAAACTGATTAGATCTAGTATGATCTTCAATACAAGATAGAGATATTTTTAGATTTTCAATTTAACAATGATTCTGGTTGTTTTCATATAAACTGCCTAGGTTATAATTATGCTAGAAAACCTTGGTTAATTTCTAAAGAAGTTAGATACTATATAACCAAATATGGTTTTCAAACAAACTACTATGTATGGTGTCACAATGGGGAGAAAATACAGTCTCCAAATTTTAATGATCTGAACAAGAGGACTAGATTGGAGAATTTATTATATGACCAGTTCCTATTTATTAGTTATCATTTGAAGCAAAGGATGCCGAACTAGAATAATTATATATGATAACATGTTATTAATATAATTAAAATTATGATATGTATAGGGTGGATAAATTGAATTATGTATCCAGGACTGCAGTATATTAGCAATGTGGTAGAATGAATAATTTAAAAAATTTATTCCCATTGTTTCATGGGAAAACCATGTATGAGATTTATAATACTTCAATCAATTATATTCTTACATTTTTGAGGGACCTATATACATATGATGCATATATTTCATAAAATAATTATATAGTATGGAAGTTAATTGACAAAATATTATTTTATAAAAAAATCATGATTCCTAGAAAGATTACAGCTTGTTCTAGGAGGAAACTACTGAACAAAATGATTTCATTAAATGAGACACATCCCTATGGAATAAAAATTCTAATGGAACACCATAATATGTACCTAAAAATAAATGTGGAACTTTTAATTGATTCCTAGAATAAATATTCTTTTATTTCTGGTGAAATATCAATAGATATGTGATGTTATGATATAAAGTTAAAGAAAGATAATAATGAGTTGGTTCATCCTGAAGATGAATTTTCATGGTGTACATTTGATGCTTGGTATCCTGATTTTTTAGATAATGTGGTTATTTTGTGGTTGGATCTATCACGTGATTGTTTTAATTCATTTGGTAATATTCTTACTTCAAAAAACACATGGCCAATTTTCGCACACATCTATAACCTTCCTCTATGGATATTATGAAATAACCTTTAACTTTTCTAATTATACTCATTTATGGACCTTATGATCCTGGAAATGATACCCATGTATACATTAAACCTTTAACAAAAGAGTTGAAGTTTCATTTCAATGAGCGTGGGAACAGATACAATTATTTTTTGAATGATATATTTTATTTGTGTGATGTGTTTATGTGGATGGTAATTTTTTTTCCTATTGAAGGAATGATGTCTATCTAGAGAATGTAGGGAAAGCATTAATGTCCAATTTTTATGAATAATAAATGATCCATAAGACTTAAATACCACCATCATTTCTGTTTTATGGGACATCAATTATTATTTACAACGTATCATCCATATAGGAATAATTTTATAAGGTCTAACAATACCATAGAGAATGAAAATCCTCCTCAGTATATATATGGAACTAAAGTAATTAATTAATTGAAATATGTTATTTTTCTTCATTCAATAAGGGTAATATGAATTCAATAGAAGAATACTATTTCCACTAAAACTAATTACAATTTGAAGAATTAAAGTATCCTCTTTCAGTTTCCTTACTAGTCATATAATTTGTTACATAATTGATTTGATGTAATGAACATTTTAAAAAAATATTTGTGAATTTTTTCTTTTAAATATTTTAAATTTAAAGGGATTGAGAAAAAATGATTTATGATCTCAGTGTGACTTGGTGTATTGGGGTATCAGACCTGAATTGTTTCCTGTGTGTATCAATTCAAATAAATGGAATGTTATGTGTTATTCATATGTGATGAAACCTGTAGAAAAAAAATCAAATCCTATATGAACTAGAGACTATTAATGTCCTCGATGGATATTTTGGAAACATATAAAAATTTTAAAATAGAAGAGATTTGAATCTTAAATAATTGAATACATATGATTATAAAATCCTTCTTCATGGGTTAATTCCAACATCAATCTATCATCCATTGTCCAATAATGTGAGGGTGGTTGTTATTCAGTTGTTTAATTTTTGTAGAGATATTTTTTCAAATAGGGTTTCGAAATCATTATTTTAAAAAATGTGGGAAGACGCACCATTAATATTTTGTGAGTTAGAGAAAAGTTTTCCTCATATTTTTTTCACCTGCGTGCTACATCTAAGTGTCAATATTTCAACTAAAATAATTGTTGGAGGACCTATTGATTTTCATTTGATGTTTCAAAATAAAAGAAATATGTATACATTGATGTCTTATATATGGACTATGAATCGTCCTGAAGGTTATATCATGAAATGTAACCTAGATCAAGAATTTAGGTATTTCTATTAAATGTATTTTTATTATATGAGTATGAGACAAATCATTTCAATGATAAATAAAGAAGAGTAGTATAAGAAAATTGAACGTGGTTTTCCATAACTTACCCAAAAAGGGAGAGTTTCTAGATCATATACAATAATGAAATTAATCTTTGAAGAGAAGGATATGGCACATCACACAGTTCTATTTAACTGTGATTTTTTGGATGACAAAAAAACTATGTAAATTTAACATGTATATGTTATCACATCTCATGTAATAGTACATTTTTATTAAAGAATTTAAATTTTTTCTATATGGAAGATAAAAAAATTATAAATCAAAGTAATCATTATTTATCTTTGAGAAGGAGAGAGACTATTCACAGTAATGAGTTTCATTATTTTTTGAATATTAAGGTAGAAGTGATATTGTAATAAATTTATAAAATTAATATTTTATTAATTTTAAAATTCATTTATATTTTAGGAATTTAATTTTCCAACCTACTCTTCCTCTAAGGAAATAATAGCTTTCGATTTTGGTTCGAATTATGTGGTTCATGAAGGAAAATCAGTTGTGGTCAATGGGGATAAATTTATTATCACTGAACGAACAATGAACATGAGAAAACAAAATGATATTATTATGATAACTACCACAACAAACTATTATTCCAGCGCATCAGATGTTAGACCTCTATTTTAAAATGTATCTTATATGGATTCTTTGAGAAAATACTAATATTGTATTATTACTCTCATAGCCAAGTCACTATGATTAAATTCATGTGGTTTGATTTTATAATGAGGAATGGAAAAATTATTGATTATTTTGGATTTTTAGTTATTAACACGAATCACACTCTTTCAACTGATGATCCATATATATTGGAATCAATGGATAAACAATTTTTTTATGTGAATGATCATCCGTGACAATAATTTGGTGTCATTATTAAAGTAATCTCAAGAATTATTTTTTATGATGGTGATGATGAAATTTACACCATCACTACTCCAATTAACCCGGATAAATTTATTACTCATGATGACTCCAATAGTTAAATTATCAAAGTTGATTGTGAACCTAATGTCATGGTAGGAAATATTTAGAATCATCCATCTGTGTTCTATGTTATTTTTGTTTAGATCAACTTGGGTTTTTCATGATGGTACTATTTAAATATCATTACTATTGATTACAAATATTTTTCATCCAAATTGACCATCATGAGAATTTTTAATATATACTGGGTGAAATTTTCTTTGAGTTGTATTTTCAAATATTAAATTGAATAGTTTTAGAAAATATACAACCAAACAAAAAAAATTAAATTGGAATAAAAAACAACATTAATTGAATTGAAACATATTAAAATAATTATAATGAAAATAAAAACTAATGAAATGAATGACCTAATAATTTATTTTCAAAATTCCATAACCCAAAATATAATCCAAATGACCTAAACTAAAAATGAAAAAATGACATAATAAATTGACCAAAATGAACTAAATGTTATAAAAAATTGAATTGGATAAAATTTAAAATAAAATATAACTATATCATACCCATGCAAAACATACTAATTTGAATGTATTTATTTATCTATGACATATCTTTAATTTTTTGATATTCTTCCCACAAAACATAAAATGTTTTTTATATCACTATGTATCCTTTATTTAGTTGAAAAAATGGAATTACATAATTAAGTCACGTCCCATATTTATTATTATGTGTATTACACATTAGTTATGAATTTATAATTAATTAATATTTGTTTTAAAATAACGGAAATGAACAACTTTATTGAGATATAAATTAAAAGGATGAAAGAAAATAATAACTACATGAGAGAGACGGGAGTCCCTCCTCTAGTACCTGTTTTGAGTATTGTATTTGAAATATACACATCAATAACATTTTAAGTAATGCGATTAATATTTTTTTTCAAATTGTAATTAGGATACACTACCCAAGAGACAATTATTATCTTAGAAGCCTAGTTGTTGCAGTGCCCAATGAGATGTTACGAGGGGAGGGGGGTACTAGAGCTACACACACCACTCACCTCACTCGATCAAACCTTGTACCTTCCTATTATATACCATCTAGCACACCGTTTTATCCACAGTGTTGTTAGGAGAACCCATGATATTAAGCCACCTATGTTTTCACCTCCATTTACATCTGACCCCCCTCATATTTCTTTACCATATCCTTTGGTAGATCCTACTACCATTAAATATTATACATTTCCATAGATGTTTATGTCAACTTATTTTCCTTCCACTTCTATCGCCGTAAATTTATATGTTTATGATCCTTTGACTTATACTCTGACACATTTTCATCCTCCAATGTAGACATTGGTTCCCAGTCCTTATGTACAAGTTGACGATCCTTCAGTGCCTGTGGATCTAGAGTCACCAACTGATTAGGCTTGCTCTGGTATTTTTATTGAACCCTAATAAAATTTTTAACCATAATTTATTTTCATTATCATATGTGTTTATATAATATTTTTTTCTCACATATCAAGATATGACACTAGGCAGTGTGGGTGTATACGCATGTGTGAGGTGTGTAACCACCACATGTGGTTGACGGTTGAGTACAATGACTATTATAAAATGATTTCAAAATAAGGATAGAATATTAGAGTTCTATAAAGACACTGCATATATTGTATGAAATCATTATCGGTAGTCCACTCTCCTAAACACACATTAGAAATTAAGTAAAGGATAACACTCTTGTGAAAATATGGGTATCAAAATTCATTGACATTAATGTTGTATTATTATAGTGTTTAGATGAATTAATATTTTTGTGCCATCATTGCTATAATTTTCTCAATGGTGAGGCAACGAGGATATGATGACTCAAGGAATTAGGTGAGTTGTGGACATAATATAAGCAATAGCATTATAGTGACTCGTGTGATAGAGTTGGTACAGATTTTGATGCTACACCTATCATAAATGAGTTTCTATTATCATATTATCAGAAAATTATTGAGTATTGAAAGAGTAATATGTTTATGATATTAATAAAATATTAGGTTTTTTAATGAAAATAACCATGATTTTCAATAATACTTTGTTTTTTATTATTGAATTTTTTTAGTAAGTTTTAGAAATAAATAAAAAAAAACAAGGCTGCGAAATAATACCTCCACACTTTGGGGAGGACTATAATGCTGAAACATGAAAGGATACAGGCATGATACTGATTTATAATTTTTCTATTTAAATAAATTATGGAAATAAAATTTCTTTAACTATAATTAAACACTTATACAATAAATTTGAAAATAATAAATCCCATACGCAAACTGGTTTCAGAACTCTATATAAGTTTTAAAACACTAAATTTTGAGGATCATAAGTGTATAACAGAAATTAATTGTAAATCAAAATCACCATTACCTGATTTGCAAGAAATTTTAATCTATTGTTTTTAAAACACCCTTAAAGAAAGGCCTCCCCCTCATTTCAGTTATTTGAGGAGCAAGGCCTTTATAGCCAAAACAACAAAGTGATTGCAGTGTAAGGTGGAAAATAGCACCGAATAGATAAAACAAATAGAAAGAAATACTATATAATCATAGCTTAATAGACCTTTGTGGACCACGATAACAACATGGGCACATTATAATAATAGATTCAACAAATTATAAAGATTTCAATTAGCTTGAATCAAAACAGAATAGGCTAGACTTGTATTGCAAACAAAAATAATTCTGTCTATAGTTTAAATGTAACAACAGTTTCAGACAAGGATGAAGATAAAAAAGAAAACAGGTCAACTATGAATAGAATGCAACAATGATCATAAAAAATTAAATAAAAGGATACAATAAGTAACATAGATCCGAAAAAACCCTATCTCATGTAGGATCAAGGAAAATGAAAACATCGACTAAAACTGAAACCCTAACCCGATTGGACTTGTCTTCATCCCACGGGCGAAACTTAATCGCTACTCGACCAAAATCCATGGACATGATCTCAACATGAAGATCCCTTGGCATCGGCCTACGCGACTTCCTCGCGACATACTGAATCCTAAACTGCAACTCATCCCCGACGCAGAAGACCCTTGAAGACCTGGCCGAGGAAAACCTCACCGATCCTGCTCGAGATCCCTGGCGCGGTGATGGTGCTTGAAGACACCCCATTTGCGATGCTAGAACCAAAGGTTATACCTCCTTCCTTATGGTAAGACATCTGACCTGACGCCCCTTGAAGACCCCAAAACCCCTCAATCACGAATGGGATTCCTTTTGTTATTTTATTTTGTTTTATTTCTATTGTTCAATTTTCCCGTCTCTTTTTTTATTGTTTTATATGTTTCCTTATTTTGCTTTACACCTTTTCCATAACACGATTTCCTATTGCCTTTTGACTTCTTTTTTTGTCTCCCATTCAATAAAATTATCCCTTTATTAATATAATATCTTTACCTTTTCGTTTTTTGTCAACATATTAATAATAAATTATTATTTTATTATATCATTAAAATGATTTATTATTTATTTTATACATTATGATATTATATCAAAACACTTAGCATTTATACATATATATATATATATATATATATTTCATTTATTACGTTTTATGATATAAAAAATATATAAATATGATTTATATATAAAAGTAAACATAATTTAAACTAATTATATACACATATATATATGTAATACAAAATTTTAAATTGAAAACTAACAATTATTAATTTATATATAAGTACACTTTATTAAATTAAAATTACTATATTATATTAATAATAATATATTTAAAATAGTTTTAAGAAATGATTTATTCAAAATTTATAATTCAAAACATTTCGTATACAAATATATTTAAATCACGTTTAAAAGATATTGTATATTTTCATCATAGATTTAAAATAGAAGGAATTTTTGTAAATCTAATCGTAATTCATAATTTTAAAACAAATAATTGAAACTATATATATTTATAAATTATTTTGAAAATAAAAATTATTAATTCCAAATATATTCAATGTGTAGTATTTATTATTTCATATTAAATAAATATTATCAGTGTAATTGCAATATTCAATATACTTTTGTTAAGAAATTTATTTATTTAAAATATTTTATCAACCACTCATTTTGATGAACTTTATTATTGAAATTAATTAATAAATATATTGTTTCCTCTAGAAATGAGGATGACCTTGTTTGTTTAATGTTCAAACATTCCAATCGGTTTCTAATGGGTTTGTTCGTAGAACAGGAAACATCCAATGATTCTATATCCATTTGGACCTACTTTCCAAAGGTAGGTTCTCATTACTTGTGAACCGATGAGGCTTAAGAATTTTCATTGGTCTAGAGGATGGGAGGTTGGACTCATCACACCTTTTTGGGCATAATTATTGTCTACTCCGGGACTCTATTTATATATTTAAGTTATGTTCGTGAATCCTTATTAAATTACCAAGTATGAAAATGAGCTTTCCTTTAGATCTGAAAATCAATGATTGATATGTATGAGATTTAGAGAATCTTTTATATGTATTTTAGGTTCTTCATTGATAGAGAATAATCTATATTTGTTAGAGATTCTTAGTCAATGGCATCCTTCAACACATTATATAGAAATCTCTTGGTCATTGTGATAAACATACTGTTTTTAAAGCCACTCAGTGGGGCACTAGAGGTTTATTGTCATTCAGAACGACATGGATTATTTCATAGTTGGTATCATACCAGCAGATGGGCTACCTACATATCCTTGTTTTAGAAAAGGAATCAGAACCCGGGTAGTTCGAGTAAAGAAGTATGAGGTTTATGTATGATTGTTGGCTCAATGAAAGATGTCATAATTTCTTTTATGCTCTAAGATCACGTGAGTCATGCTCGGTGTGAGAAACAAGAGGTATTGGTAAAACCTGATAATTGTGCCACAAAATATGTAATCATAAGAAATGATGTGGGGCATATGTCTGTATGACTGCCCGGATAGATGAAGATTAGGATTTACTTGAGGGAAGAAACCCAAGAACATGGTCCATAAAGGTATATGTGATTTATACGAATTTGGATACTTATATTAGGACTTAATCATGAGAAGGATTCCAAATTTATAGGGGACTTCTGATTTGGTTTTGTTCCTGAGAAGGAAGACTAAATCAAAAGTAAATTAAGACTGCTGCTTACTCCTGAAAAGGAGGCCCAGGTTAATGGACCAGAGAACTGGGGCTTACTCCTGACAAGGAGTCCTAGGTTAAGAGAAATTATGACTGGGGCATACTCCTAAGGAGGATTCCCAGGTTAAGGGAATTTGGAATTTGGGGCTTACTCCTAAGGAGGATACCCATATTTAAGAACTTGGGGCTTACTTCTGAAAAGGATTCCCAGGTTAGGGGACTTGGGTCTTACTCCTAAAGAGGATACCCATATTTTAGAATTTTATATTGGGACTTACTCTTGAGAAGGAGGCCCAAGTTATGGAAAATTATGACTGAGGCTTACTTCTGAAAGGGAGGCCCAGGATAAAGATCCTCTCATCTTAAAGGTTGTGGTTGAATGAATGAAATCTCTAACCTTAGTGACATAAAGATATTTAAATAACTAGGTTTTAAGAGATATTCCAAATAATTCCATTTAGATAAGGAAGATAACAAAGGAACCATGCCAAAAAAATGGCTTCGAAGAGGGTTTTGAAGGCTAAATCTTGAGTAGGAGAGGAGGATTTGAAGAAGAAAGTTTAATTGGTAAAAGGGGCACCCAAAAAGAGGTAGGCACGCAGGTTTGTTGGGGTGCGCAGGTACTGGTCGCGCACGTATACCTGAACGACACATAGGTACCTGTACGACGGTCAACCCATAGGGTAATACTTGGGAGAGGCTTGGCTCAAGCCCTTAGTATTATCCCTAGAGGCTTCCGAAAGAGTGGCGCATAGGTTCTATGGAATGGATAATGCGGCGCACAGGTGTGACCATTTCCCTTAAGGGTTAGACACTTAGGCGCACAGGTGTTGATGAATTTCAACACTTAGGCCCTGTTTCCCCTCTTTAGATCTCCCATTTTAGGTAAGAAATTACCTTAGAAGTGTTCGAAGACTTCAAGAAGAGACTTGGGTGCCAAGAGCTAAAATCTGAGTTTCTGGATTTTTTGTCCCCATAATGGGGGGACCACAAGGGTATTTATAGTCTGATGAAGACCTTGGGATAAAATCATATAGGGCGTGCAAGTCACCAGCGTGCCCAATATGTGGCGCGTAGGTACCCTACCGACCATCTTGAAACTTGCGCGGCCCATGCTGAAGCAAATACTTGTTCATGCCTTTGTCAATTTTTGATGTTTCTTCAAAGGATGAATCAATTTGTGTTAATGTACTTCCATTTTCATTCATTAGACTCTGTGACAGAAAGGAGCATCAACAAAAGTCCCCCCTCAGAGTTGGAAACGAAAGGAAGGAGGATGTGGCTCTGAGGTAAAGAAGAAAACCAAGGAACTACGACGCGTAGGCTCGGAGTATAACGACCCGTACTTTACATACATTGTTAATACTTCAAAATTAAATCATACTTATTACAACATATAACAAAACCATGAAAGGATGATATAAGTATAGTGTCTTTGGAAACTGGGAAACATAAACAACTGGTTCACAAATCATCTACATTGTCTCCCATTTGTTTCATCATATCTAGAGTTCCTTTTGGAATATCCTACTTAATAACCTTTTTCCTAACCTGGGGAAAGAAAACATACAAAAGGGTGATCTCAAATTCTCAGTAAGGGTAAACAAAATAAATATCAATCACATCATATTCATAAGAACATAACATTTTGGAAATCTTAACCTGCAAAAGAGATTATAATTTCATAACATGGGATAAATCATAGAAGTGAAATGTAATCCCAATAATCATAACTTAAAACATTAAAATTTGTGTCATACACAAATAATCATATATAATCATTTCATAGTAGTCAAGACTCATTGCCAAGACTATCCTAGCGGACAAAGTCCATTACTGAACCAAGTTCACTCATCGTTTCAGTCCTGTTTCACTAAACCGGTTTAACCTGCCGTTCTAGCCATGTCTATCTCATGAGATATAAATCTTTATCCAATGTATTGGAGGGAGATATAGGTCCCACCCATCTCATAATTATACCATTATTATGTGTTCCACAAAATCAGAAAATCATACATCATTGCATAACCCATGTAATAAAAATGGGATTCTTAAACACCGTGACATCATAAATCCATTCATATAAGATAAAGGAATTCAAAAAAATAATTCCATAAAAACATAATCAAATCAATGTAATAATAGGGATATAAACAGAACCCTATATTATCTTGGATGAAAAATAATTTTGATAAAACACATGAACTCCATTCTTTATGAAAATATCCTTTCTACTTCAAAAACAATTTCCATTCTAAACATGTCATACAATTTTAAACTAAAATAAGTTAATTAAAAATAAAATTTAAAACTTGTAAAGGAAGATTCGTGGAAATAATGTTCTAAAAATACATTCATGCCGTAGAAGTTAAAAAAACATTCTTCTCGTACTTTTGTCAGAAATGTCAAAAAGTACCTCGTACGAAAAAGGAAAAAATATTCCTTTCATATCTTTTACTAAAAACTCACCGAAGGGTAAAATTGGATTTAAACAATTGTAGTTGGATGGAAATAATATTACATATTGAGGAAACATGGATGTGGAATATAAAATACACCCCAGTAAATACTAAAGTATAAACAATATCGGATAAAAATGAGATTTTGATATTTTCCCTTACCTTAGGTCCGATTTGCTTCGTAAGTGTCCGAACCTCCTGTATAATGATTTAAATAATGTCATTGACTTATTCCAGAATCATACTCATTGTTATGATATCATATATGGCCATATTATTAGCTTCTTATTAGTAATATTTCATTGCTACTTGTTATTTGGGTGTTTATTACTTTTTGTTCTTATGCGTGTTTTGTCGAATAAATTCTTATTGGTCTCTTTAGGTTATAGATACCTCATTTACAGAATGGTATTAGTGTAATATATATCATATTCATTCATTAAATTCATTTATATAATCATTATTCAACGAAGATCATGTAGAACGAGTCGCATCACATCGTGGAGACGGTATTCTGTACGTACGGACGAGCGATGATATCGTTCCCATGATCGTGGAATTGTATTGGAGTGAATGCATACTATTTCAGAATACATTTCACTTAACAATAATCATATATAGTTATTATTTACACCATTATACCCATCCATGTAAGGTGGTGGTGGAAAATAGATTACACCACGGCTTGGAGACGGTATTCCGTACGTACACACGCGCGGTGATTTCATTTTCCATAGGATGGATAGATAGTGAAATAGGGTTGTTTCATACTTATAATAACATACCAGTATATGAGTGATACTGATTTTATTACCTCATAATGAAACAACTAATGTAGAAGAAGTTGAATAAGAAATAAAGTTGAAAGAATCGGTAAGGGACATTACCTCTTCTTTGAAGCGCCTCTTTGAGACCTCCTCTTAGGGTACTAAAATTGGTCTTTGAAGAAGACTAAGACCTCTAGGATGTTTCTAGGGAAGTTTAGTAGATAATTTGTCAGGGTTTGGCCGAGCTTGAAGGCTCAAAGTGGTGTGAGGAAGAGAGGGAGGAAGTGCCCTTTTATAAGAGAGGAGAGGGGCACCTTTGGAAAAACAAAAAATATTATTTTATTATAAAGTCATATTCGGGTTTTAATAGCTCCAAATTGATTTATTTCAAAGATAAGGTGGGTATGGGTCGAAATCCTCTCATCCAGTATAATTTATTCAAGTTTATATTTCTATTTTAACCTTATCATTTATATTTAACTTTAAGTTAGATAATTTAACTTTTACTGTGTCTTCTTGTTTTCTTATATTATAAGGTTAATAAACTTACTATAATAAGACAAACGAATCCCAACTTGTTTATTATTAATATATATAACCTTATCTAAGTCATTTGGCCGATCCTTATATTTTTAGGAATAAAATAACAATTAATAATATAATATTTGTTTTAAAAACATTTTTATGTCAATTTTGACACTATTTGGTAATTGATTTTAGTGAAAATCATAACAGAAATATTAGTTTGAGGAAAGTTAATTAAATCAGTAATAATATGTAATATTAACCCAGAAAATTATTTTAATTCATAAAAAGTCTCAAATTATATTTATTTGGGTATTTATAACATCAATTATGTCAATATTTCATTAATAAGATAATTACTGCATCATCATTGTGTCATAAATAAATTAAATTATTTATTGTCTAAAAATTATAAATAAAATAAAATTATGTAGGAAATATATTTAGATTTCTAATTAATATTTATAGTAGAATATATCTTATGTATAACCCTATATTAAAAATGATTTATTTATTAAACATTGATTTTAACTATTTTAACCTTTCTTTAAATAAATTAATATTAAATGTCCTAATCTAATGCAAGTAGGACTAAATGGTCATATTTTATTGTTAAGGTTGTTTTTGGTCGAATTTCACTTATACAATAGAATTAAGACATGTTTTAGGGTAATAATAATATAATTTTTACCCTTAATTTCCCTATACTTTTAACCGTGGTAAAAAAAGTAAAAAGTTACTATTCACCACAAATTATTTTCACCTCATTGAACCAAATTTTAGCCCTTGATATTAACAGTGTCTCTCGGATTTTCAAAATTTCACTCACAAAAGTGGTGAAATTATGTTTTATGTGAATTTTGAAATTCTCCTAGGAGGTGGTTAAAAGACGGTGAAAGGTTCAATAAAATTTTTATATATCTAAAATTATTATAAAATGACTCCAATGAATTGCATTGAAGTTATATAGGTATTATGTATCAATTTTTACCTAAAATAAATTTAAATTAAATAAATAATTATTTAAATAAAAAGTCGGTTTTTAAATAGTAACCCAGTGTTTTCACTATTCATCAAAAATTGAAGTTTTCATAAAAATACCAAAATATCCCCCTAGGCTAATTTCGATAATCCGAATCCAAAAATGAAGTCTGTTTTGAAAAATAAAAATTTCAAAATTTCAAAAATTGGGTATTACTATTCATAACGGCTAGTTTTAATAATAGTTTAATAGCATATCGTTGTTTAGTGAAACTCAGTATTGCGTACAACGCAAGCTATTGAGGAAGGTCGTGGTTGCGTGAAAAGCAAGCCAAGATAGTGTTTTCTGTAGTGAAAGATTCCTTTGATGATGTATATAACATCAAAAACAAAATATTTATTAGAAAAGTCTCGGGTGTT
This sequence comes from Viscum album, assembly GCA_963277665.1. Lineage (NCBI taxonomy): Eukaryota > Viridiplantae > Streptophyta > Magnoliopsida > Santalales > Viscaceae > Viscum > Viscum album. Next base: position 790,177,599 of record OY728166.1, read on the forward strand.
ACATTCTACCCCCCTTAAAATGAATTTCGCCCTCGAAATTCGTCACTTTGTAACAAAAAGATGGGGATAACTCTCCCTCATCATATCCTCAAGCTCCCATGTAGCTTCTTCTAATTGGTGGTTCCTCCATAAAACTTTCACCAAGCGAGTGGTCTTGTTCCGTATGACTTTTTCACTACGATCCAAAATCTCTATCGGTTGTTCTTCATAAGAAAGATCTTTCTCCAGCGGTACAAATTCTGTGCTGAGTACATGTGAAGGATCAGGTATGTACTTTCTCAGGAGAGATACATGGAACACATCATGAACTTGGGAGAGATTCGGTGGAAGCGCCAATCGGTCAGCTACCTTCCCAACATGATCCAATATGTTGAAAGGACCGATATATCTAGGGCTCAGCTTTCCCTTCTTTCCAAATCTCATTACTCTCTTACAAGGAGATATTCGTAAGAACACTTTATCACCCACTTAAAACTCTAGGTCTTTTTTTCGGTTGTCGGCATAACTCTTTTGTCAACTCTGAGCTGCTCTAATGTATTGTTGAATAGATCTGACCTTTTCTGCCATCTCATCAACAAGATCAGGTCCTAATAGCTTTCTTTTCCCAACTTCATCCCAGAAAGTTGGAGTCCTGCATTTCTTTCCATAGAGAGCTTCATAAGGAGCCATCTGAATACTGGAGTGAAAGCTATTATTATAAGAATATTCCACCAAAGCTAAGTGTTGATCCCAACCACCTTTGAAATCCATAGAGCAAGATCTCAACATATCTTCTAGAGTTTGAATTGTCCTCTCAGACTGATCGTCTGTCTGAGGATGATAAGAAGTGCTGAAACTCAACTCTGTATCCAGAGTATACTGAATACTTCGCCAAAACTTCGATGTAAAACTCGTATCCCGATCAGATATAATAGAAATTTGCACTCCATGCAATCTTACCACTTCCTTCACATATATCCTGGAAAGCTAATCTAGAGAGAAATCATCTCTAATAGCGATGAAGTGGGCCGACTTTTTAAGACGATCAACTATGACCCAGATAGCATTATTGCCTTTGGATGTTTTAGGAAGTCCAGTGACAAAGTCCATAGTGATGTTTTCCCATTTCCATTCTGGTATGGGTAATGGTTGTAACATCCCCTTAGACTTCTGTCTCTCAGTTTTAACCTGCTGACAAACTAAGCATCGAGAGACATATTCAACAACATCTCTTTTTAGGCCATCCCACCAGAAGTACTCTTTCAGGTCCCTATACATCTTCATGCTTCCAGGATGAATAGATAATGAAGAACTATGAGCCTCATCCAGCAGCTCCTTCTTTAATTCTGGGATGGGAGGAACACAAACCCGGTTCCTGAACTTTATTATCCCATCACAATCAAGGTTGAATTCATGAACATTTCTCACCTTGTTTTGTAACTCTACATCTTCTTTCTGTGCCTATTTAATCATTATATGTATATATGTTTGAACATTCATTTGATAAAGATATGATTTTCCCCTTCCATTATAATTTCAAGATCCATCCTTTGTAAATCCATAAATATTGGATCTTTTGTGATCCTCATCATGGATAAGCTAGCATGGTCTTGTCGACTTAATGTGTCTGCCACCTTGTTTTCTTTCCCAAGGTGGTAATGAATTGAGCAGTCGTAATCCTTAACCAGCTCCAACCATCTTCTTTGGTGCATATTCAGCTCCTTTTGTGTGAAAATATACTTTAAAATTTTATGATCAGTATAAATATCAAACCTTTCTCCATAAAGATAATGCATCCATATCATCAATGCAAAGATTACCGCAGCTAACTCCAAATCATGAGTTGGGTAATTTTGCTCATGTATTTTCAACTGTCAGGAGGCATAAGCTATCACCATATCATTTTGCATAAGAACACACCCCAAACCCTTCTTGGATACATCACTATAGATCAAAAACCTTTCTCCACTCCAAGTAAAGTGTGAGTACAGGTGCACTGGATAACCTTCTTTTCACCTCCTTGAAATTCTCTTCACATTCCTCCATCCAAAAAAACTTAACTCCTTTCCGAGTCAACATGGTGAGTGGATTAGATAATCATGAAAAATCTTTCACAAAACATCGATAATATCCAGCCAAACCAAGAAAACTTCGGATCTCAATTACTGTTGTTGGTCTCGACCATCTTTTGATAACCTCTGTTTTTGCTGGATCCATAGATATCCACTCTTTTGAGATTATGTGACCCAAAAATGAATCTTTTTGAAGCCAAAATTCACACTTGGTAAATTTTCATAAAGCTTCTCCTTTCTCAGGTTCTTCAATATAATTCTCAAGTGATCTTCATGTTCTTCCATTCACATTGAATATACAAGAATATCGTCTATAAAGACTACCAAAAACTGATCAAGATAGTCTCTAAAGACTCTATTCATCAGATCCATGGAGATAGCAGGGGCATTAGTAAGTCCAAATGGCATCACTATAAATTCATAGTGTCCATAACTTGTACGGAAAGCCATATTTGGTATATCCTCCCTTTTGACCCTTAATTGATGATACCCTGAACGAAGATCAATCTTGGAAAATTATTGAGCTCTGTGTAGTTGGACAAATAGGTCATCAATGCGTGGGAGAGTATATTTGTTCTTGATAGTGATCTTGTTAAGTTATCGATAATCAATGTAGAGTCTAATTGATCCATCTTTCTTATTAACAAACAGAACAGGTGCTCCCCAAGGTGACGCACTAGGGCGTATGATTACCTTATCAAGATTCTCTTGGAGTTTCTTCTTCAATTCCTTCAACTCAATTGGGGACATTCGATAAGGTGTCTTTGAAATAGGTAAAGCACCCGGTACGAGTTCTATTGAAAACTCAACTTCACGATTTGGTGGAAGACCCGGTAATTCCTTCAGAAAGACATCATCAAACTCTCGTACAATGGGAATATTCTTAATCATGAGTTTCTCTCCAACCATTTGAGATAAATAACCTTCATTTAGTGGAATCAAGACCCATAAGATGGAAGAAATTTTCACTGGATGGTTATGTTGATCCTTGCATTGATAGACAATCATAGATTGATCTGGAATATGAAATGTGACTTCCCTTCTTTGGAAATTGATATGAGCTCTATATAGATAAAGACAATCCATGCCAAGAATCACATAAAATTCCACTATGGGAAGGATCACAAGATTTGCAGGAAGCACTTTCCCACAAACTTCAATCGGAGAAGAATTATAAACTTTTTATGCAATCGTTGTGCCATTAGGAGTTGTCACAGCCAACTCAACATCTAATTGTTGAGGTAATACAGAAATACCCTTAGAAAATTATTTAGAAAGAAAAGAGTGGGTGCATCCAGAATCAAATAAAATATTTTCTACTTTAGAGTGGATGGTAAGTGAACCTCTCACCACTTCATTTTCATACTCCACATCGCCGATAGTAATTGCATGTGACTTTCCTTTGTCTTTAGCATTAAGAGTTTATTGACGTCGATCATCATCATCAACCCTTGGATTTGGGCATTGATTGGAATAATGTCCCATCTCCTTGCACATGAAACATTGAAGTTTAGTAGGTTCATTCTGTGTATCCCTTCCTTTGTTTGCATCATTAGACATTTTCTTCCCATTATTTCGACATTCAATTGCCCAATGACCTTCTTTTACACACTTATAACATTTTCTTGTCCCCTTAAGACAATTTCCTCCATGTTTCTTTCCACACATTGAGCATAAGGGAAAACTCATATTCTTTTCAGTGTTCTCTTTAGATTTTCCTTTAAATTCCATTTTCCTCTTCTTATCAAACCCATATGGCTGATGGGTTACTCCAATCTCCATCTCAAAATTGATAGCACATCGAATGATTTCCTCGTAGCTATTGAATTCCCTTATGGATAATGCCCTTCGAAGACATGATTTTAAGCCACTAAAGAATCGATCAATCTTACTCTTAGGTTGGATATAATACCATAAGCGTACCTTGCAAGTATTGTAAAATTTTCTTCGTAGGTACCAACAGATTCATCATGCTTTTGATTTAGTTGAAGAAACTCTTTCTCCATCTTTGTTCGAAGAATAAGAGGGAAGTACTTATTGAAAAATAAGTTCTTGAACTTGTCCCATTCCATGGACTCAATTTCATCTCTTTGCCTCATATTCTTGATAATATTCCACCATTGATCAATATCTCCTTCCAAACGATACACTGCTAAGATAACTTTATCATGTTCAGAACATTGAAGAACTGAAAATATCTTTTCAGTGGTACTGATCCATTGTTCAGCCACTAATGGATCAGTAGACCCGCTGAAAGAGGGTGGAAGCTACATCATGAAGGATTAAACAGAATGTTGCTCCTTCCTTTGCTCGTTTGGAAATCCTGCATGATTCATAGCTTGAGAAAGTTGTGTGAGCATGGCTAGAATATTTTTCATTCCAGCAACCATAACATTTGGTTGCTCAGGGGGACAATCATTGCATTTCCCGTTGCATTTCTCATTAACATGGTTCCTTTGGGTTCCAGCCATTGACTAAAACCAAGATGAATAGTGCCAGCAACACAAATTATAATAGGAAAACCACATAATCATGAATAAAATTTTACACTTAAAGTCTTATCATAGGTTTTTCATGGCCATTTCTAAAACACTAAGATTGTGTTCAATGCTTAGACATATCCTTAGGTTTCTTTCTAAGGCTTTCACATCCTAGTTTCCAAAGGTTGACTATACCTTTCCTCTAATACCAACAATAATGACCCATACTTTACACACATTGTTAATACTTCAAAATTGAAGCATACTTATTACAACATATAACAAAACCATGAAATGGCCGTATAGGTATAGTGTCTTTGGAAACTGGGAAACATAAACAACTGGTTCATAAAGCATCTACATTGTCTCCCATTTATTTCATCATATCTAGAGTCCCTTTTGGAATATCCTACTTAATAACCTTCTTCGTAACCTGGGGAAAGAAAACATAAAAAAGGGTGAGCTCAAATGCTCAGTAAGGGTAGACAAAAGAAATATCAATCACATCATATTCATAAGAACATAACATTTTGGAAATATGAACTTGCAAAAGAGATCATAATTTCATAACATGGGATAAATCATAGTAGTGAAATGTAATCCCAATAATCATAAAATAAAACATGAAACTTTGGGGAATACACACATAATCATAGAGAATCATTTCTCAGTAGTCAAGACTAATTGCCAAGACTATCTTGGCGGACAAAGTCCATTTCTGAACTGAGTTCACTCCTCGTTTCAGTCCAATTTCACTAAACCGGTTTAACCTGCCATTCTAGCCATGTCTTTCTAATGAGATATAAATATTTACCCAATTAATTGGAGGGAGATATAGGTCCCACCAATCTCATAATGATTCTATTCTTATGTGTGCCACAAAATCAAAGAATCATACATCATTGCATAACCCATGTAAAAAAATGGGATTCTGAAACATCGTGACATCATAAATCAATTCATATAAGATAAAAGAATTCATAAAAATAATTCCATCAAAACATAATCAAATAAATGTAATAATAGGGATATAAATAGAACCTTATATTATCATAGATGGAAAACAATTTTGATAAAACACCTAAACTCCATTCTTGAGGAAAATATCCTTTCTACTTCCAAAACATTTTCATTTCTTAACATGTCATACAATTTTAAACTAAAATATGTTGATTAAAAATAAACTTGAAAATTTTTAAAGTAATCTTCATGGAAATAATGTTCTAAAAATCCATTCCTACCGTATAATTTAAAAAAACATTCTTCTCGTACTTTTGTCGGAAAAGTCAAAAAGTACCTCATACGAAAAACGAAAAAAGATTCCTTTCATATCTTTTACTAAAAACTCAAAGAATGGTAAAATTGGATTTAAAAAATTGTAGGTGGATGGAAATAATATTACATATTGAGGAAACATGGATGTGGATGATAAAATACACCCCAGTAAATACCAAAGTATAAACAATCTCAGATAAAAATGATATTGTGATATTTTCCCTTACCTTAGGTCTGATTTTCTTCGTAAGTGTCTGAAACTCCTGTATAATTATTTAAATAATGTCATTGACTTATTCTAGAATCATAATAATTGTTATGATATCATATATGGCATTATTCTTAGCTTCTTATTAGTAATATTTCATTGCTACTTGTTATTCGGGTGTTTATTACTTTTTGTTCTTATGCGTGTTTTATCGAATAAATTCTTATGGTTCTATTTATGTTATAGATACCTCATTTCCAGAATGGTATTAGTGTAATATAAATCATATTAATTCATTAAATTCATTTATATAATCATTATTCAATGAAGATCACGTAAAACGAGTCGCATCACATCGTGGAGACGGTATTCCGTACGTACGCACGAGCGATGATATCCTTCCCATGATCGTGTAACTGTATTAGAGTGTATGAATACAATTTCAGAATCAATATCACGTTACAATAGTCATATATAGTTATTATTTACACCATTATACCCATCCAATTAAGGTTTTATGGGAAAATAGATTACACCACGGCATGGAGATGGTATTCTGTACGTACGCATGTGCGGTGATTTCATTTTCCATAGGATGTATAGATGGTGAAATAGGTTATTTTCATACTTATAATAACATACCAGTATATGATTGATACTGATGTTATTACTTAATAATGATAAAACTAAAGAAGAATAAGTGGAAGAAGAAATAAAGTTGAAAGAATCGGTAACGGACATTACCTCTTCTTTGAAGTGCCTCTTTGAGACCTCCTCTTAGGGCACTAAAATTGGTCATTGAAGAAGAAAAGGACCTCTAGGATGTATCTAGGGAATTGGAGAAGTGAATTTGGAAGGGGTTGGCCGAGCTTGAAGGCTCAAAGTGGTGTGAGGAAGAGAAGGAGGAGGTGCCCTTTTATAAGGGAGGAGAGGGGCACCTTTGGAAAAACTAAAAATATTATTTTATTATAAATTCATATTCGGTTTTTAATATTTCAAAATTGATTTATTTCGAAGCTAATGTGGGGATGTGTCTAAATCCTCTTATCCAATAGAATATATTTAAGTTTAGATTTCTATTTTAACCTTATCATTTAGATTTAACTTTATATTATATAATTTAACTTTTATCGTGTCTTCTTGTTTTATTACACTATAATTTTCAACCCCAAGTTGTTTATTATTAATATATATAACCTTATCTAAGACATTTGGATGAACCATAGATTTTTAGGAATAAAATACCAATTAATAATATAATATTTGTTTTAAAAACAATTTTATGTCAATTTTGACACTATTTGGTAATTGATTTTTGTGAAAATCATAACAGAAATATTAGTTCAAAAAAAGTTAATTAAATCAGTACTAATATGTAATATTAACCTATATAATTATTTTAATTCATAAAAAGTCTCAAATTACATTTATTTGGGTATTTATAACATCAATTATGTCAATATTTCATTAATAAGATAACTACTTCATCGTCATTGTGTCATAAATAAATTAAATTATTTATTGTCTAAAAATTATAAATAAAATACCATTATGTAGGAAATATTTGTAGCTTTCTAATGAATATTTATAGTATAATTTATCTTATATATAAAAATATATTAAAAATGATTTAGTTATTAAACAATGATTTTAACTATTTTAACCCTTCTTTAAATAAATTAATATTAAATGTCCTAATCTAATCCAAGTGGGCCTAAATCGTCATATTTTCTTCCTAAGGTTGTTTTCAGTCGAATTAAACTTATCCAATAGAATTGGAACATGTGTTAGGGTAATAATAATATCATTTTTACCCTTAATTACCCTATTTACTTTTAACCGTGGTAAAAAAAGTAAAAAGTTACTATTCACCAAAAATAATTTTCATATCATTGAACTACATTTTAGTCCTTCATATTAACCGTGTCTCTCGGATTTTCGAAATTCCACTCACAAAAGTTGTAAAATTAGGTTTTATGTGAATTTGGAAATTCTCCTAGGAGGTGGGTAAAAGACGGTGAAAGGTTCAATAAAATTTTTATATATCTAAAATTATTATAAAATAGCTCCAATGAATTGAATTGAACATATATAGGTATTATGTATCAATTTTGACCTAAAATAAATTTAAATAAAATAATCAATTATTTAAATAAAAATTTGGTTTCTAAATATTAACCCAATGTTTTCACTATTCATCAAAAATTTAAGTTTTCAGAAAATACAAAATTTCACCCTAGGCTAATTTCGATATTCCGAATCCAAAAAGGAAGTCCGTTTTGAAAAATAAAAAATTCAAAATTTCAAAAACTGGGTATTACTATTCATAACTGCTAGTTTTAATAATATTTTAATAGCATATCGTTGTTTAGTGAAACTCAGTATTGCGTACAACGCAAGCTATCGAGGAAAGCCGTGGTTGCGTGTAAAGAACGCCAAGCTAGTGTTGTGTGTAGTGAAAGATTCCTTTGATGATTTATATAACATAAAAAGAAAAATATTTCTTATAAAAGTCTCGGGTGTTACATGGAGCGCGCAGGTAGCGGCGCACAGGTGAGAGCCGCGCAGGGTACAACCTTGTCCTATAAATATGCATCCATTCTCGTGCAAAGCACAAGACTTTTAATAGTTTGGTATATCGCTGTGTAAGTTGCTGATTTTCCACGGTTTCATTGCTTCTGATCATGTCGAACTGCTGTAGAGGTATTTTGACCTCCTTCTGGTAAATTAATAATGCATCGTAAGATGTTGAATGAAAACATCAACTAACTTCCATTCTATGATATTTTAGGTTCAACCCCTGGACCGGAACATTTGGCGGCCACTGTAACTGATGAAGAAATTTTAACTCAAGAAGTTTTCCAGGGTCAGAGGCTGCAGGATGTGGGTCTCCAAGTAGATACATCAAATGCTCTCACTGGTGAGACTAACCAAGAATCCGAGATATCATTATATGAAATGATGAAACTTGGAGCATGTTTTTAAGATATTTTAGATCACGTTAAATTACCATGTAATTTAGAGGATTTTGGATGTGAGTGTTATTCTTCGTCCTGTTAAAATAACTTCTTATTACATCTTTGACCATGATTGGTTCAAATGTGGAGTTCAATTTGAACAAGCTTCCGAACTGCCAATGCCTGAAGGGGTACAGAAAATTCTACTATTGCAGAGACACTAGATCAAGTGGAGCTTAACCTGGTAGAGCTTCCTGAAATTCATCCTGAAAATCCTGTTGAAGCTAGGAATGATGGGGAGGAGCCTTCTCATGTTGTTGATCCACTGTTGGGTAAGGGATAGCAATATTTGAGACTGTACTTAATTTTCATGACAACCAATCAACTTTTGTAATCCTTTGAAACTAACCAAATCTTTCCATTGATTATGCAGGGCCGTCAATTTTAGTGGCTAGATTTGGAGGTGAAGCCTCAGCCTCTGCCCCTACAGGAATAGAAATTGAAGTAACACGGGTCAGGGGTAAGGAGCAGAATAGAACACTTCCCTAAGTGCATTAATCCTGGACTATATTCCCCATGTGACAGTGATACTGAGTCAGACCCAGAGGTACAAAAGGATCTCCAATTTTCACGACACAAGGCATAGCAGAACATATGGAAGATCATATCTGATGTTCATCTAGAAGAGCTATCTTCGTAGATCTGACAACTGTCATTCCTATTAGTCATATTGGGACTTGGCGGTTTTGGATATCAAGAGATCCATGCCATGATGAAACAAGTCATTTTAAGCAGGGAGCAGGAGCAGAGGTACAGTCAAGACCTGACCAGGGTCAGGATGTCAACCAATATTAGTGAATTTGAAGATGTGGTATCCCGAGCTGAGGCTGATAATGCTGCCAAGTTAAAGGAGATGAAGCATAAGATCAAAGAGAAAGTCATCCAGCAGATGCATCTTCAGCAACAGTTAGATGCTGTTACAGGGGAACTTGACCAACTTAATAATTCACTGGAAGGAGCTAAAACGAATGGTATGAAATCCATTGAAGATGTCAAGAAATCAGTCCATCAAGATGAAAAGAGTGAAGTTGGTCGAGTGCATGAGCTTCAAGTGGCTGCTGATGAAGCTCAGGATGTTGTAAATCAAATGAATATTTATGTTGACTTCCTTTTGTAATTATTTGAAAAGAGAAGATACTTCAGTCTGTCTATGTCCATCTAACTCTTGTGCATCAATGAAGAATACTTTCATCTTTAATAATTTTTGCCTGCATTTTCTTGCTACCTGCTTTAAATTTAACCTAATCCAATGGGCCTAGTAAGCATAGTTTGATTTTTTCTAGGATTATTGTAAATAACCCTATAAACATTAAATCTTTCTATTTCTCAATATTGACTAAATCAAACAAAATGTACGTTTGGTGATCAGGGACTTGACTTTTATTCATAGTTCCCTTTTCTTTTGTGAGAAGTTTAAATTCATTCACATCAGATATAAAAAAGGCTAATGTTTAAGGTCAAAATAGCTTTGAACGAATGGATAAAAATTTACTCAATTCCTTGATAATTTATCTGAAAACATATTAACACACTCAGGTATGGGGGAAAATATGTAAACTATGAATTAAGAAATTTTGAATCTGAGGAATGATATGATAAAATGGATAAAAGGCATTAAAAGAAGTATTTCCCAAGAATGAAGTTACCACTATTTAACAAACCCATTAGGGGGTTGAATTGTGCCAGGACACTTAAGGGAATTGGCTGAATATTCAAATAATAGCATCTTTGGATGACAGGTCTGTTATGTAGACTAATTGTGAAAGGCCACCTAAGGGCACGCGCTTCATAGTCAAGCAAAAGAACTCTCAAAAATTTACTTTTCTACTGCTAAAAAGACAGTGAATGTTTATGGAGATTCAAATTTTCCAAGGCATAGAGTATGCTGTATGGAGAGAGGTACTTGAATATGGAGAGGATATTTCCAATCAATATTGTTAAAATAATTGGATGAATGTCACTCCTATGAAGGTATGACCCAAACTTAGGGAAGGGAAATATAAACCATAGACCTGAATACTTTCAGATCATGAAAAAGAACATGGGACAAATATGTTAAGGATGGATATTTTTTCGGATCCCTACATATTGTCGTTAGGACAACTAAGGACAAAAGAGGTTTTTTACAAAGAATGAAGTTACCATTATTTAGAAAACCCATCAGGGGGTTGAATTATACAGGGCCACCTAAGGGCATTGGCTGCATAGTCAAATAATAGTATCTTTTGGCTGAAAAGTTTGTTATGTAGACTGTTTATGCAAGTCCGCCTAAGGGCACGTTGTGCATAGTTAGGAAAAATAACTCTCGAGTATCAGACATTTTGTGACCAGAAGTCAAGAAAAAGGTTTATGGAGATCTGGAATTATTTAAGGTTAGGAGTATGACACATGAAAATGAGTATTTTTCAATGCATGAAGGAGATACACAAACCAATGCTAACCATAATCATGTTGTGGCTGGGTCCTGAATTGAGATGCTGGACTTCACTACATATCTCATTAGAATGAGAATCAAGCCAAATGTAGTTCTTGAAATATAGTTTAACGTCATGTGGGATGAGAGTTTAAGAGATCTATGTTTAGGGACATAGATCTTGGACCATTATAAGGAGTACACAGTGTGTTTTATAAAACTGATGTGAATGAAGACCAGGGTTTCCATACCACATTCATGTTTTTAGAGGAGGATTTTTCATCCAAAGGACTGAAAGTGGAATTTGGGGTTAGTACCAGAGACTTGGGGCTGGATTTGAGGGATTCTCGAACATTCCTACGTATCCCATAAGGATGGGAATCAAGCCGCACATAGTTCTTGAAATACCCTTTGTACAGATTTGGTTCGTACAAGTGAAGGGTGAAAGGGGACTTTAGTGCAATGATGGTTTGACCCAAGATAAAAGGTTCGGGCATTTACATGTATGCACGTAGTCTTTAGAATATAACATGATTGGAGATCAATGTAAATAATGATTCCCTCTCAGGTGAGGGTGTCAAAGAATATTGTAGTTTATTTTCGTACCAGACAAAAGTGGTGTACAGTTTAACGTTATATAGCAAGGAAAAAGTTGAACCAATGTGAAGTTATTGATTCTCAAAGAAGCTTCACAAATCAACATCGTATGAGATGGAGGTGAACCAATGTGAAGCTATTGGTTTTGGGCTTTAACCTCAGGAGGTCGCCAATGTACCCAACCTAGAAGGAAAGGATCAAAGACCGCGTAGTTAAATTGAAGAATGAATTAGTGATCAAGTTGTTTTTGAGAACAATGACCTAAAAATGGTGCTAGGACTTACACATGGTTAGTGTCCCATAGAGGGTGTTATGGTTGAAGTTTACTCTAAGCTCACATGAGTAATACTCGGTGTGAGAAATAAGAGGTAGCAACAACCTTACCGATGCACAGTTTAATTTCATGTTGGACGAAGAAGGGACTGTGCAGTTTAATGTCATGCAGTAAGGACTTATGGGGGGGGACTATGAAGTTTAATGTCATGCAGTAAGGACAAAAATAGGGGATTTATAATTTAATTTCATATAGCAAGGACTGGTGTTGTATATTTTAGCATCATGTAGCTAGGACGTATGTCTATGCAGTTTAATGTCATGTAGTGAGGACAATGGGGACACCGTTTAACGTCATGTTGGAAGTTTCTGGGACTTTTTCACAGTTTAACGTCAAGTTGGACAATGGCATAGTTTAACTTCATGTTGGATGATGGCACAATTTAACATCATGTTGGACGATGATGTGAACAGTTTAAGGTCATATGTATAGACTGTAATGATGTATTTGTGTGATACAAAATACTTCTTTATAAATCTGGCATTGGTTGGAGTAGTGATGAGTTCTCCATCAATTGAGATTAAAGAATAAGCTCCATTGGAGTAGACCTTATGTATTGTGTAAGGTCCTTCCCATTTTGGTTCAAGATTGGGAGGTTTCATTCATGGTATCTTTGGAGTTCTGAGAACCAATACCAATTCTCCATGAATGAATGAACGAAGATGAACTTTTTTGTTGAAAGCTCATGTTATTCGATTCTTATAGACTTCCAAATAGTGCAGGGTGCATAATATTTTTTCATCTAATCGTTCCAATTCATCCAATCACTTTTGAGATTGTTCATCTATGGATGACTGGTCACAAATGGCTACTCTGAGCGAGGGTAATTGAACCTCAATGGGCAAGACTGCTTATGTTCCATATACTAATGAATATAGAGTTGACCGTGTGGTAGTACGGGTTGTGGTCCGATAATCCCATAAAGCATGAAAATTTTTATCAGGCCATGACTTATTATCTTTATCCACCATATGTTGTAGTATGTTTGAAAGAGTCGTGTTGAAGGCTTCTATTTGGCCATTGGCCGCTTCATGATACTGAGATAAATGATTGGATTTGTTGTTGTATTCTTGATACAACTTCCTTACTTTGGATGAACAGAATTTGGTGCCATTGTCCGTCAATATGGTATGAGGGACACTAAATCTGTTAATGATGTTAGACTTGATGAAGCTAAAAATTCTTTTAGAACATACTTATTTTAGAGGTATTTCCTCTTCCCATTTGGAAAAGAAGTCAGTAGTAGTATGAATATACTTAAACTGATTGAATATAGCTAAAGGATAAGGTCCTACTACATCCATTCCCCATGTGGCAAATGGCCATGAGTATTTAGCTTTATGAATCAACTATGGGGGCAGATGAATGAATTTGGCATATACTTGGCAAGAATGACACTTCTTTGTGAAATCAACACAATCTTGCATCATTGAAGGCCAACAGTATCCAAGCCTTCGAATTTGATTAGATAGTATATGTCTGGACTGATGGGCACCAAAAAATCCTATATGCACATCTTCTATAACTACTATTATCTCTTCACCATCAATGCATCTAAAGAGAATTCCATCAAAACCTCTTTTGTAGAGAATTTTCTCTAGGGGATCTGTCCTATCATAAAGATTAAAATTGACCACACATCGTCGAACATGTTCTTTCCCAGCTGCATTAGGTGGGAGTGTTCCATTTTGAAGATATTCCCTAATAGGTGTCATCCATCCCATTGTATGACCATATGGTTCAGAAATGGGACTAATTTAATTGATTTCCTCTATTATGGTTTGAACATAAGGTGAAATTGTACAACGGTGGGAAATACTGATGATTTTCTCGTCCCGATTTGGATCTTCCAGGGTTGTGGCTATATTAACCAGTGCATTAGCTTGGGCATTTTGTGATCACGGGACATAAGAAAATGTCGGTTCTGAAGGAAATTCCGCCATTAACTCTCTGAAGTAATCATAAAAAGGGATTAACTCTTCTTTTCTGATGGCATAATCCCCATTAACTTGTTTTATTACCAGGTCTGAATCTCCTTACACCTTTAAGTGATTCACTTGTGCTTGAAGCTCCAACTCAAATGCTGTGATGAGAGCTTGATATTCTGTTTCATTATTTGTACCACCATCCCACAATAATAAGTAATAAGGTAGAACTTCCTTTTTTGGGAAATAAGTACAATTCCTAACCCAACTTTGTTGAATTTAGGATCTTCCATTTTCTTCCCTGTTGGACTTATAGAAGCACCATCAAAGTACATTTCCCATGATTGAAGATTATCTTGAATAGAGAAGACTTCTTCATCAGGAAGTTTAGTATCTAAAGATGTATCTTCTACTGAAGGATGTTCAACAAGGAAATCAGCCAGAGCTTGGACCTTTATTGCCTTTTGAGACACATACTAGATATAAAATTGTTTCAAAATAACTACCCACCATTCCAGACGTCCTGTAAACATTGGATGGCTAAGGATGAATTTGAGTGGGTTATTACGAGATACCAATTGGACCTCATGATGTTGCAGGTAGTTTCTCAACTTCTGAACTGCAAATATTAATGCTTGGTAGCACTTTTCAATACTTGAATATCAGGTTTCTGCTTCAAGCATCGTCCGACTAAGATAGTAAAGGTTGTTTTCATTCCCAAAATCATTCTTCTAGTCAAGGAAAGCACCCAATGATCGCTCTAAAGCAGTGACATAATGGATAAGTGGCCTTCTTTCAACAGGTGGCATTAATACCCGTGGACTCAAGATATACTTCTTGATAATATTGAATGCCTCTTGACATTCTTCAGTCCACTGGTAAGTGACTCCCTTCTTCATCAATTTGGTGAAGGGTAAACTTTTCCTGCCAAATTGGCGATAAAACTCCAAATATCGGCTAAGTGTCCTTGAAGTCCACTCAATTAATTTAAATTTCAAGGAGGTGACATACCAAGGATTGACTTTTTCTTCTCAGGATCAACTTCGATGACATGATGGTGTACGACCAAGTTGAGAAATTTTCCTGAGGTTACCCCAAAGGCTCATTTTAAGGGGTCCATCTTCAAATTGTGTTGTCGAAGTTTGAAGAATATGACTTCCAAATCAGCCAAGTGATTAGAACATTGTATGGATTTAACCACAAAATATTCCAAATAACATTATATATACTTCCATAAAATGTTTTTGAAGATACAATGCATGGGATGCTAAAATGTTGCGCCTGTATTCTTCAGGCCAAACGACATTACCTAATAGCAAAACACAACCTGAGGGGATCTAAAATATGTAGATTCTTCATCTTCTGGAACCATTTGAATTTTGTTATACCCGGAATATCCATCCATGAAGGAAAGTGTTTCATAGCCAGTTATTGCATCAACTAAGAGTTCTTTGATTGGAACTAGAAAATCATCCTTAAGACAATGCCGATTAAGATATCTGAAATCAATGAAATCTCTAATTTGTCCATTCTTCTTTTTCGCAGGGACAATATTATCCAACCACTTGGGATATTGAAATTCTATGATGAAGTTAGATTTGATAATCTTATCCACTTCAGCTTCAATTTTGGAAGCATAAGTTGGGTGTGTTCTTCTTACGGCTTGATTAAATCCTCGATGTTCTTTTGGAATACCCAAATGATGAGTAGCAACATCAGGACCAAGCCCTGGAATTTCTGTATAGTTCCAATAAAATATATCTCGATTCTGATTCAAAAATGAAATATACATTTCTTGATCTTCAAGATTCATGGCCGCACTAATTAAAGTGGGACATGGATCTTCTTTTGTACCCAGATTTATTTCTCCGAGTTCATCCATAATAGTAGATATACCCTCTTCAAATGATGGAGGAGCATCCCTGAGATATTCTTCTTCTTCTTCAACATGTGTTTTTTCTTCTGTTTCTACTTTCATAGTAGATGATGAAGCAGAATTTACAGGATCAGGAGAGATGTTAAAATTTGAACATCTTGAAGAAGAAGCTTCCATTTTTTACCCGATTGATGATGAAGGGTCTTCCTTGGGTAATAAAGAGGATATGATGGATTGAGAATCAACATCTTCATTCACCTCTTACATTTCAATAACTTATTATGGCCTGTTTGGAAAAGTATAGACTTGCAGGATTTCAACGAATGAAATGATGAAATATCTATTTGAGCTTTCATCATTTCCTAGTGAATCACCAATTTCTCCCATGCTGTCTGGATTGATTGTCGTAACTGACATTATGGAAGTTTTTATAAGAGTATTTGGATTCGGGTCTATCCTATCAATTTGACTAACAGGCAACACATAATTTGTACTCACATGTATGAATGGGTTTACTGGAATCTTTTCCAAACCATATGGAGCATTAACTTTGGTAACCTCCCTTGTTGTGGATTTCTCCTTTCCCTCCATTTGATAGAATTCCACCACAATGTATTGAGATTAACATGTTTAGAATTGGGCTTTATCACCATACAATGTCCCAATTTGACCATTGAAATAATATTTGAGACATTGATGGTATGATTAAGGGATAGTCGCATGTTGATGTAGACAAGGTCTTCTAAGAAAAATGTTTTAAGTTGTGTCATGACGAACAACCATGAAATCTGAATTGGATACAAGGTATCCAAACAAGGTTCTGACCGTCATCTCTCACAGAGGTTCTTGTTCATTTTTATCATATCCTTGCAACATAGAAGTAGAAGGAGATAAATCAGATTCCGGGAGGCCCAGTCGACGAAGTGTACAAATGGGGATGAGGTTGACTCCTGAACCATTATGAATGAAATATCTTCGGATGTCTACATCATTGACCTTGCCAGATAAATACAAAGGTCTAATATGTCCATGCACAACATCATCTTCATCTTCATCTGTGAATGACATCACTGGATGGAATTCTGTAGGATTATTCTCTACATGGTAGACTTTAGTCGCAACAATTCTAGTTTTGAATTCCTTATGACTTGAAAAATCCTCAATGAGTGCCTCCCTAAGATCCTTTGATAAAGTCAAGGCATCCAGAAATGATAACTTGGCCGGTACTTGGGAAAAATGTTTCAAGACATCATATTTTTGATCCAAAGGTCTGCGTTTCCCAACAGGAAGATGTGGTTTCACATTTTCCTTAGAAGTTGGTGCTTTGGAAGTAGATGCTTCTTGTATCGGGGTAGGAGTTGAAAATACTCCTGGATTTGGAAAATTAGACTGACTAGGTCTATTTACTTGCTGAGAGTAATAAGGTGTAACCTCCAACCAATCCTCTAGAATAATTGTGCCAGTACTGAATCTACCATGCATGGAAGAACTGTCGTGTTCCTATTAAGCCCACCGAAGGGCTCTGCCATGAGTTTCTACTGCATACAAAGTTCTAGCAGGAGTAGAATTTGAATAATGGCTTCTGGGATATGCTCGTCAACCTCTGTATCCCAAACCTCTATAAATCTCTCTGATTCTTCTGTTTGATATAGGGAACTCTAGATCATCAAAGTCAAAACTGTGACTGGCATATGGATCTGTTAAGTGAATCATGTTAACAGAACCAAAGATCAACTCTTCATCTGATGAAGACTCTGCCTGATTAGCCAATTTAGGCTGTGCCGTGTGGTGGGATGGTTCTCATGGCTTTGAAGTATATGGCATAAAATCTTACAGAGTAAAATATAACTTGGGCTTTGACAAGATTTCATCTTCTTCTGATTTTTTCCCTTTCTTTGAATAATGCCGCCCCTTTGAGGATTTTTCCTCTGATGAAGAGGGTTTTTCTGTGGCATTCATAGCAGAAGACACAGTTGGTTTCTTCAATTGTGTTCGAAAAATGGCATGAGTTCGGTTGATCATTTTTATGACCATCCAATCATCATATTTTTGCACATTTTTGTTTTTGACTTCCTTCCACTCACCTTCTTCCTCTAGATCTGTAGCAGTAACACATGCTACCTGAGCTGAAGAACCTTTCAATTTGACTTGTCCCAAGTCCACCATTTGTTTCATGAGGTCTTTGAAGGCAAAACACTCTTGAATGGGATGCCCCAACATCTGGTGAAATGGGAAATTGGTGGTACGGTCTTCATCTCCTTCCTTATTTGGCCTTTTGGGCCTTGGAAATTGGACCAAATTATTTTCTAGAGCCAAAATGAAGTAACCATGAACTTTTTCATTTCAGAAAGATTAAAATTTGCTCTTAAAATCATCAAATTGTTTCTGTCATTGATCTCTTTGATCATCTTGACTAAATGACCTGTATTGTTAATGCTCAAGAGTTGGAGCCCTTCGATAAGATGATGTTTTTGAAGTAGAAGTAGGTGCATGTGCTTGTTTAAGCGTAACTGCAGCAGTCTCTGCTTTACCCATTCTCCTTCCTTGAGCTGATGGAATTACATGAGTTTTATCCTTAGTCTTTGTAAGAGAGTCTTCGATCTGCTGAGTGATCGATGTAAGGTCTCGAAACCCTCCTATGTATTTCATAGGGATCAACAGTGTGCGTAATTCATCACGCAAATTTTCCACACAAATTGGCAACAATTCTTCTTGAGGGAGTGCTAAACTTAAGGAATATGTTAATCCATTCCAACGAGCAATGAAATCTGAAACTCTTTCATTCTCCCTTTGCTTAAAATCTGTAAGATCAAAAATCATTGTCTTTGGCAACATTGAACTGAATTGAAGAAGAAATCATTGATGAAGATATTCCCATCCGTTAATTGACCCGGATTGTAAGCTTGTGTACCAAACAAAAGAAGGTCCTTGTAATGACTGTACAAAACACCTGAGCTTAACTGCCTCTTGTTGCTGAGGAGTTCCCATCATAGGATCACAACGAGAAACAAAATGTGTTAAGTGTTTCTCTAGATCTCCCGAACCATTAAATATTGGGAAAGTGGTACTTTTAAAATTTAATGGGGGACAAATTGCATCAAACCATTCAGAGTAAGCTCTCTTTTCTAGTTGAATTTGTGCACGCTTTCCCTCCATAGATTCCAAACAAGATGTTAATGACTCAAAAGTAGTTATTAACATTTGAGAAACATCCGGTTGTTGTTTCACCTGACCAGGTGCAATAACTGGAGCTTGGATAGATGTGGTGGTTGGTACTGGAACTGATAATAACACCACCGATTGTTGTTCCACCTGACCCATAGGATTAGACCTGCGAGGGTATACTGGTAATAGAGTATACTCTTGATCCATCTCAGTAGCTGCGACAAACTCCTTTGGCTGACTGATTCCAGCACGCTTAGGAGGAAGACTACCTTGAAGTAGTTTTGCATTCAACCTCCATAATTCCTTCATTTCTTCCTCCTATTGTGAAAATATTTTCTCTAGTGAGAGTGATTGGACTTCTCTAGAGGACGGTTATGTAACCAAATTATTTCCTTTCCCCTTTTTGGATGCCTTTTGGATAGGGGGAAGTTGATTATTTGAAGGAATACCTAAATTTTGAGTAATCCTTTGATTTCGTGTATGAACACCTTCTTCATTTGTGTCTGTGTGTACAACTTCTGGAGCAGGAACCTCTTCATCTGATCCCTCTGAGTGAGCCTCATCTTGGGGATCAGCAACAACAGCATTAATGACATTAAATGATGTAAAATTCATTGTATCCCTTCTATCGACATTTCTGTGATATTGTCTTCTTCCATGTCCTTGATGAGACATTTCATTTTTTTGATTTGATCCCTCAGGAACTTCTTGATGAACCGTAATTTGGAGGGAATATCCTGATAACTCAGCTCTTCGTTTGTCTTGTGACTTCTTCCCTAATCGAGAGAAGACTGACTTTCTTTGAGGAAGAGATTGAGGATTTGAAAAAGTCCCCAGTCTTGTGGACTGGGGCTGTTCCTGCATTTCTTGCTCAACTCCTCGAATCCTATTTGTTGATTCCGAGGGTTGGGTTAAAAGAGTCCCTATTCAGGAAAGCTGGGGTGGTTCATGAGTTGATATATCCGAGAATTTCTTAAAATCTCTTCTGATCTTGCAGACTTTAGTCCGGAAATTGGTTGGATGCATCAACCTACATCCACTCAAATCACCTGGCTCAAATGAACGTTGGATGATTTCTAACACTTTTGCCACTTGATGATGTGCACGCTCTAAACGAGAAGCATGTTCGATATTATCGTTTTCCTGATGCACGATTAATTTGATAACTTGTTCTCTATTTTCCTGACATTGAGAAGAACTAGTTGAGGCCTGTTCTTGAGTGAGCCTTGGTTACAAATAATGCCAATTGGTTGTGGTCGGCCACGGGCAATAACATTGCATGAGACCATTTTCGACAGGCTTTTTTGGATGGAGAGTACAGTGAAATGTAGTGCTCCATGGACACCCCATCCCCTGATATGAATACCAGATGGGGCATTGGAAATTAACAGGCGCAATATTCTTAATGTGCCAAGGCATGAATGTTGAAGGGATCTCTACTGGTTTTCAGCCTTTAGATATCGTGAAACTAAGAGAGAGGCCAAATCAATTTGGCGTTTTAACCCTTCTATTATCTTGACATTATTTTCATATTCATCATAAGATAATATTTTCTTTTTCAATTGAAAAATAGTTTTCCACATGTTGAGAAAAATTTCATGAATACAATCTTCCATTAACATCTCTGGAATGTCATACTGAGAATCAGCCACAGGACAAGACATAACTGACACTTCACGTTTGGCCAGTTGTTTTCTCATATTCAGCACTTCCTCTTTATCATTCAATGAATATTCTTTTACCTGGTTAGACCAGAGTTGGTGCTTCCTTGTTGCTTTATCTGATTCAACAAAATTGTTAGAGAATTCATTTATCAAACTAGAAGATGAATTGCCCAGGTGTGGTTCAGAGAAGGACCTACATCCCGGTCTATCTTCTGATTGAGAAAGTATTTCACCTACTAGCGGTAAAGCATCAGGCAAGACTGGCTTCACATTTGCAAGTTCCTAAATATAATAGGAATTTCTCGTCACTACATTTTCCATTGGATAATTTTACAGGTAATGTGAATTACTACTATAGAGAGGAATTTCACAGCTAAATTCATCATCATGGGGAGGACCACCATGTTGGGTTACAGAAAAAGATGAAACCTTTTCCTCCTTGATCTTCTGGCCACACAGAGGGTTCTTGTGGCTCTCATCTGAAGATGAAACTTCATGATCGACCAAACTGTCATGAAGAAAGCCTTCATGAGGAAGTTTCTGATTAAGACCATCGGAATTAATGTTCCCACTATTGGGAAATGAGAGAGTATAATCTTGAATTCCAACAGATAATTGTTTGAGTGCTTCAATAACTCTAGCATCGAGCAAAGCCTTATTACAAATTAGCCCATGATTTCTTGACTGTGCTGGATGAGTCTTCTTCTTAGACGCCTTCCTACTCACTTTGGGAACCACTTTTTGAAGAAAGTGGTTATTATGGGCAGGTGTATGTGCCTGCTGTGTATTCCTCTTCAATTATGGCTGACAATTCTCCTTCAATACTGGCAGACGAGACTACTGACAGAATTGTTGATTGTAAACAAGTGTATGTTCCTACTTATCAGTTGTCACCATATTAAATTGGTGACCTTCTTGGTTTGTAGTCAGAAGAGCCTATTGAATAGCCGATGAGTTATAAATAGGTGTATATTCTTACCTATAATACTCCACCGGAATTTCCTGGCGGGATTGGCGTGTTGCTGCCAGACGAGTCTGCTGGGTAGTAACATCAGGATGGACGGGTGTATATGCCAGCTCGTTATTTTCCATCAAGTTGGCTTGATGGACTTCTCCGGTGGGGGTAGAAATAAGAACCTGATCCCCATTGACCAGATTTCACCTCTGGCGGTTCTTCTTGTGGACTCGGGTCTGAGGAACCTAAGTCGAACCCCTGAAGGCGATACCCTCATCATGTTGAGGGCGCACTGCTGCATGAGTGTGGTGGCGATTGTTGATGGGAGCCCTCAGGAAGGACTCATGTATCCTTGAATTAAGGCTTTGAGTGACCTTCTCATTCACCTCCTTGTAATATGGGAGGGACTAGTGATTGCGTTACGGGGATAACGACCCGAAACGATTGGAGACGGTGGTTGACACTACCTGATTCTTGATCAATGGTCGTCGCTTTCCGGACAATCAGGGTGAATTATTGATTTGGAGGGCTTATTGAGCGGGCTCCAGAGTCAGAATGGTATCATGTCGACGGTATTCCTTAACCAGTACATTTTATACCCAACATTGGAGATGCTGAGTAGGTGATGTCGTCCTTAGAGCGGACGACAATCCAGTAGGAGTAGCAGCAGAGGTATTCACAGAAGAGGCATTCACAGGTGTGAACTTTAGAGAATCCATTTATGTAACACAGAAGATCTTGGAAAAGGGTGCCTATTTGATATAACAGACATGATCAAGATAAGTTCGTCCACTAAATCTTTTGGATGAGCACATATGTTATTGATTGTTTTGATGGCACTCTCATTGAGTTTAAATAGGGGCCTAACAAATAAGTAAAATATCATTTTAACTTGGTTAAGGATTCACATCGGGTTCACCATTTTTTGTTTCCTATGGAAATGGGGATGACCTTGTTTGTTTAAGGTTCAAACATTCCAATCAGTTTCTAATGGGTTTGTTCATAGAACCAAAAACATCCAATTATTCTATATCCATTTGGACCACTTTCCAATGGTAGGTGCTCATTAGTTGTGAACTGATGAGGCTTAAGAATTTCCATTGGTCGAGAAGATGGGAGGTCGGACTCATCACACCTTATTGGGGGGAATTATTGTCTACTTCGGGACTCTCTTTATAGATTTAAGTTATGTTCATGAATCCTTATTAAATTGCCAAGTATGAAAATGATCTTTCCTTTCGATCTGACAATCAATGAGTGATATGTATAAGATTTAGAGAATCTTTTATATGTATATGAGGTTCTTCATCGATAGAGAATCATATGTATTTGTTAGAGATTCTTAGTCAATGGTATCCTTCAACACATTATATAGAAATATCTTTGTCATTATGATAACCATACTAGTTTTAAATCCACTCAGAAGGGCACTTGAATTTTATTGTCATTCAGAAGGACATGGATTATTTCAGAGTTGGGATCGTACTTGCAGATGGGATACCTATGTATCCTTTTTTAGAAAAGGAATCAGAACCCACATAGTTCGACTAAGGAATTATGAGGTTTTTTATGATTGATGGCTCAAATAAAGATGTCATAATTACTTTTATGCTCTAATCTCACGTGATTCATGCTCGGTGTGAGAAAAAAGAGGTATTGGTAAAACCTGACAATTGTCCCATAAAATATGCAATCATAAGAAATGATGTGGGTCTTATGTATGTATAACTGCCCAGATAGATAAAGATTAGGATTTACTTTAGGGAAGAATCCCAAGAACATGGTCCATAAAGGTATATGTGCTTTATGGAAATTTGGATAGTTAACTTAGGACTTAATCCTGAAAAGGATGCTCAAGTTAGAGGGGACTAATGATTTGGTTTTGTTCCTGAGAAGGAAGCCTAAATCAAAAGTAAATTAAGACAGGGGCTTACTCCTGTAAATGAGGCCCAGGATAAGGGACTTGAGAACTGGGGCTTACACCTGAGAAGGGGGTCCAAGTTATCTGAAATAATGACCGGGGCTTACTCCTAAGGAGGATGCCTAGGTTAAGGGAATTTGGAATTTAGGGCTTACTCCTAAAGAGGATTCCCATATTTGGGAACTTTGGGTTTACTTTTGAAAAGGATGTCCATGTTAGGGGACTTGGGGATTACTCCTAAGGAGGATGCCCATATTTGGGAATTTGAGATTGAGACTTACTCTTGAGAAGGAGGCCAAAGTTATGGAAAATTATGACTGGGGCATACTTCTGAAAAGGAGTCCCAGGTTAAAGATCCTCTTATTTTAATGTATGAGGTTGAATGAATGAAATATCTAACATTAGTGACATAAAGATATGTAAATCACTTGTTTTTAAGAGATGTTTTACATAATTCCTTTCAGATAAGGAAGACAACAAAAGAACCATGCCAAAAAATGGATTTGAAGAGGGTTTTGAAGGCTAAATCTTGAATAGGAGAGGTGGATTTGAAGAAGAAAGTTGAATAGGCAGGAGGGGCACCCAAAAAGAGGTAGGCGCGTAGGTCCTTTTAGGGCATGTAGGTACTGGTTGCGCAAGTATACCTGTGCGACCGTCAACCAATAAGGTAATACTTGGGAAAGGCATGGCTCAAGCCCTTAGTTTTATCACTAGAGGCTTCTAAAAGAGTGGCGCATAGGTTCTGTTGGAGGGATAAGGTGGTGTGCAGGTTTGACCATTTCCCTTAAGGGTTAGACACTTAGGCATGTAGGTGTTGATGAATTTCAACACTTAGGCCTTGTTTACCATATTTAGATCTTCCATTCTTGGTAAGAAATTAACGTTTAAGTGTTCATAATACTTCAAGAAGAGACTAGGGCGCTGAGAGGTGAAATCTAAGTTTCTGGATTTTTCATCCCTGAAATGGGGTCCCACAATGGGTATTTATAGGCTTCTGAGACCTTAGGTAAAAATTATATAGAGTGCACAGGTCACCTACGCGCCCAATATGTGGTGCGCAGGTACCCGGCCTGACTGTCTTGAAACTTACACGGCCCATGCTGAAGAAAATCTTTGTTCATGACTTTTTCAATTTTTGATGTTTCTTCAAAGGATGAATCACACTGTGTTAAGGTATTTCACTTTTCATTCGTTAGACTCTGTGATAGAATGGAGAGTCAACATATATCCATATTAAAAATATAAGACTATAAAATTAGTTAGAATATATACTCAATTAAAATTATTATTTTAAATAATATTTTTTTATAAAGAAAATAAACTAAATAAAACATATAAAATTAAATTTAAAATATTATTGGGGTGTTACATCAGATATCCATACAAAATTATTATTAGAGAATTACCCATTGTATCAGTCATGGTTACACATCATTCTTGTTCATTACGTACTCGAGTGATGCATGACTAGTATAAACAATAAATTTAGATAGCACTAAATAAGAACGAAGCCTGTGAAAAGAATACACCACTGCTAGAATCTCCTTTTATGTGGTAGTGTAGTTCATCTTTGCCACATTGAGCACCCTTCTAGCATAATAGATGGGTTGAAAAATTTGGTCAAGACACTGTCCCAAGATTTCTCCCAATTTGTAGTTTCTAGAATCGCACATCACTTTAAATTTCTACTTCCAGTTGGGAGCAATCGTCACTGGAGATTCCATCAGGCGCTGCTTCATGTTCTCAAAAGCTATGGTGCATGACTCATCGAACACAAAAATGAATCCTTGTTCAGAAGGTTGGTGAGGGGATGAGTTATCTTCGAGATGTCGTGAACAAACCTTTGGTAGAAACCTACATGTCCCAGGAAGATGCAGATGGATTTGATGGAAGTCAGAATGGGAAGTCGTGAATTTAATTCTACATTTTCCAGGTCCACCTTTATCCCCTTCGCTGAGATTCTTTGTCCAAGGAAGATGACACTCTGCACCATGAAATGAAACATTTCCTAGTTCAAAACCAGGTCAGTATTCTCACATCTTTCTCGTACCAGCTCCACGTGCCACAAGAAAGTGGTGAATTATTTTCCGTAAATGGAAAAATCTTCCATAAAAACCTCTAAGATCTGTTCCAACAAGTAATGGAATATATCCAACATGCATCACTGGAAGGTGGAGGGAGCATTTAACACGCCAAAGGACAACCTTCAGTAAGAAAAAGTACCATAGGGGCAAGTAAATGGGCTCTTATCTTGATCTTATGGGGCAATAGAAATATGATTGTAGCCCGAATCGCCGTCGAGGTAGCAGTAAAACTCATGCCCTACTAGTATCTCTATAATCTGATCCATGAAGGGTAGGGGAAATGATCCTTCCTTGTGGTGTCATTCAGCTTTCTATAGTCGATATATACTCTCCATCCTGTGATAGTGCGTGTGGGGATGAGATCGTTCTTTTAATTTTAAATCACAGTGATACCCCTCTTTTGGGTACCACTTGTAGGGGAATCACCCACAGACTATCTGATATGGGGTATATGATGCCTACATCTAGAAAATTAATTACATCTTTCTTCACAACATCATTCATGGGGGGTTCAGGCATTGATGTGGTTACTGCTATGGATTCAGTCCTTCTTTGAGGAACACCTTGTGGGTGAAAATGGCAAGGATGATGCCCTTCATGTCTGCAACTATCCACCCAATAGCCTGCTTCCCCCACTTCAAACCCTATAGAATAAAATCCTCCTGCTCCTATGACAATGCTACACAATTTATGACAGTTAATGTATGGTGGTCTCCAATGTTTTATTACATTAGAAATGATAGAAGAGGCTTCAACTATTGTGTAGGTGCCTTTAGAATCAAAGTTAAAAGTAGTTTTACCTCTACCCACTGAAGAATGTCAGGAATAATAGTACACTGCTAGTAGTTACCACCCTAGCCTTCATGGAATTGCAGGTCATATGGTTCTTCATCAATAGGAATGTCTGAAAAAACCAAGTCATATGAGGTGGAAGAACTAACCAGATCATCTCATTTTCTACTAATGTGATCATCTATGGTGATCACTGCATAGCAGCCATCATACTCTGGTAATGATGCATACTTGGTGGCTTTGAAGACATTTTAGGAGACTCTTTTGTCTCTTACTCTGAAAATCTGCTCCCCCTGGTGTGCATCAATTAATACCTTCCTAGTGCCCAAGAAAAGCACTCCTAGAATGGGAGGAACCTCTTGGTCTTCCTCCATGTTAAGGAAGATGAAATCTATATAGAGGATTAGCATACCCACATTTACCAGAACATCCTCTAGTGGCCCCTTCATATATTGATGAATCGGACAACAAGCTGAAGGGCTACTTTGGTAGGCATCAGGTCATTGGGCCATAACTTCATAAAAACTACGAAGGGCATGAGGTTGATTTTGGCCTCTAAGTCTCTGAGGTCCTTCCCAAACTCATATGGCCAAATAGGGCATGGGATAGTGAATATACCTGGATCCTGGAGCTTCGGAGGAATCAAATGTCGTACGACCATTGAGAAATCCTTGATCAGTGCAATGGTTCCCAGATCCACTATCTTCCTTTTGTTATAGAGGATATCCTTCATGAATTTCACATACATGGGCACCTGTTTCAGTTCCTATGAAAATGTAATATTGATGAGGAGCTTCCTGAACACTACCATGAACTTGTGGAACTAGTGGTCCAACTTTCTCTACTTCATCCTCTCTAGGAAGTGTATGTCAGGCTCGAGAGTTTTAAAAACCTCCTTTACTTTTCCCAGTGGGGAATCCTTTGGTGGGCCTTTTGTGTATGAGGGATCTGTAATAGTACATTCATTGTTAGTAGGGGTGTCGGTGCACTTGGATGGGCACGTTCCTTTTGTTGGAGCTCATTTCTACTCCGCAGTGTGACGAAATGTGCCTCCCACCTCAAGTTCTTCTCAGTGTTACCGAATAGTTTACTAGGATACCTCATTGAGAGTGGCTTACCAGTTGGCCAATTTGGTTCTCCAAGCTTCAAATAGAGGAATCATGATTCTGTAATACTTTCTCAACTGTAGATATAAACATGTTTATTAGATCTTCTAACCTTGAGTTGTTCTCCTACTAAGGTGGTCATGTAGCTGGTGGAGGCAGTGGCTACCTCAGCTACTGCGGGCAGGGTTTTGATAACCTTGCTACTGGTAAGAGCCCTACTGATGCTACTATTACCTCAGGTACTGGATCTGATACTGGGGCTGACCATAGTCGGGCAGTCGCTGGAGTGGAGGATTCTGCCGTAGTGGGCCCCAACATATGTCCTGGTGATCACGCCATGCCGGGTTCTCCTACTACTAGTACTGGTTCAGACCTCAGTTTTGAGAAACATAGATCACCTCGATCATCGAAGGGCTGGTTGTATGTCTTAGGCATTCCCCCATGATGTGGTTGTCACCACATTCACTACACGCCAGATGGTTCGTTGCATGTACTTGGGATGCGCTGTTCAAATTCAGCACATCAATCTTTATTGACAAAACATCCAACTAGGCAGAAAGAAATGTAGTGTCATTGATATTGTGCATATCTTTTTTTTTTGTTCCCTTCGTGTAATTTCACTTGAAGATTTTGGCAAAAAAATCTTCTATAAGATCGAAAATTCTTCAGGGGAATTTCTCATTACCATACCTCCAGCAGCAACATCCACCACAAAAGTTTTGTTCGTCATCAGTCCTCCTTAGAAGGTCTGGACCTACATCTTGAGTGGGAGTTCATGGTGTGGGAATTTTCACAGCATCTTTATGAAATTCTCTAATGACTTGTACAAAAACTCAAAGTCATGCTGTTGGAAGTTTGGTATTTCATTCCGCAAGTTCACCATCTTTGAGGGTGGGAAATATTTTGATAGGAATGCCTGAGCTTTCACCTCCCAGGTGTGGATAGATCACAGTGGAAATCCTTTTATCTAGTCTTTTTTCATTATCCCTTATAGAGAAGGGGAAGATTCTAAGAAGAATGGAATCCTCAGACACACCGTGGTAGTAGAACATGCCATAAATCTCTAGGAAATTGGAGAGGTGGGTGTTTGGGTCCTCTCTGGCCAGAACACCAAACACAACTAGGTTTTAGATCAGCTACATGATATCATGCTTAATAACAAAATTCTAGCCCTGTACTGGTGAACAGACGATTCCCGTGGCAGCACCGTGAATAGACGGTAGGGCGTACTTCATGAGAGTACGACATGGTGGTGGCTGGTGAGGGAGTGGAGGTGGCATATATTTCTACTCCTGAGGGGTGAGGTACGACCACTGAATGATCTGAGGTGGCTGTTGGGGATGGCCATACACTAGAGGGGGTTGTTGTGGAAGCCTCTGGTAGTTCCTTAGGAGGAACTCCATGAAGCATCCTTTTGGGTCATTCTCTAGAATACCAGCAGTGGGGGGATGCTAGTCCTGGTATGGGTGCCCCACTACAACTTCAGTGGCCAACACTCCCTCCTCCATGTTCGCCATGGGTGGTGAGTTCTGGATGTTCTCTTCCACCAGGGCATGTAGACATCTTAACAATGTGTGTTCGATTTCAGCGTCAATCAGAAGAATGTCTATGAATCGGTGCTCCTAGACCATGTGGGGTATCTTCCCATTCACCTATGATCCTTCACACACACAAAACAAAAAACAGGCATAAAAGGGAAAAATAAAGATAAACAGAAATGGGATTTGAAAAGATATTTGTGGGAAGTTTTTAATTTTTTTCACTAAATTAATTAAAACACGACTAAATTTCACACTCAAACTGATGTCCCTCGAAACGGTGCCAAAATTTGGTTTTTTTCACTATAGTTATATTATCGTTGTCCCGAATTGATATTACCCACTCTTAATAAAGTATTGCATATATTCTAGGAAAATCAAGAGGTAATGAATGAGTTTGTGAATTCAATTGTGTTTGGAATTAATTTAGTGAAGGTTGTTGAATTTAGAGTGGGGATTTTGTTTTTGATTATGAGAACCATTTTTATTACTTGAGTTAATATTATCATTTAAATGTAAAGAAAACAAAAGTTCTGTTTAATGTGGTTGGTAGAAAAGGGATCGTGTTGGTGCTATGGTGATTATGGAGGTTATATGATATTCTTATTAGATTTTTTTGTTTATAATAACCCAAAACTCTGGGTTTCAATTGTGACAAGGTTTTCTTAGTCTGGAAAACTATGTTTGGAAAAGAAGAAACTGACTCATTTGTCTGGTAGTCAGTGATTCACAATTCTTTATTTAGATCAATCAATTTTTGAGTTGATGAATACTTCCAATGATCATGAAGGTATTCATTTTTATTCATCCTTTGATTCCGTAGAACTGTTTCCCTTGGTCTGGCTCAGAATTTTTAGTGATTAAAATAAATGATTGAAAATGAATAAGAAGAATTAAACAGAACATACACAAACATAATAATTAATCCATATTACAACACACTTTCATCGTCCACTAACCCAACAAATGGGGTGTTCAGTTAAACATGGAAGAAAATATGACAATTGAACCCTCCATACATGATGTGGTAATCATAGAAACTTCAAGGAGAGGTAAATTCTTGTGTAGAACAGAGGAATAGGGGAGTAGCGGAACAATGGTAGCATGATGGCTGGGCAGCAAAAACTCCCTCATTCAAATATTGAATACCGAATCGTAAAATTAGAGGGCATTCCACCCATTTACAGGTTTTAGGAGTACATGGTGTGTACTATAATGTACCGATCATGTACCCCTGTCAATTCATTTTTTCATCTTTTTCTCCACTGGTGGGTCACCTAACACACCTTCTTTGACATTGAACACAGCGACGCCTGGTAGGTGGACGTATATGGCATGTGGAGCCGTCCCACATGGCATTTAATATGGTTCATCGACCACCATCCACTTCTATAAGTTCCACACGATGTGTATATGTTTCATACATGGCATGTAATGTTTAGCCAACAAAATGGCCGTTTACGCTTTCTCTCATCCACCAACCTCTTCCAGAAGGATGTACATGGCATGTACATGATATACATGGAGTGTAATAGCTTCTGGAAACTTGGGCATGTACTTGGCCTGGCCAATCTGTGTCGGGGTACTGGTATACGATGTGTAGCTTAAAGTACACGCTGTGTAGTTTTGTAATTTTTTATAAACATCCGCCAATTTGTGTCTTTGGATGGAAATACCTGATAATCATTATTATCACCAAATTACAATATTTTATCTCCAAAAGAACTTGTATCTGGTGAAATTTTTTTACAAAACATAATAAAATGTATGACAAGGTATTAAAAAATCATGTACATCATTATGAACAAAAAATCCTATCAAACCATGAATTCTTCAAGGCTTCCAAATGACCAAAGGTGGGAACAACATTCTCCGGAATCCTTCTTAGGGAAACACCCACCTTATTTTCGTGGAAGAAATGATCCAATAGTCACTGAGAAATAGATTTGTAGCATTGAAATGATATTTTTCAATCTATGGTGTTCATAAAGGGAAAAGGTTTAGTTGGCCACTTATCACTTAGAAGGTAAAGAAAACCTATGGTAGAACGTTATGAATAATTCAAGACAATAAGATTATACTGACTCCATGAATTGGGAAAAGTTCAAGAACTTATTTTTAATTATGTACATTCCTCGTATTCTACTTACAAAATAAGAGATTGAAGTTACTCATCTATCTCATGGTTGTTATTAGAAAAGAAGGATATAATTCAAAGGAAACTCTAAAAACTATGGAGAAAAGAAGATTTGATTTTAATTATGCTCAAAGTGTGGAAGGACCCATGGTGGAAATTGTCTTCATAATTCTAATAAATATTTTAAGTGTAGAACGAAAGGTCATTGAGCATTTGAAATACAAAGTAATAGGAAGAAGCTAGATAATAATGTGAATAGAGAGAAATCCCCACAGAATGCACCACCCCACATTAGTGCTACATGTGTAACGAGAATGAGAATTGTGATAATGAGTTACCTAATCATAGGGTTATCGATTATGATTGACGTCCATAACCTATTAAGGTTAATGGGAAAAGAAAAATATTATGTGATCACTACTATCGACGTGGAGTACGATAATGATGTTGGGAAGTGATTGAGTGTTTATGTATTGAAATTCACGAATAATGTTATAGAGTTACTTTTATGATATTATTGAATAATGAAACATCTACATTTTGGTCCACTATAGTTTTTACCAAAGGATTTAAGAACATATGTTTAATGGTATTGGTAAACATGAAAAGTGATTAAGGTAATAAGGTTATTTTTTTGGGAAAAAACATGATTAAGGGAAGGATAAATATTAATATGATCAAAATGTTGAGATAATGATTTATTGATAAAGATATTTTGGATATGAATACATAGTTAGGATGATATTAGTAACCTTGGAACTAATTAATGATTTATTTACGCATGGGTTATGCTATCATGGATAAAGTTTATATCCTTTTAGAAATAAGAATATGGAAACGTGAATGTATTCAATAAGGATCTATGGTAACTCAGGTTATTTCCATAGTTCAAGAGAATACATGATTAATGAATTCACATGTTTGTAATTTCATAACCATGAGTTGTATTATGATTTATGGGATATAAATGTTAATCCGATATAGTGGACTTATTTTTAATGTTTAGTATTTTCAACTTTCATAAGGATTGGGGGATTATCCATTTATTTAAAGATTATGACAAACATCAGATATGTTTTTGGGATTATATTATTATCTCTCTATAGGTATAGTTATACATATTTTATAACGTGTTCTAACCTTTTTGTTAATGATTGATAGAATGAATTTTCATTCATCTCATGATTTTATAATGCTTCAGGAATGAAAAATTCAACTTCCTTTCATAGATTAAGAGATGAAGTGGAAATTGATCATTAAACAGAAAAGTTTGAAGTTATGCTGAAATCAAGTAAGTATATCTTCTCTTAAAAATTCATCAACATTAGGAAAAGAGATACTGACATAAAAGGTTGTAACGTTATCATCATTTTGATGATATCAATGAACTATTTAAAATTTCTCTATTTAATGGTTTTATGATTGTTAAAATTCCCTAGATCACAAATGTTCTAATGATTAGTGATATTTATCATTTACTATTTACGCTTTTAATCCATCTCCTAAACCTCACCTATTTTCTCCTAAGTTGAAAACTAATTATGAATTACTTTGGCTAATTTTTATTTTCTAACAATTCCATTTTAAAAAGATGTTTTAGAATTCATTTTCATGATGTGGGGTTATGCGAAAGGAACCTTTGAGTATTAAACCTTTTATAATCTAGACGAATTTGAGTGGAGAAATTCATTTTAAGTGGGTAGAATGTAACACCCGGAGATTTTGGGAATTAATTTTTCTCGATTAAATTTAATCATTTGATATTTTCACTTCATACAATAGAGAATATATATTATGGTTTTGTGATTGTTTAATTTAACTATATCACCCAATTTCTTTTTATCATTTATATTTAACAATCTCTTTAATTATTTACACTTTTCCTCTATGCCCAAATATCCACCTACGTTCACATATGTTGAAACCAAGTTATGAGTTTCTTTTGGTAACTATTATTTTCAAAATATTCCTTTTCTTAAAAGATGATTTAGAATTAATTTTCATGATATTGGTTTCAATTAAAGTAATATTGAATTATTAAACCATTGATAACCCAGAAAAATTTCAAGGACAAAATTCATTTTAAGCGGGGTAGAATGTAACACCGTGAGATTTTGTGAATATAATTTTTTTAGTTTAATTTAATCATTTAATATTTTCACTTCATGAAACACTAAATATAGTTATTTTTTATAATATAAAATAACTAATTTTGTATTATGTTATATGAAACATCAAGGGATGCATTCAATACATGGAACACTGATCTGGATTGCGTTACTCACAACAATGAGTTTCTGTGAAACAATACATTACAATTATAATTATTTAAATAAGACAGTTATAAAATTGCTGTTAAAATTATTATAGGAATAGTAATAACTAATTTTTAAATACTAGTTATAATGGTTTCGATAATGAAAAATATAATTTCTGGCATAGACTTTATATGTTTAAAACTAATATTTTTTCAATTAAACTTATTTTTTTTCCTTTTGTGAAAAAAATAAAAAAAAATTACAACCTCATAGAAATTTAATTTTTTAAAATAGAAATCATTTTAGAATTCATAATATCAAATTTAGGTTAGGGTGAATTTTTTATTTTTTTTGAAAAGTTCCAATTTTTGATGAATAATGAAATTACTACATTTTTGTTGAAAAACCGACTTTTTCATTTAAATAATAATTTTATTATAAATTTATTTTAATGTCACTATAGATAAATAATATATATATTAATTCATTGTAGGTCATAGGAATCATTTATATAATAAAATTAGATATAAAAATTCATCGAACTTTTTGATGTCTCTTTTACCCGCTTTCTAGGCAAATTTGCGAGATTAACATTAAACACCATTTTACCAATTGTGTGAACAGAATTTATAAAAATTTACATACATGGTTGTAGTAATTATTAAAAAAATTGTCTAATAGAATAAAAATTATTTTCGGTGAATAGTAACTTTTGAATTTTATTTTCCACGGTTAAAGGTGAATAGGGCAATTGAAGGTAAAAATTACATTATAATAATATAAAATTACTCAAAAACGTGACCTAAAATCACTAGATAAGTATATTTATACCCAAATAAACCATACGTCTAAAATAATATCCCTCTTTATGCCACTTCTGTTAGATTAGTATATTTATTATATTTTATATAAAGAGGTGTTAAAAATTTAATATTGAAATTTTAATAACTATTTAATTTTTAATAGGAGGTTATATAAGTGATATGGTCAACTATAAATAGTTTTATAAATATAAGAAATTTATATACACTATTATAATATATTTATAATTTTTATACATTAAATAACCAAATTAAATTGTGAAACAATGATGATACAATAATTGTTTAATTAATTGAAATATCAAATAAATGATACTAAAAGTATTTAAATAAATATAATTTGATATAATTAATTACCTTAACTAAGTATATGGACAAACTATGTATTTAAGTGAAAATTTTAAGTTATTGGTTCAATGTTATCATTTTGGTTTCATATTTTAAAAAATGTAAATAAATAATTGTATTAAAATCTACATAAATGATATTTAAAATAAATACTATTTTATTAAATGATATAAAGGTTATAAAAATATAATGTTCTTGCAAATAACTTTTATAATTTCAAGTATGTCATAAATGATACAATTGGGTTTATTTGGGATTTTATAGTAACTATACTAACCCTAGAGTGTAAAAATAGAAGAAGACACTATAAGAGTTAAACTGTTTAACTAAGGGGTAAATCCAAAATATATGGTTAATTTTATGATATATACATGTATAAAATTAACTTTTCGAAGGTATTGAGACCCAAACTCAAATTATCCTAGAAGTAAATTAATTTTCATCAATTCAAAACTTAAAATAAATTTATAATAAATTAATATTTTAAGATCTTTCAAGAGTGCCCCTCACCTCCCTAATTAATGGGAACTTCTTCTTATCTTTAACTCACACCTCTAAATCCATTTTTAGAGGAAATACCCTACCCATTTACTGTACAAACATCCCTAACTACATACTAAAGGCCCTAAGTTGGGTATAAATTCATTATATGGAGTCCTTTTTAAAAAACTAAAGGAGATACCTGAAAAGAGGTAATTGTTTTATCACCTCTTTCAAAGTTATATTCTTCTCCTACTTTATCATTATATGTTGTTTCCATAAATAAGTAAAAACTAAAGAATATATTATATTCTTATATTTTTTTATGATTATGGGACAACAATATTTCACATTTTATCCATCATTCTAAAAATAATTTCACCATGCATGCGTACATACAACTTACCATCTCCACGCAGTGGTGTCAACTATTTTTCATGAACACTTTATTTCTATGGGTATAATGATGAATATAAAAGATTTAAATAATAAATATAACATTATATAGTTTATCTAAAATTCATATTCTATCCAATTCCAAACCATTTAACACTTAATGAAATGATATCATTGCTTGTGCGTGTATTTGAATTACTCTCTCCACGGTGCGATGAGATTTTTCTTCCACATTCACCATTCCAGAATGATTATGGAAATATATTATGAATTTGTATAAAATATATGACATATTAATGATACTGGAATTATATATATATATATATATTCACATATATGTCATTCACTTCCTTCCATTCAATACGATAAAAAAAGGAAACATCGTTCATGCGTATGTACGACCTACCGTCTCTATGAATAGTGTACTCCATTTCATATATATATCTATTATATATAATTATATTCTAAATATATATGATATATAAATAATTTTAAACATTATGGAATTATGTATATAATTATTTAGTAAATAGGATCAAGAATAAGAAGTCAAAACACAAACAATAAATAAAGCGATTATTACATGAAATCATCTTTAACATGAAAATTATTAATAAACATGTAATATAATATCATAAATTAATCATATATGACATAATAAATATTATTATTATTTTTTTATAAGTTAATAAAATGTTTAAAACCATTATACATGATTTTTGGATAGGTATGGAGAGTATCATACCAAAGGTATGGGAATTTTTGTGAAACTTTAAATTTCCATGAGATACATGTTGTGCTCACCACCATTTCATTTGGTGTTGTGAATGTACTCTACATGATTATATTATAAGTATATTATAATTAAATTTGTGGGTATTAATAGTCCCATTTTATGATACTTATTTTATGGTTATTAAGATTCCAAATTTCCAAAATCGGTAAAATGTTTTGTCTCAAACTGCCTTCTTTGAGACTCATGTTTTGTTATGCACCTAAACTCTTCTTCATAGTGCGTATATTTTCTTTTTACATGATATATCATGAATATAATTATTTTCATGATATTATATACTTCATTTAATTTAATTTCTTACCTGGAGAGTATGATCCCAAGTTACCATGTTATAAGAGTTTATTCACACACTATCATAATTTCTTCGAGATTGTTATGTTTATGCATACATTAATGAACTATTATGATCCATATCTCAAGTAAATTACTTAATTTACATATAATTTAGTTATTCATGATATACTAATTTTTTGGTACCATATTTATACTCTTCGATACAAAATAAGTTGTTTTTATGAAGTCCCATATTTACCCTCCCTTCGGTCGAAAAGCTATATTTTCTAAAAAGGATTTCCAAGAATATTAAACCACTATCCTATAAGATTTAAAAGAAAATTTTTCCCTTTTTATTTTAACAATATCTTCAAGGGAATATTATTGTAATTTTATAAACAAGGTATATTTCTAATCTTTTTACCGTGTAAAAGGAATGTTTTTTGAGCTCGTACAACATGTACAGATTTACCAGTCATCATTTATTCAAAGCTTCCTTTGCATTTTTAAAAGGTTAATCATCAATAAAATGATTTTAAAAAATTTTGAAGGAAAATAGTTTTCAAAAATATTTCAATTATTAGTTGTATGTTTTCAATAATATTTTCTATGAAAATTATTTTCAAATTTTTTATGAATTAAAAAGAATTTTTTTCAAACAAGAAAGGTTATTTTACTCTTGAAATGATTTTAAAAGACATTTCAAAATT
Source organism: Viscum album (assembly GCA_963277665.1). Lineage (NCBI taxonomy): Eukaryota > Viridiplantae > Streptophyta > Magnoliopsida > Santalales > Viscaceae > Viscum > Viscum album. The sequence goes on from OY728166.1 coordinate 790,215,219, forward strand.
ATTTTCCATATAAGACAACATCTGTTGTTGTTACTCATTCCATTCTAGAAAATATATTAATGTTTCCATTCTTATCCTTTATAAGAATTTTTTATTCTTAATGTCATGGTATTTATCAAATCTGTTTCTTTCCCACATGTTATATACTATTGAAACCAACTTATTTTTCAGGGGTTACACTTCAATGAAATAATTATGAAACCAATATATTTTAATTTGTTATGATGTGATGAAATGTTATCGATTCCCATTTCATTTTTCTAGGGTTATGATTTTATGTTTATAAAACCCATATCTTTTCATGGGTCATGATATGTTGAGTGTTTTGTGGCACATGCATGTATGATTTAATTATGTGATGGGTGAGACCTATACCTACCTATAATGTAGTGGTCAATGATAATGTTTTATAAGCTCAAAGGGAATAGGAGAGAACATACCAATCCTAAAACAATTGGGAATAAGGGAGAACATTCCAATCCAAAACCAAGGGGGTACATAAGGGGACATCTCAATCTTAAAAGAAGAGGGTACATAGGTGGAAATCCCATTCCTAAAACAAGAGGGTGCACGAGAGAGAACCCAAAGATGGAAGTAGGTACATATGTTATTAACCAAAGCCTAACATGTTACAAAGGGCTTGGTAGGCCATATTTACATAGGGTTTTTATGTGCTTATGTGTATTCCCTAATTCCAGGTTTTATTACTATTTTATGCTCTCATGGATAATTTTCATTATTTCCTTATGATTCATTTCAATATTTATTATGATATTTGATGTGTAGGGTATGATCTTCAAATGTTATGCTCATGTTTCATACCCTTTTGTTCATGTTATGCTTATGCAATTTTTTATTTAGGCATACTGAGCATTTGAGCTCACCCCTTTTTTATGTTTCCTTTCTCTATGTTACGATGAATGGCTTTAGGTAGAAGTACTAATGGTGTAGGACTTTATGAGAGATGTTTAAGATCTTTCACTAGGATGAATGATTTTTTTTCATTTTTCCTAAGAGACTAGACTATTTCAGTCTTTAAGAATGTATTTTTTTTAATGTACTAAATATTCATCTAAAATGATGTAATATCCATTTATTTTAATCATGGGTTGCTATAGTTGGTATCAGATTAATGGTTTTGTAATAATTTGGAATATAATATGATAAAACCTTAGTGAGACCCCAAATTATATCTCTAAGGATATTTCTAGGGATGTGTCTCTGTATAAGTATAAACATGAGTCGACATTTAGTAAAATGACATGGAAATTTGGTACAGGATTGAGTGAGTGGTTTCCTAGTAATACATCCCTATATATATAATGTAAGTGGATGTTGCTTTGGAACAGATATACCTAGGGGTTAAAACTATGACAATATGTTTTGGGCCTGACTCTGGGTAATCCAGTACACAACAATAGGCCTTGTTTCTCACCTAGTTTGACACACTCGAGGGATATGCTTATGGAACTCACAATCTCTTCAAAAACCATTATGAAGGATTTATGTATAATTTTTCTATAAATGACCTAGTAATAACCTATTAAATCATAGATTAATGAAGGTGTAATAATTTATATATCCTATAAGTGGATTTTCATGATTATGTGGTTCCCATTATAATAAGAGTTTCTTACTCTATGTTTTTTGTTTTAGTAAATGGATGGAACCCAAATGAACATAATTAGTGATGGATGTGATGGAAAATGTAATGATTTTACATTTATGAAACTGATGGTTTTGGGAGCAATAATAAAGAATCCTATTTCTATAACCACAAAATCTTATCAATCCATGAATTTATCTAGGCTTCCAAATGACCAATGGAAGTAAAAATAAGCTGTTGAATCCTTTTTAAGGTAACGTACACCATCTTTTAGTAGAACAACTGATCCACTAGTTGCAGAGATTTTTTTCACCATTGAAAAGATATCTTTCAATATCTAATAATTATATAATGATAATGTTATGTTGATCACTTATCACTTGGAAGGTAATGAAAATATATGGGGGACATTTATCAAGAATAAAAGTCAAAAAGAAAATATTAACTACATGGATTGGAATGAGTTCAAGAAGTTATTTTTGAATATGTACCTTCCTCATATTTTTCTTAAAAAAAGGATATTAAAGTTACTCATTTACCTCATGGTTATTATAAGAAAAGAAGGATATTATTGAAAGGAAACTCTGAAAATTATAGAGAAAATATAATTAGATTTTATTTATGCTCAAAGTGTGGAAGGAATCATGGATGAATTTGTCTTAAGGGTTCTAATAAATGTTCTAAGTGTAGAAAGTAACTTCATATAGAACTTGAGTCCCAAAGGGATTGGAAGAAGTTAAATAACTATGTGAAAGTCCAAGAATCCACAAAGAATGCACCACGCCCACTTCAGTGCTACAAGTTTTTAAAGAATAGGAATTATGCTATCCAGTTCCCTTATCAAAGGGTTATCAATGATGATTGATGTATAAAACCTCTTAAGTATAATAGAAATGGAAAAAATATTGTTATCACTATTGGATATGTGGAGTAAAACAATGAAGTTTTTGAATGATTGTGTGTTTATGTATAGGAATTCAATAATAATGTTATGGTATTACATTTATGGCATTATAGAATAATTATACATTTATGTATTCTTCAAATATATTTTTTACATAAGTATTTAAGAACATATGTTGAATGTTACTAGTAAACATGAAAATTGATTGAGGTAATAAGCTTATTTTTAAAAAAAACACTTGATTAAGGGAAATATAACCCTAAATATGAGCATGATGTTTAGATATTATATTTGGATAATGCTATTTTGGATATGAATATGTAAATTGGATGATACTAGTTACCTTGGATATAATTAAGGATTTATTGACATGTGGGTTATGCTATCATGGATGAAGTTTACATCCTTTTGGATTCAAGAATAAGGAAACATGTAAGTATTCAGTAAGGATGTTTTGAAATTAAAGTGATTTCCATATTTCAAGATAATACATGATTAAGGTATTCACATGTTTGGAATGTTAGAACCATGAACTACCTTATGATTTGTGTGATATAAATTTTAAGACGATGTAGTGGACTTCTTTTTAGTGTTTTGGATTTTCAACATTAATAAAGATTATGGGCTTATCCATTTATGGAAATTTTATGTTAAACATTAGATTTATTCTTGGGATTTTAGTTTTTTTCTCTCCATGGGTATATTTATACATATTTTATAACTTTTTTTAGCCTCTTTATTGAATATAAATATAATTAAATATCATTCTTCTCATTAATATCTAATGCTTTAGGAATAAAAAATTCAACTTTATTTCATAGAATAAGTGATGAAGTTAAAATTGATCATGAAAAAAAAACGGTGAAGTTATGTTGAAATCAAGTAAGTATATCCTATATTAAAAATTATTCGACATTAGTAAAATGGATCATTAGGTAAAATGTTTTCATGTTATCAACATTTTGATAATATCAATGAACTTCTTCATGTTTCTTTAGTTTATGGTTTTGTGATTATTAACTATCGATATATCACCCATTTTTTTGTTATTAGTGATATTTATCAATCCCTTTGATTATTTACCCCTTTCCTCCATGCCCAAATCTTCACCTATGTTGTCCTTTGTTGAAACCTAGTTATTAGTTAATTAGGGTAACTGTTATTTTCAAAATATTCATTTTTAAAAGGAAATTTTAGAATTCTTTTTCAAGATGTGGGTTTCCATGAAAGTAACATTTAAGTATCAATCCATTTGATAACTAGATGAATTTTGTGGGAGAAATTAATTTTATTGGGGTTAGAATGTAACACCTAGAGATTTTGTGAATTTATTTTTTCTTGATTTAATTTATACATTTGATATTTTCACTTCATGTGTAACACTCATATGTTTTTATGAAATATTTTCTTCAAATAATTTTTATTCATCAATATATTACTTTGTACACAACCATGAGTTTCAAATAACCATGAGATTCCCTTAATTTTAAATTATTATTATAGCCTATTTGTTAGGTTAGTGAGAATAATTATAACTAACTTATGAAAATGCAATATGAATTCATTGGCTATTAATTATTTATGAAAAATATAAATCAATTAGATATTTTTATTTTTAAGTGAATTATTTTGTTAATAAAATTAATTACATATATATGTGTTATATACTTAATAAAATATTTTTTATATTCATCCCATGGATATTTTAGTCATAGGGTATTAATAAAACTGTATTTTATGTATAAGAATCTATTTTTAAAACATTAATTTTTACCATTGAATAGAGAAACCATTTTAAATTATGATTATGAAATAATAATAACTTATATATGACGACATATTCTTGTTATTTTTAATATAGATATAAAAATTTACTTTGGAAAACTTTTTGATATTTTTCTGATAACTTTCATGTTTTGTTGAATAGTAAAAATACCCAAAATTATAATAAAAACAACTTTTCTTTATTGAGATAATTAATATGGTTAAATTATAATACTGAATGGTTTTAAAGTATAAATAGAATATATTTTTAGCATTTAATATAATTTATTTCTTTATCATTTGTTTTAAATTCAATTCATAGGTAAAAACATTTCAATCATTTTCAATGTTTTGACTTTTAAAACTTGTTTTCTCATTTCAACAATGTGATTAATATTAAATTAATTACTTCAACTTATGGGTTTTGAATTTTGAAAAACATATTCTATATTTGTAATTATTAGGTCCAAATTAGGTTAATAGGCTAATTTTATTTTTGTGCATTATGAATAGTAACTTTGGTAATTATTTTACTACCATAGTTAATGGTAAATTAGGTAATTAAGGGTAAAAATAATATTATAAAATTATCATAACACATATAAAAATACTAATGGTTGAATAAATATACCCTTATAATATTTTTCACAAAATGGGATCACTTTATGGCCACTTACCTATGAATATGACATGAATGTAATAAAAACTAATGAATGTGACAAAATATCAAAATCTCAATTTATATAAGTATTTTACTTTTAATATATGGGTGACTAGGAGATAATATTTACTATAGATAGTCTCTAGAATTCAAAAATAATTACTTAAATCATTGAAATTTATTTATAATTTTTAGAGATTAAATAACTACCATTAATGATGACACATTAGTGATGTAAAATTATTTTATTAATAGAAATATCAAATAAAAGATTTTAAAAATATTAAAAGAGATATAATATGAACTAATTATAGTTCTCCAAACATTTTATAGGTTCTTATGAAATTTTATAATTGTATAAAATATATTGTTTCTAAATAATATTCTATTTGAGTTTTATTGAAAATCAAAAAAATGAAGAGTGTTAAAATTGGCACTATTAGAATTTTTTAAAAATTACATTTTATTAAATTATTTAAAAATATAAAAAATATTTAAAAATTAAAAATTAATAATTATAAGGTCTAAAATTTCATTAAATATCCATTTATGGTCAATAATAAAAATATAAGTAAATATTTATAACCATTAAAAATTTAGAATGTTTTTACCATAATTAAAACTAAATATAATTACAAAGTGTTAATGAAAATTATAATGTTTAAATTGATATAAATACTTGTATAAAATTTATTTTTTGGTAATATTACAACCCTATCTCATCCCATCTTATAATTTGAGAAATTTTTGACTGTTTTTTTGTGGTGTTCAACTTTATAATAAATTAATATTTTGAGAGTTTCCAAAAGTGCCCCTCTCCTCTATTATAAAAGAGAACATACTACCTCTCCTACTTACTCCATTATAGGCCTTAAATATTAGCCACACCCTTCCATTTATTTTCTCAACTTCCATTGTTACATTTTATATGTTCTGGTCATCTAAAGAGACCAACTCTAGTGCCCTGGGAGGAAATTTAAAGGAGGCACATCGGGGAAGAGGTAGTCTCTTCTACCGATTAATTCACGTTTTATTCCTCTTCTACTTCCTCTTATTTAGTTGTTTTAGTATGAAATAATAAAATGAGTTTCAATAATATAATTATTTGTTATTATAAACATGAAATAACCCTATTTCACCTTCTATCCTACCTATGAAAAACTAAATCACCGCGCGTGCATACGTACAACATATTATCTCCACGTTGTGGTGTAATATGTTTTTCACCACCACATTAATTGGATGGGTATAATGGTATAAATACTAACTATATGTGATTATTATAATATTATAATAATTTTGAGATACTAAACACCGACCACATCAATCCCAATCAATAATTTTGGGAACGATATCGTCGCTCATTCATACGTACAGCTTACCGTCTCCACGGTGCAATGTGATTAGTTCTACAAAATCTTAATTAAAACATGATTATATAAATTAATTGAATGAATAAATATGATATATATTTTTTACCAATACCATTTTAAAATGATAACCAAAAAAAAGGAATATGACCTTATCTGAAAAAACATGCATAAAAACATAAAGCAGTTAATACCCGAATAACAAGTAAGAATGAAATGTTACTAACAAATGGATGAAAATGTGATCATAAATGTGATCATAAAAATAATTATGATTCTGGAATAAATAATTATCATTATTTAAATCATCATTAGGAGGTTCAGATATATATTATTGATATCGGACCAAAGGTAAGGGATAACATTGCAAAACTTGTTTTCATCCGAGATTGTTTATTAGTAAGTATTCACTAGGGTATAATTAGCATCATCATCCATGTTTCCTAAATACGCATTTAAAAATAATCTTTACATCATTTTATAATATTTAAAAGTCAATTTTACCCATTATTAAATTTCAAAATGGTATAAATGGAATCTTTTGTCGTTTTTGTTTTGAGGTACTTTTTTCCCAGAAAAAGAACGAGAAGAATGATTTTTTACTTGTATGATGTGAATGAATTTTAATGATTTTTGAATGAATTATTTCCTTGATTCCTCCTCTACATTATTATAATTTTATTTTTATATAAAATTATTTCTTCTAAAACTGTGTGTCATTTTGAGGAAGGAAAAAGTTTTTGAAGAAGAAATTATTTTTTCATCTAGAATTAATTTCATGTGTATTCTCAAAATTATTTTCCATCTAATATGACACTATTTAAATAGAGTTATATTTATAACCCTATTATTACTATTATTTTTATTATTTTGGAATGTTATTTAGGTAATATATTTGTTTAATATCAATTAAGATTGAATGATGTTTAAAAAACCCATTTGATCTCATGGGTTATGCAATGATAAATGTTTTTATTTTTTTGAGAAACACGTATGAATGGTTTCATTATGACATGTGTGGGACAAATATATACCTCAAATGCATTGAGTAAATATTTTCATCTCCAGAGATAGACATGACTAGAACTTCAAGTAAATATTGTTCAATAATATAGGGTTGGAATGAGGAGTGACCTCGATTCAGTAGGGGAATTTGTACCCTATAATAGTCCCTGCAATGACACTTGACTAATATGAAATGATTTTCTAGGATTATGTGTGTATGCAAGAAAATTTCAAATCTTATTTTATGACTATTGGGATTACATTTCACTTTTATGATTTATCCCATGACATGGTATTATGGTCTTTTAAATGCAGGAGAATATTTTTAAATGTTATGTTCTTATGAATATGATATGATGATTGTTTATTTTGTTTAACCTTACTGATAATTTGAGAACACCCTTTCATATTTTTATTTTCCCCATGTTATAAAGAAGGGTATTAAGTATGATATACCAAAATAGATTCTAGTTATAATGAATAAAATAGGAGGAAATGTAGATGTTTTATGAAAAGTTGTTTATGATTCTCAGTTTCTAAAGACACAATACATATACGGTCTTGTTATGGTTTTGTGATATTTTTTAATGAATATAATTCATTTATGAAGTAATATCAGTGTATGTAAATTATGGGATGTTGTAGTTGGTATCATAGTAATGGTATAGTTATCCTTTGGAAAATAGGACATGAAAGCCTTACTAAGAACCCTAAGGATATGTCTAAGTATATGATACAATTATAATGTTTATGAAATGACCATGAATAACCTAGGGTAAAACCTAAAGTGTACTAAATTTAAATATAATTCATGATTATGTGGTTTTCCTATTATTATTAGTCTTCTTTACACATTGCTTCTTGGTTTTAGTTAATGGATGGAACTGCATTAATGTTGGATGTGATGGGTAATGCATTGACTGACCCGCTGTGCAACAAAATGTTATGGGAGCTGTAATGAAAAATATGGTATCCATGATCATAAAACATTATCAAGAAATTAATCATGTAGGACTTCCAAACGAGCAAAGAAGGGACCAACATTATATTGAATCTTTCATGAGGAAGAATCCACCTTCATTCAGCAAGCCTTCCGATCCATTAATGGATGAATAATGGATCAATACCACTGAAAAGATATTTTCTGCACTACAATGTACTGAACATGATAAAGCCATCTTGGCATCATAAAATTTGGAAGGTGAAGCTGATCAATGGTGGAAACTTATCAAGAATACAATGCAAAGAGATGTAATTGAGTTCATGGAATGGGACGAGTTCAATAAATTATTTATCAATAAGTGCATCACTCATATTCTTAGAACAAAGATAGAGAAGGTGTTTCTTGAACTGTAGCAAAAGGATGATGAATCCATTGGTACCTATGGAGAAACTTTTACAAGACATCAAGGTACGCTTTTGGAATTGTTATCTAAATTGAGAGTAAGATCGATCAATTCCTTTGTGGCTTAAAACCAAAATTCCGAAATACATTAGCCATATGGGACTTCAATAGAAACAAGGTAATATTTCGTTGTTCCCTCAAGGTTGAGATGGAGATTGAGTAACCCATTAGTCATATAGGTTTGATAAGAAGAGGTAAATAGAATTCAAAGGAAAATGTAAATACCACACTAAAAAGAAGATCAGTTTTCCTTTATGCTCAACGTGTGGAAAGAAACATAGATGAAATTGTCTTAAAGGTACAGGTAAATGTTTTATGTTTGGAAAAGAAGGTCATAAGGCCATTGAATGCTAAAGTTATGGGAAAATATGTATAATTATGTGAACAAATAAAATGTATCACAAAATTCACCTCATACACTTAAATATTACAAGTTCAAGGAAATGGGGGCATTATTCCAATTAATTCCCTAATCTAAGGGTTGTTGATGATGATCGATGTCAATAAAATCTTAAGGTCGAAGAAAAAGTAATGTCACATGAAATTGCTATCTGGGATGTGGAGTACAATAATGAAGTGGTGAAAGGTACCCTTACCATCCACTCTAAAGTAGAAAATATTTTATTTGATTCTGGATCCCCCCACTCTATTATTTCTGATGAATTTTCTATGGTTATCATCATATTACCTCAATTATTAGATGTTGAGTTAGCTGTGAAAACTCATAAGGGAACAAGAGTCACATCAGAAGTTTACAGTTCTTATATGATTGATGTTTGTGGAAGAGTGCTTCCAGCAAATGTTGCGATCATACCTATTGTGGGATTTTATGTGATTATTGGCTTGGATTAAATTTATTTTTATAGATATCATTACAATTTCTAAATTTGGGAAGTCACATTTCATATTCCAGATCAATATACGATCATATATTTTTGAAAGGATGAGTATAACCTTGAAAAAGAAATTTCATCAATATTATGGGTCTCAATTCCAAAAAATGAAGTTTATTTATCTCAAATGGTTTGGGGTAAACTCATGATTAAGAATACACCCATTGTATTGGTGTTTGATTATGTCTTTATTTTGGACGTTCCAGGTCTTCCACCAAATCGTAAAGTTGAGTTTTCAATAGAACTCATACTTAGTTATGTGCCAATTTCAAAGACACCTTACAGAATGGACCCAATCAAGTTACATAAATTTAAGAAGAAACTCCAGGAGATTATTGATAAGTGATTCAATCACCCTAGTGCATCACCTTTGGGATCCTTTATTCTGTTAGTTAATAATAAATATGGATCAATGAGACTCTGCATTGATTATTGAGAACTTTACAAGATCACTAATAATAAAAAATATCTTATCCCACACATTGATGACTTATTTGACCAACTAAGAGAAGGTCAATACTTCTCTAAGATTGATCTTCATTTAGATATCATCAATTAAGGGTAAAAAGGAGGATATAACAATGATGATATTCTGTACAAGGTATATACACTATGAATTTATAGTGATTCCTTCTGGTCTTACCAATTCCTCTTCTATCTTCACGAATATAATGAATAGAGTCATCAGAGGCTATCTTGATCAGTTTTTGGTTGTCTATATTGAATATATTCTTGTCTATTCAAAGAGTATGTAGGAACAATAAAATCACTTGAAAATTTCACTGAAGACCATGATAAAGGAGAATCTTTATTCCAAATTTACCCTGTGTGAATTTTTTCTTTAGAATGTTTCATTTTAGGGTTATATAATCTCAAGATAGGGGATATCTGGGGATCCAGCAAAAATAGAAGTTTTTGAAAGATGGTTCAGACCAACAAAAGTAACTAAGATCCAATGTTTTCATGGTTTGGAGGGATATAATTGACTTTTTGTGAAATATTTTTTTCTTTTATCTAATATAAATACCCAATTGACTCAGAAAATATTAAAGTTCATTTGGATGGAGGAATGTGATGCGAATTTCAAAGAGCTAGAAAGAATGTTAGTGAGTGCACCTGTGCTCACACTGCCTTGTAGTGGAGAAAAGTTTTTGATCTACAGTGATGAAACAGAGAAGGGGATGATGTGTTTTATTATGAAAAATTATATAGTTATTTCTTATGCCACATGAAAGTTGAAAATTCCTGAGAAAAATTACGCAACTCATTATTTGGAGTTAGCTGCGGTAATCTTTCCATTAAAATATGTAGGCATTATCTTTATGGTGAAAGGTGCTATATTTAAACTGATCATAAAAGTTTAAAGAATATTTTCACAAAAAAGGGGTTAAATATGTTTCAATTATGATAGTTGGAGTTGATTAATGATTGTGAATAATCAATACATTACCACCTTCGGAAAGCGAACGAGGTGAAAAATGCTTTGAGTGAAAAATACTATGAAAGCGTATCTATGATGGGGATCACAAAAGATCCAATATTTAGGGATTTTCAAAGTATGAATCTTGAAATTTTAATGGAAGGGGAGAAATATTATATTTCATAAATGAATTTCAACCTCAATTTTGATGAAATAATAAGGTTCGAGAACCCAATTTTTATTCCTCCTATATGAGAATTGAAGAAGTTTTTATTGGATGAGGCTCACAGTTCTTCATTCTCTATTCACCCTGGAAGCACAAAGATGTACATGGGCATTAAAGTGTACTTCTGGTGGGATGGCATAAAAAGTGATATCACTGAATATGTATCTTGTTTCTTGGTTTGTCAGCAAGTTAAAGCTAAAAGATAGAAGTCTAATGGGTTTTTACAACCATTACCCATACCCGAATGGAAATGTGAAAAATATTACTATTGAATTTTTCATCGGATTTCCCAAAACATCCAAAGACAATAATGATATGAGTTATATTTTATGGTATTACAAAGACAACCCATTTCATTTCTATTTGAGAGGAATTCACTCTCGAAAATCTTTCCAGGATATATAAAAAGAAAGCGGTTAGATTTAATGTAATACCACTTTCCATTATATATGATTAGGATCCGAGGTTTACCTCAATGTTCTGGTGATTCTTCAGAATTCTCTAGATACAGAGTAAAGTTTCATCATTGCTTATCATTCTCAGATAGACGGTTAGTCTGAGAGGACAATTCAAACTATGGTAAACATGTTGAAAGATTTCTCTATGTATTAAAAAGGTGATTGGGATCAACACCTACCATTAGTGAAGTTTTCATACAATAATATATTTCACCCTAGTATTTAGATGGAACCTTATGAACCCCTATATGAAAATAAGTATGTAACTTCAACTTTCTATGATGATTTTGGGGGAAACAAAGCTATTAGGATGTGATCTTATTGATGAAATAGAAGAAAAGGTCTGATCTATTCAAAAACATTTAAGAACAGCTCAGAGTTGACAAAAAAGTTATGCTCACAACTGAAAAAATATCTAGAGTTTGATGTGGGAGATAAGGTGTTCATACGAATATCTCCCTGGAAGAGAGTAATGAGATTTGGAAATAAGGGAAAGCTGAGCCCAAAGTATATCGGTCCTTTTAAAATACTAGATCGTGTTGGGAAGGTAACTTACTGATTGGAAATTCCAATGAATCTCTATAAAATTTGGGATGTGTTCCATGTATATATCTAGATAAAGTACATTCTTGATCCTTCACATGTATTAAGCTCAAAATTCGTACCTCTGGGGAAAGATCTTTCTTATGAAGAAAAACCGATAGAGATTCTAGATTGTTGTGAAAAATTTATACGAAACAAGAAAACTCACTTGGTTAATGTTTTATGGATAAACCACCAATCTGAAGAAGATCCAGGGGGAACTTGAGGATATGTTTATGTATAGGTATCCTCATTTTTTTCCAAGTGATGAACTTTTATGGAGAAATTCAGTTTAAGGGGGGTAGATTGTAACACCTGTATGATTTTATGAAATGTTTTGTTGAAATAATTTTTATTCTTAAGTATCTTACTTTACATGCATTCATAACTTTAAATGAACCATGTGATGCCCTTAATATAAAATTATTTTTATATCCTAGCTATTATGTTAGCGGGAATAATTATAACCATCTTATGAAAATGCATTACGAATTTATTGTGTATTAATTATTTATGAACAATATAAATCAATTAGATATTTTTATTTTTTATTGAATTAAATTTACTAATAAAATTAATGAGATATATATGTTTTATATACTGAATAAAATATTTTTGATATTCATTCAATGGATATTTTAGTCATAGTGTATGAATAAAATCCAATTTTATATATAATAACCTATTTATTTTAAAGGTTTATCTTTACCTTTGAATGGAGAACCCATTTTAAATTATTATTTTGATACATTATTAATTTCTATATGACAAAATAGAAATTTTATTTTGAATTGGGATATAAAAATATACTTGGTATAAATTTTTGATATTTTTTTGATAAGTTTCATGTTTTTTTGAATAGTAAAAATACTGTAAATTTTAGTTAAATTTTTTTATTCATCAAGATAGTTTATATGGTTAAAATATAATATTGAATGGTATTAATGTATAGATATAATATATTTTTACCATTTAATATAATTCATGTCATTATCATTATTTATAATTTAAATTCATAAGTAAAAACATTTCAATGTTTTACAATGCTTAAACTTTTAAAACCCATTTTCTCATTTAAACTATGGGATTAATTTTAAATTAATTGCAGAAACTTTTCTGTTTTAAATTTTGAAAAATGGATTCCATATTTGGAATCATTAGGTCCATATTTTGTTAATAAGATTCTTTTATTTTTGGGCATTATGAATAGTAACTCTGGTAATTATTTTATTACCATAGTTAATGGTAAATCAGGTAATTAAGGGTTAAAATAATATTATAAAATTATATTAACACATACAAAAATCATATTAGTTGACTAAATTCGACCTGTATCATCTTTTTCTCAAAATGGGATCACTTTATGGCCACTTACCTATGAATATGACATTATTGTAATAAAAACTAATGAATGTGACAAAATGTCACAATCTCATTTTATATAAGTATATTAATTTTAATATATGAGTAAATGTAAGATAATATAGACTATATATAGTACATGTAAATATAAAATAATTACCTAAAACATAGAAATTAATTCATAATTTTTAGATATTAAATAATTACCATTAATGATGACACATTAATGATGTAAAAATTATGTTATTAATAGAAATATCAAATAAATGGGATTAAAAATATTAAAAGAAATATCATATAAAATAATTAAAGTTATCCACAAATTTTATACGTTACTATAAAATTATATAAATTTATTAAAAACTTTGGGTCAAATTTTTCATCTATTTTAATTTTATTTAAAATCAAATGAATGAATACTGTCAAAATTGACACTATCAGAATTTTATAAAAATAAAATTTTACTAAATTAATTAAAAATTATAAAAATATTTAAAAAATACCAAGTAATAATTATAAGGTGTAAATTTTAATAAAATATCCATTTATTGTAAATTAACACCATATAAGTAAATATTTACAACCATTAAAAAATTAGAATGATATTACAATAATTAAAATTAAATAGAATAACAAAGTGTTAATAAAAATGATAATTCTTAAATTGACATAAAAACTTGAATAAAATTTATTGGTTGATTATATTTCAACCCTATATCATATAATCTTATAATTTGATATATTTTGGAGGTTTTATGTGGGTTTTGAGTGTATAATAAATTAATATTTTGGGAGTTTCCAAAAGTGACCTTTGCTCTCTTACAAATGGGAACATCCTCCCTCTCCTCTTAAAACAATTTCAAGCATTTGATCCTGTCCAAACCCTACAAAATTCTATTCTAAACTTACCTAGTAACATTATAGAGGTTTTGGTATTCTCAAAATACCAACTCTAGTTCCCTAAGAAGAAATTCTACATAGGCAGGTTGAGGAAGTGATGATTTCTTCTACCGATTCATTCAAGATTCATTTTTCTTGTACATCATCTTCATTAGTTGTTTCATTGTTAAGTAATAAAATCAATATAAATAATACACTAATATGTTATTATAAATATTAAATAACCCTATTTCACCTTAAATCCATCCTAATAAAAATCAAATCACCGTGCGTACATGCATGCGACTTATCGTCTCCATGCCATGGTGTAATATGTTTTTCACCAACACCATAATGGGATGGGTATTATGGTAGAAATAATAACTATATATGGTTATCATAACATGATAATAATTATTATATACTATACACTAACCAATTAAATACCAATCAACAATTAGGGGAATGATTTCCCCGATTGTGTGTATGTACGGCTTACCATCTCCACGGTGCGATGTGATTTATTCTACATAACCCTCACTAATCAATGATTGTATAAATGAAATGAAAGAAAAAATATTATATATATATATATATATTATACCAATACCATATTTTAAATGATAACATAAAAAGAGGGATAAGAACTTATCTGTAAAAACATGCATAAGAACATAAAGTATTTAATAACCAAATAACAGGTAAAAATAAAATGTTACTAACAAATGAATGGAAATGTGATCATAAATGTTACAATAAAAATGATTATTGTTGTGGAATAAAAAAGTAACATTATTTAAATCATCATATAGGAGGTTCAGATACATACGAAGCATATCAGACCTAAGGTAAGGGATAACATTGCAAATCTTGTTTATATCTGAGGTTGGTTATTAGTAAGTATTTACTGGGGTATAATTACCATCCAAATACAGGTTTACTAAATATGTATTTCAAAATATTATTTAAATGATTCTATAATCATTAAAAAACAATTTTACCCATTGGTAAATTTCTAAATGGTATGAATGTAATCTTTTGTCGTTTTCGATACGAGGTCCTTTTTGACTTTTCTCACAAACACACGAGAATAATGATTTTTTTACTTGTACGACGTGAATTAATTTTTACGCTTTCATACTACCTTATTTTATTAAATATTCCCCTACAATTTTATAAGGTTATATTCACATAGAATTATTTCTTCTAAATTGTTTTCCATTTTGAGGAAGGAAAAATTTTTGAAAAAGAAAGGATATTTTCCTAAGGAATTAATATCAAATGTTTCCTAAAAATTATTTTCTATATAAGACGAAACTCTTTAAATAGGGTTATAATTATAAACCTTTTATTACTATGATTTTATTATGATGGAATGTTATTTATTAATTCTATTTATTTAAAAATCAATTATGATTGAATGATATTTAAGAGACCCATTTTATTTCATGAGTTTTTCTATGGAAAATGTTTTTAAGTTTTTGTGGAACACGTAAGAATAGTTTCATTATGAGATGGGTGAGACCTATATCTCACTCCAATGCATTGGGTATATATTTATATCTCATGAGATAGATGTCACTATAACCACAAGTAAATCCAGTTCAGTAATAAAGGGTTGTAACGAAGAGTGAAGTTGGTTTAGTAATGGACTTTGTCCTCTTTGATGGTATTGTAAATGAGCCTTCACTAATATAAAATTATATTCTATGCTTATGTGTGTATGACACAAAAGTCAAAGTCTTATGTTATGACTATTAGTATTACATTTTACTTTTATGATTTATCCCATGACCTGATATTATGATCTTTTAAATACAGGAGAATATTTTCAATTATTATGTTCTTATGAATATGATATGATTGATATTTCTTTTGTTTACACTTACTGAGAATTTGAGCTCACCCTTTCATATTTTTCCTTTCCCATGGTCATGGAGCAGGGTATTAAGTATGATATTCCAAAAAGGAGTCTGGTTATATTGAATAAAATGGTAGATGATGTAGATGTATTATGAACCAGTTGTTTATGTTTCCTAGTTTTGAAATACACAATACCTATATGGTTCTATTATGGTTTTGTGATATGTTGTAATGAATATACTTCAATTATGAAGTAATATAAATTTATGCAAGGTATGGTAAAGTATATCATGAAATTCTGAATATATATATTTTATTATATAATATTAATAAGTTTATATTTTTTTATATTCAATATAAAGGGAAGCTTTCACTACACAGATTAATGACTTGGCTTGCGTTACATGTGACACCAAGATTTTGTGAAACAAAACTTTACTATTATAATTATTTAATTTTGTTATTTATAACCTTGATTTTAAAATTAGGATATGAATAGTAATAACTAATTTTTGAATATTAGTTATAATGACTTTGATAATGAATAATATAATTTATAGTAATGAATATATGATTAAAACAACTATTTTATCAAATGAACTGATTTTTATGTCGTTTTGTGAAAATTAAAAAAATTAATTTTAGACCACAATAGAAATTTAATTTGGTAAAATATACATCGTTTTTGAATTCATATTATCAAAATTTACTTATGGTGAAATTTTGGTGTTTTTCTAAAAAAATTTAATTTTTTATGAATAGTGAAATTACTGCACTTTTTTTTATATCGACTTTTTAATTTAAATAATTATTTAATTTTAAATTTAATTTAATGTCACAATAGGTAAATAATACATATATTAATCCAATTTAGGATATTAGAATATTTTTTATGTTAAATTTATATATAAAAATTCATTGAACTTTTTAACGTCTCTTTTACCAGCCTTCTAGTCACATTTGCGGGATTAACATTAAATAAAAATTTTCTACTTATGTGAATTTAATTTCAAAAAATATACACACATGGTTATAATAAGTATTAATAATGTGGTCTAATAGGATCAAAATAATTTTTGTTGAATAACAACCTTTGGGTTTTATTTGTTGTGGTTAAAGGTAAATATTGTAATTAAAGTTAAGAATAATATTATAAGAATATAAAATTACCAAAAATCTTGTCCTGATTTCATTTTATAAGTATATTTATATCTAAATAACCCTTAGCTATAGAATAATATCCTTTTTAGGCAACTTGTGTATGATTAGTACATTTATTATATTTTATATAAAGAAGAGTAAAAAATTTCATATTCAATTTTTAATAAATAGTTTTTTTAATATGAGGTTATTTAAGTGATTTGGTCGACTATACATAGTATTTATAAATCTATGAAATTTATCTAAACCATGATAATTTATTTATAATTTTTATACATTATATAATTAAATTAAATAGTGACACGATAATGATGTTGTAATTGTTTAATTAATTGAGATATCAAATTAATGATATTAAAAATATTAAAATAATTAAAATTTGACATAATTAATGAATTTCACTAAGTTTATTCATAAATTAAAAATTTTAGTGAGATAATTAAAGTATTGGTTTGGAGTTATCATTTTGGTTTGATATTTTTATAAATGTAAATATTGAATACTTTTAAAATTGACGTAAATGATATTATAAAATTAATACGATTTTATTAAATGGTGTAAAACTCATAAAAATATATGGTTCTTACAAATAACTTTAATAATTTAAAATATTTCATAAATTATCCAATTGGGATTCTTTTGGCATTTTATTGTAACTATATTAACCCTATTGTGTAAAAATACAAGAAGACTTGTCAAGAGTTAAAATATTTAACTGAGGGTTAAATCCAAAATATAAAGATAATTTTATGTTTTAAACAAGTGTAAAATTAATTGGTTGACGGTATTGCAACCCATATTAAAATTTTCCTCAAAATCAATTACTTTGGATCTATTTGAAACCAAAAACCAATTTATAATAAATTAATATTCAAAGATCTTCAAAAATGTCCCCCCACATCTCTTGTAAAAGGGAACTTATCTTTCTCTTTAATTAATACTTATAAAGACCTTTATCTCATCCAACTTCTTCCCATTTACTCTTCCAACATCCTAAATTCGTTATGCTGTGAATAAAGCCATCCTACCATGCCCTTTTGTACAAAACAAAAAGAGATTCCCGAAAAGGAGGTAATTGTTTTTTCACATCTTTCAAAGTTCATTTCTTCTTATACATCCTATTTTTTTGTTGTTTCCATTATAATAAATTACTAAATAATCTAATATATGGTTATATTTTTTCATTATTATTTAAAAAAATTCCTCCTTTAACCCGTCCTTTGAAAAATAATTTCAATATGTGTGCGTATGTACAACTTACTCTCTCCATGACGTGGTGTAATCTGTTTTTCATTACACTTTAATTTATGGGTATAAAGATGAATTTAAATGATTTAAATAATAAAAATAACATGATATTGTTGTTTTAAAATTCATATTACATCAAATTACAAACCATTTAACACTTAAATAAATGATACAACCGCTTCAGCGTATGTATGACTTACCATCTCCACGACAAGATAAGATTCATATTCTACGTTTACCATTCAAGAATGATTATAAAAATATATTATGAATAAGTATGAAACATACGACATATTAATTATGTTGGAATTATATATATATATATATATGTTCATATATGTCATTCACTTACTTCCATTCAATACGATAAGAAAATAGAAACAACCTTCATGTGTACATAAGACCAACCATATCCATGAACGATGTATTTCTTTTCATATATCTACATATTATATATATATATATTATAAATATATATGATATATAAATCATGTTAAAAATTATTAATGTAATTAAATCATGATAAATTCAATAAGATCAATAATAATAATCCAAAACAAGTACGATAATGAAAGTGATTATTACCTGAAATGTTGCTTTAACATGAAAATTATTAATAAATGGGAAATATAAATATATTAATGAATATTATATGTTATAATAAATATTATTATTATTCTTGTATAAGTTAATACTATTTTTAAAACCATTATACAAGAGTTTCATACATGTACATAGTGTATCAGACCTAAGGTTAGGGGATTTTTGTCTCACATTTTATTTATGTGATATACATGTTAAGTTCACCACCTTTTCCTTCGGTGTGGTGTATGTACTGAACATGATTTTAATCTATATATTATACATAAATTTATGTGTATTCACATATCCATTTTATGATCCTTCTTTCATGGGTTTTAAGATTCAAAAGTAACTAAATCGGTAAAATGTTATGTCTCATATTGCCTTCTTTGAGACTCATGTTTTGTTATTCACCTAAACTCGTTTTCAAAGAGCATATATTTCCATTTTACCTGATATATAATGAATATAAATGTTTTCATCATATTCTATTATTAATTTAACTAAATTTATTATATGGAGAGTATGATCCCAAGTTACCAAGTTATAAGAGTTTATTGAGACAATCCTATCATTTTTTCGAGATTCTTTATGTTTATGAATACTTTAATGAAATATTATGATCCATATATAAAACAAATCATGGAATTAATTATCCTGTGGGTATTCATGATATCATCATGTATTAGTACCATATTTTTACTCTTTGGTACATAATAATGTGTTTTTAAGAAATCTATACTTTACCATTCCTTCTGTCAGAAATCTATGTTTTCTAAAAAGGGTTTCCAAAAATATTATACCATTATCCTATAAACATTAAAACACATTTTTACCGTTTTTTAAATTACCAATATCTTCCAGGGAATGTTCTTATAATTTTCTGAACAATGAATATTTCTATCTTTTTTACCGCGCAAAAGGAATGTTATTTTGTCCTCATGCGACAAGTATAAATTTACCTATAGTCACTTCCTTGAAACTTCCCTTTCATTTTTAAAAGGTTAATCATTAAGATATTTTTTTGTAAGTAATTTCAAGGGAAATAGTTTTCAAAATGATTTCAATTCTAATTTATATGTTTTAAAATCAATTTTATATGAAAATGATTTTCAAATGGTTTTATGCATTAAAAATACTTTTTCAATCAAGAAAGGATATTTTTATAAAGAAATGTTTTTGAAAGATGTTTTAAAATTATTTTCCATCTAATATGAAATATGTTGAAGTTACTCATACCCTTTTATGAAATGTTTTATGGGTTCTATTAATATCTTTTATAAGAATGGGTTATTCTTAATGTCATGGTCTTTATAAAATCTATTTCTTTTCCATGGGTTATATGCTTTTGAAACCCACTTCTATTTCATGGGTTATGCTTCAATGAAATGATTATGAAACCTATTCCCCTTCCATTGGTTATGATGTAGTGAAATGTTATTTCATCCCATTTAATTTTTTTGGGTTTATGATTTGATGTTTATAAAACCCATAATATTTCATGGGTCATGATATGATAAATTTCTTATTGCACAACCATGTTTGATTTCATTATATAATCTGTGGGACTAAAATATAACGACCCATACTTTACATAAATTTTAATACTTCAAAATTGAAACATACTTATTACAACATATAAAAAAACCATGGAAGGACCTTATAGGTATAGAGTCTTTAGAAACTGGGAAACATAAACAACTGGTTCATAAAGCAACTACTTTGCCTCCCATTTATTTCATCATATCTAGAGTCCCTTTTTGGCATATCCTACTTAATAACCTTCTTCCTGACCTGGGGAAATAAAACATACAAAAGGGTGAGATCAAATGCTCAGTAAGGGTAAACAAAAGAAATATCAATCACATCATATACATAAGAACATAACTTTTGGAAATATTAACCTGCAAAAGAAATCACAATTTCATAACATGGGATAAATCATAGTAGTGAAATGTAATCCCAATAATAATAACTTAAAACATGAAACTTTGTGGCATACACACATAATCATAGAGAATCATTTCATATTTTTCAAGAATCATTGCCAAAATTATCTTAGTGGACAAAGTCCATTTCTGAGCCGAGTTCACTCCTCGTTTCAGTCTTGTTTCACTGAACCGGTTTAACCTGCCATTCCAGCCATGTCTATCTCATGAGATATAAAATCTTTACCCAATGCATTGGAGGGAGATATAGTTTCCACCCATATCATAATGATACCATTCTTATGTGTGCCGCAAAATCATAAACCATACATCATAGCATAACCCATGTAATAAAAATGGGATTCTTAAACATCGTGACATAATAAAACAATTCATATAAGATAAAGGAATTAATAAAAATAATTCTATCACAGCATAATCAAATCAATTTAATAATATTGATAGAAACAGAACCCTTTATTATCTTAGATGGAAAATAATTTTGATAAAACACTTGAACTCCATTCTTGAGGAAAATATCCTTTCTACTTCAAAAACACTTTCCTTTATTAACATGTATTACAATTTTAAACTAAAAGAAGTTGATTAAAAATAAAATTGAAAATTTGTAAAGGAATCTTCTTGGAAATAATGTTTTAAAAATCCATTCATTCCATATAAAAGAAAACATTCTTCTTGTACTTTTGTCAGAAAATTCAAAAAGTACCTCGTACGAAAAACGACAAAAGATTCCATTCATATCTTTTACTAAAAACTCACCTAAGGGTAAAATTTGATATAAACTATTGTAGAAGGATATAAATATTACATATTTAGGAAACATGGATGTGGATGATAAAATACACCCTAGTAAATTTCAAAGTATAAACAATCTCGGATAAAAATGAGATTGTGATATTTCCCTTACCTTAGGTCTGATTTGCTTTGTAAGTGTCCGAACCTCCTGTATAATGATTTAAATAATGTTATTGACTTATTACATAATCATACTTATTTTTATGATATCATATATGGTCATATTATTATATTCTTATTAGTAATATTTCATTCCTACTTGTTTATTCGGGCGTTTATTACTTTTTGTTCTTATGCGTGTTTCGTCAAATAAATTCTTATCTTTCTTTTTAGGTTATATAAACCTCATTTCCAGAATGGTATTAGTGTAATATATGTCATATTTATTCACTCAATTCGTTTATATAATCATTATTCAATGAAGATCATGTAGAACGAGTCGCATCACATCGTGGAGACGGTATTCCGTACGTAAGCACGAGCGATGATTTTGTTCCCATGATCGTGGAATTGTATTGGAGTGTATGTATACTATTTCAGAATCAATATTACTTTACAATAATCATATATATTCATTCTTTACACCATTATACCCATCCAAGTAAGGTGGTTGTGTAAAATAGATTACACCACGACGTGGAGACGGTATTACGTACGTACGCACACGCGGTGATTTCATTTTCCGTAGGATGGATAGATGGTGAAATAGGGTTGTTTCATACTTATAATAACATATCAGTATATGAGTGATACTGATGTTATTACATCATAATGAAACAACTAAATAAGAAGATGTGGAAGAATAAATAAAGTTGAAATAATTGGTAACGAACATTACCTGTTCTTTGAAGCGCCTCTTTGAGACCTCCTTTTAGGGCACTAAAATTGGTCTTTGAAGAATACCAGGACCTCTAGGATGTTTTAAATGAAGTGGAGAGGAGAAATTGGCAGGTTTTGGCCGATCTTGAAGGATCAAAGTGGTGTGAGGAAGAGGGGGAGGAGGTTCCTTTTTATAAGGGAGGAGAGGGCTCCTTTGGAAAAACTAAAAATATTATTTTATTATAAAGCCAAATTAGGTTTTAAATAGCTTCAAATTGATTTATTTCGAAGATAAGGTGGGGATGGGTCGACATACTCTCATCAAATAGAATTTAGACAAGTTTAGGTTCCTATTTTTACCTTATCATTTAGATTTAACATTAAGTTAAATAATTTTACTTTTACCGTGTCTTCTTGTGTTCTTATACTATAAGTTTAATAAATTTACTATAATCCGCCAAAAGAACCCCAAGTTGTTTATTATTAATATATATAACCTTATCTAAGTCATTTCGCCTAACCTTATATTTTTAGGAATAAAATAACAATTAATAATATAATATTTGTTTTAGAAGACTATTTTATGTCAATTTTGACACTATTTAGTAATTGATTTTTTTAAAAATCATAACATAATTATTAGTACGAAAAAAGTTAATTAAATCAATACTAACATGTCATATTAACCTATAAAATTATTTTAATTCATAAAAAGTCTCAAATTATATTTATTTGGGTATTTATAACATCAATTATGTCAATATTTCATTAATAATATAATTACTGCATCATCTTTGTGTCATAAATAAATTAAATTATATAAAGTCTAAAAATTAAAAATAAAATATCATTATGTAGGAAATATTTTTATCTTTATAATTAATATTTATAGTCTAATTTATCTTATGTATAACCCTATATTAAAAATTAGTTTCTTATTAAACATTGATTTTAACTATTTTAACCCTTCTTTAAATAAATTAATAATAAATGTCCTAATCTAATCCAAGTGGGCCTAAATGGTCGTATTTTATTACTAAGGTTGTTTTTGTTCGAATTACACTTATCCAATAGAATTAGGACATGTGTTAGGGTAATAATAATATCATTTTTACCCGTAATTACCCTATTTACTTTTAACCGTGGAAAATAAAAGTAAAAAGTTACTATTCACCAATAAATATTTTCATCTCATTGAACCACATTTTACTTACTGACATCAACCATGTCTCTCGGATTTTTGAAATTACACTCACAGAAGCGGTAAAATTATGTTTTATGAAAAATTCAGTTTTTTAACTACCACTTAGTGGTTTCACTATTCATCAAAAATTGAAAGTTTTCAGAAAAATACCAAAATTTCACCCTAGGCTAATTTCGATATTCTGAATCCAAAAATGAAGTCAATTTTTAAAAATAAAATTTACAAAATTTCAAAAATTGGTTACTACTAATCATAATTTCTAGTTTTAATAATATTTTAATAGCATATCGTTGTTTAGTGAAATTCGGTATTGCGTACGACGCAAGCTATTGAGGAAGGTCGTGATTGCGTGTAAAGGAAGCCGAGCAAGTGTTGTGTGTAGTAAAAGATTTTTTTGAAGATTTATATAACATAAAATTCCCGGGTGTTACATTCTACCCCCCTTAAAATGAATTTCACCCTCGAAATTCGTCACTTTGTAACAAATAGATGAGGATACCTCTCCCTCATCATATCTTCAAGCTCCCATGTAGCTTCTTCTAATTTGTGGTTCCTCCATAAAACTATCACCAATCGAGTGGTCTTTTTTCGTTGGACTTTTTCGCTACGATCCAGAATATCTATCAGCTGTTCTTCATAAGAAAGATCTTGCTCCAGTGGTACAACTTCTGAGCTGAGTACATGTGAAGGATCATGTATGTACTTTCTCAGGAGAGATACATGGAACACATTATGAACATGATAGAGATTTTGTGGAAGAGCCAATCAGTAAGATACCTTCCCAACACGATCCAGTATTTCGAAAGGACCGATATATCTAGGGCTCAACTTCCCCTTCTTTCCAAATATCATGACCCTCTTCTAAGGAGATATTCGTAAGAACACTTTATCACCCACTTGAAACTCTAGGTCTTTTCTTCGGTTGTTGGCATAACTTTTTTTTCAACTTTGAGCTACTCTTATGTGTTGTTGAATAGATCTGACCTTTTCTACTAATTCATCAATGAGATCAGGTCCTAATAGCTTTCTTTCCCCAACTTCATCCTAGAAAGTTGGAGTCCTGCATTTCTTTCCATAGAGAGCTTCATAAGGAGCAATCTGAATATTAGAGTGAAAGCTATTATTATAAGAAAATTCTACCAAAGGTAGGTGTTGATCCCAACCACCTTTGAAATCCATAGAGCAAGCTCTCAACATATCTTCTAGAGTTTTAATTGTTCTATTAGACTGACCGTCTGTCTGAGGATGATAAGCAGTGCTGAAAATCAACTCTATATCCAGAGTATGCTGAAGAATTCGCCAGTACTTTGAGGTAAACCTCAGATCCCGATCAGAAATAATAGAAAGTGGTACTCCATGCAATCTTACAACTTCCTTCACATATATCCTAGTAAGCTGATCCAGAGAGAAATCCTCTCTAATAGCGATGAAGTGTGTAGACTTTGTAATATGATCAACTATGACCCAGATAGAATTATTGCCTTTGGATGTTTTAGGAAGTCTGGTGAAAAAGTTCATAGTGATGTTTTCCCATTTCCATTCGGGTATGGGTAATGGTTGTAACATCCCCCTAGACTTCTGTCTCTCAGCTTTAACTTGCTGACAAACCAAACATCGATAGACATATTCAGCAACATCTCTTTTCATGCCATCCCACCAGAAGTACTCTTTCAGGTCCCTATACATCTTCGTGCTTCCAGGATGAATAGAGAATGTAGAACTATGAGCCTCATCCAGAAGCTCCTTCTTTAATTCAGGAATGGGAGGAACACAAACCCGATTCCTGAACTTTATTATCCCATCACAATCAAGGATGAATTCAGGAAAATTTCTCACCATCTTTTGTAACTTGACATCTTCTTTCTGTGCCTCTTTAATCTTCACATGTATAGATGGTTAAACATTCATTTGAAAAATATACGATTTTCCCCTGTCATTATAATTCCAAGATCCATCCATTGTAAATCCAAAAATATTGGATCTTTTTATCCTCATCATGGATAAACTGGCATGGTCTTGTTGACTTAATGCATCTACCACCTTGTTTGCTTTCCCATGGTGTTAATGGATTGAGCAGTCGTAATCCTTAATCAGCTCCAAACATCATCTTTGACGCATATTCAGCTCCTTTTGTGTGAAAATATACTTTAAACTTTTATGATCAGTAGAAATGTCACACCTTTCTCCATAAAGATAATACCTCCAAATAATTAATGCAAAGATTACCGCAGCTAACTCGAAATCATGAGTTGGGTAATTTTGCTCATGGATTTTCATCTGTCATGAGGCATAAGCTATCACCATATCATCTTTCATAAGAACACACCCCAATCCCTTCTTGGATGCATCACTGTAGATCACAAACCTTTCTCCACTACAAGGCAGTGTGAGAACAGGTGCACTAGATAACCTTCTTTTCAACTCCTTGAAATTCTCTTCACATTCCTCCGTCCAAACAAACTTAACTCTTTTCCGAGTCTACTTGGTGAGTGGATTAGATAATCATGAAAAATCTTTCACAAAACATCGATAATATCCAGCCAAAACAAGAAAATTTCAGATCTCAGTTACTTTTGTTGGTCTCGACCATCTTTCCATAACCTCTGTTTTTGCTGGATCCACAGATATCCCCTCTTTTGAGACTATGTGACCCAAAAATGAAACTTATAAAAGCCAAAATTCACACTTGGTAAATTTGGCATAAAGCTTCTCCTTTCTCAGGGTCTTTAATATAATTCTGAAGTGATATTCATGTTCTTCCTTGCTCTTTGAATAGACAAGAATATCGTCTATAAAGACTACCACAAACTGATCAAGATAGTCTCTAAAGACTCTATTCATCAGATCCACGAAGATAGCAGGGGCATTAGTAAGACCAAATGGCATCACTATAAATTCATAGTGTCCATACCTTGTACGAAAAGTTGTCTTTGGTATATCCTCCCTTTTGACCCTTAATTGATGATACCCTTAATGAAGATCAATCTTGGAAAAGTATTGAGCTCTGTGTAGTTGGTCAAATAAGTCATCAATGTGTGGGAGATGATATTTTTTCTTGATAGTGATCTTCTTAAGTTCTCGATAATCAATGCAGAGTCTCATTGATCCATCTTTCTTCTTAACAAACAGAACAGGTGCTCCCCAAGGTGACGCACTTGGGCGTATGAATCCTTTATCAAGATTCTCTTAGAGTTGCTTCTTCAATTCCAGTAACTCAATTGGGTCCATTCTAAAAGGTATCTTTGAAATAGGCAAAACACCCAATACGAGTTCTATTGAAACTCAACTTCATGATTTGGTGGAAGACCCGGTAATTCCTCCGGAAAGAAATCATCAAACTCCCTTACAATGGGAATATTTTTAATCGTGAGTTTCTCACCAACCATTTGAGATAAATAACCTTCATTTAGTGGAATCAAGAACCATAAGATGGAAGAAATTTCCACTGGAAGGTTATGTTCATCCTTGCATCGATAGATGATCATAGATTGATCTGGAATATGAAATGTGACTTCCCTTCTTTGGAAATTGATATGAGTTCCATGTAGAGAAAGCCAATCCATGCCAAGAATCGCATCAAATTCCACTATCGGAAGGATCACATGATTTGCAGGAAGCACGTTCCCACAAACTTCAATCAGAGAAGAATTATAAACTTTTGATGCGACTGTTGTGCCATTAGGAGTTGTCACAGCTAACTCAACATCTAATTGTTGAGGTAATACGGTGATACCCTTAGAAAATTCTTCGGAAATAAAGGAGTGGGTGGATCCAGAATCAAATAAAACATTTGCTACTTTAGAGTGGATGGTAAGTGTACCTTTCACCACATCGTTATCGTACTCCACATCGCTGATAGAAATTTCTTGTGACTTTCCTTTGTCTTTAGCCATAATAGTTTGTTGATGTCAACCGTCATCATCAACCCTTGGATTTGGGCATTGATAGGCATAATTCCCCATCTCCCTGCACTTGAAACATTGAAGTGTAGTAGGTTCATTCTGTGTATCCCTTACTTTTTTTGCATCTTTAGACATATTCTTCCCATCATTGCGGCATTCAAATTCCATATGACCTTCCTTTCCACATTTAAAACATTTACTTGTCCCTTTAAGACAACTCCCTCCATGTTTCTTTCCACAATTTGAGCATAAGGGAAATCTCATCTTCTTTTCAGTGTGCTCTTTAGATTTTCCATTGAATTCCATTTTCCTCTTCTTATCAAACCCATATGACTGATGGGTTACTCCAATATCCATCTCAACTTTGAGAGAACATCAAACGATTTCCTCGTAGCTATTGAAGTCCCTTATGGATAACACCCTTCGAAGACTTGGTTTTAAGCCACTAAAGAATCGATCGATCTTTCTCTCAGGTTGGATAATAATAACAGAAGCATACCTTGCAAGTCTTGTAAAATATGCTTCATAGGTACCAATAGATTCATCATCCTTTTGCTTCAGTTCAAGAAACTCTTTCTCCATCATTGTTTGGAGAATACTAGGGAAGTACTTATTGAAAAATAAGTTCTTGAACTCGTGTCATTCTATGTACTCAATTTCATCTCATTGTCTCGTATTCTTGATAAGATTCCACCATTGATTAGCATCACCTTCCAAACGATACACTGCTAAGATGACTTTATCATGTTCAGAACATTGACGAACTGAAAATATCTTTTCAATAGTACTAATCCATTGTTCAGCAACTAATGGACTAGTAGACCCACTGAATGAAGGTGGACGCTGCCTCATGAAGGATACAACAAAATTTTGCTCCTTCCTTTGCTCGTTTGGAAGTCCTGCATGATTCATAGCTTGAGAAATTTGTGTGAGCATGGCTACAAGATTTTGAATTCTAGCTCCCATAATGTTTGGTTTCTCAGTGGGACAATCATTGCATTTCCCGTCACATTCCGCATTAACACGGTTCCTTCGGGTTCCAGCCATTGACTAAAACCAAGAAGAATAGTGTGAGAAACACTAATTATAATAGAAAAACCACATAATCAAGAATAAAATTTCACACTTAAGGTCTTATCCTAGGTTATTCATGGCCATTTCTAAAACACTAATATTGTGTTCTATGCTTAGATTTATCCTTAGTGTTCTTACTAAGGCTTTCACATCCTAGTTTCCAAAGGTTGACTATTCCTTTCCTCTGATACCAACTATAAAGACCCATACTTTACATACATTGTTAATACTTCAAAATTGAAACATACTTATTATGAAATATAACAAAACCATGGAAGGAATTTATAGGTATAGATTCTTTAGAAACTGGGAAACATAAACAACTGGTTCATAAAGAATCTACTTTGCCTCCCATCTATTTCATAAGATCTAGAGTCCCTTTTTGGAATATCCTACGTAATAACCTACTTTCTGACCTGGGGAAATAAAACATACAAAAGGGTGAGCTCAAATGCTCAGTAAGGGTAAACAAAAGAAATATCAATCACATCATATACATAAGAACATAACTTTTGGAAATCTTAACCTGTAAAAGAAATCATAATTTCATAACATGGAATAAATCATAGTAGTGAAATGTAATCCCAATAATCATAACTTAAAACATGAAACTTTGGGTCATACACACATAATCATAGAGAATCATTTCTTATTAGCCAAGACTCATTGCCAATACTATCTTAGTGGACAAAGTCCATTTCTGAACCGAGTTCACTCTTCGTTTCAGTCCAGTTTCACTGAACCGGTTTAACCTGTCGTTCCATCCATGTCGATCTCATGAGATATAAAATCTTTACCCAATGCATTGGAGGGAGATATAGGTCCCACCAATCTCATAATGATACCATTCTTATGTGTGCCACAAAATCATAAACCATACATCATAGCATAACCCATGTAATAAAAATGGGATTCTTAAACATCGTGACATAATAAAACAATTCATATAAGATAAAGGAATTCATAAAAATAATTCCATCACAACATAATCAAATCAATTTAATAATATGGATATAAACATAACCCTTTAATATCTTAGATGGAAAATAATTTTGATAAAACACTTGAACTCCATTCTTGAGGAAAATATCCTTTCTACTTCAAAAACACTTTCCGTTATTAACATGTCTTACAATTTTAAACTAAAATAAGTTGATTAAAAATAAACATGAAAATTTGTAAAGGAATATTCTTGTAAATAATGTTTTAAAAATCCATTCATTCCGTATAAAAGAAAACATTCTTCTCGTACTTTTTTCGGAAAAGTCAAAAAGTGCCTCGGACGAAAAACGACAAAAGATTCCTTTCATTTCATTTACTAAAAACTCACCGAAGGGTAAAATTGGATATAAACTATTGTATAAGGATATAAATATTACATATTGAGGAAACATGGATGTGGATGATAAAATACACCCCAGTAAATTTCAAAGTATAAACAATCTCAGAAAAAAATGAGATTGTGATATTTCCCTTACCTTAGGTCCGATTTGCTTCGTAAGTGTCTGAACCTCCTGTATAATGATTTAAATAATGTTATTGACTTATTCCAGAATCATAAATATTTTTATGATATCATATATGGTCATATTATTAGCTTCTTATTACTAATATTTCATTACAACTTGTTTATTCGGGTGTTTATTACTTTTTGTTCTTATGCGTGTTTTGTCGAATAAATTATTATCCTTCATTTTAGGTTATAGGTGCCTCATTTACATAATGGTATTAGTGTAATATATATCATATTTATTCACTCAATTCATTTATATAATCATTATTCAATGAAGATCATGTAGAACGAGTCGCATCACATCGTGGAGACGGTATTCCGTATGTACGCACGAGCGATGATATCATTACCATGATTGTGGAATTGTATTGGAGTGTATATATACTATTTTAGAATCAATATCACTTTACAATAATCATATATATTCATTATTTACACCATTATACCCATCCAAGTAAGGTGGTGGTGGAAAATAGATTACACCACGGCATGGAGACGGTATTCCGTACGTACGCATGCGCCGTGATTTCATTTTCCGTAGGATGGATAGATGGTGAAATAGGTTTGTTTCATACTTATAATAACATATCCGTATATGATTGATACTGATGTTGTTACTTCATAATGAAACAACTAAAGAAGAATTAGTGGAAGAAGAAATAAAGTTGAATGAATTTGTAACAGACATTACCTCTTCTTTGAAGCACCACTTTGAGACCACCTTTTAGGGAACTAAAATTGG
Source organism: Viscum album (assembly GCA_963277665.1). NCBI lineage: Eukaryota > Viridiplantae > Streptophyta > Magnoliopsida > Santalales > Viscaceae > Viscum > Viscum album. The sequence continues at coordinate 790,246,606 of OY728166.1, forward strand.
TCATTGAAGAAGACCAGGACCTCTAGGATGTTTCTAGTGAAGTGGAGAGGAGAAATTGGTAGGGTTTGTCCGAGATTGAAGGATCAAAGTGGTGTGAGGAAGAGGGGTAGGAGGTGTCCTTTTATAAGGGAGGAGAGGGGCTCCTTTGGAAAAACTAAAAATATTATTTTATTATAAAGACAACTTCGGTTTTAAATAGCTCCAAATTAATTTATTTCGAAGATAAGGTGGGGATGGGTCTAAATCCCTCATAAAATAGAATTTAGACAAGTTTAGGTTCCTATTTTAACCTTATCATTTAGATTTAACATTAAGTTAAATAATTTTACTTTTACTGTGTCTTCTTGTGTTCTTATACTATAAGGTTAATAAACATACTATAAGCAGCCAAACGAACCCCAAGTTGTTTATTATTAATATATAGAACCTTATATAAGTCATTTTTCCAAACCATATATTTTTAGGAATAAAATAACAATTAATAATATAATAAGTGTTTTAAAAAACTATTTTATGTCAATTTTGACACTATTTAGTAATTGATTTTTGTGAAAATCATAACAGAATGATTAGTTAGAAAAAGGATAATTAAATCAATAATAACATGTCATATTAACCTATAAAATTAGTGTAATTCATAAAAAGTCTCAAATTATATTTATTTGGGAATTTATAACATCAATTATGTCAATATTTCATTAATAAGATAATTACTGCATCATTTTGTGTCATAAATAAGTTAAATGATTTAAAGTCTAAAAATTACAAATAAAATATACTTATGTAGGAAATATTTTTATCTTTCTAATGAATATTTATAGTCTAATTTATCTTATGTATAACCCTATATTAAAAATGATTTTCTTATTAAACATTGATTTTAACTATTTTAACCCTTCATTAAATAAATTAATAATAAATGTCCTAATCTAATACAAGTGGGCCTAAATGGTCATATTTTATTCCTAAGGTTGTTTTTGGTCGAATTAAACTTATCCAATATAATTAGGACATGTTTTAGGGTAATAATAATATCATTTTTACCGTTAATTACCCTATTTACTTTTACCGTGGTAAATAAAAGTAAAAAGTTACTATTCACCAAAAATTATTTTCATCTCATTGAACGACATTTTACTTAATGAAATCAACCGTGTCTCTTGGATTTTTGAAATTCCCCTCACAGAAGTGGTAAAATTAATTTTTATGAAAAATTCAGTTTTTTAACTACCACTTAGTGGTTTCACTATTCATCAAAAATTGAAAGTTTTCAAAAAAATACCAAAATTTTACCCTAGGCTGATTTCGATATTCTGAATCCAAAAATGAAGTTAATTTTGAAAAATAAAATTTAAAAAATTTCAAAAAGTGGTTATTACTATTCATAACGGCTAGTTTTAATAATATTTTAATAGCATATCGTTGTTTAGTGAAATTCGGTATTGCGTACGACACAAGCTATCGAGGAAGGTCATGATTGCGTGTAAAGCAATCCGAGCAAGTGTTGTGTGTAGTAAAATATTCCTTTGATGACTTATATAACATAAAAGTCTCGGGTGTTACACTATATCTCCCTCAAATGAATTGGGTAATGATAAATGTTTTATGAGATCAAAGGGAACATGAGAGAACATCCCAATCCTAAAATAGGAGGGAACATGGGAGGGAATCTGAATCCCGAACCAAGAGGGTATATTGGAGGACATCTCAATACCAAAAGAGAGTACATGAGAGGACATCCCAACCCCAAAACAAAAGGGAACACGGGAGGGAATCCCAAGCCCAAAGAAGGTACATGGTTGATTAAACCATGCCTAACATGTTACGAAGGCCTTGGTAAGTTGCCTTTACATAGGGTTTTCATGTTATTATGTGTTTTCCACAATTCCATGTTTTATTCTTATTTTATGATCTCATGGATCATGTTTATTATTTATTTATGATTCATGTCAATATTTATTATGATATTTGATATGCAGGGTATGATCTTGAAATGCTTTGGTAATGTTCAATACTCTTTTGTTCATGTTATTATTAGGCATTTCTTTATTTATCCTTACTGAGCATTTGAGATCATCCTTTTCTTATGTTTCCCTTATCTAGGTTATGAAGAAATGTTTTATGTAGAAGTACTATAGGTGTATATATTTATGAGAGATGTTGAATATATTTAACCAGGATAGATGATTTTGTTTCCATGTTTCCAAAGGCACTAAACTATTACAATCCTTAGGAATGTATTTTAGTAATGTACTAAATATTCATCTAAAATGATATAATATCCACATATGTTAATCCTAGGTCACTTAAATTATAGACCATTAATGATAAATCACCACAGAAAAATTAATATTAAAATAAAAAATTCTAGCACATCATTATGATTTAGTGTTATTAATTGAAAAATTGACATCTTTATCACCTTCAAACACTATTCCATCAATTTCCCCCTTTAAATCACATGGAATTATTATTATGTAATAGATAATAAAAGTTTCATAGCATAAATTCAATAAAATATAACATCATAAAACATTTTATTCCACTTCAGGTCTCTATTAAATCACACAAATAATTTTATTCCATAGGATACTTAATTTCCTACAATATTCTAAGATAAAAATAATAGAATTTCACATGTGTTCTAACTATTAATCTATAGCAAATCATGTAAGAACATCCATCTTTGAATTGTTATCTTATTTAATATCATATAATCTAAAAAAAACTAAATTCAAATATTAGATTAACCATAAAACATTAGTGTAGTGAACTATAAGTTCAATGATGTTCCTAACCACTCACCTCATGTAATATTACCATTACTCATAGGGATTAGAAGCCTAATTCCCACTCTGATTACAAAATATCAAGAACCCACTAAGAACTAAAAGAAAAATATAATTAAAAATAAAATAAACTAAAAATATTTTCTTTTTAACTAAACCTAAAGGAAAAAATATACACACCATATTAACACAAAAAATAAATTGTTAGTCTTCTTAGAACATGAAATTTCAATTTTATATACTATCATGAAAACTAAAAATTAATATTATTTATATACATTAGAAATAAATTCAATTATTTCATGTGACTTTTTATCAAAAAACCCACCAATATTGACTATACACTTTCATCAATGTCCATCATTAAAAAATTTACCATGATTTTACATATTTTAACAACATTAAAATTAAATCGTAGAAACATAGAAAAAAATAAATAGAAAAACATCTCGTATACATTTCTTCATAGAATTTTTCCTTAATATACATTTATTTAATCATGATTAGTTTTTCTTAAATAAAGACATTCCACTTCCATTATTCTATAATTACATTGCCCTTAAATTTATTGAAATAATATATACAAAACAAGTATCCTTAAATTCCACTATAAGTTAATTGATTAAATCATTAGTTAATCATATTATCAATTCTCCTAATCTATTATGTAAAATTTCTTTGGTTAACCATCTCAAATCATACTAGAAAAAAGTAACCAATTGTTATAGAAAATCATATTGCATTATCAAATATATCCATTTGATTTTAGTTTTAAAATTCATTATTAATAACCTATTTTGAGTTATGATTTTATATATTCAAAGTAATTATTGGGGGATTTGAATATTGAAGGATGTCTTCTGGAAGAAAAATTGTTTTTCTTGACCATAAATAAGAATGGTGGTAGAACGGTAAACAAAACAAAACCACATATTGAATGTTTTACGATGTTGATTTCAAAATTCAATATCTATTTTGTAACTAAATAGTCCATTTATATGTGTAACAATGTTCTTTGGAGGACCATGATGAGTGATAAGCTGAAAATTTTGGGGGAAAAAATTATTTACATAGGTTTTGGGAAATGAGCACCATGGTAGAGTACACTATCGACCAGAGAAAAGTATTGTCCTAACATGATATTAGACCACTTTCATAACCAGTTTTGGTATCAAAAAATTAGGAACATCTCATGAAAAGGTAGCACAGGCTTGGGTTGATGCATAAGAGTCCAACAAATCATCAAATAGGAGATTTAAGGGAATCTAAGGGCCAACCATGAATTTATGGAATTTTTTGTAGTCTTTTGTCCATCACTTCCACCAGATACTGTCCTGTGATGTGATATAAATATATCAAGGATGGAAAAATTATATTGAGCACCAGGTAATGGTCCTAGTGGTGGTCTGGATGATGAAATTTCATGTGATGGTGATGATGATGGCGATGTTGATGGCGATGGTGATGGCAATGGCGATGGAAATGGAGATAGTGAGGATGATGGTGATGACGACGACGATGATGATAATGAGGATGATGGGGTCGATGGTGATGGTGAAGATGATGAGGGAGAGATTGACCCATTATATTTTTGACTGATATTATTGGGATTTAATGTTTGATGATTAGTTGTGATTTTTTTTAAAAATAATGAATTAATAAATTAATCATTTAAACTATATAAACAATGAAATATTAAAAATGAATAAAGATTAAAATAGAAACAAAAAAATAAATTTTTAAATTTTTAAATAAGAGATTTATAAAAAGTACTGATTATTAATGAAAAAATAATAATTGTTTAATAATTTAAATATGAATATATTAAAATTAAAATGAATAAATATTAATTATATAAACTGTACACATATTAAAAGTATCGAATATTAATATTTAGAAATGTATAAATAACTATCAAAATTGAATATATTACATAAATATTAAATGAATAAATATTACTAAAACTATAAAAAATGAAGAAATTGTAGAAAATAATAAAATTGAGAAATATAAAAAAATTAATAAACAACATTAAACCAATAATATTTAAAAATGAATAAAATTTAATAATTAAAAATATATATTTTATAAGAGATGTTCCAAAAATAAATAATATTAATTTTAACCATTCCAAAAATATTAAAAATTATATAATTCTAAAATAAAAATGAATAAATATAAATATGTATATTTAAATATGAGAGATTCAAAATAAATTTCTAATTAAAAATTAATAAATAATAATTTTATGTAGATTTAAATTAAAAAAATTAAAAAAAATAATAATAATAATTAATTATATAAATGAGTAGATATTAAAAATTAATAAAAATTAACAATTAAATGTGAAGAAAATGAAGAAAAATAAAAAATAAATCAATAATTTTAATTCTATAAATTAGGAAAATATTAAAAATTAATAATTATTATATTAAAAATAAAAAATTATGGAAATTATATTTTAAAATAAGATATTTATAAAAAATCTACTCATTATTTATGAATAAAGAATAATTATATAATGATTTAAATATAAATATATCAAAATTAAAATAAATAAATATTGATTATTGAAATTGTATACATATTAAATGTACTGAATATTACTTTTAAAAAATGTATAAATAATTATCAAAATAGAATATATTACACATATATTAAATGAAAAAATATTAAAAAAATATTAAAAAGGATGAAATTGTTGAAAATATTACAAATTGAGAAACATGATGAATTGATAAATAACATTAAACATATAAGTGTTAAAAATTAAAAAAATATAATAATTAAAATTAAATAAGTGACAAGAAATATTAATAAATAATAATAAATAATAATAATTATATCCACCCCCAAAATAAAAAAAATGATTCAATATGAAAATAAAAAAGAATAAATATTTAAAAAATACATTTATATGTATGATATTTAAAATAAAATTATTATTAAAAATGAATAAATTGTAATTGTATGTAGATTTAAATAAAAAAGTATTAAATTAAAAATTTATAAAAATTAATTATATAAATTATAACCATATTGTAAATATTAATTATTAGTAATTTAAAAAGTATAAATAAATATTAAAAACCGAAAAAACCTAAAAAATAATAGACGTATGTGACTATATATATATATATATATATATCTTTAATGTTGCATTAATAGCATTTGAAAAAACAAATGACTTCTTCTGTGATTGTGTGTACGTTTATGTGTGTTTATATATACACATATACTATAATTAAATATTCCATTTTGAAAAAAATGGCTTTTATTGTTTTATAATGACGTGTTCATATGCATAGACGTAGACATACATGTACGCAGACACACACACACACACACAAACATACACATACACACATAAACATACACATACACATACACATACACATACACATACACATACACATACACATACACATACACATACACATACACATACACATACACATACACATACACATACACATACACATACACATACACATACACATACACATACACATACACATACACATACACATACAAATACACCTACACCTACACATACACGTACACGTACACATACACATACACCTACACATACACATACACATACACATACACCTACACTTACACATACATATACACGTACACATACACATACACCTACACATACACATACACTTAAAATGCACATACACATACACATACACATACAAATTCAAATACACATACACATACACATACACATACACATACACATACACATACACATACACATACACATACACATACACATACACATACACATACACATACACATACACATACACATACACATACACATACACATACACATACACATACACATACACCTACACATACACATACACATACACATACACATACACATAAACATACACATACACATACACATACACATACACATACACATACACATACACATACACATACACATACACATACACATACACATACACATACACATACACATACACATACACTTGCACATACACATGCACATATGTATATACACATACATACACAAACATATGCACACATATATACATGCATGTACACATAACCATACACATATACATCACATACATCTATATACATACACATAATCAAAGACATTCTCAACACATATACATATAAAACATATTCAACCACATAAATTCTCATAAACACACACAAGCGCACACTTAAAACCACATACATACAAATACACAAACATACAAAAATATGTGAATAATTCAAATTATTTAATATGAATATAAATAAATAAATTAAAATAATGATGTTTGAATAAATACACATTCATTTATATAATCATATAATTGTTTAAATAAAATATTAATATATTATATTCCTATATACATTTTATAATTAATTTATATAAATTTATATTTAAAATTTTGTATTGATTAATATAAATTTGAAAACTATTTATATATATAATTTTTAAAAAAATATTTTTATAAATTTTTATTACAATATAGTTACAAAAATCATATTTAGATTTTATATTTACATATGTATACTTACTAATATATAAATCAAATTAAAAAATATATAAATATGTATAAATAAATTAACTAATTTACGATTCCCATTATTATTATTTTTTAGCACTCATAAAGGATAGATTTGAATAAGGTGGGTTATGTAGTCGTGTGTTCAGTCTTCCATACACCACATCATCCCTATAGATCCTCTAAAGTTGTGTATAATTAACAATGCATTGAATCAATACTTCATTAGGAAACATTTTATGGTGAAATACCTTATCATTACACAACATCCATAAAATTGAAACCAATGAAAAAATTCCATCAATATGTTCACCTTAACTGCCCTTCCACAAAACAATCCATCCCCTAAGCACCCAATATATTCAAAAAATAACACAGTATATTCCTTCCATGTTTCATAAATCATTGTCACCAATGAAAAAAAATAAATCATGCATACTTTTCCTAAGATAGAATGCACATAACAAACAGAAATGTTCCTATAGAACAAGTCTAATAGTTTAAAATCGACAAAACTGAAAAAATACCAAAACAACCCCTCCACCAGAAGTGGTTGATCTATAGTTGTAGTTCCACATTTTATATCTCCTTCCAAAATCCTTAATCAATAAAAAAAATATTATCATTATCAACCAGTAACTGAACTTCACGATATATAAATCATTCATTATGATATTATAAAATAAACCCTCACCTCAAACCCTTGGATAAATTGGAATGATTTGAATAATTGTTTGGTCAAACTCATTGAAAAATCACATAAATTTTCTCAATATTCCATGCGGATAATTCATCTTTAATAAGATCACAAACCAACATAGTAAACATTCCCTGAGAAGGTGTCCCTAAAAAATTCTTTATTCTAAACACCATAACTATAGGACATCCAAATTTGAGCCAAGGAATTGTATAAATTATTCAATATTTCCCACCCAAAACTACATCAATCAACCCCCAGAAAATTCTCTACATAAATATAGGTTTTGAAAAAATAATTGAATCCCTGTTACGAGTTATCAAATAGTATTTTGTATTAAAATAACTGACCATGGGAATAAATGTGGAAAAATTTATCATTGGGCTATTTTATTTTTAAATTAAATGGGGGTAGGATTTTATTAATTGGGGAACTTGATGTGGCCCTCTAAACTTCACTTGGAGCTAGACTGAAGATTTTTGAGTTCCAATTGATCTTGCACTCACCCTACATTTCCATTCTAATCCCACCCCCAATTCCCCCCTTTTCCAAATATATATATATATATATATATATATAATTATACCTTTTCAATTATAAATAAATAAATAAAATTTAAATATATATATAGTTATATAATTATAATTATATATTTACATATTTATATATTTATACAGATTTAAATATTTATATATATTTGTAAATATATATATACATATATATATATATATATTAAATTTAAAATTATTAGTTGTTTATTAATTTGGGAGGGTCCATGTAATATTTATAAAACTCAAACCCTTTATGAATCAAAATTTGAGGCTTTTAAACTCGAATCCAATTTAGAAATATTTATTTAAAAATCCAATTATAAAAATATATTTGTAAATAAATATTTATAATAAATATTCAAAAATCTTTAAACATATATATATATATATATATATTACATAAATATTTAATATATTTCTAATTGTATTCTAAATTTATAAATAAATATATTTTAATAATTATATAACTATTAATATATTTATATTTATAAAATTATAAATATTTATTTATAAAGGTAGATTTATAAAAATATAACTATATATATATTTATACATATATAATTATATATATATTTATTATTTGTATATATTTATAAAAATAAATTACAATTTATAATCCTATATTTATAATTATATATTATTATTATATATATAATTATATTTGTCTATAATTATAAATATATATTTGTATAGTTAGATTTTTTATTTATAATCATATTTATAAATACACCACTATAATTCTTAAAATTTAATATATATATATAAATTTATTTGAACTATATATAGTTACTTATAAATGTATAAATATTTATATTTATATATATATAAATAAATCTATTTAAATAATATATATTATTTATAATAGTAAATATATGCACACACACACAATATGGGTATCAGGAGAGGTATTCATAGTGAGCTCGTTAGTGTATGTGTCTTCTAGGGTTCTCGAATGGTGTTTTTAATGGAAATTCGGGTTGATTTGTGGGTTTGGGGGGATCTCCCTGGTCTTTTTGTTCCATGATTTGATTCATGGGTGGTGGTTTATCCCTCCACTGATTTCCTTACAAATCGTAACATTTCTTCTATTAAAGATGGTGTCTCTAAGAATGTTATAAGGAGAGGGGACATCACCTTTGTTCTTGAAAACTAAAAAGTGATCCTGGATAGGTTCAAAATTTTCAAACACTCAATTATTACTATAGTGGTTTCTCCATTAGATAACAAGCCATCGAAATAAGATGAATTAGAGTAATGACTTACTGATGCTTGGGACTTTAAAGAATCAAAGTGCATCTCTATTGGGCACGAGTACTTCCATATATTTTTCTCCTCTAACATGATGAAGAGATGAGCTTCTGGTTTCAGTTTGTTCTCCCTAAAACCAGGTACGCTTTTTATTCAAGAATGGGATGCACAATTTAATCCTTTTGTTGTTTGAAACACTGGAACCCAAATATGTGTTCAAATAATTATCCTTAACTAGAACATGTGGCACCCTAATATCCTCTTTGACATTGCTTTAGTTACTGGAATTCTCATCCTAGTGAATAAAGAAATGGAAGATTCTCACTAGGGGTATTTTTGATGAATTCTTGTGGAGGTGTTTTCTGCTCCATGTGAATTGATAATGTGATTCTTTCAACTTTAGGTATTTATTTGGATATGTGTATACAGTATGAGAATTGTAATGCTTTCTGATCAGACTGTCAAATTATCATACATAGCATGTAAAATTGTTATAGTGATGTTCATTGTTCTTCTTTTAAGTGAAGGGGGAATGATGCTGCCAGGTGCATGCAAAGGAAGGGTAAATAAAAAGATCTTTCATGGCTAGAGGATTTCACTATAGTTCCTTAAAGAGAAGATGAGGCCCCAGATATAAGTAACTCCTTGATGGTTCCATATTATTATTAAATTTAATTATTATAATTAACTTATCATAAAAAATAAGTAAATAAACATAGATAATTTACACTAGTTTTGTCAAAAGTTGAGTTAGTCTAGTATTGTATCTCTCTACTCGGCAAGAGATACACGTGCACTATACTTATTTTTCAGGGGGAATCATAACTCAATTACAAAATCCTTTTCTAGTGGAGGGATAACCATGACACCGAATTTTATATTGGGAGTCACAACCCAATTACAACATGACATTGGACACTAGGAATTACAACCCAAATTCTCCTAAATTTAGAATTCAAGAGTCACAACCCATGGAAGAGAAGTAGAATTTATTTTGAATGTAAAAGCCTAAATAGAAAAAACATAGCGTGTATTAAAGGAAGGAAGTAGTGTTACAGACTCAAGAAACTAGAAAACATAGATAGAATAAGAATAAAAATATATGTACTAGTTCTTGAGAAATGTATTGTATCATCTTATCAAGGGAGTAGAAGTTGAAGCAAAAATACTTTTCCACATGAGAGATCATCCAACTGATGATACAAAGAATCACATGTGAATTTATAAATTGTACAGATGGTTGAAAATTTTATAAATATTTTCATGAGAAAATAGATTATCAAATAAGTAATAATATATCTCCCATGAAGTGTCATGAAACCAATAAATAGGATCTGTAAAAATGAACTAAAAAAATAAATCTCTGGGTAAATAAATTTGAATGAAAAAATAATTTAATTATTTAGGAGATATAAAATTATCCTATTGAATAATAGTAACCATTATCAGTTGAATTCAAAACAAAAAGACCAATTTAACCACATTTGCATAACCATGATATGATAATTAAAATTCAAAGCAATCCAATTGAAATCATATGTCTTATTTAAATAATTATTAAATAAATTTTAATTTAAATAATTATATAATTTCAAAAATAATTATACTACATTAAATACCATATTATTTTGAATATATTCAATTTTGATCATCCGGAATGGCCCTTTAAGGTTGTCTCATTGCGCATGTGAGGATTCAAATTAGAATCCCTCTAGCGGTGATCCACACTTGCTATGATATCATTCGATCGACACCACTCATTCTTTGGGTGTTTACGTGGTGAAGGAAGTGTCTTGTGTCAGTCGTTCTTGATCGCCTGTTCTTCAGTCTTGAAGAATGTATGTCATTCTTGATATGGGAGAGGAGATGATTTGGGAGAGAAATTGTTTTGGTTTAACAATTCTATCTCCACTTAAAATTTGGTTCACCGGTAAACATGGAACAATTGACGTACCTATCTATTTACCGACATTGGGTTTCAGTAAAAATATTTAATTGTGTAACAAAAATTAAATAAATTCATAAAAATAGATAAAACTCATGCTATATAATAACAATAACAATAACAACACCATTATTAGGGTTGTTCCAACTTGCACAAAAGAGAATCTTTAATGAAAACTCGTTCCAAATAATTATAACATCATTGTTATTATTTTGTCACATGTCAACAAGTTAAGTAATTATTTGTAGGACCCTGGGCCACCCTGAGAGGGGAGGGGTGAATTAGGGTGACAACTTTTTCTTTTAAAGAGATGGATCCTATTCCCACGTTGGTAGGAACTTATTAAACCTGTATGATGAATATGATCAGAAATCACACAATCACATGCAGATAGATGAAACAACACTTATTACTTGGTTCAACACTAAGGGCTACGTCTAAGGAGCATATGTCGATACGTTGTCGGTCATACCAAATTCAACTATTCATCACTAGTTGTGGATTACAATGTTTTAGGCATAGTTACTCTTTCCCAGGCTCACTGCCTTTACAAAGGTTCCGGGAGAGCTCACTACATCCCTCGGGTCACTCCCGTTGACTCCACCTAGCTCACTGCCTTTGGTGAAGTCCCACTCAGTTTATAGAAGTGGTGGTCTCTTTATCATTGCAAAAGAATGCATCCTCCGTTGTATGTAGATGCTCTTTTGAAGTCCAACTCTCACCATTAGAACAATCTCACATTGCACCGACGGTATCGGGCAATCATCCAGCTTTCGTGTAGCTTCAAAAATACAGTCGTACTTTAAAAACACCTAGCGCGCTTGTCCAAGCCAACACGCATGTTTGAAAGATGGCGTGCAAGTTATTACTGGCGTGCAAGTCAATTTTAACCACTTGTGCGACACATACTAATACAACTTTAAACTTGAGTGACTCACATTCCGTTTCACCCAAATTGGTTTTGGCGCACAAAGGAAAACTATCACACTTATTCAAAATTAGTGCGCAAGTGTCACCAAACCACCTGCACGACACTTCCTCCCCCAACACCAAACTTGGGTTACAAATACTCTTTCTCACCCAAACCTCTTTGGATGCACTTCAAACCACTGTCGCGCAACTTATAATTGCTCGACCCACAACCACTTGCGCGACAACTACACCTGTGCAACTGGAGAACTGAATTTCTCTAAGTCTTGAACTTCATCCCAAATGAGGGGGGTGGTCCTCTATTTATAGGTAAACTAGACACACTACACGGTGGCGTGCAAGCCTCCTCTCGGAGTGCAAGTTCTAGCGCGCAACTCCAACCGCCCTAGCATCTGTCGCGCTACTCACTTGTGTGACCAAACCAATACTTGTGTGACCCTCTTTTCTTTTCCATATTTTGAAGTTCTGATATTGAAAAACATATGGCGCACAACTTACTAATCCTCCTAGGCACTGGCGGGCAAGTCCTTTCTCAGCGCTCAAGTCACTTGTACGACACATATCCGACACACATGTTCCTTTCCTAAAAAACACTATTTTCCAATTTTGTCAATTTTGAGGTCAAGAAATTTGGAAAACACTAGAAAATAGTTCCACCTTCAATACTGTTATCTTCATGACCTGTATGAGTACACTAATGGCACACATTCTTAACTTCCTCTGAGGATTAACAACAAAAAACAACCATACTACAATTCATGCATATATGACCGTGGTTCCAACAATCTACCCCTTTGGGTTTGTTGGCAATAATTAAATTAATTCAATATATCACCATCCACATGGAAACAAAAAATGAAAGAATCAACTCAGTCAACACTCTCAGTCTACATGAGCAGTGCTCGGTGTAGAAAACAAGAGATAAAGCTTGAATTGGGTTCCCGTCCAATGAATTCCTTCCCATCCTATCACCGACATTGTATTCTCAATGTGTCACAACAGAAATACATGCCAGAATTTATTCATTTCTCCCCCATTGAAAATAAACCCAAAGACTTGTAATTGTTCATTGTTCATCTCAAACTTCACTCCCCCTGGATAGTATCTCCCCCACAATCCTGCATTGCATCCATAAACAGATTAAAAACAATTAACATAACTGGGGAGAGGGTATTTTCATAACCTTCGTATGCACTGGGAGGTGGCTGAACACCTAGGTTCAACCGATGATTCTTAAACACAGTCGTTGACAGTGGCTTGGTCAGGATATCAGCCACTTGCTCATCAGTTCCCACATGATCCATATTAATCACGCCTTGTTCATCCTTATCTTTGATAATGTGATTCCTAATTTCAATATGTTTATACGAGAATGTTGAACCAGAGTCTTAGTAAGATCAATTGCGCTCTTGTTATCACAGTAAAACACCATTGGTTGCTTCACCTCATCACCAATATCTGTTAATTGTTGCTTCATCCATAGCAGTTGAGTGCATACCTTTGTGGCAGAGATATACTCAGCTTCAGCAGTACTAAGAGAAGTACTGTCTTGTTTCTTGCTCAACCATCCAACACATTTATTCCCAATATTGAATTCTCCACCACTGGTGGAATTTCTATATACAACATTTCCAGCCCAGTCAGCATCAAGAAATGCTGATAATTCAATGTTCCTTCCTACAGAAAAGTAGAAGCCACAATTGTGAGTGCCTCAAATATACCTCATGATTTTTTTTACTGCTGCCATATATTCCTCCTATGGATTACTCTGAAAGCAGGCTGCAAGACATGTGGCAAAGAAAATATCTGGCCATGTCACTATCAGGTACAGTTGGATTCCAATGATCCTCTTGTACATGGTGGGATCTAAAAGGGTCACATCCTCTTGATTTCCATGTTTATTTCCAACTACAATCAGAGTCGACATTGGTTTGGAGTCTTGCATATTAAACTTTTTTAGTAGCTCTATTGCATTATTTTCCGGAGAAATGAACGTGTAATCCTTCTTTTGAATCACCTGAAGCCCCATGAAATATGTGAGCTCTCCAATTATAGATATTTCAAATTCTGATTTCATGTGATTGGCTAATTCATCCAATGATTTCTACCTGCTTCCAGCAAATATGATATCATCAACGTATATTAGAACCATGAATTGATCTTTTGGAGAATTTATCACATATAGATTGTTATTTACTCCTCCTCTTTTGAATTACAGCTTCATGAGATAAGAGGCCAGCCGGGATTACCACGCTTGTGGTGCCTGTTTCAAGCCAAAACGTGCTTTCTTTAGTTTGGAGACCATTGTTTCATCAGTACAAAGAAGAAAACCCACCGGTTGTTCAATGTATAGTTCTTCTTCGAGTAAACCATTTAAGAATTCTGTCTTGACATCCATTTGATATACTTTATATCCTGTTTGGAGATCTATGGTAAGGAACACCCTAATTGACTCCAGTATAGCCACTAGAGAAACAGTTTCTTCAACATCAACACCTTTAATATGGGAATATCCCTTACGTACCAGTCAAGACTTATTTCAAATAACACTTCCATGCTCATCAAACTTGTTCTTGAAGATCAATTTCGTACCAATCACATTGTGACCTTCAGGTCTCTGGACACAATCCCGTGTCTGATTCTTGTCAATCTGATCTAACTCTTCATTCATGGATTTCACCAAAAATTCATCCTTTGCTGCTTCTTTGAATGAGGATGGCTCCACAACTGATAGAAATGAAGATTGTCTATTATTACTCATCCTCCTTGTTTGTGTGGGTGAACCCCTATCCCCAATTATGTTAGATGGATCAATATCATCTCTATGATTTCTCCTATGCGGTTTAGTTCCATTCTCTCCATCCATAGTTTCTTCTTTAGATTTTTCTTTTGAGTCAACATCATGATGTGACTTCTGAGTGTTTTTTATAGCTTTCTCAATTTCTGTATTTTTATTTTCTCCACGTTCACTTTCTTCCCCACTTTCTATCACATCAGCATATGACATCCTTGAAGCATTTTTGGTTTTTTCTTCAATTATCTTAACATCACTACTTTCTACAATCCTTCCTAATCACTTGTTGAAACACTTGTAGGATTTTCTATTCATTGGATACCCAAGAAAAATTCCTTCATCAGCATTGTCACCAAACTTCACTTGATTTCCTTCTTTAATCCAGATGAAACATTTGCTTCCTAAAACATGAAAGTATTTCAATGAAAGCTTCCTCCCATGCCACAATTCATATGGTGTCTTCGTTTCTCTCATATAAAGCCATGTTTGATTCTGAATGTGCACTGCAGCTTCAAAATCTTCCTTCTAATATTAGTGAGAGATACCACTCTCAATCAGAATAGTCCTAGCCATATTGTTGACCTGTCTATTCCAGTGCTCAACAACTCGATTTTGTTGTGGGGTTCTCACAACAGCTTCCTCATGTTGTATTCCATGTTTTTCTAGGTAATTGTCAAACTCAATGGACATGTATTCCCCTCCATTGTCAGATCACGAGACTTTTATTTTCTTTCCAGTATCATTCTCGGCAATCCGTCGATATGTTTTCATGCAATCAAGTACTTGCCGCTTCCTGTGAATCACCATAACACAAGACATTATACTATAATTATCGATGAAAAGGACAAAGTACCTTTCTCCATGAGTTCCGACAACATTTATCGGCCCCCATAAATCTGTATGAATTAGATCAACAAGATGGGATGACCTTTTCTTCTTTGTCTGATATGAACAACAGACCATCTTCCCACGAATGAAATCATCACAAGACTTTTAGCGCTCACGTTTCAGGATGGGAATGTCCATGAAAATTCTCAATTTTGATATTTTCTCCATGTATTTTTTATTGATGTGTCCTAGTCTCTGATGCCAATTTTTTTTTCTTCTTTAATAATCATGTAACAAAAATTTTCTTTACTATCAACGTGATACAAGTTGCCTTCTGTTATGTATCCCTTTATAAGTGAATTTTTTATCTTTCCCTTGATAGTGCATCATTTCTGATTAAAATTAACTATAAGTCCCGAGTAACAGAGTTGACTCACACTGAGTAGATTATGACGTAGTCCATCTACATAAAGTACTTCGGTCTTCTTTAGCTCTCCATTATCTAATTCAGTACTTCCACTGCCTTTGATTTTCAGATTTCCTTAAATACCAAATCGTACTATACCATCAACCTTCCTTTTAATATCCATTAATAGGATAGCATTACCTATCATATGAGATGAACAACCACTATCCAGAATCCAGGTACTATTTCATTTTGTAGCTTTGAGGGACACCTCTACAAGGTCGGATTTCTCAATTTTCTTCCTTTCTTTCCATGAGACATTGGATTGAGTATAGAGCACTAATGGCCTTTCAATTATCTCATCTTTGTACATTGGTTCTTCATAGTATAATTCTTCCTCGAGAGGAGAAAACCTGTTTGTAAGAGCAACAATATCTTGTGGAAGAGATTTGACTTGTCTTGAACTCTGGTATGAGGTGTCCATATCCCTTCTCTTCCTACAATTAACAGCCTTACGAACAAAGTTATAACAATGAAAAAAATATCCATAGAAGTTGTTTCTTCTAAAAGAATTAGGATATGAATTTTTTCTCCTTCTTTGAACTCCCAGATCTTCCCCGTTCAAGTATCTCCTCGCTTCATCGCAATATGACATGGTATGTCCCAAATAGCCACAGAACAGACACTTCTTGAGAGGAAATGTATTCTCACTTGAATTTATCCTCATAACTTCTTATGTGGGATAATAGTATGAGGGCTCACTTTTCCACGAGTCTCGGGGATAATATTCTTTTCTTCTTTCATATTGAATTGGGGGTTTCTATTTCATCACTTCAAAAGACTTTCCCACATCACTCACTTTCAACATGCCTTTATTTTGGTCACCTTTATTTGCGGAATTTAATGATTCTGCCTCACAACCAATTCCACTATTTTCCATACAGGTAGGTCTTTGATCATTTAAAATCTTTTCAACTCCATTAGAGCCACGTTTTTCTCTCTCCAACAGCTCAGTATATGAGAACCTTACAAACTATATTTTCTTCCTTTATTCTTTTGAAATTGAAACCTTTTCAAGTTTACTCCTATTAGTAACAACTTCCCCCTCAAGATGGTCAACAGTCTTTTACTTTTCCTCTAGTCTAGAGGTGATTTCATTAATGACCTTTGCCTGCTCTTCAATTTTAAGCTTCAGATCCACAACATCATCATTGCTTTCAAGTATTTTAGACATTACTTTCACCAGTTCTTCCAGTAATTCATTTTAAGCTTCAAGTTGATCAACATATTCAGTTGATTCTTCTGCAATTGATTTCCACTTATTGCAAATCTTACATTTAATCTTGAGATTACTTACATCATCCTTAAGTTGCAACTCGGGATCTGCACTAGTTTTCAACTGATTTTTTACACCAGTATCTTCTAATTTTTTAACAGTGGAAATCATGGAAGCATGGTTCCTAGTTTTAAATTCTGGTTCTTCTTCATCACAGAATTCAATATCATCATATTCTTCTTCACACAAAAACTCTTATGCTATTTCTTCTTCCCATATTTGAAGTCTCCCATTTTGAAAAACCTTTTCAGTGGATTCTCAATGTCTTCTGCTTCGCTTTCATCATCATCAAACTTTCTTTGGCATAGAGAGGCAATGTGCCCGATTCTTCCATAACCCAAACATGCCATAGGTATCTTACATTTGAATTTAACTTTTACCTTCTTTAGATTTTTGGATATGAGAGAAATAATTTCCTTTTCCTCTTCATCTTCACCACCACTATCTTCTGATGTTTTCAGTTTGTCCATGTCTTTGAATTCCATTTCCTTTCTTACACGAGCGTGGCATCTTCGGGTTTGACTCTCATTTCATATGCCACTAGACTACTTAAAAGATCATCCAGAGATAGTTTAGATAGATCTATTTCTTCAAGGGATGACACCTTTTCATTGTACATAGGAGGAATTATTCTTAAAATGTTCTTTACAATATCAATGACTTTGATTTCTTCTCCAAGTCCTCTAATTTCTCCCACAACATCAGTAATTCGATTGAAGAATGAATCTTCATTCTCATTAGGATGCATCTTTAGATCGTAAAACCTGTTGTGTATGACTTGTAGTTTTTCTTCCTTCACTTTGCTATCTATTTCATAAATATTTTCAGGTTTATCCCACATGGACTTTGATGAGGTGCAACTCATTACCTTTTGATAGATCTGATCAGAAAGGGCTGCGGTGAGAGCATTCTGCGCTTTAGCATCAGCATCAAGAATTTCCCTATCGGCATCCGTCATAGCCAGCCCTATTAGATCAGTAACATGTATACCTTGGAAAGTGGAAAAAAGGACTTCCATTCCAATGGATCTTAGATGAGATATCATTCTATTCTTACAGATTTGGAAATTACTTCCATCGAAGAGAGGGACTCCCCTGACATTGACTACATTCTCCATGACGACAAAGGACAGATTCAACACCAGTAACCTTTACCCTTTGATACCACTTGTAGGACCCCGGGACACCCTGAGTGGGGATGGGAAAATCAGGGTGACAAATTTTTATTTTAAAGAGATGGATCTTGTTCCCACATTGGTAGGAAGTTGTTAAACCTATATAATGAATGTGACTAGAAAGAAAACAATCACATGTAGAGAGATGATACAACACTTTTTACAAGGTTCACAACAAAGGGCTACGTCCAAGGAGCATACGCCGACATGTTTTCAGTCGTTCCAAATTCCACTATTCTTCACTAGTTGTGGATTTAAATGGTTCGGGCACAATCACTCTGTCCCAGGCTCAATGCCTTCACAGAGGTTCTGGGATAGCTCACTGCGTCCCTCAGGTCACTCCCGTTGACTCCCCCTAGCTCACTGCCTTTGGTGAAGTCCCACTCAGTTTATAGACTTCAAGGTCTCTTCATCACTACAAAAGAATGCATATTCTATTTTATGTATATGCTATGTTGAAGTCCAACTCTCACTAGTAGACTAATCTCACTTTGCACCGAAGGAATCAGGGAATCTTCCATATTTAATGCAGCTTCAAAAAGATGGGCGCACTTCAAACAACATCTGGCGCACTTTTCAAAGTCGGCGCGCAAGTTTCAAAGACAACCTACAAGTTATAATTGGCATGCAAGTCCATCTCAACCACTTTCACGGCACTCACTTCTACGACTTCAAACTTCCGCGACTCACATTCCTTTTCACCCAAACCGATTTTGGCGCGCAAAGGACAATTGTCACACTTCTTCAAAACTGGCGTGCAAGTGTCACCAAACCACCTGTGTGACACTTCTTCCCCCAACTCCAAATTTGGTCAACCAACACCCTTTCTCTCCCAACCCGCTTTGGATGTGCAGCAAACAACTATCGCGCGCCTTATACTTGCACGACCCACAACCACTTGCGCGACCACTACACCTGTGCGACAGGAGCACTGAATTTATCTAAGTCTCAAAATTCGTCCCAAATGAGGAAGGGTGGTCCTCTATTTATAGGTAAAATGGACACCCTAAGCAGTGGCGTGCATGCCTCTACTCAGCGTGCATGTTCCGGCGGGCAACTCTAACCTCCCTAGCCTCTGTCGCGCTACTCACTTGTGAGACCAAACCAATACTTGTGCGAACCTCTTTCCTTTGCCATATTTTGAAGTTCCAATCTTGAAAAACATATGGAACGCAACTTTCCAATCCTCCTAGGCACCGGCTCGCAAGTCCTTTCTCGGCGCACAAGTCACTTGTGCAACACATATCTGGCACGCAAGTCCCTTTCCCAAAAAACATTGTTTTCCCCTTTTTTCAATTTTGAGGTCCAGAAATTTGGCAAACACTGGAAAATGGTGCCACCTTAAATACTGTTATCTCCTTGACTTGTATGAGTACACTACTGGCACACAGTTTGAACTTCCTCTGAGGATTGACAACAAACAAAAACCATACTCCAATTCATGCATAGATGACCATGGTTCAAACAATCTCCCCCTTTGGTTTTGTTGGAAATCAATAAATAAATTCAATAGATCACCATCCACATGCAAACAAAAAATGCAAGAATCAACTCAGTCAACAATCTAAGTCTACATGAGAAATGCTCATTGTAGAAAACAAGAGATAAATCTTGAATTGGGTTCCTGTCCAATGAATTCCTTCCCATCCTATCACCGACACAAAATTCTCAATGTGTCACAAAAGCATTACATGCTTGAATTTATTCCTTTATCCCCAACTGAAAATAAAACCAATAACTGGTAATTGATCATTGTTTATCTCAAACCACATTCCCCCTAGATAGTTTCTCCCCCACAAACCTACATCACATCCATAAATAGATTAAAAACAATTAACATCACTGGGGTGAGGGGATTTTCATAACCTCATTATGCACTGGGAGGTGGATGAACACCGAGGTTCAACCGATGCTTCTCAAAAATGGCCGTTGGCAGTGGCTTAGTGAGGATATCATCCACTTGATCGTCAGTTTCCACATGATTCATTCTAATCACGCCTTGTTCAACATTCTCTTTGATAAAGTGATACCGAACTTCAATATGTTTTTTACGATAATGCTGAATCGGATTATTCTTAAGATCAATTGTGCTCTTGTTTTCACAGTAAATCACCATTGGTTTCTTCACCTCATCACCAATATGTGTTAATTATTGCTTCATCCATAGCAATTGAGTGCATACCTTTGTGGGAGAGATATACTCAACTTCGGCAATACTAAGAGAAGTACTTTCTTGTTTATTGCTCAACCACCCAACACATTTATTCCCAATATAGAATGCTCCACAGCTGGTGGACTTTATGTCCACAACATCTCCAGCCAAGTCAGCATCAGAAAATTCTAATAATTGATTGTTCCTTCCTGCAGCAAAGCATAATCCACAATTGTGAGTACCGTGAATATACCTCATGATTCTTTTTACTACTGCCATATGTTCCTCCTTTGGATTACTCTGAAAGCGGGCTGCAAGACATGTGGCAAAGACAGTATCTGGACATGTCGCTGTCAGGTATAGTAGGTTTCCAATGATCCTCTTGTACATGGTGGGATCTATAGAGGTCCCATCCTCGTGCTTTCCATGTTTAGTTCCAACTGAAATCAGAGTTGACATTGGTTTGGAGTCTTGCATATTAAACTTATTCAGCAGCTCTCTTGCATACGTTTCCTGAGAAATGAAAGTTTAATCCTTATTTTGAATCACCTGCCGCCCAAAGAAATATGTGTGCTCCCCAATCAGAGACATTTAAAATTCAGATTTCATGTGATTGGCTAATTCAACCACTGATTTCTGTCTGGTGCCACCAAATATGATATCATCAACGTAGACTAGAAACATGAATTAATATTTTGGAGAATTATTCACATATAGATTGTGATCTACTCCTCTTTTGAATTCCATCTTCTTGAGATAAGAGTCCAATCGGGAGTACCACACCTGTGGTTCCTATTTCAAGCCATAAAGTGCTTTCTTTAATTTGCATACCATTTTTTCATCAGTACCAAGAAGAAAACCCACTAGTTGTTCAATTTAGACTTATTTTTCGAGTACACCATTTAAGAATTATATCTTGAAATCCATTTGATATACTTTATATCATGTTTGGAGAGACATGGAATGGAACAGCCTAATTGAATCCAGTCTAGCCACTGGAGAAAATGTTTCTTCAACATCATCAGCTTCAATTTGGGCATATCCCTTACATACCAGTCGAGCCTTGTTTCTAATAACACTTCCATGCTCATCAAACTTGTTCATGAAGATCCATTTCATACCAATCACATTATGACCTTTGAGTCTCTGGACAAGGTCCCATGTGTGATTCTTGTCAATCTGATCTAACTCTTCATTCATGGCTTTAACCCAAGATTCATCTTTTGCATCTTCTTCGAATGAGGATGGCTCCACAACTGACGGAAATGTAGATTGCATGTTATTCCCCATCCTCCTTATTTTTATGGTAGAATTGTCAAATCTCATGACTTTTATTGCCCGTCCAGTATCATTCTCAGCAATCCAACGAAAAGTTTTCATGAAATCAATTACTTTTCAATTCATGTTAATCACCATTACACAACCCATTCTACATTAATCATCAATGAAAAGGACAAGGTACCTTTCTCCCTGAGTTCTGACAACATTTATCATCCCGCATACATCTGTATGAATTTGATCAAGAAGATGGGATGCCCTTTTCTTCTTTGGTCGATATGAACTACATACCAGCTTCCCACGAATGCAAGCATCACAAGACTTTTCATTCTCACGCTTCAGGTTGGGAATGTCCATGAAAATCCTCAATTTTGATATTTTCTCCATGTCTTGTTGATGGATGTATCCCGGTCTCTGATACCAAAAATTGTTTTATTCTTCAACAGTCATGTAACAAACATTTTCTTTACTATCAACCTGATACAAGTTGCCTTCTATTCTGCATACCATCATAAGTGAATTTCCTATCATTCCCTTAATAGTGAAACCTTTCTGATTAAAAGTAACTATAAGTCCCGAGTCACAGAGTTGACTCACGTAGAGTAGATTATGACGTAGGCCATCTATATAAAGGACTTCAGTCTTCTCTAGCTCTCCATTAGCTAATTCAGTACTTCCACTACCTTTAATTTTTAGAGCTCCATCATTACCAAATCGTACTATATCATCAACCTTCCTTTTTATATACATTAACAGGCCAGCATTACCTGTCATATGAGATGAAAAACCGCTATCCAGAATCCAGGTATTGTTGCTTTTTGTTGCTTTGAGGGCCTCCTTTGCAAGGTTGGAGTTCTCAATTTTCTTCTTTTCATTCCATGAGACATTGGATTGAGTATAGAGCACTGATGGCCTTTCAATTATCTCATCTGCGTACATTGGTTCTTCATATTAGAAGTCTTCTTCGAGAGGAGAAAACCTATTTGTAAGAGCAACACTATCCTGTTGACGAGATTTGACTTGTCTTGAAATTCGGTATGAGGTGTCCATGTCCCCTCTCTGCCTACAATTAATAGCCTTATGACCAAAGTTAGAACAACGAAAACAATATACATAGAAATTTTTTATTCTAAAAGAATTAGGATACGAATTGTTTCTCCTTCGTTGAACTCCCAGATCATTCCCATTCAAGTACCTCCTTGGTTCTTCACAATATGACATGGTATGGACCAAATAGCCACAGAACTAACACTTCATGAGAGGAAATGTCTTCTCACATGAATTTATCCCCATAAATTCTTCTGTGGGATAATAGTATGAGGTCTCCTTTTTATACAAGGATCGAGGATAATCTTCTTTTCATCTTTCATATTGAATTGGGGGTTTCTGTTTCATCACTTCAGAAGAAATTTCCACATCACCCACTTTCTGCGTGCCTTTATTTTGGTCAGCTTTATTTGCAGCATTTGACGATTCTTCCTCACAAACAATTCCACTATTTCCCATGCAGGCGGGTCTTTGATCATATAAAATCTTTTCAACTCCATTAGAGCCACGTTTTTCTCTCTCCAACATCTCATCATCTGAGAACCTTCAAAACTATATTTTCTTTCTTGATTATTTTGAAATTGAATCTTTTTCAAGTTTACTCCTAATAGTAACAACTTCCTCCTCAAGACGCTCATTAGTCTTAAACTTTTCCTCTAATATGGAGGTGAGGTCATTGATGACCTTTTCCTGCTCTTCAATTCTCAGCTTCAGATACACTACATCATCATTGATTTCAAGTATTTTAGACTGTACTTTCACCAATTATTCCAGTCGTTCAATTTCATCTTTAAGTTGATCAACATATTCATTTTATTATTCTACAATTTATTTCCACTTATTGCAACTCTTAAATTTAATCTTGATCTTACTAGTAGAATCCTTAAGTTGCAACATAGGATCTCCACTAGTTTTTAACTGATTTTCTCCACCAGTATCTTCTGATTTTTCAATAGTGCCCATCATGGAAGCATGGTAACCAGTTTTAAATTCTAGATCTTCTTCATCATAGAATTCAATATCATCATCTTCCTATTCATATACAAAACTCTTCCTCTCCATCTTCTCCCCAGATTTGAAGTCTCCATTTTTTTAAAACATTTTTCGAGGCTTCTCAATGTCTTCTGCTTCACTTTCATCATCATCAAACTTTCTTTGGCACAGAGAAGAAATGTGCCCGACTCTTGCTCAATGAAAACATGACAGAGTTATCTTGCATTTTAATTTACCTTTTCCCTTTTTCATCTTCTTGGTGATGAGAGGAAGAATTTCCTTTTCCTATTCATCTTCACCACCACTATCTTCTGAAATTTTCAGTTTGTACATGGATTTGAATGCCATTTTCTTTCTTACACGAGTCGTGGCATCTTCAGGTTTGACTCTCATCACATATGCCACTAGACTACTTAAAGATCATCAAGAGATAGTTTAGATAGATTTCTTTCTTCATGGACTGACACCTTTTCATTGTACATTGGAGGAAGTCTTCTCAAGATTTTCTTTATGACATCAATGTCTTTGATTTCTTCTCCAAGACCTCTAATTTCACCCAAAACTTCAGTAATTTGATTGATGAATGAATCTGCATTCTCATTAGGATGCATCTTTAGATCGTCAAAACTGTTTTTATGACTTATAGTTTTGTTTCCTTCACTTTGCTATCTCCTTCATAAATATTTTCAAGTTTATCCCACATGGACTTTGCTAAGGTGCAACTCATTACCTTTAGATAGATCTGATCAGAAAGGGTTGCGGTGAGAGCATTCTGCGCTTTTGCATCAGCATAAAGAATTTTCCTATCGGCATCACTCATAGACATCCCTGTTGGATCAGTAACATGTATACCTTGGAAAATGGAAAAAAGGACTTCCATTCCAAGGGATCTTAGACGATATCTCATTCTATTCTTCCAGATCTAGAAATTACTTCCATCGAAGAGAGGGACTCCCCTGACATTGATTGCATTCTCCATGATGACAAAGGAAAAATTCAACACCAGCAACCTTTACCCTTTGATACCACTTGTAGGAACCCGGGACACCCTGAGAGGGGAGGGGTGAATCCGGGTGACAAATGTTTCTTTTAAAGAGATGGATCTTGTTCCAACGTCGGTAGGAACTTGTTAAACCTATATGATGAATATGATCAGAAAGCAAACAATCACATACAGAGATATGACACATCACTTTTTACATGGTTCACCACTAAGGGCTACGTCCAAGGATCATACGCCGACATGTTCTCAGTCATAAAAAATTCCACTATTCTTCACTATTTGTGGATTACAATGGTTTGAGCACAATCACTCTATCCCAGGCTCACTGCCTTTACAAAGGTTCAGGGACAACTCACTCTATCCCTCGGGTCACTCCTATTAACTCCCCCTAGCTCACTGCCTTTGGTGAAGTCCCACTCCATTTATAGAAATGAAGTTCTATTCATCATTGAAAAATAATTAATCCTCTATTGTATCTAGATGATCTATTGAAGTACAACTCTCACAAGTAGAATAATCTCACTTTGCACCAAAGGTATCAGGAAATCTTCAAGCTTTCGTGCAACTTCAAAAAGATGGGCATACTTCAACAACACCTGGCACACTTCTCCAAGTTGGCACGCATGTTTCAAAGGTGGAACACAAGTTATAACTGGCACTCAATTCCATATCAACCACGTTCTTGACACTCACTTCTACAAATTCAAACTTGCGCGACTCACATTCCTTTTCACCCAAACCGGTTTTGGCGCGCAAAGGAAAACTATCGCCCTTCTTCAAAACTAGTGCGAAAGTGTCACCAAACCACCTATGCAACACTTTCTTCCCCAACTCCAAACTTGGGTGACCAACACCCTTTCTCGCCCAAACCGCTTTGGACACGCAACAAACAACTGTCGCGTAACTTATACTTGTGCCACCCACAACCACTTGCGCGACCACTACAAGTGCACGATGGGAGCACTGAATTTCTTTAAGTCTCGAACTTCATCCCAAATGAGGAGGGGTGATCCTATATTTATAGGAAAACTAGGCACCCTCTGCGGTGGTGCACAAGCCTCCTCTTGGCATGCAAGTTCTGGCGCGCAACTCCAACCTCCCTAGCCTCTGTCGCGCTACTCACTTGCACGACCAAACCAATACTTGTGCGAACCTCTTTAATTTGACATATTTTGAAGTTCTGATCTTGAAAAACATATGGCGCGTAGCTTTCCAATCCTCCTAGGCACCGACTCCCAAGTCCTTTCTCGGTGTGCAAGTCACTTGCGCGACACATATTCGTCGCACAAGTCCCTTTCCCAAAAAACAATGTTTTCTCATTTTGTCAATTTTGAGGTCCAGAAATTTGGCAAACAAAAGAAAACGGTGCCACCATCAATACTTTTATCTGCTTGACCTGTATGAGTACACTGCTGACACACATTCTGAACTTCCTATTAGGATTGACAACAAACACAAACCATACTTGTAACACCCGAGACTTTTATTTTATATAAACCATAGAATAAATATTTTACTACACACAACAGTTTCTCAGCTTTCTTTTCACGCAATCGTGACCTTCCTCGATAGCTTGCGTCGTACGCAATACCGAGTTTCACTAAACAAGGACATGCTATTAAAATATTATTAAAACTAGCCGTTATGAATAGTAATAACCACTTTTTGAAATTTTGTAAATTTTATTTTTCAAAATTGACTTCATTTTTGGATTCAGAATATTGAAATTATCCTATGGTGAAATTTTGGTATTTTTCTGAAAACTTTCAATTTTTGAAGAATAGTGAAACCACTAAGTGGTAGTTAAAAAACTGATTTTTTCATAAAACATAATTTTACCGCTTCTGTGAGTGGAATTTCAAGAATCCGAGAGATACGGTTGATGTCAGTAAGTAAAATGTGGTTCAATGAGATGAAAATAATTTTTGGTGAATAGTAAATTTTTACTTTTATTTACCACGGTTAAAAGTAAATAGGGCAATTAACTGTAAAAATGATATTATTATTACCCTAACACATGTCCTAATTCTATTGGATAAGTGTAATTCGACAAAAAACAACTTTAGGAATAAAATATGACCATTTAGGCCCATTTGGATTTGATTAGGACTTTATTATTAATTTATTTAAAGAAGGGTTAAAATAGTTAAAATCAATGTTTAATAAGAAAATAATTTTTAATATAGGGTTATACATAAGATAAATTAGACTATAAATATTCCATAGAAAGATAAAAATATTTTCTAAATAATGATATTTTATTTGTAACTTTTAGACTTTAAATAATTTAATTTATTTATGACACAAATATGATCCAGTAATTATCTTATTAATGAAATATTGACATAATTGATGTTATAAATACCAAAATAAATATAATTTGAGACTTTTTATGAATTCCACTAATTTTATAGGTTAATATTACAAGTTAGTATTGATGTAATTAACGTTTTTCAAACTAATCATTCTGTTATGACTTTCACAAAAATCAATTACTATATAGTGACAAAATTGACATAAAATAGTTTTTAAAACAAATATTATATTATTAATTGTTATTTTATTCCTAAAAATCTAAGGTTCGGCCAAATGACTTAGATAATGTTATATATATTAATAATAAACAACTTGGGGTTCGTTTGGCTGCTTATAGTAAGTTTATCAACCATATAGTATAAGAACACAAGAAGACACGGTAAAAGTAAAATTATTTAACTTACTGTTAAATCTAAATGATAAGGTTAAAATAGGAACCTAAACTTGTCTAAATTCTAATGGATGAGAGTATTTAGACCCATACCAACCTTATCTCTTAAATAAATCAATTTGGAGCTATTTAAAATCGAATTTGGCTTTATAATAAAATAATATTTTTAGTTTTTCCAAAGGAGCCCCTCTCCACCCTTATAAAAGGGCACCTCCTCCCCCTCTTCGTCACACCACTTTGATCCTTAAAGCTAGGCCAAACCCTGCCAATTTCACCTCTCCACTTCCCTAGAAACATCCTAGAGATCCTGGTCTTCTTTAAAGACCAATTTTAGTGCCCTAAAAGGAGGTATCAAAGAGGCGCTTCAAATAAGAGGTAATGTCCGTTACCAATTCTTTCAACTTTATTTATTCTTCCACTTCTTCTTCTTTAGTTGTTTAATTATGAAGTAATAACATCAGTATCAATAATATGCTGATATGTTATTATAATTATGAAACAACCCTATTTCACCATCTATCCATCCTACGGAAAATGAAATCACCGTGCGTGTGTACGTACAGAATACCGTCTCCACGCCATAGTGTAATCTATTTTCCACCACCACCTTAATTGGATGGGTATAATGGTGTAAAGAATGAATATATATGATTAATTTAAAGTGATATTGATTCTCAAATAGTATACATACACTCCAAAACAATTCCATGATCATGGGAACGATATCATCGCTCGTGTGTACGTACAGAATACCGTCTCCACGATGTGATGCGACTCGTTATACATGATCTTCATTGCATAATGATTATATAAATTAATTGAGTGAATAAATATGAAATATGTTACAATAATACCATTCTGTAAATGAGTTATCTATAACCTAAAAAGAAGGTTAAGAATTTATTCGACAAAACACGCATAAGAACAAAAAGTAATAAACACCTGAATAAACAAGTAGTAATGAAATATTACTAATAAGAAGCTAATAATATGACCATATATGATATCATAAAAATAATAATGATTTTGGAATAAGTCAATAAATTTTTTTAAATCATTATACCGGAGGTTCAGACACTTACGAAGCAAATCAGACCTATGGTAAGGAAAATATCACAATCTCATTTTTATCCGAGATTGTTTATACTTTGAAATTTACTGGGGTGTATTTTATCATCCACATCCATGTATCCTCAATATGTAATATTTATATCCTTGTAAAATAGTTTATATCCAATTTTAGCCTTTGGTGAGTTTTTAGTAAAAGATATGAAAGGAATCTTTTGTCATTTTTCGTACGAGGTACTTTTTGACTTTTCTGACAAAAGTACGAGAAGAATGTTATCTTTTATACGGAATGAATGTATTTTTAAAACATTATTTCCAAGAAGCTTCCTTTAAAAAATTTCAAGTTTATTTTTAATCAACTTCTTTTAGTTTAGAATTGTATGACATGTTATGAAAGGAAAAGTGTTTTGGAAGTAGAAAGGATATTTTCCTCAAAAATGGAGTTCAAGTGTTTTATCAAAATTATTTTCCATATAAGATAATAAAGAGTTCTGTTTCTATCACTATTATTACATTGATTTGATTATGTTGTGATGGAATTATTTTTATGAATTCCTTTATCTTATATGAATTGTTTTATTATGTCACGATGTTTACGAATCCCATTTTTATTAAATGGGTTATGCTATGATGTATGGTTTATGATTTTGTGGCACACATAAGAATGGTATAATTATGAGATGGGTGGGACCTATATCTCCCTCCAATGAATTGGATAAAGATTTTATATCTCATGAGATAGACATGGATGAAAAGGCAGGTTAAACCGGTTCAGTGAAACAGGACTGAAACGAGGACTGAACTCGGTTCAAAAATTGACTTTGTCCACTAAGATAGTCTTGGCAATGAGTCTTGACTAATAAGAAATGACTCTCTATGATTATGTATGTATGCCACAAAGTTCCATGTTTTATGTTGTGATTATTGGGATTACATTTCACTTATATGATTTATCCCATGGTATGAAATTATGATTTCTTTTTAGGTTAAGATTTCCAAAATGTTATGTTCATGATGTGATTGATTTTTATTTTTTTTACCATTACTGAGCATTTGAGATCACCCTTTTGTATGTTTTCTTTCCCCTAGGTCAGGAAGAAGGTTATTAAGTAAGATATTCCAAAAGGGACTATAGATATGATGAAATAAATGGGAGACAATGTAGATGCTTTATGAACCAGTTGTTTATGTTTCCCAGTTTCTAAATACACTATACCTATACGGTCCTTCCATGGTTTTGTTATATGTTGTAATAAGTATGTTTCAATTTTTAAGTATTAACAATGTATGTAAAGTATGGGTCGTTATAGTTGTTATCAGAGGAAAGGTATAATCAACCATTGGAAACTAGGATGTGAAAGCCTTAGTAAGAACCCTAAGGATAAGTCTAAGCATAGAACACAATCTTAGTGTTTTAGAAATGGCCATGAATAACCTAGGATAAGACCTTATGTGTGAAATTTTATTCTTCATTATTTGGTTTTCCTATTATAATTAGTGTTTCTCACACAATTCTTCTTGGTTTCAGTCAATGGCTGGAACCCGAAGGAACCGTGTTAATGCGGAATGTGACGTGCAATGCAATGATTGTCCCCCTGAGCAACCAAACGTTATGGAAGCTGGAATGCAAAATCTTGTAGCCATGCTCACACAACTTTCTCAAGATATGAATCATGCAGGACTTCCAAACGAGCAAAGGAAGGAGCAACATTCTGTTGAATCCTTCATGAGGCAGCTTCCACCTTCATTCAACGGGTCTACAGATCCATTAGTTGCTGAATAATGTATTAGTACTACTGAAAATAAATTTTCAGTTCTTCAATGTTCTGAACATGATAATGTCATCTTATTAGTGTATCGTTTGGAAGGTGATGCTGATCAATGGTGGAATCTTATCAAGAATACGAGGTAAAGAGATGAAATTGAGTCCATGGAATGGGACCAGTTCAAGAACTTATTTTTCAATAAGTACTTACCTCATATTCTCCAAAAAAAGATGGAGGAAGAGTTTCTTGAACTCAAGAAAAAGGATGATGAATCTGTTGGTACCTATGAAACAAATTTTACAAGACTTGCAAGTTATGGTTCTGGTATTATTATCCAACCTGAGAGTAAGATCGATCGATTCGTTAGTGGCTTAAAACCAAGTCTTCGAAGGGTGTTAGCCATAAGGGACTTCAATAGCTATGAGGAAATCGTTCGATGTGCTCTCAAAGTTGAGATGGAGATTGGAGTAACCCATCTGTCATATGGGTTTGATAAGAAGAGGAAAATGGAATTTAAAGGAAAATCTAAAGAGCACACTGAAAATAAGATGAGCTTTCCCTTATGCTCAAAGTGTGGAAAGAAACATGGAGGGAGTTGTCTTAAAGGGACAAGTAAATGTTTCAAATGTAGAAAGGAAGGTCATAGGTCATTTGAATGCCGCAATTATGGGAATAATATGTCTAATGATGCAAACAAAGGAACGGATACACAGAATGAACCTACTACACTTCAATGTTTCCAGTCCAAGGAGATGGGGAATTATGCCAATCAATGCCCAAATCCAAGGGTTGATGATGATGGTCGACTTCAACAGACTCTTAAGGCTAAAGGAAAAGGAAAGTCACATGCAATTTCTATCAGCGATGTGGAGTACGATAATGATGTGGTGAATGGTACACATACCATCCACTCTAAAGTAGAAAATGTTTTATTTGATTCTGGATCCACCCACTCCTTTATTTCTAAAGAATTTTCTAAGGGTATCAATGTATTACCTCAACAATTAGATGTTGAGTTAGCTGTGACAACCCCTAAGGCACAACAGTCACATCAAAAGTTTATAATTCTTCTCCGATTGAAGTTTGTGGGAATGTGCTTCCTGAAAATCTTGTGATCCTTCCTATAGTGGAATTTGATGTGATTATTGGCATGGATTGTCTTTCTATACATGGAGCTCATATCAATTTCCAAATAAGGGAAGTCACATTTTATATTCTAGATCAATCTATGATCTTCTATCGATGCAAGGATGAACATAACCTTCCAGTGGAAATTTCTTCCATCTTATGGGTCTTGATTCCACTAAATGAAGGTTAATTATCTCAAATGGTTGGTGAGAAACTCACGATTAAGAATATTCCCATTGTACGAGAGTTTTATGATGTCTTTCTAGAGGAATTACCAGGTCTTCCACCAAATCGTGAAGTTGAGTTTTCAATAGAACTCGTACCGTGTACTTTTCCTATTTCACAGACACCTTATAGAATGGACCCAATTGAGTTGCAGCAATTGAAGAAGCAACTCCAAGAGAATCTTGATAAGGGATTCATATGCCCTAGTGCGTCACCTTGGGGAGCACCTGTTCCGTTTGTTAAGAAGAAAGATGGATCAATGAGACTCTGCATTGATTATCGAGAACTTAATAAGATCACTCTCAAGAAAAAATATCCTCTCCCACGCATTGATGAATTATTTGACCAACTACGCAGATCTCAATACTTTTCCAAGATTGATCTTCATTCTAGGTATCATAAATTAAGGGTCAAAAGGGAGGATATACCAAAGATGGATTTCCGTACAAGGGATGGACACTATGAATTTATAGTGATGCCATTTGGTCTTACTAATGCCCTTGCTATCTTCATGGATCTGATGAATAGAGTCTTTAGAGACTATCTTGATCAGTTTGTGGTAGTCTTTATAGATGATATTCCGGTATATTCAAAGAAAAAGGAATAACATGAAGATCACTTGAGAATTATATTGAAGACCCAGAGAAAAGTGAAGCTTTATGCCAAATTTACCAAGTGTGAATTTTGGCTTCAAAAAGTTTCATTTTTGGGTCACATAATCTCAAAAGAGGGGATATCTGTGGATCCAGCAAAAACAGATGTTATCGAAAGATGGTCGAGACCAACAACAGTAACTGAGATCCGAAGTTTTCCAGGTTTGGCTGGATATTATCGACGTTTCGTGAAATATTTTTCACGATTATCTAATCCACTCACCAAGTTGACTTGGAAAGTAGTTAAGTTTGTTTGGATGGAGGAATGTGAAGAGAATTTCAAGGATTTGAAAAGATGGTTATCTAGTGCACCTATGATCACACTACCTTGTAATAGAGAAAGGTTTGTGATCTACAGTGATTCATCCAAAAATGGATTGGGGTGTGTTCTTATGCAAAATGATATGGTGATAGCTTATACCTCACGACAGTTGAAAATCCATGAGCAAAATTTCCCAACTCATGATTTGGAGTTAGCTGCAATAATCTTTTCATTAAAGATTTGGAGGCATTATATTTATGGAGAAAGGAGTGACATTTATACTGATCATAAAAGTTTAAAGTATATTTTTACTCAAAAGGAGCTGAATATGCGCCAAAGAAGACTGTTGGAGCTGATTAAGGATTACGACTGCTCAATCCATTACCACCCTGGGAAAGAAAACATGGTGGCAGATGCATTAAGTCGAAAAGACCATGCCAGTTTATCCATGATGTGGATCACAAAAGATCCAACATTTATGAATTTACAAAGGATGGATCTTGGAATTATAATGAAAGGGGAAAAATCATATCTTTCTCAAATGAATGTTCAACCATCTATACATGTGAAGATTAAAGAGTCCCAGAAGGAAGATGTCGAGTTAGAAAAGAAGGTGATAAATGTTCCTGAATTCAACCTTGATTGTGATGGGATAATAACGTTCAGGAATCGGGTTTGTGTTCCTCCCATCCCTGAATTAAAGAAGGAGATACTGGATGAGGCTCATAGTTCTTTATTCTCTATTCATCCTGGAAGTACGAATATGTATAGGGACCTGAAAGTGTATTTCTGGTGGGATGGCATGAAAAGAGATGTTGCTGAATATGTCTTTAGATGTTTGGTTTGTCAGCAAGTTAAAGCTGAGAGACAGAAGAATAAGGGGATGTTACAACCATTACCCATACCCGAATAGAAATGGGAAAACCTCACTATGGACTTTGTCATCGGACATCCTAAAACATCCAAAGGAAATGATGCTATCCGGGTCATATTTGATCATCTTACAAAGTCTACACACTTCATCGCTATTAGAGAGGATTTCTCTCTGGATCAGTTTGCCAGGATATATGTGAAGGAAGTGGTAAGATTGCATGGAGTACCAATTTCTATTATATCTGATCGGTATCCGAGGCTTACCTCAAAGTTCTAGCGAAGTCTTCAGCATACTCTGGATATAGAGTTGAGTTTCAGCATTGCATATCATCCTCAGACTGACGGTCGGTCTGAGAGAACAATTCAAACTCTAGAAGATATGTTGAGAGCTTGCTCTATGGATTTCAGAGGTGGTTGGGATCAACATCTACCTTTTGTGGAATTTTCTTATAATAATAGCTTTCACTCCAGTATTCAGATGGCTCCTTATGAGGCTCTCTATGGAATGAAACACAAGACTCCAACTTGCTGGGATGAAGTTGGGGAAAGAAAGCTATTAGGACCTGATCTCATTGATGAAACGATAGAAAAGGTCAGATCTATTCAACAACACATAAGAGCAGCTCAGAGTCGATAGAAAAGTTATGCTGACAATCGAAGAAAAGACCTAGAGTTTGAAGTGGCTGATAAAGTGTTCTTACGAATATCTCCCTGGAAGAGGGTCATGAGATTTGGAAAGAAGGGGAAGTTGAGCCCTAGATATACCAGTCCTTTCGAAATACTGGATCGTGTTGGGAAGGTAGCTTACCGATTGGCGCTTCCACCGAATCTCTATCAAGTTCATGATGTGTTCCATGTATCTCTCCTGAGAAAGTACATACCTGATCCTTCACATGTACTCAGCTCAGAAATTGTACCGCTGGAGCAAGATATTTTTTATGAAGAACAACCGATAGAGATTCTGGATTGTAGCGAAAAGTCCTCCGAAACAAGACCACTCGATTGGTGAAAGTTTTATGGAGGAACCACCGATTAGAAGAAGCTACATGAGATCTTGATGATATGATGAGGGAGAGGTATCCTCATATGTTTGTTACAAAGTAACGAATTTCAAGGGCGAAATTCATTTTAAGGGGGGTAAAATGCAACACCTGAGACTTTTATGTTATATAAATCATCAAAGGAATCTTTTACTATACACAACACTTGCTCAGCTTTCTTTACACGCAATCGCGACCTTCCTCGATAGCTTGCGTTGTACGCAATACCGAGTTTCACTAAACAACGATATCATATTAAAATATTATTAAAACTAGCCGTTATGAATAGTAATAACCACTTTTTGAAATTTTGTAAATTTTATTTTTCAATATTGACTTCATTTTTGGATTCAGAATATCGAAATTAGCCTATGGTGAAATTTTGTTATCTTTCTGAAAATTTCAATTTTTGATGAATAATGAAACCACTAAGTTGTAGTTAAAAAACTGAATTTTTAATAAAACTTAATTTTACCGCTTCTGTGAGTGGAATTTCAAAAATCCGAGAGACACTGTTGATGTCAGTAAGTAAAATGTGGTTCAATGAGATGAAAATAATTTTTGGTGAATAGTAACTTTTTACTTTTATTAACCACGGTTAAAAGTAAATAGGGTAATTAAGGGTAAAAATGATATTATTATTACCCTAACACATGTCCTAATTCTATTGGATAAGTTTAATTCGACCAAAAACAACCTTATTAATATAATATGACTATTTAGGCCCACTTGGATTAGACTAGGACATTCATTATTAATTTATTTAAAGAAGGGTTAAAATAGTTAAAATCAAAGTTTAATAAGAAAATCATTTTTAATATAGGGTTATACATAAGATAAATTAGACTATAAATATTCATTATAAATCTAAAAATATTTCATAGATAATGATATTTTATTTGTAATTTTTAGACTTTAAATAATTTAATTTATTTATGACACAATGATGATGCAGTAATTATCTTATTAATGAAATATTGACATAATTGATATTATAAATACCCAAATAAATATAATTTGAGACTTTTACTGAATTCCACTAATTTTATAGTTTAATATGAAATGTTAGTATTGATTTAATTAACTTTTTTAGAACTAATCATTCTGTTATGATTTTCACAAAAACCAATTACTAAATAGTGTCAAAATTGACATAAAATAGTTTTTAAAACAAATATTATATTATTAATTGTTATTTTATTCCTAAAAATCTATGGTTAGGACAAATAACTTAGATAAGGTTATATATATATTATTAATAAACAACTTGGGGTTCGTTTGGCTGCTTATAGTATGTTTATTAACCTTATAGTATAAGAACACAAGAAGACGCGGTAAAAGTAAAATTATTTAACTTAATGTTAAATCTAAATGATAAGGTAATAATAGGAACCTAAACATGTATAAATTCTATTGGATGAGAGTATTTCGACCCATCCCCACCTTGTCTTAGAAATAAATCAGTTTGGATCTAGTTAAAACCGAATTTGGCTTTATAATAAAATAATATTATTAGTTTTTCCAAAGGAGCCCCTCTCCTCCCTTATAAAAGGGCACCTCCTCCCCCTCTTCCTCACACCACTTTGATCCTTCAAGCTCGTCCAACCCCTGCCAATTTCTCCTCTCCACTTTCCTATAAACATCCTAGAAGTCCTGGGCTTCTTCAAAGATCAATTTTAGTGCCCTAAAAGGAGGTCTCAAATAGGCGCTTCAAAGAAGAGGTAATGTCCGTTACCAATTCTTTCAACATTATTTCTTCTTCCACTTCTTGTTATTTAGTTGTTTCATTATGAAGTAATTACATCAGTATCACTAATATACTGATATGTTATTATAAGTATGAAACAAACCTATTTCACCATCTATCCATCCTACGGAAAATGAAATCACCGCGCGTGCGTACATACGGAATACCGTCTCCACGCCGTGGTGTAATCTATTTTCCACCACAACCTTACTTGGATGGGTATAATGGTGTAAAGAATGAATATATATGATTATTTTAAAGTGATATTGATTATTAAATAGTATACATACACTCCAATATAATTCCACGATCATGGGAACAATATCATCGCTTGTGCGTACGTACGGAATACCGTCTCCACGATGTGATGCGACTCGTTCTACATGATCTTCTTTGAATAATGATTATATAAATAAATTGAGAGAATAAACATGATATATATTACACTAATACCATTCTGGAAATGAGTTATCTATAACCTAAAAAAAGGATAAGAATTTATTCGACAAAAGACACATAAGAACAAAAAGTAATAAACGCCCGAATAAACAAGTAGTAATGAAATATTACTAATTAGAAGCTAAGAATATGACCATATATGATATCATAAAAATAATTATTATTCTGTAATAAGTCAATAACATTATTTAAATCAATATACAGGAGGTTCAGACACTTATGAAGCAAATCGGACCTAAGGTAAGGGAAATATCACAATATCATTTTTATCCGAGATTGTTTATACTTTGAAATTTACTGGGGTTTATTTTATCATCCTCATCAATTTTTCCTCAATATGTAATATTTATATCCTTATACAATAGTTTATATCCAATTTTACCCTTCGGTGAGTTTTTAGTAAAAGATATGAAAGGAATCTTTTGTCATTTTTCGTACGAGGTACTTTTTGACTTTTCTGACAAAAGTACAAGAAGAATGTTTTCTTTTATACAGAATGAATGGATTTTTAAAACATTATTTCCAAGAATATTCCTTTACAAATTTTCAAGTTTATTTTTAATCAAATTCTTTTAGTTTAGAATTACATGACATGTTAAGAAAGGAAAAGTGTTTTTGAAGTAGAAAGGATATTTTCCTCAAGAATGGAGTTCAAGTGTTTTATCAGAATTATTTTCCATCTAAGATAATAAAGGGTTCTGTTTCTATCACTATTATTACATTGATTTGATTATGTTGTGATGGAATTATTTTTATGAATTACTTTATCTTATATGAATTTTTTTATTATGTCATGATGTTTACGAATCCCATTTTTATTACATGGGTTATGCTATGATGTATGGTTTATGATTTTGTGGCACACATAATAATGGTATCATTATGAGATGGGTAAGACCTATATCTCCCTCCAATGAATTGGGTAATGATTTTATATCTCATGATATAGACATGGCTGGAATGGAAGGTTAAACCGGTTCAGTGAAACAGGACTGAAATGAGGAATGAACTCGGATCAGAAATGGAATTTGTCCACTAAGATAGTATTGGTAATGAGTCTTGACTAATCATAAATGATTATATATGATTATGTGTGTATGCCACAAAGTTCCATGTTTTATGTTATGATTTTTGGGATTACATTTCACTTCTATGATTTATCCCATGGTATGAAATTATGATTTCTTTTACAGGTTAAGATTTCCAAAATGTTATGTTCATGATGTGATTGATTTTTCATTTGTTTACCCTTACTGAGCGTTTGAGCTCACCCTTTTTTATGTTTTCTTTCCCCCAGGTTAGGAATAAGGTTATTAAGTATGATATTCCAAAAGGGACTATAGATATGATGAAATAAATGGGAGAGAATGTAGATGCTTTATGAACCAGTTGTTTATATTTCCCAGTTTCTAAAGACACTATACCTATACAGTCCTTCCATGGTTTTGTTATATGTTGTAATAAGTATGTTTCAATTTTGAAGTATTAAAAATGTATGTAAAGTATGGTTCATTATAATATTTCAATTCATGCATAGATTACCATGGTTCGAACATTATTTACAGTCTTTGATATAATTATTTTACTATCAAACCAACCTTGGTCTGCTCAAACACAACATCCATTTGTTGAACACTGGTGTAAATAAAAAAAATTCTCTTAAATATATATATTATTTAAAAATTGTAAAATAAATATTTATTATATGTTCAATAAGGTAAATATATTTTATTTATTTTATGAGATATTTTTAAATTGAATAAAATTATTCCACATTCTTGAGAATAATATTTAATAAATTAATTAAATTATGTTAGAATTTAATCGAGACCAGAAGGAACACTTATTGTGTGACTCTCTATGATTCTTTCTCATTAGTATTGGGTGGGATTGCCTAAAGTCAAAGAGTATTTTCTTTAAACATGTCAAGGTACCAAAGATAAAGAACTTAATGTTGCAATGATGGCATCTACATATGAATGCCCATTGTGTAATATAATCCATTTGTCTCAATATATTATCATGTAGGTTTCATGATATTGTCATCAACTTGTTTACATGATGCATCTTTCTTTGAGTACCTTAAAAAAACTCATCGATACCCCATGGCCCTGGAATTATAAGGTGAAGGTTCTATTTTTGATCTAAGGTTAGAGATATAACTTCCATAAATGGAAGGGAAAATACTTCCTTGACTTTTCCATAAATAATATGTCATTCATGATGCACCCAAAATACCACAATTCTCTCCAACATATGTCATGTCTATTTTGGTCAGTTAATCATAGTGCTTGAGTCAAGACACTTATTAATGATAATCTTAAATTCTAAGGACCATTACACACACCAGAAGTTAGGAATATCTAATGACACCAAAACATGTGGAATACCTACTGGCATGTCTGTTCTTGTAATCTATTATATTGGATATTACCAAGTGATAACTTCATGAGAATTAGTATCATCTTATTATGAGTAATTGCACCTGAAATTTTGTATACTATGTTTCCTATCATAGTATGTCATCAAACTATAGAACTAGATAAAAGAATATTTTCATAGAACTTCATGGTTATCATCATAGCAGAGAACTAAAATGACCTAATTAATGTGACAAATACTCTACGACATTATTACATTATAGTCATGCAGAACAATGAACAATATGTAATAAGATGTTCAATATTTAAATAAATTAAATATTCATGAAATTTTTTAAAAATAGTTGGTTCTAGGAAACCAATTCTACCAAACTCCCACTAGGACTACAGCCAAGTGTCTAAGACTTTCAATCTACTAGAACCCACATGATGATCATGTATTTGCGAAGTCAATGCTTTATCCAAGGGGTATGCCGCATTGTCTTCTATGGAAATACTACCTACTACAATTTCAACTCTCTGAGAAAAATCAATCCTGAGATGATACATCCATAGTATGTGATTCATCTTCTAATGTTACCTTGGCTCTTTTGCAGGAGCCACTACAGTAGTATTATCACAATATATTGTGATGGGCTCTCCAATTCTAGTTACCACATCCATCAATTTGATGAAGCTCCGCATCAAAAATTCTTTTTTAGCTACCTCATATGCTACGATATAATCGGACTCTATTATTGAATATGTGAACACACCATGATTTGATCTCTTCCCTCTCACAACACCTCTATTCAAAGTGAATATGTATTCCGTTTGCGACTTCATGTCATCTTGATCAGTATGGAAAATAGTATTTACATACCCTTTAATGACTAGTTCCACAAATCCTCCATAAACCAGGAATATATCCTTACTATGCCTTAGATACTTATGGATAGTTTTGACTTCCATCCAATAGAGGTCACCTAGATCAGGTTGATATCTTCCTAACACACTCAATGCATAGGAGACATCTAGACAAGTACATAGCATAACATACATGACTAACCCAATTGATGATGCATATAGAATCCTTACCATTCTTTTTCTTTCCTCATGAATTTGAGGATTAATTTTATTGGAAAGATGAATGCCATGTTACATAGGCAACAATATCCTCTTAGAATGTTCTATATTGAATCACTTAAGTATCTTATTAATTTATGTACATTGACATAGGCCTTGTAATCTCTTGGATCTATCATGATGGATCTTGATCCCAAGAATTTATTATTCCTCACCCATGTCCTTGATGGATAATCATTTATTGAACCATACCTTAACATACTATAAGACTAGTATTTCATTTCCAATGGGTAATATGTCATAAACTTATACTATTAGAAAAATTACTACACCCCCACTAAACCATTTTTTGATACAAGGATCACATTCGTTCTTTATAAAAACAAATTCAATTATGCAATCATGAAAATTAATGTTCAGTGACCCATATTCTTTCTTTAATACATAAATGGATTTCTTTAAACTTGCATATGTTATTTGAAACCTTTAAAATCACTAGACCTTCAGGTTGTGTCATATAGACATCATCATGATGGTTCCCAATAAAGAAGGTTGTTTTGACATCCTTTTTCAAAATCTCATAGTCCTACTAAGTAGGAATGGCCAATAGAATTCTGATGAATTTTAGCATTCCCACTAGTGAAAATGTTTCGTTATAGTCAATTAATTGATGTTTTTTGAACCCTTTTTCAACCATTCATGCCTTATAGGTACTGAATTTTCCTTCCATGTCCAGTTTCTTCTTGAATACCCATTTAAAAATAACAAGGTTTACATATACTGGAGGATCAACCATAATCCGGAAGTGGTTTTTATATATGGAATCCATTTTAGAATTCCATGATTCTTTCCAATTGGAAATGTATATTCCAAATACTTCTTCCTTGTAGGATATAAGATCATTAATATCAAATAATAATGAATCACAATACTTGTTATCTAGAAACCCATACTATTCATGTTCTCTAATATATCTTGTACTCCAATGCAATACTTGTGTCTCCGGAATAGATCTTTCTTCCATGGGGATTTGTAGAAACTTCTCATGTACCAACTCTTGTGTGCGTTGATGCTCGAATTCATCAATGTATATCTTACTCCCACTATCTATTTTTGATATGTGATCCCTCTGAGGGTATATGACATGTCTTGACACTATAATAATTTTTTTAAGGGGTTGAATAGGTAATAACCCCTTTTTTCCTTAGGGTATCCAATAAGGTTACACTTTGTGCCTCAGGGTGTGAGATTGTTACCTGAAGAGGCCTTAACAAATGCTTTGCTTCCACACACATGTAAATTCAATAACATGGATTTTTTCCACTCTAAATTTCATGTGGAATAAAATTTATCTATTTAGTTGGTACATAGTTTAGTATGTGGGCCACTGTTTGTAATGCATACCCCCAAAAGGATAATGGAAGACTTTCATGACTCATCATTGATCTCACCATGTCAAATAAGGCTAGGATCCTCCTTTCTCTTACACAATTCCACATGGGTGTGTAAGGAGGAGTGAGTTGGTATAGGTTCCCAAACTCCCATAAGTCTTGATTAAGATATTCTCCACCTCGTTCTGAGCATAGTTTCTTAATATTCTAACCAAACTGGTTCTCAACTTCACTCTTTTATTTATTGAATATATAAAAAGAACCCAACTTATACCTCATTAAGTAGATATATCCATATATACTAAAATCATCAGTAAAAGTTATGAAGTATGAGTACCCAACCCTTGATTTAATTGGAAATGGTCTACACACATCGTTAAGAACCAATTCAAGAATATCTTTGGATCTTTCTGATTTCCCACTAAATGGGGATTTTTCCATTTTACCTTATAAACATGCATGACATACACCAAGTGGTTTTAGTTTGAAAGAATCTAAATATCCATCTTGATGTAACTTTTTCAGGAGTTTCTCATTAACATGACCAAGATGGTGATGCCAATATTGGGTGTGGTATGAGTTATGTGAAGTAGTTTTGTTGTCAATTTTCATTACTTGGTTTGGGTAATCCATCGTGTAAAAACCATTATATAAATTTTCC
Organism: Viscum album; assembly: GCA_963277665.1. NCBI lineage: Eukaryota > Viridiplantae > Streptophyta > Magnoliopsida > Santalales > Viscaceae > Viscum > Viscum album. The sequence goes on from OY728166.1 coordinate 790,289,747, forward strand.
ATACCAAAACAAATGTTATCTTTATAAAATAAGAAACATTCATTTCCAAACATGAAAATAAATCCATCTATATCTAGTCTAGATACAGAAATAATGTTTTTGGTCATAGAAGGAACATAATAAGAACCTTTTAATACCAAGATCATCCAAGTTGGAAAAATGAGGAGCTATTCCTCGATAGTTGTAGCAGCAAGTATAGCTGCATTGGCTTCTCATATGGCTACCTCCCCTCAGTCAATTTTATTGAATCTACATGGGTCCTATATTTGGATACATATGTGAGCACCACCAGCTGTATCTAATACCGAATTTGTAGACATAGATAAATTACACTCGATAAAAAATGATCCTGAAGCTTCCCCTCACTTCTTTATCTGAGTGCAATTTTTCTTCTAATGTCCCTTCTTACCCCATGTCAAACAAACAACTTCATGTTCCTTTGTATCCCCTTTTATCTTCCTTTTCTTGGAAGGGTGTGAAGAATATTTTGGATTAAAGCTCTTTGCTGATCCATTCCTCTTATTCACTATAAGGAAAGATGACTTTTCATGATTCATATATTTTTTCACTTAGAGAATGTGGATAAGAAGATCAGATAGATACATCTCAATGTTGTTCAAATTGAAATTAATAACAAAGATAGAGAAGATCTGACTGATTGATGTAGGAATGCGATCAGTGCCAAGTTATTAGGGGAGTTTAAACCATAGAACCTCTAGTTGTTCAATGTAGCCAATGAGTTTGAATAAATGAGGCATATCTAGGTCATTCTCTCCATGATTACTCTGAAATAGTGCCTTGGAGATCTTAAACCTTTTCTTTCCTTTTCTATCCCAATAAAGACATTGGAGGTGCTCGATAATGCTATAAGCATACATGTTTTTTTGAGACTTCATGAGCTCACTAGACATTAATGATAACATCAAACATTTAATTTTGACTGTGTCATTGATATGTTTCTCATAGAATAAGAATTTTTCATTGCTCTCCTATTTGGCAGGCAGATCTGGTGATGCTGACTCCAGCATGTAAGACTTCCATTCATGGTATAGGACAATCCAAATGTGTCTAAACCATAGTTGGATCTTTTTTCTGATGAGAATGTTGTCTTTACCCAAAATGTATCATAGGTATAGTTTGGTTTATGAGGTTTTCATTTTTATTCAACAATTAAAATAGGATATAATTAGTAATTTATTGATTTTTATAGGAAAAAATAAATTAATTTTATTAAGTCTCCCACAATTTTATCAAGTCCCAATTTCCCTCACCATTGAACTAAAAATGCATAGTTTCATGTACATTCTAGTAAAAAGGTTCTATATTCCCCTTGGAAAACCCAAAAAAGGGTTGGTCAGGCTTTTTGATGGTATTTAAGTAGGAAATTCTTTACCGACTACAGGCTTGTAGCTCCTTGATCTGATGAGTGGACCCCCCCAATCCTGAAATCCTGACTAGGATTTCCTCAATACCTGCCTCCAATATATTTCCATGTCTAGAAAGGGCTACTCTTATTGATTTAATATGGTTAAGTCAAACAGAAAATTTCATAAGGGATTCTTGTATAGAAGTATGTTTCCCAACAAGGGTGGTCAAACACATAATTTTATTGAGTCTTTCCCTTAATCAAATTACAAAAGTCTTAGTCTGAATTAATATTTTATTGAGTGGTTTTTATATATTATGTGTAAATTACTTATTATCTTTATCATGTGCTTTTTAATATTATGTGGAACTTATTTAAGAGATTATCCATGTCTTGATAATATTTACAAAAAAGCCTGGTTTATTTTAGTTCTATCTTTCATGCTTTCATAATTCATTAATTATGTGATCGCGATAACACATCCATAATGATAAACCAAGAATGTTATAAAAATAAAATAAATTAAAGGGAATGATTACAACAACCCATACTTTTCATACATTGTTAATACTTCAAAATTGAAGCGTACTTATTACAACATATAACAAAACCATGAAGGGACTGTATAAGTATAGTGTCTTTAGAAACTGGGAAACATAAACAATTGGTTCATAAAAAAAATACATTGTCTCCTATTTATTTCATCATATCTAGAGTCCCTTTTGGAATATCCTACTTAATAACCTTCTTCCTGGCCTGGGGAAAGAAAACATACAAAAGGGTGAGCTCAAATGCTCAGTAAGGGTAAATAAAAGAAATATCAATCACATCATATTCATAAGAACATAACATTTTGGAAATCTTAACCTCGAAAAGAGATAATAATTTCATAGCATGGGATAAATCATAGTAGTGAAATTTAATCCCAATAATCATAACATAAAACATGAAACTTTTTGGCATACACAGATAATCATAGATAATCATTTTATAGTATCCAAGACTCATTTCCAAGACTATCTTAGCAGACAACGTCCATTTCTGAATTGAGTTCACTCCTCGTTTCTGTCCTATTTCACTGAACCCGTTTAACCTTCCACTCCAGCCATATATATCTCATGAGATATAAATCTTTACCCAATGCATTGGAGGGAGATATAGGTCCCACCCATCTCATAATGAAACCATTCTTATGTGTGCCACAAAATCATAAATCATACATCATAGCATAACCCATGTAATAACAATGGGATTCTTAAACAACATGACATCATAAAACAATTCATATAAGATAAAGGAATTCATAAAAATAATTCCATCACAACATAATAATATCAATTTAATAATAGGGATAGAAACAGAACCCTATATTATCTTATATGGAAATTAATTTTGATAAAACACTTGAACTCCATTCTTGAGGAAAATATCCTTTCTACTTCAAAAACATTTTCCTTTATTAACATGTCATACAATTTTAAACTAAAAGAAGTTGATTGAAAATAAACTTGAAAACTTGTAAAGGAATCTTCTTGGAAATAATGTTTTAAAAATCCATTCATGCCTTATAAATTAAAAAAACATTCTTCTCGTACTTTTGTCGGAAAAGTCAAAAAGAACCTCGTACGAAAAACGACAAAAGATTCCAATCATATATTTTACTAAAAACTCACCGAAGGGTATAATTGGATTTAAAAAATTTTAGGTGGATGGAAATAATATTAAATATTGAGGAAACATGGATGTGGATGATAAAATACACCCCAGTAAATACCAAAGTATAAACAATCTCGGATAAAAATGAGATTGTGATATTTTCCCTTACCTTAGGTCTGATTTGCTTCGTAAGTGTCCGAGCCTCCATTATAATGATTTAAATAATGTCATTGACTTATTAAAGAATCATAATCATTGTTATGATATCATATATGGCCATATTATTAGCTTCATATTAGTAATATTTCATTTCGACTTGTTATTCGGGTGTTTATTACTTTTTGTTCTTATGCGTGTTTTGTCGAATAAATTCTTATTGTTATCTTTAGGTTATAGAAACCTCATTTACATAATGGTATTAGTGTAATATATATCATATTCATTCATTCAATTCATTTATATAACCATTATGAAATGAAGATCATGTAGAACGAGTCGCATCACATTATGGAGACAGTATTTCGTACGTACGCACGAGCGATGATATCGTTCCCATGATCGTGGAATTGTATAGGAGTGTATGAATACTATTTAAGAATCAATATCACTTTAAAATAATCATATATAGTTATTATTTACACCATTATACCCATCCAAGTAAGGTGGTGGTGGAAAATAGATTACACCACGACGTAGAGACGGTATTCCGTATGTACGCACGCGCGGTGATTTCATTTTCCGTAGGATGGATAGATGGTGAAATAGGGTTATTTAATACTTATAATAACATACAAGTATATGAGTTATACTTATGTTATTACTTCATAATGAAACAACTAAATAAGAAGAAGTGTAAGAATAAATAAAGTTTAAAGAATCGGTAACAGACATTACCTCTTCTTTGAAGCGCCTCTTTGAGACCTCCTCTTAGGGCACTAAAATTGGTCTTTGAAGAAGACCAGGACCTCTAGGATGTTTATAGGGAAGTGGAGAAGATAATTTTACAGGGTTTGGACGAGCTTTAAGGCTCAAAGTGATGTGAGGAAGAGAGGGAGGAGGTGCCCTTTTAAAAGGGAGGAGAGGGGCACCATTGGAAAAACAAAAAATATTATTTTATAATAAAGTCATATTCGGTTGTTAATAGCTCCAAATTGATTTATTTCGAATATAAGGTGGTTATGGGTCTAAATAATCTCATTAAATATAATTTATAGATGTTTAGGTATCTATTTTAACCTTATGATTTAGATTTAAATTTAAGTTAGATAATTTAACTTTTACCGCGTCTTCTTGTTTTCTTACACTATAAGGTTAATAAACTTACTATACCATACCAAACGAACCCCAAGTTGTTTATTTTTAATATATATAACCTTATCTAAGTCATATTCCCGAACCTTATATTTGTAGGAAAAAAATAACAATTAATAATATAATATTTGTTTTAAAAACAATTTTATGTCAATTTTGACACTATTTGGTAATTGATTTTTTTGAAAATCATAATAGAAATATTAGTTCGAAAAAAATTAATTTAATCAATAATAATATGTCATACTAACAAATAAAATTAGTTTCATTCATAAAAAGTCTCAAATTCATTTTTTGGGTATTTATAACATCAATTATGTTAATATTTCATTAATAAGATAATTACTGCATCATCATTGTGTCATAAATAAGATAAATTATTTAATGTATAAAAATTATAAATAAAATACCATTATGTAGGAAATCCTTTTATCATTCTAATGAATATTTATAGTAGAATTTATATTATGTATAACCCTATATTAAAAATGATTTACTTATTAAATGTTGATTTTAACTATTTTAACCCTTCTTTAAATAAATTAATATTAAATGTCCTAATGTAATCCATGTCGGCTGAAATGGTCATATTTTATTCCTAATTTTGTTTTTGGTCGAATTAAACTTATCCAATAAAATTAGGACATGTGTTTGGGTAATAATAATATCATTTTTACCCTTAATTACCCTATTTAATTTTAACCGTGGTAAAAAAGTAAAAAGTTACTATTCACAAAAAATTAGTTTCATCTCATTGAACCACATTTTTGTCCTTTATATTAACTGTGTCTCTTGGATTTTCGAAATTCCATTCACAGAAGTGGTAAAATTAGGTTTTATGTGAATTTGGAAATTCTCCTAGGAGGTGGGTAAAAGACGGTGAAATGTTCAATAAACTTTTAATATATCTAAAATTATTATAAAATGAGTCCAATGAATTGAATTGAACTTATATAGGTATTATGTATCAATTTTTACCTAAAATAAATTTAAATAAAATAAATAATTATTTAAATAAAAAGTCAGTTTTTAAATAGTGACCTAGTGTTTTCACTATTCATCAAAAATTGAAAGTTTTCAGAAAAATACCAAAATTTCACCCTAGGCTAATTTTGATATTCCAAATCCAAAAATGAAGTCTTTTTTGAAAAATAAAAATTAAAAAATATTAAATAGTGGCTATTACTATTCAAAACGGCTATTTTTAATAATATTTAAATAGCATATCATTGTTTAGTGAAACTCGGTATTGCGTACGATGCAAGCTGTCGAGGAAGGTCACGATTGCATATAAAGTAAGACAAGATAGTGTTGTGTGTAGTGAAAGATTCCTTTGATGATTTATAAAACATAAAAACAAAATATTTCGCATAAAAGTCTCGGGTGTTACATTCTACCCCCCTTAAAATGAATTTTGCCCTCGAAATTCGTCACTTTGTAATAAACAGATGAGGATACCTTTCCCTAATCATATCCTAAAGCTCCCATGTAGCTTCTTCTAATTGGTGGTTCCTCCATAAAACTTTCACCAAGCGAGTGGTGTTGTTTCATAGGACTTTTTCGCTACGATCCAGAATCTCTATTGGCTATTCTTCATAAGAAAGATCTTTCTGTAGTGGTACACCTTCTGAGCTGAGTACATGTGAAGGATCAGGTACGTACTTTCTCAGGAGAGATACATGGAACACATCATGAACTAGGGATAGATTCGGTGGAAGCGCCAATCGGTAAGCTTCCTTCCCAACACGATCCAGTTTTTTAAAAGGACCGATATATCTAGGGCTCAGCTTTCCCTTCTTTCCAAATCTCATGACCCTCTTCCAGGGAGATATTCATAAGAATACATTATCACCCACTTCAAACTCTAGGCCTTTTCTTCGGTTCTCGGCATAACGTTTTTGAAAACTCTGAGCTGCTCTTATGTGTTGTTGAATAGATCTGACCTTTTCTGCCATCTCACCAACAAGATCAGGTCCTTATATCTTTCTTTCCCCAACTTCATCCCAGCAAGTTGGAGTCCTGCATTTTCTTCCATAGAGAGCTTCATAAGGATCCATCTAAATACTGGAGTGAAAGCTATTATTATAAGAAAATTATACCAAATGTAGGTTTTTATCCCAACCACCTTTTAAATCCATAGAGCAAGCTCTCAACATATCTTCTAGAGTTTAAATTGTCCTCTCAGACGGACCGTCTGTCTGAGAATGATAAGCACTGCTGAAACTCATCTCTATAGCCAGAGTATGCTGAAGACTTCTCCAGAACATCCAGGTAAATCTCGGATCCCGCTTAGATATGATGGAAAGTGGTACTCCATGCAATCTTACCACATCCTTTACATATATCCTAGAAAGCTGATCCAGAGAGAAATCCTCTCTAATAGCGATGAAGTGTGCCAACATTGTAAGACGATCAACTATGACCCAAATAGAATTATTGCCTTTGGATGGTTTAGTAATTCCAGTGACAAAGTCCATAGTGATGTTTTCACATTTCCATTATAGTATGGGTAATGGTTGTAACATCCCCTTAGACTTCTGTCTCTCAACTTTAACTTGCTGACAAGCCAAGAATCGAGAGACATATTCAACAACATCTCTTTTCATGCCATCCCACCAGAAGTACTATTTTAGGTCCCTATACATCTTCGTGCTTCCAAGATGAATAGAGAATGAAGAACTATGAGCCTCATCCAGCAGCTCCTTCTTTAATTATGGGATGGGAGGAACACAAACCTGATTCCTGAACTTTATTATCCCATCACAATCAAGGTTGAATTCAGGATCATTTCTCACCTTCTTTTGTATCTCTACATATTCTTTCGGTGCCTCTTTAATATTCACATGTATTGATGGTTGAACATTCATTTGAGAAAGATACGATTTTCCCCTTCCATTATAATTCCAAGATCCATCCTTTGTAAATCCATAAATATTGGATCATTTGTGATCATCATCATGGATAAGCTAGCATGGTCTTGTCGACTTAATGCATCTGCCACCTTGTATGATTTCCCAGGGTGGTAATGAATTGAGGAGTCGTAATCCTTAATCATCTCCAACCATCTTCTTTGGTGCATATTCATCTCCTTTTGTGTGAAAATATACTTTAAACTTTTATGATCAGTATAAATATCACACCTTTCTCTATAAAGATAATGTCTCCAAATCTTTAATGTGAAGATTACCACACCTAACTCCAAATCATGAGTTGTGTAATTTTTCTCATGGATTTTCAACTGTCGTGAGGCATAAGCTATCAACATATCATTTTGCATAAGAACACACCCCAGCCCCTTCTTGGATGTATCACTGTGGATCACAAACCTTTCTCCACTACAAGGAAGTGTGAGTACAGGTTCACTGGATAACCTTATTTTGAACTCTTTTAAATTCTCTTCACATTCATCCGTCCAAAAAAACATAACTCCTTTCCGAGTCAACTTGGTGAGTGGATTAGATAATTGTGAAAAATCATTCACAAAACTTCGATAATATCCAGCCAAACAAAGAAAACTTTGTATCTCAGTTACTGTTGTTGGTCTCGACCATCTTTCGATAACCTCTGTTTTTGCTGGATCCACAGATATCCCCTCTTTTGAGATTATGTGAACCAAAAATGAAAAATTTTGAATCCAAAATTCACACTTGGTAAATTTGGCATAACCGTTCTCCTTTATGAAGGTATTCAATATAATTCTCAATTGATCTTCATGTTCTTCATTTCTCTTTTAATATACAAGAATATCGTCTATAAAGACTACCACAAACTGATCAAGATAGTCTCTAAAGACTCTATTCATCAGATCCATGAAGATAGCAGGGGAATTAGTAAGACCAAATGGAATCACTATAAATTCATTGTGTCCATACCTTGTACGGAAAGTCGTCTTTGGTATATCCTCTCTTTTGACCCTTAATTGAGGATACCCTGAACGAAGATCAATCTTGGAAAAGTATTGAGCTCCACGTAGTTGGTCAAATAATTCATCAATTCATGGGAGAGGATATTTTTTCATAATAGTGATCTTGTTAAGTTCTCGATAATCAATGCAGAGTCTCATTGATCCATCTTTCTTCTAAACAAATAGAACAGGTGCTCCCCAAGGTGACGCACTAGGGCGTATGAATCCCTTATCAAGATTCTCTTGGAGTTGCTTCTTCAATTCCTGCAAATAAATTGGGGCCATTCTATATGGTGTCTTTGAAATAGGTAAAGCACCCGGTACAAGTTCTATTGAAAACTCAACTTCATTATTTGGTGGAAGACCTGGTAATTCCTCTGGAAAGACATCATCAAACTCCCGTACAATGGGCATATTCTTAATCGTGAGTTTCTCTCCAACCATTTGAGATAAATAACCTTCATTTAGTGGAATCAAGACCCATAAGATAGATGAAATTTCCACTGGAAGGTTATGTTCATCCTTGCATCGATAGACGGTCATAGATTGATCTAGAATATGAAATGTGACTTCCCTTCTTTGGCAATTGATATGAGCCCCATATAGAGAAATCCAATCCATGCCAAGAATCACATCAAATTATACTATAGGAAGGATCACAAGATTTTCAGGAAGCACTTTCCCACAAACTTCAATCGGAGAAGAATTATATACTTTTGATGCAACAGTTTTTCCATTAGAAGTTGTCAGAGCCAACTCAACATCTACTTTTTGAGGTAATACGGCGATACCCTTAGAAAATGTTTCAGAAATAAAAGAGTGGGTGGATCCAGAATCAAAGAAAACATTTGATTCTTTAGAGTGTATGGTATGTGTACCTCTCACCACTTCGTTGTCATACTCTACATCACCGATAGTAATTGCATGTGACTTTCCTTTGTCTTTAGCCTTAAGAGTTTGTTGACGTCGATCATCATTATCAACCCTTGGATTTGGGAATTCATTGGCATAATGCCCCATCTGCTTGAACTTGAAATATTTATGTGTAGTATGTTCATTCTGTGTATCCCTTCCTTTGTTTGCATCATTATACATTTTCTTCCCATTATTTCGACATTCAATTACACGAGGACCTTCTTTTCCACACTTATAACATTTTCTTGTCCCCTTAAGACAATTTCTTCCATGTTTCATTCCACACTTTGAGAATAAGGGAAAACTCATCTTCTTTTCAGTGTGCCCTTTAGATTTTCCTTTGAATTCCATTTTCCTCTTCTTATCAAACCCATATGGCTGATGGGTTACTCCAATATCCATCTCAAAATTGAGAGCACATCGAACGATTTCCTCGTAGCTATTGAATTCCCTTATGGATAACAACCTTAAAATACTTGGTTTTAAGCCACTAAAGAATCGATCGATCTTACTCTCAGGTTGGATAATAATACCAGAATCATACCTTGCAAGTATTGTAAAATTTGCTTCATAGGTACCAACAGATTCATCACCCTTTTTCTTTAGTTCAAGAAACTCCTTCTACATCTTTTTTTCGAAGAATGCGAGGGAATTACTTATTGAAAAATAAGTTATTGAAATCATCCCATTCCATTGACTCAATTTCATCTCTTTGCCTCGTATTCTTGATAATATTACACCATTGATCAACATCACCTTCCAAACGATATACTTCTAAGATGACTTTATCATGTTCAGAACATTGAAGAACTGAAAATATCTTTTCAGTGGTACTGATCCGTTGTTCCTCCAATAATGGATCAGAAGACCCGCTGAATGAAGGTGGAAAATGCCTCATGAAGGATTCAACAAAATGTTTCTCCTTCCTTTACTCGTTTGGAAGTCCTGCATGATTCATAGCTTGAGAAAGTTGTGTGAGCATGGCTACAAGATTTTTCATTCCAGCTCCCATAATGTTTGGTTGCTCAGGGGGCAATCATTGCATTGCTTGTCGCATTCCGCATTAACACGGTTCCTTCGGGTTCCAGCCCTTGACTAAAACCAAGAATAATAGTGTGAGCAACACTAATTATAATAGGAAAACCACATAATCAAGAATAAAATTTTACACTTAAGGTCTTATCATAGGTTATTCATGTCCATTTATAAAACACTAATATTGTGTTCTATGCTTAGACATATCCTTAGGTTTCTTACTAAGGCTTTCACATCCTACTTTCCAAAGGTTGACTATACCTTTCCTCTGATACAAACTATAACGACCCATACATTACATACATTGTTAATAATTCAAAATTGAAGCATACTTATTACAAAATATAACAAAACCATGAAAGGACCATATAGGTATAGTGTCTTTAGAAACTGGGAAACAAAAACAACTGGTTCATAAAAGCATCTACATTGTCTCCTATTTATTTCATCATATCTAGAGTCCCTTTTGGCATATCCTACTTAATAACCTTCTTCTTGACCTGGGGAAAGAAAACATACCAAAGGGTGAGCTCAAATGCTCAGTAAGGGTAAACAGAAGAAATATCAACCACATCATATTCATAAGAACATAACATTTTGGAAACATGAACCTGCAAAAGAGATCATTATTTGATAACATGGGATAAATCATAGTAGTGAAATGTAATCCCAATAATCATAACTTAAAACATGAAACATTGGGTCATATACACATAATCATAGAGAATCATTTATTAGTCGTCAAGACTCATTTCCAAGACTATCTTAGCGGACAAAGTCCATTTCTGAACCGAGTTCACTCCTCGTTTCAGTCCTATTTCACTGAACCGGTTTAACCTGCCATTCCAGCCATGTCTATCTCATGAGATATAAATCTTTACCCAATGCATTGGAAGGAGATATAGGTCCCACCCATCTCATAATGATACCATTCTTATGTGTTCCACAAAATCAAAGAATCATACATCATTGCATAACCCATGTATAAAAATGGGATTCTTAAACATCGTGACATCATAAATAAATTCATATAAGATAAAGGAATTCATAAAAATAATTCCATCAAAACATAATCAAATAAATGTAATAATAGGGATAGAAACAGAACCGTATATTATCATAGATGGAAAATTATTTTGATAAAACACCTAAACTCCATTTTTGAGGAAAATATCTTTTCTACTTCTAAAACATTTTACTTTCTTAACATGTCATAAAATTTTAAACTAAATTAAGTTTATTAAAAATAAACTTGAAAACATGTAAAGGAAGATTCTTGGATATAATTTTTTACAAATCCATTCATGCCGTATAAGTAAAAAAATCATTCTTCTCGTACTTTTGTCGGAAAAGTCAAAAAGTACCTCGTACGAAAAACGACAAAAGATTCCTTTCATATCTTTTACTAAAAACTCACCGAATGGTAAAATTGGATTTAAAAAATTTCAGGTGGATGTAAATAATATTAAATATTGAGGAAACATGGATGTGGATGGTAAAATACACCCCAGGAAATACCAAAGTATAAACAATCTCAGATAAAAATGAGATTGTGATATTTTCCCTTACCTTAGGTCGGATTTGCTTTGTATGTGTCCGAACCTCCTGTATAATGATTTAAATAATTTCATTGACTTATTCCATAATCATGCTCATTGTTATGATATCATATATGGCTATATTCTTAGCTTATTATTAGTAATATTTCATTGCTACTTGTTATTCCAGTGTTTATTACTTTTTGTTCTTATGCGTGTTTTGTCGAATAAATTATTATTGTTCTCTTTAGGTTATAGATACCTCATTTCCAAAATGGTATTAGTGTAATATATATCATATTCATTCATTCAATTCATTTATATAATCATTATGCAATGAAGATCATGTAGAACGAGTCGCATCACATCGTGCAGAAGGTATTCCGTACGTACGCACGAGCGATGATATCGTTACCAGGATCGTCAAATTGTATTGGAGTGTATGAATACTATTTCAGAGTCAATATCAATTTACAATAATCATATATAGTTATTATTTACACCATTATACCCATCCAAGTAAGGTGGTGGTGGAAAATAGATTACACCACGGCGTGGAGACGTTATTCCGTACGTACACACGCGTAGTGATTTCGTTTTTTGTGGGATGGATAGATGGTTAAATAGGTCTGTTTTATACTTATAATAACATACCAGTATATTATTGATACTGATTTTATTACTTAATAATGAAACAACTAAAGAATAATGAGTGGAAGAAGAAATAAACTTGAAAGAATCGGTAACAAACATTACCTCTTCTTTGAAGTGCCTCTTTGAGACCTCCTCTTAGGGCACTAAAATTGGTCTTTGAAGAAAACCAGGACCTCTAGGATGTTTCTAGGGAAGTGGAGAAGAGAATTTGGAAGGGGTTTTCCGAGATTTAAGGCTCAATGTGATGTGAGGAAGAGAGGGAGGATGTGCCCTTTTATAAGGGAGGAGCGGGGCACCTTTGAAAAAACTAAAAATATTATTTTATTATAAAGTAATATTCGGTTTTTAGTAGCCCAAAATTGATTTATTTTGAATATAAAGTGGGAATGGGTAGAAATACTCTCATAAAATATAATTTAGACAAGTTTAGGTATCTATTTTAACCTTATCATTTAGATTTAACTTTAAGTTAGATAATTTTACTTTTACCACGTCTTCTTGTTTTCTTACACTATAAGGTTAGTAAACTTACTATAACAATCCAAACGAACCCCAATTTGTTTATTATTAATATATATAATCGTATCTATGTCATTGGGCTGAACCTTATATTTTTAGGAATAAAATAACAATTAATAATATAATATTTGTTCTAAAAACACTTTTATGTCAATTTTGACACTATTTGGTAATTGATTTTTGTGAAAATCATAACATAAATATTAGTTCAAAAAAGATAATTACATCAATAATAACATGTCATATTAACATAGAAAATTAGTTTAATTCATTAAAAGTCTAAAATTATGTTTATTTGTGTACTTATAACATCAATTATCTTAATATTTCATTAATAAGATAATTACTGCATCATCATTGTGTCATAAATAAATGAAATTATTTAATGTCTAAAAATTATAAATAAAATACAATTATGTAGGAAATCCTTTTATCTTTATAATGAATATTTATAGTCGAATTTATCTTATGTATAACCCTATATTAAAAATTATTTACTTATTAAACTTTGATTTTAACTATTTTAACCCTTCTTTAAATAAATTAATATTAAATGTCCTAATATAATCCATGTGGTCCTAAATGGTAATATTGTATTCCTAAGGTTGATTTGGGTCGAATTACACTTATCCAATAGAATTATGACTTGTTTTAGGGTAATAATAATATCATATTTACCCTTAATTACCCTGTTTACTTTTAACCGCGGTAAAAAAAGTAAAAAGTTACTATTCACAAAAAATTATTTTCATCTCATTGAACCACATTTTAATCCTTGATATTAACCATGTCTCTCAGATTTTTGAAATTCTACTCACAGAAGCTGTAAAATTAGGTTTTATGTGAATTTGGAAATTCTCCTAGGAGGTGGGTAAAAGACGGTGAAAAGTTCAATAAAATTTTTATATATCTAAAATTATTATAAAATGACTCCAATGAATTGCATTGAACTTATATAGGTATTATGTATCAATTTTTACCTAAAATAAATTTAAATAAAATAAATAATTATTTAAATAAAAAGTCGGTTTTTAAATAGTAACCTAGTGTTTCCACTATTCATTAAAAATTGAAAGTTTTCAGAAAAATACCAAAATTTCACCGTTGGATAATTTCGATATTCTGAATCCAAAAATGAAGTCCGTTTTGAAGAATAAAAATTAAAAAATTTCAAAAAGTGGGTATTACTATTCATAACGGCTAGTTTTAATAATATTTTAATAGCATATCGTTTTTTAGTGAAACTCGGTATTGCGTACGACACAAGCTATCGAGGAAGGTGGAGATTGCGTGTAAAGAAAGGCAAGATAGTGTTGTGTATAGTGAAATATTACTTTAATGATTTATATAACATAAAAACAAAATATTTCTCTTAAAAGTCTCAGGTGTTACAATGATCATGTTATTTTCCAATGGTTAGTTTATATAGCGATTGAAAAACTTAACGTGAACATGGGGAGAAACAGCTTGAACCTTTTGGATTCATGTTTATAGCCTTCCACCTTTCCACCTTTGTATCTCATTACATTGGTTTCGTCTCAGCACTAGCTTGAACCGCCTCCACCAGCTAAGGATCTCCATACATTACTAATTCTTTTTAACTCACATGTAGATGCAGAGTGAAAAGTGGGTTTACATAAAAGAAACCATGGGCACTCACTCCCAACATATTAATGAGGAGAGACGACACGTAGACCAACAATTTAATTTAAAATAAAATAAAAGGAAACCATTAACATAAAAAGGTATAGTCTATATCATGATCATCCACATACATGAAACAAATTAAACATTTAATAAAACTATAATTCAATTACATAATAATTCTTATTAAAATAAATTGTGATTGAATCGATTTGTTATTACCCTTAGTTAATCAATCCTTTTTTTTGAATACTTTACTAAATTTACATGATATTCTCATTCATAACATTTGAGGTAACATGGTGAACACCAAATAAAATATACATGATATGTAATTCTAAACATTACACAAAAATTAATGTTTTAATTATATGTAATTTGGTAAAGTACACAGTATGTAGATATGACTACACTGCGTGTACTACCTTCACCATCTTATCTGAAGTACATGCCTAGGGAATATGTGTGTGAGGCGTACTTTACAAATCATAGAGTACACTTCTTGTCCATTGAGCCATACTCCATGTTCTATTTGGGTTACATGGTTTCTGATCAACTTATCCATGTATGAGATACATGGTTTGGACCTTGACTTGAAGGGACTACACATCGTTTCCAGTGTCCTACACGACATGCAATCCATCTGACCAGGTTCCAATCTGTCTTGGTCAACATGTGGTGTAAGGATTATCTACATCACATCTCATTAATGCACATGACCTGAGTAATTTCTAAATTACTCCCGACGAACTAAAAACAACTACACGGTGTGGAATCTATATCACACGACATGTATGGCATATTACACAGTGTGTAAATATGAATACACGACATGTAAAATCATGTTACCTAAACCGAATCATCGGTACAACCTAATGAGATCCTCAATTTAATTTTAATTAAAAATATTATCCATTGATATTGGATATGCAAGAAATGATTGGAGGAATAATAGATGTCGAAATTCATATTACAGGGACGATTAAACAGGAATTTGAAATCCAAATTATTAAAGAATAAATCATCAATAAATTATTTAAATAGTTATAAATGATGATGTTACCCCTTTAATACCACTTGAAGGATCCAGATGTATCAAAAGCGTGGTAGTTGGGAGGGCCAAAATTTTCCTTTGTTGTAATCAATGACTAATCCAGGATCAATACGATGATAAATGCCAATATCCACAGATTAAGAATAATGATCTAGAAAAAAGATGAAAAGGGAACCAGATTATAGAGAGTGGATCTTGAACATAAATTATATAAATAATTTAAATAATTTATATAGAAATTAAATACATAGATCATCTATGTTTTCTTCATTATTGATATTGATCGTCTGGAATAACCCTTCTAGACTGTCTCATTGTGCTTATGAGGTTCCAAACCAAAATCCCTCTAGCGGTGATTTACACATTCTACGATGGCCTCTGATCAACACAACTCATTATCTGGGTGCTATTGAGGTGAAGAGAGTGTGTTGAGTTAGTCATTAACGATCACTTGTTCTTTGATATTGAAGAATGTATGTCATTCTTGAGAGCAGAGAGGAGGGGATTTGTGGGAGAAATAGTTTTGGCTCAATAATTGTCTCACCACTGGAAATTTGGTTTAGCAGGTGTCAAGTATCTATAGACATACCTATCTACTTAATGATAAGGGGTTTCGGTTAAATTATTTAATTGCATAACTACAATTTAATGAATTCATATCATTAGAGAAAAACCATGCTATATAATAATAATAATAACAACACCATTATTCATGGTGCACCAACTTTCACAAAATGGAATCATAAATGAAGTCTTGTGCCACATAATGATAAAAGTTTTATTATTTTTTTCATTTTGTTAACTAGCTAAATGATTAATTACCATCTTGAAAATAATTATTTTACTACCGGAATTGCCTTGGTTCGCTCAAACTCCACTTCCATTTATTGATCACCTGAATAAATAAATAATTTATTCTCTTAAATAAATATTTTATTTAAAAATTTGTAAATTAATATTTATTAAATTTTTAATAAGAGAAATATTTTTTTTATGTTATGTGATAATTTTAACTTGAATGAAAAGTTTCCATAGTATTGGGAGTAATCTTTATTCCATTAATTAAATTTAATTATAATTTAATCAAGACCACAAGAAACACATAGTTTGTGACCCTCTAGGATTATTTATCATTGTCATTGGGAGAGAATGAATAAATTCCAAGTGTATTATCTAAAAACGTGTTAAGGAACATATGAGAAAGATCATAAAATCACAACAATGACATCCATATACGAATGCTCACTATGTAATATAATACCTTTATCTCAATATCTCACCAAGAACATTTCATGATAGTGTCCTCAACGTGTTTTCTTGATGCGTGTTTCTTTGACTACCTGAAATAAACTCGTAGATATACAATGTCCATAGTATCTAGGGTGATGGTTCTATTTTAATCAAAGGGATGAGATATCAACTTCCACAAATGGAAGGGACAAATCCTTCCTCTACTTATCCATAAATAAAATGTCATTTGTGATGCACCTAACATACCCTACTTCCCACCAACATATGGCGTGACCGTTTTTTAGTATATCAAAGTGTGCGAGTCAGGAAACACATTAATGATAATATTAAATTCCAAGGACCATTACACATGATCATAGATTATAATATTTGATGACACAAAAACATAAAGAATTCATACTATTGGGTCTATTCTCATAATCTCCCATCTTGGAGATTTCCAAGTGTGAACTTCAAGAGAATAAGTCTCATCTTCTTACGAGTACTCACACCAGAAGGTCCATGTACTATGTGTACTATCATAGTATGTCATCCGACAGTAGTATTGTATTTATGAATATTTCCATACCTCTTCAAGGTTCTCATCATAGTGGGTAACTACTGCGACCTTATTAATCCGACAAATACTATAGGACATTATTACATTATAGTCATGAAGAATAATGAAAATTATGAAATATGATGTTTAGTATTTAAATACATTAAATATTCATTCAATCAATGTTCAAATAGTTGGTATTAGGACACCAACTCTAATAAATACTAATTATTACTGATTATACATAGTTATTACTAATTATAACAAATTATTCCAAATTTTTACTAATTATACCTTATTATTACAAATTATTCCTAATTATTACTAATTATCCCAAATTTTTACTAATTAGACTTAATTATTACTAATTATTCCTAATTTTAAGTAATTATTCCTAATAATTCCTATTTATTACTAATTATTACTAATTATACCAATTTTTTACGAGTTATACTTAGTTTTATTCTAATTAGTAACTATTTCTTACAAATTATTATTATTTATAACTACTTATTACTTATTATTATTAATTATTACCAATTATACCTATTTGTTACTAATTATAACTAATCATACATATTGTTTATTAATTATTACTAATTATCACTAATTATTACTGATTATATATTTATAATTAATTATACATATTTATTACTAATTATAAATATTTATTACTAATTATCCATATTTAATACTAATTATTACTAATTGTTACTAAATATAAATTTTTATTACTATTTGTTACTAATTATAACTAATTATATCTATTTATTATTAATTATTACTAATTATACCAATTTATTACTAATTTATACTAATTATACCAATTTATTACTAATTATTACTAATTATACCTAATAATTACTAATAATTACTAATTCTACCTATTTATTACAAATAATTACTAATTCTACCAATTTATTAGTAAAAATTACTAATTGTGCCTATTTATTACTAATTAATACTATTTATACATATTTAATACTAATTATTACTAATTATACCTATTTGTAACTAATTATTACTAATTTTAACTATTTTTTAATAATTATACAAATTTATTACTAATTATACCGATTTATTACTATTTATTACTAATTATACCTAATTATGTCTAATTATTACTAACATTACCTAATTATTAATAATTAATACTAATTTGTTAGAATTATTATTAATTATACATATTTATTATTAAATATTCCTAATTACTCATAATTAGACATAATTATTCCTAATTATTTTAAATTATTCCAAATTATTCCAATTCATTCCTAATTGTTACTAATTATTTTTAATTACTATATTTTATTACTAATTATTACTTATTATTACTAATTATTACTAATTATCACTAATTATTCTAATTATTAAAATTTTTTAAAAATTATTGCAATTTATTAGTATTTATTACTAATGATACAATAGATTTATAAAAACAAAAAAAATAAAACTATCTAATTATAATGTAATTTAATTTTCTCTAATTAATAATAATTTTAACGCAGATAAAATTAAACGAATTAACTAAAAAATAAAAGAAATAGATAAATACCTTAAAACATGACCTTTTGTACACTACATGACTTGCAAATTGCTCCGATGTAAAAATTTAAACCTTAAAAAATTTCAGAGTGAAATATGAAAGTTTAGAGAGAGAGAGAAAGAGAGGTGTTGAGAGTGGTGTGAATGAAAAAAACAGACGAGGGTATATATAGGTTATATTATTTGCGACGAGAGTATTTGCAATGGGACCCATCAAAAATACCTATTTGCTGTTATATCATTTTCGACGGGTGATAAATCCCATCACAAATGCTAAGCACATATTAATAAGGGGGTGGTAGTTAAAAAAGGTATTTGTGATGAGACCCACCACAAATATGAAAACCCACATACGGTTATTTGAGATGGGATACCTATTCCCACAAAAAATAACTAACTATTTGCGATGTGAAAATGGTTTTGTCGCAAATAACAGATCACAAATGATAGGTTTTTTCAGAGTGAAGCATTTTAATTTGTACTAGCTTTCTTATCACCCTTGTGTTTATATTTTTGAAAATTTATTCTAACCCGATTCTTGAATCCTATAATTTTCATTGTTTTGTAAACCCTAGTCACAATCTGATCCATATATTCTTTTTAACAATCCCATAGGTTAGAATCAAAATATTTTGTGGAAAAACATTCATATATTTAAAAGCCACACCTTTTTTGTCTCCTCACCAGCTTTGTTCTTCATTCCCATTTCAAACTGAATTAGTGATCCAATCAATTCATTGAAAGTTTCCACTTTGATGTTATTTCTTTCATTAATGGTTACATTCTTTTTATTCCATTTCTTTAGTAAATATTTTAGTATTCATCAAACAAGTAATGGGTTTTCTAGAGCTTCTCCAAGTGAACTGGTTCTATTCACAATGCTTGTGAATCAGTGGAATATTTGGTTTATATTTTCATATTCACCCTTTTTAAGTATTGGTACTCTACATGAAGCATTCCAAGTTTGATTCAGTTCAAATTGTCTGAGCCAAGGTGAGTGACTTGTAGAATCCTCAAAATTGCATCAGCTTCACTACAAGAATACAAAAGACTAAATGAACTTCTGTTAATATCATAATATAAAATATAAACAACTTTGTAATTTAAATCATATCTAGTAGAATCTTTTCGAGTATGTGTATCTGGGTTAGATTCTGGTAGAGTGTATGATTTTTCCATCCTTTACCAGTCTTCAGTGCTCACCATTTGAGATATTAAGCTAGTCTGGATATCCATTAAACATAATCCTTACTATCCAAGTGTGGGGTATTATTAAAAATCCTAGCATTGTTTAGGTTCAATCATACAATCTTATAAAATCTTTATCCTTAGAATGTGATGTCTAGGAATATGTTATCAAAAAATAAAATAAAATCATACTCTATAAAGGAATTAAATTACTCCAAAAGGAACAACCTCTAATATGAATGTTGGGTATTAGGAAAGAGAATGATTGAGATAAACTATTCTTAGGAAGGTTATCCTCTAATACCAATTGTTAGGTTGTATAGGATAATGATATATGATCTAGAGAGGGGTGAATATACAAGATTAAAAAATTTAATAAAATAAATTGATTATTAATGTTAATTATTATAGTTAATTTGGCAATGAATATAATGAAGTGAAAACAAGGATTTTTATACTGGTTCAGTCCAAAGTGGACATAGTCTAGTCTTATACCTCTTTAATCTGTAAGAGATTCTTGTGCACTATACTTATTTTTTAGGGGGGAATATATGCAAATTAAAGAAGCATTTTCTATTGGAGGGATAACCATGACACTGAATTTAGTATAGTGAGTCACAAACCAGTTACAACCTAAAGTTCAATACTGGGAGTCACAACCATAATAGTCAGGAATTTTCAATCCAGGAGTCACAATATATGGAAGGGAAGAAGAAGTTCTTTTATATGAAAAATCATAAATAGAAAAATATATTGTACATGAAATTTTTGAAGTAGTGTTATGAGATCAAGAAAAAAGAAAAAATAAATAAAATAAGAATAAAAACATTGGTACTTTTTCTTGAGAAACATATCAACTCATCTCATCAAGGTAGTATAAGGTTAAGTAGATTTAATTTTAAACTTGATAGATCATCCAAATGATGAAATATGGTATCACAAAAGAAATTAAAAATGGTACAATAGGTTGAATAGTTTACATATTCTTCTTGTAAAAAACATAGAGTATCAAAAAATTAATTATATCTCTCCCTTTAAGTGTCACATCATATTTAAATAGGATATATAAAAATTAACTAAAAAAATCAATCTCTTATTAAATCAATTTAGATTAAAAATTAATTTAATTATTTAGGAGGTATAAAATTTTCCTCTAGAATAATTGTAACCAATATCGATTGAATTAAAAACAAAAAGACAAATTCAAACATGTTTGAATAACCTATTAAATGATAATAAAAATTCAAATAAAAATCATAAAACTGTTAAATATAATTTAAAAAATTAAATTTATTTTAATTTAAAGAAATGTGTAATTTAAAAAATAAATATACGAACTAAAATACCATAAAATGTGTTCGAATATATTCAATGTCTTTAAATTACAATTTATAAAAAAACCAGTCAATGAAATTTACTTAAAATTTTAAAAAATAAATATTTCCAAAATATGTTGTAACTGTATAGATGAATAAATAGCAAATTAAAACAATTTTTAAAGAACTAAAAAAATATAAAAATAATTTATTGTGGTCTAAATTTAATATATTTTAATTTTCAATATTAATAAAACACTAAAAAGTATTATAATATGTTTTAGGTTTATCAAAAAATAAAAAAATAAAAATAAAGGATGAAGAAATTTTTTAGAACAACAACTTGAGGTAGAAAAAATACCTCATAGTGAAAAGAATCTTAGAAAAATTATCCACCGTTAGTTAAAAAATAAACCACTAATAGTTTAAAAACAATTCACCATTAGGTCAAAAATAATTTAACTTTAGTAGTAAAATGAGTCACTATTATTAATATAATGATTCTCTATTAGAATTAAATGATTCATCACTGGAATAAAAAGAGTCAGCTTTGGAATAAGATGAGTCACTAATGATAATAAAATGAATCACTATGATATATAAAATGAGTCACCATTGGAATAAAATGAATCACCATTGGTAAGATGGGTGAGTCGCCGATAGAATTAAAATGACTCACCATTATAAGAAAAATGACTCACCTTTGAAGAAATATGAGTCACAATTAGTTGATAAAATGACTCACCATTGAAGAAATATGTCTCATATTTGAATAAATATAAGTCACCATTGCAATAAAAATGACATGCTCTTGAATGAAAAATAACTCACCATTAGAAGAAAAAGACTCACCATTGAAAAGATGAAAAAATTAAACATTGAAAAGATGAAAAATACTCACTGTTGAGTGAAATAACTATAAGGTGGATGCTACAACATGAGTTGCTGTAGAATTTTGGACTTGATTGGAAGAAAAATCTCGGACGAGCTACTATCTAGGATGGAGATGATCTAATGTTAGAGGATAAATATTCCGTCGTTGAGTTGGATACATCATGAAAGAAGGGATTGTATGAATAAGGGATGAAATAAAATGCCATGAATGTAGTTGAAGAATCTTGAGGAGATTCCATGGAGGAAATAGGTTGGAGGTAGGACATGATGAATAGTGATTCATTTTTTTAAACATTGAAAAAGAGACTTGGGTGAATTTTTAATCCATCTAAAATACTTAATTAGAAGTTTTTCTAGAAGACTAAATTGAATATACTTTTGATATATTTCTAAATTATCAAGAATCTTTTAACTTTGATAGGTATTGAAAAAATAGCAGGAAAAAATTGTGAAAAGATGTTTTGAATACTCTAGAAAGAATTGTAGAACTTTCACTAATTTTATGTTATGTAAATGAAATTTTTAGAGTTTCATGTAGTTGAAATGAAATGAAGAAAAAAATTAAAATTTATAACTAAAAAAAATTGAGTGACTCTAATTAGAATTGAATTATATATCAATGAAAAAAAAGGATTTTGAATTATGAAAAATGCATAATTTCAGAACTGTTGTAAGTTGTTTGGATGTATGGTGCACCGCTTAAACAATAAAACTAGGATACCCCTTATTCTAATTAAATAAAAATAATTGAGTTTGATTTAATATGAAATATGTTTCATAAGAATCATATCAGTATAACACAATGTATAACTGAAATACATAAGAAAATGATAAAGTAGTTTAAAAAATACTTCTTGAAACCTAAAACATGTATCATGTTCAGATCAAAATTAGATCATTCTAGAGTTATAGTTATACTTCTTTTTAGTTTAATAAAAATTATATAAAAAAGTTATCTTTTAAAGGAGACAATGATTAAAAAATTATTATCTATTAATCTAATGTTCTAATTAAAATACATATTTTTTTAAAAAAATAGTTTTCCAAATTAAATAATAAGAAGGTTAGTAATATTTAAAATCATTAAATAAAACATGATAAAAAATTGAAATACAAGCATACATATGCACAAAAAATTACCCAAGGGTACAAAAATGAATGAAAAAATATATGTTGATGCACCAATGCATTCTAAGACCATGAGTTTCAATCAAAATCATAATTTGGTAATAAAAAATGTCTTGGAGAGGGGAACACCCATGCTGAATACTTACTCTAATAAAGAGGGGGAATCTTTCACACCTCTTAAGAACTTGGGTCATGTTCAAAGGCTTCACGTTAATGGAAAAGATGATGAAACTAGATATTTCTTTCAGGACCTTGATTAGAAGAGTACTGTAATTAAGGGCATGAAGAATTCCTCTATTGTTAATGAGATTGTTACTGAGGCCCCCCTAGTGAACTCTAGAAATAAAATTAATCTGCTTGATATTTTAAATTGTTCTAATTGCAGGGAGGTATTCCATAAGGAATTTGGAAACACCCATAAAGCTATTTGGACTGGAATATCAAGGGACTCATGTCTGAATAGTGAGGAGGATCCTTAACCTATTGGGAATCACGCCCCACTAGATAAAAAGGCTGGTAAATGGAAATACCTATAAACCTGTCATAGGGGATGACATATGAGAATTCGTGGTGGTGGATGACTCCATAGATGAATTCTCTTTTCCAACCTCTTAAAATGTGTTCTTCTTTACCATTGTGTTGTGGCTTATCATTACCTTCTATTACTCATATTCCTTTTTTACCTTGAAATAATTTTATTTTAATACATTTTGGGACCATTTATTTAACCAATGGTGTCACGACCTATCCTAGAAGGTTCCATTCCATGACTATCCCAAGCACACCTCTAATAGGATAGGGGATGGTTACTAACACCAAGTAGGCATTTCACACAAATGGGACGCATTAGCATAAAGTGCCTAGAAACACACACAAAAACACGTCCAATCCATAAAATGATGAAATGTAAAAAAAACTAAAATAATTCAGGCATATAACTAAGATCCAAGAACCAGAGTATGAGAGAATGCGAAGGAAAAGTAAACATGGAAAAATAAAATCCCACCACAAAGAGTTTGAAACATAATTCTAACTAAAACTGTACAAGTACAACCTGCTCCAAGGGTGGGGAACAAGTCAATGGTACTCTCCCAAAAAAACCTCAGTCTGACCATATCCATCTATACCCCACCAGCTCTTGGTCCTCTTTAGATACCATCCAAAGGGACACTTTCTGCAAAATACATTGTGGGGAAACTTATGCTGGGGTGAATATAAAAATAATCATTAGGATACCCAA
The DNA here is from genome assembly GCA_963277665.1 of Viscum album. NCBI lineage: Eukaryota > Viridiplantae > Streptophyta > Magnoliopsida > Santalales > Viscaceae > Viscum > Viscum album. The sequence goes on from OY728166.1 coordinate 790,314,443, forward strand.
AAAAACTAAACATGAAACACAAATTATAGCCATCTAAATTCAATATATTATAATTTATGTATAATATATACCAAGAGAGAAGGAATACCAGATATTCTCAGGAATGACACCATGCCATCATGCGGTCATAACCAACTTCCAGCCACAAGATTCTTCTTGAAGAATGATCATTCTAGGAGAACTCACTCTTCCTGCTATGATGTCATCAAAGACACTCAGGGAAGAGGCCTAGCTCATTTGGTCCCCACCCAAAGAGAATGCATTGGTCAAAGAAGACAAGGATACACAGATATGGGTGACAACCTGAACAGATGGGGGACACTACAAACCCATTCTGGATCAACCCACTACACATGGGGTTGCTTTCTAAAGATTCCACAATCCCTACTAATGAATCTTTCTAGATGGAGGATTTACACCCAGCTCATGGAAGTCACACATATTTCAAAAAATCCAACTAGAGATGATAGAGGATCGCACTCCAGTATCAAAGAGGGACACCAAAACTCTTTCTAAGACTCATCAACTAGATGGAATTAGAATCCAGTTATGTGGATCTAAATCCACTCTATACACTAGATTAAACGACCATGGTATCACACTGAACCTATACTGGTCCAATGTAGAAAAAAGAGCCTCAAAAACTATTTTTTGGAGTACTCGGTGTGTCCCAGGGTGTACACAACATGCCCAAATATACCAAGTCTTTCCCATGTGGAAAGACTCACATGACATATAGTCAAAAAATAAGTGGTGTGTAGGATGGGTACACGGTGTGTAGAGACACCTAGTTTCCTACCTATTTATCTTGACCATGTATGTGTACCCATCCATGTATGTCAACCCATGTCCATGTCTAAGTGCTCGACATGCCATCTGGCATTGTAATATTACCCATGTCCATGTACTCTTTGGTGTATATGCCGAATCAACTAGGGAGGGAGACACACCCTGATATCGGTGACCCACGCCTTGTTATCCTTAACTCCATAGAAACCCTAGAATCGTATCCAGGGTGCCCCACCTGCATTGTACTTCTGGATTAAATACCATGTTCTACGAGATTATCTAGGACTACAATTCTTCATTTACACATCCCTACAAATGTTTCACCTTCTATCTGATAGTTGATTCACCATGAAACCAAAAATACATGGTCTCCTATTCCTGGTCATCATCGAACATTTATTTCCTTTTTCAGATCTTCTCAGAAATCTAATAAATCCGACATTATTCATTTCACACTAAAGAACACCTAAGAATACGATATTAGGAATTATCCTTTGTCCAATTGACATTGTCTCTGTCGTCTGACATCCTTCATGCCATGATGATCCCATATCTATGATATCATATCATTTTTACATGAAACAAGTTCGTAATTATAGATGGATCAGATATAGTTGATTCATGGGGAAAATAAATAACACCCATGAAAAACGATGAATCAAGGGAGAAAAGAACAAAAAAAAAAGAAGAGTGAATCCTAATTGACATTTATGTTGATATTTATTTTATTCAGTAGTATAAACAACGAAGATATTCATATAGATTATCCAAAATAAAACCCAAAAAAATATGTCCTCTCCTAGATGGTGACTGATATGCAAGTTAATACATTCGTTGATTAATTTTCATTCATCACAGAACATAAGAATGGGGAATAATCAAAAAAGGAAACATCTTCACTTGAGTTTGGATTGATCATTATTGAAAAACAGCTTCATTTTCTCTTTTGATGAGATCCTCCAACTCCACTGGAAGGACGATCAATGATCTGATTTGGATCCATTGTTGTCCACCAAGAATGCTCTCCCCAAATGATATCTGTGTCTCCTAGGTTTAGCGACAAACCCTGAAACAATTTCCTTAGTCAATAACTTATAAGGTTGAATTTTTCTTCATCGAATAAAAATAAATTAAATTCTTAAGTTAATTTATTTTATTTATTTTTCTCCTTTGATAATTTTTTTTCAAAAACGACCTACACCAACCAATATTTGGTCTCACCAAGTGTAAAACCACTATTATTAATCTAATACTACCACCACATTTCTGATATGGGAACCTATTAAGGAGTTATTCAACATTTTTAGGAAATTTTCAAGTGCGTGCTATTTAATATATTTAGTATATTTCCCACATTTATTCTGCACATATCAGGCCTCCAAATTGAAATCTGTTTCCTTGGTCTTGAAATCAATCCATCTGTTATTTAAAAATAATACATGAAAAATCCAAGAAGTTAAATTTTCCCCACCTTGGGGATTTATGTCCCTAAAAATAAAAAACAACGGCCACTCTAATAGATTAGGGTAGTGAGCCTGAATATAAGTCTCCCACTCCCATGTGATCTCCTGAAGATTCTTGTGTTGCCACCAAACACAAAAAAAAATGAATAGATCAACCATTGAGCACCTCTTCCTATGGATCCTCAATCTCTAATGGTTATTAAGAGAAAAATCACTCCCTCCTTGATCTCTAGATTGCCCCAGTCGATGAAATTTGATTGGTCATGCACATACCTCCTCAAATTAGACACATAAATACAAGTTGTATGCCACCTCTCCAAATATAAAAAAATAATTGAAAAAGGACAATTAACCTTGGGGATAACTTACCTCCGCGACCAAATCTCTATAATCCACATCAAGGTGAAACTTTAAGGAACATGTGGTCTATTTCCATAACCTCCAAAGTCCTCCAACACCTATCAACTTAAGACTTATGATGGATATATTCACTCTTCGTATGCTCCTGGATGATTTTCACCTTCTCTGTAGTATCTTGTACCAACTCATGACCCATGAGTGATGACTCTCCTAGGTATACCAAGTAAAGTGGTGACCTGCAAGGTTTCCCATACAAATCCTCAAATAGAGCCATACCAATGGTGGAATGTTAGCTATTGTTCTATGCAAACTCCACTAGTGGTAGGTGATACTACCAAATACGACTAAAGTCTAACATTAATGATCGTATAATTTCTTCTAGAACCTAAATGGTCCACTTAGTCTAACTGTCCATTAGAGGATGAAACGATGTGATCAAATGTAAATAAGTCCTAAATTCCTCCTATAATCTCTTCTATAATTGTGGTGTAAAGTGAGTATTATGATTAGAAACAATTGTTGGTGGAAATCCCTAGAGTCAAACCATCTCGTAAATGTATAGGCATCTCAAAGTCTCTATTCAAATTTTCTCTTAGATAAATAGGAAGTGGGCCTGCATGGTGAGTCAGTAAGTGATCACCTAGATAGCATCATGAACCCTGGATGTGTGTGGTAAACCCCAAAGAAATTCCATCGATATTCCATCCCACTTCTATTCTAGAACCTCAAGGGGTTGAGGTAAACCTGCGGGAGCCTGGTGCTGAACCTACACTTTCTTATAAGTAAGACATTGAGATACAAAGTAAACAACTCCCTTCTTCATACCTAGCTACAAAAAATTGATATCAGAGGTATAATTATATCTTCACTAGACCTGGATGTACCTCCAAATGGGAGGTATAAAAATCCCTCGGAACCTCCTCCCATAATTCCACAAGTACTATTTTGCATTCTCTAAAAAGAACAGTGTGCTCCCCATCTTTATAGAATCATTTAGGATCATGCCCTTTGGTTATCTGACCATGTAGGGTCTTGCAGTCGATGCCCTAAAGCTATGCCTCCCAGAATTTCTATAAGATTATATGGGTTTCAACCATCTTCTGGTGGTAAGTTTCTCCATCTCCATATATAAAGGATAACTACAATGAGGAAAACTTCTCCAACACCTCATTCAGTAACTGAGAATGGGATATCCTACTAAGAGAATCTTCAACCATGTTCCCTTCGTAATATTGTAAAAAATATCAAGGCCATTGTCCTGGAGGAAATATATCCATCACCACTATCTTAGTCTTCACTAAATCCACTTTAACCCCAACCGATGAGATGATGTGTTACAGAAAATGGACCTCTTGAATCCAAAACTAGTACTTTGAGAGCTTCCTATGAAATTAGTGGTCCTGGAATGTGTCCAGTACCAACCTAAAGTGTCTCATGTGATCCTCATAGGATGCTAAACACACTTGTATGTCATTGATGAAGACTATCAGTAATCAGTCAAATAATGGTTGAAAGATCTAGTTCTTGAGTCCCATAAACACTGCTAGGAAATTCTTCAAGACAAACAACATCACCAAGTAATCAAAGTGGCTGTAATGACATCTAAAGGTTGTCTTTGTTATATCCTCATCCCATACGCATAGATGGTGATAACCCAATACAAGGTCTATCTTTGAGAACCATCAATTCCCTTTCAACTGATCAAGGAGGTCATTGATCCTCAACAGTGGATACTTGTTCTCTACATTCAATAGTTTCAAGCAAAAAAAATTAACATATAACCTTGATCTCCCATATAACTTATTGGAAACCAATAGTAGGGATTCCCAAGATGAAACACTAGATCTCATGAATCCCTTCTTATGAAACTCCTCAAACTATACCCTCATCTCACAAAGCTCTTTGGGAGGCATCTGATGTGAAGGTGTAGATATCAGTTAATTATTGGGGTTGTAGAACATTGCATAAGTCTATATATCCATGGGGAGATAAACCTACAACATCTGTAATAACAACATCCTCATACTCCACCACCACTACAAGACTCATAACATCCACTTTGCTGAGGGTTAGGTTTTCCAACTAATGAGTAATCAACTGTACCCTCCAATGCGTGAGTCCGTCCGGACTACCTAGATTTCCTTTTCACCAAAAAAAGGAAAACATGGTTCTATAACCACGGAAATACCAAAATCTTCACTTAAAAGAGTCAATATGAGTATGAACTATGGATAACTAGTCCATACCAACAATGACATCATAATAACTCAATGCCACTATCTAGAGATCCTAACAAAAATTGTCACCTGTAAGATTTAGGTCACACTATTTTCTCCAGTGTGTGATCTTCGAGCCTCCTCTAGTGGGAGTATTGAAATGAAAGGGTCTAGTCAATGGTCAACAGGAATCTCCAAGTCTTGAATAGGATTCATGGAAAGAAAGTAATGACCAACCCATGTGTGTATCAATACAGAAGCCAATATGGAAAAGACACAGATCATACCTCATATCATCTCTAAAGCATCGAGGTCATAGGACTCTATAGCCAGCAGCTTTCCTCTTCCCTACCCACAAGATATTTAATCCTAACATTGAATACCTGGGGGTGGTGGTGGTCATAAGTACAACCTCTGAACACCTCCTATTTCCCTTAACACTCCCCTTCCACATCTGCCACCCTATGAACCTCCCTACTCTTATCTATGTCTCTATCGTGGGGGTCCCTCCACCATATCTTGAAAAGATACATGAAGGATCATGAAATCTTATTACAGAGGTCCTCGACCACTGCAAGCGAAACACCACCTATCCCTTAAATAATTCAAGATACCATGAAAGACTTGCACCACCGACCCTAAGTCCTGTGATCGCCTCTTGAACCACTAGAAGCACCTGGATCCCTGTGACTATCGTCATTTAACTGCAACAAAGGTCTAAGATATTTGGTGCCCAATACTATATCCTATAATATGTGTCTGCTCTACCAGAAAACATTCAACCAATAGGGCTCTGTAAAGTACCCCAACATGGGTTGAAATGCTAAGGGATACCAGTGATTCCATGATGTCCCAGAGCAATATTTTATCCATGTTTTGATCCCTAATGAACTTGTCATATACCATATCCAAGGAGTAGCATGAGAGATCAATAAACATCAAAAAATACTCTACCACAATCATACATACCTAATGAAGATGCATAAGTTCATGTATGAATACCGATCACAATGTGGAAGGATAGAACTCCTCCCTGAAGAGATACTCAAAGTCTATCTTGGAGAGAGTTGTCTCATCTTGTGACTGAGTCACCAAGCTCCACCATCACCAAAAAGATCCCTAATGATGACTCATGATAATCACTTCTATCTTGTCAGCTGGTGTCTCATAATGTGAAAAAACACGGGTGACTGCCTCTATCCAATCCTCATCCATATGGGGGTCTGTCACACCCTGAAACTTGGGAGGTCACTGCCTCTAAAACACAAGCAAGACACTCAGCATGTGTGCATCCTTAGCTGGAAGTGTTGGTAGTATCTGCTACTTGAAGGGTGGTGATATAGCTAGTAAACAACCCATAAGTTCTCTCTAGGGTACAAGGCCATGTACTAATGCCTCTTCACTAGGAATATCACCCTTATAATAACATTGTGGAATCCGAGTTGGCTGTTTACATGGATGCATCCTGAAATAAAATAATATATACCATAGTCAATAGAGTATATATAGGGAGATGAATCAAGAAGTATATAGAAAACCAAACCATTCCTATATGATGAATGTACCATTTTTTCCTACAACTAGTGTTCTACTATAACAATTAAGAAGAGAAGGTGATCAGAGTCCTGATGTGTGGATACATCCACTGCCACACCAATACTAGAGTCCATGGCTTGAAATCTAAACTTGAAACTATTAACAGTATTACCCCAAGACAACCTCATAGACTCACAGTCCTAAATTAAAACTGACCACTCTAATACCACTCTGTCATGACCTGTCCCAGAAGAGATGATGTCTTGAATACACCAAGCCTTCCTCTTATAGGGCAAGGGTTGGTGACTAGCACTGTGTATGAATTTCACACAAATGGGATCCATTATAAGAAATTTCCTATACGCAAGCAAAAATATATAATCCCCACAATTATTAAATGAAAAAAAACTGAACAATGCATGAATACAACTAATATTCCACAACTAGAGTTCAATAGGAAGTAAAGGAAATGTAAAAAATTCCAAATAAAATACCACTGGAAAGAGCCTAATAAACAAGTCTAATTGAAACTGTAGATGTATATCCTTATATAAGGAAGAGGAATAAGTAAATGTTATGTTAATTGATAATACCTAAGTCTACCTTGCTCAAGCTATGCTCCACCCCCTCCTGGTCCTCCAAGGATACTGTCAAAAGGGTTGTCGTCTGCACAAGACAAGACATGTGCAGGAAAATCCTGTGCAGGGGTGAGTATAAAAATACTTTGTAGGATACCAAGAAAACACTAAAACTGAATCACCAAGTATATTAAGATCAATACAGGATATAAAAATATATGTATGATAGATACCAAGAGATTAGAAAACCGATATTTACTCAATAAAGACACCATGCCATCAGGTGGACATAACCAACTTCCAGCCATAGGATTCTACTCGAAGCACAATCGTTTTGGGAGAAATCACTCATAAAGCCATGATATCATCATATACACTTGAAGAAGTGGTATAGCTCATTTGGACCCCCTAAAAGATAATTCATTGGTCCAAGAAGATTGTGATACGTAGATAGGGCTCATTCCAGGAATATCATGGGGACACTACGAACCCAATCTGGATCAAACCGCTATGTAGGGGATCACATGAAAATGATTCAAAAAAAAGTATTCATGTAGTCGACTAGATTGAGGATAAAATCCCTACTTAGGTAGGTCACACTTATTCTACAAACTCCAACTAGAGAAGATAGAGGGTCGTACTCTAGTCTCACGGAGGGATAACATAACTCTATCTAATGCTTTACCTCTAGAAGGGATTAGAATCCAGTGATGTGGATGTAATACTACATTGTAACCTCATGGAAAGTACTAAAGGAAAACAATAAACCTATACTGGTCTGAAGTAGGAAAATGAAGAGCCTTAATTACTCTTTTTAGGAGTACAAGACGTGTCCTAGGGGGTATAAGGCATGTCCATCTATCTGAAGTCTTACATGCGTAGAAAAAATAAAATGAAATGTAGTCACAAAATACATGACATGTAGGATAGATACAAGTCATGTAGAGACACATGGTTTCCTGCATGTGTTTCTTGGTCGTGTCAGTATACTGATGCCATGTTTGTGTACCGATCCAGGAATGCCTTATCGTGTCCATGTCTAAGTACATAGTGTTCAGTCTGGATGTGTACTATTACCCATGTTTTTATACTCTCTGTAGTACCCGCTGACTCAATTGGGTAGGGTTACACATCATGGGATGCTTAACTATGGCCAGACACTAGTGCCATATATAGGGTGCCCCACACACCATGTAATTCCATATTACATGTCAGGTTCTATTGAATTATCCAAAACCATCGTTCTTCCTTCACACATCCCGAATGGGGATATACCTTCAATCTGAAATTTAATTCTATATGTAACAGAAGATCCAAGGTCTCCAATTCCTCATCATCATCAAAAAATGCATTCTGTTTCCATATTTTCTTGGACATCTGATCAATCCTCTATTCTTAATATCATACCAAAGAATCCCAATGAATGTGAGATTGAGAATATTCTATCATCTGACTCTCTCCATACGTATCATTGCACCTCCTCTGTTTTGTGATGAATAGGGATCTATGATATTGGATCATTGCCTCGAGAATCAAGTGTGAAACGATCTATTGTTCAGGAATAATTGAGTTTTGGACCAAATGAAGAATGCCCAGGACGAACGGGGAATTGAGAAATTAAAACACAATAACATAGAGGAATGAACTTCGATTGATGTTCGTGTCAATCTTGATTCATTTATATAAGATAAAAAATAAAGATATTCATTTTAATTCTTTCAAATAAACCCTACAAAATTAGTCCCATCCTGGAAGGCGATCAATCCGCTAGCCAATCCGTTCATCGATTGATTTGTGTTAATCACAGAACATAAGAAGGGGGTTGAATCCAAATAATCAAACATTATACTCAGAGTTTGGACTGATAATTGATGAAGAATGGTTTCTTTTCCACCATTGATGAGATTCTCCAAATCTAGGAGTATGAAAATCCATGATCTGATATGGATCTGTTGTCGTCTTCCATGAACGCCATCCCCAAACAGCATCAAAGATACCAGGGTTTATCATCCAATCCTAAGAAAAAATCCTCAGTTGTGAAATTATAGGGAAGAAATTCATTTCATCGTAAAAAAATATAATAAAATCTTAAGTTAATTTATTTAATTAATTTCAGGCATATCAAATTGTTTCTCAAACAACCCATGTTGACCAATGTAAGGTCTCACCTAGCGTAAAACCTCCATTATGAACCCAATGGTGCCATTATATTTATGATTTATGCCCTCATTTTGGTTTTATTACACTTTTTCAATAAAACCATGCACACATTCTATTTAATATATTTAGTATATTTCAATCATTTATTCTGGGCACACTGAGCCTTAGAATCTCACGTCGTCTCAGCGCCTGGTGTTGAAAATAATCCATATAATATTAAAAAAATAATATATGGAAAATACGAGATATTACAAAAGGTTAGTGCCGTTCTGAGTATATATATATATAATTAAATTAATTTATTATTGTGTATATATATATTTCAAAATATATAATTTTAATTATATTTATAAATAATAAATTACAATTACCTTTATTTATATATAAATATATTCCAATTATATAATGTTTTTAATAGTAAATATATATATATAAAATAATAATATATTTAAATTTTATATATATTTATAATTGATAATATATATTTATATAAATAAATTTATAATTATAAATATATATTTATATTAATATTTATAAATACAAAATTAAAATTCTTTAAATATATTTATAATTTTATTTATAAATATATTTGTAATTTTATAATTATAAAATCTATATTTATAAATTTATATTTATATTATAAAAAATATTTTTTATAAATAAATTTAAAATATATATAAAACTATAATAAATTGTTAATAATAATATTATTGTTAAAAATTATTTTTTTATATATTATTAATTTAATTATATTATTAGCCAATTTATTCTTATTATTTACACTATTATTCATAGTTATTAATATAATTATATTAAATATTTGATAATATGATTAATAATACTTCAAAATAATGTATTTCAAAATAGAATACTTAATATAAAATATGACCATAAATGTTTTAAAGTGTAGACATAATGGTTTCAAACAATATAGTTTGTGTCATTAATTTTTTTATTATATTTTTTATTTTCTGTTTATTTTTTAATAATTAATTATATTTTTAGTCACTGTGAAAAATTTCTTTTAGATACTATGTTTACTTTATAATTTATATGCTTTTGAAGTCAACAAAATGATACCTAATAATGTTACATGTGGAATTGAAAGTCTATAAATTGCAAAGTAAAAAAATAAAATCTAATTGAGATTTAAAACATTGAATAAATATATAAAAAAAATTGAAAATAATTTTTTTTTAAATTATCATGAAAAATAATTTTAAATGCACAAAATATCACTGTTTGAAAACATGAATTTTTTTATAAATATTTTTGGCATTCCTTTCACTATTGGAAATGAGTTTTATACCAATAGAATAATTCAACATTGATGACTCTCAATACCATTACCCAATGTATGAACCTCACACCCACTCCACGTCAAACATCTATGTCACTCCGATGTCTTAGCTATAGGTATGGGTTCCTCCTTATGTAGTGTTGCACGTACCACCTCATGATGCTCTGTAGAGGACTTCCCAACCTAATTGATGGACTGTAAGATGTCAATAGGTCATTTTACCAACAAATCATGCAACAATTGTTACTAATGGGTATATAATAGAGGATACTACATCCAAATGTATGAATTTTAGGACATTAAAAGTGGCAACTATTTAACTCATACACGGTCTTATGATTTGTTACAAAATATTTTTTATTTTTTTAATTCGTTTAAAAATAAATAAATCTTGTTATTTTAGGAGAAAGCATATGTACTTTGAGATGACGTTATTTTAAATTGATATATTCGCTTGTGGAGAAAAATGTGTTTGTGCACATATAAGCACATATTTTTCTTTAGTTAGATTACATGTTAGTTTATGATTTTGAATAATCCAAAACCTTTTTTTATTTTATGTGAAAATCAATTCTATATAGCTATCTGTATTTTTACTATATATATAGTTATAGTTATTTGAATTTTATAATTCTATTTTTATATAAATTAGAATAATTATATATTTATTTTAATCAACTACATCAAAGTCTAAATCAAACTCTAACATGTTTTAATTTTTGTCTTGGCATACTGTATGTGTTTGGTTTCAAGAATATTTTTCGATTAAATTAATTAATAGTTTTCATTCTTTATTTAATTATAAATTTAGTTATATATATCATATTATCATGAAACCAATTTTTTTGGATATAAAATATATTTATCTACATTAAATTTATCTAAATTGAAGTCTGAATTTTTATTTTAAAGAGTGTTAAAATCATTAATTTTATGTAATAGTTCTTGAATTCTAGAATTTAAAAAATTAAATTTTTTTTATTTCAATGATATATGTTTCGATATGCATCAGAATTGAATTTTTCTTGTTGAGTTGGAAGGATAACAATTTTTTCAACATTTATTTCATCTTCATTATTGTTTTAAAATTTAATTTATATTCCTTAAAAATTGATGTAATTTTTGAAACATTGCAATAATTTTTTTTATTCTCTAGTAAATATATTTCAGTGTTTCATATTTTTTTCTTTTGATTTACTTCTGAGATTTTAGAGATTTTTGATCTGTTGGGAAGATAATAAAATTTTATAAATTTAGTTATTTTGGAACAACATATGATTCTATTTTTTAGAGGGGATAAAAATTATCCAAATCTTATGTGTCATGCTTTACATGAATTGATAAAACATTGTTAATAATCTTCTTCCAACATAGCAACAACACTATTTATCCTCCCCAAAATCACCTTAGATACGTTGGATATTTCAAGACAAGCACATATATTTTCTTTTAACATCCTTGAATTTATTCTGTTTTTGTAGATTTTATTTCCATTAGTGAAAATAATTTCAATATTATTTATAGTTGTAAATGTTTTGTTCTGATGAAATGATGTTTTGTGCCTTTAAAATTATTTTTCATTACAGATTATTTTGAATTTATTTTTTATTTTGAATTAAATTTTTATGTTAATTCAATGTTTCAAATTTCATTTATATTTTTTTTAATCTTTATAATTTATTGACTTTCAATGTCCCAAACATGTAGCATTATTTCATTTTATTAAGGTGATTTTTAAAGCCTATAAATTATGAAGTACATATACTATGTAAATAAAATATCTCATTATAACTAAACATATAAAAAATTATTGAATAATAAATATAAATACAAAAATACATTAACAAAACTATATTACATGAAAAAAAAATTATTGTTTAAAACCATAACATTTACACTTTAAGGTAATGATCATCACTCCCTTAGGGGGATGAAATGATTGTGTCTTTGGATGTAATATATCAACCACTAATGAAATCAAATGGGGATCAATAATAGTGAAGTTTCACATGGATACTTCATAAAATGTAACATGTTTGATGTGTGGAAAAAATGGTCGATGGTGGTGCATCATGATGAAAATAATGCACTCTATAAATATTAAGATGTCTAAAAGGTCTCCTCACCAACACATCACATAACACTTGCAACCACTAAGTATATAATAGAGGTTTATCCATCTAAATGTATGAATAGTAAGACATGAATAGTGATTACTATTTAACTCAAACATGGTTTTATGATTAGGTATAAAATATTTTTTTTATGTTTTTGAATAGTATTTTCAAAAAAAATGAACCATGTTATTTCATGTGACTGCATATATAATTTAAAATAGATTTCTTTTCAAGTGAAAGTTTAATATAAGGGAAATTATGTATAATGTTTTTAATTATATGGATTTATTTCAAGACTTCAAAATCTGACGACGCATGATTCCGAGTCCCGAAGTGCCCAGAATGATCCGTCAAAGTTTTGTTAGGCATTAATTAGCATGCATAAGCAGTTTTCCCGAAAAATTGGAATAACTCTTAAACGGTTACTTTGATCATAAATCTGAGGGCACCGTTGCGCTCAGGATGGTTGGTTTACCCTAGGCGCGAGTTAGGTTTAGTCGGCACGAGCCTCCTATTGGAAAACCTGAAAATGAAATAACTCTAAATAGAATAATTAAATAAATTATTTTATTTTTAAAATGCTTATAACTCAAATTGGCAGCTTGGATTGCAAATCTGAGACCATCGCTGAACTCGTTAGGGAATGATTTATTTAAGCAGATACTAACATTGGCCGGTGTAGGCCACCAATAAAAGTTAGTTTTTTTCCGTAAATAAAATAATTAAGTGACAATTATTTTATTGTACAATCCATAAATTTTAAACGATAACTCGGATTGGAAATCTGAGAGTACTATTGGGTTTGTTGGGGTGTGTTTCACTTGGGAAGTGCCTAACCTCAATCGATGCGGGTCGAGGGTGATTTTTAATAATTTTCTGAACTTTTTTTCGGGTACGTTCAGTAAACACACAAGTACCATTTTGAAACTTTTGAACCGGGTCTTGGAATTGAAATTTGAGGACACCATTGAACTCGCAACATCGATATTCGCTTACGGAGACCTTCACTTCAACCATAGTAGGTCCATAGAAAAATTCAGTTTTTGTAACATTTTAATAGAATAAATAAAATAACTTTATTATTTTATTTTTATTATATTCCTCCAACAGATGTGTGGTAAGGTGGGACTGGTGATGTGTCAAGCCAATAAATGGCTTGACCCTCTAATCTGAGTAATATTAACATTGGGAGAAATTAGGAAGATTCCTAATTAATGAGCGCCATTAACTCCCCAGGTCGTTACATACCCTCCCCCTCTCCTATAAATATGGATCTAGGAAAGGGGTGTCAGAGAGCTTCACCAAGCAGTGAATTTCTGAAGTGATAATGTGTTGCAAAACCCTTAGAAGATGAAGCCAAAATAGGGAGAGGTGATAGACAACATTGAACCACCAATGGGTGAGGTGTGAGTGGCGTCTTTCGGAGACGGTCATGGGAACTAAGAACACGGTCCACCAGCAAGAGAGGACGATTCTCTGACATTCATGTTAGGGGTTTTATTTATGTTTGAATTTACTTTAATGATTCTTCATATCCTAAATTCATGATGATGATGGCCAAACAAACAGTGACATCGTCCAGTGCATAAACCTTGCTCCTCTTTATTTTTATTCTTCCCACGTTTTTCATTCATTTTCAACACATTATATTTATTAATGCTGGAAACATGGAGTTTTGGATAAGTTTGGAGTATGACCGAGTTGGATCAGACCCGAAATTCAACCGTTCCCTGGAAGCAAAAATGCTAATAACATACAGATCGGGTATCCAATTGACGTGACGTCTATTGTGTTGGGTGCCTTTTGGCCTGAAAAACCTTTGGGATAATTTTTTTTTGGAACATCAGGAAGTTGAGATATGACCAATGGCTTGGGGAGCAGTTCTCCCAAGCACGATACGTACGAAACACTACAACTGGCTGAGACTTGGGAACTGCTGACCGTTTCGACTCGGATTGACTCGAATGGACCTGTGGTAAGTGCCTTTGTGTGACGTGACATACCCACGGTGGGGAGCGCCTTTGTGTGATGGGGGAGAACCATGATACTAGATCGGAGGAGTACCTCAGCAGGCCACGGCGAGGATTGCATCTGTGTGACGCGGCTGACCTGCGGTGGGGAGTGCCTTTGTGTGACACGACAGACCCATGGTACTCGATAGGAGCAGTACCTCAGCCGTCCAAGGTTAGTGGTAAGTGCCTTTGTGTGACACGGCAGACCCACATTACTCGATAGAGGAGGAGTTCTCCAGCATTCGAGGTGTTTAAAATTGTGAATGGGGTTATTACTTGTTACTACCCCTTTAATAAATCATGGTGTGAGCTATCTTTAACTTTTTCTTGTGATTGACGTTATTCTATGTTGTACTTTACTTCTATGGTAATCTACCTTCGTGGTGTTATCTTGTGGTATTCTTCCCTCATTTATGACATGTGTATATCTAAATAACTTAGGTGTATTTATGGGAATATATCTAAGTAGAGTCGATGTCTTGCTTTGTGGTTTTCCTTTGTAGAACTTTAAAGGACCTTTGGGGTCTTGGTATCCCAACTGTGTATCGTTATACTCACCCCTGCACAGGATTTTCGCACACCATTTTGTGTCTTCTGTAGACGACGTACAACATTGATCAAGGCAAAGGGAGCTAGTAATGGATGGTGCACAGAGGTGGACATTTCGGAGTGATGTGACACGGAGGAGACAGACAGACGTGGAGTGCTGAAGAGGCGATCTATACCTACCCTTCAGGTAGGAACCTCGGAGGATGACCCAGTATCTGTTTCCCATTTTCTTTTAGTTGTATTGTATTTTCAGTTGTACCTTTACAGTTGGGCTTGTATTCTGACCCCTTTTACTTTCAGCACTCTTTTACTACAGCAATTTACATCACAGATGCTTCTTTCCATGTTCTTGGATCATATTTTTTTATAGGATTAAATACAATGCCTTCCTGTTTTAGGGAGTATGCCTTTTAGTGCTAGTCACCAGCCCCTGGCCTATGGAAGGCGGGCTTGGGGTAGTCATAGCATGGGCCCCAGGGGACAGGTCTTGATAAAGTGGTATCAGAGGAGTACAGTTTTATCGATGAACTAGGACACTTATCTTTTCTGCGTGGAGCAATAGTGTTAAGTGTTTTGAGTGTGGTTTTTAGTTTGGGGAGTCCAGTGTGGGTGCGGTACCTGATGTATCTGTACAATAAGAACCTGAGTTCTGATTTCCAACTTAGCACACGAAAACACTAATTAAATGAATTTTTGAAAAGTTTTTCTTTTGATTTCTTTGGATTCATCTCACCAGGTATAACTTAAAGATTGTTTCACACCTATTTCTTATTAGGATGTCACTGCTTAGACAGCCACCCAGGTTTCCTGAGAGAGTACGCGATGAGACCCACCAATCGATGAGGACTCAACGTGGGGCCCTCTTATAGCGTTAGCACCTTCGGGTGGTGTACCAGCAGCACCACTACACATTGGAGGAGTGTCGCCACTAGCCCCACCAGTAGAGGATGCATGCCGACTGAGAATGTTGCACGAGTTCCAGCCAACAGAGGCCTTTGAGGTTTTGAGGCTGGTCAGATTCCCAGGCAGGTAAGGACTAGTTGGAGGCTATGGATAGAGTGTTATGCCTAGTTGGGAAAATGGTAGAGCAGATAGTGTTCTTAGCTTCTAGTCTTTTCCCACGAGTGACCATGAGGATGGTCTGCATAGTGATGAGGCTTCAGTACGTGGACCATTTCCTGAGATAGTACCTTGGGGTAGTGTGTCAGCTCTATCACTACCTGTTGGGAATCTTTTACAACCAGCGGTACCAGTAGAGAACACATGTAGGCTTAGTTCCTTACACGTGTTTCAGTATCATATACACCTTTGGTTTCAAGTCGTACCCGACTCGTAGGTGGCTGAGGATTTGATTGAGGTGGTGGTTTAGAGTTCTCTATAGATTCGACAACATCGGAAGGACGACATGTCAATAGCTGAGTATTCATCGAGGCATACAAACCGTTCCTGGTACTCGATTAATATTATACGAGTAGTGATTTGGGGCTCAGACATCTAATCACAGTGTGTTTATGGATGTACAAGCCAACACTATTCTTATATGCATTCCTACCTATGTTAGGGTGCTAGAGAGAACCCTTTAGGTTGATTGTCCTTTGGCTGATTGGATACTGCCAATGAATGTTAGTAGTGGGAAAGTATGAAACTAGCACCAGTCTCAGAGACATGGGAGTGTAAAATGTTTTAGGAAGATGATGTGATAGGGATAGATGAAACTACAGGGAAGTAGATAAGGAAGCAGTGCTAGGAGATCAGTATAAGGTGGTATTCATTTCAACATGTCATAACCACCCACCTTTTTGTGGACCCCACCAGGCTCAGGGATCTAGAGGACAGTGGAAGGGAGTAGCTGCATGAGGTCGAGGATTATGACCCAAGGGATCTAGGAACGATTCGAGGAACGATCTGTGCCTACTACTAGCTACCATATTATTAGACATTGGTACCAATCATTCATTATTTCCACAGTTCCTGTTCAAGACCTAGAGTTTTTGGTTATGCTTTTTACTTGACCCTCACGTCTGGAGATACCTTTGGGAGGAGACTAGATAATCACACTTATGCCGACAGTGTGATCAGACCCTTGAGGTGAAAGTTTCATTTGGAACCTCTTGGTGGCAGCATCGAGGACTTACTATGTTAGTTTGGGTATGGAATGGACACCCACATTTCATACTCAAATTGACTGTATTACACAAAAAAGTTGTTGTTTACCTACAACATTAGAATGGGGTTTTCCTTGGTCGGTGAAAAATGAAACCCAGGCAACACAGGATAAACTCATGCAAAGGAGGGTGCAACCGATCACTTTTGAGTTGGCCAGACTTACCCTTGTGGTAGTTGGAATTTTGTGTTTTGAGTTCCAAACAAGAGTGGCAGAGCATGGGGACATATTTTTAAAAGATGATTCCAGGAATAACTTCCTGAAGGGAGAGGTACATCTGCTTTGGCTAGGAACTACTGGATATTTGTACCCGACTTCTCCAGGGTAGTGACACCATTGTCAGCTTTGACGAAAAAGGGGATCCTTTCATGTGGATGGATAAGTGTCAGCAATGATTTTAGGATCTGAGACAGAGACTGAAAAGTAGAAATATGCTACCCATGACCTGGAGTTGGAATCAGTTGTCTTTGCGCTAATGATATGGTTGAACCACTTGATTGGTGAATGTTTTACAGTCTACTCTGATCACAAGTATAACGACCCATACTTTACATACATTTTTAATACTTCAAAATTGAAACATAATTATTACAACATATAACAAAACCCTGGAAGAACCGTATAGGTATTGTGTCTTTAAAAACTGGGAAACATAAAAAACTGGTTCATAAAGTGTCTACATTGTCTCCCATTTATTTCATCATATCTATAGTCCCTTTTGGCATATCTTACTTAATAACCTTCTTCCTGATCTGGGGGAAAGAAAACACACAAAAGGGTGAGCTCAAATGCTCAGTAAGGGTAAACAAAAGAAAAATCAATCACATCATGAACATAACATTTTGGAAATCTTAACCTGCAAAAGAAATCATAATTTCATACCAAGGGATAAATCATAGAAGTGAAATTTAATCCCAATAATCATAACATAAAACAAGGAACTTTGTGGAATACACACATAATCATAGAGAATTATTTCTTATTAGTCAAGACTCATTGCCAGGACTATCTTAGTGGACAAAGTCCATTTCTGAACCGAGTTTATTCCTCATTTCAGTCCTGTTTCACTGAACCGGTTTAACCAGGCGTTCCATCCATGTCTATCTCATGAGATATAAAATCTTTACCCAATGCATTGGATGGAGATATAGGTCCCACCCATCTCATAATGATACCATTCTTATGTTTGCCACAAAATCATAAACCATACATCATAGTATAAACCATGTAATAAAAATGGGATTCTTAAACATCGTGACATAATAAAACAACTCATATAAGTTAAAGGAATTCCTGAAAATAATTCCATAACAACATAATAAAATCAATTTATTAATAGTGATAGAAACATAACCCTTTATTATCTTAGATGGAAAATAATTTGGATAAAACACTTGAACTCCATTCTGGAGGAAAATATCCTTTCTACTTCAAAAACACTTTTCCTTTCTTAACATGTCATACAATACTAAACTAAAAGAAGTTGATTAAAAATTAACTTGAAAATTTTTAAAGGAAGATTCTTGGAAATAATTTTTTAAAAATTGATTCATTTCGTATAAAAGAAAACCTTCTTCTCGTACTTTTGTTAGAAATGTCAAAAAGTACCTCGTACAAAAAATGAAAAAATATTTATTTCATATATTTTACTAAAAACTCACCAAAGGGTAAAATTGGATATAAACTATTGTAGAAGGATATAAATATTACATATTGAGGAAACATGGATGTGGATGATAAAATGCACCCCAGTAAATTTCAAAGTATAAATAATCTTGGATGAAAATGAGATTGTGATATTTCCCTTACCTTAGGTCCGATTTGCTTCGTAAGTGTCCGAACCTCCTGTATAATGATTAAAATAATGTTATTGACTTATTCCAGAATCATACTTATTTTTATGATATCATATATGGTCATATTCTTAGTTCTTTATTAGTAATATGTCATTACTACTTTTTTATTTGGGTGTTTATTACATTTTGTTCTTATGCGTGTTTTGTCAAATAAATTCTTATCCTTCTTTTTAGGTTATAGATACCTCATTTCCAGAATGGTATTAGTGTAATATATATCATATTTATTCACTCAATTCATTTATATAATCATTATTAAATGAAGATCATGTAGAACGAGTCGCATCACATCGTGGAGACGGTATTCCGTACGTACGCACGAGCGATGATATCATTCCCATGATCGTGGAATTGTATTAGAGTGTATGTATACTATTTATGAATCAATATCACTTTACAATAATCATATATATTCATTCATTACACCATTATACCCATCCAAGTAAGGTGGTGGTGGAAAATAGATTACACCATGGGGTGGAGACTGTATTCCGTACGTACGCACGCGGTGATTTCATTTTCCGTAGGATGGATTGATGGTGGAATATGGTTGTTTCATACTTATAATAACATATCATTATATGAGTGATACTAATGTTATTAATTCATAATGAAACAAATAAGGAAGAAGAAGTGGAAGAAGAAATAAAGTTGAAAGAATTGGTAACAGACATTACCTCTTCTTTGAAGTGCCTCTTTGATACCTCCTTTTAGGGCACTAAAATTTGTCTTTGATGAAGACCAAGACCTCTAGGATGTATCTAGGGAAGTGTAGAGGAGAAATTGGCAGGGGTTGGCCGAGATTGAAGGATCAAAGTGGTGTGAGGAAGAGGGGGAGGATGTGCCCTTTTATAAGCGAGGAGAGGGGCTCCTTTGGAAAAACTAAAAATATTATTTTATTATAAAGTCAAATTCGGTTTTAAATAGCTCCAAATTGATTTATTTTGAAGATAAGGTGGGGATGGGTCGAAATAATCTCATCCAATAGATTTTAGACAAGTTTAGGTTACTATTTTAACCTTATCATTTAGATTTAACATTAAGTTAAATAATTTTACTTTTACCGTGTCTTCTTGTGTTTTTATACTATATGGTTAATAAACTTACTATAAGCAGCCAAACGAACCCCAAGTTGTTTATTATTAATATATATTACCTTATCTAAGTCATTTGGCAGAACCTTATATTTTTAGGAATAAAATAACAATTAATAATATTATATTTGTTTTAAAAACTATTTTTTGTCAATTTTGACACTATTTAGTAATTGATTTTTTTGAAAATCATAACAAAATGATTAGTTCAAAAAAGTTAATTAAATAAATACTAACTTGTACTATTAACCTATTAAATTAGTGGAATTCATAAGAAGTCTCAGATTATATTTATTTGGGTATTTATAACATCAATTATGTCAATATTTCATTAATAAGATAATTACTGCATCATCTTTGTGTCATAAAAAAATTAAATTATTTAAAGTCTAAAAATTAAAAATAAATTATCATTATGTTGGAAATATCTTTAAATTTCTATGGAATATTTATAGTCTAATTTATCTTATGTATAACCCTGTATTAAAAATTATTTTCTTATTAAACTTTGATTTTAACTATTTTAACCCTTCTTTAAATAAATTAATAATAAATGTCTTAATCTAATCTAAATGGGCCTAAATGATAATATTTTATTCCTAAGGTAGTTTTTGGTCCAATTACACTTATCCAATAGAATTAGTACATGTGTTAGGGTAATAATAATATCATTTTTACCCTTAATTACCCTATTTACATTTAACCGTGGTAAATAAAAGTAAAAAGTTACTATTCACCAAAAATTATTTTCATCTCATTGAACCCAATTTTACGTACTAACATCAACCGTGTCTCTTGGATTTTTGAAATTCCACTCACAGAAGCGGTAAAATTAAGTTTTATGAAAAATTCAGTTTTTTAACTACCACTTAGTGGTTTCACTATTCATCAAAAATTGAATGTTTTCAGAAAAATACCAAAATTTCACCCTAGGATAATTTCAATATTCTGAATCCAAAAATGATGCCAATTTTCAAAAATAAAATCTACAAAATTTCAAAAAGTGGTTATTACTATTCATAACGGCTAGTTTTAATAATATTTTAATAGCATATCGTTGTTTAGTGAAACTCGGTACTGCTTACGACACAAGCTATCGAGGAAGGTCGCGATTGCCTGTAAAGCAAGCCGAGAAAGTGTTGTGTGTAGTAAAAGATTCCTTTGATGATTTATATATCATAAATGTCTCGGGTGTTACATTCTACACCCCTTAAAATGAATTTCGCCCTCAAAATTTGCCACTTTGTAACAAACAGATGAGGATACCTCTCCCTCATCATATCCTCAAGCTCCCATGTAGCTTCTTCTAATTGGTGGTTCCTCCATAAAACTTTCACCAATCGAGTGGTCTTGTTTCATAGGACTTTTACTCTATGATCTAGAATCTCTATCGGCTGTTCTTCATAAGAAAGATCTTACTCCAGCGGTACAACTTCTGAGTTGAGTACAGGTGATGGATCAGGTATGTACTTTCTCAGGAGAGATACATGGAACAGATCGTGAACTTGAGAGATATTCGGTGGAAGCTCCAATCAGTAAGCTACCTTCCCAACATGATCCAGTATTTTTAAAGGACCGATATATCTAGGGCCCAACTTCCCATTCTTTCCAAATCTCATGACCCTCTTCCATGGAGATATTTGTAAGAACACTTTATCACCCACTTCAAACTCTAGGTCTTTTCTTCGGTTATCAGCATAACTTTTTTGTCGACTCTGAGATGCTCTTATGTGTTGTTGAATAGATATGACCTTTTCTTCCATTTAATCAACGAGATCAGGTCCTAATAGCTTACTTTCCCCAACTTCATCCCAGCAAGTTGGAGTCCTGCATTTCCTTATATAGAGAGCTTCATAAGGATCCATCTGAATACTGGAGCGAAAGCTATTATTATAAGAAAATTCCACAAAAGGTAGCTGTTGATCCAAACCACCTTTGAAATCCATAGAGCAATCTCTCAACATATCTTCTAGAGTTTAAATTGTTCTCTCAGACTGACCCTCTGTCTGAGGATGATAAGCAGTGCTGAAACTCAACTCTGTATCCAGAGTATGCTGAAGACTTCACTAGAACTTTGAGGTAAACCTCAGATCCCGATCAGATATAATAGAAAGTGGTACTCCATGCAATCTTACCACTTCCTTCACATATATCCTGGAAAGCCGATCTAGAGAGAAATCCTCTCTAATAGCGATGAAGTGTGTAGACTTTGTAAGACGATCAACTATGACCCAGACAGTAT
This sequence comes from Viscum album, assembly GCA_963277665.1. NCBI lineage: Eukaryota > Viridiplantae > Streptophyta > Magnoliopsida > Santalales > Viscaceae > Viscum > Viscum album. The sequence goes on from OY728166.1 coordinate 790,336,879, forward strand.
TATTGTCTTTGGATGTTTTAGGAAGTCCGATGACAAAGTCCAGAGTGATGTTTTCCCATTTCCATTCGGGTATGGGTAATGGTTGTAACATCCCCTTAGACTTCTATCTCTCAGCTTTAACTTGCTAACAAACCAAGCATCGAGAGATATATTCAGCAACGCCTCTTTTCATGCCATCCCACCAGAAGTACTCTTTCAGGTCCCTATACATCTTTGTGCTTCCAGGATGAATAGAGAATGAAGAACAATGAGCCTCATCCAGCAGCTCCTTCTTTAATTCAGGGATGGGAGGAACACAAACCCGATTCCTGAACTTTATTATCCCATCACAATCAAGGTAGAATTTTGGAACATTTCTCACCTTCTTTTGTAACTCGACATCTTCTTTCTGTGCCTCTTTAATATTCACATGTATAGATGGTTGAACATTAATTTGAGAAAGATACGATTTTTCACCTTTCATTATAATTCCAAGATCCATCCTTTGTAAATCCATAAATATTGGATCTTTTGTGATCCTCATCATGGATAAAATGGCATGGTCTTGTCGACTTAATGCATCTGCCACCTTGTTTTCTCTCCCAGGGTGGTAATGGATTGAGCAGTCGTAATCCTTAATCAGCCCCGAACATCTTCTTTGGCGCATATTCAGCTCCTTTTGTGTGAAAATATACTTTAAACTTTTATGATCAGTATAAATGACACACCTTTCTCCATAAAGATAATGCTTCCAAATCTTTAATGCAATGATTACCGCAGCTAACTCCAAATCATGAGTTGGGTAATTTTGCTCATGGATTTTCAATTTTTGTGAGGAATAAGCTATCACCATATCATTTTTCATAAGAACACACCCCAATCCCTTCTTGGATTCATCACTGTAGATCACAAACCTTTATCCACTACAAGGTAGTGTGAGGACAGGTGCACTAGATAACCTTCTTTTCAACTCTTTGAAATTTTCTTCAAATTCCTCCGTACAGACAAACCTAACACATTTTCGAGTCAACTTGGTGAGTGGATTAGATAATCGTGAAAAATCTTTCACAAAATGTCAATAATATCCAGCCAAACCAAGAAAACAACAGATCTTAGTTATTGTTGTTGGTCTCAACCATCTTTCGATAACATCTTTTTTTGCTAGATCCACAGATATCCCCTCTTTTGAGATTACGTGACCCAAAAATGAAACTTTTTGAAGCCAAAATTCACACTTGGTAAATTTGGCATAAAGCTTCTCATTTCTTAGGGTCTTCAATATAATTCTCAAGTGATCTTTATGTTCTTCCTTTCTCTTTGAATAGACAAGAATATCGTCTATAAATACTACCACAAACTAATCAATACAGTCTCTAAAGACTCTATTCATCAGATCCATGAAGATAGCGGGGGCATTAATAAGACCAAATTGCATCACTATAAATTCATAGTGTCCATACCTTGTATGAAAATCCATCTTTGGTATATCCTCCCTTTTGACCCTTAAGTGATGATACCCTGAACGAAGATCAATCTTGGAAAAGTTTTGAGCTCCGCGTAGTTGTTCAAATAAGTCATCAATGCATGGGAGTGGATATTTGTTCTTGATAGTGATCTTGTTAAGTTCTCGATAATCAATGCAGAGTCTCATTGATCCATCTTTCTTCTTAACAAACAGAACAGGTGCTCCCCAAGGTGACGCACTAGGGTGTATGAACCCCTTATCAAGATTCTCTTGGAGTTGATTCTTTAATTCCTGCAACTCAATTGGGGCCATTCTGTAAAGTGTCTTTGAAGTAGGCAAAGTACCTGGTACTAGTTCTATTGAAAACTCAACTTCACGATTTGGTGGGAGACCCGGTAATTCATCTGGAAAGACATCACCAAACACCCGTAAAATGGAAATATTCTTAATCGTGAGTTTCTCACCAACCATTTGAGATAAATAACCTTCATTTAGTGGAATCAAGACCCATAAGATGGAAGAAATTTCCACTGGAAGGTTATGTTCATCCTTTCATCGATAGACGATCGTAGATTGATCTGGAATATGAAGCGTGACTTCCCTTATTTGGAAATTGATATGAGCTCCATGTAGAGAAATCCAATCCATGCCAATAATCACATCAAATTCCACTATAGGAAGGATCACAAGATTTTCTAGAAGCACTTTCCCACAAACTTCAATCGGAGAAGAATTACAAACTTTTGTTGCGACTGTTGTGCCATTAGGGGTTGTCACAACTAACTCAACATCTAATTGTTGAGGTAATACGGTGATACCCTTAGAAAATTATTCAGAAATAAAGGAGTGGGTGGATCCAGAATCAAATAAAAAATTTACTACTTTAGAGTGGATGGTAAGTGTACCTTTCACCACATCATTATCGTACTCCATATCGCTGATAGAAATTGCATGTGACTTTCCTTTGTCTTTAGCCTTAAGAGTTTATTGACGTCAGCCATCATCATCAACCCTTGGATTTGGGAATTGATTGGCATAATGCTCCATCTCCTTGCACTTGAAACATTGAAGTGTAGTAGGTTCATTCTGTGAATCCCTTGATTTGTTTGCATCATTAGGCATCTTCTTCCCATCATTGTGGCATTCAAATGCCCTATGACCTTCCTTTCCACATTTGAAACATTTACTTGTCCCTTTAAGACAACTCCCTCCATGTTTCTTTCCACACATTGAGCATAAGGGAAATCTCATCTTCTTTTCAGTGTGCTCTTTAGATTTTCCTTTGAATTCCATTTTCCTCTTCTTATCAAACCCATATGACTGATGGGTTATTCCAATCTCCATCTCAACTTTGAGAGCACATCAAACGATTTCCTCATAGCTATTGAATTCCCTTGTGGATAAAGCCCTTAGAAGACTTGGTTTTAAGCCACTAAAGAATCGATCGATCTTACTCTCATGTTGGATAATAATACCAAAAGCATACCTTGCAAGTCTTGTAAAATTTTCTTCATAGGTACCAACAGATTCATCATCCTTTTGCTTCAGTTCAAGAAACTATTTCTCCTTCTTTTTTCAGAGAATATGAGGGATGTACTCATTGAAAAATAAGTTCTTTAAATCATCCCATTCCATGGACTCAATTTCATCTCTTTGCCTCGTAATCTTGATAAGATTCCACCATTGATCAGCATCACCTTCCAAACGATACACTGCTAAGATGACTTTATCATGTTCAGAACATTGAAGAACTGAAAATATCTTTTCAGTAGTACTAATCCATTGTTCAGTAACTAATGGATCAGTAGACCCGCTGAATGAAGGTGGACATTGCCTCATGAAGGATTAAACAGAATGTTGCTCCTTCCTTTTCTCATTTGGAAGTCCAACATGATTCATATCTTGAGAAAGTTGTGTGAGCATGGCTACAATATTTTTCATTACATCTCCCATAATGTTTGGTTGCTCAGGGGGACAATCATTGCATTGCCCGTCGCATTCCGCATTAACACAGTTCCTTCGGGTTCCAGCCATTGAATAAAACCAAGAAGAATAGTGTGAGAAACAGTAATTATAATAGGAAAACCACATAATCAAGAATAAAATTTCACACTTAAGGTCGTATCCTAGGTTATTCATGGAAATTTCTAAAACACTAAGATTGTGTTCTATGCTTAGAATTATCCTTAGGGTTCTTACTAAGGCTTTCACATCCTAGTTTCCAAAGGTTGACTATACCTTTCCTCTGATACCAACTATAAGGACCCATACTTTACATACATTGTTAATACTTCAAAATTGAAATATAATTATTACAACATATAACAAAACCATGGAAGGACCGTATAGGTATAGTGTCTTTAGAAACTGGGAAACATAAACAACTGGTTCATAAAGTGTCTATATTGTCTCCCATTTATTTCATCATATCTATAGTCCCTTTTGGCATATCTTACCTAATAACCTTCTTCCTGACCTGGGGGAAAGAAAACATACAAAAGGGTGAGCTCAAATGCTCAGTAAGGGTAAACAAAAGAAAAATCAATCACATCATGAACGTAACATTTTGGAAATCTTATCCTGCAAATCATAATTTCTTACCATGGGATAAATCAAAGAAGTGAAATGTAATCCCAATAATCATAACATAAAACATGTAACTTTTTGGCATACACACATAATCATATATAATCATTTCTTATTAGTCAAGACTCATTTCCAAGACTATCTTGGTGGACAAAGTCCATTTCTGAACCGAGTTCATTCCTCGTTTCAGTCCTATTTCACTGAACCGGTTTAACCTGCCATTCCATCCATGTCTATCTCATGAGATATAAAATCTTTACCCAATAAATTGGAGTGAGATATAGGTCCCACCCATCTCATAATGATACCATTCTTATGTGTGCCACAAAATCATAAACCATACATCATAACATAACTCATGTATTAAAAATTGGATTCTTAAACATCATGACATAATAAAACAATTCATATAAGATAAAGGAATTCATAAAAATAATTCCATCACAACATAATCAAATCAATGTAATAATAGTGATAGAAACATAACCCTTTATTATCTTAGATGGAAAATAATTTTGATAAAACACTTGAACTCCATTATTGAGGAAAATATCCATTATACTTCAAAAACACTTTTCCTTTCTTAACATGTCATAAAATTCTAAACTAAAAGGTGTTGATTAAAAATAAACATGAAAATTTTTAAAGGATTCTTCTTGGAAATAATGTTTTAAAAATCCATTCATTCCGTATAAAAGAAAACATTCTTCTCGTACTTTTGTCAGAAAAGTCAAAAAGTATCTCGTACGAAAAACGACAAAAGATTACTTTCATATATTTTACTAAAAACCCACCGAAGGGTAAAATTGGATATAAACTATTGTAGAAGGATATAAATATTACATATTGAGGAAACATGGATGTGGATTATAAAATACACCCCAGTAAACTTCAAAGTATAAACAATCTCGGATAAAAATGAGATTGTGATATTTCCCTTACCTTAGGTCCGATTTGCTTCGTATGTGTGCGAACCTCCTGTATAATGATTTAAATAATGTTATTGACTTATTCCAGAATCATAATTATTTTTAAAATATCATATATGTTCGTATTCTTAGTTTCTTATTAGTAATATTTCATTACTACTTGTCTATTCGGGTGTTTATTACTTTTTGTTCTTATGCGTGTTTTGTCGAATAAATTGTTATCCTTATTTTTAGGTTATAGATACCTCATTTTCAGAATGTTATTAGTGTAATATATATCATATTTATTCACTCAATTAATTTATATAATCATTATGCAATGAAGATAATGTAGGACGAGTCACATCACATCGTGGAGACGGTATTCCGTACGTACGCACGAGCGATGATATCGTTCCCATGATCGTGGAATTGTATTGGAGTGTATGTATACTATTTCAGAATCAATATCACTTTACAATAATCATATATATTCATTATTTACACCATTATACCCATCCAAGTAAGGTGATGGTGGAAAATAGATTACACCACGACGTGGAGACGGTATTCCGTACGTACGCACGCGCGAAGATTTCATTTTCCGTAGGATGGATAGATGGTGAAATAGGGTTGTTTCATACTTATAATAACAAATCAGTATATGAGTGATACTGATGTTATTACTTAATAACGAAACAACTAAATAATAAGAAGTGGAAGAAGAAATAAAGTGGAAATAATTGTTAATGGACATTACCTCTTCTTTGAAGCGCCTCTTTGAGACCTCCTTTTAGGGCACTAAAATTTGTCTTTGAAGAAGACAAGGACCTCTAGAATTTTTCTAGGGAAGTGGAGAGGAGAAATTGGCAGGGTTTTTCTGAGATTGAAGGATCAAAGTGGTGTGAGGAAGAGGGGGAGTAGGTGCCCTTTTATAAGGGAGGAGAGGGGCTCCTTTGAAAAAACTAAAAATATTATTTTATTATAAAGCCAAATTCAGTTTTAAATAGCTCCAAATTGATTTATTTAGAATCTAATGTGGGGATGGGTCTAAAGGATCTCATAAAATAGAATTTAGACAAGTTTAGGTTCCTATTTTAACCTTATCATTTAGATTTAACATTAAGTTAAATAATTTTACTTTTACCGTGTCTTCTTGTGTTCTTATACTATAAGGTTAATAATCTTACTATAATAAACCAAATGAACCCCAAGTTGTTTATTATTAATATATATAACCTTATCTATGTATTTTTGCCGAAACATACATTTTTAGGAATAAAATAACAATTAATAATATAATATTTGTTTTAAAAACAATTTTATGTCAATTTTGACACTATTTAGTAATTGATTTTTGTGAAAATCCTAACAGAATTATTAGTTCAAAAAAAGTTAATTAAATAAATACTAACATGTCCTATTAACCTGTAAAATTAGTGGAATTCAAATTAAGTCTCATATTATATTTATTTGGGTATTTATAACATCAATTATGTCAATATTTCATTAATAATATAATTACTGCATCATCTTTGTGTCGTAAATAAATTAAATTATTTAAAGTCTAAAAATTAAAAATAAATTATCATTATGTAGGAACTCTCTTTATATTTATAATGAATATTTTTAGTCTAATTTATCTTATGTATAACCCTATATTAAAAATGATTTTCTTATTAAACATTGATTTTAACTATTTTAACCCTTCTTTAAATAAATTAATAATAAACGTCCTAATCTAATCCAAGTGGGCCTAAATGGTAATATGTTATTCCTAAGGTTGTTTTTGGTCGAATTACACTTATCCAATATAATTAGGACATGTTTTAGGGTAATAATAATATCATTTTAACCCTCAATTACCCTATTTACTTTTAACCGTGGTAAATAAATGTAAAAAGTTACTATTCACCAAAAATTATTTTCATCTCATTGAACCACATTTTACATACTGAAATCAAACATGTCAATAGTATTTTTAAAATTCCACTCACAGAAGCGGTAAAATTATGTTTTATGAAAAATTCAGTTTTTTAACTACCACTTAGTGGTTTCACTATTCATCAAAAATTGAAAGTTTTCAGAAAAATACCAAAATTTCACCCTAGAATAATTTCGATATTCTGAATCCAAAAATGAAGTCAATTTTGATAAATAAAATTTACAAAATTTAAAAAAGTGGTTATTACTATTCATAACAGCTAGTTTTAATAATATTTTAATAGCATATCGTTGTTTAGTGAAACTCGGTATTGCGTACGATGCAAGCTATCGAGGAAGGTCGTGATTGAGTGGAAAGCAAGACGAGCAAGTGTTGTGTGTAGTAAAAGATTACATTGATGATTTATATAACATAAAAGTCTTAGGTGTTACAACAAGAGTGTCAGGTGTATCTCCTCTCAGAAGGACTTGAACCTGAGACAACGCCGACAGCTAGAGTTCCTCTAGGACAATGACTATGATATATTCTATATTCTTGGGAAGGGGAATGTGGTAGCAGATGCACTCACCCGAAGGCCTGGTATGCAGTTGCTGAGTGAGTTGACAGAGTAACTAGACATGCTAGAGATATCCTTCATGGATAGAGATGGAGCAGCATACCTCTAGTTTATGATAGCCACACCCCCACTCCTTCAGCGAGTTAAGGAGGCGCAACTTGGGGACACTGACTGTGAGGCTGTATGTGCTCAAATATCCTCAGGGCAGGCACCTGATGGATTTTCTAAAGGTGGGGAGCACGTCATCTTCTTCATAGGACATACCACGGTACCAGTAGAGCTACAAAAGGGGGTTTTGAGGGAGTTCCAGACATCCCCTCTAGAAGTACATCCCGGAGTGGAGAATATGTACCTGGACCATCAGTGTCGGCACTAGTGGCTAGGAATGGAAAAAGTTGTAGCAGAGTTTGTCTCTAGGTGTCTCACTTGTCAACAAGTGAAGGTAGAGCATCAGGTTCTAGTAGGATTAGTTCATCCATTATGGGTGCCAGTGTGGAAGTGGGATGGAATTTTCATGGACTTCATGATGGTAATTGAACGCTAATCCAAGTGTCATGATTCTATATAGGTGATCGTTACTGACTCCCCAAGTCGGTCCACTTCAAACCTATCATAGAGCATGGATCAGTAGATAGTTTGAGATGCCACTACGTGCAAATGATTGTACAGATTTATGGAGTGCCATCAACAATTGTCTCTGATCGTGATGCGTGTTTTACTTCCTGGGTATGGAATGGGTTGCAGGAGGCGTTCAAGACAGAGCTTTGGTTGAGCACCTCCTTCCATCCTCAGACGGATGGTCAGATAGAGTGGACCATTCAGACCCTCGAGGACATTCTACATGCTTGCATCGTTGATTTTGGTTATTGCTGGGAGGATCACCTATCTTTGGTGTAGTTGTCATATAACAACAACTATTACTCCACTATCAGTATGACACCATTCGAGGCATTGTACGGGTGACCTTGAAGATCACCACTGTGCTGGACTGACCAAGGGGAGTCAGCACTTGTGGGACCATAGAAGGTATTAGCTACCATGTAGAAGGTGCAGATCATCTAGGAGTAGATAAAGACTGCACAGAGCTGGAAAAAGTCCTATGATGATAGGTTATGGAGAACTATTGAGTTCTAGGATGGTGCCATGTCTTTCTACGGGTCTCACCTCGACAAGGTTTTTAGAGATTTGGATGAGGTGACAAGTTATCTCCAAGGTTCATCGGACATTTCTAGATTCTCAGCCGAGTGGGCGATCTGGCGTACTGTCTATCTTTTTCCCCACAGATGCACCGGGTGCATAATGTTTCTAGCTGGGGAGATACATGCATGACCCATCTCAGGTTATTGACCATGGCGAGCTAGACTTAGACGATGGGGCAACGTTTACGGAGGTCCCCGTAAAGATTGATGATCGATAGGAGCTATTCATTTTTGGGTAGTCCATAACTCTGGTTCACATTTGTTGGCATCACGTGAACCTCTAGGAGAGCACATGGGAGAGGGAGGCTCTGATTCGTGTTTAGTACCCCCATTTTATTCCTTAGTCGATGTTTTGGATTTCGAGGACATAAATCCCTAGGCTGGGAGAATTTAATGACTTGAAAATTCCGTATAATTGTTTTTAATTATAGGTAATTATTTCGAGAGTATAATATCTGACGACACGCAATTCTGAGGCCAAAATATTCCCAGAATGATCCGTCAAAGTTTTGTTAATTGTTAATTAGCGCGCATAAGAATTTATTCTGAAAAAGTGGAATAAATCGTAAACGGTTACTCGAATCAGAAATCTAAGGGCACCATTGCGCTCATGATGGTGGATTTACCATAGGCACGACTTATGTTTTGTCTGTGCGGGCCTCCTATGAGAAAACCCGAAAATGGAATAACTATAAATTAAATAATAAAATAAATTATTTTATTTTCCAAATGCTTATAACTCACTAATGGTAGCTCAAATTGAAAATATGAGACCACCACTGAACTCGTGAAGGCATGCTTTATTTAAGAAGATAATAACTTTGGCCGGCACGAGCCACCAGTAAAAGTTAGTTTTTGTCCATAAATAAAATAATTAAGTGACAATTATTCTATTGTAAAGTCCGTATCTTTTAAATGGTAACTCGAATTGGAAATCTGAGAGAACCATTGGGTTCCTTGGGTTGTTTTTCTTTTGGGAAGAGCCTACCTTCGACCAACGCAGGTTGATGGTGACTGTTAATAATTTTCAAACTCTTTTTTGGGTATGTTCAGTAAACGCACATGTGACGTTTAGTAACTTCTGAACAGGTGCTCAAAATTGAAATCTGAGGACACCATTGAATTCCCAGTGCCAATATCAGCTTAAGGAGACCTTCAGTTTGAATGCAGTAGGTCCAGAGAAAAAGTTAGTTTTTTGAACTTTTTAATAGAATAAATATAATAACTTTATTATTTTATTTTATTATATTCCTCCAACAGATGAGCGGTAAGGTGGGACCGACAATGTGTCATGACAATAAATGGATTGACCCTCCAATATGAGTAAGAATGATTTTTGAGGAAATTTGGAAGCTTCTTAATAAATGAGCCCCATTAACTCCCCACGTCGTTACTTACCCTCCCCCACTCCTAAAAATATGGAGCTAGGGAAGAGGTATCAGAGAGATTCAACAAGAAGAAAATTTCTGAAGGAATTATTCGATTCCAGACCCCTAGAAAATGAAGCCGACCCAGCAGGAGGTGACAGACGATATTGAACCACCAATGGGCAACGTGCGAGTGGCGTCTTTGGGAGCCGGTCGTGGGAACTATGAACACGGTCCACCGCAACCGCGGACGATTCACCAACGTTCAGGTTAGGGGTTTTATTTATGTTTGAATTTACTTTATGGATTATTTATATCCTAAATTCACGACGATGATGGAAAAATGAACATGGGCATCATCCCACACATAAACCTTGCTCCTCTTTCTTTTTAATCTTCGCGCGTTCTTCGCGCGTTCCTCAATGCCTAATATTTATTAATGCTAGAAACACCATGTTTTTCTGAGTGTGATATATGGACATGGATAACTTGAAGCAAGGATTGTCAATATGAAATCGTTTAATTTTCCAGGCTTGGAACGAAGCCGTGGTGGCTCATGGAAGAAGGCGGTGACTGACACCCGGCTGACTGCGAGGAAGGAAGGGTGGCGTGTGTCCGTGCCACCTATTTATGAGGAGGTATTGGTCCGTTGACTGTGGTGGGGTAGAGTGGAAGCCAGCAACCAGCCAGCCATGTGGCGGAGCGGCGGTGCACATCTGCTCCACCGTATGATCATGAGGGTCGCAGCCACTTGGCTATGATGGAGGCCGAAGGGCAGCCAGCCTTCCGGTCGGCCGTTAAGGAGCAGCAGCGCGCGACCGTGTCACGGGGAGGAAGATTGGCCGGCTGTGCCACACTGGGCGGGACCCCTCCAGCAGGTCTATGTTCCACCAGCCGAATGTTCCATGGACCATTCGGGAAGACCAGGGGGCCCCTCCCCCCGGGTGTCGGTTAGAGCACACCCACCGCGGCAGACCACCAGATGAGCAGGTCGCGCCACACCCAGCAGGCCATGCCGCAGAGGACCCCTGGGCTGGGCCATCCCCTTTTCATACAAGGTGCTCTAAGGGAAGGCCATTTGGGCCGGACCCAGGTCTGACTGGGTCGGACCGGACCTGTGCCCATCCGAACCCAGTTTCGCCTTTTTGGCCATAACTTGTGAAACTGATCCACCGTTTGACAAACTGTCAGCAGCACCAAAATTCTTGGATCAAGATGGTGCTTTTATTATACTCTTTGTGATTTTTGGATAAGGTTGGAGTACGTTCGGGTTAGATTGGACCACAAATCCAACAGGGCCCTTGGTGCGGAAATGCTAATAACTTACAGACCGAGCGTCCGATTGACGCGCCGTCTGTTGTGTCGGGTCCCTTTTGACATGAAAGACCTTTGTAATACATTTTATTGAATCTTCATGCGGTTGAGATATGAACTATGTCTTATGGAGAGGTTCTCCAAAGCGTAATACGTACGGAACCCGGGGACTGGCTGAGACTTGATGACCGCTGACCGTTTCGACTCAGAGTGACTCGACTGGCCCAGTGGAGAGCGCCTTTGTGTGACGTGATAGACCCATGGTGGGGAGTGCTGTTTTGTGACATGGTAGACCCACAATACTTGACTGGAGGAGTACCTCAACATGCTACGAGGGGGGGGGGTGCCTCTATGTGACTCAGATGACCCATCGTGGAAAGAGCCTCTTTGTGATACGGCAGACCCACGGTACTCGACAGGAGGAGTACCTCAGCAGTCCAAGGTTAGTGGGAAGAGCGTCTGTGTGATGCGGAAGGACCATTATACTCAATAGAGGAGGAGTTCTCCAACATCTGAGGTGTTTGACATTCTGACTGGGGATGTTACTTGTTTTTACCCCTAGAATAAATCTTGGTGTGAGCTATCATAAACTAGTTCTTGTGATTGAGGTTATGCTATGTGTTACTTTACTTCTGTGGAAATCTACCTTTGTGGTGTTACCTTGTGGTATTCTTACCTCATGTATGATATCTGTATATCTTAATAACTTAGGTGTATGTATGGGCATATATCTAAGTAGAGTTGTTGTCTTGCCTTTTGGTTTTCCTTTGTGGAACTTTAGGAGACCTATGGGGTCTTGGGATCCCTACTGAGTATCGTTGTATTCAACCCTGCATGAGCTTCGCCTGCACCATGTTGTGTATTATGTAGATGACGTACAACTTTGATTGAGGCTGGGGGTGCTAGGAATCAACGATACACAAAGATGGACCTTTCGGCATGACGTGATGTGGAGGAGACAGACAGACATGGAGTGCTGAGGAGGCGATATGTACCAACCCTTTAGGTAGGAACCTCGGAGGACGACCCAGTAGCTATTTCCGTTTTTCATTCAGTTTTATTTTATTATCAGTTATACCTTTACAGGTGGGGTTGTATTTTGGTCCCTTTTACTTTTAGCACTATTTTACAATAGCAGTTTACTTCACAGTTTCTTCTTGTCGTGTTCTTGGACAGTGTGTTTGTACAGGATTGAAGGCAATGCTTTCCCGTTTTCAAGAGTATTCCTTTCGGTGCTAGTCACCAGCCCCTAGCCTATGGATGGAGGGATTGGGGTAGTCACGACACGGGCCCCGGGGGACGGTTCATGACAGAAACACAAAATTATTAAAAAAATGAGATATAGTATTACTAAAAATAACATAGAAACATAAGCATGCACAAGTAACAAATATATATTTTTTCATAACACAATATGAGATTCTATTTACCCAAACCATCTGTTAATTTTGGTCAGAATCCTATCCCCTCTACCAAATCAATATGTTCAAACCATATTGAGGTGTAACTAATTACATAACCCATGGGTTTTTTATACTTACCAAAAAAAGATAATTCAAAAATTTTCATACATATCAACATGAATCATATTCATGACGTAAACTAACACGTCATTTAAATCATAGAGCTATATGAATTTAAAAAACATCACATGTGTAAGACATAAGATACCGATAGACAACCCAATTCAGTTTCCTAGCCAAAGAAAGCCTCCAAGAATGTAAGTGGCCCAAACTGAAGTACCTTTACCTGAGGAAACATTACTTAAGAGAGAATTATATTCATGATAACTCTAACACTTAGTATTAAAAAATAGTGAACGACTAAATTCATGTTTATAACTTCAATTACAAACTGAGGCCATGCTAGATAATTTTTTTATTAAAACACCTAGAATTTTATGAAAGTAACTACTATATGTAATTTAAAAAATATACTTTGACATATAATCATTCATAATATAAAACAATTTATAGATCTGAATAAATATTATTAATTAATTATTTTAGTGATTATAAATTATTAGTAATTGTTAATTAATATTTATAATTAAGTGGTATTTATTTGGTAAATGACATCATTCATGCATTCACCAGTTCACAAATAATTAATAATGGTATCACCTACCTTACTTCACATTAAAAGGTTAAATATTATTAAAATAATATAAAATATTTTTTTAGTCTATCAATAGGTATGTCTGAGGGGATATTTTTATTTTCCTTATCTATATTATATATCTATGATAAAAATAATCTCAATATCAAACATGCCAATATAAAAAAACCCTATTTCTGGAGGTTTCCCTTAACATGCATGTTTTAATTAAATTATAGTTTTTTTAAAAAAGGGTGTATCGAAAAGATTTCATTGACAATAGGAAAAATGTTCTATCCATCTACAATTTTACTTATATATAAAATGGGTAAAAATAGGGAGAGTTAAAATGGGCCTAGACCCATATGGTCCTCGACCCAAATGGGTCTAGTCCGTTTAGGCCCAGATATCAATATTTTCTTACCAAATTGAAACTTTATATGGAAGTGAGAATATTTAATTGGATTTCAAATTCCAATGATGATAGGGGAGAATTTTGGACACCTTTAAAGGTTTTATTATATGAGATGATTTGGTTATAATATGTGGAAGAAGAAATAGTTAAATCATGTTATTATAGGGATTTAAATTATTATTTTTATAGTTTCATCAAATGAACAAGATATAAAAGCCTTATAGTGAAATTGGTAGAAATTCATTGAAGTAAAATATGAATGATGTATGATTATTGGATAGAATTGAATGCTCAGTTTGGATTATATTGGAAATGGGGAAGTTTGTGGGAAAGATAATGATGAGGCTTGTGGTTGTGTCTATTGTGAGTACAACATTATATATTTCATTATTTTTGTAATGATTGAAATTGTATTATCCAATTTAAATATGACAACCACATTAGATAAACATTGAGATAGAAAGTATCAATGTTTTAATGGATTTCAGATGAAACCAAAAATCCATTTCTTATTGGATGGTTGTCGACAAATCTATTATCTTTGTTTATGATATGTTTTATTCTCATGGATGTTGTATTACAACATGGATAATACATTTCTACAATATATCCACACATGGTATATTATATTCCTCATATTTTTTATATTCCCTCAATGGTGAATTTAGTGGGAAATGAGTTGCAAGAGAGCAATTTATATTATCATTTTTATGTTGAGAATATATCTATATGATTTATGTTGCTTTTGGGACAATATACTCATAGTGAGATGATATGCGGTATAATTACCTAAGTATGAATATGATTTTTCTAATTTTGTTTTCATTTCATAATGAATTTAGTGTACTTAATCCACATTTACAAGGATTTTTCTGCATGTAACAATTTTAAAATTTTAGTTTTCTGATGCTTTTCAATTGTCAAGGGATTTTTTCCATTTTACACACATATAAAAAAAATTAATTTAATATTTATAAATAACCAACGATAATTTTTTATGGTTTCATTAATCTTAGAATGCGATGTTAACACATTAAAGAATGTTTGTAATAGATCAATAACATTTTAATATGATGTTCATTTATTGAAAAATTATTTAATCCAATTCCTTTCTCTTTATTAATGAAAAAATCCACCGTAGAGGTTTCAGTGGGAACCCTTTAAATACCTTACCAAAGTCCAAACTAATAAAAATAAAAATTCTAAAAAAATGAACAGTTATCTAACATCACTGGACCAATATACTTGTTGATTATACCGATATTTCCATGTAAAATTCATAATACCACACTCTATATTATGATATAGACTATATTAAATTGTATAAGACATAAATTCCCTAATTTGAAATAAATATCAAATAGAAAACACATGGTTTTATTGTTTTAATGGATAAATTCATATTTTAAATATAATCTTTTCATGATTTCTTCATTGACTCTTCATGGAAGTATTTCTAACTCCACTTTAGCTTCTTCATATTGATTTTTCTTGATTTTAATATCCATTACTACATCACAATATTCAATTAAGGCCATGGTAAAGTCATATACTATGAATTTTATCATAGACAAAAAATTTATGTGGAGTGAAATATTTCCTTGGATTTATCATTCAATGGAACCACCCCTCTGATAAATCAAAAAAGGGGGCACACCATGCACAACTATTTTCAAAAGTATCTATGATCTATTTTAACTTGTCTACTCACATTTCCTTATACCAAGGAGGAATTATTATCTAATCAATTGATTGTGGATTTGGGAAAAATAAAATAATATTTGTAGTGCCACATCTTCTTCAATGGAATAAGGGTGAATCCTTTTAAGTCAGTCAATATTTTCAAATTTTTTAACTTCATTTGAAAGAACCATTAACTTGAGGTTATTCCATTATCAATAATAATATACAGTCCATTTTATAAAAACCGATATATTCTGAGACTATTAATTTATGTTTTTTTTATATTTGGTGGTGTCAAGAGGGAGTTTGAGGGTGGATTGGGATAGATGGAATATGTTTGTCTCTATGGGGTCTAAAATTCCTATGTTGGAGGCTATGGTGAAAGTTATTTCAATGATATAGCCCTAGGGAGTTTAATTTTTTTTGAATGGTGATCACAAGTCTTAAAATAGTAATTTTTAAGGTCATGGAATATGATATATTATTTTTGAAAATTCTATGAAAAATGGGGAGAAATGAATTGCCCATTTTTAAAGGTGTGTCATCATAGGGAGTCTGGATTTACCATTATATATTGAGGATAATAAATGGTGATATATTCTAGATCATACCTTACAATATCCCCATCCATTCAGTAGGTTATCATGTCATGGCAGATATCATTTTAGTGAGTTTGGAGCCCATAGTTTTTTCTATTGTGAACAAGGAAGGGTGAAATTATTTTTTGAGTTGGGGTTATGGAACGAAATTGTTACGAAGTTTTATTGTCTTGTTTTTTATATAAATAGGGGATTGGTGAAAGTGGTTCCTCTATTCTATGGAGGTCCTTCACATGGAGTTTTAGTGGTCACCTTGAGTTGGAAACAAGGTGATATGAGATGGTTTTTTGAGGACGTGTTTTCTTTGTTCTTAGTACAATATAGGATGTTCTAGTAGTTTTAAATCCAAGGAATGTTAATTATTAGAAATTGGTTCTCCAAAATATGTTTTTTAATGGTGTTGTTTTCCAATTTTTTGAGGTCCAATATTTTAGATGAAGATCTATTTTTTCATTGAAGGTAAACCAAAATCAATTCTAAAAAAAATAATGATGATTCACCATAGTGGATTTTTTGAATCATGCTAGCGTTTTGTGTAGGTGTCACACACAATTACTTTGAAAATGTAAAGTTGTTCACCTATTAAAGAGTCTATCGTGCACTGGTCCCTCATGCTAGATTGCCTGCTAGTTCCATTCACAAGTAAGAGATGGGTGAATTTAAGGTGAGTTGTTTGGGTGAGGAATAATGATGATCGTGGTTTTTTGAGACTCTTAGGTGAATTAGACGAAACCAGGATGAGGGACCTCAGAGTGTTACTTAGGAAAAAGAGGATTGGACTTGTGTGAGCAACTTGTGTGAACCTAGTAACATTGGTGAAACTGACCTAGGTGAAGCTTGGGATTGAGGAGAGACACCTGAGTAGAAATTGAGTAATTATTTGGAGAACCAAAATCATATTCTAATGATACTATTCCCAATCAACATTCATACATTCTAAAGGTGACATTTATGTTTTTAAAATTATAATAACTTAATCCCACATAATGTGTATGGGGGAGTTGATGGAGGTGATATAAGGGAGGTAGTGCACCATTCCAGGAATAAATTGTAGAGGTAATGCACCTATCATGGAGTGACCATGACTGAAGAATTTTAATCCAATCAATATAGTGAATTATTGTTGATTCAAGTATGGATGACACATATTTGACATATTCTCTTTGGGATAGACTTTAGTTGTCAACCATGTAAAAATTTCCTATAATATGTTTTTAATTTATATGCTTCTATTACTGGTGCTTGTTCCCAACATATGATAGGTTTAATGAGTTCCTACCTACAAGTGGGAAATATCCATTAAATCATAAGGAAAAGTTTAAATTCTAATTCACCACGCCCCTTTCTGGGTGTCTTGTGGTCTAAAACTTGGTAATCTATATATAATATCCATTACATTGTCACCCAATGGGGGCTGTTTTGTGATGTCCATGAAATTTTGAGGAGGGTTGTAAAGGTTCCAATCACAGTAGAAGTTCCTATAGATCCATGAAAAAATATAATTTTATCATCATTCAATGAATAATACACAATTTACATGATGATATACATCATGACCAAAAAATTACATCCAATGAATATTTAAAATGAACATTAGAACCAAGATTATGAATATTTTATATGATAGATTTATAATTAATTTATATAGATGGACTGAGAATTACCTTATATAAAAATTATTTTTCATTGATGATGATTTTTACCACTCTCATATTAATATCATTCTGTGGTAGGATCCAAGGGTTGAATCCCTCTAGAAGTTATCCACACATGCTCCAAAGCCTCAGAATGTCACTGTAGAATCATAAGGTTCTAGTGTAGTTTATCATGATTGGTTTTAGTGACTTCCTTTGATAATAACAAGAATATATACTTGGAAGAAGATTATTTAGATTCTCTTCGAGACTTGGGAGGAAGGAGAAGGATCAACGCCCTTGTTCCTGAGTGTGTTCTTGGGACATTTCTCTCTTAGGGTTTGAGAGAATTATCACATATGTTTGTTGTGCACATAAAATTTTTTATGTGAGAAAGTGTTATAACCAAGTAATAATATGTCTAAGTAAGGTTTAGTAATTGTATATAAGACCTCACTCAGTCCCTTATTCCTTACCAAATCCAATGACTAATAATAAAATAAATAATAATATATTTATATGAAATTAGTGACACCTATGCATAAATATATATCATTTTTCAAATAAATAAATTAATATTTATTTAAAAGATATTTGACTTATCTTTTCTAACTAGACCGTTAAACATGATTCATATATCCTCATTCGTATTTATCAATACTTGAATGTTGACTATTTATTTACTTAATAAATATAATTTATTTATTTACTGATAAACAAATAAATATTATTTTCACTAAAATAGAAAATAAATACTTATTAGTTATTCAAATAAATAAATAAAAAAAATTTGTTTCCCTGTGAATGAAACAAAAATAATAAATATTATATATTTATATAATTTATAATTACCTCAATAAATGAATATGTTTTTAATATTCATCTAACATAACATTCTATCGAATAACTCGTGATTTTATATGTCAAATTAACTAAATATGAACAATTATTAAATTATGTATGTGAGTAATATTTATTCAAAATGATAAATTCATATAGAATTTAATTGAGATTCCAAATACACATAGTGTGTGACCCTCAAGGATGATTTTTCAATTTCATTAGATTGTTATACCTAATTTTTGAGGTTAGAATATAGAAACAAACAATATACCCCTAAATAAAGAAGTTAAATGCCATAATTAAAATAAGAAGAAACAAAAAAACATTATGTAACATAATCCATTTTTCTCGATATCCATTTTCATGAAATTTACATGTTGGAGACATCAATATATGTGCTTTTTATATATTTCTTTGAATGTCTGAAAATGAACCTTCCAACATAACACCATGGTTGTGGACATAATAATGTAGTTCAATTTCCATCTAAGTCTCTTAGATAAAAACTTCTATTAAATAATGAATGAGATAAATCTTTTCGCATATTATTCAATATGAATTATCACCCATGATGCACCTAATGTATCCTACCTCACCTTGATAATTTTTGTCATGGTTTTCATTAATAAAACCAAATATGGAGCTCATGAAATAAAATAAGAATAATCTGAATGTATAAGGATCATTACACTTTTCTGTAGATAAGAAAATACTATGGACCACAAAAATTTATATTTCCTACTTGTTGTAGGATCAAAATAACGATGTAGATGATCAATATACAAGAGTGGGGGTGAATTGTACACTTTAAAAATTTCTTTGTAACCATTAATGTTGGTTACAGATAACTATGTTTTCCTTAGATAAGGAAAATTCTAAGTTTAACAAAGTTAAACTAAGAAAATTCACAACACCTCTAATCACCAACTGGAGAATTGGAACCAAGATTTACAATATAAGATTCTACCTTAAAGCGTATAGAATCTAAACTAATTATAGTTCAAGTGTAAGGAAATATAATAAGATTATACTTTCCTTACAATACAATATGCAGCGGAAAAACAAGTAGCAAAACAACAAGTAACAAGATATGAATCTTTTAACCCAAAGAGAATGGTATCCAAAAACCTTGGATAAAGGTCCCTTGATTTATACTTTCAAGTAAGTCTGTCTTACCCATACCAGGATAAGCCCTCGATACGAAGATCAGAATCTCTGTCTTTCTATCCCCGCAATCCCTCAACTTCAAGGCAGTTGGAACCTCTATCTTCCTCATCAAGGAAGCCCTCGAACTTCAAGGTAGTCGGCACCTCTGTCTTCCAATCCCTGGAATTACTCGAATGTAATCAACAACATTCGGAGTCCCACAAAGAAATCTGAACGAGCGGTTCAATACACACAAGGCATGAAAACCTTCTCTCTCTAGAAATCACCTTAACAGTATGTGTTCTCTAGATCGATCAACTTCTTATCGAGCTCTTTCAAATGATCTCCTATTTATAGGCAAATTTCCAACGGTCGGCTCCCTCCTCCAACGGTCATATTTCCCATGAAATTTGGAGGGACCTGTACATGTGTAACTCAACCAACGGTTAATTAGAAACAGAATGAATGACATCGTTTAATAATAAATCATGTATAATTGAATTCACACCATCATTTTGAAATTAAGCATATGTAAGTAAAATCTATTCATCATTTCAGAGTTTAAGCAAGTCAAAAGTTCAGAGTCTAACCAAAATGAAATTCGGAATCTATGTTAAGAAATGTTTGGATTCGGTTTTATAGGAATTCGGAGTCTGGTTTCACCAGAGATCAGAATTTGAACTCGCAGAGTTCGAAGTTGAACTAGTAAATGTTCGGAGTCGAACTACATAAGAGTTCAGAGTCAAACTTCATAAGAGTTCCGAGTCGAATGACATAAGAGTTCCGAGTCGAATGACTTAAGAGTTAGGAGTTGAACTGCTTAAGAGTTCGGAGTCGAACTGATTAAGAGTTCGGAGTCGAACTGCTTAAGAGTTTGGAGTCGAACTTAATAAGAGTTCGGAGTCGAACTTTATAAGAGTTCTGAGTCGAACGAATTAAGAGTTCCGAGTCGAACTGCTTAAGAGTTCAGAGTCGAACTGATTAAGAGTTTGGAGTCAAACTGCATAAGAGTTCAGAGTCGAACTTCATAAGAGTATAGAGTTGAACTTCATAAGAGTTCGGAGTCGAACCACTTAAGAGTTCGGAGTCGAACTTAATAAGAATTCGGAGTCAAAATACTTAAGAGTTCGGGGTCGAACCACTTAAGAGTTCGGAGTCAAACTTCATAAGAGTTCGGTGTTGAACTACTTAAGAGTTCGGAGTCGAACTTCATACGAGTTCAGAGTTCAGAATTTAGATTGGAACTTCATTACAGTTCATATCCAGAATTCGGATCCTAAAAACAAAATGCACCAAATATTTACATTATATGACTTCTGGGATTTTGGGTATGAATCTGGTTTTGTACTAATGAAAAATATTGCTAGGTATAAGAAAAAATAGGTTTGGGTGACTTTCCTTAAAGAAGTAAATTTTCCTTCTGGAGGTAAAATTTATATTTGCTTAAGTATAAGGTGTTTGTGATTTTAAAAACAAAAAGGAATGGAAAAGTTATAAGGAAATCCTTATTGACTCAACAATCTCCCCCTTTTTGGAAAGCACAAACGACCTTTCGAAAAAGCATATAAGGATTTAAAAAAATCATTAGACTTTGAAATTAAAACTTATCTCCCTTTGTTCATGGATGAAAATGAATACAACTAACTCCCCCTTAGGCATTGAAACTCTAAGGATTGTATTCTTAGATTCCGTAGTGATGTTTTCATTATTTTAAGAATGAAAAACATCGGAGTGGGAAACTCCCCCTTTATTTAAGAATGTTTCTCTTAGAAATTTTTCCTTTCTCCTCCTTAGGAGTAGTTCTTTTTCCTTCTCCCCCTTTGTGATTTTCAAAAAGCATTGAAGGTAATGGAAAACAAAGTATGGTACCTGAAACATTATTATATGATAGGATACATCCAACCAAATAATTATTTCATTAGAGTTGGAGAATTTTTCAAAGAAAGACAATTACAACAAAAAAATCGGAGTGAGTTCATTTGTCTTCTTTTTCCTTTGGGATGAGCTTATTTAACAATGTTTTGAGTTTCTTCAAGTCTCTTTGATCTTCCTCGACTTGCCTCTCCAAGGCTTTTGTCTTATCTTCTTAGACTTTTAAAGCTTCTTCCTTAGCTTTTTCCGGAGCCTCCATGGCTTCTTTCTGCAACTTTAACAACTCATATTGCTAAATGACTCTTTTTCGAGCTCAATAGAGATATTTCTATCATTAATAATATTTTGAGCCAGAGAATTTTCCTTATCATTCAGTTCCTTCACTTGTTGACTCCAGGAATTCTGCTCAATAATCCGCTCATCTTCAATATTCTTAACCTTTTTATCTGCTGTGCCAGAAGATTCTTTCACATCATTCTGAAAATTATCATACATAGCCAAGCCTTATTCAACTCACTTAGACCACTTTGTTACCTTACTGCAAGATTTTATATGTATGTCATAATCAATAAGAAAACTCTTCTGTTCAGCATCCAACTTCACAAACTTATCCATGACCATGGATAAAGAATCTGATTTCTGATTCATACTTTGTTGCAGCATCTGGCATCTGGAATCTATTGTTGGAAAAATCGGAATGGTGTCCACCAACTTCTTTAGAGATTGAACCACAAAATCATGCCCATGAGATGATGATTCCGAATCAGAAATTCTCTTTGAGACTGCTATTCTTCAACTTGCACCAACTTTCTTCTAGAGGTACCACCGACCTCTTTCATTCTGATGACATCTTTTATAGGTGTCTCCATGAGAGTTTGCTTCCCTTTATCAGCTCTTGGAATAGGTTCTTTATTAAGGGATACTTCCTCAGATTCAGAAACTTGGATAATCTGGTCTTCATCTGGTTTCTTTTTTTCTTGTCCTTGCTCAAGGAAATTCCTCTCATAGGATTCTTCCTCGTCATACAAGACATTTTCTTCTTCTTGTTCTTGTTGTTGCTTATCATCATTCTTACTAGATTCCTGATCTGCCTTTCTTGGAGATACTAACTTTGCGGATGCAGTCTTATCTTTGTAGTCTTATACTTTCTTGATCAGGGTATCCAAATATTCACTTTTCACTTGTTCTTCTTCTTCTTCTTCAACTTTTTCCTTTACTTATTCAGCAACTTCCTTCTGAGCTTGTTCAACTATTTCTTTACCCTTGGATCTATCCGGAGTGAAAAAATTCTTGGCTGGAGTTTTTGGTAAAGTAGGTTCAAAATCGAACGTTTCTAGAACAAGAAGCATTTCGGAAGCTAACTCTGAATATTTCAGCAAATATTTCACCACTTTAGCTTCAGACATTTTCTTTTTCATTTTCTTTTCCTTCGCTTGTTTCTCTAGCTCCTCAGCATCTTTTTCTTTTAAGGCTTTAGCCTTTGCAGGGTCCAATCCGAATTGTGGATCCCCTTTGTAACACCCTATGATTTTATGAAAAATATTCTTTTAATTTCATTAATGTCTTGTGTTTTATACTACACCAATATTACCTTGCGCTATACGCAACACCGTATTAGCTTGCAGTATAAGCAACACTATTCTTGGATCGTGTTACACATAATTTTGATAATAGTTATTCTACGCAACATTGAGTATATATATATATATATATTCAATGTATAAATGAAATATGGTTGGATTATGTTATATGAAGGATTATTGCACAACATGCAACCCTGACTTGGATTTCATTACACGCAAGCGCAACCTTCTGCGATAGCGTGTGTTGTACGCAATACCGAGTTTCGCTAAACAATGATATGCTATTAAAATATTGTTAAAACTATCTGTTATGAATAGTAATAACCACTTATTGAAATTTTGTAAATTTTATTTTTCAAAATGGACTTCATTTTTGGATTTGGAATATCGAAATTAGCTTAGGGTGAAATTTTGGTACTTTTCGGATAACTTTCATTTTCTTATGAATAGTGAAAATTACTAAATTTTAATTAAAAACAACATTTTTAATCGAAATAATTAATAGTGATAAATTATTAATTTTAGTGGTTTTAAAGTATATTTAGAATATATTTTTACAATTTAATACAATGTTGGTCATTGGATGTAATTTTACATTTAAACCAGACATAAACAAATGTCAATCTTTTGAGAGTTATTATCTCTTAAGAACACGCAATTTGTTTTGACGACGGGAATTAATTTTTAAATTAAGTAATGAAACTAATATGTTTTGAATTTGGTAAAATGGACATAATTTTTCAGTTCATAATTTAAAATATATCTTAGGCCTAATTTTTGGTATTTTTCTGTAAACTTTCATTTTTTGATGAATAGTGAAACCACTAAGTGGTAGTTAAAAAAAATAAATTTTTCATAAAAATAAATTTTACCTCTTCTGTGAGTGGAATTTAAAAAATCCGAGAAACACGGTTGATGTCATTAAGTAAAATGTGGTTCAATGAGATGAAAGTAATTTTTGTTGAATAGTAACTTTTTACTTTTTTTACCACGGTTAAAATTAAATAGGGTAATTAAGGGTAAAAATGATATTATTATTACCATAACACATGTCCTAATTCTATTTGATAAGTGTAATTCGACCAAAAAAAACCTTCGGAATAAAATATGACCATTTAGGCCAACTTTTATTAGATTAGGACATTTATTATTAATTTATTTAAAGAAGGGTTAAAATAGTTAAAATTAAATATTAATAAGTATATCATTTTTAATATAGGGTTATACATAAGATAAATTCAACTATAAATATTAATTAAAAGGATAAAAATATTTCCTACATAATGGTATTTTATTTTTAATTTTTAGACATTAAATAATATAATTTATTTATGACACAAAGATGTTGCAGTAATTATCTTATTAATGAAATATTGACATAATTGATGTTATAAATACCAAAATAAATGTAATTTGAGACTTTTAATGAATAACACAAATTTTCTAGGCTAATATGACATGTTAGTATTGATATAATTAACTTTTTTCGAACTAATCAGTCTGTTATGATTTTCACAAAAATCAAGTACTAAATAGTGTCAAAATTGACGTAAAATAGTTTTTAAAACAAATATTATATTATTAATTGTTATTTTATTCATAAAAATATATTTTTCGGCAAAATGACTTATATAAGGTTATATATACTAATAATAAACAACTTGGGGTTCGTTTGGCTTCATATAGTAAGTTTATTAACCTTATAGTGTAAGAACACAAAAAGACACGGTAAAAGTAAAATTATCTAACTTAATGTTAAATCTAAATGATATGGTTAAAATAGGATCCTAAACTTGTATAAATTCTATTGGATGATAAGGTTTCGACCCATCCCCACCTTAGCTTCTAAATAAATCAATTTGGATCTATTTAAAACCGAATTTGGCTTTATAATAAAATAATATTTTTAGTTATTCCAAAGGTTCCCCTCTCCACCCTTATAAAAGGGCACCTCCTCCCTCTCTTCCTCACAGCACTTTGAGCCTTCAATCTCGGCCAACCACTACCAAATTCTCTTCTCCACCTCTCTAGAAACTTACTAGAGGTCCCTGTCTTCTTCAAAGACCAATTTCATTGCCCTAAAAGGCGGTATCAAAGAGGCGCTTCAAAGAAGAGGTAATGTCTGTTACCGATTCTTTCAACTTTATTTCTTCTTCCACTTCTTCTTCTTTAGTTGTTTCATTATTAAGTAATAACATCAGTATCACTCATATACTGATATGTTATTATAATTATTAATCAACCCTATTTCACCATCTATCCATCCTACGGAAAATGAAATCATCGCGCGTGCGTACGTACAGAATACCGTCTCCACGTCGTGGTGTAATCTGTTTTTCCAACACCACCTTACTTGGATAAGTATAATGGTGTAAATAATAACTATACATAGTTATTATAACATCATACGGATTCTGATATATTTTATCATCCACTCCAATTAAATTCAATGATTATGTAAATGATATCATCGCTCGTGCGTACGTACGGACTACCGTCTCCACGGCGCGATGAGATTCATTCTCCATGTTAACCATACATGAATGATCATAAAGTTTATTTAATGAATAATAATGAAATATATGAAATAATAATGCTACTGTATTTATATATATATATATATGTCGTCTATTTATTTTCATTCAATTCAACAAGGAAACGAAAGCAACATTCATGTGTACGTACGACCTACCGTCTCCATGAAAGGTGTATTTCATTCCTTTTATCGACCTATAATATATATATGTATATAATGAATATATATAAATCATTTTTTACATTATGAAATTATGTAAATCAGGATATGAGTAAAAATATCAAGAACGAAAATTCGAAACACATACGATAAATGAAATGATTTTACCCAAAACGCTGCTTTAACATGGAATTTACAAGAGAACGGGTAATATAAAGTCATAAGTGAAACATATATGATATCATAACAATGAATATGATTCTGTAATAAGTAAATGACATTATTTTAATCATTATACAAGAGGTTCGGATACGTACGAAGCATATCAGACCTAAGGTAAGGGATAAATTTTCAATCTCATTTTTATCCGAGATTGCTTATACGTAAGTATTTACTGGGGTTACGTTTATCATCCATGACCATGTTTTCTAAAAATTCTTTCATAAAATGTTTACCATTCTTACATGGATGTTTAATGTCATTTTTACCCTTTATTTACTTTTTACCACATTGTATGAATGGAATCTTTCCTTTGGTTACCATATAAGGTAATTTATGACTTTTCTGACAAAAGTACAAAGAGAATGTTATTTTTAACTTATACGGTGTGAATGGATTTTTACGGTTTCATAACACCTCATTTTCAAGAATCTTCCTCGACAATATTTCATGATTATTTTCAACAAAACCCTTATCATTTAAAATTTCATGGAATTTTGTGAAAAGAAAATGATTTTAAAGAAGAAAGGATATTTTCCTCAAGAATTTATTTCAAGTGTTTTTTCAAAACTATTTTCCATCTAAGATGACATTATTTCATATGTGTATGTTTCAAGTAAAATGTCTCTATGATTTAAATGGTAACAATTTTATTATGATGAAATGATATCAAATGTTTATGGATTATGTTATGATGGCATGATGTTTTAGAATCCCATTTTATTTCATGGGTTATGCTATGATGTATGATTTATGATTTTGTGGCACACGAAAGAATGATTTCATTATGGGATGGGTGGGACTTATATCTCCCTCCAATGAATTGGGTAAATATTTATATCTCATGAGATAGACAAGGCTGTAAGGGAAAGTTAAACCGGTTCAGTAATACAGGGTTGGAACGAGGAGTGAACTCGATTCAGAAAGGGACTTTGTCTACTATGATGGTCTTGGCAGCAATGCCTTGGCTACTATAGAAATCATATCATGTGATTAATGGTTTCCACAATTACATGTTTTATTCCCATGCTATTTTACCATTCTTAATGTTTCTTTATGATCTATGCCTTACGTACTTCCATTTTTTATGTCACTGCTCAAGCTTTTGATGTTTAAACATTATGTTCATGTTTTTAAGTTCAAATGTATATGGTATGTTTTATTTTATCCATGCTTACCCTTACTGAGCATTTGAGCTCACCCTTTTTATGTTTTCTTTTCCCCAGGATATAAAGAAAGGTTTTAGGTAAGAAAAAAAGCGGAGGATCTTTATGGGAGATGTTGAAGATCTTTCACCACGATTAGAAGATTACGTTCCAAGTTTCAAAGACACTAAACTATTACGATCCTTGTGTGTCTGTTATTGTTATGTATTAAGTATTCCACTAAAGTAATGTAATATCCATGTACCTCAAGCTTTTAGTCTTTACAGTTGGTATCAGGGGAAAATTTTAGTCAACCTTTAGAAACTAGAATGCTAAAACGTTACTGAGATCCCTAGAGATATTTCTAAGGTATGTCTAGGGATGTCCCTAAGGATAAGTATATGTATAGGATATAGTCCTAAAACAATGGTAACAATATTAAATTAAACCAAAGATGTTAGATATTGAAGTTACTCTCCCTTTATTATGATTTTTTCCTCTCACACTATTCTTTTTGGGTTTTAGAAAATGGCTGGAAACAATATGATTCACGATAATGGAGGATATGATGGACAATGGAATGATATTATTCATGAGAAACCAAGTGAAATGGGATTTGTAAGTCCAAACATCATTATTATGCTGAATTAGAAATCTCATAATATGATCAATAAAGTAAAATTTGGTAAGTTTCCTGACTCGGCTAATAAGAGAAAGATGGAGTTTCATGATGATCATAGAGGAAAGAAAGTTCAATTTACCCTATGTAAATCATGTGGGAAGAGGCATAAAGGAGAATGCTTCAAAGGAACTGGAAGATGCTTTGGGTTTGGAAAAGAAGGACACAAATCCAGTAACTGCAAAGGAAAAGGTTCAGTTAACACCAGGGATGAGGATAATGGTATTGCTACGACATCAACAATGGTTAAATGTTTAATATGTGGAATGTACGGGAATTATGCAAACCAATGCCCTAAGGGAAAGTCTCATGAAGAGAATCAGTATGGTCATATGGGTAGTATTTATGTTGATGATGATGAAGAGACTACAAATGATATGTGAGATGAAAGAATTGTTTAAGCTAGGTCAATGGTTTAAGAATGTAGTGGAATGATTACATGTTTATCATGTGTAATGTTGTATAAGTAATCTCATGGTAATATGGAATAAAGAGACATCTAATGATTGTTACAATGTTGCCTTTACTTGAGTTTTGAAAGTGTATGATTAATGGTACTAGTATCCAAGAAAGGTTATTCAGATATTTTTGGAATGTAGATGATATGCGCATAATGAAGGGATAAAGAGAAAATTAAATGTTTGATAGTATTCATGAGCTCATGACTAATATAAGGAAATAGTTATATCATGGTTTGGGTATATAGAATTTTGGGTTTTTGGTATGTGGAATGAGTTAACTTTTGACAGCACTCATGTTTTTACTAAGATTCAATGGGTATTAATTTTTCAAGAGAATACATGATTAAGGCCTTAGAATATTTGTAAAGTGACCAACAAGACATATCTTATGATATATGGGGATCAACGATGGTATTAACATGCTTGTTATATGAAATCTTTGGTAATAGTTTTCACTATATTATGAGAGTGGACTGCAGTATTATGGATAAGCCTAAAGATTGGAATGGATAATGTTGGACATAAGTTAGTATTGTTTAAGGATAGAAGTTTTTTCGATATTATTGATGGGATGTTATAGTAATGTAGTTTTAGAAAAAAAGGACAACCTACAGGATGGGTGACAGCCCATCGCGTCAGACAAGGCTGTGGGAATTGAACCCACAACCGAAGTGCGACTAGCCTTTATCACCTACCACTGGCCGATAGAAAGTCCCTGGTTAGTAGAAACTAGTTTTATTTTATTAAGCGGTATGATATATGAAGTATAAGTTCATTTTTGGAACCATATACGATTAATCTAACCATAAGATGGACTTATAACTTTTTCTAACCTTTTGTTTGAAACAGATGGAATGTCCCATCATTCTATCACATGATCTGCTAACACATCACGAATAACAAATTCAACTTCATTTCTTTATGGGATGAAGGGGAAATTGTTCAATTCACGAACAATAGTGAAATTGTACCAAAATCATGTAAGTATTTCTTTTAATTCACCAACTTTAGGGAAATGATCTTGAAAACCAAAAATGTTGTCCTAGTACCCTTTTATCTGATGAATCAAATGGTACCTTAGATCATCGCAAATCTATGGCTTTGTGATTGTTGGCTATTTCATAGCCATGTTCTCTACCACTCTCTATCAGAACTTGATGGTTAGATTTTTCTTCCATATCCATATTTTCACCTATGTTCTCCTACGTGGAAACCTAGTGATGAGTTAATTTGGGTAACCATTACATTTCATACTTTATTTTTTAAATCCAAGTTTGGGTATTCCTTTTTACGATGTGGGTTTCTATTAAACAAACTTTCGAGTAGTGAACCATTTATAACCCCAACGAATTTCGAGGGAGAGATTCATTTTAAGGGGGGTAGAATGTAACACCCCGAGATTTTATGAAAAATATTCTTTTAATTTCATTAATGTCTTGTGTTGTATGCTACATCAAGATTACCTTGCGATATACGCAACACCGTATTAGCTTGCAGTATACGCAATACTTTTCTTGGATCGTGTTACACACAATTTTGATAATAGTTATTCTACGCAACATTGAGTATATATATATATATTCAATGTATAAATGCAATATGGTTGGATTATGTTATAAGAAGGATTCTTGCACAACACACAACCCTGACTTGGCTTTCATTACACCCAAACGCGACCTTCCACGATAGCATGTGTTGTACGCAATACCGAATTTCGCTAAACAATGATATGCTATTAAAATATTAATAAACTATCAATTATGAATAGTAATAACCACTTGTTGAAATTTTTTAAATTTTATTTTTCAAAATGGACTTCATTTTTGGATTCTAAATATCGAAATTAGCTTAGGGTGAAATTTTGGTACTTTCCGGATAACTTTCATTTTCTGATGAATAGTGAAAATTACTAAATTTTAATTAAAAACAACATTTTTAATCGAAATAACTAATAGTGATAAATTATTAATTTTAGTGGTTTTAAAGTATATTTAGAATATATTTTTACAATTTAATATAATGTTTTTCATTGGATGTAATTTCACATTTAAACCAGACATAAACAAATGTCAATCTTTTGATAATTATTATCTCTTAAGAACACGCTATTTGTTTTGACGACGGGAATTAATTTTTAAATTAATTAATGCAACTAATATTTTTTTAATTTGGTTAAATAGACATCATTTTTCAGTTCATAATATCAAATATATCTTAGGCCTAATTTTTGGTATTTTTCTGGAAACTTCCATTTTATGATGAATAGTTAAACCACTAAGTGGTAGTTAAAAAAATGAATTTTTCATAAAACATAATTTTACCGCTTCTGTGAGTGGAATTTCAAAACTCTGAGAGACACGGTTGATGTCAGTAAGTAAAATGTGGTTCAATGGGATGAGAATAATTTTTGTCGAATAGTAACTTTTTACTTTTTTTACCACGGTTAAAAGTAAATAGGGTAATTAAGGGTAAAAATGATATTATTATTACCCTAAAACATGTCCCAATTCTATTGGATAAGTGTAATTAGACCAAAAACAACCTTATAAATAATATATGACCATTTATGCCCACTTGGATTAGATTAGGACATTTATTATTAAATTATTTAAAGAAGGGTTAAAATAGTTAAAATCAATGTTTAATAAGTATATCATTTTTAATATAAGGTTATACATAAGATAAATTCTAATATAAATATTAATTAGAAAACTAAAAAGATTTAATACATAATGGTATTTTATTTTTAATTTTTAGACATTAAAAAATTTAATTTATTTATGACACAAAGATGATGCAGTAATGATCTTATTAATGAAATATTGACATAATTGATGTTATAAATACCAAAATAAATGTAATTTGAGACTTTTTATGAATTCCACTAATTTTATAGGTTAATATGACATGTTAGTATTGATATAATTAACTTTTTTCGAACTAATCAGTCAGGTATGATTTTCAAAAATGTCAATTACTAAATAGTGTCACAATTGACATAAAATAGTTTTTAAATCAAATGTTATATTATTAATTATTATTTTATTCCTAAAAATATAAGGTTCGTCCAAATGACTTATATAAGGTTATATATATTAATAATAAACAACTTGGGGGTTCGTTTGTCTTCTTATATTACGTTTCTTAACCTTATAGTGTAAGAACACAAAAAATCACGGTAAAAGTAAAATTATCTAACTTAATGTTAAATCTAAATGATAAGGTTAAAATAGGAACCTAAACTTGTCTAAATTATATTGGATGAGGGGTTTCAACCCATACCCACCTTTGCTTCGAAATAAATCAATTTGGATCTATTTAAAACAGAATTTGGATTTATAATAAAATAATATTTTTAGTTATTCCAAAGGTGCCCATTTCCTCCCTTATAAAAGGGAACCTGCTCCCTCTCTTCCTCACACCACATTGAGAATTCAATCTCGGCCAACCCCTGAAAAATTCTCTTCTCCACTTCCCTAGAAACATCCCAGAGGTCCTGGTATTCTTCAAAGAACAATTTCAGTGCCCTAAAAGGAGGTCTCAAAGAGGCGCTTCAAAGAAGAGGTAATGTCTGTTACCGATTCTTTAAACTTTATTTCTTCTTCCACTTATTCTTATTTAGTTGTTTCATTATGAAGTAATAACATCAGTATCACTCATATACTGATATGTTATTATGATTATGAAACAACCCTATTTCACCATCTATCCATCCTACGGAAAATGAAATCACCGCGCGTTTGTACGTGCGGAATACCGTCTCCACGTCGTGGTGTGATCTGTTTTTCCAACACCACCTTACTTGGATGGGTATAATTGTGTAAATAATAACAATACATAGTTATTATAACATAATACTGATTCAGATATATTGTATCATCCTCTCCAATTCAATTCAATGATTATGGAAATGATATCATCGCTCGTGCATACGTATGGACTACCGTCTCCACGACGCGATGAGATTCATTCTCCATGTTAACCATACATGAATGATCATAATGTTTAATTAATGAATAATAATGATATATATGAAATAATAATTCTACTGGATTTATATATATATGTATTTCATCTATTTAGTTTCATTCAATTCAAAAAGGAAACGAAAACAACGTTCATGTGTACGTATGGCCTACCGTCTCCATGAACGGTATATTTCATTCCTTTTATCGACCTATAATATATATATGTATATGATGAATATATGTAAATCATGTATTACATTCTGAAATTATGTAAATCAGGATATAAGTAATAATATCAAGAACGAAAAGTCGAAACACATACGATAAATGAAATGATTTTACCCAAAACGCTGCTTTAACATGGAATTTACAAAAGAACGGGTAATATAAAGTCATAAGTGAAACATATATGATATCATAACAATGAATATTATTCTGTAATAAGTCAATGAAATTATTTAAATCATTATACAGGAGGTTTGGATACGTTCGAAGCATATCGGACCAAAGGTAAGGGATAAATTTTCAATCTCATTTTTATCCAAGATTGCTTATACGTAAGTATTTACTGGGGTTACTTTTATCATCCATGACCATGTTTTCTAAAAATGATTTCATAAAATGTTTACCATTCTTCCATGGATGTTTAAAGTCTTTTTTACCCTTTATTGACTTTTTACCACATTGTATGAATGGAATCTTTCCTTTGGTTACCATATAAGGTGCTTTTTGACCTTTCTGACAAAAGTACGAGGAGAATGTTATTTTTAACTTATACGGCGTGAACGGATTTTTACGGTTTCATAACGCCTCATTTTCAAGAAGCTTCATCTACAAGATAGCATGATTATTTTCAACAAAACCCTTATCTTTTAAAATTGCATGGATTTTTGTGAAAAGAAAATGATTTTAAAGAAGAAGGATATTTTCCTCAAGAATTCATTTAAAGTGTTTTGTCAAAACTATTTTCCATCTAAGATGACATTATTTCATATGTGTATTCTTCATGTAAAATGTCTCTATGATTTAAATGGTTTCAATTTTCTTATGATGAAATGATATCAATTGTTTATGGATTATGTTATAATGGCATGATGTTTAAGAATCCTATTTTATTTCATTTGTTATGCTATGATGTATGATTTATGATTTTGTGGCACACGAAAGAATGATTTCATTATGAGATGGGTGGGACCTATATCTCCCTCCAATGCATTGGGTAAAGATTTATATCTCATAAGATAGACATGGCTGGAAAGACAAGTTAAACCGGTTCAGTAATACAGGACTGGAATGAGGAGTGAACTCGATTCAGAAAGGGACTTTGTCCACTAAGATGGTCTTGGCAGCAATGCCTTGGCTACTATGGAAATCATATCATGTGCTTAATGGTTTCCAAGATTACATGTTTTATTCCCATGCTAATTTACCATTCTTAATGTTTCATTTTTATCTATGCCCTACGTACTTCCATGTTTTATGTCATTTCTCAATCTTTTGATGTTTAAACATTATGTTCATGTTTTTAAGTTAAAATGTATATGGTATGTTTTATTTTATCCATGCTCACCCTTACTGAGAATTTTATCTCACCCTTTTTATGTTTTCTTTTCCCCAGGATATAAAGAAAGGTTTTAGGTAAGAAAAAACAGGGGAAGATCTTTATGGGAGATGTTGAAGATCTTTCACCAGGATTAGAAGATTACGTTCCAAGTTTCCAAAGACACTAAACTATTGTGATCCTTGTGTGTCTTTTATTGTTATGTATTAATTATTCCACTAATGTAATGTAATATCCATGTACGTCAAGCTTTGGGTCTTTACACCCTTCCTTCCTCTTCTCTTTGTCTTCCCTACACTTAGTTTCCACTTCATCTGTATATGTTTTCTTCTTCTTTGACTTGGTAGGAGCAAACTGAGTTTCCTTAGCTTGAGGATTTTCTTCATCAGTAACCACTTCCTTAACCTTTCTCTTCCTCCTTTGCTTTTTGTATGGTTCCGGATTCTGTGTTTCTTTCTGAGCTGTCTCAACCTCTTCCACAGACAGTGGGTAAAATTCTCCGGATTCACTGGAAAAACTCATCTTCATCCTCTTGAGGGTATCATCACTGACTAGAATAAGCTTGCAATTCCGAACTTTTGATTTGCAAGTGACCTTGAAAGATTCTAAGCCTCGAACTATCAGCTTAGATAGTAAATCAGGAAACATGATAATCTGAGATTTTAAATTAACTTCTTTGATGTTCTTAACCGTAACCAAGACATGCCTCATCAGATTTATCTTTCTTAGATTTACCAAGAAATCTAAGACATAGATATCACTCTTCTTTAAATTGTCTTTATAACCTCTTCTTGGAACCAGAACGCCTTGCACCCAAAGCTGAAGGATTCTATTGTTTGGAGTGAGATGAGAAATCTTGATTGTTGAATCATCCTTAAGACCAAGACACTTCAGTGCCTTCTCCTTGTTGAAACTTCCTTGCACATCGGGAAGTTTGTGAGAGCAGAATTCAGCTTCTCCTTCATTGGATAAACCAACCAAGCTCAAGGCCTTGGTGTAAGATAGCTTATAAGTCTTCCCATAATAATTGAAAAAAACCATTCTCTGCCATCTTCCTTCTGGAAGGAAACTGACTCGTAGAACTCGATTAACAAATCAGTATAAACCGGGTCCTGTTTGTCTGGCTTTTCTACACAGACATCTTCCCATCCATTCAGCATTATATTCTTGGTTATAAGGGAATCAAGCTTGTAGAAATCTGGATTAACTAACTTTTCCCTAAAGACTAACCACTTAGAGATTGGTTTCGTAGTCGACATATCTTGAGATGTTGCTTCTACAGACATTCAGAGTGAAGAAATCTGACATATTCAGAACGGCTTTGCAAAGATCGGAACCGGCCTTAAGAAGTGCCGCAGGGCTTCGAGACGCAAAAGCTTGCAAAACCGATGTGGGACGAGTTCTGGGGTCCCCTTTATATAGGAAATGGTTGTGACCATTGGTCTTCCAAAATCCATCTGATGGTTAAAAAGGTTTTGATCTGATCTGACAGTTGAAAACAATCCCGCAGGGAAAACTTGATTCTGATCTTTTGAGGATTTTTTTAAAGAAAACATTTGGATTTGAAGAAAAATGGAATCCAAACTTTTAAAAAATAGGAAAATACCAGCAAGAAAAATGTGGTTATGAAACTATAAATAAGGAAATCATAGCTTTTAGAGTGTCTAGAAACATTTTTCGTAATTGGTAATATTCTTTTTTGAAAAAAAAAACGAAAGTTCCAGCACGAAAATCTCGTTACGAAAATGCCAGTACGAAAATCTCCATTTCGGAAGTTCCAGTACGAAAAAATTCTGTTCCGGAAGTTTTCATTCTGATAATTTCAATACTGAACATTTCATTTCTGGAAATTCCCATTCTGGAAATTTTTGTTTCAGAAATTTCCATTCCGGAAACTTCAGTTCTGAAAAGTTTGAAAAACTAACTATTAAAAATTTACTTACACTAACAATCAAATGTAATCCCCCTATGAAAAGGAGTTTATTACTGTTAGGAGAACTGTTCAATAAGAAGTTAATAAAGATTTATCACCTTACAGTTATCATTCCTAACTTTTGTTTAATGTATTCATATCTTTTGGAGGGTAATGAATTTGTGAAAATATCAGCAAGTTGATCTTGTGTTCCGATAAACTGAGGAATAATATCTCCTTTTTATGAGTGATAATCTTTTCAAAATAGATTTTGTTACCATTCATGTTCCAGGAGCATCTACTATCCATGTACCATGTATTGTTGTTGGTACTTCCTTTATCTTTATGAAAAGAAGAAAAGAATTAGACTTTCAGAATCCAAACTTGCTTTGATCTGAAATTTCCAGACAACAAAATTTTAGGAACCCACAATTTCTTAGAGAAATAGGATTTATGAAAACCTAACTATTGGGTTTTATTTAAAGAATAGTTCTTTGCCTAGTGACCACCATATTGACACTTGGTGCAAAATGGGGAACTTTGTGGAACAAAGTAATTGTTACTAAAAATTGGTTTATCATAGGTATAACCAAATCCAGATTTGTTTCTCAATGGTCCTATTTCAGAATACATTTTATCAAAATTTTCTTTACCATGGGTTAAGTTTGATAAACACTTCTTTAAGGAAAAAATTTTGGACATGAGTTTTATAACCAAGTTTTTATCTTCAAAATCATTAGATTTAGAACTAGAGCTAGGCTCAACGATACTTTTCTTAGAAATTACTTTTTTAAAATATTTATAAAGTTTGTTCTTCTCATAACTTACTTCCTCAAGATTCTTTTAAATATTTAAAAAATCAGCATTTTCCTATCAAGATATTTAGAATGATCTGATATTTCTTTTGTAAGAATAGAATTCCTAGATTTTGCCTTATCAAGCTTTTTATTGAGTTTAGAATTCTCATTCTCTAGAAGTTCAGCAAACCTAGAAACTTCTTCATAGGTAGGTGAAGTATTTTCTTCATCAGAAGAGGATTCTTCATAAGAATATTTATAATACTTACTATCATTATAATTTAAAGAAACATTGGTCAATGATTCAACATTTCATACCTTAGCCATAAAAAAATGATTGTTAATAGGTAATATGGCTATAAGACCAAGATTCTTCTGTCCTGAATATTCATAATCAGAAGATTCATCTGAAGAGTCACCAGCACTTCCACTCTAGGTGTCATTTTCTTTCTGAACATTCTTAGATTTGGTCTTGTAATACTTCTTTCTATTCCTATATGAATGCCTTTCTTTCTTATCTTTCTTTTTGAGTAAAGGGCAATCTGGTCTAATATGTCCAGATTTTTTTCATTCATAACAAGTGACTTCTCCATATTTCCTATCTTTCCTTTTTCTTATATTTGGATTGGAAATTTCTCTGGCCAGCTATCTTGTTCATTCTTTGAGCAAAATTTTCTAACTCATTTTCTGAGATTTCACTTTCACTAGAATCTGATTGAATAACCACCTTCTTAGATTTAGATCGGGTTACTTTCTCAGGAGTCTTATCTTTCATATGATTTGATGTTGTTGTAAAAGCAACAGTACCATTCCCATTCTTCTTTTTGATTTTGTCAGCATCTCTCTTCATCCATGTTTCATGTTAGAGAAGAGTTCCAAATAGCTCATCAAGATAAATTTGAGTGATCTTCTTTTTCTCATCTATAGATGTTCTCTTTGATTCCCACTCATTAGGCATAATATCAATTATCTTATCCACAAGGGCTTCATCATCAAACCCTTTTTCTCCCATAGACTGTAATCTGTTGACTATAGTCATATATCTATGTTGAACTTTATAGATTGGTTCTCCTTAAGGAAAATTGAATCCATGGTGTTCAGCTCTAAGCATAGCCCTCCTAGTCTCAATCACTTTAGAAGTGCCAAAGAGTGTAACCTCTAAATTCTTACAGATACAATTAGCTTCTTCACAAGAAGAAATTTGGCTATATATATTTCTAGTCATTTAACATAATAGAGAATTGTGTACCTTATAATTGAGTTGATACTCTTGATTTTCCTGGTTAGTGAAAGTTCTAACTTCCTTATTAGGAATTTTATAATCACCAGAAAGCATAATGAAATTATCCACTCCAGTATTGATAACAAAAGGCTTCATTCAGTATCTCTAGTACTCATAGTCATTACCATCAAAGATTGGTGGTCTTGTAGGGTTTAGATTGTCAATAGAACCAACATTGATTCCTTCCATTCTTAAAACAACCTTAGCAACCAAACTAGTTAGTAGAAAAAGTTCGTAACCACAAAGTTTGGAATGACAATTCGGAATGATAAATTTCTGAACGACAAAGTTCAGAATGAAAAAGTTCGGAACGACAAAGTTCGGAACGAAAATTCAGAAAAAAAAAGTTTCTAAGCAAGGATGAAGAACAAAGAAAAAGATGAGCAAGAAAAACCTATACGTGAGTATAAGTATTTCTGAGACCTCCTCTGATACCAATTGTAGGATCTAAATAACGATGTAGATGCTCAATATACAAGAGGGGTGAATTGTACACTTTAAAAATTCATTTGAAACCTTTAAAGTTGGTTACGGATAACTATGTTTTCCTTAGACAAGGAAAATTTTAAGTTTAACAAAGTTAAACTAAGCAAATTCACAACAACTCTAATCACCAACTGGAGAATTGGAACCAAGATTTACAATATAAGATACTTCCTTAAAGCGTATAGAATCTAAAATAATTATAGTACAACTGTATGGAAATATAAGAAGATTATACTTTCCTTACAATACAATATGCAGCAGAAAAACAAGTAGCAAAACTACAAGTTACAAGATATGAATCTTTTAACCCAAAGAGAAGGGTATCCAACAAACTTGGATAAAGGTCCCTTGATTTATACTTTCAAGCAAGTCTGTCTTACCCACACCAAGATAATCCCTCGATACGATGATCGGAATCTCTGTCTTGCTATCCCAGCAAGCCCTCAACTTCAAGGTATTTGGAACCTCTATCTTCCTCAGCAAGGAAGCCCTTGAACTTCAAGGTAGTCGGCACCTCTGTCTTTATATCCCCAGAAGTCCTCGAATGTAATCACCATCATTCATAGTTGCACAAAGCAGTCTGAACGAGCGGTTCAGTACGAACAAGACATGAAAAGATTCTCTCTCTATAAATCACCTTAACAGCGTGTGTTCTCTAGATCGATCAACTTCTTATCGAGCTTTTTTAAATGAGCTCCTATTTATAGGAAAATTTCCAATGGTTGACTCCCTCCTCCAACGGTCATATTTTCCATGAATTTAGGAGGGACCAGTACATGTGTAACTCAACCAACGGTAAATTAGAAACAGAATGAATGGCATCATTTGATAATAAATCATGTATAACTGAATGAACGACATCGTTCTGAAATGAAGCATATGTAAGTAAAATCTATTCATCATTTTGGAGTGTAAGAAGGTCAAAAGTTCGGAGTCTAACCAAAATGAAATTCGGAGTCTATGTTAAGAAATGTTCAGATTCTGTTTTATAGGAATTTGGAGTCTGGTTTCACCAGAGATCGGAATCTGAACTTGCAGAGTTCGAAGTCTAACTAGTAAAAGTTCGGAGTCGAACTTCATAAGATTTCAGAGTCGAACTTCATAAGAGTTCCGAGTCGAACGACATAAGAGTTCCAAATCAAACAACTTAAGAGTTCGGAGTCGAACTACTTAAGAGTTCAGAGTCGAACTGGTTAAGAGTTCAGAGTTGAACTGAGGAGTTTAGAGTCGAACTTCATAAGATTTTGGAGTCGAACTTCACAAGAGTTTGGAGTCGAACTTCATAAGAGTTCCGAGTCGAATGACTTTAGAGTTCGGAGTCGAACTGCTTAAGGGTTGGGACTCGAACTGATTAAGAGTTCAGAGTTGAACTGCTTAAGAGTTCGGAGTCAAACTTCATAAGAGTTCAGAGTCAAACTTCATAAGAGTTCATTGTCAAACCACTAAAGAGTTCAGAGTCAGACTTCATAAGAGTTCGAAGTCGAACTACTTAAGAGTTCGGAGTCGAACTTCATATGAGTTTGGAGTCAAGAATTCGGATTGGAACTTCATTACAGTTCATATCCAAAATTCGGATCCTAAAAACAGAATGTTCCATATATTTACATTATATGACTTCTGGGATTTTGGGTATGAATCCGGATTTTGTACTATAGAAAAATATTTCTATGTATAAGAAAAACTAGGTTAGGGTGACTTTCCTTAAAGAAGTAAATTTTCCTTATGGAGGTAAAATTTATATTTTCTTAAGTATAAGGTGTTTGTGATTTTCAAAACAAAAAGGAATGGAAAGGTCATAAGTAAAACCTTATTGACTCAACACTTTCGGGTCATATTCTCATTGAAAATGAACAAGGAAATATTTACAGTTTCATTATATGTTTTTCATCATTCTTAAACAGAATTGAACATGGTATATTGAGAAATGTTAGTAAAGGGTTTTGCAGATTCTGTGTTTTTAAGATAAATCTAAACCCAAAATTTAAATTATGCATTTGTATTCTTCTTTTTTTCCCATGGTTCCTATATTTGGTAAAATGGAGAACATATGATTATTTAAGTTGAAAATTTAATTATTTTGATTAAATAACATAATAATTTGAAATAGGGGTTTTATATAGTCCCAAAACAATGGACAGTGTGTCTATCCAAGTTCATGTGAACAATATATGACCAATCGAAGATTGATGGGTTTTAAACATCATTTTTATATAAATTAAATATTTATTTTTGTTCCGCTTTTATAGATATAAGTGTGATGTATTTCTATCCAGTGTGTATTTCAAGTATAATATGTGTAGGTAGATGTTACTGTTAACTGGTGGGGATAGTCCATTAGCTAGAAGAATTTCTATTAAAGCATTTATCATAAACCCAAAATATGGTGGGGGGGATATGTATATCATTTCATGTGTAAGGACGTGTTTTAATATATAAAAAATTAGGGGTTTGGTAGGTGGAATAATTCCACCCACATATCAATCCTGGCAATGAGTTCTCCACTTCCTTAATTAAATAAAAAAACAAATAAATATTATATCAGATATTAGATATTATTCACTCATTTAATTAACCATTTGTTAAGGACTCAGAATAAATTCATAGTTTATTTATTTATCATTTTCATGTTTTATTATTTTTTGAATGGGTATTTATTATACACAACCCCATAGTATAATAATTTACAAGAATGCATAGATGTAATGAACATTTGGGGAGAATTCATTCTATTTAAGGAACGACTATGTTGCAAATGGGAAACACATATAACAAGAATGTTAAAAATAAATGGATCTTATTTGCTGAGAAAAATCAATAAATCCATCAAATAAATAATTAAGTCATTAATCAACTTCCATTACTTTAATTTGGACACATCTGATTGTTCTATCATCTATTCATACCAAGTTTAGTGTATTTATTATTTAGAAGGATTTTTTTATGAGAGGGATGGGTCAACTTAACTATTGTTGGTAGAAAAGAGTTATCCATATCTATCTTGTTGAAACATTAGAAGACAATCATTGAGAAATTAAAGGTAATCCTTCAC
The DNA here is from genome assembly GCA_963277665.1 of Viscum album. Lineage (NCBI taxonomy): Eukaryota > Viridiplantae > Streptophyta > Magnoliopsida > Santalales > Viscaceae > Viscum > Viscum album. The sequence continues at coordinate 790,378,324 of OY728166.1, forward strand.
ATGATATGGGAATCTTTTCAACAGATCAAGAATCCACTCACTACTATGGTTGTCCAACCAAAATCCAACATTATACTTTTAGAGTAGTGGAAATGCCATAAATCGTGGGCATTAAGAGAGGTTTAAGGATCAAAACAACTAGAACACTTGAGTGGTTGACTATTTTAAATTTAGTAGTTGAGGGATACTAGTATTTGAAAAATAATGATAGACATTAAAAATAAATAAATTGAAAATGACTACTGGTAATCAAGATAAAGTATTAATATGAAAATTTTACATGTTTGGTTTAAATGTAATCCACCACCAATTAAATTTTAATATGATCAATAATGGATAATGAAAATATCATAACCTATCATAACATCTAAGAGTGGAACATGTGCTTGTTTATAGTAATACATCATGTAAGGAATATTTACAAGATGGAGTCCCCATTGAGAAAGAAAGTTGGATAAAAATGAATACAAGAAGAATATGGATGATATACTAAATGTATTGTGCTTTACTTTTTTGTCTATTTCCAGTTAGTTGTAAAAAATTCATGAGGACAATGATTCTTTTGAAGTTCTGTCATATATCCAAGAGTTATACCGGAAGATAGCTTTATAGAAAGATAAGAGATATCTAGTATTCTATATAGATGTAGGATAACAGAATAGAATCATACATGACCTCAAGTTCTAAAGATAATAGTATACATTGAGAGACTCAAGACCCTTGGTTTTAAAACGAAACAATATATAGAATCCAATCTTATTCTTTCCAATTTACCACCTAGATTCTCAACCTTCATCATTAATTGTGATTTGAATAACACGAAGAATTCACTCCCTAACTTGTTGTCTTTATTTCAGCAAGAAGATAAGGATATGAATTATACTAAATCATTGATCCTTAGGGTGAATAAGTGGAGGATAAGGAATGGATAAAGTGTGAAGGACTAAGTCAAAGTCAAGGACACTAACACTCTACACTTTCATGAAGCTAAAGATATTGAAGGAGAGTAATGAGAAGGAGGCAGTAAACATTTAATTTGGGAAGAAAGGTTACTAGAAGAATAATTATATATATGGGAAGAGGAAAAAGTCAAATATCATACTTTTGGAATATTTTTTGTAACATCATGATATTTTATGAAATATTTCTCTTCAAATAAATATTTCTTTGGTAGGTTTAGATAAACTCAACACAGATTTCAATACAACAATGATATACTATTAAAATATTATTTAATGATAGTTACCACCAAGATATTGGATTGATGGTTATGAGTAGGACTAAATAAATTATAAAGAATTTATGGTCACATCTGTATAAAAATATTTCACCGGTTTTCAATTAATTATTATTAAAAATAAAAATCATTTGTAAATAAAAAAATACATTTTATGAAAAAATGGTTTTATACACATATTGTATTTTTATCATAATAAATTAAAATAATCACTATTGGTCAAATATTTTAGGGAAATGTAAATATTATATATTTAATCAATTGTGTTAACATTCATTTAATAATTTTTTTCTAAGCATGGGATAAGAATAAACCATGTTTTATTCTTAAAATGTTTTTTAAAAGGAATTTTCATAATGTTTTCATGATTATTTTTAAAATTAATTAATTCAACTTATTGAAATTGAATCTTGATAATTGTAATCCTTATTTAGAATTAGTAGGTCAAAATTTGTTAAGTCATTCCCTTTTATTTTTAGGCATTATGAATTGTAACCGTGCTAAAATTTATCACTGTGGTGAAGGGTAAATTGGGTTAATATAGGTTAAAACTAATTGATATAGTGATAAATTTTCATCCTAATTATTATTGGATGAAGGGAATTTGACCCTTATTATAAATTCATGACCCAGGTTCCAAATAGATTTCCTGATCCAGACTGATACCTGTCCTCAGAAATGCCTCCCCATATGCCATAGGTTTCCAACTAGTAGTGAGGGTATATTATATATAATGGAGAGACTATACCCTCTTTATCATATAATTAAAATACCGTAAATAAATAAGAATATCCAAATGATATAACCAATAATAAAACCAAACTATTACCACAAGATGACCAAAATTGGAAATACAATAACAAAACTAAACAATAGACATGCCATGCCAAAGTACATGCCAAGTTGAAAAATAAAACTCAAAAGTAAAGACACTAAAAACTCCCAATAGAGTCCCAGGCCATGTTTGGTTCCCTCATACATGCTCCGTCCTGAATCATCCATCTATCATAGGGCCTTTTACTTTAAAATGTTATGAAACCAGAAAATCTATTTAGGTACCAATCATGAATCCCCTATTTGGTGTGATAACAAATTAGTAAGATACCACCCGCGACATCTAAAAAAAATCCAGTCAGTAGCAATGTATGTAGTTTTATAAATTATAAAATAAAATAAATAAAGTAAATAATTTACATTTTTTAATTTCCATTTATTTAACCGCATAAACCACCAGGTTCATGAGGATAGCTGAACCAAAATACCTACATTGGAATGTGCCAGAGTTTGAACCATATCATACATTTAATTCAAAATTTATTATAAAAAATGGTCTTTCATTATCCATTTCATTCTAAATTATATTAGAGAAAATTGGAACCCTAGACCAATGCCAACATTTTGGGAATAGATCATCATGTCTTTCACCACATGTGTATTTTGGGAATCCGTCCTTATCTAACACCTCATGGGTATTTGGAGAATCAGTCCATATCCGAATCAATTTTTCATGCATTCCTTTCATCCTAGAACATCATGGATAGGACCCAATGGGTATTTGGAGCATCAGCCCATATCCCACACCCATTTCTCAATCAATTATATAGGGGTATTAGATAATCAGTATGTTTCCCATAGCCTTATATCAAGCTATCACATATATCCCAATATCACAATATCACATGTACCACAATATCAAATCAATCATGATTAATCAACATTAATCCTCTTGTGACCCTACACTATAACAATCTTACAGTAATTAATTAATCAATTAATTAATCCAATTTACATAAATTTTATCATCACAATAACTGCCATTAATTTATCCAATAATTAAAAAATCACATTCATTCCATTAATTAATTCAAAAATTAATTAATCAAATTACTACAAATGCAACATTCCAATAATTAATTCTATAGTTAAAATTTCCCAATTCAAAATTCAATACTCCAATAATTAACACAACATTTAATTATTCCATATTTATAATTAAATACAACAATAATTAACTAATAAATTATTTATTCCCAAATCCCACAATTTCTATATTCTTATAATTAACTCAATAATCAATTATTCCAGATATACAATCCCTTAATCAATTAATTTACCAAATTAGTTAATTAAATTAGGAATCCCAATTTCTAAATGAACCCTAGAAAATATAAAATTACACACAAGTAATGGAAATCATGACTATGGGATTCGAATAATAGACCACCAACCTCAGAAAAGGTGATGAACGCTTGCCAACCGATTTCCCTAATTTGCGTGGAAAAACCTAATCATGTTGAAGAATGATATCTTAATTCAAAACCAAGATCCAAGATCAAAAGGATCAAGATATATTATACCTTTATTCAAATCTAAATAAAAAATGTGAATACACTCATTAAATGGATGGGAGAAGAATGTGGAGGATATGTGAAACCACTAGGGATATGATTCATTTACTAGGAGTGGTGAAAATTTTCAATCCGGTATTTGAATCATGAAGAAAGAGGTCCAGAGCTTTAGGATTTCATCCAGTAGACTCAAAAATCAAGATGAATCATTAGGGGATTATTGGGGATAAATATGGGGTAAATATGGGGTTTTATGTTTTTTTAAAACTATTTTTGGGTTAATTTGAATCCCAAGCTTGGTTTTCAAAACCACACACCTATTATAGGCGGTGCACGGTTTGTACTGAAATGGAACACAAATTTTCAAACTGTGTACCATCCGTGAAATACCTATATATATAGTGTTCCATGGTTGGCTGGTACAGGGTGCATGGGTTGTGAAAATATTTTTCCAACCACACACTTTCCATTTTCCTTATGAAAATCTCAATTTTCACCCAAACACACCCTGAGGTACAACCCAAACAAAATATAATCAAAACTAGAAAAAAGAATACCTATAAATAAATCAACGAAATTTCCAAAAAATATCAATTCTTAAAATCTCACCACCATATGAAAACTCTTCTTTGAGATGTAATCCTAAACATCTCTAATATTTTTAGTAAAAACGATTAGGCCAGTGAGCCTGCATATTCGGCTCTGCCTCCCATGTTTCCTCTTGCACATGAACATATTTTCACAATAAATGAATTATCATCATGGTATTTCCCGGAAACACTTTCTCATTATGATCTAACATAAGTATTTGATTCTCCCCAAAGGACATATCTATCCTAAACTGAACATCATCAACATAGATCACATGAGATGTTTTGGGATGATACCGCTAAAGTTTTGAAATGTGAAACACATCGTTCATGGCAGTATAACTCTATAGAAGATCTATTCGGTACACCCCAGACATGATACTATCCAAAAACTCAAATGTTCCAACAAACCTAATTGCTAACTTACCCTATATCTGTATCCAGTCAAGACCAAATCTAGGAAACACTCAATGGAATATGAGATCACCCAATGTAAACACTACGGGTCATCGACCTCTATCATCATATGACTATTATCTACTCTGAGTCGTAGACATACACTTCTGAATCATATGAACCTACTATGATCTCTCCAGCATGAGGCTTGGTCCAAATAACTTTGACCCACCCACCTTCATCAATCATAGGGGAGATCTACATGGCCTACCATAAAGTGGCTCATATGGTGCCATCTAAATATTTTCCAGATAACTTTTTTTATAAGAAAACTAAACTTAATCTATGTGATTCTCCTAGGACCCACCAGGGTCAGGGACACACAATCATATAATGTCCTTATGCACAAGAATATTATGCTATGAATGCCATTTTTATGTGGGTGGAATGCCATAATAAACAAAACATGTTTACCACGAACCTTCTGTAAGCCGTTACATAATTGAGAAGTAATACCCGAGTCATGGTATAGAAGTATTGTCAGTGGAAACCCATTCAGATGAACAATATCTTGAATATAAAATTCTCCCTACTGCTCCACTGATAAATTCTCCTCCACCGGTAAGAAATGTGCTATCCTTTTCATATGATCCAAAATCACCGAGATAGTGTTATTCTACAGAAGGATCAATGGGAGACCCACCACAAAATCCATTGTAACATCATCCCACATACATTATGGAATGTGAAATTATTGTAGTAAACCTATAGGACATTGAAGCTTGGCCTTCACCTACTAAAAGGTGTATCATCAGGTCACAAACCCTGCTATCTCCCTTTTCACGCCTAGCCACCAAAACTGTCAATGTAGGTCATGAAACATTTTGGTCACACCTGGATGCACCACCCACATCAAGGAATGATATTCCTGCATCAAATCCTCTAAATTTCTTATAGGCACAAAACCCAATTATTTACATAGATGGTCTCATCATCATCTATTTTCCAGTGGGAAGGTGAATTCCTACCTTTAAGGATTTCCCTCAAGTTCAAACAATCCCAATCATCATATTTCTAATCCATGCTCCAATTTTAGAATGTATACTCCACTATAACTGATATGAGAGTCATCTTCTCCTAGCTATCGTGAACCAAAACATGTATCTAAGCTATAAATTTCCTCATTTTACTCTCCGAACTAGACACCTGATCAACCTGAATATGAGTTTTCATACCTAGAGAATCAACAAAATGGTTTCCCTTCCCATGAATATAGGATAGCTCAAAATAAATTAACTTTATATACTCAATGAATATGCACTATTGGAGGTTTAAATATTCCTGTGAAAAGATATATTTCAACATCCAGTCATCTGAATACATAATAAAATTCCCATTTGAAAAACAATGCCACCAACACTTCAAATAATTAACCATTGTTTCCCACTCGAGATCAGATGTATGTTAATTATATTTATCTATCCTCACCTTTTGAGACCCATATACCAAAACTCAATCTCTCTATATCAACACAATTACAAGAACTATCCCATAAGTGTCACAATACACTATATATTCCTCACTCGGCTCCGGTAGGATCATGATCAATGCCTATTTTAATTGCCCATTCAAATACTAGAAGGAAATTTCACATGTTTCCAACCATTCTATCTTTACTCCATTTTTGTTCATGCTTGAAAGTGGTGTATCAAATTTGGAAAAATCTTAGATAAACCCTTGATAATTTCCTTCTAACCATAGAAATCTGTGAATATCAAAAACATTATTAGGATTCTCCCAAGAAACCACTCCCTACACATTTTATGAGTATACTGAATCACCTTCCACAAAGATGATGTGACCCAAGAAGTGTACTTGATCAATCCCAAACTGACACATAGACAACTTAGTGTATTTACAATGCTCTCTTCGTATACTCAGTACGATTTCAAGATGTTCAAAATGATTTTTGTGAGTCTTGGGTTACACCAATATGTACTAAAAAAACACTACCACTGTAACATCCTAGGTAAATGAAGAATAAGATATTTTCATATTTATTAATATTTTTGAATTAAATATTTATTTTACTTTAAAAGGTTTTCTATGCTCGATAGTGTACCCGATACGCAACAACGGGTTTCTTTGAAATCATACGTTGCACACTAATAATTCAATATTATTATTTTAAATGACTGTTAACTCCCAGACGTTGTATTGGTGGGATGAAAAAAACTAACTACAATATTATTATACATGATTGTTAAATGTATTTACATTATCCAATAAAAATATAGAGGCTTAAAATGTGAATGAATCTAATTTTAAGCACAATTTACATTAAAAGTCTGATTTATCGCCTTTTAATGGAGAACCCTTTTTAAATATAGTTTTGGTCACATTAATAAATTCTATATGACCAAATAAAATCCTTCTTTATATTGGGTATATCAAAATGTACTTTGTGTAAATTTTTGGAATTTTTCTGATAAAGTTCATTTTTTAATGAACAATGAAAATATTGTATTTTAATTCAAAAATTTGTTTTAATATAATTTATTTATATAGTTAGATTATATTTTTAATTGGTTTTAAAGTGTAATTAGAATATATTTTTATCATTTAATCTAATGTTTTTCATTGGAATTAATTTCACTTTGAAATTGGACATAAACAAGTATCAATATTTTGATAGTTATTGTTTCTTAAAAACACACCATTTGTTTTGATAACACGAATTAATTTTAAAATTAATTCATGCCACTTATATATTTTGAATTTGGAAAAATAGACATCATTTTTGAATTCGGAATATCAAATATAGCTTCGGCTAAATTTTTTGTAATTTCCTAAAAAACATCAATTTTTGATGAATAGTGAAACCACTTAGTGGTAGTTAAAAAAACTGACTTTTTCATTTAAATGAAGTTTTAGCACTTCTGGGAATTGAATTTCAAAAATCCGACATCCATGGTTTTTATCAAAAAGTAAAATGTGGTTAAATAAGATGAAAATAATTTTTGGTGAATAGTAACTTTTTACTTTTATTTTCCGCGGTTAAAGGTAAATAAGGTAATTCAAGGTAAAAAGAATATTATAATAATTACAAATTACCTTAACACTTTTCCGAACCTTATTGGATGAGTAGTGGCCGACCATGGGAATCTTTGGGTAGATTTTGGGACCCCATGGAGGAACTTATGAAATATAATGACACTTTAGATTAATTAATTTAATGTAAAGACAAAATTGACATTAACAAAAATCTTTTAGTAAATAATTTTTATATGGTGTTATATAGATCCCATTTTTGACTATAAATATTAATTGTAAAGATAAAATGATTTCCTACATGATAGTATTTTTTTATAATTTTTAGAAATCAAATAAATTTAATTATTTATCACACAATAATGATGGAGTATTTACTTCATTAATAAATGATTTAAATAAATAAGATTATAATGATTAAAATATTGTCCAAAACTTGTCCAATTCTGATTGGATGATTTTATTTAGAATATGAATCATCTTATATTTTACCTTAATGTTTTTTGGACCTTTATAAATCGAATATCATTATATAATAAAATAATATTTTCACACTTTCCTAAAGAGCCCCTCCTCTCCCTTATAAAAGGAGACCATTTCTATCCAATTACACACATCTCTGAAGCCATTTGGATCATCCAAACTTTTTCTAATTAAGCTCCCAACATCCCCCTCCTCCTTCTAGAAGCCTTACCTTAGGTAGAAGTCACTTCAAGAAGTCATTTGGTTCAAACCAAAGGGAGTTACCCAAATTAAAGGAGATTAAAGAACGATCGAGTCAAGTCGGACACAAGGTAAGGGACATCATCTCAATATCCTTTCATTGAGGCATATTTATCATTATAAATGACTTTATTTTATACGGTGTATAAAACCCTTTGAATTTTCATTTCATTCAAAGGGAATATTTTTATACGAAGCGTCTTATTAAACGAAAAAAAGGAATTTTTTTTTACGTAAGCGGTGACAACAACCTTCCCACCACTGTGAGTAATATTTGATCTTTGACTTCCTTAACAGGTCGTATTGTTTTTAAAAGGAAAAATAAACACCATATAATCTTTTTATGTATTTTGGTATTGAAAATTATTTTGAGAATGGATTTATTATTTCAATATCTTGAAATGATATTTTTGTAGAAATGTTATCATTCCTTTATGATTATGTTATTTTTTATGATCATGTTATGGTTCTTGGTCATTATTTATGTATACGGGTGGTTCCTTGATAATCCTAGGGTGGGTGAGCCCGAGATAGCTCTCCAATGAATTGGGTAACGTGATGGAGGTAAATGTGAATGTTTCTCCTAAGAGATTTAGGGAATATACTATGATGGGTATTCCAATGTAACTCCCGATGTAGCTGTGATAAAGACAATGTATGTATGATATGGATGCCATAAGGTACCTTTATGATTTATGATTTCTACGTGTCTTTCATAAATGTTATGATTTCATGAGGTAAGTAAAATATTTCTTGTTTTTTTTATATTTATGAAAAAATGTTTTCATTCTTTGTTTTATAACCCTTACTGGGCTTTTTGTGCTCATCCCAAGTTTTGAAATGTTTTTATAGGACTTAAAGATGTATAGGGTCAAGGATGCGATCAAGGAAAAGTCATGATGTCTAAACCATTGAACTAGACATGACTCTTTTTTTCAAGAGTTTTTATTTTATGAAAAAAATGGAAACTGTGTAGAAATGTATACCTAGTAATCTTTTGGGATGTAATAGTTATGTCCTAATTCTATAAAATTCTAAACCTGAAAACATCCTCAATGTGAATTATTCATTTAATTCAATATTATGTAATGTTTAAGGCCAGGTCATTATAGTTGGTATCAAGGGTCGGTTTAGATAATGTTTGGTGTTAGGGTATTTTCAAAGTACTATCCATAAAGTAATTTATGTTAATATTGAAATCATATAGAATTTCTAGATTACCATGTTGCTTCGCCTAAAATATTTTTGTGTTCAGAATGGTTTTCCGTAGAGGAAACATGGCAGCTGTATTGGGATGACATCAGGAGGAAGACAACCTTCCAAATCAACAACTTGGGAAGTTTGGAATCATAACTGAATAGTTTGTTGCAGTGATGGCACAGTTGACCCAGTCTATAAATGGTAGAAGTATCCATGTACAAGATTATCCAGATCAACCACAGAGGAACATGTCAGTAGTGGAGCATTACATGAGGCAACATCCCCCATCATTCAGAGGATCATCTGACCCTGTTCTAGCTAAAGGGTGGATTAAATCACTAGAAAAGATTTTTGATGTTATGGGTTGTTCAGAACATCAAAAGGTTAGTCTTGATGTTTACTATTTTGAAGGTGAAGTTGATCAGTGGTGGTCAATGGTGAAAAATATCAGGGATAGTGAGGATATTGATTCTCTTGATTGGGATGAATTCAAAGGTATGTTTCTTCAAAAATATTTTCCTAAGGTGGTTCATCTTAGGATAGAAAACAATTCCTAGAATTGTGGCAGGAGGATAACCTAGTGGCTGATTATGAGGAAAAATTCACTTGACTAGCACGGTATGCTCCAAATTTCATATGAGATCTTGATAGTAAAATCAACTGTTTTTACTCAGGATTCAATGAAAAGTATCTAAGGGCTTTATCTTCTCGTGAGTTCAAAAGTTATGAAAAACTATTTTGTTGTGCGGAGAAGGTGGAAATAGAGATTTCTGATGATTAGGTATTCTTTGAAAAACAAAAGAATAAGAGGTCAAGGTGGCGGGCGAAAGGGAAGAACTCTTCAAAAAAGTCTGATGGTAAGATACTTAAGTTTACATTTTGTGAAAATTGTGGTAAAAACATGCTAGGGAATGTCTTTTGAATTCTGGTAAGTGCTACCGATGTGGTAAAATGGGACATAAGGCTCGTAATTGAACTGAAAAAGATCAAGGTAATGTTAAGATAAAATCTGATTTAAACTCAGTAAAATGTTTTAAGTGCAATGAAATGGGTCATTATGCAAATGAGTGTCCAAAAGAGAACTCAACCGAAGGAAGGTTTCCAGACTACAAGCAGAAAAGGGTGGTTAAATCCTTTACAACTACTTCAGTAGATGTTGGGCCATCAAATGAAGTTGTGTTAGGTACACTGTTTATTTGTTCAGATTATGCCAATGTGTTGTTTGATTCAGGGTCTACACAGTCATTAATTTCTGAGAATTTTTCTAGTAAATTGGGAATTCCATCTCATGATATGAATACTAAACTTATGGTAAAAACACCTGGAGGAAATGTTGAGACAAAATTAAAAAATAAGAAAATTCATGTCCTTGTGTGCGGAAAGAATCTACCTGCAAAACTTATTATTTTGCCTCTAGTAGAGTTTGATGTTATATTGGGCATGGATTGGATTTCTGTTTATCATGCTAAGATTGACTGCAGATCTAAAGAGGTTTCTTTTCAAAATGATTTTCAGTTTGTATAAAAAAATGAACCCTTGTTATTGATAAATACCAGGAAGCTGAGAAACTAGTAAAAGATGTAAATGAATGTTACCTTGCACATATAGTTGAAAACAAAGGAACTATTCATATTAATGACTTTCCAGTGGTAAATGAGTACCTTGATTTTTTTCCTGATGAGTTGTCTAGTATTATACTTGATCAGGATGTTTAATTTATTATTGACTTACTTCCTGATGCTAAGCCAATTTCAAAACCCCCTTATCGAATGGCTCAAATTGAACTTTTAGAGTTAAAGAAGCAAGTGCATGAGTTATTAGATAAAGGTTTCATTCGACCTAGAACATCACCATGGGGTGCTCCTGTCTTTTTTGTTAAAAATAAAGATAGTTCAATGAGACTTTTCATTGATTATAGAGCATTGAATAACATCACTGTTAAGAATAAGTATCTTTTTCCTCATATCGATGATTATTTTGATCTGCTCCAGGGAGCTCAGTATTTTTCGAAGATTGAATTGAGGTTGGGGTACCATCAGTTGAAAGTAAATGAAGCATACCTTCCAAAGACCGCGTTTCGTACTAGATATGGCCATTATGAATTTGTAGTTATGCCTTTTGGGTTAACTAATGCACCTGCTGTATTCGTGGATCTTATGAATAGAATTTTCCATGAGTTCTTGGATATGTTTGAGGTTGTGTTCATTGATGATATTTTGGTTTATTCCAAAATTAAAGAGGAAAGTGAAATTCATTTAAGGGTTTTCTTGCAAACCTTAAATGAAAATAAATTTTTTGGGAAATTCCGTAAGTGTGAGTTTTGGTTACAAAAAATTTATTTCCTTTGTCACATTGTTTCAAAAAAATGGCATAACTGTTGATCCTACTAAAAAAAGTTGTTGAAGAATGGCCAAGACCTACAAATATTACCATGATTTGTAGTTTTCTTGGTTTGGCAGGTTATTATTGGAGGTTTGTTGAAAATTTTTCACGGTTATCTAGTCCAATGTCTAAGTTAACTCGAAAAGGTGTTAAGTTTATCTGGACAAAAAATGTGATGATTGTTTTAAGGAATTGAAAAGAAGATTATTGAATGCTCCAGTTTTGGAACTGCCTTCCAGAAATGGTGAGTTTGTTATCTACAGTGATTCTTCGTTGAAATGATTGGGTTGTGTCCTAATTCAAAATGATCAGGTAATTCCTTATGCTTCACGTTAGTTGAAACCACATGAGTTAAATTACCCTACACATGATTTGGAAGTAGCTGCTATTTTTTTCCTTTAAAAATTTCGAGGCATCATTTGTATGGAGTGAAGTGTGAAATATATACTGATCACAAAAGGTTGAAATATATATTCACTCAGAAATAATTGATCATGATATAGAGAAGATGGTTGGAATTAATCAAGGATTATGATTGCACGATCCTTTATCATATGGGGAAAGAAAATAAAGTTGCTGATGATTTGAGTCAAAAAAGTAATACTTCATTAATAATGCTAGGTTTGGAACGATATACTTTGGTTTTTGATTTGATGAACTTTGGAATTTAAGTTTTTGTTAAAGGAAATTATTCTGTTTTGTTTCGGGTGTTAGTGAAATCATATCTATCAGACAGAATTAAGAAAGCGCGGAAGGAAGATAGTGAGTTGTAGAAAAAGGTCGTGTTAATTCAGAAGGGTAAGGTGCCTGATTTTTAATGTTGATAATGATTGTGTTTTGAGATTTGTAAAGAGATTATGCGTTCCTCGTGATTCATAGTTGAAGAATGAGTTGTTATGTGAAGATCATAGTTCTCCGTTTTCAGTTCATACTGGCAGTACTAATATGTACAGAGATCATTGGGAGTTTTAATGGTGGGATGGAATAAAGAGAGATGTTGATAATTTTATTGTGAAGTGTTTGACTTGTCAGTAGGTTAAAGCAGAGTGACAATTACCAAAAGGAATGGTTCTGCCTTTATCAGTGCCAGAGTGGAAATGGGAAAATATATCCATGGAATTTTTTGTGGGATTACCAAAGACATCTCGAGGTAACAATGCAATCTAGGATATAGTTGACTGATTGACTAAATCTTCTCATTTCCTTCCTATTAGAGATACTTTGTCTCTAGATCATCTTGCTCGGTTGTATGTTAAAGAGATAGTCAGGTTTCATCGAGTTCTCATCTCCATTGTATCTGATCGTGATCCCAGGTTTACTTATAACTTTTGGAAAGTAACTTCATAAGTCATTGGGCACTGAATTCAATTTTAGTACAGCTTTTCATCGTCAATCAGATGGGCAGTCAGAACGAACAATTCATACCTTGGAGGATATGTTACATGATTCCTCGATGGATTACCAGGGAATTTGGGACCAAAATATTTCTTTGGATGAATTTTGTTTTAATAATAGCTTTCATTCCAGTATATATATGTCTCTATTTGAAGCATTATATGGAAATCGTTGTCGAACTCCAGCTTTTTGGGATGAAGTAGGTGAAAGGAAGCTGATGGGACTAGAATTGGTAGAAGAGATGGCAGAGAATGTTCATTTGATTCAGAAGCACATGAGAACAGCTCAGAGCAGACAGAAAAGTTATGCAGATAATCAGAGGAAGGATCTTTTCTTTGAGGTAGGTGATCATGTCATTCTCAAAGTTTCTCCATGGAAAAGTGTGATGCGTTTTGGTAAGAAGGTAAAGTTGAGTCTGAGGTTCATTGGACCTTATCGAATTCTAGATAATGTTGGATCAGTTGCATATAGAGTGGATTTACCTCAATGTTAATCCCAGGTAAACAATGTTTTTCATGTTTTGATGTTGAGAAAGTATATGCCATATTCATCTCATGTTTTGATCCCAAAGGTAGTTCACTTGGAAGAGAATCTCTCTTATGAAGAACAACAAGTCCAGATTCTTGACCGTAGAGAGAAAGTGTTGCGGAATAAGGTAATTCACCAGGTAAAGGTTTTGTGGAAAAACCATATGGTTGAAGAGGCAACGTGGCAATCTGAAAATGCTACGAGGGATAAATACCCGCACTCATTTTGATAAGTGAATAAAAATTGCGAGGACACAATTTCCAAAAGGGGGAAGGATGTAACATCCCAGGTAAATGAAGAATAAGATATTTTCATAAATATTATTATTTTTTAATTAAATATTTATTTTTCTTTAAAAGGGTTACTATGTTCGATAGTGTACCCGATACGCAACAACGGGTTTCTTTGAAATCATATGTTGCGCACTAATAATACAATATTATTATTTTAAATGGCAGTTAACTCATAGCCGTTGTATTGGAGAGAATGAACAAAACTAACTACAATATAATTATACATGATTATTAAATTTATTTACATTATCCAATAAAAATATAGAGGCTTAAAATGTTAATGAATCTAATTTTAAGCACAATTTACATTAAAAGGCTGATTTATCGCATTTTGATGGCGAACCCTTTTTAAATATAGTTTTTATCACTTTAATACATTCTATATGACCAAATAAAATCCTTCTTTATATTGGTGACATCAAAATGTACTTTGTGTAATTTTTTTGAATTTTTCGAATAAAGGTCATTTTTTAATGAATAGTGATAATATTGTATTTTAATTAAAAACTATGTTTTAATCTAATTTATTTATATGGATATATTATATTTTTGATTGGTTTTAAAGTTTAATTAGAATATATTTTAACCATTTAATCCAATGTCGGTCAATGGAATTAATTTCACTTTGAAATTGGACATAAACAAGTATCAATCTTTTGATAGTTATTGTTTTTTAAAAACACGCTATTTGTTTTGATAATGGGAATTAATTTTAAAATTAACTAATTCAAATTATATGCTTTGAATTAGCCAAAATAGACATCATTTTCGAATTCAGAATATCAAATATAGCTTAGGATGAATTTTTGTAATTTTCTGAAGAACATCAATTTTTGATGAATAGTGAAACCACTTAGTGGTAGTTAAAAAAACCGACCTTTTCATTTAAATAAAATTTTACCAATTATGTGAATTGAGTTTTTAAAATATGACCTGCATGGTTGTTATAAAGAAGTAAAATTTTGTTCAATAAGATGAAAATAATTTTTGGTGAATAGTAACTTTTGACTTATTTTCCGCGGTTAAAGGTAAATAAGGTAATTCAACGTAAAAAGAATATTATAATTATTCAAAATTACCTTAAAACTTGTCCTAACCTTATTGGATAGGTAGTGGCCGACCATGGGCATCCTTGGGTCGATTTTGGGACCCCATGGAGCCACTTATGAAAGATAATGACACTTTAGATTAATTAATTTAATGTAAAGAAAAAATTGATATTAACAAAAATCTTTTAGTAATTAATTTTTATATGGTTTTATATAAGTCCCATTTTCAACTATAAATATTCATTGGAAAGAAAAAATTATTTCCTATATGGTAGTATTTTTTTATAATTTTTAGGCATCAAATGAATTAAATTATTTATGACATAATAATGATGAAATATTTACTTCATTAATAAATGATTTAAATAAATAAGATTATAATGATTAAAATATTATACAAAACATGTCCAATTCTGATTGGATGATTTTATTTTGAATATGACTAATTTTATATTATCAATTAATGATTTTTGGTCTTTTAGAAACCAAATATCTTTATATAATAAAATAATATTTTCACACTTTCCTAAAGAGCCCCTCCTCTCCCTTTTAAAAAGAGACCATTTATATCCAATTCCACACACCTCTGAAGCCATTTGGCTCGTCCAAACTCTGACCAATTGAGCTCCCTACATCCCTCTCCTACTCCTAGAAGCCTTACCTTAGGTATAAGGCACTACAAGAAGTCCTTTGGTTCAATCTAAAGGGAGTTACTCAAATTAAATGTGATTAAAGAATGATTGAGTCAAGTCGGACATGAGGTAGGGGACTTCGTATCAATCTCCTTTCATTGAGTCATATTTATCTTTATACATGACTTTATTTTATATGGTGGATAAACCTCTTTGACTTTTCATTTCATTCAAAGGGGATCTTTTTATATGAAGCGTTTTACGAAACGACAAAAATGAATGTTTTTTACGTAAGCGGTGACAACGACCTTTCTGCCGCCGTGAGTATTATTTGATCTTTGGCTTCCTTAACAAGTCGTAATGTTTTCAAAAGGAAAACTAAATTCCATATACTCTTTTTATGTGTTTTGGTATTTAAAATGATTTTGAGAATGGATTTATTATTTCAATATCTTGAAATGATATTTTTGTGGAAATGTTATCTTTCCTTTATGCTTATGTTATTTGTTATGATCATGTTATGGTTCTTGGTTATTGTTTATTTATATGGGTGGTTCCGTGATAAAACTAGGGCATGTTAGCCCAAGATAGCTTTCCAATGCATTGGGTAACATGACGGAGGTAAACGTGAATGTTTATCCTAATAGATTTAGAGAATCTACTGTGATGTGTATTCCAATGTAACTCCCTATGTTGTTGTGATAGCTACAATGTAAGTATGATATGGATGCCACGAGTTACCTTTATGATTTATGATTTCTATGTGTCTTTCATAAATCTTATTATTTCATGAGGTAAGTAAAATATTTCATGTTTTGTTTGTATTTATGAACAAATGTTTTGATTCATTGTTTTATAACCCTTACTGAGCTTTTTATGCTAATCCCATGTTTTGAAATGTTTTCACATGACATAAATATTAATAGGGTCAAGGATGGGATCAAGGAAATTTAATTCTGTCTATAACATGGAACTAGACATGACTCTTTTTATCAATAGTTTTTATTTTATGAAAAAAATGGAAACTGTGTCGAAATGTATACCTTGTAATCTTTTGAGATGTAATGGTTTTGTCCTAATTCTCTAAAACTCTAAACCTAGAAAAGATCCTCAATGTGAATTATTCATTTAATTCAATATTATGTAATGATTAAGACTGGGTCCTTATAACAACTAATATAAATAGGTATGGGTGGAAGATTTTGTTTATCAAGGACATAAACACTACCATTATGTTCATCCAACCAAACGGCATTATGTCAAACTCATATTGGTCATACCTACATCAAAAAGTTTTCCAAAATATATTAGAAGGTTTAAATATCATTTGATGATACCCTGATCTCATGTCAATCTTGGAGAAAACACAATCTCCTCTCAACTGGTCAAATAGATCATCGACGCACCAAAGATGATACTAGTTCATCACAGTCATATGGTTAAACTTCCAGTAATTAACAAAAATTCACATAGTAACTCTAGAATTATATGGAAACAATACTAGAGAAACCCATTTTTATATACTTTGATAGATAAATTCTATAGCCTATAACTACTTCAATTGAGTATTGAGCTTCTGAAGCTTAGTCAGTGCAATTCTGTATGGTTCAATAGAAATTGGAACAACCCTTAGAATGAGCTCAATTATAAATTCCACATCCCTCTGAGGAGGAATCCCTAATAAGTCTTTAGAAAATAAATCCTAAAACCAATAAAATATGGTTAGAAAGACATTATTTTTAGTACCTCCATCATCCATAAAAAATTAGTAGTCTGGGCGGTGAACTCCCCGAGTTGATAATAAACTGGCCCAACATGGCCTTCCTTGATATCCCATTCTTCTCCCAATATATAATTATCACCCTTAGGATACATAAAAGTCACTCTCTTGTGGTAATAATCATTGTGGGCTCGATATGATACTATCCTTTCCATTACAAAAAATAGGCTGAATCGATACATGTTAAGAATATAAAGATCCTTGAGAAAACAATACTCCCCAACCTTGAGAGAACACCCTTTTCACAAATAGATGTACCTAGATCATACTCCCAAAAGTGTATATATTGTCTAAACCCCTCTCATAAACTTCACATCCAAGATTAAACCATTCACAGGTTGTTTATAAATAAATCAATGACAGTCACAAGTATCAAATACAGCATTAGAGAGAGAGTAGAAGCTACAAGAATAATACCTCTAACCATCGATAATCCAACCTCGATATACATAGGTGTATGATATACTACATGAATATGTCCCACCCCTCTTCCTTGTGATGTAGTTTGAATCCTCTGAGCTTTATCACTCCGTTGATACAAGAACTCTTTACCAGAAGCTCCTCATCCACTTCCTTGACCTCCATATCTAGTAGAACTCTAACTGCTGGACTGGTACGATATAGAAGATCCCATTCTTACACTCTATCTCAACCTAGATAATTAATCATTAACAGTCTTAAATGGGTTCCTACATAACCTCTATAGAAGACCCATCATTTTGTAGGATCGAAACTCTACCAGTGGTAATGGAAAATGTTTATAGAACTGGCCCGACCAACCACACTAGTGAAAAAAACCTCGGTAAGATCCTAAGTAACCAATACCTCTATTTTGATAATATTATTCCCACATCCATGGATGAAATTTTCATAATTATTATTACTACCTGGAGAAGACGTACCTCCTTATCATCTAGTAGAAACCACCTACCATCCTCTAGAATCCTCCTTTAGATTCTCCTCTAATATGAGAGCTTAATTCACCATTTATGAAAACAATTCTAACCTCAATATATTTATCTTGGAATCAGTTTTGCATTTAAGACCATCCGAAAACCAATTTTTACAGTATCCATTTATCCTAAAAATGTTGGTTCAATTTTCTATAAATCTATAAACCATCCATCATAATCAATCATGAACATACTTCCCTGAGTAAATCTCATGAAGTCAACTGCTTTCTCCTACATGAGAATATTAGGATAAAATTTATCCAAGAGCTTATCCTAAAATTCATTCAACTCCATAGTCTCACACTACCAATCCTATGTTCATATGTCCTACCAACACTTATATTGACCACACAACATGTAAGAAACGAATTTTAATCTCTTTTTAGTAGGAGTCTCTAAGTGGTCTTGTATATTCTAGATGACCTCGATCTAGAAATCAGCAACCTCAGGTCCACCCTCGACTATAAATATTGGTGGGTACTACTAATGAAACTCCCTTATCAGATCAAAAATTCCCTTCACAACCTTCCCTAGGACTCTTTCTATGAATTTCATAAATTGATTAAATTTCTCTCAAAACTTCTCTCTGACTTCCTCACTTGGCCCCACGAGTGCCTCAGGTACCACTAAAAGTGAAGCATCTTCATTCATGTCCTACTTTCTTCCTCTCAAGAAGAATCAACGTGGAGGAATATATATATATTTCAAAACACACATCTTATGAAACATAACATCACTTTAAAAAAATTATGGGAATTCACATAAATCCATAACAATTCATTCCCCACACCCACCACATGGTTGAAACTGAAGTGTTATCCACAACCTTAATCATTATACATCTAGGTCATGATTAATAAGGATAAAATCATTATCATTTTTCAATTCTCTCATTAGAAACCCATTTATTAACATTTTTCATAATTTTAATACATTTTATTCAACATTAGGCACCATTTTATATTCAATTTATCATAATAAATGAAAATAATTTCATGTTCAACAACATAGTGAAAAAATGCTTTCTCGTGCTTTCTTATAAATGATGCATATCAAAATAATATTGGGTACCTAGAATGATTCATACATACTCAACCATTATTCCTTTTTGGTCCATGAGTTAAATTTCATCAAATCAATGAAACTATAATCACATCACACAACCAGTGCGCCACCCACGATGAAATAATATCCAACTGTTAGAAAACATTGCAATAATAATAATCCAACCATGGATACTTGGTTTCTATGTCATACATAGGTTAATTTTCCAATAGAAGAGCTCATAAACAAGGCCCAACTCTTCCTTGTATTCTATCTACCTATACCAAATAGTCAGAAAAAAGACAATAGAATAAAACCACCCTTTAATACCATTTTGTAATGTCCCGAACCGGGTGGTACACACTAGTGCCCTGATCCGGACTACTATGTGACCTCATGCATTCCTCGCAGAATTCCATAGTTCATCGAATAGCAGTGAGGGTCAAATATTGATCATGGTAACACTATAACCTCTTTATCAATGTAGAAAAAACAATGAAAATAAATAAAAATAACTAAATGACATAACCAATAATAAAACCCAATTGTTACCACAAGATGACTAAAAATGTAAATACATAAAAACTGAATGGAAGATATGCCCTGATAAAGTATGTTCCACGTGTCAAAATGATAACTCAAAAATAAAGACACCAAAAACTATCAAGTGGGTCCCAAACCACATCTTGTTCCCTCATCCATGACCTATCCTGACTCATCCATCTAACACAGGTCTTTTCCCTTAACCTATCATGCAACCATGTAATCCATTCAGGTAACGATCAGGTAGACCTAGTAGGGTGTGATTACAATATAGTTGGACAAAACCCACTTAATCTTAAACAAATTCAAAAAAATACTGTATGATGTTGTTCAATGAATAAAATAAAATAAATAAAGTAAATGGTTTGTATTTATTCAATTATCACTTATTTAACTATGTAAATCACTGAATTTCCTGGGACACCCAAACCACAATACCTGCTTTAGCCCATGATGATGTTGGAATCATATAACATATTAAATATATAAATCATTAAAAAAATGGTTTTTAATTATTCATTTAATTTCAATTTATATGATGGATAATTGGAATCGTAGTCCAATTCCAACATTTTGGTGGTCTTTGATCATCATTTCTAGCAACCCATTAGTATATGGACCATCAGTCACTATCTTACACCTCATGTGTATCTAGAACATCCGACCATGTACCACATAATTTTTCCTTTATTCCATGGGTCCTATAATGTCATAGCAAGGACCCAGTGGGTATTTGGAGTGTCAGTCCCTATCCTACACTCGTTTCTTAATCAACAATATTTGGGTATTTAGAGAATAAATCTTTATACCACACTCATGTAACAATCAATAAAATATATCACATATATCATAATATCACAAGTATCTTAATATCACATCAATGATGATTAATCAACATTAGTAATCTTATCACCTTTCACAATCACAATATTTTATTAATTAATACATCAATTAACTAGTCCCACATCGATTAATTTCATCATCGTAATAACTCCCATTAATTAATCTGACAATTAATTAATCTAATACATTCCATTAATTAATTCAAAAATTAATTAATCAAATTCCTGCAATTTGAATTTGTCAATAATTAATTATCAAATTTATTACTCCCAATTTAGAATTCAATAATCCAACAATTAAATCAACAGTTAATTATTCCTAAGTTACACTTTAATAATCCTATAATTAACTCAATAATTAATTATTCCCAAATCCCACAATTTCTATATTGAAATAATTAATTAAATAATTAATTATTTCCAATTAAAAATCTCTTAATTAATTAATTTACCAAATTAATTAATTCAATTAGGAAACACAATTACTAAACAAACCTAATAAATTATACAATTACATACATAAAATGGAAATAATAACTATTGGATTTGAATAACATACCACCTATCATAGAATTTATGATGAACTCATTCCGATGGATATCCCCAATTTTAGTAGAACAACCCTAATCATGTCAAAGAACAGGATCTTGATTCAAACACTACATCTAAGATCAAATGAAAATAGATATATTATACCTAGATCCAAATCAAAATAAAACATGGTAAATATTCCTTCAAAAAATTGGATAAGAATTGGGAAGATATTGGAAAGAACTCAAGATAAGATTCACTTACCAAGAGTTGTGTAGATTTTCAATATGGTCTTTGAATCATGAAGAACGGGGGTCTAGAACCTTAGAATTTCTCCCAATAGCCTCCTAAATCAAGAGGAATCATTAGTGGACTAGTGGTGGTTAATTTTGTATCATTATGGATGTTCAAGTATTTTTAAAATTAAAATTTCAAGTTAATTGAAAACCTTATAATGTGTTTCTCGGCATGGGCGCATGGTTTTCAAAACTGTTCGCTTCTTCTGGGGGGGGGGGGGTGCATTATTTCTTCTAAATGGGATCACAGTTTTTCAGACTGTGAACCATCCGCGAAACTACTCTTTATATCAAGTCACACATTTCTCTAGTTTAGGGAGCATAGTTTGGGAAAATTGTGCATCCACTGTGCACCTACCCTCTTCATTCCAAAATTCTAAATTTTCACCCAAACACACCCTAAGGTACAACCCAAACAAAAACTACTCAAAACTAGAAAAAATATTACCTATAAACATGCCTTATATATCCCCATAAAAGTTTGGGATCATAAAATTATTACTATAGACACAAAAATTGATTAGTTTAATATACACTAGTCTATGAGAATTTTCAATATAATATTTAAATCTATTAATGTTACACAGTTCCATTCTCTTAGTTTTAAGTAACTCATATGTGTTCATATATGGAAAAAGAATAGTTATGGGGAAATATAAATGTCCATTTTGGGAATAATGAACTTATCTTCATGATGTGAATTTATTTCTAATTAATAATAATTAAATAATTATGTTAAATATTTTTTACAGTCCTAATACAATATTTATTTAATTAACCAAAAAAAGAAAAATTATTTTAAAAAAAATGAAAATTAATGTAATAAGAGTGATTTATATTATTTCATGATTTTTAGAGAAATATAACACAATAATTATATTTAAAATTATCAAATTATAATTTCATGTTTTTCTTGGTGTCTTTAAGGTCAAATTAAATTAATAGTTCCAAAATTGAAAATACTGAAATTTAATAATAACTAATATTTCATTAAATGGTTCAAAATTCCTAAAAAACATTTCTTCATACAAGTGAGTACAATATGGATGAAAAAATCACCCACATTCTCTTTATGAATCAATTATATTTTATTTGGTAACATGCTTAATCCTTAATTGTTAAAATATTTGTTACCACTTCTAAGGACAAAACAAATTTACAAAGGATTTAATAAAATATATAATGTTTAAAAAGACACAAAAATGAATATGAATTTCATTGGATGACGTTATTTCAACCCTAGAAATTTTTTATTTTAATTCATGTCCATTTTAATGATTTTGGATAGAGAATTTGTTTATTATATTTCTTATCTTTTAAGAAATACTAAGAGTTCCCCTCCACTAAATTATAAAATGCCTTCTCCTCAACTCACTTATTCATACCTTTTGATCCTTCTTTATTGACTACCCATTAAAAAATCCTTTATCAACATCCTTATACAATTTATATAGTTGTTTGTATTCCCAAAAGACTTATCCTAGAATAATTAAGAGGAGATATAATAGATTTCATTCAAAAAAGTGGTGGCTATAGTGATTTTGAAATAAGTGGAACTCAAGGTAAGGATTTATCATCCCAAAATAATTTATTTAGAATATACGCTATGTAATAAACCGATATAATTTATGAGTTGGATATAGTATCCTTTTATATGTTATATATTGATTATACTTATGTTAATAATATTTAAATTTTCATTTGAAGATATTCTTTCACAAGGCTTATGATTCAACGATACTAAAAATGTAAGATTTTTTACGTTCTAATCATATATTTTTATCATGGTTGTTTATTATTAAGTATAAAATAATGAAATATTATGATCTACCTCCCAATAAACACTTGTATTTTCTTCTACTATGGTTATTTCATAAATATAAATTATTTCCTTTTATTTTCCTTTCCTTATGTACTAATAATACCTAATACATTTTTTCCTTTCACTCTTTAGTAAAAAAACATTTCTCTTCCATTTCCATGTTTTCTAAAAAAATTAGAATATTTTTACTATTATCCAAATATTTTTTAAATCAATTTTTACCAATTGTTTTAATTTTTATAAATGTTTTAAAAAGAATATTCTTATCATTTTCCAAAAAAAAATCATTTTTTGAATTTTTTAAAAGTATGAAAGGAATATTTTTTACTTATACAGTATGAACCAAATACCTAACTATCATAACCAATACATTTTAAAAATGATACTTAATTTTTTTCAAGTATTCTTTTAAAGAAAACTTATTCTTTATCATCTTGGAAATTATATATTTTAAATAAGTGATCTCAAAGAGAAAAGGGAATGAAATTTTCTAACTAATCATTGAAAAAATACATCTAAGATGACATGCATGGATGTTACTTATGTTTTACTTATGATAAGATCCAATGATTCAATCCTTATTATTTTTCTATATGTTTTTCAACTATGATGAAAATATTTTTGTGAAACTCAATCCTTTTACATGGGTAATGATATGATTAAATACTGAAATGTTTATGAAACCCATTTATTTTCACAAGGAAAACATTGATAAAATATTTATTAAACCCATTTATTTTCAATGTTTATAATATGATGAATATTTTATTATATTCTGCAACACATATGTATGATTTTCATTTTCTTCTAGGTTTTCATGGATTTATATTTTCTCCAATTCATTGGGTGATTATTGTTATATCATGAGATAAATGAGACTGAAATGGGTAGCGAACCGAGTTTAGTATGGGATTGAGTCCACTACAATAGTCTTGGGGGTGAAATTTTTCTGCTACTATGGTCTTGAGAGTGAATATAATCCATTATTATCATTTTTAGTGATCATTGACTACTATGGAAATAGTATTATATGCTTATATATATTCCATGTCCTCTTGTATTATGCCAATATTATAATCTCATGGTTCATGTTCTTCAATTCTTTTATGATTAAGGTCTTATAAAATAAAAATATTTATTTTATGACTCAATATTATGATATATATAATTATAGGGTATGTTTTTTAAAATGTTATTCTCATCTTCACATACCTTTATACTCGTGTTAAGTTGAAATATCATGTGTTTACCCTTACTGAGAAACTAATCTAAACCTTTCTTATGTTTATTTTCTCAAGGTTATGAATAATCCTATTAAGTATGATATGAATAAGAAGGGTTCCAGTTATAGAGAAATTAGTGGGAGATAATGTGGTTCACTTATGAACTAGTTTTTTATGTATCCATGTTTCAAAAGGTACATGACCTATACAATTAGGTCGTGGATAATTATGTTATAAAATGAATATTCATATAAAAAGATGAAATATATGTGTATTAAAAGCATGGGATTAAATAATTGTTATCAGAAAAAGGTTTAGATAACCTTTGGAAACCGAGATGAGAAAACATTAGTGAGAACCATGGGGAAAATATCAGGTATAAGTTAATATTATAAATTTTTGGTAATAATCATGAATGGAATAAGTTAAACTTAAGGTTCTATAGTTTTAAAATAATGAGTCCAAATTTAGACATCCTATAAATGAATTTTGATGATTTTGTGTTTTGATACTATGATTATTATAGCTCACAAGATGTTTTTTTTTGTTTTAGTCATTGGATTGAACCAGAAGCAATCAAGTCAATACTGAATGAAATGGGAAATGTAATGATTATATTCTTGAAAAACTAAATGTTACAAGATATTAAATGAAAAAATATATATTCTATTCTCACATAACTTTATAATTCCATGAATCATGCTGAAATTAAAACTGGGAAAAGGAGGTAAAAACTTTATATTTAGTCTATCATGAGGAAACATCCACCTTCTTTTAGTTGTTTTTATATTACACTAGTTGTTGAGAATAGGATAAGTGCCAATAAAAATATATTTTCTATTATCTAGTGTTCAAAACATGATAAATTCATTCTGGATATATATCATTTGGAATGTGAATATGATCAATGTTGGAATATTACCAAGAATACAAGGCAATTAGAAGAAATGAAATCCATGGAGTGTGATGAGTTTAATCGATTATTCTTAAATATGTACAGTCCATGTATTAATCATATGACAATAGAGAAGTAATTCCTTGAGGTTAAGTAGAAGTATAATGATTATGTTAGTTTCTATGAGGATGATTTTACAATAATTGTGAGGCGTGCTTCTGGTATTATTATCTAATATAATGTTAAGGTTGGATAACTCTTTAGTGGCTAAAAACCAAGTCTCTAAAGGTTGTTATCCATAAGAGACTTCAACAGCTATAAATAAATCATTATATATAATATCAATATGTGAAAATAGATTGGATTTATGTATCAATCTCATTCCTTTGATAAGAAATTAAATACGGGATTTATTGAAAATTCTAAAAATAATTGAGAGAAAAATATGAGATTTCCTTTATTCTCAATGTGTGGAAGGAAACATGGTAGTAATTTTCCTAAAGGGAATATAAAATGTTTTTAGTGTATAATAGAATTTAATTGTGAAATAAAACACCAATGTGATGGAAAAAAGTTATATAATAATTCAAATAGAGAGAAAAATCTAAAGAATGCACCAGCCACACTTCATATTTTCAACTACAAGGAGATTGGATATTATTTTAAATAGTTAGAAAATATAAAGGTTAATGATGATGATAGATGTTAGTAACCACTTAAGTAGATATATAAAGGTAAATCTCATGTATTCAAAATTTCTGATGAGGGGTATGATAATGAAATATTGTAAGGTACCCTAAACATCAACTATAGAGCATCTAATATCTTATTTGACTATGGTCATACCTTTTATTTAACATATGAATAATTTACAATGGGTAAAAAATTTACACAAAAATGATTAGATGTTGAATTATAAGTGAAAATCCCAAATGGTATGATAATATTATATCATGTTTATGATTTTTATTTGATTATTTTTTGTTGGAATATGATTCCTAAAAATCTGTTTTTTTTTCACTATAGTTGAATTTGAGGTTTTTTCAGTATGATTTGACTTTATTTAGATAAATATCCCATCCATTTCCTAGTAAGGGAAGTCACATTTGACATTCCAAAGCAAACTATGATTATCTATCAGTACGATGACAAATATGAACTTCTTATGGAAATAAAATCCATTATATAAGTATTGATTCCTATCCAAAAGGTATTATTATCTCAGATGGTTGTGGAGAAACTCAAAATCGAAGATATTACAATTATACATAATTTTGTTGATATATGTCAGGAATATTTTCTAGATATTCAACTGAATCATGAGGTTGAGTTTTAAATAAAACTCATAAATAGGTCTACACATATTTTAGAGACACCATATAGAATAGACATTATTGGGTTTTAAGTATTGGAAAATAAATAGTAAGATAATATTTACTAGGGATTTATTCATCTAAGTGTGTCACTGTGGGGTGAATGAGTTTTTTTGTTAAGAAGAAATATGAATTAATGTGACTTTGAATTGATTATTTATAACATAACATGATCAATACCAAGAAAAAGTATCATATACCCCATATTGATGACTTTTTTGATTAACTTCATAGCTTTCAATACTTTTCCAAGATTAAACTTAATTTTGGATATCATGAATTGAGGGTTTAGAAGGAGGATATACCCATGAAAACAATCTATATAAGGTAATGACAATATACATTTATAGTGATTCCATATTTTATTACAAATTCCCCTACTATCTTCATGGATTGAATAAATAGAGCCTTTAGAGATTACATTGACCAATATTTGGTAGTATTTATATAAAATACTATTATATATTTAATGATATAAAATGATCCAAAAAATCACTTGAGGATCATGATAAAGACCGTGGTAAAGGAAAAAATTAATGAAAAATTTACCAAGTGTGATTTTTTGTTTCATAATATTTCATTATTAATTCATATAATATCTAATGATGGTATATCAGTAGATCCTCTAAAGATAGAAGTTGTTGATTGTTAGCCCAAACCAACCATTATTACCGAGGTCTATAGTCTTCTTGGATTTCCTAGAAATTATATTTTATTTGTGGGGAATTTTTAATGACTATCTAATCCACTCACCTTGTTAACTCGTATGGGACCTATGTTCCGTTAGAAAGATTAATGTGAATAAAACATTAAGGAACTAATAATAAGATCTGTCAGTGCACCAATACTCACATTACCCTAAAGTAGAGAAGGGTTTGAAATATATTTTGTTTCATCCAAGAAGGGTATGGGATGTGGTTTCATACATAATGATATGTTGGTAGCCTATACCCCATGTCAATTGAGGTCTCGTGAGTAAAATTACCCAACTCATGCTTTGGAGTTAGTTGTGGTAGATTTTTTCATTAACGATATATAGATATTATTTGTATACAAACAATTTGTGATATATATAATGATAATTAAAATTTAAAGTATATTTTCAAATTGAAAGAGCTTAATATTAACTAGTGAATATGGTTTGAGCTGATTAAATATTATGATTTCTTAACACATTACCACCATGGGGAAGCGAACAAGGTGGATGATGATCTGATTCAAAAGGATCATGCTTGATTTTATATGATCATAATCACAAAATTTATAATATTTATGGATTTTCAAAGGATGGATATAGAAATATTTTGGGAAGGGGGAAAATATTATATTTTTCAAAGGAGTGTTTAACTATTTATACATGTTAGTATTAATGAGGTGCATGAGTAAGATGTGGAAATTTAAAAGAAGTTTTAAAATTTTCCTAAGTTCAACCTTGATTCTTATGGAATGATAAGTTTCAAGAATAGTGTATATATCCAAAAAATTCCATATTCAAACGAGCTATTGGATAAGTATCATAGTTCATCATTATCTATTAATCCTCAATGTACAAAGTTGTATAGAGACCCAAAAGAGTATTTTGGGTGGGAAAACATGAAGTGAGTTATTGATGAATATGTATCTCAATGTGTGATATATGTTAGAAATTTATGGTTGAGAGGAAAATGTATATGGGGATGTTATAGCAATCACCCAAAAAAGAATAGAAATAGGAAAACAATAATATGGATTTTTTCCTAGGACTCCCCAAAACATTTAATGTCCAAAATCCTATATGGGTTGTAGTTAATCGCCTTACAAATTCATCACACTTCACTTCCATAATAAAATATTTATATGAAGATAAAATTTATGGAATATATATTATTTAAGTTGTAAGGTTTTATGATGTACCACATTCTATTGTATCTGGTCAGGATCTATGTTTTACTTTGATGTTCTGGAGAATTCCTCAGAAATATTTGGATATAGAGTTGAGTTTCATAATGACATATCATCCCTATATAGATCGACAGTCTAAGAGAACCATTTAAACCTATGAGGATATGTGGGCATCATGTCTTATATATTTCCAAGGTGGTTGGGATCAACACCATCCTATGATCAAGTTTTCATACAAGAATAGCTTTCACTTGAGAAATCATTTGGATCCTCATGAAGCCCTCTATGGAAATAACTGTATAAATAAAACGTGATAGGATGAATTTACAGAAAGAAAGATACTTGAACTTTATTTATCTGAGGAAATGGTAGGTAATTTTAAATACATTCAATTACATTTCAAGGCAGCTCAAAGTAGATAGAAAAATTATGTTAACAATCCTTAGATTAATTAGGATTTTAATGTTTGAGTTAATATTTTTTTATGAATTTAAAAATTCACTAAGGTAATGGGATTTATAAATAATAAAAATATATTCCCTAGCTATATTTACCCTTTCATGATTATAGATTGAGTGGGACAATATCTTATCACACAGAGCTTCCACTGAACTACTCTCAATTTCACACTATGTTCTTGTATCTCTCCTGAGAAAGTACATAACTGATCCATAAAATGTACTAAACAATGAGTTCATACCATGGATAATAATATTTTTTATGAATATGAACCAATACAAATATTGGATCATAGATATAAAGTGATAGAAAATAATACCACTCACCAAGTTAATGTTCTCTAGAGAAATCAAATATTCGAAGAAGCTACTTGGGAACCTAAAGATGTGGTGAAATTGAAATATCCTTATTTTATTTATAACAGGGTGATTTATTTTGAGGAAAAAATTAATTTTAAGGGGGTTATAATGTAATAAATTGATATTTTATGAATTATTTATATTTAAATAAAAATTTCCTTGATAGTTTGAGATCTACACAACACTAAGTTTAAATGAACAACGATATACTATTAAAATATTTTTATGTGACAGTTACTCCCTAGCTATGGGATTTGTGGGTATGAAAAATAATTACTAAAATATGTAAAATTCATGGCTATATATGTATAAAAAAAATTCAATTGTTTTCAATTAATTATAAATTAAAGTAAATATCATTTGGAAATAAAAATGATGTTTTTGTAAAAACCTATTTTTATGTGCACAATATATTTTTATTAATTAAATTAAATTATTAATTATTATTTTATTAATTTAATTAATTTTATATATTATATATTAAATTAATAATTATAATATTCATTAAATATTTTTATCTAAGCATGTGACATGAATAAACCAAGTTTTATGGTCAATTGTTTTCTTCTTCTAAAAAGCCAGTTTCGTGGTGTTTTGTTAGCTTATTTTTATAATCAATTTCATGCAATTACATAGATTAAATCTTGAAAATTTTATTCTATATTTTTAATCTAGTGTTAAAACAATGAAAAATAAGTCTTTTTTAGTTTTTATACATTATGAATAGTAATCGTGATAAAATTTATCAGCGCGGTAAATGGGAAATTAGGTTAATCTAGTTTAAAAATTAGTGAAAAGGCCATAATTTTTCAAAAAAATTATTATTTTATGAAGGTAATTCATCACTTATCACCTTAGGTTTGAAATTTATATTTTTAATGGAATCATTTCCAAGAAGACGAACTATATAATCTTTAATGAAAATAAAGTTACAAGGTGTCATTCTCTTAATATTAAATATCTCTTATGTGTTCATATAGGGTTAAGGGAAGGTTATAAATGAATATAAATGTCTATGTTGATAATAATGATCTTTTTTTGATGATGTAATTATATTAAAAAAATTTATTAATTAAATAATTACATTAAATTTCTATGCAACACTAATACAATATTTATTTAATAAATAGAAAAATAAAAAAATGATTTTAAAAAAATAAAAGTAATGTAATATGAGTTATTGATAGTATTACATGACTTTTATAGATAAATATAACATATAAATAATTTTTAAAAGTATTATATTATAATTTAATGTTTTTATTTGTGTCTTTATTGTCAAATTAAATGAATAGTTTTAAAATTTAAATTTTCGATATTATATAATAAATAATATTTATTAATTGATATGAAACTCATAAAAATATTATATTTGGCCATGTGAGTGGAATATTGGTGAAAAAATAATCCATTATCCATTCATGATTCACTTTTCCAATTATGGTAACATTTGTATCACTTAATAGTTAAAACATTTGTATTGTTATTAATGTAAAAAAAATTCAAAGTGGTTAACAAAAAAGATAAGATTTATAATGACAAAAAAACTATATAAATTTTATTGGATGATGTTTTTTCAAACATTGACACTTTTTCTTCAAATTCATGGCCATTAGGATTTTTTTTCAAATGAATCTATTATATTTTAAATCTTTTAAGAAATCCCAAGAGTTACCCTCCTCTCAATGGAAACCTCCTCCCCTAAATTATTTACTCCTTTTTATCCTTTTAGCTTGACCATCCCATACTAAAATCCCATATCAAATTCATTATACAAATTAAATTGGATATGGTATTACTAAAATATGAACCCTATGATCCTTAAGAGGATATCTAAATGAGTTCTTTCAAAGAATATGATGTTAGAGTGCTTTTGAAATATGTGGAACATGAGGTAAGGGTTTATCATCTCAAGTTATCATATTTGGGAAATATGTTATGACATACAAGTATATTCTTTTTTTAGGTGTATATACTTCCATATTACATGTTATATCTGGATTATCCATCTGTTTATGAGATTTAAGGATTTATTTGTAGTTATTCATTCATGGGACTTACGATTTAAATAATACCAATGCGATAATAGATTTTTTTAATATCATCATTTAACAATATCTCTTATGAATAAGTTCACAATGATGAAATATTATTTTATAACTCTCAAGAAGCTCCTGAATTTTATTCTCTTATAGTTATTATTTTCAATACATTTATTTTATTCTTTTTACTCACCTTAATTACACAATATAATCAAAAAATACTTATAAGGAAAACTGAAATAATTTATCTCTCCAGTTATAAATACTTTCTCTTCAATGTCAAAGTTTTCTAAAAATGTTTTAAAAAATGTTCTTACTATTCTCTAATTATTATTTAAATTGTCTTTTACTCATTTTTTATTTTTTATAAAATGGAAGGAATATTTTTTTTCAAATGAGGTACTTTTTGAATTTTGGAAATTATGAAAGGAATATTATTTTACTTATACAATATGAATAGAATTCCTCACTGTCATAACTACTCAATTATTTGAGGAGTTTTTTTTTCAATTTTTCAATTTTAATTTCAATGAAATTTTTTCCCTTATTATTTGTGAATTTTTTAGATATTAAATAATAGATTTCAAAGAAAAAAGGATATTTTCCTCAAGAAATGTTTTGACTTATCTTGTAATTACATTTTTTATCTAAGATGGCATTATTTGATGTTAATTATGTTTTTCTAGGGATATGATCCAATGATAACATCCTTATTCATTATATGGATGATTTATGAATATGATTACTTGTTTTTATTGAAACGTGTTCCCTTTCCATAGGTTATTCTATGATGACAAGAAGAAACGTTTATGAAACCCATTTGTTTTTTATAGGTTATGTTATGATGAAATGATTGTTAAAAGCATTTATTTTAATGTGTGTTGATATGATGAATGTCTCATGATCTTATTGAACACATAAGTAATATTTTCTTGATGTTATTGGTGGGCCAAAAATTATATAGTTTTCTATTTCATTGGATAAATATTGATAACTCATGAGATAAATGAGACTAGAATGGGTAATGAAATTAGTTCAGTAAGGGGCTATGTACACTATAATAGTCGTGGGATTAAAATTTTATTACTACGATGGTTTGTGGATTAACCCAAATCCACTAGGATAGTATTAAAAATGATCCTTGACTATTATGGAAATGATTTTATATTCTTATGTGTATACCAAAAACTCATGTCTGATGCCTATGTTATAATCTCATGTCTCATGTTCTTTGATTCATTTATGATTTATGTCTTATGAACTATGAATTTTTATGGCATTAATCAATATTATGATCTATCATATGTAAGGTATTGTTTTTATAGTGTTATTCTCATTTTCACATTTTCTTATGACATTGTTATGTCGATATATCCCTTTTTACCCTTATTATGCATTTGAGATCACTCTTTCTTATGTTTCCTCTCTCAAGGTTACGAATGAAGGAATTGTGTATGATATAAATAAGAAGGGTGATAGTTATAATGGACATAGTGGGAGAGGATGTAGTTCAATTATGAATTAATTGTTTATGTATTAATCTTTCCAAATTCACTAGAACAACACGATTATGGAATGGAGTGTTACGTTATGTGTTAAATATTCATATTAAAAGATAAAACATATATGTACATAAAGTATGGGTCGCTATATTTTTCATTGAATGCATCCTATTGATATCTACAAGTTGGATTTTTGATATTACATGAATATCACACATTATCATTTAAATATTGGAACTAAGTAGATTCCAGAAGACAGAAAATGGTGAGGTGGATCTTCTATCTTCAAATGGTGAAAGTGTCATGACTTAACCTAGGTTAACCCCAAACCGGGCACCCGAGGAGATCCAAGATAAGGAATGAAGGGTGTTCATGATCCCCACAGGCTGGAAACTAGTGTCGGGCATCCACATAGAAGAGAAATAAAATGATTTATCCCAACAATAAACAAATAAATGAACATTATAAAGATAAACTTATAATCCCAAAATAAGTAAATACAATATACAAATTGAAATTAATTTACAAAGATGAATAATACAAAAAAATGAATGATAAAACCCAGCTGAATCTAACTGTAATGACATGTACATGTGATTCTAAGTGTCACTCTATGATGCCAAAAGTTACCATCACCCTTGGCAGTCAAACAAATATGGAACATGCACCACTATATAAAAACAATAATGAAATATAGACATGATTATTAAAACTCATAAGTCAAGACCAAACAAACCTTTCTCAATGCAAATACTTTGATATAAAATAAATATCAACTTTATGTTTGAAATTCAATATATAAACGTACTCTTTTTTCCATACAATTTTCCAGATTAAAATAAATCTTGATCCATATCAATTTTTTCATAAAAAATAACATCTTTTTCAATGAAATAATCATTAGTATTTGAAAGACAAAGGGTGAATGATTGTGAAAATG
This sequence comes from Viscum album, assembly GCA_963277665.1. Lineage (NCBI taxonomy): Eukaryota > Viridiplantae > Streptophyta > Magnoliopsida > Santalales > Viscaceae > Viscum > Viscum album. Next base: position 790,412,633 of record OY728166.1, read on the forward strand.
GGTTTCCAAAACATTTTTCATTAACACTAGAAAACCAATTTATCATTTTTAGTAAGAAACCACATTGTTCAATAAAACAAGATAAACAATTATCCAATAAGGGAAATAGAAGATTTCACATAAGAGAATCAAACCAATCATTTACCTCAATCATCCATAGTTAGTATATACTTTCCAATAGACATGGGAGTAACCTAGGAGCTCAAGAATAATCTAAAACATACTAATACATGTTGAATTATCCCAGAATGTATGCCTCACTCGATGATATCAAATATACCTAACACGATCGACCACTCTGCATGTGGCACGTACCGAGGGGTCCAATCCCAGAGAATGAAAACTCAATATATCCTCATGTTACGGACCACTAGATAGTGCATAACCTAACTAGTTGATCAATAATTATTAGAAAATTCTATAGTATTTCCAGGTTCTCCATTACAATTGTAAGACGAGGGTGTTCCAAAAAATTCAAAATGAGCATCCAATAACTTATACATATATAATAATTTACACAATAGGAATCACCCACATCACTCAAAGGATCAATCTCTTTCCCTAATACTCCTAGATCATAAAGGAGTCTGTAATGAGTATCTCCCATTTCTACAATAAGTAAACGAGTCACAAGTAGTCCATAGTGAGGAAGCCCCACCCATTTACATAAATGTATAAAGAGGATTCCAAATTTAGGAAATACAATCCATTTAACATCAAAAAGGAAATATAATTATCCAAGGAGTATTTTTTTAAAAAAAATCCATTATCACAAAAGTGACGAACATGCCTCCAACATCCTTTCAGAAAACCACCATTTAAAGGCACCAAAACCATCTTTCAAACAATGAAAAAGAATAACATTTACTATATGAAAATCATTTATAAAATTCCATTTAATATTTCACATCACATTTTCAATCCAAATCCACTTACATAAAAATTTACAAATGTACTACACATCACTAACATATGTCAAATCAATTTTGAAATCCAAATACACACTTCCTTTAAATTCAAAACCACTTGTAAAACCTTTTAAAAAAACAAAAATAATCATTTCACATTTCAAAAATATATTTAAAATTAACATAATTATTTAGGTATCACAATTTATATGTAAAATCTAATGAGGCATTTCATCGAACACCTAGTGTGGAACATCTAAAAAAATAATTCCATTTATCAAAAAATAAGAAAAAAATAACCTCTTTTCACCCAAAAAAAAATAATCAAAATATATCACATTGATATTGAACATATAATGGAGTTTTTAAAATCAAGAAACTATTTATTCATAAATATAAAGGAAATTTCAAAGGGAAAACAACATCAAACTCATAGAACTTCAACAACGCACACGCAAAATCACACCATGAAGGTTAAAACAGAAAATATATATCAAGATGAACACCAAGAATACAAAAAAACCAACATAAAGCAAGGAGAAAATTGAATTCTATGACCAAGATACATTATGATAAGAAATAATCTAGAGGGAATGGATGTAAGGGTAAGAGGGAGAATACACGAGGAGATTACCTCAAAAACCTCACTTAAATATGGAAGAAATCCCTATATCTACATCAAGGGAGGAAGGAATAATCTGGAAGAACCAATTAGGTGTCCCCTTAGGGTCACACACACCAAAGGGAGGGAGAAATGGGAGGATTTGGGGTTAGAATTTCATATGGGTAGTTTAGAAATTGCATAAATTTTTAGATATGGGAAGAAAACTTGATTTACAAAAATATGAAACTACAATGTGCTCCATATAGGACACACCTAGTCACCTCCATGGGATAGATATAAGGTTTCCAAACTGTGCACAAACTATACCAAATTCTACTTTATTCAGACAAAAACTCCTAAACCCTTGCCGCATGGTTTTATAAACTATATGCAATCCGTTCACTATGCATATTCCACCAAAACATAACATGCACAGTTACCTTGAGAAGGCCATGTAGTTTCCAAAACCATGCACCAATCATGCTCAGATATTTTCCAAGACAAAAAAAATCATCCTTCCCCCAAAACTAAAGGGGGATATAAAGAATACACATGGTCCCAAATATGCATCATGGTTTATCTCAAAATTTAAAACTTGTCACACCCATGACTGAAGATAAAATCCATGATTAAAAAATGAATGAAAACAAAGGATGAAAAGAAAAGACATGGCGGGAGAGTAAGACAAACATAATTAATAATTGGTGATTACCATCTCACTTTTCCCAATATATTTATTCATGTATTAAATATTTGTTATTATACACCATCGATTACCATGAAAATAATATTTATATTATTTTTATACATAATGGATTTTAATTTTATATTTGGAAATAAATTTTGTCACTTTTATAAGGATAACATGTGTTTTGGGGTTGTGTAACTTAATAATGGATTTTATATACATGAAATTTAAGGCCCTATTTTAGTAATTAGTAAAAAATTCATTGATAATTACTCATATCCTACAAACCTATGGAACCTCAGGATTGATCATGTAAACAAAAATTGTTTCATAAAACTACATCAAGCAGTAAATTTAGACTTTATTAAGTTGAAACCATTAGATGTATGACATGATAGTTTACAAGGTAAAATTAGTGTAGTTAATTTCCGTAGTAAATAACTAAGATCCATATACCTAATAGAGTTTATTTATAAAAATGTGTGTGGTCCATTTCCAGTAGATGAAAGGGGTGGTTTTTCTTATTTCATTAATTTTATCGATGAATTTAGTCGGTATCGTTATATCTACTTATTGAGGTAATAATAATATTACATTAAAATATTTGAGGAATATCAAAATGAAATAGTGAATAAGATTTCTCAAAATGTTAATAATATTTTCTCAAATAATGTTGGGGAATATTTAAATAATGAATCTATTGATCACTTAAAGGATTGTTGGATAGCTTCTTAGATAAGTCCATCTTATGCACCTTAGTGGAATAGTTTTAGTTAAAGGTTGAATCATGATTTTTTTGACATGTTAATATTGATGATGACTCATGAAACTCCATCCTTATCCTTTTGGGGATATTCCCTATAGGCTACAACATATACACAATACCAAGATATAGCTAAAGTGGAACTTGGGATTATATATAAGTTATGGTATATCAATAAATCTAGTTTATCACACATATATGTATGGGGATGGAATGAATTTTTTAAAGACTATACCTATCGAAAAATTATCATCTCAAATATTCAAGTGCATATTTTTAGGTTATCATGTCTAAACAAATGGATATTTCCAAAATAATTGATTAGTTTGAATGGTGAATGTGTAAAAATGAAAAAAAAAGTAGAGAGGGAAGACTTTTCAAATAGAAATAGTTGGATAATGATTTAATTTGATGAATGTGTTTCTATAGAATCACAATAGTCAGTATAGGAATAATCATCAAAATATGCAGTGGGAGAAGAAGATGTTCCTGAAACACAAGTACTGAGTATGTCTATAAGAGAGGTTAGAGAACTAAATAAGTATTGTTTTCTTATCACCGCATTCAGTGAAACATTAATCCATGTGGATAATAAACCTATAAACTTAATAGAAGCATTATATTTAAACAATAATAATAATTGGAAAGAATAAATAATTTTTGAAATGGTGTCAATGTATAAAAATCAAGTTTTTAGTTTGGTAGACCCTTTTAGATAATATAATTCCTATTCTATGTAAATTATTATTCATGAAAAACATTGAAATAGATGGGTATGTGAGGACCTATATAGCATGACTTGTTGAAAAATGTTTCATGTATGTCCGAGGAATCAAATTTCAGCAATCCTTCTCTCTAGTCATAATGATAAAATCTATCTGATTATTACCTAAAAAATCAGCTTTTCATGATTATAAAAATTTGAAAATTGATATAAAAACTAATTTTATTAATGGTAATTTTGTTGATTATTCCTATATTACACATATTCAAGAGTTTATTATATATAAGAGTCCAAATAAATTATTCAATATATATAGATCCATATATGGATTGAAGCAGGAATCTCGATCATGGAAAGTTCATTTTTATGAGGACATAAGAGAATATGATTTCATTAATAATGAAAGAGGCCCATTTATCCATAAGAAGTTAGTGGGATTGCCATTATTTTCCTATTATTATATGTTTATGACATATTGTTAATGGGAAACAAATTTAAAGTCCAATAGTTAGGGAATACTTGGTCAAATGAATGCATCCCCATGAAAGACTTAGTTGAAGAAGCTTTCATTATACGGATCAAGATCTATTAACATAGATCTTAGAGGTTGATTGGGCTAAGTCAATGTAAATATATTGAAATGTTTCTAAAATTACATAATATTAAAAAAAGTAGAACTAATTTTTACTAGTTTCACATGGAATTAATTTATTGAATAATGTGTGTCCACAAATAAGAGAAGATTTAAAGAATGGGTAAAATTACTTATACTTCAATAGTTTAATCTATCCTATATCCCATGAAATATAGTAGGATTTATGTTTCTTTTTCATTAATTAATGTGGTTAGATATCAGGGGTAATATTATAGAACTATAAGGGAAGCAGTTAGATATTTCAAATAGTACTTAAATAAAAAGAAGTGATAAAATCATGGTAAATCGAGAGGAAGGAACATTAGAACTTTATGGGGGAAATGAACTTGTATTCATATGGATAAATTTGATCTAAAATCACAATATTCCTATGTCAATTAGGAATATTGGATCATTAAATATAGTGGTTTCAATATCTATATATACAAAATATGATGTGAATTCTAATCCAGATAAAGAATTAGTATAGACATGAAAAAAATTTGATTTAGTTCATGGATTCATACCTAGAATAGTGCTCACTAATATGTCAGAATATATATAGAGGAAATAAGGAGTATACTTATATATATCTCCACCTAAGTGATTTTTCACTCAAAGAGGTGAATTCACAATTATAAAAGTATCCACAGAGGATAACATGGAAGAAACCCTGACTAAATTGATAACTGAGTAGATGCATGATATAATCTTGTGAGATCTAGTAGGATGATAATTTTAAGCACATAGATATAGTTATTGTTGGATTGTTGTGATAGTAGGTGGATTGGACTCAACTACAATGGGTATTTTTTTTACAATTACATATATAAAGTTTGATATATGCATGTGTATTTTCTTAAAATAATAGTGTTGATACTTCTATATCCACTTTTTACATGGTAATGTCATTAGATTACACTTCATATCAAAAGTTTATATTATTTCCCAGATATAATATTAACCTCATGATACTGTGAAAATATTCATAAATATATGTATTGTAGTATATATACATCGTACTTACTGTATATAGATGATTCTAGAATATCTGGTGTCAGGGGCTCATAAGCAACGAGTCTTCTTCTAATGACTTTCTCACTTAGGAATCTCAGGTAGATAAGATCATAAGGACTAACCCTCTAATAATAATACCACATGATTTAGGTTTTGTTGGTTGTTCTTATATATGATCATGTTTATTGGTCTCTTGACTAGAGATAATTATTTCTGTTTACCATTTGAAAACATACTTTTATGTAAGAAAAAAACCACAACATTAAAGTTGTAGTGAGGTAGCTTGTATTAGACATGTCAATGGTGGTACGACATTAATTGAATGATCAAGATGGAATTTGTCACATCAAAGTTTTGGAAGAGATATCTTGGGGGCCTATATTAACCATTATGGTAGTACCTTTATTAAATCCATTGACATGGTGATTCTAGGTTATTCCTTCTTGTAATGTCAATAAATAAATAAAGCAATAAAATATGATGACATAAAGTGTACATGCTTCTTTATGAGATATCATGAGACAAAGTGGTATCATTATATATTATGTGTTCATAGGATGGTTTTGTGGATATGACATTCATTCTCTCCTTTGGGTGCATAATTGTTTTTAGATACCACTATTGTTCTATGAATATGAATCAATTCATTCAAGATAATCGCCTAAAAAGTTACAAAAAATGTGTATCCATATGTTCTATCTATTCAGATGAAAATGAGTTTATAATGAATTAGATCCATGTGTTGGGGTCAGTTAATTTCTAATTGGGAATGATAAAAAGTAAAAATAATTCTATTATATTATTATTATTTATAATAATAGTGATTTAATTAATTTCTCATGGAATTCATAAGTTATTTATGTATATTAGGGAATATGATAAAATATAATTTATCAAACTAACATAACACATTCAAGGTAAAATAAATTATTATAATAGTTTACAAGGTGAGAAAATGGTTTTATTTTTATCACATGTCAAGTTATATATTTCACAATATAGTTATAAAATTTTTTGATTATAATGACCAATTAACAAATTTATAACTGTTTTTTTTTGTTTTTTTATGGTTAAGTTTCATAGGGACCAAAAATTAATTAATAGAAACATAATCCCTAATATAAATAGATGTTTTAATATAAGAATGTGTCATTTATACTCTTCCATGAATTTGAGTGTTCCTACCTCATCTCACCATAATTGTAGAGAGAAAAACCAAATAGAGAACAATCCTTGACCAATTACCTATCCTTAAATAATCACATGTTCTTCACATGATCAAAGGTAAATAATAAATAAATTATATTTCTTATTCTATAACCTAAGAATCAAATAATGATGATCTATGAGTTGTTGTTCATGTTTTAATGATCTTGAGGATGTCTGTCTTAGCACATTCGATGTATAACACAATGATAGTGGACATATCAAATTGATGATTCCAAACAAATAATTCATCATTTATGGCTTCATTAAATTTTTTATTCCAATATAAATGGAATTAAACATGGTCTTTTAAGAAATTAAAGAAATATTTTTTGTGGGTTTTGTGTTTCTAAAAGGAATCTGAACCCAAAATTTAAAATTATGCACTTTCACACTTCTTCTACACCCTTGGCTCCTCCAGTTCTCAAAATCTCATACTATGAAATTTAACAAGGGAGGTTACTATGAATTTTTTTATCAATATCCTATAATTATCCACCCATAATAACCTATAAAATATTTGTTCCATCAAGTGATATCATTTGGCTATAAAATATATAATTCAGAATACAATAATGAAAATTATAAGTTTTCATCATAACTAGGAACTACTATGACCTTTTAATTAAACAAATATCCAAATGACATTATCATATAGATTGAAAAAAGAACAAATATAGTCGTGATATATGTACTTAATTAATAATCAAAACTATTAATATTTAGGTAATCAATTGTACACAGTACTTTGCTCTAGGGCACCAAATCCAATAGATTCTTCCGAGGGATTGTACCAACTTGGTTGATCTATAGAAATTATATGAGGTTTTAAATGGTGAATCAGATATTGTTATAAAATCCATGGTGTGAGGAGGAAATAATTTTCCAAAATGATAAGGGGGGACATGCCATTGTATTAATTATCTGAACATTTAAATGGATGAAATTAAAATGATGATATTGGGGATGTGTCCATTTCAAATGGATGAAGTTTTATATATAAAATTTTTGATGAGGACACCATAGATTTACTAATGGTTACTAATCAATGGTTATGTTCCATCAGGATTCCTATATAAATCGAGTTCATTTTTATAACACCTTGATATTTTAAAAGAACACTATATTTGATAGGGAATACAACACTCAACACATAGATTAAACGAACCTTGAAATATTATTAAAATATGAATGTCAAAACTATTCCATTAAGTTTTTGAGTATTATTAGGTTTAAATTATTTATTAAAAATATATAAATTAGTAACCAATATAATTATTTTTATATATTCTTTGGAAATAAGAAATCATTTTTTAACAAAAAAATTAATTTTTTACAAATATTTTTTATTAATTTTGCATGACACAATTATTAAAAAAAATTAATATTTTAGAAATTATATTTTATTATATGAAAATATTTCTTGAAATCAAGACATATCTATTAAAATAAGGTTAAATTATTTTATTTTTTAGAAAATATTTATTTTTTAGTGAGTAGTAAAGAATATCTATTTGTGTCAAAACTGTCAATTAATTTAATAAAATACATTATTTAAAAGGCCCATTATTTTTTAAACTTAATTTAAAATTAAAATAATTATTAATTATTTATATTTAATCCAATTAATTACATTTAAATCATCTTTATGTAGTATTTTATTATAAGTTAATTCTTAGTCATAAAAAATCATTTGTCTAAAAAGTGTTTTAATGTGCCTAATGTTTCTCCATTTTAATTATTAAATGTAACCTCTAAAGAATAATTATTTATTTTTTGTATAAATTATATATCTTTTTTATATATTTAAATTCATATAATGATGATTTCTATATATATAGTTAATATGGGATCAAAATGTCCTTGAAAAATTCATATTTCAAAAAACAACTTGTTAATGCACTAGAGAGTTTTATTTTAAATTAAATTCTTAAAACCCTATGAATTGAATTTGATAAAATACATTACATATTTTAAATCACAATAAATTATATTATACAATACATTCAACTAATTTTTTTCTTCATAATGAATAGTAGAAAAGTTAAAAAATTGTTATTATGGTGCACAATTAAAATGATAACAGGGAGTAGCCTTATAGGTATAGAGGATAACATGTTTAAATCATTTTTTAGTGTTATAGGCATGTTTATTCCTTATCTATCATCTGATATGTTATTTTTCAATTTTTGAGGTACTTCTATTGAGAGTGACAGTCCATTATTGAATAGTATTGTTCATAAGAATCATGAAACATCTAAGGATTGTGTTTATTTTTGAAGCATAAATTTCTTCATGTAAGAAAAAATTAAGTATTATAAGTAACATAATGGGTTATGAGTTTATGTTTGATCATATGTTCAAACACATAGACACCCATTTTTAGGTTCTAAGTGATGGGCTTTTAATGTTATTAATGATATTTTGGGAAAAATTATATTGGGTTCAGATATATAGAACCTTAACATTTAACATGAAGGATTATTTGGGAAGAATACTATTATATATTTATAGATGTATGTTTAAGGGTATGAAATAACCTTTTAGGATATAAACTTCCTTCATATTTATGTTATTGATGTTATTTGGGATATATTGTTATTAATTTAAGGAATGATCTATGTTAAAATTTTGGTTTTATTGTTTTATTTTATAGATTATTATATTCATATTCATTTTGGGAAATATTTTATATTGTAATTACCATATTGGTTTTAATAATTATAGGAGTAATAACTTAGTACTCTATTTTAAATCTTATGATCTATTAAAAGTTTATTTTAGGGCCTCAAAAAATAATTTTAGACATTCATTCCTTAAAGTCATCGGTGAAGTGGAAATTGATCAAATAACAATGAAAGGATCAATTTTTTTGTGGAATAAAAACATATCAACTAATTATATTTTTTGGTGTTCCCTATTTTGATAGCAAAAGAATCCGAAAACTCTAGGAAAAGTATCTTAGAACAAAAATGTTATCCAATTATCTTCATTTTTTGATTAATTAATGGTCTTTTAAATCATCACTGATTTATGGTTTTGTGGATTTAAAAACTCTATTTTTTTAAAAAAAATTGGGGACGAAGCCTATTTATTATCGAAATAAAGGAAATGAACTCTTTTTATGGGTAGAGGAAACCCATTACATGGATAGTAGTCCAATTTTGTATTAAAGACCCTAACATATCCCTAAAAGCCCATAGTTTTTGGCCCAAAGGACCATCAGTGAATAGAACTACAATAAATACCAAGCTACTATATTGTCTACTAAAGTACTACCTCCACTATAGTTTATGTTACAGTGCCTACCACTACTATAGTGTTTTTGGTGCAATAGTTCCACCTTAGCTGTAGATCTTAACCATATACTGTTATAGTGTTGCTTCAGTAACCTTTGCCTAATGGGTTTGGAACCCCAATCCGTGATCATGAACTTTCCAAATATCAATGATATCTAACACTCTCCATAATTATTAATGAGTATACCAATAGTAGGTAGAGGAAATTTATAGAGCCAAACCTCCCCACTATGTTATTCCTTTTATGTGACATAATCTCTTGGTAGAGGAATAATTCCCCAGTACAACATGTGAATTCCACTGAGTAGACAAATGACCAATGCTTTTCTACAATAGAGGGGTTACAACTAGTTGATCGAGTACCCATTCACTTATAAAATAAGAGGTTTCCACTTATTAGGTAGAGGACTTCATACAACATGAGAGTTCCACTCATTAGGTTGAGGGCCCATTCCCTAATACAATCATAAGATTACACTTAGTGGATATCGGACCCGTGCATTGATACAATTGTAGGGTTCCACTCAGTAGTTAGAGGAACCTATAACTGATATAATTGGAGGGTTCCACTTAGTAGATAGAGGAACCATTCCCTAATACACGTTAATGGATCTAGTCATTGTGTAGAGGACCCATTCCCTAATACAACAGGAGGGTTTCCCTCAGTAGGCTGAGGACCCATTCCCTAATACAATAGAAGGGTTTAACTCAAAATATAGAAGAAAAATTATTTTATATAATAAGGGGTTCCACTTTATTGTTATAGGAGCCATGTTCTAATAAAATATAAGGGTTACCATAAGTTGATCGAGGATGGGGGATTCCCAACCCCAATATCTCTCCAATGATCCTTTCCGATCACTTCCATTATAGATCCTTACCAAAAGAAGTGTATTTCTCATAACAGATCACATTGTATATCAAAAACCACTAAAAAGGATACCATTTTGTTCATCACAAAAAACAAATATCTGGATAGGCTACTCATGGGACAAAATCTGAGTTTATCCAAAATCTTGAAGAGCGCATGAGGACCATTGTCAGTATGTCAGGATAGAATGTTTAACCACTGATATGTCTTCACAAATGGATATGGATGACCAAATGGATCACACTATTGTGATCCTCACTAAAAAATTCTATATTTTCTATTCACTTTCCTCAATCGGACAACTAGTGGAAGAACAAATTTCACCATAACACACACAAACGATGCTTCGTGGACTCAATCCACAAGTAGGAATTAAATGATTGATATTGGTATTGAATCAACCCCCTCAATGTTAGTGTCACAACACCATAGTCATCCTGGAAATACGATACCATGTGAGGGAGGAATGCCAGATACTTGATTTCATAACATTAATAATAATAATAATAATAATATTATTATTATTATTATTATTATTATTATTATTATTATTATTATGAGGCACCACATAGAACTGATCCATGAGCCAGAAAAAGGTACCCAACATTGTTCATGAAATATTTTCCTCAATGTGAGGGTCACAATGCTGGAGATGGGTTACCAATTATATGTTACATTGTAAATATAATTCCAAAACATTTTTTTAATATTAATAATAAAATTATTATTAATATAAATTAAATTAATATTATAAGAGGAAATGGAATCTCTAATGCATGAAACGGGGATTCAAAATTCCCTAACATATCTACCACTCCCCACACTCATCATATTATATTTGAATAATAATAATAATAATTTTATAAAACGTATAAAAATACTTAATTTTATAAGTCTGGTGGGGCTGGCATGGCTATCTCCCACCACCACCTCACCCTTAGCATGCGTACACCCCTTTCCTCACTTATCATTTTCATTTATTATTATTAACAATATTATCTTTAGATAATATACACCATCATTCATGAATTCATGCCGAAGCTTTAGGGGAATCCCAAAACTCCCTCATAGTATTTGAAAACCAATTAAATTTAAATTAAACACTTTAATTACTTTACCACCAATCATGATGATAACTCCAAAAATGCCTCAACCTTACACTCCATCATTGAGTGGAGGTCTACAAACCTTTAATCCATAGTCACATCCATACTGAGAAACATTCTCCATGAGACCCTGTGCATGATCTACACTTAGAACTGATCCTATTTCACTACATGCCATTAAAACATGTCAACTGGGAAAAATGGGGATCATAAATCTAATCGTGAACTACATCTGATCACCCAACCTTCCCATCACAATTCGATCAAGAAACTGCACCCTCCGTACCATTCTAATCCATTGAAATATCACCATCCCACTCATTGTTCACAAAAACATTATGATTCTACGGGTTCGATCATGGTTGAACCTTCCATGATAATGTTGAACAACAACCCTCTAGGATAATGATGAAGAAAGAAAGGAATAGTTGGGGATAATCACAAAAATGTGTTATTCTTCATTGATTGATGTGATCTTGAACATTGATCGATATGTGAGAAACATGGGAAAAATAATTGTTCAAAAAAATAAATTATTGATTTTAATAAAATTAAAATTATCGATAGGGCTCATGTGAAGGTTGGATAATCACATAATAATAAAATTAGATAAGAATTCATGGTATAAACTTTTATAAAAAGTAATATAACCACAATTAACAAGCCATAAATTGATTTTGGATTGATCTTGGGTGAAGAAAACATCTATTAGTGATGAAGGTGATGATACCTCTATCTTCATCTCTTATCTCAGGATTATCCTCTATACAGTCGTCGTTCATTGTTCGATATCGATCTACCAACAAAGAACTTTATTCTCCTCTTAGATATAGAAATGGTTATGCGACTAATGGATGAAAAGAAATCATAAGAGGATATTTATATATTCTTTTAACTTGGAAATTTTATGAAAATAGATTGATAATTTATTTATTTATTTTAATTAAATTTACCCACAAACGGCTTCCTTAATTGGACTTATGATGCCCATCAAATTTACGTCAGGTCTAGTCTAAACCATAAATTCCAGATTCAACCATGGTTTCCTATTTCTGACCTACTTGTTCATTTGGGATATATTCCAATTTTTTAGGGAAAATATGCATGCATGATATAAAATATATTTAATATTTTAATAAAATTAATTCCAGGATCATTGAGACTCAAAATCATGTTCCGTATCTTTTTTTTGGCTTTGAAAATATTTCTTTTTATATTTCAAAGTCTTATGAGGCAATAATAGAGTATTTATATTATTCAATTATTAAAATATTTTTATCCTATAACAGCACAAACTAACATAAATGTGGGAAAATGAGCTCTCAACTGGGTCTTAGACTCCCACGAACTCCTCTAATTCATTCTTATACTTTGAAAAAACACACCCCTAAGGGAAATTCATTCCCATAAAGGGTATTTATCTACTTGTCATCAATGATGATGACTTGTTCAAATTGAAAACTACAATCTCACACCCTTACTTACCTATGTCGATATTGTATAATGAGTCACGATAATACCTCCTCATCTGAGACATGTAGAGAATAAAAGTATCCAAAACTACTATATTTATTAGGTTTAATGCCACATAACCTCGCCAAACTAACACAGTTGAAGGAAAAGGTCATATGATCCTCATAGATAGCCTACTGTCCTAGCCAAAAATCATTGAACCTCAACAAGGTGAGATATCTCAGAATATAATATCTCTTCATCGAGCTCCAATTACCTCTATCATTAAACAATGAATGATTCCTAGAGTTTTTCAAGTAGTCCTTATAATCGATTAAAATAACTATAACAATTTTAAAACTATTACTTGAAAACATGTCATATGTATCACATGATCCAACTCGAATGCTAAGGACATGAGAGTACCATCATAAAAGACTACCACAAAACAATCAAAGAATGGTTAAGGATTTAAATCATAAGTATTGTGGACAATATTAGGGTGTTTAACACACTAAAGGTAATAACCAAAAACTCAATGGAACTACAAAAACTGTAAGAATCCCTTCATGGTACATCCAAATCTCAAAACTGGAGTTAGTGATAACCCTTCCCGAGGTCAAACTCTGAGAACCACTTCACCCCAAAACACTAGTTTAATAACTCAATGATTCTCATGGGTGGATACTATTTCTCGCATCAACTGGTTCAAGATAAACCTATTCTCACCCAACATCAAGCACTCATTCAACACTTAGGATTATAACCCTAGGTTTCCCAGCTAAGCACAATAGGTCATACAAAACTCCTTTTTTTGAGAACTCTCAACCAAACCTTAAGATTTCAAAGCACATTGGGTACCGTTTTATATGTTGTTTTAAATATCAGTGGAAATATTGGGTAAAAGTATTTATAGAATCCTGACATTCATTGTGGGAAAAACCGTGGCATGTTAAGGGGAAATAATTCATCATACACCACTGTCACTGCATAAAGAAAAAATCTCATCGAAATCCACTACTCCAGAGGTATTAAAAAATAAGAAGTCATCAGTATCCTCTAGCACATGATCTCATGCTACTCAGCTCGGGATCACACCTTATTAAGGGTGAAAATTTCTCTCCCAACAAAATGAAAACACTACAATAATCACCAGTGGAAAAAACTGAGCATGGATTATAGGGAACCATTCCATACTGGGGAAAACATTATAGGCCCCCACTTCTACTATAGTAATATTTCATGCAAAGATATCCTTCCATATATAGTTAGGTTAAACCATTGACAAAAATGTGTAATCACTGATGGATCCTCAGAGAACCTCCATCACAAGGGTCATGAAAAGATGCCCCCACTAGTATCACAAGGTATCCAACATGGGCTATGTCCATGGGAAATGTGGCATATGACTCTATGCTATAACTATATCTAGAGCAGTGAAGACACATGTCATACCCTAAACAACACCCCACAAGATCCTCTCACATAAATCTGTTCATTCCCTTTCCCACATACTCATAATATACAAGGGACTCCTTGACTCCTTAGCACATCAAAATAGCATTATGCATACAATTCTAAGGAACTTGTCTACCACACATCAATAATATCCACTTTGAGTCATACTAACTCACACTCATGGTTTTGAATCATGACATAAGAACCCATCTCAGTGGGGGAAAGTGTCTCTCTTTCTTTCAAGTATGTATGCATATCAAACATCACTATCAAAAGTCTCTACACATTCCTAATGTCATCCTAGATGTGTCTTTCCACTAGGACCACTATCAAGAGGGGTTTTCTCCAGGAAGGAAATTCTCCACACAATATTAAACTAGTCCTCTACCACCTAAGAAGTGGGTTTGGGTCACCAAGGCACCTAGGATATATATATCTTTGCAACCCACAAAGTGAACTCAACAAAGGTGCATCATCTTTTAGTATCTTCAGAAGCAACAAATACACCAAAGAGAAGACTGGTCACCATTGAAACCATCTGATCAGTCATTTTCTGTACAAACTAAAAATATATAAACCACTACCTTGATTCAAAACTCTACTGCTAGAGGGTTTTTTCCATCATGGGACCTCATCGGTCTCTATCACTAGAATTCACATAACACTCTAAGCTTTCACATACCATCATCCTACCCTGCTAAAGCTATCGAATTCTCAATATGTGGATGATCATCTACCGGTCCATAAAAGGATCCAACCACTTTTCAATACTTGATATCACTGCTCGGTTCATTCCAATAGATAACACCTCATGGGTGGGCCCTTTAACTAAAGCCTCATCACTCAACTGGTTTTTTCCTAACACATTATTAAAAAACAATATGGATGTCATTAAAAAGTCATCTAAAAAGTTATCAAGATATACCAATATCAAAGAACGTATATATATGGGGGGATGACTTAAGAAGGATTGTCAAAGGACTCAATCCTATATGATGCATGTACCAATCTTCCATGTAACCAATGTCTTTTGATGATGAGTCGACAAGTAGTTAATAAGAGTCTTAGTTAATGGATATGTTGGTCGTCACACCAATACTAGGTTATCTGGCCTAAAATATTCCCTCAAGAAACTTTCAAATTGTTCCCCCAAGATCCAAACAAAACCTCATAAGGGGAAAAACTCCAAACATCATCATGTGTTCAATCCACCTTTGATACAAATATATCAAAACATGACCCACCATGGCCCACCTAGATGGTTAAAGGAAAAACTGAAACTACCCCAAGACTACCTTCCTATGATAGGCACTAGTGACAAGTGCGACAATAGATATACAAAATGATAGGCCTTTTTCTAAATTACATGTATTTATGCACCAAACCATATCCATACAAATGTGGACAAGAATAGTAATAACAAAAAATAACATCAACCGTAAAACCATGGATGTAATCACCTATAGGGAAATAAAAAATTATATAGCAGTGCAATCTAAAAATTAAATGGGAAAAATTCACGCCCAACTAGAAAAGAAGTCCTAGACTAAAAATAACTAAAAATAAGTTTTGAGAGTGCCTGAATCCAGATCTCAAATCCTTATATACCATATATAGAAAAATGCACCAAGGATTCCCTATGCTCTTTTGAAATCAGTATAAGAATTCATTTCATCTTGATAAGACATGATATGTGTGGGTAAAACCCATGTAGTGGTGAGTATAAACATACCTAGTATGAAACCCTAATAATCGAAGGGGGAGAAATAAAAGAAATTATAGAAGTAGTCAGATCAACCCAAAGAAATATGTAAATGAATCCCAACAATAAAGTTATGTATATATATACATGATCATATAAAAACCTATATGTGAGAGAAAGGGGATCTCAATCTCATAGCCTATCCTAGGATGATGAGTTTACCAACACATCCAACATTCCATCAACGATGATCAAAATCTTGAGTACCAGTCTAAAGAAGTAACTGTATGGAGACACCCCTCACCACCATTTCATATAGTTAAGGGTACATAAAATTTAGTAATAGTACCTCTTACCAGGTATAAAGATGGGTTCTACATAGTAGATATAAGACCCATTCCTCTGTACAAGAGGCAGATTACATTCAATAGATAGAGGACTTATTCCTTGGTGCAACTGGAGGGTTACTCTCAGTAGATAGAGGAACCGTGCCCTAATACAACAAGTGGGTTGCACTCAGTATATAGAGGAACCGTAGAATAATTCAATATATGGGTTCCAATCAGTAGATATATTACCCATGACTTGATACAATATGAGGGCACCACTTACTAGTTTTAGGACTGATTCCCCGATACTATTGGAGGGTTTTAGTAAGTAGGTAGAGGACCCATGGCATTATACAAAAGGGTTCTTCACTTAATAGGTGGAGGATCCATTAGGAGATACAATAAGAGGGTTTCACATAGTAGGCACAAGACCCATTCATGGATACAAAAGAAGGGTTCCTTGTAGTAGGTAGAAGAACTATGTCCTGATATAGGTGCAGGGTTCTAATAAGTAAATAGAGGATCCATGGAAAGATACAACAGGTGGGTTCCATTAAGTATATATAGGACTCATTCCCTGACACAATAGGTGTTTTCCACTCAATATGTAGATGACCCATGTTCTGATATAATAGGATGGTTCCACTCAGTAGGTAGAAGATGTGGGATTTCCTACCCTATTCACTCTTTGATGATCCTACCTGATCACTGTTATTGTTGAGATTTTCTTAAAGGAGTATCATGCTTGGAAAATCTCATATCATATCTCAAAATCTACTAAAAAGGCTACCATCACATTATATGTGAAAGAACACTCAGTACACGTATCCCATGAGACAAAATATAAGTTTGGCCAAAACCCTAATGAGAACACTAGGCTAGTCATTAATCCATTAGGATTAAGAATCAAACCAATTATATGTAATTTAAAATTTCCATGAATTAAAAAATTGATCACACAATTGTGATCCTCATATAAAGACACTCAGAATATGCTAATCATGTTCCCAAATCAGACTCACAGTGAAAAAACCCCAATTCACTATAACATGCACATTTGTTGTATTGTGGACCTAAGCCATGAGGTTGATTTAAATACACGATATTGGTGTTGAAATGTCAACCTCAATGTTATGGCCATAAATTCATAGATGGATTGTCAATATGATACTTCATGAGGGTGGTATGTTAGAAACTAGATCTCGTATGCATATTATTAATATTATTGTTACTATTATTATTATTGTTATTATTATTATTATTATTCGGTGCCTCATGGATTTGATCTACAAGCTCAAAAGTGGTACCAAAAATTAGTATTGAAACATATTCCACAATTTTTTGGGTTATGATGACATAGAGAGATTTCCAATTGGATGTCTCATTGTAAATATACAACCGAAACATTATTTAATAATAAATATAATATAAATTCAATGAATATTATAATGGGAAGTGTCCTCTATCATGTGTGTATAATGGATTCAAAATCCCCCACCTCATACTCCACACCCCACACTCATTATAATATCCTTGAATAATAATAATAATAATATAACATTATTATTATAGAACTTATATAAATATTAAATTGGAAAGGCTAGGTTGGCATGGCTGTCTCACTCCACCGCATCATGCACAAACTGATTCACCCCTTTATACATTTATCATTTTCCCTTTTCTATTATTAACAATATTATAATGTGATAATAGACACCCTAATTCATTCATGCATTCCCAAGTAATTTGGGATGCATGAAACCCCTCACATTCTTTGACAATGCATTAAATTTAGATTTAATGCATCAACTACTTCTCCCCCAATCATGATGATAACTCTAATCATGCCTCGACTGCAAAATCTGTCTCTATGAAGTAGACCATGTGACTTTGATCCACCATAACATGCACAACAAGAAGACTCCTCTATGATACCATGCACAAAGACTCATCTAGGAATCGATCCCATTGCACCACATATCATCGTTGCGTGTCAATCATAAAAAGGGATCATATATCAGACCACAAACCACCTTGAAAAGCTACACCTGCAGTGCCAATCCAATAAATTCATAAATCTCTATTAAAATCATTTTTCATAATACCAACATGATTCTTGATGTTTGATCGTGCTCAAACCTACCCTAAAAATTTCCAACTGGGACCCTGTGGGATAATGATAATAAACGTGAAGAAACATGTTGAAGCATAAAAACAAATGTGATATTCATCATTAACCAATGAGATCCCAAACAAATATCAATAAGAGTAGGACCATGGGTGATATAATGGCCTAAAAAACAAATAATTAACTTAAATAAATCAAATTATTGAATGGTCTTATGCAAAGATAAGATAATCACAGATAAATAAAAGTATATATGAATCCATGAAAAAACCTTGAATCAAAGGGGAGAAAACCACAATTTACAAGACCTAACTTGATCATGGATTGATAATCGATGAATAATACATCCTCTAGCTATTATGGTTATGATATCACTTCATTCTTCATTCATCACAAGATTATCCTCAATTTGATCTTTATTATTAGTTCAACATCGATCCACAAACTAAGAACACTCTCCTCCTCATAGATCTAGAAAAGATTAAGTAAAAATACCTAGAAAACCCTTCATAAGAGGGTTCTCATAAATAATTTTTAACTAGGAATTTTAATAAAACCAATAAAATTATTTATTTATTTTAATTAAATTCACCCACCAATTGATTCCTTAACCAGATGTCTGGTTCCAACTATCTTTAGGTCATGATTAGGGTAAACCCCACATTTCAGATTCAACTACAGTATCTAATTATCAATCCAAGACTATTTTAGGGAGATAATACTATTTTTGGGAAATATATTTGTGCTCTATATAAATGTATTTAATATTTTTATAAAATTATTTTCTGGCTCAATGGGCCTGAGAACTACACATCGTCTCAACGCCCGACTCCAAAAATATTTTTTAATATATTTACAACTATTAAAATTAAAAGAGTCTCAACATATTTAAAATAAATTTATATAATATATATATTTATGAATTTAAATTCATATAATTATTATTTATAAAAATATAATTAACATACAATATTATTTTCCTTCAAATATGATTTTTTTCAAAAAACTGCTTTCCATTGTGCATGCAGGTTTTATTTAAAATTAAATTCTATAAATTCAAAATATTTAATTTGATAAAATTGGTTATTAATTTGGAATAAACATATTTTTTATTATATAATAATTTCAACTTATTTTTTGGTCATAATTAATAGTTAAAACATTAAAACATATAGTTACCATGGTAAAAAATTAAAATGATAAAAGGGTGTAACCTTAGAGGTAATGATTATAAAATGATTAAAACATATTTATTTTTAATGTAAACGTATCTACTGTACTTATATCTCTTACTATTCTTTATTTTTTAATATAAGTTGAAATTTCCTTGGTAATGACTTCCCATTAGTGAATAGTTTTGGTTATTTCTAAGAATGGCACTCATCATACCATATAAAAGGGGGGCCATCTTCCTCTCCTATACATACTTTAAATTACATTTGATTCAGCCAATTCCTGACCAAATCCATTCCTCAATTTAATTTCTACATCCTAGAGGTATTTATTTTATCATAAAACTAATCTTAGGATGCTTTAGGTATAATCTTTAAGAGGCTGTTCGAAGAAAAGATATCATTCTTAATTGAGCATCTTCGTTTTATTTATTATTTCGACACCATAAAATATTATTAAACCTTACTATAATAATAAAAACAATATATAATAATTAACATGATATTATTATTTTAATTTAATGTTCTAAATACATCTCCCCTGCTATAAAATGGAGAATGAAATGATCAATCATATGTACGGAGGATCACTACCTCACAAACTGATATAATTCATTTTCCAGCATCGCCTCTCAAGGATATTCATAATAATGGACTTAAGGCGTATATATGATATTAAAGAGATATTAAACATTATTGTAAAGAAAAATTTCATAATCTTTCTCATCTTAACATCCAATGAAAAATGAGAATGTCATTCATGTGTACGGTAGTCTACCACCATACGAAGCGATGTGATTCATTTTTATTATTACTTCATAACATTGATGGTATATGTAAGTTTATTTAAATAAATAAAATAAATTTTAAGAGATAATTATAATTTTTTAAAGTTAAAATAACCCTTATCTTCTTTCCATCATGATCGGTGAAAAATGGAAACTTTACTAATGCGTACGTAAAACCTACCGTCTCCATGGTTGTAAAATAGTTCATTTTTCACAACCTTCTTTCATGATTGGTTTTAAAATTATAATTTATATATATAAAAAAGATAATTATTTTATTATTATTATTCTGGATCTGATGATTTGATATTCAATTCTCCCTTAGTCAACTTATAATTGTGATTTTTGAAAAATGATTCAAACATCCTCATAGCATCCACAATGAACCAAAATGATTATGTAATTTAATATAACATGGTAATGAATGAAATAAAATGAATAGTAATCATGAAAAATATTATTAAATATATAAAAAATTAATATAATTTTCTTATTCAGGAAGATAGTGAAGGCACATGATAAATCATGGTTGATGTAAGAGATCTCTTTAAACCACCCTTTCCTTTGGGTTACGACTATTATCTCTCTGACCCACATTATACTTCTCTTTAATATTATATAATTCATCTAAATTATTTATACATGCATATTAAATATATATACCTAGACCATTTTCCCTTAGTTTTATGGGATAATACATTCCATATGTTCATTTGTCAAATTCCTTCTTTAAGAACCCAATTTTGATTATTATACAAGGCATGAATTTGAAATCCACTCTATTTACATGATTAATTATTATGTTTGTGAATTATGATTGATTTCTATTTGTATCACACATATTTATGTACTCGAAATGAATGTTATGTGTGGTACTATAATTATATATCTATACAATTCTTTGGGTAATGGTATAGTCTCATGAGATGTCATGTATGGTATTATGGAGTGAACCTAATCCATTACGGGATTCCTTCCACCATGTGATATTGTCTCGATGGTTATATTTTTCTTATGATTATATCATGTTTTATTGTTTTCACATTTCCTATATCACTAGGATCATTTGATTCAAGCTATTTATGTTATTATCCCATGTGATTACAAATGTGCCTTCTCTTTCATGATATCATGTTGTACCTTTGAATCACATGTTATGTTTCCTTACCATTTCTGTTCACATATTGAGATTTTTTAATCACCCATTTATTCTATGTATTCCCGTGGTTATTCAATGACTTTTCTGATCTCAAATATATATTAGAGATCACTATTGAGAATACAATAATGAAGGTTTATTTTAGTCTCACATAGAAAACTTTTGAACCTAAACGTCCTAGTACACTAGGAATCATGATATTTGGGTTTTAATTTAAGGGGTTGTATGTTAAAAATCAAGTAATAATATGTTTAAAATGATTTAATTTCTATAATTTTTTTATATTTATTGATTTTTATTATATACTCTCAAAACCCCAACTGAACCCAAGTCTTCTTTGGTGCCTTCCAGTCATCTCTTTGGGAATTTAAACCCAAATATTTAGGGGTTAAATCTTTCTTGGTCTATGGTACCCTCTTCTCCTCTTATTTATCTTCTATTTAATTCTTTTCTGCATAGGGTATTAAGTAATGAAAAATATTCAGGATTGGTTAAATTTTTAGTATATTTCAATGATAGTTCATTTTGGTTTGGTCCATAGGGGGTTCCCACAAAATTTGACGGTGGATGTTCCTTATCTCTTCTATTCTAATTCAAAACTCCTTGAATTTTCAGTCCTGGTAAAGAATTCATGACATCACCTTTTAATTTGGGGTAAATTAGGTAATTAAGATGTATTTTTATTCTTTCAGTGGCTATTTTTGATTTACTAAATTTAGATAATGAAATAGACTAAATTATATTGGATGAATTTGTTGTGATTAATATGTGTTTTTTCTATTTACATGATATTGTTTATGATTTATTAATTCTTAATGATAATATTGTATGGATCGGTTACAATTATGAAATTACGTTTCATACTATGGTTGATTTATTTGGACCACTTACCTTAAAATTTTAATTAATTAAATACATTAATGAAATTCTTATGTGAAATATTTAATTTAGGTGATGTGTCTCATCTAAGTGTTGTTGAATTAATATGAAGTCACTTTTTATAAATGGAAGCATCGAAGTGTTTTATTATTGAACATGGGTGTTAATATCTAATGGTATGCTTGGTTTGGAGTTTTTTTATTTATGTGGTCTTGGTTGGTGACTTTTTGGCCAGGTTAGGGTGTTTTCATACATTTTTTATTGTGTGTTTCAATTGGTTTCCATTGCAGGCATGGGATGTTTTGGTTATTAGTGTTGATGTGAAGGATAAAACGTTATGAGGATTGGAATGGTCAATTTTTTGTTATGTTTCATGGAGTGTGGTGTATAATGATAATGGTTTTTTGGAAGTTTGGGGGGGATATGGGCATGTGTTGTGGGATAATTTATATGGGTATTTGTTGTGTGTTGTGTGGTAGTGTTGTAGATTCTTGATGGAATGAACTATGATCAGTGGTGATGAATATAATAACATGCGTGGGATATTATTTAGTTCTTAGTGATGGGTTGATGAACAATTTAAATTTATAATTTTTAGAAATGTTTGGGAAGAACATTTCTGTTACACCATGATATTTTAAAACAACACTATGTTTAATAACACATACAACATACAACACCGAGCGTAGAAGAGTAATGAAATATTATTATTTTATAATCGTTATAACAAAGCGGTTGAATTGGTGGATATGGATAAACATTACTAAAATATGAAATATATAGATTTTTATAATCAATAAAAATATATTGATAAATTATTATGGAAAAATAAATCAATCTTTAGTAAAGTCATTTTATTATTAGAAATATGTTTTCTTCAAAAATGGATTTTATTTATATTATGAGAAAATATTATAATTAATTTTTATCAATTTTAGAAAATTAATTTTAAAAAATAAACTTCATTATTTAAATAATCATGTGAAAATTATCTTAGGGTTAATTTTTTGGATATTTCTAGTAATATAGATTTTATATTGAATAGAGAAAAATATTGATTTTCATTAAAAAATGTATTTTTTCTTTCAACAATTAAAAAGATACTTTTTTAAATGGTTTAAAAGTAAATTTAGATCCATTATATTATAAATAATCCAATTTTTTTTATTAGATTCTTTTTTATGGTTGAATTATGTATAGAAACATTTTATACCTAAAAAGGCATTTTTCTGAAAAAATAAATTTCATTGCGTCTTTATTTTAAATTATTTTTTACCACTTATAGAAATAAAACGATGAAAGGGGGCACTCATATGGTCAAAAAGTTTTTAAAAGGGATATATATAAGCATTATTACGGAAATAAGGGTATTATAACATCAACATAACATTATAATATCATCACTTTTATATTAAATATCTTATACATGAGACATGGAATAAATATTAGTAGTTCATAAGACAAGAATCATGTGGGAATCTAGAGGATAATCCATAAAATAATAATATAATAATAAAACATGGAATTCTAGTCAGCACATTAAAATGTAATGTCATTCCCTATAAGTCAAGGATCATTGTCAAAATATTTTAGCACACTTAAAGGGGACACCACCTACTGGGTAAGAAACACCACCATCCCCTTTCATGGTCTTTTCTTTAGAGTGGATCATGTTGAAAATTTTTCACAAAGAGGATTAGATCCCGCTTCTTCCCTTAAAGGATCTGGTTTCCCACTCTTCACATATTGGATCAAGCTCATAAACTTGTCTCCCCCCATTATCCCATGATATATAAATCTTTACCCAATGCATTATTGGGAGATATAAGGCCCACCGATATATAAATTAAATTATACATAATAATTCCATTAGATCATATACATTCATCATATCAAAACCTAAAAATTGAAATGGGTATAATAAACATGTCATAATATCATAACCTATGAAAAATATACAGGTTTCATAACCGTTTCATCAAAGAATTACCTGTGTAGCGATGTGGGTTTCATATGCATATTAGTGGTGGAAGAAAAATAGGTGTGATAGAAATTTTAATATCAAAACATAAACATTCAGAGAAAGAATATGAATGGTACCATTGGATCATATCCCCCAAAATTCAGGAATAACACCAATAGATTTCATCTTTGATGGAGAATAATTTTGACATATCTTTATGAAAGATTTCTTTGGGAAAATATCTTTTATGATTTGAAAAATAATTTTTAAAACATAAAACATTCTTGAAATAAATATTCCTTGAAAATATATTTGAAATATAGAAAAAAAAATTAAAATAAAATTCCCTTGAAAATTATCTTATATCATCATTTAATAAATTTATTTTTTAAAACATGTTCTTTGAGAAAAACAAATTTATGAATGAAGAGAAAAATAAGGTCAAATTTTCCTAAATTTTTTTAATTAATTATCTTCAGTACGAACGAGGGAAATAATGGGACCAATATGTGAATATTTAATGAATAAACATAGGATTAGAAAAAATATGATAGTTATTGAGAGATTGATCATAATATTTAATTAATATACATATAATTGTAAACAATCCCGATAAAATGATAAGATTGTTGAAATAAACTCTCACCACATTGGTAAATTAAAATCATAATCCCCATAACAGAATAAAATTACATGAATCATATAATATAATTAAAATAATAAGATTCATGATATAACATGTCAATGGCCAGTTTATACACCTCATAAAAGAATATAGGTGCCTAGGATAACATGTTCCTCAAAGATGGAAAATTGAGTAAAAAGTACCCTACCGATTTGGTATCTTTTGAAATGTAAACCCTGTGAAATAGAGATAATTAAATGGATATTTAAAAAACTTTAAATTTTCTGATAACAATCATATAATACATTCATCGTCAGTATACACACTGCACAAAATAAATGAGCGGTGTATATGTCATAAGTCTCATAGAAATAAATGTTACACTAGAAATCCCCTTACCTTATGTCTTGACACTCTTTGTACTTGTTCAAACCTAAAAAATAAAAAATATAGGTTTATTATAAATATATTATAGAACCATATTAAGTTATATCATTCCATATATTATTTATTCATGAAATTATATTAACAATTTATTAATAATTTCATGTTAATGTTTTGTTTCATGTAATAACCACTTTGTTTTTTATATGTGTTTTGATTTGTTATATTTTATGTCCTCTTACTTATATAACTATTTAATCATCTACAGAATTATAACCATGATATTAATATCATATATGATCATTATATATGTATTTATAATAACCTATAAAAAATATAATCAAAAAATGAAATACACCATTCATAGAGACGGTTGGCTGCACGTACGCATGAACGTTGTTTCCATTTTCTTATCATATTGAAAGAAATAAATTAAATGAAATATATATATATATATATATAATTATAATTGAATTATTATATCATATATATCAGATAAATTCACTAAATGTATCACTAATACATTCCATGTAATGTGTGAACAAATCAAATCACTTTGATGAGGCGGTAGTCCATAGTCCACAATTGAATTAATCATTTTTATGAAAAATTGAAATCATGATGGTATGTGTTATATAATAATTTGATAATTATAAATATTTTATAAATTACATATATATCATATATAAACATTAATTCCATTATCCTCATCACTGAGTGGTGGCCATGGAAGAATGATTGACATCGGTTCACAAGGTTGTAGTCCATTGTACACACAAACGATGATTGTGTATCCTATTTGTGTGAAGTGTGAGTGAGTTTTGGTCATAAATGTAATGACCCAAAGTTTCATTAATGGAAATACCTCTTGATCTAATTAAATGTCTCTTTATTTAAAATGTTTATATAAAATGTCAACTTATTTGTTTTTTTGTTAATAATTGTGACCGCTACTTTTATAGTCGTTGAATAGTGTTCACATGATTATTATAAATATAAGGCTTTAACAAACCCAATTTACTCAGAAAAAGGAAGAGATGGACTCATCGAGTAGAATGTCTCCATACGAAGCCCATTTGTCGGAGCTCAGAAAAGAGGTTGCATATTTGGGATTTGCTCTTGACCAAGCCCAAGCTGAGCTTCATCATGTCAATCTCGAAAGAGACCATCTAAGGGAAAAGTGGAAGTTGATAGAGATTACCACTCGAGCGATGTTATCTAAGCCACCCAAGAGTATGTCACCATTGAAAACCTTACCCTTAGGTCTTATGCGACTATTTTAAGGTGTTATGTAACAAATTTCTAGTACTATGTTCATGTACATTATTTTTTTATATAATAATGAATATACTTTCTTGTCATTATTGATACATTGTGAATAGTTTTTAAAGTACAAATAGTGTTTTAGTTATTATTTAATTAATAATTAAATTTTATTAAATTAATGGATTTTTGAATTAAATAATATTTTAATAAAATATTATAATTTTTATTAAATTAATTTTTATTAAATATAAATGATCTTATAATTTTATGAATGCAATTGTAATTTTTATTTAGGGTTGAAATCCATTTTTGTCAAAACCCGTGAATTTTCGATAAAGGTCGGTTTTTATTTTAAAAGTGAAAATTAACATATTTATAAAATTATTTAGATAAAATAAATGTTATTTCTGTAATCAGGACGTCGAAATTATCCAATGATGAATTTTTCATAATTTTCTTAAACAGTCAATTTTTTGGGTAAAAATTAAATACCGTTTAAATATATAATGTGTTTTATAACATCATAATGACCCCATAGTGATGTAATAAAATACTATAAGCTTTATGATCGGCCAATATATTTTTTACCATTAAAATAATGTGATTTTGGGATTGTTTGACTTATTTTACAAAGCATTAATGGACCCCTCAAGACTTATTAAACATATTGTCTTTTTAAATTATTTTCCATGGGAGTGTGACTCACCTCCACATAAGCAACCCCATTATTTTAAGAAGATAGGACTTTAGCCTTATAAAATATTATTTTACTCCCCCATTTTCCTAAAACCATGGGCAAAAACCAAGATCTTATTTGATGTTTAGATTAGTTTAATATAAGGGGTCCCAAAACTAAATAATAAAGAATTCACTCACCTTTCCTATATAAACCCACCCAAGCTCGCACTTCCTCCTCACTGAAAGCCTTTTGAGTTCTTACAACATCTTCCCCACTCTCTCTAGAATCCTCACAAGGTGCCCCAACCTCCCACGAAGCCTCCCTCAAGCCTCTCTCAAGCCTTTGGAAGCATACTTCCAAGTAAGGGTTTTTCTTCCTTACACTTTTTGTCCAATTTTATTAATATTGTTATGCCCGATTAATTTGAATTATAAATTATGGGTTATGGTTTTGAACCTCCCCCATAATGCGCTCTTATTGTTTTAAGGATGGGAGAACCCTTTCTCTCTCGTTAAATGCCTCACATGTACACCCGTTACTATGCCAAAATTCTGAAAGGAACTTCTCTCTCCTCATTTAAATTCAAGAAATACTTTTATATCATGAATATAAATTCCATTACAATTGTTGGGAAATGTATCTATAAGAACCCCTTAATTTCCATTTCATGTATATATAATGAGACACCCCTTTCCCTCTCATCAACCATTTTTATGAATTCTTATATCACGCAGTTAAGCTCTCGAAATTGCACCGATTTTCTAAGCCAATGACATTGTATAGTGAATACCATGCCCATTTCTCCATCAAGGGTATTCACCATCCTAAAAATTTACATATTGATTATAATGTTTCATTCCACATTACTTTTAATGGAATTAATGATTATGTTTTTTTAATCCATGTTTTATGATCCATGTGGCACACTTATGCATGAAATGAAATGTTTGAGAAGGGTGTGCCCTAATAGCGCTCCAATGCATTGGGTAAAGTATAGTATCATGATATGTCACATGAAATGCATTTTGACTCATGCTAATTCAAGTGTAATGAGGGTTTACTCATGATTCATGTTCAATTAGGATTTACTCGTGCTCCATGTGCAATGAGCCTTGGCTCATGCAAATTCCATGTTAAGTGTTGTTGCCACATTTCCATGTTATGATTGTCATGCTTTATCATGCCTTTATGTTCATGTTTCTATAGTGATTTATTTATATGCCTATTGTCTAATATGTATTTTACTCCTCATGTATTCCATGTTTATTCCCTTACTGGGCTTTATAGTTCACCCTTTTCTTATGCATGTCCTCAGGTTATCCCATGCAATGCTAAGTACGAGGGAAAGTAGTGGTCACGTAAAGGAAGTTTTCAATAAAGATGTTATATTTCATGTTTCAAGTTGTTATGTAATTATCCTAAGCCCCAATGACACTAGACCTCTCAATCATCCATGTTGTATCAAGTGAATATTTTATGTAATAAATCATTTTTATGTTTGTAATAAAAGCAGGTTTGTCATAGTTGGTATCAGAGGATAGGTTTAGTTATTTTTGGGTTAAGGATTAGAAAACCCTAGTAAAGCCTTAGAGACAGGACTAAGAATAATAAAAACATCCTCAAGTTTTGGTAAGTACTGAGTAAGTGGTTTATCAAACAAATACATCCATGTGTCTGGATACGAACAGGTAGAAGCGGCTCTGGCAGAGATGTATCCTAGTGGTAAAACCCGAAAACACCGCTTGAGCTAGACTCGAATGAGAACTGGTGCATGAAAATGGTCCTTGCTGGACTCTTGGTTATGACAATCCCGGGGGATATGTTTTGATAAATTCAGAAGCTTAGTATGAACCCTTATTAATTGAATAAAAAATTTCCCTAAGAATATATGTTAGAAAGTAGATCATGAAAATCCCAGATTGAAGCCTATAGACTCATGAGTGTAGGAAATAAAAGTTTATTTATAAGTAATCAACTTTTGTATTTGGATTACCCTTTCTTTGTTACCCCTAACCTTCCTTTTATTCCAGCCAATGGCCGGTAATAGGAGGAATCGGGCTAACAACCGATGTGAAGATCAGTTTGATGACTGTACTAATAAGATGCCCAATCCAATGAGAGCGAAAATCGCGAACTTTTTCATGATTCTCTCTCAGTTAACTCAAGATTTGAATAGAAACATAGGTTAAAAAGAACATCCAAACCCCTCTAAGAAGGAAAAAGTCACTATCAAGAGCTTCAAGAGACAAAGGCCTCCTACTTTTAGTGGATCAACCGATCCCATGATCGCTGAACAATTGATAAAATCCATTGAAAAGATCTTCTCCATATTTCAATGTTATAAACAGGAGAAGGTTCTCCTGGAGGCTTATCGTATGGAGGGTGAAGCGGATCAATGGTGGACGTTGATCAAAAATACGAAGCCTGAGGAGGAGATCGAGGTGTTGGAATGGAAGGATTTTAGGAAGATGTTTTTCGATAAATATTTTCCGTGCACCCTCTGGCTTAAGATGGAAAGGGACTTCCTTTACCTAAAGCAAAAAAAAGAATAATCTATTGGGGTGTACAAGGAAAAATTCACAAGGATTGCACGATATGATTCCAGCTTTGTCGTTACCCCCAAATGCAAGGTTGACTACTTCTTTGGTGGGATGAAGCCTATCCTGCAGAAAGCATTAGCAATCTGTGACTTCGACAGCTATGAGGAAATTGTCTAATGTTCCCTCAAGGTCGAAATGGAGATCGGGGATTCATAGGGTTATCATGGGGACAAAAAGCTTAAGGTGGACTTCAATTTTGGCGGTCCGATGGATAAATCCAACGGTGCTTAGAAGATCCAGCACCCCACTTGCCAAAAGTGCAGAAAGAAGCACCCTGGAAATTGCCTCAAGGGGATGAAGAAATGCTTTAGGTGTGGAAGAGAAGGGAACCTAGCTGTTAACTGTCTGCAAGAAAGACCCGCGGTTGAGACAGAGGAGAAGAACTCTCTGTTAGAACTTCAATGCACTGTTCATTGCTACAACTACAAATAACAGGGGAATCTTGCAAATCAGTGCCCTAATCCAATGGTTTTCAGAGGCAACCAACAACCTACAAGGCAGTAAGGAAGAGCATTTTCCATAACTTCTGCCGAAGTGAACCCTGAATATGAAGTGCTGACAGGTACACTAGTTATTCATTAAAGAATAGTGAATGCAGTTTTTTATTTAGGTTCTACACTTTCTTTTATATCATGAAATTTTAGTAGAACAATCACAGCACCACCATAAATCCTGGAAGTGAAGATGTCGATGAGTACAGAAAATGGGGAAATCATTGCATCCCATGAATATAACACCTCCCATGTCATAATCTGTGGATTTAAATTCTTGGTGAACCTCGACATACTCCTTCCAGTGGAATTTGATGCAATTCTTGTCATGGATTGGCTTTCCTTATATAAAGCCAACATAAATTTTTTGGAGAGAGAAATCACACTCCATTTGGAGAATCGACCCTCGATTATTTAAAAGTGTAAGGAGGAAGATGAATCTCCATTAGCTCCATCATCTCAAGCATGGATATTACTGCCCTATGAGCACGCGTATTCTGCTCAGATGATTGATTCCAAGAATGAAACCATCCTTGAAGAAATACCTACTGTGAGGGAATTCGCTAAAGTTTTTTCTGAGGAACTGTATGGTCTTCCTCCTAGAAGAGACGTTCAATTCTCAATTGAACTTATACTTGGGGCACTACCAGTATCCAAGACTCCATATATAATGGTTATCGTTATGCTTGAAGAGATGAAGAAACAACTACAGGAGAATCTGGATAAAGGGTTTATACTCCCAAGTGCTTCACCATGGGGTGCACCAGTCCTCTTCGTCAAGAAGAAGGATGGGTCAGTGCGGCTTTGCATCGATTATTGTGAACTTAACAAAATCATGATAAAGAACAAGTATCCTCTACCACGGATCGATGACTTGTTCGATCAGCTTTGTGGAGCACAACACTTCCCCAAGGTAGATTTGCGGTCGGGATATTATAAAGTAAGGTCGAAGAAGGAAGATGTCCCCAAGACTGCTTTTTGTACAATATACGGGCACTATGAATTCATAGTAATTCCTTTCAGACTCACCAATTCTCAAACAATATTTATAGACTTGATGAATAGAGTCTTTAGAGATTACCTAAACAAATTTATGGTAGTCTTTATAGATGATATTATATTATAATATAAAAATTAGGAGGATCATGAGGAGTATTTAAGAACTGTACTGGATACTTTTCACTAGGAGAAGCTCCATGAAAAGTACATCAAGTATGTGTTCTAGTTGAAGGAAGTATCATTCTTGGGACATATCATCACAAGCAAAGGGATATCTTTGGATCCCTCCAAAACAGATGTAATTGAAAGATGGCCGAGGCTAACACTGGTAATGGATATCCGTAGCTTCTTGGGGTTAGCTGGATATTATCAACGATTTGTGAGAAATTTATCACGATTGTCCAACCCTCTTACCAAGATAACTCTAAAGGGAGTAAAAGTTTCTTTGAGTGATGAATGAAAAGAAATCTTCAAGGATTTGAAAAGCAGGCTTATCACTGCACCCGTGCTCACTTTACCCACTAGTGGGGAACCTTTTAAGGTATTTAGTGATACTTAGAAGAAGGGCTTAGGCTGTGTGGTGATGCATAATGATAAAGTGATATCCTATGCCTCAAGGCAATTGAAAATACAAGATCAAAACTATCCAACGCATGATCTGCAGTTGGCGGTTGTGATCTTTTCCTTGAAAATCTGGCGACATTATCTCTATGGGGCGAAATGTGAGATATATACTGAACAGAAGAGTCTTAAATATATATTCACACAAAAAGAGCTTAATATGTGCCAGAGAAGATGGATATATCTCATCAAGGATTATGACTATTCAATACATTACCACCCTGGGAAAGAGAACAAGGTGGAAGATGCCCTAAGTATAAAGGACCCAGGGATTCTATCAATGATGAGAATTGAGAATGATCCAATCTTCTTAGACATGATAAAGATGGACATGGGAATCATAAATAAGGGAACATCATCAATCCTTTCATAAATTATTTCTCAAGCATCTCTTTTTTCAAGGTTAAAGGATTCTCAAAAAGATGATGTGGGGATTCAAGAAAAAGTGGAAGCTATAAAAAAGGGAATTACTTGGAGTTTAATGTTAAAAAAGAAGGAATTGTGCGATTTGGGAAAAGACTATGTGTTACATCAAGCCCAGAGCTGAAGAAGGAACTTTTAGATGATGCGCATAGTTCAAATTTCTCTATTCACCCAGGGAGCACAAAGATGTATCGAGTTCTCTGAGAAAACTTTTGGTGGGATAATATGAAGAAGTAGATTTCTGAATATACATCAAAGTGCCCAGTGTGCTAGAAAGTGAAGGTAGAGAGGCAAACGTCTAAGGGGATGATGCAACCATTGCCCATAACAGAATGGAAACGGGAGAACATCACCATGGACTTTGTCACCAGACTTCTGAGGACATCCAAAGGCAATAATGCAATCTAGGTTGTTGTGGATCATCTTACAAAGACTACACACTTTATTGCAATTCAGGAGGATTTATCATTGGATCAACTAGCACATATATATATCAGGGAAGTGGTAAGGCTACATGGAGTACCACTATCTTTTGTGTCTGAACGATATCCAAGATTCACCTCTATGTTTTGGAAGAGTCTTCAACATGCTCTGAATACTAAACTAAACTTCAATACGTCCATTAATCCACAAACTGATGGCCAATCTGAGAGGACTATCCAAACACTTGAGGACATGTTGAGAGCATGCTCAATTGACTTTAAAGGAGGATGGTATCAACATCTTCCTCTGGTTGAGTTCTTTTATAATAATAGTTTCCACTTGAGCATCCAAATGGAACCATATGAAGCCCTGTATGGGAAAAGTTGCAGAACACCGGTATGTTGGGATGAGGTTAGTGAACGTAAGCTGCTTGGACCATAAATGGTCAAGAAAATGGTGGAGAAGGTGAAAACCATTCAGCAGCATATCAAGGTAGCCCAACGTCGACAGAAGAGTTATGCAAATAATCATCGATGAGACCTCGAGATTAAAGTTGTAAACATGGTTTATCTATGCATATCTATGTGGAATAAGGTCATGTGGTTTGAAAAGAAAGGGAAGTTAAGTCCAAGGTACATCGGCCCCTTCGAGATTCTTGACCGTGTCAGGGCTGTGGCCTATCGACTAGCACTTCCACCTACCATAGCCAAAGTACATGGTGTATTTCATGTATCCCTCTTAAGGATGTACATACCGGACCCTTCACATGTACTCTTTTCTGAGGTGGTACAGTTAGAGGATTATCTTTCTTATGAGGAGAAACCAGTGAAGATATTAGATCGTAGAGAAAAAGTTCTACGAAATAAGACAATGCCCCTCGTCAAGGTGTTGTGGCGAAACCACAAGTTTGAAGAAGAGACTTGGGAATCGGAGGAAATGATGAAGCTGATTTACCCACATCTATTTTAGTGTGGGAAAAGGAAATTTCGAGGGAAAAATTTCTTAAGGGGGGAAAATTGTAACGACCCAAAGTTTCATTAATGGAAATCCCTATTGATCTAATTAAATGTATATTTATGTAAAATATTTATATAAAATGTCAACTTCTTTGGTTTTTTGTTACGAATTGTGACTATTACTTTTATAGTTGTTGAATAGTGATCACATAATTTGTATAAATATAAGGCTTTAACAAACCCAATTTACTCAGGAAAAGGAAGCGATTGACGAATCCAGTAGAATTTCTCAATACGAATCCCATTTGTCGGAACTTAGAAAATATGTGGCGTCTTTGGGCTTCTCTCTTGACCAATCCCAAGCTGAGATTAATCATGTAAAGCTCGAAGGGGACCATCTACGGGAAAAGTGGAAGTTGATAGAGATTACCACTCGAGAAATGTTATCTAAGCCACCCCAAGAGTCTGTCACCATCGCACACCTTACCCTTAGGTCTTATGTGGCTGTTTTAAGGGGTTATGTAACAAATCTCTAGTACTATGGTCATGTACGTTATTTTTTTATATAATAATAAATATAATTTCTTGTCATTATTGATACATTGTAAATAGTTTTTAATGTACAAAAAGTGTTTTTAGTTATTATTTAATTAAGAATTATATTTTAATAAATTAAGGTATTTTTGAATTAAGTAATATTTTAATAAGATATTATTATTATTATTAAATTAATTTTTATTAAATTTAAATGATCTAATAATTTTATGAATGCAATTGTAATTTTTATTAAGGTTTGGAAGCCATTTTTTTCAAAACCCGTGAATTTTCGATAAATGTCGGTTTTTGTTTTAAAAGTGAAAATTAACATATTTAGAAAATTATTTAGATAAAATAAATTTTATTTCTGGAATTAGGACATTGAAATTATCCAACGGTGATTTTTTCATAATATTCTGAGACAGTCAAATTTTTGGGCAAAAATTAAATTCCATTTAAATATATAAATTGTTTTATGACATCATAATGACCCAATAGTGATTTAATAAAATACTATATGCCTTATGTTCGGCAAATATATGTTTTAACATTAAAATAATATGATTTTTGGTTTGTTTTACTTATTTTAAAAAGCATTAATGGACCCCTCAATACTTATTAAACATATTGTCTTTTTAAATTATTTTCCATGGGAGTGTGACTCACCTCCACATAAGCAACCCCATTATTTTAAGAAGTTAGGAATTTGTCCTTATATAATATTGTTTTCCTCTCCCCTTTTCCAAAAACCATGGGCAAAAAACCATGATCTTATTTGTGGTTTGTATTAGTTTAATGTAAGGTGTCCCAAACCTAAATAATAAAGAATTCACTCACCTTTCCTATATAAACCCACCCAAGATCCCACTTCCTCCTCACTCAAAGCCTTTGGAGTTCGTCAAACCTCTTCCCTACTCTCTCTATAATCCTCCCAAGGTGCCCCAAGCACCCACGAATCCTCTCTAAAGCCTCTCTCAAGCCTTTGGAAGCACACTTCCAAGTAAGGGTATTTCTTCCTTTCTCTTTTTGTCCAATTTTCTTAATATTGTTATGACCTTTTAATTTCAATTATAAATGATGGGGTATGGTTTCTCACATCCCCCATACTGCCCTATTTTTTTAATGATGGGATACCCCTTTCTCTCTCATTAAATGCCTCTCATATACACCCGTTACTTTGTCGAAATTCCGAAAGGAACTTCTCCTTCCTCATTTCCATTCAAGTAATACTTTTGTATCATGAATCTAAATTCCATTAAAATTGTTGAGAAATGTATCTATATGACCCCCCTTACTGTCCATTTCATGTAGATATTATGATACACCCCTTTATCTCCCATCAACAATTTTTATGAATTCTTATATCACTCTGTTATGCTGTCGAAATTGCAACAATTTTCTAAGCCAATTCCATTGTGTAGTGAATACCATGCCCATTTCACCATCATGGGTATTCAACTTAATGCACATTTACTTATTGATTATAATGTTTCATTCCACATTACTTTTTTTTTGTGGAATAAATGATTATGTTTTATGAATTCATGTTTTATGATCCATGTGGCACACTTATGCCTGAAATTAAATGTTTGAGAAGGGTGTGCCCTTATAGCGCTCCAATGCATTGGGTAAAGTATAGTATCATGATACGTCATGTGAAATGAGTGTTGAATCATGCTAATTAAGGTACAACAAGGGTTTACTCATGCTTCATGTGCAATGAGGATTTACTCAAGCTCCTTGTGCAATGAGGCTTGGCTCATGCTAATTCCATGTTAAGTGTTGTTGACACATTTC
The DNA here is from genome assembly GCA_963277665.1 of Viscum album. Classification (NCBI taxonomy): domain Eukaryota; kingdom Viridiplantae; phylum Streptophyta; class Magnoliopsida; order Santalales; family Viscaceae; genus Viscum; species Viscum album. Next base: position 790,449,284 of record OY728166.1, read on the forward strand.
CATTTATGATTGTCATGCTTTATCATGACTTTATGTTCATGTTTCTCTTGTGCTCTATTGATATGCCTATTGTCTAACATGTATTGTACTACTCATGTATTCCATGTTTATTCCCTTACTAGGCTTTATAGCTCAGCCCTTTTCTTCTGCATGTCCTCAGGTTATCCCATGCAATGCTAAGTATGAGGGAATGTAATGGTCATGTAAAGGAAGTTTTCAATAAAGATGTCGCATTTCATGTTTTAAGTTTTTATGTAATGTTCTTAGGCCCCAAATACACTAGACCTCTCGATCATCCATGTTGTATCAAATGAACTTTTTATGTAATAAATCATGTTTAAGTTTGTAATAAAAGTAGGGTTTTCATAATAAGCATATCATAAAAAAAATATTAGTATATTTTGGGTACAAATGTAACTAAATAATAATGGAATAATAATATTTTATGGAGTGGAGAAACAAATAAAACGAATGTTTTTTTGAAGGGTGTTACCTCTTTTTTGGGTAACTCCTTTTGGTTTTCATAAAACTGTTTCCTTGAATAGATTTCCTCACAAAGGGATTATTCTATGATTAATTGAGGGTATTTAGGAGGATATTGAGATATGTGTCAGCCAAAATAAGTTTCTTGAGAGGTTTGAAGAGAGGGGAAGAGGTGGCAGCCTTTTATAAGTGGGTAAAGGACACATTGGCTGTCCTTGTAAGGATTTGAGTGCTCTCCATGTTATAATAGTCTCTAAAGGGTTAAAAAGGGAACAATATAGATTTTTAGAAGGTAAATGGTCTAAAAATGTCCAAAAAATAATTTTTTAAATAATTATATGATATTTTTTACACCTTATATTCTACTTTTGGTCATTAATTAATATCATTTTTTACTTTATTCACTATTATTAATTTTAATTACATTCACTAATCTTCTTTTTCAAAAAAAATATTGAGTAGTCAAGACATTATAAATTATTCTCATTACATATATGGAATTAATTTTTTAAAATTATAATGATAGTAGTGGCATAAATCAATTTTAAATTAATCCCATAAATGGGATGAGATGATGTGTTTTTAATGTGAAAAAGCCGAAAAGTTTGAAAAGTTTGTATATCGAATTTCAATATGAATTTGGTTACAGTTACCTATGATGGTTTAATTTATGTAAAACTAATATAATAATTATTTAAAACAAAATTAACATATAATTTAACTATATAAAAAAATAGAAAAAAATGTAGTTTTAAATTATAATTCAGTATTTTTAACTAATCAACCAAAAATGATGTTTTTCAGAAATATCTTGAAATTTAATCCTAATAAAATTTTGAAATTATGAATTAAAAATTGAAGTTCATTTTTTAAAATTGAATTTACAAAATTAACTAAAATAAGTAATATTATTTTTTTTACAAGGATATAAAAAGAAGTTATTTTGAGAAAATAATATTTTTTTGAAAACATATAGACATTAGAAAAAATTATATTTTAGTATTAATATATTTTATTTATTTTAAAAAATTATAAAAAATATGTTCAAAGAAGTTATTACCATTAATATAAATATGTTTAAGGGATACATTATAACTATATCATTTACAAAATTATGGTAATAAATTATCATTTCATAGAATCCCATTGATGCATGTAATAAATGTTTAGCCAATGTTGCTGGTAGAGCATGATTAATATAGTGTATCATGTTACAAAATCTATTAAATAAATTTAATTTATTAAACAATTTCATAAAAACTCATGGTGTTAAATTCTACTCCTCTTAAAATGATCTTCACCCTCAAAATTCATCTTTATGATACAAAAAAGAGGATAATTCCACCTCTTAATATCCTCATGTCCCACATAGGTTCTTCTAACAGGTTGTTTCTTAAAAAAATTGACTAGGTGTGAGGTCTTGGTTCATAGAACATTCTTTAACTAATCCACAATTTTCATCTGGTTGTTCCTCATAATATTGATCGTGCTATAGCGGTTTGACATCTGAGTTCATTGCATATCAAGGTTTAGGTATATAATTCCTCAATAAATATACATGTAACACATCATAGACTTAGGTGAGGTTTGGTGAAAGTTTCAAGTGATTGGATACCATCCTGATATGATCCAAAATCTCAAAGGGACTGATATACCTAGGGAATAGTTTCTCTTTATTCGCAAATCTCTTGACCTTGTTCCATAGTGAAATTCATAGAAAAGACTTTTCAATAAATTAAAATTATAGATCACATCATCATTTACCAAAATAACTTTTATCCAAACATTGATCATCTTTGATAGGATACTAATGGTTCATACTTTATCATCCATGTCTTCAGTGATCTCTAGTCCAAATCACTTTATTTATCCAAATTCATTCCAACACATTTGAGCTATAAATTTATTTCCATAGAGGTATTCATAAGGATCCATCTGAAGTCTTGCTTTAAATATATTATTGTATAAAAACTATACTATAGGATAGTGTTGATCCCAAACCCCTTTGAAATATGACGAAAAATATCACAACATATCCAATAGGGTGGGAATTTTTCTTTAAGAAAGACCCTCCATACAAGGGTAATATACTATGATGAAACTCAATTCTGTATTATGGTATTGCTGAAATCTTATCCAAAAAATGTAGGTAAACCTCATATATCGATTGAATACAATGAAATGTGGTAGTCCATGCAACCTTATCACTTATTTATTGTATATCCTCGTAGGATGATCCACGAAGAAGTATTCTCTATTATTGATGAAGTGTACTGACATAGTAGGCTGATTGACTACCAACCATGTGAAATTATGCCATTTATATGTTTTGTGGAATCCAGTGAAAAAATTTATAGTGATGTTATCCCATTTATAATTATTTTATGGGTAATTCATGAAACTTCTCCATAGACTTTTGTCTTTTATCCTTAAATTTTTGGCATACCAAGCACCAAGATAGAAACTCTCTGATATCCCTCTTCATACCAACCCTCTAAAGGTATCCCTTAAAATATCTCTACATATTTATACATCCATGATGGATAGAGAATGAAGAACTATGTGATTCCCCTAAAAAATCCTTATTCAAATCTGGTATGGATGGAATGTAAACACAGTTCCTAAATCTTACTATTCCATCATGATCATGGTTAACTCGATAAACATTTATCACCAGATTTTGTAGCTCTATAGCTTCCTTTTGAGCCTATTTAATCTTTACTTGTATAAATTGATGAACATTAAATTGAGAAAGATAAGATTTCCCCTTCCATCAGGATTTCTAGATCCATCCTTTGAAATCCTTGAAATATTGAATATTTTATGTTCCTCATTTAGGATAAGTGATAAGACACTATTTTGTTGGATATTTTATTTATAATGAATTATATAATTTCCTCACATTATGTTAAATATGTTTATTTATAAAATATTTTGGATTTGATCATTCATTTGAAAATTTAGAGAAAATTCCAGTTTTACCCTTCATAGTGCACTGTAGTATTTCAAAGATAAATATTTTTAAATTTATTATTGGAATTTGAAATTTTGTTTCAATATTAATAACATAATTTTCTACAACTTTCATTCAGGACACTAGAGCTGATAAGTGCATTTGGATGGAGTAAATGGTATATTAAGACAATGGTGGGCTGGACTCGGCAGAATGGACATGTGTTCTGTATTTGGGCCATATCTTTTACATCCTCTCTTGGATTTGATTTTGATGTGGATTCATATTCAGATTTTGATCATGTGAAATCTAATTATGACATGGATGTTGATTATTCTGATGGATTTGATGCTTTATTCTCGGATTATGATGATGTATATTCTGATACTGATGCTCTTTGTGAACATATTTCAGTTCCTTCTATGACCCCATCCATACACCACCCCCCTACACTAGAACTCAAGCCATTGCCACCAAATCTAAAATACTAATACTTGTTGATTGGTGAGATATTACCTGTTATCATTGCTAACAATCTCCCTTTTGAACATGAAGACAAACTTTTGAATCTTTTAAGGGAGAACATCAGGGCAATCGGGTGGACCTTGGCTAACATATCAGGTATTAGCCCCTCTATTTGCATGAATAGGATTATTTTAGAGGATGGGTCTAAACCAGTGAGGAAACCACAAAGGAGACTCAATACAACACTTTTGGAGGTTGTTAAAAAAGAAGTTGAAAAATTGCTCGAGGCAGGTATAATCTATCCCATTTCATATTCTCGGTGTGTAAGTCCAATTCAGGTTGTGCCTAAGAAGAGTGGTGTTACTATTGTTAAAAATGAGAAAGATGAGTTAATACCAATGAGGGTGCAAAACAGTTGGCATGTGTGTATTGATTATAGGAAACTAAATCATTCCACTCATAAAGACAATTTCCCCCTCCCATTTATTGATCAGATGCTTGAGAGACTAGCTCGGAAAACACACTATTGTTTCTTGGATGGATTTTCTAGATATTTTTAGGTTCCTATAGATCCGGAGGATCAGCAGAAGACTATATTCACCTGTCCCTTTGGCACATTTTCCTACCTAAGGATGCCATTTGGACTTTGCAACGCCCCAGGTACCTTCCAGAGATGCATGGTGAGTATTTTTTCTGATTTTATTGAGACCTTCATGGAGGTATTTATGGATGATTTTACAGTGTATGGATCCTCATTTGATGAATGTCTAAATAGTTTGGGATCGTTGTATTGAGAAGAATCTGGTCCTAAAATTTGAAAAGTGTCATTTCATGGTAGAGCATGGCATTGACTTAGGACATGTAGTGTCAAAACATGGGATAGAGGTTGATAGATCAAAGGTAGATATTAATTCATCCTTACCATATCCTTCATGTGTGCGTGATGTTAGATCTTTCCTAGGTCATTCATGATTTTATCGGCGCTTCATCAAAGATTTTAGTAAGATTGCTCATCCTATGTCAAGATTACTTCAAAAGGATTCGGATTTTGTGTTTTATGTTTCTTGTAGGAATTCATTCGATGAGATAAAACAATGTCTGACCACTCCACCTATCATATAGTCCCTACGGTGGGAGATTCCTTTTGATCTTATGTGTGACGCCTCCAACTTCACGGTTGGAGCTGTCTTATCTCAGAGGGTGGAGGGACGTTCACATGTGATCGCCTATGCATCAAGGACACTGGATTCAGCCCAATCAAATTACACAACCACAGAAAAGGAGTTTCTTGCTGTCCTATTTTCTTTAGATAAATTCCATTCATATTTATTGGGCTCTAAAGTAGTTGTTTTTTCTGACCATGCAGCTTTGAAGTACCTCCTAAAGAAGCCAGATGCAAAGACACGACTTATCCATTGGATGCTCCTTCTTTAGGAATTTGATATTGAGATAAAGGACAAGAAGGGATCAGAGAATTTGGTGGCAGACCACATGAGTAGTCTTACTCACACACTAAAGGAAGACACCTTGGACCAGGTACCACTTCGGGACACTTTCCCCGATGAGCATCTTTATTCCATCTCAGGTACGCATCCTTAGTATTTAGATTTAGTTAACTACATTGTTTCCTCTAAAATCCCTGCAAATTTAAAGAAACATCAAGTCCAAAAATTAAAAAGTGAGTCTAGGTTTGATGTGTGGAATGATCCTTACCTCTGGCGCATGTGTAGTGACCAATTCATTTGGCGGTGTGTTCCCGATCATGATTTTGATTTTGTTTTGCATTTTTGTCATACACTTTCTTTTGGTGGACACTTTGGACCCCAACGGATAGCTAGGAAGGTTTTGGACTCTAGATTATATTGTCCTAGCTTATTCCATGATGCCCATGTGTTTTTTAAGTCATGCTCTTGTTGCCAACACATTGGAAACATTTCTAGGAGACATGAGATGCCCCAACAACCCATACTATTTTGTGAGATTTTTGATGTATGGGGCATTGATTTTATGGGTCCTTTTCCATGTTCATATGGTTTCTTGTATATTTTGGTTTCTTTTGATTATGTGAGCAAATGGGTAGAGGCCAAGGCCCCCAGGACTGACGATTCTCATGTTGTTGTGGACTTTGTCGAAGCACAGATTTTTTGCAGGTTTGGAGTACCAAAGGCCATCATCAGTGACCTAGGGACACACTTTTGCAATAGGAATTTTTCTTCCCTCCTTCGGAAGTATGGGTTGACACACAAAACATCAACACTATACCACCCCCAAACAAATGGTCAGGCTGAGGTTTCAAATCGTGAGATGAAACAAATATTAGAGAAAACTGTGCAGCCAAATAGGAAGGATTGGAGCAAGCGCTTGGATGATGCATTGTGCGCTTATAGGACAGCAAAGAAGACACCCATTGGTATGTCCCCATTTAGGATTGTTTTTGGGAAAGCATGTCATCTCCCAGTGGAAGTCGAGCATCGGGCATATTGGGCTATAAAGTAATGCAACATGGATTTGGCCCAAGATTGAATTCAAAGGAAGTTGCAAATTCAAGAGCTTGAGGAGATTCAACTGTCATCATATGAGAACTCAAGGCTCTACAAGGAAAGATAAAAAGCATCTCATGACAAAATGATCCAAAAAGGGAGTTTCATGTTGGAGAGAAAGTCATTCTCTATAGTTAACGACTCAAGCTGATACCTGGTAAGTTGTGTTCCAGATGGTTATGTCCTTATATTGTGACTAATGTTTTTCTTTATGGTGTAGTGGAGATCACACAAGAGGAAACTGGAAGGAGCTTTACAGTCAATGGGAAACATTTGAAGAGATACATTGAGGGACTTCCTACTAATGCAGTGGATTTTATCACACTACATGACCCTATCATCACTTGAGCACATCAGGCTGTTCCTGACCCTTTCACTTTTATATTATTTGTCCTATTCAAAAATTCTGCATTTAATGTGCATATATCATCTCATGGGTTCACATTGAGGACAATGCAATATTTTAAGTGTGGGGGAGGGAACCTTTTAGTTTAGTAATTTCAATTGTTTTCCTATTTAAAAAAAATGTATGTTTTTCAAATTTTGTGTGTTTATTTTTAAATTTTATTTGTGTTTTTGAAATTTTGGAGCTTAAATGATTCTCATCACAATTTTGAAATGCATATCAATGAGTGAAACAATTTATCCCTTGAAACTAAGCTTAAATGAATGCTGAAAATGATTTTGTTTCAAGTTCAAATATTTAGTAATTTCATGGAAAGTACGCTGAATTTTGAATCCCATGCCACATCTCACTGTCTTTATATTTTAAATAACTTCCCTGTGATGCTTATAAACCATTATTTTCATATTCTTTACATTTACCTCACTTCTTGAGAGAACCAAACCATGCTTGATTTAACTAGAATTTGATCTATTCCAATCAAAACTTGAGGGTTTGAGGTACATATGTTTAAATGATTGAGGAATTTGTTTGGTATTAAAGTCCCTATTTCAAAGAATCCTTTTTTATAATGGCCTACCATGAATATTTAATCATTGTAGCCCTTAGAAGCCATGCACAGCCTATTAGTTCAGCCACATTACAAGCCAATTTTCCCTATCCAACCAACTCTTGAAGTGATATTTCATAATCTAGTTGAGCTTAAGTGTGGGGGAATCTATCTTGTGTTGTGCCACCACATTCTATGATAATTTGGGTGGAAAATTAAATTCTTAAGAGATGTGTTTGCTGCTGAATAAAGACATTATATTGAACGCTGTGCCTTTTCTGGAGATTTCATGACAAGTGAATTTGTGCCTTTTCTGGAGCTTCTAATTGAGTTGGAAAGCTATGCCCATCTGGAGCTTTCAAGAAAATCATGTTTGAGAAGATTGAATTTTTTATTGCTGAAATGATGAATGGTGTAAAATTTTCATGACTTTTCATGATGATGGAGCAGAATTGATACTATAGGGATTGAGGAGAAGACCATATTTAAGTGAAAATTAGATTAATGCAATTTTTCTTCAAAAAGAGTCAATCCCTCCTCATTCAGCCTCAGAATTTTTTTCACATCTAAATCCTACCAACCGAAATCCACAGAACAACACTGGAAAGTCCTCATGATAAAAATATGTCTTTGACTCACATCGGGTAGCGATGTAGGAATCTATCAATCCTATGGTGACCCTTGTATGAGTTTGGATGAGAAAGACATTGCAAAAAAATGGCATTTGTGTGATAAGAGAAAACTCAAGCGAGGTAAGTGTTTTGTGCATGGGAGGATAAATGAAGTGGAAATATATTGAATGATATAAATGGAGGACTTGAAATAAGGATTTTTATGAGGCATGGTATCTTTTTATTCTTTGTGTGAAATTGATTGATCTCAAGGATATGTGTTTTAAAATTGGTTTTGATTTGATATTGATGTTTACTTGATATGAGGTTTTGCTCAGGAGTGGAAAAGGGTAACTGTGTGGGAGTTGATAAAACACTCGTTTGTTGAATATTTTATTGATAATGAATGATATAATTTCCTCACATTGTGTTAAATATGTTTATTTATAAAATATTTGGGATTTGATCATTCATTTGAAAATTTAGAGAAAATTCCAGTTTTACCCTTTATTGTGCATTTTAGTATTTAGAAGATAAATACTTTTATATTTATTATTTGAATTTGAAGTTTTGTAACAGTGTTAATAACTTAATTTCCTACAACTTTCATTCAGGACACTAGTGCTGCTAAGTGCATTTGGATGGCATAAATGGTACATTAAGACAATGGTGGGCTGAAATCAACATAATGGACATGGGTTCTGTATTTGGGACATATCTTCTACATACGGGCTTGGATTGAGCCCAAATTTTGAGGCGAGCTCGGGGACATGATTTGGAACAAAGCAACCTTTTGGAAGTCCGGTCAATTCACGTGATGTGGAGGTCAACTAGGCTGTGAAACTTGGAATAAAATATTTGGCCGAGTTTTTTATTTCACACTTAAAAAGTTATGTATCTCTAGCCCTCAAAAACTCTATTTAAAGGGGCTTTTGACTCTGTTAGAGGGATGACCGAGGCTTTTGGAAGGTGTGTCCGAAAGGGTTTCTCTTGGGAGCCCCTCACAACTCTTGGAAGAAGTAAGAATTTGTGCAAACCTCTCTTCCAAAAAGGCTCTCCTCTCCCACCTCTTCTTTGTATTTCTTTTCATTCATGTTTGTTTCTTGAATTTTCTTTCAAATAATCTTTTGTGTTCATCCCTATTCTTATTCTATTAATCTTATTAATTGGGTTGGAATCAATAGTGGAGAAAATATTGGGTTCTTCCCTTTCAATCCTTTTCTTATGCAAAACGTCTCCACGATGACTACACCACCCAGGGAAGAGTAGTTCTTTTTAGTAATCGATCGACCTCTATCCTTCTTCATTCATTTATTTTGAATCAATGAGCTACTGTAATTCACATATTATGATATATTAATTGAGTTTTTATTTTAAATGAAACTAAGAAAGCAATTGAATAGTTAACAAAAAACACGCGAGGTCGGGAATTGTGTGAACTGTGAGAGCGCAACCTTAACCGGTAATTCAAGACCACAGAGGATCAATTTGTAGAGTTCAAATATAATCCATAAACTCAATTATTCATCATTTCCATAGTGGTTATGTGCCTTAATTTACCACTAACCATAATCTAACTTTATAACATCAATCAAAGCAGGGTGTTGTGATTGCATGTTCCGAAGTTAGCCTAAGGTTAAATTCATTTCAATCTTCGTGGTAAAGTTAATTCTCGTAGGGTTCGGGGTTTAACAAATTAAGGGATCATAATTAAGTGGATATTGATTTAAATGATAATGATTACTAATTTAATGTAGAGGTAGAGTTAGATCAATTACGCATTTTGAAATATTTTCCAAAAAACATCTTCTTGTTGTTTCTTTTTAATCAAACTTCATTTCAAAATTAAAAACAAAAAAATGCAATATTCTTCCAGCAAAATTATTCTAGATTTATAAACTATAAAAAACCACCCCCATAATTTCAAGTAGTGTTTTTATTCCATTTAATTTTGTTTCTAGAATACCTCTGAAAAGTTGTTTTAATTCACTTCCTCCTTTGAGAGACGACCTTGGTCAGCCACTCTGCTGCACCTAAGTACCCCAAAATCACACTAATCATTTGAGGGTGCCCACGACAGCGCTCTATCAATAATATAGAATGATCATTTCACTTCATAGCATCAAAAACCTTTTTCTCTTTCCAAGGGTGGTAATACATTAATGTGTCACAATCCATTATCAGATATAACCAACATATTTGGAACATGTTCATCTCCTTATCTGTGAATATATATATTTCATCCTTTTATGATAAATATATATACATATAACATTTATCCATAAAGATAATGCCTCCATTTATTTGATGAAAAAATTACTGCTCTAATTCCAAACCATTATTTCGTTAAATTTTCTCGTAGATCATTATGTTTTCTAAGGTATAAATGATAAAAATGTTATTATGCATAACAACACATCCCAATCCATTATTATAAGTAATGTTATTGATTAAAAAACCTTCTTCCCTAAATGATAATGTAAGAACAAATTCATTGACCAAATATCTCTTTAGATCCTTGAAATTTACCCCACATTCATCTATCCAGAGGAACATAGAACCTTTTCGAGTTAACATAGCTAGAGGATTATCTAGTCATGATAAATTATCCCCAAACACTCTATAATATCCTGCTAAACCATTAAAGGTATTGGTCTCAGTCACCATGGTTGGTCTAGTACATCATTCAATAGCCTTCCTCTTTGATTTATCTACTTCTATAACATATATTGAGATTATGCGACCCAAAAATGAACCGTTTTATCCTACATTCAGACTTTTTAAATTTTTCATATAGTTTATCCTTGATTAGGCTAATTTTTACAATTCTCAAGTGGTATTCATGCACTTACTTTATTTTTGAATAGATAATAATATAATATATAAATACTACCATAAACTAATCAAGATAATATCTAAAGACTCTATTCATTAGATCCATGAATATAGAAGGGAAATTTGTTAGACTGAAATGCATCACATCATATTCATATTTTACATACCTTGTAAATAATTATTTTTTGGTTATATCCTCCTTTACACTCAGTTGATGATTTTTATAATGAAGGCCAATTGTGTAAAATTATTAGGTTCTGCACAATTGAACAAAAAAGTCACCAATACGGGGAATCTGATACTTGTTCTTGATTATGATCTTGTTCAACTCCAGATAATCAATGTAGAGTTTCAATCATCCATATTTATTTTTCAAAAAAAAAATATTGGAACCCCAAGGTGACACACATGTGTGAAAGAATCCATTATCAATGTTTTCTTGGAGTTTCTTATTCAATTCCTATAACTCAATAGGGTCTATTCCATAGGAAGTCTTTGAAATTTGTGAGTAAACAGGTATGAGTTCTATTGATAACTCAATTTCAAATTTTGGTGGAAGGATATGAAACTCTTCTAGAAAGACATCCAAAAATTCTTAAAAAATAGGAATATAACTGACGTCAAGTTTCTCCCCAACCATTTCAGTCAAACACACCTTCTGAGTGGGAATTCTGAACCCTAAAAAATAATTAATATCCATAAGAAGTTTATACATATCATCACATTGATAGAAAATAATAGGTTGGTTTGGAATATAAAACATAAATTCCCTTCCATGACAATTTACATGGGATTTATATAGATAAAACTAATAAATTCCAATGATACATCAAACTAAACAAAAGAAATAATGAAAATATTTTTAGAAATTACATTCCCATATTCCTCAATAGAAACAGAATCATAGACCTGAGATGAAATAACCCCACCATTTGGGGTTTTCACAGAAAATTACACATCTAATAATTTAGGTGGAATCATAATACCCCTAGAAAATTCTTTAGATATGAAATATTTTGTTGATACAATATAAAATAAGAAATTAACAAATCTAAAGTGGATGGTAAGTGTAACTTTCACTGCACCATTATCAAAACCCTCATTAGAAATTGTGACCATATGATATTTCCCCTTGTCCCTTGCCTTAAAAGATTACTGAAATCAATCATCATCACTAACCCTTATGTACGGGAACTGGTCTACATAATACCAATTCTCAAGTGGTATTCATGCACTTCCTTTCTCTTTGAATAGATAATAATATCATCTATAAATACTACCATAAACTGATCAAGGTAATATCTGAAGAATCTATTCACTAGATCCATGAATATAGAAGGGGATTTAGTAGGACTGAAATGCATCACATCATATTCATAGTGCCCATACCTTGAAAATAATTATTTTTTGGTTATATCCTCCTTTACACCCAATTGATGATATCCATAATGAAGGTCAATTATGTAAAATTATTATTTTTTGCACAGTTGATCAAAAAGTCACAAATACAAGGAATTTGATACTTGTTCTTTATTGTGATCTTGTTCAACTCCAGATAATCCATGTAGAGTTTCATCGATCCATATTTATTTTTCAATAAAAAATATTTGAACCCCATGGTGACACAATTGGGTGAGTGAATCCATTATCAATGTCTACTTAGAGTTTATTCTTCAATTCCTAACTCAATAGGGTCTATTCCATATGAAGTTATCAAAATTAGTGTAGAACCAGGTATGAGTTCTATTGGGAACTCAATTTCACATTTTGGTGGAAGGATAAAAAACTCTTCTTGAAAGGCATCCAATTTTTTTAAACAATATGAATATAACTGACGTCAAGTTTCCCCCCAACCATTTCAGTCAAACACACCTTCTAAGTGGTAATTCCAAACAATACAAAGTAATATCCATAATAATCTCATACTTATCATCACATTGATATAAAATCATAGGTCGGTTTAGAATAAAATACCTAAATTCCATTCCTTGACAATTTACATAGGATTTATATAGATAAAACCAATAAAATCCTATTATACATCAAAATAAACCAAATAAATAATGAGAATATTTTTAGAAATTACATTCCAAGAATCCTCAATAGAAACAGAATCATATAATTGAGATGAAAAAACCACACCATTGCGGGTTTTCACTGAAAATTGCACATCTAATAATTTGGTTGGAGTCATAATACCCCTATAAAATTCTTCAGATATGAATGATTTGGTTTATACAATATCAAATAAGACATTAACAGCTCTAAAGTGGATGGTAATTGTAACTTTCAATACACTATTATCAAAACCCTCATTAGAAATTGTGATTTTATGAGATTTCCCCTTGTCCATTTCTTTAAAGGATTGCTGACATCAATCATCATCACTAACCCTTAGGTATGGGAACTGGTCAACATAATACCAATTATCCTTACACATGAAGTACTAATGTATGGGAGGTGCATTATATGAAGGGTTCTCTCTATTCATATCATTTTCCAACTTCTTCCCATCAGTTGGAAAATCAATTTCCCAATGTTCTTCCATTCCAAACATAAAACAATTTATTAGAAACCATAATACTATACTCTCCATTATTCTATCCACATTTATAGTAGAAAGGAAATATCATATTCTTCTCTCCATTGTTTTTATATTTTTATTTGAACTCCATCTTTATTTTCTTCTCAAAACAGTGATATTGATATTTAACTCCAACCTCTATTTCAACCATGAATCCAAAATTCACAATATCTTCTTAGATACTGAATTCTCTTATAGATACCACCCTTTTGAGACATTGATTTAAGAAAATTAAAAATTGGTCGACCTTAGTTTTTGGTTGGATGTTATTTCCATAAGCATACCTTATAAGTATTCTAAAATTATCCTCATAGGTACCAAAAAATTCATCATCCTTTTCCTTTAACTCAAGGAACTCCTTTTCTGTCTTCTTACAATGAACATTTTGAAAGTACTTATTGAATAATATGGTATTGAACTCATCCTAATACATGGATTCAATTTTGTCTTTATTTCACATATTCTTCATTTGAGTCCCTTACTAGTCCACTTCTCCTTCTAAATGATAAATAGACGAAATGAAGTTTTCTTATTACAAAATTTGGAGGATGGAAAATAGATTTTCAGTGGTACCGATCCATTGTTCAACCACAAGTGGATCATAATACCCACAAAAAGAAGGCGGACATTGCTACATGAAGGACTCAAACAAATTTTTCTCCCCCCTTTACTAATTTTGAACCCCATCATGATTCATTTATAGAGAATATTGGTTGAGGATTACATTGGTATTTTTCATTATAACTACATTAGAATTAGGTTTATCAAGAAGAAAGTCATATCATTGTCCATATTAATCGCTATTAATGTGGTTCCTTCAAGTTATGGGTATTGACTAAAACAAAAAATCCTAGAGTAAGAAACAATTATCACAGTGATGAACCACATAATCTTGAGAAACCACATATGGCAGGTCTAATATAGAACACCATTTTTAATCTATGAAACCTTAGGTTCATCCAAGGTCATTTATAAGAGTCATCCATTTAAATTATTCATGATGGTTTGTAAAGGGTTTTTACATTCCAAAAGAATATCACGTAAGAGTGTTAAACTCAGTGTGTAAAAGGACCTACTATCGCGCACCAGTTCTCGATTGAGTCTAGTTCAATATGGTGTTTTTGTGGTTCCTACAACTATGTAATTTTGTTCTAGATCCTGATATACTTGTAGTTTCTATACATGTATTCATTTCTAGGAAAATATTCTCTCTATCCTTCACCAAAATTCCAAGAAATATTTCTATACTTTTCGTCATCCTTAAACATATCCTTATACATGTCCATAGGTTTCTCACTATGGTTTTCTCACCCTTCTTTCCAAAGGTTAACTAAACTTTTTCTCTGATACCAACTATAGAAACCCTAAAATAACATAAATTAACATTACTCTATTTTTCATGAATAATTAATATATCACACAAATAGATTCCCAAATACCATATTAATTCAGTGAACTAAACTACCTCCAACCAAGTTGTCCATGATGAGCACACTTCTTAGACACATCATATATAATACAAATCTTTATAATATAGGTAAAGGAAAAAATAAGAAAGGGTGATCTTATATGCTTAATAAGGGTAAATGAGTGAGATATATAAGAAATCATTAACATAAGGGCATGAGAACATGATAATAACATTATAATATCATACCCTTCATATCAAAGATAATATACATGAGTAATTGTTTAAATATTGGTAGTTTGTAAGACATTAATCATGAGGGAATCAAGATCATAAGCTATAAAATCAAAACATAGAAATAAGACATGGAATTTTGTAAGAGACATAAACATGTAATATCAATCCATATAATTCAATGTGCATTTACCAAACTTATTAGGGAAATTTATGGGGACTACACCTACTGGGTGGTAAATATCGACATCCCTATTCACAGTCCTTTCTATATAGTTGACCAGGGTACACCTTCTTCCCATAGTGGATTGGGTTCCCCTTTCTCCCTAAGTGGATAAAGCTCTTCTACTTGTTTCATATCATTATATCATGAGATATAAGTCATTATGCAATGAATTGGACAGAGATATAGGTCACACAAATCTAATAATGAAATCATATATATGTTTTCAACTAGATCATAAATATTATTCATATCATAACCCATGAAATGAAATGGGTATAATAAACATGTCATCAGATCAAAAAATAGGGAAAATATATAGGTTTTATAATAATTTCATCAAGTATGTCTCATTAAAATAAATGGGTTACATAATCATATAACCCATGTAAGAGAAAGAGGTGTCAAAGGCATCATTCCATCAAAACATAAACCATTAGGAGAAATAATATGAACAATCCCCTTTGATTATATCTTCATAAAATAATGAGTAACACTAAAAGATTTCATATTATATGAAAAATAATTTTGAAATACCATTTGAAATTATTTCATGAGGAAAATATAATTTATTCTTTAAAAAAACTATTCTTAAAACATAAAACATTTTTGAAAATAGTTTTCTTTGAAAATAGATATTAAAACAATAATAGAATTTCAAAATTATTTTTCCATGATAATAATATTAAAATATAATTTAATAAAAATAATTTTGAAAACCTTTTTTAAAACCTGGTTTTTGAATATAATATATTTCTGACCGAAGATAAAAATAAGGTCAGATTTTCTTAAAAACAGTTCCTTAATTAAATTAATTATAAAAAATAAGAATAATTGTACCAATAAATGAAGATATCATGAATAACCATATAATAAAAAAATTAATGATAGTTATTTCAATATTGATCATGATTTTTCATTAATAGAAGAATAATCATAAACAATCTTGATAAATGAAGAGATTCTAGCAACAAAATCTTACCACATTGGTAACATTAAATCATAATCCCTATAAGATAATGACATTAAATTAATATTATAATATCTAGATAAAAAGAAGACTAATTATAAAACATGTGATATGGAAAATTTATACACCTTATAAAACAATATAGGTGCATAACAAAACATGTGTCTCAAAGAAGGAAAATGGATACAAAATTACATTACCGATTTGGTAACTTTTTAACTATAAAACACATGAAATAGAGATAATTAAATGGATATGTAAATAAATAAAATTTAAGGATAATAATCATAGAATTAATTCATGTGTGGTATATACACATCCCAAAATAAACAAAGGGTTAATAGGAATTAAGTTGAGCAGAAATAAAAGTGAGACTAGAAATCTCGTTACCTTATGTCTTGAATATCTTCATACTCGTTAAAACAACCTGTATAATAAATATAATATTAGTATAAATCTATTAAAAAGACAAATTAAATTATATTATTCAATATATTATTTAATTATGACCTTATATTTCCCATTTATTAACAATTTCATATTAAAGTTATGCTTTGGGTAATAACCTCTTTGTTTTATATATGTGTTTTGATTTGTAATATTTTTGGTCCTCCAACTTATATCAGGATTTCATCATATCCTAAATAATAACCATGATATAAATATCATATATATTCATTATATATTTATTTATAATAATCTATTAAATATAGAAATATAAATTGAAATACATTATTCTTGGAGACGATAGGTTGTACGTACGCATTAATGTTGTTTCCATTTTCTTGTCATACACAAAGAAAAAAAGTAAATGAAATATATGTATATGTATATAAAATCATTGAAGTATAATTATTAGGTAATATATTTCATATAATATCACTAAAACCATTCTTAATACATAACATTTAATGGTAGAATGAATCACATCGCTTTAAGGTTCCTGTAATCCACATGTCCACAAATGAAGTTATCATATTTACAAAAAATGGGAAGCATAAAGGTGTTTGTAATTTAATATTTAAAAAAGCATAAATACATCATAAATATCCTTTATATCATATAAAAACAAAAAATTCCATCATAATACCCAACAATTAAAGGTGGAAATGGAAGAACGAATGACATTAGTTCATGAGGCTGCAATTCACCATACACATGAATGACGATTTCAAATTACATTTCATGGAAGGGTGTGTGAGTATAGGAAATAATATTATACTAAAAAAATACAAGTATAATTTTGATACTTATTTTATTATATAATCATGGAATAATAATATTTTAGGGGGTGGAGAAAGAAATAAAACAAAATTGCCAGTGGAAGGGCGTTACCTTTTCGTTTGGTAACTCCTTTTGGATTTCACAAAATGGATTCCTTGGTTGAATATATGCCAAAAGAGAGTATTACAAGATTAAGTTAGGTAATTTATGAGGATATTTTGTTATGAATTATCCCATAAAAATGGATCTAGAGGTGTGAGGAGAGAGTTAAGATGTGGTGGCCTTTTATAAGTGGGGAAAATGAAACATGGTGTATTGGTGAAAATTTTTGAATTCTAACCACAATTTTCCAATACCAAAACGGTTTAAAATGTAACATATATAAATTATAATAGGTTTAGTGTCATTAAAATTTCCATTAAAAAAATTTATACAAGTTTATGGTCATTTTTACACGTTATTTTCCGAGCTTAGTCATTAATTAATCTCATTTTTACCATTATCAATTTAATTAATTTTAATTACATTATGGTAAAAAAACAAATATGGCCATATTATAAATTATAATTTTTTATGATTTAAAATTTGGAATTAATTTTTCCAAATTCTAATCACATAAGTGGAAAAAATTAATTTAAAAGTAATTTGGCACCCCAGATGAGACGATGAGTTTTTAAAGTGAAAACGTTCAAAAGATTGAAATGATTTTACATCCAATTTTAATGTGAAATTAGTTAAATTGACCAAAATAGGATTAATTTATTTATTCTTTATCTAATTATACATTAAAAAGTAAGTAAAATATAAAAAAAATATATAATAAAATTATACAAAAAAGGAGTTTTGAATTATAAATTAGTATTTCTCACTATTTATCCAAAAATTTATTTTTTTTGAAAAATCCTAAAAATTAACCCTTATATAAGTTTTAAAGTATGAATTAAAAAATTATCAATTCAAAAATTATATTTATTTTATATAATTAAATTACTAAATTTATCTAAAATTAATGTTATTATTATTTACAAAAGGATATAAAAATATGTTCATTTGAGAAAATATTAAATTTTTTTCAGAAATATCGAATTTACCAAAAATTAGATTTCATTATCAGTATGTTTTGTTTATTTGAAAAAATTATTTATAATATTTAAAAATTTGTAATAACTATTCATATTACAATGTTTTATGTATGGGTTATAATTATCTTATTTAAATATTTATATTACAAAAATGTTGCTTTTAAGAAACTCAGTGTTGCGTTTAATACAAGCTAAGCCAAAAATGCATGTAGAAAAAGTATATCATTTTGTAGCATTAAAAACAATCCATCATATACATTTAATTTATTTGAAAAAATTTCATATAAACTTGAGGTGTTACAATTATAAATAGAAACCATAATAAATTGTTTTTACCAAGGTAAAGGTAAAATGGGACAATTAAGATTTAAAATAATGTGATAAGGGTTAAAACTCATTAAAGAACTTACCTTTAATTAATTGGATGGGTATATTTAATGAATAATCATGATAAACTGAAAAATATTACCTCTTGTTTCTATTTAACATTTTTATCGACTTTTATACAATTCAAGTAAAAGTCAATGTAAAAAATGTAACTTTAATAAATTTAATATCTATAATATTTTTTGAAAGAGATAAAATTGAATTATGTTTAGTAATAAATGGTTATTTGAAATATGAATTAATTTCTTTTATTAAGGTAATTTATTTTTAATTTTAGTAACAAAATAGTTTACTTAAATTGTAATACAATGTTGACGAAATGTTTTTGCAAGAAGTATAAAAATCATGTAAATAACATAAAAACCCTAAAAGGTATTTTTTTTGGATGAGTTATATTATAATTTTTTTTATAGATACAGATATTTTATTATATATTTGTTAAAGTATTATTTTCTGATTCTATACCTTTCATGTTGTGGTAAAAGTCAAATTGGGGGAATAGTACATAAAACAAAATTAATAATATTTTATATTATGTAATATATTATTAAGTTATATAAAAGTCATAAAAATATTTAAAGTTGAAAACTAGAAAAATAAATGGTTTTATATGTCTTCCCATTCCCATTTATGAGAAATTTTCACCTTATAAGTTAAATTATTACCCATTAATATTGAAAAATCCATCAACAAATTTAAGGTTAAAATTGGGTTTCCAAGGGGTTAAAAAAATATAATGTTTAAAGTGATATTTAAACTAGTAAAAATTATATTTTATTATTATATTATAACCATATATTCCTCATACTTTACAACATGTTATTTTGTAACCATTTTACATGAGTTAGACCCATATTTTATTATAATATATCATGTATTTCTAAAAAATATCATTAGTGATATTTTATAATAAAAAATATTTTATTAAATGACATAAAATTAATAAGAATAATTTAGTCAACAAATAGAATTTTATGTGTTTCGAAATATCATCCATGGTATATCATTCACGATAGTGTCAACAATTTGTTTTCTTTATGAGTGTTTCTTTAACAACCTGAAATGAACTCATTGATACACTATGTCCATGGTATTTAGGGTGATGGTTCTATTTCAATCAAAGGGCTGAAATATCAACTTCTACAAATGGAAGGGACAAATACTTCCTTGAATTATCCATAAATAACATGTCATTCATGATGCACCCAATATATGCTACTTCCGACCAACATATGGTGTGTCTGTTTTTGTCAGTATATCAGAGTCCACGAGTCATGAAACACGTTAATAATAATATTAAATTCTAAAGACCATTACACACAATCACAAATTATAATATCTGATGACACCAAAAAATGAGAAATTCATACCAGCGGGTCTATTCTCATAATCTCCCATCTTAGAGATTACCAAGTGTCAACTTCAAGAGAATAAGTCTCATCTTATAACGAGTACTCACACCTGAAGGTCCTTATACTATGTGTCCTATCATAGTATGTCATCCTACAGTAGTACTGTGTTTATGAATATTTCCATAGAACTTCATGGTTCTCATCATAGTGGGGAACAATTGTGACCTTATTAATCCAAAAAATACTATAGGACATTATTACATTATAGTCATACAGGATAATGAAAAATATAAAATATGATGATTAGTATTCAAATACATTAAATATTCATGCAATCAATGTATAAATAGTTGGTTCTGGGACACCAACTCTAATAAATACTAATTATTACTTATTATACATAGTTATTACCAATTATAACAAATTATAACAAATTGTTACAAATTTTACCTTATTATTACAAATTATACCTAATTGTAACTAATTATTCCAAATTTTTACCAAATATACTTAATTATTACTAATTATAACTAATAATTCATATTTATTCCCAATTTTAAGTAATTATTCCAAATTAATACTATTTATTACTAATTATTAGTAATTATAACTATTTATTATGAGTTATAACTATTTGTTTCTGATTAGTAACTATTTATTACTAATTATTACTATTTATGACTATTTATTACTAATTATTCCTAATTATTACTCGATATTACTATTTATTTAAATTTATTACTATTGATACCTAATTATACCTATTTATTACTAATTATACCAATTTATTACTAATTATTACTAATTATGCCTATTTATAATTAATTATTACTAATTATACCTATTAATTACTAATTATTACCAATTATACTTATTTGTTACTAATTATAACTAATCATACCTATTTTTTATTAATTATTACTAATTATCACTAATTATTACTAATTATCACTAATTATTACTAATTATATCTATTTATAATTAATTATACATATTTATTACTAATTATAAATATTTATTACTAATATTACATATTTATTACTAATTATTACTAATTATTATTTTTTATTATTATTTGTTACTAATTATATCAAATTATAACTATTTATTACTAATTATTTCTAATTGTACCAATTTATTACTTATTTATACGAAATATACCTATTGATTACTAATAATAACTAATTGTACCTAATTATTACTGATAATTACTAATTCTACATATTTATTATAAATAATTACTAGTTCTACATATTTATTAGTAATAATTACTAATTATACCTATTTATTACTAATTGTACTAATTATACTTATTTAATACTAATTACTACTAATTATACCTATTTAACTTATTATTAATAATTTTGTCTATTTTTTTACTCATTATACATATTTATTACTAATTATACTGATTTATTACTATTTATTACAAATTGTACCTAATTATGTCTAATTATAACTAATTTTACCTAATTATTATTAATTAATACTAATATTTCAGAATTATTATTAATTATACATATTTATTATTAAATATTCTTAATTATTTATAATTATTCACAATCATTCTTAATTATTCCAAATTATTCCAATTTGTTCCAATTCATTCCTAATTGTTACATATTATTTTTAATTACAACAATTAATTACTAATTATTGTTGATTATTTCTAATTATTACTAATTATCACTAATTATTACTAATTATTATGAATTATAACTAATTATTGCAATTTATTAGTATTTATTACTAGAGATACAATAGATTTATAAAAACAAAAAACAAAAAACATTACTATCTAATTATAATGTAATTTAATTTTCACTGATTAACAATAATTTTAACGCATATAAAATTAAATGAATAAACTAGAAAATAAGATAAATAGATAAATACCTTAAAACATGATCGTTTGTACACTGCATGACTTACTAATCGCCCAGATATAAAATTTTAAGCCATAGAAAATTCCGATATGAGAGTTTAGAGATAGAGAAGCAGAGGAGTTGAGAGAGATGTGAATGAAAAAAATGGATGGGGGTATATATAGGTTATATTATTTGCGACTAGAGTATTTACAATGGGACCCATCACATATACCTATTTTTTGGTATATCTTTTACGATGGGTGATAAATCCCAGAACAAATGCTATACTTATATTAATTAGGGGGTGGCAGTTAAAAAAGGTATTTATGATGGGACCCATCGCAAATATGAAAACCCACCAAAGGTTATTTGCGACGGGATACCTTTTCCCATCGCAAATAACTAACTATTTGCGGTGCAAAAATGGTTTTGTAGAAAATAACCCATCACAAATGATAGGTTTTTCTGAAGTGAATCATTTTAATTTGTACAAGATTTATTATCTCCCTTGTGTTTTTATTTTTGAGAATTTATTCTAAACCGATTCTTGAATCCTATAATTTTCATTATTTTTTAAACCCTTGTCACAATCTGAACCATATATTATTTTTGACAATCCAGTTGATTAGAATCAAAAATTTCAGTGGAAAAAACATTTAGAGATTTAAAAGCCACAACTTTTTTTGTCTCCTCATCAGCTATGTTCTTCAATTCCATTTCAAACTGAATTAGTGATCCAATCAATTCATCGAATGTGTCCAAATCGATGTTATTTCTTTCATCAATGGTGACCTTTTTTCATTCCATATCTTCAGTAAATCTTTTAAGGTTCATTAAATAGGTAATGGGTTTTCCAAAGCTTCTCCAAGTGTATTGGTTCTATTCACAATGCTTGTGAATCAGTGGAAGATTTGGTTTATAGTTTCATATTCACCCTTTTTGAAGTATTTTTACTCTACACGAAACATTCCAAGATTGATTTAGATCAAATTTTCTGAGCCAAGGTGAGTGACTTGTAGAATCCTCCAAATTTCTTGACCTTCACCACAAGAAGACATGAGACTAAATGAACTTCTATTAATAGGATTATATAAAATATTAACAACTTTGTAATTTAATGCATATCTAGTAGCTTCTTTTCGAGTATGTGTATCTGGGTCAGATTCTAGTACAGTGTATGATTTTTCCATCATCGACTAGTGTTTAATGCTCACCATTTGAGATATTCTGCTAGTCTGGATCTCCATTATCCATAATGCTTACCATCCAAGTGTGGGGGATTATTAAAAATCCTAGCATCGTTTAGGTTAAATCATACAATCTTATAAAATCTTTAGCCTTAGAATGTGATTTCAAGGATTATGTTATCAAAAAATAAAATAAAATCATACTCAATAAAGGAATTAAATTATTCCCAAAGGAACAACCTCTGATATGAATGTTGGGTATTAGGAAAGAGAACGATAGAGCTAAACTATTTTCAAGAAGGTTATCCTATGATACTAATTTTTTGGTTGGATAGGGTAATGATAGATGATCTAGAGAGGGGTGAATATACCAGATTAAAAATTTCAAAAAAATAAATTTATTATTAAAGTTAATTATTATAGTTAATTTTTATAGTTAATTTGGAAATGAATATAATGAAATGAACAGATGGATTTTTATACCGGTTCAGTCCAAAGTGGGCATAGTCTAGTCTTATACCTCATTAACCGGAAAGAGATACCTGTGCACTATACTTATTTTTTAGGGGGGATCATAAGAAAATTAAATAATTATTTTCTATTGTAGGGATAACCATGACACTGAATTTAGTTTAGTGAGTCACAAACCAATTACAACATAACGTTTAATACTGGGAGTCACAACCAGAATAGTCATGCCTTTACAATCCAAGAGTCATTATCCAAGGAAGGGAAGAAGAAATTATTATTTATGAAAAATCATAAATTATAAAAAAAAAATTGTACATGAAATTTAGGAAGTAGTGTTATGAGATCAAGAAACAAGAAAAAATAAATAAAATATAAATAAAAACATTAGTATTTGTTCCTGAGAAATGTATGAACTCATCTCATCAAGGCAATAGAAGGTGAAGTAGATGTAATTTAAAACTTGTGAGATAATCCAAAGGATTAAATATTGTGTCACAAAATACATAAAAAATGGTACAATAGGTTGAATGGTTTACAGATTCTTCTTGTGAAAAAATAGAGTATCGAAGAAGTAATTATATCTCTCCCTTTAAGTATCACATCTAATTTAAATAGGATATTTAAAACTTAACTAAAAAAACCAATCTCCTGTTAAATCAATTTAGATTAAAAAATAATTTAATTATTTTGGAGGGATAAAATTATCCTCTAGAATAATTGAAACCAATATTGGTCAAATTCGAAACAAAAAGACCAAATCAAACCTATTTGAATAACCTATTAAATGATAATAAAAATTCAAACTAATCTCATAAAACTATTAATTATTATTAATAAAAATATTAAATTTATTTTAATTTGAGGAAATGTGTAATTTAAAAAATAATTATACAAACTAAAATTCCATAAAATGTGTTCGAATATATTCAATGTCTTTAAATACCAATTAATAAAAAACTAGTCAATGAAATTTACTTAAAATTTTAAATAATAATTTTTTCCAAAATATGATGTAACTGTATAGATGAATAAATAGTAAATTAAAACAACTTCTAAAAAACAAAAAAAATAAAAAAAACATTTATTGTTCACTAAATTTAATATATATTAATTTTAAATATTAATAAAACAATAAAAATAATTATAATATGTTTTCAGTTTATCAAAAAATAATTAAAAATAAAGAATGAAGAAATTTTTTAGAACAATAACTGGAGGTAGAAAAAATACCTCATGGTGACAAGAATCTTAGAAAAATTATCCACCATTAGTTAAAAAAATTAATCACCATTAGATTAAAAATAATTCAACATTAGATCAGAAATAATTCAACATTAGTAGTAAAATGAGTCACTATTAGTATTAAAATGATTCACTATTGGAATTAAATGATTCGTCACTGGAATCAAATGAGTCAACTTTGGAATAAGATGAGTCACTGATGATAAAAAAATGAGTCAATGTTGTAAATAAAATGAGTCACCATTGGAATAAAATGAGTCACCATTGGTAAAATGAGTGAGTCACCATTGGAAGAAAAATAACTCACCATTATAAGAAAAACTACTCACCTTTGAAGAAATATGAGTCACCATTAGTTAAAAAAATGACTCACCATTGAATAAATATATATCACCTTTGAAGAAATATAAGTCACCATTACAATAAAAATGATGTGTTATTGAATGAAAAATAAATCACCATTAGAATAAAAAGACTCACCATTGCAAAGATGAAAAGATTAACTATTGAAAAGATGAAAAATACTCACTGTTGAGTGAAACAACTATAAGGTGGATGATACAACATGATTTGTTGTAGAATTTAGGTTCTGATTGGAAGAAAAAACTCGGACGAGCTACTATCTAGGATAGAGATGATATACTGTTAGAGGAGAAATGATTTCGTCGTTGAGTTGGATACCTAAAGAAAGAAGGGATCTGATGAATTAGTGATGAAATAAGATGCCATGAATGAAGTAGAATAATCTGGAGGAGATTCCATGGAGGAAACAGGTTGAAGGTAGGAGATGATGAATAATGATTCATTTTTTTAAACATTGACAAAGGGACGTGGGTGAATTTTCAATCCATCTAAAATATTTAATTAGAAGTTGTTCTAGAAGTCTAAATTGAATATAATTTTGATATATTTCTAAATTATCAAGAATCTCTAAACTCTGATAGGTAATGAAAAAATACCACAAAAAAATAGTGAAAACATGTTTTGAAAACTCTAGAAAGAATTGCAGCACTTTGGCAGATTTTTATGGTATGTAAATAACATTTTTAGAGTTTCATGTAGTTGAAATGAAAAGAAGAAAAAAAATTATATTTATAATTGAATAAAAATTGAATGACCTTTAATTATAATTGAATTATATATCAATGAAAAAAAAGGATTTTGAATTATGAAAAATGCAAAATTTTAGAACTGTTGTAAGATTTTTGGATGTACGGTGCACCCCTTAAGAAATTAAACTTGGATACCATTTATTATAATTAAATATAGATAATTGAGTTCCATTTTATATGAAATATGTTTCAAAAGATTCATATCAGTATAATACAATGTAGAATTGAAATACATAAGACGACGATAAAGTATTTTTAAAAAATCTTTTTGAAACATACATCATGTATCATGTTCAGATCAAAATTAGAACATTCTAGAGTTATAATTTGACATCTTTTTTGTTTAATCAAAATTATATAAACATGTAATCTTTTATATAATACAATAATTATAAAATTATAATCACTAAATCTAAATTTCTAATTAAAATACTTAGTTTTTTTAAAAGAAGTTTTTCAAATTAAATAATAATAGGGTTATTAATATTTAAAATCATTAAATAGAATTTAATAAAAAATATGAATACAAGAATACATATGCACAAATAATTACCCAAGGGTACAAAAATGAATGAAAAAAATATGTTTCGATGCACCAATGCATTCTAAGAGAAGGAGTTTCAATCAAAATCATAATTTGGTAATCAAAAATGTCTTGGAGAAGGGAACACCCATGATAAATACTTATTTTAATGAAGTGGGGGCATCTTTCACACCTCCTTAGAACATAGGTCATGTCTAAAGGCATCAGGTTAATGGAAAAGATGATGAAACTAGATATTTCATTCTAGACCTTGATTGGAAGAGTACTATAATTAAGGGCATGAAGAAATCTTCTTTTTTCAACGAGATTGTTACTGTGGGTCCCCTACTAAACTCTAGAAAAAAAATTAGTCTGCTTGCTATTTTAAATAGGTCTAATAGTAGAAAGGTATTCCATAAGGAATTTGGAAACTCCCATGAAGCTATTTAGAGTGGAATATCGAGGGACTCATGTCTGAATAGTGAGGAGGATCCTTAACCTATTGGGAATAATTCCCCACTAGATAACAAGGATGGTTCATGGAAATAGCTACAAACATGTCAGAGAGGATGACATATGATAAGTAGTGGTGCTGTATGACTCCATAGATGAATTCTATTTTCCAACCTCTTGGAATGTTGTCTTCTTTACCTTTGTGTTATGGCTTATCATTATCTTCTATTACCCATATTCATTTTTTACCTTTAAATAAATTTATTTTAATACATTTTTGGACCATTTATTTAACCAATGGTGTCACAACCTGTCCTAGAAGGGCCAATGCCATGACTATCCCAAGCCCACCTCTAATAGGACAGGGGATGGTTACTATCACTGAGTATGTATTTCACACAAATGGGAGGCATTAGACTAAAGTAAGTAGAATCACACACACACAAGTCCAATCCATAAAATGTTGAAATGTAAAAAATATAAAATAATTCATGCATATAACTAAGATCCCAGAACCTGATTTTGAGAGGATGTAAAGGAAAAGTAAACATAAAAAAATTAAATCCCACCACAAAGAGTCTGAAACATAAGTTTAACTAAAACTGTACAAGTAAAACATGCTCCAAGGGTGAAGAATATGCCAACGATACGCACCCAAAAAAAACCATAGTCTGACCATATCCATCTATGCTCCACCATTTCAAGGTCCTCTTTAGATACCATCAAAAGGGACTCCATCTGCAAAATACATTGTGGGGAAACCTATGCTGGGGTGAATTTAACAATAATCAGTAGGATAACCAAAAAATAAAACATGAAACACCAATTATAGCCATCTAAATTCAAGTTATAATAATATATGTATAGTAGATACAAATAGAGAAGGAAACCTAGATATACTCAGGAAAAGCACCATGCCATCATGCGGTCCTAACCAACTTCCAACCACAAGATTCTTCTTAAATCATGATAATTCTAGGAGAACTCACTCCTCATGCTATGATGTCTTCAAAGACACTCGACGAATAGGTCTAGCTCATTTAGGTGCCACCCAAAGAGAATGAATTAGTCAAAGAAGACAAGGATACAGAGATATGGGTGACAACCTGAACTGATGGGGGACACTACAAACCCAATCTGGATCAACCCACTACACAGGGAATTGCTTTTTAAAGAATCCACAAACCCTATTAATGCAGCTTTCTAGATGGAGGATTTACACTCAGCTCAGGGATGTCACACTTATTCCATAAACACTAACTAGGGATGATAGAGGATCACACTCCAGTATCACAGAGGGACACCACAACTCTTTCTAAGACTCATAAACTAGAGGGAATTAAAATCCACTGATTTGGATGTAATACCACTCTGTACGCTAGATTAAAGGACCATGGTAACACACTGAACCTATACTGGTCCAAAGTAGAAAAAATAGCCTCAAGAACTATTGTTGGGAGTACACGGTGTGTCCCAGGGGGTACACGACATGCCCAAATATCCCACGTCTTTCCCATGTAGAAAAAATCATATGACATATATTCAAAAAATACATGGTGTGTAGGATGGGTACACGGTGTGTAGAGACACATAGTTTCCTACCCGTTTCTCCTGGCCATGTATGTGTACCCATCCATGTATGTCAACCCATGTCCATGTCTAAGTGATCGAAATTCCATCTAGACTTGAATTATTACCCCTATCCATGTACTCTCTGGAGTATATGCCGAATCAACTAGGGAAGGACACACAGCATGATATCGGTGACCCACACCTTGTGATACATAACTTCATCCAAACCCTAGAATCATATCCAGGGGCCCCACCCACATTGTAATTCTAGATTAAATACCATGTTCTATGAGATTATCTAGAACTATTGTTCTTCATTTAGACATCCTGACCAATGCTGCACCTTCAATTTGGCAGTTGATTCACCATGAAACAGAAAATCCATGGTCTCCTATTCCTGGTCATCATCGAACAATGCATTCCTTTTCCAGATCTTCTCAGAAATCAAATAAATCCAACATTCTTCATTTCACACTGAAGAACACTAAAGAATGAGAGATCAAGAATTATTCTTCATCCAATTGATATTTCCCTTTTCATCTCACGTACTTCATACCATGATGATCCTAGATCTACAATATCAGATCATTTTTTCATGAAATGAGTTCGTAATTATAGATGGATCAGATATAGTTGATTCATGGGGAAAATAAAGAACACCTATGAAAAATGATTAATCGGGGGAGAAAATCATAGAAACAAAGGAGAGGAGTGAATCATGATCAAAATTTTTGTTGATCTTTATTTTTTTAGTAATATAATCAATGAAAATATTCATATAAATTCTCCAAAAATAAAACCTGAAAAAATAAGTATTGTCCCGGAAGGTGACCGAAATTCATGTTAATCCATTCTTTGATTGATTTTAATTCATCACAGAACATAAGAATGGGGATAATCTACAAAAGGAAACATCCTAACTGGAGTTTTGATTGATCATTATTGAAAAATAGTTTCATTGCCTCTGTTGATGAGATCCTCTAACTCTGTTGGCATGATGATAAATGATCTGATTTGGATCAGTTGTTGTACTCTAAGAATGCTCTTGCCAAACAATATCTTTGTCTCCTGGGTTTATCGACGAACCCTAAAAATATTTCCTTATTCATGGACTTATATGGTAAAACTTTTGTGCATCAAAGAGAAATAAATTAAATTCTTATGTTAATTTATTTTATTTATTTTTCTCCTATGATGACTTTTTTCAAAAACAACATGCACTTACCAATGTTAGGTCGCACCTAGGGTAAATCCAATATTATTAATCCAATACTACTGATTAGCCACTAAATGAGGCTAATATTAATTGTTAATATACATAATTTTCATGTTATTTGTTATTAATAAACACCATTTTAGTGCATTGTACACTTTGAACATCATTTCACATTATGATTGTAATACCTTCTTAAAATGCACTATTATGTGGTACATTTTTGAACATCATTTAAAGTACCCAATGATTCATCTGATTTTAAGGAATTGAATTATAAATATTTTAATTTGATATTTTTGTAAATTGATCTACACTTAAATATGAACATGTTTGATTCAGGGATCAGTGGAGAATTCATGGAGGATGATGGAGATATTTGGAACTGAAAGGAAGCAATTCTG
Organism: Viscum album; assembly: GCA_963277665.1. Classification (NCBI taxonomy): domain Eukaryota; kingdom Viridiplantae; phylum Streptophyta; class Magnoliopsida; order Santalales; family Viscaceae; genus Viscum; species Viscum album. The sequence goes on from OY728166.1 coordinate 790,479,633, forward strand.
GAGAAGCCAGATTGGACATCAGCCAACCGATGAGGCTGTGGGGCCCAACTTAAAGGTCCAATTAATCCCAAATTTCTTGGGATGATCGAAGACATGTATAGGAACAAATCACTCTTCATAAGTGCATGCTAATTCTGCCTCCATATTGGTCATTTAGTCGGCCCAAAGTAGAGATAAAAGTCTGGGCCAGATTCTGCGGCCCAGAAAAACAGTCCACTACATTGATCATATCTCGGAATTAAAAACTCCAAATGGGCCCACCATTTACAGGTTGTTCGAAGACATCTGGAGCTCTATTTTCTTCTTCTATGGCCCACCCTGATTCGGCCGTCTAGAAGGTCTTCCAGACGCGTCGTTTCGGTGAAGGAAAGTTGGCTGCCACCTCGGGTCAAACGTGGAAAAGTCCAAATTCCACAAGCTTTCCATCACCTATAGCCTAGAATAATTTATTAAGATTCTTTGTATTGTTGGTGGTTCGACCCAAGGCTCCCAAAATTCCTATTTAAGGCAGTGGTGGTGAAGGATTTGAGGATCTTGGATGCTTTGTTCAATTGTAATGTTATGCTGCATTTTTGTTGCCTCAATTTTGTCTTTCACATGTAAGTTGTTCAAATCACTTTAGTTTCTTAATAAAAGTTCTTCTTCTCCTCTTATTATGTTGTTCTTAATATCAATTTGATATTGTTGGATCAAGGTGTGAATTTATTCACACCAACCCTTGTGAAATTATTCACACAACGGTGGAGTGATCATTTTATTTTTGTTGTTTTCCTTACTTCTCCATTTCCTCCCTCATGAGTCTACTTTCCGCTTCCATTGAAACCATGGGATCAATGGAGGGCTAACACACTTATGGGTTGATCCAAGGGAGTAGAAAGGGGCTGGATTGGATGTTATTTATCACCTAATTAATGTATAATCACTTCTTTAATTGGCATTTTTATTTGATGATTTTTAAACTCCATCATCCTTGTTGAATTTAAGGCCACACACTTCAAGTAATAATACGATCCTTTACCTTGAAGTGCTCAAAACTTTGATCCTTCAAGTGTATAGGTGATTAGTATTAGAGGGTGTAGGCATTAAACCAGTAAGTGATGATGTTGTTTTATCTCCTTAAATGAACCCATCTCAAATTTAAGAAGTTGAAATCATTAAAAAGAAAATACGTCCAATCCACCCGAGCGATAACCTAGGATCAACTCATTCTTTTAAATTGAATCCACTTAAATCTATTAGATATCTTTAAAACCCATCCAAAATCAATCCACGTTGGGCACTTCATAGCCAAAAATCCATTTCTTAGGTTGTGTATCTTAGGTATCTTCTTAGGTCTCTGTGGAATCGACAACTCAAGCTACACTACAAGGACCGTTCTACCCTTCTTCTCTTGGGTAAATTTGGGCGTGAACCAAATTTTGGCTCCGTTTACGGGGACCAAGTAAGTACCTTAGATCCTAAAAACCTTCTTTCCTCACCTCTATTCTTCTACTCTCATCCAAGATCTCTTATCTTGTCCCTTTCTCGCTTTTTTTTTGGCACATGTCCGCCTACACCCGCGATTTCTCAAACAGACTAGTTAGGGTGGAAAGTTCTAGGATAGGGGTGTCAAGTGCACCTAAGGGATTGTTTAAATCAGATTAAAATATTCTTGAAACCCCAAAGTCAGAACTTGAAACAAGTCCAATGGAGGGTCATCCACAAAATCAAATTGTAAACCCTGGGGGGAATCAAATGGGAAACCAAAACCAAGAAGCTCCAAACTTAGGGAATGTAGTTGATAAAACCATGAACGACTACCTCACTCCACCTTGGACCAACGCCCCCTCATGCATTAGACACAATTCCATAGGAGACACCAACTATATATTCAAACCCCATGTCTTAAACCACCTTCCAACCTTTCATGGGATGGAGTTAGAAATGCCATACCTTCATTTCAAAGAGTTCAACGACATTGTTGAAACCATGTGTCCCCCACATCAACTAGAATCCTCTAAGATGAGGCTATTTCCTTTTTCATTAAAGGATCGAGCTAAAAATTGTCCAAACAACTTGAGACCTGCATCAATCCACTCTTGGGACCAACTGCAAAGAGAATTATACAAAAAATACTTCCCTCATCACAAAACAATTGCACTTAAAAAGAGCATCCAAAACTTTTTTGAAAAAGAGGGAGAGTCATTCTATGAAACATGGGAGAGGTTCAAAGACACCCTAAACATGGTTCCACACCATGGGTTTTCCATACCTGAACAAGTGAGAATTTTCTATGAAGGGTTGGGTCCGGGGAACAAACAGTTCATTGACATGATGTGTAATGGAACCTTTAAAAACAAGGCCCCAAATGATGCTTACGAGTATCTCGAAAGTCTGGCTAAACAAAACCAAACTTGGGTAACTTCACCTTATTCTGAAAATCCACAAAGAACCATTGGAATGCATACACTTAGAGAAGAGGAAAGCCTTAGGGCTAAACTCGCAGCACTCTCTAGGAAGGTTTAAGAGGTAGACCTTAGGAAAGTCCATGAAATCCAAAATGTAGACCTTGTTTGCACAATTTGTGACAAACATGACCATAAAACAGACAACTGCCCAACCATTCCATCCATCAAGGATGTTCTTCTAGGAGGACCCCTAGTGGATGTCAATGCCCTAAACTTTCAAAAGCCCCAATACCAAAACACCTTAAATCCTAGGTACAATGACCACCCAGGCTTCCGATGGAAGGATAACCAACAACATAGCCAACCACAAGGGAAAAATCCTTACCCTCAACAGAACTACCAAACCCATAACCAGTTCCAAACCCAACCTATCCAATACCAACAGCCATCGGTCCATTTTCAACAAACCATACCACCTCCAAAATATCTCCCTGGGATAAACCAACCTACTCAATCACTAACCCAAACTGTTCTACAAAGCCTACTAGAACAACTGTGCAAACAAATGGAGAGGATGAACTCAGAAGTCTCTTCCCTCAAACAAGAACTTCAAACCATCAAAACAGGAAAGGCACCCATGCCTACTCAGGCGGTGCCATCCTCAACTTCAAGGGGAGAGTCAAGTTGTGCTCAAACAACTCATGAACAACTAAAGGCTATGACTATTTTAAGAAGTGGGAAATCAATTGAGAAACCTGAACAACTAATTCAGAACCCACCTGAAGATTCAAACTTGGATGGAAATTCAAATGAACCACAAGATCATACTGAGGAAACTGATAACAATGTGAAAGAAACAACTCTTCAACAAACAACCCCACAACCTGCACCATTTCCCCAACGCATGAGGGGGAAATCCAAGCCTGAACTGAGTGAAACGTTGAGGGAAATACTTTCACAAGTCAAGTTGAACATACCCCTTCTCGATGCAATCCAAACTATACCTGCCTACTCAAAGTACCTTAAGGACTTTTGCACTTTTAAAAGAAAATTTTCACATAAAAACCAAGTCCTTTTGGCTGCTAATGTGAGTACCACCATTCAAGGGACCATTCCTCCTAAGTTAAAAGACCCATGTTTCCCTTACATCAATGTTGAACTAGGAGAGAGAAAAGTTGTCAAGGCCTTGTGTGACCTAGGTGCTAGTGTCAATCTCATCCCATATGCGGTGTACTGTCAGTTAGGCCTAGAAGAACTCCAACCCACATCTGTTACACTTCAACTTGCTTATCGTAGCATTAGGGTTCCAAAGGGGATTTTAAAGGACGTTCTGGTAAAGATTGAAAACTTCGTCTACCCTGCTGATTTCATTGTCCTTGACAACCATCCAAATTTAGGAAATAAGGAACAAACCCCAATCATCCTTGGTCGTCCTTTCCTTGAAACAATCAACTCTGTTATCCGAGTCCGAAATGGGAACATGACCATCACCTTTGGGAACATGAGTCTAGACTTGAACATCTATAATGCAAGCTCACAAATAGGGGATGACGATGATATTCATGAAGTAAACATGATAGGAAGCATTGATAATGAATCCATGGAACATCAAGGAATATTTGATGAATGTTTAAGTCAGAATGAGATTGATTTCCTTTGTTCATATGAAGGAAGTTTATCTCCTTGGCTTGAATCATTTTCAAATTTCTCTTATGATGAAGTCTTAGGTCTAACAATCAGTGAAAACTTTCAAGAAACCAATTTCATAGAGACCCCTCTAAATTCCTTCCCTAAATCTGATCAAGCCAATCTAGTAGCTGAAACTTCTACATGTGAGGAATCAATCCTATCTGAACCTCTAAAAAAAGAAATTGATCTTGATCCAATGTCCCAATATTCTACTAAAATTTTGAACCAACCTGATCTTGAATTGAAGGAACTTCCTGCTGCACTAAAGTATGCCTTCCTAGGGGAAAATCAAACACATCCTATTGTCATTTCTTATTCTCTTGAATCCAATCATGAGAGGATGCTTCTAGATGTCCTTAGGAAGCATAAGAAAGCCATTGGTTGGACCCTTTCTGATATTCCTGGGATTAGCCCACTTATCGGGACTCATAGGATTGTTCTTGAATCTGATTCAAAGCCATGTCATCAACCTCAACGGCGACTCAATCCTAATCTCATGGAGGTAGTAAGGAAGGAACTTCTAAAATTGTTGAAAGCTGGGATCATATATCCCATAATTGAGAGTGAATGGGTGAGCCCAATCCAAGTGGTTCCAAAAAAGGCTGGAATCACAGTGATAACCAATGAGGATGGAGAGATTTTTCCAACAAGGGTGAGTAGTGGATGGAGGGTCTGCATTGACTATAGGAAACTAAACTCATTCACCAAGAAGGACCATTTCCCCTTACCATTCATTGACCAAGTCCTTGAGAGAGTGGCAGGTCATGCCTTCTACTGTTTCTTAGATGGGCACTCGGGGTACAATCAAATTGAGGTCTCCCTAGAGGATCAAGGGAAGACTACATTCACATGTCCTTTCGGTACCTTTGACTTCAAACGCATGACCTTCGGGTTATGCAAGGCCCCTGGAACCTTCCAGCGGTGCATGATGGGAATCTTCTCAGACATGGTAGGGGATTTTCTTGAGGTCTTCATGGATGACTTCTCTGTGTTTGGGGATACTTTTGAGGGATGTCTGCAGAATGTGGAGAGAGTCTTGTCAAGATGTGAAGAAAAAAATCTGGTCCTAAACTGGGTGAAATTCCATTTCATGGTTAAAGAGGGACTTGTTCTAGGCCATCTGGTCTCGAGTAGGGGGATTGAAGTTGATAGAGAAAAGGTTGACATCATTCGTCACCTTCCATCACCCAAAACTGTCAAGGAAGTGAGGTCTTTCTTAGGACATGCTGGTTTCTATAGAAGATTCATCAAGGACTTTAGTTCAATATCTCGTCCCCTTTGTGCTCTCTTAGAAAAGGATGCTCCATTTGTTTGGACAGAAATCTGTGAGGGTTCATTCTCAACCCTCAAATCCTCTCTCACCTCTCCTCCCATTATGAAATCTCCAAATTGGAACCTTCCTTTTGAACTTATGTATGATGCCAGTGACTTTGCTGTTGGAGCTGTGTTAGGACAACGTTGTGATAAAACTCCTTATGTCATTGCTTATGCAAGAAAATCCTTAAATGATGCCCAAATAAACTACACCACCACTGAAGACGAGTTACTTTCTATTGTGTTTGCCTTAGAGAAGTTTAGGTCCTACCTCTTAGGATCACCCATCACTGTGTTCACTGACCATTCTGCACTAAAATACCTCTTCCAAAAACAAGATGCTAAGGCTAGACTGATTAGGTGGGTCCTTCTCTTACAAGAATTTGACCTCAGAATCAATGATAAAAAGGGAGTATAAAATGTTGTAGCTGATCACCTCTCTAGGATGAAATTCAAAGACAACTCAAATCACCTTTCTGTGTCTAATTCGTTTCCTGATGAACACTTATACTCTGTGAGTGACTGCCCTTGGTATGCTGACATAGAAAATTTCTTAGTGACAGGAGTCATTCCAAAATTCCTAGGGACTCAAGATCGAAGGAAATTCCTTTCTTATGTTAGACACTATGTGTTTGATGATCCATACCTCTATAAGTTCTGCCCTGACCAAGTCATTTGGAGGTGTGTTCCAGAATCTGAACAAGAGTCCATCCTTAAATTCTGTCATAGTGATGCATGTGGAGGTCACTTTTCCTCTAAGAAAACATCTTCTAAGATTCTTCAATGTGGTATTTTCTGTCCCACCCTCTCAAGGGACTCCTACACATTTTTTCAAAGATGTACTAGGTGTCAACAAGTAGGGTCCATCACAAAAAGGAATCAAATGCCACTCACTCTCATCTTAGTGGTTGAAATCTTTGACTGTTGGGGAATTGATTTCATGGGTACCTTCCCAAACTCTCGGGGATACCTCTACATACTCTTAGCTGTTGATTATGTCTCAAAATGGGATGAGGCCATTCCCACTAAGTCCAATGATCATCAAGTTGTGATTCGATTTCTAAAATAGAACATATTTTCAAGATTTGGAATTCCTAGGGCTATAGTCAGTGATCGAGGAACCCATTTCTGTAACCGCCCATTCGCTTCACTCATGTCTAAGTATGGTATTTCTCATAAAGTTTCCACTGCATACCATCCTCAAACCAATGGTCAAGCTGATTTAGCGAATAGGGAGATTAAGAAAATTCTTGAAAAAACTGTCAACCCCTCTAGGAAAGATTGGTCTGAGAAACTCTTAGATACTCTTTGGGCCTATAAAACTGCATATAAAACCATTTTAGGAATGTCCCCATATAGGTTGGTTTATGGTAAATCATGCCATTTTCCAGTGGAGATTGAACATAAGGCCTTTTGGGCAATTAAGAAAATGGATTATGACCTCTCATTGGCCGGAACAAAAAGGAAATTAGATCTCAATAAACTGGAGGAACTAAGGATGGAGGCTTATGAAAATTCAAGGATCAATAAAGCTAGAGTTCAAGCCTACCAATCTAGGAATATCAAGGTCAAAAATTTTGAACCGGGAAAACTTGTGCTCTTGTATAGTTCAAAACTTCATTTACATCCGGGAAAGTTAAGGTCTAGATGGTCAGGACCTTTCATAGTGCATCATGTATTCCCCCATGGGGCAGTAGAGATTCAAGATCCCACAAGTGGTCACATTTTCAAGGTCAATGGTCAAAGTTTAAAAACATTCATTGAATCATTCAATAAATAGGAAATAGATGTTGAGTTAATTGATCCAATCTATGAACCAGGAAAAAATTGATAAATTTGGGATCTATGTCGGGCTAACGACATTAAACAAAGCGCTGCACGGGAGGCAACCTGTGGTTTTTATGTATCTATTCTTTCTGAATAATCTTTATTTTTCAAATAAGATTACTTAATCATTTTTATATTTAAAAATAAAAAAATATACTTTTGACCTGTTCTTCTATTATGAGTATGGATGGGTACGAAAGAGGAGCACCATATTCATCCGTGTCACGTGGTGTGATCCTTGAGTAATACCTTACCCAGAAATTTAAAAAGAAGACAATGTATCATCAGTTTATTTTGTTTTTATTATTCAATAGGTTTAGAAAAAATATATATAATAATACAAAAAAAATTCCACGCCATAGGACGTGGGGCAAACCCCGTCACAACCGGCGAAGCCGCAGGGACTCGAACCCGGGACCGAAGGGAGACAGGGGCGCGCGCTTACCACTGACCTGCGGCTTCTTGTGCTACCATATTGTATAATTTATATATATATTCTTATATTTTACTTCCCTTATTATATAAATATATATATATATTGTTTGTTTTTGTTTGTTTTGTTTGTTTTGTTTGTTTTGTTTTTTCCTTTTTCCACTAGGGAACTTTGCAAGCGACATGGATATCAAAGAAATAAATTTGAGCGGCAAGAACTTCAAACTTCAACCACCAGATGACTTCATTACATAATCCTCATTTTCAATTTCCTTTTTAAAATTTTATTCCCTACCTCTACTCCTTCTAATTTTTCATTTCTTCAAACACTGGGGACAGTGTTGTTTTAAGTTGGGGGGAGATAAAATAAAAAAAATGCTTTTGTGTCAAAAACAAAAATTGAATGATTTGAAAAAAAAATTAAATGGAAGGAAAAATTCCTTTAACATTGAACAAGGTAATACACATTGCACACTTTGAAACTGAATATCAAATAATTTAGCATGCCTAGATTCTGATTTTAATCCTTGTATAATTTCATGAGCATAGATTTTGGAAAGTGTGGCTATCCAATGTGATATTTCATCGTTTATATTTTCATCCAAATAAAAAAAATGCCACAATGCACGTCCTCTAGACTGTGGGGTACTAATTTGAATTTTTGGGGTCCCATAATAAATAGCATAGGATGATTTTATTTTTATGAATAATATGAGTATTTAAAAAAATATTAAAAAAAATTATTAAAGAATAAAAAATAAAAAAAAAAATTGCGTGTAGAGCAATGGATTGATAAAATGCGAGGCTTTCGGCACTTGGGGATCGTGACTCCAGAGTTGTCTAGCCCTTAGTTTTTCAATATATCTCTATTTATGGTAATATGACTTTGTTTTTGATTAAGTTAACTCGAGACGATGCCCGAGTATGTGGGCTTCACTTGGTGCCCTAAGGCCTTTGAGTCTGGGAGTCATCGGCAAAGTCTTGCTACATGGGTTAATTTGATTAACTGCAATCTCAATTACTATAGCAATATTGAAAAAAAAGGAAGAAGAATACTCATATTAGGATTAAATTTGATTCCACCTAGCGCTTCCTTGATTTCCCCCTTGAATTAAAATGAACCCCCATATCTATTGTGATTCACAACACATCATTACACCTAATTGAGTTGGATGAAGTATGATGATGGATTTGATCAAAGGAATGGGCTTGGGATTGGGATCTGCTTATGAAAATATCTTGTATTAAAATATTTTGATGGGTTTCATGATTGTTTGGTATAAGGTTTTTTGGTGATCATTGTGTATTAAAATGTTTTTAGAAAAGGAAATTCGAATTTCATTTTGTTGAGATATATTTTGCTCGGGACTAGCAAAACACAAGTTGGGGGTGTGATTAGCCACTAAATGAGGCTAATATTTATTGTTAATATACATAATTTTCATGTTCATTGTTATTAATAAACACCATTTTAGTGAATTTTACACTTTGAACATCATTTCACTTTATGATTGTAATACCTTCTTAAAATGCACTATTATGTGGTACATTTTTTAACATCATTTAAAGTACCCAATGATTCATCTGATTTTAAGGAATTGAATTAAACATATTTTAATTTGATATTTTTTTAAATTGATCTACACTTAAATATGAACATGTTTGATTCAGGGATCAGTGGAGAATTCATGGAGGATGATGGAGATATTTGGAAATGAAAGGAAGCAATTCTGGAGAAGGCAGATTGAACATCATCCCACTGATGAGGCTGTGGGGCCCAACTTAAAGGCCCAAGTAATCCAACATTTGGTGGTATGATCGAAGACATGTGTAGGAACAAATCACTCTTCATGAGTTAATGCTAATTCGGCCTCCATGTTGATAATTTAGTCGGCCCAAGTTAGAGATAAAATTTTGGGCCAGATTCTGCGGCCCAGAAAAACAGTCCACTACATTCATCATATCTCGTAATCCCCAACTCCCAATGTGTCCAAATGTTACAGGCGGTTAGAAGACATCCGGAGCTCCATTTTATTCTTCTATGGCCCACCCTGATTCGGCCGTCTAGAAGGTCTTCCAGACGCTTCTGTTCGGTGAAGGAAAGCTGGATGCCACCTCGGGTCAAACGTGGAAAAGTCCAAATTCCACAAGCTTTCCACCACCTATAGCCTAGAAAAATTAATTAAGATGCTTTGTACTGTTGGTGGTTCGACCCAAGGCTCCCAAAATGCCTATTTAAGGCAGTGGTGGTGAAGGAGTTGAGGATCTTGGATGCTTTGTTCAATTGTAATGTTATGCTGCATTTTTGTTGCCTCAATTTTGTCTTTCACATGTAAGTTGTTCAAATCACTTTAGTATCTTAATAAAAGTTCTTCTTCTCCTCTTATTCTGTTGTTTTTAATATCACTTTGATACCGTTGGATCAAGGTGTGAATTTATTCACACCAACCCTTGTGAAATTATTCACACAACGGTGGAGTGATCATTTTATTTTTGTTGTTTTCCTTACTTCTCCATTTCCTCCCTCATGAGTCTAATTTCCGCTTTCATTGAAACCATGGGATCAATGGAGGGATCACCCACATATGGGTTGATCCAAGGGAGTATCAAGGGGATGGATTGGATGTTATTTATCACCTAATTAATGTATAATCACTTCTTTAATTGGGATTTTTATTTGATGATTTTTAAACTTCACCATCCTTGTTGAATTTAAGGCCACACACTTCAAGTACTAATACGATCCTTTACCATGAAGTGCTCAAAACTTTGATCCTTCAAGTGTATAGGTGATTAGTATTAGAGGGTGTAGGTATTAAACCTGTAAGTGGTGATGTTGTTTTATCTCCTTAAATGAACCCATCTCAAATTTAAGAAGTTGAAATCATTAAAAAGAAAATACGTCCAATCCACCCGAGCGATAACCTAGGATCAACTCATTATTTTAAATTGAATCCACTTAAATCTATTAGATATCTTTAAAACCCATCCAAAATCAATCCAAGTTGGCCACTTCATAGCCAAAAATCCATTTCTTAGCTTGTGTATCTTAGGTATCTTCTTAGGTCTCTGTGGAATCGACAACCCAAGCTACACTACAAGGACCGTTCTACCCTTCTTCTCTTGGGTAAATTTGGGAGTGAACCAACTACCACCATATTTCTTATCTGGGAACCTGTTTTGTAGTTATTTAACATTTTCAATAAAATTTCCAATGCGTGCTATTTAAAATATTTATTATATTTCCAAAATTTATTCTGCACATATCAGGCCTCCGAATCGCACTCTGTTTCATTACCTGGTCTCGAAAATAATCCATATGTTATTTAAAAATAATACATTAAAAATCCATAATGTTACATTCTCCCCACCTTGAGGATTTATGTATCTAAAAATCGAAAACAATGGCCACTCTAATAGACGAGGGTAGTAAGTCCGAATATAATCCTCTTACTACCATGTGCTCTCTGGGTCATTCTTGTACTACCACCACACACAGAAAAAGAATAAATCAAACATTAAGGATCTCTTCCTACAAATCCTCAATATCTACCAGTTATTTAGAAAAAGTCACACTTTCCTTGATATTTAGAGTCCCCCAGTCGATGAAATGTGATTGGTCAGGCACATACCTCTTCAAATTCGACACATAGAGATAAGCTCTATGCTAACACTCCAACTATACACAATAATTGGAAAATGCCAATTAACCTCAGGGATAAATTACCTCTGTGACCAAATCTCTATAATCTACATCAAGTTTAAACTTTATGGAACACGTGGTATCCTTCCATAAGCTCCAAAGTCCTCCATCACCTATCAACATAAGACTTATAATGGATATATTCACTCTTCATATGCTCCTGGATGATTTTGACCTTCTCTATAGTAGCTCATACCAACTCATGACCCATGAGTGATAACTCTCCTAGGTATACCTAGAGAAGTGGTGACCTACAGGGTTTCCCATACGAAGCCTCAAATGGAGCCATACCAATGGTGGAATGGTATCTGTTGTTCTATGCAAACTCCACCAGTGGTAGGTGATACTACAAAATACGACTAATGTTTAACATAAAAGATCATAGAATTTCCACTAGAAATTGAATGGTCTGGTTAGTCTAACAATATATTTGAGGATGAAATGATGTGATCAAATGTAACTGATTCTCAAATTCCTCCTATAATCCCTTCAATAATTATGGTGTAATGTGAGTATCGGGATTAAAAACAATTGTTGTTGGAAATACCTAAATTCAAACCATCTTGTAAATGTATAGGCATCCCAAACTCTCTACTCAAATTTTCTCTTTGATAGATAGGAAGTGGGACAGCTTAGTGAGTTATTCAGTGATCACCTAGATAGCATCGTGAACCCTGGATGTGTGTGGTAAAACCCAAAAAAAATCCATTGTTATTCCATCCCACATCCATTACTAGAACCTCAAGGGGTTGAGCTAAACCATCTGGAGCCTGGTGTTGATCCTGCACTTACTGACAAGTAAGACGTCGAGATACAAAATAAGAAACTCCCTTCTTTATACCTAGCTACAAAAAACTACTATTGGAGGTTTAATTATATCTTCACCAGACCTAGATGTACCTCCAAACGGGAGGTACGAAAATCCCTCAGAAACTCCTCCCACAATGCCACTAGTACTATTTTTCATCCTCTAAAAAGAACAGTGTGCTTTCCATATTTATAAAATAATTCAGGAGCGTGCACTTTTGTTATCTGACCATATAGGGTCTTACAGTCGATTTCAAAAAGATATGCCTCCCTGAATTTCTATAAGAGTATAGGGGTGTCAACTATCAACTGGTTGTAAGTTTCTCCATCTCCATATATAAAGGATAACTACGATGAGGAAAACTTCTCTGATGCAACATTCAGTAACTAAGATCTGGATATCCTACTAAGAGAGTCTTCCACCATGTTTCTTTCCTAGGAGTATAGAAAATATCAAGGCCATAGTCCTAGAGGAACTATATCCATGACCACTATCTCAAGATTCACTGGATCCACTTTAACCCTAGCCGATGAGATGAACTGTCCCAGAAAATGGACCTCTCGAATCCAAAACAAGTACTTCGACAGATTCCTATGAAATTAGTGGTCCTAGAGAGTGTCTAAAACCATCCTAAAGTGTCTCATGTGCTCCTCATAGGATGCTAAACACACTTGTATATCATCCATTAGGACTACCATGAATCAGTCTAATAAAGGTTGAAAGATCTGGTTCTTGAGTCCCGTAATCACTACAAGGAAGTTCGTCAAGCCAATCAACCTCACCAAGTACTCATAGTGGCTGTAATGACATCTAAGGGTTGTATTTGGTATATCCTCATCTCGCAAGCATAGATGGTTATAACCCGATACAAGGTCAATCTTCGAGAACCATCAATCCCCTTTGAGCTAATCAAAGAGGTCACCGATCCTCAACAATGGATACTTATTATTTACAATCACAAGCTTCAAGCACAAAAAATTAACATATAACCACGATATCCCATCTACCTTCTTGGAAACCAATAGTAGGGATACCCAGGTTGAAACACTAGATCTCATGAATCTCTTCTTATGAAACTCCTCGAACTGTACCCTCATCTAACAAAGATCTGTGGGAGGCATCTGATATGAAGGTGTAGATATCGGTTAATTATTGGGGGTGTAGATCAATATATATGCCTATCTCTCCATGGGGAGGTAACCCTAGAACATCTTCAATAAAGACATCCTCATACTCCACCAACACTACAGGACTCATAACATCCACTATGCTGAGGGTTAGGTTATCCAAATAATGAGTAATCAACTATACCATCCTATGAGTTAGTCCGTCCTGACTACCTAGATTTCCTTTGCACCAAAAAAAACATGGTTCCATAACCATAGAAATACCACACTCTTCACTTAATATAGTCAATCTGAGTATGAACTGGGGATAACTAGTCTATACCTGGAATGACATCGTAAGGCCTCAATGCCACTACCGAGAGATCCTAACAAAAACTATCACCTACAAGATTTAGGTCAATATATTTTCACTAGTGTGTGATCATTGAGTCTTCTCAAGTGGGAGTCTCGAAACATAAGGGGCTAGTCAATGGTCAACAAGAATCTCCAAGTGTCGAATAGGATTCATGGTAAGAAAATAATGACCAACCCATGTGTCTATCAAAACAGAAGCTAATATTGAAAAGACAAAGATCATACCTCATATCATCGCTAAATCGTCGAGGCCATAGAAATCCATAGCTAGAAGCTTGCGTCATCCCTACCCACCAACTTCCTTAACCTAGAATTGAATACTTTGGGTGTAGTGGTCGTATGTACAACCTCCGACCACCTCCTATTTCCCTTTAAACTCCTCTTCCACATCTACCACCCTACGAACCTATCTACTCCTATATCTGTCTCTATCGTGGGGGTCCCTCGACCATATCTCGATAAAATACATGAAGGGTCATGAAATCTTATTACAGAGGTCCTCGACCACTGAAAGCGAAACACCAACTATCCCTTAAATAATTCAAGATTCCCTGAGAGACTTCCACCTCTGACCCTAAGTCATGTGATCGTCTCCTAAACTTCTAGAAGCACTTGAATCACTTTGAATGTCATCATCTAACTGCAAGTAAGGTCTAAGATACTGGTTTCCCACTACTACCTCCTATGATTGGTGTCTTCTCTACCAGAAAACATTCAAACAATAGGTCTCTCTAAAGTACCCCAATATATGTTGAAATGATAAGGGATATTAGTGATTCCATGGTGTTCCAGAGAAATATTTTATCCATGTTCTGATCCCTGATGAACTGGTCATATACCATATCCAAGTAGTAGCATGAGAGATCAATAAACATCAAAAAAATACTCTACCACAGTCATACTTCCCTAATTAAGATGCATATCCTCTTATATGAATACCTATCACAATGTGGATGGATAGAACTCCTCCCTGAAGAGATGCTCGAAGTCTGTCTTGGAGAGAGTTGTCTTATCATGTGACTGAGTCACCAAGATCCACCATCACCCAAAATATCCCTAAAGATGACTCATGATAATCACTTCCATCTTTTCTGCTAGTGTCCTCATAATGTGGGAAACACGGGCGACTACCTCTAGCCAATCCTCATCCATAAAGGGGTCTGGCACACCCCGAAACATGGGAGGTTGCTGCCTATAAAACACAATCAAGACACTCATCATGTGTGCATCCTTAGCTAGAAGTTCCGGTAGTATCTTCTACTAGAATGGTAGTGATATATCTAGTTAAACACACATAAGTTCTATCTAGGGTACAAGACCATGTACAAATGCCTCTTCACTAGGTAGATCACCCTCATGATCACATGGTGGAATCCTAGTTGGTTGTTTACATGGATGCATCCTGAAATAAAACAACATGTACTGAAGTCGATAGAGTATATCTAGAGAGATAAATCAAGAAGTTTATAGAATAAAAAACCATTCCTATATGATGTCTATACCATTTTTCCTACAACTTGTGTTCTACTATACCGAGTACGAAAAGAAGGTGATCAGAGTTCGGATGTATGGATACGTCAACTACCACACCAATACTGGAGTCCATGGCCTCAAATACAAACTTAAAACACTTAACAGTTTTACCCCAAGCAATCCTCATTGACTCACAGTCCTAATTATAACTAAACACTCTAATACCAATCTGTCATGACCTGTCTTAGAGGAGCTGATGTCTTGATTACCCCAAACCTGCCTTCGATAAGACAAGGGTTGGTTAGTAGAACTGTGCATTACTTTCTCACAAATGGGAGCCATTATGAAAAATTTCCTATACACACACAAAAATATATAAGCCACACAATGATTTAAAGAACAAAATCAAAAAAAATGCATGAATATAACTATGATTCCACAACTAGAGTATAATAGGAAGTTAAGGAATTATAAAAAATGAAAAATAAAATCCCACTAGAAAGAGTCTAAAACAAAAGTTTAATTGAAACTGTAGATGTCTATCCTTAAATAAGGGAGAGGACTATATAAAAGGTATTCTAATAGAAAATACCTCAGTCTGCATTGCTCTAGCTTTGCTCCACCCCCTCCTGGTCCTCAAAGGATACTATCAAAAGGGTTATCATCTACACAAGACAAGACACGTGCAGGAAAAGCCTATATAGGGGTTAGTATATAAATACTTTTAAGGATACCATAAAAACACTAAACATGAATCACCTAGTATAGTATGCTCAATACAAGATATAAAACTATATGTTTGACAGATACCAAGAGAGTAGAGAACCGATATTTACTCAAGAAAGACACCACACCATTAGGTGGACATAACCAACAATCATCCATAGGATTCTGCTCGAAGAACACACTTTTAGGTATAACTCACTCTTAAAGACATGATATCATCATAGACACTTAACAAAGTCATATAGCTCATTTTAAACCCCCTAAAAGATAATTTATTGGTCTAAGAGGACTGTGATACATAGATAGGGCTCATTCCTTGAATTTTATGGGGACACTACAAAACTAATCTAGATCAAACCGCTATGTAGGGGATCACATTCCAATGATTCAAAAAAACCTATTTATTCGGTCTACTAGATTGAGGATAAAATACTTACTTAGGATGGTCATACTTACTCTACAAACTCCAACTAGGGAAGATTGAGGATCATACTGTAGTCTCACGGAGGGACACCACAAATATATCTAAGGCTTGTCCTCTAGAAGGGATTACAATCTAGTGATGTGGATGTATTACAACACTAAACCCTCATGGAAAGTACTCTGGGAAAACAATAAACATATACTGTTCTGAACTAAGAAAATGAAGAGCCTTAATTACTCTTGTCGAGAGTACACGATGTGTCCTATGTGGTACAAGGCATCTCTAGCTATCTAAAGTCCTACCTGTGTAAAAAAATAAAATGAAATGTAGTCACAAAATGCACGACATGTAGGATGAATACATGTCATGTAGAGACACAAGGTTTCCTGCATGTGTTTCTTGCTCGTATCCGTATACCGATTCCATGTATGTGTAGCAATCCATGTATGCATGACCATGTCCATGTCTAAGTACACAGTGTTTAGTCTGGATGTGTACTGTTACCCATGTCTGTGTACTCTTCATAGTACCCACTGAGTCAACCAGGTAGGGTCACACACCATGGGATCCTTAACTCTGGCCAAACCCTAGTGTCGTATCCAGGGTGCCCCACATGCTATGTAATTCCGGATTACATGTCAGGTTCTATTGAATTTTCCAAAACCATCATTCATCCATCACACATCCCGAATGGTGATATAACTTCAATCAGACGTTTAATTATATACGTAACCAAAGATCCCATGTCTCCCATTACTCATCGTCATCGAACAATGCATTCCATTTCCAGATTTTCTCGGACATCAGATCAATCATATGTTCTTCATATCATACCAAAGAATTCCAATGAACATGAGATCAATAATCTTCTATCATACGACTCTCTCCACATGTATCATTGAACCTTATCTATTCCACAAAGAACAGAGATCTACGATATTGGATTATTTCACCATGAAACAGGTGCTCAACGATTGATTGATCATGAATAATTTAGTTGTGGTTAAAATGAAGAATGCCCATGATAAACAGTGAGTCAAGAAAGGAAAACACAAAAACTTATAGGAATGATACTCGATCGATGTTGGTGTTAATATTAATTCATTTCTATATGATAAAAAATAAAGAGATTCATTTTAATTTTTTCAAATAAACCCCACAAAATTAGTCCCATCCCAAAAGGTGATCGATTTTCAAGTCAATCCGTTCATCGATTGATTTGTGTTCGTCATAGAATATATGAAGGGGAAAGAATCCAAATAATCAAACATCATAATCAGAGTTTGGATAGAAAATTGATGAATAATGGTTGTCTTTCCACCATTGACAAGATCCTCCAAATCTGCTGGTATGACGATCCATGATCAGATATGGATCTGTTGTCGTCTTCCAAGAATGCCCTCCCCAAAGTGCATATAGGTTACCAGGGTTTATAATCCAACCCTAAGAAAAATTCATTAGTTGTGAACTGATAGGGGAGAAATTAGTTGCATCGAATAAATATAAAATAAATTCTTAAGTTAATTTATTTTATTAATTTCAGGCATCTCAAATTGTTTTCCCAAACAATCCATGCTGACCAATGATAGGTCTCACATAGCGTAAAACCTCCATTTTGAACCCAATTGTGCAATTGTATTTAAGATCCAAGCACTCATTTGGGGATTATTACTCTTTTTCAAGAAAACCGCACACACATTATATTTAATATATTTAGTATATTTCAATCATTTATTCTAGGCACACCGAGACTTAGAATCACACGCTGTCTTAGCGCCTGGTGTTGAAAATAATCCATATAATATTTAAAAATAATATATGGAAAATACGAGACATTACAGAAGGTCCACGCCATTCTTATTATATATATATATAATTAAATTAATTTATAAATGTGTATATATATATTTATAAATATATAATTTTAATTATATTTATAAATAAAAAATTACAATTACCTTTATTTATATATAAATATATTCAAATTATATAAAGTTTTTAATAGTAAATATATATATATATATAATATATTTAAATTGTATATATATATATTAATAATTGAAAATTTATATTTATATAAATAAATTTAGAATTATAAATATATATTTATAATTATATTTATAAATACTAAATTAAACTTTTTTAAATATACTTATAATTTTATTTATAAATATATTTGTAATTGTATAATTATAAAATCAATATTTATAAATTCTTATTTATATTGTAATAAATATTTTTTTTAGTAAATTAAAAATATGTATAAATCTATAATAAATTGTTAATAATAACATTATTGTTACAAATAATTTTTTTATATATTGTTAATTTAATTATATTATTAACCAATTTATTAGTATTATTTATGCTCTTATTCATATTTATTAATATAATTATATTAAATATTTAATAATATAATTAATAATACTTCAAAATAATGTAATTCAAAAAAGAATAATTAATATGAAATATGACTATAAATGTTTTAAAATGTAGATGTAATGGTTTCAAACAATATTTTTTGTGTCATGAATTTTTTTTATTATATTTTTTTATTTTCTGTTTATTTTTCAATAATTAATTATATGTTTAGTCAGCGTGAAAAATTTATTTTAGATACTATGTATATTTATAATTTATATGCTTTTAAAGTCAACAAAATGATACCTAATAATCTTACAAGTATGTGACACTGAAAGTCTATAAATTTCAAAGTAAAAATAAAATCTAATTGCGATTTAAAACATTGGATAAATATATAATAAATAATTGAAAATAAAACAAATTTTATAAAAATAGTTAATGGAAAATAATTTTAACGGCATAAAATATCACTTCTTAAGAATATGAAATTTTTATTTATAAATATTTTTGGCATTCCTTTCACTAATGGAAATGAGTTATATACCAACAGAATAAGTCAACATCGATGACTCTCAGTGCCATTACCCAATGTATGAACCTCACACCCACACCACATCAAACATCTATGTCACTCTGATATCTTAGCTATAGGTATGGGTTCCCCCTCATGTAGTGTTTCCAGTTCCACCTCATGATGCACTATAGAGGACTTCCCAACCTAATTGATGGATGGTAAGTTGTCAATAGGTCATTGTACCAACAAATCATGCCACACGTGTGAATACAGGGTATATAACATAGGATACTACATCTAAATGCATGAATGCTAGGACATTAAAAGTGACAACTATTTAACTCATACATGGTCTTATGATTTGGTACAAAATATTTTTTATTTTTGTAATTGGTTTTTAATAAAAATAAACCTTGTTATTTTAGGTGAAATCATATGTAATTTTAGATGAATTTATTTTTAATTAATAGATTCAATTGTGGAAAAAAATGTTTTCGTGCATATATATGCATGTATTTTTGTTTAGTTCGATTACATGTTAGTTTATGTTTTTGAATAATCCAAAACCATCTTTTTATTTTATGTGAAAATCAATTCTACATAGCTCTTTGTATTTTTACTATATATAGAGTTATAGTTATTTGATTTTTTATAATTATAGTTTTATATAAATTAGAAGAAGTATATATTTATTTTAATCAACTACATCAAAGTCTAAATTTTACTCTAACATGTTTTGATTTTTGTCCGGACATGCTGTATGAGTTTGGTTTCAAGAATATTTTTGGAATAAATTAATTAATAGTTTTCATTCTTTATATAATTATAAATTTAGTTATATAGATCATATTATCATGAAACCTATTTTTTTGTACATAAAATATATTTATCTATATTTAATTTATCCAAATTGAAGTCTGAATTTGTATTTTAAATATTGTTAAAATCATTAATTTTATGTAATAGTTCTGGAATTCTCGAATTTACAAAAATCAAAATATTTTTTATTTCAATTATATATGTTTTGACATAAATCGGAATTTAATTTTTTTTGTACAGTTGGAAAGATAATAATTTTTTCAACATTTAATTCAACTTCATTAATGTTTTAAAATTTAATTTATATTCCTTAAAAATTGATGTAATTTTTAAAACATTGAAATTAATGTTTTTAAATATCTAGTAAATATATATCAATGTTTTCTATTATATCCCTTGATTTACATGTGAGGTTGAAGAGATTTTTTATATGTTGGGAAGATATTAAAATTTTATAAATTTAATTATTTTGGAACAACATATGATTCGATTTGTTAGAGGGGATAAAAAGTATCCCAAGCTTATTTGTCATGATTTGAATGAAATGATAAAACATTGTTAATCATCTTCTTCCAACATAGAAACAACCCTATTTATCCTCCCTAACATCATCTTAGATACCTTGGATATTTCAAGAGAAGAAAATATATTTGATTTTCACATCCTTGAATTTATTTTTTTTTTGTAGATTTTATTTCCAATACTGAAAAGAATTTAAAAATTAGTTATAACTAAAAATGTTTTGTTTTGAAGTGATGATGTTTTTTGCCTTTAAAATGATTTTTCATTAAAGATTATTTTTAATTTATTTTTATTTTGAATTAATTTTATCTGTTCATTCAATGTTTCAAATTTCATTTATATTTTATTTATTCTTTATAATTTATTGACTTTTAAATTCCCATTCTTGTACCAATATTTCATTTCATTAAGGTGATTTTGAAAGACTATAAATTATAAAGTACACATAATATGGAAATAAAATATATAATTGTAACTAAACATATAATAACTTATTGAATAATAAATATAAATAAGAAAATACATTAAAAAAACAATATTACATGAAAAAAATTATTGTTTAAAACCATAACATTTACAGTTTAAGGTAATGATCATGACTCACTTATGGAGATGAAAATATTGTGTCTTTGGATGTAATATGTCAACCACTGATGAAATCAAATGGGGATTAATAATAGTGGAGTTTCACATGGAGACTCCATAAAATGCAGCATGTCTGAGGTGTGAAAAAATGGCTGATGGTGGTGCATCATGTTCAAAATAATGCACTCTATGAACATTAAGATGTCTAAAAGGTCTCCTCACTAATAAATCACATGACACTTGCAACTACTGAGTAGATAATAGTGGTTTTCCATCTAAATTGACGATAGTAAGACATAAATAGTGACAACAATTTAACTCAAACATGGTTTTATGATTTGGTAAAAAAAATTATGTTTTTGAATAGGATTTTCAAAAAAATGAACCATGTAATTTCATGTGACTACATATATACTTTAAAATATAATTCTTTTTAAGTGAAAGTGAAATTTCTGGGAAATTCTTTATAATTTTTTTTAATTATATGGAATTATTTTGAGACCGTGAAATCGGAGAGCGTGTGATTTTAAGTCCCAAAGTGCCCGGAATGATCTGTTGATGTTTTGTTAAGCATTAATTAGCGCGTGTAAGCAATTTTTTCTGAAAAAGTTGAATAACTCTTAAAAGGTTACCTAGATCAGAAATCGGAGGGCACCATTGCCCTTAGGATGGCAGGTTTACCCTAGGTTCGACTTAAGTTTAGTTGGCACGGGCCTCCCGTGAGAAAACCCAAAAATGACATAACTCTAAATAAAATAATTAAATAAATTATTTAATTTTTAAAATCCTTATAACTTAAAATGGTAGCTTGGATTGAAAATCCGAGACCACCACTGAACTAGTGAGGGCATTCTTTATTGAAGCAGATACTAACTTTGGATGGCGCGGGCCACCTGTGAAAGTTAGTTTTTGGCTGTAAATCAAATAATTAAGTGACAATTATTTTATTGTAAAATCCAAAACTATTAAACGATAAATCGGATAGAAAATCCGAGAGTACTGTTGGGTTCGTTGGGGGTGTGTTTAACTTGGAAAGAGCCTAACCTTGACTGGAGCGGGTTGAGGGTGATTGTTAATAATTTTCTAAACTTTTTTTCAGGTACATTTAGTAAACGTACAAGCGACATTTTGTAACTTTTGAATAGGTGCTCGGAATTGAAATCAAGGGACGTCGTTGAACTCGCAGTGCCAATATTCGCTTAAGGAGACCTTTACTTAGACCGCAGTAGGTCTAGAGAAAAAGATAGTTTTTGTAACTTTTTAATAGAATAAATAAAATAACATTATTATTGTATTTTTATTCTATTCCTCCAACGGACGAGTGGTAAGGTGGTACCGGTGACTTGTCATGAAAACAAATGTATTGAAACTCTAATCTAAGTAACATTAACATTGGGGGAAATTAGGGAGATTCCTAATTAATTGGTTCCATTAACTCCCCATGTCGTTACTTACCCTCCCCCTCTCCTATAAATGTGGAGCTAGGGAAGGGCTGTTGGAGAGCTTCACCAAGTAGTGAACTGTCGGAGGAATATCGTGACGCCAAACGCTTAGATGATGATTCTGACCCAGCAGGAGGTGACAAATGACATCAAACCACCAATGGGTGACGTGTGAGTGGCATCTTTGGGAGCCGGTCGAGGGAACTAAGAACACAGTCCACCTGCAAGTACGGACGATTCTGCGATGTTCATGGTAGGGGTTTTATTTATGTTTGAATCTACTTTATTGATTCTTCATATCCTAAATTCATGATGACGATGTCCAAATGAACATTTC
Source organism: Viscum album (assembly GCA_963277665.1). Classification (NCBI taxonomy): domain Eukaryota; kingdom Viridiplantae; phylum Streptophyta; class Magnoliopsida; order Santalales; family Viscaceae; genus Viscum; species Viscum album. The sequence goes on from OY728166.1 coordinate 790,502,480, forward strand.
CATCTTCACGCGCATAAACCTTTCTCCTCTTTATTTTTATTCTTCACGCATTGTTCATGCATTCTTCAACACCTAATATTTATTGACGCTGGAAACATGGAGTTTTTCTGAGCGTGATATATGTACACGGATCCCCAGATGCAAGGATCGTGAATATTCAATGGTTTAATTTTGTCGAGCTTGGAACGAAGCCGCAGTGGCTCGCGGAAGAAGCAGGCGGCCGACACTCATCCGACTGCGAGGAAGGAAGGGTGGAGCGCGTCCGCTCCGCTAGTTAATGAGGAGGTCGCGGCTCGTCGGCACTGGCAGAGAAGGGTGGCGACCGACAACCGGTCGGCTGTGCGGTGGAGCAGTGGCGCACATCCGCGTTGTCGTTAGAGTAGGAGGGTCACGCCTGCTTGGCCGCGGTGGAGGTCGAACGGTGGCCGCCCTTCCGGCTGACCGTGATGGAGTAGAGGCATGCAGTTGCGCTACTAGGAGGAAGACCGGCTGGCTGCACCGCACCAAGTGGGACCACTATAGTGGGTCTCACATGCCACCAGCCAAACAGTTCATGGACCGCTCGGGAAGACCGGGGGGTGCCTCCTCCTGGGTGTCAGTTAGGGCAGACCCGCCAGGGCAGACCACCGGCCGATCGGGATGCGCAGCAGTGGGCCCCCAGGCTGGGTTGTCCCCAACGTGAGATGGGCCCTCCAAGGACAGGCCATTAGGGCCGAACTCAGGTTTGGTTGTGTCGGGTCGGGTCTATCCGACTAGGTCGGACCAGATTCTGGCCCATCTGAACCCTGTTTCAACTTTTCGGCCATAACTTTTGAAACCATGTGTTAGTTTGATGAACCATCAGTGACGCTAGAATCCTTGGATTGAGGTGGTTTTATTGGTATACTCAACTTGAGTTTTGGATAAGTTTGGAGTACGGTTGATTTGGATCAGACCCGGACATCAACTGGGCCCTCAGAACGGAAACACTAATAACTTACAGACTGGGTGTCCGATTGATACGTCGTCTGTTGTGTTGGGTCCCTTTTGGTGTGTCGGACCATTGGGATACTTTTTATGTGGATGTTCGGGCGGTTCAGATATGTACAATGGCTTGGGGAGTGGTTATCCCATGTGTGATACGTTCGGAACCCTACAACTGGATGAGACTTGACGACTGCTGACTGTTTCAACTCGGAGTGACTGAATTGGCCCACTGGGAATTTCCTTTATATGACACGGCAGACCCACGGTGGGGAGAGCCTTTGTGTGATGTGGCTGACCCATGATACTCAACCGTAGGAGTAACTTAGTAGGCCACAAGGGCGAGCGCATCTGTGTGATGCGGCCCGTTGGCTACGGCAGGGTAGGGTGGCGGCCAGCAACTGGCCAACCATGTGGCGGTACGGCAGTACACATTCGTTCCACCAGTGGAGTAGGAGGGTCTTGATTTCTTGGTTGCGGCGGAGGATGAAGGGCAGTCGGCCTTCCAGTCGGCCGTTGAAGAGCAGTGGCGCCCGACCGCACCACTAGGAGGAAGACTGGCAGGCCGCGCCACAGAGGGTGGGACCCCTCCAGTGGGTCCCATGTTCTACCAGCTGAATGGTCCAAAGACCATTCAGAAATACTGGGGGGTGCCTCTCCCTGGGTGTCGGTTAGGGCAGACCTGCCGTGGCGGATCACTAGCCAAGCGGGCCGCGCTGCCACGTGCCGCATCCAGCGGGCCGCGCCATGGCGCACCGCACCCAGCGGGCCACGCCGCAGCATACCGTCGGGCCGGGCCATCCCCTACACAGGGCAGTCCTGCCACATCAAGGCCATCCGGGGCGGAGTTGGGTCTGACTGGGTCGGACCAGACCCGGGCCCATCCAAACCCAGATTTGCCTTTTTGGCCATAACTTTTAAAACCGGGCATCCGTTTGACGAACCATCAGTGTTGCCGAAATCCCTGGATCGATATGGTACTTTTAGTATACTCCATGTGATTTTTGTATTAGGTTGGAGTACATCCGGGTCGGATCGAACAATGAATCCAACCGGGCCATCGGTGAGGAAACAATAATAACTTACAGACCATGTGTCTGATTGATGCGACGTCTGTTGCGTTGGGTCCCTTTTGATGTACCGGACATTTGGGATACTTATTCATTGAACTTCTTGCAGTTGATATATGACTTATGTCTTGGGGAGTGGTTATCCAAAGCGTGATACGTATAGAACCCTGTGACTGGCTAAGACTTGACGACTGCTGACCGTTTCGACTCGGAGTGACTCAACTGGCCTAGTGGGGAGCGCCTTTGTGTGATGTGGTAGACCCACGGTGGGGAGTGCCTTTGTGTGACGCAGTAGACCCACAATACTCGATAGGAGGAGTACCTCAGCAGGCCATGAGGGGGAGCACCTTTGTGTGACCCAGCTGACCCACGGTGGGGAGCGCCTCTGTGTGACGCGGCAGACCCACAATACTCGATATGAACAGCACCTCAGCAGTCCAAGGTTAGTGGGAAGCTCCTCTGTGTGATGCGGAAGGCCCAATATACTCGATATTGGAAGAGTTCTCCAGCACCTGAGGTGTTCGAAATTGTGACTAGGGATGTTACTTGTTACTACCCCTAGAATAAATATTGGTGTGAGCTGTCATTAACTTCTTCTTGTGATTGAGGTTATGCTATGTGGTACTTTACTTCTGTGGTAATCTACCTTCATGGTGTTACCTTGTGGTATTCTTCCCTCATGTATGATATGTGTATATCTTAATAACATAGGTGTAATTGTGGTCATATATCTATGTTGATTTGATTTCTTTCTTTGTGGTTTCCCTTAGTGGAACTTTAGGAGACCAACGGGGTCTCAGGGTCCCTGCTGAGTATTGTTTAATTCAACCCTGCACAGGATTTACCTGCACCATGTTTGGTATTTTGCAGACGATGTGAAACTTTGACCAAGGCAATGGGAGCTAGGACTCGATAATGCACGGAGGTGACCTTTCAATGTGACGTGACATGGAGGAGAGGAACAGAGGTGGAGTGTCGAGGAGGCAATCTATACCAACCCTTTAGGTAGGAACCTCGGAGGACAACCTAGTAGCTATTTACCTTTTTCATTCAGTTGTATAGTATTTTCAGTTGTACTTTTACAGTTGGGATTGTATTTTGGACCCTTTTACTTTCAACACACTTTTACACTAGCAGTTTACTTCACTATTGCTTCTTATCGTGTTCTTGGACAGTGTGTTTGTACATGATTAAAGATAATGCCTTCCCATTTTAGGGAGTATTCCTTTCAGTTCTTGTCGCCATACCCTAGCCTATGGAAGGAGGGCTTGGGGTAGTCATGCCACGGGCCTGAGGGACGGGTCATGACCGAAAGACACAATATTTTAAAAAATGAGATATAATAATACTTAATATAACATAGAAACATAGGAATGCATAGGTAAAAAATAGATAATTTTTTTAGAACACAATATGATATTCTATTTACCCAATCCTTCTGGTAATTTAGGTCAGAATCCTAACCCCTCTACCAAATCAATCTGTTCAAATCATATTGAGCCGTAACTCATTACAAAACCCCTGAGTTTTTTATACCTACCCAAATATATATTTCAAAAATATTCATACATATCCACATGAATAATATGCATGATGTACATTAACAATTTATTTAAAGTATAAAGCTATGTGAATTTGAAAAACATCACATGAGTAAGACACAAGAAACCGATAGCCAACCCCATTCAGTTTCCTAGCCAACGAAAGCCTCCAAGAAAGTAGGTGGTCCTAACTGAAGTACCTTTACTAGAGGAAACATTACTTAAGAGAGAATTATATTCTTGATAACTCTAACACATAATATGAAAAAAATATCAAACAACTAAATTGAAGTTGATAAAATCAATTACAAACTAAGGTCATGCTATATAAAAAAATAAATTCATTAACATACATAGAATGTTATGAAAGGAACTATTACTGATTAAATTTAACAAATATACTTTTCCATATAATCATTCATAATATAAAAAATTAATAGATCTGAATAAGTATTATTAATTAATTATTTTATTGATTATAAATTATTAGTAATTGTTAATTAATATTTATAATTATGTATTATTTATCAGGTAAATGACGTTATTCATGCATGCAGTAATTAACAAATAATTAATAAGGTTATCACATACCTTCCTTCACATTAAAAGGTTAAATATTTTTAAAATAATATAAAATATTTTTTCAGTCTTTCAATAGGTATGAGTGAGGGGATATTATTATTTTCCATATCCTTATTTCAGATCTATGATAAGAATAATCTCAATATCAAACAATCCCATATAATAAACACAATTTTTGGATGTTTCCCTTAACATGCTTGTTTTAATTAAATTATAGTTTTTTAAAAAACATGTGTATCAAAAATATTTCTTAGACTATAGTAAAAATTATCTATCCATCTATAATTTTACTCATATATAAAATGGGTAAAATGGGGAGAGTTAAAATGGGCCTAGATCCAAATTGTCTTAGACCCAAATGGGTCTAGTCCGTTTAGGCCCAGATATCAATATTTTCTTTCAAAATATAATTTTATGTGGAAGTGAGAATATGTAATTGGATTTCAAATTCCAAAGATTTTGGAGGAGAAGTTTGGTCAACTTTAAAGGTTTTATTATATAAGATGATTTGGTTATAATATGTGGATGAATAAATAGATAAATCAAGTTATTATAAGGATTTAAATTATTATATTTATAGTTTTATCAAATGAACAAGATACGGAAGCGTTATAGTGTAATTGGTAGATCTTATTTGAAGTAAAATATAAATTATGTATGATGATTGGATTGGATTGAATTCTCAATCTAGATTATATTGGGAATGGGGACGTTTGTGGGAAAGATAATGATGAGACCTATGGTTGTGTCTATTGTGAGTACAACATTATATATTTCATTATTTTTGTAATGATTGAAATTGAATTATCCAATTTTAATATGACAACCATATTTTATAAACATTGATATAGAAAATATCTATGTTTTAAAAGATTTCAGATGAAAACAAATATCCATTTCTTATTGGATGGTTATCTATAATCCTATAAAAAAATTTATGATAAGTTTTATTCTCATGGATGTTTTATTAAAACATGGATATTACATTTCTACAATATACCCACTGATGGTATATTATATTCATCATAATTTTTATATTCCCTCAATAATGAATTTAGTGGGAAATGGGTTGCAAGGGATAAATTTATATTATCATTTTTATGATTTGAATATATCTATATGATTTATATATCTTTTGGGATAATATACTCATAGTGAGATGATATGAGGTAGAATTACCTAAGGATGGATACTATTTTTTTAATTTTTCATTCATTTCATAAAGAATTTAGTGTACTTAATCCACATTTACATGGAGGTTTTTCTTGTAACAATTTTAAAATTTTAGTTTTTTGATGCTTTTCAATTTTCAATGGATTTTTTCCATTTTACACCTATAGAAAAAAATTTAATTTACTATTTTTAAATAACCTAAGATAATTTTTTATGGTTTCATTGATCTTAGAATGAACTGTTAACCTATAAAAGAATTTTTTTTAATAAATCAATAACGTTTTGATTTTGTGTTCATTTATTGACAAATTATTTAATCCAATTCATTACTCTTTATTAATGAAAAAAATCCACCATAGATGTTTGAGTGGGAACCATTTAAATTTGTTACTGAAGTACAAACTAATAAAAATAGAAATTCTAAAAAAATGAACAGTTATATAACATCATTGGACCAATATACCTATTTATTATACCTATATTTCCTTGTAAAATTCATAATAACACACTTTATATTATGATATAGACTATATTAAATACTAAAAGACAGAAATTCCCTAATTTAAAATAAACTTGAAATAGAAAACACATGATTTGATTTTTTTTAATTGATAAATTCATATATTAAATATAACCATTTCATGATTTCTTCATTGAGTCATCATGGATGTATTTTTATGTCCACTTTAGCATCTTCTTATTGAGTTTTATTGATTTTAAAATCCATTGCTACATCACAATCTTCAATTAAGGCCATGATAAATTCATACAATATGAATTTTATCATAGGCAGAAAATGTATGGGGCATAAAATATTTCCTTGGGTTTTATCGTTAAAGGGAACACCCCCACTAATAAATTAGTCTAGGGGCCCACCATGAACATCTATTTTTAAAAGTATCCACGATCTATTTTAACTTTTCTACTCACATTTCCTTATACCAATGAGTAATTATTATCAAATCAACTGACTGTGTATTTGGAAAATTTAAAATAATATTTGCAATGCCACATCTTCTTCCTTGGGATAAGGGTGAAGCCTTTTTAGTGAGTCAATATTTTACACGTTTTTAACTTTATTTGAAAAAACCATTGTGTTAAGGTTATTCCATTATCAATAATAATATACAGGCCGTTTTATATCAACCCATATATTCTAAGACTATTAATATATGTTTTTATGATATTTGGTTGGGTCAAGAGGGAGTTTGAGGGTGGATTGGGATAGATGGAATACGTTTATCTCTATGGGGTCCAAAATGCCTACGTTGGAGGTTGTGGTGAAAGTTGTTTAAAATATATAGCCCTAGGGAGTTGGATTTTTTTATGAATGGTTAATATAAGGCTTAAAATAGTAATTTTTAAGGGCATGGAATATGATATATTGCTATTTAAAATTCTATGAAAAATGGGGAGAGTTACATTGCCCATTTTGAAAGGTGTGGCATTATAGGGAGTCTAGAGTTATGATTATATATTGAGGATAATAATTGGTGATATATTCAAGATCGTACCTTAAAATATCACCATCCATTAATGAGGTTATCATATTTTGCCAGACATTATTTTATTGAGTTTGGTTCTCATAGTTTTTTCTATTGTGAACAAGGAAGGGTGAAATTCTTTTATTTAGTTGGGGTTACAGAACAAAATTGTTACAAGGTTTTATGGTCATGTTTTTTTAGAAAAATAGAGTAATTGTGAGAGGGGTTCCCCTATTCCATGGAGGTCCTTCACATAGTGTTGTAGTGGTCACCTTGAGTTGGAACCAATGTGATATGAGATGGTTTTTTGATGACGTGTTTTCTTTGATCCCAGAACATTCAAGGTTTTTCTAGTATTTTTATATCCAAGGAAAGTTAATTATTGGAAATTGTTTCCCAAAAATACGTTTTTTAATGGTTTTGTTTTCCAATTTTTTGGGGAACAAAATTTTAGATGACAATCTATTGTTTCATTGAAGGGAGACCAAAATTAATTCTAGATAAAATAATGATGATTCACCATAGTGGATTTTGTTAATCGTTATAGTTTTTTGTGTAAGTGCCACACACAATTACTAAGCACATGTAAAGATGTGAAACTATTATAGAGTCTATTGTGCATTGGTCCCTTATGCTAGCTTGCCTGCTGGTGCCATGCACATTTAAGAGATGGGTGAATGTAGGGTGAGGTGTTTGGGTGAGGTATAATGATGATCATGGTTTTTAGAGACTCTTTTGGTGAAGTAGTAGAAACTAGGATTAGGGACCTATGAGAGTTACTTAGGAAAATTATTAGTTGACTTTTGGGAAGAACTTGTGTGAACCCAGTAACATGGGTGAAGCTGACCTAGGTGAAGCTTGGGATTGAGGAGAACCACCTGAGTAGAAATTGAGTAATTATTTGGAGAACCAAACTCATATTCTAATGATATTATTCCCAATCAACATCAGTCTTTTTAAAGGTGAAATTTAATTTGTTAAAATGAAAATAACTTAATCCCACGTAATGTGTAAAGGGGAGTTGATGGAGGTGATCTGAGGGAGGTAGTGCACCATTCCACGAATAAATTGTAAAGGAAATGAACCTATCATGAAGTAACCACGAATGGACAATTTTAATCCAAACAATATAGTGAATCAGTTTTGATTCCGGTATGGATGACACATATTCTACGTATCCTCCTTGGGATAACCCTTAGTGTTCAACGATGTAAAAATTTCCTATGATATGTTTTTAATTTCTCTGCTTCTATGACTGGTGCTTGTTCACTACATCTGATAGGTTTAATGAGTTTCTACCCATAATAGGTAAATATCCATTAAATCATAAAGAAAGGTTTAAATTATAATTCACCACACCCCTCTCTAGGTGTCTTGGGGTCTAAAACTTGGGAATCTATATATAATATCCATTTAATTATCACCCAATGGGGACTATTTTGTGATGTCCATGAAATTTTGAGGAGGGTTGTAAAGGTTCCAATCACAGTAGAAGTTCTTATAGGTACATTAAAAAATATAATATAATCATCATTCAATGAATAATCCACAATTTACATGATGATATACATCATGACCAAAAAATTAAATCCAATGAAGATTGAAAATGAACATTAGAACAAATATTATCAATCTTTTATATGTTAAATTTATAATTAATTTGTATAAATGGACAGAGAATTACCTTATATAATAATTATTTATTCATTGATGATGATTTTTACCACTCTTATATTACTATCATTATGTGGTAGGATCCAAGGGTTGAATTCCTCTATAGGTTATCCACACATTCTCCAAAGCCTCAGAATGTCACTGTAGAATCATAAGGTGCAAGTGTAGTTGATCATTATTGGTTGTAGTGATTTCTGTTGATCATAACAAGAATATATTCATAGAAGAAGGATTATTTAGGTTCTCTTAGAGAAATGGGAGGAAAGAGAAGGATCAACGACCTTGTTCTTGAGTGTGTTCTTGTGATATTTATCTTATAGGGTTTGAGAGAATTATCCCCTATGTTTGTTGTGCACAAAAAAATTCTAACATGAGAAAGAGTTATAACCAAGTAATAATAAGCCTGAGTAAGTTTTACTAATTGTATATAAGACCTCACACAGTCCCTTATTCCTTACCAAATACAATGTCTAATAATATAATAAATAATAGTATTTTTACGTGAAATGAGTGACACCTATGGATAAATAAATATCATTTTTCAAATAAATAAATTAATATTTACTTAAATGATATTTAATTTATCTTTTCTAACTAGACTGTTAAACAAGATTCATATATCCTCCTTCATATTTATCAATACTTGAATAATGACTATTTATTTAATTAATAAATATCATTTCATTATTTATTGATAAATAAATAAATATTATTTCCACTAAAATAGAAAATAAATATGTATTAATTATTCAAATAAATAAATAAATAAATATTTGTTTCCCTATGAATGAAACAAAAATAATAAAGATTATATATTTATGTAATTGATAATTACCTCATGAAATGAATATGCTTTTAATATTCAACTAACATAACATTCTCTCAAATAACTCATGATTTTATTTATGCAATTAAATCAACAAGAAAAATTATTAAACTATGTATGTGAGTAATATTTTTTCAAAATGAAAATTCATATAGAATTTAATTTCGAATACAAATACACATAGTGTGTGACCCTCAAGGATCATTTATCTATGGCATTAGATTGTTATACCTAATTTCTGAGGATAGAATATAGAAACAAACAATACACCCCTAAATAAAGAGGATAAATGTCATAATTAAAATAAGCAGACACAAAAAACAGTATGTAACATAATCCATTTTTCTCAATATCCATTATCAAGAAATTTACATGTTGGAGATATCAATATATGTGATTTATTTATATTTTTTTGAATGCCTGAAAATGAACCTTCCTACATAACACTATAGCTGTGGACATAATTATGTAGTTCAATTTCCATTTATGACTCTTAGATAAAAAATTCTATTAAATAATGAAAGAGATAAATCCCTTCACACATTATTAACTAATGAATTATCACCCATGATGCACCTAATGTATCCAACCTCACCTTTAGAATTTTTGTCATGGTTTTCATTAATAAACCCAAATATGAATATCATGAAATACAATAAGAATAATCTGAATGTAAAAGGATCATTACACATTCCTGTAGATACGAAAATTCTATGGAACACAAAACTTTATATTTCCTACTTGTGGGTCATGTTCTAATTGCATGATTTGGATCCTTAGACCCAACTGATTTGTGTAATTTGATATATATTTTTATATATTCATGGGTATTTTCTTACCATAGTAGTTTTGATACTTCTACATCCATGATTTACATAGTAATGTACTTATATTACATTTCATGTCAAAAGGTTATATTTGTTCTCAGTTATATTATGAACCTCAAGATACAATGATATTAATCATAAATATATGTACTATAGTCTAGATACATCATTTTGACAAAAAAATGATGATGTCATACAATCATGTGATGGGGACTCATAATAGTTGAGAATTATCCTCATGAATTTTATTCTATGTGATATTATGTAGATGATACCCTGAGAGATGACACTCCAATAATAATACCCCATGTTTTAGGTGTCATTAGTTTATTATATCTATGAGAATATGTAATGGCCTTTTAACTTGATAATATTATCAATGTGTACCATTTGATTATATACTATGATGATGTATAAAAACCATGAAATTGATGTTTTGTCGATGTATCATGGATTGAGTGTTTCATTGGTGGTATGGCATTATTTTAATGGACAAGATAAAATTTATTTCATCTGAGTTGAGCAAATTATATCTCATGTTCCAAAATTATGAAGGATAGCAGGACCATTATTAAATATGGGTCCCTGGTTGTTTAAGGTAAGTCTATCATGTAAGGTAAACAAATAAATAAATTTACAAAGTATGATAGCATAGAGAATATATACATCTTTACGAGATAACGTGAGATAAAGAGATTATATTACCCAATAGAAACTCATAAAAGGTTGTTGTAGCTATAAAATTATTTATCTTTTTAGGATACATGATGTGTTTATTGATCACATTGTTGGTCTTTGGTTATTAATAACTTCTAACGACAAAAGGTCCTATAAGGTAACACACTAATTTTATCTCCAAGTTCCACATATTGAAATGAAAAATAATTTAGGATGAAGTTGGACCCTCATGAAAGGGTAGTTGAATTACTAAGTTTGAATGATCCCAAGTAAAAATAATTCAATTAATTATTCTTGTTTAGAATAATAATGATTGAATTTATTTCTTAAGGTATTCATAATTTTTTCATGTATCATTTTGAATTTTAGAAGATATATATTTTCAAACAAACATGACACATTCAAGGTTATTTGATTTATTAAGGGAGTTTACATGCCAATTAAATTGTTCACTTTTTATCACATGACAAGTGATTAATGTCACAAGATAGTGATAAAATATTTATGATTAATATGACTTGTTAACTAAATCAAAATTATTTTTTGGTGTTTTTGAAGGTTAAGTTTTCATAGGGATAAAAATAAAATTTATAAAAAATTAAACTGTAATATAGATACATGTTTTAAACCCAAAATATGCAACTTATCCTCTTCCAAGACATCAAATATTCTCCCATCCTCTATCTAAATTTTTAGAGAGATACTCCCACAAAATAAAAAGAATTAATTTATTCTCTCTCTCAAATTGACCACACATTCTTCACGTGATCAAAGCGAAATAATAAAGAACATATATTTCCAACACTAGTACCTCAAAATTGAATAAAAGTGATATAGGAGATATGTTTCACATGGGGCAGATCAAAAGGATTCTATGCTTGGTGCCTCTCATCCAGAACACATCTATAGTGACTGTTTAAAATAAGTGATTTCAAATGAACAAGGTACTATTTATGATTTCATTATTTTTCTTTCTTCATTCTTAAACTGAATTGAATATGGTCCATTGAAAAATCCATGTAAAGGGTTTTGCAGATTCAGTGTTTTTAACATAAACCTGAACCAAAAATTTTAAATTAGTCATTCTCATTCTTCCATTTTCCCCATGTTTCCTATATTTGGTAAAATTGAGAACATTTAATTAATAAGTTGATAATTGAATTACTTTGAGTAAATATTATAATATTTTGAAATAGGGTTTTTATTTGGTCCCAAAACAATTAACAGTGTGTCGATCCGAGTTCATGTAATGAATATATGACCAATAGAATATTGATGGGTTTTAAACATCAATTTTTATATAAATTAAATGTTTTATCTTTGTTCCACTTTTATAGATATAAGTGTGATGTATTTCTTTCTAGTGTGTGTTTCAAGTACACTATGCGTAGGTCGATGTTACTAGTAACTAGTACAGATAGTACATTGGACAGAATACTTTCTATTAAAGTTTGTATTATAAAACCAAAATCTAGTGGGTGGGGGTGGGGTAAGTATATCATTTAACATGTAAGAATGTGTTTTAATATATAAAAAATTAGGGGTTTTATAGGTGGAATAATTCCACCCACATAGCAATCTTGGAAATAATTTCTCTCCTTCCTTAAATAAATATATAAACAAACAAATAAATATGATATTAGATATTAGATATTATTCACTCGTTGAATTAACCGTTAGTTATGGTCTAAGAATAAATTCATATTTTATTAATTTATCATTTTCATGTTTTCTTATTTGTTGAATGTGTATTTTTTATACACAACCCCATAGTATAATAATTTACATGAATGCATAGATATAATGAACACTTGGGGTGAATTATTTCTATTTAAGGAATGACTATGTTGCATGTGGGAAACACATTAACAAGAATGTTAAATATAAATGGATCTTATTTTATAAGATAAATCAATAAATACCTCAAATAAAAAATTAATTCCTTAATCAACATCCATCACTTTAATTAGGACACATATGATTGTTCAATGTTGTCTTTATAAAATGTTGAGGGTATTTATTATTACAAGGGATTTATTTATGACAGATATGGGTCAACTAACCTATTGTTGGTAGAGAAGAGTTATCCATAACTATCTTGTTGAAACATTATAGGAAAATCATTGAGAAATTCAATGTAATCCTTTACATGATATGGGACTCTTTTCAACATATCAAAAATCCACTCACTAGTGTGGTTGTCCAACCAAAATCCAACCTTATTCTTTCAGAGCACTGTAAATGCCTTAAATTGTGGACATGAAGAGAGGTTTAAGGATCCAAACAACTATAAAACCAAAGTGATTGAGTATTTTAAATATAGTAGTTGAGGGATACTAGTATTTGAAATATAATTATAAACTTTAAAAATCAATAATTTGAAAATGACTATTGGTAATTAAGATAAAGCATTAATATGATAATTTAACATGATGTAGTTTAAATGGAATCCACCACCAATTAAATTTTACTATGATCAATATTGGATAAAGAAAATATCCTAACCTATCATAATATCTAAGAGTGGAATATGTTCTTGTGTATAGTACTACATCATGTAAGGAATACTTACAAGATGGAGACCCCATTGAGAAAGAAAGTAGGATAAATATGAATACAAGAAGAATAAGGATGATATAATAAATGTATGGTGCTTTATTTTTTTTGTCTAAGTCCAGTTAGTTGTAAAAAATTCATGAGGGAAATGATTCTTATTAAGTTCTACCATATATCCTAGAGTTATGCCTGAAGATAGCTTTATAAAATGATATGAGATATCCAGTATTCTATATAGATGTAGGATAGCAGAATAGTTTCATACATGACCTCATCTTCTAAAGATAATAGTATACATTGAGAGACTCAAGACCCTTGTGTTAAAAACGAAACAATATATAGAATCCAATCTTATTATTTCCTATTTACCACCTATATTCTTAACATTCATCATTAATTGTGATATGAATAACATGAATAATTAACTCACGAACTTGTTGTCTTTATTTCAACAAGATTATAAGGATACGGAGTATACCAAATAATTGATCCTTAGGGTGAATAAGTGGCAGATAAGGAATGAAATAATTGTGAAGGACTAAGTCAAGGTCAAGGACACTAACACTCTACACTTCCACAAAGCTAAAGATATAGAGGGAGAGTAATGAGAAGGAGGCTGTCAACTTTTAATTTGTCTAGAAAGTTCACTAGAAGAATAATTATACAGATGGGAAGAGGAAAAAATCAACGGTCATACTTTTAGAATATTTTTTGTAATACCCTGATATTTTAGGAAATATTTCTCTTAAAATAAATATTTCATTGGTATGTTTAGATACACTAAACAAAAAGTTCAAACCAACAAGGATATGCTATTAAAATATTATTCTGTGTCAGGTACCACCAAGCTATTGGATTGATGGTTAGGAGTAGGACTAAATAAATTTTGAAGAATGTATTGTTACATGGGTATAAAAATATTTCATCGGTTATCAATTAATTATTATTAAAAAAAAAAAAAATTGTAAATAAAAGAAATACGTTTTATGAAAAAATTGTTTTATACACATATTGTATTTTTATCTTAATAAATTAAAATAATCACTATTGATCAAATATTTTAGGGAAATGTAAATATTATATATTTAATCAATTTTTTTTAAATTCATTTAATAACTTTTTTCTATGCATGGGATAAGAATAAACCATGTTTTATTCTTAAAATGTAATTTTTTAAAAATGGATTTTCATAATGTTTTCCTGATTATTTTTAAATTGAATTTATTCATCTTACGGAAATTGAATCTTAATAATTTTAATCCTTATTTAGAATCTGTATGTCAAAATTTGGTAAATCATTCCCTTTTATTTTTAGCCATTATGAATTGTAATCATGATAAAATTTATCACAGCTATAAAGGGTAAATTAGGTTAATATAGGTTAAAACTAATTGATATGGTGATAAATTTTCTTCCTAATTCTTATTGGATGAAGGTAATTTGACCCTTATTATAAATGCATGACTTGGCTTCCACATAGGTTCCCTGATCCAGAAAGATACCTATCCTCATGTACGCCTCCCCATATTCCAAAAGTTTCCAACTAATAGTGAGGGTATAATATAGATAATGGGGAGACTATACCCACTTTATCAAATAATTAATCTAGTGTAAATAAATAAGAATATCCAAATTATATAACCAATAATAGAACCAAAATATACAAGATGACCAAAATTGGAAATACAATAACAAAACTGAACTATAGACATGCCATGCCAAAGTACGTGCCAAGTTGGAAAATGAAAACTCAAAAGTAATGACACTAACAACTCCCAATAGGGTCCCAAGACATGTTTGGTTCCCTCATACATGCTCCATCCCGAATCATCCATCTATCATAGGGCCTTTTACCTTAACATGTCTTCCAACCATAAAATCTATTCGGGTACCAATCATGGATCCCCTGTTCGGTGTGAGAACAACTTAGTAGGCTACCACCAATGCCGTTTAAAAAAAATCCAGTCAGTAGCAATGTATGTAGTTTTATAAATTATAAAATAAAATAAATAAAGTAAATAATTTACATTTATTCAATTTCCCTTTATTTAACCACATAAACCACTAGGTTCATGAGGGCATCTGGACCCAAATACATACTTTGGAATGTGCCAGAGTTTAAACCATATCATACATTTAATTCACAATTCATTATAAAAAATGGTCTTTCATTATCCTTTTAATTTTAATTTATATTATTCATAATTGGAACCCTAGTCCAATGGAAAACATTTTGGGAATAGATCATCATGTCTTTTACCCCATGAGTATTTTAGGAATCAGTCCTTATCTAATACCTCATGGGTATTAGGATCACCAGTCCATATCCCAAAAAAAATTCATGCATTCCTTTAATCCTAGAACATCATGGCTAGGACCCCATGGGTATTTGGAGCATCATTCCATGTACCACACCCATTTCTCAATCAATTTTATATGGGTATTGGATAATCAGTTTGTGTCCCATAGTCTAATATCAAGCTATCACTTATATCACATATATCACAATATCACATGTATCACAATATAAAATCAATAAAGATTAATCAACATTAATCCTCTTGTGACCCTTCACTATAACAATCTTCCACCAATTAATTAATCAATTAATGAAAACAATTTACTTCAATTTTATCATCATAACAACTCCCATTAATTGATCCAATAATTATTTAATCACATTCATTTCATTAATTAATTCAAAAATTAATTAATCAAATTCCTACAATTACAACATTCCAATAATTAATTCTACAGTTAAAACTTCCCAATTCATAATTCAATACTCCAACAATTAACTCAACAATTAATTATTTCATATTAAAAATTCAATACTCCAATAATTAAATAAAAATTTATTTATTCCCAAATACCAAAATTTCCATATTATTATAATTAATTCAATAATTAATTATTCCATATTTACAGTCCCTTAATAAAATAATTTAACCTATTAATTAATTAAATTAGGAAACCCAATTTCTAAACGAACCCTATAAAATCTACAATTACACACATGTAATGGAAATCGTGACTCTGGGATTTGAATAATAGACCACATACTTCATAAAGGGTGATGAATGCTTTCCAATAGATATCCCTAATTTGGGTGTAACAACCCTAATCACATTGAAAAATGATATCTTGATTCAAACCCAATATCCAAGATCAAAAGTATCAAGATATATTATACCTATATTCACATGTAAATAAAAAATGTGAATAAACCCCTTAAACAGATGGGAGAAGAATGTGGAGGATATGGGAAACCACTAGGGATAGGATTCATTTACTAAGAGAGGTGTAGATTTTCAAATTGGGATTTGAATCATTAAGAAAGATGTCAAGAGAATTAGGATTTCATCTAGTAGACTCCAAAATCAAGATGAATCATTAGGGTATTAGTGGGGATAAATATGGTATAAATATGGGGTTTTATTTTTTTAAACTATTTTTGGGATAATTTGAATCCCATACATGGTTTTCAAAACCACACACCTCTTCAAGGGGGTTCACAGTTTGTCCTACAATGGAACACAAATTTTCAAACCTTGTACCATCCATGAAATACCTATATGTATAGGGTTTCATGGTTGGCTGGTACAGGGTGCACGTGTTGGGAAAACATTGTTCCAACCACACAATTTCCCTTTTCCTTAAATAATTCTCAATTTTCACCCAAACACACCCTGAGGTACTACACAAACAAAATGTACTCAAAATTAGGAAACATTATACCTATAAATTAATCCATGAAATTTCAAGAAAATATCAGGTTCTTAAAATCTCGCCACCATATGAAAACTCTTCCTCGAGCTATAATCCCAATCATCTCTAATATTTTGAGTAAAAAAGATTAGGCTAGTGAGCCTGCATATTCAGCTATGTCTCCCATGTTTCCTTCTACACATGCACATATTTTCTGAATAAATGAATTATCAGAATGGTATTTCCTAGAAACACTTTCTCATTGTGATCCAACATAGGTATTGGATTCTCTTCAAAGGACATATCTACACCAAGCTAAACATCAACAATATAGATCACTTAAGAAGTTTTGGCATGATACCGCTAAAGTTCTGACATGTGAAACACATCATTCATGGAAATATAACTCTACAAAATATCTAATTGGAACACCCCAGACATGATTCTCTCCAAAACCTCAAATGTTTCAACAAACCTAGGTGATAACTTACCATATCTCGGTATCCAGTCATGACTGAATCTAGGCAACACTCAATGGAATACAAGATCACCCCATGTAAACACTACAGGTCATCGACTTCTATCATCATATGAATTTTATCTACCCTGAGTCATAGACATACACATCTGAATTAGATGAACCTACTGGGATGTCTCCAGCTTGAGGTTTGGTCAAAATAACTTGGACCCACCCACCTTCATCAATCATAGGGGTGATATACATGGACTATCATAAAGTGTCTCATATGGTGCAATCTAAATATTTTCCCAATAACTATTTTTATAGGAAAACTAAGCCTAATCTATGTGCTTCTCCCAAGACCCACCATAGTCTAGGACACACACTCATAGAATGTAATCATGCACAAGAATATTATGCTCTGAATTCTATCTGTATGTGGGTGGAATGCCAAAATAAAAAAAAAACCTATATACCACGAACCTTCAGTAAGCCATTACATAATTGATAAGTAATACATGAGTCATGGTGTGGAAGTATAGTCAGTGGAACCCCATTTAGATGAACTATATCTTGAATATAAAAGTTCCCAACAGCTCCACTGAGAATGTATCGTGCACTGGTAAGAAATGTTCTATCCTTTTTAGATGGCCCAAAATCACCTAGATAGGGTTATTCCACCGAGGAATCATTATGAGACCCACCACAAAATCCATGGAAACATCGTCCCACTTCCATTATGGAATGGGAAATGAACATAGAAAACCTCTAGGTCATTGAATACTGGACTTCAGCTACTAAAATATGTATCATCATGTCATAAACAATGTTATCCCCCTTTTCATGCTTAGCCACCAAAACTGTCGATGTAAGTCATGATATATTTTGGTCACACCAGGATGCACCACCCACTTCAAGGCATGAAATTCATGCATCAAATACTCTAAATTTCTCATTGGAACAAAACCCAGTTATTTAAATATATGGTCTCATCATTATTTATTTTCCTGTAGGAAGGTAAATCCCCACCTTTAAAGATTTCCCTCAACTTCAAACATTACCAATCGTCGTATTTCTAATCCATGATCCAATTTAAGAGTGTATAATCCACTATAATTGATATGAGAGTCATCTTTTTCTAACTATCCTAAACCAAAATATGTATCTAATCTAGCAATTTCCTCATTTTACTCTCCTAACTGGACTCCTGATCAACCAAAATATGAGTTTTCATACTTTGAGAATCAACAAAACTATTTCCCTTACCATGAATATATGATAGCTCAAAATAAATTGACTTTATATACTCAATGCATCTCTACTATTGGAGGTTCAAATATCAATGTGAAAATATATACTTCAATATACTTTCATCAGAATACACAATAAAATTCTCTGCTAAAAAACAATGCCACCAACACTTCAAATAATTAACCATTGTTTCCCACTCGAGATCATATGTTTGTTAATTCTATTTCTCTAGCCTCACCTACTGAGACCCATAAACCAAAACTCAATCTCCCGGTATCAGAAAAATTACAAGACTTATCCCATAAGTGTCACAGTACTCTATACACTCCTCACTCAGCTCCGATAGGATCATGATCAGTTCCTATCTCAAGTGCTTATTCAAATACTAGAAGGAAATTTCCCATGTTTCCAACCATTCGATCATTACTCCATTTTTGGTCATTATTTAAAGTGGTGCATTAAATTGGGAAAACTCTTAGTTAAACCTTTGATAATTTCCTTCAAACCATATAAATCTGTGAATATCAAAAAAAAAATCTTAGGATTCTCCCAAGAAACCACTTCCTACACCTTTTCTGGGTATACTAAATCACCTTCCTCAAAGATGATGTGACCCAAGAAGTGTACTTGATCAATCCAAAAATGACATATAGATAGCTTAGAGTTTTTCCAATGCTCTCTTAGTATACTCAGTATGATGCCAAGATGTTTAGAATGATTGTTGTGAGACTTGTGGTACACCAATATGTAATAAAAAACACTACCACTAATATAAATAGGTATGGGTGGGAGATTTTGTTTATAAAGGACATAAACACTACCATTGTGTTCATCCAACCAAACGACATTATGTCAAACTAATATATGTCATACCTACTTCTAAAATCTGTCCACAGTATATCACAAGGTTGAAATATCATCTGATGATACCCTGATCTCATGTCAATCTTGGAGAATACACAATCTCCTCTTAACTAGTCAAATAGATCATCGATACACCAAAGATAATACCGTTGCATCACAGTTGTAGAGACCTGAAGCATAACGTACATGTACATTACATTACTTTTGTGGAATACTTAGTACATAACAAAAACACACACACAAGGATCACAATAGTTTAGTGTTTTGGAAACTCGGAATATAATCTCCTAATCGTGGTGAAAGATCTTCAACATCTCCCATAAATATCTTCCTTTTTTTTTACCTAAAACCGTTTTTTATATCTTGGGGAAAAGAAAATATAAAAGGGTGAGCTCAAATGATCAGTAAGGGTAAATAAAAGAAATATCAATCACATCATATTTATAAGAACATAACATTTTGGAAATCTTAACCTGCAAAAGAGAGCATAATTTCATAACATGGGATAAATCATAGTAGTGAAATGAAATCCCAATAATCATAACTTAAATCATGAAACTTTGTGGCATACACACATAATCATAGAGAATCATTTCTTGTTAGTCAAGACTCATTTCCAAAACTATCTTAGTGGACAAAGTCCATTTCTGAACCGAGTTCACTCCTCGTTTCAGTCCTATTTCACTAAACCGGTTTAACCTGCCGTTCCATCCATGTCTATCTCATGAGATATAAAATCTTTACCCAATTCATTGGAGGGAGATATAGGTCTCACCCATCTCATAATGTTACCATTCTTATGTGTGCCACAAAATCAGAAAACCATACATCATTGCATAACCCATGTAATAAAAATGGGAATCTTAAACATCGTGACATCATAAAACAATTCATATAAGATAAAGGAATTAATAAAAATATAATTCCATCACAACATAATCAAATCAATGTAATAATAGGGATAAAAATAGAACCCTTTATTATCTTAGATGGAAAATAATTTTGATAGAACACATGAACTCCATTCTTGAGGAAAATATCATTTCTGTTTCAAAAACACTTTTCCTTTCTTAACATGTCGTAAAATTATAAACTAAAATAAGTTGATTAAAAATAAACTTTAAAACTTTTAAAGGAAGCTTCTTGGAAATAATATTTTAAAAATACATTCATGTCGTATAAGTTAAAAAAACATTCTTCTTGTAATTTTGTCAGAAAAGTCAAAAAGTACCTCATAACATAAACAAAAGAATGATTCCTTACATACCATGTAGTAAAAGTTAAGAATGGTTAAAAAGGACTTTAAACATACATGAAAACACTTTTATAAAACATGTACATGGATGATAGAAATATCCCCAGTAAATACTTACGAATAAGCAATCTCGGATAAAAATGAGATTTGCAGAATTATCCCTTACCTTAGGTCTGATTTGCTTCGTAAGTGTCTGAACCTCCTGTATAATGATTTAAATAATGTCATTGAATTATTCCAGAATCATACTCGTTGTTATGATATCATATATGGTTCATTTATGACTTTATATTACCCATTCTTTTGTAAATTCCATGTTAAAGAGCGTTTTGGGTAAAATCGTTTCATTTGTCATCCGTGTTTTGACTTGTAATTATTCATATGATTACTTAGATCATGATTAATTAATTCCAGAATATAAAAAATGATTTATATATAATATATATTCATAATATACATACATATAATAAATCAGTAAATGGAAAGAAATACATCGTTCATGGAGACTGTAGGCTGTACGTACGCATGAACGCTATTTTCGTTTCCTTATTGAGTTGAATGGAATTAAGTAGATGAAATACATATATATACAAATAAATACAGTATCATTATTATGTCATATATTTCATTATTATTTATTATATATACTTTATAATCATTCATGAATGGTTAATCATTGAGAATGAATCTCATCGCGTCATGGAGACGGTATTCCGTATGTACGCACGCGCGGTGATTTCGTTTTTCGTAGGATGGATAGATGGTGAAATAGGGTTGTTTCATACTTATAATAACATATAAGTATATTATTGATACTGATGTTATTACTTCATGATGAAACTACCTTATAAGAAGAAGTGTAAGAAGAAATAAAGATGAAAGAATCGGTAATGGAAATTACCTCTTCTTTGAAGCGCCTCTTTGAGACCTCCTCTTAGGGAACTAAAATTGGTCTTTGAGGAAGCCCAGAACCTCTAGGATGTTTATAGGGAAGTGGAGAAGATAATTTTGTAGAGTTTGGCTGAGATTGAGGGCTCAAAGTGGTGTGAGGAAGATAGGGAGGGTGCCCTTTTATAAGGGAGGAGAGGGGCACCTTTGGAATAACTAAAAATATTATTTTATTATAAACCGAAATTCGTTTTTAAATAGCTAAAAATTGATTTATTTCGAAGCTAAGGTGGGGATGGGTCGAAATAATCTCATCAAATAGAATTTAGACAAGTTTAGGTTCCTATTTTAACCTTATCATTTATATTTAACTTTAAGTTAGATAATTTTACTTTTACCTTATCTTCTTATTTTCTTAAACTATAAGGTTAATAAACTTACTATATCAAGCCAAACTAACCCCAAGTTGTATATTATTAATATATATAATCTTATATAAGTCATCTGGCAGAACCTTAGGTTTTTAATAATAAAATAACAATTAATAATATAATATTTGTTTTAAAAACTATTTTTTGTCAATTTTGACACTATTTAGTAATTGATTTTTGTGAAAATCATAACAGGATGATTAGTTCGAACAAAGTTAATTAAATAAATACTAACATGTCATATTAACCTATAAAATTAGTTTAATTCATAAAAAGTATCAAATTACATTTATTTGGTTATTTATAACATCAATTATGTCAATATTTCATTAATAAGATAATTACTGCATCATATTTGTGTCATAAATAAATTAAATTATTTAATTTCTAAAAATTAAAAATAAAATACCATTATGTAGGAAATCTTTTACCTTTCTAATGAGTATTTATAGTAGAATTTATCTTATGTATAACCCTATATTAAAAATGATTTACCTATTAATCTTTGATTTTAACTATTTTAACCCTTCTTTAAATAAACTATTAATAAATGTCCTAATCTAATCCAAGTAGGCTTAATGGTCATATTTTATTCCTAAGGTTGTTTGTGGTCGAATTACACTTATCAAATAGAATTAAGACATGTGTTAGGGTAACAATAATAACATTTTTACCTTTAATTACCCAATTTACTTTTAACCGTGGTAAAAAAAAGTAAAAAGTAACTATTCACCAAAAAAATTCCATCTCATTGAACCACATTTTACTTACTAACATCAACCGTGTCTCTTGTATTTTTTAAATTCCACTCACAGAAGCGGTAAAATTATGTTTTATGAAAAATTCATTTTTTTTAACTACCACTTAGTGGTTTCACTATTCATCAAAAAATGAAAGTTTCCAGAAAAATACCAAAAATTAGGCCTAAGCTATATTTGATATTATAAACTCAAAAATGATGCCTATTTTACCAAATTCAAAACATATCAGTTTCATTAATTAATTTAAAAATTAATTCTCGTCGTCAAAACAAATAGCGTGTTCTTAAGAAATAATAACTATCAAAAGATTGACACTTGTTTATGTCTGGTTTAAATGTAGAATTACATCCAATTCCCAACATTGTATTAAATTGTAAAAATATATTCTAAATATACTTTAAAACCACTAAAATTAATAATTTATCATTATTAATTATTTCGATTAAAAAGGTTGTTTTTAATTAAAATTTAGTAATTTTTACTATTCATCAGAAAATGAAAGTTATCCGAAAAGTACCAAAATTTCACCCTAAGCTAATTTCGATATTCCGAATCCAAAAATGAAGTCCATTTTGAAAAATAAAATTTATAAAATTTCAAAAAGTGGTTATTACTATTCATATCGGCTAGTTTTAAGCATATCGTTGTTTAGTGAAACTCGGTATTGCGTACTACACACGCTATCGGGGAAGGTCGTGATTGCGTTTAATGAAAGGAAAGTCAAGGGTGTGTGTTGTACAAGCTCCTTTTGGTGTATCGTACTAAAAAAGACATTAATGAAATTAAAAAGAATTTTTTCCATAAAATTTCAGGGTGTTACATTCTACCCCCCTTAAAATGAATTTCACCCTCGAAATTCGTCAGGGTTATAAATGGTTTACTATTCAAAAGTTTCTTTGATAGAAACCCACATCGTAAAAAGGAATACCAAAACCAATCTTTAAAAACAAAAGTATGAAACGTAACAGTTACATAGGTGAAAATATGGATATGGAAGAGAAATCTAACCATCATGTTCTGATGGAGAGTGGTAGAGAACATGGCTATGGAAAATCCAGCAATCACAAAGCCATAAATTTGTGAAGATCTAAGGTACCATCTGATTTATCAGATATAAGAGAACTAGGACAACATTTTTGGTTTTCAAGATCATTTCCCTAAAGTTGATGAAATTGGAATTAGAAGAAATACTTTCGTGATTTTGGTATAGTCTCACCGTTGGTCGTTCTTTGGAAAATTTTCTCTTAAAGAAATGAAGTTGAATTTTTCATTCGTGATTTGTTAGTAGATCATGTGATAGAATGATGGGTCATTCCATCTCTTTCAAACAAAAAGTTAGCAAAAGATATAAGTCCATCTTATGGTTAGATTAATCGTATATGGTTCTAAAAATGAACTTATACTTCATATTTCATACCGCTTAATAAAATAAACTAGTTTCTACTAACCAGGGACTTCTTGTAGGCCAGTGGTAGGCGATAAAGGCCAGTCCTACTTCGGTTGTGGGATCGATTCCCACTGCCTTGTCCGACGCGATGGGTTGTCGCCCGTCCTGCAGGTTGTCCTTTTTCTAAAACTATATTACTATAACATCCCATCAATAATATCGAAAAAACTTCTATCCTTAAACAATACTAACTTATGTCCAACATAATCCATTCCAATCTTTAGGCTTATCCATAATAATGCAGCCCACTTTCATAATATAGTGAAAACGATTACCAGAGATTTAATACCATCGTTGATCCCCATATATCATAAGATATGTCTGGTGGTCACATTCCAAACATTCGAAGGCCTTAATAATGTATTCTCTTGAAAAATGAATACCCATTGAACCTTAGTGAAAACATGAATGCAGTTAAAAGTTAACATTTTCCACATACCAAAATCCTCAGAATTCTATATACTCAAACCATGACATCACTTAGTCCTTATATCAATCATGAGCTCATGAATACTATCAAACATATTATATTCACTTTATCCCTTCATTATGTGCATATCATCTGCTTTCCAAATATATTTCAATCACTTTTCATGGTTACCGATGCCATAAAATTTTTGAAAATCACAATAGACCAATACATAAATATTCCAATATTTCACGATACTATATACAACGTTATTCTAGAATCCCATTACATAAACACTTAATCATTCCACCACATCGTTGTCACATTCAACATAGCCAATGGTGATCAAATGTGACTTCCC
This sequence comes from Viscum album, assembly GCA_963277665.1. Classification (NCBI taxonomy): domain Eukaryota; kingdom Viridiplantae; phylum Streptophyta; class Magnoliopsida; order Santalales; family Viscaceae; genus Viscum; species Viscum album. Next base: position 790,527,689 of record OY728166.1, read on the forward strand.
TTTGTCCTGTTTCTAAAGTGGTTGCTCATGTCGATCATCACTAACCCTTGGATTATGGAATTTATTAGTATAATTCCCCATTTCCTTTCACTTGAAGCATTGAAGTATAGTAGGTTCATTCTGTGTATCCCTTCCTTTGTTTTCATCATTAGACATCTTCTTCCCATCATTGCGGCATTCAAATGCCCGATGACCTTCCTTTCCACATTTGAAACATTTACTTGTCCCTTTAAGAAAATCTCCACCATGCTTCTTTCCACACTTTGAGCATAAGGAAACACTCATCTTCTTTTCACCATTATTCTGAGATTTCTCCTTGAACTCCATCTTTTGTTTCTTGTCAAAACTATGAGATGTATAAGTAACACCAACTTCCATTTCTACCTTGATAGCACAACGCACAATTTCATCATAGCTACTGAAGTCTCTTATAGCTAATTCCCTTCGAATATTTTGTTTTAAGCAACTGAAGAATCGATCAACTTTACTTTCAGGTTGGATGATAAATCAAGATGCATACCTTGCAAGCCTTGTAAAATTATCTTCGTATATACCAACAGATTCATCATCCTTTTGCTTTAGTTCAAGAAACTCCTTCTCCATCTTTGTTCGAAGAATACGAGGGAAGTACTTATTGAAAAATAAGTTCTTCAACTAGTCCCATTCCATGGAATCAATTTCATATCATTGCCTCATATTCTTGATAAGATTCCACCATTGATCAGCTTCACCTTCCAAACGATATACTGCTAAGATGACTTTATCATGTTTAGAACATTGAAGAACTAAAAATATCATTTCAGTGGTACTGATCCATTGTTCAGCAACAAGTGGATCAGAATACCCACTGTAAGAAGGTGGACGTTGCCTCATGAAGGACTCAATAGAATATTGTTCCCTTCTATGCTCATTTGGAAGTCCAGAATGATTCATAGCTTGTGTAAGTATAGCAATAAGATTTTGCACCCCATCTCCCATAACATTTGTTTGTTCAGGAGGAAAATCATTTCATTGTCCATTTCATTGATCAACACGGTTCCTTTGGGTTCCAGCCATCGTCTAAAACCCAAAAAGAATTGTGTGAGAGGCAAAAAACATGCTAGGGAAAACCACATAATAAAAGGGGAGTACCTTCAATATCTAATATATTAGGTTTAATTCTAAGATCGTTAGCGCAATTCTAGTACTATAACCGATACTTATACTTAACCTCAGGGACATCCCTAGACATACCTTAGAAATATGTCTAGGGACATCACTAAAGTTATCGCATCCTAGTTTCCAAAGGTTGACTAAACCTATCCTCTAATAACAACTGTAGAGACCCGAAGCTTAACGTATATGTAAATTACATTACTTTTGCGGAATACATAGTACATAACAAAAACACACACACAAGGATCACAATAGTTTAGTGTCTTTGGAAACACGGAATATAATCTTCTAATCATGGTGAAAGATCTTCAACGTCTCCCATAAAGATCTTCCTTTTTTTATCTAAAACCTTTTTTTATATCCTGGGGAAAAGAAAACATAAAAGGGTGAGATCAAATTCTCAATAAGGGTAAACAAAAGAAATATCAATAACATCATATTCATAAGAACATAAAATTTTGGAAATCTTAACCTGCAAAAGAGAGCATAATTTCATAACATGGGATAAATCATTGTAGTGAAATGAAATCCAAATAATCATAACTTAAATCATGAAACTTTGTGGAATACACACATAATCATAGAGAATCATTTCTTGTTAGTCAAGTCTCATTTCCAATACTATCTTACTGGACAAAAGTCCATTTCTGAACCGAGTTCACTCCTCTTTTCAGTCCTGTTTCACTGAACCGGTTTAACCTGCCGTTCTAGCCATGTCTATCACATGAGATATAAAATCTTTACCCAATGCATTGGAGGGATATATAGGTCCCACCCATCTCATAGTGATACCATTATTATGTGTGCCACAAAATCAGAAAATCATACATCATAGCATAACCCATGTCATAAAAATGGGAATCTTAAACATCATGACATCATAAAACAATTCATATAAGATAAAGGAATTCATAAAAATATAATTCCATCACAACATAATCAAATCAATGTAATAATAGGGATAAAAACAGATCCCTTTATTATCTTAGATGGAAAAATAATTTTGATAAAACACTTGAACTCCATTCTTGAGGAAAATATCCTTTCTGCTTCAAAAACACTTTTCATTTCTTAACATGTCGTAAAATTATAAACTAAAAGAAGTTGATTAAAAATAAACTTGAAAACTTTTAATGGAAGCTTCTTGGAAATAATGTTTTAAAAATCCATTCATGCAGTATAAGTTAAAAAACATTCTTCTCGTACTTTTGTAGGAAAAGTCAAAAAGTACCTCATAACGTAAACAAAAGAAAGATTCCTTACATACCATGTAGTAAAAGTCAAAAATGGTTAAAAAGGACTTTAAACATACCTGAAAAGACTTTTATAAAACATGAACATGGATGATAGAAATATCCCCAATAAATACTTACGAATAATCAATCTCGGATAAAAATGAGATTTGAGGAATTATCCCTTACCTTATGTCCGATTTGCTTCGTAAGTGTCTGAACCTCCTGTATAATGATTTAAATAATGTCATTGAATTATTCCAGAATCATACTCATTGTCATTATATCATATATGGTTCACTTTTGACTTTATATTACACATTCTTTTGTAAATTCCATGTTAAAGAGCATTTTGGGTAAAATCGTTTCATTTGTCATCCGTGTTTTGACTTTTAATTATTCATATGATTACATAGATCATGATTACTTAATTACAAAATATAAAACATGATTTATATATAATATATATTCATAATATACATATATATAATAAATCAGTAAATGGAAAGAAATACACCGTTCATAGAGACGGTAGATCGTACGTACGCATGAACGATGTTTTCGTTTCCTTATTGAGTTGAATGGAATTAAGTAGATGACATACATATATATACACATAAATCCAGTATCATTATTATGTAATATATTTCATGATTACTTATTATATATACTTTATAATCATTCATGAATGGTTAATCATTGAGAATGAATCTCATCGCGTCGTGGAGACGGTATTCCGTACGTACGCACGCGCGGTGATTTCATTTTCTTGTAGGATGGATAGATGATGAAATAGGGTTGTTTGATACTTATAATAACATATCAGTATATTATTTATACTTATGTTATTACTTCATAATTAAAAAACCTTAGAATAAGAAGTGGAAGATGAAATAAATGTGAAAGAAACAGTAACGGAAATTACCTCTTCTTTGAAGTGCCTCTTTGAGACCTCCTCTTAGGGCACTAAAATTGGTATTTGAGGAAGACCAGAACCTCTAGGATGTTGCTAGGAAAGTGGATAAGATAATTTGGCAGAGTTTGGCCGAGCTTGAAGGCTCAAAGTGGTGTGAGTAAGAGAGGGAGGGGGTTCCCTTTTATAAGGGAGGAGAGGGGCACCTTTGGAATAACTTAAAATATTATTTTATTATAAAGCCAAATTCGGTTTTAAATAGCTCCAAATTGATTTATTTAGAATCTAAGGTTGGGATGGGTCGAAATCCTCTCATCTAATAGAATTTAGACAAGTTTAGGTTCCTATTTTAACCTTATCATTTATATTTAACTTTAAGTTAGATAATTTCACTTTTACCGTGTCTTCTTGTTTTCTTACACTATAAGGTTAATAAACTTACTATATCAAGCCAAACGAACCCCAAGTTATTTATTATTAATATCTATAACCCTATATAAGTCATTAGGCCGAACCTAGTGTTTTTAGGAATAAAATAACAATTAATAATATAATATTTGTTTTAAAAACTATTTTATGTCAATTTTGACACTATTTAGTAATTGATTTTTGTGAAAATCATAACAGGATGATTAGTTCGAAAAAAGTTAATTAAATCACTAATAACATGTCATATTAACCTATAAAATTAGTGTAATTCATAAAAAGTCTCAAATTACATTTATTTGGGTATTTATAAGATCAATTATGTCAATATTTCATTAATAAGATAATTACTGCATCATATTTGTGTCATAAATAAATTAAATTATTAAATGTCTAAAAATTACAAATAAAATACCATTATGTAGGAAATCATCTTATATTTCTAATGAGTATTTATAGTCGAATTTATCTTATGTATAACCCTATATTAAAAATGATTTACCTATTAAACTTTGATTTTAACTATTTTAACCCTTCTTTAAATAAATTAATAATAAATGTCCTAATCTAATCCAAGTAGGCCTAAATGATCATATTTTATTCCTAAGGTTGTTTTTGGTCGAATCATACTTATCCAATAGAATTATGACATGTGTTAGGGTAATAATAATAACATATTTACCCTTAATTACCCTATTTACTTTTAACCGTGGTAAAAAAAAGTAAAAAGTTACTATTCACCAAAAATTATTTTTATCTCATTGAACCACATTTTACTTACTAACATCAACCGTGTCTCTCAGATTTTTCAAATTCCACTCACAGAAGTGTTAATATTATGTTTTATGAAAAATTCATTTTTTTAACTACCACTTAGTGGTTTCACTATTCATCAAAAAATGAAAGTTTCCAGAAAAATACCAAAAATTAGGCCTAATCTATATTTGATATTATGAAATCAAAACTGATGCCTATTTTACCAAATTAAAAACATATCAGTTGCATTAATTAATTTAAAAATTAATTCCCTTAGTCAAAACAAATAGCGTGTTCTTAAGAGATAATAACTATCAAAAGATTGACACTTGTTTATGTCTGGTTTAAATATAGAATTACATCCAATGACCAACATTGTATTAAATTGTAAAAATATATTCTAAATATACTTTAAAACCACTAAAATTAATAATTTATCATTATTAATTATTTCTATTAAAAAGGTTGTTTTTAATTAAAATTTAGTAATTTTCACTATTCATCAGAAATTGAAAGTTATCCGAAAAGTACCAAAATTTCACCCTAAGCTAATTTAGATATTCTGAATCCAAAAATGAAGTCCATTTTGAAAAATAAAATTTACAAAATTTCATAAAGTTGTTATTACTATTCATAACGGCTAGTTTTAAGCATATTGTTGTTTAGTGAAACTCGGTATTGCGTACTACACATGCTATCGAGGAAGGTCGTGATTGCGTTTAATGCAAGGCAAGTCAAGGATGCATGTTGTGCAAGATCATTTTGGTGTAGCGTACAACACAAGAAATTAATGAAATTAAAAAGAATATTTTTCATAAAATCTCGGGGTGTTACAACAGTCATATGGTAAAAATTCCAGTAATTAACACAGATTCACAGAGTACATCTAGCATTCTATGGAAATAAGACTAGAGAAACCCATTGTGATGTACTTGGATGGAAACAATCCTTTGCATATAACTACTCCAATTGAGTATTGATCTTCTGAAACTCAGTTAGTGCCATTCTGTACGGTTCAATAGAAATTAGACCAACCCTTAGAATGAGCTCAATTATAAATTCCACATCTGTCTGAGAATGAATCCCTGATAGGTATTTCTAAAATAAGTCCTAAAACCAATCAAATAATGGTGGAAATACATTATTAATAGCACCTCCATCATCCATAAAAAATTAGCAGTCTGTGTAGTGAGCTCCCCAAGTTGATAATAAACTTGCCCAACACATCCTGCATTGATATCCAATTCTTCTCACTATATATAATTATCACCCTTAAGAGACATTAAATTCATTCTCTTGTGGTAATAATTAATGTGGGATCGATATGATACCATCCTTTCCATTCAAAAAAAATAGGCTGAATCCATACATGTTAAGAATATAAATATCCTTGAGAAAACAATACACCCCAACCTTGAGAGAACACCCTTTGCACAAATAGATGTACCCAGATCATACACCCTGAGGTGTATATATTGTTTAAACCACTCTCATAAACTACACATCCAAGATTAAATTATCCTCATGTTTTTTATAAATAAAACCATTAGAGTCACCAATATTGAATAACGCATTAGAGAGAGAGAGAGAAGAAGCTAAAAGAATAGTACCTCTAACCATCGGTAGTCCAACCTTGATATACACAGGTGTATGATGAACTGCATCAATATGTCCTATCCCTCTTCCATTTCATGTAGTTTGAATCCACTGAGATGCACTACTCCGTTGACACAAGAACCCTTTCACAGAAGCTCCTCATCCACTTCCTCGACCTCCATATCCAGTTGAACTCCAACTGCCAGACTAGTATGATGTAAAAGATCCCTTTCTTTCACTATATCTCAACATAGATACTTAATCATTAACAGTATTATCTGGGTTCCTACATAACCTCTAAAGATGAACCATCCTTCTGTAGGATCGAAATTATACCAGTGGTAAGGGAAAATGTTTATAGAACTGGCCTGACCAACCACACTAGTGAAAAACACTTTGGTAAGATCCTAAGTAACCAATCCCTCTATTTTGATAATATTCTTCCCACACCCATGAATGAAATTATCATAATAATGATTCCTACCCTGAGACGATGTACCTCCTCCTCATCTTGTAGAAACCACTAAACATCCTCTAGAATCCTCCTTTGGATTATCCTCTGATATGAGAGCCTAATTCACAATTTTTGAAATAAAATTCAACCTGGATATATTTATTTAGGAATCAATTTTAAATTTAAGACCATCCTAAAACCAATTTATTATAGTATCCATGTATCCTACAAATGTTAGATCAATTTTCTACAAATCTACAAATCATCCATCATAATCAATCATGAACATACTTCCCTAAGTAAATCTCATGATGTCAACTGCTTTCTCCTACATGTGAATATCAGGATAAAAGTTATCCAAGAACTTATCCTAAAATTCATTCAACTCCATAGTCTCCCACTACCAATACTATGTTTAGAAGTCCTATCAACAATTCTATTGACCACACAACATATAATAAACAAATTTTAATATGTTTTTAGTAGGAGTCCTTAAGTGGCCTTGTATATTCTAGATGAACTCGATTTAGAAATCTGCAACCTCAGGTCCACCCTCGACTATAAATATTGGTGTGTAATATAATTGAAACTTCTTTTTCAGATAAAAAATTCCCTTCAAAAACTACCCTAGGAATCTTTCGACGAATTTAATAAATTGAATAAATTTTTCTCAAAACTTCTCTATGAATTCCTCACTTGGCCCCATGAGTGCCTTAGGTTCCACTAAAAGAGAAGCATCTTCATCAATGTCCTTTTGTTATCCTCTCAACAAGAATCAGTGTGGAAGAATATATCTATAATACAAAACACCCATATTATGACACATAATATTGCTTTAATAAAATTATGGGAATTCACATAAATCCATAACAATTCATTCCCCAAACGCACCACATGTTTAAAACTGAAGTGCGATCCACAACCTTAATCATCAAAAATCTAGGTCAGGGTTAATTTGGATAAACTCATTCTCATTATTCAATTATCTCATTAGACACCCATTTATTCTCATTTTTAATAATTTTAAAACATTCCATTCAACATTAGGCACCATTTTATATTAAATTTAACACAAGAAATTAAAATAATTTCAAGTTCCACAAAATAGAGAAAAATATGATTTTTTTGTGCATGCCTATAAATGATGCATATCAAAATAATACTAAGTACCTAGAATGATTCATACATACTCAATTATTATTACTTTTTTGTCCATGAGTTAAATTTCATCAAATCTATGAAACAATAATCACATCAGACAACAAGTGCATCATCGAAGGTAAAATAATATCCAACTATTACAAAAAATATAAATAATAACAATCACACCCTGGGTACTTGGTTTCTCTGTCATACGTAGGTTAGATAGTCCCATGGATGATCTCATAAACAAGGCCCAACTCATCCTTGTCTTCTACCTATCTATACCAAATATTAAGAAAAAAATTGAATAAAACCACCCTTTAATACCATTTTTTAATGTCCTGAACCGAGTGCCACACACTAGTGACCTGATTCGGACTATTATGTGACCTCAAGAATTTCTCCCAGTATTCCATAGGTCTCCGAATTGTAGTGAGGGTCAATTATTGATCATGGGGACACTATAACCTCTTTATTAATGTAGAAAAAACAATTAAAATAAATAATCATAACTAAATGATATAGCCAATAACAAAACAAAAAATTTACCATAAGATGACTAAAAATGTAAATACATAAAAACTAAATGGAGGATATGCCCAAATAAAAGTATGTGCCAATTTTCAAAATGATAATTCAAAATAAAGACACCAAAAACACCAAAGTGGGTCCCAAACCAAATCTAGTTCCTTCATCCATGATCTATCCCGACTCATCCATCTAACACAAGGTCTTTTCCCTTAACCTATCGTGCAACCATGTAATCCGTTCAGGTAACGATCAGGTAGACCAAGTAGGGTGTGAGTACAACATAGTAGGCCAAAACCCACTAAATCTAAAACAAATTATAAAAATAATTGTGTATGAATTTGTTCAATGAATAAAATTAAAGAAATAATGTAAACGGTTTGTATTTATTCAATTATCCCTTATTTAACTGCGTAATCCACTGAATTTCCTAGGACACCCAAACCACAATACCTACTTCATCCCATGCTGATGTTGGAACCATATCACATATTAAATATATAATTCAATATAAAAATGGTCTTTAATTATCCTTTTCATTTCAATTTATATGATGGATAATTGGAACCGTAGTCCAATGCCAACATTTTGGTGGTCTTTGATCATCATGTCTAGCAACCCATTAGTATTTGGCCATCAATCACTATCTTAAACCTCATGAGTATCTAGAGTGTCCGTCCATGTACCATATAACTTTTATTTTATTCCATGGGTCCTATAATGTCATAGAAAGGACCCCGTGGGTATTTGGAGTATCAGTCCCTATCCCACACACATTTCATAATAAAAAACATTTGGGTAAATCGAGAATCAATATATGGACCACACTCATGTAACAATCAATAAAATATATCACAATATCACAAGTATCATAATATCACATCAGTGAAGATTAATCAACATTAGTCCTCTTATAACCATTCACTATCCCAATCTTTTATTAATTAATACATCAATTAACTAGTCACACATTGATTAATTTCATCATCATAATAACTTACATTAATTAATATGAAAATTAATTAATCGAATATATTCCATTAATTAATTCAATAATTATTTAATCAAATTCCCACAATTGTAATTTTTCAATAATTAAATAAAAAATTTATCGTTCCCAATTCAGAATTAAATAATCCAACAATTAAATAATTAATTAATTATTACTAAGTTACACTTCAACACTCCAATAATTAACTCAACAATTAATTATTCCCAAATCCCACAATTTCTATATTCTAATAATTAATTGAATATTTAATTATTTCGAATTAAAAATTCCTTAATTAATTAATTTACCAAATTAATTATTTCAATTAGGAAACACAATTACTAAACAAAACCTATAAATTCTACAATTACATAAATAAAATGGAAGTAATGACTCTGGGATTTGAATAACATAACACCTATCTTAGAATTGATGTTGAACTATTTCCAACGGATATCCTCAATTTGAGCCGAACAACCCTAATCATGTCGAAGAACCAGATCTTGATTCAAACCCTACATATAAGATCAAATGAAAATAGATATATTATAACTCGATCCAAATATAAATAAAACTTGGGAAAATTCCTTCAAAAAATTTGAGATGAATTGGGAAGAGATAGGAATGAAGTTGAGATAAGATTCACTTACCAAGAGAGGTGTAGATTTTCAATATGGTCTTTGAATTGTGAAGAACATGGGTCTAGAACCTTAGAAATTCTCCCAACAACATCCAAAATCAAGAAGAATCATTATGGTATTAGTGGGGGTTAATTTTTTATCCTTGTGGATATTCAATTATTTTTAAAACTAAATTTTTAGGTTAATTTAAAACCTTCTCATGTGTTGCTGGGCATGGGCGCATGGTATTCGAAACTATGGACCTCTTCTGGGGGGGTGAATTATTTCTTCTAAATGGAATCACAATTTTCAGACTGTGAACCATCCGCAAAAACTCTCTCTATTTCAAGTCACACATTTTTCTAGTATAGGGAGCATAGTTTGGGAAAATCGTGTCCCAATGTGAACTTACCCTCTTCTTTCCAAAATTCTAAATTTTCACCCAAACATACCCTAAGGTACATCCCAAACAAAAACTACTCAAAACTAGGAAAACTATTATCTATAAAATTTTTTTAGATATCCCCATAAAATGTTGGGATCATACAATTATTACTATAGACACAAAAATTGATTAGTTTAATGTACACTTGTCTATGAAAACTTCCTATATAATATTGAATGTAATTAATGTTACACAGTTCCATTATCATTGTTTTAAGTAACTCCTATGTGTTCACATAGGGAAAAAGAATAGTTATGGGGAAATACAAATGTCCATTTTGGGAATAATGAACTTATTTTCATGATGGGAATTTATTTCAAAATAATAGTAATTAAATAATTATATTAAATATTTTTATAGTCCTAATAAAATATTTATTCAATTAATAAAAAAATATAAAAACTTATTTAAAAAAATGAAAAGTAATATAATTTTAGTGATTTATAGTATTTCATGATTTTTAGAGAAATATAACACAATAATGATGTTTAAAATTATCAGATTCTAATTTCATGTTTTTCTTAGCATCTTTAATGTCAAATTAAATGAAGAGTTCCAAAATTGACAATAATTAAATTTAATAATAAATAATATTTTGTTAAATTGTTCAAAATTCCTAAGAAACATTTCTTCATACATGTGAGTGGAATATGGATGAAAACTTCACCCACATTCCATTTATAAGTCAATTATATTTTATTTGGTAACATTCTTAACCCTTAATTGTTAAAATATTTGTTACCAATTTTAAGGAAAAAAACATATTTACAAAGGGGTTAATAAAATATATAAGGTTTAAAAAGACACAAAAATGAATTTGAATTTAATTGGATGATGTTATTTCAACCCTAGAAATTTTTTATTTTAATTCCTATCCATTAGAATGATTTTGGATAGATATTTTGTTTATTATATTTTTAATCTTTTAAGAAATACCAAGAGTTCCCCTTCACCCATTTATAAAAGGACTTCTCCTCCACTCACTTATTGACACCTTTTGATCCTTCCTTATTGAACACCCATTAAAAAAACCCTTATCAACATCCTTAGACAATTTATATAGTTGATTGTATTCCCAAAAGACTTCTCCTATAATCATTAAGAAGAGATCGAATAGAGTTCTTTCAAAAAAGAGGTAGCCATAGTGCTTTCGAAATAATTGGAACTCTAGGTAAGGGTTTATCATCTCAAATTAATTTATTTGGAATATATGCTATGTAATAAACAGATATTATTTATGAGGTGGATATATTACCCTTTTATATGTTATATATTGATTATACTTATGTTCATAAGATTAAAGATTTCATTTGAAGATATTATTTCATAAGTCTTATGATTCAAACGATACTAATAAAGTAAGAGTTTTTACGTTACTATCCTATTTTTTTATCAAGATTACTTATTATTACATTTAAAATGATGAAATATTATGATCCACCTCTCAATAAACACATTTATTTTCCTTTAGTATGGTTATTTCTTAAATATAAATTCTTTCCTTCTATTTTCCTTGCCTTATGTACTAAAAATACCTAATACATGTGTTCATTTCAATCTTTAGTAAAAAAATCCTTTCTCTTCTGTTTCCATGTTTTCTAAAGAAATTAGAATATTTTTAATATTATCCAAATATTTTTTGAATCCATTTTTACCAATGTTTAACGTTTTACAAATGTTTTAGAAAGAATCTTCTTATCATTTTCTAAAAAAAATAGTTTTTTGAAATTTTTAAAAGTATGAAAGGAATATTATTTTAGTTATATATCATGAACCAAATTCCTAAATATCATAACCAATAAATTTTATAAATGTTACTTAAATTTATTTCAATTTTCCTTTTGAAAAAAACATTTTCATTAACTTATTGGAAATTTTATATTTTAAATAAGTGATTTCAAAGAGTAAAGCCAATGTAATGTTCTAACTAATCATTGAAAAAATACATCTAAGATGACATGAATGGATGTTACTTATGTTTTACTTATGATATGATCCAATTATACAATCCTTATTATTTTTATATATATTTTTCAACTATGATGATAATATTTTTATGAAACTCATTCCATTTACATTGGTAATGATATAATTAAATTCTAAAATGTTTATGAAACCCATTTATTTTCATTGGGCATGCTTTGATAAATATATTTATTAAACCCATTTATATTCAATTTTTATAATATGATGACTATTTTATGATATTTTCTAAAACATATGCATGATTTACATTATCTTGTGGGTTGTCCTGGATTTATATTTTCCTTTAATGCATTGGGTGAATATTGTTATATCCTGAGATAAATGAGATTGAAATGGGTAGAGAACTGAGTTCAGTATGTGACTCAGTCCACTACAATAGTCTTGGGAGTGAAATGCTTCTACTAATATGGTTTTGAGAGTGATTATAATCCAATATTATCATTTTTAGTGATTGTTGACTACTATGGAAATGTTATTCTATGATTATATATATGCCATGTCCTCTTTTATTATGCCAATATTATACTCTCGTGGTTTAGGTTCTTCAATTATTTTATGATTAATGTCTTATAAAATAAAAATATTTATTTTATGACTCAATATTATGATATATAATTATAGGGTATGTTTTTTAAAATGATATTCTCATGTTCACTGACCCTTATACTCATGTTATGTTGAAATCTCATGGGTTTACCCTTTCTGAGAATATAATTTAAACCTTTCTTAAGTTTATTTTCCCAAGGTTATGAATAATGGTATTAAGTATGATATGAATAAAAAGGGATCCAGTTATAGAGAAATTAGTGGGAGATGATGTGGTTCACTTAAGAACCAGTTGATTTTGTATCCATGTTTCCAAATGTAAATGACATATACAATTCTGGCATGGATCATTATTTTATAAAATGAATATTCATTTAAAAAGATGAAATATACATGTATTAAAAGTATGGGTTTAAATACTTTTTATTAGAACAATGTTTAGATATCCTTTGGAAACTGGGATGAGAAAACTATAGTGAGAACCACAGGGAAAAAACTAGGTATAAGATAATATTCTAATTTTTTTTAATAATCATGAATGAGCTATGTTATACCTATGGTTCCATTGTTGTAAAAGAATGAGTCTTAGTTTAGACATCCTATAAATGAATTTTGATAATTATGTGTTTTTATACTATGATTATTATTTCTCACAAGATGTTTTTTTGGTTGTAGTCGTTGGATGGAACCAAAAGAAAGCAAATCAATACTAAATGAAATGGGCAATGCAAGGATTATATTCTTGAGAAACTAAGTCTTATGAGATCTCAAATGAAAAAATATAATTTCTATGCTCACATAACATTATAATTCCATGAATCATGCTGAAATAAAAAATCAGAAAAGGAGGGGAAAATGTTATATTTATACTATCATGATGAAACATCCACCTTATTTTAGTGGTTTTGATATTAAACTAGTTGTTGAGAAATGGATAAGTACCAATAAAAATATATTTTCAATTATATAGTGTTCAAAACATGATAAATTCATTCTGGATATATATCATTTGGAATGTGAATATGATGAATGGTGAAATATTACCAAGAATACAAGGCCATAAAAAGAAATTAAATCCTCGGAGTGTGATGAGTTTAATAGATTATTCTTAAATATTTACATTTCATGTGTTAATAATATGACAATAAAGAAGTAATTCCATGAGATAAAGTAGAAGGATAATGAATATGTTAGTATCTATGAGGAATATTTTACAATAATTGTGATTTATGCTTCTAGTATTATTATCTAACATAAAGGTAAGGTTGAATAACTTTTTAGTGGCTAAAAACCAGGTCTCTAAAGGGTATTATCCATAACAGACTTTAACAGCTATAAATATATCATTTTATATAATATCAAGATGTGAAAATAGATTGGATTTACCTATCAATCTCATACCTTTGATAAGAAAGTAAATATGGTATTTATTGAAAATTCTAAAAATCACGAAGAGAAAAGTATAAGATTTCCCTTATTCTCAATGTGTGGAAGGAAACATAGTGAAGATGTGACTAAAGGGAATATAAAATTTTTTTTGTGTAGAATGGAATTGAATTGGGAAATTGAACACCAATGTGATGGAAAAAAGCTAGCTCATAATTCAAATAGAGAGAAATATCTAAAGAATTCACCACCCACACTTTATATTTTCAACTACAAGGAGTGTGGGTATTATTTTAAATAGTGAGAAAATATAAAGGTTAATTATGACGATAGAAGTCAGTAACCACTTAAGTTGATAGATAAAGGGAAATCTCTTGTAATCAATATTTATGATAAGGGGTATGATAATGAAATGTTGTAAGGTACACTTAACATCAACTATAGAACATCTAATATATTATTTTACTTTGGTTATACCTACTCTTTAACATATGAATAAATTTAAAAGGGTAAAAAATTTACACACAAATGATTAGATGTTGAATTATATGTGAAAAACCCAAATGGTGTAATGATTGTATCTCGTGTTTATGATTTTTATTTGATTATTTTTTGTGGGTATATGATTCCTAAAAATTACATTATTCTTTATATATTTGAATTTTAGGTTATTTTTAGTATGATTTGACTTTCTTTAGATAAATATCCCATCCATTTCCCAGTAAGGGAAGTCACATTTGATATTCCAAAACAAACTATGATTATCTATCTATACGATGATAAATATAAAATTACAATGGAAATCAAATCCATTATATATGTCTTATTTCTTATTCAAAAGGTATTATTATCTCAGATGGTTGTGGAGAAACTCAAAATTGAAGATATACTAATTATACATAAATTTTTAGATATATATCAGGAATATTTTCCAAATATTCAACTGAATCATGAGGTTGAGTTTTAAATAAAACTCGTAAATAGGTCTACACGTATTTTAGAGACACCATATAGAATGGACATTATTGGGTTTTAGGTATTGAAAAAGAAACAGTAAGAGAATATTTATTGGGGATTCTTTCATCCAAGTGTGTCAATCTGGGGTGAATGAATTTTTTTATTAAGAAGAAATATGAATTAATGTTACTTTTCATTGTTTATTTATAACTTAACAAGATCAGTACTAAGAAAAAGTATCATATACCCCATATTGATGACATTTTTGATTAACTTCATAGCTTTAAATAATTTTCCATGATTTACCTTCATTCTGGATATCAAGAATTGAGGGTCAAGAAGGGGGATATACACAGGAAAACATTCTATATAAGGTTTGGACACTATACATTTATAGTGATTCCATTATTTTCTCACAAATTCCCCTACCATCTTCTTAGATTGAATAAATAGAGCCTTTAGTGATTAAATTGAACAATATTTGTTAGTCTTTAAATAAAATACCATTATATATTTAAAGATAAAGGAAGATCTAGAAAATCACTTTAGGATCATGATAAATTCCATGGTAATAGAAAATATTAATGAAAAATTTACCATGTGTGAATTTTTGTTTCATAATGTTTCATTATTAAGACATATAATATCTAATGAGGGTATATCAGTAGATCCTTTAAATATAGAAGTTTTTTAATGCTATCCCAAACCAACCACTATTAACAAGATCTATAGTATTCTTGGATTGCATGGAAATTATATTTTCTTTAAGGAGAATTTTTAATGACTATCTAATCCACTCACCATGTTAACTCGTATGGGACCCATGTTCCTTTAGAAAGATGAATGTGAATAAAAATTTAATGAACTAATAAAAAGATTAGTCAGCGCACCAATACTCAAATTACCTTGAAGTAGAGAAGGGTTTTATATATATAGTGATTCATCAAGGAATGGTATGAGATGTGGTTTAATACATAATGATATGTTGGTAGCCTATACCCCATTCTAATTAAAGGCTCATGAGTAAAATTACCCAAATCATTATTTGGAGTTAGTTGTGGTAATTATTTTCATTAACCATTTATAGACATTGTCTATATACATAAAGTTTTTATATATATACTGATAATTAAAATTTAAAGTATATTTTCAAATTGAAAGAGTAGAATATTCACTAGTGAATATGGTTTGAGCTGATTAAATATTATGATTGCTTAATTCATTACCACCATGGGGAAGTGAACAAGGTGGAAGATGATCTTAGTCAAATGGATAATGTTATCTTATCTATGATCAGAATCACAAAATTTATAATATTTATGGATTTTCAAAGGATGTATCTAGAAATATTTAGGGGCGGGGGAATATTATATTTCTCAAAGGTGTGTTTAACTATTTATCCATTTAAGTATTAAAGAGGCGCATAATGAAGATGTGGAATTTTAAAAGAAGGTTTGAAATTTTTCTGAGTTCAACCTTGATTCTAATGGAATGATAAGTTTCATGAATAGTGTATACATCCAGAAAATTCCATATCCAAACGAGCTATTGGATAAGTATCATAGTCCAATATTCTCTATTCATCCTCAATGTACAAAGTTGTATAGAGACTCGA
This sequence comes from Viscum album, assembly GCA_963277665.1. Lineage (NCBI taxonomy): Eukaryota > Viridiplantae > Streptophyta > Magnoliopsida > Santalales > Viscaceae > Viscum > Viscum album. The sequence goes on from OY728166.1 coordinate 790,544,438, forward strand.
AAGAGTATTTTTGATGGGAAAACATGAAGTGAGTTAATAAAGAATATATATCTCAATGTGTGATATGTTAGAAAGTTATGGTTGAGAGGAAAATTTATAAGGGGATGTTATAACCATTACCCAAACAAGAATGGAAAAAGGACAACATCAATAGGGATTTTTTCATAGGACTCCCCAAAACATTTAATGTCCAAAATTTTATATGGGTTGTATTTAATCGCCTTACAAATTCAGCACACTTCATTACTATAATAGAATATTTATCTCTGGATAAACTTTATAGAATATATATTATATAAGTTGTAAATATTTAGGATTTACCACATTCTATTGTATCTGGTCAGGATCTATGTTTTGCTTTGATGTTGGGAGATTTCTTCAGCAATATTTGGATATAGAGTTGAGTTTCATAATGACATACCATCCTTAGATAGATGGTTAGTCTAAGAGAACCGTTTAAACCTATGAGGATATGATGATATCATTTTTAATAGATTTCCAAGGTTCTTGGGATCAAAAACTTCCTCTTCTCAAGTTTTCAAACAAAAATAGCTTTCACTTGAGCATTCAGATGGATCCTTATGAATCCCTTTATGGAAATAAGTGTATAAATACAACTTAATAAGATGGATTTATGGAAAGAATGATATTGGAACTTTTTTTATCTGAGGAAATGGTAGATAATTTTAGATACATTCAATTACATTTCATGGCAGCTCAAAGTAGATAGAAACATTATGTTGACAATCATTAGATTAATTGGGATATTAATGTTTGAGTTAATATTTTTATGTGAATTTAAACATTCAATAAGGTTATGATTTTTAGAAAGAAGAAAAAACTAAGCCCTAGCTATATTTTTGCTTTCAAGATTATAGATTGAGTGGGGACAATATCTTGTCACATGGATCTTCCACTGAACTACTCTCAAGTTCACAATGTGTTCTTGTATCTCTCCTGAGGAAGTACATACCTGATCCGTCAAATGTATAAACTTAGAGTTCATACCACTGTAGAATATTATTTTTTATGAATATGAACCAATAAACATCTTGGATCATAGATATAAAGCGATAGATAATAATACCACTCACCAAGTTAATGTTCTCTAGAGAAATAAAATATTCGAAGAAGCTACTTGGGAACCTGAGGTTGTGATGAAATTGAAATATCCTTATTTTTTTAAAATAGGGTGATGAATTTGGAAGAAAAAAAGTAATTATAAGGGGATTATAATGTAACACATTGATATTATTTGAATTGTATATATTTAAATAAAAATTTCTTTGATAGTTTGAGATCTACACAGCACCAAGTTTAAATGAACAACGATATACTATTAAAATATTATTATGTGACAGTTACACCCTAGATATGGTATTGGTGGGTATGAATAGTAATAAGTAAAATATGAAAAATTCATGGTTACATATGTATAAAAAAAATTCATTTGTTATCAATTAATTATAAATTAATGTAAATATCATTTGGAAATATAAATAACGTTTTTGTAAAAACCTATTTTTATGTGCAGAATTTTTTTTAATAAATAAATTAAATTATTAACTATTAATTAATTATTTTGACGAATTGTATATATTATATTTTAAACTAATACTTATTTTATTGATTAAATATTTTTCTCTAAGCATGTGACATGAATACACCAAGTTTCATGATTAATGTTTTTTTTCTTCTAAAAAGCAAGTTTCGTGAGGTTTTGTAAGCTTATTTTTATAATTAATTTCATCAAATTATATAGATTCAATCTTGAAAAGTAGATTCCATATTTTTAATCTAGTGGTAATAAATTTAAAAATAATCCATTTTTAGTTTTTATATATTATGAATTGTAATCATGATAAAATTTATCACAACGATAAATGGTAAATTAGGTTAATATAGTTTAAAAATTAGTGATAAGACCATTATTTTTCATCATAATTATTATTGAATGAAGTGAATTCATCACTTATAACCTTATGTTTTAAATTTAACTTTTAATGGATACATTTCCATGAAGACAAACTATATAATCTTTAAAGAAAATAAAGTTACAAAGTGTCATTCTCTTAATATTAAATATCTCTTATGTGTTTATATTGGGATAAGGGAAGGTTATGAATGAATATAAATGTCTATGTTGATAATAATGAAATTATTTTAATTATTTAATTTTATTAACAAATTATTAATTAAATAATTACATTAAATTTCTATGAAACACCAATAAAATATTTATTTAATAAATAGAAAAATAAAAAATGATTTAAATAAAATAAAAATCATATAATTTGAGTGATTTATAGTATTACATGACTTTTATAGATAAATATAACATATAAATAAGTTTTGAAAGTATTATATTAGAATTTAATGTTTTTATTTTTGTCCTTATGGTCAAATTAAATGAATAGTTTTAAAATTGACATTTTCGATATTTTAAAATAAATAATATTTTATTAATTGATACTAAAACTCATAAAAATATTATATTTGGCCATGTGAGTGGAATATGGGTGAAAAAATAATCCATGATCCATTTATGATTCAGTTGTCTAATTATGGTAACATTTTTAACCATTAATAGTTAAAATATTTGTACTGTTATTAAGGTCAAAAATAATTACCAAAGTGGTTAAAAAAGATAAGATTTATAATGACACAAAACAACTATATAAATTTCATTGGATGATGTTTTTTCAACCTTTGAAAATTTTTCTTTAAATTCATGTCCATTAAGAATAATATTTTTTTAAATGAATCTATTATATTTTTAATCTTTTTAGAATTCCCAAGAGTTCCCCTCCTCTCAATGGAAACCTCCTCCCCTAAATTATTCACTCTTTTTTAGACTTTTTTCTTGACCATCACCAACCGAAATCCCAGATCAAATTAATTATCCAAATTACATTGGTTATGTTATTCCTAAAATACCAACCCTATGATCTTTAAGAGGATATCAAAATGAGTTCTTTCAAAGAATATGATGTTAGAGTGCTTTTCAAATATGTGGAACACGAGGTAAGGGTTTATCATATCATGTTATCTTATTTGGGAAATATGTTATTTCATACAAATATATTCTTTTATGAGGTGTATATACTTCTATATTACATGTTATATCAGGATAATCCTTCTGTTTATGAGATTTATGGATTTACTTGTAGTTATTCATTCATGTGACTTACGGTTTATATAATACCAATTTGATAAGATGTTTTTTGTTTCAATATCATCATTTAACAAGATTACTTATGATTAAGTTTGTAATGATGAAATATTATTTTTTAACTCTTAAGAAACTAATGAATTTTAATCTCTTATAGTTATTATTTTAAATACATGTATTTTATTCATTTTACTCATCTTAATTACTCAATATACCCAAAATATATTTTTAAGGAAAACTGAAATCATTTCTCTCTCTGGTTAAAAATTCTTTCTCTTAAATGTCAATGTTTTCTAATAATGTTTTAAAAAATGTTCTTACTATCCAGTAATTATTTTTTAAATTTTGTTTTTCTCATATTTTATTTTTTATAAAATGGATGGAATCATTTTTTTTCAAATGAGGTTCTTTTTGAATTTTTCAAAGGTATGAAAGGAATGTTTTTTTCTTATAGAACATGAATAGAATTCCTCACTTTCATAACCTCTCAATTATTTGATGTTTTTTTTTCAACTTCTCAATTTTAATTTCAATGAATTTTTTTCGTATTATTTGTGAAATTTTTAGATATTAATTATTATATTTCAAAGAAAATGGTATTTTCGTCAAGAAATGTCAAGACTAATCCTTTAAATTCATTTTTCTTCTAATATGACATTATTAGATGTTAATTATACTTTTCCAGGGATAATATCCAATGATAAAATCCTTATTCTTTATCTGGATGATCTATGACTATGATTACATGTTTTTAATGAAACCTATTCCTTTTCTAGAGGTTATTTTATGATGACAAGAAGAAAAATTTATGAAACCCATTTCTTTTTTATAGGTTATGTTATGATGAAATGATTGTTAAATCCATTTATTTTAATTTGTTTTGATATGATGAATGTTTTATGATCTTATAGAACACATAAGTAATATTTTCACGATGTGATTGGTGGGACCAAGACTATATAGTTCTCTAATGCATTGGATAAATATTTATAAGTCATGAGATAAACAAGACTAGAATGGGTAATGAAACTAGTTCAGTAAGGGGCTCTGAATACTATATTAATTGTGGGATTCAACCTTGATTAATATGGAGGTTTGGGGAGTAAACCAAATCCACTAGGACAATATTAAAAATGATCCTTGACTATTATGGAAATGAATTTAAATGCTTATGTGTATACGAAAAACTCATGTCTGATTCCTATGTTATAACCTCATGTCTCATTTTCTTTGATTCAGTTATTATTCATGCTTTATAAACTATGAATTTTTATGGGATTAATAAATAGTATAATCTATCATATGTTAGGTATAGTTTTTAAAGTGTTATGCTCATGTTCACATTTCATTATGATCTTGTTAGGTAGATATATCCTTTTTTACCCTTATTAAGCATCTGAGATCACCCTTTCTTATGTTTCCTTTGTCAAGGATTTGAAGTATGGCCTTATATATGATATAAATAAAAAGGGTGATAGTTATAGTGGACATAGTGGGAGAGGATGTAGTTCAATTATGGATTATTTGTTTATGTATTAATGTTTCCAAATTCACTAGAACAAGATGATTATTGAATGGAGTGTTACGTTATGTGTTAAATATTCATATTAAAAGATAAAAAAACATTGTACAAAAATTATGGGTTGCTATATTTTTCATTGAATGTATCCTGTTGATATCTACAAGTCAGATATTTGATAGGACATGAATGTCACACATTATAATTTAAATATTGGAACCATGTAGATTCCAAAATACTGAAAAGGGTGAGGTGGATCTTCAATCTTCAAATGGTTCAAGTGTTATGCCCTAACCTAGGTTAACCCCAAACCGGGCACCCGAGACGATCCACGATAAGGACTGAAGGGTGTTCATGATCCCTACAGGCTAGAAACTAGTGTCCAACATCCACATAGAAACTAAACCGAACGATCTCTCCCAAAAGTAAACAAATAAATGATCATTTTAAAGATACAATTAGAAGCCCAAAATAAGTAAATACAATATAAAAATCAAAATTCATTTACAAAGTTGAAGGATACAAAAAAATGAATGATAAAACCCAATTGAATCTAACTAAAATGACATCTCCATGTGACCCTAAATGTCACTCTCTAATGTCAAAAGTAACCATCACCCTTGGTGGTAAAATGAATATGGAACCTGCATGTCAATATATAAACAAGAATGAACTATAGAGATGTTTATTAAAACTCATAAGGAAAGCCCAAAAAAACCTTTCCTAATGAAAATCCTTTGATATAAAAGAAATATCAACTTTAATTTTGAAATTCGATATATAAATGTACAATTTTTTTTATTCACTTCTCCGTATTAAAATAAATCATGGTCCATTTACATTTTTCTATAAAAAAATAACATCTTTTTTAATGAAAGAATCAATAGTATTTCAAAGTGAAAGGATGAATGATTGTGAAAATGGGTTTCGAAAACATTTCTCATTTACACTAGAAAACCAATTTATCATTTTTAGTAAGAAATCACATTGTTCAATGAAACAAGAACAACAATTATCCAACAAGGGAAATGGAAGATATCACATAAGATAATCCAACAAATCTTGCATCTCAATCGTCCATCATAAGTATCTAATTTCTTATAGACATGGGAGTAACCTAGGAGCTCATGAATAATCTAGAACGTACTAATGCATGTTGAATTATCCTAGAATGTATGCCTCACTCGATTACATCAAAGATCCCTAACACACTCTGCCACTCTGCAAATGGCACGTACCGAGGGGTCGAATCCCATATAATGAAAACTCAATATATCCTCTTTCTATGGACCACTAGCTAGTGCATAACCTAACTAGTGCATCAATCATTCTTAGAAAATTATATAGCATTTCCAGGTTCTCCATTTCAATAGTAAGAAGTGGGTGTGCCATAAAATTAAAAATGTGCATCTAATAAGTTACACATATATAATAAATACACAATAGGCATAACCCACATAACTCCAAGGATCAATCTCTTTCCCTAATACTCATAGATCATAAAGAAGTCCATAATGAGTATCTCCCATTTCTGCAATAAGTAAACGAGTCACGAGTAGTCCATAGTGAGGAATCCACACCCAATTACATTAATGTATAAAGAGTATTCCAGATTTAGGAAATACAATCTGTTTAACATTAAAAAAGCAAGATAATTATCTAAGGATTTTTTTTTAAAAAAAATCACCATTATCACAAAAGTGATGAACATGAATCCAACATATGTCAAATCAATTTCAAAATCCAAATACATACTTATTTTAAATCCAAAACAATTTGTAAAACATTTTAAAAAACCAAAATAATCATTTCACATGTCAAAAATATATTTAAAATTAAGATAATTCTTTAGTTATCACAATTTGCATGTAAAATCCAGTGGTGTATTTCATCGAACACCTAGTGTGCTACATCTAACAAAATAATTCCATTTATCCAAAATAGATAACCTCTTTTCACACCAGTAAAAAATAATCAAAATATATCACATTGATATTTAAAATATAATGGAGTTGTTAAAATCAATAAACTACTTAATATTAAATTTAAAAGTAAATTTCAAAGGGAAAACAACATCAAACTCATAGAACATCAAAAATGCACACACAAAATCACACCATAAAGGTTAAAAAAGAAAATATATATCAAGATGAACGCCATGAATACAAATCCCCAAACATAACCAAAGGAGAAAATGAATTCTATGACCAAGAAACATTATGAGAAGAAATAATCTAGAGGGAATTAATGTAAGGGGAATAGGGAGAAGTGAGGAGGAGATTACCTCGATAAAATACTCTTAAATCTTGAAGAAATCCCTTGATCTAAATCAATAGAAGAAGGAATAATCTGGAAGAACTAATTAGGAGTCCCATTAGGGTCGCACACACCAGGGGGAGGGATAAATGTGAGGATTTGGGGTAACAATTTCATCAGGGTAGTTTTGAAATTTCATTATTTTTTATATCGGGGAAGAACACCTAATTTACCAAACTATGCACCAACCATGTGCTCCATACAGGAAACAAATAGTCACCTACGTGGACTAGATGTATGGTTTCCAAACTATGCACCAACCATGCCAAATTCCACTTTCTTGAGACAGAAACTCCTACACCCTTGCTACATGGTTTTCCAAACCATGTTCAAGTCGTGCACTATGCCTATTCCACCAAAACATAACATGAACAGTTACCTTGAGAAGGCCATATTGTTTCCAAAACCGTGCACCAATGCTTAGGCATCTTCGAAGACAAAAAAATCAACCTTCCCCCAAAACTCAGGGGAGATATAAAGAATACACATGGTCCCAAAGATGCAACAAGGCTTATCTCAAAATTTAAAACTTGTCACACCCGGAACTCAAGAGAAAATCCAAGATTAGAAAAGGAACCAAAACGAAGGACGAAAAGAAAAAACATGGCAGGAAAGTAAGACTGATATAATTAATAATGGGTGATTACCATCTCACTTTTCCAAATAAATTGATTCTTATATTAAATATTTGTTATTATACACTTTCTATTACCATAAAAATAATATTTATATTATTTTTAGACATAATGGATTTTAATTTCATGTTTGGAAATAAATTTTGTCACTTTATTAGGAAAACATGTGTTTTGGGGTTGTGTAACTTAATAATGAATTTTATATACATGAAATTTAAGGCCATATTTTAGTAATTAGTGAAAAATTCATTGATAATTACTCATATCTTACAAAACCTATGGCACTTCAGGATTTTTCATGAAAAAAAAGTCTTTTCGAAAACTATATCAAGATGTTTATGTAGACTTTACTGAGTTGAAACCTTTAGATGTATAACATGATAGTTTACAAGGTAAAATGACTACAGTTAATTATAGTTGGAAAGAACAAAGATACATACACCTAATAGAGTTTATATATAAAAATGTGTGTGGTCCATTTCCAATAGAGGAAAGGGGTGGTTTTTCTTATTTCATTAATTTGATCGATGAATTTAGTAGGTATCTTTATATCTAATTATTAAGGAAATAGTAATATTAAATTATAATATTTTAGGAATATCAAAATGAAGTAGTGAATAAGCTTTCTCAAAATGGTAATAATATTTTCTCAAATAATTGTGGGGAATATTTAAACAAAGAATCTAATGATCACTTAAAGTATGAATCATTAATTTTTTGACATGGTAAGATTGATGATGACTCATGAAACTCCATCCTAATCTTTTTGGGGATATTCCATATAGGCTACAATATATACACAATACCAAGTTCTAACTAATGTGACATTTGGGATTATATATATGTTATGGTATATAAATAAATCTAGTTTATCACACATATGTGTATGGGGATGGAATGATTTTTAAAGACTATGCCTATTGAAAAATTAACATCTCAAATAATCAAGTTCATATTTTTTAAGTTATCATGTGTAAACTGATGGATATTTCCAAAATAATTGATTAGTTTTAATGGTGAATGTGTAAAAAATGATAAATATTGAGAGAGGGAATACATTTCCAATATAAATAGTTGGATAATGATTTAATTGGATGAATTTGATGCTATAGAAGTACAATAGTCAATACAAGAATAATCATCAAAAGATACAATGGGAGAAGAATATGTTCCTAAAACACAAGTACAGAGTAGGTCTTTAAGAGAGGTTAGAGAACTAAATAAGTATTTTTTTTCTTTTTCACTGCATTTAGTGACACATTACTCCATGTGGATAATAAAACTATAACCTAAATGGAAGAGTTATATTGAAACATTAATACTAATTGGGAAGAAGAAATAATTTTTGAAATGGTGTTAATGTATAAAAATCATGTTTTTATTTTTGTAGAACCTTCTAGATAATATAATTCATATTCTATGTAAATTATTATTCAAGAAAAACATGGAAATACAAGGTTAGGTGAGTACCTATATATCATGACTTATCATAAAATGTTTCATCTAACTCCAAGGCATCAAATTTTAGGAAACCTTCTCTCTAGTCATAATGATAAAATCTATCTGATTATTACATAATGAATCAACTTTTCATGGTTATGAAATTTTGAAAATTGATGTCAAAACTAATTTTATAAATGGGAATTTGGTTGATTATAACTATATTACACAAATTGAAGATTTTATTATATATAAGATCCCTAATAATGTATTCAATATATAGAGATCTAAATATGGATTGAATAAAGAATCTTGATCATGTAATATTCATTTTGACGAGGCCAGAAAATAATTTTATTTTATTAATAATGAAAGAGATCCATATGTCTATAAGAAGTTAGTGGAATTTCCAATGTTTTCCTAGTATTATATGTTTATGACATATTTTTAATGGGAAAAAAGTGCAAGTTTTATATTCAGGGAATAATTGGTTAAATGAATGCATCCCCATGAAAGACTTCATCGAAGAAGCTTTCATTATATGGATCAAGATCTATTAACATAGATCTCAGAGTCTAATTCGGCTATGTCAAAGTTAATATTTTGAAAAGTTTCTCAAATTCTATAATATTAAAAAATTAGAACGAATATTTACTATTTTCACGTGGAATTAATTTCATGAATAATGTATGTCCACAAATAGCAGAAGATTGAAAGAATGAGTAAAATTACTTATAATTCAACAGTTTAATCTATCATATATCCCATGAAATTTAAAAGTATTGATGTATCCTTTTCATTAAGCAACGTGGTTAGATATAAAGGTAATATTAGAGAAATATAAGGTAAGCAGTTAGTTATTTCAAATCGTATATAAACAAGAAAAAGAGATAAAATCATGGTAAATGGAGAAGAAAGAAAATCAGAACTTGAAGGGGACGTGAACTAGTATTCATATGGATCAATTTGATCTAAAATCATAGTATGGATATGTCAATTAGGAATATTGGAACATTAAATCTAGTAGATTAAATATATATAAATACAATATATGATGTGAATTCTAATCCAGATAAAGAAGTATCATAAACATAAAACAATTTGATTTAGTTATGGGATTCATACCTAGAGTAGTGCTCACTAATATGTCAGAATATTTATAGAGTAAATAAGAAATATACTCAGAGATATCTCCGCCTAAGTGATTTTTTACTAAAAGAGGTTAATTAACAATTAAAAGAGTATCCACAGAGGATAAAATGGAATAAACCCTGACTAAATAGATAAATCAGTAGGTGAATGACATAATCTTGTGAGATTTAGTAGGTTGATAACTGTTTGCACATAGATCTAGTTAATGTTGGAGTTTTGTGATAGTAGGTGGATTTTACTCAACTCTAATGGGTATTTTTATTACAATTACATATATAAAGTTTGATATATGCATGTGTATTTTCATAAAATAATAGTGTTGATACTTCTATATCCATTTTTTACATGGTAATGTCATTAGATTACACATCGTATCAAAAGTTTATATTAGTTCTCAGCTATAATATTAACCTAATTATACAATTAAAATATTCTTAAATATATGTCTTGTAGTATATATACATCGTATTAATAGAATATATATGAGTCTATAATATTTGGTGCTGGGGGATCATAAGCATTGAGTCTTCTTCTAATGATGTTCTCACTTGGGGATCTCAAGTAAATAAGATCATAAGGACTAACCCTCTAATAGGAACACCAAATGATTTAGGATTCATTGGTTTTTCTTATCTATGAGCATGTTTATTGGACTCTGGACATGACATAATTTTTTATTTTTACCAATTTAATACATAATTTTATGTCAGAAAAAACCACGACATTGATGTTGTAGTGCGGTAGCTTGCATAGGGTGTGGTGATGGTGGTATGACATTAGTTGAATGATCAATATGGAATTTGTCACATTTATGTTGAGGAATAGATATATTGTGGGCCTAGATTAACCATGATGGTAGTACCTTTATTAAATCCATTGACATGGGGATTGAAGGTTATTCCTTCTTGGAATGTCAATAAATAAATAAACCAATAAAATATGATGACATAGAGTGTGCATTCTTCTTTATGAGATATCACGAGACAAAGCGATATCATTATATATTGTGTGTTCATAGGATGTTTTTGTTGATATGACATTCATTCTCTCCTTAGGGTATATGATTTTTTTTCTAGATACCACTATTGGTCTATGAACATGAATCAATTATTTTAAGATAATCGCCTAGAAGGTTACACACAATGTGTATCCATATGTTCTATCTATTCAGATGAAAATGAGTTTATGGTGAATTGTATCCATGTGTTGGGTTCGGTTAATTTCTAATTGGGAATGATAAAAATTAAAAATAATTCAATTATATTATTCTCGATTATAATAATAATGATTTAATTTATTGCTCATTCTATTCATAAGTTATTTACGTATATTAGTGAATATGAGAAAATATAACTTATCAAACTAACATAAAACATTCATGGTTTAATAAATTATTGGAAGAGTTTACAAGACAAGAAAATTATTCTAGTTTTTACACATGACATGTTATATATGTCACAATATAGTGATACAATATTTTGATTCTAATGACCAGTTAACTAATTTATAAGTGTGTTTTTTGTTTTTTATGGTTAAGTTTCATGGGGACCAAAACATAATTTATAGATACATAAACCCTAATATAAATAGATGTTTTAATCCAAGAATGTATCATTTATACTCTTCCATGAATTTGAGTGTTCCTCCCTCGTGTCTCTAAAATTTTAGAGAGAGAAACCAAAGAAAGAACAATTCTTGACCAATTACCTATCCTTAAATAATCACATGTTCTTCACATGATCAAAGGGAAATCATAAATAACATATATTTCTTATTATAGAACCTGAGAATCAAATAATGATGATCCATGAGTTGTTGTTCATAAATCAACGATCTTGAGGATGTTTGTCTTAGCACCTTCAAAGTATAAAACAATGATAGTGGGCATAACAAATTTTTGATTACAAACAAATAATGTACCATTTATGGCTTCATTAAATTTTTTATTCCAATATAAATGGAATTAATCATGGTCTTTTAGGAAAAACAAGAAATAGTTTGTGTGGATTTAGAGTTTCTAAAAGGAATCTGAACCCAAAATTTGAAATTATGTATTTTCACACTTCCTCAGCACCCTAGGTTCCTCCAGTTCTCATAATCTCATATTATGTAAATTAACAGGGGAGTATACTGTGAAAAAGTTTATCAATATCCTATAATTATCCACCCTTAATAACCTATAAAATTTATGTTCCATTAAGTGATATCATCAGGCTATATAACATATAATTAAGAATACAATCATGAAACTTATAAGTTGTCATCATAACCGAGAACTACTACGACCTTTCAATGAAACAAGTATCAAAATGAAATTATCATATAGATTTCAAAAAGAATAAAGATAATCATGATATAAATAATTAATTAATAATAAAAACTATTAATATTTTAGTAATCAAATGTACATAGTACTAGGCTCTAGGGCACCAAATCCAATAGATTCTTCCGAGGGATTGTACCAACTTTGATGATCTATAGAAATTATATTAGGTTTGAAATGGTGAATCATATATTGTGGTACAATCCATGGTGTGAGGAGGAAATAATTTTCCAAAATTATGATGGGTGACATGCCATTGTATTAATTATTTAAACATTTAAATGGATGAAATAAAATGATGATATCAGGGATTTTTCCATTTAAAATTGTTGAAGTTTTATATATAAAATTTTGTATGAGGACACCATAGATGTATTATTGGTTTCTAATACATGGTTATGTTCCATCAGGATTCTAATATAAATAGGGTTTATTTTTATAACACCCAGATATTTTAAAAGAACACTATGTTTTATAGGGAATACAACACTCAACAAATAAATTAAACGAACCATGAAAAATTATTAAAATATGAATGTTAAAACCATTCCATTAAATTAATGTGTATTATTGGGTTTAGATAATTTATTAAAAATACATAAATTATCTCACTAAAATAAATATTTTTATATATTATTTTCCAATAAGAATTCATTTTTTAACAAAAATATTAATTTTTTAAAAATATTTTTTATTTATTTTGCATGAAACAATTATAAATAATTTTTTAAGCTTTTATAAATTTTATTTTATTATGTGAAAATATTTTTTGAAATAAGGACATATTTATTAAAATAAGGTTGAATTATGTAACTTTTCAGAAAATATTTATTTTCTAGTGAATTGTAAAGAATATACATTTGTGTTAAAACTGTCAATTGATTTAATAAAATAAGTAATTTAAAAGACCCATTATTTTTTAAACTTGATTTAAAATTAAAATAATTATTAATAACTTTAAAAACCCATCACTTATAGAGACAAACCTCCCCACTATGATATTCATTTTGTGTGACACAATCTCTAAGTAGAGGAATAATTCCCCAGTACAACATGATGATTCCACTGAGTAGAGAAATGACCAATACTTTGCTGCAATATAGGGGTTACACCCAGTAGATCGAGTACCCATTCACTTATAAAATTGGAGGTTTTAACTAAGTATGTAAAGTACTTCATACAAAATTAGAGTTCCACTCATTATGTAGAGGGCCCATTCCCTAATACAATCACAGGATTACACTTAGTGGATATTGGACCCATGCATTGATATAATTATAGGGTTCCACTCAGTAGTTAAAGGACCCTATACTTGATATAATTGGACAGTTACACTTAGTTTATAGAGGAAACATTCCATGATACAAGTTAAACGATCTAGTCATTGTGTAGAGGACCCATTCCCTAATACAATAGGAGTGTTCCACTCAGTAGGCTGAGGACTAATTCCATAATAAAATAGAAGGGTTCAACTCAAAAGATAGAGGAAACATTCCTTGATACAATAAGGGGTTATAATTTCTTGGTATAGGACACATGAACTAATACAATAGAAGGGTTACCCTTAGTTTATTGAGGATGGGGGATTTCCAACCCCAATATCTCTCCAATGATAGTTCCCGATCACTTCCAGTATAGATCATTACCAAAAGAAGTGTATTTCTCATAATAGATCACATTGTATATCAAAACCCACTAAAAAGGATACCATTGTTCTCTACCCAAAAAAATCTCTGGATAGGCTAGTCATGGGACAAAATTCGAGTTTTTCCAAAAGCATGAAGAGCACATGAGGACCATTGTTAGTCTTTTAGGCTAAAATGTTTAACCACCAGTATGTCTTCACAAATGGATATGGATGACCAAATGGGTCACACTATTGTGATTCTCAATAAAAACTCTATATTTTCTATTCACTTTCCTCAATCAGACACCCAGTGAAAGAAAATATTTCACCATAACACACAAGAACGCTGATTCGTGGACTAAATCAACAAGTCAGAATTAAATGATTGATATTGGTATTGAATCACCCCCCTCATTTTCAGTTTCAAAACACCATAATCTGCCTAGAAATATGACCCCATGTGTGGGAGGAAGGTCAGATACTTGATTTCATTACATTACTAATAATAATAATAATATTATTATTATTATTATTATGAGGCACCACATAGACCTGATCCATGAGCCTGAATAAGGTAACCAACATTGTTCATGAAATTTTTTCCTCAATGTGAGGGTCACGATGCTGGAGAAGGTTTACTAATTAGATGACTCATTGTTAATATAATTCCAAAACATTTTTAATATTAATAATTAAATTATTATTAATATAAATTCAATTAATATTATAAGAGTAAATGGCCTCTCTCATGGATGAAAATGTGATTCAAAATTCCCTGGCATATCAACCACATCCCACACTCATCATAATATATTTGAATAATAATAATAATAATAATTTTATAAAAAAATAAAAAAAATATTAAATTTTATATGGGTGGTGGGGCCAGCATGGCTATCTCCCACCACCACCTCACCCATAGAATGAGTACACCCCTTTCATCACTTATCATTTTCATTTATTATTATTACCAATATTATCTTCTGATAATATACACCATCATTCTTGAATTCATTCCAAATATTTAGGGGATGCGCAAAACCCCCTCACAGTATTTGAAAACCCATTAAATTTAAATTAAACACTTCAATTACATTACCCCCAATAAAGATGAGAACTCAAATCATGCCTCAACCTCACACTCCATCATTGAGAGGAGGTCATCACTCCTTTAATCCATAGTCACATACATACTGAGAAACATCCTCTATGAGACCCCGTGCATGATCTCCACTTAGAACTGATCCTATTGATATACATGCCATTAAAACATGCCAACTAGAAAAAATGGGGATCATCAATCTGATTGTGAACTACATCTGATCACCCAACCTTCCTATCATAATTCGATCAAGAAACTACACCCACTGTACCATTCTAATCCATTCAAAAATCACCATCCCACTTATTGTTCACAAAAACATTATGATTATATGGGGTCCATCATGGATGAACCTACCCCGATAATTTTGAACAACAACACTCTGGGCTAATGTTGAATAAATCAAGGAATAGTTGGGGAGAATCACAAAAAAGTGATTTTCTTCATTGATTGATGTGATCTTGAACATTGATCGATATGCGAGAAAAATGGGAAAAATAATAGTTCGAAAACATAAATAATTGATTTAAAAATAAATAAAATTATCGACAGGGCTCATGTAATTATTGGATAATAACATAATAATAATATTAGAGATAAATACATGGTATAAACTTTTATAAAAAGGAAAATAACCACAATTAATGAGACATACATTGATTTTGGATTGATCTTTGGTGAAGAAAACATCTATTAGTGACGAAGTTGATGATCCTTATTTCTTTATCTCTTATCTTAGGATTATCCTCTATACAATATCTATTCATCATTCGACATCGATCTACCAAAAAAGAACTTTATTCTCCTCCTAGATATAGAAATTTTTATGTGACTAACGCTTGAAAACAATCATAAGAGGATATTTATATATGCTTTTAACTTGGTAATTTTATAAAAATTAATTGATAAATTATTTATTTATTTTAATTAAATGTACCCACAAACGGCTGCCTTAATCGGACATCTAATACCCATCAAATTTAGGTCAGGTATAGTGTAAACCATACATTCCGGATTCAACCATGGTTTCCTATTTCTGATCTACGTGTTCATTTGGGTTATATACAACTTTTTAGTGAAAATATGCATGTGTGATATAAAATATATGTAATATTTTAATAAAATTAATTACAAGATCACTGAGACTTAGAATAATGTGCCGTATCTGTTTTTGTCTTAGACAATATTTCTTTTTATATTTCAAAGTCTTATAAGGGAATCATAGAGTATCTATATTATTCCATTATTAAAATATTTTCATTATATAATAGCACAAACTAACATAAATTTGGTAATAATGAGATCTCAATTGGGTCTCACACTCACATGAACTCCTCCGATTCTTTCCTATACTTCAAAAAAACACACCCCCAAGAAACATTCTTTCCCACAATGGGTATTTTTCTACTAGTCGTCAATGATGATGGCTCATTCAAATCGAAAACTACAATCTCACACCTTTTCATTCCTAGGTCGATATTTTATATTGTGTCCTGAGAATACCTCCTCATTTGAGACATGTGGAGAATAAAAGTAATCAAAACTACTATATTTACGAGGTTTAATGCCACAACACCTCGCTAAGCTGACACAATAGAAGGAAAAGGGCATATGATCCTCATAGATAGCCTATTTTCCTAGAAAAAAATCTTGGATCCTCAATAATGTGAGATATCTCGGAATATATTATCTCTTAATCGAACTCCAATTTCCCCTATCAACAATCAATGGATGATTCCTGGAGTTTTTCAAGTAGTCTTTATCATCGATTTGAAGAACTATACCAATTTCAGAACTATTACTTGCAAACATCTCATATGTATCACATGATCCAACTCTATTGCAGAGGAAGTGAGGGTACCATCACATAAGACTACCACAAAACAACCCAAGAATGGTTATGGATTTAAATAATAATTATTTTGAACTATATTTGTGTGTTTAACACACTAAAGGGAATCACCACAAACTAATTGGAACTATAACAACTGTAAGAATCCATGCATGGTACATCCATATCTCAAAACTGGAATTGGTTATAACCCATCCCGAGGTCAAACTCTGAGAACCACTTCACCCCAAAACACTAGTTTAATAACTCAATGATTCTCATGGGCATATACTCTCACATCACCTGGTTCAAGTTACACCTATTCTCACCCAACATCAAGCACTAATTCAACTCTTAGGAGAATAACCCTAGGTTTCCCAGCTAAGCACACTAGTTCATACAAAACTTATTTCTCTGAAAACTCTAAACAAAACTTATGATTTCAAACCTCACTCGGTACCATTTTATATGTTGTAGTAAAAATCAGTTGAAATCCCAGGTGCTATTTTTTATAGACTCCTAACATTCATTGTGGATAAAACCCAAACATGTCAGTGGGAAAGAATTCCTCATAATCCACTATCACCTCATAAGGAAAAAATCATATCGAAATACACTACTCCAAAGGTATTACAAGGAAACTAATAAGAATTCATTAGTATCCTCCAGCACATGATCTCATCCTACTCAGCTCGGGATCACACCTTATCAATGGAGAAAAACTCTATCCCAACAAAATGAAAACACTACAATAATCACTGGTGGAAATATCTAAGAAAGGATTGTATGGAACCAATCCATACTGGGGAAAACATTATAATCCCCCACTTCCACTACAGTAATATTTCATGGAAGGATATCCCTCCATATAGAGTTTGGTTACACCATTACCAAAAATGTGTGATCAATAATGAACCCTCAGAGAACCTCAATCACAAGGGTCAAGAAAAGATCCCCCACTAGTATCACTAGGTATCCAACATGGGCTATGTCCATGGGAAATGTGGCATATGACACTGCCCTATAACTACAGCTAGAGCAGTGGAGACACATGTCATACCCTAAATCACACCCCACAAGATCCTCTTGCCTAAAGCTATCCATTCCCTTTCCCTCCTACTCACAAGATACAAGGGTCACTTTGACTCCTTAGTGCATCAAAATAGCATTAAGCATACAATTATAAGGACATAATCTAATACACATCAATACTATCCACTTTGAGTCATTATGACTCACACTCATGGTTTTGAATCACGACATAAGAACCCATCTCAGTGGGGAATGTGTCCCTCTTTCTTTCATGTATGTATCCATATCAAACATCCCTATAAAAAGTCTCTACACATTCCTAGTGTCATCCTATATATGTCATTACACTAGGACCACTATTAGGAGGGGTTTTATCAAAGAAATACATTCTCACCACAGTCTAAAACTGGTCCTTTACCACCTGAGAAGTAGATTAGGGTCACCAAGGTGCCTAGGCTATATATATCTTTGAAACCCACAAAGTACAGTCAACAAAGGTGTATCATCTATCAGTATCTTCAAAGGAAACAACTACACCATAGAGAAGACTGGTCACCAATACAACCATTTGATTAGTCATTGTCTGTACATACTAGAAAAATATAAACCACTACATTGATTCAAACCTCTACTGCTAGAGGGTTTTTTTCCATCATGGATACTAATCGGTCTCTATCACTAGAATTCAAATAACACGCTAAGCTTGCACATACCATCATCCAAACCTGATGAAGTTATCGAATTCACAATATGTGGATGGTCATCTGCCTGATCCATAAAAGGATTCAACCACTTCTCAATACTTGATATCACTATTGGGTTCATTCCAAGAGATAACACCACTTGGGTGGGTCCTCGAACTAAGGCCTCATCACTCAACTAGTTTTTGTCCTAAAAATGTATTATAATCCAAGTTGGATGTCATTAAAATGTCATCTAAAAAGGTATCAAGATATACCAATATCAAAGAACATATATATATGGGGGGTTGACTTAAGAAGGACTGTTAAAGGACTCAATCCTATATGATGCATTTACCAATCCTCCATGTAACCAATGTCTTGTGATGATGAGTCGAAAAGTAGTTAATAATAGTCATAGTTAATGGATATGTTGGTTGTCACACCAACACTAGGTTATCTGGCCTAAAATATGCACTCAAGACACTTTGGAATTGATCCCCTAAGATCCAAAAAAACCTCATAAGGGGGAAAACTCCAAACATCATCTTGAGTTTGATCCACCTCTGATACAAATCTATCAAAACTTAACCCACCATGTCCCACCTAGATTGTGAAAGGATGAACTAAAACTACCCAAATACTACCATCATATGATAGAGGCTAGTGACAAGTGCGACAATAGATAAATAAAATGGAAGGAATTTCCCTAAATTTCATGTATTTATGCACCAAACCATATCCATACAAAAGTGAACAAGAATAGTAATAACACACAATAACATCAATAGTAAAACCATGGATGTAATCACCTATAGAAAAATCAAAAAGTGTATATTAGTGAAATCTAAAAAAATAGATGGGAAAAATCACGCCCTACTAGAAAAGAATTCCCAGAATAAAAACAACTAGAAAATAAGTTTTGAGAGAGCTTGACTCCAAGTCTCGAATCCCTAGATACCATATGTATCCAAATGCACCAAGGATTCCATTTTCTCTATAGAAATCACCATTGGACTGCATGTAATCTGTATAGGACATGACACGTGTGGGCAAAACCCATGCAATGGTGAGTACCAACATACCTAGTATGACACCCCAATAACAGAAGGGGGAGAAATAATAGAAATGATAGAAGTAGTCAGATCAACCCAATGAAAGATGGAAATGAATCCCATCAATAAAGTTAGGTATATATATACATGCTCATATAAAAACCTATATGAGAGATAAATGGGATATCAATCTCTGAGCCTATCCTAGGATGACGAGTCTACCAACACATCCAACATTCCATCATCGATGACCAAAATTTTGAGTACCAGTATAAATATGTAACTGTATGGAGACACCCTTCACCACTATGTCACACAGTCAGTGGTTCACAATATTTAGGTATAGTATCTCTTACCTGGTATAAATATGGTTTTTGATTAGTAGATATAGGACACATTCCCCTGTACAAGATAAAAATTACACACAATATATAGAGGAACTATTCTCTGGTACAACTGGATGGTTCCTCTCAATAGATAGAGGAACCATGCCCTAATACAAAAGGAGGGTTACACTTAGTAGATAGAGGAACCATATATTAATTCAATAGATGGGTTCCAATCAGTAGATTAGTTACCCATGCCTTGATACAATATGATGGTACCACTCACTAGGTTTATGACCGATGCGCCGATACAATAGGAGGGTTCTAGTAAGTAGGTAGAGGACCCGAGTCTTCCACTAAATAGGTGGAGGATCCATTACAATATACAATAAGAGGGTTGCACTTAATAGGTACAAGAACCATTCAAGTATAGAATAGAAGGGTTCCATGTAGTAGGTAGAAGAACCATGTCCTGATATAGGAGGAGGGTTCTAATAAGTAAATAGTGGATCTATGCACTGATACAATAAGTGTGTTCCATTAAGTATATAGATGACTCATTCCCCGACACAATAGTTTTTTCCACTTAGTAGGTAGATGAACCATGCCCTGGTATAATAGGAGTCACTACTGAAAAAATTCCATATACCAACGGTTAAAAACCGTCGGTATAGCCCCCAAAACCGTGGGTATATCCTATACCCACGGTTTTGGGAACCGCGGGTTGGAACGACGTCGGTATAGGTCCCCAACCTATATCCATAGTTTTCCAAAACCATTGGTATAGGTGTTCTTCGTTGCAAGAACCGCGTCTAAACACTACCCTAACATCACTTATATGTCTATATATATATGTATATATATTTAGTTAAATATAGTTATAAAAATCGTGGGTTTAGAGGAAAGAATTGTGGGTATAGAATTCCCACCAAAAAAAATTTCCTTCCCGCGAAAAAAAAATTTCCCGCACACACACGAGAAACCTATACCCACGGTTTTTCATAACCGTTGGTATAGTTGTTTTATCCCAGACCTATCCCAGTGGTTTTCCTTAAAACGGTAGGGATAGGTACCCCTATACCCACACTTTTGTGAAACCGTGGGTATAGGTCACTTTTCAGGACCTATCCCCACAGTTTTCCAAAACCGTGGGGATAGACCCCCATATTCCCACTGTTTTGGAAAACAGTGGGTATAGGTCATGAAAAGTCACATATACCCAAAGTTTCCCAAAACCGTGGGTATAGGTCCATTTTCCAGTAGTGAGTGTTCCACTCAGTAGGTAAAAGATGTGGAATTTCCAACCCTAGTCACTCTTTGATAATCCTACCAGATCACTGTTATTGTTGAGATTTTTCTAAAGGAGTCTCATGCTTGTAAAATCTTACATAATATCTCAAAATCTACTAAAAAGGTTATCATCACATTATATGTGATAAAACACACAGGACATGTATCCCATGAGACAAAATATGAGTTTGGAAAAAATCCTGATGAGAACACGAGGCTAGTCATTGATCCGTTGGGATTAAACAACAAACCAAATATATGTAATAAAATATTTCCATGAATTAAAAAATGGATCCCACCATTGCGATCCTCATAGAAAAAAATGTGGGATAGGCTAATCACATTCCCAAATCATACTATCCGTGAAAAACCCCCCAATTCACCATAACATGCACATATGTTGCATTGTGGACCTAATCCTTGAGTTTGATTTAAATACACGTTATTGGTTTTGAAATATAAGCCTCAATGTTATGTCCTTGAAGTCGTAGATGGATTTTCAATCCGATACTTCTGGAGGGTTGTATGTTATAAACTAGATCACATAAGTATATTATTATTATTATTATTATTATTATTATTATTATTGGGTGCCTCATGGATTTGATCCATAAGCACAAAAGAGGTACCAAAGATTAGTATTGAAACACATTACAAAATTTTGGGATTCTTATGAAATAGATGGATTTCCAATTGGATGTCTCATTGAAAATATACAACCGAAACATTATTGAATAATAATTATAATAATATAAATTCAATGAATATTATAAGGGGAAGTGTCCTCTATCATGTGTGTATAAGGGATTCAAAATACCCCACCTCATAATCCGCACCCCACACTCTTCATAATATCATTGAATAATAATAATAATAATAATAATAATAATAATAGTAATATCATTATTATTATTGAAAATATATAAATATTAATTTGGAAAGGCTGGGTTGCCATAACTATCTCACTCCACCGCATCATGCACAACATGATTCCACCCCTTTCTACTTTTATCATTTTCCCTTTTCTATTATTAACAATATTATAATGTGATAATAGACACCCTCATTCATTCATTCATTCCCATGCTACTGGGGATGCATGAAACCCCCTCACATTCTTTCACAATGCATTAAATTTAGATTTAATGCTTCAATTACTTCTCCCCCAATCATGAGGATAACTCTAATCATGCCTCAATTGCACACAATGTCACCAAGAATTAGACAATGTGACTTTGATCAACCATAATATACACACCTAGAAGATTCCTCTATTATACAGTGCACAAAGACTCATCTAGGAATAGATCCCATTGCACCTCATATCATCGTTGCATGTCAATTAGAAAAAAAGGGATCATCTATCCGACCCAAACCACCTTGAAAACCTATACTTGCGGTGACAATCCAATAAATTCACAAATCCCCATACAAA
Organism: Viscum album; assembly: GCA_963277665.1. Classification (NCBI taxonomy): domain Eukaryota; kingdom Viridiplantae; phylum Streptophyta; class Magnoliopsida; order Santalales; family Viscaceae; genus Viscum; species Viscum album. Next base: position 790,567,373 of record OY728166.1, read on the forward strand.
TAATTTCTCATAATTCCAACATGATTCATGATGTTCGATCATGCACAATCCTACCCAAAAAATTTCCATTTGGAACCTCGTGGGATAATGATGATGAACGTGAAAAAACGTGTTGGAGAAGCATAAAACACAAGGTGATATTCCTCATTAACCAATGAGATCCAAAACAAAGATCAATAGGTGTAGGACCATGGGTGATATAATGGCATGAGGAACAAATAATTAACTTAAATAAATCAAATTATTGAATGGTCTCATACAAATGGAAGATAATCATAGATAAATAAAAGTATATATGAATCTATGCAAAAAACTTTAATCAAATGGGAGAAAACCACAATTGATGAGACCTAACATGAGTAGGGATTGATAATTGATGAAGAATAAATCCTCTATCTATTATAGTTATGATCCCACTACGTTCTTCATTCATCACAAGATTATCCTCAATCTGATCTTTATTATTAGTTCAATATTGATCCACAGACGGAGGACACTATCCTGCTGATAGATCTAGAAAGAATTATGTATAAATAACTATAAAACCCATTATAAGAGGGTTATAATTAATAAATTTTAACTAGGTAATTTAATTAAACCAAAAAAATTATTTATTTATTTTTATTTAATGCACCCACCAATTGATTCCTTAACAAGATGTTTGGTGCCAACTAACTTTAGGTCGTGCTTAGGGTAAACCCCACATTTTCGATTCAACTAAAATATCTGATTATCAATACAAGACTATTTTTGGGAGATATTACTATTTCTAGGAAATCAATGTGTGCTCGATATGAATGTATTTAATATTTTTATAAAATTATTTCCTGGCTCAATGGGCCTGAGAACTACATATCGTCTCAGCACCCGACTCCAAAAATAGTTTTTAATATATTTCCAACTATTAAAATTAAAAAAGAGTCTCTATATATTTAAAATAAATTTATATAATATATATCTATATTTATGAATGTAAATTCATATAATTATTATTTCTACAAATACAATTAAGATACAATATTATTTTCCATCATATAATTTTTTTTTTCATAAAACTGCTTTCCATTGTGCATACATGTTTTATTTAAAATTAAATTATATAAAATAAACAAATTTAATTTGATAAAATTGTTTATATATTTGGAATAAACATATTTTATGTTATAAAATATGTTCAACTTATTTTTTGTTCATAATTAATAGTTAAAACAGTAAAACAAATAGTTACCATGGAAAAAATTTAAAATGATAAAAGTGTGTAACCTTAGAGGTAAAGATTATAAAATGTTTAAAACATGATTATTTTTTCTGTAAACGTTTTTATTGTACTTATATATCCTACTATTCTTTATTTGTAAATATAAGATGAAATTTCCTTGGTAATGACTTCCCATTAGTGAATAGTTTTTGGTATGTCCAAGAATACCACTCATCATACCTTATAAAAGGGTGCCCATACTCCTCTCCTATACATACTTGAAATTACATTTGATTTAGCCAAAACCTGAACAGATACATTCCTCAATTTTATTTCCACATCCTAGAGGCATTTATTTTATCATAAATCCAATCTTGGGAGGATTTTTGTATAATCTCCATGAGGCGGTCTGAGGAAAGGATATCATTCTTAACCGTGCATCTTTATTTTATTTATTATTTCAACACCATAAAATATTATCCAACCTTACTATAATAATAAAAACAATATATAAAAAATAATATGATGTTATTATATCAATTTCATGCCCTAAATACATCTCCACTACTATAAAATCAAGAATGAAATGATCGATCATGTGTACAGAGGATTACTACCTCGCGAACTGATATAATTAATTTTACATCATCACCTCTAAAGGATATTCATAATAATGGATTTAATGTGTATATATGATATTAATGAGGTATTAGAAATTATTTAAAAGTAAAATTTCAGATACTTTCTCATTTTAATATCCATTGAAAAATAAAAAAGTCATTTGTGTGTATGGTGGTTTACCACCATACAAAGTGATGCGATTCGTTTTTATTATTACCGTATAACATGGATGGTATATGTAAGTTTATTTAAATAAATAAAATAACTTTTAAGATAAAATTATACTTTTTTAAAGATAAAATAACGCTTATCTTCTTTTGATCATGATCGGTGAAAAATGGAAACATTACTAATGTGTACGTAAAACCAACTTTCTCCACGGTTGTAAAATAGTTCAATTTTGACAACCTTCTTTCATGATTGGTTTTAAAATTATAATTTATATATAAAAAAGATAATTATTTTATTATTATTATTCTGGATCTGATGATTTGATATTGAATTCTCCCTATGTCAACTTATGAATGTGATTTTCACATATGATCTGAACATCATCAAAGCATCCAGCAGGAACCAAAATGATTAAGTAATTTAATATAACATGGTAATGAATGAAATAAAAGGAATAGTAATCTTGAAAAATATTATTAAACAAGTAAATAATTAATATAATTTTATTGTTCAGGAAGATAATGAAGGAACATGATAAATAAGGGTTGAGTTAAGTGATCTCTCTAAACCAACCTTTCTTTTAAGTACAACTATTATCTCTCTAACCCAGATTATACTTCTCATTAATATTATATAATTCATCTAAATTATTTACACATTCTTATTAAATATATATACCTAGTTTATTTTCCCTTCCTTTTATGGGATAATACATTCCATATGTTCATTTCTCAAATTCTTTTTTTAAGAACCCTATTTTGATCATTATACGAGGCATGAATTTGAAATCGACACGATTTCCATGAGTAATTATTATGTTTTTGAATTATGATTGATTTCTATATGTATCACACATATTTGTGTACCTAAAATGAATTTTATGGGTGGTAATATAATTATATATCTATAAGATTCATTAGGAAATGTTATAGTCTCTTGAGATGTCATGTATGATATTATGGAGTAAACCTAATCCATTATAGGACTCTTTCCACCATGTGATATTGTCTTGATGGTTATATTTTTCTTATGATTATATCATGTTTTATTGTTTTCACATTTCCTACATCACTATGATCATTTTATAGAATGTAATTTATGCTATTATCCCATGTAATTACACATGTGACTTCTCTTTCATGATATCATGTTGTACCATTGAATCACATGTTATGTTTCCTTACCATGTTTGTTCCCATATTGAGATTTTTTGATAACCCATTTATTCTATGTATTCCCTAGGTTATTTGATGAATTTTTTGGATCTCAAATATATATTAGATCTCATTATTGAGAATAAAATAATAAAGGTTTATTTTAGTCTTACTTTGATGAATTTGGAACCTAATCTTAAAAATACACTAGAACTCATTATCTTTGGGTTTTAATTAAAGGGGCTTTATGTTAAAAATCAATAAATAATATTTTTAAAAAGGTTTCATTTCTATAATTTTTTTATTTTTATTAATTTTTATTACATACTCTCAAAACCCCAACTGACCCCAAGTCTTCTTTGGTGCCTTCCAATCATCTCTTTGGGAATTTAAACCACAATATTAAGGGGTTAAATCTTTCCTGATCTATGGTACCCTCTTCTCATTTTATTTCTCTTATATTTAATTATTTTCTTAATAGGGTTTTATGTATTGACAAATATTCAGGATTGGTTAAATTTTTATTGTATTTCAATGATACTTCATTTTGGTTTGGTCCTTAGGTGGTTCCCATAAAATTTGACGGTGGATGTTCCTTATATTTTCCATTCTTATTCAAAACTCTTTGAATATTCAGTCTTGGTATGGAATTCATGACTTCACATTTTAATTTTGTTTAAATTATGGAATTAACATGCATTTTTATTCTTTAGGTTGCGAGTTTTGATTAAATAAATTTAGATAATGAAATAGACTAAATTATATTGGATGAATTTGTAGTGATTAATATGTGTTTTATATATTTACATGATATTGTTTATGATTTTTTAATTCTTAATGATAATATTTTATGGTTTGGTAATAATTACGAAATTATGTTTCATACTTTGGTCAATTTATTTGGATCACTTACCTTAAAATGTTAATTACTTAAATACATTAATGAAATGGTTATGTGAAATATTTAATTTAGGTGATGTGTCTCATTTAAGTGTTGTTTAATTAATATGAAGCCACTTTTTAAAAATGGAATCATGAATGTGTTTTATTATTTAATTTGGGTGTTAATTTATACTGGTATGCTTATTTTGGAGTGTTTTCATTTATGTGGTCTTGGTTGGTGACGTTTTGGCCAAGTTAGGGTGTTTTCATGTTTTTTTAATTGTGTGTTCCAACTGGTTTCGATTGTGGGCATGGGAAGTTTTGGTTGTTAGTGTGGATGTAAAGGATAATACATCATGTGGTTTGGAATGGTTAATTGTTTTTTATGTCTCATGGAGCGTGGTGTATAAGGATAATGGTTTTTTTAAATTTTTGAGGGATATGGGAATGTGCTATTTGATGATTTATATGGGTATTTGTTGTGTGTTGTGGTGTTGTCTTGTAGATTCATAATGGAACGAACTATGTTTAGTAGTGATGAATATAATAACATGTGTGTGATATTATTTAGTACTTAGTGATTGGTTGATGAAAAATTTAAATTTATAATATTTAGTAATGTTTGGGAAGAACATTTGTGTAACCCCATGAGATTTTAAAACAACACTATGTTTGATAGCATATATAACATGCAACACTGAGCTTAAAAGAACAATGAAATATTATTATTTTATAATCGTTATGAAAAAGCGGTTGAATTGGTGGCTATGAATAAAGTTTACTAAAATATGAAATATATAGAATTTTATAATCAATAAAAATATATTGATAAATTATTATGAAAAACGAAATCAATCATTAGTAAAGTCAATTTATTCTTAGAAATAATTTTTCTTCAAAAATGTATTTTATTTATATTATGAGAAAATAATATAAATATTTTTTTACAATTTTAGATAATTTATTTTAAAAAAATAACTTCATTTTTTAAATCATCATGTGAAAATTATCTTCGGGTTAATTTTGTAGATATTTCTAAAAATATGGATTTTATATTAAATAGAGAAAAATATAGATTTTAATTGAAAAATTTATTTCTTCTTTTGAGAATTAAAACAGTTACTTTTTTAAATGGTTTAAAAGTAAATTTTGGTCAATTATATTATAAATAATCCAATTGTTTTTATTATATTCGATTTTATGGTTGAATTTTGTATAAAAAAATTTTTATACCTAAGAAGGCATTTTTCCAAAAAAATATTTTTCATTGCATTTTTATTTTAAATTATTTTTTACCACTTATAGAAATAAAATCATGAAAGGGTGAACTCATTTGGTGAATAAGTTTTTAAAAGGGATATGTGTATTCATTATTATGAACATAACGGTATTATACCATCAACATAACATTATAATATCTTAACTTTTATATTAATGATATTATACATGAGTCATGGAATAAATATTAGTAGTTCATAAGACATGAATCATGTTGGAATCTTGAGGATAATCCATGAAAGAATAACATAATAATAAAAATTTTAATTCTGGTCAACATATAAAAATTTAATGTCATTCACTATAAGTCAAGGATCATTTTAAAAATATTTTAGTGCACCTAATGGGGACAACACCTACTGGGTAAGAAACACCACCATCCCCAATCACGATCTTTTCTTTAGATTGGATCATGTTTCACATTTTTCACATAGTGGATCAGATTCCCCCTTCTTCCCTTAAAGGATCGGGTTTCCCACTCTTCACATATTGTATCAAGATCATAAACTTGTTTCCCACCATTATCCCATGATATATAAATCTTTACCCAATTCATTATAGAGAGATATATGTCCCACCCATATTAGAATTAAATCATATATATGCATGCCACTAGATCATAAACATTCATCATATCATAACCTAAAAATTTAAGTGGGTATCATAAACATGTCATAATATCATAACCTATGAAAAAGATACATGTTTCCTAACCATTTCATCAAAGCACTACCTGTGTAACGATGTGGGTTTCATAAGCATATTAGTTGTGGAAGCGAAACAGGTGTCATAGAAATCATTATATCATAACATAAAACATTCAGAAAAATAATATGAATGGTACCATTGATAATATCCCACAAAATACATTAATAACACCAATATATTTCATCTTTTATGGAGAATAATTTTTGACATATCTTTGGGAAAAATTTCATGGGAAAAATATCCTTTATGATTTTAAAAATAAATTTTAAAACATAAAACAGTCTTGAAATAACTATTCCTTGAAAATATATTTGAATGGTAGAAAATATTTTTGAAAATAAAATTCCCTTGAAAATTATCTTATATTATCATTTAATAAAAATATTTTTTTTAAACATGGTTTTTGAATAAAACAAATTTATGAATGAAGAGAAAAATTGGGTCATATTTTCCTAAAAACATTTAATTAATTAACTTGAGTACGAAAAAGTGAAATAATGGTACCAATACGTGAATATTTCATGAATAAACATAGGAGAAGAAAATATATTATATTTAGATATGGATCATAATATTTCATCAATGTATGCATAATTGTAAACAATCCCAATAAAATAACGAGATTGTTGCAATAAACTCTTACCAATTTTGTAAATTTAAATCATAATCCCCATAAGAGAATAAAATTAAATGAATCATATAATATCATGAATATAATAAGATTCATGATATAACATGTCAATGGGTCAGTTTATACACCTCATAAAAGAATATAGGTGCATATGAAAACATGTTCCTCAAAGATGGGAAATTGAGAGAAAATACCTTACTGATTTGGTATCTTTTAAAATGTAAACCCCATGAATAAGAGATAATTAATTTTATATTTAAATAACTATAAATTTTATGATAACAATCATAGAATACATTCATGGTTAGTATACACACCGCTCAAAATAAATTGGTGGTGTGTATGGAATAAGTCTCAAAGAAATAAAAGTGAGACTCAAAATCCCCAAACCTTATGTCTTGGCACTCTTCATACTAATTCAAACCTACTACATAATAAATATAGGTTTATTATAAATATATTATAGAACCATATTAAATTATATCATTCCATATATTATTTACTCATGACATTATATACACAATTTATTAATAATTTCATGTTAATGTTATGTTTCTGGTAATAACCACTTTGTTTTTCTTATGTGTTTTGATTTGTAATATTTTTTCTCCCCTTACTTATATCACTATTTAATAATCTCCAGAATGATAACCATGATATTAATATCATATATAATCAGTATATATATATTTATACTAACTTATAAAATATATAATCAAAAAATGAAATACACCATTCATGGAGATGATAGGCTGCACGTACGCATGAACATTGTTTCCATTTTTTTGTCATATTGAAAAAAATAAATTAAATGAAATATATATACATATATATATAATATAATTATAATTGAATTATTATGTCATATATATCATTTACATTCACTAAATTCATCACTAATACATTCCATGAAATGTGTGATCAAATCACATCACTTTGAGGAGGCGGTAGTCCATAATCAACAAATTTATTAATCATTTTTATGAAAAATTGAAATCATGAATGTATGTGTTATATAATAATTTCATAATTATACATATTTCATAAATATCATATATATCATATATAAACATAAATTACATTATCCTCGTCATTGATTTGTGGCCATGGAAGAATTAATGACATCTGTTCACAAGGTTGTAGTTTGCTGTACACAAAAATGATGATTGCGTGTCCCATTAGTGTGAAGTGTGTTTGTGTTTTGGTCTTAAAGATATCATAAAAAAATATTTTTTTATTTATGGTACTTATGTTACTATATAATAATGGAATAATAATATTTTACGGAGTGAAGAAATAAATAAAACAGACATTCTTTTTGATGGGTGTTACCTCTTTTTTGGGTAACTCCTTTTGGTTTTCACCAAACATTTTCCTTGGTTGGATTTCCTCATGGCAGGATGATTCTAGGATTATGTGAGGGAATTTTGAAGGATATTGAGATTTTGTTTTACCAATATAAGGTTCTTGAGAGGTGTGGAAATAGGGGAATTGGTGGTGGCCTTTCATAAGTGGGGAAAGGACACATTGGGTGTTCTTGTAATGATTTGAGTGCTCCAGATGTTATAACAGTCCCAAAAGGTTAAAAATGGACCAATATAGATACATAGATGGTAGATGGTCTAAAAAGGGCCAGAAAATAAATTTTTATATAATTAGAGGATATTTTCTACACCTTATATTCTAATTTTGGTCATTAATTAATATCGTTTTATACCTTATTCATTATTATTAATTTTAATTACATTCCCTAATCTTTTTTCTCAAAAAAATTTGAATAGTCCAGAAATAATAAATTATTTTGATTCAAAATATGGAATTAATTTTTCAAAATTATAATGATAGTAGTGGCATAAATTAATTTAAAATTAATCCCATAGAGGGGATGAGATGATGAGTTTTTAATGTGAAAAGGCCGAAAATATTGAAATGTTTGTATATCCAATTTCAATGTGAATTTGGTTACAATTACCTATGATGGTTTAATTTAAGTATAACTACTCTAACTATTATTTAAAACCAAATTAACTTTCAATTTATCTATATATAAAAAAAAAAGTATTTTTAAATTATAGTTCTGTATTATTCATTATTCAACCAAAAATGATGTTTTTCATAAATATCCTGAAAAGTAATCTTAATAAAATTTTGAAATTATGAATTAAAAATTGAAGTTTATTTTTTAATATTTTGTTTATAAAAGTAGCTAAAAGAAGTATTATTAATGTTTTTACATGGATATAATAATGAGTTATTTTGAGAAAATAATATTTTTTTTAAAACATATAGACATTAGAAAAAACTATATCATTATTAATATGTTTTATTTATTTTAAAAAATTATAAAAAATATTTTCAAAGAAGTTATTACCATTTGTATAAATATTATTAAGGGCTAGATTATAACTATATCATTTAAAAAATTATTATAATAAAATGTAATTTCCTAGAATCCCATTGATGCATGTAACAAATGTTCAGCCAATGTTGTGGGTAAAGAATGATTAATATAGTGTATCATGTTACAAAATCTATTAAAGAAATTTAATTTATTAAAAAATTTCATAAAAAATCATGGTGTTACATTCTACTCCTCTTAAAGTGATCTTCACCCTTGAAATTCAACATTCTGATACAAAAAAGAGGATACTTCTGCCTCTTCATATCCTCAAGTCCCACATAGCTTCTTCTAACTAGTTGTTTCTTAAAAAAATGACTGGGTGAGAGGTCTTGTTTCATAAAACATTCTTTTCATGATCCACCAATTTCATCTGGTTATTCCTCATAAGATTGATCTTGCTCCAGCGGTTTGACCACTGAGTTCAATAAATATAAAGGGTTAGGTATATACTTTCTCAAGAAACATACATGTATCACATCATAGACTTAGGTGAGGTTTAGTGAAAGTTTAAACTAATTGGATACCATCATGATATGATCCAAAATCTCAAAGGGACTGATATAACTAGGGATTATTTTCTCTTTCTTCCCAAATCTCAAAACCTTGTTCCATAAAGAAATTCATTGAAAACCCTTTTCACCAAATTGATAATATAGATCACGTCATCATTTACCAGAATAACTTTTATCCAAACATTGATCAACTTTTATAGGATACAAATGGTTCTAACATTACTTCCATTTCTTCAGTGATCTCTAGTCCAAATCACTTTATTTATCCACATTTATTCCAACACATTTGAGATATAAATTTATTTCCATATAGGCATTCATAAGGATCCTTCTGAATTCTTGATTTAAATATATTATTGTATGAAAACTATACTAGAGGATGGTTTTATCCCAAACCCCTTTGAAAACCACGAAAAAAGATCACAACATATCCTATAGGGTGGGAATTTTTCTTTAAGACAGATCATCCATCTAGGGATAATATACTATGATGAAACTCAATTCTTTAATATGGTATTGTTGAAATATTATCCAAAAAATGTAGGTAAAACTCATATCTCGATCGAATACAATGAAATGTGTTAGTCTATGCAAACTTATCACTTATTTATTATATATCCTGGTAAGACGATACATGGAGAAGTATTTTCTATTAGTGATGATGTTTACTGACATAGTAGGTTGATTGACTACCACCCATGTGGAATTATGCCATTTATATTTTTTATAGAGTCCAGTGAAAAAAATTGATAGGGATGTTATCCCATATCTACTTCTTGTATGGGATTATCCATATACTTTTTTCTGTCATCCTTAAAATATATCTACGTATTCATAGATCTATGATGAATAGAGAATGAAGAACTATGTGATTCCCCTTAAAAATCCTTATTCAAATTTGGTATGGATAGAATGTTTACACAGTTCCGAAAAATTACTATTCCATCATGATCAAGGTTAACCCTAAGAACATTTATAACCATATTTTGTAGCTCTATAACTTCCTTTTTTACCTCTTTAATCTTTACTTGGATAAATGGTTGAACATTAAATTGAGAAAAATAAGATTTCCCCTTTCTTCAGGATTTCTAGATCCATCCTTTGAAAACTCGGAAATATTGGATATTTTCTATTCCTTATTATGGATATGCTAGAATGATAATTTTATTTCATAGCATCGAACACCATTTACTCTTTCTAAGGATGGTAATATATTAATGTGTCACAATCCATTATCGGATATAACCAACTTATCTGGAACAATTTAAACTCCTATTTTATGACTATATATATTTTATCCTTTTAGGATCAATATATATACATATAACCTTTATCCATAAAGATAATTCCTCCATTTCTATGATGAAAAATTTACCGCTGCTAACTTCAAACCATTATTTCGGTAAGTTTTCTCAAAGATCATCAAATTTTGTGAGGCATAAATGATAAACATGTTATTATGCAAAACAACACATCCCAATCCATTATTATAAGTATATCTATTGATTAAAAACCCTTCTTTGCTACATGATAATGTAATAACAACTTCATTGACTAAACTTCTCTTTGAATCCTTGAAATTTCCCCACATTCATCTATCTAGAAGAACTTAGAACCTTCCCGAGTTAACAGAGTTAGAGGATTATCTAGTCATGATAAAGTCTCCCAAATCTGTCTATAATATCGTACTAAACCATGAAATAAATAGGTCTCAGTCACCATGGTTGGTCTAGGACATCATTTAATAGCCTCCCTCTTTGATTTATCTACTTCTATCACTACTAAAAAAAATAGTCAAGGGAAGCGCCCCTCATATTACCGCTAAGCAAAACTGCTGATAAAGGGTACCCTTTATCAGCGCTAAACAAAGAGCTGATAAAACGATCCTTTATCAGCGCTAGAAAAGCACTGATAAAGAATCCATGTATCAGCGCTCTAATTTTAGCGCTGATAGAGGAAGGATTTATCAGTGCTAGAAAAGCACTAATAAAGAGTACCATTATCATCGCTAAAAAGCGCTAATAAAGGATACCTTTATCAGGGCTAAAATTTTAGCGTTGATAAACCCTTAGTCCATTTTTTATAAATTAGGTCGCACAGTGCCCTTGTTTTATCACGACCTAAAGCTCTCGCGGTACTAGAACCCTACGACTCCCCTCTACCGCCCATTGAGTTCACACTACCAGACCTCCGCTTCCCTCGCTTCTCATTCCCAGACCTTCGCCGCCCACTGATTTCTCGTTTCCAAACCTCCACCGCCCTCGAGCTTCGGTTTTCCAGACCTTTGCTTCCCGCAATGCCCTCCAGCTTCGGTTTGCCGGATCTCCCTTTAAGGAATGTTTTCCAAATCATTTTTTAATATTTTTCTCCTCTCCCATCACACATAACCATTTTTTGATTGGGCATGATAGAATTAATGGATATTTGAGATTGTGATGGTTGTATGGTACATGATTCATCCTTTTCTGGAAACCTACAGATGTTTTAGGTTATTTCCATTTAAAATCCCTTATGTTTCCTTCCATAGTTGTCTTCTTTGGGTGGGTGTTCGAGACCATTAAGGTGGTTATTTTCCCTTATTGTCCTCTGATTCACAACTTCTCGGTTAGAGCTCAATATTGATGTGTTGGGTGGTATATCTTTTAAGAGATTATTTTTCTATCTTTGTACAAAAACCGTTTTATATGATCTAGTTATGGTTGGACATAGATAGGCTTTTGGTGTGTACTCAAATGACTAGGATTATAATGTCTCTTAATGGACCAGGCACTGGGAGGTGTTGGTGTCGACTTCAATGAGACTGTCGATGGGTGACACTCTATAGTGGGAATTCAAGGTTTCCATCAAGTAGTTGATCAATAAATAAATCCTTTTTAGTTTTCTACTTTCTTGTTGTTGGTTTAATCATTGATAGATATTGATTGTGTTATTTAATTTGGATTCATTGGTATGTTTTGTGTGTACCTTTCCATAGGTTTTGAATTATTATCTTAGTGGTTCTTCATGGTTAGTGGTTTTAGTCTCTTATTTGGGTGAAGGGATGTGTTCTTAGTATATTTCCATCTAATTTCCCACCATTTTAGTGAAAATTTAAATGGTTGTGTAACCTATGCTAGGTATCTGGACATTATTGGGATTTTCTTTCTTCTTAGTGATATAGATGTGTCATTTGGAGATGTATGATGTTCTTGGAGGATATAGATTCAGGGTTCTTGGGAATATTGGTTATCTGTTCATTTAAATTTTTTCATAGTGGTCCTCTATTCGGTGAATCTTCCTATATTTGGTGAATTGTCCACACAATAACTATTGTGTGGAATTTATTTTTTTCTCATCATTTTGTATCCTTCGTACCAGAATATTTAATTGGATAAAAAGAGGAACAGTGGGGAGAATTGTAACATCTCAGTATCTCTTTCATCAATGCAATGCTCTTTGAGTTTTTTTGGGTTTCTTGTGGGGTCATAGGATGTCGCAGACTGTCATAGAAGTTGTGGACGTGAACATGTAGGTTGAAAAGCTTCATGTGGTCCACCGAATGGCCGGTGAGGGTAATTTTCTAGGAAATGGGATTCACAATGGATACAAAAAAATCTATAGCCATCAGCTAGCTGGTGGGTCTGTAGTGACTAGACAATTGGATAACCTGTGGTTATAACAGTTATACTATAACCATTGTCTAGCTGGTGAGGGCCACTGTCTAGCCAGTGGGGTCATTTTATATGAGGAAGCATCGAGGTAGTAGGTCAATTGCACCCCGATACCCCCATTTATTTATTTTATCTTCTCCCTCTAGTTTAACAAAACCCACTCAAGCCTTGGGAGCCCCTTTCAATAGTTCGGGTCTTTTATCCACGTCACTTGGTGGATTAAAGATTCATTCTAAATGGTTATCCTCTTTTGTTATTTATTTCTTTTCTTCAACTTCAATCTCTCTCCATCACTTTATTCTTTGTTCTTGGGGGCTATGGAAGCCTTGTTATTTACTAGACATATAATTTTTATGGGGAATTATGGTTATAGTATCTCTTTTACCTTTTATTTAGATCCCATTTATTTTATTCAATGTTCTTCATTTGAGTAGACTCATTCAAATTCATTGGGTTTTGATCCCAAATATTCCAAGTGGGTGTTTCTATACTATATCCTCTTTTTGGGATTCATGTGTTTCATGAATTCATATTTTATCCATTTGAAGTTGGTTAGACATGTTTTGATCATTTTGAAGCACAAAATAACACTATTGATGAAAATAATATATTGAATGTATAGTATCTTATTGTGAATTAACATTTTTCATTGAAATAAATTAGGTTTCCTTCTACCATTGGTGGATTTGATATTAAAAATGAAAATCATGGTTTAAAATAAAGATAAGTTTATTCTTTAAATAAAATTCAAAATGGTTTGTCATGTGTTTGTTTATTGAAATTTTTTGGGAATGATTTCCAAAATAAATTAAAATTTCTTGTTTTTAAATGTTTTATGGTATTGGTATTTTAAAAAATTGAGGGGGATTGATTGTCCTTTAGAACAAAATACCATAGCTACCGGACACTATCCATTGTTTTTTGGTGGTGACTTTAATGTCATTTCCAACACAAAGGAAAGGAAAGGTAAAAGCCCATTCCAGAGGAAGGACATCATGGAGTTTGTTCAGTTCATGGCTGGCAAGGGCCTCATTGATCTCAACTTCTCAGGTGACAGTTTCACCTGGTGCATAAACTGCAGGGGTCATCACCGCTTGTGGAGTCTATTGGATAGGTGAATAGCCAACATTAAATCCACTAACCTATTATCAAATACCATGTTTTTCAATCTTTCTTGAGGAATTTTGATTTACTCCCCCCCTCTTGGTTTCCATTTCTTCTTGGCATGATCATCCGGAATGGTTTCACTTCCACCAGCAGTGGGTTAACAACCTAGGGTACTAGGACATGGTTTGTGAAATATGGAATGAACCCTTGTAGGAGTATCGGGCCACCTTCAACCTTAGTGACCTGACCTCGAACCCCAATTGGTGTGTGTTCACCACTTCCTCCTCAGGAACCTTCACCACCTGGGACTACTGTCGCATATGGGCTCCTTCAGAATATTTTTATAGATGGAATGATACCTTTGGTTTATTGGATTATTAACACCAGTTTGATATTTATGTGTGACTATATACTTATTATATTTTCTTGTTATTTCTTACACACCACCACTTGAGTCGAGTAACCTGATTTAAATCCATATTGGTACTTTGGTTCTGATGTGGATATGGTTTTTTATGTGTTTGTGACATGTGTATGTGTGGATATATGGGTATTTAGGCATGATGATATTGAATGTAGGGAAGAGACCTAGGAGTTGTAGATATATCATTCTTTGTTATTATTGTGTTCGGTCTGGGGTGATTTGAGAAAACTATAATGAATCTAAAGAAATTATATTTAATTAAGATGAATAAATAATACTGGTTAGGCTCTATTAATCTCTATTTTTATAAGGAAGTTGTTCTCTTCTACTATATTTGGAAGTCTTGTTTTGAGTACTTGAACCATAAATACTAATATTTGATATTCAAATAGGATGAAGATGAATAAATATTGGATGGATGCTAATCGTTTGACAATAGAGTACGAGAAGGGAGTGAAAGAGTTCATCAAGTTTGCAAAGGATCACGCAAATGATCCTTCTCAAATCCTTTTTCTGTGTTTACGTTTTTGTTATTCTAGACTACTTACTCCATAGGAGTTGGAAGAAAATTTGATATATCATGGAATAGATCGGAGTTATAAATGTTGGAATAAACACAGATAAAAAGGGAATGTAGCTACTGGCTAGGACAAAACTGCATTTTATGGATCATCAGATATGAATACAAATATGGATAATGAAGAAGACCATATGGAGGATGTGATTACAGATTTCAATGATGATAAAGATCGTATTGATGAAATGACAAAGACAATTGAAGATGAACTCCGTGATTTCCAAAAATTGTTTTAGAAGTTAAAGAGTCATGCAATGACGCCATTGTATTCTGCTTGAACTAAGTATACAAAATTTTCAATTTTACTGAAGTTGTATAAATAGAAAGCAGGAAACAGATGGAGTGATGTTAGTTTTATGGAACTAATTTCTCTCTTGAATGACATGCTCCCGGAAGATAATGAGCTCCCAAGCAGGTCATATGAAGCTAGACGAATTCTACCCTCGATGGGTATGATTTCTAAAAGAATACATGCATGCCCAAAAGACTTTATGTTGTTTCGCAAGGAGACAAAATCACTTATAGAAGGCCCAAAGTGTGGTTATTCTCGATACAAGAAAGATAAATCCAATCCTACTAAAGGTATATGGTACTTTCCAATCATTCCAAGGTTTAGACATCTATATGAAAGTGAAGAAACTACAAGACAATGTTTGTGGCATGCAGATAAAAGAAATAAAGATGGGAAATTACGTCATCCGGCCGACTCTCCTCAATGGAAGAAAATTGATCATGAGTATCCTGAATTTGGAAAAGAGCCGAGAAACCTTCGTTTTGTGTTATCTATAGATGGAGTTAATCCTTTTGGTTTTCAAACCAGCACTCATAGTACATGGCCTGTTATGTTGGTAAATTATAACTTGCCACCCTGGTTATGCATAAAGCGGAAATTAATCATGTTATCTATGCTTATATCAGGACCAAAACAACCAGGTAACGATATTGATGTTTATTTGGCTCCTTTGATCTGGGATTTGAAGTTATTGTGGGATTCAGGTGTAATGTTGTATGATGCTTATAAAAGTGAATATTTCGCATTGAGAGCGATGTTGTATGGGATAATAAATGATTTACCAACTTATAGAAATTTTTCAGGCTATAGCATTAACAAAACTCAAGGGTGTCCCGTGTGCGAAGAAGACACATAATCAATTAGGTTGAAACATTCATCTAAATCTATGTTTCCAGGACATCGTAGATTTCTACCTCGTCGGAATAAGTACCTATCTTGGATGACATAATTCAATGGAAGTTCAGAACAATGCACAACACCATCTCCACTAATAGGTGATCAACTGTTTGAGAAAGTAAAATATAGGAACACTATTTTTGGTAAACCATTTTCGAAAAACCTTACGAAAATTGGTTGGAAAAAGAGATCAGTTTTCTTTAATTACCATACTAGAATTGTTTGCACGTCAGAAATTTTATTGATATGATGCATGTGGAAAAATATATATGTGATAGTGTTATCAGAATGTTTCTAAAATCCCCTTTGAAAACAAAAGATGGAATTAAGTAAAGGTTGGACATGGTTGACATTGGAATACGAGAAGATTTGTCTCTTGTGAAGGGTGAAAATCAAATGTTTCTTCCTCCAGCTGCTTATACTCTTTCTAGGGAGGAGAGATATCAGTTTTGAAACTTCTTCAATGATTTAAAGGATCCATAGGGGTACTCATCAAATATCAAGAACATTGTGTTAATGAATGATTTGAAGTTAAAAGTTTTGAAATCACATGATTTCCATGTTTTTATGCAAGACCTAATTCCTATAGATTTACGTTTCATTTTTTACAATAATTTTTTTCATACATTTAGAAAACTTTGTTTCATTTTCAAAGATATATGTAGCAATGTTTTAGACCCGGAAAAATTTCCATCTATGGAAAAAGAAATTTTCATCATATTATGTGAATTAGAAATGTTCTTCCTTCCAAAATTCTTTGATATGATGGTTCATTTGATGATTCACTTGGTGAGAGTGATTCGACTTTGTGGTCCTGTGCACTATAGATGGATGTATCCTGTTGAATAGTATATGATGATTTTGAAAGGGTATGTCAAAAATCAAAGTTGTCCAGAGGGTTGTATAGTGGAGCGATATATTGTTGAGGAAGCCATTGAATTTTGTACTGAATACCTATTTGATGTGGAAAGCATTGGTCTCCCGAAATCTCGTCACATTGGATGGATTGAGGGTGAGGAAATTTCTGGATGAGAAGTTGTGATGATTAGTATTAAAGTTCGGGAGCAGGCCCATATTTATGTTTTTCATAATAGTTGAGAGGTTGATCTATATATTGAAACTCACAAATAAATTCTTAGGCAGTTGAATCCATCAAGGGCTGAAAAATGGTTGTCAGATACACATAATCACCATTTTATAGGATGGTTCCAGGACCATATTTTTAAGCAATTGGATGAAAATCCGAATTCAATGTCAGAATGACTTCGATGGATAGTCGTTGGAGCATGTGTGTATGTATTATCTTACAGTGGTTATGTAATTAATGGTTATACATTCAATACAAATGAACATGATGAAGATAGTACCATGCAAAATAGTAGAGTTACACAAGTGGCTAAAGTGATGCATGTTTCTGGTAGTAAGGAAAGAAATCCAATTTATGCAAATATGTCATACTTTGGCATTATCAAACTAATATGGGAGTTGGATTATACGACATTCCTATTGCCGATTTTTCAATGCAAATGGGTTGATAACAAGAGTGGTGTTAAAATAGATGAATGGGGATTTGTGAAAGCTGATTTTAGTAAAGAAGGGTAAAAAGACGAATAGTAAATAATGGCATCACAAGTGGTACATGTTTTTTATGTTCCAGATCCTGCAAACTGAAAGTGTTCGATTGTTCAGTTTTCGTCCAAAACTACTGAAGGTTCTGATGAAAATTCAGTTGAGGAAGATCCTTTTAGTGGTAAGTCACAATCATTTTGGAGCGGTCCCAATGCAGATGATGTTTTTTATGTTAGAGGAGACCACAATGAAGGGATCTGGATAATCGATAGAGGTGTCAAATCCCTTAAACCTTTGAAAAAAAGAAAGAGAGTTCAATAAACATGTCATATTTTGTTTGTAATTTAAATATTGTTATCTCATGTTATTATCTTATCATTACTGAATTTATGTAATCTAAATTAATTGTTCAACCACTTTTGCAGATAATGACTTCTACACATTCTGGTGCTCCTAACCTTGAGGCTAAACAAGTCTCTCAAGCTACTGCTATTGTGGCTGTTGCTGCTCCTACTGCTCCTACTGCGGCTCCTGTTGCACCTGCTGCTCCTCCTACTGTTACTCCTACTACTCCTACTACTTCTGTTGTAGCTACTTCTACTCCTGCTCCTGCGGCTCCTGGTGCTCCTAGTGTTGAGGTCCAACAACCATCATCACATGCCGTTGATACCATTTCAAATGAACATGTATATGATGTTGATATCGATGAAATGGTCGGGAATTGAGGACCAGCATCGTAGAAAACATAGGTACGTTGAAGTTTGACTGTGTTAGCCAAAATTCATAAGGTAAAAAGCAATGTCATCAAATTTGAAGTCGGATGGAATGCACGAGGCCAACATGTGAATCCCAACAAGGCTATGTTTGGCAGCTACATTGGAGTTTTCACTTGAAAATGCGTGCCGATTGACATAGATTCATGGCACCAGGTTGTGTCTGGGCTGAAGGCTGTGATTTGGGAAGATATTACGGTAACATTATGAATTTATTTCTTTAATTTACTAGAAAATAAAATAATGAAACAATGTCTTACTCTTCTCAATCTCTTGCAGAGTACATTTATAGTAGACGATTCACACAAGGATTATGTACTAAGGCTTGTAGGAAGGATTCATCGACTTTTTTGCAATATTTTAACAAGATTTCACCTAAATGATTCCAAAGGTAAAATAAACCCGCACCCACCCATTGTCTACGATCACTTGATATCCCAAGAAGAGTGGGATACATTTATTGGAAGCCATGGGGATGAGAAGTTTCATGTACATTGTGGGTGATAATACATTGTTTGAGGATACATGTATTCATCACTTGGATTGTCAACATTTCATTAATGAAATAGAAACTATGTACTGAAAATAAGGAATGTGCGTCAAAACCAACATACCCCTATAATAAAGCAAGGATGGGGTACGCTTCATTATAAAATAAAATGGTACGTATTTTAAATTTACAGTAATATTGTTAGGTGACAATAAAAAAATCATAATTATATTTCTATGTTTATATGTAGATTGATGAGTCTAAAACCAAATGCACTTCCATCCCACGTCATGTGCTATGGAAGGATGCATGTGTGAACAAATAAGGGAAGTTAGTAGATGAGAACACACAGAAATGGTGGGAAATACGTGTCAGTACGACACGACGATAAAAATATTTGTTTTAAATTGATATTACAGAAAAATAATTAGTTATTTTCCTATATCTGACATTCATAGGAATGAGCTACTCCTGTAGCGGATACGGACCTATTATCGACAACTTTGAAGCATCCAGAAAAATATGGTCGTGTCAGAGGTGCAGTGTTTTGGGTGACACCCCGAGTATATTTTGAGAAGAAGAAAAAACGGATGATACAAATGAAAAATTGGAACAAATGAGATAAAAAGTAGCAACCCCTGAAGAACGATTGAAATGGAAGGGAGAGTTTCTAGAAACTTTTATGGGTGGGAAGCAAAGGGAAGACACAACTCAGGAACAACCAGCACATGAACATCCCGCCCCACCCCCCACCATCTTTGAGGTGATCCATTCACCTCAAAGAACTGTCTTAGCCATGGTAACCAATATTCTAATAATTGTTACCATGAAATGTGAATCAGACAAACACTGATAATTTTTCTGTACTGATCTTATATAGGGTGATAATTATTGTAATTTATATCTGTCAACACCCACCTATCACCTTATAGCATGGGATACAATGTTCAATATCCCATATTCCACATTGCATAATAGACCACTTCCGAAAGATCATCTGAAAGTGATGATTACTGTAGCTCATGATACAAATTTAAATCTACCTATTCCACTTGATTACGATGATATTCATACTGTTAAAAAGGCTATTGGTACATTCATTTATTGAACATCACAACTTGTAAGAGTACATGTAGACAAAGATGTATTTATTAACTTTTTTTCAAGCTAAACCCGTAAAAATTAATAAAAAAGGGTTTGAACCAATGATTGTTGTTATAGACAGAGAAAGGGAAGGGGGTGAAAAACGTCATCTCAAAACCATCTAAAGGATCGACCAACTGATCCCAAGGAGCTACTGAAAGAACAACAACACCACATGTTCTCTATCAACATTTACAAGCATTGAAGACTCATGTGGATACGAAGCTAAAAGATGGTAATAGTCATATAGTGGTTTTCAAAGAGAATATATACAGAGAGGAAATTCAATATTTCTTTACTACTGAAAATGTAAATGAGATCCTTGAAAATGGTTGGATAGGCATCATAGTTTTAAATGTATATATGAGGTATGTTTCAATGAATTGATTTTCTAAAAGCTGATCTATTGTGAAAATTATGACTAAATGCATTTTATATTGTTGACAGATGCATTTATGAAAATAGTTGAAGTAATTTTTCCATGAGCCAAGATTTGGACTCATTAGTCCTCATATCACATCAACACACCTTACAAAAATAGATCCATCAAAAATGGATGCAATAGTGAACAACTTGCTGAAAACATTTGAATACAAGATTACAGATGATAGACTTTTCCTAATACCGAACATGTAGGGGTAATACTCAACGATTAAAGAATACCAATTATATTTTCACTTCTTTTATTACTTTTTTTTCTTTTTAGGTAACATTTGTTTCTAATTGCGGTGAACTTGGATACTCCAAAGTTTTATTTTCTGGATTCGAATCAAGGATATCCATCAAACCAACCACACATGATGGAGTTTATGAATCTGTAAGACACTACATCTTACGTTTTAGGTCTAAAAATTATGTAATATAATTTATATTATCTTTTAATAAAGATTCTTTTATGATAGGGTGGTGTATCATTATCATCTAAAAAAAGAATGAGGATAGGGGCTAAGCATAAGGAGGCGATCAAGTACTACGTCTGGAAAAATATCAGGGTATATATAATAAAATTTGACTATCCAAACACATCTCAAACCAAGTTAGTTATTCTCCTAATAATCAATTTTTTTTGGAGTGTCCAAAACAGACAAAAAACAATGATTGAGGTTATTATGTTTGTAAATTTATGAAATAGATCGTTTTTCATCAACAAACTAGCATCCCTAAAGAGAAATTTTCAAAAACAACTACTAGTTAGTTTAAGTTATTTATTAATTCTTTTTTTATATTTTACAGTACTACTCTAACTGCCGAAAATCCTCATACTCATAAGATGATATAAATGTGTTCAGAAATGAGTGGGCCGCATACCTGATGGCAGATTGTACACAAATACAGTGAAGATCTTACTTGGGGACATATACAATTGGTGGTCATTTTTGAGAGGGGTTAAGGGGATAAAAAGATGAAATATTGTTGTATGTAAATGTTTGTAGGAAAATTTTAATTGTTATTAAATAAAACATCCTTTCTCCAATGAGTAATTTTCCCATTTTAACAGATGATATTCCCCAGTAACATGCAAGAATTCTAAACCAATCAAAGGGTCTCTATTTTGTTTAAAATGGACACGATTCTAAGTGAAAACAACAAATGACCTATGAAAATCTGACCAAACACATTCAGATTGTGTTGATCCTTTAGGAGAACGATCCAAGGGTCCTTTGTGATGTGTACGAGTCATCCCCGCCAAAATCTGAGGCATGGTGTGGCCACTAGCACTCAAAGGGACATTATTTTGATTAAAATGGACACGATTTTAATTTAAAACAACAACTCACCTAAAGAAATATGACCAAACACATTCGTATTTCCTTGATCTTTTATGAGAATGATCCAAGGGTCCTTGGTGACGTGTACGAGTCATCCCCGCCTGAATCTGTGGCACGGTATGGCTGCTAGCACTCAAAGGGTCCCTCTTTTGTTTAAAATGGACACGATTTTAATTGAAAATGACAACTGACCTACAAAAATCTGACCAACGCATTAGGATTGTGTTGATCCTTTAGGATAACAATACAATGGTACTTTGTGACGTGTATGAGTCATCCCCACCTCAATCTGAGGCATGGTGTGGCTACTATCACTCAAAGGGTCTCTCTTCTGTTTAAAATGGAAAAAAATTTAAGTGAAAACAACAACTGACCTACGGAAATCAGACCAAACACATTAGGATTGTGTTTATCCTTTAGTAGAACGATCCAATGGTACTTTGTGATGTGTACGAGTCATTACTTCCTCAATCCAAGGCACAGTGTGGCTGCTATCACTCAAAGGGTCTCTATTTTATTTAAAACGGACACGATTTTAAGTGAAAACAACAACTGTCATACATAAATCCTACCAAATGAATTAGTATTGTGTTGATCTTTTTTGAGAATGATCCACGGGTCCTTTGTGATGTGTACGAGTCAACCCTACCTCAATATGAAGCACAGTGTGGTTGCTAGCACTCAAAGGGTCTCTCTTTTGTTTAAAATGGACACAATTTCTTTTGAAAAAAACAACTAACCTATGAAAATCAGACCAACACATTCTTATTTACTTGATCATTTACGAGAACGATCCAAGGGTCCTTGGTGATGTGTAAGAGACATCCCTGCCTCAATCTGAGGCACGGTGTGGCCGCTAGAACTCAAAGGGTCTGTCTTTTGTCTAAAATTGACACGATTTTAATTGAAAACAAAAATTGACCTATGAAAATATGACCAAACGCATTTCGATTGCCTTGATATTTTATGAGAATGATCCATGGGTCCTTGGGGATGTGTATGAGTCATCCCCTCATTAATCTGAGTCACAGTGTGACCATTATCACTCAAAGGGTCTCTCTTTTCTTTAAAATGGACACCATTTTAATTAAAAACAACAACTAACCTATGAAAATCTGACCAAACGCATTTGGATTTCCTTGATCTTTTATGAAAACTATCCAAGGGTCCTTGGTGATGTGTATGAGTTAATACCTCCACAATACGAGGTACGGTGGGGCCGGTACCACTCAAAGGGTCTCTATTTTGTTTAAAATGTACACAATTTTAAGTGAAAACAACAACTGACCTACGGAAATCTGACCAAACGCCTTAGGATTGTGTTGATCCTTTAGGATAACGATTGACGGGTCATTTTTGATTTTTATGAGTCATCCTAGCCTCAATTCGAGGCACGGTGTGGTAGCTCGCACTCAAAGGGTCTCTATTTTGTTTAAAATGGACATGGTTTTAATTTAAAACAACAACTCACCTACGAAAATCCAACGAAACACATTTTTACTGCCCTGATTTTTTATGAGAATGATCCAAGGGTCCTTGGTTATGTGTACGAGTCAACCCCGCCTCAATCGGAGGAATTTTGTGGCCGATACCACTCATAGGGTCTCTATTTTGTTTAAAATGGACATGATTTTAAGTGAAAACAACAACTAACCTACAGAAATCCAACCAAACACATTAGGATTGTGTTGATCCCTTAGGAGACCGATCCAAGGGTCATTTTTGATAGGTACGACTCATCACCGCCCCAATCTGAGGCACGGTGTGGCTACTATCACTCAAAGGGTCTCTATTTTGTTTAAAATTGACACTATTTTAATTTAAAACAAAAACTCACCTATGGAAATCCAACCAAACGCATTCATATTGCCTTGATAATTTTTGATAATAATCCAAGGGTCCTTGGTGATGTGTAAAAGTCATCCTTTCCTCAATACGAGGCACAGTTTGGCCGCTAGCACTCAAAGGGTCTCTCTTTTGTTTAAAATGGACACGATTTTAATTGAAAACAACAAATGACCTATGAAAATCCAACCAAACGCATTCATATTTCCTTGATCCTTTAGGATAACGATCCAAGGGTCCTTGGTGACATTTAAGAGTCATCCTCGCATCAATCTGAGGCATGGTGTGGCTGGTACCACTCAAAGGGTCTCTATTTTGTTTAAAATGGACACGATTTTAAGTGAAAATGACAACTGACATACGGAAATCCAACCAAACGCATTTTGATTGTCTTGATCCTTTAGGATAATGTTCCACGGGTCCTTTTGGATGTGTATGATTCAACCCCACCTCAATCTAAGTCACGGTGTGGCTATTATCACTCAAAGGATATCTCTTTTGTTTAAAATGGATACAATTTTAATTGAAAACAACAACTGACCTCTGAAAATCCAACCAAACACATTCGGATTGTCTTGATCCTTTAGGAGAACGATCCAAGGGTCCTTTGTGATGCGTATGAGTTAACCTCGCCTCAATTTGAGGCACGGTGTGACCGCTAGCACTCAAGGGGTCTCTCTTTTGTTTAAAATAGACACGATTTTAAGTGAAAACAACAACTGACCTATGGAAATCCAACCAAACATATTCGGATTGTGTCTATCCCTCAGGAGAATGATCCACTGGTCCTTTGTAATGTGTATGAGTCATCCCTGCTTTAATTAGAGGCACGATGTGGCTGCTATCACTCAAAGGGTCTCTGTTTTGTTTAAAACGGACATGATTTTAAGTGAAAACAACAACTGACCTACGGAAATCTGACCAAATGCATTCATATTATGTTTATCCTTTAGTAGAACGATCCACACGTCCTTTTTGATGTCTATGAGTCATCCTATCCTCAATCTGAGGTACAGTTTGTCCGATACCACTCAAAGGGTCTCTATTTTGTTTAAAATGGACACGATTTTAAGTGAAAACAACAACTGACATACAAAAATATGACCAAATGCATTCGGATTGTCTTGACCCTTTAGGATAATGATCCACAGGTCCTTTGTGATGTGTACGAGTCATCCCAGACTCAATAAGAGTCATGGTGTGTCTAGTACCACTCAAAGAGTCTCTATTTTGCTTAAAATGGACACAATTTTAAGTGAAAATAACAACTAACATATGAAAATATGACCAAATGAATTCAGATTGTCTTGATCCTTTAGAAGAACGATCAAAGGGTCCTTTTTGACGTGTACGAGTCAACCCAGCCTCAATCTGAGGCAAGGTGTGGCCGCTAGCACTCAAAGGGTCTCTCTTTTGTTTAAAATGGACACAATTTTAATTGAAAACCACAACTGACGTACGGAAATCAGACCAAACACATTTTTATTGTCTTTATCCTTTAATAGAAATATCCATGGGTCCTTTGTGATGTGTAAGAGTCAACCCCACCTCAATATGAGGCATGGTGTGGCCGCTAGCAATCAAAGGGTCTCTATTTTGTTTAAAATGGACAGAATTTTAATTGAAAACAAAAAATGGCCTATGAAAATCTGACCAAATTAATTAATATTATCTGGATCCTTTAGGAGAATGATCCAGGTGTCCTTTGTGATGTGTAAAAGTCAACCCCACCTCAATCTGAGGCACGATGTGGCCGCGAGTACTCAAAGGGTCTCTCTTTTGTTTAAAATGGACACGGTTTTAAGTGAAAACAACAACTGACCTATGGAAATCTGAAAAAATGCGTTCAGATTGGGTTGATCATTTAGGAGAACAATAAACTAGTCCTTTTTGATGTGTACGAGTAATCCCTACCTCAATCTGAGGCATGGTGTGGCAGCTATCACTCAAAGGGTCTCTATTTTGTTTAAAATGGACATGATTTTAAGTGAAAACAACAACTGACCTATGTAAATCTGAGAAAATGCATTCGGAATGTGTTGATACTTTAGGATTAATATCCAAGGGTTCTTTTTGACGTCTACGAGTCATCTCTGCCTCAATCCGAGGCAAGGTGTGGCCGGTACGACTCAAAGGGTATCTCTTTTGTTTAAAATGGACACACTTTTAATTGAAAACAAAAACTGACCTACAAAAATCTGAAAAAATGCATTCGTATTGTCTTTATCCTTTTTAGAATGATTCAAGGGTCATTTGTGACATGTAAGATTCAACCCCTCCTCAATCTGAGGCACGGTGTGGCCTCTAGCACTCAAAGGGTCTCTCTTTTGTTTTAAATGGACACAATTTTAATTGAAAACAAAAAATGACCTATGAAAATAAAACCACACGCATTCAGATTGCCTTGATCTTTTATAAGAATGATTCAAGGGTCCTTGGTGATGTGTACGAGTCAACCCTTCCTCAATCCGAGGCACGGTGTGGCCGGTACCACTCAAAGGGTCTCTATTTTGTTTAAAATGGACACGATTTTAAGTGAAAACAACAACTGAACTACAAAAATCTGACCAAACGCATTAGGATTATGTTGATCATTTATGAGAATGCTCCACGGGTCCTTTGAGACATGTATGACTCAACCCTGCATCAATCTGAGGCACAGTGTGGCTTCTAGCACTCAAAAGGTCTCTCTTTTGTTTATAATGGACACAATTTTAATTGAAAACAACAACTAACCTATGAAAATCCGACCAAACGCATTCGGATTGACTTTATCTTTTATAAGAACAATACAAGGGTCATTGGTGATGTTTAAAAGTCCTTCCCACCTCAATTCAAGGCATAGTGTGGCCGCTATCACTCAAAGGGTCTCTCTTTTGTTTAAAATGGACACGACTTTAATTGAAAACAGCAACTGACCTATGAAAATTTCACCAAATGCATTATTCTTTCCTTGATCTTTTATGAGAACGATTAAAGGGTCCTTGGTGATGTGTAAAAGTCATCCCTGCCTCAATCCGAAGCACGGTGTGGCCAGTACCACTCAAAGGGTCTTTATTTTGTTTAAAATAGACACGATTTTAAGTGAAAACAACAACTGATGTAAGAAAATCTGACCAAACGCATTCATATTGTATTGATATTTTAGGAGAACGATACAAGGGTCCTTTTTGACGTGTACGAGTCAACCCCACCTCAATAAAAGACACGGTGTGGCTGCTAGCACTCAAAGAGTCTCTCTTTTGTTTAAAATGGACACAATTTTAATTGAAAACAACAACTGACCTATGAAAATACAACCAAACACATTCGGATTGTCATGTTACTTTAGGAGAATGATCCACGGGTCCTTTGTGACGTGTAAGTGTCAACCCCGCCTCAATATGAGGCACGGTGTGGCTTCTATCACTCAAAGGGTCTCTCTTTTGATTAAAATGGACACGATTTTAAGTGAAAACAACAACTGACGTATGAAAATCCAACAAATCGCATTTGAATTGTGTTTATTTATTTCAGATAATGATTCAATGGTCCTTTGTGACGTGTATGAGTCATCCCTGCCTCAATCCGAGGCACGTTCGGGCTGTTATAACTGAAAGGGTCTCTCTTTTGTTTAAAATGGACACAATTTTAATTGAAAACAACAACTGACCTATGGAAATCCGACCAAACACATTCAGATTGTCTTGATACTTTAGGAGAATGATCCACGAGTCCTTTGTGACATCTAAGAGTCAACCACGCCTCAATCCAAGGCACAGTGTGACCGGTACCACTCAAAGGGACTCTCTTTTGTTTAAAATGGACATGATTTTAATTGAAAACAACAACTGACCTACGGAAATCCAACCAAAAACATTCATATTGTGTTTATCCTTTAGGAGAAAAATCCACGAGTCCTTTGTGACATGTATGAGTCATCCCCACCTCAATCCGAGGCTCGGTGTGGCTGCTATCACTCAAAGGGTCTCTCTTTTGTTTACAATGGACATAATTTTAAGTGAAAACAACAACTGACAAACGGAAATATGACCAAACGCATTTGGATTTCCTTAATCCTTTAGGAAAATGATCCATGGGTCCTTTGTGACATCTATGAGTCATCCCCACATCAATCTGAGGCATGGTGTGACCGTACGACTAAAAGGGTCTCTCTTTTGTTTAAAATGGAGATGATTTTAATTGAAAACAACAACTGACATACGGAAATCCAACCAAACGCATTCGGATTGTGTTGATCCTATAGGAGAACGATCCAAGGGTCCTTTTTGATCTGTAAAATTCATTCCTGCCTCAATTCAAGGCATAGTGTGGCTGCTAGCACTCAAACGGTCTCTCTTTTGTTTAAAATGGACACAATTTTAATTGAAAACAACAAATGACCTATGAAAATCCGACCAAACGCCTTCGGATGTCATTTATATTTTATGAGAATGATCCAAGGGTCCTTGATGATGTGTGGGAATCATAATTAAGTGTTTTATATATTTTTTGTTAAATAATTTGTTCAACCCATGTTATCCCCAAACCGAAAGGGTTCAAGCCACATAGAAAATACATTAGGGTTATGGGGCATTAAATTCCATAAAGGGAATCCAACAAGGATGGATTGTGGAAGCAAAGTTATTTAATTGTGAATGTCGAGGTAGGTGGTTGAGTAGAAGATAATATTGGGACATTAGGATATTATGTGCACTAACAGATGAGGGACATCACTTGTATGCGTCGTATTGTGAGGTTGTATGATTCCACTAACTATAATATGACTTGATTATAAATATAAAGTAAGGGTAACATGTATATGGATGTGGGATCCCATTTAATTATCATATGTTTGATGAAGTGAGATTAAGGGATTGTAAATTAAAAAAAATCATTTCAACACTCACCACTCATGTTCCCTTAATCATACATTCCCCTGATGGAACTGTCATAGACTACCACCCTCAAAATCACTATGCCACCAGGGTATCTCAGTTTAGTATTACATAGATTCTAATGAGATAGCTCATCATCTAGCCAAAATTATATTATCAATGTCAGAAGATGTCGTGGATGACATATAGAGACTGGGATGACCCCCAAGAATTTCATATATTGTGAAAAATCCATGAATGATAACATGAAATAAATTAGACAACTATGATGTCCAAATAAATAAACAAAAGTTGCATATCCATGGTGACACCATTTCTGGTTTTGTTTTGTCATAGTATCACAATGGAATCTTTAGAGAAGAATATGTGGCATTGGATAATTTACACCCACTACATCGCGGACTTGACCATTGTGTCATCACAATCATGGGGCTTGAACAAAAGGTTGTGGATACACTATATAAATTACATAAAAAATTGTGGATAATTTTAACCAGAGTTTATGATAAGAATATCTGATATATTGTTTAAATTATTCCATAGAGGTTACAAATGTGGTAGTGTTGCGTTTTTAAAGGATAAGGGGTTGACAACATTATTCTTTCTGATGGGCTAGGGGTAAATGAAGAATGATAACAGAAATTCTTCTACATTGTAGATACTAGCCACCCTAGTGAGGTTTTGAATATGGAATTTGAGTGTTTTTTTTGGATGAAAGAGTTATTATCAAGGGGGATATAGATTTACCAACTCTAGGAAGAGGCATTCATGATGGGAATCAGATTCCATAACGGGTATTCCCCCTGGTTTCTGTTCATTTTGTAAAATCTGTTTCAATATAATATAAAATAATTGATATCCATGTGATTTCTAAAATATACATCAATTTTCATTGGAGAAAATTATGGAAACCTATGAATGAGGGCCTCATATTCCTATAATAATGATGGAGAACTCCAAAAACCAATGACAACATTTTAACGAATCTAAATTGTGATACGAATAAATATAGAGAAGGATGGGAATTTATAATAGAGATAAAATGAATTAAAAATAGAAAGGGGATATAATAGATTAATATATATATAAAGATGAGGGGAAGGCTACTATAAAAAGGGGAAGACAACATGATAACTCTGATGGTGGAAGATGTGGAGAAGGCTTGGATGTCGAATTAGCTTCTTTCTTCTGTGGATATCTTATGTGTTGTACTTTTTTATTCTCATAATGTATTCTACCACTAAGAACTTCATTATTTATTCTTTAGAAGATGAGTGTAGATTATGATTGATTGGTAAGGGATGGTGACCTTTTATAGATTCTATAGTAAAAGGGTTAAATAGATAATTTTATGTACTTAATTAACTTATGAATTATACGTTAATGGTGTACGGGTATACATGGTTGAATAAGATTATGATTTATGTGTTAATTTTGTATGGATATACTTGATTTAGTTAGCTTATTGAGATTCTGGTTTTTTTGCAGGTGTTTAGGTGTGCTGCTATATATTATTTCATAGTAGTAGACATGGCATTTATCAGTGATTTTTTAGCGCTTATAAATGGTGATTTTAAAGCACTGATAAACTAAACCTTTATCATCTCTAATGAAGAACTAATAAATGATCAGTTTATGAGTACTAAAGAAGCACTCATAAAACATGCACTTATCAGTGCTCTTTTAGCACTGATAAAGGGTTGTTTTATCAGTGCTCTTTTAGCACTAATAAAGTATACATTTATCAACGCTGATAAAGTACCCCTTTATCAGTGCTCAGTAAGAACTGATAAAGGGTGCCCCCCTTTATCAGCACCGAGCTTTACATCACTTTTTTAGTGCTGTTAAATCATGTTTTTAGCGCTGTTAAAACCTGTTTTTGTAGTAGTGTATAACATATATTGACATTATATGACCCAAAAATGAACCATTTTATTTAACATTTAGAGTCTTTAAATTTTTATTATTGATTATCCTAGATTATGCTATTTTGTACAATTTTCTAGTGGAATTCATGCACTTCCTTTCTCTTTGAATAGATAATAATATCATCTATAAATACTACCATAAACTGATCAAGGTAATATTTGAAGACTCTATTCACTTGATCCATGAATATAGAAGGGGATTTAGTAGGACTGAAATGCATCACATCATATTCATAGTTCCTATACCTTGTAAATAATTATTTTTTGGTTATATCCTCCATTACACTCAATTGATGATATCCATAATGAAGGTCAATTATGTAAAATTATTATGTTCTTCACAGTTGATCAAAAAATTCACGAATACAAGGAATTTGATACTTGTTCTTGATTGTGATCTTGTTCAACTCCAGATAATCCATGTAGAGTTTCATTGATCCATATTTATTTTTCAAAAAAAAATATATGAACCCCATGGTGACACAATTGGGTGAATGAATCCATTATCAATGTCTTCTTGGAGTTTATTATTAAATTCCTAACTCAATAGGGTCTATTCCATATGAAGTAATCAAAATTATTGTAGAACCAGGTATGAGTTCTATTGAGAACTCAATTTCACATTTTGGTGGAAGGATAAGAAACTCTTCTGGAAAGACATCCAATTTTTTTGAACAATATGAATATAACTGATGTCATGTTTCCCCCAACCATTACAGTCAAACACACCATCTAAGTGTGAATTCCAAACTATACAAAAGAAGTAATATCCATAAGAATTTCTTACTTATCATCACATTGATATAAAATTATAGGTCGGTTTAGAATAAAATACCTAAATTCCCTTCCTTAACAATTTACATGGGATTTATATAGATAAAACCAATAAAATCCTATGATAAATCAAACTAAACCAAATAAATAATGACAATATTTTTAGAAATTACATTCCAAGAATCCTCAATACAAACAGAATCATAGAATTGAGATGAAAAAACCACACCATTGAGGGTTTTTACTGAAAATTCCACAACTAATAATTTGGGTGGAATCATAATACCCCTAGAAAATTCTTTAGATATGAATGATTTGGTTGATACAATATCAAATAAGACATTAACAGCTCTAAAGTGAATGGTAATTGTAACTTTCACTACACCATTATCAAAACCCTCATTAGAAATTGTGATTTTATGAGATTTCCCCTTGTCCCTTTCCTTAAAGGATTGCTGACAACAATCATCATCACTAACCCTTAGGTATGGGAACGGGTCAACATAATACCAATTCTCCTTACACTTGAAGTACTAATGTATGGGAGGTGCATTCTATGAAGGGTTCTCTCTATTCATATCATTTTCCAACTTCTTCCCATCAGTTGGAAAATAAATTTCCTAATGTTATTCCCATCCAAACATAAAAACTTTTATTAGACCCCATAAGGCAATACCCTACATTATTATTTCCACATTTATAGTATAAAGAAAATATCATATTCTAATCTCCATGGTTTTTATATTTTCATTTGAACTCAATATTTATTTTCTTGTCAAAACTGTGATATTGATATCTTACTCCAACCTCTATTTCAACCTTTAATCCAAAATTCACAATCTATTCATAGATACTTAAGTATCTTATGGCTACCACCCTTTTGAGACATTTATTTAAGCCAATGAAAAATCGGTCGACCTTAGTTTTGGGTTGGATGATAATTCTAGAAGCATGCCTTATAATTATTCTAAAATTATCCTCATAGGTAACAAAAAATTCATCATCCTTTCCTTTAACTCAAGGAATTCATTTTCCATCCCATTATAATGAACATTATGAAATTTTTTATTGAATAATATGGTATTGAACTTATCCCAATACAAGGAATCAATTTCGTCTTTATTTCTCATATTCTTTATTAGAGTCCCTTACTAGTCTGCTTCACCATCTAAATGATAAATAGACAAAATGAAGTTTTCTTAATACAAACACTAGAGGATAAAAAATAGATTTTCAGTGGTACCGATCCACTGTTCAACCACAAGTGGATCAGAAGACCCACAAAAAGAATGTGGACATTTCCACATGAAGGACTCAAACAAATGTTTTTCCCTCATTTACTAATTTGGAAGTCCATCATGATTCATTTCTAGAGAATGTTGGTTGAGAATTAGAGTGATATTTTTCATTATAACTCCCATAGAATTAGGTTTCTCATGAATAAGATCATTTCATTGTCCATATTAATCACCATTAATGTGGTTCCTTCATGATAGAGTCATTAACTAAAACAAAAAATCCTAGTGTAAGAAACAATTATCACAGTGATCAACCACCTAATCTTGAAAAATCACATATGGGATGTCTAAATTATAACACCTTGATTAATATATGAATCCTTAGGTTTATCCAAGGTAATTCATAGGAGTCATCTATTAAAATTATTTAGGATGGTTTGTAAAGGGTTTTTAAATTCCAAAAGAATATAACCTGAGAGTGTTAAACTCAGTGTGTAGAAGGACCTGTTGTTGTGCACCAGTTCTCGATCGAGTCTATCTCAATATAGTGTTTTTGTGGTTGTTACCACTATATAATTTTGTGACAGATCTTGATTTAATTTTAGTATCTATACATATATGTGTTTCTAGGAAAACACTTTCTCTATCCTTCACCAAAATTCCAAGACATTTTTCTATACTTTTCCTCATCCTTAAACATATCCTTATATATGTCCATAGGTTTCTCACTATATTTTTCTCATCCTACATTCCTAAGGTTAACTAAACTTTTGATCTGATACCAACTATAGAAACCCTCACATAACATGCATTAATATTACTATATTTTTCATGAATAATTTATATATCACACAAATAGATTCCCAAATACCATATTATTTCAGTGCCTTTGGAAATATGTGAATGTAAACACTAGAATATAAGTGAACTAAATTACCTCCAACCATGTTCTCTATGATGATCACACATCATAGACACATCATATATAATACACATATTCATAATATAGGGAAAGGAAACATATGAAAGGGTGATCTTAGATGATCAATAAGGTTAAACGAGGGAGATATCTAATAATAATCATTAACATAAAGGTATGAGAACATGATAATAACATTAGATGATCATATAATGCATATCAAAGATAATATACCTGATTCATGGTCTAAATATTGGTAGTTTGTAAGACATTAATCATGAGGGAATCAAGATCATAATCTATAAAAGCATAACTTAAGAATAATACATGGAATTGTGTAAGATACATAAACATGTAATATCAATCCATATAAGTCAAGGTGCATTTC
This sequence comes from Viscum album, assembly GCA_963277665.1. NCBI lineage: Eukaryota > Viridiplantae > Streptophyta > Magnoliopsida > Santalales > Viscaceae > Viscum > Viscum album. The sequence goes on from OY728166.1 coordinate 790,601,589, forward strand.
ACAGACTTATTCAGTAACTTTATAGGGACTACACCTACTGGGAGGGAAACACCACCATCCCTAGTTGTAGTCCTTTCCATATAGTGGAATAGGGGGAACCTTCATATCATAGTGGAATGGGTTTCCCCTTCATTCCATAGGGGATCAAGCTCTTCTACTAGTTTCATATAATTATATCATGAGATATAAATCATTATGAAATTCATTAAGGGGAGATATAGGTCACACCAATCTCATAATGAAATCATACATATCTGTTCAACTAGATCATAAATATTCATCATATCATAATGCATAAAATGAAATGGGTATCATAAACATGTCATCATATCAAAAAATGGGGAAAATTTATAGGTTTCATAATCATTTCATCACGTATATCCCATGAAAAGAATTGGGTTTCATAAGCATATAACCCATGGAAAAGAAAGAGGTGTCATATAAATCATTCCATCAAAACATAAACCATTCAGAGAAATAATATGAATAGTCCCATTTGATTATATCTTCATAAAATTATGAGTAACACCAACAGACTTTCTATTATATGAAAAATAATTTTGAAATACCATTTGAAATCATTTCTTGTGTAAAATATAATTTATTCTTTAAAAAATTATTTTTAAAACATAAAACATTTTTGAAAATATTTTTGTTTGAAAATAGATTTTAAAACAATAATAGAACTTCAAAATACATTTTCCATGATAATAATATTAAAATATAATTTCATAAAAATATTTTTGAAAACATTTTTTAAAACATGGTTTTTGAATAAAATAGATTTCCGACCAAAGATATAAATAATGTAAGATTTTCTTAAAGACATTTCCTTAATTAAATTTATTATAAAAGAGAGGAATAATTGTACCAATAAATTAAGATATCATGAATAACCATATCATAATAAAATTCATGATAGTTATTTCAATATTGATCATAATTATTTTTCAATGGAAGCATAATTAAAAACAATCTCAATAAAAGAAGAGATTCTAGAAACAAACTCTTACCACATTGTTAACATTAAATAATAATCCCCATGAGAGAATAAAGTTACATTAATATTATAATATCATGATAATAATAATATTAATTATATAACATGTCGTAGTGAAAATTTATACACCTTGTAAAATAATATAAGTGCATAACAAAACATGTGTCTTGAAGAAGGAAAATTGATACAAAATTACATTACCGATTTGGTTACTTTTTAACTATAAAACAGATAAAAGAGAGATAACTAAATGGATATGTAAATAAAAAACTTTAAGGATAATAATCATAGAATTATTTTATTTGTGGTATATACACATCCCAAAAGAAACTAAGGGTGAATAGGTATTAAGTTGAGCAGAAATAAAAGTGAGACTAGAAATCATGTTACCTTATGTCTTGAATTTTTTCATACTCATTAAAAAATCCTATATAATAAATATAAGATTATTAAAAATATATTAAAGACCCAAATTTATTTATCTCATTCAATATATTATTTAATTATGACCTTATATTACCCATTTATTAACAATTTCATATTAAATTTAGGCTTTGGGTAATAACCTCTTTGTTTTTTATATGTGTTTTGATTTGTAATATTATTGGTCCTCCTACTTATATCAGGATTTAATCATATCCCAAATTATAACCACGATATAAATATCATATATATTCATTATATATTTATTAAAAATAATCTATAAAACATAGAAATATAAAGTGAAAAACATTATTCCGGTAGACGATAGGTTGTACGTATGCATGAATGTTCTTTCCATTTTCTCATCATATACAGAGAAAGAAAGTAAATGATATATATATATATAATATCATTACAGTATATTTATTATGTCATATATGGCATATAATATCACTAAAACCATTCTTAATACATTACATGTAATGGTAGAGTGAATCACATCGCTTTAAGGTTCCAGTAGTCCACATGTCCACAATCGAATTTGTCATATTTAAAAAAATGGGAAGCATAAAGGTGTTTGTTATTTAATATTTACATAAGCAAAAATAAATCATAAATATCATATAAAAAAATTCCAGCATAATCCCCAACCATTAAATGTTGAAATAGAAGAACGAACAACATCAGTTCACGAGGCTGCAATTCACCGTACACATGAACGACGATTGCATATCCCATTTGATGGAAGGGTGTGTGTGTATTGGTAATAAACTTATCATAAAATTATATAAGTATAATTATTATACTTATATTATTATATAATCATCGAATAATAATATTTTAGGGGGTTTAGAAATAAAAAAAAATGATGGTGGAAGGGTGTTACATTTTCTTTTGGTAACTTCTTTTGGATTTAAGAAAATGGATTCCCTTGTTAGATATATGCCAAAATGGGGTATTATAAGATTAAGGTAGGTAATTTATGATGGTATTTTGTAGGAATCATCCCATAATAATGGATTTAGAGGTTTGAAGAGAGATCTAAAATGTGGTGGCCTTTTATTAGTGGGGAAAACGACGGATTGGGTATTCGGGAATATATTTGAATTCTAACAACAATTTTCTAATCCCAAAAGGGTTTCAAATGAGCTATTATAAATACTAATAGGTTTATTGTCATAAATATTTCCATAAATAAATTTTTAGACATGTTTATTTCATTTTTACACGTTATTTTCTAAGTTTAGTCACTAATTAATCTCATTTTTACCATAATCAATTTAATTAATTTTAACTACATTCACTAATATTTATGGTCAAAAAAAATTTGACCATATTATAACCTGTAATTTTTTATGATTAAAAATATTTATTTATGTTTTCAAAATTCTAATCACATTAGTGGAAACAATTAATTTAAAATTAATCTGGCAGCCCGGATGAGATGATGTGTTTTTAACGTGAAAAACGTTCAAAAGATAGAAATGATTTTACATCCAATTTCAATGTGAAATTAGTTATAATAACCAAAATTGGATTTATGGATTAATAATTGATCTAATTATACATTAAAAAATAATTAAAATATAAATAAAATATATAAGTAAATTGGATAAAAAATAAGTTTTGAATTATAATTTAGTATTTTTCACTATTCATCCAAAAAATTTTGTTTTTCTGAAAAATCCTAAAAATTAACCTTTATATAATTTTGAAATTGTGAATTCCAAAATTATCAATTAAAAAATTATGTTTATTTTATATAATTAAATTAATAAATTTATCTAAAATTAATTTTATTATTGTTCACATAAGGATATAAAAGGATGTTCTTTTGAGAAAATATTACTTTTATCCAGACATATTAAATTTACAAAAATTAGATTTCATTATAAATATGTTTTATTTATTTGAAACCATTATTTATAATATTTTAAAAAAAATATAACTATTCATATTACTATGTTTTTTGTATGGGTTATAATTATCTTGTTTAACTTATTATATTACTAAAATGTTGTTCTTTAGAGACTTATTATTGGGTTTAATGCAAGCAAAGCCAAAACTGCACGTAGAAAAAGTACAACATTTTGTAGAATTAAAAACAATCCATCATATAAATTTAATTTATTTGAAAACCATTCATATAAACTTGAGGTGTTACAATTATAAATAGTAGCCCTATTAATTTTTTTTACCAAGGTAAAGGTAAAATGGGCTAATTAAGATTAAAAATAAAGTGATAAGGCTTAAAACTCATTAAAGAACTTACCTTTAATTAATTCTATGATTATATTTAATCTATAATCTTGAGAAACTGATAAATATTACCTCTTGTTTCTATTTAACATTTTTATCGACCTTTATACTATTCAAGTAAAAGTTTATATAAAAAATGTAACATTCATACTTCTAATATCTATAATATTTTTCAATAGAGATAAAATTGAATTATGTTTAGTAATAAATGATTATTTTAAATATGAATTAATTTCTTTTTACATGGTAATTTATTTTTATTTTTTAATAACACAATAGTTAACTTAAATTCTTATGCAATGTTGACATAATGTTTTTGCAAGAAGTAGAAAAATCAAGTAAATTACTTAAAAAATATATAAGTTGTCTTTTGGATGAGTTATATTATAAAAAAAATTATAGATTCAAATATCTCATTATATATGTGTTAAAGTCTTTTTTTCTGATTCTATACCTTTCATGTTGTTTTAAAAGTCAAATTGTGGGAATAGTACATAAAACAACATTAATAATATTTTATGTTACGTAATATATTATTAAGTTATTAAAAATTCATAAAAATGTTGATTATGGAAAACTAGAATAGTAAATGGTTTTAAATGTAATCTCATTCCCATTTATGAGACATTTTCACCATATAAGTTAAATTATTACCCATTAATATTGAAAAATTCATCACCAAATTTACAGTTAAAATTGGGTTTCCAAGGGGTTAAACCAAAATATAAGGTTTAAAGTGATATTTAAACCAGAAAAATTAGATTTTATGATTATATTAAGACCATATATTCCTCATACTTTACTAAATGTTATTTTTTAACAATTTTACATGATTTAGACACATATTATATTATAATATATCATGTATGTCAAAAAAATAGCATTAGAGATATTTTATAATAAATAATATTTTATTAAATGACTTAAAATTAATAAGAATAATTTACTCAACAAATTGAATTTTATGTGTTTCAAAATATCATCCATGGTATATTTATGGGTCACATTTTTTATTGTATCTTTAATGACCAATAAATAGTGAAAAACATTGATATCATGGTAATTGTCCAAAGGGTTAATGGGGGTTAAAACAAAGATATAAGGGTGGAAACATAACCAAAACATGTCTAAATTTTATTAAATAATATAATTTAGAATCATACTCATACTATATTATAATTATATAAATTTGAGCCTATTTTCAGGGAATATAAATTTATATTAATTTAATGTTTTATGTAATTTTAAGAGTACCCTTCCCCCTCACATATAAACGGGGGCCTCCTATCCTCACTTCCTAAAACATTTTGATCCTTATAGTTCAGCTAAGACCTATAATAATACCTTCATAGATTCATCCCACAAATTTTAAATCTTATTATATTTCAAAAATAATTTTTTTCATGGGTTAGGTTTAATCCAAAAGTGGCTTTCAAGGTTTAATATCTAATCCAAAAGAGTTTTCTCAACAAAGAGTAATAAAACATAACTGAGTGTTTTAGTTTGTATTTATCCTTATACCAAATCTAAATATGTGGTATCCCTTCCAAAATAAATAATTTCACATCTAAAATATACTGAATTATTATTATGATGATGTAACTACCATTACCTACCTTCTCCCCATCTGTTGGAAAATGATAACGTCTCCCGAGCGTATGTGTGGACTACCACCACCAAAAATCTATGTGATTCATTTTTCAATAAAGATTTACTGGGATGGTAAAAAGGAGAAATTTAATTAATATATTTGATATATTTGATATAATAATTTGTCTATAATGTTGAATTATTATTTATATTTAATTTTTTCCATTCGTTGAAAAATGAGAACAACGTTCATGCGTATGTACAACCTACCATTTCTATGAACAGTGTAATTTATTTTTATATCTATAAATTATATATATATAAATATATATAATGAATATATATTATATTTATATCATGATTAACAATTTGGATAAAATATAAATACTATCAAATTATAAATACTGGGTCTTCTAAACTAAAACCTGTATGAAAAACGAAGCTGTTATCACATGTACCAGTGATTTTCTTACAGAATTATTAATGTAATATTGATAAAATGTTATAAGTAAATCATAGATAGTATGATATATATATATATATATTATGGTTCTGGAACATATTTATAATAAATAAATATTCACCGTACTGAAATATCAAATTAGTCGTGGGTTTTTAATGGTGGTATAATAAACCGATTCAAAAAATTTTTGAAATAACATTGTGGAGGTCTGTTAAAAACCATTGCTAAAACATTTTCAGTTTTCCAAAAACACAAAACTTTTTCAACCTGAATCCCCCTCTCCCCCTCTACATCAATACCCCCACCCCTGAGCCCCATGATCACCTCGAGCCACTAAGCCCAGCCCCTCGCCACCAGTAGCAATACAGAGACGCTGATACCCCCTTCCCCTACCGACTCCTAATCCTAATCGTGAGCCACCGACACCCCCTTACCCTGCTGACACCCCCTCCCAATCATGAGATTCTGAAACCCCCATACCCCCTCCCCAATCCCCCTAATCTGAATCCCTAGACATTGAGCTCTCTCTCACCTGAACCGCCATTGTTGATGCTCCCCTATCCACCGCTCCACTACAGGTCCCCCTCATCCACTTTCTACTATAGGATCCTTCTTCCTCATTGATTTTAGATCATCATTTTGTCATATTATTATACTAGTATTGAGGTAGGAACTTTTATGTAATTTATTTTTCTTTTTATTAATATAATGATGGAATTAAAATTTATGTATTTTTTCCGTTTTAAATCCTAATTGGTCTCTTTTTATGAAAAAATGACCTAGTTTGAGAAAATTGTTTTGGGAAAGGATGTATTCATAGAGTGATTTAATGATTTGTTTTGTAATGATATCAATTTTTTCACTAATCTTGTTGGATTGGGTTTTGAAAATATAAACCTTCCTTTTAATAAAATTATGTTTATTCTCTAATGTTAATTTCATATGTTTTAATGCGTGTGTGCCTCCTTTAAATGTGTTCTGTAAGGATTTAACTAAAAATATTCTATGTTTTTTTTAAATGGTTTATCATATTGTATTTCAAAACATTGAAGTCATTTCTTATAGTTTTCGTATTCTTTTTTCAAAGGCCCGTTCAAATAACTAAAATCTGTTTTAAAGTAAACGAGTATGATTGGGTTTTAAAAAATTAACATTTGAATTAAATGTTTTATATTTTTTATATAATTATTTTTTACCAATATGGTTTTCTATAAAGGACCATTTGGAAAAATTTTATGTAAGTTATCTTATTTTTTAAATTAATTAAGAATTCCTTACATATGATTTTCATTGATGAATGGTTCTTAGTGAAAAGGATAATTGTTGATGAAATACGGGCTTTAGATATTGAGGGATCCTAGGGGTGGGGAGATATTGGAACTCTATATCCAATGGAATGTTGATTATTCATAATTATTCCATTGAGACCCATTATTAGGATCCCATTTTTATGAAACATAACTCACCACATTGATTGGTCAAGGGGAATCCATGGTAGAATAATGTGAAAATTTATATTTATTCTAGGATTTTATAGATTCAGACGCCAACTATAATCTACCTAGAAATTTGAACTTATGCTAGGAAATTTCAATGCGGAAGAAACTATTACCTGATTTGTTAAGCTTTCATACATTAAAGATACAAAATTGGAATGTATAAATTCATTTTTATATTTTTATTTCCTGTGATGGTATCAATAATTTACATAAGACTATATAATTATATTTGACCTCAAAAAATCGCATTGGTACATTCTATGTATCTCTGATCACTTTATAGTTACTCAACCATAGTTATTCCACCTTTTTACTCCTTATTATATCTATTTGATTGTTATGAGGTGCATTTTTTACTAATGTATCTTCCTTTATATGATGTATTCTTCATAAGTACATAGTACATACTCATTGCTTCAATATAAATTATTTACATTGGATTGTGATACCTTTTTAAAATATTTATTAAAATAACATATTTATTAAAATTGGGCTTCAATATGTATTTTTCTTCTTGGTTATCTTAATGGGTTTTAAATCAAAAATTAAACTCTTTTACACAATATTTTCCTCACAAATAGACTTTATATATTACAATTATAATTTTTAAAATGATTCATTATTTACTATGTGTATTTATATAGTAAAACATAATTTGAAATATTCATATTTTTCAACTAGTATATATTAATCTCTTAGAAGATAAATTACATAGACTGCTCGATGGGATCATGTTGGGATCTATTTTCACATATCTTGTATATACCACTTGATTTTTTTTGATTTAATAGTTTTATAACAAGGGGTAAAATTATCCACATCCTCTATTAATGGGATTTTTCTTTGTTTTATTAGGTTATGTGTCTTGAAAAATAGTGAGTGTTTGATGACCACTAGGGGATTGGTTATCGTGGTCTTGTTTTCCTTTTATGTCCCTGGGTTGTTTGTATCTTTTTTTATGGTTGTATCAGTATGAATTGGTTGTTATGATTTTTTATATGTTTCTTCTGTATCCTTTTTTTATATTATATTTTTTAGGTGAAATTATTCCTGAAGGATGTTTCTTGATGCGTAGGTGCTTGTATCTAACCCATGGGAATCAAGAAGTCCCTTTCGGCTAGTGGAAATTGGTACAAATTCTCATTCATATAGTTTTCTGGATCTATTTATCACATGAAAATATTATTAAAATAAAAAAAATTAATATATATATATTTATCTATATAATAACATAATTACTAATATTTTAATAAATTATAAATTTATTTAAATTATTGGGGTCTTTAATAGAAATAGTTCTAACTAAAAATATATCTAAATTTATGTCTATCAATCATTTTGTGTCAACATAGGTATCAAGAAAATTAATACCACCACCGAATATTAGAGTATTAAATAGTGATGAATATATTATATTTCAATAATTTTCTCGAACTATGAATATGAGAATATATAGGATCACATAGTACAATATATTGTTTTGGAATAGGAATACTCAATCATCCAAAAAATACAATATCATTAAATTGAAATTAGTCATTCTATCCTATATTTTGTGTATATTTATGTGCATTTTTATGATCACCATGATATGTTATTGATATTTTTCCTTTAACATGATTTTCTCTCAAATAGTATTGATAATTATTTTCTTTATGGAGCTGTTTATTAAGGATATTTAGAAAACTTATCAACTTAGGCATGAATTTTTAGATGAAATTTATATTCATATTTCAATTTAATCATTGAACCTACATAAATGATCTTGTAATATTTATATTGAAATATGTAATTTCTATAGCACATAATATAATCAAACAATAATTTACTAAGTATTATGTAATCCAATTATGATAACTTCAGTATTTAATAATACAAATGTAGTATAAGAATAGTTAGTGACATCTCTAGGAAATTTAATGGTGGCTAACACGAAGTCAGTTCTCAAAATAGAGAATTTATGTGATTATTCATGAGGTCCTCCACTACTAGCAATGCTTGTAAATCATTATGTGAAATCTCCTCTAGAACTTATATGACACTTCTTATATGACTATTCTTATAGCTACTTGGGTTATGGTATTTTCAATTCCATTTTTATATTTTAATATTTAGTAATAGTTATGTGTTTTAATTTTTTTAATAATGTGTAGGGACATTATGTTATATATGGATAAAAGCATGATAATCTTACTGAGGAAAACCCCGCATTATGCAAAGGGTTTGGAGCTGTTTTTAGATTTTTCAATTTCCATTCAATCTGTTGATGGCAGAATAATATTTCCACTCCCTAATTTTAAATTTATAAGATGTTTGAAGAGAGATGATGCTTCTGAACACTTGATATTAATGAAATTCCCCTCTCAGAATTTAGGTTTGATTTGGCTTGTGGAATAGAGCGTTATAGAATCTTTGAGAACTGACTTCAATTGACAGAATGCGATCCCAACTTCATAGGAAATGGAAAATTAAATGAAAAACCTTATTTATGATGAATTTAGAATTAAAAGACAACAACATCAAAATCAAAATAAATCAGAACAACCAATTGAGGGTGCTACAAAAATCAATGTAAAAAATGATGATTTTAAGACTATAAGACAACCAGATGAAGAATGTGACATATAATTGGATCTTCAACTTCATTTTTTTGGGACTAATGTAAGATAAATCATCACTGAGTAGACATATGAATTTCATGGTATAGTTGGATATTGAAATCAAGGGTTTTATAGTGGATGTTTGAAAAATTCAAAACATTGTTTTCTATTGAAGTTTAACCATATCAAATACCTATGTGGAATTATAAATATGGAAATGTCCATGATATTGGAATTTTTTCATGATGAATTTTCCAAAGAAAATATTCCTTAGCCTTTTTGTGATATAAAAAAGTTTTTAATAGGCTTGGACTATATTATACCAAAATACATGCATGTCCCAATGATTTTATGCTTTATTGGGGGAGTGGATTCATGTTGATAAGATAGAAAAAAATGTTCTTATTTTAGATGGTATTCAATGAGTAATGTTGGGAGTATAAATCAACATTCTATTATGAACAAGAAGATAAGGAACACACCTACAACAGTTTTTCATTACATTCCTTGAAAGCAGCGATTGCAAAGATTATTCATGTCATTGAAAATAGCCATGAACATGAAACGATATTCTATAGATAATAAAAATAATTGGTTAATGCGATATCCAAGAGATTAAAAATCATGGAAGATAGATAATTTATCCCCTATAAAGTTCTAATCTGATCCTAGGATTGTTCGATTGGGATTGTATGCTGATAGATTCAACCCATTGGGGAAATTGAGAACCAGTTATAGAATTTGGCCAGTTGTTTTGTCCCCTCACAATCTGCCACTATAGATGTGTTTGAAACAAAATTATTTTATCATTTTGATTATTATTCCTAGAAAAAAATTCATTGAAGTGATATGGATGTATAGAAACATCCTATAATTTAATAATTATGGGTGTTATAGAGAAATGATTTTGAAACATATGATGCATTTTTTAGAAAAAAATTAAAAATACATGATGCTCTAATGTGGACCATTAATGGCTTCCATGGATTGGGAATTTATTTAGTTGAAACAATTACATGGGTTTATATTGTTCGATTTTTAACTTTGATTTTGAGCTTGAAAAACTAAAACATATTAAAAAATGGTGCTTCCTATGTCATAAATTATTTCTCAATGTATCTCATAGATTTTGGCTAAACATTTCAAAACTCAAATGTTTTATTTATCATAGAACACCTCCATAGTTGTTGGAAATTTCTGAAATATTGGAATAACTTGTAAATGTTGAAACTGAATTTGGGAAGGTTCATAATTTTAATGATAGTAGGAAATGAGTATTTTGGGATTCTTTAAGGGAAATAAGAACACAAAAATGGAAGAACAAAAGTATATGCTTAAAATAACTCCTAATATGAATTTAATTTTTAGTGTAATAATATTGATGTTATGTATATTGGGAATAGTTTTTGTGAAAATTTGATCTTTACAATAATTAGTGACCATAAAAAATATAAAGAACATCTCAATGCTCAGAAACACTACCAAACAGTGAACATAAAACATGATCTCTCGCTAGATGATAAAGGAAAGTATGCTACAACAATTTCGGAAATGAAAAATATTGATAAAGATACATTACATTGAATTTTCAAGATATAAAGGTATCTAATGTGTATTAATGTAACATCTCAAGGTGTGTTAAATTAAATCATCATAGGTTACACGGATTGAAAAGTCATGATTCATATATTTTGATATAGCAGTTTCTACCATTAGAATTATGTACATTATTACATAAAAAGGATAATACTATTGTTCTTAAAATTTTCACCATATTTAGATAATTGTGTGAGAAAACTATAAAACCATTTGATCTTGAAAATATTTAGGAGATATTTGTATTCACACTATGTGAAATGGATATGATATTTCATTTTTTGATATTTAAGGTCAAGATGCTTTTAACTATGAATTTGGTTGAGGAAGCTAAATTAGGAAGCCCTATATATAACTGATGGATTTATCGAATTGAGAGGTAATTTATTTTTATGTTTCTAATTTATGTATTAAATTATTTTCATTTCTTTAAATACACTATTATGTTTTGTATTTTGTTATAGATATCGTGAGTATTTGAAATCATATGTAAAAAATAAAGCTCAACCAGATGGCTATATTTCTGAAGGATATTTGGAAATGGAGTTTATTAACACTTCTTACAGATACTTGGATGATATTGAGACAATATTCAATAAAGTTGGATGTGTTGAATGCATGTCGAATCAATCCCAACTACATGGGAAATCAAAAATCATTCCTACTATTTGATTATCAGTTGGGAGGATGTAAACTATCACATTGAAAAAATATAATTATTATAGGCACATAGATATGTGGTCCCAAATAGTGAAATTCTTTCTCATTTTATTGAATAGTTGAGGATACAAATAGAGAGATGAATAAGAGGCTGAACATGAAATTAGAAATACATAATTTTTTTAATAAAGTGGATGTAGAGTGGTTTGAATTATGTGTATGTTCATAAATATTGAAATCAATATGGATATTAAGTTCACACATATATTCGGTAAATATAATGATGTGTATTACTTTTTTTAGATCATGAATATTGATACTCTATACGAGTTTTCAGAATATTTAAGGTTTGTTGCTTAAGGTCCTCTGAAACAGTCTTGAATGTTTGACAATTACAATGTAACTAGATTTATATTTCATATAATCAATTGGGGAGAGGGATTGAAAACACAGAAGAGTGGTATATTTACATTTTTTGAATTGGTAAATGATAGAAATTTTACTAATATTATTTAATTAAAATACCACATAAATTTTTATTTGTATTATTCAAATGAAATTGGGATGATATTATCAGGGGTGTTAAAAGAGATTCCATGCAATTTACTTCTATTAACTTTTCTTTATTTTAGGATGTTGGTGACTAGGAATTACATGATCTGTATATCTTATCATTGAAAGTAAAAAATGGTATATTAAGTGGAAGATGTCTTTGATGATTGGAGGAGTGTAGTTGCTCACATAAAGAAAAGAGACTTGTATGATATAGTTGAGAAAGTGGAAGATTTGACCTCTAAAATTGAATCCCATCAATAGTAAGAGGTGAATTTATTTTTCCAGTGTGATTTTCAAAATATCATTATTAATAGGGTGGGTGAATTAGATTATGTAATTATGGATTGGGATAATGAAATGATTAAATGAGAAAATAATTTTATGTGAATTCATAAATTTATTTATGAACCACTTATGTCATTTGTGCCATCATTCATTATCGTAGGCATGTATATTTTGTTTCTTAGTACTATGTATCGGTTATCATTTCTATTTTCTCAACACGAATTTTTCAAAATATATTTTTTGAATTAAATTGTATTTGATTAAATGACAAGAATGCTTAGGAGGAAGAATTATACTGATAAAAGTCGACTCTCAGTCGACATTACCTTTACCATATTGATAGATGACGATCCATCTGTCTCCCTCCCTATAGACTATGAGACACCGTCATCTTTCCTTATACACCATATCTCACACCCTAATTCAGTGTCTGATATGTAGCTCAGCCAACACTACCCCATTCAGTAGACTTAGTAGTAAGGGAGTAGGCCTCCACACCTAGTTCATTACAGGGATATTGGAGGGTGACTGTTATTTGTATAAATTTTAATATGAATAAAGATGTAGAAATTTTTATAATACTAACTATTTGTTCATAAAAGATGGAAAAAATTATACTAAGAAAAAAAATATGAAAAGTTAATATATTTTGAATCTAATGTAATGAATATAGTTGTCCAATTTGACTACTATGGGGTCCCTATAGATGATGTTGCAGGATTATTTGGCTAGATTCTAGGCCAATTGGTGGAGGAACTGGTTACCCTTGTTATTACATTTGACGAATGTAGGAATATTCCTTCATCTTGAAAAAATGATGTTTTTATTCACATATAAAGTTAATTTTAATTCATTATGTTGGAATTTAATTTCATTATGTTTTTAAATTCTAATATTTTTAAAATGAATCTCTTTGTATAGACGTTTTTTTATCTTCACATTAATGATCTGATAACACAAAAGTTGAAATTGAAATATTTGGGTAAGAAATGGAAATATTTTAAAGGATATTTTGAAACGAATTCAATGATACTTCATTGATATCCTGACAAATTTATGATAAGGTATCTAATGGGGAACATAGAAAGCAGTGTAAGGTTTTTATTGATATTCATCATGATGAGAGGAACATGGTATTTAAATATATATTATTATATTAATATCATTTTACATGTACACATGCATGTGAAAAAACATGACCTTGCATTCATTACTACTAAATTTAATTTTATTTATTTTAGGATGTCTCAAGGAGGAATGCATCGAGTCGGGCTGAAAAAATATTTCCTCACACTATGAGGTCAATGTGTTTTTTCTAGAATCAGATCGACTCTGGTAATATTTTCATTAGTTTAAATATTTATAATACAACATTATTGGTTAAATATATTAAATTTTTGATTTATATTTATCAAATGAAGTTATATAATTGAGGGAATCAAGCATTCTGAACACACGTGTTGTTGAATGTTCATTAAAAATCTGATGGGAGTTTGGTTAATGATCCTTCCAAAGAAGTTGGGGTATGAATTCAGGTTTCATTCTAATAACATATTATCATTTGTCACTATGTTAATATATATTGCTTCTAATTTGACTGATATTTTACATATAGGTAAAAATAAAAAAACTATGGTATGCTTATCCCAGGAATTCTTTCTCGGTATCCCTAGATGACCGAGTTAGTAAAGTCCTTAGGAAGGATCATCTTGGTCATGTGCGTGGGATTTTTTTGGGACTATTGTATTCCAAGTTCATTAGAAGGCCACTAGGGTTTTAGCTTCATAGAGTCTTGGTTGTTCTCACTCCCTACCCCAAGATGCTCATAGAGAGTTTGTTTCTATGCAAATTACAATTGAAAAACATGGGGATCAGATATCAGATTCACATAAAGCATTGGGTTATTTTTATCTGAAGATGACTGAATCTGTCCTCGATAAAATTTGGTCAATGATTGGTGGTTATAAGGTAAATCACACATCTTCAGAATCAGTTATTTCAAGAAATTTTTTTTCTTTTAACTTAAAATATAAATATACAAATTTTTTTAATTTTCATTAGAATTATCTTACAGTTCTGGTAGTATGAAGTTGAGATGGATAAGGGGATTGTGATGAATAGAATTCATCATCATCCTGGGATTAGTGGAGTGGGTTTGTTTATGAATCCTTTGTGGCATAGAGTGGACCACGCCAACTGATCTGGTATGTGCATTGTTTATGTGTACTTTGATTGTATGATAATGGAACATTCATTATGTCTCTATATAATATGTTTCATTTTTTATATAATTATGTTTTTGATTTATGTGAACACTAATTATAAGATATATTCATTTTTGTATAACTGTATGGTGGAAGGATCTAGTCTGTGCATTTTTTTGTTTTTTTCTAGGTTTTTTCTGGGGATGTCGGTTCTAGGGATATAGATTCTGTAGTTTGTTTTTTGTAATTAGTCACTTAATGATGTTCTACAATGCTTTCCCAAAACCACTACTAAATAGAAAGAACCACGATGTGTTGGATGCCGACATGAGTTTTATCAGCAGGTTTCTTAAAATATCATAGAACCATGTGGCTGTAGTTTAAACGGAATCCAAATAAAAAACCACTGATACTTGGAGATTTTATCATAGTTATTTTTTATACAGGTGGTTCCTGTGAGTACAAAGAAATATGATACATGAGGTAAGGGATTTATATATTAATCCCATTTTATTATGGATTGTTTATTATTGAATTAGAATTAAGTAAATTATATGATCCTTATCTTATAAATTTACTTAATCCTTATTATCCTATGGTTATTTTTAGAAAATAAATGTTATCCTTTTATTTTCATCACTTTATGTACTCAAGGAAAAAATTTATTTTAATGAAAACTGACTATGTTTTACTCTTTATTTAGGAATATTTTTCGTCCATGTACATGTTTTATTAAGAATGTTTTAAATATTATATTTTATTATTATCCAATGATCATTAAATATAGATTTTAACCATATTTTACATTCTATAAAAAAGTTTCAATGCAATATTCATATCATTTTCAAAATGATGTACTTTTTAATTTTTACCAAAAAAGTGAATGGAATGTTGGTGTTAATGTATAAGACATAAAATAAATTTCCTTCTGTCCTAAATATTAAATGTATAGAAGATTCCATTAAAATTTTCCTTGTTTGTTGTCAAAGATAATGTTTTCCATAATATTTTGGAAATATCTGGATTTTAAATAAGTGATTTGAAAATGAAAAGTGTATTTTACTCAAGAAATATTTCAAGAATATTTTAAATGAATTTTAATTTAAGATTATATCCTATGATGTTAATTATTATTTATAGGTTATATGATTCAATTATAACCTCATTATTCTTTCATTGGACAGATTATTATTATTTTTAATTTATGTTTAAGAAACTCATTTATTTTTCTTGGGTTATGATATGATGGATTTATGAAATGTTTATGAAACCTATTTTCTATTCATGGATTATTATTTGATGAAAAAATTAATGTTCTATTATCTTGTGGCACGCATATGTATATTTTTCATCACTTGAAGGTTGGTCCTAAAATTATATATCCCTATAATTCATTGGGTAATGTTTTTTATCTCATGAGATAGTTAGGGGATATTAGTTGATTTGATCGATCCAATATAATAAATCGGTAGGGATGCCTGATCCTACATGAGTAACATGTGGAAATGCTTAATCCACTATATGAAACTATTCAAGATTCCTGATCCACTATGGGAAACATGTGTTAATGCCTCATACCCTATAGAAAACTAGTGGTGATTCCTGATTCACTATAGGAAATAAGTGATGATATCTAATCTATTATAATATGGGAAACTAGTGTGGATGCATAATCCACTATGATTTGATGGTCCTGATATATATCCTTGACATATGAAACAGTTTCTTTTCCTGTGATGGTGCCCTAATTTTATGACATGATTATAATATGAACTTTTGTTTTGTGATTTATTTACGATGTTTTCTCACACTTATATTTCATTTTTTGGAATGACAAAATTTTATGCCATGAATTATGATTTTGATCCATGATAGATTGGGTATGAACATTGTAATTAATGATCATAAACTCATTCCATTATTTTAATCATATGATTTCTTATGATCATAGATTGATACTTCCCTTGTTTACCCTTACAATGTATCTGAGTTCATTGTTATTTATGTTTACTTTCCCCTGGAAATAAAGAAATACTTTAAGTAGGGTATATAAAGAAGTGTAAAACGTGATAAGAATTTGATGAGGGATATTAGAGAATATAACTAAATAACATGTTCATGTATTTGTTATCTAAATACACTAAATTGTTATACTTAAAGAGTGGATCTTAATGTTATATTTTGAGTATTTTTCTAACATGTTGTAAAATTTATGTATGAAAAGATTTGGTTTTATAATGGGAAATGGTCATTGAATGGTTTGAAATTAAAAATATACAAATACTTGATGTAATGAATGTAATATGGTTGAAAAAAATAAAATTATATAAATGGATAAATTTTATAATTAAATTGTAAATTTGGAATGTTTTTTTGGTTGTTTTTGTGATAGGTGGGGCTAGTTGTGCTGTTGAGATGGCAGTGGTTGCTATTAAACTTTCAGGATAATGTTGTGATAATTAAGGAATGTCGTAGTATTGTAATGGTATGAAAACTTCATAGTGGGTTTTGTGTGTGGGATATGTAGATATCTTATATATTCCTTAATATTTATCACGTACTACACCCATATCATACAATATGTGAAACACCCAAATGTTTTGGGTTTTGGGTGTTTTCCATGACATCCATGTGGGCCAGGGAATGGATGATTGACTAATAACTCTTCCAAACTCTCATTTCTTGGTATAGTATGATCTATTATGGTTCCAAGTAGGTATAATATTTCTAAACATAATAAATTATAGTTAAATTGTGTGATATACTAGCAGATTTGGATATGCGATTGAGATAATGATAGATGGTGAGTTTTAGGCTTGGTAGGAGGAGAGAACAAAGTTAGTGTTCGTCATGTTCAATATAACATACCATAGTAGAAATATGATATGTGGTGGGGATATGGTATATGGTGGAGGATACAACATTAAACTAATAATGATATGGCAGAGGTAAGTGTTATGTTGTTGGGATATGATATACATAGTTGGTCAGAGAAAAAGAACAACCACTAGTAATTATCTCAGATTTGGTTCATTGAGAGGCTATGGATTTTCCATCAGTACTCTACCCAAGAAGTCATGTATTGGGATTTTTTATTGAGTATATTTGTATGTCGGTTGATGTAAAAGTAAAATTTTATATTTGGAGGGTAGGGATTGAAGTTTGGTGTTTGGATCATAGGCCTGAAAATGGCCATGTATTCAAGGTTTAATTCCTCTTGGTCTATGATCTATTTAAAGGTTACCCCTCAACCTTTAAAAGGTATTATAAAAAAATCAATTGAAAATCAATCTGTCAAGAATTTAGGAATAATAAATAATACTTAATAATAACAAAATTAATAATATAATTGTTAATAATAACGTAATATGGCTCTTTTCCCAGAGGCACAAATCTAATAATTGAAAAATAATTATCATTCAAATTTTTGTGCATGGGTAGCCTCTCTAGGGGTTGTTGATGGATAGTATTTCGATGCATATTTCAGTATTTTCGGGATTTGGAGGTGTTTATTCTCATAGTTGGAACAATCCATTGTATATTTCTTTTAGATTTTAATTTTCATTACAAACTCCATTTTTGGATTGAAGGTTGAATTATATTATCTAACCCTATACTCCTCGGTTCTTCCCCATGTTTTTTTCTTTAATTAAGGGATCTGACCCTTTCTCGTTTCTATTCAATAACATAATACATAATAATAATTATTTCAATACATTTTTTAAAGTGTAAATGTTATGTTTTTAAATAATAAAATTTGTGTCATGTAAATTTCTTTTTGTTTATTATATTTTTTGAAATTATATTTATTTTCAACTATTTTTTATATGTTTAGTGACTGTTTTGAATTTCAATTATATTCCATTTACAGTTTTTAATTTATATTCTCGGAAAGATACTTACATGATACACAATAATGTTTCAAGTTGATGAATTTGAATAATTATAAATTTTTAAGTATGAATACAATCAAAATTAAATTTGATATATTATATAAAGAAAAAAATAAAAAATAAAAATAAAAATAATTTCATCAAAACAATAAAAGTAATATATTTTCAACAAAAAAAATATTGAAACTTCAAAACATGATATCTGTACATTATTTTTTTTTGTAGAGTTTTTTTTTGCGTAAATTAATTTTTTTCATTATTATTTTGAAATTTTATTTTATTTTCAATTAACTTTTATTTATATAGTTACATTTCTAAATATGATTTAAATTTTATTTCTACAATATTTTATGTGTATATTGTTTTTTTGCATAACTGTTTTGTTTTTAATCAACGATGTGTGTGTCATTAAAATTATTTTCAGGTTATTATATTCAGGGAATTCATTTCGTTTGAGACAAGTTTTTATATTTTTATTCTAAATTTTATGTTTAATTTAGATTTTAGTTTTAGGTTATATTTTATTATCTTTTCAATTTACCTACATGAAAAGTAATTTTTTTTTGTTTTGTTTCATATATGAGACATTGATAGCCTATAAAATATAAAATATAAGTAAATTCTTATTGAAATTATAATCATTTAAAGAACAAAAAATTAATAATTAAAAATAGAAAAATAACAAAAATACCATGAAAATAAAATATAAATGACAAAATACTTTTTTGTTTTAAAATATAGCTTTCATAATTTAATATAATTTTAAATATATAACATAATAATGATATAAAATATGAACAATAAAAATAAAAAAAATTAAATTTTAAAGATTGAATGAACATATGAAAAATAATTAACAATTAAAATAATTTCATTCAAAATCAGAAACTAAATATTTAAATGATCCAAAACATTTTTCCTTCAAAACATAAGATTTGTGAACTATAAATTTTTCAAGTGTTTCAATTCGGAAACTTATGAAATATAAAGTATTGATACACTTTATGTTAAATTTAAATCATTGAGTTGAAACTTCAGAAATAATTGAAAATAATTTTTTTCTTAAAAACAATAAACATAAAATAATTTATACATAAAAAAAAGATGTTTAAAATCAGACCATTTATACTTAATTTTTTCCATTACACATTTTGTTGTTAATGATTTTTTAGAATTAATTATATTATTAATGATATTATAAAATATTATTAAATATGTAAATAATTCGATTATATAAAACCATTATAATTATTTATAATTATCACTAATTATTCTAAATTATATTATTAAGTACATTAATAATTAAATCTCTATTAGGTACTATAAATTAATTTAGTTACTTTATTTATTATATTATTAATCACAAAATTAATTTTAATTATTATTTAATAAACAATTAAATGTACTGATTTTTAAGTAAGTTAATAATTATATTAATAATTTAATTGGTAGTAACATTTATTTTTATTATTTTTTATGTTATATACAATAACATAATTATTAATTAATAATAATGATTAATAATTCTATAATTAATTATCATAATAATGTCATAATTAAAAATTTCATAATCAATAAAGTAACAAAAATAATTATATTATTTTTTTGAAGTCATAGTAATTGATATAGTATATTCATAATTTTTAAATAATGACTTAATAAATTCATAATTAATACATGAAATAATAAACTTTTAATTTAAACATAGGGTGAACACATAAATATATAAAAAAATATTTGATAATAAAGAATTATAAAAATATTAAATATTAAATATTAAATATCATATTTAGTCAAAAAATATTTATGTGCAAAATTATAATTTAATAATAATATTGAATAATAATTTAATTAAAATTTAGTAGAAAACAATAAGAGAATAATAATTATTTAAATTTATAATAAAAAAGATACATTTAACAAAAATAATAATTTTATTATTATATTTAAATTATTTTTTAGTCATAATAATATTTAATAGTAATATAATTATACACCTAATAATAATCATCATTATTATTTGTATTATTATTAGTAAATATTATAAAAACTAAAAATTTACATGACACAAAATATAGTTATTTAAATATGCACTTCTCATGAGAATTGAAGCTACAATGGAGAATGCGGATTCTTCAGAACAGTCCAACCATGGGGCTGTTTTCCAAGAAGATGTTGACCACGACCTGTAGCGTGATATTTTAATTTCTGAAAAAAATAAGGGGAAAGATAATGTAGTGGATGATGTGGGGTTAATCTTCAAAATCCCAAGACCTCATCACCTTGGCATAGGTATGTTATTTCTATGCAGTTTTAAGTGCATGAGTAGGATCAAGTGCTCAAAGGTGTTCCTAAATACACTCAGTCAGTAAAGACTATGTAGGATACAGTGGGAGATGGGCCCCCATTAAAATCTTCCCCAATAAGGGAAATTGGTGATGTATTATATATGTAGGGCGGCTATTCCCTCCTCCTCACAGTGAGGTCTGAATAACATGTAGAGGAAGGGATGAAGAAGCTACTCTATTGGAAAAGAA
Organism: Viscum album; assembly: GCA_963277665.1. Classification (NCBI taxonomy): domain Eukaryota; kingdom Viridiplantae; phylum Streptophyta; class Magnoliopsida; order Santalales; family Viscaceae; genus Viscum; species Viscum album. The sequence continues at coordinate 790,623,153 of OY728166.1, forward strand.
TGTGAAAATCAAGGAGGTTGCCACTACCCCACCAAACTCTGGTTCTAGTAAAACTACTCCATGTTTGGACGATATTATAAATAAATATAATAGTATGGAAGTGTTTCATGATGAATTTGGAAATGTACATGGTTCTTCTATAGTTCAAGGAAAACCCCTAGGCATTGTAAGGGGTATCTCAAATTAAATGGGTAAAAAATATGATTCCACTGAGGTAATGAGATTGAGCCTCATGATGAGGAAGATTAACCATCAGGTATGGATGATCATATTGATACTTGGATGGCTCTAAAGTAGTGGAAGAGAGACATGAATATGAGAAATAATGGTGATTCATAGGGAAGGGTTGGTAGATATAAAATAAGGGGTTGGTTCATGGATCTTTTATGTTTGGTGGCGGTGTTTGTACCACAATTTTAAAATTTCATCCCCCGTCTTTCTTTCAATGTTCTTGTTCTTTTTAACAATAAATTTCCCAGAGCCATGGGTTTTATCCCTCGATTCGTGTCGTTCATAGTAATAATTAATTATAAAAATAATAACAAGATTTTTAACTAAACTTATAATAATAAAATTGATATTAAAAATACAATTATTTAGTAGGTACTAATTATTTTTAAATATAATATTCAATATATTATTTATTACATTATTTATTTTCATAATTAGAAGTTATTGTTAATTATTTTTTATTATTAATTTGATAATGAATTGAATCATTTAAAAACAATTTTTTTATTATTAATTATGGTTTTAATAACATTGGTGACATTATTAATTTTCATTACTATAAATTTATAAGTTAATTTTAACTAAATTATTAAATAATTATTATTTATTAAAAATATGTTATCATTAATCATTTATTAACATTAATGTGTTGTTATAAATAATATAGTATTCCTTAAATGTAGGAAAAGTGGTGTTTGAATTTCACATCAAAAATATAAAAATGTTTTCAAGGACCATACCCATATAAAGGGGGGGGGGGGTTGGGTGTGATTTTATGTTATATTTTATGATTAAATTTATTAATGTAATATTAAATATAAAAATAGTTATATAAAATTTATATATATATATATACCTATATCAAACCGATACTTATAAATGAGTACCTTTCTTCAGTCTCCAGTCTCTCTTGAATACCAGAATAACATGAAAAAGACAATATCTTAGAAGAATCTTTTTTCAATATATTATTGTTTAATCTTCTTCTATATTTTCAAGAAGAGAGTATTTAAACCACTACATATTTCAAAGATGAAAATCATTTAGCATTAGTTTTTATAGTGTAATGACAATTAATTTATGCGTTGTGTTTGGGTATATAGAAACAGTTCTATATTAAATTAATAGTGGATTAATCATGGAGATTAATATAACCACCACTAAATGAATTATCTATAGTTAATTATTCTCACAAAAAAAGATAACCAAATACACCATAATCGGCGCATGAAGAATTAACAGTGGTTATGTTTAGTGGTGACTATTATAAACCATTACTAAACATATTAATATTTTTTCTAATCTATTTAATAAAAAATAATATTCCTATAATAGCCTCAATCATACAATAAACTAAATAATAAATAACACATCATACATCTATACATCATATATCCATACATTATAGATCTATACATCTATAGACCCAGACATCCAGTAAATTCCAAAACATCTCGTACATATATTTTACATCCTAATAGAAAATTATTCATTACATAACATAATAATCCACAATAGAATTATTTAGGTCTAGTGCCATTGTAAAATTGGACATATAACCAACTGGCCTATAAGTAAGCTACGAAACTCCCACTATATTATTTATAACTAAACCATTATTTAGAAAAATAATACATAATACCTTTCATCATAACCCTAGGAAGTGAAACATGAGAATGGGTGATATCAGATGCTTAGTAATGGTAAACAATGGAGATATCAACATTTCATTATAATAAGGGTTTGAGAACATGAGAATATCATTTGTAAACCATACCCTTAATATCATAGGTCAAAAAATCTAGTCATATAATAAATATTGTTTGTTCATAATATTTGAATCATAATGGGATCAAAGAAAATAAACCATGGGAACATAAAATAGGCATAAGTCTTAGATTTTTTTCATACACATAAGCATAGAAAATAGTTTCCTTAATAGTTCATGGGTCATTTCCAAGACTATATTAGTGGAATGGGTGTGCTCTACAAACCATTGTAGTAGTCATGGTTTTCTCCCAACACTTTCGTAGTGGATAATGTCCCCTGCTGAATTAGGTTTTCTACCCATTCCATTCATATTTATCTCATTAGATATCAGTGTTTACCCAGTACATTAGAGGTAGATATATCTCCCACTCGTCACATAATGAAAATCATACATATGTGTTACATATTATCATAAAACATTCCCTATATCAGAACCCATGAAAATAAATTAGTTTTATAAATATATCATCATAACATATCATTTAGAAAATAATCAAGTTTTCTAAACATTTCATCATTTCATCAAACCCTATACAATGGAAAAATAAGTAGGTTTTAAAAGGATTTTATAATGGTATAAATTGTGTATGATAAATGGGTTTCATAATCATCTAGTCATAAAATATAGAAACCATCTAGGGAAAGTATAAGAATGATATCCTTGGATCATATCCCTAAAGAGATAATAGTAACATCCAAGGATTTAATCTTACATGGAAAATGATTTTGAATTATTACGTGGAACCTTTCTGGTCGAAAATAACTTTTAATTGAAAATATATTTTTAAAACAAAAAAAATCATATAATACAGTTTCCTCTAACGATAAATTTTAAAACATATAAAGGATGTTTTAAAATATTATGTGTTCATGAAATAGTGGAATTCTATATATACCTTTTTTGACACTTTGTTTTTTCAAGTGGAGTGAAAATATTATGATGAGTAACTCAAGAGTGTTAAATAGGTAAAGATCCCATAAGAGAACCATAGGGATTTTCCCAAGCTGGCATGTACACAAAAAACTACATATTAATAGGCCCATACAACACCCCTTTATGGAATAGAAAGGAAAACCCCCCATATGTGGGACACTTGCTCCAAGAACCTATTCCATGGACATATGCGGGAAACTTCCATTGGCCAAGGTGTAAAATTTGTGTATATATATATAGGGCCCCTAGGGCTCCTCAGTTGATGAATTGGAAATTCAGAAGAATACCAAATGACCAGATCACATAGACTCTTCACACAATTCCTACAAAACCCCTCAAGTAGCTCTCCAAAACCTAAGAGAAGATATGATTTATGGTTATATGTGTGATCAAATCCCTTGAGGTTATAAAATAGAAGACACATGCATGGGGAACCCTTTTCCCATATTGTATAAAACAAATGTTTGAGACCCCTTCCCTAACTAGCGACATGCGTTATCCTCAACTAAGATAATCTGGGAAGACCCCTGGTTCCTCGGCTAAATCCTATCATGAGTGTAGATTCCCAAATTGTTCATTTCCCAAGGAATATCCAACTCTCAAAGACCAATACCCCCATGTGCAATTAAAACCCAGTCCCTCCTAGGCCTGACATGGGGAACTTATTCCCCTTAAGACAGGGTCTGCATGAACCCCTCTATGAGTCTTCTTCCACGGCACTAATGGAATAAATCCACTTCATTTGGATCCCTTGTCAGAAAGGAACCAAGTTGAAACCTCCACTAAATCCTATAGACATGAAAAACCCTAGGAGGTACATTATTGTGGCTCCCATTTGGATTTTCATTCCTATAGAAAAGGTTTACCTCTATTTTCCTACCTGATGGATTGGGTCCTTAGGGTGCATGTGAATATGAATTACTATAGTCATGAGGACCCAAACCTTTGGGGTGTTTTTATGCAACTCTTGGTCTTAGGTTATAATATTAGTAGAATATACATACCACACATATCTAAGACCCAATCTTCAAGGTCATGGTGGGGATGGTGAGGATCATTATTTCCTTTCTATTCTATATGGAATCAGATCCTCTTATCTAATCATGGAACCAATTTTAGGGAATACCTCATAGACTAAACCAATCTCATTTCTTTTAGTTACATTCTTTATTCATTACTTCATCTGTCCAATATAGTTACAAATGTGGATGAAGATATGGGCATTTTCAATGACCTTTATACCTCCCTTTGGGTCTAAAGTATGATCATGGGAGGGATGGGTCATCTCCCCAAACTCTTCCACCAGCAAAAGATGGATTGTGTGGATTGGATGATATGTTATTTCATCTTATTTATCACACCTATCATGAATCAGATGGGATTAGAGGTTGAAAATTTCCATAAAATTTACATGATACCAAAAATTTCATGTATCATCTTTAGGTGTATGCACCGATCAATCTAATACATGGGAATCCTTCCCAAGAGTAATCCACAATAATAACCCTCATTCACTCGTGAATCCTCATCAAGAGTAATCCCCAATATAAACCTTTTGGATTATTCTTTGAGAATAGTCCTAGACTATATCACCATATTCATCCATGTTTCCCCTAATTGGTATAATCACCTACATTTTACCAGTGAATCCTCCCCAGGAATAAGCCCCAAACAAGCCAAACAAGGGAATCCATATTCGGAATAATCCCCAATTTAATCCTCTCAAAGGGACATACTACCCTGAAACAAAAACCTTTACTAGACCTCCACAAGAAAGGGTTATTATAATAGAACTACATTGGGTTTTATTTTCATCCAAATGGGATATATAGGAAGCCTCTCTGAGGTCTAAAGACAACATACCAAAAAAAAATCCTCTATAAGACACATTCCCACTAGGATCTAATTCAACTTAGCAATTTGAATTCCTTCTGGGTTCCCTGGGATGCTTCAACATAATTCCCACACCAAAATTTCACTAGGAACCTTTCACTTTGATGTACATGTAGTACAATGCTAAAATTCACAGTTCATTCCTTATCAAATGACCTTAAAAGGAATGATGTGTCCTATTAAGTGGAACTTAACTACATGGGTTCTCATTCCATTCAAAAGGATACATAGTAATCCAATCTCATGGCTCTGATCAAAACATCAAAACAATCCACATCTACCTCGATGACGATAAACTCCAGAGAACCCCATAGTGTGGCTGAAAACCAACATTGTAGTAATAATGAATAGAGAACCTCTAACCAGAATATGAGAGGATACCATTGATGGAGAGCCTTATATAAATAAATATTTCTTAATTTATTATGTACCCTAGATTTATATAAATGATTCCAAATTCTATACAACTTAAAAATTGACTATTAATCCTAAGGGTGACTCAGTCATAAAAAGGAATTAATAAAGGATTCGTGAAGATATCTTAAATCTATAATAGTGTCACGTAGAAGTCTATAATTCCCTCCAAAAGGGTGCGATGAGCATGGACTCCCATCATCTTTACTAGTGTGAGTTATTTAGTATTGTTGGACAAGCTCCCCATCGAGCCCCTACCTTTGGTAAATAGGTCCATGATGGATATATAATTGGTGGGTGTTTTCAGTTCCAAAAATAAAAGTCATTGGCTTCCATTTTGAAAGAGTGAATCTGATGTGAGTGTTTTCAAAAAAGTCAACCCCTATAAATCAACTATCGGGTACTGCATTTCCATTGGAAAAAAAATGTTGAACTCGACATGAAATCCTTATCCAAGATGATAGTGTCACCAAATTTTTGGACCCCATCACTCTCGAAAAGAAAGAGGCATAAGCAAGACAATGAATCATGCATGTGGTCATTTAAATGATATCTTTCTTTGAATGGTTTTTCTTGTCTGTGTTTTCATCTATATTCTAACACTTCCAATAAGATCTACCATTAATCCAAATCACATCATACCAACTCTCAATGATGTAGTACATGGAAACCATTATCATCACGACTTCATCCAAGAGTATGATGTCGTCACCAATTCGATGTCTTCCACACTAGGTATCAAACAAGATGGTCCAACAGTATAGGAAAAATGATACAATCCCAACCCTAGTGGTCACCTAAAAGGCCCTCCATTTTTCAAATCCCAACCTATTGTCCAGTCAAGGATGACCAGTGGTCTAGAAGAAGATGAATCTGACTGCTGTATTTAACCATTTCAGGAGTTGGTTCCCAAGACCCCTGAATCAGTCCCTCCCATATCATTGGGAGGTGGATCAAGAGGCTAGAGATGACCTCATCCTGAAGATATGGGGGTCATTCCAAAGGGATATTTACTGCAATAGTTGTCTCCAATGACAAATGATAGTGAAACCTAAACATGATGATTGTGTCATCGTCAGCAGTCCATCCCAGGTCATCCAGACCCAAGCACGCAATAATGACCTCAAAGGGAAGAAAATAGAAAACATGGAGAAATGACACACCCTTCTCCCCTCTAAAGATGCCTGTCAATCAAATTTGGAGAAATACTATTATTGGAAACATACACCTGCCCACCTTAATTCATCTAGACATCATACTCTTCTAACAACATCCAAGGGATCCCACCAATAAAAAACAATGCCCCACAACAAGTATGAAGAAACACTTTTCCATACATAGAAAGCCCTGTAGTTAAATTCAATGACAATATATAGGTAGATATAAATCCTTTCCCACATCCTGTAGGACTTCCAGCTGCCTCATCTGGAAATATTTAAAGAAGGATTCGAGCAATATTTGGGAGAAGAACACAAGTAGGCACACACACCTGCCTGTATTCATCAATCATATCACCATTTTTTTTGGAATCACCCAGATAAACAGTTTGAAAGTCCCAATGAAGAACATGGGGTTGACCCAACTCTCTCCCCCAAAATGAGTAATTTTAGCATCCACTAATATTAAATTTAGTAAAGTAGTAGGCACATACCCCTACCCCAATCATGTAATGGTCATATATTCTTGTTCTAGTCACTGAAGTCACCAAGCATATTCTAAAAGTAGTGAAAGGGAAGATGAAAATCCCTACCAACATTCCACAGATCTTCTAGGATGTCATAATGGGGAAAACAGTAGTTCTAGGGGGATAGAAAGATAGCTCTATCCTTACAAATGGGGTGGATCATCCGCATGCTGCCTCGGAGAAAACACACACCTCTACTCCCATTTAGGAGGGTCATGGTGTAAACTCTCCATGTATATGGACAACTAGATCCAGAATATATACTCATTCCAATAGAAGGTAATAAAACCATTCCAATGGACACTCCAAGGAAGGTACAATCCAATTCAAAATTTCAATAAGACATTCAATAAATTATGTCCGCAACATGGGAGACAGTTACAAAATCCTTGAATCCCAAAAACCACTTCTACCAACAAGTGGTCCCAATCCATTAAAAGAAGGAATCAAAAAAGAAGAATGACCCAAGAAAATTAGAGAATGAAGAGCCATTCTACGATCCTAATATACACAATTATTATGTTCATGAAGCCCCCAGAGGCTTATCTGTGGCATCTCAAGATCCTATCCTCGTATTACAAAATTACAAGGGAAATGGTAGTAATTCCAAAGGTCCTCCTTAGACAATTCATCCTAAAGGATTTCTTTATGACCATAGTCGAATTGATCTCGAGAGACCATATCATTGTGAGAGTCACACAAGATATCAATGTGGCGAGAAGATCATGGATATATTGGTTCTTCCCCTTGTTATAATCCATCATGGTAGTTCTTCTTGTGATGGAAGTCGCTGTGAAATGTCTCTCCATAGTTGTATTTCACATCATCATAAGGGTCCCCCTCACGAAATGTAGTCATGAGAAATCCCTCAAACTGTGAGACACTTGGGAATATATGACCAGTCGTGTTTGATGCCATTTCACTAACAAGGGAAATTATTTATCATCTAGAAGATAGCCCAAGGAGATAGATATTCATTGAACCACCCTTGGGCCACCTGTCATCCATCATAATAGAAGAAGTCCCAACTAATATCATTTATTATGATCAAGTAGTAGGAAATCATCTATTGTTTCTTGATCATGAAGAGTATCTTGTAGAAAAAGATAAATATGAAATGCTAAAATTGAGGAGATATCTGGCTAAAGATGAAATACCAGTCAAGTTATGGCCTTTAGTCACCAATTAATAAATTATTCTAGAGGAACTGTTGGAAGATTGTGTGCAAGAAATGTGTATAAACATATGAAAGAGTCTCCATCAACTGAGAGAAAAAGTATTAATCTATGCTCAGTATCAATAAAACATTACGTTAATAGAAGGGATGCAATTCAGAATAGAATTGGAAGCTCTAAGGGATGTACAACATCCATATCAGGGAACAAATAAGGATCCCTTTAATGTCATGACTCAATGCATTAAAACGATTTAAATGGTTGATCAATGATGCACCATCTGGTGTTCATATTTGAGGATGGGTTTAACACGGGGAATTAAATTTCACTACACTCCCCCAACCAAAAAAGCCCACCAAACATAGTATCATGAAATGTAATAGCTTCAACCCCACTTCAACAAATGGACCATGTCCATGACTGACAACAAGCTCAACAAAAACAGGCCCATACCAACTCTCACCAACGTCGGTCTAGTAGAGATTATTCTATTGGGATACCTTTTCATCCATCATCTAAAATATCAAGAAATCATCTCTCTTAGGGAAAGTAAATAATTAGATAGTGCAAATGTTGGAAAATAGTGAAATAGTATTTAGAAGTTGTCAATTTAGGTGTAAACTAGATGATTCACCCAACCCATGTTTAGATGAAACTCTGTTAAATCTAAATGGAATGTATGATAGTAGAATCCCCAATAGTTTAAGGGCAATCCCATTCCACATGGCTTGGGAATTTTTCAACCCAACCGTAGAGGTTACTAAATCAATCCCGAAGAGTTGTAAAAATGGAATTAGAATAGCCCCAAATTTTTGGTATTAGGGTTTTTTAACTTAAGAAACACCCCCTCAACATAAATTAGTATTATACTAATTAAGAGAATTAAACAGAGTGGATTGTCTCAATTCATCCCATCTCATGACCCGATATCCTCATTAGGGATGCACATGAACCCACCATCTGGAGGTTCCATTTTGATAACTATCTTCCAAAAGGCTCCCATAAAATCAAATAAGATGACTACACGGATTTATGGAGGGTATAAAAAAAATATAGTCTCACAAAGACACTAATAGAATGTCTGTAATGAATTATGAAATAGTAAATTTCATCAATGTCGCCCTTGAAAATCATACAAAACACAATGCCAATTCTAGGGAAGCGCTAGAGAATAAGGATTTAGTTCACAATATGGTCCACACCAAAACGATTGATGGAGATGTGCGTACCTGAAAAAAAAAGGCTTGCCCGGAATTTGGGCATTCACTACTAAAAAAATGCCTTTAACAATGTTGGCCTTTATAAGTATTTGAAAAAGTGCTGCTAAAGTTCACCTTTATCTTTGGTAAAAAGAGCGCAAATAAAGGGTGCATTTTTTCAGTGCAAAAACTAATTACTGATAAAGTATCCCCTACATCAACACTTTTTTTATTACTAATAAAGGGTATCTTTTTAGCCCTTTTATACAGTTCTGATAAAAGGTACCCTTTATCAGCGCTTTATTTTTAGTGACAATAAAGGGAAAATTTTATCTGTTATTTTTTAGCACTGATGAATGTCTAGAACAAAATTAAATAATTAAACAAATAAAAATTAAAAAAATATCAACAATTTTATTAATTAAATAATTATTGATTAAAATGAATAAATAGAATATAAAAATAGATAAATTTTTAAAAAATAATAAATTGTATATATATTAAATATTTCGATTTATAAAATGAATAAAATAAATAAATAAATTATTAAAGTGTGAATTAAGAAAAATATTAAACAATTTATTAATTAAATAATTATTAGAAAAAATAATAAAAATAATCAAAAATATATATAGATAATAAACATTAATAAGTAGTATATATTATATATAAATATATAAAATTAATAAATTATAAAAATTGAAAAAATAAAAAATGAATATTTTGTAATAATTAAAAAAATTAAAAATTATTAAATTAAAAAATTATTTAAAAATTTATTAATGATAATTTTATTAATATAAATGAATATATATATATATATATCAATTATAAATAATAATAAAATAATATATATTAAATATAAATTTTTAAAAAATGAATAAAATTTAATAATTAAAAACATACTGATGTCTTATTAATTTTTTATGTTGTTTGATTTTTCAATTTTACATATATAAAAGGTGTGTTACAATTTCCTTTTAAAAAGAAGTGGTTCCAACCACCTTCATTGAAATAAAAAATGAGGAAAATCTCTTTTAGAAATGGGAATGAGGAAATCCATTACAAATAAGGTAAAATTCTAAATGAATAAAAATAAACAAGGTTCAAAATGATACTCCATGCCCAAAGGAAGCAAACGTCAATGCATCACCACAAAAGCCTCATTTTCCGCCTCACTAGATAGTTCAATAGTGAGATTAGTCCAAAAACATATATAATAAATACATTTTTATATACTATTCTCAGATGAAAATATATACACAATTAATGAAATTTTATATAGAAATACATACACCTAATATATATGCAATTTATTCAAATTATAGTATATTTTGGAATTTCATTATAACATGATACATTTAAAATACAATGTTTTTAATTATTCAAATTTATTTATTTATTTTCAATATCATTATAGTTACATATTATTTATTCATTTTTAATATTATTTATTTTATTTTTGAATTTAATCATTTTCAATTGTATATTTATATATATCGGATGAGGCCAGAGGTCGTCATGACCCTCAAAATTACATTTATTAAACTACACGAGCACAATGGTGCTGGGTCGATCCACAGAGAAGGTAGGTGAGTGAATTCTAAGGGTTTTGAATTTTAAACCCCCATTTTTGTCAGCAGTGGGGAGAACATCTTCTTATTTGTTTTTATTATTTTTCATTTATTTATATAATGAAGTGGAAACAGGATGATGAAACAAGTATTTTTACATAAAAACTAAAATTAACACTAAGTATGATAGACTAGGGAAATATAGTATACTAATATTAAGAAGCAATACAAGAAGTGAGATCAACAAAGTACTCGGGAATTTTAAACTATTGGTACAAATGAATGTTCAGTACACAGCTTACAATTGAGTCCCACATCAAGAAAGACTAAAGAAGTTCCCTTTCTAGGAAACTCAATAGGTAGAGGATTAATTCTTGGAGTTTTCCACACAAAAACTAAATTGAACTGTGGGATTTATTTAAAAATAATATTTGGAAAAGAAATCACCATAAATTTCAAAAGTTTTATTTGTTAAAGATTTCAAAAATGCATTCAAGATCAACCACGCCAGTTGATATTGAAGTTTGTAATTGAAAACATTGAAGTGTGAATGGTCAAAAGATTAGAAACTGAATCAGTTTCCCCAAGTGATTCTAATTTTGTAAAAATATAAGCAAATGAAGATTTAAAGATTATAACCAGAAGGTTTTAAAATTCCTAAGTTGAGAATGTTCAACCTATGATCATATTGATTTAAGAAGTGAAAAACATCCAAGAATAGAGTGCAAAAAAACTAAGGACAGAGAGAAGAAGAACTCCAAAAATATTGCTCTGCTCTCGGGATCCTTCGTATTCTGCTCATCTCCAGTGATGATCCTGGGAGTCCGAATGCATGTCTCGATCTGGTCTCAGATGGATGTGTTCATGGAATGAATAATGAGAGGGTCGGCTCTACTCTCCAGTGGTGTGTTCGTTCAAGTGAATGAGCAACCCCCAAAAATTCTGCTGCTCTCTGTTCTTTAATATCATCTGTCATCTACTGAATGTCACAGGTCGTGTCCACCAACACCAAAAAGTCCTTCACATAAGCACCATTCAAATGCATTTTTTCATGACAGGCGCATCGCACTAATCTCTCTCACATAACTTACTCCTGCAGAGTTAGTTAAGTGAACCTGGATGTATTCTTGTCTCATGAATGAACCTGCATAGTTAGAATAGAAAAGTAAATAAAAACGCAAGAAAGAAAGAATGTTAATTATTAGATTAATGTTATATTATTTGCTAAAAAGTAAACATAAGTTAACATAATAAAAATATAAAGTTGATAGTTATTTTTTACTACATTATATATTAATATTATGGTTATTAATTTATTATTAAAACATTAATAAAATTATTATGTTTTTAATTTTTTTTATTCAATAATTTAAAAAAAAAGTTAATGTAACTTAATTTAATTCTTTAATTAGACTAATATTAATTTTTTTATAAAAAGTTAAATTAAAATACAACTTACATTAATTAGTTAGTTTAATTAGTTTAATATTTTAGTTAATTAGTTATTAAACATTAATTTATATTAGACATTTTTATTTCTTATTATTTTTTTAATTTCTTATTATATATTTTTTCTATTAAACTCTATCTCCCCCATGTATTCTTCTCCATCGGTTAGCGGCTCTTCCAGGAAAATGCTCGGTGGCCCTGCTCGGTTTCTTCACGGCTCCAGCAGTACCGCCAACATTCTACTCGGTTCACGCGACGGAAATCAGCAACTCAGCTTCAGATCTATTGTCAATGGCTCGTGCTCCTCCCTCGAAAACTCTCATAGCACAGAGTTCTGCTCCTCATCCCAGTGACGTGGCAGAACTTGGCTCGTGGCTAGAACTTGGCTCGTGGCTCCCTTCTCCTCTAATCCAGTTCCCGACGCCCTCAATCCTACCACAGCATCGGCCTTGCGCTTCAGTAATAGTGATGACTTCAAGATGTGCGGGTGGCTCTTAGAGGTATCCTACTTCTTACCGGCTAGGTCCAAGCTTCATCGACACCACATATCCTCTATGGTTTCAACTCCTCATCTTGCAGCGGTGGGTGCGACATCCTTCAGGTTGAGCTCTTCCCAAAATCCAGCACATTGTGTGGCTCCTCCTCCGCCCAGCATTAGCGGACCCTCCTTTGAGATACCACAACCGGTGGTGGGTTCAACTGGCTCAGCTCCTCTACAAAGTGGTGGCTTGAAGTTCATCAAAGCTGTGGATGATGTAGCAAGAACTCCAAAATTATCAAGGCATCTACTCTAGAATCTGGTGAGAAGAATGATGGGAGAAACGGTAGATGGTGAGAGTATAAAATGTAGTACATGTGCTGCAAAGGGTTGTAGTTGAAGTGATGGGAGGTTTTTTTTTTAAACTATGGGTGGTGATTTGCAGTGGAAGAAATGCTGTGAAGAGGCAGGATAAAGCGGCTAGAACGTGAGGTGAGGAAACATTGTTTTAGAGGGTTATAATGAATGGGAATGGTTCAGTAGAAACAGACACCGTTTATAATTTTATTTGTGGAACCGTTAAGGATTCACGGTTTCAAAGGTTATGGTGAATGAGACACTGTGAGACCGTAAAAGGGGGTTGTGGTAAGACCGTGAGAGATATGGTGCGTGGAGACACCGTAAAAGGAATACGGTGAGACAATATCAGGAGGTTATGGAGCCACCATGTAATGGACACGGTGCGTGATGGCACCATGATAGGGGTGAAATCATAAACCTGCGATATATATAGATAAAATAAAATAAATTAAAACATAAATTAAAAATGAAAAAAACAAAATAATTAATAAAAATTAAAACTTAATTAAAACAATTGAAAATTTAAATACAGCATGAATTTAAATAAATTTATAAAACCTATTAAAATTAAATTAAATTATAGTCATATTCTTAAAATAAAATTTAATTAAATAAGTCAATTATAAAACAAAGTTAAATTATATAAAAAAACTAATAAAAACAAACTATAATTTTTAAAGTAAGAAGTTAGTTAATTTGTTATTATATACTTATGTTAGTTAATGAAATTAAATTAAAGAGACTTAATAAAAGTAGTAAATTTATAAAACTAACATTATAAATAATGACTTGTTTAAAAAAACATCTTACAATTAGATTAAATTATTTCAATTAATTAATATTTAACACATGAGATTTTATTTAAAAACTTCGTAGTTTAAGTGCAACAGAAAAATTAAAAAAATAACTAATAAATGTTAAATTATGAGATATGCAGGGAAAATCATTAAACTAATAAATAATCATTAGACCCTAAAATTAAATCAATTCTTTCAGTGATATTAGTTGAAAATAATATCGTGAGAGAGAATTTTCTCAAAACCAGTAGAGTTGATATTTTCCCCAAATGTATTTGTATAAATTGTTCACTCTTCATTGTTTTATTTCTTTGTTACTGTTTTTAGCTTGTTCTTTGTAGTGTTATAGTTTAGATGAAAAAACTAAAAAAATGTGTTGTTTCATTTGTGCCTTACAATAAACAAAATATAAAAAGTGAAAAATCAATATCTAATAACTGTTAAATTATTAGATATGCAGAAAAAATCATTAAAATAATAAATAATCATTAGACCATAAAATTAAACTAGGATACAAATTAACTAATTTATAACAAAAGACACATGATTAATTATAAATATTGATTAATTGATAATTTTATTTATAAAAATACAAAAGTGTAATTATTTAGTAAAAAGTGTTAAAATTAATAATTAAATTAGTATAAACTAATTAAAAAGATGTGGAAAAACATGTGGTTTTAAGGCCATATCAAATTCCCGCACACTTAATCACTGTTTGTCCTCAAAAAATCTCATGTTTTATTATCTTCGAAAACAAAAGTATTATATTCATGATTTTTCTCAAAATGTAAAATATCAAGCAATAAGTAACAAAGGAAAAAAAACATGTTATTAGGCTTAGAAAATAAATTGCTCATATGAATATTTTCTAGAAAAAATCCTCACTGGTAGTCTTGAAAACTATGAATCATCAAGCAATGAAGATGTCGTGCCACATATATAGTACTGCTTAGTGACTAACTTCAATCCAGGATTAAGTCCAAAGTCCAAGACTGGCATGAGGTAAAATTTATGTGGAATTACAGCCTTAACAATATGAACTTTAAACCTTGAATTTTTCACCTCGGTTCCAAGACAAATATTTTCTTTTTGTGAATCACCTCAATGAAACAACAAAAATAACTCCCATATAAACCAATTT
Organism: Viscum album; assembly: GCA_963277665.1. Taxonomy (NCBI): domain Eukaryota; kingdom Viridiplantae; phylum Streptophyta; class Magnoliopsida; order Santalales; family Viscaceae; genus Viscum; species Viscum album. The sequence continues at coordinate 790,638,255 of OY728166.1, forward strand.
ACCCCTTCTCCATTTGGCGTTCATTATTTCTCTCACCTTTATGAACTCATTTTTGACCGTAGGCACTTTATTTAATTTTTCTCAAGCCATGTATCATTATGCTAAGCACTGTGCATATGTACTTATTAAAAGTGAACAGAGGGCTTATAGTTAACAGAAACACACCCAGCATCTAAGGTCTCTAAGACTCACCGTGGGATCCCAGATGCCCAAATTACTCATGTTTAAAAAGATCTATATGAAAAATTATTTACATTGTATCATTATCATTATTACATTAATAAATTAAAAGATGAATGGGACTCCAAGAATCAATATCAAACTTCCAGTTCCAAGATTTATGATCATAATTCCATAAAAAGGATACCCATATTACTCTGGAAATTAGACTCTAAACCAAATTTCTACTAAATCACTAAGCAAGACCACTCAAAAATCATCCATTATCACTAATTTTAGATTCAAAAAAAATCTAAACTTCCAGCAAGGTACTTTTCCTAAGGAAAAACTCAATTAAGTATAGTGTAAAGCCTAAAATTATGCAATAATTTTGAAAAATTTAACCATTTTTTACAAGAAATTTTATGTTTCAATGGGAATTGATAGGCTTTCAATTATGCATAGTTTATCACCATCAAGAATTGACCCCCTCCCCCACACTTAAAACCCAACTTTGTCATCAAGTTGACTTCTAAAGTGGAGAAGAACAATTAAATAATTAATGTTCAAAACAAATTTTCACTTTAGTAGAAAGATGACATGTATAAGTGTCACATTAAAGTTCAAAGATATTGGTTTCCACAATGAATAACTTAACAGTAGGTTCATTAGAAAGTTCAAACATTATCATTCAGTCCAGTGACAAAGATTTTCCATTATAGCTTAAAAGTAGAATATAAGTTTTGGATGCACAATTAATTGGGTGTAAGCATTTAAACAAAGTATGATTCAAATGGATGTTAAATATTGCAGAAAGATGCATACTAAACACCCTATAAACTAATCTGTTCTAATAAAAAACACAACTACCACAAAAAATTCACCCCCACACTTAATTTCATGCAGTGAATGGGTTTTAAACAATGAATTTTAGTTCACAGCAACAGACACATGCATATTGTTTTTAAATAAAAATAGACTTTTGTAGTGGAAACAAACATGAAATAGAATTTTTTTTAAATAAGAAGAATTTATTTTAGAGAGCCACAACATATAGAGAATAATTTTTTATGAATGAAATGCATCAGATTTTTAATAGAGTTGAAGTTATGCATCAACATATTCAATATACATGTAGAAGAATTTTCTAATACAAGTAGAAATTTTTTAGTGAGCAGAATGTTATTAGAAAAAGTAGGAGCTGAAATAAATGCAAAAGGTTGAAGTACTTCCCTGACTAAGTTCTTGTCCAGAGATGATCATGGGAAGTCCACTCCATTTTACATAGCAGTAGCATCCTAAAAACACAAATCATGAAAACCAGGAACAATAATTCAGTAGAGATAGTGCACATGGAAGACAACAAAACAGAACTTTATTCAGTACAAAATAGTACAAAAATGAAAAAAAAATAAAAAAAAATGGTTTGACTACCATGAAGCACTAATTATAAAGTCTTTATTTATGCTTTATTTAATTACAATTTTTTAGTGAAAATAAATGAAAAACCATGGGTTTCCTCCCATGGAGCGTTAGATTTAAAGTCCCCAACCAGAATCACCTAGAAACTAACCATAGTAACTAGGTGGATGTGGTTTCCTTAATAGGAACCACCACATGTGATTGGCCCAATTATTGTTAACATAATGATGAGATTTGTGGGCAACAAGACGAAACACAACTAAAATCTCATAGCTTATAAAAAACCATAAGACACACCCTTTAACAATTGTGAGAATAATGTTGTCCACTTCCAGAATTGTTTCAGAGTTATCAATATTTGAGTTCACATGAAGGGTCAACATAGTGTGAGATACTTCAAAGTGTGTGGAATTGAAGTCATAACTCTCTCGCTCAGTTTCATCATTAACGTATTCAATTTCAAAGGTGGTCATGGTTTATTTATAATTAGCATGATCAAGGGGGAATTCAATTAAGTGATGAACTGAATCATGGAAAATGGAACACAAGTGTGATTCCCCCTTTAGATTACTATCAGTATCATGAAAAGACTCAGAACCCTTCACAATTGAGGATGTAAGTGACAAATAGGGAAGATAATTTATTTTGTCAACATTCAAATATTTAGGCTTAACAATGTTGTAAATCTCTTAAAAAAGATCCTCATTCGTTAAATCACGCTGAACATCTACTACTTCTATCAAATTAGTTCTGCCTAATTCAAGTGCATGTTCAACAACTCTTTCATGTTCAAATTAAAAAATCTCACTTTCTAAAACCATATCAATTGAGTGTTGCAATTAAATTTCAGGAGAAGAATTGTACAATTCAGTTTAAATAAATTCAGTTTTGAAAATGTTCAAATTAACACAATTCTCCTCATGTTATCCAACACTGATTTCCATTTCATTGCAAAAAGATTTAGAAAAGTGATTACTATTAGAATAGTTAAATGAAAACTCATCTGTTAGTCTTTCTTCAAATATCATTACTTCATCCTCATCATCCAAATTTTTTTAGAAATTATTTGGTTTACAGTTTCAAAACATGGAAGAGAAGTTTTCAATTGTGGTTCAAATATTTCAGATTCTTTAACTTCCAATTTATTGTTCTCATCCAAAGTGTACCCAATATCATGTTCAAACATATTGTTTATAAATTCAGAAAAGTTGGGAGAAGAGATTTTAGAATTTAAACCTTAATTCTCAAAAATCTCTTCTACCCGAGTGACTTCCTTTTCAAAACTTGTAAAATAGTGATTTTTCTCCATTATAGGAATTATGAAGATAACTGGACATTCATTTTCAATCTGTTTCAATTCATCTTCAAAATTGTCCAACAAAACAGCATTAATGTTCATTATGGGGTCTTCATCAATGTATTCTTGATTCAATGATTTGGTTGTTTCCAGATTTAGTTTAATAGAATCAGATTTTTCAAAGAGGATGCTTTCTAGTCTAGTTTCAGTATCACTCTCTTCTTCCACTTGATTTTCAAATCTTTTATAAAAATATTCATTTTCAATTTCTTCAAATTCTTCTTGTTCTATAACCCTTTATTGTAAATCCAATATCATGTTTTCCAATCTTTTCATTGTTTTATCTTTCTCTTGAGAATTTCTAATTTGGATTTCATGGGTTCGATTAAACTAGGTGTTCTAGTTATTCTCCATAACATCCAATTTGTTTTCAATTAATTTAAGTTTATCTTGGAATACAAGATTAGATTAAAACTTTTCATCTTCTTCAATGTAATCAATCTGTTGTGGCTGGTTGTAAATACATTGCGAGGCTGTGTGTCCATAACTGTCATAAAAAACACAGTAAGGTCCAATGAAAAAGTTTTAGCCTTCAAAACATTCCATTTTTAAACTAAAAACAAGTGAGATTAAACACACAAAAGTTCAAAGAGAAGCAGGTTTTTTAAAAACAACCCCAACAGTAGGTTCCAGTTCAAAGCGGTTTTTTTAATCAGATTTTATTATATAATTTTTTTTAATTCTTTTTAATATTTTCTAAACATAGAACACTCAGTGCATGACTTCCCCGGAAACGGTGCCAAATTTTTATGAGTCTGGAGGTCATCACGGCTGTTAAAATTACATTTATTAACCTACACTAGCACAATGGTGTAGGGTCGATCCATAGAGATGGCAGGTGAGTGAATTCTAAGGGTTTTGAATTTTAAACCCCCACTGTTGTCAGCATTTGGGAAAACATCTTCTTACTATATTATTATTATTATTATTTTATTTAAATAATGAATTTGAAACAGGATGATGAACCAAGTATTTTTACATAAAAACTAAAATTAACACTATGTATGATAAACTATAGAAATACAGTATACTAGTATTAAGCATTAAGAAAAGAATCGAGATCAATAAAGTACTCAAGAATTTTAAACTACTGGTATGAATTAATGTTATCTCCATAGCTTACAATCAAATCACACATCAAGAAATACTGAAGAATTTCCCTCGCTAGAAAACTCAAGAGGCGAAAGATTAAGTCTTGGAGTTCTCCACACCAAAACATAATTGAACTGCGAGAAGTTTTTAAAAGATAAATTTTGGAAAAGAACTCGCCATAAATTTCCAAAGTCTAAGTTGTTAATGTTTTGAAAAATGCATTCAAGATCAACCACGCCTGTCGATATTGAAGTTTGTAATTGAAAACATTGAAGTTTGAATGATCAAAAGATTATAAATAGAATCAGTCTCTCCAACTGATTCTAATTTCCTAAAATGATAAGCAAATGAAGATTTAATAATCATCACCAGAAGGTTTTAAAATTCCTGAGTGGAGAAAGTTCAACCTATGATCATATTGATTAAATAAGTGAAAAACATTGAAGAACAGAGTGAAAAAAACTAAAGACAGAGGGAATAAGAACTCCCAAAATATTTCTTTGCTCTCGGGCTCTATAGTCTCATGCTCGTCTCTAGTACTGTTCTTGGGTGTTCGAATGAAAGTATTGATCTGTTATCAGATGGATGTGTTTGTGGAATGAATAATGAGAGAGTCGGCTCTGCTCTCCAGTGGTGTGTTCGTTCGAGTGAATGAGCATCCCCCAAAAATTTTGCTGCTCTCTATTTTTAATATCATCCGTCGTCTACTATATGTCACAGCTTGCATCCACCGACTCCAAAATGTCCTTATCTTAAGCACTATACACATTCATTTTTTCATGACAGGAATGTTCCAATAATTTTTCTCACGTAACTAACTCTCGCTGAGTTAGTTAAGTGAACCTAGACGTATTCTTGTCTCATGAATTAACCTGCACAATTATTATAGAAAAGTAAATAAAAACGCAAGAAAGAAAGAATGATAATTATTAGATTAATGTTATAATATTTGTTAAAAAATTCACTTAAGTTAACTTAATAAAAATCTCAAGTTGATAGTTATTATTTACTAGATTATATATTAATATTATGATTATTAATTTATTATTAAAACATTGATAAAATTATTATGTTTTAAATTTATTTTTATTCATTAAATTTAAAAAAATAGTTAAAGTAACCTAATTTAATTCTTAAATTAGACTAATATTAATTTTTCTATAAAAAGTTAAATTTAATTACAAATTAATTTAATTAGTTAGTTTAATTAGTTTAATATTTTATTTAATTTGTTACTAAACATTAATTTATTTTAGTCATTTTTATTTATTATTATTTTTTTATTTAATTATTATATTTTTTTCTATTAAACTCTGTCTCCCCCTGTATTCTTTACCATTAGCACACAAGGGGGGGGGGGGGGGGGGGTTCAACTCCTTTTCCAGAAAAGAATTCGGCGACTCTTCCAGGAAAATGATCGGCAGCCCTGCTCGGTTTCTTCACAGCTCTAGTAGTACCAGCAACATCCTACACAGTTTAAGCGACAGAAATCAGTGACTCGGCTTCAGATCTACTGTCAACAGCTCAGGCTCCTCCCTCGACAACTCTCATAGCGTTAAGTCCTGCTCCTCATCCTAGCAACACGGCGAAGGTGGTTAACTCTAAGGTTCGACGACTCCTCTCTTGGATGCAACACATTGGCGGGTTGGCGACACAACTACAGGTGTAGCAATGGAACCCTCCTTATCAGTGGCTAGAACTTGGCTCGCAGCTCCCTTCTCCTCTTATCTGGCTATGGAGCAGATTTCTTCCCCCAGAAGCCCTCAATCCTACCACGACATCAGCCATGCAATTCAGTAATAGTGACAGCTTCAAGAGGTGTGGGCGGCCCTTAGTGGTACCCTTCTTCTTTCCGGCTATGTTCGAGCTTCATTGACATCACATCTCCCCTCTGGTTTTGACTCCTCATCTTGAAGCGGTGGATGCGACATCCTTTAGGTTGAGCTCCTCCCAAAATCTAGTTCATGGTGTGGCTCCTCCTCCGCCCATCTCCATCGGACCCTCCTTTGAGATACCAAAACCAGCGACGGGTTCAACTGGCTTAGCTTTTCTACAGCGCGGTGGCTTGAAGTTCATCAAAGCCGCAGATAATGCAGCAAGAACTCCAAAATTATGAAGGAATCTCCTCTAGAATCTAGTGAGACAGCAAGATGGGAAATGTGGTTAATGGTGAGAGTATGAAATGAGGTACAGGTGCTGCAAATGGTTGCAGTTAACTTGATTGGGTGGTTTTTTTAAACTATGGGTGGTGATTTGCAGTCGTAGAAATGATGTGAAGAGGCATGATAAAGTATCTAGAACGTGAGGTGAGGAAACAGTGTTTTAGAGGGTTATAGTGAATGGGAAAGCAGTGAGTGCAGTAACGGTGGAAGGCATAAATGATGAGAAAGTTTATAATTTTTTTTGTGGAACCATAAAGGTGTCATGGTTTCAAAGGTTACAATGAATGAGACATGGTGAGACCATATAAGAGGGTTACGGTAAGATCGTGAGGGAAACGGTCTGTGGAGACACCGTAAAAGGAATTCAGTGAGACACTATCCGGAGGTTATGGTTCCACCATAAAATGGACATAGTGCATGATGGCATCGTGATAGGGGTGAAACCGTGAACATGCAAAATAGATAGAGAAAATAAAATAAATTAAAACATAAATTAAAATTAACAAAACAAAATAATTAATAAAAACTAAAACATAATTTAGAGAATTGAAAATTTAAATGCAACGTAAATTTTAATAAATTTATGAAACCTGTTAAACTTAAATTAAATTATTATAATCCTCTAAAAATAAAATTTAATTAAATAATCCAATTATAAAACAAAGTTAAATTATATAAAAAACTACTAAAAACAAACTAAATTATATAAAGTAACAAGTTAGTTAATTTTTTATTATATACATAATTTAGTTAAAGAATCTAAATTAAAGAGATGTAATAAAAGTAGTAAATTTATAAAACTAACATTATAAATAATGAATTGTTTAAAAAAATATCTTACAAATAGATTAAATTGTTTCAATTAATTAATATTTAAGACATGCGTTGTTATTTAAAAACTTTGTTTTTTAAGTGCAACAGCAAAATTAATTAAATAAATAATAACTATTAAATTATTAGATATGCAGGAAAAATCATTAAACTAATAAATAATCATTAGCCCATAAAATTAAATCACTCCTTTCAGTTATTTTAGTTGTAAATAATATCGTGAGAAGGAATGTTCTCAAAACAATTAGGGTTGATATTTTCCCCGAATGTATTTATATATATTGTTCACTCTTCAGTGTTTTATTTCTTTGTTATTGTTTTTAGCTTGTTCATTGTTTAGATACATTTTTGATCAAAAAATAAAAAAGGTGTTGTTTTATTTGTGCCTTACAATAAACATAATATTAAAAGTGAAAAATCAATATCTAATAAATGTTAAATTAGTAGATATGTAGGCAAAATCATTAAACTAATAAATAATAATTAGATCATAAAATTATAGTAAGATAAATATTAACTAATATAAAGAAAAAGACACACGATTAATTATAAAAATTGATTAATTGAAAATTTTATTTATAAAAATACAAAAGTGTAAATATTTAGTAAAATGTGTTAAGATTAATAGTCAAATTAATATAAATTAATTAAAAAGAAGTGAAAAAACCTGTGTTTTTAAGGCCACATTAATATCAATATGCTATGTTTTTTTATTTTCAATATATATTCAAATTTAATTGAATATATGTATCCATATTTTTTAATATATTTATTTAATAAAACTTAACGATTTTATCAATATTTTTAAAGTGTACACATATTTAATTATTTAATTTCACTCATTTTTAAAATGCATTTATTTAAGATTATATATTAATTAGCTATGTTGAAAAGATATTTTTAAATAAATATTTTTAATAATAAATATATTTAAAAATGTATATTTACTATATTTATAAATTTTTAAAATTTTAAATCTATAAATATTGTAAATAATTTTTTTTTTAAAAAGTATATATATAATTTAAAATAATCATCATATATATTTTAATAATTATAAAATTATAATAAATTTATTTAAATGTTGAATAATATATATATATATATAATATATATATAAGCAGTGGTCAATGAATCAGTTTATTCGGGGAATGTGGCTATAGGAAAAGGAATAGAAGCCAACATAAAATTCAAGGATGTAATCAATGAGACTCAAACTCAAGACCTCATCTAGACCCACATGGGCAGCTCCCTCTGAACTGCACCTTGGGGGATATATATATAATTATATAAATTTATAAATATTATTTTTTTAAAAGTATTTTTCATATATTTATAAATAAATAGTTATATATTTAAATAATTATAAAATTATAATACCTATATTTAAATAATGAATAAATCCATATTTATAAATATTTATTAGATATATATATATATATATAAATATAACTATATACATATTTATAATGATACCAATATACTAATAATTATAAAATTTCAGTAAATATGTTTAAATAATGAATATATTTACTATATTTAATTATATATATATTTATTGTATATATATATATTTATATTTGAATCAAATTTATGGTGCAATTGGAATTCTATATCTGAATCTGAGTCTCTTTCCAACTTTAGCTCCATTCAAGGATTATAAATCTATAAAAATCCTCTAAAATGGGTCAACAACCCTTGTTGATGAAAACCCTGTAGTATTATCTGAGAGACTTACAATTCTAAAAAAAACTACCTTCTTGTGTGTCTTATTTTACTGATAGGAGATAATCCCTAGTGGTTTGATGATTTGGTTCAAAAGATCTCATTTTTGTGGGGCTTCTTTGACTAGATGTGCGTCTCTCTTGGTCTTGGTTTCTTTCACTGCATTTTCCCTTCAGATGATTCTAAAATTCATGCATGGAGCACTGGTTCTCTATCCCTAAATCCTAGATGGCTTCATCTACATGAATTTAACCTGGATTTCAATGCCTCGCATGCAAGGAATTCCTTTTATTCAGTTTGGATTTTTTTCATGGACTCAATTGGGTCATTTAGCATTTAAATATTTTTTATGACATTAGCATGATATTTGGGACCCTTATATGTCTCAATAAGGAAACTAATTATGTTGAATTTTGAAATTCTTCTAGGATATTGGTGGCCATCGACCTTAGTTACACCATGATTGATAGGGTAACTCTTTCCACTACCAGTGACAATATCCAAATTGATGTTAGGTATAAAAGAAATCCACTTTTCTGTAATGAATGTATGGATGTTGGGAACTCTATGGAGTTATATTGGAGGAAGGTCTCATGTGAGAGTTTTGGGATGAAGGGTCATCCAGCTAATATTTTTTGAAGAAATCCAAAGATTATGGATGCATATATGTCAAAGTCGATAGATCATGACTGATATTTACCTAGAAAACCATTACCCATTGAGGCTGATGTGATGGTTTCTGAGAAACATGATATTTAGGTACCTAATTTGAAAAGCAATGGGCTGGTGGTGGATGAGTTTCTAGTGAGAGTAAATTGTGAACCCTCTAATACTCATGAAAAATTTAAGAAGTTGGTTATATCAAATGATGGTCATGCTTCTGCATCATTTCGATTGGATGAATAGGGAGTTGAGACAAGTGGTAACACTATTTTTTCTTATCTTGGTGGGATTTCAACTAGTAATGGTATTTCAGGTATTGTTGTTGATGGCGAGGAAATGGGTATTTCTTCTTCTTTGCTGGCCAACCCAAATGAGGTTTCATAGGTGGGGACCAGAAGTTTTTAGGGGAAGGGAATTACTTCTACTGCCTATCCTGTTGATATGTATTTTTTGATTCCTTGAATTACCAACATGTTAGGAAAGGTGAGGACTTTAAACTTGTACCTGCATCTGTAGATATAGTGACCCAATCCTTTTACACATATCATTACATGTTTTTAACCATAACCAAGAATCATATTATGAGCCAAGGATCGTAAAGTCTAGTGTCACAGAAGACTAGGTACGCAAAATTGATAACATGGGAATAAATAAAACATTTCTTTATTTAATATTCATAAATAAATCCTATGTAACACCCCAAGATTTAATGGTACACTTCTCTTTGAATAATACAATAGCGTGTGTTATACGCAACTTCGAGTTCTAACACACCACAACCAATCATTCTAGCCGTTAAGAACAGTAATACCCACTTTTTGAAATTTATACATTTTATCTTTCAAAATGAACTTGATTTTTAGATTCGGAATACTGAAATTAGCTTAGGGTGAATTTTTGGTACTTTTCTGATAACATTCATATTTTGATGAATAGTGAAAAATAGTAAATTTTAATTAAAAACAACTTTTTTAATCGAAATAATTAATTGTGACAAATTATTCATTTGAGTAAATTTAAAGTATAATTGGATTATATTTTTACCATTTAATCCATTGCGGATCATTGGACATAATTTCACATTTAAACTGGACATAAGCAACTGTCAATCTTTTGATAGTTATTACTTCTTAAAAACACGCTATTTGTTTTGACAACAGGAATTAATTTAAATTAATTAATGCAACCAATATGTTTTGAATTTGGTAAAATAGACATCATATTTGAATTCATAATATCAAATATAGCTTAGGCCAAATTTTTGGTATTTTTCTGAGAAACATTAATTTTTGATAAATAGTGAAAAACACTGAGTTATTGGTTAAAACTGATTTATTATTTAAATAATTATTTATTTTATTTAAATTAAATAAGGTCAAAATAGATAAATAATAATTATATAATTTCATTGTAATTAATTGGAGTCAGTTTATAATAATTTTAGATATATATAAATTTTATTGAACTTTTCACTGTCTTTTACCCACCTCCTAGGAGAATTTGAAAATTCCCATAAAACTTAATTTTAACGCTTCTATTAGTTTAATTTCGAAAATCTGAGAGAAAAAATTAATATCAAGGATTAAAAAGTGGTTCAATAAGATAAAAATATTTTTTGGTGAATAGTAACTTTTTACTTTTATTTACCGCGGTTAAAGGTAAATAGGGTAATTCAAGGTTAAAATAATATTGTAATAATTCAAAATTACCTTAACACATGTCCTAACCTTATTGGATTAGTAATGACCGACCATGGGCATCTTTGGGTTGATTTTGGGACCCCATGGAGCCACTTATGAGAGATAATGACTTTTTAGATTAATTAATTTAATGTAAAGGTATAATTGACATAAAAAACTTTTAGTAATTCATTTCTAAATGGTGTTATATGAGTAATATTTTTTACTATAAATATTATGTAGAAATATAAAAATATTTCCTACATAATGGTATTTTATTTATAATTTTTAGAAATTAAATAATTTACTTTATTTATGACACAATAATGATGCAGTAATTACCGTATTAATGAAAGATTAAGATAACCGATATTATAAATACCCAAATAAATGTAATTTGAGACCTTTTATGAATTGAAATAATTTTTTAGGTTAATATGACATATTAGGATTTGTTATATGAATTTATTTCGAAGTAATAATTCTGTTATGAATTTATCAAAAACAAAATATCCAACAGTTCCAAAATTGACATAAAATAGGTTTTAAAACAAATATTATTTTATTAATTGATATTCTATTCCTAAAAATATAATGTTCGAACAAAGGACTTATATAATTATAGATGTATCCTTAATGGACCACTTGGGGGTTGATTGGAAGTTTATAGTATGTTTATTAACAATATAATATTAAAATACAAAGAGACATGGTAAATGTCAAACAAATTAACTAATAGTTAAAACTAAACGATATGGTTAATAAAGTGAACCAAACCTATCTAAAACCTATTTGTTGAGTTGTTTTAAACCCCTCCCAACCTTAAACTTTAAATAATCCACTTTGGAACCATTATAAAACGAATATTAATTTATTATAAAATAATATTTCTAGCTTTTATTAAGGTGCCCCTCACCCCTCTTATAAAAGGTCACTCCCCCTTCTCACTAATTCACACCTTCAAAGCCTTTTTGATTTTCCAAATCCTACCCAAATATCCTATCAACTATCCTACCTTCAACCTAGAGGCCTTATTTTGACCATAAAGCCATCTTAAAGAGCCCTTTTGATCAAATCAAAAAGAATAACCCGAAGAAGAGGTAATGATTTCACCACCCTCTTTCAAGTTACTTTCTTCATCCACTTCCTTTTTCTTTGTTGTTTCCATTCTAAAATAATAACTCCAGTATATTATGTATACTTTGATGTTATTATAATTATGGTACAACCAAATTAATTAATCTATCCACCCTTTGAATGAAATGTCATCATACGTGCGTACGTACGACTTACCGTCTCCACGTCGTGGTTTAATTGTTATTCAATACATTATTATTTGGATGGGTATAATAGTGATGTGTATTTGATCTAAATAATAAATATAACATGATAAGGATTTTGTATATGAAATATTACATCCAGTCATATATTATTAAAATATCAAAAGAATGATATTTTCGCACGTGTGTACGTACGGATTACTGTCTCCACGACGTGATGAGATTCATTTCCAAGTTCACCATTCATCGATGATTATAAAAAAATATATATTAGTAATAAATATGTAATATATTACATAATAATTCTTCTGAGTATTTATATATTTATATATATAAGTATTTATGTACTTACATATATCTTATTCACTTACTTCCGTTCAATATTATATGAAAATGGAAACAATGTTTATGCATACATACGGATTATCGTCTCCACAAACAGTCTTATCCATTTCATATATATGTCTATTATACATATTTATATTCTAAATATATATGATATATAAATCATGTTTTATATTCTGGATGTATTTAAATCATGATCTATGTGATTCAATCAAGAGTAACAAGTTAAAACGCGTACGATAAAGAAAGCGATTATTACCTGAAATATTAACATAACATGGAAAGTATTATTAATTGGGTAGTATAAAGTCATTAATGAATAATCTATGATATCATAAATTTTAATATGTTTCTGGTATAATTTAATAACATACTACGGTCTTCATACATGAGGTTAAACGTACCCTTGAGTAAAGAAAAGTGCAAGGTAAGGGGTTTTCATCTCACTCCTTATTCCCGTGAGATTCATGCCATATTGCCACTATTATCTGTTTTGTGGTGTATGTAATTCCCATAATTGTATTATTTGTGTAATACACTTTAATTTATGTGTATTTACATATTCATTGTATGATACCTCTTTCATGGGTTCTATGTTTCGTAAGTTACCAAATTGGTAAGGGTTAATTTCAGAATCTCTCTATTATCCGAGGTTGTTTTTAAATAAGCATCTACCGGGACATATTTTTTATCCATGTCCATGTTATATGAAAGAGTTTTCAAAGGGATTATTTTAAGGGACTTTTTTTACTAAAACATCATTTCAAATGTTTTAAATATTTATTCTTCTAAATATTTCTCAATAATGTCCATGTCTTCAAAATGGGTTTTAAGGATTTATTTATATAGACATGAATGTTTTTAAAATGTTAATTCCTTTCAAAATTTTCAATGTGGTATGGGACAATTTGATTCAAAAATGTATTTAAATGAATTATTTTTGAAATTGTGTGACTTTTAAATGTTTTCATGAAAAAAGGGTATTTCTCTCAAAGAGTTTTACAAATCATTTTCATCTATGTCGAAATTCTTTAATGGATTTTAAAATTATTTTGAAGTTGATTTATCATGATACAAATATTCCGTATTGTGTTGAAGGTTTTGTGATATTTTTGATGTGTTATTTTTATACCATTCATGGTTTATGGGTAAAGTATTGGCATTTCGTATACTAGTTTTAATACGAATCTTTATGTTATGTTTAGAACTTTTCATATGAGGAATGAATTGGACATAATAAGTGTCGGGTAGAGCCTGCTATAGCTCCTCGATGCATCGGTAGGTCTCATGAGACAAACTAGTGTCTTGGAAAAAGGCCTTGAGAAAATATGATTTGTAGTCTTGGCACTAGGCCTTGACTATGTGGCAATGATAGTCTGGAATTATGAATTCCATCTTATGAATGTGGATATTATTATTGCTTGTGATTATTCGACCAGTAGAATATCCATGTGAGTATGTAAATGGAATTATTTTGATTTATATTTGCCATTTTATGATGAATTTTATGATGAAAATAATTTTGTTTTAGTTTTATACATTTCCTTAAATGTTTATGCTTATTTTTGAAAGTTTCCGCTATATTGCTTACCCTTACTGAGAATTTGAGGTCACCCCTTTCTATGTTTTATTTTCCTAGGATTCCAAGATGTGTATTTTTATTGATATGCAGGGTTAATCCAAGGGAATAATGGCATTCATAAAGGATTATTTATGTTGTTTTTTATGTTATAAAGTGTAATGTAACATTCATGTATGTGATCTATTTTCCAAGACTGCTAAATCGATCGGTCCTTCGGGACTTGATTCCTTGTAATCACGCCAATGTATTAAAATAATGCACTGTCTCTTGGTAACTGGGGTCGGGGTGTTACAGTTGTTATCACATAAGTTTAGAAATATCCTTGGAAACTAGATTTAGATAAACTCTTATTAAAGGACATTAACCTAAGATAGAATTTGAGGATTAGTATAGAAGAACATCCTAGAATGTTGGTAATGTATAGATTTAGTGAGTTTCCAAGAAAATACATCCCTATTTGGATATGAGCTGGTAGAGGCGGCTCTGGAATAGATGTACCTAGGGGTAAAATCCAAAAACACCGCTTTGAGCTAGACTCGAATGGGAACTGGTGCACGAAAACGGGCCTTGCTGCACTCTTGGTTATGACACTCCCGGGGGATATGCTTAGGATAATTCTTGTTTTCTTTACAAACCAATATGAAGGGTTTATGTGTATATATATCCTCAAAAGAAAATATTGATTATGGATTATATCCATAAACTATTCAACTTACATTAGGTATTTTACATGTTTGGAATTATAAATTGCGATTCATAAACTGACCTAGTGTATGCCATTGTTTAGAAATGGTGCCAAATAGAAGGAATGAGAACTCTAGTAATACGTATGATCCAAAGAGTAAGAAGGATCATATCTTTCATGTTATTAAGCAAACATTTTGAAGGGAAATAGTCTCCCATGTATTCTCAACATATGAAGAAATAGTATCATGTGTTAATAAGATAAGTAAAGAA
The DNA here is from genome assembly GCA_963277665.1 of Viscum album. Classification (NCBI taxonomy): domain Eukaryota; kingdom Viridiplantae; phylum Streptophyta; class Magnoliopsida; order Santalales; family Viscaceae; genus Viscum; species Viscum album. Next base: position 790,653,509 of record OY728166.1, read on the forward strand.
TTCTCTGAGTCCTATGGCTTTGATGGGAAGCAAGAGAATAAAATAATGGAAGAGAGAAATATGGATAAAGGGAAGAGGGAAAAGAAAAATTTTCCCATATGTGATAACTATGGGAAGAAACACCCTGAAACTTTCCTGAAGGGAATGGGTGTTTGTTATAATTATGGAGAAAAAGGACACCAAATACGTGACTGCAAGGGTAAGAAAAAGGTTTCAAATGTACAATGCTTCATCTGTAAGAAGTAGGGACACTACGAGAACCAATGTACAAATCATCATAGTATTCCCCAAATGATGCTATTAGATAATAATCAAGTTATAATACTACCTCAGATGATGAATAATGACTAGTGTTCTTATGTTTTTATTATAGGATTATTTCATTTGAGTGTTGTATCAACAATATACTAGTTATATGAATACTGTACATAAATAAGGATTGTACTACAATACTATTTTATTGAAGATTTGAGATTATATGGTTCTAAGAAAAGTGACATAATAGTAAGCAACACTTTTTGGAAAATACATAGTTGAAGGAAATGTAATCCTTAATATGGTCCCGATAATGAGCTAGTGATTTTGAAATAAGAGATGATTGATTTGAATAATTATATTGGATATTCGTGAATACCTTGGAAATGATTACTGATTTTTCATCATTGGAGTTTACCAAATTTTTGGATTGAAGGAGTATATCTAGTATTCTATAAAGAATAAGGGGCCTGAATGTAATCAATAAGGTTTTATACTGATTCAGGATGTTACCATGGTTTAAAATAATACATGATGAAGGTGTTAACATGTTATCACATAGAAAAAAATATCTTCATTGTGTTTAACTTCCTTATAAAATTTGGACTGTGAGTTTGGATAGTAGTATTTTGGATAATTCTAAAGGTTGGAATGGATTATGTTTGAAAGGTTATTTTTGGATTTTTATAATAGGACAACATGCAGACCATGTAACAGCCCGTCGTGTCAGACAATGCTGCGGGAATCGAACCCACAACCATAGTGCGATTGGGATTTATCACCTACCACTAGACTACATGAAGTCCTTGGATTGTATAATTTAGTTTCTTTTTAAAAGGGTCTGATATGTGAATTATAAATTCATTTTATTTGGAACCCTATACGATTAGGATAAATAGAGTATTTTTGAGTTGTATTATGTTTTGTAGTGAAAGATGAGTTTGTGGTAGAAAATTATTAATGGATAAAACTATAATTATAAAGTAAGTATATCTCCTTATGATCTCATCCAATCTCATAAATAAATTCCTCAACATTAAGGAAAATAACTTAGAACAAAAACGTTGTCCTAGATGGTACCTTAGATCATAACAAATTTATGGCTTTGTGATTGTTGGACTTTTCATAGCCATGTTCTCTACCACTCTCCATTAGATATTAACGGTTATATTTCTCTTCAATATCCATTTTTTCATACATGGAACCCTATTATGGGTTATTTTCGGTAACCATCATACTTACAACTCTTTATTTTAAATAACGGCCTCATTAATCCATTTTTTGATGTTTGATTTCAACTATGATATTTTGAAATGTCAACCCCAATTTTCAAATATAAAGCATAAATTGCGAGGACGTAATTTATTGAAGGAGGGGAGAATGTAACACCCCAAGCTTTCATGATATTCTTCTCTTTGAATAATACAATAGCGTGTGATATACGCAACTTTGAGTTCTAACACACCACAACCAATCACACAAGCCGTTAAGAATAGTAATACCAAATTTTTGATATTTTATAAATTTTATCTTTCAAAATGAACTTTATTTTTGGATTCGGAATATCTAGATTAGATTAGGGTGAATTTTTGTTCTTTTCTGATAACTTTCATATTTGGATGAATAGTGAAAATTACTAAATTTTAATTAAAAACAACTTTTTTAGTCGAAATAATTAATTGTGATAAATTATACATTTGAGTGATTTTAAAGTATAATTAGATTATATCTTTACCATTTAATCCAATGAGGGTCATTGGACATAATTTCACATTTAAACTGGACATAAGCAGGTGTCAATCTTTTGATAGTTATTATTTTTTAAAAACAAGTTATTTGTTTTGACAACAAGAATTAATTTAAATTAATTAATGTAACTTATATTTTCTGAATTTGGTAAAATAGAAATCAGTTTTGAATTCATAATATCAAATATAGCTTAGTCTGAATATTTGGTACTTTTCTTAGAAACATCAATTTTTTATGAATAGTGAAAAACACTGAGTTATTGGTTAAAACTGATTTTTTATTTAAATAATTATTTATTTTATGAAAATTAATTTATATTAAAATAGATACATAATACTTATATATGTTCATTGTAATTCATTGGAGTCAGTTTATAATAATTTTAGATATATAAAAATTTTATTGAACTTTTCACCGTCTTTTACCCACCTCCTAGGAGAATTTGAAAATACCCATAAAACATAATTTTACCGCTTATGTGAGTTGAATTTCTAAAATCAGAGAGACATGGTTAATATAAAGGAGTAAAATGTGGTTCAATAAGATAAAAATAATTTTTGGTGAATAGTAACTTTTTACTTTTATTTACCCCGGTTAGAGGTAAATAGGGTAATTAAAGGTAAAAAGAATATTGTAATAATTCAAAATTACCTTAACACATGTCCTAACCTTATTTTATGAGTAATGGAAGACCATGGTCATATTTGGGTCTATTTTGGGACCCCATGGAGCCACTTATGAATGATAATGACATTTTAGATTAATTAATTTAATATAAAGGCAAAATTAACATAATCAAAATCCTTTTAGTAATTAATTTTTATCTGGTGTTATATATGTAATATTTTTTAATATAAATATTAATTATAAAGATAAAAATATTTCCTACATAATGGTATTTTATTTATAATTTTTATACATTATATACATTAATTTATGTATGACACAATGATGATGCAGTAATTTCTGTATCAATGAATGATTATGATAATTGATATTATAAATACCCAAATAAAAGTAATTTGAGACTTTTTATGAATTAAAATACTTTCCTAGGTTAATATGACATCTTAGGATTGGTTATATGAATTTTTTTGAAGTAATAATGCTGTTATGAATTTATCAAAAACCAAATACCCAATATTACCTAAATTGACATAAAAGTGTTTTTAAAACAAATATTATATTATTAATTGATATTCTAGTCCTAAAAATCAAAGGTTCGGCCAAAGGACTTATATCATGATAGTTATATCATTAATGGACCACTTGGGTGTCTATTGGAAGTTTACAGTATGTTTATTAACCATATAATATAAAAATACAAAGAGACATGGTAAATGTCAAACAAATTAACTAAGAGTTAAAACTAAAATATAAGTTTAATAAAGTGACCCAAAGCTATTTAAAACCTATTAGATGAGTTTTTTTTTGACCCATCACCACCTTATAATTTAAATAACACACTTTGGAACCATTATAACCCTAATATTAATTTATTATAAAATAATATTTCTAGCTTTTCCTAAGGTGACTCTCACACCTCTTATAAAAGGGCACTCCCCCTTCTCACTAGTTCACACATTTACAGCCTTTTGGTTCAGCCAAACCCTACCCCAATATCCTCTCAACTATCCCCCTTCAACCTAGACGCCTTATTTTGAACATAAATCCAATCTAAGGAGCCCTTTTGATCAAATCAAAAGGAATAACCCGAAGAAGAGGTAATGATTTCACCACCCTCTTTCAAGTTCCTTTCTTCTTCAACTTCCTTTTTCTTTGTTGTTTCCATTATAAAATAATAAATACAGTATCATTTATATGCTGTGATGTTATTATAAATATGGTACAACCAAATTCATTATTCTATCCACCCTTTGAATGACATGTCACCATACGTGCGTACGTACGACTTACCGTCTCCACGTCGTGGTGTAATTTTTATTCAATACATTATTATTTGGATGGGTATAATAATAATGTGTATTTGATATAAATAATAAATATAACATGATAAGGATTCTGTATATATAATATAACATCCAATTATATATTACTATAAAATCAGAAGAATGATATATTAGCTCGTGTGTATGTACGGATTATCGTCTCCATGACGCGATGAGATTCATTTTCAAGTTCACCATTCATCGACGATTATAAAAATATATATATTACTAATAAGTATGTAATATATTAAATAATAATTCTACTGTATATATATATATTTATATATATAAGCGTTTATGTACTTACATATATCTTATTCACTTACTTCCGTTCAATACTATATGAAAACGGAAACAACGTTTATGCGTACGTACGGATTACCGTCTCCATAAACGGTGTTTTCCATTTCATATATATGTCTATTATACATATTTATATTCTAAATATATATGATATATAAATCATGTTTTATATTCATGATATATTTAAATCACGATCTATGTGATACAATCAAGAGTAACACGTTAAAACGCGTACGATAAAGAAAGCGATTATTACCCGAAATATTAATATTACATGGAAATTATTATTAATTTGGTAGTATAAAGTCTTGAATGAATAATGTATGATATCTTAAATATTAATATGGTTCTTTTATAATTTAATAACATAATATGGTCTTTCTACAGGAGGTTAAACGTACCCTCGACTAAAGGAAAGTGCAAGGTAAGGGGTTTTTATCTCACTCATTATTCCCATTAGATTCATGCCATAGTGCCACTATTACTTTTTGTTTGGTGTATGTACTGCCCATAATTGTATTATTTGTGTAATACACTTTAATTTATGTGTATTTACATATTCATTGTATGATACCTCTTTCAAGGGTTGTATGTTTCGTAAGTTACCAAAGTGGTAAGGGTTAATTTCACAATCTCTTTATTATCCGAGGTTGTTTTTCCGTAAGTATCTACTGGGACATATTTATTACCCAAGTCCATGTTTTATGAAATAGTTTTCAAAGGGATTCTTTTAAGGAACTTTTTTTTACTAAAACATCATTTTAAATATTTTAAATATTTATTCTTCTAAATCTTTCTCATTAATGTCCAAGTCTTCAAAATGGGTTTTAAGGATTTATTTATATGGACATGAATTTTTTTTAAAATGTTAATTCCTTTATAAAGTATCAAAGTGTTATGGGACACTTTGATTCAAAATTTCATTAAATTAATTCCTTTCTAAATTGTGTGACTTTTAAATGTTTTCAAGAAAAAACGGTATTTCTCTCAAAGAGTTTTACAAATCAGTTTCATCTATGTCCAAATTCTTTAATGGATTTTAAACTTGTTTTGAAGTTGATTTATCATGATACAAATCTTCCATATTGTGTTGAAGGTTTTGTGATATGTTTGACTGTGTATGTGTTATTTTTATACCATTCATGGTTTATTGGTAAAGTATTGACATTTTGTATGGTAGTTTTATACGAATGTTTATGTTATGTTTAGTCCTTTTCAGATGAGGAATGGATTGGACTTAATAAGTGACGGGTGGAGCCCGTTATAGCTCCTCGATGCATGGGTAGTTCTAATGAGACAAAATAGTGTCTTGGGATAAGGCCTTGACAAAATCTTATTTGTATTCTTGGCACATGGCCTTGACTATGTGGTTATGATAGTCTGGCATTATGCATTCCATCATTATGAAAGTGGATATTGTTATTGCATGTGATTATTCGACTAGTAGAATATCTATGTGAGTAAGTAAATGGAATTATTTTTATTAATATTAGCCATATTATGATGAATTTTAGGATGAAAAGGTTTTTTTTATTTTTATACATTGCCTTAAATGTTTATGCTTATTTTTGAAAGTTTCCACTGTATTGCTTACTTTACTGAGCGTTTGAGCTCACCCATTTCTATGTTTTATTTTCCCAGGATTCTAAGAAGTGTATTGTGATTGATATGCAGGGTTAAGACAGGGTAATAATGGCATTCATAAAGGATTATTTATGTTGTTTTGTATGTTATAAAGTGTAATGTAACATTCATGTATGTAATCTATTTTCCAAGACTTCTAAACCGATCAGTCCTTCGGGACTTGATTCCTTGTAATCATGTCAATGTATTAAAATAATGCACTGACTCTAGGTAACTGGGGTTGGGTCATTTCATCCTAACTTCCATTCTTCTTATACATCATTATATGATAACCTGATGAAAACATGGATAAAGGAATAAACTAAAAGCACGGTAAGGGAATACACATAATAACAAAGCATTAGAACATGGGTTAGAAGGCATGGAATAATGATATAAAAAGGCACAGAGCATGTGAAATCATAAAATATAAAATCTAGATCATATATACATGGAATCATAATAATCTCAAAGAAATATAAAAATTACTTTAGCACAAGTCAAGTCTCATTTCACATAGAGGATCACATGTCAAGGTTAACCTCCAAGATCGTTGCACATTGTAGCACGAGTCAAGGCTAACTTCCAAGACCATTGAACAAAACATCTTTTGAGAATAAACTTTACTCAATTCATTAGAGTTCTATCTTGCTTCACTCATCATAACATGTTCATAAATATTCTTTCCACATATATAATCATACATAATCATCCATACACAAATATAAGGGTACCCATGGAAATAAATGGGTATCATAATCAGGTCATAAATCATAATAGTTGGGCATATCATAAAAGTGTCTTAGAATGAATAAAATTTAAAAATGGATGGAAATTGATAAGGTAAAATAGTCATATACCAAGGTAGGTGATATAAAATATAAGTTACCACATTTAAGAAGACTTTTTAGGAAATTTTTGCATTAAAACATTTTATTATAGTTTTAAGGAAAATACTAGAGAGTATTTTAAAAATGAAAAGGGAATAATATTTTTTATAAAACCAGAAGTGAAACAAGACTGTTTTAATAATAAAAATACTAATTTTATAAAAACAATGTTGTTTAAAAAAATATGATAGAGTGCACTTGAAATTGGGTAATAACTCTGGAAGAGACCTCAAAACAGATTTGCTTATTGGGAAGTATTGAGGGGGGGGGGGGGGGAACTTAAAAACATGTATATACCTAAAATAAAATAATTAATGGATATTGATACATGATTTTGAAAAATGTAAACATCATTTAGAAGTTGTAAATTATAAGAAAATATTACTTAATTTGGGTAAACAGAATGAAATAGCAGCCCAAAGGAATAATGGTGGTTCAGGTAGAATCCCTTACCTTAAGTCCGATGGTGACCTTCACTTGATCTTAATGTCATGGATAACCAAATTAAATTCATTAATTTATATTTATATAAACTATTATTCATTAAATCAACTTATTATTTCCTTATTTAGTTCAACCATGACAATTTTATGAGATAATAAGGTTAAATTTCATTGTTTGGGAGTGTTTGTTTCCTTGATTTTCATGATTGGTTTACTTATATACATGTAAGGATAAACATGTACGATGAGAATGGTTGTCTAGAACTGAAGTAGTATTTTATTAGTGAACATAAAAAATATTACATGGTCCTAAAAATAATTTGGCTATTTTGAGTGACGATGAATCATTATATAAAACATTAATGATAACCATTTTGGTTAATAATCTTTTTTTGATCACATCGAAAACAACTTGCTTTATAAATTCAAATAATTTGTATAAAATATTAAATAACCCTAAATGAGACATAATAAACATATTATATTCTGTTTTTATAATCAAAATGGTTTCAGGACCATAATTGAAGACTATAATAGAAATTGAAAACCCGTCATCCTTGAATGTGATAAATTAACACATCTCAGACTGTGTTTTCAATTCGAATATAAAAGGATGGGAATAGAGAGATGATGATGAATTATTCCATTATCATAAAACAATTATAATATATATATGTTAATGTATTTTTTATAACATTTGGATTGGGATAGGTAAGGATATAAAAGAAAATAAAGGACCTAGAAAGGAAAGTAAAATAATTTAAAAGATGAACTTACCCCTTAAATTAATCTTCCTTGAGAGACTCTTAAGTGGAGAAGATTTGGTCATTTAAGAGACCAAGGAATTCTTCTGTAAGTAGTTTATCTCAAGTTTAATTTGTTATATCTTGTATTGGGATTGGTCTAGGGGAATTCTCATAAATGATACCTCTCTCAGAAGCTTTGATAAATGGGATTCATACTGTGCGATCATACTGGTTGAGGCCATCACTTCCTTTTTCTATGCCAAAAATATTTTTTAAAACCCTATATTTATAAAAGACATGTGATCACTATTCAATGTATATATTATCATTGGTAAGGATACTTAATTTTCATTTAAATTAAATTGGATATAATATATCAAAATTAGTGCATGTGTTTTCTATATCCATGAATCGTTTAAATGAAAGGGAATTTTATTCATAAATGTTTGGGTTGTTACAAGATTCCCCACTTATGAATTTTCTCCCTTGAAGTTTCTTTTTTTAAATATTAAAATTTATGATGGTAACTATTCTTCATCACTTCCTCCATTTCCCACATTGGTTTTCAAACTTTTGGTTTTTTCACAACACCTTGACAATGAGTATCATCTTATTTTAGAGATCATTTTCTATACAATCTAAGATCTTCACAGGATTATCTTCATAGGAGAGGACATTCTTTCAGGGTACCACCTCTGTATTGAGTACATGTGATGGGTTAGGTATATACATACTCAATATTGATACATGGAATACATCATGTACTTGAGACATGTTCAGTGGGAGTGCTAGTCAATTGGCCACTGCTCTTGTGCGATTCGGGATCTCAAAAGGGCCAATGTACCTTGGAAAATGATTTCCCTTATTCAAAAATATCATAACATTATTACATGGAGATATTTGGAGGAACACCATCTATCTAACATCAAACATGAGGTCTCATCAATTATTTTCATCATAACACATTCGTTGACTCTAGGCAGCTTTGATGCGCTTCTGGAAGGTCATAACCTTTTCCACCATTTCTTCTACCATTTTCAGGATTTAATGTTTTTATTCCCCAACTTCATCCCAACATGTTAGTGTTCTACACCTATTTTAATAGAGGGATTCATAAGGAGCCATTTTTAAGCTTGAGTGGAAACTATTTTTGTAATCTAACTCCATCAAAGGAAGATGTTGGTCCAATCCACCTTTGAAGTCCATGGAGAAATCTCTCTACATTTCCTCAAGCTTATGGATAGGATCATCATATTGTCCATCAATTTGAAAGTGATAGGACATGATTATGTTAAAATCAGTGTTTATAGCACATTTGAGACTCTTATAGAACATAGAGGTGAATCTTGGATCTCGATTGGACAGAATAGATAGTGGTACTCCATTTGCGTTACTACTTCCCTGATGTATATCTATTCTAATTGATCAAATGAGAAATCCTATTGAATACAATGAAGTGTGTAGTTTTTTTATATGATCCAAAACAACCCAAATAGCATTATTTCCTTTTGATTTATTTATAATTCTAGTGAAAAAAATCCATTGTGATGTTTTACCATTTCCATGTTGGTATGGGTAAGGGTTGAAACATCCCATTTGACTTATGCCTCTCAGCCGTCACTTTCGAACATACCCGGAACATTGATTTGTATTTACTGATCTTCTTCTTCATGTTATACCACTAATAGTGATCCTGATGATCTCGATACATCTTTGTGTTTTTTGGGAGAATGGAGAAATTTGAACTATGTGCATCATCCAAAAGTTCTTTCTTTAACTCAAGTTTTGATGGAACACATCATCTTTAACCATATTTTACAATTCTTTCTTCATTAAAATTTAAATATGATGATTTCCCTTTTATGATATATTTTACTTTATTCTAAATTCCCACATCATCTTCTGGAGCATCCTTTAAACTTTCCAAAAGAGACGGCTGTGCAATAATATGTGAAATGATTGATGATATTTGATTTGTTATGATTCCCGTGTCCATATTTATCAAATCTAATAATATTGAATCCATATTAATTATCATCAATGATATAATTGCTTGGCCATTACTACTAAGAGCATCCACCACCTTTTTCTCTTTCCCAAGTTGGCAATGGATTGAGTAGTTGTAATCCTTGATGATCTCTAACCATATTCATGGGTTAATATTCCACTCTTTCTATGTGATTATATATTTTAGAATTTTCAGATCCTTATATACTGTATAATTTTCCCCAAATAGATAATGCTTCCCAATTTTCAATGTAAAGATCCACGATTCCAACCACAGATCACACGTGGGATTGTTTTTCTCATCAATTTTCAACTACCTTGAGTCGTAAGCATTGACATTGTTATTTCTCTTCAACACATTTCCCATTTCCTTCATCGAAGCATCACTTATGATTAGGAAAATATCCCCACTTGTGGGTAGTGTGAGAACATGGGAAGTGATAAGCCTCTTCTTTAACTCTATGAAGATTCCTTCACATTCATCATTCCAAGAAGACATGACTCTATTTTGAGTTAGCTTGGTAAGAGGGTTTAACAATTGTAAGAAATTTCTCAAAAATATGTGATAATATCTAGATAAATCTAGGAATATATATATATATACACAACATATGTTAGCCTCGACTGTCCCTCAATTTCATTTTTCTTGGAAGGATCCACAGATATCCCATTACATGTGATTATATGACACAAGAATGAGACTTCATTCAACCATGAGTCACACATGATGTACCTTGCATAGATGTATTCCTTTCGAAATGTCTCTAGCCTAGTGCTCTTATGATCCTCATGCTTCTCCATGGTTTTTAAGTATATTAGAATATCGTCTACAAATAATACCATATATTTGTTGAGGTAATACCTAAAGCCTCTATTCATCATTCCTATGAATATTTCTCGAGCATTAGTGAGTCCGAATGGCATCACTATGAACTCATAATGCATGTACCTCATACGAAAGGAAATCTTAGGGATATCCACCTTATTCACCCTAACATAGTAATATCCTGACCACATATCATCCTTGGAGAATTATTGCCCTCCACATAGTTGATCAAACAAGTCATCAATTCGTAGAAATGGATAGTTGTTCTTTATTGTGATTTCTATAAGCTCACAATTATCAATTCATTGGCGCATTTATCCATCCCTCTTCTTGATGAGGAGGACTGGTGCACCCCATGGTGAAGCACTTGGGTGTATAAACCCTTTATCCATATTCTCTTGTAGTTGGTCCTTTATCTCCTCAATATTCAAAACAACCACTCTATATTGAGTGCTAGATATTGGAAACTCCTTAGGTATAAGATTAATTTAGAATTAAACATCTCTTCTAGGAGTAATACCTGGAAATTCCTTATAAAAAACATTAAGGAATTCCTTCACTATAGGAATGTATTCAAGGATGTTTCCTTCTATAGAGGAAATCATCTGATAAAGATACACATGATCATAGGGAAGTAATATCCATGCTTCAGATGATGGTTCTATGGATTTTTCATCCTCCCCTTTCACTTGTATTGAATAGTGGGTCGATTCACCATATGGAGAGTGATTTCCCTCTTAAAGAAATTTATGTTGGCTCTAAATTAGTAAATATAGTCCATTCCAAAAATTTATCAAATTCCACTAGAAAGAGTATGATGAGGTTCTTTTAGAAGTTAAATTCAGAAATTGTGATAGGGAAGGAGTTATATACATTGGATGCAATAATTTCACATTTTCTATTTTCACTGACATATCCACTTCAATGATTTGTGGTGGTTTTAGTATTGTTCTACTAAACATTTGTGGTATAAAAAAATGCGTTAAATCTTAATAAAAAAGTATTTTTTCTATTCAGGAATGAATAAACATCATACCTAGCACCACTTCATTTTTAGGATTCACTTTAGTGGTAGTGATGGAAAAATATCTCCCTATCTACGTTGGATGTTGTTGGATACCTCCAATTGCCCTTATCTTAGATTGCTAGTCCGCAAAGTGCTTAGGATCCTTCAAGTTGTAGCAATGAACAATGTGTTGACAGTCGACCAGAGAATTTATTTCCTCTATAACATCGAGGTGTTTCTACTATTGTAAATTATTGGCCAGCTAGTCTTCTATTCCACACCTATATTATTTCCTTCATCCCATTAGACAATTTCTGGGTGCTTCTTTTCACAAATTTGATAGGTGGGGTGTTGTAATTTCTTATCATAGATTGTTTTATCTATCATAGCACTAGAATTGAAGTCTAATTTAAAATTATCATCCCCATTATACCCATGAGATTTTCTAACCACTAGATTGACATTGAGGGGACATCAAACAATATACTCATAGCTATCAAAGTCACGGATTGGAAAGGATTTCGATCAGAATTTTTTATCCAACTAATGAAGAAATAAACCTTCTATTTAGGGGTAATGACAAATATGGAGGTGTATCATACATGAATTGTGATGTTTTCCTTGTATGCTCTGATGAATTCATCTTTTTTTTTTCTGGAGGGCAAGGATTTCCCTAAATATCTTAAGTTATATGGTGCAAGGGAAATATTTAACAAAAAACATTTTTCTAGAAATCCTTCTATTCCATCGCCGTGATCTATTCCTAAGGCTTCATATTTATGATCAATGTCTACAATTTTTTAGCTTCACTCTTCAAATAAATAGTAGCCAGAATAAACTTCTCTTGTTTAGAGCATTGGAGGATGGATAATATATTCTCAGTTGAGTAGATCTAGTGTTCAATGATTGAGGGATTAGATGATCCACTGAACGTATGAGGCCTTTTTCTTGTGAAGCTCCTCATTGTGAATTTTTATTTCTAGGGGGTGGATGTTCCTCTAGATCCAGGTTTCTTTTCAAAACAAGAGTAAACTCAGAGAGTATCATGATTTTTTTTTTGATTTCTTCTCCCATAAGATTGAGAATATCATTAGGGTATTCATCTCATAGATATTAGCATCAGTTGTTAGCACGATTCCTCATATTAATGGCCATTGGATTGAAAAAAATGAAAATTAGGGGATGGTATTTTAAATTATTAAACACATAACAGGAAATCTAATGACATTAAAGTGATGAATTATAAATTTAATTTACCTTCTTAACTTCTGAATTTATGGGAATTGAACTATGTTATCCATGATCTACATCGAAATATATATTCTTATGGGATTTTTTGTTCCCTAAATAATGTTTTCTACTAAGAAAATGAATTTTCCAAAGCATCTCCCCTAAGAGAGTTTAACTAAGAGTGCAGAAAGGCCTTTTTTTCCATGAATTCCTCTTCATGTCTAGCTCAATGCGGCGTTCGTTGGTTTTACCCCTTGATACATCTGTGCTAGATCCACCTCTACATGTTCATATCCAGAGAGGGGTGTATTTTCTTGATAAACTACTTACTCTATACTATCCAGAATTTAGGGATTTTTTTCTTATACCTAGTCATATCCCTAAGGGTTTCACTAGTTTTTTCTAATCCTAATCCAAAAAATAACTATATCAATACTATGATACCAACTATAACAACCCTAATCTTTATTTCATATTTAAACATGATTTATGACATAATATTGCACATAATAAATTATATAATATTGAGAGGTCTAGTGTTTTGGGTCTTAGGAACATTAAATAACAAATTAAAACTTGGAATACACATATTTATTAAAAATGTCATTTACATGACATTAAAATTCATTTGTACATAACATTGAATAAGATAACCTGAGGATATACATAAGAAAAGGGTGAGATATAAAGCCCAGTAAGGTAATAAACATGGCATAACCTGAGGAAGAGAATACAAGTTAGTAAATAGGAACATCAATGGAGTGAAAAAGAAACATGAACAAAAATTAATGATATATCATGATATTCATAACATGGAAATGTGTAAACAACATGCAACATGATGTTAGAATCCTCCAATGCTCATTGCACCTAGATTATCATGATTAAAAAATCATTTCACATGAATTTTCATGATTAAACCCTCATTAAACATGATGTATAATGATACTAAAAATTACCCAATGAATTGGAGCACTACCAGGGCACACCCTTCATAATCATTTTGTTTTCATGTATAATTGTGCCATATAGATCATACTACAAGGATTCATTAAAAATAAAAAATTATTCCAAAAAATTGGAATGTGAAAAAAAACATGTAATTCCATAATCAATAAGTACATGACCATAATGGTGAAATACCTTGATAGAGAAATGGTTATGGTATTCACTACAAGATTATTTTGGTAGGGAAAACCATGGTGCAACTTCCATAGCATAACAATTTCAAATAGAAATTTGTAAAATATGTTTATGAGAGAAAAATTGGTATATCATCATTTATAAATGGATTAGATAGTAAGGGGATCATGTAACATTATATCCCAACATATGAAAATGAACTTAGAAGTATAATATAAAAGAAATTCCAGAATAGAAATGAGAAGAGATAAATCCATTATAGAAATTTGGCATGGTAGCAGGTGTACACAGGAGGGATTATTGGGATAGAAAGCGGTATCCCATCATTCAAACATAAAAAGTTAAGTATTGTGGTTCTAAGAATAAATACCACATGCCATAACCCATCACATGGGGCCCGTTATGTGACTACCCCAAGCCTGCCTTCCATAGGCCAGGGGTTGGTGACTAGCCCCGGAAAGGCATATCCCAAAAAGGGAAGGCATTGCCTTTAAACTTGTACTCACAAAGTGTAGGTGCACAACAAAAGCATACCATAAAGTTGAACTTATTATAGTATAAGTGTGAATGGAATTTAAAAAGGGCCAGTATAAAAAGCCAACTTAAAAGAAAGTACAAAAAAATTAAAAAATGTTCTCTAGAGGTCGTCCACTAAGGATCCTACATGAAGGGTAGGTACAACTCGTCATCTATTTCCCATGACACTACTCATGTATATCAATCACATATGAGCACCGTCTAGCACTGGATCCCCATGTCTCAATGAAGCTGTTCACCATCTACAAAAGAGACAACAAGGTGCGGGGGAAGACACCCATGGGTGAGTATAACAATACACAGTTGGGACCCTGAGACTCTCAAAGGAATCCCATAATTCCACAATGGAAAAATCATAGATCATGATGTCAATAAAAAATCATAAATTAAAAGACAAATCACACCAGGTACATAACTTAGAGAACAAGAATAAAGATGATTAGTCTTATGTCAGATCATTTTATTCTGTTGGGTAACACAGTTACTAATCTGAGAATGGTTTCTCTGCTGTCGATCCACAAAGGTTCGCAATGCTGTTGATATACAAAGGGTCTATCTCATGCCGATCCAAAGAAGGTAACACTATTACCGATCCATGAAGGATTATAATACGGCTGATCCATGGAGGGTCTCTCTCATACCGATCCATGAAGGGTTGCTCTTCACTTCGCATCCAGTCATTGGATTCCCGCACTTAGTGCTCTTGAGTTCTGTAGATTATTCTCCTTAAGATATTGGTTGTAACTCAACTTCCACTAAGTCCCAATTATATGTAACCCAAAGGATTGTGTTGTTGTAAGGGATCTGGTGCGACAGATGACGCGTCAATCAGATGCACGATTTATAAGTTATAAGTAAAAAAGGTAAATATGGCTTGGGTGGATTCGAGTCAGATCCAACCCAGCCATACTCCAACTAGTGCCAAAATCCATGTAGAGTATCTAAAAAGGACTTCTACATCCCAAGGGTCCTGATCCATAGATTTTGCTTCAATAAGATTCCTAGTTTGTGAGATAAACAGATTTAGTGAAATGAGTTTGGTTGGATAAAGGTTTGGTAGGGGCCCGGTAGAGCTAGCCCGTTGGGCCCATAGGTCCAGCCTTGGCTCATGGGTCTAGCCTAGTTCATGGGTCTGGCCCATCTGGTGGGTTTATCCTGCTTGGTAAACTCGGACCACATGCATGCTGATTCTCCTAGCTGGCGGCGTTAGCGGAGCACCTCCCCACATTCCAAAAGGGACAGCTCTGCCGACCATTGTGCTCCAACCGAGCGTGTTGCTCCCCTCCCATGTGGCGTGCCAGTGCCACATCTCTACCTGATGAGGCCTATCTAGCCATTTATCTATCTACAATGATTCTTGCATGCACCGCTTCTCCACACAGCCAGCACGGGCTTACTGCTTCTGCCGTTCCGGTGGTACTGCGCCGACGGTTGTTTCCACTGGCCACTGAAGATGATTTGGTGGTCCATTTTTCGTCCCATCTGTGCCTACTTTCCTTTCAAGTCACTTCCTTATCTTTGAAGCCCTTGTATTCGTATTTCCTTTATGTTTCTCAGTAGCCCATGAAGAACTATCAATATCAATGAGATGTAGAGTGTCCGGGCCTTGTTCAGATTGGCCTACACCCTCCGCATTAGCATTTTATCACGGGGTTTAACAATTATCATAATGATTAATGAAAACCCCAAAGTGATATCTTACAACAACCTACTACAATAATGAATGATTTGAAGATCAAGCCATTGGTCACTTGATCCACGTTCTTCAAGTTATTCAATAACGGGAAAAGAGGAGTCTTTTAAACACATAAACCAATTAAACCCCCTACCTGTATTTGGTAGAAACTATTGCAAACAAAAGAAAGAATTCCGCATTCCATGTCATTTGACGTTTTTCGCCACTCATCGATCCCCAGATCAAACCCTTCAATGATCATTGTTCATTCACCATTATTTGTTCAAGAGGAATGCCATTGTCATTTCGTTCGAGGTTTCTCCATGATTGCTAATCCATTTTCCAACAGATTGATTAAATAAAAGGAAACCACTGCACATTTAATTCACTATTGTTGTTCATTAATGAACTGTCATAAATGAACCAATTAATGTGACGAGCATTTTTTTACTCAGACATGTAATAGGTCATTAAATGAATCTCATTTAATTAACATCATTACACTACGGTCCCACAATCCATTGCTCAACGCTTGACTAAAAATAAAATAACTCAAAGAGTTATTTTATTTTTTTCCCAAAAATTTCAAAAACTATTTTTTTCATCTAAACCTTGATGGTTTAAGTTAACATTTTTCTAAGTGAATCCCGACACTGTGAATTAAATGGTTCCATTATATTTTCAATCTGATCACCAATTCAAAAGATAAGAAAACCCACTCGCACATTTACTAAACGTACCTTAAAAAAAGTTTAAAAACAATTAACAGTCACCCTCCACCCACAATGATCGGGGCTAGTGTCCACCTAAGAGGAAAACACCATCACGAGCTCAATGGTACTCTCGAATTTCTAATTTGAGTTACCATTTTGGTGTTATAAGTATTTGAATATTTAAAAATTGTTACTTACTTATTTTATTTAAGGCCAAAAAATGACTTCCACTGTTGGCTTATGCCGGCCAATTATAGGATATTTCTAAGGAAAGTATACCCTCATGAGATTAGCGATGGTCTCATATTTTTCATATGAGTCACAGTTCATGAGTTATAAGAATTTGTAAAATAAAATAATGTTATATAATTATTTTATTTATGGTTATGTCTTTTTAGGATGTTCTCTCTAGAGGTATGCGATGACTAAACATAAGTCAATCATAGGGTAAAACTGCCATCCAGAACACAATGGTGCCCTCAAATTTCTGACTCGGGAAACTGTTTAAGAATTATTCTACTTTTTTATGAAAACCACTCACGTGAACTATTTAAATCATAACATTTTTTGATGGATCATTATGGGAAATCCGTGCCTCTGAATCACGTGTCGTCATATTTCGTGCTCTCAAAATAATTCCACATAATTAAAAACATTATACAGAAATTCCAGGACATTATATTCTCCCCACCTTAAGAATTTACATCCCCAAAATCCAAAACAATGGAAAATTGAATAGGTGGGAATACTGAGCATGAATATGATCCTCCCGCTCCATTTTTCTCTCCTAGAGATTCCCATGCCACCACCGAACACCCACTAGAGGAATCGACCGTCCGTGAAGGACCCACTTCTATCGATCCTCTATCTCCACTGAGAACTCCTCCAACATCACCCCATCTTCAATTTCCGGATCTCCCAAGTTGATGGAAAGCGATGTATCATGAATTTACCTCCTCAAATGTGACACGTAAAGAAACATCATGCACCCGGTGCATATATGGAGGAAGAGCTAGGTGGTACACCCCCTTGCCAAATCTGCTGAGGATCTTAAAATTGTTTGATGAACCTCTGAGATAGCTTTCCACCCCATCCAAATATTTGCAATCCATGTCAGGGTAAGACCCGAAGGAAAACATGGTCACCCACATCGAACTCCAAGGGCCCCCAACTCTTATCAACATAAGACTTCTATCTACTTTGTACAGTCCTCATCCTCTCCTGGAAGTTCCTCAACTTCTCAGTGGTAGCTCATACCAGATCTGGACCCATTAGTGCTGACTCCCCTTGGTCTGTCCAACATAGAGGTGATCTTCGTGGCCACCCATACATGGCCTCAAATGGTGACATTCCAAATATTGATTGATAGCTATTGTTGTACACAAACTTAACTAGTGGTGGGTGGTCCTACCAACTATGAACAAAATCCAGGACACAAGCACACAACATGTCATTCAATGTCTCTATGGTCCGCTCCGTCTAACCATCTGTCTCGAGGGTAAAAGTTGTGCTCAAGAATTTTAGAACCTAATGCTCAGCATTCACTTGATGACATGCGACTCATTGTGAAAAAAATATTGTCATCTCTTTCTTCATCCCTGTAAAACAGTACTGGCGTTGGAGGTCCTAGTACATCTTCACCACACCAGGATGTACTGATAAAGGGGATTTAAGGAATTCCATCAACACCTCCTCCCATAACGTCACTAGTACCATGGTGCATCCTTTGAAAATCATGACATGCTCCCCACCTATCGAAAATACAACATGAGCATGTCCTGAGGATATCAGTTCACGTCGGGCCTCGTAGTCAACATCCACATGCTATACCTTTCTAACTCACTGAAGGAGTGGATGAGTGATAACCATAGACTGGATGTAAGATGACCCATCATCATCCATGAAGGATATAAAAATTGTGGTTAACTGATCTATCGCCTCACTCGGTATCTATAAACCATAACTCCTAATGAGTGCCTCTGCCACCACGTCCCCCTTCCATGGATTACATAATTTCTCAAGGTAATTGTCCTAGAGGAAATCCAAACATCGTTGCAATATCAGCTACTAAAAATCATATGGGAAACATTCCATCCTTGCAAAAGGAAACCCCCTTTAATAGATTTATGTGCCCATCGACCCTTTGGTAGTTGGTAATCACTTTCCATGTCCACATGGTTATGGTGCCGGTAGTCCACACATAACCTCAAACACTGGGTCTTACTAAGCCATTCCTTTACAAGTCCTCCACCTATGCCCCCTACTTGCGAAGCTCTAGAAAACTCCTCCTATTTATTTATGTTGATATTAGTTCCATATCGGGTTGTAGAATGATACAAAAGTTCTTCCCCCTATAGGGAGATAATACAAGAAACATCTTTGTAAAGAATGTCACCTCACTTCGCAACTAATTTTGGGAACTGAAAACTCAAAAAACATGCTTCCAGGAGGGTAAGGCTGGCCGAATCAAGCATGATCAACCACACTCTCCTATGAACGAGTTTATCTCGGGCTGCCTGGGTTTTCTTTTTTGCCGAACAAGGAAAAACCCATTCCAACACAATAGATATACCACATCATTTTTCCTAAAATAGTCAAACTGAGTATGAAATGTGTATGACTAGTCCATACCCAAACTAATGTCGTAAGACCTCAACACTGCCACAAAGAGGTTTCAATCGAAACTCTCACCTCAAGAGTCATATCACACAATTGGAATAAGTGTGATTATCGAGTCTCCTCTGATAGGTATCTCCAGACATAAGGATCAGTTAAACAGATTAACCAGAAACTATAAGTCTTGAACAAGATTCCCGATAAGAAGTTATTATTAGAACCTATGTCTATTAATAGGGAAGCTATAAGTAGATATAGAAAATACCTTGAATCATTCATGGAGCTCGTGATTCACACTCCTTAACTGCAAGCAGATACTCCCTTCCCTTGTCCTCTAGCTCCCTGAGCCTAGTGGGGACCACATGGGGGGGTTGTAACATGTTAAAATATATAACACCTCCTGCTTCCCTTCTAGATACCCCTCCATGTCTACTACCCTATATATTCATCTATCCCTATCCTTATCTCTTCCCGACACATTTTACATGTCCATGTCTCTGAGACTGATGTCGATATCCTGCTTTCTCACTACTAACATTAATTGGTTGTATCTACCTATCCAAATAAAATTCAACCCCAAAAGGTTCTCTTCATCAGCCTAACATAAGTAGGAATTCACAGAGGAATAATGGTGGCTCAGATTCCCCTAAACACATCCATCTTGGAGGTATGACCCTTGAAACACTGGTCATGTCGTATTCATCGAGAACCTGGAATGGTCAGTACGCCTCAACGAATACTCAACTATCGACATGTCGTCCTGACTAAGCTGTAGATGCTCTTGGTAACACATACCCATTAGATTTTCATGGAAATAGTCCCCTTTTATGAGGATAGTTCTCAAAAATTTTCAATGGAAAAGTCACTTCATTATAAGTTCAGGGTCATCTAAACCCTATCATTGACCTATTAAGCCACGTAGATGGCTCACCGCCAAGATCTCCATCTAATAGAATGGTGCCCTAGCTAGATGGAAACTCAGACACCACCTCAAGCCAGTCCTTAGATTTCTGTGAGTTCAGCTTGACTCAGAACTTGAGGGGTATATGTCGCTGAAACACGTGTAAGTAACTGATCCTAGATGAGTCCTCTACCAGTAGCCCCGATATTAACTACTGAACAATGGGAAATGGTATTGCTGGGACACCACCCGAAGGTACTATCTTGGGAAACAGTCCCTATACCACATCTCTATCACTCTGTGGACAATCCTCATCATAACACATTGGAATCATAGCTGGCTGTCTACATGGAGGAATAGTGAAAAAGAATCAAGATGATCCAAAGTCAATAAGTTATACTTGGTGATCTGAATCAACATAGAACAAGTGAAAAAAATATCAAAACACATGAAACTACTGGTTTTTTTCTATCGAGTTGGGAAAAAAGAATTCCAGGCCTTGGTGTACGGATTTGTTGGTTGCCTCACCAACACTGGGCTCCTAAAACTGTAATCCAAACTCAATACACTTAACACTATTGGTCTATTGAATACTAAGACTCTTAGTTATTCTGGAAGAACTGGACACCTCTGATGCAACTTTTCCATAGGCCCTGTGGAGGGTCGTGACACCCCATAATTTAAAATTGAATATAAAAAGTTGTAACAATATAAGGAAATATTGAAAATAATTAAAATAAAGGAACTCTTACGTGCATGTCTGATCCAAAAGGCTTGGGAGAGGCTTTATGGGGGATTGGGGTTCCTTGGAAGGAATCTATGAAGTGGAGCATAGATATTAGAGGAGATTAATGGAGTTTGAGTGAATTGGAATGAGTTCTTTGTTGGGATTATATATGAAAGGTTGGGGAATTCTTTATTATTTTGGTTTTGGACACTACAAAATAAAATATAAAAAACCACTAACCATCCCATGTATTTTGATCACTGTATATGAAAAAGGTTATTGGTATAAATTATTTTATAAGGTTAAATTTTTAAGATATTAAAAAATTTCCCTCAGTTTTTTGGAGGTGATTCATACTTTCAAGGAAATTATTTTTAAATCACTAAATATTTAATAAGTCTTGAATGATTCACTAAATATTTATTAAATAAAACTAAAAAGTCTAAAATAAAATTATTATAAATTTAAAACATATATTTGGCTGAATAAAACTTTTATAGTATTTTATTACATCACTATTGGGTTATTATGATGTCATATAACACATTATATATTTATACAGTATTTAATTTTTACCCAAAAATTGGACTATATCAGAAAATTATAAAACAATTCACTATTTTATAATTACGGTGTCCTGATTCCAAAAATATGTTCATTTTATCTAAATAATCTTATAAATATGTAAATTTTAAATTTTAAATTAAAAACCGAAATTTATTGAAAATTGACGGGTTTTGGAAAAAATAGTTTTCAAACCATAATAAAAGTAAAATTTCAATTTATAAGAATTATAAGATAATTAATATTGAATAGATGCAATTTCATAATAATATTTTATTATAATATTATTTATTTGAAAAGAAAATTAATTCAACAGAATATATTCCTTAATTGAATTTATATATTAACCAAAAATACTATTTGTGGTTTATAAAATCATTTACAAAGTTACAATAACAGAATGATAGTATATTCATTATTCTAGAAAAAAATAATTATAATTCTTGGGTATGCATACATATTCCTTTATTACAGAAGCATATTCCCTAAATGTAATGTGTGTGATGGTGGGGCTTTCTTGGATCTGCTTTGTGAATATGGTTTTTTTTCATGACCTCGTTGACCTTGAACTTCTCCTGTAAACAGTTTCACTCATACTTATATTGTTGGATCTCAACTTGAGAATGGGGTTGGGAAATTCATAGAAATTCTATCTTCCTCAGATTCTCCGATAAATGGGCTTCATAGGGTAAGATTTTACTAGTTGAGGTCAACACTTCCTTTTACTGTGCCAAAAGGATCTGTTAAAACCCTATATTTATACTAGTTATGTGATCACTATTTAAAGACTATATTTTCAATGATTAGTATACATAACATCCATTTAAATACAATTGGT
Organism: Viscum album; assembly: GCA_963277665.1. Taxonomy (NCBI): domain Eukaryota; kingdom Viridiplantae; phylum Streptophyta; class Magnoliopsida; order Santalales; family Viscaceae; genus Viscum; species Viscum album. The sequence goes on from OY728166.1 coordinate 790,676,250, forward strand.
TGTAATAAAAAAAGGATTGAAAGTGCGTTCTATATCCATGAGATATTTTAATGAGAGTGAATTTTATTGATAAAGTTTCAGGCTGTTACAATACTAGTGATCGAAAATGACTAGTTACATAGATTAGAGTTTTTGGAGCTGAATTGGGATGATTTGATGTTCTCAAGGTAGTGTGGGGGACCTTTTATAATTTTTTGTTGATATTTTATATATTAAATTATTGTGTGGTCATTTAAATAATTTAATGGATAATTTTTTTTATTGACCAGCTTCATCTCCCAAATACTTAATTTTATATATTGTTACTTGGGACTCATCCCCTATCTCTTCTATGTTGTTCGAACTACACTGAGTGGTAATCATCCAAAATGTTCACTAGTACCTTGTATAGGATGACATAATTTAGTGTAGTTCTAGAAACAGAGGATGATATCCACAAGAGATTAGTTTTGGGCCTTAAGAAAACAAATGTAATAATAACTATTTGGGTTATGAAGTTAATAATGATAGAAGTTGCTTATAACATTCACCTTTGTTTGAATTCATAGAATAACACCCACCATAGTGGGGAATTATTTTCTTAAATTCAATTACCCATTTACTTCAAATTGGATGCACACAAATAATTTGAAAAATGTCTATGAATATGGAGTTATAGAGTTGATAAAGATTGAAATAAAGCATGTATGAGACAATTTTTAAACAGTTTTTCCATGTTTAAAATATTTATAATAAAGGATAGTTAAATGTTGGACTACTCATGAAGACAATGTCTTATGCACATGATGATGTAACCAATACCAAGGAATAACAAACTGTTGATGATGAAACTATATAATTATTAGGGGATCAACAACATGTTGATGAAAAAAACAATGACGCACCATAATAGAGTTGAATAAAATTATCAAGGAAGGATGTCCGGGTACAAAATTTGAGGTTGTTTGGAATCAATGTAGCCAAACTATTTACCCAAAAAATTCAGTGATCATTAGATATATTGGGGTAAAAAGAGGGATTAATGTGGTGATTTATACTGATTCATGGCACCACATCCAAACTATTACAAAGAAAATAATTTGGAAAGATATAATGGTATTTTTATAATCTATTTTTCTATTTTAATAAAAATGTATATAATGAAGTATTTATTTAATTTCCATTATTCCTTATTGAGTTTTTAATTTTAGAATATTTCCATAAGAAAATTTACTTAATGTCCATTGGAAAATATTTTAGAGGATTCTAGACTCTTCTTATGATGTAACATCGTAGAGATGATGAGGGGAAAGTAAATCCCCACACACAAGTTAGTTATGAAAACATTATAAAGTAGGAAACATGGAATGGATTAATCAATCATCACAATGAGAAATTATTTCATGTGAATTGTAGTAAATAATATATTATCTGACATTATTTATTTTATCCTACATTATTCAAAAGTATTATGTTATGAAAGCCCAAAATAGTGTATAAAATATTGAATTTCCATGAAAACCAATGCACCACTATCACAAAGCAAGGATATGGTACGATTATTTATTGAAAAAATTGTTATATTTTTTTTAAATCTACAATAAAAGTTTAATAATGTGATATGAAATGTCACGAACCAACTCGGGTCGACCCAGAAACCGGTCACCCGAGGTGGTCCGCGACATGACCCGAGAGGCGTTCCCGATCCTCCCGAGCTAGAAATAACTGCCAGGGCGTCAAAAGAGGCTATGGGAACAATTTATACCAATATAAATAAATAACACTACAAAGATAATACAGAGCAGTGAAGAAAATATAAACCAAACAAAGTGACTAAACAGGAGTAGGAGAAAAATAAAACTGACCAAACACGACGTCCAAATAAACTCCGTGCGACCTCGCGGGTTGCTCTCTGACTCAACAATCAAGCGTCGCCCTAGGTGAGCGCACTCAAGCTATAGCCTGCACAAACAGTAAAAACAGAAAATAACTATAGACATGAGTATTAAAACTCAGTAGGCTAGCTCTATATCTATTCCCAATTAACTACCTTTAAAATAAAAGAAACATCATTTCAAGTTTGAACTACAATTTATAAAACCATATTTTTATAAATATTATACTTAAAAACAAAGTACGAACCATTTACCTTAACCATTTCCAAATTTGTGTTCAATTCATTAGTGTCAATAACATTTTAGGAAAAGGGAAAGTGATGATTAAATTTTCAAATTTGTACATAGAGGATTAAACACTTTCATTTGAAAACCATTTTTAGAAACCTAATCAAAAGAAATTTACCACTTTCCAAGGAAAAAAATACACCAGAATGCACAAAGTAAACACACACAGCAAAGGCAATATAGGTATACATTTGAGCATCAGAATCACTACTGCAAGCAACAAAAGCTAAAGAGACATGGGTGAACCTAGGAGACCGAGAATAAACCAGAAGACACCAATACATGAGAAATCTTCCTTATCGACATGTCACGATGAATTCAAAATGCACAATACGCTCAACCATCCTCTCTCAGGAAGGTCGAGGGAAAATCCCATAGTAATAAACCCAATATATCCACCTACTATGGGCCACTGGTCAGAACCATAACCTACCAGTGCAGCAATCATTCCTAGAATATTCTCTCAATATGCCAGATTCCCATGTCTCAAGTGTTTTAAAATGGGGGTGAGCCAACCGATTCCAACCGAGCATCCAATCAGATATATCTACATATAAAGCACAACATGCATCACCCTGAGCCACTCCATGGGACAACCTCTTTCTTTTAACTACTCAAGTACCTGGGAGCCTCTAAGCGCGGCCTTCCAAACAATCAATTACAACCAAGGCATGAGAGTCATCCTAAGAGGGTTTTTATCAAAACATTTTCATCGCTTTCCATAAAGTGCCAAACGGGTATTAAATACATTTCAAAATCACTACTCAAAAAAAGTAAAACTTCATTATAAGACCAAACCCAGTTTAAAAACATTTAAAGAACCCCCAAAACACTACTTCACAGGCTGACAATATTTTTATAAACCAAACCAAACCAAACCATTTTATTTTTCCAAATAAACTTTAAGAGCCAACCAGGAAACTTCTCAAAAGAACCAAAGTACTTTTTCAAACTTCAAAAGAAATCATTTCTCATTAAACCAGAACTCTATTTTACATTCTGTGAATTATGTTTAAAATCCAAACGGGCATTCTTTCATTATTGGGTGTCCGCTCGTCAAAAAAATATTTCAAGCGTCCGGTATAAAATAAACGATTCTTTTTACACTAAATAATCATTTAAAGATTAACTATCTCATATTAAAAATTATTTATCGTATATTATCCAACATTATTTAGAATTAATAAAATATTTATTTTGAACAATTAGTGTGCGCAAATAGCAGGAAATAATGTAGGTTAAATTTTAAAAGCAGTGCAAAGGGAACCTACCTTAGATACACGACGTGAAGAAACTACGCACATTCGAAAATGCGTTTCAAAGTCCAATTACCTACATAATAAATATCAAGGACACAAAAAACATCCAATAACTCACTAGAGCATGCAAAACCAAGCGTCGGGGAGAAACGCTCACCTCGAAACTCAAGCACGATGACGATGCAAACTCAGAATCACTCCGCGCGGGTTATAAAACAATAATCCTACCAAAAACAAACATAAGTTGATAACCCCCTAACAAAGCAAAGGCCAAAGAAAGAATAATAATAATAATAATAATAAAATTAATAATAATAATAATAATAACAATAATAATAACAATAATAATAATAATAATAATAATAATAAGAAGAAGAAGAAGAAGAAGAATAATAATAAAATTCATAATAATAATAATAATAATAATAACAATAATAATAATAATAACAATAACAATAATAATAATAATAACAATAATAATAATAATAATAATAATAATAATAACAATAATAATAATAATAATAATAATAATAATAATGCTAATGATAATCAAAGTAAAAGAAAATAAAAAAATAAAAATAGAATAAAAGAAACCTTGGGGGGGTATGCGGCTGGCAGTGGAGCAGCGGCGAACCAAGAGGAGCCGAGGCTGGGTCGCGCAGCTGCTGGGAGGATCTAGCCGAGGGGAGTTCGCCGCACCAGGAGGGAGGAGGGTTGGGTGATGTGGCTACAACGCGAGGTGAAGGAGGGGAAGGCCGACGCGCCGGGTGCTGCGGGTGAGTTGCAGTAGAGGCGGGGGAAAGCTACTGTGCAGGGTGAAACCGGTGGGGGTTTGCGACGGGGAGGGAATTCCGGGAAAACAGGGTAGTCGGGTGTTGTTGTACGTGAGCGCCGGCGGAAGGCGGGTCGAGGGTCTGGGCGAGAAAGGAGCTGAGGCTGATGGCGTCCAGAGAAAGGCTGCGCTACAGGGGGTTGGGTCACACACAACAAGGAGGGAATGGCTGAGGTGAGGCAAGGCCATGCCGGAGGGTTGAGCTGCACCGCTCTATTTGCGCGCAGCGAGGGGGAAAAGCAGCGGCAGACAGAGGGGGAAGCTGGCCGTCGTGTCAGGAGTACAGGAGGGGGGGGGGGCATGGTTCCTGCGGGGCAACCAGGAAGAGGCGGCCGAGGCGTCGACTCGATCCAAGGTATAGGGGGGGCGATGGGTAGCATGTGGAGATGAGGAGGGATGCAGCAGGTGCGCAGGTGGTTCCAGAAGGGAGGGACCACGTGAGGAGGCAGCGCGTGGAGGCTGCTCGCGCCACAACAACACAGAGAGGAAGCAGGGGTGATGAAGAAGAGAGAGAGGGGTGGTGGCGCGCTGAGAGGAGGATCGGCCGTGGAAGGGGAGAAAAGGATGCAAGAATTAGGGTTAGGGGAAAAAATACAATAAAAATAAAATAAAATAAAGCATAAACATAAAAAATAAATAAAATAAAATGAAACATTAATTAATGATGAAAATAAGCATAATGATAATATTCATAATGACACTAATATTAACACAACGATAAAATGATTTCCGACAATTTTAATTAGCATTAATTTTAAAAGACATTCAAAATGGACATCTATTAATTTATTTTAAATCCTCAAAGTCGAAAAGGCCACGCAGTTGCATGGATGAAGCCATGCGGTGTCGCGCTCCGCCCGCACATCCAACGTTGTCGAACCCAAAAGTACGCTTATTATCGAAGAAACAAAAATCTCATCCGAGACTGAACACGAACCAGAGAAAAATAATTTAAAACCAAGAAATCATAAAATAAAATAAAATCACGGTTCGGGGTGTGACAATTCTCCCCACCATAACGCTTTCCGCCCCTGGAAAACAACAACACTATCTAGCTGATCGATCGATGCCTAAGGATTCTACATTAACAAGATCCAAACTCTTAACCAAAGGACATTTCATCAACCATCTACGGGACTCAACCTCATTTCCCGAAACAGACCAATATTAGAGGGGAGGCCCGAATGGACTCCCCACCATAAGGACTCCACTGGAACCCGATAACGACTTAAGAGAAAACCCAAAGAGACTCATGGTGGGTCTCCCCACCATAAGGAACTAACCTACTAGCGCCCAACCAGAAAAACCAATTTAGACCTGCATTAGGCCTTACCCAAGCTAGAAAGAGCACAATAAGAACATTTAAAACATTCAATCTCGTCTGAATGGTATATGAAATGAATCGAAACTCCATACGAACTATAAACCCTAAGCCCACGGGCGGGGAGGGAGGGCCCAAGGATTAGATCAATGGAACTACGACAAATAATTATTCACGACTCACCACTTCAGGATGGAAACAAACCAAAGCTGTAGCCGATTTACATCAGCCGTCCATACAGGGCCACGAATCGGCAACTGACATCCCAAAAATGCACCATTACTGACATTGCGTGAGGGATAAGTCTATCCCACACTTTGCGATAGGAGAAAAAAAATTACAACGATAGAGAAACCAGAAAAGCAACACCAAAACTGTCTCACCACATAGTAGAGGCACAACCTTAACCAGACCCCTTGAAATTTCCCCCGGGGGTTCTTGACCATGCGCTGGCTTCACTCCGAGGCCTTTTAGCTGGAGCTCTGATGGATGAAGCATCTTCTGCCTCATAGTCATGTTCTGATAATCCCAATGAGAAACAAACATCTTTTGATTTGACAAAAGAAAGGACAAGATTTTAAAATTTAAAAACATACCAGCATTGAAATCCGGAGTTCGTCAAAAGACCCATGACATTCCCATACATTTCAAACCCATAACATCATCCGTACAACTACAACAATAAAAGATCCCTTAAACTGAAAGGAAACTTGCACCGTAAACTTTGAACAAAGACCCAACAACACACTACTTCTGAGAACTTCCTCTGCGATGATTTCTTGCAACGCCCCAAAAAAATCGTCGCAAGTGACCCAGGAGTCCACATGCCTGGTAGGGCTTCGGAGCGCTTGGGCACGATGACTTCTTGTGACCCCGCTTGCCACACTGATAACACACAATAATCACTCGCTTCGAATAGGTTGATGAAAGATCCTGAGGCCTCTTGATTCCCCGACCTGCTCCATCCACTTCCATTTGCTTACTCATTTCCTTTCCAGAATCTTCACCACTGATCATAGGGATCGAAGGAGGGAGAACTACTTCGAGAACTCTTGCCATCACAACTCCGACATGAAACGTTTGTCTCGCCACATCTACAAAAGAAGTTAGGTTGGACTTTGACACCTTCGACTGTAGATCAGGGCGGAGACCCGCCTCGAAGTGTCGAGCCTTCATGGGGTCATTTGTGGCATACTCTGAATCATATGGTACTAGATCCAAAAAGCGCTAGATATATTCCAACACGGATCTATCGCCCTAATGTAGACAACACATCTCCATCCCCTTTCTCACCCTTTCTTCCTCAGAGAAATACTGGCGAACGAACAAGGCCTTGAAGAACTCCCAAGTAAGCTCTTGACATGGCTTGTTCCGAGACACTGACTTCCACCACATCGAAGGTGAACCTTTAATCATGAAGGTTGCGAACATGACCTTCAACGACTTGGGAAACTCAATGAGGTTAAAGTCCCTTTCAATCTTCTGCATCCACTCCTCTTCCACAGAAGTTTCTGCTTGACCATAAAAGAGAGGTGGATCCAAATTCCAAAACTCAAGCATAAAATCATTAGGTTGATGAACCGCACTACGATCACCCATCGAAGCTTCAAAAGGATAACCGATGGACAAGGAAAAGTCAAAAACCCAATCAAGGCCAGCTCAATAAACAAAATCCTCAGAAACAAACAATGCATACATGACAAGCTCCGAACACAAGAAAACGAGCCACCATAAAATTAAAACATTTATTTTGAAAACATCTTTAATTTAAAACAAGGTTAGTGGGTTAAACCCTCACCATTGGTATCCCTTTGAGTCTCTCTCACATGCATGTATTTATGCCCCCCAGGCATCCATATACCATACCAGAAATCCATCCACATTTCCAACATACCACAATGTATGTGAGCACTCATCGGAACACCATGGTCAAAACGAAGCAACTTCATTTTCCAAAAACAATTCATTTATACCACTTCTTTTAAAACAATATACAAATTAAACATGTCATTTAAAACAACCATTTTTTTTCCAAACTATATTTTCTGATTCAAACCACTTTCAGAAATCAAGGGAAACCCAAAACAACTCAAACAAGGGAGTAATGTCAGTGGGTGACTTGACCATATGGTTGGCGGCCATATGCCAAACACGTCACTGACACAGAGAGCCTTCTGGGACTATGCCTCTAGCTCTACATGTCTTGCCAGGCCGTGCGGGTTAGGAGGAATAGGGGCCAAACTCTCTTTGTCGTATCCCAATCAAAACAAATTTCCATAAAATCCCAAACAAAAAAAATTAAACCGGACTTCCCCTGGAAACCTGAGGATCCGTACGGGCGAGAGTTCGCGATGCTCTTCTCGCACCTACGCCTCAAGCCCCGACAATCCTACTCCATCTACCTCAACATCCCAAATAACAAAGGGATCTCTGAAAAGGGAGGTTTTCTAAGAGCTAACTTGCCTCTGATACCATTTTGTTACGAACCAACCCAGGTCGACCCTGAAACCAGTCACCCGATGTGGTCCGCAACATGACCCGAGAGGCGTTCCCGATCCTCCCGGGCTAGCGACAAGCGCTAGGGAGTCAAAAGAGGCTGTGGGAACTATTCCAACCAATATAAATAAATAAGACTGCAAAGATAATACAGAGCAGTGCAAAAAAGATAAACCAAACAAAGTGGCTAAATAGGAATAGGAGAAAAATAAAACTGACCAAACACGATGTCCGAAAAAACTCCGTGCGACCTCACGGGTCGCTCTCCGACTCAACGATCAAGCATCGCCCTAGGCGAGTGCACTCAAGCTATAGCTTGCACAAACACTAAAAACAAAAAATAACTATAGGCATGAGTATTAAAACTCAGTAGGCTTGTAACACCCCAAGATTTTATAGTGTGTTATTTCTTCAAAATAATTCAATAACTTTCACTACACGCAACACCAAGTTCAATCGCACCATGACATACCAAAAAAGCTGTTCAAAAGAGGTTATGAATAGTGTTAACTAAATTTTAAACTTTATATAATCCTTATAATTTTAGAATCCATATTATGAGTTTCTTAGACATAATGTAAGAACAAATTCATTTTCAGTATTGCACTTTTACCAAATTTTAATAGTTAACCCTTTTGAGATACTATATTTTAAACTTTTTGACTAAATGGGGACATCAAAAATTTAAAATGAAACATCCCAAGCTTCCACGGTACGCTAGTGTGTGTTGTACGCAACACCGAGTTCTAACACACCGTAACCAATCAAACTAGCCATTATGAATAGTAATACCTACTTTTTTAAATTATATATATTTTATATTTTAAAATGGACTTCATTTTTGGATTCGGAATATCGAATTTAGCCTAAGGTGAAATTTTGGTACTTTTCGGATAACTTTCATATTTTGATGAATAGTGAAAATTACTAAATTTTAATTAAAAACAACTTTTTTAATCAAAATAATTAATAGTGATAAATTGTGAATTTGAGTGGTTTTAAATTATATTTAGAATATAATTTTACCATTTAATATAATGTTGGTCATTGGACATAATTTTACAATTAAACCGAACATAAACAAGTGTCAATCTTTTGATAGTTATTACCTCTTAAAAACACGCTTTTTGTTTTGACAGCGGGAATTAATTTTAAATTAATTTCTGCCACTTCTGTGTTTTGAATTTAGAAAAATGGATTCCATATTTGGAATCAGGATTTCCAAATTGTGTAAATAGGTAACTTTTATTTTTAGACATTTTGAATAATTACTGTGGTAAATATTTTATTTACCATGGTTAAGGGTAAATCCGGTAAATAAGGGTTAAAAAATAATATTATAATAATACAAAATTACCCTAAAACGTGTCCTAACCTTATTGGTGGACACATACCCGACCATGGGCATCCTTGGGTCGATTTGGGGACCCCTTGGAGCCACTTGTATGTGGTAGGGACACATTATATTAATAAAGTTAAAATAAAAATAAAAATGGCATAAGCTTACATCTTTTAGAAGAACAATTTTTACATAGGGTTATACATGTTAGATTTTCGATTATAAATATTCATTAGAAATCTAAAAAGATTTCCTACATAATGATATTTTATTTATAATTTTTAGACATCAAATAATTTAAATTATTAATGACACAATAATGATGCAATGTTTACATCATTAATAAATCATTTAAATAAATAAGATTATAATGATTAAAATATTATCTAAAACCTGTCCAATTCTTATAGGTTGATGTTATTTAGAATATGAGTCATCTTATCTTCGACCTCAATTATTTTTGGACCATTATAAACCGAATTTAATTATATTATAAAGTAATACTTTCACTCTTTCCTAAAGAGCCCCTCCTCTCCCTTATAAAAGGAGACCACTTCTACTCATTCCTCACACCTCTCAAAGCCTTTTGGTTCGGAAAAACTCTTCCCAAATACTCTCCCAACTTCCCTCAATACAACCTAGAGGCCTTAGTTTGATCAGAAAGCCAACCTAAGGAGCCCTTTTGATCAAATCAAAAGGAAGAACCCGAAGAAGAGGTAATGTTTTCACCACCCATTTTCAAGTTCATTTCTTCTTCCACTTCTTCTTCCTTTGTTGTTACCATTGTAAAAAAATAACTGCAGTATCATATATATACTGTGATGTTATTATAAATATGGTACAACCATATTCAGTATTCTATCCACCCTTTGAATAACATGTCACCATACGTGCGTACGTACGGCTTACCGTCTCCACGTCGTGGTGTAATTGTTATTCAATTTAATATTATTTGGATGGGTATAATAATGATGTGTAACTCATGAAAATAATAAATATAACATGTTAATGATTCTGTATATATTATATACCATCCATTTATATATTATTTTAATATCAAAAGAATGATACTGTCGCTCGTGTGTACGTACGGACTACCGTCTCCACGAACGCGATGAGATTCATTCTCCATCGTAACCATTAAAGTATAATTATCATTTGATGATTTAAAAATGATGTTTAAGGACTTGATATCATTCTAGATATGAATAATATACATCCCATTAATAATTAATGTGGCTCACATAACAAAGAATATAAAGTAAAATGAACCCGTTAACACCCGAAATGAAGATAATTCTAAGATATTATTAACAAATCAATGTTAAAAGATCATATATGATATCATATTAAAGTAAATGATTCTCGTATTATTCAATAACAATTATTTCACCATTATACAGGAGGTAAACCTACCATCGACCAAGGAAAAAGTACAAAGTAAGGGATTTTCTTATCTCACTTTCAATTCCGTGAGATTTCCATTGTTCGCCACTAAATTATTGAAGGTGGTGTATTGTGTACTGCCATTTGATATATATTATCATGATTCTCTTTATATTCATGTTATTCTGTAAATAATTTGGTGGTTATTAACTTTTGTCCATACTACTCAGTTGATTAACGTGGTAAGGAGTTTCTTATCTCACTCTTAATTTCGTGAGAATTCAAATATTCACCACTTATTTATTGCATGTGGTGTGTGTGCTGCCCATGTTTGTATTCATTGTGTAATATAATTTAATTCATGTATATTTACATCATCATTGTTTTATCCTTCTTTCATGGGTTCATGTTTCATATGTTACCAAATCGATAAGGGAATTTGAAATTCCAATTTCCATTTATTCGGCTTTATGCAAACTCCATTGATTATTTTACTCCAAGATTATGTGTGGAATCTCTATTCATTTGCTTATTTAATAATTTCCACTCTCCTTCCTGTGGATATACTTTTGATACACATAATCACTCCATTGATAATTCTCAAGTCATTTATATGAATTTGATAAGAGTAATTCACCATTTGTTGAGTTAAACATCCAATTCGTTGGTGTTGTTTTTACAAGAATATGTGTGAATATCCTTTGATTGGTTTACACTGAATATCCAATCATATTTAGTGTATTTATATTTGTCACACACAATTATGGCATTGATTTATCCTTAACCTAAGGATACGACCTTTATGAGAGATTTCATCTCAATTTACATTCCATTGAGACTTCTTTGTTGATATACACCAAATCACTTTTATGTGGTGTATATAATGTAATTTGACATAGTATATCATGAATCCCTTTATTCTCATGATATTACAAAGTTTTTATTACCTCAATTATTTGTATTCAAGTGTCTCTTTTGGTTAGAATCTCTAACTAAAATACTATTTTTAAATGTTTTAAAGACTTATTCATCTAAATCTTTCTCATTAATGTCCATGTTTTAAAAATGGTTTTAAGGATTTATTTATATGGACATTAAAGTTTTAAAATTAAAACTCCTTTTAAAAATTGTCAAAGTGGTATGGGACACTTTGATTCTAAAATCTTTTTTTTAAATGGATTCTTGACAAATAGTGTGAATTTTAAATGATTTCAAAAAAAAGGGGGATATTTCTCTCAAATAGTTTTGATGATTATTTTCATCTATGTCAACATCCTTCATTATTCATGATTGAGGTTAATGTGATACAATACAACCTTCCATATTGTATCAAATGAGTTATGTTTGACTATGGATGTTCTATTTTTATACCATTCATGGTTTGTGGTTAAAGTATTGACATTTCGTATGCTAGTTTTAATACGAATGTTCATTTTATGCTTAAACCTATTCATATGAGGAATGCATTGGACTTAATAAGTGACGGGTGGAGCCCGCTATAGCTCCTCGATGCATCGGTAGGTCTCATGAGACAAACTAGTGTCTTGGCACAAGGCCTTGGCAAAATCTTATTTGTAGTCTTGGCACGAGGCCTTAGCTACGTGGTTATGATAGTCTGGCATTATGCATTCCATCATTATGAAAGTGGTTATTGATATTGCATGTGATTATTCGATTAGTAGAATATCCATGTGAATAAGTAAATGGCATTATTTCATTTTATTTATGCCATACAATGTTGAAATTTCAAGTTTGAAAGGCTTTTGTTTTAGTTATACATTACCTTAAATATTTATTCTTATTTATGAAAGTTTCCGCTATATTGTTATCCTTACTGGGCATTTGAGCTCACCCCTTTTCTATGTTTTATTTTTCCCAGGAAGTGAAGAAGGAAATTATGAATGACCTACAGGGATATTATGTGGGGATATGAGTGTGGATTATGGAGACATTATGTTGTTGTAGTAGTTTTTCATTTTATGATGTAATTTAAAACATATGAATATATCTAGTGTTTCCAAGGCTACTAAACAAATCGGTCTTTCGAGATTTGATCATTCTTGTGATCATGCTAATGTTATGTAATTAATGCACCGACTCTGGGTAACTGGGGTTGGGGTGTTACAGTTGGTATCAGAGGAAGTTTAGTACAAACCTTGGAAGCTAGATTTAGATAAACTCTGATTAGAGCACGTAGACCTAAGATGAACTTTGAGGATTAGTATAGAAGAACTTCCTAGAATTTTGGTATTGTAGAGATTTTGTGAGTTTTCCGAGCAATACATCCCTGTCTGGATACGAGCAGGTAGAGGCGGCTCTGGCACAGATGTACCTAGGGGTAAAACCCGAAAACACCGCTTTGAGCTAGACTCGAACGGGAACTGGTGCACGACAACGGGCCTTGCTGCACTCTTGGTTACGACACTCCCGGGGGATATGCTTAGGATAACTCTCATTTTCTTTATAAATCATTATGAAGGGTTTATGACTATATAATTCCTCAAAGAAAACATTTTTATGATTATGGATTATATCCATAAATAGTTCAATTTACGTTAAGTGTTTTATAAGTATGGGATTATGTATTTTGATTCATAAACTGATCTAGTTTATGCCATTGTTTAGAAATGGCGCCCAGTAGAAGGAATGAGAACTCCAGAAATGAACATGATTCATAGAGAATGAAGGATCATATCTTTCATGGTCTTAAGCTAGAATTTATAAGATAAATATTCTCCCATGTATTATCATCATATGAAGAAATAATATCATGTTTTGATAAGATAAGTAATGAGTTTACTGAGTCCTATGGCTTTGAAGGGAAGCAAGAGAAGAAAAGGATGGAAGAGATAAAGATGGATAAAGGGAAGAGGGAAAAGAATAATTTTCCCATATGTGGTAACTGTGGAAAGAAACACCCTGGAACTTGCCTGAAAGGAATGGGAGTTTGTTATAAGTGTGGAGGAAAAGGGCACAAAGTATGTGACTGCAAGGGTAAGAAAATGGTTTCAAATGTACAATGCTTCATTTGCAAGGAGTTTGGACACTACGCGAACCTATGTCCCAGTCATCAGACTATGCCGCAAATGATGTTATTGGATAATAATCAAGTTATGATACTACCACAAATGAAGAGGAATGATTAGAGTTCTTATGTTGATTATGTCAATTGAGTGTTGTATCAACAATGTACTTGTTATAATAATTATGGAGTATATAAGGATTGTACTGCAGTACTATTTCATTAAGGACTTGAGATTGTGTGGAACAAAGAAAAGTGACTCAATAGAAGGATAAATTTTTGGAAAATATATGGTTGAGAGAATGATAAATCATAATATAGTTCTGATACTGAGGTAGTGATTTTGGAATAATATGTGATTGTTTTGGATAAATTATATTGGATATTCTTGACTACCTTGGAACTGATTAATGATTTGTATATTCCATCATTTTTGGGTTGAAAACATTTTTGGATTGATGAAGTATATCCAGCATTCTATATGGAATAAGGGAGAATGAATGTAATCAATAAGGAATATGGTAATTCAGGATGTTTCAGTGTATTAAAAGAATACATGATGAAGGTATTCATATGCTATTATGGGGTAAAAAGGATCTACATTATGTTTACCTTCCTTATAGATGTTGGACTGTGAGTTTGGACAGAAGTATTTTGGATAGTTCTAGTTTGGATTATTTTGGATTGCCATAAAAGGACAACCCGGAGGTCGGGCGGCAACCCGTCGCATCCGGCAAGGCTGCGAGACTTGAACCCGCAACTGAAGGGCGACAAGGGTGTATCACCTACCACTGGCCCACGAGATGTCCTGGATTAAATAATTTAGTTTTTATTAAAAGATCTTGTAGATGAATTATAAATTCGTTTATTTTGGAACCCTATACGAATAGTGTAAATAGAATTTTTTTTATGTTCTATTATCTTTTAGAGTGAAAGATGAGTTTGTGGTAGAAATTTATTAATGGATAAAACTCTAATTATAAAGTAAGTATATCTCCTTATGATCTTATCCAATCTCATAAATAAATTCCTCAACATTAAGAAAAGAAACTTAGAACAAAAATTATGTCCTAAAAGGTACCTTAAATCATCACTAATTTATGGCTTTGGGATTGTTGGCCTTTTCATAGCCATGTTCTCTACCACTCTCCATCAGATAATTGATGGTTAGATTTCTCTTCCATATCCATATTTTCCTACATAGAACCCTAGTATGTGTTATTTTCGGTAATCTTCATACTTTCCACTCTTTATTTTAAATAGAGGCCTCATTAATTCATTTTTCGATGTGGGATTTCAACTAAGATATTTTGAAACGTCAAACATGTGTTATCCCAATACCCTATATTTTGTTGAACCGATGGTACTTCAAATCATCATAGATTGATGAGTTTAAGGACCTCAATTTTATACTTGTTTGTGATTGATGACCTCAATCACTACCTATAAATATTTACGTTTTTCCTCCAATTATATGTCTATAATTGCCACCAATGTTCTCTTAATCGAGATCATAATTTGGTGGTGACCCTTTCATTTCTCTTTTCCTCATATTAAGAATAAATTTTAGTAACCCAATTTCCAATGTGGGTTTTCCCATAAATATATTTTCTATTTTCAACCTTTTATTTTCGAAGAACAATTTCAAATTGCGAGGATGCAATTTATTGAAGGAGGGGAGAATGTAACACCCCAAGATTTTATAGTGTGTTATTTCTTCAAAATAATTCAATAAATTTCACTACACGCAACACCAAGTTCAATCGCACCATGACTTACCAAACAAGCTGTTCAAAAGAGGTTATGAATAGTGTTAACTAAATTTTAAACTTTAAATAATCCTTATAATTTTAGAATCCATATTATGAGTTTCTTAGACATATTGTAAGAACAAATTCATTTTCAGTATTGCACTTTTACCAAATTTTAATAGTTAACCCTTTTTAGATACTATATTTTAAACTTTTTGACTAAATGGGGACATCAAAAATTTAAAATGAAACATCCCAAGCATCCACGGTACGCTAGCGTGTGTTGTACGCAACACCGAGTTCTAACACACCGTAACCAATCAAACTAGCCATTATGAATAGTAATACCTAATTTTTGAAATTATATATATTTTATATTTTAAAATGGACTTCATTTTTGGATTCGGAATATCGAATTTAGCCTAAGGTGAAATTTTGGTACTTTTCAGATAACTTTCACATTTTGATGAATAGTGAAAATTACTAAATTTTAATTAAAAAAAACTTTTTTAATCAAAATAATTAATAGTGATAAATTGTGAATTTGAGTGGTTTTAAAGTATATTTAGAATATATTTTTACCATTTAATATAATGTTGGTCATTGGACATAATTTTACAATTAAACCGAACATAAACAAGTGTCAATCTTTTGATAGTTATTACCTCTTAAAAACACGCTTTTTGTTTTGACAGCGGGAATTAATTTTAAATTAATTTCTGCCACTTCTATGTTTTGAATTTAGAAAAATGGATTCCATATTTGGAATCAGGATGTCCAAATTGTGTAAATAGGTAAGTTTTATTTTTAGACATTTTGAATAATTACTGTGGTAAATATTTTATTTACCATGGTTAAGGGTAAATCCGGTAAATAAGGGTTAAAAAATAATATTATAATAATACAAAATTACCCTAAAACGTGTCCTAACCTTATTTGTGGACACATACCCGACCATGGGCATCCTTGGGTCGATTTGGGGACCCCTTGGAGCCACTTGTATGTGGTAGGGACACATTATATTAATAAAGTTAAAATAAAAATAAAAATCGCATAAGCTTACATCTTTTAGAAGAACAATTTTTACATAGGGTTATACATATTGGATTTTCTATTATAAATATTCATTAGAAAGCTAAAAATATTTCCTACATAATGATATTTTATTTATAATTTTTAGACATCAAATAATGTAAATTATTAGTGACACAATAATGATGCAATGTTTACCTCATTAATAAATCATTTAAATAAATAAGATTATAATGATTAAAATATTATCTAAAACCTGTACAATTCTTATTGGTTGATGTTATTTAGAATATGAGTCATCTTATCTTCGACCTCAATTATTTTTGGACCATTATAAAACGAATTTAATTATATTATAAAGTAATACTTTCACTCTTTCCTAAAGAGCCCCTCCTCTCCCTTATAAAAGGAGCCCACTTCTACTCATTCCTCACACCTCTCAAAGCCTTTTGGTTCGGCCAAACTCTTCCCAAATACTCTCCCAACTTCCCTCACTACAACCTAGAGGCCTTAGTTTGATCATAAAGCCATCTTAAGGAGCCCTTTTGATCAAATCAAAAGGAAGAACCCGAAGAAGAGGTAATGTTTTCACCACCCCTTTTCAAGTTCATTTCTTCTTCCACTTCTTCTTCCTTTGTTGTTACCATTGTAAAAAAATAACTCCAGTATCATATATATACTGTGATGTTATTATAAATATGGTACAACCATATTCAGTATTCTATCCACCCTTTGAATAACATGTCACCATACGTGCGTACGTACGACTTACCGTCTCCACGTCGTGGTGTAATTGTTATTCAATTTAATATTATTTGGATGGGTATAATAATGATGTGTAACTCATGTAAATAATAAATATAACATGTTAATGATTCTGTATATATTATATACCATCCATTTATATATTATTTTAATATCAAAAGAATGATAGTGTCGCTCGTGTGTACGTACGGACTACCGTCTCCACGAACGCGATGAGATTCATTCTCCATCGTAACCATTAAAGTATAATTATCATTTGATGATTTAAAAATGATGTTTAAGGACTTGATATCATTATGGATATGAATAATATACATCCCATTAATAACTAATGTGGCTCACATAACAAAGAATATAAAGTAAAATGAACCCGTTAACACCCGAAATGACGATAATTCTAAGATATTATTAACAAATCAATGTTAAAAGATCATATATGATATCATATTAAAGTAAATTATTCTTGTATTATTCAATAACAATTATTTCACCATTATACAGGAGGTAAACCTACCATCGACCAATGAAAAAGTACAAAGTAAGGGATTTTCTTATCTCACTTTCAATTCCGTGAGATTTCCATTGTTCGCCACTAAATTATTGAAAGTGGTGTATTATGTACTGCCATTTGATATATATTATCATGATTCTCTTTATATTCATGTTATTCTGTAAATAATTTGGTGGTTATTAACTTTTGTCCATACGACTCAGTTGATTAACGTGGTAAGGAGTTTCTTATCTCACTCTTAATTTCGTGAGAATTCCATTATTCACCACTTATTTATTGCATGTGGTGTTTGTGCTGCCCATGTTTGTATTCATTGTGTAATATACTTTAATTCATGTATATTTACATCATCATTGTGTTATCCTTCTTTCATGGGTTCATGTTTCATAAGTTACCAAATCGATAAGGGAATTTGAAATTCCAATTTCCATTTATTCGGCTTTATGCAAACTCCATTGATTATTTTACTCCGAGATTATGTGTGGAATCTCTATTCATTTGCTTATGTAATAATTTCCACTCCCCTTCCTGTGGATATACTTTTGATACACATAATCACTCCATTGATAATTCTCAAGTCATTTATATGAATTTGATAAGAGTAATTCACCATTTGTTGAGTTAAACATCCAATTCGTTGGTGTTGTTTTTACAAGAATATGTGTGAATATCCTTTGATTGGTTTACAATGAATATCCAATCATATTTAGTGTATTTATATTTGTCACACATAATTATGTCATTGATTTATCCTTAATCTAAGGATACGGCCTTTATGAGAGATTTCATCTAAATTTACATTCCATTGAGACTTCTTTGTTGATATACACCAAATCACTTTTATGTGGTGTATATAATGTACTTTGACATAGTATATCATGAATCCCTTTATTCTCATGATATTACAAAGTTTTGATTACCTCAATTATTTGTATTCAAGTGTCTCTTTTGGTTAGAATCTCTAACTAAAATACTATTTTTAAATGTTTTAAAGACTTATTCATCTAAATCTTTCTCATTAATGTCCATGTTTTAAAAATGGTTTTAAGGATTTATTTATATGGACATTAAAGTTTTAAAATTAAAACTCCTTTTAAAAATTGTCAAAGTGGTATGGGACACTTTGATTCAAAAATCGTTTTTTAAATGGATTCTTGACAAATAGTGTGACTTTTAAATGATTTCAAGAAAAAGGGGGATATTTCTCTCAAATAGTTTTGATGATTATTTTCATCTATGTCAACATCCTTCATTATTCATGATTGAGGTTAATGTGATACAATACAACCTTCCATATTGTATCAAATGAGTTATGTTTGACTATGGATGTTCTATTTTTATACCATTCATGGTTTGTGGTTAAAGTATTGACATTTCGTATGCTAGTTTTAATACGAATGTTCATTTTATGCTTAAACCTATTCATATGAGGAATGCATTGGACTTAATAAGTGACGGGTGGAGCCCGCTATAGCTCCTCGATGCATCGGTAGGTCTCATGAGACAAACTAGTGTCTTGGCACAAGGCCTTGGCAAAATCTTATTTGTAGTCTTGGCACGAGGCCTTGGCTACGCGGTTATGATAGTCTGGAATTATGCATTCAATCATTATGAAAGTGGTTATTGATATTGTATGTGATTATTCGATTAGTAGAATATCCATGTGAATAAGTAAATGGCATTATTTCATTTTATTTATGCCATAAAATGTTGAAATTTCAAGTTTGAAAGGCTTTTGTTTTAGTTATACATTGCCTTAAATATTTATTCTTATTTATGAAAGTTTCCGCTATATTGTTATCCTTAATGGGCATTTGAGCTCACCCCTTTTCTATGTTTTATTTTTCCCAAGAAGTGAAGAAGTAAATTATGAATGACCTACAGGGATATTATGTGGGGATATGAGTGTGGATTATGGAGACATTATGTTGTTGTAGTAGTTTTTAATTTTATGATGTAATGTAAAACTTATGAATATATCTAGTGTTTCCAAGGCTACTAAACAAATCGGTCTTTCGAGATTTGATCTTTCTTGTGATCATGCCAATGTTATGTAATTAATGCACCGACTCTGGGTAACTGGGGTCGGGGCGTTACAAGGCTAGCCCGATATCTATTCCCAATGCACTACATTTAAAATAGAAGAAACATCATTTGAACTACAATTTATAAAAGCATGTTTTTCTAAATATTCTACTTAAAAACAATGTACGAACCATTTACCTTAACCATTTCCAAATTTGGGTTCAATTTATTAGTGTTAATGAAATTTTAGGAAAATGGAAAGTGATGTTTAAATTTTCAAATTTGTACAAAGAGGATTAAATACTTTCATTTGAAAACCATTTTTAGAAACCTAATCGAAAGCAATTCACCACTTTCCAAGGAAAATAATACACCAGAATGCACAAAGTAAAACACACAGCAAGGGAAATGTAGGTATACATGTGAGAATCATAATCACTACTACAATCAACAAAAGATGAATATACATGGGTGAACCTAGGAGATCGATAATAAACCAGAAGACACCAATACATGAGAAATCATCCTTATCAACATGACACGATGAATTAAAAATGCACAATACGCTCAACCATCCTCTCTCACACAGGTTGAGGGAAAATCCCATTGTAATAAACCCAATATATCCACCTACTATGGGCCACTGGTTAGAACCATAACCTACTAGTGCAGCAATCATTCTTAGAATATTCTCTCAATACACCAGATTCCCATGTCTCAAGTGTTTAAAAAAGGGTGTGAGCCAACCGATGCCAACCGAGCATCCAATCAGATATATCTATATATAAAGCACAACATGCATCACCTCGAGCCACTCCATGGGACAAACTCTTGCCTTTAACTACACAAGTACCCGGGAGCCTCTAAGCGCGACCTCCCAAACAATCAATTGCAACCAAGGCATGAGAGTCGTCCTAAGAGGTTTTTTATCAAAACATTTTCATCGCTTTCCATAAAGTGCCAAACGGGCATTAAATAAATTTCACAATCACTACTCAAAAAAAGTAAAACTTCTTTATAAGACCAAACCCACTATAAAACCATTTAAAGAACCCCCAAAAACTACTTCACAGGCTGACAATATTTTTATAAACCAAACCAAACCAAAATATTTTATTTTTCCAAATAAACTTTAATAGCCAACCAGGAAACTTCTCAAAAGAACCAAAGTACTTGTTCACGCTTCAAAAGAAATCATTTCTCATTAAACCAGAACTTTATTTTAAATTCCGTGAATTATGTTTAAAATCCAAACGAGCATTATTTCATTATTGGGTTTCCGCTCGTCAAAAAAATATTTCAAGCGTCTCGTATAAAATAAACGGCTCTTTTTACACTAAATAATCATTTAAAGATTAACTATCTTATATTAAAAATCAATTATCATATATTATCCCACATTATTTAGAATTAATAAAATATTTATTTTGAACAATTAGTCTTCGCAAATAGTAGGAAATAATGTAGCTTAAATTTTAAAAGCAGTGTAAAGGGAACCTACCTCAGATACACGACGTGAAGAAACTACGCATGTTCGAAAATGCACGGAAAAATCCAACGCCCTATATAATAAATATCAAGGACTAAAAACACATCCAAAAACTCACTAGAGCATGTAAAACCAAGCGTTGGGGAGAAACGCTCACCTCGAAACTGAAGCGCGACGATGATGCAAACTTGGAATCACTCCGCGCGGGTTCTAAAACAATAATCCTACCAATACCAAACATAAGTTGATAACCCCCTAACAAAGCAAAGACCAAAGCAAGAATAATAATAATAATAATAATAATAATAAAATTAATAATAATAAAAATAATAATAACAATAATAATAACAATATTAATAATAATAATAAGAATAAGAATAAGAATAATAATAAGAATAATAATAATAATAATAATAATAAAATTAATAATAATAATAATAATAACAACAACAATAATAATAATAATAATAACAATAATTATAGTAATAATAACAATAACAATAATAATAATAATAATAATAGTAATAATAATAATAATAATGCTAATGATAATCAAAGTAAAAAAAATATTAATAGAATAAAAGAAACCTTGGGGGGGTATGCGGCTGGCCGTGGAGCAGCGGCGAACCAAGAGGAGCCTGGGCTGGGTCGCGCGGCTGCTGGGAGGATCCGGCCAAGTTGCGTTCGCCACACCTGGAGGTAGGAGGGTTGGGTGACACGGCTGCAGCGCGAGGTGAAGGAGGGAAAGTCCAAGGCGCTGGGAGCTGCGGGTGAGTTGCAGTAGAGGTGGGGGAAAGCTAATATGTAGGGTGAAACCGGCGGGGGTTCGCGACGGGGAGGGAATGTCGGGAAAACAGGGGAGTCGGGTGTTGTTGTGCGCGAGTGCCGGTGGAAGGAGGGTTGAGGGTCTGGGAGAGAAAGGAGTCGAGGCTAACAATGTCTAGAGAAAGGCTCTGCTAAAGGGGGTTGGTTCGCACACAACAAGGAGGGAAGGGCTGAGGCGAGGCGAGGCCGTGCCGGAGGTTTGAGCTGCACTGCTCTATTTGCGTGCAGTAAGGGGGAAAACCAGCGGCAGACAGAGGGGGAAGCTGGGCGTCGTGTCTAGAGTGCAAAGGGGGGGGGGGGGGTGTGGTTCATGCGGGTCAACCAGGAAGATGCGGACGAGGTGTCGGCTCGATCCAAGGTGTAGGGGGGGGGGGGGGGCGATGGGTAGCAGGAGGAGATGATGAGGGATGAAGCGGGTGCGCATGTGGTGCCAGAAGGGAGGGACCACGTGAGGAGGCAGCGCCTGGAGGCTGCTCGCGCCACAACAACACAAGGAGGAAGTAGGGGCGATTAAGAAGAGAGATAGGGGTGGCGACACGTTGAGAGGAGGACAGGCCGTGGAAGGGGAAAAGGATGCAAGAATTAGGGTTTGGGGGAGAAAATAAAAATAAAAATAAAATAAAATAAAGCTTAATCAAAACAAATAAATAAAATAAAATGAAACATTAATTAATGATGAAAATAAGCATAATACTAATATTCATAATGACACTAATATTAACACAAAAATAAAATGATTTCCAACAATTTTAATTAGCATTAATTTTAAAAGACATTCTAAATTGACATCTATTAATTTATTTTATTTTCTCAAAGCCGAAAAGGCCACGCAGTTGCATGGGCGAAGCCGCGTAGTGTCGCGCTCCGCCCGCGCGTCCAACGTTGTCGAACCCAAAAGTGCTCTTTTTATCGAAGACACAAAAATATCATCCGAGACTGAATGCGAACCAGAGGAAAATAATTTAAAACCAAGAAATCATAAAAAAAAATAAAAGCACGGTTCAGGGTGTGACATGAAACCACATATGTTCCCTTAATTATATTCAAATTGAAGAATCAAAATCAATACCCACCTCCACCCCTCTTCCTGTTATATGGAGGGAGGCTTGTGTAAATAAGGAGGTAAACTAGTTAATGGAAACAAAAAAACGGTATGAGAAACAAGTGTAAGTACGGCATAATTGTAATTTTTTTGATTTATAACAATATTACATAAAAATATCTATTTATGTTTATTTTTTATATGGTTTATACACTCGATTCAGTAGTGACTATACGAGATGAAAATATACATTTAGTATCTTTGACGCAACCAGAACAATATGGTAACGTTAAAGGATTATGTTTTGGATTCTCTACTTGAACATATTTTGAGAAGATTAAAAAACATAAAGACATATATAAATGGTGAGAAAATTATGAACACAAATAGACACACATCAATATATTATTGTCTGGTCTAGTTTGGTAGACCAATTTATATGAAAAGATCAAAGAGAAATGGTGAGGGAATAAAGAACTACACATGAAACAAATGATCCCACTATATTTAAAGCTAGTCATTCCACAAACCATATACCTTACCCAATGTAATTAATTTTTTCATTAATCCTTCTGCAAAATATGAATGAAATAACATCTGATAAGTTTATATTACTAAAATTATACAGGGTATAGTGGTATGTGATTGGTATTTGTCAACACCCACGCAGGGCCTTATTATAATGAGTACAATGTATAATAACTGATGAGAAAGGATTCACCATAAAGACCTTTCAAAAGAGCACATGAGAGGATGGATTGAGCTAGCTCCTGAGCTAAATGATGTGTTTCCAGTTCCACTTGATGTCCTGGATATTTCAATTGTTAATGATGTCATTGGATCTTGCATAGAGTGAACATATAATCTTGTAAAGATACATGAGTTATGTCATTAAAATAAATTCATATAAAAAACATGTAACAGTTAAAGATAGAAGTTATCATGTGAGGTTTGATATTACAGATGGATAAAGAAGTAGGGAAACAAAAGGTCAGATTAAGAAAATCTAGCGAATCGACCAAGAAATCAAAATGATATTTTGAGATTACCTTGTCCCAGCCAGTTCTAGAGAAACATTTATTATCATTACAACTTCATGAAGATACCACATTTAAATATGAAAATATGTCTTAAATACCATATGAATAATAAATATATAGAGCTCCCATGATAGACATAATTGGACTCTACACTATTAATGATATTCTCAAGTAAGAATGATTGGGTTCCTTAGTCGAATACATACATAATTTACATTTTTATAATATGTATTTCAAAATAGTGAGAACACGTGCCTATTAAAGTTAATACCTATTCATATATTCTATAGGTGTTTATATTACTACTATATAAATGGAAAATAATGGGAATCGAGGTTTGGATTCATCAATATCTGTATCATTTCTACAGAAAAACTTATGTTAGATAATTAAAAAATTGAGAAAGAAAGTGATGAGTTACTCAAAGAAATTGATTGGAAAAAAATACAATGAAATAATATTTTTGATACCTACAATATAGACATACAACTATACACACTAATAATATAAAATATTTTTTTAATTTTTTCATTATTTATTTATTTTTGTTTCTTAGGCAACACTAGATGGTGATCACAGTAAATCTAGATACCCCAAATATTTATTTTTTGGATCCAATGCATGAATATCAAAACAGCAAACTACACATGATATGTATTTCAAATTTTTAATCCACTAAAATAATTTTTTTTGATAAACATAGAATTATATGTTTCAATATGTTTTTTAACAAGAATATTATTTATAATAGGGATGTCGCTAAATATAGGGTAAATCATTGAATGATATTGGTTGATAAAGAGATAAAGCTTGTGGAATCCTACAAATGGATAAAAATTAGTATATTTATATAATGAATTAAATATCCAAACATTTCAAAAGAATGTACTTATATTGGTAAGTGTTTCTGGAGTGTATGTAGTAATATAATGGCATCGATTGTGGATATTATATTTAAAAAATTATGAGAGGGAACATAAAGCATGAAAAGACCAGCATCCCCAAAAGGTAATTTATTAAGGTATTCAAAATTTCATTCACTATATTTCATAAAAAAATTTTGTCTATATTTTCTATGTACTATCAAAATTTCTAACAACCTTATATCTCAAATGAAGAACGAAATTTTTATTAGATGTGAGGGGAAAGATTATATATTTATAGAATGTATGTCGAAAACAAATTTAGGTGATTAACTACTATGTGGTGATCTAGTATGAGTTATGACCTATGAAATATATTATGGGTGTGAAAACATAGTGTCAAAATTCTTATATATTCTTTTTTATCTATTTCTCAAGTAGAGCCACAATGGAGGAGATAAATTTTTTTAATAGCGCTGACCTAAAAACAATAAAATTATTGGGGGAATTGTAGAGGAAGATGTTGAGGTATAGGTTGAGGTAGAGTTAGACTCATAGAATGTGGTGGGGGTGGAGGTAGAGGTGGAGTCTAATTCAAAGGTAGAGACAAAGTTTTGGATTACAAACAATAAATTGGTTGGGAATGGAGAAAAATTCGGATCATACCAAAATTTTGTTTGAGAATAATCCTTGAAAATTTTTCACAAAACATTTCACATAAGATACAATCCAAATTTAAAGTGTTTTAAGTGAATTATTTAAAAAATAACTTTCACCACTTGTTTAGGTGATTATATATTGGAAATTAAGTGGGGGTATTATATTTAGAAAAAAAACAACACTTATTTTTTCAAAATTATTATCATAGGATACAACTTCTATTAGAACATTCCAAGTACTATAAAATATTATTGATGTGTTAAAGAAAACCCCCACCAATAAAAAACTGAAAAAAGATATATTTTCATTCCCTTGACTTCTCTACAATGTATTGAAAGGGTCTTAGTTATAGAGGCAACATTAACTTGAGAGTCATACAACACCAATCCAATAATAAAATAGGTATGTAGTCCATCTTAAATTCTTTAATAAATATGTGAGTATTCAACCACCAAATCTAGCAGGTGTATGAGAGAACTATTAGAGGAAAACAAACATCGATAGATCATGGTCATCATGGATGATTTTTGTCAATGGAAACATTAAATTAAATGAAAATAAACCTCCAAAAGAATAAATCATAGAAAACAAAAACCCACTTCAAATGACATCATGAAGCACCAAAAATCCCAATGAATTCCCCTTTTAAAAATAATCCAATTTCTTGATCCAAAACCACTAAAAACTAAATAAATAATACAATTTGTCAATCAAATCATGAATTTTCACAAAAGAACAATACAATGGATTCACTTTGGAGGGTGGTAGAATTATTTAGTCCATTCGATCAATAATTAGATGCAGGATATAATACCACCATTACATGTGAAATACAGGAAAGAAATATTCATCATGGATGTACACATTAATTTTGTGAAATGGTTTATGCTCACAATATCATTAACAAAAACATCATCATCATTCTCAATAAAAAAATACATGAGAATACGAATAGTAGAATTTTGATTAGAAAATAATTCTGATATTATGTTAGAGTTTATCATCACCTAGAAATTTCATTCGCATTGTTTTTAAATTGAAATTATATATAGTAAAAAAACTAACATACTCAAAAATGATAAAATTCATTTGGATTATTTAGTTACTTTAGGACAAGAATCCAAAAGTAATTTTTGATGTGTAAAAATCAATTTCACATTAAACCCACACATGATGCGACCTGTATGCATTAATGTGAGTGTTTCTTATTTAAAATAAAATTTTAGTAAAAACACAAGTGGTATACTCAAATACAAGGAAACACATTGAAATTATTTTGAAACTTTAGGAAAATTATACATAAGTAATTTGGGACATATAAGAAATAGCTTCACCACAATCCAATGTATGTTATGACTGGTATGTATCCATGTGCATCATTTTATTCAATATTGTCATTAATTTTAGTAACAAAATACAACTAGAATACTCAAAATAGAGAAAATACATTCATATTATTATGGAAATTTATGAAAATGATACATAAGTCATTTGTGATGTGTAGGAATTAGCCTCACCTTAATCCAATACAAAATGTCCCTAGTCTAACTCAAGGTGTTTGTTATCTGTTTAAAAATTTCATTTTAAAAAAGTATAACTCATTAAAAATTGAGAAAAATCAGTCATATTTTCATGAAAATTTTGGAAAATGATTCAAAATTCACTTATTGTCTGTAGAAATCAGTCTCATGTGAAATCCATGCATGATGCGACTTTCATGTCTCAAAATATGTGTTTATATTTTAAAAACACAACGTAGTAAAAAAACAAAAGTGGTGTACTCAAATATGAGGAAGCACATTCATATTATTTTGATACTTTAGAAAAACAATCCATTTGTCATTATGGGTGTGTAGTAATCAACTAAACCTTAATATGATTCACGATGTGCCCGAAAATACTACATGTGTGTCATTTTATTTATAGTTGATATCAATTATAGTAAAAAAGAAAAATGACATACTAAATATGGAGAAAATGAAATCATATTTTTTTGGTACTTTAGGAAAAATATATAGAAGTCATTTTTGATGAGTAGGAGTCATCCAAACCCCAATCAGATACAAGATGATCCCAGTATGACTCAATGTTCCAATTATTAGTTTAAAATTGAAATTTTAAAACAAAAAGTGCCACTCACTGAAAACCAAGAAAACATTATCAGATTGACTTAATAATTTAGGACATATATTCATAATTCCTTTGTCATGTGTAGGAATCATTCTCATGTCACACTCACACATGATTCCACCTGTATTACTCAAAGTACATGCTTCCAATTTAAAATTAAATTTTAGTAAAAAACACAAGCGGCGTACACAAACCCCAGAAACACATTTGAATTGTTTTTATACATTACGAAAACGATCCATATATCATTTGGGATGTGTGTTAATTAGCCACATCTAAATTTAATGCGTGGTGTGACCTGTATGAATCCAAGTGAATCTTTTTATTTAAAATTGACACATATTTTCATAAAAAAGGAAACTAACATACTCAAAACTGATAAAAAACCTTCATATTGTCTTGTGACATTAGGAAAATGATACATAGGTAATTTTTTATATGTTTAAATTAGCCTCAACTCAATCTCATACATCATGTTCTCAGTATGACTTAAAGTGTCTGTTATCAGTTTACATTTAATATTTAAATACTAAAAAGTATCACTCAAAAAAATCCATGAAACAAATACCTAGAATACCTTCCAAATTTAGGAAAATGATTCCTAATTTATTTTGGATGTGTAGGAATCAGTCCCATATGAAACATACACATGATGCGACCTGTATGACGCAACATGCATGTTTCCTATTTAAAATGTCATTTTAGAAAAAATAACACAACTGGTATACTCAAAAAAGAGTAAAGAGAATCATATAATTTTGATAATTTTATGAAAAATATCATTATGTCATTTTTATGTGTAGGAATCTACTGAAACTCAATTGGATGCACAGTGTGACCGGTATGACTTCATGTACATCTTTTTATTCAAAATTGACAACACTTTTATTAAAAAACACAACTAAAAAACTCAAAATTAAGCAAAAACATTTGATTTTTTAGGTACAAAAGGAAATCTATCCATAATCATATTTAATGTGTAGGAATCAACCTCACCTCAATCTGACATATGATGTGTCTTCTATGAATCAATTTTTCACTTATCAGTTTTAAATTTTCATTTTAATACAAAAACGTTCCACACACTAATAACTAAGAAAATACACCCAGATTGTCTTGATAATTTTTGAAAAATATTAATAGTTCATTTATGAGATGCATGAATCATTCTCAAATCGAAACCACACAATATTGAACCTGTATATCTCAAAGTGCATGTTTCTAGTTTAAAATTTCATTTTAGTAAAAAAGACATATTTTATACTCAAAACCATGGAAACACATTCAGATTGTTTCGATACTTTAGGTAAAATGATATATAAGTCATTTCAGATGTGTAGGAATAATCCACACAATAATTAGATGCACAGTGTTACTAGTATGACTCTATGTATTCTTTTTAATAAATAAGTGTCATTTTTGATTAAAACACACATCACATCACTAAAACAATGAAAATGTTCCCATATTATTTTCTCATCATTTTATCTACTACTACTTACTTAATTTTCATATCATTTTTATATTATACTTATTTCATTAATTTTTCATACAGATATTGGTTGATGATGAAAAATAAATATCATGTGATATGCAAAAATCAACCACAAATTAATCTAGTACACAATGTTCCCAGTATGACTCAAAGATTATTTTAAAATTAAAACATTCTTTTTTAATTTATTTAATTATATTATTACTAATATAAGAAGTGTTTTCATATATATAATTTTTTTCCCAAGTAGGGGGATTATTATTTTATATATATATTTTTTATATAATATGTTTTTCTTTTACTTGTGTGGGAAATTTTATTTCATTTAAATTCTGTATTTTTAGCAGATTTTTATAATTTTAATTATTGTTTCTGGTATTGTAATGTGCTATTACAACTAACAATAGTATTACCTGTTTCTGGTTATATAGTGTGATGTAACATAACACTTCAATATTCCCCTTTATCATTGTTGATGATGCTTTACTTTATCAAAACTTATAATAGTGTTGATAAAGGTTCCTTTTATCTATTCAAAATTGATACTCTAATAAATGGTATCATTTATCAGTAATTTTTATCACTGATAAAGGCATATTTTAGCACTATTAAAAGTCTCTTTTGTATTAGTGATTCATTCAAAAAAAAATCCAACATTACCTCCTTGAAAGGCATCAAATACGAAAAAGTTCAATGGCCGGACTCTACCTCACCGACCATCTGGAGAGGTTAAAACCCTTTAACTCGAGGAAAGAATTTCATAGAAAGAGTGGGAAATGAAAGTGTTGAGGAGACTCAAGGTACAACTACTCTGAGGTATCCTTTATTTGGATATACTATCATAGAAGATACTCAAATCGAACTCCCAACCAGGGTACCTCAAAAAATATGGTCTATCATAGTGGCTAAAGTGGATATCGAATAGCCAGTCAACATTGGATACCAACCACCTATATACATGGATCTTGTTTTAATAGATTAGAAATTACCTTCATTAAGTATGAACCCAAAACATGTCCCGCGACATCCTTACATGCATGCACCTATTAGATAATCACAACATATTCTAGTAGTACCTCCATAGATAGCCCTATCGGTGAAGAAACCTGATCAAGATCCATCTTAGACAAACATTCCCCAAGGGTTCCTGAATTCTCTAGATTCACTCATGGATCAATTGAAATCCATAGAGAAATGAAACGTGCTAATAAAATGGAAAACAAAAACTTACCCCAAAGTGGAAGACCCGACTCTCCCTCAACAGAACACTGAGAAACCAAAATTTCCAATTTTTAATGGACCAGGAGACTTAGAGTATAATTTGAAGCATTTTTTCTATTGATGAGATCATAAAATAGGGGCCCCTAAACAACACGATACATTGAAACTCAGGTGCTTTGTGAAATCCCTGCAAGATGCATCCTATGCATGGTACACTAGCTTTCTAGCTCGGTCAATTACATGGTGGTAAGACCTCCATCAGAAGATTCTATTCTTTTTCATCTCGACACTACCAAATAAAACAGTCCTTGAAATCTCAAACTAAATTTAGTAGGAGAATGAAATGGTGTTAGATTTTATTTCTTAGTAGAAATGATTGACATACTTCTTAAACCTACCACTCCCTCAAGAATAAGCTTTGCACATTTACATAGAAAATCATTATGATGAGTTACAAACACCACTTATCCCTATGAAATATACAAGAGGTTTTCAGGATCATGTCGTGATCTTTCAAAGACTAGAAGACTCTATGCCAGACTCTAAAGATTATTCTTGAGTATTCCATCATCCCAAGTAAGGATAATGGGGAAAGTAGAAGCCACCGCTATTACACTTAACCATACCCTATATGAGCTCCCACTCTGAAGACTAAATGAAATCCTATGGCCCCACCTCATTAGTGGCATCAACAATAATTGCCTTCTCAATATGGTAAAAAAGAGACAAGGTGAAAACTGTTTGAGGATATATGGAACAAGTTATATTCTTTTCAAAATTACCAATTCCCTAAAGACTTCATCTCAACATTGGAGAACAAATTGATCAATTTTCCAATGCCCAAGAATCCCAATAAATATGGTGATGAAGATATCCCAAAATATTTTCCCTTACATCAAGTATCGGGGCCTAACATTCTAGAGTGTTTTGTTTTAAAATACGTCATGAAAAATATGGTAGACTCTGAAAAGTGAAGTTGGGTAGGCCACCCGCTCAAGTACCGTGTGTATCTACCACTGATCCAGAGGAGTATAATGAAGGGAAGAATGTTAATAATAAGAATTAACAGAATTTTAGAAAATTGGATGATTAGAAATATGATCAAACCAACTCATACTATTCTACAAACATAGATAAAACAACCAATAGTTACTTCAACTGATTTCTCTACAAGAAAACCAACTTCACCGACATCAAAATACTCTAATGGCAGTATACCAAAAAAATGACATGGAAGAAAGAGAAAGAAGAGAACATAGAAATATGAAATATTCTAATGATTATGTTTTCTATGATTTTAGTGGACATCATTCCTAAATTCTCAGAAGCATCAGTGTCAACACACTAAATTGTAAAAGAGGGTTCAAATTTTCAAACCTAATTCCCATCAGATGAGAAGTTTATCTTTGGTTACTTTTATGGTATTCTCTTAATGGACCCAATCTCAGATGTTGATCATGATCAAAAACCCAAATTCCGCACATTTTATTGGAGAACTAGGTGAAGAGGCCATCATATTTTGGGATATATGGGAAGAAGTAGTCATTCCTAGATTCATTACTCTAACCACATCCCTTATCAAACTGTCTATAAGACAAAATATCATTGAAGAGCTCTCAACCAAGTTAAGTAGGAGCAAGGAATCTCTCCCAAACATGATAGGGTATCTCCTAACACAACCATCCTTGAATATATACTAGAGGATGAATCATCACATAATCATCCTCAGATTGCATGAATTCATAATCTAACTAATCCACTACGATCATAAGAACCTCCAGTTATTGTTCCGAGGGTTGATTCATCCACATCAAGTACATGCTGGGAAGTGTAGACCTTTGATACATAAGTATAACATTGGGAAGCAATTATCCCTATTGTAAGTGGAGATGTCAATCATGGAAGCTATTAGTATATCAAAAGACCTCTAGGAATAAATAATAGAGACCTCGTCTATCCTTCATGAATTTACAGTATAGGATGTTTCTGTTGAAGTCTATCATGTAGAGAACTATCTAATAGAATGCCACATAATCATCGTTTTCACAGACCAGGTTGAGGAAGCCATTATACAAGGGAATTCCAAACCTTTTTACATATATGGGAAGATAAATGACATTGATATCCAATGATATTTCATTTAAAATGTCTCCAAAGTCAACCTCATTCTACTCCTAACACTTTTAAAGTTGTATTTCAATGAATGTCACTTGTCTCCCTCAACTATAATGTTATAGGGTTATGAAAAGAATGATCAAAAGAATCTTGGTGAAATAAAACTCATAAATAAGATTGGGTATCTCATGTACGACTCATAATTCATGGTTTTCGAGAAAAATATAGCCTTTAATGTTTTTCTCGGAAGACTATGGATATATGAATATGAAACTATCACTTATTGGTACCAAAAATGCCTCAAATATTTCATCAACAGACAAATAATTTTGTTTTATGGGGACAATGTTCTGTTTAAATCCTATGAATTAGAGTATATTGATGTAGGATTCTATCATAAGGAATGGAAACTATTCATGGATGATGATTTCACTAAAATCAAGGCCTAGAATAGTGTAGAGATTAATTTTGATTACCCTTACATCCATTTTAGTGTAAAGTATGTGCTTCCCATCTATGAAATTGATGTGGTGAGACTGAATTCATGCACACATTCAATGAGTTCAATAATTTTATTCATAAGAAATAATCTTGATAGCGCTAGAGAAGTTTTTAAATATCATAACAGTAATGAAATCATATATGAAAATATCTTAATTTCATTATCTTAGATTAAAAAAATGCATATTTTGTTAGATAGGCTGTAATAAGGTGTCATGATGATGGAAGAAAATGAATATTCTCATTATCAATCCCTCATTTACCCTTTAGATATCCAAAAGTACTCTCACCCCAAATCAAGCCACAAATAGTTGCATCATCTTTTGATTATCCAAATGTAGCCTTCTCTGTTAGCTCTAAAAAACTCGACTCATCACCAACTTTCTATGGAGAGGTGAATGATGTTAATCACGAGGAATAGAAGGATGAGGAATACCTATGATACATCCCTCTAGCATTTTAGGAAGGTGTCTCCACCACTATAGATGAACTCAGAGAAATAAATTTGGGTACAGACGAAGATCCACAACCAAATTTGATCAATGTCTCCATGAATTCCAAAGAGAATGAGGCATATACTTCCTTCCTAAAAAAACATTGGGACATGTTCCCTTGAAATTACAAAGATATTACATGATTCAATCCTAATGTGGACACCCATTACATGGGCTTTCCATAAGACCACCAAGGATACAAATAGGCATCCAAATGGACACACCCAATACACACCTCTAAAATTGATGCTGAAGTAGATAAGCTTATCATGGAAGACTTTATGTGAGAGGTATATTATCCAAAATGTATGAACAATTTCTTCCCATATGAAGAATAGGAATGGGAAAATATAAATTGTCATCGATATTAGAGATATCAACTGACACTGGCTAAAAGTTTAACTCATAGTTCCAATTACTGAACACTTGATTTATGTTACTTCTGGTTATTAACCCCTCTCCTTCATGGATGGAATTTCAAGGTATAACAAAATTCATATGGATCTAAAATATTAATAAGACACAATATTTAGGACCCCCAAGAGTATTATTCTTTTAGGTCATTCCCTTTTCCTTAATGAACACTGGTCCTACATACCAATATTCCATGTACAATATTTTTAGACCCTTCCTAGGAAATATTTTTGAATGTTACGTTGCTGATCTAGTGATTAATTTCATATCATTTTTTACCATATAAATAATCTTGAGACTATTTCCACAAGATATGACTACATAGACTGGAAATTAATCATATAAAATGTGATTTTGGGGTAACCTTAGAAACATTTATTGGCTTCATCATATGTGACCATGATATCAAAGTTGATCTTAAGTAGACAAGGGATATACTCAGTATGTCATCTCCTCAAAAAATTAATGAGTTGAGGGTAATTCATGTACACTTTGTCTATATCCATCACTTCATAGTCGACCATGAAGGAACACGATTTCCCTTCACTAGACTGATGAATAACGGGTCACATATTAGTGGACTAGTGACTATTATTAAGAATTTAAAAACCTAAATAATTACCTATTGATAAAAAAAAATTAATTCCACAGGGTGTGGGGAAGCCACTCAATCTACATGTGACTGACCTTGAACTATAACTTGGTTCCTTTATTGTGAAAAAGAAAAAGGATGGGAATAAAAAAAATATTATCTCAATAAAACAATGATCGATGCTAAGACTAATTATTTAGATATCAAGAAGATATGAATGACAGTAATCTTTATGGTTCAAGAAACTAAGGCACTACCTACAATGCCACATGTTCCAATTGGTCTCTCGTAATAACCCACTCAAATAAATCTTCATCAGTCTTTTGTTGAATGGATTCCTAGCATGGTGGGTTGTTATTTTGTGGTATTTTGATGTTAACGTAATGCCTAAAAAATAATTGAATGTCCAAGCCTTGGTATTTTTCCTTGAAAAATACCCATCCACAGAAACACTATCATTGAATACTTAACTGCCAAATGAGGAGATATTCACTATTCAAAGCCGCCCTAAAGGTGGGAAATGTATATTGACAGTGCATCCATAATACCAAAAAGGACATGAATAGAATACCCTATTCTTAATAAATTTTGTCTAGGGATCATGATTACTTACCCCAAAAAGTAGTCACTCTATAGTCATTCCTATTATCAGAAGGATGTCATGAAAATAATGTGGAATATCATGTTATCATTGCAGACCTGGAATTGGAACTCCAAATACCAGTGGACCACATAGAGGTGAGAGGTAACTCAAAGATGGTAATGAAATATATTAATAGGTATTACACCATAAGAAAATAAGAGATAATCCCCTAACATGATGTTTTTTGACGTTTAATGGAAGAGTTCCCCTCAGAACCAACATTTACTGATGTACCACAACTGTTGAATTCCTAGGTAAATGAATTTGAAAATGATATTATGAATTTGTAAGATCCAAATTGGGATGAAACAATCATCATAATTATGAATTGCTAAATGGTATCACCTTTCATTTAAGTTAGAATGGAATGGATCAACGAAGTCATCCCTATCCCAAAACTATATCGTCCTAACACTAGGTGGATGATGCCAGTTATGGCTGTAATGACCCAATGTTTTATCAATGGAAATTTACTTCTTATAATTATTTCACATGATCACATGAAATCACAACACAATGAACAACTAAGTACTATGTGACCATTAAACACAATATTGTTACTTATGTGATTTGAATTTTGAAAACCTGACATACACGGTTGTGATCTGTAAGATGTTTGGAGTTCGATAAGAAAAACATAAATTTTGGTGAATAGTAACAAACCCTTATGAATAGTAATGTTACCCTTATGAATTGTAATATGACAGTTATAAATGGTAAATCAGCTATGTAAATATTAACCTTACTAATTAAATTGTAAATAAAATTTATCCATCTTATAAGTGACAATATGATAGCGCTTGTGTTTTTATAATTGAATAACATTTAATTAGAAATTTATGAATAATTTAATAATTAAAAAATGTATTTTCGTAAAATGTGTTCATAAATTATTGTTTTTTGTCTTATGGTTTTAAGATAATTTTATAATACCTTATGTAATGTTCTAAAACACTATAAAATTAGTTATAGTTATAAAATTTGTATTTTTCAAGAAAATTGAGAGTTTAAAAAATTAAATTAATAATATTTAGAAAATTATTTTTGAAAAATGGAGTTCATTTTTTGATTATACATATTAAAAAATGGTAAGGAGAATTTTGGTGATTTTTCTAAAATACAAGAATTTTTGATGAATAGTGAAATATGGTAATTTACCGTATATATACATTATAAGCTAAATGCACTATTTCGAGCATCATGGATGATGTAATCAATAATAGTTATAATTCACATGCACTTATAAATATGTTTGGTCATGGAATCATCACTATTTTTTATATTATATACATATAATAAACAAATGATTAAAATAATAAGAAAACCCTCCTCCCCTTCACTATAAAAACCACCCACAGCTCCCTCTTTTCTTCATTACACTAATGCCTTGTGACTTCCCTAAATTCTTCCCAAATATCTCCCCAACACCCTCCCCCATGTCAAAAAGTCCTTGGTCTCCTCAAAAGACTAAATCCTCTCCCCTTAAAAGGCTTTCAAGGGAGATTAAATCGAGAGGTAAATTCCTCTTTTCTTCTCATTCATTTTCATTTCTTGTTCCTCTGTTATCTTTTCATTCGTAACATATACTCATCCAAATGTTATAAAAACTCCATTAACAAACATTTAAAAGATGTTTCTTTTTCTAACATCATATTTCATGAACATATATCTTTTCTTCTCCTTTTATTTGTACAAAAGGAAAACATCGTTTGAGATGTGTTTATTTATCACATTCTAGGAAGCCAGGTTATAAATTTCAATTACTATATTAAATTCGTGTCAGGAAAGTATATTTATGGTTGAAGAAAACTATTAAATATTTATTTTATCTTATTTGATGTTTTGGAATTATTTTTCTCATATGATGTAAAATAATAATACAAAACTAGTTAATTATGAGAAAAATCTCCAAATTAATCCAAGCGTTTATCATCAATGTTTTATATAATGATTCACTTTCACTAAAAATAACAAAATGAGTTTTATAACCATATAATATTTTGTTTTCTCATGAATTTAATATAACATAAATTCTAGATGACCATGCTCATCATTAATGTTTATCCTAATATGAATATATGTGAACCAATCATTAAAACTAAGGAAGCAAACACTCCAAACCAAGGAAATAAAACATCTTAACTCTTAAAAAACTGACATGGATGAACTAAATAATGTTATAAAAAATAAATAACATGTAGTGTAGTTTCTATAATTATTAAATAATAAACCAACATTTTTTTATTCAGGGTGTTAAGATAAAGTGAAGAATACCATTGGGCTTAAGGTAAGAGATCCTCTCTTTGTCAACAATATTCAAGAATATTCTATATGTTATGTCCTTTTATGCATAATTCATAATGTTGGGGTATGATTTTAAACATTTTCCATAATTCACTATTGAAGTATAAAATATGAAAACCCCCTTTTCTCTCTCATTAACCCTTCCTAAGTACACCTGATATCATGCCGATATTCCATAAGGGATTCTTCCCAAACCTCATTTATTCCTTTGGGTTGCTCTATATTTATTTCTACCCAAATTAAGTTATCTATTCTATTTATGTACATCTTAAATTTTTTTATACTCTCCCAAATCATGTATCATGATCCATTCATCAATCTATTTTGGGGATATACATGTTTCTAAATGATTCCCTCATCAATACTCTCCCATATGAAAACCAATTTTAAGAGAACTTCTCGAATTTGTAGCAAATTTAATGTGCACTTTACCATATGTTTTTAGAATTTTTTTTATAAAAATATTTTTTTTATTGTGAAAACATTCATGCATCACATTTAGTTTTTTATAAAATATTATTCCCTTCAAAATATTAATTGCTTGTTATTGTTTTCCTTAAAATCGTAAAAAAATGTTCTAATGCTAAAAATTATTAAATACTCTTTTCACATGTTTTCAATTCTATTTGACATCAGTCACTATTATATATTCCAATTTTACCTAACTAATTTTCACGTATATTCTAATTCCTTTCTTTCATGGACACTTTTATGACACATCCATTCATTATGACTTATGAAATGATTATGAAACTGATTTCTTTCAATGGGTGATATTGTGTTTTGGATTGTTTATGTATGATTATATAGGTGGTAGTCATATTCATGAAGCTGTTATGTTGGGTGTGACTAAATAGTGATCCAATGCATTGAGTAATGTTTAGCCTCATGAGATGTTATGTTCAATGGTCTGGGTGGTTAGCCTTGACTCGTGCTGCCACGTGCTACGGTCTTGGTGGTTAACCATGACTGGTGCCCCTCTATGTGCAATGAGACTTGAATCATGATAAAGTCATCATTTATGTTTCTACCACATTACTATGAATTAATTTTTATATGATCTGATGTTTATGAGTTATGATTCCATGTGTTCCATGACTTTTATTTTCATTATGCCATGCCTTCGAACCCATGTGTTAATGTTTTATTGCTATGATTTTTACATTACGGGGATTTTAGATTATAACTTCATTCATGTGATCCCCATGGTACCATTTGAAGATGTGAGGGATCCAAGGAGGTTAGTATCTCTTTATGAATATTAAATAAAGAAATGTTTTTCAGTCCCATGTTTTCAATTTTATGTACCTAGTCTTCAAAGACACAAGACTTCATTATTCATGGCTTGTTTTATGATGTTTTATTATTCTTAAAATCATTTAATGAATTGTTTAAAAGGATAGGGACACTATATTTAGTATCAGAGGAAGGTCTAGTTATTTTTGGATATTATGAAAATATCACTTTAGTAAGAACCTTTAGGATGATACTAAGTATAAGAAAACATCCCTATATTTTGGTAAGTATAGAGTAAGTTGATTATCAAGAAAATCCATCACTGTATGGATACAAAAAGGCAGAGGTGGATCTAGGACAGATGTATCTAGGTGTAAAACATGAAAACACCAATATGATATTGACTTAAATGGGAACTGGTGCAAGAAAATGGGTCTTGATGCACTCTTTTTATGACACTCCATGAGGATGTGATCTTGTAAATTCATGAAACGTGTATAAACCATTATTAATGGAATGAAAAATATCCCATAAGAATATAAGTTAAGAAGTATATCTTGGATAACCAAGATTGAAACATTTGGAATCAGAAGTTAGGATATACTTATCCTTTACATGTTTATCCTCTTATGTTCAAACTTTACTTTTTATGCTCAATATATTTGTATTGAATCCCTCTAATTGTACATTATTCTTCTTAGTTAAAGGTGGGAAATATAAGAACTTGTGACAACAATCAATGTAATAGGGAGTGTGATGATTTCCCTAATGATATTCATAATATGATGGGAATGAGTGCTCAAAACTTCATGAAAGCACTTGATCAGTTGTTATAGGTTAAGAATAATAACTTGAATCATGTGGAACACCCTACTCTTCTATGGAAAGATCATGTTGCCATTGAATCCTTCATGTAGAAAAGGACTCACACTTTAGTTGATCATCTGATCCCGTCCTTGTAAAATAGTGGATTAACTCCATTGAAAAGATATTCTCTGCCCTCCAGTGCTCCGATGAAGAGAAATTTGTAATGGAGATCTATCATTTATATGGGGAAGCTGATCAATGTTGAAAATGATCTTGAATACGATGCTTTAGAAAAAATTGATTTCATGTATTGGGTGGAATTAAAGACAAGGTTTTTCAATATATATTTTCCCCAAACCTTCCATATCAAGATAGAAAGAGAGTTCCTCGGACTCAAGTATAAGTAAGATGAGTCAATCTAGGTGTATGAAGAGAAATTTGCAAGGTATTTAAGGTACGCCTATGGATTTTTCATGAACACTAAAATCATGGCAGATCACTTCTTTAGTGGATTGAAGCTGAGTCTTTGAAAAGTGTTGGTGATTCGAGACTTTGACAACTATGAGGAGATTGTATGTTGTGCCCTTAAGGATGAAATGATTATTGGAGAATCCTAGTGGTATCATGGGCCTAATGAAAAAAAGAGGAAAATGGAATCTAATGTTAGTGGTTCCACAAATAAATTCTATGATGGAAATAATCTCGATCATCCCACGAGTAAAAATTGTTAGAGGAAGCAAACTTGGAACTGTCTAATGGGGACAAGTAATTGCCTCAAATGTTGAAAGTGGGGAAATATGGCTAAAAACTACCAAATATATATAAAAAATCCCACTAATGTTGAAGATGAAAGTAAGGTTCATATCAAAACTCAGCATGTTGTGTAGTGTTATAACTACAAGGAGCATGGTCATTATGCGAACAATTTCCCTAAGATGAGGGTTGTTGGAGGAAATCAACAAAATCCTCCCTGGAAAGAAGGAAGGGCTTACTCTATCACTACTGATAAGGTGGGGTTGGAAAACTATGTGGTAGTAGGTACGCTACTTATTTATTCAAGAATAGTGAACATACTATTTGATTCATGGTTCTATACATTCATCCATACCTCACACGTTTAGTAGAACTATTCTAAAACCACCTCAAAATTTGGAGGATAAGTTATCTATGAGAATATAAAATTGGGAAATTATTGCATCCCTATTTTTTAACTCCTCCCTAGTGAACCTTTGTGGATTGAACCTCCCAAAAAATATGTCCATACTCCATTTATTTGAGTTTGACTATATCTTTGGCATGGATTGGCTATCTTTATACAAAGACAACATAAAATGTTAATAAAGGGAGATCAATCTTCACATCCTGAAGCATCCCCTAAATTCATTACAAGTGTATGGAGGAAGATGAATCTACTTTAGAACCATTTTATATAGTGTGGACATTAATTCTTTTTAAGAAATCATGTCTAGCTCAAATTATTGTGAAAAGGAGAGAATTAGGCTTAAAGACATGCCCATCATATGAGATTACACTGATGTATTCCCTAAAGAGTTTTCTAGTCTTCCCCAAGATCTAAAGGTTGAGTTCTCAATTGAACTTAATCCTGGAGCTATTACTATATCATAGACACCTTAAAGAAAATCCACTGTAGAGATAGTGGAGATGAAGAAGCAGTTACATGGGAATATAGAGATGAGTTTTATACACCCGAGTGCATCACTCTGGGGTGTACCAATCCTATTTTTCAAGAAGAAGGATGGATTAATGCGCCTATCCATTGATTATAATGAGATCAATAAAATCATGATAAAGGAAAAGTATCCCCTTCCACAGATAGATGAATTGTTTTATCATCTTTGTGGGGACAGTTATTTCTCTAATGTGGAACTTTGGACGGGATATCACCAATTAAATGTGAGGAAGGAATATATTATCAAGAATACCATTCAAATGAGAAATTGACACTATGAGTTCATAGTGATTTCTTTAGGACTCACTAATTCTCCATCAATTTTCAGGGATTTAATGAATAAGGTCTTTAAAGATTACCTCAAAGAATTAGTGGTAGTCTTTATCGATGATATATTGATATACTGCAAGTGAAAGGAGGAACATGAGGAGCATTTTAATACTAGGTTAAAGATAGTGTGAAGGGAGAATATGTATGAAAAGTAAAATAAATTCGAGTTTTGGATGGAGGAATTATCATTCATGGGGTTTGTTATAACCAACAAAGGGATATCTTTGGAACCTTCCAAGAAAAAGGCAATTGAAGAGTGGCCCAGGACAACATCTATAATGTATATCTATAGCTTTCTGGGTCTATCTGGGTATTATTAATGATTTTAGAAGAAGTTTTATTGATTACAGAACCCAATGACCCAGCTCAAATGGAAGGGAGTAATGATTTTCTGGAATCAGGAATGTGAAGACTAATTTAAGGAGTTGAAAAATAAGCTAATAACTATGCTAATAATCACACTCCCACAAAGTGTAGAAATTGTTTTTTTTGTAGTGATGCTTCAAATAATGGTATTAGGCTATGTTATAATAAAAAAATGATACATTTATAGACTACGCCTCATGGAAACTGAAAATCCATGAGCAAAACGATTATACGCATGATCTGAAGTTTGTGGCTGTGATCTTTGTTTAAAAAATATTGCGGCATTATATAGTATCAAATATATATTCGAACAAAAAGAGAATAATATGAACCAGATAAGATGGATAGAGCTCATCAAGTATTTTGGCTCCTTAATCCACTACCATCCCGGTAAGGAAAATAATTTGGCAGACACTCAGAGTAGAAAGGATATTGCATCTTTATCAATGATGAGAATTGAAAAGGACCATATCTTCTTATATTTGAAGAAGATGGGAATGAGAATTATTATTGGAGGAACATCATCCATCCTTTCTCAAATTATTTATCAACCATCCCTCATGGAGAAAATAAAGGATTCTCAATGAAAATATGTGGAAATTCAAAAAGGCTAGAAGCCATTAAAAATTATAAATCATGTGGGTTCATAATTGATGACAAATGAGTTGTATGATTTGGGTCACGATTATA
The DNA here is from genome assembly GCA_963277665.1 of Viscum album. NCBI lineage: Eukaryota > Viridiplantae > Streptophyta > Magnoliopsida > Santalales > Viscaceae > Viscum > Viscum album. Next base: position 790,719,098 of record OY728166.1, read on the forward strand.
TGTCCCATCCTATCTAGATATAATGAAGTATATTTTTGATGATGTACATAGCTCAACCTTCTCTATTCACCCAGGGATCACAAATATGTACTGTTATCTTCAAGAGAACTTTTGGTTGGACAATATGAAGAATGAGATTGTTCAGTATACATCAATGTGCCTGATATTTATAAAAGTGAAGGATAAATTATTTAAGTCTAGTGGGATGATGCAACCACTACCTATACAAACATGGAAGTCAGAGAACATCACCATAGACTATTTCAATGGATCTAAATGGAAATCAAGATGGAAAAAATGCTATATGGGTCAATATGGATCATCTTAAAAAGACATCTCGCTTTATCGCAATTCGAGAGGAGTTCTCATTTGATCATATTTGACAGATGTATATCAAATATGTAGTAAGTCTGCATAGATTTCCACTATCTATTGTATCCAATAAAGATCCATGATTTACCTTAATGTTCTGGAAGAGTTTCCAACATGCTCTAAGCATTGAACTGAACTTCAGTATGGCCTATAATCCTCAAACTGATGACCAATATAATTGAACTATTCAAACATTGGAAGAAATGTTTATAAAATGATCTATTCACTTCAATTGAGGATGATACCAACATCTTCCACTAGTCAAATTCACCTAGAATAATAGTTTCCACTCGAGCATCCGAATGGTGCCATAAAAAACCATTTATGGGAAAAGGTACCGAACACCGGTGTGTTGGGATGAAGTCGGTGAGCGTAAGCTACTATGAACTAAAATGTACAACGAAATGGAATATAAGGTGAAAATCATTCAGCAGCACAAGCCCAAAGGTGAAAAAGAGTTATTAAGACATTCATTGATGAGACCATGAGTTCAAAGTTGGAGACATGGTATTTCAACACCTATCTCCATGGAAGAAGGTCACGAGGTTTGAGATGAAAGGAAAGTTAATTCCTAAGCACATAGGTACCTTCAACATTCTTGATTTTATCAGGTATGTGTCTTATCAACTATCACTTTCACCTATCATGTCCAAAGTACACGATGTCTTTCATGTATCTCTCTAATGGGAGTACTTACCAGACCCTTCACATGTACTCTCTCTAGAGGTTGTACAATTGGAGAATGATCGTTCTTATGAGGAGAAACCAGTGAAGATCATGGATCGTAGAGATAATGTTCTATGTAACAATACTACTCACCTTGTCATTGGGTTGTGGTGTAACCATATATTCAAAGAGGAAACATGGGAACTAGAAGAGGCAATGAAGGAAAAGTACCCATCAAGTTTATGGATTTTAATATTAATTTTTTTTTCGAGGAAGCAATTTCATAATGGGGGAATAATGTAATGACCCAATGTTTTATCTATGGAAATTCCCTTCTTATAATTATTTCATAAAATCACATGAAATCACAACACAATGAACTACTAAGTACTATGTGACCTTTAAACAAAGTATAGTCACTTCTGTGATTTGAACTTCAAAAATCCAACATACACGATTGCGATTAGTAAGATATTTGGAGTCCGATAAGACAAATATAATTTTTGGTGAATAGTAACTGACCCAAATAAATAGTAATTTTACACTTATGAATTTTAATATGACCCTTATGAATTGTAGATCAGCCAAAAAAATATCAACATTTCCAAAGAAATTGTAAATAAAATTAATCCATCTTATAAGTGACAATATGATTGTGTTGGTATTTTTATATGTAATAAATATTTAATTAAAATTTTATAAATAATTTAATAAATAAAAAAAATTCTATTCATATAATGGGTTCATAATTTTTTTAGGTCTTTCGGTTTTAAGATAATTTTATAAGACCTTATGTAATTTTTGAAAACATTATAAAATAAGTTATCGTTTAAAATTTTTCATTTTTCCAGTAATTTATGTTTTTAAAAAGAATTAAATTAATCATATTCATAAAATTAATTATTTTAAAAAATTGAGTTCATTTTTGGATTCTACATGTCAAAAAATAGTTAGGGTTAATTTTTGGGATTTTACTAAAATACTTGAATTTTTGATGAATAGTGAAATATAATAATTTTCTGTATATATGATTTATAAGCTAAATAGACTATTACTAGAATCATGGCTGATGTAAGAAACCTTAGTTATAATTCACATACACTTATTAATATTTTTCATAATGGAATAATAACTATTTCTAGTGTTATGGAGAAATAATAAACTAATGATTAATATATTAAGAAAACCCTCCTCCCCCCCACTATAAAAAGCACCCACACTCCCCACTTATCTTCACTCATGTAAAGACTTGTAACATACCTTAATTCTACCAAAATATCTCCCCAAGATCCTCCCCCATATCCATCAGCCCTTGGTCTCCTCAATAGAATAAATCCTATTTCGTTTATGAGGATCTCAAGGAAGATTAAATCATGAGGTAATTCCCCTTTTCTGTTCTTTGATTTTGTTTTCATGTTCTTTTGTTCTCTATTCATTCCTAACCTATCCACATCCAAATAGTATTACAACTCTAGTACCATATATGTACTGGAACTTTTTTATTCTAATGTTATAATTCATTATCATATCTCCTTTCCCCTCGTTTATAAGAAAGAAATGAAATAACCGTCCGAGATGTGTTTTTTTATCACATTGAAGGGTGACAGGTTATCTATTTATTTTAACATATTTAATTCTGATAATAAAACCATTTTTATGGTTGAACCAGAGTATTAAATTTTTATTTAATTCTATGTGATTTTCTAGAAATCCGTTTTCTCACATGATGTAAAATAATAATACAAAACCAGATAATTATGAGAAAAATCTCAAAATTATTCCAAGCGTTTATCATTAATATTTTATATAAATATTTAGCTTCAATAAAAATAATAAAATGAATACTATAGCCATGAAATCTTCTATATGTTCAACAATTTCATATAAATTAAATTCTATACAACCATGATCATCATACGTTTTTATCAATACATTAATATAAGTGAACCGATCATTAAAACTAAGGGAGAAAACTCTTCCAAACAATGAAATTGAACCTCTTAACTTATCAAAAAGGTACATGGATGAACTTAATAAGGTTATAATAAATATATATCATGTAGTGTAGGATCATTAATTATTAATTAATGAACCTAATTACAATATTCAGGTCATTAAGATCAAGCGAAGAACACCATCGAGTTTAAGGTAAGGGATCCTCTCTTTATCACATTTATACAAGAATCTCCTCTATGTTATGTCATTTTATGCATAATTCATAATTTGGGGGTATAATTTCACACATTCCATTAACTTACCTCATGATGTATAAAATATTCGAAACACCTTTTATCTCTTATTATGCCCTCTTAAGTACACCTGATTCCATGCTGATATTCCTTAATGGATTCTACCCAATATTCCTCTATTCCTTCGGGTTACTATGTGTTTCTTTCTAACCTAAAAAAGATAACTTTTCTTTTTAGGTATATCTTATAAAATCATTGTACACTCTCCAAACACATGTATCATGATTCATTCTTCATTTTCTTTCAGGGATATAAATGTTTTTAAATGATTGCCTCCTTAACACTTTCCGATAAGGCAACCCGTTTTACGGGAACTTCTCAAACCCATACCCAATTCCAAGTGCACTATACCATATTTTTAAGACCCCAATTTTATTTATAATACTAGTATATTTTTTAAAACATTCTTGGATCACTTCTGGGTTTGTACAATTGATTATATATTTTTCTATTTTAAATGCTTCTTTGTGTTTTCCTTAAAACCGAACTAAAATATTTAATTGCTAAAAAATTTTAGATATTTATTTTCACATGTTTTGATTTCTATTTGACATCACATACCATGGTATATTCATATTTTATTTTATTAATATCCATTTATGTTCTAATTCGTTTCTGTCATGGACAATTTTATGATACACCCATTCATTATGATTTATGATATGATTATGATACCTATTTTTTCCATGGGTTCCCTTATGCTTATGATTGTTTATGTATGATTATATATGTGGAAATATTATTCATGAACATGTTAATATTGGTGGGACAAAATAGTTCTCCAATGCACTGGGTAATATTTAGTCTCATGACACATTTTGTTCTATGATTTTGGCGGTTAACCTTAACTCGTGCTACCATGTTAAATCGTCTTGGTGGTTAAACGTGATTTGTGATCCACTATGTGAAATAATATTTGACTCATGCTAAATTCATGATTTATGTTTCTACCATAGTAATATGAAATCATTTTTATATGATCCCAAGTTTATGTGTTATGATTCCAAGTGTTCCATGCCTTTTATTTTTATTTTTATGTTTCTTAGAACCCATGTGTTAAAGTTTTATTACTATGATATTTACCTTATGGGGATTTTAGCTCATCCCTTTGTTCATGTGATCCCCAGGGTACCTTTTTCAGATTTAAGGGCTCAAAGGAAGTTATGATCTCATTATGAAGAATAAATAATGAAATGTTTTTTAGTCCCATTTTTCTAAAGTTATGTACCTAGTCTTAAAAGACACTAGACGTCACGATCCTTGGATTGTTTTATGATGTTTTACTATGCTTAAAATCCTGAAATGATTTGTTATAAGGCTAGGGATTCTATATGGACTACCTTTATAATGGAGTAATCGCACTAGATAGAGATAAAATCTAGCAGTGAGTAACCAACTTGACTCCTTATGATGGCCCAAATCACCAAAAAGTCTTCTAAATGAGGATTTGATGAAGTCATTCTTAGATATATTGATGAGATGAGACTGATTCTATCATCAATGTGGAGAACATAGGATCCTTGGTTCCCACCCGTCAGTGATCAAGATTTCCCATAAAATATGAAAGCTTGGGTCTATTATCCCTAGGTGACAAAGTATTTGGCAAAGTTCACCATGAAATTTCGTTCTTTCCATGTGCGCTCAAACTTCATCCATTAAGACTTAGTGTTTATACATACATCCAAATAATCAATTTCATTTTATATATGGTGAACGTATGTTATGGGGATATACCCTCATGCAATGGCCAAATTGTTCACATATATCATAATTTCTGCCATCTACTTCTACAAATGGGCTAAGGTAACACTCATCATAGAAGTCCTAGAAAAAATCATTTTCATTTTTTGAAAAACGATCATCATTACTAGCTTTGGTGTCCCCCACACAATACTTATAGACAACGACAACAATTTATGTTATTTTGGGGTGAAAATACTATATCATGATTACAATATCAAATCCAATGATTCCTCCCGCTATTACATAGTGGATAATGGATAGATAGAGGGATTAAATAAGAAACAGTCGAGATTACTCTAGAAAATTGTAGATAAAGATAAAAATAATTTATCCTGACAAGGTGTTGCATGACATATGGTCTTAAAAGACTATAACTCATACTACCACATGAGTGACCCTGTACTCACTGGTATACGTGATAGAAGTGATCCTACCCACTGAAGTTCACTTTCCATTACTATACATTTCTGTATGTGACGAGCCATCCATTGATGAGTAATGAAAAAAAATTATAGATGAATTAGAGATATTGGGTGAAAAAATATTTAATACATTATATCACTTCGAGGTCTATCAAAATTTGATATCATGGGACTTTAATAACAAGGGCTTTCACCATTCATTCCTACAAGGAAAATGAGTTTTGATCCTCATGACTCTATTGATACAAGGATAAAATCCTCTAAAGCATCAGCCAAAATTGGAGGGGAATTAATCATTACATATGTTTTACTATAACAATGCTTATTCCTTGACCTCAATGGATTTGATCTCATTACGACCCTTACTAATGTATGTTTCTGGATGAAATATTTCATGTAATCACACGAACCACGTCTCTACTACAAGATATTAAATATTATAGTTTTTCCTTTTCATAAATACTTTAAAATACATGACATAATTTTCATGACAAGCTATGTTAAACTGGGAGGCATAACCTTCTTTCTCACACGATGATAAACTACACAACATATGGTCCTAGTCGTATAACCTAAAATTACAAGACACTGTTCCTCCGCACTACATGACATTAGGCTACATGGTTGACATACATCTCCCTCAATGTTAAGGAACCCCCAAAATATCTTTAGTTGATATACTTCTAGTGGTATCCTAACTATGGGCCTCTATATTAGTTGTAGGTCCCTATCACACCCCTATAACCCCTATTGGATCAAGATGCCCTCTTTTCTATACAAGTGGAAGAAATGACCAATAGATCCCATAGGCAATCCCCAATTGTATTATTTCCACTACATAGGGAAACTTGGCCCCCTTTATAGGTATAAGCCCCAACATCATCACGTCATTACCACATGACATTAAACTTTACAGTCAAAATCCTTGTGACAAGATGATAAATGAAATGATATTTTGAGAACTGCAAGTGGATTTATTCTCATATCAATGAGATACGTAGTGATGCCTAAACATCATGTCTTGGGCCCATTAGTCATTTTGGAAAATATCAACCCCCCCCCTCATTCCCTACGCTAAAGCCTAATTGATGCAGGGAACTATTTTTCAATAACTATATGTGGATTGATTATTTAGTTAAAAACATATTTAGTGACACCTAGGTTCTATCTCCTGGGCTATCAGTAATAACCACTCTCATATCAGGATGCATGTTTTCCTTTCCCATGAAGTTAAAATTCATGGAACTTCAATAATGACAAATATCTTGATTCTTGATCTAGAAAGATATTTAGTGATGATCAGATCTCTAATCCTAGGCTTAGGCACAAGAAAATAAAAACAATTCCCACCCCCTATGCACTGGTTAGACCTATAGTGGAAATAATTCAAGAACTACATATGACTTGATTCTCTTTCCAATAAGATATATTGTGATGCTCATATCTCCAATATCAGGTCCATCTGCAACAAAAAAGTCCCCACTCTATATGTATTACTCAAACCTACATATACAAGCCTTCAATAACTACATATGTATTTATTCTCATCATAATGAGATTTGTAGCGACACTTGGATAACAAATCCTAGCCTATACACTATAAATATATAAAAATCCCTATCCTTCCCCTGTATTGCATACGTGTAGTGGAAGAAACCATTTACACTAATTGTTTCTCACACATAGAATAGATCATGTCAGTTTAGAAGTTTTGGTAAAAGGGTTCCCTATATGAGTAAGGCACATCAATTAACATTGGTATTATCATTGTCATGGATTTAATACCTTAAAAGGAACACCATATGTTGTCATCACATGACAATAAACTACACGATTTTCTCAAAAACTATGTGTGGATTGATTATCATTCCAATGATTCCTATAGTGACTTCTAGATCTTCAATCCTAGACACAGCTACATAATAGTATGAGAAATTATCCCACTATCTTATGTACAAGTCATATAAGCATAAGAGAATTCAATATGGTGTCACACCCCATGTGTTAGCACATACTAAAACACCATTTTCCCCATACATGAATTTAATCAGTATGGGGAATCCTTTCTAGAGCTATGTGTGTCTAGATTTTAGGTCAAACAAGATACATAGTGATGCTTGGGTCCTATAACCTCGTCTAACTGTAGCATTCCTTTTTTACATTGAGAAACATTATCACATCCATGTTGAATGACTTTAAACTGCATGGATAATGTCCTCTCCACATTTCTTTAAACCACATTGTATGTGAAGTACTATGTTTTTCTAGATCCTCATTCTAGTGATATATACAGTGAAACCTAGACCACATATCTTAGTTATAGACATGGGGTGACAGAAATTCTCCTTCTTCTGTATACAAAAAAAAAATTACTATGAAGGAGATCATAATTCAGGTTCCCTCATTAGGGGGTACAACAAAGAAATAAGGAGACCCCCTTCTACATATGAATTAGATATATGCAGGGGACTCTTCACATCATAGACAATATTGTTCCAAATGCTTCCTTTGTGGCCAGACATATCCCTTCTACATGACATACTCTTAATCATTAAAACCTTAAAATCTTCATATTCATTTTTAATCTTCTAGCGATAGAATGTCTGATATGAGGGATTCATTTTTTGGAATATGATGTAATGTTACCTAGTTATATTTTTATAAGCATCCCATAAAAAAGGATTGTTATTTGAAGGATTCCAATATTTGACTATGTTGTAACACACCCCAGGTATATTTCCATAAATTATCCCTTAAAACTATTTTTTCAACCATTAGTAACATCATCCTTGGGAGAAGCCTCCTCCATTTTCATATGTTTTATCATCATTATGTTGGAACCAATGACTCGAATTAGTTTTTAGTCATACAATGCATATTTTTCCTATATCCTTTCTTCTAATCTAAGGACACCCCAAGAACATGGTTTATAGTCTCTTCCGTCATATAATAAGTATGTGTGAATGACCTTGGTCTGATAGGCCACATAACACCAATCATTTCCATAAAGATATGGTCTATGTAATATGGCCTAAAACTACAAACACTATATTTCCCATGCTTGGGTAAAACCTATATAGGGATCCAATTTATTCAATTCTTGTGTAATGTTGGCGTGAAATAAACTATCTGTATTCTAGTAATTTCCTTCCATAAAACAAGACTTTCTTTCTAGTGAAATCCAAACATCTATGAATATCCACTTGAAATTAGTGAGAGAATGTTATAATTCCTATGATATCTTTTCTAGACAATGTTTTTACATGCCCTAGTTGGATTTTCATATGTTTCCCCCAAAATATGAGGGCATGTCATCCAAATGATGTCACTATTTGACTATGATATAACACTCCCCAGTTAGTTTTTCATAAAGTATCCCTAAAATGGGGTTATCGACCAATGGTAATTTCATTTATATGAGAGTCTTACTCTATTTCCATATTCCCTTTTCCCCATACCACTCTTTAGATCTGAATATCCCCATATTACTTCTTACAATATTCACCCCACATACATGAAGATGATGGTGCATTCTTAGAAAAATTACCATCAAAGGGGATAATCATGAACCGTTCAGTCAAATATAAAGACATGTAATTATAACTCATCATATCCTTGTGGTATGACTTTAAAAATCTTATCATAATTTACTTTCTGAATAAATTTAAAATATATATCATAAATTCCACATTGAATGACTTTATGATTCTTGGGTTAACCTAATAGTCATAAGACGTTAAACTATACAACAATTTCCTTATAGTAAGATGTTAAACTATATGGTCAACATCCATGTCGAATGACATTAAACTACAATATTCTTCAACCATTTTTAGAAAGGATAACTTCCCCCTAACATCATTAATTCAACAAAATGTACCCTCCTGCACACAAGCCAAAATCATGTAGGAGAATTTTCCCATTCATGGACAATGGAAATACATATTCTCTCATTATTATCAAGAAACTTCCCTTGAAATAATAACCCATCACAGTCATGAAAAATCAGAATATCCATAAACCCCCTTTAGCCATTTGAAATATAATGTTGTAATTTATAAGAACTCCTTAGCCTAACTATGATTTAACACAACCCAGTTGTCTTTTCATAAGTTTCTCACAAAATTTCAGGGTCTATCATCCAATGAATGAAACTATTTGAATATGATGTGACACACTCTAGTTCTCTTTGAATAAGAATTCCCAGAAAACAAGGTTTTATACCAGTGGAAACTTCGCCCTTAGGATAGATCTACTCTACTCACAAATATCATGTTATATATTTTGGAGCACCAAGATCATGGATCAAAATTTCCCTTCATATATATGAATAATTTTAGAATGATATTTTCCAATTACCATTATTTGGGTAATCATTTCAGAACTTATGGTAAAATCTATTCGACCTAAAATACCAGTCTCATTAGACTGACTTAAATGATTCTAAAATAACTATAAAAAGAGACAGTACTTGCCAGATTGGTAACCCATAAAGGGAACTTTGGAAAAAAGTCATGTATCAGTTTTTTAGTCTGACACATTGTATGGTTTAGGGAAAATATACAGCGATGAAAGTAAATATGAAAAAAACATGTTAAGATAAAAACTCACAAAGTGCATCCAAAGAAAAATTTAATTCGGACCCAATAAGTCATCTTTCTTTTTTTACTTAGGAAAAGTTAGGAAAATGATATAAAAAACACAATGTTGGTAACATTGTTCGTATAAACTCAGTAATATTCAAATTATTCTCACTATGAAATATGGATAAATAAAACATTAGATAAATCTCTTGCACAAGTCATTGTAATCATCAAGCAGCGACATTCAATCAAATGGTTCAATTTTATGTGTGGCATTGCAATTTTAGTAAGTAAAAAATGCCTGACAAATTGATTCGAAAACCAAATAATTTCATTTGTGCTATGAAATAAATGGGAACATCCACATTATTGAGCCTCTCTACCTGGTTTTATATTTTTTCCCCTTATATTAGGGTTTTAGAAGTTGAACTATACCTTGGGTAGATCTTTCAACTTCCTAATGCTCATCTGTTTCTACAGTAATAACCCCTTCAACATACTAGTGCATCTTCTACTATGAAACAACAACATCCCTTCATTATGCCAAAGCTCCAACCAATGATTGGTTGAGTTAAACTACCTATTCCTTTATAATATTTAATTTTCATTCAATTAAAATCATTTGGAGTGATTTATAATTGAGATTATCTAGGTACTCCTCCACCCTCTTGGTGTGGATAATCTTTGCTCGGGTCACAACAGCTCTGAGATCGTCATATTGGTCCACTAGCTAAAACTCATATTACTACAATCATTACTCATATTCCCTTTTCTAAATGATCAAATTCACTACATTATGGATCTCATGGTAATAAAATCCACCGTATCCAGGCATGGAAATATTTAACGAATGTTGATGAAGTCATAATGACATGTATTCAAGTGTTGTATACTTGATTATCTTCTAAATATCCTACTAGGAAAGAAGGTGTGTCATTTTGAAAGCCTCATGTGTCTCAAGATCAGGCTTAGAGTCACTCTCTAAGTGATAGATATAGTTTTGGTTTAATTCACTTAATGAAATTTTTTCCTCTCCCTCCATATTAGCCTAGGATTTAACTACCAATGTTAGTGGAATTAGCATGGGTGCCCCAATATCAATCCCAATCTATGAATTTGATGACACTATATAGATAGTGACACTTCTCATCATCTTGATAAAGTCAATAGACCAAAAATGTAGAGAAATAACCCAAATAGTTAGTAACACTCACCCATTATCGGATCTGTCATTGGGATTGATAAATCAACAGTGCCCCTAACCACATTTCTCAGAGTAAGAAACTCGTAACAAGGAGCATACTCTATATTTTTCATAGTATCTAGGAACAGAGGCTCTTAAGAATCCCTAAATAGATATTCTCAACTATCATTCAACAAATAAAGTAGGGTAGATTTGGATTCCTTGTTCATGAAGTTCTTTTGTAACGTTCTATATAGAAAAATTTGAAAAAGTCGAGATTTTATGAAAAGAATATGGTTAAATATAGTAAATTTTATTTTGGAAAATGAAAGAATGAAAAAACTAATGTCCATCCAATTCCATACTAAAATCCCTAAACTCCTTTAGTGAACCTAGAATATCAATATCTAGATAAATTAGATCCATCATTTCATAATACATTGTATCAAGTCTCATAGAATCCTCACTAGTAATTATATCCAAGATGCATTTATCATGAATTTAATTGGATTTCATATCATTCCACTCTATGGAATTCTCAGCATGCACAATATCACAAAGACCTACGAAATCAGGTCCAGTGTCATCACCCTCATCGGACCACCTGAGATCCCTATCATCCTCTTATGGAGTGACAATGGGACTGATATTGACTTATTCAAGGAACCTCAATGTTGTAAACGTATATGAAATATCACAATAAGATGAAATTATTAAATAACAAAAGACACCTTAAGGTATGAATCTAATATTACCATGGATGTCTCCCATATATGTAGGAATGGTGGTAGACATGGCTATATATCTTGATGCCTCTTTCGTCAAAATGACGGATTCATCCGGATGGACCTATGACTCCCCTGTGGTATCCTCCTCAATCCTTGATGGACCATTTTTTCCCTTAATGTAGGAAAGTGATGAATTTTATGAAAAATAAAATTATTAATAGAAAGATTATGTCGAGAATGTTCTGATATATAATCATAGCACAAAGACTTACTATGGAACATGCACCAGACAACATCATTTCCATTTATTTATTCTTCTCTTGACACAAAAAAGGTCCCATATCTGTCTGTCTAGAAATGGACACTTGAGATGATGGTCGAGGAACTCTAACCTCCATTTCTTTCATAGTGGTATTATGACATGGAGATAGTTTTGGGGATATCAGGGCCCCATCTACTACCTTGATGGGGGTGTATATGGGGCCATACCTCAGAGACTCAAGTGTGTATATCCCTGCTCGTTTTTCTCATTATTCCTCTTCTTATCCTCAGATCCATAAAACAAACCCCCATCAATATTAATAAAAGGTTATGAAAGTGAATACAATTTAATGGTGAGAAGAGAAATACATCATTAGGGTCACTATATTTATTCCATTCCTCTTTGGTATGAAAAACTACACCCTAAATAATTCCTTGTTCCAGAATGTCATACACTCACATTGTGATCATTATCTGATCATAAATTGCATACATTGAAGGCCACATCTCTTGAAGATACCTCCCCAAATCAGCCAAATTATTATCAGGGTGGAGATCAGAGGGTGATCATATATCACCTAGATCTAGGAATCACATACGGATCAGGATAAACATCCATGTATCTTTTATATTGTGAGGTATGCCCTACCAATCTTGGATCTCTAAGGGTCACTCATAATTTGGCTGTGATGTGGCTGGATGTGAGGAAGGCCTAGAACCGTTAGACTAGGAAGCCTCTTCTGGTGTCTTTTCAGTCATGGAAGAATTGGTGGATGGAACAGGAGTATCCTACCAATGGTGATGACCAGAACACCTTGGAATAGAAGATGTGGTCTTCTCAACCCTATCCTATTTGGTGGTCTTTTCTTGAGATCTCCATGAAGGCTTCCGAGCATTAGCATCAACATATTATTCTCAATCCTTAATAATGTGAATACAATAACCAGAAGTCATCATGGCCTTGACTCGATAAATACATTTCATCAATACCCCATGGGTGTATGAAGAGATCTAGGCCTTGGAATACCCAGAATCCATCCCAATTGATGCATCTAATAGAGGATTCATGATTGAAATTTTGGATATGTCTTAGTCTACTAGGATATAGAACTATCTTGATACCATAAGATTTGTATCATGATGAACATGCGTAGGGGGAATGATTCTTGACTATTGAAGACATTTCAATTATATAGGAAACTAGTATAGATCACTAGACTCACAGATGATCTTTCTATCAATACAAGTCATAAATTAAGCTGGATATCCACCCATCCTTCTCTGTGGCATGGCCTAAGGTTTTTTCCTGATCCCCACTAGCTTCCACTAGTGCCTAGGTATAAAATAAATACTTTATTAATAATTTCAACAAAATTATTAAATATAGAAAACCAAAAATATTGAAAAAACAAATATAAATAACCACAAAAAACATGACATAATAAATTCCACATTTGACTTTGCAACCTTAACCATAAACTAAAATAGTATACAAAAAATGTGGAACAACGACACTATCCAAAAAACCACCATGCAAAAATATGAGCATCATCCTCTAGCCACCACCACCAGAACCTTCATGAAGAAAACTACTAGCAACTCAAACCACCATCCCATTACATCTTGACTTTACTTGAGTAAAAAATATCAAAGTCTACTTACACCCAAAGGTGTAAGTAGGGTGTGATCCATATCGTAGTTGGATGTCACCCAAAAAAATATATTCCCTTCTATAATATTAATGAACTAATTATCATGTATATTTCCATTAAAACATTTGAAGAACTTATGGGAAAATATTTTGAGGAATACTATTATAAAGGAAAGAACATTTAAAGGAAAACAATTTCTATATGAATGATGTTTTTCAAACAAAATTTCATTAAGGTGAAATATACTCCCGGTGCACCATATACCAATTCATGGACCCACATCAATAGAGAGCACTAAATCATAGGAGATTTCTATAGTTTATATTTTTAGTTGGACACTAGGTTCATTATATCTTGGTGAAATGTGGTATAGAAAACACACTAATCATTGTCATCATGTACGAACAATTAGAGATGAATCTATCCAAAATTCAAGTGGTCTTGAACCATCGTCATTTAGTCAGAATTTTAACTTCCAATCATTATAGTTGAATATAATACAAGACACTTCTAAGAAAACTTTCATATTATTCCTAGTGCACCCAACCAGACACCTAAGATAACCTATACGCTTTATTTTCATTTTAAATGTAACATTGGTCACCATATTCACACACACACACACAGGAAAGATGAATGCACAGTTGAAACAAAAAAAATTCATACGAAAAACCTTTTCCAAATTCACTCACACACCAAAACAATTTTGAAACATGATTCAAACATCTTACACAATTCATTAAACTACTTACAGAAATTTTAAAGCACAACTATGGAATACAACATGGGTTCACCAATGAAATAGAACCCATTTCCTTTGAAAAATAATTTTTAAACTATAAGAGCCTCAAATACTTTTTAAAAATCATTTCTCACCACACATATATTTCATAAAATGTATTTGAATACACAAAAAATCATATTAAAATCATCCAAAAATTCTAAAACATCGAATAACCTACCTGAAGTGTAGAGACTTGTTGAAATTGGTGCTCAAGCACAACCACATCTCAAGAGAACTATATAAAGGAACGACTGAACTTAAAATATCAATATTTAACCCTAAGGATCACGATCCAACCCTGAATTGATCACATAACCTTTTGGAGAACAAAAACCACCAAATAAGAAGGAGAGAAACCCTAGAAAAGAGGGAAGATCTAAGAGGAGAACCATTTACATGAATATTTCTTGAATAAATCACTCCAAATACACCACCAAAATGATGTTACAAGTGAGGAAGATGAAATATGGTGAAGTGTATAGGGTATAAAATTATGTGTGGGGGAAAAATGGTGATTTTGGGTAAAATCCCAAGAGGGAACTTATAATATGTTATAATTTTAATGATCTGGACAAAAACAAATTGAAAAATACCTCAAAATTAAAACATAGATGTGACAATTCTCCCCACCAACAAAACATTCTATCCCCAAAAAGTCAACACAATGCTTGATTAGTGAATAAAAATGTATACACATCTTGTACCCAAGATTTTAGAACCCAATTCCCATGCTCATCATTTCCATTCTTCCAAAGAACATGGACCAATGAAATATAATTCCCATGAAGAAAATTCTTATGAGAATCTATAATCCTCACTAATTGCTCGAACATAGATAAATAAGGCTCCATCTCCAACACTTCCCAATTTAGAACATGAGACAGATCACAATCATACTTTTTCAACTGGGAAACATGGAACACATCATGAATTCACTTCAACTACAAATTAAAACTGAACCTATACTCCACCTTACCAACCTGCTCAGTAATCTAAAAATGTCGGACATAAGTCTGTGTTAAAATTCCTTGTTTTACCAAATTTAAATGACCCAAGCACAGTTCCACTTTCTCAAAAACTCAATAAAGTATATAAAACACTAGATATCAATACCTATAATGAACATAAGATTATATAAACTCTGATATTTCAAAAAAAATTACTTGATTAGTTTTACTTAATTAAAAGTATCTTACACATGGATTGGGTCAAACAACAAGGACTCACCCACCTTATACCAACACAAAGCTGACCGATAGGGCCTACTATAAAGCACCTCAAAAGGATCCATTAGAATAAAATATTGATAAATGTTTTTATATGAAAACTCAACCAAACACAGATGGATATCCTAATAACTTTTGAAATCTAACACGCATGCCCGAATCATATCTTCCAAAATATGATTCATGCGCCCTATCTGACCATCTATTTGAGGATGGTATTCCATGATAAACATAAAATAATACCCCATTTCAATATGAAGGCCTTCCCAAAATCAAAAATTTAAATGAGGTTCCTTGATAGAAACAATAGAAAATGACACACCTTGAAGATTCACTATCTCCCAAACATATAACCGGACCAACTCATACACCTTATATAAATGTCTAATTAGAATGAAATGGTATTATTTGGTCAGTTAATCAATCAAAACCCAAATGGAATTTCTTCCCTAATGTGAAAGATATAAGCTAACAATAAATTCCGTGGAGATATCTTCCAACATCCAAATAGGAATGCGTAGTTCCTGATGAAAACTGGAGGGCCAATGGTGCTCTTCCTTCACCTATTGACATGTATAACACCATGATACATTGTTAGACACATCACACCTCATACATGGCCACAAAAACTATCAACACACATCATAATACATCTTGGTAGAACATATATGGACATTATACTAAGACTGGTGGCTATCTTATATCACCACCTACCTCACAGACACCAAAAATGCTTCAAGAGACAACATCCACTCACAAGGAATCTCCCCACCATGATGGAATTGTAGACTGTTGAAAAAATTCAATAGTATAATGATCCTATCTAATCAACTCTTGAAGAAAATGAGTCAACTAGATTCTGGACAAGAATGTTCCTCTACTATGCTCCTTGGTCTCTAGGTGTATCTGAGAAAAGATCCCCATAAATCCCACTCATCACTGGAATCTTTCAACACCCACACCAGAACTTTTCTATTAAAAGGATATTACACCACATTACCTTTACCTAGGATATAAACAATATCGAATTCAATCCCTTACATGTACTCAACCCAGTGATGCTACCTTAGATTCATATATTTATTGGAGATAAGTTAGGCTATACTTTTGTGAACCAAATAGACCCCAAATTTCTTGAAAAAAAGGTAATGGTTCCATGTCTTCAAGTCATGCATCACCACTTCAAGATCTAGGTCATTGTTCAGGTAATTCGTTTCATTTGGTCGATGTTGATGGGAACTATACGCCACCATGTGGTAATTATGAATCCGAAAAAAACCTAGGACATCACCTAAAGCATCATAATAAACCACATAACCCTTTATATATTTTGAAAGGATCAAAACAAGGGTGGTGGTCAACCTTCACACCATCTCATCGAAGGATTCATGGAATTCAAATATATATTCAAAATTTTCCCATTTCTACGTAAGAGCAGTTAGGGAAAAGGAATGCTGAGAAAATTCCTGAAAAATTTGCCTATAGAACCCTACAAGGCTTAAAAAGATCCTAATTTCAAACAAATTATTTAGTTGTTCCCATGAAATAATTTCACTGATATTACCAGGGTCCAATAAAACATTTTATTCCAAGATCACACGACCTAGAAACATTACTTCCCTGATCTAGAAGGTGCACATAGAAGACATGGTTTAGAGACAATGGTCTAGAAGAGTGACCAAATTGATTCTAAAATGATGCTCATGGTTCTCCTAGAACCAAGAATTGAACATGATGTCATTCACGAACACCATGTTGAAGAAGTTGAGATGATGATGAAACACCCTATTCATATGTTCCATGAATACTATTGGAGCATTCATCAACCAAAAAGGCATAACCAATTACTTAAAATGGATGTTCCAACATTAGAAGGATGTTTTTAGAACATCTGCCTCTCTAACTATGACTTGGTTATAAGAAGAATGAATTTAAATCTTTGAAAACCAACTCTACCCTTTAAGATGATAAACAAATTCATCAATATGGGTCATGGGATACTTGTTCTTGATGGTTACTTTATTCATCTTCTGGTAATCTATGTAGAACTGGAGAGATCCATTTTCTTTTTTTGAAAAGAAAACTACGATGTCTAAGGGAGATACATTCGAGTGAATGAATCTTTTAGATTCCAAATAATCTAACTATACATTTAGTTACTTAAACTAAAGGGCGGGACTAATGGTTTGGGGGAAGATATATAGGTTGTGTTCCAGGTGCCAAATCTATAGATAACTCTATGTACTTCTATGGTGGGAAGCCTAAGAAATCCTCAAGAAAAATATCTGGGAATGCATCCACTACAGGTGGTAATCCAAGATCAGGAGTACCACCATTTTTCCCAAACCAGAGGGATGATAAATAAGAAATTAGATTACCCAATTTTGGAAGTGGAGGTCTAGAAAGATCCAGCCGAGGATCTAATTCACCATGAAAAACATGGGAACTTCCATCAGGTGCCAAAATTCTCACTCAACATCAATAGAAATTGATGTGTGCCTGAAAGTACACCATCCAATCCATACTGTGGATTTCATCAAATAGGTCCATTTATAAAATAAGAACATCTTATTTCAATGTGACCCCTGACACGGTGAGTTCATAGGAAGAACACCTGAGACCCTACTCTCACATATTACCATACAATGTTACAAACTCCATCACATAAAACATGAGATAAATTGAAAATTTCATTACATAAAAAATATGAGAAGAAAGAAAGTAAAAATAAGTACTTATATCAAATAGAACAATAGCCATGGATGATGAAATAATAGTGTTACCTTGAACTATCACAGTCCCCTCATTCGATCCCTATGGTGCCTAATTTAAAACATGGATATGATTCACCTCAGTCTAATTTATAGAATGACCACTTGAATATAGATCTACACTGAACTATGTCAACATAGATGATGACCTAGTCCTACCTCCATTTCCACCAAATAGAGATCCCACCATATGTGGTTTCTCTGACTAGGCTGACATTCCTCTAGAAGCTACAGACCCCACCCCACTTTAATAGGAACATGTGGTATTACAAAATACTGCAATTACCCCATATTTACACACTGATAGAAGGATCTGGGTGGGTCTAAACTTTTCAACAACCCATGCTCTAACTACCAACACAATTGGCACACAACTGATCTATAATTTTAAACTGTTGACGATGACAATCGGGAAGGATGGCCTAAGCTACCAACACCCTTCTTTCACTACTTGTCCCATTTTCACTTCTTCTCTGATAAACTTCCTTAACCTATTACTGACACTACTCTTAGGAATCCAGAAATTTATTTTCAATATATATAAAACATATAATCATAATCAACCACCTATGTGTAGTTCCTCATCATAAAACAAATACTTGGGAATAAATCTCTGGCCTCATCCCCATCATGAACCAGTGAGCTATAATTTTCTCATTGGAAACGATCTCAATCGTGTACCGCACCAGCTCCGTGATGTAATTAGCATAATCCTTAGTAAAATAATCCTCATTGAAAACAATCTTGAAAATTTTCTAACTCATCGTCTCTCTCTTCCCAGCATAAACCACTGAGTCACACCATCTCCAACTAGGAACTTCTAATAGAAACAAAGAACATTTCACTCGAACTAACTTAAGAGTATTGACGAATTAAAACACCCACTCTATCTTTTCAAGAAACCCCTATGCTTCCTAAGGTTCCACATATCCAAATAAAGTAGGAGGCTTGTTCTTGAGAATATTTAATGCTTTTTCTTTTCCAGGACCCGGTTCAGCTTTTCTATCCTAAAAAAGATCGAAGCCACTCCTTGTCCCAAATCTTGAATAGCCTGAACCATAACTTCCACTAATCTTTAATCAATTGGTTATGGAGAACTCTCTCGATACTCTTCTCTTGGTTATAAAAGAATTCTTAGAGGATGTATTTTTCTAAAAAATAAACAACTAAAATGAAAACCATCAGTACAACCATTCTAAAAATTGTTTACCAGCAAAAAAAATATCAAACATTTTCAAAAATATAAAAACAACAAAATCCATCAAAATAACAAGACAAAAAATAAAATCACTCCACCACCACACTATGTCCATATATAGTATATAGCCTGTTCATCTCACCTAATGAATAATTCTATGAAAATCCCAACATCGCATGGTGACCCAGATCGTCCATGAGGTGTGTTGGTCATACACCCTACTCAAAACCAAAATGTTAAGCCCTGACTATCATAGATCTAATATATCCAGACACATCCAATATATCATGAACAAAAAATAGAATAACTTGCTCTGAAACCATTTTATTAGGAACCAATATGGAGTTCCATCCAACCCAACACCTGACTTATTCCCTAGCATGGCTCAAAAGTCAATCTCGATCCCCATAGGTAGACAACTAGTTCCTCAATATCAATGAAATAATTTTGGAATCATTTCAACCGACTTCATAAATACAATCATATAAAATAAATAATATAAATAAAATAAAACACCATCACCAATCATGACATAATAATTAATATATTTTATTTTACAGCCTTTAAAAAACCAAATTAGGGTACAATACAAGGGTAACAATAACACTTTCCAAAAAACCATGAATCAAGAAGAGTATCATCATCTAGACACAACCACCAACACCTATAAGAATAAGACCACTAGAAACCTAAACCACCATCCCGATACATCTTTATTTTACCTGAGTCAAACATAACCAAGTTTAATTACACCAAAAGGTGCATATAGGGTGTGAGAGAAATCCCAGTAGTATTCCACCCAATAAAAGATATTCTATGATATAAAATTGAATTTCCCATTAGAATGCACATTTCCTTTAAAATATTTGAATAATTTTTTGGAAAAAGTTTTAAGTAAGACTATTTTAATGGATAAAAGTTTCTAGAAGAATGAACATTTCTCAAAGAATCTTTATTTAAGATGAAATTTACTCATTGTCCACCATTTGCCGATGTATGGAACCACATCATAAGAGAGATCTAAATCATGAGAAATACCTTTTGGTTATAGTTCTAGTAGGACACCAGGTACATCATATCTTATTAAATCATTTAATAGTAACAAAACTGATCATCATCTTTATGCATGATCCACTAGAGAGGAATATATCCAAAATTATAGTGGTATCCAACCATCATATTTTTGATATATTTGTATTAGATAATCCTAATAGATTAATCTAGGAGAATCCACTTCGGATTCTACTAAAATACTAGTCCTATCCACGCACCTAGACACCTAGGTCCCCCTTCATACTCAATTTTCATTTCACATGTCACATTGGTCACCACATTCAAAAATACATAGAAGAATGATGAATGTACACATGAATCCACAATTTATCATAATAATTTTTTCTAAATTCCCATTCACACCAAAACAATTTTAAAACATTCTTTACACCTCTTATTGACTTCATTAAACCACTTACAAAAATCAATATGCACAACTAAGTTATAAAACATGGGTTCATACAAGAAAAGCAACCCATTTCCTTTAAAAAATAAATGTTAAAACATATGGACCTCTCATACTTTTGAAAACGCATTTCAAACCACAAAAATATTTTATATAACATATTTATATACTCAGGAAATCACATTAAAATCATCCAAAAATGAAAAAACATTGAATCACCTACCTCAATCATAGAAACTTCTGGAAATTGGTACTACACCACAACCTCACCTTAAGCGAACCCTAGAAAGAATTATTGAACCAAAAACATCAAACTGATCAAAAAAATTATGATTGAACTCTAATAGACAAGATCCTACTATAAATTGGTTACCCAACCAGATTGATAACAAAACCCTCTAAGAAGAATGATAGAAACCCAAGAAAAGAGGGGAAATCGAAAAGGAGAACCACATACTTGAAGATTTCATGGAAACATCACTCCGAATACCCAACAAAAATGAATCTCATAGTGAGGTAGAGGGATAGGGTGAGGTTCCGAGAGTGGGAAATCCATAGTGGAGGGAAATGGCTGATTTGGGGTTAAATAAAAAGAGGACACATCCAATAATTTATAATATTAAATGACTTGAACATGTCAAATGATTTTTTTACATAGTTTCCCAAACCTTGTAGAATCCATATGCCCCATAGTATTCAAGTAAGAAATTCCATATTGTTATCCTTCACAATTTGTAATTCGTACACTTGCCGTGTGATTATACACTATCCAAAAATACCAATTTGTCACATGGTTACCTTGATAAGGGTGTACAGTTTTACAAACAACGTGTTAACCATGCACCACCTGCTATTTACCCAAAGTTTCCATTTCTCTCAAATGACCTAAGAAAACACACCCCAAAAAAGTTCTAGACTAGAAATAAATATAAGAACACCTCTAAATGAAGACATGGATGTGAAATATGAGCCACAAAAACACTATCTTTGAATTCTGTCATGTATGACCTTAGTTAATAATTCTTTTCCTTACCATCATCTGTAAATGTCCCTATTGGTGGGTTATCATATTGGAAGTAGATGAATTCTCCTAACACGTTTTGTATCCGCCGTACGTCATTATACATTAGGTTCAGGGTTTGGATTCTAGAGATAGCCTGAAAAAATTAGAAGAATCACCTATTGGGGACATTAACTGGGATCAACATCGAATATAAATTGAAGTGATCTGTAATCCAAAACTAAAAAACTTGAAACGACCCTGGAATTCCAAACTAGGCCTTCTCATTGTACATGTGCAATAAAAAATGGTAAATTTATTCTATAATAATGGTATCCAACCCTATCTACCCTCATATGTTTGTTTTTATACAATAACAAAACTCTCTGGCCTCACAACACCATTGGATTCCCATGATAGATGCATATATATTCTTAGCCCCATTATTAGGAATCCATCCAGATGAGTCTCTACATCAACATTCGGGTCGACCATATAACCCTAATGAGTATACTGTCCCTTATCCAATGTAGGTTATAATGTGTTAGGAGCACCCCAATTTTTTGTAGTGGGGAATCCTATAGGGCACCCACGCATGGGACCTTCCCTTATTGTATCAGGAAAATAATGCTTCCATGTTCTAGGATGGATTCCACCCTTGGGTTAAGGATATTAATTCTATAATTTCTTCACTACCTTAAAAAGTGTGTGGTCCAATGATAGTGTACATTCAACATCATCCCATGTTGTATTGAGTATCATGAATTCATCATAAATTTCCCTACGAATATGGGATCCATAAATTTTATAGACAACACATAGTCTAATTCTAACCTCACCATGTGTCAAATGGAATGAATTTGTATGAGGACTCCATCTGCTTAGTAGTTCAGGGATGACATCCATGGTCTTGTAAATATAATCTAGACTTACATAAAAATACCTAATAATATTGACATATTGCAAATAATTTTTGAATTATGTATAATTTTGGTACACCAACTATTCCCATATCCCCTCAGGCATAACTACCCCTCGAGAAAAAAATCATAATCCCTCTTCCAACATTGTTTCTGATATGTACATGAAGTGTTAATGGTTGAGTCATAACAACAGGGATTAAATTCCTAGATATCTGTATTAATATCTAGAGTGAAACTATTTTGGTTCATGATGCAGTAAATGGGAATTGTTCCTTGCTTAATATCAGAATGCTCAGAGGAAATGTTGGTAGAAAAGACGTTTGTGTGCTTTATAAACCAGGAATTCATAAAGTAAATCTGATCCCCAGGTCTTAAAGAGTCCCCCATAAGTCCATGACCATAAAATGGGAGGTAATTTATCCATGGAAACCCATGTTTCTATACTTCCATATACCTCCCCATATCATGCAGAGTAGGCTCAACCACATTTTAGTAATCTGGCCCAACAACTTTAACCATCTCAAAATAATATGCAATAGCTTGTTCATTAGAATTCATTAGTTCATCCATTGAAAACCTATAAGAAATGACAATGTTCTACCATTAAGTTAGAATATTTAATATGTAAAGTTAAAATTTTGACTTGGAATAATTCAAAATAATTGGCAATGGAATTAACATTCACATGCCCTTCGACGAGGTTCCATGCACAACCCTCTCGACCAATCCTCTCTCAGTACCCCCTCGACCAGATGCCTCATCTAGTATCCTCACTAAGGTGAATCCATTAAACACCATCAGTCATGTGTTCATACCATGGTAAATTATTATGGGAACCTTCACGAGATGATAAGTGTGAAATAATTGGTATGAAGACCCATATTATGAGATTAAAAAGCACGAACATAGAATGTGAGAGATCTAAAAAGGGATAATGAAATTTATATACACCACTACCCTATGAACAAGTGATTCATCATGAATCTGCACTATGGACATGTGCATTTTAACTTTTCATAGGGTCTACACCTTTAACTACTAAAAAGGTCCTACATTGTTGAATAGTGCCAACTTCATAATCTTTTCTTTATTTTAACTTAGGACTAGACCCTCTTCTTTTGATTAGATCCAATCTAGAGTGAAGAATTTTTTTTGAAATGAATTTTATTCATGAAGAGTGAAAAGATTATGTAGAGTACATCAAGAGTGTTAAAGAGGTAAAGACCTCCTGGAGAACCAAAGGGATTTCCCCAAGCTAGGCGACAAACATACACTTGCATATCAGAAGGCCCGCACAACCCACTTACAGGGAATACAAATACTATCCACCCCTACATGGGACACCGACACTGAGAACCAGTGCCCGAGATCCATTAATGAAAAATACACTAATAAGGTTCACTTATTTTACTATAAATAGGACCCCAATGATCCTTATTTAGACAATATTAAAATCAGAAGAATCCTTAAAGCTTAGATCACACTGCCCCTTTGCCATGGTCCTCCAAAAACCCACTTGTTTCACTCCACGACCCAATAAAAGAGATAATTTAGGGGAATAAGTGATATAAAATTCCCTTTAGGTTTTAAAACACAAGAAAAATACATGAGTTCCCCTTACACCTAGTGGAAAAATTCCTGTGTGAGGCCCCTTCCCTAACCAGGGACCTACAAAAGCTTCATCCAAGACAACATGAGTAGACCCCTAGAGCCTTGGATAAAGCTCATAGAAAGTGTTGTTTCCATGAGGGTTCATTGCCCATGGAATATCAAAATCACATAGGCTTATACCCTATATGAGTAGAACTTCTAGTTCTTCCCAATATCTCAACAAGGCACCACTGCACTCTATGAGAGGACCAATGTTATCCCCCTTTTGAGTCCTCTTCCATACCAAAAATTGAAGTAATCATCTTCCTTTTGGTACCTTTTCTGAAAGGGAACAAGTTTAATCAACTCCCAAAGCCTTTGAACTTGTAGAAACATGGAATGAAAAACACAAATGTGTCTCTCATTTGGTAATGCATTCCTATAGTCAGATGTTTCCCTCACTTTTCCTACATGATAGATAGGGTCCTCAAATTATTGTGAATATGTATTCCTATGGCCATGAGTCCCCTAAACATGGGGACAGTTTCAAGGAACTCTCAATATTAGGTACTAGGGATAGGAAAATGTCCTTTCCTAGTTATCCCTAAGACCTAAAGCCTTCGGTTCTTGGTGGGGAGAGTGAGAACTATTCTTCACTTTCCATTCAATAAGGAATTAGATCCTCATCTCCTATTGTAAAACTAATTTAATGGTATACCTCCTAGATAAAGCACTTATCATTTATTGAAATATATTTCCTACTTCATTACTTCCTCCATCTATCCCAGTTACCAATTTTAGAGGGGAGATTGAAATTTTCAAGGACCTTTATCTCTCCCTTTTGGTCTACGATATGACACCGGGAGGGATGTTCCATCACCCCAACCACATCCACTAGTAGAAAATGAATTATGTGGTTCTCAATATTTTTTTTTAGTTTTGGTTCTCACACAAATAATGAATCACGTGGGCTTAGAGGTTAATGGTGGCCATGATGTCCACGTGATACCAAAATAGTCGGGAATCTTCATTAGGAGTAAGCCCTAATCAAACCATTCAATGGGAATCCTTACCAAGAGTAATCCACAATCACAACCCTCATTAAACTAGGAATCTTCCTTTGGATAATGACATAAAATCCATCCTTTGGGCATACTTTCTAGGAATATTCCCCAATTATATCACCATACATATCAAAGGGACCGATACATAGTATAAGACCTTACATATTACCTTGGAATCCTCCTATGGAATAAGCGTCAAAAAAAACAAACAAGGGAAACCATCTTAGTAACAAGACTCAATTCCCCCCACCCCCCAAATGGATATACTCCCCATCAAGAAAAAACTTTAGAGGACATCCATAGGAATGTGTTCTCATAACTTAACTACATTGGATTTTATTAACATCCAAATGGGATATGTAAGAGGCCTCCATGAATTCCAAACCTAACATCGTAAATGAACCCTACCCTCTCTAGGCCACATTAGAAATTGGGCATAATTCAACCAATAAATTCATATCCATTATAGGTTCCCTTGGCCTCTTCGGCATAATTCCCCCACTAAACATTGACTAGGAATCTTTTTCTTATATATCCTTGCCACACAAGGCTAAACCGAATGATTTAGTCCTCATCACATGAAATTAAAAGGTATTATGTGTACTATTAAGAATAAAAATAAATATGGGTTTTGATTAGTTTCACAAGGATATGAAAGAAGTCTATATCATGGGGATGATCACAATAGAAAAAAAATCCAATCTCTTTGGATGAAAATACACTCCAAAGCACCCCAGAATATGGTCGAAAACCAGCATCAATATAATAATGACCATAGAATATCAATCCATTACATGAAAGGATACAATTAATTGAGATAATATGATAAATACTAATGTATCTGTTTATTAATAACCTCACATACATGGATATGATTCTAAATTATGTGAATTTTAACAATTAATTATTAATCCAATGGGTGACCCATGACATACTTGGAAATTAATGAATGATTCATTAAAATATATTAAATATATAAGAGACACCAAGAGTAGAAAATAATTCCCCATAAAAGGGTGTGATGAGACCGATATCCCATTATCGTAACTAATGTGACTTTTCAAGTATCATTTGAAAATATCCCCATCAATCACCTAGCTTTGGAAATCAAGTCCCTTATGAATATATAACCATTTGTGTGTTACCGGTTACATGAATAAATCCTGTTAGAAACCATTTGGAAGTAGTGATTTTGATGTGAGTGATTTAAGAAAAATCAACCCCCAACAATTGATCTTCGGGAAATGCATTTCGTTAGAAAAAACCATACACATTAAAAAATATATTCCTTACATTTTTCATAAAATCTAAACGAGAATTGTTTGGAAAATGGATAGAAGACTCATTAAAAAAGTGATAAAAATTAAAAAATGGGTAAAAATGTCTTTAATAAATCATTTGGAAAATGTTAAAATCATATTTTACTTTTTTTAGGAAACATGGATTCGGATGAAAAATAGTTTTTGACTGAAGAAATAAATAAAGATGATTCTTCTTAAAACATTATTTTGAACTATTGAGAACATAAATAGAAAAAATTGAAGGGAAATCATTGATTATTCATAAATAACCATAAGAGAAGAAAATATATGATTTTATTTATAGATAGATCATTATATTTCATCATTTTAAGCATAGTCCTAAATAATATCTATAAACAATGAGATTCTAACATAAAATCCTTACAACTATAGTATCTTTTAAATCATAATTACAATTAAATGTTTTCAAAAAATGACACATTAATTATTGTTAAAATAAGTATATTCAATATATAAAATGTAAAATGGAAAGTATAAAAACATCATTGATGAATATAGGTTCATAACATGACTTATGTCCCAAAGATTGAAATTTGAGACAAATCACTTACGACTTTTGTAACTTTTGAACCATTTAGCCCATGAAATAGAGATCCCAAAATGAATATGTAAATACCTATGATTTTAGGATAATCACCATAAAATATACTATTGGTAATTATACACACTCCAACAATAAAACATGTGGTGAAAATGGAATGTGTCTCATAGATAATAAAAGTGAGATGGAAATCCATTAGCGTAAGTATCAACTTCCTTCATACACATTCAAAAATCATGTATAATAAAAAATAAATTTATGAAATATATATTAAATGACCATAATTATTTATATCATAATATATATGAGTTACTTATTCTTCTTTATTACCCTTTTATAGTTAATTTCATGTTAAAATCACATTTCAGGTAACAAATGCGTTGTTTTTCGTGTCTGTTTTGATTTAATATTTTCAGGCCACATAATTTGATCAGGGATAAATAATCTCCATATTACTAAACATGAAATAAATATAATATATACTCATTAAATATTTATTTATAGTAATCCATAAATTTTTATATTGAAAATTAAATACACTATTCCTAGAGATGGTAGGGCATACATACGCAAGAATGTTATTTCCACTTTCTCGACGGATAAAATAAAAGGAAGGTAAATAATATATTAATTTTATATCTTTACTATTATATCATATATATCACATTAATTCATTATATTTACCTTAAATACCTTCCATTCAACGCATTAGTAAAAAATCAAATCAATTCGTGAGGTATTAGTCTACCACACAGACGAGCAACGTTATCGTATCCCCGAAAAAATGGAATGAAAAGAAGGTTTATGTGATGTAAAAATTAAAAATGTATATAAATATCATAATTATCTTATATATATATATTTAATCTATAATTATATCCAGACGTTTAAGTTGGTGAGGGAAAAAAATAACATGAGTCCGCAAGGTGGTAGTCCACTGCCGACACGAATGATGAATTCTTATACCATTTGATGGAAGAGGAGAAGAATTTAGGTTAAAAAAATAACAAAACAAAATATTAGAAAATGGGATATATATTTTTACTATATAATCATAATTTAAGAATATTTTATGGAGGAGGAGGAAAAAATAATGTAAACCAGTTGGTTAGGGATGTTACCACTTCTTTAAAAAACATATTTTGGTTAGCACAACAAGAAATTATAAATTTTATTTATGAAAAAACATAGGCTTATTAGATGATATTATGGAATAAATTTAGGTTTTTGGGAAGGTATTTTCTGAACCAATTAATTTTGGATGTGTGAAGTGAATAATGATGCAGTTTTCTTTCTAAATGTGGGGTGAGCGGTATACATGTATGTGTTGTAAATAAAGAGCTGTAACCACATTTTTTCACATGAAAAAATGATCCCAAATGGGACAATATAAAACCGTATATGTGATAGGTCTAAATATCTCCTCAAATGCGGTTTTGGATAATTTTATAGTTCATTTTACAATTTATATTTTCTTCATCCCTCGGTAAACCTGTTTATCCTTAACCGTGTTAATTATTTTTTACAATTTTTATTATTCTTTATGGTGAGAAATTATTTTATCTTACAAGATAATATACATTAGGATTAATAAAAATAAATAATTTTTTTTTTTAAAATTACATAAATATAATTGAAAATATTTAATTTAAAATTAATCCTCCAAACATGATGAAAAAGTGGTTTTCTAAAGAGAAATATTTCCAATGATTAAGAAGTTTTTACAATAAAATGTCATATAAATTGATTAAAAATACCAATATTATATTAATATATATAATTGTTTTAATTTCACTTTCAGAGCCATCTTATAAATAATTCAGATGTTTTTAAGTGCTTTAAAAAAACCTTAATTCTTAATAAAAACTAGTATTTTTCACTATTCATTGAAAAATGTATCCATTTATATGATTATAAAAAATTTACTCCTAGATAGATTGGACGTACTGATTTCAAAATTTATGTTTAGTTTTTTTAAAAAAATGTTTTAAATATTTTAAATATTTATTTTAAAATATGTGCACAACAGATTACAATTTTTTTTTTAAAAAAACACTGTTTTAATCGTAAAATTGGCGGTATTATTATCTATTGTCTGAAACAATAACCGGAATATTAAAAATTTGAATGAATATATAAAATATAAATTTTATTAAAATAATTCACCAAAATTTATATGTTTAATTTATTGAGGTATAATACTTTTTTGTGCTTGAAAATATATTTTCATAATTTTTTTTCCTTTATTCTGAAATAGTTTTTATTTTAATTTATAAATAATTGGTCCCTAAATAATTAATTTTATATACATGTATAAACCATATATTTTCATAATATTGTTGTTAATACTCATATCCTCCATTCCAACGATGATGGGATAACTAACATATAAAATAATAATATTTTAATAGCATCCCACATTTCATTTAAACTCGGTGTTGTGTGTAATATAAGATAAAGTAAATGTTTTATGTAATTAAAGATAAAATTGGTGTTGCATGTAACAAAAAAATTTGGAAAGAATAAATTTATTTTTTTAAAAAATATTTCTAAGAATCTCATATTGTTACACATCCATAGTCATATATATAAAACCATCATTCAAATATAAGCAAAGTAAAAATATAAATAAATAAATATATATATAATAAGTCCAAAATACACCAGACCATGAATAATAAATACATCCCACCACCTCAAATGAATTAAAATACTTCAATATCAAGACACATTATATGAGAAACCAACCAAATCATGACATAAATTGAAACGAAAATATAGAAATTAGAACAAATCGCAATAAATAAGAATTATAATACATTCATTGATATTATATAACTTTAACATAAAAACAATGAACCATAATGACTACTTATGAAAGAGTTTTATGGATCATAATGGTAAATATTATTCTTAATGTTGACATCTATTATAAGGCCCCAGCCTTAAACCTTACTTAATATTGAATTAAAAGAATAATTCACGTTGAGGATATTTTCAGGTTTAGAGTTTTATAGAATTAGAACATAACTATTACATATCAATAGATTACAAAGTAGTCACTTATACTAAGTTTCCATAATAATAAAAAAACTCTTGAAAGAAACATGTCTAGTTCCAAGTTTTATATAGCATGACATTCCCTTGATCCCATCCTTGACCTTATTCCACATTAAGTCCTGTGAAAAACATTTCAAAAAAAAAACTCGGGGTGAGCATAAAAAGCTCAGTAAGGGATACAGAAAGAATGAAAATTGTTAGTTTT
Source organism: Viscum album (assembly GCA_963277665.1). Classification (NCBI taxonomy): domain Eukaryota; kingdom Viridiplantae; phylum Streptophyta; class Magnoliopsida; order Santalales; family Viscaceae; genus Viscum; species Viscum album. The sequence continues at coordinate 790,750,100 of OY728166.1, forward strand.
TCAAACATCAAATAAACCATATATACTCTATCAAAGTAATACCTTCACCTTCATGAAGTAGTAAAAACTATTCACTGAATAAAGTATCATTACTTACCTTTTTGTAACCAAAGGATTACCATGAAATCCATAAAAAGAATACATAACATATATAAAGGTAACTTGGGACATAAACATACTTAAGTGGAATAACCATACGGTCGACTTCCACACATATCACTTAATGGAATAGCCATACGGCCAATTTCCATACATACTTAATGGAATAGCCATACGACCGACTTCCATACCCAATGCATTGGAGGTTATAACGTAACCACCCATCCTGGTATTCACGGCACCACCTGTCATATGGTTTATAACGTAACCACCCATTAAAATGTCCAAGTACCAGTATAAAATCATAAAACATAAAACCAATATAAATGAATGATAACATTTCCACATTTCAATCACAATATATCATAAATATATTAACACAATATAATCCTTTATCAAAACCATTTTTAATACCAAAATACATAAAAGAGTATATGGTATTTATTTTATTCTAAAAACATTACGGCTTGTTGAGGAAGCCAAAGACCAAATAATACTCGCGGCAGCGGGAAAGGTCGTTGTTGCCGCGTACGTTAAAAGAAACATTTATTTTTGTCGTTTTGTAAAACGCTTCATAGAAAAAGATTCCTTTTGTATAAAAGTAAAAGTAAAAGGGTTTTATACACCGTATAAAAGAAAGTTGTGTATAAAACGAAATATGCCTCAATGAAAGGAGATTGAGACGAAGTCCCTTACCTCGGGTCCGACTTGACTCGATCGTTCTTTAACGTCCTGAATAATAAACTTGAGTTAATTTATACTTGATTAAGAACATTTTTAAAGTTAATTATTCCTTTTATATCACTTATTTCCATGTTATAAACATTATGTAACTATTTAAGTTAATAATGTTTGTTTTGTCAATATTTGGTTCTTAAGTCGAAAGTGGACTTCTTACAATTACATGTTGTTCGTGTGGTCAAAGGTTTTTATATCCAGAATGAAATTACTGATTTGTATATAATATTTATCATATATATCCAGAATATACATTTATTTATAATATTACATAATCATTTAGAGGTAAGAAATGAAATGCACCGTTCATGGAGACGGTAAGCCGTACGTACGCATGAACGCTACTTTCATTTCTTTGTCATATTAATGGAATTAAAACTAAATGAGAGGTATGTATATTTTAATTCCAGAATTATATTCATCATTTAGATATATAATTAATTATATATATCCATTATATACATGTACTTTTAATAGTACATTACATTTGGGGATAAGAAATGAAATGCACCGTTCATGGAGACGGTAAGCCGTACGTACGCATGAACGCTACTTTCATTTCTATCTCATACTTTAATGGAAAGAAATAATAATTATATAGAGGTATATTATAATTCCAGTATAAAATAATATATAATAACTTTAAATCCATCCTTTACACGTCCCACATATGGCATTAACGAATCACGTCACTTTGAGGGGGCGGTAGTCCGCACTTCCTTAAATGAAGATATCGTGTTTACCCATAATGGAAACCATAAAGGTATGTCCAAAATGAAAAATACAGAAGCTTAAAGAAAACATAAACATATTATATATCATATATAAAAATAGTGACATCATAATGGCCACCTTTGAAGGTGTTAAATGAGTATTGAACAATCATCGTTTCGGGAGGCAGAATTTCGCCATCCACGGAAACCGTATGTTCTTTAACAATTTGATGTGTTTGTGTGAGAGTGTAGCTCAAATAAATCTTATAACAACATCCTAGTATATTGAAGATACTAGTGTTGTTACAAAAGAAGTAAATAAAAAGAGTTTAGAGGGTTGGAGAAGCAAAATAAAACAAATGAACAAGAGAGAATGAATTACCTTTAAAAGTTTAACTCCTTTGGATTTGAGCCTAAAGGCTTCCTTTGAAAGGATTCTTCCCAAAGGGAATCCTCTAGGATGAGGAGAGGGATGTGGAGAGAGTAATTGGGCAGGGGTAGGCCGTGCCAAAGGCTTGAGGAGTGTGTGTAAGGTGGTAGAGGTGGGGGCCTTTTATTAGAGGAGAGGAGGGGAACTTTTGGAAAGTAAAGAAATATTACTTTATTTGAAAATGTGTTTCGGTTTTAAAAGGTCCCACATTGATATAATTCGTGGATACGGTGATAAGGGTTCGAAATCCACTCATCCAATTGGTTTTGGACATGTGTAGTTCATAGATTTTACATTATCTTTCCATTTTATTTAAATCGTTAAATAATGAGGTCATCGCTGCATCATCATGATGTCATAAATAATTTAATTTATTTAGTGTCTAAAAATTATAAAAAATACTATGATGTAGGAAATATTTTTAGCTTTTCAATGACTATTCATAATCAAAATTTGGACTTATGTAACCCAACTTAAAAACTGTTTTAGTAAAACAACTCATGTTTGTGTCAATTTAATTTTAACATTAAATAAAAATATATTATTGTCATTTTCCAACTAAAGTGGCTCCATGGGGTCCCCAAGTTTGCCCATGGCTTGTCTTGGTCGTCCATGACTCACCCAATAGGTGTAGGACAAGTGTCATGGGGTTTTCACATTCTTATAATATCATTTTTACCTTAAACTACACTAATTACCACTAATCGCGATTAAGAACTTAATAAGTTACTATTCACCAAAAAATTATTATAATCTCATTGAACCACATTTTACTTCTTAATGACAACCATGTATGTCAGATTTTTGAAATTCAAAACACAATGATGGAAAAATTTCATTTAAACGGAAAATCAGTCTTTATAAGTACCACTTAGTGGTTTCACTATTCATCAAAAAAAGAAGTTTTTCAGAAAATTACCAAAAATTCACCCTAAGCTATATTTGATATTACGAATTCAAAAATGAAGTCTATTTTACAAAATTCAAAACATATAAGTCAAATTAATTAATTTAATAATTAATTCCCGCTGTCAGAGCAAATAGCGTGTTTTTATGAAACAATAAGTATCAAAAGATTGACACTAGTTTAAGTCCGATTTCAAAGTGAAATTAATTCCAACGACCACTATTGGATTTAATGGTAAAAATATTTTCTAATTTCACTTTAAAACCAATTATAAAGATAATCTACTCATATAAATGAATTAGATTAAAAAGAGGTTTTGAATTAAAATACAACATTTTACACTATTCATTAAAAAAATGAACTTTATCAGAAAGGTACCAAAAATTTACACAAAGTAAATTTTGATGTCCCGATTCTAAAGAAGAGTTATATTTGGTCCAATAGAATTTATAAGATCGATCAAAAACATATTTAATGACGGTTCTCCGTCAAAAGGTGATAAGTGGACCTTTCGTGAAAATTAATGTAAAAATTGAACTCTTTCCGTATTTTAAGCCTTTATCTTTTATTGGGTAAATGTAAAAACATTTAAAAACATATATAATCATATTTTAGTTATTTATATCCATTCCCGCAAGTACAACGGCTACTCGTTAACTAACATTTAAAATAATATTATTTTATTACTTGTGTGCAACGTAAGTTTTCAAAGAAACTCATCGTTGCGTACCGAGTATGCTATCGAACGTAGAAACCCCTTTTAATTAAAATTAATATTTAATTCATAAATATTAATAAATATGAAAATTATTTATTCTTTATTTACCTGGGATGTTACATCCTTCCCCCCTTTTGGGAATTGCTTCCTCGCAATTTTATTCACTTATCAAAAAAAGTGGGGTTATTTATCCCTCATAGAATTTTCAGATTCCCACGTTGCCTCTTCAATCACATGGTTTTTCCACAAAACCTTTACCGGATGAATCACCTTATTCCGTAACACCTGCTCCCTGTGGTCAAGAATCTGGACCGGTTGTTCCTCATAAGATAGGTTCTCTTACAGCTGAACTACCTTTGGACTCAAAACATGAGATGGATCTGGCATATACTTCCTCAACATTGAAACATGAAAAACATTGTGTACCCGAGATAAACTCGGAGGTAAAGCCACTCGGTATGTAACTGATCCAACTTTCTCTAGAATTTCATATGGTCCAATAAACCTTGGACTTAGCTTTCCTTTCTTACCAAATCTCATCACACTTTTCGAAGGAGAAACCTTGAGAAAAACATGATCACCTACCTCGAAAGATAGATCCTTCCTCCGTTTATCCGCATAACTCTTCTGCTTGCTCTGAGCTGTTCTCATGTGTTTCTGAATCAACTGAACTTTTTCTGCCATCTCTTCTACCAATTCTGGTCCCATCAGCTTCCTTTAACCCACTTCATCCCAAAATGCTGGAGTTCGACACTGCTTCCCATATAATGCCTGAAATGGTGCCATCTGTATACTGGAATTAAAACTGTTATTATAAGAAAACTCAACCAAAGAAAGATGTTGGTCCCAACTTCCCTGATAATCCATAGAACAAGCTCGTAGCATATCCTCCAATGTCTGAATTGTTCGTTCTGACTGCCCATCTGATTGAGGATGAAAAGCTGTACTAAAATTTAATTCAGTACCCAACGACTTCTGAAGGCCATTCCAAAAGTTATAAGTAAACCTGGGATCACGATCCGATACAATGGAGAGAGGAACTCCATGTAACCTGAATATCTCTTTAAGATACAAACGGGAAAGTTGATCAAGAGAGAAAGTATCTCGTATAGAAAGGAAATGAGCAGATTTGTTCAAGCGATCAACAATAAACCAGATTGCATTTTTACCTCGAGATGTCCTCGGTAATCCCACAACAAAGTCCATGGATATGTTTTCCCATTTCTACTCTGGCACTGGTAAAGGCTGAAGCATCTCTGCCGCTCTGCTTTAACCTGTTGACATGTCAAACACTTCACAGTAAAATCAGCAATATCTCTTTTCATTCCATCCCACCAGTAATACTCCCGCAGATCTCTGTACATCTTAGTACTGCCAGGATGAACTGAAAACGGGGAACTATGAGCCTCACATAACAACTCATTCTTCAACTGTGAATCACAAGGCACACATAACCTCTTCCCAAACCTCAAAACACAAACACAAACTTATCCAAGAACTCATGGAAAATTTTATTCATAAGGTCCATGAATACAGCAGGTGCATTGGTTAACACAAAAGGCATAACTACAAATTCATAATGTCCATATCTAGTATGGAACGCAGTCTTCGGAACGTCTGCTTCTTTTACTTTCAACTGATGGTAACCCGACCTCAAGTCAATCTTCGAAAAATACTGAGCTCCCTGGAGTTGATACCACTTCATTCGATGGCCCAACATCTGCTGAAGTTGTTGCAAAGGATTTCACCACCCCTTTCTGCTTATAGTCTGGCTGCATTCCCCCAGTTGAGTTCTTCATTGGACACTCATTTGCATAATGACCCATTTCATTACACATAAAACATCTTACCGTTGGCTTTTCATTTCCTGCTTGATCAGCTTCCTTACAGTTACGAGCAATATGACCAGACTTACCACACCGAAAGCACTTACCAGACTTGGATAAACATTCTCCAGGATGCATTTTACCACACTTCTCACAGGATGGATATTTGGTTTTCTTACCTCCTTGCTTCTTTGATGAATTCTTCCCCTTTGCCTGCCAACTAGACCTCTTATTCTGTTGTTTGTCATAGAACACCTGATCATCGGCAAACTCCATTTCCACCTTATCCGCACATCGAACAAGTTTTTCATAACTTTTTAACTCACGATAAGCTAAAGCCCTTCGATACTTTGGCTTTAAGCCTGAGTAAAAATGGTTTATTTTACTATCAAGATCTCGTATGAAGTTTGGAGCATACCTTGCCAATCGAGTGAACTTTTCTTCATAAGCAGCCACTGAATCATCCTCCTGCCTGAATTCTAGGAACTGTTTTTCCATCCTAAGACGAACCACCTTAGAAAAATATTTCTCAAGAAACATACCTTTGAATTCGTCCCAGTGAAGATCCTTAATCTCATCACTATCCCTTATATTTTTCACCATTGACCACCACTGATCAGCTTCACCTTCAAAACGGTAAACAGCAAGACTAACTTTCTGATGATCTGAACACCCCATGACATCAAAAATCTTCTCCAGTTATTTAATCCACCCTTCAGCTTGCACAGGGTCAGATGATCCTCTGAATGATGGGGGATGTTGCCTCATGAAATGTTCCACCACTGACATGTTCCTCTGCGGTTGATCTGGCTGATCTCGTGCATGGATACCACCACCATTTATAGCCTAAGTCAACTTTTCCATCACTGCAACAAACTGTTCAGTTCCGATTCCGACCATCTCAGGTTGCTGATTTGGAAGGTTATCTTTCTCCTGATGTCGTCCCAACATAGCTTCTTTGTTTCCTCTGCGGAAAACCATTCTGAACACAAAAATATCTTAGGCGAAGCAACATGGTAATCTGTAAATGCTATATCATTTCAATCATATTATAATTTAACACTTTTCTAACTCCTAAGGTTATCTAAACTGACCTCTGATACCAACTATAAGGCCCCAGCCTTAACCCTTACTTAATATTGAATTAAAAGAATAATTCACGTTGAGGATCTTTTCAGGTTTAGAGTTTTAGAGAATTAGAACATAACTATTACATCTCAAAAGATTACAAAGTAGTCACTTATACTAAGTTTCCATAATAAAAAAAACTCTTGAAAGAAACATGTCTAGTTCCATGTTTTATATAGCATGACATTCCCTTGATCCCATCCTTGACCTTATTCCACATTAAGTCCTGTTAAAAACATTTCAAAAAAAAAAACTTGGGGTGAGCATAAAAAGCTCAGTAAGGGATACAGAAAGAATGAAAACTGTTAGTTTTTCAAACATCAAATAAACCATATATACTCTATCAAAGTAATACCTTCACCTTCATGAAGTAGTAAAAACTCTTTACTGAATAAAGTATCATTACTTACCTTTTTGTAACCAAAGGATTACCATGAAATCCATAAAAAGAACACATAACATATATAAAGGTAACATGGGACATAAACATACTTAAGTGGAATAACCATACGGTCGACTTCCACACATATCACTTAATGGAATCGCCATACGGCCAATTTCCATACATACTTAATGGAATAGCCATACGGCCGACTTCCATACCCAATGCATTGGAGGTTATAACGTAACCACCCGTCCTGGTATTCACGGCACCACCCGTCATATGGTTTATAACGTAACCACCCGTTAAAATGTCCAAGTACCAGTATAAAATCATAAAACATAAAACCAATATAAAGGAATGATAACATTTCCACATTTCAATCACAATATATCATAAATATATTAACATAATAGAATCCTTTATCAAAACCATTTTTAATACCAAAATACATAAAAGAGTATATGGTATTTATTTTATTTTAAAAACATTACGGCTTGTTGAGGAAGCCAAAGACCAAATAATACTCGCGGCGGCGGAAAAGGTCATTGTTGCCGCGTACGTTAAAAGAAACATTTCTTTTTGTCGTTTTGTAAAACTCTTCGTAGAAAAAGATTCCTTTTGTATAAAAGTAAAAGTCAAAGGGTTTTATACACCGTATAAAAGAATTTTGTGTATAAAACGAAATATGCCTCAATGAAAGGAGATTGAGACGAAGTCCCTTACCTCGGGTCCGACTTGACTCGATCGTTCTTTAACGTCCTGAATAATAAACTTGAGTTAATTTATACTTGATTAAGAACCTTTTTAAAGTTAATTATTCCTTTTATATCACTTATTGCCATGTTATAAACATTATGTAACTATTTAAGTTAATAATGTTTGTTTTGTCAATATTTGGTTCTTAAGTCGAAAGTGGACTTCTTACAATTACATGTTGTTCGTGTGGTCAAAGGTTTTTATATCCAGAATGAAATTACTGATTTGGATATAATATGTATCATATATATCCAGCATATACATGTATTTATAATATTACATAATCATTTAGAGGTAATAAATGAAATGCACCGTTCATGGAGACGGTAAGCCGTACGTACGCATGAACGCTACTTTCATTTCTTTGTCATATTAATGGAATTAAAACTAAATGAGAGGTATGTATATTTTAATTCCAGAATTATATTCATCATTTAGATATATAATTAATTATATATATCCCTTATATACATGTACTTTTAATAGTACATTACATTTGGGGGTAAAAAATGAAATGCACCGTTCATGGAGACGGTAAGCCGTACGTACGCATGAACGCTACTTTCATTTCTATCTCATACTTTAATGGAAAGAAATAATAATGATATAGAGTTATATTATAATTCCAGTATAACATCATATATAATAACTTTAAATCCATCCTTTACACGTCCCACATATGGCATTAACGAATCACATCACTTTGAGGGGGCGGTAGTCCGCACTTCCTTAAATGAAGATATCGTGTTTACCCATAATGGAAACCATAAAGGTATGTCCAAAATGAAAAATACAGAAGCTTAAAGAAAACATAAACATATTATATATCATATATAAAAATAGTGACATCATAATGGCCACCTTTGAAGGTGTTAAATGAGTATTGAACAATCATCGTTTCGGGAGGCAGAATTTCGCCATCCACGGAAACCGTATGTTCTTTAACAATTTGATGTGTTTGTGTGAGACTGTAGCTCAAATAAATATTATAACAACATCCTAGTATATTGAAGATACCGGTGTTGTTACAAAATAAGTAAATAAAAAGAGTTTAGAGGGTTGGAGAAGCAAAATAAAACAAATGAACAAGAGAGAATGAATTACCTTTAAAAGTTTAACTCCTTTTGATTAGAGCCTAAAGGCTTCCTTTGAAAGGTTTCTGCCCAAAGGGAATCCTATAGGATGAGGAGAGGGATGTGGAGAGAGTAATTGGGCAGGGGTTGGCCGAGCCAAAGGCTTGAGGAGTGTGTGTAAGGTGGTAGAGGTGGGGGCCTTTTATAAGAGGAGAGGAGGGGCACTTTTGGAAAGTAAAGAAATATTACTTTATTTGAAAATGTGTTTCGGTTTTAAAAGGTCTCACATTGATATAAACCGTGGATAAGGTGATAAGGGTTCGAAATCCACTCATCCAATTGGGTTTGGACATGTGTAGTTCATAGATTTTACATTATCTTTCCATTGTATTTAAATCGTTAAATAATGAGGTCATCACTGCATCATCATGGTGTCATAAATAATTTAATTTATTTAGTGTCTAAAACTTATAAAAAAATACTATGATGTAGGAAATCTTATTATCTTTTTAATGACTATTCATAATTAAAATTTGGACTTATGTAACCCAACTGAAAAACTGTTTTAGTAAAACAACTCATGTTTGTGTCAATTTAATTTTAACATTAAATAAAAATATATTATTGTCATTTTCCAACTAAAGTGGCTCCATGGGGTCCCCAAGTTGGACCATGGCTTGTATTGGTCGGCCATGACTCACCCAATAGGTGTAGGACAAGTGTCATGGTGTTTTCACATTCTTATAATATCATTTTTACCTTAAACTACACTAATTACCACTAATCGCGATTAAGAACTTAATAAGTTACTATTCACCAAAAAATTATTATAATCTCATTGAACCACATTTTACTTCTTAATGACAACCATGTATGTCGGATTTTTGAAATTCAAAACACAATGATGGCAAAATTTCATTTAAACGGAAAATCAGTCTTTATAAGTACCACTTAGTGGTTTCACTATTCATCAAAAAAGAAGTTTTTCCGAAAATTACCAAAAATTCACCCTAAGATATATTTGATATTACGAATTCAAAAATGAAGTCTATTTTACAAAATTCAAAACATATAAGTCACATTAATTAATTTAATAATTAATTCCCGCTGTCAGAGCAAATAGCGTGTTTTTATGAAACAATAAGTATCAAAAGATTGACACTAGTTTAAGTCCGATTTCGAAGTGAAATTAATTCAAACGACCACTATTGGATTTAATGGTAAAAATATTTTCTAATTTCAATTTAAAACCAATTCAAAATATAATCTAATCATATAAATAAATTAGATTAAAAAGAGGTTTTGAATTAAAATACAACATTTTACACTATTCATTAAAAAAATTAACTTTATCAGAAAGGTACCAAAAATTTACAGAAAGTAAATTTTGATGTCCCAATTCTAAAGAAGAGTTATATTTGGTCCAATAGAATTTATAAGATCGATCAAAACTATATTTAATGACGGTTCTCCGTCAAAAGGTGATAAGTGGACCTTTCGTGAAAATTAGGGTAAAAATTGAACTCTTTCCGTATTTTAAGCCTTTATCTTTTATTGGGTAAATGTAAAAACATTTAAAAACATATATAATCATATTTTAGTTATTTCTATCCATTCCCGCAAGTAAAACGGCTACTCGTTAACTAACATTTAAAATAATATTATTTTATTACTTGTGTGCAACGTAAGTTTTCAAAGAAACTCATCGTTGCGTACCGAGTACGCTATCGAACGTAGAAACCCCTTTTAATTAAAATTAATATTTAATTCGTAAATATTAATAAATATGAAAATTATTTATTCTTTATTTACCTGGGATGTTACATCTATCACCAACATTAGTATCCAAAACATTTTAGAAAAGAAATAAAAAACATAATATACTCAAAATTTATTAATAATTTTAAATATGAAAATTTTTATTTTGTTAATAAAATATATGGAATTAATTATAAAACAAAAAATATATATATCATGAATTTTTTTTTGAAAACATAAAAATTCCTATTTAAGATATGATTCAACACTTAGAAGTAAGTATAAGAATGTATATAACAGTCTACATAATTTTTAAACCGACGTTGGATGCGATTGAAATTACTCAATAAAAAATACAAATACATTAATATGGAATCATATACAATATTTAATGAATAATTCAATGGTGGCTATACCATGATTTTAAATCAATTGGAGGTCGTTTTCTATGGCATTTCCAATCATATGCACGTTTTTGTATTTTAAAACACTAGAAAAATGTTTACAGTAATCCTGGTAAAACCATAACTTTAATTGACATGGAGTTTGTCGCTATATATCAAAAATACATCAACAATGATATATATTTTATTTTATGGCCATGTAATTCTATTTTCTTTGTTTTGACCCCATCATGCACATTTTTAAAGACATTAATATCTTTTAAAATTTATTATTGAGTCATTTGGTGTTTTCCACACATTATATGGACATGTTTCCTACTAATAAACATCAAAAATAATTAATAAGTTGTTTTTACATGATTTCACTTCAATATGTGGACATTTATATTGTTTTATCCATTACTTGAATGTTTTCTTGCTTTAAAAAACTAAAAACAGGTTTATAGGAATTCATGGATAACTGTAACTCATATTTATGTTATTTACATTCCAAAATTTCAAAAATAAATCAATAGCCATTGACATATGATTTCAAAGACCTTCGATGGTGTCTTATTGGTTTTGACACCCTTGATGAGAAATTTTAAAGTCATTGGTATCTTTTAGAACAGATTATTAAGTTATTTTGAGAACACCACATGTAAGAGGCAAATGTTTCATACTCTTACTCATTAGAACTAATTCAACTGTGTGTTTCCAATGATTTTAAATCAATCTAAGGTCCTTTTCTATTTTTTTAGAAAATTACATGCCTATTTTAGTGTTTTAAAATATTGAAAAAAATACAAGTATCCAAATAAAAACTTACTTAGATTTACATAGTACTGGTACTTAAATTTCAAAAATCAATCTATGGTCATTTTCGTATGATTTTATGGAAATATAATTCCATTTTCTTGGTTTTGACCCCCTGATGTATGTTTTTAAAGACTTAAACATATTTTAAAAATAATTATTGAGTCTTTATGAGTAAACCACATGTTCGATAGAAAAGCTGTCTACTCATACACATAAAAAATAATTAAACCAAAATTTTCCATGATTATATGCCAATATGTGGTATTTTATAGTAGTTTTGATTGTTTTATGCACATTTTAGAGTTTTAAAACACTAAGAATACATTTATGGGAATCACAAGCAAGCCATAATTTGTAATTTTTTGACATCAGTTAATACATTTGGAATATAAATCTATAGATATTTTACAATGATTTCATGGTGATCCAACACCATTTTATTGGGTTTTACTACTCAATGCATGTTTTTAAGGACTTTGGTATCTTTCAAAATTGATTATTGAGTCATTCTGAGAACACAACATATAATATGGACATTTGTTTTACCCATACACATAAAAAATAATTAAATGGTATTTTTTACATGATTTTCCACATTATGAGGGTTTTTTCTAATGTTTTTATAATCAGACACACATTTTAGTGTTTTTAAAACAATAAAAACCTTTTTACATGAATGCGAGGAAAAACATAAATTGAATTGACATGGTCTTGGTGCCTAATTTAAAAAAATAAATATTAATTCTTTTTTCTATAATTTCATGACCATATGAAACTGTTTTCCTTGTGTTGACCCCGAATGAATTCTTTTAAAGACCATGTTATCCTTTAATATTGGTTATTGAGTCATTACGATCACACCACTTATCATGTGGACATGTTGTCTAAATGTACACATAAAAAATATTTTTATGATGGTTTACACATGATTTCAAATCAATGTGATGGATTTTGTATTGTTGTGACCATTAAACACAAATATTATTTTTTAAAACACAAAAATGTGTTTATGGGAGTCTTGAGAAAATTGTACCTCAGAGTGACATGGTGTTAGTTATTTCATTTTTAAAATAAATCTATAGCAATTATAATATGATTTCACATCCATCAAAAAATGTTTTTTTAATGTCCCATATTTTAAATATATATATTATATCAACATTGAATAATATTTATAACATAACATAACAAAAACCATGCCATAATTTCATAGGATTAGTGTCTTTTGAAACTAGGAAACATAAACAATTGGTTCATAAAACCTCAACATTATCTCCGACTTATTTTTTCATAACTGGACTCCTTTTTCGAATATCTTAATTAATACACTTCTTCATGACCTGGGGAAAATAAAAAAATTTAAGGGTTATCTCAAATTCTCTGTAGGGGCAAACAAGGAAAATATCAACCATATCATAAACATAAGAACATAACTTTAGAAAATCATACCCCGCATATAAATGATCAGTCTATCATATAATGGTATAAATCATAAAAGTGAAATTTAATCCAAATAGTCATAATAGGAGACATAAAATTTCATGAAATACATATATAATCATTTTAAATCATTTCATATTAGTCAAGGCTCATTGGCAAGACCATCAAAGTGGATATAATCCATTACTGAACAGAGTTCACTCCTCGTTCTAACCCTATATTACTAAACCAAATTTACTTTCCATTATATTCATGTATATATGATGAGTTATAAATATTTATCAAATTCATTGGAGGGAGATATTGGTCCCTCCTATCTCATAATTAAACCATTCTGACATATGGCACCAAAATATAAAAACATTCAGTATAACATAATCTATGAAATAAAATCGGTTTCTTAAACATCATTCCATCACAATTGATTTAAAAAAATGGATTTCTTAAATAACATAAAATTAAATCATATTAATAACATGGTTGAAAATATAACCCTATTTAGATATTTCCATATTAGATGGAAAATAAAAATGAGAAAGCACTTGAAATTAATTTGTGAGGAAAATATCATTTTTTCTTCAAAAACGTTTTCCTTCCCAAAAATACCATACAATTTTAAAAGAAATAATTTTATATTAAAATAACCATTTAATTTTTTAGGGGATTCTTCAAGGAAAAGTGGAATTATGAAAGCGTGAAAATCCATTCATGCTGTACTAGTTAAAAAACATTATCCTCATACATTTGTTGGAAAGTCAAAGAGTACCTCATACTGAAAATGAAAAAAGATTCCATTCATAAATTTTATTAAAAATTCACCAATGGGTAAAATTATATAGAGATATAAATAATATTTTCAAATACATATTTAGGAATCATGGACGTGGATGATAAATATACCCCAGTAAATACATACAAAAAAACAATGTCGGAAAAAAATGAGATTTGCAATGTTAGCCCTTACCTTAGGTCTCATACGATTCATATGTATCCTCACATCATGTATAATGATTTAAATAATTTTTTCGTTTTATTCAAGCATCAAAATTAATTTTATGATAACAATTATGATCATTTTTTCATTTGTTGGTTAGTAACATTTCATTCTTACTCATTATTCGGGTATTAACTGCTTTATGTTCTTATGCATGTTTTGTCGGATACGTTTTTACTCATTTTTAGGTTATAGTTATATCATTTATAGAATGGTGTTAGTATACTATATATAATATTTTTTAATTAAATTAATTCATATAATCATGCTTTACTGAAGATTATGTAGAATGAATCACATCGCACTGTGGAGACTGTAACCCAAACGTACGCATGAGCGATGATATCATTCCCATAATTGTTGAATGACATTGAAGTGGATGGTGTATAGTATCTCAGAATTAATATAGTTTTATGTTAATAAAAAAAATATATTTATTAATTTCATCATTATACCCTTCCATGTAAGGTGGAGGTGAAAAACGGATTACACCACGATGTGGAGATGGGAAGTCGAACATTCGCCCGCGTGGTGATTTCATTTTTCATAGGATGGGTAGAAGGTCAAATATGGTAGTTTTATAATCACAGTAACCTCTCAGGATATATTTACTAATATAGTTAATACTTTATAATGAAATAACTCATGTGGTGGGCTTAAAATAAGAAATAACTTTTAAATAATCAGTAAATCATATTACCTCTTCTTCGACGTGCCTCGTCTAAAAATCCTCGTAGAGAAATAGATTTGGACTTTAAAGAATTCCAAGACATCTAGAATGCTTATAGGGAATTTTATATGGTAAAATCGTAGTATATAGTTGAGCTTGAAGGCTGAAAATGACATGGTGAGTTGAGGAAGGATGTTCCCATTTATAATTGAGGTGAGACACCCATTTTGAAACCTCAAAAATATTAATTTATAATAAAACCAATCCACACATAAAAACCTCCAAAATGTATTAATTTCGATTATGAGTTGATATAGGGTTTTAATATCATTAACCAAAAAAATTTACACAAGTTTTTATTTTAATTTAAGCATTATCATTTAAATTAATACATTGTTATTCTATATACTTTTTAACAAGGGTAAAACATATTTCAATATTAAAAGGGTGAAATATTTACTTATTAGAAGTCAATTAGACCATATATGAATATTTTAGAACATTTTAGACAATATCATAATTATTCTATATTTTTTAAAATGTTTTATGATTTTTAAATAATTTAAGAAGACATTATTCTGAAAAATTATCAATAGTGTTAATTTTGACACTATTTATTTCATATTTTTTTAAAAATATTAAAATTAAAATTGAACCTCAAAAAAAAATATTTCATTATATCATCATGGGGTCAAGGTAATCTATAAAATTAATTTTACATAATTATTATCCCAAATTATATTTATTAAAAAAATTGATAACATTTAGTTCATATATTCATTAATAGAATAATTACTATGTCATTTTTTTTATTAAATATTATTATTTTTGAAAAAAAAATCAATATAAAATTATATGATGAAAGGAAATCCATGATATTTAATAAAAAAACATTTAGTCTAATTTATCTTCTGAAATCCCAACATTAAAAAAGCTATTCTCTTTTAAAACATAAATGTGACAAATTTATCTTAATTTTAAATAAAATAATATAAGTGTCATAATATCTTCTATAAGCCTAAAAGTTTTCATTAAGTAGAACCTGGGATGTTTACGATCGAGATATAGTCAACTAATAAGGGGTTTTCAAGTTATTGGGCATTTTGATGGTTATTAATAATTAAATAAAAATTATTTTATTAATTTCGCATGAATTAAGTAATAATTTCATCATCCAAATATTGTTTTTTAAGTTAATTATTTATTTCCGAAAAATTAAAAATAAAATTTCATGATAAAGGAAAAAATTTTATATTTTAAATGAGTATTTAAAATTGAATTTTTCTTTTCTATAACCTTATATTAAAAAAAATTAATTATTAATGTTTTAGTGAGGCATATTTCACTTTTCATTAAAAAAAATTAAACAACCTTGTCTCAACAATGTGGGATCAAATGGATACCATTTAGACCCAAGAATTTTTTGGGGAAAATTATAACCATCCAATTATATTAGGTGAAGTGTTAGGGTAATTTTATAATATCATTTTTACCCATAATTACCTGATATACCCTTTTATCATGTAAATAAAATTTACCAAAGTTACTGTTCACATTGCCAAAAAAATAAAATTAAGCTATTTACAAAAATTGGACCTACATATTCAAAATATGGAATCATTATTTTAATATTTTAAATAAAATAGTTTCTGCAATTAATTTAAAATTAATCCCATTGTTCAATAGAGAAAAAGAGTTCTAAAAGTTGAAATATTGCAAATGATAGAAATATTTTTACATCTGAATTTAATGTAAAATTAATTCCAATAACCTAAATTATGTTAAATTTTATAAATATATTCAATTTATTCTTTAGAACCATTCAATAATATAATTTAAATAGATAATTTATTTCAATGAAAAATGTTATATTTAATTAAAAATAGTATATTTTTACTATTCATCAAAACATTACAGTTATCAGAAAAATATTGGAAATTTATCCAAAGTAAATTTTTATATACCAATTCTAAATAACATGTTTATATTTTCATTAAAAAATTATTAATGTGTAAAAATCTTAATTTAAAAAGGATTCTCCATTAAAATGTGTAAAAATAAAGTTAAAAATAGGTTTTTATACATCAAATAGGGTATTATCCATACCCTCTAACTAAAATATCTATTGGATGAATATAAAAAATATTTTATTAAGTATATAATATATATATATAATTAATTTCATTACCAAAATTAATTCACTAAAAAATACAAAATATCTAATTGATTTATATTTTTCATAAATAACTGATAACCTATGAATTTACAATGCTTTTACATTAGTTAGTTATAATTATTTCAGATAACCTAATGGCTTGGATATAACAGTAATTTTATAATAAAGATGTATAATGGTTCGTTTAAACTAACGATTGTGTGAAAATCAAGCTACTGAAGAATAAAAATTATTCAAAGGAAAATTTCAGAAAAAACATCCGGTTGTTACATTCTACCCCCCTTAAACTGAATTTCTCCTTTGAAATTAGTCACATGGAAATAAAAATATGGGGATACATCTCCATTATTATATCCTCAAGTTCCCTTGTAACTTATTCAAATGGTAGTTTCTCTATAAAACATTCACTCTGTGACAGGTATGGTTTCATTGAACTTTTTCACTATAATCCAGAATCTCTATCTGTTATTCTTCATAAGAATGATATGTCTCCAGTGGTATGACTTATGAGCATAGTACATGTGAAGGATAGGGTATGTAGTGTCTCATGAGAGATACATGGAACACATCATGAACATGATAGTGATTCGATGGATATTAAAATTGGTAATATACCTTCCCAACATGATCTATAATTTCGAAAGACCCATATACCTAGGGCTTAGCTTGCCCTTCATTCCAAATATCATCACTCTATTCTAGGGTGAAATTTATAGAAACACCTTATCAACCACTTCAAACTATTGTTATTTTCGTTAGTTGTCAGCCCAGATTTTCTGTCGACTCTGAGCCAATCTTATGTTTTGTTGAATAGATCTGACCTTTTCAACAATTTTAGCAACACGAACAGGTCCTCATAGCTTTTTCCCCCTAACTTCATCCTAGAATGATGGAATTCTTTTATTCTTTCCATAGAGGGCTTCATAAAGATCCATCTTAATACTGGAGTGAGAGCTATTATTGTATAAAAATTCCTCCAATGGTTAGTTTTGATACCAAACACATTTGAAATTCAAAGAGCATGCTCTCAAATTGTCTTCTAGAGTTTGAATTGTCCTCTCAGACTGACGATCTATGTGAGGATGATAAGTAGTGATGAGACATAACTCTGTATGAAGATCATGTGGAAAACTTCATCAGAACATCGAGGTAATCCTTGGATCCCAATCAGATATAATGGAAAGTGGTATGCCATGAAATCATACCTCTTCCTTTATATATATCCCAGCAAGCCACCTAAGCGAGAAATCCTGTCTAATTGCAATGAAGTGTGCTGACTTCATAAGTAAATCAACTATAACCCATATACCATTATGGGGTTTATATGTTTTAGGAATTCCAAGAAGAAAGTAAATAGTGATGTTTTCCTATTTTCATTCTTTTATGGTAAATGGTTGTAACCTCCCCTTAGACTTCTATCCCATAGCCTTTACTTACTAACAAAACAAGAACCTAGATGCATATTCGACAACATCTCCTATCATTTCATCCCATAATAAATACTCTTTCAGGTCCCTGTAAATATTTGTGCTTCCTGGATGAATTGAGAATGACGAACAATGAGCCTCATCCAAAAGATTCTTCTTTAATTATTGTATGGGAGGAATAAAAATGCGGGTCGTAAACCTCATTATCCCATCACAATCTTGGTTGAATTTTGAAACATTTATCACCATATTTTGTAACTATACATCTTACTTATATGACTCCTTAATCATCACTTTATATATGGTTGAAAATTCATCTGAGAAAGATAATATTTCTCCCCTTCCATTAAAATTTCATGATGCATCCTTTGAAATTCCATTAATATTGGATATCTATGGATCCTCATCATTGATAAGCTAGCATGGTATTTTCGACTCAAAGCATCCACCACCTTGTTCGCTTTCCCAAGGTGGTAATGTATTGAGCAGTTGTAATCTTTAATCAACTCCAACCATCTTCTTTGACCCATATTAAGCTCCTTTTGTGTGAAAATATACTTGAATCTTTTATGATTAGCATAAATATCACACCTTTCACCATAATTATAATTCTCCCATATCATTAATGCAATGATTACCACAACTAACTACCAATATTGAGTTGGGTAATTTTTCTAATGAATTATCAACTGTCCAGTGGCATAAGTGATCACCATATCATTTTTCATTAGAACAAATCTTGTACACTTCTCAGATTCATCACTGTAGGTTACATACCATTCTCCACTACATGGTAGTGTGATTATAGGTGCACTGTCTAACCTTCTTTTTAGATCATTGAAATTCACTTCACATTCTTCCATATAAACAATCTTAACTCTTTTCTAAGTCAAAATGGTCAGTGGATTAGATAATCAAAAAAAATATTTCACAAAACATTTATAATATCCAAAAAAACCAAGAAAACTTCAGATATCCTTTACTATTGTTGGTTTCCCCCATCTTCCAATAACCACTTTTTTTTATGGATCCACATATAACCCCTCTCTTGATATTATCAGACCCCAAAATTAAACTCTATGAAACCAAAATTAACACATGGAAAATTTGGCCTAAATCTTGTCATTTCTCAGGGTCTTAAGTAAAATTCTGATGTGATCTTTATATTTATCCTTCCTCTTTGAATAGAAAATAATTTCATCTATAAAGACTATCAAAACTGATCCTGATAGTCACTAAATAATCTATTAATTAAATCCATAAATATAGTAGTGGTATTAGTAAGACCAAAAGACATCACTATAAATTCGTAGTGTCCATACTATGTATAGAATGTTGGGTTAGGTACATCCTCATTTTTGACCATTAATTTATTATATCACGAATGAAGACTAATCTTGGAAAAGTATTGATCTCCATGTAGTTCATCAAATTAATCATCAATGTAGGGAAGATGATATTTTTTCTTGATAGTCATCTTGTTATGTTCCTAATAATCAATGTAGATTCTCATTGATTCGACATTCTTATTAATAAATAGAATAGGTGCTCCCCCAGGTGACACAGTAGGGAATATGACTCCCTTATCAAGTTTATCATGGAGCTTCTTCTTCAGTTCATGGAACCCAATTGGGGCCATTCTAAAAGGGGTCTAACAAATAGACATGGAACCTCGAATGAGTTCTCTTGAAAACTAAACATCATGATTTAGTAGAAGACTAGGAATTTTTTTTAAAGACATAATCAAACTATCTTACAATGGGTTCATTCTTAATCTTGAGTTTATCCCCAACCATTTGTGATAAATAACCTTAATTTATTGGAATGAAGACCCATAAGATTGAATAAATCTCAACTAAAGGTTATATACATCCTTTTATCAATAGATGATAATAGACTGATGTAGAATATGAAATTTTACTTCCCTTACTTGAAAATTAATATGAGATACATATTAGGAAATCCAATTCATGCCCAAATCAAATCAAATTTCACAATAGGATGGATCACAGGATCTTCAGGATGAATTTTCCCACAAACTTCAACTTGAGAAGAATTATAAACTTTCGACGTGACTATTGTTCCACTAGGAGTTTTCCAAGATAAATCAACATCTAATTATTGTGGTAAAATGGCAATACTATTATAAAATTATAAATAAATAAAATAGTGGGTGGATCAACAGTCAAATAAAACATTTTTTACTTTAGAGTTGATGATAAGTGTACCTTTCAATACTTCATTAACCTACTCCACAATTCTAATAGTTGTTGCATGTGACTTTCCATGGTCTTTGTACTTAAGAGTTTGTTGATGTCGATCATCATCAACAACCATTGGATTTGGCCATTTATTGGAATAATGTCTCATTTAATTGAACTTGTAACATTGAAGTGTAGGATGTGAATTATGTTGTTCCTTATTCTTGCTCACATCATTAGAAATATTTTCCCAACACATCGACATTCAACTGCTTGGTGACCTTATTTCCCACACCTAAAACATATACTAGTCC
Source organism: Viscum album (assembly GCA_963277665.1). NCBI lineage: Eukaryota > Viridiplantae > Streptophyta > Magnoliopsida > Santalales > Viscaceae > Viscum > Viscum album. The sequence continues at coordinate 790,771,055 of OY728166.1, forward strand.
CTTTAAGGAACTTCCATCTAGGTTTCTTTCCACACATTTAGCATAAGGGATAACTCATCTTCTTTTTAGTGTTGTCTTTGGATTTTCTGTTGAATTGAATTCTCATCCTCTTGTCAAACCCATACTAAAGATTGGTTACTACAATATCCATCTCAACCTTGAGAGAACCTCATAAAATTTATTTATAGAAATTGAAGTCCCTTTTGACTAATTATTTTCATTCATTTGGTTTTATTCCATAAAAACATTGATCAATTTAACTCTCAGGTTGGTTAATAATTCAAAGCGTATACCTCGAAAGTCATGTAAAATTTTCTTCATAGGTATTAATGGATTCATAATCATTTTTCTTATGTTCAAGGAACACCTTCTCTATATTTTCTCGAAGAATACAAGGAATGTACTTACAAAAAAATAAGTTATTGTTCTCATATAATTCCATGGACTCAATTTCATCTCATTACCTCATAATCTTGATAAGATTCCCCAATTTATCCGCTTCACCTTCCAAATAATATACTGCTAAGTTGAATTTATCATGTTCAGAACATTTCAGAACTAAAAAAATATTTTTAGCAGTTCTGATCTATTGTTCAGCCACTAATAGATCTGAATACCTTTTGAATGAAGGTGGATACTTCCTCATGAACGATTCAACATAATTTTTCCCTATCATTTTCTCATTTGAATGTCCAACATGATTCATATCATGTGAAAGTTGTGTTTTCATTTCTAAAACATTTGTCATTCTATCTCCCATTACATTTTTTTCTCAGGGGATAATCATTTCAGTTCCCATCACAGTCAGCATTAACACAGTTATTTCGAGTTCAATCCATTGACTAAATCCAATAAGCATAATTTGAGAAACACTAATCATAATTGGAAAACCACATAATTTGAGAACAAAATTTCTATTTATGACACTTTATGTTTTATCAATGGTTATAAATAAATATCTCTAAAACACTAAGATAGGATTGAGACCTATACATAGACATATCCTTTGGGTTCTTACTAGTGTTCTTTCATCCCGGTTTCTAAAGGTTAACTATGCCTTTTCTCTGATACCAACTATAATATCCCATAATTTACATATATATATTAATTCAACATTGATGTTTATTTATTACATTACATAACAAAACCCACGCCCAAAATATATAGTCTTGGTGTATTTTGAAATTATGAAACATAAACAACTTGTTCATAAAACATCCACATTATCTCCCACGTATATCATCATAACTCGAATCCTATTTTCCATATCTTATTTTATACCCTTGTTGATGCCCTGGGGAAAAGAAACATATGAAAGGGTGAGCTCAAATGTTCATTAAGGGTAAAAAATGGAAATATCAATCATATCATAATCATAAGAACATAACATTTGAAAATCATATCCTACATATAAAATATCATAATATCATGTCATGGGATAAGTCATAAATGTGACATGAAATACCAACAGTCATAATAGACAAAATTAAATTTTTTAGAATACACACATAAGAATAGAAAATCATTTCATATTATTCATGGCTCATAGTTGAGATCATCATAGCAAACAATGTCCATTACTGAAATGGGTTCACTCCTCATTACATCCTTGAATTTTTGAACCATATTTACATTATGTTCCAGTCAAGTCTATCTCATGATATATAAATCTTTAAAAAATTCATTTGAGGGATATATATGTCCCATCCATCTCATAATTAAACCATTCTCATGCATGCCACAAAAACATAAGAAATTTCACCCTTACATAACCCATGAAATAAAATGGGTTTCTTAAAAACCATTCCATCATAATTTATATAAAAAAATGGATTTCATAAATAACACAAAAAATCATATTAATAATGGGGTTATGAATATAATTTTATTTAAAGAGTTTCATCTTTAATAGACAATAATCTTGAGAAAACTTGTCAAATTAATTAATGAGGAAAATATGATTTCTTTTTTTAAAAAACAAATCATACCTCAAAATTTCACACAATTTTAGAAGAAATAATTTTATCTGAAGATATCCTTGTAAGAATATAGGCTATGATACATGGAAATAAAGCAATATGAAATAATTAAAATCTGTTCATATTGTACTAGATAAAAAATATTCATCTCTTACTATTTCTAAAAAAGTCAAAAAGTACCTCATACCGAAAACAAAAAATATTCCATTCACACCGTTTAGTTAAAATTTAGTAATGGGTGAAATTATATAGAGATATAAATAATATTTTCAAATAACTATCTTGTAAACATGGACGTGGATGATAAATACACCCAGTAAATACTTACAAATAAACAATTTCAGGAAAAATGAGATTTGTAAAGTTATCTCTTACCTTTGGTCTGATATTCTTTGTTTGTATATGAACCTCTAATATAATGATTTAAATAACGTTACTAATTTATGATATAATCATAATCATTTTTATGATCTCCGTATTTTCATCTGTTTGTTATTAACATTTCATAGTTACTCGTTATTCGGGTGTTAACTGCATTGTGTTGTTATGCATGTTTTGTCAGATAAGTTGATATTAGTATTTTTTTAGTTTATAGTTATATCATTCAAATAGTGTTATTAGAATAATATAACCCATATTTAATCATTTAATTAATTTATATAATCATTCATTAATGATTATTATGTAGAACGAATCAAATCTCACAGTGGAGAGGGTAAAATGTATGTACGCACGAGTGATGATATCTTTCACATAATTTTTGATTGGTATTAAATTGGATGGTTTATAGTATCTCAAAATCAATATAATTTTATATTAATCATATATATTTATTAATTCCTTCATTATACCCATCCATGTAAGGTGGTAGTGAAAACGGACTACACCACGACGTGGTGACGGTAAGACGTACGCACACACGCGAGGTGATTTCATTTTTCATAGGATAGGTAGAAGGTGGAATATGGTTGTTTCATAATTATAATAACCTCCCAGTATATAGTTTCTACTATAGTATTTAATTTTTAAAGAAACAACTCATGAGGTGGAAGTATAAGAAGAAATAAGTTTGAAATAATCTTTAGATGATATTACATCTTCTTCAGCGTGCCTCCTCTAAAACTCCTCTTAGAGCACTAGAGTTGGTCTTTGAAGAATAAAAATAACTATATAATGTTTCTAGGGAAGTTGATAAGGGAAATTTTTATGGTACAGTCGAGCATTAAGGCTCAAAATTAAGTGAAGAGTTTGGGGAGGAAGTTCTCTTTTATAATTGAGGTGAGGGACTCATTTGGAAACCTCAAAATGAATAATTTATAAAAAACCCAAACCCCACATAAAAAAATCCAAAAATGTCTGAATTTCTAATATGAGATTTGATTGGGTTGTAATCCCATCAACAAATAAATTTTATACAGGTTTTTATGTCAATTTAAGCATTCTTGTTGTAATTATTTCTTAGTTATTCTATTTAATTTTTACCAAGTGTATCAAATATTTCAATATTAAAAGGGTGGAATATTTACTTATTTTAAGTCAATTAGAACATAAAAGAATAGTTTAGAACATTTTATACCATATTATAATTAATATATATTTTTCAAAAATGGTTTATGATTTTTAAATAATTTAAGAAAGCCTAATTTTAACTAAATATCAATAGTGTCAATTTTAACACTATTTATTTCATGGATTTTCAAGAATATAAAAATATGAAGTGAACCAAAAAAATATATTTTATTATATGAAAAATAGGTCTAGGTAATATATAAAATTTATTTTAAATAACAATTATCAGAAATAATGTTTATGAAAAAAAATTAATGACATTTGTTTGATCCCTTCAATAATAAAATAATAACAACCTCAATTTTGTGTTATTATTTAATATAATATTTTTCAGAATTAAAATTCAAAATAAAATAATATGATGAATATAAATCATTTAGATTTTTATATTGTACTTTTACTCAAATTTATCATCTGAAAACCCCAACATTAAAAATGTTATACTCTTTTAAAACAGGAATGTGGAAAATTTATCTTCACTTTAAATAAAATAATATAAGTGTCATAATCTATTTTATATGCCTCAAAATGGTCAATAAGTATGCCCTTGGACGATTATAGTGGATATATAATTGACTAATAAGGTTTTGTCAATTTTTTGGGCCTTTTGATGATTATTAATATTTTAATAAAAAATGTTTTTTTAAATTCTCATCAATTAATTAATATTTTCATCATCCAAATATATGTATTTAATGTAATTATTTATTTCCTAAAAATTTAAAATAAATTTTCAATATAAAATAAAAACATTTTATCTTTAAAATTAGTATTTATAATTGAATTTATATTCTCTATAACATTATATAAAAAATAATTTAATTATTAATGTTTGAGGGATATATACTTTATTTTTATTTAAATAAAATAAATTCAATGTTTGAATCACATCCAAGTGGGTTCTATTGGAAAATATTTCAAGCCAAGTATTTTATAGGGAAAATTATAATCATCCAATTATATTAGTATTAGTGTTCTGGTAATTTTATAATATTATTTTTACCCTTAATTACCCTATTTACCCTTTTACCGTGTTAAAAAAATATACCGAAGTTAATATTAATTATTTCCCAAAAAAATATATTTAAATAATTTGGACATACAGATTCAAAATATAGAATCAATTTTCCAATATTTAGAAAACATATGCCGCAGTAATAAATATAAAAATTAATCTCTTTGTTGAAATCAGAAAATGCATTTTAAAAGTTAAAATATTCCATAAGATTGAAATGTTTTTACGTATGAATTTCATGTAAAATTAATTTCAATGACATAAATTATATTAAATGGTAAGAGTATATTATATTTATACTTTGAAAACATTAAATAAACTAATATAACCATATAAATTATTTCAATGAAAATTTATTTTGAATCAAAATTTAGCATAATTTTACTATTCATAAAAAAATGAAAGTTATCAGAAACGTATCAAAAATTCATCCAAAGTAAACTTTAATGCCCCACTTCAAAATAACTTTTTATTTTGTAATATAAAACTATTAATGTGTTAAAATTGTAATTTAAAATGGGTTATCCATTGAATGTTGTAAAATTAAATTTAAAATTATAGGTTTTTATACATAAAATAGGGTTTTACTCATTCCCTATGACTAAAATATCCATTGGATGAATATAAAAAATATTTTATTAAGTATATAATACCTTTATATAACATTAATTTCATTACCAAAATTAATTCACTCAAAAATAAAAATAAATAACTGATTTATATTTTTCATAAATAATTGATAGTCAATGAATTCACAATGAATTTTCATAAGTTAGTTATAATTATTTCTACACACCTAACAACTAGGATATAAAAATTATTTTATAATAAGGATATCTCGAAGTTCTTTTAAACATAGTATTGCATTAAAAACCAGCTACTAATGAATAAAAATTATTAAAAGAAAATATTTCATAAAAAAACATTCTGGTGTTACAATTTTCTTAGTTTTTAACACATGATGAATATTTTTTAAGACACTAATATCCTATAAAATATCTTATTATGTAATTATGAGAACCCCTAATGTTTTATGAAAAATTTCTATCCTTTTATATGTCACAAATAATTAAATAGTGGGCTTCCCAGGATTTCAAATCAATCTGAGTTTTCTTTCAAGGGTTTCAATTGTTACATGTCTATTTTAGTGTTTTGAAACACAAAAAATTCATTTACAAGTATCCTTGGAATTTTTACTCAAATTAATGTAAAGGAAATTATTAAATTTCAAAAATAAATATATGGTTATTTTACTATGATCAAGTCCATAAAATTCCATTTTCTTAGTTTTTCCCCATAACACATGTTTTTAATTGCTTCAGTATCTTTTAAATATACTAATTAAGCCATTTTGAGCACAATACATGTCTGGTGGAAATTTTATATACTATTACACATCAAAAATAATTAAATTGTGTTTTCACCATGATTTCATTTCAATACGAGTCCTTTTTATTTGAATTTTATGTCACATGATTGTTTTAGTGTTTTAAAACACAAAATAATTGGTTATAGGAATCCCTAGTGAACTATATCTTTTATTGGGGTGGCATTAGTCCTTATATTTCAAAACATAATCTATGGTCATTTTCGTATGATTCCAAATCCATCTAATACCATTTTCAGAGTTTTCCCATTTTTTAAAACTTTTATATCATTTAAAATTGTTTATTGAGCTGTGGATTTGTTTTAGAGTTCACATTGACAAGGTGATCTATAAGATTGAAAATTTCATGTATGATCAGGGCCCTATCCATCTAAAATATATAAGCTAATTTATTTTATATATATAAACACCATTGATGTTATGTTTTCATATAAGATTCATGTACTTACACTTTTTATTTCTACCAATAAATTTATCTCTATGCTTCATGATCAATGAATCTACTCAAAACCCCCATATGTGTACCAATAAATGAGGATGATTACCTACCAAATATAGCTGATAGAGTATAAAAAAAAGTCATTCACCAGACATGCCTGAGATACACTATTCCTAAAATGATTTCAATAACATAATTCTAGAAACCGAAAATGATTGAAAAGGGTTCACATCATAACCTTCTTGAATTTTTACATATTAATATGAAAATATTAAAAAGTTATTAATTTATATTAACATCATAATACTATAAAATTAATAATTTTTAAATAAATATTTAATTTAATTTTATTAGTATAAAAATATAATAATGTAATATAAATTATAAAAACAAGAAACCCTTAAAACCAATTAAATGAGGCTTTCTATATGGATCAAATAACACCAATGGAGCTAATTGGAATGTTTTTATCCATATTTCTGACCCCATTTAATTTGGATTATGGATTGTTTTATAATTTAACTTTCATTATTATGTTTTTATTGTAATTATATAACAATAAAGTTCAATGAAAATTACTTAGTCAACCATCTTTGGTAGGATCATTCAAAAAACTATTGTTTGTTTTCTAATAAAATCTATGTCACGTCTCTATTTGACCAACTGAGTGAAATTATTCATTAGCCATTATAAGAAACAAATACTTATTATAAAACAACCTTCATTTATAATAAAACTATATTAATAATAATGGATAAAATAAAACAAATATTTTTCTTTTTTCTATAAAATCAATGTGAAATAATGATATGAGGAAGGACCTATTTTTTATGATTCAAATTATTATTATAGATAATTCCAATAGAAAATATTGACATTAATAAAAAAATATAATTTTATTATGTTTATTATATTAATATAAGATAAAATTTTTAATTACCTCATGAGATGCATGTATGTCAATATCAAAAAATGACTTCACTATCCATTCGGGAAGATTCTCAATCATTTTTTGAGAGATAAATTATATGTCATTAAACTCATTCTATAATATATATTTAAAATCTGTCAATTTTTTCGAAAGTTTTTAAATTCTATGGTCATGAAATGGAGTCTGGTACATCACAATGAAAAAAAACTTGAAGTAAAAAACACAAAACATTATAAGTATATTAATCATTTTACCAATGTATTTTAAATTAGTTATCAATGAATATTAAATTATTATTATTTTACTTGGTTATAAAACACATAATTTTTCGAAGATATTAAAATTTCCCTATAATCATCGTAATTAATAGGAAATCTCACCAACTAAAAATAAATCTACCCAAGAATATATACATAGAATTGGAACATCAATAATAAACCTAAACACATTAAATGTAACAATAATTTTTTATTTAATTATTGTCCATACTTCTACTATGATACTTTTTTATATCTTCTATTTTTTTCTTTATTTCTATGAAAAATGAATTAAAAAAGAAATAAAATAAGTATATTTTTTTACAATGACATACATACAAGTAATGGTAATGCTCAAATATCACCTAAAGAGAGGGGTACCCAACTACTATATCTCTAGAGGTCCATTAGTTGATAGTATAAAAACAAATCTTGGGATGTTTCTGGCTCACTATAAGTCTCTAAAATAGTGGAATCACTTATATCTACTAAAGCTAACGGTATTGGTGGAGTTCTAGCTGATATTGATCAGCAAGGATCTAAAATATTTCCCCCATAATTACAATAATTCTAATGGTTTAGAATATATTCACTAATTTAAAAAAATATTATGATTTTTTTTTTAAAAAATGGAAAAAATAGAACATTGTATATAGGTATTCTACACATATAAATTATATATTGTAATATAGTTTAATGACTAATTCAAATATTTAATTATTTTCATCTTTAATTTATTCATTATTAGAAACCTCCACTATGATGAGTACATCATTTTCATCCTCTCTTTCAATTTTTATTATTGAAATATTTTTAAGAAATAACTATTAGATGTTTTTTGGTTGAGGAGGCTCGTTATCAGAAAGATCCAACTGATCTTCATCACCCATATCATACATGTATTCATTTTAAAAGTGTTCAAAAACACTCTAAGCTTCATGTATTTGATCACCGATATAATAAACCATATTTTCTTATGAAATAATGATTAATGGATCTTTCTCTATATGATCACTGGTTTGGATATAGCGATACAATATAACTAAATTAAAATGTATTGAATATTTCATTATACCCATATCAATGTTAACTCACATGAATTTGAATAAGACCACAAAAAATTGAACATGATAGTTTAAATATATTATATCAATCATCTTGTCGTAGTATCCCACCATTGTAAGTGTAAATATATCACTATTTTTAATTTTCATGTATTCTTTATGATAAATTTATGAAACATGAATCCCTGAATATTATAGGCATCGAATCTGTTAGCATGGCTTAGAGGACATCAAGCCAAAAACATAAAATCATTTAATATTTTATCTTTATTATCCACATTAAATATATATACAAGAATATATATGTTTTCAATTTTAATATCGACAAAATAAATACACGTCAATAATATGAATATGAATATATACAAACATGATGGGAAAGCCATTCAACAATCCCGTTGTTAACAAATTTGGTTAATTCATACTCATTTTGTGCTTGACCCCTTAGTCATCTCTTTGTTTTAAATATAAATTCATTCATAAATTTATTTGAAATAAGACTATTGGGTAATACATATATATGAACTTGTATTAACTATGATTTAGTTATTGTAAAATTTGGCCACTTTCTAACTAGTGAACCAATTGATGGGAATAATGATGAATAGCTTTAGAATGTTAATTAGTGGGGAAGTCAATAATATGTCAAACATGATGGAATCTAGACATATTCCTAAAATATCCTTGAGTATAAGTTCGTGAAATCTTTAAATATGTTACTTTCAAAAATATAGCCTTCAATTTGAGGTTTATTACCCATATAAGATTTCAAATGACATAAGTAATTGATGGAAAAAGGAAATGTATTTAAGCTTTTTAAACAATTATTAGATAAAATTTAATTAATCAATGAAAATAACAATAACATTAACATGCCTCTCAATTGGATACATCTATTTATAGTGTAATGGTCCACCATGATTAGTATTTTCAACCAAATTAACATCCAAAGGAATCATGATTGTGATAAATGAAAGGGGAATTAACATATTTAAATGAAAAAGTGTCAATTGAATTATTTCATGAATTTTATCAACCTTGGTTAAATTTATAGTTTTATCCAAAAACATATCTGAAGAAGTCACACAAATCAACTATAACTTTTACCTTTTCAGGTAACATATTAAAAAATGACAATGAAAACAAATTATCTATCTGAATATGTGAGTCATGAATTTTCAACCCACGTATCTTTTATTGTTTTAAGTTAGTTCACCTAGAAATATTACTTGAATATCTATCTAGATAATTTAATTTTTTTGATGTTCAATGTAATGAATCATTACCTATGATTCTCATTGTAAAAATAGATAATCGAATGTTTCCATTCTCAGTTTCAAACAAAACATGTCTTATATTCATTGATTCCAAATACTTATGAGCATTATGGTGATCCATCAATTAACCCTACCAATTAAGCCGAGTAAAAATTAAATTATTATAGGAATTATTCTCAATATTTATTTTGTAAATATAATAAAATATAAAATTAAATTACAAATAATGTAGTTAAAAAAATATACTCATTTTATTAAACTTTTGGTTTCCATCTACTTTAAATATTGTACATCACATGCTTTCCCCGTTCTTTAAACTGATTACATTTTCTAAATTCAACAATTACATTAATTAATTTTATCAATATTTCTAATCTATATTACACCTTTTATAATTTATCAACTCAATATACACATTAATTCATGTCTTGGTACACATTAATTTATGTTGGACATTGAAAAATTGATTATTACCCATAAAACACAATTTTTTAAGGTAATTGTTTAGGTTTAAAAAAATTACAAACTAGAAAAGCCAATGATGTATGAATATTCAAATTAGATATGTTTCCAAATCCTAAAAATTCATTAATTTTCCACATTAAATAATTATGCATTTTTAATGGTTTTCTCATTGAAGGAGCATATTTATCCTTTCCATCACTCCATAACAGTCATAATTAGTTGATTAGAGGTTGAAGGTATACCTCTATACCATTTACATGAATTTTATTTCTTGGAATAATCGTAAAAATAATGAAATAATTCCCATGTATACACATCCATATAGTTTTATTATAGGGGATCATAACAACTACAAATATTCCATAATTAATACGTAATGTACTAGAAGGGTTAAATTTATCAGGAGATAATATCAAACATACATTCCAAGGACATGAAATATATATATATATATATATATATAATGAATCAAACACATTTCCTGATATTGAATATTTTGGACGTCACATCCTATCATCATTATTACTATATTGAACATGACACTTCATGGCGTATGTTTTCTTATACTACATGAATAATCTTTATAAGTCTGGCTTCAAATGACTGTAATGCAATAACATTCATGGATTTTTTTATTCATCTTCTTTATAATGTTTAATTGATTTGTACTATAATTTCTTCTCATTAACATCCATATTATTTTATGAGATCTTATGAAATTTTATTTATCATATTCTTCTACCGAATAAAGTATGGAATCATTAGGTAATGCATGTATATTTTCATAATCAAGTAATTTTTTTAAATGATTCTCTTCATCTCATAAAATATTCTATGGATCTAAACTTTACTAAATATATCATGAAGTTACTCTAAAATCATGGACATTACATTGTCATAAATCCCATAAAGACCTTGGTATGATACAACTTTAATAGAAATGACATATTCAAATACATAGAACACCCTTTATAAAGTTCGTTTTATATGTATCTAACTAATTCATAAAACTAATTCTCTATTTTCTATTATTATAAGAATGATTAAAATGATTTGGATTTACTAAAGGATCTATTTATTTATTAAAATTTTATGAGTTGTATCTTGAAAATCCATATTCGTCATTTATCATGTTTCAAAGTAAATTCTCCTCTAGTAGGTTACTTTATGTTTGGTTGACTAGATAGTCATTTTTTTGACTTCCTATAGCATTCAATTTTACATGAAAAATATAATATATATATTGAGAAGGAAACCCTATGACTATTAGGTTATCGTATATTTATTTTATAATCAACCATCACATGAATTTAAAATTAGAAAATATATAATTTATTATACCATCCACTGATGGGTATACAATTGCATAATCTAAAAATTCGTCCAACCCCTTGGCATAATGAGGTATGTTTTGAGGAAAATTTATCCAAATTTTCTCCATATGTATTTTATTTTCACTCTTCTATGTATACATACAAATATAAAGTTATTAATATTTAATCAAACAAGTATAATCAATTTTTAAGATCACCCAACTTTTTTATTGACTAGGGAAAAGTATTGAATGCACAAAAACACAAATTTAATCTGAAAATGATTAAATATAACATGAATGAAATAGAAATATATATGAATAACAATTAATCTTCACAATAATAGGGTCAGATGTCATGGAATAAGGTTACTGAGGTGAGGATAGGGCAACAAATAGCATGTATGATATGGATAGATTCCTAGTAACATTAGACTCATATAGAAGTAAGGGATATAAGGGATGTATGAAGAAGGATGGGTTAGTAGGGAATGGGTATGGTATCATAAATCATTTGTGGTGGTGGTTTATAGAAAATAAGGAAAAGGGGATGTCGCCTCAAGGAAAATGGCCTTCGAGGGTGTTTTCGCGGTCGATGTTTAGGGAAGGGGGATCAGTGAGGGTCACTTGTCAGTTATCTTTAATAAGGAGTGGTGGTGGGGGGGGGGGGGGGGGGGTTGGGAATCAGTATCAAGGGAGGGGGTGATGATAAAAATTGGATAATCATTGATGGAGAGAGGCATCACCACATTTGGTGGTTGGCAATAATGTAGGTGTGCTTTGGGCATGGGTGGGTGGGGGGTTAGTTAGGGGTTTAAAAGGATATAGTGGTGAACTTAATAAAACTACCACTAAATTGAATGAATAGGGTTGATTTTTTTTTTGAAAACACAACTATATTTTATATAATTTTTAAAAAGTTTTAATTAAAATTTGTTAGAAAAAAGTTTTCTAAAATACTTCCTCTAGGACCTTGTTTTTTATGGTGAACACATGCACAAAAAATCCCCCCCAATCAGAATAAATATCCTTAAAATTCTCCTAACACCCATGAGAAATGAACTATACCTATTGATTTTACAGTCTTCTATTGATAACCCGGTCTACCTAAAAACACGGGAAGAAGTGAAGAACATAACTCTCTCTTTCAAAGTAAAATATTTATAAACCTCCAGTGAACATGTACACACCCAACCACTAAGTTACATGTATTATGTTGACTGATAAGTATTTCACATTAATAATAACATCACTATCTTGCATGTAAATAGTGAAAATACTCTAAAAAAGGAAAATAGAAACATCTATCCATTTATATTGATAGAAAATCTATAGACATTTCAAAGAAACAAGTGGGTCAAGCCCTTCAATATGGTGGAAATATATTCGAGATGATTTATCTATCCTCAATTCGATGATTGTGTGACTTTCAAAGCATAGATAAATATTCCATTTGTTTCACCGTATACTCATAAAGTGGGACTTTTAGGATATATTAACAATTTATAAAAAAATTTAATAGGAAAGAAATAATTAAAATCCAAAGATTAATACGTATTTAAAAAATTAGATTCTGAAATCCAATAATAAAAAATATATCATAAGTTTAGCTTTGACAATCAAAATTATATTTCTAATTTTTACCTGAAATTTCTAAAAATAAATATATTTTGATTCATTGATATTCTCTGTGCATTGTTTCATAAATATATATTCAATCCTTCATAGATAGACTCTAAGTAAAAAAATCTGTGAACTCCGGAATTTTTTGAATTAAAATAAATCATATAGTTTCGATGTGCAGTATAAAATTACTTGTGAAATTTTATCATTAGAGTCCAAAAAAAATTACAAATTCCATTTATTCAAATAAAACACAGTAGAAGAAGATAATTAATAAATGGTAATATTAAAAATTATTTAATATGAAAAGTTTGTATTTTTCTTATAAATATACCACAAAAATTTTATGAAAAATAACATTATCACTATTAATGATAGAGTTACATTGATTCATTTTATTTAAAAAAGATGAAGAAGACTCATAATGAGAATAATTTCAACATATAATTATTCTTTATCTAGATGTGTCACCACTACTTTGTGTTTTATATAAAGATAAAACAATCAAATTTATTAATAAGGAGTAATTATCATCTAACCATAGAGGATAAGCACCAAATAAATGTGAAGTTCAAAAATTCCTTAAAGGTAGTTGATAATGGAGATTGATTCAGTTTCATACAAAAATCATAATGATAAATGCATAGAAAATATGTTAAGGGGTGTCTATTGGGTGAGCAATAACCAATCCCTTAATATTTTAAATTCATTGAGACATGGTGCAGAGTAATCTTACACTTAATTTTTTATCAATAATATATTGTGTTAATAGTGTATTTTTTGTACACCGATACTAAAATAGGTGTATGCACATTGAACATATCTCAGTGTGGATGAACCAAGAAACACCCTTTATAATCATATGCTTTACATTCTGCATATCTTCCACATATTTTATGTGACTGAATTTGGGTGAATGATATATTCAAAGGAGTTACATAAAATTAAAAAACTAGATAGTAGGATGGATGAGGGTTAGAGAAAAAATGTTTTAATTACACCATACCATGATTCACCCCCATCATTCTTAGGGTGTTAGAGGACCTAAAACATAATCCGTAAGTCCCAAAAGGTATTACCAGAACACAGATATTATAATTTGGAGTTCAATATATAACATCTCAATTTAAATTTGTTCCATATAGATATTTAATTAGGATGTGTTATGTTTGTATGCATTCTTACGTAATGGATGGAAGAATTAAATGCTTTACTATATTAATGACTTTAGTGATTATGTATTAGATTATATACATAAATATGTTTATTTTCAATTACATGATGAAAGTGTTTTTTATGTGTATAAATAGAGTTTCTTGATTAGAGGTAGTACCTTTGAGGTATACAAATTGAACTATAAATTATGCTAGTGAATTTGATATATGTACGGTTTTTGATAATATTGATGGAAGATAAGGGGAAATATTTGTTGTGACATATTCATCAAGAGTATATTGGTAATATTATTGTGGTATGTAATAAATTGATAAATCTAGAGAAAATTTCAAAATGTTAATAAGAAAGAAGAGGATAAGTTAAAAAATGGTCTGTATGAAGAAAGACTCACTTCATGAAGTAAGTTTCAATGATTTATATTGTACATTTTTTACTAATGTTTTTTATACAACATGATTAAAAGATATTAAATTCATATTTAACCACAAAAATATTAATGTGGGTGGTGATTCTATAAAAGAATTGACAACTATATAGATTCATAATCTATATAATTATCTTATAGAGATATTTTTGTGATCAAATCCTCCCATAAGAAGGTGGATCGAATGAATATTATTCATAATTTGGATTATTATTTCATATTATAATTAGTCGTGTAGAATGAGAGGATCTAGAAGAAGGAATTTACCTATAAGGAATCAGAATAATGGGTGAAATATGAATAATAATTGTGATAATCTCAGAGAAATTATAAACAAGTTGGAAGAATAAATGACCAATGAGAAAAATTCTTAATATAAATTGATTACTCTTAAAACCCTGAAAATGATAGAGGATGAGATATGGGAATTATTCTTCTGATAGGATTTATAATATAGCTTCCCAAATATAGGAGTGGTATGTGATGATTAAGAAGACTAAAATTTTATTGAAAATGAAAAATTATAAGTTAGATATTCCTTCCATAGATACAACAACATGTAATGAATATGAAGTTATGAATCTAGAATCATTAGATAAGAATAATGTAAATTTTTTTAATCTATAAGTGAAGGTCCTTGAATGAAGGTGTAAATGTAGTGTCACTATCTTGATTTTTTTGAAACACATTGGCTGTGTGTCTAGATTCCAAAAAACACAAAAGTGGAAGAGGAATAGCTATAATATATCCATTAGGGAATGATTATACAACTTATGAATTTATTGGGATATATTTTCTACATTCTAACCACATATATGTGAAAACAGATTTTAACATATGATGTGATGACGACTCTAAGAGTAAATACCTAATTTATATGTTAAGGTGGGGGGGAAATATTAGAAGGTACAAGAATATATTTCACTAAAAAAATATTCACTAGGTTGACAAAATGTAATGAGGGAATAAAATATAGGGTAAATAATAAATTTATGGTGATATATTCATATTAATAACCATGTAGGGAAAGAAACAAATATGGTAGCTAAATAAATAAGCTTTCATTTGAGAATAAATGAAGGAAATCCACATAATTAAAGTCATAACAAGGATAAACTAGTATTAAGTGATTCTAATTGGAATCAAGCTTGAAAATTAAAAATCATTCCAATTTTTTTGGGAATTATATGATTTGGTAATGAAGAAATACTGATGGAAGACCCCACCTATTGCTTAGGAAGTATGATAATTAATTCCATTATTTTTTATCAAATATAATATATATACTAGGGGATTAATATCACTATATTGATAGATTCCATGAAAAACAAAATGGTGGATCCAAAAGGAAATAACTTGACTAATGATCACACAAGTGGTGATGCACAAGGAAGATTCACTATGAAGGCCTATAAGAAGGTTTTAAAAAAAGGATTGGTTCATCACAATAAATCAAATTCTTCTACATTAAGATGATTGGGAAGTAAAATTCTCCTAGATAATTGAACTTTCATAACTTTTATTGTAGTTAATTATGATTAATGGGGGCAAATGATACATGGGGTGAGTAATTTCAAGGTGTTAAATTCATTGTAATAATATAAATGCCACAATTGATGATTGATAAAGACCTAATGATAAGGAAATGATTTTATAAGTAGTGTTAATATAAATTCCAATTGGTACTCAATATCATTCCAATTTTTCAGGCGGTATCATGTTAAATGTGTAATACAAAAACAACATCAAGAATTTATCAATTTGTTTGAGTCCCTGAAGAAATTTTGGGGATTAACTATATGTAAACATTCTAACACCCCGACCCCAGTTACCCAGAGTCGGTGCATTATTTTAATACATTGTCATGATTATAAGGAATCAAGTCCTGCTGTACCGATTGGTTTAGCAGTCTTGGAAAATAGATTACATACATGAATGATACATTTCACTTCATAAAATACAAAACAACATAAATAATCCATTATGAATACCATTATTCATTTGGCTTAACCCTGCATATCAATCACAATACACTTCTTGGAATCCTTGGAAAAATAAAACATAGAAAGGGGTGAGCTCAGATTCTTAGTAATGATAACAATACAGCGGAAACTTTCATAAATAAGAATAAAAATTTAAGGAAATGTATAACTAAAACAAAATCCTTTTAAACATGAACATCAGAATAATATTGAAAAAATAAAATGATGTAATTCCATTTACTTATTCAAATCGATATTATACTATTTGAATAATCACATGCAATATCACTAACCACTTTCATAATGATGGAATGCATATTGCGAGACTATCATAACCACATAGTCAAGTCCTTCTGCCAAGAATACAAATAAGATTTTGTCAAGGCCTTATGCCAAGACACTAGTTTGTCTTATGAGACCTACCGATGCATCGAGGAGCTATAGAGGGCTCCACCCATAACTTATTAAGTCCAATGCATTCCTCATATAAACAGGTTTAAACATAACATAAATATTCGTATTAAAACTAGCATACGTAATGTCAATAATTTTCCACAAACCATGAATGGAATAAAAATAACACATCCACAGTCAAACATAACTCATTAAATACAATATGGAAGATTATATTGAAACAGATTAAACTCAATCTAGAATAATGAATGATATTGACATAGATGAAGATAATCATCAAAACTATTAGAGAGAAATATCCCCCATTTTCTTGAAATCATTTAAAAGTCACAGTACTTGTCAAGAATCAGTTTTAAAATAGTTTTTTGAATCAAAGTGTCCCATAACACTTTGAAAATTTTAAAAATTCAATGTCCATATAAATAAATCCTTTAAATAATTTTTAAAACATATACATTAATGACAAAGATTTAGAATAATAAATCATTAAAACCTTTAAAATGATATTTTAGTTAGAGTTCTTAACCAAAAGAGAGACACTTGAATAAAAATAATTGAGGTAATTAAAACTTTGTAATATCACGATAATGAAGGTATTCATGATATACTATGTCAAATTACATTATATACACCATATAAAAGTGATTTGGTGTATGACAACAAAGAAGTTTCAATGGAATGTAATTTGAGATGAAATCTCTTATAAAGACTGTATCCTTAGGTTAAGGATAAATCAATGACATAATTATGTGTGAAAAATATAAATACACTCAATATGATTGGATATTCAGTGTAAATCAATCATAGGACATTCACACATATTCTTGTAAAAACAACACCAATGAATTGGATGCTTAACTAAACAAATGGAGATTGAGTTAAAATTACTCTTATCAAGTTCATATTGATGACTTGAGAAATTATAAATGGTGTGATTATGTGTATAAAAAGTATATCCACAGAAAGGGGAGTGTAAATTATGACATAAGAAAATGAATAGTGATTCCACAGATAATCTTGGAGTAAAATAATCAATGAATTATGCATAAATCCGAATGAATGGAAATTGAAATTTCAAATTCCCTTATTGATTTGGTAACTTAAGAAACATAAAACCATGAAAAAATGATCATAAAATTATGATGTAAATATCCATAAATTAAGGTATATTACACAATGAATACAGTCAGGGGTAGTACACACACCACATGCATTAAATAAGTGGTGAACAATGGAAATCTCACGGAATTAAAAGTGAGATTAGAAATCCCTTACCTTGAACTTTCCTTTAGTTAAGGTTATGTTTAACCTCCTATATGAAGACCTTAGTATGTTATTGAATTATACTAGAATCATATTAATATTTATGATAGCATACATTCTTCAATTATGACTTTATACTACCCATTTAATAATAATTTCCATGTTAAATTAACATTTCGGGTAATAATCGCTTTCTTTATCATACGTGTTTTAACTTGTTACTCTTGACTGTATCACTTATATCCTGATTTAAATACTTAAATAATATAAAAAATGATTTATATATATTTATAATATAAATATGTATAGTAGACATATATAAGAAATGGAAAACACCGTTTATGGAGATGGTAGTCTGTAAGTACGCAAAAATGCTGTTTCCATTTTCATAATGTATTGAACGGAACAAAGTGAATAAAATATATGTAATTAAATATATATATATATATATATATATCTAGTATCATTATTATGTCATATATTACAAACATATTAGAAATATATATTTTTATAATTGTCGATGAATGGTGAATGTGGAAATGAATCTCATCGCGTCGTGGAGATGGTAATCCGTACGTACGCACGAGCGATAATATCATTTCATTAACGGTGTGGAATTTCATGGTATATTAATTTTACAGATACATCATCATGTTATTTTCATTATTTATATACATATTACTCAACATTATATACATCCAAATAACAAAAGTGTTGAATAACAAATTACACCACAATGTGGAGACGGTAAGCTGTACATACGCACACATGGTGACATTATAAATCATAAGATGGATAGAATAATGAATATAGTTGTGAAATATTTATAATAACACCAAATTATATTGAATATACTGGAGTTATTATTTTATAATGGAAATAACAAATAAAGAAGAAGTGGAAGAAGAAAGGAACTTGAAAGCAGGTGGTGAAATCATTACCTCTTCTTCAGGTTCTTCCTTTTGATTTGATCAAAAGGGCTCCTTAGGTTGGATTTCTGATCAAAATAAATCCTCTAGGATGAATAGAGGGAAGTTGGGAGGATATTTGTGCAGGTTTTGGCCGATCAAAATATCTTTGAATGTGTGAATTAGATTGAAGGGGGAGTTCCCTTTTATAAGAGGGGTGAGGGGTACCTTAATAAAAATTTAAAATATTTTATTATAATAAAATAATTTTCGTTTTTTAATGGCTCAAAAATGTATTATTTAAATGATAAGGTGGGGATGGGTCAAAAACCACTCAACTAATAGGTTTTAGACAGGTTTGGGTCACTATATTAACCTTTACTTTTAGATTTAACTCTTGGTTAAATAGTTTGACATTTACCATGTCTCTTTGTATTTTTATATTATATGGTTAATAAACTTACAATATACTTCCGAGAGAACCCCAAGTGGTTAATTAATGATACAAATATCATTATATAAGTATTTTGGCCAAAAATTATATTTTTAAGAATATTATATCAATTTATAATATAATATTTGTTTTAAAAACTCCTTTATGTCAATTTTGACACTATTTAATAATTGATTTTTTGTTAAAGTCTTAACAACTTTATTTATTAGAACCAAATTAATTTATGCTATCCTAAAAAGACATATTAACCAATAAAATTAGTGTATGGCATCAAAACATTCACATTATATTTATTTTAACATTTATAATTCCAATTATTTGATTGTTTCAGTAATAAGTAAAATAATACATCATTATTGTGTCATAAATAAATTTAATTATTAAATGTGTAAAAATTATAAATAAAATAAAATTATGTATTAAATTTTCTTATCTTTCTAATGAATATTAATAGTCAGAAATATAACATATATAACCTTATGTAAAAATTGTTTTTCTAAAAGATATATGCTTATGTCGTTTTTGTATTTACTTTAACTTAATTAATATAAAGTGTCACTATCACTCTAAAGTGGCTCCATGGGGTCCCAAAATCGACCCCAAGATTCTCATGGTCAGACATGTATCATCGAATAGGGTTATAACATGTGTTATTGTAATTTAATATTATTATAAATTTATTTTTTACCCTTATTTACCTGATTTACCCTCCAACCATGGTAAATAAAATATTTACCAAAGTAATTAGTCAAAATGTCTAAAAATAAAAGATACATATTTACACAATTTGGACCTACTAAATATAAATATGGAATCCATTTTTCTAAATTCAAAACAGAGAAGTGGCAGAAATTAATTTAAAATTAATTCCCTTTGTCAAAACAAAAAACGTGTTTTTAAGAAATAATAACTATCAAAAGATTGGCACTTGCTTATGTCCTGTTTAAATGTGAAATTATGTACAATGACCAAAATTGGATTAAATAGTAGAAATATAATCTAATTATACTTTAAAATCACCCAAATTTATAATTTATTACTATTAATTATTTCGATTAAAAAAGTTGTTATTAATTAAAATTTAGTAATTTTTACTGTTTATAAAAATATTAAAGTTATCAGAAAAGTACCAAAAATTCACACTAAGCTAATTTCGATATTTAGAATCCAAAAATGAAGTCTATTTTGAATGATAAAATTTATAAAATTTCAAAAATTGGGTACTACTATTCATAATGGCTAGTTTGATTGGTTGTGGTGTGTGTTAGAACTCGAAGGTGTGTACAACACATGCTACTATATTACTGAAAGAGAAGCATACCATGGAATATTGGGGTGTTACATTCTCCCCACCTTCAAATAATTTCTTCCTCGAAATTTCTAGAATAATACCTCATGAAAATACTCAGGCGGTTCTTCATCATAAGTTCCTCGGGTTCCCACGTTGCCTCTTCCATCTTATGGTTTATCCATAGAACTTTTACCAAACAAGTTGTCCGGTTTCTCAGCACTTGTTATCTCATATCAAGAATCTTGACAGGCTCTTCAAAATAAGACAGATCGGGTTCCAGTTCTGATTCCTCATAGGTGAGTACATGCGTTGGGTCAGGCTTGTATTTTCTCAAAAGTGATACGTGGAACACATCGTGATATTTGGAGAGACTTGACAGAATTTACAAATGGTAAGCTACAGCCCCAATTTGTTCTAGAATTTCTAAAGGTCCTATGTACCTGGGACTC
Organism: Viscum album; assembly: GCA_963277665.1. NCBI lineage: Eukaryota > Viridiplantae > Streptophyta > Magnoliopsida > Santalales > Viscaceae > Viscum > Viscum album. The sequence goes on from OY728166.1 coordinate 790,792,734, forward strand.
AATTTTCCCTTCTTACCGAAATGTATATTACCCTTCCATGGATATACCTTTAAGAAAACATGATCTCCTACATTAAATTCCAAATCCTTCCTTCGGTTATTGGAACAACCCTTCCGCCTACTTTGAGCTACTTTGATGTGGGTTTTGATTACCTTCACCTTTTCCATAGTTTCCTCCACATGTTCTAGTCCTACAAGTTTTCTTTCACCAACATCATCCCAACAGGTTGGTGGGTGACGTCTCTTTGGGTATAAGGCTTTATATGGAGCCATCTGAATACTTGGATGGAAGCTATTATTATAGGAAAATTCTACCAGAGGTAAATATTAATCCCACATACCTTGAAAGTCAAGTGAGCATGATCTAAACATGTCTTATAAGGTTTGAATATTTCGTTCTAATTGTCCATCACTTTGGGGGTGGTAAGCAGTGCTCAAATGAAGTTCAGTATCCAGGGCTTTCGGATGACTTTTCCAGAATCTTGATGTAAAACGTGGATCAAAATCAGAAACAATTGATAGGGGCACTCCATGAAGTCTTGCATGTTCATTAATATATAGTCTTGATAGATGTTCAAGTGGTAGATCTTCTCTTATAGAAAGAAAATGTGATGATTTGGTAAAACAATCAACAATGAACCATATGTCATCGTTCCTTCTAGGAGTATTTGGTAGTCCCATGAAAATTTCCATCATAATATTATCCCATTTCCTCTCTAGTATGGGAAGAGGTTGCATGAATCCTCGAGGATGTTGCCTTCTAGATTTCACTTGTTGACACACCATACATCTTGACACAAAATCAGAAATATCCCTCTTCATGTTGTCCCACCAAAAATGTTCCTCCAAATCACTAATCATTTTGGTTCTCCCAGGGTGTATAAAGAAATTCAAACTATGAGCATCATCCAACAATTCCATTTTTAGATCAGGTATATCGGGAATAAAAATTCTCTTCCCAAATGTCATAATTTCATTTTCATACACAAAGTCACTCAACATTTCGTCATTCATAGCTTTAATCTTCTTTTGAAACTCTTCATCACCGGTGTGTGACCTCTTTATCCTTTCTAGTAAAGATGGTTTGGAAACAATTTGAAAAAGAATTATTGTATCACCTTCCATGGATATTCCCATATCCATCTTTACTATATCCATATATATAAAATTATTTTAAACTATAATCTTGTTCAAAACTCAATGATACTTTATACTAAAAGCATCTTCAACCTTATTTTATTTTCCTGGGTGGTAGTGTATAGTGAAATCATAATCCTTGAGTAGTCCAAGACATCATCTTTGCCTCATGTTGAGTTCTTTTTGTGAGAAAATATACTTCAAACTCTTGTGATTGGTATATATCTCACATTTTTTACCATAGATATAGTGTATCCAAATCGTCAAAGAAAATATTACAACTTCCAAATCAAGATCATGAGTAGGATAGTTTGTCTCATGAATTTTCAGTTGTCGTGATGCATAGGCAATAACTATATCATTATGCATAAGGACACAACCAAGTCCTTTCTTCGATGCATCACTATAAATAAGAAACCCATCATTCCCCGATGGTAGAGTCAATATAGGAGCATTGAATAATCTTCTCTTCAGTTCTTCAAATATTTTTCACACTATTTTGTCCAAATAAATTTATCCCCTTTACGTGTGTGCTTCGTTAATGGGTTAGCCAACTGGGGAAAATTCTAAACGAAACGTCGATAATAACCTACTAAACCAATAAAACCGCATACCTCAGTTATACTCGTTGGTGCTGTCCATTCTTTGATTGTCTCGGTCTTTGAAGGATCAATGAAAATTCCATCCTTAGTGACAATATGTCCAAGAAAAGAAATCCCCGGAAGCCAGAATTCACACTTGCTAAACATCCCATATAATTCATGTCTTCTAAGAGTCTTCAGGATAATGCACAAGTGATTTTCATAATCTTCATAGCTTTTGGAATATACCAAGAAATCATCAATAAATACCACTACAAAATCATCAAGATATTCCTTGAAAACTCTATTAATTAGATCCATGAATACATAGGGTGCATTAGTCAATACAAAAGGCATTACTGTAAATTCGTAATGCCCGTACCTAGTTCAAAATGCTGTCTTCGGAATATCTCCCTTCTTCACACACAACTGATGGTATCCAGATCGAAGGTTAATCTTTGAGCAGTATTGTACTCCATGCAGTTGGTCAAATAAATAATCAATGCGAGGTAGAAGATATTTGTTATTTATTGTTATAGCATTGATTTCCTTGTAGTCGATACATAACCTCATAGATCAATCTTTCTTCTTAACAAAAAGGATAGGGGCTCCCCTAGAGAAACACTAGGGAAAATAAATCCCTTATTACTCAATTCTTCTAGTTGTTTATTTATTTCAACTAATTCCACAGTGTCCATTCTATAAGGGGTCTTTGATATTGGCCTTGAACCGGGAATTAAATAAAAGGAAAACTCAATTTCCTATTCTAAAGGATGTCCAGGTAAATATTCTAGAAACACATAAACATATTCTAACACGATAGGTACATCCTCTATTTGAACATTCCATTCCTCAACCAAAGTTATTTCATTCTCTTCCTCCCCAATAATTGAATTTAGTTGAACTAGTGGGGGTGGATCTAGATAAGAATCAGGTGGTGACGATTATTTTCAAAAGATAAGGTGTTCTTTATCATCACCATAAAAAATCATAACCTCCTTCTTCTTACAATAAATCTTCACATCATGGTCCTAAATCCAATCCATACCGAGGATTATATCAAATTCAATCATGTGTATGACGATGATATCAGCAGATACATGAAATTTATGTGCTCCAATGGGGACTGATTCACAAAACGTTGTTGCAATGATACTTCCCTTATGATTTTTTACTGACAAATCCCTTCTTAAATCAAATTGTAAATATCTAATTTTCTTATTAAAATGGGAAGATAAGAAACAATTCGATGACCCAGAGTCAAATAAACCATTTACTAACCTTGAGGAAACCATTAAATTACCTACCACCACATTTTTCGGGGCTTCAACCTCAACAGTAGTGATTGCATAAGCTTGGCCTTGATCCTTGGCCTTTTCTGAGGTCTGTTTCCCTGACACTTAGGAAATTCATTTTCATAATGTCCCATATCCCTACAATTGTAGCATTGAACATTGGTAGCGTATTTCTTTCCTTTACAATCACTAGCTAGATGGCCATTCTGTCCACATTTGTAGCATACCCCTTTTCCTTTTAGACATGCACTGGGGTGTTTCCTTCTGCAATTATCACAGGGTGGAAATTCAATTATTCAATTCTTCCTTGTTTCCTTATTTTCTTTCCCAGAGTGTTCAACAGATCTATTCTTCTCTTTCTTTGATTTAATGTCATAAGACTTAGAGAATTCCTTTTCTGTCTAGATAGCACATGAGACAATATCATCGTATGATGAGAAGGATTGTGATACTAATGCTCGACGGAGAAATGGTTTTAACCCATAAAATAAATGATCAATCTTACTTATTTTGTAACGAATATAATCTATAGCATGCCTCGCTACCCTTGTAATGTTATCTTCATTCTTTGCCACATTCTCATCCTCCTTTTTCCTCAGACTCAGAAATTTCCTTTCCATATCTGCTCGATGGTCACAAGGAAAGTATTTTTCTATGAAAATCTCTTTGAACTCCCTCCATTCCATATTTGATACTTCATCATCTTTATTTGTGTTTGGAATCAATGACCACCATTGATCAGCATCTCCAGTGAGACGCTAAACTGCCATGATAACTTTTTCCCTTTCACTACTCCCCAAGGAATGGAATATTTTTTCTAAGGAATTTATCCATTGCTCAAATACTAATGGATTTGTACTCCCTTTGAATGTTGGGGGTTGTTGTCTCATGAAGTGATATAACATTGATCCTCCACGTTGTGGATCTGGGTGCTCTATACGGGTAAGGTTACTATTCATAACAAGAGTGAGTTGTCCTAGTATAGTGATTAGCTGATTAGAACCAGTTGCATCACCAGATCCACTATAATTATCATGAGAAGGAGGGAAATACCTACACATAGTTTGTGTAGTGATACGGTTTCCAATCCTTCCACTAGGAACCATTTCTAAAAATGGAATATAGTAGATTTGTTTATGAATTGCAATACATAAATCCAAACTTGTACAACACTTAACATGAATTGAACAATTAATGGATATAATTTATAATCATAAAAATGTTTTCTTTAAGGAAGTATATATTCATAAACCCCACATAATGGTTTGTATAGAAAAAGAAAATTATCCTAAGCATATTCCCCTGGGAGTGTTCTAACCAAGAGTACAGTAAGGCCCGTTGTTGTGCACCAGTTCCCGTTCGAGTCTAGCTCAAAGTGGTGCTTTTGGGTTTTACCCCTTGGTACATCTGTGCCAGAGCTACCTCTACCTGCTCGTATCTAGACATGGATGTATTGCTTGGAAAACTCACAAAATCACTACAATACCAAAATTCTAGGAATTTCTTCTATACTAATCCTCAAATTCTATCTTAGGGGTATGTGCTCTAATTAGAGTTTATCTATATCTAGTTTCCAAGGAATTTACTAAACTTCCTCTGATACCAACGGTAACTCCCCGACCTCAGTTACCCAAGGTCGGTGCATTATTTTAATACATTGTCATGATTACAAGGAATAAAGTCTCAAAGTATAGATCAGTTTAGCAGTCTTGGAAAATAGATTACATACATGAATGTTACATTGCACTTCATAACATAAAAAACAACATAAATGATACTTTATGAATTCCATTATTCCTTTGGCTTAACCCTGAATATCAATCACAATACCCTTATTGGAATCTGGGAAAAATAAAACATAGAAAGGGGTGAGCTCATATGCTCAGTAAGAAGAACAATAGAGCGAAAACTTTCATCAATTATCATAAACATTTAAGGCAATGTATAACTAAAACAAAAGCCTTTTAAACTAGAACTTCAACATAATATGAAAAAAAATAAAATGAAGTAATGCCATTTTCTTATTCACATGGATATTCTTCTAATCTAATAATCACATGCAATGTCACTAACCACTTTCATAATGATGGAATGCATAATGGCAGACTATCATAACCACATACTCAAGGCCTTGTTCCAAGACTACAAATAAGATTTTGTAAAGGCCTTGTTCAAGAAACTAGTATGTAGCATGAGACCTACTGATTTATAGAGGAGCTATAGTGGGCTCCACCCGTCACTAACTATGTCCAATGCATTCCTCATATGTACAGGTTTAAACATAACAAAAAAATTTGTATTAAAACTAGCATAAGTAATGTAAATTATTTATCCACAAACCATGAATGGAATAAAAATAGCACATCCATAGTCAAACATAATACATTCAATACAATATGAAAGATTATGTTGTAACAAATTAAACTCAATCATGAATAATTAAGGATATTGACATAGATAAAAATAACCATCAAAACTATTAGAGAGATATATCCTCCTTTTTCTTAAAATCATTTAAAAGTCACACTGTTTGTCAAGAAGCCATTTAAAAACAGATTTTTTGAATCAAAGTGTCCCACACCACTTTGAAACTTTTAAAAGGAATTTTAATTTCAAAACATCAATGTACATATAAATAAATCCTAAAAACCATGTTTAAAACTTGGACATTAATGAGAAAGATTTAAAATAATAAATCTTTAAAACATTTAAAATGATATTTTAGTTAGATTTCCTAACCAAAAGAGAGAAACTTGAATACAAATAATTGACGTAAACAAAAAATTGTAATATCATGAGAATAAATTCATTCATGATATACTATGTTAGAGTACATTATATACACCATATAAAAATGATTTGGTGTATAACAACAAAGAAGTCTCAATGGAATTTAATTTGAGATGAAATCTATTATAAAGACCGTATCCTTAGGTTAAGGATAAATCAACGACATAATTATGTGTGAAAAATATAAATACACTAAATATGATTGGATATTCACTATAAATAAATAATATTACATTCACACATATTCTTTTAAGAACAACACCAATGAATTGGATGCTTAATTTAACAAATGGAGATTGAGTTAAAATTACTCTTATCAAGTTCATATCGATGACTTGAGAAATTATCAATGGAGTGATTATGTGTATCAAAAGTATATCCATAGAAAGGGTAGTGGAAATTATTACATACACAAATGAATAGTGATTCCACACATAATCTTGGAGTAAAATAATTAATGAATAATGTGTAATGCCGAATGAATAGAATTTGAAATTTCACATTCCCATATCGATTTGGTAACTTACGAAACATACACCCACGAAATAAGGATAATAAAATGATGATGTAAATATCCATAAATTAAATTATATTAGACAATTAATATAATCATGGGAAGTACACACACCACATGCAATAAATAAGTGGTGAACAGTGGGAATCTCACTGAATTAAAAGTGAGATAAGAAACCCCTTACCTTGCACTTTCTTTTAGTCGAGGGTACGTTTAACCTTCTGTATGAAGACAATAGTATGTTATTAAATTATACCAAAATCATATTAATATTTATTATATCATACATTACTCATTTATGACTTTATACTACCCATTTAATAATAGTTTCCATGTTAAATTAACATTTCAGGTAACAATCGCTTTCTTTATCGTACATGTTTTAACTTGTTAATCTTGATTGTATCACTAAAATCATGATTTAAATACTTACAGAATATAAAAAATGATTTATATATATTTAGAATATAAATATGTATAATAGACATATATATGAAATTGAAAACACTGTTTATGGAGACGGTAGTCCGTACGTACGCATAAACGATGTTTCCATTTTCATAACGTATTGAACGGAACTACGTGAATAAAATATATGTAAGTAAATATATATATATATATATATCTCCAGTATCATTATTATGTCATATATTACAAACATATTAGTAATATATATTTTTATAATCGTCGACGAATGGTGAATGTGGAAATGAATCTCATCGCGTCGTGGAGATAGTAATCCATACGTACGCACAAGTGACAATATAATTTTCATTAATGGTGTGGAATTGAATGGGATAATAATTTTACAGAGCAATTATCATGTTATTTTCATTATTTATATACATATTACTCATCATTTTATCCATCCAAATAACATAGTGTTGAATAACAAATTACACCACGGCGTGGAGTCGATAAGTCGTATGTACGCACACATGGTGACATTATCAATCATAAGATGGATATAATAGTGAATATAGTTGTGAAATTTTTATAATAACATCACAGTATATAGAAGCTACTGGAGTTATTATTTTAGAATAGAATTAACAAGGATAGAAGAAGTGGAAGAAGAAAAGAACTTGAAAGAGGGTGGTGAAATCATTACATCTTCTTCGGGTTCGTCCATTTTGATTTGATCAAATGGGCTACGTAGGGTGGATTTACGATCAAAATAAGGCCTCTAGGATGAATTTAGGGAATTGGGGAGGATATTTGGGGAGGGTTTTGCCAAGAAAAATGGCCTTGAAGGTGTGAATTAGAGTGAAGGGGGAGTTCCCTTTTATAAGAGGGGTGAGGGTCACCTTAGGAAAAACATAAAATATTATTTTATAATAAAAGAATTTTCTGATTATAATGGCTAAAAATGTATTATTTAAAATATAATGTGGGTATGGGTCGAAAACCACTCAACCAATAGGTTTTAGACAGGTTTGGGTCTCTATATTAACCTTAACATTTAGATTTAACTCTTTATTAAATAGTTTGACATTTACCATGTCTCTTTGTATTTTTATATTATATGGTTAATAAATTTACTATATACTTCAAAAAGAACTCCAAGTGGTTCATTAATGATACAAATATCAATATATATATGTCTTTCAACCAATCCTTATATTTTTAGGAATATTATACAAATTTATTATATAATATTTGTTTTACAAACTCGTTTATGTCAATTTTGACACTATTTAGTAATTGATTTTCATTAAAGCTTTAAAAACTTTATTAATTATAAAACAATTAATTTAATCAATCCTAACATGTCATATTAACCAATAAAATTCGTGTATGGCATCAAAAATTTCAAATTATATTTATTTTAACATTTATAATTCCAATTATTTGATTCTTTCATTAATAAGTACAATACTGCATCATTATTGTGTCATAAATAAATTTAATTATTAAATGTGTAAATTTTTTAAATAAAATACCATTATGTAGGAAATTGTTTTATATTTATAATTAATATTTATAGTCAAAGATATAACATATATAACCATATGTAAAAATTGTTTTGCTAAAAGATATATGCTAATGTCATTTTTGTATTTACTTTAACTTAATTAATATAAAGTGTCATTATCAATTACAAGTAGCTCCATGGGGACCCAAAATCGACCCAAAGATGCTCATGGTCGGAAATGTATCATCAAATATGGTTAGGACAGGTTTTAGGGTAAATTGATATTATTATAATATTATTTTTTACCCTTATTTACCGGATTTACCCTTCAACCATGGTAAATAAATTATTTACCGAAGTAATTATTCAAAATCTATAAAAATAAAGTTTACCTATTTACACAATTTGTACCACCTAATTATAAATATGGAATCCATTTTTCTAAATTCAAAACACAGAAGTGGCAGAAATTAATTTAAAATTAATTCCCATTCTCAAAATAAAAAGCGTATTTTTAAGGAATAATAACTATCAAGAGATTGACACTTTCTTATGTCCAGTTTATATGTGAAATTATGTCCAATGACAAAAATTGGATTATATGGTTAAAACATAATCTAATTATACTTTAAAATCACTCAAATTCATAATTTATCAATATTAATTTTTTCGATTAACAAAGTTGTTTTTAATTAAAATTTAGTAATTTTCACTATTCATCAAAATATGAAAGTTATCAAAAAAGTACTAAAAATTCACCCTAAGTTAATTTCGATATTCTGAATCAAAAAATGAAGTTAATTTTGAAAGATAAAATTTATAAAATTTCAACAGTGGGTATTACTATTCATAATAGCTAGTTTGATTGGTTGTGGTGTGTGTTAGAACTCGAGTTGCATACAACACACGCTACTGTATTATTCAAAGAGAAGCGTACTATGGAAGCTTGGGGTGTTTAAAACATGTCCACAATAATGGAGGATTTTATGTTACGTTTTTTTTGATCTAAAAAATGATAATGTTTGATTTTTTTGAAGATATAAAAATCTACATAAAGGAGACTCCCATGATGTGTATTGATTATTAAAATTGATGATAGAGATGAGGTTTTCAAGGGATATTGGTATTGAATATTCAATGTATAATTTTGTTAATTGAAAAAGGGTATACAACCTATTATGGAAGAAAAAACACATATTATAATTATTATCACATGTATTAAATAAATTTGTATTAATTAGTTCAACATGTTGTATGATTAACATGATTTGTGCCTTGATGTTTATTTTTTATGATCTTATGAAGGTTTGATTAATATTATATGGATAATTTTTAATGGAATCCAAAGATTAATTATCATTTTAATGGAAGAAAGAGTGTATAATGGATGACATTATTGTTATTAACTTATACTTTTATATTTTACAACATGATTCGACAGAGTAGGATTAGAAGAATTATTTATGACTCATTGTCATGTGGTAATTATACCATCTAAAATAAATTTATTTGGAAGTGATGCAATAATTTTTATTTTTCTGAGATTGAAAAAATCATTACATTTCTATAATATGTGGAAATAGACAAGTGTTTTTAGAGCCCTTGGTAACAGAAATTGTGGTATCATTTATGGGGAGTAGTTTCAGAGTAAGGGTTTAAGTATTATCAATTAGTAAATTATATATTAAGAAAAATAAACAAGGGGAAAATAAATCTAATATTTTGATACTGGTTGATAAATCCAATTTTTTAAAGAGAAATAAAGTGGATAAACTCAGTTGAAATCAGTGAGGTATATGGTATAGATTTACCAAATGGTAAGAATTGTTGAAAGTAGAAGATATATTAATCTATATTTCTATGAAATGTGGTGAATGAAATCATGTTTCACTTCTTTGGAACCAAATGATAAGTAAAAAAATATGATAATATAGATATTATTATGGTTTTGGAGATTAAGATAATGAGAAATCTTATTGTATTTAAATATAGTGCATAAATTGTACCAAAAAATGGTGAGTCAATATATAAGTGTTGATTAAGATACCGTTATGTAATCATGTGAAATTGGGTTAGAATAAGGAAGAGAAACTTGGACAAAGACCCTTTGTATTTTATTTTCTAAGGGGGAAGAAATAATGAACTATAAATCTATACATTTATTAAAAGCATTTAGTTCCAAATTATGCATAAAGATTAATAAAATAATTAAAAATAAAATCCAAATGGGGTGATTATTTTAACTAATGGGTTATAATGGATTTTTTTATCAATTAACAATAGATATGATACATGGATACCAAGAAGGAAGTGTATGGAAATAATGTCAACCAAGTGTCATAGTGTTGGATAGTAAATTAACATAAAATGATAATTAGATTAATTTTATAAATTGAGTTGAGGAATTGAAGTCACTATAGTGACTACATGGAACTATGAATAACATAATGTGAAGGAAAACCTATTAGGAAATACTAATGAATATTTTTGGTGTTGAAACATTCTTGGTGATTGATATATTTTTATGTGACTTTGACAGATGATTTGATGATAGATTATTATTTATCATCACATAACAAGATATTGGAAGGCATATGAGTATTATTGGGGTAATTTAGAGATGTACAAAGGAATTTTGGTAAATTAAAGGATAACAATGTTATAAAGATGTGTTAAACATGCAATAATAAAGTAAAAGTGAGGAACTAGTCATGGAAGTTGTCATTATAGTGCTTGTAATTTAATGTAATAATTTCTGCATTCCATAAAATTTGGAACCACACAATAAAAGATACCATTGTGATGATTTAAAATGAGTATAAATATGTTTAAATAGTTAAGCTATGAGTTTTTTTTCATTTAAGTACGATGAAAGATGAAATGGGATTTAATGCTTCATCACACTGTTGTGGTGGTAATGGTATCAAGATTTAAATATATGTGAAATAGTTAGTTATCCATTGTACAAGGTAGGATATACATCATAATCTCAATTGATGAACTAGAAATATTTTCTTATACTGGGCCATGCAACAAATCATGGTGTGGTACATTTAATGAATAAATGTATGAAACAACATATAGTGATACATAAATTTCTTTATTCAATTTGGTGTTAAAAACTGGAAGGAAATATAGGATTTAATAGAATGTTATTTCATAATTCAAGTCATTTTAGATATTGGGTTTCATTGAAATGAATTGGAGAGGTTAAAGAAGACACTACATGAGGATTGGTGCTAGTAATTTTACATGAATACTGGTTATATCATGGTCAATATATTATTATGATGCGGTCAGTATCAACATGCTTTAGACACTGTAGGTCAAGGATGGGACTGATTGATCTAAACCATGGTGAAAAACTGACCACAATAGGGGGTTGTAGATCTAGAAAAATAAAATATTTTTACTGACTTTAAAACCCAAAAGATATGACATTAGTATTATATGGTTGACTTATTATTTATTGATTTATACAACCACACTAATTAATATTGGAAACCTGGATTGATTATAAAGAATGAGATGTGGGAGATTTGATCATGACTATCTATTGAATGGTTAGATGTTATATATCCCTTATAAAAGTTATTTGGACCATCGTAGATGTTAGGAAAAAATACTAACCTATTAATTTTTAGGAGAGGAGTATGAGAGGATATTATTAGATAGAATTACCTTGAACACATTTATCTCATTGGAGGAAGGGTATCATGAAAATTAAGATCAAGTGAATCATTAGGTATAAAAGTGATGAATATGTACTATAATGAGAAAAATTTCAACAAATAATTATTCTTTGTCTGAATTTGTTATTCCTGTTGTGATTTTTTGTGAATTTAAGACGGTCAACCCTATCTTTAAGGAGTAATTATCACTTGAACATGGAGGAAAAGTAGTACAGTTACGTGAAGTTCAATTTTGAATCAAAATAATAGTTATGGTGTTAAAAATACAGCTTCATGCACATACTAATAATATCCCTACATGATTATAAAATGATTAATTCATTGAATTAGTTTATAAATAAGGAGTCAAAGGATTTTTTCTTGCGTGAGTGGTGAATGAGACCTAAATATTATAAATAAAGCATCTCATGGAATTTAGTTACCCTGAAAAAAATTTAATCCAGCACATTAGTGAGATGATAATGGGTTTTAGTAGATTGAATCATCTCCATGTGTATACACCTTTGACATATCCCAATGTGGGAAAACCATGTAAAGTCATTTATGTTCATACAATTTTCATTCTATTATTGACTTATAAAATCTATGTGGTTTAATTCATGAGAAGGATTTGAAATGTGTTCGTTTAAACAATGGAAGAATATTCAATAATAGATGGTGGTTGAGATAATATGTTTTAATTGAACAACTACCTGATTAAACTTCCCCACATGGTGCCTTAGGAAAATCATAATAACCACTTAGTCATAGTAGATATGGTAGAATAAAATAATAAATATAACACATATGGTATAATGGGATGATGTATATCCACCAGTTGAATGAATATACTTGTTTGGTCTTGAGTTGGAATGATATAGGCACTCCCATAGTTTAACACAATAGTAGGATGAATGGATTATCACAAGAAATAATAATAAAATGGGTGAGTGTTATATAACCATAAATAATAGTAATGGTGAATGAATCATCACCTCTAATGAAATAGTATAAGGTTTAAATATTTCCACAAGTCACAAAATAGTAGTGGGTAAATGGGTCAACACCATAATCACTAAAAAAAGGGAATTAGTCATCACCATATACTTAATGGACAAAAAAATTTGGTTCATTTTTTTTCTAAGAAAATTTGATTTTCAATCTTGGATAGGTGATTATTTTTTGAATTTGTAATCAAACCATAATTTATAGTGTTTTTTCACCTATAGGAGATGTTTTTGGATATGGATCTAGCCGAGAGAGATGTTTTGGGTTTTCTAGTGGGTGTTAGAGTGGGTTTGGGGGGGGGGGGGCTGTCCCTTTTTATGTTGGAATATAAACATAAGATTCATTTTGTGACCCTTAGGTAATACCATTATTGTGATGCAATGAGGGGAATCAATGAAAGGGATTGAGGGTCACGTAATGAGTTATAGAGTGCGGGTAATTACACCATGATGTTTTAGTGTCCACACATTGAAGGTCTGACCCACATATGGTGGTTATACACCATGAACTAGAAGGGTCATTTTATAATGATGTTTGACCAAGGGTATTGGACACTCTTACTCGAGGGTGGTTTTCCTGTGACCCCCATGGTCATGACATGAACCATTCCTAGAAGTATTTTTAAGGGAGGGTTCATTGTCTATTGATGTGTTAGTGGAATGGGGAGAATAATTTTAGATATCTCATATTCTCCATTGGTTATCCTTTAATATGGGTTATCTGGTAGTGATTTTTTGTAAATAATTGAGGTATGATCAATCCCTTTATGTTTATTATTCTTTCCCATTGCCACTATTATATTTTTTGGTTTCCCTAATTATGGGTTTTAAGAGATGATTTCACAAAATCTAGGTGAATTCATCTCACTTGATGGAGTTTTTTACGAGGATCTTAAAGGTGGTACTAAGGGGAGGTATTTAGGCCTCCATTAATTCTTTTACTTGAGGTATGTATCATGTGGTTTTATTTAATGTTTTTGTTGAGATTGTGTGAAATTAACCATTAGTTTAGGTGTATATTTTAGGCTATTTCTGTATCCTAGGTCAGGGTGTGTGTTTAAAGTTGACCACTCTCTATTGAATTTGGTTTCAATGTCTCTTACTCACTCTATGAATTTGGCGTTGATTATAACAATTTTGGGTTTTGGTTATAAATTTTTAGTTTATTAATTTAATATTGTTTGAGGAAGAGATATGTGATAATGGATTCATAAGATATTTGTATGAGCCTAAGATGATCTATAGATTGTTGGTTGAAGAAGGTGTCCTTTACGAAATTGAGTCACTTGATTATTTGAAATTTTATGTTCATCTTCCATAATTTGCAATATTTTTTATATATTTCATTATTTGTGTTCTCATGACCAATGTTTCAGATGAGATCATGTCAGTTTATTATTCGACATGGACCAAATAACTTATTAAATGGTTCGATAGTGGAACCCTGGATGAACAAGTGATGATACACCATTTTAAGGATTTATTGGTGGAGTGTGTGGGATTTCAAATAGAAAATTTTTTCCTTTCTAAAATGTATTTCAAAAAGGTGTTTGAATTGAATGATAATTTTAATGGATAATGGGATACCATAAAAATGGATTTGGGAATGGTATTTAGAAATGTATGGTGGATTTTCAAAAGTATGTTTTGATGGATTTTGGTATAAGTAATATTTTTGGGAAGATGGATTGAGATCAATTTTTAAATGATTAAAAAAATTATAATTCTACTTGGGTTTTAAGGGAAACCTAGAAGTGAATGTTTTAAAAGTTGTTTTGGAAGGTATGACCCAATGCGGGTGAATCCTTATTTTATAATGAATGATTATGTTATGTGTTACTTGTTTTTGATTTCTTTATTGTTTGTGTTTATTAACTGATTATAACTATGTGTGTGTGGGTGAAGAATATTTTGTTTTTGTATTAATGCACAGGTTAGGTGATGATGTTCATGTTAACCCTCAGAGGGTAAGGATGGGTCTTAAGGACCCTAGTGGGTTCCATTATGGGAGGGATGATATTCACTAGATTATATCATAATGTCTTTTTGGGTGTGACCAAGGTAGTTTAGTGATATTATATTGAAAGGAGATATGGTAAAAGATATGTGAGAACTATAACCCCAGGGACTAGCACTGAGATGATTTATTTGTGAGATCGAGTGATGGAAATCATTTCATATTTGTTCTTATATGTGTGTGAAATCCTAGGAGACCTTAAGTACACTGTGGTTTGAGATGAGATGTGTGTCCTCCATTTAGTGTGAAGTGATGATAATGGTACTTCCTATGTGACATCCCATGAGTAAGAAGGGATAACCAAGATACCTGATGTGAAAACTACCCAGAACATCTAAGAAGTTGTCAATAGTTGACCTGACACCCTACAATTCATTTTCAATTATGTGTTGTGGGATTATATGAAACCCTATCTAGAGACATTGGGTATGGGTTGATTTTTTAATGTGGCAACCATTTTTTAGTTCTGACATGGAGACGAAGATGGTGTGGTCAGTTGTCATAGAGACCAGATTAGCATAAGACAAACTAAAATTTATTATTTTATGTGAATTGTGTGTTATGTTTATAGGTTTCATACACATCCACTTGACCCAAATAGAAATAAAAATAGTTGGTACATTAGGTATTACTACTAGGTTATTTCACTCACCCCTACCAACATAAAAGGAATGGATGTTGATGTATAAGGGTAGACCTTCATTTTATCTCTTAGGTCATATGTATTGTATTGAGCTAGACACATGGTTAAATTTAAAATTTGTGGGGACCAAGGGTCTCATCAAATTTTTTTGTGGATTGTTCCTCGGGAAAAAATATTTTATTTTTATTTATTATTCATCATATATAAAATAGTTCTCAAATATTTATTTTAATGATGGAATTTTTATCTATTCCTACTATATTATATAATATTTCATCATATATATACTTTTTTTACTTTATATTATAAACTATGGGGGCCGTCTTAGCACCCTATTATGTATATTGGTGTTTTGGGATACCCGTTATATATAAAGGTCCTGATGAATTTTTCATTGATTCATATATGACTCTTAGAACTGTTTTTATAGATAATCTTCACCTATTGCAATTTTAGGCCCTCACCACTAGTTGGTAGCCTCTAGCACATGGGGTGACATGTTGAATGTCATGTGGTGACCCTTTCTTGGTATCAATTTGGTTTATTTGGAATGGGGAATAAAAAATGGTGTTAGAGTGTTTTTTGGCATGTAATTGTTTTTTTAATGGTGTAGATAAGTTATTAGGAAGCTGGAAGTAGATTGAGTGCATGCCTAAAAAGCATGACATTAATTAAAACATATGTTTTTTTTATTTCAATTATTAGTAATATGAACTCTAGGATGAGTTAGGTGATGGATTGGACTGAGGATTAAAAAATAAAATAGATGATACATATGATGAGTCATAGGTCATAGTTGTGTACCAGAAAGTTATTCATGCATCATAATTCATTCATTATTATTGAATGATACATTTTCATATAATTTGTTTTGATTGTAATGTTTCCTCATTAGAATCCAGTATTAATCAAATCTATTAATAGTAAAATTTATGTTTTCTTGATTACATTAAAAAGGGTGATAATATTATTATAATTTAACGGAAATTTTATTCATTGATTATGTTTGTGAGTGTTTTTCCCCTATAGGGAAATGATCTTTTGGATTGTATATTTTTTTTAAAAATAGAAATAAAATATTGTATAGTGGAATGATATATGAAAATAATTATTTTTAAGTTGGTTTTAAAAGTAAATTATTAAGGATTTAGTGATTTTGAAATGGATGGGATTCTTGGGATTTCAAAAAATCTTAGGAAAATTGTTTTTGAAATAGGATTTTAAAATAAATGGGTTCTTAGGAAAAAGAGTCTGTCTAGTCTAGTAATTTTATGATTTATGTTTTTAATGAAATTCCTTATATTCCAAGGGATTTTTTAGAAACTCAGTTAAGTTCTAATATGTGTGAAATTATTTGAAAGGGTTCTTAAAATAAGTAACATATGCCTATGTAAACTAGATTTCATGGTTTTTAATTCCTTTTAAAGAGGTGACCTAATACAAGAATTTTTTTATTGAACTATATGTCATGTTTGTTTATAATGACTAAGGTGAAATTGGTGAGTGTATAACTATCTTGATCTAGTGATGGGTAAAAAGAAACTAGTTCATATAGAGAAATTTATTTCCTGTTTTTCAGTGATGGATTGTGGATGGACAAAGTGTTTGGATTATGAATTTGGAAGGATTTTCAGGATTATTCAAATAGATTCATGTGTTTGGGGCCAATGGGACACATATATGTTGTTGGGATCAAGTAGCTAGATGTGGATTTCAGTTGGATCCATGGGTTGGATCTATTGGTTTGGGGTCTTGTAGAAGATTATTACGGAGGTTCACATTATTAGGTGGAATTAAACATTCTTAATAGAGTCTTATAGTAGAGAGATACGTAAAACCCGATATGATTCAGTTTTTGTCACTTAAGTCTTTTATTATGGATAGGGGTGGTTGATAAATACATTGGAAAATTGTTATTGGTGGTTCATGTAAAAGCCCTTGTAGGAGTAGGTATTCATATCAATTTTTAATTCATAATGACAAAAGACATTGGGTAGTGGGGATTCAGTGTTTTGGTTTATTAAAGTGATGATAAGGATACTTATTGTTTGGAAATATTCAAATAAATCATGATTTTATAACCCCTTTGTGGGGTTAGGGTCATAGATTTGGTGGAATATAGGGTGAGTCAAATTTTAGATAGGTTCTTGTGGGTGAAGTAAGATGAATATTTTTGTTGGTAGACGAACCACCCATGGAATTAATTAAAGTTCCAAATTATAAAATTTGTTTCTGTGTTTGGGTGATTTTTTAATGCATGTGTAACTTTAGGAAATATGATCACATGATGTGTAGATACGTTTTCCTGTGAGTCCAAGCATTTTTGCGAAAGTGGGATACCTGATGACCAACTAGTGTCATTGAATAGAATTGGATACATTGAGTTGAAAATAGTATTGAAAGAGTTTATGGATATATTAGAGTAAAATTACACTATTTATGTGATTTTGGTTATGGTTAGTGTCCCTAAAATCTTAGTAATAAGGTATTTCGTTTTTTGGGGAACATTGTGTTGGTGCTAGCACTTGAGTAGAAGAAACAAGTTGGGTGTTTCTTGATGAAACATAGTGAATTAGTAGTTAAATCATGATTGAGATTGGATTTTTTTTTTCATTATAATAATATTAATAGACACTTCTAAAGGATTATAAGCCTTATAGAATGCAATTTTTAATGACCAATAAATTTTCTGTCATTGTTTTTCTAAGGGAATTTAAAATTTTCTTCTGGATGATTGGGATGCTTAATGAATTATGACTGAAATCAGAATATTGAGTGTTTATACATCCCTAAGATATGTTTTTGGATGAATATCATCTATAATGATATGTTTCATGTTCTTAGGATTTCACTGGAGTGGGGACGGGGTGCCCTAAAACTTTTTTAGTATTGGGAAACAAGCCCAGGATGTGCCGTGAGGGAAAAAGTGCATGGCCTTATTCATTTTCAAGGAAGATTCGAAATCATTATGGGTTGGAACTTGGATATTAATTTTTTATATAGGTGCATCATTATAACGACCCATACTTTACATACTTTGTTATTACTTCCGAATTTAATCATACTTATTACAACATATAACAAAACCATGATAGGACCGTATAGGTATAGTGTCATTAGTAACTGGGAAACATAATCAACTGGTCCATAAAGCAAATACATTGTCTCCAGTTTCATTTCATCATATCTAGAGTCCCTTTTGGAATATCCTAATTAATACAATTCATTCTGGCCTGGGGAAAAGAAAACATAAAAATGGGTGAGCTCAAATGCCCAGTGAGGGGAAACAAAGGAAATATCAATCATATCATATTCATAAGAACATAAAATTTTGAAAATCATAACCTGAAAAAGAGATCATAATATCATAACATGAGATAAATCATAGTAGTGAAATGTAATCCCAATAATCATAACATAAAACATTAAACTTTGTGGCATACACACATAATCATATAAAATCATTTCTTATTAGTCAAGACTCATTCCAAAGACTATCATTGCAGACAGTGTCCATTTCTGAACTGAGTTCACTCCTCGTTCCAGTCCCATATCACTGAACTAGATTAACTTTCCATTCCAGCCATGTCTATCTCATGAGATATAAATTTTTACCCAATGCATTGGAGGTAGATATAGGTCCCACCCATCTCATAATGAAACCATTCTTATGTGTGCCACAAAATCATAAATTATATATCATAGCATTACCCCTGTAAAAAAATGGGATTCTTAAACATCAAGCCATTATAACATAATCCATTTATGATAAAAGGACTTCATAAAAATAATTCCATCATAACATAATCAAATTAATGTAAAAATAGGGATATAAACAGAACCCTATATTATATTAGATGGATTTTTTTTTTGATAAAACACTTGAACTCCATTTTTGAGGAAAATATCCTTTCTACTTTAATTTTTTTCCCTTTATTAACATGTTGTACAATTTTAATATAAAATAAGTTAATAAAAAATAAACATGAAAAATTGTAAAGTAAGATACATGGAAATAATGTTCTATGAAATCATAAAAATCCATTCATGTCATATAAGTTAAAAAAACATTCTTCTCGTAATTTTTCCGGAAAATTCAAAAAGTATCTCGTACTGAAAATGACTAAATATTCATTTAATATATTTTACTAAAATTTCACCAATAGGTAAAATTGTATTTAAAAAATTTTAGGATGATATAAATAATATTACATATTGGGGAAACATGGATGTGGATGATAAATATGCCCCAGTAAATTCTGAAGTATTAACAATCTCAGATAAAAATGAGATTGTGGTATTTTCCCTTACCTTAGGTCCAATATGATTCGTACGTATCCGAAACTCATGTATAATTATTTAAATAATGTCATTTACTTATTACAGAATCATATTCAATGATATGATATCATATATGGTCATAATCTTATCTTCTTATTTGTAATATTTCATTACTACTTGTTATTCGAGTGTTCATTGCTTTATGTTCTTATGCATGTTTTCTCAAATAAATTCTTATTCCTATTTTTTGGTCATAGATACCTATTTAAAGAATTTTATTTGTGTAATATATATCATATGTATTCATTAAATTCATTTATATAATCACTAATCAATGAAGATAATGTAGAACGAGTCGCATCACAACGTGGAGACTGTATGCCGTACGTACGCACGAACGATGATATCATTCCTATAATTATTGAATGGTATTGGAGAGGATGATGGAATGTCTCAAAATTTGTATCATATTATAATAATTATATATAGTTATTCTTTTCACCATTATACCCATCCATGTAAGGTGGTGGTGGAAAACTGATTACACCACGGCGTGGAGACGGTATTCTGTACGTACGCACGCTTGTTGATTTAATTTTACTCAGGATAGATATAAGGTGAAATAGGGGTTTTAATATTTATAATAACATATCATTATATTAGTGATACTGATGTTATTAATTTATGAAGAAACAAATAAATAAGAATAAGTAGAAGAAGAAATAAATTAGAAAGGATCGGTAAAGGATATTACCTCTTCTTTGACGCGCCTCTTCTTAACATCCTCTTAGGGCACTATATTTGGTCTTTGAATAAGAGAAGGAAATATAGTATGTTTTTAAGGAAGTTGAGAAGAGAAATTTTCAAGGGTTGGTCGTGTGTGAAGGCTCAAAGTGGTCTGAGGAGGAGAGGGAGGAGGTTCCCTTTTATAAGGGAGGAGAGGGGCACCTTAGGAAAAAATTAAAATACTATTTTATAATAAATTCATATTCAGTTTATAATGGCTCCAAAGTTACTTATTTAAGGACAATGGTGGGTATGGGTTAAAATAATCTCAAACAATAGGTTTTAGAAATTTTTAGGTTACCATTTTAATCTTATCATTTAGATTTTACTCTACGTTAAATAATTTAACTTTTACCGCGTCTTCTTGTATTCTTACACTATATAGTTAATAAACATTATATAAACAGCCAATTGAACCCCAATTGGTTCATAAATGTCATATATATTAATATATAAGTCTTTTGAAAAAACCTTAGATTTTTAGGAATCAAATATCAATTAATAATTTAATATTTTTTTTAAAAACTCTTTTATGCCAATTTTGATACTATTTGGTATTTTGTTTTTTATAAATTCATAAAAGTATTATTATTTCGAAATAAATTCTTATAACCAACTATAATATGTTATTTTAACCTAGAAAATTAGTTTAATTCATAAAAAGTCCCAAATTAAATTTATTTGGGTATTTATAATATCAATTATGTTAATATTTCATTAATAAGGTAATTACTGCATCATCATTGTTTCATAAATAAATTATCTTATTTAATTTCTAAAAATTAAAAATAAAATACCAATATGTAGGAAATATTTTTAGCTTTATAATGAATTTTTATAGTCTAATTTATCTTATGTATAACCCTATATTAAAAATTATTTACTTATTAAACATTGATTTTAATTCTTTTAACTCTTCTTTGAATTAAATAATAATAAATGTCCTAAGCTAATCCAAGTGAACCTAAAGGGTCATATTTTTTTTCCTAAGGTTGTTTTTGGTCGAATTAAACTTATCCAATAGAATTAGGATATGTGTTAGGGAAACAATAATATCATTTTTACCCGTAACTAGCCTATTTACTTTTAACCGCGGTAAATAAAAGTGAAAAGTTACTATTCACCAAAAATTATTTTTATCTTATTGGACCAAATTTTACTTACTGATATCAACTGTGTCTCTAAGATTTTTTAAATTCCACTCACAGAAGTGGTAAAATTATGTTTTATGTAAATTCCCAAATTCTCCTAGGCGGTGGGTAAAAGAAGGTAACAAGTTCAATAAAATTTATATATAACTAAAATTATTATAAAATGACTCCAATGAATTACATTGAACTTATATAGGTATTATGTATCAATTTTTACCTAAAAAAAATTTAAATAAAACAAATTATTATTTAAATGAAAATTCGGTTGTAACCAATAACTTAGTGTTTTCACTATTCATCGAAAATTGAATGTTTTCAGAAAAGTACAAAAAATTCACCCGAAGCTAATTTCGATATTCCAAATCCACAAATGAAGTCCATTTTGAAAGATAAAATTTATAAAATATCAAAAAGTGGGTATTAATATTCATAATGTCTTGTTTATATAATATTTTAATAACATATCGTAGTTTAGTGAAACTCGGTATTGCGTACAACGCAAGCTATCAAGGAAGGTTGATCTTGCATATAACGCAAGCCAATACAGTGTTGTGTGTTGTAAAGTATTCCTTTGGTGTTGTGTATAACATAATACATAAAAACAAAATATTTCTCATAAAAGGTCAGGGTGTTACATTCTACCCCCCATAAAAAGAATTTCGCCCTTGAAATTCGTAATATCATAACAAACAGATGAGGATACCTCTTTCTCATAATATCCTCAAGTTCCCATGTAGCTTCATCTAATTGGTGGTTCCTCCATAAAACCTTAACCAAGAGAGTGGTATTGTTTCGTTGAACTTTTTCGCTGTGATCCAGAATCTCTATTGGCTGTTCGTCATAAGAAAGATCTTGCTCCAGCAGTACAACTTCTGAGTTTAGTACATGTGAAGGATTGAGTATGTACTTTATCAAGAGAGATACATGGAACACATCATGAATTTGAGAGAGATTCAGTGGAATTTACAATTGGTAAGCTACCTTCCCAACATGATCCAATATTTCAAAAGGACCAATATACCTAGGGCTCAGCTTGCCCTTCTTTCCAAATCTCATTACTCTCTTCCGAGGAGATATTCGTAAGAACACTTTCTCACCCACTTCAAACTCTAGGTCTTTTTTTCGGTTGTTGGTATCACTTTTTGGTCGACTCTGAGCGGCTCTTATGGGTTGTTGAATAGATCTTACCTTTTCTTCCATCTCATCAACAAGATCAGTTCTTAATAGCTTTCTTTCCCAACCATCATCCCAGCAAGTTGGAGTTCTGAATTTCTTTCCAGAGAGAGCCTCATAATGAACCATCTAAATACATGAGTGAAAGATATTATTATAAGAAAAGTATACCAAAGGTAGGTGTGATCCCAACCACCTTTGAAATCCATAGAACAAGCTCTGAACATGTCTTCTAGAGTTTTAATTGTCCTCTTAGACTGACTATCTATCTGAGGATGATAAGCAGTGCTGAAACTCAACTGTGTATCTAGAGTATGATGAAGAATTTTCCAAAACCTCAAGGTAATCCTCGAATCCCGATCAGATATATTGGAAAGTGGTACTCTATGAAATCTTACCACTTCCTTCACATATATCCTTTCAAGCTAATCAAGAGATAAATCTTCTCTAATATCAATGAAGTGTGCCGACTTCATAATATGATAAACTATAACCCATATAACATTATTTCCATTGGATATTTTAGGAAGTCCAATGACAAAGTCCATAGTGATTTTTTCATTTTCCATTCTGGTATGGGTAATGGTTGTAACATCCCCTTAGACTTCTGTCTCTCAGCTTTATCTTGCTGACAAACCAAGCATCTAGAGACATATTCAGCAACATCTCTTTTCATTCCATCCCACCAGAAGTACTCTTTTAGGTCCTTATACATCTTCGTTCTTCTAGGGTGAATAGAGAATGAAGAACTATGAGCTTCATCCAATATTTCCTTCTTTAATTCTGGTATGGGTGGAACACAAACCCGATTCCTGAACCTTATTATTTCATCAAAATTAATGTGAAATTCAGGAACATTTCTCACCTTCTTTTGTAACTCTACATCTTTTTATGTGCCTCTTTAATCTTCATATGTATAGATGTTTGAACATTCATTTGATAAAGATAAGATTTTTCCCCTTCCATTATAATTCCAAGATCCATACTTTGTAAATCCATAAATATTGGATCTTTTGTGATCCTGATCATGGATAAGCAAGCATGGTCATGTCGACTTAATGCGTCGACGACCTTGTTTGCTTTTCCTGGAGTGGTAATGAATTGAGAAGTTGTAATCCTTAATCATCTCCAACCATCTTCTTTGGTGCATATTCATCTCCTTTTGTGTGAAAATATACTTTAAACTTTTATGATCAATATAAATATCACACATTTCACCATAAAGATAATGCCTCCAAATCATTAATGAAAAGATTACCGGAGCTAATTCGAAATCATGAGTTGGGTAATTTTTCTCATGGATTTTCAACTGTCGTGAGGCATAAGCTATCACTATATCATTTAGTATGAGAACACACCCCAATCCCTTCTTGGATGCATCACTATAGAACACAAACCTTTCTCCACTACAAGGCAGTGTGAGCACAGGTGCACTGGATAACAGCCATTTTAACTCCTTGAAATTCTCTTCACACTCCCCCGTCCAAATGAACATAACTCCTTTTCGAGTCAACATGGTGAGTAGATTAGATAATCATGAAAAATCATTCAAAAAATGTCAATAATAACTAGCCAAACCAATCAAACTTTAGATCTCAGTTCTTGTTGTTGGTCTCAACCACCTTTTGATAACCTCTATTTTTTCCGGATCCACAGATATCCCTTCTTTTAAGATTATGTGACCCAAAAAATGAATATTTTTGAAGCCAAAATTCACACTTGGAAAATTTGGAATAAAGCTTCTCCTTTCTTAGGGTATTTAATACAATTATCAAGTGATCTTCATGTTCTTCCTTTCTATTTGAGTAGACAAGAATATCGTCTATAGAGACTACCACAAACTGTTCAAGATAGTCTCTAAAGACTCTATTCATTAGATCCATGAATATAGCAGGGGAATTAGTAAGACCAAATTGAATCACTATAAATTCCTAGTGTCCATACCTTGTACAGAAATCCATTTTGTGTACATCCTCCCTTTTGAACCTTAATTGATGATACTCTGAATGAAGATCAATATTGGGAAAGTATTGAGCTCCACGTAGTTGGTCAAATAAGTCATCAATGTGTGGGAGAGGATATTTGTTCTTGATAGTGATCTTGTTACGTTCTCAATAATCAATGCAGAGTCTAATTGATCCATCTTTCTTCTCAACAAACAGAACTGGTGCTCCCCAAGGTGATGCACTAGGGAATATGAATCCCTTATCAAGATTCTCTTGGAGTTTCTTCTTCAATTCTTGCAACTCAATTGGGGTCGTTATATAAGGTGTCTTTGAAATGGGCATAGAACCTGGTATGAGTTCTATTGAAAAATCAACATCACGATTTGGTGGAAGTCCCGACTATTCCTCGAGAAAGACATCATAAAACTCACATATAATGGGCATATTATTAATCGTGATTTTCTCACCGACCATTTGAGATAAATAACCTTTATTTATTGGAATCAAGACCCAGAAGATGGAAGAAATTTCCACTAGAAGGTTATATTCATCCTTGCATCGATAGGTCATCATAGATTGATCAGGAATATGAACTGTGACTTCCCTTCTTTGGAAAATAAATATGAGCTCCATATAAGAAAAGTCAATCCATGCCATGAATCAAATCAAATTCCTCTATAGGAAGGATCACAAGATTTGCAGGAAGAACTTTCCCACAAGCATCAATTGGAGAAGAATTGTAAACTTTTGATGTAACCGTTGTGCCATTAGGATTTGTCACAACTAACTCAACATCTAATTATTGAGGTAGTACAACAATACCCTTATAAAATTCTTCAGAAATAAAAGAGTGAGTGGATCCTGAATCAAATAAAACATTTACGACTTTGGAGTGGATGGTAAGTGTAATTTTCACCACTTCGTTGTCATACTCCACATCACCGATAGAAATTGCATGTGACTTTCCTTTTCCTTTGGCCTCAAGAGTTCATTGACATTGATCATCATCAACAACACTTGGATTAGGGCATTGATTAGTATAATTCCCCATTTCCATGCACTTGTAACATTGAAGTGTAGGAGGTGCATTCTGTGTAGCCTTTTCTCTGTTCGCATCAGTAGACATCTTTTTCCAATCATTGCGGAATTCAATTTCCCGATGACCTTATTTTACACATTTGAAACATTTACTTGTACCTTTAAGACAATTTCCTCCATGTTTTTTTCCACACTTTGAGCATAGGGTAAAACTCATCTTGTTTTCAGTGTGGTCTTTAGATTTCCCTTTGAATTCTATTTTCCTCTTCTTATCAATCCTAAATGAATGATGGGTTACTTTAATATCCATCTCAACCTTTAGATAACATTGAAAAATTTCCCCATAGCTATTGAAGTCCCTTATGGATAACTCCCATCGAAGAATTGGTTTTAAGCCACTAAATAATTGATCGATCTTACTCTCAGGTTGGATAATAATTCCAGAAGAATACCTTGAAAGTCTTGTAAAATTTTCTTCGTATGTTCCATAAAATTCATCATCCTTTTGCTTTAGTTCAAGAAACTCCTTATCCATCTTTGTTCGAAGAATACGAGGGAAGAACATTATGAAAAATAATTTCTTGAACTCATCCCATTCCATGGACTCAATTTATTCCCTTTTCCTTTTATTTTTGACCAGATTCCACCATTGATCAGCTTTACCATCCAAACGATATACTGATAAGATGAATTTATCATGTTCAGAACATTGAAGAATTGAAAATATCTTTTCAGTGGTACTGATCCATTGTTCATCCACTAATGTATCAGTAGACCCATTGAATGAGGGTGGACGCTGCCTCATGAAGGATTCAATAGAATATTGACCCTTACTTTTCTCATTTGTAAGTCCTGCATGGTTCATATCTTGAGTAATTTGTGTGAACATGGCTAGAATATTTTTCATTCCAGCTCTCATAACGTTTTTTTTGCTCAGGGGGACAATCATTGCATTGCCCGTCGCAGTCAGCATTAACATGGTTCCTTCGGGTTCCAACAATTGACTAAAACCAAAAAGCATAGTGTGTCAAACACAAATCATAATAGGGAAACCACATAATCAAAAAAAATTCACACTTAAGGTCTTATCATACGGCCATTTCTAAAACACTAATATTGCGTTCAATGCTTAGACATATACTTATGGTTCATACTAAGGATTTAACATCCTAGTTTCCAATGGTTTACTATACCTATCCTCTTATACCAATTATAAAAACCCATACTTTAAATACATTGTTATTAATTTATAATTGAAGCATACTTATTACAACATATAACAAAAACATGATAGGACCATATAGGTATATTGTCTTTAGAAATTAGGAAACATAAACAACTATTTCATAAAGAATCTATATTGTCTCCCATTTTATTTCATTATATCTAGAGTCCCTTTTAGCATATCCAACTTAATACCCTTCTTCCTGACTTGGGGGAAAGAAAACATATAAAAGGGTGAGATAAAATGCTCAGTAAGGGTAAACGAAGAAAATATCAATCATATCATATTCATAAGAACATAACATTTTGAAAACCATAACCTACAAAAGAGATCAAAATATCATAACATGGGATAAATCATAGTAGTTAAATGTAATCCAAATAATCATAACATAAAACATGATACTTTTTGTAATACACACATAATCATATAAAATCATTTCTTATTAGTCCAGACTCATTTCCAAGACTATCATAGCGGACAAAGTCCATTTCTGAAAAGAGTTCACTCCTTGTTCCAGGCCTGTATCACTGAACCGAATTAACTTTTCATTCCATCCATGTCTATCTCATGAGATATAAATCATTACCCAATGCATTGGAGGGAGATATAGGTCCCACCCATATAATAATGAAACCATTCTTATGTGTGCCACAAAATAAAAAATTATATATCATAGCATAACCCATGTAATAAAAAATGGGATTCTTAAACATCATGCCATCATAACATAATCCATATAATATAAAAGGTCGTCCTAAAAATAATTCCATTATAACAAAATAAAATCAATGTAAAAAAATGGACAGAGACAGAACCCTATATTATATTAGATGGAAAATAATTTTGATAAAACACTTGAACTCCATTATTGAGGAAAATATCATTTCTAATTCAAAAACATTTTTCCTTTCTTAACAAGTCATACAATTTTAAACTAAAAGAAGTTAATTAAAAATAAACATGAAAACTTGTAAAGGAATCTTCAAGGAAATAATGTTCTATGAAATCATAAAAATCTATTCATGCCGTATAAGTTAAAAAAACATGCTTCTCATACTTTTGCCGGAAAAGTCAAAAAATATCTCGTACTGAAAACAACAAAAGATTCCATTCATATAGATTACTAAAATTTCACCAATAGGTAAAATTGGATTTAAAAAATTGTAGTAGGCTAGAAATAATATTACATATTGAGGACACATGGATGTGGATGATAAATATTCCCTAGTAAATTCTGAAGTATAAACAATCTCGGATAAAAATGAGATTGTGAGATTTTCCCTTACCTTAGGTCCGATATGATTCGTATGTATTCGAACATCCTGTATAATGATTTAAATAATGTAATTGACTTATTACAAAATCATATTCATTTTTATGATATCATATATGGTCATATTCTTATCTTTTTATTAGTAATATTTCATTGCTACTTGTTATTCGGGTGTTCATTGCTTTATGTTTTTATGCTTATTTTGTCGAATAAATTCTTATTCCTATTTTTAGGTTATAGATACCTTATTTAAAGAATGTTATTAGTGTAATATATATCATATTTATTCATTAAATTCATTTATATAATAATTATTAAATGAATATCATGTAGAATGAGTTGCGTCACATCGTGGAGACGGTATGTCGTACGTAGGCACGAGCGATGATATCATTCACATAATTATTGAATGGTATTGGAGTGGATGATGGAATTTCTCAGAATTAGTATCAAGTTATAATAATAATAAATAGTTATTCTTTACACCATTATACCCATCCAAGTATGGTGGTGGTGGAAAACAGATTACACCATGGCATGGAGACGGTATTCCGTACGTACGCACGTGCGGTGATTTCATTTTTAGTAGGATGGATAGAAGGTGAAATAGGTTTGTTTCATATTTATAATAACATATCCATATATGAGTGATACTGATGTTGTTAATTTATTATAAAACAAATAAATAATAATAAGTAGAAGAAGAAATAAATTGGAAAGGATCAGTAAAGGGTATTACCTCTTCTTTGACGCTCCTCTTATTAACCTCCTATTAGGGAACTAAAGATGGTCTTTGAAGAAGACTAGGACCTCTAGTATGTTTCTAGGGCAGTGTAGAAGAGAAATTGGAAGAGGTTGTCCGAGCATGAAGGCTCAAAGTGGTATGAGGAGGAGAGGGAGGTGGTGCCCTTTTATAAGGGAAGAGAGGGGCACCATAAGAGAAACATAAAATATTATTTTATAATAAATTCATATTCGTTTTATAATGGATCCAAAGTGACTTATTTCGAGGTTAGGGAGGTTATGGGTCGAAATAATCTCAAAAAATATGTTTTAGACAAGTTTATGTTACCATTTTAAACTTAGCATTTAGATTTTACACTAAGTTAAATAATTTAACTTTTACCGTTTCTTCTTGTATTCTTACACTATATGGTTAATAAACATATTATAAACTACCAATAGAACCCCAATTGGTTCATTAATGTCATATATATTATTATATAAGTATATTTTCTGATCCTTAGATTTTTAGAAATATAAAATCAATTAATAATTTAATATTTGTCTTAAAAACGTTTTTATGTCAATTTGGACACTATTTGGTATTTTGTTTTTGATAAAATAATAATAGACTTATTACATAAAAAACAATTCATATAACCAACCCTAATATGTTATATTAACAAATAAAATTAGTTTAATTCATAAAAAGTCTCAAATTACATTTATTTGTTTATTTATAATATCAATTATGTAATAATTTCATTAATAAGGTAATTACTGTATCATCATTGTGTCATAAATAAATTAAATTATATAATGTCTAAAAATTATAAATAAAATACAATTATGTAGGAAATCGTTTTATCTTCCTAAATAATATTTATAGTCGAATTTATCTTATGTATAACCGTATATTAAATTTTTTTACTTATTAAACTTTGATTTTAATCCTTTTAACTCTTCTTTGAATTAAATAACAATAAATGTCCAAATCTAATCCAAGTGGACCTAATGGGTCATATTTTATTCTTAAGGTTGTTTTCGGTCCAATTAAACTTATCAAATAGAATTAGTACATGTTTTTGGGTAATAATAATATCATTTTTAACCTTAATTACCCTATTTACTTTTAACCGTGGTAAATAAAAGTAAAAAGATACTATTCACCAAAAATTATTTTTATCTTATTGGACCAAATTTTACTTATCGATATCAACCATGTCTCTCAAATTTTTTAAATTCCACTCAAAAAAGTGGTAAAATTATGTTTTATGTAAATTTAGAAATTCTCCTAGGAGGTGGTTAAAAGACGGTAAAAAGATCAATAAAATTTTTATATATCTAAAATTTTCATAAAATGACGCCAATGAATTACATTGAACTTATATAGGTATTATGTATCTATTTTTAACTAAAATAAATTTAAATAAAATAAATTATTATTTAAATAAAATATCTGTTTTAACCAATAACTTAGTGTTTTCACTATTCATCAAAAATTGAAATTTTTCAGAAAAATACCAAAACTTCACCCTAAGCTAATTTGGATATTCAGAATCCAAAAATGAAGTCCATTTTTAAAGATAAAATTTGTAAAATTTCAAAAAGTGGGTATTATTATTCATAACGGCTAGTTTATATAATATTTTAATAACATGTCGTTGTTTAGTGAAACTCGGTATTGCGTACAACACAAGCTATCGAGGAAGGTTTCTCTTGCGTGTAACAGAATCCAATATAGTGTTGTGTGTAGTGAATAATTCATTTGGTGTTGTGTATAACATAATACATAAAAACAAAATATTTGTCGTAAAATCTCGGGGTGTAACAATCATATCTTGAACCATAAGGTTCCTGCATCGATGATGTATGGATAAGGCTATTGTGCATTTTATATGGTGGGCAGTCATGTTGCGAACTCCATAGTCATGACATAACCTAGAACTCCGTATACTTTTTGGGACCTTTTAGTAATTTTATGGGTGATCCTATTTGGAAACCCCAACCTCCTTCATTCTATTTACATGAGATTAAGGGGGATATCCCTCTTTGGATATTACATATCCCACTTTGATTCCCATTTGACCCAGGTTGATCACGAGTGGTTTATTTCACGAAATTGAGTTATGATCACTTAATTTATCACCCTTTTTCATTTGATAAGGTATATAACAACCCAGGCATAATGTAATTGGACATAACATCACATTTTCTAAATACATAAAACAATTCACAATTATACAACCAAATGAAGTATTAGTTTGGTGCCATTGGAAAATTAGAAGTATAAAAATTGCTTATTAAGTGAGCTATATTATTTCCCACTAGGTTCTTCATGAAATGCACCCTTCTTAGACACATCATACATAATACATATCTTCATAACTTGGGGATTGAAATATAAAATGGGGTGATTTCAGATGCTTAGTAAAGTTAAATAAGGGAGGCATGTAAGCATAAATATGAGAAAAGGGGTATGAGAACGTGATCATAACCTTAGATTATCATACATTTCAAATCCCAGATCATAAAACTGAATCATGTAATAAATATGGAATTTCTATAAGACATGAATCACAAGGAATGAAATAGCATAATCAAAGAAATAATAACATAGGAATAATACATGGAAGTGTGGTGTACACATAAACATGTAATATCATTCAATATAAGTGAGTCACATAGCTAGAACATGTCAAGCCACTTCATAAGGACTACACCTGCTGGGACTGTCACGAGCCAGGACAGGTCACCATCCGACCCGATTCCCTACCTAGTCCGTGACATCCCATGAAGGGAATTCTGGATCCCCACAAGCTGAAAAAAGTGCTAGGGTATCAAGGGTACCATGTAGGAACGTTTTACCAAAAATAAAAGATAGTAAAACAACTAACAAGATAAATAAACAAAATCTAAAAAACTGAACTAAAAAAAGCCCTTAACATTGTACCAAAAATTAAATTTTCAATTCAACACAAAACTCCAATAAGAATGAAATGAAAATAAACTAACAAATATATTCACACATTCATACAACATGAGGATCCACCTCCTCAAACCACCACCAACCGACCTACATGAAAAAAAAATCGACAACTCGAACCACCGTCACTAAGCACGATGCCCCAACCTAGAATACAAAAATGATAAGATCTACATACACCTAAAGATGTATTTAGGGTGTGATCCAAATTCCAAGTAGTATACCACTTGAAAAAAGATTCCATGCCACAACATCATATGGATAATTTTATATCCTTTTTCAAAACCTGATTTTTTTAAAAAAATACTATTAAGTAAAACAATTTCAAGATGAATGTAAAAAAGGAAAATAATGTTCGAAGAAAACCCATTTCCCAAATACTACTTTAAAGTGGATGAGAAAATACATAAATAACACTCCCTTACTCAAGTGGTCCTCTGTATTCTAATGGAATGCATCACGTCATGAATAGAAAATCACAGTGGAAAAACATCATAAGGTAGATAGTAGGTGTGGTTCAATAGATACATCATACCTCGGTGTAAACCTGTCATATGAAGCACAATAATAAATTCTCTCATACACAAGCCACTAGTAGGGAAACACATCCATAACCCAGGGGTCTCCAATCATCACAAATGTTCAGTTAGTGTTGTAACATCAATCTTGTCATATAAAACTGGGACAAACCACTCATGTGTCATCTAGCATACTAGTCCTAATCTGCCAACATAGGTACCCGAGGTTTTCCATGATGCTCAATCAAGTTCCACATTGACATAATATATCTATTTCTCATATCACAATCCAAACTAGACATTACAAAAAATATCCACCACTTGAACACCCAAAAACCATTTAAAAAACACACGCCAACCAAAACCATTTCACAACATAATTCTCATCACTTGAATGACTTGATAAACTATTTAATAAATTTAAAGAACATTTCTAAATAGTAGAACAAGGGTCTTTAAATAAAAAATGTTCAGTTATAGAAATAAGAGTTCCTTCATAAACATAACACAGATGAAATGGTATCGAATACAACTCCGATACATCACATATAATTCAATAAATCTAGTTAACAATTTATAAAACACATAAAATTTGCAAGAAAATGTTTACACAAGAAAGATACACATGCCTTCGTATAAGAACTCCACTTTAAAATCAAAAGTATAGAATATACATATCAAAAAATTATTTCCATTGTTCAAAAAATTTACAATTCAATTTTAGACATACAAAACACTAAAAATACACACAAAGGGACTCAATTTCCTTTGAAAACCTCCATTTAATTACACATACACCGCAAAGACCCTGAAAACACATTTCACACTGACCAGACGACCCTGAACACCATTCCAACCATGTTTTTCATTTAAAATACCTCTTAAATAAATAATCTCTTAGTTCATAAAACATATTGGATGCAAAATAAACCATTATAAAAAAATTTAACAACTAAACCCTTCTAAAAACTCATTTTCACCACATAGACTATTTATTAAACACTTCTAAAATTTACAACAATAAGGTCAAAATTAAAAACATGAAAATTTCCAAAAGAAAGTGAAATTTTCATCATGCACACATGTCAACACATTTTTAAAAATCATTTCGCACAACCTATAATGCACTACCAAGAATTTATAACACAACATAAACATAAACTACAAGACTATATTGCTCCAAAAAATCCATTTTCATCAAACGAGCTTGCCAAAAAAAATTAAACACAGATCACATCATATAAATAAATCATAGAACATATTAAATTTTACTAAACAAAAAAAATTATTAACTAAAAAATGAAAAGGCATGGAACCACCTTCTTGTTTGTAGAAACTCTGCAAATTCGGTGCATGACTCCAAATGCTCACCAAAAACACCACAACTAATCCAAAATGAACCTTAAAAAACAATATATCCGCAAATGCATTAAAATAAAACCACCGGTAAAAAATATCCCTAAATAACTAATACCAAATCTCTAGCATGAATTATGAATGGTCTACCCTAAATATGGATCATGTTGTGGATAAGGGCGGGGTACCCATGGAAGGACGCTGTCACCGGAGGAAGGTGCGACATGCGGCTCCGAGGGGAAAGGGAGGTCTTCAGGGGGAGATGGAAAGCTAGTTAGGAGGGAGAAGGGAGTCTGCCGGCTGACTGTGATGTGGGGCACGAGTGCAGAGTGTGCGAGGTTGGGGAAGAGGTTGGGGAGGCGGGTGCGAGGGGGAATGCGAGAATACCAGCAAAAAGGGAGGTGGGTTCTCCAGCGGCTGGTCGAACCTGGGACATAGCGTGATGGGGCTGGCTGAGAGGGAGGGCGTGTGGCACTAGGGGGATGGCCGAGAAGGGTATGGTGGTGCAACATGGAGGGGATCAAGGGGAGAAAGTGGGCAACATGATTGGGCGGGCTGTGAGCAAAGGGCACGGTGCAACGATCTAGAGGGATGTGAAATGAGCGGCTGGAAATGGGGTGGGGAGTGCGAAATGCATGTGCTAAGGGGGATAAGGAGGTGCATCCTGAAAAATGGGGGAGGAAACCGTGAGACAACTATGAAAGAAGAAAAATATAAATAAAACTGAAATTAGACAATAATAAAAGTAAAATAAAATTTTTATAATATTGATAATGTTAGTTAAAATAATAAAACACAATTGATGACAATAAAATAAAATAAAAAGATGTAAAAACTATTATAATAATGATAATAATAATAATAATAATATCATCTTAAAATAATAATAATATTATTATCATTGAAATATATTATTAATAATTTTTTATCATGTTTTAAAATTTTATTTATCTATTAATAATTTATTTTATTTGATTAATTGAACCGAGCATGGTTGCGTGGTGACCTAGGATAGGCCGCATGCCATCGACCATGGGGCGCTGGATGCAGCCAAGGAAAAAACATGCATTTTTAGAAAAAAACCAGAGAAAATTAAGTCAGGCTTCAACCCAAACTACTCAACACCTAGGATAAATAATAAAATAAATAAATATGAAAATGGAGGGTGTGAAAATTCTCCCCACCATCGCGCTTTTTGTCCATGGAAACCACAATTAAGGATGAACCCCAATGTAAAAATTGATACACCATTGAGGTACAAAATGGATCCATAGGAAAATCAAGTGAAAAGAGGAAAACAAATCATGCATAGAGAAAGTGACATACATGACCACCTCATGAAACTCATAAAAAGACATTCTTATTAGTGTTTCCCACCCCAAAGATATATAACACCCTCGAAGAAATGATCAAGGATAGGAAATCTCTCACCCACAAAATCCAACATCAAAAACCAAAACACCATGAGCAATAAAGAACGAGAACCACTCATTTTGACTAAACTGAAAAAATGACAAAAAATTTCCAAAGAACAATCTGATTAGCTACAACCAATTCAAATCTAGAAAAGAACAAAAATCCCACATGGGAATTCCAAAAGGGGCTTCCCACCATTAGAAACATACAAAAACTCGAGATGAGGTTGGAAAACCGACATGAGGAGGCCTGGGTGGACTCCCCACCATTGTGAAAATTCAACACTGTTTCATTCCAGATACATTTGGGCGAGACCCACCATGGGTCTACCAACCATTATAACGGACATTAGATACATAACATTGAAAATTTATTATTGATTACCAAAAAACCCACCACAAGGGGTGGGGAGGGCCGACCCTAAATATTGGGGCATCAAAACCACGGATAATGAAAGACCAATATCTTCATATCCGTGGATGGGATTTATTCAACTCTGAGACCGATTTACCCAACAAACCACATAAGGGCCGATAAAAGTGATTACATTCGATGGGATGAAATGCTTGGTACTTTAAGATAATGAGACGAACACGCCTCCGTATATGCACAGGAAACCATACACACCAAAATGGGTTGTTCGAAACAGAACAATCGCAGAAAACAATTTATGAAGCTTTGAATTTCCTTCCCCATGACAGAAATAAATTTGGGGTCCCATACACTCTCAGGTTTTCTAACCATGTGCCAGCTTCACTATGAGGCCTATGGCTGGAGCCCTGATTTTTGAAGCATCTCTTTCCTCGTAGTTAGGAATTTAAGACTCTCGAATAGACCTTTTACTTTTTGGTTCTACATGCAACCACATTGTAATCGATGCCACACCAATAAACACAACATACCCTAACATCCAAATACTCCCTCGCAGCACATATATCAAGAATGGGGTTTAAATGATACACATGAATAACCTCTTTACCTTCATGAAGAAATATCAAAAGGAAATATGGACAAAATACACTTCCTTTTGAACCGAAGAATTAGGACTCCCCAAAAGGAGGACACACTTCTATGAAAATAGGGATTCCTAAAGGGTTCTATGAAAACTAGATTTCACTTCAAAGAGAACTGAAACTACAATAGGTTACTTAACATGAACCTCGTGGCCGATAAATGTAATAAAAATCCTCCCAAGACGTCGTTCAACACGAACAACTCTCAATCGCCTTCAACCTTCCCCACTATAATTCCTTTCACTCCTACCAGGAGAACCTTCAAACGCAATGGTGTCAAAATTCAAACCTGATGACTCAGATGCCACAAAGAGTCCATAACTTCCTTCTACACCCCTCACATATGTCATCTGGCAGTGAGGGGATATTATTAACTTAAAATGAAAAATGAATCAACTTAGCACTATCACTAAAAATGGAGATTCCTTACTTTATTCATCTGGAGGGCCGACTAACGGCGAATTTCCCATTGATGCACTTCATGTGCATGTTTGCTGCTTTTTAGGAGCATACACTATTCAAGAAAGAAAACCATGGATTCAATAAAACTGGTTTAATGGCTTAGAAATACCTCAAGATAACACTAAACATGAAGGGGGAACCACTGCAAGTGTTTCCTGAAGCATTTTTCAAACGAGACCACTAACCACATTCTTACACACCAACTTACCAATAAGAATTCAAACTCATGACTCAAATCCATCAAAAAGGATTCTCATCTCGAAATTCCTCACATCCTACATTTCCAAAACCCATGAACTCACCACACAATCCCTAGTTATTAAAACACCACATTTTCTAATGAATGTTTTTGAAAATAAACAAATATTGTGGTTTTTACACTCACCAAAGGTGTCCCATGGGCCTCACATATGCATGTTCTCATGCCACACCATCACCCAAATCATTCTCATCCAGGAACTCATGTTCTCGCTCCATAAAATATTTCTCCATTTATATACACCCATGCATGTGGTTTCCCATGAGAACACCATGGATCCAAATCAAACCCGTCCATTTTTTTCCAAAACCAACACATTCAAACCATTGTTTTCGGAGCTCATAGATAATTTTTATTTTAAAAAGATTCATTTCAAAACATTTTCCAAGACTAAATCATTTCAACATAAAAATCCGATTTCCAAAAACCAAAAACAATGAGATGAGGAACGATGCAAGAAGAGACTAGTGTCAACGGGTGATTGAGAGATATTGTTGGCGACCATACGCAAATCATGGAACCACCATAGAGAGTATTATAAGGCATTTTCTCTAGCTCAACATGGCTTTATAGACCATATGAGCTCATTAGGACCACTGACCATACTCCCTTTACATTTCCCGTAAACAAGATTTATCACAAGGACCAACGACTCAGACAAAACTCAACTTATTCTGGTAACTCAAGTCCCTCCACGAGGTGTGTAGTCCATGAACATTTCTCCTAGATATAACATCATGTTCTGATACCACTATTCCCAGTCTACTGTGAATATTCCTAATGGAACAAGACCCAAGAGAGAAAACCACCTCTGATACCATTTTGTCACGAACTAGGCTGGGTCACAATCCGACCCGACACCCAACCCAGTCTAAGAAAATACCCGATGGGAAATCCCAATACCCATGGGCTGGCACAGGTTTTCGGGTATCAAGAGTAACATATGGGAACATTTTACCCAAAATAAAAGACAGAAAAATAGCTAACAAGATCAATAGACAAAATCTAGAAGACAAAACCAAAGAATCCCTTACCATTGGAACAAACATAAAATTTTCAATTCAACCCAATACTCAAAGAAGACTATAATGAAAAGAAAACTAACCCATATATTCACACCTTCATGAAACATGAGGATACACCTCCTCAAACCTCCATCATCAAACCTATTTGGAAATACCATCGACAACCCGAACCAGCATCACTAAGTATGATGCCCCAACCTGAATACACAATGCACAAGATCTACACACACCCAAAGGTGTATGTAGGGTGTGAAGAAAAAATCCCAGTAGGATACCTCCCATTAAAAAGGTAAATGCCACAACAATTAAGAGATAATTTGATATGTATATTCAAAATAGGCTTCTTAAAAATATACTGTTAAGGAAAACATTTACAAGTTAAAAGTAAAAAAAGAAAATAATGTATAAAGAAAAACCATTTCAAAAATACTACTTTAAATTTAATGAGAAAATACATAAATAACACACCCATACTCAAGTGGTCCTCTGTATGTCGATGAAAGGAACCACGTCATGAATATCATAGCACGGTGGGTAAATCCCCAAAGGTAGCTAGTAGGTGTGGGGAGATATGGACATCATACCTCGATGTAAACGTGGCATAAGAACCACAATAATCAACACATTCGTTCACTAGCCACAAGTAAGGAAACACATTAATAACCTAGTGGTCTCTAATCATCACAAATTTTTAGTTAGTATTGCAACGTCAATCCCGCCAGATGAAACCGGGATGAACCACTCACGTGTCATCTAGCATACTAGTCCTAATATTTCCACTTAGGTACTCAGGGTTTTCCCTTGTAATTAATCATGTTTGACATTAACATAGTATATCTCTTTCTTATATCACAACCCAAACAAGACATTACATCCAAAAGCCACAACTTTCACACCCAAACACCATTTTAAAAAAACAAATACACACCAAAACCATTTCACAACATTATTTGAATCAATTTAATGACTTTAAAATATATTTGAACAATTTAAAGAACATTTCTAAATTGCACAACAAGGGTTTGCACATGAAAAATGTCCAGTTCCATAAATAATAGTTCCTTTAAAAAAGTACGCACATGAAAACCTATCAAATACAACTCCCAAACCTCAAATATAATTTAATAAATCCTGTAAAAAATATACAAAACACTAAAAATTAGCTGTCAAAGGTTTACACAAGAAAGACAAACCTGATTTCATATAAGAACACCACATTAAAAACAAATGTACATAATATGCATATCAAAACATGCCTTCCATTGTTCAAACAATTTACAATTCCATTTTAGAAATAATCAACACAGAAAACGCAACAAAAGTGACTCATTTTCCTTTTAAAATATTCATTTAATTATGCGCACACCTCAAAGACCCTGAAAACACATTTCACACTGACGCAACGACCGCAAACCCCTTTCCAACCATGTTTCTCATCCCAAATACCTCTTATATAACAAATCTATAAGTTTATAAAACATATCACAAGCAAAAGAAACCACTATAATATAAATTTCACAACTCAAACCTTCAAAAAACTCATTCTCACTCCATAAACTATTTATTAAACACATTTAGAATTTATAACAACAAGGTTGAATTGAAAAACATGACAATTTCTAAAATAAAGTGAAATTTTCATCACACACGCATGTTACAAAATTTTTATAATGCATTTCACACATCCTATATGGAACTACTAGTTATTTATACCACAACACACACATAAACCACAAGACTATATTACTCCCAGAAATCCATTTTCTTCAAATGAGCATGCCAAAATATTTTACACATAGTTTTCATCATGAAAATAAATCATAGAATATATTAAATATATCTAAACAAACAAATTAAATTATCTAAAATGTTCAAAGGCGTGAAACGACCTTCTAGTGTGTAGAAAATCCTCAAATTTTTTACGGGGCACCAAATGCTCACCAAACGCACCACAACAATTCTTAAATAATCCTTAAAAAACAAGATATCCAAAAATGAATTAAAATCAAACCAACCAGAAAAAACCCCTAAATAACTAAGACCAAAACCATAGTATGGTAGAATAATGGTCTACTGGAAGGTAGGTGCACACGCTGGAGGAAATTGGGGTACCCGCAGAAGGTCGCGGTCAGTGAAGGTGTAGCATGCTGGTATGAGGGGAAAGGGAGGTCGTCTAGGGGAGAAGGCGAGCTCGTTAGGAGGGGGAAGTGAGTCTGATGGATGGTAGAGAGGCAAGGCACGACGGAGGAGTGTGCGGGTCATGGGAAGAGGTAGGGTCGGATGTGTGACAAAGGATGGAGAGAAGGTCATCTAGAAAGGAGGTGGGAGGTCCAATGGTTGTTCGAACCAGGGGAATAGTGTGATGATTCTAGATGATAGGTAGGGTGCGTGAAACTAGGGGGATGGACAAGGAGGGTAAGGTAGTGCAACATGGCGGGGTTTCGGGGGAGGAAGGGGGTAGTGCGATGTGGCTGGCTGAGAGAAAAGGGGCACATCGCGATGGGATTGAGGGATGGGAGATGAGTGGATTGAAATGGGGTGGGGAGCACGGTGCATAGGGGATACAAGTTAGAAGGAGGTGCATCCCAAAAATGGGAGTGGAAACCCTAACACAACTAGGAAAAAGAAAAATAAAATAAAATAGACATAAAAAAATAAAATCTATAATAATGGTAAAATAAAATTAGAATAATAATTAAAATAATGGTAACACCCTGGCCCTAGAAGCCCAGTGTCTGTGCATTACTTTAATACATTGGCTTGATTACAAGGAATCAATTCCCAAAGGACTAATCAATTTTTCATTATTGGAAAATATATTACATAAAAGAATGCTACATTAAACTCTCTAACATACAACACAACAAAAATAATCCTTTGAGAATGCCATTGTTCCCTTACATTAACCATACATATCAATCATAAAAAACTTATTGGGATCTTGGAAAAAATAAAACATAGGAATGGGGTGAGATCAGATGCTTAGTAAGGCTAAAAATATAAAGGAAACTGTCTTAAATAAGAATAAACATTTAAGGCAATGTATAATACATTATCACAATCATTTTAAACTTAAACATCAGAATAATATTGAAATGATAAATAAAATAATTCCATTTAATTATTCACATGGATGTTCTACTATTCAACCAATCACATGTAATATTAATATCCAATTTCATAATGATGGAATGCATAATGCTGGACATCATAACCACATAGTCAGGGCCTCATGCCAAGACTACAAATAATATTTTTTCAAGTCCTTGTGCCAAAACACTAGTTTGTCTCATGAGACCTACTATGCATATAAAAGCTTTATCAGGCTCCACCATCACTTACAAAGTCCAATACATTCCTCATATGAAAGGGTGAAACATAATCTAAGCATTCGTATTAA
Organism: Viscum album; assembly: GCA_963277665.1. NCBI lineage: Eukaryota > Viridiplantae > Streptophyta > Magnoliopsida > Santalales > Viscaceae > Viscum > Viscum album. Next base: position 790,834,337 of record OY728166.1, read on the forward strand.
AACTAGCATACTAAATGTCATCATTTTAACCACAAACCATGAATGGCATAAAAATAGCACATCCACAGTCAAACATAACACATCCAATACAAAATGGATGTTTATATTATGATAAATCTTCCTTAATCAAGAATAAAATACACTTAAGGATATATACATATATGAAAATAATCATTAAACCTATTTTTATAGAAATATTCCATTTTTCTTGAAAACATTTAAATTTTACAATATTTATCAAAGAAGTCCTTTAATAGAGATTTCTGAATAAAAGTGTCCCCTACCACTATGAAACATTTAAAAGGAATTTTAATTTTAAAACATTAATGTCCATATAAATAAATCCTTGAAAACATTTTTAATACAAGGAAATTAATGAGAAAGATTTAGAAGAATAAATCTTTATAGCATTTAAAATGATATTTTAATTGGAGTTCCTAAACAAATGAGAGATGATTGAATACAAATAATTGAGGTAATCAAAACATTATAAAATCATGATAATAAATGGATTCATGAGATATTTTGTCAAAGTACTGTATATACACCATATAAAAATGAATTGGCATATAACAACAAAGAAGTCTCAATGGAATGTAAGTTGAGATAAAGTCCCTTATAAAGAATGTATCCTTTGGTTAAGGATAAATAAGTAAAATAATTATGTGTGAAAAATATAAATACACTCAATATGATTGGGTTTTAAGTGTAAACCAATCAGATGACAATCACACATATTCCTTAAAAAACACCATTGACTTGGATGCTTAACTCAATGAATGGTAATTGAGTTAAGATTACTATTATAAAGTTCATATCAATGACTTGAGAAATTATCAATGGAGTTATTATGTGTATCAAAATTATATCCACACAAATGGGAGTGTAAATTACTACATAAGTAATAAATATTGATTCCACACTTAATCATGGAGTAAAATAATCAATGTAGTATGTGTAAAGACCAATGAGTGGAAATTGAAATTTGAAACTCCCTTACTGATTTAGTAACTTATGAAACATACATCCCATGAAAGAAGTATCATAAAATGAAGATATAAATACCTATAAATTAATTTATATTACAAAATGAATACAATAATGGGTAGTACATACAGCTCATAAAAGGAAATTGTGGCAATATAACATGAATCTCCTAGGAATAAGAAGTGAGATTAAAACCCATTACCTTGTACTTTTCCTTAGTATAGGGTATGTTAACCTCCTATATAATAGTTAAATAATTGTTATTAAATTATTCAACAACCACCAACATAAATATGATATCATTTATGATCTTCTAATATTGAATTGTTATTAATATTTTAGTAGTATCATTTTTTCGAGTGTTAACTGATTCATTTTCCGTTATATGTTTTGTTACATAAGTCAGGTTTGTTATGGATAGAATGTATTTGATCCATATACAGAAATATATCATGTCTTTAAACATTATATTTAATCATTAAATGAAATTTAGTCTTGAATGGTTATGATGGGGAATGACATCTCATCGCGTCGTGGAGACGGTAAGCTATATGTACGCACGAGCGAGAATATCATTCTTTTGATGGTGAAATAGTATATAATTGGATGGTATATCATATATACATAATAATAAACATGTTATATTTATTATTTACATCATTTATAATCATTATTATACTCATCCAAATAATTAGGTTTTGGAATAACAAACTACACCATGACGGGGAGACGGTGATCCCTACGTACAGACATATGGTGACTTTGACATTTATAGGATGGATAGAATAAAGAATATGGTTATACCATATTTATAATAACATCACATTATGTAGGAGGTACTGAAGTTATTATTTCAGTATTGAATTAAGATAGATTGAGGAAGTGGAAGAAGAATAAAACTTGAAAGATGGTGGTGAAATTATTACCTCTTCCACGGGTGCTTTCATTTGATTTGATCCAAAGGGCTCAATAGGTTATCTTTCTAACCAACATAAGGACACTAAGATGAATGAAGTAATGCTGGGAGGATAATTGGGTAGGTTGTGGTTGAGACAAATGGCTTTGGTGGTGTGAAATTAAGAGAAGGAGAAGTAGCCTTTTATAAGAGAGGTGAGGGTCACTTATAAAAACCTTGAAATATTATTTTATTACAAATAATTTTCGCTTTCAAATGGATCCAAATTGATTTATTTATAATATAAGGTGGTTAGGGGTCAATAAACTTTCAACCAATACGGTTTGTACATGTTTAGGTCACCATATTAACATTATCGTTTAGATTTAACAATTAGTTAAATTGTTTAACTTTTTCCGTGTATCCATTTTTTATTACTTTATATGGATAATAAACATACTATAAACTTACAAGAGAACCTCAAGTAGTTAATTAATGACATATATAATATTATTTAAATCCAATGGCTGGACCTTTTATTTTTAAGAATCATGTATCATTTAATAATATAATATTTGTTTTAAAAAATAATTTTTGTCAATTTTGACACTATTTGTTATTTCATTTTTATGAAAGTAATCACAACTATATTACGTCAAACCAAATTCATTTAATCATCCTTATCATGTAATATTCACCTAGAAAAATTTTGTATGGCATCAAAACTTTCCAATTCTATTAATGTTAATATTTATAATATAAATTATTTTAATATTTCATTAAGAAGGTTATTACTGCATCATCAATGTGTCATAATTTTTTATTATTATTTAATGTAATTTTTTAAATAAAATAAATTTATGTAGGAAATAATTATATCTTTCTAATAAATATTTTTAGTAGAATTTATCTTATGTAGAACTTTATATGAAAAATGGTTTATTTATTAAACTTTGAATTTAACACTTCTAACAGTTCTTTAAATAAAATAATAATAAATGTCCTAATCTAATCCCAGTGTACTAAAAGGATTCTATTTTATTACTAAGGTTTTTTTGGTCTAATTACACTTTTCTAATATAATTAGGATATGTGTTAGTGTAATTATAATATCATTTCTACCATTAATTACCCTATTTAATTTTAACTATAGTAAATAGAAGTCCAAAGTTATTGTTCACCAATAAATTATTTTCATCTTATTAAACCAAATTTTCCTTAATGATTTCAACCGTGTATCTGGGATTGTTTAAATTAAACTCACAGAAGTGGTAAAATTATGTTTTAGGCAAATTTGCGAATGCAACTAGAAGGTGGGTAAAAGACGGTAAAAAGTTCAATAAAATTTCACAAATCTAATTTTTTTATTAAATGACACTAATGAATTATATTTAAGTCAAAATAGGTATTGCATATAAATTTTGACTTAAAATAAATTTAAATAAAATAAATATTTATTTAAATAAGAAGTCGGTTTTAAACAATATCACAGTGTTTTTCACTATTCATCAAAAAATTGAATGTTTTCAAAAAAATACCTAAAATTCACCCTAATATAATTTTGATATTCCAAATTCAGAAATGAATTATGATTGAAAAAATCCAAAACATATAAGTATCATTAATTAATTAATTCCCGTTTTCAAAACCAAAAGGCGGGTTTTTTAAAAGTAAATACTATTAAAATATTGACATGTGTTTATGTCAAATTAAAATGTGAAATTACTTATAATGACCTAAATTATATTAAATGATAAAAATATAGAATAATTATACTTCAAAACCATTCAAATGAATAATTTAGCACAATAAATTATTTTGATTAAAAAAGATGTTTTCAATTAAAATTTAGTATTTTTAACTATTCATCAAATATGAATGTTATCAAAAAAGTACCCAAAAATTATCCAAACTAAATTTTTATGTCCCACTTACAAATATTAATTTAATTTAATTAAATTGAATTTATAAAATTGTCAAATATTGGTTTTAAAAAGGGTTCGCCAATAAAAGGCGGTAAAATTGATTTTTTTTGAAAAATACTAGTTTTGTCTGAAAAAAAATAATTTGTTTTATATTATGTCTAAGAAACACATAATATGGATTATAAAATTATATGGAATATATAAAATTCAAAATTCAGTTAATACTATTCTTAGCCTCTTTTTGAACGGCTAGTTTGGTAATTCATGGTGCGCTCGAACTCTGTGATGCGTGTAACACAAGCTATTGAATTACATTAAAGAAAATAACTTAGAATGAAATATTAGGGTGTTACATTCTACCCCCATTTTGGAAATTACATACTTGTAGTTTTAAAATTGGGCTTGGAAAATTCATTTAATGTTACACATCGGAAAAAGAGTCAATAAAACTATCACTATAAAAGAAAGGAAGAGAAGTACATAGGTCACCCGAGATAACCCATACTAGGATTCCATGTAGGAAAACATGGATATGGAAGATAAAATAAGTGTCATGTTCTGATGGAGAGTGATATAAAACATGATGAAGAGAAATTTAACAATAAGAAAACCACAAACTTGTAATGGGATAAACGGGCATTAGTTTCCCAGTCGGAAAAGTAAATAGATAATGTTTTTTTCCTATGGATAACTCTTATAGAAGAATAAAAAAGTCATTCAATGGCTCACAATAATTTGACGTTTCTCCAAAACCTTTATCGTCTGATGTGTATTTTGAGAGGGTGGAAAACCATGATGTGACATTGGGAATGACATAGAAATCTAGTAATGATAGACATATTTTGAAGAAAAAGGTCAATATATTTTGAGCTACCATATTGAAGATATCATGAACTTAGACAAAATATTGATGTCATAAATGTGGAGAATAATATTTACGATAGTATGATTGGAACATTTTTAGATATTAAAGGAATGATAAAACATGGGTATAATGCAAGATTAGAGTTACTATCAACAGGAATACGTTTGGAGTTAGATCCCACTCCCAATGGAAGATGAACATTTCTTCCCACGGATTGACATACATTATCCAAGAGGGAGAAAATTAGCTTTTTTCAGTGTGTAAATGATATCATAGTGCCTCATGGTTATTCTTCAAATGTAAAAAAATTTGTCTGATAGAAGGATTTGAAGTTGATAGGTAAGAAATCTAATTATTATCATGTCATGATGAAACAACTTCTACCAGTTACATTACATAGAATATTTCCCATACATGTTAGAAAGACTATAATGAAGTTGTGTTATTTTTACAATTCAATTTGTAATAAGGTTATTGATGTGAATTCTTTGAATATTTTGGAAAAGGATGAAATTTATTTACTTTTTCAATTGGAAATGTATTTTCGTCCATATTTTCTTGATATAATAGTGCGTTTAATGATTCATTCTGTTCGAGAAATAATTATAAGGGGTCCATTATATCTTCGTTGGATATAAAATTTTGAAAGGTATATGAATATATTGACGGGGTATGTTAAGAATACATATCGATCTTATGCCTCTATTATTGAAAAGTATATTTCTGAGGGGGTTTCAGAGTTTTGTATGAGCTACTTTCCTGTGGCGGAGCACATAGGTTTGCCTCCATCTCGCCATGAACAATTTTATAATGAAGTAAAGGGGATTCTTGGATTGAAAGTAAAATCATTGTATGTTGAACATATGAAGAAGTTAGAATTATACATCTTGAATAATATAGCTAATGATCAACTATATATCACATTACATATAAATTAGTTGAAACAATTTCATCAAAAGAAGAACGAAATATTGATTTTGAATGAGAACAAACAAACATTTTTTCCATGGATTAAAAGGACCATTCTTGGTAGATAAGATGTGTTAGAGGTATTAGGATGTATTGGGGGTGGTCCTTGTTTAAATGTGATAACATGGTCCGATAATGACATTAATGGATATACATTTTATACAAAAGCTCAGGACCACAAAAGTGCAGTTCAAAATAGTGGGGTATTGGTGTATAAAAAAGCAATGCATTTTTCGAGTTCTAAAGGAAAACCTGAAGTTCTACATCAAGGGCATATTATGGAGTTATTGAAAAAATATGGGAGGTTGATTACTTTAAAATTAAATTTTCTATTTTTAACTATAACTGGTTTATCGGTAACAATAGTGTCGGAAATGATGAATTTGGAAAGATAGTTGTTAATATGAATAGATTGGAAGATACAACTGATTATTTTATAATGGAAACACATGAAAAACTAATTTTTTATGTAGATGATCAATCACATATGCAGTGGTCTGTTTTTTTATATGGAAAAAATAGTATATTAGTGAAAATCAACTCGATGAAGATGCTGATTTATGTGAGATACCTACTTCCATGGAAAGATTAGCTGATCATAATGATGAGCATGTTGAAGACATGGTTTGTGCTATAAAGAACGATCATGATGAAGGAATTTGGTAAAACAATCCATTTCTACATTCCTAATATTACAGGTAACATATGTTTATTTCTCGTTTATATTTATTATTTTCATAAAATGTTAGATATTGTAATTTTTTTCTTTATTATAAAGCATATTAAAAAATCATTAAAAGTTTTGTTTTAGTTTAATTTTTTAGTGTAGTTGACCATGTTTAGCATTATTTACCATGGTTTACCTTTACATAATTTTATATATTTATCGATGTTGTTGAATGAAAATCACACTACCATGTTTAACACATTTATGGTAACACCCTGCCCCAAACCCATTAGCTTGAGGAGGCGGTGAGGGTTACATGGCCTTAAGCAACATTCCCAAGGTTCCAAAGGCTGACAATAAATGTCGAGGACTTCAAGGAACAGTGGGGACCGATTTTCCTTTATGAAGATAACCCAACTCAACCAACCAACAACTAAAGATGCATACACTATCAAACCTAACAATGTGATACTAACAATTCCAACAGAAACTACAAAAAAATTCAACTAGACATGTACACAAAACATCAGATTACAAATTTGAAACTGAACAATGAAATAACTTGAGCCATGACACCACCATAGCTCCACACCAAGCTCCAAGCTCCATGCACCACCAAAACATCAAAATGCACAACTAAAGGAGGGTGATGCCTTACCTTTTCCCATGTCATAGTACATGACATCTACAAAGACACAAAAGTGCCAAAGAAGGGGGTGAGTACAAATACTCAGTGGGATTTCCCCAACTGACTTCCCTACACATGCCTCTCAGATAAAACCGTTAGCACATTTATATAAAAAATTTTATATAAAAAAACCGTGATATGAATTGTTTGTGTGCCAAACATGCCATAAGACAAACCTGCCACATGAGGAAGCCAAATAAACCATTCAATGCAAGGAATCCAATTCAATCAAGCCACAAGCTGATTACCATTTTCATATTTCACTCACAAGCCCCATCTATAAACATCACCAACAAAGCACACAAAAATCCACACCAACACTTCCCATACTACCCATTCATTACCAATCCACTCAAGTGGTACTTCCCACCCACTTGATATTGATGGTGGACCTTCCATCCACTATCCATACTCTTTATATAGTGGAAAATTCTCGTCCACTCCACCACGTACCAACACCATCCCCCATTGATATCACCCATTTCCACACAAGCCACAACAATAATCATGCATTATTTTCAACACCAACAACCACCATTTCCATGAAAAATTCATTTCAATATCACCCGTTTATTAAAATCAATACTCATGCTCACAATCATTACCATTTTAAAATCACCAATTTAAATTTAACCAATTGATCCCATTACCAAAAAACACCAATTTCATGCCAAAACCCCCAAATCATCACCCATTTGATTTTCCCACAAAATTCACATGACATGCTTACAATTAAATTAAATAAACCAATTTAATTCTAAATGAACTTCACATTTCAACCTAGTGGAGTTGAGAGAGAATCCACCTACCTCTTAGGGTTTGTGGAAATCGACACTTCATCCAAATACACATCAAACCGGGTGAACGCCTCCTTTAAACCACATCAAAAACCCTACCCTATCATCAATAAGCTCAACCTTTAATAAAAAAAGGCAAAACAGACCTAGATCTACAAAAAAACCTTTTATATCTAGGAAACCATGAGAGGGAGAGGGATAACCCTTACCAAAACCTCAAAGAATCAAAAGAGGGACTTACCTGAGGAGAACCGCCTTCGATCCACAAAGAAACCCCTTCGATTTGCCTCGAAAACGAACCAAGGAGCTCCCCCAACCTCTGAAAACCAGAACTCCCATGTGAGCCATGAGTGGGAGGAAGAGTGAGGGAAAGATGGAAAATCCCGAGTGGCCCGGGACATAAAAACCCAAAAATTATGTGGTTGCACGATTACCACGCACGGTTTGGAAAACCATGCGCCAACCGTGATGTTGCCACTTTCTCACCCAGGGACTTCACACGACTTTCTCGCACCGTCTGACAAATAATGTTCCCCCGTGCGGAGCCCACTTTCAAGGGTGCACAGTTTCATGGGCTTGCCACATAGTTTTTCTAGACCGTGTGCCAACCGTGCGCCCCTAAACAACCTCCACAACATTATAAGTTTTTCCCAGAATTGTCCAAACATCAACCAACCACTTCAAAAAGAACCAAAAAATGGAAACAAGGTTCTCATACTTCAAACCAGGGGTACAAAATTTACTATCATTACCATTGTTTAACATGCTTACCATATTAACCATGTTTACTATTACATAACTTAGTTCAATTTTTCATTTTTTGTTTACATTAGTATTATAATATTTGAATTTGTATATTTTTCGAACTAATGTTTGTTTTTTTTGATTTGATGGATAATGACAGATCAATCAGTTGATCAACCACATGATTCTGGAAATTAGCATAATGATCATACCTCTAGGGAGGAATAGTCACATTCTCTTACAGATGTTTCTCAATCTTCGTCATGTGCTCCCATAATGACAAAGATTTCAAGAGTAGGTAAATCTGGCTGTACACATTTACTAAAATTATAACTTGCCTGTATGCAGGACCAGAGCATACTCGTTGAGTTTGATAAGAATGATATTCCTAGAGGTCTAAATTCAAAATATTTTAATAGTTTTGTATCAACTCAGGGTAATATCAATGTTAACATTTTGTATAATGAATAGAGAAGTGCGGAAAAAGAAATAATATCTCAATTATGGGAGATTATTTTGTTATGTTCTTTGGTTGTGGTGTGCCTATTATTTAAATATTTCTAGTATAATATGTTTTAACTCTTCTTTATCAGATGAAATTTAATATTCTAGACACTAGAGGAGTACAGAATAAATGCTTATCGATGGATTCTAGGAGATGAAGGGATTTCAGATAAACCTTCTCATATAATTTCATTTTTGGTCATTGGAGTCATGACAATCGATGTCATATATATCATTTCATAGATGGAGACACATGGATATAGTTTGTTGAATGTAGAATAAAAGATTCATTTTTGTTAAGGTAAATGTAAACTTTTATAAGATTTATTATATAGATGATCTTATTAATGTTTTGATAATGATTTCTTATTCCAAATTTAATGAAAACAAGGAAATATCACCAGGAGATCCAGTCTAAAAATTTACACCCTCATAGTTTTTCTCGGGGAGGGTATACATTATTAGAAGAAAAAATGATGGCATAAGAAATACAAAAACTGAGAGTTGAGTCTTAAAGCTCTAGAGAGGTTTCCCCTCCATCCCCTACATCAAGACATGAAAAATGGAAGAGAGATCAGATGGGAAAAATGGGGCAATATCTTTCCAACGATTCAGGAAATGTAAATGAGAGGATTTTAAGATATTTATTTTATTTATTTAGGTTAACTATATTCTTCCTATAATTTTAATCATTACAGAAATGTTAAATGAATTAATACAGGATTCTCTTGAGGAGTAATGCTCACAGGGGGTATTTACAGCTACTAGGAGGCAGGATATTTTATCTATAGCATTGGAAAAGCCCAAACATCCTAGTCGTGTATGAGGATATCAAATGGGTGTATTAGTAATAAAATAGTTTAAATGTTCTTCTACTTCTTCGGTTGAGGGCCTTTATAAAAAAATAGAATCATTGGAGGATAAGATCATAATATTAATGTGACGATGGAGGAAAATATTACAGTGTCGGTACTGTCTATGTTTGTAGATATGAATAGACAATTTCAGAATACAACTCCCAATCCTCAACCTCCCTCTAAAGACCCCATTATCTATCCTCCACCTCATCAAGTATAGTTGCATATGGAATGGTATGTTGTATAGGAGATACAATTCAGCATCAACAATAGAGGTAGAGCATCATAGGGTCACTGTATAGGATTTTATAGATAGATCATCTCAAGTACCATTACCTATAGATGAGGTGATGACAGTTGGACATAGTATCGACCATTTTTTAATTTTTCCATCAATACTTCTGTGACTCATTACCATAGAGGTATGTATGTTATATCTTCTATTTTATTTTTTTATTAAATTTTTTTTAACATCTGAAAACTAATATATTTTTCTATTTATTTTTTTAGGAATAGTTCAAAGGTAAATAAATAATGTATAGACAATAAAAAAGACAAATGGCTATGACATCAGATCCAAATTCTATTAGTATTAATAGATTGTTAAGATATTCAAATTTGTTGGTGGATCATTATGACTTTAAAATGGAAGCTCATGTTTTTTTGACATGCAATAACTGTAGGGATTGTGAAAACTGATATCATGGAGCTTGTTACTGGAGATAAGTTTGACATCAATGTGGTGAAAATTGTTTCCATGTATGTATTAACACATTTTACCTACATTATATTTAATAAAAATTTATACTTATGTCTATTTTGTATTAGGTATATTTATAACATGTGTGAGAAGAATGATCGGACAAATGTATATGGATTCATGGAATCACATTTGGTTTCCCCTGAAGCACATGCATTGGATGTGGAACAAAGAATGCTTTATATTACCGAAAGATTTCAATTGAATATAATCATATAGTGTTGGATGATTCCTTTTTTTGAGACGTATGAATCATATCTTTGACAAAGAGTTCATTTTATTTTAACATAAAAACCAATATCCTTACATTATCTTTTATTAGTGATCTTTGGATGTTAAGTGTTTTTTTTCACAAGGGACAAAACAATTTATTGGATATGCTTTATCCATGGTGATGTGCTGGAATGTTTTAAGAATATGTTGGAAAATTATGTTTCAAATTCCTAATAGTTGTATATATTATAAAGAACTATAAATTTATTTTATTCATATTATTTTTTAATAGGGGATGGATCTACATTCAAAAAAATACAATGAAAAGGAGTACTGAGATCAAATATGTAGAATTAATGGTAAATATCCATTTATAATTTGTACATTTTGATGTATTACATAATAATAACATTTTGGATTTACACTCATTCAAAAATAATTATCCTGAACAACAAGGAATCTTCAAATTAGGATATTATATGTTAAGATTTATTAATGAAATAATTACAACTGGAACATTTGTGATCCTTGACATGTCAATATTTCCTTTTAAACATTTACGTGGTATGAATTCCTTTAAAACATTGCCATAATATTTCATTCAATTTATTCATTATACATGTTAATTACTATCCAATTAATTTTTATTTATTTGATGACCCTCAACCCTTTAGTGCTCAAGAGGTCAAACAGTTACAAGTGGAATGGTCAAATTATTTTACAGGTTTGATTGGATTTTAGTTTGTTTGTAGTGTAAAATGTAATTGTGAATAATTTCATTATAATTGTGTATTTGGTAGTCATTTAGGTTGAATTTACGTTTTTTGAGGACATTGTATGTTTTGAATGTTATATATGTGACTGTTCAATTTTATGCTACTTCTTGTTTTGGTCTAGTTTTGATGGTTTTTGTTGCATGGATTCTGGTATGATGTTTTTCCAATGGTGTGGGGAGGTGTCTAGTGGGGTGGTGGGGTTTATAGGGGTGTGGGAGGGCTATCCAGTTTAGTGTGGGGTGTCCAGGATGGTGGGAGGGTTTTCTTGGGGTGTAGGGGGGGGGGGTCCCAGTGGGGTCACAGGGCTTTCCAAGGGTGTGGGAGGGCTGTCCAGTGGGGAGGGAATGTCCATGAGAGTGGGGGGTACTCCAGGTATAGTCCAGGGGTGTGTGTGTGTGTGAGAGGGGGGGGGGGGGGGGTACAGGGTGTCCATGGGGGTGGGGGTGTCAAGGTTGGTGGGAGGGATATTTGGGGGGGGGGGGGGGGGTTGGACTGTCTAGGAGGGTGGGGCTGTACAGGGTTGTGGGAAGCATATTTAGTCGGGGGGGTGTCCAGGGGTGTGGGAGGGAAATTTAGGGGGTGGTGGAGGGCTATCTAGTGGGGTTGGGGTGGGGGGGGGGGTCTAGGAGGGTGGGAGGGCTGTCCAGGGGGTGTCCATGGGGGTGTGTGTGTAGGGGGTGGGGGGGGGGGGGGTTCCCAGTGGTGTTAGAGTGATTTCTAGGGGTGTGTGGGGGTTGTCCAGGGGGTGTGGGGTTGTCCTGCGTGACCAAGAGTGGGGTGGGGTGGGGTAGTCTAGGGGTGTCCTTGGGTGTGTGTGTGTGGGGGGGGGGGGGGGGGTTCTAGGGGGGTGTCCAGGGGTGTGAGGGGTGTCCAGGGTGTCCATGGGGGTGGGGGTGTCCAGGAGGGTGGGAGGGCTCTCCAGGGGGTGGGGTGTTGTCCAGGAGGATGGGGGTGTCCAGGGTTTTGGGCAGGCTGTCCAGGGGGTGTGGGAGTGTTTCTAGGGGTGTTGGAGAGTAATCTAGAGGGTGTGGGAGGGCTGTCTATGGGGGGATAGCTAGGGGGTGGGGGGGGGGGGGGTGGCCAGTGGGGTCAAGGGGATTTCCAAGGGTGTGGGAGGGTTGTCCAGGGGGGCTTCCAGGGTGTCCATCAGGGTGGCGGTATTCCGGGGTGTGTCCCTGGGTGTAAGGGGTTTCTAGGGGTGTGGGATGGCTGTCTAGGGTTCTAGGGAGGGTTGTATAGTGGTGTGTGGCTTCCCAGGGGCGTGGGAGGGCTGTTCAGTGTGTGTGTGTGTGGGGGGGTGTCCATGAGGGAAGGGGAAGTCATGGGGGTGTCCAGGGGTGTGGGGAGTTTCTTGGTGTGTGGGAGTGCATTCCCGGGGTGTGGGTGGGTGGGGGTGTCTAGGGTATCCATGGGGGTTGGGGTGTCCAAGAGGGTGGGGGGTTCCTGGGGTAGGGGCTGTCCAGGAGGGTGGGGGCGTCCAGGGTTGTGGACAGGCTATCCAGGGGGTGGGGGAGAGTTTCCAAGGGTGTGGGAGGGCTATCTAGGGGATGTGCAAGGCTGTCCAGGGGGTGTGGGAGGGCTGTCCAGGGGTTGGGGGAGGGATGTCCAGTGGAGGGGGGGGGGTGTTCAGGAGGGTTTGAAGGTTGTCTAGGGTCTGTCCAGCAGTGTGGGGGTGCCGAATGGGGTCAGGGGGCTTTCCAGGGGTGTGGGAGGGCTATCAAGGGGGTGGTGGGTGGTGTTTAGGAGGGTTTAAATGTAGTCTAGGGTGTGTCCAGTGGTGTGGGTGTGCCCAATGGGGTCAGGGGGCTTTCCAAGGGTGTGGGAGGGCTGTCCAGGGTGTGGTGGGGGGGGGGGGGGGTTTCCATGAGGGTGGGGGCAGTCTAAGGTGTTTCCATGAGTTGGTGGGGGGGGGGGGGGGTTATAGGGGTATGGGATGGCTGTCTAGGGGTATGGGGAGGGCTTTCCAGTGGGGTGGGGGTGTCCAGTGTGTCCCTGAGGGTGGGGCAGTCTAGGCGGTGTATAGGGGTGTGTTTGTGGGGGGGGGGGGGGGTATCCAGGGTGTCCATGGGGGTGGGGTTTGTCCATGATGGTGGGAGGGATGTCCAGGGGGGTGGGGGATATCTACGAGGGTGGCCGTGTCCAGGGTTATGGGCAGGCTATTTAGTGGGGTGGGGAGTTTCTTGGGGTGTGGGAGAGCTGTCTAGGGGGTGGGGAGGGCTGTCTAGTGTGTGGGTGGGTGGGTGGGGGGTAGTCTGTTTTCATTCTGTTTTAGGTATTCTTATAGCTAGGCATAGTTGTGGGGGGGGGGTGTCTAGGGGTGTGAGGACTGTCTAGATGGGTGGGGGGGGGGGGGGGTGGGGGTGGGTGGGTAGTCTAGGTGTGTGGGGGTGCCTAGTGGGGTTAGGGGGATTATTATGGGTGTGGGAGGGCTGTCCGGGGGGGGGGTCCAAGGTGTCCATGAGGGTGGGGCAGTCAAAGGTGTGTCCATGGGTGTGTGTGTGTGGGGGGGGGTGTTCTTGGGGTGTGGCATGGAAGTCTAGGGGTCTGGGGAGGGCTCTCTAGTGGGTTGGGGGATTTCTATGGTTGTGGGAGGGCTGTCTAGTCGGGTGGGTGTCCATGAGGGTGGGTGTGTCCAGGAGGGTGGGAGGGCTATCCCGGGGGGGTGGGGGCTGTCCAGGAGGGTGGGGGTGTCCAGGGTTGTGGGAAGTCTATATAGTGGGGTGGGGGGGGGTCTAGGGGTGTGGGAGGGTTGTCCAAGGGTGGGGGAGGGCTATCCAGTGGGGGGGGGGTATTGAGTTTTTTTTTCAGGTATTCTTTTGGGTTTCCATAGTTGTGGGGGTTTCAAAGGGTGTGGGGGATATCTAAGATGGTGGGGGAAGTCCAAGGGTGTGGGTGGTGTCAATTGTGGTTGGGGGTTTCCAGGGGGGGTTGTCCAGTGCGATGGGGGGGGGGGGGGTTGGTCTATTTTTTTCTATTTCAGGTATTCTTTTGGCTGGGCATAAATAATGTTGAATGGTTTAATTAAAAAATTGGGGTTTACATTGGTTATTTTATAATAGACGTAACAAATGTACATGGATTGGTTTTAACATCGTTTATTTGAGAACTGATGTAACATATGCATGGGAAAGGGTTTTACGTTCGTTATTTCATAACTGACGTAATAAATGGCATAGAATCTTTTTTTAGGTCGGCTATAAAATAACCAATGTAGTAGATATATTATCACGTCGGTTATTATTTAACCGACGTGGAAAACCGCTTAGAAAACTGCTTAATCTCGTCAGTTATTTTCAAAAACGACGGGATAAATGCCTGAGATCCATGATTTAGGATGTCAGTTATATAATAACTAATGTGATAATGTATATTCAACATCAATTTTTTAAATAACTAATGTAATACATCATGACTCCGAAGTGTTTTCCAATTCAGTGTTTGAGTAACCGATGTGAAAAATGCTTCTGTTTTTAGTTTTTTACGTCAGTTTTAGAATAACCGACCTATAAACCAATATTTATAATGTCTTTTGTAATAACATCGAACACAAAATGACTTAAAAACTAAAAAATAACTACCATAAAAAATATTTTCTACAAAAGTGATATTATGAATACTAAGTAAGATAATTTTTATTTACCACAGTTAAAGGTAAATTTGGTAAATTAGGGTAACAACCAATATGATAAAGATACTAAAATTACCATAATATCTATAAAATAGAATTGTATGAATTAAATTTGACCAATATCACATAAGGGTTATAATTGATTCATTTAATAGACCTTTTTCCATTACAGTGATGTAGTTATAATTAAAAAAATGAAAGTGACAACATGTCACTCTCTTATCTCTTATAAGTATAATAATTTTATTGTTGTGATAATATTGATAAAGTTTCTAAAATAAATATTCTCCACAAAATTAATGATATTATCTACATCACGTGAATTTATTTAGAATATTTATATATTAAATAAATTTCATGAATATTGACATAACAATTATACAATAATTATTTTGTTAATAGAAATATAAAATAAATGATATTATAAATAGTAAATTAAATATTATGTGAATTAATTAATGTCATCCAGGATTTTTCAAGGATAATATTAAATTTGAAAATACTATTCAATGATTTGGTTCGATGTTATATCACTGTTTGAATTTTATTTAAATTCAATGAATGAATAGTGAAAAAAATTGACAGTATTTATATTTTATAAAAATTATATTTTATTAAATTATTTAGGAATTATAAAAATATTTTAAAAACAAAAAATTTCTATGTTATGGTCTAAAATTAAATTCAATGTCATATTATGGAACATTTACCCTATATAAGTAATCTTAATCACCTCTTAATAATTAAAATGTTGTTGCCTTAATTAAAATTAAAAGGGGGTAATTAATGGTAAACTTAAAAATAAGGTTTAAAATAAAAAAATAACATGTCAAAAAATTATTGGTTAAGATTATTTTGAAATATATTTATCTTATCTAAGAAATATGTCAATTTGGAGCTATTATAATTAGAAAATCAACTTATAATAATACAATATTTCAATACTTTCCAAAAGTGCCCATCCTCCCTCTTGTAAAAGGCCATGACATCTCCACACTAACTCACACATGACAAGCCCCTTGTGTGAAGACCCTAGATTAACGTACATAGACGTCACATTTATTTTTCAGAATACTTAATACATGAAAAAACAGATTCCCAAAGACTGTATTAGTTTATTGACTTTAGAAACTCGAAACTTAATCTTTTAATAATGGTGAAAAATCTTCAACATCTCCGATAATTATCTTCCCATTTTGTTTTCTTATATAAACAGTTTCTTTATATCCTGGGGAAAATAAAAACTAACAAAGGGCGAGCTAAAATCTTCAGTAAGGGTAAACATGGAAATCATTAAAAAAACATAAACATTTGAACATAAAAACATGAACATGTAGTTTAAACATCAAAATCTTGAGTCATGAAATAAATCATGGCAGTACGTAAGGCATAGATCATAAAGGAACATTAACCAAAAGATAGAATAAAATTTGAATAAAACATATAATTGTGGAAAACTAATAAGATCATAATATGATTTCCATAGTATCCAATTAATTGTTTCCAAGACCATCATAGTAGACAATGTCCATTACTGAATCGGGTTTACTTATTATTCAATCTATGTATTAATGAACCAGATTTATGTCGTTCCGACCTTGTACTAATGAACTGGATTTACTCGATGTTCCATAAATTTCTATCTCTTGATATATAAATCTTTACCCATTCATTGGAGGGAGATATATGTCCCACCCATCTCATAATGAAACTATTCTTATGTGTGCAACAAAAATATAAATCATTCATCATAGAATAACCCATGTAATAAAATGGGATTCATAAACATCATGATAACATAACATAATCCATATCAAATAAATGGGAATTATAAAAATAATTCCATCATAAACATAATCAAATCAATGTATTCATAGGGATAGAAACATAACTCTGTGTCATCTTAGATGGAAAATATTTTTGATAAAACACTTGAACTTAATTCCAGAGGAAAATATCCTTTCTTCTTCAAAAAAGTTTTTGTTTCTCAAAATGCCACGCAAATTTAAAAGAAAATAATTTTGTTAAAATTAAATGTGAGATAGTGTATAGGACTCTTCATAGAAATAAATCATCACAAACCTGTAAAAATATATTAATAGTGAATATGTAAAAAAACATTCTTCTTATACTTTTTTTTCTAGAAAAGTAAAAAAGTACATCGTATGGTAAACATAATAAAGATTCTTTCCAAACTTTGTAGTAAAAGTAAAAATGGGTAAAATTTGTTTTAGAATACATATAATAATATTAAATTGTTTTTGAAAACATTTATTGAAAACATGGAAATGGATGATAAATATATCCCCAGTAAATACTTACGAATAGACAATCTCGCATTAAAACAAGATTGGAAAAGTTAATCATTACTTTATGTCTAATATGTTTCTTATATATTCAAACCTCATGTATAATGATTTAAATAATGTTACATATTTTTTCTAGAATCATAATCAATTTTGATAACATGTATGATCACATTTTCATCCATTTGTTAGTACCATTTCATTGTTACTTGTTATTCGTGAATTAATAGCTTTATGTTCTTATGTATGTTTTGTCTAAGAATTTATTGTTCATATTATTAGGTTATAGAGATATAATTTACAACATGGCTTTATTATAATATGTATCATATTTTTTCATTCAAATTATTTAGATAATCACGGTTTAATGAGTATTTTTTATAGTGAATGACATCGTACCATGAAGACAGTAAGCCATACGTACACACGAGCGACAATATCATTCCCATAATTGTTGAATGGTATAGAATTGGATGGTGTATAGTTTCTAAGAATTAGTATAATGTTATAATAATCATATATAGTTATTATTTCCACAATTATACCCATCCAAGTAAGGTTCTAGTGGAAAACATATTACAACACGACGTGGAGATGGAAAAACGTAAGTACCCACATGTGAGGATTTAATTTTTCATTGGATGGATAAAAGGTGAATTGTTTTGTTTCATATTTATAATAAAATATCAGTATATTAGTGATACTAATGTTATTAATTTATAATTAAACAACTAAATTAGAGAAATTAGAAGAAGAATGAAATTTGAAAGAATCGGTAGAAGAGATTACCTCTTCCTCAATGTGCATCCTTTAAATTTCAACTTACGGTACTAGAGTTGGTCTTTTGAAAGAAAATCAAATTAAGATGTACCTAGTGATGTTGATAAGAGTAATGGGTTGGGTTTGGGAGATCTTTATGGCCCAAAATGGACCGAATTTGAGAGGAATGAAGTGCCTTTTTATGAAAGAGGAGAGGGGAACACTAGGAAAATATCAAAATATTAATTTATTATAAATTTAATTTAGTTTAAAAATAGTCCTAAAATTATTTAATTCCAAGATAAGATGAATTTAGGTTCTAAGAAACATCATAAAATAATTTTTTTGGATGTTTGGAATATTTTTGTATCAATATCTTTTTGGATTAAACCTTTTTTTCTCTTTTTATTCTTACCGTGAAATCTTGTTATTTACATATTGTGGGTTAATGTAATTAATGGATCATCTCAAAGGACCTGAAAAATGTTATTTATGACATATTTGGACTTATATTAACCATTTGGAAGAATATTATATTTTTATTAATTTAATATCATTTAATAAACTATTTTATGTTTTATGTTATGAATTATGTCAATTTTCGACACTATTCAGACATGACTTTTTAAAAAATTGATAACAACCTAATTCATTCGAAAAAAATGAATTAAATAATTTATAATAAGTTAATATAATTCAAAAAATTATTTTATGGCATTAAATGGTTAAAATTTTATTTTTTTCAATATTTATAAATTCATTTATTTGAATCATTCATTAATGAGGTAATCCCTGCACAATAAATGTGTTATAAATAAATATATTTATCTAATGTCTAAAAATTATATATAAAATACAATGATGTAGGAAATATTTTTATATTTATACTAACTATTTATAAATATGTAGATCAATTATATAACCATGTATTAAATTTTTTTTAGTAAAAGCTATATGATTATGTTATAATTTTCGTTACATTAAATTAATTCTTATAAAATGTCATTTTCACATCCATGTGAATCTATGGGGACCCAAAATAGACCCAAGGTTTCAAATTGTTTGAAATATATAATCTAACAGTATCAAGACATGTGTTATGGTAGATTAATATTATCGTAGTATTATTTTTACCTTTATTTTCCATATTTACCCTTTAACCATGGTATATAAAATAATTACTATAGTTACGATTCATAATGTATAAAAATAAAAGTTACCTATTTAATTTTTTTTGAATATTATGATTCCAAATATATAATCTATTTTCTAAATTCAAAATGCATATGTTTCAGTAATTAATTTAAAATTGATTCCCGTTGTCAAAATCAAAAAGTGAGTTTTTAAGAAATAATAACTACCAAAAGATTGACATGTCTGTATGTCCAATTTAAAATTAAAATTACTTATAATGAACAAAATTTTATTAAATGGTAAAAATATAATACAATTAAACTTTAAAAATAATTAAAAAGTTAATAAAACTATTTAAATAAATTAGACGAAAAAGAAGTTATGAATTAATATGCATTATTTTTTCTACTCATCAAAATATGATTTTCATCAGAAAGAAATCAAAATTTCAACCATGTTATATTTTTATCTCCCACTTCCAAAGAAGATGTTAATTTTTTCAAAAATAATATATAAAATTGTTAAAAACTAGATTTAAAATTGTTGGGCCATCAAAAGGTAACAAAATTTCATTGTTTTGAAAAATACTTCTTATATCCACAAAATTTGATTTTTCTTATATAATTTTATAGAAAATACAAAAGATGAATTTTAATTTCATATAAAATTTAAAATGTGGTTAAAACAATTTATAATGGCCAGTTTATATAATATTTTAATAATATGTCGTTGTTTAGTGAATCTCATTATTGTGTACTACGCAAGCTATCAAAGAAGGTTTGTCTATTGTGTAAAGCATGCTAATAATAATGTTGAGTATACTATGAACGAATATGGTTTTGTGTATAACACAGGCTAATATTGGTGTAGTGTAAAACAAAATACCTCAATGAAATTAAAAAGATTCTATCTCATAAAATCTCTGGGCGTTACATTCTATCCCCCTTGAAATGAATTTCTCCCTCAAAATTTGTCAGGTTCATAAACAGTTTTCTACTTGATAGATTCTTTCATAGAAACCCATATCGTAGAAAAGGACAGTAAAAAATCATTTTAAAATATAAATTTAGAAAGATAATGGTTAACCAAAGTAACTCATCACTAGGATTCAACATAGGAGAATATAGGTGGTAGGTGAAAAATTAGATATGGAAGAGAAATCTAACCATCATGTTCTGATGGATAGTGATAGAGAATATGATTTAGAGAATGTTAACTATAAGAAATCTATAAATATATGATTATTTAAGGGACGTTATGATTTATTAGATAAGAAGGTACTAGGATAACATTTTTGGTTTCAAGACCTTTTTCCTAATGATGATGAATTGTTTGAGGAGGAGAAACACATATATAATTTCAGTAAAATATCACCATTGGTCGTTCCCTGAATAATTTACACTTCATCTATTATTTAAAGAAATGATGTTTAATTTTTTTTTCTTGAAGTGTTAAAAGATCATGCGATTGAATGATAGGTCATTCCATTTATCACAATAAAAAGGTTAGAATAGGTTATCAAATATGAATTAGTCCACATATAGTGAGATAATACATTAATCTAACAAACATCTACCAAGATATAAATTATCCTATCCATAATGGATAACATTAAAATCCTTCCAAAAACTGAAAATATAAAACTTTAGAAGGAGGTGAACTAAATCAACTTAACATTTGTCCACCATATCTAATTTTTTAGTTCTTGGTTGTCACATTCCAAACATCTGAATACCTTAATTATTTTTCCCTTTAAACATGATATTAACATGAATTAACATAAACCCCTGCGGACAACATGAACTCTCTCAATATTAACTCTTTCCAAACACCAATTATAACAAAAATTATATATACACAAAACATGATATAACTTTTTCGAATATCATGTGATTTTCAAAAATATTTCACTCACTTTTCAGGGTAACCGGTACCATATTATTATGGAAAATCATAATAGACCAATATATATATATTCCAATATTACATTATACTATAAATTAGATTCCACAACACTATTTTGGAATCTGATTACATAAATAGTTAATAATTCCACCTCTTCATTGTTATAATCCACAACACAAATAGTGATCTCATCTGATTCACCATTATCATTGGGATTAATAGGATGTTGATGTCAATAATCATCATTAATTCTTGGATTAGGGAAATGGTTAGCATAATGCCCCATTTCTTTACACTTGAAGCGTTGAAGTGTTGGTGGTGAATTCTCTGTAGTCCTTTCTCTATTCACATCTGTAGCAACATTTTTCCTATTAAATCGTCACTCCACTACTCAATATCCTTCTTTTCCACAAATGAAACATTTTATAGCCCCTCTCTGACAATCTCCACTATGCTTCTTTCCACACATTGAGAATAAAGAAACACAAATCTTCTTTTCACCTCTATTTTGAGATTTTTTCATAAAATCCATCTTTCATTTCATGTCAAAACCATAATATGGATACGTAACACCAAATTCTAGTTCTGCCTTTATAGAACAATTCACAATATTTTCATAGCTACTAAATTCTCTTATAGAAAATTCCCTTTGAAGACTTGGTTTTATGCAACTGAAGAATCAATCAACTTTACTTTTTGGTTGGATGATAAATCCAGAAGCATACCTTGCTAGTCTAGTAAAATTCACCATGTTTGTACCAATAGATTTATAGTCCTTCTGATTAAGTTCATGTAACTCCTTTTACATCTTTTTTCAAAGAATACAGGGGAAGTACTTATTGAAAAATTGGTTCTCGAACTCTTCCCATTAAATGGATTCAATTTCATCTTGCTTACTTGTCTCTTAATTAGAGTCCACCGCTTTTCTGCTTCACCTTTTAAAAGATAGAAAACCAACATGAGGTTTTCAAGTTTCTAACAAATAAGGATGGAAAATATCTTTTCAATGGTACTGATCTATTGTTAAGCAACACGTGGATCAAAAGACCCACTGAAAGACGATTGGTGTTGCCTCATGAAGTATTAAATAGAATGTTCTTCCCTTTTCTACTCATTTGAAATACCATAATGATTCATATCTTTTGTAAGTACAGAAACAAGATTTTTTATTCCATCTCCCATAATATTTGGTTGCTCGGGAGGAAAATCATTTCATTTTCCAATTCATTGATTTTTAACACGGTTCCTTCAGGTTCCAACCATCAACTAAAGGTTGACTAAACCATCACACTAATACAAATTATAAATACCCTAGATCAACATACAAGGAAATCACCTTTATATTTCAGAATACTAAAACATGACCAAACCAGACTCCCAAAAACCATATTAGTTTGTTGTCGTTGGAAACTCAGAACATAATCTTTTAATCAGGGTGAAAGATCTTCAATATCTCCCATAAAGATATTCTCCTTTTGTTTTATAACCTAAATCCTTTATTTACTTCCTGGGTAAAAGAAATCATAAAAAAGGTTGAGATCAAATGCTCAGTAAGGGAAAACATGGGGATCAGAAAATAATAATAAGCATTTGATCATAAAAACATGAACATAATGTTTAAACATCAAAATATTGATCCATGAAATAAATATTGGCAGTACGTAAAGAATAGATCATAAAGGAACATTTACCATGATAGAATAACATTGGCATAAAACATGTAGTTTAGATAAACTAATAAGAACATAATATGATTTCCATAGTAGCTAATGCATTGTTTCCAAGACCATCATAGTGGAAAAAGTCTACTACTAAAGAGGGTTAACTGGTTGTTCTAGCCATGTATTACTGAACAAGATTTACTTGTCGTTTTATCCCCATACTACTGAATGAGATTTAATTTCAATTTCATCCATGTGTATATCATGAGATATAAATCATCACCCAATGCATTGAAGGGAGATATAGGTCCCACCCATCTCATAATGAAACCACTCTTATGTGTTCCACCAAAACATAAATCATTCTTTATAGCATAACCCATCTAACAAAATGGGATTCTTAAACATCATACCATCATAACATAATCTATATAAGATAAATTGACATCATAAAAAAATTACATCATAAATGTAATCAAATAAATTTAATCATATGGATAGAAACATAACCCTATGTCATCATAGATGTTAAATAATTTTGATAAAATACTTGAACTTTGTTCCTATGGAAAATATCCCTTCCTCTTCAAAAAAGTTTTCTTTTGTCAAAATGTAGTGAAAATTTAAAAGAAAATATATTTTTTGAAATTATTCTTGAGATAGTGTAGAGGAAGATTCATGGAAATATAGAATAATGGAACTTTAAAAATCCATTCATGCTGTATAATCTAAAAAACATTCTTCTCGTACTTTTTTTGGAACAATCCAAAAGTACCTCCTATGGTAAACGTAAGAAAGATTCCAGACACCCCATATAGTAATAGTAAAAATGAGTAGAAATAAATTAAAACATAAATAGAATAATATTATAAATTTTATGGAAAAAATTTTAGAAAAAATGGACATGGATGGTAAATATATCCCCAGTAAATACTTATGAATAATCTATCTCGGATAAAAATGATATTGGCAATGTTATCCCCTACCTTAGGTACGATATGCTTTATATGTATCCGAACCTCCCATATAATAATTTGAAGAATTTTACTAATTTATTCCCGAATCATAATCATTTATTATAACATTTATGATCATATTTTCATCCATTTTTTGCAACATTTCATGTTTTCTTTTCATTCGGGTATTAACCGCTTTATGTTCTTATGTATGTTTTGTGGAATAAGATATTATTCATCTTTTTTGGTTATATTTATATCATTTAAATCATGGTTTTAGTATAATATATATCATATTTATTCATTAAATTAATTTATCTAGTCATGGTTTAATTAATATTATGTAGAATGAATCCCATCACACCATGGAGAAAGTAAGCCGTATGTACGGATGAGAGAAAATATTGTTCCCCTAATTGTTGAATGGTATCAATGTAGATGGTGTATAGTATATCATAATTAGTATCAAGTTATAATAATCATATATATTTATTAATTTCACCATTATACTTATCCATGTAAGGTGGTGGTGACATATATATTAAACCATGGTGTGCAGATGGTAAGTCGTACGTATGCACATGTGGTGATTTCATTTTTCATAGGATGGATAAAAGGTAAAATATGGTTGTTTTATATTTATAATAACATATAACTATATTAGTGATACTAAAGTAAATATATTATAATTAAACAACTAAATAAGAGGAATTATAAAAAGAATGAAATTTGAAAGAATCAGTAGAAGATATTACCTCTTCAACCATATGCATCCTTTAAATATCCTCATAGCGTACTAGAGATGGACTTTTGAGAATAACACCACCTCTAGAATGTAACGAGGAAAGTTTATTAGATAAATGGTCAGGGGTTGGCTGATCATGAAGGCTCAAAATAGATTGAAGTGGTGAGGGTAGCAGATCTCTTTTATAAGAGAGGATAGAAGCACTTTATGAAACTCCCAAAATATTAATTTCATATAAATTCAATTTCAATTAAAAATTGTCCAAAAATAATTTAATTCTAATATAAGATTATTTTGTTTCTATGAACCAACAAAAAATTGTTTTTAGACATGTTTGGAATATTTTTTTATCATTATCGTTTTTCTTTAACACTTAATATACCCTTTTCATTCATACTGTGATATCATGTTATTTACACATGTTGGGTCAATGTAACTACCATATCATGTAAAACTTCCCAAAAAATATTATTTATAACATATATAGACATATATTAACCATTTAGTGAA
Organism: Viscum album; assembly: GCA_963277665.1. NCBI lineage: Eukaryota > Viridiplantae > Streptophyta > Magnoliopsida > Santalales > Viscaceae > Viscum > Viscum album. The sequence goes on from OY728166.1 coordinate 790,859,588, forward strand.
AAATATATTTTTAGAAATTTAATATCATCTATTAACTATATTTGTTTTAATTTATGAATTATGTCAATTTTTGACACTATTCATACTTGACTTTTTTAAATATTCATAACAATTTGATTCCATCGAACTGAAGGAATCACGTAAACCATAATATTATAATGTAATCCATAAAAATCATGGATGAAATAAAAATTTTCAAATTAGATTTATTGAAATATTTATAAATTCATTTATTTTAATGTTTTATTAATAAGGTAACCATTAAAACATAATTGTGTCAAAAATAAATATATTTATCTAATGACTAAAAATTATAAATAAAATCACATGATATAGGAAATAATTTTATATTTATAATTACTATTTATAGTCATAGTGATCAATTATATTACCCTATATTAAAATCAATTTAGTAAAATATATATGTATATGTTATAATTATCTTTACTTTAAATTAATTATTATAAAATGGAATTTTCACATCCATGTGAATCCATGGGGTCCAGAAATAAACAAAAGAATGTCCCCGGTCGTAAATATCAAGACCAATAGGATTAGGAAATTTGTTAGTGTTGTTTAGTATTATTATAATGTTATTTTTTACCATTATTTTCCATATTTACCTTCCTACTATGGTAGATAAAATAATTACTAAAGATACTATTCATAATATCATAAAATAAATGGTTCATATTTACAAAATTTGAACATTATGATTCCAAAGATGAAATATATTTTTCCAAATTCGAATCCCAGAATTTGCATCAATTAATTTAAAATTAATTTCTATTGTCTAACCAAAAAAAAAGGGTTTTTAAGAAGTAATAACTATCAAAAGATAAACATATATTTAGGTACAATTTAAAAGTGAAATTACTTCCAATGACCAAAGTTGGATTAAATAATAAAAATATAATACAATTAAAATCTAAAATAAATTAAAAACTTAATGTAACTATTTAAATAAATTCGACAAAAAAGCAGATTTGGATTAAAATGTACCATTTTCTACTATTCATCAAACTATGAATTTCATTAGAAAAATATGAAAATTTAATCCAAGTTAATTTTTCCCCTCTTCTAAAGAATATTTTAATTTTGTCATATATATTATATTAAATTTTCAAAAATAGTTTTTAAATTGGTGTGCCATTAAAAGGCTGCAAAACTACATTTGTTTTTAAAAATTACTACTTTTATCCAAAAAATCATATTATTTGATATAATATTCTATAAAATAAATAAGATGATCTTTGATTTCATATAAAATTCAAAATGAGGTTGACACTATTCAGAATGGCTCATTTATATAATATTTTAATAATACATTGTAGTTTAATGAAACTATGTATTGTATACTACACAAGCTATTGAAGAACGTTGCTCTTGCGTGTAATGAAAGGAAATAATGGTGTTGAGTATACTACATGATAATACGCTGTTGCATATAGCGCAAGACAATATTAGTATAGTGTAAAACACAAGACATCAATGAAATTAAAAAAATCTATCTCTTAAAATCTCTAAGTGTTACACCTTTTATCATCCAAATTCTACTCTAATAAGCTCACAACATCATTATTTCCTCCTGAAGACCACACATTGTGTACAAATATATCATATGGAAACATTTTGTGCAAATAAAAATGGGATAAATGAAAATGTTGTTAATTTATTATCAGCTCTTTCAAAATTATTTTTTTATTATACTTTCTCTTGTTATGTTATATCCATTATAAAGTAATCTAGTATCTTATACATTATGAGATATTATTATAATTATGGGAAAAAATATACCTCTTTTTCAAACCTATGAATAATAAAATCACAATGCATGTGTACGAATGTCTTACCATCTCTACGCCATGTTGTAATTTGTTATTCGAAAATACTTAATTTGGAAGTCTATAATGAAGAAAATATTGTTTTTAAATAATGAATATAACATGATAATTATTTTTTATAATTAATATACCATACAATAAAATACTATATAACCCTTAAGTGAATGATGTCATCACTTGTGCATATGTGTGGCCTATCATCTCCAAGATGTAATGCGATTCGTTCGACATGATATTAATTAAACAATGATTATATAAATGGGTGGAATAATTAGATATTATAAATATTATTTTAATATCATTATGTAAATGATATAACTATAACATAATATGTGTAACATAAACTTATCCAATGAAACATTCATAAAAATATAAAGCAGTTAATATCAGAATAATGAGTGACAATGAAATGTTACTAACAAATAGATGATAATATAATTATATATGATATCATAAAAATGATTAATATTTTATAATAACTCGAAAAAATTATTGAAATTATTATACATATGTTTTGGATACATACGTGGGATAACAAACCTATAGTAAAAGAGAATTTTTCAATCTCATTTTTATCCGAGATTGATTATACGTATGTATTTATTAAGGGTATATATTTCAACCATGCCCACTTTTTATAAAAATGTTTTAATAAAATGTTTAACATTCTTATATTTATTTTTGAAGTTAGTTTTACTCATTTTTTACTTTTAATACATGGTTTTGAAGGAATCTTTCTTTCTATTACCATAGGTCGTATGTTTTAACATCTCCGACAAAAGTAAAAGGTTAATTCTGCTAACTTATATAGAATAAAAGGATTCTTACACTCTCATAACACCATATTTCCATGAATCTTCCTTTAAAATATTTTAGGGGTATTTCGAATTAAATTCTTATCATTAGTAATCGTGGGTCATTTTGAGAAAAGAAAATGTTTATGAAGAAGAAAGGATATTCTCCTAAAGAATTAATTTAGTCTATTTTATCAAAATTACATTTCATCTAACATGAAATAGGGTTATGTTTATATCCCTATTATTAATTTTATTTTATTGTGTTTATAATGGAATTATTTTTTTTGAAATCCATTTATTTTATATAGATTATGATGGAATGATGTTTAAAGAACCCATTTTTTGTTCCTTGGGTTATTCTTTGATGAATGGTTTATGTTTTTGTGGAATATGTAAGAACGATTTCATTGTGAGATTGGTGGGACCTATATTTTCCTCCAATGCATTGGCTAATGATTTATATCTCATAAGAAAGACATGATAAGAAAAAAAAGTAAATATGGTTCAATAATGTAGTGCAAGAATGAGAAGTAAACCCAACCTATTAATGGACTTTGTTCGCTATTATGGTATTCTCTAGGAGCCTTGGCTTATATGGATACGATTTTCTTTGGATATGTTTTTGACACATTATCATGATCTATTCAAATGATATGTTATCATGGTTAATGATCATTTATGATTTATTCCTTATTAAGAGGCATAATTTATTTCATGACTAGAGATTTTGATATTCAAAAGTTATATTCATGTTTTTGTACATTTATTTGTTCATGTATTGTTTTCTTACCCTTACTGAGAATCTAAGCTCACCCATTCATATGATTCCATTCCTTTTGTTATAAAGTAATAATTTAAGTAGGAGTATTAAAGGTAAGATCTTTATGGGAGATTTTGAAGTTCTTTCACATGTTAGAGTAATGCATTCCAGGTTTCTAAAGGCACTAAACTATTACGGTCCTCAGGAATGCATTTGTAAAATGTACTAAAACTTCATCAAAAATAGGTAATATTTGTATGTATCATGATTGGGTATTTATAGTTCGTATCTGAGGAAAGGGTTAGTCAATATTTGGAAAATAGGATTCGAAACAATTTGTGAGATCCTTAGATATATTTCTAATATATTTCATAAGGGAATGTATAATTATTATTTATAGTCCTAGAATAATGGTAAAAATCATGAATATACTAGGATTAAACCCGTGATGTTAATTATTAAAAACACACCCCCTGATTATGTTGTTTTCCTAGTATGTTTTTTCCTCTCACATTATATTTGGGTTTTTGACAATAGTAGGAACCCAATGGATCCATGTTAATGATCAATGAAATAAACATTGCAACAAATTTCCTCCTGAAAAAACAATTGTTTTGGGAGATGGAATGAAAAATATTATTGATAAACATAAAGATGTTATGAATCATAATGGACTTCCAAATGAGAATAAAAGAGACGAAAATTCTATTGAGTCCTTCATGAGGCAACGTCTGCCTTCTTTCAGGGGGTCTTCAAAAAATCTTGTTGCTAAAAAATGGATCATTACCATTAAGAGGATATTTTCCATCCATATTTATTCAGAACAAGAAAACTTCATTTTTTAATTTATCATTAGAAGGAGAAGAAGACTACTGGTAGAATCTTATCATGAAATCAAGGCAACAAGATGAAATTGAATCCATGGTATGGGACAAGTTCAAGAAATTATTTTTCATTAAGTACATTTCATGTATTCGTTGATCAAAAATAGAAAAGGAGTTCTATGAGCTGATGAAAAAGGATGATGAATCCTTTGGGACATATGAGGTAAATTTAACAAGACTTGAAAGGTATGCTTCTAGCCTTAATAACCAACCTAAATGTAAAGTTGATCGATTCTTCAGTGTCATAACATCAATTCTTCTAAGGGCAATTTTATAAGAGATTTTATTTGATATGAATATATTATGTGTAGTTATATCAAGGTGCAAATGGTATTTGGTGTTACATAAAAATCCCATGGTTTTGATATGAAATAAATGATGAAGTTCAAAGGAAAATCTAAAAACAATGGACAAAATAATACGAGTGTTTCCATATGCTCAAAGTGTGGAAAATAGATTGGGAAGGACTATCTTAAAGGGAATAGAAAAATGTTTTATGTGTGGAAATTAAGGTCATCGGTCCATTGAGTGTCTATATAATAAGAGAAAGGTATCCATTTATGTAAACAGAGAAAATGCTATAGAGAATGAACCATCCCCATTTCAATTCTTCAAGTTCATAGAAATGGGGAATTATTCTTAACAATTCTCTATTCCAAGGGTGATCAATGATGATCGATGATAATATGCTATTAAGGTAAAAAACAATGGAAAATCACTTGCGATCACAACAGTTGATGTTGAATATGACGATGAAATGGTGGAATGATAGAGTCTTTATGTAATTGGATTCAAGAATAATGTTGTATAATCAGTGTTAAGGTATTATGGAATAATAAAATATCTATGTAGTGGTCCACTGTGGTCTTACACATGTATTTGAAAGTAAATTCAGAGTGGTACTGGTCATAAAAGAAGGTGATTGAGGTAATAAGGCGATGTTTTGGGAAAACACAAGATTTAGGGAAGGATAAACCTTAATATGAACATAATGATGAGATAATTATATTTAGATAAAGGTATGATGGATAGGAATAATTAAATTATATGATATTAGTTTCCTTGTAACTAGTTAAGTATATATTGACATTTGGTTTATGCTATCTTGGATGAAGATTATAGCTTTTGGATATAAGAATAAGAAAACATACATGTTTTCAATAAGGATATCTGATTGTTCAGGTTAATACTGCGACTCAAGAGAATACATGATTATGGTATTCACATGTCTATAATGAGTCAACAAATAATCACCTTATGAGATATGGGAGAAAAATGTTAATCCAATTTAGTTCACCTATTTATAAAGGTATAGATTTTCAGTTTTTGGATGGATTGTAAGGTTATTGAATTAGGGATAGAATATGTAATACTGTGGTTAAAGTTTGTTATATTAATGTATTATCTCCCTATATGTGGACTTATGACTATTTGATAATATGAACCATCATTTTTTTGAGATATATGGAAATACCTATCATGCTATCTATGGATCACATGATCTACTAACACTTCAGGAATGAAAAATACAACATCATTTCATTAAATAACCAATGAAGAGGAAATTGTTCAAGGCATTGCCAACAATGAGATTGTACTGAAAACAAGTATGTATTTATTCATATGTTATTCAACTTTTGGGAAAGGATCTTGAAAACTAGAAATTTCATTTTCGTACCATTTTTCTTATGAATCATATGGTCCCATAAGTCATCGTAGATTTATGGGTTTTTGGTTGTTAAATTTCTCCAAACCTTGTTCCATATCACCATCCATCAAAACATGATGGTTATATTTTTCATCCATATCATTGTTTTCACTTTCCAACCATGTTTTTCAATATGGAAAACCATTGATGGGTTACTTTGGTTAACCATTATGTTTCTATCTTTCCTTTTTAAAATGATGTTTTAGCATTCCTTTTTATAAAGTGGGTTTCTATGAAATTAACTTTCATGAAGTAAATCTTTTATAAACCCAATGAATTTTGAGGGAAAAATTCATTTTAAGGGGGTAGAATTTAACATCTTGATAATTAATGAGATATGTACTTTTTAATTTCATGGATGTCTTGTGTTGTATGATACACCAAAAGTTTCTTACGGTATATGCAACACCATATTAACTTGTATTATACAAAACTCTGTTCTTGGATTGTGTTATAAAAAAATTCACATTATTTTGATAGAATAAATTTCATGCAAGACTGGGTGTAAGTGGAAAAAAATATTATAACCTAGTTATTATAATGGTAGGTATGAATTGAATTAACTTCCTTCTAGAAAAACATATTTAAATGGAAATAAGTGAGTCTAAAAAACAATTATATACATCTTTACATATTTTATTAATGAATTATATATTTAATATATTAAATAAAATGTTCAAAATTCAACTTATATTTTTTCTATACATGATATAATAACAAATTCAATTTTAAAGATAAAATGAGTGTTTAAAAATGAAATTTTACCACATTTTGATGGAGAACCCATTTGAAATCTAGTTTTTTACACCTTTATATGTTATTTTGGACAAAATAAACTTAATTTTTGGAAAAGTGACAACAAAATTTACTTTTTATTAATTAATTTTATTTTTCTAATAATATACATTTTTTAATGGATAGTGAAAAATGTTGCATTTTAGTTTAAAACTACTTTTTCATCTGATTTATTTATATAGAATGGTTATCCATTAAATTGTTTTTAAATTATAATTAGATTATGTTTTCATAATTTAATCCATTTTTTGTGATTTTATGTAATTTCAAAGTGAATGTTTTCATAAACAGACATAAATATTTTGAAGGGCTTTACTTTTACAAAAAAAGTTTTCTCATTATGACAACGAGAATTAATTTTCAATTAATTATGAAAACTTATGTCTTTTTAGTTTTGAAAAATTGATTCCATATTTGGTATCTGTGGGTCAAAATTTGGTTAATGTGTTACTTTTATTTTTTTGGATATTATAAATTGTATATATAGTAAATTTTATTTACAATAGTTAAATGTAAATCATGTAAATTAGGGTTACAACCAATATGATAAAGATAATAAAATTACTCTAACACCTGAAAAAATCCTATTGAATGAATTAAGGTTGAAAAATATTATGTTTGGCTATTAATTGATTCATTTTATGGAATGTTTCACATGAATGTAATATAATTTTAATTAAAACCAAATAAAGTGACCACATGTCACTCTTTTATCTATTATAAGTATAATAAATTGAATCTAGTGGTAAAATGGATAAAACTTCAAACATAAATAGTATAAAGAAATATTAATAAATTATATTCATCATTTGAATTTATTTATAATTTTTATATATTAAATAATCACCATAAATATTGACACATCAGTGATTTAAAAATTATTTTATTAAGGTAAATATCTATTTAATGATATTATAAATAGTGAAATAAATATTATTTAAAATAAGTTATTTCATATATTAATTTTCTAGGTGAATATGACATGTTATAAGACTATTAAATGCATATTTTTTATGTTATATCTCTATTTGGAGTGTCTTGAAATTCAATGAATTTAATAGTGTAAGAAATTTCAACAATTTATATTTTATAAAAATAATATTTTTTAAATTATTTTAAAAAATAAATTTTTTAGAAATGTAAAATTATCTATATTAAGGTCTAAAATTTAATTAAGTTTCCAATTTTGGTAAATTTTTCCCATATATGTAATCTGAATATCCTCTTAATATGTCAAATGTTGTTACATAAATTAAAATTAAAAGAGTGTAATTAATGGTAAACTAAAATGATAAGGTTTAAAATAAATTAAATACATGTAAAAAAATTATTGGATGATATTATTTTGAAAAATAATTATCTTATAATCAAAATATATCAGTTTCTAGATATTATAATTTGATAATCAATTTATAATAAAATAATATTTCAAGACTTTCCTAAAGTACCCCTCCAAACTCTTATAAAAGTCCACAACATCTACCCACTTACTCAATCCTCTAAAGCCCTTTGGGTCATCCAAATTTAACTCAACTAAGCTCTCAACATCCCTCTCTTCCTCCTAGAGACCACAATTTGGGAAGAAAGCCATCATAAAGATACCTTTTGTGTGCATCATAACAAGATACTTGAAAAATATGTAATTGTTTTATCACATCTTTCAAAATTATTTTCCACTTCTACATCCTTTCATTATTTTGTTTACATACTAAATTAATATAGTATATTATACAATATGAGATTTTATTATAATTATGGGGAAACCTTATACATCCTTTTATCTATCCTATAAATAACAATATCACTATGTGTGCATATGTATGACTTACCACATCCACACTATGGTTTAATTAGTTATTCAAAATACATATTTTGGATGAGTTTAATGATTAAAATAATATATGTAAATAATGAATATAACATGATAATTATTCTATACAATTAATATATAATCCAATTACCTACAATTTAACTAGTAGGTGAATGATATCATCACTCGTGCATATGTACGGCCTACCATCTCCACGATGTGATGCGATTCATTCTACATGATCATCATTAATCCAAGATTGTCTACAAGATTGTAATGAATTAATATGAGATATATTACACTAATATCATTATTTAAATGATAAAACTATAAACTAATAAGGGTAATGTGAACTTATCTAAAAAACATTCATAATAACATAAAGTAGTTAATATCCGAATAACGAATGACAATGCAATTTTACTAATAAATGATGATAATATAATCATATATGATATCATAAAAATAGTTATGATTCCAAAATAAGTCAATAAAATTATTTAAATAATTTTATCGAGGGTCAGATATATACGGAGGGTATCATGCCTATGGTAATGGATAATTTTTCAATTGTAAATGTATCTAAGATTGTTTATACATATGTATTTATAGGGGGTATATTTATCATCCATGTCCATGTTTTCTAAAAATGATTTCATAAAATGTTTAATATTATTCTTTGTTTTTTAAGTCATTTTTACCCAATTTTTACTTTAGTACATGGTTTGGATGTATTCTTTCTTTCTTTCACCATACGATGTACTTTTTGACTTCTATGAAAAAAGTACGAGGGGAATGTTTTTTTTAACTTTTATGGCATGGATGGATTCTTACAATTTTATAATTTCTTAGTTCATGGAATCCTACATTACAATATTTCAAGTGTTTTTCCAAAATTTTTATTTCATTTAAAATTGGGTGGAATTTTCAGAAAAGAAAACGTTTTTTGATGAAGAAATGGTATTTTACTGAAGAACTAATTTCATTTATTTTATAAAAATTAAATTCAATGTAATATAGAATACAATTATGTTGGTATACCTATTATTACATTTATTTAATTGTGTTTATGATGGAATTATTTTTATGAAATCCTTATATTTTTTATGTATTATGATGGAATGATTTTTATGAAACCCATTTTTTGTTCCTTAGTTTATGATCAAATGAATTGTTTATGTTTTTGTGGCACATGTAATAACGATTTCATTATGATATGGGTGAGAACTATATCTCCCTATAATGCATTGGGTAAAGATTTATATCTCATGATATTGACATGAATGGAATGATAAATAAATATTGTTTAGTAATAGAGGGGTGGAACAACAAGTAAAATCTGTTCTGTAATGGACATTATTCTCTATGATGGTCTTCACTATGAACATTGGCTAATATGGAAATGATTTTAAATTCTTATTTGTTTTTCCATAATTTCATGTTTTATGAGAGTTCTATGTTATCATTGTAAATGTTCCTTTATGATTTATTTATTATGAACTACTAAGATTTATTTCAGGACTCAAGATTTTGATATCTGATAGTTATGTTCCCAATTTTTTACATTCAAATGTTAATCTAATTACTTATAACCCTTACTAAGCATCAAAGTTCACACCCTCTTATGTTTCCATTCCTTAGGTTATAATGAAATCATTTATGTAGGAGTACTAAAGGGGATGATCTTTATTGGAGATGTTGAAGATATTTCTCATGTTATAAGAATGTATTCCATGTTTCCAAATAAAATAAATTATTATGGTCCTCATGTGTTCATTTGTAAAATTAAAGAATATTTATCTAAAAAGATATAACATTCAAATATGTGATGCTTGGGGTATTATAGGGGTGATGGTATCATTACATTAACAGTAAAAATATAAGGAAGTGTATGTTATATCTATTGTTAAAAAACCAATATAATGTTATAATAACTATATATTTCTATTTCCATCATTATACCATCAAAATAAAGTGGAGATGAAAAATTTATTACACCATATTAGAGGCACTAGAGTTTGTAATTTTAGAAGACCATAACAACTATAATATTACTAGGGATATAAATAAAGAGAATGGGTAGGTGTTATCCGAGCTTGAAGGCTCAAAGTGAAGTGAATTTATGAGGGAGGATGTTCACCTTTACAATTTATGTGAGGGGCACTTTTGGAATCTCCCAAAATATTAATTTATAATAAAATTTAAACCTATCCAAAAACCTAAAAAATGTTATATTTTATAATATTATATTATATATGTTTTTAATCTCACCAACCATTAAATTTTAGGAAAGGATTTCTATCAATGTAAACATTATCATTCTAATTAACCCTTAGTTATTCTATTTTAATTTTAACTAAGCTAACAAATTATTCAGTATTAAAACATGGTATATTTTACTTTTTTAGTTCAATTAGATAATAAATTAAAATTTTAGAACATTATAGACCCTGTAATAATTACTTTATATTTATAAAAATTTTATTTTATATTTAAATAATTTAATAATAAAATATTTTGACAAAATATCAATAGTTGAAATTTTGACACTCTTCATTTTGTGGATTTTTAACTATTTCAACTTCAGTTTTTATACTATTTTTTATATTATATCCCTATTTAGTAAAGGAAATTTAAAAAAATAATTGGATATATTAATTAAAAGATATTTTATTTATTTTAAATTTTTTTAATTGTATTTATTTGTTATCTCCAATAATAAAATAATTACTACATCAGTTTTGTGTAATTTTGTAATTTACTTATTTGTTGAATAAAAATTTAAATAAATACTATAATGAAGTTAAACCCTCCAGATTTTATAAAAATACATATAGTTTAGAATATCTTCTATAAAATCAAACATTGAAATTGTAACAGGTATTAAAACATGAAGGTGACACCTTTAACATCACCATAATTAAAAATTTATAAGGGTCATAATCTTTTCCATATCGATAATAATGGGAAATAACATGATATGTGGATGATTATGGAGGATATAAACTCAGCCAAAAATATTTCGTGAAGTTGGTTGGACTTTTAATGGTTATTATAATTGAAATATATATTATTTTATTTATTTTTTATGAATTAAATAATTTATGCATCATCAAAGTATAAGATTTTAAAGTAAATATTTATTTCCAAAAGATTAAAAATAAATTTTCATGATGATTAAAAATATTTTTTATTTCAAATGAGTATTTATAGTCAAATTTATCTTCTAAATAACCTTATATTAAAAAGGATATAGTTATTACAATTTGAGTGAGGCATATTTAAATTTTCATTAAATAAAATTTATTAAATGTCATAATCTCATCCAAGTGGAATCCAAAGTATTCCATTTAAACCCAAGGATGATTTAGGTAAAAAAAATAATAAAAGGATAGTAGGACAAGTTTTAGGGTAATTATATATCATCAGTTTTACCACTAATTACTTGATTGAACTTTTTACCGTAATAATCAAAATTTACAAAAGTTAATATTCATAATGAAAAAATAAAAGAAACTTTTTTGACTAATTTAAACCTAATTATTAAAAATATACAAACCATTTTTTAAAATTCAAATCACATAAGTTTTAGTATTTAATTTAAAATAAATCTCATTATTGGAACGAGAAAACATGTTTTAAAAATTAATACGTTGCAAAATATTGAAATGATTTTACATCTACATGTAATGTAAAATCAGTTCCAATGAAGTAAATTTTATTTAAGGATTAAAAAATAATCTATTTACCATTTAAAACAATTTAATAATATAATTAACCATATAAGTTATCTTCATTATTTTTTTTCAATTAAATTTAGTATATTTTTACTATTCGTCAAAGCTTTTATTTTTATCAAAAATATATCAATAATTCATAAGAATAAAATTTTTATATTCATATTTCAAAGAAGATGTTTATTTTTTAAATATAATATATAAAAGGGTTAAAAACTACATTCAAAATGGGTGAGCTATCAAAACACTATTAAAATGCATTTTTTGGAAAAATAATACTTTTAACTGAAAAATTGAATTTATTCTTATATCATATCTAGAAAAAAAATATAATAATAAATTTGAAAATTATTTTGAATATATATTACAAATATAATTCATTAATAAAATACATCAAAAATGATTTCATTATTTTATAAACTATCTAATTTTCATTTAAATACTTTTTTAGAAAAAAACAGTTCATTAATTTAAAAAGGGTTTTATTTTCATTTATTATCAATTTATCATGAAATAATTTTCTATATATACATATGTAAATAATATTTTCATAATTTGGTTAATATTATTCTTACCCACCATTATAATGACATGGTTATATGGTAATATAATATTATTTTTTTGTTCATGTAAACATGGTCTTGCGTGAAATGAATTCTTTCAAAATAACATGACATTATGGGTTACCAAAAAAAAAAGAATAGCGTGGAATATACCACAGAATAATCTTTTTTTGTGTGTAGAACAAGCTTAGCTTAGTGTAGTATACCACATAAGATATCTAATAAATTAAAAAAATATATCTCATAAAAATATTATGGTGTTAAACTTATAGGGAATTATAATACATATTTATATATTCCACTATTATTTCTCTTATTCCTATATTATGATTTCATAGATTATTCTACTTATTTAATAATAATTCATTTCTTATGAACTATCTTGCATTAATCCATGATTCGTGTTTATGATATTATTATATGAAGGGTATGATCTTCTATTTCTGTGATCATGTTCTCATACCCTAATGATCATGTCTGTGAATACATATCTACATTGATTACCCTTATTGAGCATTTGGGAACACACCTTTTTATTTTTCCATCCCCATATTATGAAGATATAATTCATGTATGATATTTAAAAAAGGGTTTCCAGTCTTGGAGAGCCTAGTTGAAGATAATGTATCTCTCTTATGATCCAGTGTTTTTGTTATAATGTTTCCAAAGGCACAAGACTAATATAGTCTTTTGGAATATATATGTATAATTTTTTATGAATTCTATAAATGTAATTTAATATCTATGAACATCAAGACTTGGTCATTTTAATGTATGAATATGGTTGTTATTCAAGGATGTTCTATTTTGGTATCAAATTCTAGGTTGGGAAAGGATTCTATAGTTAACCATAAATGGATAAAGATGAGTATGAAAGTCCCCAGAAGATGTGATTATAGGTTAAATGATATTTATGAGAGGCTTTATATATTGAATGTGTACAATATAAGTAGTTTTTAGAGTTTATCATGAATGGATATACAGAATAATGATGTTTTTGTGAGCACTTGAGATGGGGTTTGTGCCTTTTTTGTTTCATGTATATGTTGACTGTGTGCTTGTGATTGTATGTTAATTCTCTTGTGGGTGATGTGAATGATGAGTCTTGGCCCCACCTTTTGTGAGATTGTAGTGGAAAATTTTCATTAGATAAGGTAGTGTCCTAGATGTATATGAAGTCTAGGATAACCTTGAGTGATATGGTGTGGCTTGTGATGGGATTTAAAGCCTCCTCTAAGTGATAAGGGATAACTATGGTGATTCTCATTTAATATACCTTATGTGAGAGTGGAGAACGACGATAATTAATATAACAAATAATAAAAACATTAAGTACATGTGAGGACTCTACATGATTCCTTACATTGAATTTGTTTTGTATGGGTTAAGGGATGACAGGATACCTAGCCTCGAGACTTCGGGCATGGGTTGGTTTTTTGGGTATAGCGAGTACCACTATTACTTTTGGTATGGAGTTAAAGATGATATGGTCAGGTGTCATGGTGGCCTACATAGTAGATGACAACCTATCATGTTTGCTTCCATATGAATTATTTTTTATTTTTCTATAATGTTTTGATGCCTCAGAAAAAACAGCCCCAAATTTAAGTATTACTTGCACATCCACTTTATATCAACAACACTCAACATTGTCAAGTCAATAGGGAATCCTACCAGGTTACATTTTCATGTACTATTTTATTATATAGATATATTTACTATTTTTTATTTTGGAATATGGGGCCCATACGGGATCCCTTTTATGTCAATAGGTATTTTTGTGTTGAGTAAATGACTCAATTATTATTATTTTTTGAAATCACAATACACTTCACACGAATTTAATTTAACTCAATATTTATTTTAGTTTTTATGATATTGTACAAAGGATTTATTGTAATTGAAATTCTAGAAAGAATAGGAATCATAACTGATTACATCACCTTGTAGAACCAAGTGACAATAACTTTAAGACTTGTGAACATAATAATGTTTATAAAATTTCTATAATATTAACATTCATGCTAGAATATATCATTGTAATTCAAGATCACTATATTTTGTCATAAGAAATGCATTGGTGGATAATTAAAATCATTGATTCTATTAGTTAATGAAAAAGTTATAGCAAATGAAGTTACAACTTACTCTATTATTTCGGGGATTTAACCATTGATGTTTGTTTGAAGAAAATTTATAAATAGTTACACACCTAAAACATCAGACAAATTCAGTAAAAAACTATATATTTAAAAATCAAGAAACAAAAAGTGGTTTAAAGTATTTAATAACTTGATGAATTTATGTTACTTTTAATTTTTTTTCAAATTGTGTATTAAGTGCCATGTTTGGTGATGATTTATTTTAAATCTATTACAATTTATCTTGTAATTTTTATTTTACCAATATTTGGTGATTATGGTATTCCTAGGATAGATTGTTTGAGGATTTATTGATCTTAAAATTTCAAGGGATTATTGGGCTAAAAATATAGAATGATTATGTATAAAATAAAAAACCTAATGATAGGTTAACTTGAGGTATTCTTGGGATAAGGAAACAGGCCTCCCCATAAGTTTTATAAATAGAGATACCTTATAGTTGAATTAAATTCATTGATAACATGGATCTTGTCCAAAAATATACCTTAAGTTTAGTGTAAAAGTGTTGTTTGAATATATCCTTTAATGGAGTAATTGATTTGATTACCAATATCTATTGTCATTTTTTTAATCTTATGCTATATTCATCTTTAAAATACCATCGGTTCATTTTTTTTTATTTCAAATGATTACATTAATATTTATAAATATTCATATTTTCTTGATAAACAAATTTATATGATTATATATGTATTTAATACAGTTTACATTTCCACTTCATGAACTATTATTTAAATTGATATTTCAATTGATCAGTATTTCATATATCCAATTAATTTAAAATCTTAGGGTTGGAAATTTGTATGTAAAATTCTTAATTCTATGATTCTAATCCTCTCGTATAGATTGCCGAATTACATCTTGGGGAAAAATCAGTATTAGAGCAATTATATACCAAATTCTTGAGTTTTTTTATATTCAATCAGTTCATAGTTAATTTATTTTATTTTACTTAGACTAGTTGTGTAGGTAGAGTAAAGATTTATTTTGTGATGAAACATTTTTCAATAATAACCCTTGATAATTTAAATCCTTCAAGACCATATATTTATAATGGAGTTTATTATTATTACTAGAGTGATAAAATTATGTCCAATATAATTTATAATGGATTTATGATATTTAGTATGATAATTGGAAATTACAATGTTCTAGAGAAGGATATTGTCCATGAGAAATATCTTTAATATTAGGAAAATCATATATTTCATAATAATGTGTTATGTTTTATTAATGTGAATATTTTATCTAGATATCATATTTTGAAATTAAGAATGGTATTTAGAAGAATCTAGGAATAAAATATTGAGGAACCTCTTAGTTTTTGGAAAATTAGAGAGCTATATTGAGAGAATATTATCATGTTATTTATTTTCTACTTGGTGTAATAGTAAATCAAATTCATAAATGTTTTATGAATATTGAGAATATTTTAAAATATTTGGGTGAGAATGAGTAATTATAAGATCAAATTATTGAAAATATTATTGATATAATTCTGAAGGAATGAGAATCAAATAATAGAGATATCGATAACACTAAACACTTTACTAAGTTATGTCTGGATGACTTAATTGGTACAATAATTCAATATGAAAGTAGTCACATGAGAGATGTTGAGAAAAAGTAAATAAATAATGGAGTATCATTTTATTTTAATGTAGTTAATCGTACTTCTGGTTCTTTTAATTCTAATACTAATGTTTCTAAATCTCATTTTTTAAAGAGTAAGTGTATGCATTCATATTGTAGTAGTTAAGAATAAAGTGATAATGAATTTCCATAAATTTTAAAGATAATTTATAAGAATATTAAGATTATTAATTGTTATATTACTTATAAAAAATACATGAAGGACATATAATACAATAAGGAATCACCAGATATGATTTTCAATGAATGTAACTAGGTTGGTAGTATTAGACCAGATTAACCTAAACTGAAGAATAGGGATAGAAATTCAAAGAGATATTCTAAATGAAATGGAAATTAATGTTTGAATTATTTGGACACATGGATTTCTAGTCAATGTGACATAACTCCTATAAGTTTTTGGAATATAGTGTAATTAAAAGTCAAAAAATTATTTGATTAGATACAAACATCTATAGAAATGAAAAATGATGCATGGATAATGTAAGTGCTGAGTCTTGGAAAAATTCATCCCTAGATTCTAAATTAAATTTTAATTATGATAAAGATTATTAAACTTCCTTAGAAATAGAAAATGCAAATACATTGAAAAATTAAAATTAAATTCATCAATAGATGAGTATGCTTGACTTATTTTCTCTAAATTGGATAAATATGTATCTCTTATTGAAATAGAAAATAATAAGATTAAGAGTATGTATGATTTTTAGGATATAAATCTTATTAAGACAAATAAAATAAGTTTAAAATTAACTACAGAAATTTAAAAGAATTAAATTTAACTAGAATTGAAAAATAATCCATATGTTAATTTAGTTGATCTGAAACTCAGTAACCATAATTTGATTATTAAAATTAAATTAAATTATTATATTTTCATGATTTTTTTTTTCTATTTTTACTTTTTGTAATGAAAAATTTGATTATGTTTATGAAAAATTAATCAATTTATAACTTTTAATAGAGTTGGTTTTACTTACAATAAATCTCATTTTCAATCAAATTATTTTATACAGAATGTGTACCATTTTTCACTAAATGTCAAGGGGGAGGTAACTTGAATAAATATTTTTCTTTTTAAAATGCTAGATCACTCAATTTAAACAAAACATTTATTCTTGAATAACTAGTATAAATTCAACACAAAATATCAGGGAATATGAGGGTTCCTAAAAATTTATTTTCTAATGTAATTAGACTGAAGACATTTTGGGTACCAAGTAATTAATTTTACCCTTTTTGTAAAATGTATAGAATACTTGAAATTGAAACTATTGATATATGGAGAGTTATTGTTCTTGACATATGACGTGATAAAAATATAACTTTTGAAATTTGAAAAAACTAAATAGGTGATGAGTCTCTTTTGTAAATAGTGAATATGATGAAATCATTAAAAATAGGGATGTTTTGTTTCTTTGAAAAACTTTTATTTAGAATGTTTTATATGTTTTTGGTCTTAATCACAACCATATCATCAGTATTAAAGTACATGATGGGGGGGGTATATTGTGAACTCTTGGAATGATAAATATACCCTTCATGGTTCAGAAGGAACCATCATTATATCAAATACTTGGCATGAGAATGTATAAAATCATGACCTAGAAGAATTAATTCATATGAATTTACCATGTTGGAGTGAAACTAAATATCTATCTTTTTTATGGATTAGAAAATTTGGTCACTATAATTTTCTGACATTATCCAAATGCTCTAAAAAAGGATATGCTGGGGAACTACTAGAACATGTGTTCAATTTTACCCGAGTTTATAACCCTTGTCAATTTGTAAATAAGCATAGGTATAGTTTTGAATATAAAACTAAAGAATCTACTTCAGAATCATTATATTTAGATTATAAGGATTTTTTTGTTCCTACAAAAACTGGATGTATTGGTAGAAAGCTCTATGTGTATATCATTGTTTATATTTAGACTAGATTTACGTGGGATTATTTTCTCACAAAAATATACATATCACATAATCAATTTTTTCATGCTTATTTTAAATTTTAAAAAAATTGATTACTGACCAAAGGGCTAATAGGGGTTAGTGTTTAAATTTTGATCATGAAACATTTTATATTAAGACTGGTAAAAATAATCAAATTTTATCACCCAAAATAAAAAAACAATGTCATTTAATTTAAAAATAATATTATATAAGAAATTACTCAAATTTTATTAGGAAAATAGTATATTTCTAGTAATTTTTAGAATGATCCTACGAGTTCCACTTTCGATAAAATAAATTTAGTTTTACATACACCACTTCTTAAAGTTTTTGTAAGTTGTGGACCACAATAATTACAAAACATTCTTTCTTAAGAGTCTTTAGATGTATATTATTTATCCTAAAATATAAATATAAACATAGTAAATGTAATCCTGAAGATTACTATGATATTTTTTCAATTATTCTACGACTACTACGGTGTATTTAGTTTTTCATAAAATAACTAACGTTATTGAAGGAAATATTCATGTATTGTTTTATTATTCTAATTCGTTTTTTGTAATAACTGTAGAGGTACATTATCATGATAATGTTTTTTAAAATTATCCTCTTTATTTTAGATATGTATATTGATAGTTACCAATAGTAAATTATTCAGATGATAGACCATCTAATTTTTAATATCACGAAATTAATTCAATTGAATATATATATATATATATATATCCCATAGGTGATGATAAACTAACCTCTTCCCCTAAAAAGAACTTAATTTAATGGATTAATCCAAAGATATATATTATAGTATTTGAAAATCAATTGTTTATAAGTATAATTTCATTACAGAATAAATTTAAGCATCATGAAGACTTATCCCAATTAGATCCTAGAATGACTAATGATTCTCTAGGCGATGAAAGTTTTATATGGGTGATGTGAGAAGAGATGAACCAATTTTAATGAAATCATGTTGGAATTTAGATGAACTATCTAATGATATACTATTAATAAGAGTAAAATATATTTTTTCACAAAGAATATTATGAACATTGAAGTATTATTCGATATAAATCAAGACTTTTTTATAATTATTATTGACAATAAGAAGAAATAAATTATGATGAGAATGTTTCCCCTATAGAAAGATTAGAATCATTCAAAATGTTACTATATTATAAATAACTTCTTAATTTTACATTATTTCATGCGGGAATATATTAATATTTATATCCAATTGGAATTTTATTTTGAATGGTCACCTATTTTTGATGATAGTAAATTTTAGAATATTATATTTGAATATACTAAATTACTTTAAGGACTTAAAAAATCACTAAGAGATTGGTATGATTGATTTATTGGGTATTTAATTCAAAGTAATCCAGTTAATTTAAATTAAGATACATCCCTATTTTATATTGACATTTTGTAAATACACCATCATTGTTGATATTTATATCAATGGAATTATTTTTTTCAACTAAACAATATATTTATGATATTTTTTAGAACTTATGAAAGTGAATTTGAAATGAGAATGATGGGGAAAATAAATTTTTTTCTTTGGACATAAAATTTATACAAAATCAAAAGGAAATATCTAATTACACATAAAATTGATGAGACTAAAAAAATTAAAGATTAAAAACTTTATAAATGTATGATTGTAGTTTTTCATTATTTTAAATAAAGTTGATAAATTATTATATTATTAATTTTTATGTGTTATATTTAAATAAAATATGAATTAATCTCATTTAATATCCGTCAAACATATTTTTCTTTACCATAATAAAACTTTATAACTTGTTTTTTTATTCTTATAGAAATGATTTTTTTCCGAAATATTACTCAAGTTATATATTTATTGGTTTCAGAGTAGATAAAAAAAATTATTGAACACATATTTTCATATAAGAATAATTAGATTCATGTTCTTATAAGAAGAAAAATTCTAAAACACGTTTCACTATTGATGCTGAATATTTAGAAGTCGAATATTGTTTGCACAAGTGTTATGGATGAAATACACACTCTTAGATTTTGGTTTAAGTTTCACTCATAGTATAATAAATTGTGATTATACTATTTATATCTCATTTTCTAGGAACCTCCAACATCATACATGAGAAAAACAAATAGATTTATTAAAATATTTTTTTTGTATCAAACACAAAAAATAGATAAAATTATTGATTTTCTCAAAAAAACAATTTAATGATATTTTTATAAATCCATTTTATTATGTTTTAATAAAATAAAATAAATAGTAGTAGGGAATGATTAACCTTAGGTAGTATTTAATTCACTTATTATTGGAGAAAATCTATTTAGATTTCAAAATTCCCTAAAAAGGTCAAGGAAATTTTTTTAATTTAATGGTTCTCATTTTTATTTGTTCAACATTTCATCAATATTTTCATAAAAGAAACATATTTTTCTACGTTTATCCTTACAAGTAATTCTCTAACCCCAGAATCCTATAGCTTATTCCTATTTTATTACATTGGTAGGATTACACGAATCAAACACAGTGGAACAATTTGATTAGTAGTTTGGGAAACTGAGAATACATATATGATAAAAATAATACATTTCAAAATAGTAAATAAAAAATGATACATAATAAAAAGGAACAAAAAACATCCTGGAAATTCATCAAACAAATTCCTATTTATGACTTAGGGAACGAAAAAAATAAATGTGATCTCCAATGCTCGGTAAGAGTGAGTAATGTAGAGTCAATAATGAATAAATAGAAATAAATCAATATGTTAAGGTAAATAAATGATAACACATGCCATTAAAATAACTAGATAACAAAGAATAAATATGGAAAGGTACGAAACTGAATCACAAGCCATCTAAATTAGTAAAATGAGTATATAATGCATCTGTATACATGTCAATGAAAAATCTAATGGATAAATAATTACCTGGTCTAAATGAGCGAAATGATTAATTATCAGATGTCATGTGTGAGGTTCATGAAAAATTATACAATCAAGAACTTTCAAAAGAAGGATTAAAATATTCTAATTTGGTAAAATTATTTTTCTAATAATAAAACATCAATGCATCGAGGGGCTATATAATGTTTGGGCCCCACCCATCATTTCCAGTCCAAATAATTCCTTATATTTAGTAATCGATTTAATTAAATATTTAATATTACTTAAAAAATATATGTAATGAAAAAAGAATATGGTTTTATCAATAATTAAAATGTGGAATATAACTAACAATAATGGTTATTGACCTTTAATAATTGAAATGCTACTGAAATATCATTAAAAACATTATTGAGGAAAATAAACTTCGTACATTCCAAAGTGTCCCATACCACTTTCACACATTTGAATCTCAATACCCATGAAGGTTTAACATTAAATAAAACTTATAATATAATTAAAATAAAAATATTCAGAATATAAAAATTCAATGGATGGTATATACATCATATAAATGAAACTAGCTACATAACATTACAATATGCCTCAATTAAATAAATTTGAGATGAAAACCCTTACCTTGTGTTTCCTTTTGGGTGATCATACATTAAAATCATGAATAATGGTTTTAATTGTGATATTAAACTATTATATAACCATATTAATATTTATTATAACATATATGATCTTCTAATAAAATATTCTTATCTATTTGTTAACATTATTTCGTTATTTTTACTATTTCGGGTGAGAATTTTCTAGTTTCCAGAGAATGTTTTGAATTGTTTTTTGTTACTCATATTTATTAGATCGTTATTTAATCATATTAAAATTCCATACCATGATTTAAATATTATATATAATCAGTATATATGTATTTATAATATTAAATAAAATTTGGTGATAATAAATGAAATGCACTGTTCATGGAGATGGTTGGTCGTACGTACACATGAACATTTCATTTATTTCATTTTTTACTTAAAGAATGAAAATAAAATTCTATATATTTATATAAAAATTATAGAATCATATTAATTTCATTTATTTCATTTATTATTATCTAAACCATAATTTATACACTCTAGGTATATCGTGGATGAATCATGTTGCTTTAACAAGGCAGTAGTCAACACTTCCATAAACAATGTTATTGTATTTATAAAAATAGTAATCATAAGGGTATGTGTTATAAAATATTTAAATAAGAATTAATAAATTATAAATATCATATATAACATATATAAATATAGTTTCAATCATAATTACCAACTGTGAAAGGTGGTAAATGAAAAATGAACAATCATCGTTTCGTGAGGTGGTAGTTCACCATACACTTATACAATATGTCATTAATCATTAGATGTAATTTTGTGTAAGTGTTTGCCTAATAAATAGAATAACAATATATAAGTGTATTTGGGATACTGGTTTGTTTATATAAGTATTGAATAAGGGAATTGAGTGGGGTGGATAATGGAAATAAAACTAACGATCTTGGGGAAAGATGTTACCTCTTTTTTGGGTAACTCCTTTTAGATTATATAAAAGGGATTACATGGAAGTATTTATTACTAAAGGGAGGATTATAGTATAAATATAGTAAAGTTTGTAACATATTTGGGATGTTTTTGGTCGAGCAACATGGTTTAATGTGGTGTGAGTAAGTGAGGGAGGAAGTCCCCTTTTATAAATGAGGTGAGGGGTACTTTTGGATACTCCAGAACTATTAAAATATAAAAATCCTATTCTAGAGACAATGAATTCCAAAAAGGCTAAAAATCAATATTTTGTTTTGACATTTTAGACTATATATTATCCAATTTGTGATTATTTTACATTTTTGTGATTTTTAAATAATTTATAAAATGATTAATTCAATAAAATATCATTATCATCAAAATTGATACTATTAAATGAATTTGACTTAAAATACATCATCAAAAAGTGGAAATTTGAATATAATGATTTAAAATTTTTCCAATATATACTATATATATAAATATTATTATATATACTAAATCATCCTTTTTACATCGATTTATACTCATCCAATGACATTAAGACAAGTGTAATGGTAATTTTTTAATAGTTATAATATTATTTTTACACTTAATTACATAATTTTCCATTAGCCGTGGTAATAAAAATACTACTAAATTTAATATTCATATGTCCAAAAATAAAAGAAACCTGTTTACATAATTTCTAACCACAAATTCAAAATATTGAATCCATTTTTAAAAATTCAAAACTTATAAATTACATAAATTAATTTAAAATTAATCAATTTAATGTTGTTAGAAAAGTGGTTTAATGTTTAAAACATGCAAAAGATTGAAATGTTTTTATATGAAAGTTAAATGTAAAACAAATTCTGGTGACTGGAATTGGGTTAAATGATAAAATAAAAATCTATTTATACTTTTAAACCATTTGATAATATAATTTGACCCTATAATTTATTTTAATGGAAAAAAGTTGTTTTGAATTAAAATTAATTATATATTTACTATTAATAAAAACATGAAACTAATCAAAAAAAATCAAAAAAATTGAGAAAAGTAATTTTTTATATTAAAAATCAAAATATTTTGTTTGTTTAGTTAATTACTGTTTATAAAACAATCAAAAGTTGAATTTAAAATAGGTTCTTCATTAAGAGGTTGTAAAACTTTTTTTATAAAAATGTAGGTATTTATGTGTAATATGGGGTATTTTATTCTCTTACATTTAACATAATAATTGGATGAATATTAAATATATTTTATAGAATTTATAAAATATAAATTTCATTGATATAATTAACTGAAAGTAACTAATTTAATTTCTTTTAATAAAATGACTTTTTGAGAATAATTAAAGTTCTTTATAAAACCATATCCGATATATTAAGTAATAATACCTAGGTAATATGATTCAAAATCCCCTACTTAATAACTAGGTTGTATTAAGTAATAATATTTTAATAATATATAGTTTTTTTGGAAAAACTCGAAATTGCGTATAACACAAGCTAACTCATTATTGTGTGTACTATAATATTAACATGGTGTTCCGTATAATGAAAGATATTAAAATTTAAATCTATTCAAAAATAAAAATATCTTAATGTCATGGGGTGTTATATTCAACCCACCTTAATTAAAAAGAGTCCTCATGAATTAATATTGGTATTTGTAATCTGGGGTTTGATATTTGAATATAATATTATTGTAAGAAACTACATCAGAAATAGAGTTAATAAAATATACCTTTAAAAAGAGTGAAGGGAAAATGATAATTTCACATAAAATTTAGGTTTTTGAATAGGATAACATTAGTGAAAACATGGACACAAATAGAAAATAATACTATCATGTTCTGATGGAGGGTGATAGAGAAAATAATTATCTTAATGTTGATGAACACAAATACAATATATTAGAGGTGTAACAAATGTCATTGATATCATAAAATACGATGATAATTAGAAATTTTTTTGAAGATCAATATTCCTAGAGATGAGAAATTTTTTCAATATCTAAGGATATAAGTAAATATACATAATGATACCTTTTTATAAGTAAAATCCTATCTTTGTGCCTTGAACTATTTATACTTATTTCCATGACATTGGTTTTACCACATGGTTATGTAATAAAATAATCTCTAATACCATTTCCAAAGATCAATTTATACCATTTCATAAATGGTTATCCATATGACCATTACAAGTATTATGATCCTAATCTTATGAATCATTTTTATGGTTTTTTAAATTATCTAATTTATGTTATCCAAACCACCTATTGTCTTAACATTAGAAATGAATTAGGGGTTAAATTTCCCTCAATAAGGTATTTTACAAAATTTATACTTTATATTGAATATCTTTTCCTCGTACCATTTAGCATATGATCTAAAATTCATAAAGAAAAAGTACAAAAATACAATCTGTATATGTTCCATAATTATTATAACTATTACATTTCTAGTAAAATATTGAAATTACATATTACTTTAATAGGGATATTAATCATTCCTCATTAACTACAACATTATCCTAACATGACCAATATCTATTAGCATCATTTGTGGTATATTTATTTGGTGCTTGAGGAATTGATTTCTATAGTGTCCCATCTCCTTACAGTGGATGTATTATACATAGTAAACCTCTTTCTTACCCTTGAAATCACATGAATGGTGGACTTTATTTATTCACTTATAGAAAACTCCAATTCCTATTAAGAAAGTAACAAGGTGTTTTTTCCATAGTTTTCACATGTAGGAAAGTACTTATTTCCCACATTCACATTATCTATCATTTTACCATACATACCATTCTTCTCTTACTTCCTTTCAAATCCATAAGACTTTTAGAACACGTTATCACATGATACCATTTCCTCATATGATGAGGATAGTTGAGAGACTATTTCCATATAAATATTGGATAAGGACCATAAAAGACATAATACTTCATATTCCAAGGATCAAAAACATTAGGGAAGTTCTCATTCATTCTTCTAGGTGAAATTTCTAAATGATAAAATATAATATATTAGATGATATCATTATGAAACATAATTTATAATCCCAAAACTAGTGAAATACTAATAATAAATTGAAAATGTTTTCGATAACTAATTTTATAATAATAAATATTTTTTTCTTTTGGGGGAATGTATCCATTTAAATCATTACTAATGGTCTGTAATGAAAATGTGAGTTACCCTAAGCATATCCCATGGCATTGTGAAACTAGGTGAAGAGTAAGGCCTATTGTCATATACCTGGTTATGCTAAGTCAGGCCCAACACACTTCACCGGAGTTGTTACTCTATGCTACATCTCTGGAAGAACAACATCCACTTGTAGTAACTTGACAGGGATGTATTTCTATGATTACACACATAATATCTACCTTACCAAATTTTTCTATACTTATCCTCAATGTCAATAATAAGGTTATTTTCATTAATCAATTTTTTCTAAATCTGGTTTCTACAGATTCTACTAATCATCATTTGATACCAGCTTTAATTCCTCGAACCTAGAAGCTCAAATCTAGTGAATTATTTTATTAAATTATCATTATTACATGGAATCAAATATCAAAGGACTGACTAGTTTAATAGCTTCGGAATGCCATATTATATTTATGATACCCAAAATAACTTGGAAATGAATAAATAAAAAAATTATACATAATAAAAATAAATAAAAACCAAAGATGAAATTTATTTAATGTATTTCACTTTATAAAATCAGGAAAATAAAACATAATAAGGATGAGAATAAATTCTCTATAAGCGTAAGTAAAGCAAACAAAATAAAGAACCAATGAGAATAAATCAGCATGTCTAGGTAAAAAAACTAATGAAACATTCCATTTAAATAACTAGTAAAGAAAAAAATGGAAATCTATGTAGCTTAAAAATATTAACTCTAAATCAATAAGCTATAAATAGATTGCCAACCTAGATATATTAACACAAATTATCAGTGATAAATATGAAATGAGTCAAAATGAGGGAAATGATTAATTTTTGGATATGAAGTATGATGCATATAAAATCCTATACTGTCAAGACCTTTGATAATATGTTTTAAACTATTATTATTTGGAAAAATTATTTTTCTCATGAGAACCTGTCAACTCATTGATGTGTTATATAATGTCCGAGCCCCACCCCATTTCTAGTCTAAAGAATTATTCACATTGAGTGATAGATTTATTTTAATATTTAATATTCAATACAAAATATCCATATTAAATAATGAAGAAGGATTTATGAATAATATCCTAGTGGTGTACAAGTAAAATCACATTTTTTTGATGTTTATGAATGGAAATACCACAACAAGATCATTAATAACATTCTGGAGAAAAATAATATTTGAACACTCTATAGTGTCCCATACCACTTTGAAACATTTTAATCATAATAAAAATGAAGTCATAAAAATAAATTAAACGTTTAATATCATGAAAATTATTATATTCATGATATAACTTGTCGAAGGATTGTATATATACTATGAAAAATAAATTAGGTGCATAACCTTACAATATGCCTAAATGAAATGAATTTTAGACAAAATCCCTTAACTTATGTTTCTTTTTGTTTGATCATGACATAACCTAAATATAATGTTTTTAAGAGTTTTAATAACCAAATAATGAACCATATTTATATATATGATATAATATATTATCATATTATAAAATATTATTACCAGTTTGTTAGCATTATTTTGTTATTTTCACTATTTCGAGTGTTAATTTCTATGTTTCTCAAGTATGTATTGAATTGTTATTTGTTTCTAGTACTAATTAGATCATGGTTTACTAATATTAATAATGTAAATAATGATTTAAATATTATATATATTCATTATATATTTGTTTATAACAATCCAAAAAATTTGGAGATATGAAATGAAATGCACCTTTCATGGAGACGGTAGGTCGTACATATGCCTGAAAAATACTTTATTTTCCATCTAATATTTAGAGAATGAAAATAAAATGATACATATGAATAATATAATTATAGTATAAAATATATATATTATATTCCACATATTATTATTAAAACCATTATTTATATATTCTTTGTATAGTGTGAGCAAAACATGATGTTTTGAGAAGGCCGTAGTGCACACTTCCATAAATAAGGTTATCATATTTTAAAAAATGGAATGAATAAGGGTATGTGTTATAAAATAAATAAATAATAATAAATAAATATTAAAAAAAATATTTAACTCATAAAAAAATAGTTTACATCATAATTTACAACCATTAAATGTGGTAAAAGTAAAATTAACAATCATCGTTTCGTGATGTGGTAGTTCGTCGTACACATAAAAATTACATTCATTACACCTCAGATGGAATTGTGTGTAAGTGTTGGTCAATACCTTATAATAAAGGCATATCAGTGAATTTATGATACTGGTGTTTTTATATTATATTGGAAGAAGGATATTTTAGGTGGTGGATAATGTAAATAAAAGTAAAGAGCATGAGGAAAGATGTCACCTCTTCATTGGGTAACTACTTTTGGTCTGCACCAATGGGTATCCTTGGATAAATTTATGCACAAAGGGAGGGCTATAATATGTATAGAGGGAATTTGGGATATTATTTGGGTAGGATTTTGTTTAAATATAAGGCTCAATGTTATGTGAGAAAGGGAGGGAGGAGGTTCCCTTTTATAATTAATGTGAGGCGCACTTTTGGAAAGACTAAAACCATTAAAATATAATTTGGCTATTCTGGTGTCAAAGACTTTCAAATGCTATATAAATGTAATGTTAAAGTTCTTTTCCACCATAATTATTCAATATGTTATCATTTAATATTTTTTTAATTATATAACAATATTATAAATAAATAATCTATCGTTATTATCAAATTTGATAATTTTCATTTAATTTGTCTTCAAATAAAACAATGCAATGTTGGATTTTGAATATAACACTTTAAAACTTCTAAAATATATATTATTGTTCTATATAAATAATTATACAAATTAAATTATCCATAATATATGATTTTTAATTCCTTTAATGTCAATTATTCTATTTTTATGCTAATTAAATAAATAATTTTTTAACATTGAATAGGATTTTAAGGTAATTAAAAAATTTCTACAAATTAAAACTAAATTTATATAAAAATATTAATTCCGTTATAATAAATATTTATATTTAGGTTTGTTAATATCTTGGGTTTGTCCCTATGTGGATACAAAAAATATATTAAATACAAAGAGAGTGACTTTTTTCTAACTATGCTTGGATTAATAATACTAGTACTCGCCCGTGCTATTACAAAGTGATATCAAATAATGCATTAAAAATGATTAACTACTAAATTAAAAAACATGGTCCACTGCTGAATTAAAATACAATTTCCAATGATCTAAAAAAACATCCACTGCTCAAATTAAAAAGCTCATCCACTGCTCAAATAGAGTATATCATCCAATTTTCTAAAACATGCGTTACATGGAAAACCCCATTTATATTCACCATATTAAAAGGAACATCATAAATAAAATTTACAATGTTCGAGATAATGGAATGAGAAATAGGTATTTAAGGATACATGCATCATGAAGTCAGAGAATGTTTTCTCCAAGGTATCAGCAGAGAATGTATTGGAGATTTTGATGATGATTGAAAATCTAATAGTTGATGGCCAAATTAGGGGGAGATTTTGGGAGATGATGAGGGTGTGAGGGGAGTCGCAGGACATTTCTTATTTACATGTTCTATCAAACTTATAACGTTTTGAAGTCAAGGGGCATGCCTCCACCACTTAAATATAGTAATTTTGTGCCCATGGAATATAAATTGGATTCAATATTTCAGAAGCCACTATAACCTCCTCGAGGGAACTCTATAATTAACGATAGCTTAATAAAAAATGAAAACAAAAAATACATTTTTTTAACCTGCAAACAACCTATAGGTACTATCGAGCATGTTGAACTATGGAGAAGATCAGAACAACATCAAGGATGAACCGGTGATGAGAATGGTGGAGAATTGCAAGAACTTTCTGCCTCATCTTTATCAGATTAAACACGATCCGAACAATGAATGATTTTATCCATAAGGAGTGATATAGTCAGAAGCGCTGCATTGTTGATAAGTTAAAAAATTAATATGGGATAATCTAATTAATCAAACCTGAAATTGTAATGCATGTTTGAGTAATTGAAATAGCATAAATTTAATTCTTTTGAATTTAGGAAGACCTGGCCATGGTGAAAATTAATATTGTAAGAATGAATTAACTTGTTGGAGTAGATGAGGTTTCGGTGCACTACCATATTACATACTAGTGGCCGCTGCTTGTGACCGCCCACACCCGACCAGCCTAACAACATGAACGCTCTCCTATCTTCATGCACACATTTTCCAAAAGAAATCAATTAAAACAAATGGTAAAAACAAACATCTTCAATTTGAAATTCGGAAACATTTTTAAGAAAGAAAATATTATAAATGACATGTGAAATAAGCATTTTTCAATTAAGTTTTCTCATATGAAACTCTATTTAACCACCTAGAAAAGAAACCGAATTTCAGTGTAGTAACAGTATCATGGAATCTAGTTAGGTGACAAAACTGGGTTTAGAAGTTAGATACACATGAAAAATGCATTAAAAAATAGAACGCAATGTGTTTTCACATATATTATTCAAACAAACATGTCAAAAAATTGGGAAATTCATTTAAATAATAAAAGAGAGATGATACTTCATTTGATAAAACACACCATCTGAATGGGATAAAAGCATTGCAGAGTTATAGAATAGGAAATTGATGTCATCCAAGTATTAATTACCATAATAGACCTTGTAAGAAGAATTATTCACACTTCCACTCATTTCCACTTGCCTAGGAATGCCCGATGCACCCTTGTAATTGGAATACCCACTTAATATTTAACATTGAATCAAATAATATTAAACTGCTTCTCATCACAGTACAGAAACATGTAAAGAAAAACATAGATTTGGCACTTTGGGGTGCCAAAAAGTATCTTATCATCATTTAACCCAGAACAATAAAACATTAATAGAAATTCTAAGGCTATACATATGATCTAAGTTTTATTGCATTCTCAGTTCCCAAGAAACATGAAGAAAATCCTAAAAAATAATAATTTCCATTTTCTTTTTCTAAAAATGTTTTTCCACATATATAATCTATTTGATTTTCAATTATATTTATGGAAAATAAAAACATAAAACCTTTTTTATAATCACACAACATAAATTTTTGTGCACAAAAAAATATATATAATAAATTAAGATAGCTTATGAATATAAATACAATCCACAAAACCGAAAATAATAATTTAGGTGGTTAAATTCAATGATTACACTACATGTAAACAAATATTTCCTTAAAAGAACATCTTCCTCTAACAACACTTCCAACTTATGTCACACATGTAGGCTTAGAAAGTAATATGTAATTTAGAAATCATGTGCATAGAAATGGATTGGAATTATTACAGTTAATATAGTCACAAAACCTAGATAGGATGGAGACATAAAGAACACTCTGATTGGATTGAAAGAATACTAAGCCATGTTAATTTTATGTCATGTAATCTATATGCATATCATTTTATTATTATTAAAAATTTTGTGAAACATGAGAAAATCAATAAATTAATGTTCTCAATAAATCAGGGGGATGCAAATCATAAATAATCTAAGCAGGTTTAAAGAATCTATTTACCATAGTGCATGCTATTACCAATGATCATTGACACGTTTATACTGAAAGGGTTATATAGAAATGAAATTTGAGACCATTCCCTGTTTGGATAAAAATGGAACATGAAAACAATGTAATCCAAAAAATGAAAAAAACAATAAAAATAAATGGAAGCATAGTGAAAACAAACATTCAAGGAAACAGAAAAAATAAAAAGGACCACTTATTGGTGATTTCATTTTTTCTTCACTTCAGGAAATGTGATTGAAAAATAAAGACAATCACATACTGAATTTTTTTAATCTGAAAGTGAAAATTAATTTCAATCATTAGTTTGAATCATGAAAATTTTATCAGTGATGTTGCACTTCAATGCAAAAATCATAATATTTTATACCTTCCAAGAAAAACAGGACACGAACAAAGAGCCAAATTTGGATTGATGATGCACCTCGTGGGTGGAAATGCAACTACAAGGAGATATAACATATGCCACATACCATGAAGTAATAATAAAATCCTAATAATGACTGAGACAGGACCATGGATTATAGAAGTTAAGAAAACATAAGATTCAAAATCATCCCATGGATCATATTGAAGGGAAAAGGAAGAGTTGTACGGTAAAACATAAAACCTTTTTTATAATAATATACAACCAACATTGTTAAGAACAAAAAAGATATTATATAATAATTTTTCATTGCATCTAGAAAAAAAAATATCCACAAACAAAAAATAATAAATCATGTGGTAAAATTTAATGATCCCACTACATGTAAACAAACAATTTTTATACCGGTGCATACCTCTAAAAAGTACATTTGTTCCATGATTTCTTCAGGAATGAAAGCCCGATGGTTTTAAAATACTATTATAGTTCATAAAAATCAACAAATATCAATCTTATCTAGGATGAACACATGCATATAGGACATTTCACCACTCCCAATGGACGACAAGTTGCAGTTGGGAGGATTACCGCTTGCATATGTTTGATCCTTCTATCTTAAAATTTTAGAGGACTATTGTCACCTTCTTCTTGACTAAAACCATGCCACGATGATCTAAAATCATACTGAAGCTATGTTTTATCACAATCTATATACAAATAGTGAAAAATTCCCTGATGATCTTGAATCATATTGAAGTTATGTTTCATTACAAGCAACATATTAATGGTGACATGAATGCCTTAATAAAAAATGCTCTCAACATGGACATGAGAGATCAAGTTAAAAACCTCTCATGTTCATTATAATATTTCCAGAAATGATCATATTTGGAAAAATTAAGAAAATGCTTGAGATTTTAGGGAAAAAATCTCCTTTCAAATATACTATTACTGGAAATATGAAGGAAATCCAAATTGCTTCCACATTGATGTTAGGGTGCATGAGAAATTCAACAGAAGAAATTATTATCACCAAAACTCTAGGGGTAATGGGTATACATGGGATCTCCAAGAAACCTAGTTAGATAGATGCCTAAGATAACAAGTTTAACATTGATGGTGCTTCATCTAGAACTCCTGGCCCTACAGGTTTTTCTACATAGATAATAACGATTCATGTAGTACTGCATCATATCTAAATGAATATATTGCAAAGATAAACTCTAAAGGTTTTTCTACATAGATAATAAAGATTTAAGTAGCTGCTATTGATTCCGTAAAGAAAAGTGCACCAGCTTGGGGCTACTGCTCCATCTTACTGAGAGTTTCCAGCCACGGCCAGTTTGAAAATGCTCTCGGCCTAGTTACCCAGAATGAATCATCAGATCCAAGACCATTAATGATGCATCTTACGATCAATATTATTTTCAAATATGGAACATGAAGAAAATGATTCTTGTATACTAGTAAATTTAAAATTAAGATGTATGCATTGAATAAAATCATCAAGGGAGTATTTTCTAGTACGCTTTCAGCCGCATTACTGAAAATCAGAAAGTGAGAACTGTTTCGCAGAAATTGATTTCATGAGAACGACGAGCAGTGAATTATGATTAAACAAAATAGCCAAAATCAAAATGAATATACAAATGTGATCAAGAAGATAGATTCCAGTACCTGGGGATTGGATTTAAGAAGGTAAAAATGAGAAAACAATGCTTATCCCTGCTCAGAGAGCAGGACACCAGGTGTGATTTATTTGAGGCATCTCTCGCAGATCCTGAGGCGATGACTATTCTTAGAATCTCAAGATCGATCTTCAAACCTGCCCTCAGAATTCCTGCAAGATTATGCAAATCAAAACACTCATTGATTGACCATAAAAATAAAACGAAAACAGATACAAATTAATGGAATATGGATTGAAGAGAACGAACCATAGAAATTTCTTCAGCAATCCAAAAGCTTCTGCACATGAATCCTGCTGGTTTTTGTGGTTTTAAGAATAACTGAAGGTGGTGTTTGAGGAGGCATAGGTGTGGATGGAGGGTGTGGTCTGTGGGAACCCTAGGTTGAGTTGAGGGGAATCACGATTGGGAAGAGAGTCGAGAGGGAAATCATGTTGCGATAGTGGGATGGAGTGAAGCATGTAAAGGGAGAGGAGCCAATGGCGGTTGGAGGCGGAGCATCCAAAGGCAGTCGGATTCGGAGGCGGAGGTGAAGCATGCAGAGGTGGAGTAGATGAAGTCAGAGAACGCATAAGTAAAGGCAGTGCACGCAGAGTTGAAGGACGAGCACACAGAGGTAGAGGAGCTGACGGCGGAGCACACAGAGGCAGAGGATTGTGGTCTGTGGGAACCCTAGTTCGAGTTGACGGGGTATCGCGAGCGGGAAGAGAGTCAGGAGGGAATTTTTTTCATGGTAGCGAGAGGTAGTGAATTTAATAGAAATGAGACAGAGGAGGGTTGGATAAGAATATGGTGATGACACGTGTCTTATGAGTGGTGGGGTGATGACATATGGCCTCAAGAGTTCCCAGGATTAGTATAATAAATAGATATAAGGTATTTGGATGGAAAAGTGTTTATTAAACAACCCTAGTTATATCCTAACTAATAAGAGTAGAATTAAATTTATCAAATAATTTTTGAACAAGTTTGTATTATTTTTTAATCCTGATCATTTTATCCCTTTTTTAGCAACTTTAACTATTACTGTGATATCATTTATTTTATACACTAAGGGTTAATATAATAAGTATGAAATGAAAAAACACTACTAAATGATTAATTAAGGAAATTTTGAGACTTATACCAATTAGTTGGAAGAATTATAGATATTTAGATATTTTATATCATTTAATAAAATATTATTTACTTTAATATATATATAATTTCAATTCTTATATTATTCATTATTTTGTCTTGCACAAAAAATAAAAATTATAGGATAAATTCGAAGAAATACTTCTAAAACATTAATAACATGTCAAAATCATAAATAATATTCATGGATTTCATCTAATATCACAAAATTATATTTAGCTTTATATTTTTAATATCTTTTTTTGATTCTTTAATTAATCGACCAATTACGGAAACATCATTATGTCACAATTTTATTTAATTAATTAATTCCTAAAAATTATGAATAAATTACCATGATTTTGGTAATGATTTTGTATTTCTAAATACTATTTATAGTTAAATATATCATTTATATAACAGCATAATAAAAATATATCTATTTTTTAAAACAAAAGTGTGATAAAATTGACATTCCTTTGAATATAACATAATAAATGTCATACTCTAATCCAAGTGGCCTAAAAATGATATAATATTATAAAAAATTGGATTTATGTCTTTTAGTAATCATGAAATGAAATTAGGATATGTTTTAGTGTAATATTATAATAATCATAATATTATTTGCACACATAATTACCCTAATTACCTTTAATTGTGGTAATAAAAATATTACTAAATTTACTATTCATATGACCAAAAAAGTAGTCCTTTTAAAATATTTTTTAACCACTTATTACAAATAAGGAAACCATTTTTCAAAATTCAAAACATATAAATTTTAAAAATTAATTTATAATTAATCCCATTGACAGGGTGATATAACATGTTTAATGTTTAAATAATGCAAAACACTAACACATATTTAGATGTAAAATCAATATAACATTGATGCCAATGACCTATATTGTATTAAATGATAAAAAATAATCAATTTACACATTAAAAATATTCAATAATTTAATTTATCACTATTAATTATTTTGTTGAAAATAAGTTTTTTCCTTTGAAATTATTATTTTTCACTATTCATCAAAGCTTTAAGCATTTTAGAAATACATAAAAATCTGAATGAAAGTAATTTTTTATATTCCAATTTAAAATAATAATCTTATGTTTTTAAATAGCTTATATAAATGTTTTAAAAAATTAATTTAAAATAGGTTATCCATTAAAAGGCGGTAAAATGTTTTTTATAAATATATTGGGTTTTTGAGTAATATTGGATTTTTTCTTATCTTATGACTATTAAATATTTTGGATGAATATAAAAAAATATTTTATTGAATAAATATCACATATATTTCATTTTAATTATTAACTAATAGTTATTAATTTAATTTATTAGAATAAAATGTATTTATGGGCATAAAAATGGTTCTTTATAAATACATTTCCAATATATTCTTTTGGTTATTATATTTATATAGAATTAATTTTTTAAAAATGAACTGAAACATATATTTTCATAAGATAGTTACTCATATTCAAAATCTCTAACTTACAATTTATGTTATATTAAATAATAATATTTTAATAATGTATTGTTGTTCGGTAAAACTGTGAATTGTGTGCAAACACATGCCAACTCATTGTTGTCTTTAGAATTAACTTAACATGGTGTTGCGTTTAAAAAAACTAGAAAAAAATTAAATTTATTCAAAAATCAATTTATTTTAAAATCTTTACTTGTTATATATTACATAAATATTCTATTAGTCTCATTCTTTTGAATG
Source organism: Viscum album (assembly GCA_963277665.1). Lineage (NCBI taxonomy): Eukaryota > Viridiplantae > Streptophyta > Magnoliopsida > Santalales > Viscaceae > Viscum > Viscum album. The sequence continues at coordinate 790,896,384 of OY728166.1, forward strand.
ATCAATAATAAGAAATAATTTTTTCTTAGAACCATCCATGAAATTATAGGTCGATAATTTGTTATTAGAAGATAACATTAGGTATGTGTTAATTTCTAAAACTAAAAATATTTATAATTTATTCATTACATACCATAACTTTTAAACTAAGGGGAATATGATTCAAAATCCAATTAGGTATCATCTCTAAAGTCCTTATTCATTTCCATGTTTGTTTGGGAATATTTTTATCATAAGATAATAATTATTTTCATATAATGAAATGGTATACTTAATTCTCAAATAGAATTACTATGACAGATTTCATCTATAAAAATTACCATTATAATCATTTTGAAAAATTCAAACAATGAAGGATAAAATTTTGGGTGATATAATATCAAATGCCTATATAAGGACTTATTTATTATTAATTTTTTTTAATCAATTTCCCATATTATTACACATTTTTTATATGATAAAAAATGATTTCAATGGAATTATCTCTGGGTTCTTTCATCATAAGAAGAACAAAATTCCACCGGTGATGCTAAAAGTTACTTCTTCTGAAACAGTCTATCTATTAGATGCATTTGAAACACTCTCTGGGATCATTAGTGATGAAAGTTAATTTAAATGTTTTATAATATATAATTATATATTATATTATGGGGAAATTACTAATCAGATCCAAAATAGTGGTTGAGAAGGTGAATTTCAACGTAGGAACTCATCATAATAAGATCATTATAGATGTGAAATTAGGGTTGAAATTTAATTAGAATTGAAACATTTTATTACATCAACCATATTAAAATGAATTATTGAAATTATGAATAGCATAATAGGTATTAGATAAAACCAAAATCTGTGACTGTACAATCCCCAAGAGAAATAAATTTTTCATATCTGATTTTATTTTTTATTTTGATGGTTTTTTAATATTTTGAGTTATTTATTTCTTTATTACATTAATTCCATTTGAAAATTACAAAGTGGGAGATATTTATGAAAATTTACAAAATAATAAGGGAATTTATTTTATAAATCAAATTATATTTCATTTATTTTGTTTATAATTAAATTTTTTAATCAGAAGCGTTTTGAATAAGATAAGGAGAAATTCATAGGGATTGTCTTATTTTAAATGAACATGAATTTATAATTTCATTTCAGTTGAGATTTTTAAATTTTCTTGGGTGTTTTGTGATTTTTAAATGGGAATATTGTTCAGTTAAGAAATAACTTATTTTATTTATTTTGGAAATCATAATATACATCACATTAATTTTATTTTGAATATTCTATGAATATAGAATTATCCTTTGATGGGATGATGGTTTAATTTATTTTAATATTGAGTTACCCAAAACCCAAATAAATAATTGTTTACATTAAACGTATAATTAATTAATTAGTGATCAAAAGAAATGATTACCTCATATTAGTATCCATTCTCCAATTACATTATCAATCTTCTAAAAAACCCTAAAATATTACCATCATTGCACTTTTAAAATTCATTTTTTGAATCTCTCTTGTGGTGATCCACATATTATCTTTTGATCTATGAGAAACACCAATTGATTTTTAGCTGATATCATGGTAAACTAATTATCTGTTATAGTTTTTCTTCATTTTTCTACGATCTATCAGGCTAGAAGTAATTATTTTTTTGTTGAGAGTAAAAGAGGATTAATTCAAGAGGAAAAGAATTCCATTATGTGAAATGATTCTCTATTCCTAGTTTTTTATTAACCCTATATAACAGACATAACCATTGATTGATATATATAGGGTTTAGTTTAAAATATTATTTAATTATTTACCACCCACTAAATAGTATTTTAATATTTATTAAACTTCATACCATATAATAATAATGTTATTATTATTTTATGGTCTCTGTGGTAACTTATAAAATAACACATATTATTTTACTAACTTTTAAATAATTATTTATTAGTAAATGGGGAATTTTCCATTCGAAATCCTTGAAATTTATTGAATACATAAATGAACATTTTATTCAAAAAAATATTTTTATCCACAAACAAGTGAATAAATATTTTTTAAGTATTTTATAAAATAAAAAAAATACATTTTTATCTCAATACAATGAATAAATATTTATTGTTTATATGATCCTTATTATTTTAATAGAATTATTCCTCAATCTTGAAGATAATGAATATTCCACTAATTAAATTTTAATTTAATTTCATCATGATCAATAGAAACACAAAAAAAGTGACCCTCTATGATTCTTTCTCATTAGCATTAGGTGGGTATTCCTAATGTCTATGAAAACTGTCTAGAAATGGTTCAAGACACCCTTGGGAAAGAATTTAATATCAAAAAATTGAAAACCTTATAAAAACACTTATAGTTTAATATAGTTACTTTCCCTCAATACCAAATTAAGAAGGTTGTAAATCCATATCATAAAACTATATGAATGTTACATCATCATTATACTATTTGAAATAAATGACATTACACCATATCATGGAAATTATGTTACATGTATATTTAAATCATAGGGATGGGATATAACTTACATAAATATGGAATGGAAAATCCTTCCTTGACTTATCCATTAATAGTATGTCATTTGTGGCACACCCAATATACCATACTTCCTACAAATATATGGTGTGATGGGTTTTGTTAGTAAATCTACGTGCATGATTCTAGACATGAATTAATGATAATATAAAAATCTATAGACCATTACACATACTCCTAGATATGAATATCCAATGGCACCAAAACATATGGAATTTCTATTGGTGAGTCTATTATCATAGTCTACCATATTAGAGATTAACAATATGAAATTATTGGGGAAAAGCCTCATTTGTTTATGAGTACTCACACCTAATAATCTGTGTACCATCTTCCCTGTCATAGTATGTTATCCCATAATAGAACTTGTATTAATAATATTTTCATAGTTTTTCATGGTTATCATCGTTTCATAGAAATTCTATTCCATTTTCATTTTTGCAGATGCACTAGGACATTATCATATCAATTTTATGAAGAAGTATAATAAATATGTGATAATATTTACATATTAATATTCAAATCGTTGAATACAAAATTAATCATATGTAAAAAAATAGTTTGTTTTGGGGTAAAAACTCCAATAAAATTCCACTTGAAAAGCCAACTGAAAATGACTTGTTAGTTATCACATGTAAAAACATTCTTCCACTGTGTATGTCTAGATCTTCTAGGCCTATCAAATTTACATGGCTAGGTTTAGAAAATCCATATGTATTTTTGGTGAATCTATTTAATTAAACATTACTATCTTGAGAAAAATAAATCATGTAGTAATACAAAGGTATCCACCTCTTATTAACATGTCATAATTTTGACATCCATACTAATTACATAGTTACACATTATGATAAAATTACAACTCTTTTTTTACTATAACCCAAATTCAAAAAAGGATGTTTCTAAACTGCTACAGAAGTTGTATTTGAAACTAAAATGTATACGAATATTGTAAATATAGAAACCAATAGCTATATTATGTTTTTATTCCATATTATTATATCCCAATCATTGATACTAGATCATATTGAACAAAATGAATATAATTGTTCAATTCCCTTGATCATCGACATTGCCACTTCTCTTGAAAAAGGAAATCATCTTGTTCTATTGTTTTGCAGTTCAATCAGATAGTTCTAACTACAAGTCTATTCAATTATATTACTTCTATTTGATATATAACTATCACGATTTATGAAATAGTAATATAAAAAATCAGTACATATCATGGATCATGAGATGAATTCCTAGCACTTATTATTGAGAAATTCTCATAGTCTCATCCTATTCCCATGTACGTTCTACCAGTAGGATTATACATAAACAACATTTTAGTCTTGATTTATTTCAAATATTTTCTTTCAATTACATGTTATTTTATATAGTATGATTAGATTTAGTAAACTAATAGACCCATTTTATAGATATTTCCTCCTAAAACATATAAAAGTTATTATTCTGAAAAAAATATTAGTATGGAGTAGATATTTTACAATGAACACAATTTCTACTTTATGTAAAACATTGAGAAATTTCATTCCTTACACTTTTGAAACTTTTAAGGCACCAAAATTGTTTCCACATGATATCCACATATATATCTTGAAAACATATAGCACATACAATAAATAGTTTAATAAAAAATCCCTCATTTACTTATAAATTAACATTATATGATCTCTATGAAAGGTTTGATAAAAAATTAATTTATGTAATCTGCATATCTTATTGGAATTCAATGATCTCACAGACAATTTTTAGTTATTCCTAGTTGATATATTCCATGAAGTGTCCTTTTTTTCATGTAACATAGACATCTATTATAAGGATTCCTCTAAATGAGGTGGATTTTATAGTCAATATACTAATATGATGATTATAGGAATATTCTTTTAAAGGTAAAATTCGAAAAATATAATCTTGATTAATGGTGAATAATTTTAGTTATAGGATAACCCATTCAATAAACTTTCATGATATATCATTACCATCATGTACCATTCATGTAAATTTTCTATTTAATAATCACCAATATTATCAATTCATAGAAATTTACCAAATAAGGAGTCCCCAAATATCAATTCATGATGTTTATTATTTTAATTTACACCAACATGTTCACCATATAATATTACCATTTACATAGACATTATAGAAATATTTATTCTAGAAAATAAAATATATTTTAACCACCATGTTTAATATAAAATAATACATTGGTTATAAGTTCATATATTGTATATATCTCTAGAACTACTCCTACCATAGATCTTAGTGGAGTACTTTTATCATATACCACTGAAATTTACATCCAGATCCTTAACCCATAGAAGTTAATTCTTCTTTCATTATACATAATGAGATAGGATTGATTTATATAAATATAGAATGTCTCATATAGAAATTAATATCCTCAGTGGTTGTAAGATTATTAAATTAGAGGTACAAAGGAGTTTGATATTTTTTAGGTTAAATAACATTAAACAAATACATTTAATTAAAAACTCATTATAGTTTCATAATAAAATTAAATCCAATGAAAATTCAAATGAAATCCACTAGACAATATATTTTTTTCATGGTTAGTTATTACACATATATTTGAAAAACATATCTTGAATGAAATAATTAATGATTTTTTGATATATATATATATATGAATCATCATTGAAATTAATTTTAATACTATCATGATAATTATGTTTATAAATAAATGTGAGTTTGTGATTACAGTATTCCTCATTTATGAATAATATACCCTTGGATAAAATATTCTCTTAAATTCAATCTTAAATATTATATAATTTATACCAGGCGTCGTTGTTTACCTCACTGATTGTTACTAAAATTTATTAAGGGAATATCATGAAGTATATGAAGTTATATTTAGTATTAGAATAGTTCACATTATCATGTTGAACTAAATTTAAATTCATCGAGACATACATTCATTTATAAATGTTTCATTCTATTAAAATGATATGTAGTTTATTTTTATACCAATTATATCAGCTTAATATTGACTAAAACACCTTTTAATTATATAAAAATTCATATAATTTCTATTTTATTAAATATATAATTACCTTTCCAAAAATGAGTAATTTTCTTATATTTATATTAATCATTCATTGCGATGGATATCCATTATTCGAGATCTACCGATCCAATAGTTAAGAATTCAAGTACTATAACAACTTTTATTACAAAAATCAAATAATGGATCATAATGTGTAGATATTCACAAAAATATTTTTTTTGATTACAATTATTGTGAACTCTAATAAATCCATTTTGGAAATGAACATCAACAATCTCCCCTTAGCAGACATATGAATCACATTTTATTAGATTCTTTTGATTTCACTTTTTAACCTTTATATTCCAGTTCACTTATTTTATTTAAATACGTATATGTTGTAAGGAAATTTTATTTAGTAAAAAAATACATAATATAAACTTTATGAATATATCTAAATAAGATGAATCTTCTTTCTTCTTTAATTCACTTCAACTTATTTTCCACTGTCCAAAATTTGACCATGAGTACAAAATAAGATGATATTCATTTTTATACCCTCAAATCCTTTTTATCATTCAAGGAAATTATAAAGGATAATTTATACGTATTTGATCCATGTGATCATTAACAATTTCCTTCAATATTTTCATCATAAGGGGATGATAAATGTGTTTCGACCTATCCTTATCTGTTTGGTGAAGTATAGACAAATGTTTCTTATACGATATATCCATTTATTTTATATTGTCATTAACAGACATGGATTACATTGGTGGTAAGGACAATAAAATTAGATAAATTGTTAATCTAATATCAAATTGAACGACCAATTTTTCTAACATATCAATATACCATTGTGTTTTGGAAGCGTGATCAATGGATAGATTACCTTCTTCCAGTTTAAAGTGATAAAGTTCATTGAAAAGCATATTTATTTCAAGAATTTATTTCTCATTTTCAAGAGACTGGAGATGATATATTATGGTGTAATAATCCATATACTTATATTCTATAATCAACTCTCTAGAAGAATTTTATAGTATAATACAATAAACATAGGGATCATCCTCAATATGTCTTTGGTAGGCATCCTTGTCTCATTCAATCACCTTCTATGGTGGCAGATCAAGAATAGGGGATTCCATCAAATTATAACATTTTATGATAATAATGTATCGCATATATGATTTTAAAATTACTAGTAATTTATCTTTGTAAGGATATACCATTAGTTAAGGACTTATCAAAATAAGTTCATGGGTTTTCATTGCATTTTATACATTAATTAAAATAGAAGATTACTACATTTGTTGAATAGAAATTATGTGAGACAAAACAATAATTTTAATTTTATCAAGTCTCTCACTATTTTATCATGTCCCAATAGCCCTCCCCATTGAACTCTATGTTTGTTGTTGCTTTTATGTTCTAGTAGAAATTATTTCTATACCCCTTCTCAAAACTCTAACTATTACTTGTCTAAATATTTTAAGGTATTAGTTAAAAAATTATTCCATAAGTGCAGGAGTTAAACTCATTGATCAATAGAGTGGATTCCGTAATGAATAAATCTTAACAGAAATTTCATAAACACATTCCACCAAGTGACCCTAAGTCCAGCAATGGCCACTAATCTTGATTTAAAATGGTTAAGTCAATCCTAAAATTCCTTAAAAACTCCCAAATAAAAGTATGTTATCTAAAAAGTGTTGGTCAAACACATAGTTCCATTAGTTTCTTTCATAATCAAGTAATGGAAGGATAAATATTACTTAATATATATTTAATGGATTTTAATTTATTGTGTACAAATTTTATCTTGTTTTATCCATTACATGTCTTTTTAATATTAATAATATTTTACGTAATTGATTAACCATATTTGATAAAACATTTATGCAGAGTCCATTTATTTTAAATTATATATTTTTACATTAATTAATTTATTTATAATATCGTGGTTATTCAACCATCAAATAAATAATGCCTAAGACAAAAAAATTTAATAAATTATTAAATAACCTGATCATGAGCTTATCTAATGGGTTATTTAATAAGAAGCATACAAATCAACTTTTGACAAAGGGGAGTAACTCCTTATTCTAATATTTGATATAGTTTAATCATCCCACATATCGACCGGTGTATTAGTTGATGTTGCAACTATGTTGGTTGCATCTTAAATGACCTCCACCGACCATTGGATGCTATATTAATTACATGTATTTATAAATCACCACTATATGAGGGGAACCAAACGATTGGTTAAGGGGAATTAGAAAAATGAACATGGACATGTAGGTCATATGTAATAAAAGAGAGAGGTATTAAAATTATTCCCTAAATTTTATTTTAATAATATATAACTTTAATCCAATGAAATAAATTAAATTAAATAATGCCAACTCATGCACATGTCTTGGTCAAGATCATGAATGTTCATAAACATGCAATAGTTACACAAAATATTAAATTGTTAATATTAATTTGAATCCAATATAAATTATTAATATAAACACGATTTCATTCAATAATTTAATATTTAATTCACTTTCATATTTATGACCATCTGAATTCCATTAGAAAATAAATTTGTTAATTAATTTGTTGAATATAAATGGAAGAACCAATAAATACATATTAGTACATTAAACTAATTAAGAATTTATGATTCTTTAAAACCATTATTAAATTTTATAACACAATATGTTGTAACCAATATAATAATATTTTAAATATACTATTATGAATTTAGTATTATATAATTTTAGCCTTTATTGGGACACTAAAAGACATGTAATTTTGAGATACATGCTGTGTATCTCAGTTTCCATGTTCCCAAGATAAACATCTGGGGCTTCGTTGTGTTAATTCATCATATTACATGATGTGTACTAACTAGCTATAACCTTTGTGCACTACTTTCAATGTGCCCTGGATAAATTATTAGATCATTGGTGGGTATATCGGTAGATTACATGCATTTATCATGAGATACACACTGTGTTCTCTAATGTCCATGTGTATACACAATGTGCTAAAGGACTTTCTGTGTTTATCTGATGTAGGACTACTTAAATTATACAATCCAGTTGTATGACATGAATCTACCATTACTTGTGTACAAATACCTCAATTAAGAACCCATCACGTATTTTAGATGTTATAATTAATGAACTACATTGTGTTTATGCTGACTAAATGTTGTGTACTTAATTAATAAAATAGAATTCTAGTCTTATGTGGTTTGACTATGTATTTGACCGCACAACTTTAATGAATTTCACTCCTAAACTATGTGGACTATATTTCATGTACTCCAATTACACATTGTGTAATATGACATTCCCAGTTCTAGAATGGGTTGGTCGACATGCGGTTTGAAATAAATGCACAACATTAATATCTTTTTTGGCATAGTGTGAAACCTATGATGTGTCCATATACCATGAAATTGGGTCTAGGGAACATGATACATCTACATTTTGTGTAACCCAGTCTAACCATAAAAAATTCATGACACTTTCCAATGGAATATTCAGTCATTTTTCATCTATTTTTAGTCATTAATGAAATTTAAACACTAAATGAATTAAGTAAAATTAAAAATCTATGTTAATTAAATAAAATGACTAATGGATGAATAATATTAAATGAATATATTTCAAATATTTTTAATAGAGATCGACAATCAAAAAAATAATTATATCTTCAAAACGTTACCACTTAATGGTTTTGGGTTCTGTTGTTGTTCAGTTGGGGGATGTACAATTATTATTTCATAATTTAGAGTTTCTCAAAACCCCAATAAATAACTTTTCATGATGAATTTATAATTAATTTATTTATGATTGGACAAAATGATAACCTTTTATTTGGATCTTTTATTTGATTTTGTTGTTTATCTTCAAAAAACAATATCATATTACATTCATTTCACTATAAATATTCAAGTGTAGAATCCATCTCGTTATGATGCAAATATTCTCTTTTTATCGCTAATAAACACCAACTGAATTTTGGGTGCCAGTGTAGTTAATTAATTATCTTTCATTTTTCATCTTGATTGCTCCAATATCATTATGTCTTAGAGGAGTTCTTATCATTAAAGATAGTAAGAGAAGAGAAATTCAAGAGAGAGATAATTTCATTGTGTGCAACGATTCACTATTCTCCATTTCTAATTTACCATACATAACAGACATAACCATATATTTATAGAGCTATTGTTTTGTTTAAAGTAATATCTACTTGTGTACCCACACTTAAATAATATTATAATATTTATTGAACCCCGTGAAATAACATAATAGTTACAATATTATTATTTCATGGTGTGGGTGCTAACTTTCACAATAACAAATCTCCTTTTACAGGATTTTAAATTAATATTAATCCCCAGATGAAGTCTCTGTATATTTGAACTCAATGATATTTATAGAATACATGAATAAAAGTTTTATTCATAAATAAATAATTTTATCCAAAACCTAGTGAATAAGTATTTATTAAAAATTCAATAGTATAAATAAATTTATTTTATTCACTATCTGGTGAATAAATAATTATTAACTTATGTAGTCAATTTGACACGAATAATATTATTCATCGATCATTAGAATAATATTTATTCCATTAATTTAAATTAAATAATATTTAATGGATATCAATGGAAATGCTTAATGTTTAACCTTGTAGAATTCTGTCTCGTTAAAATTAGGAGGTTACACCTAAAGTCCGAGATTACAATATAGAAACTGGTCATGGAAACCCTGAGAAATAACTTAATTTCACAAAATTGAAAACCATATACAACTTATCATAGTTTTACATAATCCCTTTGTCTAAATATCTCATCAAGAATGCTGCACATCTGTATCATAATAATTTTTTATTGATAAATTTTTCTTTGAATATATGAAAATAAAGTCACTACACCATGGCCATAGAATTTATATAAATGTTATACATTCCTTAAAAGTAGAAGGAACAATTCCTTTCTGGACTTATCCATTAATAAATTTTTTTGATGTATCGAATGTAATCTACTTCCAACAACAAATGGAATGATTTTTTTATCAGTAAAGATGTATTAGTGGGTTATGAAATGAATTAAATAAAATTTTAAATTCTAAGTTCCATTAAAAATTATTATATAAAGGAATATTCAAAAAAAAAAAATTGGAATTTTTACCTGTGATTCTGTTATCATAATATCTTATCATAAAGACTAGTATATCAAAAATGAATTATAAGAATCCTAATACACTTATGAGTACTAAAATAGGATATTATATGTACTATGTTCCCTATAATAGTATGTTATTCAATGACATGACTAGTTTTAAAATATTATCATTTCATTTCAAGGTTCTCCTCAAAATGAAGTAGTGATATAAACTTTTCATTGTGAAGAATAATATAGGACATTATTAGATATAAGTTATATAGATGCAAAATCAATATGTGATAATATATTGAAATTAACATTCACATATTTGAATATAAATTCAATCTTAAGTATGATTTTTTTGGGTTATGGGGCACGAATTCCAACAAATATTACTAAAAATTTGTTTTAGTTATTGTGTTTGTGAAGAAAGATATCAAATTGTTTAAAATAATAATAAATTAATAATTATAAAATTCTAAATCGTTTAGTTTTTACATGTTATGATAATTAAAATACTGGTGAACTCAATAAGGTTTTTGAAAAGTAGGTAATATGAACTTCTGTGATGGAAAAAATCCATCAGATTCAATATTACTATAGTGAGTCCTTGAAAATTCATTAATTGATAAAGAAATGTTTTAAGTCCATCAGTATATAAGTTACTTTCAATTTAGTGAAAACTGACTCTAATATTTTGGAATTTATCTATTTTTTACAACAATTTCTATAAAGAGTGATAATCCTCAAGAATTAGATGGATATGACATAAATGATATTTATAACTCATGATATAATATAATTTATTATAGTTAACAACTTTTTTTTAATTTACTGTACATTATATTGTGTTTCTTCTGAGAGTTTACTAAGAACTACTTTTTTGAGAATATATTATAAAGATATAAATATATCATAAATAATTGATCTTTTTCATATCCTATGTGATTGTGGGATTATGGTGATATGAATACCAAGGCATTATCTATCCCAGATGATTAATAGATTCTAGGGCTATTATGTCTATATGTTTGAGGATAAAACACTACTCCAATGGATGGGTTAACATGAGGGATTTCAAGGAGAAAAAGTAAGACAATCCGATATGTTTTAAAATCAGAGATAAATTATGATTAAATTAATATCAGGGATAACATGGACCTAGTTTAATGATATTACTTATAGTTTTTTAAATATTTGGGTTGAATATATCCTTTAAAGAAGTATTTTTCTTTATCACCAATAATATTTGTAAAAAAATTTATAATTATTTTATATTTATCATTAAATTACAAGAAGTTTATGTTTTCTTTTATAGATAATTATATTACTATTATTATGTTTTCATATGTTCAAAATTATCACATTTTCATTCTGCAAAATATATTTCATACACATAAAATTTCTTTACACATGAACTATTTTTACTCTGATGTTTAATTTAAAAGGTATTTTATAAATCTGATCAACTTAAGATAATATGGTTGGAAAATTATAGGTTAAGTCAGTAAAAATATAATTCACCCCTTATGGTAGATTACATACATTACATCGTTGGGGAAACATTTTGGGATTTCCATTATATGAGAAGGTCATACCAAACATTCTATATATTCCGGAATGACCATTAGGAAAATTTAGAGGGAATAGTCCCCCAATTAGTATTTTAGGCCCATGCTGCTAGTCGGAAAACTCTTGCATTTAAGAAGGCATGATTGAGGTCATGTGGTGGCCCTCAGTCACGTTCTGTTCGGTTGATCCAAGTTGGGGTGTTACAATATATATATATATATATATGACCAATATGTTATCTTCATATATATCTTGGGTGAATATATTATCACCATACACGACATGGGTGAATGGGTCATCATAAAAAAATATTTTTTTGCGAACATGTTATCACCCAGTGTCCCTGATGTGAACTAATTATCATACTATATCTACTACATGACTGGGTAATCATCATAAGTGTACTGGGTGAATCAGTTGTCACTAATAAAAAATATAAAAGATGAATGAATGGTCACTAGAATATTTCAATAAATATTGGTGAATGTATAATCATTATATGAACAAGATTAACTAACCCAAAACAATCATTAGGCTACCCATGGCCATCTAGTTATACACCTAGAAAACATATGTCATGATCGACCTCACATAGTGTGAATTTAGATCTCATATAATCACCCATCTATTAAGGATCAATAAACAATGGGAACAAACTATATTAAAATCTCATAACAATGGTAATTCACTGGTAGAATAACCCACATGTAGACGCCCCATCAATAAGAAACACTCATGAAAACCTAACAAGGATTGCATACTGAAACCATTTCACATACACCTCTCACATGTTTAATTCATAATGTATATAACCAATTAATAAATGTGAAAGTTCTATCAATGTCCATGAGTAATAAGAATGATGTTTATATGGCCTATAAAAGTTATATAGATTAAATCCATCAGTCAACATAAAAGGAAACCGAATTCAGTTTCTTACAGCATTATTCACTACTAATCACTGATAAAACATTAATCATACAACATTTAATGAAATTTTAAGATAATGGAGGAAATTTATAAATACCTGCATTATAGTCATAAAATATCATCCCTGAATACCAGTGAGTGATTCTATAAGGAACCAACCCGATTCGACATTCATTATCACCCAAGAAGTGTTATAAAGAACCTTATAGTGAATTATTCATTTCTATGGGATGGAGAAAATCACCAAGGGTATAAAAATTACACATATGAAATGATTTCACTTCCAGAAACCCATATACCAAAGAGTATATTCTTACCAAAAATATAGAATGGTGTATTTAATCATTTGAAATCCATGTAAAAGAAATAATTATTTTTTAAATATAACATAAAAATAATATCATAATTATCTCAACAAAAATAAAACACAACATAGAGTTTCCAATAATAGTATAAAAATATATAAATTTTCCTAAAAAAATTGATAAATTTAGACCAATCTGTTCAATACACAAGATATATTGAATACTCCAAAAACCTGAATCAGTAAACGAGAACCCTCAGGTTTCCCTAGGTAAACTCCAAATCCAAAATCTATCTAATAACTAATATAAGGAGGCATTTTATCAAATCAAGAAGCCATATCTAGAATAATGGAAATTAGGGATGAAGCCAACTTGCACACTAGAGTGTGTTTACAATGTTTGAATTAAACATTACCAAGGGTATTTTACCAAATAATCTATGTAATTCATTTCACAAGAAATTTAACGAATTATATTATAAATTAAAATAGCAATATAGTTTAATATTACACATAAGTGTGATTAAAAAAGTATCAACAATCCACAATTTTGAAACAATATCAAATCCATTGTACAGAGCTTGGAGTCAAATGATCCTTTTTTAAAACATTACTTGAAACGAAGAATCTAATTCATTTAGTTTAGAAATGTAGATCATAATGACTTATTTTCTACCTTCAAATATTTCATTCCAAATAATTTATGAAATATGATTATATTTTACAATAAAACGATTTAAAAAAATAGTTATAGAAATACCCAACATGAAAACTGTGAAATTAAATTTAGGTTTTTATAACATAAGATAAATCATAAAATGCAAATGTGAATGAAAAAATTTAAAGGAATTGTTGAAAAAAAATTTCCTAAAAAATATCACTAAAATTGAAACAAGTTACATATTTAAAACAATGATTTAATATAAAAACCTTAAGCATAAGAAGAGGGAAAGGATCATAATGCACTAAGGGATACTTGAAATATATTTGAAGACCCATAAATATTCTTAATGGCATGTATCTAATAAAATAAACCCTAGAATACTCTCAAATAGCCACACCTGTTGACACTCCATATAGGTAGTGTACCATCATCAAATAAGGGATACTAGACAATTTTTAATATAAACTAGTATATAAATTGTTACTTAATCCCCCATATAAGCACCTTTGGTTCCATTTTTATTTAAAAATGGAGGAGGGGATGAAAATTCACATGTAAATTCACAATATCAATAAAATAAATTAATAAAAAAATACATCTCACACACCACCACCTAATACTCATTAATGAAATAACTCGAAACACATTTAAATCCAATGATAGCCATGCCAAATTATAACATTTTCATAGACAGACCATGTATATCATAAATTTCAATTCGTAACATGGGTGTTAAAAATGAAATAAATGCATCATATAGTTTTTTCCAAATGAATCATTAAAATAGATTTATAAAATTGATTTCTGAAAATTATCTTTTATGAATAAAGCATTGAATAACAAAAACTCAAATTGGAATGAATTATAAATTTTTTTAAAAACTAACCAAAATATAAATACCACAAAACATGAAAATTAAAAAAATAATTAAGTCATTTTAACACATAAAAACGCACCATTAACTCATTCGAAATATATTTAAAAAATGAATTACCCATTTTAGAATTAACCTTAGTGTAAAAAACCCACATTTGTAATCATATTTAATTTAAAAACCTCCACATGTAACTTAATAAACACCAATATTACATGAAAATGTGTTATATATATATTGAGATTGAAAAATATTGAAATTACTCTCTTTTATCCGACATGAAAAAAATCACATGTGATTATAATTATAATTTCATTAAATATAAACCATGTTGATTTAATCATTGTTAAAAATAATATGAACCTACAAGAACCACTTAATGAAACTAATAAATAAAATTATATTAAAAACATATTTAAAAATTATGATTCCACAATATGACTAATTTATTTCACTCAATGGAGAGAGATACATCCTTTATAAGGTATGACTAATCCCTATCTTAAATATACTTATGTTATTTCCATGAAAACTAGAACCCTACACCACTGCAGTCATTTACTTATTAGATAGTGGAAAAAAAGGAAGAACATGAGAAAGGGAAAATGAAATGAGTTACATAATTGTGGATACAAATGACATTATTGATTATTTATTTAATAAAAAAATAATAGAGAAGAATTGATGGGGGTTGATGGTAGCAGAGGGTTTTGGAAACCCTGTGTTACATTAGGGAAAAATAGGGTATTACCCCTGAAGGTCAGATTAGAATTCATAATTTTTGAGGTTTTAACTTATTAATTCAAAAAATGCACTAGTCAGGAGACTGGGAAAGTTATATATGAAACAAAAATTCTACAAAGGGGAAATAAATCATTTCAGTATTTAAATGAACGAGATCATGAACAACCATGAACCTGGTTTTTTCATGATGGGTAAAAAAATCACAAAACAAAAAAATTTTATTTGCAATTAAATGTAAATGTTATAATAAATTGTATCAAATTATGTACTTTAAAGTGACATTGTGAGTGACATAATTCTCCCCAACATACCACCTTATACCCCTATAAATTTATCAAACAATAAATGAACCAAAATATATATTTGAATATGGAACTATTATTTGAATTACTTGATATAAATCAATTAGAAGGGTATATTTATAAAATAATATATTTCCTTAATATTACTAAATAATAAATATTATCATATCATCACATGATTATACAAATAAGAAAATTCAATAGATTGGCAGAACCACTTTCACAACAAACATTGGGTTTTTTCAATAGTTATAAATTAATATGGACCTATAAAGAATTTACACCTCATTTAGATTGTCCCAAAGGATATAAATTTATGCAACCCAATTGATTCATTAATAAAACCCAATGGAATACTGAAATATAATTTAGTTATTCCCTATATTTAAAATTTTCCTTATGATGATGAATTACACAGGAATGAAAATTTTCAAAATCTCATTACACCTAAATCATGAACCATAATTATAATTATGAAGGAAAAGAAGAAACAATGATCCTATAACAATATAGATTTACTCTTCATAAGAGATGAAATCAAACCAAAAAATATAAATAACACTCCAAAACTGTAAAGAAATCAGATGAATATATCATTATTTATTTGATATATATATATATATATATGATATTGGATCTATTATTAAAAAAGGGATAACAAAAGTGATAATGTAGAGAGTACCTAATTTTGGTTCCAATTCCATCATTGATTGATAATACATGTGACCACTTAAAAAAATTCCCCTAATTCAGGATGTTATTGAGATTCCCTCTTTTAATTATAATTTAACTTATAGAACATATAATTATACTTAATAGGCCACATCATTGATAATGTTTTAGAGAATTAAAGAAATAGGTCTAATAATTCCCTAATTAACCAAATTGGGAACATTAACTTGATCACTTCCTTAATAGGAAAACAAAAAAACAATAATTATTTTGAACTTAACTGTCATGATTTTTCTGCTCAATTTCTTTTTATATTCCATTATCAGTAATCTAATTTACTTTATAAAAACTATATATAAAGGTTTTAATGATTAAACATTTTTACCTTTCAAATTAACCTTTACCATAAATGCCTTATCGAATAATTCTATATATGATGTTAGTTGAGATGATAATTATTTTAAACTATCATATAGATAAAGTCCTCTTTCAAATTAACAAGAGTTCAATGATTCATTAATAACCATCTCAATTGATAATGACACCATCTCTTTGAAGCGGTCTGCATACATCTTCACCATTTTATATCCCTATAAAAGACTCATTAATTTCATTTCCTTCTACATATTAAAATTCTCAAGATTGTTCAACTAAATTAACTCGGTATTGATGTATTCATAAGAAATAATTATAGTAGAATAATGCTTAATAATATTTTCCCCCCATTTCCTTCTCAATCCCACCAACATGAGGGTGATGACTTCATACAATTTATAGGATATAGAAGTTTAGTAAATGATTTAATTCCTCCAAATATTTTTTATACGATCTCCCATATATTGGGTTCTGTGATCACTATAGAAAAAAATGGACCCCAATTAAGGAATTATTAAAATTTGACAAATGATTTAGAAGAATTTCATCCCATCACTGTAAAGATCCTACCATTTTTAATGATAATTGACTCGTAAAAATGTGTGCCAAATTTTTTTGTACTCAACAAAACTATATCTCTTTAATAATTAAGTTAGTATAATTTTAAATGTGACCATTGGATTTCGACCGTTGGACAATTATGAACATTGGTAGATATGACTGTTGTAAACTATTCGTATATTAATAATTTAAACATTGTAATTAGTGTTTGTATGTAGATTTGAAAAAACAAAAATTATCAAAAAAAGAAGAAATATTGTCCTTGAATAGTCAAGTAATGCTATATATTTCACATTTTTTCAGAACATGAGAGGGATGTAGAATCTCTGGGATTCTCTCTTGTCCATGCCCAAGTAGAGCTTCAACAAGTGAATCTTAAAAAAAATTGCATATGGGAAATGATTATGTTAATACAAATTACCACCCGAGTGATGTGAGCTGAGCAGCCTCATGAATCTATAACCATCGCACATCGTACCCTTATTTAATACAAGGGGGTTATAAGGGGTCATATTTCAGTGACTTATTTACTTAAATAACATTCCCTTTTTATAAATAAAATTTTTCCTTCCATCAATTCGGTTCAAAGGATATTTTTTCTTAATAAAAAAATATGATGAATGTGAAAAATTGATTATATTGTAAAAAATTACACTTTTTAGAAAAAATATAAATATTATAATAAATGAATGTATTATTAATAATTTTTATTTAAATTAAATTTTATAATTAATATACTATAATTTAAAAATAATGGATAAAATAATTTTATTTTTTCAAGTATCTAAAATTTTACTATGCAATTTTTATCCGCTGTTATTTTTATTAAATATGGATTTTTATATTTAAAAGTAAAAATTAACCTATTTAGAGATTTATTATGATAAATGAAATATCATTTTTTAAATCGTCATGTCAAAATTAGGCAAGGGTGAATTTATATGAATTTTCAAAAATAATATATTTCTCCATTTATAGTAAAAATACAGTTTTAATTTTTCGATATGTTTAGTGACATCATAATTTTGTCATAATAATTTATTAAATAATTGATGACAATAAATGACTAAAAATAAGTTAATTTATTAATATCAGAAATTTTAATAGATTTTAAACAATTTTAAATTCTATAATTTTCTATAAAATTTTTACAATGGAATCCATGACTACAAAAATGTTACTTTTTTGAAAAAATTAATTTTCGTTGCCAAAATAGTAATATAAAATTATGGAAAAATAGTTTGGTTTAAAATATCCTAAAAATTTTCTTAGGTTTCCAATATCATGGAAAAATACCATGGGAAACCGATGGTTTATCTTTTACCACTTCCTCGGTGTCGAAAGCCTTTATTTAGATATTAATAAAAAAATCCTATACATTTTTTTAAATCCCCCCCCCACCATTTATCCACTTACATTCACTCACATTGTTACTCTTAAAATATATAACATTTTTATCTCCCAAGGTGTCCTCCCAAGGTTTCCTCAAGCACCCAAGGTTCTGATCCTCATGTTTTAGGAACTACTCCCGGTAAGGGAAATCTGAACATCTCTATTCCATTCAAGATCCATTTTTATGTGGTATGTCAATAAAAATTCATAACTATGTTCTTATATCTAATATATAGTATCCTTTTACTATATTAATATTATTTTATGAATAGGATACCCTTTTCCAATATCTTTTTAGGCTTTTTAAAACCATGTTTATACCTTTATGTTTCCGAATTTAAATAAAAAAAGTATCTCTTCACCAAAAAAATTCCCTTTTATTTTCAGTTTTTGAACTCCCAAACCTCTTTCTTTTACTAGGTAATTCACCAATATGGTAAAAAAAAATTCTTTTATTATGTTATTGACATTCATGAAAACCAAATTTCCTTTTGTTGTGTTCAAAATGAGTTAATGGTCATATTTCTAAAACAATTTTTGAACACCATGATTTTCATATGTAACACATTTCTTTTATTATGTAGGGGTGATTTATAAATTTTTTTAACGATACATGTTTCTCACAATAATTAATATATATTAAGGATGATCCTTGATATCGTTCCAATGTATTGGGTAATAAATTTAATCTTTAGAGGTGGTATGTTACATGATACCTTGGTGAATAACCTTGGTAACTTTTATGTCTCCTCGGTGAAAAAAATATTGTGATATTATTATGAATGTATAATTTAAATGTTTTATCATCATTTATTTCTTATGATTCATTTTAATATTATTATGATATTCTTATTTCTCATGCCTTATCATTATAACTCATGCTCTTATTTATATTTCTCAATATCATAAGTAAAATGTTTCCCTTTATTTCCCTTACTAGACAATTTGATCACCCATTCCTGTGATGTATATCTCAAGGTTATAATATAAAGTAATTGAACTTAGGACGAACCTTTTAATAATCCCTTCAGGTGTTTTAGAATAGTGTTTTATATTTTCGTATATTATTTACCTTTCATCCTAGAAACTAAACATTAAAAACACTAAGTTTGTAAAATGTAATGAAAATTTTTTTAATAAAAAGGTTGGATTCCATAATTGGTTTTAGAGGATGTTTATAATCATGTGGAAATTAGGTATTTGAAAAATTAAGAAAGCCTTATGGAAAATATCACTCGTATTTTAGTAAAGTATTATGTAATTTGTTTCTGAGAAACTAAATCCTTGTCTAGACACGAACAAGTGGATGTGACTCTGGAACAAATATATCTAGGGGTAAAAATGTAAGACAACACTATGAGATACACTCAACCGGAAATTGGTGCAAGAAAATGGACCATACTTAACTCTAGGTTTGACACTCCCAAGGGATATTTTTTTGGTAATCATGATCTTATTATGAACCATTATTTAGGATTCGTAGAAAATGAAATTGTTGTAAAATAATAACATACATAAGAATGATGTTTTGAGACATACAATTACCTTATAATTATAATATTATTAAATGAAATGCATTACTCAATAAGGTGTTCTTATTTTTAAAAATGGTGGGGTGTAGGAGGAACTGTGTAAATGGTTAGTGCAATTGACCATGCACTGATGACCCACTAATTGAAGCCGAAATGAAATATTTTATGAGAATGATAATGTCACGACCCGTCCTTGGGGCCCGTTCCGTGACTACCCCAAGCCCGTCTTCCACAGGCCAGGGGCTGGAGAATAGAACCAAAGGCGTAAAAATCCCAATAACTGGGAAGGCATTGCCTTTATAATAGAAAACAAGCACCACAGAGTACAAGCAGAAGAAAAACACTAAGTACAAAAGAAAAGCTGAAAAGTAAATGGGCCAGAATACAAACCCAAAAGAAAGTATGACTACAACCGAACAAGGTACAACAGCAAAAAGACAAACAGCTGGAAGAAGGAAGCAGCTCCTGGGTCGTCCTCCTCGGATCCTACCTGAAGGGTAGGTACAGATAGCGCAGCTCCTGGTCGTCCACCACGGATCCTACCTGAAGGATAGGTACAAATAGCCTCCTCCACGCTCTCGTCCGTCAACCTCCTCTGTGAGTCGTCACGTCGTGTAGTCCACCTCTGGGTACTGACTCGTCATGTAGTCCACCTCCGGGTACTGTCCAGTCCTCGAACACTCGGCCTCCATCAGCACTGCCCGTCGTCTGCAACCAACACAACGAGGTGCGGGCATAGCCCGTGCAGGGGTGAGTATAACGATACTCAATAGGGACCCCGAGACCCTCAAGGTCTCACAAAACCAACAAGGATAACCACAAGAAGATCTCAACAGATAACCTCTACTTAGATATATGCCCATACATATACCTAAGTTATCAAGTAACCCATCTCAATCATGTGGAAACACAAGGATTGTGAAATCAACGGATAACCACAACCTAGGTATATGCCCATACATATACCTAAGTTATCATGTAACCCATATCAATCATGAGGAAAACACGAAGGTCAAAAGTCTCAGCTCAAACCAGGATTTTCATTATTGAAACTGTAACTGCTGAAGAGCTCCGTCTCTGGAGTGTACAGTGGTCCTGTCACGACTCCGAGGTACTGCTCACTAACCTAAGACTACTGAGGTACTCCTCCTGTCGAGTACCGCGGGCCTGCCACCTCACACAGTAGTGCTTCCCGCCGGGGTCTGCCACTCAAACACAGTAGTGCTCCCCCCCTCATAGCCTACAGAGGTACTTCTCCTGTCAAGTACCGCGGGTCGGCCACCTCACATAGTAGTGCTCCTCCGCTGTGGGTCTGCCACCTCACAAAGTAGTGCTCCCCACTTGGCTACGTAAGTCACTCCGAATCAAATCGGACAAGCAGTCTTCAGGTCTCTTCCGGCTACACGGTCTCCGTACTCCGTACGCTCGTCTCCAGGAGGGTCCGCTCCACGAGCTACAAGTCGATACTCCAAGTATCTCAAAGTCCCACTAAGAAGTATCTCAAAGGGCCGCCTCGTCATAGGGGTCTCAACGCAACAGACGGCGCGTCAATCGGACGCCCGGTCTGTGAGTTATTAGCCTTTTCGTCCTAGGGGCCCGGTTGGTTTCGTGAGTGAACCAACCCGGCCATATCTCAACTGTACCCCGAACTCCCATAGCTTGGGACCGTTACTCAACGAGATAACCAACGCTGCTGACGGTTCGTAAAACGAATGTCTGGTCTGAAAGATATCAGCTCTTCCGTTCCAGGGGCCCGGTTGGATTTCGGTGCGATCCAACCCGGCCACTATCCATCTACATCCAATTCTCGGGCGAAGGATGCCAAAAGTTCCGTATCGTCAATAGGAACTCAACGCAACAGACGGCGCGTCAATCGGACGCCCAGTCTGAGAGTTATTGGCCTTTCCGTCTCACACCCACCCTGGGAAACTTCCTAGGAGGTCACCCATCCTAATCAATACTCTAGGTCAAGCACGCTTAACTATGTAGTTTTAACCACGTAGGATCCCGAAAAGGAAGGTGCACCTTGAGTATAGTATACCTAAACAACCGTCTCGATCCAAGGATCGTGTTGCCGCTGACGGCGAGTCGTTTGGAGGCTCGTAGCCCAAGATACGGAAATTTGACTGAAAGTGGTCCGAAATTGGGGGGTTTGGACCCGGGCCGACCCGGCCCGACCCCCCCTGGGTCGGCCGAACCGGGTCGACCCGGCCCGGCCGGCGGCGCTGCGGCGCGGCGGCGCGGGCTGGTGCGGCGGCGCGGTCCGGCGCGGCGGCGCGGACCTGCACGGCGGCGCGGCCTGGGGGCTGTTCGGGTGCCGCGCACGGGGGGCAAAGCCCCCCTTTGAGAACCGTGACCCCTTAATTGGGGCCGCTTCTGAGACCCAGCCGGGGGAAATTAATTCCCCCGGTCTCCACTGTCCGGCCGGCCCGCACTGGTCGGCCGGTTTCGCCAGCAAGGACCGGCGATGGCAGGTCCTTCCTTCACCGACACCGGCGGCCCGGTGCCGGCCGCCGGTCATCTTGCTCTGCCGCGACCCCGCTCCGGCCACGACGCCTTTGACTTTCTTCAACGCGACACGACGACGTCGCGTTCTTCGATTTCTCTCCACGGCGCGGCGCGACGGTGCCGCGCAGTAATTGTCGTGCAATTCCCGCATGGTGAGACAGCACCACGCCATCCCGTTCCATCAGCAAGTAAACAATTATGAATATAGGAGGGGGGTTCGGCCGTGTTGGTGCGGTCCGGGCCCCCCTCTCGTTAGACAATAACATTTAATCCTTTATCCTCGAAGTTCTACGTTCTAGAATCAAGAATGGAAAATAAATAAATAAAATATCAACAATCCCCTACCTCGGATTCAAGTGCGGAGCACTCCAATCAAGCCGCAGAAGACTAGCGTCGCGGAGGTCGGGCGTCGCGGAAATTGAACGTTGTTTCCGTTGACGTCGAGGTGCGTCCGAAGAGGTACGTCGCTGGAGAAGCTTCGTAAGCTGACGAAGATAGTCCGAGGGGAAAATGGCGTCTCCTTTCGTTGACACGAGAAGAAGACCGAAGAAGCGGCATCGTCGATCTTCGGAAACACACCGGTTACGAAGAAGAGAAGCAGCGTTCTTCGTCAGAGCATAAGTGTTCTTCGTGTTCTTCGTCAAGGTTGAAGAAGATGGAGAGAGCTTCTCAAAATCTCTCAAGGTGGCAAAGGAGACCAACCCAAAATAAAATAATCTTAAGCCTTATTTTATTTACACAACTAAACATTTGAATTTCAAAAGATAAGAAATGAACCATTAATTCGTAGAATTAATTCAACGAAAGAAACAGCTCATTTAATTTACGAAATAAACCGCCCAAATAAATGGTCTGTTAAGAATTTAAGAAAACGCGTCAGTTGACTTTCATAATGATGGGTTTTCACGGGTGCGTTACTTAGCGGAAAGAAACGACGGGGCTCATGCGGGCCCCATCTCACAAATATCCTACCAAGAGGGTAGGATATTTCTGGATAGTACCCTATCCTATTCAACTCAGTTTAAGCTTCTTTTAAGTGGCTTCAAGTGGCTTCCAAGTGGCTTAAGTGAAATAAAATAAAGTTGTCATAAAATTATTTTATTTCTTAACTTTAAGCCCAAAAATTAAAAACCACACCCGAGCAAACACAACTAAGGAAGAGGCGTTTCTAAGCGAATACCGGCACTACGATTTCATCGGTGCCCTCAGAATTCGATTCCGGGCACCAGTTCAAAAGTAAGAAAAACCCGCTCGTCCGTTCACTGAACGTACCCGAGCCAAACTTCGGAAAATGATTCCGGGCACACCGGGCCTCGGAATCATGTGCCGTCAGAAACTGCGTTCTTGTAAAATTCCAAAGAAAATTAAGAAAAAAATTTCCTTGGAATTTACGAGTCTTTACATTACTCCCACCATAGGGCTTTACGTCCCCGTAAAGCTTCACCACAAACTTAGGGATACAAAGGCGGTACTGAGCACGCATCTGAGCCTTCCGCTCCCATGTGCTCACCTGGAGGTTCCGTACTGCCAAAGAAAGCGCACCCGAGGAATCGACCGTCCTCCTAGGATCCGCTCATGTCGATCCTCGATCCCCACAGGAACCCCCGTAGAAGTAACCTCATCGCCACCGTCCAGGTCCTCATGGTCGATGATATGCGAAGGGGTCGAGCACGTATCTCCTCAGTTGGGATACGTGGAAAACGTCGTGCACCTAGTGCAACTGAAGTAGATGGGCCAAGCGGTAAACCCCCGCGCCTACCTAGCTGAGGACCTAGAAAGGTCCGTTGAACCTCGGAGATAACTTTCCTCCCTGGCCACTTCTCCGTAAACCTCGTCGAGGTGAGACCCGTAAGAAGATGTGGTCGTCATCCTCGAACTCCAGAGGTCTCCATTTTCTGTTAGAACTGAAACTCAAAACGACTGCTGCTACAAGGGTAAGGTTGACTGACTCAAGAGTGATCGGTCACACCCTCCTGTGCAAGAGTTACCCTGCGCTGCATGGGGTTTCCTTTTCCGCCGACCAAGGAAAACCCATCCCGATGTTTTCCTAAAACCGTCAATTTGAGTATGAATAGTTATTGCCCATTCCATACTCAAACTAACGTCGTAAGGCCTCGACGTTGCCAACAAGAGATTTCCAACCAGAAATCTCGCCTCGAGGGTCTGACCACACCGTCGGCGTAAGTGTGATTATCGAGTATCCTCCCAAGGTATCTCCAGACGTGAGGTTCAAGTCCACGGCTTACCGGAAACTCTAGGTCTGGAACAAGATTTGTGAAAGCGAGGAATGATTCATATCGACGTCTGTTACTACAGTAGCTAGTAGTGGACACAGACTGTCCCTTGAATCATTTCTAGAGCCATTGGGTCACACTCCTTGACCACATGCAGCCGCATTCTTCCACCGCCCTCCAGCTCCTTGAGCCTGGCGGGAATAACTAAGGCGGGTGGTTGTACCATGTTAGGATGTACACCACCTCATGCTGCTCTCCTAGCTCTGCCTCCACGTCTGCTGCTTTGCAGACTCATCTCTATTTAAAGCTTCCTCTTTTTGAAACATTTAACACGCCCAAGTCTCTATGACTGGAACCGGTTTCTTGTTTCTTACCGCACTGTGCAGTCTTCATCCGCTCCTGGATGAACTGCACCTCCTTTAGTCTCACAAGAGATGCTATGATTTCTTCTTTGCCGATAAGAGAAATCTAATCTCATCCCCTAGATGAACCACATTCGTTGCCTAATACAGTCAATCTTGACATAAATGATGCATTCATGCCATGGATGACGTCGTAAGGCCTCGACGTAACTACCAAGAGATCCAATTGTCACTCTCGCCTCCAAGGGTCGAGTCACACTGTCGGCATCAGTGTGAGGTCACTGGGGCCCCTCCAGCAGAAATCTCGAAAATGAGGGTCAAGTCAACAGTTTAACCGGGACCACTCAGTGTCAACCAAACAAAAGGACAGGAAAGCAAACAAAGATAAGTGTCTTTTTATTATTGCAGCTCATAATACAAAGACACAAATACAACAGTAACATGGAACTAGAAGTACAAAGGACGTATCCACTAGTTCCTCTCCAGTCCACATGCTCCCGGAGCTCTACTGCCTTGTCCACTGCTCGGCTGTTGCTTAAGCACTCGTCATTGTTTCTGCCTCGGTGGCTCCTCCAACGCCTACGGATCAACTGTACGAGGAGTCGGACAGTCACATGCCAGGTGACCCTTTCCGCCGCAGGAGTAACACAGCCTGTTTCTGGAACGCCTGGCTCTGACCCCACCCCAGGTGCCCCGCACCACCGGTCCTAAAACCCAAGATCGTCCAACTTCTAGTCTGGTCCTCCTGGACCTCTGCATCATCTGTCTACAGCCAACAGATGACTCGGCTACTGATCAAAAAACACGCGGCAAAGGCAGAAGCTCCAGTACACGCTCAGGGTGTAGAGCTACTAGTACAAACTCCACCCTAAAGAAGGTCTCGAAGTCTTCCCATGTGGAGGCCATCCCATCGCAAAACTGGAGCAAGTGGCTCCACCACCTGCCTGCTGCTGCCTGAAGAAGGCTGGCAGCAAAGATTACCATGAAGTCTGTCGGTGTCCCCACTAGCCTGAAGACTCCCATCACAGCCTCCAGCTAATCCTCATCCGCCTGCGGGTCCGTTTCTCCCCGGAACCTAGGTGGCCTCTGGTGCTGGAACTCGTGCAGCGCACTCAAGCGTCGTACATCGCCTACTGCTGGGGCTGGTGGCATTGGTGGCCCAACGTATAGTAGTACCGCTGGTGCCTCCGCTGGTGCCTCAACTACAAGAGGGCCCTGTACCGAAGCCTCGTCGCTCGACAGGCTGTCAGTACGCACATCCCTCTGGGCTCTAGCTGGTCGTTCGTGAAAAGGTATCCTGAAAGAAACAACGTAACATGGTAAAATGTTTATACCTGGTGAGCTGACCTGGTTGAGCTGTTTTAAGGGAAAACCTTTGAAAACACACACACAATTAGTGTTTTCGTGCACAAAGTCGGGAATCAGTCATCAGGGTCCTAGTGTATGGATATGTCAGCCGCCCACACCAACACTGGACTCCCTGAACTGAAAACTAAACTCAGTACTCTTAACACTATTTCTTCACAGAAAGAAACATCAGAGTTATAAGTTCTGCGGTAGAACCGAACTCCTCTGATACCAATTTGTCACGACCCGTCCTCGGGGCCCGTGCTGTGACTACTCCAAGCCCGCCTTCCATAGGCCAGGGGCTGTCGAATAGCACCAAAGGCGTAAAAATCCCGATAACTGGGAAGACATTGCCTTTATAATAGAAAAAAAGCACCACAGAGTACAAGCAGAAGCAAAACACTAAGTACAAAAGAAAAGCTGAAAAGTAAATGGGCCAGAATAGAAACCCAAAAGAAAGTACGACTAAAACCGAACAAGGTACAACAGTAAAAAGACAAACAGCTGGAAGAAGGAAGCAGCTCCTGGGTCGTCCTCCTCGGATCCTACCTGAAGGGTAGGTATAAATAGCGCAGCTCCTGGTCGTCCACCATGGATCCTACCTGAAGGGTAGGTACAGATAGCCTCCTCCACGCTCTCGTCCGGCAACCTCCTCTGTGAGTCGTCACGTCGTGTAGTCCACCTCTGGGTACTGACTCGTCATGTAGTCCACCTCCGGGTATTGTCCAGTCCTCGAACACTCGGCCTCCGTCAGCACTGCCCGTCGTCTGCAACCAACACAACGAGGTGCGGGCATTGCCCGTGCAGGGGTGAGTATAACGATACTCAGTAGGTACCCCGAGACCCTCAAGGTCTCACTAAACCAACAAGGATAACCACAAGAAGATCTCAACAGATAACCTCTACTTAGATATATGCCCATACATATACCTAAGTTATCATGTAACCCATCTCAATCATGAGGAAACACAAGGATTGTGAAATCAACGGATAACCACTACCCAGGTATATGCCCATACATATACCTAAGTTATCATGTAACCCATCTCAATCATGAGGTAAACACGAAGGTCAAAAGTCTCAGCTCAAACCAGGATTTTCATTATCGAAACCGTAACTGCTGAAGAGCTCCGTCTCTGGAGTGTACAGTGGTCCTGTCACGACTCCGAGGTACTTCTCACTAACCTAAGACTGCTGAGGTACTCCTCCTGTCGAGTACCGCGGGCCTGCCACCTCACACAGTAGTGCTTCCCACCGGGGTCTTCCACTCAAACCCAGTAGTGCTCCCCCCCTCATAGCCTACAGAGGTACTCCTCCTATCAAGTACCGCGGGTCGGCCACCTCACATAGTAGTGCTCCTCCGCTGTGGGTCTGCCACCTCACAAAGTAGTGCTCCCCACTAGGCTACGTAAGTCACTCCGAATCAAATCGGACAAGCAGTCTTCAGGTCTCTGCCGGCTACACGGTCTCCGTACTCCGTACGCTCGTCTCTAGGAGGATCCGCTCCACGAGCTACAAGTCGATACTCCAAGTATCTCAAAGTCCCACGAAGAAGTATCTCAAAGGACTGCCTCGTCATAGGGGTCTCAACGCAACAGACGACGCGTCAATCGGACGCCCGGTCTGTGAGTTATTAGCCTTTTCGTCCTAGGGGCCCGGTTGGTTTCGTGAGTGAACCAACCCGGCCGTATCTCAACTGTACCCCGAACTCCCATAGGGTATACTCATAGGGACCGTTACTCAACGATATCACCAACGCCGCTAATGGTTCGTCAAACAGACGTCTGGTCTGAAAGATATCGGCTTTTCCGTTCCAGGGGCCCGGTTGAATTTCGGTGCGATCCAACCCGGCCACTATCCATCTACATCTAATTCTCGAGATAAGGATCCCAAAAGTTACGTATCGTCAACAGAAACTCAACGCAACAGACGGTGCGTCAATCGGACGCCCGGTCTGAGAGTTATTGGCCTTTCCGTCTCACACCCACCCTGGGAAACTTCCTAGGAGGTCACCCATCCTGATCACTACTCTAGGCCAAGCACGTTTAACTATGGAGTTTTAACCACGTAGGATCCCGAAAAGGAAGGTGCACCTTGAGTATAGTATACCGAAACAACCGTCTCGATCCAAGGATCGCGTTGCCGCTGACGGCGAGTCGTTTGGAGGCCCGTAGCCCAAGATACTGGCATTTGACCGAAAGTGGTCCGAAACTGGGGGGTCTGGGCCCGGGCCGACCCGGGTCGACCCGCCCCGGGCGGCGACCCGGCCCGACGACCCGGCCCGGCTCGGAAAACCCGGCCCGGCCGGCGGCGCGGTCCTGCACGGCGGCGCGGTCTGGCGCGGTGGCGCGGACCGGCACGACGGCGCGGCCTGGGCGCTGTTCGGGTGCCGCGCGCGGGGGGCAAAGCCCCCCTTTGAGAACCGCGACCCCATAATTGGGGCCGCTTCTGAGACCCGTCCGGGGGAAATTAATTCCCCCGGTCTCCACTGTCCGGCCGGCCGGCACTGGCCGGCCGGTTTCGCCGGCTAGGACCGGCGACGGCCGGTCCTTCCTTCACCGACACCGGCGGCCCGGTGCCGGCCGCCGGTCATCTTGCTCCGCCGCGGCCCGGAACCTGCCGCAACCTATGCCGTCCGGCGCGATGCGACAGCATCTCTTCCCTCCGCCGTGGCCCCGCTCCGGCCGCGACGCCTTTGACTTTCTTCGACGCGACGCGACGGCGTCGCGTTCTTGGATTTATTTCCACGGCGCGGCGCGACGTCACCGCGTAATAATTTCCGTGCGATTCCCGCATGGTGCGACGACACCACGCCATCCCGTTCCATCCGCAAGTAAACAATTATGAACATAAGAGGGGGGTTCGGCCGTGTTGGTGCGGTCCGGGCCCCCCTCTCGTTAGACAATAACATTTAATCCTTTATCCTCGAAGTTTGACGTTTTAGAATCAAGAATGGAAAATAAATAAATAAAATATCAACAATCCCCTACCTCGGATTCAAGTGCGGAGCACACCAATCAAGCCGCGGAAGACTAGCGTCGCGGAGGTCGGGCGTCGCGGAAATCGAACGTTGTTTCCGTTGACGTCGAGGTGCGTCTGAAGAGGTACGTCGCTGGAGAAGCTTCGTAAGCTGACGGAGATAGTCCGAGGGGGAAATGGCGTCTCCTTTCGTTGACACGGGAAGAAGATCGAAGAAACGACATTGTCGATCTTCGGAAACACACCGGCTACGAAGAAGAGAAGCAGCGTTCTTCGACGGAGCTTAAGTGTTCTTCGTGTTCTTCGTCAAGTTTGAAGAAGATGGAGAGAGCTTCTCAAAATCTCTCAAGGTGGCAAAGGAGACCAACCCAAAATAAAATAAGCTTAATCCTTATTTTATTTACACAGCTAAACATTTGAATTTAAAAAGATAAGAAACAAACCATTAATTCGTAGAATGAATTCAACAAAAGAAACAGCTCATTTAATTTACTAAATAAACCGCCCAAATAAATGGTCTGTTAAGAATTTAAGAAAACACGTCAGTTGACTTTCATAATGACGGGTTTTCGCGGGTGCGTTACTTAGCGGAAAGAAACGGCGGGGCTCGTGCGGGCCCCACCTCACAAATATCCTACCAAGAGGGTAGGATATTTCTGGATAGTACCCTATCCGGTTCAACTCAGTTTAAGCTGCTTTTAAGTGTCTTCAAGTGGCTTCCAAGTGGCTTAAGTGAAATAAAATAAAGTTGTCGTAAAATTATTTTATTTCTTAACTTTAAGCCCAAAAATTAAAAACCACACCCGAGAAAACGCAATTCCGGAAGAGGCGTTTCTAAGCGAATACCGGCACTGCGATTTCAGCGATGCCCTCAGAATTCTATTCCGGGCACCGGTTCAAAAGTTAGAAAAACCCGCTCGTCCGTTCACTGAACGTACCCGAGCCAAACTTTGGAAAATGATTCCGGGCACACCGGGCCTCGGAATCAGGTGCTGTCAGAAACTGCGTTCTTGTAAAATTTCAAAGAAAATTAAGAAAAATATTTCCTTGGAATTTACGGGTCTTTACAGATAAATCAAATATTTTCAGTTATAAAAAATAACTTCATGCAAGATGAGATAATGGATTCATGTCTAAATGAACAAATTTCAATTGAGTCCTTCATGTGTTAACAAAAACGTTATTTCATTGGATCTTACAACCCATTGATTTTTGTACAATGGATAAGTTTTATAGAAATGATATTTTATGTACTTAAGTGATCAGAGCAAGAGAAAAAAACCTTAACTATGTTCCACTCAGAGGGTGAAGTAGATTAGTGGTGGACACTAGTTAAAAAATGAATCCATGAGGTGATATTGAAGATATGGAGTGGGAAGAGTTAAGGGGATCCTTTTTGAAAAAATATTTCCCCCATTCAATGAGAATGAAAATGGATGAGTAAATCCTTTAGCTAAAGTAGAATAAAAATTAATCCATGGGATGGTATGAGATGAACATTACAAGGATTTCTCTCTTAACCTCTAGCATTTTTATTGTTTCCAATGGAATGGTTTATAAATTTTCCAGTGGACTACGACCTCATGTATGGAATAATATCACTGATAAAGACTATGAATGTTATGAGTAGATATTATGTAGTTCTATGAAAGGTTGGACTGGAGTTCAACGAGTTGAAATTTTCCCAAATATTGAATGAAAATAAGAGATATTTGGATTCAAACATGGGGATGAAAATCGATCCAGGGATAGGTGCTAAGAAAGTGAAACTTCCCACAAGAATAAAATGTGGGCAGAAGAATTTAGGGAATTGATTTTTTAAGAGTGGTAAATGGTACATTTGTATAAGACATGAGCATATTCTCAATATCTTTCATAGTGAGTTGAAGCCTCAACTTCTCAAAACTAATGAAAAATGGAAGATGGTTCAGGCCCAGCCTAAAGTCAATTTATTTAAGTGTGGAAAGATTTCTAACATTTCCAATCACTACCCAAATCCAAATATAGTGGAGGGGAATCACCATAAACCGCAACATAGGACAAGTGAGAAAGGGTGGATGATTTCAATCACAATAGATGATGTTGGAGCTACAAATGATGTGGTGGTAGTTACTCTCATTGTTCCCTTAAATATAGAAATTACAATGTTTGATTCTGGTTTTACACATTCCTTTATTTATACTTTGTTTTCAAATAATATAGAATCAATCCCTGATGTTATATAAGGGGAAATATCATTCAAGACACTCTTAGGGATTATCCAACATCAACAGTTTATATAAACTATTTTATTTCATTTAGAGAGTTTAATGTCATCTAAAATATAGTAGTCATTCCAGAATTGGAAGTTGATATTATACTACCGATGGAAAATATCTCAATAGATAGTGCTAAGATCAACTATAGACGAAATGAAATATTATTAGTCTTGAATGGAATCCCAATAGTTTTTTTCAAAGGAAAGTTATTGCGACCAGAGATTTATCCTGACTCACCTTGCACAGCATTATTTACGGAAATGAGTAGTGAATATGAAGAAGTAAATGAAAGTATATGTATACATATTGTCCCAATAATTTAACAATACAATGATGTATTTTAAGAGGAGTTTCTTGGACCTCCCATAGAAATAGTTTTAGAGTTCTATAATGAAATCATGCATGGATCTAGGCCGATATCAAAGACCCCATATAGAATAGAAAATTTGGACAAGGAAGAATTAAATAAATAACTACATGATCTTTGGGAGATGGTATTTATCTGAAAAATTGTGTATCCTCAAGGAACACATATTCTATCTGTGAATAAGAATGATTGATAAATGTGGATATGTATTTTCTATAAGGAACTTAATAGGATCACAGTTTAGAATAAGTACCCCCATACAAGGATTGATGATTTGTTCGACCAGCTTCCTGGGGAAAAATTCTTCTCTAATATTGATCTTAGGTTTTTTGTCAACAATTGAGGGTGGAGAAATAATATAGTGAAAATATTTCCTTCCAATAAAGATACGGGCATTATGAGTTTGTTTTTATTTCACTTGGCTAGACTAATGCCCATATATTTTGATGAATTTTATGAATATAGTATTTAATGACTAAAGTGATACCTTTTATATAGTTATTATTGATGAAAGATTGATATAATACAAATTAATTAATGATCATGAAGATCATGTAAGAGTTATATTAAAAAATATGTGGAAGGAGAGAGTTTTTTAATGTTTCAGAAATGTGAACTTTTGATTAAAATGTTTCTTTATTGGGGAACATTGTAACCCTAAAGGAATCTTAGTTGACATTGTGAAGATAAATTTTGTAGATAAGTGACCTCATCCTACAATAGTAACAGATATTTGTAGTTTCCTTGGTTCAGAATGATATTATATGAGGTCTGTAAAAAAACAGTCATGAATTTATAATCAACTAATCATGTTTACTCGAAAGGGGGATAATTTCAGATAGAAATGGATTGTGATAAATGTTTACAAGATCCAATGAAGATATTATATACTGAACCTATATTAAATGTATCCTATATTAGAGAAGTAATATTTATTTTTAGAGATTCAACTTAGAAAGGGTTTGGGTGCATCTTCATGAAAAATGATATGGTGATTTCTTCTGTATCTTGATAGTTGAAGCATCATGAGTAAAATTATCCTATATAGGACCCTGATATAGCTTTCGTTATTTCTGCCCTGAATATTTGGATATACCCTATTTATGGGGAGAAATGTGATATATACCTAGAAGATAAATGTTTTAAGTATATTGTCACACAAAAGTAATTGAACACGAAATGGAGAAGATGGATAGAACTTCTTAAAGCCTTATATTGGTCAATTCATTATTAGACCAAAAGAAAGTGCAATGATGTTGATGCATTTAGTTGAAAAGAAACTATTGTTTTGGAAATGATGAGGAATAAAGGATATAATTTGAAAATGATCTAGTAAGGTTTGATAAGATAATAATTTTGGAATGACATATTCAACATTATCATAAATTATTTATCAACCATTATTACTAGAGATGATTATGAAATCTCAATGTGAAGATTATTTTTTATAGAAGAACATAGAGATAGTGAAGATTGAGAAGTTTCTATGTTCAATACTGATCAAGAAGGTTTAATAAAATTTCATATAAGGCCCTGTGTTCCATATATTCCAAAAATAAATAAGGATATGATGGATAAATCTCACAGATCTATATTATCTATACATCCTAGAATAACAAAAATGTATAGGGACCTTTGTGATTTTTATTGGTGGTATAACATGAAAAGGGTTATTTTTTACTACACTAACATGTGATTAGTGTGCCAAAAAGTGAAGGAAACAAGAAATAATCCTAAATGGGTATTAAAACCACTAAAAATACAAAAAGTGGAAGTGGGACAACATCGTTATGAACTTTTTCACTGCTCCCCCAAAAGCATCCAAATGAAACAATGTGATTTGGGTTAAATGGGATCATCTCACCAAGAATGCCAACTTCATCTCTATTAAGTAATATTTATCTCTTTAACATCTTGTTATGATATATTTGAATGATGTGTTAAGGTTTTATGGGGAACCACTCTATATTGAATATGATCGTGATCCATGGTTTACATAAAAATGTTTGAGAAGTCTTTAACATGCTCTAAGTACCAAATTTAATTTTAGTACTACCTATCACCCGAAAACTAATGGACAGTACAAAAGGTCTATTTAGACACTCGAGGACATGTTGAGAACATGAAAAATGAATCTTAATGTTATATTGGATAAAAATCTCCCATTAGTTGAGTTCTCATACAACAATAACTTACAATCATGTATTCAAATGGCACCTTATGAATCTCAATATGCTAAGTGATGTAGAATACATACTTGTTGGGATGAAGCTGGTTAAGGAATGTTACATGGGCATGGTCTTGTGAAAGAGATGACTTATAATGTTCTTGGTTACAAAAAACACATAATGGTTACTCAGATCCAGTAGAATATATTTCTTGAAAATCATCAAAGGGAATTTGAGTTTTGTGTTGGAGACAAAGTGTTCCTTAAAAACATTACATTTGAAGAGATTCAAAAGGTTTGGGAAGATGCAGATGAATAGCCCCAGATACATTGGACCATATGAAATCCTAAATCTCATAGAAGTAATGGATTATTGGATAGAACTTCCACCAAATCTTGCTGAAGTGCATGATGTATTCCACGTGTCTCTTTTTTGGAATTACATACTTACCCCATTAAAAGAACTGAATCCCAAGGTGGTACAACTAGAACATCGACTCTATTATATGGAGTATTCAGTGGATATCTTGGATCGTAGAGACCAGTTTCTATACAATAGGGCTACCCACCTCATTATAGTGTTGTGGAGGAACCAAAAAATTGAAAAAGAAACATGGGAACCAGTGGAGATAATGAAACATATGTACACATACCTTTTCTCAATTTTGCGAATGAGTTGAAATTTTGAGAAATAAATTTATTAAGGGGGTAATAGAGTAATGAACTAGACTATTTGAATGATAATTTTTTCCTAAAAATGTATGTTATATAATTTTTTACTAAAAAAACTATATGTCTTTAATAATGATGTGATTATAATTTCAGAGGTGACCATCAAGATTTGGTTGTTATATGGCCATTGGTAAATTATGAATGTTCTTTAACATTGACATTGGAAACTATACTCTTAATCATAATTCTAATGTTACAATTAGTATTTATATATAGATATGTCAAAGGAAAATAAATACAGAATAGAGGAACAATGACCTCAACCAGTAGAGTCATTCCATACGATGACCATTTTTCAGAACTTGGGTGGCAGGTGGCGTAATTGGGATTCTATCTTGACCAATTCCATGCCATGCTTCATTAAGTATAGCTAGAATGCAATAACCAATAGTAAAAGTTTATGTTATTGGAAATTACCAGACATTCCATGT
The DNA here is from genome assembly GCA_963277665.1 of Viscum album. Lineage (NCBI taxonomy): Eukaryota > Viridiplantae > Streptophyta > Magnoliopsida > Santalales > Viscaceae > Viscum > Viscum album. The sequence goes on from OY728166.1 coordinate 790,932,430, forward strand.
TAGCCGGGTCGCCCCATGAATCTATCATCATCACACACCTTAGCCTTAGTTAATACATGGGTGTTTTAAGGGGTTATATTTCAAGTGAATAGTTACATAAAGTATAATATAATTGTATAAGTAAATATTTTTCCATCAATTATGCTCTGAGAATAGTTTTTTAATAAAAAAATATGACATATTTGATAAATTTATTTTTTGGAAATAAATTGAACTTTTTTAAAAAATAATTATTATTATAATAAACTTACATATTATGGATACTTTTTATTTTCAATAAATAACAAGATTAAAAAATTTATTTTAATAATAAGTGATAAAATAATTTTATTTTATAGATGTGTCTGACATTTCACAATACATTTTCAATCCATTATTATTTTTAATAAATAAGTATTTTTATATTTACAAGTTAAAATTATCATATTTTGAGAATTATTATGATAAAATAAATGTCATTTTTTAAATCATTGAATCAAAATTATGTTAGAGTGAATTGATGAGAATTTTCTAAAATACAAAAAATTTTCATGAGTCGTTAAAAATAGTTTGAGTTTTTCAGTATATTTAATGACATAAATATTTGGTCATAATAATTTAATAACCAAATAACCCCAATAAATTACCAAAAATATGTTATTTTATAAATATCTAGTGTTTTAATTTATTTTAATCTATTTACAAATATAGAATTTACTTTCCAAATTCTTAAATGAAAACCTTATCATTATAAATGTTATTTAGAAAAAAAAATTTCCTTTCCAAAATAAGTAATAAAAAATGATATTGTATTCTTGTGTATTAAAATAATGTAAAATTTGTCCCATGTTTTCAATTATAGGGGAAAATTGATGGTTTTTCATTCACTACTACCATTGTTCCCAAATCCGTAATTTAGAAATTAATAATCAAATCTCCCACTTTTAATATTAATACCCACAAAATTATCTATTTAAATTAACTCCCAATTATTTTCCCATTAATTTATGGTATATTAAACTCCCATTGTGTCCTAAATCCCACATGGTACTGATCACCATGTTTTAGGAACTACTCTTCATGGTAAAGAAAATCTCAACTTCTCTTTTTTCCTTTTATGTTCTGTTTTTCAATGGTATGTCTTTCAAATTTTCCAAATATGTTTTTCGATCCAGTCTATTTTATCCATTTAATATATTAGTATTATTTTATGAATTAGATTCCCTTGTACAATAACGTTTTACCATTTTCTAAATCTTCACAATATACCAATTAAGCTACTGATTTTACTTATCAAAATTTCACTATTTACCCTAAGAAATTACCTTTATTATATTTTTTCAAATATCCAAAACTCTTTATTTTCTATGTTTATTCACCAAGATGTAACAATTATTTATTTTATTCTTCAATTTACCAACATAATACCCTCATTGGATTTTCATGGTGTAAAAATGACATAATGATCATATTTTAAAGAAATTCGGAAACACAATGATTTCGATACAAAACCCATTTCTTTTATTATCCATGGGTTATTTATGAAATAATTTATTATGATATATTTTGTTAAAATAATTTAAGATATATTAATGGTGTTCGTAGATATTGCTCCAACGCATTGTTTAAATATTTTAATCTCTATATTTGACATGTTACATGATACATGGGTGAATATCCATGGCAATTTCTATGACACCATAGTGAACAAACACGGTGATATACTTATTAATGGACAATTTAAAAGATGTATTGATATTTAAATTTTATGATTCATTTTATTATTATTATATTTAACTCTTTATCATTAGTTATCATTATTACTAATGATCTTATTGATATTTCTCAAGATCATAATTAATCTATTTCTTTTTATTTATGTTACTATGCCTTATTATCACCCATTCCATTGATGTATGTTCCTAGGTTATGAGACATAGTAAATATAATTAGGATAAAAAATTTAAGAATAATTTAATTAGGTTTAGTATAATGTTTTATGTATTCATGTATTAGGTAGTTTTTTCCATAAAACAAAACATTAAAATATCTTTATTTGTTCAGTATAATGAAATGTTATTTAATTAAAAGGCAGAATGACATAATCACACTATTCATAATATATGTAGAGTCAATAATAGGATAAAACATAACTATATTATTAGGGTAATTGGACCACAATACATTCCCTGAAACATTATTCCACCTATTTGTCGAAACTTCTCTAGGAGGCATACTCTAAAATTACATGAGATGTCAATCTTAATGAAATTAAATTTTAAAATAAAAAAAATAAAAATAAAAATATATATAAACAGAATAATATCTTACTAATATTATAATAAAATATCCATAATACCAAAATAAAATGTAAAAATCATCTTCCAACATGAAAATCACTAGAGAACACTCCAAAAAATGGTTTATACATAATATAAGGAAAAATAATTTTATAAAACAAAAATTACCTAATTTATGTTTATAAAATTATTTATATAAGGTCATATTTTATAATTTAAATATATTTTTATGTAATTACCAAATATGAAAATATTATTTACATGTTAGGAGAACCCTCTTTATATAAAACATCCTTTTTACATTAAAACTATTTACAGTAGTTGTATGCATTGAAAACAATTTTTTACATTAAATTAAAACATCACGTAAGATAAAAAAAAGGAAAATCTCTATTAATTATCCTTCATATGTTACCTAAGGACATATTATTTTTATTATAGTTCTTAATAGATTTGGTTAAATAACTTTCATAGGATTTCAATTTCTAATATTATGGTTTATACATAATATATTAGAAAAATCATTTCATAAACAATTTGTTTCCATAGAAAAAAAAATAACTTTTATCATACCATCATTCAGCCTTTTAAAAATATCTAATTATAATAATTTAAAAAAAATGTAAATAGACATTATTTATTAAACATAAACAAAAACTTAACATTGGAAAGTAAATCTAAAAAATCATATGAAATGAAATCTAATCCAATAAACAAAATAAATCTCAATAACTATTAAAATAAATTAATAATATTTTGTTAAATATCCATATAAATCATAAACATTCCATAAATACTGAACAAAATCCTCAAGAATTTTTGGAATTGAAATAAAAAAATTACATATTTCGCTAAGGTGTGTGACCCATGTGCACAGTTTGCGGTATGTGGAAACATCCCATAAAACATTGTGCATACTCTTATAGATTCATCCTGAGATTGAGTTATATAAAAATATATGGTTAAATTAACAAAAAAAATCACTCATAACAGGAAATACTTGGTGACAACAAGTTTAATACTAAATGTTCTGACAAAACAACTCCTTGTACATACATCTTAATTTCCAAAAATACAATATTCAATGTAGCTTTACTCACCAATTAACATAAAATATTTCTATTGGGTATGATTATTACTATAGATTAACAAAATCTAATGATGTGTGTCTAGAGTTGAAAGATTTCATCTAGGGATTTTTTTCATCAAAAACCAAGATAAGAATAGTGACCTAGGCTTAAAATAGATGGATATTACATCATTTAAATGAATATTCATCACATTGAAAATATACTTGAATGTGTACCATAATATTTTATTCTATTTGGAAACGTGGAACATAATTTTTTATTATGGTAAAATATCATTAATGATTCTCATATAGATCATCGTATATAGTAATCCTACTTAAAACCATTCTTCATAACCTAGGGAAATGGAACATAGTAAAGGGTGATCTTAGATTCCCAATATTGGTAAATAATGGATATATGTAAGAATAATATGAACATAATGGTATGAGAAGAAGAGAATAACATTTGAAGATCGTACCCTTCATATCAAATGTCATGAACATGAATCATGGAATAAGGTTTGGATGTTAATAATACATGAATCATACAGAAATAAAATAAAATCAGTCATAAGAGTATAACATTGGAATAGGATAAATAATTATGTAACAAAAATCAACATAGAACATTTAAAACATGTGTAAATAGAAATAGGTTCACCCCTTACATTAAGGTCATGAAATTAGGCCCTCACATTAAATTATTGAAATAAAACTAGGTCAATGATTAACAATGTGAACATGTAATCAGGTTCACAAATAATATTGAGAAATCAAAATGAATTTCTTGCATAAACATATGGACATGTAATCGGGTCCATTAATAATATATTGAACATTTAATCAGGTTCACACATAATATTTTTAACATGTAATCATGTTCATGCATAAACATATGGACATGGAACTAATTCCGTGATGAACATTGGGAACATGTAATCAGGTTCGCACATAACATTATGGACAAGTAATAATGTTCAATAATAAAATTACTAACATCTAATTAGGTTCATACAAAACATATATACTCAAAAGTTATGCATTGTTACCCAATGCATTAAGGGGAGATATAGGTCTCTCCCATCCTATAATGAAATCACACGTATGTGTGCCATAAGATTATATACATTAATCATATCATAACCCATAAAAGAGTTTTTTTTGATAAAAATCATATCATACCTCTATAAATTAAATGGGTATCATAAATATTTCATCATATAAAAACTTATGTAAAAGATATGTGTTTATTAATTATCAAATAACCAAGGAAATGAAATGAGTTTCATAAGTGTTATATCATGGTATATGCCGTTGAAGAGAAAAGAGATTCATTAATAGCATTTCAACATAAACATAAACCATTCATGGAAATAATAACAATGGTGTACTTAGATCATATCCCTAGAAAATAGTTATCTTTATCAAAGGTTTTCATTTTAATAGGGGAAGGATTTAAAATATCGTATAGAGCATTTCATAAGGGAAATAACATTTCATTGAAACATGCTTTTTATGTAATGTATTAGTTTAAAAATAATTTTATTTAAAAAATTAGTTTGTAATATTTAAAAATAATTTATAAAATATTTCAAGGAAATTATATTTTCTACTTTGAGAAACATTGTTTAAATTATAAAAAAAATTTGAAAACCATTTTCTTCTAAAATAATCTTGAATACTTATAAAAGAATATTTGAAATACACTATAAAAGAATTTTAAAAAATAAAATTATATTTAAAATTATATTTTATTAAAATGTTCTTTTAATATCACTTACAAAAATGAAAACATTTATAGAATTTTTTTTTACAAAAGTATAACATATTTCTGAAAGAAAAGTTAAATAATGTAAGATTTTCTTAATTTCTTTTAATTATATTAAGTATCACAGAGTGTAGGAAATTATATAATTACATTATTAAATCATGAATGACTAGATGGTAATAAATTTCATGAGATTTCTTGACTTATGGATCATAATATTTCATAAATAGAAGCTTAATTGTTAAGAATCTTGAAAAATAATGAGATTGTTGTAATACACTCATACAAATTCAATAACTTTGAATCATAATCCCAAATAAATAATAATGCTACATGAAACATATAATATAATTAAAATAATTATATTCATAATATAACATTACTATATACACCTCGTAAAATAATATAGGTGCATAACACAACATGAGCCTCGAATAAGGGAAATTGAAATGAAATTACCCTACCAAATTGGTAACTTTTGTACCGTAAAACCCATAAATGTGTGGTCATCAAATGGATATGTAAATAAAATTAAATTTAAGGATAATAATCTAATAATAAATTAATAGGAATTATATATACCATACAAATTATGTGAGTGGTGAATATGGATGGAGTATCAAATAAATAATATTGAGACTAGAAAGCTCGTTACTACTTTAGTAACATTTTAATCATGAGACCCATGAGATAATAACATCAATTTAAAAATTTAATATCATTAGTTAAATGAAATTAATTATATAAAATTTCATAAGTCATTATATAGACCCCATAAAATTAATGAGTGGTGAATATGTCATGTATCTCGTGAATATAAAAAAAGTAAGATGAATTTCTTACACCATAAGTCTTCACATTCATCATATACATTCAAACCAACTGCATAATAACTATAAGCTTATTATAAATCTACCACATAACAATATTCTAATATATAAAACAATATATAATTTGAGTATGACTTTATATTACTTTTTTATTAACAATTTTATGTTAAAGTTACGTTTCGATTAATATCCTCTTTGTTTTTAATATATGTTTTGATTTCTTATTTGTGGATGTTTTTCTTTGATAATTATTTACTTATTTCAAGAATTTAAATATTTATATAAATATAATATATATTCAGTATATATTTATTTATAATAATATATAATGTTTATAAATAGAAAATTATGTACACCGTTCTCAGAGACAGTAGACTGTACATATGAAAGAACAATGTTTTAGTTTTCTTATCATGTTTAATAAAATAAATAAATTGAACTATATATATATTATAATTAAAATAAAATTTACATTTCATATATATTAAATATTTTTAATAAACCCATCCTTAAAATATTCCATGTAAATCGTGAATTAATCACCACACTTTGAGGAGGCAGTAGTCGATACGTCCAACAATGATGTTATCATAATCCAAAAAATAGAAATAATGAATATATGTGTTAAATAGTAATTCTATAAGAATAAATAGATCATAAATATCATATATATATATATATAATATAAAAATAGTAATCAAATTAGTATTCCATACCTTGAAAAGTTCTAATGGAATAATGAAAGACATCAGTCTGTGAGGTGGTAGCCCACTATAGACATAAACGATGATTTGGTAACCCATTTGTTAGAGGTGTGTAAAGGTATATGATGTACTTATAACTCAATTAAATTTTTGTATATTTAAGATACTGATGTTATTATATATTAACAGAATAAGGATAATTGAAAGGGTTTATAGGTAAATAAAATAATGGTTCTTATTGAAGACCATTACCTCTTCTTCATGTTACTACTTTTGGGTTTCACTAAAGGAATTCATTGGTTTTACTTACGAACTATGTGATGATTCTAGGTTGAGATGATAGAATTTGGGAGATTATTTGTTTAGGTTTTGGATGAGATATTGTGATTTAGAGGAGTGAATAAATGAGGGGGTGAGAACCATTTTTTAACGGACGATGACTGACATTCTTATAAATATGAAAAGATATACACAATTAAGAGGCCCCCATTAAATCACGTGCCTGAAATTATGATAAATGTTTTATAAAATTGATGATATTATTGAATTATGTCATAAAAAATCTTTCGAAAAAGTGTCTTGGTCATTTGGTACCTTACAAGTAATGTTTAAACACCAAATAAACTTGTTTTTAGCTTAATCCCTTAAAAAACATTAAATTAAATCACTAATATTTTTTGTCAAAAACTAGTTTTTAATTATATTAATTTTTTAAATATTGAAATTAAAAATATGGAATCTATTTTCCCAAATTATAACCACATAATTGTATGAGATTTATTTAAAATTATTCTCATTGATGGGATGAGAAAATGAGTTTTTAAAGTGAAAATAATGAAACGATTTTATGTCCAATTTCATTTTAAAAGTGATCCCAATGAACTAAATTTGATCAATATATGAAACATTTATCTCATAATACTTTAAAAACATTTAAAATTATAATTTAAAACTATAAATTATTTAACTGAAAATCACTTTGTAATTAAAATTCACTATTTTTCATTATTCATCAAAAAATAAAAATTCTCAAAAATAGAAAGAATTTCCCCAATGTAAATACTGATATAATATTTTCAAAAATTAATCATATATTATCAAATAAAATTTTATAATATTAAAAAATTAGTTTTAAAATAAGGTTGTCATTAAAAGACAACCAAATTTATTTTTCAAAAAACAAATCTTTTTATCCTTAAAATTTGATTAGTTCTTATTTAATGCCAATAAAACACATTATATGAATGTAAAAAATTTTGGTAGAATTTATAATATATAAATTTATTTTATATATACAACTAATTTATTATTATTTAATTCCTTTTTGGGAATAAAAATAGATTTTTCATAAAAACACATCCTTTATATTCAATTTTTCTTTATTTCCATTTCTTAATTATTGAAAAAAAGGATTCCATTTATAATCATGTTTAACCATATATTTAAAATTTTATTAATCCTTTTTATACCCTCTATTCCAAAAACATGGTGATAAAAAAAATATTATTTAATAATAATATTATGTTTTAGTTTGTTTAAAGTTAGTATTTCATGTAACTAAATATTTCACAGGAACACAACATAGTCTGTAGCAGAAGACAAACATAGTGTTTCATGAACTAAAAGATAATCTCAGTATTACATGTAGTTCAAGAATACCTTGGATTTTCATATAATAAAAACATAACATGTTGTATCATGAAGTTAGAGTCATCAAATAAACTTAATTTATTTAAAACTAATAATTCATTAAAACTTAGGGTGTTACATTTTACCCCGATAAAATCAATTTCACCCTTAAGATTATTCTAGGTCATCAATGTTGTATTAATTGAAATTTCCTTTCATAAGATCCCACATCACAAAATAAAATGAATACAAAAACATATTTTAAAATGGTAAATATATAAACACAATTGTTACCTAAAGTAACTTATAACTACGTTTCCATAAAGGAGAACATGTGTGAAAATTTTTACATGGATGAAAATAATTAATAATTATAGAGAGTTATAAAGATCACTAATCATAATAATTTGGACGATATAAAGAAATAATACAACCATGAAAATATAAACCAACGATGATCTAAGGGACTATTTGAATATTTACAAGTGAAAAAAATAAGATAAATATTTTTCAATACCATTTTACAAGAGTTGATGAATTATTTCACTAAAGATATTTGATTAATTGACTTCATTGATTTTTATATGTATAATCTCTCCCTTTGATTGTGCCTTTCTCAATTTTCACTTCATCTCTTACTCTAATAATTGAAGGTGAGTTTTTCATTTATGAAGTAGTAACAGATGATGAGGTAGAATAATAATTCATTCCATATGTCTTTAGTTGTCATTATAGAAAAATGGTTAGCACAGTTTATTAGATTTGCATAAATCCTCATATGGGGAGATAATTTATAAATCTCTAAATCCTCATCTAATATTTATCGTAATCCATTCCATAAATAGTTAACCTTGTAACCCTACCGAAATATGAGAATACCAAATTCCAGGAAGATGGTCACTAAATTTCCAAAATTAGTTCAAACTTTATCCCCTATAAAATATAATCTATATCTTAGTTTTTACATTCCAAACATGTGAATGACTTAATCATATATTTTATTGAGACGTGGTAATAAAAACAATTACCATAAATAATTTTGTAAAACATTCATGATTCATTATTCGAATGATTATTGAGAATATTACATAAATCCAAAAATTTTTGTAAATGTCATCCATGATTACATAATCCAATTTTTCAACTAATCGATAATCAGTTCCTTGGTAATCAATAATATAAAAGTATGTATATACAAGTCAATCATATCTTTATCCAAGAAAAACGAATTTTTTTCAACATTAGGAACACATTAAGGGGCACCTTCCCTTAAACAAAATATCAAATTTCCTTTAATTAACATCTTTTGTCACTTTAACCTTTAAACACATCCTTGTAAATAATTAATGGAAAACTTATACTTCATGATTCAAATAACATAATTATTGAGTTCAATACAAATACACTTCAATCATCCAAATTTATCTAGAAACCATTACTTAGGATTCATCATATTATTCCTTAATACACCATTCCAAGAATATGAAATATGAATCATGCATAAAGGTTCCTAAACCTATATATAATAATAATTATTAGTTTGATGTAAAAATACTATTAGAACATCCTATAAATGTTAAATGTTATTCAGAGTCTGTTTATATTCAATAGTATAACTAATAAACAGTCCACATTCATGACTCTCTTCATGATATTTCAACATAGGACAACTCTTTTCACAATGGACATATCAAATCTGAAACATTCAATTTAACCATGTTTCTTCTAGTTCCCACTATTGAAAAAGACCATAAATCATAGTGAAAAAAACATTTATTAAATTAAAAAACCACATAATCATGAAACATTATTTATAGGATATCTAAATCATGATACCTTATTTTAAATATATTAAACTATTGGGTTATCCTTATATAAATCCCTATAAATATCGATATAAATCATCCTAGGGATCTCACTAGCGTTATCTCATCCTTGTTTACAAAGGTTAACTAAATTCTTTCTTTGAAACCAATTATAGAGACTTACACTTAACAAACAAGAATATTACGTCATTTTAGATGAATATTCATCACATTTCAGAATTAAATACCCAAGGACCATAATAGTTTATTGAATTTTGAATACTAAAACACAATCTTATATCATGGTGAATGTTCATCAATGTATCCAATAATGATCTTCCCATTTAGCACTCCTACTTAATACCTTTCTCCATAACCTGGGGAAAGAAAAAATAAGAAATGGGGAGAATATATTCTCATTAAGGAAAAATAAATGATATTTGTAAGTGTAACATGAAAATAAGGGTATGAGAACATGAGAATAACATTAAATTATTATACCATACATATCAAAGATTTTTAATGTGAATCATGGAATAAATTTTCACACTTCACAAGACATGAATTATAAGTATGTCAGATAAAATGAGTCATGATACTGTAACATTGGAAAAAGATATACACTTGTTTCATACACAGAAACATATAAAATTTTGAAAAAATGTAAATAGAAATTGTTTCACTCGTTATGTTAAGGACATGAAACTAGGCCCTCAAATAGACTTATGTACATGTAAATTGGTCCACTCATAACCTTGTGAACATTTAATAAGGTTCACTCATAACATTTTGGAAATGTAATCAGATTCAGGCATCAACTTATTGCCATTAAATTTAGTCCATTTATAACATTGTGAACATGCATCTAGTTTCATGCGTAACATTGTGAACATGTAACTAGGTTCACAAATAAACATTTTCATATGGTTCTAGGTCCATGCATAACATTCTGAACATGTAATCAAGTTCACATGAAACATTATAAACATTAAAAAATTTCTATCATAAAAATTTAAACATGTAATTAGGTTTACATATGAAATATATAGTTACTAGTCAAAAATAGTAAACAAATTCTTTGGATGGAGATATATGTACCACCCATCAGGTAATGAAGTTGTACATATGTGTGCCACAAATAAAAAACATTCATCATATCATAACTCATAAAAATAGATGGGTATCAAAAACATCATATCATAAACAATGAAACGAAATTTGTAACATAAAAATTTCATCATAACTTATGGAAAACTGACATTGTATAATAATCCTTGAATAATGCAGGAAAGGAAAGGGGTTTCATAAGTGTTTTATCATAATATAAGACGAGGGAGAAAAAGAAGTTTCATTAACAACATTTAATTATAAAAAAAACTATTCAAAGTTAAAATAAGAATGGTTACATTTGATAATATCCACATTAAATAATTAACTATATCAAATGGTTTTGCCTTAGACACAGAAGTATTTTCAAATATATCATAATGAATTTTAGGAGGAAAATAACTTATATTTGAAAATAACTTTTTAAGACATATAACATTTTTAAAATACTTTTCATTGAAAACCACTTCGAAAAATGATGAAGAAATAATTAAAATAATTTTAATCTATTCTTTATGAAAATATCATTTCCATTTTGAAAAAAAAATTTTAAAGTAATAATCATTTTGAAAACATCTGTAATTGAAAATAAACTTGAAAACTCAAAGAGGATTATTTGAAAACCATTTTAAAAACTTTTCAATATATAATAAATTTATGAAATAATTTCTCTCTAAAATTATATTAAAATATCATTTAAATCCATTTTATGAAAAAATAATTGGAATATGGTTAAATGAACAGATATGAAACTAACAAGGGAAGTATAATTGGATTTTATTAAAATGTTTTTTTAATTATATTAAGTACCATAGATGGAAAAATTGTACCATTAAATTATGATGTCATGAATAAGCATAAGAGAATAAAAGTGTAGAGTTTTATTGAGATATGGATCAAAATATTTAATCAATTGAAGAATAATTGTAAATAATCCAATAAATGATGTGATTGTAGCAATAAACTCGTAACACTTTAGTAACATTGAATCATAATTCCCATGAAAGAATAACATTACATTAATATTCTAAAATAATGAAAAAATGATATTAATGATATATCATGTGAAACCGAAGTATATAAACCTTATAAAATAATGCAGGTGCATAACACCACATGTGTCTCAAAGAAGAAAAATTGAGAAAACATTTCCTTACAGTCATAGTAACTTTTAAACCATAAACCCCATTAAATAGTGATCATAAAATATATATTCAATTACCAAAAAAATTAAGGGTTGGAATGATTGGATACATTTATGGTCAGTTTTTGATAGATATTTTTGTCACCTAGATTAAAATTGAGCGAAGGAAAAAATCCAAAGAAGAAGAGAAGAAGAGAAGTGAAGAAGGATGAAGATAGAAAATCCTCCAAAATGTCACTTCACCCAAGTCCCCCAAAAATAATTGGCACACAATGTGCTTTCCTATAATCCTACATGGGTGACCTATGAATGAAATTTGTTCAAGACAACACCTTCACATAGGGTACTATATTTTCATATAAATATGATCTTTGGGTCTTCATTTGGACGAACAGAAATTCTTGAAGGCCATCCAAATATCTTCTCCCCATATACCTATTCTGAACCCCACCGAAACCTATGAGGTATATTGACAGAACATAAAGTATAGTATATTAACGATAGACAGTGAAATTAGAGTCCTCCTATGGTTTCAAATAAACAACACATATGCGAGGAAATCACTCACCCTGTTGTTAATTAAGACAAGTGTGAGGTACCCTTCCTCAATCAAGGACCAGTGTGAGTCAATTATGAGAACACATGTCAAGACCCTTGGAGGTTTGAGAAATTAATATCCTAAGAATGGTCTCTTAGGTGGTACATAACCTAACGATCCACTAGTTCTCCTAATCCTACCTCTACAAGGAAACCCCTACATGAGAATCCTTGGTTCTCCCTACCCACCAAACTATATGATAAAATACATTGAGATTTCATACAAGACACTTTTGAGAGGGATCCTACCACCTTGAACCCCTAGTCTGAGAGTGAACCAGTTGAAACCACCTCTGAGGCGTCTGGACCTACAAAGCTATGGCAAAAGGAACACCAGTGTGTATGCATTTGGATTTTTATTTATATAGTCATATAATTCCCACACTCAAAATACCATATAGTTAGGATCTTAAAGTTATGTGTGGATTTCAATTTCTATTGAAATGGGGAGCTTGAACCTAGGGATAATTTCAGGTATTTCTTGTTCTTGGATACAAGGGTTAGGATCATGCGCTTCTCTTCTCGTCTCTGAGACCTAGATCCTATTGTTCCAAGTAGCGAGGATGATGATTTGACATGATTTTACATTAAACGTGTAATTACATCCTACTCTAAAACAACATGATCTATATTAGGTAATACCTCCAAATGAATTCCCATAGACTTTCTTATAATAGGTTTAACTATTTATCCTCTGTGCCTCTTGGCCACTGGGTTAGAGAGGGGATGGGTACCCGATCCCTCTTTAATCAATCATATTACCTTCCCTCCTCAGCCTCAAAATAATAGACATATTATAGGGTAATGTGAAGGGAGACAGAATCCTTAACATTGTCCTCTTCTACAATCAACCCTCGATAGAAGATATGGGTGCACTCAACACCCCATCCTTTTTCTGTTGGGTTTTGTCTCCATGTCCACTTGTGGACAAAAGAAGATTGTTTGGTTTGTTGGATCTTCTGTTTCCCCTTGTTTCCCATAATTGGAATGAAACATGTGGTCTTAAAGATTAATAAAGATATTGACATTTTGAAAACCCATGGTACTTATTTAACTAAATTAACATTTATTCTTTCTATAACTAAGATTTGTAAGATGACCACCTAGGGCCTAATTTCAATGGGTATCCTCTTCATGAGTAAGCCCCAATAATAATTACCTTAATTGGGGAATCCTACTCAAGTGTAAGCCCCAAAACAAGACACAAAACTACTATGAGTGGATAAATATCACATGGAATTTTTAAAGGGATTACTGAATAGGAATAATCCCGAATTTGACCATTTCAAATGACAATACTCTCCTATGAGATAAACCCGCATGGTCCCAATTGGAATAAGTAAAAATAACCAAACTACGTGGGATATGATAACCCTGCAAATGTGATATATATTATGCCATCATGAGGTCCAATCCCAAAATCCCAAATAAAAAATATTCTCCATAGGCCAAATTCCTGGTAGGGTTTAGTTTATCCTGAGAATCCATATTCTTCTTAGGTTACCTGGGCTACTTCGTTATAAGTCCCACACCAAATATCAACTCGACAACTTTGGTGTAGAAATCCTTACCGCATAATGTTAAACTGTATGGTTAGTTTTTTATCTCTTAACCTTAATATGTAGGATATTCCCAACTAAGAAAAAACTAACAACATGAATTTTGATTCATTTTCATAGGGATACGTAGGAAGACCCTTTATGGTATCAATCCCAACTACAAAACAACTCATGTCTCCCAAGGAAATGATACACTCTAGAGTAACCCACTGAGTGGCTAGAAAACCAAAAATTTCTTAATAACAACTAAATAATCTCTGAGTATTATATAAGAGGATACCATCAATGTATATCCTAATATACATACATATATTTCTATTGATGTGGAATCTCAGATACATATAGATGATTCTAAGATCTATATATACTAATAATTTATTGTTGACTCTACGCTGAATCACATTATACATTGGAGTTAATGATGGATTCCTAAAAATTTCCTAAATAAATATGAGAGTTATATTGTACGAAATAACCCCCCCCACCCAGGGTGTGATGATCCTGACCACCCATCCTCTAGACCAAGGTGAGTTCTTAAGCATAATTGGAAAAAATAACTACAGATAACCTTCCTTTGGAATGAATGTCCATTCAAATACAGAACCATTGGGTGTGGCTAGCTCTATGAACAAACCCTCAGTTTATAAATAAAAAATCATCCTGAGGTGTGAACTCTGAGTGGAACAAAAAACGGTGAACCCGATTTGAATCCTTAACTGAGAAGATTGTGTCACCCATCTGTTGGGCCCCTTTCACCCAATAAAAGAGTGGAAGACAAGATAATCAATATTTCATGAGTTCTTCTAGAAAATATTATTCTTTTATAGAGTTTACATTTTTTATTTGTCTTATATAGTCATGAAATTATTTCTAAGAACCACAATTATTACAATGTCATCATTCATGCTTTCACCAATGAGTTCCTTTGTTGCTAGACACACTAGGTATTCATCAACCCAAAGGTCTCTGTCACCAACTCATCATCTTAAAAAATGTGTCTAAAACACACTAGTCTTATAATATCATAAATACAGTATAATACCAACCCTAGAGGACACCCGATAATCCCACCAGTTTTCAAAGCAGCCCCAAATCGTCTGATCAACGATGACTGCTGGTCTTGAAGCAGACAACACCGACCACCATCTTTAATCATTTTGAGGTATTATACACCAAACGTGATAACAAATCACTCCCATGTCTCTTGGAGGTGGATCAATAGGCCTCATACTGCCTCATATATAATACATAAGGGTCCTTATTGAGGGATCCTTCCATAATCAATGACACCAACACCGCATAACAATGAACCCCTAACATGATGAGGGGTTTATGATTGGATGTACAACCCATGTCCTTAAGACCCAGGCATGAAATATATCCCTTAGGGGATGAAAACCATCCAACATGGTGTAGGGTATCACCAATCCACCTGTAGAGAATCCCACCAACACAATTTGGTTGAAAATTTTGAGTTGGAATGTACATATGTCCGTTTTAATTCATCCAAACAGCAGAATCACATAGAGGCATTCAAAGAATTATTCAAGTCATATCTTGAATCATACCACGAGTAGGAATGTTCACCTTAATGCACCTACCAAGACTTCTATAATGATCATCTGGCAGCACATAGAGAAGTTTGTTTGAAATACCCAGTGATGAACAGGGGCATACTCAATTATATAATCCCACACATGAGTACTATTAGTACACACTAAAAGGGAAGGGAATACATCAGTAGGAACATATACATACTTCAAATATGGAATGTTCATATATACCTATCCAGTCAATGAAGACCCCTAGCATATCCTTGAAATAGTTAAATGGAAGACAAAAATCCCTTCCCAAATCTTATAGAATTTCTAGGAAATCATATCGATGATTACAATAGTTACAAAGGGACGAACACATAACTATATCTCTGAAAGAGGGATGGATTTTCAGCATATTACCCCGGAATAGATACATACCTATTCTCCCATCCCGGAGGTTCATAGGGAAAACTACCCAATAATATATAGAAAAATGGATATAGAACATGCATCCGCTCCAATTGGAGATAGTTAGACTATCCCAATGGACACTCTAAAGTATTTAAAAACACCTACCAATGAGAAACAAATTCTCCAAGAAATTTCTCACAATGATTCATAAAAGGCAGTGAAGAAAAAACCTTATAAAACATGATTATAAAATCAAGAGCCGATGTATGATACATATTTGATTAATGCTATAATAATTTAATCCAGCAGATGCTTATCTATCATATATAAATATATTACCATCCCATTACCAAATTAGATGAGAAGTAACAGTAATTATGAAGGTCCCCATCGAACACTTCACCTAGAAGGAATTATTCATGATAAAAATTTGGTCAATCTAGAGAGCCTATATATTTATGAGAGCCATAGAAACCCTTCTTGGTTCCATAATACCATGAAAAATAGTTTCTTTCCATTTTAATAATCCACTATAGTGGTCCTCCCCCGGATGGTGTTCATTTCGAAAGTTCATTCCATAATAGTGCTTCACATTTTAAAGAGAATTCTCCAATTCGCAATGTAGATATGATAAATCCCAAATATCATGAGGAACTTGTAAAAATAAGGCCAGTCAAGTGTAATGAATTTTTTCTAGAGGGTAAAATCATTTATCATCTAGAAGAAATCCCAAGGTGATGGTCATTCTTTAAATCACTCATTATTTATTTAACTTCCAACATTGTAGAGTAAATCGTAGACAATCCCATTTCATGTTCTAAAAAAATCAAGAAGCATCCTCTGTGGTCTGACTCAGTAGTGGATCTTATAAAAAAAGATGAATAATATATACTAAACATGAGGAATCAATTGGATAAAGATGACATACCAGTCATGTTTTGGCAATTTTTCATCCCTCAATATAGTATTCTAGATACATTGTTAGAATATGGTATGCACGACATATGACTCAACATATAGAAAATTATTAATCATTTAAATGAAAAGGCCTTACACTATAATGTGTATCAAATTCATGACAATATAATGGAGTGTTTGTAGTGCCAAATTTATTTGGCTTCTCTCTTTTGCTCACAACATCCAAATATTGAGAATCAGAAAGGAGCACATCAAAAAACATCCATAGTTAATTAATGATGCCATGAAAACAAATTTTAGATACCACATATGGTGTTTGTATTATAGGTTTGGGTTCATAAAGAGTGTTTTATTTCACTGCACTTCCTAACTAGAAAATCCAACCAAAGGCAGTATCCTAAAATTTCATTCCCATAGTTCGGCTCCAACAAATGGAATCTATTCAAACCATAGAAATGCTCATCATGAATTGTCTCTATGGACTATAACTGATGATAGTATAGAAGAGTCAATATGTTCAATGACTTTTGTTTTAGGAATTAGATATAATTGGGAAATCTCACCCGTTTAGGTGATTTCATCTATTTTATAGAGCTATTGTCAGAAATAACACAAGGATCATTAGAAATGGGATATTTAAGTGTGCGATGAATGATTAAGCCATCCCATATTCCAACAAAACATCATAACATTAGAAGATAATCCATGGTAAAATTTGGAATCACAGTTCAAGAGAAGCCTCATCATGAAATGTACGGTATTCATTAACCCATCAATCAATATCATCTAATCTTGCCTGAAGGGCTGTGAAAGCGGATCAGTAACTGAACCAACCCTTAGGGTTGGGGGATTTTCCACCTAAAAAATCACAACCTCAATAGAAATTAATTATCTCTTTATTTGGGAAGATAATTAAGAATGAATCCTCATAGTACATCACATCCAATGAAACAATATTTTAACATGGAACATTCCAAAATGAACTATCTTGTGATTCCCTTTGGGTTTCTAGTTTCCAAACAGTTCTTAGAGAATCAAAAAAGGATAGGATAAGGCCTCCCGGACGGTGTAAATGAAGTTGGTCTTAAAAAAACTAATATAATTCCTTAAATTCAATCCACATAAGTTAATGTCATTAACACCTCCCTCATTGATCCCACAGAACAGAAGTCCAATTTAGAGGATTCTGAAGAAGATGTTCTAGTACACAATGGAGTCCACACCGAAACAAATGATGAGGGTGGCGCACGTGGAATAATAGGCTTGTCCTGAATTTGGGGACTTCCCCAAACAATCCACCTTTACCACCATGAATGAAGGTGAATGGAAAGGGTATAATCATGTCTCACATCCCTCCCAAAGAGGCTACATACCTTTCACTAGATGAAATATTTTCTCAGTATGTGGAAGATATGAAAGAATTGTAGAGACTCAATAAAACATTCATCAAAGTCATCCTTCCTATTAGGTGTGTTCTAAAAGTAGATCCTTGAACCACAGTTCCAGTTGGAGCACCTTATCAAAGGTTTCTCACTATGACTAATGAATAAGACTTGGATCATCCACTCAATGGAGGATACAAACCACCAATATATTTGGAATCTGTAAAAGAAGATCATGAATTCCCTATATTTCATGTGAAATGATAACAGTGTTAGGAACATACATAATGACCCATCACTATGGATTACCCAATATAGGTGCTAGAAGTGCCACCACCATTGGACCTCCCAGACGTCTCACCTGTCAAGGCTCCAACCATTATTCTTGTTTAGGCTCCAGCTGCCGCACCTGTTAAAGTTATTACTCGGACTGAAATTCCTCAAATTATTATAAACACCATTGAATCATTAACAGCTCAGTTGGAATCTATATTGCAATGAAATTCACCAATATAGTTATAAAATAATCCTTACCTTGATTGGTTATATCTATATTTTCACTCTCTAAACATTGGTAATACTAGTATTCTAATATTTTATGGCCCATGAGATCTAGTGTCATACATGTCACATTTCATCACTCACATTTAACCTATGATGGGTACCCCTATACAATAGGAGGTTTTGAAATATATGTTCTTTGTGAAATCACTATGTTGACCGTCCTTTATCTGGTACACAATTTTATGTCTTGATTGATCACTAGGTTGGAAGACCCCGATCAATATTTTCTCTTATAGTTTAACTCAATGCTATAGAATACAACTTTATTTGATCTCACAAATTAAAAATAATTAGAGAGTGAACGTGTGTAACCATTTATTACACTGTGGAGAGTATTGAAATACTCCTTAAACCTACCACTCCATCATGAAGTGTTGTTTCCTATTAGTGTAGTGAATATATGCGATGAATTTCACAAGCCGTTAATCCCTCTGAAAAACTCAAGTGGGTTTCAAGACCTTTCCAATTTTTATCAATATGTGGAAAAAATATTGTAGATAACAAAGCCAATTCCTATGTAATTCCATCAACTCATGTAAGGAGAATAGGAAATGTAGATTCTACTATAGTTACACATAAGAAGGCCCTTATAACAATTCCTACTTCGAAACATGAATCACATCAAATGGGTCTACCTATCAAGAATTATAATCTATGGCCACCTCATCATGAAGATAAAAGAGAGAAGAGGTGTAAATAGTTTGGGGAGATGAAAAACAAGGTCAACTCTTTTCAAAATGACATTGTCCTCGACAACTTCATTTTGGTGTTGTAAAACAACACATTGAGGTTTCCAAATTCCAAGACTCCCAAAAAAATAAGGTGAAAAATATATCCCAAAATGTTTTTCCGTCCATCAATGATGGGGAACCACATTCATAATTGAATTGTATTCAAATACCTATTACTAAAGATGGTAGAATCTGGGTAGGTGAAATAAGAAATTTCACTTACCAAAGTAGTGTGTGTTTCTGCTACTAATTCCATGGAGGTAAATGAATGGAAATAAGTTATGATAAAGATTATATAGAATTTTTATGACTGGATGGCCAGAATATTTCCACCACAACACAACACAACTTCATAAAAAACCCAATCATCTAAAGGGAAATCCTCAAAAATTGATAGGGTCATAAGGATAAGATTAAAATTCAATAATATGAGCTTGTTTCAAGGACAAAGTTAGCTCGGAATATTGTCGACTTCATACTAGTAGTCCGAAAAGCATGGGCACCACCCTGCCAAATGGTATAACAAGTGTTGACCCCTTAGATGGATTCTTCATCCCATGAGGAGTTGATCTTTGATTCCATTAATGTTATTAACATAACAAATCCTATCACACATGATGATTTTTATTATGAACCTAATTTCATAATAATTTATTTGGGAACTGGAGGAAGCGGTGGTTCAGTTCAACGATATAGGGGAAGTAGTGGTCTTGTTAGGAGACACTACATCAACCAAACCCCCTCTTGAACTTCCTACATAGCTAAAAATCATAGAAAATATCTCTATAAAGCTCAGTGAGATCTTGAATGTTCTTCCTCCACACATTAAAATGTTTGAACCAACTTGAAAATCTTGTATTACTAGTTATTGGAAACTCTATCACCTCATTGGAAGGTAGGCTAACCCAACTGGCCTAATTTAGAAGAGAACATGGTGACTTATAGTTCTTATATAAAGGTATGGTCCATACACATTAGGAAAATTTACTCCTAATGTCCCTACAAAAGATAATCCACATGCTAGGAAGCACAAACTATCAGATCAGAAATATAATTTCTAGAATCAAGTAACCCATATATGGGCCATGTAATCAATCCTGGATTTCCTGAGTCTATCAAAATATTTCCATGAAGCCCTTACCAAGGCCCTTTCAATCCCTCAAGAGTTTGAAGTTTAGGCTTCTGCTGGAGAATTATAACATGTAGAGAACGATCATGTAGAATTCCACACCGTTATGTCTCTTACCGACTAGGTTGGGGATGTTGTCATATAGGGACTCACCACACCCGTGTATATATTCTGCAGAATAAATGATAGTGATGTAGGATAATAATTTATTGAAAATGGCCCATGAGTCACACTAATTCCAATCCAAACACTTCACTAACTCAGTCACAATGAATCTCAATTGTCTCCTCCAACTATAATTCTACATGGATATGAAAAGTATGATTAAGAGCCTCTTAGAGGGCTTATACATAGAAATTAGTTTGGGGCTCTCATTCCTGACTCAGAGTTCATGGTTTTTCGGGATGATACAATATTCAATGTTATTCTTGGATGACCTTGGAAACATCAACATGTGGTGATTACTTCATCACACCACCAATGTCTCAAATATTTAATCTATGGATAAATTGTAACATTAAATGGTGATAATGAACCATTAAAATATTATGGGTCATAGTACATTGCTGATGGGTTCTTTCACAAAAGATAAAAATAGTCCATGGTGGCTGATGTCGCTCGAATCAATGCCCCAAATGACTTGGGGATGATTTCATCCATCTTTCTCTAGGAGCTTAGTGATTATTATCTTCTACCCATTAATCAAATCAATTGTGTTGAAAAGAATTATAAAATTCATTCTGTAACTTCTAGTATGTCAATCATGAATGCTGAGCCAAATGGTTCTAAAAAAGTTATCAAATTTCTGAGTAATAATGAAAGATTGAAAGAAAATGTTTTCATTCTTTCCCCTAAGCTACAAAAAATCCCATTTTCATCAGCTAGTATACAATAAGTTTTCACATTAACTAATGAAGATATATATGATAATTCTGAGTACATAATTTCCACCTCTGGACTCTAATAAGTAATCATAATTTCATGTGAGCACAAAATGATTGCCTCATACTGAGGATGTCCAAATGGAAACTTCCCTCTTCCATCTGAGGCACTTGTTTCATCATCTCCTCAATAAGAAGTGGCACAAGTAGTGGAGATTGATGAACAAGTAGAAGAGGAATATCATAGAGATGCCCCTCCATTATTTGTGGGATGATTTTCCATTATTGTGAATATACTCAGAGAGATAAATCTTGGTACAAAATAAGATTCACTACCCACTCTGATTAGTGAGACCATGAATCTCGAAGAACGAGAGGTATAGAATTCCTTGATAAATCATCATTGTGATGTGTTTTCCTAGATTGAAATAGATATTCTAGTCCTTTACCCCATGGTGTCTACCCATCACATGGTTTTTCCAGAATATCATCACGGATACAAGAAGGAATCCAAAAGGACACAACCAAATCATGCCTCCAAAATTGAGGATGAGGTGGAAAAGATATTCATGTATGACTTCATCCAAGTGATAGAGTATAAATAATTTCTATAAAACATTATCCTAATAAATAATTAGAATAGTAAAATCATATTTTTCTTCAATTTCATATATATCAATTGACATTTTCCCAAATATGATTCCCTGATTCTAATCGCAGAACTCTTGATTGACGAAATGGGTAGTTATCAATCACAATCCTTTAAAGATGGATATTCGGGGTACAAACAAATTAGGATGGCCCCAAAAGATAAATAATACACAACTTTTAGATCCCCCTAGAAAGTATTATGCTATTGGGTAATTCACTTGGGCTTTATGAAATATGGTTCCACATACCAATGTGCCATGCATTACATCCTCAAACCATTATTAGCGATGTTTTTCGAATACTACATCGATGATCTAGTGGTCAATTCCCAAAAACATTTTCATCACCTGATTGGCATAGAATCCGTCATCCAAAATATACAACAACATACCTTGAAGGATAATCCCTTGAAATGACATTTTAGGGTGAACTCAAGGAAAATTATCTCTTCATTGTATTCCATAAAAAAATCAATTTCGATACTGATAAAACAAAAGCTATCATTTGTGCATCACCTCGTCAAAATAAGAAAGAGTTGAGAGGACTTCAAGGAAACATTTCTAACATCTGATACTGTATAAATATCCATGCAAGAAAGTGTTTATCATTAACTAGATTAATGAATACGTAGGTGACAAATCATTGGAACAATGAAACTCAAGATGCTTTTGACACCTCTCTGAAATATCTCTTAATCCCACCAGTGTTGATGCATCCTCCTGAAGGAAATCCTACCATTAAAAATGTGACATCCTTGAAAAAATAACAGGGCACCATCATCATGAGGAATAATGATTTTTGGAATGAAAAAAATCTCTATTAAATCAATAAAACCATGCTTTATGTAGAGACATGATATTTAAATATTGAGAATATCTACCAAGAATTAATCATTAATGATTACAAATTAAGGAATTACCTGTAGAAACACAAGATCCACTTGGGTTTTCACATAAACCTTCTAAAATTTATCATCAGATGTCCTATACTAATGGGATGTCTGGTATGATGGGAAATTATTTTTCAATAGTTCGACATACAGTATGTGCCCAAGAAATCATTGAATGGTCATCCCATAGAATATATCTTCACCAAGCACCCATATGCAGATGAGATGTCATTTAACCCATGAACAATATGATGAGTAGATATTCCCTATTCAAGGTTACCCCAAAAAGTGGGAAATGTATTTTGATGTTTCTTCCATGAGCCTAATAGGGATGATAATTGAATAACCTACAGTCAACAATGTGGGGTTATGAATTGTGTTTATCTCCCTAGTGAAAGAAGTGTTGTTGCATTCCTTCATCTTATCATAAGGTTTTACCAATATTTAGGGGGGGTATCAGGACCTCATTATAGGCCTAGAATTTTCACTTCAAATACTGGTATACCACTTTGAAGTCAAAGCAGACTTTGAGTTGTTAATAACGAAAACAAATAGAGACTATGCCATTAAAAAAGTGGAGATAATCCCATATTTTACTATATATGAAGGTTAATGGATGAATTATCCTCCGAACCGACATTTAATCAAATCCCAAAATCATTAAATGCCTAAGATGATGTAAGGGATAATTCAGCGAAAACTCTAGATAATCCAAACTGGGACAAAGCTATCATTTACATTGCTCACCATGATATGGTCTCACCTTTTATTCAAGTAAGTACAAAGAAGATTAATGAAATCACCCAATCCCCATCCAATATGGCTCTACCACTCTATGAATGGAACAAATCATAGACTACCTTCACGATGGGATTCCAATACTGAATAGAGATTGATAAGAGTAGATCTGGTGGGGAGCAACCAAATTGAATCTTTATGGTGGATCAAATCACAGGATAATCCTCTACATGTGAGGCATTGATGGAGTCATTCTCAAATGTGTCAATGGATAAGATACTACAACTATTATGGAATAAGTACACACATGATCCTTTAGTTCTCATTAGTTAGGGTATAGGATTTCTAATAAATTCCGAAGTCTTGGATACTTTTGGACTTTGATGACTCATAATTATATATAATTAACCCTGAAATGTAATTCCTACCAGGTTCATTCCAACATCATCCATCACCCCCATGACTTGTTACATACAACCAAATACTCATGACTATGTTCATCATGGGAAATTTATGCTGTGGGGTTATACCTTCTAAATATGTTTGAGAAGGTAAAATACATCTTGAATGCTGGTGATGTATTCTTCAAATATGATGAGGAAATAAAACACAAAGAATATGGTCAAAAAGTCAATGTTATATTCATACAATATGGCTTGATTTCCATTACAAAAAAATGTGTAATGACACCTAAGACTCTTGATTTTTGAAAAAACATTATTCTAAATATTATTTAAATCCCCCTTCTCCATGTTAGAACAAAATTAGTTTAGGGAACCATTTTCTAAGAACTATAGGTGTCTTGATTCTAATCCCATTGAGATATGAAGTGACACCCTGATATCATCTATCAGGTCCAATCAAATTTTATAATATGGAGTCCCTTCAATCCATTTGTGTATAAATAATACCATCACAAGGAATATTTCAAGAACTAATTGTGGTTTGATTATCATTTGGATGATATACATAGTGACAACTGGATCTCCAATCCTAGATCCATATATGATTTTGGAAAAGACACCCCCATTATTTACCAGGTTCAAGAATCAGATCTGAACAAAGAATGTTTACCAGACTTATGGTTTCATTCTCACTACAATGAGATGTGTGGTGTTACCTAGACATCATGCATTGGGACCAACCATTAGTCGAAAAATTATCACAAGACACTTTCCCTTTGACAAAGCCTGATTGATGTAGGGAAAAAATTTCAAGAACTAAGTGTGTCTTGATTCTTTCATCAATAATTTACGTAGTGACACCCAGATCTCCAATCTCAGGTCCAGCTATATTTAAGTCACAAAATCCCCTTTTCTATATGTGTACAAATTCAATTCTACATAGGGAATCTATTTTTAGAACGACATGTGGATTGACTATTTCCTTAGTAAGAGACCTAGATATGCTCGGGTCCTGCACCATGGTTCAACAATATAATTTTTGTCCCTCTATATTGGTTCATCTTCATCCCTACATCATGATTTTAAATAACATTGGATATCAATAACTATGAATGCTTTGATTCTCATCTTAGTAAGATATGTAGTGATTCTTGGATCCTATCTATTCACCCAACCACCACATAATCAATATTAACATATCCATAAAGTACGTTTCTCACACCGATAACAACTCAAATGGCCTTAGGATCTTGAAAACTGATTTCCCCACATGAGTAAGGTATACCAATTAACATTGGTGCTACTATGGTCTTGGATGAAAGTCATAAAAAGGTACACCTGATGTCCTCATCACATGGAAATAAACAACATGATTTATATAAAAACTACATATGGATTAATTATTTCCTTATATATATTTTTAGTGACTCCCATGTCCTACACCTTGGTCCATACGTGATATTCCTTTTCAAATCAAAATAATCCACTTCGTTACCACAAGATGATAAACTACACATTACTTCACTAACTATGAGTGGTTTGATTCTCATCCTCATGAGATACATTTTTACATACAAATCTAAAATCATATGCCCAGTTGCATCACAATAAGAGGAATTCCCCGACTCCCCCATTTATGAGTATGATCTATACATGGGACTTCCAACTCATGGAAAATCATGGTACAAAAACTTCCTTTGTTTTAGGATATAACCCTTCCACACATTTTACTCATAATCACGATCATTTTAAGATCATCATAACCATTCCTAACCTTCTGGTGACCTAATGTCTGATGCATGAGAGCCCTTTTTCTTAACTATGTTGTAAAATTCTTTATATGGATTTTGATAGGTATCTCATTAAATTAAGTGCTTTTCATCCAAAGGATTCCACTGTTTGACTATGCAGTATGCGACCTAATTGTCAGAGCAACAAACATCCCACAAAACATGTTTTTCAAACAGCAGTTATTTATTCCTTGGGAGAAGTCGCTTTTATCTCTTTAACATTTGATGATGGTATTTTGGAACCCCCAAAATCATTGGTTATCCCATGTATATTTGTCCCATGTCATCACTCCTAAGATGAAATCCTCTATGTCCATTATTTATAATTTCTCCATTCATGAGTACCAAGAATACTAGTGTAACATTGGGCCATTTGACCACATATAATCTGTTGTTTCTCTTAAATTATGGTCCTTATCATATGAAATAAAACCATATGCCTCATAAATCTAGTTCTTAGGTCAAACCAATTCATAGATCCCATTCCCCCAATTATTTTTAAATTATGACTTAGAATGCCCCTTCTTCATTCAGGTGCATTCATCCACAAACCAAACTCTATGGATGGAGATATATAAATCTCAATAAACCTCCAGCAGCCTTTAGTGATAGAGTTAACATAGTTCTATTTTGTTTGACTATGAAATAAATTCACCAGAAGGTCAAGTAGAAAACATTGCCTTGATTAGGTTTGTCTTCCAAAGGATTCAACTATTTAATATGTAATAACTTCCTTAGTTTTCCTTGCATAGAAAAACCACTGTAATGAGTTTGTCAAATGGCGTTAACTTTATCCCCAAGAGTGGACACCTATAATTACATAATCTATTTTCCACATACCACTCATCAGATCTAAAAATCCGCAATTCATAGATTATAACATTATTCTCATACACCAGAATATAGTATCACATTTCTAGAAAGATTACCAAGAATGGGAGATTCATAATCCTTTCGGTCAAAGTTATAGATCCTAAATTATATTGTTTCTAATGTCCTTGCAGTAAAATTTTAAACAATATAGAATAATGTACTCACCATAAGATGATAAATTACATGATCAATATCTTATTATCATGACCATAACATGAATAATAATTTAACCCTTTTCAGAAAGAGGTATTCCCCCTAATATTGGTTATTTAAAAAACAATACCCTCATTTACACACAAAATTCATGTAGGAGTGGTTTCCCATTCATGTAATTGACCTATAAATATGATCCCTTCATTCACAGACATCTGCCCTTGAAAAAACCACCTTTTTTGGTCTTGAAAAATCTATATACCTATAAAATATTTTCATAAATCAACAATATAATTTCATAATTACTAGGAACTCTTTCACATGGCTATGCAGTACATGCCCCAATTGGCCTTTCATAATTCAACCACATAATGGTTCTATTAGCCTATGGATTCCTCTATTTGACTATGTATTATGTGCCCCATTTGTACTTGCATAAAACATCCATCATAATGGGGTTTTAAAAAAATTGTAATTTATTCCTCTAGAGAGACATCATATATTCATGAATTTCATGATTTATATTCAGAAATGAAAAATCATGTCTCAAAATTCCCCGTAGTCGTATCTGAAGGATTTTGAAATATTCCCAACCATCGATCCTTTTTTGGGGTCATCACCTCAGAATCTATGGTCAAATCTATACAACCTTATACACTTTCCTTATTAGTACTATTTACTTGACATTAAAAATTCCCATGAAAGGAGATGCGGTACTCAGTTGATTGAAAACATATAAATATAATTCTTGAAAAAAAATTCCTTAGCTGTCTAGACCTATACTCTACATGGTTTAGGAAAAAAATCAATCAAATAATAATAAATAGGAATAAAACATGTTAGGCCGAAAACCCAAAAAGGAAAATCTAAGAAGAGTCTACGTCTCTCCCACTAAGTCGTTTTAATTTTGAGATTATGTAAAAATTATGCATTTGACACACAAGAGAGAATTTGTTTAGGGTAGTCCACATGACCCTAGAAATATTCAATCAATACTCACTTGGACTCATGGATTAGGTAAAAATAAGAACCCCCCCATCCTAATCATTTTGATTCTCATTAGCTAGTGCAAATATTCTGTCCTCCAAAAATCAACATCAACATTATGATTATAGGAAGAGAGTAGGGATTAATATATATTTTATTAGGAAAAAATTTGTTTTCATTTATGGAGAAAAATTGGAAGATCATCCACTTTATGTAGTATCGTTTTCAAATATTAAAAAAGGCCATAAACATTGATTTTCATCTATTGAATGGCTGCCCAATCCACATCAGTCGCTTGTTGAATCTCATTCAATTGGCAAACATTAGTTTCCTTATATTGGTGAAGAAATTTTGTTGCATCCACAATGGAATTTGAATCTTGAATTTTGGATTTCCCCAATGAATGGTGGGGTTTTCAAGTTACCCATGAATGAAATATATTTCTTGATGAAGGTGAAATTCTTGAATGGTCTTCTCCTTGATGTAAAATTTAAATTCTTAGATCATTGTGTTTGGTATGGAATTATCATGGTTTAATGAATCTTGAAAGGCATCATCATTGGAAGGATGTTTGACCTTTATGAGAACATACCAATTTTTTTTACCATGTTCCCTCCGGCGAACTGTCTCCTTCACATCAACATTGACAGGGTGGTAATCAAATCCTAAAAATATGAAAATTCCAAAGTGAATTAGTTGTTGTCACAAATATGAAAGAATGTCCTCAAAATATGTCCCAAAAATTATTTTCAAATGATTTTCCTATCCCGACTGACTGTGAGAATGTGAGCAACCCTTAGCTCTAGGTCTGAATTAGAGCCGCTATTAGTAAGAGGAAAGCACTTGGGGACCAATCAGATAAAGATATTCCATGATGTTCTACCTCCAAGATAGTGGATTCCTTGCCTTCCTATGTTGGCTCAATCGGCACAATATCTCAACCATATAACCTATTCATAGAAGAAGATAATCCTAAATGATGATTAAAAGTAATTTGTTTCCTAAAAAACTAAATGATGGTGCATAATTGTGGCATTTGGTGACTCTTACTCAATAGTAGTTCATTATCATGGGAAGATTATTCCCTAGAATTCATAGCTTCAGTAGTCTGAGCCGACACCTCTTGATAAGGGGAAAACCACATGGTCTACTAGGGGGTTTCCAATTTTAGATCAAGAAGACATCCTATTTCATGTTCCACCAAAGTTGGACCCCTCAAAAATGGTACTGAGTAACACCTCAATGTCTATTTCATGCATTATCCATACAATATTCTCTATGAATGGATATGTTCATTAAAATCATCTATTATTAGAGAATCTGTCAATAAAGGATTGGTTGCACAAAAGACAAAGACTAACGTCTGTTCAATTCCCAATCAAGTTCCTCAAATTACGCTAAAGGAGTAGAAATTTTAATATCTTCCAATATTTTATCTAAGTTCATGCCAATATTTTTCATTGATTCCATAGACATCAGAGGCCCTGTGGTAATCTCACATGTGGAGAGGCTTAGAATATTTGGATCCTATCCCACCGCATCACCCTCCTCTAACAACTTGTGACCTCAAATAACTCCTGCACTGATAGCTGTATGGTTAGAAATAGTCGTCATAGGGTCCTCTAGGACATGATATGAACCTTAAATATTACATAGATAGAATCAATCCATAGACATATGACATATTAATATATACCTTAGGCATTACCATATTCCTCCCTCATTACTACAGTGGTGATAGAAACTATGATAGGAGAAGATGATTTATCCTCATCCCTTGACACATCTTTTTTTGAGGGAGATAACTCACCAGTAAGAAAATGTGATCGATTAAAAGCACCATCATCAATCCTTATAGGTGCATCTATAATACAATTCAGAGTGGAAATGGAAGGAGTTTCTGTAATTTGTGGAAGTTTAAAAACATGTTCTAGATAACGTTGATTTTAACAGCACCAGGATGACTTACCCCTACTAGAAAGGTTTTTATTTTCAAATATCTCACCCTCTGGTGTTCCCCCATCCTTGTCCTTTTAGATATAGGAGAGCTAGGGACAACATACACAAAGAATAGTATTGGAGTTGGTAATGAAATTTCTCCTACCATCTCATCCTCCAGGGGTTTTAGGACTTGACATAGCTCTCTCGATTCAAGGGTTGATCCAGTAACAAAAATTAAGGTACCACCAAGGCAATACTACAACGGTAAAACCTTAGTTGATCTCCCATTGAACCTATGAAAATTAATACAATATTCACCTCAACAAAAAATTTTGGTTCCATATAAAATATGGAAAGGAGAACTCACATCTTTAAGATTCAAAAAGACATTCCATTATTCGGAATATGGGTGGTGAACCCCTTCAGTAGCACCACATTTTGTCATATCCTCCATCCATACTGAGTTAGGTATTTGATCATCTATTATATATATGGGAATATCTACCATCTAAATATTAATCCCCACCTAAATAGGACTATCCTCAAAGAAAATAATGGTTTGGGCTTCAGAATATTATATCCCAAGCATACATAGTCCAGCATAAAGATGTCATGATGTGATTTCATCATCGGGAAAAAAAATTCTACATAAATTAGGCCACCTATGGTAGTATAAATTTTAAATACATTCCGGTTTATTTTGAAGATTATTCAGAAACATTGGATTTTATGATTTTACCAAATCTCACAATTATAGATGATTGATGAGAAAATGGAACTCGAAACTATTAATGGTGGAGACAACTGAACAACCTAGAAAATATCTCAGTGGGTGTGGGATTTTTGATTTTTGTGGGTGGATTGTTCCTCATATTTTTTTATTTGGATGCACATGGGACCACGTCATATGTGTCCTCTGAAGAAGTTAAAACATCCTCTTGGGAGATAAGGGACCTTCAAATGGAGAGGAATTTATCATACTCTGATTCCTATTCCAAACATGATGAACATTTTATTGCATCACCCATTTGGAGTATGATTTAATCTAGACATTTATGTACTATGAGGTTAATTCAATGGTTGAATATACTGGAGGCAGGTTGATCACTTCCTTTGTCAACATTATTTTTTTGAGTATCCATAGCTGTCGAGATACCATTCAATTATTTTTTAATATAATATCCACTTGGGGGACATAGTTATTTTCTATAGATACTTGAACTAGCATGAAAACCTATAGAGACAATAGGCCTCATATATAATCTCATTATCGATCGTGATCAGTAGAACACCATCCCTAAAGGCCATCATGTATGCCTTAAAATGATTAATAGCCATACCATCATTAGTTAATATCTGTATGGGATGATTTTCATAGGTAAAGAAGTTATAATCCTTAAAAAATAACTCTTGTTTATATATCTTTGAGTTTCAAAGATATGGGAAGAATAAAAGACACAACCTAGACATATGGTCTAAACTCGCTCCTAAGTACCTTGATCCATCTATTAATGATGTATGTTATGATGATGCCCATGTCCCATCCCAAACAAATATAGAATGGTCCTATAATTATGAATGGAGAATTCCCTATATGAATTTACAGTAGGAACATGTAGATATTTTATAGATTTTGGATGACAAATCCCCCAAACATTGTCTCTAGCAACATGGACTCTATGATGAATTTCCCAGACATATGCCTCCAATTGGAATCATAGATAGATATTAAATAGGTGTTAAGAAACATGTCTATTAAGTCTTCACGGTGAGTTTAATCTAGAACGTTGTGCCAGATTTCATACACAAACTTTTCATATCCCCCTTCTCCAATGTCAGCCAAAATATATTTGGTGTGATTCTCTATTCTGCCATAGTTAATCTTGTTAGAGACATGAATGTATGGAGTTCCCCATTCTCCTATTGTAATGTTCTCATCAATAGGTATGGATGAATAAACCTCCTTAGGATGGGGTATTAATCCTTAATATATTGATCCATTTTCAGTATCTTATGTGCTAAATATAACATCCTATCAGTATCAACCCACGATGAGAAAAGAAGAATTAAATAATCATACATATATTTGGAGATCTTGTGAACATCCCATATGCTGATGCCAAAATCTCTATCCTTTATGTGGAATGAGCTAGTCTATGGGATCCATCATCTTATCAATTCAATAATGAATTCAGAATTCCTATATACAAAATTTTTCCCTACCTATATGGCCTCATAAATTCCCATATATTGAAGCTCTTCATTGAAATCGGCACATGTTTGGCACACCCAAGACTTCCACATCCATTTAGGATTCACACCACCTATTGGGTGTAAGTCCCAACATTTCTTCCCTTCCATATATTGATCTATATTAGAATCTTAAATGGTGGATAAATAAAAATGTGTCTTTAATTCAACCACATGTGGTTTTAGATGTGGATTACATGGGATG
Organism: Viscum album; assembly: GCA_963277665.1. Classification (NCBI taxonomy): domain Eukaryota; kingdom Viridiplantae; phylum Streptophyta; class Magnoliopsida; order Santalales; family Viscaceae; genus Viscum; species Viscum album. The sequence continues at coordinate 790,965,359 of OY728166.1, forward strand.
TATTGCATGAAACAAGTTGTGGATGATGTTCTGAAATTAATATATTCATCCACGCTGGAAATATTGGTTGTTGGGAAATTGTTGTGATCTTGAAAAGAAGATAGAATGATATAAATCATTAGATCTAGTGTGAGAAGCTCTCACAGATGGCCATGAATTTTAATTGGCATATAGCCACTCTCCATAAAATCAGTATGGTATTTCTTTATATAGCTCACCAGGTCAAGAATAGTTGTTTCAAAAACAACACAGTAATCATTCCCTTCAACATTCATAATCTCATCAATCAAATTAAATGTTTTTTCATAAGAAAACTAAATTTTCATGGTATCCATTGAACATGAAAAGAAGTGTAATTTTTTTAGGACAAGTTCATTTAAAAATAATCCTGTAAAAATAATAATATTTGGAAAAGGCATGAAATCATGTATGTGGATCACTCAGATGCCTCTTGGAAATTCCTCACGTTAGGACATCAATGGTGTTCCTCATGCATGTTACATGACCAGGAATATGCATCGTGTGGGTAGGTATATATTGGGTCCATGAAAACAAATCCTTTAGCAAAAATGCTTTAGTGGAGGGTCCGTGTGGGAGACTAGAGTAGATAGACCCACAAATTCAGAGTCACGAGAGCCATTTTTAGAAATGGGAACTGTATTTATAGGGGAGGAGAACCCCTGGGTGGAACTTCTGTTTGACCCACCATTGTGATAGTATTAGGTGGAATAAAATCATGTAATACTAATGTAGAAAAGTTTTATTGGTTACCTTAGTGCATTATCTATGATTTTCATCCCTTTACCACCTGATCAAACCCTCTCCCTTTGATCGGCTACAATCCTTAGGGAGGTATTTTTTTGAAAATTTGTTTTTTCACATGAATTTAAAATAATCCATAGAAAATATATGAAGAAGAAGATAATAAGAGAAAAAAAAAATTATATAGAGAAAAAATACACCAAAAAACAACTTTGCCTGAGTACCCCAATCATTGTTAGTGCACAAGGTACCTGCATGGAATCACGTGCAACTGACCATCTCTAAACACTTGTGTGAGATGAAACCTTCTTCATGGTTCCATATTTTACTATAAATAGGACCCTAGCATGTTTATTTCGACATAAGAGAATTCTTGATGTCCAACCAATGCATTGATATCCTTTATCCTTTGCTAGAACCTTATGAATACTTCTAGATAGTTTTCTAGAACCTAGAGGTGATGGGTTTAAAGAGGGAGAGTGAAGTTAAATTCCTCGTAGGGTTTCATATAAAAAACACCTGTGTGAGGAACTGCCTCCCCATGTGATTATTGAAGACTAGCCTGAGGTACCCTTCTGGGAATAGGGACATACATTAGTACTTTTGAGAACACTTGTAGGGAACCTTTGGGGATTGCGAAAAGTATCACCCATTTATAGTCTCCCATGTGGTCCATTTATTAAGGGGATACAAGTTCTTATAGACTTACCTAGTCTTGGTACCCCCTTTGCGAGCCTCTATGGTTTCCCTCCCACCAGCCTATGTGAGCTAATCCTTTGACCCCTCTTCCAAGACAACTATAGAAATGATCCTCCACCATTTGATCCCTTTTTTAAGAGGGTCAAATTTGAAACATCTAAAAAGGCTTCCAGACATGAAAATTCATGATAAAAGGCACACCACCATGAGTAATATTTGGATTTTTATTTCTATGGGCATAGGTTTCCAAAACTAGTCCTACCAGATGGTTAGGATCCTCTGGGAAAGTGTGAATGTCTATATATATGGTCATGAGGACCCCTACTCCAAGGATACTGTAATGGATTTCATAGTATTAGATAAAAATGATAGGTTTACCTCCTTCCATTATTACCTCTATGACCTAGATCATCTAGTTATTTATAGACAGGCTGAGGATTATTCTTTCTTTTCAATTCAACATGGAATGTTATCCTCCTCCCATGCAATGAGACACATTTTAGGTAATATATCATGAAGTATTCCCCTATACATTATTATTTTAGGTTTCAATCTTTTTCTACTATGACTCCTTGACTCTGGTTCAGACTGGGGATGGGAACTTGATCTCTCTTCCCTCTCTCCTACTTCCATCCCTCTTATGTCTCCATACCCTAGAACTATTCTTGGGTAATGTGAAAAGATGGAGGTGCCGTACACTCAGACTCTTACAACACCGTCTAAGGATAGAGGGGATGGGAAACCTCAGCACCCCATCCATATGCCATTGGTATTTGTCTCCATGTCAACATCTAGACAAAATCACATCATATGGTTTGTTGGATCGTCCATTTCCCCATGTTTCAAACACTAATAATGACTAACATGTGCTTAGAGTTCAATGATGATCATGAAATTTTCACAACCCATGTGACTTAGTGAACTATGAGAACATTTATTCATTCCATAACTAGGATATTTATAATTCCCACATACAGTCTGAGACTAATGGGTCTCCACTTAAGGAGTAAGTCCTAATAATAATTCCCTTAATCCATGAATCCTCATTTTGTGTAGTCCCCAAAACAAACCTCTAATCCATTATGATCGGAGGCATCCATCATGGTATCTTTACAAGGAACCATTAATAGGATTAATCCCCAAGTTTATCATCTTAATTGACCATACTCTCCTATGAGATAAACCCATAGGGCCTCCATAGGCATGGTTCCTCATAACCGAACTATGTGGGAATTGATTACCCTTCCATTATGATACATATGAATCCTTTATGAGGTCCAAACCCAATATCCCAAATAAACCCTATTATCACAAGGACACATTCCAAGTATAGTTTAATTAAATATGGGAATCTACATTACTCTCCGGTTCCCTGAGATACTTTGATGAAATCCCCTTACCATGCTTCGACTAGACAACTTCTATCTAGAAATTCTTTCCACATTACATTAAACAATATAGTTAGGTCTTTTACGCATGAAATTAAAAGGTATTATGAGGCCTATTAATAGGCACAAAACTATGTGGCAAATTATCCCTCTAACAAGTATATGTTGGAATCCCATTAATGGGTTTGATCCCAATATCCAAACAAATCATGTCCCTATATATTACGATACACTCCAGAGTGCCCCACTAAGTGGCTAGGAAACCAGAATCATCGTAATAATGAAAAAATAATCTATATGTAGTACATAAGTGGATACCATTAATGGTGAAACAATTATACATATATACATCTCTATTGATTACAAACCTCATATACATACAGATGACTCTAAGATCAAAACATGCTTATAATTGATTGTTTATTCTGGGATGACCAACATCATACTTCAAAATTAATAAAGGATTAATCAACAATTCTTAAATATATAAGAGAGTCCATGTGTATTCCATAATTCCCACCAAATGTTTGTGATGAGGCTAACCTCCCATCTTTCTAACAATGTGTGTAGTCCCCTGACTACTTAAGTGAATTTTGAATCATGATCCCTGTGAAATAATAACGTCACTTGAATATTTTAATATCATTAAATAAATTAAATTAATCATATAACATGTCATAGGGATGTATATACACTACATAAAAGATATGAGTGTAGAATATGGATTTTAGCCCGTGAATAAAAAAAGAGAGATGAAATTCCATAACATTAAGTCTTGACATTATGGATACATGTTCAAAACTCATGTATAAAAAATATATGTTTATTATAAATCTACCAAATAACCATATTAATAAATATAACACGAGTTATGATTTTATTATGTCTTTATGCGTCATGTTTATTAAAAATTCCATGTTAATGTTATGTTTTAGGTAATATTAATTTGCTTTTTCATATATGTTTTGTTTTTTTATTTTTGGCCATTTTTCATTGATCAGGTTTTAATTACATCAAGAATTTATAACATGATATAAATATAATATTTAATAAGTATATATGTATTTATTATAATCTATAAAAGATATAAATAAAAAATGAGATACATCGTTCAACGAGACGGTAGACCATTCGTACACCTGAAAACTATTTCCATTTTCATATCAAATTGAATGAAAGAATGTAAATGAAATATATCTTTAAATAATATCATTATTTTTTAATTACTATGTCATATATATGAATTTTTTTTAATAAACGCATCTTTAATATATTTCATATAATGTGTGAACAAATCACATCACTTTGAGGTGATGGTAGTCCACAAATCTAAAAATGATGCTATCGTATTCCCAAAAATAAAACTAATGAATGTATGTGTTATAAAATAATTAAATAAGAATAAAGAATTCATAAATATCATATATATTATTTAAAAAAATAATAATATCATTATTAAAAACATTGAAATGTGGTTCACAGGGCTGTAGTCCACTTAACACATGAACGATGATTTCTTATCCCTTTTTGATGGAAGTGTTTGAAGGAGAAGGTAGCATTGTTAACATAAATTTTTTTTATTATATTGATCATACTGAGGTTATTATAGAAAAATTTGATAATAATAGTATTATTGTTGGATAAGGAATTAAATAAAACTTCTTGTTGAAGAACATTACATATTCTCCAGTTAACTCCTTCTGGTCTGCAGTAAAGGACATCCTTGGTTTGATATATGCACAAACTGAGGCTTCTAGGTTTATATGAATGAATTTGAGAGCTTATTTTTGATGGTTTTGGATTAGAAAAATGGATTGAGAGTTTTGAATAGGTTAGGAGGGTGAGTTTCCTTTTATAGTGGAGGAGTAGTGACATTATTGTAAATATATAAATATAAACACTATTGAGGGGTCTTCCTTACATCTTGTTTCTAAAATAATGATCCATATAATATAAAATAGAATTTATGGTATAATTATAGCCTAAAAATTTATTTTGGACTATTTTATTGGTCATTTTCCCCTTATGATTAAATATTACCCACTAAGTAAACTCCTTTTTACTTTAATCGTTGGAATTAATTTTAATTAATACGGTAGGTTTTTGAAAAAAAAAGCTAAGTTAAACATACAAGAAATTTTTACATATGATTATTGAAAATATTTAATACATTTCTAAAATTTTAAATGAAAAAGTGTCTTATACTAATTTAAAATTAATCTCTTAGAGGTGATGAGACAACATGTTTTTAAAGTGAAAATGTTCAAAAGCTCGAAATGTTTTTATAAATAATTTCAATGTGAAATTTATTTCAAGGACCCTAATTGGATAAATAGATATAAAATTGATCTAATAACACATTAAATACAATTAATAATATAATTTAATACTACAAATTATTTAGATGAAAAGTCAAAATTTAATTAAAAAAAATAATTTTTATCTATTAATCAAACAATGAAATTCACTGAAAAAAATCACCCAAACTATATTATAATATTATGATTTAAAAAATTAACATTATTATTTCAAATAAAAATTATAAAAGTTTCAAAAATTATATTCAAATAACCATTACATTAAAAGGTGAAAAAATTGCATTTTAGAAAAATTTATATTTAACTTCTTAAAATTGGATTTGTTCTTATTTTATTCCTATGATGATTATTAGATGAATGATAAAAATTTGGTTAAATTTATAATATATAAATTCCAGTAGTATCTCTCTCTAATAATTATTAATTTAATTTTTTAAGATTAATTATCTTTATGGGCATAAAAATAGAATTTTCAAAAAAAACAAATCCTTTATTTTCAAATTGGTTTTTATTTTCATTTCTAAATAATTAATACCATGGAATTAATTTTATAAATATGTATTTCCATATTTTCCTAATTTAATTAATCCCTTTAATAACTTGCACTGCAATAGATATGTGATAACTGTAAAATTATTTTCATAATAATATTATTTTATAGTTTGATAAAACTCAGTCATGTGTATAATACATGCTATCGCTGAAACTATGCATTGTGTGTAATACAAGAAAAACATAGTGTTGTGTATACAAAAATCTACTCTAAGTGATTTGGGTAGTACAAGTATAACCTAGTGTTTCTTATAAAACAATAATTACATGGTGGAGCCTTTAATGCAAGAAATCAAAGAAATTTAATTTATTCAAAAATAATAATTAATATTAAACTCACCGTGTTACAGTAACAAAAATTATTTTAACATTAAGAATACTACATGGTTTATCAATATATTGAATATCTATGTAATTGAAATATGAATTACTAAAATATAATCCATTCAAATCAGTCATGGCCATATTAAATGAAATAAGACACTTCATGAGGTCACCAAAACATACGTAAAGCCATAAATAACATGTTACCTAAAAAATTAACAAATATGGATTTACATGGTAATTAAAAATATATATTTAATACTATGAATACAAAAAAACATACAAGAACCTCCATATGACCTGATGTCACCTTCTCTCACAAATTCATCCATCAACTGGGATAACAATGATTTCATTTTTCAAACCATGAACCCATATTGTGAAAACCAAAACTCAGACATGAATTCAACATGCACACAATATTGTAAAGAATGGATGTGAGATAAAATAATTAATTTGACTTCATCTAAGAATATTTTCAATTCATTCAGAAGATATTTCATTAATTCTAGTTTTTAATAAAAAAACATCATATAAAAACTATAACATAAAAAACATAACCAGAACATCCTATTTTAAAACAAAATTATATCCATTGAAAATAAATAGGGTTCATTAAAAACGTTTTGAAATATACATTAAAAATTTAAATGAAATACCTTTAATTAAAATAATTGGATTTATTGGATTTTGTAACCTTTTAATATTTCATCTCAATCTATTAGAAAAACATGTTTCTAATTGAGAATGAAACCATCCAAAAGAATGAAAAAAATAAAAAACAAATAATTCAGGTATGTATAAGAAAACAATTTACACATTGAAAAGTATATTGAAATAGTTAAACATAAAATAGATTAAAAAGGTAAGGATAATCAAGATAACTACATAATCTAATATAATGGGAATCATGTAAAACACTCTATGTTCTAGATGTACAATGCTATACATTCTCAGGTAGAACCATCTATCGGCATAAAGATTCATTCCTTAGAAAATAACCCAAAGATTACACTAAACTATACAAATTGGGTACAACTCACTATAGAAAGAGTCTCATCATGAACTGTGGGATACTAGCTAATTCATAAGCTAAAATAGAATAACAACGATAACTTGATATCCTATAATAGGACCAATACTCACTAATAAATATTCTAATGTAGTCGATGAATACAAATCACTTGGAAATCGAAAATATAAATAAAATAAATCATTAAAAAATATATATATTTCTTACCTCCTAACATCATTTTATGAAGCATTCCTGAAAATATTTAATTATAAAGAAAACCATTTTAGATTACAAAATTTCCATATTCACATCATTTATCACATAATGGGGAATCCATATTCTAGAGGTCCAGAATGAACAAATAACTATTGTATATTTTTTTTTCCAAATTTCCATTTAATACAGAATTTGAAATTTGAAGCCCGAATATTATCTTTTAAAAATTAATAAAGAACCAAACTCTAATTGAAGATTATTTAAAAAAAATATGAAACCCAATCAAAAAAAATATCATAAAATATATAAATAAAAATTAAATATTTTAGACAATTTAATTGATACTAGAAACACCTTAAAAGTATAAGAAAAGTATAGGAATCATATATTTTCTTTTTTATAAATAATATAAAATTTGAAACTCCAATTTTCTATTAAATTTTATGAAATATAACCATTAATAATTCTGCATAACTCCTAGAGTGGATGATAATTTATAATTAATGTATAGTGTTTATAGACCATTGAAATTTCCATAGACCTCCATGGTTAGAAGGTGATGAGAGAGTGGTTGAATGAGGATGAACATGATAAATGGAGAAGATATCATTTACATAGTTGAAGAGAAATTCCAATTATTTGGAGATTTTGAAATGAAAAAAATACAATATATAGAGATTTAAGTGGTTCTTTGGGATATGAGGCTTTTAAAAACCCTATAGTGTTTAGGAGAGATAATACAGGCATGACCCCCTTGATGTTGGATTTTAAAAATTATAAATTTTAAGTTTTTTAAATATGATAATTAATTATGTAAGGGTGGGGAGACCATACATGTTTCCAGTCCAATACACTCCCCCTAAAAAATAAATGACATGTTTGACTATTTAACTCCACATCCTCATGTATGAGCATAAACCTTCCACATGTATACTAGTAAAACCCTCTTGATAAAATATATTTTGACTCAAAACTCAAAATAAATTTCACAAAAAATTAGGGTCAAACAAAATACTCAAAAGTGACATCATCAATGTCATAAAATGAACTATAATTGTGAAAATCCCAAAAGAATATAATAAACCTAAATTTTGGGTTTACAATTGAATTAAAATTATGTATGGAAATAAACTATTATTTTAATTCTATATAATATAATACTTTCCTTTTATAATCCAATGAAATTTATAGTGATTGATTCCTCTATGAAAATATTAAAATTATCCAAACATATTTTTTGAAGGAATGAAGTGTCATCTTACCATAAAAGGGGATAATAAGAACATATAATGAGATTAATATGAATAATGGACCCAATATATATATATATATATATAATCCATGTTAAATTGTGGTTTGGGGTCTCATTATAACTTTGGTTCTTCCTGTAGTAATTTTAGTGGGATTAAATTTATTACATGGTAAGATCATGCCCTGGAGGTGATATGTCACATGACCACAAGTGAACTCCACGGTAAAAAAACAGGATATTGGAACCAAGGGTTTATGAATACCTCTTGGTAAGTGATTTTCCCTCTAATAGTAAATTACAACAAATTAACTATGAGAACATCTGAATAATAAGAAATAATATGAAATCTCACAATAGTATCGATAATATTAGAGTAATATCCCAACATTCCCTTAAATATCATACAAGTGGCCACGATTCAAATGTATCATCGACAAGAAAAAATATAATCAATACAAAAAAATAGACAATAAAAGGATTAGATATATAGCCACACCAAAAGACTCTAGATATCCTTGTTTAAAGTTCCAATGCCTCCCCAAACACTAACTCCCCACTATATATACATCATTACTTTCCATAAATTATTATCCTTACAATCTATATATAAACAAGTAGTGTATGCACAATAAGTGATAATTTAATATTTAGAAAAAACTACTAAAACCTCCTTCATATCAACATGTTTTTATGTGTATTTATAAAATAGTAAAAATCTTAAATTATTTAACTTGTATCATTTACAACATGAAACAATGTATAGCTATGATCCATTCAGTATGAATAAAACAATCATTCCTAATCTAATTCATGTGTCCTTGTATTAAGGAACCATGACTGTATCACATCAAGTAGCTCTGACCCCTCCCTTGTGATGGGTATCTAAGGATAGATTAACATTATATAAACATATAAAACATAATTAAAAACCAATAATCCCTAAATCTACCATAATAGTGTTGATACCTGGAAAATATAAATCAAAAACAAAATATATTATATACCTTTCATTATTAATCCTCTAAAACTATATTTTATCAATTTCTTGATAATGATCAATCATAGGCATCCATGATACCTCCTCTTCCATGTTGCATATATGAGTTGAATGAATCACCAATTTCATGGGTTGGATCATCCTCACATCCATGGTTTTCTTGAACCTCACTAGGAAAAGGATAAATAATGAAGAGAGATTTATATGTAAGATATATTATCCCAAAGCATATCAAATCTAAAATATAGTAATCTCAATGGAAGTGTCCCATTATACAATCACTCAAAAATTATCCATGAGTTTCATTCATTTACACATGCATTAAAACTCAAGAGCAAATTTAATTATTCTTTTTGTTCACTCATCACATGAATTAATCATCCAACCCATCCTTTCATCTTAATAAATGTTTAGCAGTGATACCCTATGTGGAAGAATCAAATGTTAATACTTTAACTTTTCACTACCTTTTTATGGAATTAGCCTGCTATTATATAATTGTTCATAATATATCCTTAAAAAATGAAATACAATTTGAAATAATTTTTTTATGTAATACCCTACGACATGTTCATATCATATAATACAATGTAGGATTTATGGAATATCAACAATAATATACCACTTGAAATAATTAATCATACTTTATTCTATTTAAACCTATATAATATAAAATAAATTATGGTACCATATCCAAAAACCCATTTGTATATCTTACAAATATTTTTGGAAATCTATCATAATATTTACCCAAATAAAACACATTGTGAATTCACATCAAAACCAACTATTTAATTTACTCTAAAACAATTTTAGATATTCCTTATAAGTAAATATAAATCCTTATTTAATCAACCACAATGATTGACCCAACAAGCCATCTTAGTTTCGAAAACAAGTATAAATTTATTAATTGATAAATGTAGTAAATGAGTGGTGTCTATCAAAGAATCAATGTTACTTAAGAAATAAAGGTATATATTGTGATTTCCAACAATCAAATGTCTCTCTAAAAATGTATCCACTTACTACAACATTTGCGTTTGAAATATTTGATATTATCCCATTTTCTACAACATATTGGGACCATGGGACTTGAATTATTTCAAGGCCATATAGATATCTCACACGTTCTTGATTATCCTACTATATACTAACTATGATAACAAACAAATAACAAGGTATTCACTTTTCTGGATAGTTATATAATATTAAACATAATCAATTGATAATAACATCATATTTATTATCTAGGTATGGAAATACACTTCCCTAGTCCAACTCTATATGGGGCCTCAATTTCATACTCATCATATGAGAGGTAAAATATTTTCCTAGTTAAACTCTAACCGATGACTTGATTTTAAAAAAACACAAAACACCCTGTTTAGATAAGGCTCAAAGGTTTTGTAGGGTAGGAATATTATTTTCAAGGTTTTAATGCTTGGTATCCCACCAACCTCACGTATTGGGGAATCTAAATTTAAACCATGAAACCAATATATATGAAGAAAATAGTATGTGACACCGTATGTGGAATTGTTAATGGGTTATCCAACATGAAAAACCAATTTAATTCCCCATGGTCATATTTTTTTCCTCAATAATTTTTTTATCATATTCAAAAATTAGTTTATTTTTTTTAATGGTATACTTTCTTTTTTGAAAATAATTTTTCAAACAGATATGACCAGTCACTAAGTTTTTTGGTAAAAACCCTTTCTCTAAATGTTATTGTGACATATAAAATGGCTCTATTGTAATTATAATATTACTAAAAGGTAATATATATTTTAGAAAAAAAATAGAAATGGATTCATATAATAGATTTATTTGATGATATTATTATTTTATACATTTATCTTTCCATAACAAATATTATTAATAATGTTATTTTATATATTATAATTAGAAATTCCAAAAATTATTATCTATTTGTAAATTACATTTTAATTATAATATTATGGGTGTGAATTCAAATATTTGTTTAATTTTTTTATTATATTTATTAATATAATTATATATATATATATATATTATATAATAATTTTATTGTTTGATAATATGAAATTATAAGAAACTATGGATTTTTTTGAAAAATCATGTTCAAATACAATTAAAAAATGAGTTCAAACCCTAAAAAAATGCATGATGCAATAAGAAAAAAGTTATTAATATATTCAAACCAGTTAAATATTAAATAAAATTTAAATAATAGTCCATAAAACTATAACCACAATCTATTAATCTCACACATCATCCGTCACTATCATGCTTCACAGAAGCGGTGGGGTCCACTTTTGCAGTTCACCCACTCCACAAGGACCTGACCGCAATAGTGGAAATCATCTATAGAAGGATAAAATTGGTAGAAATAAGTAGGTATTACCCAATTTTAGATTTATATGGTTGAAATCCATACATTAACCCCAATCATGTTAGTTGGTCCCCTTTCATTCACATGTGGATGGAATCGGTTCATCTCAAATCTCACAAGGATATAAATAAAAAGATGTGTATAAAATAAAATATAAGTAGTGTAGGTGACTTTAAGAAAATAGCTCATATAATGAGAAAATTGAACATTTTATTAAAACATATTTAAGAATCTGATTTATTTTTTCACTTCGTTCATAAAACATACAACAGATCAAACATTAATATTTTTAACTGTTTTATAACTAATGGGTCATTTCCATGTATTTTTAACTAATATAACTACTGTACCAAATAATATCATAAACATTACAACTATAAAATTAAATAATCACCTAGTTATAATATAGTTCATTTCAATAGATTAATGTAGTAATTTCAATAAGATCTATAACATTCATATATAGTTAGTTATGAATGACTAAAATTTTAACATGATCACATATATAAATCATACACTATTCTTCCTTTTAACATTATTTCGACTCTCAACAAAAAAAATTTATTCGTAAACTATATTTTAATTAAATCTACTAATATATGATATAATTTAAATTATGAAAAAATTGATAGTGTAAACAAGTTATAATACAACTTCGAGTAACTATTTAGTTATATTAAGAAGGTCAAAAATAAATAAGAAAGGTTATCATTAACAATATAATTAAAAACCACATAGAAGGTTCATCAAATGTGTATACATCACATTATTTTAACTCCACAAAATAAATTATTTTTATAGAAATAAAAATTACATAATAATTTTTTTATATGTAGAGAATTCAATATTGAAAAAATAACTAGTGAGTAACTTGACCGCTACTTCCAACGTTTGTTGAGTTGAAACCCATAAACAGTAGAGAGATTCCATGATATATTGTTAATGTAATATCCGTTTTATTCATGAACTATGTAAACCATACATAAATTCAATTAAACACCATTAAACATTTACACCACAATGTTCTTTGTAGTAGAACCTAGATGCATGAACGCTCTTCAAATTCAAACACTGATGAAAATATCAATCTGAATGAAAATTTAATAATAAAATTAAAATTCAGATCACTCAGTTAAAAATAGTTTAAATATAGTGAGTCAAAACCGGATCAACCCCATTAACTCATTTATCTCATCCCGGGTTTTTTTATTATTAGCTTTTGGTAAATAACCTTCCCCTTTATAGTGGGATATTAATTTGTAATTTTTCCTATATATTTTATTTTTTAATTGGAAATAGATAAGGAAATTCTACAATATATTTTATTATATAAGTTTTAATTGATTATTGAAAAAACAAATACCTATTAATGTTATATTAATGTATAGAGTAAGGATTCTTGAAATCACCTTAGAGAATAAGTTTCAAAACATTGCAATACAATTTTTCCAGATCCAAGGCACTCTCATATTAAGATGTTCTAAATTGAGTTATCTTCAATCAATGAAAGTAATAATCACACTAGTGATCTAATCCAAGAACTGGAGAAAGAATATATATATACCCCTAATATCAGAATCTAATAGAGAAAGTTCAACAACATGAGAGAGATAATTATAATAACATGCATGCTTTTTGAATATCAACAACTCTTTTTTAATCCACTAACTAAATCATTTGTAATGAAATGTTTGAAATTAAAGAGGAAAATTCTATATAATAATTATATTAAAAGTAATGTATTTCTAATTTAAGTTATAAATAAATATAGAGAACATGTTAAATGTGATATGCATTGGATTCATAATTTTAACACTCTTTCCCAAATTATATGAATTTGACAAAGTATTCAAATAATTCCTCAACTATTCAAAAATTTAATTCTTATCCACCAAAAAATAATGATTGAGTTATTAAAATATTTCTGAAATTCAAACTCATTTATTGACCAGTTTTTTCTGTTTAATAAAGATCATATTAAAAAATATTTTGATATTATACCCTATATCGAATTTTCATCTAAATTCTACCTTATTATTATTACATTTTAGATAAATCCTTAATGATTTTTTCAATAAAATGATATAATATTTTTAGGTGCATTTTGTATAAATCCTTACGAGTGAAATCTTTTGTTGAATACTAATAATATAATAATATGTTTTAAATTGTAGTTAATGCCTAGCCATCATATTGATAGGAATGAATAGAACTAACAACAATATCATTATACATGTTTGTTAAATGTTTTTACATTTATCCAATAAAAGTTAGAGGTTAAAAATGTGAATGAATCTAATTTTAAGTATAATTAACCATAAATGGCTGATTTACCACCTTTACAAGGATAAACCTATTTAAATCTAGTTATAGTCAATTTTATATGTTCTATTTAACCAAATATAATTCTTATTTAGAATCAGGATATCAAAATTTACTTTGGGTAAATTATTGGTATTTTTCTGATAAAATTCCTTTGTTTATGAATAGTAAAACATACTATATTTTAATTTCAAATATCCTTTTAATCTAAATTAATTATTTGGAATGATTATATTTTTAATTGGTTTTAAAGTGTATTTATATTTTTTTACTTTTTAATCAAATGTTGGTAATTGGAATTAATTTCACTTTGAAATTGGACATAAACATGTATCAATCTTTTGATAGTTATTGTTTCATAAAAACACGCTATTTTTTTGATAGTGGGAATTAATTTAAATTAATTAATCCAACTTATATGTTTTAAATTTGATAAAATAGATATCAATTTTTAATTAGGAGTATTAAATATTGCTTAGGCTGATTTTTTTTTATTTTTCTGAAAAACATCGATTTTTGATGAATTGTGAAACCACTAAGAAGTAGTAAAAAACTAAGTTTTTCATTTAAATGAAATTTAACCTCTTATGTGTATTGAATTTCTAGAATCCTACATACATGTTTGTTATTAGTATGTAAAATGTGGTTCAATAAGATGAAAATATTTTTTGGTGGATAGTAACTTTTGACTTTTATTTACCGCGGTTAAACGAAAATAGGGTATTTCATGGTAAAAAAGAATATTATTATAATACAAAATAACCATAACACATGTCCTAACCTTATTGGATGTGTCATTTACGACAACGATCATCTTTGGGTTGGTTTTGGGACCCCATGGAGCCAGTTGGAAGTTATAATGACAGGTTATTTTAATTAACTTAATGTAAAGGCAAAAATGGCACAAACAAATATCTTCAAGTAAATGAATTTTTACAATGTGTTATATAAGTTCAAATTTCAACTATAAATATTCATTGAAAATGTAAAAAGACTTAATACATTATGGTATTTTTTTTATAATTTTTAGACATCATATAAAATAAATTATTTATGACACAATAATGATGCAGTAATTAACTCATTAATAAATGATTTAAATAAATAAGATTATAAATATTAAAAAAACATCAAAATCATGTCCAATTATTATCGGATGATTTTATTTCGACTATTAGTAATCTTAGATTCTACTGAATGTTTTTTGGACATTTTGAAACTGAATATCATTATATAATAAAATAATATTTTCACACATTCCTAAAGTGCCCCTCCCCCCCTTATAAAAATCCCCAACTTCTAAATCATTCCTCACACCTCTCAAGCCCCTTTTCTCTTCAAAAACCAACCAAAATAATATCTCATTATACCTCTCCTTTTAATATAAGACTTACCTTAGGCAGAAGGCACTTCAAGAAGTCATTTTGGTTCAAACAAAATGAAGTTACCCAAAATAAAGGTAACTATTTATCTTAACTTCTTTTATTTTATTTTACTACTACAACCCCTAAAATCTTTTTGTTCCTTTATTTTATAAAAAAAGGTATCCTAAATACACTAGGATGTTTTTATGATAATGATTCTAACTAAACTTACACACACATCTATCTAATTGGTGAAGAATATAATGTTTCTTTAAATGACAAACTAACGCCTCACGAAAAGATGATTGTTCAATTATATCTTACCTACTCTCATGGTGGACATTAAGATGACACTATATGTATATATGATATATGTTATATTTATGTTTTATTTATCCTTATGCATTTTTCTTTTATATCATAACATTATGGTTTCCATTATGGGTAAACGTAATAATTTCATTTGAGGAAGTGTGTACTACCACCCCCTCAAAGTTATATGACTCATTAATGGCATATGTATGATGAATAAAGGATGGATTTAATGATATTATATGTTATAAAATATAAGAATTTTTATATACCTATGTATCATTATGATTTAATTCAATTAATATATGAAATTGAAATGAAAGTATCGTTCATGCATACGTACGGCTTACCATCTCCATGAACAGTGCATTTCATTTCTTACCTCCAAATGTTATCTACTATTATAAATACATTTATATATTGGATATATATGATATATATGAAATATAAATCATTAATATCAATCTAGATATAATGAAATTTTGACCATGTGAACAACTTTTAATTATAAGAAGTCGATTTTTGACTCAAGTACCCAATATCGACAAAATGAACGTTATTAACCTAAATGAATACATAATGTTTATAACATGGTAATAAGTGATATAAAAAGAATAATAAACTTTAATAAGGTTCTTAATAAAGTATAAACTAACTTTAGTTTATTACCTAGGAGATTAATGAATGAACTGGTCAATTCGGACACGAGGTTAGGGACTTCGTCTCAATCTCCATTCATTGAGGCATATTTTGTTTTAATACACGATAATATATTATACACTGTATAAAAACGTTTGAATTTTCATTTTATTAAAAGGGAAATATTTTTTATGATTTTTGTTTCTAAAATACAAAAAAAGGAATGTTTCTTTTTAAAATAAGCGGTGACAATGACTTTTCTGCCACCACGGGTATTATTTGATCTTAGATTCCTTGACAAGATGTAATGTTTTTAAAAGGAAAACAAATACCATATATTCTTTTACATATTTTGGTATTGAAACGGTTTTTATAATGTATTTTCATGTCAATATATTTATATGATATATTGTGATTGAAATGTTTAAATGTTATCTTTCCTTAATTATTATTTTATGTGTTATGAATATGTTATGGATGTTGGGATTTTTTATGTATATAGGTGGTTCCATGGTAAACCTAGGGTGGGTGAGCGTGATATAGATCTCCAATCAATTGGGTAATGTGACATAGGTAAACATGAATGTTTCTCCTAAGAGATTTAGGGAATATACTGTGATGGGTATTCCGAATGTAACTTCCTATGTATCTATGGTAGCTACAATGTAAGTATGATATGAATGCCACAAGTTACCTTTAGGATTTATGTTTTATATGTGTTATTCATAAATCTTATTATTTCATGAGGTTTATTAAAATCATATGCTATGTATGAAATGATCAAATAATGTTTTATTTCATTGTTTTATAACCCTTAGTAATCTTTTTTTTCTCATCACAAAATTTGAAATGTTTTTCATAGGACCTAATGATGAACTGGGTCAAGGATGCGATCATGGAAAAGTCATGCTGTCTAAAACATGGGACTATACATGACTGATTTTTTCAAAAGTTTTTATTTTAGGAAAAATTGAAACAGAGTAAAAGTGTCTACATTTTAATTTTTTTGAGATTTAATGTAATAGTTATGGCCCAATTCTCTAAAACTCTATACCTGAAAACATCCTCAATATGAATTATTCATTATATTAAATATTATGTAATTTTTAAGGCTGGGTTCTTATAGTTGTTATTAGAGTTCGGTTTAAATTACTTTAGGAATTAGGGTATTGTTAAATTCATATCCATTAATTACTTTATATTGAAATGATATAGCATTTACAGATTACCATGTTGCTTCGCCTATGGTATTTATCTGTTCAGAAAGGTTTTCCGTAGAGAAAACATGGAAGCTGTGTGGGGATGACATCAGGAGGAAGAAAACCATCCAATTCAGCAACCTGAGATGGTTTGAATCAGAACTGAATAGTTTGTTGCAGTGATGTCACAGTTGACTCAGACTATAAATGGTGGTTGTAACCATGCATGAGGTCAGCAATATAATCCACAAAGGAACATGTTAGTAGTTTATCATTTAATGAGGAAACATCCCCCATAATTCAGAGGATCATCTGACCCTGTTCTTGCAGAAGGGTGGATTAAATATCTGGAGAAATATTTTGATGTCATGGGGTGTTTAGAACATCAAAATGTTGGTCTCGTTGTTTAATATTTTGAAGGTGAAGCTGATCAGTGGTGGTTGATGGTGAAAAATATCAGGGATAGTGAGAAGATTGATGCTCTTGATTGGGATGAATTAAAAGGTATGTTTCTGGAGAAATATTTTCTAAAAGTGGTTCATCTTAGGATGGAAAATAAATTCCTAGAATTGAGGTAGGAGGATGACTCAGTGGCTTTTTATGAAGAAAAATTTACTCAATAGGCATGGTATGCTCCAAATTTCATATGAGATATTGATAGAAAAATAAACAGTTTTTACTTAGGATTAAAGCCAATGTATCAAAGGTATTTGGATTCTCGTGAGTTAAAAAGATATGAAAAACGTTTTCATTGTGCAGAGAATGTGGAAAAGGTGTTTTTCGATGATCAGGTGTTCTTTGAATAAGAACAGAATAAGAGGCTGAGGCAGTAGACGAAAGGCAATAACTCTTCAAAAATGTCTGAAGGTAAGAAACATAGGTTTTCAATCTGTGAAAATTATGGTAAAAATCATGCTGGGGAAAGTCTTTGGAATTCTGTTAAGTGCTACTGATGTGGTAAAATGGGATATAAGGCTCGTAATTTCAATGAAAAAGATCAAGGTAATGGTAAGACAGAATATGTTTTAGAGTCTGTAAATTTTTTTATGTGCAATGAAATGGTTCATTATGAAAATGAGTATCCAATGAAAAACTCAACTGAGGAAATGCAGTCAGACTACAAGAAGAAATTGGTGGTGATATCCTTTGCAACTTCTTCAGTAGATGTTGGGACATCAAATAAAGTAGTTACATGTACACTATTTGTTTTTCAGATTATACCAATGTGTTGTTTGATTTCGGGTCTATATATTCGTTCATTTCTGAGATGTTTTCTAGTAAATTGGGAATTCCATCTCAAGATATGAATCCTAAACTTATAGTAAAAATAAGTGGAAGAAATGTTTAGAAAAAAAACATAAGAACCTTCCAATCCTTGTGTGCGGGAAGAAAATACCTGCAAAAATTATTGTTTTTCATCTAGTAGAGTTTGATTTTATTTTGGGTATGGATGGGCTTCATGTTTATCATGCTAAAATTGACTACAGACCTAAAGAGGTATCTTTTTAGAAATATTTTTTTTGGTGTACAAGATTGAACCCTTTCTTTTGATAACATATTAGAAAGCTAAAAAACTAGTAAAAGATGGAAATGAATGTTACCTTGCACATATTGTTGAAAATAAAGGAATTGTTCAGATTAATGATATGCTGGTGGTAAATGAGCTCCTTGATGTTTTTTTGATGAATTTTCTAGTCTTATACCTGATCAAAAAGGTGAATTCACTATTGAATTAATTTCAGGATTCTAAGCCAATTTCCAAACCCCCTTATCAAATGGATCAAATTGAACTTTTAGAGTTAAGGATGCAATTGGAGGAGTTATTAGACAAAGGTTTCATTCTACCTAGCACATCGACATGGGGTGCTCCAATCTTGTTTGTTAAAAATAAAGATGGTTCAATAAGACTTTGCGTTGACTATAGAGCATTGAATAAAATCACTGTTAAGAAATTTTATCATTTCCTCATATCGATGATTTGTTTGATCAGCTCCAGGGAGTTTATTATTTTTTGAAGATTGATTTGAGGTTGGGGTATCATTAATTGAATGTAATGGAAGCAGACATTCTAAAGACCGAATTTCATACTATATATGGCCATTAAGAATTTTTAGTTAGGTCTTTGTGTTTAAACAATTCAGGTTCTGTATTCATGGTTCTTATAAATATGATTTTCTATGAGTTCTTAGATAAGTTTGTAGTTGTGTTAATTAATGATATTTTGGTTTATTATGAAGGTAAAGTGGAGAACTAGTTTCATTTAAGGGTTGTCTTGAAAACCTTAAAAGAAAAGAAACTATTTGGGAAGTTCAGTAAGTGTGAATATTGGGTACAACAAATTTCTTTCCGTGGTCAAATTGTATCAAAAAATGGAATTACTTTTGATGATTCTAATAAAATGTTTTTGAAGAATGGTCAGGACCCAGAAATATAACTAAGATTCGTAGTTTTATTGGTTTGGTAGGTTATTACTAGAGGTTTGTTAAAAAAATTTCCCGGTTATCTAGTCCATCGCCTAAGTTAACTCGAAAAAGTATTAAGTTTGTTTGGATAAAAGAGTGTGATGAGTGTTTTCAGGAATTCCAAATAAGATTGGTGAATGCTCTAGTTTTGGAACTACCATCTAGAAATGTTGAGTTTGTTATTTACAGGGATTCTACATTGAAAGGACTTGGTTGTGCACTTATGTAGAATGATCAGGTAATTTTTTATGCTTCACGTCAGTTGAATCCTCATGAGCTAAATTACCCTACACATGATTTGGAATTAGATGCTATCGTTTGTTCTTTAAAAATTTGGAGGCATCATTTTTATGAAGTAAAATGTGAAATATATACTGAAAAAAAAATATTGAAATATATATTCACTCAAAAAGAATTGAACTTGAGACAGAGGAGATGGTAGGAATTAATCAAGGATTATGATTGCACGATCATTTACCATTTGAGAAAAGAAAATAAAGTGGCGGATTCATTGAGTTAAAAAAGTAATGCTTCATTAACCATTAAATGTTTGTAACAAGATCCTTTGGTTTTTGATTTGATAAACTTTGGCATAGAATTTGTTGGTGCATAAAATTATTCTATTTTGTTTCAGGTGTCAGTGAAATCATCTATATCAACAAAAATAAATAAAACGTAGAAGAAAGACACCAAGTTACAGAAAATGGTAGCATTGGTTCAGAAGGGAAAGTTTCATGAATTTAACAATGATAATGATTGTGTTTTGAGGTTTGGGAAGAGATTATGTGTGCCTTGTGATTCCTAGTTGATGAATGAGTTGCTATGTGAAGCACATATTTCTCCGTTTTCAGTTCATCTTGGTAGTACTAAGATGTACAGAGCTCTTCGTGAGTATTACTGGTGGGATGGAATGAAAAGGGATATTATTGATTTTAATGTATTGTTTTTGACTTTTCATCAGGTTAAAGCAGAGCGACAGTTACTGAAAGGGATGCTTCAGTCTTTTCCCATGCCAGAGAGGAAATGGGAAAACAAATCCAGGGAATTCATTTTAGGATTTCCATAGACATCTCGATGTAATAATGAAATCTAGGTTATTGTTGATAGGTTGAATAAATATACTCATTTTCTTTCAATTCGAGATACTTTTTCTCTAGATCAACTTTCTCTGTTGTATGTTAAATAGATTTTCAGGTTGCATGGTGTTTCCCTCTACATTGTATCTGATCATGATCCCAGGATTATTTTTAACTTTTGGAAAGGCCTTCAAAAAGTTGTTGGGTACTGAATTAAACTTTTGTAATGCTTTTCATCCGCTATCAGATGAGCAGTAAGAACGAACAATTCAGAACTTTGGGGATATGATACGTACTTATTCAATGGATTACCAGGGAAGTTGGGACTAACATATTTCATTGGTTGAATTTTCATATAATAACAGTTTTCATTCTAGTATATAGATGGCTCCATTTGAGGCATTATATGGAAAGTAGTGTCGAAATCCTTTTTTTTGGGATGAAGTAGGTGAAACCAAGTGGATGGGACTAGAATTGGTAGAAGATATGGTAGAAAAGGTTAAGTTGATTCAGAAGCACATGAGAACATCTCAGAGCAGGCAAAAATGTAATGAGGATAACTAGAGGAAGGATATCTCTTTTGAGGTAGGTGATCTTGTCTTTCTCAAGGTTTCTCCATGGAAAAGTGTGATACATTTTGGTAAGAAAGGTAGGTTGTTTCTGAGTTTTATTAGACCTTATGAAATCCGGGAGGAAGTACGATCAGTTTCTTACAGAGTGGCTTTACCTCTATGTTTATCCCATGTACACAATATTTTTCATAATTCATAGGTAGTTCAGTTGGAAGATAATATCTATTATGAGGAACAACCAGTCTAGATTCTTGATAGTAGAGACCAAGTGTTGCAAAATAAGGTAATTCCCTAGGTAATAGTTTGTATAAAAAGCATATGGTTGAAGAGGCAATGTGGGAATCTGAAAATACTATGAGGCATAAATACCCCCACTTATTTGATAAGTGAATAAAATTGCGAGGAAGCAATTACCAAACGGGGGGAAGGATGTAACATCCCAGGTAAATAAATAACCATACATTTTCCATAATTATTCATATTTTTTAATTGAATAATAATTTTACTTTATAGGGGTTTCTATGTTCGAGGTCGTACCCGATACGTAACAACAGGTTTCTTTTAAATCATTTGTTGCACACTAAAAATATAATAATATTATTTTAAATGGTTGTTAATTCCTTTTCATTTTATTGATGATAATGAATAAAACTAAATCCAATATGATTATACATGTTTTATAATTTTTTTTACATTTATCCAATAAATGTTAGAGGCTTAAAATGTGAAAGAATATAATTTTAATCATAATTGACCTTAAATTATTGATTTACCGCCTTTTGATGGTGAAACCTATTTAAAATTTGGTTACAGTAACTCTTATATTTTTTATCTGACCAAATAATATTCTTCTTTAGGATCTGGACATCAAAATTTTCTTTGGGTAAATTTTTGGTATTTTTCTGATAAAATTTATTTTTTATTCCTAGTGAAAAATAATGTATTTTAATTCCAATGTGACTTTTAATATAATTTATTTATATTATTATATTATCTTGTTAATTATTTTTAAAGTTTAATTTTATTATTTTCTTACCATTTAATCCAATGTTGGTCATTGAATTAATTTCACTTTGAAATTGGACATAGACAAGTATTCGTATTTTGATAGTTACTATTTCTTAAAAACACGCTATTTGTTTTGATAATGGGAATTAATTTTAAATTAATAAATTCAAATCTATATTTTAAATTTGGTAAAATAGAAATCATTTTTGAATTTGTAATATCAAATATATCTTAGGCTGAATTTTTTGTATTTTTTGGAAAACATCAATTTTTGATGAATAGTTAAACCACTAAGTCGTAGTAAAAAAACTGACTTTTTCATTTAATAAAATTTTACCACTTTTGTGGATTAAATTTAAAAAATCTGACATAAATGGTAGTAATTAGTAAGAAAAATGTGGTTCAATAAGATTAAAATAATTTTTGGGGAATAGTAACTTTTGACTTTTATTTACCACGGTTAAAGGTAAATAGGTTAATTTAAGGTAAAAAAGAATATTATAATAATACAAAACTACCTTAAAAGTTTTTATAACCATATTAGATGAGTCATTTACAACCATGGGTATATTTGGGACGAATTTGGGACCCCATGGAGCAACTTGGAAGTGATAATAACACTTAATTTTAATTAACTTAAAGTAAAGGCAAAAATGGTATAAACAAATATGTCTTAGTAAATTAATTTTTTCAAGTGAATATATAAGTTATCTTTTAGACTATAATATTTACTAGATAGCTAAAAAGATATACCAAATTATGGTATTTTTTTAAATTTTTAGACATAATATAAATTAAAATATTTATGACACAATAATAATGCAGTAATTACCTCATTAATAAATGAATTAAAAAAAATAAGATTAGAAATATTAAAACAATATCCAAAACCTATCCAATTATAATTTTATGATTTTATTTCGACCATTAGTCATCTTATTTTTGACTTTAATTATCCTTGGTTCTTTAGAAACCAAATATCATTATATAATAAAATAATAATTTCACTTTCCTAAAGAGCACCTTCCCCCTTATAAAAAGACCTCACTTCTAACTCATTACTCAAAACTATCATGCCCCTTAGTTCATCAAAAAATTACCAAATAATCTCAATGTATCCATATCCTCCTCCTAGAAGACTTACCATAGGCATAAGGAACTTCAAGAATTCCTCTTGGTTCAATCCAATGGGAGTTACCCACAATAATGGTAACAGGTTCTCTTAACATATTTTTTTATTTTACTTCTACAACCCCTAAACTGTTTTTATTCAATTATATTATAACAACACCAGTATCCTCAATATACTAGGATGTTCTTATGAGATGGATTATAACTAACCTTACACACACCTCCATCTAATGGGTGAAGAATATAATGTTTCGGTGAATGAAAAACTAACGACTCACGAAACAATGATTGTTCGATTATTTCTTACCGCCTCTAATTGTATCCATTAAGATGAAAATATATTTATATATGATATATATTATGATTATGTATTATTTATGCTTCTGTATTTTTATTTTATAGCATACCTTTATGGTTTCCATTATGGGTAAACGCGATAATTTCATTTGAGGAAGTGCGGACTACCGCCCCCTCAAAGTGATATGACTCGTTAATGCCATATGTGGGATGTATAAAGGATTAATTTAATTATATTATATAAGATATTATACTGAAATTTTAATATATCTATGTATCATTATGTTTTCAGTCCATTAAAATACAAAATAGAATTGAAAGTAGCATTCATGAGTACGTACCACATACCGTCTCCATGAACTGTGCATTTCATTTCTTACCTCTAAATGTTATGTACTATTATAAATACATGTATATACTCTATATATATATATATATATTATATGATATCTAAATCATGAATATCATTCTAGATATAATTAAATTTTGACCATGTGAACAACTTGTAATTATAAGAAGTCTATTTTTGACTCAAGTACCAAATATTGACAAAACAAACGTTATTAACTTAAATGAATACATAATGTTTATAACATGGTAAAAAGTGATAGAAAACGAATAATAAACTTGAAAAAGGTTCTTAAGAAAGTATAAATTAACTTTAGTATATTATTTAGTAAATTAAAGAATGAACAGGTCAAGTCGGACATGAGGTAATGGACTTCATCATAATGTCCTTTCATTGAGGAATATTTGATTTAATACATGATGTTCTTTTTTACGCTGTATAAACACATTTGAATTTTTATTTCATTCAAGTGGAATACTTTCTTCGAATTTTTTTACAAGACAACAAAAAAAGGACTATTTCTTTTTGACATAAGCGTTGACAATGACCTTTCCACCATCATGAGTATTATTTGATCTTGGCTTCCTTAACATACAGTAATGTTTTTAAAAGAAAAATAAATACCGTATACTATTTTATGTATTTTGTATTTTAAAATGGTTTTTATAATATATTTATTATGTAAATATATTTAAATGATATATTGTGATTGAAATGTAGAAATTTATATTTCCATTATGTTTGTTTTATGTGTTATGAATATGTTATGGATCTTGGGCATTGTTTATGTCTACAGGTGGTTCTGTGATAATCCTAGGGTACGTGAGCCTGAGATAGCTCTCCAATGCATTGGGTAACATAACAGAGGTAAACATGAATGTTTCTCCTAAGAGATTGAGGGAATATACTGTGATGGGTATTCCAAATTTAACTCTCTATGTAGCTGTGATAACTACAATGTATGTATGATATGAAGGCCACAAGTTACCTTTATGATTTATATTTTCAATGTATTACTCATAAATACTATGATTTAATAACATTTTTTAAAGAGCTTATGTTATTTATGAAATTATGAACTAATGATTTCATTAATATTTTATAAACCTTACTGAGATTTTTATGCTCATCCCAAATTTTGAAATGTTTTTCAGAGGACCTAAAGATGAATAGGTCAAGGATGGGATCAAGGAAAAGTCATGCTGTCTAAAACATGGGACTAGACATGACACTTTTTTAGAGTTTTTATTTTATGATAAAAATGAAAACATAGTAGAATTTTCTACCTTGTAATTTTTTGAGATGTAATGTAATAGGTATGGCCAAATTCTCTAAAATTCTAAACTAGAAAACATCCTCAATGTGAATTATTAATTTAATTCAAGATTATGTCATTTTTAAGGCTGGTTTATTTTAACAATCCTTATATAAGGTATTCTAAGAACACTTACACTTTTCCATGTTTGAAGAGAATTAAATTTTAGTTCAGATTAACAATATATTTATCCAATGATATGTACTATTTTATAATAACACAAATATTTTTTGAATGATATTTCACTTGAATTTTTTTTCAAAAGTTCATAATTAGTTGAAAATGTTTCGAAAGAACAATTTTGAAAAAATCATACATAGGACTTAAGACAATGAAAAAACTTTGAAAAATATTATTTATGTCCTTGTTGTTAAAATTATAGAATATTTAATAAGATATCATCAATGTTGTTAAAAATGATAACATATGATTGATTCAATATAATTCACATCATTTCTTTTACCAGTTTTCAAGGTTATTTCTTGAAATATTATACATATCACTATATATATTAATGTTTTATTCTCACTTATAACGAAATGAAAGTTATAGTCCAATATAATTGATAATAAAATTTATTTTATATTTACACAATTTTATATCATTATGTTACCTGCATCTATAAAAAAGACAATCTTTATAAAAATGCGGAAGTTAGTTAATAAAGAAAGATACTATATAAGAACGGGTCGTTTTACTATATAATTTATGAACGAATCTAATTAATTAATTATATATTTTATTATTTTTAAAAAATTTAAAAATAAAAGTGTATACTTTTATTTAGTAGACCACTATACTTTTAAATTGTTTTTAAATTCGCTTAGATAAAATTTTGAAATGATACATGCACATTAATGGATTATATCTATATTTTCATGTTAAAATAAACACTAAATTACATTTTGGGAATCCATTCATACTGATAAATAATACCAATATGAATGTTTCTATAAATATAATGAACAATAACTCCATGTGATTATAGTTAAAAAAGTATTAAAACTGGATAAAAATTGGTTTACCATTTGGTCAAAAATCATATATGTATCATGATATGTAATGAAATTTATTAACTAAAATTATTTAAATACCATATTTCTCTCCAATACAGTGATGTTTACTTTTAATGCCTCATAAATAAATCAGTTAATATATCATCAAATGTACTGAAATCAATATAGGTAAAATTATAGGCATATAATCTATTAACACCATCTTGAGGATTTAGGATAACCATAAAAAACATAATATATACAACTTATTGTGTCTATTTATAACCAAATAAACAAAATTAAAACAATCGATCCAATTTATATTAGTCAAATTATTTTAGGTGAGTTTCCAACGAATGAATTTTAAAATTTTTAAATCTCATAAAATATTAATATTTAAGTATTTTAGGGAGAATTTATTTAGAAATATAATTTCTATATGATAAAAATTTAAAATCATTTGGTTATTATTTAGAAGAAATATTCTTATCATAAATTATATTGGATAAAATATTCTTGTCTCTAGGGATCTACTATAAGGTTGAAACTGGATGTAATTTTCCTTAGAGGAGGTGTGTTATTACATGTGTTCATAGAGAATATTAAAAAAACATGGTTTATAGAAAATGAAAGTAATTAAAATTAAATTGTTATTTTAAATGAAACATCAATAGTATGCGGAAGAGATTCAAAATTTTTTTATAGAATATAAATTATCTATTTGATGCTAGTGTGGTTTTTTAAATAGACAGAGATATTTTTTTTTGGAAAAATTCAACATATTAGAGGAAAAGATTGTATGTTCTGAACCTCTAGAATGAACACCGTCTAGTTTTTATAGTGAAATATATACACTATTATTTCATAGTTTCAATACCCAAAAAAATTCATAATCTCATATCATCACTAATTTAAAAGGCACAATTTCGTAGCATATATCAAAAATTTATTAAGAGAAACTCATAGTGGGTCAGGCTAACTTCACACAATATATATAGAATCAAGATCAACATAATATTCACAATAAGAAATTGAATTCTTTAATATATAAATTCTCTTCCATGTGTTGAAAAAATGGGATACATGTTCGACAGATTTATGTAGACATACGAAGCCGTTGTGTGGAAAATCCACCCCATGGCTGGAGTAGGTACATAGATCATAAATGATTTACAATATTTTGGTTCTTGTCTCCTTTCAAATAATCATTAATCGAACAAATATTTTATTTATTTTAAAATAGATATTTCATTAAAATTTAAATGTATGACAAGGTAAAGACTTAATTAGAAGAAAAAGGTAGGAGAGATCACCAAAATAACGATTCATAATTAGTATATTTCCATATGAATACCTCTATAATTTCTTAGCACACTAAATCATCAACTTTTGAAGAAGAAATTAGGCCATATTTGCTGATGAAAAATGGTTTATAAGGGAATATGGGGTGAATAGATAAAATTAAAATTGTGAATACATGGATTAATTATCTAAATTAATTATCTAATTTAATTAAGAATTATAATTAGAAGAAAGAAAATAAAAGAACTAATAAATGGATTTTCAAATTTTTTTGTCCAAATTTGACCTAATCCATTCTAATACCTCAGTACACCATGGGAGATACATTGCACATAAACTAATTTTTTAAGGGGAACCATAACCAAATTTCAATCTACTTAATATAGTAGATGTATAACTGATACACCTAATTTTTATATTGCCAGTCAAAACCCAATTACAGAAAGGGATTTATACAGTTGGAGTCACAACATTAATATTCCTCACATTATAATATGAGATTTACAAGTAAAATAAAGAATATATTTTGTTATATAAGAGGATAAATATAAATTTAT
This sequence comes from Viscum album, assembly GCA_963277665.1. Taxonomy (NCBI): domain Eukaryota; kingdom Viridiplantae; phylum Streptophyta; class Magnoliopsida; order Santalales; family Viscaceae; genus Viscum; species Viscum album. The sequence goes on from OY728166.1 coordinate 790,994,159, forward strand.
ACACTCTATGAGAGATAGAAAGTAGTGTAATAGAAAAAAGAAACAAGGATTAAATAGATCGATTAAAATTAGCAGCACATGTACTGGTTCTTGAGTTTTCTATTAACAGATCTCAATAATCCAATAGAAATCGATGTTTTTTAAGTATAACCCTTGAGAGATCATCTAGTAGATGAGTAATATTTATCACGAGACTTATGATATTTTCATAGTACTTGATGGTATAGAAGATCATGTAGCAATAAATAGTTGTGAAGCATTATATATATATATATATATATCTCTCTACCTATGTGTGTGTAAGTCAAGGAATCCAACTAGCTATCAAAATCCATTAAATAAAATATAAACACAATAAAGGTGACATATTTTTTAGTTAATTCAATGTCCAAATAATTATTATAGAATTATTGAATAGATAGTGAACGAATGATATATTATCTCTACAAACTGTCTCCCAACTAGCATTCAAAATACAAAAACAAGAAGAATGATTGAAAATAATTTTAAATTATCCTTAGAGTAGTAAAATATATATTTTAATAGGTCAAAATGAAATCCCATGAAAATATAACAATTTTTTTTAATATTCATAATTTAAAATATCAAAAATTATATTCATGTAGACATGAATAATTTCAAAAAAGAATAAAAATTAATTTAAATTTATAACTCAATTTTGAATAAATCTATTATCATCTAATAAAAAATTAGAAATATTGAAAAAATTGTTCAAAATAATGATATTTAATATTTTATGTTACCTGCTGAAATTTCATTTGTAACAACTAAATAAATTTTATCATTATATAAATGTGGGTTGAACACTATAAACCCTATTTTAATAGGTTATATATAAGAAATATGAATGTATAAAATCATTAAAATAATTTAAAAAGATTATATTAACATCATTAAAACATAATACCATGAAAATCACGATATATTGAATATATGGAAAATACCAGATGTGTAAGGTTAAATATCATGATACATAAGGGTATCAAACCAATTAAATACAATTTGTTAGGTTAAATTGTGATTTCTATAAAGGTAATACATATTTATTATATGTAATGTGTGGGTAATTATTATATCACATGCACTGCATACGGGTATATATAACACCATGTAAAGTTTAGTAAGACATTATATAACATGCATAAGAGTATAAACTAGTTGTTTGAAGGTAGAACCAAATTTATATATACTATGTAAATCTATAAAAGATCCTTTTGTGTTTCATAAGGGTAGAATATAGTTCATATAAGGACAAATGAAAATATACGTAAGGGTAAATAAAAAATCAAAAATGATATTTAATTATAAAACAAGGTTACTTAATGGTAAAATGTATTCTATATATGTTGCATAAAAGTAATAAGAATGTTACATAAGTGGAAAAAATAATTCTAAAATCTATGTTAGGGTTATGAAAAAATAGCACATGCATTGTAACAGTACCAAAAATGATGCATAAATGTCAAAAAAAAAAGATATTTTTGGATAAGTAAGAAGGCATTGAAAATTAATAAAAACCTGAAATTCGTTTTATACAAAAATCACATTAAATATAGAATAAATAAAAAACATAAAAATTATTAAACATAAATAAAAAAATTAATAACTTATTGATAATTAATGTAGTTATAAAACAATTTAAAAAATAATAAAATATTGAGTAGCATCTATAAAAAAATAAAATATAAACACTCCAAAATCAGAAAATGAACTCCAAGTTCTAAGAATGCCTCCATTTTTGGAAATTAAAAAATAAAGACATATTTTTAAAATATATTCACATTTTTGAAATTTACAAAAATGAAATATAGAAAATATTTAAATTATATGGAAAATATAAATTCAATAAAAGAAAAATAAAATACTATTTCAATGTAAATTCCCATCATTCCAAGTTCAATTATTTTATCCAATCTAGAAAATATTAATGGTTTAGTAAAAATATCAGTAATTTGACTTCTATTTGAATCATATTCTAAAAAAATATCTCACTTATTAACATACTCTTGAATAAAATGAAATCACATTTCTCCATGCTTAGTTTAATTATGTTGTAATGGGGTTTTCAAAATAAAAATAATAAATGAAATATCACCATAAATAGGTATATTTTCGAAATTAAAACCTGAATCACAGAAATATTGTTTAATACATAATTATTTTGAACATAATGTTGTAGAAACACAATATTCTTCATCAGTAAAGGATAAATAAATTGAATTTTTTAAATTTAACTTCAATTTAATAATTTGTTTTTGAGAAAATGACATATGCCAGATGTAATTTTCCTATCAGTTCTAGATCATCCAAAATCATGGTCAAAATAAATAATTATATAAATATTTTTATCTATTATAAAATAATATAGTAATAATAGTTCCATTAAAATATGTAATAAATATGTTAATAGAATTTATGTGAGTTTACTTAGAATCCGATTGATATATAAAAAATGTTAACAATATATCAGGTTTGAAAATAGTTAAATAAAAAAAATATAAAATAATGAATGTAATTAACTTTTAATTAATATATTTTCTAAAAAATTTCAAAATCTAATTTACAACTAATACTCATTTTGGTTTTAAAAGTTTTTATGAATCATAACCAAAATTCTTAACAATATCATTAACACGTTTAGATAGATTCAATAAATATATAATTATTTTTATATGAATTTGTAGTCCAAAAAAGAATTTGAGTCTAACCATAAGAATTATATCAAATTATATATCCACAAAAATTAGAAAATTATTTATAAGAAAAACAATTTAAAGAGTGAAAAAATGTATCACTAATAAAAATATGAAAAATTAAAATATAATTTCAAAATATTTTGATAAAAAAAATTAAGAATTACTTTACCACTATTAGAATCATTTTTAAACAAAAAAACAAAGTAATTCATATATATATTTTGGTGATCATTTAAGTCTATAGAAATATTTTAATAATTTTGAATAATGATTTAGAAGTTTTTCATTTTCTAATCACGGGGGTTAAGAAACATAGACTTCTTCAAACATAAAACCATTTAAAACAACACTTTTAAATTACATTTGAAAAAAATAAAGCCATTAAAATTTAAAAAATATACTAATATTATAACATATTCAAGATGATAAATTTGTTCATAATATTCATAAAAACTAGTATGATCTTCTTGAAAATAAACATGAGCGACAAGCCTAGATATATTCTTAAAATATTAACCAAATTAACCTATTTTGTTTCAAAAAATCCGTTTAGTTCCAATGACATGCTTATCTATATAGTGTTCACCTAAAGTCCAAAAACTGTTTGTAGAAAACTAATGTTTTTCTTCTTTTAAATAAATATTCTAATTAACTTCATTAAAATCATAAAAATAAAAATTAGGCACACATTTGAAAATAGAAAAAATTTCATAAAAATATAAAACATAACTTCTAGTGTTAATACTAGAATAAACATTATCATTATCAATAGAGTTGTATTTATGAACCTTCTAATAGCTTGGAATAGAATGAGAAAGAGTAAGATCCCCTCGATCAATTACATCAACTTCATGTTTTTATCCACCAAAATTAAAATTGTCTTGAAAGTCTTATAAAGGGTAATCTTAATTCAAAACATATTCAACAAAAATAAATATGGGAAAATTATTATAATATTATTGTCCTTTTATTATAAAAATAAAATATACACTTTTATAGTAATAACTACAAAAAAGCCTTCATAATTTTAGTAACATATTTTTTCTAGGTTACCCATAGTATTTAACATAAATATTTTACACCCAAAATCATTAAAATAACCAACATTCAGTTTTTTTACTACTAAAAAATTTATAAGGTGATTTATTTAAAAATGGTATAATTGTTAGTATATTTAAAATATAATATTATTTATTAAAATATTCAGAAAAAAATATTAATGAAAACTATATTCATCAAGAATAGTTCCAACCATTTCTCAAATCATCCTATTTTTTTAGTCAACAACAATATTTATTGTAGTGTTCTATGAGAAGAAAAATGAATATCACCATTTTTTCACCAAAATTTTCAAAATCAAAATTGAAAATTTCAAATCCATTAACACTTATAACATAAAAACATCAATAATTTTTTTTATTTTTTCACCAGCTTACAAAAACAAATATATAAAGATAATGATTCACTTTTATGAGACATAATGTATATCCCAGTAAATTTAACAAAATAATCTATAGTCAAAATTTATATTTCTTACCTCCTAAACTAGAAACATAAATTGGAATAAATATGTATAAATTAATATGTCATAATGGTATAGTAATTCTAAAATGATATAGGGATTTAAAATTATTTATATGATGTTTATATTTTATATAATAATCAGAAATATAATTCTTACTAGTTTGAAAATTGGGTAGATCAAACACATGTCCTTTCATTGGATATTTGGGTAAACATTGATAATTCCCTTGTCCATGCCTCTGATTATATAATATATCATATATATGTATATAAATTAAAAAACCAGATTTTTTTTGATTGTTAAATCAAATAATCATTTGAATAAATATTCTCCTTCCTATTAGAAAAAATAAAATATTTTCTATTTTAAAAACTAATAATTTAATATATTAAAATTTAATATTAATTCTTTCATTGAATAATTGTTAAATATAATTTATGTTTTTTTAATCCTTAAAATTATAAATTTTTATAAATCAAAATAATATTAGAGATACCTACTTTAATGAAACCATTATCCTTGAATTTAGTATTTTCTCCAAAAGTGATAGAGTCACTATCCCATTTGGTATGAGTGAAACAATTCAGTAAGTCAATCCTCATGTGACAAGAAAAAATTATATCCAAGTAAAATATTTCATTGAGATAATTAACATGGTTATCTAGAAAAGATAAATTATGCAATTAATGTTTTTTTCACCCAAATATTTTTGGCCCAATTGGGATGGTAGTAAAATTAATTGTTACCCATATATATTTTAAACATGTCTTTACATATAATAAATAAGTTTAGTTCATTGAAATAAATTTATTATTACAACATAGATATTATGGAAACCTTAATGAACACTAATTAGTATAATTTCCATTCATACAAAATGTAAATCATGTAACCGAAGAAACATTTCTAGATGATCATTTAACAATATTAGTCTTGTATTGCTCTTTAATCCTCAGATTATAACCAAACATCATTATATCATTATTAGATCACATCATAGCCACCATATTTTCGTATCTTTAATTTCACTAAAAAAATAGATAATGTTTCTTTTATACAAGAAACTTCTTTTTTCATACAATTATTCTCCGTTTGAATATAATTAAAATCATCTTGAGTCTTCCATTTTTAATATGAAGATAAATCCCATATTTTTTTGATCTATTGTTTAAAATTTCCAATTTATTTTCAAAAAAATTCAAATCATTATATTGTCATTAATTTAAATAATAAATCATGTTTCTTAAATTCTTATTTTCTTTATTTCCTTTAGTTATTTCCTTATTAATTAGTTTAATCTATTATTTTAATAATTTTATATAATTCAGAAACCCATAAAACATAGTTTTGAATCGTTGAATTATCTTCACAAAATCATTAACATTACTAACATCAGTATCAGGAAAATAACTAGACAATGAATATGAATTATTATTAACATCATATACTTTTTTTTCCTTCAAACATTTGTTAGTAGACTCGTTTTCTCTTTTATATTTATCGTTGGAATTTGATTTTACATGAATCTCCACCCAGTATGTGTATGTAACTATTTATTTCATTTTTTATCCTTTAAATCATATTTTAATTTTTTCAATTCCAATATTATAGGTCCATTTTTACTATATTCATAATAGTTTACTCCAAAACACTATTATACTTACATATGGTTCCTTTAATTCATTTTGATTTATCCTTAAATTCTTTTCTCCATCCCTTCTTAAAATTTTACTTTTTATTCATTAAATTTTAAATACCATTGTTTATATTTAAATTTTTTTCATTGAAAATTTACGATATCATAGATTCAAAAGAGGTAGAAGTAACATTTATATGTGATTTGGAAAAATAACATTCTTATTTCTAATTCTCTACTTTAGGATTATTCTTTAATTCATGTTCATATTGAAAAAGTGTTCTAATGAGTTCATCCAATGTGTATTCCGTGAAATTATGTTGTTTATTGACTATAAAAATATTTTTATTCTATTTCATAGGTAGTGATTCTAGGAAACATTAATTAAGTACATGGTTCTCTAATTTTTATCTACGGGAAGGAATTCCAGTAGAAATTCTTTTAAATTAATGGAGAATCTTTTTATCTCATTCTTCTCACCCATAATGAAATCTTGGTACTCCACTCAAAGAATTCCATGTTTCATTCTAATTAGCTAATCTGAGCTTAGGTGAGTAACATGAAGTATATTCTATATATTATGATATATTTTACATAAATACACTTGACTAAAGATACATCTATTAAAAACTCAATATAAACTATTTACTGAAATGTAATTCAAAACCTATTTCTTAGAATCTTTTTCTATAAGAGTAATTTGGTCAGCTTCTAGAAGTTTTTATAGTTTTACCATTATCGACCAGTGTTCTAGGATTAATGATTTTTTATGCATTTATTTTTTATTTCTAGAATAAATTATCATTTCCATCAAAGTGAGGCATACTCTGAAGAATTTATCTGTCATTTGTTTTTTGTCCTTCCATTTTAGGGATATTTTACTAGACTATGATATATAAGAAAATGTTATCATAAATTAATAGACTTTATAAAATCATTTTCTTTTACCAAGTGTTATTTACAAGAAAATAAAACGTATAGGTAATCTATCCTAAAATGGTTCATCCTTTAATACCAATTATTATGTATTATTGGTGATGATATATGTTCGATAGTTGGGGAGTGGATAAATCGGATTAAAATTTTAAATATATGTATTAATCATAAAAAAATAATTATCAATGTTAATTAATAGAGATAATTAGTAATAGAAAATAAAATAATGAACACATGGATTTTTAGAGTGGTTTAGTCCAAATTGGACCTAGTCCACTATTATATCTCCTTATATTCTAAGACAAGTATTTTGTACTGAACTGAATTTGGAAGGGTAATCGTACCAAAGTAATAAAATACCATTTATAGTGGAAGTATAACCAAGAAACATTAATATTTTTTGGGGATTATAAATCCAAATATAATACCTACTTTAAATAGTGGGTGTCACAATTTGATTTTTTATGGATTAATAATCCATGATTCAGAACCATAAGAAATAAAATAAATTTTTATATAAAAGAATAAATTAGAAGTGAGATCATTTGTGAGAGATGGGAATTAATGTTCCATAAACAAGAAAATATAAATAAATTCATATATAAATAAGATAATAACATGTACGGGTTCTTTAGTATTATATCATGTCACCTCATCAAGGTAGTAGAAGTTGAAGCAGTTTAGGTACAACACATGACAGACCATCTAGTAGATGAGTAATTGATTGAAAAAAAAATTCACAAATTTTCATAACACTAAATGTATTGATATTCACAAAGCATAAAAGCATTAAAAAAGTAGTATATCACTATGTGTATGTTAAAACATCCAATATGTTCCAAAAAAACATTTAATAGAAATGAAAATATATACAACCAAGCCATTGGTTAGAAAAACTAAATCCAAAATCATTGTTTCGTGATTATCAATGAAAGAGAGAGAGAGAGAAATAAATATATATTATTATTTAAAAACTAACACCTAACAGTCATTCAAAATTAATGAAAAAAAGTATAATTTAGAATAATTTTAAATCAATATTAGAATTGTAAAACAACTATATTTTAATAGATATAGGATTAATCAAATGAAAATCAGATTATAAATTTATTAAAAATTTAAAAATTACAAAATCATAAAATATATGCATGCTTGTAAGATGAATTTAAAAAATGAGTAACATTGTATAAACATTTAAAAAAACTTGAATAAATATATAATAATATAATAGGAATTTAGAAACATTAAAAACAAAAAATAACTCAAAATAATTAAATCCAATTTTTTGACTTTCATGCTGAATGTTCATGCGTAATAAGAAAAAAAACATTGATCTTCATATAAATATGATTAAAACAATATAAAAATACATTAAATTGTTTCTATATAATTTAAAATAATTTTCCAAATCATAATTTTTTTAACATTTTCCATTAACATAAAAAAATCATAATAACATTAAAATATTGAAACATAGCATATCTAGAAAATACCATCTTCGTAATGGTAAAATACCATGTTGTTTAAGGGTAACAAACTAATTTAAGGCTATGTGTAATGGAGAAATGATAGTTTCTATAAGGTAAAACATATTTTATATACGCTATATATCGGTATATTATATTTCATATATACTGCATAAGGTTATATATAACATCATGTAAATGCAAAACAAAAATTATATACCTCTCATTAGGGTAGAATAATGCTGTATAATAGATAATCCAAATGTATATAAACTTCATAATTCTATACATGAGTTTATATGTGTGGCATATGGGTATAATAGTATTCATACATGGGTACATGAAATGATCCATAATGGTGAAGAACAAATCATTAAGGCTATATAAACAAAAATATGGTTATGTATTTGTAAGATTATATGTACATAATTCTCATAAATTTAAGAATAACATTACATTAGGGTAAAGTATGATTTTCAAAACCCACAAAAGGGTATTGAAAAAATAACATTTTCCACCTAAGTGTACTTAAAATGATGCATATAGCTAAAAAACATGATATATAATGGTATTGAAAAATCATTAGAAAAGTAATAAAATCATTAAATTTTTTTGTGTAAAAAATAATATAATTAATGAAAAAAAAATTGAGAATAAAAAAAATAAAAAGAAGAAAAAAATAGTAATAACTAAATAATAATAAAATAACTGCTGAAATACTTTTTTAAAAGCAATTAAATATAGATATAAATTTTTAGTATGGAAAACAGAAAATATAAATACTCCAAAATCAGATAAATAAACCCCCAACTCTAATAGATACAATGTTCCATCTCTTAATGATATTAACTATAAATGAACCAATTATATCATGCCTACCCATGTCAACATTATGTAAGGACATCATCACTACTATATTATAATTATTATCACTTGGAACAATGAAATAGTCTTAGAAAAACCATTATTGTTTTTCATTTAAAAAACTATTAATTCTACACACAAAATTACAAAATATTACATATGCCATATTCTGTTATACATTGTTAAACATATTCAATGAAAATAATATTTAATATTATTTCTCTATAGATAATACTAAATAGGATTAATAATAAATATATCTTGAAAAAAGACACAACAATTACATAACCCAATTAATATGAAAATAGAGTGGTGTTGGATATTTGAAAAATAATTATCCTTCGCCCCCCATTATAACCCAATAGATCATTCTTGTGTAGTAACAACCCATGATATATTATGATTTTTATCTTATATAATATTGGGTTAATTTTGTATTTCAATAATTTTTGGGACATTATTTGAAAATATTAAATCTTTAGGGTTTCTCACATCCTGTACATGGTTAGGTGTTACCATTTGGCAATAATATAAGGTTATATATAATTTTTATAGTAGAGTTTTATTTTATTGGTCCATGGTTTGGTAAACTATGTTGGTGCCCAATGCTTTCCTTGTTCCATCAACATAGTTGGCATACATTGTTTCAAATTATTCATCCTAACCTAGAGAGTTACCCAGTTTTCATTTGAAAATTATATTTCTAAATTTTAAAATATAATTTTTTTTGTTTATCATTTCCAATCCCCTCTCTATTATTTTTACCAATCCCATTGGATCCCTATAATGGGATGCACTTCTATTAACCTTCTATTTTAGATACCTTTAAATCCAATTTCATGTTTCTTCAATGTTAACAATCACTTATCCTATCCATAATCTTATTCTCAATACATTCATTGTATTTATCATATTTTCTTCATTTTGTTCATACCCTTAATTAAATATGCAAGATAGGGTATGATTTTTTGTTAATTATAACATATGTTTTGTATTTTAGAGGATATATATATATATGGGATTTCCTTACTGGTTCCGGTGTTCTCCATTTTATGTGACAATTCACAACATAATTTCATCCATTTTGATGTAGGTTTTTCTATATTTTCATGTTATTTACTAAGTCATATTATTCTTGAGTGTATGAAATTTATTTTTAATTATAGTGCAATTGTATATGATGTTTTGGATGGTAAAAAAAATTGATTCCATATAAATCTTGACTTTTTATAAATGGGTTTCCTTTTGGATATCTAATCATCATGTATATAAATAATACATCATTATAGATGAATATTTAATATATATCACAATAATACACATCTAAGAACCATAAAATATTGTTGCATTTGGAACCTAGACACATAATCAAATAATTTGTAAAAAATCTTCAACATTTCTGATTAATTTTCTTCTAACTTGGTTCCCTTATAGACTAATAATACTTAATAACTTTAATTATAACCCAATTATTGGAAACATCAAAAATGAGTTAGATCAGCTACTCAATAAGGTTAAACATAAGTGATAAAAATTGATAATCATAAATGAGAATAAATTAATCCCATGGGTATGGAAGCATAATCACGGTCCCTAAACATAATATTAAGAAAATTGTACCCAAATAAACATAGAACAACAATAACAAATCAATATATAATGATCTAATCAAAATATAACAAATGAATCATTATAACATGAAATTTCTATAGAATATAATATTAAATTAGAAATACATGATTTAAAAATTATTTAATTTGTTATGTCTTATTTCTAATACCATCATCATATGGTGGATATAGTCCCGTAATGGATTGGGTTCCCTTTAAAATCAATGACATGTTAATAAACGTGACTAATGTCTTCTCTTAATACATTTTAGGGATGTATAATTACTTATGTTCGCATCACGTAATGGACATAATCTCTTTGGAATTTGGATAACTTCCCATTCCCATTTATCTCATGAGATATAACTTTAAACAATGAATTAGAGGTATATATAATAGCAAGCCTACCCCTGAAATAATTAAATCCATAAATATGTGTTCCATGAGAACATGAAATCATTCATATTTCAATAATAAATAAAATTCTATAGGAATAGAGGGTTACATGAAATAATTAATTGAATATTTTATAAGATATCCAAATATATAAGGTGGATGGTAGAATAAGAACATATTATCATTGTAACATGAGGAGTAGGAAATGATGTTCACATAAATAAAAATACCCATTTTAATATATTTATAAATGTCCTTATAAAATAAGAATATCACTCCATTTATTTTCAAAACCATAAATAATTTATATCATTTTATAAAACCATTTTAAAACCAAAAAATATAATATTTGAAAACCATAATTCTCATAATAATTAAATAATTCTATGACATGATGAATTTTAAAAGGGAAATTTTTTTAAAATTAAACATGTGTAAAATGTTAAATAATTATTTTATATTTTTTAAATAAAAAAATATAAAATAGCCATAATTAGATATTAAACCCTATATAAGGTTATACATAAAATGAATATGGACAAAGAGAAGGAAAATTCCCCACTTAAAAGAAGAGGAGGGGATAGTTTTGATTTTAAGATTTACATTACGTAAATTATTCACCATTGGTAATAATTTTTGGTAATGAATTTCAAAATAAAGATAATAAATAGAGGAGAAGATAAAGACTATGGATTTAGTGAAAAATTCACATTAATTTCCCCTAGAAGGAAATTCATTCAAAAAAATATAGAATTTAAAAAGCCATTGGAAAGAAACACTTACAGATTTTATAATAGTTAATTCAAAGTATATTGAATGTGAGAAATTAAAAATAAGATTTAAATACCATAAATAATGATGAAATAATGATATAATACTTAGAATAGGTATCATATAAACCATATAAATAGAAACATGTGTATAATACAAAACATCTCATAAAGGCAAAATTTGATATGAAAATCCGTAAAAATTTATTTGTAATTGAATCAAAATGATTTCATGGAGCGATTCCAGAAAATACTGGTAAATATAAAGAAATAATTATTAATGAAAACGATATAATCACATTGGGTATTAAGTATTCAATATGAAATAAAAATAGGTTTATAACATGAAAATGTGCCTCAATAGATGGGAATTGAGACAGAACCCCATACCATTTTCTTCCAAATTTCATAAATTATCTTTAAAATCCTTTATATAAAAATAACCATCATAAATTATTTTTTTTCAAAATTTATTAATATCTATATAATTTTATAGTATTCAATTAGAATAATTAACTACACTTTTATTAGCTAGTTAATTTTTATATGCTTTACCGAATGTTAGTAATTTGGATTATTTCATACATGTTTTGTAATAGTAACATAAAACCCAATTATTTGATAATAAGTTATAAATTAATATAAAAAAATAAATTTAAATAATTATGTTTCAATGGAATATAAATCCACAATTTCTCTTTATGGATATAATGTGAATGGTGCATGATAATTGGTTACATGATGAACTTGTTTCATGAAATTTACTGGTATAATTAAATTAATTTATAATGGTCATAAAATTTTATTTCATCCTTTCCAAACCACTTAAATAAAAAAATTTACAACTTAATATTATATATATTCATTAGAAAAATTTAATAAACATTTATATAGGTAGGTAATGAAAAATTCAACACGCTACTCCATAGAGGTGGTAGTCAGAATGTATACGTGGATGTCTTTTATATTTTCCAAAGAATAGAATGAAATTAAAAATTGATTCATATTATATGAATTTTAATCATGTAATAAATATATTTTTTGTTCACTAAATACTTTTTTTATAATCCATGTATGGTGTAAATGAAAACAAAATATGCCTCTTCATGGAGGCGGTAGTTCACATGAATTATGTTCTCATTTTTCAAAATAAGGGAGTAGTGTGGATTATTATTTTTCTATAAACATAATTAAAATTCAGTATATGACTGATATTGATTTTTCTTATTTTAGTATGGTATTATATACTTTTAATTAAAATAATAATACCATATGAAATAAAAAAAAAATAATTAATTATGTGAATTTTATATTACTCTTAATCCTTCTTAAATTTGAGTAATCCCTTTAAAGTTGGTCTTTTTTGGTGACCAAAACCCCTAGGACTTGGAAAGTAATATTTGTTTCATGATCGAACCCATTGGGAATATTCTGGAAGGTGATAATCCATGTATCAAACCCCAATACCTCCTACAATAGGCCAAGATCTTATGACAAGCACCTAGTAAGCATATCACACAATGGGGAGGCATTAGCCTAATTAACATGTAAAAATGATCACATATTCAAAAACCAAAAATAATTAATGCTAAAATAAAATTGATACCATAATTCCAAAAAGAAATAAATCCTCTATCTGAGTATGGAAAATTAATTAAAATCATAAATGGAAAAATACAAGCACACAAAAATTGATTAAAGAGTCAAATATGTTATGAAATAGGGGTTTGTTGTCAAATGAAACATCATTATAAACATGTTTCTATACTTCCCAATATATTATACTCCTACTCCCAGTCCTACTATGACTCCATACAATGTCCAATAATATTTATAATACATTCCATGTCGGGGAAGATCCCTTGCAGGGGTGAGTATAACAATATACAGTAGGACGCCCCTAAATTACCAAACATTATTCAACAATAGACTAGTTAGATCATCATGAATTTTGTCACTAAGTATATTATAAATAGAAACAAGATCATAATAACTAGATGTCATCAATATAGAATCCATGTATTTAAGGGGGAATCAACCATACATCCATCCACATGATTCATCTCAAGGCTTTAAGGCAACACTCATTCCGAATAATCCAATCCATGAACCATTCATTCACTTATGATAGTCATACGAGATATCATTATTGTTAGATTTTTTCAAATACTTTCTCACTATATTTCTAATATCTCATCACCTAGATATGGTATCACACCTAGGACCACTAAGGGAGACCAGGAAACCTATTGGAATTGCCCTCTATGTGGGGTATTGTATGTAGGAAGATACTGTGAAACCTACTTGATTAACCTTATAGATATGGAATGAATTACCAATACATGGTGGCCACACCCTTGTCCATTCAGAGTGACACCATGAACTCTATCTGATAGTCATCCCATTCAGGTGACAACATTTCTACATTGATAGAGTAATGCCACACAATACCGTCGTAGTGATAGAGAAGGGTAACTCACTCAACTAATTTTGGTATATATTAAAACAATTTGAGGGAAAACCACCAAGATCATACCAGAGATGAAATTAGAAAAATGAGGGCTCCAATATGTCTTTAATATAGTTAACAGTGTGTCCCATAAGGGTTCACATTCTGTCTCACTAAACATGGAACCACCAATGAATCGTTCTCACATGACTTTAATTTCTAAAAAATTAGGAGTCTCCCATGAGGTACAGAAATTGTAGATGCTAGTTTAGGACTCGATATGCCATCTTGACGAATTCATGTACAATGGAATTTTCAGGTGTACTCAGGGTGTCCCTATGTACATTGAACATGTTTGAGTACTTTTTTTAAGTACATAGAGCATTCCCCACATCACATGACATGTAGGGGCCTGGGCCAAAACTAGGTGTCTAACATCATCTCATTACCATCTACCTTTTTTATGAATTGGGCCTCTTTAAACCAAGTGTGAGGGGCCACACAGGATCCTCATCATGTTATACATGTATATACCAATCAGTTCCTAAATAGTTATATAGTTTGTTACTTGTAACACATGGTGTGTTACACCACATGGATTCCTGGGTGTGTACTCAATATACATGATGAGATGGCTAGCTATGTTTAACACAAAACATCGGCCCACTACATGATGGGTGATATTTATCTCCCTAGGGAGACTCTATCCACTCCACATGGGAGACTATATGGAATGTTTTCATGAAATACATGTTGTGTAGTTGGTATTTTTCATGAATCTATGGTTCTTCAAAACTAATCCACTCATGTAGACACTTCCAATGATTCTACCTTGAATCTTTTTATATATTTTGGATCTACAATTTCCCATACTTTTCATTAATGGTATCTAGATTCTATCCGTCCAACCTTATAATAAATCCAACCTCATTTCACCATGCTACCATTTACATACAAAACTAGGAGACATGGGTCACCCAAATCTGATCTCAATCTATTATATTCTACAAAATATTCGGTTTCATAATTTATCTCAAAATATTATAGTATAGAAACAATCCTCTTGACTATATATCAAATGTGCAAGGATCCAATTTTGGGTATTCATTAATCCACTATAAAAAATGAATACCACTGATGAACATGTGTAGTTTGGGGGGATAAAACCATAAAAAATATAAAGAAGGACCCTCAAATATCGATCATATTTTCTTTTACTTGTTTTCATAGGAATGATGTGTGAATAAGAACAAATAAAATAAATCAATTCCAAAACTGTAGGAGGACAAACTCATACTGGCACAATCGGATAAACCCAAAAATCACATTATTTAGTGAATGTATTCTTGTTTATTATGGGTTAATCAAATATGGAAAATAAAACAATAGAAAAAACACCATCCATCGTGATGGATCTATATTTTGTGAATAACACGTCTATGAGTGAGAAGAAGATCACATTGTGTTCTCTATCCATCCCTCTATTCATCTCAATCCATTTGTTGGTGATCCTTTATCCTGACCCACAAAGGAACAAAGCTATCCTCTTCTTTAATATCCCAAGGTTATATGACTAACCCTGGATATTTTCCATAAAAGTGTATCTATACGGAGTTTTAGGCCATTACACTAAAACAAAAAATAAATAAATTTAATTAATATATTTTATTTCTTTTGTATGTGACTTCACTTAACAGAAAATCCTGATGAGGACAAATATTATGGATTTACTAGTGTAAAATATATCATTTAGATTCAATGGTGGTTTCATATTTCTTTCACAATAATCGTTTAAAGATTTATTCCATTATTTTATGAAAACTATAAATGTATGATATAATACATTTATTATCTTTATTATAGAAACATTGAGGCTCTGTAGGACTCATAATCTTGCGCTGTCTCAATGTATGGATCCAAAAATTCTCCATAATATTTTCCAAATTCTTAAAAAGAAAAAGGATGTTAAATTTTCCCCACATGAAAGATGTTTATACTTAAATGTAAAAATCATACTCATTACTTAGGATACTTATCACTCAACTGGGATTCTAACTCACACAAGATCATCCAAAGGATCTCATACTATCAATAAATACACTCCAAATGGAAACTCCTTCCCAAAAGTGTCTTCTAGGGTTGGTACTCAAACTGTACAGATCTCCTTGATCTTATCAAGAATGATTGTTTACCCATAATACCCACTCAACCTAGTTTAAATCATAAAATGAGTCAAGAATATGTCTCTTAAAATATTATGTCTTAAGAATTCCACGAACCGGTTATATCTATGGCCATGTGCTTTAGTAGTATTCCACCTCCACAACCTAACATAGTAACTAGGAAAAGGGTCTACGAACCCTGTAGATATCCTTTTATCCCATTAAAATCCATACAATCCTCAACAATGGTAGATCTCTTAGAACATAGGTTATCTAATTCTACGACAATGGACACTATCAATGGTCTACAAGGGACCCTAGATATTTTAACATAGTCCTCCTCCATATCTAGATGAACTCCACCCTTTATAACCATTTCAAGAAGAAACTCTACGAACCCCGGAACAGACTCCCACTGTCTTCAGCCAGTACAAAAGAGACCTACATAGTATACCATACATTTCCTCAAAGCATGAAACACTGATGATGGAGTGGTAATTATATTGATATGAAATATTCACTCATGGAAGATGATTCACGAGTTATTTCCTAAAACTAAAATGAAAACCAGAATCATGTTCACTATAACTCAAATGGTCTATGCCACCTAGACATATTCCTAGGGTAGAAACACTACTCAACTGACACCGATTCATAGGGCCACTAGTATCCTCTACATAAAAATGACATGATGTGAGCATAACATTCTAAAATTATTTTCATGGTCATTACATTAGTTCAATCTAACTCCTTCATGAAAACTCTTCCAAAACTCTCCACTATACTCAAATCTCTGATTGTAAGGTAGTTAGACAACTTGGTGTTGGTTAATGATCACTCATAGAGTGACATGACTCTTACTAAACATGGAAGAGCCAACAAAAAATCGATATTGATACTAACCCAATTAAAAATCCATAGGGGAATCTCAGTCTTTTCCTACTAACAAGTGTGATAAAAAGAGTTAACTTAACAACACTCCACAACATCATTTCCCACCAAATAGAATGCCATAGGATTTTAGTATATTTAAACCTCTCTTTGGTTTAATATTAAAGGAAAGAGTCCACCATGGTACTTTTCTCTACTGCAGGACTGGTGTCAGAATTCATCCTTGGCCTAGGATGTAATTCTCCCCCCTCAAAAAATCCATCAAGAACATGTAAAATTGATTTTTAGTCCTGAAGAACCTCATAATAGATCATCCTAAGCTGTAAATTACCAAATCACTAAGTAATTAAATGGGAAACACCCATTTACTATTGATACACTATAATATCATCTCAAAAATAGTCAACTCTAAAGAGGCCAACTACATCATCGCCTGGTTCAACAATAATATATAGAAAACGTCATTGTGAGTGTCTTCTACTAGGACCATTAAAAAGGTTGGGGCCAAAGCCTCATTTTATTATTTAAATAAAATACATATTTAAACTAGGTATAGGAAGACCCATTACATATTTCAATGGCCCAAGTCAATGTTGCCTGAATAGTAGGCTTGAAAGCCCATTTTTTGGCCTAGAGGGCCCCTCAGTGAATTGAAGATTCCCATGAACCAATCCAAGAGGAAGGACCTGATTCATGAGTCTTACAACACCTCTAGGGTGTATAACATGATGAAAGGTATCATCATTAACTCAAATAAACCATAGTGCATTTAAAAAACCACCTTCAATACATCCTCCATTCAAACCTGAAGATGGTGATAACCCATCCAGAGGTGACACACTAAGAACATATTTTCTCCTAACCACTAAATGAATAATTCATCGATAGTAACACCTTTAAATTTTTAAAGGGAGAAATCATCATCGATAGTGTGTATAGAAAACAACCCAAACATCCTAAGAGAGTATAACACTATAAGACTTTATGAATTTTTTATTTAAATATAATATCTTCAATTTCTTGTGATACATGCAATAGTGTGGTTAAACGAAACATGACGCTCTATTCAAATATTATTATTTAAACATAACCATCATATCCAATCATTTAAGATGATGAGTACAATTAATAAAAAAATAATTATGAAATTTCAATGCTTCACACATGTATAAAATATATTCAATGGTTATCTATTTTTTATATATAAATTTAAAACTATTTTAATGGGAATGGAATGTTTTCTAAAAAATTGTATTTTCAGAAAGGTAGATTAGACACACTTGGCGTAATAAATATTAAATTAATTTTTACCACATTTACTGCATTTAATTTCCATAAATAGACAACATTAATGATAAGTAAATGTTAAAATTATCTGTGGGTTATCTTTTTATAATTTTCCAAAAATAATTATATTTTAATTAATAATGAAGAATACTGATTTTTATTGAAAACTATTTTTTAAAATTATTTAAAAATTGAAATTATGTTATAATTATGTTTTAAAGACAAATTGGTTCTATTATATTATCATATGACCAATTTAGGTCATTAAAATCAATATCATATTGAATTTTTATAATAAAATTTTTTATACATAGAAGAATGTTTCACTTTAGAAAACCAATTTTTCCTCAAGTCAACAGTTTATTATTAAATTATATTCTACCCCTACTCTAAATTGAGTTTTGAAAATTTTATTCAATATTTAATATAATCATAATTTTTATTATCTAATAAGGCAAAAATATTTTTTCTCATATTTAATAGTGAATAGAAACAAATAACTGTTGTTAAGGTAAAAATGTGTTTATTAGAGGGAAGGGGTCAAAACTTGAATATAGGGGTTAAAATGACATAAATGTAGACCAAATGGCATTTTATGAAACTATTTTGACCCTATCACATTTATGGTTTGATAATTACACATTTTCGACATATTGTTTTAGAAAGATATGGGTATTACATTGTTATTTAAAAATATCCATGTCTGTCATATCCCCACTTATAAAAGCCACCCCATTTTTTCCCTTTATCACTCTTAAAAAACATTATATTGGAAAAAACATAAAAAAAACCTTTACTCAATTACCTCCAAACATATTAGATTCATTACTTGAATTCGGAAGATCTCATTATTAGGCATTAGTTAGAAACCTAATGAGGTTGTCCAAAGAATAAGTAAAATTATTAAACATGTGTATTTGTTTTATTTCTTTTTCCAACGCAATAAAACCTTATAAAACAATAAAAATATAATTAAAAAGTATCTAATATATACTTATATGTTATTATGTTAATTTAATAACCTATATCTATCTCTAATTGCATCAAATGGTAAATGAAACCGTCAATCATCTGTATGATGGACTTCAACCTCATGAACTAATGTAATTAATTTTCCATCACTACCTTACATGGATTAATATAACGACAGATTTAAAATATTTATATGATATTTATGAAAATATTATACTTTTGGGAATATTATATTACATATACATTCTTATATCCCATTCCATGTGGGATATGATAACTTCGCCAGTGTGTATGGCGGACAATAGCCTCACAAAGCTATGTCATTGTTTTTTACATAATATTTTACATTAAAGGTAGTAAGTTTAAAGATAATGAATATACATGATATTTATGATTTAAATATTCTTATAGAAATATAATATCACAACTAACTTCTTAATTTACAATCCTTTGGAAAACAATAATGTTGTCGGAATGTATGTGTGGCTGCCTCCAGCACCCAACAATGTGATATGTTTTTCCTTATATTTTTGAATAAATGATAATAAGGATTTATTGGATTAATATAATTTATATATTTGGAATAATAATTAATTGTTAAATTTTAATTAATATTTATTTTCCTTTTGGTCCATCCTTCGTGAAAAATGGAAACAATGTTCATGAGTATATACATCATATCATCTCCATGAACGATGTAATCCATATTCGATCTTTAGCCTTAAAATATTACACTAAATATTTAAATAAGTAATTTATAAGATATTTATATCATTTTTAATATTATGGATATGATTTCACCATTTTAAAATATGGGGGAAAATTTACAACACAAAAACATACATGAAAAATGAAGGAATTGCCCCATAAAATAATGAGTTTAACAAAGATTGATTAATAAAAGGGTGATAAAATGCTATATGTAAATCCGACATTGTTAGAGATATATGAGTATTACTATTTAATATATCTATACGAAATAAATATTTATTATTCAGTAGGATAAAGAAAATATAATGGAATAATAACCTATAGTAGGGTTTTCTTATATCACTTCTTCTTCCGCGAGACATTCTCCAAATTCACCACTTATCCATTTATATAGTGTACATACTAATGTAATTCATATTTTACATAATTATTGAATTTTTATTAATGATATTTATTATTTAATTTCATTTTATTTCCTTCTTTAGGAATACAAATCAAAAGTTACCAAAGTTGTAAGAGTTTTTTTTATAATCTCATCATTATTCAAGATTATGTTGGTATAAGTCTCCCTTAGGGGAATTATTTGTAATTTTTTTTAATATTTAATATATTTTATTCATCTCTTTATATTTTTGAATTTTTTTATCTGATTGTACTTTTTTTCTCAATTTGGTACTTAAAATGATCGAGAAAATATTTTTTAAAAAATAAACATTATTTTTCTCTTCGGTCAAAAATCATTTCCCATAAAAATCTACGTTTTCTCAAAAAAAAATTATATTTTTTTTAAAATGGGTTTAAACCATTCCCAAGTGATTTAATGATGAAATTTTTAACCATTCTTACTTTTTATAAAAGTTTTAATGGAATATTAATTTTATTTTTCAAACAAGTCTTATTTAGATTTTACAAGAATTTGAATAAAATTTTTATTTTAACATGAATGAAATGAATATATTCCCAAAATTAATTACCAAAAAATGTTTTAAATATTATTTTATATTATTAAAAGATTATTTTAAACTTTTTATTAAAAAATTTTTGTGAACTTTTTTTAAATATGATTATCCAAGTGAACATGTTATTTTCTTCATGATTTTTTACCGAACTTTTAATGGTATTTATATTCATCGATAAAATCAATTACTTACTATAATTTTGATTCACATAGTGTATGTTGTATGGATATCATCAATATTTTTTTTTCATGGTTTATGACCATTTTTAACGAGTATGTATAATTTTATTACCATTTACTATATTATTCTGGATAGTTTATGATTATATTTATTTGATCGGGGAAATTATTAAAATTTCATATGTTAGTTTTTCAATATGAATGTTATATTAATTATGTTTCACACTATTCATATGAGGAATGAATTTGAAATTATAATTTTTATGTTGGGCTCATTTATAGATAGCCTCTCAATTCATCTAAAATTCTAATGAGACAAATCGATCCACCAAATTTGATGTGTTTCTACCCAAATATTTAATTTGTCTTATGAATGGCATTTATAGAATGTTTTAGAAATATAGCATTATGAATTTCTTCATTTTGAAATATGTTCATTCCTTGTGATAATTCTAATGGTTATAATGTCAATGTAAAAATTTCAAGATTATGTGATAATTTATATTTCCTTATTTGATCAAAATTTATTTCTATTATATTATAATTAGGTCATTGATTAAATGGAATGTGTTTTAATATTATATCTATTCATATTGACTATTCTTATTTATTCATAAAAAAATATATTCTATTCATACTTTGACTGAGTTTCCTATATAATCCCTTTAATATGTATTATTTTAACAAGGATACACAAAATTGTTTTTTGATTGATATGAATAAATAAACTATGAGAAATATTGACCTTTTCAATGAAGGAAATGTGTTTTTTTATTATATATTTTAATTTGAATTTCTAGTATGTATTTAGTTATCCAAGTCTAAAAAACTATTTATTCCATTAGGATATGACTCCATATATCTTATTACTATGTAATAAAGTAACCAAAAGATATATTCTACCAGGGATGGGGTCATTATAATTGGTATCTAATGAAGTATAAAGAATCCTAGGGAACTAGATTTAAAAAATAATAGATTAGGGAATATAACCTTATGAATTTCTTTAATGATACATCTATATATAGGATATCACCCTACAATTTTTCTAAATCAGAGATTATATATTTTACCTAAAAATTCATCCATATCTTGTTATAATGGGTGGACGTTGTTTTGGAATAAATATACCTAGGGGTAATTACTCCAAAAAGGGCCTCATTCATGACTCGAGTGTTACCTGGTACATGACAATGATCCTTACTACAAATTTTTTTTGACACTACTAGGGGATATAATTTGGTTAATTTATGTTTTCCTTACAATCAATTATTAAGGATTGAAAATATTTTTATGATTTGAAAACCTTCCTAAGGAAACCATGTTTTTTATTATGATATTAGTTAGGGATAATATTTTCAAGTCATTTTATGTCCTTATATTGTATTTGGACTATATTATATTTCAATACTTTTTTTTCAATATATTTTGTTCTATTTTTGAATGATGGGTTTTTTAGGAAGGAATCAAAACCGTATCAATACATATACCCCATGTAAGGATTTCCCTATTAAGAAAGATATTAATGTTAGAGTTGGAGCTATAGTGAGAACTAATGAAATTATAGCCATATCATGGAAGCTTACAAAAGTTATGAGGAATATTATTTCCTATATAGATTATCCCTACTAACAACTATTCAGTATCATAATGTTATTCTTCATTAAGAATCAAAAACCTCTATCATTTAGTTAGACTAGAAATATATTTAAATATCAGAAATGGTAAATTTTCGTATATAATATATTTTTTCATTAGGAGGTAATAAAAGGTAGAAGGTTTTCATGTATGTTTATCATATTTTAGGAGTAGTAGATGAACATTTTTCAATAATTAAATTCACAAAGGATGAATAAGAGATATAAAAAATTAAATTGAAGTATTTTTAGGTACTCTTCTAGGAAAAGTATTATTCTGATGAGTAGTTAGCATATATAGAGAGACAATTCCCGAGTTTAAAATAAAATAATGATAAAAATTAGTCTCTATATTAATAAAACTTTAAAAGGATAGAAATGAATCTGATATAATACATATATAATACAAATTGTAGTATTAACACTTTATTTTATGGGGTAAAGACATTCATATAATGAAATTAGAATCTATAACATTCTCATTATATGACGAAAAAATATCTTATACTTACAAGAAATGAAAAGTGTTCACTACGTCTAATGGATTTTGTAGAATGAAATAGAAGGTATGGATGGTAGATAAAATTATGGGTAAAGGGAATAAGGTAAATAAGTATTTTCACTAATTTGATAAATGTGGAATGGAACACCTCGTTACATACTTGAATAGAATATGAGTTTTCTATGAGTGTGGAAATAAAAGACACCATGAAAATGATTGAAAGGGAAATAATGAAGTTTCCAATGATCAATAATTATACTATAAGGATATGGGGCACTATGAAAATTAATTTTCCAATATTCATGTGATTATACCAAAAAATAATCTAAGGGGGAAAGGAATAACTACTTCTATTTATAGAGATAGAGTGTAATGAGTAAAGTGAATTCATTTGGATTAAAAGAATATATGGTAGAAGTATTTTATCAATTATATTCTAGTTATTGTATTAATAAAATGTATAAGGATTATATTAAAGTACCTTTATTAAGGATTAGAAAGAAAATGATGAATACTACCAATAGAGAACAAATGAGATTTAGTGGGAACTAAATATTTTGGACAAAAACATGATTGAGGGAAAATAAACCATAACATATGGATGTTGTTGATATAATATAAATATAATGATATTTATAAGGTATAATACTAGTAACATTAAAATTAATTATTGATTTATGTTTTCTTTGATGAATTTTACTACATATTTGGATTTCTGGCATATATTCTACATCCTGAGAATTTATTTTTGGAAGATTGTTTCATTAAATTTTTATGGTGATCAAGGTATTCCGTATTTATAATGTGACATTAATATCAACTTTATGTAGTCTAGGAAATAAAATTTTTCTTTAGGGACCTACATTCTATATTTTGGGGAATTTAATTTGGTCATAAATATGTTGGATTCTTCTTAAGGTTAACTATTTATGGAATTTATTAAGGTTAACTTCATGTGTTATCAGAAATTTTTTTCTAACCATCTTGTTCTTGGATTATATATAGAGATATGAGGAATGAATTATCATTATTTAATTAAGATATGATATTTTAAATATTTATTTTAGTAATTTAGGAATAAAAATTCATTTTGTATATTCATTTCAAGGAGTAAGAGATGATGAAAGAATTGATCAAACAATAAAAGAAGGATGAAATTGAAAGAATATTTTCTAGTCTTCTCTTTCAAAAAGGTAACACAGTCCATTAAATTTTTGAAAAATTTCATTAATAAAAAATACTGTTCTATTAATTTCATTTATGTTAAATTAATGGGTTTTTATTCATCATATATTTATGGTTTTGGGTGGTTAAATTTATCATTCCAATGACCTATATCACTCCATATTAATCATTGGATATTAGTATAATGTTCTAGTTCCATGTTTTCATTTCCCACCAATGTTATCCTTCTTTGATGTCAATAAATTTTTTATTTTTTATTAACTTAATACTTATTTTTCTCTCTTATCAAAGAGAAAATATTAATAATATATTTTATGATGTGGGTTTCTATCGACGGGATTTTAAAATTTAAAACCTTTTATTATTGGGATCTAGAATAAATTGTTTGGACAAAATTTATTTAAGGAGGTATAATTTAATAGCCTAATATTTCCAAATAGAAACATCATGTTTTACAGTGTGTATAAAAAACGAAAAATATTTTGGAAGAGAGAATTAAATCCAAAAAAATTATAAATATTTCTTTAAATTCCATATCTTTGATAGCTTTTATGAACTCAATTCCAGGTTTCATCAAAACACAATAATGTATTAAAATATTATTATTTAGAAATTACCATTATAACCTAGTCGTTAAGATGAAGGATATGAATAGTAATTTCTAAATTCTATAACATATATGGTTTACTCTAATGTAAAATAAACTCAATGGTTATATATAAATTATAAAAAATAACTACCATTTGAGAGAGAGTGAAATGTTTTTTGGAAAACATTATTTTTCATAAAGACATATTACTTGTTCTTTGGGACCAAATATTAATATTAATTTTACCAATTCTCCAAGAATTAATATTATAAAATAAAATTATTTTTCAAAATATAAATGTAAAAAGTATCTTTAGGTAATTTTTTGATAATTTTCTTGAGAGATTAAAATTTTGATGAATACTAGAAATAAAGATGTTTATAGAAAATATCCTTTTCATTTAAATTATTTAAAATGATAAATTATTTATAAATTGTATTTAAAGAAATATTAGTTCAATTCCAATTGAAATTATCTAATTTAGGTCATCATAATCCATTATATATTGTATTTTGATGTAAAAATATTCTATACTTATGAGATATATTCACCTTGGAGAGCATATCTTTCATCGTGTATGCAGTTTAATTTTAAATTGGATACATAAAATTATATGAATTAAATTTCCATAAATCAATTCCATATTTAGAATCATAATGATATATATTATATTATAGTGATAACAAACGTTTTGACCCATCAAATAGTATAAGGAAAAATAAATTACCATGGTTAAGGTAAAAAGGTTTTATTTGGGGGAGTGGGTTAATGTAAAATGATAAGAGTAAAAAATGAACTAAAACATATGAAAAGAAATTTTATAGTAGTATTGATACCTTATCACCTGTAATATTTTCATAATGATACAATTATTTAGGATTTTTTAGGATAAAACCTTTGGTAACACATTTTCATTTTGAAAATTCAATGTGTGTCTTCTCCACCACTTATAAAAGGATACCCACTATCCTAAGATATTAAATCATTTCAAACCATTTGGTTAATCCAATAACTTAAAAATTCAATTACATTATTCCATCTATACATCATATAGTCCTTAGTTTTATTAGTAATCCCTCTTAAAATGTGGTAGTTATAAACCTAAAGAGGTACTCCAAAGAAGGGGTAAAATTCTTAAACATGCACATGTGTTTTATATTGTATTATACCTCATTAAAATAATCATAAAATATGATGAAATAATATAATAAGTATCTAGATTATTCATAAATATATTTTTTAATTTCATAACCTAGATCCATCTACACATCAATCAAATGGGAATAAAAATCATTGACTGTGTGTATAAAAGACTACTGCCTCTTGAACCAATGAAATTCATATTCCATCACCACCATTGATGTATGGATATAATAATGGATTTAAAATATTTATATAGTATTTATTACATTTTTAAACTTCTGTAACAAATATATTATATATACCTTCTTACCGTCCTTTTCGTGGTAGATATGATAATGTCACTAATGTGTATGACATACTACCACCTCACGAAGAAATGTGATTTGTTTTTCGTATATGGTTTACACAAAAGGTTTTAAAATAAAATTTAATGAATATTTTTTACATATATTAACTAAAATTTATTCTATAACTATAATATCACATATTATTTCGTGCAACCAAATCTGTTGAAAAACAATACATGTACTCATACGTACGTGTGGACTACTACTTCCCCTTAGTGATGTCAAATTATTTTCAATTTATTTTTACATGGATGAAAAAAATATTTATTTGATTAATATAATTCTAGTATATGACATTATAATGATTACTTAAAGAGTAATTTATATTTATTTTCCATTCATTCCATTTATTTAGAAAAATGATAAGAATGTTCATGCGTATGTATGATCTACAATCTCTATAAACATTGTAATGCATTTTCTATTTCATACATTAATAGATAACTATAAATAAATATATAATAATATATAAGATATCTATATAATTATTAACATATCTGATATTATGTAACCATGAACAAATTAAAAGTATCAAAATTTCCAAACAAAAAATACATAACAATGGAACAATTAACACAAAAAAAATGATTTTTAAAATGAGTTGTTAATAAATTGGTGATAAGAGACTATAAGTAAATCATATATGATATGATATAGAAGAGTATTGTTATTTAATATATGTATAATAAATCTATATTTATTATACAAGATATTTTGACATATATTAAGAAAGTCAAACCTAACTCAAGGGTTTTCTCATCTCACATAAAATTCTATGTACAATACATCATATTCACCAATTATTACTTTGTATAGAATATATAATACTTCTTTTGATACATTATATAATGAAATTATTATTCTTCTTGGTATTTATTGTTTCATTGGATGTTATTTATTTCATTTTACTTATGATTCAAATTTTTGTAGAGTGATAAGGGTTTTTTATAAATAACATCATTATTTAGGATTTTTTTGGTTAAGTATTCCATGGTGTAATTATTTTATATTTCCATATAATGTTCAATATTTTTTAATATAATTTTTTTATTCATGAATATGTAATATTACCATTTATTACTATTTGTTACTTAAAATGATTGAGTAAACATTTTTAAGAAAATCTTACATTATATCTCTATTTCGTCAAAAATCAATTTTTATAAAATATTGGTTACAATAATGTATTTTTAATTTTTGAAAACTTTTTAAATTTATGAATTGGATGTTTTATTGCCCACATTTTTCGTTTTACCCAATGTTTTTAAATATATATTCATGTTTTTTCAGAACAAGGATGGTTTGGATTTGACCAAAAATTTAATGGAATATTTTTTATACATGTATGGAATGCACATAATTTCCAAATATCATGTCCAATCACTAATTTAAAAAATATTTTATAATTTCCAATTATTATTTTAAAATAAAATTATTTTCAAAATGTTTTGTGAATTTTTTTAAAAAGTTCATTTTCAAATTACATTGAGTTTTTGTTAAGAATGTTTTAAATGAAATTAGTTGGTATTTCTATTTGTATAGATGAATGTGAAAATTTTATTGAAGAAAGGGAGATCCAAGACATGGAGTAGAAAATACTTTAAGGGAGATTAAAATAGTGGAGCCAAAGCACATAAGATCTACCAAATTTATTACATTAATGGAGAAGAGAAGCCATACTAGAGAAATGGTGGAATGGTGATCCTAGCTTCCCTTGGAGGCAATCCAATCACCCATGAAGTTTCCTTCTCTCCATGTGTGGGTAAGTTAGGCTTTCTCAATAAGGATTAAACCTCCGTGGATTACATAAAAGATAGACCAGGAACTCTGTCACATTCCTTGTTGTGTGTTGAAGAGGATCGACAATTCAGTTTCAACAGCTTCCACCATGATATTAGAGGAGAGGTAGATCTCAAGCCCATTCAACATCATTCTAGCTTCTTATATAAGGTATTTTCCTTTCCCATATATGTTTTTGAAGTCTATGACCACATAGCCATTGGGATCCCACACAACACCACCTTCATTCATGAGGTTACAACTCAAGGAGCCGTCGATGTTGAGTTTCAGCCAATAGCTCAGAGGCCTCTAGTGAACCCATTTTCCCAAACAAGGAACCCTATGGATGACTGGGGCATTTGAAATCCCACTTAAAATGATCCTTATGGTGATAGAGTAATCCAAATTCCTAACAATATACCCTAGTTTGACCGCAAGATAGCTGGACCAAATTCTAATGGCCATGATTGAATAGATGGATCCCTCCAAACATGACTTATTCCTGGTATTCCATACCGTCATGTGGCCCGTGATAGGGAGGATGGTCTCCACATACTGTTCATGAATCTTTGGGAAGGCCCCTTGAAACCAATCCTGGAGAAAGGAGTTTCCCCTTCCCCCTAAAGGACTGAAACCATCAAGGTCACCGATGCTTCACTGAACATCATTGGCCCAGTCTCTCTCAAAGAACCGATTTTCAGAAAATTCCAATTTTGGGTTACGAATTAAAAATCACTTATAAGTGAGATGGATAAATTACCTAAAGATCTCTTTATTCATTATGATGACATTGTCCCTTATACTCTAGAAAGGATGTGAAATTTTATCGGGATATGTCTACCCCACAAAATTTGTCCTGTGAATGGCGCTCAGATGGTTCTTTGGTGATATCTAAAATACTTGGATGAGAATTCTTCTGACACATTGCCAGTGAACACTAGCCAATACTGAACATGCATGAGGGTGATTCCTTCAAGTATTGTATGTTGAGAAGCATTCATAGTGGATTTCATGAGAATGAGGTAAACATTAGATTTTGAAAAAGAAATATAAGGAGTATGGCATTAATGGAAATTGAGGGAAGATACAGACCAATTATCAAGATAGCGGCTGATATCTTCTCACTCCACAATCCTGAGGGAGTGATACTGCATGTATGGGGGATGACCCTAAAGATTCTTCCAATGGAATGATACCCTACCACTATTATTATCAGTATCACTACAATAATTCTTATAGATGATGAAACCCCATACATACCTGCCCTCCAAAGCCTCCCACGAAAGCTTATCATGAAGGCTGTGGATGGAGGAAAAGACACTCTTGAGACCCAACCCCTTCCTCAATGGGCCTGACTAGACTATTCCAGGATGTCCAGTGGAAGTGGCACTCAATGTGGGCCTCGTAGATGAAATAATTCATGGTCTTTTCAATATTAAAAACCATAATTTTAGGTACATTATGAATGGAAATTGCAACATGGGGATGGAAGAGAGGACGCATTTGATCAGTTTGCTCCGACCACTGAAATCAATGAACCTAATCTTATAGTTTTTTATGCGACCAATGATTTTAGCAACAAGGGGGGTCAAAATGATGGATCAGAGGCCTTCTAGGTGAAATATCTGTACCCAAGTATTCCATTGAGAATAATTTCCTCCGGATCCTCAGAAAATCCTCTCACTCAGGGCATGACTCTCCGACCACATTTTTGAAAAATAAACCCCACTCTAATCATATCTAATGCACATCCCACTCAGGATACAGTACTCTTGAAAGACCCGAGTGATCCCCCTAATGGATGTCCTACTACCATTGGTGAGAATAAGGATTTATTCAACAATAAAGAGATGATATATTCCATAAAAATTACAACTTCCTCAAAAATAAGAATATTCCTAATAAGAATATGGTTAGAGAGAAACCAGCTTAAAAAGTTTTTTTGTAAGGGTAAAGGTGGTTGGGGAAAGGGGGTATCCCTGTCTTAGGGCATACACCGACATAATGGGACCACACATTCTCTCCATGAAGGATATGGCAAACCAGGGGGAGCTGTAGCACTAGAATAAGCGGTTAGAAACTGAAGGCAAGAGGCCCATCCGAGACCGGACATTAAGAATAAAGCGCCACTCAACACTGCCGCAATCCTTATCAATGTCATGTTTAATGGTGATGTTAGATCCAGGGGTTTTCCTATTAATCTCAGCAACCCTCTCCAGGGCATGAGAAATGTCCTCTTGAGGATACCACCCTTTGATGAAACCATGTTGTTCTACTACAACTCATTCACCCAAATATAGAGATAGTCTCTTATTGAGGACACTAGCAATAACCTTGTATGAAAAGTTATACAAGATTATTATCCTAACGTGCCTAATATAAGAAGGGACCTTTACATTGTGGATGGTAATGAGTTTATCAACATTTTCCACCAATGGAAGGTTTCCCCTTCAAAAGAAGTCAAAAATACAGTTCACATGATCATACTTGACCAGATCCCAGAATGTAATATAGAATGATCTAGGGAAACCATAAGGCCTTGGGGCACAGTTGTAGTTGTTGGAGTTGAGATCCTTACAGATTTTATTCACATTAGGGAGCCTCCCAATATCTTAATTGATTCATTCAAGGACCACTCTAGGAATGGACTCCTAAAGAATGGATTGGCCGCTCAGGAACCCAAGAGGCATAGTTGGATTCACACCAGAAAAGAGATATGTGAAGGGATAAATAAAGATACTCCACACCCCAATCAGGTCACTCATAGTAGAGACATCATCAAGACAGATGTTGTGGATGGAGGTCTGCTTCTTCTCCTTGAGGCATGCATAAAACAATGTAGTGTTTATATCCTTATATATTAACATAAGTTGTTTGGATATTTCCTGGGATTATGCTCTTGATCTAGCAGTAGGCAAGAAAAGGAAGTCTTCAAGTCATCCATGATGTGAATAATATATCATTATTCATGACATTTTTTAGCCTAGTCACTGCCTCCTTGATTTAATGTTCAATCTTGGATAAGTCTTGATAACATGCACAATGAACCATAATCCTGAAATTGATGTCCTCACAAATCCTCTTGCGTTTCCTATGAAATCCATCCCGCATAGCATCCTATACCTACTTAATTCAGAAGGCCTGGACCATGGAGATGAAATCAAAATCATAATTCTATGATAGAGATAAGAATAACTTACTTGGTGGCCTTCCACCATTGGAAATCTGAATCAATAATGGAGAATGATCTGATAGGGCTCTTGCAAGATATGTGACATTTTTGATGAGGAAAGAAGAAATGGCATGAATGTTTTCTAGACAGCTATAAAGACTACACCATGTTTGATGGTATCCCCAATGGTTGTTACACCATGTAAACCTATCACCTAAAAAACCCAGATCCACCAATCCCTTTCTACTGTAGAAATCTGAAAACTCTTGCATATCATTCGTAAAATAAATACCACCACACTTATTCTCAAAATGTTTCATGATCGTATTTAAATCCATGCCGATGAACCAATGATGGAGGCTTGGGTCTAAGTTATCGAGATCATTCTTGATCAGGTTTAAGGAACCCAAATCACATTTTGCATACACAAGGGTGGGGATGAAAGACACATTTCCTTCAGTGACTGAAACAATTATAAATAGGTTTGAGGATATAATTGGATCAATTGGAAGGTGATTTCTCCAAAAGATCCATATATTATGGTTGAGAGGTTCACCATGCATAATTTGATTTAAGACCATCCTCTAGGAAAAAATAGATTCCATTGTGTGGGCATGTTTATGCTTGAGAAAAAAAACTAAAGATATCTTATTCTTGGAGGTTCTGATATATAAAAAATCAGACATCACCCAGGCACTGAGCCCTCGGGTATTCCATACAATAAGTTAAATCATTTAAAAAGTGGGAACCTTGATTTGGCCCCATACCTGGCATAGATGATGGAATATTGAGAGGGGAGAGAGGCTTGTCACATGGATTGAGTCATAGTGTGGATTCCACCCATTAGAGCTGATGGAAGAGGGATTGGGTGGGATCCATTATCATTAGCTAGTCCCAACAAGGTCAAGAAGTTAGGGGTAAGGAATTGTGAAGGAGAGCCCAGGGGGGGACGGGGTGGGGGGGGGGGGGTGGATATGATGAAATACACTAGAGGAAGAGAGGTGGAACTCATGATATTCCAACAAGGAAGGGCTATATTGAGTGGAGATCCAGGATGCATAGGGAAAATGGGGCCACCGGTGGGAAGAAGGAAGCCCCATGTTGAGGGATATGGGGTGGGGGAGGCATGAAGAGGATAAGGACCGGGAACTGACCTGAAGGTGGTGGAGGGGAACATCAACATGAAAAGAAGAGACACTATGTGAGGAAGGAGTACCTAGAGGGGGAGGAGGGAGGGATGAGGAACTGGCCCCAAATGCATCTTGTAGGGACTAGATAAGGTCTCTGGGTGAGGGCTGATCACCCCCAACATCGGGGGTTGGAGTGGATGGGCATGACTAAATAAATCTCCACTCTAAATCAGCATTAGAATGCATGTGGAAGGAATATCATAAGGGGGGAAGGTTGGGATATAAAAAGTACTGGCACCAAAATTCAACAAAAAATTATTTTACTTTTGATGCAACATGAATATTTTTTATTGATAGTTTTTTATTATTTCTTGGGTTAGTTTATAACCAGTTTTAATGGGGATGTACCATTTACATACTATACACCATATTATTTTGGATTGTTTATGATTAATTATATATGATTTGGTTATGTAATAAAATTTCTTATATGAGTTTTAAAATATGAATGTTTCTGTAGATTATGTTTCACCAGTTTGATATGAGTAATTAATTGAATCTTGTATGTGATTCTTGGGGTTTGGTTATAGATATCCCGTCAATGCATCGATAGATCACATGAGACAAATCATGTTACAAAATTAGATGTGTTTCTACCCATATATTTAATCTATCTTATCAAAGGTATTGAATGTATGTTTTATAATTCTAGAATTATTCATTCTATTATTTGGAGATTAGTAATTTTCTTGTGATTAGTTGATTAGTTATAATATCCATGGATAAGATTCAATATTATGTGAATAATTTATATAGATTTAATTGATCATCATTAATTTGTACTATAAAATCATCAGGTTATTGATTGAATGGCATGCGTTTTAGTTATTTACCTTTTTATATTTACTATACTTATTTATTTATGATAACATCCATCACACACATACCCTTACAGAGAATACGAGATCACTCATTTGACATGATTTATTTTTCCTAAGATACTAAGATCTGTATTGTGATGGATATGAACGTAATTCAATGAGGAATAATGGAGTAATCAAATAAAAATCATTCTATATTTTATGTTTTCAATTATAATCTGAATTTAAACTAAAATACAATTTTTTGTGACACATAAAATTGATTATGATTAAATATGATTTTATAGTCTAGGTAAGATCATACGATGTCTCTCAAGGTGTGTTGTTTTTAAGGTGTGTAATTTATTTAAAAACCAAAAAATAGTGGTTGGATGTGAAAATTGTTTAAAAAATAAAATGTAATAATTAAAAGAGTTTAATGGTTGAGAAAATATGTTGGTTTTGGAAAATATGAGATGAAGGGTTCATTGTGATTTCACTACACACATTTAAAGATAAACTTTAATTGAGATTAATTATGGTTTGATGTATGTATTCAGTTGAAATAAATCAGAAACCCATTTACTTTCCAAGATTTTATATCAATTCATATTGAACCAAACAAAACATAACAATAATATAGTCAAGATCCACATGTTATGCATTGTATAATAAATAAAAAATAAATTGAAATGAAAATTTAGTGGGGGAATAAAATGATTCTTATGTTTTCCAATAATTGCAACACAAGAAACACACTCAAAACATCACAATGATAACATAAAAGTAATGTGAATTCCATTAGGATTAATAAAAATAGGCATTAAAACATGAATCAAAGTTATATAATTTTGAATGAAATTTTTTCAAACCAAAAATACATCAAACTAGTACCAGTATAAGTGTCAGAACTCCATTTACAATATAAGTGGCTCCCTCACAATGAACATAGACCATTTAACCTGACATTGAGATGGGGATGAAGCTCGAGTGGATCTCATTCTTCCTCCTTTATTACCCTATTAGTATAGGGTCATACTACAATTCTATGAAAATTAGTTGACTCCTATGTAACTCCAGAATGGATAAACGTTACACGTTTGTTGAACATACAAATAGGGTGCCCGAGGTGCCATTTTATAGGCAAAATGGAATGTGGTTGTGAACTTCTAGTTATCTAGAAACCAATTGCACCATGGTTTTGAGTATCCAAAAAGTCTTATATTGGTTTGGAGAAAACCAAAAAGTTATTTCAATACATCTTTTATAAATCCATATAAAATTTGGCTCTATTTGGATAATTTTTGACCGAGATATAAAAGAAATATAGAACACAAAATTTGACTTTGGGAAAATTAGGTTATTGTGATAGATTAGTTTGGATGGGCCCATAAATTGACGAATTGTAATTGTACGCCTTCATAAGAGTTCTAGGATATTTAATTTTGGATCCCTGAAAAAATGTTACAACCATATAAATGCATGGATTTATTGTATTGTGCATTTTTTTCAATATGGGTTCTTGGGATACTATGTAGTTTGGACCTTTTTTTCATCAACCTCACCCGGGCCCTCCAAATCATCTATAAAAACAATGAAAACATTAATATATTTTAAATATCCATTTTTATCAGTCATTAAAAGATGAATAAAAAATTTAGGGAATCTTGTTATTAAATTTAGAGTTCATGATAAAAACTCAATTCAATAAAGCTGTGTAAGGGTGAAATAAGACACTGATTCGTAGTGCGATTACACCCCCATACCTTAACATTTTCCATCATGGGGAAAGTCAAAAAAATAGGAATGGGGATATTCATAACTTCATGAAGATTTATCATTTAATATATAATTCATGAAAGCATTGGATCATAGGAAAAATCACACCATGGATTTATTCATAGTTATCATGGAAAAAGATGTCTCATAAATTATATTATAATGAAATTCTAAGATGATCATGATACCAGATAGATTAAATAATTAAAAACATAAAAATGTCACTAATTATCCCTGTGTGAGTGTGAAAAACATTACATCGTATTATTTAAATTGTCAATCCAGAAAATATAAGTTATTTTACAATATGTATGCTTAAATAAATCAATGAACCAAACCTTCCAAAATTAGTTTTAATAATGTTTCAAGACCCTCTCAATTAAGACCACTAAGAAGTACAACCTCATGATCCCAACTAATATACCCCCATAGTTTTTCAATTTCATCACATCCACTCATTTATGATTCTTTTTGTGGTTGTTTTTTTAAAAATTTTACCTGGAAAAAATCATACACTCGTTTTAAAACCCCGATTTGAACTCCTACTGACCATAATTTTAATTGATATATCAAAATAAATGGTTATGTAATATAGGATTGTGACCTTCCCAAGAAACAACCCATGTTTTTCTGTATATTATTCACTATTTACTACTACTTTTTTTATTTTATATTTGTATTGCATAAAACACTCTGATTAAAATTACACACGCATAGGTCCATCTGGTAAAGTAATAAAACAGATTAAGTAAGTAATTAAAGTATTAAAAAATCATTATGGAAAGCTAATAAATTCAATCCAAACTTATATTAACATTATATTAAGTAATAAATATTCAAACCTCATGGTTTGGTGAAAAAAACTATGGAGAAATTATGTGGCACAATTTCCCCATAAACTACTCGCATAGTGGGTACCATTCTTCTCAAAGGTTCAAAAATTATACAAATTTTTATATAATCTATAAACAACAAATTTAATTGAAAAAAAGACACCTCAATATTAATATCATGCTAAAAAGAATTCGTCGTTGATTTTTTTTAAATTTTAATACAACATGAAATAATTAAATTCTTAATGTATTTTCAATAACATCCATGATTAAGTGGGACTCTTTTTCCATGATTATGTGGGTATAAAAATTGAATATTTTAATATAAATGTGTTATGGGAAAGTAAAAAATACTATCCAAAGAGAAAAAACATTAAAATAAAGAATTATGGAAAAATTTCCTATCCCAAGAATATAACACACACCTAGAGTATGCGGTTTCCTTATTGTAATAAAAGAGAATGTGGGAAGGAAGGATAATCCATGGTGGGTGTGATTTGTATACTTCGTCTTGATCATGGGGTTCCTCTATAAGGGACTCGATAATGTTGTGATTGATTTCCTTCAGCCAATTCCCATTGACAGCGATGGTTTTTTTTGTTTGTTCATTTTTAAGCTGAACAACCCTAAATGGATAAACATTAGTAATAGTGTATGGGGAAAACTATTGAGAATGAAGCTTAAATAGATGAAAATCAAGACCTGAATTTTAAAGGAGGAACTTAATCGCAACATTTATTTGATGATGAAGTATGAGGAAATCGTGGGAATCCATGGTTAGCTTCTTATAGATATAGGAGTTCTCATAATAATCTAGGCACATTTACTACAACTCCTGAATCTAAAATTTTTTCTACTAACCTCCATTAAAATGATTATAATTTCATTATATAATCACAAAATATGTTCTATTATCCTTATTAATAGGGAGATGAAAACTATTTCTAAAAAACTAGTTTATATGGTAACATTCCAAATAGAGTATTAAAGGTAGTATCGTAATACGATAATAAATCATTAAGTCTAAGAATCCAATATATTCCATTGGGATGAAAATAAAATTTCAATAATTTTTTTACATATTTATTTGAAACCTCATAGTTTACAATGGTTTATGGGTGATATAAAGTAGAGACCTGATTACCAACCCCATTATAATGCAAAAGTGGATTCATTATTTAGTTGAAGAAATGAGAACCCTTATGTAAGATGATGAAACTAGTTAATACAGATTTACAATAAACATGGGTTCTCAGAAATTCAATAGAATATTTGGAATCATTTGTCCCCATGGATCTTTCCTCTACCCCTTTTTATATTTAAGCAAATGATTGAATAATATACCAGTTACTAAATGAATTGGAGAAAAATAACATAATGTAAATTCCATAAACATAAAAAATGTTAATAATGAGAAAGGGTTGTTGTGGAAATTCATTTATTTTAGAGACATTTCCCAATATTTTATAGTGGGAAATAGAGTTAAAGAAATCACAGGAATACATAAATAATGTTGTCTAAAAGAGTCTATAATCGACGAAATTTCATGCGGTCCATTGTAGAGAAATATGGCCCCCATAATCCAGAGTTTGAAAAACCCAAATGATAGACTAAAACATTCTATCATGAACAAAATTATAGTGGAATTGATCACTAAAGGTGCGCCAATGGCAGGGGTCATAAAATATTTACCAACATGACTCATGTTTCAAAAGACCAACATGTTTTTTTGATGAAATTTGCAAGAATTCAAGATACTGCCAAATAATTTTCAATTTTTGTGTACGAAGGATTAAATATTATACTCGGTATGATTAATCGGCAGGAAGAATATCAATTATGGGAATACCGGGGGATGAATCAATGTCATAGGATTGAAGGATCCTACATATATGTTCATCCATCACAGTCTTTTCTCCTTTTTAATAGAAATATTGTTTATTAAATACATGAAGAAAGAGAATCTAGAAAATGAGATGTGGTTTGGATTCAAATTTTTATGGAGAGACAAGATGGTTTTATGGTCTTAGACCAAAATTTAATAGGACTAAAATATTTATAAACAACATTTTTCAATGGAATAAAAATGGAAATTTATTCTTCTTCAGTTGAGGGGTATTGTTCTGGGGTAGGGTCTAGTGTGTGTGAGGTATAGGCGATGACATATGGATCGTAATTAAATTGTTGTGATAATACTGTTCTAACCTCAAAATTAAAGGAATCACACATGCGCTCAAATGGTAAATCCTTCTGAGGAAATTCGATTAATGTGGTTTATGTGAGACTCTATTTTAATTTATAAAAAGCTTCTTCACATTCTTAATAACAAAATTATTTTTATTTTTGGAGTCTGTGGGAGAGGGGGAGTGCAATATTACAAAATTCACAAATGAAAAAATGGAAAATCCAAAATGGCCTAGAAAATTCCTCTCATATGAAATATTTTTATGGAATGGAAGGGAAGAAATCATTTCTACTTTTGGTCTCTCTACTTGAATATGATCCCCATAAATGACATTCTTATGTACTACACCTTTTCAAATCATGAAAAGTCACTTTTTATAATTTAATAAAATACAACTCTCAACATAGTTACATTTGATAGAACCAAGACTACCCAATAATTCATCCAAAAAGGATAGATAAATAGTGAAATAATCAATTAATACTTCAACACAATTGTCCTGGTAATTCAAAAAATACAAACCATACATCACTTGAAATTACTCAATCCATTGTACAAACCAAGTGGCATCCTCCTATTTACAAATGTGCCAAATGGGAATGTAAAGGTTGTCTCTTTCTTGATCCTTGAGGTAAATATGTATATAAAATTACACATAACACCCATCCATTAAATAGTAATGGGACTTCCCCATGAACCTCTATAACATCTGGTAAGAGAACAATAATGGGAAATCATCATTTCTAGTGTTTTGGTTTGTTCTGTGATAGTCTATATAGGGACACCAACTATTCAGCACACAGGTTGGGACTAATTCATTATTTTCATTTTAAGTTACATTATTTTAGTTTTTTTACGAAGTACCTACTCCATAATATTCCATTGAATTTTAGATATGGTGTAAATGATTCTAGAAGACAATAATTTTGTTACCTACTTTTTTAAAACAGCTAGGAGGTTTGGCTTTAGAAGATGGTAATCTTGCCTCACTAGTATATCCTCTTCATTAAATAATATGTGATGCATGAAAAATGATGGGTTAATACCATGAATTTTAGCAAGTTTCCATCCCAATGTTTTTTATAATCCATCAAAAGATAATGCAATCAAAATCAATATACAAATGGAGTGAACTAGCAATGATGATAAAGAACCTGTTTCCATTTTGAAGATATGAATATTTAAAAATTTTAGTTAATGGTTTATGTTATAATTCAGGGGGTTTTGGAAAGATATGAGTGATATTGAAAGTGATAGGACATTGATCACATCTAACTGATCAATGGTAACATCCTCAAATGAAGAATTATCTTTTCCAAGCTTATCAGTATAATCAATGGCGATGGTATCTCTAGTGTTCAAGAAATAATCAATTAACAATCATGCATTTATTTTATCTTGACCACTAAAATATACAATTAATGATTCATTAACTATAATTTAAATAAATAAAGAGAACTCAAAAAATAGATCAAGGGATAGCAATTTTTTTACCAACATATGGTAGTCCAATAATAGATTTTATTGAATGGGATGAATTCTCTTCTGATGGTTTCTTTATGGAATCAAGGATGTTAAAGTGGAAAATGTCACCGCCAAAATCCATAGTTAATGTGCCATTTTAGACATTATTTATTGTGTTTATAGTTTTTATTAACGGCCTCCCCAATAAAATCAGGGCATGTTAATTCATCCCATTATATTCTATTTTAAGCACATAAAAATCAGCAAGAAAAATTAAAATTTTTACCCACAAAATATCATACTCTAACACACCAGCAGGGCATGCACTACTATGATTTTATAGTTTGAAAAAAATTATTGTGGTATTGTGTTCCCAAACATAAAATTAAAAGAAAATAGAGAGTGGAATTATATTTATATAAGCACCAAAATAAAGAATAACATTGGAATATAAATACTCACTCCTGGTGCATGGAATTGGGAATAATCCAAGATCGTTGAATATGGTGGGATTTAATGGAACTATCAATGATGATACATTATTCCCAAAGATCACCATTTGATAAAAATTAATTCTACTTCTATGAGTATTCATATCCTTTTGAAAATGGTGTCTCATGGAATTTTCATTATGAATCAATCATGAGAACGTAAACATATAATTTTTGAATGTTCCCATGATTTATTCATTATGATACTATTTTTTTAATTTTATTTGGTAGAATTTTGATGGAAATAGAAGAGGAATAGTTGGTCTAGGTGACTCATCAATAGATGCACTCTTCTCTTTTGCAGGGCCTCTCTCAGGTCAATGTTCATCCTCATTTGGACCATTTTTGAGGCTGGGATGGGGGTTTACTCAGGATGGGATGACTCTATTGGAGGGGTAATTTGGATTTTATGTTGTGTTCCACTACAAGGGCTGATGTAACTAACATTTCTCTCATCCCTTAGGTTGTCTAGTGGTTTAGAGGGTAGTTTACCTGACCCATGACTTTGGGTTTCCCACACGTAGTAGGAAAGTTACCCTAATTGGGTTTTTAGATCATATATGGTAGTTTAGGTGGTCTGTTGGAATTGGAGGTTATTAGAATCCATTTGTTTCATATTGTACTCTATGATAGTATTGGGTTTTGAAGAGGTTTACGAGAAACATCTTTGTGGCGGACTTGGATTTCATGGTGGAGGTGGATGACTATTATACCCTAGTTATCTCCATGGTTGTTGAGATTGGTTGGAATACCTTATTTTCTATAGGCTTGGATTTATTTCCATGAAGGGATGGATTAAAAGTAGGGCTCTTTCCTAAAGCTTTGGTCATAGGGGAGGCATGGGATTATTGCCTCACAACTCTTAGAAGTTTCTCTTAGTTGAGGGAATTGGTTAAAATAGTGGGTGTCATAAAAATATATTCCACAACGGATGGGAGGAGGAGATTGAGATTTCCCTTTGGAATGAGAAAGTTTCTAGAGAAGAGTACATACCCCTCTGAACTTATTTTCCAAATTCTTATCATACTCATAAAACAATAGCTCATGGACACCTAGAATTTGTATATTGGACCATGAACTAAATTGATGAGTGTTTGATGCCATTTTCTCAATGTAGTTCCTTGAAATGATTAATATTTTAACAACTAGTTAACCACCTACAATAGTATCAATCATGTTTTTATAAATTGGAAGGAATCATTCATAAGAATAATATATTAAAAATTAATCATTTATTTGGTGGTGTGGGAAACATGAACTAATACATTTAAATCATCTACATATTCATGCACCGTTTACCCTTTTGATTGTATTATACCCCAAATTTATTTCCTTATTATTTTATTTTGAGCAACTGGGAAATATTTTTTCAATAAAAAGGCATTTCATGTTCTCTTGTCCTTTAATTGGGGAATTAACATAATATAGCCAATCTGTTACCATCTCCTCTAATGAAAAAGTGAATTCCCTAATCATTACATGATCTTCAGCCCCATTAGCATGTTTTAAGGTATAACAAACAATATGAAATTCTTATAAGTTCTTATTTGGATATTCTATAGCCAGACCATGGAATATTGGTCATAATTGAATTAATCTAGATTTAAGTTCAAAAATGTGTGCCTCCCCTTGTATTTTAATGTTTTAAGGATGTATCTATAAATCAGGGGTGGTTAGTTATTTTAATTTTTGGTGTCTTTCATCCATATTATGAATGTTTATTTTAGTCATTATATTTGATTTTGAATAATAATAAGCATCAAAAAGTGTGGTAATGTTTTGTGTGTCCTCATTTAATGTATAATTCAATGCTTCTTGGAGTCGATGATGTAAGATCCTATCACGTTCAGGATTGAAAGGAATTATTTCTTCCAATGAAGATAAAATCAGGAAAAAGACATATAAAAGGAATATTTTTCTAAATTAACTAAATAAATGTAATGTAATAAAATAAGAATTTTTTTTAAAAACAAATACACAATGTTTTTATAAAAAACACACAAAAACAAAATCTCTCCCTTGAAACAATTCCAAAATTTGTAAGTGTTCTCATAAAACTTCAAAATGATTGTGATTTAAAGATGATTTTATATTATAAGTAATACCCTATTTTTTATATCAAGGAGTTTTGGATGTTTAATGTGTATATTTTTTTAAAAAAATACTAAAAGATGGGGTGATTTTGAAAAAAATTAAAAATAGGATAACCTAATTTAAAGAGTTTAATGGATGAAAAAACAAGTGGATTTTAAAAAATATGAGAATAAGGGATCATTGTGAGTTCAGTTCACACATTTAATGTTTATCATTCTTATATTTTAATTATTGTTTGAAGTAATTATTTGGTTTAAATTAATCAAAAACTTGATTATTTTTCTATCTTTTATATCAGTTCATGTTGAACCAAACAATCATATTGTCATGGTCCAAACCATACACATGGTATAATAAAATCAAAATCAGGTGGAAATATCAATTAAGTGGTGAATAAAGTATTCTTTTACAGTCCAATCAGTGCAAAAAAAGGCACACACACAAAACATCACACCGATCAGGTAAAAGTTAAGAGCATTCCATTTTTTTAATCAGAAAAATAAAAAATGGTTAAAATTAAGATAATTAGGAATGAAATGTTTTAAATCCCAATATGAATATAAATAGTAGTAGTACATTTACCGGAACACACATTACCATGTGGTTATCTCCATCATAATGAACACCTTCCATTTATCCTAACATCAAGAGGAGGAGGAAGCTCATGTGGATCTCCACATTCTTATTCGATCCATCAATGAGGATAGGGAACTCTTGAACTTCCAGGATGGGGATAAAAATCCCATGGAACTAAAAAATGGTAGCGCTTCACTCCATGGTTAATCATATGAATATGGTGCACATGGTTCCATTTTATAAGCAATGCGGAAGGTTGTTTTGGGCCCCAATATTTTGAGAAAAAATATTCCCCATGGTTTTGAGTGGATAAAAATTATTATCTCACAAGAGAGAAAAATAAAAAGTTGGTTCCCCACATAATGACTAGTGTGATGGAAAATTTGGTTCCATTTATAATAATAAATCCCATTATATGAAAGAAATACAAAACACAACATTTGACTTCGGGTAGATTCTACTCCCTAGAAAGATTAGTTTTGATGTTCTCATTATTTAATGAGTTGGGATTGGGTGGATTCAAGAGTGTTGTATACAATTTCATTTTGGATACTCCCACAACATTCTAAACTAACTAGAATCTCATATTAGTGGTTTTTTTCATTTTAGTCCACATGGTTTCTTGGGATCCAGTGCAGTTTATCCCATTTTTTATTAACTTCATCTTAGGCCTTCCAAATCACCTTCATCTACAATGAAAACATTAAAGGTTGTGAAATAAACCTTTTTAAATATGATTAAAAATAATTAATCCAAATAAAATGAATTTTTTTATTAAATTTGGATTTTATGATAAAAAATGTGTTAAATACAACGGTGTATGGGTGAAATTAAATAGTGATTCACAGTGAAATCAACTACCCAGGAAGACACACCTGATCTTATA
Organism: Viscum album; assembly: GCA_963277665.1. Classification (NCBI taxonomy): domain Eukaryota; kingdom Viridiplantae; phylum Streptophyta; class Magnoliopsida; order Santalales; family Viscaceae; genus Viscum; species Viscum album. Next base: position 791,038,341 of record OY728166.1, read on the forward strand.
AAGCCCTATATTCATATATCAACCAACAAAAGCTTGCACTCTCATAGATCTATCAGTATATACTATATTCTAACACAAATATCAAACCATAATTGGTATAACATTATTTATAAAATAATGTTTTTATGGGGTGTTATGTATGGAATATCCACATGTAAGAACTTTATAGACTCATCACACTCGATAGGGAACTAAAATCTCATAGTATTCAATGCTGCATGTATCATACTATCCAAAATATAATAAATCACCTATATATTATTATAAATGAGCTAATCATACCATGTTTGGGAATACCCTTTAAAAATTTTAGAAAACGCTTTACCACAACTCAAATTCACTATTACTCTTTCTATTAATATTAAACTGAGCATGGATGGTAGATAACCCTTAATACTGAGTAAAAAATAATAGGATCCCACACCCAATATTGAAGACTATACCAAAGGTTCCCTCTCCCCTCACAGAGTGAGGTTACACTGTTGATAGAAGTGTTTGATTACATATTCTCTCCATAAGAGTCTCCATAATAATCATTGAGAAAAAATGATGCTCTGGTATTAGAAGGTATTGAATAGGGGTACATTTTGGCAGAATACGGCTTAAGAATCAGTGCTAAAATTACATCTGAAGTAGGGAAGCCACGTGTCATACATCAATGCATACTAAAAAGCCTCTAGTCTATAAGCTCTAATAACATAAATCTCTACATCCCTTGCCTTTCAATTCACTACAACTATGTCTCTCTCTGAAACCATTTCACACCAATCAAACCCAAACACATGATTATGCAGAACTCATCCACCACACCTCTACACTGTCCTTTATTGGGGACATTGAATATACCACATAGTTTCATATTCCATCATAAGAACGCATCTTGGGGGAGGTTGTTTCCCTATTATATATGTGTCTGAATTCATTTCAATCATTACAAACATAGGTATTTACTGATTCCATGCATCTCCCTAGATAAGCCTTACTACCATGTACACCATGTAGTGGGTTCCAACAAAACTAAGGATTTACCCAATAGGTTCACAAAAATTTAGACCACCTAAGAAGGGGTTCTGGATCACCATGAACCATGGGGTATCTCTAACTCTATTACCCCCATGTGAACTCTGTATAGGTGTTTCATCTATTGGTACTACCAGAACCAACTATTTCTCTATACAGAATACTGGTTGTGACTAAAACCATCTAAATGTCATGGGGTCCATACAAGTTGTAAATCCCATAATGTCACCTCTTGATATTCTTCCATTACACTAGGTTATGGGTAGGTAAAACAAGTGAGCCGTAAATTGCAATAGAACTCATGATATGCGATAATCCTGCATCTACCATTGTGATGTCCAGGGGGAGCCATCAATTTCTCAATATATATATATATATCTGTGTGTGTGGGTGTGTGTGATAATATGAATGGACCACTAGTGTGGGTTCATGAACTTTTAAATAGGTGGTAGGAATGACTTGTATCCACTTGTAGTAAACACATCAAGAAAAGGTTTACCTATATAGAGGGATCATCAGTAAAATGTTATTTTTCATGGAACTATCAGAAAATCATAGCTGGCTATCATCATAGAGGCATCTTGAATTTTTTTGAAGACATTCTACATTCAAGAGTGTATATTTGGGGAGATGACTGAAGATGGGCAATGAATATAAAAACCATTACTACACGATGCATGAACATATGTTTTCCACATAACCTGTACCTATAATTTTTGTGTCAACAATAAAATTATAAGAGTCCTGATGAATGGATAGGTCAGATGTTGCATCAAATTTAGAGTCCCTGACATAAGAGTCAAACATGAAACACTTTAAAAATATTTCCCATAATCCCAATCCAATCCACAAAGCTAAGTGATATCCAAAATCTGATCCTAAGAAGAAAACTGCTTTGATCCCTCTCTATGATTAGATGACCCATCTCTCTTGGTCATTGATAAGATGAGTGTGAAACTGTATACCCGCCTCCAATACACCAAGATCTATTTACCAATTTTGGTTAAGAATATCACAAACATGGAATGAATTTGAATAATGAACATGTACACATGCACACTTCCCCAAACCCCTAAAGAGAGAAAGGTTAATATAAAATTGTTCCGTAATTCATGCATAACATTTATCCCACATATAAGTATGAAAAACTTCTGGAAAACATAAAGGTCTACATATATGCACATGAAAACTGATAAATGAATTTTACCTGAAAAGAGGAGATTGTTGTTAAATGAAACATCAGTATAAACATTGGTATTTCTATCCCAATAAATGATTTTTATACTCTCAATCATTCGAGGTCTACATAAAATATGCAGTCATATACATAATACACAACCTGTGAAGATAGGTACCATGCATGGGTGATTATAACATTACCCGATAGGGCACCTCAAGATAACCAAACATAATGGACCAAGTGACTATTCAACTCATTAAAATGTATGTTAATTAGGGAAGAATACATATAAATAGGAATAAAATGAATCCAATATACAAAATATGGAAGCAAGAGATGGTTGTTACATTATTACATCAATACTAGATACATGTCATCACATTCGAATGGACTAAATAGTTTATTATTCTTGGTAAAATAGATACATCGCTGAATCTCACATGAAATTGGAAACCTCAAATAAAACACAGAATTTTCTTTGAGAACATAACTATTCACACTAGAATATACATGAATATCAATTATAATACACTAGTAATTGTCTAAGGGAAAGGAAATATATTAATTTAGTGATGTTAGATTCTCTGTAAGGAAATGGATACAATGGAATCTATAATAGATTAAATAATTATATAATAATTTGTAAGTAATAAATGATGATCAAATAATTCCATATAAATACACTACTGGAAATGGACAATTTCCCTACGGTTCTAAACCGTTTGGAAAACCTGCCGAACCATTGGTATATCTTATACCAATGGTTATGAAAACCATTGGTAAGTATGCTATTGGGAAAGCTTTTCCCAATGTTTTACATAGAACCGTTGCGATAGGATAGAAAAATGAACCTATCCTAACGGTTTGGCCCAACCGTTGGGATATTTTTTCCCAACTGTTTGGCTTAAACCATTGGGAAAACCAACCATATGAAGCCCTATCCCAATGGTTTGGAAAACCGTTGGGATAGGTCTTTCCCAACAATTTGAGGAATCCGTTGGGATAGGTAAATATATAAAAAAAGAGTTCTAGCAGAGGTTTGAACCCACAACCTCCACGTTATAAATCAATGACTTTACCACTATCCTAGAGCATCCTTTGTGAATATATTTGGATAAATATGTATATATATATATTTATATGTAATTTATATATTGATTTATTAGATGATATTCGAAAAATGTACTCATAAAAAATAAGGGCACCTATCCCAACAGTTCTCAAAACCATTGGGAAAAGTGGCCACAAAGAGGACTTTCCCCAATGGTTTGGCCAAACCGTTGGGAAATCCATACCCTTTCCCAACGGTTTGTCCAAACCGTTGGAAAGGTGACCTCAAAGTGTTCTTTCAAATTTCTAATGTTTTGGCCAATCCTTTGGGAAATCCATACCCTTTCCCAATGGTCTGGCCAAACTGTTGGGAAAAGTGACCTCAAAGTGGGCTTTCCCAACGGTTTGGCCAAACCGTTGGGAAAGGGGGCCTATACCAACAGTTTTTACAAATAGTTGGCATAGAAGTATTGGGAATGGTCAGATTTCCAGAAGTGATATTCTCTTTTCCGTGAAACCTATCCATGGATGAATTAATAATTATAAAAATCACATGGAAATCAATGAATGATTTCATAATAAAAGAATTTTAAAATTCCATACATCTTAAACATATTATTAAGGCTTCATACAATGACATATTAAATAAATAGTTAAGTCCTCATCCAAATACCGAACCAGTTTTTCACAGGGGACCTATTGATGTATCTTGGGGATATATAATTTGGGGCTCACCATTCACATAATCAGTTTAATAAATTTATCATACGAATAAAAAATGCAACTTAATCAAAATTAATAATAATCAATATCTATTAGTATTAAAAAACTAAAATGTGGAAAGTTAATAATTTCCATACTCAAATAAATGATTTTCCCTTAATGATTTATAATGGGAAATAACCTTTTCATTTTGGAAACAATAATTTAGAATCTAAAAATTTATAAAAAATCGGACAAAAAATTCATTTGGAAGGAATTTTGGAAACATGTAATGTAGGATTCAAATAAAATTATTTTCTATAAGGGTGGGAAATTTTATTCATGATGTGTACATAAAAACAATGATTCCATTCAATTTTTTAGAAAATATTCAAAAATAAAAACATTTAGAAAATGAAAAAAAGATGAATTTAGACCTTTTTTAAAATATAAAACATGTATAAGAAAGAATCTATAAATTCACTGGATATTAGAAAATAAATTGTTGAAAACATTTTATAAAACATTTCTTTTGAATTTAAAGTATTTTTGAACAAAATAAATTTAATTTATATTTATGTAAAAATTAGTTTCTCAAGAATTCTAAGTACCAAATAGAGAAAAATAGTACTGTTACTTGAAAATTACCAAAAAAAAATAGTGGAGAACAAAAATAGGTCTCCTTATCAAATAATAGAACATAATTGGTTTTAATTGAAATTTAAGAAAAAATTACCCCAATTAAAACAAGATTAAAAAATAAGTCCATCATCTCAAGCTCAACATGATTCAAACCCATAATAAACATATATATCTAGTAAATTTAAATTTTTTATAATTATATAAAAAAATAATTTACAGACATATAATATCATATATTATCCACATATAATATTTTAACACCCATTTAGTAATTATTCCTTATTAAAATCATTATTTATGCATGTTATTTGTTTTGTTTTTCCTTAGAGTTTCAATTAGGAATTTTTGATCCATGAACAATGAACATGGTTTGATAAAATAAATAATATTAATAAGGATATATATATATATATATATGTTATATTTAATATATATATATATATTTACTCTCATGCTTAAACTCCAGAGATAGAAAAATAATTTACACCATGTTTTGGTGGTGGTAGGCCATAATTACGCGTGAATGGTATTTTAATTTTATAATGAACAGAAATAATGAATGATATATATTATTTTATCAGTAAATAATCATAATAATAATATTAATAACATATAAATACCTAATATATATCCTTATTATCTTCTATTTAAAATAGAATTGAAAAACAAATCACATCGCTTCGTAGAGGTGGTAGACCACACATATACACACATGATGTTATCATTTTACAATGAATTGGAAACTAAGAAGGTATATAATATATAAAAATTACGGATGAATAAAAATTTCATAAATATCATAAATTTTCTATAATCCCATCATAATTACCATCTATTAAATATTGTGATGGAAAATAAATTACATCGCTGCATGGAGGTGGTAGTCCACAAGTTAGCTTGAGCGGTGCTTTCACATCCCATTTGATGGAAATGATTGTGATTAATGGTTATTACATAATCATAATAATTTTTTTATATTTATGATACTAAATTTATTTTTTTAAAATACCATTGATTTATATGATTTTGAATAAGAAATGAATTGAAAGAAATTTGGTAGGATGAATACCTCTTCTTCGGTATATCCTCGTTAGATCCTTTCTTAAGGACTGTTGGTATGTTATTTTAAGAATATAATAACCTCAAAATCATGTATATGGAAGTTTATAAGATACACAATTATCTTTTGGTAAACCTATATGGCTCAATTATTTGTAAAGATGAGAGAAAATGGGTGTTCATTTATAAGGGGGGAGACGACAGACTGGGATGTTTTTAAAAGAATATAATATAATAAGTAAATACATAAGAAAAATGATTCCCAGTATCTAGGGAGTTGAATTTGGGATAATAATTGGAATATATATGTCTATATAATAAAATTTATACATTTTAAATTGGAAAATGTATCCTTATCTATTGTTTTAATTGTCCCTGTAATCATATTTTAACCATAACTATAATGATTTTTTAACTTTTTTACTATTAATTATGAAAAATAAATTTAATTGGTTGAATTATAAAATTGGGAAAAAATTATTCAAAAATATTTAATAAATTTTATCAAATTAAATTCAAATTATTTTTAGAATATTATTGAAAATTTAACCCACAAAATGTGAAAAGAAGGAATTTTCTAGAAAAAATGTATTCTGAAGTATAAAATTTTTTATAAAAAAAAAGAAAATTAAAGTAATATAAATGAAAATAATTGTATTATTAATAATAGAAATTTAAAAATTCAAATTTTATATCCATTTTTAATCAAAATAGATCTTTTTAAATGATTGTGATGAAAAGATAGTTTTCAATAAAACCAAGTAATTTTCACATTATATCAAAAAAATCCTTCTTTTTGAAAAATTCTTAAAAATTAATTCTAAAATACATTTGAAATGATGATTTATAACATGAATTTCATTTTATCACTACGTTTTATAAAAGTGGAAAAAGTTAATTATATTTTTATTCCTAAAAGGAAAAAACATTTTTTTAAGCCAAACATGTTTTTGAAGCACATAAAGACTAATAAAAATTGTGTACTTATTTATTAATATATTATAATTTTATAAAAACATTTTACTAAGTGGTAACTACTATTAATATCACATATTTAACATATATGTTATAATTTAATAATACATTAAATTTAAATTAGACTCAATTTTGTGTGTCTCCCAAGCTATATATGAAATTAAATTTATTTGAAGATAAATATACCATTAAATATTAGGGTGTTAAATTCTACCCCCTTAAAATGAATTTATCCCCAAGTATTATTCCTCTTTGATATAAAAATTTGATATTTTTTCTATTTCATCTTATCCTTAAGTTCCCAAGTAGCTTCTTTAATTTTATCATTTCACTGAAAATCATTGACTATGTGAGTGGTTTTATTTTACAACAAATTCTCTTTATTATCTATAATCTCCATCAACTGTTCCTCAAAAGATAGATATTTTTCTTGGGGTATGAATTATGATCTCTGTATATGTAATTTTCTAGCTATATACATCCTCATGAAATATACATTGAAGACATGATGAACATTAGAAAGATTCAGTGCAAGCACCAATCAATATGCTACCATCTCAACATGATCAAGAATTTACAAGGGACTAATACACCTAGACATTAACATAACATTCTTTCAAAATAACATAAAATTCTTCTAGAGATATATTTATAGTAATACATTTTCACCTACTTTAAACAATCGATCTCACCATTGATTTTAAGAATAATGTTTTTTCAACTCTATGCTAACCTCATGTGTTGTTGAATGTCTCTAACCAATTATGACATTTACATAGATAGAAAATATCCCAATAACTTTGTTTATCAAAGTTTAATTATATATATATTTGATTTATGATCATCTTTCTATAGAGAGAATTATATGGAGACAACTAAATGATAATGTAAATGAATTTTTTAAGAAAAATGATCAAAATTATGGTGTTTATATCAAATAGATTCGAAAAACATAAATCAATTTATAAATATTTATTCTATATTTTGAATATGAATATCAGATTTATCATCTATCTAAGGATGATAATATTTACTCAATGTAAACACCACATCAAGATCCCATTAAGGGCTTTTCCAGATATTCGTGTTAATCCTAAAATTCAGATTAGAGGAAAATGAGGGTGAAACTCCATGAAATCTTACCACATCCTTAAAATAAAACTATCTATGTTGATCAAGATAGAAATATTATAAAATGGTAATAAAATATACTGATTTAATAAGTTGATCAACTTCAATCCAAACATTGTTTTTTTAGATGTTTTTCGAAGTCCGATGAAAAAATATGAGGTCATGTTTTCACATTTCTATTCTGGTATGGGTAATGGATATCACATACCCTTAAACATCTATATCTTAAAAAATAATACAGACGTACAATATATTGAGATACATAATTTAGAAATATATATAATAATTGTTTCCACAAACAAATACCCTTTCATACATATATACATCTCTGTACATCCAGGATGCATAGAAAGTGATAATGTATGATTTGTATCCAAGGAATCCTTCGTCAATTTTGTAATTTATGGGTTAAATACCTATTTCATAAAACCTATCATTACATCATGATAATTTTTTAACTCAGTAAAATTCCTCACATTATTCTATAATTCCATTTCTTCATTCTATTTCATATTAATCATCTCCTGGATGGATGGTTAAACATTATTCTGAGAAAGATAATTTATATTCCACATTTCTCATGAGTTTAAGATCCATATTACACAAATTATTAAATATTGTATATCATTCAATCCTCATCCTAGAAAAAATAATGGCCTTTCAAACTTAGAGAAGAAAACACATGGTTTTCCGTTTTAGGGTTGTAATTTATTGAATAGTCATAATCATTTATGAATTCTGACCATCTTCTATGGAATATATTTAACTATTTATAAGTAAATATATATGTCAAACTTGTAAGTTCCTAGTCAGGATAATTATATCACTAGGAGGGGTAGAAGGTGAATCTGTGATAACTTTTTCTTTTATGTTTCCTTACATATGAAACAACATTCACCTCATGTTAAAGATAACTTGACTTATTAAAAAAAATTCCAACACACATCCAAAGGGATAAGAATATTTTATAAGTTTCAGTATTTAATAAGAATAGATACGTCCTTATTGTGGTTTATAAATTATCTAATACCACACAATCCACAAGAAAACTATATTTTTTTATATTTAATACAATGAGTTGGATATTTTATTTCACTCATGAGTGATTGACTGAATTTTTTTTATTATGAAAAACCCTTTTGCAGAAAAAGTGAGAAACCATAAAGTTAAACATAACAACCAAAAAATCCCAAGAAAAAACCTGATCTGCCTCTTCCAAGAATAAGCAACAACCACCATCCCTAATTCAACACCACTTAGCAGTACCATGCAAGAATGGTCCCTCCCGATGGCAAAGCCATCCCTCTCAGTCAGCCAAACCTTAAATATCCTGTAAAGGTGATAGCAGAGTGCTCTATCCCATCTGAAGCCGATCATATCAAAATGTTGGGTGAACATTAACCAAAAAACACACCAAAACCAAAAACCAGTTTCTAAAACCCAGGACAGGACCTCCCAAACTCAGAGAAAAGAAACCAAAAATTAACTAGAAACATTAAAGGATAATTTGAGCTTACCAGACTACGATTCCCTGAACAATTTCCAAGATAATAAGGATACCTGGATGTTTGAAGACTCTAACCACATATTTTCCTACTCCGAATCCATCTGATCCCAAGTATGAATATACTACTCTATGCTAATCTTCCCTTTATTAAATCACCCTACAAGGATTAGGTCTTGCTTTCCCACTCAAGCATATTTCTCCTCAGTAAGTGTTGTTTTTAAAGTCCTCCCCGTCATTTTAGCTGCCTCCTCTTCTGAAGCGTTTAGCCACAACACTTTCTCACTCACTTCCTCTTCATTTCTTAGTAAAAGGTCCAACAATTTCTCACCCTGAACCCTTGATGGCTACAAGAACACCTATTCTAGGGAGACTTTATTTTCACTTACATTCCAAGAAGACATAGTTTCCATAGGGGGTGGTAAGATGGAATAATCCTTTCACACGTGTATAACTATGTAAAAAATCTGAGTGTGTGTGTTATCCTTCTAGAACATATTATATAATACAATGTCTTTGTAACAAAAAATATTATGGTTCTTCATTATCCACTTTTACAAATTTCATAATTCAAAAAAATAGTTACTTTCTTTCCTATAATCTGTTAAGAACTTCTTGTAATTTGTAATAAAACATAGTCTAATTTTCCTAGTCCAATTCTCCCATTTTGATTCTCAATATAGAAAATATAACTCTATCTGAATAAAGTTGAGTAAATTATAAAAACAATATTCCTCATTATGAAAAACACAATCAGATAATCTCGGTCTAATTATCCAAAAAAAATTAATGACTAGATGAATATAATGACATGAAGAATTAGTTGATTATGATGATCTGTTGAATATGACGATCTTCTGAATACTTTTAAATATCATATAATCTAATTTCACCTCTATCCATATTGACTTTTTCAATAAAAAAAATAATTAAATATATTCTCCCAAGAAACTCATATATCCTCTCTCTTCTATAATGAATAACACATCTGTTAGAAAAATACAAAGTACTTCTCTCATTTTATAATTTCCCCAAAAATGGTTTGGGAGAAATTCTGAAATTATTTCATGTTAAATAAAATTTTACAAATATGAAAGCTTACTTGAATTTTATATACATTTTGAAATTATTCAATTCTTATAAACTCATTTTTATCATTCTTTAATCCATTTACAACTTCTTATATTCTTCATAATTTCTTTAAAAATATCATTTCGAATCCAATTTTCCAATATGATTTTCTCAGTATGATTTCATCATTAAAATTCTCAGTACCAAATATATGTTTGAAGAGATGGGTAACATAATTCTTCTTAGGAAACCTCAGAATAATTATGTTTATCTATAATTATTGTTTTCTTCCTCATTACAATGAATAAAACAGTTTCCTCAATATATTTCATTTCATTAAAAACACCAAATCATCTTTAAAATTAAATTTCACCCATTGAAAACACATTAAAATATCATTATGTGTATCTTTTATTCTTCTTTCCTCATGGCCAATGATTAGTATTGGATTCACCTGATGTATTATTCAATTTGATGATTCTTGACCCATTTGTCATATAAAACATCTTTTCTACCTCATTGGTTTCAAACAATTCTACCTCAGATGAATAAGATGGAATACTAAATCTGATGAACCAGTATTATTGGATTATTTTTTTTATGAATATGATACCAATGATCTTAAATACTCATGTTATTTTTATTTTAAGACTATGATTCTAATAAATCCACCATATGAATATTTATATCTCTTGTATTTTGGTCTCACTGAAAACTAACACCATTAGTTTCCCACATTTTCCAGAAACATTCCCATACATCAAAAAAATATGAATTTAATAAACTCAATATGATGTTCTTGTGAAAACAAATCCTCATCTTCACCAACATTCTTCTAATTCATACTTTAAGAAACAATCATGAATTCCTTCATGACATTTATTACATTGAATATTGTCTCCAATATTGTCTGACTTACCAAGTAAAGTATTGTAACTTCCCTATCAATATCTTCTTTTCCTTCTCAGCATAAATATAGTTGAAATGATTATAGTTAGAATGATTATGACCAGTGGAATTATTTTATCCCCTTTATTTCTTCAATACATGATCATAGATATTATAACATACATATGATTTATGAGAACACCAAGATCAGCAAATAATCAACCCATTTCTATTGTAGTTATACGTACACTGATTCTACCCATTTTAAATCTTATATTCTCTTCTAGAACAGAAGTGTGAATGGTGATCCATTAAATCTAGAAACCATATTCCCAATATGGTCGACCTTATTAAAAATTATTTTTCTAATTATCTTAAAATGATGATCAGTCTTACATTATCCAAATACATTGCACAATGATTTATATTTTTCATAAACTTACTTGAAAACCAAAGTCAATAACTAAAGAAAATTGTCATCCTTATCAACATAGTCCTAAGAATATCCCATTTTTTTTATTTCAACCATGATTCATAAATCACATAACTTTTTATTCTAATGAAATAGATTACTAATAAGAAATTCCTAGGTCACATGAGATAACTCATTGTTGGAGACAAGAATTATTGACATCAAAGACATGCTATCCAATGTTAGTGATCATTAATACCTTTTTCATACTTCATAATATGCTTTTCTTCCTCATATATTAAAAATTTCTAGAAAAAAGTTGGTTTCCTATAACCACTCCAATAAAAATTTAAAATAGTTTTTACACATACATGATAGATTTATAATATACCCACAAATACCCCTTTTATATACTTCCATAAGGATTTATTTTTGAATAAATTCTCCCCCTTGACCACACAATGTATTGGTAGTATGAGAGATGGGATGAAAACATATACCTCAACCTTGATGTGAAAGAGGATGGATGTCGATGTTCAACATAAATTTTGAAAAATCTTCATTTGGAGAAGGTTTTGTAAAAATGTCAGCAAATTGTTCAGATGTAGGATCATATTCAAGTTTAAACTCATTCATAACCATATTCACATCGATGAAATGATATTTGTTATCAATATGTTTTGAATGAGAAGTTGGTACATGATTCTTAGAATGGTTGATTGCACTTTGATCATCCCAACCAAATTGAAAGGGTAACTTCACTTCAACATGTATGTTTCTAACTGTGACTTCAACCTCATATATTTGGTAGAATATTGAGTTCAAGATACATACTCATATTCATCCAGGATAAGATTTACTGATTTTTTTTATACCAACAAACACACATTTTTTTTGGAATAATACTTCACCATATGTGGATCTTCTATCATAAAACTTTCCTACCCAATCAGCATATGAATACCCAAAAAAATCAATACATTCTAAGTTTTCGTACCTAATTCATATATTTTTTGAATCTTATATATCTCAGAAATCTTTTTTCATCCATATAATGTTATCATTTTGGATAACTCTAAATTCAAGAAAATATGGTAACAACATAATCAATGTCAGGTCTTGAGGCAGTAAAATATAAGAAACATCCTATCAAATTTTAAAATTCTTTATGATCAACTTCCTTACCTTCTTCATATTTACTCATCGTTGTTTCCAGAGAAATATGTGAGGAAACTATTTTGGAATTTTTTATACTGAACATATTAAGATGATCCTTAGTATAATTTCCCTAAGAGAGAAAATTTTGTTTCTTATTTTGAAAAATATGTAAACCAATAATGTATTTCATTCCTCCTAACATGGAAATTTTAGGAATGTTTCATTTCTTTTGAATATCATTCACAATTTCTATAATATTTACTAGAAAAGAAAATGTCGTCAGAATACACAATTACAATATGGGAAACTCTTGACATTATTTAATGTAAATATTGATATGAAATATTCCTTTATTAAAATACATCATTCTTAAAAAAGTATGAAATTTTAAATACCATGACCATAGAGCCTTTAATATCCCATACAAGTATTTATTCATCTTAACACATAACTATCATTTTTCACAACAACAATTCCACAAGGGTTTTCAATGTAAACATCCACATCAGGGTTACCATTCAAAATTTCAGACTTTATATCCATTTGAAAAAATTTGTGATATCATTGTGAAACTATATTAGGAAATATTTTAATGGTTTCTAATATTTCCATGAGAAAAAATCGTTCATCAATGTCTATACTGTCATTTTGTGAATTCCCTATGAAAACAAGTATTTCCTTGTTCCTTATCACGTCACCTTATTCATTCATAAATTTTCAAAAAAAACCCCACATTATACCAACAATTTTTTTATTAGGCTTAGGTATGAGTTCCCATGATTCATTATTTTATATATTGTCCTTATATTTATTCATGGCTTGAAACCTTTCCACATAATCAAAGGCTTCATCCACATATTTTGGGTCCCATTTTGAATGAAAAGATATACGTATAATGGCATTAAATGTTCTTATTTCTTGAAATTTATTGTGATGATCACAAATAATGCTTTGATATTATTCTTGCTTCCTAATCCTTGGATAGTATTTTATAGTATCATCCTAATCATTGGAAATTGATGATTCTAATTCTTCTTCTTGATTAGGATTACAAATGTCTGTATCCTTTTGATATTTTTTATGAAAATATTCTCTATTCGGCTCGACGTCCATATCATCATGATTTTTTTATCTTACATAGTATTTATTATAACATTAACTTAATGAGAATAATAAATTCTAATTTTTTTTAAAAAAATGTATCATTTTCCATCCATAGCATATCCATGAAAATTTCTTTTTTACCTTTCCGCTCAAATATTCCAATATTTCCAACATTTTTCTTTATAATACATGGAATCCCAAAAATTTGTAACCATTTCTAGCATGTAATTTTTCCAAAAAATAATTCACCTAGAGTGATATTGGATATATGTCTATATAAACACCTGTTTTCAATATATACATTAATACTCATAGATTTACTCTAATTTTGATGATAAAGACCATGTTCAAGTTTCATAGTTCACCACATTTGTACTAATGTTCAATTATTTCTTTTAGAAACACCATTTAGTTGAGGAGTGTATGAGAAACTATAATCATGAAGAATTAAATTATTATAAATATATATGTAAAATTATTCATTTTTTTATTGGCCACCATTTTATGTTCCCAACTTCTTCACTGAATACTCACATTCATTCTCAACATTCCTTTGGAATCATTGAAACATTTTTAGAGCATCTAAATTATATTTTATATAAATTTCCCATGTAATATGAGTAAATTAGTCAACAAAAGTGACGAAATACATATCTCTACTTATTTATTATTGTTTTATAATTGGTCCATAGTTATCGAAATGGATATGATTTAGGGGTTGTTCTGAACAAATATGAACATTCTTATCAGTTGAATTGTAATTACGCATTTCTAATAAACTATGTAACACTAAACATCTATTCCTGGAAATTAATGAATCACTCAAACACTATTTCTTTTAGATATATTTATTATTCCACTTTGAAATATGTTTCCGTTATTTTTATTATACAATTGATTATCTTTTACCATACTCAGATAACAAGATTTTGGTATTTCACTACCTTGAAACATTTTTCCTTTTGTATGTTAGCCTCTTTTAACTATCAATCCATCTTCCTCAATCTTAAAAGAGAACCCATATTTTCTAAAAATTAATTTTTACCCTCATAAAAAAGTTTTGAATCACTTAGAATGTTTTTTTTCAATCCATAAACATATAATGTTATCTTGTATTTCATCTTCCATTCTCAATGATTGATGATCCAACACTTTTGTTTGTCAAGGATTCATCACAAGAGAATGTCATAGTTCGTTTATTAAAATTAACCACATTTTTCATAAATATCAAATCATCAGTAATATGAGGAGAAGAAAATATTTGAAAAATCCAATGTTGTTCTCCTTTTATAGATTTCAAAGAGATTTCAAAAACAGGTGCCTTTTCTTCTCCCTTTTCATTCTTCATATTCTAATTCTGAGAGTTGTTAAGAAACTGTTGTTAAGCCAATAAAAAACATGAAAACCCTTTGCTCGATTCCCTAGTTGTTAATAACTTTTAAAAGTAGTTTCCACAGGTTGAAACATATTTTTAATTCTTCACAACCATTCTCATATTTCTCTAAAATAATATTTTTAGAATTATTCTTTTGATATGATTAATTTCCCTTAATCCATTTCATTCCATAACTTGATGAAAAAATTTTATGTTCTTCGTTGAACTATCAATAATTCTCAATATATCTAAATCCACTACAATACCAGCAGTATCTATAGAATGAATATTTTCTTCTAAATATTACATACTAACTATAGTTGTGAACATGTTTCTCAACATCCTTCTTGATTTTCTTATATTAAACATCAACCATTCTATTTTCAATAATAATATTTCTTGTCTGCATGATTTTTATTACAAATTTTAAAAAATCATAAGTATTATAATGATTTTATATTAAGATTGTTCAGAAACCTTTTCATACTCTGGATGTTTTGAAACATCAGAATTCTCCAATTTGTTAATAATTTATAAATATATAAATTTCATTGCTTTCTTAATTTAAAACAAAATTCCCTATTTCTCCACACCTTTTTATAGTAACTCTTTTTGAACCTTATTAGGATTCTCATTATAATAAATTTCACTAAATTCAAAGGTATAGTATTCGAAACTTGTAAATTTCTTCTCGACATTAAAATGTTTTTTGGATAAGTTCTAACTCTTCTTCTTTTGACACTATCTTTACTTAGAAATTATCATATCTATTATTTTCTTCATCAATATATTTTTTAAGTTGATAATTTCAAAATGCATCCTGTGTTTATCTTCTAAAAAACTTTCTTTAATTTTTGTTGAGGAAAATTCTTTATAAAAATTCTTTTTTATCTTTTCAATACATATAATAATTCTCAGAAAATCATTCATCTCTTATTTAAAATGAAAATCTAGTTTAGTTTCCTCTTAATCGTAACTTTATCTTTTGAATTATTAATCTTTATGTTTATCAATAAATATACTATCTAAATCATTTTTAGTAGAATTTTCAGACTCACCATCATTGTCTTCTTCTTCTTATTATTCATTTTTAGATAAAAAATTATCTTTTGGATTTGAATAATTATCTATCATTAGATGTGTAAAATCGAATTCCTAAGTCACCATATTTCTTCCGTAACCTTCTAGGTCTAATTTCTTCTTCAACAAAATCTTCTTTCTTTCTTCGTGGAAAATGGGTTGTATAGTAACCAACAACTCCACATTTTTAACATTTAAACGAATTTTTCCATCTATATTTACCTATACCAATCTTCTTTATTTCTTAATGGAAAATTGGTTGTATATTTCCCAAAATCTCAAAATTGGAAACATTTCAAGATAATTTTCCCATATATTTATATGTACGTATTCCCACACTTTTAGAAGACAAGGATAAAATATCATTAGAATTTTTACATACCTTCTTTTCAGTATTATAATCACCAGCTTCTTCTTCAATAATAATGTTATTTGATTTTTATTTATTGGAATCTATGAAATACATTTCTCTATAATTTTTTTTACTTTTCATATATTTCTCGCTTCTAATTTTAGATTTAATGATAGTGTTATAAAAATCAACCAAATAAAAAGTTTCAAGATCTCTATCCTCTAGTGTCGAAACATTAGAACGAAAATTACCTGGGAGAATTCTTAAAATAATTTCAACAATTATAGAATCTTATAACTTTTCACTACTAAATCTAATAGTTCTAACAATATCATTTACCCTGGTAAATAAATCCCATTAAATATTTATACTCACCCATTTTGAAATCTTTATACAACAACATCTGGATTTGTAAATTTTCCTTCCTCACTTTTGTATTTCCATCATGTATGTTTTTTAAATTATCCCATATACCTTTGGTTTTGGTAAAAACATTCAATATTAGGAATTCAATTTTAAAAAGTAATGATAGTAAAGAATTATTGGACTGTAAATGATTCTCAATATTTTTCTTATCAGTAGATATAAGAGGATATTCTTAATAATTATGTGGAGACCCATTTATTCTTGATTCATGAATGTCATGCCGAATAGGCATAAGAGAAAGATACATTTTTTTTTTCTTGATCTAATAATTTAGACCATTTAATACCTAAATACAAATATTATTAGAAAAATTATGATTCTCTACTAACATCTCTTCAAATCATCAGCAATGAAGCAGTGAAGGGATCCTTCAACTCGAATACCAATTATGAGAACCCAGTTAGGATAATTGTTTCACAAATAGGGGTAGGTGGAATTAGTGATAAATGTTTATTTTCTCTTTCCTTATTTATAGAAAAACCTTCACCTCTTATTAAAGACAACTTTCCTGGTTGAAAAAAATCATACAGGCATCCATAAGAATATAATAATTTACAATATTCCCTATTCAATAAGAATAGATACGTTCATGGTATTGTTATGAAATGATCCATTAACACACAATATACTAGAAAAAAAAATTCTGTGGAATAAAATGAGTAGGATATTCCTTTTCACACGTGTATCACAATATAAACAATTCAGCAGTGTGTGTGATATTTCTAGCACAAATGATGTTATAAAATTTTTGTATCAAAACATGTTTCTGTGGTTCTTTATCAACTTTTACAATATCATATTCCAAAAAAAATCTTTATATTTTCCCGAGATGTGGGTAATAACATATTGGACTTTGTAATAGTGATCAGTATAATTTTCCTAGTCAGATTCTACCAGTCTCATTTCTCAATATAGAAAATATAAATCTGTCAGAATAGAATCCTTACAATTTTTAAAACCATATTCCTTAGTCTAGAAAACCCAATACAATAATCCCTATCTGATTTTCTAGCCCAATAAGAGGATCAGATGAATACGATGACACGAAGAATCATTTGAATACTATGATCCCATGAATGCGGTGATTAATTGAATATGTTGTGATCTTGTCTCTTCTCCTTTCACTACATTCTAAAATGAATTCTTTATGAACAGAATTTGGTAACTTCTTCTCCCTAGAGACTCTATGATTCTATCTATTTTCTGATGAAAAGTACATCCATTAGAATCTACAAAGAAGTTATCACCTTTTATACATTCCCCACAATCGTTGGGGGTGAGATTTTGAAATTTAATCCCGCTCAACCAAATTTTTATAATTTGAATGATTACTTGAATTTTAGATACATTTATGGATTTCTCAACAGTTCAAAAATTCTCTTGATCCATACTGAGGCTTTTATCAACATCATCTCTTCTTAAGACATTCTTTACGAACATCAGTCCGATTCCAATTCTCAAATCAGAACTTCTTAGTATTATATATTCATTATGAGACACAATACTAAATATAGGTATGAGGAAATATAAAACATAAATCTAATTATAAAACATCATTCTAATCACGATTATTCATTTTCATTGTGGTTTAACTCATTATAATGATGACAACAGTTTCCTCATTATATTTTTCTATAAGAAACACAAAAATCATCTTTAAAATTCAATCCACCCCTAGGAAAACACATCTAACCATAACTAAGGGAGATTTTTCTTTTAATTTCATCCAGACTAATGCTTGTCTTGGATTAACCTAAAATCTTCTTTGATCTGATGGATCTGTAAGGATTTTTCAGAAAAAATGTTTTTTCCTTTTCATTGGCTTCAAATAATTCTGGCTCGGATGAATACAATGTCATATTGAATCCTATGAACCGGTATTAGTGGATTATTTTCTATTTGAATTTAATACAAATTATATTTCAATTCTAAAATAATTTTTCTTTTTTTATCATTAAACTTATCAATTTAACTCTCCAAATATTTATATCTCTTGAATTTTGGACAGAATGAAATGGAAAACATCTGGTTTCTCTCGTTTTCCACAAACTATCTTAGCCTCTAAACTAATATGAATATGAGGAACTCATAAAAAGGTTCATGAGACCAAAAATATTAAACTTCACCAACATTCTCCTTATTTATTAATAAATAATGTATTATGGTATCCTTCCTGACTTTGATTACATTTAATATCAACTCTGGCATCATCTCAATAACCAAGGAATGTATTGTAACTTCCCTATCAACATATTTCTTTCTATATATACAAGAGTATGACTAACATGATTATTATTAGAATGAATATGATTTAAATAATCACTATATCCCCCTTTCTTTCAAAATGCTTGTATCATAGGTCTTATAATCTATTAATGATTTATAAGAACTCTAGGATCATCAAAGAATCATTACATTTTTATCCTAGTCATAAAGATTCTAATTCTTCCACATTTTGATCTGCTCTTCCATTCCTAACCAAAATTGATTTTGATGAAAATTTCAATCTAGAAACGAGATTCTAAATATTATGGAAATTCATAAAAATTATGTGTCTGAATCTCTGAATACGATGATCAGTCCAATTTTCTCCAAATACAAAGTGAGGTGATTTCATTTCTTCTAAAACATTCTTTCCAATAAAAGAAAATACCATAATACAATCGTACACAGTGTCATTTGGTTAATAAAAAACTCTTATTATTAGTATATATATCCCACCTTTAACCATAAAGATAATTCCTCTATATTTTTAATGTAAAAATTAAATCCGCAGACTCCATATCCTAATATGGGTAATTTTAGTCTTGAATTTTTAATTGATGGGAGGTCTATGATATAACCATTTCATTATAACTAAGGTAGAATCCAAATCCCTTATTTGATTCATTTCTATAGATTAGAAACCAATCCCCACATTAGGGTTGTGTAAGTAAATTTATACAAATTATCCTTTTCTTTTTTTCCTTGAAATCTTATTCACATTCATCTATAGACATGAACATAACCATTATTCGAGTAAACTTGGGGAGTTGATTAAATAGTCATGATAAATCTCCCAAAAAGCATTAATAGTATCTAGACAACCCAAGAAAACAACGTATCTCTATTAACATGGTTGGTCTAGGACACAAAATAATAACTTCCATCCTTGAGGGATCCACCAATATACCCTCATTTGAGATCATATTAACTAAATATTAAAATTTTTAAAGTGAAAACTTAATCTTGGTACATTAATCATTCAATGTTTCCTTCATCTTAGTCTTGACCACAATTCACAAATGTTCATCATTCTCTTCATTAATATTTTGATATATAATAATATAGTTAAGAAGTACAACCAGAAACTAATCAATGTAATCTCAAAAGACACTATTAATTAAATCCATAAAGATAAGTGAGACATTGGTAAGTCAAATTAACATTAATATAAATTTATAATGACCATAACTCATACATATGACAATCTATTGTATATCCTCATTCTTGACCCTTGGATGATGTTACCTATATCAAAGATTTGTCTAGGAAAACTATAGTTCTCCTTGTATTTGATCAAACGTATCATCAATATGGGGTAGATGATACTTTTTCATACTAGTTATCATGTAAGGTTTTATATAATAAATGAATAAAGGCATTGATCCATCATTATTATTAATAAAAAGTAGAGTTTCACCCCAAGGTGAAGATTTAACATTAATGAATACATTATCAATATTCTCATAGAGTTTATTTATTCATTCATGTATAGTTGAGTCTATTCTATATAGTGTGCTTGAAATAGGTATAGCACTAGGCATGAGTTCTATAGAAAAAAATCATTATTTGGGAGAAGACTAGGCATATACATAGATAATACATCGTCATATTTTAGAATTACAGGAAACTATTCTATATTGAGTACCTTATCAACTAGCTGAGATAAATATCCCACATGAATAAGTAGTAAAATCTATATGATGCAAGTAATTTCCATTAGATGATTAGGTTTATCCTCATATTGATAGAGTCTTATATGTTGATTATGAATATTGAATGTCACATTCCTTCCCCAATAATTGATATGGTTTTTCTACGTAGAGAGACAATACCTGTTTATAATAATATTATATTCAACTTGAGGAATAATAAAAATATTTTTAGAAAGAAAATTCCCATAAACTTTTATCTAATATAATCTATATAATTGAGAAACTTTTATCATTCTGTTATGATTTTTTACTTCCAACTCAACATATAATTTTTCAGGATATGAATAACCATTATTTTATACATTTCATGATATAAAAGAATTCATAAAACTAATCTCAAATAAGACAATTAAATATTTGATCATACCTATCACTATGAGAACATTATTATTCTATCATAAATTCCTTACTAAAACCAAATTTGATAGAATGAATATAATTTATCTTTAAAAAGAGTGTTTAATCATGAAAAATAATTCATAGGATGCCTAAATGTTGACAAAATATTTTCAATATTCGATTCATTCGGTTTATCCGAGGTCATTTCTAATCATAATCTATTCAAATCATTTATAATGGCTCATAAAGAAAATGTATATTGTCCCAAGAGTATCCCCCAAGACCTAAAAACCATGTGTCTAGTAAGGGAACACTCATCATGAACTCGTATGAGGGTCAAGATATACTCATCTAGAACATTTAGTGGTTGTAAACTTTAGATGCATCTATTCCAAATCCAGGCCCACATATTGTATCAAAATAGGGATTTCTTTCTTGGAAAAATAACTTGTACCTTAACAAAAAAAATTAATATATTATTCTATAGTTATACATATCAAAGAAGTTAGTAATATGGATATATTCACAAATATATGTTTCCTTAAATCTAGTTTCCATGGCCACTACTAAACTTCCTTCACTAGAAATGGTAAAAACCTCAACTTTAATATCCCAGAGCTATTCACTTTATTACATTAGACCTCAATACAAGTCACATACCAAATGAATGAATAACTTAGTAGTCTTGGTAAACTAGAATCATTATTAAATCTCAAATTATATTTGAATACATAAAATTAAATGTAATTGTTTTTTTAGAACATCATTATTTCTTATATCATATTATTTTATATAAATTATAATACACTTACTTGAATCCTAGGAAAAGGAAAGATAAGAAAGGGTTGATCTTAGATGATCATTAATGGAATGCATAAAGTGGAAGATCCAATGGAGTAAATAAGTAATAAATAATATAAAAGGAATAAATAATAGTCAAATAATTCCATATATATATTCACCTGATCTTATAACATATGCATTGATTTAATATCAATTCATATAATCACATGGAAATAAATAAATGATTTGATAGTAATAGAATTCGTAATTTTAGACATCTAAAACATATCATAAGGCCTCATGCAAAGACATCTTACCTAAATTGGTAAGGCCTCACCAAAATACCCAACCTATTTTTTATGATGAGTCCTATCAATGAATCGAGATGATATATAATTATTTACTCATCCTATCACTCAATATGTCTTATTCATTCATATTATGAATAAATATTATAACTTAATCAAAATTCCTTATAATTAGTAAATATTATTATTGTGAAAAATAAAATATAAAATTCCAATAATTTATCCATTAAAACATATAATAGTCCTTCCATATGAATATATTTTATGGTTTCA
Organism: Viscum album; assembly: GCA_963277665.1. NCBI lineage: Eukaryota > Viridiplantae > Streptophyta > Magnoliopsida > Santalales > Viscaceae > Viscum > Viscum album. Next base: position 791,061,150 of record OY728166.1, read on the forward strand.
TTAGATTATACCTCAGTACATAATAATATTATTAAAATTATATTGACACTGATGAAAATAATTTTAAAAACAATTGGTTGATTTATTGACAAAATAATCTTTTAATTTTGGTATTAATTATTTAGAATCTAAAAATATCCATAATAATTTGGAAAATATTTTAATTGGTATGAAACATGGAAAATTAAAACGAAAGCTTAAAACCATTGAGTCGTCTTGATTTTAGGAAATTCTGTTCATTTCCTTCATGGAAAAAAATATTCCTTTCACTTTTGTAGTAAACATTAGAAAAATCATAAAATGAAAAGATGATTCCATTTAATTGTTTTAAAAAAAATCCAATATGGGTAGAAATGAATTTAAGAAATCATTATATATTAGTTACACTATTCATGAAAACATTTTTTAAGAGATGGTTATGGAAGAAAAAGTATTTCGACCAAAAACGGAAGTATTTTCTATTTTTAATGAAATAAGTTTCTCAGCCATTTTAAGTACCAAATATTGGAAAATGGTACTATTGCATGAAAATTTAATGAATAACCATAGGATAAAAAAAATCAAATATATTTATTTGATCAATATCATATAAATTTTTTAATGGAAACTCATGCATAAACAATCTTGATTAAATGGAAATTAAAACATAAATCCATTAATCTTGATTATTTATAAAAGAGAACTAAACACAAATATAATATGTTTAAGTTTATTATTATTTTATAAAAAATTATTTACATATATATAATAACATATATGATCCACTTATATCATTTTCATATCCATTTGTTAATAATTCCTTATTAACACCATCATTTCTGGGAGTTAACTATTTCCTTTTTCATGAGTGCTTCTGTTCAGTTGTTCCTTTAATTGAAGTTAAATCATGGAATCATAATATTAAATACGATAATAATGATATAAATATAATATATAATTATTATATATATATATATATATTAGTTCCTGAAATATTAAAGTAAATATTTAAATCATTTTTTGGGATAATAGATTCTACATACACCAGAACATTACTTTCACTTTCAAATTAAAATAAAGACATATAGGAAGAAAATTTTTTATCATTAGAGTAGAAAAAATTTATAATAAATTATATATATAAACCCATTAAATATATCCTTATTAAATTCAAAGTATAAAATAAAAAAACAAATCACATTACTTTGTGGAGGTTGTAGTTTATCTGAACGCAAGAGAGACATTATAAGTTTCAATGGTTTGAAAGGTAAAATGAGATATTTTTATTGTAACTCCATAATAATAATTATTTAATTTATATTATATATAAACTTTAAAAACATCAAAATAACCATCCATGAATGATGGTGGTGGGAAATTAATTATATCTCTATGTGAAGGTGGTATCCCACATTAACGTACAATAGATACATTCAAATATAAATATCTTAAATGTGGGTGAATAAAGGTGGTTTTATAATAATAATTAAATTAATCTATATTAAGAATAATGATTTTTTTATTATGAATATCATAGATTTAGATGAGGTGTATGAATGAGAAAAATTGCCAGTGGGTGTGTAGGATGATAACTTCTTCTTTGGTAGGTCTATAATAACACCTTATTAAGGGCCCTTAAAAAAGAATATTAAGAATAAAAGAAACTATATTTCATGGAAATGGATTTTGAGAAGATAACTGTGTTGGATTTGGAAGATATATATGGATCAATGTGTAGTAAATAAATGGGTATTGGGGTGTCGTTTTATATGTGGGTGTGATGATACATTTAGGAATCCTTAAAAGATTAAAATATTACAATGTCACAATAAATCCAAATTATTGTAAATGGGATGATATTTTATCTTTATTATTATATTAGGAAAACATATCTCTATAAAATAAGATGTATAAAAATTGAGTTTAAAACATAATTTTATATCTTTGTTTAACCCCCGACAAACTTGTTCTAACCATAACTATTGTATCAATTTTTTTACTATTTCTACTATTCATTTTTGTCATAAATTAAAGTTGAATCATTGAATATTTTTTATATATTTATTTAGAATATTTTATATATTTTATCAAATTAAATTCCTAGAAGTGACATAATTAAATTTAAAATTGACCCTACAAAACCCGTGAAAAAGTTGTTTCCGAGAGAAAATATTTTCTTACTTATAAAATGTTTTTACTCAATAATAAAAATAAAATTAATTACAATTAACTTAATTGAATTATTATTAATATAAATTTAATAGTTTTACTTTTATAATCATTTAAAAAAATGGAACTTTGTAAATTATTGACAAAAAAGATAGTTTTTATGTAAAAAACATATTTTTGGACTACTCAGAAAAAATTAAATATTTTTATAAAATTCACAGCACATCACTCTAAGATAATTTTTAAAAGATTATCTATAAAATTATTTTAATTTTGTATAAATTTTTTTCTAATTTTGTTAAAAATTAATGATATTGTCTCTCACAAAAATCAATTCAAACTATTTTTTGAGGAAAAATGTATATTTGAAGTATATAAAGGCTTTACTAAAAATTTACAAATTATTTATTAATATATTTTACTTATGTAAAACCATGATACATATTTTATTGAATTTTAATATATTAAATTTAACATCTATTTTATAATGGTGTAATTTATTGTTGTTCAATTACTCTCTAGTTTGTATATATCACATGCTATCGAATATATTAAATTTATACGAAAAACATATTTCATAAAATAACAAATTGTTACAAAAAATGGATTGAATATAATTTTTATACTATAAAACCCTTCACCACACATTTTGATATATGTTTTTGATAAATTTATGTAAATTATCTCCTTAGTTATAACTATTTCTATAATTCTCTTTTTCCAATGTAATTCTTTTTTAAAACATGAGAACAAATTTTTATAAAAAATAATTAAATTACAAATATTTTATAATTTTATATTATGATTAATGAATAACTTATAAAAGATATATAATATAATTTTTTAAATATTAAATGTATAAATCCTAATATTAGTTTTAGAATAAAAATAACACGAAAATTTTAAAATATAAAATATGGGTTTGTAATTTTAAAATAATAATTTTGAATGTATAAATTTAAAAATGGAGAAAATATTTGGTTAATTAAAACTTTTCATAAATTTTATTTTTTATACCATAATGAAGTATTAATAGTCATTACATTTGTAAAAATGGATTTTTTTCAGTATTCACCTAAAAAGAAATATTTTTAGAGAATTTTTTAATATTTTTCCACTACTAATATTATTAGTCTAAGTCCAAAAATTAAGTTCATTTTTCAAAATTAAATTATAAAATTTCATAAAATTATATTTTACATAAATCATATATAATATAAAATCATAATAATGCATTTAAAAGAAACATTTTTAATCAGCTATGAAAAATTATTGTATTTTTTCTTATAGTACCATAATTGGTTTTTAATATTTATGTTTCAATTAATTGAAATGTAATATAATTTATTTTTTATTGTCATCAATAATTATTTACTTAATTTTTTCATGCATATCAATCTATAAAACACATTGTATTTATTTAAGACAAAAATTTTCTAAAATTATATGTTATCAGATTCTACCCCTTATAAGAATTTCACCATCAAAATTTAAATATTCTCATTGCAAATATGCGGATAATTCTACATCATTTCATTCTCAGACTCCCACATAACTACCTAAAATTTATTGTTTTCTCGCAACACTATGACAGTGTGTGTGGTCTAGTTTCATAACATTTTATGTCTTCAATTTAGAATCTCAACTAGTTGTTCCTCAAAAGATAGATCATCTTCCATTTCTACAACCTCTAAGTTCAGTACATCGGTAGGATCTATTATATAAACCTTATGATTTTATCTAAATCATTGAGTGAGAACTATTTTTTTTTAAAATTAATCTAGATAATGGTTTTTATTGAAAAAATAATTGTAATCCATTGGCAACTATATCTATATATATTCTAGGCTTTTAATGGTGATATTAGACAGACAGTTTTATAAAGATGATATGAATTGCTAAAGTCAATTTCAAATGCAACTCATTCTAAATACTTATCTATATCTTCAAGGTAATCCTTAGATATCATTCAAATATAATTGAGAGTGGTGATAGATAAAACATTACCAATTCCTTAATAAATATCCGATATTGTTTTTCATTTGAGAAATAATCTATAACAATAATATAATACATTAATTTTTATGGTGATCGACTACAACCAAAATGGAATTATTGATTTTTTACTTCATGGTGATTCCTATGAAAAAATATATGGTGATTATTTCACATTTACATAATGTTATGGGTAATGGTTTAATTATGTTCTTAGACTTCTAACATTCATCCTTAACTTGGTTGCATACCAAGCATCGAGATTTTTACTATGCAATATCCCTCTTCATATTATCCAACCATAGATGCAATTTTATATATCTATACATATTTGTGATTACAATATAGATAGAGAATAATTTTATATGTGCTTCATCAAAAAAATCATTCTTCAATTCTAGTATTGTATAGTCACATTTATGGTTCCTAAATCTTTTCATTGCATAATGGTTATTGTTGAACTATGAAATAATAATTTCTATCTTTTTCTATACCAAATCCCCCTTTTTTAACTTTTTAATTTCCAAATAGACGGATAATTGAAATGTCAATAAGGTAATATAGCATTTCACTGATTACCATAGGATTTAATTATCTATCCTCTATAAATCTTTATGTATAGTCTCACCTTCAATCCTCGTCATGGAAAAGATAGTGTTTTCCTCTCATATTAGTGCATGAAAAACCTTGTTTTCCTTCCTTATGTGGTAATGTATTGAGTTTTCATTATCATTAATCAACTCTAACCAACAACTTTGGTGAATATTTAACTATTTCTATGTTATTATATAAATTATGGTTTTAAAAAATATATATATCAAACCAGTAACCATAAATATAATTACTATATATTTTATAGGGAAAACATATATGCTACCATCTCCATATCATGACTAGGGATTTTGTTTCATAATCCCTCATTTGATGGGGAATAGATATGACCACCATAGAATTATATATGATAAAATATCCCAATCCCTTTATGGATGCATAATTGTATATCAGAAACACTTCTCCACTAAATGTAAGTGTAAAAAATGTTTTCTAATCAACCATATCTTTTGTTTTTTGAAATTTTATTTACATTAATCTGTGCAAAATAACTTGGCTCCATTCCTTATCAACATGGTTATGAGATTTAATATTTGAGAGAAATTTCTCTAAAAGTGCCTATTAAATCCATCTAATCTAGTAAAACCATAGATCATGGTCCCTTTTTTTAGTCTAATAAATTTCTCACTAACTTTGGTCTTTTATGGATACACTAATATACCCTCACTGGTGATTACATGACCCCAGAAAGAAAATTTATATTTTTAGAATTAAAAATTTTAATATTTAGAATAAAATTTATTCTTCTTTTTGCCCACTAATGAAATCCTGAATTGTTATTTTTTCTCTTCCCATATCTTAGAATATTTTTGAATTTCATATATAAATAGTACTACAAATTGATCGTGTTAATCTATAAGGAATCTACTAATCATATCCAAAAATTTTGAGGCAGAAATGGTAGTCCAATAGAATCAGTACAAATTAATAGTGGAAAAATATTATATGGAAGGATGTTAGTTGAATATAATCATTTTTAACATTAATTAATTATATTCAAATTAGAGGTTAATTTCTGAAAATTCTTGAGCTATGTGCAGATGACAAAACCATTCATCAATACTTGGTAGATGATACTTTTTATTTATTGTGATATTTTTATGTTCATACTAATAATTTCTTAGAGTAAGTTACCCATCATTCTTATTTATTAATTGAATTTGTACACACTATGGTGATCCACTAATTCATATGAATAAAAATAACAAGTTCTTCATAGATTTTATTATTCAATTCTAGTAAATCAATTGGGGACACTCTATAGGGGTTTTTAAAATACTTTAAAAAATCAGTATATATTTGACTGAAAAATTAAATTCATGACTTAGGGGGAGACTAGGTAACTCTATAAGAAAACATTATCATACTCATACATAATAAGACTATATTCAATGATGATTTTCTCTCCAACCATTTGTGTGGGATACCCCTAAACAGGATGTGTCAGGATACATGAAATGGATGTAATTTCTAGATAAAGTTATCATTCATATTAATGTTGATTTTCAATCCTAGGTTTATTTCTGATATCATATGTGACTTCCCATCCTTATCGATTGATATGGTATCCATATAGAGAGAACCAATCCATTCCCCAAATCACACAAAATTAAACTATAAAGAAATGATATAATTTATAGGACCCATATTTCCACATACTTCTATCTTAGAAGAGTTAAATATATTAGGTGTAATTATCATTCCATTTGGAAGAATTTACCAATAGTATAATATTTAATAAATTTTTTTGGGATTAGTATCCTTAAAAAAATTATTCAGTTATCAATGATTTGGTAGAAGAATATATAAAAAATTTAATTCTCCTAAAGTAATAATAACCATTCCATTCTCTATTTGATTAAGTTTCTCAACATTTTCTTACACCAAAAAGTTTCCTGTGAGAATCAATAACTATTAATCAGAGTAAAAAATTATATGATAAGGAAAATCATTAAGAATATTTCCTAAATTATAGAACCTTATTATCAAATGATGGTATTATAGGTTTCAATCTAACATTCAATCTAATGTCTCATAATTTTTTATAAATAGAAGTTGAATTAACCAATGCATATCCCATAGAAATTTCAAATTAATTGTGCTATTAGGCACTTTATCAGGCCCTAGGTGGATATTGAGTTAAAACGAAGACAACCAATTTAGAGTTGTTTCCCATAGGTGTATCAATACCTGAGCATGAATCCACTTGTTTTTATCCAGAGAAGGAAGCTCTAGCAAAGAAACTACACAGATTATACTTTACCATATTTTTTGGATATTTATTATATTTAACATATCCCTAGGGTTCTCACAAAAATTTTATAATCATAATCCTAAAAATTAGTAAACCATTCTTCGATAACAACTGTGGTGATACTAGAATCACAAAAAAAGTTGCATAATTATATATTAATATTCAATACATCTCACAATAATACATACCGAATACACAAAATGGTTTATTGTATTCTGAGACTTGATACAAAATTAACTTATTTGTGAAGAATAATTAATATTTTTTAAAAACATTATTCCCACATGGTATCGTTATTTACTTATCATACATAATTTTTTTTTCCTATAATATGGGAAATGGAAACACAAGAATGGGGTGAGATTATATGCTCAGTAATGATAAATATAAGAGATTAAAATTAATGATCATAAGCGAACATAAGATTTTTTATGGGTATAAGAGTATAGTTAATGTCTATGAATATGAAAATAAAAATTAATACCCTAATTACCATTGATCATAAATAACATTTCATGTTATAGGGATCTAAGAATAACATAAAATATGAATCCTTAAGAAATTATAATGTTGAAAAAAATATAATTTTAACACCAACATAATATTAATAAATGAATCCCTTTATCAGGGATCACTGCCATGACTATTTTCATATTGTGGATAGAGTCCCATAAGGGAAAGGGTTCACTCTAAAATTCATTACATGTGAACTCATGAGATATATGTATTTACGCAATATATTGGAAGTATTTATAATTATGTGTTTATCCACCACCAAATAGAAAACGTATCTTAGGGGTTTGAGTTCACTCCCCATTCACATTTATCGCATGAGATATAACATTACCTAATGCATTAGAGGGATTTATAATTCCAGACACACCTATCATAGAATGGAATCATAAAGTATGCATTCCATAAGAAAATAAAAGAATTAAAATTTTATTATTTATTAATTTCCTAATTAGATAGAGATATATTCCTTGAAAATATTCTTAGAAAATATTATAATAAATCTTTAAAAATTAGTTGGATCATTGTATAATAACATATAACAAGTGTAACTAAATATACAATAGACGTTTTTAACATAGAAAAAAACTTTTTTAAAATTTGAATACATAACATTGTCAAAATAGAAGAAAAAATCTCTTTCATTTGAAAAACATCAATAATTAATATTATTTTGGAAAATCATTTTAAAACATGAAAAAGTAATATTCATAAATAATAATTATAATACCATTGAAATAAAGTGTTCACAAAAAAATGTAACAATGAATTTCAATAGAAAAACACTAGATATAAATGGCAGAAAGTTATATTAAAACATTTGTAGGGAAATTAATAATAGTATAAAATTATCAAATCAAATTATTTGATATGGAAATACATAAATCAATATGGTTATAAAAATAAAATTTTCCAAAAAAAAGGTGGTGTTGGTTTCACTTACAAGTATCACATTAGGTGAATTTTTTACCAAGGGAAAAATAATGTAATAGATCTTATAAAACCCAACTAATAATTATAAGATATAAAAATTATTATGGTTTATAGATAAATTTTACAAAATTCTTTCGTAGATTTTAATTTTATTATAAAATTATTTATTTGAAAATTAAAATGGAAACAATCCTTTACTGATTTTATAACAACTGGTTTAAAATATCTTGAAATATAATACATGAAATGAAAAATTACATAATACGAATAAATATGGAATAATGATATAATATGTGAAATATACATAAGATACACCATAAAAAATAGGATCATAATACAAAAAATGTCTCAATGAGGGAATAGTGAGGTGAAAACCCCTTATAAATTTGGTAACAACTAAATCCAATGGATTGAAAAGTGGGATTCGTGAAATGACATGTAAATAATATTAAAGAAAAATTAATAAAAATAATATATTACAATTGGTTTGTAATTACACTATAAAATACAAATAGTTGAATAATACGAAACATGACATAACGGATGGGAAATGAGACCGGAAACAGAGACCATTTTCTTCTAACTATCTATAAACACCGTTAACCTTCTAAATAATAAACAGAACCATATTAATAAATAATTTTAAAATTTTATTCATCTATATTTTATTTTATATTTTTTAATTATACTAATTAACTACACATTTATTAGTTAGTTAATCTTATTTTTCATCATTAGATGTTAGTAATTTTAATTATTTTTCATATGTTTTGTAATACTAACATCAAACCCCATTATTTGATACCAAGTTCACCATTACCAAATTATAGAAAATATTTAAATATCTATTTTCCAATGATTTATGAATCCTATTTTTCACATTATGGGAACTATGATCTTTGTTTAATTTAATGAGGAATATGATAAAGTTGTTTTGGGAAATTTACCAATTCTAACAGTTTAATTTATGATGATCATTTATTTTTGTTTCATATTTTTGAAACAAATTAATTATATATATTAATCTTTAATATTATACTTTTTAATAAAATATGTTCTACAAACATCTATTTTGGGAGGAGATGAAAAATGAAACACTTCTATGTATAGAGGTGGTAGCTCTCACGTACATTAAGAAGGTGTTTTCATTTTTCGATAAAATGAATGAATGATGTAAATGGATTTATCTTTTTAGATTAATAATAATGTTATAAATATAAACTTTAATAAGTATATATCCCTATTTTAATATCCACAATGGGTGGTTATGAAAATAAAATACCCCACTTCATTGAGAATGAAGTCCACACATAAACGTGAATTGTGTTCACATTTTTCTACCAACGAAGGATATAGAAGTATTTTTTCATCAATATAAAAATAAATTAGTAAAATAGTTATACCTAAGTTTTTCATTTAGTATGTTATTACATACATTTAAATAGAAAATAATAAATAAAAAATTAAAAATAAAATAGAGACAATTTGATAAATTTTAATACTTTTGGGGATAACAAATTTGAACATTTGATTATGCCTTTGAGTGGTGGTCTTTGGAAGAGAAGAAACCTCTAATAATTAAGTAGTATTTCATGAAAAGGTATTTTTCATTGTTTCATGTAGAACTAAGTTTTATGAGAGTATGTAATGTGGTGGTGGACGTGTCCTTTAATAACTAAGAATAATGGATTTTTAAAATAAAAGTGTTCTATTCTAGGAAAGTGATTCCAAATGTGGGATGTAATGGTGAGGTTATTTATTTCGGATGATGAGGCACTCCAAAACACATTTATGGATATGTTTTTTGTAATTTTAGGTTTTATATTCGTAGTTTTAACATTTACTATAATTTACTTTTACCGTACTCACAATTTTTAAACCTTTGAAAAATATATTAACAATTTAAAATAAAATTAACCTTATTAAATAAATTGCATATTTTGAAACCAAATATTAAATCCATTTCATATTATTCAATTTATAAATGTGTTATGAAATTAAATTAAATTTAATATGTGTATAAGACACAGAAATAGTCTTAGAAAAAGTAACAATTATATTTTAAAATATTAAATATAGGTTAGAAAATTAAATATGATATTTTAAATGTATAATTTTTCTTAAAAAACATTTCTTTCGATATGAAAACGTTTTGTTAAATTTTAATATATTTCTATAATGTAATGATGTCATAAAATTCATGATATTTGTAAAAATGGTATTTTTTACTATTCACAAAAAATCATCCTTTTATTGAAATCCAAAAAAATCGTTAGATGATAATTTTTTATAATGAATAAAAAAATGATGAACAATTTTCAAATAAAATCATATATTTTTTTCTAATTTATATTTTAAATTAAACATATATGATATAAAATAAAAATAATATTTTAAATTGATTTTTAAAAAAATAATATTTAATGTAGAACTTCTTATAATTATTTTTTTATCTTCAATAATGATGATTAATTTAATTATCTTTTAAAATGTAACATACTCATCAAGGTTCTCCCTCATGTGATCGAGATGGGCGACCATGAGACCTTAAGTGGGCCTCTCCACACACTACAATTTACAGACTATCATTGTAGGTCTAATAAATATAATGTGTAGACTAAACCCTCTGATACAAGAAAAAAATCACTTTAGAAGAATGATAAATATATCAATATTAAGACACTCTAATAGATATATAAGTAAATTTAGATACAATCCAATATAATAAAATGATATAATGTCACACAAAATGACTTACTATATTTATACAAGCACAAACATAAAAAAGACTCCGAATAAAGCCTCCCAAAACCTATCCTCAAATCCATGTATAGTCTCATCTCTCCGATCAAGTTATATATATTAAATCAATCAAGAATTTATAGGTCCTCTTTCTCTTGTCCATTTATATTCCACAGTGTGTTCTTGGGAACCAAAGGAAGTCCCAAACATGGTGTGAGTAAAAATAAATATGTTATCACCAACAATGTATAAAATAATTTAAGTATTTCTAATAGTGCATGAAATGGTAAAATAAAAAAGGGAATTAATTTTTAATTAAATAAAGAACATATTTATTTTGGAAAATTGTGTTTTTTTCATATATTCTCAATATATGAATATATTTTTTTAGTGAAAGTCATTTAATAATGTTAGAGATGTTTAAAAAAAAGAGATATAAGGAAATTTCTTTATGGTTTTAATTATTTCTTGTTAATTATGTTAAGAATCTTCCATTACAAATTTGGATGATTATAATACTCTCTTTAATGTGAAAAAATATGATTATGTTCATGATGAGTCATACGTGGATGACCAAGGCTACCAGATTGAAGGTAAAAAATAGAGTTTATCAAACACAGATCATTGGACACAGATCATCAGTAAGTTGTGACTAGGAAAATATTCCATAGGTGTCTGAAGTTAGAGATACACAATTTCATCATATGGAACAAGAATGATGTTCCATATAAAGAGTTATAAGAATAATATATTGAAAAGTAAATTTTTTTAGAAGAGTGTACAATGAATTCTGTGTGGATATATGGAGAATGTTTGAGTTACATGCAATAAAAATTTAGGTATATTATCGAAGGAATATAACTTATATTAAAATAAGATCAATGGAAGAGGAAGTATTTTATATTTACTATTGAATTAAATTCCATTAAAAATGGAATGAAAGGAACAGTGAAAAGTCAGAAATATTTTCATAATCCAATGTAAAGGTATGTAAAATATATGAATTATATATTATAAAAAATATTAGATGGAGGAAATTTGAAAATAGTACCAAATAGATAAAAAAATAAAGGTGAGACAATATTAGTTGCATCATATAGGCACAAAAAATATCCAATAGATAGAAAATTAGGAATTACATTGGATGGAGGAACTTGGAGGCACTCCATGAAGTGAAGGAAATACAAATTTTGAGATGATATTTTGTTTCATTGGACAAATGAACATCAGAACGAAATACATTATTATATCATACATATTATCATTGTTATAGAATTCATGTGAAATGCACCGGTCAAAGAGTATTATGTAGTTCAATAATACGGAGATATGAGATTTCATTATACAATGATATGGAGAGATCGATGAAATAATGTTTCTTAAAAAAGGAAAACCAAATGACGTTCCATAAAAAAACATCTGAAGTTCATTAGATAGAAAATTTTGGACTTTTTTCATTAGAGAGAGGATTATTATTGACACTTAAATAAATATTATAATGTAATTAACAATGATTCTTCTCAAGATGGTCACTCAACATTTAAAATTATGTCATGACGAGGAAGTGTGAATAATGTTACATAATATATGAGGCTAACGATATTTGATGAAGGGTGTGGTCACTTAAATTTCATGAATCTTTCTTTATATCCCAAAATGTTTTTAAATAGTTGGGAAATTCCCTTCTAAATTTAATTGAGTAGGAAAATATATTTGAGATTCCACATTTTTCTCTGAAAATTTACCTAGATAAAGGGTTGAAATTGTTTGAAAAAATAATTATATTAATTCATTTTATACACCTATGGAGGGGTGATAGTTTTAATTATTTTTTATTGTGAGATATCGAATCATGTTTTTTCTAGATTGATTTATTTTCAATAGAAAAATAACATGTGATAAATAGGAATATTGTTTTCAGTTATTGATCAATGTTTCCACATGGTTAATAAAGTTTCATTCTACTAATCATCCTTTATGAGATAGAGAGGAGAAATGTAGGGAACATTTGATACAGCTGATTCAAATACATCCTTCCTAACAGAAGCACACTGAGTATCATCAAGCAGAGACCCCACAAATAAAGATGTTTAATAAAGTTATTATACTTGATATAGTCACAAAAAATATGTTACTAAACATTTTTTCAATCTATTTTTTGGAAAAATTTCCAATGAATTAATCTGGATATTCCAAATATTAGGAGAAATTATCGAGGTCAACAGTCTTTAAAGAGAGTTATTGATGATCTTGATGTTTTTATTAATGTGACGGTGATCCATATTTCTTTTGGGGGAAGATAAAATATTTCTATAATGTTACAAATAATATTAAGGAATGGTAACATAGATAGGGTCTGTAAATAGTTTATAAAAAGGCTTGTTGACTAGGGGTAGATTAAAATATGATGAAAGGAGTTATTAACAGGATAGTCAGAGGGGTATAAACAGATGTTCCATAAGAGATTATTTTGAGGGTGGAGAGGGGGTAGAACAAAATTATGTAGGGGTAAAAGATATTGGTGTGGTGGGTATAACTAGTTTATTTCTATTAATTTTTAATATTAAAATAGAAATTAAAATAATCCCTGTTGTGGGGAATAATAAACATTGTATGGAGTATGTATTTGTACTGAATCATCTAAAAATCATCTTCTAATCTCTCTTTTAAATTTATTTCATATTAAAGGTGTGCTTTTTATTTATATTAATGTGTACTATAACTTGATAAGTCTCCAGTGGATGGGAAAATATTTTATTACAAGGTAATACCCTTTTCCTATAAAAAGATAAGTGATCACTTATTTAACCTCCCCCCAATAGATCCTACATGATCAAGGGAACATTAATTGGTATCATAGGGTAGGTATCCTTTAGAGGATCCAAACATCTAATGAGGGTGGAGAATATAAATTATATAAATAAAATGGGTGTTGTTATATATGATGGTAGAAACTATAATTATTTGAAGAATTGTATGGTACACCATCTTTTATAGTCTATTAATTAATTAAATGATATTACAATAGTGGGATTTCCTCCTAGAATTTATGTTTCATTGATAGGTGTTGATAATATAAATTTTAATTAGTATTAAAAATATCATAATTCTATATTGTTGGTTCAAAAAATATATGTTTATATACATATTATGGGATTTACAATGGATAAAAAAATGTCGGATAATTTAAGAATCACTTCTGATGGGAATGGGAAAGTAAAAGAAGCCAACACACAAATATTGAGGAGCGTATTTGAATATAGAGATATTGATTATGAAAAGTGTGTCGATAAATTTTTTAAAATGTGTAATGAGTTAATGAAAAATATTAATGGTTCAAATGAAAAGTTGGAATATTATACTAAATATTTGAAAATAAAGTGCAAAATTTTAGATATATTTAATGTCAATGTTTCATATTTAGATGATTAAGAAGATTTATCAATGGATGAACATCGAAACATTACTGTGACAAATGAGATGAAAGAAATAATAGTATTTATGATTATGGATAAATAATAAATGGAATTCAAATCCTAGTTTAGTGATAATATTATAGATAAATATGGTTTATAAGAATATACGAATTCATAATCATAAGAAAATGAAGTGGAATTCAACACAACTACTGATTTTATTTTTAAGAAACAAAATAAGTTAAAAATGTAATTTTTCTCTTAAATGTTTTAATTTTAAATAATAAAGAAAATTTTAATTATATTTACCTATGAATAAGTATAAAGATTTTTGAATTATAATAACATTATAAGAAGTCTTAGAAATTGAAGTGGAAGAAACAGAATAAAATGTTTTCAAGTAACAAAAAATGGTTTTTTGAGATGATGAGAACGTGATGATTATTCATCCATAAATGAATTTGATTTTCATGTCTACTTAATTATTCCTTTTAAAATATGATTTTATTAATTATATATTCATTATTATGGGGAATAGAGAACCAACATTTTGTGTATGCTAAAAGAAATTTCTGATGAAGTAGTTGAGAAAAATACATGGGTCAAGAAGTAAAGGAACAAGATGAAGAAATAATTTAAGGAAATCACTTTATAGAATGTATATTGAATAAAAATGTGGAGATAAACATGAATTTTATTATTGATTGAATAATTAAAGTTAGTGATCAAAATGGAAATCTAGAAATTTATGAAGACACATCAGTTGGGATGGAGAATCTCAACATGGTAGAAACTATACTTGTTGATGGAAATATGAAAAATATGTTTAAAGTATATAAAATTGATAATATGGTGAATAATATTAAGAAAAGTTTGGATTTCCAATAAGAATTGTTTTCAAAACCAAATTAATTTCTCCTATAACACAAACTGTGTTATGAAAAATAAAATAAGGATTCACAAAATCTGGTGTGGTTAATGGTGAAATTTTTCAAGATGGTGAGAAGTAAAGTGTATTAAGAAGGTTTTATTGTGTACAAATCCATAAAAATGTATATATCTCTCTTCAAATATTGTATGTTTAAAATAAATAATATTGAAAAATTGTCTTATAATAATAAAGAGTGTAACATATCTAAGAAGTATCTCAATAAACATAGTCACCTACCATTTATTATCAAACAACAATAACAATATCTAATGCAGTAATAAAATTAGTTTTGAATGATCAATATTCACAAGTAGCTATTGATGTTGCGGAGTTTTCAAGAATAGATCTTATATTTATGGTACAACAAGTCTTTACTAGTTAAAATTTATGAATCAAGGTGGGAATATAATATGTAGATATGAAAAAAATAAAAAAATTATGAGGAAGAAGTTATTGTTTTGATGATTAAGACAATTAAATATTAAAGAAATAGAAATTAAAAAATAAGGAAGTATTAGTATTTTAAAATAACTAATAATATTAATAATGTTGATTAATGAAAAAAAATATTGATACTTTTTACCAAGGAAGTACATAGTGCTTAATTATTTTTCTACATCAAATGGCTATCACAAGAAATATGGAAGGAGAAACAACTTTTGTTAAATAAAATGGAAAGAAATAGGTTTAATAAAATGGTATAAATATTGATTAAAATTAATTAATAGAAAAAACAAATATATTTATATGAAATGAAAGTGGTATTTTAAAAATGGAATTTTTTTTAAAAAGTTCTTAACTCTATTACAATCCACTAAAAAAGTCATGAAAACTATTTTAAAAACACAATGTAACAAGGATGTTATCAAAGCTCAATAGAAGATGATATCTATATTTTCCAAGTGTATATAATATAAGAAAGATATTACATACCATAAAAAATATATTAAATTTTTTTTGAGAATAAAGAATATTATTAGCTAGAAAATTATATATATGGAACACTAAGGTTTCTTAGTATTCTAAATAAACTTTGTTATTTGTATGAAAATATGAGGAACTGAAGGTGAATATTCAAGGAAGAGGACTGAGTGCTATAAAAATTTTTATAACATAACTATATTTCCATCATGAAATTTTATCCAATAATGTTTAAGAATTGACTGTGACCCTTAAGGGGGAACAAATCTAAAGTCATGATATAAATATAATACCTTTCATAAAAAGAAAGTAATGATGTTTTTAAAGTATATATTCTGTTGAATTTGTGTTCATAAAGTTGGACTATTATAATATATTGGTTGATAAGTATACACAATTTATTCTAAAAAAATTCCTAAATAACCTTCGATAAAAATATTTTTGAAGAAAATTGAGTAATTTATTTCATGAAATAAGTATAGGGAACACATTTATCACCTTAATTATATATTCATGTTTTCTGCATCGAGTTCTCCCAGGTAGAATTATATTTTTTTAGTTAAATAAAATTTATTTAGAAACTCATGTGACATTAATTTACTCTTAATGTAATCATTGAAGATAATGAGATGAGTATTGATAAGTAGAGAGTTCCCGTTGAGTTTTATATTCTATAATATGGATAAATAATGTAGGAGGTAAAAAAATCAAAAAAAATATAAGAAGAAATATTGATGTACACATACTAGCTTCAAATATGTATGATTTTTTATGTGGTTATTGAAAAAACCCCAAAGGAATAGATTTTTGTGGAAATTTTTTTATAGTTTCATTTTTTTAAGATATCAATATTTTTTAATAGTGAAATAACTTAATAATGTTAGAGAAGGATGAGAGAATGGATGTATGGAACATTTCTTATAGAGTTTACGAAACTTTTCTAATCAATTTTAGGAAACATTTCTTACAAATTACGTGATACTAATCCATTCATCATAGTTTAAAGTATCATGATGAAGTTCATGATTCAAGAATGAGTCTAACTAGGAAGATTGAGGTTATCGTACCAACGATAATAGATCAATATTATTAGAAATAGAACACTAGACAAATATAATTTTAAAAATGTGATGTAAAATAGATATAGTAGATGACCATATTTTATGATTCATAATTTTATTATATTGAACATGATTGAAATTTAGGACAAATAATTAGAAGAACCCTGTATTAAAATTTGTACAGTTTTCAGATGAGTTTATATAGAATGGTTTTATTATTTAGTGAATGTTTTATTTAATGGAAATAAAATGTTATATATATTATCTAATAGATATATCCTTTATTAAATTATGTAAAAATGTGGAGATATATATTAAAGTTAATTATGATTTAAATTATCTATAGAAAGGTATAACAAGTACAGTATAATGTTAGAATGAAATTCATACATCCACATAAAGGTCACTTGTGATTTATATAAGCTATGTAAAGTTACAAAGGATAACTAGTTAATGTTTTCCAATTGAGGAAATTTGATAAGAGAAACAGATTAAGATGTAATTAATGTTTAAATGTAATTAGTTCCATTAGTAAGACACATTAAATATCCAATGAAAATATCATAAAATAGTATATTATATTGAGAAACATAGAGACACTCTATGTAGTGAATGACATTCAATGTTTGAGATGAAGTTGAGTTTCAAGGGATAAAAGAACATCAGACTAAGATACAAGTTGTTATCCATTGTATGATCATTGGTCAATGATTTTAAATAAAAATTCCAAGTTAGAGATCAGTATGAAAAACCATCAGATGGATATTTTATATGTCATAGGAAAATGATATTCTCATATTAACGAATTGAGGTTTCCTAAGAAAGTAAAATTGAATGAAGGTTATTCTAAAGAAAATGGTATCTCCATTATTTTAGGTGGAGGAAACTGGAGTTGTTTCGTCAGGTAGATGAGCTCTAAGGATATTTAAATAGAACAAGTAATTTCCATAACAATTATGATGTTGAAGATAGTCACATAAAATTTTATATTTTTCTAATATAAAGACGTGTGAATAATGTTCATTAGTATTTTAGGTTAAAGCTATTTTATGACATATGTGGTTCTAGGTATATTCATTAAAATTCGAGTATATTCAAGAATTTTCCTGAAATGGGAAAACTTTCCCAAAAAAATCAAATTACTAGGAAAACATATTTGAGTTCATGAATTTTCCTCATGAGACACAACTATATAACTGGGTGTAACAATACGACAAAATTGTTATACAAACAATATTAATATATGTGTTGAGGTGTGTTTGTAATTAATATTTCATGCAATAATATATTCATTCAATTTTATACTTGACTTAATAAAGATAAAATTAATGAAAATATCCAATGAATATTAAGTAGTGTGTGAGTTATTGATCATAATTTCTACCTCATTGGAGAAGGTTCCGTAGATGGATATTTCTTCATAAGAAACAGAGGAAATAGTCTAAGAACATCAGATAGAGATGAATAAAGTAGATAATTCCAAACATAAGTTAATTTAGGAGAATAATACAGAGATCCAATGGATAGATTCTTATTATAAAGAGGGAATATTAGATGAAGTTATAATACAAAAATACTATGGATGTTTCCAAGACAATGTTTTTAAAAGTTTAAACTGATTTTATCTAGGTATTCTAAACATTTGGAGAAATTTTTATGTCTTCCAGACTCATAAGTGAGTTCATGAAGTTCTTGAATTTTTTATATATGTGAATGTGATTTCACATTCTTATGGAGGTAGAGAAGATATGTCAACCAAATATGTGAAAATAAGAAGGAAATAGCTTATAGTTTGGTGCATAAACAGTCGATGAAAATGATTTTCGACATGGGGTATGTCTTTCTATGAATTAATAGGATATTTCTAGGAAATTTTGGGGTAATAAAAAACTATAGAAAAAGATACTATTTCTAGGGGGTTGAAATATTTCCATCTAGAATAGAGATTTCTAGGGGGTATAACCAGTTTCTTCATATACATTTGTAATAATAAAAAAGACATTAAATAATCAATTGGGGGGATTATAGATATGTGAAGGAGTATATATTCATTCTAAACCCTAAAAATAAAATTTTCTAATATCAATTTAATTTTCTACATATGAAAGGGGAGATTGGGATTTATATTTTAATGTATTCTAACTCAGACAAATTTTAGATGTTAGGATAAGTTTCTTTACCGTGTTTTGAAACTTTTCCTATAAAAAAATTTATTTCACTAATTCACAAACTCCAATATATATAATATTATAAAATCAATATAACATCAATTGGTATTATTGGGTATGTCTCCTCTAAAAGATATAACCATTTAAAAGTGATGGTAAATTTATATTCATTGATCAATCGCGGTATTCCTGCATTTGGTGGTAGAAACTATCACAGTTGGATGAATAAGATGGTACCCTATCATATATCTATTGGAAATTAAGTTAGAGATACCAAAATAGTGGTATTTCTTCCTATTAATGAGGTTTCGATAATAACAGCTAATATGAGGAATTTGGAAGTTGAAGGAAATGTTTACAATTCCATGTTCTTGGATCCAACAAAAAATGATTAAAAATATTATGGATTTTTCAATGGATAAAAAATGTGGGATAAGATGAGAAGCACTTATAAAGTGAATGATAAATAAAATAAGATAAGATATATTTATGGTGGACTATATTTCATTTAGTTATGATGGATAATAAAGAATGCATTGATGAATACTTTACAAGAGTTAATGAGACTATTATAAATATTACATGTTTCGGTTAGAATCTATAGGAGTCTACTATATTTAGGGAAGTCATGCAAAAATTTCTCAATAGATTTGACTCAAAACGATTCAAATTTATAATATTTTAATGTTTTATCTCTGGATGAAGTCTGGAACATTCTTGTGGGATAACTGTTGTTGGAAACTATAGTTTTTAAGATAAAGGATAATAAATAAATCAATTTCAAATAATTGTTGAAAATTATGCAATGAGATAAAGATATTTTAATAGAGTCAAATGTTTATACAGGATGAGGAAAATTAATAGGAATTCAGAACCACAATTGTTATTCATTCTAATAGATATAATAATGTAAAATGGAAAGATATTATTTTTCATAAATGTTTGAATTATAATAACAAAGGGAATATTATAAGACATTATTCATAGAATATGGACACATATTTTGTGTTAAAATAAGGGGATAAGATGTATCAAATATAGAAGAGTAATAAAATAGACAAATTGTTTCTAGAAACAAAATGATAATTTTTTAATGGTTTTAAAAGAGAGGGATGGTTATTGAACCATAAATGAATCTAATTTTAATTTCAACATCATAGATATGGTGAAAAATGGATTACATTATAAATAATTGATGAAGATGGTGAAGAGAGAATAAAACTTGAATGGACTCTAAAAAAATTAGAGTTAGCACTTTTTAAAGTTACCTAGTTAAGAAAACAATGGATGATGGCAAAGAATTATGTTAAGGAAATAAATTTTGAAAATGGTTAAGGAATAACAAAGGAGGAGATAAAACACAGGTGGATTAGAGATTAGAAAATTATTATTTTTTAGAATGAATGAAAATAGAAAAGTCATAAAGAATCATTGGATGTGTAAAATAATTTCATCATTGTACAAAGTACAATTATTTAAGGGAATAATAATAATAAGTGTATATTAGCTGGAATTGAAAAGATAGAGAATGCTATTAATGAATGTTTTTATGATAAAGTAGAAGAGTTGTTATAAACAAAATCAATGTTTATTATATCACAAATTGGGTTAAAAAATATGAAAAAACGCAACACCAATGAAATTGAGGTTAAAGGGGGAACTTATCAACATGGTGAACATTAGGCTTCACAAAAACAAGTTGTTTCTTTTCATATAAAATCACAACATACATCGGTTTATCCTAACAATGATGGTTGAAAAGTAAGGACTGGTAATAAATCTTCTTCCACTTAGAAAGAGTGGAAAAAATAATGATGTATCTCCAAAATAACATTCTCTTTTAGTTTATAAATAAAAAACAAAATAAATTATAGAATAGTACTAGTATAAGTGTAAAGGACCAAGATATAGAAGTTACTAGTTCAATTGTTGTCTATTCAGGAAAAAACGTTATTAATTATAGTAAAACATGTCTTTAATAGGTAAAAATTATTAATAAATAGGGAGTTATGATAATATGATGGGAAAATATTTTTCAATAACGTTTTTTAGAAATAAAAAATTTTCAAAATGTGATTAATGTTAAAAATTAATAAAAATAAATTAAACCTCCAGAATGTTCAGAAGTTTTATAAATTTAAGGAGAGTAAAAAATGTGAGGTATTAAATAAGATCAAGAAATATGGAAAAGGAAATAATTATTTCGTATTTATTTGGATTGATCAAATTGATATAGAAGGTAAGATAGAGGAAACAAAAAATTATTCAAATAAAAGGGAAATAAATAGGTTTTAGAAAATTAGAATAATGTTGACAATGAATTATCAACAGATTCAAACATAATGATTTAGATGAAAAAAAATGTTCTACAAATATGGGAAAGTTTGAAAAACAAGTAGGACTATCTTATTGGCCCTTGAAGAAATCATAAAAAAGATGTTACAAACTCAAGGTAAACAAAATGTTATGATGACTAAAATGGAGATGTCAGATTCAACTGATGTGTCTACATATGGTAAGAAATAATGTATATATGATGGTAAATATTTGAATGGGAATAAAATGTTGTCATTGAGAAAAAATGTCAAGACCCATCCTCGGGGCCCATGTCGTGACTACCCCAAGCCCGCCTTTCATAGGCCAGGGGCTGGCGACTAGCACCAAAGGCATAAATTCCGATAAAATGGAAGGCATTGCTTTTATAAAAGAAAAAAAACAACACATAGTATGAAAACTGCAGTAAACACTAAGTAAACTGTAAAACAAACATGCTGAAGTACAAGGGGCTAGAGATACAAGCCCAAAAGAAAGGTACAGCTACAACTGAAAGTAAAGTAAAACTCAAAGGACAACAGTTGAAAGGTGACAAGCCGCTCCTAGATCATCCTTCGGTTTCCTACCTGAAGGGTCTGAGCACCGACTCGTCATGAGATCCTCCTCCGGGTACCGTCTGGCTCTTCAAGCCTCAACCACGATCAGTGATGTCCATCGTCTGCAACCAACACAATGTATTGCAGGCAAAGCCCATGCGGGGGTGAGTATACGATACTCAGTAGGGACCCCGAGACCCCCAAAGGTCTCCCTGAATCCACAAAGGATAAACCACAAAGGGAAGACACAAACACGAAGTATCATCCAACACTACTTAGTTATATTCCCATACATATACCTAAGTCCTCAAATCCTTCTCAGCTCCAACCCACGAGCTCAAGTACAATCCAATACACTCAGGAAAGTAAAACTTAATCCATACAGGAAAGTACAACCCAATCCATACAGGAAATCATAATACAATCCACACAGGATATCAAGTCAATCACATCAAAGATAATGATTGAAAGTCAAGACTCAGCTCACACATGTATCCATTTATGAAGAGGGGTGGAGATGATTAGATGTATCCTCTGAATCATCTCCTATGACGAACCCACGTTGGATCCAATTTTAGTAGTCGTTGCTGCCGAACCCAAGGAGGATCCAAGTATAGTAGTCATCATCGTCGAACCCACAGAGGATCCTAGCACGGTAGTCCAACCCACGAAGGATCCCAGTACAAAGTTCATCGTCGTCGAACCCACAGAGGATGCCAGTACGGTAGTCATCCTCTTCCAACCCACGGAGGATCCCAGTACGGTAGTCGTCCTCATCGAACCCACAGAGGATCCCAGTACGGTAGTCATCCTCGTCGAAGCAGTCGCAGCGTGCTCTAGGGTTCCCGCACATAGCATGGTCGATTCCGGGAGGGTCCGCTCCACGAGCCAAGGGGGTCGATACATCAACTGACACGCAGTCCGTAGTTTATGTATCCCAAAGTTCTGTCTCGACAATTGGAACTCAACGTGACAGACGGTGCGTCAATCGGACGTCCGGTCTGAGAGTTATTGGCCTTTTCGTCCCGGGGGCTCGGTTGATTTTTAAGTCAAAACCAACCCGAATGTACTCCAACTGTGTCCAATCCTCGAGAAGAGTAAGCCAAAATAACCGTCTCACTAAGAGGAATCCAATAAAGTCGACGACACATAAATCAGACATTCGGAGCTCAATTATAAGCGTTTCCGCTCCAAAGGCCCGATTGGTTTCATGTTCGAACCAACCCGGCCATGACCAGAGTTCTACGTAGCCTTGAGTGTAATATTCATAAACGACCGTCTCGATCCATGGATCGCTATGCAACTGACGATGCATCGATCAGAGGTCTGTAGCCCATGTTATGGGCGTTTGAACGGATCTGTCCGAAAATAGGGGGTTTGGGCTCGGTCCGACCCGGCCCAATACCCCCTGGGTCGGGATGAACCGGGTCAACCCGACCCGGGTCTGGGTTTAGCCCAGTTGGGCATGGCCCAGCCCGGATGGCGTGGCCTGGCTCTGCTGGTGCGGCCCGACCCGGCAGGGGGGTCCGGCCCAGCGCGGGCGGCCCGACCCAGGGCGGGCGGTCCGGCCTGGCCTGGAAGGTTCGGTCTGGTCCGGGCCCCAGCGTGCTGAGCAGACGCGGAAGGGGGAGAGCCGCAGCCCCTTCGAACTGAACAACGGACCCGTGGGGGTCCGCCCTGCTGCGCTGGCCGGGGGTACAAACCCCCGGTTTTCCTGAATCCAGCCGGCCGTAACCGCCAGCTGTTGTGCCGCTCGGGACTGGTTGGTCCCACCTCATGCAGCACTGGTGGCAGGCGGTTCCGGCCGCCACCCTCTGCACCGCCGCGGCCTTAGGCCACAACCCTTGTCTGACCGGCATGGCGCGACGACGCCGTGCCCCTCTACCACGGCCCGCCATGGCCGCGGCCCTCCATGGTTCTCCGGTGGGGCGCGACGGCACCGTGCCCCTCCACCGCGGCCCGACTCTAGCCACGACTTCTTTCGGCATTAACGGTGCGGCGCAACGGTGCCGTGCTCCTTCAACTCGTTTTTCCCAGATCCCACGCGGTGCCATTGCACCGCGCCGCCTTCGTTCCAAACCCCGATGGTGAACATCAAAATGGGTAGGAGGATCGGCCATGTTTGTGCGGTCCGACCTCCTCCTGTTAATTTGATAACAGGTGGCTATGAAAATTAAAAATGAACTCCAAAACGTCACAAACATAAAAACAATCCCCTACCTGGTAAATTTGTCGCACGACGTCGAGCCACAGAAAGAGGCAAGCGTCGCGATGGTCAGAAGTCACTGTAGATCGGTGCCGATTTTGTTGACGTCGGAGGAAGATCCGTCATCGATGGAGATGTTCCCCGTTGTGGTATCTACTCACTTGACACGGAGGAAGAAGAAGAGAAGGCACGTCGTCAGTGACTTCGCGTTCTCTGCCAGAGGTGTTCTTCGTCAAGAACATTCTTCGTTGGAAGGAGGGAGCTCTCCTCCAATTTCTCCAGAGGTTTTCCGGCACCCAAAATATTTTCTCCACAAATATTTTACAAGGAACCATTAATAAAAACATTTCCATGCAAAATGAACCAATTCATAGAATTGTTGACACTTCAGAATAATTAATAAATGTATTAATTATATGGGTTGGCATATTTAATAGAGAGAGGATGAAGAAAGGTTTAAAATTTGAAAATAATTATAAACACCCAAATTAATTAAAACCATTAACTAAATGGGTTGGCACACATTAAGAGAGGAGAGATGTCCTCATTAATGCTTGGGAGGTGGAGGGGTTTAAGAGTTAATAATGTGAGGGGTTGGGCTCGTGTGGCCCCCACCCCACCTTTATCCTCTCAAGGTTAGTTAACAAAAAGTGGGTCTCACCCCCAACACCCTTACTTAGGATATATCTACTTAAGGGAAAAGAAATAAAATGGTAGTACAATTTTATTTTATTCCTCACAAAAACCAAATTTTTAACAACTCCTCTCGAGAAAATGCACCTTCAGAAAAGGTGCTCTTGAAAAATTACCAGCGTTGCGGTTTCATCAGTACCCTCGGATTTCGATTCCAAGCACCGGTTCAAAAGTTAGAAAAACCAGCTCATTTGTTCACTGAACGTACCCGAGCTAAACTTTGGAAATTGATTTAGGGAACACCAGACATCTAAATCAGGTGCCATATGAAACTGGGGACTCGTAAAATTCCAAAGAAATTAAGAAAAAAACATTTCATTGAAATTTATGGGTCTTTACATTACACCCACCTCAGGGATTTACGTCCCCATAAAGCTTCAACACACACTAAGGAAAACAAAGTGGTACTAAGAACGCATCTGAGCCTTCTGCTCCCATGTGATCTTCTGGAGGTTCTCGAGCTACCAGTGAAAGCGCACTTGATGAATTGACTGTCCATGTAGGACCCGCTCCTGTCGATCCTCAAACTCCACTAGAACCTCCGTAAATATAGCCTTGTCTTCGATTTACAGCTCCACGTGGATGATGGTTTGGGTCGGTTCGTGCACGTATCTCCTCATCTGAGATACGTGGAAGACATCATGCACCTGGTGAAACTGAGGTGGATGGGTCGAGCGGTAAACCACCTCGCCTACCCTATTGAAGACCTAGAAGGGTTCGATGAACTTCAGAGATAACTTTCTACCCGCGCCAAATCCCCATAATCCACATCGAGGTGAGACCCATAAGAAAACGTGATCGCCATCCTCTAACACTAGTGGTCTCTGCCTCCTATAAGAAGAAGTCTTCTGTCGGCTCAGAGCTGTCCTCATCCGCTCCTGGATGATCTTCACCTTCTCCGTCGTATCCTGAACTATCCCTGGTTCTACACAAGCTGCTAAGATTTCTACTTTGCCGATAAGAGAAATCTGGTCGCATCCCCTCGATGAACAACGTTCTTTGACTAATACAGTCAATCCTGAAATGAATGATACTAATCCATGCCATGGACGACGTCGTAAGGCCTCGACGCTGCTACCAAGAGATCCAACTGTCACTCTTGCCTCCAAAGGTTGAGTCACACTATCGGCTGTAGTGTGTGGTCACTGGGTCTCATCTAGTATAATTCTCAAAAATGAGGGTCAAGTCAATGGTTTTAACTAGAACATATCAGTATCAAAAACATAAAAAGGATAGGGAACAAAATGCCACAAGAATAAGTGTCTTTTATTAGTGAAGCTCAAGGTTCAAAGACACAAAAAATCAACAAATCTAGAAGAAACATGAACAAAAAGTCTCCATGTCTGGAGCTAGTCCCACTCCTTTCCATCTGCTCCCGAATCTCCATGGTCGTAATCCTCAGCTTCCTAAAGCTGAGATCTCCCATGTCCACCTGTTCCCTGCGTTCAGGGTGGTATTCCTGGTGGTGGTGGTGGTAGGGCCTCAAAGCGTCTCCCACCACCCATTGCACTGTCAGCTCCTCTGCCTCATCTTCCCGCTCCCTACGGACCACCATTGTCGATCCTCTACCTGGGAGGTCCCTCTATGACCTGATTCTCATCTGCTGGACGGGTTGGGCAGTCTCGAGCCATGGGACCCTGACTGCCGCTTGCATAGCACTGTCTACTCCTCGTGTGGCTGGTTCTGTTCCATTTTCCCCACACAAACAAACCTATTTCCCGAGATTTCTCTTCGGATAGTCTGACCCACTTGGACAACTGTGTCAAATGTCTACTGCCAACTGCAGAAGACTCCGCTACGGGTCATCCTGCGGAGGGTCCCACCGCTGGTGACTGCTCGGCTAGAAAACTATCCACTAGAAGGGCTCTCTCCAACACCCCCACCTACGCCGGGATGTTGAGGTAGATCATTGAAGCCATGATCTCATGCCTCAGTCCCTGCTCGAAGGTCCGGGCCCTGAAGAACGGGTCCCATACCATATTTGTGGAGTATCACGAGAGATCAGTAAACCTCACCGAGCACTGGGCCACAGTCATGTTTCCCTGCCGCAGCTGTAGTAACTCCAAAATGCGCACCGCATGGAGGGTGGCTGGAATGAACTCTGAGCGGAAGAGTCTCTAGAAGGTCGTCCAAAGATGTGATGCCTCGTCGTGCACCTAGAGCATCAGGCTCCACCATCTACCTGCTGCCGCGTGCAGGAGACTCACCGTAAGGATCACCATGGGGTCAGCTAGTGTCCCTACTAACCTGAAGACTCGAACAACAGCCTCCAGCCAATCCTCGGCTGCCTGAGGGTCCATCTCCCTGTAGAACCTGGGTGGTCTCTGATGCTGAAACTCGTGAAGTGCACAAAGGTGACGTGCACTCTCTAAGGCTGGGGCTGGTGGCATCAGTGGCTCGGCGGGTAGAGGTACCGCTGGTGCCTCCACTGTAAAAGGGCCCTGCACCAAGGCCTCATCGCTCAGTGTGCTATCATCTCGCGCAAAGCTCTGAACCCTAGCTGGCTGCCATCGTGGGGCCATCCTGAAAAGAGACAGCTGCGAAACGGTCAGTACAGTATACCTGGTGAGCTGACACAAAGTAATCGCAATGAAAACTTTTGAAACACACATGAAATCAATGTTTTTTGTGCACTAAGTCATAAATCAGAAGTCAGGGTCCTGGTATATGGATACGTCGGCCGCCACACCAACACTGGACTCCCTAGACTGATAACCACACTCAATACCCTTAACACTATTGCTTCATATAGAAGAAAGATCAGAATTATGAGTTCTACGGTAGAACCGAACTCCTATGATACCAATTTGTCAGGACCTGTCCTTGGGGCCCGTGCCGTTACTACCCCATGCCCGCCATTCATAGGCCAGGGGCTGGTGACTAGCACCAAAGTCATAAATCTGGATAAAAGGGAAGGCATTTCCTTTTTAAAAGAAAACAAACACCACAGAGTATGCAAACTCAAGTAAACACTAAGTAAACTGTAAAACAAACATGCTGAAGTAAAAGGGGACAGAAATACAATCCCAAAAGAAAGGTACAACTACAACTGAAAGTAAAGTACAACTCAAAGGAAAACAGATGAAAGGTGACAAGCCGCTCCTGGATCGTCCTCCAGTTTTCTACCTGATGGGTAGGTACAGTTCTCCTCCTCAGTACTCCACGTCCGTCCGTCTCCTCTGGGTACCGACTCATCGTGAAATCCACCTCCGGGCACTGACTCGATGTGATATCCACCCCCGGGCACTGACTCGTTGTGAGATCCTCTTCCGGGCACTGTCCAGCTCTTCAAGCCTCAACCAAGATCAGTGATGTCTGTCGTCTGCAACCAACACAACGTAGTACTGGCGAAGCCCATGTAGGGGTGAGTATACGATACCTAGTAGGGACCCCGAGACCCCCGAAGGTCTACCTGAATCGACAAAGGATAAAGCACAATGAAAATATAAAAACACGAAGTATCATCCAACACTACTTAGGTATATTCCCATACATATACCTAAGTCATCAAATCCAGATCAGCTCTAACTCATGAGCTCATGTAAAATCCAGACCACTTAGGAACATAAAACATAATCCACACAGGAATGTACGACCCAATCCACATAGGAAAGCATAATACAATCCACACAGGATATCAAGTCAATCACATCGAAGATAATAATTGAAAGTCAAGACTCATCTCACACAGGTATCCATTTACGAAGAGGGGTAGAGATGATTAGATGTGGCCTTTAAATCATCTCTTCTGCCGAACCCACGTAGGATCCAAGTTTAGTAGTCATCACTGTCGAACCCACAGAGGATCCAAGTATAGTACTCATCGTCGTCGAACCCACAGAGGATCCCAGCATGGTAGTCAAACCCACGGAGGATCCCATTACAAAATTCATCCTCGTCGGACCCATGGAGGATCCCAGTATGGTAGTTATCCTCATCGAACCGACGAAGGATCCCAGTACGGTAATCATCCTCATCGAACCCACGAAGGATACCAGTATGGTAGTCGTCCTCGTCGAAGCAGTCGCAGCAAGCTCTAGGGTTCCCGCACACAGCAAGCTCGATTCCGGGAGGGTCCGCTCCACGAACCAAGGGGGTTCGATACATCAACTGACACGTAGTTCGGAGTTGATGTATCCCAAAGTTCATTCTCGACAATAGGAACTCAATGTGATAGACAACGCGTCAATCGGACGTCTGGTCTGAGAGTTATTGGTTTTTTCATCCTAGGGAACCGGTTGGTTTTTAATTCAAAACCAACCCGAATGTACTTTAACTGTATCCAAACCTCAATCAGAGTAATCCAAAAGAACCATCTCACCAAGAGGAATCCAACAAAGTTGACGGCACGTCAATCGGACGTACGGATCTCAAGTTATAAGTGTTTCCGCTCTGAAGGCCCGGTTGGTTTCGTGTTCGAACCAACCCGGCCATACACAGATTTCTCCGAAACCTTTAATGTAATATACTGAAACGACCATCTCGATTCAAGGTTACGCAATTGACGGTGCATCGATAGAAGTTCTGTAGCCCATGTTATAGACGTTTGAACGGATCTGTCCGAAACAGGGGGGTTTGGGCCCTGTCCGACCCAGCCCAATACCCCCTCGGTCGGACCGAACCCGGTCAACTCGACCTGGGTCCAGCCCAGTCGAGCACGGCCCAGCCCGTCTGGCGTGGCCCGGCCCTGGCGGTGCGGCCCAGCCCGGCTGGCGGGGCCCGGCCCTTGCGTTATGGCCCGGCCCGGCGCAGGTGGCCTGACCT
This sequence comes from Viscum album, assembly GCA_963277665.1. Taxonomy (NCBI): domain Eukaryota; kingdom Viridiplantae; phylum Streptophyta; class Magnoliopsida; order Santalales; family Viscaceae; genus Viscum; species Viscum album. The sequence goes on from OY728166.1 coordinate 791,091,377, forward strand.
GGTGCGGGTGGTCCGGCCCGACCCGGCCTGTTCGGCCAAGTTTGGGAGCCCACGTGCTGAGTGGACATGGAAGGGGGGGGAGCCGCCTCCCCCTTCAAACCGAACGGCGGATCCGTGGGGGGTCCTCCCTACTGCACTGGCCGGGGGTACAAACCCCCGGTTTTCCCAGATCCGGCCAGCCGGTTGTGCCGCGTGGGGTCGGTTGGACCCGCCTCCTGCAGTACCGGCGGCAGGCGGTTCCAGCCGCCTCCCTCTGCATCGTTGTGGCCCGCCCTGGCCATGGCCCTCCATGGTTCTCCAGCGCGGCGCGACGGCGCCGCGCCTCTCCGCCGCGGCCCGACTCCGGCCACGGCTTCTTTCAGCCTCAACAGAACGGCCTGACAGCGCCACACTCCTTCGCCACATTTTTCCCCGATCCCGCGCGGTGTCGTTGCACCACACCACCTTCGTTCCAAACCCCGATGGTGAACATCAACAAAGGGGAGGAGGATCGGTCGTGTTTGTGCGGTCCGACCTCCTCTCGTTAATTTGATAACAGGCGGCTAATAAAATTAACAATGAACGCCAAAACTTCACGAACATAAAAACAATCCCCTACCTCGTAAAGTCGTCGCATGGCATCGAGCCGTGGAAAGATGCAAGCGTCGCGATGATCGGACGTCATGGTAGATTGGTGCCGATTTTGTTGACATCGGAGGAAGAGTCATCGTTGATGGCGACGTTCCCCGTGGTGGTATCTCCTCCCTTGACACTCCAAAATAATTAATAAAACTATTAATATTATGGGTAGGAATATTTAATAGAGATAGGAGGGTGAAAGGTTTAAAATTCAAAAAGAATTATAAACACCCAAATTAATTCGAGCCATTAACTAAATGGGTTGGCACACATTAAGAGAGGAGAGATGGTCTCATTAATGTTTGGGAGGTGGAGCGGTTTAAGAGTTAAGAATGTGAGGGGTTGGGCTCGTGTGGGACGCACCCCACCATTATCCTCTCAAGGTTAGTTAAAACAAGTCGGTCCCACCCCCAACACCCTTACATAGGATATAACTACTTAGAGGAAAAGAAATTAAATTGTAGTACAATATTATTTTATTCCTCACTAAAACAACATTTTTAACAACTCGTCCCGAGAAAACGGACCTTCAGAAAAGGTTCTCATGAGAAATTACCGGTGATGTGGCTTCATCAGTGCCCTCAGATTTCGATTCCATGCACCGGTTAAAAAGTTAGAAAAACCCGCTCATTCGTTCACTAAACGTACCCGAGCTAATTTCAGAAATTGATTCCGGGCACACCGGACCTCGGAATCAGGTTCCGTCTGAAACTGCGGACTCGTAAAATTCCAAAGAAATTACGAAAAAAAAATTCCTTGAAATTTCTGGGTCTTTACAAGAAATTATCAATAAGAAAATTACTTATAAGAAATAATGAGGTTCCTCCACTATTGAAAAAATGGTTAATAGTGACGGGATATTTGCGACGGGAATAATTCTCGTCGCAAATACCTTTCGCAAAGGAGTATTTGTGATGGGCAACTATTCCTGTCACAAATAATCTGTTATTTGCGATGGGTAAAAAAACCCGTCGTAAATAGTTTGGCGTGAAATGCGCGCCAAACCGCGCGAAGTTTATTTGCGACGGGGATGGAACCCCGTCGCAAATAATCGGCGGCGGTTAAAGACTATTTGCGATGGGACTGCAGTCCCGTCACCAATACCCCGGCGACAGGAATTATTTGCGACGGGACCCGTCGCAAATAACCGTTTTAATGTCGCCCATAATTAAATGCGGTCAGGGTTATTTGCGACGGGGTTCTATCCCCGTCACAAATACCTCAGTGGCAGGGGATATTTGCAGCGGGGCCCGTCACAAATAACCGTTTTAACACTGCCAATAATTAAATGTGGTCATGGTTATTTGCGACGGGGGCCGTCGCAAAAAGCGTTATTTGCGACGGCAAACCCGTCGCAAAAACACCCGTCGTAATTACGCCAACCTATAAATACTGCCAACCATTACAATTTCCTCACTTCACTCTCAACTCTCAACCGTTCCCATTTTTTCACTCTGAATTTTTTACGACTTTCAGTTGTAAATTTTTTTTTCGACTTCGAGGATTCAGTTTGTGGTGTTCTACAATTACAACGGCTCGACATTGACATCAAGTTTAAGGTTTTTATCTGAATTTTAATATCATATTTATTTTATTTATTATATTTATTTAGTTTAAAATTTTAGAATTTTTTTTTGATTTCTAATTAGAAATAATTATGAATAAGTATTAATAATTAACAGTAATTATAGACAATTAAAAACTAATTAATTTAAAATAGTTAGCTTTAATTACAATTAATTAGCAGTAATTATGAAAAATTAAAATTAATTTGAATTAATTAATAATTTTTAGAAATAATTAACATTAATTAGTAATAATTTATAATAATTACCAATAATTAGTAATAATTACTAATAATTAGTAATAATTAATAATAATTCCCAATATTCAATAATTGCTAATACTTGTCAATATTTTTTCCAATATTTACCAATATTTACCAATAATTGCAAATAATTGTCAATATTTACCAATAATTATGAATAATTATCACTAATTAGAAATAATTACCACTAATTAGAAATAATTACCACTAATTAGGAATAATTACCAATAATTAGGAATAATTACCAATAATTAGGAATAATTACGAATAATTAGGAATAATTTGGAATAATTACCAATAATTAGGAATAATTACCAATAATTTGGAATAATTACCAATAATTAGAAATAATTACCAATAATTAGTAATAATTATCAATAATTAGCAATAATTACCAATAATTAGCAATGATTTATAATGATTACCAATAATTAGGAATCATTACCAATAATTACCAATAATTAGTAATAATTTCCAATAATTTCCAATAATTAGTAATAAATAGTAATAATTACAAATAATTACCAATATTTAGTAATAATTAGAAATGATTGATAATAATTATCACTAATTACCAATAATTATTAATAATTAGAAATAATTACCAATAATTACCAATAATTAGTAATAATTAGTAATAATTACCAATAATTAGTAATAATTAGTAATAATTACCAATAATTCTTAATAATTAGTAATAATTACTAATAATTACCAATAATTACCAATAATTAGTAATAATTAGTAATAATTATCAATAATTAGTAATAATTACCAATAATTAGTAATAATTACCAATAATTAGTAATAATTAGTAATAATTACCAATAATTACCAATAATTACTAATAATTAGTGATAATTTCCATTAATTACCAATAATTACTAAAAATTAGTAATAATTGCCAATAATTAGTAATAATAACCAATAATTACCAAGAATTACTAATAATTTGTAATAATTGCCACAAATTAGTAATAATTGCCAATAATTAGTAATAATTACCAATAATTAGTAATAATTAGAAATAATTACCAATAATTACCATTAATTCGAAATAATTAACAATAATTACCATTAATTAGAAATAATTACCAATAATTACTAATAATTCGTAATAATTACCAATAATTACCAATAATTACCAGTAATTAGTAATAATTATCAATAATTAGTAATTATTACTAATAATTACTAGTAATTACCAAAAATTATTAATAATTACTAATAATTAGTAAAAATTAGTAATAATTATTAATAATTCGTCATAATTAGTAATAATTACCAATAATTACAAATAATTACAAATAATTAGTAATAATTAGTAAAAATAAGTAAAAATAAGTAATAATTAGTAAAAATTAGTAATAATTAGTTAAAATTAGTAAAAATTAGTAATAATTAGTAATAATTAGTAATAAATAGTAATAATTAGTAATAATTAGTAATAACTTGTAATAATTAGTAATAACTAGTAATTATTAGTAATAACTAGTAATATTTACCAATAACTAGTAATAATTACCAATAACTAGTAATAATTACCAATAACTACCAATAATTACCAATAACTACCAATAATTACCAATAACTATTAATAATTAGTAATAATTAGTAATAACTAGTAATAATTACCAATAAATAGTAATAATTACCAATAATTACCAATAATTACCAATAATTACCAATAATTAGTAATAATTACCAATAATTACCAATAATTACCAATAATTACCAATAATTAGTAATAATTACCAATAATTACCAATAATTTGAAATAATTACCAATAATTAGGAATAATTACCAATAATTAGGAATAATTACCAATAATTACCAATAATTAGGAATAATTACCAATAATTAGGAATAATTACCAATAATTAGGAATAATTACCAATAATTAGAAATAATAACATTATTACATTATTAGTATATTTTATTATTAATATTAAAATAATATAATTTTCTATATTATATACAATTCTCCTTTCATCTGTGTGTTTTCTATCTCCACATGTAACAGGTTTTTCTTTATTCTCAACATATTCAATTCTTAAAGGGTCAATTTTTAGGTCTATCTCAATAAAAAGTTGTCGTCAGTTGTGTATGATGTAAACTCTATAATTATCATTGCTTGAGTGTTTTTTCTAAAAAATTATTCAAAACCAGTAATGCTTTTATATTTTATAGAAAAATATGGAACAATGAGGTCGTCAACAATCATTATTAGATGACCGCATATGGATAAATCAACGTAGAAATCCAAACGGTTCTAGTTTAAATCCAGTATATGTAGAGGGTGTGGAGACTTTTTTATCATTTGTGGCATTAAATCCTGAATTTGTTTCAGAAGGAAAAATAAAATTCCCTTATAGAAATGTGCATTGAAAACGTTTGACATGTCTGACAAAGTGGGGGGACATCTCTTGCGTTTTGGTTTTCAACCAGATTATGTTTTTTGGTATCAACACGGTGAACACAGTTTCAGAGCAGGTGATACCAACTTGATTCCAGATCCATCCCGGTTTCAAGATTTAGTACATGATGTTGCAGGTTCATCTGTTCAACATACAGAAACTCCAGCTGATAAAGCTTCAAATCCTGAGTTGGCACCGTCTGAATTTTATGAGTTGTTGAGGTCTGCTGAGGATGCATTATATCCTGGCTGCAAGATGAGAAAATTAGAAGCAGTTGTAAAATTTATGGCTATCGAATCAGATAACGGAATGTCAAACACCCGTTTGGACCAGATATTTTCTTTCCTTAAAACACGGTTACCCGAAGAAAATGTTTTGCATGCAAATTACTATGAGAGTAAGAGGCTGGTTCGAAATTTGGGACATACTTGTCAGAAGATTCATGCATGTTCAAATGACTGCATTTTATATTCTAGGGAAAATGAGTCGTTGGATAGTTGTCCCACATGTGGGAAACTGATATATAAAGAAGGGCAACATGGGAAGTCTTGTTTGATTCCTGTAAAACAGTTGAGATATTTTCTGCTTACATCCAGACCTTAGCGTTTATTCATGTCTAAGAATAGAGTGAAAATGATGTCATGGCATAAAGAGAATATTTCAACCGATAAAATCTTGAATCATCCAGCCGATGGTGATTCATGGAATCATTTTGATAGAGTGCATCCATCCTTTGCTTTAGAATCTAGAAATGTTTGACTAGGACTTTCCACTGATGTTTTCTGTCCATTCGGATCTTATGGTAGTCAATATTCATGTTGACCTGTTTTTTTAACTCCGTACAATTTACTTCCTTGGATGTTGATGAAGGAGACATATATCTTTTTGACTTTACTAATTCCAGTACATCCGAAGAAGAATATTGATATTTATTTGAAACCATTGATTGATGAATTAAGGTTATTGTGGAGTACTGGTGTCCGTACAATTGATGTTTCTATGAAACATAATTTCATACTGAGAGCAGCATTGATGTGGACAATTAGTGACTTCCCGGCTTATGGGACGTTATCTGGCTAGAGTACACATGGTCAAAAATCATGTCCTTAATGTACGGGAGAGAACAAAGCATTTATTCTCATTCATGGAAAGAAACCTTGTTATTTTGACTGTCATCGTAGATTTCTTCCAGCTGATCATCCTTTTCACATAAACAGATCTCATTTCAGAAAAGGAACAGTTGAAAGGGATGGACCTCCAAAAATGCTATTAGGTTCGGAGTTAAAATCAGTTGTATTTTCATTACCTCCCATCACTTTTGGTCCCACAATAAACCAATAGAAAATTTCTGGTTTTCGGAAAGAACACAATTGGATTAAACGTAGCATATTTTGGGATTATCCATATTGGTCTGATTTGTTGGTCTGTCACATGTTAGATGTCATGCATATTGAGAAGAACTGTTTTGATAATTTGTTTCATACAGTTTTGGATATTCTAGGAAAGAGCAAAGACAATGTAAATTCATGTTTAGATCTTGCCCAAATTTGCAGGCGTCCAGAACTGAAATTGTTTGAGAATGTCAAAACAGAAAGGTTACTGAAACCAAAAGCAGCTTATACACTTTCTAAAGAAAACCGTTTATTAATTTGTCAGTGGATTGCATATTTGAGACTTCCAGATGGTTGTGCTTCCAATTTGGGTAGATGTGTAAAGAATGGTCATATTACTGGATTAAAAAGTCATGATTGTCATGTTACAATGGAAACACTTCTACCCATTGGATTAAGAGGTCTGTTGAATTCTGTGATTTGGGATTCCATAAAAGACATGTCTCATTTTTTTCGGGAAATTTTTGCGGCTACAACAGTTTATGATGCTCTATGAAAACTTGAAGAAGATGTTGTTGTAATTATATGTAAACTGGAAAAAATATTTCCGTCGTCTTTCTTCGACTCAATGGAACATTTGATGTTACATTTTCCATATGAATCCAAATGTGGAGGTCCAGTACATTTTCGATGGATGTACCCATTTGAAAGATGCATGCAAAAATTGAAAATAAAATAACATAACAAAGCATCTGTTGAAGGATCTATTGCAGAAGCTTATTTGCAAGAGGAAAAATCTTTTTTCTGCTCCCATTATTTTGAATCTGAGTATCCTTCAAAACACTACCGAATGGGACGGAATGAGAGGACTATTGATGAAATCGACAATCAATTATATGTTTTCAACCAGCCAGAGCTTGGTTTTGGTGGAGTTTATGAACGCTGGATTTCGGATGATGAACATCACAGAGCTCATACGTATGTTCTGCTCAACTGTGAAGAGATGACATCAGTTGTACTTTAAGTGTTTATATCACTTATTCTATCATTTATGTTACAGTAAGAAAATTTGTTTTTTATAGGTTGTATGATAATCCTATCAAGAAACAAATTCCACAAATTACAGCAGCTGCTCTCGAAGAACGCCGACATAAAAATTTCTCTCAGTGGTTTCAAAAACTGGTAACATAAATTCTTTATCTTTTAGCAACTCATTCAATGTATAGTTTACTATATTGATAATTATTTCACAAATTTTCAGGTGTCTCGACATGCTGATAAAATTGACAAACGGATTTGTATATTGAGTAACCCACCTTCCAAACTTGTTAAAACTTATAATGCATATGTGGTGAATGGATTTTGATTTCACACACATGTATATGGGGAATCGAAAAAAAACAATGAACAGTGGAGTTAGCTTGAGAGGTTCTCATCATCGAGAAAATGAAGTTGAATTTTATGGCATACTTGATGAAATCATTGAACTCTATTATCTTGGACAACATTACATAACCACGTCCAAATGTCGGTGGTTGGATATAGAGAGAGGAATGCGTGTTCATCCGACTCATGGAATCATCAATATTAAATGTAAAAGTGTTCTCACAGTAAATGAACCATTCTTATTGGCTCAACAGGCACATCAAGTTTATTACGAAAATTACTGTGCTACATCAAGAGACTTGACTGATTGGTGGAGTATACTAAAAATCAAACTTTAAGACAATCAGTTTAGTCAAAGTGAATGTGCTTTCACTGATGTGCAAAGAATTCAAGTTTTTCAAGAGAGTACTCAAAATCAATCTTTTTTACAAAGAGACATGAGTATCGATGACAACACCCAACATTTTAGAGTCGGTGATGACGATGATGTTAATGATGTCACATATGAATATGAAATGGTAAGAGATGATGCAACTGGAACTCGAATTGATATCGATGATGTTGAGGAGGAATATGATGATGACATTGACATATATGAAGATGATGATGAAGATGAACACTGATAGAATTCCATGGTAGTTATATACAATCATAACTAATATATATGTATATATAATAGTAATTATCAATTATTTGCTAACAACATTAACATTTTCTATTTCAGATGGAAGACGACACATTTCGTGAGTTGGCGAATGCTGACATACCTTTCGATGCAGATGAGTTGTTGGCAGATGACCCTCAGCCTGCAGGTGCTCCAGGGAGTACGTGGAGGGGGCGCGGTCTTGCCCGATTGATGATTCTTGACCCCGTCCCTGAGCGACTTTCACATCTTGGGTATGATCCATGCACATGGAGGTGTAATAACCTGTCTGATAACATGTGTATTTGACTAAGATTTCATTAATCTATTCACATAATAAATGTTTATTATTTTTACAGTTTTCTGCATATAGCAGTCGGACAGGGCAGTGCTATTTTGCGCAACTATTTCTCTCAGCCTTGGACCACATGGGATCAGATTTCCATTGATGTGCAGCAGGCCATGTTCGGCCATTGGTTGGTACGTACGTAAATAAATAATTTTTATTTTGAAATTTATTTGTAGGGTTTATGGTATCCGATCAAGGATACCATGTGTAACGCCATCCACGAGGCATGAGAGGTGGCCATGCGTGATCGCTTTCGTCAGTTTTTGCACAATTTAAGGAATGCTGCCACGAAGAAAGCAGGAGTGTCAGTTTTTGACGAGTCTTGTAGAGCACACTGACCAGATTACATTTCATCCCATGTTTGGGATGAATTATGTGAGCACTGGTTGAGTGATGCCTTTTAGAGGAGATCATCGGTGGGGAGGCAGAATCGGGGGAGACAGGAGATGACTCATCGAGATAGGAGTCGTACTTTCAGTACTCATACACAGCATCTGGTACGTACATTATTTATAAATATTTTATATAACTATAAATATTAACAGTTAATTTTTTATTCTTATAGGTTGTCGAGCACCCCGATATTACGGAGTATGACGTATATTAGAGGATGTATAGTGATCCTGCTACTGGGGAGCTCAGAGGTGATCGTCAGCATCACATCGTGGTCAGTATTATTTGTTTTCAAGTTGAAAAATTAACTGCATATAATATATTCACAATTTTAATTTTAAATTGCAACTACAAGAGCCATATGATGCTGCAGTGTCACAAACCCGACCTGAGAGTCAGGCCGAGTCATTAGATCAAACCACTGGCTATCAGTTTGATGAGGTGGCATGGATGCAGGACACCCAGTATGCCTTCGAGAAGGGCCGGGTAGTTGGTATCAGCTCTCGACTGACTCTCGGAGATTATTATGGCAGTGCTGTGATGTCGGCGTCCAGCTCTCGACTGACTCTCGCAAAATAGCACTGCCCTGTCCGACTACTATATGCTGAAAACTGTAAAAATAATAAACATTTATTATGTGAATAGATTAATGAAATCTTAGTCAAATCCACATGTTATCAGACTGCACTGATAGAGAGTCTCCGACAGGAGTAGGAGTAGATGCATCAGCAACAGCAGCAACATAAGGAGGAGCGTCGATGCCAGCAGCAGCTGTACGAGGAGCAGATGAGTCGGTGGCAGCAGCAGCATCAGGAGCAGATGGAGTACATGTTCCGACTCACTAATGCTTTAGGGATGGAGTTTCCTCCACCAGCATCTTCAGATCCCCCCCTCCCCCCTCCCCCTCCCCCCTCCTTCAGATTAGATTTTGTTTTTATGTTATAAAGTTTGTTAAATCAAAATATGAATTTTTTTTCTATTCGTAGTTTCTCTCTCATTATAAAATATTAATAATATTATATTTTGAAATAACAATATTAATATGAATAATAATATTATTTATATTTTATAATATTAAATTTTATATATATATTAAAATTTTATAATATTATAATTGAATTATATTTTTTTGTAATATTAGAATTATTTTCATATTTGAATGTAAAATAATTCTATTATTTTTATATTAATTAAAATAACTTATTAATATTTTTTTTATTTATGAATTATAATTCTAAAATTATTATATTAATTAAAATCATTTTTAATATTCTATTATTTTTTATTTTTGAATTATAATTCTATTATTATTATATTAATTAAAATAATTTATTAATAATTTATTATTTTTATTTATGAATTATAATTCTATTATTATATTAATTAAAATCATTTATTAATATTTTATTTTTTTTGAATTATAATTGGATTATTATTATATTAATTAAAATAATATATTAATATTTTTTTTATTTTTTATAGTATTTGCGACGGGATATTATGCCCGTCGCAAATAGTATTATTATTATATTCATTAAAATAATTCATTAATTTTTTTTAATTTTTTTTAAAAAAAATACTAATTGCGACGGGCCTGTCGCAATTGGTATTTGCGACGGGCCCGACGCAATTAGTATTTGCGACGGGCCCGTCGCAATTAGTATTTGCGGCGGACCCTTCGCAAATACGATTTTAAAAAGTTTTCACAAATATATGGACTAATATTTGCGACGGGAAGGATCGTCGTCGCAAATAATACCATTCACGATGGGCCCGTTGCAAATAATTGTTGTTGCAACGCCGTTTTCCGCGACGGGCTATTTGCGACGGGTCCCCATCGCAAAAGCCTATTAGCAACGGGATCCCGACGCAAATGCCCCGTCGCAAATGCCATTATTTCCTGTAGTTCTCCTTAGTCCTAATAACATTCCTATTGGTATTAATTTACAAGGAATTAAAGGAGAATATTTTGGTAAGCTAACTGAGTGATGAACCAGTCTTTATAGAAATAAGAGTTATCCATTATAGAATTATTTCCAACCATAGTGAATATTAGAGTGATACAAATAAGGGGGAAAATGAAATCCAAGGAATGAATGTCTTAGTTTTGTCAAAAAGGATGTAATGATGTTAAAAAAATTAGACTTTGAGGATAATTTAAAGTCTCCACTGCCTTTTATATATGGATATTTCACCTGTTTAGATGAAATTTCAATATTTTAGAAAATTTCACGATAGAGGACCCTAATAGTATGGTGAATTTAGAAACATGAAACACAATATTCTTATCTGGTAAATGATCTTCAATGTTTCCATCAAATATCATCCCATTTTAAACTCTATATATACATTCCCAATATAAAATCATTATTCATATAATGGTTAATGGAATCGTAAGAAATGATGGAATCAAACCCTTAGTAAGTGTAAACATAAGAGATATAAATTTATAAATAAACAATCTAATAAGATAATAATAATGGTAAGTGATAATGTACATAAATTACAATGATCAAACCCAACCATTCATAGATTATAAACATGAGTCATGACAAAAATATTGGGAGTTCTAAAGACATTAATCATAATAGAATCAAATAACATGATCCATGTTATCATCAAATTATCAACATACATATATTTTTGGAATACATATAATCATAGAAAATCATATGTCTAGGAAACCCATCATGATTCTTATAGTATACTATTCTTGGGATAAAAACCATGTACCTTCTTTAGACCTAGGCGGACAACTTTCATACCATCCTTTCTGGATTAGCTTTACCACCCATGTACCCACATATTTGGGATTCTGCTAAACACCCATGTACCCTTATTTTTTATCTAGTGATTAATACTCATGTTCCCTCTTTTAAGGGCTTGGGATAAGAACCCATGTACACCTGTATTTTGGATTTAGAAAAAAAACCATGTACTATATTAGATAATATACAATTTCTCATTACGCAATACAATTTATTGATATATGGGAGCACCCATCCGGAAAGCTACAATGTGGTCACTCAGTGCTATCTGGTAGGCACAATCGTATAATCTATAACAGGCTTACCTGATGCTATTTTAGCCTCTCAATTATATAATATTTAATGGTATTACATGGAATTATCTAAGCCACCACATCATATAATTAAGGTACAAGTACAACACCATGAAAAAATTACAACGAGAAATCATTTAAACCTAAAAACTCATAAAACAATAAGTATTATTTAATATCATGATTAAACTATGGAAATGAAATGGGTTTCATTTAAATATAGGTATAATATTATTTACTCATGGAAACGTAATGGGTTTCATAAAAATCTCTTTGGAACATGATTTCCCAAGGTAAAAGAAATGGGTTCCATAAACCTCATGACATAATAACATAAACCATTCAGAGAATGAATATAAATGGCATCCTTGGATCATATCCCTCGTAATTAATAGTTAACACTATTGGATTAAATATTATATTGAAAATAATTTTGAAAGTGTCATTTATGTCTTTTAATAATGAAAATATCCTTTCAATGTTGAATTCTTATTTTTAAATGTTAAAACATTCTGGAAACCTATTTCTTTGAAAATAATATTGAAAAAATATAAATGAATATTTTAAAATTATATAAAATGTAAACATTATAAATAACTATTTCCACCAAAATGCTCTTCAAAATAATTAATAAAACTATACCACTTTTTTAGAAAACATTTTTCTGGATGAAAATAGATTTCAGACTGAAGAGAGAAATAAAATCAGATTGTTATTATATAATTATTTTAAGTTCCAAAAAGTGTAATAAAGGTTCCATTACTTGAATATATCATGAATAACCACAGGATAAGAAAATTCATGATAATTATTGAGAGATATATTATGATATTTTAATATTTTAGAAATAATCATAAACAGTCCTGATAAATAATTAGATTATAATATAAAATCTTACCCACTTTGGAAACATTAATTTATATTCCCTATGTAGGAATAACATAAAAAGAATCATAAAATATCTTGTGGATGGATACATTAATTATATTTCCTTTTAAAGGGAATGTATATACACATTATGAAATAATATAGGTTCATAACATAACATATGTCTCAAAGAAGGAAAATTTAGAAACAAGTACCTTACAAAGTTATTAACTGTTGAACTATAAACCCCATTAAAGAGAGATCAAAAAATAAATATTTAAATAAAAATAATTTTATTTATAATCATCATAAAATAAATTCATGTGTGATATATATACCATATAAAATAAATAGGTGGTGAATATGACATGCTTCATATGGAAGTAAAATTGAGACGTAAATCCCCTATTGCTTGAGTACCTTTTAAATCATAATAACAGTGACTTATATCATCAATGGAAACATTAGTTATCATTAAATGAGGCATATTCATGATATATATTTTCATATGGTGTTAAATACATCACAGAAAATAAATGATTTTTTTATATGTCATAAGTCTCTTAGAAATTATAGTTAGACTAGAAATTCCCTTACACTATGTCTTGGCTTCCATCATAATTGTTCAAATTTACTGTAAAATAAATATAAGTTTTTTACACATCTATTTAAGAATAATAATTATATATATAAATATAACCATCTTTTATTTCCTTAGGAAATTTTAGTACCTGTTTATTAAAAATTCCTTGTAAAAGTTTAATTTTTGGTTAATACAACTTTTCTTTTTCATAGGTGTCATCTTGTTAATTTTTGACCTCTTACAACGATTAAGGATTAATCATATCTAGAATTTATACCAACATACTGATATCAAATATATTTAGTATATATTTATTTATATTAATCCATAATATTTAATTACAGGACTTAAAATACAACATTCATGGATATTATAGGCCATATATACGCATGAACGTGGATTCCATTTTTATTTTATTTTATTAAAATACTGAATTTTAATATATATATATATATTATCATTCAAGATGAAATTTTTGTTATATATATCATATTTTTATTTCACCCATCTTTAATATGTTCCATGTCATATCCCGACCCTGGAAATTGATTTATTTTATTTCTTTTTAGTGTTGTAACTCTTTTGGTTGTAGTTTAGGTTGAGTTCTCAGATTTAAATTTTGATTTTTTGGATATTATGGGTTGATTTTTGGTTGTGCATGGTTTAAGGGTTAACCATACTACTTATTAATGAACAGGGGGTTTTTATTTCAATTTATTCTTGGAATGTTTGGCTTCAAAAACATGAGCATGATTTCGAGAAAACTGTGAGAGGCTCATGAGAAACTTTGCAATATGGGTGGTTTGTGTCTGGGGCATGGCCCACAGCTTGAGACTAGTTATAAGAAACCATGAAGAAAGCATGAGGGGAGGATCTGGAATTTTAAATATCCATTTTCAATAGCTGAGTCATGTTTTTACGAACTATGATTCCAAACCATGAGGGGCCCCTTTTCTCAATTAGTGTGCACATAGGTGGTGCACTATTTTATCAAACTATGCACCATAATCATATGAGTTTGTGAGATTAAAAAAAAACCTTTAATTCCATATTTCCTCCTATTATTTTATAACCAATTTCAGGATTGTCCCCATTGGATCATTTTTCTCTAAAGGTTCCTTCGTTTCTCCTTGGTGGGTTCTTTCTTTATTTTAACATAGGAGCAATGGGTGATGTGTGGCATGTGTTTCTTTGGTTCAAGGTTGTGAGGTTTATTCATAGGCCTCAGTTTTGTTTATCTCAAGGATTTGTTGGGTGCATACATCTTTGAGGTATGTTTTTCCATCCATTTACTTTACACACATTCCATTGGTAATTGAACATTATTTTAAGGCTTCTAAAATGATATAATAATTCTTTTGTTCTGTTGGTATAATTTTTTTTACTTATAATGATGGCAAGTTGGTGATAATTGGATTTTAAGGGGGTTTCTTAAATACTTATATGTATATATGCATGAAAATAATTCTTTAAAATTACACGTGGTCATTAAAGACAATGTAGGTGTTAAAAATTATGTATATCTTGGGTTGAGTTTTGGTAAGTTGCATTTCTTGGTAAATTGGTTTTTCTATATGTTCAAAATGAATCTTTATTTTGTTTAATGCTTATGGGTGAGTATTATATTAGTGGTAAAACTAGTGGTAAATTCTTAAAATGTTTTTTAGAAACATATATGATTTTCCAAATGGTGTCCCATTGGATATTGGAACATCCATATGATCAAGGGGTGGACATAAGGATATGAACATGGATGATAATGTCCCTTGGTAATGATTATTCCCTTAAAAATTAGCATTTCAATTGATTCTCCCCCTCTCCCTTCTTCATTCCACCTTCTATAATATTAATGGATATTTCATCCTCCTTTTTTTACAAAATGTTTCCATTGTATCAAATTACTGGCTTGGTGTGTCAATCTAAATTTAATGGGTTGTTTCAATTGTGTTCTATATTGCTTATCCTATTTGGAGTGTTTGGATGTGGTTTGATTTCTAGAACTAAAAAATTGCATGTTTGGAAACCTTTAGTGTGTTTTGTGTATATTCATTGTTTTGTAAATTGTTTTTGGAAATGTATTAGCTCTTGGAAAATATTTATTTCTTTATTGGTATCTTATCATGTTTTAGAAAAATTGATTAAAGATTGTATGTTTTGATGTAACATTTGTTATTTAAAAATGTTCGGTAAAGTGGAATTGAAACACTGATGATGTGAGGTCTTGGTGGGAACTCTGTAATGAATTGATGTGATATGGCCACCTCTATGGATGACCCTTCGAGGATTGGGTAATCAAATAGGCAGTGTGGGTGTTTTTGTAGGAAATAATGTTGGATTTGGGGTTTAGATTCATTCAAGACCATCCCATTAATTGAGTAATTTTATAATTTTATTCTTGGGAGTCATCTAGAGGGCTTATTGATGTTTTTTTCAACCCTTATTAGATGGGGTTTTACAAGTAAATTTCATGAGAGGGAAAAAGGGACATGTCACATGATTGGTTTTTTTTGAGTGGCTAGTTGGTTATTGACTGTGGAGCTACTCCATACATCAATAGGCGAGTCAAAACTAAGTAAATCAAGGGATTTATTCTATATATTTTTAGGAAATTCCCATCATTGAATATTTTTATATTCTGTTAACTTCTATAATATGTTTCATATTAGGCTGACTAATATTTGATTTCTTATATTTTTCCTTGAATTTAGTCAATGATTCTTTTTATCATTTGGAATTAATTTTTATTAAGATTTTGGTTTTGAATATGAATTGTTGAAAAGGAAACCTGTTTTCAAAAGGAAAGTAACATGTCTCGTCAAAAAATAGATTTTTTCATGGAATATTTATATGGATTTCAAAATTTTAAAACATATATTCTAATGCTATTTCAAAATAGTTTGTATTGGATATTTCAAGAAAGTAAATGCATGAATTAGATAGTGATTTCCAATTGAGCTATAGTATGATCCCACCCTACTTGTGAAACTCAACATCAATATACTAGATTTGTTTTTTAAATTAACGTTTCTAGTTGAGTTCACCTTTAGAGTATTTTGGTTTTGTTGTCGGTGGTGACCAAACGGTCATGTGGAGATCGTGTGAGTTTATGTTTATATTAGTTTTGTATGTTGTTTTAGTTATTTTATTTGATGTTTTGTAAATTCCTAAATATGTGTTTATTGATACTCAATTGTATTGGTTTTTTTGTCAAGTTTCATTTTGTTAATTTATAAATTTTTTTTGGGAAGAAATAATTCCCATTTGGATTAACTTTTATGTTTGGTGCAAGTCACCATATTAGGAAGATTGGGAACACCTATTCTGTATCATCATAGACAGTTTCGGTTGCCATGTTGGAGGGAAGACTGAACTAGTTCCTGAAAAATTGGTATTAGATAAACCTATTAATATTAGGGGCTTCAGTTAGTTAGAGATTTGGATTTTGAGGAATCTAAAAGAAGTGCAAGAAGAGCATCATAGACTCATACTTGTTTTGATTCTCGTGTTTCTAGTGTTATAATGGAATTCGAGTAATTTGTTTTTAGTTTTTGGGTGTGTGGATGGGTTGTAGAATTATATGTTAGTTAGTGTAATGTTGTGTTCACTTATGGAGTACCGTCCCATGTGGAGTCTGATTTCATGGTTCAAGTTACTCTTAGTTGTTGGTGATTTCTTGAGGTATATCCCACTAAACATGTTTCTATGATATGCATGATCATTACTTCCACATATCATGAGCATGTTGTGAGTTGTGTCTTGGTTTTACTTTGGACTACATGGGTTGACTTTAAAGGGGAACATGTTTTTTGGAAAAATGTTTTTTAAAAAGAAATTCGATTTTCAAAAAAAAAATTTGATGGAAAAAATGATTTTGGGTTTGGTATTTGTAACAAATGTGGAATTTGATGTTTGATTTGGATTACAAAATGAGATTTTTTCTATAGATAGATCCCATGTAAGAAGTAAATTTAATAAAATAGAATGAAATGGTGGCTTCTAAAAAGTGGATTCTAGTTCTTTTTATGAGGTTTGGCTTATGATTAGGTTTTTTTAGCTCAAATGATCATTTGGTTGATTTTTGAATGGATGTTGATATTGGTGTTGTGTTATGATGTTGTTCAGAATATTCATCCTATAAATACCACCAAAATTTCTAGTGGGTCTCATTTGGTTATAGTTTCATCTATGTTTTTTGCTAGTTTCCATGGTGATTGAGGTCAATTTGAGGCAGAGGAATGGATTGAGTAAGTTGACAGATTTTTGGTAACTTTAATAGTTATTAGGGCCCGTGCTGTTTTGGGTTCATTTTGAAGGTCAATCTTTTGAATGATGTAAGGTTATCATCCTTAAATAATCGCAATATGGGTTCTATTACGAGTTTTCTATGTCTACTTTTTTACAATGGTTCATAATAGAGGATGTATAGTTGAAGAATTATGACTAGATATTGGGTGTTAATCAAGGCCACTAGATATAGAAGGCCAATGTTGAGAATTTTAAGGATCTTGTTTATATTTCATCAAAGATACCCTCATGGGATTATTTGAAAGATCCTATAATAATTTGTAATCTTTGACTAGATATCATGGATTGAGTCCCCTCATCATGTGAAGTGTAATTTGAGATGTTTTTTGAATAGTATTTATTTTTTGATCTAGTTCCTGGAATGCAGTCAATGACGGTTGATAAACCAATATTTCTATCTAGAAATGATGGATCACAATGTAGAGAGAGGTATGTTCTAGAGGATACTATTTTTGAAAAGCGTATTTCAAAAAATTTAACTTCTTATTTCAAACCACTCACTTGTGTGATTTGAGTGTGGTCATTTCAGGAATTTGAATCCATTGTTTTGTAATCATATGAAGGCTTCTCGGCAATGTGGCTATTTAGGTCACATAGACAAGTTATGTAGGATAAGTTTTTAGGAGAAAAAGTTCTGTTTGGAGGAAATATTCTCATAAATGCATGGAAGTAGATAATTTAAGTCAAAAGGGATCCATTGATAGGTCCTGTGACTTACGGTTTCCTGCAGTAAGTGATCATCGAATGTGTGGCCAAAATTATCCTCACTATTATCTCTAGTGTTCATGTGGTTATAGTAAATTTTTTTATTTTATATTTTATAGTGTTTATTCTAATCTTTCATCAATATGAATAGATCAGTGGTCTTGTTTTTTTTTGAAACCCTATTATTAGTTCTATGTTTTGGTTATCATTTTGTAGATAATTTGTTTGATTTTTTGTTGTGTTAGTTTTTGATATTTCTATGTTGTGAGGAAATGATGAAATACTCTCTGGATCATGATTCAGTTAGAGTTTTTTTTGTTTGAGCGGGGAGTTCTTGATTTAGGATGTCATTTTTTTGGCTTGTGTAGAGAATTTTTGTGTTGGTTCATACTAGTTTCTTAGTTTTAGATGTGGTGTTGGTTTATTTCTTATTGTGGGGAGAACTGTACTCTCTTCCCTGTGATATATTTCATTGAATTTTATCTTAGAGGTGGTCAGGTGTGAATTTTGGAGTTAAAAGGTCAGCTCGAGGTTAATGGTATTATTTTGATTCTATGAGATTTATGCTATACTTTTATTTCATGTTTATTTGGATGAAATTTAGTGGAAATAATGTGTTTGTTGATAGGATATTTTCCACACCATGTCCTTGGAAATCCATTTATTTTAATCATTTATTGTCTTGGAAAGTATTGGTTGTTTTTTAGTTTGATCTCATAGTTTCAAAATTTGTGTTTTTGAGTTTTTAGGATGATTTTTGGTTTGTTCACAATTTTAGTGAACGATTTATATTTTAAATGTGGAGCTTGTTATGGATAAGGATTTAGTGTTGGTTGGGGGTTAGTTTATGGCGTATGGCCAAGAGATTATGAGCAGTAATAGGAAACCATACAACATGTGTTTGGAGAGGCACTGAAATTTGATAGAACAATTTTTTGTGGTTAGTGCATGGTCTTACAAATAGTGTGTCCAAACCATTAGTGGTGCCCCTTCCCTCATATAGGGTGTTCCCAGTTGCTGAATGGTTTTTCAAACCATGCGAGTTTTCCAAATTTCATAAAATTTGAAATTCCATGTTAGTCCTTCTTATGTGTCAACCTATTTTAGGATTTCCTTCAACTTGAAACACTCTTGGTACATGACGTGGATCCAAAACCCCATTTCTCTACTTCCTCTCCCTCTCTTAGGGATCCTCTGTCAGATCTTAGGTGAGTTCTTTAGGATTTGGTCAGTTTTTTCTTATTGTCTTCCTTCTATATTTATTCCTTGGTTTTTTACATAGTGGGTTCTTTCTTGGCCAAACCCTAGGAGCTAGGGTTGATGTGTGGCTTGTGTTTCCTTGGTATATGGAGTGACTTTTTTCATGGGTCTTAGTTCATCCTTCTACAAACATTTCATTTTTTGTGAAAATATTTAAGGTAGAAGTTTCCATTCATTTACTTTTTGGTAAATTAAATTGAATATTAAGCTTTCGTATAATACATTAAGAATATTATAATCCATCTTGATATGTGTTGGTATAAATTTTTGTGATGTTTAATGGTGTAATGTTGGTGAATATTAGTTTTTAAGGGGTTTTCTTAAATAATTCAATGTATATATGCATGAAAAGTGCTCAATGAAATGCCAATTTTTATTTAAAGATGAAATTAAGTGGTAAGAAGTGAGTTTGGCTTGGGTAGAGTTTTGGTAAATTGGTTTTATTTGTAAATTGGACTTCTTATATGATTGAAATTCATATTTTGGATCAATGATTATGGGTGATTGTGATTTTGTTGTTAAAACTTATGGTGACTACCTGAAACTATTTTAGGACACATCTAAATTTTTACAAATAGTGTTCCATTAGATGTGGGAAAATCCCTATGTGTATAGGGTACATAGTGGGATAAATAAATGAATGAAAATGGACCTTGATAATGAAGTTTCCTTTAAATCATGTTTTTTCAAAGGCTTATCTCCATATCCCCCTTTTCCTTCCTTATTCCTCATTCAAGAAATTTCCTTCAACCATGTTTTGTCTCAAAAATGATTTCATGATTTATAAATGTTGAATTTATGTTTCAATGTGAATTTAAAGGGTGATTTAATATGTATTCTCTAAGTATTGTCCAATTTTGAATTTTGGGATGTGGTATGATTTATAAAATAAAATAAATGATAATATGGAAAAATTGGTTATGTTGTGTGTTTCATCTTGGTTTTTTAAATTGATATTTTAAATGAATTTGTTCTTGGGAAAAATATAACCCCCAGTTAGAATCATAGAATGTTTTGGAAAATGTGTTGAAATATTGAATGGTTTTATGGACCAAATGGTATTTTATAATGTTGGGAATCTGTAATTGAAACTCATATGATTTTATGGACAGGTTGGAACATTTGAATGACATGATGTTATATGTGAACCTCTTCGGTGGATCCTCTAATGAGAGGATCATTACATAAATGACATCGATTATTGGGATAGTAAATAATTATGGCAATGGGTTTTATTTTGAGCCTCAATTTTGATGGCCTCCCTATTCAATAAGCTATATGAGAGTCATCTAGAGAGTTAAGGTAAATTTTCTAATCAAACTCAATTATATGGGTTGGTAACCCAGAATTAGATGAAAAGATATGTAGGATCCACCATTGGATTAGCTAGTTTATAGTTGGAAATTGGTTATTAAATATGGAGTTTCACCATACACTATCAGGTGAGTATGAAATGAGTATGTTTATGGATTGAATCTAGGGATCTTTAGGAAATTCCAATGATTGACTATATTTATATTATCTTTACTTATGTTTCATGTTGGATATTTATTCTTCTAGTCTATTATTCCATATTTTGTTTCCATTTCTTTCATAATATCCCCATTTAATAATTTGTTATGTATTTGAATATGTATGTCAATTTTGAATATGTTTTTTGAAATGAAATAATTTTTAAAGAGGAAAGTGATGTGTGGTTTATAATTTTTTTTGAAAGATGTGTTTGGATTTAGAAATTATAAAACTTATTTTCTAATGGTATTTCCAACTATCACTTATGAAGTATTTCAGAAAAGGAAATTTATCGAATTTTTGGTGATTTTGTACTAATATATTGTATTCCACCCCATTATTTTTCCACACAGTGTCTTTTTACCATATTTTTTTGTATGTTCGTATTTTTTCATTTGGTTCACCATTGGAATAGGTTGGTATTATGGTTGGTGGTTACCAAGTGGTCACATGGACACTATGTTATCTATATTATGGTTTAGTTTTCTTTATTTCAAGTTTCTTTATTGTAGTTGTATCAGATATTGTAAAATTATTTATTCATAGTAAGTTGTATTGGTTTGGCTGCATGTTTTGTTTCGTTATTTGATCATGGTTGTTTGGGAAAAAATCATTCCCATTTGGTTTATCTTTGATGCCCGGTGCGAGTCTCTAGACCGGGAGGATTGGGAAATCTCTTGGGACTTGTATCATATTAGAATGGGTTTCTGGTTTGATGGAAGCATGACCTAGTTCATGATATTTATTTTATAGTGTGAAATAATCACATAACTTCAAGTGTTGGTAGTCTTACATACACATGAATGGCATTACCACATTCCCAAAAAATATAAAGCATGAAGTTGTGTGTGATATAAAAATTAAAAAAGCATTATATCATCATAAATATCATATAAATCACATATAAATAATAAATCCGTTATTATTCTCTACCTTAATGGGTGGTAATGAAAAAATGAATGACTTAATTTCAAAAGGATTTAGTCTGTCGAACAAATGAATGATGGTTTCATAACCCATTTGATGAATGTGTGTATAGTTTTAGGTTATAAACATAAGGTAATAACTTATAATTATTTCAAATATAATGATTTTATTATATATTATTTATATAGTTAGAATTTATGATGGTCTTAGAAGAAATAAATATAAAACACTCATTGATGAATGTTTCAAACTCTTCAGGTATCCTATTTAGGTTTTCATTAAAGCCTTGATTGGATGGGTTTATCTATAGGATACTGATTCTAGGATGTGGTTAGAGAGATTTAGAAATTATTTTAGTAGGATTTTTTCAATCCAAATTATGTGAGTGGTTTTAATATATTGGGAGAGTAAAGGCCCTTTTAAAATAGAGGAGAAGTGTAATTCATATAAATACCAAAACATATTCACTAATGATAGGTCACCTTTTCCTCACATACCTAAAAAATTTAACAATAATTTAGGGTGGGGATTTATTTTCAATGATATCTATACACCACTGAAAATAAATAGATTTTTATTAGGTTCTTTAAATGTATATATATTAACTCAATTTTATCTTTATATTTTTTATCAAGGTAACTTGTATCTTTTAAAAGACAAGGTAATTTAAAATTTAATAATATAATTAAAAATATATTAATTAGAAACATTATTTCAAATTATTCTAAATATTATATCAAATTAATTGAATAATAATCATATGTTCTTGTAAAATTAATTTTAAACAAATACATGTAATACAAAAAACCATGTTATAACCCTAACCATGTTAAAACATTTTAGCTATTCCTACTAATCATTATTGTAAAAAATTAAGTTGAATTTATTATATAATATAAATTATTTGTATTTAAAATATGGAATCAATTTTTACAAATTTCATTCATATGTGTGGTAAAATTTAATTTATCAATAATCCTATAGATGCAACGAGAAATCATATTTTGAAAGAATAAATTATGGAAATGTTAAAATGATTTTATATTCAATTTAAATATTAAATTGATTCCAATGATATAAAATGGGATTAAATGATGTATAATTGAACTATCTATTCATTAAAACAAATTCCAAATATTATATAACTTTTCAAACAATTGAAGGTAAAAGATTGTTTTCAATTAAAATTCAGTATGCTTCACTATTCATAAAAAATGAAACTTTTCAAAAAGAAACCTAAAATATCATCCTCATAAAATTTTTATTTTCCACTTTAAATATTTAATTTCATTATTTTTCAAATAAATCTTCTATAAGTGGTAAAAATAATTAAAAAGTAAGTGCACCAACAAATGAGACAAAACTACTTATAGGAAAAACCAAATTTTTATGTATAAAAATGGATTTATTATTATCCCATGTCCTAAAAACACATATGATGAATTTTAAAAATTAAATTAAATATATATTATATAAATTTAATTCAAATACTTATTTAATTTGATGTTTTAAATTTATTAATGTAAAACACACTTGTATTCCTAAAAATAGTTTATTATAGGAAGATTTTTTATTATTTTTAAAGGGGTTTTATATTAATTTATAACTAATTAGTAATGACGGAATTAATTTTATATAAATTTTTAAAATATATTTTTATAATTCTAATAATATTATTCATAACATATTTTTTAATATATAGGTGAAATGTATCATATTAATAATATTATTATATTATTATGTAATGTTTGATTTAAACTCTGTGTTGCGTATATCACATTCTAAGATCTACGTTGGGTGTAATGAATGAAAAAATCAATGATGCGTGTAACTAAATATAAAATATGTGTCCAATGTAAATAAAAATATATAAAAAAATAATAAATTTAAAAACAATATTTCCCAAAATCACTGTGTTAAATTCTACCCCCCATAAAATGAAATTTTCTTTCAAAATTCATCTCAGTCATCAATGTTTTAACAACTAATAATTATTTCAGATAAAGACACATCAAAACAAGTGTTAATAAACCATCCACTTTTAATAGAAAAGGAAATTTGAAAAATCAATCTAGAATAACACATAATTGGTTTCCAAATGAGAGAACATGGGTTAGAAGGGAAAGTGTGGACATAGAAGAGAAAACTGACACCCAAATAATGGTGGCTAGTGATAGACAAACTGGTATGGAGAAAGTTAAAAATTAAAAATCTATAAAGGAAAGAGGCTTGAAATAGGTAATTTATATCAAAAAAAATTATAATAGGTCATAATTTTATTTGAAACCCTTTTCCAAAATTAGAATAACATTCAAGAGAATATATACATACTTGATTTCATTCTAGTTCGTAAGAACAATATCACCCTATGTTTGTGCCTAGATCAATATCCTATTTATTTAATACTCCCAGAAATGAATGTAAATTTATTATTTCTAAAGAACTAAGGGATCATAAGATTTATATATATAATTCTAAGTTATTTTTTCTATATTATATTTTCATAAAAAATGGTTGTCACCAGTTATCCAACATGAATAAATATTCATATGGTAAAGTAATACATTAATATATAAAACATTATTTAAATTTAAACATAAAATATTTCATAAAGGTGAAATTTTTAACCTTACAAAAGATGAAAATATTATACATCGGAAAGAATTTCACAAAATTTATCAAAATTAGTTTCAAATTGAACCCCCAATATATTATAAATTAGATCATGATTATCACTTATCAAACATTTTACAACATTCATAATTTATTATCTTAAAACATGGTAACTACTGGAATTTCCATAAAACTGTATGTAAAAATTTCATGATTCCACATTCCTTACCTAAAAAATATATGATTGGATATGCACCTAAAAAAATGCTATACACTCAATCCACAATAGAATAAAACACATTTTCAAAAAATTAGTAATTAGATTCATGGTAATTGGTACTATCCAATTTACAATATTCATATCCAAAATCTCTTTATCCTCATATCATTATCTCAACATCTGAAGTTTAATATGGGTTATATTCCCCTAGCCAGAATATCACTTTTCTATTCAATCAATACAATTTAACACATTCTTTAAAATCCATAATTTCAAAAATTGACAAATAATCATTATACATTTCCTTACTCTTGAATTCTAATATATTAATACTTCAATTACTCCACCTAAACCTTAATACATTTACTAGGATTCTGTATCTCATTCCTTATTTACTCATTCCTTTCATATTCCATTTGTAGTGTCTTCATCATCAATAGTATAACAATTAATCTTATAACTATTATGATTCTCTTCACAAGATATTCCCCTACGATATCGATTTTCCAAATTTATATAGTTTCAACATTTGATGAATGAATCCATTTATAATATCATAGAAAAATTATTATTATTACACATTGCATTATCCAAATTATTCTTGTTTCCATTGTAGTTATCTAATTTGTGTATTTATTTTTCAAGAGTCAAAACATCTTCATGTTCATCTAATAAATCCATTTGGTTGTTTCTTCCCACATTCTTGACATTTAGTAAACTGAATACCCTTTCCTCCATGGTATCCACTACACAAATTCTCAATGAACACTTTCCACATTTTCATTAGTGAGTCTAGTATTTGGTTGTGGTATATAATGATTTTCATGTTTCATGAAAATTGATCGGGCATAATCACAACATCCTTTACTTCAGTTATCACCCTATTTGACTCCTAATCAGTAAATTTTCTGTCACATTCAATGTTAACCAAGTTATTTCTAGTTCCCACTAATGAGTAAAACCTGAAAGAAGATTGTGTGAAACACTAATCATTTTTGGATACCAAATAAACAAGAAAATAACATTTAGGATATTTAATCACAAAACCGACTATAATCTATGATACATTAGGATAACTTATGTTATTCATAGAAATAATATATTCAAATACTTCAATATGGTTTGTAAGGAGTTTGTGAATCTCCAAAGCATATTCCCCATGAGTTTCAAACCATGTGTGCAATAAGGCCCATTTTCATGAACTAGTTATCTATAGAGTCTTGATCAATATAGTGTTTTTATGTAGATACCCTTGTGCACATCTATTATAAATCATCATCAACTTTTAGTATCTATAAATGGTTTTAAGTCAGCATAAACCACTAACTCCATCATTTAAAAAAAATCTTGTGACTTTAATATACTATAAATCATTTGTATCCTTATCCTTGGAGACATACCAAGTCACATCTTTAGAAATATTTATAGGGATGTCACCAATGGATTATCGTAATTTATTTATAACATATTACCAAATGTTTCCATTGATATAAACAATAGTGGCCCAAAATTTTCTTACAACGGTAATGTATCTTAATAGTTGAAAATTCTATACATTACAAAAGTAAATTCCCACAGACTATAATAATTTAGTGCATTTGGAAACTTCGAACAAAATATTATAATCTAATGATATTCGAATTTAGATATCTTCATAAACATACCCCATATAGAAGCTTTCATTATATTCTGGGGAAAGATAACCTACGAAATGGTGATCATAGATGTTTTGTAGGGGTAAAAATAATAGATATAAATCTATGATCAGATAAAAGAATAATATAATCATAATTGTATCAGATAATGGAAATAACATATAATGTCTATACCCAACCTGTCCAAGACCATAAACATGAGCCATGACAAAAACATTGGTTGTTTATAAGAGATTAATAATAATGGAATCAAATAACATGATCCATTAGAGCATAATATTGGAAAAAGGCATAGGTGTAACAGCCCAAGATTTTATAAAAAATATATTCTTTTTAATTTTATTATTGTCTTGTGTTGTACGCTACACCAAAAGGAGCTTGCACAACACACATACTTGACTTGCCTTGCATTACACGCAATCGCGACCTTCCTCGATAGCGTGTGTAGTACGCAATACCGAGTTTCACTAAACAACGATATGCTATAAAAATATTATTAAAACTAGCCGTTATGAATAGTAATAACCACTTTTTGAAATCCAGTAAATCTTATTTTTCAAAATGAACTTTATTTTTGGATTCGGAGTATCGAATTTAGCCTAAGGTGAAATTTTGGTACTTTTCGGATAACTTTCATATTCTGATGAATAGTGAAAATTACTAAATTATAATTAAAAACAACTTTTTTAATCGAAATAATTAATAGTGATTAATCATTAATTTGAGTGGTTTTAAAGTGTATTTAGAATATATTTTTACAATTTAATACAAAGTTGGTCATTGGATTTAATTTCACATTTAAACTAGACATAAACAAGTGTCAATCTTTGGATAGATATTGTTTCTTAAAAACACGCTATTTGTTTTAACAGCGGGATTTAATTATAAAATTAATTAATGCAACTTTTATGTTATGAATTTGGTAAAATAGACTTCATTTTTGAATTCGGAATATGAAATATAGCTTGGGATGAAATTTTGGCATTGTTCTGAAAAACATCAATTTTTGATGAATAGTGAAACTACTAAGTGGTAGGTTAAAAACTGAATTTTGCATAAAACTTAATTTTACCGCTTCTGTGAATGGAATTTCAAAAATCCGAGAGACACGGTTAATATCAAGGACTAAAATGTGGTTCAATGAGATGAAAATAATTTTTGGTGAATAGTAACTTTTTACTTTTTTTTACCGCGGTTAATAGTAAATAGGGTAACTAAGGGTAAATATGATATTAATATTACCCTAACACATGTCCTAATTCTATTGGACAAGTTTAATTCGACCAAAAACATACTTAGGAATAAAATATGACCATTTAGGCCCACTTGTATTAGATTAGGACATTTATTATTAATTTATTTAAAAGAAGGGTTAAAATAGTTAAAATCAATGTTTAATAAGTAAATAATTTTTAATATGGGGTTATACATAAGATAAATTCGATTGTAAATATTAATTAGAAAGCTAAAAAGATTTCCTACATGATGGTATTTTATTTGTAATTTTTAGACATCAAATAATATAATTTATATATGACACAAAGATGATGCAGTAATTATCTTATTAATGAAATATTGACATAATTGATAATATAAATACCAAAATAAATGTAATTTAAGACTTTTTATGAATTACACTAATTTTCTAGGTTACTATGATATATTAATGTTGATTTAATCAACTTGGTTCGAACATTTAATTCTGTTATGACTTTCACAAAAATCATATATCAAATAGTGTCAAAATTGACACAAAATAGTTTTTAAATCAAATATTATATTACTAATTGTTATTTTATTCCTAAAAATCTAAGGTTCGGCCAAATGACTTAGATAAGGATATATATATTAATAATAAACAATTTGGGGTTCGTTTGGCATGTTATAGTAAGTGTATTAACCATATAGTGAAAGAAAACAAAAAGACACGGTAAAAGTTAAATTATTTAACATAGAGTTTAATCTAATTGATAAGGTTTAAAATAATATCCAAACATGTCTAAATTTGATTGGTTGATGAGATTACAACCCTATCTCATCTAATCTTCTAATATGAGTCATTTTTGGAGGTTTTTAAGTGGGGTTAGATTTATTATAAATTAATATTTTTAAGAATTCCTAAGGTGCCCCTCTCCTCCCCTATAAAAGGACACCTCCTCCCCCTCCTCCTCACACCAATTTGAGCACTCAATCTCGGCCAAACCCTGCCAATTTCTCCTCTCCACTTCCCTAGAAACATCCTAGAGGTTCTGGTCTTACTCAAAGACCAATTTTAGTTCCCTAAGAGGAGGTCTCCAAAAGGCGCTTCAAAGAAGAGGTAATTACCGTTACCAATTCTTTCATCTTTATTTCTTCTTCCACTTCTTCTTCTTAGGTTGTTTCATTATGAAGTAATAACATCAGTATCACTCATATACTGATATGTTATTATAAGTATGAAACAACCCTATTTCACCATCTATCCATCCTACGGAAAAAGAAATCACCGCGCGTGCGTACGTACGGAATACCGTCTCCACGCCGTGGTGTAATCTATTTTCCACCACCACCTTACATGGATGGGTATAATGGTGTAAAAAATAACTATACATAGTTATTACAACATCATATTGATTCTGATATATTGTATAATCCACTCCAATTCAATTCAATATTTATAGAAATGATATCATCGCTCGTGCGTACGTACGGACTACCGTCTCCACGACGCGATGAGATTCATTCTCCATGTTAACCATTTAAGAATGATTATAATGTATATATAAGAAATAATAATGAAATATATGACATTATAAATCTACTGGATTTATGTATATATATACATATGTATGTCATCTACTTACTTCCATTTCAAGACAATAAGGAAAGAAAAACAGCGTTCATGCGTACGTACGGACTACCGTCTCCATGAACGGTGTTTTTCATTTTATTTATCTACCAATTATATATATATATATACTGAATATATATGATATATAAATCATATTTTACATTCTGGAAGTATGTAAATCATGATATAAGTAATAATGATGTCAAGAACAACAAGTCAAAACACCTACGATAAATGAAACGATTTTACCCAAAACGCTTCTTTAACATGGAATTTACAAAAGAACGGGTAATATAATGTCATAAGTGAACCATATATGATATCATAACAATGAATATGATTCTGTAATAAGTCAATAACATGATTTAAATCATTATACAGGAGGTTCGGACACTTACAAAGCAAGTCGGACCTAAGGTAAGGGAAATATCACAATCTCATTTTTATCCGAGATTGTTTATTCGTAAGTATTTACTGGGGTGTATTTTATCATCCACATCCATGTTTACTCAATATGTAATATTATTTCCATCCACCTAAAATTGTTTAAATCCATTTTTACCCTTCGGTGAGTTTTTAGTAATACGTATGAAAGGAATCTTTTGTCGTTTTTCGTACGAGGTACTTTTTGACTTTTCCGACAAAAGTACGAAGAATGTTTTTTTTAACTTATACGGCATGAATGGATTTTTAAAACATTACTTCAAAGAAGCTTCCTTTACAAGTTTTCAAGTTTATTTTTAATCAACTTCTTTTATTTTAAAGTTTTATGACATGTTATGAAAGGAAAAATGTTTTTGAAGAAGAAAGGATATTTTCCTCAAGAATTCAATTCAAGTGTTTTATCAAAATTATTTTCCATCTAAGATAATAAAGGGTTCTGTTTCTATCCATATTTTTACATTGATTTGACTATGTTGTGATGGAATTATGTTTATGAATTCCTTTATCTTATATGAATGGTTTTATGATGTCATGTTGTTTAAGAATCCCATTTTTATTACATGGGTTATGCAATGATGTATGATTTATGATTTTGTGGCACACATAAGAAAGGATTCATTAAGAGATGGGTGGGACCTATATCTCCCTCCAATGCATTGGGTAAAGATTTCATATCTCATGAGATAGACATGGCTGGAATGGTAGGTTATACCGGTTCAGTGAAACATGACTGAAACGAGGATTACTCGATTTAGAAAGGGACTTTGTCCACTAAGATAGTCTTGGCAATGAGTCTTGACTAACAAGAAATGATTCTCTATGATTATGTGTGTATGCCACAATGAGTAATGTTTTAAGTTATGATTTCATTTTCACTTCTATGATTTATCCCATGTTATGATATTATGAGCTCTTTTGCAGGTTAAGATTTCCAAAAGCTATGTTCTTATGTATATGATGTGATTGATATTTCTTTTGTTTACCCTTACTGAGCATTTGAGCTCACCCTTTTATGTTTTCTTTTCCCCAGGATATAAAGAAAGGTTTTAGGTAAAAAAAAAGGGGAAGATCTTTATGGGAGATATTGAAGATCTTTCACCACGTTTAGAAGATTACGTTCCGAGTTTCCAAAGACACTAAACTATTACGATCCTTGTGTGTGTGTTTTTGTTATGTACTAAGTATTCCGCAAAAGTAATGTAATGTCCATGTACGTCAGGCTTCGGGTCGTTACAGTTGGTATCAGAGGAAAGGTTTAGTCAACCTTTGGAAACTAGGATGCGAAAACGTTAGTGAGATCCCTAGAGATATTTCTAAGGTATGTCTAGGGATGCCCCTAAGGATAAGTATACGCATAGGATATAGTTCTAGAACTATGGTAACGATATTAGATTAAACCAAAGATGATAGATATTTAAGTTACTCCCCCTTTATTACGATTTTTGCCTCTCACACTATTCTTTTGGGGTTTTAGACGATGGCTGGAACCCGAAGGAACCGTGTTAATGCGGAATGTGATGGGCAATGCAATGATTGTTCCCCTGAGCAACCAAACGATATAGGAGCTGGAATGCAAAGTCTTGTAGCCATGCTCACAAAAATTTCTCAAGCTATGAATCATGCAGGACTTCCAAACGAGCAAAGGAAGGAGCAACATTCTATTGAGTCCTTCATGAGGCAACGTCCACCTTCTTTCAGTGGGTCTTCTGATCCACTTGTGGCTGAACAATGGATCAGTACTACTGAAAAGATATTTTCAGTTCTTCAATGTTCTGAACATGATAAAGTCATCCTATCAGTGTATCGTTTGGAAGGAGATGCTGATCAATGGTGGAATCTTATTAAGAATACAAGGCAAAGGGATGAAATTGAGTCTATGGAATGGGACGAGTTCAAGAACTTATTTTTCAATAAGTACTTCCCTCGTATTCTTCGAACAAAGATGGAGAAAGAGTTTCTTGAACTGAAGCAAAGGGACGATGAATCTGTTGGTACCTATGAAGCAAATTTTACAAGAGTTGCAAGGTATGCTTCTGGAATTATCATCCAACCTGAAAGTAAAGTTGATCAATTTTTCAGTGGCTTAAAACCAAGTCTTCGAAGGGCATTAGCTATAAGAGACTTCTGTAGCTATGAAGAAATTGTGCGTTGTGCTATCAAGGTAGAAATGGAAGTTGGTGTTACATATCCATCTCATGGTTTTGACAAGAAACGAAAGATGGAGTTCAAGGAGAAATCTCAAAATAATGGTGAAAAGAAGATGAATGTTTCCTTATGTACAAAGTGTGGAAAGAAGCATGGTGGAGATTGTCTTAAAGGGACTAGAAAATGTTTTAAGTGTGGAAAAGAAGGTCATCGAGCAGCTGAGTGTCGAAGTAATGGAAAAAGGGTTTCTAATGATGTGAATAAAGCAAACACTGCAGAGAACGCACCGCCAACACTTCAATGCTTCAAGTGCAAGGAAATGGGGCATTATGCTAATAATTGCCCTAATCCAAGGGTTAGTGATGATCAACATGAGCAACCACTGAAGGCAAAGGACAAAGGGAAATCACATGCGATCACTATTGGCAATGTTGAATATGACAACGATGTGGTGGAATGATTAAGTGTTTATGTAATGGGATTCCAAAATAATGTTGTATCATTGAGTGTTGCAATATTTATTGATGTGGTATTCAAAGTGATTGAGATATTTTTTGGAAATAAGATGATATGCGCATAATGAAGACGAGAAAATGAAATGTTTAATAGTATTCATGAGCTCATGATTGATATAAGGACTAAGTGATATCATGGTTTGAGTATATAGAATTTTGAGGATTTTGGTATGTGGAAAGTGTTAACTTTTAACTGCACTCATGTTTTCACTAAGGTATTCAAGAGAATATACGATTAAGGACATTGAATGTTTGGAATGTGACCAACAAGACATATCTTATGATATATGGGGATCAACGACAGTATTAAATCTCTGGTAATTGTTTTCACTATGTTATGAGAGTGGACTGCAGTATTATGTATAAGCCTAAAGATTAGACTGGATTATGTTGGACATAAGTTAGTATTGTTTAAGGATAGAAGATTTTCGATATTATTGATGGGATGTTATAGTAACGTAGTTTTAGAAAAAGGGACAACCTGCAGGACGGGCGACAGCCCATCGCTTCGGACAAGGCTGTAGGAATCGAACCCACAACCGAAGTGCGACTGGCCTTTATCGCCTACCACTGACCTACAGGAAGTCCCTGTTTAGTAGAAACTAGTTTTATTATATTAAGCAGTATGATATATGAAGTATAAGTCCATTTAGGAACTATATATGATTAATCTTACTATAGAATGACTTATGTATATTTAATAACTTTTGATTACCTTTTGTTTGAGACAGATGGAATGACCCGTCATTCTATCACATGATCTGCTAACACTTCACGAATAACAAATTCAACTTCATTTATTTAAGAGATGAAGTGGAAATTGTTCAAAGCACGAACAACAGTGAGATTGTACCAAAATAAAGTAAGTATTTATTCTAATTCAAATTTTCAACTTTAGGGGAAATGATCTTGAAAACCAAAAATGTTGTCCTAGTGATCTTATATCTGATGAATCAGATGGTACCTTATATCATCACAAATCTATGGATTTGTGATTACTGGCTTTTCCATAGCCATGTTCTCTACCACTCTCCATCAGAACATGATGGTTAGATTTCTCTTCCATATCCATATTTTCACCTATGTGGAAACCCAGTGATTAGTTTATTTGGGTAATCGTTACATTTCATACTTTAGTTTTTTAAGCCAAGTTTTGGTATTCCCTTTTACAATGTGGGTTTCTATTAAAGAAACTTTCAAATAGTAAACCATTTATAACCCCGACGAATTTCGAGGGCGAAATTCATTTTAAGGGGGGTAGAATGTAACAACCCAAGATTTTATAAAAAAATATATTCTTTTTAATTTTATTATTGTCTTGTGTTGTACGCTACACCAAAAGGAGCTTGCACAACACACATCCTTGACTTGCCTTGCATTACACGCAATCGCGACCTTCCTCGATAGCGTGTGTAGTACGCAATACCGAGTTTCACTAAACAACGATATGCTATAAAAATATTATTAAAACTAGCCGTTATGAATAGTAATAACCACTTTTTGAAATCCAGTAAATCTTATTTTTCAAAATGAACTTTATTTTTGGATTCGGAGTATCGAATTTAGCCTAAGGTAAAATTTTGGTACTTTTCGGATAACTTTCATATTCTGATGAATAGTGAAAATTACTAAATTATAATTAAAAACAACTTTTTTAATCGAAATAATTAATAGTGATAAATCATTAATTTGAGTGGTTTTAAAGTGTATTTAGAATATATTTTTACAATTTAATACAAAGTTGGTCATTGGATGTAATTTCACATTTAAACTAGACATAAACAAGTGTCAATCTTTGGATAGATATTGTTTCTTAAAAACACGCTATTTGTTTTAACAGCGGGATTTAATTATAAAATTAATTAATGCAACTTTTATGTTATGAATTTGGTAAAATAGACTTCATTTTTGAATTCGGAATATGAAATATAGCTTGGGATGAAATTTTGGCATTGTTCTGAAAAACATCAATTTTTGATGAATAGTGAAACTACTAAGTGGTAGGTTAAAAACTGAATTTTGCATAAAACTTAATTTTACCGCTTCTGTGAATGGAATTTCAAAAATCCGAGAGACACGGTTAATATCAAGGACTAAAATGTGGTTCAATGAGATGAAAATAATTTTTGGTGAATAGTACCTTTTTACTTTTTTTTACCGCGGTTAATAGTAAATAGGGTAACTAAGGGTAAATATGATATTAATATTACCCTAACAAATGTCCTAATTCTATTGGACAATTTTAATTCGACCAAAAACATACTTAGGAATAAAATATGACCATTTAGGCCCACTTGTATTAGATTAGGACATTTATTATTAATTTATTTAAAAGAAGGGTTAAAATAGTTAAAATCAATGTTTAATAAGTAAATAATTTTTAATATGGGGTTATACATAAGATAAATTCGATTGTAAATATTAATTAGAAAGCTAAAAAGATTTCCTACATGATGGTATTTTATTTGTAATTTTTAGACATCAAATAATATAATTTATATATGACACAAAGATGATGCAGTAATTATCTTATTAATGAAATATTGACATAATTAATAATATAAATACCAAAATAAATGTAATTTAAGACTTTTTATGAATTCCACTAATTTTCTAGGTTACTATGATATATTAATGTTGATTTAATCAACTTGGTTCGAACATTTAATTCTGTTATGACTTTCACAAAAATCATATATCAAATAGTGTCAAAATTGACACAAAATAGTTTTTAAATCAAATATTATATTACTAATTGTTATTTTATTCCTAAAAATCTAAGGTTCGGCCAAATGACTTAGATAAGGATATATATATTAATAATAAACAATTTGGGGTTCGTTTGGCATGTTATAGTAAGTGTATTAACCATATAGTGAAAGAAAACAAAAAGACACGGTAAAAGTTAAATTATTTAACATAGAGTTAAATCTAATTGATAAGGTTTAAAATAATATCCAAACATGTCTAAATTTGATTGGTTGATGAGATTACAACCCTATCTCATCTAATCTTCTAATATGAGTCATTTTTGGAGGTTTTTAAGTGGGGTTAGATTTATTATAAATTAATATTTTTAAGAATTCCTAAGGTGCCCCTCTCCTCCCCTATAAAAGGACACCTCCTCCCCCTCCTCCTCACACCAATTTGAGCACTCAAGCTCGGCCAAACCCTGCCAATTTCTCCTCTCCACTTCCCTAGCAACATCCTAGAGGTTCTGGTCTTACTCAAAGACCAATTTTAGTTCCCTAAGAGGAGGTCTCCAAAAGGCGCTTCAAAGAAGAGGTAATTACCGTTACCAATTCTTTCATCTTTATTTCTTCTTCCACTTCTTCTTCTTAGGTTGTTTCATTATGAAGTAATAACATCAGTATCACTCATATACTGATATGTTATTATAAGTATGAAACAACCCTATTTCACCATCTATCCATCCTACGGAAAAAGAAATCACCGCGCGTGCGTACGTACGGAATACCGTCTCCACGCTGTGGTGTAATCTATTTTCCACCACCACCTTACATGGATGGGTATAATGGTGTAAAGAATAACTATACATAGTTATTACAACATCATATTGATTCTGATATATTGTATAATCCACTCCAATTCAATTCAATATTTATAGAAATGATATCATCGCTCGTGCGTACGTACGGACTACCGTCTCCACGACGCGATGAGATTCATTCTCCATGTTAACCATTTAAGAATGATTATAATGTATATATAAGAAATAATAATGAAATATATGACATTATAAAGCTACTGGATTTATGTATATATATACATATGTATGTCATCTACTTACTTCCATTTCAAGACAATAAGGAAAGAAAAACAGCGTTCATGCGTACGTACGGACTACCGTCTCCATGAACGGTGTTTTTCATTTTATTTATCTACCAATTATATATATATATATACTGAATATATATGATATATAAATCATATTTTATATTCTGGAAGTAAGTAAATCATGATATAAGTAATAATGATGTCAAGAACAACAAGTCAAAACACCTACGATAAATGAAACGATTTTACCCAAAACGCTTCTTTAACATGGAATTTACAAAAGAACGGGTAATATAATGTCATAAGTGAACCATATATGATATCATAACAATGAATATGATTCTGTAATAAGTCAATAACATGATTTAAATCATTATACAGGAGGTTCGGACACTTACAAAGCAAGTCGGACCTAAGGTAAGGGAAATATCACAATCTCATTTTTATCCGAGATTGTTTATTCGTAAGTATTTACTGGGGTGTATTTTATCATCCACATCCATGTTTACTCAATATGTAATATTATTTCCATCCACCTAAAATTGTTTAAATCCATTTTTACCCTTCGGTGAGTTTTTAGTAATACGTATGAAAGGAATCTTTTGTCGTTTTTCGTACGAGGTACTTTTTGACTTTTCCGACAAAAGTACGAAGAATGTTTTTTTTAACTTATACGGCATGAATGGATTTTTAAAACATTACTTCAAAGAAGCTTCCTTTACAAGTTTTCAAGTTTATTTTTAATCAACTTCTTTTATTTTAAAGTTTTATGACATGTTATGAAAGGAAAAATGTTTTTGAAGAAGAAAGGATATTTTCCTCAAGAATTCAATTCAAGTGTTTTATCAAAATTATTTTCCATCTAAGATAATAAAGGGTTCTGTTTCTATCCATATTTTTACATTGATTTGACTATGTTGTGATGGAATTATGTTTATGAATTCCTTTATCTTATATGAATGGTTTTATGATGTCATGTTGTTTAAGAATCCCATTTTTATTACATGGGTTATGCAATGATGTATGATTTATGATTTTGTGGCACACATAAGAAAGGATTCATTAAGAGATGGGTGGGACCTATATCTCCCTCCAATGCATTGGGTAAAGATTTCATATCTCATGAGATAGACATGGCTGG
Organism: Viscum album; assembly: GCA_963277665.1. Classification (NCBI taxonomy): domain Eukaryota; kingdom Viridiplantae; phylum Streptophyta; class Magnoliopsida; order Santalales; family Viscaceae; genus Viscum; species Viscum album. The sequence goes on from OY728166.1 coordinate 791,128,924, forward strand.
AATGGTAGGTTATACCGGTTCAGTGAAACAGGACTGAAACGAGGATTACTCGATTCAGAAAGGGACTTTGTCCACTAAGATAGTCTTGGCAATGAGTCTTGACTAACAAGAAATGATTCTCTATGATTATGTGTGTATGCCACAATGAGTAATGTTTTAAGTTATGATTTCATTTTCACTTCTATGATTTATCCCATGTTATGATATTATGAGCTCTTTTGCAGGTTAAGATTTCCAAAAGCTATGTTCTTATGTATATGATGTGATTGATATTTCTTTTGTTTACCCTTACTGAGCATTTGAGCTCACCCTTTTATGTTTTCTTTTCCCCAGGATATAAAGAAAGGTTTTAGGTAAAAAAAAGGGGAAGATCTTTATGGGAGATATTGAAGATCTTTCACCACGTTTAGAAGATTACGTTCTGAGTTTCCAAAGACACTAAACTATTACGATCCTTGTGTGTGTGTTTTTGTTATGTACTAAGTATTCCGCAAAAGTATTGTAATGTCCATGTACGTCAGGCTTCGGGTCGTTACAATAGGTTTTTGGAATGTATATAAAAAGAGAAAATCTTCTGTCCATAATACCCAATAAGATGTGCATCAAAAGTTTGTCTTGGATAAACTGCCAAGGTACTTGCTTTGGGTTTGGGATTATTACACATGTAACCATGTTTTTGGTCTTTGGATGATGACCCATGTATCCGAATCTTTGGTCTTGGGATAAACACCCATGTACCATCCTTTTTGGGACCATTATTAATAGATATGTACCCTCATATTGGATCTTTGGATAAATAAACCATTACCCTACTCTTTGATCGTGGGATAAAAAATCATGTACTCTCATCATTGGGATTGAGATAAATACTCATGTACCCACTGAGCTCATATTCAATTTATAATTTCCCAATTCATTTAAGTGCTATCTCAGAACATCCATCAATAATGCATTAATAGTCTCACAAGGTCCTATCTTGGCCACTCCAACATATGAGATGTAATAGGCTTACTTGATGCAATGTGGGCCACCCCATTGTATAACCTGCAATAGGCTTACCCTGAAAAATTTGTGGAACCCCATTATATAAGTAATGTCCAAGGACGAAAACATAACTAATGTACAATGTTCATTTATATCATCATAAAAACTCATAAAAAATGTTATCATTTCATTAAATAATTAACCCGTCATAAATAAATGGGCATCATGACATTATCGATGAAATTTGATTAACCCATGAAAAAGACATGAGTTTTAGAAAAGTATTTTTGGAAAATGATTGACCCATGGAATAGAAATGGGTTCCATATTAAGTTTTCCTATCAAGATTCAAGTATCACATTGAGGGGGTGGGGTAAATTAGTGATATCATTTTATTTTTTGATTCATTTCTTTCGAAACAACCTTCAACTCCTATTAAAGATTTATTTCTCTACTGAGCACCATCAAAACAAGCATCTACAGGAACACAGGAATTTAAATGGTTCATTACTCAATAATTGTTGCTACATCCTTAGTTTGGTTTATAAGTAATCCATTACCACACAATACAGTAGAAAACAATCATTTTACATGGAGTACAATGAGTAGGATTTTACCATACACTTGATTATAAATATTAAAGCAATCCAAATAGTGTGTGTTATTTTTCTAGAAAAAAATGATGTAATTAAATATTATAGTTCTTCTTGACCAACTTCTATAAATTTTATCTTTCAAAAAAATATTCAATTTTCAACTCAGAAGATGGTTCGAATCTTTTGTACTTTATAATGATACATAGTTGAATACCTATGTCAATTTTTGATTCTCTATGAATGTATAGATAATATGAACTGAGTATTCAAAACTAATTTTCATGGAGCTCATTTGTGAAGCTCCCTTCACGAATCTCACACCCTTCACGAAGAAAACTTCATTCACAGAACCTACTTACTTCATGAATATCATCTAACCTTTGTGAGTTTCCAAACTTTTAAAAATCCTCAGAATGTTCAGTTGTCTTATAGCATTCACAACCTTCATTCCAATCCACCTTTAGAAACCAGGTTTTCGATGATCAAAACATTTGGTTTGATTATACCCTTTTTGAACGTCTTCACATAAAACATTCATGAACCACCTTCACGAATTCAAATACTTATAATTATCATTGAGTATCTTTGTTTATTATGAAGGGTATAAATTCCTATTTATAGAGGTTCTATAGACACTATAACCTTTCGGGCCACGTAGTCACCATTTCAAAAAGCCTATTCATTTCCTTCGTGACACTACCCTTTTTCGCAATGACCCTAGAAAAGTTTCCATTGGTAATTAAAATCGTGATCATGGAGAGTTCCATCAAAAATATTTATGGTGTCAAAAACCTTCATAGTCATTAAAAACCTTCATGGTGTTGTGATTACTAATTAGTGATGCTGCTCTCCTTCACTATTCATGATGCTCCTTGCTTTTCATAGAGTCCATAATCAAAATTCATTGATCCATTGCGAAACACTCTTTAGGAATCCCATCATCAAGTAATTCATTACTTTAAAATATTTTAATATGGACTTCATGAAAATCCAATTTTCATGAAGAAATACAAACTCCAAATTTTGGACCCCCAAAATTTAGAAATCACTGGGGATCTTTGGAACCATAAAATATGATTTGGAAAAAACCCATGCTGATTAAAAATAATCCAACAACATCTTTTATCCCCCTTAAAATAATAAGAATTTCATCATATATTATCCAAAAAAATATGATATTTTTAAAAAATAAACTAGTTAAGCATCGTCAGATGTAATAAGGAAAGTATTGTAAATTCCATGTCTACCAGTATCATCATTCCTTCCAAATCAAATGGACATTCTTGAAGACTGTGACCCTGATTTATTGAGTATGAAGAAAAATCAGGTACTCCACTTATACAAAGTGATATTATTTCCTTTCTTCTCAATCTTCTTTAGAAACAAAAAATAATACCTAATAATTACCTCTTCTTACTTCATAAAAAAACTCCATCCAACTTTGTCCCAACACCATAAAAAATCATTCCATAAAAACAAAATAAATAAGAGAATGAATATAAATGGTATTATTGGATCGTATCCCCCGTAATGAATAGTTAACAACATAAGATGTCATGATATATAGAAAATAATTTTGAAAGGATCATTTAAAATATTTCATGACATAAATATTTATTCCCCATTGAGGAAATATTTTTAAAATTTATACCATTTTAAAAACCATATTCTTCGAAATAAAAATTAAAACATATAAATTAAGATTAGAAAATCATTTAAAACAAATTAAAAAAAAATCATTTTGAAATTCCCTTTATATGAAAATGATCTTAAAATATCATAAAGAAAATTATGATTTTTTTAGAAAACATTGTTTTTGCAGGAAAACAGATTTCCAACTGAAGTTGTAAATAATGTTAGGTTTTCTTAAAAATATTTTATTAATAAGATTAATTAAAAAATAGTGAAAAATCATAGAATTACGTGATTACATCATGAATAAGAATATGAGACTAAAATTATTGGTAAATATCAAGAGATATATCATGGGATTTCAATATTTGCGACTTAGTTATAAAAAATATCAATAAATAATAAGATTGCTACATATAATTTTTACTACATTGGTAAAATTGAAACATGAGCCGCATGGAAGAAAAAAAATATAATTAAACTTAAAAATCATGATAACTAAATAATTAATAATATTAAATTTTAATGGGGGTTTATATACACCTCATGAATTAATATACGTGCATAACATAATGTATGTCTTAAGGAAAGAAAAGGGAGATAGAAATCCCCTACCAATTTGTTAACATTTGAACTGTAAATTACATGAAAGAGGGATTCAAAAATGAATATCTAAATACCAATACATTTAATCATAATCAATATAAATTTCATTATTGGGAATTCCATACACCAAATAAATGGAATATATGGTTAATTTTACAGGTGTCCAATGGAAGTAAAAAGTGAGGTGAAAATACCTAACAACTTGAGTAACTATTAAATCATAATCCCCAAGTAGTAATAACATAAATGATAACATTATTTGTTATTAAATGAGGTATATTGATCACATATAATTTTATAGTGTAGTATGTACATCACATAAAATAAATGAGTGGTGAATGTGGCATAAGTCTCTCCGAAATGAAAGGGACCCCGGAAATCTGCTTTCCTTAAGTGATGACATCAATCACACTTTATAAACCCTACATTATAATAAATTCATGTTTTTACAAATATATTTAGTCATAATAATTATTTATATATATATTATTTCATATCTTATTTTATTATGATAATTTATTACCTATTTATTTACAATTCCACATTAAATTTACGTTTTTGGTAATAACTGCATTGTTTTTGTATATATTTTTATTTTTTACATTAGGCCCTCTTACATAAATATTGGTTTCATATTATCCATAATTTTAAATAATATATAAATATTAAATGTATTTATTATATATTTATTTAGATTAATAAATAATATTAATGATATTAAATGAAATAAAATGTTCATGGAGACAATATGACTTACGTATACCTGAATGATGGTTAAATTGTTTTTATCGTATTGTAATAATGAAATTTAAATTATAAATATATTTATACAGTATCATTATTGTTTCCAAAACTTTCGTTGGGGTGCGCGCATCCGTTTGTCCGCGGAGGAGGACGCGCTGCACTGTTGCCCCACATTCCCGCTTTCCAAAGGCGGGCGACATTCACTCATTATTCAGGGACGTCTTCTCCTTGATCGAAATGGGATGATGGGATGTCGGTTCTTCCTTCTATGGATTCCTCCTCAGAACTCGTCACCTAGTCTGGGTCTCCCTCATAGATTTAATACGTTGTTCGTGAAACTCTTCCTAGTGCCAGGTTTCCATGGATGCCGGTTAATTACACTGCTTCTGTCGGGACATTCCAAAGGGTCCGGTCAGGGAAGAAACCTTCAGTCGGGGGAGTAGTCACGTTGAGACATCAGTAGCGTGTCTGGATTCTGGGGAACCGGCATGTCTGTCTATTATCCCTGGTCATAGGGATTCTCGAGGGCATGGAAGCCCGAGGAATCCCACATCGAGCGCGGGGAATTATATGTCATAGGCACATATCTGAGGTTTTCCTCAGCTTCCCGTGTTTAACACAGGGTACGCCACGATTTTAATGTCCATCGAAGATGGATCAGCCCGATCCGAGCATTTGCTAGAATGGATCAGATTGAGGGATTTACCTTGAAGGGGTGCCGATACCGGGACCAGCCCATGGGCGGCTGTGAAGAGGAGCGTACCGACATGGTCTCACTGGGAGATGATGGTCCGGGCGAGAATCAGGGTGGATGATCGATGGAAGAATGAAGTGGAGGGGGTAATGTCAAGGAACCATAGCAAGGGCGACGGTGAAGTTGGGCTTGAGCCTTGAAGAGGCTTCCTACGTATCCCCGTAGCAGGGAATCAAAGTCTGCATAGTTTGGGATAGTGCCAGTGAACCGACATGAGGGTGGACTTTGGTCCGATGGGCATCATCAGCGAACCGACATGAATGGGGAGGACCAGGAGGGTCCTAGTGGTTGTGGGCTTGGACCTTGTGGAGGCTTCCTATGTACCATGTCGTGACATGGATCAAAGACCACATAGTTTAGAGGGGCTTCGTCGGAGAACCGACGTGAAGGGGGACCTTGTTCCGATGGGTGGTGGGCTTGAACCTCTGGAAGGCTTCCTACATACCATGCCTTGACATGGATCAAAGTCCTCGTAGTTCGGATGATGGAATTCGTTAGCTAACCGATGTGAAGGTGGACCTTGGTCCAATGAGAGATGGGCTTGAACCTCAGGGAGGCTTCATACGTACAATGCCTTGACATGGATCAAAGACCTCGTAGTTCAAAGGGTTTCTTTGGTGAACAGACGTAAAAGTAGACCCAGAGGTCCACTAGTGGTGGGCTTGAACCTCGTGAAGGCTTCCTACGTACCATGCCTTTACATGGATCAAAGTCCTCATTGTTCGGAATGGCCACAACGGTTTACCGTCGGATTGGGATACAGTTTAACGTCATGCTGGACGAGAGTGAACCCTGAAATTAATAAATGACGGGCGGTGGGCTTGAACCTTGTGGAGGCTTCTTACGTACAATGCCTTGGCATGGATCAAAGTGCTCGTAGTTCGGAGTGGCGGTGGGTGTTGGCGAACTGACGTAAATGAGGGACCTTGGTCCGATGGAGGATGGGATTGAACCTCTAGGAGGCTTCCTACGTACCATGCCTTGACATGGATCAAAGTCCTCGTAGTTCGGGTTGGTCACAATGGCTTGCCGTCGGACTGGAATTGCAGTTTAACGTTATGCTAGATGAGGGCATGCAGTTTAACATCATGCTGGATGCGAGTGGAACTCGACCTGAATAAATGACAAAGTGGTGGGCTTGAACCTTGTGGAGGCTTCCTACGTACCATGCCTTGACATGGATCAACGTCCTCATAGTTCGGAGTGGCAGTGGGTGTCAGGGTCAGTGCTCACTCTAAGCCCACGTGAGTCATGCTCGGTGTGAGAAACAAGAGGTTGCAAGGACCTGACGATCACATCACGAAGGATGCGTCCATGAGAAGTGAAGAGGGGCTTACGAATTAGGCGGCCCATGGTGTTGGGACTTACTCCAGGATGGAGGCCCGAAGTGTGGAAAAGTGCAGCGAAAGAGGGATTTGGAACCAATGATGGTAGGTGCCTCGTTCCCCATCACGCCCTCCACTGACCTTGGTAGTGTGGTAGTACAGAGATGCAGGGGTGAATCCATCCATTGGGGAACTAGGGTCGCCCTTCTCCTAAGAACATATGCGTCTCCAATATGGAGGATATCATCCATTGTGGAGGGGTGATTCCACTCCCGTGGAGACGAGTGGCTTGAAAAATGTTCGAGCTGGGGGGACCCTTTGTGCGAGGTACAAGGTCGGATTACAGTTTAACGTCATGTGTCAAGGATGTGGTGCTTGGCAGTTTAACGTCCTGTAGCTCGGATGAGGCGGGTTCACTCCACACCCCGAGGACTTAAATAACTGGTACCCTTTGCTCCTTGGGGGAGGGAAGGTACCAGTAAGGCCGTGGTCAAGGGGGGTTGTAGAGCTAACCATCGAGGGGTCCACGTTAGTGTGTCTATGCGAAGAAGCAATAGCCGTTAGCGTGCCTATGCGAAGAAGCATTAGGTGAAGCAACGCTACGAGTAGTATTGTCCGTGGGACATTGAAATCGCATCGTTCATACCTGGAGGGTCGCATAGGAAGAGGAATTTCCAAGCAAAGGAGTGTGCTTCGCGAAGCGGAGCGCCTTAGCCTTAGCATAGGGCATAGGTATGAGTGGAGGGTGCTTCGCGAAGTAGAACAGTATTCGCGGAGCCCTACCTCACGAAGAAGAGGTGCCTCGCGAAGCAGGGTGCTGCGTAGTAGTGTGCTTCGCGATGTGTAGTGATCCTACCTTAGCATAGGGATCACTAGTACAAGTTGGGTGTTTCGCGAAGCATAAAAGCTCCGCGGCTGCCCGGGTTCCCTTGGGAATCCCCCTCCTTCGCGAATGCCCTTGAGCTTCATTAAGGTCATCCCTCTCGGAATAGGGGCTCAAAACGATACAAAGCAAAGGCGTCACGCGAAGTAGAAGTACCTCGCAGAGCTCATGATTCCCGGGGGCAAAGAGTGCTTTGCGATTTGGGAGGGGAGAAGCCGAAAGGTCGGATTGTCCATCTCTGGGACTCAGGGGGAGTCCAGTATTTATATGCAAGGGGCGCCGCGAAGCAGAACTCGCGCGCCGCCTCAGGTGCTTCGTTGCGCGCTCGCGAACATCAAAGTCGTTCACGAAGAGGTACCGTCTCCGGAGCTTCGCGGCGGGCTCGCGAACGTCAAACTCGTTCACAGAGAGTTACCGCCTCCGGAGATTCGCCGCGGGCTTGCAAAAGTCAAAGTCGTTCGCGGAGATTTACCGCCTCCGGAGCTTCACGGCGGGCGCGCGAATGTCAAAGTCGTTCGCGGACAGGTACCACCTCTAGAGCTTTGCGGGCCCGCGATGCTCGTGGTGCTTCGCATCGGTGCTTTGCGAGGCAGTGTGCCAACCTTCTTTTCCGTCCTATCCTTTCGTGCAATATTTTGGCGCCAACAAATTCCCCCCCTCAGACTTGGAGCTGCTGTGGGTGAAGGGTCGATGTCTGAGGGAAAATCGCCAAAATTGTCGGCGGTTCACGATGCGACTTCGTGAAGAGGGCCCGTGGTGCTGACTGGGGCCACGGATCCGGACGCGCCGCGATGCTCCGTGCGGGTGAGGCGCACCGCGATGCTCCGGGGTCACCGCCTATAAATAGGGGGGTCGACCTCTTTTTTCTTTACGCGATTTCTTTGTCTTTTTGTGGGCTCGATTTCGCAAAGCTCCACGTACTCTGCGCCTTCTCTCTGCGAATCAAGCTTCGCGGTGAACCACGGGTCTCTGACTCCACGACTGTACCAAGCGAACTCATGTTTGCCGGCCTAGGCCAGACTTCGCGGCTTGGTCTCGCGACCGACCTTCGCGATCCGGCATCGCGATCTGGCTTCGTGATCCATTCTGAAAAAAATCTTTTCTGAGTGCCGGAATTGAAATGGCCCATCAAGAAGCTGTATTGGGGGTGCTTGCAGATGCCGCCCGTCGAGATGAGATGGTCAACTATCCAGGCCTTGGGGAGATGGTCCGAAGCCATTCGGACCACACTTCTTTGACAGATCTGCTATCGGAGGGTCAGAAGAATTATCCGCAGTGTAAGAAGCTGCCATTGTATGGCTTCGGGTTGAGGTATGATGTCTTCATCCCTCATGCGAGTAGGGACGAACCAGTTTGCTGGTTTAGGAGCACGCCATGTTAGCGCCAATGGTTCTGGGCGGCCGATGGTCATGCGCAGGAGGACTTCACACACGTTACCGCCGACTGTCTCTACAACCACGTGAACAATATTGATGGGAAGCCACTACAACCGGAGACTTCCCCTCCTCTCTACCGTACCATGCTGAAGGCGTCTTTTCAGGATTCTAAGAAAGGATGGTTCGATGAGTGGGACCTACGCCAGGGAGGCAACTTTACTGATGACTAGGCCTGGGCCAACTGGGTAGGCGCCTCATGCGAGGAGTTTGGGGCCGAGCTGAGGATAGAGGGGTTATATGAGGCGGCATGGGCCACCCAATTCCACATTTACCAACCGAAGCAACTGATGACGGAATTGCTGAGCAGATGGTCGTCTCGGACTAATACCGTTCACTTTAATCGAGAGTTCCCTCCAAGGCCTCGAACTGGTCCGAGGGCGGCCCAATGGGGTATGGGGAACTTGTATTGGCAGGGCTTGGAGGAGAGTAAATGTAATACTTGGAGTTTCAGTGTCAGTACTGAACAACAGCCGATAGTCAGGCTGGCGACGTTCATCGCAGATCTCATCTGCGGTTGGATCCTATCGGTGAGGGATACAAGCATGGGGGTGCGGCCCAACTCGTTTATTATAGCATCGATGTTGGACATGGGACAGCGGATCAATCTGGGGATTCCAATGCTCGCCAAACTGTATAGAATGCTACGGCACATTAGCGAGGGCAAGAAGCCCCCAAGGATATGCGGGCCCTTCCACCTCCTGTATGGGTGGATCGCAGCACACATCAGGGGGATTTATGAGTCTCCAAACCCTATTTCGCCGCCGGGATCAAATTTGTGCCCCTCTATCCTGAATGCGGTCGGGAGGTTCCCGTTCAAACTAGCTGTGCTGATGGTGCTGAATCGGGTGTGGAGGGCGGATGAGTTTAATTTCCACCCCTTCCCATTGCCGACGGGGATACTTACTAACGACGAGTGGGGAATGGAAGAACATCGGGCTTACCTCATGGCCTTTCGAGGTGGATTTTTGGTGGCACGAGTGGATCATGAGCCACTCTGTGAACCATACACCCCGCATCGGTTTGCGAGGCAGTTCTGGTGCCTCCAGCGGCTGACCCCGCAATTCTACTGGGAGGTACGTCATGAGGATCACCTGTGTGTGATGAGGCAGTTGTGGCTCATGTTCACATGGGAAGATGGGAAGATGCGAATTGCATTACGTCTATCCACCGCCGCTTTTGGATTGGTGAGGGAGTATTCCATTAGTTGGGAAGTTGCTTACCCAGGAGAGATGCTGAAGCAGCCAACTATTCTGGTCGGTGACGGTGGGCCTCCTCTATCTCGAGGTTGGGGTCGGAGGGAAGCTAGGGCCTCTCACGGTGGCAGGGCTACCATAGCGGCGAGACCCGTACCGGCCGAGGGTGTGGCAACAGCGGCGGATCTGGTGATTTTGGAAGAGCAGGGCCATCCATATGGGAAAACATAGAGGGGATTTCATAGAATATCCACTCAGGCTCCGAGGAAGCGGCTGCGTCATATCGACATGGCAGAGGATGCCATCTTCCCGGAAGCCTGGGACATTTGGGATGTCATGCGGAAATTCCTCAGCACACCCGAGATATGGGCCCACCTGAATCTCCTCGGGATGGGATTACCGAGCATAGGCCCAGTCCGGGCTAGTTTCATGGTGTCTCCGGTGGAGGCAGAGCGATACTTGGATGAGCTGGAGGATTACGTTCACTCTAGTGGTGTCCCTCTCCCAATGACAGACCGGGTGAGGGTACTGTTGAATCGAACGGTCCCCCCATAGTTATCGGCCACCGATCTAAGGGAGCACTTCCCCCTTCTGGAAGAATCAGAGGACTCCTCTCGGGAGGATGAGGCTGGAGAAGGGATCCCGTTGGAGGAGGGCGAGGTCGGAGATCAAGGCTCAGATTCCGACGATTTCACAGAGGCTCTCGAGGTAGCATTCCGAACTTCTTTCCTTATGGTCTGTTCTCGGGCCACTATGGACTTCTCACTGATGTTTGAGCCATGCAAGAGGAACTTGTTCGCAGGCCTCGTTCTTTCCCCTCGGCAGGTGATGATGCAGGACCTTCAGAACCCGCGCCTATGGTTGCGTCCAGTTCCGCGTCTGGTGGGAACCGAGCACCCGAGGTGGCTCCTCCAGAATCTACAGACCTTCCAACATTATATGGAGGGCCTCGCCTCGGGGTCCTGTCAGTATCTGCTCAAGATAATCACTAGGAGGTCGATCTCTGTATGTTTCCTCTACTAGTTTCCTTGTCGTCATATGTAGACTATGCCAACTAACGTTTATGTCCCTCTCTGTCGTACAGTTCTCCGACTGGCGTGGGCTGCTGCGGCAAGACCAGTCAGGATGTCTGGTGGCGTCCTTCCTAGGGGCATGCCGGTGATGGTAGTGATAGTCCCCCCATCTCCTCAAGCTGCAACACACATCATCACTGGCGGGACCACCAGCAGGGTTGTGCCCAAAGTCATTGAGGTGGACTTCGATGAAGAGGATCAACCGGTCGGTCCCAGTCCTGTCCCGCCTGCCTCGGTGCCAGATGTCATACTAGATTCAACACCAGATGTAGATCCTGCCGAGGATTCCTTACGGGCGTATCCCATGTACGATCCTTCCAATCGCGCAGACTGGGACGAAACGGCCTCCGACGAGGAAGATAACAGCATAGTCTGCCGCCGGCCGTGGAAGCTAATCATGCGCTTCATCAAGGACACCCCCAAGCGCAATGGCTGGCCGAAATGGACAGACTCTGCTCGCAGTTGCGCAAACTGTGCACTGGGGGAGTGGATGCCCAACGTCCTCACGCGCTCGTCCGAGATCTCATGGCCGAGCAGATCTGGGAGTATGATCACAGGCTCAGCGTGGGCTGGAAGCGGAGGAAGGCGACCAACATCAAGAAGGTCCAGGAGGCTGAAAGAGAGGTCCAACAGATGCAGACCCGAGCAGATGAGATTTCATCCTCTCTTAATGCACAACTTGAGCTGATCTAATGGTTGAAGGACCAGCTGGTAGAGGCAGAATAGCATATGAGGCAGGCCTCTGGAAAGATGGATACCGTTCAAGCTAGCGTAGAGAGGGCCAAAGCCAAGGCTGACGAACTGCGCCCCGCCACTGCTGAGGAGGAGCGGGAGCTGAGTCAGTGGCAGCAAGCCTTGGACGCCACAAGCCAACGGGTGGCAGAGCTGGAATGCTCTTTTGAAGGGGGTAACCCGTCCATGGGGGGAGTCGACCCCCAGGTATTGTAACAAACCAAAAACCATTTATTGGTACTTGCATGCTTCAATTTATTCTTTCTTTGTTTTTAATGCCATAGCGCGCATGATTTCCACTGTTTGAATCGCCTCGTTACATCCCTACAATTTTTATGGGATGTTAGTTGATAATTCCCCAAGCCCACGTGGGTCGAGCCCGATGTGAGAAATAGGAGATAGTTACCTTCTCGTCCCACCTAACATAGGAGTGGAGACCATGATCCGGGCATCCGAGATTTGGATTACCAGTCCGGATTTCCGAAAGATGGGTGGGGCCTGACCGAAGAAGGAACTTTTCAGGAAATCCGAATTACCGTTTCTTCAGCGTGCCCTCATGCACGAACGGTGCAACACTAGGGACACTGGAATCAGTCCAAATAGACGGAAACGGGAAGCGTGAATTACGATGCCCAAGATTCGGATCACTGTGGGGATGGCGTGAAAATAAAGGACAACTGTTTACCATGGTGTAGAAGCAGTATCCTTACTGTGTTAGCCTGTACTGGGGACAAAAATGAGGGTCAACCGTTGACCATGTTCGAAACACGGGACCATGTCACAAATACTGTCGGTCAATCTTTTGGGACATTGACTCAGGACAGTTGGCAGACCATAGGTAAACATCCATACTATTAGGGGGTCCTTCCAAACATGACCAGTCTTCCAGAACGTTGGACCAGGATGGTAGGTGAGCTGATGCGGCATGATACCAGGCTGTTAGTGGGTCCCAGCAGACATGAAAGGGGACGAGGGTCCAAATAAGGGGCACGCAAAGCGTGGAATATGGATTGATGGTTTGTCCAAACAGTATCCAACACTTATGTAGTTACACCACCATTGTGGGAGTACGCCAGATGTGCGCGTTGGTTTGGTCATGGATACTTCCTTCCTTGGGAAGAGGCCTCTCTACTGAGGGGTCCGACCAGGGGGCCGGAAAGTGGAAGGGTGGGATTAATGATTTCTGTGGGTTGGACCCTAGGAAAAATACCAGGGTGTCTCTACGTATCCCATGAGGATGGGAATCAAGCCATACGTAGTTCTAGAGCACAGTGCAGTCATAAACCAACACTGACAGGTGAAATCCTCTCTGGTAGAGGCTCTGGTGCTTCCCATGATTATTATGGGGCATCCTGAACTTGTTCAGGGTAGAACCGCAGTTTAGTGTCATGCACTTAGGACACATGGACTCCTGTAGTTTAACGTCATACGATAAGACGTGGACTGGTGCATCCCATGATTAACATGGGGCATCTTGAAATTGTTCAGGGTAGAACCGCAGTTTAGTGTCATGCGTTGAGGAGACATGGACTCCTGTAGTTTAACGTCATATGATAGGATGTGGAATAAAAGGGAAGATCCCAGGGAGTGTGTGGTGCAGTAGAAATGAAACCGACATGAATGAGGACTTGGAGTCCAAATCACACCACGTACCCCCGGAGGAAACTCTTCAGGTCGAGGGACCAAAAATGAGGATTAGGTTGGGACCATGGGGAAGTGCACGGGCACTCCTACGTACTCCATGAGGATGGGAATCAAGCCATACGTAGTTCTGAAAGCATAGTTTAACATCATGCGGGATGATGAGAAGCCTGGCCGTGTTGGTACACATCCCGCCAAAACTACTAAGCCCACGTGAGTCGTGCTCGGTGTGGGAAACAAGAATTAGTGGTGGGAATTTCCCGACACAAAAAGGGGCAGGTTAGGGAAAATTGATGCTCGGTGAATACCGGCCTAATGACACTAACACGATCATTTAGCGCACCTAGATGCGCGAAGAGAATGAGCCGAGTATGATGGAATTCCAATTGAACACGAGGAAGTGGAAATGTGTGAATCATGGCGCTCGATATTCAGATCACGATGATGGAGGCGTGACGATGGAGGATAACTGTTGACCGTGTTGGAAACCCAGCATCCATATTTTGTTAGCCTAGAATGGGGACAAACAAATGAGGGTCGATCGTTGACCATGTTCGAAACACTGGACCATGTCACAAATGTTGTCAGATATCCGTAGGGACGTTGGCCCGAAATGATTGGTGGGCCCTTAGGTCCAGCATTCATGGAGAGCCCTTAAGCCTTGTATCCATATCGTCCGAGGGTCCTTTTGGATGTGGAAGAGGATGAGGATCCAAATAGTGAGCTCATGAAGCTTGGTCATGGGACGAGGGGAATGTCCGTATGAAAATCCCACACTTCGGGCTCTTTGTCGAAACACATCTGAATAAGACAACGAGACATATTAGATAGGGGAGAAGAGTCATTTCCCATAGGAAGATCTTAGTTTAGGGTCATAGAATTCGGACCACGGATGGGAGGAGACATAAGAGGCACATGGTGGAGTAACTCAAATACCTGGCGTGAATGGGAATAGGGGGTGTGTGTGGTGCGATGAACAACCCGACGTGATATCACACCGCATGACCTCCTTGGGAGTGGTTTTTGGTCAAGTGACCGAAAGAGAAAGTTAGGCTGGGCCCGCAGGGAAGTGCCCGGGTGCTCCTACGCATCTCATGAGGATGATAATCAAGCCATACGTAGTTATGAAAGCGGTGAAATGGTAAGATACCAGTGCCAGTGGAAAAGGGGAGTGCGGGCGTGGCCCTTGCACTAAAAGAAGCGGAATCTGATAAATCTTGTTTGTCCTTTAAGGTGTGTGGTTTTTTTGTGAAGAGACAGGCCTAAAGTAGTAGGTCGTGGTGTCGCCATAAGGATCAAGTTGTGATAGGTGTCGACAAATGGCATGGAACGTGACCAATACCCAACGTGATGTCCTCCATAACGAGGTCATCACAACGCAGTGTAGTTTTTCGTCGTGCGGCCAGGACGATAATGTCACTGTTTAGGGTCATGTGATAGGACCAAGTGTGCATTTTGTCATCATGCAACGTAGACGTAGAAGAGGTGATGCTAGGCGGGGAATGTGCGCAGTGTTATAAAACACAATTGATGGATACATGATCCCACATCACTTTGTACACCACTCGGAGAGGGAGACCTTAGGCCGAGGAGCCTATATAGAGGTAAGAGGTGAAATAGGGGGGAGAGACTAGCTCCCTAAATGGGATGGACCCGAAGACAAGGCGTCCGGGTGGTCTTACGTATCCCATGAGGATGGGAATCAAGCTAAACGTAGTTCCGGATGGATCTTAGTTTATGGTCTTAGAGCTCGGACCATGAATGGTAACAACTTCCCAAGTTAGCACAGAAGTCAACCCGATCCCTAAGCCCACGTGAGTTAAACTCGGTGTGGGAAATAAGGGGGCATCCTTATCACAATACATGGGGTACCCATAAAAGGGGATTTCGTGGAGAGCCCTGAAGGACACCTTTGATGCGGCTTGTTCCCCCAACGCGCAGACGTGCACGGAGGAAAAGTACCAAGAGTTATGAGACTCTATTTGGACACAATGAAGTGATGAAGGGTGTGAATTGTGTACCCGACATTTTGGGCTCAATGGGCTGGCATGGCGATAGAGGAAAACTGCTAACCATGGTGGAAACACAGCATCCATATCGCATTAGCCTGAGGTGGGAACAACAAACGAGCATCGACCGCTGACCATATTCGCAACGCGAGATTTTATCGATTTGTTGTCCAAAACCCTCGGGGGCATTGGCCCGTAATGGTAGGAGTGCCCTTGGGCGTAGTATCCAGGCCGTTCTTGGGGGTCTCTCCAGGTGTGAAAGATGATGCAAGCCCTGATGCAGGGATACACAAAGCCTGGAAAGCGGGTGCGGACGTGTCCGAGTAATGTTTGGCATTCCAGGTAATAGACCTGAGTCCCCTTGAGCACATTGGTGAACCGCCAAAAAGGGGTCGACGAAGCAGCTTAGGAAGGAGAGGTACATGGCGTGGTCATTATGAGACTGACGTGAATGGGGACATGATCCCACACCACACCATATAATCCTCCCATGGAGGAAGGGTAGACCAAGGGGCCAATGTGGGATGAAGATTCCAAAGAGATGGGACTGGACCCGAATCCCAGACATTCAGGTGGTCCTACGTATCCCATGAGGATGGGAATTAAGCCACACATAGTTCTCTAAATGTAGTTTGACGTCATACGGGACGAGGGTGGGAGTAATATACCCCCAAACAAGGGAGGTGTATGGTACATCGAATAAACCGAGGTGAATGAGAAGAATAATCTCATATCACACCATACACTCCTATAAGAGAGGACCTAGGCTGGGGCCCGGGAAGGCCAAGGGGCCTGATGGTTAGGCATTGGTCAGGAAGGCCTGACCTGCTTTCAGTTTAACGTCTGGCAGTTAGGACGAGGGCCAGGGGCCCAAGGAGGCCATGGGGCCTGAGGCTGGGCCTCGTAAGGGAAGTCGTACGGCATGGTACATGACCCCAACGTGAATGAGAATATAGTCCCACACCACACCGTACACCCCGGGTAAGAGGTTGGACAGAGGGGCCCGAGAAGGCCAAGGGGCCTAAGGTCAGGCATCAGTCAGGAAGGCATGACTGGTTTGCAGTTTAACATCTTACATGAGGATGGGGAAAGAGATAACTGTATCTAATCTTGGGGGTGTGTATGGCATGGAAATTAACCTAACGTGAATGAGGACGTAATCCTACACCACGCCGTACATTCCTTATAGGGGAATCGGGGTCGTGGGCCCAACCGCTAGCACCACCCCGAGGGAAGTTTTTCACTTCAAGATGGGGTAGAACGAATCACTGCACTCGATGTTTAGGACATCTTGGGGTGGACCCGAAGATCCAGGACACTATTAACCATGTTCAAAACACATCGTTCCTATGGTGACCTGATATGGGAGCAACAAATGAGCATCGATCATTGACCAAATTCGCAATGCGGGACTTGTATCGGCTTGTTGCTAGAAAACCCTCGGGGGCATTGGCCCGTATCGGTAGGAGAGCCCTTGGGCGTAGTTTCCAGTCCGTTCTTGGGGGTCCCTCCGGGTGTACAAAAAATGACGGAATCCCAGTCAAGGAGTGGGTGAAGCATAGTTGTATCTATCCACGAAAGAGGAAAACATCTCCAGGGGGGATGTGCTGCCAGGTCGAGGCTTGCTCAATGTGAGATGGGGAAAAAGTGTGCACCCTGCCATATGTATTGACTCGAGGGGAAGGTTTCGGCTTTTGGGATGGGCCAAAAGAAAAAATGTCTGGGCATTCCTACGTATCCCATTAGGATGGGAATCAAGCCATACGTAGTTCTTGAAGTCCATGTAGTTTAGCGTCATGCAGTGAGGACGTGGGAGGATAGAAGAACGGGATTGGGCACATGGTGCGACCCTTACAATCCTTGTATGAGCAGGGTTGTATGAGCGGGGCTAAGAAAGCCTACTGCTCGCTGCACAAGGATCCTCCAAGGAAACTATTCCCAGGGGGGATAGTGGAAGAGAAATGCTTGGGGCTGGGCTCAGGACGAGGTGTCCGGGCGTTCCTACATATCCCATTAAGATGGGAATCAAGCCAAACGTAGTTCTTGAGATGCATTTTAACGTCATGCGGGATGAGGATGCATCTCATTTTGGGATATGTAAGGTACGGAAAGTAATCCGACGCGAATGAGGACGTAGTCCCACACCATACCGTACAATCCCGTAAGAGGGTAAGTCGGGGAGAACCAAGGGGCCTGAGGCCGGGCCGCGGTCAGGGAGACCTGAACAACTTGCGTTTTAACGTATCGTAGTGAAGACGGGGGCCTTGGGCCCGAGGAGGCCAAGGGGAATGAGGCTGAGCCTCGGTCAGGAAGGCCTCACTGGCTTGCAGTTTAACGTCTTGCAGTAAGGACGAGGGCCAGGGGCCCAAGGAGGCCAAGGGGCCTGAGGCTGAGCCTTGGTCAGGAAGTCCTGACTGGCTTGTAGTTTAACGCCTTACAGTAAGGATGGGGGGGAGATCTTAGTTTAAGGTCATAGAGCTCGGACCATTTTGCAGTTTATCATCTTGCAGGGCGAAGATCCAGTTTAAGGTCGTGTTGGACCATAACGTGCAGTTTAAGGTCATGCAGGACCATACAAGATCAGGAAAAGTACCGCTTGAGGAACCTGGAATTGGTGGGAGGGGTTATGCGCTCTCCATCTATGGTCACCAAGGAGTACGCCCCGTTGGGGTAAACATTATGGATGATATAAGGCCCTTCCCATTTGGGTTCTAACTTGGGCGGTTTCCTACTGGGGATCATTGGTGCTCGAAGGGCCATTAATAGGTCTCCCTATAGAAAATATCGGAGACGAACCTTCTTGTTGAAGGCCCTCGCTATCTTATCATGATGCCTTTCTAGATTGTGCAGGGCACGAAGCCGGTTCTCGTCCAGTGCTTCTAATTCAGCTAGACGGATTTCAGCTACCTCATCTGATGTCTGGTGATCATAGACTGCAGTGCGTAACGATGTCAGCTGGATCTCAATGGGTAGGATGGCCTCATCTCCATACACCATGGAATATGGGGTCACCTGGGTAGAGTTGCGAGTCGTCGTCCGATAAGCCCAGAGGGCGTTGGGGAGCTTTTCCGGCCAACTTTTCTTGTTCTAACCAATCGTCTTCTGTAGAATGTTAGAGAGGGTTTTGTTGAACGCCACGATCTGTTCGTTTTCCTGCAGGTGGTAGCGGGAGGTATGGTTCGAACGGATGTCGTACTTGGTGTACAATTTCTTCATTTCAGCCCCTCGGTAGTTGGTGTCGTTATCGGTGAGGACGGTGTGAGGGACCCCAAACCGGTGGATAATATTAGAGCTCACAAAGTCGACGATGGAACGGGCCTTGACCTCTTTGAGTGGAACTACCTCTGCCCACTTGGATAATAAATCTATAGCAGTCAGGATGAACCTACACTGGCAGGCTGTTGCTAGTCGATACAGTCCCACTACATCAAGTCCCCATACAACAAACGACCAAGAGTACTTGGTTGGGTGGAGGGGCTCCGGCGGACGATGCAGGAAGTTGGTGTGAACTTGGCACACATGGCATCTCTTGGCATACCCAATATAATCATGGATCATAGAGGTCCAGAAGTACCCCAACCTCTGGATTTGATGGGACAGCTTCGGCCCAGCTTGATGGGTGCCACAGGAACCGGCGTGAAACTCTTGCATGACTTGAGGAATCTCTACTCCTTGAATGTAACGGAGGAGGATGCCCTCGAAGCTCCGCTTATAAAGGATCTTTTCAAGACTAGGGCCACTCGGGAGGGTAAATTGCAGTGCGCAGCGTCGGATTCGCTCGCGCTCGGCCCGGTCGTCCGGGAGGTGACCATTTTGGAGATACTCTACAAAAGGTGCCCTCCATTCAGAAGTGGCTTCAACTACTGTGTCTGACGAACTCGGGACCCCTGACGTAGAGGGTCCGGCGGTGAGATGACTTACCCGCATTCCATCATTGTCTTCTTGGGTGACGGGGGAAATGACTCTCTGGTGTGCCACATGTATGATCAAATCATCTTGCTCGGGTTCTGCGAGCGACGCGGCTAAGCCAGCCAAGGCGTCTGCTTGACCGTTCTATGACCGTGGGACATGGGTAATCCTTAGTCGAGAAGAGAATTGGGCCATTTGGCGGAGGGTGTACTCCATCAACGGTACATGCTTTGGCTTCCTAACGATGTAGTCGCCATTAACCTATTTGATTACCAGCTCAGAATCTCATTTCACATGTAGTTGTGGCACATGGATCTCAAGGGCCAACTCGAGGCTAGTGATGAGAGCCTGGTACTCTACCTCGTTGTTCTTATAGCCTTCTGACAATAGGAACGAGTAAGGCAGGATGGCTTGCACCGGGTTAATGAATACAATACCCAGGCCCACTCTGTTGAGCTTGGAATCGTTGAGCCTCCTATCGGTGGGGCTCTGGGAGGCACCGTCGAAATGCATTTTCCAACATGGGATGACATGATCGACTGAGAGGATCGTCTCATCAGGAAAATCCAGGTCTAGGGATTGATCCGTGGAGGTCCGATGGGCAGCTAAAAAGTATGCCAACGCCTGTCCCTTAACGGCCTTATGAGGTACGAACATGATATCAAACTACAGGAGAATCACCACCCACCGTGCTAGTCAGCCAGTCATCATGGGGCAGTTCAGGATGTACTTCAGTGGGTCTACCCGGGAGACCAATTCTACCTCATGGTGCGGCAGGTAATGCCACAACTTCTTCACAGAGAAGACGAGCTCAAGGCAACTCTTTTCGATAGGGGAGTATCTGACCTCCGTATCGAGAAGCATGCGGCTGAGATAGTAGAGACTGTTCTTGGTACCCTCGTTATTTGTCTGGGAGAGCAATGCACCGAGGGATCTTTCTAGGGCGGTCACGTAAAGGACCAGCGGCTTTCCGAATATGGGTGGCTTCAAAACTGGAGGTTGGAGCAGATACTGCTTGATTTCCTTGAAGGCGGTCCGACACCCCTCATCCCATTCGTAGGCGGCTCCCTTCTTCATGAGCTGGGAAAAGGTCTTACACCTGCCGGACAGATTTGCGATGAATCAGCGTATATAGGCTAAGTGGCCTTGGAGGCCTCGAAGCTTCCGAATGTTGCTCGGGGGAGGCATTTGGATGAAGGCCTTGATCTTCTCTGGGTCGATCTCAATGCCTCGGTATCTAACAACAAAGCCCAGAAACTTCCCAGAGGTGACCCCGAAGGTACACTTCAACGGGTTCATCTTCATGTGACGGGAACAGAGGAAACCGAACACCTTCTTGAGGTCTTTGAGATGGTCCTGGTACTAACATGATTTGACCACTAGGTCATCTACGTAGCATTCCACCAATGTTCCGAGAATCGGCTTGAATATGCGGTGCATGACCCTCTGATAAGTGGCACCTGCATTTTTCAAGCCGAATGGCATAACTTGGTAGCAAAAGGTACCTTGGGGAGCCCTGAAGGCAGTGGACTCCTCGTCCTCGGGGGTCATCCGGATCTGGTTGTACCCGGAATACCCATCCATGAAGGAGAGATCTTGGAACCCGGCCGTGGCATCAATCAATAAATCCGTCCCCGTGAGTGGGAATTCATCCTTTGGGCAGTGGCGATTAAGGTCACAGAAGTCGATGCAGACTCTGATCTGCCCATTCTTCTTCATGACTGGAACAATGTTGGCAAGCCACATGGGGTACTGGACTTCTTTAATGAAGTTGGCTTTGATAAGCTTGTCAACTTCAGCCTCAACCATAACACCATGAGAAGGGTGCATCTTCTTGGGAGGCTGCTTAAACCCACGATGGTTTGCCGGGAGGCCCAGACGGTGAACGACTACCTAGGGATCTAGTCCTGGAATCTCGTTGTAACTCCAGGAAAACACGTCACGATGTTGTTTGAGGAAGTCTACGTACTGATGCCGCTCCTCGGGGGACATGGCTGCACTGATCAATGTGGGTTTCAGATCTGCCTCGCTACCAAGGTTCACCTGTACCAGTTCATCAACTATGGTAGAGACGCCTTCCTCAAAGGCGGGGGGAGCATCCTCCAGGTCCTCCTCCACACCCGTGGGGGGATTTCCCGCGATGGGAGATACCTCTGGGCTATCAAAGCCTTAGGGGCAGCTAGTGCCGGCTTGGGCAGCAGTGGTTATCATATCAGAAGACTCACTCTCCATTGAGACCATAGCAATGAAGGCAGTCGACCCTTTCCTATCTGGCCTTCGGCCTAAGGGGCCATGTTTGATGATATCAAAGTAGTGGTGACGTGTCGGCCTGTGTCAGTTGATTCCAGCCCGGCGGAAGAGACATGTATGGCATACCTCCATTGTCATAAGCTTGACATTCCGGAACCGTATAGGGGTAGGAGGTTCCGGGATCACCTGAGCCTGGTTGATGTAGGAGTATGAGGTGATTTTCCTCCGTCTCTTGGACACAGGAACATGCCTTCCTTGTGTACCCGAAACAACAAAACATTGCCCCATGACGGCAGTCGTGGCTTCCAATCAGTGGATCGGGAGGATGTAGGCGTCATCCATGCTTTCCCAGGGACCACTTGTGACCGGGGCGGGTTCATCCTCACTTACTAGGATTTTCTTATCCTTACTTTTGTAATAACCAGCATCTAGATAGTGGGCCTCACAAGAGGCGAAAGGAGACGCATCTTCTTGGAGAACGCCTACTCGACCATTGAGTGAGTATTTGAGGCAATGGTTATACGAAGAAGGGACCGCTGCATGCAGATTGAGCCATGGCCTATCCATCAATGGGTTGTAGGCGGTGTCCTGAGAGACAACCATGAACTCGGTGCTGGCAATTAAGCCACCGAACTGAGTCTTCAAGAGGATCTTTCCGACTCCGGTTTTCTTGGTCCTGTCATACCCCTGGATTCTGAGGTCAGAGGGAGTTAAATCACCTTCAGACATACCCAGCTTTCGCAACGTCCGAGTCGGAATTAGGTTGATTCTGGAACCCATGTCAACAAGGCAGCGGCAGACTTCCACACCATTGAAGTGGCCAGTGATGTACAGCGGGCGAATATGCCCCTGTAGAGGAGGCTCCTCATCTTCACCAGAGAACGATATAACCGCCTGACATTCGGCATTCTCAATTGTCTCAGTATGCAAGGATTCTGTAGCTGCTACCTCCATCTCAAACTGGAGGGGGCTCCTTAAGGCCCCGGCAAGTGCCTCGCGCATTTCAGATGACAGGAGAAGGGGCTCAAGGATAGAAAGCCTTGCCGGAATTCCGGCCAGGTGCTTCAAGACATCATACATTCGTGCCAAATGTGAACCTCTTCCTACAGGAGGTTGTTCGGCATTTGGAGGCATAGCGGGTCCTGCCGGTTGAACTGGCGATCGGCTAGTACTGGGTACATCCTACTACCTACTAGTTGAAGCCTGGAGAGTAGTCTCCGGACTAGGATCGGACAATGGAGGCTGGCCTGTAGCCGGTGAAGACTGACTATGACACGAACGAGGAATCTCTCCCTGATCTAGTAGCACAAACGGCGGTGGAGGTAGAGCTAAGGGCATTAGATGGGGTTGCGCGTGCTGAGCTCTGTGCTGAGCCTGCTGTCTGGTCTCAATAGCGTGCACGGCTTGGCTGAAAGTGCCCGCTGACGTACCTCAATGACCGGCGCGGTTGCGATTCCGCTGACATTGACGTCGGCTGGAAACGTTGGGGAGGTTCGCCTAGCGTTCCCCCTCGTCGGGAGTCATATAGGGCTTTACCAGCTCCATGGTGTTAACCAAAGCATACCCCTGGCTGTCGCTCGACGAGTCATCCACCACCGGGCGGATTCTGGGAGGAATCCCCATTTCAGGGGGCATAAAGTCTCCGAGAGTGAGGGATGACGATGACACTGGCAGAGCGCGTTGCTTCTTCTTACGTCGTCGCTGCTTGCCCTTTTGGGAAGAGGTCGACTGTGAAGGTGATGCAGAGGTACTGGCTACTTCTTCTGAAGGTTCCGGCTACTTCCGGCGCGCTTGGATGATACCATGGGAATGGATGATGGTTTTTCGATCCATCCAGTCATCGTATTTCTGGGATCCGTTGCTGGGAACCTGCTGCCACTCACCTTCTCTGTCGCTACCGATCTCTGACCCTGCAAAGACACCTACCACTTGTGTTGGTGCCGAGCCCAACCTAACTATGTTGTTGTTGTCCTGGTCTTGAAGCCAATCTTTAAACACATACCATTTCTTGAGGGTGTGCCCCAGAATCCGATTATAAGGACAATAGTTGGGGTGATCGGTGAGATTCGCCTCTGCCGACCTTCTGCACTTGTGCAGGCGCACAATCCCTTCCTCTAGAGCACTTCGGAAGTATCCAGGGACCTGATTTTCATTGAATGAATAAGTCTGGTGCCTTCATTCTGGATAGGGGGCCCTGGGGGCCGGGCCCTGACGAGGGCCCGGAGGGGCCTGCCGAGGAGGCGGTGCCTGATTTTCTCACCTGGGTGGAGGTTGCGCATTGCGCAGGGGAACCTGTCGATTCTGAGGCGGTTGATGCTGGGCAGGAGCCTATGCTTGAGGTGGGGGACCTCTGTGGGGTTATGGGGATGGTGCCGCTAGTAGAAATTCAAGCTGCCTAGGGGCTTCTATTTGGGCCACCGCGGCATGTTCAGCTCTGGCGGTCCTCCTGGACGGGATCATAGGGGGAAACGAACGTGCCTGACTAGCCTGTTGCAGAGCTTCCTCAAGGTGCTGAGCCTTATCTGAGAAATCTCCGAACCCTCCAGGGTAGTTCTGGGTAATCATGGAGGGTACCAGCTCCGTTTTGATGTTCCCCACACAAATCGTCAGTAATTGCTCCTGAGTCAGTGGCATATCGAGGGAATACGTAAGTCCCTTCCACCATGCGATGAAATCTGCGACTCGCTCATCAGGCCTTTGCTTGCACTTGAAGAGGTCTGAAATGCTGGTCTTCCATGTGGTGGAGCTGAACTGGTATAGGAACTGCCGGTGGAGATCCTCCCAACCGGTCACCGATCCGATAGGGAGCTGGCTATACCAGACGAATGCTGGACCTTCCAATGTCAGTACGAAACATCGGAGCTTGGCGGCCTCTTGCTGAGCCGAGGTCCCCAGCATGGGGCCACACCTGGAAGAAAAATGAGCCAAGTGCTGCGGCAGGTCCCGTGTCCCGTTGAAGGGCGAGAATGTGGAGTTCCCAAAACCCAGGGGTGTGGGCATATCATCCACCCACGCGGGATACGGCTTGCCATCCGGTGGGACCGCCACCTGCCTCATTTCCAACGCTTCGAGGCGGGCTATGAGTGCCGCTATAAGATCATCCGGGTGGGGGTCCCTGTCTTGACGGGGATACCTAACCACAAGTGCGTTGCCAGGTTCTTCAACATGGTAGATGGCTTCAGCAGCTCGTGGATCGACTGGCGGAACGACCTGCGGGGTGACTGGGGGAACCCAGACTGGATTCTTCAGATTGCCCCATCGTTCGGGGGGGGGGGTGGCAAGACGTATCGCACCCTCTTGCCGTAACTTCCGGATTCTGCCCTGTCTGCGGAAGTAGCATGATCAGGGTTTCACGGAGGCATCTCACCGGGGGGAAATTGTTCCTGCCCCTGCTGCCCTGACCTAGGATTACCATAGTTGGGTCGCCGCTCTGCGGCGTGCTCAGCCAAGAGTTCGTCAACCAGCCTCTTCTGCTCAGCAAGCTGCTGGCGTAACGTGGCCTTCTCGGGATCTTCGTCTGTTTTCTGCACAGAGGCAGACAGTTCGGAGTGCTTGACAGTTCCGACGTGCTACTTACCCTTGCCGGTATTTCGACTGAGTACCAGCGACTCGGTGGGTACAAGGAGGCCTAGCAGGTTCCTCTGTTGACGGGTAAACCTCCCTGATGGGTCCAGCAGTGGCGGTACGCCCTTGGGGGGAAAATATACATCAAGAAATTCAAGCTCGTCTTCCTTGTCCACTATTTCAGCCATGTGGACCGCGACCCCTCTCGTGGGAATGTCCTCAATGTCGCATAAGGAATCGGGCTGCCGTCGGATATGGTCGAAGAGGAGAGCGTCATAGTGTCCCCAACCACGGACTTGCACATGGGGGGTAGCTTCCCTGACGACTCTGCAGAGTACTTTTAAACTCTGAACACATTTCCGTTGAAGGGCGCTCTGGCGGCCTGGCGACTCAGGGTGCTGGGCCACAAGGAGTGCGACCAAATCAATCAGGCGGCATTGCTTGCCGATTTCATCAAATTGCTCTCGACTTCTGGGGTACACCACCCGCTCGTAACGAAGGCCGAAGTGTGTTGCCCATAGGGTTCGACAAAATCACCCCACTTATTCAGGGGTAAGGGACTCTGGTGCGCGAATGTTCAGTGCCGCCGTCGGCCAGAACTTCTCCGAGAAGTAATCCGCTGCGAGAATGCTCCAGAAGCTCCTGGGTTCGGACTCGGGGTCTGGCCCTGTATTTCCCCACTCGTCAACCGGGGGCAGATGAGGGACCGGTAGAGGTACCGAGGCGGACCTCTGGGATTGTAAACTCGGTGGCGGAGAATACGGTGAACGAGATGACTGGCCGCCAAATTCTGGGCCATCCTCAGAAGAGTAAGGTGACCTGGCCACGATGTCATGATACGATGGGCTAATAGCCACAGCTTCTGGCACAGGATTTGCGGCTACCTTTTATAGGTCATGTCGTCGCTCTACTGCCGTTGGCCCCCAAAATAGCTCTATGTGATCTCTGGTAGAGGTAGAGGGTGCTTCGGGTGACAATGGTGGTGATTGCATGGTCGAGACCTGCAGACTTCCCAAGATTTCTTCCTCCTAGATGTACCTGCGGAGAGAGATGGGAATCTTGTGAACCTCACATTCCGAGAGAATGAGGCTAACACGCTTGGTTCCTGCCCCAGTCCTTGATACGGAGGAGCGGGGAGATGGTTCCATTGCTGAGTCGCATTTCGCTTCAGAATCCGAGAAACGGGCCGGTTTGATCTCCACCCGGGCCTTCCTAGGACTCTTCTTGTGGCGGCGACGACCGGCTCTCCTGCCCCTGGGTGGCTCTTCGGGACAGGGTTGGTTCTCTACATGTTGTCTCAGGGCGGCGCTTGCACCATGGCGGAGAGGGCCCCCGCTCGAGATAGCCGAGGTGCGAGGGGCACCAGGGAAAATATCAAGGGTACATGGGGAGGACCTCCATGGACAGAACCCATGTGGGCGGAGCCTCTATTGGAATTGACAGAAGCATGGGGAGGACCTCCATGGTCTATGCGGGCGGAGCGAGGCTGACCTTCACCCCTCGAGTTGCTGGGGCAAGGAGGACCTTCGCCGGTTTCAGAGAGGACGTAGGGAGGTCCCCCATGTTGGAGAATGACCGGATGGATAGTGCATTTAGATCGGCATTTGGGGGAAGGAGGATGGACTCCATACCCTGTATAGTGGGCGCGGGAAAGGTTTCTGCGCCGAGCGTCACTACCGCGGGGCAGGTCTTCCTTCGGGATAGGGGTAGCACGAGGCATTCATCCATGACGAGCTTCGGATCGGGGAAGGCCCACGCCCTGTGGAGTAATGGTATGTAGAGGGCCTCCATACGGTGGGACATCACCGCGGGTTAGTTCGCGGCGATCACCACTCGGGCCTGCAACCCGAAGAGTCAACCCAGCCTGCCTGTGGGGCGGTTGGGGTCTCAATCCTGGTTGGGTGAAGGAATGCCCCTGCTCAGTGTATGCAGGGACTCCATGATGCATGTCGGCGGTGCCTCGGGCCACTGTAGCTGTTGACGTCGACGCACCTGGGTGAGCATCCTCAGCCCGGGCCTGGCACTGACATCGGGTCAGATGAGATGGCGCAGGTGGTGCAGGGGCATGGCATGCCTGCTCTTCCTGCGGAGTCGGACGACGGAGCTGACGTGGCCGAACGGGAGGCCTTTCCTGGAGCCCTTGGGTCGGGACCCTGAGCGGGCCGAGCCGGATGTCGCCCGCCTCATCAGTGTAAGACGAGGAGTCGTCAAGGCGTTCCGGGTACAGGCTCCCGAAATGGTTGAACGTTGGGGTGGTGACCAGGGGCTCCCTGCGCGGCCTGTTATGGCGGTGTTAACGGCGGGGCCTGGATGCCACCAGGTCCAAGCTGGCCATATCCCGAGTTGGGATGACCCCTTCCTCATCGTACCTGCATACGAGGTTGTTGATCACCCTTCGCTGGACGACCTCCGATGGGGAAAGGGGATGTGGGCGCCCCGTATTCTGCGATGTGGCGGCCGTCATGGCGGTAGCGGCACCATGCGGGGTGGATGTGGCAGTGTTTCCCCTGCCTCTGCGTAGGTGAGCGGGCGGTGATCGTGTCTCTGTAACAACAACCTAGTTCCTGATAAACGAAAGGATCAACTCATCAACACTGCGAGTTAAAGGATGGAAAACTAGTGCCCCAGTTTCCTTCCATTCTCCACATTTGTAAGAAGGATCCACGCCAACACGTTGTAGAACGGAGTGACCCACATTCTACTGCCCCAACTTCCAGTGAGTATCACGCCAGGCCCACTATTTGCTTAGTGGGACCAGTCACTGGATATCTATATCCGGTGACACATCAATATACTAGTGTCTTGAACGCTACTAATATCCACATTGAGGAGAAGAATTTTATGTCGGGTTCACCATTTCTGTTTCCGACGCTTTCGCCGGGGCGCGCGCATCCATTTGTCCGCGGAGGAGGACACGCTGCACTATTGCCCCGCATTCATGCTTTCCAAAGGTGGGCGACATTCTCTCTTTATTCAGGGACATCGGCTCCTTGATCAAAACAGGATGATGGGATGTTGGTTCTTCCTTCTATGGATTCCTCCTCAGAACTCGTCACCTAGTCCGGGTCTCCCTCATAGATTTAATATGTTGTTCGTGAAACTCTTCCCAGTACCATGTTTCCATGGACGCCGGTTAATTACATTGCTTCTGTCGGGACATTCCAAAGGGTCCGGTCAGGGCAGAAACCTTCAGTCGGGGGAGTAGTCACGTTGAGACATCAGTAGCGTGTCTGGATGCTGGGGAACCGGCATGTATGTCTATTATCCCTGGTCATTGGGCTTCTCGAGGGCGTTCAAGCCCGAGGCATCCCACATCGAGTATGGGGAATTATATGCCATAGACACATATCTGAGGTTTTCCTCAGCTTCCCGCGTTTAACACAGGGTACGCCGCGAGTTTAACGTCCAGTGGAGATGGATCAGCCCAATCAAAGCATTAGCTAGAATGGATCGGAGTGAGGGATTTCCATTGAAGGGGTGCCGATATAGGGACCAGCCCATGGGAAGCTATTTAGAGGAGCGTACCGACATGGGCTCACCGGGATATGACGGTCCAGGCGAGAATCAGGGTGGATGATGGATGGACGAATGATGTGGAGGGGGGAATGGCAAGGAACCATCGCAAGGGCGATGGTGAAGTTGGGATTAAGCCTTGAAGAGGCTTCCTACGTATCCCCGTGGCAGGGAATCATAGTCCGCATAGTTTGGGATGGTTCCGGTGAACCGGCATGAGGGTGGACCTTGGTCCGATGGGCATCATCAGCGAACCGACATGAATGGGGTGGACCAGGAGGGTCCTAGTGGTGGTGGGCTTGGACCTTGTGGAGGCTTCCTACGTACCATGTTGTGACATGGACCAAATACCACGTAGTTCATAGGGGCTTCGTCGGCGAACCGACGTGAAGGTGGACCTTGGTCCGATGGGTGGTGGGCTTGAACCTCTGGAAGGCTTCCTACGTACCACGCCTTGGCATGGATCAAAGTCCCTGTAGTTCGGATGAAGGAATTTGTCAGCGAATCAACGTGAAGGTGGAGCTTGGTCCAATGAGAGATGGGCTTGAACCTCGGGGAGGCTTCCTACGTACCATGCCTTGACATGAATCAAAGACCTTGTAGTTCAAAGGGTTTCTTCGGTGAACCGACGTAAAAGTAGACCCAGAGGTCCACTAGTGGTGGGCTTGAACCTCGTGAAGGCTTCCTATGTTCCATGCCTTGACATGGTTCAATGTCCTCGTAGTTTGGAATGGTCACAACGACTTGTCGTCGGATTGGGATACAGTTTAACGTCATGTTGGACGACAGTGAACCCTGACATGAATAAACGATGGGCGGTGGGCTTGAACCTCGTGGAGGCTTCGTATGTACCATGCCTTGCCATGGATCAAAGTCCTCGTAGTTTGGAGTGGCGGTGGGTGTCGGCGAACCGATGTAAATGAGGGACCTTGGTCCGATGGGATATGGGCTTGAACCTCGGGGAGGCTTCCTACATACCATGCCTTGACATAGATCAAAGTCCTCATAGTTCGGGTTGGTCACAATGGCTTGTCGTCGGACTGGAATTGCAGTTTAATGTCATGTTGGATGAGGGCATGCAGTTTAACGTCATGTTGGATGAGAGTGGAACTCGACGTGAATAAACGACCGAGTGGTGGGCTTGAACCTTGTGGAGGCTTCCTACGTACCATGCATTGACATGGATCAAAGTCCTCGTAGTTCGGAGTGGCAGTCAGTGTCAGGGTCGTTTCTCACTCTAAACCCACGTGAGTCATGCTCTGTGTGAGAAACAAGAGGTTGGATGGACCTGACGATCACGTCGCGAAGGATGCGCCTGTGAGAATCAAAGAGGGGCTTACGCATTAGGTGGCCCATGGTGTTGGGACTTACTCCAGGATGGAGGCCCAAAGTGCGGCAAAGCGCAGCGAAAGAGGGATTTGGGACCAATGATGGGAGGTGCCTCATTACCTATCACGCCCTCCACTGACCTTGGTAGTGGGGAAGTACAGAGATTCAGGGGTGCAGCCATCCGTTGGGGAACTACGGTCGCCCTTCTCCAATGAACATACGCCGCTCCAATAAGGAGGATATCATCCCTTGTGGAGGGATGATTCCACTCCCGTGGAGATGAGTGGCATAAAAAATGTTCGAGTTGGGGGGACCATTTGTGCGAGGAACAAGGTTGGATCACAGTTTAACGTCATGTGTCGAGGACATGGTGCTTGGTAGTTTAACGTCCTCTAGCTTGGACGAGGTGGGTTCACTCCACACCCCTAGGACTTACATAACTGGTACCCTTTGCTCCTTGGGGGAGGGAAGGTACCAGTAAGGCCATGGTCAAGGGGGGTTGTAGAGCGAACCATCGAGGGGTCCACGTTAGCGTGGCTATGAAAAGAAGAAATAACCGTTAGCGTGCCTATGAAAAGAAGCATTAGGCGAAGAAACGCTACGAGTAGTATTGTCTGTGAGACTTTGAAATCGAATCGTGCATACCTGGAGGGTCGCACAGGAAGAGGAATTGCCAAGAAAAGGAGTGTGATTCGCGAAGCGGAGTGCCTTAGCCTTAGCATAGGGCATAGGTATGAGTGGAGGGTACTTCGCGAAGTAGAACAGTATTTGCGGATCACTGCCTCACGAAGAAGAGGTGCCTCGCGAAGAAGGGTGCTGCGAAGCAGTGTGCTTCGCGATGTGTAGCGATCCTGCCTTAGCATTGGGATCCCTAGTAATGGTTGGGTGTTTCGCGAAGAATAAATGCTCCGCGGCTGCCCAGGTTCCCTTGGGAATCCCCCTCCATCGCGAATGCCCTTGAGCTTCGTGAAGGGCATCCCACTCGGAAGAGGGGCTCAAAACGAGACAAATCAAAGATGTCACGCGAAGTAGAAGTACCTCGCGGAGCTAATGATTCCCGGGGGAAAAGAGTGCTTCGTGATTCGGGAGGGGAGAATCTGAAAGGTCAGATTGTCCATCTCTGGGACTCAGGGGGAGTCCAATATTTATAGGCAAGGGGCACCACAAAGCAGAACTCGCGCGCCCCCTCAGGTGCTTCGCGACGCACTCGCGAACGTCAAAGTCGTTCGTGAAGAGGTACCGCCTCCGGAGCTTCACAGTGGGCTCGTGAACGTCAAACTCGTTTGTGGAGAGTTACCGCCTCCGGAGCTTCACGGTGGGCTCGTGAAAGTCAAAGTCGTTCGCAGAGAGTTACCACCTCCAGAGCTTCGCGGCGGGCGCACGGACGTCAAAGTCGTTCGCGGACAGGTACCGCCTCCGGAGCATCGCAGGCCCGTGATGCTCGGGGTGCTTCACGTCGGTGCTTCGCAAGGCAGCGTGCCGACCTTCATTTTCTTCCCATCCTTTCATGAAATATTTTGGCGCCAACAATAATATAATTATTTTTATGTTATATATATATATATTATTTTTATTAAAATCATCCTTAATACATGCCATGTAATGTGAAAATGAATCACATCGCTTTGCTAACGTGTAGTCTATTGTACACACGAATGATGTAACCCAATTCCCATAAAATGGAAATAAGGAATATGTGTGTGATATAAAAATTCTAGAATCCTAAAAACATCATAAATATCATCAATATAACATATAAACAATAAATCCACCAATATCCCAGCCATGAAATGGGGTAATGGAAAAATGGGGTAATAAAATCAAATCGCTTGTTTATAAGTGTTACCATCTCTTCAAGTATCATCCTTAGGTTTGAACTAATTCCGTTCTTTGTTGGATTTATGTCTACAATAAGGATTCTATGATAATTAGAGGGAATTTTATAAGTTATTTTTGTATGTATTGGTCGATCCAAATGGATTGAGAGGTTTTATTAATTGGAGAGATTTATTGACCTAATATATTGGAGGAGGGGTGGAATTCTTACATATGCCAAACAATATTCACTATAGAAAGACCTCCATTACCTTATGTTTCCAAAAAAATTTAAAATTAATGAGTGAGAGAGATAAATAGGATAATATATACCTCCAAAATAGAAAATAAATAATTTTTTTATCATGTTAGTAATTAGGCATTAAATTTATTCAATTTTATCTTTATTGTTCTTACCTAGGTAACTTGTTTTTTATATTCACCAGTGTAATTTATATTAAAAAATACAATTAAAAATGGATTTATTAGAAAATTTATACCAAATTATTCTTAATATTATTCCAAATTTATTAAATAAATATCTTATGATTATGTAAAGTTAATTTAAATTAAATGTATATATTGTGCGAAACTCAGTTTTACACTTAATCATGATGATTAATTCTAACTATTTTCTCTATTTATTTTGGTAAATAAATTATTTTCACATAGTAATATAATATTAATTATATTGATTACTAACATGGATTCCATTTTTACAAATTACATTCAAATAATTTATAGCATTTAAATATTATACCTAATAAAAAATTTATATTATAGTTTATCTTTTCAGAATTTTTTTTTGAAAGGAAAGTTTTTAATTAAAATTCATTATTTTTCATTATTCATCAAATATGAAATGTTTCAGAAAATACTCCAAAAAACCATCCTAGAATGATTTATATATTTAAATTTAAAAAATTAAATTTATTTTTTCTATTAAATAATATTAATTTCGTAAAATATAATTTTAAAATATGTTTACCGCAAAAAGGTGTCAAAATTTCCCTTTAGAGAAATAAAATTTTAAGAATAAAAGTGGATTTATTTATTTAACTTATATAGAAAACATGTATGATGAATTTTAATCAATATATTTAATATAATATATATATATATATATTACTAATATAATTCATTAAAGTTATTTTTTATTGACTAAAAACACACAGGTGTGCATAAAAATGTATTATTTTTGAAAAAGATTTGCTACTATTTTTAAAGGAATTTATATTTATTTATAATTAATTGGTCAATAATTATTTAATTTTAAATACCTATTAAAACCATATTATTATAAGTTAGTTAATCTTATTCATAACTTCCATTCAAATATCTTGGTGACAACTACCATTTTAAGTAATTATATTTTAACAATAGTTCATGTTTTAGTTAAAGTCAATGTTTCATGTAAAGAAATCTAAGCTCCATGATGTGAGTAATGTAGTCAAAGAAAAATGTTGCAAGTAACTGAAGATTAAAATATTATTATTTTTAAATAAAGATATCTAATCTGTTAAATTAATTTGAAAAAAATAATTCACAAAATCTTTTCGAGTTAGAAGTTTTTTTATTTACATCAACTGTTTTGATATGTTTGTTGAGATGAGTTTTATATTTATTATAAAAAACATTCTAATGTTACCATAGATAAAAATATGTTTGAAGAAACATGTGTAAAGTACTTTAGGATATAATTTTTGTAGAAAACATTTATCCCATGGATTGTACAATCTTTTTTTACACTTGGTTTCCCTACATAGATGTCTTGTTGTTTAGATAATTGATCCTTATCTCAAAACTAATGTGATACTATATTTATCCTAAATAAATATCTAAATACTATCAAATATGTAATGACAAATATGTATTGACTAATTGAATTTTATATTTAATTGGGGGATAAATAAAGTAGGGGGAGAAAGAAAATTCACACATTCTATGAGAATAATGTTTTTTGAACACATATTCTCTTCCAATACTTTTGATGTTTTATATGGATATTGAAAAAAATAGAAAGAAGATGATTGTTATGAGAATGTTTGTTTAGTTTTACTTTTTAAATATATAAATTGGTGTTTGTAGTGAAATTCACGTGAGAAAGTTGGGGTTTTTTAATAATGTGGGGTAAGGAACATTCCTTATATAGCATAAGAATGTTTTTGAAATTATGTAATTTTTTTTATTTTAAAAGGTCAAAAAATAATAAGCCATTATTCAAAATTCCCAATATCATGGAAAAGATTATTATTCAAGAATTATAAAATATTGGATTATTATGGTTATCAAACTGAATGTAATAGATTATGATTATGAAAAATATATTAGAAGAAAAATATCACTAGACAGATATGATTAGACTAATATTCAATACAAGTTAATTGTCATAGATTCACAATGATATAAAATAGAACACAAATGATGTTTTGGATGAAGAGTTATAATAATCCAATATTTTAAAGTGTGGATTTTTGATAATAGAGTGAAATAAACAAAATGTGCATTTCAAGAAAATATTTGAGTTGAAGGTAGTACAAAGATATGCATATTATTGTATAGGAAAACATTATGTTAAATAAATTACAAAAAGGGAGATGTATGTTAAGGTAATATGAGATTTATATTTTCTATATTAAGGTATAACATCCATTTCACAAAGGTAGTATCAGATTCCTATCGTTTTTTAAAGGTCATAAGTGTTCTATAAAACCTATATAATTTTATAGAGTATTTGTTTTTTCAATGGTACTGAAGAGAGGAAATATGATAAAACCACTGGATATATATAGAAATTATATAGCAATAGTTTTATCACTACTTAATGGACACTTGAATGATCTAACTGATGAACATGAGTAATTAAATTAGATAGAGGAAAATAGTGGATCTCCAATAAGATAAGGGCATATAATTTTTGCGAGGAATTTGGGTTTCATCATACCAATGAAAATCATACTAATATAGACAATGTTATTAATTAGATGATAATTAGCCAATGATTTTATATAAAATTAATCTATTATAGAGTAGTATGGTGATCCAAAATTTTGAAATTTTTTATATTATCAGACAATGATATGTCGATCTTAATGAATAGAGGATTCCTCAAAAATGAGAAAAAATGAAGTTTCATTGAAATGATAAATGTCTATGAAGACTGTAAAATGGAAGAAACTAGAGTTGATTCATTGGAAAGTAGAGTTATAAGTAGATTCACATAAATAATTTAAATCCCATAAAAATTATGATGTAGATGTTGTTTACTCAATGTTTTATATCTAATTGGGAAAATGACTGTGAATAATGTTCCAAAACAGCTAGGGTTAAGGATGTATAAAAAATGATGTAGCTAGTGGATTTTTCATTAAGCTTAATTTTTATGGAAAAAATTATTTATAATATTTAATTAATAAATCGAGAAACTTTAAAGATTGTGATAACATATTTGAGTTCAATTTTTCCCATGAAGCACACATATATAATGGGGTAAATATATTATGTAATAGTTTTTAGGAACAATGTTTATGAAAGTATGGACGAGTGGAAGTACAAATTAATTTTTCCATGAGATATTCATTCAAGTTTCAACTTGATTGAATAGATTTAAATAGATTGAAAACATTAGAAAAAGAAGGAAAACATTTGTGTATGTTACCGATACTTATTTCTACCAGGCTGATGGAGGTTCTTTGGAATTATCTTGCTTCATCAGACAAAAAATAAACTAACTAAGAACAATGAACAATGGAGCATAAAACAAGGAATACCAGAATGAAGTTCACTGGAAAGATTAAGATAGATAACCAATTAATGTAGACCTATTAGATCAAGGGTTCATTTTTTGGATTCAATTGATGAATTTTTATATGGTTTTTTCATATTTTTTTAATGTTCAAATTGAGTTTATCCAAATCATAAAAAGAAATGGAAGAAGTTTAAAAAAACATATACTATTATAAGAGTTGTTTAATATATTAAATATTGTATGCTATAGATGGTGATTCAACATTTTTCTAGTGGAATAGGTGATATTTCTAGAACAGATAAAAAAAGAATATGGAATGAAATTTTAGCTAGGTGGTATTTTCAGTTCCTGAAAATTCTTGTTCGTTGGGGGAATAATAAGCCATGAAAAAAGAGGATTTAGTTATGAATTTTGTGGTGTATAACCAACAATGGTATAATACATGTTTGTTTGTGGAAGAACCAAGTTCAAATAAGGGTAAAATTACTAGGGGTAGAATCAAGTACTTGTTATGACTTTTTAATCTTGAAATAAGATAGTAAATTAATCCATGTTGGGTTGAATAACCAAAATAAAAAAGGAGCCCATCTTAATGTCAAACCCAGTAAATATCATATTCTAATCTCTCTTTATATATTTTGCACATGAAATGTTATTTTGAGTTTTATATTTTAGCGGATAAAAACTTTGATAATATGAAAAGGCTAATCAAATATTCCTAACCATTCTAAGAAACATTTTCTATAAAAAAAGTGATCACTGATTAACTCTTACCCCACTCAATGATCATATATAATCACAGGAACATCACATTAAATTAAATCCACCAACTCTAGATATCTAGGTTGACACCCAGTTCAGCTATACTAACATTGGAACAATTATAGATGTATCAACCCATATCAAAAAATTGGTTTAGTCTCAGTATCAAGAAAAACCATATATGACAACATAATGCACAATGTAGACATAGTGAATTTTCCTTCTAAGG
Source organism: Viscum album (assembly GCA_963277665.1). Classification (NCBI taxonomy): domain Eukaryota; kingdom Viridiplantae; phylum Streptophyta; class Magnoliopsida; order Santalales; family Viscaceae; genus Viscum; species Viscum album. The sequence continues at coordinate 791,165,651 of OY728166.1, forward strand.
TTATATCGTATATTCAATTGAAAAAAGTCCCATGATGAATTCACATTCCTGGGTAAATTAAATGTTTTTTTCTCAATAGTATCAATTCAAATTCCCATTTTTAGGGAAATTAAATACTCAACTCCCAGTGTTTCAAGGATAACACCCATGCATGTTGTTTTTACTTATTAAAAGTGCTAATTAAATACCAACATGGAAATATATAAGTTACTAATTAACATTCCTATATTCAAATGTTCTATTAATCGATTAATATTATAATTATTCAATTTCAATACCAACATTTATATTAAATGACAGTTCATAATATAATACGTTATCCTAACTCAATTTTCAATCCATATTATTTAACTGTAAATTTGTTTGTAACTACATTTATACAAAAAATAAGTTCCTACTATGGTTCCTGGTTGCACACCCTATTGGTGATTGGAGGTCTAATGTTTTTATCACTGATGGACCTCAAGAGATCCGTTCAAGGTCTATGTGACTGGATTCGTGTTAATCAATTTATTACTAATTGATATAAGTCATGGACATAGTGTGTCAATGCGATTTTACATGTTACATAAAATACAAACCAAAAGAAGATCATAGAGAGATGTTGTAGAAAACCTTCCTAAAAACAATCGATATGAATATAATATTCAATAACAAATATAGAACTCAGTTCCTCCTTTCTATGCTAGAATTTCATTGTTATTTTCACAATATTGAGTGAAATCTGCCTTTGGGTTGAAGAGAACATCTGAAATCACTTAAAGGTGGGATGTAGTTTGAGATAAGAGTGAGAGAGGATTGAGAGAATTTCAAGTCATGGGAATTAAAAAAAATATATTCGACACAACCCCATTCATTACATTAATCATGGATTATATATTTGAATATTCATGTTTCCATATTTTTTAGAAAATAAGATAGACATACATAATATTTTGAAAATGAGTTCACATAATGAATAGAATCTCACATCATAAAATGATTCTTCCTAGAAAACCATTAACATTATAAATGAAAATCACAATGTCAACCTAAAACTATTCACATTCTAATTTTCCATTAATTGTGTGAATTAGTTAATATATCCAAATTTCATCTTCCCTTATATGTTTCTCTTAAAAAACAACTATAATAATATCTTAATCTCAATAAAAAACCAGAATCAAACAGGTACAAGTACATACCCCATACCTGGGGTAATATAATCTTTGGGATCCAAAAATTCATCTTATATATGAATAATGAAGCTTAGTTAAAGAATTAAAATAGTTTCAAAAAAAATTATAGAGAGTGGTACCTCAAGTGGGGAGTGGTGTTTTTCAACCCCACTGCCATATAAAAACTCATCCTTTTGTATTTATCCCATTTATCATTGAGAGATATCATAAAATAACTCAAGATGTTATGCCCACATTTTAAACTCTCAATCCTTGGTCTCCCCTTGAACATGCCCATTCTACCACTACACTCACACCCGAGGATTAGTTTTTTCCTTATAGAACCATCTCACTATGGTTTACGATATATATCAGGTACTCTTAAATGATGCATTGATAGAAATCTAACATCACCAATATTAATAATTTGAGATGGATCATGATGATATCTTAGAAGATTACATTCATCAAAAACATCATGATTGATACTATAAAACTATAGAATATCCAACCGAAATAAAATGATATTTAAGGACTTCACTATTTTTAATAGTTCAATAAACATGGGTGATATCTCCCCTACTTCTAGATATGGGATTTACCTACCCTTGGTGAAACACATAAATTGACATATTGAATGACCTAAAAAATTGATGATCAATATATGATTTTTGACTATGTCATGATGTTTCAGACCACTTCTTGATCAATCAAACTATCTATGATCCTTCCATTGTGGGACTAATTCCAATAAGTACTAACTGTCCAACTTCTAACCCAGATATAAGGAAATGATATGTCCTTATATAGAAGGCCTTAAAAGATTAATGTGGATCATTTCATTAAATCTATTAATATAATTGAACGATGTGAGTTATAGATGCATATCCAAAGAACCACTAATATTCAAAACACAGGATCTCAAAAATTCATTTAGTATCTAAATATTTTATTTATATTCGACATCAATTTTAGGATTATAAACCTGACCTAGAAGTATATGATATCACATCAACATATATAGTCCCTTCCTGAAATGTGATGTAAAATAGAGATCATTGCGTGAAATAATGATTTGTTGAACCCCATGAAACACTAAAACACAAATTCACATAGATGTTAACAAAATCATCAATGATGATGGTATCCATGATATATATGAATTGGGATACCTTTACTAGTCAATACATAGTCACTAATAGAAACATTGTTTTTCTATGGGGTATTGGGTAAACCTATATTAATTTCTTTGGACATATCATCCCACATTCACTTTTTAATGGGTAAAGGATTTAATAACTTAGTAAACCAATGATGATCATCCCTCACCAGGTCATAGGTGTAGCATCATTCTAGGAAGCCCTCAATATCATTATTCATCACTTTCTACCAATATATTCTATATAATTCAAAATTTATCTTTGTCAATACAGGATATACCACCCATTTAGAAACATGGAATTCCCACATTATACTATTTTTCGTTCTTGTATAAACCCATATATAATGGTGGACATGAATAATCTCAACACCATTAATGAACCATCATAATAGTGTATTCCCTCCATATATGTTATACCTCTAGGATAAACCCTACGGATCAAATAACTACCCTATCAGGATCCAATTCAATATTGATCGAACAAAAAAGGTCTTTGTCAAAATTTATCACCCTTGAGACTCCTAAACATCTAGTTGATTATCTGAAGAAATAACCAACAGATTCCATTCATCACATTATTCCCAAACTACATGATTTTTTGTCTTCTAACACAAATCATCTATTACAATGTGTAAATTTCCAATACTAATTCCAACATGAAAACATACTAAAGACACTTGACCAACCTCTTTGGTTAAGGTTCATGCCCCAATATTAAAATTTATTCTTCAAGATAATGTGATTTGTAGAGACCATAAATCTCCCACCCAACATTAAATTTAAACATCATCTTAGTGATTGTACCACCATATGTATCTCTAAGTCTTGAGTTGGATAATTCTACTCATGAAGCCTCAAATATTGGGATCCATAAGAAAACCACATGATGCTATTGAATCATAACAATTTTGATACCAACTTTTAATGTGTTTGAAATGATGGTATAATCATTACATGGAATATGCACTACAAGAAAACGGCCGTTTAGCAGCGGTTTTAAAAACCGCCGCGAAAAAACTGGGGCGAAAGGCCATAAATTTATTTTATTTTATTAAAATTTTAAATTTTCTTCGAGGATTAACGGTGGTTTTTTAAAAAACCACGGCAAAATAGCGGCGGTTTTGGTAAAACCACCGCGAAATGAAAGGAAGAAATAAAAAAACACGAGAAATCCCGAAATCACTAAAACGACCATAACTTTTGATCCGGGCGTCCGTTGGAGAGCCACGACCAGTAAAATCGAAGCTCATGAAGAGATCTAGAGGAACATATAATCAGAACCGTGAGACGGTCTAAGGTGCAGAACATATTAGAGTTATAAGAATGTTTAAAAAACTTTTCCAACTTCAAACGGCCATAACTTTCGCTCCGGGTGTCCGTTTGGGCTCTACCACATATCAAATCGAAGCCAGTGAAGAGAGATACGCACAAAATCAATAGAAAAAGCTTATGTCATGTTTTTTGACCCCAAAAAACCCTCTGAAGGACTCAAAAACCCCGTTTCCGTCACCGGTGTCCCGTTGAACTTGTCTTCAAACGGACCTAACTTTCGATCCGCGTGTCACTTCGGACACCTCCACCGTCCAGATCATAGCTCATTTCATGAGTTTCAGTTTGACTGGTCACGACACCCACATGCACTCCTGGATCATATGTTATAGCCTTTTTAGTGGGTATCAGGTTTGTTATGTTTTTCAATGCCTCGTTTCTAGCTCCTGTTCCCCGTCATCTTTTTTTAAATGGTCATAACATCCGATCCGCCTGTCCATTCGGACTCTTTCCCCTATAATATCGAAGATCGTTTCATGATCTTTGATGTGACAGGTCTTGGATCTAAAACGGACTCTCGGTTCATAAGTTATCTTTGTTAATGTGAGTCCAATGTTTTTGTCTCTTTATGACCGTTTTGACGGGTTTTAACGGTTTCTCCATTTATTACTGTTTATTTGGGTTTCCATGACTTGTTATCTTTATCATTGGTTTTTTGGGTTATTATGATGATTATGTTGAATTATTAAGGGGTTTTCCAGAGTTGTCATGAGTTTTCATGCATTCTCATTCTTTCGAATGCCTCATTCTTCATATGCTTCTCCTTCCGTTGTCATGCATTTTCATGATTTTTCATCCCTTACCACATCTTTTCATACTTTTTTACGTGTTACCTTTATTATTTATTATTTATTATTTATTTATTATTTATATTTACTTATTATTAATTATTAATTATTAATTATTAATTATTTATTAGTACTAATAATAAAATATTATTATTAATAATAATATTTGTTACTGGTTATTTATTATTTATTATTTATTATTTACTATTTATTATTTATTATTTACTATTTATTATTTATTATTTATAATTTATAATTTATAATTTATTATTTAGTATTTAGTATTTAGTATTTATTATTTATATTTATTAATTATTATTTATAATTATTATTTATATTTATTTATTATTTATTATTTATTATTTATATTTATTATTTATTATTATTTATATTTATTTATGATTTATGATTTATGATTTATTATTTATTATTTAAATTTATTTATTACTTATTATTTATTATTTATATTTATTATTTATTATTTATTATTTATTATTTATATTTATTAATTATTTATATTTATTAATTTCTAATATTTATTTATTATTTATATTTATTTATTATCTATTATTTATTAATTATTATTTCTATTTATTTATTATTTATTATTTATATTTATTTATTATTTATTATTCATATATATTTATTATTTATATTTAGTTATTATTTATTATTTATTATTTATTATTTATTATTTATTATTTATTATTTATATTTACTTATTATTTATTAATTATATATATATTTATTATTTATATTTATATTTATTTATTATTTATTATTTATTATTTATATTTATTAATTATTAATTATTAATTAATTATATTTATTTATTATCTATTATATATTATTTATTATTTATGATTTATTATTTATTATTTACTATTTATTATTTACTATTTATTATTTATATTTATTTATTATTTATTATTTATTATTTATATTTACTTATTAGTTATTAGTTATATTTATTTATTATTTATTATTTATATTTATTTATTATTTATTATGTATTATTTATTATTTATTATTTATTATTTATTATTTATTATTTATTATTTATTATTTATTATTTATATTTATTATTTATATTTATTTATTATTTATATTTATTTATTATTTATTATTTATATTTATTTATTATTTGTTAATTATTACTTATTATTTATTATTTATTTATTATTTATTATTTATTATTTATTTATTATTTATTATTTATTATTTATTATTTATTATATGTTATCTATTATTTACTATTTATTATTTAATATTTATTTTTTATTTTTTATATTTATTTATTATTTATTATTTATATTTATTTATTATTTATTATTTATTATTTATTATTTATTACTTATTATTTATTATTTATTATTTATTATTTATATTTATTAATTATTAATTATTTATATTTATTAATTATTTATATTTATTAATTATTTATATTTATTAATTATTTATTATTTATTATATATATTTATTTATTATATATTATTTATTATTTATTATTTATTTATTATTTATTATTTATTATTTATTATTTATTATTTATTTATTATTTATATTTATTTATTATTTATTATTTATTATTTATTATTTTTTATTTGTTATTTGTTATTTATTATTTATTATTTATTATTTATTATTTATTATTTATTATTTATTATTTATTATTTATTATTTATTATTTATTATTTATTATTTATATTTATTTATTATTTATTATTTATATTTATTTATTATTTATTATTTATATTTATTCATTATTTATTATTTATGATTTATTATTAATATTTATTTATTATTTATTATTTATGATTTATGATTTATTATTTATTATTCATTATTCATTATTCATTATTATTTAGTTTATATATATTATTTATGTATTATTTGTTTTTTCAATTAATATATATAAGTATTTTAAATTCTGTTTATTAACCACATGATGAGCTTGCTGGAGTGGTAAAGTCCGTGGAAAATATGCAAGAGGTTAGGGGTTCAAATCTCACCAAACGCAGTATTTTCTTTATATTCCATGGGCATGTGCATGGGCATGTGCATGGGTATGTTTATGAGATGTGCATGCGTGAATAAATAAAATAAATATGAAATAAATAAAATAAATATGAAATAAATAAAATAAATAAAATAAATAAAATAAATAAAATAAATTAGAAAAAGAAAATAAATATGAAATAAATAAAATAAATAAGAAATAAATAAATAAAATAAATAAATAAATAATAAATAAATAAATAAAATAAATAAATAAATAAACAAATAAATAAAATAAATAAGAAATAAATAAATAAAATAAATAAATAAATAAAATAAATAAATAAAATAAATAAATAAATAAATAAATAAATAAATAAATAAATAATCAAATAAAATAAATAAATAAAAAATTAAATAATTAAAAAATTAAAAAATTAAAAATAAGAAATAAATAAATAAATAAAATAAATAAATAAATAAATAAATAAATAAAATAAATAAGAAATAAATAAATAAATAAAATGAATAAATAAAATGAATAAATAAAACGAATAAATAAAACGAATAAATAAAACGAATAAATAAAATGAATAAATAAAAAATAAAAAAAAATTAAAAAAATTAAAAAAAAATTAAAAAACTGCCACTAAATCATTTAGTGGCGGTTTAAACCGCCAAGAAATATTCTGCGAATGTTTGAAAAACCACCGCGAATAGTTTCCCGACGCACGATTTCACGGCGGTTTTTCAAAACCGCCGCCAATCTATTTTGCAGCGGTTTAAACCGCCGCTAAATCGGGATTTTGTTGTAGTAAGGTATGGTAAGAAGAAGTGCTATAGTTATCATACTCATTAATTAATAGAAATTCTCTTTGAAATGTTTTAACTAAAAAAATAAAAACCCATTTATTGGTCTCACAATACATAAATGGTACTCGAAAATATAAGTCCTGGATTAATTTCTAATAATATCCTAAAACCCACTGAATACCTTGAATCTAGAATAAGTTCTTGGGTAAATACCAAGACACTAAGACTAACATATTATCATGGACTACTGATACTCTATCCTCTGATATATTGTGTCACAGGAAGTGCATTGGGTCAATCCAGTAATTAAATTTAGATAATTTGGTGTATAACTGATTCTCTCCTAGCCTAATCATGAAAAATTCTAGATTTTTTTCATTGTAATATCTAGACGAGGAGTACAAAATATTTCATCAATAAATAAAACCATTAACTAATTATGATATGAAGATAATATCTGATTCACCTTGTCCATAAATACCCCAAATCTGTTTTTCAAACCAAACAATGTTACACTGAACTAATGAGATCCATACATTCCCCTTAATATAGTTTAGGTAATATCATATACTCTCACCCATAATCAATGGAACTGTAAACTAAATAAAGTCATGGATAAATTTTTCACCTCCCAATTAATAAAAGATATCTCCATTGTGTGAAAGAGGATACTAGTTCTTGATTGCAATTTTGTTCTTACTTCGGTAATCCACACATAATGAAATGGTTCTATCTTACTTCTTGGTGAATAACCTGATAAAACCCCATAGTGATTTAATAGGAAATCCATTAACATCTATATCATACAACTGTACATTAAACCCCTAAATACCTATGGGTTCTAACTTGTAGGGAAGAATTAAAACGTGTTAGGATTGAAGTAGAAAATCGATAGTGAACTCAATAACCCGCCTAGTTGGTATGTTGGATAACTCTTTAGGAAATACATTACAAAATAGGTCCAACACTAGAAGAATGATATTATACTACAAATAAGTATCATCAAAAATATTTCTTCTGACATGGGATAAGAGGAAATCCAATTTTAATTGAATTGGTCATGCATGTCAAGCCTGAAGATCCGATTCACCTGATATACACTTTTTCCCTTTTAAGATAGATATCTCACTCCCCTATGATTAAATTTTATATGATCAAGGTATATAAATTGAAAATCTATACCCAATATTAAACCGACTCCAACCATTTCCCACACAAAAAGATCATAGGGAAACTGATAGCTACCAATTTAAAGTGCGCACTCATTACATTGTAAGATACCATCTAACCATAATCTTAATAAAATATCAATGGAAATAAACCCATCCAAACATTCCATATAAAAACACACACAATTGGGGAATTATTTGTTATAAAGGAATTAAATACTCTTATAACTAAAAACACAAGAAAGGCTAGATTCTATAATGGTCATGCCAATGAAAGTGTAAGGACATATATATAGTCTTTTGGGAGCGGACAACATTGCATGCAATTTACATTACCCTCTTTCCTAAGATCTAGCCAAACTCACTTTCAATTATCATCCCTAATGATATTTTCACTCATGTGTTGGGGTACCAAGCCCCTATCAAAGCCTTAGAATATTGTGGAACTCCAAATACTTTTTTTATGATGGGTTCATGTGTCCCTCATGGACTCTAGTGTCTTAAATGATCCTCCACAAATGATAGGATTCTTAGTTCCCCTTATATTATCAGTATGTGGATCATCTTAAATAAATATAGACACTCCACTAGTGGTAAAAGATGCTTATAAAACATGTAGCTAGCCTTCACACACTAATTGAACTGCACCAGGATGCAGTCCTGTGATTTTGGTCTTTTATCTTGGTTTGTTTTCTCACCGCTGAACTTGATGATTTTATCAAAACTCTGATTATTTACATAATAAATAAGACTTCTAAAATTATACCTATCAAACTATAACCCTAGTACTTAGGTCCTCCTTTGAGATCACTTTAGTTATAAAATATAGATTCAATACATTAGATATGTTTCTAAAAAGGAATATTTTCACATAAAACGTGATTTCATACCTGTGTCTATTCAGAAAGGGAAATGTCCTGACTATCTCATATCCTACCAATAAAAGAGAAAATATGTGTATGTATGTAAAATAAATAGAATATTCCATCACAGTGATGCTCCGATGTGATTGATGGTTGAACTCCCAATCCCTTTCATACTACGACATCATTCGGTGTAAGTGACTCATAAACATATTCTCAAATAAATTATATGTTAAATCCTTTTTCTTCTAGACCATCACTAGTGTCCCACCAAAACATACCTATTTAATGTATAATATAAATGGAAAGATTCACACTATTCTCTAAAAGTGTCTCTATGTGACCAATGAATTTCTAGATAGACATGATCTAGATCTCTATTGTGGTAGGGCCTCCCTCCCCACTGAATATAAATTGGTTCTATTGTGTGTAATCCTATATCAAATCAAACATATAAGAGATTATGTAACTAGTATCCATATCCATGGATCATATAAATCGTATGAAAATATCATAGAGCTAATCATACATCAAATTCCTCAATTCCATAAGAGATTATATTTTTAGTGCATGGGGTGTGTAATCATTACCAATCTCTTAATTATTAACAGGAGGATGACAGATATTTATATCTATAATAGGATCTATAGAATCCATAGACGACAGGACAATTACATTTTCAAACACACAAGGGAATATAATGGCTAAAAGGTAGCCATAGATATAAGGAAACTCATATCATTTATTAAAATGAGAATTGAAATGTCATATATAATCAATTTTATTACATTTATCATAAATATCAGATATTTGAATTCAAAATTTAGACATAAAAATATTTCCTGTATTTGAATATACCTTTAGAAAACACATTAGATGAATTTAAAGTATTTTATTGAATATATAATACATACAATACTTTCAAATAATTCAAAAATATGGTTTGTTAAATTTATTGAGGTCAAACATGTTTGTTTGAAAAATAATAATGTTTCATAAAAGGATTTCATATACTTTTGAAAAGATTTTATTATAATTTCAAATTAATTTTTCACAAAATAATTCGTTTTATATACACGTTTAGAAGATATATTTTTATAATTTAGTTAATACTATTCATAACCACCATTCCAATGATTATGTTATTACAATAATATTAAATGATAATATTTTGATAGTATTTCCGATTTCATTTAAACTATGTGATTTATATAATATAAGATAAATTCAGGGTGTTTTGAAAAGAAAAGTATAAAAGTATAAATTTATATTTAAACAAAAATAAAAAAATCTCATGATTTTACATTATAACCCTTTATATAAATTACGTTCTTCAAATTTTATACTCTTCTCTATAAAAATGTGGTTGAAATTTGAAAGTACAATTGTGGGAATCTCAAATCATAAAAAGGGTTAATAAAAATTCCGATTAAAAAAAGAGAAAGAGATGTGTGAAGTTTATCTACATTAAGACATATCGAGTTTCCTAATAAGATAACATAACAGGGAATTTAATATTTGTACATGGAAGATAAGTGTAATGTCCAAATAGAGATATAGAGTGATAGAGATCATTGAACACAATAAAGTGAATGATCCTGTTAAAATAAATAGCAACCAATTCCTAAAAAAAAAATTTGTGATAATTTTCATTGATATTATAAAAAATGATGGTAATAGGACTTAAAATTATTTTTAGATAACATTCATAAAGGAGAATAAATTTAAGGTTATTATACAATTACTACCTATTTTTAAAGGATGGGGCTGAAGCGTCAATTTATCATTAATGGAAATTTTCTTTAGTGTGGGTAGAGGGAGACCCATTAAATAGCCCGAAGGTCCAAGGTCATGTGTCCCAAATACGAGGCCTGAAAGCCCATTTTTTGGCCCAAAAGACCCCTCGGTGAATAGTACTGATACAGTACCATGCTACTACAATACAGCCACCACTACAGTAGCTGCAACTGTTCATCAACCGCTACTGTGCCACCACTGCAACAGTTCTTACACTACTACAGTAACTGGAAATTCGTCCCTACTTCAATAACCAAAAATTCCTTGGTTGTTATAGGGTGGAAACTATTCTCTCATTGGTAGAGTAACACAGCGGAAGTAAAAAAAATATAAATAACGGAAGCAGAAATAACTTGTTGTAAGTAAACAACAGAAGACTGCAAGTATACAACATTGGAGCACATATATAAAAGATGCATGATACATAATTCTAGTAAAACATCCAAACAAGCTAAAATGCTGCAATATAGTACCAAATCAAAGTGCTAGGAAATGCATGTAAACAACTCTAGAGCATCACAAACCTCATCTTGGTCCCATACTCTCCAGCTCCAAAACAATCATGTACCTAAAGAGGAATGACACTTTCGCTTATCAAGACCTACAAATATATAATCTGTTTGGGCCAAAAGCATGACCCAAATAGGGTGTGAGATGAATCCTAGTAGGAAACCACCCAAAGATATGTGCAAAAAAGTTAGTGAATATATATGGCCGACAATAAGAAAAAGGATGCCTTAAACAAGGAAGTACTCAAAAGTAGACAATATAATAGTTTAAAATGCATTCAACATTCATATATCAAGTTAAAAAGCTAATCCCAAGATGGTAACCCTTTGGGATGTACTCATAGCATAACCCATCTAGTTAAACCAAACGAACACTAGAAACCCTACAGGATGTACACATAGTCTTACCCCTCTGGTTCAGCTTTTTTAAAGACACTCTGAGGAAGCACTCACCATCAATTCCCCTTGTGGTCTTGTATCGATTACTAATAGGCTCTTTTAGGAAGCACTCAATACAATATTCTCCTTGTGGCCCATATCTTGGAACTAAAGACACTCAAAGAGATCACTTACATCCATCCCCCCTATGGTCTCACAGTGTCAAAATAAACAGACACTCTAGAGATACCAACACAGTCCATTCTCCCTATGGTCTAATACTCCAGGTTTCCATAGTCGTGTGCAAGTCAATCATGTACAAATGATACATGAAAGCAAAATTTACCCTCTATAACTACTTGGATAAAAAATATAGAACATATCATACCATGTAATATAATAATCACCTACCCTAACAATACTAGGCATGGAAAACAAATCAGACTAACTGACATGCTAGACCAAATGTTCAAAACAAGAAATTATGGGAAAAAAATCCATAGCATGGAAAATTTAACCCCACTCACAAAACATTAACCTATATAAAAAACAAGGCATATCAGAAAATAATATGGTTAAAAACCATAAACACGCAATACCTCGTTAATGGGTATTAGGAACTTTTGCACATTAAATTCAAATGCAATCTACGGAAAGGCACAAACCCCCTACCTCGGCGTCGTGATATTTATATATGTGATCCTCATGACTTGAATCTCCCTTGAATGTTGTATATCTATGAAAATGTTAAAAGTGTTCAACAGAGGATAACTCGTGAAAGAGGAGAAATCATGAGATGATGTTCTAGAAGAAGGAATAACTCACTGTGGCGTTTCCAACGCAATCGAAGGCAGTCTATTCGGAGAACGGTCGACGAGTTGGGGGCTCAAAGAAGATCTACAGCCATAGAGACACACTTGGATGAGATATGTCAAGAAGATGTTCATTCTTCCCATCAGACACGACCCTTGTACATTTAATGAAAAAATGAAAGTACATGGTGTGTTCTTTAAAATTACACAGTGTGTACTTCCCTTTTCTAGCCTCCGCTTTAGGCTGTCTCCAGGTTACCACACATGGCCATGTACTAGGATATTACACGGCCAGTAAACGGTCACTTGTAGAAACCAGCTACACAATGTGTACATAAAGTACAAGACATGTAGTCCTAAAATTTTATGAAACTATTGTTTTCTAAAAAACAACCAGAAAGCATGATTCGTACCAGAAAAAAAGTCTCGGGTTCTTGAAAACATCCCACCCTTAATGAAAATTTTCCCTAAATTTCCATTGAATGGTGGTTTCAAAGAAGAAACCTCAAATAGATTCGGCCACTATGTTCATACATCAACCTCCCTCTCCCAGGTCTCATCCGGTACTCGCCCGTGTTTCCATAACACTCACACCAGAGGAATAGACCAGTCATAAAGAACCTTATCACTTCGATCAAAAATCTATATAGGATACTTCTAAAACATGGCATCCAGGATGATCACAACCTCCTATGGTTGTAAAACATGAGACGGGTATGAGAAGTAACTTCAGTGCTGAGAAATGTGGAAGACATCATGCATAGCACGATACCTCTGATGTAACTACAGCCGATAGGCAACCAGTCCGACTCTCATCAAAAACTCAAATGGCCGAAGTACCTAAGCAAAATCATACCCTGTCTCCTAATCCCCATGTGTCCCGACCACAGTGTGACACTTAAGAAAACATGATCTCCAACTTTGAACTTCAGTGGTCAAATCCGTCGATCAACATAAGACTTCTGTCGTGACTGTGCAGTAGCCATCCTCTTCCAAATCCACATTATCTAAAATGTGTTCTCCTAGAAAAGATGAGGTCCCGTAATAGCTTCTTCTCCTGCCTCTAGCCTGCATAAGGGTTATCGGCATAGCCTACCATATAAACCCTCAAAAGGTGTTATCTGGATAGTTGCTTGAAAATTATTATTATAGGAAAACTCTAAAATATGTATGCTATTCTCCCAAGAACTTCCAATATCCAGGATTCATGATCGAAGAATGTACTCAAGAACAAGAAACATACACTCATACTGGATATCTATCTTGGGGTGGTAAGCTGTACTCAGATGTTCCTATATACCCAAGGACCTCTAATCTCCCTACAAGAACCGAGACGTAAAACAAGCATCCCTGTCTGAAACAATGGATTGGGGAAATCCATTTAAATGTACAATATCTCTGATGTACAAACTTCCCATATCATTGATACAAACGGTCTCTTTGATCAGAAAGAAGTGGGAAACATTATCTTGTCCGTAAATTATAGCCCAAACTACATCATTTTAGCGAGGAGACCTCAGAAAACTTGTCACAAAGTCCATCGCGGCATCATTCCACTTCCAACGGTCTCATTGATTCTCTGCCTTCACCTAATGATAGGTGGAACACCACATGACAAAACCAGCAAAATCTCCCTTCATACCTTTCCAACAATACTGACAGTGCAGATCATGATACATTTTGGTGACACCAGGATGAACTACTCAAAACCGAGGAATGAAACTCTAGCATTAGCTCCTCCCATATTTCTACAGGCATCCACATACATCCATGAAAATGAATGATATAATCCTTGGTTATGGTCCATCCTAGAATAGGGTCTTCTCCTGACACACTCTCTCATAAGGCTAGGATTTTAGAATCTGATAGCTTCCTCATTCGCACTAGATCATGTAGAGTGGAAGTAATAGCTAGAGAAGAAAGAAACGTCTGCCCCTATCTATCATGCACTTCCAAATGGATCTCAGAGAACAGATTCATAAACTTCCACTCACTGCTAGCCTCTAGAAAAACCTGTATTTGAGTCCCCCTTCTCAACACATCAACCACTGCATTTCATTTCCCCAGTGTGTAGGAAATTTCAACATCCAAGAACTGCAGGTACTCAACCCACCTTTGCTGTCTCAAATTCAATTCGCACTGAGTAAATATATACTTGAGAGTTACGTGGTTGGTGAAAACTACAAAATGATCTACTAGAAGATAATTTCTTCAAAAACATAAAGCATTAATAACTGCAGCCTAGAAGAGAATGTGCATCAGCTAATTATTCTCATGTGGCCTCAACTACCGAGACCCATACGCAACAACCCCTTCCCCCTGCATAAGCACAGATCCTTGCCCAATACATAATGCATCATAGTATATAGTATTTCTCATTATCGGATCTGAAAAACTAGTATCGTTTCTGCATTCAACCATCCATTTAGCTCTTGAAAGGTAGACTCACAAGAATCTGACAACATGTACATCACACCCTTCTTTTTCAAACCCATCAGTGGTGATTCTAAGCATAAAAAGTCTTTTATGAAACGTCTGTAATAACCATCCAACCCAAAAAATGATCTATACCTTAAATAGGATCTTCAGCTGCTCCCAGTAATCTACTGCTCTCACATTCTATAGGTCTATTGATCTCTTATATCTAAGATAACATGTCCCAAGAAGTATATCTAATCCATCTAAAAGTGTCATTTTGAGAGCTTAGCATATTACTGATTCTTTCTCAGTGTACTCAAAATGATCTCAAGATGGGTAGCATGGTTGTGTTGAGTGTGAGAGTACACCTACATATCATCCAAAAAAACTACCATTTAAGAATCCAATTATGAATGTAACACTCAGTTCATTAGTTACATGAAGACTGGAGGCATGTTTGTGAGACCGAATGGAATAAAAACATACTCGTATAGACCATACATGCTTCAGAAGGCTGTAAGAGGTATATCAGATGGTCTAATGTGCAACTGATGATAACCAAATCTCAAGTCATTCTTTTAGAACACTTAGGCTCTTTGAATCGGAACAGAGAGATCCTAAGTCCAAGGAAAGGGATATCAATTCATGGCAGTCAACTAGTTCAACATCTGATATTCCACACAAAGTCTAAGGGTACCATCTGCCTTCTTTGAAAATAGGATAGGTGATGCCCATAGGGAAGTGCTGTGTTGGATGAAACCCTTGGCCTAAAACTCTTCCAACTACTTCTTAAGCTCATACAACTCTGGTGTAGCCATCCGATAAGGTGGAATGGACACCGATGCCATTCCTGGAACAAGATTAGAAGAAAAGTCCACCTATGGCTCTAGAGGAAAACCTGAAAAGTCCTCTGCAATGATGTCACTAAAATTATTTTCCATAAAATTAATGTCCAAATGTGAAGTTCCTCGGTCAACCAGATATAGAATATAAATTTGGGCCATAAATCCTACCAACCCATGATGCTTGGGTCCAACTCTTCTCTCCTAGACATCACAATCTCCATTATGATGAAATGATCCACCCTTTGGTGATGTGAAGATATTTCTATGGTGATGGTAGCTGACAGGATCCTGGAGGGGATCTAATCTATACATTCTGAGAATGAAGACATATAATGTCATCTATAAGATAAAGAGGTCCCATAAGAAGTGACACCCACTAACATAAAGAGGTCACTGCTTGCACTGATGTACACTAGTCGTTCTAGAAACCAACAGAGTGTCTAACATAAAAATATCAGTAGATGAAATGATATAGAGCCCAAGGATCTCCACAATAGAAATAGATATAAAGATATGGGAATCCCCTATATCTAAAAGAGTAGAAGTTAAAACAGATTCAACTAGAATGGTCTCTAAAACTGTAGAGGGTTCGAGATCCTACTCTTACTGGGTCTTCTCCACTAAAAATGATTGACATTTAGTGTGGCCCTATGACCCTGCCTGACCACCTTGAGCGGATCCACCCTATTTTCACTAAAATCCCGTAGACTGGCTACCACAACCATGACCTCCACCTTGTCCTGAACGACTAGAAGAACATTAGTTCCCTGACTGATAAGAAACTTGTGTTGCTTCTATTGAACAATGAGTCATAGATAAACCCATGTCCATAGCTGGTTGTGAGAAGAAATGACATTAATACTGATGGTTCCACATCTTTCCATAAGATCAGCACTCCACTGGGTCTCTCGGGCAATGTGGCCTCATATTCCCACTCTTCCCACACTTTTATTACACCACCTTGATAATATAATAAGTATATCGTCTCCTTGGATCTCTGCATGTAGACTTCATGTGGCGCTTCCTATTGTCAGTAGAAGGGACACCAACTCACGATGCTGAACTGCCCTGGCCCACAGCTCTAGAATCCCTCAAGTTGCGTTCTGTGATCAGAACCTAGTTGAATATAGATGAAATGTAAGTCAACATGATGATGTTCACCTATGATCGAATTTCATGCCTAAGACCATCCTAAATCTTCCTGCATAGGAGTAACTCATCCCCTCCTGGGAGGGGTGCAATGATTTGTAGCTCTTTGAAGCGAGAAGAATAATCCATTACTGAAAGAGTATCTTGCTCCAGAATCATGCTCTCTCAAACTCGATCGGCCCTCAAATTCTCTGAATAGAATTAATCATAGAAGGCATCTTGTAACTTGTCCCAAGACATAACCTGCTGGAGTCCCGCATGTGAGATGACATCCCACCATCTCTTGGTATAATCTCGAAGCATATACTTAGCAATCTTCACCCTCCTATCTAGAGGAATCTCCAAATGATCAAAGATAGATAATAGATATTCTCTCCATGAATCTTTACCTTGAGTTCCTCCTTCCCCTGTGAAGGTGGGATGATGTTGCTGTGGGAAAACACACATCAACTCTTCCATAGATGGGGCAGGATGCGGTACCCCTGGAAGTATAGAATAATCCCCATAAATCCCTAAAAGAACTATGAATCAACACCTCCATCTGGGATAATGGCTGGTTCCAAGACTGGAACAAATAGAGGATCTACTGGTAGTGCCTGGTCGTGTAATGTTCGTTATTTGATCACATCCCTACAACGGGAAGTGAAACGGAGGACGTCTCAGTGGGATGAATTTACATGGTCAAGCAAAACCTTTTGATCAATATTATCAAGTACTAAATATTAGATGTTCAAGAAGAGTACAACAGAAATAAATCATTCATGTTTTTTAAAACAAGGTTACATGACATGTATAATTCATATACGACGTGTTCCCTTAAGCATTCACATTGGTGTGTACTTCTACCAAATCTGGTTGTGTAACAACTCATAGACATGGCATGTTGTCCTAAAACAAGGTGTGTACTTAAATCAACATCCCCTGTCTGAGTTGTTCTATATAGATAAGCCACACAGTTTTCATAGACATTACTACATGACATGTTAGTTCCAGATAGGTTGTATACTAGATGAACTTCACTGACCCCTGTTGTTAGTTAAATGGTCCGATTCAAGGGTTATACTACATGGCGTGTTCAAGATTGACACAGTGTGTATAACCTTAGTATTATCCATCCATGTTGTTAGCCACACAGGTGGACACATGGTCTACACAACACGATGTGTACATTCAGTACACAGCGTGTCCCCCTAATGATTTCCTAACCATGTGTCTCTACCCACACATCTAGTGACACGGTTAGAGACTATACGGTGCGTACATACATTACAAGGCGTGTGATTAAGAAAATTAGTTCTTTCCTGAACATAAGGACACATGGCGTGTATTTAACATTTCACACAGTGTATTCTGGGTTTTTCTGGATAGTATGCCTCAGAAAATACTCTGGATACAAGAAAACACTGAAACAAACATTAATGTGCTGAATTCCGATCCGTTAGGGCTCGTACTCCCTGCGAATCAAATCTTGGAATCTTATAATTGTCATATATAACAAAAAAAGGAAATGATATACCAAATTCCAATCCACGAGGGCCCATAACACCTTAAAACCCCATGTTTGGCGTTAATTCAAACAAACCTTACACAATTAAACACCCCATAAAAAATCAGGTATTCTATCAAATAATTTTTCAAAACAACATTCATATCTAACATAACCTCTATCACAACATCATGAAATTCCTAATGAACCCTAAATGGAATGGAAAGAATGCATGATATGTAATTTATAGCAGGTTCTTATTTGATGCATGAGATTGAATACCCTCATCTAATCAGGTTCCAATAGAACTAGAACCTCAATAATATCAACAATAATAGCACAAAACATGTGAATCAACCAATGGTGAAACCAAATCAACTTTAAAATTGAAAAACCATAAGTATTTCAATAATGAGGAAAATTGGCTTTTCCCTGTACACGAGTTAGCTACTATCGATCACAACTTATAACCAAGTAACTATTTATTTCCTATCCCAGGATATAGTCTCCAAATAGTATGTCAAGAAGAATATAATTCCTATGATACCAATTTGTAATTTCCCAGGTTTGGAAGCAGACCAGAGGTTCCCTGTACCCATTTGGTCACATGGTCTCAAGCAGATTTTCACTAAATGGTAGAGGCTGCCGACTAGCAGTGAGAGATTTGGGTGTGATATTGGGGAAATTATGCCCTCCTTAGCAGAGTAACACAACATGATAAAAACAGATAACAATATATGAAGCAAAAGTAACAATAAATAAGTAAACAATGGAAGATTGAAAGTAAACAACAAATTAAGAACATATATAAATGATGCATGATACATATATCTGGGAAAATAGGCAATCAAGTCACAATGATAGAATAATGTACTAAACCAAAGTACTAGTAATAGAATGTAAACATCTCCACAACATCGCAAACCTCAGCTTTGTCCCATGATCTTCAGCTCCACAAAAATCATATACCCGAAGTGGAAGTGTGCTTTCCCTTATCTGGACCTGTGACAATATAACCTATTTGGGCCCAACAGGATGACTCATACAGGGTCTGATATGGATCCCACAATGCAAACCCCCAATGATTTGTGCCTAATTTTCAATGAATATATATGCCATAAAATAATTAAAAATAAGCATTAAACAAGGAAGTACACAAAAGTAAACAATACAATAGTTTCAAATGCATTCAACTTTCATATATCAAGTAAACAACTAATCACAAGTAGGTAACCCTCTAATAAGTACTTAGAGCCTAACCCCTTTAGTTCAAACAAACAAACACAAGCAACCCTCTGGGAGGTACACACAGGCTAACCCCTCTGGTTCAACTTTATCAAAGACACTCTGAGGAAGCACTCACTGTCAATTCCCCATGTAGTATCATGTCGGTAACTGATAGGCACTCTGAGGATGCACTCAATTCACAATTACCCTTGTGTCCCATATCGAGGAAAGTACATAAAATCTAAGGGAGAACATACGTCCATCCCCTCTATGTTCTCACAGTGTAAAAGTAAGAAGACACTCTGGAGAAGTCCTCAACATATATTATCCCTATGGTCTACTACTCCGGGTTCCCATATCCCTATGTAAGTCAATTGTGCACAATCAATACATGGATGCCAAATTAAACCTCTAGAACTACATGGATAAAAAATCTACAACATATTATACCATGTAAGATAATAATCACCCACCCTGACAATACTGGGCATGGAAAAGAAAGTAGCCTAATAGGCAAGCAATACTATACTATAAAAACAATAAATAATGGGGAAAACATCCATAGCATGGAAAAGATTACCATATTCACTAAAAATTAAGCACTATCTAAACAAACAAGTCATAAGAGGAAATAATAGGGTTAAAAACCATAAACACGCAATACCCCTTTCTTGGGTATTGGGCACTTTTGCACATAAAATTCAAAGACTATCTACGTAAAGGGACAAAAAACATACCTCAGCATTGTGAGATCAATATACATGAACCTTAGGCCATTATTCACACTAGAACATCATAGATCTAAAAAAATGTTAAAAATGTTCAACTGAGGATAACTCGTGAAAGAGGAGAAAGTAGGAGATGATGTTCTATAAGAAGGAAGAACTCACTTTGATGATTCCAACACAGTCAATGACGGCCGATTCAAAGAACAGATAATGATTCGGGGGGCTCAAAGACATTTTGTGACCGTACAGATGCTCTGAGATGAGATAGGTTGAGAAGAAGTCTGTTTTGTCAATCAGACATGACCCTGGTCCATTTAATGAATAAAAAGAAATTACACATCATGTTTTTTAAAAGTACATGGTGTGTACTTGCCTTTTCCGGCCTCTGATTTTGGCGGTCTTTAGGTAACCAGACATGACCATGTACTCGAACATTACACGACTAGTACATGGTCACCCACAACAACTGGGTTAATGGCATGTACTTAAAGTAGACAGCGTGTATTCCTAAAATTTCCAGAAACTCCACTTTTCTCAAAAACAACGAGAATGCCAGATTTATAACTAAATAGAAGATCCAGGTTCTTAAAAGATAGTCCCCAACCCATATATATTTTTTAAATGATCCCAAACCTATGTCTAATCTATTCAAATAATTCCCTATATGAAATAAAAAATTTCCCTTATCAAATATCAATATTAAATAAAGTATATGTATATATCAATATTTCACCAAATAATAAAATAACATTTAATTTAAGCACAATATGAAAAATTGTATGCAGTTTAGGCAATGAACATATCCTTGATAAATTATATGGATAATTAGAGGATAAATTCAACATTCAATAATAATAGGATATATAATATTTAAAGGGGTCTAAAAATGAATCAAGGATGTGAATGTGAATACTATCCAGGGAAATGTCAATAATTAACCATCAAATGGAATAATTTGGTTAGTATCAATACAGCAAATCTTATATTGATTAAAATAAAGGGTTGTTGTAGTTGATGAATAAAAATGTTTTAAAATTATTATAAAAACATTATTGGGAGAAATACAATTTTTTAAAACCTTTTGAATACAATTATTAAAATTATATTTTTAATTTTTTAAATAACTACATTATTGATATGATAATGATGAATCAAGGAAATAATATTTTGTAAATACCAACTTGTCATATTCAATAAAATAACATTTCTTTTTTCATAGTTAAAAGGTTTGAAAAAAACATATTATTGGGAAGGCAACATGACTATTCCTTTGAAAACAATGGTAAAATACAAAAGGATACAAATTTATTTAACATAAATTTTTTAAATCATTTTTAAAATTTTTAAATAAAAAATTATATTTATAATAAATCAGGTTATTTGAATAAATTGTGAAACAAGGTTGGGTTTTCATGAAAAAAAATTCTAAAAAAGTTTCAGCAGCAAAGAGGGTAAAAATGGTACCAATACATGAAAACAATCATTGATAACCACATGATAGAAATAGAAAGGTTTTATTGGAAAATAGTCATATAATTTACTCTAATTGAGAAACCATTAAATGATCATTAATTTTATTGATGAGTAAAATAATATTTAAACATTCCAAAGTGGCCTATAAAACATTGTTCCATTTTAAATCCACAACTTCTTGAAGGAATAATATTGTATTAATGTTATAATATCATGAGACTAATTAGATTCAGGATATTTAATATAAATCATACGTATATAAACCATATAAATGAAACTAGGTTCATGAAAACATATATGTCTTAATGGAATGTAAATTAAGACAATATCCATTACAATTGTGGTATAATATGAATAGAAAAATTTAAAAGTAGTATTCCTCATGTGAAAAATTTAAATACTATAAATATAATTTAATTCAAGATATTACATGTCAATGTTATTTTCTGTACAGTTTATATATATAATTAGGTGTAGACCAAAAAATTATTCCTCAATGAAATAAAAGTGAGGGATGAATCCCAAAAAATTTGTTTCCTTTTGGGTGAATGTCCATTAACATCACACAATATAAACATATTTTTATCATATTCATTATTGAGAATAGTTTTTATGTTTATATATAATTTTATTTAACATATTACTATGTTATATAAATCTATGTAATCAATTACCTTTACATCTCTTGTTTTCACCAAATCCGGTTTATGTGTCAAAAACAGCTTTGTTAGGTTAACTATAGTCAAAGTGGTGATTATATAAGATATCCAGAATAGAAATATTGAAGTAAGTATCATATTTATACATAAATCATACTTTTATCATCAATAATTAAACATGGTTAGGAAAAATGATCCAATGTTACAATATTAGAGATGTTAGGCAGTACGTACACATGAGTAATGTTCTCATATTTCAATCATCATTATAGAAAGAGGGTAAGTAACTCTATATATTTACAAAATGATAATTATATAATAAAATAGTATTATTTAATCTTATATACCTATATATAAAAATAATTTTATCGAAATGGAATCCCATGATGTTGCGGAGGTGGACGCCCACACGTCCTTGAACCACATTAGCAATTTTTAAATGTGTAAAGGTTTTTCATCCCTAGTATCTATAGAATAATAGTTTTTAATATCTATTAATTATTATGAATAATATATTAATTTTATGTTAAATAGGAAATTTTTTTTTATATATTACTCATCCCACAACAAAGGGATTCTATGAAATCTTAAGTTCAACACAATGTTGAGTAATACCAAAAAATAGAAAAATAATAATATTATTATTTTAAATGGTTGTTAACACCTATTCATTGAAATTTATGGAATAAAAAATACTATCTATAATATTATTATACATTTATTCAATATGTTTTTAAATTTATCCAGTAAATTTTAGAGGATAAAATTAGAATGAATCCAATTTTAATAATAAAATACTCTATTATTTTTAAAATCCTATTTTAAGGACTTTTGATAGAGATACCTTTTTAAAATATAGTTTTCTTCACTTTTAAATGTTCAATTAGGAAAAATAAATTTATAATTTATAATAAGAATATCACAATTTACATTAGATTAATTTTTTTAAATTTTTTTGATAGAGATCTTTTTTAATGAATAGCGGAAAAAATACTGCATTTTTATTCAAAACTACATTTTCATCTAATTTATGTAAATAGTTATATTGTCATCATAATTGTGTTTAAAGTGTAATTAGATTAACTACTTTTCATTTAATTCAATAATATCCATTTAAATTGTTTTAACACTTTAATTGGACATAAATATATGTCAATCTTTTGATAGTTTTTTACTTCTTAAAATAACACCTTTTCATTTTTACAATAGAAATCAATTAAAAATTAATTACTTCAACATACGTGTTTTTAATTCTGAAAAATTTATTATATATTTGGATTAATAAGGTTCAAATTTCGATAATAAGAACCTTTTATTTTTGGACATTATGAATAGTAACTTTAGTAATTATTTTATTTAGCAAGGTTAAAGGGTAAATCTAATAAATATGGGGAAAATATTACTATAATAATATTAAACTAACCTAACACATTTACTAATCATATTTTATTTGATATTCCCAAACATGGTAATACATGGGTCAATTTTGGGACTCCATTGATCCATTAAAGAGTAATAATTGCAATTTATAAGAATCAATTTAATGTAATGAAAAATATAACATAACCATGTATCTTTTACTAATTTTTTTATATGGAGTAATGTAATTGATCTCTTCTACTATAAATATTAATTAAAAATCTAAAAATATTTAATACATCATGATATTTTATTTATAATTTTTAGATATTAAATAAATAATATTATTTAGGACATAATGATGATACAATGATTACCTTATTAATGAATGATTCAAATAAATGATATTATAAATATTAAAATTAACATAATATGATTATTTTGATACCAAACATTAATTTTAAAAATGATATTGTAACAAAATATTTTATTTAATGTATTTTTTCAGAATGAATCATGTTGTTATGACTTTAACAAAAATCAATTACTTTAAAGTGGCATAATTGACATAAAAGGGTTTTTAAAACAAATAATATTTTATTAAATTATAAAATAGTCATATATATCTTATATTTGAAAAAATTACTTTTATAATGTTATAAATTTAATTAATGACCTACTAATGGTTCTTTTGGAATTTTATAGTAAATATAGGTACCATATATTATAAAAATGCAAGAAATCATGGTAAAAGTTAATGTTTTTAACTAAGTGTTAAAGCTAAAAGACAAGGTTAATTTGGGGCCTAAAAATGTATAAAACCTTTTGGTTGAAGGGTTTTCGACCCAAAAGAATCTTATATTTTAAAATAAATGACTCTGGGATCATTTGAAACCGAAAATCAATTTTTTATAAAATAATATTTCAAGATATTCTTTAAGTTCCCCTCCTCTCTCTTATAAAAGGACACCACCTCTACCCACTTAATGACACCTCTCAAGCCCCTTGGATCATCCAAATTATACTCAAATTAGCTC
Source organism: Viscum album (assembly GCA_963277665.1). Lineage (NCBI taxonomy): Eukaryota > Viridiplantae > Streptophyta > Magnoliopsida > Santalales > Viscaceae > Viscum > Viscum album. The sequence continues at coordinate 791,190,807 of OY728166.1, forward strand.
CAAAATTTTCTCCCTTAACACTAGAATCCATTCTTTTGGAATAAGGTAATTCAATAAATTTTTTTGGATCCAATCAAGAAAAGTTACCCTATTTAAAGGTAACGTCTTCTGTCATGTTTATTTAGTTTATTTTACTTCTCCACTCGGTATGCTCTTATTATTATTTTATTACATATCTACACCAGTATTATGACTATACTAAGAAGATTTTATGGGATGTAATAGAACTACACATACACTAACCTCCATCTAATGGATACGAACATACTGTTTTTGTGTACGGTGAACTAATGTCTCACGAAACGATGATTGTTCAATTTTACCAAAAAGACTCTCATAGTGGAAATTATGATCACCCTATTTGTATATATGATATATATTATATTTATATTTTCTTTATGCTTCTTTATTTTTCATTTACATCATTCCTTTATGCATTCAATTATTTTTAAATACGATAACACCATTTGAGGATGAGTGCAGTACCACCCCCTTAAAGTGATATAACTCATTCATGCCATACATGGAATATATAAAGGAAGGATTTAATGAACATATAGAAAATATAAAATATATATATTATAATTTAATTATAAAATAAATTTTTATCATTTAGAGTTCATTCCATTAAATATGAAAATAAAATAAAAGTAGAATTCATGAGTACGTAGGACATACCTTCTATATGAATGGTGCAAATCATTTATTAACTCCATATTTTATGGAATATTGTAAATAGATATATAAGGGATATATATGATATTAAAATTATGAATAAAATTATGTAGATAATGTACTTTTTACAAAATGGAATATTTTTAATTATAACAAGATCATTTTTCACTCAAGTACCGAACATCGACAAAACGTCCTATATGAACTTGAATAATTATATGATTTTAATAGAAAGTTAATAAGTCATATAAAAATAGTAATAAACTAAAAAATGATTTAAATAATGTATAAATAAACATTACTTTAATATTCTGGAATATTTTGAACGAACAAGACAAGTTCGACTCGTGGTGTGGGACTTCCTCTAAATCTACTTTAATTTGGGCATATTTTGGTTTATACAAGAATTTTCTTATACGTTGTATAATTATAACCTTTTTGTTTTAATATAATTCAATGGTTTAAAAAGTTTTACAAATAGTTTTTCTAAATTACAAATGCAATGTTTCTTTTTAACGTACATGGTGGCAATGACCTTTCCGCCGCTACGAACAATATTTGATATTTTGATTCATTAACATTCCATAATGATTTTAATGAAGAAAAATATATCCCATATACCCTTTTTACATATTTTAGTAATGAAAATGGTTTTTAGAGAGCACTGATTATGTCAATATCCTGAAATGATATATTGATATTTTAATGTCGAAATATTATCTTTCCATTATTCTTAATTTGTGTGTTATGATTATTTTATGGTTCTTGTACATTGTTTTTGTATATGAATTGTTCCGTGATAAATCAAGGTAGGGTGATCTTGAGATATCACTCAAATTCATTGGATATCATGACAGAGGTAAACATTAATGTTTTTCATATAATATATAGGGACTATACTTTTATGGGTATTCCAAATGTAACTGTCTATGTAGTTGTGAAAGAGACAATGTAAGTATGTTATAGAAGACACAAGTTACATTTATGATTTGTTATTTCTATGAGTTATTCATTAATATTATGATTTCACGAGGTATGTTAGAGAGGTCATGGTTTGTGAGGGTAAATAATGATTTCATTGATTTTTAATATTTATGGACTAATGTTTTTTCATTATTTTATATCTCGTACTGAGCTTTTTATGCTCGTCTAATGTTTTTGAAATGTTTTTCATAGGGTATAAGGAATGGTATGAGAAAGGAATAATTCAAGAGGATGTTTATCATTAAAATAATTATTGTTTTATTTAAGGATTTTTATTATTGTGATTAAATTGGATAGAGTAGAAGTGTCTACATTGTAATATTATGAGATGTAATGTAATTGTTATGGACTAATTCTCTAAAAATCTAAACCTAAAAATACCCTCAACGTGAAGTATTTACTTAACTCATTATTATATAATGTTTATCACTGGGGCTTCATAGTCAGTATGAGAGGTTGGTATTGATAAAATTTGTAGTTAAAATATTGTTAATATAATATACATAAAATATTTTTACTTAATTATCAAATTGATATGTTATAGCATTTTAAGATTACCATGTTTCTTCATCTATGATATGTTTCATCAGAATGGTTTCCATAGAGGAAACTAGACAGCTATACAGGGATAACATACAAAGGGAAGTGAACATCCAAATTAGCATCCGGAGATGTTCGGAATCAGAATTGAATAGTTATAGGTAATGGTTGATCTGTTGAATCAGGTGATAAAAGGTGGTTGTGTTTATAAATGATATTTTTGTATATTCTAAAAGTAAAGAGGATTAAAAAAGTAATATAAGGGTTGTCTTGCAGACCGTAAAATAAAAGAAACTTTATGGAAATATTAGTATGTGTGAATTTTGCTTGCAGCACATTTTTTTCCTTGGGTATATTGTTTATGAAGATGGCATAACTTTTGACCCTTCAAAAATATAAGTTATTGAAGAGTGGCCAAGAACAACCAATATCAATGATATTCATAGTTTTCATAGATTCACAGGTACTTAATAGAGGTTTTTTGAAAATTTATCATTGTTATCAATCCCACTGACTAAGTAGACCTAAAAATTTGTTAAGGTCATATGGAAAATATAATGTGATGAATGTAAATATGAATTGAATATAAGATTGGTGAATGCTCCAGTTTTCACACTATCTTCTATAAATGGTGATTTTTTATTTATAGTGATGCTTCGTTGAATAGACTAGTTGTGTCCTAATGTAGAATGATCAGGTAATTTCTTATACTTCAAGTCAGTTGAAAACACATGAGATAAATTAACCTCCCCATGATTTATAATTAGCTGCTATTGTTTTTTCTTCAAAAATTTAGAGGCATCATTTGTATGGATCATAGTGTGAAATATATACTAATAAACATTGTTTGAAGAACATATTCACTCAGAATGAATTAAACATGGGATAATGGATATTGATGGAATTAATCAAGGATTATAATTTCACAATTCATTACCATCCAGAAAAAGAAACCAAAGTGGATGATTCTTTGACTCTGAAAACTAATTCTATATTAACCATGCTTCATTTGGTATGAGATAATTTTGTTTTTAATTTATTGAATTTAGGATTAAAATATTGCTGGGGTAGGGAATTACACTACTTTGTTTCAGGTGGTAGTGAAATCATCTCTATCAGACAGAATTACGAAACCACAAAAAGAAGACAGTGAGTTGTAGAAAAAGATAAAATTGGTTCGCAAGGGTAAGTTACCTGAATTTAACATTGATAAATAATATGTTTTGAGGATTGGAAAGAGATTATATGTTCGTTGTGATTAAAAGTCTATGAATTAGTTATTATATAAAGCTTATAGTTATCTATTTTCATTTCATCTTGGCAGTACTAAGATATACATATATCTTCTGGTGTATTACTGGTGGGATGGAATGAGAAGTGATATTGCTGACTTTACCCTGAGATGTTTGATTATTCAACAGGTTCAAGGAGAGCGGTCATTACCAAAAGGGATTCAATAGCCTTAGTTAGTTCCAAAGTGGTAATGGGAAAATATATCCCAATATTTCATGGTGGGATTACCAAATAATTCTTGAGGTAACAATGCATTCTGGGTCATTGTTGATCGATTGATTAAATTTGCTCATTTTCTTTTTATTCGTGATACTCTATCTCTAGATCAACTTTCTCTATTGTATATTAACTATACAATCAGGTTACATGGAGTTCCCCTCTATATTGTATCAGATCGTGATCCTAGGTTCATTTCTATCTTTTGAAATAGCCATCAAAAGACTTTGGGTATTGAAATAAATTTTAGAACAGCTTCTCATCTGCAATCAGATGGACAGTCAGAACAAAAAATTCAGATTTTGGAAGATATGATGCATGATTTTTCAATGGTTTACCAGGGATTTTTGGAACAACATATCCCTTTGGTTGAGTTTTCTTATAATAAAAGTTTTCATTCCATCTAACAAATGGAACCATTTGAAGAATTATATGGAAATAGGTGTGGAACTATGTCTTTTTGAGATAAAGAAGGTGAAAGTACGTTTGTGGGACCAGAATTGGTAAAAGAGCTGGCAGAAAAAGTTCATTTGACTCATAAGCACTTGAGAACCGCTCAGAGCTGGCATAAAAGATATACAAATAACTATAGGAATGTTTATTCTTTCAATGTAGGTGATCATGTCATTCTCAATGTATCTCTATAGAAATTTGGGATGCATTTTAGTAAGAAGGGAAAGTTGAGTCCAAGGATCATTGGACCCAATGATATCTTGGAGAAAGTTTGATCAGTTTTCAATAGAGTGACTTTAGCTACTTGTTTATCCTAGGTACATAATGTTTTTCTTTTTTTAATGTTGACAATTTATATGCCAAATCCATCTCATGTTTTGAGTCCAAAGGTAGTCTAGCTGGAAGATAATTTTTCTTATGGGGAACAAGAAGTCCCGATTCTTGATTGTAGAGATCATGTGTGGCATAATAAATTAATTAATCCAGAAATGGTTTTGTAGAAATATCATATCATTTTAGAGGGAACATGAGAATCTATAAAGTCTCTGAGGGAGAAATACCCTCACTTATTATGTATGTAAATAAAATTGCGGGGACACAATTTCTGAAAGGTAGGAATGATGTAGCATCCCATGTATTTATAAAATAATAATTTTTCGTATCTATTAATATTTTATAAGAACATATTAATTTTATGTTAATGAGGACACATTGTTCGATAGTGTTATCGACAGACAACAAATAGTTTCTCTGAAATCATACGTTGTATAAAATTATTTGTTATACTGAAAAATAACACAATAATATTATTATTCATATTTTAAATAGAAGTTAAAACAAAGACATTGTAATGGTGAGAATAAACAGAACTAACAAAAATATGATTATACACGTATGTTATATGTTTTTAAATTTATCTAATAAATATTTGAGGCTTAAAATGAGAATTAATCCAATATTAAGCATAAAATTATCTAATATTTTTAAAAGTCCATTCTACAACCTTTTAATTGGAGAAATTTTTTTAAATATTTTTTTTTGTGAATTTTATATGTTCAATTTGAAGAAAATATTCTTCTTTATAAGAAGAACATAAAAATTTACTTTGGATGAAATTAATTTAATTTTCTAATAAAGTCTATTTTTAATTAATAGTGAAACAAATACTGCATTTCAATTCAAAAATAAATTTTCTTATAATTTATATATAATGTTATATTGTCATTTAAGTAGTTTTAATGTATAATTATATTTATGTTTTAAAATTTAATTGAATTATGGTCATTGGAAGTAATTTCACTTTATAATTTGACAAAAACACAAGTCAATCATTTGGTAGTTTTTAATTCTTAAAAACATATTTTTGGTTTTGACAATAGGAATTAATTTTAAATTAATTAGTACAGCTTCTGTGTTTTCAATTTCGAAAAATGGATTCCAAATTTTTAATCATATGTTTCAAATTATGTAAAAAGTTACCTTTTATTTTTTTGACATTATGAATAGAATCATCAGTAATTATTTTATTTACAATGGTAAAAGGGTAAATCATGAAAATAAGGCTAAAAATATAATAATAATAATATTAAAATATATAAAAACATTTCATAATCCAACTGTATTAGATATGTCTCACAATGGGTATCCTTGTATTAATTTTGGGACCCCAAGGATCTACACGGGAGTGATAATGACATTTTATAAGAATTAATTTAATGTAAAGAAAAATATAACATACTCATGTATCTTTTCTAAAAAAATTATATGGGGTTATATAATAGATCTCTATGAATCCAAATAGTCATTAAAAATATAAAAAATACTTCCTACATCATGATATTTTTTTATAATTTTGATACATTAAATAAATAAATTTACACATGACACAATTGTGATGTTGTGATTACTTTATTTATAAAATATTCAAATAAATGATATTATAAATATTAAAATAAAAGTAATATGAATATTTTGATTCCATCCATGAATTTTATAAATGATATGGACACATTATAATTGAGTTAATTACTTTTTCTAAGGAATCACATTCTTATGACTATAACAAAAGTCAATTAATTTAGAGTGTAAAAATTAATATAAATGATTTTAAAAAAAATACTATTTATTTAAATGATATAATAATCCTAAATTTCTAAGATTCATCCAACTGACATATATAAGGTTAAAAATATGATTAATGACCCACTTATTGTTCTTTTTAAATTTTATAGTTATTATAACTACCATATATTATATAAATACAAGAAGACATGGTAAGAGTTAATGTTTTTAACCAAAGGTTGAAGCCAAAAGATAAGGTTATCTTTGTGACCTAAGAATGTCTAAAACCTATATGTTGAGATGTTTTAGACCCAAAAGAATCATAACATTGAAATAAATGACTTAGGGTCCAATTGAAACTGAAAGTCAATTTATAATAAAATAATACTTTAAGATATTCTTTAAGTGCCCCTCGTCCCTCTTATAAATGGCCACCACCTTTCCCGCATACTCCAAATATTCAACCCCATTTCCCGTCCTAATTCTGATTAAATAGTCTCTAAAAATCTCCCCTTTCCCCTAGAATCCTTACCTTTGGTAAAAGGAAATTCAAGAAGGCCTTTTTGCGTAAATCAAAAGAAGTTACCCGATATTGTGGTAACATGTTCTCTTAAGTTCCTTTAATATATTTTCCTTCTCCACTCAATATGCCCTTCTTATTCATTGATTATACAGATACACCAGAATACTCAATATACGAGTATGTTTTTATGAGAAGGATTTGAACCACATTGACACACACCTCCATCTAATAGATACGAACATATTGTTTCTGTGTAAGGTGAACTATTGCCTCATGGAATGATGATTGTTCTATTTTCCACTACCATCTCTTATGGTGGCATTTATGATGGCAATATTTTTATATATAATATATAATATATTTATGTTTTATATGTTCTTATTTATTTTTCATTTAAAACATACCATTATTCTTTCCATAATATGTAAATATGATAATTTCATTTTAGGATGTTCAGACTACCACCCCCCAAAGTGATATATCTTGTTAATTCCATTCAATGAACATATTAATAAAGGAATTAAGGAACTTATGTAATATATATAACATTTATATTATAATGTAATTAAAATATACCTATGTATCATTTAGTTTTCATTCATTTAAATATGAAAAAAATGAAAGTAGCATGCATGCGTATGTCCAACATAGCAACTCCCTGAACGGTGCATTTAATTTCTTATCTTCAAATGTTATGAAATATTATTAATAAATATATATTTTATATTTATGATATTTATATCATTAATACAATTCATTAGATAATTTACTTTTTACCAAATGGATAATATTTTATTATAACAAGTTCTTTTTTGACTCAAGTACCGAACGTCAACAAAACAACAGATATGAACATGAATAATGATATGATTGTTATTTAAAGTTACTAAGTGATATAAAAGGAATAATAAAAATGAAAAATTTTCTAATAAAATTATTAATTTAAATAGGTTTATTATTTAGGAATATAAAGAATTAATTAGACCAGTAGGCCTCAAGGAAAAGAACTTTCTCTCAATCTCCTTTCATTGAGGCATATTTTGGTTTATACACGACCTTATTTTATAATATGTATAATTATACCCTTTTTATTTTAATTTTATTCAATTGTTGTAAAAATTAATATTTTTTTATGAAGTGAATTACTAAACTACTAATGTAATGTTTCTTTTTAACCTACACGGTCACAAAGACCTTTTCATCATTGTGAGCATTATTTGATATTCGGAATCCTCAACAAGCCATACTTTTTTTTAAAATGGAAAATAAATAACAGATACCCTATTTACGTATTTTCGTATTGGATATGGTTTTTATAAAGCAATGATTATTTCAATATCTTAAAATGATATATTGTGATTTTTATGTGGAAGTATTATCTTTATTTTATGCTTGTTTTGTGTTTTATGATTACGTAATGGTTCTTGGGAATTTTTTACGTATACAGGTTGTTCCATGAAAAACTGATGGTTGGTGAGCCCGAGATAGCTCTCTAATGAATTGTGTAATGTGACAAATGTGAAATTCAATTTTTCTTATAAGAGATCTAGAGAATATAATATGGTGTGTATTCAAAACATAACTCATAATGTAGCTGTGAAAGCTACACTGTAAGTATGTTTTGGATTCCACAAGTTACCTTTATGATTTATGATTTCTACGAGTAAGTCATAAATATTATGATTTCATGAGTAATGTTAAATAGAATATGTATTATGAGTGAAAAATATGATTTCATTGAATTTTATGTATTCATGGACTAATGTTTTAATAAATTATTTTATATCCATTATTAGGATTTTATTATCATCCCATGTTTTTGAAATTTTTTCATAGTATATAATGAAGTGTAAGAGAAATGAATAATTCAAGAATATTTTTATCACGAAAATAATTCTTATTTATTAAGGAGTCTTATTATTATAAAAAGTGGATAGAGTATAAGTGTCTAATTTGTAATATGTTGAGATTTAGTGTATAATTTATTTCCTAATTCTTTAAAACTCTAAACCTGAAAAGATACTCAATATCAATACTTAACGTAACTAAAGATAATGTAATGTTTAAGGAATTGACATAATAAAAAGGGTAATAATTAAAATGATATATATAGTATATTTATAGACATTTAATTATGTTATAAATTAGATATTAAGGTATTTTATGTCACATATGTTTAATTGAAACCATTCTTTATACAATCCATGTATAGTGTGAATGAATCAAATCATATGGAAGGGGTAGTCATCCACGCTTCTTCAATAGATGTTATCAGATTAATGTAAATAAGAAATTAGTAATGGTATGAGTAATAAAAGGATTAAAAAAGTATAAATAAAAAATATATAACATATATAAATTGATTTTCCATTGTAGTGTCCCACCAAGAATGTTGGTAAATAAAAAATGAACAATAATTGTTTCTTGAGGCAGTAGTTCTCCATACAATGAAATAGTATGTTCGTTACACGTTATATGAAGGTGTGTACAGGTATAGTCTTGAGAATTTAAAAAAATAATAATAATATATATATAATTAAATTTTATATAATAAATTAATAAATATATTTTAAGAGGTGCCGAATGAAAATTGTTCTACAGATCTTTAGAGAAGTCGTTACCTCTTAATCGGGTAACATATTTTTGTTTTATCAAAGGGATTATTTACAAGTCCTTATATCAAAAGGGAGGACTCATGGTCTAGGGTATGGATTTGGGGATGATATTGGGATTATCAAGACATAATCGTAGTTGTGTAATAGGTGTGTGGAATGGAGAGATGTGGTGGACTTTTTTAGAAGAAGAAATGGACACACTTAGTATTTTGAAAACAAGGTGTACCCAAATTATTAAAAAACAAGTCATAAAAAACTCATTAATGAATGGTTAATAAAGAAATTAAGGCCATAAAATGGGTTTTGGATAGGTGGAATGGTCATTTGGGCCCATAAGTCAAATGTATAATCCTTTATTAAGCTCAATTTTTTCATATTAATTGTAATTACTTTTAATCTCTTCCACTAATATTTTTGACAATAAAATTATTCCTATTAGATATTATAAATTACCATAATTTCAAATATGGTATCCATTTTTCAAAATTCCAACCATAGAATTTTTAGAAGATGATTTAAATTTATTCCCACAGGCAGGATGACAATATATGTTATTAAAATTAAAATGTCTAAAAGTTTCTTATTTTTTTATAATTAATAAAAATGTGAAATTTATTATAATTAAAGGAAAATTTTTAATTGAAAAAATAGTATGTAATTAAGAATTAAAACAAATTAAAAATATAATTTAACCATTTATATAATTTATATAAAAATGCATTTTTGAACTAAAATTTAGAATTTTTTACTATTGATAAAAAATTAATATTTTTCCAAGAAATATATAAAATTCACCCTAAGAAAATTTTTATGTTTCTCATTAATAGAATAATATTATTTTCAAATATTAAATCATTTAATATTTCAAAAATAGTATTTAAAATTTGTTCACCACTAATAGGTAGTAAAATTTCCATTATAAAAATATAGGGTTGTATTTGTGAAATTGGGTTTATTGTTATCTTATAAATATTAAACCAAATTGATAAACATAAAAAACAATTATTGAATATATAGAACATATAATTCATTAAAATAATTAAAAACTATCATTAATTTTTCTTAATAAGATAGAACACGTTTTGAAGAATATAAATAATAATATTGTTTTATATCATATTGGTTCTTATTTTCATTTCTCATTATTTCGTAGCCAATGAATTAATTTTATATTTATATAATACTAAAATTTTCATAAGATAGTTTGTTGTATTCATAAACTCTGACATAAAATCAATGTTATGTCATATTATATTTAATAAAAATAATTTAATAATATATAATTGTTTGGTGAAAATCCATCTTGATTGTATTGCAAGCCATCGAAAAAGGTTTCTCTTTTGTGTAACACAAGCTATCGAGGAGCACATATCTTGCCTGAAACACAAGATATCTTAGGGTTTTGGGCTTTATAATCATTGGAATATATTAAATTTTGTTTAGATAATAAATATATTATAATGCATCAGGTAAATATATTCCATTTTTACACATGGTGTTTCATGTCATACATGCTATTGAATACGATGTTTTACTTTAGAATTTATGTGTGTTACATTATCCGCACCTTAATTAAATTGAATACTTGCAATTCAAACTCAATATTTGCAATATATTGTTTTATATTTCCAACATTGAAATCCTACATCGTGAGAAGTGTTCATAAAACATCATCCAGAAAAGAGATAAGGGGATTTAAAAAGGTCACATGGAATAATATATAACTTGGTCTCCAATTATGATCCCATTAGATTCATGTATAGATACATACGTGGTGGAAAAGCATAAATATTTATAGGGTGTGAATGATGTCATCAATCCCAAAAAATTGAATGATTGATAGAAAGTAGAGATCCTCAATGTTATAAATCATTGACGATTTGGAAGAACATCGACTCAACAAAAAATGAGGTATTAATAAAACATTTTATGTCAATGTAATTTTCATAATGTTTTAAAATATCCATACATTATTGGTTTCAATTTCATATCAAAAATCCAAAATTTTGGATGTTCTTTGATCAAATTATAATTAATCCCTTTACAACCATAAATTAAATACCAAAAATGAATTTTTTATGTTCTAAGAAATATAAGAATCTTTTAAAGGATCATAAGGCCTATAAAAGAGTAAAAACTATAAAAAATATATTTAACTATCCTCAAAAACCAATTTTCTTCAAAGATTAATCTCTAATCCTCTAAATTTAATATATTGGTTCATGATTAACATTTATTCTTCATATTTATTAACTAAAAACATTGTTAAATTGAGTAGGACATTACATAAGTTAGTGGTTGTCAAGAAACCCTTATCGTCATTTGGTCATGGGTTCAAGACCTGCACCCTTGCAGGATTTTATGATTTGTCCCCCAATTTAGTGGTTTTTCATTTATAAATCCAAATTAATTTATCTCCCAAAATAAATATGATGGAAATCCTAGAAATAATGTTAATCACTATAAAATATTTTAACTATGTTTTTTAATACAAACTCAATACATAAATACTTCATCTAGTAATTTGCACATAGGTGCTTTATTGGTCTATAAATAATACATAATATCATTTATAAGACCATATGTTCAATCTAAAACCCCTTATGTTAAATCTAGTTTACTTATTATATATTCAAATCCTTCATAATGGCTTATAATGAAAATGTAATTTATCCTAAGCATGTTTCCCAAGAGTATCAAACCAGGAGCGTAGTAATGCCCATATTCATTTACCAGGTTTCCCTGAGTCAAGATCAAAATACCTTATGGGATTTATTACTCATTGGTACATCTATTCCAGAACCATGTCGACTTTTAGTATCAAAATAGAGATGTATTTCTGGTAAAACAACATGATCATTATCTAACCGAACATTATGTTGTTAATCTATACTTATTTAATAATTCTAAAATACGGTTATTTTTTTAAATCGAAATTTTCTAAAATATAGTTCCCTTGGTTTCTAATGAACATTAATTGGCATTAAATTTGGAGACCTGACCCTAGAAATCCAAGAGTGAGTGTATTAAACTAATTATATTAGAACGATTAAATAAAATAAATACGAAAAGGACATATCAGTTTACTAGTATTGGTAAATCAAATACAAAAATGTGTATTGTATTATATATTAAAATATTAACTACAACATATTTTTTTTTATAAATAAATAACATTGAGAATAACATTAGTCCTTCTAGGATATCCTTGATTATCCTTTATAGTATGTTTCATGGATTTATGTGGAATGAAACATAATATGGGTGCGATCAAATTCTTAGTAAGATTAAAATATTGAAAAGTCATAATAAATGAATGAGAATAGTCAATATGGAATGGTAATGACTAGAAGAACAATCCATTCAGATAAACAGATGAGGGAAAATAAATAGGTAAAGGAATGAAACTAAAAGGCATGTCATTTAATCAATGAACTGAAAATAAAATTTATCCATAGATATGTTGAATAAAAATATTTGGGATGAATAACTACTGAAACAAAATGAGGGACGTTCTTTATTATTGGATTCCATGTTTCTGAGGTACATAGAACCAGTTCTATCAAGAAAATTCATAAGATTGTTTATCTATTCAGTTAAAACCAATCAAAGGTGGATATAAAACTATTTATTCTCTTGAGATCATAGATCCATATAGGGGATTTCATTTCTTAATGCCAAACCCATAGAGAATACCTTAAATGATACAAAACTCCTGTCTCACATACCCAAAAAATTATTCATATCGAATAAATTATATTAGTTATAAAATATGAATATTGAATAATGTATAAAGATATATTATTATTTCACCAAATAATAAAATAACATTACAAGTAAAAATCTTTTGAAAAATGGTGTATTATTTTTGAAATGAACATATTCATGAAAAATTATTTGTATAATGAGAGGGAAATTCGAGGTTCAATGATCATATGAGATTGAATATTTCAAAAGGGCTAAAAATGAGTCACAGATGTGAATTTGAATTATATCCTTGGAAAAATAATAATTAATAATTCATTGGAATAATATGGATTATATCCATAAAAAATCGTATACGATGTAAAATAAATGGTTTTGTTGTGGATAAATTTAAATTTTATACAAATATCTTAAAATCATTTTTGTGGAAAATATCGTTTTGTTTTCAAAAATGCTTTGAAAATCTATTTCTATGAAAATAACTTATAATAAATTTTCTTTAAAATGTAACATTTTAGACCTGACATGGAAGATTAAAATAAATTACTATGAGTAATTCCATACTTAATGTACGAGTTAAAAGAAAATTCCTTTTTCACGATAAAAGGATTGAAAATTCATTATTTGGATTGCGACAAGTATATTCCTTTGAAAATAATATAAAAAAACTAAAATTAAAAATAACTTTACAAAATCATTTTTAAATATTTTTTAAATAATTTTAATAAGCCATGGTTTTGATATGAATATAGGTTCTTAGACTTAAGAGAGAAACAATGTTAAATTTTCTAAAACATTTTGAGTACCAAAGTGTTAAATAATGGTACTAATGCATGAAAATATTCATTAATAACCATAGGAAAAAAAATTAACGGTTTTATTGAAAAATGAACATATAATTTCCTCGAATGGAAAATCAAATGAAATATAATTACTGTTTTTGTTGAGGAAAATCACCATTAAACATTCGAAAGTCTCATATACCACATTGAATCATTTTAAATCATAAACCACATTAGGATTAAAATTATAATATCCTAAGAGTAAGTTGATTCATGATATATCATGTAAAAAGGGAGCATATACACCATAGAAATGAAACTAGGTGAAAAAAATAAGTCTCAATGTAATGTAAATTTAGATTAAATCCCTTGCAACTGTGGTTACATATGAATTAGAAAACCAAAAGGTAAAATTCATAAAATGAAAAATTTAAATACCATAAAATAAAAATAAAATTAATGATACTTTATGTCAATTATATAGCATGTACATAGTATATAGGATATTATGTTCCCAACAATAATGTATGCCTCATAAAAATAAATGTGATACAAGAATCCCTTTCCTTATTTTTACATACGGGTGAATTTTCTTTGACATCCTGAATAATAAAGTTATTTTAAATATATAATTTGTTGAGAAAATTATTAAATTTTTTCATTAATTTTATTTCACTTATTACCATGCTATATACAACTATGTAATCAATTACAATTACAACTGGTGTTTTGACCAATTTTGGTTTATGTGTCAAAAACAGATTTGGTAGGTCATCTATGGTAAAAAAGGTAATTTTATATCATATCCAAAATAATTATAATCACATAAATCAACATTAACATTATTTAATATTATTTTAAAAAATAAACTAACATTATAATCATGGAGATTTTAGACCATACAAATGAATGAGTAATGTTCCCATCATTCAATGATAATTATAGAAATAAGGTAAGTAACACAATATCATTACAAAATTATACTTATATCATAACTTCTATATTATTTAATAATATATATTTTTATATATAAATATTTTTATGTAAAATTAATCACATAGTGTTAAGGAGGTTTTAGTCCACACATCCACAAACGACGTTGTCACATTTAAAGTGTTTGAATGTGTAATAATGAATATGATATATATATATATATGTTGTATATTCTGAAATAGGTAATTATGTCAAGTATTTCACATATTGTTTTTATATTAAATATTTCCAATTTAATAATTCCTTAATATATTCTATGTATTGAGTGAATGAATAACATCACTTTAAGGGGGTGGTAGTCTACATTTCCTTAAACGATATAATATTACTAATGTATGATAGAAATTATTAATGGTATATATCATAAAATAGTTAAATAAGTATAAAGAAATTGTAAATATAAAATTTACAATATATAAATATAATGTTCTTAATAATTTTCCACCATGAATTTTGGTAAAGGAGAAATGAAAAATCATCGTTTTGTGATGTTGTAGTTCGTCGTACACAGAAATAGTCTGTTTGTAACCAGTTAGATAGAAGTGTCTATATTTGTAGGAATAAACCATTAAATTAAATCATACTGTTATATTTATTATACTATAGTTTTTATATAAAAATATATGAAATATATTTTATGGGGTGGAGAGAATAAATGAATCTAGAGAGCTTGAGAGAATAGGTTACCTCTTAATCATATAACTTCTTTTAGTTTGTATCAAAAGGCTTCATTGGATGCAATTATACCTAAATAGAGTATTCATGGTCTAGGGGATGGATATTTGGAATATATTCGGGTAGATATAGTCTGAATCTTAGTGGTTTGAGAGGTGTGAGGAATGGGGAGAGGAGGTTGGCATTTATAGTGCTGGAAAATGACTTGGTATTTTGTAAACAAGTTATGTGTACCCATATTTTTACTAAAACAAATCATCAAAAACCATCAAATCTCAATAATAAATTGTTATGTGACGAATTATTTCTATCCAATGGGTTTTAGACATGTGGAATGGTCATTTGGGCCAGTAAGGTAAATGTTTAGTTCTTTATTAAGCTTAATTTTTCCATAATAATTGGAAGTACTTTTATTCATATTCATTAAAATTTTGGGTAGAAAAAATTTGGCCTAATTAAAAATTAAAAATTATAATTATTCAATGTATTTAACAATTTTTTTCATATTATTATAATATTAGTGGCACAAGTCTATTTAAATATAATCTCACATGCTGGACAACATGGAATGTTTTTAAAGAAAAAACTTCCAAACATTTTCTATGTTTTTATAATCAATATCAAAGTGAAATTTATTCCCATTACACAAGTTTTATTAATTTTTAAATAAATTATATAATTATGAAATTAAACTAAAAAAAATATAATTTGACCTTATAAATAAATTAGATGAAAAAGAAGGTTTGAACTATAATTCATTATTTGTAATGATTAATTAAAAAATTATATGTTTTTGAAAAATATAAAAAATTAACCATAACTTTATTTTTATACTATTATTTCAAAGATTATGTTTATTTTGACAATTTAAACCAATTATGGTGTCAAAATGAATTTTTAATATCAGTTCTCCATTAAAAGGTTGTAAAAGTGCCTTTATAAAAAATCTGGTTTTTACATGTGAAATTGTGTTTATTATTATCTTATGTGTGTCAAACCTAACTGATGAATATAAAAAATATATTTAAATAGATAAAATATTTTTTTAATTAAAATAATCAAATAAGTGTAATTAGTTATTATTATTATTACAAAAATCATTTGGAAGAATTTAGATACTAATATTTATTTTTTATATCCAATTAGTTCTTATTTTAATTTCTCATTAATTAATAGACAATGAATTAATTTTATATTTATATAAACAAATATTTCCATACATTATTTTATAATATTTCTAACCTCTAACAAAATATCTAGGCTATATCATATTATATTAAAAAAATAATATTTTAATAACATATTATTGTTCAGTAAAACCCGATCTTGTGTGTAACTCATGGCATTGAGGAAGGTCGTTATAGCGTGTAACGTAAGCTATCGAGGTAGGTCCATATTTCATGTAACAGAAGCTAAATTGGTGTTTTGTTAAATAAAATATATTAAATATATAATCTTAATTTAACATAGTAAATATATTATAATTTATGGAGTTCATATATTCCCTATTATTATATTGTGTTGTGTGCCATATATGCTATTGACTACAGATTTATACATTTGAATTTTGGGGTGTTAAATTATCTCAGATGAACAGTAAGGGTAGACATTATAGATATAAATATATGATCGTTTGAAAATATAGCATAAGAATAAGGGTTTGTGATGATGAACATAACATTCAATGTTCATTCATAACCTTTCATTGATTATAAACATGATTCAAAAAATAAAACATTATTCTTTGAGAAAACATTATCCATGTGAGTGATAAATCATCATAAATCAATCAAGAACCATAATACCATGTCATTAAGGTGTGGTACTATCAAAAATATAATAATCCATTTCATTTTACAAGGTTAAATACCATGAAAATAGACATAGACAGTGATTAATTACCATATGTTACGCATTATGGATCAGCTCACACCTGTTTTCCAAGGTGGATCTTGATGCACCTATTTCTCAGAGAGAATTATGATTCAGCTCTTTCCCATTGTGTAATAAACCCATAAACGCGTTTTCCCATTATTATATCAGGATATATAAATTCTAAACAAATTTATTAAAGGGAGATATAGCTCCCATCCATCTTGGGTTAAAATGAGACAAATGTCATAGTTTATAATGTAATCGATGTCTTCAGTTATTACATAACCACCATTATATAATTAAAATAATTAATTATGAATTCCCTAACATCTTAAGAAATTAATAAAATTAAAAAACCATGAAAATAAATTGGTCTAAAATATATCATTATAACATTACCTATACATAGTAAATAAGTTTCATAATAATATCATCATTTTATCAAAGCATAAACCAAGGAAAAAGAAGTTGTTTTGACAATAATTTTATCATGGTTTAACCCATGAAAAAAGAAGTGTATTTTATATGAACATAATCATGGTATAAAAAATGATTGTTAATTGATTTTTTAAACACCTTGTCATCATAATAAATAACCATCTTGAGAATGAATAAGAATATTATTCGTGGATCATATCCAAAAAAGAAACATTATCATCTAAGGATACCATCTTATATGAAAAATTATTTTTAAAGACCACATGGAACATTTATAAAGGATAATATATTTTCATTAAAAATCAATTTCTAAAAATGAAATATCATAAAATATTTTTGAAATCCTTTTCATTGAAAATAACCTTAAAACAAATAAAAGAATATTTAAAATAAATTTAAACATTTTTTTGTGTGGAATATATAATTTCCTCATTGAAAAAAATAGAATAAAATATTTTTTTCTGGAAATATATTTCATTAAAAATAATGTTTAGAAATTATAATAGAATATTCAAAGGGGAACTATATACACATCATACAAGAACATAGGTTTATAAAATAACTTATGTCTCAATGAAATACATTTGAGATAGAAATCCCCTTCCCACTTTCGTAAAATTTGAACCATATACCCTATTATAGATAGATAATCATATTGATATGAAAATAAAAAAAAATTAAGGAGTATTATAAAAAAATACTTTACAAATATATACACCTAATAAAATATACAATTAGTGAATATGGATTTTTTATTATAAAAAATAAAAGTCAGATAGAAATTCATTTCTATAAGTATCGACTACTTTATTACACAATAAATATATTTTTGTTATAATATATCACATAACCATAAATATATATGTATAAAATTATATATATATATTTTCTAATTAGAGAAATTTATTACATATTTATTAACAATTCTTCGTTAATGTCACATTTTGGGTAGTAATGGATTTGGTTTTCATGTATGTTTTTTATTTTTAATTGTTGGATCTATTACTTTTTTCAGGGTTACATCATCTCAACAAGGTTAAGAATGATATAAATATATTTTAGGTTCATTATATATGTATTTATAGTATACCATAAATGAAAGCGATAGAAAAAAAAACCATTTATGGAGATGGTAGGTTATGCATATACATGAATGTTGTTTATATTATCATGAAAAAATAAATAACTAATATTTAATAATATATTACTATTAAATAAAAAATATTGTGTTATATATATAACATATTTTTATTAAACGCAACCTTATTACCATTCATGTAAAGCATGAGCGAATCCCATCACTTTTCGATGCAATAGTCCATTGTACACACAAACGATGTTATCACATCCCATGGAATGGAATGTAAGAAGGAAAATTTAATATCATTAATCAAGAAGAATAATAATACGAAAAATATAATATATATTAAATAAATCTACTATTATAGTCAGTTGTGAGATGTGGTGATAGGGAACAAATAACATTGGCTCGTGAGTTGGTAATCCATTGGGCACAAAAATACTAATCTGTAACCCATTTTATCAGAGAGGACAAGGTTTTAGTTTATTAAATTAATATAATAGAATATTGTTATATAAAATATAATTTTTTTATATATACATTTTTATTAACAATTTAAGGATGTTGAGGAAGAAATAAACCAAAACACATGATTAGGGGCACTACCTTTTCTTCAGACGACTTCATTATATTGCACCAAAAGGATTTTTAGTATGGATTTATAGCCAAGAAAATTCTTACAGTACTGTATCAGGAAATTTAGGAAGTTATTTTCTCTATTATTTTCCCAAACAATTTGTTTTGGAAGTTTGTATAGGAGAGGAGATGGGTTTTCCTTTTATATGTGAGGTGAGTGCCACACCTATAATTTTTTAAAATAAAATATTTTATGAATATTTTTCATAGGAAAAAAGGATAACATGTGTTATTGTATATAAATTTAATGATATACGGTCTAAATATTTAATTAATATTGTAGTTGTAAATGTTTCATGTCATTTAAACCCTTATTTGTTTGGTTCAACCCCTAGTAAACCCATTTTAACCATAACTGTGGTAAATAATTTTTACTATTTATTGTGATAAAAAAAATTATTTCACCATTTTACATGATATAAATTATTACTTTTAATAATTTTTAATCCATTATTAAAAATACCATTCCTATAGGTCAAAAAAAGATTTTAAAATTAACCCCACAAACGTGATGAGAAAATGAGTTTTCAAGGAGAAAATGTACAAATGTTTTTATTAATAAATTAAATACTATAGTTATTCCAATGTAATAAATTATATTAATATATATAGTTTAAATAAAAAGTCTTTTAAAACAATCTTATATCATTTATGTTTTTAAAAAAAATTAAAAAAAATTAAAATTCTTTATAAAAAAATTTGTTTTCACTATTTATCGAAACATTTATCATATTATAGAATTATAAAAAATTATTCCGAAGATAATGTTAACATTAATATTTACAAATTAAAACTAATTTTCAAAATTAATGTTTTTATTAGTGTCAAAATTATTGTGCATGATAGGATGAATTTTTTTAAAAAAAATACATTTTTAATCAAAAATAGTATTTATTGTTATAACATCTATAGAAAACACATAATATGAAAGTTAAACATTTTATCGAATATATAAAATTTTAATTTCAGTAAAATAATTTATATAAAGTGGTTTATTTTAATTTGTTGATGTAAAATGCATCTGTTTTCATAAAAAATATCTTATTAGAAAAGCATTTAAATTATTTTGAAGTAATTTTTAATTTCATTTATAATTATTTGGACATCAAAGAATTCATTTTATAAAAATATATAAACCATATATTATACATAATTTATTTAATTCTATTCATACCCCCCATTCCATTGGATTGGTGATAACTTTAATATTAAGTAACTATATTTTTTTAGTATGACCTGTTTCTTTCAATCATAGTGTATCATGTAATGAAATATTCCACTAGTGTTACATGTAATAGTAAATCTCAAAATGATTAAATAAATTTGAAATTAATATTTCCAAAAAATTCACGGTGATATAAATAGATTTATTATATTATTCAATAATATATCCATCGAAAAAAGTTGGGTGGTGCTATAAGATATGTACCTAGTATAACATATGGAGAATATAATATATTGATATAGTTTATAATTACCTTTTGAAATAATTGGATAAATAACTTGAAAAATAAGATGGAATAACCCCTTTATTTATAAAATAATTAATAAAAACATTTATTTGTTAACCCATTTAAAAAAATGAATGTAAAATTCAGTGAGAATAAATTTCATAATGGTGAAAAAATATGTTCAAATAGAAATATGTTAAAATTAGAATCTAGAAAGTATTTTTTAATATTATCTTCAAAAAAGAGCTTACTTATAACATAAGAAATTTATTTTTTAATAGTTGAAGTAATATTTTTTAAAACATTTAGTTTTAAAAATAATATACATCAATGGAACCTTGGAAATCATAATTTTTTATCTATGGGAATATATATTAGATGAAAAAAATAAAATTATGAAATAAAAACCTATTTTTATATTTTAAAATACCATTTTGGAAAACCCACATAAATAAAATAAGAGATAAAATAATAGTTAAAAATGGTAAATTGAAAATATAAATGTCACGTGAATTAATTCATAATTATGAATCAAAATAAAGAGAATATTAGTGGGAAGATAAAATATTTATATATAGGTGAAATCATCATCAAAGTGGATTTCAATTATTCTCAACCATGATATAATTTCATGAGAAATAAATTCATCAATACAAAATATTTCAATGTAGTGTTTAATTTCACCATATAAATAAGAATTTAAATTATGTTAAATTATAAATATAATAATATATAGAACTTAAGAGCATGAATTTTATGAAGTTATCGTATAACCCAATGAAATGTTGTTTGAGTTAATAAAATATATTATGGATTAAAAATCACTTTAATTAAAAAACCATTGGAATATAAAATAATATATATTTATAAATAACATGAAATTCATGAATTTTTGTATAAAAGTAACTCATAATGAAGTAGATACATGAAAAAAACCAAACAAGTGGTGAATTTGGAATTTGTCTCAAATAATTAAAAATGAATTAAGAAAAACCCCTTCCATTCACTCCTAAATTCCATGAATGTGTATTAAACTCCATTGTAAAAAACACAACCTTATTAATCAATTTTTTACCATATTCATAAATAATACTTTTTATAAAATTTAAATATTATAATTCATTATCATCTCTTTAGCTTGTTAATTTAAATGTTAATAATTAAATGCAAGTAATTTATACTTTTCGATAAAGGGTTCTCAATGGAATTTTCAAATACAATTCTTTGATTCCAAATTCATACATACCATATTATAAAAGTTATTGAAATATTAATTACTATTTTTTCATTTCAATTTTAAAATTATAGAAACAGTGGGTATGGTTTTTGAGAACAGAATCCATAAAGAGCTTATTTCAGGTGATTTTTAACGAATAATGGCAGGTATATTAATAATAATTTAAAAATTAATATAAAAATTAATAAAGTTATGAAAAAATTTATTTTAGCATTAATGTTTAACAATATAGTAATTTTATTTTCTACAGTCATCAATGAGAGAAATGTATTCTATTTTTATTTTAGGTGGTTAAAACGTTCAAAAAATGAACTTGATGTAATCGATGTATAAATATTGCAAAAAAAAAAGAGTTTATTTTTGGAATGATATAATTATAAAATTAGAATAAGTATATTATTACTGTTTTATAATATTGTAAACCCTATTTTAATATAGTTAGATAATGAATAAAATATATGAGATATAGAAAATGAAATATCTCACTTTTTGGAGGAGGTGGTTCGTACACTCACAAGTGATGCTCTCATTTCCTATAGAACAGGAGAATGGAATGAAATAGTTCATATTTTACAAAATATAATTCATTTATAAATATAATAATAATTCATTATTTAAACATTATACCCATCCTTCTATGTTGGGGATGAAAAATAATGCACACTATTCATGGAGGTGGTAGTCCACACATATTAATGATGTTGTGTTGATTTTTATAAGTAATAGTGGGTGATATGAGGATAACGTTTATATCATAAACATAAAAAAAATCTAAATAAATTATATTGATTAAATCATGTTTTAATATATGTGAAATGTTTTAGGAGAAAGATATACAAGTAAAAATATTAAAGAGTTATTAGTACTCATGATGAGAATTCCAAAATTATCTTAATGTATTTCTAGGAAATGGAGAACTTATCCAAACTTATTGCAACTAAGGGTTTTTTATGTGGAATTGGATTTTATAGGAAGTATAATGGTTATATTTTCAACTAAATTTTTAATTTTTAGATAATATTTTTATCGGCGGTGGACAACTGATTTAATATGTGGAAGGAATGAAATGTTAATTAATTTAACTTCTTAATATATAAGGTAAAAATTATTGTCCTGAAACGTGGATTCAAAATTGATAAATAAGGGATATTAGATCTTTTTTGGTTGATACACATCTCAGAATTTATTTTTGAACCATGTTTGTAACTTGTTTTATCTATTTTACACATAGTTAAACTCTTTTAAACCTAATTTACCTTTTCTACATTAAATATATTTTTAACCTCATAAATGAATTTTTATGAATAAAATTGAAAAAAATAGATGCAAAAATTGGGAAAATTGTATTTCAAATATTGAAACCATATAGTGAAATATAATTTATATGGGTGAAAATATGTAATTTTAACATTATCAAAAAGTACACATAAAAAACATTTTTAAAAAAATTTAATTTTATGAATAAAAATTATTTTTATGAACATATATTGAATGTAGTTGAATTAAAATTAAATAAATTGGTTTAATATTACCAAATTAGGGATTTAGGTGCTAAAATTTCAATAAATACCAATTACACCTTTGGATGACAAATTAAAAGATACATACCAAAATAGTTTTTATTAAAATAAATATTACCAAATTTAAAAATATTAAACATTGGATTTGTTATCTCAGTATTGTATTTAAAGGTGAATCATTTTACTTATTAAATATTTTTTCATGAAATTTTTTATATTTATGAATTTCATACTTAGTTTATGATAATGTCATTAAATATAAAATATAAGTATAAAATGTTATCACACTATTCACTTAAAATCATCTATTTCTGAAAAATATCATAAAATTACTCAAATATATTTTTTTTCATGATGAATTGAAAAATTAAATTCTTTTAAATAATTTAAAATCATTATATTATAAAAAAATTACAATTGAATGAAAATATAAAATATAAATAATAACTACATTAATAAAAATATGATGTATTAAAATTTATATGTTTTAAATATTAATGAATATAAATTTAATATTTAATGAGGGTTGAAAAATTAGTTTATATGTTAAAATATCACATATTATCACCATTATCTTTTTATAGTGATCAATTTAAATTATTAAGATAAAATATATAACAATTTAGGAATGGTTCATTGAAAAAATGTCTTTTGGTGATAAATAGTTTTAATCACATTCCATTAATTATTTATCATCTAACTATTAAATTTAAAAAATTAAATAGTATTAAAATAAATATATCATTTTTAAAAGATAACAATAATATGCATGGAAAAAAATATATGTTTTAACAAATCATTAAATTATATTTCATTTACATGAGGTTCTATTCTCATTCTAATTTTCTTATTGATGTTCAAAATAATGTTTGATGATATTAATAAGGTATTTTTTGGTTCATTTTAGTTCTATGTTGCATTTAAAATGATATATTAAATGGAATACTTAATGTTAAAATATTATTTAAATATTTGGTTGTTACAATTACAATAAATGGAACAACAAATATTGAGAGTTATTCATATGTGGATGTTCGTGAATATCAATGTACATTCACCTATAATGCAATGGGCCAAAATGTTGTCATCAATATACATTAGTGAAACATAAAAAGAAAAAAGATACATTGTATAATGAGGGTGATGCATATATAGAGATTTGGTAAGTGGAAATATTTTGGAAAAACCATGGACATAAGTTAAATGAATCATATTATATTTAATTATCATATTTTAGAAATTAAACATTTATATTAGTATTTTAAGTGAAATAAGATTCTCTAAAATAAAATTCCAATACAAAACCAAATTTTTGTAAAAAACCTAAATACCTTATAGAAATATAATTTGAAATTTTTTTGAGTGATGAGTTATCAAGGCCTATAAAGAATTGATTATTAGGACCAACACAAGATGATATTAAAAAACAAGGTAACCTAAAGAAAGGGGGTGAAAAAAAAAATTCACATATATTTTGTAAAACTCAATATCATCATCGACACCAATAATTAATAATAATATTCAATCAATTAATTATATACATGAATGATTGAAATTAAACTTATAGGGATAAAAAAATTATAGTGTAGAAATTCATTTTTCTGGGATTATGAATACATATGAATATTTAATTATATGATATTATTAATATTTTCAAATGTTTATATGTTATTAAAATTCTTATCTATAATAATACAAATCATTGACAAAAATCATTAAAATAAACAATTTATAATTTTTATTAATTAATGTTTTGGATGAAGGTATGTTACACTGAATATATGAAAATAAAAAAGAATACTACTAAAAAAATGTCAGTACCAATTCTAGTTCATATAATAATTAAAAAAAATTAATATATATTGAAATTTCCAAAATATTTTAAATGAAATATTATATTTCACTAAAAATTAATTATTGAAAGTAAATGTTTTTGTATGTATTTTTTTAGGGAGTAGTTATATGAACTAT
This sequence comes from Viscum album, assembly GCA_963277665.1. Lineage (NCBI taxonomy): Eukaryota > Viridiplantae > Streptophyta > Magnoliopsida > Santalales > Viscaceae > Viscum > Viscum album. The sequence continues at coordinate 791,216,531 of OY728166.1, forward strand.
ATCCATTGTAATATTTAATCACTCATAAAATCCAAATTTCCTTATACCATTCCATGTATTTAAAATCACAATGAGAAAATTATATCATCATAGTCTTTGTAAACGATTTTTGAAGAAATATTCATATAGTTATAGGAACAAAAATTATAATTAAACAAATCATAATGTGTCTGATTTAATAATAAACATTATTTTATTATCAAAAAAAATTCATGAGATATATACCACCATATACCTAAATAATTAAATTAAAATTTTAATGGAGGTAAATTAAATAAATTTATAAATACATTTATTCCAATGTTAAAAAAAGAGAATTATTATCCCTATAATTGAAATATTATGATGCTATAACAGGTAAAACATAATTCAAATCTGAAGGTGGGAAATAAAAATAATATTACCACCCTGTAACATTGTAGGTTTTTGTAAATTTTTTTTACACTCATAGATTACAAAAAATGAAAACAATTATACTCCACATCTATGATAAAAAATAACGGGATTAAATTTAATATTGTTAGATGGTATGACGGTTTTATTGATATTAGAATGATTGACATTTTCCCAAATTTATTATCACTTTCAAGAATACCAATATTTTAAATTAATGATAGTTAATGATTAAAATATATAATGTAAGAACAATGCAGCAGACAATAAAAAATATTCTCAAATAAATACTTATAAATTGTGATGATTTTTTAGTTGATGATAAAATACGAGGAGAGCAGAGGAATCATAAATAGAGGAATAATGGAAAATAGAGAAGGGATGATGGATACAAAAAAAGTGGAAGCACAATGATTGAAACCATTGATGGCATGAAACTGAAGTAGTTGATATTTTCATGTGAAAATAAATGGGAAACAGAAGAAACGAAACCCATGCAGTAATGAATGACATGGAATCAAACTGATTTCTACAAACCAGTGGTGATGAAATGAGAACAGAAAAACTAAAAATTTATTTCTGTTGAGTCGTTTTTGGTTTTTAGGGTATCATATTGATGTATTTTGTAACTATAAATAAAATTAGATGTGTTGGTATGTTGTTTCATGGATGTAATCAATAAATATAATAAATAGTTACATATAATTACAATACTCTTTTAAAATATATCTAATTCATACACAACCATTTTTTGAATATGAAAATTTATAATTTAAAAGGTTACTAAATACTTTATCAATTATTTTTAGTCATATATATATATATATAATGAAACAATTTTCAATTATTAATACTACAATCCAATGTAAAAACATTTGTTTTCTAACAAAAAAATCCTTTTTAACACTAAATAATTTATAAATATGTATCCTATAATTGGTATATTATTTCCTATGGTTAGATAACTCATTTAATTTTTTATTTTTAATGTTAAATGCTTATTTAATAGAACTTATAGATCATCATCTACCTTCGATGCCTTTCCATCATGATTATTCCTTGAAATTGAATTTTCACTATAAGTTATGATTGATGTAATACATTATTTCTTAACTGTGAACTTGTCTAAGTCCAAACATACTCTCACTGGCCTCTATAAAAACATGCTCACTTTATAAAATGATGTTATGAAATGGAAACTTCTTTTTGTTTAGGAAGTAACATTTATTTATATTTAATAGAAGTATTTAATGGTTGAACTAATATATCAATATGATATATTTCATTCTATTTGTTTTCTGTATTTTCAGGAAAGGAAAAGTATTCTTTAAAATATAACCCTAAAGTTAGTGGTATCAAATCTCTCAATTTTAACAAACATCCACATAAGATCTATGTTCCTAGATAATTTTTTATCATTATGTTGTTCTCAAAATATTTGTATAAAATCCAATTAATTATTATCTAGGTTTATTGAATTCATCATATAACATTGTTCATCACCAAAATTTATTATTAATAACATTTTTTATAATATTAGTGAAATGGGATAAATATATGCACTCTTTTCCTATATCTATATAATATTTATAAATTCACTTATATTCAAATTTTTTATATTCCAAATCATTTAACCATCACATTAATGAAAAGTATTGGCTTTATTAATAATTTCCTTTATATTCAACTCTTGGGTACTTAAAATACCTATAAAGTATACACCTAGTATAATATACCCTTTAACACTGAATAATTAATCACTATAATACCAGTATCTAACATGTAAATTCCATGGATTTTACATAACTACTTTAGTTATTCTTGAAAATTCAATCCTATAGAATTATCACCCCACCATTAAAACAAGATTAGGTTTCAATAAAATTTGATATATATTTTGGGTAACATTTTGGGACTCTATAACTATCTTTTCCTCTTCAGATTTGAACTTTTACCTACTTCTGGAATTAAAAAATCATATCCTTGATCACACATGCTTATTTCATATATTCTCATCACTTTAATAAAATAATGTAAAAATTTTATAAATAAATATATATATTTCTTGAACATTTAAAAAAATGAAAATTGAAGGAACTCTCTAACAAAAACAAGTGGTACGAATACCTATATGCTCACCATGTCATTTACATATAAAATCATTTTGAATATATATATGACCAGAGAATGTTTTTTATATCATTTAACACTTAATTCCATTGAATCATTAATTTAATCATCTATTTATTCTCATAGTAATGCATATTCCAGTTGTTGAAATACTTCAACACTTGGATACACAACAAAGTAATTTCACAAACACAATGAAAAAGTATTATGTAAAAACATTTCTTATCTTTGTACATGTCAAAAAATATTCTTCCATTATGCTTACCTTTTTCAGAAAATTGTCCTCACTGTTAAATTTAATGATGATGATTCTCTTATATCTATAAAAAATCCTTTATCATATGATTACCATGTTTTAAATACATTTAATAAGTTATATTTCTAAAAAATATATCCCATTAAAGTTATTACCCCCTTTTAAATCCATGGTATCCATTTATGGGACCAGACCCATAAATAACATCTTAGTGGGTCCAATTTAGTGTTGGTTAAAACTAATAATTATTTAGGAAGGTATTTATGGAAAACATTTAATATATGACCCTTGAATTGTAAAGTAGATAATAATTTTTCCAATCCATCATATGTATAAACACAACACCATTCCACAGGTATCATTCCTAAGTGATTCCTAGCTATGTTTTACCAAATGATCAAAATAATATTTTTACATTACTCTTATTTCTATAATTCATGAAATGCGATACTCTATATAAACCCAACTTTAATATGAACCAAATGAGTTTGATAATTGAGGTATTGAAATTTATTTTATTTAGAAATAATTTAACACTTAATATTTTTAAAGGGAACTTAATGTCAATATATTATATCATTTTTTCATTTACATATACGAATGGTTCTAATGATTTATTTCGGAATCCTATTTTCCCAACCAGAATAATATTTTAAATCTTTATTGAAATTTAATTTTTTATAAAACTCATAACTTGTGTTATAAAAAAAATTTAATCCAAATATCTTTAGAAAATCCAAATGAATCTCATGTATGAGGAACATGAAACAATTTCATGTAAAGTATTATAATTATTTTAAATAATTATTCCCCATAAGAGTAATCATGGAACCACAGATAGTCAACCCTCACCTTTCCCGACAACGAATAAGCCTCCAAGCTAGTGAGCATTCAATCCAAAATTGAATCTATATAGGGATAATGTACTCAATAAATAATTTAATTTTTTTCCAATTATAACAACTAATACTTATAAATTCTAATTAACTACATAATTCAAACTCATATCTCAATACAAGATAAAATAATGGTTGAAGAAACTAAATTAATTATCATACCAATATGATAATTTTTTAATGTGTGTGCAACATTTTGAAATATCGGTTTATCTCTTTAAAATAAAAAATAAACATATTCATAATATTAAAAATATATTTATGAGTAGTGTTGTTAATAAAATGTATATATAAATAATTAAAAAATTTTGATATGAGATAATTATATATAAAAAATATATAAAAATAATTTGATTATAAACACATTATCATGTATCAGTTTATTATAGAAAATCAATAATTAAATAAATACAAACATTTTATATTTATTTTCAATATTAATTCTTTTATTTATTTATTATATGACATTAATTTTCAATATATAACAAAAATTGAATTATAAAATTTTTATAATCAAAGTTATTTTATTTAAACAATTTAAATAATCTAAATATCACATATTAATTATAATTTAATCAATGATCAAATAAATCATCAAAACATAATTTGATGTGGTCTACATAATTGTTCAAATAATTCCTTTAGTTTGAATAAATAAATCTAACTATATTGAACTACTCATAGAATAAAATAGAATGAGTTTTATATATTTTTTATTTTATATAAAAAGATTTTAAATTTAACTTTTAAATTCCTTATAAACATTTTTATGTAAAAATATAAATCATTACATATTGCATGAAAAATGTATTTTAGTATCTATAATAAATATTATTGAATAATTATTTAATAATTGTTTCATAAAAAATGAATGAATTAAATATAATTTTTTTTAACTATTTAAAATATATTTACATTAGTAAATTAAATAAGTATACCAAAATACCTCTTTCAATAAATCATATAATATCCATAAATTATAGTATTTAATTAATAATTGAAATTCATGGAAAAAAATATTTTTCTACTACATTGTTTTTCATGATATATAGTGAATCATTTTTATAACTCCATTCAAAACCAAGACCATGACACTAAAAATACTTATCACAAACAATAATTGATTTATTAATCTAATTTAATGGTTGGTAACAATATGTATCATTATATCAAAGTGCATTGGGGTTGTGTAAGAATAACATTACAATATAGTAAATCATTCTTTATGATTTTTTCTAATGTCTAATAAGCCCATGGAATCTGAAAACCAATATAGGAATAACTCAATGTTGAATGACTCACATACCGTTAACACGATATAATAGAAATCAGGACTAATGATGAACCTGCATAGGGATAACCTTCTGTGGATATTGTCTACATCAGATTAGACCTTGGGAATGTAGATATCACTCTATTTAATTTGATGGGGAAAAAAATATTTTAGTGAATATGTACCTGTGTGAGATTACCATTAATGGTTGACTATCTCATCTTTTGGATGGTTGATGCACTGCAATAACCATTGCTGTGTGGTAATTATTCCCTTTGATATATGCATTATCTTATAAATGATATAATCTAGAAATTTATTCTTCAAAAACAGTTTATGTTGATACCTTTATATTTATAACAACCTATGTTGTTAGGGCTTCATAAACTCAATTAAAATTTTACTTTTTTTTCTAGGGAATAGGATCTTTCATGCATTGGAACATGGGTCTAAAATCATTGTTCTATAACTTATCCAAGAGATGTATTTTGTACATGGATTGAGTCCCAAAAGATATTTAGAGAGCATAAGTGACAATCAAGGCAAGGTTAGGTGGCCTTTTGAAAATTATAAAGCTATAGAAGGTCACAACACACTGCCTTGGTCACACTACGATGAACTATTTAAAACGATACATCATTGGCATGGTCTGGGTGAACCACACATTGAGCGGGGTGGTATTTATTTAGAGTTCTTGGAATCCCTATGGAAGGGGACATCACACCATGAACCACTAGGGTCATGCTATGATGGTTTCTAAAAGAGGGATAAACACTCTACAAAGTGTAGGTGGTTACACGACCTAAATAGGTGATGGTTTATAATGGGAATGTATGTCTAGCCCTCTCCCTAGGTGCTCACATTTCGACCCCCATAGTCATTCTATGATGAGGTTGAGAAATGGGGTGTGCCATGTAGTGACACCTATGGTTTCCACATGAATTTACTATTGGGATGATTTTTTAAAGAGAAAGGAGAGTCTATTAGGGGGTTTCAAAATTTGAAACCCCTTAGGATTTTATCTTGGTGGATGCACAAGTGAAGGAGGTTATGCCCCTTACAATATCTTCCCCGTCTACCTTCTTTTTATATGGGTGGTTTTGGATTTTTTTTCATCAAGGGGATTCAAGGTATGATTAATCCTCCTCTATTCATTTTCGTCCATCCCTTTGTTTCTATGATGGTCTAAGTTGATCATGTAGTAACCTAGAGAGGGGTGGGGGGGGGGTGAGTAGTGGTGAACAATTTTAACCGACAATATTCTACATAACCCCTTTATTAAAATAATTTGACCAATCATTTTCTATTGGTTATTATGTACAGACCATCTTTCAAATTGTTTTAACTACATTAAAATTAGATGATATATGGGATATATATATATATTTACATGGTTCAAGCTTAGTGTGATAACCTACATCCTTACTAGGGTGGCACATTTCTTCATGGTTTCTTCCATCAATAATCCAGATTTCAATAAATGTGATGACATTTATACTACATCACAAAGTTGAGATATTACCAAACAATATTTTCCAATATCTAGATAACAAATAACACTAAATCATATCAGTTAAAAACATTTATTATTTTTTTCTCCAAAACAATATTGATATAAATGAATCTCATTGAATGATCATCTAGAAATTTCCATTTGATAACTCGGTCCAGTGTACACTTACTAGAGAGACCCTTCTTTCTTTTGATATGATTCAACTGATGTGCCTCACCTTTAGTTTGGAAAGACTCTGTTTGGTGTGCCTTTAAAATTTGATCCTATATTATTAATTATTAAAATAAAAAACTCTATGCCTATGTCTAGTATATATCCGATGAACCAAATTATGACCCTCTATCAGGTATATGTGATAGAGAATTATCTTCCCATTCTTTTAGATCATAACTCATCTGAAATCTATTCTTTAACCAAAAAATGATATGGTTTCTAATATCTATAATATCAAAAATCATAATCACTTTGACTTATTTTATTTCAATGAATAATTTTATGTACAGTTTGTACTTTCACACCATTATATATATCCCCTAAAATAAAAAAGGTAGGAAACTAGTTTCACATTCTTATTGAAATTAAACTCAATGGATGTTTCTAAAACCTTTTAGAATATTCATTAGTATTATTGAATTTTCATGAATTATTCCAGAATCCAAAATATCTTTTGAACTTCTTTAACCCAATATATAACAAAACATATCTAGACATCATTAACATTGATGGATTAGAAACCTTGAATGGCCAGCTTTAGTAATATTATAATAAAGGGAATTTACCAATTTTAGCTAAAGTGTCATGAAAAATCCATTAAATATATTCATTTCTAGTGAATTTATTAATAAAATTGAATTCAAATCTGTTTAAACTCCTTTATATATTCCTCATCGATCGACTAACTTATTTTTGGTATATTCAGAACTTCTTAACTCAGTGCTATTCAAATTATTCTCTCATGGATCTACTAATATAAGTTCTTGTAATTAAATTTAGTGATTATTTCATCTAATGGAATTTCATTTCATTTTTTGGCTATGTCTATCGAATGTTTCATCCTAGATCAATCGGCTCATCCAATCTTATGGAATAATCAATCCATTTCTTGTTTGATAGATCACACTAACATAGCTCGGACTATGATGTTCCAGAACTGCCTCACAACTGAGTAGCCGAAAATGGGGAGAAACATGGCCTGAATCACACCTCCCTATATATGAGATGATGCCAACTAGAAGCGGGGGACTGTGGTTTGTCTATGGGGTAATTATTCCCCCAACATAGAGTGGATCATAATGTATATAATAACTTAATAATGAAAAATGGATGAATAATAATTACAAGGAATCAGAAGAAACCATAAATTTCAATTGAATAAATATACATCTCAAAATATGTGACCACAATCATATTAAATAATGATGATGTTATATCACTATGAAATTAAAATAATACATACACGGTAGAAGGAACATACTATGATACTTTCAATACAAAGAATACATAATAAGAAAAAACTATCCAACCTTCATAATATATGGCTCAACCGTATTCTACTAGGATACCACCCAAAAGTGAGTAAGAAAGCATGTTAGGTGTCTAAAGTAGGACAATTTACCATGTCGACACCTGTGAACAAATTATTTTCCTGAGAAACAAGGAATACCAAAAAGGATATGAGAAATATCTCATCAGGCCACCACCAGTAGAATCTATACCAATATAGTTTGTGAATATAAAATGGAATAGTGTATATGTATATAAAAGTAAAGGAATAAAATAAATATCCCATAGCTTCTTCATCCCTAACTAGTGGTGTCTCAAAACATGTATCCTTTTAATTAATTGTCTTATGTTCAATTTATAATTCATTATATCTTTTATAAAAGGTATAAAAAGTAATGCAACTAGATGTAATAATAAAAAGAGAATTAGAGGTGTAGTTACGGAATCCTTGACCACATGGGTCAATCCAACTAATAATAATATCACATATAGTATGGATATAAAGGTGAATTAGTGTAATAAATTTGGAAATGCATATGGAATTATAAAAGATTTTAACTGAGTCTGTGGAGATTATCCATAGTAATATTGGGCTATGCATTACTGGGGAAGATGTTGGAAAGCCATGGTATCAATTGTATGAATATAGGAAGATGGATTTAAGGAGTTTATCTATGTAAGTATAATATATATATAATATTTCAATTGAAACATTGGTAAATCACTTACGTATTCACTTAATAAAACAATGTCCCAATTTTGTGGTCTGTATCTCCCATGATAGATAGTTTCCTGAATCAAAATAACATCCTCTATGTGAACAAAAAATTCTCTGAGAAATACAAGGATTTCTCAAGTTTGACTACTCATATAATGATGATAAATGTCCCAAGAAGGTAGGAACTTTATAATCATTAAATTAAAATAATTTAATCATTGTGCACATTATACACATGTATTTTATCATTTAATAGGTTCAATTCATTGTATTTCATTAAACATGAATAGGTATATCAAAGAAATGAAACGAATGTAATTTAAATTAATATTCATTTAATTATTACGATTGATATATATATATATATATAAATATAAACGTTCATTAAATTGTATTTGAAGATTTATTAATTGTGCAGGAATACTTATGTTGTTAAATTTTAAGTCAGATGCACCCGAACGATGCCATGAATTGACCCAACATGGGTGACCAAGGAAGAAATGAAGAAAAACACATAGTTTGAGTGTTCTATAATGCGTTATCAACATAAAATGGTATCATGTGATAATATTAGGTACATATAATTCAATGAAGATAAATTAACTCCTGGTAGTGGATTTTTAGGAGCACCACTGAATAAAACAGGCACACGGCACAATGAAAAAAATATATAGGGGATGAAATTTTTTGGGATAAGTCCAATACCACCTAAATTTTACATGTAATAGAAGTATCATGTAGTATTAGGATTTATTTAACACATTATTGTAATAAAATTAAAAATGTATGAAAAACTAAAAATAGAGAAAATGAGACTACCTCAAAATTTCCTCGTTGATAAGAAGAAAATTATGAAACAAGAATGTGAATTGAATCACTTAACTGTGGTTTTCTAATGAGATGTTAAGATCTCAAATTTTAGGGAATAAATGATATTTATCAATTAAAATATATATATTCTAAATGTGTAGATCCTATGGTGGAAACCTATGTGAGAACAAAAAATGAATGGGTGGATCTTCTATCCAAGAAAAATAAGTGGCCTTTACTCCATTAAAAAAACATCCCATGAAATTCACATAGTACATAAACATTAAAATCCATGTAATTCTCAAGTTTTTCATCTCTAGAGAAATACAATTCAGGATTTGATAATGCTTTGGTGAAACTAACATATGTCATGTATTTCAACATATTCTATGTACTTATCCTGCAACCAGATTCTATCCCCCCTTCCACCTTCCATTCCTACGACAATCCAAAAATCATGAAGGTGCAGTTTCAGATTTAAACCTAGAAAAACATTGAAATGGTTTTTATTAGAAAATAAAATGGATTCATGCCTGATATGAAAAATCGGGTTATTATAGTTTCCCCCATAAAGTAAATCTTCCTTAAGGATCCAATTAATGGGTTGTAGAACATTGTATGGGGAAATATCCTTCCATAAAGAACATAAATCATCCACTTGCTCCACATTCATATATTATACATTAAGGTACTTCCATATAACCCATAATAATGTTATGGACTAAACTTTGGGAGCCTTCAAGATCCAATCAATGACTCATATTTGATTCTCCTCAAAATAAACGTTCACATCCAACTCTACATCCTTAGGATAAAAAGTATGACATGGTTTGGAAAGATAATAGAGATGATGTGAAATGTAGAAGACATAATGCATGGCACCATACATCTTAGATATTTTAAATAAATAGGCTACTAGCATGAATCTCTCTAAGATCTTAAAAGGCTTGAATAATGAGGTGATAATTTCACTTACATTTGTATCGTCCAATGACCTAATCATTGAAATGCGTAGAATAAAACAAAATCCCCAAACCCAAAATTGAGATGTCTCTAGCTGGTATCGACATAAGATATATATCATTATTTAGAGATATACATAGGATTTATGATCATCTTCCCCTACTACAAAGTCATCTACATGAGATTGTGACCTAGTAGCACTGCATCGCCTGCCTCTAACCAACACATGGGTGAATAAATTGACTTACCATATAGGAACTCATATAGGGATATTTGAATCATCACCTTATAAATTATACTATAGTATTACTCTATAATAGGAATATTATTATCTTAAGAAATTCAGAAATCATTGCTGCATGCTCAAAGAATGTCCTCTAAAACCAATATAATCTATTCCGACTGGGCACTAGTCTGAGGGTGAAATTTTGATCATAGAAGAACATGTATAGACAAAAAATTATATAACCCATGCAAGAACATTGATCTAAAATCAACATCCCAATATAGAATAATTGTACATGGGTACCCAATTAAGTGTATGACCTCATGGAAATACATTATTCCATTATTATTAACTATAAAAGTCTATCAGATAGGATGAATGTGAGATAAATTAATAAGTCGATCCACTATAACTGAAACTATGTTTCTACCTTCAGGGGACATCAGATAACCAACTAGATAATAAATTGGGAACTCTTTCTATTTTTATTATAAAATTGTTAATAATTGTAACATGAGAGAAGGGAGACAGTGATTTGACTTCACCTACTGAATGGTGGAATATCTAGTGGTAAAAACATATAACATAAATTTTATCCCTTGACACCAATAATGGTGATGTATATCATGATATATGTTAGAGATACTTGGATTAACATTCCAATAAGAAGTGTAGAAATCAAGCATCAGTTCCTATTACATATCCATTGGAATCTAGGTAATCCCATGTATATGTAGGATATATTAACCATCAACAGACTATTCTGATGGAAACTCCTCACCATAAATACACTTCCATAGTACCAACCCATAGGGGTTTGAGAACTAATTATCTTAACCCTATCAAGGAGCAAAGTGTTAACTACTTATGCTATAAGAAAATGTGTCTCTTGAGTCTCATGAAACTATTGACTCATGTCGTAAAAGTGGTAAAACAATTTTCATTTGTTATTGTCTTGCTGAATGATTTGTTCTTGTGTTTTTTGTCTCATTCCATCAGTGATCACATTACCCTTTCCAAGAATATTGGGATTCTCAATGTTAACAGACTATAGGTATTTCACCTATATTCACATTATAAAATTCATGACACATTGTGTAAATATATATTTTATTCTCTTGTGGTTAATGTAAACCATAATGTTCTCTCTCATCAGATAATTCCTTCAGAAATACAAGGCCTAAATGATGGATGTATGCTCAAGGTTGTACTTCTGGTGATTATCCTCATGAGGTATTAGTTATTGAGACCCATATGAAATAAATCAATCCTCCTTCAATAATACGACACACTGATTGATGGATGATGAATTAATAACACTTTATAACCTCTTCCATTATCTGGGAGAATAAAGATTAGGTATTAAGAAGGCCATAATTTCGACTCTTGAAAGGTCTTATCACACGCTTCAGATGATATAAATTTCACAACCATCATAGTCAGAATAGTATGAATTGAAGAAAGCTATGAGAAGTCCTGCATTTAACAACTGTAACATCCAGACATCCCCAAGAAAGTATTTATATTTAAAATTTTATTGGGATGCTGCTATGAAACAATAACAACCACCATCACTAGTCATACAAATACTATTGATTCTGAGATAATATGACCCATGAAGTGAACCTTATCGATCTAGGAGTGGAACTATGTATTCTTAGAATATAGGTTATCGAATCATAGTGTACTAAAACTAATTTGAAGATGTTTGGCACCATCACTTCAATTATGAAAATTCAACATGTTTTCATCCACAGTAACCATGAAGATTGATTCTAGATAGGAGTGGAAACGCCCTTTCCTCAAGGCTGCAAAAATAGTGACTGCATTTTTTTATAAAAATGACATAACCAGAAACTTCTATAGACTATAATGATTCTGAAAATCCATACATGGTACCTCTAAAGTCCAGACTCACACTTTATGAAAACATGATCTTAGATGCATCATTGAGAACATCATATATCTTATAATCTTGTCAACAAGATCATCTATTTGAGGCAATGGATACAGGATGTTAGCTATAATTTGGTCCATGAATTTGTAATCTATACTCCAGCAAAGGGTCCTACTGACCATTTTGGAAAAAAGTATGGGGAAACCCCAAGATTAAGTTTTGGGTGAGACAAAAAACATAGATTCTAAATCCTATAACTATCTCTTAAGATAATGGAAAACATTAGGTTCCATCCTGTATAGAGGAATAGATACATGAGCATCACCTGTAACAAGATAGATCATAAACTCCACCTCTCTCAGAGGTGGTATTCTAGAAAAAATACTAGGAAGATATCCCAAAATGAACCCAAAATAAGAGAATATATTTCCAAAGCATAATTAATTTTTACATTAAATGGATTGAAATTATTGTGATCACTCCACCCACCCTCTGATTCTCAATTATAGGTATATTGGCTAGGACATCCAATTCATGTCGGTGATGATAATTATTTCACACTAGTGATGTAAATAGTACCATATGGTGATATCCGTCTATGTAGGGGTGATAGTTAACCAATGAATCCATCAAGATAATTACATAGAAGCATAACATATTGAAGAAAAATTAAACTCAAATGAAAATATACTTTTCCACCTCAAGGGTACAGTATTTTTATTGGTTTTTACCCTCTAATATCACACCCAATGGTGTATCTATGGTGACAACTCAATAAAAGTATTGAATTTCCATCCCAAGAATATCCACGATTGATAAAGATATAATGGAGTGCATGGAACTGACATTGAATTAATAATATACAATAGTTGATGCGATTATAATATTACCTTGTACTATATATGGTTATTCTCTATTTTCCTTGGGTATTTGATGGAATAAACATATTTGGATTGATCTATGGACCTCATATATAGCTAGACTACCCTGAGTAGGTTTTCTCTACTGGAACTAATGATCAAATGTGTAGATACCATGACCATGACCTCCTCCTCTTCCTATTTAGTATATACTGCTCACATTTTCTTCCTAACAAGGTGTACCAATTCCCTATCTTGACAGTGAAGATTGTGTGGGATCACTTCCACTAGAAACATGATGAATGGTCAAGTAAAACCTCAAATGATGACCCATATAGATAAAAAACGTCAATAAATAAAGTATCTATACACTGGGGTTTCACATACCCATCTCAATCACACTGATGGAATATAACAGAGCCGCCAACATGGATACTGTGGATACCACTAATCAAATGATAAACCTCATGGGTACACATCTGGTTATTGGACAAAATACTTATCTATCTCCGAACAGAACCTTTATACATGGTACTATCATATTCTATCAAATTTAGCATAGTGGTAAGAGCCTAGTTAATGATCTTATAAAAGGTATCTATGTGAAGGACATTCACCTAAAAGTGAATGGAATAACTTATCCCGTCCTTAATGTGTCAAGTTATAGATAGATCAACACCTTTAAAAAGTAGTGAAAATAATTACAACTTGAAAAAATATGTTGAATATTCCTTGATGGGCACATAACCATACTCCAACTGCTCAAACACTATGGTTTAGTCAACTCTCATTTTTTTAGGGAAAAAGTAAACACAGAAGTTTGTATAAAATTCATTCCATACTATGCCCAGATGACAACTAGCCTAGGTAATCACATCCCACTAGACCTTGGTAGCATCACACCATAAGTACATGGAACGATTAACCCTAATATTTTGATGCTCAAATATAGAAAAGATTAATTATTTCCATGAATCTGTAGCCTTAGGACGTCTATCCATGAAAATATGGGGGGATGCTACTGCTAGAATTCATTAATCAGATCAAACATCATAGCTTCCAGTCGTGGAGGGACCTACATAGATGATATTATATATAGGAAAACCTCTTGATAATGGGCATCCATTCCCAATTCAATAATTTCATGTTGTTCCTCACGAGGAATCACTAGAGGTAATATTAGTGGCCTAGGGTCCACCATATCTAGAGCATGATCTTCACCACTATCTTGGAACACAACAATAAGATTTCATGGCTAAATAGGATTACAAATTTCAATCACATGCCTCAGAACAAGAATTAATATAGAACTAATCTCTAATGGAAACAAAATAAAAATAAAAATGACTCACTACCTAAGATACTATCTCAAATTACCACATAGAATGATAGGTATTGGTAATTGTTCAAACATAAGTTGGAAGGGTTTTCTTATATAGAGGCTCAATTGGAATTTAAGGATGAAATAAATCTTTGAATGCAAATTTTCTTCTCCATTTATTAGAAAAAATATGAAATATAATTCTGATTTTATATTTAAATATTTTATGTATGTAAATATATAATATAAGGCTTATTTTTATAGTTTTAAATCGCCATTTTTTGAAGGCCCGTACACATTATACACGGAAATAAATACCTGTGCAATTTAAACCCACCCCACATACATTTGGTCTCAAAATGTAATTGGTGAAATATGTTGGATTGATTAAATGAATTGTCTATTCCAACATATAATTGAACATACACCTTATAAATTTAAATTTGTAGCCTTATAATCATATAGAAAAACATGGCTAATGTAACTAGGGTTACATAAAAAATTGTGGTTAAATTTTTCTACTTATTATTCCCCCCATCAATTTATATTGGAAAACACTATTTATATTTATGATGAATTTTTAAATTACCAATCCTATTTACCTACTAGATAAGGTAGTGGAATATGTATATATCATAACCATGGCACAACCAACAATCATAGAAAATATAAGAAATGAAAGTAATTAAATTCACCTATATGTCATGGAATATGAATGTTAAATAAATCCTAGGATCCTATAATGATACATGTTACAATTATCATTTCAATAATATTCCATGGTATGATATCCATAAAATATCACAAATTCCACAATTCAGGTGAATCACCACATAGTGAAAGTATACGAACTATAATAGGAGAATATATAACTAGAAATATCTAATTCTAAGGAGACATGGTATTTACCCGGAACTTCAGGTGACTACTCCTAGGGAAAATTTATGACCAAATTCCAACGTGTTCCTCACCTCCAGAAAAAATTTCCCAAACAGTAAGTTAAAAAAAATAAATTCTCTAATACCACTTTGTGATGTCCAAAACCTGACTCACTATAGTGTAGCTGAACATGATGATCTACTTGATCTTAATCACACCTCCCCAAATTCTAGAGGCTTCTGAATAGAAGCGGGAGAGTATGGTGTGTCAGTGGGGAGACTATTACCTCTTGTCAGTGTGGAGCGTAATGTATATAATCATAATATAATGAAAATAAGAATCCTAATAATAACATGTAATATTAAATAATAATAAACATATATGAAATAATTAAAATACAAAAATATATATAAAAAATTCCATATATAAAATGTTAATTCCATGTCCTACATAATGAAAAGATGGAATACACAGTATTATGTAGATAATTAAATACATGCTATAGAGAGAATCCAAAATGCGAATTAATTATCCAAGAATCCTGATCTCTCAGTAGTTTATAAGATACAAATCTCCCATGATGAAGCAATAAAGAAAAAAATATAAGTGTCCAAAGCAGACACCTCCCCTTATCCTCACCTGAGATCATATAATATGCCATCTGATAAATGACTACTTGTATCAGATGTGAAATAAATCTTAATAGGCCACCACAAATGATGTCCATACAACTCCAGTATGAGAATTCAAACTAAAAAATTATCTTCTCTTATAAAAGTAAATATTATAATAATTAAACCATACATACTTCCCCCTCATATAGTGTTGTATAAGAACATTTAACCATATAATTTATTCAATTAATTATAGTTTATAATATTGGTGGTTGTGTATAGAAGGTATCAGATGTAATATAACATTATGCAATAATAAAATAGGATTAAATTTGTAAACATGGAATCCTTGACCTAAGGGGTCCATTCTACTCATAAGAGTATCACATGTAGTCTTGTTAAAAAGGTGTCTATGTATAATACATGGGGAAAAGCCCATGTAATTACACTGTATAAGACTCTATCTGTGACTATGGAGATCATCCAGAGTCATCCTGGGATAAGCATGACTATGACGAGTGAGGGAAATCCATGTCATCGTGTGTTCCAAGACACCTAGAAGAATCCAAGAAGTATATATATGGGATTAAAATATATGTAAAACAGTTCATGTTAATTATAGGTAAATCACTAAGTAATTCATATAATAAGATATTGATCACATTATGTGGTTGGTATCTCCCATAGGAATCATCTTAGTGAGTGAGAATGGCATCCTCTCATCACACAAGGAATTTACTCCAGAATCGAATGCTGGACTAATTCTGAAAACACATATAAATATAGAAATAGGTAAATTATTTTATACACCTTATAATAATTCCACTTAATAAAATCATATTCCATGTAATACTCATTCCATTTATCGATTTCAAAGTTTCATCTCATTTCATTTTATTAAACATGAAATGGTGAATCTAGTGAACATAACCAATGACATTTTAATTACATATTAATTTTACGAGGCCATGTGATATATATAAATATAAAAATATTGTATAATGCCTTTAAAAATTTATTAAATATAGAGGAACACTTAACTTATTATAGGGAAATTCAGAAGCACTCGAATGGTACCACATATTGACCCAATATGTGTCAATAAGGAATAAATGAAGAGCACATCGTAATTTAGGTTGTCCAAAAAGAGGAATATACCTATAATGGTATCCACTATTAGTATTAGGTCTATATAATTAAATCTAAAAAAATTAATTTTAGGTAGATGACTTTTAGGAGAAACTACCTCTGAAAATGAAAAAAAATATTAACAATAATAATTTATAGATTATGAATCGTTGAAGGATAAGTCATAGACCAATTACCTTATGCCTGTAATAGACACCTCATACAGTATCAGCCTTTTTTTTAGATAGTATTGGAAGAAAATAGAATAAAAGATGAATAGAGATAAAATAGGGCATACAAACATAAATCAAAATAACACCATTCATAGGAAGACAAAATAAAAAAACTAGCCTAAGGATTGAATCACTAAATGGACGCCATATATCGAGATGATTAGATATTGAATCAGAGTTCTGGAAGAATATTTATCCAAAAACCTATATGTAGGTCCAGAAGGGAGATAAACTGATATATTCCTACATGAGAGAAAAAAATGATGAGGGTGATCTTATGTCAAAGAAAATTAAGTGAAATTTCCTCCTTTAAAAAACCACCCAGGGCATTTAGATGTTGAGTAATCATTCACACCGTATAATGCTTGGTCCCATATTGGGGAAAACAATACATATTGTGGAAGGGTCTAACAAGACCGAAACACATCCTATTTTAAATAAGAGATATTTATTTAAAGACAATCTATATAATTTGGCAGAATCTATATTTGACCCCCCCATAACCATTGTTTCTAGATTAAAACCAACCAGCGTGAATACATGATTTCCGATTTAAGCCCAAAATAACCTCAACAAGGGTATCATAAAAAAATTTAAAATATCAATAATTAATATGAAAAACCATGTTCATACATGAAAATTATATTTTACTCACCTTCATCAGTCAAGTACAATTTAATAAAATCATTTTTTTGATGATATGACTTGGTGTGTCTAATGTTCATCCATCCAATGACTATTTGTCTGATGGATCTTTTTCTGATGGACTCAGTCCAACAGATTTACTTATATATTAATATTTATTACCTTTCACTATTAAACATCGTACACCATATAACAAAATGTTACCACATGAATGAAATAGAAATAGTCGATTTAGAAATCATAAGACTTTAAATATGGTTGAAAACATTGTTTATATTCTAAATATGTTTGTCACAAAGATCTACATATATTAATTTTGACATAGAAATTTTATTTCTCTACCTTGTATTTGTAAAAATTTATTCAAATGTTAGGAAACATGCATTATTTATCATGAATTAAACCTCAAATGGGTACAAAATGTCATACACAAATCATCTTGATTTGTAGAACTCCTTTTTGAAATATTTTATATGAGTTTAAAAAATAATAAAATATGAAATTTAAATTTTTTTATCTAATAAAATCATTATAATTCTCTCACCACAGATTTTATATCATTTAATCTCCATACAATTTCATTTTTATAGTACTTTTTATAAGTTGGAAAGTCTAAATATTCAAAAAAAAATGCATTTCTAGAAAATATTTTCAATGGATTGTGTTCATTGGATGTCATATAGAATTTTATGTCCACTATATCTTCATTAGCACTTATTCCCTATTAAATTCCATTACAAAGTGAATATATCACATAGTATGAAAAAACATGGATCACAACTTTCGTTATGTCATTATGATCATTGTGAAAAACTTTTCACCACTTGACTTATTAAAGAATCCTTCTCAACATCCATAAAGAATGTTTCAAAACATGGTTAATGAAATATTCTACACATTCTTCAACACTTCATATGAAAACATTATAATCTTCAATAAATAATGACTCCTAAGCTTCTACAACAATATATAATTTACCAATTGTACTTATAATGGGTTTCCCATCATGCTGACTTATTTTAAAATACTTATTCAATATTCATATCTTCGGGTGCTTACTTCATCAACTTCAAAAATCTAGGATTGTGATTCTATATCATTAAAAATTCTTCTATATCCATAAGCAACACTATCGTACAGACATCCATTTGGATAATTTTATTATAAACCATAGATACCTTATTCAGCTTCATTTAAATTATAACAAAAGTTTTGAAAACGTGTACAAAATATTAAAAAGAAACCCAAAATATCATAAATATCCACCCATTGGATTTTATATCAAAACCATACTATATTTAAAGTCCATTATATATTTATCACACCCATTTTAAATGAATTAAATGGCTTCTTATTTTAAAATAGCATTAATTGATTGGTTTTTTTATTTCTCCCCCTTAATTATTTGAATTTTAAATCTCCATTATTCATAATTATAGGGTGAGGGAGGAGAATTATTCACAATATCACTTCTTAAATACTATTTCTAGACTATGGACTCCTTGAGTGAAGGGATGCAAAACATTTCCTAAATAAGTAATCCTAAAATTACCCAAATCAATGTATATATCTTCTATGATTATTGCCTAAAAGAAGAATGATCAACTCAGAGATTAAATGTACCTATAATACATTTAATGTGATGAAAAATTTCTAAATGATTATTTAGAGAAAAACTCATTATATATTTTAAAACTTATATTCCTATATCCTTCATAAAAAATATATAAAAAATGTTCAATAAATAAGATGTGTAGGCCTTCTACAAATTATAATAAAATAAAATCATTTTCATTCATAATACAATTTATTTCATTTGAACTATAGAATTTTATGAATGTTTGAGTATAGAAAACATACATAAAAGATTAAAATATCATAAAAATTTCCATAATAATGATTTTATTATTCAATGATGTTACACTTTGGTAGATTGTAATATGTTACTATAATAACTTATATAGATTCTAGAGAAACCTTCTTCCTCTTTTTTACATTAGGATTCCCATTGAACATCACCACTTCAATCCTCTTTAAATTTGTAAGCATGTTGAAACATATGAGGTATTAAGGTGGAAATTTCTTGGTTTCCTATGATTTTGAAGTCAAGATATAAAATTTTTAAAAACATAAATGTAGAGACCCGTAGCCTGACGTACATTGACATTACATTACTTCTGCGTAATACTTAGTACATAACAAAAACACACACTAAAGGATCGTAATAGTTTAGTGTCTTTGGAAACTCGGAACGTAATCTTCTAATCCTGGTGAAAGATCTTCAAAATCTCCCATAAAGATCTTCCTTTTTTTAACCTAAAACCTTTCTTTATATCCTGGGGAAAAGAAAACATAAAAGGGTGAGCTCAAATACTCAGTAAGGGTAAACAAAAGAAATATCAATCACATAATTTTCATAAGAACATAACATTTTTGGAAATATTAACCTGCAAAAGAGAGCATAATTTCATAACATGGGATAAATCATAGTAGTGAAAATGAAACCATAACTTAAAACATTACTCATTGTGGAATACACACATAATCATAGAGAATCATTTCTTGTTAGTCAAGACTCATTGCCAAGACTATCTTAGTGGACAAAGTCCCTTTCTGAATCGAGTAATCCTCGTTTCAGTCCTGTTTCACTGAACCGGTATAACCTTCCATTCCAGCCATGTCTATCTCATGAGATATGAAATCTTTACCCAATGCATTGGAGGGAGATATAGGTCCCACCCATCTTATAATGAATCCTTTCTTATGTGTGCCACATAATCATAAAACATACATCATCGCATAACACATGTAACAAAAATGGGATTCTTGAAACATCATGACATCATAAATAAATTCATATAAGATAAAAGAATTCATAAAAATAATTCCATCACAACATGATCAAATCAATGTAATAATAGGGATAAAAACAGAACCCTTTATTATCTTAGATGCAAAATAATTTTGATAAAACACTTGAACTCCATTCTTGAGGAAAATATCCTTTCTTCTTCAAAAACATTTTTCCTTTCATAACATGTCATACAACTTTAAAATAAAAGAAGTTGATTAAAAATAAACTTGAAAACTTGTAAAGGAAGCTTCTTGGAAACAATTTTTTTTAAAAATCCATTCATGCCGTATAAGTTAAAAAAAACATTCTTCGTACTTTTGTCGGAAAAGTCAAAGAGTACCTCGTACGAAAAACGACAAAAGATTCCTTTCATATCTTTTACTAAAAACCCACCGAAGGGTAAAATTGGATATAAACTATTGTATAATGATGGAAATAATATTACATATTGAGGGAACATGGATGTGGATGATAAAATACAACCCAGTAATTACCAAAGTAAAAACAATCTCGGATAAAAGTGAGATTGTGATATTTCCCTTACCTTAGGTCCAATTTGCTTCGTATGTGTCCGAACCTCCTGTATAATGATTAAAATAATGTCATTGACTTATTACAGAATCATATTCATTGTTATGATATCATATATGGTTCACTTATGACATTATATTACCCGTTCTTTTGTAAATTCCATGTTAAAGAAGCGTTTTGGGTAAAATCGTTTCATTTATCGTAGGTGTTTTGACTTGTTGTTCTTGACATCATTATTACTTATATCATGATTTACTTACTTCCAGAATATAAAATATGATTTATATATCATATATATTCAGTATATATATATATATATAATAGATAGATAAATAAAATGAAAAACACCATTCATGGAGACGGTAGTCCGTACGTACGCATGAACGCTGTTTTTATTTCCTTATTGTCTTGAAATGGATGTAAGTAGATGACATACATATGTATATATATACATAAATCCAGTAGCTTTATAATGTCATATATTTCATTATTATTTCTTATATATACATTATAATCATTCTTAAATGGTTAACATGGAGAATGAATCTCATCGCGTCGTGGAGACGGTATTCCGTACGTACGCACGAGCGATGATATCATTTATATAAATATTTAATTGAATTGGAGTGTATTATACAATATATCAGAATCAATATTATGTTGTAATAACTATGTATAGTTATTCTTTACACCATTATACCCATCCATGTAAGGTGGTGGTGGAAAATAGATTACACCACGGCGTGGAGACGGTATTTCGTACGTACGCACGCGCGGTGATTTCTTTTTCCGTAGGATGGATAGATGGTGAAATAGGGTTGTTTCATATTTATAATAACATATCAGTATATTAGTGATACTGATGTTATTACTTCATAATGAAACAACCTAAGAAGAAGAAGTGGAAGAAGAAATAAAGATGAAAGAATTGGTAACGGTAATTACCTCTTCTTTGAAGTGCCTCTTTGAGACCTCCTCTTAGGGCACTAAAATTGGTCTTTGAGGAAGACCAGAACCTCTAGGATGTTTCTAGGGAAGTGGAGAGGATAAATTGGCAGGGGTTGGCCGAGCTTTAGTGCTCAAATTGGTGTGAGGAGGAGGGGGAGGAGGTGTCCTTTTATAGGGGAGGAGAGGGGCACCTTAGGAATATCTCAAAATATTATTTTATATTAAAGTCAAAATCGGTTTATAATGGTTCCAAAGGGTCTTATTTCGAAGCTAAAGTGGGGATGGGTCGAAATACTATCAACCAATAGGACTTAGACAAGTTTAGGGTATTATTGTAACCTTATCAATTAGATTTAACTCTAAGTTAAATAATTTAACTTTTACCGTGTCTTTTTGTTTTGTTTCACTATATGGTTAATAAACTTACTATAACAAGCCAAACGAACCCCAAATTGTATATTATTAATACATATATCCTTATATAAGTCATTTGGCCGAACCTTAGATTTTTAGGAATAAAATAACAATTAATAATATAATATTTGATTTAAAAACTATTTTGTGTCAATTTTGACACTATTTGATATATGATTTTTGTGAAAGTCATAACAGAATTATATGTTCGAACCAAGTTGATTAAATCAACACTAATATATCATAGTAACCTAGAAAATTAGTGGAATTCATAAAAATTCTTAAATTCCATTATTTTGGTATTTATATTATCAATTATGTCAATATTTCATTAATAAGATAATTACTGCATCATTTTTGTGTCATAAATAAATTATATTATTTGATGTCTAAAAATTACAAATAAATTACCATCATGTAGGAAATCGTTTTAGCTTTCTAATGAATATTTATAGTCGAATTTTTCTTATGTATAACCCCATATTAAAAATGATTTACTTATTAAACTTTGATTTTAACTATTTTAACCCTTCTTTAAATAAATTAATAATAAATGTCCTAATCTAATCCATGTTGGCCTAAATAGTCATATTTTATTCCTAAGTTTGTTTTTGGTCAAATTACACTTGTCCAATAGGATTAGGACATGTGTTAGGGTAATATTAATATCATATTTACCTTTAGTTACCCTATTTACTATTAACTGCGGTAAAAAAAGTAAAACGTTACTATTCACCAAAAAATTATTTTCATCTCATTGAACCACATTTTAGTCCTTGATATTAACCGTGTCTCTCGGATTTTCGAAATTCCGTTCACAGAAGCGGCAAAATTAAGTTTTATGAAAAATTCAGTTTTTTTAACTACCACTTAGTAGTTTCACTATTCATCAAAATTTGATTTTTTTCAGAACAATGCCAAAATTTCATCCTAAGCTATATTTCATATTCTGAATTCAAAAATGAAATCTATTTTACCAAATTCATAACATAGAAGTTGCATTAATTAATTTTATAATTAAATCCCGCTGTTAAAATAAATAGCGTGTTTTTAGGAAATAATATATATCAAAAGATTGACACTTGATTATGTCTGGTTTAAATGTGAAATTACAACCAATGACCAACATTGTATTAAATTGTAAAAATATATTCTAAATATACTTTAAAACCACTCAAATTAATAATTTATCACTATTAATTATTTCGATTAAAAAAGTTGTTTTTAATTATAATTTAGTAGTTTTCACTATTCATCAGAATATGAAAGTTATCCGAAAAGTACCAAAATTTCAACTTAGGCTAAATTCGATACTCCGAATCCAAGAATGAAGTTCATTTTGAAAAATAAGATTTACTGGATTTCAAAAAGTGGTTATTACTATTCATAACGGCTAGTTTTAATAATATTTTTATAGCATATCGTTGTTTAGTGAAACTCGGTATTGCGTACTACACACGCTATCGAGGAAGGTCGTGATTGCTTGTAATGCAAGTTAAGTCAAGGATGTGTGTTGTGCATGCTCCTTTTGGTGTAGCGTACAACACAAGACATTAATAAAATTAAAAAGAATATTTTTTTTATAAAATCTTGGGCTGTTACATTCTACCCCCCTTAAAATGAATTTCGCCCTCGAAATTCATCGGGGTTATAAATGGTTTACTATTTGAAAGTTTCTTTAATAGAAACCCACATCGTAAAAGGGAATACCAAAACTTGGCTTTAAAAACTAAAGTATGAAATGTAACGATTACCCAAATAAACTAATCACTGGGTTTCCACATAGGTGAATATATGGATATGGAAGAGAAATCTAACCATCATGTTCTGATGGAGAATGGTAGAGAACATGGCTATGAAAAATCCAGTAATCAAAAATCCATAAATTTGTGACGATCTAAGGTACCATCTGATTCATCAGGTATAAGATCACTAGGACAACATTTTTGGTTTTCAAGATCATTTCCCTAAAGTTGAAAATTTGAATTAGAATAAATACTTACTTTATTTTGATACAATATCACTGTTGTTCGTGCCTTGAACAATTTCCACTTCATCTCTTAAATAAATGAAGTTGAATTTGTTATTCGTGAAGTGTTAGCAGATCATGTGATAGAATGACGGGTCATTCCATCTGTCTCAAACAAAAGGTAAGCAAAAGTTATTAAATATACATAAGTCATTCTATAGTGAGATTAATCATATATAGTTCCTAAAATGGACTTATACTTCATATATCATACTGCTTAATATAATAAAACTAGTTTCTTCTAAACAGGGACTTCCTGTAGGTCAGTGGTAGGCGATAAAGGCCAGTCGCACTTCGGTTTTGGGTTCGATTCCTACAGCCTTGTCCGAAGCAATGGGCTGTCGCCCATCCTGTAGGTTGTCCCTTTTTCTAAAACTACGTTACTATAACATCCCATCAATAATATCGAAAATCTTCTATCCTTAAACAATAATAACTTATGTCCAACATAATCCAGTCTAATCTTTAGGCTTATACATAATACCGCAGTCCACTCTCATAATATAGTGACATCGATTACCAGAGATTTAATACTGTCGTTGATCCCCACATATCATAAGATATGTCTTGTTGGTCACATTCCAAACATTCAAAGTCCTTAATCGTGTATTCTCTTGAATACCTTAGTGAAAACATGAGTGCAGTTAAAAGTTACCAAAATCCTCAAAATTCTATATACTCAAACCATGATATCACTTAGTCCTTATATCAATCATGAGCTCATGAATACTATTAAACATTTCATTTTCTCGTCTTCATTATGCGCATATCATCTTATTTCCAAAAAATATCTCAATCACTTTGAATACCACATCAATAAATATTGCAATACTCAATGATACAACATTATTTTGGAATCCCATTACATAAACACTTAATCATTCCACCACATCGTTTTCATATTCAACATTGCCAATAGTGATCGCATGTGATTTCCCTTTGTCCTTTGCCTTCAGTGGTTGCTCATGTTGATCATCACTAACCCTTGGATTAGGGCAATTATTAGCATAATGCCCCATTTCCTTGCACTTGAAGCATTGAAGTGTTGGCAGTGCGTTCTCTGCAGTGTTTGCTTTATTCACATCATTAGAAACCCTTTTTCCATTACTTCGACACTCAGCTGCTCGATGACCTTCTTTTCCACACTTAAAACATTTTCTAGTCCCTTTTAGACAATCTCCACCATGCTTCTTTCCACACTTTGTGCATAAGGAAACATTCATCTTCTTTTCACCATTATTCTGAGATTTCTCCTTGAACTCCATCTTTCGTTTCTTGTCAAAACCATGAGATGGATATGTAACACCAACTTCGATTTCTACCTTGATAGCACAACGCACAATTTCTTCATAGCTACTGAAGTCTCTTATAGTTAATGCCCTTCGAAGACTTGGTTTTAAGCCACTGAAAAATCGATCAACTTTACTTTCAGGTTGGATGATAATTCCAGAAGCATACCTTGCAAGTCTTGTAAAATTTGATTCATAGGTACCAACAGATTCATCGTCCCTTTGCTTCAGTTCAAGAAACTCTTTCTCCATATTTGTTCGAAGAATACGAGGGAAGTACTTATTGAAAAATAAGTTCTTGAACTCGTCCCATTCCATAGACTCAATTTCATCTCTTGGCCTCGTATTCTTGATAAGATTCCACCATTGATCAGCTTCACCTTCCAAACGATATACTGCTAAGATGACTTTATCATGTTCAGAACATTGAAGAACTGAAAATATCTTTTCAGTAGTACTAATCCATTGTTCAGCAACTAATGGATCAGTAGACCCACTAAAAGAAGGTGGACATTGCCTCATGAAGGACTCAATAGAATATTGTTCCCTTCTCTGCTCATTTGGAAGTCCAGAATGATTCATAGCTTGTGTAAGTATAGCAATAAGATTTTGCACTCCATCTCCCATAACATTTGTTTGTTCAGGAGGGCAATCATTGCATTGTCCATTGCATTGATCAACACGGTTCCTTCGGGTTCCAGCCATCGTCTAAAACCCAAAAAGAATAGTGTGAGAGGCAAAAATCATGCTAGGGAAAACAACATAATAAAGGGGGAGTACCTTCAATATCCAACATCTTAGGTTTAATTCTATGATCGTTAGCATAATTCTATTACTATAACCTATACGTATACTTATCCATAGGGGCATCCCTAGACATACCTTAGAAATATCTCTAGGGATCTTACTAACGTTTTCGCGTCCTAGTTTCCAAAGGTTGACTAAACCTTTCCTCTGATACCAACTGTAGAGACCCGTAGCCTGACATACATTGACATTACATTACTTCTGCGGAATACTTAGTACATAACAAAAACACACACTAAAGGATCGTAATAGTTTAGTGTCTTTGGAAACTCGGAACGTAATCTTCTAATCCTGGTGAAAGATCTTCAAAATCTCCCATAAAGATCTTCCTTTTTTTTTACCTAAAACCTTTCTTTATATCATGGGGAAAAGAAAACATAAAAGGGTGAGCTCAAATACTCAGTAAGGGTAAACAAAAGAAATATCAATCACATAATTTTCATAAGAACATAACATTTTTGGAAATATTAACCTGCAAAAGAGAGCATAATTTCATAACATGGGATAAATCATAGTAGTGAAAATGAAACCATAACTTAAAACATTACTCATTGTGGCATACACACATAATCATAGAGAATCATTTCTTGTTAGTCAAGACTCATTGCCAAGACTATCTTAGTGGACAAAGTCCCTTTCTGAATCGAGTAATCCTCGTTTCAGTCCTGTTTCACTGAACCGGTATAACCTTCCATTCCAGCCATGTCTATCTAATGAGATATGAAATCTTTACCCAATGCATTGGAGGGAGATATAGGTCCCACCCATCTTATAATGAATCCTTTCTTATGTGTGCCACATAATCATAAAACATACATCATCGCATAACACATGTAACAAAAATGGGATTCTTGAAACATCATGACATCATAAATAAATTCATATAAGATAAAAGAATTCATAAAAATAATTCCATCACAACATGATCAAATCAATGTAATAATAGGGATAAAAACAGAACCCTTTATTATCTTAGATGCAAAATAATTTTGATAAAACACTTGAACTCCATTCTTGAGGAAAATATCCTTTCTTCTTCAAAAACATTTTTCCTTTCATAACATGTCATACAACTTTAAAATAAAAGAAGTTGATTAAAAATAAACTTGAAAACTTGTAAAGGAAGCTTCTTGGAAACAATTTTTTTTAAAAATCCTTTCATGCCGTATAAGTTAAAAAAACATTCTTCCTACTTTTGTCGGAAAAGTCAAAGAGTACCTCGTACGAAAAACGACAAAAGATTCCTTTCATATCTTTTACTAAAAACCCACCGAAGGGTAAAATTGGATATAAACTATTGTATAATGATGGAAATAATATTACATATTGAGGGAACATGGATGTGGATGATAAAATACACCCCAGTAATTACCAAAGTAAAAACAATCTCGGATAAAAGTGAGATTGTGATATTTCCCTTACCTTAGGTCCAATTTGCTTCGTATGTGTCCGAACCTCCTGTATAATGATTTAAATAATGTCATTGACTTATTACAGAATCATATTCATTGTTATGATATCATATATGGTTCACTTATGACATTATATTACCCGTTCTTTTGTAAATTCCATGTTAAAGAAGCGTTTTGGGTAAAATCGTTTCATTTATCGTAGGTGTTTTGACTTGTTGTTCTTGACATCATTATTACTTATATCATGATTTACTTACTTCCAGAATATAAAATATGATTTATATATCATATATATTCAGTATATATATATATATAATAGATAGATAAATAAAATGAAAAACACCATTCATGGAGACGGTAGTCCGTATGCACGCATGAACGCTGTTTTTCTTTCCTTATTATCTTGAAATGGATGTAAGTAGATGACATACATATGTATATATATACATAAATCCAGTAGCTTTATAATGTCATATATTTCATTATTATTTCTTATATATACATTATAATCATTCTTAAATGGTTAACATGGAGAATGAATCTCATCGCGTCGTGGAGACGGTATTCCGTACGTACGCACGAGCGATGATATCATTTATATAAATATTTAATTGAATTGGAGTGTATTATACAATATATCAGAATCAATATTATGTTGTAATAACTATGTATAGTTATTCTTTACACCATTATACCCATCCATGTAAGGTGGTGGTGGAAAATAGATTACACCACGGCGTGGAGACGGTATTCTGTACGTACGCACGCGCGGTGATTTCTTTTTCCGTAGGATGGATAGATGGTGAAATAGGGTTGTTTCATATTTATAATAACATATCAGTATATGAGTGATACTGATGTTATTACTTCATAATGAAACAACCTAAGAAGAAGAAGTGGAAGAAGAAATAAAGATGAAAGAATTGGTAACGGTAATTACCTCTTCTTTGAAGTGCCTCTTTGAGACCTCCTCTTAGGGCACTAAAATTGGTCTTTGAGGAAGACCAGAACCTCTAGGATGTTTCTAGGGAAGTGGAGAGTATAAATTGGCAGGGTTTGGCCGAGCTTTAGTGCTCAAATTGGTGTGAGGAGGAGGGGGAGGAGGTGTCCTTTTATAGGGGAGGAGAGGGGCACCTTAGGAATATCTCAAAATATTATTTTATATTAAAGTCAAAATCGGTTTATAATGGTTCCAAAGGGTCTTATTTCGAAGCTAAAGTGGGGATGGGTCGAAATACTATCAACCAATAGGATTTAGACAAGTTTAGGGTATTATTGTAACCTTATCAATTAGATTAAACTCTAAGTTAAATAATTTAACTTTTACCGTGTCTTTTTGTTTTCTTTCACTATATGGTTAATAAACTTACTATAACATGCCAAACGAACCCCAAATTGTATATTATTAATACATATATCCTTATATAAGTCATTTGGCCGAACCTTAGATTTTTAGGAATAAAATAACAATTAATAATATAATATTTGATTTAAAAACTATTTTGTGTCAATTTTGACACTATTTGATATATGATTTTTGTGAAAGTCATAACAGAATTATATGTTCGAACCAAGTTGATTAAATCAACACTAATATATCATAGTAACCTAGAAAATTAGTGTAATTCATAAAAAGTCTTAAATTACATTTATTTTGGTATTTATATTATCAATTATGTCAATATTTCATTAATAAGATAATTACTGCATCATTTTTGTGTCATAAATAAATTATATTATTTGATGTCTAAAAATTACAAATAAATTACCATCATGTAGGAAATCTTTTTAGCTTTCTAATGAATATTTATAGTCGAATTTATCTTATGTATAACCCCATATTAAAAATGATTTACTTATTAAACTTTGATTTTAACTATTTTAACCCTTCTTTAAATAAATTAATAATAAATGTCCTAATCTAATCCATGTTGGCCTAAATAGTCATATTTTATTCCTAAGTTTGTTTTTGGTCGAATTACACTTGTCCAATAGGATTAGGACATGTGTTAGGGTAATATTAATATCATATTTACCTTTAGTTACCCTATTTACTATTAACTGCGGTAAAAAAAGTAAAACGTTACTATTCACCAAAAAATTATTTTCATCTCATTGAACCACATTTTAGTCCTTGATATTAACCGTGTCTCTCGGATTTTCGAAATTCCGTTCACAGAAGCAGCAAAATTATGTTTTATGAAAAATTCAGTTTTTTTAACTACCACTTAGTAGTTTCACTATTCATCAAAAATTGATGTTTTTCAGAACAATGCCAAAATTTCATCCTAAGCTATATTTCATATTCCGAATTCAAAAATGAAATCTATTTTACCAAATTCATAACATAGAAGTTGCATTAATTAATTTTATAATTAAATCCCGCTGTTAAAATAAATAGCGTGTTTTTAGGAAACAATATATATCAAAAGATTGACACTTGATTATGTCTGGTTTAAATGTGAAATTACAACCAATGACCAACATTGTATTAAATTGTAAAAATATATTCTAAATATACTTTAAAACCACTCAAATTAATAATTTATCACTATTAATTATTTCGATTAAAAAAGTTGTTTTTAATTATAATTTAGTAATTTTCACTATTCATCAGAATATGAAAGTTATCCGAAAAGTACCAAAATTTCAACTTAGGCTAAATTCGATACTCCGAATCCAAGAATGAAGTTCATTTTGAAAAATAAGATTTACTGGATTTCAAAAAGTGGTTATTACTATTCATAACGGCTAGTTTTAATAATATTTTTATAGCATATCGTTGTTTAGTGAAACTCGGTATTGCGTACTACACACGCTATCGAGGAAGGTCGCGATTGCTTGTAATGCAAGTTAAGTCAAGGATGTGTGTTGTGCAAGCTCCTTTTGGTGTAGCGTACAACACAAGACATTAATAAAATTAAAAAGAATATTTTTTTTATAAAATCTTGGGCTGTTACAATAAAAACTCTTTTTTCCTCATATTTTTTCATACCATCACCATTGGTTTTCCAAAAAATGATCAATATGAGTTACGTGGGATTCTTCTAATATCATTTTCATTCAAAATTTTATACTGTTTTTTTTCTTAACTTCATATAGAAAAGAGAATGTATTTTTTTATTTTAATTATATTTCAAAATTTCTAACTTCCTCAAACAGTTCTAGACATACAACCAAGAAAGTATTCAGAGGAATTCAACCATATTTTAATGATAATATTTTTTATAGAACCACAAAATTATTTGAAATGTTTATATTCATATCAATAAAAATCTCCTCACTTGATAACATAGTAGTGCATTATATAGGTTTGTGGCTATATAGATTTCATCAACCATATAGTTTCTTATCATCTGGTAGTTTACACTTTAAATATGACTTCGAGAGAAATTTATCTTTTTCATCAAATATATCTTCCACAATTACAATCCACTTATGTCTTTCATCGATTGATTAGATTTGATTCTTAATATTTCTCATATTATATTCAACATTCACGGAATATTTACAACTATCCAAGAAGTATTTGTTTCATCATGGAAGTTTTTTTTATGACATATTTTGAAACATTATTCCACGGTGTATGAATCCACTTCCTCTTTTTTGTTTTCAACCAAAAGTAGTTTTACAATATAACTTCATTTCATTTGATTTGAAATTTTTTGACTCTCTATATTAGGAGTAATTGTATTGTTCTTATTCAAAATGAACATTTAATTTTCATTTCTAGGATTATTTAGTCTAGAAATTTCACCAAAATAATCAATATATGAAAATATATTGGGTGTAATATGATATCTGACTTTTCAGAAGATTGATTTTACATATTTTAGTTTTTTTTCATTCCACTTTTCTCAATAAATATTGTCTTTATATTTTATTCATACCTTGTAAAAATGTTCCAATAATCTATAGTTATGTGTCTTAATTTTCCTCAACCACAACGGTTACCAACAAACCTCAGCTTCTTCTATTGTGTTTTATTTTATCTAGTGGGAGATTTGTTAATTGGGACATCCATAAATGAATCTATTTCCCTTTTATATTTTAACTTTCATCTTATTAGTGGGGTTTTTTTCTCTACATTCTTAACACATATTTTTCTCGAATTATAATATGAAATAATAGACTGACAGTTAGTGTTAAATGGAATAGAATATATTAATTATAGTTTATTATTGAGTGATATATGATAGTATTTCATAATTGGAAGCATAGTCATGAACAATCCATATAAAACAATAGATTGTAATAGATAATCTTTACCACTATGGTATCTTGTTAATATTAAGAAACATTGAAGATCAATATAAAAGGAGAAATTAAATATCATGAAAATAAGTATATTAATGTTAAAACAATTAAAATGGTATGTATATACACCTTATAGAATAAGATTGGAGCATAACATAACTTTTTTCCCAAATAAGGTAATTCGAGACAAAATAAATTAATGATTTGGTAAGGTTTGAACCTCAAACATCGTGATAGATAGATCCTAAAAAGGATATTTTAATCACAATAATTGTTAGGAGAATAATCATAAAATAAATTCATCGGTAATATATAAAACACATAAAATAAATATGTGGTGAATATGGAATGTGTCTTAGAGAGAATAAAAGCTACACGTAACTCCCTTACAATATATATCAACTTCATTTGTACTTATTAAAACATCATATATTATGATTTTTTGTTTATATATATATATTAAGGAAACATACATATATATATATATAAATGTAATATCATATATTAATTAATTATGAACCTTTACTACCCATTTATTAATAATTCCATGTTAAAATCTTATTTTGGGAAATAACTTCTTTGTTTTTTGTGTATTTGTTGATTTTGTATTTCGAGTAATATTTATTTGATCAAGGTACCAAATTTAAAATTATTTTAACCATGATATTAATATATATATATAATATTTATTAAGAGTTATCCACAAACTTAGACATAGAAAATGAACTGCACCATTCATAGAGATGGTAGGTTGTACGTATGCGCGAACACTACTTCCATTTTCTCAAAGGATGAAATGGAAAGAAGTTAAATTACATGTTAATATAAAAGAATAATTATTATTAATATATATCAAAAATATTAATTAAATAGACCCTAATTTCCTTCTATAGAATGCATTATTGAAAAATGAATCACATAGCTTCGCGAGGCAGTAGCCTGCTGTATACTTGAACGACGTTTTTGTGTCCCACACAAAAAGGAATGAAAAAAGGTATAAGATATATAATAATGTAATAAGTATAATATTATCATAAATAATATATATATATATATATATATATTAAATAAATCATTATATCCATATATTAAAGGTGGTGGTGGAAAATAAATAAAATCAACCCACTTGGAAGTAGTCAGTCTTACACACAAATAATGATTTCATACCATATTTGAAGGAAGAGGAGATAGATTTAGATAATTAAATTAACATAAAAAAATAATTATATGGGATATATAATATGTATTATATCATCATAAGCTAAGATTATTTGAAGTAGGTCGAGGCTTAAGTGATATAAAATGCCTGGTTTGGGACATTATCTCTTTTTTAGGACATCTTTTTGTTTGTACCAAAGGCCATCATATGTTATATTTAGGTAAAAAAATAAGTATTATAGTATTATATGAGTTAATTATGGTGGGTATTTTTCTAGGTCATGGGTTGAAAAATGGTTTTTTACACATAAATAGAATAGGAGAGTGGGTGGCCTTTTATAAGGGATGTGAGTGGTACACTTTCAATTTTTTAAAATATAAAGGTGTACCCAAATAATTAACATGAAAAATGGATATAAGTGGTACATTATTTAACCTTAGTGTTTACAAGGTCTAAATATGGATATCCCTGTCGTATTTTATAATTTTATAGGAAATTGTACAGCTTATATTTTATGTTTAACTCTTGGGAAAACTTGTTTTAACCTAAAGTGTGATAATTAATTTTTACAATTTTTAATAATAACTATAGTAAAAAATTAAGAAAATATAATTAGATAATATAAATTATTATAATAAAAAATAAAGAACACATTTTTAAAAATTAAATTCATCTAATTGGAAAAATATAATTTAAAATTAATCAAGTAGACATGATGAAAAAATAGTTTTCCGAAGGGAAATGTTTTAAAGGATTAGTTTTTAAATATAATTTTAATATTAAATTGATTAAAATGAAAAAAAATTCATTAATATATATATAATTGAACTTATTATACTCTTAATACAATATTAAATTAATTTTTCATGTTTTTAAATTTTATAAAATAAACAATTTTTTTTAATAAATATCATTATTTTTCATATTCATTGAAAAATAAATAATTTCAAAAACAAAATCATAATTCACTCCAGGTTATATTTTACATTTCTATTTCAAAAAAATAACAAATATGTTTTAAAATTTTAAAAAATATATTTCCAAATTTGTACGCTAAAGGAAGAAATTTTGATTTTAAAAAATACAATGTTTATCATTAAAATTTTAAAAATTTTATCTCTTTTCAAGAAAAAACATAATATGAATGTTAAAATTATGATTAAATATATAATATATAAGTTAGATTAAAATATTTCATTAAAATATACATTTTTAGTTTATTTTTTTAAAACTCTTTTGTGCACATAAAAATAGTTTTTTCAAAAAAAATTTACTTTATTTTCAAAGAGTATATATTTTTTATTCTAAATAATTGGTCACTAAAGAAATAATTTTATATTCTTGTGTAAAAAATATATTATTAGAATTTAGTTAATATAATTCATACATTTCATTCCAATGGCTAGGTGATAACTATCAAATTAAAAAATAATTTTTTAATAGAAGATCACATTTTTTTAGACATGGTGTCTCATGTGACAAAACATAAAACCTTGGTTTTGTGAAACACTATCTAAACTCCATGGTGTGTGAAAAAATATATAAATGAACAAATTTATTTGAAAAAAATATTTTTCAAATTCTCAAGGAGTTACATAGACATAATAATTTCGATTAATCATGTTTCAATAACATTATCAAAGCTGATGGTGGTTATGTAACATTTGATGACAACGCCAATTAATGAATAATTGGACATAGTAAAATCATTAACACTTGTACTGCTTTGATTTCTAAAGTATTATTTATAAGTTTATTAAAATATAATATTCTTAGTATACCATTGAAATTTGATAATTGTTATAATTTAATGTTTGAAAATTATTATCTCATAATTTATGATTCTAGGCATATATTTGTTTTTACTACTTCTCATAATGAAAAGGTATATACTGTTTATTAGACTTAATTATTTTTATAATATTTTATTTTTAATTTTATTTCATAATGACTATTTTATATTGTATAGAAGGCTATGGAACTCCAATATACACTCTATAAAGACAAATATTAAGGTATTAGTCAAGGATCTCTCAAAATTATAATTGTCAAATGGGAAATTTAGTAAATAGTGTCAAAAAAAATTGAGGCGGCATAAAATCTCTTTAAACCAATGAAATAAGTTTCATGTCCTCATATTTTGAATTATTTATCATGGAATCTTTTGGGAATACTAGAGTTTTTTTCTATATGGGAAGAGCTATTAGTATGTGCAATTATATTATTTTTTGGATTAATTAATGTATTCTTTTCATCTAAAAAAAGTAAAATTTGTTCTTATTTTTTAATTTTTAAAAAATATATAGAAAATAATAGGGTTATAATCATTAATAACAAATGATGAGGTTGTTTTCATGAGTTTTAAAATCATTATTTTGAATCTCCATGCTCACAACATGGCCATAGTCACAACATTTCTACCAATAAGACTCAATATAATATAGATTTATATGAAATAAGAAACCCACCCCTTTAAGAAATTATTTGGACCATGCTCAATTATGATGATTTACATATTTGTTCTTATACAAAGGATATTAAAAATACTACTATCATATTAATAGAGTTCTTATTATATAAATTTTAAAGAATTGAATATATGAGTTATAGATTGGTAGAAATATAATAGTTAATTACTTTATATTTTTTGGAATTAATGTATTCAGAATGAATTCAAAAGAGAATTAGGAATTATTTTCATCCAAAAGTGATGATGTAATTTTCTTTGTATATTTTAGAACTAGTAAATCATATAATGTGTTTAATAAAAGGACCAAAATTGTCGAAGAATCTATACATTTAAAATTTTTGGAAACCTATCAACATGAACCTAATAATTATTTAGAGAAACTTTAGGTTGATATATATTATTTATTTATGAATGAAAAACCTAGTGATAGTTTTCTCAATGATACTATAAAAACATCAGCCAGATTCAAGGAATACTTCGAAACAAAAAATTACATAGGAAATAGAATTATAAAATAAATAAATTTATTCAGTTGTAAGGATGCATAGAGGTCATCCACTTGATGAAGTTGTATGACAGATAGATTAAGGAACACAAATTAGAGTTATCTTAGAAATTAGGTTGAACCTCTAGAATTCTTTTTCACAACAAGAACCGATGAACAAAACTAAATCAATAGATAATGAATTTTGGTTAAAAATAATACAAGAATAATTTAATAATTTTGAAGGATAAAATGATTAGGAACTAGTAGAAATACCTAATGACTTCAAGACAACTGACACTAAATAGGCTTTTTTGAACAATTTTAATGAGTATGTTACCATAATTAGAAATAAAGGAAGGTCGTTTGCATAACAGTATAGTAAGGGGGAATGTGTTGACTATGAGAAAACCATTCCACCAATAGATAGACATAAAACATCATGAATATTGGTTTCATATAAAAATAATTGGAATTTATAATTATATCAAATGGATTTTGTGAGTGAATTCATAAATAGTTAAATAATTGTTGGTATTTTTTTAGAAAAAACCTCATCTTTCAAAACCATTACTTTCCAAATCATGTATTTATTTTAAAAAACATTTTAGGGTTTAAAACATGATCTTGGAGCTTGGTATGATAGTCTCAACTCATTTTTTGATTACAAAAGTGGTTTTCAACTGAATCAATGATACAAATAAATTTATTAAAATATTTTAAAATGATTGTTTAGTAGTATAAATCTATATTAAAGATAATGTCTTTGGATATTCAAAAAACCCTTTGTATACTGAATTTTAAAAAAGGGTGAAAAATGAATTTGAAATGAGTTTAAGGGAAAACATAAATTCTTCCATGGATTTCATATTTTTTAAAATAAATATGTATTTATTTTTAATCAATGGTGGTAAAATAAGAATCAAGTTAACAATTATGTAATGGGCAATACTAAAAGTTTTGTTACTCCCATGAATATATGATGTAAACTAGATCATGATGAAACATTGAATATTGTTGATCAAACCATTTATATCTATATGATTTTAAGTTTACTATACATAACTGTTTAATGAAATGGTATTATTTTTAGTGTGTATATGTGTTCCTATTTTCAATAAAATCCTATGAAATAATAGTTACATACTTTGAAATAATTCTGAAATTCATAAAAATACAACGAATTTATTATATTTTATTTTAAATGACAACCATTGGATAAAAATATATATTCAGATATAATTTATTGTTGTTTTAAGTTAGGTAGAAAATTAAATTCTAGAAAATGTTACATTTTATGAAATTCAATAGTTTTATAATATGATGAGAAGCACAAAACTATTACATTCTTCACTACTAAACCTGAGTACACAACTATATCTATTTTTTATGAATATATTCATTTTATAAAATAGAAAATACAAGACTACGAATATCAATTCCAACATTTATCTATAAAGTTTTATAATAAATGATTCATAAATATTTATGAGAATATTTGGTTCACGCCCAAATTTACCCAAGAGAATAAGGGTAGAACGGTCCTTGTAGTGTAGCATGGGTTGTCGATTCCACAGAGACCTAAGAAGATACCTAAGATACAAAACCTAAGGGATGGATTTTTGGATATGAAGTGGCCAACTTGGATTGATTTTGTATGGGTTTTAAAGTTATCTAATAGATTTAAGTGGATTCAATTTAAAAGAATGAGTTGATCCTAGGTTATCGCTCGGTGTGGATTGGACGTATTTTATTTTTAATGATTTCAATTTCTTAAATTTGAGATGGGTTCATTTAAGAAGATAAAACAACATCATCACTTACTGGTTTAATGCCTACACCCTCTAATACTAATCACCTATACACTTGAAGGATCAAGGTTTTGAGCACTTCATGGTAAAGGATCGTATTAGTACTTGAAGTGTGTGGCCTTAAATTCAACAAGGACGATGGAGTTTAAAAATAATCAAATACAAATCCAAATTAAAGAAGTGATTATACATTAATTAGGTGATAAATAACATCCAATCCAGCCCCTTGCTACTCCCTTGGATCAACCCATAAGTGGGTTATCCCTCCATTGATCCCATGGTTTCAATGGAAGCGGAAAGTAGACTCATGAGGGAGGAAATGGAGAAGTAAAGAAACCAACAAAAATAAAATGATCACTCCACCGTTGTGTGAATAATTTCACAAGGGTTGGTGTGAATAGATTCAAACCATGATCCAATGGTATCAAAGTGATATTAATAACAACAAAATAAGAGAAGAAGAAGAACTTTTGTTAAGAAACTAAAGTGAATTGAACAACATACACGTGAAAGACAAAATTGAGGTAACAAAAATGCAGCATAACATTAAAATTGAACAAAGCATCCAAGATCCTCAAATCCTTCACCACCACTACCTCAAATAGGCATTTTGGGAGCCTTGGGTCGAGCCTCCAATAGTTCAAAGCATCTCAATTAATTTTGGTAGGCCATAGGTGGTGGAATGCGTGTGGAATTTGAACTTTTCCACATTTGACCCGAGGTGGCAGCCAGATTTCCTTCACCGAACAGACGTGTTTGTAAGACCTTCTAGACGGCCGAATCAGAGTGGGCCATAGAATAAGCAAATGGAGCTCCGGATTTCTTCTAACCTCCTGTAAACATTGGGCCCATTTGGAGTTAAGTATTCCGAGATATGATGAAATTAGGAGACTGTGTTTCTGGGCCGCAGAAGCTGGCCTAGAATTGTATCTCTAACTTTGGCCGCTTTGATGACCACCATATAGGCCGAATTAGCATTGTCTCATGAAGAGTTATTTGTTCCTATTAATGTCTTGTAGCATACCACAAAATGTGGGATTCATTGGTCTTGTATGTTGGGCCCCACAATCTCATCAGTGGGCTAGTGTCCAATCTTCCTTCTCTAGAATTGCTTCCTTTCATCACAAAATATCCCCATCTTCTTCCATGAATTCTCCATTGATCCCTGAATGAAAAATGTTCACATTTAAGTGTAGATAATGTTACCAAAATATCAAATTAAAAAAATTGATAATTACATTCCTTAGAATCAGATGACTCATTGGGCCTAAATTGGTGTATATTAGGCATGAAGTGCACAAATGATGAGAATGGATGTTCATAATGAAATGCACTAACTCAGGCCCATAAGATAAAAAATGAACATTTAATACCATTAAAATGCAATTAAACTGTATGTTTTTATTGTATAATCACACCCCCCAACTTGGGATTTTCTAGTCCCGAGCAAATAATTCAATGATTTTATTTGAATTCCTTTCTTCAAACACATTATAACAAACAGTGCTCACAATGTAAACTGCACAAAAATATATTTTTATAACCTATTAAGATAATTTAAAACAAGATGAATTTAAAAGTAGATCCCAATTCCAAGCCCATTCCTTTTATCAAATCCATCATCATACTTCATCCAACTCAATTAGGTGTAATGATGTGTTGTGTATCACAATAGATATGGGGGTTCATTTTCATTCAAGGGGGAAATCATGGAAGCGCTAGGTGGAGTCACATTTAATCCTAATATGAGTATTCTTCATTCTTTTTTTTATTTTTATTTATTTTTGATTTTTTTTTTTGCAATATTGCCATTGTAATTGAGATTGCAGTTAA
This sequence comes from Viscum album, assembly GCA_963277665.1. Classification (NCBI taxonomy): domain Eukaryota; kingdom Viridiplantae; phylum Streptophyta; class Magnoliopsida; order Santalales; family Viscaceae; genus Viscum; species Viscum album. Next base: position 791,257,087 of record OY728166.1, read on the forward strand.
TCAAATTAACCCATGTAGCAAGACTTTGCCGATGACTCCCAGACTCAAAGGCCTTAGGGCACCAAGTAAAGCCCACATACTTGGGCATCATCTCGAGTTAACTTAATCAAAAAAAAAAGTCGTATTACCATAAATAGAGATATATTGAAAAACTCAGGGCTAGACAACTCTAGAGTCACGATCCCCAAGTGCCGAAAGCCTCACATTTTATCAATCCATTGCTCTACATGCATTTTTTTTATTTTTATTTATTTATTTTTTTAATAATTTTTTCTAGTTATTTTTTTGAATACTCATATTATTCATAAAAATAAAACCAGCCTATTCTATTTATTATGGGACCCCAAAAATTCAAATTAGTACCCCACAGTCTAGAGGACGTGCATTGTGGCATTTTTTTATTTGGATGAAAATATAAACGATGAAATATCACATTGGACAGCCACACTTTCCAAAATCTATGCTTTTAAACTTAATCATTAATTAAATTAAGAGTCAAGGAAATAAATATTATTTGATATGTAGTTTTTATGTGAGCAAAGATGTTATTATATGAATGATAAAAGAATTTTACTTCTTTTTGTTATCATTGTTTTTTTTAAACAAACATTTTTTTTTCACACCCACCAACTTAGAATGAAACTGTCCCTAGTTTCATAAAAACAAAATTTAGAATCGGGTAGAGGAATAAAAAGGGGAGTTCAATAAGGAAATTGAAATATTAGGATCATGGAATGAAGTCACCTGGTGGTTGAAGTTTGAAGTTCTTGCCGCTCGAATTTATTCCTTTGATATCCATGTCGCTTATAAAGTTCCCTAGTGGAAAAAGGAAAAACAAAACAAACAAAACAAACAAAAACAAACAATATATATATATTTATATTTATATAATAAAGGAAGTAAAATATAAGAATATATATAAAAATTATAGAATAAGAAAGCACAAGAAGCCGCAGGTCAGTGGTAAGCGCGCGCCCCTGTCTCCCTTCGGTCCCGGGTTCGAGTCCCCGCGGCTTCGCCGGTTGTGACGGGGTTTGCCCCACGGCCTATGGCGTGGACTCTGTTTTTTATTATTTTATTTTTATTTTTATCTTAACCTATAAAATAATAAAAATAAAACAAAATAAACTGATGATACATTGTCTTCTTTTTAAATTTATGGGTAAGGTATTACTCAAGGATCACACCACGTGACACGGATGAATATGGTGCTCCCCTTTCGTACCAACCATACTCATTATAGAAGAACAGGTCAACAGTTTATTATTATTTTTTTCAAAATATCAAAATGTCTCATTAACCCTAGTTAAAATATAAAGTTGATTAAAACAACGAAATTATTGGAAACTTGAAAACCATGGGTTGCCTCCCATTCAACGCTTTGTTTAACGTCGTTAGCCCGACATGGACCCTAAATCTATTAATTTGTTCCTTGTTCATAGGTTCGCTCAGTTAACTCAACCTCTATTTCCTGTTTATTGAATGATTCAATGAATGGTTTTAACCTTTGACCATTGACCTTGAAAATGTAACCACTTGTGGGATCTTGAATCTCTACTGCCCCATGGGGGAATACATGATGCACTATGAAAGGTCCTGACCATCTAGACCTTAACATTCCCGGATGTAAATGAAGTTTTGAACTATACAAGAGAACAAGTTTTCCTGGTTCAAAATGTTTGACCTTTATATTCCTAGATTGGTAGGATTGAACTCTATCTTTATTGATCCTTGAATTTTCATAAGCCTCCATCCTTAGTTCCTCCAGTTCATTGAGATCTAATTTCCTTTTTGTTCTGGCCAATGAGAGATTATAATCCATTTTCTTAATTGCCCAAAAGGCCTTATGTTCAATCTGCACTGGAAAATGGCATGCTTTACCATAAACCAACCTATATGGGGACATTCCTAAAATGGTTTTATATGCGGTTCTATAGGCCCAAAGAGCATCTAAGAGTTTCTCAGACCAATCTTTCCTAGAGGGGTTGACAGTTTTTTCAAGAATTTGCTTAATTTCACGATTGGCTAACTCTGCTTGACCATTGGTATGTGGATGGTAAGCAGTTGACACTTTTTGAGAAATTCCATATTTTTCCATGAGTGATGAGAATGGACGATTGGAAAAATGAGTTCCACGATCACTTATGATAGCCCTAGGAATTACAAATCTATAGAATATGTTTTCTTTTAGGAATCTAATCACAGTTTGATGATCATTGGATTTTGTGGGAATGGCCTCAACCCATTTTGGGACATAATCAACAGCTAAGAGTATGTAGAGGTATCCCGGAGAGTTTGGGAAGGGACCCATGAAATCAATTCCCCAACAGTCAAAGATTTCAACCACTAAGATGGAAGTGAGTGGCATTTGATTCCTTTTTGTGATGGACCCTACTTGTTGACACCTAGGACAGCTTTGAAAAAATGTGTAGGAGTCCCTTGAGAGGGTGGGCCAGAAAAGACCACATTGAAGAATCTTAGCAGATGTTTTCTTAGAGGAAAAGTGACCTCCAAATGCCTCACTATGACAGAATTTATGGATGGACTCTTGTTCAGATTCTGTAACACACCTCTTAATGACTTGGTCAGGACAGAACTTATAGAGGTATGGATCATCAAACACATAGTGTCTAACATTAGAAAGGAATTTCCTTCGAGCTTGAGTCCCTAAGAATTTGGGAATGACTCCTGTCACTAAGAAATTTTCTCTGTCAGCATACCAAGGGCAGTCACTCACAGAATATAAGTGTTCATCAGGAAACGGATCAGACATAGAAAAGTGATTTGATTTGTCTTTGAATTCCATCCTAGAGAGGTGATCAGCTACACCATTTTCAACTCCCTTTTTATCCTTGATTGTGAGGTCAAATTCTTGTAAGAGAAGGACCCACCTAATCAGTCTAGCCTTAGCATCTTGTTTTTGGAAGAGGTATTTTAGTGCAGAATGGTCAGTGAACACAATGATGGGTGATCCTAAGAGGTAGGACCTAAACTTCTCTAAGGAAAACACAATAGCAAGTAACTCCTTTTCAGTGGTGTTGTAGTTGATTTGGGCATCATTTAAGGATTTTCTTGCATAAGAAATGACATAAAGAGTTTTATCACAACGTTGTCCTAACACAGCTCCAACTGCAAAGTCACTGGCATCACACATAAGTTCAAAAGGAAGGTTCCAATTTGGAGATTTCATAATGGGAGGAGAGGTGAGAGAGGATTTGAGGGTTGAGAATGAACCCTCACAGCTTTCTGTCCAAACAAATGGAGCATCCTTTACTAAGAGAGCACAAAGGGGACAGGATATTGAACTAAAGTCCTTGATGAATCTTCTATAGAAACCAGCATTTCCTAAGAAAGACCTCACTTCCTTGAAAGTTTTGGGTGATGGAAGGTGACGAATGATGTCATCCTTTGCTTTATCAACTTCAATACCCCTTCTCTATGCCATCCAAACTATACCTGCCTACTCAAAGTACCTTAAGGACTTGTGCACTTTTAAAAGAAAATTTTCACATAAAAACCAAGTCCTTTTGGCTGCTAATGCGAGTACCACCCTTCAAGGGACCATTCCTCCTAAGTTGAAAGACCCAGGTTTCTCTTACATCAATGTTGAACTAGGAGAAAGCAAAGTTGTCAAGGCCTTGTGTGACCTAGGTGCTAGTGTCAATCTCATCCCATATGCTGTGTACTGCTAGTTAGGCTTAGAAGAGCTCCAACCCACATCTGTCACACTTCAGCTTGATGATCGTAGCATTAGGGTTCCAAAGGGGATTTTAAAGGACGTTTTGGTAAAGGTTGAAAACTTCATCTACCCTGCTGATTTCATTGTCCTTGACAACCATCCAAATTTAGTAAATAAGGAACAAACCCCAATCATCCTTGGTCGTCCTTTCCTTGAAACAATCAACTCTGTTATCCGAGTCCAAAATGGGAACATGACCATCACCTTTGGGAACATGAGTCTAGACTTGAACATCTATAATGCAAGCTCACAAATAGGGGATGACGAGGATATTCATAAAGTAAACATAATAGGAAGCATTGATAATGAATCCATGGAACATCAAGGAATATTTGATGAATGTTTAAGTCAGAATGAGATTGATTTCCTTTGTTCGTATGAAGGAAGTTTATCCCCTTGGATTGAATCATTTTCAAATTGCTCTTATGATGAAGTCTTAAGTCCAACAATCAGTGAAACCTTTCAAGAAACCAATTTCATAGAGACCCCTCTAAATTCCTTCCCTAAATCTGATCAAGCCAATCTAGTAGCTGAAACTTCTACATGCGAGGAATCAATCCTATCTGAACCTCTAAAAAAAGAAATTGATCTTGATCCAATGTCCCAATATTCTGCTGAAATTCTGAACCAACCTGATCTTGAATTGAAGGAACTTCCTGCTGCACTAAAGTATGCCTTCCTAGGGGAAATCAAACACATCCTATTTTAATTTCTTTTTCTCTTGAAACCAATCATGAGAGGATGCTTCTAGATGTCCTTAGGAAGCATAAGAAAGCCATTGGTTGGACCCTTTCTGATATTCCTGGGATTAGCCCACTTATCAGGACTCATAGGATTGTTCTGGAATCTGATTCAAAGCCATGTCGTCAACCTCAACGGCGAATCAATCCTAATCTCATGGAGGTAGTAAGGAAGGAACTTCTGAAATTGTTGAAAGCTGGTATCATATATCCCATAGCTGAGAGTGAATGGGTGAGCCCAATCCAAGTGGTTCCAAAAAAGGCTGGAATCCCCGTGATAACCAATGAGGATGGAGAGATTTTGGATGAGTTTTTAAGATATCTAATATATTTAAGTGGATTCAATTTAAAAGAATGAGTTGATCCTAGGTTATCGCTCGGGGTGGATTGCATCGAGAAGAGGAATGTTCAACTTGACTTGTGAGAAGATTTCCCTCAATGTTTTACTCAGTTCAGGCTTGGGTTTCCCCCTCATGCGTTGAGGAAATGGTGCAGGTTGTGGGGTCGTTTGTTGAGGAGTTGTTTCCTTGAAAATGTTATCAGTTTCCTCAGTTTGATCTTATGGTTCATTTGAATTTTCATCTAAGTTTGAATCTTCAGGTGGGTTCTGAATTAGTTGTTCAGGTTTCTCAATTGATTTCCCGCATCTTAAAACAGTCACAGCCTTTAGTTGTTCATGAGTTGTTTGAGCACAACTTGACTCTCCCCTTGAAGTTGAGGATGGCACCGCCTGAGTAGGCATGGGTGCCTTTCCAGTTTTGATGGTTTGAAGTTCTTGTTTTTGGGAAGATACTTCCGAGTTCATCCTCTCCATTTGTTTGCACAGTTGTTCTAGTAGGCTTTGTGGAACAGTTTGGGTGGGTGCTTGAGTAGGTTGGTTTATCCTAGGGGAATATTTTGGAGGTGGGACGGTTTGTTGAAAATGGACCGGTGGCTGTTGGTATTGGATAGATTGGGTTTGGAACTGGTTATGGGTTTCGTAGTTCTGATGGGGGTAAGGATTTTGTCCCTGTGGTTGGCTAGGTTGTTGGTTATCTTTCCAGCAGAAGCCTGGGTGGTCGTTATACCTTGGGTTGAAGGTGTTTTGGTATTGAGGCTTTTGAATGTTCAAAGCATTTACTTCTGCTGGGGGTCCTCCTAAGAGAACATCCTTGATGGATGGAATGGTTGGGCAGTTGTCTGTCTTATGGTCATGTTTGTCACAAATTGTGCAAACAAGGTCAACAATTTGTATTTCATGGACTTTCCTAAGGTCTATCTCTTCAACCTTCCTAGAGAGTGCTGCGAGTTTAGCCCTAAGTCTTTCCTCTTCTCTAAGTGTATGAATTCCAGTAGTTCTTTGTGGCTTTTCAGAATAAGGTGAAGTTCCCCATGTTTGGTTTTGTTCAGAAAGGATTTCTAGATACTCGTAAACATCATTTGGGGCTTTGTTTTTAAAGGTTCCATTACACATCATGTCAATGAATTGTTTGTTCCCCGGACCCAACCCTAATAGAAAATTCTCACTTATTCAGGAATAGAAAAACCATGGTGTGGAACCATGTTTAGAGTGTCTTTGAACCTCTCCCATGTTTCATAGAATGACTCTCCCACTTTTTCAAAAAAGTATTGGATACTCTTTTTATGTGCAATTGTTTTGTGGTGGGGAAAGTTTTTTTTGTAGAATTCTCTTTGTAGTTGGTCCCAAGAGTTTATGGATGATGGTATCAAATTGTTTAGCCAATTTTAATTTCGATCCTTTAAAGTAAAAGGAAATAGCCTCATCTTAGCATATTCTAGTTGATGTGGGGGACACATGGTTTCTACAATGTCATTGAACTCCTTAACGTGCAGGTTTGACATCTCAGACTCCATTCCATGGAATGTGGGAAGGTGGTTTAGGACATGGGGTTTAAAGATGTAGTTGGCATATCCTAGGGAATTGTGTCTAATGCATGAGGGGGTATTGGTCCAGGAAGGTGTGAGGTAGTCATTCATGGTTTGATCAATTGCATTCCCCAAGTTTGGGGCTGCCTCATTTGGGTTTCCATTTTGGTTCCCACCCGGGTTTATGACTTGGTTTCTTTGAAGACCTTCCATTGAAATTGGCTCCATTTTTGACTCGGGGGTGATAGAAAGATTAGGATCTAATGGAAAGAGTTCCCTTGGTGTATTTGACTCCCCAACCCCAGGACTATCCACCCTAACTAGACAGTTTGATTGATCGCGGGTGTAGGCGGACATGCGCCAAAGAAAAAAAAACGAGAAAGGGACAAGATAAGAGAATTTGGATGAGAAAAGAAGAAATGGGGGAGAATAGAATGGGTGTTTAGATGACTTACTTGGGTCCCCGGCAACGGCACCAAAATTTGGTTCACGCCCAAATTTACCCAAGAGAAGAAGGGTAGAATGGCCCTTATAGTGTAGCTTGGGTTGTCGATTCCACATAGACCTAAGAAGATACCTAAGATACACAACCTAAGGGATGGATTTTTGGCTATGAAGTGGCCAACTTGGATTTATTTTGTATGGGTTTTAAATATATCTAATAGATTTAAGTGGATTCAATTTAAAAGAATGAGTTGATCCTAGGTTATCGCTCGGGGTGGATTGGACGTATTTTCTTTTTAATGATTTCAATTTCATAAATTTGAGATGGGTTCATTTAAGGAGAAAAACAACATCATCACTTACTAGTTTAATTCCTACACCCTCTAATACTAATCACCTATACACTTGAAGGATCAAAGTTTTGAGCACTTCAAGGTAAAGGATCGTATTAGTACTTGAAGTGTGTGGCCTTAAATTCAACAAGGACGATGGAGTTTAAAAATCATCAAATAAAAATCCCAATTAATGGAGTGATTATACATTAATTAGGTGATAAATAACATCCATTCCAGCCCCTTTCTACTCCCTTGGATCAACCCATAAGTGGGTTAGCCCTCCATTGATCCCATGGTTTCAATGGAAGCGGAAAGTAGACTCATGAGGGATGAAATGAAGAAGTAAAGAAAACAACAAAAATAAAATGATCACTCCACCGTTGTGTGAATAATTTCACAAGGGTTGGTGTGAATAGATTCACACCTTGATCCAATGGTATGAAAGTGATATTAAGAACAATAGAATAAGAGTAGAAGAAGAACTTTTATTAAGAAACTAAAGTGAATTGAACAACTTACATGTGAAAGACAAAATTGAGGTAACAAAAATGCAGCATAACATTACAATTGAAAAAAGCATCCAAGATCCTAAAATCCTTCACCACAACTGCCTTAAATAGGAATTTTGGGAGCCTTGGGTCGAGCCTCCAATAGTACAAAGCATCTCAATTAATGTTGGTAGGCCATGGGTGGTGGAAAGCTTGTGGAATTTGAGCTTTTCCACATTTGACCCGAGGTGGCAGCCGGCTTTCCTTCACCGAACAGACGTGTTTGTAAGACCTTCTAGACGGCCGAATCAGAGTGGGCCATAGAGGAAGAAAATGGAGCACCGGATGTCTTATAACCTCCTGTAAAACTGGGGCCAATTTGGAGTTACGGATTCCGAGATATGATGAAATTAGTAGACTGTTTTTCTGGGCCGCAGAAGCTGGCCCAGAATTGTACCTCTAAATTGGGACGCTTTAATGACCACCATATAGGCCGAATTAGCATTGTCTCAAGAAGAGTTATTTGTTCCTATGAACGTATTATATCATCCCACAAACATTGGGATTCATTGGGCTTGTATGTTGGGCCCCACAGTCTCATCAGTGGGCTAGTGTCCAATCTGCCTTCTCTAGAATTGCTTCCTTTCATCACAAAATATCCCCATCTTCTTCCATGAATTATCCATTGATCCCTGAATGACAAATGTTCACATTTAAGTGTAGATAATGTTCCCAAAATATCAAATTAAAAAAATTTAGAATTACATTCTTTAGAATCAGAAGACTCATTAGGCCTAAATTGGTGTATATTAGGCATGAAGTGCACAAATGATGAGAATGGATGTTCATAATGAAAATGCACTAACTCAGGCCCATAAGATCAAAAATGAAAATTTAATACCATTAAAATGTAATTAAAATGCATGTTTTTATTGGATAATCAATATTATATCCCAATATAGGAAAAACCTATCGGTATAAGAGATAACTTTTTGGGTGATCATTTTTCAAAAACGTGATATAACTCTTGAATTCATATGTACTAAATTTCAGCTTATTGATATATTTACAAATCCTTTTAATATTGATACATGGATTTGTTTCATACATGAAATAGACATGAATATTTATTTATTTATATTTTTCATAGTTTATAAATAATGAGTTTGGGTAAATATTTGTTATATTACATATATAAATATTTTATTAATGAAACTGTAGATTATAGTCCACACAGTCAGTATACTGACCATTAGTTTTTGTTCATATGTTCATTATACCTACCATGGTCTATTGGTCATGTAGATATTTGACATACCATAGAACTCTACTCACGCGACCAGTACATACCTACTATGAGGTTATGGTCAGTATACGTACCATGGATTTATTATTGATGATCCACGGTTAATATGCATTCCAGTTATGTTTTATAATTTTAATATTTCATGAACAATTTTTTTTGTGACTTAAAAAAAATTTATTAGTAGTTTATCCGTAAAAGATTGATTTTTAAAATTCAAATAATATTTCGAATCCACACACATATTTATCTAAAATCACCTCTCTCTAATTTTAAACCTCACTTGCTACCAAAATCTTCCATTGTAAAACCTCTGTTCAACTTGAACATTCCTATTTTGAAACTATATCATGAATATGAACCCTCCATGTTTAAATTAAAATTAAAAATGCTAATGATTATTTTTTTTACAATGACAGAGCTCCTATCAAATCTCGACCGATAATATACTCAAAGAAAAAAACTCATAGCTCGAGTTTTATAAATAAGACACGGAATCCGCATATAGTCTGTCATCTATTGTTTGAGGAGAAATATATAAATGATCAAAATATTTAATTACATAAATATTTAATATAGAATGTGATTCAAAATAAATGATACAATGATTGTTTGATGAAGAATAGTAATCAATTTCACCTAAGGCTTCTTAAAAAAATTTATTATCATATGTAATTTTTTGCATGAGAGGACAAGGATTTTATAAGAAAAATTATACATTGGAAACCTATAGATTTTTTTTCAAATTTATGGGTAAGGAGATTAGGTGTACAATAAAATGGATAATTTGAAAACATTCAGAGTTCTTATCTGATCAATCATGATCCCTTCATATTCTATTGTTCTATAGAGGACCTAATAATGAATAGAATTCACCAAATTAAAAATGTTGCAGATATAAATAGTGATTTCATTCTACTGGTGAGTTTTATACAACACCTAATATATTCTTGAAAAGGTGGTTTCAGTATTATGAGACATTGGAATCTATTCTTTTTATTTTTCATAAAAATTATGATCAATATAAAATTTTCAAGGTAATTAATTAAGAAAATAAATTTGTTTTGTATGCTCACCTATAAATTAAATTCATTACCTTACCAAAAATTTCTCACAGCCTTATTGGAATATAATGGTGTATTACTAAAGGGGATGAAAGAATAACAGATTCACTTGGTTTGTTCCTTTATCAATGGTTCTATAGGATCATAAAATTAAATTGAAACCCATAGATTAAAGAGTGTTTGGTAGACCATGGAAAACTATATAAGAAGTTTAATATAGTCAAAATTCATATTAGGAAAAAGGATCTAGTTGAAACACATGTAGAACTAGATGAGGTTTTATATATTACAGTGATGAATTTTTTGTTGGTAAGGAATAAGTAAAAGTTAAATGAGTTCAATAAGAAGATGATGGAAATGAATAATAAGATGCAATGATGGATCATGATGAGAAAGATAGGGTGACTAATCATGATGATTGGATACTCTCCCATATCTTGTATTATGGACTCCTTAACTCTCCTTTACCCCTACAATCACATCAGGATGAACTATAATATGATGACCTGGTTGACACCATGGTCTCAGTCAGGGTTTCTAGATTGGCATGTGACTATTATATTGACTCATAAGAAGATAAAAATTGCTTAGATAGATCTCAAATTTTGGGAAGTACCACATGAATTATCTACCAGATGCACCTCTATGGGGGTGAATTCCATAGGAACCAATTTTCTAGGCTTATGAAATCTATATTTTAATGGTGATGATGATGATGATGGGGTAAGTACACATAGAGGTGATGTCCATTAATTCCTTTAATTTCAATGGGTACTAGAGGGTTCATTAATTACTGAAATATATTCTCTATAATGCCTTTAGGTACCCCTTTCGAGACCCTCATTCGAAAAATAATTGTAAGATAATTTTGGTCAGACTCTTTCCAAGGGTCTTGAGGAATCTATGAAATGTAGTTCTTGTGGTGATGATGATAATGTTACAGAGAATGATATTCATGAAGATGATGTTGATGATGACCATCCTAAATGATCAAGACCAGCATAGGTTATAGCTGAGTTCTATAGAAAGATTTAGGCATATGATCCATACACTTATATATCGTTTACATATTATATTACAAATGATTATCTGAATGAGTTCAAATCCGATATGATGTTTGTATTCAAGGAATAATTTTATAGTTTTGTTAATTCATTGGAACCAACTTGATAATAATGATAATGATGTAGATAATTTCTTATCATGAACCCAAATTATATATCAAGATGAATTTAATGATAAATTAGATTCATTATTTTAAAGAACATATATTTTTTATGATGAAACACTTATCTGATTTGATGGTTTATTAACTCTAAATATGTATATGTGTATTTCTCCAAGCCTCTACATCCGCTGTAATTGATATTTTGTCTCCTACTACTCCACCTATCTAAGAATATTATGATAAATAGGGATATACAAAATTCATAACGAAGTGTTGATGATTTTTTATGGTTATAATTATATTAGGAAATTATTCTTTGATGATTTTCAAACACCTGTTACTAATACATTGGAATTGTTTTTAGAAGAAGAAATAAAAGTTGGGAAATATAAAGATAAAATAAAAGATGATATTGATTTATACCTATGAAGAGTATATAAAAAATAAAAATTCAAGGGTATATTTAAAAATAATTCTTTGGTTCTAAAGATTCCACCACTGAACAACGATTTTAATTCTCAAGTTGAGAAGTCCAATATGCTGACCCTAGTGATTAAATCATTCATGTTAAAAAAATAATACTTTCATTGGGATTTAGAGCATGGATCTCAGGTATTGAGTGATTTTATGCATATAAAGTAACCCATCCTTTTCAATTGTCAAACAACTATGTTGGATTTTCAGGTTATTCTAATGTCCTTATCCTTTAACACTACCTCCAATACCCTTAATCCATTTTTATTAAAACCTAAAAAATCCTTCAAAATAATCCTTCCCTTGTCTAAGTGTGTATTCAATGGTGAAATATCTTCCACCTCTATTCACAACATTACACCTTTTGTCCTTATGTCCACTTCTATAGTAGAGGATCTAATCCTTCCAACTGATCTCTAAGATATACAAGATTAATATTATGAGTATAATTCCAGATAGGGACTACTCGTAATCCATTTTTGTAATATCTATTTAAATAATTATAATACACACCTCCTTTTTCCATTTGTGTTTATATTTTTTATATTATCTATTTATTTTACCCCTAATTCATATCATGTTAACTCCAAAACCTGGAGTTAGTGTATGAAAGAAATTGAATTTCTTTGAAATATTTGATGAAATTAATGAAATCGAAAAACCGTTACAAATTGAGTAATAATTATTTCAATTATATGAAAATATATTTTTGATGTATTCAATTCATTTAAATTTTAATATTCAATGATTTATGATCATAAAAAATGAAGATATTTTTGGGTTAAACCAGCACCACCTTATTATAATTATTTGAAAAAAAATATTATATTATTAAATAATATCATGTTTTATTTTATTCAAATGTTTTAGAGCCCAACATGGAAAATTTTCAATGTCTGGAAATAAAAATGAAAACCTACCACATATGTAATATACTTAATATTTTAATACCTCTATATGAACATTGAGTTAATGTGATTGTGTGGATCCTTCTATGAATTTTACTCTATTAGAATTCAATAACAAACTACATCTCGTGTGATAATTCTATCTAAGTTCTATACTGACCATGCATGTTTGTTCATGTGGCAGCGTGTGTAATGAACCTACCATATGAACTGAACAAGTTATAGTGCAAACCAATTAAGTGAACTCATGATTAAATATATTACCATGAGAAGGTAAGTAAAATATCTTTGTATTTCACTAAGGGAGTGTGTTATTGTATTTACCACATGATGAATAATACCTACTGTAATAATAATAAATGTGACCGCGATATTGAAATTATCTACCATTTTAAGAAATGTACATAATGATAGAATAAAATTACATAATTCATGAAGAGTAGTATCAAACACATGAATGAATGATGTTTTTATGCCTCGGTACTATGATTTATTTCCATTCCAACAGATTGTGCCCAGTAACTATGATAAAATGTGATTGATCCTAAGTTAAGAACAACCTACTATGTATAACTTAAGAATTTCAGTATTTTAAAACCTCTAACAGATATATTTCGATGAATTAATAGTAGATTAAATGAAATTCAGGAAACCTTGATTCCTCTTGAATAATTAATTCTTAATGGTGTTATTATTAAGAAGAAGGACAATCTGTGTGAAAAATAGGTGAAAATATTTTGATATAAGAGGAATAAAAGTGGTATATATGCATGCATGTATGAAATATAATTGACTTTATCATAAAACATTATGAAACTCATTTTTCTTTTATTTTTGTGAAACATTTATTAAATATTTTCATTTGTAAATTTCTAAATAAGTAAATATAATCAGAATAAGTGACACCTAATATTTACATCTATTCAGTAATACAATTTATATTTTGGTATTATTTCAAGAAATATATTATTTACCCGAATTTATCTAAAAAAATATTCTCTTATAATTAACTAGAGAGTGATTGTATCTATTTTACTCAATTCATTTTATTTTTACTCCCATGTGTAACTTTGTAATAGACCATGTGTGATCAAGACTATTTTATCCAATAAAGAACTAAGTATGTTTATTTTTTCTGGTAATGTCTGAGTACATTTCTATTAAAAAACCAAAACTAAGTTGTGGATTCGTTTATTTTATAATAAAATAATAGTATGTTTTGATTTCCATGTGAAGGGAATTTTGTTTTGGATTAATACCGAACAAATTATTTAATTTCATTGTGTGTGATTTCTTGTTTTTAGTCACTGTTTTAAATAATAAACTATTATTTTATTTCGAAATAAAAACAAACCATTATTCTGATTGTTAACTTTAGGCAGTGTTATATATATTGTTTTATTCAGGCTAACCACTTTGAAAACATGAATTATTTTATAAATTACATTAACCGTGTTATGATTATATATTAAAATACTTTTATAATGAAAAAAATATACGGGTCTATAATTTTATTAAGTATTATTACATTTGGAGCTCGTGGTATTAGGTTTTATATAATTATTTCCAAAACTTTTATTGGGATCACCCCTTGATATATCCACTAGTATAAACACGTGTGTTTATTTTGATGTTTTCTACATATAGTTTACTATCATTTAGACATAATTGTTTTTGTTATTATATGTTTTTAAACTTTTATTTCCAATTGTGAGTTCTTGTCTTCAAAAAACCCTTCTAAATAAAGGAATATGTTACTAAGAACTTTCGTAATGATGGATTTCACTCAAATATTTTATTAATCAATTTTCCCCAAGGTTGATATTTCCTTAAACAATAAAACTATGTTGTCCTTTAATTAAACATGTTTACTGTGAAATGTATATTTTCATATCTTATTTCCTAGTGATTTATCTACGTTATGTATTTGTAATTTTATATATTTTATTTCATCCTGTTGTCCCTTGATATGTGAATGTATATATGTAGTAACATCCATACAAATATTTTTCTGGAATGTTTTGATTTATTGAGGGAAGTGTTAAATTGTTAGAACTAAATCATATTCATTACAAAAAGATTAATATTATATTAGATAATTATTTTTTCACATCAATAAAGGATTTCTTACCACACACTTGAGCTTCTACTATTGGTGAAAACATTATTTGATGATTTTGAGAGGATGACTTCTTCTACATCTAAGATTCATTATTCTTCATGTTATTAATTTATTAAAAAACCCCTTTTTTCAACTAGAGATTACTTCTCCAATTTTATTCTTAGTCTACACTTTTTTAACATCCATAGAAACATTTTCTTCGACTTTTGAAAATATGCACTTATTTAAAAAATATTTAAAAAAATTGGAATATAAATTTTAGATCCAAATATATATAACAATTTATATCATACCAATAGAGATTAACCAATTAGATGTTGAAATCACTCTGAGAGGGGTGGGGTGGGGGTTGAATCATTGGTGACTAAATTTTTTCCATTATTTTTAAATTAAATCCATTCTTTTTGTAATTTTATCAAACCTATATGATCGGTGTAGATTTATGGAGCCTATTTCTTAATATTTTACATTTATGAAATTCTGATTATAGAAATGAAACCATTACTGAAGTATTTTAATGAGTTTTTCCTTAGCATGGGAACCTAAATCATTGATATAATGAATAACTTTGGACTGTATATTCTTCTACTAATAATATTTTGATTAGTATTAAGTGAGGTTTTTTTACTACCTTTTAGGGTTGAGCTATCACTCTTAAATATTTCCCTAACATTAAGATAGGAAATCATAATGAATCCATTAAGATAAAAACAATTCTCATATTTTGAGCTAAGATAAGATTAATATACATATCATCGCATGAATATTATTCTGAAAATGTTCATCTAATTAATCAGTTTGGTTTGCCACTGCCTCCGACTGGTTTGATCTACCCAATACACCTCACCTTCTATCGGGTAAGCCTGTATCTGGTGCTCCATGACACTATGTATGTGTAATCATTACATTTTCTGACTAATAAAAGATTATTATTACGGATGATCTATGTATAATGAACATTATTATAAATCAATGTTTGATACCTGTGATAAGAAAATATTTTTCCTTTATTTATGATCAAAACTCATATAGACATGATTGTTGAACCATATATCTATATTGGTTGAAAATATTAATGAATATAAAATATTTATAATATAGTTTTATTTTACACTCATGAATAATGTTATGTAAATGATATACAATCACCCCTTTATATAGGTTCCATTAAAGTAAACAATTTGAGAAACCAATTTCAATTTCCCTCTCAAATAAGATTCACTGTGTGCCTCTCAACACTTCTATAATTTTCATGAACATTGTTAAAGAATTAAGATCGAAACTAGTATCTAAAAACATATTCATACTTCCTTAAACTCATTAATTTATGAACTTCTAAAAATTTCCATATCTCATCTATAATGAACATTAAAATATCAACTTTTACATCATCAATGTTAAAGGGATTTACCAGGTTTATATAAGATCCCTTCCTTAAAACATTACATAATAATGTATTTTCGTCAGGAATTTATTTTATTTTATATTATAAATCTATTCAATTTTATTTTTTATATAATTAGGTCATAATATATATATGAAAACCCCCAATCATTCAAGATGGATAGTATTAAAACAATATCCTCTTTTTCTATAATAAAAATTTTTTTAAAATATAAAATGGTTTCATTGAAACTTTTTCATAACATTCAATATAACATCATTATTTATCATAACCATACTTATTCCCTTTGAATTTTTTTAAAACATGGGATGAGCGCAAAAATTTAATTATGTAACATGATGAAATAAAATCATTAGTCTAGTGAAAACATTAGAACATATTTAAGAACCCCTTTCCTAAAAACTCATTAGTATGAATTAGAAAATATCATGCAGTAGAACTAGGAAATGTTGAACATATCACTCTTATATTCAACATTAAAAGTAGAAAAAAATATAGCTGAATTTCATCTTCAGAGTACCCAATGAATTGTAGAGCTATAATGGGGATCACCTGTCATATCTTGGGCCAAAATGGTGATCAAAACATCATATATCAATATATAGTTGGGATAAACCGATTATATCTCGAGATATAAAGAGGTAAGAGAATAAAGTTTTCTATAGGAACATATCATTAATAAAAATCTTTATAAAGAATTTAATCCCTTGAGAAAAACACATTTAGATATCAAAAATTCCTTTTTTTGTAAAAATAATTTTTAAAACATTAAAACTGCTCCCATAATAATGGAATAATATTTTTAAAAAATAATAATAAAACATATAAATAAAACATTAAAGTAAAAAAGATTCATTAACATGGGATAAATCACTCATCACATATAAAAAATGATCTTTCTGAATCATAAAATAGACATTTAAACGGATTTAAAATGGAATGTCCATTACCTCATGTCTGTCTTACTTTAAACATGTTAAAAACTCATTTATAATGATTTAAAAGGTGTTTCTAGTTATAAAAGAACTATACTGATGTTTATAACATCATATATAATCTTCTTATAATATCGTATTACTTTTTTATCAACAATCTTTCATTATTTTAACTATTTCAGGAGTAGATTTCCATGTTTTCTATAGTATATTTTGATATATTATTTGTTTTCCATTTAAATAGATTATGATTTCATAAGATCTAGAATGAAAACCATGATATAATTTTAATATACATATTTTATATATGTATCGATAATAATGAATTTTATTTAGAGATAAGAAATAAAGTGCATCATTTATGGAGGCAGTTGGTTGTATGTTCGTATGAACTCTACTTCAATTTCATTATCATATTAAAAGAATTGAAAGTAAATGATACAAATATATACTATAATTCTATCATCATATCAATTCCATATATTTTATATAGGTTTATTAAAATCAACCATAATATGTTCCATGTATAGCGTGAAGGGATCACATTTCTTAAAGGAGGTGGTAGTCTACATTTTCCCAAACAATGTTATCATATTTACAAAAAAAATTGAAAGTATAATGGTATGTACTATATAAGAATTACATAAGATTAATGAGACAATAGATATAATATATACCATCTATAATTAATGATTCAATCATAATTTCCACCATTATAGGTGGAAAAGGATCAACAAACAATCATCATTTCATTAAGCGATAGATCACCATAAACATAAATGGAAAGATCATTACCCATTTGATGGATGTGTGTGTAAGTGTATATAAAAACCATAATATAAAAAAATCTTATAATATTTAAAATATAGGTATTATTATATAATAATGATAAATGAATAAATATTGGTCTATAGAATGAAAATAAAAAAGAAGCACATGATGTAGAATTTTAATGCTTATTTGGGTAACCCATTTTGGTTTGCACCAAATGGATTCTTTGAATTACTTTCATCCCATGGAAAGGATTATATTATGGGAGAGGTTTGTTGAGGAGATATTTTGGTATATATTGGTCAAGATAATGTTTTTTGAGATATGTGATGATGGGGTTGTAAGGAGTGGTATTTATAGAGGAGGAGAGGGGTGTTTCTTGAATATTTCATTTATTAGTTTATTATTTTGGCTCAAAACAATGTATAATTTTGATTATTATGACTAATTAATGTAACTAGTGAATTTAAGTTTGATATAAAGGTTACTAAAACGTCTATAAATCCTCTAAGTCTTAATAAATCACCTATTTATCATATATCGTAAATTAATGTATATGAGTTTTCACCAAAATTTTATGTTTTTTTTGAAAAATCCAAGAAATTCACCCCAAAAATTATTTATTTTTTATAATTCAAAAATTACCCCAATTTTATGAAAATAATTATCTAAATATGAGTAATTTAATTTTTAATTAAAACCATAATTTATTTGAGAAAAATAAATTTTAAAACTATAAATGATTTTATAACACTTTGAAACATTAATTAAGGTCTCATAAAATTAACTCATAATCATAATATAATAAAATATTAATTTATTAATCTATTTTATAAAGTTAAATTTTCTTTTAAATCATTAATTTTATTATAAAAATATAAATAAATATTTATGCTTCAAAAAAATACCAGTACATAATTTATCATTTTTAAAACATATATTTATTTATTCTAGGATATAAATATAACATATTTCCACTTTTAAGATACATAAATTTTATTTAAAATTCATTAGGTGAGGGTAAAATTCAATTGCCTAGATTAAAATTCTTAATGGTTATGTTAATATTTATAAAGTCAAGTTATTATTCTATAAGAATAAATTTGTTAAAATTCCACTTATTTGATAATAAATTTAAAATTAAATTTATAATTTGATTCAGAATAAAAAATATTATTTTACATTTACCTGGGATGTTACATCATCCCTCTCTTCTATAAATTTCATCCTCACCATTGTTATTCTCTTCTTAAACAAGTGAGGATACCTTTCCCTCATTGCATTTTCTGATTCCCATTTTTTTCAACCATGTAGATTCTACACAATAAAATAACCAGGTGAATTATCTTATTCCACTAATTTTTTTAATACAATAAGTAATCCTAGTAGTTTTCTCTTCATAAGAATGGTTCTTTTCCATATTATTCTTCTAGATTCAATCTTGAGATATAACTGGCACATAACTTATTATAAATGAAACATGAATAACATTGTGTTCTTGAGAAAAATCAAAGTAAATTCTACTCAGTGGTCTATTAGTCCAACTTTTTTTAGGATTTAAAAAGTTATAATGAACCATTGGATTAACATTACATTCATACAAAAACGTATAACACTTTCTAATGGAGTGTTTTTAAGGAAAACATGATCACCTACATGATAAGAAAGGACCATCCCCCTATTATATGGACACCTATTTAACCTACCCATAGTTGACCTTATGTGTTGCTGAATCAACTAAACTTTCTCTGCCACTTCCTCTATTAATTCTAGTCTTATCAACTTCCATTCCCAAAATTCATCCCAAAATTATAGATTTTAACATAGTCTGTATTACAATTCCTCAAATTTTTCCATCTATATACATGAATTAAAACTATGATTATTTAAAAAATAACGAAATAATTATATTGATCCCAAATTCCATGGTAATCTATAGAGAATGCATGAAGCATACCCTTAAAGGTCTGAATAATTCTCTAGGTCTGTCCACCACATTGAGGTTAAAAAGTTACGATGAAATTTAATTCTCTACCCAATTACTTCTGAAGGAATTTCCAAAAGTTATAAGTTATCATGGGATCGTGATTAGATATGATGGCTAGGGGCACTCCATGAAACATTATTACATCCTTTACATAAAACCAAGAAATTAAATATAAATATTATGTCTCTCGAATATAATGAAAATGAAAAAATTTATTGAAAACATAAAAAATGACCCATACCTCTTTGTTACCTTGAGATATATTTGATAGAACCACCAAGAAATCCATTGTTATATATTCCCATTTCCACTCTAGAGTTTTAAAAGTTTGAAGCATCCCCTGGCTAAATTCCATTCTTCATTAAAATATTTAAAATTTAAATATTTCAATGTAAAATATAAAACATCAACTTTTTATTCCATCCCACTCATAATAATCCTGAAGGTTATTGTACATCTTTGTGATTCTAGGATGAACTAACAATAGAGAACTACGAGATTCATAAAACAATTGTTTCTTCAAATGTGAATCACAAGACACACATAATCTTTTACAAAATCTCAAAAAAAATCTCTATCAATGTTAAATTTGGCCAGCATATCCTTTTTGACCAATTATATCTTTTTCTATAACTCATTGTATTCCTTGTGTTCATTATTTATTCTTTTTAATAGAGATGATTGCACTGACACATGAAACAATCTATATGAAATTCTAGCACCACCTTCATCCATCCAAAAATTTATCATATCATTAACCAAGGGATCATGTTACCAACATAACATGAATAATATAGGATTATTTTTATGACTAATATCATTGAAAATTTTATATTCTTTTCTAATATTGTATATAATAATGAAATTATAATGTTTGATGAGTTATAGACATCTTCATTTTCCCCTATTTAATTATTTCTGATGGAAAATATAATTCAAACTTTTATGATCATTATATATTTCAAAATTTACTTATACAAATTATTCCTCAATTTATTTAACTCAAAATCAAAAGAAGATAATTCCAAATAATGAGTATGGTAATTTAACTCATGTGGTTTCAATTGATATGAAGAGTAATAAATTACCTTATCATTCTGTATTAAGATGAAACCATGCACTTTCAATGAAGCATCATTATAGATGAATCATTCACCAATTCTAGATGGAATTCCTAGAAATGGATCATTCCATAATATCCATTTCAATTCATAAAAATAATCACCACACTCTTTCATCTAGAGGAATTTAACTACTTTTGGAGTTAACTTAGTCAGGGGGATAAATAACCCTGCAATGGTTTCAACAAACCTCCCGTAATATCCGATGAAACCAATAATTAAAAGAATCTTAGTTATTTGTGTAGATCGTGGTCATTTTCATAATTTTTTTACTAGGATCAATAGTCATTCAATATTTAGAAACATTATGACCAGAGAAAGAAATTTATTGCAACTAAAATTAACACATTCCAAATTTACTATATAGTTTATTTTATTTTAATTTTTTTAAATAAACTCTTATACATCTTTCATTATCATCTTAAATTTTAGAATATATCATAATTTACTCAATAAACACAATCACAAACTTATCCAAGAACTCTTGAAATATTATATTCACAAGATCCATGAATAAAATAGGGGAATTAGTTAATCCAAATGGCATAATTAAAAATCAATAATGCCCATATATAGTAAGAGATGAAGTCTTTAGAATTTATCATTCCTTTACTTTCAATTGATGGTAACCTGACCATAGGTCAACCTTCAAAAAATACTATACCACTAGAAGATCATCAAAAAAATCATTGATATTTATAATATAATACTATTTACTAATATTGACCTGATTTGAGGCTCTATAATCAATGAAAGGTCTCATTGAACCATCATTCTTTTTAACAAACATGACACAAGAAACTCAAAGTTATTTTCTAAGAAGGATGAAATCTATATCTAGAAAATCTTGTAACTAGTGTAAAATTATAGAAGTCCCAATTGAGGCATTCTATAAGGGGGTTTTGAAATTTTCATAGCATTAGGAAATAAGTTAATAGAAAAATCACCATCTCAACCCAGAAAAACATCATGAAAAACATTAGGAAAAACATCAAGATACTCATTTAACACTGGAACAACATTAATCTGAATAGTTTCATTTTTTTCAAAACAATATGTGAAATAAAACCTTAATTTTAATATTTTATTGATTTATTATGTTCTTGATATGTCATCAATGGTATGGGTTCATTCTTGTGTACAAATTGAGTCTATTTATGAAGAGAAACTTCTTTAGTCCTACAATATATCATAGCATGATAAAAATAAAACCAATACAAACCCTAGACAACATAAAACTATTCAAAAAAATAACTTGATTTTAGGGTAATTACTTTCAAAGATAATGACTAAATGATTATCCTATTTTATATTTTCCATAATATTTCTTCCATGTGTTTTCACCAGAAGTTTTGTATTTATTTCTTGAGGTGGAATATCTAATTTACTAGAAACTTTCTCAGAAATAATTGAATGTACAGACCCCAAACCAAACAACACATTAGAATATTTTTTAAAAACAAAAAATTTACATCACACCTCTTCATTTGATATATAAAATTCAAATTATGTAGTTTAAATGGATTTTTCCACTCGCTCATGTTTCCAATATTGATGATTACCCACCAGAGTGACTAGAATTCGACACACATGAGAATAATTTACCCAAATCTTTATAGTTAATGAATATTTCCATCATCTTATCTCTATTATTCGGATCCCTTTCCATCCACTAATGTTCTCTATTTTTAAACACTCCAAATTTGTTTTACATTACAGAATTTATAAGACATTCTCTAAGATTATTTTGACCACATGTTTCATAAAAAAGAAATTTGATTTCCTTAAATCCTAATTTATTTTATGAATTCTTCCCCAAATACGTCCAAACATACTTATTCATGTCGTTTTCATCACAATGTACATATATGTTAGAAAATTCCATTTCTACCTTTTCTTTACAATAACAAACATTCTCCTAACTTTTAAATTCACATTCATTTAACGCTCTTGATAAACGTTGTTTTAATAACGAGTAAGACCAATTGATTTTTCTATGAGTGTCACCAAAATAATCCATAACATACCTAGAAAATCATGTGATGTTTTATTTATATACAACTATTGAATCTTGATCTTTTTTCTTCAGTTATAGAAACTATTTTTCCATTTGGATTATAACAACCTTTGGGAAATATTTGTCAAGGAAAATATCCTTTAATTTTTCACATTCCATGGAATAAAGATCTTCTTTCTCTATGGTAATTTTAACCAAAGACCACAATTGATCAAAATCACCTTAGAAATGATAAATGGAATGTATTACTTTTTTATGTTTTTATTATCCCATGACATCAAATATCATTTCCAGAACATTAATTAATACAATGGTTATCACTAGTTATATGATCCACTGAATGATAAGGGTTGTTTCCATATGAAATGATCCATGAAAAACGAAATTTTCTTGCATGATAGATTAGTTTCCTTCTTATCATGGACACCACCACCATTTATCTCCAAATTCAATAGATCCAAGACTATCATAAGCAGCTTGGCTCTAATTCCCACCATTCCATGCTATAGATTCGTAATGATATCAGCCTCTATGTTCCCTCCAACATCAAATTCACTATTTATTCTATTGAAAACTATTACGAATATGAACATATTATATTAATAAACATGGTAATATTAAAATTATATATAATTCCAAATAAACCATAATGAAAAAAACTATTATGGTATTGTATTAACATCAACATAACACATTCAACCATCCTTTGAAATCAACTATAAGCATCTGGTCTAATTTTTTTTCGTAATCTTGAGTTTTAGTAAATAATTTTATTTCATTTACATTGAGGATATTTTGAGGTTTGTATTTTTAGTTAATTATGTCATAATATATATATTAAAACCCACATGCATATAAATTGGATACTACTAAAATAGTATCCAATTCTTCCGTAATGAAAATGTTTTTAAAAACATGATTTCATAAAAAAAACATCATAAAATTCAATTCAATTCCTTATTTTTATTATAACCCTTATACCCTATGAAAATAATTTTAAAACATTGTATGAGAACATATATATTAGAAAGAATCTTTAAGAATGAAAATTGTTTGTCTAGTGAAAGAATGAAAACTGATTAGAAACCCATTTCATGAAAACTCCTTAGGAGGAATAGAAAAAGTAATTTATTAGAAATTGGAGATATTTATCATATCACTCATTGATTAATCATTAAAATTTAAAACCCTTAGGTCCAAATTACATCTTTGGATTATCCAATTAATTTTGTAGATATAATGTGTTTCACCTGTCATATCATGAGCTATAATGGGGCACAACCCATTAGATATAGAGATATATTGTGGATGAAGTCATCATATAATGACATATAAAGGGATAAAACCATAATCAAAATGTATTATTAACATATCAAAAATAAAACAATTTATAACTCATTCAATCCCATGAGCATAACACATCCAGATATCAAAAAACCCCTTTAAAAAAATAACAATTACAATATGAAAACTGGGAACATACAAATAGAATCATATTCCTCAAAAATAAATATGAAAACTCATAATGTATTAAATTAAAATAAAATAGAATCATGAAATAGGGATAATACATTAATTTTTTATAATTTTTTTTGAATATCATAAAATATACATTTAAAAAGATTTCAAAAGGAAAGTCCCTTACCTTGAGTTCGTCTTCATTTAATGATTTTGAAACCTCTTGTATATGGGTTAATTTATATTAATATATTATAATGATAATAATGTTTATAATATCCTGTATTATCTTCTAATATCTTATTACCCATTTGTTAAAAATAAATCATTAATTTCACTATTCAGGTTTTAATTTCCATGTTTTCTCAAGTATCTTTTGGCTTGTTATTTTTTGTTTTGATTAAAATGATAATGATTTTATCATCACCATAATGTAAAACAAGAATTAATTATTTTATATATTCATTTTATATGTATATATTATAATCCATAATATTTGGAGATAAGAATTGATGTGCCCCGTTCACAGAGATGGTGGGTCAAACGTACGAGTGAACACTACTTCCATTTATTTGGAGTACTAAAAGATTAAAAAGTAAATAATATATATGTATATTGAAATTATAGTATCATATATGTTCCATATATTTTACATAGGTTTATTAAAATTATCCTTAATATGTTTTGTGTGTAGAGTGAATGAATCACATCGCTTAATGTAGGCAGTAGACCACACTTCCAAAAACGATGCTATCGTATTTACACATAATGGAATGTAAAATGATATGTATTATAAAATATTCAAAGAATATTAATTTCAAAATTAATGTCATATATATCAAATATAAACATATTTACATAATAATTTCCACTATGAGAGGCCAAAAAGGAAGGATGAATAATAATCGTTTCAGGAGGCGATAGTTCACAGTACACATAACTGATAAGTTTGTTACACATTATATGGAAGTGTGTGTATTTATAGGTTAAAACAAATTCATAAAAAATGTATTTATATTTAGTATACTAGTTTTATTATATAATATATATATTAAAATAATAGGAGGAGTGGATAAAGAAAATAAAATAAAAGAACTTGAGGATGAATGTTACCTCTTATTTGGGTAACTCATTTTTTGTTTGTAGCTACTGGCTTCCTTGGACTTCTTTCTGGCCAAGAGTAGGAATCTAGGATAATGGAAGGAATTTTTAGGATATATTTTAATTTATCTTGGTTGATCCAAATTTTATTTGGAGGTTTGACAAAGAGGTGGTGAGGGGTTGTATTTATAGTGGAGGAGATGGGTGTTTTATGAAAATTTTATTCATTTGTTTATTAGTTTGGATCAAGGATATTAATAGTTTTGATTATTATGAATATTTATAGTAACTAATGCATGTTATTTTGAACCAAATGTTCTTACATAATCCATAAATCATATGTCACTTTTTAAATCATGTATTTAGCTTATATTGTAAAATACAGTATTTCACTATTCACTAAAAGTTTATGTATTTTAGAAAAACCAAAAAAATCACAATAAAAGTTTTTTATTGTTTGTATTTAAAAAATTAATAAAGTTTTATGAAATTAATTTTCTAAATATGAGAAAATTTGTTTTAAATTAACTTCATAATTTATTCATAAAAATACCCATTTTAAAATTATAATTATTCTTATAAAACCGGGAAAAATTAATCAAGATCACATAAAACTATCTTATAATCATAAGAAAAAAATAATAATTTATTAATATATTTTATGAAAATTAATCTTCATTAAAATCCTTAAATTAATTATAAAATGATAAATAGACTTTTTGTTTGATAAAAATACTATTACTTAATTTATCATTTTCAAAACCGGTATTTTTTTATTGCATGATATAAAAATATCATATTTTTATATTTATGATAATGAATTTTATTTAACCATTAATTAGAGATTTTATGATTTAATTGGCCAAATTATCATTCCTAATGGTTATGTTACTATTCTTTAGGTCAAGATACAATTCTAACAGTATAATGTTCTTATAATGTCACTTATTTCATTATATATCTATAATTATAAATACTATATAATTTAAGAATAAAAAAATTACAAGTACCTATGTTGATATAGTTTAGGTAAATATTCTTGAAAATATTTTTTGACCTATGTATATCCAACTACATTATTAAAAACATTCAATATGACTCAATTCAGAGTGACTTTTTTAATCCTCAAAGAATTAATGAATTGATTAGATGGTTTTAACACATATTAAATCAGAGAAATTTATATCATATATCTAGATAATGTACTAATATATGTTATTATGATGACCATTAGGTCATTCCTCCATCTTATGGACCTTTATATGTTCATTTAGTTATGTATGTCTAATATGTTGGAATGGTTATTTCGAAAACATCATGTTTAATGGAATCATCTCTATATTTCTTATAAGTTTAATAACTACACCAAATATCAAAATATATACTCAAATCACTTTCTTTAATATGGTAAAAATTCGTAGAAATGTTCATCTAATGATATTGACATGGTATGACCCAGGTTCATCAATCTGATGAATGTTTGTCATGAAGATCATTGTTCATTAGTATCAATTTTAAATCCTTTATTTGGTATTGATTTTAATGGAATTTCGAGCTCAAAATTCCTTCACTATTTTCTACTAGATTGAAACACAAAATTCCTATAAAGAAAACATGATTTTTTGAATATGGTTAAATAAAATTTTGTAACTTATATTTAATTCTATCACATTGGATTACAAAATATATTTATATTGACTTTGAACATTGATTTATCCCCCTCTGTGTTTGAAAATATTTATTCAATCTCTTTGAAACATGTATTCCTGATCATCATTGTCATGTAAAATCTGTATAGAATCTTGAACATAAATCTTCTTTATTTGTACAAATCCACCATTTAAATTTTGAAAAGGGTGTAAAATCTCAGAACATTTGACATTGTATTATTCTCCATTCGATAACATTTTTTCACATCTCTTAGAATGGAACGTATACCACAACATATTTTTCCACTTTCATTTCTTAGGTAATATTACTTTGGTGGTGTTGTTCAATATTCATAAATATCTATATCTGTAACATCTGTTCAATGGACTACATCTAGTGTTATGCATCTTGTACAATTCATCTGATACTTTTATATCTGATAGTTCATCCATTGTCCAATCTGTAAAAATTTGAATTTCTCTCTTTTAATATAAATATCATGGATCCTAACATTCTCTATGATGTCAAAAGTTTAGTAACAACTTCACATCTCCTATCATAGTAAGGAATATTTCATAACAACTAAAAGGGTTGTTCCATTCCCTTTGCAATTAATGTTTCATATCTTGGTTACGAATGCCTCCTTAACATCATTCGAATGTTCATATTGAAACATTGTTAACTAAAATAAGGACAGTTTCATAAGCTTTCACAATGGATCATAATTTACCAATTATACTTCTAATGGTTTTCATTTTGGGATGACTTCCTTTATTATAATTCATCAATCTTATAATATATTGCTACTTATTCAACATCAATTATCATGTATATCTCTTCTATATCTTACAACATTATTCTATATTCATCAATAAAACTATCCTAAAAAACTCCTTAAGAAACATTTATGAAGGATCTTAGTTACCTATAACTTCCTCAACAGCATTACAATAAAATTATTGAAAAAATAGAAAAAATATTAAAAAAATCTGAAAGGATCTTCAGTTTCAATGACTCCAGTTCACCTGGTTAAGGTTTCAAAGAGAAACTTTCACAAGGCCATGGTTAAATTGACCTACTTAATGAGGAATTATTATATAGATTATAGAGGTTATTTCAAGACGATATATTCAAGACATCATTATTTATACACCTTTCTTATTCCTATATTTATATATAATATTTGGTTATTTTTTGTTAATATAGATGTCAATTTATGGGTATAATTTTTAGATTTTGTGGCTTAGGTTCCGATTCATGTTTGGTGTGGACTACACTGTGTTTCACTTGTATTTGACCCTATAAGGTTGACTGAGGAGTTCAAAATCTATTATTTTTTTCAAGATTTTTGTTTTAAATATTAGGACTACTAATCTGATCGAATTTATGGATGATATATCTTCTCATGGACTCAGAGGTGGTCGAAACATTCATGGTATTGGTTTATGGATTACCGAAAGAGGTAGGTGGAGTTGAGGTTACTGAGTCTATTATTCAATTGGATATTGTATGTTCATTTTTTATCACTATTATTATAATATTCATGTTTTATGACATCTGTGATCTTTCTCCTAAATTAGGATAGTTTTAAATTGTTCTAAAATTCAACATATACCACCTAACTTTTAAAATGGATTGATTTTAGAGCCATGGAAAATAAACTATTGATAGAACCCGTAATAGATTTATTAGTTAATAGAGTTAGATTTCAATGAATAATGGGTTTCATTTTTAAAATTTTATTTTAATGAGATATTTTATTGGAATATAATTTAATGGATATTATTTATTTTGAGAAATGTGTATTGAAATTTTAATTTAGAATGAATGTATGGTTTTCTAAATAACATTGATGTGGTTTTTAAAGAGGTTCTGTTTCGAGAAAGATAACAAGATATTACTTTTATAAATGTTTAAAAAAGTGGGTTTCAAATTGCTTTCAAAAGGAAATGTGAATGAAATTTGTTAAGTTGGTTTTGGTATATTTTACCTACAAGGAGTGATGTGGTATTTTATAGATTTTTTGTTCTTATTGTTCTCCTTGATTTTGGTTACTTGTTTTATATGTCATTTCTTCATTATACATTTTTTCATGCATTGGTTGAGGTTTTCTATTTTAATATAAAATAATTGATAGAGTTTATATGATGTTGATGACCCCTTATAGTATATAGATGTTTCTTAAGACCCTAGGATGATTCAATAATATGTGGGACTATGTATTAAATGATTAGTACCCTATATATGAGCTAGCGATAATATGTAATGAGTTTCATTACATAATTTTTGTTGTGGGTAAGTTATGACTATATGATTTATGCCTATCTATTTTTTTGTAGAGACAGAGAGTTATAACATTTTCATGAATGATAGGGTGTAAAATGTGGAAAGAAGATCTATAATAAGTTAAAGAAGAAAGTCTAAATTTTAATGAGCCCCCTCATTGAGTAAGTGGGCATTCAGAATGATATTGAGCTATAAAGTTTCCCTTAAAGAGTGGATAGTGGAATGGACCTTATAGTGTGACACGTTTGTTTTGAAATTGTGTCCACTAAACCATACATTGATGAGAAGGTAGTATGTGGGACCTAGTATAATATAGCTATGGTTTGGGATGAGGACATCCTAGTGTGAGGTACTAGTGTTTAGGATTTGGATGATTACCTAAACTTCTCCTACAGGTATGGGAAATGACTTGGTTTGACACATTACGTCACATATTAGAGTATGTGAATGTTTTTTTAGCATGAGAAAATACCTTATTCCTTTTGATATAGAGATGATGAAGGAATGATTAGGTATCATAAAGGTTTATTTAGTATATGAGGGATGTATAAAATGGTTTATGTAGAACCATTTTTTTAAAAGAAACATGTGTGGTGACCCGAGGAATGCATGAAATGAGATTATAAGTTGATTTTACTTTAAAACACTTGTCAATATATTGATTTTGGAATGATTTTATTTTTCAGGATTTAGGAAAATCTATTTGGATGGTTTTAGAAGATAATATTTTAAAATGTTCTTATAAATGAGATTGGTTTTCATGAGATGTACCAACATAATCAAAGATTCTGAGGATTCATTTTCTGTGAAAACCCTTGGATTACAAAGGGTGATTTATAAACATTAGTATGTTTAAGTGGGTGTTGGTTTTAAAATAAGAAACCAATAATTGTGTAAATTGGATTTATTAGATTCAATGTATTTTTGTTTGGAGTGACTTTGAGAGTTGTATTTTCTTCTGGAATTTTATTTCATGATTTCTTGTATCTTCTAAATGTGGTTGGTGGTTGTCGAACTAATTTCATATAACAATTATAAAAATTAATATGTGCATATATAGACTACGGTTTTTTGGTTTTCAAAGATGGATTGGGGAATCATGGGTATTGGATTGTTCATAAAAAAGGGATTCTGTAATTTATTTTATAAAATATACTTTTTCAATAAATTTTAATTGTTGTTTGATAATGGTAATGTGTAGCTGGAAAATTCTTTTTGGTTTTCAAGTTAGGAAACATGAAGTGTTTTTTCGATTTTAGATTCCTTTGATGTGGATCACCATTATTAAGAATTTGATTTTTTGAATAGAGTATTATGGTGGAGAGCACTATAATCCTCCAGATGAATAAAATTTTAACAATTTGGTGTTTTGGGATCAATTCGTGTAGTTGAAAAATGTCTTAGTGTTATGTTATCAGTGTTTCATGTTGGCGCTTTGCTTGGGGTGAGGTGGTCATGTCCCTTCATTATGTGTATTAAAATATGGACGTGGGAGAAAAAATTGAATGATTATTTTACTGAGGATATTATAAGGATACTTCTATTATTGGGAGAATCAAATCATTTGTGGATATATGAAACTCGTTTTGGTTAAAGTTGTTGATGGGGAGGAATCCGGATTTGAGATGGATAAGAGATGTGTTAGAAGTCATTGGCGGAGTGTGGTGATGGTTGATTTGTTGGGGTTCCATCCAATTAATTATATAAATTTTCCATTTCATTCGCTGGTCTTTAAATATTCAAAATTTCACAATGCCTCTAGGAGTTAAGGCATCATGTTATGGATACATTGCAATTCATCGACATATGTGACTAAGAAGTTTTAGAGAAATTCACCCATACGATGGATTAGTGGTATATTTGTGTAATGGTATATGTGGTGAGGTAAAATCAAGAGTGATATAGTTTATTAACATATGATAATAAATTGATGCTAAAAGTGTAAGGACAATAATGGATAGAGTGATGTTATGTTTTGAGAGAGGGTGTTTTACTTCTGGTGGATTGTAGGTGTTAGTGTAAGAGATTCATAGTAATATAATTTTATGCATCAATTGATTATACCTAACATATTGGTAGTGAATATAAGAGTTATTTTGGTTGGTATTTTTGATTATAGAACAAAAATTACTTCATAAGGATGATAATCATTATTACGGGGAGTTTGTAAGGAATATTTTCATTTTCTATTGTGAAAATAAAATATAATTATTATTTATAGTCTAGAATAGAGGATTATCTATAAATTAAAATGTAAATTGAAAATACGAGTGTTGGTACATCTCAAGAAGATGTTTCTGGACATGTATCAAGGTATAAATGGTGTTTCATGTTCATGGTTGAGTGATGAGGCATGGTTGTCTCACTATGTTGAAAATATTAAACCTCATCAATTCACACCACAATTCCTAGGCTAAACCAGAAAAGAATACTATGAGTGGAAAATAATTTATGGGGCATAATGGAACAACTCTATGGGTGGGTACGTCACACCATGATTCCTAGTTCATGCCTCAATGGTGTTTGGAAAGGGATGATTCCCCAGCCTTGGGGTGGTTACACTGTGACCCATTAAGTAGACACTCTATTATGGTTTAGGTAGGTGTGTTCAGACCTCTCAATATGAGGCCACATTTCAACCCCCATGGCCACCCCATGACCTAGTCAGTTAATGGGGTGAATCTCACAAATAAACACTTGTCTCCCTGTGAAACAAATATTATGAAGTTTTTTAAAGGATAAGAATTGTCATGACCCGTCCTTGTGGGGGCCAAGCCACAACTCCCCAAGCCTGCCTCCAATAGGCCAGGGGATGGTGATTAGCACTGAGTAGGCATGTTACTAACATGGGAGGCATTTCCTATAAACTTGTACACACACACACACACCTCCAAGCCCAAAAAGCTAAAAAGTAAAAACTACTGATGATTGAAAAGAATGCATACAATAAAAATCCCAACCAACAGAGTACGACAGGAAAGAAAAGTATAGTATGTGTAAAACCCTAGCCCAAAAGTACAAGCCCACCAAAAGAGAGTCCGTAACAAACTCCAACCTGTAATGAAAGGTACTGAGACTGCAGTCTGTAGCTGTAGGAACACACCTCAGCCTGTCTGATCTCACTGAGTACCGTCCGGTCCTGGTCAGCCTAATAACCTTTCAAAGGCTCGCTCGTCTACACAAGAAAAGACACATGTAGGCAAAGCCCATGCATGGGTGAGTATAATAATACCCGGTAGGACACCCTGAAACCACAAAGGAAATAAAACAAGGGAAATACCACAAAGGAAATATACAGTCAGCTCCACACAGTATATGTCTACCTAACATATAACGAGAATAACCAGATGTACTCATACACAAACGACCCTCGCGATACCGCCACTAGGATCCAGCTCAAAGATTCCACTAAGCATGCAACTGGGAGAACACACTCCTAGGTCTGGAGAGAGAGATACTAATTACTTGTTCCGGCAGAACACACTCCACAAGTACTTAGAAAACATGATTCTATGATGAGGATCAAGGCCAAGTCATGGGGTGATTCTGAAAACTCAGTGTGAGCTAATCCACAAAGCAGAGGATCGGCGCCCGGGTAAAGTTGGTCACGTCAATACCAAGAACTCTACCTAGGTTTCCAGGAATGAATAGAGGATCCGGCTCTAAGTCTCACAAAGGGGATTCCAACAACTCTATTTCGGAAGTCCTGCTGAAGGGATCATACTCCAGTATAATGGAAAAGATACCAGAACATTCAAGGAAAAGACCAAGGGTACAAACCCTAAGAAAACTAGTCCAATTCACATTAGACAAGTGGCTCAACAGATGTATGATTGGGTACACGACGTGTAGTATGGTTACATTCCATGTCCCTTACCCCAGGTACTGCTCGTATAACGGCCCATGTCATCTGTCCAGTCTGTGTAAAACAAGACTACACGGCCTGTAAAAGGATCACACGCCATGTTCCTTGACTCCGGGTACTGCTCGTATAAACGGACCATGTCATCCATCTAAGCTGTGTAAACCCCAACTACACAGCGTGTAGAAAATCACACGTAGTGTTCCTTGAATCTGGGTATTGCCTGTGCAAACGGCCCGTGTCATTCATCTTGTCGGATAGAAAGTAACTACATGGCGTGTTGAAGAATCACACGCCCTATCAGAGCACCTAGGGCTTGCTCTATGTATGCTGGCCATGTGCCCGTACATGGCCTCTGTCCATGTCCGTGTCGCTTGCCCGTGTACCACTACACGGGGTATCCCGTGTTTCTGGCCGGGGAGGGGTATACACGGTTTGTACTTGGTCGTGTACCCTTCCGTGTCCGTGTACTCCCAGAGTACACGCCAGGTAATCCTGTTGACGAACACACGTCGTGTATCCCATACTACACGTAGTGTAGTCGGGATTTTTCCAGAAGCATCGTCTTCCTCCTCGCGATGTGGCTGAACCTCCGGATCCTCGGTTTCTCATTCGTTCATCCCGATACTCCAGGGATTGGTTCGTTTCATTATAAGAACACCGTAACATGTGTTTTCGGCTTTTAAATCAGATCACAATCTTCGAATGATCCATCCGATGAAAAACTCTTGGAAACTCTTATCTCCCGATCCGCTCTGAATCACTTGCCGAAACCGTCGTCACACCTCTGTGACATCGCACCGGGTTTGGATCTACAATCTCGGATCGTTGTGCCAACAAACAAATGTGCAATGATCAATTTCATCCCAGAACGCGTAGAAGGCATTGAAGAACGTGAGGGAGAAAACTAAAAGAATCAAACAAGAGGGGCGAACCTCGATCATTGTTCATGACGATCCAGGTTCATCGTCGTTAGATCAAAAGAAAAACAACCTCAAAATCCCCCCAGAAACCCGTCCCACTAGAACGATCGATCCACGGGCTAATCTATTCGTGGATTAGTATGCTTTCATCGCATAAATCAAAAACGGGGAAGGAAATCATAAACAAACATCCTAGCTAGATCTGTGGCATTCGTTGGCGATGATCTGGTCGCCGCGTCGTCGTCGCCATCCAAAATCATCAAGAACATCGGCGCCGCTTTGGGAGGTTTTCACTAGAGCCTCCAGAGCCACCAAGGGTTTCACGGTTATGAGGTTGGTAACCCTAGACCCCTGCGCTAGCCTTTAATTAAAAAGGATAGAAGATAACCGCTGCAACAGATTTAAAAAAGATCTCACTGCAGAATAAAATATTTGTAAAAAATATATTTTATTACTATTACATCCAAAAAACAGGATTTCACCACCGAGTTGCGCCGGTCGGTGTTAGCCCCCCCCCCAAGGAAAAATTGATGCTCTGAACGCAAAAGTGCCCTCAGATTTATTACCAGAGCACCCATTCGGGTGTTATTCCACTTCTTCAGGAAAATCGCACGTGTGCATAATTTAATTATTAGTTTAATTTCAAAGATATGTTCCGGGCTAACCGGGCCTCGGAACTGCACGCCATCTCAGAGACGGGTCTCAAAATAATTCCCATATCATATTAAAACAATACATTTAAAAATATGGTACATTACATCACACCCACCTTAGGGATTTTACGTCCCGGAAAAGCCAAAACAAAGGCTACTCAAAAAGATGTGGGTACTTCACGCGAATCTGAGCCTCCCGCTCCCACACGCTCTCCTGGAGATTCCTGTGCTGCCACCAGACACGCACTAAGGGAATAACTCACCCAAGAAGGATATTCTCCTGCTGATCCTTGATCTCCACTGGGTTCTCAGCAAAGGTCGCTCCATCTTCTATGTCCAGCTCTCCCCAGTCGACGACGTGCGATGGATCATGAACGTACCTCCGTAGGTGCGACCCATGGAAGACGTTGTGTACCTGTTCCATCTAAGGAGGCAAATCCAAGAGATACGCCACCTCTCAAACTCTACTAAGAATATGAAAATGGCTGATGATCCTCGGATATAGTTTTCCGCCTCGTCCAAATCTCCACAATCCCCATCGAGGTGAGACCCAAAGGAACACATGTTCTCCTTCCTCGAACTCCAAGGGCCTCCGCCTCCTGTCTGCATAACACTTCTGCCGACTCTATGCAGTCTTCATATTATCTTGGATGACCCGCACCTTCTCTGTAGTAGCTCTCACCATCTCTGGGCCCATGAGTGCTGGCTCTCCTGGGACATTCCGGCAAAGTGGTGACCTGCATGGTCGCCCGTACAAAGCCTCGAATGGTGCCATACCAATAGTTGAATGATAACTGTTGTTATAATAAAATTCTACCAGTGGTTGGTGATCCTACCAGCTATGACTGAAGTCAAGTATGCATGCTCATAGCATATTCTCCAGGACCTAGATGGTCTGCTCTGTCTGACCATCTTTTTGGGGATGAAATGCTCGGCTCAAGTGTAACTGAGTCCCAAAAGCTTCCTGCAATCCCTTCCACAACTGGGATGTGAAACGAGCATCATGATCTGAGATGATAATGTATGGCACACAATGAATTTGAACTATCTCCTACATGTAGAGGCATCCCAAGATCTCTACTGAATTCTACTATCATATGGCTAGGAAGTGGGCCGACTTGGTGAAATGATCAACGATCACATAGATGGCATCATGTCCCATGGACGTACATGGTAAACTGGTCACAAAGTCCATAGATATCCCGTCCCACTTCCACCCTGGAACCTCAAGGGGCTGAGCCAAGCCTGCTGGCACCTGGTGATCAGCCCATACTTGCTGAAAATTAAGGAACTGGGAAACAAACACTTCCACACACATCTTCATTCTTGGCCACCTGAACTAATGCCGAAGGTCCTGATTCATCTTTTCCACACTTGGATGCACCAGCAATGGAGATGTATAGAACTCCCTCAGAACCTCTTCCTGCAACGTCACTGGTTCTACTGTACGCCCTCTGAAGAGAACAACGTGCTCCCCACCATCTGAATATCCATCAACCGCATCACCTGTGGATATCTGAGCACGTAAAGTCTCCCAGTTAGCATCATCGCGTTGTGCTACCCTGACTCACTATAAGAGTGGAGGGTTAACAACCATTGATTTAAGGTAAGCTTCCTCATCTATATCCACGGAGGATAACTGTAAGGAGGCCAAGTTCCTCGTCACCTCATCTAGCACCTGCGAACTGTATTTCCTGCTGAGAGCATCTGCCGCTATGTTCCCCTTCCCAGGAGTATAAATGATCTTAAAGTCATAATCCAGGAGGTACTCAAGCCACCGCCTCTGCCCCAAATTCATATCTTTCTGAGAAAACATATATTTGAGACTCTTTTGATCAAAGTAGACGATAAACCGCTCAGCCATCAGGTAGTGCTTCCACATATCCAATGCGAAGACTACAACTGCCAACTCAAGATCATGGGTCACGTAGTTCTTCTCATGTGGCCTCAACTGATGTGATCAATAGGCAATAACTGCTTACTTCTGTATCAAGACACAACCAAGCCCAGTTCCTGATGCGTCGTAGAACACTACGGACTTGACACCAACCTCCGGCAATCTCAAGATCGGGGCGCTCGTCAGACTCTATCTCAACTATTGGAAAGCCTGCTGGTATCTCTCGGTCCACACGAAAGGCTTCCCCTTTCCGGTCAAAGCTATCATGGTTGTTGAAATCCTGTAGAAATCAAGAATGAATCTCCGATAGTAGCCTGCCGACCCAAAGAAACTTCGCACCTCCGTCACACTCTGGGGTGGATCCCATGCTAACACTACCTCTACCTTGGCTGGGTCCACTTCTATACCATCTGATGAGATAACGTGTCCCCAAAAATGGACCTCCCCTATCTAGAACTGACAATTTGAGAGTTTCCCATACAAAGGGTGCTCTCAGAGTGTGTCCAGAACAATCCTTAGGTGTCTCGCGTGCTCCTCCGACGACGAAAAGTACACAAGGATATCATCGATGAAAAATACAATGAAATGATATATATAGGACGGAGAGATCCGGTTCATGAGCCCCATGAACACTTCCAGGGAATTCGTCACGCTGAAGGGAATCACTAAGTACTCATAGTGACCGTAGAGTAATCTGAAAGCCGTCTTCGGTATATCCTCATCGCGTACTCGCAACTGGTGATAGACTGATCGTAGATCAACCATTGAGAACCATCATGCCCCTCTCAACTGGTCAACAAGGTCATCGATCCTCGGTAGTGGATACCAGTTCTTCGCGGTCACCAGATTCAAGAACCGGTAATCCACACATAGCCTCAAGCTCCTGTCTTCCTTCTTGGAAAACAGCACTGGGGCCGCCTATGGTGAAACACTGGGTCTCACAAATACCTTCTTCTGCAAGTCCTCCAGCTACATTCTCAGCTCATGAAGCCTTTCGGGAGCCATCCGATATGATGATGCTGATATCAGTGTCATCCCATGTTGCAACTCATTGCAGAAATCTATCTCCCGACAAGGAGGTAGTTCGGGGACATCCTCCAGAAAGACATCCTTGTACTAAGCCACTACTGCTAGAAACTAGAAACTCGTAACGTCTGCTGCGACAAGGGCTATGCTAGCCATATGATGTGAAATCGGTTGCACCTTCCTACGTATGAGTCCATCCTGTGCTTCCTGGGTCTCTCTTTCACCGACAAAAGTGAACCTTGTTCCATCACTGCGGACACAACGCACCCTTCACCTAAAACAATCAATCTGGGCATGAATAGTAGATATCCAATCCATACCAAGAATGACATCGTAAGACCTCAACGCTGCCACCAAGAGGTTCCAACTGAAACTCTCACCTCCAAGGGTCAGGTCACACTGTCTATAGAGGTGTGTGATCTATAAATCTTATCCATTCGGTGTTTCTAAGTGTAAGGGTCGAGTCAACCGCTCAACTAGAATCTCAAGGTCTTGAACAAGATAAGAAGCCAGAGAGGAATGACTATCACCTATGTCTATCAATATGGAAACCAAATTATAAAAGACACAAATATTACCTCTAATCATTCCGGGAGTACCTGGGTCATAAGCCTCTGCCACCTGCAGCTATCCCTGCCTCTGTCCACATCTCCCTGGGCCTGGGGTGGACCTCCTGGGGGTGGTGGTTGAAAAATGCCAAAACGCCGACCACCTACTGATGCTCTCCCAGCTCCTCCACTGCGTCCGCCGCCCCATAGATCTGTCTGCTCCACACGTTGACTCTTCCTCGGTGGTTCATCCTCTGGTCCCGTGTCAGTAGTACGGCGGGTCAGACAATCTCAAGCGAGATGTCCCCTACCATCACATGAGTAGCATCGCCTCTCTCTAGGCTGGTAGGATGCGCTTGGAGAACCTCGTACGGCAGATCCTCTGTCCAGGGATCTCCTCTGAAAACGTCTCCCACACCTGGGTCCCTAACGTCGGCTCCCTTCTATCAAGGTCTCTGCTCTAGCTCGCCCACTACTGACAACTTCCGGCTGTCTCTACTCTGCCAAGAAGCTCTCAAACACCAAAGCCCGCACGAGCACCCCAGCATAAGTAGGAATGCTCATATGGATGATGCTATCTCGGATATCTCTGCGCAAGCCCCGCTCAAAATTCCGAGCTCTGAAGTACTGATCTCTGAACATATCCATTGAGTACCACGAGAGGTCGGTAAACCTTGATGAATAGTCAGCCACCATCATGGTTCCCTCTCGGAGCTGAAGAAGCTCTTATGTACATACTTCTCTTAGGGTAACCGAAGAAAACTCCTCTCTGAAGAAACAATCAATTTATGACCATGCAAGAGTCACCTCTTTGTGGGTCTAGATAACCAAACTCTACCATTGTCATGCCGAGCCCTGCAGAAGGATCACTACCAGGATCACCATATGGTCTGCTGGTGACCTGAGCAAATGGAAGAATCTGCCACTGCCTCAAGCGATCCCTCTACTGCCTGAGGGTCAGGCTCGCCTCAAAACCTGAGGGGTCTCTGTCTCTGAAACTCAGGGAGTCCACTCAGGCTGCGCTCCTCCTCCACTGGTACAGTTGACACTAAACACTACTCCACATGTGGCGGGATAACTGGTACACCACCCGATCTTAAAATTGGGGGATCTGGTCCTTGTATCGAAGCTTCATCACTGAAGGGGTCATCCTCGTGATTGATCTATTGGATCCTATAGGGTACGCGTCGCGGAGGCATCCTGTATAGAAACAAGATGGATCTCAGTCAGTGAGTATATCTGGAGAGCTGACTCAAGAAGGACATGGAAACCACAACCCATTCCTATATGATGCATGTACCATTATTTTTTTCCCTGCAACTAGTGTTCTCAGGTTCTGAGTCGAAAACAATTTATCAGAGTCCTGTTGTATGGATACGTCGGCTGCCTGCACTAACACTGGGGTCCCTGGCCTGAAATCCAAACTCGAAACACATAACACCATTTCCCCAAACCAACTCACAGACTCTCGGTCCTAAGGTATAACCGACCACCTTTGATACCACTCTATCACGACCCGACCCAGTGGGGCCAGAGCCGCAACTCATCATGCTCGTCTCCAATAAGCCAGGGGCTGGTGACTAGCACCGAGTAGGTATGTTACTAACATAGGAGGCATTACCTATAAACCTGTACACACACACATCTCCAAGCCCACAACGCTGAAAAGTAAAAGCTACTAAAGATGGAAAAGCATGAATACACTAAAAATCCAAACCAACAGAGTACGATTGGAAAGTAAAGTACAGTAAGTGTAAAACCCTGAGCCAAAAGTACAATCCAACCAAAAGAAAGTCCGTAACAAAGTCCAACCTGTAACGAAAGGTGCTGGGACTGCAGTCTGTAGCCATAGAAACATACCTCGGCATGTATGATCTCACTGAGTACCATCCGGTCCAGGTCCACCTAATATTCTGTCAAAGGCTTGCTCGTCTTCACAAGACACGACACATGCAGGTAATTCCCATGCAGGGGTGAGTATAACAATACCCAGTAGGATACCCTGAAACCACAAAGGAAATACAATAAGGGAAAACCCACAACGGAAAGATACAGTCAGCTCTACATGGTACATTTCTACCGAACATATAACGAGAATATCCCGATGTACTCATACACAAATGTCCCTCGCGATACCGCCACTAGGATCCACCATGAAGATTCCACTAAGAATGAAACCAGGAGAACACACTCCGAGGTCTGAAGAGAGAGATACGACGTACTCGTTCTGGGAGAACATATTCCACAAGTACATAGATAACATGATGCTCAGATAAGGATCAAGGCCATGTCATGTGGTGATTCCGACAAATCATTCTGAGCTAATCCGCTAAGTAGAGGATCGACGCCCAGGTAAAGTTGGTCACATCGATACCAAGAACTCTACCTAGGGTCCCAGGAATGAATAAGGAATCCGGCTCTAAGTCATACAAAATGGATTCCAACAACTCTATTCAGGATGTCCTGTTGAAGGGATCATACTCTTGTATAAAAGAAATGATACCAGAACCGTCAGGGAAAAGACCAAGGTTATGATCCCAATGAAAAATAGTCCAAGTCACAGAAGACAAGTGGCTCAAGCCATGTATGATTGGGTACACTGCGTGTAGTATGGTTACACGCCGTGTCCCTTGACCATAGGTATTTCTCGTGTAACGACCCGTGTCATCTATCAATTCTGTGTAAAACAAGACTACACGGTGTGTAAAAGGATCACACACCGTGTTCCTTGACTCTGGGTAATGCCCATGTCATCCGTCCAATCTATGTAAAACCCAACTACACAGCTTATAGAAAAATCACACGTCGTGTTCCTTGACTCTTGGTACTACCAGTGTAAACGGCCCGTGTCATTGGGCTTGTCTGATAGAATGCAACTACACGGTGTGTAGATGAATCACACGCCATGTCCAAGCACCTGGGGCTCACTCCGTGTACGCTGGCCATGTTCCTGTACACGGCCTCTGTCCATGTCCATGTTGCCTGACCGTGTACCAGTACACGGGGTATCCCGTGTATCTGGCCGGGTCTGGCAGGGGAGTGGTATACACGACATGTCCTTGGTCGTGTACCCTTCCGTGTATGTGTACTCACGGAGTACACGCCAGGTAATCCCGCCGACAAACACACACTATGTATCCCATACCACACGGCGTGTAGTCGGGATTTTTCCAGAAGCATTGTCTTCCTCCCCGTGCCGCGGCTGAACCTCAGGGTCCTCGGTTTCTCATACGTTCATCCCGATACTACAAGGATTGGTTTGTTTCATCATACGAGCACAGTAACGGGTGTTTTAGGCTATTAAATTAAATCATAAACTTCAAATGATCCATCCGAATAAAAATTCCCGGAAACTCGTATCTCCCGATCCGCTCTGAATCGCCTGCCGAAACCGTCGTCACACATCCGGGACATCCCTTCGAGGTTGGATCTACAATCTCAGATCGTTACGCCAACAAAACAAATGCAAAAAGATCGATTTACTCCAAGAACATGTAGAACACAACGAAGAATGTGAGGGAGAAAAAAATACATGAATCAAACAAGAGGGACGAACCTCAATTGTTGTTCGTGATGATCTGGGTTCGTCGCCATTAGATCAAAACCAGAACAACCTCCAAATCCCCACAGAAACCCTTCCCGCAATAACGATCGATCTGCAAGCTAATCTATTTGTGGATTAGTCCGCGTTCATTGCAAAAATCAAAAACGGGGAATGAAATCAAAAACAAACATCCTACCTGGATCCGCGGCGTTCATTGGCGATGATCCAGTCGCCGCGTCGTCATCGCCGACGAAAATCATCAAGAAAGTCGTCGCCGCGTTGGGAGGTTTTCTCCAGAGCCTCCAGAGCCGCCAAGGGTTTCAGGGTTATGAGGTTTGTAACCCTGGACCCATGCGTCAGCATTTAATTAAAAAGGATAGAAGATAACCACTGAAACAGATTTAAAAAAGATCTCACTGCAGAATAAAATATTTGTACAAAAAAAGTTTATTACTATTACGTCCAAAAAACAAGATTTAACCACCAAGCTACGCCGGCCAATGCTAGGCCCCGCCTAAAGTAAAATCGCTGCTCTAAATGCAACAGTGCCCTCATATTTCTGATCCGAGTACCCGTTCAGGAGTTATAACACGTTTTCAGGAAAATCGCATGAGCGCGCAATTTAATTAATAAATTAATTTCAAACATTTCTTCAGGGATCACCGAGCCTCGGAAATGCACGCTGTCTCAGAGCATGGTCTCGAAATAATTCCCATATAATATTAAAATAATTAATGGAAAAATATGGGACATTACAAGTATTGTATTTTTGGGGTGGGGTGGGGGTTTAAATTATAAAACCCTTGAGATCAATTATTAGTTAATGTATAATAGGAGGTGGATGACCTCTTATTAAACCTTATTCTTCCTCCTTTATCTTATATTGATCAAGGTTCTTCATCAGGGTTTCATTAGGGATATATCTCGTAATATTCCTCCTGTTCACTACATATTTATATATCCATTGTTTCCCAGATTTTATTTTTCTCTATTAGGGTATCAAATACATGATTTCACTATATCATTTAGAAATTGACCCTTTTTTCCGGATGTAGTGTGCATTTTGTATAGGATGTATTGGGAGGATATATTAAATAAATTTTCCATCATTTTTTCCAAAATATTTTTCCAAATTAATTTATATAGGGTCTTGTTATTTTTTGATTAAATTGATAAATATTTTGGGGATATAATATGGGTCTTTTCTGTGGCTTGGATTTAGGTTTGTGTTGGGAGTGGATCAAATCATATAATTGTTATATTTGTAATTTTGAGGTCACTATATTATTTTAGATTTGTCTATTCCAATTTGGGTTTTTGGTTTTAAATATTTGGTTTTTTAATTAGATGTTTTTTAAAGATTCGATACGTTCCCTTGGAATTATGAAAGGTTGGTATGAGATTATAATTAGTTTTTAGATCACCATTTGTGGAATGTGGCCGTTTTAAACAATTATCTTGTTTAATTTTTAATTTTAGGTTTCTGTTCCACCATCATTATAATTTTATCTATGTTGCATTAATTATGTGATCTCGCCAATAGATTGGGATCAGATTGCATTGAAAATATTGTTCATATAGATCACATTTCTTACTAAATGGGTTGATGTTGTTAGAGTTTTATATCAGTTACTGATGGACCTATTTATATGTTGTGTGGAAGGTTGATTATTATTTAAAAAAATTATTTTTCCATTCAAAAATGTTATTTTATGATGATATTAAATTAAAATGAAATTTAATGGAAACATGATGGTTTGAGAAGTATGTTTTGAAATGGTATTTTAAAATAAAATTATGGGATTATAAGTAATGTTAATGGGATTTTGGATTAAGTTACATTGTTGATAATATCATATTATTTGACCATTAAAAACTTGTTTAAGAAGATAAAATTGATTTTTTTTGAAAATGAATGGTGAAGGGGTTCGGTTTAGCTTTTTTATAAAATTTTACCTTATGAGTGAGATTCCCCATTTTCAAACAATATTTGTGTGTTATCCATCTTGATTGTTGTCTCCAAGAGTGTATAT
This sequence comes from Viscum album, assembly GCA_963277665.1. Taxonomy (NCBI): domain Eukaryota; kingdom Viridiplantae; phylum Streptophyta; class Magnoliopsida; order Santalales; family Viscaceae; genus Viscum; species Viscum album. The sequence goes on from OY728166.1 coordinate 791,300,955, forward strand.
TTTTACATGATAATTAATGTTTTTATATATTGAACGAGGATGTTATATATTTATATAAAAGAGTATGATGGTTTTTGATGATGTATTTGATCACATAATGTTTAGAGTTCGGATTAAAGGATTATAGTGGATGTTCTTTAGTTTGGTAGTAATAATTAGAGGACTTGTCCTTAGGCATTGATATGGTGATCATGTGAGAGGGTATGTGTGTAATGTTTTTTGTTGTGTGTGTGTTTACTGACTATTCACTTGATTACCATTGGTTGTATGTGTAATTGATTTTTTTATACCCTTATTCAATGAGAAAGTGATTTATATTTATAGAGTACAAACACCATGTGTGAGGTAAAAGTTTGAGGGACCCATATTAAGAGGGTTTTGGTCTTGATATTGAGGTATATCCTTTCCCTCAAAGAGATGGAACTTTTTTGGACGTCACTGCATGAGATGGTAGTGGTACGATTGTGTGAATTCAACCTTACCATATAGACAAGGTATAAGTTGACACTCTTTATGATGTAGTTTTCATACAAGATTGGGCCCGCCTTGAGTGAGGGGGCTGTAACCATTACATTAATGACACTATACCCTAAAGCTTCCAATATTGGGTGTCATATGGTTATTTATTATAACCCATATTGTTAGGAATTGGTATAATTTTTTGGGATGAGGTTATCTATTATTCCTTCTGGCATAGAGCTGTAGTAAGAATGTTCTGGTTTTGTGGTGCCTAGTTAGCACACAATGACCTAACATCGATGCTCGTATGTTAACTAGTGTTATGATTTTTTGTGGGTATAATGCATGAGTATGACGTTTACACCTTATATATATTATATAAACATACACTATATCATTATGGTAGTCATTACGATTGAGGCATTGGGGATTCCTATTGGGTTTATGGGATCACCCTATTTTTCATACATAGTATGGATTTTTTATGTTTGTGGGAAGACAAAAACATTTTATATCATTTAATTGGTATTTTATGGAGCTCAAAATGTGTTCATGTATGTAGGAAATGGAGGGTGAGGATTTGGTGATATGATTATGTTAGTTGAGCTGGAGGCTGGTGTAATTTATTTTTAGCTATTATTTAGTATAAAGCACCCAATATTTTTTATTATATGTACAAGAATATTTTTTTAGGATATATGAATAATATAGAAGTTGTTTACGTATTTTTATTTTATATTATGGGGCCATAATGGATTTATTTTATGTCTTCATGTATTTTGGTGATTCTTATTGCATTGAAAAGTCATGTGGAATTTTTAAATTATTCATGCATGAACCTGAAGAGTTATATTGATGGCATAGTCTCCCCATAATTGTGTTAGGCCCTAACTACATGTTAGATTCCTTTAAAATATGAATAGGTATGTTTGGGATAATTTGGTGACCCTCTATTGTGTTCCATTAGGGTGGTCCATACTAGGGTGACATAGTTTACTATGATTCAAATTTTATATGTTAAGATACATTTAAACCAAATGAATTGTGTCGTGTCTCTGGATACAATATAACATACCATACAAGATGGAACTATTTTGGATTATGAAATATCATATCATAAGAAAACCCCTAGAATAAATTATATGTTTCATTATATGATATAGAATTTCATATAAAATTGATTTCAAATTTATCTATTTAAAACATTATTTATATAAAAAACACATGATAATGATATGATACCATGTAGGAATTATAATGAACAATTAAAACAAAATAAATATAGTCGAAATATTTAGAGACCCAAAAACCCTAGATCATCCATACTAGTAACCGAAACAGTGGTAATACTAACAAATAAGTTGTAATGTGTACTTTGTACTATTGATCCTCTATAACCATTATTTTTTAAATTCTTGATAAGGACAACTCCGAGGATTCAGTCCCACCACCTACTCATTTTTGTCTCCATGTGTTGAAATAATCATCCATAAAATTAGTAGGATCTTCCCCACATGCACGGTATGTTAATACCACACCTTTTAAAGGACAATGAAACAACAGAGCTTCATTTGTAAGATAGATTAGGTCATGGAATAAGAAAGCTCTCCTATAACCATATCAATGTTAGTGTCCTCATTTAACACCCCATAATTATTCATATTTGGTTCCATGTATTTATTCATGAATTATAATTTATGAATAAATTCCAATAACCCATTCATGTAACCATCACATGAATGAATCAATAACTATAGTGTTTTATCTAATGGAAAATTTATTATTTATAATCCTCATTGAATAATAATATTTTATCATTTTAACATTAAAATATTATGATAAGGATTAATCCTATTATTGAATGACAGTCCTTATGGTATTCATAAATAAAGAAATATGATTTTCCTTAGTTTATTAAAGTTATTAGTATGTTATGTTAATATCATATAACAAAATGTGTGATTTAGGGAATATATACATCACCATGGAAAAATATATAAATTGTGTGAAAATGATTAAGTCTCTCAAGGTCATATCAACCCATGTCAATATTTATACATGACCCCTTAGTGAATGTTTATTCTTATTAGGACATATATCATATTTTACCCCATTAATATATCCTTTACATATCATATATATTCAAATATCAGAACACACATGGAAAAACACACCATACTAAGGAACATTATATCTCTGATCACCATAAGCCACAAATAATTAACCATAATCATGGATCATTCATAATACAAAATTGGTAGTGGTGAACATCTCGTGAATCCCCTTAAACTCATCACATTGTAAAAATCGTAGCCAATAACAATCTTATTTACTATTTAACCACTTTTAGAGACATGAGAACGTATACAAAATATTTTATTTAATTTCAAAAATTTAAGCTTGAATTTCAATGTGAGATCACACATCACAAACCTCGATTTTTTTCATTTTAATCTCACAAGATAGACCGATGATATTTAAGAAACCATTTTTGATTAATTAACTATTTAGTTCATTTAAATTTCAATTATATCTTTGACACATGTCTTTACATAACATACCAATGACCCACATTAACCACCAATGAATAAGGTATATTCCCAAGGTACATTAGGAACATTTCTTCCACTAAACAATATATTTCTCAATTATATGTGGATAATTATATCAGAAGAACTATCTTTAAAACACACGTTAAAATTTATATTAACCACAAAAGAACCTATTTGTTTTTATTTCATCACATGCAATTACCATGTAGTGTTTATATAGTGACAAGATCCCAGAAATCCCAAATATGATGTCTAATATAAATTAAATTGGCATTATTACTAGGAAAAAAATCCCTATGGTCTAATAGTTTAGTAGTCTTGGTAAACCAAATACATATATGATTCTTCGTTTAAAATTAATTAACTCATTATCAAATATTTTTTTTCTTCTAAATAACATTGATAATACCATTTTTAGAACTATTGTATCCTTGAATAATATTCTTAGTTCACTTATTGAAATACAATGAAAGTAAATATAATAAGGGTGAGATTAAATGCTTAGTAAGGAAAAAATATAGTGGAAGAAATACTAAATGAATCAGAATAATACTTATCGAATGGTAAATAACTGAAAAAAATAACATTCAAAAAATATGAGAAGGGATTTTATAAACAATATAAAGATGTAATAAATGGAAACACATTCCAATCAAATAATTAGATATGGAAAAATAAATATAGAAAGGAATGAAACTAAAGACACAAGCCATTTAATAAATAAAATTGTAATCAAATTCATCTATATTTTTTATCATCGGAAAACCTCATGGGTAAAAACAATGATAAATAAAATGACTATGATATAAATGATTAATTATTGGTCATCTTATCTAAGGAACATTATCACCTATACTATCATGATATATCCCCTGGATATTTTAAATCTACAGATAGAAACCAATTTAATTTTCATAACGTTTTTGTTACATTAGAAGCCATTGATATATCATGGAGCTATATAAAGCATAGGCTTCACCAATCATTTCATGTCCAAATAATTCTTCTTATAAAGTAATCTATTTTATTAATAATAATATTCTTCATCAAATATCTTTATGGAGGAATTATTATAGAATTGTTAATATTTCCCCAAATAATCAAATAAATATACTAGAAAACCCCATAGGTAAAATCATATTCGATTTAGAAAATATTAATATCCTTGATAAAAGAAAATGCTAAATTAGTGGAAATTAAATGTTAAATGATAATTAAGGATTTAATATTTGAGGATACTAATAAATAAATAAATTAAGTGAATGTGAATATTATCCCTGGGCAAATCAATCATAAACCATCCAGATGAATAATTACAATGGAGTCCATAAAATATATCCCATATTGAGTAAAATAAAGGGTTGTTATCATTGATGAATATAAACAGTATAAAAAACATTAATGATAAAAATATGAATTTTTTAATATCCTTTAAAAAAACAATTTCCTTGAAAATTAATCTTGAAAACTATTTCTTTAATATGTAACCGTTAAAAAATTCAAAAAAACCATAAAAAATAACTACTAGTAAATTTTTACTTTTCATGAGAGGTAAAAAAACATTATGTCTTCATAGTTAAATGATATAAAAATGCCTTGTAAAGAATTTGATAAGATTCTAAATTTTAAAAAAATGGTAAAATGATAAAATAATAAAAAATTAGTTACCAAATCATTTTGAAACAAAATTTTCAATACATTTAAATAAATAAGGGTTTGTAGAAAAAAAAATTCTTTCTCTAACTAATGAGTGAAATAAAGTCTGTTTTTATGAAATACATTTTATAAAAAAATTTGAGTACCAACGAGTGAAAAAATGGGACTATTTATTAATAAAGAGTATTAATAACTAAAAAATAATACAATTAAAGGTTTCACTATAAAATGTTTAAATAATTACCTTTGATTGAAATTTAAGTGTGAACAATCCCGAAAAATTATACTAGAATGCGATCACATGAAAAAATTATAATGTGGGAGTGAGAATGAATCAATGAGTATACTATTTATATCAAATCTAAATATAAAAATATAAGAATAAATACATCAATTGATAGTCAAAGTAATTATATACATGATCATATTATATTAATTACAATGAGGACATAGTATAACCCAATGAAAATTTGTGTTATGAAATTTTTTTCCACCTCGTATCTTTTAACGCTAATCCACTTGGATGAAATAATTATAATTATTACTAAAAATATCAAGAAGAATGATTGAATAATGTTATTATATAAAAATGTGGAATGTTGTGCACCATATATAATAAATTAGGCATAGAAAATTTAACTGATTATTTTAGGAGGTTTTTAATAATCATAATAACATGTTATATTGTAATGATAATCATTAAAAACGTTCTTGAGGATAATAATCTCTAAAAAATACAATGAGTACCAAACCACTTTGAAACATTTGAATCATAATCTATAAAATGGTATGGAATTAAATAAAACATATAATATCATATAAATTAAGTGTTCTATGATATATAAAATCAAATGTAAATATATACACTATATAAAATAACTAGGTGTATATTAATGAATAAGTCTAAAAGGAATGTAAATTGAGATGAAATCCCTTATCTTATGTCTCACATGTCACATGTGTCTTTAAATTTCTAAATAATAATCATATGTTAATTAATTACTTGATTTAGAAAAAAAAAATTTATCAATAATTATATTTCACTTATTTCAATGTATTATACAACTTCTTAAATAGATATGCTTACATCGGGTGTTTTTACCAAATTAGGTTTATGTGTCAAAAAAACATTGGTAGGTCAAATATCTTAAAAGGGGTAATATTATAACATAAGAATAATAATAATAATAATATAATTATTATATTTATACATCAGTTACACTATTAGAATCAATCATTAAATATGGTTATATAAAATGAATCAACGTTACTATAATGGAGATGGTAGGTCGTACACACGCATGAGTAACGTTCTCAATTTTCAATGAGCATTATGTAAAGTAGATATGTAGAATAATATATCTACATAGTGATAATTGTATCATAAATAATATATTATTTATTCATATATACATATAAAAATAATTATCGTGGTTTAAAAGGAATCACATCATGTCAAGGAGGATGTAGTACACACATCCACGAATGACGTTATCACTTTTTAAGTGTGTGTGTGAAATGGTAATAAAGAAAATTATATACATTATATTTATAGAAAGGTAATTTTTTTAATTAATATCATATATAGGTTTTTTTTTCATGCATTATTAACTAAAACCATCCTTTATATGATCCATGTTGAGTGTGAACGAATCACATTGAATTGAGGGGGCGGTAGTCCACACCTCTTCAAACAATGTTTTCATATTAAGATAGAATGGTATGTATTAAAGATTGGTGTTGTAAAAATTATTTAATAATTATAAAGACATGATAATTATAATAAATATTATTTATAAACATAGTTTCCATCGTAATGGCCAACCATGAATATTTGTAAAAGAAAAAATGAACAATCATAGTTTTGTGAGGCGGATGTTCATTGTACACAAAAATAGTATATTTGTTCCCAATTATATGGATGTTTTTATGAGTATAGATCAAGAACATAAAAAACATAATAGTATATTTAGGATACAATTTATTTTATACAATCATGAAATAATAATATTTTAGGGATTGGATATTTGAAATGAAACACAAAATCATAAAGAAGTGTGTTACCTCTTATTTGTGTAACTCATTTTGTTTTGATTCAAATTATTCCTCGGATTTCATTAATCCCAAGAGAAGGATTATAGTATGATTTTATGGATGTTCATGCACTAGTATTTATAGTTTTTTTGAACCAAATTGGCATTAGTGCTGTGTGGATGTGGGAGGAGAGGAGGCCATTCTATAATGGAGGACTAGTGGCACTCTTTTAATATTATGATAATGGAATTCCTATGACTTTTTCATGTTTCAGGTTTATCATATTATGGTAAACTTTTGTGAAAATAGATGATCTGGTCAATATATGGTCATAAAATTGCTCTTGTATAAGTTTATAGGTCGTTTTGGACCATAATGGTATGGTTTAGTCCCTTATTAATATTAATTTAAACTTAAACATTGTAATTAATTTTAAAAAAAATCAGAAATATTTTTCATCAAAAACATATTTAAATTTATTTTAAATTATAAATAATAATTATTCAAAACATGTACTCCATTTTTTGAAATTATAATCACAAAAGTGTAAGGAATTGATTTAAATTTAATCGCATAGGTGGGGTGACAATGTGGGTTTTTAAAGTAAAAAATGTGGGAAATATTTCTTTGTTTTTATAATAAATATCAATGTTAAATTGATTAAAATGAAATTAATTTTATTAATTGAAAAAAATAAGATCCAATTAATCTCTAAAACTAATTAATAATATAATTTCTCCTTATAAATAAATTAGAGGAAAATTTAGTTTGAACTAAAATTTAGTATTTTTAACCACTCATAAAAAATTGATATGTTTCCAAACAATATCATAAATTTTCCCTAAAATAAATTTTTTGATTTTATTTTAAAATTGATGTTTTTCATTAAATATTAAATAAATTAATGTGTCAAAAGTAAAATTTAAAATTATTTCTCCATTAAAAGGTGGTAAAATTACCTCTATAATAATATATGTTTTTATGTGTGAAATTGGATTTGTTCTTATCTTATTCCATTAGAACCTAATAAGTGAATATAAAAAATACTTTATTGAATATATAATAAATATATTAAAATAAAATAAATCACTAATTGTAATTAATTGTGTTAGTTAAAAAAATTCCTTTGGAAGCAAAAAAATATTAATATTTATTTTTTATATCCAATTCGTTCCTATTTTCATTACTTATTATGCTATCCAATGATTTCATTTTATGTTTATAAAATCCATTAATTTATTTTAATTAGATAATAATATTCATAACAGCTAATATAATGTCTATGTTATATTATATTATATTGAGCAACAATATTTTAATAATAAATTGTTATTTTGTGAATCTTAGTCTTGCGTGTAACATAAGATATTAAGGAAGGTTGCTCTTATATGTAACACAACCTATAATGGAAGGTCTATCTTGAGTGTGATTCAAGATAACATAGTGTTGAGTGTATTACAAGAAAACAAATATATTATATTTATTTATGATTTTAAGGTATCAGGTTAATATACTGCCTTTGGACACTTGGGGTTGCAAGTCATAAACACTATTGAATATAAATGCGTACTTTAGATATTATGTGTGTTATACTCTCCCCACATTAATTAAATTGTTCTCTAGAAATTTTAACTCAATATTGGTAATATATTTTTAGATATTTAATTAATTGAAATCCAAAATCATGAGAAGGTTTTGGATAACGTTCTATATAAAAGAGATTATATGAATTACAAAGGAAACAAGGACTATAATGTAACTAGGTCTCTAAGTAGAAGATAATTAGTGGGAAGTAAAAATTTGTACATGGAGGAAAAGAAAAAATATTTATATGGGTTAAATGAGGAAATCCATCAAAAAAATTGAATGATAGATTTTAGGTTTACGGCTTCAAATCATTAAATCAGAAATGATTTAGAAGAACACTGGTTCAAAAAAGTTAAGGTAATTTATCAAAAAAACTAAATAGACTTTTCATAATTTGAAGAACTTATTTTACTTCCTATGTGTACATACTTGATAGATTACTATAAATATAAATTTCACATTTGGTTGTTCATTGATCAATTTTCTAGTTCATGAAAAAATTTATTTTGATTCCTAATGCACAAAAATGAATTTCTATATGGTCTTAAGGGCCACAAAAGAGTGAAATATTGAACTATTTGTCTCTAACTATTCTGAAACACTACTACAATAACTGCATTAATATCTATACCTATAATTTATAACTATTAGTTATCATTAGTATATACCTTACAAATTTTTTAACTAGAAATAACAACATATTGACCACAAAACTTTCAAGGGTAGTGGTTGGCATGAAACCCTTATAGCCCTTCGATCATGGGTTCATGCCCCACAGCCTTAACATATTTTATTTGGTGTCACATGAAATATAGGTTGTCCGTTTCTAAAAGAAAATTATTATTATTTCCAAAATAAATATGATTTAAATCTTTGAAATATGGTTAATCACGAAATTAACATTTAAAAAACAGGTTCAATACAACCCTCATACATCAACACTTCATTTATTAATTTCCATAATGTTACTTGGACTAGAGTTTATCCATAATATCATTTTAATAATTTATAAATATTGACACCATATTTTCAATCTATAACACCTTAGGTTTAACCTAGTATATTCATTTTCATTATTTATACAAATCCTATGTCATTATTGGAACACCATGACAAAGTTATTACTACCAGGTTGATACGTTTTAGAACCTCATCCACTTGTAGTGTTTATAAGGGATATATTTCTAGAAAAGACCATATGACCTACACCTTACCAAAACTATTTCTTTTTTTCTAATTATCCTAAAATTATTCCAAATGGTCATGTTTAATAACCAATGTTTTACTATATCTAGTTCCCAAGGTTTCTACTAAACTACCTTTGATTCCAAGTGTAGTGAACCAACCCTAGAAACCCTAGAGTGGGCATTTGCTATCAATTACATTATCATGATTAAAAGTAATCAAATCACGAATGATTGTGAGTTTAGTAACCTGGGTAAACAATATACATACATTAATATTTCATTAAAATTAATACACTAATTATGATATAATTTTATTATTTTAAATAATATTTAGGACAAGTTTATTCTAACTAGAGTGTTCATAAATATTATTCTCGGTACACTTCTTGGAAGCTTGGAGAAAATAAACATGATAAATGTATGATCAAATGCTCAGTAATTTAAAAATATAGTAGAAGAAATAATAAATTAATGAGAATAATAACAACATCATTGTAAATAACTGAACACACATACCATGTAATCAATATTCTGACAAGGAAGTGCATAAAAAATATGGAAATCTAATAAATATAAATGAATTCCATTAAAATAACTAGATATGAAAAAATCAATATAGCATGGTAAGAAATAGAAGAAACATTCCATTTAATCAACAAACAAACAATGAAATGTACCCATAGGTTTTATCATATAAGAACCTCAAGGATAAAAACAATGATAATTGAAATGTTTATGAAGTATATTCTTAATTATTGGACTTCATATCTATAGAACATGAGGAACTATACTCTCATGATCTATCCTTCAGATAGTTGAAAATTATAGTAAAATTTATTCAATTTTTGTATCTTATTTATCTCATTATAACCTATTGATTCATTAATGAGACATATATTGTTTGGGCTCCACCCTTTATTTCATGTCAAAATATTATTCAAATTTAGAAATTGAATTCATTGATAAAAAATATGCCATATCAAATATCTATATGGAATAATGTATACACAATTATAAATATTTATCCAAATCATAAAATTAATGTCAAGGTATATACTAATTGTAAAATCATTAATGGTCTAGGAAATAGAAATATCCATGATAAATTAAATGGATAATTTAATTGAAATTAAATATTTAGTAATCATATGAGATTAAATATTTGAAGTGGACTAACAAAAAAATGGAAGTGAACATGAATATTATTTTTTGAAAAATCAATAATAAAATATCCAAAGGAATAATAAATAACTTATCAATAAAATATATCCCATTTGAACTAAAATAAATAGTTTTGTCATTTATTAATATAAATATGATAAAAATATTCAAGATAAAAATATCATTTTGTATTGAAAAACCATTCGAAAAACAGTTTCCATGAAAATCATTTTTGAAATCATTTTATTTTTAAAATAACAATTACAAATGAAATGTAATATTTAATGAAATGAAGTTGAGTAAATACTCACATTTCTTATGAGGTTAAAATAATATTCCTTTTTCATGGTGATAGGTTAGAAAAATGTCTTGTTATGAATGAAAGTGGTAGATGCATCTGAAAAAAATTGTTAAAGAAACAAATGGTGAAAATGAATTTACAAAATAATTTTAAGAATATTTCTGAAAAAATTTTAATAAAGAATGGGTTTTTAAGAAAACTTTTTCTTTGAATAAAGAGATATATAAATCTAGGTATTTTGAAAAAAAAGTATAAAACATTTTGAGTACCAAAGAGAGGAAGATGACAATATCACATAATAAATTTCATGAATAACTAAACGATAAAAAAATTAAAGGGTTTATAAGAAAATGATAGAATAATTTCCTCTATTGTAAATTTATATCTAAACAATTTCGAGCAAATGGGATAGTAATGTAATCCCATGAAAATATTATAATGTTGTAGTGACAATAAATCTATGAGTAGATTATGTATATCAACTATAAATCCACATATAGAAGGGGAAATACATTAATAGATCATCATTTTCATGATACACATGAACATAGAATACTAATGATATAAAGTAAGTAATATAACCCAACGAATATAAATTGGGATATGGCGTTCTTTTCCACTTGGGCACTTTTAAATAAATTTCTATTGGATAAAATAATTGACATTGAAACTAAAAATATCATGAAGAATGATTGAATAATATTATAAAATTACAATGTGGAAGTATTTGAACTATATATATGAAATTAGGTGCAGAAAAATAAACAAAATGTTTCAACGGAAGGTTAATAATCACTGAAGGTAGTGAGATTGAAAATATAATCCTTAAAAACGTTCTTGAGGAGAATAATAATTAAACATTATAAAGTGTCCCATTCCACTTTGAACCATTTGAATTATAATCTCTAGAAAATAAAGAAATTAAATGAAACATATAATATCATGAGAATAAATTGTTTCATGATTTTACGATTAAAATAGAAATATATACGCTATATAAAGAAACTAGTGTCATAACAACAAATAAGTCTAAATAGAATTGAAATGGAGATGAAATCCATCACCTTTCTTCATACTTTTCCCGTGTGTATATAAATTTCTAAATAAAAAACATATTTCAATTATTTAAATGCTTGAAAAACTTTTTCATATTTATCATTAATTTTATTTCATTTATTATTATGTTGTATGAAGGTACATAAACTATAATGTTTACATCTGGTGCTTGGACCAAATTTGGTTTATGTTTCACAATAAACATTCATAGGTAAAATATTATCAAAGGGTTCAATATATAAAATATTCATAATTATAGTCATGAAATAATTATTATATGTATATATAAATTATACTTTTAAACCAAATCATTCAAAATGGTTATAAAAAATCATTCAAAGTTATAATCTTAGAGACGGTAGGCTGTACATACGCATGGGTAGCAATCCGATTTTTTAATGATCATTATAGAAACAAGGTAAGTAAAATAATATATTTATATAATGATAACTATATCATAAAAACCATATTATTTATTATTATACTCTTATAAATTTAATTCGTGTGGTGTAAAAGGAATCACATCATGTCGAGGAAGTAGTATCCCACACATCCACGAATGATGTTATCACATTTTAATTGTGTGTGAAATGGTAATAAAGAAAATTATATATATTATATTTATAGAAATATAATTATGTAATGAATATCATATATAGGTTTTTTTCACATATTCATAATTAAAACCATATTTTATATGTTCCATTAATTTTGCGAACAAATCACATCATTTTGAGTGGGTGGTAGCCCACAGTTCCTCAAATTATGTTACCATATTAAAACAAAATTTAAAGAAATAAAGGTTTGTGTTATTAAAGGACTAAATATGTATAATGAAATAATTTATATAAAATATATCCGATATAAATAGAGTGTCTATCATAATGGAAATCCATAAAAGTTGGTAAAGAAAAAATAAACAATCCTCGTTTCATGAGGCGGTAGTTCACCATACACGGAAACTGTATATTCATTAACAATCATATGGATGTCTATGTTAGTGTATATAGAATCCATATCATACCAACATAATTGTATATTTATGATTCTTTTGTTTTTATGAAATCATTATATAATAATATTATTGGGATTGGAGAATAGAAATAAAAATAAAAAAACATGTGGATGTTTGTTACCACTTATTTGGTTAGCTTCTATTGGTTTGAACCAAAGGATTCATTGGATTTATTTATTCCGAAAATGGGGCCTATAGGATTAGGTTAATTTTTTATGGTCTATTTGGATGGATCTTGGTCAATAAAATGTGGGAAGAGAGTTTTGAGTAAGTGGATTGAGAGGAGGGCTTTTGTAGTGGTGAAATACGGGCACTCATGTAATATTTCTACAAAGGAATCCCTGACATATTTTTTGAGTTGAATTTAAATCAAATAGCTATTGAACAAGCTTATAGATGTTTTTGGGACATAAGTTTAATGTTTAGTCCCTTATTAATCTTAATTTAATGTTATTCGTTGTAACTAATGTTGATCACTTTTATTAATATTTTTTTAAAAAAATATGGGTGTATTATAAATTATAATTTATGATTATTAAAAATGTTTAATAAATTTTTCCCAATTATAATCATATAAGTGGAATAAATTGATTAAAATTTAATCCCATAAGTGGGATAAGAATGTGGGTTTTTAATGTAAAAACATCTTACTGTTTTTGATGTTTTGATAATAAAATTAAAATTCATATTTATTATAATTACTTATATTTTATTTATTGAAAAAAATATGATCTAATTAAACATTAAATGAAAATAAATTTATAATTTAATTTTATAAATATATTATATGAAAAATAAGTTTTGAACTGTAATTCAGTATTTTTATCCATTCAATAAAAATGATTTGTCTCTAAATAAATCAAAAAATCACCCTAACCAAATTTTTATATTATATTTAAAATATTAAATTTATATTGACATAATAAATCAGTTATATTATAAAATTCAAATTTAAAATTGATTCTCAATTTAAATGTGGTAAATTTTCCTTTATAAAAATCTAGGAATTTTTGTGTGAAATTGGGTTTGTTCTTCTATAATGACTATAAAACCTAATGGATGAATATAAAAATATATAATATTGAATATATAATATAAATATTTAATTTAAAAAATTCCCAAATTTTAATTATTATTATTATTTTGGTAAAACACCTTTAGATGCATTAACATAATAATGATTGTTATATGCAATTAGTTCTTATTTTAGTTTATCAGTAATTTATTAAACAATGGTTTAATTTTATATTAATAAATCCCATAAAATTTCATAACCTAGTTAATACTATTCATAACAGCTAAAATAACAACTATGTTATATCATATTTTATTAAATAATAATATTTTAACAAGACATTTTCATTTGGTTAAACTCGATCTTGCATGTAACAGAAGCTATCAAAACAGGTCGCTCTTTCATGTAATTAATGATAGAAAAGAATGTATCTCTTTAATGTGATAAAAGATAATTTAGTGTATAATCGAATAAAAGCAATAAAATACATATTTTTTATTTAATATTGTAAAGTATCAGATAAATATATTCCCTTTTTACACATGGTGTTGCATGTTATAAAAATCATTGAATACAAATTTTTACTTTATAATTTGGGAGTGTTATTGTTTAACACTGAACACATCCATTATCCTACTCTAACATTAAATTCAATATCTTGTTCTTCCCATTTAACCAACCCATATTTATTCATTTAAGACCCAAAGTTTAAATAGGCATATCCCTTACCTTTTTAATCACTTTAGACATGTAAAACCACTATCTCTATCCATTATACACCACTTTTTGGTATAAATTATTCATAAATTATTTATGAAAATTTTATTTCTAAATAATTGAAACAATTTTTTATGTCTGGGAAAATATCCTAGTAACAAAATCATCAAACTAATCCCCATTTCACATAAAATCATACTAAAATTTATTGGAGATAAACTGGTGACCAACCTTATTTGGGAGAAAAATATTTTCGAGGTATGGATCATTAGTAACTCTAATAACTCAAGAACTCATGAATGCATCAATCTAGAAGTGAGAGAAATGGAATTATACTCACACAATAATTTAAAAAAATAAAAAGGTATGATTCATGAAGCACTTACTATGTTGAAGAAAAATCACCAATCAAATTGAAAATCTGAGAAAAAAGGAAGAATTCATAGAATGAAGCTAGTAGATGAAGGAAGAATATTATGAATCTAATTATGTAATAAAATTATCCAATATAAATGCTAAACTGAATGTTCATCAAGTTAGGATTGATTTCTCATGGGAATGAAAATAAAAAACTATAACTATATAAAAGAACAGGTGTGGTGTTGAGAGAGTACATGGGAAGAACATACTAGACACCCAATGGATCATAAACAACTTAGCCACTTAATAGATATTCTAGTTGGTTTGAACCTCTTCATCTCCCATTGGGTACCTATAACTTCACCACTAGGTACCATCTATCTTCCTATGGGATATTCCATCAAAAAAAACATTATTTTCTCCTTCGTCCACCTATCCTCACCCCAAAATCCTTGCCTTACATCAAAATAAGAACTGAATTTTAAAAAAAGTATGAAATTTAATCATGGGGAATAGTTAAATTATGGGGTTATTTTATGCTCCATACCTTATGGATTCTTTTCCAGGGTATGTGTAAATGTGAGTCACCAAAAAATATCTAAAACCATTGATACCTCATCTCATCTTCTCATTCCAAGGTTTCCTCATAGATATATATGTGATACCACATAACATATACCAGTATCACAAGCATGCCTCACGAGAAATTATTCCTATGATAAACAATTCACACTGGTTTCATGTCTAAATAATCATCTAATTCTATCTCTATATAATAAAATCTAATCAGATTAGATGAATCTAGTTCATACTTCCTCAAACGAGATACATGAGATAAATTATTCCAAACAACACACTTTAGAGCAAGCCAAAACCCATATAAAACATCCTCATCCTACATGAAAATATTAAAATACAAGATATATCATGGAGATAAATTTCCTTATATATGAATCCATTATTGTCCCAATCAGGATAAGACTTGAAGGGAAACATGATTACAAACCATAAATTAGTTGGCAACTAATTTCAGTCAATATAAGAGTAATTTTAACTCAAGGATGTACCAAATAAATTTATTTATTTAAAAATGATCCAATATATATTTTACTAAGATAGTCCTAACTGAATATTAATACTCATATTCAATCCAATATTAATAAGAATGTCATGGAATAATATATAAATCATGGAATGGAGCTATCTGGATATATTCGTAATATATGGTTTTATAAACGAACTCCACCAAAGGCATATGATCTTCCCACACATTAAAAAAGTGAAAAAAGCATGATTGAAGCATAACCTTAATAGTATAGATACTATTATGTGACTGTATATTCAGATGTGGGTGATAATCTAAGATCATAATCACTTGCGGTCCCACATCATTATGAAAGTCCTTCTAAATCAGTGATGTGGATTTCACAAAATGATCAGAAATAACAGAATGATTAATCCCATGAATCCTTGTGACATCATCAATATAAATATTCCCATGATGTTCAACAATATATAAATCCATGATTAATAATAAAATATAATCCTTTAATTTTTGATTAATAATAAATAATATTACATCTTTCGCTTTTTGTGAGCACATAAATCACATCATTAAATATATAGTCATATTTACCAATTAACAATTTTGGATGAGCTGGTTGAAAGAAAACATGTAAGATATATGTTATAGACTTTAATGTATTGATATGTTAAAAACCTAAAAACCCCATCCATATCCCATTTTTTTATTGGCATACAAATGTTTCATAAAACACTAGTGTACTTCTTATCCAATCCGGGATGAAAATCATAATGGTACTTGGGAATTTCCTTAATCGAATATTATCATAGAGTTAAGAAAACCTAAAGCCTCTCATTGTATTGTAATGAATATTCATCTTCAATAACCATTTAAATCATCTTCTTAATAAAATATAGCATTCTATTGTAAATATAACACTCAAAACAAGAGCTCTGGACACTCTTCTCCCACACCATCATGTATAAGGAGAAATATGAAGGCACGATAAATAAATTAACCTTCCATCAGTGACATCCATGTTTATCATTGATGAAGTAATAATATCTTTCTACTTCTCATTGGAGTCCCAAACAACATGCACATGTGAATACATTCTCAAAAAATGTATAAAAACATTCTTTTTTAATGTTTATATATCATTTCAAAAATGAAAAACCAAAGGAATAAAACCCATCTCATCTAAAAAATATTCTGATCCAAAAGAGAAAATATTTATATCAATATTTTGTGGTCACTAAAATCCAAAAAGATTTTCCTAAAGAGATAATTCCCCAAACTATTACCACCATGAAGATCCACAACCAACTTAACATCATGTGTTGTATAATTCTTCTCACACATCCTATACAATTGAGACACATATGGAACTACTCAAACTTCTTGCATTTATTCTCTTCTCAATACAACGTTGTATGTATCATAATATAACTCATATAACATCTCAGTCTCTTGAAATGGATGAATAATCACTAAATTTAATTTCTTTATCATATCATGAAGAGAATCCATGAACATACCACAACACTGTTGCATTACACTTTCCTAGTTAGTACCTTCATGAGTGTAACTGGGTAACATTAGTCATGAACACAAAATATATAAAATACTTCAAGGCCTAAGATACATTTAATAATAAGTAATTTATTAGGTATTTGCCAATATATAATTGTAGCTAACTTTACTTGGTCCATTAATATTCAAGATTCTGACACAACATGCCCGAAAACCTTAACTCTTGAATCCATAAGTAAAAATTGAGAAAAATTATATATAACTTTTTGTCTAATGGAATTAACAAATAGAAGTAAAATGGAATATAAATGAGACTCAAAGACACATTTTATCATATCCTTAAATATGACTGGGCATTTTATTTCACCTAGAATGAAGTCATAAGGAATTCATAATGACTATACCATGTCTAAAATGTTGTATTGAGAACATCCTCATCACATATACCCAGAGAATGATATCCTGATCTAATATTTATTTTTTAGAAACACCAATGACCCTAAACTATTCGATTAGATCATCGATCAGGGGAAATAGATATTTATTTTTAATGGTTACCTGATTAAAGTTATGTTAATTTGTACATAAAAAAATAAATCTAGTTAGCCTTCATAATTTTTAGAACTAGAGAGCCCCCTGATGATATTATCATCCAAATAAATCCCATGAATTTTAGATCCACTAATTATGTATTTTACTCCAAAACCTCATCTATTTCCATTCAATATAATTGAATAGAAATAGGATTGGTACATAGTACAATGTCTGTTATAAACTCCACATCCCTAGTAAGTGAAATCCTTAACAAATCCTTAAATAGATAGTTGTATACTAATAAACTATAGGAAGAAACATGTAACCAAAATTGACATTTATTAATTCGAGATATAAACTCACAAACTAAGATTTGTTCCACTTTAGTTACCCTTAATTATGCAGTTTCCTAGTTTGATGATAATACCATTCCACTAGAATGACTCTCTTCTTCTCACTAAAAGGATAAATTCTCATAAATCTCTCCTAGTAATCAATATGAAATTTAATGTATAAAAACCATTCCAAAACTATAATCACATAAAATACCTTAATCATTAAGACAATGAAAATCATAGATGACTATAACCACACATGTAAATAGTTTGAGGAAAAAAAACTGAGAGGGTGTTATGTTCTCTCTATTCTAGAATCTACGGGTAAATCTACATAAAACTGTTCAACAACTAAACCTATAATAAAACATAATGAAACATACATAATGAATGAGATATAAAAAAAATAGCACACTATCTAATGAAAAAGTAATTATAATTAATTTAATTAGTATTTATGAACTCTCATAGAGATCCCTAAGCACCTACCCAACTGTAGACAACTAGCCAAAATAAGAACCATTACCATGCCCTTTGGATTCCAAGTTCCGCTTTATATTATTTTCACATTAAGAATTCTCATAGGTGATACTAATGGAACTAAAAAATTACCTCAAATATGGAATTCAACATGCTCTCTTATATTATACACAATCCCAATATCTTGGTTCTTCACGGAAATCCTAACCACATCCTCCACTCCCATAATAAACCCATAGATATAACATCATGATATATATCATATGTCCAAATAAGTGAAACTCTATATACTCATGAGGATAAATAAAACAATTATGTCCAACATTTGTACCCAGTTGATGAATATCCTAAAAAATAAGGTGATGAAACAGGCTTTCTCTAAAAACTTAAGGGTTTTGTATCACTATTAGAATCATCTCCCTTACACTTCCCACTACTACATGGCTTCACTGATTTTAGTAATGTTTTATTTTCTTCCTCATGATATTTAATATCCATAATATCTTTGATTAACACCTTTTTAACGGTATGTATTAAAATATCTAAAC
Organism: Viscum album; assembly: GCA_963277665.1. Taxonomy (NCBI): domain Eukaryota; kingdom Viridiplantae; phylum Streptophyta; class Magnoliopsida; order Santalales; family Viscaceae; genus Viscum; species Viscum album. The sequence goes on from OY728166.1 coordinate 791,320,509, forward strand.
CGGTGAAAGGATCCCCTAATTAAATGGGTTCTCAAAATGATGATCCATAAATATATCATCACCCCCATATAAAAAAATGAAGGAACTTACTAAAACTAAAAGTTTACAAAATATTGGACATGTTCACAAGCATAAAATACAATATCATCAACACCATTTCAATTATCAATGTTTAAGTATAAACATGTTCAAAAAAATTATCATGTAAATCCTCAAAAGTTAACCCATTATTCCTCATTTCCTTTGATGGGATATACCACTAAAAAAATCTAGTCCAATGATAATAAAAGCATCTAGATTCACCTTTTCTATTATAAAGAATTAATGAAATCAAATATGTAAAACAATACCTCTATTTATTAATCATATTCGTAGGTTCTAACATTTCATATGAACAATAGAAGATTTTATTCTCATAAATCATTAGCCACGTCATCCACTACGACCAAATCCTTACACAATATCACATCTATACTCTTTATCACCTTTAATAGAGTCCCAATAATCGTCATTTCCACCATGGTCTCATTCATATCCACAAAGTGAATATTCTATCACTCCCTCCGCCTTATTTCACCCATCTATGTTCTCTTGACCATCCCCTTTTCCCGTATGGTCATCAATTAATCACGTAGGTGTTATTATTCTCAAAATGAATTAGCACACTCATTATCATCCATAATGAACTCTCATAAAAAATATAACATAAATAAATCATTCAAGATACCTGTAAGAGAGTAAAATTTGACAACCATATCAAATTATATAATCCGTATTATTTTAGAAACACATGAAGACACTCGTATATTTCATGATCCTAAATACTATGAATGATATAAGAACTCTCCCAATATAGACATTATACTGGGTGAGAATACAATTAATGATTTATTTTAGATATATTGGTAAGTATAATACCATAATCCATAGGTAACTATGACCTAAATTCATGTTTTCATATACCAAAACATGACTTTTGTATCCATCCATGAATCCAAGTATCTATTATATTAAATTAAAAATAATAAAAATATAATTATAGAACAAATGTGATACCATTTTGTGAGATTATTCCTTAGTACAACTACGACATTATGAAAATATGTCACATGACTTCAATTGAACTCCCCCATCACTAGAGGCTGATGACTAACAATGATGATATAAGAATACCGTTGGAAATGTTTTTTAAACATAAAGTTCCTTCACATCCAAAAATCTATCATAACATAGAAATAATAAAAAACCAATAGAATAAAACATAAAAAATATAAATATTTTTTAAAAAATATCACAAAATTCCATAAAATGTCATACATGTAACCATGATTCATTATAAAGGATGATAATCTTAGATATAGTAAGTATAAAAGAAGTAGTCCACAGTGGGATAAATAGGAATCATATATTATAAGACTCCAAAAATCATTGATCAATGTGACCTATTTTTTCCCTAAAACATCATGAATATAATCTATACACACATGATGAGTGAACATATAGTATGTGATAATTTAATTCCCAAAAAATACCACAGTAGCATGTGTGATATCTTGAAGATGATTATGATTAACAATATTAAACAAGATTATTCACAAGACCTCAAAGGTCTAATAACATGCATGATTCCGGAAGAGTGATTATGAAAATGAAACTTAACAAAAGTTTAAAAAGATGAAGATTATACCTTAAGGAATATCGAATCTTACTAATTTAGAGTACAAGTGTAAGGAAGTATAAGAAAGTTATAATTTCCTCAAAAATACAAATGCAGTGGAAAAATTGTAACAAAACAAGTAGCAAATAGTAAATCTTTTAACCCAAATAGAAAGGAATCCAACAACCTTGGATAAAGGTCCCTTGATTTATACTGTCAAGAAATTCAGTCTTACCTACCCCAGGGTAATCCCTCGATACAATGATCGGAGTCTGTCTTGCTATCCCTGCAAGCCCTAAACTATCAGGTAGTCAGCACCTCTATCTTCCAATCCCCGGAAGCCCTCGATTGTACACAGCAACAATCGGAGTCGCACGAAGCAATTTTGTACAAGGAAAAGTTTGAACAAGCCATTCGAACTTTCTGTACGAAGCTTGAGAGTTGATAAGAGCATCTCTCTCTAGAAATCACTTCAAGAGCATGTAGGAAAAGTTTTCAAAGATTTTGTCAAGTGTTTCCAGCTCTTTTCAAATGATCTCCTATTTATAGGCACACCTTTAACGATGAACTCCCTCCTCCAACAGTCATATTCTTCCTTGAATTTCAGAGGGACTTGTACACGTGTCACTCGAAAAATGGTTAGTGAATAAATAAAATCACGACATTTTTATATAACTAAAAAAATGATAGCATAACCAAAATCAAATATTCAGAATGAAGAAAATGAAAGTTCAGAGTCATCCAAAATGAATTTAGAGTCTGTAATACAAAGGATATTCTGATTCTATTTTGTAGAAATTTTGAACCTGAATTCTAAAGAATTCCAGAGTCTGAATTTGAAGGAAATTCAGAATCTGGATTTCATAAGAATTCGGAACCTGAACATACATTGTTCGGAGTCAGAGATCATGAGAATTCATGGTCAGAACTCATAATAGTTCAGAGTCTATTATTCAGAGAACTCAGTGTTAGAATTTAGAGAAGTTCGTATCCAGAATTCGTATTCAGAATTCAGAGTCAGAACTCAGAAATTTCGTAACCTGAATTCTGATTCAGAATTCGGAGTAATAACTGAGAAAGTTCATAACCAGAATTCTAATTCATAATTCGGAGTCAGAACTCTATAATTTTATAACCATAATTCTGATTCAGAATTTGGAGTTAGATTTATGAAGTTTGTAACCATAATTCTGAGCATTCAGATCCTAAAACAGAATGCATCATATTCTAGGTAATTATAATATTCCGAGGTTTTTGGTTTCAATTCGAATTTTACACTAATAAAATCTGATTGAATAATGAAAACATGGTAGGGGTATATTTTCTTTTGGGAAAGAAGTTTTTTTATGAATGTAAAGTAGGGGTAAGATGAGTTTTTCATTGAAATATGGTGTTTGTGATTTTCAAAACAAGAAGGAAGGGTAAACTCATCAGTATACCTTAATGACTTAACAATCTCCCCCTTTACATGAAGGAATGGAAAAGTCATAAGGAAAACCTTATTGACTCAACAATCTCCCCCTTTTTGAAAAACATAAACATCCTTATGAAAAAGAATAAAAGGACTTAGCAAAAGTTTTCTTGACATAGAAAAGAAACATACCTACCTTTTCACAATGGAAAAGATTAATATGACTAACTCCCCCTTAGACATTGGAACTCTATGGATCATATTCTAGATTTCTCGGACTGGGATTTTCATTATCTTGAGAATGGAAATCTTTGTAATGAATAACTCCGTTAGACTAGCTCCCCCTTACCTATGGATATTTCTTTTACTTATGAATCTTTTTCCTTCTCCCCTTTAGATTTTTCCTTCTCCCTTTTTTAGTTTTTCCATCTTCCTTTTTGAATTCATTTTCGTTCTCCCAGTTTGTGATTTTTAAAAAGAGTTTGATAGAATGGGAAAGAAATATGGTACCTGACATATTAGCAAAGACATACAGTCAAAAATTGACAATCCAGAAATCCATTACAATTGAAGAATTAGTACATGGAAAAAATACAACAAAAGATTGGAGTGAGATTTATTTTGTTTCTTTTTCCTTGGGTATTAATATCTTCACAATGGTCTTCATCTTTTTCAGCTCTTTATGATCCTCATCTGCTTGCTTTTCTATTGCTTTGATCCTTTCTTCCTGAGCCTTCACGAAATCTTCTTGAGCCTTCAGCAATTCATCTTATTTCAAGAGCCTTTCATACATCTCACTCTGGAGATCCTTTTCTATTTCCAAGCTTTGAACAATATAACTCAGCTTCCCATTCAGATCATTCACCTCTTGAATCCGAGTATTTTTTTCTAGACATAGCTTTTCCTGGAAACTATTTGTCAGATTCTTGATTTTGGTATCTTTGGTGTCAAAAGCTTCTTTAACATCTTCTGAAACTGATCAAGCTCTCCCAAATCGTCATTGATTTTCTTCGACCTAAGAGTAATTTTCCTATAGGATTTAATGTGGTCTTCCTAATTGATAAGAAAGTTCTTGTGCACAGCCTCAATCATGACACACCTGTCCATCACCATGGATACATATTATGATTTCTGATTCATGGTGTGCTAAAGCATATGGGATCTAGAATAAATTGTAGGAAAAATTGGAATGGTATCCACCAACATTTTCAGAGATTGAACAAAAAATCATGCCCTAATGGAGATGACTCTGAATCAGACATTTTTTTTGAGATTGTTCTTCCTCTAACTCTACTTGTAAAACCCCGAGATTTTATGAAAAATATTCTTTTTAATTTCACTAATGTCTTGTGTTGTACGCTACACCAAAAGGAGTTTGCACAACACCCATCCTTGATTTGCCTTGCATTACACGCAATCACGACCTTCCTCGATAGCATGTGTAGTACGCAATACCGAGTTTCACTAAACAACGATATGTTATTAAAATGTTATTATAACTAGCCGTTATGAATATTAATAACCACTTTTTGAAATTTTGTAAATTTTATTTTTCAAAATGGACTTTATTTTTGGATTTGTAATAACGAAATTAGCTTAGGGTGAAATTTTGGTACTTTTCGGATAACTTTCATTTTCTGATGAATAGTGAAAATTACTAAATTTTAATTAAAAACAACCTTTTTTATTCGAAATAATTAATAGTGATAAATTATTAATTTGAGTGGTTTTAATGTATATTTATAATATATTTTTACAATTTAATACAATGTTGGTCATTGGATTTAATTTCACATTTAAACTAGACATAAACAAGTGTCAATCTTTTGATATATATTGTCTCTTAAAAACACGCTATTTGTTTTAACAGCGGGATTTAATTATAAAATTAATTAATGCAACTTCTATGATATGAATTTGTTAAAATAGACTTCATTTTTGAATTCGGAATATGAAATATATCTTAGGATGAAATTTTGGCATTGTTCTGAAAAACATCAATTTTTGATGAATAGTGAAACTACTAAGTGGTAGGTTAAAAACTGAATTTTGCATAAAACATAATTTTACTGCTTCTGTGAATGGAATTTCAAAAATCCGAGAGACACGGTTGATGTCAGTAAGAAAAATGTGGTTCAATGAGATGAATTTTTTTTGGTGAATAGTAACTTTTTACTTTTATTTACCACAGTTAAAAGTAAATTGGGTAATTAAGGGTAAGAATGATATTAATATTACCCTAACACATGTCCTAATTCTATTGGACAAGTTTATATCGACCAAAAACAACCTTAAGTGTAAAATATTATCATTTAGGCCCACTTGGATTAGATTAGGACATTTATTATTAATTTATTTAAAGAAGGGTTAAAATAGTTAACATCAAAGTTTATTTACTAAAACATTTTTAATATAGGGTTATACATAAGATAAATTCAATTTTAAATATTCATTAGAAAGATAAAACGATTTACTACATAATGGTATTTTATTTGTAATTTTTAGAGATCAAATAATTTAATTTATTTATGACACAAAGATGATGCTGTAATTATTTTATTAATGAAATATTGACATAATTGATGTTATAAATACAAAAATAAATTTAATTTGAGACTTTTTATGAATCGCACTAATTTTCTAGGTCACTATGATATATTAGTGTCGATTTAATCAAGTTGTTTTGAATATATAATTCTGTTATGACTTTCACAAAAATCATATATCAAATAGTGTCAAAATTGACACAAAATAGTTTTTAAATCAAATATTATATTATTAATTGTTATTTTATTCCTAAAAATCTATGTTTCGGCCAAATGACTTAGATAAGGATATATATATTAATAATAAACAATTTGGGGTTCTTTTGGCATGTTATAGTAAGTTTATTAACCATATAGTGTAAGAAAACAAAAAGACACGGTAAAAGTTAAATTATTTAACTTAGAGTTAAATCTAATTGATAAGGTTAAAATAATAACCTAAACTTGTCTAAATCCTATTGGATGATATTATTTCGACCCATCCCCACTTTAGCTTCGAAATAAGACCCTTTTGAACCATTATAAACCGATTTTGACTTTAATATAAAATAATATTTTGAGATATTCCTAAGGTGCCCCTCTCCTCCCTTATAAAAGGGCACCTCCTCCCCCCTCCTCCTCACACCAATTTGAGCACTCAAGCTCGGCCAACCCCTGCCAAAATCCCTTCTCCACTTCCCTAGAATAATCCTAGAGGTCCTGGTCTTCTTCAAAGACCAATCTTAGTTCCCTAAGTGGAGGATTCAAAGAGGCGTTTCAAAGAAGAGGTAATATCCATTACCGATCTTTTTCAATTTCTTTCTTCTTCAACTTATTCTTCTTTAGTTGTTTCATGATAAATTAATAACATCAGTATTTATTATATACTGATATGTTATTATAAATATGAAACAACTATAATTAACCTTCTATCCATCCTATGGAAAAAGGAAATCAGCGCGCGTGCGTACGTACGGAATACCGTCTCCACGCCGTGGTGTAATCTATTTTCCGCCACCACCTTAATTGGATGGGTATAATGGTGTAAGGAGTTACTATATATGATTATTATAGAGTGATATTGATACTGAAATAGTATACATACACTTCAACACAATTCCATGACCATGGGAACGATATCATCGCTCGTGCGTACGTACGGACTACCGTCTCCACGACGCGATGAGATTCATTCTCAATGATTAACCATTCATGAATGATTATAAAGTATATATAATAAGTACTAATGAAATATATGACATAATAATGATACTGGATTTATGTATATTTATATGAATGTCATCTACTTAATTCCATTCAATTCAATAAGGAAACGAAAACAACGTTAATGCGTACGTACGGACTACCATCTCCATGAACGGTGTATTTCTTTCCATTTACTGATTTATTATATATATGTATATTATGAATATATATATATAAATCATGTTTTATATTCTGGAATTAAGTAATCATGATCTAAGTAATCATATAAATAATTACAAGTCAAAACACGGACAACAAATGAAACAATTTTACCCAAAATGCTCATTAACATGGAATTTACAAAAGAACGGGTAATATAATGTCATAAGTGAACCATATATGATATCATAACAATGAATATGATTCTGTAATAAGTCAATGACATTATTTAAATCATTATACAGGAGGTTCGGACACTTACGAAGCAAATCAGACCTAAGGTAAGGGAAAATATCACAATCTCATTTTTATCCGAGATTGTTTATACTTTGGCATTTACTGGGGTGTATTTTATCATCCAAATACATGTTTCCTCAATATGTAATATTATTTCCATTCACCTAAAATTGTTTAAATCCTATTTTACCCTTTGGTGAGTTTTTAGTAAAAGATATGAAAGGAATCTTTTGTCGTTTTTCGTACGAGGTACTTTTTGACTTTTCCGACAAAAGTATGAAGAATGTTTTTTTAACTTATACGGCATGAATGGATTTTTAAAACATTATTTCCAAGAAGCTTCATTTACATGTTTTCAAGTTTATTTTTAATCAAATTCTTTTAGTTTAAAGTTGTATGACATGTTAATAAAGGGAAAATGTTTTTGAAGAAGAAAGGATATTTTCTTCAAGAATGGAGTTCAAGTGTTTTATCAAAATTATTTTCCATCTAAGATAATAAAGGGTTCTGTTTTTATCCCTATTATTACATTGATTTGATCATGTTGTGATGGAATTATTTTTTTATGAATTCCTTTATCAAATATTAATTGATTTATGATGTCATGATGTTTAAGATTCCCATTTTTATTACATGGGTTATGCAATTATGTATGGTTTATGATTTTGTGGCACACATAAGAATGGTATCATTATGAGATGGGTGGGACCTATATCTCCCTCCAATGAATTGGGAAAAGATTTTATATCTCATGAGATAAACATGGCTGGAATGGTAGGTTATACCGGTTCAGTGAAACAGGACTGAAACGAGGGTGACTGGATTCAGAAAGGGACTTTGTCCACTAAGATAGCCTTGGCAATGAGTCTTGACTAACAAGAAATGATTCTCTATGATTATCTGTGTATGCCACAAAGTTTCATGTTTTATGTTATGATTATTGGGATTTCATTTCACTACTATGATTTATCCCATGTTATGAAATTATGCTCTCTCTTTTGCAGGATAAGATTTCCAAAAGATATGTTCTTATGAATATGATGTGATTGATTTTTCTTTTGTTTACCCTTACTAAGCATTTGAGATCACCCTTTTATGTTTTCTTTTCCCTAGGATATAAAGAAAGGTTTTAGGTAAAAAAAAGGAAGATCTTTATGGGAGATATTGGAGATCTTTCACCACGATTAGAAGATTACGTTCTGAGTTTCCAAAGACACTAAACTATTACGATCCTTGTGTGTGTGTTTTTTTATGTACTAAGTATTCCGCAAAAGTAATGAAATGTTCATGTACGATAAGCTTCGGGTCTCTACAGTTGGTATCAGAGGAAAGGTTTAGTCAACCTTTGGAAACTAGGATGCGAGAACTTTAGTGAGATCCCTAGAGATATTTCTAAGGTATGTCTAGGGATGTCCCTAAGGTTAAGTATACATATAGGTTATAGTACTAGAACTACGCTAACGATCATAGAATTAAACCTAAGATGTTAGATATTGAAGGTACTCCCCCTTTATTATGTTGTTTTCCCTAGCATTATTTTTGCCTCTCACACTATTCTTTTTGGGTTTTAGACGATGGCTGGAACCTGAAGGAACCGTGTTGATCAATGCAATGGACAATGCAATGATTGTCCTCCTGAACAAACAAATGTTATGAGAGATGGAGTAAAAAATATTATTTCTATACTTACACAATCTATGAATCATTCTGGACTTCCAAATGAGCAGATAAGGGAACAATATTCTATTGAGTCCTTCATGAGGCAACGCCCACCTTCTTTTAGTGGGTCTTCCGATCCACTTGTTGCTGAACAATGGATCAGTACCACTGAAAAGATATTTTCAGTTCTTCAATGTTCTGAACATGATAAAGTCATCTTAGCAGTATATCGTTTGGAAGGTGAAGCTGATCAATGGTGGAATCTTATCAAGAATACAAGGCAAAGAGATGAAATTGAGTCCATGGAATGGGACAAGTTCAAGAACTTGTTTTTCAGTAAGTACTTCCCTCGTATTCTTCGAACAAAGATGGAGAAGGAGTTTCTTGAACTAAAGCAAAAGGATGATGAATCTGTTGGTATATACGAAGTGAATTTTACAAGACTTGCAAGGTATGCATCTGGCATTATCATCCAACTTGAAATTAAAGTTGATCGATTTTTCAGTGTCTTAAAACCAAGTCTTCGATGGGAATTTGCTATACGAGACTTCTGTAGCTATGAAGAAATTGTGCGTTGTGCTATGAAGGTAGAAATTGAAGTTGGTGTTACATATCCATCTCATGGTTTTGAAAAGAAACAAAAGATGGAGTTCAAGGAGAAATCTCAGAATAATGGTGAAATGAAGATGGATGTTTCCTTATGCACAAAGTGTGGAAAGAAGCATGGTGGAGATTGTCTTAAAGGGACTAGAAAATGTTTTAAGTGTGGAAAAGAAGGTCATCGAGAAGCTGAGTGTCGAAGTAATGGAAAAAGGGATTCTAATGATGTGAATAAAGAAAACACTGCAGAGAACGCACCACCAACACTTCAATGCTTCAAGTGCAAGGAAATGGGGCATTATGCTAATAAATGCCCTAATCCAAGGGTTAGTGATGATCAACATGAGCAACCACTGAAGGCAAAGGACAAAGGGAAGTCACATGCGATCACTATTGGCGATGTTGAATATGACAACGATGTGGTGGAATGATTAAGTGTTTATGTAATGGGATTCCAAAATAATGTTGTATCATGGAGTATTGGAATATTTATGTATTGGTCTAATGTGGTATTCAAAGTGATTGAGATATTATGCGCATAATGAAGGGAAAACAAGAAAATGAAATGTTTAACAGTATTCATGAGCTCATGATTGATATAAGGACTAAGTGATATCATGGTTTGAGTATATAGAATTTTGAGGATTTTGGTATGTGGAAAGTGTTAACTTTTAACTGCATTCATGTTTTCACTATGGTATTCAAGAGAATACATGATTAAGGACTTTGAATGTGACCAACAAAACATATCTTATGATATATGGGGATCAACGACGGTATTAAATCTCTGGTAATCGTTTTCACTATGTTATGAGAGTGGACTGCAGTATTATGGATAAGCCTAAAGATTGAAATGGATTATGTTGGACATAAGTGAGTATTGTTTAAGAATAGAAGTTTTTTTTCGATATTATTGATGGGATGTTATAGTAATGTAGTTTTAGAAAAAGGACAACCTGCAGGACGGGCGACAGCCCATCACTTCGAACAAGGCTGTGGGAATCGAACCCACAACCGAAGTGCGACTGGCCTTTCTCGCCTACCACTGGCCTACAGGATGTCCCTATTTAGTAGAAACTAGTTTTATTATATTAAGCAGTATGATATATGAAGTATAAGTCCATTTTAGGAACCATATATGATTAATCTCACTATAGATCGGCTTATGTATATAATTTTTGCTAACCTTTTGAGACAGATGGAATGACCCGTCATTCTATCACATGATCTGCTAACACTTCACGAATAACAAATTCAACTTCATTTATTTAAGAGATGAAGTAGAAATTGTTCAAGGCACGAACAACAGTGAGATTGTACCAAAATAAAGTAAGTATTTATTCTAATTCAAATTTTCAACTTTAGGGAAATGGTCTTGAAAACCAAAAATGTTGTCCTAGTGATCTTATACCTGATGAATCAGATGGTACCTTATATCATCACAAATCTATGGATTTGTGATTACTGGATTTTCCATAGCCATGTTCTCTACCACTCTCCATCAGAACATGATGGTTAGATTTATCTTCCATATCTATATTTTCACCTATGTGGAAACCCAGTGATTAGTTTATTTGGGTAATCGTTACATTTCATACTTTAGTTTTTAAAGCCATGTTTTGGTATTCTTTTTTACGATGTGGGTTTCTATTAAAGAAACTTTCGAATAGTAAACCATTTATAACCCCGACGAATTTCGAGGGCGAAATTCATTTTAAGGGGGGTAGAATGTAACACCCCGAGATTTTATGAAAAATATTCTTTTTAATTTCACTATTGTCTTGTGTTGTACGCTACACCAAAAGGAGCTTGCACAACACGCATCCTTGATTTTCCTTGCATTACACGCAATCGCGACCTTCCTCGATAGCGTGTGTAGTACGCAATACCGAGTTTCACTAAAAAATGATATGTTATTAAAATGTTATTATAACTACCCGTTATGAATATTAATAACCACTTTTTGAAATTTTGTAAATTTTATTTTTCAAAATGGACTTTATTTTTGGATTTGTAATATCGAAATTAGCTTAGGGTGAAATTTTGGTAATTTTCGGATAAATTTCATTTTCTGATGAATAGTGAAAATTACTAAATTTTAATTAAAAACAACTTTTTTAATCGAAATAATTAATAGTGATAAATTATTAATTTGAGTGGTTTTAATGTACATTTAGAATATATTTTTACAATTTAATACAATGTTGGTTATTGAATTTAATTTCTTATTTAAACTAGACATAAACAAGTGTCAATCTTTTGATAGATATTGTTTCTTAAAAACACGCTATTTGTTTTAACAGCGGGATTTAATTATAAAATTAATTAATGAAACTTCTATGATATGAATTTTTTAAAATAGACTTCATTTTTGAATTCGGAATATGAAATATAGCTTAGGATTAAATTTTGGCATTGTTCTGAAAAACATCAATTTTTGACGAATAGTGAAACTACTAAGTGGTAGGTTAAAAACTGAATTTTGCATAAAACATAATTTTACCGCTTCTGTGAATGGAATTTCAAAAATCCGAGAGACATGGTTGATGTCAGTAAGTAAAATGTGGTTCAATGAGATGAAAATATTTTTTGGTGAATAGTAACTTTTTACTTTTATTTACCACGGTTAAAAGTAAATAAGGCAATTAAGAGTAAGAATGATATTAATATTACCCTAACACATGTCCTAATTCTATTGCACAAGTGTATCTCAACCAAAAACAACCTTAAGTGTAAAATATTATCATTTAGGCCCACTTGGATTAGATTAGGACATTTATTATTAATTTATTTAAAGAAGGGTTAAAAGAGTTAAAATCAATGTTTATTTACTAAAACATTTTTAATATATGGTTACACATAAGATAAATTCAATTGTAAATATTAATTAGAAAGATAAAAAGATTTAATACATAATGGTATTTTATTTGTAATTTTTAGAGATCAAATAATTTAATTTATTTATGACACAAAGATGATGCTGTAATTATCTTATTAATGAAATATTGACATAATTGATGTTATAAATACCAAAATAAATTTAATTAGAGACTTTTTATGCATCCCACTAATTTTTTAGGTTACTATGATATATTAGTGTTGATTTAATCAAGTTGGTTCGAACATATAATTCTGTTATGACTTTCACAAAAATCATATATCAAATAGTGTCAAAATTGACACAAAATAGTTTTTAAATCAAATATTATATTATTAATTGTTATTTTATTCCTAAAAATCTAAGGTTCGGCCAAATGACTTAGATAAGGATATATATATTAATAATAAACAATTTGGGGTTTGTTTGGCATGTTATAGTAAGTTTATTAACCATATAGTGTAAGAAAACAAAAAGACACGGTAAAAGTTAAATTATTTAACTTAGAGTTAAATCTAATTGATAAGGTTAAAATAATAACGTAAACTTGTCTAAATCCTATTTGAGGATAGGATTTAGACCCATCCCCACTTTATATTCTAAATAAGACCCTTTGGAACCATTATAAACCGATTTTGACTTTAATATAAAATATTATTTTGAGATATTCCTAAGGTGCCCCTCTCCTCCCTTATAAAAGGGCACCTCCTCCCCCCTCCTCCTCACACCAATTTGAGCACTCAAGCTCGGCCAACCCCTGCCAAAATCCCTTCTCCACTTCCCTAGAATAATCCTAGGGCTCCTGGTATTCTTCAAAGACCAATCTTAGTTCCCTAAGTGGAGGATTCAAAGAAGCGTTTCAAAGAAGAGGTAATATCCATTACCGATCTTTTTCAATTTCTTTCTTCTTCAACTTATTCTTCATTAGTTGTTTCATGATAAAGTAATAACATAAGTATTTCTTATATACTGATATGTTATTATAAATATGAAACAACTATAGTTAACCTTCTATCCATCCTACGGAAAAAGGAAATCACCGCGCGTGCGTACGTACGGAATACCGTCTCCACGCCGTGGTGTAATCTATTTTCCACCACCACCTTAATTGGATGGGTATAATGGTGTAAGGACTAACTATATATGATTATTATAGAGTTATATTGATACTGAAATAGTATACATACACTTCAACACAATTCCACGACCATGGGAACGATATCATCGCTCGTGCGTACGTACGGACTACCGTCTCCACGACGCGATGAGATTCATTCTCAATGATTAACCATTCATGAATGATTATAAAGTATATATGATAAGTACTAATGAAATATATGACATAATAATGATACTGTATTTATGTATATTTATATGTATGTCATCTACTTAATTCCATTCAATTCAATAAGGAAACGAAAACAACGTTCATGCGTACGTACGGACTACCGTCTCCATGAACGGTGTATTTCTTTCCATTTACTGATTTATTATATATATGTATATTATGAATATATATATATATATATATCATGTTTTATATTATGTAATTAAGTAATCATGATCTAAGTAATCATATGAATAATTACAAGTCAAAACACGGACGACAAATGAAACAATTTTACCCAAAACGCTCTTTAACATGGAATTTACAAAAGAACGGGTAATATAATGTCATAATTGAACCATATATGATATAATAACAATGAATATGATTCTGTAATAAGTAAATGACATTATTTAAATCATTATACAGGAGGTTCAGACACTTACGAAGCAAATCAGACCTAAGGTAAGGGAAAATATCACAATCTCATTTTTATCCGAGATTGTTTATACTTTGGCATTTACTGGGCTGTATTTTATCATCCAAATACATGTTTCCTCAATATGTAATATTATTTCCATTCACCTAAAATTGTTTAAATCCTATTTTACCCTTCGGTGAATTTTTAGTAAAAGATATGAAAGGAATCTTTTGTCGTTTTTCGTACGAGGTACTTTTTGACTTTTCCGACAAAAGTACGAAGAATGTTTTTTTTAACTTATACGGCATGAATGGATTTTTAAAACATTATTTCCAAGAAGCTTCCTTTACAAGTTTTCAAGTTTATTTTTAATCAACTTCTTTTAGTTTAAAGTTGTATGACATGTTAAGAAAGGAAAAATGTTTTTGAAGAAGAAAGGATATTTTCCTCAAGAATGGAGTTGAAGTGTTTTATCAAAAAAAATTTCCATCTAAGATAATAAAGGGTTCTATTTTTATCCCTATTATTACATTGATTTGATCATGTTGTGATGGAATTATTTTTTTATGAATTCCTTTATCTTATATGAATTGATTTATGATGTCATGATGTTTAAGATTCCCATTTTTATTAAATGGGTTATGCAATAATGTATGGTTTATGATTTTGTGGCACACATAAGAATGGTATCATTATGAGATGGGTGGGACCTATATCTCCCTCCAATGCATTGGGTAAAGATTTTATATCTCATGAGATAGACATGGATGGAATGGTAGGTTATACCGATTCAGTGAAACAGGACTGAAACGAGGGTGACTCGATTCAGAAATGGACTTTGTCCACTAAGATAGTCTTGGCAATGAGTATTGACTAACAAGAAATGATTCTCTATGATTATCTGTGTATGCCACAAAGTTTCATGTTTTAAGTTATGATTATTGGGATTTCATTTCACTACTATGATTTATCCCATGTTATGAAATTATGCTCTCTCTTTTGCACGATAAGATTTCCAAAAGATATGTTCTCATGAATATGATGTGATTGATTTTTCTTTTGTTTACCCTTAATGAGCATTTGAGCTCACCCTTTTATGTTTTCTTTTCCCCATGATATAAAGAATGGTTTTAGGTAAAAAAAAGGAAGATCTTTATGGGAGATATTGGAGATCTTTCACCACGATTAGAAGATTACATTCCGAGTTTCCAAAGACACTAAACTATTACGTTCCTTGTGTGTGTGTTTTTTTTATGTACTAAGTATTCCGCAAAAGTAATGAACTGTTCATGTACGATAAGCTTCGGGTCTCTACACTACCAGCTTCTTCTTAGAGGTTTTTCCAACTTATTTCTTCCTCAAGATTTCTATTTATGGGGTATTAGCAACCACTTGTTTCCCCTTGTCAGTTTTTGGTACTACTTCCTCATCAAGAGATTCCTTCTCACTTCCAGATAATTGTACAATTTTATATTCATCAATTTTCTCCTTCTTAGCTCCAGCTTCAATATCCTGAGGAAGAATAAAGTCATGATTATGGCTTTCTTCCTCATATGTCTTGTTGACTTCTTCTTCACCCTTCTCATCATCTTTAGGTGTAACAAGTTTAGAAGATCCAACTTGAGAAGTCTAGAGTAAAAATTTCTCGGAAGAACCTTCACATTCCTGAAATTCTTCTATATGCCTTAGAAAATCTGCTGTCTTTTGAGAGCTTTGAGCTTCTTGGACTTCTTCCACAGCTTCCTTCTCAACTTCTTTCTCTTTAAATTTTTCTAGAGGCATGAACATATTTCCCGGTGTCTTAGGAAAATGTTCCATCAGGAAGGACTTCAGAACATGGATATTTTTGGATGCAATTTGATCATCCCTCAGAAGGGATTGAAAAACATCACCCTCTAACATCTTCTTCTTCAGCTTCTTTTCCTTGGATTTCTTTTCCATCTCCTCAGCGGTTTTCTCTTTCAAGGCCTTAGCCTCAGCAGGATCCAAACCAAACTGTGGATCCCCTTCTTTTCTATTCTTCTTATCCTCCCCCAAATTTTCTACCACCTCATATGGGTAGGCCTTCTGTTTCTTTGGTTTATGAGGTATGGATTGAGGTTCTTTATCATTGGGGGTTTTATCTTCAACTTCCACTTCTTTCAATTTACTTTACATGCTAGAATTCTTTGATGGTTCAGTTTTTTCAACATTTTCCAGAAAAGATTCTGCCTCATCCACTAGAAGATCATAAAATTCTCCTGACTCCTTGGAGAAATCAACCTTCATCCTTTTGAGTGTTTCACCACTAATCAGCATCACCATGCAATTTCTAAGCTAGGAACTACTGGGGATCTTGAAGGATTCAAGAAACTGAGCTATCAACATTGAATGAAAGGAAAGATACATGGTAATTTGAGCTCTTATATTACCATTTTTTATGTTCTCAATCATGATGAGGATGTGTCTCATGAGGTTCACTTTCCTTAGATTTACTAAAATGTCCAGGATATACAAATCACTTTTCTTAAGGGTGTCCTTATTACCCTTTCTCGGTTCAATGAGAACTTGCACCCATAATTGTAGAATCCTATTGTTGGTAGATATATTGGAAATATTTGTTGTCTTGAAATATTTGAGCCCAAGGAATTCCATAGCCTTTTTCATTATAAAGCTTCCTTGAACCACTAGCAGTTTGTGTGAACATAATTAGGCTTCTCCTTTATTTGATAGCCCCACCAAGCTTACAACCTTGGTGTAAGAGAGTTTGTATGTCATTCCATAACTCTTGAAGGGGAATTTTTCCCTACCATATTCCATCAAGAAACAAACTGATTCATAGAATTCTATAAGAAGATCCGAATAGACTACATCTTGAGCTTCTATCTTAGAAATAGCTACACTTTCCCACCCATTGAGATTTATGTTCTTGGAAATGATAGAGCTAAACTTGGTGAAAACATTTGGGTGTACCAAACTCTCCCTATATATTTGCCACTCCGGAATCGGCTTAACTGTAGACATATCCTATGAAAGATCTTCTGCAGACATACAGACTGGAGCACTTCTGAAAAATTCGGAACATGCTGTTGTAGAGAGGCAGATCTTTGAGTCGCAAAATCTTGATAACCGATGTGGGACAACCCTTTGGGGTCCATTATATATGTGATGGAAGTTACCTTTCAAATTCCAATTTGAATCTAACGGTTGGGAATCCTTCAGATCTCATCGGACGGTTGATATGATAGTCGCAAGGAATAATTTGGTTGAATCGGATCTTTTGAGGTTTTAAAAGGAAAACATTCAGATTTAAGGAAACTCGAATCTGAGAAATTTTAAAATCAAAAGAAACTACTAGTAGGTAAAAGTGATTATAGAAAAATAAGAAAGAATCACACATTTCAGATTTATAGGAATATTATTCATACTGAGGAATATTATTCTTAAGGAACATTGAAAAAAAAAACTTCACTACGAAAATTTTCAAATATGACAGTTTCTATTAAGATAATTGTAGATCTGAAGATTTTCATTACGAAAAGTTCTGATCCGATGATTTTCATTATGAAAACTTCAGGTCTGAAGATTTTCATTATGAAAACTTCAGCTCCGAAAATTTTCATCATGCAAATTTTTGAAAAAACGACTTAAAAAAAATTTCATTATGAAAATTCTAGAAACTTTTTTAAGAAAAATTTTGAAAACATCATTACGAAAATTTTTGAAAACTACATTACATAAAATTTTGAAAACATCTTTATGAATAATTTTGAAAACTTCATTATAATAAATTTTGAAAACATCATTACGAATTTTTTTTGAAAACTTCATTGTCAACATTTTTTGAAAACATCATTATTAAATTTTCTGAAAATTTCATTACAAAAAATTGGAAAACATCACTAATTTTTTTTTGAAAACATCATTACGAAAAATTTTGAAAACTACATTACAAAATTTTTTGAAATCATCATTGGGAGAAAATATTGAAAACTTCATTACGAAAAATTTTTAAAACATAATTACGAAAATTTTTGAAACAATCATTACGAAAATTTTTGAAATCTTCATTACGAAGATTTTTGAAAACTTCCTTACAAAAAATTTTGAAAAATTCATTATGAAAAAATTTTAAAACAACATTAAGAAAAAAATTTGAAAACTTCATTATGAATTTTTTTTGAAAACTTCATTTGGAAATTTTTTTAAAACATCATTACACAAATTTTTGAAAACTTCATTACAAAAAATATTGAAAACTTCATTACGCAATTTTTTGAAAACATAATAGAAAATTTACTCCCCATATGAAAAGGAGTTTATTACTATAAGGAGATTGATTTCTCCAGAAAGTTAATCAAGGAGGATTACCTTACGATTATCATTCCAAACTTCTATTTAATGTATTCAAATATATCGGAAGGTAATGATTTTTTGAAAATGTCAGCAAGTTGATCTTGTGTTCCGATAAATTGTAGAATGATATCTCCTTTTTGTCTATGATCCCTAATAAAGTGATGTCTAATATCTATGTGCTTTGCACGAGAGTGATGTAAAAGTTTTTTACTAAGGGAAATGGAACTTGTATTATCAAAAAAAATTGTGTTTTAGTAAATCTTATACCATAGTCTATGAGTGTGGGTTGGATCCACTACACTTGAACAAGCTGTTCAAACTTTCTGTAGAAGTAAAAGTTTGAACAAGCTGTTCAATCTTTCTGCATGAAGCATGAGATTTGATAAGAGCCTCTCTCCCTAGAAATCACTTCAACAACATGTAGGTATAGTTGTCAAAGATGTTTTCCAGTGTTTCGAGGTTATTTCAAATGAGATCATATTTATAGGCACAACTCCAACGGTCTGCTCCCTCCTTCAATGATCATATTCTTCCTTGAATTTTGGAGGGACTTATACACGTGTCACTCAAACAACACTTAGTGAATAACTGAAAGCATGACATCATTTTATAACTAATAAAATGAAAGAATAACCAAATTCAGATATACAGAATGAAGAAAAAGAATGTTCGGAGTCATCCCAAATGAATTCGGAGTCTTTAATACAAAGGATTATTTTTTATAGGAATTTGGAACCTGAATTATAGTGAATTCCGGAGTCTGAATTTCAAGGAAATTCGGAATCTAGATTTCACAAGAATTCGGAACCTGAACATACAATGTTTGGAGTCAGAGTTCATGAGAATTTGGAGTCAGAACTCATAGGGTTTCAGAGTTTGTTATTCAGAGAACTCGGAGTCAGAACATAGAGAATTTTGTATCTAGAATTCGTATTTAGAATTCGGAGTCAGAAATCAAAAAGTTCGTAACCAGAATTCTAATTCAGAATTCGTAGTCAGAACTCATAAATTTCGTAACTAGAATTCTGATTCAGAATTCGGAGTCAGAACTCTGAAAGTTCATAACCAGAATTCTGATTCAGAATTCGGAGTCAGAACATTGATGTTCGTAGCCAGAATTATGAGAATTCAGATCCTAAAACAGAATGCTTCAAATTCTAGGTAATTATAAGATTCCGAGGATTTTGGTTTCAATCGGAATTTTACACTTAGAAAAATCTGATTGAATAATGATAACAAGGTAGGGGTAAATTTCCTTTAAGAAGGAAATTTTCTTGATGAAAGTAAAACAGGGGTAAAATGAGTTTTGCCTTGAAATTAGGAGTTTGTGATTTTCAAATCAAGAAGGAATGGTAAAGTCATAAGGATACCTTAATGACTTAATAATCTCCCCCTTTATATGAAATAATGGAAATGTCATAAGGAAAACCTTATTGACTAAACAAACTATTCCTGAATTTTGAAGTGTATGTCTTCTAAAACATATGTAGTCTCAAAAAAAGAATTTACTACGTATATGTACATAAATGGTAATATAATATCATAATTTAAAATCATAACCAATATAAAAAAATCTAAAAGGAAATGAATTAAATGACAATAAATTACATTTACATTATCAGAAAAAATTGTACCAATAATTAGAAAAATGAAATAAACAATGTCTAGAGTCAAGGATAAAAATCCTTAAACACTTAAAATGAAATTGTTTACAATTTAATTAAAATAATTGGAACCCTTGCCATTTTCCCTAATTTATTGGAGGAAATTTTGACCAATTCCTATGAATCACTATACCAAACCATAATATTCTTTGACCACTTTGGTAATAAGATGAAAAAAATATCTCTTAGAAACATCAGTGACACTGTACTCAATATTATAAAACTCTAACGTCAATATCCTCAATAATATCTTTATTTATATGTAGTATTCAGTAGGAATTAATTGACTATAATCCTATCAGAAGTTACTATAGCTTCCAATATCTAAATTCTCATTAGTCTTGTGGATGAGACAATACACATGTTCCAAGATAAGAACCCCCTAAATCATATATGACTAAATAAAGGATAATTTCTAGTGAAAAATGTTATGATCCATATAGTGATAATCTCACCTAATACATTAAATAATAAAAAATCACTATAAAATTAAATAAAACTAATGCACTAAAAGTAGTGATATGGTACACACTACTCAATTTTAATTTTTTTTCTTTGTTTTTCTTCATCAAATCCTTAGTAAAATTTGTAGAAGGTTCCATAAAAACTATAATATTCAAATTATGAGATCTATGAGTTAATTTTTAAACTACATCATATGCAACATGTATCCACTAAATGAATGTATTATTTATCTATATAATTCGAGGAGTTCAACTAAGAATATTGTCACAATGTGACATCATGTTCTAATATATGTAAATTTAATTTATGTTAATCAGAATAATGTATTAATTAATAAACCTATCACAACAGAACTCAAAAAATAATCCATATATTAAATAAAAATCCTAAAGATGTTTATTTTTACATATAAGAATAATAATAAGGGAATGGTGTAATAGCTCAACAACCTCCCTAATAATGTCCCCCCTTTTTAAAATCACAATAAATAGATAAAAAGATATATTTGATTTGAGTTTTAAATGAAATAACCATGTAATTTACAATAATCTCCATAAAAATATAACAACTAAGAAGACAAAATATTTCTCCATTAATTAACAAAAAATTGAAGTACTAAATAATTTCACGTGACAATATCTAAAATGTGTCCATCAAAAATAATTCCAAAAATATCCTAATAATGATTATTTTTTATGATAATTGAACATTAATAAAATCTCGTACATTAAGGATTTAAAATTATTAATATTCTTCAACATTCATAATTTTTCAAATGTTATCCCTTTAGAAAAAACTTACCAAACATATCTCATTACTATAAATAATCTCCCCATTAATTAATAATGTATCAAATCTCTCCCAAAAATTTAAATGAACAAATAACTTATCATCTATTCATATTCACATATCATTTTTTGAAATATCTCTCACATTATGTTGGTATTAAAACCTAATTTAAAATAATTATTGAGAAACAATTAATAATAATTACGATACATAAAATAAATATGAATATAGAAAAAAATACATTAATGTAACATCTCTAGAATACACTCAAAACTATTGTTTCCTTTGGAATTTTGGACTATCATTAATTAAAATGCCATAAGTATAAAGGAAAATATTTAACATGATATGATATTTAAATACATAAAAATAAAAATCATTGAAAACGATTTAATGGTTGATAAAGATAAATATAGAGAAAACCTTCTAGATGTTAACTTTTGATATCTACAAATCATCTTATTATAATAATGTTGGATTAGAGTATATTCAAAATTAATTATATTACCATTCACAGAAATATGAAATAGACTATTGTTGATATATAAGTGTAATAACTCTCTATTTTCTCAAGGGATACAAAATGATATAAGGATTTCACCAAGTAAAATCAACAGACTATTAGAGTGTTAAAGTAAACTATAAATGATCTGGGAGAAAAAAATTAATATACAAAGATTATTACAAATTCATCATGGAATTATTATTTAAAAAACCATAATATATTTAAAATTCTATGTACTTCTCATACATAATATATTTTTATATTTTAAAATAAATTATAGATTTTATCAGGTAATATTAAAAACCATAAAATAAAAAAGTACTTATTAAAAGATAACTTCCATTAAACTCAAATATATTGAATAAATTCTTCTGTGTAGTCCCAATAGAATTTCTATATAAAATTTATCTGTTAGGTTAAAATAACTTCTTAATTATTTAATATAACTATATAAATGGCTGTTATAGTTTTAGACAAGGAAATATCTCCCCTTTCTCAATTTCTAAATTTCAAGATATCATAAAATAATAATTGAAAATTATTATCACTCTAGTTTGATTATAAATAAAAAAATTATATATATTCAAAATAATTAGAAGTTAGTGTTTCTGTAAAAATTCAAGAATAATATTTTTTACTTTTAATAAACATGAGAATAAAAAATAATTTTTTTGTATGATCCATAGGGAAATGGTTTCCTTGTCTAAGTGATTCAAACATCAGTAATGTGTTGGATTCCTAGAAATTGAGAAACAAGTTGTTCTATAACAAATAATAGGGATATGATTGAATGATATGATTTTATGCTACATTCAGGACAAATTAGAACAACAACTTCAAGTAGAATCATATTTAGCATTAGTATTGGAAATTTAAACTAAATATTATTTATTTATGGACCTTAATAATAAATAATCAACTATGAAATGAAAATTTATTGATGTGATGTTAGTTTATCTTCTACTAATAATAAATTTAACATCATATTTAATTTTTATACAATTCTCATTTCGGTATGAAAGTAACATAATTCCATTAGGGTAGAAGAATATCCACTTGATAGCCCCAATATGAGATTCCTTTATATTATCTTGGATCATCACACAATAGACTAGAGCTTGCATACTATCTGATAGACTAAATATTAAATAAATTATGATTATAGTCATCTATTTAATCATTCATTAATATTTAGGTTTCCTAGATTCATCATGGTCTTGTTTATAGGAGATACCCACTAGAGTATTTATAATACTGGTGTTGTCAAGAATAATGTTTAATTAAATACGTTGTATAAAGATATTGAGTTAAGATGGTAATTTACAATTTTTTATTTATTTCAAAGATGAAAATATAGTTTATTTTACCCATTTAGATAATCATTAACTCACTCTATATATATTCTAAGAAACTATCTATGGTAATTTTATTAATTAAGTCTAAAAAATTTCATCAATATAAAATTTATGTATGATGGTGAATTTAAAAATTTTCATAAAAAATACATATATATTAAATTCATTTAATAATTATTTGGAAAAATAATCTAAAGATTATATCATACCAGGATCATAGTGAGGTGACCCAAATATTTCAAACATAAATATTGCATAATTTAGATAAATATTCAATGCATCAAATACCATTACCTTCCCTATAACCATAAATATTTTTGTGTTTTTGAGACTAGATATATAATGACTAATCTTGGAAAAATCTTCATCATCACTCATAAAATTATTCTCATATTGTACCCTTATGGAATTACCCTACCAAAACCTTTCTTCATAACTCGGGGGAAGTAACAACGAATAATATAAATTGATGATCACATTCAACAGTAAGTTTATCATAATGGTATGATTTTATGATCGAAACTTGAAACTAAAATAACAAATATATTATAGATCGAAATCATGATATATGACATAATACATTAATATTTTTAAATACATGAATCATAAGAGTGATAAATATTCATAATTCAATCAAGAACCAAATAATAAAATCATAAACATAAAAACATGCCGTAAAAATATGGAACCATTATAGGCATAAAAACCATTTCATATGTCAATATTAATAAACGAGATCATAAATTCATAGTTCATATGAATCAATACCAATTTTACATATTATTATAGATCAATAATTATAACCTATTTCCCATGTTAGATGATACATTCCCATGGGTTTCCATTGGTGTATCGATCTCCTCAACTCAGTTTCCATATTTTTCCATGATATATAATGCTTAATCAATGAATTGGAGGGATATATAATTTTGGAAAACCCCATTCAAAAATTTAAACTGGACAAAAAATCATATAAAATTCATCTGATCATCATATATTTACTCATGGAAAGGAAATGGTTTCAAAAAAAGTAATCATTTCATTGAATCATAAACCATGCACGAAATTGAGTTTTATAAACATCTCATAGTCATGAATATAATAAATAAAATTTAATAATAATGATGGTATCAATATATAATTTTCCAAATAAAGTATAATAAACATTATTGGATTTTTTAAAAGAAAACAAATTCATTAAAATATCCTTAGAATGTTTCTTGAGAAAAAAACCCCTTTCATTTTGAAATAACTTATTTAAAAAATATATATTGAAATATGTTATAGAATCATAAATCACGTAACATAAGTATAATATTAATTTTTATGTGTAATAACCTACTAAATAATAACTATTAATTTATTTCAGAAAAAACAATTATATACGTAATACAATATATTACTTTATTATAACATTTTATCTCCCTTTTTAAATAATGTTTTTATCAAAATCACAATTTAATGTGATAACTACTTCATTTCTCTTCCATATTTTGGTTTAGAAGTCATAATCCCTTTTCATTTATTGTGGTTACATCATATCCCTTACATTAATAATTTAATGACTATAATATCTATACATCTTATGCACTTTTAAAACAATTCATATAAATTGGTGATGAAGAATTAATTTACCCACTTAAAATTGACGATAATTTTTATGTGTGCCCAAGTGAATTTTTTAATTTTCAAACATTAGAATAAAATAAAGGTCCATACTAATTAACAATTATATAAATTTAGTAATTTAATAAATGATATGTATTTTCATTAAATTTATCATTATTACCATTTATTTGTAGTAGTTATGATAAACAAAACACATCACTTCATAGGGTTGGTAGTTGACATGTACTCACCATCCATACGTTAATTTCCCATTTTATGGAATGAATGTTAATACTATTTGTTACAACTTCATAATATCAATATGTTTATTGAATATTCTAATGAAAAAATTTTGTTATTGAAAATATAGATTTTTATTAGGTAAAATAACAAATTTGATTGAATGAACTTGATTAAGAGTTATACTACTTCGTTGAGAAACATTTGTTGGCATATTGAAAGGTAGTATTTTTAAAATACCAAAATCCCTGAGATGTGTATAAAATAAAAAGGATGATATCAGGGTATGAATGTTGAGATCTATAATGCTAAAATATTTTTAATAATATTGTATAGACGGTGATATTGTTTAATTAAGGGGAGGGGAGCCCATGGAATAAGTGAAATTACTGAATTTGTATAAATATTTTCAAGGAAAAGTGGTTAAAAATTAATATATTTAATATATATTACCTAGATAATTATAAATACTTTCATTAAATATATTTTTTAGAAATTTTTTCCATAATTTGAAACCATTATATTTTAGTTTTAACCACTCGTTAACCATTTCGGAAATTATCACATTATCCAATTTTTTAAACATTAAGGGTCATGAATTTTAGAATAAAAGTCCATGTGAACAAAAAGATGAAAATGGTAGATATAAAATACCATACAACATTCACATGGAAAGATTAAAATTTTTAAAATAATATTAATTCATTTTAGAAAATATTTATTTTCAAAAGATACCATTAATGTCATTTATAGAATATTTATAATTTTTGAATTAAAGGAAACATGATTGAATAGGAATTCAAATACAAAACAATGATACATTAATAGTATGTTATTTTTTTAAAAAAAATAATTTATCTCATTAATTTATCATAATTTTATTAGTTTGAGTTTTTAGAAATATTTTATTTTATTTTTCTATTACTAGAACAACTACTATGATAGTACTGTGCAGGGGTTTAATATACATATTGTATCACTATAAACTAAAAATAAATTAATATGTATAAAAAATTGATTCATATTTAATATAAAATTTTATAATAAAATTTATTCTTTTTTATCCTTATCGTGATACAAATTTAGTGATATTAAAGTCATTGTAGTGACATTATGTATTTATCGTTCACTTAAAATAATATAAAGTTCAGAATCAAAGAGAAATAATTCAAAGGTTAAATATTTTATAAATTAGGATTATTATGGTTGAAATCCACTCATCCAATAAAGAAAAATTCACGTTCAAAAGAAATTTTAAATCTATATCCCAATGTTCTTACCATGTTTTATCCATTTTATACTTACTGTGGTGAAAAACATTTTCCATGGTTACAATTCATAATGTAAAAAGATGGACCCATTTAAAAAGTTAATTATCCTTAATAAAAATATGTAATCAATTTTTGAATATTCTTCTTATATATGTGACAGAAATAAATTTCAAAATACGTGCATAAAACACAATGAAACTTATTTTTAATAAAAAAATTGAACTTTAAAGCCTAAAACGAATTTATCCTTGTAATATGACTAGAAAAAATATTAGATGAATGATAAAAAAGTATTTAGTATTTAATATATATATATATTTTATTAAAAAATTTCACCGATAGTTGTTAATTTAATTTATTAAAATAAAAATACATTACATGCATAAGAATAGTGTTTTATGAAAAACTCGTCTCTTACTATTAAGTGACATTATATTGATTCCAATAAATTAAAAACCAATGTTTTAATTTTACAAACGTTTAAACAAAATATTTTTTAGAATTCATTTAGACTTATTTATATATTCCAATCCAAAACCTAAAAAATACTAGAATATAAGGGTTCGTTTAAACATGGTGTTTTGTGTAAAGTATGCCATAAATAAAATAAATTTCATTTATTTAAAAATATATCAAAAAATGAAGGTGTTAAATTATACCGCCATTTATTAGTTTATAAGTTAAAATTACATCACATTGAAATAAAAACAGAGGATAATTCTGACTAATCACATATTAATGTTCCCACATAGTTCCTCTAAATTGTGGTTTCTCTACAAAACATTAATCAGGTGATTACTTAAGTTTCATTGAACATTCTCTCTATGATATTAAATCCTCAATGTCTGATTCTCATTAGTGATATCATGATCAATTAGTAATGTTTATTAGTTTAGTAAATTTGATGTATTATGTATGTGCTTCATCTATAGATATGCAAGGAACACATCGTGAAGTTGTGATAGATTAGGTGGATGTGCAAAGAAATATGCCATCATTCTGATATAATATAGCATTTCAAAAGGAATGATTTATATTGGTCTTATATTTCCTTTATTTCTATATCTCATAACATTATCCCACTTAGATATTCTTAAGAATACTATTTCACCCAATTTTTACTCAAGATCTCCCTGAATATTGTCAGCATAACATTTCTATCGACTTTGAGGAGGTATTATATTATAATGAATTAATCTAACCTTATATTCTATTTTATCAGCTATATTGGGTCCCAGTAACATTGTTTATCCAACATCATCCCACTATATTATTATTTTTCACTTCCGACCATATAAGTCTTCATAAGGAGGCATCTGAATGCATGAGTGAAAGGTATATTTGTATGAAAATTACACTAAAGGAAGGATTTGATCCAAAAAACGTATTTAATATATGGAGAAATATCTAAAAATGTCCTATAGTATTTTAATTGTCCTCTTAGAGTGACTTTCAATCTATTGATAATATATAGTATTAAAATTTAACTATTTTTATATATCTTTCTGAATACTTCTTCTGAACATTTAAGTAAAACATGGATAACAATTAAATAAAATTGATAATGGATGTCTATGAAATTTTAAAAAATATATATAAATGAATATGTTGAATGGTTGATGAAGAGAAAAATAAACTCTAGTAGTAATGAAGTGTTCTAACTACATATTGAGATAAACTACAACGCAAAAATACTAATCCCTTTAGTTTTTTTAAGGAGACCAATAAAAAAATCCATGGTAATAATTTCCCATTTCCATTATGGTTTGGGCTCAGATTTTAACATTATGTTATATTTATTTCATTCACCATTTAATTACCAACATAAAAACAATTGATATATATACTTTGAAATAGCCATTTTCATGTTATCCCACCAAAAATATTCGTTAAAAAATATATACATCTTCAAACATCTACGATGAATAGATAATTGTGAATTATTAACTTCATCCAACATCTCATTATTAAAACATGTTATCGACATAACAAATACGTAGTTATTGAACCATATAATTCCATTATTATCTGGTTTAAACTGTGGAACATTTATCACTTTCTTCTGTAGTTCCACATCCTTTATTTGGGCCTCGTTTATTCTGATAGGGATGGATTTTTGAACATTCATGAGAGAAATATAGGACATGTCATCCTTCCTTAGGATTTCAAGATTCTACTTTTTATATAAAAAGTAGTATGTCAATTTAAATCCACATTATGGATGAAATAGAATATTTATTCTGAATCCGAGCATCAACCACCATGTTCACTATCCCTGGGTGGTAATGGATTTATCATTTAAAAAATTAAATTATCTCTAACCATATTCTATGAAGCATATTATAATCATTCTATTTTAAAAATTAATTGAAATTTTCATGATCAATATATATGTCATACATTTCACCATAAATATAATTCCTCTTTATACTCAATGAAAAAAATACTACTATCATCTCCAAATCATGAGTTAAGTAATGTTTCATTTGTATTTTAAATTTTTGTGAGGAATATGTTATGAAAATACCAATTTTCACTGTTACATATCCCAATACATTATTTTACGCATCAATATAGATCACAAACCCTTATGCACTATAAGGTATTGTGACTAATGTTTTACTGACTAACATTATATTTAGATCCTTGGAAATCAATCCATATTGACTTGCCCATAAGAATATAATCCCCTTCTATGTCATATTGGTATATGGACTAGATTTTCTTAAGGAATCAATCACTAAGGATTGGTAGGATCAATATAAACTTAGGAATCTATAGATTACATTTCTATTGTTGTTCTAGGACACTACTCAATAACATTATTATTTAAATGATCCAGAAATATACCATCACTTGGTATTATATGACCCAGGAATGAAATAATATGATAAGAAATTTAAAAAAATTAAATTTATAATAGTACTTCTCCATCCTTAGGGACGTTGACTCGATTCTTAAATGAAATTAATTATATTATTTTCTTATTGAATATACAAAAATATATTTTAGAAATAATACCAAAAATGGTCAAGGTAATATATTATTACTATATTTATTAAATAAATGAATATATTTGGGGATTTAATATGTCCAAATGGAGTCAACAAACATTCATAATTCTCATACCTCATATAGAAGTCTATCTTGTGTATATCATATTTCATAACACTTAATTCATGATACCCATAATAATGGTGAACTATATAAAAGTATTTATCTCCTCATGATTGATCAAACAAATAATAAATATAGAGATGAAGATAAATTTTCTTCACATAATTCCTATTATGTTACAAATAATTAATGAAAAGATGAACAGATCCATCATTGTTCATAAAAAAAGAATTGGTAGACCACCAGGTAACTCACTAGTGGATATCAATAAGCTAATAATATTCTCATATAGTAAATTATATAATTTTTTTCTACTCCACTTGGGATATTCATTATGGATTCATTAAAATAGGTATGGAACTATTTATGTGTTCTATTGCAATATCAACTTCATGATTATAATAAATACTATGAATGTCATTTAAAATTACATCAAGAATCTCCCTTATAGTATTGATATCATCAATTTATTTGTTCTCCAAAATCATCTGAGATAGATATATATCTTGGATTGTAAATGATAGACACATGATAAAAGTAATATCTATTGGATTTTATAATGCATCATTACTATAAAAAAAATCCTTAGTTCATTCTGAATATTAAATGTGAGTATCCTCCCTAAATAATGATATGAAATATATATAAATAATTTGAATACATGCCAATGATAATATAAAACTAAACTTATAGGATTGTAAAATATTTTTTCAGAAGTATATTCCAACAAAATAAAATAATAGGGGAAATATAGACTTGATATATGACCCCAGTTCCATTATATTTTTTCACTACTAACTCAACATCTAATCATTGGGATGGTAATTTTATACCCTATAAAAGTACCATTGATATAGAAGTCTGAGTATATCTAGCCATTATAGAGTTGATTATAAATATAACTTTTACCAGATCATTTCCATAAACCAATTCAGATGTTGTGATTGCATGTTATTTCCCCAATATTTGGTCTTAATAAATGCTTAGTTCCCATCATGAACATAACCCTTTAGATTACTTTAGTAGTTGGTGTAATTCTTGTGCTTCATGAGATATGAAGCATTACCCTATGTATTGTAAGAATATAAAATTTGTGACCCACTCATCAAATATTGGAAACCATATATATAAGAGAACCCTAAGATCATTGAATACTAATCATATCATTATATCATAGCTATTGGAAAGGATATATGTTTCACCAAAATTTCATAATTTAATCATATCATAACCACTTGAAAAGAATTAGTTTTATAAAAATCTCATAAACACTATAATTTTACATCAGGATAAATAATTATCATGGTGTTATTATATTATATACCTTTTATGGTATAATTTTCTTGGAATTATGTTATAATTTATAAAAAAAATTTAAAATATAATTACAATATTTATTCTTGAAAATACCCATTTCAAATTTAAATAACTCATTTAAAATACAAAATTTTTTAAAATTCTATGCATTTCCTTTTGATAAAATCAATTGAAACTTTTAATGGATTTAAATCACCATTTATTTTCCATGATAATTGGAAATTATATTCCGTTATATTACATTAAGATAATGATTCCCTTAACATTTTTGGTAAAAAGTCAAAAGTACCACTTATGGAAATTGAAAAACAATATTCTTTTTATTTTTTTTAAAAAAATGAGAATTGTGTACAATGAATTTAAAAAAAATTTGGTTAATATTAAATAATTCATTAAAGCATCTAAAAAACATTGACAATTGAGATAAAAATTCTTGACCAAAGTGGAAATGAATTATTTTTCTATTAAAAAACTCCCCCTCATTTTAAGTTCCAAAGAGAAGAAAATGGTAATATTTTAGGATAAATATATGAATAAAGAGGGTATAAAAATAATAAATTTTATTTATTATATAAATATAATATAAATTTCTGAATAGAAATTCAGGAACCAATAATCATATTAAAATGGGATTGAAACATAAATACATTCCCTTAAGTATTATATTCCATCATATATGTTAAAACCTACTATATAAAAATTATATATTTATTAAACATGTATTCTAGAACCATAATAATATATATTCATATCATATATGATTTAATAAATAAATATCATCACCCATTTATGAACAAGTCATTATTAAAATCGTTGTTCTAGGCAATTAATAACTCATTTATCGTGCATGTTTCAGTTCAGTTATCAAATTACTTATAATTTTATTATGCTTAAATCAAATACATAATGTTAATCATGTTATTAGAATAATATTTAAAAATTATATAACAATTTATAACTTTTTATATAAATAGTGTTTCAAAAAATTAATACACCAATTCATAGTGATGGTAATACGTACATATACCCAAGTATTGTTTCGACTTTTTGAGGGATAGAACAGAAAAATGTCAAAACTAATTTACCATTAAATAAATAATATAATATTTCAAATATCATATATATTATATAATTAAATCATTATAACCAGGAATTGAGTG
Organism: Viscum album; assembly: GCA_963277665.1. NCBI lineage: Eukaryota > Viridiplantae > Streptophyta > Magnoliopsida > Santalales > Viscaceae > Viscum > Viscum album. Next base: position 791,352,475 of record OY728166.1, read on the forward strand.
CAGTCATAAAAATAGAAACACATCGCTTATTATAGATTATAGTCAACAAATGCACACGAGTGATACTTTCATTTCAAATTTGATGGAAAGGAAGTGAATAATAATTTTTTTATAATAATAACTTATGATACTAAACTGATTATTTTGGAATTTATACGATATATTTATAATATATATGATGACAAATGAATTATAATGTACTTAGTTAAGTGTTATATCAATTCATTGAAAAACCTCCATTAACATACAACTTATGACTTTAAAGGATTGTATATTAGAAGGAAAAGAGTCTATAGGATTTGGGTAAGTAATATATGATTATTTTTGGGTTGGTATTTTCTTATCTATATGGATATAACTATATGAGTAGTAAAGGTGATGTGGATACCAATTATAAGTGAGGGAGGAAGCCATGAAATTAATTAAAGTATTAAGTTAATATAAATTAACTTTCAGCCACACATGGCCCCATATTAATATATTTAGAATAAAATATGATTATAAATCTAAATACTATCATAAAATAATATTTAAACTTTTTTATTTTATTTTTAATCTATATCAATTAGTTTTTTCCACCCATAACCCTTTTGATAACAACCACAATATCAACATTTTATCTATTTTAGTGTTAATACTGTTACTATAGATAAAATAATGATTTTTAAGATAAAATTGGTTGAATAATAAAAAATATATACTTAACCAGGTCAAATATTAATTTTTAAGAATTTTAATTCATTTAATAAATTATAATTTAATGTAGGATACCATTAAATACTTTTTGAGGACTATTCATGTAGTTTGACTATAAAGAAAACATTTTCAAAATAGAATTCAAATAAAAAAATACAAAACATCACCATTATAGGAGTATTATCTAAAAAAAATAATGTAACATAATAATTTATACAAATTTTAATAATTTAAAAATTTTAAAACCATTTATTTTATTTATCTATTATTTGAACAAATACTTTCCCTACATTGAGTAAACATTTAAGGTAATTATTTTATAAAAATATAAATATGAATTAGCATGATAATTTATTTTCATATTTTAAATAAAACTTTATAAATGAAAATATCATATTTTTATTCTTATGATAAAAATTTAGTCATATTAAAGTCAACAGAGTGACATTTGGTATTTATCATTTTCTTAAAATAATATAATGGTCGTAATCAAATGAAAATGGATGATAATTTCAATTTTTTCAAATCCTAGATGAGTATATCCAATAAATACTCATCCAATAGTATATAATTAATTGATAGAGAAATTTAAAAACCCTTATCCCAATTTTGTAACAACGTTTTACCCATTTTTCCCGTGTCCATGCGGGAAATGATTACCATGGTTACTATTCATAATGGAGGAAAATAAGAGGGAACTATTATGAAATTTTCCCTTTATGCATAAAAAATGGAATTCATTTTTAAAGATTAAATTTCTTTAATTGGTAAAAATCCCTTTTAAAATAAATTTAAAAACATAACCAAAAACATTATTTTATAGAAACTCATTTTTAAGCATAAAATGGACTAAAAATTCTCCAATGCTTGGAAAAAATTAAGTGATTCTGAAATTTTTTTATTGAATATATGAAATATTAATTTCAAAAAAATAATTCACTAATATTTATTAATTTAATTTATTTAACTTATTACACATTCATGGAACTAAAATATATTAAAAAAACAAAAGATTTCAGATGAGTTTTTTTTAATTCCTAATCAATTGATATAAAAATCCATTTTATACATTTATAAACCAAAATAAATTCATAATTAACTTATCCCTATTTATACCCACTAATTTAATGACTAGACACAAGTAGTTTTTCACTATTCATTTATACTAGGTGTTGGTTTTAAACAAAGTAATCAAATAAATAAGAATTATTTATTGGAAACTATACAATAAAATCTTATGTAATTACACTTAGAGGAAATTTAATTCTATATAGTGAAAAAATAAGTATATATAATCCTTTTAAAAAACTATATTTTCAAAACATGGTGTTTTTCGGCATATGCCTTATTATAAGCAAATCCATAAACTAAAACACTCTTTACATCCCTTTGAAACTGTATAATGTTAAGGTAAGAAAAAAAGATTGTTGTTTATTGATAAAATCAAGTATAACTACTAGAAAAATGTTTTTTTAAAATCTAATCCCTATTTCTCATTAAAATTACATGAAACAATACATTCATTTTTCATCCGGTAATCCCATTTTTATCAAACTTATTCTAGGGGACCCATTTTACTCATATAAATGAATGATCCCTTGGAAGCTCAACCATTGCCCAAAACATATTCCATTAAAATTTATAATCTATTATATCATCATAAATATCCAATTTTCATCAACCATGTAATTATATTGAATTTTAGGATAAAAATGAGTTTGAGATATATTATGATCACATGAATTTCTAAGAGAAATTTGAGTTATTATTGATTTATCTTCACCACTAATGATATTATTACTAGGATTATTACATAGGATCATATATTTTTTATATAAAAGGGATATTTAGTAATTATATTTCAAGGATTTATCTTCAACTATGATATCTTTTAGTAGTATATCTTTTAATATTCTGTCTTTCGATATAATATTTTTTTATGGATGTGAACTAACATCTGGTGATAAAATAGAGGGTAATTAAAAAATAATGTCTATATTTGTATGATATGGATTTGTTAAATTCATATATGGATAAATTTATTAAAATTAAACATCTATAGTCTCTTGAAAAATAATAACCATTTATTTAATACATGATTAACCTTAATAGAAATGATGTAGCCTAGGGGAATTCCCTTATCATCTTTTGGATTAGATTTATTAAAATAACATCTAGTATTCAAAATGATTAAGTTTCAACCAAATTATTTAAAGTAAAAGTTTTTTATTCTTCGTTTCAATCCATAGATCATGATGGGTATTAAATAAAATCATAAAGAGAAAATTTCAATTTGTTACAAAAAATTAAATACTCATAACGTTCTATAAAAAATACATAGCTACAAAGAATTCGCATTGCAATGATTGAGTAATTTGTAGAATGTTATATTCCTTATTTAATTGAAAATATTTTTTGTGGAGTTTCTGGTTATATAAAGTTTTTAGAAATACATATTTTATTATAAAATGTTTCAAAATTATAATTTATAAATTATTCACCATGATCACTCTATATAGTAAATATGGGTAGGGTTTCCAAATTATAAAAAAAGAGAATATTTTTTTAAAAAATAAAAATTTATTTAGACTTATGGTATAGATATTACTACCATGTCTACCTAGTGAAATCAAAAACAAAATAACAAACACAATTTTTTACTTTAAGACTTATAATTTTTATAGTCCTAAAAGGATCCATGTGAAGTAACCCTGAAACTCTGTATGTCAAGACTTCACTTGTTTATTTAAAACAAGGAATTTGTTTCATATCATATTTGAAAGGGCCCAAAAACTAGTAGAAATAAAAATATATTATGTTATATTTTTTCCTATTCATTTCCTATAAATCTACCTATGTTATTTATGTTTCAATGTATATGGACCCTATTATTTTTCACAAAAAATTACATGATTTTATGCATAGTTAAACATCATATTACAAGGAAATGATCATAAATTTTAGTGTCTTGGAGTATTAAGAACATAATTAAACATCGAAAAACATCTTATATCACATGGTTTTATGAAATGAAGATGAATCATTATGTAAATAGTTAATTATAATCATTTTAGTTTATTTTGGTGGTTTTTCAATTACAAAAAAATCAACGTTCCATTATAAATTTATATCATGTATAAAGAATGATTCTGAAACATTATATAACGTATAATAAATATATTATAATCCATTTCACCCATAAACATGGTTTCATGACTCGCATTAAATACGTTATTAGTAATTGAAAACCTGATTTCCTTGATTGTGATAAATTAACACATCAAGAATGATGTTTTAATTTTTATTACACAAGGAGGGGAAGGAGATAAGATAATAAATTTTTCCACTAGCATAACAAAATTATATTGCATATATGGTACAAGATTTATCATAACATTTGGATAATGGTGGGTGAGGGTATAAAAAGAAAAGAACGATCTCAAAATGAAACTGAATGAAATGAAAAGTGGAATTTACCTCTTCAATTTGTACTCCTTGAAATCCTCCATAGGGAATAGATTTTGTTTATTTTGGTGAGACGAGGAGATCATGTACATGGGAGAGGGTCATAGGATGTTATTTGAGAGTAATTTGGATAAGTCACAAGTCTTGATAAGTGTGAGGAGAAGAAGTGTCGAGGGGTCATATTTATAGTATAGGATATGGGTGTTTTCTCAATATTTATTTTAATGGATTATTATTTTTCTCAACACAATAAATAGTGTTGATTATTGAGACCAAAATTAGTTACATGTGCATGTGATTTCAAAAAAATGGTCACTTATATGATCAATGACTCAATAATGACTCAAAAATTTAATTATTTGTATATATCATAAATTATCATACTTTTCTTATTAATAAAAAATTCAAGTATTTCAGCAAAATAAAAAAATTAAGCCTAACATTTTTTATCTGTGGAATAAAAAACTTGTCTCCATTTTATGAAAATATTTTTCTAAATATAATAAATATAATATTTAAATAAAATCATAATTTACTATAAAAATAATGATTTTAAATTTATAACGGATTTTTCAACACTTTCCAAAATAAACAAAGGCATCATAAAATTATAATATAATCCTAATAAATCAATAAAATAATTTATGAATACATTATTGAAAAATATATTTCTTAAATTTTTTGAAATTAGTCCAAAAATAGTAATTAAATAATTATGACTTTGAAGAAAATATGAACACATAATTAATAATTCATAAAATATTCATTTAATTATACAATGATATAATTAGATAGTATTGTCACATTTTAGATGGATCAATTTTATTTATACTTTCAATGTTTAGTTTTCTATTCAATTCAATGGATTACTATTCATAAGGTTCACATTAAAATTCCAATGGTCAAGATAATATATCATTAGTATAGGTTCTTTAGCTACTAGAAATACATTTTTTTATTCATTCATCATTTATAAATCACGTATCATGTTCTTAATGTGATTATATGTTGTTTCACTATTTAACATAATTTAAGAATGGAATTTCCATTTATAAAACATTGGGTTGTTACATTCTTCAACCTTATTAAATTTCTCCCTCGAAATTTGATTTTACATTCTATATGGGAAACATGTGTGGGTAGTTATCCTTCTTCACATCCACTAGTTCTCATATTGCCTCTTCATGATTATGGTTCCTCCATATTACATTGACTCAATAAGTAGTCTTGTTGTGTAGAACATTATATCTACAATCCAAGATCTTCACTGTCTAGTCCTTGTTAGATATATCATTCTATAATTGTACCACCTCTAAAGACCATATATGTGAAGGATAATGTATGTACTTCTTTAGAAGGGATACATGGAATATAACATATACTTTAGACATTGTAGGTAGAATTGATAGTCGATAAGAAACATCTCTAACACAAGTAAGGATCCCAAAGGGCTGATGTACCAGGGACATTAAATTCCTTTCATTGAAAATATCCAGACATTCTTCCATGGTGATATGCAGTGGAATACCATGTCTCCAACATTATAGTCAAGGCCCCTTTGGTGATTGTATTCATAAATCTTCTATAAAATATAGGATGACATTATTGTTGTTTAATGGTTTTCACCTTCTCCACCATTTCTTTGACCATTTCAGGTCCTAACAGCTTATGTTCACTAACTTATTCCCAGTATACTGGTGTTTTGGACCATTTTTCATAAATGACATCATATGGATCCATTTGTATGTTGTAATGGAAAATATTGTTGTAAGGGAAAACAACTAGAGGAATACATTTGTACCATATCCCTTTAAATTCCATAGAACAGGCTCTAAACATGTCTTCCAGTGTTTGAATATTTATCTTAGATTGGCCACCAATTTGAGGATGATAGGTTGCCCTAATGATCACTTCAATGCTTATAGCATGTTATATACTTGTCTAGAACATTATGGTGACAATCAGATCTTGATCAGATATAATTGATAGTGGAAATCCCTGAAGTCTTACCACCCCATTGATACAAATCCCTAAAAGTTGTTTAAATTATAAGTCCTAAAAAATTGAGATAATGTGAGATGTATTTTTAAGTCAATCCAAAATGACCCATATAACATTATTTTTTTTAGATGTCCTTTGATGTCCTATGAACAGTTCCATGGTATAGTTACCCCACTTCGATGGTGGTATGGGTATCGGTTGCATTATCCACTTAGACTTTTTTCATTCAACCTTTACTTTTTTTCCATAACATGAACTTTAATGTTTTTTCAAAAATATCATTCATCATATTGTCCAAACAACATTACTCTATGAGATCTCAATTACTTCCATATTCTCCCTAGGTGACTAGAGAAGGATGAGTTATTTGAATCATTCAAAAGATCCTTCTTTATCTCTGGATCATATGGTACATATAATCATGACTCAAATCATACAACTCCTTCCTCATCAACATTGATCTCAAAGGATTGCCCATTTCTAATATCATCCAACATTTTTATTATATCCACTTATTTTCTTTGAAAATATATTATTTTCTCTATGATATATGGGAGAGGAACCTTTTCGAAAGGATTGATAATGTTCCTCCATTAATGATTTCCATGTCTATACAATTAAAATCTATGAACATTGGGTCCTTCTCAATTCTCTTCATTGATAAATATATTGGATCCTTTCTACTAATATAAGTTGATGCACTGTTCACCTTACTAAGATGGTAGTGGATTGAGAAGTTATAATCCTTGATGAGATATAACCATTTTTATTGGTTCATATTAATCTCCTTCTATGTGAATATATATTATGTACTCTTATGATCATTAAGTATCTCAAACTTATCCCTATAGCGATAATTCAGCCATTTTTTTAACATAAGGATCACAACTCCAGACTCCATATCATCTATGGGATAGTTTTTCTCATGTAATTTAAACTTCTTTGAGGCATAGGATATAACTTTATCATTTGATATTAGCACCTATCCTAATCCCTTCAATGAATCATCACTATACACCATAAATATTTCACCACCTGTTGGATGTGTAAGTACGTGCATAGTGATTTACCCTTTTTTGAGTTCCTTAAATATTTCATCCCATTCTGGACCCAAAAAAACATAAATAACTTCTATATCATCTTGGTCATTTGGATTGAAAATTATGATATGTTCTCAAATAATCATTTGTAATATCAACATAGCCTAAGGAAACTATTGATCACAATTGCAGATGTTGTCCTAGTCCACTCTTCTACTTCTTTTGTCTAGGAAGGGTCCATAAATATCACTTTGTTGGTGATAGTATTCCACAATATTTATACTTTCTCCTTATAAAACTGATATTTATTATACATGGCATATTTTTTCTCCCTTCTTAATGTCTTCAACAAAATAATCAATTGAACCTCATGTTCCTCATTTCTCTTAGAGTATATCAGAATATCATTGATAAATACCACCACAAATGTGTGTAGGTAATATATAAATACTATATTCATTAAATCCATGGAAATTTTGGGAGTATTAGTGATTCCAAAGAGAATTAAAATGAACACATATTTTCTATACCTCGTTCGAAGGGTTGTCTTAGGAATATATTCCTTCCACACATTTAATTGGCGATATCTCAATCGAAGGTCTACCTTAGTGAAATAATTGTCCCCTTGTAGCTGATTGATCAAATCATCTATCTGTTGTAGGGGATACTAGTTTTTATCGTGATTTTGATGATATTATGACAATTGATTCATAGTTTAATTGATTAATCCTTTTTCTTAAAGAAGATGGTTGGTTTACCCCATTGGGAAGAACTGAGGTGTATAAAACCCTTCTACAGATTCGCCTGTAATTGCTATTTCATATCTTCCAACTCTACGGTGGACATTATATATGTTTTCTTTGATATAGGTAGTGATACAGGAATAACATCAATTGTGAACTCAAACCCTCGATGAGGAGAAAGACTTTGAAATTATTATAGGAATACATTAGTATAATCCCTCGTGTTTGGAATGTATTCATGCATGATCCTCTCAATTGTCTCAATCATTTCAGAATGATATTCCAGCTCAAAAGGGAACAATATTGACACTTGAGATGATGATTCTAAAAGAGATTCATCTTCTTCCTTAACCTTTTACATGATTTAGGGATCCCCTTTGATATGAATAGTGAACTGCCTTTCCCAACAGTTGGTGTTGTTTTATAAAAAGGTAGCCAATCGATTCCCAAAATAGTATGGACTCCACCAGGGGAAGTATGTCAATATTTTATGGGAGGATCAATCCTTAAAAAATTATTGTGGAGGAGTTATAATCCATGAATGAAATAATTTCCAAACTCTCTGTTCTTATAGATAACTCAAGGTCCATATTTTGAGGTCGTCTCTGAATGGTTCGACTAAACTTTCATGATATGGAGGAATGCGTGGAATCAATATCAAATAGTATGTTCATTATTCTTCTTTGAATGACCAGAATACCAGTCACCACATCATTTTCTGTCTCCACCTCAATAGTAGTTATGGAATAGTCCTTCCCAGTTTCTTTAGAGGTTGTTGTAGATTTCCTTTGATAAACCATGTCTTAGGGATGATTTTCACATAATTCCATTATTCCTTGTAGTTGAAACACTGCACTACATGCTGAATATTCACATAAAACTTCCATTCTTCTTCCATGTTAGTGGAATTAAATATATCCCTTCTGTATTTCATATCCATATTTCTCATTCTTCTACATTTGACACAATTTTTGACTCGCTATATGGAGTTCCCATGATACTTCTTCCCATAATTTTTGACATGTGGGATGTTTTGATTTATAACCATCATGGGATTTATTAACTGAAAAACCCATATTAAACTATATTATAAGCATTTTTAACCCAATACATGAGACCATTGAATGTCTCTAATCTCTATTTCATCCTTGAGGGCACAATAAACAATCTCCTCATAACTGTCGAAGTCAATAATCACTAATTCCTTTCATAGACTTGGCTTTAGTCTACTAAAGAAGTAATCAACCTTTAATTCAGTGTTCATGATAATGTTGGAGGCATATCTTACAGTACATGTAATGTTTTATTCATATTCCACAATAGACTCATCTTATTTCTTCTTAATTCTGAAGAACTATCCTTCCAACTTGATATGGAGGGTTCAAGGAAAATATTTATTGAAAAACATTTTCTTGAAATCCTCCCAATCCACAACATAAATTTACTCCATAGACTTCATATTCTAATTAGCTTATACCACTGATCAGATTTCCCATCAAAACGATAGACTTTTAGAACATCATTTTCTTCTTCTAAGCACTAAGGGATAAATAATATCTATTCAATTGAATTAATCCATTTTTCCACAAGGAGGGGATTAAAAGATCCACTAAACATGGGAGGCCTTTACTGCATGATGTAGTCAACGACAACATTATATTTATAAGGAGTAATATGTTGTTCTTTATGAATCATGTAATTAATCATAGCATGATCTAGCTGATCAAATGACATAATGTTTTAAACACCATTTCCCATCATATTTGGAATATCATTTAGGAAATCATAACATTCCCTAACATAATAATTGTAGGAATGGGTTCCTCTCACTATTTTAAATTTAGGCTATAGTCACGGTTTAAATTTGTGGATATATGTTATAGTCTTGGTTTAATGGACCATGGCTGGATTTGGAGTGGCTATATGGAAAGGATTATAGCCACGGTTCAAAACACTGATACGTACCACTATCCACGTTTTGAAACCACAGAAGAATCTTAAGCCACAGAAATCCTAGTACCATGGTTTAAAAACCATGGCTATATGGATGTAGCCACAACATTAAACCATGGCAATATGCCACCAAATTTTAGTAAAAAAACCTCGAAGACCCTTACCCCCACCCTACATGTAGCCCCCACCACTATCAACACTCCCTATGATGTCCCTCCCTTCTCCCAAAAAATCACCCTCTCACTCACCTACAAATCCCCCGCCCACCACTCCCCCATGGATAACCCCCTCCCTAGACATAACCTCGTACAGTCCCCCTCTCCCGCTTGCTGGATAGACCACCCAGATGACCCCCATTAAACCCCCTACACACCCCTCACTCTACCCCTCCAGACCCTCCTAGACACCCCATCCATTCTTGACACCCCCTCCCACCTGGACACCCCCACCCTGCACACCCCTACCCCTCCCCCATGAAGCCCCTCTTGTCTCACCCAACCCCTTCCCTGAACAGACCCCCACTGCACCCACACTCCCTAAAAATACCCCTTAATGACACAACTTTCACCCACACCACACTATAGGCCACACATCCACCCCCCTGCACACATAGAACAATCCCTCTAAAGACCCTCCTAGATACCCCTTCCTCCTGGACACCCCTCCCACCTGGACACCCCCTCACCCTGCACACCCCCTGCCCCTTGTAACAGCCCAAGATTTTAAAAAAAAATATTCTTTTTAATTTTATTAAAGTCTTGTGTTGTACGCTACACCAAAAGGAGCTTGCACAACACGCATCCTTGACTTGCCTTGCATTACACGCAATCGCGACCTTCCTCGATAGCGTGTGTAATACGCAATACCGAGTTTCACTAAACAACGATATTCTATTAAAATATTATTAAAAATAGTCGTTATGAATAGTAATAACCACTTTTTGAAATTCTGTAATTCTTATTTTTCAAAATGAACTTCATTTTTGGATTCGGAGTATCGAATTTAGCCTAAGGTGAAATTTTGGTACATTTCGGATAACTTTCATATTCTGATGAATAGTGAAAATTACTAAATTATAATTAAAAAACAACTTTTTTAATCGAAATAATTAATAGCGATAAATTATTAATTGGAGTAGTTTTAAAGTATATTTAGAATATATTTTTACAATTTAATACAATGTTGGTCATTGTATGTAATTGCACATTTAAACCAGACATAAACAAATGTCAATCTTTTGATAGATATTGTTTCTTAAAAACACGCTATTTGTTTTAACAGCGGGATTTAATTATAAAATTAATTAATGCAACTTCTATGTTATGAATTTGGTAAAATAGACTTCATTTTTGAATTCGGAATATGAAATATAGCTTAGGATGAAATTTTGGCATTTTTCTGAAAACCTTCATTTTTTGATGAATAGTGAAACTACTAAGTGGTAGTTAAAAAACTGAATTTTTCATAAAACTTAATTTTACCGCTTCTGTGAATGGAATTTGAAAAATCCGAGAGACACGGTTGATGGCAGTAAGTAAAATGTGGTTCAATGAGATGAAAGTAATTTTTGGTGAATAGTAACTTTTTACTTTTTTTTACCACGGTTAATAGTAAATAGGGTAACTAAGGGTAAATATGATATTACTATTACCCTAACACATGTCCTAATTCTATTTGATAAGTGTAATTAGAACAAAAACAACCTTATGAATATAATATGACCATTTAGGTCCACTTGGATTAGATTATGACATTTAATATTATATTATTTAATGAATAGTTAAAATAGTTAAAATCAAAGTTTAATAACTAAAACATTTTTAATATGGGGTTATACATAAGATAAATTCGACTATAAATATTCATTAGAAATATAAAAAGATTTCCTACATGATGATATTTTATTTATAATTTTTATACTTTAAATAAATTAATTTATTTATGACACAACGATGATGCAGTAATTACCCTTTTAAGGAAATATTAACATAATTGATGTTATAAATACTCAAATGAATGTAATTTGAGACTTTTTATGAATTCCACTAATTTTCTAGGTTACTATGATATATTAGTGTTGATTTAATCAACTTGGTTCGAACATATAATTCTGTTATGACTTTCACAAAAATCATATATCAAATAGTATCAAAATTGACACAAAATAGTTTTTAAATCAAATATTATATTATTAATTGTTATTTTATTCCTAAAAATCTAAGGTTCGGCCAAATGACTTAGATAAGGATATATGTATTAATAATATACAATTTGGGGTTCGTTTGGCATTTTATAGTAAGTTTATTAACCATATAGTGAAAGAAAACAAAAAGACACGGTAAAAGTTAAATTATTTAACTTAGAGTTAAATCTAATTGATAAGGTTAAAATAATACCCTAAACTTGTCTAAATCCTATTGGTTGATAGGATTTCGACCCATACCCACTTTAGCTTCTAAATAAGACCCTTTGGAACCATTATAAACCGATTTTGACTTTAATATAAAATAATATTTTGAGATATTCCTAAGGTGCCCCTCTCCTCCCTTATAAAAGGACACCTCCTCCCCCTTCCTCCTCACACCAATTTGAGCACTCAAGCTCATCCAACCCCTGACAAAATCTCTTCTCCACTTCCCTAGAAAAATCCTAGAGGTTCTGGTCTTCCTCAAAGACCAATTTTAGTTCCCTAAGAGGAGGTCTCCAAAAGGCGCTTCAAAGAAGAGGTAATTACCGTTACCAATTCTTTCATCTTTATTTCTTCTTCCACTTATTCTTCTTAGGTTGTTTCATTATGAAGTAATAACATAAGTATCACTCATATACTGATATGTTATTATAAGTATGAAACAACCCTATTTCACCATCTATCCATCCTACGGAAAAAGAAATCACCGCGCGTGCGTACGTACGGAATACCGTCTCCACGCCGTGGTGTAATCTATTTTCCACCACCACCTTACATGGATGGGTATAATGGTGTAAAGAATAACTATACATAGTTATTAAAACATCATATTGATTCTGATATATTGTATAATCCACTCCAATTCAATTCAATATTTATAGAAATGATATCATCGCTCGTGCGTACGTACGGAATACCGTCTCCACGACGCGATGAGATTCATTCTCCATGTTAACCATTTAAGAATGATTATAATGTATATATAAGAAATAATAATGAAATATATGACATTATAAAGCTACTGGATTTATGTATATATATACATATGTATGTCATCTACTTACTTCCATTTCAAGACAATAAGGAAAGGAAAACATCGTTCATGCGTACGTACGGACTACCGTCTCCATGAACGGTGTTTTTCATTTTATTTATCTACCTATTATATATATATATATACTGAATATATATGATATATAAATCATATTTTATATTCTGGAAGTAAGTAAATCATGATATAAGTAATAATGATGTCAAGAACAACAAGTCAAAACACCTACGATAAATGAAACGATTTTACCCAAAACGCTTCTTTAACATGGAATTTACAAAAGAACGGGAAATATAATGTCATAAGTGAACCATATATGATATCATAACAATGAATATGATTCTGTAGTAAGTCAATAACATTATTTAAACCATTATACAGGATCTTCGGACACGAACAAAGCAAATCGGACCTAAGGTAAGGGAAATATCACATTCTCATTTTTATCCGAGATTGTTTATTCGTAAGTATTTACTGGGGTGTATTTTATCATCCACATCCATGTTTACTCAATATGTAATATTATTTCCATCCACCTAAAATTGTTTAAATCCATTTTTACCCTTCGGTGAGTTTTTAGTAATACGTATGAAAGGAATCTTTTGTCGTTTTTCGTACGAGGTACTTTTTGACTTTTCCGACAAAAGTACGAAAAATGTTTTTTTTACTTATACGGAACGAACGGATTTATACTGTTTTATAAAGCCTTATTTTCATGAAGATTCCTCTAAAAGATTTCATGACTATTTTCAATAAAATCTCTTTCTTTTAAAATTGCATGATGTTTTGTGAAAAGAAATTGATTTTGAAGAAGAAAGGATATTTTCCTCAAGAATTCAATTCAAGTGTTTTATCAAAATTATTTTCCATATAAGATAATAAAGGGTTCTGTCTATATCCATATTTTTACATCGATTTGACTATGTTGTGATGGAATTATGTTTATGAATTCTTTTATCTTATATGAATGGTTTTATGATGTCATGTTGTTTAAGAATCCCATTTTTATTACATGGGTTATGCAATGATGTATGATTTATGATTTTGTGGCACACATAAGAAAGGATTCATTAAGAGATGGGTGGGACCTATATCTCCCTCCAATGCATTGGGTAAAGATTTTATATCTCATGAGATAGACATGGCTGGAATGGTAGGTTATACCGGTTCAGTGAAATAGGACTGAAACGAGGATTACTCGATTCAGAAAGGGACTTTGTCCACTAAGATAGTCTTGGCAATGAGTCTTGACTAACAAGAAATTATTCTCTATGATTATGTGTGAATGCCACAAAGTTTCATGTTTTATGTTATGATTATTGTGATTACATTTCACTGCCATGATTTACCCCATGTTATGAAATTATGATCTCTTTTGCAGGTTAAGATTTCCAAAAGTTATGTGCTTATGTATATGATGTGATTGATATTTCTTTTGTTTACCCTTACTGAGCATTTGAGCTCACCCTTTTATGTTTTCTTTTCCCCAGGATATAAAGAAAGGTTTTAGGTATAAAAAAAAGAAGATCTTTATGGGAGATGTTGAAGATCTTTCACCACGATTAGAAGATTGTAGTCCGAGTTTCCAAAGACACTAAACTATTACGGTCCTTGTGTGTGTGTTTTTTTGTTATGTACTAAGTATTCCGCAAAAGTAATGTAATGTCCATGTACGTCAAGCTTCGAGTCTCTACAGTTGGTATCAGAGGAAAGGTTCAGTCAACCTTTGGAAACTAGGATGCGAAAACGTTAGTGAGATCCCTAGAGATATTTCTACGGTATGTCTAGGGATGTCCTTAAGGTTAAGTATACGTATAGGTTATAGTACTAGAATTATGCTAACGATCATAGAATTAAACCTAAGATGTTAGATATTGAAGTTACTCCCCCTTTACTATGATTTTTGCCTCTCACATTATTCTTTTTGGGTTTTAGAAAATGGCTGGAAACAAGATGATTCACGATAATGGAGGATATGATGGACAATGGAATGATATTCTTCATAATGAAATGGGATTTGGAAGTCCAAACATCATTATTATGCCGAATCAGCAATCTCATAATATGATCAATAAAGTAAAATTTGGTAAGTTTCCTGACTCGGCTAATAAGAGAAAGATGGAGTTTCATGATGATCATAGAGGAAAGAAAGTTCAATTTTCCCTATGTAAATCATGTGGGAAGAGGCATCAAGGAGAATGTTTCAAAGGAACTGGAAGATGCTTTGGGTGTGGAAAAGGACACAAAGCAAGTAAGTGCAAAGGAAAAGGTTCAGTTAACACCATGGATGAGGATAATGGTATTGCTACGACATCAAAAATGGTTAAGTGTTTTAAATGTGGAATGTATGGGCATTATGCAAACAAATGCCCTAAGGGAAAGACTCATGAAGAGAATCAGTATGGTCATATGGGTAGTATTTATGTGGATGATGATGAAGAGACTACAAATGATATGTGAGATGAAAGAAATGTTGAAGCTCGATCAATGGTCTAAGAATGTAGTGGAATGATTACATGTTTATCATGTGTAATGTTGTATAAGTAATCTCATGGAATAAGGAGACATCTAAGGATTGTTACACTGTTGTCTTTCCTTAAGTTTTGAAAGTATATGATGAATGGTACCAGTAACCATGAAAGGTTATTCAGATACTTTTGGAAAGTAGATGATAAGTGCATAATGAAAGGATAAGAAGATAATGAGATGTTTGATTGTATTCATGAGCTCATGATTGATATAAGGACTAAGTGATATCATGGTTTGAGTATAAATAATTTTGAGGATTTTGGTATGTGTAAAGTGTTAACTTTTAACTGCATTAAAGTTTTCACTAAGGTTCAATGGGTATTCAAGAGTTTACATGATTAAGGACTTTAAATGTTTGGAATGTGACCAACAAAACATATCTTATGATATATGGGGATCAACGATGATATTAAATCTCTGGTAATTGTTTTCACTATGTTATGAGAGTGGACTGCAGTATTATGGATAAGCCTAAAGATTGGAATGGATTGTGTTGGATGTAAGTTAGTATTGTTTAAGGATAGAAATTTTTTTTCTCGATATTATTGATGGGATGTTATAGTAATATAGTTTTGGAAAAAGGACAACCTGCAGGACGGGCGACAGCCCATCGCTTCGGACAAGGCTGTGGGAATCGAACCCACAACCGAAGTGCGACTGGCCTTTATCGCCTACCACTGACCTACATGAAGTCCCTGTTTAGTAGAAACTAGTTTTATTATATTAAGCAGTATGATATATGAAGTATAAGTCCATTTTAGGAACCATATATGATTAATCTCACTATAGATCGACTTATGTATATAAGTTTTGCTAACCTTTTGTTTGAGACAGATGGAATGACCTGTTATTCTATGACATGATCTGCTAACACTTCACGAATAACAAATTCAACTTCATTTATTTAAGAGATGAAGTGGAAATTTTTCAAAGCACGAACAACAGTGAGATTGTACCAAAATAAAGTAAGTATTTATTCTAATTCAAATTTTCAACTTTAGGGGAAATGATCTTGAAAACCAAAAATGTTGTCCTAGTGATCTTATACCTGATGAATCAGATGGTACCTTATATCATCACAAATCTATGGATTTGTTATTACTGGCTTTTCCATAGCCATGTTCTCTACCACTCTCCATCAGAACATGATGGTTAGATTTCTCTTCCATATCCATATTTTCACCTATGTGGAAACCCAATGATTAGTTTATTTGGGTAACCGTTACGTTTCATACTTTTGTTTTTAAAGATTGGTTTTGATATTCCTTTTTACGATGTGGGTATCTATTAAAGAAACTTTCGAATAGTAAACCATTTATAACCCCGACGAATTTCGAGGGCGAAATTCATTTTAAGGGGGGTAGAATGTAACAGCCCAAGATTTTAAAAAAAAATATTCTTTTTAATTTTATTAAAGTCTTGTGTTGTACGCTACACCAAAAGGAGCTTGCACAACACGCATCCTTGACTTGCCTTTCATTACACGCAATCGCGACCTTCCTCGATAGCGTGTGTAATACGCAATACCGAGTTTCACTAAACAACGATATTCTATTAAAATATTATTAAAAATAGTCGTTATGAATAGTAATAACCACTTTTTGAAATTCTGTAAATCTTATTTTTCAAAATGAACTTCATTTTTGGATTCGGAGTATCGAATTTAGCCTAAGGTGAAATTTTGGTACATTTCGGATAACTTTCATATTCTGATGAATAGTGAAAATTACTAAATTATAATTAAAAAACAACTTTTTTAATCGAAATAATTAATAGTGATAAATTATTAATTGGAGTAGTTTTAAAGTATATTTAGAATATATTTTTACAATTTAATACAATGTTGGTCATTGGATTTAATTGCACATTTAAACCAGACATAAACAAATGTCAATCTTTTGATAGATATTGTTTCTTAAAAACACGCTATTTGTTTTAACAGCGGGATTTAATTATAAAATTAATTAATGCAACTTCTATGTTATGAATTTGGTAAAATAGACTTCATTTTTGAATTCGGAATATGAAATATAGCTTAGGATGAAATTTTGGCATTTTTCTGAAAACCTTCATTTTTTGATGAATAGTGAAACTACTAAGTGGTAGTTAAAAAACTGAATTTTTCATAAAACTTAATTTTACCGCTTCTGTGAATGGAATTTCAAAAATCCGAGAGACACAGTTGATGTCAGTAAGTAAAATGTGGTTCAATGAGATGAAAGTAATTTTTTGTGAATAGTAACTTTTTACTTTTTTTTACCACGGTTAATAGTAAATAGGGTAACTAAGGGTAAATATGATATTACTATTACCCTAACACATGTCCTAATTCTATTGGATAAGTGTAATTCGACCCAAAACAACCTTATGAATATAATATGACCATTTAGGTCCACTTGGATTAGATTATGACATTTAATATTATATTATTTAATGAATAGTTAAAATAGTTAAAATCAAAGTTTAATAACTAAAACATTTTTAATATGGGGTTATACATAAGATAAATTCGACTATAAATATTCATTAGAAAGATAAAAAGATTTCCTACATGATGATATTTTATTTATAATTTTTATACTTTAAATAAATTAATTTATTTATGACACAACGATGATGCAGTAATTACCCTTTTAAGGAAATATTAACATAATTGATGTTATAAATACTCAAATGAATGTAATTTGAGACTTTTTATGAATTCCACTAATTTTCTAGGTTACTATGATATATTAGTGTTGATTTAATCAACTTGGTTCGAACATATAATTCTGTTATGACTTTCACAAAAATCATATATCAAATAGTATCAAAACTGACACAAAATAGTTTTTAAATCAAATATTATATTATTAATTGTTATTTTATTCCTAAAAATCTAAGGTTCGGCCAAATGACTTAGATAAGGATATATGTATTAATAATATACAATTTGGGGTTCGTTTGGCATTTTATAGTAAGTTTATTAACCATATAGTGAAAGAAAACAAAAAGACACGGTAAAAGTTAAATTATTTAACTTAGAGTTAAATCTAATTGATAAGGTTAAAATAATACCCTAAACTTGTCTAAATCCTATTGGTTGATAGGATTTCGACCCATACCCACTTTAGCTTCTAAATAAGACCCTTTGGAACCATTATAAACCGATTTTGACTTTAATATAAAATAATATTTTGAGATATTCCTAAGGTGCCCCTCTCCTCCCTTATAAAAGGACACCTCCTCCCCCTTCCTCCTCACACCAATTTGAGCACTCAAGCTCGGCCAACCCCTGACAAAATCTCTTCTCCACTTCCCTAGAAACATCCTAGAGGTTCTGGTCTTCCTCAAAGACCAATTTTAGTTCCCTAAGAGGAGGTCTCCAAAAGGCGCTTCAAAGAAGAGGTAATTACCGTTACCAATTCTTTCATCTTTATTTCTTCTTCCACTTCTTCTTCTTAGGTTGTTTCATTATGAAGTAATAACATCAGTATCACTCATATACTGATATGTTATTATAAGTATGAAACAACCCTATTTCACCATCTATCCATCCTACGGAAAAAGAAATCACCGCGCGTGCGTACGTACGGAATACCGTCTCCACGTCGTGGTGTAATCTATTTTCCACCACCACCTTACATGGATGGGTATAATGGTGTAAAGAATAACTATACATAGTTATTAAAACATCATATTGATTCTGATATATTGTATAATCCACTCCAATTCAATTCAATATTTATAGAAATGATATCATCGCTCGTGCGTACGTACGGAATACCGTCTCCACGACGCGATGAGATTCATTCTCCATGTTAACCATTTAAGAATGATTATAATGTATATATAAGAAATAATAATGAAATATATGAAATTATAAAGCTACTGGATTTATGTATATATATACATATGTATGTCATCTACTTACTTTCATTTCAAGACAATAAGGAAAGGAAAACATCGTTCATGCGTACGTACGGACTACCGTCTCCATGAACGGTGTTTTTCATTTTATTTATCTACCTATTATATATATATATATACTGAATATATATGATATATAAATCATATTTTATATTCTGGAAGTAAGTAAATCATGATATAAGTAATAATGATGTCAAGAACAACAAGTCAAAACACCTACGATAAATGAAACGATTTTACCCAAAACGCTTCTTTAACATGGAATTTACAAAAGAACGGGAAATATAATGTCATAAGTGAACCATATATGATATCATAACAATTAATATGATTCTGTAATAAGTCAATAACATTATTTAAACCATTATACAGGATCTTAGGACACGAACAAAGCAAATCGGACCTAAGGTGAGGGAAATATCACATTCTCATTTTTATCCGAGATTGTTTATTCGTAAGTATTTACTGGGGTGTATTTTATCATCCACATCCATGTTTACTCAATATGTAATATTATTTCCATCCACCTAAAATTGTTTAAATCCATTTTTACCCTTCGGCGAGTTTTTAGTAATACGTATGAAAGGAATCTTTTGTCGTTTTTCGTACGAGGTACTTTTTGACTTTTCCGACAAAAGTACGAAAAATGTTTTTTTTTACTTATACGGAACGAACGGATTTATACTATTTTATAAAGCCTTATTTTCATGAAGCTTACTCTAAAATATTTCATTAATATTTTCAATAAAATCTCTTTCTTTTAAAATTGCATGATGTTTTGTGAAAAGAAATTGATTTTGAAGAAGAAAGGATATTTTCCTCAAGAATTCAATTCAAGTGTTTTATCAAAATTATTTTCCATATAAGATAATAAAGGGTTCTGTCTATATCCATATTTTTACATCGATTTGACTATGTTGTGATGGAATTATGTTTATGAATTCCTTTATCTTATATGAATGGTTTTATGATGTCATGTTGTTTAAGAATCCCATTTTTATTACATGGGTTATGCAATGATGTATGATTTATGATTTTGTGGCACACATAAGAAAGGATTCATTAAGATATGGGTGGGACCTATATCTCCCTCCAATGCATTGGGTAAAGATTTTATATCTCATGAGATAGACATGGCTGGAATGGTAGGTTATACCGGTTCAGTGACATAGGACTGAAACGAGGATTACTCGATTCAGAAAGGGACTTTGTCCACTAAGATAGTCTTGGCAATGAGTCTTGACTAACAAGAAATGATTCTCTATGATTATGTGTGAGTGCCACAAAGTTTCATGTTTTATGTTATGATTATTGTGATTACATTTCACTGCCATGATTTACCCCATGTTATGAAATTATGATCTCTTTTGCAGGTTAAGATTTCCAAAAGTTATGTGCTTATGTATATGATGTGATTGATATTTCTTTTGTTTACCCTTACTGAGCATTTGAGCTCACCCTTTTATGTTTTCTTTTCCCCAGGATATAAAGAAAGGTTTTAGGTATAAAAAAAAGAAGATCTTTATGGGAGATGTTGAAGATCTTTCACCACGATTAGAAGATTGTAGTCCGAGTTTCCAAAGACACTAAACTATTACGGTCCTTGTGTGTGTGTTTTTTTGTTATGTACTAAGTATTCCGCAAAAGTAATGTAATGTCCATGTACGTCAAGCTTCGGGTCTCTACAGTTGGTATCAGAGGAAAGGTTTAGTCAACCTTTGGAAACTAGGATGCGAAAACGTTAGTGAGATCCCTAGAGATATTTCTACGGTATGTCTAGGGATGTCCTTAAGGTTAAGTATACGTATAGGTTATAGTACTAGAATTATGCTAACGATCATAGAATTAAATCTAAGATGTTAGATATTGAAGTTACTCCCCCTTTATTATGATTTTTGCCTCTCACATTATTCTTTTTGGGTTTTAGAAAATGGCTGGAAACAAGATGATTCACGATAATGGAGGATATGATGGACAATGGAATGATATTCTTCATAATGAAATGGGATTTGGAAGTCCAAACATCATTATTATGCCGAATCATCAATCTCATAATATGATCAATAAAGTAAAATTTGGTAAGTTTCCTGACTCGGCTAATAAGAGAAAGATGGAGTTTCATGATGATCATAGAGGAAAGAAAGTTCAATTTTCCCTATGTAAATCATGTGGGAAGAGGCATCAAGGAGAATGTTTCAAAGGAACTGGAAGATGCTTTGGGTGTGGAAAAGGACACAAAGCAAGTAAGTGCAAAGGAAAAGGTTCAGTTAACACCATGGATGAGGATAATGGTATTGCTACGACATCAAAAATGGTTAAGTGTTTTAAATGTGGAATGTATGGGCATTATGCAAACAAATGCCCTAAGGGAAAGACTCATGAAGAGAATCAGTATGGTCATATGGGTAGTATTTATGTGGATGATGATGAAGAGACTACAAATGATATGTGAGATGAAAGAAATGTTGAAGCTCGATCAATGGTCTATGAATGTAGTGGAATGATTACATGTTTATCATGTGTAATGTTGTATAAGTAATCTCATGGAATAAAGAGACATCTAAGGATTGTTACACTGTTGTCTTTCCTTAAGTTTTGAAAGTATATGATGAATGGTACCAGTAACCATGAAAGGTTATTCAGATACTTTTGGAAAGTAGATGATAAGTGCATAATGAAAGGATAAGAAGATAATGAGATGTTTGATTGTATTCATGAGCTCATGATTGATATAAGGACTAAGTGATATCATGGTTTGAGTATAAATAATTTTGAGGATTTTGGTATGTGTAAAGTGTTAACTTTTAACTGCATTAAAGTTTTCACTAAGGTTCAATGGGTATTCAAGAGTTTACATGATTAAGGACTTTAAATGTTTGGAATGTGACCAACAAAACATATCTTATGATATATGGGGATCAACGATGATATTAAATCTCTGGTAATTGTTTTCACTATGTTATGAGAGTGGACTGCAGTATTATGGATAAGCCTAAAGATTGGAATGGATTGTGTTGGACGTAAGTTAGTATTGTTTAAGGATAGAAATTTTTTTTCTCGATATTATTGATGGGATGTTATAGTAATATAGTTTTGGAAAAAGGACAACATGCAGGACGGGCGACAGCCCATCGCTTCGGACAAGGCTGTGGGAATCGAACCCACAACCGAAGTGCGACTGGCCTTTATCGCCTACCACTGACCTACAGGAAGTCCCTGTTTAGTAGAAACTAGTTTTATTATATTAAGCAGTATGATATATGAAGTATAAGTCCATTTTAGGAACCATATATGATTAATCTCACTATAGATCGACTTATGTATATAAGTTTTTCTAACCTTTTGTTTGAGACAGATGGAATGACCTGTCATTCTATCACATGATCTGCTAACACTTCACGAGTAACAAATTCAACTTCATTTATTTAAGAGATGAAGTGGAAATTTTTCAAAGCACGAACAACAGTGAGATTGTACCAAAATAAAGTAAGTATTTATTCTAATTCAAATTTTCAACTTTAGGGGAAATGATCTTGAAAACCAAAAATGTTGTCCTAGTGATCTTATACCTGATGAATCAGATGGTACCTTATATCATCACAAATCTATGGATTTGTGATTACTGGCTTTTCCATAGCCATGTTCTCTACCACTCTCCATCAGAACATGATGGTTAGATTTCTCTTCCATATCCATATTTTCACCTATGTGGAAACCCAATGATTAGTTTATTTGGGTAACCGTTACGTTTCATACTTTTGTTTTTAAAGATTGGTTTTGATATTCCTTTTTACGATGTGGGTATCTATTAAAGAAACTTTCGAATAGTAAACCATTTATAACCCCGACGAATTTCGAGGGCGAAATTCATTTTAAGGGGGGTAGAATGTAACAGCCCAAGATTTTTAAAAAAAATATTCTTTTTAATTTTATTAAAGTCTTGTGTTGTACGCTACACCAAAAGGAGCTTGCAAAACACGCATCCTTGACTTGCCTTGCATTACACGCAATCGCGACCTTCCTCGATAGCGTGTGTAATACGCAATACCGAGTTTCACTAAACAACGATATTCTATTAAAATATTTTTAAAAATAGTCGTTATGAATAGTAATAACCACTTTTTGAAATTCTGTAAATATTATTTTTCAAAATGAACTTCATTTTTGGATTCGGAGTATCGAATTTAGCCTAAGGTGAAATTTTGGTACATTTCGGATAACTTTCATATTCTGATGAATAGTGAAAATTACTAAATTATAATTAAAAAACAACTTTTTTAATCGAAATAATTAATAGTGATAAATTATTAATTGGAGTAGTTTTAAAGTATATTTAGAATATATTTTTACAATTTAATACAATGTTGGTCATTGTATGTAATTGCACATTTAAACCAGACATAAACAAATGTCAATCTTTTGATAGATATTGTTTCTTAAAAACACGCTATTTGTTTTAACAGCGGGATTTAATTATAAAATTAATTAATGCAACTTCTATGTTATGAATTTGGTAAAATAGACTTCATTTTTGAATTCGGAATATGAAATATAGCTTAGGATGAAATTTTGGCATTTTTCTGAAAACCTTCATTTTTTGATGAATAGTGAAACTACTAAGTGGTAGTTAAAAAACTGAATTTTTCATAAAACTTAATTTTACCGCTTCTGTGAATGGAATTTCAAAAATCCGAGAGACACGGTTGATGTCAGTAAGTAAAATGTGGTTCAATGAGATGAAAGTAATTTTTGGTGAATAGTAACTTTTTACTTTTTTTTACCACGGTTAATAGTAAATAGGGTAACTAAGGGTAAATATGATATTACTATTACCCTAACACATGTCCTAATTCTATTGGATAAGTGTAATTCGACCAAAAACAACCTTATGAATATAATATGACCATTTAGGTCCACTTGGATTAGATTATGACATTTAATATTATATTATTTAATGAATAGTTAAAATAGTTAAAATCAATGTTTAATAACTAAAACATTTTTAATATGGGGTTATACATAAGATAAATTCGACTATAAATATTCATTAGAAAGATAAAAAGATTTCCTACATGATGATATTTTATTTATAATTTTTATACTTTAAATAAATTAATTTATTTATGACACAACGATGATGCAGTAATTACCCTTTTAAGGAAATATTAACATAATTGATGTTATAAATACTCAAATGAATGTAATTTGAGACTTTTTATGAATTCCACTAATTTTCTAGGTTACTATGATATATTAGTGTTGATTTAATCAACTTGGTTCGAACATATAATTCTGTTATGACTTTCACAAAAATCATATATCAAATAGTATCAAAACTGACACAAAATAGTTTTTAAATCAAATATTATATTATTAATTGTTATTTTATTCCTAAAAATCTAAGGTTCGGAAAAATGACTTAGATAAGGATATATGTATTAATAATATACAATTTGGGTTTCGTTTGTCATTTTATAGTAAGTTTATTAACCATATAGTGAAAGAAAACAAAAAGACACGGTAAAAGTTAAATTATTTAACTTAGAGTTAAATCTAATTGATAAGGTTAAAATAATACCCTAAACTTGTCTAAATCCTATTGGTTGATAGGATTTCGACCCATACCCACTTTAGCTTATAAATAAGACCCTTTGGAACCATTATAAACCGATTTTGACTTTAATATAAAATAATATTTTGAGATATTCCTAAGGTGCCCCTCTCCTCCCTTATAAAAGGACACCTCCTCCCCCTTCCTCCTCACACCAATTTGAGCACTCAAGCTCGGCCAACCCCTGACAAAATCTCTTCTCCACTTCCCTAGAAACATCCTAGAGGTTCTGGTCTTCCTCAAAGACCAATTTTAGTTCCCTAAGAGGAGGTCTCCAAAAGGCGCTTCAAAGAAGAGGTAATTACCGTTACCAATTCTTTCATCTTTATTTCTTCTTCCACTTCTTCTTCTTAGGTTGTTTCATTATGAAGTAATAACATCAGTATCACTCATATACTGATATGTTATTATATGTATGAAACAACCCTATTTCACCATCTATCCATCCTACGGAAAAATAAATCACCGCGCGTGCGTACGTACGGAATACCGTCTCCACGCCGTGGTGTAATCTATTTTCCACCACCACCTTACATGGATGGGTATAATGGTGTAAAGAATAACTATACATAGTTATTAAAACATCATATTGATTCTGATATATTGTATAATCCACTCCAATTCAATTCAATATTTATAGAAATGATATCATCGCTCGTGCGTACGTACGGAATACCGTCTCCACGACGCGATGAGATTCATTCTCCATGTTAACCATTTAAGAATGATTATAATGTATATATAAGAAATAATAATGAAATATATGACATTATAAAGCTACTGGATTTATGTATATATATACATATGTATGTCATCTACTTACTTCCATTTCAAGACAATAAGGAAAGGAAAACAGCATTCATGCGTACGTACGGACTACCGTCTCCATGAACGGTGCTTTTCATTTTATTTATCTACCTATTATATATATATATATACTGAATATATATGATATATAAATCATATTTTATATTCTGGAAGTAAGTAAATCATGATATAAGTAATAATGATGTCAAGAACAACAAGTCAAAACACCTACGATAAATGAAACGATTTTACCCAAAACGCTTCTTTAACATGGAATTTACAAAAGAACGGGAAATATAATGTCATAAGCGAACCATATATGATATCATAACAGTGAATATGATTCTGTAATAAGTCAATAACATTATTTAAACCATTATACAGGATCTTCGAACACGAACAAAGCAAATCGGACATAAGGTAAGGGAAATATCACATTCTCATTTTTATCCGAGATTGTTTATTCGTAAGTATTTACTGGGGTGTATTTTATCATCCACATCCATGTTTACTCAATATGTAATATTATTTCCATCCACCTAAAATTGTTTAAATCCATTTTTACCCTTCGGTGAGTTTTTAGTAATACGTATGAAAGGAATCTTTTGTCGTTTTTCGTACGAGGTACTTTTTGACTTTTCCGACAAAAGTACGAAAAATGTTTTTTTTAACTTATACGGAACGAACGGATTTATACTGTTTTATAAAGCCTTATTTTCATGAAGCTTCCTCTAAAAGATTTCATGACTATTTTCAATAAAATCTCTTTTAAAATTGCATGATGTTTTGTGAAAAGAAATTGATTTTGAAGAAGAAAGGATATTTTCCTCAAGAATTCAATTCAAGTGTTTTATCAAAATTATTTTCCATATAAGATAATAAAGGGTTCTGTCTATATCCATATTTTTACATCGATTTGACTATGTTGTGATGGAATTATGTTTATGAATTCCTTTATCTTATATGAATGGTTTTATGATGTCATGTTGTTTAAGAATCCCATTTTTATTACATGGGTTATGCAATGATGTATGATTTATGATTTTGTGGCACACATAAGAAAGGATTCATTAAGAGATGGGTGGGACCTATATCTCCCTCCAATGCATTGGGTAAAGATTTTATATCTCATGAGATAGACATGGCTGGAATGGTAGGTTATACTGGTTCAGTGAAACAGGACTGAAACGAGGATTACTCGATTCAGAAAGGGACTTTGTCCACTAAGATAGTCTTGGCAATGAGTCTTGACTAACAAGAAATGATTCTCTATGATTATGTGTGAATGCCACAAAGTTTCATGTTTTATGTTATGATTATTGTGATTACATTTCACTGCCATGATTTACCCCATGTTATGAAATTATGATCTCTTTTGCAGGTTAAGATTTCCAAAAGTTATGTGCTTATGTATATGATGTGATTGATATTTCTTTTGTTTACCCTTACTGAGCATTTGAGCTCACCCTTTTATGTTTTCTTTTCCCCAGGATATAAATAAAGGTTTTAGGTATAAAAAAAAGAAGATCTTTATGGGAGATGTTGAAGATCTTTCACCACGATTAGAAGATTGTAGTCCGAGTTTCCAAAGACACTAAACTATTACGGTCCTTGTGTGTGTGTTTTTTGTTATGTACTAAGTATTCCACAAAAGTAATGTAATGTCCATGTACGTCAAGCTTCGGGTCTCTACACCCCTCCCCTGGAACCACCTCCCCCCTGCTCCCCCACCCTGCACCCCCTTGCACCCATGCTCTTGGAAACCATCCTGCCCTACCCCCTCCTCACTACACCCGCTTCTCATGCCCCCCATGAAACCTCCACCCATGCACACCCCCACCCTACACCTTTAACCTGTCCCCCTAACTAAGCCCTTTGCCTCCCCCCTGATCCTACGGACCCCATTTCCCTCCCCCATACACCCCTCTTCTCCACCCCATCCCATTTATTTCTTTGGCAGAACTCCCTCTAGTATTTCTTCATTGGAAGGAATAATGGGTTCAAATGATTACATTTTCATACCATCCTCCTTATTTTAATCTCTTACCATACTATTTTGAACCACCTAATATTGAGTTAGATCTTCCAACATACCAAAACCTAGTTTTTGTGCTTTGACCTCCATATGCTCCACCATCTTTATTACGTGCTAAAAAATTGGTATCCACTTCCATTCATGATCGTGAGATTTTTTTACCATAATTAACCTTATTCTTTTGGTAGACCTTTCCAAACTACACCACCCTCTTACAAAACCCCCATGCCTCTTACACCCCCCCCCCCCGCACACCCTTCCCCCTGCCCCAACTCCTGTACATCCCATGCCCCTCACCCATTTCACCCCATGCTCCACATCCCCTTTTCACCCCGCATGCACCCTCCCCCCTTCCCCCTACACCCTCCACCCTTCTCCTCTACACCCCCTACACCCCTCACCCTACCCCATGCACCCTACACCCGCTCCTACACACCAATTCACCTCCCCTTTCAGCCCCTTCTCCAACCCTCCCACATTTCACCCGACATGTACCCACCCCTTATTGCAACCCCTCCCCTACCCTCTCCCTACACCTTGAACCCCCTTCTAGTCCTCCCCATATCATGTCCCACTACCAGTCCCCCCTCCAACACACCACATACTAGCCCACATGACTAGATCTGCAACAAATCTATTCAATCAGAACTAAATGAAATATTTACAAAAATAATGTTGTAGATGGGGACTAGAAGGTCACAATGTTGAGAAGCTCGGGGCCAAACAACTTCGAAATACTTGCTATATTGTGAAAAGAAACAATATTCAGAATAATTCAATAGTGTAGTCATGCAATACAAATGATTTCCAAAAGACATGGGATAAGCCCAATGAATTTGGAAAACCAAAAAAAATAATTTTCTTGGTTTGGACTGAACAATTTTCCAGAACAAAACCAATAGAGTATCCATAAGTTAGGGATAATAATCAAGGAAAATAGGTGACTAATATTTCACCAACAAGTGTTACCTTAAAATCTGAGATGGAAGAACCAACTCTTCATGAGGTGCCAATCCATGGGAGGAAAATATGTCCATAATCTATAAAAGCTATCAATAATGAAGAGTGCATATCCCATGTTGATCATAGAAATAAGAATAATGTAAGGATGGGAGGAAATTCCCACCATTAGTGTATCTTTTAAATAATCAAGAGGTCCCCCCCTCATTCCTATTTTTTTTATTTTTGATCTAATAATTAGAAAATTAAATCAGTTAGATGGGTACTTTAAAAATTCAAATCAAAGGAGAAAGTCCAGCTCAATAAAAAATTATGATATTTTGATGGAGTTCTAATGTTTTAAATCTACCATGATGAATAGGATGAGTAAGAATCCCTTTTGGGGGTTCTTTCATAAGATGGTGTAGTCAAACATCAAAGAGGTGAAGACCATTTGAATGTTTGGAAGAGAATTAAAGAAGATTAGAGTGGAAGGGTAATGTTTTGGAGAAGTTTTTTTGTTTAGAGACAATTGTGTTTCATGGGAAAACATCAAGTCAGGATAGTCTAACATTAGTTTAATGTTTGGGGAAGTCAAAACATATCACAGAAGAATTCATACAGTCATGTCGTGATTTGGTTTCTGAATTGTGAGGATGCATGATTCGGTCTTTCATGACATGAAGATCATAGTGAAATGGTTTTTCCATAAAATTTTGAGTTCTTGTTGTTTGGTATGGAATAATATGTTTCTTCTTGAGGGAACAAAATTATACAGGGAAGACATTGATCACACTTCAATTTTTCCATGTCACATGAAAAATCAATTTTTACAAGAAACAGGTAATTGCCTCATGTAGATATTATTGCAAAAACTTTTGGTCACATCACGGTGTATTTGGACGTTAAAATTAAATTCACCTTAGTATTTGAGGTTTGAGAGGTCGTATTGAAATGGATATGGATCACACAACAATTCTATTAGGATTCAAGTAGTTGGGATATAACCAGTTTTTTGAAACTGTCATATCACGCCACAATGTACCTTGTTGGATGCACACTCAAATGGAAAGTGTGGTTAAATAGTAGTATTAAAAATTGATTCATCCATAAGTTTGATGTCCATACAGAAGGAATAGAAAACCGAAGCAAAAAAGTATAAATATAGAAAAAACAGAAACATACAAATTAATCTCCCCACTACCCTAGTCTCCCTATACTATAAAGAAAACCACGTAGCCACATCCAGTGCCCTACTGAACCCCTTAATAGATTATAACTACCCTTAATCTGTAGAATACAGTAAAAGTCCTATGTGGAAGATGTGATAATAATAATAAAATAAAATCTAAACTTCTACATTCCTGTTTTGTTGTGAGTAATTTTATCTATAGCCTATTGTATTTTGTTGTAGAAACTTAATGAAATTGTGGAAGCACACATTGATTGGAGAATGTCTGGAAAACTATTGTCATTAATTCACAACATTAATTATAAAAAAATAATGATATGATAATGAGAACTTTTTCAATGATTTTTATATTCAGGATGATTATCTAAGAAGTCCATCCTCTCGCATTTTGAAAACACATGGACTATATGTTTCAATTTTAATCAATGTGGTAAAAGGAGTGATAAATGATTTTTTAATTTAGTTATGAATGCATAAAATCTAAATAAATAATGATGGCCATAATAGTGAATTAATGAAACATGTCTACATTGAGAAGATATGAAATTCATAATTATGAATTCACTATACATAAATATTATCATATTCTAAATTAAGATAAAAGCATAAACAAATGCATATATTTGAAAATGTATACAAATAACACAGTTTGGAAGGGAATCTTGAACAAATCAAAATCAAAAATATTTTTTATATTATAATAAATATGGATATTGAATAAATCCAAATTATCAATGACATAATATAATAATAAAATACTTGTTTAGAAATCATTGTTTTATCATAAATAAAGATGCATTGAATTGGAATCCTCTATAAGCCCAAGAAACCCAATACCCCATGGTTAAACCATCTAAAACTAGAAATAAAACCCAAACCCCATTGCACATAGCACCCCCTGCAGTAGCCCCCCACCCTGTACCAGCACCCCCACCCCTGCTCATGCACACCCTCATTCCCCAATTTCACCCATTCCATCCACTTTGCATGCCCCATCCCCCATGCACCCCATTCCCCCTCCTCACAGCACACCCCACTTACACCTCCTCCTCCTCACCCTGCCCCATTTATAGCCTTCATCCTCCCCCTTCCCCTGCACCCTCCCACCTTGCACCCCACCAGAACCCTCCCCCATCCTATTCCCCAACAAACACCCCTCCCCCACCCCCTACCCCAACCCCTAGAGACCCCTTGCACCCTCCCCCACTCCTGAGACCTTGCACACCCTGATGCACACTCCCCCCCCCTTCGCACCCCACATAACCCCCCCCCCCCTCTCGTACAACCCCCTTGCACCCTCCCCACTCCCCCTTCCCCTGCAGACCCCCCACACCCTACCCCATCCCCTCCCCCAACACCTAAAAACCCCCTCCACCCTCCCTCATTCCCCTCCAAACCCGATGTCCACTTCGTTTTTTAAAATTTTGAAAACATATGTTAGAAAATGTAGAAAGTATTAAATACTTAATAAGGGAAATAACTACTTGAATTGAGGAACTAATGCATGTTATCCATGTAATGTGACATGTTTTCATAGCCTTCCTTCCAAAAGAAACACAGTTTTAACATTCTTGTCTTTCACAGTCTCTCCCTTAACTGCAACATCGTGTTGATGGAGGACATGTTATTAGATGGGTAAAATTAAACTGAAATGTAAAGAACAAACTGAAGTCTAACTCACCCAATGAATTATCTTAGGCTTATATATCAATCTTTATTAGAGGGACTCCTCCACAATCATCATGTATTTCTCTACATTCGTGTTCTGAGCGACTAAGTACCACTTTAAGAAATCATCCGTTCCGTACTATTTTCTACCCCCATATAAAGGCCCAAACTCTCTTTTCAGCTCTTTCACCTAAATATATTCAAATAAAACAAAATATATGATCATTGAAACTAAAAAAGGGGCTACCTCAATCAAAAAATGGAAAATTGGACTACAAATAGTCGGCGGTGCACCAGATGAGATAGAGGGGATGCCTTAGGGCTGCATCGGTGAAGATGTATGATTGTTTCATCAAAGGATACTAGAATTAAATATAATGGTAATTAAACTTAAATTGTTAATAAACAAATATAAATCATAATATAATAATTAAATATATGTAGAAATAGAAAGAATCAATGAAATACAATTCAATATTAGAATAATCAATACCTCATTGCGTAATAAAATTATCATATATTAACAATCCAGAAATTCAATTATTATCTATAGTGAGTCTAAATATAAGTATTATCACATAAATGATAACCCTCATCCACACCTCATATATAAACACCATCACTACATCTCACACCACCATCATCTTCATCAAAATATGCATTGATAATAGCACAGGAAGCAGCCCCAGCATCGGCACCAACATTGACACTGGGTTCGTCTCCAGATTCAGCTATAGAAAATGAATATACATTCCAATAACACATCGACATAAAATAGGAATCAACTAGTGTATCCTTTTATGGTGAAATTTTAGAATAAATTAAAGAAATAACTTTTATCATAATTTCAGTTATATCCTTTTCGGATTTTTTGAGTTTCTTTATTGATTGCAGCATTAATTGGTTTCACTATAACCAAACTAGAACCTGTACTCATAGAAAGTTTTCCATTAAACTAGTATCACGATGGTACAATCTTCCTCATAGGACGACAACACACTCTACCCTGATTCTAATTTCCTTACACCTGAGATAGATTATCATTAGGACACAAATTTTCAGGTTCTTTTTCATCCAAAGCCTCCAAATCATTCTGTTGATTAATATATAACATAAATTAAAATGATAAAAAAATATACACAATTAAATTCAGTCAAAATAATAGAAATATAAATAACATAAAATTTCCTTCCCAATGTTGGTATTTGGCACAATACCATCTTTGTTTTTTTCTTCTTGTACAAATCAATGTAGTGTGACGAACGTAGACCTCGATATTCAATGCATTTTTCATTAAAAATGGAATAAATCAAAATTGGTAGTCAAAAAATTACAAAAATTAAATATAAATATTTTAAATGATAAATTACATTTTTTTTCTCCTGATCTGGGAGTAAAGTGTGTCCATGAGTATAAATGTGTTTCATTCTACTCTTCTTTCTTTTATTTCTGTCTGATTTCTTTTATAAATAAATAATTATACAATTTCAATCATATAAGTAAAACTTGTTTTAAATTAAATAAATGTATATATATATATAGAAAATACCTTAATCTTTGGACTATCCTGATAGCCAATCATCTCATTTTATAGTGATATTGGGAAATAATGAGTCTCTGGTACATATTTAGGTTCCGCACCAACTCAATTTTTTCAAAAAAGACAAAATTCATACTTGTACGCTTGCAAAATTATTCTTAAATTCATTAACCTTGTAGCCTTGCCATTTTTCCATCAGTAAATGCATATCGAAGTTGAAATCGACAAAATATTAGTTAATAAAGTAATATAAATTAATATATATAAAAGGTGATTAAAATTGCATACCCAGATCTCTACCCATGCATTTTCCATTATATTTTCTTCAACTTCCCTCAAGAATATTGGTTTAAAAAAGACATATATTGTTGTGCCTATTAAGTGTGACTATTATTATGTTACAATATATACCATTTTTTATTTATAACATCATCCTTATTGAATTTAACCATGATTTCCGTGTGTCAATTCTAGGCCTCTGGAATTTTTGTGCATCCTCGTCGTCTGGTGGAGGCAGGATCTAGTCATGAAAAAAATAATAAAGGAAAATAATAAATATAAATTTATCATTAATCACTAAGTGTAATGTTTAAACACATACTGGTAGATGGGGGAACTATTGACCCCTATAGTGCTATGCCTAGAGGGGGAGTAGCCTCTATGGTAGTTGGAATATCTACAGTAGGAGTACTCTGTACAGTAGATGACGATAAGTGTAATGATGGAGGGATAAAACCTAATTTATAACCTTGTACAGATGAGGGTGGATATGGATATGGATTTGGAGGTGTGATATATGGGGGCATTGTTCACTTAACAATGGATGGTGGGAATGGAAAATAAGGAGGTATGGGAGTCTGAGAACTACTATCTGATGTGGGGGAGACCACAAAGGGATAGGTAAAAGGTCGGTGTGGATAACATAGGGGTGGAATAATGGTAGGATGACCTCCTAGTGACTCAAGTGGAATAATAGCAGGCTTGAGTGTAAAATTAGTACCCCCTCCATACTATCAGCCTCAACAATATAATCCAATTGTCTCCTCGGCCATGTAGACTAAAATAATGTAGATGATAAAATAAAATGAACGATAACAAGATAAATAATATGAAATGCCAAAATATTCAAACATAAATTGTACATATTATGTTGAACAGAAGAGACATATGTTTTTCATTTCACAATATTATTAAATTTCGTAAAGTATAATCATATTCAGACATTTGGACCTAGAAATTTTAAATAATATTCTAAAATAAATAGAAATAATGAAAAATGTAAAATAATATAGTTGTCTCACAAAACAATAAGATACATTTTCATGCATGATATTAATATTGATAAAATATCAAAACGTTTCTATATTCATGAATTATGAGAGATGGTCTTAAACATAAATTGGTAAGACTATAATTAGTTGTGTATTTGAAAATGGTATAAAATATACAATGTAGTTTTTCATCATGTATGGATGTTTAAAAACACATAGAATATAGAGATAATGTCAGGTAAATAAGTGAAAATGTTTCAACGCTATGTGTGCTCTGTGAAAATTATTGGTTCACAATTTTTTCTAGCAATTGAATCATCTATGTCATCAAATGAATCATTTGAATAAATACCAATAGGTTCATCCACAACATCATCGTCATCCATGACTTCATCAAAAATATATCTAGGATTGACATCGACAATAGAACCAAATTATTGTTGTAAGGGGTCAGTTACTTAAAACGCATCTCAATCCTATAAGACAAGAACATAAGGTTCCTCAATATGTAGCTGGTGGCTCATATAAAAAATTCTAAATCCATAGTTATCAATATGAATTACTTGTCATGTCATTGAATAAAACCACTTTCATTTCATCATTGTATCACTACATTGTTCATAGTAATATAATAAAATGAATCTTTCAATAACACCATAATATGATATATTTTCTAATCGAGGTTTTTTGTCTGATGCACTCACATAAAAATCAGTTGGGGTGCTTATCGCGACAATAGCATGCTGTGTTGCCACTTTTTTCAAAACTATTTATAAAAAATTTCAATCCATTCACAACCATTTCTTTACAATCATGTACCACATCATTTGGAAAAAAGGACATCATTCTTACTTCATCAGATATTTAATTCCCTAGTAGAGTTAAAACCCAAAAGATACCAACATCAAATATTAAACAAAGACTTGTGATTTTGTAATGAGAAAAAAATAAATTACATTTTAATTTAACCAAGCATCAAATTATTTGTTATACAACTGTAACTTACTTTTAATAGATAGATAGTGAAGCCTCATTTTTAAAATTTCTAAATGTTCTCTATTACTATGAGAGATTTAAAATGTCAGAAGATATGAAGAAATCACACAATGAAAAAAATTAATTTTTATTTGTCAACTTCCTTTATATAATCATCAAGAACAGCATAGTTGACTAATACTGTATGATGATCCATTTAACACTCTTCCCTGCTTAAAGTACACAATGAGTATGATCCAGATAGCCCCACTATTTGGGGAAGTGAAGGAAATGAAAGCTCAATAAGATCATAATGCCCATCTTTCATTCTCATTAGTCGATTAGACATCGTAGTGGCGTTAGATAAGTATGATGAACCAAAATCCATGCATTATTTTCCTAAATAGCATTTCACAAAAGAGCCTTCGGGATGGTATATCTTTCTCACATAATATTTCAATTTAAAAATCAGTATTTCTATTGGATACTTTCACTAACTCAAAATAAGACCACCAAAAAGAAATTCTCTGAGAAGATGCACAGTCAGATTTAACCTACTTGTGAAAAATGATGGTGGGAAGATTTTCACCAAGTTTCAATGAATAATTGTTTCATCTCTCTGAAATTTCTTAAAAAAATTTTTGATCAGTTTCTTGGAAAAATTATCAATTAAAATGACATAACATAATAACAGTAACACAAGAATTATGTGAATGTAAATGCCAAATGGAAATAAGAATAAAATCCTATAACAATACATGGTATTTATTGGTCTTAAGAGATTTTAGATTTACATATGTTGTAATCACCCAATTCAGAATATTACATGAATAACCATCTAAAACCTTTATTATTTCCCAGACCAAAAGAAATTGTTTCTTCTCCACATTTTTCATTGAATAACAGGAAAAAGATACTTTCCACTTATTTTGACCAATTAGCTCAGGATTATGTTATTCTCTTATACCCCAATCCATAAAATCATAACAATAATACAAATCCACTTATGTTTTTTCCTTTTTCATTTAAAATAGTAGAAAGTAAATCTCACAAATATTTGTCTTGATATGAATTACATTCAAAAAATGAAAAAATAAATTTGATGTACAATACGTTTACTCTAAGAAAATGATTTTCAATCTCTAATTTCTATTGGAATTTGAATTTACTTTCTTTAAATTTAAAATATTTGAATTAATTTTTCTAAAAATATATCTCAAATCATCGAGTTCTTTAATAATATCATTTTTAGAAATTTGTTGAGGTGTCTCATCTGTCTTGACGGTATTATCGAACTGTCTCCAATTTTTCTTGTATGAATGATCCATCGGTAGGAATCACTAATACCCTATAAAGATGAAAGTTCATAAAAACATTAATAATTGGGAATGTGTTTTTTTCATAAAAATATGGATGGTTAATTTACCATTAGTAATCCAACAATACATCATTCCATTGGAAGGGAAATCATTTATTGTCTATAATAAATTTTCATGAAACATAAATTACTCTTTCTAGAATGAATCTTACACTTGAGCACCAATAATCTAAAGGTAATTTAACTCCTATATTAATGGCTTAATGTATAAATCAATATCTTGTCAAGGATCACTATGTCCAGATATCTATATTATCCTAATAGTAAACATCGCCTTCATACACTTCCATGAGGGAATGTTATAAATGTGAATGAAAATAGTAAAAGCACTGTGTGCAGTATGCATATGGTGAAATGGGTTGAAACCATCAGAGGATAATCTCAATATAACATTTTTTATGTTAGCTAAAAAATCAGGATATAACTTATCAAATTTCATCCAAGTAAACCCATTTGAAGGATGCACTATTTCACAATTATCCTTATTTCTCTCATCT
Source organism: Viscum album (assembly GCA_963277665.1). Lineage (NCBI taxonomy): Eukaryota > Viridiplantae > Streptophyta > Magnoliopsida > Santalales > Viscaceae > Viscum > Viscum album. Next base: position 791,389,963 of record OY728166.1, read on the forward strand.
TCATGCAATCTCAGATTGTTTTTCATTTTTTCTAAAATTAAATGTTTTTAATTCCTGGAAATTAAAGGGAAGTGCAACATCACATTCTATTGTATGCAAGATTGAGTTCCGTATTTATTAGTATTTACTCTTAATGTGCCACACTATTTTCATTTACTGAACTAAGAATTTTCCTTCCAGAACAAACAACAATATTTGGGTAAAGAATGAATCTTAACAGATGAAAATACAAATTTTTCAACCAACTCTAATTCCATGTACTAATTTTTAGGAATACATGTATCATAAGATATTAAATCTATAATAAATGTAATGACATAGTTGTCCGATGTATTACTAAATCCATACATTGTTTTCCCATGATATAATATCATTAAAACTCATGTTTTTCAATTTTTTTAATTTCCTGATATACTAGGGTATTTTCACCTCCCATAATTTTTAGATCGCTCTCAATTTCATCATCCTTATTAATTTACAAAAACTATGTTACATTATTCATTTCTTCAAGAACGGGATAACATGGGGAGATGGCTTCAGAAAGAAATGGAAACCGATTATATGTCATATTTTTCATACTAATCATTTCCATTGAATCGATGTCACTCACCACATGTGCTTTTTTTTCCATTGTGATGCCACACATGATAATTTTTTGGGAATCCATGTCTTGTAATATGGTAACTCACTTCCTAATGATTAATATATGGTCTTACAATGGAATCAAAACACTGGAATCGAATCAATCCCCCATCTGAATCATTAGCAGATGAAAAGTCCCAAAAATAACATAACTTATTTTGAAATTCATCAAGGATATGATCAATAATGTACATATAGTATATATCAATTATAATTAATATAAACATAAATTAAATAAATAATCTATGAAATCACTTAAAATAATATGTATTGTTTCATAATGTATCAAGTAACAATGAATAATATGTTGATAAAAAATCAGAACAAATATTATGGTTTTAATAATTATTAAATGTTTTAAATTATAAGAAATCATGAGAAGTCACACATAAGTTCCATGAATTTGGATTGATTATAGTAACAAGAGTTTATAAGAAACTTAATATATAATAATAATCAAAGTTCAAAAGGGTATGTATATATTCACAATGAGTTGTGGTGCTAATTCTACAAATATTTAATGGAATTTTCAGACATTTTGAAAATATAAACCATATCTTGAACCATAGTATGTAGAAAGACACAAATACACAATAATGTGTAGAAGGAAACTATTTCATTTTTTTATTTATAATCATGGAGTATAACACTACATCATAGTGAAAAAGTAATGTACTCACAAATGAGTGGTTTCTTGATTATGGTTATGATACTGCAGATGTTTTTTTTTGGATTAAGGAATGCACTCACTAAAGAGTGATTTCGTAATTTAGGCTACTATTTTCACATGTTTCTCTATATAGAGTCATTATTTGAGTTTTTTTGGGGTTATAAGGGGATGTACTATTAGGGTATAATATGATTTCTGAGTTTTATGTATGAGTTTTTCCCTAATATAATTAGATGACTGGTATTTTATGATTCTTCTAATTTTTATTAAAGGTTGCAGCCGAAGACTCATTTATTATTAAAGAAAAGAAAAGACCACATTAACTTAGAAGTTGGAGACCCATTAAATGGCTCGAAGGCCCAGTGGGCATTTAGCTTATTACGTGGCACATACGCCCATTGTTTTGGCCCAAGGCCCATTCAGTGAATAATACTGCTACATTAACCACACTACTACATTACCGCATTGTAACCACCACTGCTACAGTGACTTGCCACCGCTATAGTCTTCACCACTGCTAAAGTACCGCCACTAAAAAAATGGGCCTAGATATTCAAGAAAAATATTGATATATCTTTAGGTCGTAATTACAAAGAAGTTAGATATGTAATGTCTCAAAGAATGTAATTGTAGGATCCAGAGTAAATTGAATTTATTTGTTGAATGGGAAGACCCATTCAAGGAAACTATGAAGGGTGTATGTGAGTAATAATGATAACACCCTATAATGGAATAACTGATTGGGGTATGAAATCACATGGATATATGGGAATTTGTAAAATAGTGTATTTTTGAATCTATTACACCAAGGAATATCTTATTTTATGAATAATAAATTTTCATTAACTCCATGAGGGTTAGTTTTTGTAGGTCTTAATTAAATAATTATCAATCATTATAGTATGGAATTTTTAATTTATAGGGAACTTCTAGAACAACATATCATGGCGGAGGTTCATATTCGATTACCATAATATAATAATACTTTAAAAAAGTGAGTATCAATATAGAAAAAATTTGGATGTTTCTTAAGCCATTAAATCATGTAAACCCCTTATCCAAAACCATTCCAGAATGAAAATTAAAGTCATGGGAATAGATATTGGACTTGATTACTCATTTTATAAGTTTATTGAGGCCATCATAACCAATGGTATAGAAAAAACTATACATTCAGGGAAACAACCCAATAGAATGGAACTGATGGGAGCTTGAATAGAAATATTCTTCAGTGAGTCTGAAGCATTATTGTAATCATTGAGTGGTCCAAAACATATTGTGTAGATTTTTGACTATAAAAGTGTACCTGATTAATAGTTTACCAAATACATCTAGTCAGTTTGAACCTTTCTACTAAATTTGGATTGTTAAACCACCTTCCCATGACAACATATAAATATATCAGTTTACTTCCAACCCCCACATTAAATCTATGATGTTTGAAAAAAATTGAATATTATGTTTTTATAGAAATTTATGATTAACACTCCCTCCTAGAGACCCCCACCCTCTTAGACCCCCCCCCCCTCTTGGACACCACTCTACCTCCCTCCATGACACCCCTCCCTCTTGGACACCCCTCCCCTCCCTCTTGGACCCCCTCCCTCCAAGATCCCCTCCTTGTGTCCACCTGGACACCCCCTCCCTCATAGACACCCCCTAGATAGATCCTCCCTCTTGGACACCCCTCCCCTCCCTCTTTGACACCCCCACCCTTCACCTTGTACGCCCCTCCCCCTGGACACCCCCACCAATCATCCTGGACACCCCCACCCTCCCTCCTAGACACCCCACCCCCAGCAGACCCCCACCTCCCCATAACTATATTTTTAAAATTTAAATTAAAGGAAAATTGATTTTCTATTCCATGGGTAAAGTGGAAATGAACAAATATCAATGTGAAATAATATTGTTTCTACTATTTATACTATAAAAATTAAAAATGTGTTCAAATTCATTTCCTTCATCCACTAATTTTTAAGTAAGTGAAATATAATTATTTCTTTTATTAACATTTTATCAAACACACATTGTATTAGTTACATTCAACTAGTGAACATTAAAACATAGAAACATTGATATTTTTATGTGTTTAAACAAGCTTATAAATATCGAAAATATACAATATCAAAAAATAGTTATAAAAAACAAAGAAATAAATCATAAGATATTTTTTACTGATAATTTTGGATTACATTAAACTCTATATTCCAGTTAATCTTGAGAAAAATATCATCTCACCTTTTTTAATTATACCACGTTATTATATATTTTATATCAAATGTAATTGAAATAATAATAATTCTATGTGATACTAATTTATGTGTAATTATCATATAATTATATGTTGTTTTACAAACTACTCTAAAAAATTACACTAGAAATACAAGAAAACATTTGAGGAAATACAAAATGACACATAATATAGTGCACAAGTGTGATGGATATACTAAAAAAGAAAACCGGAAAAGAATAATGATTTGGATTTCATTTATGAATTATAATGTATGTATACAGTTTCCAAACTCCATGCCTATTGTTCTACATGCCAGGAAATTTGGGTCCACATGACTCATGGTCATGTAGTACACATCAACTAACCCTTTATGGACTCACATTCCATGTATACCTAATTAAAACATTGTGTATCAGTAATATAAACAGCTCATGTCTGATTTGAATATGTACTGACAAACCCATGAGTCATACATGATGTATTCATAGGGGAGACATGCCATGTATCCTAGAGGGATAGGACTTGGGATACAATGTGTAATGTTGAGAGAATGTTTTGAGGAACATATTGTGTTATCATAATAAGAAATCATATATGAAATAACTGTATGACTAGGAAATTTCTTAGGAATAACCAAACCCTCAAATTAATTCATTATACTGGATCAAACTGGGTCAAAACAGATGGATATATTCACTCAATCGTAGTAAGAATTCAACGTGAAATTAATAAATGTAATGGAATCTCAAGTAGGAGGATGACCATGGGGATGGGGTGGATATGTAAGAGGTGCGTGGGAGTAGGATGTGGGGAGGACACATTGGAGCAGCGTTAATATGGGGGGGACGAGGTGTCCCTTGTTCGGTGGCAGCTTTGGGTAGGAGGGATGGATATGATAGCTCCGGGTGGGGTTGCCTCATTCGGTGCAGTGAGGGGCAGCGTTGCGAGGGGATGAGGATGGTGAAATATCATGAAGGCCATCGGGGAACCATCTGGGGATGAGGATTAGGGATAGGAGAGGTCACGGCAACCATCAGGGAACCATCAGGGAACCATTGGGGGTTAAAAATTGGGGAGAGGTGGTCACAATGGCCATCAGGGAAGAAGGGTCACACCACAAGGATGATAGGGCGTGAAGGCCATCATGGAAGAAGGGTCACACCACGAATATTAGGAAACACGATTAGACCCTACTGCTACAAATATATTTTTATGTGTGGTTATAAATTAACCTATAGCCACACAACTCTATAATTGTTGCTATAGGTCTGGGGATATAGGTCTTTTTTCTAATGGTGTATATTTCCTATCATTATCAATGAAAAGGAAATTTCAATTAGGGGGATTTAATTCATCGGTAATAATCAAAAAATTATTCTTTAAATATAAAAGGATAAAATCTCTATGGAAAAGTATATCCTAACTTTTGATTCCCAAGGTTTCAATCTATGTTATCCATGATATATTTCTATGAATATATTTTTATAGGAATTTTTGTTCCCTTAACAATGGTTTAGAATGATCAATTTACTTTTCTGATGCATATCCCCTGGGAGTATTAGACTATGGGTGCAGTAAGGCATGTTTTCATCTACCAGGTTACCCTATTTTAGGTCCAAAAAACCTTTTAAGATTTGTTACTCCTAGATATATCTATTCCAAAACCACATCCACATGTATCATCCCTATATGGATGTATTTTCATGATAATCTACATACCCCATATTTACCATAATTTAGGGATGTTTTCATGGGCTTTGTATTATCCCTAAGGTTACTACTAATGTTCTCTATTCATTATCTCAATAAATAACTTCACTTTTCATTTGATACCTACTATAGAGAGCCTATCATTTTACACACATAATTACATGGTTTTATTCATAATTAAATATAATCTTAATATCCTTGGATCCTAAAGTATGGTGTCTTAAGGTATTAGGAAAATAATTAAACATGATAAAAAACCCATATTTTTTAATCTCTACATTGATATCCTAACATCCATTGTGCTCAAACATATTCATAGTATAACCTAGGTATAACAAGAACAATGGGGTGGGCCAAAAATCCTACTAAGGGAATAACTGTAATAATAAATCATAGCACATGGGTTAGAATGCATGGAATAAGGATATTAAAAGTCATGGAACATTATCTATGAATTATTATTATATTAAACATGGGATCATATTGTCCTGGAATCATAGTAATGTGGATGAAACATAAAACATAACATTAGCACATGTCAAGGATTTTTGCACGTACAAGATCATGAGTCTAGCCTGACCACTAAGATTGTTTCACATGGAACACGAGTCAAGGATTTCCACAATGACTGTTTCACACGATTTATCTTGAGAATAAACTTTCACCAATTAATTAGAGCACTATATGGGTTCACCCATAATAATATGTTCAATAATATTATTTCAACCTAAATAATCACAATTATGTATTCAAAACATAATGGTTACCCATGGAAATAAATGGCTATCATAATCATGTCATAATGCATTAAAAATTTTCATATCATAAAAGTTTCAATGAAAAATGATTTTAAGACATACATGGATAGTCATCGGGTAAAATAGGAATAGATCGTGATAAATGATGTTAATCTTAAGTAATAACATGTAAAATGAGTATTTAAGTATCATTAGAATTAAAAAAATTAGTGTGGTTTAAGGAAAATATTGAAGATCTTTTTAAACAGAATATGGCATAAACTTTTATATAAAACCAGAACTGAACTAAGAAGGTTTTCATAATAAAAACGTTATTTTAGAAAATAGATGGATTCTAGAAATATTTTATTGAGTTAACTTAAGAATATGTAAGAGTCCCAGATGTTCCCTTAAATCAGGCATGATTATAGGTAATAGAAGAGTAGGGAACCTTTTAAAAACATGAAATTTCACAAAACAAATGATGATAGAATCATGATACATGAGTTTGGAACATATAACAATATTTTTTAATATTTCCATAAAATGAAAATATAATATCATTTTGGGTAAAAATATTAGAAAATAACCTGAAGGGGTAATGGTGTTTCAGGTTGAATCCCTTACCTTATGCTTGATTGGGTTCTTCACTTGATCTTAATGTCTTACATAATCATATTATATTCATTGATTAATAATTCTAGATCCTTTTAACATTAATTTATTTATTAAAACTTAATTAAGTTCATGTATGTGGTTTTTATGGGAAAAGAGATTCAATTTAATTTCGTGGGAGAGTTGGTTTTCTTGGTTTCCATTATCAGATTACTTGTATACATATTGCAAGGGTCATGTAATGTTGGGTTAATTATACATAATTGATAAATTTTGTTGTTACAGATCTTAAAGTGGTTAAATGATCTTATATCATATATTTTTATGATATGAGGAAGAATAATTATTTAAATAGTTAATGATAATCGATTGGGTTTATTTTTGGGGTTTTTCGATAACACTGAATCCATTTTGCGTTATAAATTAATATAATGTATAAAAAATTACTTCAGATAATTAAATAAGGTATAATAAATATATTATAATCTATTTGAACAATAAAAATGGTTTCATGACCATACATGATGGAGGTAATAGAAATTTAAAACATAACACCCTTCAATGTGATAAATTAACACATCACAGATGGTGTTTTCAATTTTAATATACATGGAAGGGGAGGACAGATGATGATGAATTATTCCGTTAGCATTACAAAATCCCATTATATGTATAGTACTAGATTTGTCATAGAATTTGGATGAGGGGAGGTATAGAGAGAATAAAAAATTCTGATATTTATTAGAAAATAAAATAAATAGAAAGAGGAATTTACCTCTTTAATTTATCCTCTATGAGAGCTGCCTTTGAGAGGATGTTTTGGTCTTTTGGTGAGACCAAGAGCTGTTGGATGTGTGGTAGGGGAAATGAAATATATTTTAGTATACTTTTTATAATGCACAAGTCCATATAAGTGTGAGGATTAGAGTTGGAGAGGGGAGGTATTTATAATGGAGGAGAGGGGTGTTTTCTCAATATTTAATTCAATAATTTATTATATAGCTGAAGACAATAAATAGTAATGATTCATGAGATTTTCCAGAGTAACAAGATAATGTACTTTGAATTAATGGTCACTAACATCGTCCATGAATCAAGCATTACTAAAAAATTCATTTATTTACATACACTCTAAATTACCGTATTTTACTATTCTCATAAAATTCATGTATTTCAAAAAAATCCAAAAAATTCCCCTGAACCATTTTTCAATGAATAGATTTTTAAAATTGAGTTCCATTTTATAAAAATAATTTTCAAAATATGATAAATTAAAATTTTAAATGAAATCATAATTTATTTGAAAAATACATATTTTAAAATTATTACTCATTTTGTAACACATGGAATAATGAAGTGATGCATTATAATGTAATCATATAATCACAAGATATCACAAATAATACTTTTTTAATATATTTTATTTTAAATTATAAAATTAGTAATAAAATTATCATTAAATATTTATGAAGTTAAAAAAATACAAACACTAAATTAGTAATTTTTAAAACATTTAATTACATATAATATCATATAATTATATCCTATTGTCATTTATAAGAATGAAAAATTTTATTTATACATTCATTGGTGGGGAAAGTATTCAATTGTCCAGTTTACTATTTATTATGGTCACATTACAATTCCAAAGGTGTGGTTACTATTTCATCGGTATAGGTACTTTAGGTTTTAAAAAAAACCTTTTATTTTATTCATTAATCATCTAAGAATTTTGTGTTTTATTATTAATTTTATATTATGTGTGTATACTATAATAACTAATTTAATAAGGGATTTCTATTGGTAACACTTTGTGTCATTACACAATGGAACTCCCTGAGATTTTATGAGACATATGCTTTTTAATTAAATTGATGTATTGTGTTGTACACCACACCAATATTAGCTTGCACAGTAAGCAACACCATATTAGCTTTCCTTATATGCAACATTATTATTGGCTTGTGTTGTACACAAGAATGACCTTCCTCGATAGCTCGCGTTGTACGCCATACCAAGTTTCACTAAAAAATGATATATTATTAAAATATTTTTATTTAATCGGATATAAACTACCTGATATTAATTTTATTAACCACATTTTTAATTTTATATAACATTAGATTACATCTAAAACATTTTCTAGAACATGATATGTGAACAAAATATATTTTTTTGTATAATAGAAGTAATTTTAAAAAAAATTATGTTTTGTCCCCTTTTGATAGCACATTAATTTTAAATATAGTTTTCAATAATTTTATATATTCAATTTTACAAAATCAACATCTTATTTGGAATGAGGACATAAAAAATTAACTTGGTTGAAATTTTTGTATTCTTCTGTTGAAATTTAGATTTGGATTAATTGTGAAAAATACTGCATTTTAATTTGAAACTTCCTTTTAATATAATTTATTTATATAGTTATATTATATTTTTAATTTTCTTTAAAGTGTAATTGGAATAATGTTTAATAATTTAATATAATTTTTTTCTTTGGGAGTAATTTTAGTTTTATATTTGACATAAATACATGTCAACCTTTTGATAGTTATTACATTTTAAAAACTCACTTTTTGGTTTTGGAAACATGAATTAATTCTAAATTAATTACTGAAAATTCTATGTTTTCAATTTGGAAAAGTGGATTCTATATTTGGAATGATATTTTTTAAATTGTGTAAATAGGTACCTGTTATTTTTTGGACATTATGAATAGTAATTACAGTAATTATTTTATTTACCATGGTTAAAAGGTAAATCTAGTAAATAAAGGTAAACAAATAGTATTATAACAATATAACCTACCTTAACACATGTACTAATCCTATTAGATACGATATTTCTAACATGGGCACCTTTGGTTCTATTTTGGAACCCTATTTATTCACATAGATGTGAAAATGATATTTTATAAAAATTATTTTAAAGTCAAGATAATTATAACCTAAACATGTATATTTTACTAAATAGATTTTAATACAGGGTTAAATAACTATTATCTATTTCTTTAAATAGTCATTAGAAATATAAATATATTTCCTACATAATGGTAATTTATTTATAATTTGTATCCTATAGATAAATATATTTATTTATGACACAATTAAGATGTATTGATTACCTTATTAATGAAAGATTCTACAGAAATAATTTATAAATATTAAAATAAATTTTATTTAACATATTTATACATTACACATTTTTTTTGACGACATTGAAATATTAGGGAAGATTTAATTTCTTCAGTTTTAAGGAATAAGGTTGTTATGAATTTTTAAAAAAGTCAATAATGAATAGTGTCCCAAATTCACAAAATTCATAACTTAGAACATAAAATTGTTTTTCAATGATATTAAATTAATAATAATCTAAGATTTATCCAAATGGATAATATAAGTCCAAATATTTCATAAATAAACTTTTTTGGTCATTTTACATGATCTTGTAATTAAATTAACCCACAATGTATAAATACAATGATATCAGGGTATGAATAAAAAGGGTAAAATAAGTGTTAATCCAAAATGATATGGATAAATAAATATTTAAAACCGGCCTAAAAATTATTATATTATGGGTATTCGATCCAAATTCATTTTTTCTTTGAATAAAATATATTTAGGACAATATTTAATTGAAATTAAATTTATAATAAATTAATATTTTGAGAGTTTCCTAAAGTTCCCCTCTCTTCTCTTATAAAAGGGAACCTCCTCCCTCTCCTCCTCACCCCATTTATGCACTCATGATCTACTAAAACCTAAAAATTTATCTTATCAACTTCCCTAGTAACATTCTCGAGGTTCTGGTCCTCTCAAAAGAAAAACTCTAGTACCTTAAGATAAAATTTAATGGAGGCACGTTGAGGAAGAGGTAATCTCTTCTACCGATTCTTTTAAATTTATTTATTCTTATACTTCATATTTGTTCGTTGGTTCATTGTAAAGTAATAATATCAGTATCAATAATATAATGAAATGTTATTACAAATATGAAACATGTCTATTTAACCTACTATCCAACCTATAAAAAATGAAATCATTGCACGTGTGTAAGTAAGACGTACCGTCTCCATGCCGTGGTGTAGTCTATTTTTCACTACCACCTTAAATTGATGGGTATAATTGTTGAAATAATAACAATATATGAAAATTATAATATTATACTAATTCTTAGATACTATATACCATCCACTTAAATAATATTCAACAATTATGGGAACAATATTGTGGCTCATTCGTACGTACAGTTTACCGTCTCCACTGTGTGATGTGATTTGTTCTATATAATATTCATTAAACCATGATAATATAAATGAATTTAATGAATAAATATAACATCTACTACACTAATAAAATAATTTAAACTATATAACTGTAACCTAGAAAGAATAATAAGAACTTATTCGACCAAACATACATAAGAACATAAAGCAGTTAATAACCAAATAATGAGTAAGAATGAAATGTTACTAACAAACAGATAAAAAGATGATCATACATGTTATCATAAAAAATTATGATTCCAGAATAAATAAATGACATTATTTTATTTATTATACTTGAGGTTCAGATATATATGAATCATATTTGACCTATGGTATGGGATAACTTTTCCAATCTCATTTTTATCCATCATTGTGTAATTATAAGTATTTACTGGGGATATATTTATCATCCATGTACATTTTTCTAAAAATGTTTACGTAAAATGTTTAACATTATTTTATGTATGTGTAGAGTCATTTTTACCCATTTTGACATTTACTAGATGGTTTAGACATAATATTTCTTATATTTACCATATGAGGTACTTTTCAACTTTTCCAAAAAAAGTACGAGAAGAATTTGTGTAATCTTATACAACATGAATGGATTTTTATGGTTTCAGAACACTTTATTTCCTTGAAGCATACTCTACACTATAGAAATTTTATATTCAACTAAATTATTCTCTTTTAATTAGCACGTTATTTTTAGAAAAGAAAACATTTTTGAAAAAAAAAAGATATTTTTCTCAGAAATTAATTTTAAGTGTTTTATCAAAATTATATTCCTTCTAAGATGACATAGGGATATGTTTATATCCATATTATTACATTGATTTGATTAATGTTATGATTTAATTATTTTAATGATGTCTATTTATATTATATGAATTATGTTATGATGTAATGATGTTTAATAAATGGATTTTATTTCATGGGTTATGCTATGATTCGTGATTTTTGTTTTTGTGGAACACACATAATAATGGATGCATTATCAGATGGGTGGGACCTATATCTCCCTCCAATTGATTAGGTAAAGATTTATATCTCATGGGATAGACTTGTCTATAACAAAAAGAAATTTTAGTTTAGAAATACAGAGATGGAACATGAAGTAAATCCGGTTATTTAATACATGGCTGGAACAACAAGTTAACATGGTTCCGTAATCCTCTTTTTCAACTATGATGGTATTGGCAACAATTCCTTGGATTATATAGAAACCATATTATGTGATTATTAATTTTCCACAATTTAACATTTTATTCCAATGATATCCTACCATGGTTAATGTTCTTTTATGATATAAGCCTTACATACTTCCATGATTTATTTCAAGACTCAATATTTTGATGTTTAAACATTATGTTCATGTTTTTTTGTTCAAATGTTTATGGTGTGTTTTATGATCTCCATGTTGACCCTTACTGGGCATTTGAGCTCACCCATTTTGCATTTTCTTTTCAATAAGATATAAATAATGGTTTTAGGTAGGAAAAAAGGGAATGGCCTTCATGGGAGATATTGCAGATATTTCACAGAGTTAGAAGAAAACATTCCAAGTTTCCAATGGCACTAATGTAATATATTCTTTGGGTGTCTATTTTTTTCACGTATTAAGTATTACAAAAATGACATGTAATGTCCATGTATATTAATCTTGGGTATTTAAATTTGGTATCAGAGAAAAGGTTTATTAATCTCTTTAAACTAGGATGCGAAAATATTAAGGAGATCCCTAAAGATATTTATAATGTATATCTAGGGATGTCCCTATGGTTAAGTATAAATAATTCTCACAGTCATAGAATAATGGAAACGATCAATAATGACCTAGGATTAAACCAAATATTTTTGAGATTGAAAGTACTCCCCATTTATTATGTTGTTTTCCTAGTAGTCCCTCATGAGGTAACATCCACCTTCATTCAGTGGTTCTTCTAATCGACATGTTACTGAATAATGGATTAGTACGATTTAAATAATATATTCAATCCTTCACTATTAGAACCATGTAAATGTTATTTTGGGTATCTATCATTGAATTGGTGAAGAAAACTAGTGGTGGACTCTAATTAAGAATATATGGAATAAAGAAGAAATTGAATCCATGGAATGGGATGAGTTCATGAACTTATTTTTCTATAATTACAACCCTCTTATTCTTCAAAAAAATATAGAAAATGAGTTCCTAGTGCATATGAAAAAGGATGATGAACCTGTTGGTATGAACGAGGTGAATTTTACATGACTCGTAAGGTATGATTTACGCTTTTTCATCCAACATGAATGTAATTTTGATCAATTCATTTGTGGCTTACAAACAAGTCTTCTAAGCGAATTATCTATAAGAGAATTCATTATCAATGAAGAGATTTGGAATTATACAATCTAGGTAGAACTAGAATTTGGTGTTACATATCTATATTATGGTCTTGACAAGAAACAAAATATGGAGTTCAAGTAAATGTCTGAAAATAATGGGGAAAAGAAGAGGAATGATTCATTATGCTCAATGCATGGAATGAATAACGGTGGAGATCGTCATAAAAGGGACTAGAAAATGTATCAAGTGTTGGAAATAAGGTCATTGAGTAGTTGAGTTCTAATGTAATGGGAAAAAGGTTACTACTGATGTGAATAGAGAAAAGACTACAAAGAAGGCAACACCATCAATTTAATGCTACAAGTGTAAGGAAATGGGTAATTATGTTAACCAATTCCCTAATCCAAGGGTTAATAATGATGGTCGACATCAAAAACCTATAAAAACAAAGATAAAGACAAATCACAAGCCATCACTATTGGTGATATTGATCATGAAAATGAAGTGGAGGAATGATTAAGTGTGTATGTAATGGGATTCCAAAATAGTGATGTGGAGTCTTATTTATATTATTACGGAATATTGTAATATCTATGTATTTGTAAATTATTTTTTTCCATAATAATATTGTACTACTAAAAAATAAAATTTATTTAAATGTTTTTGTAATGAAGGTGAAATGTGCATGATGAAGGGAGAAGGAAAATGCGATGTTTGATCATATTAATGATCTCAAGACTGATAAAAGGAAAAGGTGATATCATGGTTTGAGTATATAGAACTTTTTTTATGTTTGGTGTTTTTAAAGAGTTAATATTGATTGAATTAATGTTGCAAGTACAATTATACTGTAATTCATGTTATTATCATATTTCCAGAGAATACATTATTATGGTATTCATATGTTTGGAATGTGACTACCAATAACTACAAAATGAGATACATGGAGACAAATCTTAAGTCGATTTAGTTCACCTCCTTATAAGGTTTTATATTTTTAGTTTTTTGAAGGATTGTGATGTAATAAATTTATGAATTGTATAATTTATATTCTGATTCAAGTTTTTTAGATTAATGTATTATATCACAATATGTAGACTTATGCTTATTTTATAAAATGTTCCAACCATTTTGTTGAGAAAGACAGAATAACCTATCATTTTATCATATGATATGGTAACAATTAAAGAATGAAAATTTAAAATTCATGTCTTTAAATAAGAGATGAAGTGTAAATTCTTCAAGTAATGACCAACGATGATATTACATAAAAATCAAGTATGTATTTTTCCTTATGAAAAAATTATTTAACTTTAAGGAAATGATCTAGAAAACAAAAAATCTTGTCATAATACGCTCTAATCCGATGAATCAGATGGTCCCTTAAAATTTTGAATAGGTATGTCTATCTAGTTGTTAAATTTCTAAAATCCTTATTCTCTATCACTATCCATTAGAACATGAGGGTTTGATTTCTCTCCCATATCCATGTTTTCACATCCCACCTATGTTCTCATATGTGGAAACCCAGTGAAGAGTTACTTTAGGTAACCATTTTCTTTCTAAATTTCCTTTTAGTATCCTTTTTTATGGTGTCATTTTCCATGAATGATTCTTTCAAATAGAAATCCATTTATAACCACGATGAATTTCGAGGGTGAAATTCATTTTAAGGGTGGTAGAATGTAACACCCTTAGTTTTTATGAGATAGTTTCATTTTAATTTCATTGATATTTTTTATTATATAATTCACTAATATTAGAATTAACTATAACCAACACCATATTATCTTATAGTATACAAAACACTATTATTGTCTTGTGTTACACATAGGAACAACCTTCCTCAGTAGATTGTGTTGTATGCAATACCGAGTATCACTAAACAACAATATATTGTTAAAATATTATTATTTAATGGGTTGTAATGTAGCCTTTATGAATAAAATTTACCAAATTTTTAATTATATATAACAATATCATTATTCTTACACATTTTACAGAACATGATATGAGAAAAAAAATCATCTTTCGAATAAAAGAGTTATTTTTCCAAAAATTTTATTTTGCTTCCTTTTAATTGTAGACTGATTTTAACTATTGGTTTTAAAAATTTTATAAAATATATTTGACAAAATATACATATTATTGGGAATAATGACATCAAAATTTACCATGGATGATATTTTGGTATTTTTATGATAAATTATTATTTAGATGAATAGTGAAAATTACTGCATTTCAATTCAAAAATCCATTTTCATATAATTGTTTTGTATAGATAGTGTGTCATTTTAGTTGGTATTAATGTGTAATTGGTTTATATTTTAATATTTTAATCAAAATTTGTCCTTGGATTTAATTTAACTTTTAAATTGGACATAAATACATGTTAATATTTTGATCATTATTACTTTTAAAAACCCCACTTTTTGGTATTGACAACAAGAATTAATTTTAAATTAATTAATAAAACACATGTTTCTTGAATTTTTTAAAAAAGGATTCCATAATTGGAATCATAATGTTATGAAAAATTTAAATAGTTACCTTTTATTTTTGGCCATTATGAATATTAACTCAAGTAATTATTTTATTTACCATGGTTAAAAGGTAAATATGTTAAATAGGGGAAAGAAATAATATTTTAATAACATTAAACTACCCTTACACATATCCTAATCCTATGGGATAAGATATTTATTACCATGGTCACCCTTGGGTCGATTTTGGGATCCCATGGAGTCACTTGTATTTGAAAATTACATTTTATAAGAATTAATTCAAAGTAATGATAATTATTACCTAAACATATATCTTTTAACAAATTTAATTTAATATATGGTTATGTAAATAATCAAAATATCTATAAATATTAATTATTAAGATAAAAATATTTCAGAAATCATTGTATTTTATTAATAATTTTTAGACATTATATAAATATATTTATTTATGACACAATTAAGATATAGTGATTACCTCATTAATGAATGATTCAAATAAAAAAATTTATAAATTTTAATATAAAATTAATTTGAACATTTTTAGGCCATACATGAATTTGTTGGAAGACATTGACACATTAGGGATGATTTAATGTCTTTGGTTCAGTTTAATCAGGTTTTTATGAATTCTTAAATAACTCAATTATGAATAGTGTCCAAAATTGACATAATTCATATATTAAAATATAAAATTGTTCATTAAATGATGTTAAATTAATAAAAATCTAAAAATCTTCCAAATGGTTAGTATCTGTCAAAATATGTATTAAATAACTTTTTTGGTGTCTTTTGACATGATTTGTTAATTACATTAACCAAAAATGTGTAAATAACATTATATCAAAGTAAGAAAACAAATGAAAAATAAGGGTTAGACCAAACATATAAGGATAAAAAATCATTCAAAACGTGTCTAAAAATTATTTGAAGATTGGTATTAGAACAAAAATCATCTTTTCTTTGATTTAAATAAGTTTTAGAAAACTTTTAATTGAATTATAATTTGTTATGAATTAATATTTTTAGGGTTTCTTAAAGTGCATCTCTTCACTCTTATAAAAAGGCACCTACTCCCTCACATATTCACTCTATTTTGAGCCTTCATGATCGGTAAATCCCTAAAACTTTCCCATGTAAATATTCCTAGTAACATTACAAAGGTTCTTGGCTACTCAAAATACCAACTATAGTACCCTAAGAGGATATTTAAAGGAGGTCTGTCGAGGAAGAGGTAATCTCTTCTACCGGTTCTATCAAATTTATTTCTTCTTATACTATATCTTATTTGGTTGATTAATTATAGAGTAATAACATCAGTATCAATAATATACTGATATGTTATTATAAAAATTAAACAACCTGATTTCACCTTCTATCCATGCTTTGAAAAATATAATCACCGTGCATGCGTACATAAGACTTACCGTCTCCACGCCGTAGTGTAATATGTTTTTCACCACCACTAAACATGGATGGGTATAATGTTTAAAATAATAACTATATACTATTATTATAACATTATTCAACTTAATATATAATATAAACCATCCACTTCAATACCATACAACAATTATAGAAACAAAATATCGTCGCTCGTGCGTACGTACGACTTACTATCTCCACTATGTGATGTGATTCGTTGAACATAATCAAAATTATACCATGATTATATAAATGAATTGAATGAAAATAAATTATATATAACACACTAATACCATGATTTAAATGATATAACTATATCCTGAAAACAATAATAATAACTTATTCGACAAAACAAACATAAGAACATAAAGCAGCTAATACCCGAATAATGAGTAACAATGAAATTTTACAAAAAAATAGATGCAAATATGATCATAAATGTTATAATAAATAATTATGAATTTGGGAATAAATAATTAAGACAATTTAAATTATTTTACAGGAGGTTTAGATACATATGAATCATATCAGACGTAATGTAAGGGAAAACATTTCTAATCTTGTTTCTATCCGCGATTGTTTCTTTGTATGTTTTTACTGGGGATATATTTATCATCCAAGTCTATGTTTTCTAAAAAAATTCAGTAAATGTTTTAAATTATTATAAGTATGTTTAAATTCATTTTTAACCATTTTTTCTTTTACTACATGGTTTGTATGGAATCTTTCTTACTTTTACCATACAAGGTACTTTTTGACTTTTCCGGAAACATTACGAGAAAAATGTTTTTTAACCTATACATCATAAATGGATTTTTATAGTTTCACGAGACATTATTTACATGAAGATTACTCTACACTATCTCAAGTTTATTTTCAACTAAATTCTTTTCCATAAATTTAGCACGATATTTTGTGAAAAGAAAATGGTTTTGATGAAGAAAGGATATTTTTATCTGGAATTAAGTTCATGTGTTTTATCAACATTATTTTATATATAAGATGAAATAGGGTTATATTTTTATCCATATTATTACTTTTATTTGATTTATTTTATGATATAATTCATTTTATAATGTATAATTTTCTTATATGGATTATGTTATGATGTAATGATGTCTAATAAACCCATTTTATTTCATTGGTTGTGCTACAATTAGTGATTTATGTTTTTTTGGATCACACATAAGAATGGTTTCATTATGATATTGGTGGGACCTATATCTCCCTACAATTCATTGGGTGAAGATTGATATATCATGATATATACATGGTTGGAATAGAAAGTAAATTTGATTCAGTAATACAGGGTTGGACCGACAAGTAAATCTGGTTCAATAATACATGGCGAGAACAACAAGTAGACCTAATTCATTACTGGACTTTATGCACTATGATGGTCCTAGAAATAATTCCTTGGCTACTATAGATATCAAATTATGTGCTTATTAGTTTTCCAAAATTACATTTTTTATGTTTGTGCTATTCTTTCATAGTTAATTTTCTTTTATGATCTATTCCTTATGTACAACCAATATTTATTTAATTAATCAAGATTTTGATATTTAAAATTTATGTTCATGTTTCTTTGTTAATGGTTTTATGGGTTGTTTTTTATATCCATGGTTACCCTTATGGATCATTTGAGATCTCACTTTTTATGTTTTCTTTACCCTAGAATATAAAGAATTTTTTTAGTTAGGAAAACAAAAAGGTAAAAATATTTTTGGGGGATATTGAAGATCTTTCATCAAGTTATAATGTTATGTTCCATGTTTTCAAAGGCACTAAAATAATATAATCTATGGGTATCTGTTTTTGTCATGTATTAAGTATTCGACAAAATAAATTTAATTTCCATGTATTCTAATAATGAGTATTTACAAACAATGTAGTAAACATCTTTTCCAAAGATATGAATAATATTCTCTAAAACTAATAAAAGGTAAATATTAATGACTGAGTTCTTTTATGTTAATTGTGTCAACATTATCATTCCTATAAGTAGATAAAATATACACTTCATAAATAAATTTAACATCACATTTTTCATTCAAATAGATAAAAAATTTACCATAATCACATAATTGACTAATTCTAATAAAGTTAAACTTTAGTAAAAAATTATATATTACACTTGAAACTAACGATTTAAATAACATAACTATATCTCCATTAAAAATAATGCGACCTTGGTGATTTTCCATAAATGCAATATTTCCACTATTCAAATATTGTAACTTTTGAATGTAAGAATATTCTCTTGGCATATACTAAGAATAACTTCAATCAATCTACCATATGTTCAAGTTACCGAAACTCAGTTTATCATTGTTCAAAATTCAATGATAAAATTTAGGTACCGAAAATTTATTAGCTTCGTTAATGTTAGGAAAAAAAATTGTAGGAACTAATATTTTTTCAACAATATTATATTATATTGATGGGATCTCTTTAGATATACAAACATTATTATATATGAGAGACTAAAATTTTATCAAATAATAGTGTTGTATCTCTTATCCCACTAACTAAATTTTAATAAAAATATAATTTTGTTTAATATAATATTTTTAATTAAAGTAAAACTTTTTGGGTAAAAAACCAATTCTAGAAGAAGCATGATCTGATTTTAACCATTATAATGATTTTCAAAAATTCTCCCAACCAAATGTATAATTATATTGAAACATTATTAAAATATTAATTTCAAACTGTTGGTTCATCAATAAATTTACATTAAATATAGTTTGATTTATGTGTATATATGTCATATCACATTATAGTTAGCATATAAATTTCTAAATTATATAAATCCAATCACAATTTTTAGAAAGGAATAACTTAGTATTTTCAAGGTATTTTTATATTACTCTTTCCTAGGAAATCCACATGGCAATTTGTTTAATATAATATTTTAATATCACTCTCATCCTATGGTGAAGTTGTAATTTTTTCATTAAATAAAGTCAATGAGAATTTTAAATTAAGAGATAATACCGTAAGTGAGTAATGATTTTCCTTCCCTATAAATAATAAATCATTCTGAGGTGAATTTAAATAAAATATATTTTCTTCTTTCTATCATCCCATGTTAAACCACTACTAATTTCAGATGATGTATTCTAACCAGCACTCCATGTATCATTGGTTACCATGAAATCAATTTTTTCCATTCTCATTAATGATTTATAATATTTAATATTCCTATTTAATGTTGTACATTAAATCCTTATTCCTAGTTTCTTGAATTCCTAACTCAAAACATCTGAGGAATCTTTGTTCTTATATTTCTTCTTTTGTATCATTATTTAATTATACAAGATGTTTTTCCTTCTCAAGATATTATTATTATATCTATAAATGTGAGAAATTTATATTTCACTATGTTATTAATTATTAATTTTTTATTGATTCTGATATTTTATCTCTATAGTAATAATGGGCAATGATATTTTATCACAAAACATAGAGGAATACAAGTTGAATTGAATGATTCATAATTGTTCCCCTTCTCATACCCATCAATAATCTTTATGAAATTATATTATTTAATGAGGTTCTTAATATCTTCATCGTGAATATTCTTTATTATATTCTTAGTATCATTTATCACCATATGATTGTATTCCCATTCCATTGGTATAATATCAGTAACCTTATTCACTAGATATTCATTAATAATTTCCTTCTCAACTAATGATTGAATAAAATTATATACCTTCTTAAAAAATTGATTCATCTCCACCACTATTTGAAAAAGTACAAAATAAAACCATGATAATTAGCATAGAGTATATCCCATAGAGTTTTATGATCATTGGAAGTTCTAATGTGAGTGATTTTTTATATTTCATTTTCAATCTCACATTATGAGATATAATTTTTGATATTTTTAGTAATTTAGAAAATAAATTTATTTTATTCTTTATAATTTTGGTGACACTCTAACTTCTTCTCATGAGTAAACATATATATTTAATTTTCTATATTTCTATTATTATTTATCATAAAAAAAACAATGAACAATTTTTTTGATAAAAAAATTCATTTTATCATACCAATATTCATAGTTTGTAGAATCAATGGTCATTGGAAAACTATTGTTCATATTATCAATTATTTTAATCAGAATTCCTACCATATTAGAATAAAAAGATCTACTCTATTCTACATGATTATAGTATGCTAAATGAAAAATAATTCCTAATCAAAAAGAAACTGTAATTATCAATAAAATGAAAATAATGAAGTGTAGGCTCTAATATAATTTATTTTCAAAGAAGGTAATAAATATGGTATCATTAAGAGGGTTTATATTTTAGTTTCGGGGAGGACATAGAATTTTAATCCCAGTAATTTTATTATCTTTTTAAGACATATTTTTTTTGGAAAATAAATTATAGTACTATGTGTAAGAATGCAGTGTGAAATTAAATATTATATGTCTAAAACAAATCCGATAAAGAAATGCACATAATAAAAAATTAATGAAATAGAAGTAAAAAAACATAATAGTATGAAATACATTATTATGTCAGATAGTATGAAAAATTGGAGAAACAATGCATCGAGTGAAGTATAACAATACTAAAAATCCTAAAAAGTATATAATTACCAATTAGACTATAATATAATGAATGATTTCTTTTTATCCAAAATTTATTGATGATCTATTTACTATATCATTATTATCTAACTTCTACTTCAAGAACTCTATTGATTACCATGACCAGATGAAAAACATGTACCCAAAGAAATGTCATTGACATTATGGCTGGAAATTGGTTGCACTATCTTTTAGATCATGATCATTAGCCTGATCTATATTATGATCTTAATGGTTTTTTTCAACGATATACCTATAGGAATTTATAAATACTTCTTGCCCTGTAAACCTCATTGATATCCTTGATGAGAAAAAACATCGATTCCAGGACCAGAACCTTCTTGATCACATAGATTTATAAAATTAATAATTATAGGTGAAAGTGATGGGAATCATACAATTTAAATCTCACTCAATGTTGGATCAAATGAATAATCAATTGAATGTGTAATATAACACAACTAAATAAGTATCGTGATGATTCACAGAACTTAATTGTAGATTGTGCTATGCTGTTAAATCCTCAAATCCATAATTAAATTTATAAATGATTATGAAAAAACACTCCAATTGTTTATTTATAAGATATTTAGGTTCTATTTAAAACTATATCATGTAGAATAAATCATCATACAGTGAATTTATTGCCAATCACTAAATAGGTTCACATTCCATGAAATCATCACACAAAAACATGTTCTGGTAGATGTAATGATTTTTTTATTTCATCAAACATATCATTGAAAAATAATTACACACACATGAAAACATAATCACCAATTAGTAAGTTAAATTAAAATATTAATCATGTTTGTTGTGACTTGTGAAAAAAATATTTGTATGGTTTTAATTGATTTAAAAATCTCTCAAATATTCATATCATTGTATATCATATATAAATATTCCTTAGTCGAAACATGTATTATCATGGCCTCTCCTATATTCAACATCATTTGGCCAACTATACAATATCATGGAATATCACATCGTAATCCACCATAGGGAACCTCCTTGTACTCATAATCATGTTTTATTATTAACTTATAATTCTTAGTGATAAAAATTTCTTGGATGACTCGAACCCAAACACATAAATTATATCTCATCCCATAAAATTCTTATTTACATTCCAACAAATTCATAAAACATATGAAAGCATGATGAATATTTCATTTCATTTCAAACATTTAAGTTTTAATTTATGTTGAAAATAACACATACTGAACCCATATTTAGATCCCTTTATTATTATATTTCAACCTAAGTCCCTTTAATAAAATTTTTCAATTAATTAATTCATTATTTAATTTAAAGTAAATTTCCACATTTTACACAAAACATTAAAAGTATATTAAAACACCCATAAGAAACAACTAATTATATGGTTAATTAATAACATATGTAAAGTAATTCACACCATTAAACATCACATTACCTTAATGTACACATTTATAGAATAAAATTCCATTTAAACACAAAGGGTAATATCTATTTTACCACAAAATAATATGAAAACTCTTTCTTTGGATGCATATAATTACTAAGTGAGTTGGACACTAAAGACACCCATGGACACATTCTTAAAATAAATTATAGTACTAAATTATCCATTATAATTTCCAAATGTTTATCCTTTTAAATATCCCATATTGAATATGTCATACCCTCCTATATTATTCACTTTAATCATGGTTAACCACTATCTTTATCCTGTATCCCCATATTTAGGTTTAAATTACACATAAATAATTCATTAAGTATTAATCACATAAAATTAAATTAAATTACAAGTCTAGAAACACATTTCACAAAATATTCATTAAAATGTTCCACATTTCTCATATAATCATTATATAAAATATAAGAAATAGAATAATGTTACATACATATCAAATAAAAGAATCAACCCATATTATGAATATATAATATCTTTAATAAGACATCAACACTAGAATCAGGTAAACTAGATGTAATAAAAAAGGTATTGATATTAAACAATGACCAAAACCTAATATCATTTATAGAAAATGGTAAAATTAATGATGGAATTATC
The DNA here is from genome assembly GCA_963277665.1 of Viscum album. Taxonomy (NCBI): domain Eukaryota; kingdom Viridiplantae; phylum Streptophyta; class Magnoliopsida; order Santalales; family Viscaceae; genus Viscum; species Viscum album. The sequence continues at coordinate 791,413,766 of OY728166.1, forward strand.
ATAGTGAATCCAACAAACTAATTATATCCCAAATCTATGCTCATATGAAGAAAAATTCACAGCATTAATCTTGATGATGATTAGATATGTTAAGTTTCCAATTAGCTTCCAATGATATTCAAAAATAATGTTACATTAAAAGAAAATTAATGTTAGGATCTATTTAAAATGAACATTAAAATAAACATATACCCTGATTTATGAAAAATAGGTCTGGAGCTCACTGGTTACACAATAATAACATGTCACCCCTGGTTTCTCACCGAGAATCCAGTGGAAGAACATCAACCATACAGTGGATGACCCTGTAGACCTACACCTCTTCCTCCGTCTGCTAGTACCTAGTACACCACCAATGGGTTCATAGTGGCTGCCATTGACTTATAATAACTAACTAAACCTCCATCTACCTTAGAATCTCTTATAGACTTATTACAACACATCAAAAATAGAACTAAATGAATAAAAAATACTTAAAATTAAACGATGGATGACACTATAGGATGGATGTAATGACAATGGGATATTGGGTTCTTGGTGGTGGGGTAGTGGACTATGATAAGGCCACAAGATATTTAATATCCTACCACTATGCTTTAGATAATAATCTTCTCATTGGTAAGAATTATACTACCTTTTTATTTTCCCATTTGTAAAAGTCGAGCCTCAATTAACCACAACCACAATGAAATCAAGTCAAAATAAAAAACAAATTAACCCAATGATATTTTAAGTTCACACCATAATGAATGTGGGTTTCTATAGACTCACAAATGTTTATATTCTAAACCTCATGATATGTACATGAGTATTATTGATGAAGAGGTAAAACTATGATTCTTTCATATCAGACATTCACTCCGAATTAAATTTTTAGAGAACTAATTTTTTTCATTTCACATGTTCTTAATGTATTATGATCTCCTTGAAAATCATCCCACTATGGATCACTATACACCCATATCAATTCTAAAATGATCTACCCATATCGAACTTAACATCGTTGAAATTGTTGTCATGGATAAAGAGTAAATGATATCATTAATGATGATGTATAGAGAATTAATTGAAATTAAAATTATATAACTAGGAAAGTGAATGTTTATCACATCACTAAAATTATCCTATAAAAGATTTGACTGAACTAACACATATATGTGCTAATTGTTTCATGTCTTCATGAATTTTTTTCTATAAAAACAAGGAATTATTAAGAACGGACGTATCCCCACCTTGAATTATATAGAATGACATAATTTAACTTTTTATTTTCTCTATATTGATTTGGTAATTTAAATAACCCTTTAAATAAATTGAATATACATTATTATTTATTATAAGGTAATTTTCATTTAAATGAATCTAAAACCACTAAGAAAATGTAAATTACTATGATCTATCATTCTGTGAATCAAATGGTAATATTAAAAAATATTCCTCAAAATTAATATTTTGTGATATATAGGATTTACAAAGATAACTTTAACATGTTATGATAAAATATATTACGCATTATTCATACATGAGAACTAATACTAGAATATTGTTCTTCGAGTGCAAATCAGCTTTAGGGTATTATTCTATACTAAATTTTACATCACTGTACAATAGTTGCTATAATTTTATCCCAAGGTGAGATATAAATTAAAAATTTTAATATGAAATGAAACTCTCCTTTACACCATGGATTCACACCACTTCCCACACATATATCCTTCCATACTCATCAATTAGTTTAGTGTGAATTATTTTTAAGAAAGATGGAAATTTTATCAATCGAATAATTATAATCTATATGACATATTTTCTTAAAGGTCACCTTAGTTTCCCCGTCATTATGTTTATTGGGAACTCAGCCCATGTATAAAAAAGAAAGTGTAACCATAGAATATGATCAATAGATATTTGAGGTTTAATCATCACCTGGTGATAAGTGAGACATAATGGTATAAATATTAATGGGGGCATATTTATCCATAATATCCAATATTTATATATAAGATCACGATACAAGTCATCAAATATTGAGTAAACATACCATGTTGTGGAATATGAATCTTATGTAAGGACATACTAGATGCTATTTGGGGAAATTATTTGCAGTTGACTGAGTAGATTCTATAATAATCCATGACCTAGTCGTGTTCCATCTCGCTATCATATATATATTCCCTTATTAACCAGAAATTTATGACCAGAATATAACTCCTCTTTAACCTATCCAAACATTACTAATTCCTTCCCATTATACTTCTGGTCATAAAGATATAAAACTATGATGAAATTAATCAACAATGCTGCAAATTTATCCATTCAAGCCATATGTGCTTTAATATTCCTAGTGTATTCAATTAATTAATATTCCCATTCCCATGGGTATACCTAAGATAAAATTAAAGATATTATTGGTTCTTAAAATCACATATTTTATAAGGACCAAATCACACTATGATAACATATATTTAAATACTCATTGTCTTCATATACAAAATATTTCAAACATAATAGCTAATAGTGGAAACACACTAGATCATGTCTAATTTTCACTCACTATGTATTATGAATGAAGTTATTTAACTCATAAATCCATAGCTACATTGACCAATATCTAACAAATCACCCATTATATATCAGGACATCCTCCGGATTAATCCCTAATTCATCGTAGTATAATGTATACTCCTTACATATCATTGGTAAAGGTAGGACAAATGTATAGTTTAACACACCATTCAAATACATGGTATATTTATCATATGTATTAGTCTATAACATGTTAACCCCCAATTAAGTTAGGGTAGTAATAAATTCATATAATTGGGAGAAGCCTCAAATAAATTTTCTATAATAGCCTTCCAATCCATAAAATCTATGAATCTCAAACATGTTATTATCCAACTAGAAAAAAATCATATAATCAACCATATTAGGGCCTACTAAACAATGAAAATATAATATCATATTACTTAAGATGCACGCATTTCCATTCTATAAGTGACACTTCAAAGTATGGCATAAAACCAATTCTCTTTCATTGTGATCATTATAACCTTTAGGTGATGACCATTATACTCATATGGTTTGTAGTAGTGATAATTTTAATTGATGAACATGAACCCATTGAAATCAATATATATATGAAAATTCCAATTTATCATGTTATTAAACACCATTATAACATTCTAATTACCAAATAACACTATAAGGAACATTTATATCTCATAAAAATCATGAAATTAGTTAGTCAAATGTAAATTAATATCATCCATAAATTGTGATATATTATAGTAAAATCAATCATAGTGAACCATATAGAGCCCCTTATCTCATTTTTTCTTCATCATGGGGGAGTATATATCATTTGTTGGTTTTAACTATTTAATTATTTTTAATTTTATAGAAAAGTATAAAATATCCTCACCAATATCTGTGAATAAATGTGAGGCACACCAAAGAAACATAATCAGTTGAATAAACCACTTGACCCTTAAGTACTCTACCAAAACCATATTCACATTTCTTTCATGTTTTTTCTAACCTTTATAGTGGAATGTATATGGTCTTCATAATTAGTGGTAAGTAAATCATAAATTTGAACTACCACTTTAATGGAAATCCCAGTAAGTCCTATAGAATGATTCCTTGGAGTAACTATGTAAAAGGGTAAAATAAAATATATGTCTTCTTATTCTCATAATATAAATAAAGTTCTATGAATTGGGAATTTATCACTCCCATATAGATATGGTCATTTCTTGTTTAATTTTCGTGTATATCCCTCTATTTTATAAACACCTATAAATCACCTTGAGTTTATATGAAAGATATTAATCAGTGATATATATATTATTGTTCCATTAAAATAAAATTCTATGTTTAATGAGGATAATAATAAATCTAATTTTGTTGATTTAATATAAATTTTGTGGATGCTCGGACCCAGTAAATATTGTGAAACATCTTAGGAAACTACAAATACAATTAAATTTATTATACAAGGGAGTGACGGAGAATAAAATTCACATTAGAGATATTTTTACCAATTTAAAATATGATACTATATTTACAAAAATAAAAGAGTTTTTCACCGAAAAATGAAATAATATTGAATCTATAATGGATTCCATTAAGATCATACATTTAAATTTTAATTTCCTAACCTCATGTATTGTTGTCACTGCTCTATAGAAAAACATTGGGTTAAGCTAGTAACCTAGTGTTGACCATCTAAAATTTATAAAAATTATGGGGTAATACCTATTATTTTTTACTTCCACTAATTTTCATATCAACACCCATTCCCATAATTTCTTAAGCCCCTTCCCCCCAAAAAACTCTAAGTTGATTCTACTTACCTAAATTCAGATCCAAGAGTCTTAACATAACCATACACAACATTTAAAAACAACATACTCATTATAAACCTCTATATGTTTCCAACAAAAATTTATGAATTAAATTCCAGAAATGGTTGGTCAAAATATATTCACATATACCTTGACCAACCATACTGAAGAAATTTTTTGTGACGTATTCTTGTATGGGTTAAGAGATTCTCCTCTATGTCGATTGAACCTTATATCACCTCTCAAACAAGAACCCGAACCTACCCATTTTTGTATACCTAAATATGAAATATATATGCCTATGAAATAAAAAAAATACCATGATTTACTGAACTCAATATGGTAAATCCCAAGGATGGGGTCTTTGTTCTAAACCATTGGAAAATATTTTAGGGATAATATGTTCACCTAAATCCATATGTTGTACTCAAAACATTCCTCAAAATTCATATATCGAGAAAATTCATCTTTAACCGATATATGTTAATGTGAAGAATCTTGGAGTAAAAGTATGTGTTTTCCATAACAAATATAAAACTTATACAAGATGAATCTTTTGACCCATTTACTTTCTCATGTTATAAAAAAAATGTAAATTGGAATGAAAATCCATCAATGGTTGAAACATCTATTAGCAGACCTAAATATTCACATCTCAATAATACATGGTTAGTTATCTAATTATACATTTCTACAACATCACCGTATAGATATAATATACCTTATCTAATCAATGAAATTCTATATATACTTCATTTAGAACTCATTGGAATATAGATAACCCTTGCTCTAGAATAGTTTCGTGTCCTATATTTGAAATTATCTCAAAAGATCAAATATAGTCGACGATACCCATAGAGACCCAAATAAACTATATAATGTGAAAAAAACACCATTTCAGGAACTATTATATAGAAGTATTTTTTCCCATAATATGAGGAGCATGATCACCCCTACCATTTTGATGATTTATTTGAAGATATTTCTGTGGATTGTAATTGATATTAAAAACACATTTCTAAAAAAACACTATCACAATTCATGACTTCATAGATTATGAGAATTATTAATAGGAAATAGACCCACCTTGTTTCTACCAACCCTACCACACATGTGTCACATCCAACATAGGTATCCTTTAGCATAACATATTCACTGAGAAATTTTAGTATTGAATACATATACGTTTTAGGTCATTAGATGTATGATAATAGTAATTGAAGGATTATTCAACCATATGATTAAAAAATTAAAGTTACACATTATGATATTATCTGAAACCACTAAATAACAATATATTAACTATTTAAATAACTAACCACTATTTTTTATAATCATGTTCTCTATCTATTACAAGAATACAAATTACAAGTTAATCTCGTGTATTGAATTTTATATATGATAAAATTTCTTCTTAACAAATCAAGTTAAGAATAAATAATAAACAAAAAACTCATTATATTCTATGAAATCAAGAAATCATAACATTTGAAAACCATGGATAACTTTCCCATTCCATAGTAACCTATAATATCTCAATATATGTTGTATTTTGGTAATGAGAATATGGTGTATCCCACTTTTTAACAAGTATTATATATATTTACCAGGTATTAAATTTTAAAATAATAAAAAATATAGATATAAAACTAGTCTGTAAGACCCTTTTCCTAGATTAATTTAATAGTTATGAGCCTGTTGGAACACATGATCTTACATACACTTCCCCATACAAAAGATGATTCTAAATAGTTTGGAGGGATTAAAATTAACAAACATATATTACTGCCATCATATAATTATAAATAACTACACATAATAATAATCCACTATTCAAGGAGTAACATTATAATATTGAAATCACAACGATAATATTATAACACAAAACCTCACATTCAATAACTAATAATAAAAAACAATCTAGTGGTATATAATTTATACATTGGAGGTAATGTAATACAAAAGGCCAATCGATCTTAGAACCTAATCAAGAAATATATAATGGATGGAATACATGTATAAAATATATTTTTTTATATTTTCCAAGAATTTTCAGTCTCTGTTATCTATGTATCCTCCACTTATCCATGAATCAGCAAACCATTTTCCTTACTTACATTGATGTACGTGAAGTACATCCTCTCACCAAGGTATATGTATAGGTTGTAATAAATATATTTATGGTTTCATTTATAATATGATATAGTTATAATAAAATTTGAATTAATATATGTCATATCATGGGATACTTGAGTACCACTTGAAGAGTGACCAAATATGTTTTAAAGAGTGAGAAAATTATATGGGTACTTCTTTAGTTTAATCACAATAACAAGATAATTTGGATATCATGAAAAAAAATAATAACATAGGTGAATGAATGATCACCATATATACTGAGTAACGTTGAGTGGTATACCACGTCTCATGATCCAGTAATAGGAGAAAGGGTATTCACCATTATTAATACTGTCGTAGGTAAATGGTTTATCACAATGATGAACAAAAATGGTGAATGGGTTATCAAAATATATATGAGTTAACCTAATTTTCATTATACATAAATTTTTTTAATATGACATAATTATACATAACCCAGGTCAATGGATGACCACTACAAATATATTGGGTGATTGGGTTGTCACAAAACATCTCTATGGAGAATGTGTTTAGAAAATATATCACTTCAGTTAATGGTTTATTATTGTATATCTCTTGGGTAAAAATTCTATCTATACTAATCACAGGAGGTTGAGTGAATGGGTCCTAACAAATTATAAACCAACCATTTTGAATGGTTTAAAACCAAAAAAACATCTAATGTAAATTGGATATCATTAGAAATAAATATTTAATAATAATGGGTTATGAATAAAAAATATGATAGGTGAATGGATTATCACCCAACTAAACATTAAATACTAATATATAATCTCGTGAAAATAATAATAAATATTGGTTAATGGGTAATCACTATAAGAATAAGTTTTGCTAACCCAAAACACTCACTAGTATACTCACAACAAATATATTTTAAACATAAATCATTTTGGTCCACAGTACACCCCATTTCCATTTATTAGGATCCCATATAATTACGCATCTCAAAAATATTGAATCATAATTGTAAAAAAATAACTGAAATCCTCAAAATAAGGAACATTTTCCACTATATTGATCCATTTAGAAGCTTCCCAAAAATAAATAATAAAAATGGATAACTATAAAAAGATCATTAATTTAAATCAAATAAAGGAAACCCTACATAGTTTCCATTACTAATGTATCATTTAACATTTTAAAGGTTGCATGGACATCAGTATTAATGAATAAAAGGAATAATTATTATAGGATCCATTATAAGATAGATAGAATATATCTACCATTTAATAAATAATGAAACCAAATTTTATTTCTTTTTTAGTAATTAAATTCATCCTCAAAAAATCATATATTATATGGCATATAAATATTATATTAAACAAAAATTAAATCATTAGAACATGTAGTTTGTATCTGTAATGATATCATTTTTCAATATTATTGAGTGATTTGACCCCAATTAACATAAATTCAAATAAAAATTTTAATCAAAAACATTATCTATTTTAATGAGGTACATGGATGAATTTCAAAATCCAAGTGTTTTTGTGACGCAAGTTAAACCATAATTTTTAGTGACCAAAAAATTGTATCTTAAGTGATTTTCACATTAAGAAAAGGAGGGTAATCCAATCATTTAAAGGAAACAAGGGTATATGAATATATGATGGAGGAATGGAAGGAAAAATAAACTCTTCAAAAATAATTAGAATCACAAAATACTAAAATTTACCAGATTAAATTAGGGTCTCAAGGTCCCAATTAAAATTTTTTGGTTCTTATTGGTTCCCCAATCAATGCATTAATAGAAAATTTCAATGAAAAATAATATTTAATGGACCCTACATGACTTCTAGTAAGAATATTCCCCTTCATAATAATCTCTCCATCTAACCCATTTCATGATTTTTTTGTTACACTGATTTGGACACCCAATTCCACACCCATATTAGGATAATTTATCCATGAATTGAATAAGAAATTAGTTAAATTCATGTCATAAATCATTTTTTTTCTAAATTAATTTAAATATAATAAATTCTTGATTATTACATCATAAATAAATATTATAATTTTTTTTAGTTTTTAGTCTATGAAATGATCCAAAAATTCTCAAGATATTCCAAAAAAATAAAATATTAAGGAAAATTGTATTTCTAACAAAACTAATTATATAAGTATTAAGAATAAAAAAATTATATTTAAAATATATTGAAAGTCCTTAAATATTTGAATATAATAATTTTTTGCCTTCATTAATATTATTTTATAAATTTTCACTTAAAATATTAGCTCCTAGATTATTCTGAAAAAACAACATGCAAGAAAACCACAATCATGAAAAAATAAATTTTTTGACAATAAAGTTGTTAATTGTCTTATTTTGTTTAAATAGTGAATAAATATTTTATCTAATGGTGAGAGTTTAGGAAAACTTATCTAATGTTACACAATTGGATTTCATATTATAATTTTTTATTAAAATATTATTTTATTGAATATTAATTAATTGTTTTCACTAATCTATCTATGAAATCCAAAAATTAATATTTATAACGTTTTACTACAAAAAATGTATTTCTTAAGATGAACAAAATACTGTAACATAATGGAAAATGAAATATTAATATTATCTTAAAAACATATTGTTTACTATATTGGTAACAAATATTCCCTCAGAAATATTTAAAATATTATGAATATTATATAAAACAAAATTTTCATAGATTTATATACAGAATTTGGTAATGAATTTATAAACACAATAGTTTGCCTCTTATATAGGTGGTTCTAGGATAAATAAATGTTTTAACGAGTTAAATCCATGAATTATTATTAAATAAGTTGGATAGTCTTTTATTATCAGACATATAGTTCATAAACTAAGATTAACATTTGATCTATATAGGGTAGTTAGTCCAGGTTAGACTGGTCAAATTCGCTAAAATGGTTAGTTGGGTGATTTTTAATAACTTTTTTATTATTAATTTATTATTAATATTAATCTTTAGTCTTTATAATTATTTTAACTTATCATTTAAAAATTAAATAAAATTTAAATAATTTAATTTCCATTATAAACAACACAGTTTAGTTTTTAATTTTCATCATATTCCTTTCATTTTCTAGTGTTTATAATTTATTTCATATCATATTTTTTTAATCTAGAGTAGTGTACTACATTTTGAAAAGAGAATAGTGAAAATTTATCAAAATATTTGAATGAGGATTGTGTAATTCCTTTAAATTCTTGACTAATAACATTGTATTTAAAAACATGTGTGACATGGAACACCAAGTGTGCAAGGGAATATAATATACCGTGACATTATAATATATTTAATATTTATAATTAATTTAATGTGTTTTATATAATTTTATGTAAAAAACATTGAGTAATCTTATACCACACACAACATTTACATTCTTCAGAAGCATGAATTACACACAAGACAGATTTTTACCAAGTGAAAATATATTATTATAATTTTATTATTTAATATAATAAGATGTAACCTAGCCGTTAAATTAGAAGTTATAAACAGTAATAACTATCATAAAAAATATTTGTTTTACAAAAATTATATATTATTCCATTGGTTACAAATTAACTAGAAAAAATATAATAACCAATTGAATATAAAGGAAATGTTTTTATAGAAAAAAACTTTTATGCCCATAAAGATGTTTTATCCTAATATATTAAATAAATTACTATTAATTATAGATATTAATGTAATATATATTTATATATTATGTCAAATAAAATAATTTTTATATTCATCATATAGACATGATAGTAATAATATCATAAGAAACCCCATATTTCATATAGAAATCAATATTTTTCTAAGGTCACTTTGATAGCCTATTTCCAAATAAACTATTTTTAAAACAATTTCAGGAAATGTTAAAGATAATATATGTAAAAATAAATATCATATTTGATATAGAAATATAAAAATTAGTTTAGGATTAATTTTTTTTTATTTTCTTTGATTTTTCATTTGTTAATAAATAGTGAAAAATGCAAAATTGTATTTAAAATTGTATTTTTATCCTAATATATTTATAAGGATAAAAAAATTAAATTAGTTTAAGGGTAAATTAGATCCATTTTTTAATTAATCCAATTTAGTTAACTGTTATAAATTTTAATATTGATATTATATTTGAAAACCTAGAAAACATTTGAATGTTTTAACTTTTAAAACCTACATTGGCAGCCCATCAGCGGGATTAAATTTTAATTTATTTCTCTCAATTATGAACTTTGAATTTTGAAAATTGGATAAAAATATTCTAATAATAATTATTTACAATGTATAATTAATTAAACATTTTTTACCAAAAATATAAGTGAATGTAATTGAAACTAATTACAATGATTAATGTGAATCTAAGATTAGTAGGGGACTAAACCCCATAAATAAGGGCCAAAATGGCATATAAACTTGTCCAAAATACATTTTATAAACATATTTAGACCCTATACTCCCTTATATTTCATATAACATATTTATAGAGCCATTTTATATTGACAAAATGTTATTGGAAGTCACTTTCCAAAAATTTACATGAGTGTCACTCCACCTCAACTATAGAAAGGCACTGAAACCTCCCACATCCTCAAAAATATCAATCCACATTGTCTCAACCAATATCATCCCAAATAGCTCTAAAACATCCATCCCATCAACAATGAATCCACACCATAGACATAAATTAATATATATAATCCCTTTAGTACAAACAAAAGGAATTACCCGATTAAGAGGTATTATCATTTCTCAAGCTCCCTAGTTTCACATCAATTATCCACCCCTTAAAAAATATTTATTACATAATTGTATAAAAACATTATCCTTGATATAATTATGATTTTTATTTTTATGGGTTTTCCCATCAATTACACAAAATTACATCTATTTGGTAATAGAAATACCGTTTATGTATACTGAGAACTACCACCTCACGAAATAATGATTGTTTGTTTTTCCTATACCACCTATCATGGTTGAGAATTATGATGAACCCTATGTTCATATACGATATATATATTATTTATAATAAATTTATTTTTCCTTAATTATATTGAATATCAAAACTTTATACTTTCTATTTGGTGTAAATTTGATAGAATCATTTGTGGAAGTGTGGAGTACCGTTCCTCAAAGATATGTCACTTGTTCACACTATATAGAGAATATATAAAGGATGGTTTTAAAAAAACACAATTAGTATATATGAAATATTTAAGAAATTTTAAATATAATATATATATTTATCATTAAATTTAATTCCTTTAATGCGATAATGAAATGAAAGTAGCATTCATGCATACATATGACCTATTGTCTCAATGAATAATGCATTCCATTTAATATATCCATATGTTATGGTTTAAAATAAATAGATATATATTGAACATTAATTCTATTTAAATCGTGTTTTAAATTCTCTCTGTAATGAAACAATTATAGTAACCATAACTAACAAGTTGAAACACATCAAAAAACTAGGTAACTATCACTTGAAAGAGGGAAAATAAGGAACGATTGTTATCAAAAAAGTAATAATATATTATAATAATATAATATATGATATTATAAACCTGAATATGGTTCTTTAGTAAGTTATTAAAACACTAAAACAGATTTTAATTGAGGTTAAATTCCATTCACATAAATGGAAATGCAAGGTAAAGGATTTTCATCTCACTTTTTACATCTGTGAGATAAATGGCCTATTCACGACATAATTATATTATATATTGTATCTAATGAATCATTTATTATATTATATAATTAATAATTTAAAAATAATATTATTTAAATATTTAATTTAATTAAATTATTTCATTTGGATTATTATTTAAATTTTTTAATGTGGTATGGGACCCATTGGAATGTTTAATGACTATTTTCATTAAGAATAATTTCAATTATCTATCAATGGTGCTTATATTTAGAGAAATTATATGACCATTGTTCTATAATCCATTTAATATTCATTTCCTATTGTCAGTCATGACCTTTTACAGTTATTAGAACTATTTTCCCTTGCTTTTTTCTAAACTTTTTTTAAAAAATGATTATAAGGAAGCGTGATTTCATTATCACTTTAGTTGGAGAACATGTTTTCTACTAAAAACTATGTTTTCTAAAAAAAATTAAAAAAATGTTTTCAACCATTCCCAAATTCTTTGTTAAATAAGTTTTTACCAATTTTTTCTTTTACCCATGTTATCATAACAATCTTCTTGTCTCTTTCTGAACAAGTTTTTTTCTACCCTTTTACCGTGAGAAATGAATATTCCTTTTACAATGAACGACATGTATATATTTACCCACTGAAATTTTGTTGATACCTCTATACATGATTAAAATATTAATCTTTGAAATAAATATTTTTTATAATTTATTTTCAAAGAAAATTACTTTCAAAATGATTTTCAAAACAAAATGAAATTTCCATCAAGAATGACTTTAAAAAGATCATTATATAATATTTCTATTTATTGATGACATAAAAAATTTATGTTTACTCCACTTGGGATATGTTTTATTGATACCATCCGTATTCTTGCTTTGGATAGCCTATAATTTATTTTGACAAAGATAGTATTGGCATTCACTTCCTTAATTCATTTTATTCACATCTATATATCAACCTTCATATTATCATTTGACATTGAATTTACCCTAAATATCCAAATCAATTTTCAAGGATATGGCTATATCCTGAAACATATACAATTTTTCATACAGTGATTACATTGAATGTAATTTGAATTTTTTGGGAAATATTGATATATCTATATTCTTCACTGAATACAAATATTTGATCCGGAATGTTCTCTATTAGTAAAATTGATCACTCTAGATAAATAATACATGAAACATGCAATGATAGTTTGGGTCCAGAATTTAAATTTCCCCTCAATATATCAATAGGTTCTCCTGAAAAAATAAATTGTCAAAATGAACTGAGTTTTTACCTATAGTCATGAACAATCTAGAGGATGAATCTTGAAATTATTGGGTTTCACAGGTCTTAGACACGCCATCTGAAAATTATGAATTTCCATTATAGACATTTCATTTATCATTATTATTATCCACAAGGTGTTCATATTATTAAATATATGGATTCATATCATTCACGGTTTATTGATTAAATGTAATATGTTTTTTAGTTTGTTACCCTAAAAATCAATATTCCTTATGTAGGTATCTGAATCGAATGTGTTATCAGTTATTTTCCAATCCATGTTGATTTATTCCCATTTATTAATCATAGATTACATTTTAATTAACCTTGCTAATTTTTTCAGATCAACGTTATTTTTTTTCGTTCCCTAGGATTCAAAGAATCATAATACGAAATATATGCATGGGTTTACTATATGTAATAATGTTATTTTCTTCAAAATAAAAAAATTTACGATTTATTTGGTGTATCTATTTAGAATATATGACTCTTGTTTTTATATAGTGTTCCAAGACAAATAACCTCTTAATCCATTCACTATTTGATTCCATATAATAATGAAAACTTAATGGTAGTAGACAATGGCTCTAGGATCTCAAGGTTTAGTTTTCTATATTTGTTATCATATGAATTTTAGTTGCATCCATGGTGACTAGATTTATGAATACATGGATTATAGAACATAACCATAAGGTATAATTTTAGGAAAACAATAGAAAAAAATCCTAGAATTTTGGTAAGGTAGATATTATATGGGCCTTCATATTAATATATCCCATTCTGGATACTACAATTAGTAGAGGTATTTAAATAGAATAAACTGAGGGGTAACAACTGGGACAAGGTGCGATGGTGCTAACTCAACATAACCAGTTAGAGAGAAATAGACATTACAATGAACCTATATTGATAGTCCTAATGGATATTCATAGGATAATTAATATTTTATATACAAACCACTATGATTCATTTGAATCAGTAATGAAAATAAATAATATAGGTTAAACCTAATGTGTCTTATATTAACAATGAGGGGTCATGATTTATATAACCTATAAATTATTATATTGTTTTCTATAACTATTGTTAGTCACACTTTGATTTATGGGTTTAGTCAATGGTTGTTACCCATAGTTACCAAGTTCAAATTGAATACATTATATGTGGTGGTGAAAATGAGAAACAAAATGACGTATTTATATGAGTGAAATAAATCATGTTTATTCCTAATACTTTTTATTAAATATGATTAACACCATATACCTTAACCAACTCCCAAACTCACCATATAAGAGAAGAATTTATTTTTCAAATAGAAAAGTGGTGGAGACCATAGAGACAGGAAGGCTAAATTTACATCTTGCAATATATGGGGAATAAGACACTTGAATGTGTCTCAATAGAATCAGAAACTGCTTTATGTGTGGAAAATAATGACATAAAGAAAATAATTTTTATGGAGGTATGAAGAGGTTGATGGAAAGAAATAAAACTAATCTTAAGGATCTATTTGTTGGTCATTATCATAAATATGGGGATCATGGACATTAACCAAGTCGATTCCACCTCCTAAAGTTAAAACTCTATAACAAGGATAGATATATCTGGAAATAAAAGGATTACATAAATATATATTGGGGTTGTATTAAAAACAATAGTTATAAGTCTATTTAGTGATTAAACATATTTCAAGGATGTCCATCATTCTCTTGGAAACATCGTATGAATTATATCAATATTGTTTTTGAAAATGATAACCACTATTTAAGGTGACAACACATCAAGTTCAGCAATGTTTTGGGACTTGATCCAATAACTGATGGATGATAAGGGTGTCTCTCTTTCCACTATTCTATGTAATGTAATTGTTAATATGTCATCATTTTTAGTTGTAAAATTGATGAATAAATATTAACGTTTAACCAATAGTGTTCCTTTTTTAGGTTTACTAATTAATGTCTAAATCGTATTGGATTTGTATAACATTTAGAGACAAATGTAAATACATTTCACTATTTTATGGGCCTTATGATCTCTCAAATGTTTATTTTAGTTCTTATGGAATAAAATTTAATTTTTGGATATCCATTTCTTGAAGTAAGGGATTAATTATAATTTGATGAAAGAAAAACCAAAATATGGAATTTTTATATGAAATTAAATCGTATCTTGTATGTAAATTTCGTTATATTATTAGATAGTAAAGTAATTTCTAAAAATTAGGAAATGGATTAAAAAATTTGTCCTAAAACCTCAATATTTGTTGAACCAATTGTATTTTAAATCATAATTGATTTATGATTTATATTCCCTCATCATTTCATCAATCAATAATTTTTCTCTAATTGATGACCTCAATTAATACATATAAATATTTACGGTTTTCCACTATGTGTATATCACTACATTGCAATAATGATCTTGTAACACCCCGAGATTTTATGAGATATGTTATTTTTAATTTCTTTGATGTCTTCTATTATACACAACACCACGATTATCTGGTACTATACGCAACACCACATTAGCTTGCAGTATACGCAACACTATTGTTGGCTTGTGTTACACACAAATTCAAGTTCATTTTGTGGAAAGTATTCTACGCAACATTATGTATAGATTTTGTTTAATGTATAAATGAAATATATTTTGATTATGTAATATGAAATAGCAAAAGGAGCTTTTACTACACGCTTCCCTGACTTGGCTTGCATTACACGCAATCAAGACCTTCCACGATAGTGTGTGTAGTACGCAATACCGAGTTTCACTAAACAAGATATTATTATAATATTATTATGAACTAGCCATTATCAATAGTAATACCCTATTTTTGAAATTTTATAAATTTTATCTTTCAAAATGTACTTCATTTTTGGATTTGGAATATCGAAATTATCCTACGGTGAAAATTTGGTATTTTTCTGAAAACTTCCAATTTTTGATAAATAGTGAAAACACTGGGTTACTATTTAAAAACTGACTTTTTATTTAAATAATTATTTATTTTATTTTTATTTATTTTAGGTAAAAATTGATACATAATGCCTATATAAGATCAATGTAATTCATTGCAGTCATTTTATAATAATTTTAGATATATAAAGATTTTATTGAACTTTTCACCGTCTTTTACCCACCTCCTGGGAGAATTTGAAAATTTACCTAAAACATAATTTTACCGCTTCTGTTAGTGGAATTTTGAAAATCCAAGAGACACGGTTAATATCAAGGAGTAAAATATTGTTCAATACGATAAAAATATTTTTTGGTGAATAGTACCTTTTTACTATTATTTACCACGGTAAAAAGTAAATAGGGTAATTAAGAGTAAAAATGATATTATTATTACCCTAACACATGTCCTAATTCTATTTGATATGTGTAATTCTTCCAAAAACAACCTTATGAATAAAATATTACCCTTTAGGTCCACTTGGATTAGATTAGGACATTTATTATTATTTTATTTAAACAAGAGTTAAAATAGTTAAAATCAATGTTTAATAACTAAAACATTTTTAATATAGGGTTATGCATAAGATAAATTCGACTATAAATATTCATTAGAAATATACTAAGATATCCTACATAATTTGTTTTTATTTATAATTTTTACACATTAAATAATTTAACTTATTTATGACACAATGATGATTCAGTAAGACCGTATTAATGAAATATTAACATAATTGATGTTATAAGTATCCAAATAAATGTAATTTTAGACTTTTTATGAATCAAACTAATTATATAGGTTAATATGACATGGTAGTATTAATTTAATTAACTTATTTCGTACTAACCAGGCTTTTATGAGTTTCAGAAAAATCAAATACCAAATAGTGTCAAAATTGACATAAAATAGTTTTTAAAACAAATATTGTATTATTTTTTGTTATTTTATTAAAAAAAATATAATATTCGGAAAAATGAATTAGATAAAGATATATATATATATATATATTAATAATGAACCAACTGGGGTTCTTTTGGCTTGTTATAGTAAGTTTATTAACCATATGGTGTAAGAAAACAAGTAGACACGGTAAAAGTAAAATTATTTAACATACAATTAAATCTAAAAGATAAGGTTAAAATAGTAACCTAAACTTGTCTAAAATATATTGGTTGAGAGGATTTAGACCCATCACCACTTTGTCTTCGAAATAAATCAATTTGGAACCATTATAAAACAAATATGACTTTATTATAAAATAATATTTTAAGTTATTCCAATGGTGCCCCTCTCCTCCCTTATAAAAAGGGCACCCCTTCCCTTTTCTCTTAACACCCTATTGAGCTTTGAATAACGTCCAAGCCCTGTGAATGTTTATTCCCCACTTTCCTAGAAACATTCTGGTGGTTCTGGTCTTCTCAAAAGACCATCTCTACTTCCTTAAGAGAAGGCTTAAAGGAGGTGCGTCGAAGAAGAGGTAATCCCTTCTTCTGATTCTCTCAAGTTTCTCCCTTCTTCTACTTATTCTTCATTAGTTGTCCATTATAAGGTAATAACATCGGTATTACTTATATACTTATATGTCATTATAAAGATTAAACAACCCTATTTTACCTTCTTTCCATCCTACGGAAAATGAAATCATCGTGCGTGCGTGCGTACGGAATAGCGTCTCCACGCCGTGGTGTAATCTGTTTTCGACCACCACCTTACATGGATGTGTATAGTGGTGTAAATAAATAACTATATATGATTATTGTAATGTTATATTGATTCTGAAATATTATACATACACTTCAATACAATTCCACGATCATGGGAATGATATCATCGCTCGTGTGTACGTACGGACTACCGTCTCTACGATGCGATGAGATTCATTATCCATGTTAACCATTCATGAATGATTATAAAGTATATATAATAAGTAATCATGAAATATATTATATAATAATTATACTGGATTTATTTATATATATATGTATTTCATCTACTTAATTCCATTCAATTCAATATGGAAATGAAAACAACGTTCATGCTTACGTACGGCCTACCGTCTCCATGAACGGTGTATTTCCTTCCATTTATCGATCTATCATATATATATGTATATGATGAATATATATTACATATAAATCATGTTTTACATTCAAGAAATAAGTAAATCAGGATATAAGTAATAATATCAAGAACAACAAGTCCAAACATGTACGATAAATAAAATGATTTTACCCAAAACACTGCTTTACCATGGAACTTACAAAAGATCTTGTAATATAAAGTCATAAGTGAACCATATATGATATCATAACAATGAATATGATTCTGTAATAAGTCAATGACTTTATTTAAATTATTATACAGGAGGTTCAGATACGTACGAAGCATATCAAACCTAAGATAAGGGAAAATCTCACAATCTCAATTTTTATCCGAGATTGTTTATACTTCGGTAATTACTGGGGCATATTTATCATCTGCATCCATGTTTATTCAGTATGTAATATTATATCTATCCTCCTAAAATTTGTTAAATCTAACTTTATACTTTGGTGAGTTTTTAGTAAAATATATGAAAGGAATCTTTTTTCGTTTTTAGTACGAGGTAGTTTTTGACTTGTCCAGCCAAAGTACGAGAAGAATGTTTTTTTAACTTATACGGCATGAATGGATTTTTAATGTTTCATAACACTTTCTTTTCATTATGTTTCCTCTACAATATTTAATGAATATTTTCAACAAAATCCTTTTCATTTAAAATTACATGGCATTTTGTGAAAAAGAAATGATTTTGAAGAAGAAAGGATATTTTCCTCAAGAATTCATTTCAAGTGTTTTATCAAAACTATTTTCCATCTAAAATGACATTATTTAATATGATTATGTTTCGAGTATAATGCCTCCCTTATTTGCATGGTTTTATTTTTCTTATGATGAAATGATATATATTTATTTATATGTATTATGTTATGATGGCATGATGTTTAAGAATCCCATTATATTACATGGGTTATGCTATGATGTATGATTTATGATTTTGTGACATACGAAAGAATGATTTCATTATGAGATGGTCGGGACATATATCTACCTCCAATGCATTGGGTAAAGATTTATATCTCATGATATAGGCATGGCTGGAATGGTAAGTTAATCTGGTTTAGTGTTACAGGACTGAAACGAGGTGTGAACTCGATTCAAAAAGGGACTTTGTCCACTAAGATGTTCTTAGCAGCAATGCCTTGGATACTATGGAAATCATATCATGTGATTAATGGTTTCCACAATCACATGTCTTATTACCAAGCTATTTCATCATGATTGATGTTCATTTATGATATATGCCTTACGTACTTCCAAGATTTATGTCTTTGCTCAAAATTTTGATGTTTAGATTTTATGATCATGTTTTTCAATTCAAATGTTTATGGATTGTTTTATGTTATATATATTTACCCTTACTAAGAATTTGAGCTCTCCCTTTTTATGTTTTCTTTTCCTAGAATATAGAGAAAGGTTGTAGGTAAGAAAACCAAAAAGGGGAAGATCTTTATGGGAGATGCTGAAGATCTTTCACTATGATTAGAAGATTACGTTCTAAGTTTCCAAAGACGCTAAACTAACAAGGTCTTTGGGCATCTATTTTTTTCATGTATTAATTATTCCGAAAAAGTAATGTAATGTCCTTGTACGCCAGGCTTTGGGTCTCTACAGTTGGTATTAACGTGAAGGTTTATTTAACCTTTGGAAACTAGTATGCGAAAACTTTAGTGAAATCCCTAGAGATATTTCTAAGGTATTTCTAGGGATGTCTCTAATGTTAAGTATACATAAAATTTATAGTACTATAATTATAGTAATGGTCATAGAATTAAACATAAGATGTTAGAGATTGAAAGTACTCCCCCTTGATTATGTTGTTTTTCTAGTACGAGTTTTTCCTCTCATACTATTCTTTTTGGGTTTTAAAAAATGGCTGGAAATAGGAAGATTCACAATAATGGAGGATATGATGGACAATGGAATGTCATTATTCATGAGAAACCAAAGGAAACGGGATTAGGAAGTCCAAACATCATTATTATGCCAAATAAACAATCTCATAATATGACCAATAATCTCATCTTTGGTAGGTTTCCCGACTCATCTAATAAGAGAAATATGGAGTTTCATGATGATTATAGAGGAAATAAAGTTCAATTTCCCTCATGTAATTCATGTGGGAAGAGCACTCAAGGAGAATGTTTCAAAGGACCTGGAAGATGATTTAGGAGTGGAAAATAAGGACACAAAGCCAGTATGTACAAAGGAAAAGGTTCAGTTAACACCATGGACAAGGATTATGGTATTGCTAAAACATCAACAACGATTAAATGTTTTAAATGTGGAGTGTATGGGCATTATGCATACCAATGCCCTATGGGAAAATCTCATAAAGAGAATCATCATGGTCATATGGGTAGTATTTATGTTGTTGATGATGAAGAGACTACAAATGATATGTGAGATGAAATAATTGTTGAATCTCAGTCAATGGTTTAAGAAGGTCATGGAATGATTTATGTTTATTAAGAGTAATGTTGTATAGGTAATGGTACTATGGGATAAAGACACATCTAAGGATTGTGACACTATTTTTTTCTAGAGTATTTGAAAGTATATATTGAATGGTACTGGTAACCATGAAACGTTATTCAGATATTTTGTAAAGTAGATAATATGCTCAGAATGAAGGGATAAGAAGATAATGAGGTGTTTGATAGTATTCATGAGCTCATGATTGTTATAAAGACTAAGTGATACCATGGTTTGAGTATATAGAATATTTGGGATTTTGGTATGTGGAAAGAGTTAACTTTTGACACCACTCATGTTTTCACTAAGGTTCTATGGTAACTAATGTTTCATGAGAATACGTGATTAAGGTATTCACATTTTTGGAATGTGACCTACAAGATATATCGTATGATAAATGATGTTATTCACATGCTCAGTGGATGAAATTTCAAGTAATCGTAATCTTTATACTATGAGATTGGATAGAAGTAATTTGGATAAACCTAAAGATTGGAATAGATTACGTTAGATATCAGATAGTATTGTTTAAGGCTAGAACTTTGGTTATGTTATAATATTATAGTTTTAGAAAAAGGACAACTCGTAGGATGGGCGACAACCCATCGCGTCGGACAAGGTTGCGGGAATCGAACCCACAATTGAAGTGCGACAGGCCTTTATCTCCTACCACTGGCCTACAGGAAGTACCTGGTTAGTAGAAACTAGTTTTATTTTATTAATCAGGATGACAGATGAAGTATAATCCCATTTTGAAACCATATCCGATTAATCTCACCATAGATGGGCTTATGTATATAACCTTTGCTAACCCTATGTTTGAGAGAGATGGAATGACCTATCATTCTATCGCATGATCTGCTAACACTTTGCGAAAGACAAATTCAACTTCATTTCTTTAAGAGTTGAAGTGGAAATTGTTCGAGGCACGAGCAACGTTGATACTGTACCAAAATCAAGTAAGTATTTATTTTAATTCAAAAATTATTCAACTTTAGGGAAATGATCTTGAAAACCAAAAATGTTGTCCTAGTGCTCTTATATCTGATGAATCAGATGGTACCTTAGATCATCACAAATTTATGGATTTGTGATTGTTTATTTTTCATAGCCATGTCCTCTACCACTCTCCATCAGAACATGATGGTTAGATTTTTCGTCCATATCCATATTTCCACCTATGTTCTCCTATGTGGAAACCCAGTGATGAGTTAATCTTGGTAACCGTTACATTTCTAACTTTCCTTTTTAAAATAAAGTTTTAGTATTCCTTTTTACGATGTGGGTTTCTATGAAAGAATCTTTCAAGTCATAAACCATTTATAACCCCGACGAATTTCGAGGGCGAAATTCATTTTTAGGGGGGTTGAATGTAACACCCCGAGATTTTATGAGATATATTATTTTTAAATTCTTTAATTTCTTCTATTATACACAACACCAAGATTATCTTGTACTATACGCAACACCTCATTAGCTTACAGTATACGCAACACTATTCTTGGCTTGTGTTACACACAAATTCAAGTTTGTTTTTTGGAAATTGTTCTACGCAACATTAAGTATAGATTTTTTTAATGTATAAATGAAATAAGTTTTGATTATGTAATATGCAACACCAAATGGAGCTTTCACTACATGCATCCCTGACTTGGCATGCATCACACGCAATCAAGACCTTCCTCGATAGCGTGTGTAGTACACAATAACGAGTTTCATTAAACAAGATATTATTATAATATTATTATGAACTAGCCGTTACGAATAGTAATACCCACTTCATAAAATTTTATAAATTTTATATTTAAAAATGGAATTAATTTTAGGATTCGGATTATCGAGATTAGACGAGGGTGCAATTTTGGTATTTTTCTGAAAACTTTCAATTTTTGATCAATAGTGAAAACACTCGGTTACTATTTAAAAACCGACTTTTTATTTAAATATTTATTTATTTTGTTTAAATTTATTTTAGGTCAAAATTGATACATAATACCTATATAAGTTCAATGTAATTAATTCGAGTCATTTTATAATAATTTTAGATATATGAATATTTTATTGAACTTTTCACCGTCTTTTACCCACCTCCTTGGAAGATTTGAAAATTTACATAAAACATAATTTTACAGCTTCTATGAGTGGAATTTCAAAAATCAGAGGGACACAGTTAATATAAAGAGTAAAATGTGGTTCAATAAGATAAAAATATTTTTTTTGTGAATAGTAACATTTTACTTTTATTTACCACGGTAAAAAGTAAATGTGGTAATTATGGGTAAAAATGATATTATTATTACCCTAACACATGTCCTAATTCTTTTGGATAAGTGTAATTAGACCAAAAATATCCTTAGAAATACAATATTACCCTTTAGTTCCACTTAGATTAGATTAGGACTTTTATTATTATTTTATTTAAAGAAGAGTTAAAATACTTAAAATCAACGTTTAATAACTAAATCATTTTAAATATAGGGTTATATATAAGTTAAATTAGACTATAAATATTAACTATTAATATAAAAATATTTCATACATAATGTTATTTTATTTATAATTTTTAAACATTAAATAATTTAACTTATTTATGACACAATGATGATGCAATAATTACCTTATTAATGAAATATTAACATAATTGATGTTATAAGTACCCTAATAAATGTAATTTTAGACTTTTTGGGTATCCAACTAATTTTATAGGTTACTATGACATGTTAGTATTGATTTAATTAACTTTTTTAGAACTAAACATACTGTTATGATTTTCACAAAAATCAAATACAAAATAGTGTCAAAATTGACATAAAATTGTTTTTAAAAAATATTATATTATTAATTTTTATTTTATTCCTAAAAATATTAGGATCGCCAAACTGACTTAGATAAGGATATATATATTAATAATTAACCAAATGGGATTCTTTTGTCTTGTTATAGTAAGTATATTAACCATATAGTGTAAGAAAACAAGTAGACGCGGTAAAAGTTAAATTATTTAACTTAGAGTTAAATCTAAAAGATAAGGTTAAAATAGTAACCTAAATATGTCTAAAATATATTGGTTGACAGGAATTCGACCCATTAACACATTATATTAGAAATAAATAAATTTGGATCTATTATAAACCGAATAAAACTTTATTATAAAATAATATTTTAAGTTATTTCAAAGGTGCCCCTCTCCTCCCATATAAAAAGGGCACCCCTTCCCTCTTCACTTCACACCCTCTTGAGCCTTGAATCTCGGCCAAACCCTAACCATTTCTCTTATCCAGTTCCCTAGAAACATTCTGGAGGTTCTGGTCTTCTCAATATACCAACTCTACTTTCTTAAGATAAGGCTTAAAGGAGGAGTATCGAAGAAGAGGTAATCTCTTCTTCCGATTCTCTCAAGTTTCCTTCTTCTTCTACTTCTTCTTATTTATTTGTCTCATTATAAAGCAATAACATCAGTATTAATTATATACTGATATGTTATTATAAATATTAAACAACCCTATTTTACCTTCTATCCATCCTACAGAAAATGAAACCATCGCGCGTGCGTACGTACGAAATACTGTCTCCACGCCGTAGTGTAATCTGTTTTCAACCACCACCTTACAAGGATGGGTATAATGTTGTAAATAAATAACTATATATTATTATGTTAAAGTGATATTGATTATTAAATATTATAAATACACTTCAATATAATTCCACTATCATGGGAATGATATCATTGCTCATGCGTACGTACGGACTACCATCTCCACGATGCGATGAGATTCATTATCCTTGTTAACCATTCATGAATGATTATAAAGTATATATAATAAGTTATCATGAAATAGATGAAATAATAATGATAATGTATATATATATATATATTTATTTATTTCATCTACTTAATTCCATTCAATTCAATATGGAAATGAAAATAGCGTTCATGCGTACGTACGACATGCCGTCTCAATGAACGTTGTATTTCCATCCCTTTACTGATCTATCATATATATATATATATATATATATGTATATTATGAATATATAATACATATAAATCATGTTTTACATTCTGGTGTAAAGTAAATTAGGATATAAGTAATAATATCAAGAACAACGAGTCCAAACATGTATGATAAATAAAACGATTTTTCCAAAAACGCTGCTTTAACATGGAACTTACAAAAGAACGGGTAATATAAAGTCATAAGTGAACAATATATGATATAATAACAATTAATATGATTCTGTAATAATTCAATTACATTATTTAAATCATTATATATGTGGTTCGGATACGTACGAAGCATATCAGACCTAAGGTAGCGAAAAATCTCGCAATCTCAATTTTTATCCGACATTGTTTATACTTCGATAATTACTAGGCCATATTTATAATCCACATCCATGTTTCATCAATATGTAATATTATTTCTATCCTACTAAAAATTTTTAAATCCAATTTTACCCTTTGGTGAGTTTTTAGTAAAAGATATGAAAGGAATATTTTGTCATTTTTAGTATGAGGTACTTTTTGACATCTCCGGCCAAAGTACGAGAAGAAAGTTTTTTAACTTATACGGCATGAAAGGATTTTTACGGTTTCATAACACAATATTTTCATGAAGTTTATTCTAAAATATTTAATGACTATTTTCAAAAAAATCCTTTTCTTTTAAAATTACATGGCATTTTGTGAAAAAAGAAATGATTTTGAAGAAGAAAGGATATTTTCTTCATGAATTCATTTCAAGTTCTTTATCAAAACTATTTTCCATCTAAAATGACATTATTTAATATGTTTATGTTTCATCTATAATGTCTCCCTTATTTACATGGTTTTATTTTTATTATGATGAAATGATATCCATTTTTTATATGTATTATGTTATCATGGCATTATGTTTAACAATCCCATTCTATTAAATGGGTTATGCTATGATGTATGATTTATGATTTTGTGGCATACGAAAGAATGATTTCATTATGAGATGGGTGGGACCAATATCTCCCTCCAATGCATTGGGTAAATATTTATATCTCATGAGATAGACATGGATGGAATGGTAAGTTAATCTGGTTCAGTGTTACAGGACTGAAATGAGGAGTGAACTCGATTCAGAAAGGGACTTTGTCCACTAAGATGGTCTTGGTAGAAATGCCTTGGATACTATGGAAATCATATCGTGTGCTTAATGGTTTCCACAATCACATGTTTTATTACCATGATATTTTATCATGATTGATTTTCCTTTATGATATATTCCTTACGTACTTCCAAGATTTATGTCTTTGCTCAAGATTTTGATGTTTAGATTTTATGTTCAAGTTTTTCCATTAAAATGTTTATGGATTGTTTTATGTTATATATGTTTACCCTTGCTGGGAATTTGAGCTCACCCTTTTTATGTTTTCTTTACCCCATGATATATAGAAAGGTTTTAGATAAGAAAACCAAAAAGGGGAAGATCTTTATGGGAGATGTAGAAGATCTTTCACCATGATTGGAAGATTACGTTCTGAGTTTCCAAAGACACTAAACTAATACGGTCTTTGGGAATCTGTTTTTGTCATGTATTAAGTATTCCGCAAAAGTAATGTAATGTCTATGTAGACCAGGCTTTGGGTCTCCACAGATCTCCTACATAGAGACATTGTTATATGTTATTACATGTTACCTTTTTTACTTACTAATCATAATTTTATAAAGGATGTTTTATAAAACCTTCTTATGTTGTATTATTTCATTGTAGGAAGAATCATACAATTTATTACCAAGGATGATTTTAAATTGAGAGGAGATAATTTAATTAAGGTGGGGAGAATATAACTCTATGAAATTCTAAAGCAAGAACATTTTATTAAATAGCGTGTATAACATTCAATAAAAAGTGCATAAAGGAATACAATACCTCAAGACCTTATGTTATATTTACTATTTTCAACATCTTGAAATGATCAAATTAATTGAGTTAATTTTTTTCACATTCATCAAAAAAAATTCTAAAAGTATACAGTACATGCAAGACTGAGTTTTACTGAGGAACAATATATTATTGAGATATTATTATTTAATATAATAAGATATAACCTAGCCATTAAATTAGTGGTTATGAATATTATTAGAAAAATTATGAAAATATATGTTTTAAATAAATATAAAATGAAATAATTGTTTAAAATTTTATTAGAAATGAATATAAGAACCAATTGAATATATAGGGAATGTTTTTATAGAAAACTATTTTTATTATAACAAATCGATTTTATCCGAATAAATAAAATTAATTAAAATTTGCGAGTGATATAAAAATATTATATATATAAAAATATTATATATTCAAGAAAATATTTTTCATATTCATCAAATAATCTTTATAGGAATAATATATGAATAGAACCCATATTTCACCTAACAAATAAATATTTTTCAAAATGCACTTTTATCATCTTTTAATAAAAATCCAATATTAAGTCAAATTTTTTGAATTTTTATATATTATATATTTCATGAATATATTCTTCTATGAAATTGAGACATAAAAATCAGTTTAGGTTGAAATATTTGTATTTTCTATGAAGGTTCATTTTTTGATGAATATTAAATAGTACTGAATTTTAATTCAAAACTGCTTTTTTTCTAATTTTGTAATAAGGTTATGAAATATTTTTTTACTTTTAAAGTTTTAATTATATAATTTTTTTAATTAGTCATTATTATTTGATTGGAATAAATGTCACTTGGAAATTAGAAATGAAATGATAGCATACTTTTGAACATTTTTTCTTTAAAAACCAACATTGTTTCCTCGTCTGTAAGATTAAATTTAAATTTATTTCTACCAATTTTATGATTGAAATTTTGGAAAATGGATTCCATATGTGGAATCATAATAATTTATAATTTCTAATATGTTGAAAATAGTTTATACCGATAATATTAGTGAATTTAATTAAAACTAATTAAAATGATTAAGGTGAAATTAATCTTAACAAGGGACTAAACCACATAAAGGGCCAAAATGACATGGATACTTGTCCAGAATCCATTTTTCAAAAATATTTCTTCCCTACAATCCATTTGATAATATCTTAAAAATTATTATAGTAACATTGAATGGGAAAATATCAGTGGAATTCCCTTTCAGAATATTTACAAGTGTTCCCCTCCTCCTCCACTATAAAACTCCTGTCAAACCTACCACTTTCTCAATCTTATAGGGACACTTTTTCTCAACCACTATCAGTGAAAATATATCTTAAAAATAACTCCCCAAAACCCATAATCCTCAACATGTACATAAATAAAACCAAGATATTCTTGTGATGAAATCCAAAAAGGAGTTACGTGATTAAAAGGTAACTTCTATCCTCACGCTCTTCAGACTAATTTTCATTTTCACCGCTAAAATATCATTATAACAAAATTATAAAATAAAAAATTATCATAAATACATTTATATTTTGTAATGTTAATTTTTTTACCTACAATTACACACACTTCCACCTAATTGGAAACAAACTTACCATTTATGTGTTTGATGAACTAATACCTCACGAAATGATGATTGTTCATTTTTCATTTACCACCTACATGGTTCGACATTATGATGGGAAAAAAATATATATGATATGTGTAAAAGATATAATTTATTTATTGTTATTTAATTATTTTATAACACAATCCTTCTTTCTTTCTATTTCGTATAAATATGATAGCATCTATTTTGGATTTGTGGACTACAACCCCCTCCAAATAGTATGACTAGTTCAAACTATATATGGAATGTATAAAGGATGGTTTAAGTAAATATATTTAATATATATGACATATTTATTATACTATAATTATAATATACATATATATCATTTAAATTTTATTTTTTAAATATGAAAAAAATCAATGTAGCATTCATTCGTATGTTTGGATTGTCTTCTCTGTGAACGGTGCATTACATTTTTTATCAAAAAAATATTATGGATTATTCTAGATAACTATATGATAAATATATATTATATTTAAATAATGGTTTAAATTATTTTATTGATGAAACTGAAATGGTAATAATAAATAAAAATTTAAAACATATGCAACAAACTAGGCAATTAACAAGCAAAATAGTGAAAATAATGAATTATTGTTAACAAATGGTAAATAATATATCATAAGAAGATAATATATAATATTTTAGACATGAATATTGTTCATTAATAATTTATTAACACTCTAAAAAAATTATACAAATGTTTAAAGATCATTCAAATAAAAGGAAGTGCAATGTAATATATTTTCATCTCAATTCTTACATCAATGAGGTAATGGTCATATTCACCACCAATTTCTTTTTTGTGGTGTATCTAATGAAACTATTCATATATTATATAATAAATTATTTTAACCTCATGGTGTCAAAAACCTTCATTTAATTTTATTCTTTCATGAGTATTATGATTTGAAAGGATTGAAAGTGGTATCAGACACTTTGGAATGATTAAAGATTACTTTCTTCAAGAATAAATTTTATGACATTTCAAAGGTATTTCCATTTGAGGAACTTATATGACCATTGTTACATAATCCCATTAATTTTATTAACCTATTTTTATTCATTAACATTTTCATGTATTAGTTCCCTTTTAATACTTATTGCAACTCAAAATGATTTAGAAAATGTCATTATGAAAACCTCACATAATTCCCTCCTTACCTAGAGAAATTAATTTCTTCTAAAAACCTTATTTTCAATAAATTTATTCAATAAATATTTTTATCTTTTATAATATTAATTATCAAATATATTTAATCCCATTTTTACCCATGTTTTCAAAGGAATATTCTTTTCACTTTCCAAACAAGTCATTTTTATATACTTCTACCAGGAAAAAGAAATGTTCTTTTTAACAAATAAGACATATTAAAATTTATCTGGTGAAATTTCATTAAAGCTTCCATTCCATGATTAAAGCATTATTATTATTTAATATGTTTTCAAAATTGATTATGAATTAAATTTTTTTAATACAATTGGTTATTTTCCTCAAGATTTTAAATGATATTTTTATAATATTTTTATTAATCCATTACAAAAATGATTTTTTACTCCACCGGGGATATGATATATTGATACCATCCTTGTTTCCACTTTTGATGGTTAAGTATGGTTTTTTCCTTGGATATTTTTTAAATTTACATCCTTGATTCCTTTTATGACCTTTTAAATATTCAGTTTTATATGCTCATTTAAATATTAGATTCCTTGAAATATTGACATCATTTTTCATGGATATTATTAAATTTTGAAGCATATATAATTTTTCATATACTTATACCTTAGAAGTTATTTTATTATATAGGGAAATATATATAAAATCTATATATATTTTTTAATAAAAATATATGACATGGAATATTTTATTTTAATTAAATAAATTACTCTATATGAAGAATTATTTGATTATGAAATGATAGGTGTCCCCATACATTATATAACCCCTTAATGCATCAATAGGTTCTCTCGATACAAATAAGTTGAAAAAAATTACAGGTTTTCAACTTATAGTTTTAAACATTCTTGAGGATGGATATTGACAGTATATAATTTCAAGTTCCTTATACACGACATCTTATAATTATGTATTTCCTTAAAAGAAATTTTAGTTATCATTATTTTTATCTATGAAGTTTTCATATTATAAAATCTATTGATGCATATATTTATATGGTTAACGATTAAATTATTAATTTCTACAGTTTGTTAACAATCCAAATTTATTATGCCTTATCTAGTTATTTTAGTGGCATATGTTATAAGTTATTTAACATTCCATGTTTATTTATTCTCATTGATTCATTATTTATACTCTTTTACTTACCCTTATCTGGAACTTGAGCTCAAAATTATTATTTTTCATTTCCCAAGGAATATGAGAAGTGTAATATGAATGATATGTTGGGATATAATAGATATAATAAATTTATTATCCTAGAAATAATGTAAATTATGTTGTAATTAGTATATTTATTTGGAATACAAGATTCATGATCATATCTGGTTCACTAAGGCTAATAAAATCTTCTATCCATCAAGATTTGAATCATTTTAATCATGCCAATGTAATAGTAGTAGAAATTGCTTCTAGGTGTAATGGGGTAAGGTCGCTATAGATTGAGATAGAATATCAAACTGATTTTTTAAATTATCAAGACCACTCCATTATAATTGTTTTCTTTTAAACGTTTTTCATTTAAAAATTTATATTTATAAAAATAATATTATATACATTAAATTTATTTTAATTAAAAATAATATATATATATTCTATATAACCAAAAAATAATAATAATGTAATTTCATCAAAAAATTATGAACATCAATCAGTCACATCAATTTTTTAAATAAATTTATCGACAGGGAGAGGAATATTTTCCATTAGTTCACACCTAATCCAATCCAAAAAAAACATGACCACATCCTTCTGTATAATTCACACACACCACTAGAAGATTATAAAACTATTTAGACCATATAATTTGATTTTGTTTTAAAATAAATGATGAAACCCAATTTTATAACCCTTAGAATTTATTTTGAATATGATTCTGGGATTTGAAATATTATACGTGTTTTTATGATAAAAAATCATTTACAATCAAAGAGACATAATTGTTTTTAAGAAAATTTATTTAATAAATTCAATATTCTAACAAATATGGAACAAAATAATTTATGCCTAACAAAACATGGCATAATGTAATGGGACACCACAAATGATTATTCTAAACAACCCAAAATCCATGAAACACAATTGATATAATATATATGAATAAATACCTCATATTAATGTATAAAATTATTATTTGGCAGAGATATAAAAAATAGTTAATGTATAATTTTATTAAATACAAATATTTATAGAATATTCCCTAAATATATCCATGTCATGGTGAGGGACACCATGAAATATTTAGTTTATTAGAATTATTATTTACTCCATATCAGGTTATACATATTTTCACAGGAAATTTCTATAGAGAATATTTTTTTCTCCCTTAACAATCATATATACACATCATGCAATGATATGGTGGGAGTGTATGAGGGATATTGAATTATTATGATATATTAAATATAAATTTGTAATTTTGTATGTTAATATTTCATGTTAAAATTTTAACATTTCATTCAGTAATTACATGTGTAGATTTTTTAAAAACACATTTAATTTAGATACTATTACATTATTTGATACATATTATAAAATTATATTTTTTTCATTATTTCATTATATGTTACATTATCATAACAAGTTTTTACAAATCAAATTACTCTATATATTACCTTTAATATTGTATAGTGGGTTTAATATGATTTGTAAGGTAGAGAAATAAAATGGATTATATCCATGATTCCTATTACTGGCGAATCACCTAACAATTTCATAATCTATTCGGTGGTTCTTATTACTAATTATCATGCATATGAATTGAAGAGATGAAGGATTTTCCAAATTTCAATAAATCCTTATTGTCTAGCTTTTTTATTTTATTAACATTTCATCTCCGAGTCATTATTGGGGATTTTCATTATGTTTGATTATATTTAATAAAGGGGTAATAGATTCAAATAAAATTTATCATTACCATTATAGAAATTGATAGTAATGAATTGATAGAAAAAAATTCAAATTGGAATAAATGAATGTATTTTAATCGGTTTTCTATAAACATTACATAGTTTATTAATATCATAGTTTTTGATTAATTGTATAATAAACATTCCATAGTTCAAGAGAAATTAGGTAAACTAACAGTATTTCATAAAAAATGATTCTATTTTACATATTAAAAATCATACTCATATAAAAGGATGGTTTTCCAAATAATTGTTTTTATTAAAAGTATATAATATGGAAAAAATCAATTTTTTAAACTAAAATATATCTATTTAATCGAAATATAATTCCAAGAAATATGTTGTGTGTTAATATAATTTTATAAGTAATATAAATAAACTTTGAAAGAGAAAAAATGGTATATTGTAGGTATATATAATTAGGGTTTTTCGATTAATGGAAATCTATTTCCATGATTTAGGAACAATACCATGGTAAAAAACATGAAATTGGTTAATGGTAAAGATTTTAGAAAATAAAATCAAATTTAAAATTCTAAATAACAATTAATTTTGACAATAATTTTTTTTTGAAATTTTATGTTTATTTTTTCTAATTTTAATGTTGTAAAATAAGTCATTTAGGTGGTTATTTTTATATTATCTATAGAAGTATTCATAATTAAAAATTATTTGTTCTATAAATTATATCATAATTAAATTAATATAGTTTATATTTTTTATTATAACTTTTATTCCATTACTTTATTTATTTTTAAGATATATATAAAATTAATATTTAATTTCATCCTATTGAAATTTATTATTTACATTATAATCAGTCCAATGTGAAAACTTATTATCATATTTTTTATATTGTTGGATTTAAAATAGTATTGGATTTTATTATAATTAGATAATAATTTATAGATAGTGGAAAATTTTGTTACCTATCGGATTTGGATTTATAAAGATGTTCATGGTTCATTAAACATCATACCGTAGATACACTTATGAAATATTTTAGTTTTTTATAAATTTAATCTATTATTTTAAAGATATTCATATACCATTTTAATTTCAATCATTTTAGTATTTTTTTTAATTATTATAATTAATATTTTCTATATTTTTATGGAATAATTAAATATTTTTATATGTTTTATACATTATTATGACTAAAAGATGTCAATTTTGAGGAAATCATGAGCCACATAGCATATATTTCTATATGTATTGACACATTTATAGAAATCATGATATTTTCATATAAAATGAATAGATCGTTAAAATATTTTAAAATAATTTAAAATAATAATGTCTTTAATTTCATCCAACATAAACACGCATAATTACATTGAGCATCCAAATTAAGATATAATGTAACTTTGAGTGCACATGGATTATCTTACATACACTGTGATGATGAATTTATACTAATTAATTTTAAATATTCCTGAAATTTATCATTTAAAAATTTATTTGATTATGATATTTGAAGTACAATTGGTTGGGTGGCCTTAATTATTATGTTCCAAATGGGATTGAATTTGGAAAATTAATTAGGTAAATTTGGGAATGATAATATCCTATAAAATTTCAATGTGTTATACATCAGTTTGTGCGGAGGGGACTTTTTTTCATTAAGGTTGACGACGGGTATGGAGTGGCATCGGGTGGAGGGGGGGGTTGTTCCTCGTTTTCTTTGCATTGTTTTTTAGTGTTGAAGAATCTCTCTTTGTGGTTTCCGCATGAAGCTGGTCATGCTAGGGTTTATCTCACCGACACCTCGTCCCTGTGGTGGATCTTCTTTTAATGCCTCGGGTGTTCTCCGCGGAGATCTTGTGGTTCTTCCTCCTTGCTGTGGTGAACCGCATTCGGCTTCTTCCACTCTTCTAGTCGGATCAGCGAGCATAATACCAGATTGCGACGATTTCTGTGTTGTTCACCGGCATACACTACAGAGCTTTCAAGGGTTTGCTCTCGTTTTGAGTTGTTGTCTTGTGGGAGTTTCTCATCATGTGGAGGTCGTCACCTTATATGCAGTGGCTAAGTTATCTGAGGGTCTGTGAGGGGTTTCTTCGGTGGTTGGGGTCATCGTAGTGGGGTTTTACTTGGTTTATTTTCAATGATCTTTTAGATTTTTGTTGTGTAATGGTGAATCCGATCGGTTTCAAGGGTTTTTGGGCTTGGGAACCTGTTTTTTGTGATGGTGGTTGTTGATGGTGGTGTCGACAAGGAACGCTGGTGAATGTGGTATGAAGTCGTCAGATCGAAGATGATGGTGGTGTCAGGGAGCGACGCAAGGAATGCTTTTTGTGTTCTTATGTTCCAATAGGTTTGTGATGATGGTGGCCCGTCCAGATTGTCCCGCCGGCGGCTTGTTTGGTGGCGATGTTGGTTTTCGCATTGACTCGTTCCTCAAGGTCGTTTCACGACTTGAGGTGGATATAACTACCCATACATTCCATACATTGTTATTACTTAAAAAATGAATCACACTTATTACGACATATAACAGATCCAAGAAAGGACTGTATAGGTATAGTGTCTTTAGAAACTGGAAAACATATACAACCGGTTCATAAAGCATCTACATTGTCTCCCGTCTATTTCATCATATTTAGAGTCCCTTTTTGCATAACCTACTTAATACCCATCTTCCTGATCAGGCGAAAATAAAACATACAAAACGATGAGCTCAAATGCTCAGTAAGGGTAAACAATAGAAATATCAATCATATCATATTCATAAGAACATAACATTTTAGAAATCTTAACCCGCATAAGAGATCATAATATCACAACATGGTATAAATAATAGTGGTGAAATGTAATCCCAATAAGCATAACATTAAACATGAATCTTTGTGACATACACACATAATCATAGAGAATAATTTCTTAGTAGTCAAGACTCATTTCCAAGACTATATTAGTGGACAAAGTCCATTTCTGAACCGAGTTCACTCCTCGTTTCAGTCCTGTTTCACTGAAACAAATTAACCTGCTATTCTAGCCATGTCTATTTCATGAGATATAAATCTTTACCCAATGAATTGGAGGGAGATATAGGTCTCACGCATCTCATTATGATACCATCTTATGTGTGCCACAAGATCATAAATCATACATCATAGAAAAACACATGTAATAAAAATGGGATTCTTAAAAATCAGGCCATCATAAATCATATAAGATAAAAGGACTTCATAAAATTAATTCCATCATAATCAAATCAATTTAAAAATAGGTATAGAAATAGAACCCTATATTATCTTAGATGGAAAATAATTTTGAAAAAACACTTGAACTCCATTCTTGAGGAAAATATCCTTTCTACTTCAAAAACATTTTTCCTTTCCTAACATGTCATAAAATTTTAAACTAAAATAAGTTATTAAAAAATAAACTTGTAAATGTGTAAAGGAAGCTTCATGGAAATAATGTTATAAAAATCCATTCATGTTGTATAAGTTAAAGAAAAACATTCTTCTCGTACTTTGGCTGGAAAAGTCAAAAAAGTACCCCGTACTAAAAACGAGAAAAGATTTCTTTGATATCTTTTACTAAAAACTAACCAATATGTAAAATTGGATTGGAAAAATTGTAGGAGGATAGAAATATTATTACATACTTAGGAACATGGATGTGAATGATAAATATTCCCCTGTAAATTCTGAAGTATAAACAATCTTGGATAAAAATGAGATTGCGAGATTTTCCCTTACCTTAGGTCCGATTTTCTTCGTAAGTGTCCGAACCTCCTGTATAATGATTTAAATAATTTCATTTACTTATTCTATAATGATATCACATATGGTCATATTTTTAGATGTTTATTAGTAATATTTCATTGCTACATGTTATTCGGGTGTTTATTGCTTTTTTGTTCTTATGTGTGATTTGTTGAATAAATTCTTATTCTTCTTTTTAGGTTATAGATACCTTATTTCCAGAATTATATTAGTATAATATATATCATATTTATTCATTAAATTCATTTATATTATCATTATTCATTCAAGATCATCTAGAATGAGTCGCATCACATTGTGGAGACGGTAGGCCGTACGTACGCACGAGCGATGATATCGTTCCCATGATCGTGGAATTGTATTCAAGTTTATGTATAGTATTTCATAATCTTTACAATAATCATGTATAGTTATTCTTTACACCATTATACCCATCCAAGTAAGGTGGTGATGGAAAACAGATTACACCACGGTGTGGAGACGGTATTTCGTACGTACACACACGCGGTGATTTCATTTTCCGTAGGATGGATAAAAGGTGAAATATGGGTGTTTCATATTTATAATAACATATTAGTATATGAGTGATACTTATGTTATTACTTCACAATGAAACAACTAAATAAGAGGAAGTAGAAGAATAAGTAAATTTGAAAGAATCGGTAACAGATATTACCTCTTCTTCTTCACGTCTCTTTGAAACTTCCTCTTAGGGCACTAAAATTGGTCTTTGAAGAAGACCAGGACCTCTAGAATATTACTAGGGAAGTGGAAAAGATAAATTGGCAGGGTTTGTCTGAGCATAAAGGCTCAAAGTTGTGTAAATAGGAGAGGGAGGATGTGTCCTTTTATAAGGGAGGAGATGGGCACCTTAGAAAAAACATAAAATATTATTTTATTATAAAGTCATATTCAGTTATTAAATTCTCCAAATTGATTTATTTCAAAGATAAGGTGGGGATGGGTCGAAACCCTCTCAACCAATAGATTTTAGAGATGTTTAGGTTATTATTTTAAACTTATCATTTATATTTAACTCTAAGTTAAATAATTTAACTTTTACCATGTCTTCTTGTTTTCTTACACTATATGGTTAATTAACATACTATAAAAAGTCAAACGAATCCCAAGTTGTTCATTATTAATATATATAATCTTATATAAGTCATTTGGCCTATCTTTAGATTTTTAAGAATATAATAATTTTTTATAATAATTTTTTTTTTAAACTATTTTATGTCAATTTTGACACTATTTGATAATTGATTTTTGTGAAAATCATAACATCATGATTAGTTAAAACAAAGTTATTTTAATAAATAATAACATTTAATATTAATCTAAAAAATTAGTGTAATTTATAACAAGTCTCAAATTTCATTTATTTGGGTATTTATAACATCAATTATGTTAATATTCATTTATAAGGTAATTAATTATCATCATTGTGTCATAAAAAATTAACTTATTTAATGTCTAAAAATTACAAATAAAATACCAGTATGTAAAAAATTGTTTTAGACTTCTAAAGAATATTTATAGTCGAATTTATCTTATTTATTAACATATATTAAATATGTTTTAGTTATTAAACTTTGATTTTAACTATTTTAACTCTTCTTTAAATAAAATAACATTAAATGTCCTAATGTAATCCAAGTGGACATAAATGGTCATGTTTTATTCCTAAGGTTGTTTTTGGTCAAATTATACTTATCCAATAGAATTAGGAAATGCGTTAGGGTAATAATAATACAATTTTTACCCTTAATTTCTCTTTTTACTTTTAACCGTGGTAAATAAAAGTAAAAGTTACTATTCACCAAAAAATATTTTTATCTTGTTGAACCACATTTTACTCCTTGATACTAACTGTGTCTCTCGGATTTTCAAAATTCCACTCACAGAAGCGGTATAATTAAGATTTATGTTAATTTGAAAAAAGCTCCTATGAGGTAGGTAAAAGGCGGTGAAAAGTTCAATAAAATTTTTATATATCTAAAATTATTATAAAATTGCTCCAATGAATTACATTGAACTAATATAGGTATTATGTATAAATTTTTACCTAAAATAAATTTAAATAAAATAAATAATTATTAAATAAAAATTCGGTTTCTTAATAGTTACCCAATTTTTTCACTATTTAACAAAAATTGAAAGTTTTCAGAAAAATACCAAAAATTCACGCTAGGCTAATTTCGATATTCCGAATCCAAAAATGAAGTCCATTTCGAAAGATAAAATTTATAAAATTTCAAAAATTGGGTATTACTATTCATAACGGCTAGTTTATATAACATATCGTTGTTTAGTGAAACTCAGTATTGCGTACAACCCATGCTATCGAGGAAAGTTTCTCTTGCATGTAACGCAAGCCCAGACAATGTTGTGTGTAGTAAAAGATTAATTTATATAAAATAATACATAAAAACAAAATATTTCTCATAAAATATCGGGAGTTACATTCTACCCCCATTAAAATAAATTTCGCCCTCGAAATTCGTCACTTTGTAACAAACAGATGAGGATACCTCTCCCTCATTATATCCTCAAGTTCCCATGTAACTTATTTTAATTGGTCGTCCTCCATAAATCATTCACCAAGCGAGTGGTCTTGTTCCGTAGGGCTTCTTCTCTACGATCCAGAATCTCTATCGACTTTTCTTCATAAGAAAGATCTTGCTCCAACGGTACAACTTCTGAGCTGAGTACATGTGAAGGATCAGGTATGTAAATTCCCAGGAGAGATACATGGAACACATTGTGAACTTGAGAGAGATTCGGTGGAAGCACCAATCGGTAAGCTACCTTCCCAACACGATCCAGTATTTCGAAAGGACCGATATACATTGGGCTCAACATTCCCTTCTTTCCAAATCTCATTACTCTCTTCCAATGAGATATTCGTAAAAACACTTTATCACCCACTTCAAGCTCTAGGTCTTTTATTTGGTTATCGGCTTAGCTTTTTTGTCGACCCTGAGCTTCTCTTTTGTGTAGTTGAATAGATTGGACCTTTTCTTCCATCTCATCAACAAGATCTGGTCCAAATAGTTTTTCTTCCCCAACTTCATCCTAGAAAGTTGGATTCCTTCATTTCTTTCTGTAGAGAGATTCATAAGGATCCTTCTGAATACTGGAGTGAAAGATATTATTATAATAAAATTCCACCAAAGGTAGGTGTTTATCCCAACCACATTTGAAATCCATAGAGCAATCTCTTAACATATCTTCTAGAGTTTGAATTGTTCTCTTAGACTAACCGTCTGTCAGAGGATGATAAGCAGTGTTGAAACTCAACTCTGTATCTAAAGTATGCTGAAGACTTCGCCAGAACTTCGAGGTAAACTCGGATCCCGATCAAATATAATGGAAAGTGGTACTCCATGCAATCTTACCACTTCCTTTACATATATCCTGGAAAGCTAATCAATAGATCAATCTTCTTTAGTAGAAATGAAGTGTGCCGACTTCTTATGATGATAAACTATAACCCAGATAGCATTATTGCCTTTAGATGTTTTTGGAAGTTTAGTAACAAAGTCCATAGTGATGTTTTTCCATTTCCATTCTGGTATGGGTAATGGTTGTAACATCCCCTTAGTCTTCTGTCTGTCATCTTTAACTTGCTGACAAACCAAGCATCGAGAGGCATATTCAGTAACATCTCTTTTCATGCCATCCCACCAGAAGTACTCTTTCAGGTCCCTATACATCTTCATGCTTCCAGGATGAATAGAGAATGAAGAACTATGAGCCTCATCCAGTATCTACTTCTTTAATTAAGGGATGGGAGGAACACAACCCCGATTCTTGAACCTTATTATCCCATCACAATCGAAGTTGGATTCATGAAAATTTCTCACCTTATTTTGTAATTCTACATCTTCTTTTTGTGCTTATTTAATCTTCACATGTATAGATTGTTGAACATTTATTTGAGAAAGATAATATTTCTACCATTCCTTGATAATTCCAAGATCCATCCTTTGTAAATCAATAAATATTAGATATTTTGTGATCCACATCATAGATAATCTAGCATGGTCTTGTCGACTTAATGCATCTTTAACCATGTTTCATTTCCCAGTGTGGTAATGAATTGAGCAGTCTTAATCCTTAATCAGCTCCAACCATCCTCTGTGGCGCATATTCATCTCCTTTTGTGTGAAAATAAACTTTAAAATTGTATGACCAGTATAAATATCACACCTTTAACCATAAAGATAATGCCTCCAAATCATTAATGCAATGATTACGGTAACTAACTCCAAATCATGAGTTGGGGTAATTTTGCTCATGAATTTTCAACTGTCGTGAGGCATAAACTATCACCATATCATTTTTCATAAGAAAACACCCTAGCCCCTTCTTGGATGCATCACTGTAGATCATAAACCTTTCTCCACTACAAGGCAGCGTGAGCACAGGTTCACTGGATAACCTTCGTTTTAACTCTTTGAAATTCTCTTCACACTCCTCCGACCAAATGAACTTAACTCTTTTACGAGTCCACCTGGTGGGTGGATTAGATAACCTTGAAAAATATTTCACAAAACTTCGATAATATCCAGCCAAACTAAGAAAACTTCATATCTCAGTTACTATTGTTGGTCTCGACCATCTTCCGATAACCTCTGTTATTGATGGACCCACATATATCCCCTATTTTGAGATTATATGACCCAAAAATGAAACTTTTTGAAGCCAAAATACATACTTGGTAAATTTGGCATAAAGCTTCT
The DNA here is from genome assembly GCA_963277665.1 of Viscum album. Lineage (NCBI taxonomy): Eukaryota > Viridiplantae > Streptophyta > Magnoliopsida > Santalales > Viscaceae > Viscum > Viscum album. The sequence continues at coordinate 791,454,851 of OY728166.1, forward strand.
CCTTTCTCAGGGTCTTCAATACAATTCTCAAGTGATCTTCATGCTCTTCCTTTATCTTTGAATAGACAAGAATATCATCTATAAAGACTACCAAAAGCTGATCAAGAGTCTCTAGAGACTCTATTCATTAGATCCATGAAGATATCATGTGTATTAGTAAGACCAAATGGCATCACTATAAATTCATAGTGTTCATACCTTGTACGGAAAGCCGTCTTTGGTATATCCTCCCTTTTGACCCTTAATTGATGATACCCCGAATAAAGATCAATCTTGTAAAAGTATTGAGATCCGCATAGTTGGTCAAATAAGTCATCAATACGTGTGAGATGATATTTCTTCTTGATAGTGATCTTGTTAAGTTCTCGATAATCAAGGCAGAGTCTCATTGATCTATCTTTCTTCATAACAAAAAGAATAGGTGCTCCCCAAGGTAACACACTAGGGAGTATGAATCCCTTATCAAGATTCTCTTGGAGTTGGTTCTTCAATTCCAGCAACTCAATTGGGGCCACTCTATATGGTGTCTTCGAAATATGCAAAGCACCCGGTACGAGTTCTATTGAAAGCTCAAATTCACGATTTGGTAGAAGACCCAGCAATTCCTCCAGAAAGACACCATAAAACTCACATACAATGGGTGTATTCTTAATCGTGAGTTTCTGTCAAACCATTTGAGATAAATAACCATCATTTAGTGGAATCAATACACATAATATGGAAGAAATTTCCACTGGAAGGTTATGTTCATCCTTGCATCGATAGACGATCATAGATAGATCTGGAATATGAAATGTGACATTCCTTCATTGGAAATTGATATGAGATCCATATAATGAAATCCAATATATGCCAATATTCACATGAAATTCCACTATAGAAAGGATCACAAGATTTACAGGAAGCACTATCCCACAGACTTCAATCGGAGAAGAATTGTAAACTTTTGATGCGGCCATTGTGCCAATAGGGGTTGTCACAGATAACTCAACATCTAATTGTTGAGGTAATACGACGATACCCTTAGAAAAATATTCACAAATAAAAGAGTGGGTGGATCTAGAATCAAATAAAACATTTTCTACTTTAAAGTGGATGGTAAGTGTATCATTCACCACTACATTATCATACTCCACATCGCTGATAGAAATTGCATGTGACTTTCCTTTTTCTTTATCCTTAAGAGTTTATTGACGTCGAACATCATCAACAACCCTTGGATTAGGGAATTGATTAGCATAATGCCCCATTTCCTTGCACTTGTAACATTTAAGTGTAGGAGGTGCACTCTATGTAGCATTTTCTTTGTTCGCATCACGAGGAATCTTCTTCCCATCATTGCGGAATTCAAATGCCCAATGAACTTCTTCTTCCACATTTGAAACATTTACTTGCCCCTTTATGACAACTCCCTCCATGTTTCTTTCCACACTTTGATCATAAGGGGAAAATCATCTTTTTTTTAGTGTGCTCTTTAGATTTTCATTTGAATTCCATTTTCCTCTTCTTATTAAACGCATATGACTGATGAGTTACTCCAATCTCCATCTCAACCTTGAGAGAAAATCTAATGATTTCCTCGTAGCTATTGAAGTCCCTTATGGCTAAGGCCCTTTGAAGACATGGTTTTAAGCCACTAAAGATTCGATCGGTCTTACTCTCAGGTTGGATAATAATCCTAGAAGCGTACCTTGCAATTCTTGTAAAATTTTCTTCGTAGGTACCAACAGATTCATCATCCTTTTTTTAGAACAATAAACTCCTTATCCATTTTTGTTCGAAGAATATGAGGGAAGTACTTACTGAAAAATAACTTCTTGAACTCATCCCATCCCATGGACTCAATTTCATCGCTTGGCCTAGTATTCTTGATAATATTCTACCATTGATCAGCTTTACCTTTCAAATGATATACTGCTAAGAAGACTTTATCATGTTCAGAACATTGAATAACTGAAAATATCTTTTCAGTGGTACTGATCCATTGTTCAGCCACTAATGGATTAGTAGACCCGCTGAATGAGGGTGGACGCTGCCTCATGAATGATTCAACAGAATTTTGCTCCTTCTTTTGTTCGTTTGGAATTTATGTATGATTCATAGCTTGATAATGTTGTTTGAGCATGGCTACAAGATTTTTCATTCCATCTCCCATAACGTTTGGTTGCTCAAGGGGACAATCATTTCATTTCCCATCGCATTCAGCATTAACACGGTTCCTTCGGGTTCCAGCCATTGACTAAAACCAATAAGCATAGTGTGAGAAACAATAATCATAAGAGTAAAACCACATAATCAAGAATAAAATTTCACGATTTAGGTCGTATCATAGGTGTTTCATGGCCATTTATAAAACACTAAGATTGTGATTTTTCATAGACATATCCTTAGGGTTCTTACTAAGGCTTTCACATCTTAGTTTCTGAAGGTTGAATATAACTTCCCTCTAATACCAACTATAACGACCCATACTTTATATACATTGTTATTACTTCAAAATTGAAGCACACTTATTACAACATATAACAAAACCATGAAAGGACCGTATAGGTATAGTGTATTTAGAAACTGTGAAACATAAACAACTGGTTCATAAAGCATCTACATTGTCTCCTGTCTGTTTCATCATATTTAGAGTCCTTTTTGGCATAAACTACTTAATACCCTTATTCCGGACCCGGGGAAAAGAAAACATACAAAAGGATGAGCTCAAATGCTCAGTAAGGGTAAACAAAAGAAATATCAATCATATCATATTCATAAGAACATAACATTTTGGAAATCGTAACCTGCAAAAGAGATCATAATATCAAAACATGGGTTAAATCATAGTGGTGAAATGTAATCCTAATATTCATAAAATAAAACATGAAACTTTTTGGCATACACACATAATCATATAGAATAATTTTTTAGTAGTAAAGACTTCTTCCAAAGACTATCTTAGCGGACAAAGTCCATTTCTGAACCAAGTTCACTACTCGTTTCAGTCCTGTTTCACTAAACCGGATTAACCTGCCATTCCAGCCATGTCTATCTCATGAGATATAAATCTTTACCCAATGCATTGGAGGGAGATATAGGTCCCACCCATCTCATAATGGTACCATTCGTATGTGTTTCACAAGATCATAAATCATACATCATAGCATAACCCATGTAATAAAAATAGGATTCTTCAACATCATGCCATCATAAATAATATAAGATAAAACTACTTCATAAAAATAATTCCATCATAATCAAATCAATGTAAAAATAGGTATAGAAACATAACCCTATATTATGTTAGATGGAAAATATTTTTTATAAAACACTTCAACTACATTCTTGAGGAAAATGTCCTTTCTACTTCAAATTTTTTTTCCCTTTCTTAACATGTCATAAAATTTTAAAATAAAATAAAATAATTAAAAATAATCATGAAAAATTGTAAAGTAATATTTATCGAAATAATGTTCTAAAAATCCATTCATGCCATATAATTTAAAGAAAAACATTCTTCTCGTACTTCGGCCAGAAAAGTCAAAAAAGTACCTCATACTAAAAATGACAAAATATTCGTTTCATATCTTTGACTAAAAACTAACCAATGGGTAAAATTGGATTGGAAAAATTGTAGGAGGATATTACATATTTTGGAACCTGGATGTGAATGATAAATATTCCCCAGTAAATTCTGAAGTATAAACAATCTCGGATAAAAATGAGATTGCGAGATTTTCCCTTACCTTACGTTTGATTTTCTTCGTATGTGTCCGAACCTCTTGGATATTGATTCAAATAGTTTCATTGAATTATTCTATAATTATATCATATATGTTCATATTTTTAGCTTCTTATTAGTAATATTTCATTTCTACTTGTTATTCGGGTGTTTATTTCATTTTTGTTCTTATGCCTGTTTTGTCGAATAAATTATTATTCTTCTTTTTAGGTTATAGATACCTTATTTTCATAATGTTATTAAGGTAATATATATCATATTTATTCATTCAATTAATTTATATAGTCATTATTCAATGAATATCATGTAGAACGAGTCGCACCACATCGTGGAGACGGTAGGCCGAACGTACGCACGAGCGATGATATCATTCCCATGATCATGGAATTGTATTGAAGTTTATGTATAATTTTTCATAATATTTACAATAATCATATATAGTTATTCTTGACACCATTATAACCATTCAAGTAAGGTGGTGATGGAAAACAGATTACACCACGGTGTGGAGACGGTATTCCGTACGTACGCACGCGCGGTGATTTCATTTTCCGTAGGATGGATAGAAGGTGAAATAGGTTTGTTTCATATTTATAATAAAATATCAGTATATGAGTGATACTGATGTTATTACTTCATGATGAAACAACTAAAGAAGAGGAAGTAGAAGAGGAAATAAATTTTAAATAATCGGTAACAGATATTACCTCTTCTTCGACACGCCTCTTTGAAACATCCACTTAGGGCACTAAAAGTGGTCTTTGAAGAAGACCAGGACCTCGAGAATATTAATATAGAAGTTTAGAAGAGAAATTTTCAGGGTTTGTACGAGCTTGGAGGCCCAAAGTTGTGTAAAGTGGAGAGGGAGGAGGTGCACTTTTGTAAGGTAGGAGAAGGGCACCTTCGGAAAACATAAAATGTTATTTTATTATAAAGTCATATTCGGTTTTTAATAGCTCCAAGTTGATTTATTTATAATCTAAGGAAGTTATGGGTCTAAATCCTTTCAAAAAATAGATTTTATACATGTTTAGGTTACCCTTTTAACCATATAATTTAGATTTGACTCTAAGTTAAATAATTTAACTTTTACCGTGTCTTCTTGTTTTCTTACTCTATATGGTTAATAAACTTACTATAAAAAGCCAAAAGAACCCCAAGCTGTTCATTATTAATATATATAATTTTATCTAAGTCATTTGGCCGATCCTTAGATTATTAGGAATATAGGAAAAATTAATAATATAATATTTGTTTTAAAAACTATTTTATGTCAATTTTGACACTATTTGGTAATTGATTTTTGTGAAATTCATAACGTCATGATTAGTTCAAAAAAATTTAATTTAATCAATACTAACATGTCATATTAAACTAACAAATTAGTGTAATTTATAAAAAGTCCCAAATTACATTTATTTGTGTATTTATAACATCAATTATGTTAATATTTCTTTAATAAGGTAATTACTACATCATCATTGTGTCATAAATAAATTAATGTATTTAATGTCTAAAATTTACAAATAAAATACCATTATGTAGGAAATATTTTTATATTTCTAATCAATATTTATAGTCTAATTTATCTTATTTATAAACCTATATTAAAAATGTTTTATTTATTAAACTCTGATTTTATTTATTTTAACTCTTCTTTAAATAAAATAACATTAAATGTCCTAATCTAATCTATGTGTTCCTAAATGGTCATATTTTATTACTAAGGTTGTTTTTGGTCTAAATAACTTATCTAATAGAATTAGGACATGTGTTAGGGTAAAAATAATACCATTTTTACCCTTAATTACCATTTTTACTTTTAATCGTGGTAAATAAAAGTAAAAAGTTACAATTCACCAAAAATTATTTTTATCTTATTGAACCACATTTTACTCATTGATAATAACTGTGTCTATTAGAATTTCTAAATTTCACTCACAGAAGCCGTAAAATTATGTTTTATGTAAATTTGCAAAAAGCTCCTAGGAGGTAGGTAAAAGACTGTGAAAAGTTCAATAAAATGTTTATATATCTAAAATTATTATAAAATGACTCCAATTAATTAAATTGACCTAATATATTATTATGTATCAATTTTTAATGAAAATAAATTTTAATAAAATAAATAATTATTAAATAAAAAGTCGGTTTTTAAGTAGTAACCCAGTGTTTTCATTATTCATCAAAAATTGAATGTTTTTAGAAAAATACCAAAAAATCACCCTAGGATAATTTCGATATTCTGAATACCAAAATGAAGTCCATTTTGAAAGATAAAATTTATAAAATTTTAAAAATTGGGTATTACTATTCATAACGACTAGTTTATATAACATATCATTGTTTAGTGAAACTCAGTATTGCATACAATGAAAGCTATGGAAGAAGGTTGCTCTTACGTGTAACGCAATCCAAGACAGTTTTGTGTGTAGTGAATAATTCCTTTATATAACGTAATACATAAAAACAAAATATTTCTCATAAAATCTCAGGTGTTACATTGGACACGTGGTTTTCTTGGTTTTTTTTTTTGAATTTTTAAATTCTGAAATTTTATTTTTTTGGAAGGTTTGGGTTTTGCTGGACCTGCGGTATTGGATGTTGCTGTTTGGTTGTGCGGTTACCGGTTCTCCTAAATCGGCTTTCTAAATATTATAAAAAAACTTTTCTGATAAGTGTGATGCAATGGGATTTTATTTCATTATGAGTATATTAAAAAATAGTCTATAATGATTTTTTTTGGAAAACATGATACTTATTAGATAAATATGGTCCCTAAGTTTTTATAATAAAATTAATAAAAAACGTTGTATAACAAAAATATTCTTTATATTGGTTTTATTGATCATATGTGTGTGTTATTACATGATAAGTGTTATCAATTATAATTATGGGAATAACAAATAATTAAATATATATATTTCCTAATTGTGATTATTGGGTTTTAGTTACCAATTGAACATGTAATTTTTTTAAAATAGTGTTCCCTTATGAAATAAATTAATTTTTTTAAAATATATTTAATTATCATATTTTTTTTGTTTTCTGAGCATTCCAAGGAAACTATATCATTGAATCAAGATATGTAAATCCTATATCTCACCGAACCCAATTCAAAAATATACAGGGACTTATTAATATCCCCCTTATCCCGAAATTATGGAAATAATTTTTAGGTTACTAGAAAAAAATTTAATGAATGATTTTCCATAAAATAAAGCATGCAACTTATGTCAATATCCTTTTGAAATTTTATATAAGGTACATATACACAAAATATATCCAAAACTATAAAGATCAAGAGAAATTCAACAATAAAGAAATAAAAAATTATGAATGAAATAAAATGGTCAAAACCATTTTAAAATATTTACTTCAACAATAAAAAAAATTAAGAAATGTAAGAACTATATAAAAAGTTATATATTGTTTGACATGACATTAATGTGAAGACACAAAAATGGGGTTCCTAATCAGCCCATCCATGTCAACCAAAAAACTCCAAGATCTAACCAGAACCTAGATAATTATAATGCTACTATATCTCTACGTCCATTTCTATAGACCCAAAATAGTGAATATGGATTATTTTCACTTAATTATGTCACATTTCATACAATATACACATGAATGAAAATCATGAATGTGTAGGTTATGTACCATACCAAGTATGATATCACCCTAAATTCTTATACAACCCATGCATGTGAATTTCAATAAACCATTAATTTAATTTTCTAAAAAATATACCAATCCCATGATAGTTAAAAAAGAGAAGTAAAATAATTTATTATTTTTAAAATAAACAAGATTTGTCACAAACAAAAAATAATGGAAAATTTTCATATCCCAAAAGGAATGTTAGAAACCCTTTATTGTCAACCAATATTTATGAGTTTTACAATACCATGATTAAGAACATAGGGTACCTCCTACTCATTTATGCACCAAATTCCCATCCTTTTTCCACAAACCCTATAAATCTCTATGTGTACCCCATACATTAGTGAGTATTATCTGCTCATTTACAACCACAACAAGACACCTACACTAAAGTAGAAATTCTAGATCATGTTGAACCCCAACCAAACAATCACAATAAATACAATAAAAATGAAAATAATAAATTAATTAGAACAAACCATAAATTTATCATTTTAAAACCCTAAGTTAAAATTAAAATATTCTTTTTAAACACAAACACAAACAGCTATATATTAAACTATTCAATTTTTTAAAAAAATCACCCTCATTAAAAATATCATTTCCAGCATTGTTGAATCACTTTATTTCCATATATCAATTTATTTAAAACTATGATTGAATAATTATATATTTATTTATAAAATCATGTATAAGAGAATACATCAATATCCAACTTTCCATAAATCATAATTATACACCAAAATAATGTTCCGTAGTCATCATAGTGTCCCCAAACACCTAAAAAATATGCCAAAACAAATTTCAACCATAAATCCAAAATCTCATAAATCCATCAATATTTGGGTTTGACCATGAGTAATTTGAGAGTTAATAGGGGAAGGGAATATTTTCTAGAAATTAGATTTTATTAAACACTCTAATAATCCCTGATCTTTGATATGAAAATAATAAATATCTACAGTTTCTTCCATCATCCCCCAAAATTAGGATCTTAGAGTGATAGGTATGAATATAAAGGAAATCCATAAAAATTATTAAACATGAAGGGTTTTATAGAATTCAATGTTACTTCAAGACTCAACTACATGATCATTAATTTTTTATCTATTCATGAAATAATTACTGATATGAGATTTTAAACATTATCTCTAACCATGAGAGTTCTCTAAGACTATGCAGCAGATTGTTAATTTCCTATTGGATCTACAAAATAAAATTTCTCATCCCCATGTGAATAATTATAGACTAAAAAACCATGATCCAACCAATGAAACTTCTAAATGTGAATATAAATAGCCAATTTCAACCCTAATCCTTGAAAACATTAAAATAGAACAAATATAAACAATATGTACCTCAAGTAAGTCCCAATTATAATATATAGTTGTTAATTTTATAATCCAATAAATTACAAACTATTTTATATTGATTAAATTTATTTATTTAAAAAAAATATTTATTGTGGAACATGTTTTAGGTGTAATAAAACTTTTTATAGTTAATAAACTAGAAATATATAATGATTATAATATGGAATATGAGATGATTCAAAAATAGGTTATACGTATTACTTGACTGAAATAACTCATGAACCATATATTAATGTTAATATTTTTTTTGTTCTTAAGGGAAACATATTTGTTATATAAATTGATAATAAAAATAAATTAACATAGAATTACTTGTTTTACTTACTAATAATATATTGGCTTTTAAAATTCTAACAAATATTCCAAAGATATGGAATATAACATATACTCTATCATAACAACATAGTCAATGCCTTGTGCCAAGAATACAAATAAGATTTTTGCAAGGCCTTGTGACAAGAAACTAGTTTTGTCTCATGATACCTACAGATGCATTGAGGATCTATAGCGGGCTCCACCCATCACTTACTAAGTCCAATGCATTTCTCATATGAAAAGTTCTAAACATAACATAAACATTCGTATTAGAACTACCATACGAAATGTAAATACTTTACCAATAAACTATGAATGGTATAAGAATAACACTTCGACAGTCAAACATATCATAAAACCTTCAACACAATATGGAAGATTTGTATCATGATAAATCAACTTCAAAACAAGTTTAAAATCCATTAAAGGATTTTTACATAGATGCAAACTGATTTCTAAAACTCTTTGAGATAAATACACCCTTTTCATGAAAAGATTTAAATGTCACACAATTTAGAAAAAAAGCCACTTAAAGACATTTTTGAATGAAATTTTCCCATACCACATTGAATCTTTTGAAATGAATTAACATTTTAAAAATATTCATGTCCATAAAAACAAATTCTTAAATCCCATTTTGAAGACATGTACATTAATGAGAAAGATTTAGAAGAATAAATATTTAAAAAAATTGAAATGATATTTTAGTAAAAAAAGTCCCTTAAAATAATCCCTTTGAAAACTCTTTCATAAAGCATGGATATGGATAATAAATATGTCCTAGTAGATACTTACGTAAAAACAACCTCGGATAACAAAGAGATTGTGAAATTTACCCTTACAAATTTGGTAAATTATGAAAAATAAACCCCATGAAAGAGGTTTCATAAATTTAATATTTAAATACACATAAATTAAAGTGTATTAAACAAAGAATACAATTATGGGAAGTACATACACCACACAAAAGGTAATACTGTCAATATGGCATGAATCTCACGGGAATAAGGAGTGAGATGAAAACCCCTTACCTTGCACTTTCCTTTAGTCGATGGTACATTTAACCTCCTAAATAAAGACCGTAGTATGTTATTAAATTATAAAAGAACCATATTAATATTTATGATATCATACATTATTCATTTATGACTTTTTACTCCCCATTTAATAATCATTTCCATGTTAAATTAGCTTTTCAGGTAATAATTTCTTTCTTTATCGTACGTGATTTAACTTGTTACTCTTGATTGTATCACTTAGATCATGATTTAAAAACTTCCAGAATATAAAAAATTATTTATATATCATATAAATTTATAATATAATTATTTATAATTTATATATATGTGAAATGGAAAACACCATTTATGGAGACGGTAGTTTGTACGTACTCATAAACACTGTTTCCGTTTTCATAACGTATTGAAAGGAAATAAGTGTATAAAATATATGTAAATAAATAAATAAATATATTTATATAGTAGACTTATTATTTCATATATTACAAAAATATTAGTAATATATATTTTTATAATCGTCGATTAATGGTGAATGTGGAAATGAATCTGATCGCGTCGTGGAGACGGTTATCCATACGTACGCACGAGCGACAATATCATTTCCTTAAATGTGAGGAATTGGATGGTATATTAAATTTAAAGAGACATTATCATATAATTTTCATTATTTATATACATATTACTCATCATTATATCCATCCCAATAACATAGTGTTGAATAACAAATTACACCACGGCGTGGAGACGGTAAGTCGTACGTACACACGCATGGTGACATTATCATTCATAAGATGCATAGAATAATGAATATAGTTTTGAAATATTTATAATAAAATCATAGTATATATAAGATACTAGAGTTATTATTTTATAATGGAAATAATAAATAAAGAATAAGTGGAAGAAAAAAGGAACTTGGAAGAGGGTGGTGAAAACATTACCTCTTCTTCGGGTTCTTCCTTTTGATTTGATCAAAAGGGCTCCTTAGAATGGCTTTATGATCACACTAAGGACTCTAGGTTGAATTTAGGGATATTTAGAGAATATTGGGTCGGGTTTTGGTCAGGATAAATGGATTTTAAGGTGTGAATTTGAGAGAAAGGGGAGTACCCTTTTATAAGAGGGGTGAGGGGCCCCTTAGGAAAAGCTAGAAATATTATTATATAATAATTTTATATTCAGTTTATAATGCCTCCAAAGTGTATTATTTAACGTTTAAGGTGGGGATATGTCTATAAACACACAACCAATAGGTTTTAGACAGGTTTGGGTCACTATATTAACCTTATCTTATAGTTTTCTCTCTTAATTAATTAGTTTGACATTAACCTTGTCACTTTGTATTTTTATCTAATATAGTTAATAAACATACTATATAGATCCAAGAGACTCCTAAGTGGTACATTAATGATACACCTATCATTATATAAGTTTTTTTGCCGAACCTTATATTTTTTAGGAAAAGAATATCAATTAATAATATAATATTTGTTTTAAAAAAACTCATTTACGTCAATTTTGACACTATTCAATAATTGATTTTTGTTAAAGTCATAATAACTTTATTAATTCAAACCAAATTCATTTAAAAAATAAAAACATGTCATATTAACCAATAAAATCCGTGGATTTCATCAAAACTTTCAAATTATATTTATTTTAACATTTGTAATACTAAATATTTGATTCTTTCATTAATAAAGAAAATACTATATCATTATTGTGTCATAAATAAATTTAATTATTCAATGTCTAAAAATTATAAATAAAATACCATTATGTAGGAAATATTTTTTTCTTTCTAATAAATATTTATAGTATAAAATATATCATATATAACCCAATGTAAAAAAAATGTTTCTAAAAGATATATGCTTATGTCATTTTTATATTTACTTTAACTTAATTAATATAATGTGTGCTTATCACTTGAATTTGGCTCTATGGGGTCCTAAAATCAACCCAATGATGCCCATGGTCGGAAATGTATCAACCAATAGGGTTAGGACACGTTTTAGGGTAAATTAATATTATTATAAAATTATTTTTTTACCCTTATTTACCAGATTTACACTTTAGCCATGTTAAATAAAATATTTACCGAAGTAATTATTCAAAATGTCTAAAAATAAGAGTTACCAATTTACACAATTTGGAAATACTGACTTAAAATATGGAATCCATTTTTACAAATTCAAAACACAAAAGTGGGAGAAATTAATTTAATATTAATTCTCGTTGTCAAAACAAAAAGCGTGTTTTTAAGAAATAATAACTTTCAAAATATTGACACTTGTTTATGTCCGGTTTAAATGTGGAATTACATCTAATGAAAAATATTGTATTAAATGGTAAAAATATATTATAAATATACTTTAGAAACACTCAAATTCAAAATTTATCACTATTAATAATTTTGATTAAAAAAGTTGTTTTTAATTAAAATTTAGTAATGTTCACTATTCATCAAAATATGAAAGTTATCAGAAAAGTACCAAAATTAACACTAAGATAATTTCGATATTCTGTATCCAAAAATGAATTCCATTTTGAATGATAAAATTTATAAAATTTCAAAAAGTGGGTATTACTAATCATAACGGCTAGTTTGACTAGCTGTGGTGTGTGTGTTAGAACTCAAAGTTGCGTACAACACACGCTACTGTATTATTCAAAGAGAAGCATACCATGGAAGCTTGGGGTCTTACATTCTGCCCTCATTTAATAAATTACATCCTCGCAATTTATTATCGGTATTGGAAACTTGGGGTAGAAATTTCAAAATATATTAGTTGAAATCCCCCATCGAATAATGGATTAATGATACCTCTATTTAAAATAAAGAGTGGTATGTATGAAGGTTACCGAAAATAACACATATTAGTTTTCCATGTACGAAAACATGGATATGGAAGATAAATATAACCATCAATATTTGATGGAGACTGGTAGAGAACAAGTATATGAAAAGGCCAACAATCACAAAGCCATAAATTTGTGATGATCTATGGTACCATCTAGGACAACGTTTTTGTTCTAAGTTCTTTTCCTTAATGTTGAGGAATTAATTTATGATATTGGCTAAGATCATAAGGAGATATAATTAATTTATAATTAGAGTTTTATCCCTTAAAAAATTTCTATCAAAAACTCATCTTTCACTCCAAAACATAATACTACTCAAAAATAAACTATTTATCCTAATCGTATATGGTTACAAATATAATGAATTTTTAATTCACATATCGGACCCTTTAAAAAAAGAAACCACATTATACCATCCATGAACTTCATGTAGTCGAGTGTTATGCGATAAATCTCAATCGCACTTATGGTTGTGGGTTCAAGTCTCGCGACCTTGCCGGACGCGACGGGTTGCCACCCGACCTCCGGGTTGACCTTTTATGGAAATCTAAAAATAATCTCAAACTAGAATTATTCAATATACTTTTGTCAAAAGTCCCAATCCAAAATTTATAAGGTAAACACAATGAATATCCATTTTTCCACGTAATAACATGTGAACACCTTCATCATGTATTAATTTAAAACATTGCAACATCCTAAATTACCATAAAACCTTATTGGTTACATTCATGATCCCTTATTCCTTATAAGAATACTAGATATTCTACTTCTATCAAAAAAATTGTAAATTCCAACAATGAAAAATCCATAATCAGTTTCAAGGTAGTCAATAATATCCAATATAATTTATTCTAATCAACCATCTCTTATTCCAAAATCTACGACATTATCAGGACCATATTATTGATTACCTTTCCTTCAAAACAGTATTTTACCAAAAGTGTAGCTCACTATTAAGTCACTCTTCTTAGAACCATATAATCTCAAATACTCAATAAAATAGTACAGCATTACGATCCTTATTTATTTACAATATTCATATAAACTCTATATTATTGATACAACACTCAAATGAAATAATCCTATAATAACAACATAAGAACACTAGTCATTATTCTTCATGAGAGGTAGTATCATTACTTTATTGTTATCCAATAGAATCATTTGGCGCATACTCTGATGATTTAGAAATTGGTTCGCGTAGTGTCCCAACTCCTTGCAGATGAAGCATTGTACATTTAAAACCTTTTTCTTACCCTTGAAGTCACGTAATTGGTGTCATTTTTCTCCACACTTATAACATAATACCATTCCCTTCAAGCATTTCAATGGTGATTCTTTCCACAGTTATCACATATGGGAAAATCCTTCTTTACCTTCTTCCCTTTATCTGTCCTTCTCTCTACCATCCTTTCCTTCTCTGGCTTACCTTCAAGCCATAGGTCTCCGAGAATTCTATAATTATCTTATCAACACATCATAGTATTTCTTAATTTGATGATAATACGTGGGAGACTATTTCCTTTATAAATTCTGGCTTAAGACTATAAAATTTATGATCTTTCTTACTCTATAGATCATGCCTGTTGCTGGTGATCTCATTCTATCTACTGGGTGCCATTTCTGAACAATGGCATACAATAGATTAGTTTATGAATAGAAATACCTAATCCAAAACTTGTAAAAGACTTAACATAACATAAATAGTTTATGGATATAATCCATAGTCATAAAAATGTATTATTTGAGGAAGTATAAACTCATAAACCCATCATAGTGGTTTGTAAAGAAAATGATAATTATCCTAAGCATATCCCCCAGGAGTGTCGTAACCAAGAGTGCAGTAAGGCCCGTTGTTGTGCACTAGTTCCCGTTCGAGTTTATCTCAAAGTGGTGTTTTTGGGTTTTACACCTAGGTAAATATGTTCTAGAGCCGCCTCTACCTGCTCGAATCCAGACAGGAATGTATTTCTCGGAAAAATCACAGAATCTCTACAATATCAAAATTCTAGGAAGTTATTCTATACTAATCCGCAAATTCCATCTTAGGGCTATGTGCTCTAATCAGGGTTTATCTAAATCTAGCTTCCAAGGTTATTGATAAACTTACTCTGATACCAACTATAACTCCCCGACCTGAGTTACCCAGATTCATTGTATTATTTTAATACATTGGCATGATTATAAAGAATCAAGTCCCAAAGGACCAATCAGTTTAGCAGTCTTGGAAAATAGATTACACACATAATTGTTAGATTGAAATTTATAACATAAAAAACAACATAAATAATCCTTTATGAACACCATTATTCCCTTGGCTTAACCCTTTATATCAATCACAATACACTTTTTGGAATCCTATAAAAATAAAACATAGAAAGGGGGGAGCTAAAACACCCAGTAAAGGTAAGCAATATAGCGAAAACATTCAAAAAGAAGCGTAATCATTTCAGAAAATGTATAAAACTAAAACAAAATACTTTTCATCATAAACTTAATCATAATATGGAAAATATAAATCAAAATAATTCCATTTACTTACTCACATGGATATTATACTAGTCGAATATTCACATGCAATAACAATAGCCAATTTCATAATGATGGAATGCATAATGCCAGACTATCATAATCACATAGTCAAGGATTTGTGCCAAGACTAAAAATAAGTTATTGTCAAGGCCTTGTTCCAAGACACTAGTTTGTCTCATGTGACCTACGAATGCATCGAGGAGCTATAGCGGGCTCCACCCATCAATTACTAAGTCCAATGCATTCCTCCTATGAAAAGGTCTAAACATAATATAAACATTCGTATTAAAACTAGCATACAAAATGTAAATACTTTTCCCATAAACAATGAATTGTA
The DNA here is from genome assembly GCA_963277665.1 of Viscum album. Classification (NCBI taxonomy): domain Eukaryota; kingdom Viridiplantae; phylum Streptophyta; class Magnoliopsida; order Santalales; family Viscaceae; genus Viscum; species Viscum album. Next base: position 791,470,688 of record OY728166.1, read on the forward strand.
TAAAAATAAAACATTCATAGTATAACATATCATAAAACCTTCAACACAATATGGAGGATTTTTATCATGATAAATTAACATCAAAACAAGTTTAAAATCCATTAATTTATTTTTACATAGATGAAAACTGATTTGTAAATCACTTTGAGAGAAATACCAATTTGTCATGAAAACATTTAAAAGTCACACAATTTAGAAAATTAGTCATTTAAATACATTTTTGAATAATATTGGCCCATACCACTTTGATAATTTTGATAGGAATTAACATTTTAAAAACATTCATGTCCATATAAATAAATACTTAAAACTCATTTTGAAGACATGGACACTAATGAGAAAGATTTAGAAGAACAAATATTTAAAACATTTGAAATGATGTTTTAGTAAAAATAGTCCCTTAAAATAATCCATTTGAAAAATCTTTCATAAATCATGGATATGGATAATAAATATGTCCCAGTATATACTTATGTAAAAACAACCTCAGATAACAAAGAGATTGTGAAATTAAGCCTTACCAATTTGGTGACATACGAAACATACACCCCATGAAGGAGGTTTCATACTATCAATATTTTAATACACATAAATGAAAGTGTATTACACAAAGAATAATATTTTGGGCAGTACATACACCACACAAAAGGTAATAGTGGCAATATGGCATGAATCTCATGGGAATAAGGAGTGAGATGAAAACCCCTTACCTTGCACTTTCCTTTCGTTGAGGGTACGTTTAACCTGATTTATGAAGACTGTAGTATGTTATTAAATTATAATAGAACCATATTAATATTTATGATATCATACATTATTCATTTATTACTTTTTACTATCCATTTAATAATAATTTTCATGTTAAATTATCATTTCGGGTAATAATCTCTGTCTTTATCATACGAGTTTTAACTTGTTACACTTTATTGTTTCACATAGATCATGATTTAATACTTCCAAAATATGAAACATAATAAATATATCATATATATTTAGAATATAATTATGTATAATAGATATATATGTGAAATGGAAAACACAGTTTATGGAGACGGTAGTCCGTACGTACGTGTAAACGCTGTTTCTGTTTTCATAACGTATTGAACGGATCTAAGTGAATAAAATATATATAAGTACATATATACATATATATCTCCAGTACCATTATTATTTCATATCTTACAAACATATTATTAATATATATTTTTATAATCGTCGATTAATGGTGAATGTTGAAATGAATCTCAATGCATCGTGGAGACGGTAATCTGTACGTACGCACGAGCAACAATATCATTTCCTTAATGGTGTGTAATTGGATGGTATATTAATTTTAAAGAGACGTTATCATGTTATTTTTATTATTTATATTCATATTTATCATCATTATATCCATCCAAATAACATAGTGTTGAATAACAAATTACATCACGGTGCGGAGACGGTAAGTCGTACGTACGCACGCATGGTGACATTATCATTCATAAGATGGATAGAATAATGAATATAGTTGTGAAATATTTATAATAACATCTCACTATATATAAGATACTATATTTATTATTTTATAATGGAAATAAAAAATAAAGAAGAAGTGGAAGAAGAAAGTAACTTGGAAGAGGGTAGTGAAAACATTACCTCTTCTTGGGGTTCTCCCTTTTGATTTGATCAAAATGGATCCTTTGGTTGGCTTTCTGATCAAACTAAGGCCTCTAGGTTGATGTGAGGGAATTTTACAGATTATTTGGGCAGGTTTGGACGAGGAAAAAGTCTTTTATGGTATGAATATGAGAGATAGGGGAGTTCCCTTTTATAAGAGGGGTGAGGGGCACCATAGGAAAAGCTAGAAGTATTATTTTATAATAAATTCGTATTCGGTTTCTAATGGCTCCAAAGTGGATTATTTAAATATTAATGTGTGCATAAGTCTAAAAACAATCAACCAATAGGGTTTATATAGGTTTTTGTCACTATATTAACCTTATCATTTAGTTTTCACTCTTAGTTAATTAGTTTGACATTTACCATGTCACTTTGTATTTTTATATTATATATTTAATAAACATACTATATACATATAAGAGACCCCTAAGTGGTCCCTTAATTATACACCTATCATGATATAAGTCTTATGGTCAATCCTTATTTTTTTTACGAATAGAATATCAATTAATAATATAATATTTGTTTAAAAAAAATCATTCATGTCAATTTTACACTATTCAATAATTGATTTTTGTTAAAGTCATTAAAACATTATTAATTCGAAACATATTCATTTAACCAATTTTAACTTGTAATATTAACCAATAAAATTCGTGTATTTCATCAAAACATTCAAATTAGATATATTTTAACATTTATAATACTAATTCTTTGATTCTTTCATTAATAAGGAAAAAATTGCACCATTATTGTGTCATAAATAAATTTAATTATTAGATGTCTAAAAATTATAAATAAAATACCATTATGTAGGAAATATTTTTATATTTCTAATAAATATTTATAGTCTAAAATATAACATATATAAGCCTATGTAAAAATTATTTCTCTAAAAGATATATGCTTATGTCATTTTTGTATTTACTTTAACATAATTAACATAAAGTGTCCTTATCAGCTGAAAGTGGCTCCATGGGGTCCCAAAATAGACCCAAAGATGCCCATTGTCGGACATGTATTAAAAAATAGTTTTTGGACATGTTTTAGGGTAAATTAGTATTATTATAATATTATTTGTTTACCCTTATTTATCGGATTTACCCTTTAACCATAGTAATAAAATATTTACCGAAGTAATTAATCAAAATTTCTAAAAATAAGAGTAACCTATTTACACAATTTAGACATACTGATTTCAAATATGGAATCCATTTTTCCAAATTCAAAACATATAAGTGGCAGAAATTAATTAAAAATTAATTTCTGTTGTCAAAACAAAAAGCGTGTTTTTATGAAATAATGACTATCAAAAGATTGACACTCGTTTATATCTGGATTAAATTTGAAATTTATTTTAATGAACAATATTGTATTAAATGGTAAAAATATATTCTAAATATACTTTAAAACCACTCAAATTCATAATTTATCACTATTAATTATTTTGATTAAAAAAGTTGTTTTTAATTAAAATTTAGTAATTTTCACTATTCATCGAAATATGAAAGTTATCAGAAAAGTACCAAAAATTCACCCTAATCTAATTTTGATATTCTGAATCCAAAAATAAAGTCCATTTTGAATGATAAAATTTATAAAATTTCATCAATTGGGTATTACTATTTATAACAGCTAGTTTTATTAGTTGTGGTGTGTGTGTTAGAACACAAAGATGCGTACAACACACGCTACTGTATTATTCAAAGAGAAGATTACCATGGAAGTTTGGGGTCTTACATTCTACCCTCCTTCAAAAAATTTCATTCTCGCAATTTATTCTCGGTATTGGAACCACGGGGTTGACATTTCAAAACATTTTAGTTGAAATCCCACATAGAAAAATGGATTAATGAGACCTCTATTTAAAAAAAAGAGTGGTAAGTATGAAGGTTACCGAAAATAAAACATTCTAGGGTTCCATGTAGGAAAACATGGATATTGAAGATAAATATAACCATCAATATTTGATGGATACTGGTATAGAACATGGCTATGAAAAGGCCAACAATCACAAAGCCTTAAATTTGTGATGATCTATGGTACCATCTATGACAACATTTTTGTTATAAGTTCCTTTTATTAATGTTGAGGAATTTATATATGAGATTGGCTAAGATCATAAGGAGATATACTTACATTATATTAGAGTTTTATCCATTAATAAATTTCTACAAAAAAACTCATCTTTCAGTCCAAAACATAATACAACTCGAAAATACTCTATTTATCCTAATAACATAGGGTTCCATATATAATAAATTTATAATTCACATATCATACCATTTAAAAAAAAGAAATCACATTATACCATCCAGGAACATCACGTAGTCCAGTGGTAGGTGATAAATCTCAATCACACTTATGGTTGTGGGTTCAAGTCTCGCGGCCATGCCGGACGCGACGGGTTGCCGCCCGACCTCCGTGTTGTCCTTTTATGGCAATCCAAAAATAATCTCAAACTAAAATTATCCAAACAACTTTTGCCCAAACTCAAAGTCCAGAATTTGTAAGGTAAACACAATGAAGATACCTTTTTCCACGTAATAATATGTGAACAACATCATCATGTATTATTTTAAAACACTCCAACATCGTGAATTACCATAAAACCTTATTGATTTAATTCATTATCCTTTATTCCTTATTGAATACTGGATATACTACTTCTATCCAAAAATGTTGTAACTCCAACAATGGAAAATCCTTAATCAGTTTCATGGTAGTCAAGAATATCCAATATAATTTATTCAAATCAACCATCTCTTATTCCAAAATCTACTTCATTATCGGGAAAATATTAAGGATTTCCTTTACTTCAACCATGTGTTTTACCAAAAGTGTAGCTCACTATTAAGTCACACTTCTTAGAACCATATAATCTCAAATCCTCAATAAAATAGTACTGTAGTACAATCCTTATTAATTTCCATAATTCATATAACAAGTATATTGTTGATACAACACACAAATGAAATAATCTTATAATAACAACATTAGAACACTAGTCATTCTTCTTCATCTAATGTTGTATCAAAAGTTGATTATTATCCAATAGCATTATTTGGGGCATAATCTAATGATTTGGACATTAGTTCGTATAGTGTCCCAACTCCTTACAGATAAATCATTGTACATTTGAAACCTTTTTCCTACCCTTTCAGTCACGTACTTGTTATCCTTTTTCTCCACACTTATAACATACTCTCATTACATTCATTCCTTTTCCAAGGTGATTCTTTCCACAGTTATCACATATGGGAAAATCCTTTTTTACCTTCTTCCATTTATCCGTCCATCTCTATACCATCCTTTCCTTATCTGGCTTCCCTTCAAATCCATAGGACTCTGAGAATTCATTACTTATCTTATAGACACATGATATTATTTCTTCATATGATAATAATATATGGGACACTATTTCCCTTCTAAATTATGTCTTAAGACTAGAAAATATATGATCTTTCTTACTCTTTTGATCAAGTGTATTGCTGGAGTTCTCATTCCTTCTATTGGGTTCCATTTCTAAATAATGGCATACACTATATTAGTTTATGAATAGAAATACCTAATCCCAAACATGTAAAAAACTTAACATAAATTAAACAGTTTATGGATATAATCCATAATCATAAAAATGTATTCATTGAGGATATATAAACTCATAAACCCTTCATAGTGGTTTGTAAATAAAATGAGAATTATCCTAAGCATATCACATGGGAGTGTCATAATCAAGAGTGCAGCAAGGCCCGTTGTCGTGCACCCGTTCTATTCGAGTCTAGCTCAAAGTGGTGTTTTCGGGTTTTACCCCTAGGTACATCTATGCCAGAGCCGCCTCTACCTACTAATATCCAGACATGGATGTATTTCTCGGAAAACTCACAAAATCTCTACAATATCAAAATTTTAGGAATTTCTTCTATACTAATCTTCAAAGTCCATCTTAGGTCTATGTGCTCTATTCAGAGTTTATCTAAATCTAGATTCCAAGGTTATTTCTAAACTTCCTATGATACCAACTGTAACACCCCAACCCTAGTTACCTAGAGTCGGTGCATTATTTTTATACATTGGCATGATTACAACGAATCAAGTCCCGAAGGACCGATCAGTTTAGCAGTCTTGGAAAATACATTACATACATGAATGTTACATTACACATTATAACATAAAAACAACATAAATAATCCTTTATGAATTCCATTATTCCCTTGGATTAACCATGCATATCAATCACAATAAACATCTTGGAATCCTTGGAAAATAAAACATAGAAAGGGGTGAGCTCAAACGCTCGGTAAAGGTTAGAAATAGAGTAAAAACATTAAAAAATAAGCATAAACATTTAAGGAAATGTATAAAACTAAAAAAATCCATTTCATTATAAATTTCATCATAATATGGAAAATATAAATCAAAATAATTTTATTACTTACTCACATGGATATTCTAATAGTCGAATAATAACATGAAATAACAATAGCCACTTTCATAATGATGGAATTCATAATGCCAAACTATCATCGCCACATAGTCAAGGACTTGCGCCAATACTACAAATAATATTTTGTCAAGGAATTGTTCCAAGACACTAGTTTGTCTCATGAAACCTACCGATTCATCAAGGACCTATAGCAGGCTCCACCCGTCACTTACTAAGTCCAAGGCATTCCTCATATGAAAAGGTCTAAACATAACATAAACATTCGTATTAAAACTAGCATAAGAAATGTAAATACATTACCCATAAACCATGAATGGTATATAAATATCACATCCACAGTCAAAAAAATCACAAAACCTTCAACACAATATGGAAGATTTGTATCATGATAAATCAACTTCAAAACAAGTTTAAAATCCATAGGATTTTGACATAGATAAAAACTGATTTGTAAAACTCTTTGAAAGAAATACCCATTTTTCATGAAAACATTTGAAAGTAATATAATTTATAAAAGAATTCATTTAAAGAAATATTTGAATCAAAGTGTCCCATACCACTTTGAATCTTTTGAAAGGAATTTACATTTTAAAAACATTCATGTCCATATAAATAAATCTTTGAAAACCATTTTGAAGACATGGACATTAATGAGAATGATTTAGTAGAATATATATTTAAAACATTTGAAATGATGTTTTAGTAAAAAAAATTATCTTAAAATAATCCTTTTGAAAACTCATTCATAAAACATGGAAATGGATAATAAAGATGTTCCAGTAGATAGTTACGTAAAAACAACCTTGTATAACAAAGAGATTGTAAAATTAACCCTTACCAATTTGTTAGCTTACGAAACATACACCCCATGATAGAGGTATCATACTATGAATATGTAAATACACTTAATTAAAGTTTATTACACAAAGAATACAATTATGGGCAGTACATGCACCACACAAAAGGTAATAGTGGCAATAAGGCATGAATCTCACAGGAATAAAGAGTGTGATGAAAACCCCTTACCTTGCACTTTACTTTAGTCGAGGGTACGTTTAACCTCCTGTATGGAGACTGTAGTGTGTTATTAAACTATAATTGAACCATATTAATATTTATCATATCATACATTATTCATTTATGACTTTTTACTACCCATTTAATAATAATTTCCATGATAAATTAACATTTCGGGTAATAATCACTTTCTTTATCGTACGTGTTTTAACTTGTTACTCTTGATTGTATCACTTATATCATGATTTAAATAATTCCAGAATATAATAAATGATTTATATATCATATATATTTAGAATATAATTATGTATAATAGATATATATGTGAAATGGAACACACCGTTTATGGAGACGGTAGTCCGTACGTACGCATAAACGTTGTTTCCGTTTTCATAATGTATTGAATAAAACAAAGTGAATCAAATATTTTTAAGTAAAAAAACATATATATATATATCTACAGTATAATTTTTATGTCATATATTACAAACATATTAGTAATATATATTTTTATAATCGTCGATGAACGGTGAATGTGAAAATGAATCTCATCGCGTCGTAGAGACGGTAATCCGTACGTACACACGAGCCACAATATCATTTCCTTAAAGGTGTGGAATGAGATGGTATATTAATTTTATAGAGACATTATCATGTTATTTTCATTATTTATATAGATATTACACATCATTATATCCATCCAAATAACATAGTGTTGAATAACAAATTACACCACAGTGTGGAGACGGTAAGTCGTACGTACGCACGCATGGTGACATTATCATTCATAAGATGGATAGAATAATAAATATAGTTGTGAAATATTTATATTAACATCACAGTATATATAATATACTATATTTATTATTTTATAATGGAAATAATAAATAATGAATAAGTGGAAGAAGAATGGAAATTGAAAGTGGGTGGTGAAAACATTACCTCTTCTTCAGGTTCATCCTTTTGATTTGATCAAAAGGGCACTATAGGTTGGCATTATGATATAACTATGGCCTTTAGGATGAAGTGATGTAATTTGAGATAATATTTGGGCAGGGTATGGCCGATCCCAAAGGATTTATGGTATGAATTTGAGAGAAGGGGGAGTGCCCTTTTATAAAAGTGGTAGGGGCACCTTAGGAAAAGCTAGAAATATTATTTTATAATAAATTCATATTCGGGTTTTAATGGCTCCAAAGTGGATTATTTATAGGTAAAGGTGGGTATAGGTTTAAAAATATTCAAAAAATAGGTTTTATATAGTTTTGGGTCACTATATTAACCTTATCTTTTAGTTTTTACTCTTAGTTAATTAGTTTGACATTTACCATGTAACTTTGTATTTTAATATTATATAGTTAATAAACATACTATATACATCCAAGATACCTCTAAGTGGTACATTAATGATACACTTACAATGATATAAGTCCTTTGGTATAACCTTATATTTTTAGGAATAGAATATCAATTAATAATATAATATTTGTTTAAAAAACTCATTTATGTCAATTTTGACACTATTCAATAATTGATTTTTGATAAAGTCATAAAAACATTATTAATTAAAAACAAATACATTTAAGTAATCATAAAATGTCATATTAACCAATATATTTCATGGATGTCATCATAACTTTCAAATTATATTTATTTTAACATTTATAATACTAATTATTTGAATCATTCATTAATAAGAAAAATAATGCATCATTATTGTGTCATAATAAATTTAATTATTCAAGGTCTAAAAATTATAAATAAAATACCATTATGTAGAAAATCTTTTTATAATTTTAATTAATATTTATAGTCGAAAATATAACATATATAACCCTATGTAAAAAATTGTTTTTCTAAAATATATATGCTTACGTCATTTTTGTATTTACTTTAACTTAATTACTATAAAGTGTCCTTAGCACCTCCATGTGGCCCCATGGGATCCCAAAATCAACTCCAAGATGACCATGGCCGAAAATGTATCGACCAATAGGGTTAGGACATGTTTTAGGGTAAATTAATATTATTATAATATTATTTTTTTACCCTTATTTACCGGATTTACCATTTAACCATGGTAAATAATATATTTACCGAAATAATTATTTAAAATGTCTAAAAATAAGATATAAATATTTACACAATTTGGACATCCTGATTTTAAATATGAAATCAATTTTTATAAATTCAAAACACCAAAGTGGTAGAAATTAATTTAAAATTAATTTCCGCTGTCAAAACAAAAAGCGTGTGTTTAAGAAATAATAACTACCAAAAGATTGACACTTGTTTATGCCCGGTGTAAATGTGAAATTATGTCTAATGAACAATATTTTATTAAATGTTAAAACTATATTCTAAATATACAATAAAACCACTCAAATTCATAATTTATCACTATTAATTATTTTGATTAAAAAATTTGTTATTAATTAAAATTTAGTAACATTCACTATTCGTCAAAATATGAAAGTTATTAGAAAAAAACCAAAAATTAACCCTAATCTAATTTCGATATTCAAACTCACAAAATGAAGTCCATTTTGAAGATAAAATTTATAAAATTTCAAAAAATGTGTATTACTATTCATAAGGTCTAGTTTGATTAGTTGTGGTGTGTGTGTTAGAACTCGAAGTTGCGTACAACACACACTACTATATTATTCAAAGAGAATCGTACTGTGGAATCTTGGGGTGTAACAATATACACTCCTTCAATAAATTGCATCCTCATAATTTATTCTCTGTATTGGAAACTTGTGGTTGATATTTCAAAATATTTTAGTTGAAATCCCACATCGAAAAATGGATTAATGTGACCTCTATTTAAAATAAAGAGTGGTATGTATGAAGGTTTCTGAAAATAACACATACTTGGGTTCCATGTTGTAAAACATGGATATAGAAGATAAATATAACCATAAATATCTGATGTCTAGTGGTAGAGAACATGGCTATGAAAAGGCCAACAATCACAAAGCCATAAATTTGTGGTGATCTAAGGTACCATCTAGGACAACGTTTTTGTTCTAAGTTCCTTTTCTTAACATTAATGAATTTATTTATGATATTGGCTAAGATCATAAGGAGATATACTTACTTTATAATTATATTTTTATCCATTAATTAATTTCTACCAAAAACTCATCTTTCTCTACAAAACATAATACAACTCAAAACTACTCAATTTATCCTAATCGTATAGGGTTCCAAATATAATGAATTTTTAATTCACATATCAGACCCTTTAAAAAAAGAAACCACATTGTACCATCCTGGAACATCACTTAGTCCAGTGGTAGGTGATAAATCTAAATCTCACTTATGGTTGTGGGTTCAAGTCTCGCAGCCTTGCCGGACTCAACGGGTTGTCGCCTGACATCCGGGTTGTCCTTTTATGGCAATCCAAAAACCAGTCTCAAACTAGAATTTTCCAAAATAATTTTTTCCAAACTCAAAATCCAAAATATATAAGGTAAACACAATGATGATCCTTTTTTCCGTGTAATAATATTTGAACACCTTCATCATGTATTCTTTTAAAACACTGTAACATCCTGAATTACCATAATACATTATTGATTACATTCATGATCTCTTTTTCTTTATAGAATACTGGGTATCCTACTTCTATACAAAAATTTTGTAAACTCCAACAATGAAAAATCCTTAATCAGTTTCAGGGTAGTCAAGAATATCCAATATAATTTATTCAAATCAACCATCTCTTAATCCAAAACTTACCTCATTATCGAAACCATATTAAGGATTACCTTTCCTTCAACCATGTATTTTACCAAAAGTGTAGCTCACTATTAAGTCACTTTTCATAGAACCATATAATCTCAAATCCTCAATAAAATAGTATTGGAGTACAATCCTTATATATTTCCATAATTCATATAACCAGTATATTGTTGATACAACACTCAAATGAAATAATCCTACAATAACAACATAAGAACACTAGTCATTCTTCTTTATCTAAGGTAGTATCATAACATGATTATTATCCAATAGAATCATTTGGGGAATACTCTGATGATTTGGACATTGGTTCGCATAGTGTCCCAAATCCTTGCAGATGAAGCATTGTACATTTGAAACCTTTTTCTTACCCTTACAGTCACGTACTTGGTGTACTTTTTCTTCACACTTATAACATACTCTCATTCCCATCAAGCATTTTCCAAGGTGATTATATCCACTGTTATCACATTAGGGAAAATCCTACCTTACCATATTCACTTTATCTATCCTCCCATCTACCATCCTTTCCTACCCTGTCTTCCCTTCAATGCCATAGGAATCCGAGAATTCTTTACTTATCTTATCAACACATGATACTATTTCATCATTGGATGATAATATGTGGGAGACTATTTCCCTTATAAATTATGGCTTAAGACCATGAAATATTTGATCTTTCTTACTGTTTGGATCATGAGTATTGTGGGAGTTCTCATTCCTTCTACTAGGCACCATTTCTAAACAATGGAATACACTAAATTAGTTTACGAGTAGTAATACCTAATCAAAAACTTGTAAAGAACTTAACATAAATTAAACAGCTTATGGATATAATCCATAATCATACAAATGTATTCTTTGAGGAAGTATATACTCATAAACCCTTCATAGTGGTTTTTAAAGAAAATGAGAATTTTCCTAAGCATATCCCCCGGGAGTGTCGTAACCAAGAGTGAAACAAGACCCGTTGTCGTGAACCAGTTCCCAATCGAGTCTAGCTCAAAGAGAAGTTTTTGGGTTTTACCCCTAGGTACGTATGTGCTAGAGCTGCCTCTACCTACACGTATCCAGACAAGGATGTATTTCTCGTAAAACTCAAAAAATCTCTACAATATCAAAATTATAGGATGTTCATCTATACTAACCCTCAAAGTCCATATTAGGTCTATGTGCTCTAATCAGAGTTTATTTAAATCTAGCTTCCTTGGTTATTTATAAACTTCCTATTATACCCAATTTAACACCCTGACACCGGTTAACCAGATTCGGTGCATTATTTTAATAAATTGGCATGATTACAAGGAATCTAGTCCTGACGGACCGATTGGTTTAATAGTATTGGAAAATAGATTACATACATGAATGTTACATTACACTTTATAACATACTAAACAACATAAATAATCATTTATGAACACCATTATTCCCCTGTCTTAACCCTGCATATTAATCACAATAAACTTCTTCGAATCCTGGGAAAATAATATATAGAAAGGGGTGAGCTCAAATGCTCAGTAAGAGTAATCAATATAGCGGAAACTTTCCAAAATAAGCACAAACATTTAAGGAAATGAATAAAACTAAAACAAAATCCTTTTCATCATAAAATTCATCATAATATGGAAAATATAAATCAAAATTATTCCATTTACATACTCCCATGGATATTCTACTAGTTGAATAATCACATTCCATAACAATAGCCACTTTCATAACGATGGAATGCATAATGCCAGACTATCATAACCACATAGTCAAGGCATTGTGCCAAGACTACAAATATGATTTTTTCAAGGTCTTATCCCAAGACACTTGTGTTTCTCATGAGACCTACCGATGCATCGAGGAGCTATAGCAGGCTCCACCCGTCACTTACTAAGTCCAATGAATTCCTCATATGAAAAGGTCTAAATATAACATAAACATTCGTATTAAAACTAGCATATGAAATGTAAATAATTTACCCATAAACCATAAATGGTATAAAAATAACACATCCACAATCAAACATATCAAAAAACCTTAAACACAATATGGATGATTCTTATCATGATAAATCAACTTCAAAACAAGTTTAAAATCTATTAATGGATTTTAACATAGATGAAAACTGATTTCTAAAACACTTTGAGAGAAATACCCCTTTTTCCTGAAAAAATTTAAAAGTCACACAATTTAGAAAATAATTCATTTAAATACATTTTTGAATCAATGTGTTCCATACCACTTTGAAAATTTTTAATGGAATTAAAATTTAAAAAATATTCATGTTCATATAAATAAATCCTTAAAAACCATTTTGAAGACATGGAAATTAATGAGAAAGATTTAGAAGAATAAATATTTAAAACATTTGAAATGATATTTTAGTAAAAAAAATTCCTTTAAAATAATCTATTTGAAAAATATTTCATAACACATGGATATGGATAATAAATATGTCCCAGTAGATACTTACGTAAAAACAACCTCTGATGACAAAGAGATTGTGTAATTAACCTTACCAATTTGGTAGCATACGAAACACACACCCCATGAAAAAGGAATCATACAATGAATATGTAAATACACATAAATTAATGTGTATTACACAAATAATACAATTATGGATAGTACATACACCGCACAAAAGGTAATAGTGGCAACATGGCATGAATCTCACGGGAATAAGGAGTGAGGTGAAAACCCCATACATTGCACTTTCCGTTAGCCGAGGGTACGTTTAACCTCCTTTTTGAAGGTCTTAGTATGTTTCTAAATTATAAAAGAACCATATTAATATTTATGATATAAAAAATTATTCATTTATGACCTTTTACTACCCATTTAATAATAATTTCCATGTTAAATTGACATTTCGGGTAATAATCGCTTTCTTTATCGTACGTGTTTTAACTTGTTACTCCTGATTGTATCACATAGATCATGATTTAAATAATTCCAGAATATAAAACATGATTCATATATCATATATATTTAGAATATAATTATGTATAAAGAATATATATGTGAAATGGAAAACAACATTTCTGGAGATGGTAGTCCGTACGTACGCATAAACGATGTTCATGTTTTCATAACATATTGAACTGAACTAAGTGAATAAAATATATGTAAGTAAATATATATATATATCTATAGTAGCATTATTATGTCATATATTACAAATAAATTAGTAATATATATATTTATAATCGTCGATGAATGGTGAATGTGGAAATGAATCTCATCGCGTTGTGGAGATGGTAATCCGTATGTACGCACGAGCGACAATATCATTTCCTAAAAGGTGTGGAATAGGATGGTATATTAATTTTACAGAGAAATTATCACGTTATTTTCATTATTTATATACATATTACTCATCATTATATACATCCAATTAACATAGTGTTGAATAACAAATTACACCATGATGTGGAGACGGTAAGTTGTACGTACGCACGCATGGTGACATTATCATTCATAAGATGGATAGAATAACGAATATAGGTGTGAAATATTTATAATAACATCACAGTATATATAAGATACTGGTGTTATTATTTTATAATGGAAATAATAAATAAATAATAAGTAGAAGAAGAAACAAACATGAAAGAGGGTGGTGAAAACATTACCTCTTCTACGGGTTCTTCTTTTTGATTTGATCAAAAGGGCTCCATAGGTTGGATTTCTGACCAAACTAATTCCTATAAGTTGAATTTAGGGAAGTTTAAAGAATATATGTGTAGGGTTTGGCCGAGCCAAAATGCTTTTATGTTATGAATTTTAGAGAAGGGGGAGTTCCCTTTTATAAGAGGGGTGAGGGGCACCTTAGGAAAAGCAAGAAATATTATTTTATAATAAATTCATATTCAGTTTATAGTGGCTCAAAAGTTTATTATTTAAAGGTTACGTTGGGGATAGGTGTATTAACAATGAAACAATTGATTTTAGATAGGTTTTGGTCACTATATTAACCTTATTTTTTAGTTTTTACTCTTAGTTAATTAGTTTGACATTTACCATGTCACTTTGTATTTTTATATTATATAGTTAATAAACATACTGTATTTATCCAAGAGACCACCAATTGGTCCGTCAATGATTCACCTATCATGATATAAGTCCTTTGGCCGATCATTAGATTTTTATGAATATAATATCAATTAATAATATAATATTTGTTTTAAACAAACTCATTTGTGTCAATTTTAACACTATTCAATAATTGATTTTTGTTAAATTTATAAATACTTTATTAATTCGAAAAAAATCCATTTAAGAAATAAAACATGTCATATTAACCAGTAAAATTCGTGGATGTCATCAGAACTTTCAAATTATATTTATTTTAACATTTATAATACAAATTATTTGATTCTTTCATTAATAAGGAAAATACTGCAACATTATTGTGTCGTAAATAAATTTAAATATTCAATGTCTAAAAATTATAAATAAAATACCATTATGTAGAAAATATTTTTAACTTTTTAATGAATATTTATAGTCTAAAATATAACATATATAACCCTATGTAAAAATTGGTTTTCTAAAAGATATATGCTTTTGTCATTTTTGTATTTACTTTATCTTAATTAATATAAAGTGTCCTTATCACCTACAAGTGGCTTCATGGGGTCCCAAAATCGAAAAGAAGTTGACCATGGTCGGACATGAATCAACCAATAGGGTTAGGACATATTTTAGGGTAAATTAATATTATTATAATATTATTTGTTTTACCCTTATTTACCAGATTTACCCTTTAACCATGGTAAATAAAATATTTACCGAAGTAATTATTCAAAATATCTAAATATAAGAGTTAACTATTTAAAAAATTTATACATCCTGATTTAGAATATGGAAACCATTATTCCAAATTCAAAACACAGAAGTTGTAGAAATTAATTTAAAATTAATTTTCGCTTTTAAAACAAAAAAGCGTGTTTTTAATGATAATAACTGTCAAAAGATTGACACTTGTTTATGTCCGGTTTAAATGTGAAATTAAGTCTAATGACCAATATTATTTTAAATGGTAAAAATATATTCTAAATATAATTTAAAACCACTCAAATTCATAATTTATCACTATTAATTATTTTGATTAAAAATTTTCTTTTTAATTACAATTTAGTAATTTTCACTATTCATCAAAATATGAAAGTTACGAGAAAAGTACCAAAAATTCACCCTAAGATAATTTAGATATTTCAAATCCAAAAATGAAGTTAATTTTGAAAGATAAATTTTTAAAATTTCATAAATTGGGTATTACTATTCGTTATGGCTAGTTTGATTAGTTGTGGTGTGTATGTTAGAACTCGAAGTTGCGTACAACACACGCTACTATATTATTCAAAGAGAAGCGTTCCATGGAAGTTTGGGGTGTTACACTCTTATTCTTCATTGAGTGAGAACTATAATCATGTTGTGATTATTAAATCCTCATAAAACTATGATTCCATGATTCTTGCTCCATGGGATCCTCTATGATATAACATTATCCTTTATATCATGTCATTATCATTACTTATATAGATAACAACATGAATAATGCATTTAAAATTGATTCTTTTTCAACACCAAAACTAATAAATCCTCTCAATATCTTAAATTTATTTCCTTTTAATATTATATAATGATTCTACAATCTCTTCTCATTGATTAAACATGTTACAACGTGAACGTATTCAATATCTTAGAAATATACAAATAGAATGAACCATAAAATTTACCTATGCCTATTCACTAGGTGTCCATATTTTATATTTTATTATTAATATGAACAACATGATTTTCTATAAACTTTATCCTATGATTTACTTTGAGTCATAATCCTGTGACAAGTGACATTATTAATCATACATTGTGATTGATAATAGAAACTTGAGTAAACCATACATATTAGTTGTTCTATCCTAGTTACCCTTACATATTCCGGTGTAGTAAAAAATTTTCCCATGTACCCCAAAGTATAAAACCTTTCATATCAATATAAAGATCCTAAATACCCAGATTATTCTTATGGATCATTTTATCTTTTCCATATTTTTACATTCTTGAGGATATTACATATTTACCAAAGGCCTTTTATATATAGTGTGATATTTTTCCTTTCCTATATTTCTAAATATTTTCATAAAAATATATATATATATATATACAGGATATTATTTTCATTTTTCTCATTTTTTACTTTTCTTAAATTGTTATATGTATCAAAATAAATGATCATACATATATAGGTAACATTATGAATTTTTTCTTTTTATTATAAATCCCTTTTACGAAAATATTCCTCCAATCATTTCATTACTTGTTCATAATATTGGAAGATATTACGTATCCTACTATAGGTTGTTATATATTCAAGGAACTTTATAGAATTTCTAATTCCAAAAAATTTTCTTATGGTGGGGTCCTTATGGTCACATCATGGATTCTTCTTGAAACTTCTAAAACATATTCCAAAATTCATCCAAGAGACCAGATGTGCTCTAAATCTTGTGGAACATAAAATTTAAAAATTTCTTCTCAAATATATACATCTAGATAAAATCATAAAATACAATTTAATATATCTAACCATATCATCTTATCTATTTCAAATTTCATAATCAACTGAATTTATTTTAATTTGAAACACTCACATCGCAATTTTATGATTAACTTCTTAAACAACATAGCTTCTCCAATACCTCCAAAATATTTTACACCACCAAAAATTTCAATATTATTTTTTCCAATATATTTTTCATTTAATTCAATACCTCGTTAAATTATATTTATAATTACAGCAATCACCCCATTTAGATTTGATGGAGAAATATAATCATGAATTGAATACAGACCAGGAATAATTATGCCAATCTTATTGCTCCTAATATCCCCAATTTCACTTATCCCACGTAGTTACAACTCTTTATATTTATATCATCTGAAATCATAATTATATCTTCTCCACTTTTGACATAAAACCCAAAGAAAATATTCAACCAATATTGAAAACTACAATATAATTGAAAAAAATTACTTGCGGAATAAGAGTAATATATATAGCACAATGGGATTTTCATCACATTTATTATCAATTTCAAACCACACAAATTCCAATTATTTAATATCTATTCCATATAATTATATATACAATGTAAAACTGCATATTAACATTAATGTCATTTTTCATATAATTCTTATTCTTTATATTTGATGATCATATGGGTATGAAAATATCTTATCCCGCACTATAAATATAGAAATTTACTCTAATTAAAGAGACTATTATCTCAATTTTTCTGTATAACTCAAGGTTTCTATGATTTTAACTCTCTCATAACTTGTTAAACATAATTAAATATTTAATGTAATTTCATAATACACTCCATCAATTTTTTCCTCTATCAAAATTTGTTTCTAAGTGATCTTTTGACCTATTAAGGATACCATAGCAAAACAACAGATCTTAGTCAGTCATGAATCATTGTAGAACAAAATAGTTAAATAAAATAACAACCATGTTATCCATTTTCACTCAACTACATTAATAATATGCAAGTAATCACTCTACAAAGATTTAATCATTGAACAACCTTAATGAACACATTCAGAATGACAAAAAAAACTATTTCTAAATATATAATGAATCGAAAAGTGTGTGAGTAATACTAGATTTCATCATTGAATGTTATTTTTAGTTACAAATATGATAAAAATTATTAAGAAATATTTCATCTTTAATCCAATAGGTTAAGTTTCTTATTAATATGGGATGTTACCATACATAATTTCTTATCAAAAACTACCATTAAATTTATAAAGTTCACTACTTAATATAGAATTTATATTTATAATGTGAGTAAAAGACCATTATAAATATTAATAATTTAAAAAATTTAATGATACCACTTCTTATATAACTTGTTTGATAAAATATAATCAAAAATATATTTTTTATTCATTTTTTCATCAGGGTGTCCTCTTTCATTTACAATTTCCAATGAAAACAGATAGGCATGAGATCATAACTCCACCACTATAATTGAAACATGACATCAATATTTGATCACTACGATGATTCCTTTTTCATTAATGCACATTCAATATTAGAATCAATAGGACATCAATTTTACTACTCCAACATCATGTGGTTATTTAGATCATGTCTAAATATAACCTATATTTCTAAATGAAAACTCGGATGCGATGACCTCTCCCCTAAAGCCAATAACACTACAAAAAAGTTTTAGAATTTAATTATATTATTATAGTGGAACTTAGATTTTTCATTAGTTTGAGGAATATGGTGTGACACTATGGACCACATTTTGATCCATGTATTTTAAATCACTCTTAGTGATGAATTGAATGTTTTTTATTTTAAACATGATAGACCAACATTATTTTGTAATGTCGTTAATCTACATTGAATCATTAACATACATGTAGAATCAATTAGATTCTATATGTTAGGTTATTAAATCCACATTCTCCAACCCCATTGATGATAAATACATGGTGATATGACAATATCCTCCATAGTGTAAATATTTTCAATTAAATAAAAACACAAAATATTGTATTTTTCAGGGATTCCAATATTTCACTTATGTATTATAGTACTAATTATATATAGTAAACATATTTAAGTATGTATCTTATTTACACCAAAATGGACATATATGTAAGGCGCAATCGTTTGTCTTTTAGATGTACCTATTTAGTTATTTTGAGTGCTTAAATTTTGAGTTACTCATAAATGAATTTCTATATTTAGAGTCTGTTTATTGTACATTGATGGAAGTACTACTACCTTTTTCATATGATCAAGGTTCATACAATATTTTTTACACTACTATTTCTTTTTCTTATATAAATGAAACTTTAATTGTATCACTATACTAATATTTTTTCCATAACCTCTTCTACAGAAGGCTTGATTATATTTTAAAGTTGACAACCATGGGTCAAGAATTTTTCTGGATTTTTTATTTTAATCTATAAATCATAGACATATCCATAATGATCATTGACATGTTTGAATTTATATTTTAGTAATTTAGTTAAATAGTTTATAATTTAGGGCTTCCCTCAAATCATTATTTTTCACTAAAAAACTATCTTTATGTTTTCTAGATTTTTATATAGGAGAATTTTACAAAATGATCCATTAGTTTTATTTTGTTTTGATCTTTAAAAATCACTCTCATCAAGTAAAAATTCTAACTATACTTTGGTATAAACTCTACAAAAAACTTTTTCCTCATCTTTATAATTTAAATATCTTATTTTTGATTTTCTATAACAACCACAAGAACATCTTCTTTTCTTTACATTCATCAAAAAATTTAATCTTATTCTCTCTCTTCTATGAAATTATACTATTATGAATTTAGGTAGTTATTCCTAAATATTTTTTACATAATTATTCTCCCTCCCTTCATGCCTTTTCATAAATTTGTTTTCGTGGGATGTTCCCTAACAAAATCATCAACTTGAAAACTATTGAGAATATTTATTACGATGTTCCCAGTCATTCTTTTTTGAAACCGTATGAGTAGAAATGCCTCTCAAAACATTATTTTTCTCCTTTTCAGATTCTATTAAAGGAAGAAAAACATCATAAATTTATTCTTCTTCTAAATTTATCTCCACATTAATATTTTTTAATTCATTACATTATACATTATGATACTTCCCTTTATTAATATCATTATTAACATCATTTCTCATCTCATATGTAACTAGAGTGCTATGAATACTATATATTGTCAACACTTGTAGATATTTTACAATGAGAAAAAATTATCCTCTTTTAAATCATGGGAAAAATATTCTCATTGTGGGAATGATGATCTTTACATCATCTAGGTTTTCTCTGAGTCTACACATATCCTTTATAATCGCATCTACCGAATCTAGTAATTCATCATAGACTCATTTGGATACGTCCAAAAATCCACATTCTTGTCCAATAAAACCTTCAATTTCGATTCTCATATCATTGAGTTACCACCATAATTATTAGGAATAATTTTCCACATAGTCTTTGATGATTTAAATGACATAAACCCTAATGAATATTATGTTGGGAAAATATGCTTCTAAATCATTTAATCTCTTGGAGTATTTATTTAGGTCTTTAAGGTCTATTTCAGATAGGTCTCCCCTATCCACACTGATTAGAGTTCTGTGAATAAAAGCTATGTAAAAAACCATGCCAAATAAACTAAATGATGTATTTCATCTAATTTTTCATCAATAAAATGTCATTTCCTTCAGTGATTATATTCCCTTGACGATTTTATAATCCCTTGAATTACACATTGATAATAATTCCACTTTCTTGAACTTTTTCTTCGATACAACCTTTTAATCCATAAATTCTATTTTACGAGAGATAACATCAGTTAAGAGGGGGTTAATTATAGTATGAAATTCATTCCAACTTAATCACTTATTCCTCAACCACTCACCACCATAAATGATATTGAAATCATTGTTTGTAGGGTACCATTTTATTTATTTTATCAATTTTAATCTAATTAATATTAGTATTATATTATAATTTAGTAATTTATTTTAATGAAATATTATCCTACACTAACCAATTATTGTCCTATATAATAAATAATGAATACCAAAAATATACAATAATTTAGTTTTTTTAACCCATGATAGGTTAATTCAGGTAACATTCAATAGAAATTGGATGATTTACTAGAATTTGATAAACAAATTATTAGTTTGTGGTTTTATAATAAGTCAAAATAAGTATTGGACACTAACTTTTTCTGGTATATTGATGATGAACTACCTCCAATGAATCACTACCATCACTCCTCTATTCTTTTTCCTTCTCTCGAAGGGAATGCACGCTGGCATACAATCTAATAAAAAATATTTTCACAGATATTACTACTGCACTCAATTTATATTTGTTATCCTTTGTCACTACTTGATTCTACTTTGAAGGAAAACTATGAATATCACCACAACAATAGTTTCACATCACATGAGTCTTTATGGAAGCTCCCCTTCATTATTTCAGGTGATCTTTAAGGAGTTGTAATAGTTTATTCAATCTTCTTCCTCTTTTATATTTGAAATGGTTTCCTTTAGTATATGATATAAGAATATACCTTTATCATTTATACACTGTCAATCTACATTATTTTTAGAGATAATCATATCAATAAATCCCAATTAAAAATTCAAATTTCAATATTACTAGATTAATTATTCATATTTTCTTCATTAATGAAATTCAATTCAAAGATTATGGTGGGGACATTTTTTCAATAAACTCATTAAAATTTTGGATAAATTCACTAATTGATTCCTATAATTCCTATTAAAAATATAGGTTACTCAAAATATGGGAACCTTATAACTCATATTCTTTCATTATGGGGCCACTATCATAATGGCATGATGCTCATCTCCTTATAAAATTACGAACCACAACATCTTTATCTATAGGAAACTCTACAATGAGACATTATCTATCATGTAATATTATTTTATTTCCAAGACTATATGATAATGTGGTGACATGTATTGTAGCGTGATTCTTATTTTACTTCTAGATTCTATATATCTGCTCAATATATTATTTTTAACTCGTCCAAGTATTGTAGTGTGATCCTTTAGTCTTTTCATTATCTTATAACATTTTGTGATGTGAAAATCGTCCATGAAATAGATATATTCATATTGGAAGAACCATTAAGTTCGACCTAAGAATTCTCATTGTGTGGGAATACTTCTCAAAGAATGAATATAATCCATTTCTGGATAATCCAAAATACAATTCCAATGATATGATATATATTATAAACTAATGGTTGTCACATTAAAAATAATATTTTATAATTGTTAATAGAAACTCATATAACCCTTATGTATTAACTTCTTTTGCCTAGTTACTCTTATTTATATTAATGTTGTCCCATACATTTTCATTTTCCCATTATTAATGATCATTCGATATCCCTATAAATCTCAATAAAAAGTGTATTTATTATAGTGATAATATTTAAATTTATCTATCTCAACATTATATAATAAATTAAATATTTTTCAAAAAATAATATATATACAGATTATTATTCTTTCTTTTCAAAATTTCAGCATCTTCCCTAAAAAAATATGCATGTGGGGTGTCATTTTCATTTTACATGTTTCCTTTTTCCCAAAATATAATATGTATCAAATCATAGTAATATATACACGGATCTCTGTTCCTTTGTTATATTTCCTATGAACTTCACTCATGATGTGATCCCTATTCTCACATTGTGACTTGTTCCAACAACTCAAATATAATATGTATCCTCCTAGAGGATAATATATGTGTAAGGAATTTGTTAAATTTTATAATTTTTTATTTTTTATTGCATGGTCCCAAGGATCACACTATGGTTTCTTATTGAAGCATAAAAACCCATATATAATAATCGTTTGGCGAATTCTACTATTTTGTTTCTAATATATCCATTTCAATAATTCCTTATAAAATATATTCTTTTCTATTTATAAATAAATTATGAAACATATCACCGTATCCACTTTTATAATTCTACATCTGGACTCATTAGAAATTTTTATTTTTTATAATACTTCTAAGTCATCTTCTTGGATTAATTCATGAACAACAAAAAATTCTTAATATAAAAAATCAACACTATAAAAAATAGTTATATTACATTTTGTTACTTTAGTTGATAATAAATCCAACAATTCATTACTAAAAATTTTTAATTCCATCAAAATGATTATAAAATAATATATGGTTTTGTTATTATTACACATTCTTATTAGCTTCCATGATAATACAATTAATATTTTTCTTTTTATTAAAATATTATAGGATTATAAAATTTTCCAGAATGATGGGAAAACTACATTCAGTAATAAAATATATTTAAATATTTGAATATTATATATCATGAAGGTTTCCTATACATAGATTTTATTTTAATTTAATTAATACTGTAAATTTATAATTATTGATTTATGAATATATCTAAAATATTGAATATTTATTTTTATGATCTGATAAAAGGTCTGTTTTTATCTAAAATACATATAATTCTTCTATATACAAGAGGGATAGTAGGATAATTATTGTATTTAAGTTGTTTTAAGTAAATTAATGTATAATCATCAAAAATAATTCCCCAAATTTAAATAATGATTTCAATTTTGTTGGAAAATGACCCAAAATAATATATGTAGAGGGGAAACCTACATTCCAAAGAGTTTTCATATAGACAAAGAACCAATTTTGGTTAGTCCAAAAATGAAATTTTTTAGTTTCACTGAATAAACTAAAATTTTCATGGAAGTAAACACCATGAATAATGAATTTTTTCAAAACATATTTATTACTATCACCAAAATCGAGAGAGAGGAACTTTTCATGATAAATTAATAATAAATTTTAATTAAGAATTACATCATTAATATGAATTCATTCATCATAGAAGAATCAAATCATAAAAAATATGTTCAGTTTCAACATCATTTCATTGTGAGTTTCCAAGGATATAATCTCTCTATTGGTGATCCTAATGTGATTCTATCTTCATAATGTTTCACAGAAGTTACTTTGGGTGTTGGTTCGGTGGTACTGGTCACCTTAAATCACTATATATTATCTCCACACAATACAGTATAGAGAGAAGGATTGTTTTTTGAACTATTTTTCTTGATCGAAGTAAGAGGGTAAAATATTTCTCTTAGTTATAGAGAGGATTCTAGATTTTTATCACTCTATGATTGATTGAACATCATGAGGGGTATGTGGCTGACAATAATGTTTAAACCTGAGAAATGATATATCTAATCATTTATAGAGCTTGATCATAAAATAAATAATTTCACATCGACCCCTAATTATTATCATAATCCCTTACAATCCCAATGTCTAAATAATAATAATAATATTATAATTTTACTAAAATGCACTATATTTGTAACGAAATAGATATCATTTCCTTAAATAAATAAATTAATAGTTATTCAAATGATATTTAACTTATAATTCCTATCTAACTAGATAAATTAGTACATTTTTACACTTTTAAAGTTAACGAATCCAAAATAATAAATATTATTCATTTCATAAACAAATAAATAAATATTTTTAATAATATTAGTTTTTTAATAAATATTTACATTAATATTTAGCTCATACATAAATATTCTGATGAAAAATTGTTATTATAAAATCATAAATAAATAATTTTCAAATTTTACAGAATAATTTAAATAATTAAATTCGAATAGAATTTAGTCTATTTTATTAGATATAAAATATATGCAAAACATTTATTTCATTGTGGAATTCTGAAGGTTCGCCTAAATTTTAATAACAATGTCTAGAATCTCATAAAGGCATATAAGAGGAAGAATATAATGTCACAATGATGAAACCCACATATGTATTTAATGAGATTTTACCAGAAATGAGATGTTAATGTTGTCAACCTATATTATTGAAATTTGTTTATATGAATTAAATAAATTACAAAAAAAATACACGATGAACATAAAATTTAATAATAAAGTTTAATTTCAATATAAATACTAAGATTTCAGCTTCCATAAAGGATTAAATGTTTAATACTTTATTTAATTATTCATAAATATTACAACACTCGCAATAGACCCAATGTACTAAACATCATTGTGTGTGTATATTGTCAGATTTTATGAAGAATTATCTAATTAAAATCATAAATATATGTATTAATAATGATATATTTTTATGCTTAATGATCATTAAATATCCCTAAAAATAAAAATATCCAATGGAACATGAAATATTGAGAATTACAATAGATGGATTTGTCCTCATAGTCTCAATTCTTATATATTAGAAAAAAGATAAACATCATGAGATGAAATCTTATCCACATTTTATTACTCCCACTAGTGTGTATTCATCATGTTTATCCCATTGGATGATGTTATAAAACCATAATAAAATGTATTAGAGTATTTTTATGAAGACCCATACTTTACATACATTGTTATTACTTCATAATTGATGCATAATTATTACAACATATAAAAACCCATGATAGGACCGTATAGGTATAGAGTCTTTAGAAACTAGGAAACATAAACAACTGGTCCATAAAGAATCTACATTGTCTACCATTTTATTTAATCATATCTAGATCTTATTTTGGAATATCCTACTTAATACCCTTCTTCCTGACAAGGGGAAAAGAAAAAATACAAAAGGGTGACCTCAAATTCTCAGTAAGGGTAAAAAAATGAAATATCAATCATATCATATTCATAAGAACATAACATTTTGAAAATCATAACCTGTAAAAGAGATCATAATATCATAACATGTGATAAATCATAGTAGTGAAATGTAATCCCAATAATCATAACATAAAACATGAAACTTTGTGGCATACAAACATAATCATAGAAAATCATTTCTTATTAGTCAAGACTCACTTCCAAGACTATAATAGCATTAAAAGTACATTTTTGAACCAAGTTCCCTCCTCGTTCCATTCATGTATCACTGAACTGGATTAACTTGTTGTTCCATCCATGTCTATCTCATGAGATATAAATCTTTATCCAATGCATTGGAGGGATATATAGGTCCCACGCATCTCATAATGAAACCATTCTTATATGTGCCACAAAATCAAAAATTATATATCATAGCATAACCCATGTAATAAAAAATGGGATTCTTAAACATCATGCCATCATAAAATAATCCATATAAGATAAAAGGACTTCATAAAAAAATTACATCATAACATATTCAAATCAATGTAAAAATAGGGATTGAAACAGAACCCTATATTATCTTTGATGGAAAATAATTTTGATAAAACACTTGAAATCCATTCATGAGAAAAATATCCTTTATACTTCAAAATAAATTTTCCTTTCGTAACAAGTCATACAATCTTAAACTATAAGAAGTTAATTAAACATAAACTTGAAAACTTGTAAAGGAATTTGTATGGAAATAATGTTCTATGAAATCATAAAAATCCATTCATGTTGTATAAGTTAAAAAAACATTCTTCTCGAACATTTGCCAGAAATGTCAAAAAGTATATCATACAAAAAACGACAAAAGATTCCTTTCATATCTTTTATTAAAATTTCACCAATAGGAAAAATTGGATTTAATAAATTGTAGGAGGATATAAATAATATTACATATTGAGGAAACATGTATGTGGATGATAAATATGCCACAGTAAATTCTGAAGTATAAACAATCCCGGATAAAAATGAGATTGTGATATTTTCCCTTACCTTAGGTCCGATATGCTTCGTACGTATCCAAACATCCTGTATAATGATTTAAATAATGTTTTTGACTAATTAAAAAATCATATTTGTTGTTATGAAATCATATATGGTCATATTATTGTATTCTTATTAGTAATATTTCATTTCTACTTGTTGTTCGGGTGTTCATTGCTTTATGTTCTTAGGCATGTTTTGTCGAATAAATTCTTATTCCTATTTTTAGGTTATTGATACCTTATTTAAAGGATGATATTAGTGAAATATATATCATATGTATTCTTTCAATTCATTTATATAATAATTATTCAATGAAGATCATGTAGAATGAGTCGCATCACATCGTGGAGACAGTAGGCCGTACGTACACACGAGTGATGATATCATTCCCATACTTATTTAATGGTATTTGAGTGGATGATGGAATTTATCAGAATTGGTATCATGTTATAATAATAATTTATATTTATTCTTTACCCCATTATACACATCCATGTAAGGTGGTGGTGGAAAACAAATTACTCCACGGTGTGGAGATGGTATTCCGTACGTAAGCACGCGTGGTGATTTCATTTTCCATAGGATGGATAGAAGGTGAAATAGGGTTGTTTCATATTTATAATAACATGTC
Organism: Viscum album; assembly: GCA_963277665.1. Classification (NCBI taxonomy): domain Eukaryota; kingdom Viridiplantae; phylum Streptophyta; class Magnoliopsida; order Santalales; family Viscaceae; genus Viscum; species Viscum album. Next base: position 791,498,494 of record OY728166.1, read on the forward strand.
AGTATATGAGTGATACTGATTTTATTAATTTATGATGAAACAAATAAATAAGAAGAAGTATAATAGGAAATAAATCGGAAAGGATCGGTAAAGGATATTACCTCTTCTTTGACGCGCCTATTCTTAACCTCTTATTAGGACACTAATGTTGGTCTTTGAAGAATACCAGGACCTCTATTATGTTTCTAGGGAACTGTATAAGGGAAATTGGCAGGGTTTGGCCGAGCTTGAATGCTCAAAGTGGTGTGAGGAGGAGAGGGAGGAGGTGCCCTTTTATAAAGGAGGAGAGGGGCACCTTAGAAAAAACGTAAAATATTATTTTATAATAAATTCATATACAGTTTATAATGGCTCAAAAGTGACTTATTTCCAGAATAGGGTAGGTATGGTTCTAAATCCTCTCAACTAATAGGTTTTAGGTAAGTCTAGGTTTCCATTTTAACGTTATCATTTAGATTCTACTCTATGTTAAATAATTTAACTTTTACCATGTCTTCTTGTATTATTACACTATATGGTTAATAAACATACTATAAAATACCAATAGAACCTACATTGGTTCATTAATGACATATATATTGTTATATAAGTCTTTTTTAAGAACCATATATTTTTAGGAATATAATATCAATTAATAATTTAATATTTGTTTTTAAAACTCTTTTATGTCAATTTTCACACTATTTGGTTTTTTGTTTTTTTATAAATTCATAACAGCATTATTACATCGACAAAAATTCATCTAACCAACCATAATATGTTATATTTACCTATAAAATTAGTTTAATTCATAAAAAGTCTCATATTACATTTATTTGGGTATTTATAATATCAATTATGTTAATATTTAATTAATAATGTAATTACTTAATCATCATTGTGTCATAAATAAATTATATTATTTAATGTATAAAAATTATAAAGAAAATACTATTATGTAGGAAATATTTTTATATTTATAATGTTTATTTATAGTCTAATTTATCTTATGTATAACCCTATATTAAAAATGTTTTACTAATTAAACATTGATTTTAATTCTTTTAACTCTTCTTTGAATTAAATAATAATAAATGTCCTAATCTAATCTAAGTGGACCTAAAGGGTCATATTTTATTTAGAAGGTTGTTTTTGGTAGAATTACACTTATCCAATAGAATTAGGACATGTGTTATGGTAATAATAATATCATTTTTACCCTTAATTATTCTCTTTACTTTTAACTGTGGTAAATTAAATTAAAAAGTTACTATTCACCAAAAATTATTTTTATCTTATTGAACCAAATTTTTTTTACTAATATCAATCGTGTCTCTCGGATTTCTGAAATTCCACTCATATAAGCAGTAAAATTATGTTTTCTGTAAATTTGCAAATTCTCTTAGGAGGTGGGTAAAAGACGGTAAAAAGTTCAATAAAAAAAATATATAATTATAATATAATGTCCCCAATAAATTTCATTGAACTTATATAGGTACTATTTATCTATTTTGACCTAATATAAATTTAAATAAATTAATTCTTGTTTAAATAAAAAGTCTGTTTTAACCAATAACATAGTGTTTTCAATATTCATCAAAAATTGAAAGTTTTAAGATAAATACCCAAAAATCATCATAATTTTATTTCGATATTCTGAATCAAAAAATGATGTCCATTTTGAAATATAAAATTTATAAAATTTCAAAAAGTCAGTTTTACTATTCATAACGGCTAGTTTTTATAATATTTTAATAACATATCGTCGTTTAGTGAAACTCGGTATTGCGTACAACGCAAGCTATCAAGGAAGGTTGCTCTTGCATGTAACGTAGGCGAAGAAAATGTTGTGTGTAGTGAAATATTCCTTCGGTGTTTTTTATAACATAATACATAAAAACAAACTATTTCTCATAAAATCTCATGGTGTTACATTCTACCCCCCTTAAAAAGAATTTTTCCCTCGAAATTCGTCACTTCATAACAAACAGATGAGGATACCTCTCCCTCATCATATCCTAAAGATCCCAAATAGCTTTTTCTAATTGGTGGTTCCCCCATAAAACTTTAACCAAGCAAGTGGTCTTGTTTGGTAGAAATTTTTTGCTACGATCCAGAATATCTATTGGTTGTTCTTTGTAAGAAAGATCTTTCTCCACTGGTGCAACTTCTGAGTTTAGTACATGTGAAGGATCGGGTATGTACTTTCTCAAGAGAGATAAATATAACAACTCATGAACTTGAGAGAGATTCGGTGGAAGTGCCAATCGGAAGCTACCTTCCCAACATGATCCTGTATTTTAAAAGGACCAATATTCCTAGGGCTCAGCTTGCCATTCTTTCCAAATCTCATTACTCTCTTCCAAGGAGATATTCGGAAGAACACTATATAACCCACTTCAAACGTAAGGTCTTTTCTTCGGTTGTTGGAATAACTTTTTTTTCGACTCTTAGATGCTCTTATGTGTTTTTGAATAGATCTTACCTTTTCTGCCATATCATCAACAAGATTTGGTCCTAATAGCTTTCTTTCCCCAACTTCATCCCAGCAAGTTGGAGTTATGCATTTGTTTCCATAGAGAGATTCATAAGGATCCATCTGAATACTGGAGTGAAAGCTATTATTATAATAAAATTCCACCAAAGCTAGGTTTGGATCCCAACCACCCTAGAAATATATAGAGAAAGCTCTGAACATGTCTTCTAGAGTTTGGATTGTCCTCTCAGACTGATCGTCTGTCTGGGGATGATAAATAGTGCTGAAACTCAACTATGCATCTAGATTTTGCAGAAGAGTTTGCCAAAACATCGAGGTAAACCTCAAATCCCGACTAGATATAATGGAAAGTGGTACTCCAGGAAATCTTACCACTTCCTTCACATATATCCTGGCAAGATGATCAAGAGAGAAATATTCTATAAGAGTAATGAAGTGTTCCAAATTCATAAGACGATCAACTATAACACAGATAGCATTATTTCCTTTGGATTTTTTAGGTAGTCCTATGACAAAGTCCATAGTGATGTTTTCCCATTTTCATTCTGGCATGGGAAATGGTTGCAACATCCCCATAGACTGATGTCTTTCAGCATCAACTTGCTGACAAACCAAGCATCGAGAGACATATTGCGCAACATTTCTTTTCATTCCATCCCACTAGAAGTACTCTTTCAGGTCCCTATACATCTTCTTGCTTCTAGGGTGAATAGACAATGAAGAACTATGAGCTTCATCCAATGGTTCATTCTTTAATTCGGGGATGGGAGGAACACAAACCCAATTAGTGAACCTTATTATTTCATCACAATCAATGTGAATTTTAGGAACATTTCTCAGCTTCTTTTATAACTCTACGTCCTCTTTTTGTTCCTCTTTAATCTTCACATGTATAGATGGTTGGACATTCATTTGAGAATGATAAGATTTTTCTACTTCCATTATAATTTCAAGATCCATCCTTTGTAAATCCATAAATATTATATCTTTTGTGATCCTCATCTTGGATAAGCTAGCATGGTCTTGCTGACTTAATGCATCTGCCACCTTGTTTGGTTTCCCAGGGTGGTAATGAATTGAGCAGTCATAATCCTTAATCATCTCCAACAATCTCCTTTGGCGCATATTCAGTCCTTTTGTGTGAAAATAAACTTTAAACTTTTATGATTAGTATAAATATCACACCTATCACTATAATGATAATGCCTCCAAATCATTAATGAAAAGATTACCATAGCTACTTCCAAATCATGAGTTGGGTAGATTTTCTCATGGATTTTCAACTTTCATGAGACATATGCTATCACCTATTTTTTTTTGCATGAGAACACACCCCAATACCTTCTTGGATGCATCACTATAGATCACAAACTTTTCTCCACTATAAGGTAGTGTGAGCACAGGTGCACTGGATAACCTTCTTCTTAACTCAATGAAATTCTCTTCACACTCCTCCTTCCAAATGAACATAACTCCTTTTAGAGTCAACCTGGCAAGTGGATTAGATAATCATGAAAAATATTTCACAAAATGTCAATAATAACCAGTCAAACCAAGAAAACTTCGGATCTCGGTTACTGTTGTTGGTCTTGACCATATTTCTATAACCTCTATTTTTGCTGGATCCACAGATATCCCCTCTTTTGAAATTATGTGACCCAAAAATGAAACTTTTTGAAGCCAACATTCACACTTGGTAAATTTTTCATAAATATTATCCTTTCATAGGGTCTTTAATACAATTCTTATGTGATCTTCGTGTTCTTACTTTCTATTTTAATAGACAAGAATATCATCTATAAAGACTACCACAAACTGATCAAGATAGTCTCTAAAGACTCTATTCATTAGTTCCATGAAGATAAATTCATAGTGTCGATACCTTGTACGGAAAGGCATATTTGGTATATCCTAAATTTTTACCATTAATTGATGATACCCTGAATGAATATCAATCTTGGAAAAGTATTGAGCTCTACGTAGTTTGTCAAATAAGTCATCAATGCATGGGATATGATCATTTTTCTTGATAGTGATCTTATTATATTCTCGATAATCAATGCAGAGTCCCATTGATCCATATTTCTTCATAACAAACAGAACATGTTCTCCCCAAGGTGATGCACTAGGGCATATCAATCCCTTATCAAGATTTCCTTAGAGTTTCTTCTTCAACTCCTGCAATTCAATTGGGTCCATTCTATAAGGTGTCTTTGAAATGGGCATAACACCCGGTATGAGTTCTATTGAAAACTCAACTTCACGATTTGGTGGAAGACCTAGAAATTCCTCTGGAAAGACATCATCAAACTCTCGTACAATGGGCATATTCTTAATCGTGAGTTTCTCTCCAACCATTTGAGTTAAATAACCTTCATTTATTAGAATCAAGACCCATAATATGGATGAAATTTCTACTGGAAGGTTGTATTCATCCTTGCATTGATAGGTGATCATAGATTGATCAGGAATATGAAATGTGACTTCCCTTATTTGGAAATCTATATGCGCACCATATAAGGAAAGCAAATCCATGCCAAGAAACACATAAAATTCCACTATAAGAAGGATCACAAGATTTGAAGGACGCACTTTCCCACAAACGTCAATTGGAGAAGAATTATAAAATTTTGATGCTGTTGTGCCATTAGGAGTTGTCACAACTGACTCAGCATCTAATTGTTGAGGTAGTACGACGATACCCTTATAAAATTATTCCGAAATAAATGACTGGGTGGATCTCTAATCAAATAAAACATTTTCCACTTTAGAGTAGATGGTAAGTGTACCTTTCACCACTTCATTATTGTACTCCACATCGCCTATATAAATTGCATGTGACTTTACTTTATCTTTGGCCTTAAGAGTTTGTTGACGTCGATCATCATCAACAACCATTGTATTAGGGAATTTATTAGCATAATTCCCCATTTCCTTGAACTTGTAACATTGAAGTGTAGGAGGTGCATTCTGTGTAGCATTTTATTTGTTCGAATCACTAGACATCTTTTTTCCATCATTGTGGCATTCAAATGCCCGATGAACTTCTTTTCCACATTTGAAACATTTAATTATCCCTTTAAAACAATTTCCTCCATGTTTCTTTCCACACTTTGAGAATAAGGGAAACTCATCTTCTTTTTAGTGCGGTCTTTATATTTTCTTTTGAATTCCATTTTCCTCTTCTTATCAAACCTATATGACTGATGGGGTACTGCAATCCCCATCTCAACCTTGAGAGCACATTGAAAAATTTCCTCATAGCTATTGAAGTCCCTTATGGCTAACGCCAATAAATGACTTCGTTTTAAGCCACTAAAGAATCGATCGATCTAACTCTCAGGTTGGATTATAATTCTGGAATCATACCTTGCAAGTCTTGTAAAATTTTCATTGTATGTACCAACAGATTCATCATCCTTTTTCATTAGTTCAAGAAACTCCTTCTACATCTTTTTCGAAGAATACGAGGGAGGTACTTTTTGAAAAATAAGTTCTTGAACTCATCCCGTTCTATACACTCAATTTCATCCATTTTCCATGTATTCTTGAGAAGATTACACCATTGATATGCTTCACCTTACAGACGATATACTACTAAGATGACTTTATCATGTTTAGAACATTGAATAACTGAAAGTATCTTTTCAGTGGTACTGATCCATTTTTCAGCCACTAATGGATCAGTAGACCCACTGAATGAGAGTGGACGCTGCCTCATGAAGGATTCAACAGAATGTTGCTCCTTACTTTGCTCATTTGGAAGTCCTGCATGATTCATATCTTGAGAAAGTTGTGTGAGAATGGCTACAAGATTTCATATTCCAGCTCCCATAACTTTTGGTTGCACAGGGGGAAAATCATTTCATTTCCCATCACATTCATCATTAACACAGTTCTTTCGGGTTCCATCCATTGACCAAAACCAATAAAAATTGGGTGATAAACACTAATCCTAATAGGAAAAACAAATAATAAAGAATAAAATTTCACAATTAAGGTCTTATAATATGGCCATTTCAAAAATACTAATATTATGTTCTATTCATAGACATATCCTTGGGGTTTATACTAAGGCTTTCACATCATAGTTTCCAAAGGTTGACTATACCTTTCCTCTGATTCAAGCTATAATGACCGATACTTTCCATACATTGTTATTACTTTAGAATTGAAGCATACTTATTACAACATATAACAAAACCATGATAAGACAGTATAGGTACAGTGTCTTTAGAAACTGGGAAACATAAACAACTGGTCCATAAAGCATCTACATTGTCTCTTGTTTTATTTCATCATATCTATAATACCTTTTGGAATATACTACTTAATAACCTTCTTCCTGACCTGGGGAAAAGAAAACATACAAAATGGTGAGCTCAAATGCTCAGTAAGGGTAAAAAATAAAAATATCAATCATATCATATTTATAATAACATAACATTTTGAAAATCTTAACCTACAAAAGAGATCATAATATCATAACATGGGAAAAATCATAGTAGTGAAATGTAATCCCAATAATGGTAACATAAAACATGAAACTTTTTGGCATACACACATAATCAAAGTAAATCATTTCTTATTAGCCAAGACACATTTACAAGACTATCATAGCAGACAAAGTCCATTTTTGAACCGAGTTCACTCATCGTTCCGGTCCTGTATCATTGAACCGGATTAACATTACATTCCAGACATGACTATCTCATGAAATATAAAGCATTACATAATGCATTGGAGAGATATATAGGTCCCACCCATCTCATAATGAAACCATTCTTATGTGTTCCACTAAATCATAAATTATATATCATAGCATAACCCATGTAATAAAAATGGGATTCTTAAACATCATGCCATCATAATATAATCCATATAAGATAAAAGGAATTCATGAAAATAATTACGTCATAACATAATCAAATCAATTTAAAAATAGGTATATAAACAGAACCCTATATTATCTTAGATGGAAAATAATTTTGATAAAACACATGAACTCCATTCTTTAGGAAAATATTCTTTCTACTTGAAAAACATTTTTCCTTTCTTAACATGTCATACAATATTAAACTAAAAGAAGTTAATTAAAATTAAACATGAAAAACTGGAAATGAAGCTTCATAGAAATAACGTTCTATGAAATCATAAAAATCCATTCATGTCGTATAAGTTATAAAAACATTATTCTTGTACTTTTGCTGGAAAAGTCAAAAAGTATCTCGTACCGAAAACGACTAAAGATTCCGTTAATATATTTTACTAAAATTTCACCAATTGGTAAAATTGGATTTAAAAAATTGTAGGAGGATATAAATAATATTAAATATTTAGGAAACATGGATGTGGATGATAAATATGCCCCCATAATTTCTGAAGTATAAAAAATCTCGGATAAAAATGAGATTGTGAGATTTTCCCTTACCTTAGGTCTGATATGCATCATACGTATCTGAACCTCATGTATAATGATTTAAATAATGTCATTGACTTATTAATGAATAATATTCATTGTTAGGATATCATATATGGTCATATTCTTATCTTCTTATTAGTAATATTTCATTGCTACTTGTTATTCGGGTGTTCATTGCTTTATGTTCTTATGCCTATTTTGTCGAATAAATTCTTATTCCTATTTTAAGGTTATAAATACCTTATTTACAGAATGGTATTAGTTTAATATATATCATATTTATTCATTAAATTCATTTATATAGTCATTAATCAATGATGATCATGTAGAACGAGTCGCATCACATCGTGGAGACGGTTGGCCATACGTACGCACGAGCGATGATATCGTTCCCATTATTATTGAATGGTATTGGAGTGGAAGATGAATGTCTCAAAATTATAATAATGTTATAATAATCATATATAGTTATTCATTACACCATTATTCCCATCCAAGTATGGTTGTGGGGGAAAACAGATTACACCACAGCAGGGAGACGGTATTCCGTACGTATGCACGCACAGTGATTTCATTTTCTGTAGGATGGATAGAAGGTGAAATAGGGTTTTTTATTATTTATAATAAAATATAATAAAATTATTGATAGTCATGTTATTAATTTATGATGATACAAATAAATAAGAAGAAGTATAAGAAGAAGTAAATTGGAAACGACTGGTAAAGGATATCACCTCTTCTTTGACGTGGATCTTCTTAAACATCTCTTAGGGCACTCAAGTTAGTATTTGAAAAATACTAAGACCTATAGTGTGTTTCTAGGGAAGTGGATATGAAAAATTGGTAGGGGTTGTTCGAGCATGAAGGATAAATGTGGTGTGAGGAGAGGGAGGAGGTCCACTTTTATAAGTGAGGAGAGAGGCACCTTATGAAAAACATAAAATATTATTTTATAATAAATTCATATTCAGTTTATAATGGCTCAAAAGTAATTTATTTCTAGGATAGGGTGGGGATGGGTCTAAATCCTCTCAACCAATAGGTTTTAGACAATTTTAGGTTACCATTTTAACCTTATCATTTAGATTTTACTCTAAGATAAATAATTTAACTTTTACCGTGTCTTCTTGTATTCTTACACTATACGGTTAATAAACTTTCAATAAAATGCCAATCGAACCCCAATTGGTTCATTAATGTCATATATATTATTATATAAGTCTTTTTTACGGTCCATACATTTTTATGAATATAATAACAAATAATAATTTAATATTTGTTTTAAAAACTCTTTTATGTCAATTTTGACGCTATTTGGTATTCTATTTTTGAAAAATTCATAACAGCATTATTACTCTGAAAAAAATTAATATAACCAACCCTAATATGTTATATTAAACTATAAAATTAGTTTAATTTATATGAAGTCTAAAATTACTTTTATTTGGGTATTTATAATATCAATTAATTTAATATTTCATTAATTAGTTAATTACTCCATCATCATTAAGTCATAAATAAATTAAATTATTTAATGAGTAAAAAATATAAATAAAATACCATTATGTAAGAAATCACTTTAGATTTCTAATGAATATTTATAGTAAAATTTATCTCATGTATTAACCTGTATTAAAAAAAAATTACTTATTAAACGGTGATTTTAATTCTTTTAACTCTTCTGTGAATTAAATAATAATAGATGTCCTAATCTAATCCAAGTGGACTAAATGGGAATTATTTTATTCCTAAGGTTGTTTTTGGTCGAATTAAACTTATCAAACAGAATTAGGACATGTGTTAGGGTAATAATAATATCATTTTTACCCTGAATTACCCTATTTACTTTTAACCGTGGTAAATAAAAGTAAAAAGTTACTATTGACAAAAAAAATATTTTTATCTTATTGAACAAAATTTTACTCACTGATATCAACCATGTTTATCAGATTTTTAAAATTCCACTCACAAAATCTGTAAGATTATGTTTTATGTAGATTTTCAAATTCTCCTAGGAGGTGGGTAAAAGACTGTAAAAAGTTCAATAAAATTTATATATATATAAAATTACAATAAAATGACTCCAATTAATTAAATTGAACATATATAGGTATTAAGTATATATTTTGAACAAAAATAAATTTAAATAAAATAAATTATTATTTAAAAAAAGTCATTTTTTACCAATAACTTAGTGTTTTCACTATTCATAAAAAATTGAATGTTTTCAGAAAAAATACCAAATATTCACCCTAAGCTAATTTAGATATTCTGAATCAAAAATGAAGTCCATTTTGAAAGATAAAATTTATAAAATTTCAAAAAGTGGGTATTACTATTCATAATTGCTATTTTATATAATATTTTGATAACATATTGTTGTTTAGTGTAACTCAGAATTGCATATAGTGCAAGCTATCGAGGAAGGTTGATCTTGCGTGTAACAGAAGCCATGACAGTGTTGTGTGTAGTCAAATATTCTTTTGGTGTTGCGTATAACATAATACATAAAAACAAAATATTTCTCATAAAATATCAGGGTGTTACAATTTTCATTTCATATCATGGTTCTTATCATAACATAGAACTACTTATTATTATTTAAAATGTGGTAGATTTTTTTTTGGAAATTTTCATAGTAATGTAGTGTTGAAAAATAGGTAATTTGTGGTATGAAATTTATTTATATTAAATTATATGAATAGAAAAATAATATTAAATACAAAATTATTTGGTTTTAAGTCACCAACTCCAAATCACTCCCACTTTCACTTATATCATGTACATTTTTTTACTGAGTATGATAATGGATTCCTTCGCTATGATGTGTATATATCTACCTATTTTATATCAACATTTCTGTGCTTTGAATATTCTTAATATAATATCACTACCTTTAAAAATACATTATATAGTAATATCACCTTTATCCGCATATAATTATCATGTAATAAATCTGATATCTTATATAATTTTATAGATAAATATTCTAATAAAATGATAATACATTAACTAATTTTAGCATAAAATAAAACAAAAAAATGTATTTATAAACGAATTATTGATCTATATGAGAAGTTGTAATATACATAGTTATAGTAGATATGGAAACCGTGAGATCTATTATGTTATTTCACTATATTGATATCATAGATTTAAATGATCTAAATTGAAAGTAGTGTTTTCTCACCTAAAGCACTAGAAATCGCAATTGTCATTTTACCAAGAACTCGTGTTGTTTTAATTTCTTAACACAATATGATAGTTTTAATTACATGTATGTGTAGTTCATATAATTTATTCTTTATATTTTTCTCCATGTAACATTAAAATAAAACATTATAACATATCTTGGAATATTATATAAATTTTTCCTCTTATTCTTGTCAAATTTTATTAAAAAAGTCATCATATTTACATTCTTATTGTCATGGAGTTATTTTATGCCATGTTATATGGAATACATTTTGGTCTTAAATTATTCCCAATTTTCTAGGAATGTTCCATGTCTAAATTAAGTAACCTCATAGACACACCATTATAGATCTCATTCCCTAGAATTGGGCTACTATTTAATGTCAGAATTAGGGAAATTCATTCTTTGTTCATTTCTACTTTGTAAGATAGATTTTCTATTTTCTATAAGTTATTAAAAAATATCAAGAAACTAGAAGTAATCACACTAAATATTTGTTATACATATGGTACTATATTATTTTAAATGAATATTTTAGTATCACTACACCTTAATATATAGATATATTGGTTTTCTTGAGTACTCACTATTGTTGTTATGTCTTTTAATATAGAATATATGTTATGCCTGAATGTTGTTAGGTGGATTCATTTAATGAAACCATACATAATTTTTAATATTAGTAATTTTCTTTTTAATGGATTAATTTTTTATTTTTAATAATATTTCACCAGTGTGGGTGAATATAAATTCACCAATTTTTTTAACCTCTCACATGTTATGAATCTATTAGGAAAACTCCACCCATTGATAATTGTGATGTTTGTGTTCCTATTCCAACTTATCTGCATCTAGATCCTATATTTGATTGAAATATTACTTTCTCTTGCTATATAAAATTGGATTTGCTTCATTCTTAATAATAGATAGTAAATTTGGACATAATGGAATATTATTACTGGTTATATAATAATTAATAGAGACACAGAAAGTTTTTCATTGTTTTTTTTATACTTTATGTAAAATTTTAATAAATAATAATATTCAATTATTAAAAAAAATACTTAGGGGATGTTTTTTATCACATTTTATTTAATATGATATACATTCCACCACGTGATGGGGTACCAAAATATACCACATGTCTAATGTATAATTAAATAAAAATAAATTTTCAATGTGGTAGAAAAAAATTCATATCCATGAGGTGTAAAAATTTAACCCACATGGGCAAAATAGAAATAAAAAATAGATAAAAATAAGAAAGTATCCATGTGACTATTAATCACCACTATCCCATCCCACTTCGAAGTCAACAGAAAACAAGAGAACATGGCATATTATATGATTCCATTATCTTTCCTTGGGTCCTACAAAACAAGCACTACAACCTCCCAAAGAAAAAGTGTGGTTTGAGGACATTTCATCTTAGGATATCACCAATAGATCTATACATGTTCTCATATCATGAAAAAAAAATTTCAATCCCTATAAATAATTGTGTATATATTGACTTTTCACAAATCACGCCATTTTTATCATTCCTGGGTTTTACATAATTACATACCATATTCATCACATCAAGGAATATATCTAGTATATCATATAAAAATGAAAACTAAACATGTATGAAAATATATATGAAATAAACCATCAAGTGGTAAACTATGTAAAAAAATATATATAGCACCATTTAAGATATAGAACATAGTAATAAATACTATGAATTAAATAATCCTTAACCAAAATTATATTGGCTCCAACCGATATCGGGTGTTGCCACATTCTTTTTATATTAAAAAAGTAAACCCTAGTGGTTTCGCAAACACATGGATTACCAATGTCCATTTGTCGATTTACACAAGGTTCCCAATGTGATGTGTTTATCCAAAACCACTTCTAAAATTCAAGATCACATTTTATTAAATCCATTTTTCATAAAAGAAATTTTATTTTAATGAACAGCTTAAAGGGACTAATATTAAAATATCACAATTCCCTAATTAGAAACACTTTCATAGATATAACTACCTAAATAATAATATAATCATATATTCCTTCGAACAAATAAATTGAAAAAAGGTGTATTGACCTTCAAAAGAAAAGGGATGATAATAAACTGCAAGGGATCAATAGAAAATCTCTACCAATCAAAAATTCGAATATAAAATGTAGAAAATGTCACTACCATAACCAAAGGTAGTGAAGAACAAGAAATATCACTTACCAAAGATTTTGAATGTAATCATTACAATTTCAAACACTTAAGGGAGAAATGAAAAATGAGGGGATACCCAAAATGTCCCTAAATCACTATATGGTTTGATATGAAACCCTAGGCAGGGAATCACAATTGATTCAGGAATACAATGTACTTAAATATATTGGACTTGATGAATTTAGGTTATAAATCCATTTTATGCTGTGAAATCCCATGAATTATTATAATATAGAAATTGGTATCACCTCAGATTAAATTAAATATCAATTGATTATTTCATGTCATTTAAAGGATTTAGGGTTTGTGGAATTTTATCATGCTACATGAGACCCACAACATCTTCCTTGCAACATATTTACATCTTGCAACACATTTAAAATATAAATGTTTCCAACAAGAAGTTCCTAGTTATGGTTCCTATATAAATCCTACAAACAATAAATTTTTCTATCTAGTACAAAGGTTCACCCATAAAGTAATCTAAAAATTTATACTTGGACTCCACTATTAAAAAAACTATACATGCCTAGAATTTAGGTCATTTTCTTGAGAGAAGTTTCTCTATTATTGATAACACCTAAATGCACCAAATAAAATAGAATCCAAAACAAGAGTAAAATAATATATGATGAAAGGTTACAGGGTGTTAGAATATCATTACCATAGATAATTGTTTTCCCCAAACATCTTCAAGATCCTAGAATCTCAAAAAGTGAAGGAAACTACTTCCTCATCAACAATTCCATCTCCCAAAACTCATGGTTATCCCACCCGAACAATCCCTATGAATGGAACAATGGAATCATTTTTCTGTGTAAAAATTATATCGCCATTCCATAATTTGAACTATTTTCTGAACCATAGTAAATACAAGTTCAAGATCAACATCCTTTTATTCAATTAAAGGGGTAGGATCCCATCGATACCTCCTAATATTAGAAACATGAATCAAATCATTGTTGGAAGTAAAAGTAGATATTATGTCAAATTTATATGCCACTCCACATAGTCATCTAATGATCTCAAAGTGGATCACAATAATTGGTGCCAACATACCCATCTTACCCAGCCAATGATGTAACAAGGGAGATAAACCACTATGAAATAATATATCATCATCCTCAAAATCATGGGACTAACGACGATGGTCTACAAAATTTCATTGATGACTATATAAAATGAACAATCACTTTTAAATCAACTAAAACTGATTTATCATCTCAATAAAAGGACTATCCCCACTATGGACCGATCTCCAAACTCATCCCATAACATGAGATAACTACCTTGAATATCATACAAAGCCACAAAAAATTCAATTTTTATCAAGTAATGATATCATTTTTATATTAAAACTCTAAAATCTAAATAATTATTCCAAGAACCATTTAAATAAAGAACAAAATACTAAATCATATCACTAAGAACCACGATACCTCCCTATATCTATCCCTAAATTTGTGGATAACAAGCCATGATCAATTTGAAATTAGAACCCATAACCTCCTGCAAACCTATCTGAAACCTATATGTGATCCTTGGGTCCCTATAAAAAAATAGAGGTCCTCATGTATGAAAATATCTCAGTCATAGAAGTTCCAAATTTTCTCCTTGATAGGGTTGAAATTCCCAATTTCATTAGTAAATAAATTATCTCCCAAATAACATCCATTAAAATAAGAATTTATAGTAAAATAATGATGATTTACATTAAAATATCATCCCATTTCCATATAAAAATGGGAAAGGGATGTAACAAAGTAACAGTTAACAAGTGTTCCACCATTATTTTATGACAAGTAAGACATCAGGATAAAAAAATCCATCAATCATCTCATACCTATCTACCAATGTTGTCATTACAAATAATTCTACACCTTTGTAGCACATGGGTATACAGAAAAGAAATAATGGCTTAACCTATCCCTAATCATCTACCTCAGTTAAAAATAAACAAAATAACTTATTTTTGAAACATGACATTTCCATGGGAGATTGAGACCTCTAACCTAAGGTATCCCAATTAAAAATGATTTTATTAAATCCCTAGAACTAGGGATCAAATAGATTCCCTAGAAAAAAAATTGTTCTTAAAATGATGATTTGTACTTCATTGAATCCATAAATTCTATCCCATCATCTTCAAACATTTCCAAGCTCTTCTCAACAAACAAACTCATCAAAGACAACTCTTATACTAATTCATTCATAGATTTTGTAGGAAATATCATTCTTAGAACCTAGGAAACCAATTCCCATTACCTAATTTAAAATAAATAACATCAGAAAATGTACATATATACTCAACCCAATAATATTTTTTTATTTTTCAGATCGAACTGAGTGAAAATATACCTAAGTCTTGTACGATCAGAATATACTGTAAACCATTCCAAAAAGGTATATCAAAAATTATTTTTCAATAAATTCATAAAACTAAAAACCCAAGATCCTGGATAAGGTAGTTCATCTCACAAGGTAATGATAGGTAAAGACAACAAGGCAACCAAATATATCCCTCAGATCAACAAACACCCCAAACCCAATCTTAATGCAACGTATATATATTTATAAATCAAAAATGGTTCTATAATAATTAAAACTATAGTTATATTCAACCCCACATTAATGTCCACAAAAGATCTATGATACTTTTCATTCCAGTCAAACATTACACCCTCACTGGTTAGAGATTTGATTGGATATGAAATATTGGATAATTCATGTATAAACATCATATAACAACAAGCCAACCCCAATAATATTTAGATTTCAACTATATTTATATGTTTCTCTTAAGACATAATAACATGTACCATTTCAGCATACACTTCGATTCCCTTCTCAAATATTACATTACCCAACAACATTAATTCTAGAATCTAAAAAACACATTTGGAAAGAATACCATACAGAAATTGTTCCCTCAAGGTTTAATAAATGATATCAAAATGGTCCATATACTCATCCTTTGACTAGGAGTAAACCAAAATATTATCCTTGAAAACCACAAAAACAAATTCCAAGATATAATGAAATTTATGGTTCATTGATCTTATAAAGACCACATTAGTGTTTGATAGTATGAATGGAATACCAGAAACATGAAAATCCCATAATGGGTTCTAAACATTATCATAGATATATCTACTTCTCAGATTCCCAACTAGTGTTACCCAGAATATAGACAAATATTTGATAACCAATTATCCTCTCTAAGTCGATCAAAGGGATCATCAATCCTGGGTAAGGGATAAGTTTTCTTGATGGCCAATTAATTGAAATTTTGGTAGTAAATACAAATTATGTGGATCCCATCAACATTATTAGAGAATTTAATAGGTTAAGAACACTATAAAAACTAGGATAAATAAATCCATTAGCCCCCTGATATTCATAATTGACCTTATGTTATACCATCTCTATATAACCCATATGGAATGAGAGCATACAAATGGGAAATATACTAGGTGGATTATTTTTTTGTAAACATGACCACTCTCTAGGGTGGTAAACTGAAAAAAATCATATGGAAGGACCTCGGGGTACACACACACCACCATAGGCAACTGGATAACCAAAAAAGGGTAAAAACTCAATAAAAATATCTGAAAATTGTAATGAGATTTCCCCCATCATAAAGAAAAACATTCCTCTCCTTTCCAGATCAGGAGTCCCACTCACCTTGGAAAAACATTAGCGGCTCCATGGAAAAATTAGCACTGTACCAATGAAGATAATAGTCTATATGAACCTTTTAAATTATCATCAATTCCTTTTCAATAATAAAGATGAAGATTTCAAGATTGAACACAAAGAAGTCACACTCTACCTCATGGTCTTCTATCACCAGTCGATATTTTGGGAATTGGAAGCATTATTCTGAACTCTTTTATAAAGGAATAAAAAGATAAAATCAGAATGTTAGTATCAAAAAATGTAATCCAAATATGTTAACAATAATCAATGATTTAAAAGATTTAGTATCACCATTATCAATCAAATATGTAACCATAAATGATAAAATAAATACCTCAACACTAAGCGTGGTTGGTTCTTCTTCATATTCCTCTAGTGCATAAAGATATATGGTCTCAGATTCTACATAATATTTCTTAGACACGTGAACATCCCCTTTAGAATGAGGATAATATCCATAAACAGTGGAAGCATCATCCTAGGAATATGAACCATTGGGGAATGTGGGCCTAACATTACTTCCTTGGAACATCCTATAATATAAATACTTCATGTGGACAGATTTTCCACAATGATTAAAATTCTTCTAAGTCTCCGTAAAATTAATCTGAGTATGAATTGGAATCACACACTAACAGAAAATGACCTACAACCATCAAGAAAAACCATTCAAAATTGGTATTGATGAAAACAATATTCTTTTGTTCTTTCTTTTCTGGGTTGATTTTAAACCATAGATAATGATAATAACTACTAAATATCCTACCAAACCCATTTTCCTGCTATCCCAGCCTCTTTGAATGATAATTTAGAAACTATCTCTATAATATTTGAATGAAACATGAGAATAACCAGCAAAAAAATATTGTCACTCAAAGCCAACCCACACATCTGACTCTGTAGTTGATCATTGGTCACTAGGTCCAGTTCTATGAAACCCTACTATGTAACAAAGGATTGGAATACTCTATAATGCTATAATATTCCTACTATAATCTCAACAACTCTGAAGTCTATTCACCATATAATGGCTAGGATAAATATATTGGTTGTGGATTTTCTTGAAAGGTGTCAACGTAAGATCCTCATGCAACTTATATTTAACAAAACTGTCCCACCATATATTTCATATATATTTTAAGAATATACTTATAAAATACCAATATTAAATTCATATAGAGTCTATAGAATGTATTATATCATCTCAATAATGTCAATCCATTATTTAGATTCTTGGGGTCCTTTGTCAGCACAGATGATTGGTGGATGTTACTTTGTAAATTTTGACCCATGATCCACTACGCCTACTGGGTTCTCAACAACTAATTGACCATGATTTTGAATATATGTATTATAGATTCTATCATTAAGGGTTCCAATATATGATTTTCTTAAAAAACACGTCTCTCTACTTCCACACTCATATTTGGATGACCACTTCTAGGAGTAATTATCTAAAAATATCAAGATCGAAACTAATTATTCATAGGATGATTTCAAAATCATATCAAAAAATATAGATATTGATAAAAATTCTTAACAATAAAAGTAATTTAAAATAATTATACATTATTTTAACAATAACAACACTATAAGGAATGAATAGTTCAATTTAAATGAACCCCATATCCAGTTTATTCAAATAACCTCGTCCACCTAGCCTCAAGATTGTAACAAATCCATGAACAACCATTGTAACTCGGATTCAGACATGAAATTGAGATGCCCAGACATAGTTTCCACACATACTACCTGAAATATGATGTACTCTACCAAAACAAAAAAACAATTCCTAGAAAGTGTCAACAACACTTCAATACAGGTATTACCTAGGATACCAATTTGAAATGAACCCTCTCGATTCAACGAGACATGTCACCCAAGTTGGTCTACAAAATTGTGATATAAAGAAAAGAACTCCAATTCTATTGTAAAATTAAAGAAAAATAAATGTTAAATGTGGAATAATATAATGCATATCCATGGTACATGTGAAGTCAATCCACACCGGCGAAAAGTATAAAGATAAAACTGACCAAATTAAACAAGTCTCCATATGACCATCCATCACCACCAATCATTCCCACTTTGAAGGAAATTAAATACCAGACAATATAGAATGATACATGATCACCTTATATTTAACTTATTCTTTCTAAACAAGTTCTACAACCACAAAAATGAAAAACTAGGTAGTGAGCATAGATCCTAGTGGGCCATGACCAAAGAATCCATACTTGTTTTAATACCAAGAATGAAAAAGATATATCTTTATAAAAATATCTTGTTTATAAATATTTTTCAAAAAACAGTGTTATTATTAAAAATTCATTTTATATCCTTAAATTCATACCTTATTTACCAAATCGTGGAATATATCAAGTAAAAAAATATTTAAACTAAATAAGTGAGAAAATATCCTTGAAATAAACCATCATTATATATACCATGTATAAATGGAAGACATTTAATTTACGATATAGAATATTGGAATATGTAATTGACATAAACGAAGACTAAACAATGAATATATTGTTTCCATGGGATATCAAGTTCCACCACATTCATCAGGTTAATAAATGTAACCCCTAGTGGAACCACATACACTAGGATTACCTATATCCATTTCCTAACACACCCATGGTTCCCAATGTTTTGAATTTGTCCAAAACCAATTCAAAAATCCATGATAACATTATTAAAAAACTATTTTACATTAAATAAAATATCTTTATATAAACAACCAAAAGATATCATCAAGGAAATACATAAATTCATGGATTAGAAGCCATTTCATATATTCACATACCCCATGAATGATGGAATCCTATCCACCTCCTACAATTAAGATTAAAAATACATGAATTGTCCTTCAAAAGATAAGGAATGATAAGAAACAAAAGAGGCTTGATAAAAAACCCCCCGAAATATCGGTAATATAAAAAAATGTAGTAAAAATATATTTCATGAACCAAGGAAATGAAGAACCAGGAAAAATGCTTACAAGATCTATGCCATTAAACCACCACATGAGTGAAACACATAAAAGAGCGATCATGAATGATGGAGATGAACCAAATACTACCAAAATCACCATAGAATTTTAGATGAAGTCCTAAACATTGAACAATAAAAGATTCAGTTGTTCATTATGTTTTAATCCATTGGACATGGGGAATTCATCTTCTAAATCCCTTTCATGACATGGAATCAAATGAATTATCAATAAACCAAATGAGGAATCACCTATATTTAAATTGAATCATGGTCATAATTTTTATTTTATTTAAATATTTTACATCTTTTAAATGCTTCACATCGTATAAGAGACTCACAAAATGTTCATGAAAACTTATTAACATATGTAACACAGTCATGATTTCAATGTGTCTAGTTGGCAGTGTGCATCCCAATTTCTTGAAGAAAAACTCCAAACAAAAACATAAGGCCCTCAAATACCAAGGAGTTCCCTCTAAATCCATTTACACATTTATACCCAGACTATATTAACAAAAATATAAATATATCCCCATACATTAGTTAACTTTTCTTTGAAAATGATATCCATTATTGAGAATCCCACAATACACCAAAAATAGAATGGAAACAAAAATTAGAGTAAAAATGTACCTGAATGAAGTTAAAGATGTGTTACATTAATGATTAGTGAATACATTGTTATTATAGTATCATGAAATCAATACAAGATGATCCTTTTTAGTTACCAAGTGTAACGTCCCCAAGCCAAGATCCACTAATCCTATTCCCCTAGTAAGGTCTCTACATGAACTCAAGCGTGGCTCCCTGTATGCCAGAGGTTGAAGAAGAGAAGCATGGGTCTAATAGGTCTCATGGGGAGACTTTATCATCCATACCAGAGTAATCCATAGTAGATAACAATTAAAAAAGTAGAAATAAAAGAGAACAATCCAAAACATGTGCAAATAACCAATTCCCAAAACTGTATACAACAAAATGAAATAATAAACATGTCATGTCATGCAAATATGCCATGTAAACAAAAACCCAAAATAATGAAATAGTAGAATCCCCAAAATAGCCATGAATCCATGTCTCGAACCTCATCCCAACCATGTCCCATGTCCAGCTCCCCTCCCTAGCATATGGCCCTTACCCTTGTCCAGACCTGCATGCATGCAGTCTACTAGGGTACCCAAAGGTGGCCTGACCAGGGTTTGATTATATCTCATTAGGCTAACACAAATGGTGTCAACAAAATATCCAGCAAGGCAAATAGTGCATGTTAGTCATAAATAATGACATGTAGAGATAAATAGTACAAAATGAATTTTTATTTATGTTCCCTTAAGTAAACTTACCATGATCCCCATGTTCATTTCAAGACATTTCATTTATCACTTCTCCCTTTTATTATGTTCAATGGATTAGGCATGATCAACATTCTCAACATGTGGGAATTTAATAAGTCATATCTCACTAGGCATCATATCACAATAATTCCCAATATCCTCACCTCAAAGCCTATGTCCGGGTTGAATGAAACTGTTAGAGGGAATAGAACTTTGTCCCATTACCTAAAACATTCATTTAGGAGTGGAACTAGAACCTCGACCCAACACAACTCGTGGACATAGAACCTCAAGTTGATACCCCACAATACCAAGCCATGTGCACATGCTTATTTATCATTCACCACAAAACACCATATCACAATAACATATCCAAAATCCTTTAAAACATCACAAAAATATCAATAAATGGGAAATTGATATTTTTACTCAATCCATTAACATTTTCATTATTCATATTACTTAACCCCTTTATACCTATTCTCATTTTCCATGACTATATCACTATGCATATTCATGTATAAATCTAATCCCCTAGAATTTTACCAATTATCCATTTACCCCTTTTTCATGCCATCCGAACAACTAATTAGGACAATACCCAACATATGTGTATTACGAAACCCAAAATGAACATCCTTCAAGAATATTAACATAGTCATCTTCGGATATATGTTCTCTCCCAACGGCCACACAAATAATTATTTAAACTCAATGTTCAACTAATATATGTACACCCCATGGGTGGCACTAATTTTTTCAAGTCATCCACTGTGAATCGAATGTAAATAAATAGGGTTTCAAATAAAAATTTATACTCCCACTACAACACATCATGTTATGTCACCACAAGAATAAAAAACCTACATGAACAAATCTACTCAAACCCCAAGGGATTTAATATATAGACCACCTACCTTGAATCCATTTGAGAATTCACCCCCAACTGAGGCCTTAGATACCAATTCGACCAAATGTTTAAGCTTTACCCAAAATATAACCGAGTAAATAGTTTTTTAGAGCTTCATATGGAGATGAGTAAAAAATGCATACCCTAAACCCAAAAGAGAATCAATAGTGGGATTAGCCTTACCTGAATCATCATTATACAACTAACGGCACTCCAAATTCCTATGAATGGAAGGGGAATGACATCATGGAATATATTGGGAGAATGGGTCGTCAATAGGGATGATGATATGAGTAATCATGAAAATACTATGCTGGGTTTAAAACCCGGTAATGGCATTTTTCTATTTTTTAAAAGTTTCTAGGCCACATGGTTTCCCTACACGGTTTTCCAAACAATGCACAAACTGTGTTGATGCTTCTATCCCAACACAACCCACCTCACAAGGTTTACCCACAAAGTCTTCCAAACCGTGTGGAGGATATAGTTTGAAAATCCCATTTTTTCATGGTTTTCTAGGAATTATACACAGTTTGCACTAACCATGCACAAGATGTGCAGCATTCACAAACCCCCCTGTTTATTCTTTTTTCAAGTCTTGAATCCCCAAAACACACCCAAACAATCTTAAAGAATTGGGAAAACATTTAATTAAACAGAAAATGGGACTAAAACTAATAACTGAGAAAAAAACGTATGGAGAAATCTATGATCTTAGAACCTCATCAGCTTATAATGGCTGGTCCTTATGCCTCTTCTTCCGAGCATCATTGGTTTTATAAATCAAAGAGGCTGAGACACGGGGCCGGAACATTAGACTGCCACTCCAATATTTCCTCTTGAACGTTTCCATGCTTCCATATAACATGAACCATGGTCACAACCTTACCCCAAAAAAATTCTCACTATGATCCTCAACATGAACTGGGTGCTCCTCAAATGTTGCATCAGCCTCCAGCTTGACATCCATGAAATTTAAAACATGATATGGGTAAGGTTGAAAGTATTGAAGTTGTGAAACATTGAAAACTTCATCCATCCGACTATATCACTGAGGAAGATCCAATCAGTATGCCATGAGCTCGATCTTCTTCACAATTTCAAATTGCCCTAGATATCTAGACGCCATCTTTCCCGGTTTCTGAATTCATCGGTGAACCAACCCTTGCGACACCCAAAGAAACAGACTATCACCCACCATGAACTCATGATTTCTACGATGCTGATCTACATATGTTATTTTCTTTCTCTGAGCTGTTTTGATATTATTTAGAATCCAACAAACCTTATCCGACATCTCCTGCACAAGACTCAGCCCTAACAGCTCATACTCTCTAGCCTATGACCAACACAATGGAGAACTACATGGTCTCCCATAAAGTGCCTCAAAAGGTTCCATCTGATTTGTATCCTAAAATCTATTGTTATAAGAAAACTCAACCAGAAACAAGTGATTTTTCAAAGAATCATATAAATACAGAACACTACATTTCAACATCTCTTCTAAAACCTGAAATGTACACTGTGACTTTTGGTCAGTATGGGGGTGGTAAACCATATTCAGAAACAACTAGGTACCCAGAAATTTTTATAGTCCCATCTAGGATCACGATGTAGATCTTGATTTGAAACTATGGTTCTCAGCATGCATTGAAACCACACTATTTCTTGGACATATAATTCCCCCAACTTGAGACTTTATAAATCTCCAAGATCGGCAATAAATGAGCCACTTTTTTCTTACGATCTACCACCACCCAAATTTCATCATTCTTATATGGAATCCTCAGAAAACACATTATCAAATCTATCATAACATCATTCTACTTCATCTTTGGAATAGGAAAAGAATGAAACAACCGACAAGGAAAATGTTGTTCAGCCTTCACCTACTGACTGATAAGGCATCATGCCACAAAAAAGACAACTTCTTTCTTCATTCCTAGGAACCAAAACTATCTTTCAAGATCATGACACATCTTATTCATGATCAGATTCACTGCCCACATTGATGCATGGAACTCGTACATCAACTCCTCTCATACATCTTCTAGCAACACAATGCGGCCATGAACATAAGTATCTCCATTGGAACCAAAAGACATACCAGAAGGTGACTCCCCACCTTTAGGAATTCCTTTCACCGTCACACACTCTGGGTCTGACAACTGAATCTCTTTAACTTGGATAAAGAGTTCGTATTCAATGGATATTGATGCAAGGGTCATCTGTACATGCCTCTCCTAAACCTCCAAATTAATCTCTACAAACAAGGCCATCATCAACCACACTAAACTGGATTCCTGAACTACCTAGTCAATATTATTCCAGCTCAGAACATCATCGACACTATATCTTTTCCTTGGACAATACACCAACTCAAAATCAAAATAGTTCAGGTACTAGACCCATCATCATTTTCGAAGATTAAAATCACACTGAGAGTAGATGTATTTATTACTTTTATGGTAACTGAACACCATGAAAGGTTCTCCCAACAAGTAGTGCATTCAACACTTCAAGAAATGAACCAAAAGACCTAACCCATGTTCTTGAGTAGGATAACTCCTTTCATGTGGTCTCAAATGCATCAACCCATATGCTAAACTCGATCATCCTACATCAACACTACCCCAAGTCCAATACTAGACGCATCACAGAACAAGGTGTACATCTTACCTGTTTTAGGTATGATCAAAATAGGTGCGATAGTCAACGGAATTTTCAGCACATGAAAATCATTCCCAAAAAATGTATGACCAATAAATCATAACCTCTTTCTTGGTTAGGCCAGTTACCGACACTGCCAAATGAGATAACTCTATAATAAAACTTTAGTAATAACCATCCAATCCAAGAAAACTATGATTATCATAGATGTTATTTTCTTGCTCCCAATAAACCATGGACCATACTTTTTATGGATCCACTAACACACCTAATTTAGAGATGATGTGTCCCAGAAAGTACACCTCATCAATCCAAAATTGATATTTTAATTTCTGGGTAAAAAGACTATGGTCATATAGTGTACTCAAGATAATGTCAAGATTTTTTTCATGATCATCAATAGTTCTGGAGTACACCAAGATGTCATCAATGAAAACAACTACAAAAAATCCAGATATTGGTAGAATATCATGTACATGAAGGAAATGATAATGGCTGGAGCATTTGTCAAACTAAACGGCATCACTAGAAATTTATACAACACGTACGTGCTTGGAAAAGCTGTCCATAGTATGTCAGATGCTTTCACCATCATCTAATGGTATCCCAATATCAAATCAATATTATAAGACACTGAGGAACCTATTAGGTGATCAAATAAGACATTGATTCTAGGAAGAGGGTATCATTTTGTAAATGTCATCTGGTTCAACTAACTATAATCAACTCATAGCCTCAGTGATCCATTTTACTTCTTATCATAAAACACTGGAGATCCCCAAGGTGATGTACTAGGAAATATAAACCCCTTACACTCCAATTTCACTAACTGAGAATTCAGAACTTGGAGCTATGCTTGTGCCATTCGATAAGGTGGAATTGAAATTTCCTCCACTCTAGAAAAAAAAATTCGATCGTAAACTCAACATCTATCTTGGGTGGTAACATAGTTAAGTCCTCAAGAAACACATCCTGAAACTGGTCCACAAAAAAAGGAAATATTGGTTGTACCTTATCCCCATCATTTAACATAAGTCATGACACATGGGCTCTCTGATCTCCCAAATTTTGGCATAGTGTCATTGTGCGGCCCACTTGAGTATCGAACTCAACCCAAAGGACACAAGTTATCCCATTAGGAGATGTGAACGGTACAAGATGTTGGAAACTGTCAATTTGGGCTTGATATAATTCCAACCAGTCTATCCCCAAGATCAGGTAAAACGTGGAAATTTTGAGGAAAAACAAATCCCATTGAAAACAATACCCACAATCCTCCAGAGAACAACCTTACACTATCTGATGTTCTTGACTTTCACCACTAGAGGATTATCAAGAAACATTACCCCACATGTGGCCTCGATGGATAGGACCAACACAACTACCTACTAAGAATATATAAAATAATGTGTATCAACTATATAAAATAAATCACTATAAAGTGTGGAATCCATAAGAATCATACCTCAAATAGAAGATGATCCTGCTTCACCACCATTAGGTGGAGCCTATACTCCATAGAGATGACCTGTCCCATTACTATGGACTCCAACCAATGCACACTTCACTACACTGCTCTGATGGTAAGGGTGATCTTTCCATGGAGTTCCACATACCCCACCACTACTAGTATGGCCTGTAGAGCTCCAACTACCTGCCTGATATGGGGTAACTGACCCCCTACCTACACTAGGCATCTTCCATTGACCTCCATCATTCCCTGAATATCGTGGGTTCCTATCAAACCACATCACATGGCCTAACCTACCACATGATCGACACTCGAACAATGGGTGGGGACAGTGGTCAAGCTTGTGGCCCAACATTCCATAGTGATAACAGAAGACCTGGTTTCCACATTGAGAAGTTGACCCCTCTTATGACCTCTCTGTGCACTCCCACATTGCAGAAAGGTTCCAAAGTGGCGCTTCCTACAATCATAAGTTGCACCACTTTCTCACCCACCTATCACCAAAAGTGAACTACTTGAAGATCCATTTAGTTTTCCTTCTGATATAAGTTCTAGATCCCACATATCAACAAAACTTTTTAGATGAAAGATATTCACTTGAGATCTGATATCGTGCCTCATCCTGTCCTCCAATCATTTTTACATATCTACCTCATCTCTCATTAACGTCAGAATAAAGTATCCCAAATTAGTGAAAATTCTAGCATAGTCCATCCTTGATATTTTCCCCTTAGTTAACCTCATGAAATATTCATCCTTCTCCAACCTCAAGGATTCAGGATAGAAGTTCTCTTGGAACTTCTCCTGAAAATCCTTCAACATCATTCCTTCATCCTGCACTTATAGAACCATAATGTCCCACAAACACATTGCTTGACCTCTCAGCATATAGGCCTCCAACATGACTCATTTCTCGAGAAGAGTCTCTATATGGCCAAGAATAGTTTTGGATGGAATCTATCAATAAAATTTGTACTTTTGGCCAACCATCTCTAGTAAATTCCAAAGGTGCTACATCAGAAACTCCATGGTCATATCGACCATACTCGGTGCTACTCGCCCTGGGTCTCACTCCATCATATTCATAAAATGAGGAATGTTCTCTTAAACTGGTCCTCTCTATCTCATGGGATCACTAATTTCTCTTTTTCCACAACTGGAGGAGTGTTCTCAGCAATGTCCCCATGTCATTGAACGGGCGCATGTCTTCGAGGGGAAATTTCTCAATAATGCCAAAAACTGAGATTTAGAATGAAAATATAACACTTTTTTGAGAGGAAAATAATATAGGTAGGCTCATCAGTCACCACAAAACATGTTTGAAGACACAACCTAAACATGCCCACTCAAAAAAAAATCACTACCCTTGTCCATATCCCCTAAGGCCATGGCTAACAAGGTATCTAATTAACATGGTTATGAGCCTTATCTTTTAGTCCCATTCAAACCATTTCCATATTCCAATTTACCCTTAAAAAAATTATTCCACTATTATTTCTTTATCAAGCGCCATTTTCTAATAAATACTTTCACATTTCAACTTCCCTTTATACAATTTCACATAATCTTATTAGTCAAAATTTAATTTATATTATGGAAACATATGTATCGTAACATTTATATTTCGTACACCCATCCCATGTGTGTGCCTATCATGATGCATGTATCTTTCCAATATAGGTTCCTTGAATGATGCTTGAATGAATAACCTTCTACCTAGCCGACCATGAGATAAATATCATAAAACCCTAAAATAAAACAACATGTGCATCAACCAATGGTGAAATATAATCAAATATGACAACACACTTCATGAACAACAATCCCTTCCCAAGGTGACATGGGATTCCCCCCATACATGGCTTTACTACTCCCAAAAATGAGCTCATTACCAAGGCTCTACACATTCATAACCTCATGTCTACCATCCCCAAATAGTAAGAAAGATAAAAAGAACTCCTCTGATATAACTTTGTTACATCTCTGTCCTGGGAGCCACTGATTTGGTGCCCTGAGTCGGGTCACTACAAGTCCTCAAGCTTTTCTTTATGTCCACCAGAGGTTTCCGACTAGCATAAAGGTTCCAATAGGTCTCGTGGGGAGACTATACCCTCCATACCAGAGTAAGACACATCATGTAAAAATTGAAATAGTATAAATAAAATAGATCAATCCATAACATGTGCGAATAACCAATTCACAATACTGGGTAAAACCAAATGCAATAGTAAATATGTCATGTCGTGCTACAGTGACATGTGAACCAATACCCCAAAAGAAATAAATTGAAGAATCCCCAAAATGGTGTGGACTCTTAGTCTGGAACCTTAACCAACCATGTCCTATGTCAAGACCAACTCCCTAGCCCTTGTCCAGACATGAAATCAAGAAGTCTACTAAGGTACCCAATGGAGGCCCGAGCATGGTGGGATTATAACTCCATAGGTCACCACCAATGGTGTCTACAAAATATCCAACAAGTAATATAGCTCATGAAATTGGTAAATAATGACATGTAAAGATAAAAAATTCAAAATCCATTTTTATTTATGTTACCTTAAGATAACATACCAAGTTTCCCATGTTCATTACAAGACATTTCTTTTATAATTTTTCCATTTTCATGTTTTCAATGGATTATTCATGATCAATATTTCAACATGTGGGAATTAATCAAGTCCTATCTCACTAGGTATCATATCACAAATATTCTAAATATCATCACCTCAAAACCTCTGTCCAGGTGGAATGCTGTTGTTAGGGGAATATAACTCTATCTCCTTCCCTAAACCATGCATTTAGTGATGGAGTTAGAACCTCAATCCAATAAAACCAATGGTCATAGAACCTCATGTTGATACCCCACACAACCAAGCCATGTTCAGATCCTTATTTATCATTCACCACAAAACACCATATATCAATAACATGGAAAACACCATTAATAACATCAAAACAATATCAATAAATGGGAAATTACCATTTTTAATATATCTATTAACATGTTTTTTATTTATATTACTTATCCCCTTTAGACATAGTCCAATTTCCCATTCCAATCTCACTAATCATATTCATGTATAATGTTATTCCCCTAGCATTTTCGCATTTATGTTACCTGTTTTTCATGAAAACCAAACATCCTCATAGGACAATACCCTACCTAATTTTATTATTAAACCCCAGATGCACATCCTTCAATCATATTAACATATTCAACATGGGATATATGCTCTCTCACAACGTCCTTACATTTAAGCAGCTAAAATCTATGTCTATGGAATATTGGCACACCCCATGGGTGTCCGTAATTTGGTCAAGTCAACCCCCATGCATCCAATGCGGATCAAGTGGGGTTAAAATAACCATTTATAAACTAACTAAAATGCATCATGTTAGTGAACCAAGAACTCATCAGTAGAGTTCTAGAATAAGAACTCTACATTTACAAATCCACTCAAAAAAAAGTGATATAACTTTTTCACCACCTACATTGAATCGGTTGGAAAATGCACTCTGAACTGAGGCCTTAGATCTCGATTCAACTAACCCTCAGAGATTTTCCCAATTTCTCGCTGAGAAAGTTGGGTTTGAGAGATTCAGATGGATATGGGGAAGACAAAAACCTAAATCAAAAAGAGATGAAGGAGTGGGATTAGCCTTACCCAGATCTTCAGTCTACAAATAACGACACTCCAAATGACCTATAATGAAAGGAGAATAAGTTATTTTAAGATCATGAGAGCTGGTAATGTCACTATAGATCAAGTTTGAAGGAATTTGGAAAATCTTGAGCTGGGTATAAAACCTCATAATGGGATTTTTTTTAATTTTTTTAATGTTTCTGGGCTGCACATTTTAGCCACACGGTTTTCCAAACCATGTGGATGCTTCAGTTCCAACATATCCCCATCACATGTTTTACCTAAACGGTTTTTCAAAACCTTTTCAAACCATGAAAAGGCTATTATCCAAAAATCCCACTTTCGCACAGTTTCCTCGGAATTGTTTATGGTTTCCACTAACCATGCAAAATCGTGCAGCAATCCCAGAACCCCCTTTTCTTCCTCTTTCATGTCCTAAACACCTGGAATAGCCCCGATCCTTTTAAATGAATGTGGAAACCATTTACATAACCACAAAATGGGTTTAAAACTAAAAAGTGATCAGAAAACATTATGGTGAAATTTGGGATCTTATACGAAGAGTATTCACTTCTTCACCGAACATTACCAAAACCTCGTAATGGAATATCATTTTATATATGAATGCACCTATTAGATTCTCCTTAAAAATATTTCACATAGTTTTTGTTGAATTAACAATATTTTATTTGTGGCATACCATTGTTTATGAATGTCAATTTTTTTGATAATGTGATTGTGTATTAGTGAGTATATCTATTTTTTTAGATAAAAAATCTACAATATCATTCATAGTTTCATATTTTACATTGATTGTTGATTTAAAATTGGAAATATTTTTGAATCATAAATTTTGGAACTATTAATTGGGATAAAAATATAAATCAATTTATATTTCATAATTAAATACCTTCCAAAAACATGTAAATAGGCACAATGGTAATTTTTTTTATAATATTAAAATAGTTCATATCAAATACATCATGAAATAATGAAGTCATTAAATAGCCCTTATTGATCTAGGAATCACCATTCTTAATATTTTATAGAATAAACCTTTCATATAATAATATTTATATATTTCATGGATCCCATGTTCTAATACAAATATATAAAAAACCCGTTTTATTAAATACCCAAAAAATTAATGTTGGAGAATTATAAAAACCCTTCTCTTTATTACATATTTATACATAATTTATTACCAAAACATTCACTTAAAACAACTCTAAGTATCGATATTTATAGTGTCTTAGGAAATTAGAAACATTACAAGACATCTTATAGCATAAAATACAAAATCTTTATTGAAAAATTCATTTACATGACCACAATATTCATTCTTACAAAGCATTTCATGGGATAACGTAAGGACATACATAAGAAAAAGTGTAATCTATATAGCCTAGTAAGGGAGTAAACAAGGAATAACGTAAAAAAATATAGTACATGTTAGGCAATAGGAATATCAATGGAGGGTAAGAGAAACATTATCATAATGGTAAGATATAACATGATTATCATAGCATGGAAATGTGGCAACAACATACAACATGATATTAGCATAAACCAAGGCATATTTGTAACGACCCAAACATTAATTAATAAAAATTACTCTTGATATAATTAAATTTCTCATTATGTAAAATGTTTATATAAAATGTGAACTTCTTTAGATTTATGATTTTGGATTTTAAAATATTGTTAATAATTGATACCATTGCTGATATATCTGTTGAACAGCGAGCACATGATTATAATAAATATAGGGCTTTAACAAATCTAATTAACTTAAATAAAGGAAGCGATGGAATCATCCAGTAGAATTTCCCTATATGAAGCCCATTTGTCGATGTTCTGAAAGGAGGTGGTGTCATTGGGCTTCTCTCTTGACCAATCCCAAACTAAGCTTCAACATGTTATGCTCTAATGAAATTGCCTACCAGATAAGTGGAAGTTGATAGAGATTAGAACCTGAGCAATGTTATCTGAGCCACCCCAAGAGTCTGTCAGCATCGTGCACCTTAATCTTTGATCTTATGCAGCCGTTATAAGGGTTTATGTAGTAGGACCTTAGCACAATTTTTATTTGAAGTATCTTTCTATATAATAATGAATATATATCCATTTTATTATTGTTACTTTGTAAATTATTTTTAAAACACAAACAGTAGTTTTATTCAATATTCAACAAAGAAATCTATTTTTATTAATTAATGTATTTTTTAAGTAATTATTTTTTTAATAAAAAATTATTATTATTAAATTAATTTTAATAATTATAAACTATCATATTATTTTATGAATGCAAATGTAATTTTTATGAAGATTTAAAAGCTGTTTTATCAAAACCCAAGAATTTTTTATAAATGGAGATTTTTTTAAAGTAAAAAATCACATATTTAGAAAATTATTAAGATAAAATGAATATTATTTTTGGAATCAGGATATCGAAATTATCCAATGGTGAAATTTTCATAATTTTCTAAGACATTTGAATGTTGGGTAAAAATTAAATACTATTCAAATATATAATGTGTTTTATAACATCATAATGACCCAGTAGTGATGTAATAAAATACTATAAATCATATGTTCAGCAAATATATGTTTTACCATTAAAATAATATTATTTTATGTTTTATTTATTTATTTTAACAAACTTTAGTGGACCCTCAACGTGTTATAAAACATTTTCATTTTTAAATGAATTTCTTAGAAAGTGTGGCTCGCCTCGACATAATAAACCCTGTTATTTTAAAATTTTAATAAATTGGCCTTATAAAATATTTTTTTCCACTACTGTTTCGGAAAAACACTGGGAAAAATACATGGGACTATTTGTGGTATTGATTAGTTTAATGTGTGGTGACCCAAACCTAAATAATAAAGAATTCACTCTCATTTCATATATAAACCCACCCAAGATCCCACTACATCTTCACTAAAATACTTTTAAGTTCGTAAAAACTCTTCCCTCATATCTATAGAATCCTCCCAAGGAACCCCAATATCCAATTAATCCTCTCTCATGCCTCTTCCAAATCTTTTCAGATCACACTTCCAAATAGGGATTCTGACCTTTCTCTTTTTATCCATGTTTTTAAATATTTTTATGCCCTTTAATTTTCAATTATAATTTTTTTGGGTATTATTTAACAACTCCCCCATACCGCCCTCTATATTTTTGAATGATGGAAGACCCCTTTATCTCTCATTAATTCCTTCCATGTACACCAGTTACTATGCTGAAATTCTGTAAGGAATTTTTCTCTCCTCATTTACATTCAATGAATTATTTTATATTATTCGTCTAAATTCCATTAAATATAATGGTATATTATTTACTATGATCCCATTACTGTCCATTTAATGTATAAATTATGAGATAACCCTTTCACTCTCATCAATCCATTTTACAAATTTCTATTTGACGTCGTTATGCTGCCGAAATTACAGCAAAATGTCCATGCCAAAATCATCATGTAATGAATACCATACCCACTCCTCTATCAAGGGTATTCACCTTTATGAACATGCACTTATTTATTAAGGAATTAAATTTATTTATTCCTCGTATATTATTCATGTAATAAATTATGATGTTAATGAATCCATGTTGAATGATCTATGTGGCACACTTATGAAAGAAATGAAATGATTATGAAGGGTGCGCCCTAAGAGCACTCCAATTCATTGGGTAAAAATTAGTATCATGTTACATCAAGTGCAATGAGGGTTTAATCATGATAATTCATGTGAAATGAGGGTTTACTCATGCTCCATGTGCAATGATCCTTGGCTCATTCTAAATTCATGTTAAATGTTATTGCCACATTTTCATGTTTTGCTTATCATGCTTTATCATGACATTATGTTTCTATTGTGCTCCATTAATTTACCTATTGTCTAACACGTACTGTATTTCTCATGTTATTCCATTTTTATTATGCTACTGGGCTTTATAGATCACCCTTTTATTATGCTTTTCTGTAGTTTATCTTATGCAAGGTTAAGTATGAGCGAATGTATTGGTCATATAAATGTAGTTTCAATAAATATGTTGTATTTAATGTTTTATTATGTTTTGTAATGGTATTAATCCCTAAAGACACTAGACCTCTCAATCTTCTATGTTGTATTAAAAGAGGGTTATGTAATAAATCATGTATATGTGTGTATTAAAGAGAAAGGTTGTCATAGTATATCACCTATATTAGTATGAGTAAACCCTTATTTCACTTTAATTATCATGAGTAAACCCTCATTTCACATCAATTATAATGGGAAAACCCTCATTGCACTTGAATTAGCATGAGTAAACCCTCATTGCACTTGTAATAGAATGAGTAATCCATAACCACACATGGATTTTACTGAGTAAACCCTCATAGAAAATGGGGTATCATGATACTAAACATTACAAAATGCATGTGATTGATATCAAGGTACACCCTTCATAATCATTTCATTTCATGCATACGTGTGCCCATAGATCATATAAGATGGAATCATTCATCATCATCTTTTATTCCCCAACAATGGAATGTGGAATACATGAATGTAAGTACCCTTCCATATTTATATGTAAATAAAGTTCAATTAATTTGTTGGATAAAGGGTTGTGGTATTCACAATACAATGATTTTGGGTTCGAAAAGCACGATGCGATTTCACCAACATAACATTTTGACATAAAAATTCATAAGACCGGATGATGAGAGATAAAGGGGTATCTCCTAATAAGTACATGAAATTTAAAGTTAGGGGGTCATATAGATACACATCCCAACACATGGAATTTATAAATTGAAGGCATAAGATAATGTATAAATGTTAAGAAAGATGAGAAACAAAATAACTCTTATGAAATTTCAGCGCGGTAACAAGTGTATATGGGAGGGATTAATAAGAGAGAAAGAGGTCTCTAATCATTTAAAATGATGTATGATAATATGGGGGAGGTGAGAAATATTACTCGAACATTTTCATTTGAAAATAATAGGGTCTAGCAACATAAAGAAACATAGACAAAAATGATAAGGGAAGAGATCTCTAACGAGAATTCAACATGGTAAAGAGTATACAAAAGGGTTCATAAAAGGGATTAATGGGACATAACGAGGATATAATAATTTTTAAATATAATGGGAGGTACAGATGATATATAATAACATATAATAATATATAAATAAAATAAATTCGAGGACCTAACATGAAAATAAATCATGATAAAAGAAGAGGGTGGAAGATCCATTATGTAATTTCGGCAAAGTAATGGTGGTGATTAAAGGATCAAATGGGGGATTGATGAGAGTGAAGGGAATATATCATATTATATACATCAAATGTATAGTATGGGGGTCTTGGAATATCATAACCCAAAATATACACATGAAACATAGGATGAAAAATGTAAAAGAGTAGCTTGAATGGAAATGAGAATAGTAAAATCTCTTATAAAATTTTGGTATAATAATGGCTTAGGTAATGGTAAAAGGGGAGAATAAATAATACATAATTAAACTAAAATTAAATTGATAGGATCATAATGATTATAAAATAATAAGGTTATATCCCTTTGAAATTACAAGAAAAACATTCATATAAGATGCTTTAATCTGAATGGAGGAGATGAAAGTGAGGATCCCTTACATGGAAGTGTGATCCCAATGGATTGGGAGAGTATTGAGAGTGGATTATTGGGATCTTGGGTAAACATAGTAGGATTATAGAGAGAGGAGGATAGAGTTTGGACAAGCTCAAAATGGATTGAGTGAAGAGGAATGTGAGATTGAGAGGGTTTATATAGGAAAGGATATGGAATTATTTATTATTTAGGTTTTGGAAGCTACACATTAAACTAATCAATAACACAAACCATATAATGGTTTCCCCATGATTTCTTCAAAAGGGGATTGGTATAAAATATTTTACCAATCCAAGGGCCTAATATTTTAAAATATTTTTCTTTCTTATGTGGAGGTGAGTCACACTATAAAGGAAATCATTTTAAAAGGTAAACATATTTTATATGTCTTGAAGGGTGCACTGAGGAATTATAAAATTAAAAAAATATAAAATCACATCATTTTAAATTTAAAACTAATATTTTCCAAATTCCCCTTTAATTTTATTTTTTAACTTTTATATTGGCTAATTATTATGTCATAAAAACATTATATTTATTCAGTATTTAATTTTATCTCAAAAAGTAGATTGTCACAAACAATTCTGAATAATTTAGAGTTGGATAATTTTTAAATCCTAATTTAAATAATAATATTAATTTTTTCTAGATAATTTTCTAAATATTTTAATTTTCACCTATAAAATAAAAAACTGATCTTTACTTAAAATTGATGGGTTTTGAAAAAAGCAATTTTTAATATTTAATAAAAATTACATTTTACTTCATAATTATTATATACTCATTTAGTATTCATAAAAGTACATTGATAATATTAATTTATTAAAATATTAATTTTATTAAAAATTCATTAATTCCTAAAAATAAATTCTTTAATTAAAAATAAAATTAATGTTTTATCGTATAAAAATTTAATTCTAATGAAACCGGTTACTTAATCTTTTATAGAGTAAAAAAAATAATATAATAATCATTTATAATTAAAAGGAGTGTTATTATAACACTATTATAGTAACATTATTAATAAAAATGTATTAAAATACAATAATTTATATATTTAAGAAAAGTACTATTTTACCCAAAAAGTCAATTAATCTAATTCATTATAGTTTTAAGGAAAACAGTTCTTATAAATGGATTGATGGAATTAAAATTTTATTTATAAAATGGATTACACAAAAACTAATTAATACCTCGTTATATTACCCCTTATAACACCCGCATAAGACCTAATAGTATGGTTATGATGGTGACTGACTCTTGGGGGGCTCAGATAACATCACTCGGGTGGAAATATTTATTAATATATCCTTATCCAATATGAGACTCTGTTCAAGATTAACGTGTGGATGCTCAGCTTGGGTTTGGTTATTGAAAAATCCTAGTAATTCTACCTCCTTCTCGAGCTCCAACAAATGAGCTTCATTCAGCCTCAATCTACTGGATGAAATCATCTACTCCCTTTATTGTGTCGAACAGATTTGTTAAAACCTTATATTTGTATTTGTCATGTGATCAGTATTCAATGACTATATTTTCAATGGTAATGATACTTAATTTTCATTTAAATCCAATTACATAAAATAAAAATAGTTCATGTTTTTTCTATATCCATAATACATTTAATGAAATAAATTAAAGGGGATTTTAATCCAGAATCTTCGGGTCATTATAGGAATTGTGTTAATAATGTAAACTGAACAAGAAATATCTACTTAATATTAATTACATTTTTCATCAAATGGTCATTCTTACCAAAAGGGTTGAAAACAAAATATTTTTTCCATTGATTTCTCCTCGATATTTCAACTATTGAAAGTTATTTTCAAAATAGCCTTATATTTAGTATAAGTCTTTCCTATTTTATCCATTCCCATATTCTTGTTCACCATAAAATTTAATGGATTTTCAGGTTTCATATCCCTGTAAAATCAATGAAGTTGGGTGAGCGAATTTTAGGGACACTTCCAAATATTATTTATATTAAAATTTATAAAAAATCGAAAAATTTAACTTTGGGTGATGAAAATATGAGATAATTATAGTATTCTTTGGGTAGATAAAACGCAAGAATCTTGAGTTTCTTAATACAGTGAATCATTTCAACTATAATAGGAGAATCCTACACCCCCTCTCCATGTTTTCTCAAAACATGAGTCTTGTATATATCATACCAATATACTCATTCCCTATCATGATAAAAAACTGATGTTGGATGAGAATAATATTTATTCCCTTAAACGTATGTGACATTTAATATTCACAAGAAATGGAAAGTAATATCCATCATTTTACTTCTACTATATAATCCATTTGTTTTTCATTGAATAATATTTATGTATCTCTTTCATCTTTTTTAGGTAGATTATAAATATCAGATTCCAACACAAATAACAAATAGTCCATATTAAGGTAGTATATATACAGATTTCTGTACTATAGGAAATTTGTTCTTGTAAGGACAAGCCCTGAGTAAATGAATGCTAAATTCATTATTATATTTTACGAGATTTCCATTTTACTAGAATAATTTTATATAATAAAATTATAATTTTAAGGCCTTATTGAAATATGTGATTGGAATTAAATTTCATGATTTTATTAAGTCTCCCACTATTTTTTCATATCTCAATTGCCCACAACATTGGACTCATAATTTCTAGTCACTTGGTAATTTTAGTGGTTTTGATCCATATTTCCTTTATCATCACCCGATATTGGGTCTAGACAATTACAAGAAAGTATCTAGTTAGGTGGTCTTTCAAACTATGGTCTTGAAGATCCTTAGTACATTTAGTGCACTCTAGAATCTGAGAATCCTAAATCATATTTATATAAAAATTCCACAAAGATACATTATGTATATAAGGGGACACACTTTTTTAAGAAAACGTTACATAATCATACCACAACCTTAAAAAGAACTCCCCAAAAAATTCAAGTTCTCTTATAAGGGTTATATTTAATACATAAATCAATAGTTAAACCCTTATTCAATTAATGGGAGGAAAAAATGAAATAATATTTCCATGAGGTATTTTGTTTTGGATATTATTAATAATATTTTTATTTTATCCATTTACATGACTGGTTAATATTAAATGAATTTTAATCAAGTGATTAACCATACATTGATAAAATATCCATGAATGATCATTTTACATTATGTGATATAAGAATGATTATTATTTAATATAGTTTTATCAACTAATTATAATGAATAAATAAAATGAATAATTTTGAAAAATATATAATAAAATATGTGGCATGATCATGACATTTATATACTGGTTATTTTACTAAATAAACAATAACCAAACCATTAATCCTTGGGTAAAAACACTCTGATCTATTATTGGGATGAGTAATATAATTCTACATTTTTCCAATGTATCACCTATGTTAATTTGACCATATATCAATCTTGACCCACCTCGAAAAACATGAGACTGACATCCCTTCATATTCCTTGATCACACATCTGTAAGAGGAACAAATGAAAAGGTTTAAGGAAGTTTAAATTTTAGGAACCAGAGAGATGATGGTCATTAAAAAATAAAATTAGGGGATGAAACACATGAAATCATTTTAATTTAATAAAAAAATTATAAAAACACCCCTGAAATAAATAAATTAAAACACACAAAACCCTAATGCATGATGGTAAAGATCAAGATCATCCATTCATGCAACATATATGAATTTACCAACTAGAATTTACTTGAATCATTCTTAGTTAATATAAAAAAATATCAATGTACTAAGTTTATCTCAATTTCTATAAAAATATTCACCAAGTCTCCCATAAAGTATAAATTTAAAAAAAAGATGAGTTAATTTTATTCCAAATTAACCATGTACGTAAGCATGTAATGTGAGGAAACATGGTGAATACCTATCTGAACAACCCAACTTACTCCTGGACATATATTATGTAATCACATGATATTTATCGTATATTACTTGTGAAATAATTAAATAGTATTAATTACAAATAAATTATATAGAAAACAAGTAAATTATATGTTTTGTAATGCGTTTCATGTAAATGAAGTACATAGGGTTTCTGGTATATACTCGACACATTGTTTTGAATTTTAATATTAGAAAATTAAAAATTTAATATATATATATATATATATATTTATATAATATAACACAAAAAATTTACTATCGATAAATGACATAAGGACACAAGTTGAGTATTCTTAATAGGGTTATTAATTGACATTCATTTATCTACATAAACAAGTTGGATACACTATATATAAAATCAATTGACTTGTTATGTTTGTCACTTTACCATATATCCATGTCACATGCCTAAGGATTGGGAATGTATATTGACCAGGTAAATATGTATGGATCACTGTTATTATGGTATGTAACATGATGTGTATACTCTTATTTTCATATATTATATTCAAATGTGTGTTGTGTTAATAAAAAATAATCCATAGAATCCACATTTTACACTATGATAACACATGGATTGTATGATATGTAATCAAGTTACGCAATATGATGTCTAATATACCATGTTCCACCATGGAATAATTAAGAAATTATGTTTTAATAAAACTATATCAGAACCTATTTATGGAATTATGAACTAAATTCTAGGGTTTTAGAGGTGCAGTGAACATGGGTAACCTATGTGCGACTTTGGGATTCATGCTATATAGTCCCATCCTATTCAACTAAAATTATCGAAACCTATATATGGGTTTATTTTAAATTCATCATATATTATCTAAATATTTTTGGTTATATGTGATATAAATATTAAGGTGATGAATACATTTTGGAATTCAGATTTAAAGATTGATTTAACAATAAATGAAAACTCACAAAAACAATATAAATTGATTATTTATTAATTAATAATTATAATCGTGAATGTGAATATTTTGATACCCCTTGAAGGATGTAGACATTGTGAAATTACTTACATGGGCCTCAATAAACAATTATTTTATGTGAATAAATTAATAAACCCGAGTTTATTTTGGTAAACATCATGACTAATGATTTTATTTTAGAATATTTAAAAATATACCCATACTTGAAATAGTTGTTATTTCCCTAATATATTTATAATTTATCAAAATTAATAATTAACTCAATATTGGGAGTTATTAATCTTTTAAATTATTTGATCTTATTATTGTTTTTGGTTTCACCATCATTAATATATGAGGATGTAATGATAGAGTCACTCTAGAAGTAATCCACAAGTGTTCTTATGATCTCAAAGCATCACTGATATTGCTACAGTTGGTTTCCTAATAGATCTGGTCATCATAGATTAATTTTTTTGATTACCACACAATCCTTGGATTATATAAGGATAGGTTATTTATCCCTTTCTCTTAAAATGATGAGGCCGAAAGATTGATCTTAGTTATTGAGAGTGTTATAATTATTTTTCTCTCCAAGGTTAAGAGAATCTATAGAGGGGTTTGTTGTACACAAAAAAATCATTCCGTAGGAAATCATATGGCCATATATATATATATATATATATATGTTATAGAAAAAATAATTTCAAATAATCTTTTAATTATACTCATAATCCATGTAGAAACCCATATCTAAATAATCCGAATAATTTAATAGTTTTCCTAGTACAAGCTAAGCTCATAAATAAAATAAATATTAAAACTTTAAAAAAAATTATGTTTAATTAATATTTAATATATTATTCTCCCTATAACTTATAACATGGTCTGAATTTCCATCAAGACTTTTACCAAACCTTGAATAATAAATATTTATCATTTGAAAAAATAATAAATAAATATTCATGGTATTGTGATGACATATTAATTTTAATAATCTAGTCATATATATGTTTATATTTATTATAATTGAATATTTTTGATCTGTAAATACATAATAAATATTATTCCATAAACTAGAGAATAATATGTATTCCAATAATAATATTTCAATATAAATTAATGCAAGTATATAAGAATATTAATTGTGTGACCCTCTAGGATTTTTACTCAGTGGTACTCAGTGGGATCACTTAATGTATAATATTAGTTTCTAGAAACATTTAAATTCCCCAATGATAAAGAAAATAATTTCATGAAAATGAAAACAATATATTAACAATTAATTTTTTATATAATTCATTTTTCTTGATATATCGTCAAAAAGACTATATAAATGTGTTATCAAACTGTAGAGTTGATATTCCTTTTATTGAATTCCAAAAATAATTTCATTATGAGAAATTTTAAATGATTTTAATTATAGGGTACAATCTCAAAAAAATGGACAAGATATAAACTTTCATAAAGATGAAATAGCAAAGTACTTCCCTGAATTATTCAGTAATAGCATATCATTCCTAACACATCCAATTAAACTGACATCATTATGAATATATGGAATAATAGTTTACACTAATACATACATGTACATGATATCTGATATGCATTAATAATAATTATAATTTTAACACCCCATGATTATATTATATACATTCATTAAATAATTCAATAGGTTATTCTACACGTAACATCAAGTTCGAGATCACCATGTCATATCAGACAAGTAGTGTAAAAAGCATTAATGAATACTATAAAAAAATCAGGAAATTTATAAATTTTTATTTTCAAAATAGAATTTATTATTGAATCTGGAATATCATAATAAAATTAGAGTGAATTTTTGAAAACTTTACCAAAAGTTTCATTTTTGATGAATAGTGAAAAATGTTGCATTAATGTTAAAAACCCAATTTTTCATTTAAATAATTATTTTAATTTTTTTACGTTTCAATAGATACAGTAAACATATATTATTCTAATATAGTTCACTGGAATAATTTTTATAATAGAATTAGGAATAATAATTTTATTGAACGTTTAAATATCAATTTTACCAACATTCTATACACATATGCGGTATAACATTAAATGTAATTGTACCGCTATTGTTTATAGAATTAAAAAAAAAGGACATACATGGTTGTAGTCAGTATGAAAAATTTTATCTAATAAGATCAAAATAATTTTTGGGGAATAGTAAATATTGGATTTTATTTTCCAAGGTTATAGTAAAATCGACTAATTAAAGATAAAATTAATATTATAATAATATAACATTACCCTAAAACATATCCTAATTTCAATGTATATGTTTTTTTGACCAAAGTAAACCACAGGTCGAAATTAAGATTTTTAAGGAACTTGTGTGACAACTCAACCCTAGAAGCCCGAAGCCGGAGCATTAAATTATTAATTGAAATTAGTACAAGGAATAAAAACTCAAAGAACTGACCATTTTAGTAATCAGGAAGAAACTAGATACATACTTTCCACCAAATTTACATTTGGAATGGTAAAAAAATGATGCCTAACAAAAGTTAGTAAACTAAATCCTTGAAAACTCACTAAATGATATATTCTTCATAGTTTGAGGGAGGAAATAAAATAAAAGGGGTGAGCTTAAATGATCCGTAAGGGTAAAATATATTAGAATAAGGATTCAATGAAACTTTAATCATAATAAACTAGAAATAATCAATAGGGCATGATGCATATTTGAAAAACATATGGCAACAATAAACTGAGAAGGAAAATACAACCATATATTTTTTCATTGTGAAAACCACATGATAAGTAATAAGTAAATACTGAATATATAGAATGATTATTATCTAGAAATCATGTCTCTAAAACATGAGCCTTTATACTAGAGAGATGATTTATGTATGTGGGTAGAACCTATCTGATTTTTGGAAACAAACTCAATAGATTTGTCGCCAAATGATTTTTAACAAGAGACATGCCAATGCATCGAGGGGCTATACCAGGCCCTTTCCATCCCTTACATGCCAAATTATTCTTTATAAAATGATTTTATATATGAAATATATTCCTTTAGAATATCCATATCGATTAGAGGATAGATATTCGTCAATATTTCTAGAGTTAAAGCAAACTTCCACATAAACATCATATGTAAAATTATATGGGGATATGAATATAATCATATCCAAGATATTAGAATATGCATATATATAATTTAATCACAAATTCTAATGAAAAAGGATCTCAAATTGGACGTTGTAACACAATATAAGAATCATTAGGCGCACAGTACCCAGTAAATCACAATGAAATGGAAACTGAAACAAAGTGCCTTACAACGTTGTAATCAATCGAGTCAATATTCATCATGAGAATCACTTAATACAATGAA
This sequence comes from Viscum album, assembly GCA_963277665.1. Classification (NCBI taxonomy): domain Eukaryota; kingdom Viridiplantae; phylum Streptophyta; class Magnoliopsida; order Santalales; family Viscaceae; genus Viscum; species Viscum album. Next base: position 791,542,404 of record OY728166.1, read on the forward strand.
AATAAAGAGAATTGTGATATTATATATAAAATGGTAGTAAATATGCACCACATAAAACAAATAAATGGAGAACAACAAAAATCTCATGGAGATAAAAGTGAGATAAGAAACCCCTTACCAAGAGTGGGAATAAATCCGTGATATAATTAGGTGTGAAAAATATAAATCCACACAATATAACTGGATATATAGTATAAAAATATTATAGGTCATTCGCACATATTTCCCAAAAAAATATTAACCAATTACATAAATTTTAAACTCAATGATTTGAAATTGAGTTATAATATCCCTTTCCTAGAGTTTGACTTCATTAAAATTTGATCAAACCTATTGTATAATGGTCTGAATAGTGTAATTAATTTATTAAAGAACTGATTTCATGTTTATAATACCTTACATAATATTCTTATAATATTTTACACTCATTTATTTATAATAATTTATTATTTCCATAGTTTCATGTGCGTTCTTTTCATGGTTTCCAATGTTGATTTACTATGTTCATCGTTGTCAAACTGATATAACAGACCATAATTGATAACATATATATATATATATATATATATATTGGTAATTTTAAACAATTAAATATTAATTATAACATCACATAATTGTGGTAAAGTTAAATAAAAACTCATCATCCACTAAGGCGATGATTTGATAGATCACGAATGATGATTTCATTATTTATCAATAGAAGAATAAAATAATAGATTTTATGAAGAATTTAACATAAAAAACAAAATTATAGTATTTATACAATACTGGAGTTTTAATGAATAATTGGATAATAGGAATGGATCTGTTATAAGTGAGAAAAAATTTAATAGTGACAAAGAAGAAATACTACCTCTTGAATATTTATCTTTGAAAAAAACATACGGAACATGGAAGTGGACTTTTGTGGGAAAAGAACCACGGGAATTTGTCTCAAGATGAGGAGGATGAAATTTGGCAGAGGTTGTTTGATCGAGAAGGCTTATGGTTATGAAATTTGTGAAGGAAGGAACCTTTATTTATAAGTGAGGTGTGGGGGAATTTAGTAATCATTTAATTTTTTAAAATATAACAAATAAATTATAGGGTTTAAGAAATCTAAACGGACTAATAATAAAGTGGGATTAAAATTTATAAGTAATATTATAATTTATGGACTTTTTCAATAAATCTAGTTTTTTAACTACTTTGATAATATATTTTATTCATAAAAAAAAATTTAAGATAAAAACTATTCATAACGATGAATTTAGACAAGTCATAAAAATTTTAAAAATTGGATCAAATTTTACATTATATCATAGAAATATCGTATTAATCTAGAGAATCTGTGAATTATCTTAAAACAGAAAATTATATTTATTTTATTATTTTTAATATCATTTATTTGGTTTATTCATTAATTAAATTAATACTGCATCACCTTTGAGGAAGTCATTATGGTATTTATTTGTTTTTTAATAATTAAAAATAAAATTCTATGAGTAATATAATTTTATTATCTTTACCAATACTGCTCTTTTTCAAATAAAACCTTTAGAAAATCTCATATGAAAATATTATTAAAATTAAAATCTATAATTTGTGAACAAGATTCTATATTGAAATAAAATAGTATAATGGCATTAATGTGATTCATGTGGGTCTAAAATATCACAAATTAGAATAAAAACGTGAAAATAGTCTAATAATGATTATATAAAATGTTTTATCCAAAATATAAATCATTTAATAATTCTTATAACATTAATTCAAAACATTTTATTTGTATTTCTAATGCATGCACAAGCACTGCATCGGCATTGCATAAGCATTCATGTTAATCATATCACATACAAAAAATTAAAAATAAAATTATATCATAAAAATAAAATTATGAATTTATTCATTATGTATATTCACCCTTATACATAAAAAGACATATTCTTAGATTTTATATTTTGTCTTTCCATGCCTTGACAAGCATTTCACATACATTTGGATAATGCTCATGTTATATAACACTAAAATTAGAAATTAAAAATAAAATAGGTAAATAATACATAATAATTAATAAATAAATTGTGAAAATATGTTTTAGCACCTGATTATTATATATAAAGTACCAATTTTGACTTTTCCAACACTACACGTTCACTATGTCGACATTGACAATGATTTTTATATATATCAAGAGAAAACATAACCTTTCAGGATCTAAATTAAATTTTTACAATATTCCAGTTGTAATTTAATTATTTATTTAGTGAATAGTTTAAATAAATTTTTATAGAATAATAATTTAATGATATTGTCACGAAAAATGTTGTATTTTATTAAAAACTGTGTTTTTTACTATTCAACAAAAATTATACTATTTCATAAAAATCAGAAATACTCATACAAACCATTTTTCAACAAGTAGAATATAAAAAATAACTCCATTTTATGAAAAATGTTTTCATAAATATGATAAATTTAATTTTTAATTAAAATCCCCATTTTCTCAAAAATTCTAATTTTATTATCATAACTAATTTTGTTACACTTCAAAACAACTGACATGGGCCTCATAAAATTATATTACAATCATTGGAAAAAATTTGATTCCTGAATACATTTTATAAAGATGAATTATCTTTTAAATTAATCTATTAGTTATATAAATTTAATTCATTTTTTATTACTCATAAATATACCGAGAATTAATTATTAGTTTTTATAATATTAACTCTCATTTATATAGTTCCTGAATTATTTTTCAAATTACATGGGTGAGGTTATTATTCATAAGGATACATTACTATTCATAAGGTTTGGGTTGATATTCATAAGGGTACATTACTATTCTAGTACAACTCATAAGTGTATATTTCCATTTCTAAGGATCTTGTTATTATTTTTAAGGGTGTATTACTATTCATATGGCACAGGATAATATTCAAATATTTAAATTTATATTTATAAGGATAACATTAATATTCACAAGTGTATATTACTATTCATCACAAATTATGTTGATCCTATGGAACTCTAAATATCTTACTGAATGCAACAGTGTATGTCCGATTTTTGAAATACAAATCACTGAAGTTGAAAAATTAAGTTTCACGCCTAGGTTTTAACAATATTATATAACAATGTTTTGACTCACATAAACTCAATGTTGCATGAATAATATGTAATCTAATGAATTGAATGCATTTATTCAATTACATATTGGGGTTTTATAACTTGGTTATGATTAAGAAATTTATTATATTTTATTTAAAGAAGAGTTAACCATTTAATATTAATTTTTTTTAATAACAATTCAATTTTTAAAATACGGATATAAATAAGATATATTAGATTATAAATAGTTTTTAAAATGGAAAAACCATTATATACACAATGGTATTTTTTGTAATTTTTGGGAATAAATATTTAAATTAAATTGTGACAAAATAATGATACAATAATTGAATTATTAAAGGAAGAATCGCACATGAGCCTCATCCCAGTTGGTGAGGACTCTTAAGTGAATCCAGATGACCCGAGATCAAATCATGCATAGGCATAATTTCCTGGTCACTGTAGCAGGTACTGTAGCTAGAACTACGCAGTACTGTTGCATGTACTATAGCGAGAACTGTAGCCGGCACTGTTTGGCACTCTAGCAGCAGGGAATTTCCCCTGTTTGGGCCTTCGGGCAATAGATTTGGTCCCCAAGTCCTTTAAGACTTTTGGACCACCCATGCCTTCGAGCCAGTAAGGCCTTCGGGCCACTTCAAGGCCTTCAGGGCACCTTGAAGTGCAGATGCAAACCAGACAACCTAAAAGGAACAAGCTCTATAAGGGGGATGAGCATTGAACATTCACCATAGAAGAAGATACACGGTTTGAAAGAATGAGAGGGTATGACAATTGCTATCGATACAAGCCTCTTTATCCATGGGATATCCTAGTCGAACTGCAATGCGATGGTGGAGAGCTGATTTCATGATGAAGATGCTAGGGAGAAGCAGTTCCATGTAGTTAGTCTAGGTTGTATGTAATGTGTGAAGCCGAAGGGAAATAAATTCCTCTAAGGAATACATTCCATGTAATACTTATGCATAAGGGCATTGTAAGGGTTCCACCTCACCCCTTGAAATGTGGATTATCATAATCAATAACAAATGAAGGCCTTCAGGCCATTGAATGGATAATGTAAGAATCAATTAATTGATATTAAAAATATTAAACATAAACTAATTTAATTTAACAAATGACATAAAATAATATTATAGACAACATAAAAATGTTAGTGACATTTTGGAAGTATTTTTTATAATTTATCATGTTGGTTTGATATTTTTAATTATGCTAGTTTTTAATTTTATGAAAATTGACATAAATAATACTTTAAAAGTTATAATATTTAAATAAATTTTATAAAATTAATAAAAATATCATATCTAGCCAAATAAATATGATATTGTATAATATTTCATTAATTATACAATTGGGTTTTTTTGGCATGTTAAAGTAACTATATTGACCCTATAGTGTAAAATTTAAAGAAGACGCGGTAAGAGTTAAATAGTTTAACTAAGTGTTAAACCTAAAATAAAAGGTTAATTTCATGCCCCAAAATTGTATTAAAATCGTTTTATGTGACGATATAAACCCATATTCATATTATAATTGAAATAAATTACTTTTGAGATATTTGAAACCGAAAATCAATTAATAATAAATCAATATTTTGAGATCTTCCAAAAGTGCCCCTCACCTATATTTTAAAAGAGAACTTATCCTTATTATTTATTCACTCCTCTAATGCCATTTTACTCATCAAACTTCTCCTCACATATTACACAAACATCCCTCACATTATCTTAGAGGCCAAAATTTTGTAATAAAACCATCATATAGAGTGATTTTGTGCAAACCAAAGGAAGACATCAGAAAAAGAGGTAATTATTTTATCACCTCCTTCAGATTTATTTTCTAATTCTATTTCCTCTTTCTATTTTGTATACATAAAAAAATAATAAATCCACTACCAGATATATTCTAAGATTTTATTACAGAATGGGACAACCATATTCTTAATTTTATCCATCATACGAATAAAAAAATCACCTTCTGTGCGTACGTATGTCTTACCGTCTCCATGTCATGGTGTAATTTCTTATTCAACAATAATTTGATTGGTTGGGTATAATGGTGACTATAATGGAGAATAATATTTATTCCAAGAATAATATTTACATATAAATTAATCCAAAACTATAGGAATATTAATTGTGTGCCCCTCTTGGCCACTTCATCAATGGTTCTCAATGGGATCACATAATGTATAATATTTTTGTCTAGAAACATTTAAATTCACCAAAAAGGAAGAAATTAATTTCATGAAAATGAAAACAATATATTAACACTAAATTTTTTATATAATCTTTTTTTCTTGATATGTCATTAAGCATACAATATAAATGTGTCATCGAATTGTAGGTTTGATAAACCTTTTATGGAATTCCAAAAATAATATCATTATTAGACATTTCAAATGATATTAACTATAAAATTCAATTTATATAAAATGGAAAATATAAAAACATTCATAAGATGAAATAGAAAAGTACATCCCTGAACTATTCAGTAATAGAATATCATTCCCGACATATCCAATTTTAACTGATATCATTATGAACATATGGAAGAACAATTTACATTAATACATCCAAGTACATGATATCTTACATGATTTAATTATAATTATAATTTTAACACACCATGATTCTATTATACACTTCCTTCAAATTATTCAATAGCTTACGCTACACACAACATCGATTTCAAGTGCTCCTTATCTTTTCAAACCAGCAGTGTAAAAAGCAGTTATGAATAGTATAAACCAAAATAAGAAATTTATAAATTTTAATTTTTAAAATATGATTTCTTATTGAATATATAGTATCAAAATTAGATTAAGGTGAATTTTTGAGAATTTTACATAAAGTTTCATTTTTTTGATGAATAGTTAGAAATGTTGCATTAATGTTAAAAACCCAATGCTTTCATTTAAATATTATTTTTAATTTATTTTTTTATGTAACACTAGATACATTAGAAATATATTATTCTAATGCAGTTCACATGAATAATTTTTATAATAGAATCTGCCATAAAGAATTTATTGAACTTTTGAAGGTCTATTTTACCCAAATTCAATGAACATATGTGGTTTAGAATTTAACATAATTTTACCACTTTTATGTATAGAATTTCAAAAAAAAGAACATACATGGTTGTAATGAGTATGAAAAATTTTATCTAATAATATCAAAATATATTTTTCTGAATAGTATCTTTTGGATTTTATTCACTATGGTTAAAGGAAAATGGGATAATTAAAGATAAAATTAATATTATAATAATATAAAATTACCTTGACACCTATCCTGATTTCATTGGATATGTTTTCTTGACTAAAATCAATCTTATATCGAAATTATGTTCTTTTTTAAGCCACTTGTGTAATGACCCGACCCTAGAAGCCCAAAGCCGGTGCATTACTTTATTAATTGGAATGAGTACAAGGAATAAAATCACAAAGCACTGATCAGTTTAGTAATCTTGAAGGTACTAGATACATAATTAGAACCGTTTTTTACATTTTGAGTGAAACAAAAAATGATGCATAACAAATGTTAATAAACTGCATCCTTGAAAACTCAATAAATGATCTATTCTTCATAGTGTGTGGGAGGAAATAAAATGAAAGGGGTGAGATTAAATTCTCAGTATGGGTAACATATAGGAAAATAGTGAATCAATGAAAAGTGAATAATAATCAATTATAAATAATCAATAAGGCTTGATAAATATTTGAAAAACACGTACCAATAATAAATTTAGAAGGAAAATACATCCATATATTTAGTCATAGTGAAAACCACATGAAATGTAATAACTTAATACTAAATATATAAAAGAATTATTATCTAGAAATCATTAATTTCAAACAAGAACAATTATACCTTTGATACGGTTTATGTATGTGGGTAGAACCCATCTGATTTTTGGAAACAAACTCGATGGGTTTCTCACCGACCGATTTGTATCAAGAGACATGTCAATGCATCGAGGGGCTATAGCAGGACCTTCCAATCAAATCCATTCCAAATAATTATTTATAGAAATATTTAATACAATAACAATATGACTCCATTATATACATATTGATTAGAGGATAGATATTCTTTATTATTTCTAGAGTTAAAGAAACATTCCACATAAACACCATATGTAAAATGGTATGGGGATAAGAAACTAATCATTTCCATGTTACAAGAATATGGATATATAATTTAATTACAATTTATAATGAAAACTTATCTCAAATGGGATGTTATTACATAGAATAAGAATGATTAGGTTCACAATACAAAGTAAATCACATTGAAATGGAAAATGAAACAAAGTCCCTTTCAGCATTGAAATCAATTGAGTCAATAATCATCAGGTTAATCACTTACTACCATGGATATAAATAAAATCATGATATTATATATCAAATGGTTGTATGTATACACCACTTACAATGAATAAGTGGTGAACAATAGAAGTCTCATGGAGATAAAAGTGAGATAAGAAATCCCATACCAAGATCATATCATTAGAGTGAGAATAAATCAATGAAATAATTATGTGTGAAAAATATAAATCCAAAAAATATAAGTGGATATAATTTATAATAAAATTAAAGGTCATTAACATATATTTTCTGAAAAATATAACAAATTAAATAGATGTTTAACTCAATGAATTGAAATTGAGTTACGATAACCCTTACCTAGAGTTTGACTTCCTTAAAATTTGATCAAACCTCATGTATAATAGTTTGAATAGTTACACTAATTTATTATAGAACCAATTTCATGTTTATAATACATTATATAATCTTCTTATAACATTTTACTCTCATTTATTAAAGATGTTTTATTATTTTCATAGTTTCAGGTGCGTTCATTTCATGGTTTTTAAGGTTGATTTATTAGGGTTTTCACTGTCAAAATGAAATAATAAACCAGAATTGATAATATATATATATATATATATATATATATATATATTGGTAATTTTGAACAATTAAATTTGAATTAGTACATCCCATAATTTTGGTAATGTGAAATGAAAACTCATCATCCACAAAGGCTGTGATTTGACAGAGCACGAATGTCGATTTCATTATTTATCAATAGAAGAAGAAAATAAAGGATTTTATGAAGAATTTATAATAAACGAAACAACATTCATGTATATGTATAATACTATAGTTTTCATGAATAATTGTACAATAGGAAGGGATAAGGTATAATTGAGAAAGAATTTAAAAGAGATGAAGAAGAAATATTACCTCGGGAATATTTCTCTTTTGAAACCACCTTAAGGAATATGGAAGTGGACTTTTGTGAGAAATGAACCACAACAATGTGTCTCATAATGAAGGGGATGGAATTTGGACGAGATTTTTTGATCAAGACGGCTTAAGGTAATGAAATTTGTGAAGGAAGGAACCTCTTTTTATAAGTGAGGTGCGGGGAAACTTAATAATCACTAATTTTTTTAAAATATAATAAATATATTATAAGGATTAAGATTCCATAAATGGAATAAAAATAAATTGGGTTTAAATTTAAAAGTAATATTATAATATATGGGCTTGTTAAATAATTCTAGGTTTTTTTTAACAAATTTAATAAAATATTTTATTTATGAAAAACATTATTTTTAAGATAAAAACTATTCATAACGATGAATTTAGACACATCATAAAAATTTTAAAAATAAGAAACAAATTTACATTATATCAGTGAAATATCATATTAATATACGGAATCTATGAATTATCTTATAACATAAAATTGTATTTATGTTATTATTTTCAATATCATTTATTTGGTTTGTTCATTAGTTAAATTAATATTGCATCAACTTTGATGAAGCCATTCTGGTATTTATTTGTTTTCTAAGAATTAAAACTAAAATTCCATGAGAAATATAATTTTATTATCTATTCAAATACTACTCTTTTTCATATAAAACCGGTAGAAAATCTCATATGACAATATTAATAAAATTAAAATCTATATTTTTGAACTTGATTTCTTTCTGAAAAAAAATATTATAAAGGCTTTAAGGTAATTCAGGTGGGTCTAAAATATAACAAAATATAATAAAAACATGAAAATAGTCTAATCATAATTATATAAAATGTCTTATCCAAATTATGAATCATTTAATAATTCTAATAACTTTAATTAAAAACATTTCATTTGTATTTCTTACACTTGCACAAGCACTACATCAGCATTACATAAGCATTAATGTTAATAATATCATATAAAAAATGAAAAAAAATTATATCATTAAAATAAATTAATTAGTTTAAAAATAAAATTATGAATTTATTCATTGTGTATATTTCCTCTTATACATAACATGATATCTTATTAAATTTGATATCTTGTCTTTCCATTCCCTTGCCAAGAATTGCACATACATTTGGATAAAACTCATGTTATATAACAGTAAAATTAGAAATAAATAATAAAATAGATAAATAATACATAATAATTAATTAATAAGTCATGAAAATAATTTTTAGCACTCGATTATTATATATAAAGTACCAAATCTTACTTTTCCAGCATTGCACATTCACTATGTCGACATTGACACCGATTTTTATACATATCATGAGATAAATTTACTTTTCAGGTTTCAAATTAATTTTTTACAATATTCCACTTCTAATATAATTATTATTTATAAAATAGTTTAAATAAAATTTTATATCATAATAATTTAATGATGATGTCACGAAAAATGTAGTATTTTATAAAAAAACTATTTTTTTACTATTGAACAAAAATTAAACTATTTCATAAAAGTCAGAAAAAATCATAGTTTTTTTAAACATTTATAATATAAAAATTTACTCTATTTAAAAAAAATATTTTCATAAATATGATAAATTTAATTTTTATTTAAAATTCTTGTTTACTCAAAAATTACAGTTTTATTATTATAACTGATTTTGTGACACTTTGAAAAATTAACATGGGCCCCATAATATTTTATTAAAATCATTGGAAAAAAATTGATTCATGGATACACTTCACGAATATAAATTATCTTTTAAATTAATCTACTAATTATATAAATTTAATTCATTATTTATTACTTATAAATATACTAACACTTAATTATTAATTTTTAAAATATTAACTATCATTTATAAGGTGCCTAAATTAATTTGCAACTTACATGGGTGAGGTTATTATTCATAATGTTCCATTAATATTGTTAAGGGTCAGGTTGCTATTCATAAGGATACATTACTATTCAAGTACTACTCATTAGTGTATATAACCATTCATGATGGTCATGTTAATATTTTCAAGGGTGTATTACTATTTATATGGCTCTAGAAAATTTTCAAACATGTAAATTTATATTTATAATTATAAAATTAATATTCATAATGGTATATTGATATTAATCACAAGTTATGTTGTTCCTATCGAACTCTAAATATCTTACTGAACGGAACTGTGTATGTCCAATTTTCAAAATACAAATCGCCAAAGTGGAAAAATTATGTATAATGCCTAGGTTGTAACTATATCCCATAACAATGTTTTGATTCACATGGACTCGACGATGCATGAATAATAAGTTATCTAATGAATTGAAACCATTCATAACATAAAATATTGGGCTTTTATAACTTTTGTTAGACTATGAAATTTATTAAATTTTATTTAAGGAAGAGTTAACAATTTCATATTCAAATTTTTAATAACTAATCCATTTTTAATATAGGGTTATAAATATGATACATTGGACTATAAAAAGTTTTTATAATGGTAAACCGATTATATACATAATGATATTTTTTTATAATTTTTGGAAATCAATAATTAAATTAAATGGTGACAGAATAATGATAACATAATTGAATTTTTAAAGGAAGAATCAATTAAATGATATTAAAAATATTAAAATAAAACTAATTTCATTTAATTAATGACATAAAAGATTCTTATAGATAAAATAATATTGTTAGTGACATTTGGGATGTATTTTTTTATAATTTATCACATTGGATTGATATTTTTAATTATGACATTTTTTAATATTATCAGAATTGACATTAACGATACTTTAGAATATATAATATGTATATAAATTTTATAAAATTCATAAAAATATCAGATATTTCACGGGAATCCTAGAAAAATAGTCATGGAAAGGTGGAGAGGTACTATCCGGATGCAGATGGTGGGGAGGGGCAGTTCCTTGTAGATTGTCTGGTTGAATTTTCTAAGACCTTCGGGTCATGTAATCTCCTAAGCCTACGGGCCAAGTAATATCTGAGCCTATGGGCCTTGTAAGGGTTTCCCCTCATCCCTTGAAAGCGGGGTTATCAAAAATCAATAAAAACGAAGGCCTTCAGGCCATTCAGGCAGGAGTCTTTTTGGAAAACCAACGGGAGACACCTGAAAAAGGGGTAATTCTTTTATCACCTCTTTTAGAGTTCTTTTCTTCTTCTATTTCCTCTTTTTATTTTTTTCATACAAATATAATAAATCTTATATCATATATATACTGATATTTTATTATATAATGGGAAAACCATTTTCTTAATTTTATCCATCATACGAATAAGAAATCACCATGTGTGCATACGTACGACTTACCGTCTCCACGTCGTGGTGTAATTTGTTATTCAACACTAATTTAATTGGATTGGTATAATGGTGACTATATTAGAGAATAGTATTTATTCCAATAATAATATTTATATAGAAATTAATCCAAATCTATAGGAATATTAATTGTGTGACCCTCTAGGCTTATTCCTCAGTGGTACTCGGGGGGATCACCTAAAGTATAATATTACTTTATAGAAACATTTAAATTCACCAAAGATGAAGAAATTAATTTCATGAAAAAAAAATATTAACACTAAATTTTTTTATAATTTATTTTTCTTAATATCTAATCAAGAAGACTATATAATTGTGTCACAAAGTGTAGGGTCGATACACATTTTATTAAATTCCAAAAATAATATCATTATTAGAAATTTCAAATGATTTTAATTATAGCGTTCAATTTCAATAAAATGGAAAAGAGTTAAAAATTCATAAATATGAAATATATAATTACTTATTTAATTATTCAGCAAAAGAATATCATTCCTGAGACATCCAATTTAACTGACATCATTATGATCATAAGGTATAATAGATTAAATTAATACATCCAAGTACAGGATAACTGACATAAATTAATAATAATTATAATTTTAACACCCCATGATCCTATTATACACTTCCTTTAAATAATTTAATATCTTATTCTACTGGCATCATGAAGATAGAGTGCACCATGTCTTTCAAATTATTAGTGTAAAAACTAGTTGTGAATAGTATAATCAAAAGTAGGAAATTTATAAATTTTAATTTTCAAATTAGAAATTATTATTATTTCTGGAATATCAAAATAATATTAGGTTGACTTTTCTAAAATTTTACGAAAAAGTTTAATTTTTTATGAATAGTGAAAAATATTGGATTAATGTTAAAAAACCAATTTTTTCATTTAAATAATTAATTTAATTTAATTTTTTTACGTCACAATATATACATTAGACATATATTCGTCTAATGTAGTTCACTGGAATAATTTTTATAATAAAATTAGTTATAACAAAATTATTGAATGTTTAAATGTCTATTTTACCCACATTCTATGAACATATGCGATTTAAAATTAAACGTAATTTTCCCGCTTCTCATTATAGAATTTCAAAAAAATGAATATACATGGTTGTAATCAGTATGAAAAATTTTATCTAATAACATCAAAGTAATTATTGGTGAATAGTAACATTGGGATTTTATTTACCATTGTTAAATGAAAATAGGATAATTAAAGATAAAATTAATATTATAATAATATAAAATTACCCTAAAACCTATCCTAATTTCATTGGTTATCTTTTTTTTACCAAAGTCAACCTTAGGTCAAAATTATGTTCTTTTTTAAGCCACTTGTGTAATGACCCGACCCTAGAAGGGAAAATACAATTCATTACATTATTAATAGGCATGAATACAAGGAATCAAATCTCAAAAAACTGAAAAATTTAGTAATCTTGAAGAAAATAGATTTATACTTGGTTCCCTTTTATACATTTGGAATGGAAACCAAAAATAACGCATAACAAATGTTAATAAACATCATCCTTGGCAACTCAATAAATGATCTATTCTTCATAGTTTGTGGGAGGATATAAAATGAAATGGGTGAGCTTAAATTCCTAGTAATAGTAAAATATATAGGAATAATGAATCAATTAAAAGTGAATAATAATCAACTAGAAATAATAAATAGTGCATGACGAATATTTGAAAAACGCATGCCAACAATGAACTGAGAATGAAAATACACCATATATTTTTTCATAGTGAAAACTACTTGAAAAGTAATAACAAAATACTAAATATATAGAATTATTATTATATAGAAATCAAGTATCTGGCACAAGAACCATTATACCATCGATACGGTTTATGTATGTGGGTAGAATCCATTTTATTTATGGAAACAAACTCGATTGCTTTGTCACCAACTGATTTGTATCAAGAGACATGTCAATGCATCAAGAGTCTATAAAATGCCATGACCGTCACTTCCACTCCAAATAATTCTTTATAAAATTATTTAATATAAGAAAAATGTTCCATTACAATATCCATATTGAGTAGAGGATAGAGATTCATCAATATTTCTAAGTTAAAGCAACATTCCACACAAACACCATATGTAAAATTTTATGGGGATAAATAAATAATCATATCCATGTTACAAGAATATTGATATATGTTTTAATTAAAATTTACAATGAAAAATGATCTCATAGGGGATGTGGTTACCGCAGATAAGAATGATTAGGTTCACAATACCATGCAAATAACATTGAAATGGAAACCGAATCAAGGTCCCTTACAACATTGTAATCAATCCTGTCAAGAATCATCAAGTGAATCACTTAATACCATGAATATAAAGAGAATCATGATATTATAATAAATATTGTAAACCTCATAATGGAGAATAGATTATGATTCCATGAGAAACAGTCATGGTATAATAATGTAATTGTATAGTTAAGACAAAACCTTGTTGAGAATGAAGTTTCATGTAATAAGTAAAATGTAAAACCCTCGAAATTTTTTTTACAGAAGTTATTATGTAACATATAATATATTTTTCATTTTAGTCGAAAAAATGATTATATGAACAATTTTATTATTAAATTTTTATATTTATTACTTAGGAATCAACTATATACAGAACGTATCTTCCCCCACCTTAATAAATGATGAGATAGAGGCAAATGAATCAATAAATATGGAATCTATAATTGATTAAATCTATGACCATCCTCATTTACATTTTATTATAGATTGATCCCATATGTGATATTCAATCTCAAAATTTAAATATAATATTAATAAAATGTGATGAATGAAATTATCAATATAAGAAAACATCAAAAAATGAGACTCTCCATTCCATAGTGAATTGAAATATTCAGTCTATTACTAGAGGTTACTAATACTATCTTTATCAACTAGATTTTAGAATATTTCAAAAAAATCCACAAAATATATCTTTCTAAACATATTTCTGATAGAACTATGTAGTTTAATAATTGGATTTAGAATTAAATTAGGGTATTTACTCAAATTGATGAGAACTCGATATATGTGATAATTGATTCACTATCCAGCACGAAATGGTGTGGGTTAGGGTGGAAGAACCACTCAGAGTGATGATGATGTGGATCCTACAACACAAAATGGAGAGGAGCTCATGTAGATAGAAGGGTGGGGATCCTAGAATGGGGAGGAGCAGTAGGAGAATGTGTTGGTGGGAAGTCGTGTTGGGGATATAGGGAAGAATGTGTAAGATGGAGAAGGGGTGGAGGGCTAGAGAGACGAGGGGTAGTGTCTATATAGAGGGAACTGAGGGAAAAGGGGTCGGATTCTTTGTTAGGGATTCTTAGAGAGGAGAATGTTATAGTTTGAAGGGAATGGGTGAGATAGTGATTGAGAATGATTAGAGTTCTAGAATGATGGGGTGATAGTTTTGTAGTGGAAGGAGGTGAGGGAGAGGGAGGTAGGCGGTGTTGGTAGGGACGCACAGAGAGGAGGCAGTGGCAGTGTGATGAGTGGGAGATGGGGATAAAAAATAGACAATAGTTCCTGGGTTTACTCCAGAGAAATACATTTTAAAATTATTAAAATATTAATATCATCATTAGAAATAAAAAATTTATTTTTGATAATAAATATTATTTTATTAAGAAATATATATAAAAGTATATAAATATATAAATATATGGTTATCTAATTTTGATAATTTTATACAACATTTTTTATGGTAAATGTTTTGTTATTAATTATTATTATTATTAATGATGTATGATGATGGTGACGTGAAACATTCAGTTGAGGGTTAATTCACTATCAATCATAGTACACTAGTTTAAAGGAATACTGATTATACCATGAACACTTCAGTGGTTGATAAATGTACTATTAATGAATATCTTTCAGCCCACATGGATATATTTTCTGAGTTTGAATTCCCAAGAAAGGATGATAAAAAATTTGTTTCCACTACAAAATAAAAAAGGAATAAAAATTCATATGGGAGTAGCAAAGGATCTATTTCACTAAATGAAAATTTAAATGATCATCCACTTCTGGAATTGTATTAGGATATCAAAACCTGAAATAATTAGGGCCCTTAATAGTTTTATCAATAATAATAATCATCCTTTTATTGGTATTTCTAAACCAATGATGGTTTACCCAGAAAATATTGATTCTCTTGAAAATATAGGTTACCAGATAGTAAATAATAAACCTTCGGACAATGAAATCAAGAGACTTATTTTATTTACAAATTGATATTGGATAATATTTTCATTGATATATCTAAAAAATAAATGGTCAGTTTCAAATAAAATTACATTAGAATGGAATAATAGTTCTCCCTTATATATTCTTTGAATGGATATTGGGAATGAAGGGGTTACTAAAGGAAAATTAACTCATGATTATCTCTATTAATTATCCATTGACCCATATTGGCGATTTCAATGCCTTCATGAATTGAGGTGATTGGATATTTATGCATCACTCTATGTCCTCAACCAGACAGTCAAGGACTTAATTGAGAAGAAAAATCACCATGAAGAGAATTTGGTTATATCTGGATGAACTTGGTAAATAAATGCCTTTAATAAGATGGTTTCTAGAAAATTGGATATCGATTTTGTCAATGTTTTAGACCTTGATTCTTGGTCCTCTATATCTCGCTCTACTATTTCCAAATTTGATTCTAATCATCATATTTAATTTTATAATTTGTTACGGACGTGAGAAAATCTCTATATCCCTGTAGATTCAATAATTCTTGGACCCATCATCCTGATTGTAGGAAATTGGTTCAAGAAACATGGAATTTATTTTTCTTTAATGATGATGAATTTACATGAATTTTAAAGTTCAAATTTCTCATGAAAAATATGAATATTTAGATAAGGGAAATAATTAGTAACATAGATGAAAACATTTCTCATGTTTTTTCTTTAATTCATTGCATTCTAGAGAAGAATAATATTGGGGATTTCATATTAGGTATTTATTATGGAAATAAGGTAATACATGACATTATTTTTTACTTATCCACAAGGAAGGAATAATGTTAGAATATTATAATGTAAAATTTCTTAAGTATAGTGAATGTAAAAATTCATTTTTCCACTATGTTTAAAATAATCAAGATAATAAATATGCCTTTAGATATTCCTAGTGATAATGGTACCTTAATTGGCCAGAACGAAGGATTGGATTCCCTTGTTTTATCTTATTACATGAATCTCTTTATTTCCCATATAACATGCACTATGTCAAAGGAATACATTATTCTTAGGATTTTTATTAAGAGAGTAATTAAAATCTATATAATGTTCTCCATGAATTTAAAATTAGTGATTCAATTATTGGATAACATACTGGAATATCCACTTTTCCAGACAGTTTCAGTAATTCTTTCTTTCAAAACATCTGTGATATTATTCAATCGGATGATAATAGACTTGTCAAGCATTTTTTTCAAATGAGGTCATCTCTAAAAAGTCATTAATAATCTATATCATTCCCTTATTCCTATATTATATTATTAAAATGAGATTTATTTGCTATTAACCATTTACCTGGTTATCACCATTTATAATTTTATTGGGGAAATTCAAGTAAATAGAATTTCATGTATTGCTAATATGATTGTTTCCCCAAATCAGTTTGGATTCATTAAAGTTGTAACTATTATGGATTGTATTATCACTACCTCTTAATGAGTCAAACATGTTACAAAATTTACTAGATAAGGTAATATTTCTCTCAATATCGATGTTAAAATTGATTTTCATACATTAGATTATGATTTTATTTGTATGGTTTTAACCATATTTGGATTTTATGAGGTCTTTGTTAAATGGGTTAAACTACTTCTAAGGATTTCCCATATATCAGTTCTTATTATTTGGTATCCTTAAGGACATCACTTGATCACAAGAGGTTAAGAAAGGCCACCCCCTTTCATTAATCATTTTTCCATCGCTAAGGATTACATAAGAAAGATTCACCTCAATATTGTAGATACTAACAAGATGAATCCTATCCATGATAAAAGAGTCCATGTTGTTCAATCATATTTATTATATGATGAAGACATCATCCTCTTAACTAAAGGAGATAAAATAAATATCAATAATATAAAAAAACTCTACTTTATAATGAAAATGTTTCAGGACATATTATTAGTTTGAAATAATCATAGTTGTATTTTGTAAAAAATATTACTCCTACTAGTAAAGTGAATATCATAAATGATATTGAATATATTATGATTAATTCCCTTTCATCTAACTGGATGATCCCATGTTTTGGGGAAAAAATAATTTTCAGTATTTTTCAAATATTGTGACCAAGATTAGGAACTCATTACCCTCATGGAAATGAATGAAATTTAGAATGTATGAAGTGAAAACATTATGAAATTGATTATTATTTCTTATTTTTTTTACTGTGTGGTATAAAAATGGTTTTCTTACCAAATTAAAAATAACATTTATTCTATGGAGACTTTTGTTTTGACTGTATTTATCCTCTAAATAATATCCATTATTCCATGAAGAACTTTTATCAAACTACTGATTTAAGAGGACTTGGTATTAAAAGCCTCTAAAATTTAAATCAATATTTACCAGATAATTTTATGTACAGACTTATTGATGATAATTTGGATGCTATTTATTTACTAAAGGATATGATTTTAGGAAACCTCAAGTCTCTTAAAGTAAAAAATATGAAATACACCCTATGGAAACCCATGAAGGCTCCCATCTCTAATATTATGGTTAAAACTCAATAGATGGCCCCCAATAATTAATCACTTAATTTTTGTTTAGACAACGAGACATATACACCTCTCCTAAATAACATAATATCTTATGATTTTTATTGTGATACACATAGATTGATTAAGGAACAAATGTTAGATTCTTTTGTTATACTTCCTACTCATGTAATTGATTTTTTAAATCATAATTTCATTAATGTGATGGTATTACGATTTTTGAGCATGTCATCAATGTAAAACACTCCTAAAAAATTATCATCAGATCACATGGGTTCATATATATTCTTTTATTAATGCTTGAGCATAACATGAATTCTCCCTTTTAGAATGACTCTTTCATAGAGGATGATATATTAAAAACTACCCATTGATGAATTTTTTAAGCTTCGGGGTAATATTATGTTCTTGATATGTGTCCAAGTATTCAATAATGAGATGGTGTAGAAAATATTTTTCTCAGTTGTGTTGCATCAACTGCATTTTGGAAAATAGTATGTGATTTCCTTGATGTTAAGATTCCCTGCACTACTGGAATTAGGGAGCATTTAATTGGATGTATGTAGCCTCCCATATCACGAAAGATGTAGAACCTCCTCAGTGTGTCCAGTACAAAAAAATTCCATGTTAATTTCTCCATTAGAAATAAAAACATTTATGGGGGCCTCACATCCTACATTCAAATGATGCGTTCTCGAATTATTATTTTCATGCAGGGCACAAATGATCATCAATATTTTTTTTGATAAATCTATATATGATAGTTATTTTCTTATTAATTTTTTCATGTCACATAATTATCACCCTCCTTTTGGAACCATAGATATTTCATGGATTCCTTTTTTTCTTGGATGGATCAAATGCAACACAGATGGTGCTTCATGTGGAAATATTGTCCCTCTAGAAATGGTTCTATCTTTATAAATAATTCCAGTAATGATATGGGATGTATCTTTGGTCCATTTGGCCTTTATAATTCCCTTTATATTGAAATTCTTGGGATCATGTATGTGTTGTATGTATAGAGACAGTAAAGATGGATCAAATTATTGCATGAATGTGACTCTACCATGGTGGTGCAGACAATCAGAAGCAGAACTACACACCTATCATGGATTTAAACCTCTATGTGGATCAATTACATGGAATCCCTTTCATCCATTTATAACATTATAAGACATGTTTTTGGTGAAGTAAACTACTTCGTTCATGGGATATAAAATAAATGGGTTATGACCACTGAATTGACATTCCTTAATGGAGTTCCAGATATTATTTTTTTACTTTAGAATCATTAATCTATAATAGACTCCTTTTATATTATTTTATCCTAGTTTGTTTAATAAAAATAATTTTCATCTCGGATATATCTCATTCTAACAAAAAATAATTATTATTAATAACATCTATATGTACTAGTAAAAAAATTTGATTTTAATATAAAATGGATACATATTTAAGTGTTAGAAAAAAAATTTAATAGTACAGAATCAATATTAACAAAAAATATGTTTGATAGTTAAAAAAAATGTAAGTACCTAAATTTAATACCAAAAAACATAATATATGTTTGAAATACTCATTTTTTCTACAATTCTAAAATCACGTAATGGATTTATGTATGTAGAATTCAATAACTTTTTTGTGGTGTTTCTTTATAAGGAACCAAATATAACACATTTATGTTATGAATATTTATAGATATGCCATAAAATGATTCAAGGAATGAAAATAATATAATTTTAAAAAAATAGTGGGTAATCATTTTTGAAAAATAACTCTAATAAGAGATATTAACAATTATTTCATTGTATTAGTTTTTTTCTGTTACATTCTCATTTTAAAAATATATAAAGGAAATTATTTTATGAGATACCTTATTCTTAGGTATTCCAATCCATCATGTATTCCTTGCTTTTTTAATGGAATTCTATATCTTATTCCCTTAGCATAAATAGTGACTTATAATCAAATCCTTAGGGAAATTCTTAAACCAATGTTTTGAATATCCTTTAACATTAATAAAATACTAATTATGTATTAATTGTAATTGGATGCGATGTAATGGATCATCACAAGTGATTACACATAAAATTTTTTCTATTCTAAAAAAAATAATTCTTGATCTATGACTACATATTTGTTATGGATTATTACTTGAGTTGTTAGTGGGAGGTGTTCTAATAATCATAATATATATAATTATAAAATAGAATTTAATCATATTACCTTCTGATATATAGAAAAGGAGTTTGTATGGATAAATAATTTCATTCACAAACTATTATTAGTTTCATTAATTTTAGATGTAATTGACCTCTATTTTCTTAAAAATGGATCTATCATACATGTTTACCTAGTATTTTTAATGATTAATAAATCATGATCATGATGATATAAATGTGCTTCATGTTTTCTGAAAGTAGTTTATACTCTGATATAGGTGATGAAATTTCCTATGTATGAGACATTGGTGAGGTTAAGAAAACATCATGCTCTCTCACTACCAATACCAAATCAGTGGAAAAATGAAAAAAATTCCAAAGTACTGAAATGATTCACCATCACATATGACACTAAAAACTTGTGTCACCACCAAGAAATATTTTTAAAAAATCGCGAGACACTATATGAAATGTCACATCATCAAAGATCTCATACCACCTCAGTGAAATTTTTTTAATGTATAAGACATCACAAACCAGGCCTACCACCAGAAGGATGATCTCCCATCGGATGACTCACTGACACAGTATTCAACAACACCATTTAATTTTGGCTTTTTAAAAGACACCCACAAGATGTGTCTCACTACTTGTCTTGAAATTTTGAAAATTACACACGTAATACACCGTCGGACCTAAAAAATGAAAGACTTTTAAAAAGAACTAGACTAAGCCACTGCCACTGTTTATCTTAATTATTTTTATTTTAATTAATCACAAGTTTATATTATGGATTTTAATTCCAAATATATTTGAATTATTCTCCCTTAAATGATTAAAAAGGTTCGTTGATTATCCTTCCATACATGTAGTATGAGGAAGTATAGAGGACCTAAATATTCCAGCAGCAGTTACGGATAAAAGATGAGAAAAATTCTTCTTGTTCCAACACATAGACAAAGAAGAGATGAGATGAAAGTAGTGCACCTAAAGCCTTTATCAATAAAATATTTAGCTAAACCCATTTTCATGATCCAAAATAGATTACCTGCGAAATCTTATTTACTCCACTCTAATGCTTGATGCACAATATACAACTATCACCTTCTAGCATCAAATAAAAAGAGACTATGACCCATTTTTCTATTGAAGTTAATAGAGAACTTGAATAAAGATACATATTAAAAGACTTTTATGGAGACTTTAGTTATAATTCATATAGACCGATGACTTATTTTCCATTACACACTAATTTTATCTATTCTATTTACATTTTGATACATGTTGAGAAGAGTGTGTGTGCATAGTCTATTTTATCACACACATAAAAAGTCTCCAACTGAAAATTAGAATATAATTGATATACTCTCAAACCCCTTCTATCTTATTTCCCAGAAAAATTGTCATAGGGGTCCTTATATGACCTATTTATTTAATAATCTCATATATAACTATGGAAGAGGTCCATTGTGACCTAGAAAATTGTAATATATTGTAAATACTTAACCAAGATGTGGATTAATGTTTTTATTTTATATAAACTACACAGTGGTGGGTGACCACCATGTAGAGAGGACTATGTCTTGGCTTGAGATTTATCCTCTTTTATTGAAAAATTCCACAATGTGTTTTTATTATTCATTACATTGAAATTATTCTTCGAAACTGAAAATTTCATTAATCTATAAAAAAAATATTTCATCTGATTATTATTCTTAATTAGTATTTTAATATGATTTTAATTATGTATATTGATTTTAAAGTGTTGAGTAATATTGAATTTTATTTTACAGAGACCGAATAAATCTTTTGAATGATTGAAACATATAACGAACGACTATTTTGATTAACTAATAAATTTCAAAAGTTATTTGGAGAATTTATTTTAATCCATTTTGAAGAGAAAATTTTATGGGTACTCAATTCACCCCTCGTATTGAGATACTCACTCTAAAAAAATTTGGTATCGACGGTAAATTATATTTGGTATTAATGATTTCAAATATAATTTAACTATTATTTTAGTTGTACTATAAAGATAATAAATTTATATTATTTAAATAAATTTCTCTTTAAATGGATTCTAGGAATGAATGTTCTGCTACTAAAATACCTCCCTTTTCAATGAAAACAAATATGATCATTAGAAAATTAAGATGAAAATCCATATAAAAATCATGGGTTTTGATATTTATTGTCTTATAAAAGACATATATGTCATACCTAATTCTACTAGGAAATAATGGGAAGATAAAAAAAGTGTTCAGACAATAATAATTATAAATAAATGAATTCAATTTATTGTTCACAAGGATATTAAGAGTTTAACAATATTTATACTGTAAAACAACATTTGAAATTTGGGAATCTTTTTCTTCATTTCATGAGGAACATTATAATGTCTAGGATGTGAGATTAAATAATTATACTATAATGTATGATAACATTTAAATGAGGCATGCTGAACCTGTTTCTGAAATGTTCCTCAGGTCCAATGAAATTTTCAACACAATGTGCTCACATGGAAAACAAGTATCGGAAAAGGATTAGATCATGTGATTAATAAGATGTTTGCCTAAATAATTGATAGGGTTATCTCTTTAAATCATATAATTATGTGACATAATAAAGATACCTATAAAAGAGATGATAGGTAATATCATGATGTATGAGGATGATTTCAACTAAAATTTGGAAGATGTTGAATAGCCTAAGAAAAAATCTATATCCTTTAAAACTAATGAATCTAGTAAAAACGAGAAAGGGAAATAAAAGAAAAATGTTATATCTGATAGTTCTTGTGACAGTGAGTCATTATCATATAGTGATGATGAGATTTTATCACATATTTGGAATATTTAATAAACATTTTGAAATTTTTTGGTTATAAAATTCCAAACATATTATAAAGTGTGACAACGAAGGATGTTGGATATAGAACTTGAAGAAATATGAGAATGAGGTTTTCTTCTATGAATGTAAGATGAAAGGATATTTACAGGCTAACTATCCGAGGAAGAAATTTAAAAATAATTATAAGGAAAATCACAGAATATATATGAATTACAAAAAATCCTTAAGGATTTCTTATCATGTTAGCTCTAGGGATTTATACACATCGCATGAGTAGAAGTCAGATAGAGAAAACATCTTCTTTATGAAAAATAATTCTAAGGTACCTTCTATATCTTTTTTCCCTACTATCTCTACTACCTCAATAGTGAAAATAATTTTGTTTACGATGTTTATGAAAATGAACAAGATGATGATGACAATATTAATAAATAGTTATTTGAATACTATAATAATATAGGGGATAACATCAATGAACTAATAGATGAATATAATTTAATTAAAATAAAGTAATATTTATCTTCAAATTTTAAATTAGATCGATATATTAATAAGATGAAACACCTTTTATTTCAAAATACTGAACGTAATATTTCAAATTATAGGATGATGTAGTACCTATAAAATATAACCAATGGGAGGAAAACACACACCCCTAGTTTTAAAAATCAGGTTTCACCTAAGTATGTTATATGAATAGGATACCAACCTGGACAGAGGAAAGCAGTGAAGAATAATATTTTTCCAAAATCTAAAACCAAATGGCCTTCTACTAATTATTTTTATATGGGAAAGAATAATGTTTTCAATTATAAATTGTTTAAATTTATTTATATTAAACCCATCAATTAATTTTGGGTTCCTAAAGATTTATTTTAAAATACTTATTGACCCAAACAAGTATGTGTATGAAATTCATTTCATTCATAAATTTTATTTTATGGGAAAGTTTTTTTATGACCATTTTTATAAATCAATGGAACTTGGAAAGTAATTGTTTAATACATATGACAAGAGGTTATTAATTATTAAAAATACGTATTTACGTTTATGGTGGTCATATCTTATTTAGTGACAACGGAAAAGTAAAAAATCATCACCCCTGACCAAATTTGTGACAAAAATTCTGTTTTTATTTCCAAAGTATTATTTGTTAATTGTTTGAAATATAAAATTCCTACCATATCATAGTTATGTGATGATGAATTTCATGTCAAATTTGAAAATGATGCAAGAAATGTTCCTTATTCTAAAAAAGATATAGTTTTCACATCCTTACGAAATGAAAATTTTTATGATGTTGATTTAAACTCTTCAGTTTTTTAATATATTTCCTACTTGAGTTCCTTTCAAAAATAATATTGAATTTGGAGTAGGATATTAGGAAGCTTCAATATACACAATCATATGATGCATAGTAGGAATTGTTTTAGTAAGGTATCTACCAAATCTTATATTCCTATTCATAAAGTATATAACCCATGTCAATGATGGAAGGAGTAAGATGTTAATATTATTTTAATGAAAGAAGTGTCAACATATCAACTTCTTGAGTTGGTTTATATGGATATATATGGACCATACAGGTTTTATATTCATAATAGGTTGTACTTTTTCAATGTTCTATTATATGATTTATATAGGTATACATGGTTATATTTTGTAGCTCATAATAGTGAAGATTTTTCTTATTTCACAAAGTATTTTAGACATTTAGAAAACCTATGCCGATATAGAAATAAAATCCTTCAATGTGACAATGGTCGTGAGTTTTAAAATAATTATTTTGAATCTTTTTCTCAAAAAAGGATAAACTTATAACTTCACTCCTCCTTGGACCCCTCATCATAATAGAGTTTTTAAAATGTGAAATAAAACATTACAAGAGATAGTTGGGACCTTGTTAAATGAGTATGAAATACCTATTTATTTTTTGGCATAAGATTTTAATAAAACTAATTTTATCGTAATTCGTGTTTTAATTATACACATTTTAAGAAGACCACATATGATATATGGAATAATAGAAATCCTGTGGTTATGTACTTTAATGTTTTTTGTTGAAAATTATTTATTCTTAACACAATGGATAATCAAGAAAAAGTTTCTTATAAATGATTTGAAGGAATTTTCTTACTTTATTCAATGTCTAGATATGCCTATATAGTTTTTAATAAAAGAACTAAAACTATGTTATAATATCTTCATATAAAATTATATGAAATTGATCCTCAAGGGTAAAATATCACACTAGAAAATAATGAGGATTATGTTTCCACTTGGAACTAAAATTATAAACTTTTAAATTCTTCTATTATAGAGTCATAGAAATCATCTATTTTTGATGTATTCCCAAAACTTCCTCATCCTAAAGCAATAGAATAACCTAATGTAAATAGCCCTATATATTTTAGAGCTGTTAGAAATCTAATGTACCACCTCTTAAATTCAATTGTATTAGTTCTAGAGAGAGGTACACAAACTATCTTTTATCATAGAAACTTGGTTGAACATCAGTTATTCTTGTCTCACCTTGAACTAGAGAATATCGGTGAACAAATTAATGATGAATTATGGGTGATGGAAATGAATAAAGAATTTAATTACTTTGTAAGAAAAAAACTATGGTACCTTGTAGACAGGCCCAAGGACACTGTCACAATTGGAACTTAATGGGTTTTTAGGAACACAATTTATAATTCATGGACTATATTTAGATATAAGGCTAGTATATTTTCATAATTTTATAGTCAAAAAGAGTGAATAGTGTAACATCACCGACCTTGGAGCCACTAAACCAGTGACTTGATATGGGTAGTTACATGACCTCAAGAACACATTCCTATTTTCTAGAGGTTTCTGAGTAGTAGTTAGGGTATTTTAGTACTTTTGGGGAGACTGTACACTCTTTACTAGAGTAATCCATAATAGAAAACAATTTAAATAGTGGAAACTAAAGGGGACAATCAATATCATGCATATATAATCAATTCCCAAACTGGGTACAACCATATAACACTATAAATATGTCATTCCATGATAAAGTGCCTCATGAAAAAAATCCAAAAGAAAGGAAAATTGCAGGATCCCCCAAAATGGCCCGGAATCCATATCTGGAACCTCGCCCACACATCCCCTGTCCAACTAAACTTCGTAGCATAATGACCTTTTCCTTTATCCTGACGTGGAAGCATGAAATCTTCTTGGGTACCAAATGGTGGCCCAAGAAAGGTGTGAGTATAAATTAATAGGCTACCACCAATGGTGTCTACAAAATATATATCAAAAGAAGACAGTGAATGGATGTGATAAATAATGGAAAGTAATGATAAACAGTTCAATATTCCATTCTAGTCTATGTTCTTTAAATAATGATTCCACTGAGTTCGGGTTCACTACATAGGCACTCCATGATTTAATCAACCATTGTCATGTGTTCAATGGATTAGGAATATTCAATGTTCTCAAAAATATGGTATTAAACCTCACGTCCTATCTCACTAGGCATCACATTATAAATACCTCATAATCCCCACATCGAAGCCTCTGTCCGAGTGGAATGAAACTGTTAGGGGAATATAACTATGTCCCCTTCCCAAAAAAAATAATTTAAGGTGTGGAGATAGATCCTCGTTCCAACATGACGGATGGGCCGAGTACCACTAGTTGATACCACACTCAACCATTCCTTGTTCTCATTATTTTTTATCATTCACCCTAATTAACCATATCACAACAAACATTGAAAATATCATCTAAAAATTCAGAAAAATGTAATTAATTGGAAATTTAACATTATGCCTCAATCCATTAACACATTCATCATTTATAATACTTACCCCTTTAGTTCCATTTCCAATTTTCCATTCATAACTCACTAAGCATATTCAAGTGTTAACATAATCCCTTATCATATTCCCATTATTCCACATAACCCATTTAAGTGATGACCAAGAAATTTCTTATCCTTTAAACTCATTATACACAACTATCCAAAACCCTTTAACCCATTACATAAACCAATTAACATATTATATAATTTTCTATATAAATATGAATCCATTTCCCTCCCTATGTTTCCGTTAGCCATTCGGGAGGGTCGGTGCACCCCTTGCGTGTCCCTAAAATAGGTCAAATCATCCTCCATGAATCCAAAGAGGATCATGAGGGTCTCATTAGGTTTTTTACATTCCTAATACCTTAAATCATGACAAAGGTACTAATAACTCATAAAAAGTTTTTTAGAATAAAAACTCAACATGCACAAATCTACACAAAAATGAAGGTATATAACTTTTAGACCACCTACCCTGAATCTGTTCGCAAATGACCTATCAATAGACACCATAGATCATTATTCAACAAACCCTTGAAGATTTACGCAAATCCTCACAAAAAAGGGTTTAAGAGCTTCATATTGATATGGGGAAGAAATAGAAACCCTAAACAAAAATGAAAAGAATGACGGAGAGTATACTTACCTAGATCACCAATCCAAAACCAACGGCACTCTAAAAGGTCCTATGAAATTGGAGATTGATCTACAGAATATCCTTGAGATTTGGGGGCGTCAATAGGGATGTAGAAGCATGAAAATAGGAAAATCATAATTGACCCTTATTTCTGTGTAATGGAATTTGGATAGTTTTTAAAAGTTTCCAGGCCGCACAATTTAGCACATGGTCTTCCAAACTCTGCACAACCTATGTGGAGGCTACTACAGGCACACCCTTATCTCGCATGGTTTTCCAAACCATTCGTAAACCATGATTATTTCCACTACCCACACGATATTCCCTCACACAGTTTTCCAGACATTGAAGATTGCCTAGAAAACCCCCCTCTCCCCCTTTTTCATGTCCCGAACCCCCAGAACACCCCAAGCCTTCTTAAGTACTTTATAAAAAATTTAATTAACCAAAAAGGGAACTAAAACTAAATCATAAAAAAGAAAATACCTTACGGAGGAATCAAAGATCATTCAACCTCCCCACCTCATAATGATCTGTCCTCAAGCTGCTCTTCTCAAGCATCATCAGATTTCTAAAAAAAATAGGTCAGACCACTGGCCCCATATATCTAATTCCTAATCCCAAATTTTTCTCAAATGCTTCCATGCTTCCACAGATCGTAAAACAAGGGAACAACCATTCCCAATAAACTTTCTCAATTTGATCCACAATACAAACTGGGTTCTCCTCAAAGTACACATCATCCTCAAGCTCAACATCCTTGTCATTTATCACATTAGACAGATCAGGGTGATACTATCGGAGTTGTGTATCATCGAAAACATCTTGCATCCCTCTATAATATTGTGTAAGAGCTAATTGGAAAGACACATGTCTGATCCTCTCAGAAATCTCAAATGGACCCACATATCTAGGAGCCAACTTTCCCTACATCCGACTTTGATGGTGTCCCAAACATGGAAACACCTCAAAAAACACACCATCACCCACCACGAACTCAACAGATCTGTGATTCTGATCTACATATTACTTCTTCCTAATATAAGCTATTTCTATACAAATTTAAATCATATAAAACTTCTCTGATGTCTTCTGCAAAAAACATAGACCAAAAAGCTCAGACCCCCTGCCTCTAACCCACACAACAGAGATCTACATGGCCCCCCATTAAGTGCATAAAATGGTTCCATATAAACTATAGATTCAAAATTATTATTTTAATAATACATAACAAGCGACAACTAATTTTCCCACGAACCATTGGAATCCATAACACATGCTCTCGAATATCTTCTAAAACCAGAATTGTATGCTCTGACTGCCCATCAAACTGTGGGTGGTAATCCATACTCAAAAACCCATGGGTACCAAGTGTTTTATATATTCCCTTATAGCAGCGAGTGGATAATAATTAATCACGATTCAAAACAATGGTTCTCAACATACCATCCAGCCGTACTATTTCTAGAACATACAATTCCCCCATACAGGTCGACTGTATAGGTCTCCATGATTTGTAAGAAATGAGACACTTTTCTGAGAACATCTTCCACCACACAATTCTTCCAAGGAATCCTCAAAATACACACTATGAAATACATTTTTAATTTTTTATAATTACACATTATAATAGGCAATGACATCAATATACCAGTTGGAAGTTTTTGCTTAGCCTTCAACAATTGATCGGTAAAGCATCGTTCCACAAAACATGCAACTTCTTTCTTTATTCCAAGACACCAAAACTACCTATGGAGATCATGATAAATCTTAGTCAATCCAAAATGCACTTCCCACTTTGATGTGTGGTACATGCGTGGCAAAGAATCTCGTACACCTTTTGGTACCATGACACGACCATGAACATAAGCAACTCCCTCGGCACCAAAAGTCCAACTAGAAGGTAACTACACCTTTTATGAATTCAATTAACTTCCAAATACTCAAAATCCACCTAATAACTCTCCTGAACTTAGATTCGAAGTGTGGATTCAAGATCTTTATATGCAAGGGTCATTTTCTCATGCACATCATATACCTCTAAAATCATCCCTGCAAACAAGTCCATCATCACCCACTCAGAATAGGAATCCTAAAATACCTGATTTTGAGTCTTCAGACTTAGAGAATCAGAGAAACTATTATCCTTCCCCGGTGTGTACATCAAAACAAAATCAATAGAATACAGGTAGTAGAACCACCACCGCTATTGAATATTTGAATATTTCTAAGTTAATATATACCTGCATCTTTTATGGTCGGTGAACACATTAAAGGGTTTTCCCAAAAAGTAATGCCTCCAACACTTTAGGGAATGAACAAAAACAACTATCTCTAGGTCATGAGTAGGATAATTCCATTCATGCAGCCTCAACTGTCTCAAAACATAATCCAAAAATTGATTATCATACATCAATACCTCTCCATGCCCATCACAGGATGCATCACATAACAATATACCTGTAATCTAGTTCGGGTAAGATCAAAATCAGTGTGGTAGTCAACTACTTTTTGACCTCTTGAAAATCATTTTCACAAGACTCCGACCACTCAAACATAAAAAATTTCTTGGTTAGAATAGTGATCATTACTTATAAATGAGAGAAATATCTAATAAACATTCGGTAATAACCATTCAAACCTAGAAAATTCAAAATATCAGAGATGTTCTTGGGTTGATCTCAAGACACCATAGTCTGCACATTTTCAGGATCTACTGACACACTTGACTCAGAAATTATTATTCCTAGAACATGCACCTCATTAATCTAAAACTGATATATAGATTAATTGGCATAAAAACTATGCTCTCTTAGTGTACTCAATACGATTTCAAGATGTTGGGAATGGTCGGCAGGAGTTCTGAAGTACGCCAATATGTCATCAACAAATATAACTACAAACTAATGTAAATACGGGTGGACTATCTTATTCATCTTGGCAATGAACATTTTTGGTCCATTGTTCAATCCAAACGGCATCACCAGAAATTCATACAACCTGTATCTACATCACAAAGATATCTGGGGTATGTTAGAATGTCTCACCCTCAACTGATGGTATCCAAATCTCAAATAAATCGTAAAAAACACTAAGGAACCTCTGAGCTGATCAAACATCTCATAGATTCTAGGAAGAGGGTATTGGTTCATAACCTTCATCTGTTTTAGCTTCCATTAATCGACACATAGCCTCAGTGGACCGTCATCCTTCTTAGAAAACAACATTGTAGATCCCCAAGTTGATATAATAGGATATATAAACCCCTTATGCTCCAATTCATCTGAATGAACCTTTAGTTCATAGAGCTCTACAAGAACAATTCTGTAGTTTTGGATGGAGACTAGATCGTCCCCTAGAAACAATTTAATCATAAAATCTACTTTTTTCTTTGGTGGTAACCCCAATATGTCCTTAGGAAACACATATGAAAACTTGTCCAAAAGATAAGGTAGACTGGCTTCCCTTTCTCCCAATCATCTTACATTAGGCATGCCACTTGTGCTATGAGTTCCCACAACTGTTGGTGTAGTGCCGCTGTGTGGCTCTCTCTAGTATCCCACTCACTACGTAGGATATAAGTTCTCCCATCGAGAGATGTGAATGTCACCCGACATCAGTCATATTCGATATGGGCTTGATATAACACCAATGATTTCATTACTAAGATTATGTCAAAATCTGACATCTCTAGGACAAAGAGATCCCATAGAAAATGAAACCCACTAACTTCCAAAGAACAGCCCTTAAATTACTAGATGTCCTCAACCTATACCCCTTGTGGATGAATCACGCCACATTTCCCCAAATTTAGTCTCTACAGTTAATCCCTACATAACTAAAAACAAATATTAATTAAACAAGTGTATACAACTTGTATCAAATAATGAACAAGAAACTGTGGAATCTACAAGAATTGAACCTTTATCAGTATACGGGAAGGCCTCACCACATTCATGTGTATCTTGAACTGCATGGATATGTCCTTACCCTTTACCATGGGTTCTAACATGAGTTCCCTGCACTGCACTGCTCTATTGGTAATTATTCTCTCAAACTCGAGTTCCACATCCACCAATTTTACTAATAAAACACGTGGAGATCTATCTGAATTTCTCATACGGGGTGGCCAACCCCCTTAATACACTCAACATCTTACTCTAACCTCCAGCATTCCATGACTGTCGTGGGTTCTTGTAGAACCTTTGCATGTGACCCAACTCTCTGCATGCCCAACACTCAACTGGTGGGAGGGTACACTGGCCATGCTTATTATCTAGCCACCTGCATTGACCACTGAAAACCTAGTCTCCACCCTGAGAAGATGACCCCTCTTCTGACTGCTATGTGCATTTATCCCTTACTGAAAGATCACAAAACGGTGTTTCCAACTATCAGAAGTCTCACCACCTACTCTTCTAATTGGCTACACCAGTTCACTACTTGAAGCTCCCTTATGGTTCCCCTCTGATATAAGATATTGATCCACCACTTAGTCAAACCTTTTTTAGTGAAATATGTTCAAAAAATATCAGATCTCATGTCTTAGTATGTCCTTGTAGCATTTCGGCACAACTACATCATCTCCCATCAATGTCAGAATGAAGCATCTCAAATCAGTGAATTGACTTGAATGGTCCATTACTGAAATTGAACCTGGAGTCAACCTCATAAAATCCATATTGTTCTCATGCCTCAGGTTTACAAGGACTAAGTGTTCAAGAAACCTCTCCTGAAAATATTTCCACATAATTCCTTCAGCCTTCTCTGTTTGGACCAAGATTTCCCCCAACGGTTTTTCATAACCCCTCAGTATATAGGCCGCTAACTTGAGTCGCTTATTGAGAGGAGTCTCTAGATGGTCAAGAATAGATTGGATGGACTCTATCTATAACTCTTCTACTTCTGGACCACCCTCTACGTTAAAGGTAGAAGGGTGTGACAAATGAAATTCCCTAGTCATTTCAAACATACTCAGTGCAACCCACCCTCGGTCTCGTTACATTATCTACATAAATTAAGCAAAGTTCTCATGAAACTGATATTCCCTATCTCATTATATCACCATGTCCTCTTGATTCACTACTAGAGGAGCATTCCTGGAAAGGTCTTCATGTCTTCCAACTAGAGCACGTTGTCGAGGTAGCATTTCTTTACAATTCCTAACATGAGATTTAAAATGCAACTATAACACTTTTATGAGAAGGAAGGACACACAGGTAGGCTCATCAATTGGCAAAACTAAACTAGTTTTTATAAACTACCAAAAATATCACACCCAGAACTAGATCACTACCCTCATCTATCTCTCATAAGGCCATGGTTAACATGTTATCTCTTTCATATAGTCACAAGACTTATCTTTTACCCATTTTAAAATAGTTTCCCTATTAAAATTTCCTCGTAACAAAAGTTAATCCACTTTTACTATTTGTTAAGAACCATTTTTATATTACTTCTTACACTTTCCTCCCATTAATACCATAGCATTTGGAACAATTTCATTAAAATTAGGAAAACATATGCATCTTACTATTTATATCTCACACACCCATCTTGTGTGTGTGCGTATCATGATGTTTGTCACTTACCTAAATAGGTACCAATAATGATGCATGAATGTGCCACCTCATTCCTTTTAAACCATGATAGAAATATCACAAAACCATCAAATCACACAACAAGTGCATCACCAAATGCTGAAATATCATCAAATATAAAAACACACAACAAGAACAATAATCCCCTCCCCGGGTGACTTGGGTTTTCTCCCACACATGTGTCTGTTACTCATAATCAAGAGCTCATCACCAAGGCCCAACACATCCCTAATCTTATATCTACCATCCCCAAATAGTAAGAAATAGAAAATAACTCTTCTGATACTAATTTGTAATAGCCTGAACCGAGGGGGCCCCAAAACTAGTGTCCAAATCCGGGTAGTTACATGACCTCAAGTGTGACTCCCCAAACCCCGAAGGTTGCTGACTAGCAGTGAGGGTCATTTAAGATGCGTGGGGAGAATATACTCTCATTATAAGTGTAAGACACAAAATAAAATATCTTAAATATCAGAAACAAAAGGGAACAATCAATATCATACATAAATAATAAATTCCTAATCTCGGTACAACCATATACAACTATAAATATGTCATGACATGCAAAAATGCCATGTCAAAAAATCCCAAAAGAAAGAAAAACAGCAGGATCCCCCAAAATGGCCTTGACTCTAAGTCTAGAACCTCACCTCCAAGTCCCATGTTCCACTCAACTCCATATAATATGGCACTTTCCTTTGTCATGGCCTACAAGAATGAAATATTTTCATGTACCTAGTGGCGGCCTGATAAGGGTGTGATTAGAACTCATTATCCCACTAACAATGGTGTCTAAAAAACATCCAGAAAAAGACGATAGTGCATGAAAGTGATAAATAATGGAAAGTAACGATAAATAGTTCAATAGGACATTCTAGAATATGTTTATTAAACCATGATACCATTGAGTTCAGCTTCACTACATAAGCACTTCATAATATAATCTACTATTTTAATGTGTTCAATAGATTAGGAATATTCAATGTTGTCAAGCATATAGGAATAAAATTCATGTCCTATCTCACTAGGAATCACATTATAACAACATCATAATCCATATATCAAGGCCTCAGTCTGTGCGGAATGCAACCACGAGGAGAATAGAACTCCTTCCCCTTACATAACTCGTGCATTTAGGGGTGGATCTAAATCGTTGGTCCAACTCGACCCACGGGCATAGAACCTCAAGTCAATACCCCCAATAAACCATTCCATGTGCATATGGTGATTTATCATTCACCACGATTAACCATATCACAACACACATAGTCAATATCATATACAACTTCACAACAATTTCATTAAATCAAAAAATAACATTATACCTCAATCCATTGACACATTAATAATTTAAAATAGTTACCCCTTTATTTCTATTTCCCATTTCCCATTCCAAACTCAATAAGTATATTCATGTGTAAACATAATCAATTATTATATTTCCATTATTCCCAATTAACCCATTTAAATTTCAACTAATCTATTACTTATCATTTAACCACATTAGACACAACAATCCACAAAACTTCTAACCCATTAAATGAACCAATTAACAAATTCTCTAAGGCTCTATATTAATATGAATCCATTTGACATCCTTTGTTTACTTTAGCCATTTGGGAGGGTAGGTGCACCCCTTGGGTGGCCCTAAAATAGGTCACATCATCCTCCAAGAATCCCACAAGGATCATGAAGGTCACATTTGGTTTTTTAGACACCCAATACACCACATCATGAAATAGGAACCATCAACGCATCAAAAGAGTCCACGAATAACAATCCTACATGCACAAATCTACACAAAAACTTTGGGAAATAAATTTTAGACCACCAACCATGAATATGTTGGTGAATTCACCCTCAATATAAGCCATAGATCTCGATTTAACCATTGAGTATTTACCCTAAACCTCACCGAAAAATTAGGGTTTGAGATGTTCGGATGGATATGGGGATGAAATAGAAACCCTAAACTAAAAAGAAAAGAAAGAGGTAGATTATCCTTATGTGGATCTTTAATCCACAAAAAACAGTGCTCCAAATGACCCTAAGATGAAGGATATTGATCATTGGATGTTCATGGTGATTTTGGGGCGTCCCTAGGGCTGGATGTGGAATGAAGGAGGAAAATCATGAGTGACCCTTATTTCCATATAATGGCATTTTTTAATTTCTTTGAAACGTTTCCAGGATGCACGTATGACCTGTGTGGTATTCCAAACCATGTGCTAACCGTGTAGAGTATACTACCCTCACACCCGTCCCTCTCATGGTTTTCAAGACCGTGTGCAATCTATGTCAAGTGCCACTTTCGGCATGGTCTTCCCCTGCACTATTTTCCAGACTATTCACAAACCATGCAGATTGCCCAGAAAACACCCTTTTCCCCTTTTTCATGTCCCAAATCCCCATAATACCCCCAATCCTTCTTAAACACTTGGGAAAACAGTTAATTAACCAAAAAAGAATACTAAAAATAAAATATAAATAAGAATATGCCTTAATGAGTAATCAAGGATCCTATAGATAGACAACAAAGAATCCTTTTCATGTGTATCTATAATTGAGTCCATTATAATTATTTTGGCCTATGTAGCTAATTTAGATTTTAGACATTATCGAATTGATTTCAAGAGATCTCTCTTGAATGGTTTAATAATTTTGGATATTTTGGATGAACAACCCCCTTGTTTTCAAAATCCCTAATTTCAAGATCAATATTTCAAATTATCTATGGATTTATATGTTTTAAACATGCACCTTGCTCTTGGTTTGATAAGCTTAGAAACATTTTTTATTTTCAAGGGTTTTCAATAGGTATAATAAAACCCCACTCATTTCATTAAATGAATTTCAAAATACTTTTTAGTAGTAAAAATCTTTTTTGATGATATTTTTTAGATGTTCAATAAATTATTTTTGAAATGATTTTTAAAAAATGATCGAAAATGAGTTTTAAATGAGTTTGATGAGTGAAGTGATGTAATTTTTTGGATTATAAAAATTTAAAAATAAATGAATAATTACTTTAAATCACCGTAAATATACAAAATTATTTTTATAGCCTTTTAATCTGGATATACCTAAGAGTAGAGATACTCTTATGAGTACTACCTATGAGATAGATATAGATAAAGTAGGGAAACCAGTGGATCAAACCACATACAAAAGTATTTTTGGAAGTATTCTCTACCTTACTGCTAGCCGGACTAATATAATGTTTAGTTATTGTATGTATGCTCATTTTAAAGAATACAATAATGATTTAAACCTACATTTTGTTAAATGAATTCTAAATTAACTCATGTATAGAACTAATTGATGAATATTTCACCATAGAGGACACACATTTCATATATTCAGTTATTCTGATGAGGATTTTGGGTGATGTATGTTTGATAAAAAAACCACATCTGGAGATTGTAACATTTTTGAAAAGTCTCCATTATCATAGTGTAGAATGAAGAATTTTTTTTGAATTATCTAATGATGAATATGAATCCATAGCTATAAGAATCTGATGTGCACCTGTTTTGCAGATGAAAAAAACTTTACTAGATTATGGTTATCAATTTTTACATGTCACCGTAAATTGGGATAACACAAGTTCTATTAACATTTCCAAGAATCCAATGTCGCATTCTATTATAATGCACATTTATATAAGACATCACTTTTATATAGATCTTTTTCAAAAGTGTGATATCACTCTCAAGTTTATTGGAACATAACATTAGTAAGATGATATATTTAAATATAATTTAAATTATGAGATAATAAAAAATATCAAACATTAATTAGAAATTATTTACATTTATTATGTTTATTTTTGTGTGAAACACCATTACGAATGACACACCATTGGGTATAAAACATTGGTGGGTGTGAAACACCATTGTATATAACACACCATTGAGTACTTGAAACAATTCTGTATGAAACACTATTGTGTGACACACTTTTTTAGTTGTCTCTCCATTTATATATATCATTGTTCACTTGTCAAACCATTTGTTTCATGTGTTTTTGAAATTTGGTTTTCTAAATTGTTGAACTAGTTGGGTTTTTATTTTAAATTTCAACGGTTTTTTATTTTATAAACATGTTTCTAACCTTTCCTGATACTCAATTTTAAAATCAATTAACATTTTTATTTCAAATTTTTTAATCTATGAAAATCCCAAATGATACGAAATATATAATTTTCTAATACCAATGTATTTTATTTCTCACAACTTTCTCTCCATCCTAGTGAGACCACTTCATATCATTATATCCTCCTACAGTCATTCACCCTCGATCGAGCTTACCATAATGGTCTTCATGCCAAAAAAGAATTGTCCTTATGAGACTTCATCATCTCAGTCAAGATTAGAAAATATGTAAAAATGTGTACCGAGTGTTCATCCTCTGGTTCCACCGATGAACCCAGAATATTCGAAGAGGATCATTATACCCGAGAAGGGTGTTTTAGAAAATTGGATGTTATCATATATATATATACTGATGAATGTAATACTAAACCAATGATGGTTAGAATGGTTTCCCGTAAATGAGACACCATTCCACCCTAGAGTGGTGATCAATTTTATCTATAAATTGGAAATTTATTTAATGAAAAAGAACCAGACTTGAGGAGAATAATATAAAATGATTCTAATGTAGTTTTTTACCAACGAAATGGTTGAAATGTCATGATATACCACACGAAGGAGTTTGTGATGACATCCTAGGAAACATTCTTGAAAATAGTGACTTTGATATATGAAGATGTGCTTGTAGAGATAATAGGATATGGAATAACAAGAAGAACTATTGCCTACATGTTTAATGGAGAGTGAATATTTATTTTTATGTTTATTCATCTAGTGATATGTCCAATAAAAAGTGATTGATCCATGATAAGACACCAAGATAAATATATGGGTTATCTTATGAAATGAGTACATATGATATAAATGGGAAAAAACCTTATAGTGAATATTTCAAAAATAATAAATCCTACTTGATGATCTAACTCCTTAATCTATCAAATTCTCATTTCATCTATGTTAAGGGAAAAACTTTCTTATATTAGATGATTATGAAACTGTTGTTTATTATGTTGGTTTCTTCATTTAAAAATAAATTTGTTCAAGAATGAGAATTAATTGGATCCACTACAATAAAAAGTGTAAATATGATATTTAGAAGTTGTATGTTGAGTTTAATCTTGATGATCATCTAAATTGATCAAAATACTATGTGGATACTAGCTTGGATCCGGATGAGGTTTCTATATATTTAAATGATGATGAATATATGGGTACCTCAAGATATGAATAGGAAATTCTAGTTGATGAAGGTAGATACCCTTTATTGTTACCTAAATATACTCCCATTACCTCTGGAGATAGTATTCCTCCTAGGAGACTCCAAAATGAGAGAATATTGTAAAAACTAATGAGGAAAAAACTGGTGTTTATGGAGAAGATCAGTTCTTTTCAAGATCTATATATAAAGTTCAAAATGGTGGCGGTGAATACAATAACGAAAAGGATGATGAAAACGATAAGAATGTAAAGGGAAATGGAGATGTTGAATATTATTATTATAGTTATGATGATTCAGAATCAGATGGTTATGAGGGATGAATAAGAAATAACGATGTGGAAATGACTCAAGAACATATTATTTCTTCTAGTTTGTCTAAATATGAGGAAAGACCATGTCTTATTGAGAGTTTGGAAATAAATTTTAGAAAAGAAGAAAATGATTTAGTTGAGGTGGAGAAATCCCCAAGTGTTTATTCAAAGACTTTTTTTAACTCTACTATTGTTAATAAGATGGATACCATTATTGTTTTTGTGAGGCATGTACCTTGACAGTTGAAAAACATACATATTTAGGAAGAAGATAGAGAGAACAAGGTTGATTAACTTCCTATTGATATTATTTTAGTAGTTGAAAGAAATGTTGGTATGGAAAAAGATATTGTTAATATTGAATAAGGGACTTCTACTTGTAAATAGAATGTTGTTTCATGGAGCTCAGATGATCAGAAATCAAACGATATCCCTACTCCCATTGTACATGATATAACTGCACAGAGTCTAGAAAGTTAGATAAGTTTTGTACCATGTTGTGTGATACCTACTTGTTGAACCCTCTGTGAAATGGTTATTTTAATAATCACAAATCATTGTTATTTTTGCTTATTTGTAAATTTAGCCAACTATTCATTCTACTCTAAATGTGTTTATATATGATTAATCATGTCTACATATGTTTTATCAATGATTATTTATGGTTTTCTATTGACCTAGAAGTGTTCTAGATTGAACGGACACTTGGTGCGTATTTCATGTTTTTGACTCACCGTTAGTTATCTTCTTGAGTCACCGATGACAACGGTCGCACCGATGTTGAATGATCGCACCGATGAAGAACAGTCGCACCGATGTAGAATGGTCGCACCGATGAAGAATGGTCGCACTGATGACAACAGCCGCACCGATGACAACAATCACACTGATGAAGAACGGTCGCGCCAATAATGACCTACCGAAACCGATGCTGATCAAATGACCTACCGAAACTAATGATGATCAAATGACCCACCGAAACCAATGCAAATTCAAAATAACTTTCTGATCTCATGACCCACAGATAGTCATGAAAACTGTTTGAACATTCTACTAACCCTTTTAATTCCAGAGGTCATATTTTCTTAGTAAAATGCACCTGCTATTCATTAATGTTGGTTGTTGGATGTTAGGAAACCATAACTCATACCTGTAAAAGGGTA
This sequence comes from Viscum album, assembly GCA_963277665.1. Lineage (NCBI taxonomy): Eukaryota > Viridiplantae > Streptophyta > Magnoliopsida > Santalales > Viscaceae > Viscum > Viscum album. The sequence goes on from OY728166.1 coordinate 791,582,803, forward strand.
ATCATTCTTTTTTCCAGATCTCAAGGAATAAAAAATTAATATCTGTAGTAAAAGAGAGAGTTTAACAAAAAGAAAAATATACAAGAAAGAAGGTGCACGTGTGTTAAGTCCCAGGGAACGCAAGGGAAACCTGAAGAACACCTATAAAAAAAGATAGCAAGAAGAAGATCTTTCAGCTAAATCAAACACAATGACTAGTAGTTGTGCCTCACTGGAAATCATATGCACAAGTCTAAATAGCTGCAGCTGAGAAGAATAACGATACTCTGTTTTGAGTCATCCTCACCATAAAGGACTTGACTTCAATCTGCAACATCAAAACGAGTAGAGAGCATATCTGCAATTATGCAGAGCTTTCTAAACTCTATTATTTCCTCTGTCGTATCCCTTTGCTTATCATTATGAGCAGTGTGTGTACTTATGTCTACTCTAGATACACATTGTCTCCTGAGATGAACTGGAGGATATTAAATCCTCACACAAAGCTTTCTCCACCTTCATGTATCCCATTGTGAGTTGTGGAATATTTCAAGTGTGACCTAAATAGCCTGACAGTTGTTGGTATTATTTTTCCCACATAGAACTGTGGTAGAGGTCTTAGGACTGGAATAGTCTCTATATTGTTGTTATTTCCTGATCCAGGGTGTAGATCAAGTTTATATAAATTGGTTGAGAGGACTAAGTCTCATATTGAGTCTAAACCTCTTTGTTATATCTGCTATGCATCTTAGATTAATTTTAAATTATTATATATACATATATATTTTGAATCCCGCTGTTATTTAATTTGAAATACAAATTTATTTTAAAGTCACTCTGCTAGTCAAATTAGAAGGTGTTTGTAACTTTTGTAAATCAGTATATTAGCTTCAAATGCTAATTTAATCCTCTGATTAAATTAACTGAGACCTAATCAGTCTTTTGAGAATCTAATTGAATCTTTACAGTTTTACAATTTCACTATAGTTTAACTTGTTTTTAAATTGGGGGATATTAAGAAAAATATTTTAAGAGAAATTTTAATTGGAACTCAATTCACCACCACCCCACCTCTTGAGTATCCACTCCGACCAACATTTGGTATCAGAGGATTAAATTTTTATTAAAGGTTTTCGAAACACTCTGTTTTTCAACTGTGATTTTAGTTGTATCTCAAAGATCATAAATTTATGTTAGTTCTATATTTTATCTCTTTAAATATAATCACAAAAATCTTATTATGGATAGTAGACTTGAAGGTGTTGCTACAATCATGCCACCCTTCTTTAATGGTGTTAATTATTATCAGTGGAAGCGTAAAATGAAAATTCATTTAGAGTGTATGGGATTTGATATCTGAACTGCTATAGAGACTAAGTATAAGATTCCAGAAACTAAGAGAACTACTTGGGATGAACCTACTAAAATAGCATATAATAATAATTGTATATCAATGAATGCCCAGTATTGTTCTTTAAGAGATGAAGAGTTTAATCTTATATCTGCTTGTAAAACTGCTTATGAAATTTGGGATACCTTGGGTATTTCTCATGAAGAAACAACCAATGTTAAGGAAATGAGATTGAATACCTATACTATTGAGTATGATAATTTTAAAATGAAGCCTGATGAACCTATCTATGACATGTATCTTAGGTTCAATGTGATTTTCAACACTATGAGCTGACTTCAAAATGTTTATCCTGCAAAAGAACAGATCATGAGAATATTAAGATGTCTGCCAAACAGATGGAGAGGCACATCAGTTTCAATTAGTGAATCATTTGATATTGGTTATTTACCTAATAAGTAATTAATTGGTAAGCTTTTGATGTATGAAGAAGAACTGAAGGTAAAAAAGGAAGAATATGATGAACCAAAAAGGAAGTCAGTGGAATTTATGTCTACTGCCTCAAAAGGAAAGGACATGGAGAAAGTTCACATACCTACTGAAAACTCAACATGTGAAAGTTCAGATTCTGAAAGTGATTCAGAGATGGATCAGATAGCCAGGAGATTTAAGAAGTTCTATAGGAAGAAGAAATTATTCAGAAAATCAAACTAAAAAGGTAAATATGACAACAAAGGTCACTGGAAGAAATATTGGAAGAAGTCTAATAAGAGTGATGAGATTGTCTGTAATGAGTGAAAAAAGAAAGGACACATTAAGGTTGACTGTCCAAAGATAAATTCCAAAAATAAATATTACTACAAGGACAATAAGTTCAAGAATGCATTGAAAGAAACTTGAAGTGATTCATAAGACACTTCAAGATATTATAATTCTACAGAGGATGAAGACTCTCACAAGGCTAACATGTGTTTTATGAAAAACACATCTAAGGTAACACTGGACACTCATGATTCAAATTCATATTATTCTGGAATTGATTTTGATTCTGAATCTGAAAATATATCTAGTGAAGAGTTATTTTAATACTTTAATATGCTAGAAGAAACCTATAATGAATTGAGGGACAAGTATAAATCTTTAAATAAAGATTATGCTCTAACCAGTTCTGTTAAATCTGCCCTTGATATAGAAAAGGAAAATAATGCTCAATTACTAAAGGAGAATACTGAACTAAAATTTTCTAATGAGAAATTAAGGAAGGACTTAGAGAAATTCAAAAATTGAAAGGGTACGCTTAAAAAAATTTCGGAAAACAAGTGGCACCAAAATATACCACTGGAATAGGCTATCAGAATGGACAGAGACAGATTACTAAAACTAGATTTATTCCTAAATCTGGATAGAATGCTGCTAGTTCTAGTTCTGGAAATTCATATGCTTCAACTAGTTATTCATTTGGTTATAGATCAAATAAGGTTTATCTTTCAAAATATACCGATTTTGTAAACTATTTGAGACCCATAAGGCAAATATAGGTACTTAACACTTTGCTTGCTAACCTGTCTAGACCCAAGAAAATCTGGGTACCAAAATCATTTTCTATTTAAACCTATTTTGTAGGAGACTTGCTTGAAGAGTTCTCATTAGAAGGTATGGTACATAGACAGTGGATGTTCAAGGCATATGACGAGAGATTACTCATGCTTTAAGAACTTAATCAATGTTGATGGAGGCCATGTCACCTTTGGTGATAACTCTTAAGGAAAGATCATCGTCCTAGGCCAGATTGGTAACACTAATTCAGTTCTAATTTCCAAAGTTTTATTTGTTGATGGACTTGAATATAACTTGTTAAGTATTTCTCAATTGTGTGATGATGGTTTCAATGTTAAATTTGAAAATTATTCATGTAATGTTTTTTATTCTAAAAATGTTTTAGTATTTTCTGCATTGAGAAATGAAAATGTTTATAAAGTTGATTTGAATTCTTTAGCTACACAAAATATTACTTGTTTAAATGATTTTCATAAAGGATCATGGATTTGGCATAGAATAATAGGACACTACAAAATTCATTCACTTAGAAAACGGACTAGGAAGAACTCAGTTAGAGACCTACCTAAGCTTGAATTCCCACCTGATAAAGTTTGTAATCCCTGTCAAAAGGGAAAGCAACATAAAGTTTCTATTAAATCAGAGAAAGAAGTTTCAACCTATCAACCTCTTGAGTTGGTTCACAAGGTGTTTTTTGGAACTTATATAGTTTCTTGTTTAAATGGGAAGCACTATGTCTATGCCTTAGTATATGACTTTTCTATATATACTTGGGTATACTTCTTAGCTCCCAAAAGTGAATCTTGTTCCTATTTTGGAAAATCCTCCAAGTTTTTAAAAAACCATAGTGGACTTAAGATTAAGACCTTGAGAATTGATCATGGTCATGAGTTTGAAAATCATGAGTTTGAATCTTACTGCCCACACAATGGCTATAATCACAACTTTTCTGCCCCTAGGACACCTCAGTAGAATGGTGTAGTAGATCGATGAAATAGAACCCTTCAAGAAATTGCAAGAACTATGCTAAATGAATATGATCTGCATATTTATTTTTGGGTTGGGGATATAAATACAGCTTGTTACATTATTAATAGAGTCTTGATCAGAACTGTTCTTAAGAGGAGGCCTTATGAATTGTGGAATATTAGGAAACCAAAAGTTAGTTATTTCAGAGTTTTTGGTTGCAAAGTCTTTATTGTCAATACTAACGATAATCTTGAAATGCATTCTTCTAAAAGTGATGAAGGAATTTGTTTTAGGGTATTCAATTACTAGAAAAGCCTATAGAGTTTTTAATAAAAGAACCAAGTGTGTGGAAGAATCTGTTCACATAAAATTTGATGAAACTAATCCACATGAACCTAAACCTTCCCATGAAAATCTGGAAGAATATTTGTATGTTTTGAACCTTAATGACAAATATAGTGACCCTGTTGTTAAGTCAACCAGCTCTAGAAATGTTCCAAAACCTACTTCTGATGAATCCAAACATAGAAAAGACCCTGAAATTTCTAGTCCCACCTTCACTAGATCAAATGGATTCTAAAGAATCATTATTTAGATGTTGTTGTTGGTAATCTTGATATAGAGACATAAACTAGATATTCTCTAAGAAACCAGGTTGAACATCAAGGCTTTCTTTCATAGATAGAACCTAAAAATATCAATGATGCAATCAATGATGAATTTTGGGTAATGGCTATGCAAGAAGAGTTAAATCAATTTGAAGGAAACAATGTCTGGGAAATGGTAGAAAGACATAAGGACGCCTTATCCATAGGCACTAAATGGGTTTTCAGAAACAAGGTTGATGAATCAGGAAATATAGTTAGAAACAAAGAAAGGCTAGTTGCAAAAGGATATAGTCAAAAGGAAGGTATAGACTATGAAGAAACTTTTGCACCTGTAGCTATATTAGAAGACATTAGGATATTACTTGCCTATGCTGCTAATCTGAATTTCAAGTTATATCAAATTGATGTCAAAAGTGATTTTCTAAATGGTTTTATAATTGAAGATGTTTTTGTTGAACATCCACCTGGATTTACAAACCCCCATTTTCAAAATCATGTTTTTAAGATTTCTAAAGACTTTTATGGTTTAAAACAGGCTCCAAGAGCTTGGTATGATAGACTTACTAATTTTCTTATTTCTAAAGGTTTTACTAAAGGAATTTCAGATACAAATTTTTTTTAAAGAATTTCTAATTATAATTTGATTGTACAAATCTATGTTGATGATATTATATTTGGATCTTCTAAAAATTCTTTATGTATTGACTTTTTTAAAAGTATGCAAAACAAATTTTAAATGAGTTTAATGGGAGAACTCATGTATTTTATTGGCTTTCAAATTCTTCAAAATAAATATGGTGTTATTTTAAATCAAAGTAAATATAAAAAAGATCTTTTGAAAGAGTTTGGTTTGGATAGTAATAAGGGAAGTGATACACCTTTGAGTACCACCTTTAAATTGGATGATGATGAAACTGGGAAATCATTTGATCAAACCAATTATAGAGGTTTGATTGGGAGTCTACTTTACCTTACTGCTAGTCAACCAGATATCAGGTTCAGTGTATGCATGTGTGCAATATTTCAAGATAATCCTAAAGAATATCATTTACTTGATGTTAAAAGGATTTTCAAATAACATAAACATACTACCAATTTAGGTTTGTTTTATCCAAAAGGAAAATCCTTTGTCTTAATGAGTTATTCAGATGCTGACTTTTCTGGTTGCAAGTTAGATAGGAAGTGTCACGACCCGTTCTCGGGACCCATGTCGTGACTACCCCAAGCCCGCCTTCCATAGGCCAGGGGATGGAGACTAGCAACAAAGGCGTAAATCCAAATAAAAAGGGAAGGCATTTCCTTTATAAAAGTAAACAACACAATAGAGTACAAGAGGAATCTAACACTAAGTAAAGTAGTAAACAAGTGTGCTGGAAATACAAAGGGGCTGGAAATAAAAGCCCAACAAAAAGGTACAGCTACAACTGAAAGTAAAGTACAACTCAAGGACAACAGTTGAAAGGTGACAAGCAGCACCTAGATCGTCCACCATGGATCCTACCTGAAGGGTAGGTACAGATGTCCTCCACAGCACTCTGCGTCCATCTGTCTCCTCCAGGTACCGACTCGTCGTGAAATCCACCTCCGGGTACCAACTCGTCGTGAGATCCTCATGCGGGTACCATCCAGCTCTACAAGACTCATCCACGATCAGTGATGTCCGTCGCCTGCAACCAACACAACATAGTGCGGGCGAATCCCGTGCAAGGGTGAGTATATGATACTCAGAAGGGACCATGAGACCCCCGTACATCTCCCTGAATCCACAAAGGATAAACCACAAAGAAAAGATACAATCACGAATAACAACTAACTCTACTTAGGTATATTCCCATACGTATACCTAAGTCATTAAATCCATTTCATCTCCAACTCACGAGCTCATGTACAACCCAGTCCACAGAGGAGAACACAACTCAGTCCACACAAGAGAACACAACAAATCCACATAGGAGAGAAAAACGCAGTCCACACAGGAGAACACTTTATGTCCACAAAGGAGAGCACAACATAGTCCACACAGGAGAAAACTAAAAGTCGACATAGGAAAGCACCACAAAGTCCACAGAGGAGAATAATATAAGTTCACTCAGGAAAACACAACTTAGTTCACACAGGAGACCACTGCAAGTCCACGAAGGAGAGCATAACACAGTCCACACAGGAGAACACTAAAAGTCCACAGAGGAGAGCACCACACAGTCCACATAGGAGAATACTACAAGTCCACATAGGAAAACACAACTCAGCCCACACAAGAGAGCATAATCCAATCCACACAGGATATCAAGTCAATCACATCGAAGATAATGATTAAAAGTCAATACTCATCTCACACAGGTATACTTCTTCGTAGGGTGATAGAGATGATCAGATATATCCACTGATTCATCTAAGTTGGGACCCATGTAGGATACTAAACCATCTAAGCTGTCGGACCCACATAGGATACAGACCAGCTAATCTGCCAGACCCACATAGGATAGCAAGAACAGAGTCAAACACTGCCACACCCACGTAGGATACAAAAACAGTAGTCATCATCGTCAAACCCACATAGGATTTCAGTACGGTCTTCATCGCTGCCGAACCCACGGAGGATTTCAGTGCAGTCTTCATCGCCATCGAACCCACGGAGGATTTCAGTACGGTCTTCATCACAACCGAACCCACAGAGGATTTCAGTGCAGTTTTTATCGTCGTCGAACCCATGGAGGATTTCAGTATGGTCTTCATCACTGCAAAACCCACAGAGGATTTCAGTGCAGTCTTCATTGATGTCGAACCCACGGAGGATTTTAGTGCAGTCATCATCGTCGTCGTAGTCGCAACCAGCTCTAGGGTTTCCGGACACAGCATGCTCGTTTCCGGGAGGGTCCTCTCCACGAGCCAAAGGGGGGTCGATACATCAACTGACCCGTAGTCTAGGGTTTATGTATCCCAAAGTTCCATCTCAACAAAAGGAACTCAACGCGATAGACGGCGCGTCAATCGGACGCCCGGCCTGAGAGTTATTGGATTTTTCGTTCCAGGCCCGGTTGGTTTTTAAGTCAAAACCAACCCGACCACACTCCAAGGGGTTATGGGGAATGATAAAAGGAGGGGGCTCATGTGGGCCCCACCACTCTTTTATTCTCCCAAGGGATGTTTGCAACCCAAATTCCACACAAAGGATAAAACTACATAGAAGAAAAATAAAATTGGAATACAATTTTATTTTATTCTTCACTTAAACCTCAAATTTTAAACAACTCCTCCTGAGAAAACACACCTTCTGAAAAGGACTTCTCATGTAATTACTAGCACTGCGGTTCCATCGGTGCCCTCGGATTTTGATTCTGAGCAATGGTTCAAAAGTTAGAAAAACCTGTTCGTTCGTTCACTGAACTTACCCGAGCTAAACTTCAGAAATTGATTCCAGGCAAACCGGGCCTCTAAATCAGGTGTCGTCTGAAGCCACAGTCTCGTAAAATTCCAAAACAATTAACAAAAAGTTTTCCTTGAAATTTCCGGGTCTTTACAGGAAGAGCACATCTGGAACATGTCATCTTTTAGGAAAGTCCCTGGTATCTTGGTGTAGAAAGAAACAGAACTCTATTGCATTGTCTATTGCTGAAGCATAATACATTACTGCTGGAAATTGTTGTGCAAGGATTCTATGGATGAAAAACACCCTGTTGTACTATGGATATCAATTTAGACATTTGTATATAAATTGTGATAACACTAGTGCAATTACAATCTCTAAGAATCATGTGTCTCACTCTTGGACCAAACACATTGATGTCAGACATCACTACTTGAGAGATCCTTATCAAAAAGGTGATATTTCTCTAGAATTTATTGACTCTGAACATCAATTAGATGATATCTTCACAAACCCCTTGTGCTTTGAGAGATTAGATTTTATTAAGAAAGAGTTAGGTATGATTGATCAGTGAAACCAATCAGTGAAATCGATCAGTGAAACCGATCTGTGAAACCGATCAGTGAAACCGATATTTTGTTATCGTGTGTATCATACAGTGTTCAACACTTTTAGTGTTTATCAAAACGAAATTGTTTTATTTAATCAATATTATATTTAATATTGAAACCCTAAATGATAAATTTAATGACCCACAGCTATTTCTGTTCTCAAGAACTGCGACTTTCCATCTCTTACTGAACCTTAACTTTTCTGAAACATGAACCTCATGAACCACTTAAACCTATAGAACCTTTTAAAATCCCTAAAACCATTCAAACCTTTTAGACCTCCAAATGGGAAAAAAGCGACAATGCAAGGAATCTGAAGGTTCCTCTCCTGTGAAACGCCAACAAGGAGAATCGAGGAGCACGACTCAAAGGTTAGTGAACCCGGAGTTGGAAACTCGGGTGGTTACAGCTGAAAAGGAAGTAAGTTACAAATGGTTGTTAACCAGTAAGTCTGCTCTTTTAAAAGTTTTAGAAATTCAAGGATGGAAAAACTGGTTCTGCGATAACAACTGAGTCTTCTACCGAAAGCTTGTGCATGAATTTTATCTGAACTTAACTATGGTATTAGATGGAGCAGAAGCTGCAAGATTATCTTCAATAGTCAAAGGGAAGAAGATATCTATTTCATCAAAAGAATGGGCTGAGTGTTTGGGAGTACCTCATAAAGGTAGACATGAAGATTATTCTAGTAGTATTCCTCCTACCACTAAATATTTTTCATATGAACTTGCTCTGGAGATGATGACTGGAAATTCTGAATCCAAAATAATAACAGTTGTTGAGTTATATTGTGAAAGTAGAATTTTGTTTAATTTTATTCAGCACGAAATCTGTCCCAGAAAGGGTGATTTTGCTTCTGCAAAATATCAGGATGTTTTCCTATTTTTTCTATTTCTAAATCATTAGAATATCAACTTGTGTAGATATATTACTATCCATATTTATGAGATGGTGAAGCCATCCAAGAATGATACAACCTTGTTCTACTCTAAGCAAATCTCTTCTATGTTAACGTTTTGGGCTGTGTTGAAGATGGAGATGAGTGTATCTCATCCAGTAGTAGTTTTTGTATTAAGAAGGATATCTGAAAAAGAATGAAAATAAACTGGAATCCATAGAAGAAGGCATGGGTTACTGATGAAGATAAGTTGTGAGACTTCATTGATCCTTATGACCATCCTATAAGACCAAAGGGGATGAGAGACCCTGGTTTAAAACCGGATGAAGAAGTTGTTTATTATGATGAGGAAGAGGAGACCGAATCTCTTAAGGAAACTGGATAGTCAAGTATGAAATGAAAGGGGGTAGATAAGGCTTATGATGATGTGAATACTGAAAAAGAACCTGAATCACCTCTTGATGAGAGGAGTGATACTGATACAGTTAGTCCTATGAAAAGAATAATGGAATTTGGACCAGCTAGTCCACCTCTCAAGTTACATGAGTCAGAACCTCTTCTAGCTGATGACAAAGAAGATGAATCTGAGGAATCAGATTCCAAGGAGTACAAATCTAGTAGTAAATATAGTACTGATGAGACCTTGGTAAATATTAATGGTTATTATGAAAATAGTGGTGATGATGACGGTGATGATGATGGTTCCAATGATGATGATGGTGATGAGGAAAATGTAAATGATGATGGTGATGATGAGGATGGAAATAATGATGATGGTGGTGATGATGATGTTGTTATTTGACCAGTAGATGGTCCACATGTGATCCAAGATGATCCAAAACCACAACAAGTTGAAGAAGAAGTTGTACCTGAGTCTGAAAGAACAATGTAGACAGAGATTGATGTAGGTGAATAAATATCACATAAAAATTCTTTAAAAGCTGATTTTGTAAATCCCCAGTATACCTCCTGTAAATCTGCATGGGAAAAACACCCAGGTTTTGCTGTTCTTGGTTTGGATTATTTAGAGGAAGAAGAAGAAGAAGGGGTGCACAAAGAAAGGGAATGTTTTTCAGTTAAGGATAGTCTAGTTGCTGAGAATGAGCAAGTGACAGCAGAAAGACCTAGTCCTTCAGTTTCTCAATCAGATTTAGATAGATTTAAAGATGAGTTGCTCTATGAAATTAGAGAGACAATGAAAGAGAAAGTATCTCATCCTCCTTCTCCTTCTTCTCTGAATTTATTGGAGGATGCTATGGATGCTATAACTCAAAGGGTAGTAATAATTATCAAGCCAGACCAGTGCAATACTAGTGAATTGATTGGCAGACACATCACCTCTCTAAATCAAGCACTCATTGATTTAGGCACTGACTTAGTTTCTCTATCATGATAATTTAGAACAAGAATCTCTAGTATAATGGAAGTATTGAGAAATTTGATAGAACATCTGAAGATGTCATATTAAAGAAAGTTGAAGGTTGAGATAACTCAGGTTATTGCTCAAGCTATCTCCTCCAAAGTGACCAATATTACTGGTCACGAGATCAATTCTTTAAAGGATGTTATAAAATAAGAGTAAGCTGCACTTGGATAGATTTTGGATTTGGACTCATTGAAAAGGATGAAAGAAAACATTGATCATATTCACATGATGGTGAAGCATTATTCAGCTGATTCTACGAAGGCTCAGAAAGAGATCAAAGAAAAATTGGATCACTATTTCTCTAAAATCTATACCATGAATGAGTTGAACCATTAGATTAAAGTCATGGATGACAATTTGCAGATTCCACCAGTCACTCAATCCTTTAAGGCTCAGGTACATTAGTTGAAATATTTTACTCCTACATTAGAGATCTTCCTGTAAAATAAAGATGATTTTGAAAAGGACATGAAATATGGTGGTGAAGTCATTCAAGATTTTATGAATCTGCTCAAACCCTATATTCACGTGAAAGCTAAGGCAATTGTTTATCCTACTACTGAGCCTCTCAGTCCATCCACTATTGCTCTTGGTCAGTTATCAGTTACTCAAGCTCTTTCTAATATTCATCCAGTATTTCAGAATCCTCCTTCAACAAGATCTTCTACTCAACCTCAAGTGACCCTAGCACCTTTTCTGTTTCCAGCTGGAGTCGTCATGCCTCCTCTCTCCATCCGGCCAGATCAACCTTCCTCCAAGCCACCCTCTGGGCCATCCATTACTCCATCTACAGACAGCAAAACTCCTCTTCATTCCATGAAGTATTCATGCCTGTAATTTTTGATAGGGTGTCTTTTATGTGTTTTTCCTTTTATTGTACCTTTTTCAGTGGTTATTTCAATGGACCTTTATTCTGTTTTCTCTCCCTTCTCTCTATTTCTTTTTTGATAATTCCAAAGGGGGAGAACATGCATACAGTCAGACTATATGAAGTAAGGGGGAGAAATGATGATAGCTTAAATTCTCAATTTGTTTATGATCTGGTTCATTCTCTAATGATCTGTTTATCTTTGGTTATATATTTTGTTTACATAGGGGGAGAATACTGAATGTTACATACATTCTTCTATTTTCTTTAATGCCATAGATTAGTGATTATCAAAAAGGGGGACATTGTTGAACCCTCTGTGAAATGGTTATTTTAATAATCACAAATCATTGTTATTTCTACTTATATGTAAATTTAGTCAATTATTCATTCGGCTCTTAATGTGTTTATATATGATTAATCTTGTCTACATATGTTTATTTATGATTATTTATGGTTTTCTATTGACCTAGAAGTGTCTTGGATTGAACAGACACTTGGTGCGTATTTCATGATTTTGACTCACTGTTAGTTATCTTCTTGAGTCACTAATGACAACGGTCCAACCGATGTAGAACTGTCGCACAGATGAAGAATGGTCGCACTGATGTAGAACGGTCGCACCGATGAAGAACAGTCGCACTGATGACAATGGTTGCACTGATGACAATGGTCACACCGATGACAACAGTCCCACCGATGACAACTGTCACATCGATGAAAACAGTCGCACTGTTGACAACGGTCTCACCGATGACAATGGTCACACCGATGACAACAGTCGCACCGAAGAAGAATGGTCACGCTAATAATCAACTACTGAAACCGATGTGGTTCAAATGACCTACCAAAAGCGATGCTGGTCATATGACCCACCGAAACTGATGAAAATTCAAAATGACTTACCGATCTCATGACTCACCGATAGTCATGAAAACTGTTTGAACTTTCTACTAACCCTTTTAATTCCAAGGGTCATATTTTCTTAGTAAAATTCACCTCCTATTAATTAATTTTTCTTGTTGGATTTTAGGAAACTGTACCTCGTACCTATAAAAATTTAATGATTCTTTTTTCCAGATCTCAAGGAATAAAAAAGGAAGATCTGCAGTAAAAAGGGAGAGCTGAACGAAAATAAAAATATACACGAAAGAAGACGCACGTGTGTGAAGTCCTAGGGAACACAAGGAAAACATGAAGAACAACTGTAAAAACCAGAGAGCCAGAAGTAGATCTTTCAGATGAAACATACACAAAGACAAGTAGTGGTGCCTCACTGAAAATCATATGCACAAGTCTAAATAGTTGCAGCTGAGATGAACAATGATACTCTGTTTTGAGTCATCCTCACTAGAAAGGACTTGACTTCCATCTGCAACATCAAAACGAGTCCAGAGCATATCTACAATTATTCAGAGATTTATAAACTCTATTATTTCCACTGTCGTATCCCTTTGCATAACAGTCTGAGTAGTGTGTGTGTACATCTGTCTACAATAGATACACATTGACTCCTGATCTGAACTGGAGGATATTAAATCCTCACACCAATAATTCTACACCTTCTTGTATCCCACTGTGAGTTGTGGAAGAGATCAAGTGTTACCTGAAGAGCCTGAGAGCTATTTCTATTGTTTTTTCCATGTAGAACTATGTGAGAGGTCTTAGGACCTGAACAGTCTCTGTACTGTTGTCTTTCCCTGATCCAGGGTGTGGATCAAGTTTATATAAATTGGTTGAGAGGAATAAGTATTAGAATGAGACTGAACCTATTGGTTATATCTTCTATGCATCTTAAATTAAGTTTAAATTTTTATATATATATATATTGTATTCTGATGCTATTTACTTTGAAATAAAAATTTATTTTAAAGTCACTCAGATAGTTAAATTAGCAAGTGTTTGTAACTTCTATTAATCATTATATTAGCTTCAAAAACTAATCTAATCCTCTAATTAAATTATGTGAGACCTAATAAATCTTTTGAGAATCTAACTGAACCTTTACAGCTTTACAATTTCACTATAGTTTAACTTGTTTTTAAATTGGTTGATATTAAGAAAAATATTTTAACAAAAAATTTAATTAGAACTTAATTCACCCCCCCCCCCCCACTTGAGTATCCACTCCGACCAACACTAATAATGTTATACATTTTGTTTCAATGATTTTAGAGATATGTATCATCAATATGTTAGAATATTGTGTTAACTTCTCTAGAGATGTTGTGATTCTACCAAAGGATGGAGAACGTTATATTTGTGATATATGGGATAAAGAGAGATATAGGGTTAATAAAATAAATATTTCTAGACTATTTGAAATGTTTATTCGAGTTAGAGAATCATTACATGAACCTTATATTTTTACTCTATATATCCATGTAGTTATGGTCCCAGGATGTGAGTTGACTACTTTGGGTGAATAGTTATTGACAAATTTTGATAATCTATTAAAAAGTAAACAACCTATGTTAACAATGAATAGTGAAAATAATTCCTGGTATTTGTTTGAAATGGTCTTCCAAAATATCCAACTGAAGATAATTCATTATATTTAGGAGACAAAGATTGAGAATAAGAGGAATAGTAATGAAATGAAATATATAATTTCCATGGATGAAGAATTAAAGTTTACTTTTAATACATCTTTTGATGGAATTCTGAAATCCCATGAGAATGTATCATTAATCACTTCTACCTCCACTGCTTCACCTACAATGGATGTTTATCATAATAAAATTGGGGATTTTGAAGAAGTTGCAGTTGTGTCCAGTGCACCTACTAGTGGAGAACCTATAATACCTTTAGAGATTTTGGGAATGTTGTATAATACTACTAAGCATGTTCACATGATGATAATGTGTTTTTCCAAGGATATAAATTCATACCAAGAAAAAACAAAAAAAATCCATGAAATAATATCTCTCAATGAATTATTCCAATCATTCTAAGGATGAAAAAGTCAAATTTTGTGATGAGAATTTTAGGATACCACTAGTTTCATAGGCCTTTAAGGAACAAGTAAAACATATTACAGAAATGACCCGTATGCTAATTCAGCTTATGGAAGAAAAATTTGATTTATTTAGTTCCATGGATATAGGTAGTATAACTATAATGGAAATCATCAATCCAATGAATCCCTTTAATCATGATCATAGTATGTCAATTATAGTTCAAGAGAACCTTCATATTACCTAACATGTTACTTTTAGACCCTGAGTAACTTGGGATCCAACGACACCTCTTCTTTTAAAATTTCATCCTTTCCCTCTTCATCCTGCTCATGTTATGAGAAAACTCATGATGGTTGTTGTTATTGGGTCGTGAACTACTCAATATATAGCTGGAATCCCATATGTTTTTGCAACTACCTTTTTTATAGATTCTACAGACCTAGATAAATCAACTACCAAAGATATAGAGAAATCCAATGATAAAAGGAAAATCACTAGTGGAACCTTTTTCCAACTCATAGAATGTTATTGGAATAGATATTTTTTATGGGAGTATTTTTCATGTAATATATTTTTTATTGTAATCTTGTGGTTAACATTTGAAAATCTTCATTTAGGATTTATTGTACTTATATTCATATTTATTTCCCCCTTCACTTTCCATTCGATTGCTAAATATTTACCTTTTTTATAATAATAAAAGTTTGAAAAATATAATGGGATATTTATTTTTGAAAACATAATGAGTCAGAATCAAATATGACCCTACCAACTCGCGTCACCACCAAGAAAGTTATCTGACAAAGTATGAGACACTTCCAAAAATGTTACACTATCAGGGATTTTATACCACCAAAGTGAAATTTTGGAAAAGTATGAGACACAACCAGCCTGACCTACCACCAGAAGGACGATCTACCATTATATGACTCACTACTAGAGGACTGACAAGAAAAATGGAATTTAAGATTGGTATAAGACATTGCAAGGTTCTGTCTCATCACCATTCATGAAATTTGGAAAATTATATACTGATGATGTCATCAGACCTAAGACACCAATATAGTCTAAGACACCAGTAGTCTAAGTCACTACCACTATTTATTTTATTTATTTTCAATTAAATTAATCTAATGGATTTAATATGGATTTCTATCCCAACTATATGTTAATGATTACCTCTTAAATAATAAATAGACTACATTAAAGAGAATATAATACATTCAATTTGAGTAATAAAATATGATCTAGATATTCTTGTTGCTAAAACTGATAAATAACAAGCAGACTTCTTCTAATACCAGCACATAGAAAGGAAAAAATGAGTTCAAATAAATCCACTAAAAGGATTTACCCATACATGATAGAGATGAACCTGATTGTAATTTCAAGAAGAGATTATCTACATCATGAATGAGATGGATAAAGAATAATAAACATTTATCAACTTCCTATAGTCAAGAACAATAGTCTAAAACTCATTGTTATACTAATGTTTCTAGAGAACCAAAAACAAGTTGTATCTGAAAATATGTTAATGGAGTCTTGAGAAACCCTACATACAGACTGACCACTTCTACTGAAGTACCAATAGAATCCTACCAAAGCTACAATTCCGGAATTCTGTTGTGTGTTTTTATTTTTCTTTAATTTGATGTTATTCATTAAAACTAAACATTGTTTTAAACTATAAAAAATATATATACATTGATAGATAATCATATTTAGTGTTTTTATAAGATTTTAATTTTGTAAATGGATTTCAAAGGGTTGAGTAATATTTTATATTATTTACCCAAAACATAATCAATTTTATAAGAATAATTTTTAATGATTGGATCATATAATGGTCAACTATTTTGGTTAACTAGTTCATTTTGAAAATAATTCGGGGAATCTATTTTAATCCATTTTGATCATATATTTATATTTAGTAATCAATTCACCAACCTCTTGAGATACTCAATCTGACAAAAAATACAGGATATATAAGTCAAATCCCATCAATGAATGTGATATATTTTCATGAATGATATCATTAGGGAAATTATTTAAAGGGGTGATATAAAAATATTTTAAATTTTGATGCAACATTATATAAAGGATCCCTAAAAACTATTATCACATTATAGGAATGTAGAGAACATTGTTAATATAGATATGTATATGTTAGGTTCTATCTAATATATGTACATATATATCTCTATATCTCAATGTTACTCCGTATGATGTAAATTTTTGGATTATATACCATGGTGTTAAAATAAGCAGAAATTTTATAATGGTTATTAAATCTTATAAACTTCATTTTTTACAATAGTTCCTTATGTTCAATAACCCCAAATAAGAAAAAAATATTTTTCACTAATTTATCATCATTGTTGAATGATAGAGTTTATTATTGTATATTATGTTTAGTTTCAGTATGGGCTACTATTAAACCCCAATAAACCCTAAGAGGGGAAGGGTAAATCAGGTTTTCAGAATTTTATTTTGATTCAACGATATTTTCATCATATTTTTGGGGACCTATAAAATCCATTACAGTGTATCACATATTCACCAATCATAGAGGTATAGTAATGTATGGTAGTAAACATTGAACATGACATGGTTTATTAAAAATTGATGCATACATGGAGAATATTTCAATGATGTACCAATTATATCTAAATCCATTGTGATTAACTATTTTTTGTAGATTAAAATTATTCCACCATTAACAATTAATTCTATAAGAACTTACTATATAATGTATTCAAGGATTGTAAACAGCTGCATGAAAGGCCCAAATAGGATCTTTGATATCACTAAGAGGAGGATTTCTGAATCTATTATTATTGTTTTTTTATGTATTCTTTCTTATGATACAACCTTCTATTCCTATTAATGATTTATAAAAAAATTAAAATAAAATCACATTAATAACCACATGAAAATAATAATTTAAAATGTTTACTCCTCAATAGGGGTAGCTCGTCCATGGCATGATTTTTAAATTATCTAGTACGACACAATCCATTATAAATATCCTCTTTTGAGGTTATAATAATTAGGGAATATCCTTACACTTTTGTTTCACTGTTATCAAAAGTAAAGTGTATATTCCTTCCACACAAATAATAATGGAAGAATGATTCTAAAAAAAGAAACATTCTCTAAGGGTCTCAGAATGTTGTTAATGTGCTACTTGTACAAACTTCACTTTTTTCCATCTTGAAAAACACTTCAGCATGTTTTTACATTTCAATAGTTATGAAGATCCTTCTTCTTTCCCCACCTGGATTTATTATCTCAAAAACATTATCTATTTAATCCGGAATTCCACTTCAACCATGATATTTCATGGATGAAAAAAAAAGACTCAATAAACTAGATTTTAGAATACCATATGGAATATCAATTAGAAACTAATTCTCCATCAATTATAACTTTTTCACATGAGAGTAGTCACACCTCCACACTCACACCTTCACACATTTTATAGGCTCACTAGAAGGTGAAATGGCAAGAACTAAAATTTATATTCCCTCCTTAATGAAAACTAGAACATTAAAAAACATAGTCAAAAAATTAATAATTTTATCCATTCACTACCTTCCATTAAAATTCATCAAAACTCAGTGAGAATCATGATTTTCTCCATGATTTTTAGAACAATAAAAGACCATATAAATTTCATAAATTTTTATATCAATATGAATCATTCCTAAAGAATTTCACTTCAGAAAAATGTCTTCTGCAATTTGTTCATCAGATATTTTTACGATCAGAATATATCCGTCAAAAATCTGTTGATACTGAATCATTCTTCTTGAAATCTATCCATCCTGAATCTCTATTTGCTAAATATTTTTTTGAATATATCATCCCCAAATTATTCCATATAGATTCTAAAAAACTTAAATTGATCTATTTATAATCCTTCAATTATAAATATATCATTCCTGATACTTTTATTCACAAATCATTTCATTGTGAATCTTTGAATCTTCAATTTTTACTTCCAAAATCATATAGTCTGGAATTTATCCCGCTATAATCTATTAATCTAGAATCTATCCATCTAAAATCAATCTATCTAGAATAACCCTATCCAAAATCATTCCATCAAAAATTTCTATGTCCTAAATTTTTCCCTCTTAAATTATTCCATTCAGAATCTATCAATCAAGAATCTATCTATCACAAATCTGGCCATTTTAAATCTACTTTTCCTTAATATGTATATCTTGAATCTATCCTTCCAGAATCTATCCATTTAGAATCATTGAATCCTAATTTAATTCATCCAGAATATGTTAGTCCAAAATCATTCCCTCTTGAATATTTCCATAGTGAATTCTTCCATCATGAATCTATTCTACTTTCATGAGAATTTTTTCGATATTTTTCAATTTTATACAAAAAGTATATTTTTTCATTTTCTAAATTCCACTAAAAACATTAAAAAGTGATATGATTTATGTTGACACAAAATAAATACAACAATTTCTAGTAAACCTATCTTTTCGACAATAATACATCCAAACTTAATCAAAAAACATTCAAAAAAAACATGTTTACCCATCGTGGTCCAAAAAATCTCCCCATTTGACTTTTTTATCAATAATGAATAAAAAATCACTAAAACTTATTAACTCAAGCTATGGATTATATATCAATAACTCTCAACCTACATGAGTGAAATTTCTGTTTGAAATGAGAATAATTATACTGAAAAACTATGATACATATATTTAGTGATCTATGAAACTCTTTCTTCCACACATTCTCAATAACTTATTCCTTAAAACATGAAAATTGTACACTTTTTCGAATAATAAAAAAGTTTCCAACATTAAATTAAACCAAATATTAAAATAGTTCCCAAATGATTAATTCACAACTTTTTCAAGTTACAATTTTCTTTGATTGTACACCGATATTCAACCCCATCTTATAAAACTTTTATTCAGAAATAGTTTAGGGAAAATATAAATAAATTATTCTATTGTCAGAAAAAAAAATCCATCTTCGGTTCATTCTTTTCCACATTCTATTTGATGATGTTATAATTGATATCAATAGGATTTGAATGATATTATTGTACTATAAATGTATTTATGGTTATAGGACATTGGTAATCACAACCCAATAATTTAATTAGCTTCAGTTCCACTAAAAAACTTCCAATCAAGCCTTCATATACATGGGTTGTGTTGAATCTTGATTACAAGAAACATACTCAGTATAAGCCATACTCAGAGTTACAAAATTTTAATTCATCCGATGAAGAATCACGTGAGTATCTCAAAAAACCAAGACTCCATGAGATTTGTATTCTTTCACCAAAACATTCTTCCAAAACAACATCAGTATAACCAAAAAAATAAAATTTCCCTAATATAAAATATTTTATAACAAAATTTGGTGTGCATTAGATGTATTTGAGAATTCATTTTCCTTCCATTATTTTATATTCTTTTGGATCACTTTGAAATCATGAAACCAATGTCAAAAAAATATTTTCCATTGAAGTCATTTGATATAATAAACTTCCAACCAACATACAATACTCCATCAGATCTACTTTCTTACCTACCATATATTGTGAAAACATTGTTGCTATGGAAATTCGGGTAGATATGGGTTTTAATTATCTATGAAAAACATCCCTAGATATTCCTTATCATATATCTCTTAAGATGTGAAAATATATTTCTTTATTTTTGAGATTTTTAAGATATGAAAAATTTTCATTTCATTGAGAATGTACATTTTAAATAACTTATTTTTCTCTTTGAAAAATATTACACACATTTTTTCATTATTCCATCAAAGATAATATTATCAACATAAATAATAAAAATATTGGAAACACTTTTTTTAGATATTTCAATCACTATTAGAATATATTTTATTGATGTTCAAATTCCTTAATAAATCATTACATTTGGAATAAGAATCTCCTAGATATTACTTATCACTATTCATTTTTTCATTCAACATACACATATAAATTTCATCTTCCCCAATTAAAAATCCACATGGTTGTTCAACATAAACTTATTCAACTAGTCCTGCATTAGGAAAATAACACTTAACATCCATTAAAAAAAGATTATAATCATGTTATTATATAATAGAAGGAATGTATATGATAGATTCTAATCATTCAAAAAGAGAGGAAGACTCATCAAAATCAATGCCCCTAATTTGTGAGAATCATTTGAAAACTATTCATGATTTTTTTCTTATCACATCATTATCTCCAGTGAACATGTTTTGGAACACCCACTTTGTAACGATCACATTTTTTTGTTTAATTTGGGTTTATTTTCTCATGTATAATTATTCTTAATCGGATCCAACTCTTCATTCATAGATTTTATCCACTATGAAATATTATAAGATTCATCGATATATTTTTTCCCTATTATTATATAGTATTACGTAAAAAATAATTTAACACTCTTCAAGGTTGAACAAGTTTATGTTTATCTCCAATTATGTTAGGAACTTCCATGTACATCATAAAACTATAATTTGATGTGTGATGTTGTTCCTCATTAATTGAGATAATATATTATAAATTTTCAGCATGTCCGATATTAAAATTTTTACAATATTTTAGAACATTTTAATGTTTTCCAATTGAAACCACCTAATACTCTGCATCTCGAACAGATTGTAAAACATTATTATTGTATATTCATGTATATTTATATTTAATATATCAAATATCATAAATATTTTTCTATTAAAAAATCAATATCTTCTACCATAAATAGTATATCTATGAATGATCCCATCAAAACCTAACTGATTAAACATCCCATGATTTCAACCAATCACTTTTATAATATGGGGACTACTAAATAACATTATGCAGTCTAAACATATTGTTTCATGGTAGAAAACATTGTAAGGATTCATATAAAAATTTTTAGGTAGAAAAAACAATTATGAACATAAACTATTATACTGATCGGTTGCCTCAAAAAATAATGAGAAGCATCATGATCAACCAACATCACTCACCTATTTCTACCAAACATCTATTTTCATATTACAAAAACAAAATTGTTCTTTAGTGTTTATGGTGATCTAAAATCAAGAAGAATTCCTTTTTAAATGATAAATCTAAACTCACCATTTTTATATTCTCTAATATTATGAGTCTAACAACATAAATTGTTTTCATTAGAACCCCACCTATTATAATTTTTTGAGTTACAATAAATATAAATAATCTTTATATATAACACAATAAAAGCATTATAAATGAAGAAATAATGAAATAAGAGGTATTTCTAGAAGATAATAAACTATACCATTGAAATAGTAACTTGACCTTTGGAATAGTAATGTAACCCTTACCAAATGTAAACCAAAATATTGAATAGTAATCTCACCAATGAATGTATAAATAAAATTTATCCATATTATTTGTGATAATAATATATAATTATATCATAGAATAATTAAATAAATATTTTAAAAATAATTAATTAAGTGTAAGTGTTTTTGTAAGTCATAAGACGTTAATTAAAATTTTATTATTAATATAATATATTAAAATAAAATAGTTTTTCATAAAATATATTCATATGTTAATGTTTTTACATTATTATGAGATAATTTTATTAGACCTTATTTAATTTGTTCAAAATTTTATAAAATTAGTTAAAATTTTAAAATTAGTATTTTTTTAGAGAAAAATATATTATTTAAAAAGTAATTTTCTCATATTTATAAAATTATTTTCATAAAATGGAGTTCATTTTTTAATTATAAAAACAATGAAATTTTTAGGGTTTTTTTGTATTTTTCTAAAATACATGAATTCTGTTGTAATTTGAAATATTATAATTTATGATAAAAGCTAAATACATGAATTATGGAGTCTAATGTGATGTATATTTTATGTAATACCAAAATCTAGAACCATACTTCATTATTTTATTATATATTCTGATAATGGTCAAACTATTCATAGTCATGGACCAAAATAATAAACTAATGAATTACAAAATGATAGAACACCCATCTCCTCCATTACAAATACCACCCCTGGCCACCACCTCTCCTCACACATCTAAAGCCTCGAGCCTTGTAAAAATTATTCTCAATTAACATTCAAAACCCCTCAGCACAACCTGGTGCTCTTGGTCACAACCGAATACATAAATATTTTCGCTAAGGTGGTTTTCAAGGAGGAGCAATTCAAGAGGTAAAATCCTCTTTCCTTTCCTTTTTATTTCATTTAACGTCATTTTCTTAATATAAACTCACCTCCCCTCATCCAATTGATATGATAACTGTATTAAATCATATATAATGAAATTTTAGTTTTATAATGTAATAATCCCTAATTTAAACCATCTCCTATCACTTTTATTTTATAAATGAAAACATTGTTCGTGAGGTGTTAGTTTATCGCCTTCAAGGAAGGAAAATTTTCATTTTCCATTAATGACTATATGTATCTTCATATAAATGGATTTATTTCTAGACCAAATTATATTATATGTATTATATATTATTTAATTTCCTAGAATCATTATATATACATGACATTAAATAATAAAAGAAAACAAGTTCACTATGAGCGAAACCCGCCAAAAATTATCCAAATTATTGTCACCAAAATATAATCTAATGATTCATCATCACCCAAAATAACCAAATGAATTATGGGATCATTTAAAATTCTATACATTCATTAATTACTTGTCACATTAATTATGGATTTTTATTTACGTTTGACATAAACTTTGATACTCATATAAAAGAGAACCAATCATGAAAACATAGAAAACTAGCACTCCCAAACGATGAAATCGAACAATATAGATCATCAAAAGGAACAAAATTTAAATTAATAAAATTATAATATATGAATTAAATGTATTATAGGTTCTTAATTAATAAATTAATGTATTTAATCTGATTATCTAGGACAATAAGATCAAGTGCAGAACTGTTTCATACATAATGTAACAGATTCTACCTGAACATCCATATTTCCAGAAGGTTGTGTTTTATCCATTTTTACCGAATATAAATCTTCCTTATTTATATGTAATTATTAAAAATTATGTTTATATATTCTGAAATCATGTAACCAGATCATGCAATCCATCTTTGATGGGTTAATGCTTGTTTAAATAAGGCCCCATCTAAAATTGTGAGAGAAAGCAAACCCGATTCAATGTAACATTATTATTTCATTCCTGAATTCAACTACACTACAAAATCAGGATTAATACAAAATTGATTCTCTAAAATTACTCAATTTTTCATAAAAATATATACTGTTTCATTTCTTGTTTTATACAAAAAATAATTATTTTTTCATTTTAATAATTCATTAATATTTTTCCTAAAAAAACTAAAATGTCTTATTCATAAAGATTCTTAAACACTATTTTTACTTGAATTCAGTTACATTTTACATAAATTATCATTATATAAGACTTATCTCTTTATTAATGTCTAGTTTTGTTTTAAATCCTTTCCTTCATGAAAACAATTATTATATTCTTTTTATGCCTTTTGACTTGATTTTGACACCAAATTATTTCAATGTGTAATCCTTATGCTCTATTCCTTAGGTAGGATTCGTCATGTAGAACACATATTCATGAAAATATTATGATGGGTTCACCTCTCTATCTCTCCAATACACTGGGTATTGTTTAATATCATTAGATTTCATGCACAACAGTCTTGGTGGTTAGCCTTGACTCATGCAACATGCGCAATGGTCATGGTGGTTAGCCTGGAATCGTACTCCACCATATGCTCTAATCCTTAAATCATTATAAATTCATGTTTTATGTTTCCACCATAGTAGCATTGTTCCTTGATTATACAATCCCATATTCTATATTTTATGATTCCAAATGTTTATTCACATTCCATGCATTTTTATATCATTATGTGATGACTTCTAACCCATGTACTATGTTTTTTTACTATAGTTATTTCCTTAATGGTATTTTTAGCTCAACCCTTTATTAATATATCCCCCAAGTTATCCTATATAGATGAAAAATATTAATTGATGATGGGTTCTCTATATGGATGTTTAAAATGAAGATGTATTATTCTATGTTTTTTTGTTTTATGTATCTAATCTTATAAAGACACTATACATTTTTATCATTGGTTAGTTTTGAATGTATAATTATTCTTAAAATCATTTAATGATATCTGTAAATGGACATGGTCTACATAGATGGTATTGGTGCAATTTCTAGTTAATTTTCAAGATTTTGAATAAAACACTTTTGTATGAACCATGGGGATGATACTAAGTATGGGAAACCAAACATGACTTTTTATTATAGAGTATGTGTTCTTTAAATAAATATATCACTACATAGATAATAAAAGTTGACATGGTTTTGGAAAAGATGTACCTAGGAGTAATAACTGTGGCTAGGTGTTCCAGGCCTAACTCATTGTAATATGGAACACAACAACTGGACTTACTGTGTGCCTGATTTGACACTATCATGGGATATGCTTTGTTAAATTAATAATATCATTACAAAACCATATTAAGGGAAAACAAAATGTGTATAAAAAAATATGTGAGGAAACAAATCACGGATACCCTATATTAAAACCAATGGAATAACATGTTAGGATATAATTTTCCATTACTCGTTTATCCATTTCTATTTAATTTTTTCTCTTCTTATTATTATATATGAATTCAGGTACCTAATAAAATTTTATTTCTCTTAGATAATGTTTGGAAATAGAATAACTCGTTCCAACCATCAATATGATAGGAAATGTGAAGATTTACATAATGATATGCCAAATATTATGGGAACAAGCACTCAAAAATCCATGAATGTGCATGATAAAATGCTTCATGTTTTGAATAATAACATAAACTATGTGGAACACCCTTCTTCTCTATAGAAATAACATTTTTCAGTTGAAAACATCATTTGTAAATGGCCCTCATTTTTAGTTTATTATTTGATCCCATAATTGCAAAAGAGTGGATTAACTCAATTGAAAATATATTCTCTATCCTGTAGTGCTTACAATAAGATAAATTTGGGTTGGGGGTCTTCCAATTCGATGGGTAAGAAAATAAATGTAAGATAAAGATCAAAAATATGAAGTCCAATGAGGAAATTGATTCCATGTAATATAAATATTTCAATAAAGTATTTTCAATAAATATTTTTCCAGAAAACACTATAAACAAATGGGAATAAAATTCCTCAGACTAAAGGAAATGGAAGACGATTCTATCAGGATGTATGAATAAACATTCAAAAGGTGTTCAAGATATACATAGTGCTCTTTCATGAACACCGAATGAAAGGTGAATCACTTCTTTAGTGGAATAAAGATGAGTCTATGAAATGAATTGGCAATCCGAGACATTAACATCTATGAGGAGATTGTTTGTTGTTCAATCAATGTTGAAATGGAGATCAGACACTCTCAGTGGTCTCATGGGCCTGATGAAAAAAATTTGAAAATGGATTATAATATAGGGGGATCAATAGATAAATCACATTATGGAATGAAGATCGAATATACCACGTGTAAATATTCCAGCAAGAAGTATTATGGGAATTGTCTAAACGGAACCAGAAAATGATTCAAATGTGGATTAATGATACATATGGATAAAAATTCTAAAGGGATATAAATAATTACACTATCATGGAAGTGGAAAGGAAGGTTCTGATCATCCCAATGTTTGTAGTGAAATGGATCATCTATAAGGAACTTGGGAATTATGTGGACCATTTACCGAATCCAAATATTTTTTAGGCAATTAACAATAACAACTTTCATGAAAATAAGGGGGGGAATATGATAATAATATTTTGGAGGTGTATCCAAACAATGATTTGGTGGTAGGTATGCTAGATATTCATTCATGAATAGAGAATGTACTATTTTATTATTGTTTTACACATTCTTTCATATCGTGCTTGTTTAGTAGAACTATTCAAACACCACCTCTATAATATAGAGGTTGAGTGGTCTATGATAATAGTTAATGGTGAAATTATATAATCCAAATTATATTACTCCCCTTATTAATATTTTTGTACTAAAATTCTTGGTAAATATTTTCTACTTACTTTGGTGTATTTCAATGCTATATTGGGCATGGATTTTTTATCATTATAAAAATCCCACATCCACTATTAATAAAGGGAGATCACTTTTCACATCACAAAACATCCCCCAATTTGATACAAATTTAAGGAGGAGGATAAATCTTGTTTAGAATCATTGTCACATGCGCGGATATTATTTCTTTATAATCTAGCATATCTATCAAAAATGATTGAGAAAAAAAGATAGAATCATGAGTGATTAAAGTCTCATTTTCAGGGACTATAATGATATATTCCCTGAATAATTGCATGGTTTTCCTCCTCACTAAGATGTTGAGTTCTCAATTGAACAAATTACTAGATCTCAAAATATATCAAAGAAAAATTATATAATGGACACTCTTGAGCTGGAATGACTAAATAAGAAGTTACTTGAGAATTTGGATAAGGGTGTTATATTCCCTAGTACTTCGTTATGGGGTGGATCAGACCACATTGTAAAAAATAAGGATGTATCATTACACCATTTAATTTATTACCGTGAACATAATAAAATATTGATTAAGAACATTCATACCCTTTCATGGATATTGAATTGTTCAATCATCTATGTGGGACAATAATTTCTTTAAGGTGGGCCTTTAGTCAGGATATCACCATTTAATGGTGAGGAAGGAAGATATTCCTAAGACATCATTTGAAACAAGGTACGGACATAATGAGTTCATATTGATGCTATTTGGAATCAATAATTACCCAAAAATATCATGGACATAATGAATATTTTCATCCAAATTGCGTCAACAAATTTTCTATTGACTTTATCTATGATAATCTGATATAAACCATGAGCAAGGAAGAACATCAGGTGTATTTGAATACTTCCCTAAAGAAATTATAAAATAATTAAATTTTACAAAAATATAGTAAATGTGAGTTATGGATGGTGGAAGTATAATTAAAATGGTATGTAATCACCAACAATGGGATATATGTTGACCCATCTAGTATAAAGGCAATCAATGAGTGGCCCATGCCAACATCTGTAATAGAGATCCATAGTTTCATCGGTCATGATGGGAATTATCGAGGATTTTTTAATTATATTTCATCATTGTAAAAACCAATAACCAAGATGACATGGAATGTAAGGATTTTATTGGACTCAAGAATGTGAGGAAATCATTAAAGATCTAATAATGATGCTTATCACTGCACTGGTACTCACACTCCTGACATGTGGTGAACACATTGTTGTTTTTGAGAGATGATTCGGTGAAATGATAAGTTTTATATTGATGAAAAATTATAATGTGATAGCCTACACACAAGTTATTTTAAAATTCATGAGAAAAACTATCCTACACATTACCTGGAGTTAGATGCTGTGATATTTTTTTTGAAAATTAGGAGACAATATATATACATGAAGAATTGTGACATATATACTGACCACAATTTTCCAAAATATATCTCCACATATAAAGAGATTAATATGAACCATCAAATATGAATAGAGCTAATCATGTCTTATGATTTTTTAATCCATTACAATCCTATTAAAGCATATAAAGTGGAAGATTACCTATGTATAAAGGATCCTCTATCATTATAGATGATTAAAAATGAGAAAGATCTAATATTTTGATATTTGCAATGGATAGACATGGGACTCATTAAGTAAGTAACATCATCAATCCTTTATCAAATCATTTCTCAATCACCCCTTAAAGAGATAATTAATTATGCACAAATAAATGATGTGGATATTTAGAAGAAGGTACACACCATGAGAAAAGTAAAATCCTAAGAGTTGAAAATGGATGAGGAATGAGTCGTTATTTTTGGGTGATGACTATGTCTACCATATGATATAGATATAAATAGGTCGCTTCTAAATAACACACATAGCTCAAACTTATTTATTCAAATAGGTAGAATAATGATGTGTTGATATCTCTGATAGGACTATTGGTGCGACAATATGATGCAGGAGATAAATGAATATACACAAAAGTTAAAGGTATATCCCCAGTTTAAGGATCAAAGAAATAAGTCTATGAGTATGATTCAACCATTTCCCTTACCAACATGGATGTGGGAAGACATCACCATGGATTTGACACTTGTCTTCTAGGGAAATCTAGAGGGATCAATGCAATATGGGTTGTTATCGATATTATTACAAAGAAAAATCAAATTATATTAATTTGATATGACTTCTCATTGGATCAATTTTCACCAATATATATCATATTAGTGGTAAGGCTATATATCGAGATCTGAGATTCACCCCCATGTTCAGGAAAATTCACTATCTTTCTATAAGCACTGAGTTGAACTTTAGTACGACTTTTCATCCACAAATTGATTTCTGATCTTAGAGGACTATATAGACGTTGGAATACATTTTTAGAGCATGATCTAAGGACTGTAAAGGAGGTTGCGACTAGCAACTTTCCCAGGTCATATTGTCCCACAAAAATAGTTTCCACTACACCATCCAAATGGATCTATATAAAGCCTTTTATTGTAAAATATTAATAAAATTACCATGTTAGGATGAAATTAGTGAACTTAAGCTTTTAGGACCTAAAATGGTTAGCAAAATGACGGGGAAGGTGAAAAAAATTTAGCAGCACATCATGGAAGCCTATATTTGGAAAAATAGTTATCCAATAAATCATCAACGAGACCTTTATTATAAGGTCTAAGATATGGTATTCCTTTGAATATATCTATGGAATAAATTGATGAGATTTGGGAAGATAGGAAAGCTAAGTACTAGGTACATTAGACCCTTTGAGATTCTTGATCATCACGGAGTCATGGCTTACAGAATCGCACTCCCACCAGCCATGTCTCAAGTACATGATGTATTCCATTTATACCTCTTGAGGATGTACGTACTGGATCCATTTCATCTTCTAAATATATAGGTAGTTAAATTATAGAATGATATCTCATATGGGGAGTATCTAGTGAAGATCTTGGATAATAGAGGTAATTTTATACATAATGGGACAACTAATCTGGTGAAGTTACTATGGACAAACCATAAGTATGAATAGGCAATATAGGAACTGGAATAGGAGATGAAAGAGAAGAACCTTTACTTGTTTTTATCACAGTATGTAAAACGAAACATTGAGGGAGAAATTTTTGAAGGGGGAAGAATGTAAAGGCCCAAACTTTTATCATTGAAAATTAACTTTCTATAATTATTTCATATAGTATTAATCACAGAAAATTAAAAATATAACATAATAAAAACATTATAATTGATAAAATAATGAAATAAGATGAATTTCTAATGTTATGAATCCTATATTGATGAAATTGAAATTAAGCTCGAATGGCCCAAAGGCCTTCATTTTTATTGATTTTTTTATAACCCCCTTTTCAAGGGATGAGGGGGAACCCTTACAAGGCCCATAGGCTCATAGATTACAAAGCTCGTAGGCTTAGGATATTACATGACCCGAATGTCTTAGAAAATTCAACCAAACTATCTATAAGGAACTACCCCTCCCCAGCATATGTGCCATGATAGTATCTCTCAACCATTGCATGACCGTCTGGCTAGGATTCCCGTGCAAGCACAGGCTGGTACCGATGGCATAGTCATACCCTCTAATTCTAACAATCCATTTTGTTTTTCTCTGGTGAGTGCACTTGCTCTGAATCCTCATCTGGGGCTGCTCCTTTTTTGTAGTGTGTTTGGGGCAACTATATGTGGCCGGAAGGCCTTGAGTGGCCCGAGGGCCTTGATGGTGGCTCGAAAGTCCTACTAACCCGAAGGCCTGGGTCGCCCAAAAGCCTTAAGGACACTAAACCCAAACTGGTGGCCCAAGATGAATAGTTCTAGCTGCTAAAGTACTGAATAGTACCTGCTACAGTAATTGCTACAGTGCCTACTACATTAGCCGTACCGTGTACATTCTGCTACAGTAATTAGACAGTGTACAGTTCCGCTACAGTACCTGTATAGTGTGCAGTACTGCTACAGTGCTGCTACAGTACTTCTACAGTACCACGAAAATATGCCTCTACTTGTTTTTGAACCTGGGTCTTGTTGATGCACTTAAGGATACCTCACCAAATGGGAACAAGCTCATGTGCGATGAAATTGTAATTAGAAATATGAAATATTAATGTGAACATTTTGAATAGTTAAATATATAATTAAATAATAACTTCTCCATGGAACATATATAAAAAATTATCCATATTATAATTTACAATATGATATAATTATATCATAGTATATGTAAATAAATATTTTAAGCATTATAAATTAAGTGTTGGTATTTTTGTAATTCGTAAACAATTAATAAAATTTTAGGATTAATTTCATAATTTGAAAGAAAATTTATTTTCGTACAAAATATTAGTAAGTAAATATTTTTTGGTCTCATTATTATGAGATACTTTTATGATACCTTAGTTAATTTTTTCAAAGTGTTAAGAAATGAGTTACAATATAAAAATCAACATTTTTCATGAAAATGATGGTTTTATTTATAAATTAAATTTTAAATATTAAGAAAATTATTTTCATTAACTGGTGGTCTTTTTTAAATTTTACACATAGATAAATGGTGAGGTTTAATTTTTGGGATTCATCAGAAATACTTGAATTTTAATGAATAGTGAAATACGAATGTTAATGATAAAAACTAAATACATAATTAATGGAGTCATAAATGATATGGGGCTGATGTAACCCCAAAATCACTATCCCAATATCATTATTTTCTTATATATTATGATAATTCTCAAACTATTCCTATTCATTAGGAAAAATAAGAGACGAATGAATTTAATAATGAGAAGACACAACTCTCCTCCACTATAAATATCACCCCTCACCATGGCTTCTTCTAACACCTCTCAATCCTTGATACATGTAAAAATTCTTCAAAAAACTATTCCCAATACCTTCTCCCACCCCTAAGAGAACTTTTTATCATCAAAATTTCAAAACCCTTACCCAATGGTGGTTATAAGGTGGTGAAATATAAATTCATTATTCTGTTCCATTTCATTTCTTTTCAAGTTCTTTTCTTCATTTATCATCTTCTACCATCATAGAAATGGTATGAAATCTAAAAAACCTCAAATATGTTATAATCTTATTTTTATATTGGAATAATAGATCATTAAACACATATTATTTCCCTTTTATTCTAAAAATCAATACTTTATTCTGAAGGTAATAATTTATCTACTTCAATGACAAATTTTTTCCCTTTTCCATTAATACCTACAAGGATGGTCATAAAATCATTTATATTATTAATAATATTATAATATATGAATTACAACTTATGTAATGTTCTGTAATTATTATATATAAATTAGACTATATAATATAACAATACAAGTCTACTATGGGTGAAAACCACACAAAATAAGCCACCCGATAATCACTAACATATTTTCTGATGATTCCTCCTCACCCAAAATAATGAAATGACTTATATGATATTTTAAAAATAAATATGTAAACTAAAAACCTATAAATTCAATTATATATTTCTAATTTAATTTTTCAAGAACTTCTATAATCTTATACAAGTGAACCAATCATTAAAACAAAGAAAACTAGTAGTAACAAATGATGAAATTGAAAAATATAACTCATCAAAAAGTCCACAAACAAACCTAATAAAATTAAAATTAATAATTTATGTGTATACATTGTTATAATTTAATAATTTAATTAATTTATTCTGACTATCTTGGACATTATGTTCAAGTGATAAAACCTTTCATACATAAGGTATGAGATTCTACCCGAACCTCCATATTTCATTCGGGTTGTATTTTATCTCTATTAAACCAATGTAACACTTGTTTATTTTTATTAAATTATTCTAAATTATTTTTATTTGTTTGAAAATCATTTATCTAGACCACATATTCCTTATTTAATGGGTAATACAGTTTTTACTATGTTTCCTTGATCAAATTTTGTCGAAAAAAAACTGATTCAAGGGAACTTCTTAATTTTATACCCTCTTTCATTTGAACACCATGATTTATTTCAATCCACCATTAATTTTATAAAATCATCCATTATATCATAAAAATATATATTGTGTCATTTATTATTAATATAAACAATAATTTGTTTTTTTTTTTGAAAATATTTAATATTTTTCCTTAAACCACACAAAAATATCTTATTTTTAATGATTCTTAAACACTAAAATTACATGAATTCACCAAATTTTGACATCAATTATCATGATCTATGAATATTATAAATTTTTAATGTCTATTTGTGGTTTAAATACATTTTTTCATAGACCCCATTATGATATTCCCATATGATATACCTTTCTACATGATTATGATACCAATTCATTCCTTGGGTAACCCTTATGTTCGATTCCTTATGTATGATTATTCATGTGGAACAAAGATTCATTAACATTTTTCGAGGGGTGAAACATGATAATGCTCAAATTCATTTAGTAATTTTTAGTCTCATGAGATGTCATGTGTAACGATCTTGGTGGTTTGCCTTGTGCTCCAGGTGCCAAAATCATGGTTTTTAGCCTTAACTCATAATCCTCTAAGTTTCATAAGCCTTGAATCAATATAAGTTATATTGTTTTGTAACCTCCACGTTAATGTAATTCTATGGATATATTTCCCATGTTCTATATATTATGATTACATATGTTAATTAATGTTCCATGGATTTTTATAACATTATGTTATGGATTCTAACCCAGTTACTATATTTTATTCCTAGGCCTATTTCCCTATTATTCTATTTAGATCATCCATTTTTTCATGTATTCCCTAGGTTATCATATTATGATTAATGATCTCAAAGGATGTTAGGATCCCTTTATAGAAGTTTAAAACAATTATGTCATATTGTTGGTTTTCAGTTTTTTGTATATAATCTTCAAAAGACATTGGAAATTATGATTCTTGGGTTTTATTTAATGGATAAGTATTCCTAAAATCCTGTAATGATATGTGAAAATAGCTAGTGTAACTATAGTGAGTTCAATATCATTTCTTATAATATCCTAATTCATTCATTGTACTTCTCCTAAAATTCGTAACCATTATGGGTGCATGTTATTTAGGATTCAAAAACATAAAACATTTAATTAATACATCGTAATTAATAAAATAAATAATTTAATTATCCTTGTATGTCTATTGTTTTCACATCAGCCCACAAATATCTAAATGTTTCAGCTAAATGGGAAGAGTTTAACGAATCTAAAAATTATTACGTACAAACTATTTAATAATCACCTAATAAACAATAGATCAAGAGCAGTATCTTCTTATTTTCATTTTAGCAATATCATGAATACTATCTATTTATTAGATTAATAATATTCCTCTAAAATGTGTTCCCCAGCATATTATGGGATCTATTATTTTTATACATCATTCTAGATCCCATGATATCTTGACACAACCAACTTGAATCAAATTTTCCATAGTTTATTGTCCATTTGTAAAAAATTCAAAAATTTTATTGATTTAAAAAAAATTGAAAAAAATTTATAAACATCTCCATAAATTTGGGAAAAACATAAAATATTTTGATTCATCCAAAAAAAATTCCTTTTATATTTTAACATTTCATCCCAATGATTAAAAATCCAACACCTTTAATTTTGAGTGACTCATCATTACCAAAATTCATTATAACTTTTTAAAAATCATTCAAAATATTTCAAGGTAGAATCTTGTTCTTCTCCCTCTAATACTACAATATATTTTTATATATAATTCTGAAATTAGGTGTGATGACAACATGCAATTCTAGGTCTCGGGGAGCCCAGAATTATTTTTATAAAAATATTATGTATAGTATATACAATACATGCGATGAAAAAATGATATATGTTAAACCAAAGATTCTATTGGAAATATGAATCTACAGTTGGGTCTGAAAGGTTGTATTTACCCTTGGTAGGGAATAACATTCATCGGTGCAAGTCTTCAATGGAAAAAAACAACCTTGGGGAAAATCATATTTAAATTGGTCAAATTTAATTACTTTACAATAAAAATGAAGCAAATAACAATCAAATTGGGGATAGTATTGGAGTTATAATACTTCTGTTGAGTTCGAAATGTCATTTTCTACTAATTTGTGACATAATATAAGGGGGAAGAAGACGTTAGGATTTCTCCCACGTTGGTGGGTGAATTTAACTAGAACCCTAAAACATATGTCTTCCTATAAATATAATTTTATGGGAATAAAATTTTTGTTATCATATAATTGATCCTCAATTTAATAATATTCTCTCTCACATGGTGAATTAGCAACAAATTCTCAAAGGACCACTTCGAGATCAATCCA
Organism: Viscum album; assembly: GCA_963277665.1. Classification (NCBI taxonomy): domain Eukaryota; kingdom Viridiplantae; phylum Streptophyta; class Magnoliopsida; order Santalales; family Viscaceae; genus Viscum; species Viscum album. The sequence continues at coordinate 791,617,842 of OY728166.1, forward strand.
ATGATGATTGACAGTGCCAAATCGGTCTATCCTTTATGTAGGCTTCTTATTATTTTTCGCTCCCCAAATTCGATATCTTGATTTATTTCATGAATCCATTCTTTAATATTTTTTTAACATATTGTAAGTGTGCAAAGGAACACATCCATCACTTGATCCTCATTTAAATCCCCAGATGTGTTGTGTTCTTTACCGGTCCTTGCTTAATTTTCTTGTTATACTGAAACACCACCATATCATATAAAATAGGACAACACGATGAATCCTTTTACCCAAGGATCAAGAAACTGACCTTGTTGCAAATTTTAGACCCTAAAATCAGTCGTGGTGGCCTATGGAGGGAGACAGAGGCGCGACTCTAGTAAGGACAGTGGTCGGAAAGTGGAGCAGGCAGGATGGAGGTGGGGTGCTGAGGTGGCAGCGGCATTCATCGGAGGTCCAAGGCAGTCACGAGCCGTGGGAACTGGTTGAGGGTGGTGGCTAGAGGCTGTATTGGAGAGGTTAAAGAGGATTGTGTGGAATAACCGGCTTGATGATAGATCTATAGGTAGTGTCAAGCAGCAGGACAGTGTTGGTGGGCATTGGTGGAGCGTGGTCAAGTGGGGGAGCTAAGGCAACGACCAGGGGTTGAGGACTCATGTGACATGGGTCTACTGAATTGACACAAGGGCCATTTTAGGTGTAGTTTCTACTCATCCATTGTTGGCAGGAGAGACATGGGCTACATAGGTGGGTCGGGACATTCCCAACTGTTTGGGTCCGGGCACTTTAAATGCGCATATATTTTGACGCGAGCATCTGATTTGTGTTTCTCCTAGGGAAATTTGATCATTGATTTGAGAGGCACCATTTTAATCGGTTTTAATAATTATAAATTTAAATCCTGAAATCAGGTGCTATGAAATGATTTATTAATAACAATTATAAAGTAGTATTAATTGCGGTTCCTTCTTTCAAACATAGCACCTGCATCTGAAGTCTGATCGATAGGCCATCAGAGGCACTGCAACTCTAATTTTTAGGAATAAATTTTAAAACTATATTTATGTGTTTATACTGAAGTCGATGTGTGGACCCCAATGGGACCAATTCATTGAGTTGTGGTGGAAAACATTTTTTCCCCGGGTATCCATTTTTATGAGAATGTTGTAAATCCCATGTGTTTTTCTAAGTGGATAAATATTCTATAATCCCTATATTTACATTGTGGGACTGAGGAGTGGGCCCAAAAAATTCCTTTTTAGCATAGTGTGTAATTATGTAAAATTTTGATCAGATGTCCGATTTGGGAATGTGAATAGTCTACCTCATACATTATTCCACAAGGATCACAACTTGCTGGTGTATTTGGATGTGCAAAGACTTATTCATGATCTCCTTAAATGTGGAAACATGTAAGGAGTGTTAGTGGAAGACACATTTTAAGTGTTTTAAGGGTATAACTACCATTCAACATGGGTGAGATTCCTCTATCCTCTACCCCTGAGTGGAACACCCAAACGTACTATAATGTGGGTCTTCAATGAAAAATCATGGAATCCCCCTAAAAAATTAGGGTGTTGGTCCTATATTATGACTATTAGAGTGGAATCCCCCATCGTAATGGGAATGGGTCCTCTACCTGCTACATTCAATTTGAACCCACCTGATGCACTAGGGAGAGGGTCGTCGATAACTATTAGAGTGGAATCCACCTAATGTACTAGGGTGTGGGTTCTCTACTTTTAGTTTGCATTAATGGAATTTTTAAATAAGTGGTGAGTTTTAAATTGAATTCACCTAGAAATAATGGGTAATAAGGGTACTTCCCCACCAAGACACTTTCTTACGATGTGACCTAAAATCATGCGGGTGAGACTGACCCGCCCAAAAAAGATTGTATTATGATTTCTTATTTGAGCCCATTTATTTTCTGTTTAAGAAAGAAATTTGGGATATTGGACATCAAGGGTGGTTACTTCTTATATTGTTGAAGACTCTTTTCCTAAGATGATCTTTGAAATGGAGATCCCATGACACTCTCTTTTGGGTTTCTTTGGTCCGAGCATATATATTTACACCCTATTATTTTACCCACTTCATGTGTTCTGGATGGTCTTCTTCTTGGAGAGGTGAAGACATGTGGGGTATGACACGTACTTTTCTTGTCTAGCCTCCTGTGGTTGGATGATTATACTCTCCAACTATAGGTAGAAAATAATCGATGTGAAGTTCATCTTCTCACCGTTTCTAGCTCCTTATTTTTGGACGATTTTAATTCAGTCTCTTGTTGGGTTGAGCTATACTCATTTATTGCACTATATTCCATCTGTTGTATCTATTTTCTTCTTTTATCTCTTACTAATACCAATTCATTTTAGGGAATACTATTGAGTATGATTATAATCACCCCTACATGGGCTTTACCACACGTATCATGCCTTATATAGAAGACACATTGGTTTGATCGTGACTCTTAAGGAGCTTAGGAGTACGGGAACTTGGATCCAATGATGTGGTCACAACTGGGTTTCAGGTATTGGGCTTCTCCAGTAGCTATACTTCTAGTTTAATGTTAGGATAGGATACTTTTCATATACATGTGGTTTCCCCTTTTTTTCCTTTCATCTTTATTTACTATATCTATTCTGTTTTTTGTTCCATGCATTTATGGTTTATTTTTACAATAGGTTTTATATTTTATATTTATCCCTTTTCACTATTCCAATGATTTATCTTTGTATGTGTGTATTGGTATGTTGGAAAATTACTCCACGAGTTTAATCTGCATTTGGTGCTATTCTACACCCTATGGCCTATGGTGGTGGGATTGGTGTTGTTATGGATCAAGGCCCAACATGGGTTTGTTCATGAAAATGTGGTATCTACGGAAGTTCGATCAATGGGACATCATTTGGACGTTTCTCGAAAAAGTTCATGGTTCGGTTTAGGTCAATAGTGCTGATGTTTCTTGAGAGTGGTTTTTAGGCTCGAGAGTCAACTGATGTTCTGGAGGCTGATGTAACTATTTGCAAGGACCCTGATTTCCCAGTTGTCGACTCGGCATACTGAGACACATGTTGTTGAGATATTTGGCACATGCATCATATAAGATCGAGTCTATGACTACATTTATGGATTCATATCCCCATTATTGTTTCTCTTGTCATATATATGATCATATAACTACAATAATCAATTATAAATTTTTAGGATTCCGCCACATAGACATGCATCCAGTTTACTCTCTCTAACTCGTGACGATGATGTCATGAGAGATGATGCCTTATTTCAAGGTACATCATGCAATCTCTTTCCCATGGGTGGGATAGATGCATCATCTCCACATGTGGAGTTTCAGTTTGTTCTATAATCATATGATGAGGATATGCACATTATGAGAACACATCACATGTTCTAATGATAATGGTCATTGAGGTTTCATGGTGATTTATACCCTCATGTGGTAGTGGACCGGTTACTGTTAGTGGCCCTAATTTTTTAGTTGGTGCAGACATCGGAAGACCAGATGGTGGATTTGGAAGAAATTTGTCATCTTAGGTCGGTTGGGCACTGGTGGGTTTAAATACCCAGATGCATGACTAGACAACTTTCTTGGTGGATGAGTTTCAGAAAATATTTTTTTAATTTATAAATTCCATAATTCAAAAGCTCTGTCATGTTTTAAGACCAACTAGAGGTAATGTAGGGATCCATGGAAGTGGATGCGTACACAGATAGGGTTACATACCATACATACTACTCCATGAATATAATTCGTGATGGTTACTTCAGGGGATTGGAAGATCGAGAAGGGTCTATGTCGAGATATTCAATCTAGTGATGTTCCCCTGGGCATCCCTAATTATGTTAGGGTTCTTGAGTGGTCACTTGTTATGAAGATTTTCTTATCATTGGAGCACAATTTTGTTGGCCAAAACTATAACGACCCAATATTTCTTCAATTGAAATTTTATTATTATAAATAGGTCATAATCATATGGAATCACAAAATAATGAACTACTACATGCTATGTGACCCTTAAACATATGTTTGTCACTACTGTGATGTGAATTTTGAAAATCATACATACACAGTTGCAATAAGTAAGTTATTTGGAGTATGAAAACAAAAATGTAATTTTTGGTGAATAGTAACCAACTAGTATAAATTGTAAAATACCCATATTAATAGTTATATAAGATAATTAATAGTAACCATACCTATTATAGTATATAAATAATATTAATTTGAAAGTACGATGAACCTATTTTTTGGAAAAAGTAAATAAATGTTTTAAAAATGTTTTTTTAGAATTAATTATGAATTTATTTAAATATTAAATTATTAATATTTAGAAACTTTATTAAAAAAATGGACTTCATTTTTGTATTCTACGTGTCAAAAATTGGTAGTGCTGAATTTTTTGGATTTCTCTGAAATACTTGGATTTTTTATGAATAGTGAAATACCATAATTTACAAAATAAGTTAAATACACTAATTATAGATTCATGAATGATTTTCTATTGATGTAAGAACAATTGATTCGGATTGAAAAAATATAATTTCTATTTTTGGTCATAGTAGACTTACTATTCCTTGTCTTGTTGAGAAATAATAAATTAATGAATATAATATTGAGAAATCCCCCCTCCCATCCACTATAAATACGACCCTTCACACCCTCATTTCCTCACACCTATAAAGCTTCATGCCTTGTCTAAACTCAACCCAAAAATATTCCCAAGTCACTCCCCACTTCTACGAAGATCTTTGTCTTTCCAAAATACCAAAATACCTTCCCTTAATGAGGTTCTTAATGAGGTTATTTCAAGAGGTAAAATACCTTTCCTTTTCATTTAGTCTCATTTCAATTTATCTTATTTTATTAACCTATCCTCACCTCCTATGTCCTAAAGACCATGATAGACTTATTATCATATATATACTAGAATTATAGCATGAGAATAAAAGAAAAATATTCAATATCATTACTCTCTCTCTCTCTCTTATTTTATTAAAAAAATTATGTCAATGTGGTTCCAATTTACAACCTTCGTGGACGATGATGTTTCATTCTAGAATTTATCCTTCATTACTAGTGATGAAAGCATTTTTTATGGTTGAACCAGACTATAATATATGTATTATAACCTAAATAATTTTCAGGAACAAGTATACTTACATATTATTAAGTCGTATGACCAAACTAGCTCCTAATTGTCAAAATACAACAAAAATAATCTAAGTGAATGTCATTAATATTTCATCTAATGATTCATCCTCTTTCCATGTAACCAAATGCTATAAATTAACATTAACACTTCTTTATGTTCATAAATAATATGTAATATTAATTCTGGATATTTTCATCCATTCCACATGAACTCCATTACTAAACCACAGGTGAACCGATTATGAAAATAATGAAAACAAACACTATGGAATGATGAAATTCAATATAATAACATTACACTAAGGAGATAAATGAAGTAAACATAATTCAAATAAAAATAATAATTGTCTAATAGGTTCTTAAATATGTTATTTATAAGTCCAATTTCATATTCTAGGATCTTATGTTCAAGAGAGGAACATGTTCAGCCTTATGGTAAGGGTTTTTTCACCCAAACATCCATTTTCATTCTGGTTACATTTATTGTATAATTACCTCAAAAAAATTCCTTTTTATTATTATTTAAGACTCATAAATTCGGTGTGAGTGTTCTACATACATTTACCAACCAGAATCCTTCCTTATTTTTGGGGGAGATACATGTTTTAAAAGGAACATTCAATGTTATCTCCGAAATACAAGCCAGGTACAAGGGAATTTCTAAAATTATTACCTATATTCAAGATAAATATATAATATATTATTAGAAACCACTATCATTCAAAAATCAATAATTTCATTATGAATACACAATATTACTTCACTTTTGGTTTTATAAAATTTTTTTCCAAAAGAACACTTCTTTTCAAAGTTAAAGGGGGTTTTCTCTCAAAAATTACTCAATGATTTTATAAGAGTATAATCATATATTTCAACAACCGTGTTGATATTTATGTATTATTGTGATTAATATTTTATTGTATTATATAACACATTTAATCTTAGGGTTTATGATTATTTTCGATGTGGACGTACTGTCTTAAAACCATTCACCGATTTGTTCTGAATGGTGAGTGTTTATGTTTAATGTTTGGGGAAAGTTATTTACATTTCATATATTAGTTTCAATATGAATGAATATGTTGTTCATATTTATCATCGTTCATATGAAGAAATAACTCTACAAAAAAAGTGTCGGTTGGGACCCGCAGTATCCCCTCGGAGCATCAGTAGGTATCATGAGACTATCTACGGTCTTGGCACAAGACTTTGACAAAATGGTTATTTATGGTCTCCGCACGAGGCCTTGACTATCTGGTTATGTTGTCCCGCATTATTCATTCCCTAATTATAAAAATAGTATTGATGGATCATGGGGCTATTTTATTAGTATAATACCCATGATTATGTTCTATTATGGAAATATTTACTGAGGTCATATTTCTTTCATATTAAGGTCATGTTTATTTTTAATGGCATATGTTTTTATTTATTCAACATGCCTAATGTTTATATTATGATATATTCCACTGTATTACTTACCCTTATTGAGATTTTGAGCTCCCAATTCTTATGTTTCATTTTCCATGTATTTAAAGAGGTTGATTGTGAGTGACTTGAAGGATTAATCTAGGTGGCTTGGATGTTTCTAATGGAATAAATTATTACTATATTTCCTATCATGTTGTAATGTTAAACTTATTTATATAAATAGTTTCTTAAATCTACTAAACTACTTGGCCCTTAAGGATACATATTCCTTTTTTATATTCCAATGGAATAAAACAAGGCATTGAATCTATGAAAATGGAGTTGGTTCATTACAGTTGTTATCAGTGGAAGTTTAGTAGAAAACCTAGAAACTATATTTAGAAAATGTTGATTAGGGAATGAATCCATAAGATAGTATTTGAGGATAATCATACAAGATAATCCTGGTATTTTGGTAAAGAATATATAATGTGGATCTTTCTAGAAAATACATCCATATATGGATAAAAACAGGTTGTGGTGGCTCTAGAATAGATGTATCTAAGAGTGAAAACTCCAAAAAGGAGTTTCAGTATTGACCCAGGGTATCCTAATACACGACAACGGGCCTTTCTGCACTATTGGTATTAAAACTCTGGGGGATATGATTTGGATAATTAAAATTTTCTTTACCATCCATTATGAAGGATTTTAATGTTTATATTTCTTTATAGAAACCATGTTTATGTGACTAGTTATGCATATAATTTTTATTTATGCTAAGTAATTTTCTATTTGAGATTATAAATTTTTATTCATACCCAAATCAAGTGTAGAAAATTATTCATAAATGGAGCCTAGTGTAAGGAAAGCAAATCGCATGAACACACATGTCCCATTTAAGAAATTCCCTTGATGTAGGATAATGATGTTGGCTCTAGTACTAATAAAATTATAACTATACTAGGAAAACATACTCATGTTATGAAGAATAACCTTACCTGTACGGAGCATCCAGATCCACCACATGGAGGAGCTATGTTAGATCGCTTTATGCGACAACAGCCTCTATCATTCAATGGGACAACAAACCCATTTGTAGCTGAGTTGTGGATACATTTTTCAGAGAAGATATTCCACGCATTGGAATGTAACAAAAGACAAAAGGTTGTTATGAAAGTTTAGCGTCTATTAGAACATGGGGATTAGTGCTGGTCGTTAATCTAAAACAAAAAGGAGGAGGAAGAAATAGATGTTATGGAATGGAGGGATTTTAAGGAAACCATCCTAGAAAAATATTTCCCACGTGAACGGAGAGCAGATATGGAGAGGCAACTCATGAATCTGAGGCATAAGGAGGATGAAAATGTAGCCAAGTATGAATCAAACTTTACAAGGCTGGAAAGGCATTCTACGAACTATATATGTAATCCAAGGAGAAAAAATGATCTATTTTTTGATAGTTTAAAACCATTTCTTTAAAGGGATCTTATATCCCAATGTTTCTCTTCATATGAATATATGGTCTCAAGTGCTATCATGATAGAAAAGGAATTTTCTATGCTTTAGTGATTTAAAGGAAATGAAGAGAAGAAGAGGATTGGCAAAAACGCTTGAAGAGAAAACAATGACATCAGGAAGAAGGGAAGAGTTGAATATCCATCATGTAGTAATTGAAAGAAGAAACACCCTATCACTTTCCTGGAGGGAATGGGAGTATGTTACAAGTGCGGAGAAAAGGTCCACCTATCTCCAGATTTCAAGGGGAAGAAAAAAGCTACCAATGTTTTGTGCTAAATTGTATGGAGATGGGACATTATGAACCTGAATGTCCGAAGCATTAAGGAAACATTACCCATAGAATGACAAGGGAGCATGTCCAACCTTGTGTGGTCACAACAATGGAGGTTGAAGTTCCTACCGGTGTGGTGGTAGGTACATTAATCATTTCACCAAACTTATCAAAATATTTATTTGGTTTTGGATCACCGCATTAATTTATATCATTCCTAGTTTCCAATAAAATTGGATGTGTCCAATTTGATTTAATAAAAGATTTATTAGTCAAAACTCTTAGTGGATGTATCTTTGCAAAAAAGGTGTGTTGATTAGTCCCTATTACAACACATAAACATGCTATTGTTTCTAACATTATCATCATACCAATTATTTAATATGATGATACTCTCAGTATGAATTGGATACTACATTATGATGCGAATATATATTGCAAGAAGAAGGAACTTCCAATTTTTTAGAATGGTGTAGAATCCCTTATTTTTATTGCAAAAACCTCACCATTTGATGATTATCTAGATCCACCCCCAGTAGCTCAACTGAATTCATTCATTGGGGAGGGGAGGGAATGCAATAACCATGGGTGAGAAAAGAATGCTAAAATAGAAGATGTACCTGTTGTGAAAGAATATATTAACGTCTTTATAGAGGATTTACCTAGACATCCTCCAGAGCGGGAAATTTTGTTTTACATTGACTTAATTCCCTATTCAAGGCCCATATCAAAAACACATTATATAATGGCCACTATTGAGCTTGTGGAACTATATAAACAATAAGAGGAATTGAGTAATAAATGATTTATTCTCCCTAGTATTTATCCATGGGGATCCCATGTTCATTTCTTTAAGAATAAATATGGTTCCATGAGGTTGTACATTGACCGCGGAGAGATCAATTCTATAACAATAAGGAACAAGTATCCCCTTCCTCGCATTGATGAATTATTAGATCAACATCATGGCACCCAATATTATATAAATATTCATATTCGATATGGATAACATCAATTGCTTGTGAGGAAGGAAGACATTTCAAAAATAGAATTATGAACCACGTATGGGCATTACGAGTTTATAGTAATGCCTTTTGGATAGAGTATTGCACCATCTATTTTCATGGATCTAAGGAATATAGTTTTCAGGAAATATCTTGATGACATTCTAGTGGTTTTTATTGATGACATCCTGGTATACTCTGAAATCAATGAAGATCCTGAATATCACTTGCGCACTATTCTGAAGACTCATAGAGGAAATGAATTATAAGGGAAGTTTACCATGTGTTATTTTTGGCTCCAATCTGTTTCCGTTCATGGAAAAATTGAATCTAAGTATGGAATATATGTATATACTATTAAGATAAAGGTTTTGAAAGAATGAACGAATCCAACGAACATAATGAGGTACATAGTTTTATTGGATGATCATGTTATTATCAGCATCTCGTTCAAAACTTCTCCAATTTATCCAACCCAATGACCAAGATTACACAAAAGGGGGCTATGTTTGTTTGGATAATGGAATGTGAAGAATACTTGAAATAATTTAATAGAAGATTATTGAGTGCTCCAATCTTAACTCTACCATCAGATAATGATGGATTTGTGATCTTTAGTGATGCATCAAATAAAGTACATGGATATTTCTTTATGTAGAATGATAGAGTGATTTCCTTTTCATCTAGGAAGCTAAAAATTCAAGAACAAAACTATCCAACTCATGATATACCGAAATAACTCAACGTGATACAAAAGAGATGGATTTATCAACTCAAGAATTATGATTGCCCAATAAAATACCACCTGGGGAAGAATAATAAGAAGGACGATTCTTTTAGTATAAAGAACTGTGGAATTATGGACAAGATGGGAGTTAAAAGGGATCCTTTGTTCATAGATCTAGTAAATATTGAGTTGGGAATTATCAACGAAGGTAACACATCACTACTTTTTCAAATGGTTTCCAAATATTCATTACTTGAAAGGAAAAATAGTTCTGAGGCTGATGATGAGGAGTTTCAAAAAAAAAATAATGCTAGAAATGATGGGATGTTTTTTGAATTCGTATATGAAGGTGACATTTTGAAATTCAGAAAGTGGGTTTTATTTCCTCCTGTTCTTGAACTAAAGAGGTAATTATTGGATAAATCTCGTAGATCTAATTTCCTTATACACCCTGGTAGCACACAAATATATAGGGATCTAATGGAACATTTTGGGTTGGAAAACATGAAGAGGGATATTGCTGAATATGTGTCGAGATGTTTAGTTTGTCAACAAGTGAAGGTTGGGAGACAATGTCCGGGAAGAGTAATGAATCCCCTTTTTATTCTAATTTTCAAATATGATGATATTACAGTGGAATTTCTCATGGTGATACCAAAGACTCCAATAAAGAATGATGCGTTGTAGGTCATTGTTGATCATCTTAGAAAATCATCACAAAATCTTACTATAAGAGAAGATTTACCAAATGAACATTTAACAAGACTATATATTAATGAAGTTGTAAGACATCATGGTGTACCCATATCAGTTGTTTCTTATCGTGATAACCATTTTACATCACAATTATAGAAATGTATTTAGAAGGCCCTAGATACTAATCTTCGTTTGAGCACCGCCTACCACCCACAAACTAATAGACAATCAGAACAGACAATTCAATCTTTGGAAGAGATGTTAATTTCTTGTTCACATGACTTTAAATGTATATGGGATCAGTATTTATGTCTCTTAGAATTTTCCTATAATAATAGCTTCCATTCAAGAATTTATACAACAACATATGAAGGGTTATATGGAAAGATGTGTCATACACCAACTTTCTGGGATGTTGTTGGTGAGAAAAAGCTCTTAGGCCTAGAACATGTTGAGGAAATTATGGAAAAGGTGAAGATTATCAAAACCCACATCAAAACAGCTCAATGTTGGAAAAAGAGATATGCTGGAAACTGAAGGAAGGGTTTCGAATTTTAAAAAGGAGATAATGTTTTCTTAAAGTTATCTCTGTGGAAGGGTTTTATATGATTCGACATGAAGCGAAAATAATGTCCTAGGTATATTTGACCTTTTGAAATTCTATATCAAATTGGAACTATATATTACCATTTGAAAATGCCTCCATGTCTGTCCAAAGTTTATAATGTGTTCGATGTATCAATGTTAATGAAATACATGCCTGACCCAACACATGTACTGAACAATGAAGAAATAGAACTTGAGTCAGATCTGTCTTATTGTGAAGAGTCTATCAAGATTCTAGATACCAGAGAAAAAGTACTGAGAAATCGGGTGACTCCTCTGGTAAATGTTCTTTGGAGGAACCATAAGATGGAAGTGCCAACATGGGGGCCTGAGGATCTTATGTTGAAGACATACCTTAATCTTTTTAGGTAACATTTTTTGAATTTTTAGGATGGAATTTTTATAAGGAGGGAAAAATGTAAGAGGCCAATATTTCATAAATGGAAATTACTTTCCAATAAATATGTCTTAATCACATCGAATCACAATATAATGAGCTACTAAGTGTAATGTGACCCTTAAAAATATGGTTTCCACTTCTATGATGTAAATTTCTAAAATCTGACATACATGGTTGAGATCAGTAAATTAATTGGAGTCTGAAAAGAAAAACATAATTTATGGTGAATAGTAACCAACCCTTATGAATAGTAATATAAACAAATGAATAGTGATATACCCTAATGAAAATTAACCTTACCTATGATATTATATAAATAATATTCAAGGGGAATGACAATTAACCTATGTTTTGGAATAATTAAATAAATGTTTTAAAAGTATTTTTTAGAATAAATTATAAATTTAATTAGATAAAAAATTTATCATATATAGAAAATTATTTTTCAAAAATGGAGTTCATTTTTGGATTCTACTCATTGAATAATTGTTTGAATAATTTTGTTGGGATTTTTCCGAAATACTTGAATTTTGATGAACAGTGAAATACCATAATTTTAAAAATAAGCTAAATACACTAATTATAGAGTCACTACTATTTTTTGATGTATGCCCAATTGATTGGGATTCACATGATAAGATTATTATTCTTGGTCATGGTGGACTCACTATTCCAAGTCTTTTGGAGTAATAATAAATTATTGAATATAATATTGAAAAATCCCCTCTCCCCTCAAATATATTACAACCCCTCACATCCTCATTTCACCACACCTCTCAGGCATCAAGACATGTCTAAACTCTACCCAAAAAACTTCCCTTATCACTCCCCATGTCCAATATGCTCTGGTTCATTCCAAAATACCAAAATCCCTTCCCTTAAGGAGGTTCTCAGTGAGGTTATTTCAAGAGGTCAAACACATTACTTTATCATTTAGTCTATTATCCTCTCCTCACCTCCTATGTCCAAATGACCAAGATATATTCATTATCATATATATACTAAAATTATATCATGTTAATAGAAGAAAACCCATCCATATCCGTACTCTCTCTCTATCTCTTATTTTATAAATGATATCAATGTCCATGAGGTTCCAATTTATAACATTCATGGACGAAGAAGTTTTGTTCTTCATTTTCTTCTTCGTTACATGTCATGAAACCATTTTTGATGGATGAAACAGACTATAATATATATATATATATTATAACTTAATTAATATTCATGAACCATTATACGTACATATTATAAAATTGTATGACCAAACTAGTTCCTAATAATCAAAATAAAGTTAAAATAATCTAAGTGAATGTCATAAATATTTCATATAATGATTCATCCACTTTACATGTAACCAAATGATAGAAATTACCATTAACAGTTATTTATGTTCATAAATAATATTAAATTTTAATTATGGAGAGCTAAATCCATTCCACATGAACTCCATAACTTTAGAACAAGTGAACCGATTATAAAAATAAAGAAAACAAACTCTCTAGAAGATGAAATTCAATATAATAACTTATCACTAAGGGCATAAATGAAATATTTATTTTTATAAAATAAATACATGTCTGGAAGGTTATTAAATAAGTTATTAATAAGTCTAATTTGATATTCTTTGAGCTTATGTTTAAGAGCGGAATGTGTTTGTACTTAGGGTAAGTGTTTTTCCACCTGAACATCCATTTTCATTCGGGTTACTTTTATTTCCTGATTACCACATTGAAATTATTATGTACTATTATGTATACCTCAAAAAATATATTTGATTTTTCTATGTATGTTTACCAACCACAATTATTCCTTATTTAATGTGTATTTATCATTTTTAAAAGTAACTTTCAATGTTATCTTTGAAATACAAGCCCGATTCAAGAGAATTTCTCAAATTATTACCTATTTTCAAGAGAAGTCTGTAATATATTTTTAGCTACCATTATCCTTCTAAAATCACTAAATTAGTTATGAAAATAAAATATTACTTCACATATGGTTTTATACCAAAAAAATTATAATGAAATCTTCTTTTCAATGTAAAAAAGGTATTTATCACAAGAATTACTCAAGGATTTTATAAGAGTATATTCATATATTTCAACACTCTTATTCATAATTATATATTATTTTGATTAATATTTCATGATATCATATAACATATTTTATATCATGGTTTATGATTATATTGGTTGTGATTGTGATATGTTAAAACCATTCACTAGTTTACTCCGAATGGTTAGTGTTTATGTTTATTGTTTGGGGAAACATATTTACGTTTCATATATTAGTTTCAATATGAATGTGTATGTTGTTTATATTTATCCTCATTCATATGAGGAATGAATTTACATTTAAAGTTTGGGGTGCGCTCTATATCCCCTTGGTTCATTGTTAGGTCTCATGATAAAAACTACGGTCTTGGCACAAGGCCTTGATAAAATGATTATTTATGGTCTTAGAATGAGGCCTTGATGGTATGGTTATTTTTTCCCACATTATGAATTACCTCATTATAAAAAATTGTATTTATGGTTCACGTTGTTATTCAACTAGTAGAATACCCATAAATATGTTATATTATGACAATATTTACTCAACTCATATTTCTGCCATATTATGTTCAAGTTTATTTTTAAGGCATAGGATTTTTATAAAACATGCCTATTGTTTATGTTATGATATCATACATTGTATTCCATACCATTACTGTGCATTTGAGCTCACCCCTTTCTTATGTTCCATTTATCCAGGATATGGAGAAGTTAGTTATGAGTGACTTATAGGTTGAATCTATGAGGTTTAGATGTTTCTAATGGAATAAATTAGTGTTGTATATTGCTTCCGGATGAAATATTAAAGGTATTTATGTATCTTCATTCTAAAAGCTACTAAACTACTTGGTCCATTGGGATACATATTCCTCGTTTATATTCCAATTTAATAAAATAAGGAACCGACTCTTAGCGACTGGGGTCGGGTCTTTACACTAATAGTGGTCACTTCAGAGAGGAGACATCCACAGTAGCTGATAGGCATTAGCTAGTGGGTCCACGATGTAGGGGAATCCCCATAAACGGTCTCGGACACATGATCAGGTGACACATGCGTTTTGTAGGGATATAGTAAAGCCTCTAGAGGTATAATTTATTATGTTTGAAGGAAAATTACACATGGCTAGGAAATTCCTAACATGACGGGCTGAACATCCTTGGAAGGAAGGAAGTGAACCACTACAATAGAGGAAGTAACATGATCAGGGTGGTCCCTAAGGAGGCGGTGTTGGAAGAGGAACGAGAAGAGTAGGAGGTAGAGGATGGAATTACGATTCCCACCCCCCCCCCCCCCCCACATGAAGTCTAACATCAGCCTCAGGGAGCTACCAGTTAAGGCTGCAGATAGCTCAAGGCAATGGATGTATGTGATCCTACACCACAAAAGAATATCCGACTTATTATCTATATTTATTCTACTATTGCATCAGTATTATTTGAAAAATGGTCAATCCACAAATTTATCTATTTACTCCTGTTATTATATTTGGTGATTCTAGAAGAGGAAATTTTGTAGTGTCTTTGTGTTGAGGTTCCTACAGGAAGTCCTTCTTTTGTATATTTTATCTTTCGGTAGTGATAACTTTTGTTTGGAGGAGAAATGTTCACATGGGACTTGATGTTCATCACGATGGGACCCTATAACGTCATCTTGTGCATGGAATGGATTTCTATGATTCAAGACCAGATCAAATCATTCCATAGACTAGTCAGTTGTCTACATAATTATGGGACATGGATCACATTTCCAAGTGACGAAGGCCTCATTATAGGGAATGTGAGTGCTATTAGCAAGAGGCTACAACATTTTACCCATCAGTTGGAAAGAAAGACCCTTTGTGTAAGAAATTCGTTGGGAACCTAGGTTCCTTATATTATGAAGGATTACATAGATGTATTTACTAAAGATGTCTCAGGACTACCTATGAGGCGACTGTTGGAGATTTGTATTGATTCCTAACTGGGGACTACCCTGATATCCTCTACAATATATTGGATGGAACCAACTATGATCCATGACCTATGATTGTTGATAGAGGACCTTTGAGATAAGGGTTTTATTAGGCCTTGTCTGTCCCTCTGTGTAGCTACAGTTCTATTTGGGAAGAAGGTAGATTTGGGTATACAGATTTGTGCGGATTATCATCACCAGAAATAAGCCACGATAAAGAACAAGTACCCCTAATTTAGGATTGATGACCTCTTAGACCGGTTTCATTGTGTTAGGTGTCTCTCTAAGATCTATATGAGATTCTACTACCACCAACTATGGGTTTGTGAAATTTATATTTGGAATCATTCCATTCATTGTCACTATGGGGATAATGAGTTCTTAATTATTCCCTTCAGTGTGAAAAACACAAACAGCATGTTCATGGCATCGATGAACCATTTCTTCCAACTTTATTAGGAATGGTTTTCTTTGTCTTCATCAATGAAATAATCTTCTACTCAGCATCAGAGGAGGAGAACACAAAGCATCTAAGGACGATCTTGGATTTATTTTGAGAGAACCATCTTTATGTAAACCTCTCGATTTTTTCCGATCTCGAAACATGAGGTTCACATTTTGGGGAAATTTATTTATGTAAAGGGATTACCCTTGGATGACATGAAGATTGAAGTAGTAATTTCTTTAGAGAAACCTATGAATTAATCAAAGCTTTAAATATTCCTTGATTTGGTTGGGTACTACCAGATATTTGAGTTAGTCTTCTACAGGATTGCATCCCCTTATACCACTCTAATTTTGAAGGGATATAATTTTACATTGTCTGAGCAGTTCTAGGGATCCATTTTCCAGTTGAGGTAGAGGCTGGTGGGCACTCCAGTTATAATAATACCAAAGTGGGTGTTGAATTTTTTTAGTGTACTAGGATGCCTCTATAGCGTGGCATGGTTGTGTCATGATGAATAAACAATCAATTTTCATGTAGTAGATGCGGTAGTTGAGACCCCATGAGTAGAAATATGTAACTTATTACTTGGATCCCACAGTGATAATTTTTAACCTGAGGATGTGGAGACACTATCTCCTAAGAGAGAACAATGTGGTTTTCTCATACCACAAAAGCCCCATGTATATCATTACCCCGAGAGATATGAATCTGAGGTAGCGATAGGGGATGAAGTTATTATTGGACTAAGACTTTAAGATTGTTGTTACCCCATGGAGGTGAAATGTTTTAGAAAATTCCCTCAGTACGATATCCAGAGCTTACATAGTGTTGGAATATTATGAAAAGTTTGATTCCTTGCAGCTAAACATTATGAAGAAGAAGGTTACCCCTTTTATATAGTAGATGGTGTTAATGCATTAACTCCTCTATCATGTCTGTGAGTCTTAGTAGGGGGACATCATCCATGAGGTTATACATAATCAGATATCCCTAGGCAACGCATCTACTGGGTATTCTAAAAGAGGGAATCATGAGATCTTGTTCCAAAGGAAATCTGTGGTACTATTTGAGATACAAGAGGTAGTGATGTGGGAGTTCCACACATCTCCCTTAACTATACATCTTTGTGTGGGTAATATGTACAAGGATCGGGAGTGGCAGTTTTGGTGGTCCGGGATGAGACGATGGGTAGCTGAGTGTGTCTCGCGATTCCCTACTTGTCAGCAGGTGAAGGCTGAGCATCGGGTTTTGTTAGGGTTGTTGTATCCCCTAGAAATCCTAGAGTGGAAGTGGGACAACATATAAATGGACTTATTCATACGACTTCAACACATAGCGAAGGTCAATGACACCATATGGTTGATAGTGGACCGTATTACCATGTTAGTGCACTTCCATGACCACTGGGACAAGAGTTTGGGGTGTGTCAGGGGCCACATTACATCTATGAGATTGTCCGCCTTCAACTGGTACCCATATAAGATTCTTTTCAACCGTGAAAAACTATTTACGTCATGGTTGTGGAGAGTCTAGAAAGAGGCATTCAGGTTATAGTTCTAGATGAGTACATATTTTCACCCCTACACAGATGGGAAAATCAACCACACTATCAAGGTGTTGTTGGATTTGATTAGGGATTTTGTGCTAGATTTTGGTTGGAGTTGGGATGATCACCTTCCTTTGGTAGGGTTTTAATACAACAACAACAACAACTCTTCCCTTGGCGTGTCACCATATGATTTCCTATACAAGATACCTTGCATGTAACCTTTATTTCTGACGTTGGATGGATAATAATTCCTCATGGGACTAGAATTGATGATATCCATGACAAATAAGTTACAGGTCATCCATGACTGGATGTAGACGGCCCATAGTAGATAGAAATAGTATACAAAGTGATTTTATAGGCCACTGATGTTTGATTATGGAGAAAACGTCTTCCTGATAGTCTCCCTGGGACGCGTAATGTGCATGTTTTTTTAGTGATGTATGTCATATCCTAGGTTTATAGGGTTTTTCGAGATCGTTCAGAGATATAGCGAGGATTCCTACCACCTTACCCAACCCCTGTAGTTTGAGCGGGTGCACGACATCTTCAACGTGTCATAGCTAAGGAAATACGTACATGATACTATGCACATCATCGACTCGGTTGAACCTGATATTTAATATGGATCCACATTTACATAGAACCCAATGGAAATTGAGGATTTTCATGAGTGAACCTTCCTTGGATGGGACATACCCTTGGTTTGCATACTATGGATGCATGGAAACATGGATGAGAGTTCATGGGAATGGAAGATCACAATACTGGCTCTATATCCTTAGTTGTTTTCCCAGTATTTTCTTTTAGGGGACGAAAATATTGAAGGGAATAATGATTTAGAAAACCTATTTTCTCCTTGTAATACTTTGGAATATTTCTATGTATATTTCTAGAGTGAGGTGTTAAAACATCATGCAATTCAAAACCCCAGTGTGCCCAGAATTAATTTTATAAAAATATTAACTATATTTTATAATATAAGTATGATGGAAAAGGGATATCTCTTTAAAAGTAACTTGGATCAGAAATCAGAGGCCACAGTTGTGATCAGAACACGTTTTTTACATTGGACAGAGCATAACGTTCACCGACGTGGGACTTATGTTGAAAAAACCACCTAGGGTAAAATATATTTAAAATAGTTAATTTAATTATTTTACCCTAACGATAATGAAAATATCATTTCCAAGAGGAATCATAATAGAAATAAGAGACCACTATTGAGTTCAGAATTGGTTATTTTTCCTAGGTGGGACGTAAAACTAGGGGGCGCGATACATTCATATTTTGCGTCTGTGGGTGGGTCAATTTAACTAGAACCCTTAAACCATATGTATTACTGTAAATAAATTTTCACGAGAATCCAATAAGAATTATCCCCTAAATCAATCACCAATGAAGAATAATCTCTCTACCTTTGAGAATTTTTTAAAAATCCTTGACAGAACACAGTGGGATCAATCCAAGGATGATCATCAAATCAAAATAGATCATTTATATAAATCGAATTATTATTGTTTTTGGCAAAACATATTTCAATTAATGATTAATTTCATTAATTAATTCGGCACTCCATTATTTTTAATGTCTATTCGGTGACTAAATGGTCACAGAAGTCACCCAATCCTCATTTTAATCCACAGATGTGTTGCGTTTTTCATCGTTCTTCCCCTAATTGTTCTCACTATATCGAAACAACACCAAAACATCGAGTAGAGGATGGTCCTATGATGATTTAGAACTAGGGATCCTAAAAAATACTCATTATTAATTTTTGAGCACCTTAGTGTTCATGGTGTCCTGTAGAGGGAGATGGTGGCAAAAATCAGAAAATGGAGGCGCCCACTGAGCGTAGAAGTTCAGACGATGAGGGGGTGTTGATGTGGCGATAGTGTTTGGCGGAGGTCAAAGGTGGTGGCTGGTAGTTGGAGATGGAAAGAAGTGGTGGATGGAGGCTATAGCCTAGACTAGAAGGTGTAGAATGGGGCATGGATGGAGGGACAACAAAACCAAATGTGGAAATATGATGCTTTAAGGTATGCGGGCATTGGAGGAGGCCATCGTTTCATGGTTAGATGAGGGATCTGAGGCAGTGACCTAGGGATGTGGGCTGACGCGACGTGGGGCTAGGCAAGGGGGATCAGATGCTCGACTAGTCATCATTTACAGGAGAGTCATAAGACAAGTAAACGGGCCAGGATGCGTGATTGGATCGTGACCCGATTGACCAGGCTGGCCTGTGTGGGTCGGCACAGGTGGGGTGGACTAGCCCGATAGGGTGGGTCCAACCCATTTTACACCTGGGCACTATAAATGACTGTCTTGTTTGATGTGGGAATATGATTCATCTACCGTATGGGGAAATGAGATGCTTCAGTTGAGCCAGACCACTTGAAGTGGTTTGGGTAATTTTAAATTTTATGTCGAATTGCAAATGGTGTGAAACACTCTCTTTATTAATAATAATTTTAAATTATTATTATTAACAATTACTTCTTTCGAACGTACTTCCCTTATAAAAAGTCTGATTGATACGCCATCATAGGAACCAAAAATAATGATGTTTAGATATGATTTTTAGGACTACTTTTCTATGTTTAAACTATTGTTGATTTGTGGGCCCCATAGGGCCCGGCTCACAGGTTTTGTGGTGAAGAAAACTTTTTCACTAGGTATCCATTTTGGATGATCAATGTGTTTTTATTAGAGGATCACAATGGGTTGATCCATATATTTATATTCAGTACTGAGTTGTGAGTCCTATGAGACAAATTTCATGTGTCGTTCAGTGTTATGCAACTTTTCAATCGGATGTCTGATTGGGTACAATGAATAGTCTACATCGCCTATTTTTCTGCAAGGATCACAATGGTGTGATCTATTCGAATGAGAAGATCCTTATATATGATCTAATTAAATGTGGAAACAAGGAGGGAATATTGGTGGAAGCTCATTTTTATATTTTGTAAGGGTAGAATCCCACATCAACATGGGTGTGGGTCCTATATCAGCTAACCACGAGTGGAACCCCATCACATACAAGGGTTTGGGTCCTCGACGAACAAGAGTTGAATCCCCCTAACGCGGTAGGGAATAAAAACTCTATGAAGAATATCAGGGTGAAATCTCTCATCATCATGGTCATGGGTTCTCTACCAAGTAATTCTGAGTGGAATCCCACTAATGCACTAAGGAGAGGGTCCTCGGTGACTATTATAGTGGAATCTCCCTAACATACTGTAACAGGGTTCCTCTATAACGAGTTTGCATAACCTAGATTTTCATATCAATGGTGATATGTACTTTGAAGTCACCTTGGTCTCAAAAGTAATATGGGCTCTTTCCCCACTGAGACACATCCTTGAGACATGACATAAAACCATGTGGGTGAGACAGAACTTCCCAAATAAGATAATATGAAGGTGTTCTGTTTGATCTCCTTTCGCTGGTAGTTTGGGGAATATTTTTTGGCATTGGTCATCAGTTGTGGTTACTTATGGGACTATTCGAGACTCTTTTCCTAGCCATATATTTGGGATTGAGATCCCTTTACTCACTCATTTGGGTTTCTTTGGTCTAAGAATATATATTTACAGCCTGCTACAGTACCCACTTCTTGGGTTCGGGTTACTCTCCTTCCATGAGAGAAGATGTCATATAGAGTATTCCAATGTATTTCTGTGTCTATATTTTCATAGTAGTATGATTCTAGTCTCCAAATATAGGTAGTGATGACCATATGATATGTTCACCTTCACGTCATTTCTAACTTATTGTGTTTGGATGAGGATTTTTATCACTCTCTTTTTAGGTTGAGTTTTACTCGTTTACTTTACATTATTTCATATGTTATATTTATTTTCCTCTTGTATCTCTTAATACACCACATTATTTTTGGGGTTTCCTACTGAGTATATTTATAATCAGCCGTATATTGAATTTTCCCATAGTTATTGTTCCTTTTGCAAATGAAACACATGTTTCATCGCAACTCATGAGGAGCTCATGGGTACGGTAGCTTGGACTATGTGTGGTGGTCAGAGCTTGGATTCTAGAGTAGGGATTCTCAAGTAGCTATACTTCTAGTTTTCTTTCAGGTTGGTACAAATTTCAATTGGGCATGTGTTTTTACAATTTTTCCTTCCATCTTTTTTAATGTATCTATATTGTTTAGTGGTTCATGCATGTATGGTATTTTTCAGCAAGTTGGATTTTTTACATTTCTTCCGCTTCACTTTTTGCATCATGTTGGTTTTTTGTGTGTGTGAGTGTTTGTGTGTGTGTGTGTGTAGGTACATTGTAAAATACTTACATTAGTTTGTTTTCCCTTCGATGTTATTCACCACCCCTGGCCTACAGAGGTGGGTTTGGGGTAATTGTGGTTCGAGCCTCGGTATGGGTTAGGTTGTGACATCCATAGGTTCAAATATCCTTTCATATACGAGGACAGAACACTATCATAATTCTAGGGTAATTTACTTTTTGAAGATGTACATATTTCTCAAATTATTTAAAAATAGTTTCCAAGGGTATGAATCTATTTTCCATAATCACGCAATATTTCTCAGGCATAATTCCATGAGTGGGTTGACTACCCCTTAAAAGATTCATCTAACTTCTTATGGGATCAATATAATGATGGTGGTTAAACCATCACAAGTATGATGTATTCCCAAGTCATTTGTAATTCCTGTTGTAACAATAAAAACCATATCATCCTCTGTATCTTACATGTGTTTTATAGTTGTGTGTCTTCTTCTAATCATATTCCAAACAATATAATTTTTTTTTAAACAATAATTTTTTGGTTACTTTTTGTGATTTAATCCTAATTATAATAGAATAACCAGTAATGGAATATTTTTTTAGATTTTGTAACCTTAGAAACATCATGGTTTTCAAGTCTTTTATTCATAGCTACAAAGATTGTTTTATCAAATTATTATTATGAATAGGTTCAATTTCTTTATCAACCACTGAGGATAACTTTTATATATCCTTAAAATATTTTTAGATCATATAATCTTCACCATATTTGATAAATTGGCTTTGGAAATTTTAAATTTGTTTTCTATATTTCTTATGTTTTCTGAGTATGTTCAAACAGTTCCTCCTTTACATTTAGTTTTTATTCAAGATAAAATTTTATGGTTTTTTTCTCATGAATAAATATCTTCATATTACAAATCTCTCTTAGAAACATGGAATTTTAATTAATAATAGCTTATTATTTTTTTATATAGAATTTTTTTTATTTTTTTAATATCTTACTCAGGTATTAAAATAATTTGAATATATTATATCACCACTCATTTCACAATAAAAACCATTTGAGTTTCTTCTTCTATTGAGCTCCTTCTTTTATAAATGGTGAAATTTAATTTATATTATTTTTCAACAAATGTATCTTTATTGGCCTATCATTGATGTTTTTATCAACTTCTTCACTATTTTTATCTTCATCATCTTTAGAAAAAAAAATATTATCATTTTTGATTGAGATAACTTTTTTATCCTTAACCTTGATGTTATAATTGGATTTTTAAAAATTCAAATTAAAAAAATTATGGTTTCCTGTCATCTCCATCAATTTCATCATCTTCCTTGTTTTGAGGGAAATTTATAGCAAAGTTACCAAATGCTTCACAACCAAAATATTTCAATTGTAACTTCACCTTGTACTTTTATGATACAACTATCACATTTTAGTAAAAGAGAAATAAATTCATAAAAATGATAGATTTCATGTCTTTAGTGTTACAATCACCAAATTATTCATCTTTAAGAACATGGTTATATTTTCCATCCATTAGCAGCATTGAAATAATTTTCTTACTTATAATTTTCTATAATTTTCAAAACATTCAATATTCTCATTTAAAATGTGATGAGAGGGTTATGTAAATTATCTTGATATGGATTTTGAGATTAATTATCTTCCAATGATTAAACACTAACATTAAACTTTTTAGGAAAAATACATAAGATCTATTCAAAAAATAGTTCAATATACTAATTTCACACCAAGAAATATTATGGTTCTCAAAATGTCATTTACTATTGGAAAAAAGTGACCAACTGATTCATAATCACATATTTTAATATATCAATACCCAAATATATATATTTGTAACATTGATTTATTTACATTCATATTACCTTCATAGATATTCACCACATTTTCTAAAATACCTACTCCTTTAACACTATGAAACTCAATTTCAGTGAGTGAGTAAAGTATAACATTTATGGATCACCCATAATTTTAAAATTTTTTCATATCAGTAGCATTTAGAGGAAAATTATCAACACAATAAGTAACAAAATTGGACTCATCACCAAGAAGTTCATAACTAAGTGACCTATGATATGTCTACATTCTAACATTCCAGATATGATATTTTTTTACACTGAAAATAGGAATCCCATTACTAATCATATAATTATGAATACATATATATATAACATATATTTTATTTTAACATTATAAAATATTCAATGAAGGGAACCATGGTATGATAGAAATTGAAAGGACCAAGAAGAATCTATTTTACCATTGAGAGGGTAGGGAAAAACCATTTATCTAATTTTCTATTATGTTTCCTTTATTATAAAAAAACCTTCTCATAGTGTTAAATAATTATAACATCACTGAAAAACACTCAAAAGAAAACTATAGCAAAAAGGTAATTTAAAAGTTTCACTACTCAAAAATATTATCTAGTCCTTGTAATGGTATAGAAATAATAAAATTATACAAAATCCAGTAGAGAAAATGATCATTTTTTGAGACATTAATAATGGAATATCCTAACAATTTTGATTCACTATTATAAAAACTATAGTTAATATGATTTTCATACAAAAAAAATACATAACAAAGATTTCATAACAACCTTCTAAACCATCAGTAATAGGCTCATAATTCTATCACTATGATTCTTGTGAAGGTGTCACATTTCAATTCATAAAAAATTATTATACTTCACTTTATCACACAATAGTTGGTAGGATATTAATTATTAATTATCCCTACAAAAATCTATCTATATGAGCTATAATTCATCCTCAATTCTGATATTTATTATTTAGAAACCACCATCTCAAAACTAACATTTATAATTGATTTTGAATTTTCTCTTCAAAACCGAAACTTTAGCACTTACAACATTTTACCGATGAGACTAGCCACACCTCCATAATCACACTTCCACCATTTATATAGGTTCTCAAGAAATATTAATGGAATTAAATCCAATTTATTTTCCCTATCAATGAAAATAAATATTTAAAAACTCCAAGTCAAGTAATTCAGATTTTGAGATCTTCATACCCATCATTCAAACATCAATAAAACTCATCAGGAATCAAGAATTTCCTCTGTGATTTTTCGAATAATAATATACTAGATCAAAATAGTCATATTTTATATCCTTATGATTCATTCATACATAACATCAAGTCAAAAAAACATCATCTTGAATTTTTCCTTTCTAAATATGTCCATCTTAAATATATCCATCCAACATATATCATTCTTATATTTTTTTCATCCTTAATGTTCTTATCCTGATTGTTTCAGTCCAAAATGTTTATGTCAAGATTCTATCCATCCAAAAAAATTCATCTGGATTCCCTCCACCTTGAATATTTATATCCACAGTCAGTCAATCTTGAATCTATATGTCCTGAATATTTCCATCCGGAATATGTCCACCTTGAATCTATCAATCAATAATCTATCTGAATGTAATCTACCATATAGAATCTATCAATCATTGTATAATCCTTCCAAAATATATCTATCCTGATTCTATATATCATAAATTATTTTTCCTAATATATCCATCCTGAATAGGTTTGGAATCTATCCATCCTAAATATAAACATACTATGTCATTTCATATTAAATAGTCCCATCTGAAATCAATCTGTTCAAAATCTGTCCATCAGAAATATATCCATCCAGAATCATTCCATTAGGAATCTATGGATCCCAAATCTAACGATCCTAAATCTATTAGTCCTAAATTTTTTCATCCAAAATCCATCCATCGTGAATTTTTTTCCACATTTTAAAGAAAATTTCATTTAATCATATTCACTTACATATGAAAATATTGTCCCATATTTTTCAATTATTAATTTTCTTTGTTGGAAAACATTACAATGTTGCGTGACATTTATTTATGCAACCAATGAAAAAAATTCTATAAATCATCAATTTCATAGATAATAAAACCAAACATCTTCAATAGAAGATGTAGTAACCTCAAAAAAACGTTCATCAAACTTGGTCACAAAACCTCCCTCATTTCACCTCTATTGACTCCTCCTAACACACTATTCTAGACGATATTTTCCTTAGTATAAAAAAATTAATTTTTTTCACATAAAATAACATATAACTGTTTCACATAGATTATTCCACAATATTATGCTAAAATATGTTCTATATTTTTCAAAAAACAAACCTTTAGTATCCACTAATTGGAGAGTTCAAACAAACATCTCCTAGAGCATGAAATTTTTTTTATTCTGACATGCCTATATCAAGGTCATAAGAACCCAATTACAATATTACAACACATAACCATTTTTACACCCCCAAATGATAATGGGTTAAATGATTAAATTATATGACTCATGTCAACAAGGTTCACCATCCTTTTCGGGAGCCTGTCTGATTAGAACTCCATAGTTAAGCGTGTATGGCCTGGAGTTGTGATACAGATGGGTAACCTTTTGGGAAGTTTCCTAGGGTGTGTGTGAGTGAGGAAAAAGCACACTTGAAATGACAGGTGTTGTCCTGTGGGGACAATCATTAGTCAGATGACCCGTTCAGGCGTATGGGTGGACCATGTGGTGGGCCCCACATGTTTGCGGGGGCAACTGGTGGTACCTGGAGGGCCAGGACCCGACGGCCTTGTTAAGGCGGGGTGTCTGTGCTGTCATCGGGGCCTGGTTGTCACATTTGGTATCCGAGGTAGTACCCACCCTTAAGTACGGTGCACTGCATGGGTTGAGATGTAGGGCCCACATCGAGGACATTGTTCTCTAAGGGGGGGTGATTGTAACACCCCCGAATTATAAAGGGTAAAATGATTAAAAGATATGACTCATGTGAACAAGGTTTACCTTCCTTTTCGGAATTCTGTCTAATTAGAACTCCACAGTTAAGCGTGCTTGGCCTAGAGTAGTGATTTGGATGGGTGCCATTTTGGGAAGTTTCCTAGGGTGTGTGTGAGTGAGGACAAAGCACACTGTAAAGGACATGTGTTGGCCTGGGGTGGGCCCCACATGATTGCGGGGGCAACTGGTGGTGCCTGGAGGGCCAGGACTCGATGACCTTGTTAAGGCGGGGTGTCTGTGCTATCATCGGGACCTTGTTGTCACATTTGGTATCATAGGTAGTACCCACCCTTAAGTATGGTGCACTGCTTGGGTTGAGATGTAGGGCCCACCACGAGGACATTTTGCTCTAAAAGGGGGGTGATTGTAACACCCCCGAATGATAAAGGGTTAAATGACTAAATGACATGACTCGTGTCAACAAGGTGCACCTTCGTTTTCGAGAGCCTGTCTGATTAGAACTCCACAGTTAAGCGTGCTTGTCTAGGAGTAGTGATCAGTATGGGTGACCTTTTGGGAAGTTTCCCAAGGTGTGTGTGAGTGAGGAAAAAGCACACCGGAAAGGACATGTGTTGGCATGTGGATCCTAGGGTGGGCCCCACATGTTTGTTGGGGCAACTGGTGGTCCCTGGAGGGAAACCACCCGACAGCCTTGTTAAGGAGGGGTGTCTGTGCTATCATCAGGACTTGGTTGTCACATTTGGTATCAGAGGTAGTACCCATCCTTAAGTACGGTGCACTGCCTGGGTTGAGATGTAGGGCCCACAACGAGGACGGTGTGCTCTAATGGGGGGTGATTGTAACACCCTCTAATGATAAAGGGTTAAATGATTAAATGATATGACTCATGTCAACAAGGTTCACCTTCCTTTTCAAGAGCATGTCTGATTAGAACTCGATAGTTAAGTGTGCTTGGCCTGGAGTAGTGATCAGGATGGGTGACCTTTTGGGAAGTTTCCCAGGGTGTGTGTGAGTGAGGACAAAGAGATCAGGATGGGTGACCTTTTGGGAAGTTTCCCAGGGTGTGTGTGAGTGAGGACAAATCACACTGGAAAGGACATGTGTTGGCCTATGGAGTCAGTCATTAGTCAGATGACCCGTTCAGACATGTGGGTAGACCCTGGGGTGGGCCCCACATGTCTACTGGGGCAACTGGTGGCACCTGGAGGGCCAGGACCTAACAGCCTTGTTAAGGCAGGTGTTTGTGCTGTCACTGGGATCTGGTTGTTACAACCATATTTATAAGAACCTACTAATAAAAAAAAATCATTAATTATCTTCATGAGAATAGTTTCAACATTACCCTGATCGAAAGACCCTGAGTGAATGAAAATAACATGTGTCCCCTTCGCATAACCTGCTCAAAAATAAATCCACTATGTGACCTCATAAATCTATTATCTCTATTTGTCATGACCGTATTATGATGATAAGGAAACTTTGGGTCATATCTTTATCACGTGACTCAATCATAGAAATATACCCAACTTAGATTTTTTCATTAATCTTTGCATCAATTATTAAGAAATAAAATTTGGTTATTTATTGAAAAAATTTACCACCATTTTCTCTAAAATATCCTACAATGTGACCATGTAATCCATATAAATTTCAAATAATGAAATTCTTTAAGGATTATTTGCTTCATTTGTTTATTTCCCATTTTATTGAGTGACATTTCCTTTCACATGCCCTAAGATACATGAAACCGTTGATCATGTAATCTATTTAAACTTTCATAATTGAAAATCACCCACTATCATGGTGAAAATATCTTTAATTCACTCATGTGCTTCATAATAACCCATCCTAATTCCACTTTAAGCATATGTTATCATGTCATTGATATTACTTTTTAAATGAATGGGAAATCCATCACATGTCCCATTTATGTGATTGTGATATATTGATTTTACAATAGTATATACCATTATTTGTATCATCTCCCCATTTATGTGAATCAAATAACCATATTGTGAAATATCTTTCGGTTTGTTGAAAATACAATGTTAAATTTTTAAAACCCTCCAAATCGCCATAAATTATATATATCTTCACTCTAAGTCTACAACTATAGTGATCCACATGGAAAAGAATAGTTTGGGAGTGAAATTTGTTCCACAAGACATTGGATAACCACTATATTTTCTCATGCATTAAATAAATACAATATATTTTACACAGATAATATCCCCATGGATCATACCTTACCCTAAATTCTATATTAGAAAATCATCCAAAAATTTGATATATCATTAAATCTCGACAATGAATCGTTGAATTTAATGATACCTTTCTACCCTTTGGTTAATAAAACCAAATTGAATGAGCCATTAAATCATGAATATTGTATAAAACAATATAGTAAATGGGGAGTGGGGAATATTTTTTTGAAACTCCTCAGACCAAGGGAGGTGGTTGAAAAATGAGGTTCGACAGATGATTATTGACCAATGGAGTGGGAAATAAAATTTATTGATACCTTACACGTTCTCAATTTTTGTAGAAAACTCTATTTTAATAAATTCTTAATACAAATCCTATTTTAAAATGTGATTCCAGATTTTAATATTCTTGTATATATGTATTTTGTTTAATTTTTTGTGAAATTGATCACTATTTTATTAATAAAGAATATAATCACAAGCTTAATGACTTATTCACCTATATTATCTAAATCATTCATTATATATATTATCTATGATTATTACATTGAAATAAAAAATTATTTTACTTATTTTTTTCCATGCCATGTGATCTAATTATTCTTACTTAGCAATCCATCGCACATGTTACTAATGAATAATTATCCAACATTTGTAAACATTAAGTCCACCACATAACCTACCTAGACAGTTTCTAAGAATATAAATTATTCATGACCAATTCCATTATCTAATTGTAATACATAATTAAGGGTTCCTTGAATATAACATATAATAAATTTTACTACTATGATATTCACATTATTTAGATGATACTAAAAACAAGTAACAAAACATGTTGCGAAGACAATATTAAAACACGTTATAGTTATCTATAGAATGATTCTGATTTTTTCCTTTATATGGTTGGATCCAACAATTTTCAATCCATGTTCATTATATTTTTTCCACCAAACAAAATAGGTTTGTAAATTATTTTGGAATCCTACATGTTTAACTTTTTCAGTAGATATCTTGGGAAATTTTCTTGTTATACAAAAGAATATATCTCCATCTAAATAAATTGTAACCCCATAATTTCTATTAAGTCACTCTGAGATACATCTCAAATTCTAAACTCAAAACTCATTCAAATTATTCCAAATAATTTTTTTCTACCACAAACTATGATAACATCATGATAAAAATTAATGGTGATATTTACTTCTATAGTGGTATTTATATAATGATTTTGATTTCATATAACTCTTTTTAATTACATCATTCTAATGTAAGAGTTTATATGTGAATTCCATGCATGGAGACACTTCCTTTGTCCATACAAGGCCTTCGTAAACCTGAAAAAATTACATTCATCATTTCCTATTTTAAATAATACTAGATGTTCTATATAAAACAATTCATTGAGAATGATATTTATGAATTCTATTTTCACACCAATTTAAAAAAATTTTTATCTTCTTCAAATTTCCATTTCCAAAAAACAGACCAATTAACTCTACATGAGCCACTACACTAAATATTTCATCAAAATCTATGACTTCTACTATAGAATAACCTATGAAAATCAGCCATAAAATGTTACTAATCCTATTTATATTCTCATCTAATTTATTTCTCAAGATCCATATTTTTCCACACAAAAAAGTTTGTTTCGATGGCCTTTCCAAAAGATTCCAACTATGGTTTTTATTAATTTTATCCAATTATTCATTCGTGGATTTAATCCATTATTAATATTTCACTGCCTATTCAAATAATGTTTTCTATACATTATAGAGTATATATTTAGGCTCTATAATTTTTATCTCCCTTGTTTGAATTAGAGAAAATTAATCCTAATAATGTCAGAAGTGTCAACCTCTATTTTTATAGTTATTTTTTGATTCACATGATGGACATTATAAAAAACAGTTTCATCTTATGTTGTATCCTATGAATCTAAATAATTTTTTTCATCTTAAATATTTTAAAATCTTCAACTATATCAATATTTGAATTAATATCTTGATTATATAATTTTTTTCTTTACCGAAAAAGGATGTTTCATTTTCATTGACCTTTACTGCTTTATACTAAATTATTTTTACATCATTTATCACAATAATATTCCAAAATCTATTATTATAGAATTTTTGTCTTTAAATTTCATATTTCATCAAAGGAATACTCATTATTGTGTTTTATCTCCATAATTTCCAAGATTACAATACTTGTTTATGTTATAAAACTGGCTTTTAAGAATATAAAATTTATTTTTTTAGGAAAATATAAATTCTGAATTTCACATGGTCTTCGACCTTTACCAAGACATTCCACTACCCAATTATAGGTTTAAACAATGACTTGAAAAAATTTATTCTAGTTGTGGTGAGAAATTTCACTCTCAATATAAATAGTCTTGGACATATTGTTCACTTTTTAATTTCATTATTTCATAACCACATATTTGTTGTGGGGTTTCGATTGGTGATACCACAAGTTTAACACAAGGCCTCTTGAGATAATTATCAAACTCAATGGATTTGTAATCTTTTTCATTATCATAACATAGAATTTTAATTATAAACCCAATCACATTTTAAAATCATTTTAGATATGTATTCATGCACCCTATTATATGTCTCTCTCTTTTCATGAAAATGACACATTCCATTATTCTATACTCATCCATAAAGGGAATGAAATAACTTTATTGAAAATTCCTAGATATATAAATCTGATAAAACATGTATGTGTGAATGTTATTGATCATATTGAATGCATATTGCCTCTTTGGTTGATATTCATTTTCATTTACTTTTCCATAAATAGAGGCATCACAAATCTCTTCATGATGGCATTTTAAATTAGTAATACCCACTAAAAATTTTAAAATTGAAATTTTCTCCATGGTATATTGCTGAATAGGACTAGGAGACTGATGGCATAAGCTATTTTCCTCCTCAACTATCATAAGGCTGAAACATTTTTTTACACAGTATGGATTCCCATTAGTGAAACATTCTTTGATGTGAGATTTACAAATTATTCCTTTTATATTTTAACACATATTATTAAATGAGAATTTATGTCTTCAGTCACATAATTGTTTCAAAATAAAGATATTTTGTTGTAATAAGTCATTATAGAGAACTTTTTTTCCTTATTTAACCTCCAAATGACCTTGTATTTCTACTACCTTAGACATACAGAGATCCATTATTCTTGAAACACATTATTTAATTAATTCTTCCCTTAACATTCTTCATAATATTTTTATTAAAAGTTGTGTGGGATTAGAATCCAATACCAAGAATCTTGGTGGGGCTAGTCTTTTTCACATTTTCAGAAATTTATAGAAGGTTATCCTTATAAGTCTTCTTATTTACCTTCCATTATATTTCATGTTAATTTAGATAATAATTATAATTTTCTATCCTTTCATTATTATTTGACATGTAATCATACAAATCATTTTTCAATGGTGAATAACTAATTTTCAATTCAATTTTATTAGGCTGAATTTAGTTACTTTGTCACAAAGTTCTATAATAGGAATAACCACATTCATTTTCTGTTCAATAAAAATATTTGTTCCCAAAGTTAGAACAATGATTGAATTATCCCTACAAACAATTACTCCCTTAATATGGTGGATACGGTCCCATTCTCATTTTTTTAATTCCTAGTGTTCCTCCATTAAAATTGATTATTACATCATAAAATAATATATTATGTAACCAAGATAGAAAAACAATGAAATTTTATAATATGAAATATCATCTATCATATAATTCCCAATATTATTAAAATCTTTTTATTACACATATGTGTCTTGTGAAAATTTATGTTTCAGAGGTGATTCAAATTATCTAATTTTATTTAACTGGAGTGGCCTTTATCTACATAGATATTATATTACAGTTTACTATATGATCATCAACATAATGTTTTCCCTTTAATTGTTCCATAAGATTTCTGAATTTTATATCTTATCCACATAGTCAATTATTATATTATCTACAATTTTGTGTCATTTTTCATTCGAAAAGCTGAGATATCATTTGAAGCATCTCTAAAAAAATTTCTACTTGTTTACCATCTATGAACCTCATCAAATGAACTTTCTTCTGTTGATATTTTAATTTAATTTTAGTAGCTAATTTTTTTCTCAGATAGATGACATATTCTTCTATATAATTCACTTTCCTTGTACTCCATTTTATAGAAAAATTATGATCATCAATCACATATTTTTATTCTTATATTTTTAGATTGATATTTAGAACCTATTCTATATTATGTTGATTGGAAAACAAATTATTCAAATATTTTTTTATGCAGTCAATATATTCTCCATGAAAATTTACATAATCATAGGATTAACTTTTAAATCCATTAATCCTTCTATTTTAATTACATTTAATATCATGAAATTTGAGAGTGCCTTTATGTTCAACCTTTAGAAAAAAATTCCACATTGGTTCATTAATATTTACCAATTATGGTCCATTATTATTAACAATATACGTTATAGAATATTTAATAATATATATGAATTACATTTCATATTCATCAAAAAAATATCTATTTTCATTCACTTATTTTCTCACAAGGATTTATCATTGAAATAAAATTCTAGATAAAATCCTAGTTTTAGATTAGAACCTTCTCCAAGGAAATTGTAAAACTTTTGTTTTTATTTATTCACCAGAAATCCTATTTTGAATCATAAAAAATGATCTAGAGTTTTCCACAATGATAACATGAATTTTGATTTTTTTCAATCGAATCCATATTCTATTCTTCTAAATTTTATATCCAAAATTGTTAAAAGTTTCTCTTCATTATCCTTTCCATTTTATGTTTTGGAGATGTTAACCATTTCCATAGCCTTTAATTATATTTACTTATTATTAAGGACTAAAATTTAAATTGTATGAATTACAATTTTATAAGAAACAAATACTTTCAAGAAAGACATATAATAAAACATTAGTTAAATATATTTCTTCAGGTTCCAAAACATTATTATATTAATATAGTGGAAGATGTAACCATTTTTGTTTTTATGGTGTTTATATAATCAATTTATTCTCTAATCACCCATATATATCAAACCACCTGTGTGATTCAATTAGAAAAACTATCTTCATTTTATTGTGGATACATTTAATATCATTGAATATTTTGTGAAATAATGAGATCTTTTTTCATTTAACTTTCTCTATCCATCAATAATATTTTCTAAATTATAATATGTAGAATTATATAAAATAGAACTCCTTACATTTACACATATTGGAACCAAAAAAAGGTCTAATCAAATAACATAAATCATTAGTATCTACATAAAGAAGCTATATATTTTCTTCCATCATAGAGATCCATGTCATATTAAAGACCTCAACCCCATTGGAAGTAAAAAAGGACACTTGAATTTCAAGGGATCGAATATATGACCTCAACCAAATTTTCAATTCCTTATAGTCTCACCCAACAAAGAGAGGAATTAATTTGACCTTAATATCTTTATCAATGATATAAGGCTTTTGAAAGTAGTTTCAATAATGAGAACACCCACTATGATACCCTTTATTTTACCCCAGGTCACTCTAAGAAGGGTGGGGTGAATCAGGATGTCAAATTTATATATTAAATTATTTATATGGCCCCACAAAATGGTTGGATCTTGTTAATCCTGACATAATGTATCACTCACACTCCCATCAAATAAATATAGTAATATATTGTTTTTCATGGTGGTTTTCCTTGGTTCAAAACAAAGTGATACATCTAAGGAGAATACTCCAAAAGATTTTCGGTCATACTTATATACAAATTTTTCTACTATTATTTTTTTATTACAAATTTTCATCCATCAACACTCCATACTGGGAACACTTAATTTAAAGTTCATCCAACAACAGTGCATTGCCGTTCCAATTACGTTCAATAGACCAAGTAGTACATAACTCTAGATCCAAGAACAATAGTGTAAGAAAGAAATTCATATATTCTAAAAATTAACTAATAAAAATAATTACATTATGTTTGCATATTCAAAAATCTCTTCTCAATTATTTCGATCACATGGTTAGTGAAAGAAAAATTCAGTGTTTAACATAACCATGTGAATGATTCACACAAATTATTCAAACATAGAATTGGTCATATATCTTATTATCCTCTACTAAAAAGTGGAAATTGTTATTTATTAAAAAAAAATTAATGAATTTGGATCCAAAAAATATTTCCAACGAACCACATACTCCACATTAATTAGATTGTAAGAAATCTATTAAGGATTTCGTGCTTCTCCTAACTAGAACCTCTTTTTCATAAAACAATGACTTTGATATCTTTCTGTTTGGATAACCCATTAGATGACATGATCTATTTAACCAAATGTGGTTAAAAATTTCCCATTCTCATGGTCATATGATTCTATCCTCCCTCACAGGATTGAAGATGCCCCATTATGAAACCACATTGAGAATATGAGATCACTTGATTACTCTTGATTTGGTTTTGAATGAAAATTGAATAAAATTTATCCATTATTTAATTATCTGATTTTGAGGGTATGAAAGTGCCTTCCATTATTTATAGATTCACCAACATTTTAGTGATTTTCATAACTACATTGTGATATATCTGTTGTCTTATAAGGTCACTAGTTCTTACTTATTCTTAAGAGGAGGCTTCATCACGTGATTATTTGGAACATAAGAGATCAAGTGATCCATTTGATCTTACACAATAACAATTTTCATGTGATCTAACCTGATAAAATGATTAATATATTATTTTTTTAATTGCAATATATATTATCCCATATGGAATCTTTACATCCTTTCCACAAATTTCATGCCCATAAATTTCAGAAAAACTATTAAACATCACAATTTTCTCCAACAATTATTATGTTCGTAATATGTCTTCCTCATGATAGAAATAAATAAACTTATAATTTTCCAAAATGATTATAATATCTTCATATTGATAGTAACCACAATACTATATTTTCTGTCTAGATCATCATGGCTCTAATAGCCCATATAGAGATTAAAATTTCAGTCATTAGACAAAATCTTAACTGGTCACATGTTATTAATATATTTTCATATATTAATTTTAATTTAAAAATTATATTCCATTAATATTCTTTGTTTTTGTAATTAAAACAAATTTTTATTAACTAATTCAAACAAAATTAACTATTTTTTGACGTCTATAAATTTGTAACGTTCAAAAACTAATCCAAAACACTGGGTTAATTTATTGGGTTTTCAGGTATATTATTGATATAATTGAGGATTTTTATTAACTATAGAAGATTAATTCATTTGATTTGTAGATATAATATTTATTACCTAAATTGGGATTGATATGGGAAATTCATATACATCATTAGTTGAGTAACAAGTTATTTAATGGTCTTCTTTAAAAATATGTTCTCGATTTATTATTCAATTATCTATAATTTAATTTTGGTAATAGTTGATGAATTTGTTATACTATATGAAAATTATATATTTCAGGATCCATCGATATTCTATATTGTTTTATTATAATTATATTTAATTATTATGCATGTGAGGTATTTTGATACATGTTTTCAACTTACTCATAGGGAGGTACATATGTATAATAGAGATAACATCATACCCCGTCATATTTTGAGTAGTAATGATTATTTTATAGAGAAATTTGTATTATTATTCCTTGAATTATCAATTTATAAATATTTATAAAGCAAAAATAGACCACCATGTCACACTTATGGTCATGTGATTAAGTATATTATTTATTATACAATGTTTTTTAAAAAATAATAAATTTTATATCAAAATTTTATATTTAAAAAGATTTTTGATATTGTTCTATAAGGCATTTTAAATCAAAAACATGAAATATATAGATTTACTAAATCTGTTTGATTTAGAGACACCACCCTAAATAAATCCATGACATGGTAATGGTGTACCATGTCATTTTTTGTTTATATAAGTAATTCTTACTCCTTATTTTGGTGTACTTGTTTTTAATATGATATTTATAGAAAATATATTTTGAATATCATGTTTATATCTAGTTTTAAAATAAAAATATTCAAAATAAATCCAATGAAGGGGGTGAACCAAAGTGTAACAATAAATATTTATGCTCATACTTATTTTTTTGAATGTTGTACTCTTAGTGTTGAGGGTGATAATAATGCATTTTTAACATATTCTTACACTTCAATAACACACAAAAACATTCCCAACCCACCAAAAAAGGATAGAATACATAACAAACACTCTTACATATTACATGGTTCACCCAATGTGGGATATATAAGAGGAAAATTCCACTCATTTATGCATGTTGGGATCACTATCGTACAACACTATTAGTAGATTTTAGTAAAGGATAGACATACATTACTATTTCTAAAAAACATTATACACTAAAAATGAATAATAATTTCCTCCACTAATATCAAGACTCAAAATAATTCTCTGTATAATATAAATGATGTATAATGTGTATTCAAAAAATTTGGAGAAATCATTTCTTATTAAAAAATTTCTTCATTCTTACACAACCTTTTACTCTTCCTCTCCACACTCCAATCTTCATATGTCCTTCTCCAATCAATATAATTATTTTTATACTTTTAATTTTATCATATTCTCCTTAATCTAAATTGAAGAATAATATTAAAATATTTAATGGAATCCATTTTTATAATATCTTTTATGATATCATCCCATGTGGTTGTGCTCAAAAGCTTCCAGCAACACCAACAAAACTATAGAAATTATATTTTATCATCTATATTTTATTTCTATGTCACGAAATTATATTCCATCATATTGGTTTATGGTATCAGTATCTCATATTATAACCATTATCAAACACTTCTTTTATATGTGTATATTTCAATTGTTTATGATGTACAATACACAAAATGTGTTTATGAAAATCCCATTATAGTAACTCAGATACTGTATAATGTGTCCAATATTATACATAATGAAATGTGATATTGTTTGTCTCCATTTATATTATCACTACATTTAATGTTTATAAAAACATAAAGTTATAACAAGTACAATTCAATGTTTCCTATCATTTTTTATGATATCACTTGTAGCGAATAAAATATTCAAAAAATTTAATGTGCTAACCTTGGTTTACCTCATGATTTCACATGTTTTAGGCAATATAATGGTTTTCATGATAAAAAGTGAATTATAATATGTAAAGTTTTATGTATTATTACATATATGTATGATTCATTAATATATTTATATAGCCACTACTATGAAACGTGATGTCCATGTTCACCAATTACCACCACATTTATTATATATTTTATGTAGTATTATAACTCATTAATAATTTATAATTCATTTACGTATTATGACTAAAAAATTAAAGAACAATTATATTTCATTACAGCATAAATGATGTCGTGCTTACATAATATATGTCAAACCTGAACAAAGATACATCCCACAAACTATCTATGAAAACTCTTAAATAATTATTTGTAATATAGTAGATTTTAACTCATCTTATTCAAATTAAGTATTATTAATCATGCTATCCCAAATACCAAAAATATTATCATCAAAAACTTCAACCAATCTACATCAAATTAACAAACCGAATAAATCCAACTATAAAATTCCATTGTTTTCTCAAAATTCTCATTTTGAATTACTGAACACCAACCCTATAAGACATGAGAATTGCTCCTATAAAAAATATTTAATATCTATCCAATAAAACAATGAATATAATAGAAGTAACATATTTTCAATTCATAAACCATATACATCAAGATTTATGGTTATATGGGAAAAAAAATACTTTTTGGAAACAATTTTGTGTAACTAAAATTTCAATGATTCCTAAAATAATATATAAAACAACCACAATCCCCTTATAAATGAAAACCAAAAAATTGTTAATACAAAAAAATAGGGAAATAGAGTAATAAAATATATAATATAAAAAATATAACTTGTCTATCTTTAATATTCTTCCTGTTCTTGTAACGTGGATGATTTTTTTCGATATTTTTTAATGATGTCAGGAACATAATCATCCGTAGATATATTTTTCGTTTAAATATTTTTTATTTATAATTATTTTGGTTCATTAATATAATTTCGCAATATTAATTCTATAAACTGTTGTATTATATTATTATAGAAATTACTGTAACTATATTTTTGAAATATAATTCAAATAGAAAGCTAATGTTGCTCCCCTAAAAAATTATTTCTTAATTAATAATATCAAAGAGAAACCATTATTTATGTTCACAACCCACTCGATTCAAGGATACGCCTCCTATGATGTCAATGAATAATGGGAGATAATAACCCCCAAGTCCTACCTCTAATAGGCACCGAGTTGGTGACTAGCAGAGAGGGTATAGAGATCACAGAATATGGATGTCATTAATCTTTTTAGGAAACACCATCCACATTCCCTTCGAGTTGATTTGGTTCATGGTTGCTAAGGACAACCGTTGTAAACAGCGGGTTGCGTATGAGAATTGGACCGAATTCTGTGGTTCTTGCAAGGGGTTGGGTCACATCGATGAGTCATGTCAAGGCAGATCTCATTTTCAATCGAGGATGGTTTGTAGTAGTGTGAAGGATACTATTGTGAGCGCTATGGAGGGTTAGGAGAGAAAGGCATTGGACCAGTGTGTGAAGGGGGATCTAGCTCAAACTTCTGAAGGACCTGCTATTTGAGGGAGAGGCTCTCGGATGGTTGTATCAGATGGGGAGTCCTCTACACCTGGACCTCGGAAGGTCTCCTTTGATGAGGGTGTATTTTCTAGATCTACTTGCACTGGTAGGTCTCAGAAGAATGAGAAGAATTTTGGGCCTGCTGTTGCTTTGGAATCAAAATAGGTGGGCGTTGTTCTAGGATCTGAATTTGTGGAGGTGTCTAATAGGGACAGGGCTAATGCTGTTAATCGTCTTGATTATCTGGCCAGAACTTTTGTACCCATAAGTAACAGGTCTGAAGGACTTATTGTGTATGGGATAATTAAGGGCCGAGAGGAGGAGGACTGTGCAGGAGATGATGGGGAGCCAGAGGCCTTGGGAGACCTGCAGACCGTTTTCCTGGAGCAGGATCCTATTTCAGGCCATGGGGTAGTCACAAATAATGTTGCAAGGCCTCAACTATTATTGGAAGGTAATGACCAGAGGCTGGGAGATGGAGGCAGTAAAAATTTCTATGTGCCTTTGGTTCAAGCCAGCCGAGTGCAGAAAGACATTGGTAGCGGTATTGACTTGGAGGGTTCTGTAGCTGAGGGTAAGGGGATGGATCCATATTCTATGGATGGGGAAGATGATATCTCTACTAATCAGGGGCCGAGGAATACTTCGGATGGCACCGGGTCTCCTTTGAGAGAGCAGGCCGGGGAAGGAAGGGAGATGTTTAGGGGAGGAAAGGAAAACTTGAGTCCTTTTAATCGGTCATTCAGTGAAATTGTTCAAAGTGGGACTCAGAGGATGTCTGCTGGAGAAAAATCATTATCTACAATGCTGGGAAGGAGGCCAAGGAAGGATTATTCCTATCTTCCGCATCCGATGCAGACAAGGTCTACCTCCAAACGGAGTGGTTGAGTGGTTCTTTTGGTCTAGAAGGGTAGCAGAGTTAAGAAGGAACCCCTCGATAAGCGTGTTCTTGATAATCTTAGGAATCGAGTACAAAGTGCATGTTTTTGGAGACATCCAGAGTGGGAATCGGCTACTAGAGAAGAAGAATCCTGCTTGGGATGTGGGGAAGACTATGGGTACTATGATATATAACTCTTTGTTTACCTCTTGATGTTTCTTCTTGATTGTCTTTGTTTTGCGTTGGATATGGGGCACCGGGAACCTCAAACCGGCTTTATGAAATGAAAAAAAAAGTATTTTCTGAAAAAAAGAAAACTAAAGAACTGACAAAAAAACTATTAATATTTGAGATTATATGGTCCAGTATGGTCTATGTAATCCTCTAAAAAAATTGAAAGTATTTTTATATATGGTGGGAGAGTATACAAGTATTCTCAGTGACAAAAACAAAGTCCCTAGTGCACATGTGAATGAAGAATTATAATTCCCCTATGAGAAAACTTCATAACCAAACACCACCTATGTCAAGAAATGAATCTGGTCTCAATCAAAACCGGCCCCCGTCCGGCCCGCAACAAGGCCCTAAGGGTGTTTCCAATCCCCACGGGATGGCACATGTGCCCGGGTATCATAAAATAAGAATTGGGAATTACTTAACCAAGTTTATAAAAATAAAACAACAAAAGATTTCAATAAAACGAATTTGTATTTTTCAAAACAGACAATCTTTTAAATAAATTAAGAAATGAATTAAATATTTTAAAACAACTCAACAAGACTATATGAATGTTAAGAAACCCAAAGGAAACGTCCCAAGAACCCTCATGGCAAGGGGCACCGCCCTCAATCCATCTCCATAAGACATCACCACTAAGGACCTGTTAGAAACCCGAACCACTACAACTAAAAAATTGTACCCAACCTGTGACAACAAAAATAACCAAGTCTACTTACACCCAAGGGTGTATGTAGGATGTGAGCCAATGCCCAGTAGGATACCACCACTTAGATATTCCATGTGATAAACATTCAAAGAAAAAAAGCATGAATGTTTTCAAAAACATTTAATTTCTAGGTTAATTTTCTAAAAGAGTCAACTTATAAAATCAGTATTCAAGTGGGATAATTTAAAGAATCAACACTTTTAAAATAAATATCAAAGCTACGGAATTTTCAAACAAAATATACGTTATGCCGACGGTATGTATGATGGATCCAATGTAATGACCCAATGTTTTTAATGGAAATTCCATTCATATAAATTTTCCATGAAATCACATAATAATGAACTAATAAGTGATAAGTGACCTTCAAACATAAGTTCGTCACTTCTATGTTTGAAATTTTGAAAATCTGACATACACGGTTGTGTTCAAGATGTTTTTTGGAGTCCGATAAGAAAACAAAATTTTTGGTGAATAGTAACATAACCCAATGAATAGTAGCATACCCTTATGAATAGTGATATACCCTAATGAATAGTAACCTCTCCTTTGGTGGTATAAAAATAATATTCAATATGGAGGTAAAATATTTATATATTTTGGAATATGTTAATGAGTGTTTTAAAACTGGTTTTTGATAATAATTTATGATTTTAATTAAATATTTAAATAATAATATTTAGAAAATTATTTTTTAAAAATGGACTTCATTTTTTGATTCTACACATCGAAAAATGTTTAGGGTGAATTTTTGATATTTTTCTAAAATACTTGAATTTTTGATGAATAGTAAAATACTGTAATTTACCGTATATATACATTATAAGCTAAATAGACTATTCTCAGAATCATGGCTGATGTCAAAACCCATGGTTAGAATTCACATGACCAATTTACTTT
Source organism: Viscum album (assembly GCA_963277665.1). Lineage (NCBI taxonomy): Eukaryota > Viridiplantae > Streptophyta > Magnoliopsida > Santalales > Viscaceae > Viscum > Viscum album. The sequence continues at coordinate 791,660,408 of OY728166.1, forward strand.
TATTGTTCATGGAATACTTATTATACCTTGTCTTGGGAAGAAATAATAAATTAATGATTATAAAATTATGAAATCCCTCCTCTCCTCCACTATAAAACCCCCCTTCACTCCCTCTTCTCTCCACTACTCTCAAGATTAAAACCATTCCATTATTCTGCAAAATTCTCTCCCTAAGGTCCTCATCCATGTCCAAAAGCTCTCCGCCTCCTCAAAATACCAAAACCTCTCCCCCTAAGAGGCTCTCAAAGGAGGAAGTCTCCAGAGGTAAATTCCTCTTCCCAAATTTCTTCTTTTCTTTTAAGTACTTATCTTTTTTATTTATTTTCTCACCTCCCTTCACCATAATTGTATGATAAATCCATTAACATAAAATTAATTTAATTTCTTCATGCTAGTTGTATATTTCATTATCTTCTCTCGTTTATCCACCCTTTTATTTGAAAGAAATGAAAGCCTCGTTTGAGATGTGCTAATTTAGCACATTCAAGGACAACGATTTATAAATTTCTATTATTATCATTAATTATGGTCATGAAACCATTTGTGTTTTGGTTGAACCAGATTATTATATATGTAATATATCCTATTTTTGGTTATGTAATCCTTTGGTACAAATGGAATTAAGTTATAAATCAAAACACATTCTTTGAAATCAAAGCCACTGATCAACAAAAACGGTTATCACTCTTGTTATATATATAATAATTCGACTTCACTCTAAGTAACATAATTAAAACTAAAACCATGTAATCTCATGGATATGATATAAATAATATAACTTCAATTCTGGACAACCACTTTCATCTTGTATATAATCCAAACTTGAATATAAGTGAAACGATCTTTTAAATCCAAGTAAACAAACGAGCCCAAAAAATGAAATTGAACCTTGTAAGTAATCAAAATGACTTTGAATGAACTAAAAAGGGTTATAATAAATAAATTACATATAGAAGAGGTTATTTAATTATTAATTAATTAGCCTAATATGTTTATTCTGGTCTTTAATTAAAAGTGGAGAACACCAACGGATTTAGGGTAAGGGATCCTCCCCGTTCACTCTTAATCAAGATTGTTCTCTATGCTATGAATTTTTTGTGTAATTCCAAGTGATGGGGTATGTTTATACACATTACACATAATTCCATAATGTTTTATAAGTTATGATAATCCCCTTATCTCTCTCATCAATCCCTCTTGGGTACACCCGACACCATGCTGGTAAAATCGTAACGAATTCTACCCAAACCTTCTTTGTTCTTTCGGGTTGACTTATCTTTATTTCAAAATGGTGTTATCATATCTATTTATGTGAATAATATGAATTCTGGATAGTTTTAAAATATTCTAATGTCAATACCCTTTCATCACATTCTTTCGTGGATATACATGTTTTTGAAAGATTCCCTCCTTAGAACTTTTTGATAAGAAAACCTGTTTTAAGGGGACTTCCCAAATTTTTACCCAAATTTTATGTTCACTCTATACTCTATTTTAAGATACCATTTTCTTTATAAAATCAGTATTTTTATTATGAAATCCTTGTTGGTTCAATTCTGGATTTATATAAAAGAATGTCCTCATTTCAATTTGAAAATCTCTAGAGTGTTTTCTTTAAGACCGCACAAAAGGTTTTTAATGATAATGTTCTAAAATAAATTTCTAATATGTTGTCACTTATGTTTGAAACCACTTACCATATTATATGAATATTTTTCCTTATGAACGTCCATGTATTTTCTAATTCATTCCTTACGTGGACACTTTCATGATACTCCCATTGGTTATGATTTATGTAATGATTGTGGTACCCAAATCATTCCATGGGTAGCTGTATGTTTCTGTATGGTTGATTATATATGATTGTATATTTGGTAAGAATATTTATGTGGAAAGAACATCCCTGAAAATGTTGAGATGGATTCACCCATATAGCACTCCAATGCATTGGGTAAGGTTAAGTCTCACGAGATGCGATGTGAAACAGGATTAGCAGTTAGCCTTGACCCGTACTGAAATGGGAAATAGAATTGGTGGTTAGCCTTGACATGTAATATAGATATAATTTATGATTCTACCACATTTATATGATTCCATGTTTATATGATTGCATTATTATATTAAATGATTTTATAAGTTTCAGGTTTTGGATATCATTATGTCATGCATCCTAACTCATGTGCTTGAGATGTATCCTTATGTTCATTCCCTTACTAGGCATTTTCAGCTCATCCCTTTGTTCATGTGTTCCATAGGGTACCCTATACAGATGTAAGAGCTCAATGAAAGTTAGAAACTCTTTATGGAGATTAAATAAAGAAGTTTATTCGCCCATGTTTTATGTTATATGTACCTAGTCTACCAAGACACTAGACTTAACGATCCTTGGATTATACTCTGATGATTAACTATGCTTAAAATAATGAAATGTTTTATGTAAAAGGCTCAGGTCACCATAGTTGGTATCATAGGGTGGTCTAGTTATTTTTGGAGATTAGGAATAGAGCACCTTAGTCTGAACCTTAAGGATGATACTAAGTATAAGAAAATAATTCTAAATTTTGGTGAGTATAGAGTAAGTGGTTTATCAATAAAATACATCCTTGTCTGGATACGAGCAGGTAGAGGCAGCTCTGGCACAGATGTATCTAGGGGTAAAACCTGAAAACACTGCTTTAAGCTAGACTCGAATTAGAACTGGTGCATGATAACGGGCCTTGCTGCACTCTTGTTTAGGACACTCCTGGGGGATATGATTTGGTAGATTCATGAGCTTAGTATAAACCGTTACTAAGGGACAAAAAGAAGCCCATAAGAATATAAGTTAAGAAAAATATCGAGGATAACCTGGATATAAAAATAAGGAATCACAAGTCAGGATAAACTTCTTCTTTATAAGTTCATACTTTTATGTTCAAAGTTTATTTTTATTCTCAAAAGCTAAGTATTCAATACCTCTAATTATACGTTCTTTTTCTTTGTTAATGGAAGGAAATAGAAGAGCATGTTCCAACAACAAATGTAACAGGAAATGTGATGATTTCCCTAATGACATGCTTAATGTGATGGAAGCGGGTGCTCAAAACATCATGGAAATACTTGCTCATCTGGATCAAGTTATTAATAATAACTTGAATCAGGTGGACCGTCCCCCTCCTACAAGCACAAATAAAGTTTCCATAGAGTCCTTTATGCGGCAAAGGCCTCCCATGTTTCGCAAGTCTTCTGATCCCCTCATCGCAGATCAATGGATTAAATCCATTGAAAATATTTTCACTATCCTCCAGTGCTCAGAAGTAGAGAATGTTTTACTGGAAGCCTATCATTTTGATGGAGAAGCAAATCAGTGGTGGAAACTGATCATGAATACAAAGTTGCAAGATGAAATTGATTCCATAGATTGGGAGGAATTCAATATGGTGTTTTTCAAAAAATATTTTCCTCGAACCCTCCATCTCAAGATATAAAAAGAGTTCCATGGACTCAAGAAGAATTAAGATGAGTCCATCAGGGCGTATGAAGCGATCTTTACATGGATTTTGAGGTACGCCTATGGCTTTGTCATGAACACTGAAAGTAAGGTGGATTGCTTCTTTAGAAGACTAAAGCCGAGTCTACAAAACGTGTTAGAGTTTTGAGACTTTGACAGCTATGTGGAGATTCTTCATTGTGCCCTCAAGGATGAAATGTAGATTGGAAACTCTCAGTGTTCTCATGGGCCTAGTGACAAGAAGCGGAAAATGGAGAACAACATGGGTGGTTAATCAAAAAAATCTCATGATGGAATGAAGCCTCACTTTCCCCTTCGTAAGAATTCTGGGAAGAAGCATCTTGGTGACTCTATCAAGGGAACCAGGAATTGCTTCAAATGCAGGAAGATTGGTCATCTGGACAAGAACTACTGAAGTGATATGAAAAATCCAACTAAGGATAAAGAATAAAGGAAGGTTTAGATCAACACTCAGTCTTCAGTGTAGTGTTATAACTGCAAGGAGCTTGGGAATTATGCGAACAGTTTCCCTAAGTTGAGGGTTGTTAGAGGAAATCAACAACAACCTCCAAGGAAACAAGGAAGGGCTTATTCTATCACTACTGCTGAGGTGGAGCCCGAAAACGACGTGGTGATAGCTACACAAGTTATTCATTCAAGAATAGAAAATATTCTATTTTATAATGGTTCTACGCATTCTTTCATATCATGAACATTTAGTAAAACTATTCAAACACCACCTCAAAATTTGGAGGAAAAGTTATATGTTAGAACAACGAATGGGGAAATTATTTCATCCATGATTTATAACTCCTCCCCAGTTAATTCTTGTATACTGAAACTCCTAGAAAATTATTTCATACTTCCTTTAGTGGAGTTCAATGCTATCTTGGGCATGGATTGGTTATCTGTGTACAAGGCCAACATCAATTTTTGGTAAAGGGAGATCACTCTTCACATCCCGAAGCATCCTCTGATTCCTTACAAGTGAAAGGAGGTAGATGAGTCTCCTTTAGAATATTTGTCTCATGTTTGGATGTTTCTTCCATATGAACATGAAAACCTAGCTCAAATGATTGAGACAAAGGAGAAAATTATGCTTGAAGACGTGCCCATCATGAGGGATTACACTGATGTATTTACCGAAGAGTTTCCAGGTCTTCCTCCTAAATAAGAGGTTGAGTTTTCAATTGAACATATCCATGGATCTCTGCCAATATCAAAGACTCCCTAAAGAATGGCCATCATTGAGCTGGAAGAGCTGAAGAAGCAGTTACAAGAGAATATGGAGAAGGATTTTATACACCCGAGTGCTTCACCGTGGGGTGCTCCAATCCTCTTCGTCAAGAAGAAGGATGGATCAATGCACCTCTGCATTAATTATCATGAGATCAATAAAATCGCTATAAAGAACAAGTATCCCCTCCAATGGATAGATAACTTGTTCGATCATCTTTTCGGGTCCTGTTATTTCTACAAGGTGGACCTTCGGTCGAGATATCACCAACTAAAGGTGAGGAAGGAAGATATTCCCAAGACTGCCTTTTGAACAAGGTGTGGACACTATGAGTTCATATTGATGCCCTTAAGACTCACTAATGCTCCAGAAATTTTCATGGATTTAATGAATAGAGTCTTTAGAGATTATCGCAACAAATTTGTGGTGGTATTTATTGATCATATTATGATATAATCCAAGAGCAAGGAGGAACATAAGGAGCATTTGGAAACTGTGTTAAAGTCATTGCGAAGGGGGAAGTTGTATCCAATGTACAGTAAATGTGAGTTCTGGATAGAGGAAGTACCAATCTTGGGGCTTGTTATCCCCAGGAAACAGAAATCTGTGGACCCTTCCAAGACGAAGGCAATTGAAGAGTGGCTGAGGCCAAATTCTGTAACGGAGATCCAAAAAAATTTATGTCTAGCTGGGTGTTATAGATGATTCATGAAGAAATTTTCATGATTGTCAATCCCAATGACCAAGCTGACACAGAAGGGAGTAATGTTCGTCTGGACACAGGAATGTGAAGACTGTTTCAAGGAGTTGAAATAGAGGCTTATCACTGCGCTGATACTCACACTCCCTTCAAGTGGATAACTCTCTATGGTGAATAGTGATTCATCTAAGAAAGCCTTAGGTAGTGTGCTAATGAAAAATGATAAAGTGATAGCATATGCCTCAAGTTATCTGAAAATCCATGAGCAAAACTATCCCACACATGATCTGGATTTGGCGGCTGTGATCTTTGCATTGAAAATTTGGCGGCATTATCTCTATGGGGAAAAATATGAGATATATACTGACCACTAGAGTCTCAAATATATATTCACATAGAAAGAGCTTAATATACCCCAAAGAAGATGGATTGATATCATCAAGTATTATGACTACTCAATCCACTACCATCCCGGTAAGGTAAAAAAGGTGGTAGATGCTCTATGTAAAAAAGATCTTGTATCTTTATCAATGATGAGAATTGAAAATGATCTGATTTTCATAGATTTTAAAATGATGGACATGGGAATAATTAAGGGAGGAACATAATCAATCATTTCTAAAATGATTTCTCTACCATCCCTCTTTGAGAAAATAAAGGATGCTCAAAGAAAGGATGTGGAAATTTAGAAAAGGGTGGAAGCTGTTAAAAATGGTAAATCCTCCGATTTCAAAATTCATTAGGAAGGATTTGTATGATTTGGGACACGTTTATGTGTACCATATGATCTAGAGATAAAGAAGGAGCTACTAAAATATGAACATAGCTCGACCTTCTCTATCCATCCTGGGAGTACGAAAATGTCAGTGATATCTGAAAACACTTCTGGTGGTATAACATGAAGAAGGAGATTGTGGAATATATATCAAGGTGCTTGGTATGTCAGCATGTTAAAGATGAGAGACAATAGTCCAAATGTATGATGCAGCCATTTCCTACACTCATATGGAATTGGGAAAATGTTATTATGGACTTTGTCACGGGTCTCCCGAAGACGTCGAAGGGAAATAATGCGAGATGGGTTGTGGTTGACCGACTCAGCAAGATATCCCATTTCATCACTGTTCAGGAAGATATCTTGCTTGAAAAACTTGAAAAGTTATACGTGAAGGAAGTCACGAGACTGCACGGTGTTCCACTCTCAATTGTCTCTTACCGTGATCCAAGGTTCACATCTAATTCTGGAGGAGTCTTCAATATGATTTGAGTACTGAATTAAATTTCAGCATGGCCTATCACCCCCAAACTGATGGAAAATCAGAAAGAACTATTCAGACGCTTGATGATATGCTTAGAGCATGCTCTTTGAAATTCAGAGGTGGTTGGGATCAGCATCTCCTGTTGGTTGAGTTCTCATACAACAACAGCTTCACTCGAGGATTCAGATGGCTCTATATGAAGTTTTGTATGGAATGCGATGTAGAACTCCAACCTATTGGGATGAAGTTGGAGAAAGAATGATTCTTAGACCTGATATTGTTCAAGAGATGATAGAGAAAGTTCATGTCATCCAGAAACACATCAAAGCTGCTCAAATTTAGCAAAAGAGCTATGCTGACAACCATCGAAGGGACTTGGAATTTGACATTGGAGATAAAGTCTTCCTTCAAATATCTCCGTGGAAGAGAGTCATGTGATTCAAGATGAAAGGGAAGTTAACCCCAAGGTATATTGGCCCCTTTGAGATCCTTGACCGCATAGATGTCGTGGCCTATCGGCTTGCTCTTCCACCAGATATGGCTTGATTTCTTGATGTTTTCCACGTATCACTCTTGAGGAAGTACATACCTGATCCCTCACATGTACTAAACTCACAGGTGGTGCAGCTGGAAGATGATCTATCCTATGACGAGCATCCAGTAATGATTCTAGATCAGAGATATAAGGTTCTACGCAAAAAGACAACCCATCCTGTCAATGTGTTGTGGAGGAACCATAAGTTTGAGGAAGCCACATGGTAACTAGAGGAATCAATGAAGGAAATGTACCCACATCTATTTTTAGCCTAGAATGTAAAATGAAATTTCACGGGCGAAATTTCTTAAGGGGGAAGAATGTAACGACCCAATGTTTTTAATGGAAATTCCCTTCTTATGAATATGCCATGAAATCATATAATAATGATGTACTAAGTGATATATGACCTTTAAACATAAGTTTGTCACTTATGTGTTCGGAATTTTGAAAATCCGACTTACACAGTTGTGTTCTAAATGTTTTTTTGAAGTCCGATAAGAAAAACATAAGTTTTGGTTAATAGTAACATACCCTAATGAATAGTAACATACCCTTATGAATAGTGATATACCATAATGAATAGTAACCTCAACCTTTGGTGGTATAAAAGTAATATGCAAGTTGGAAGAATAATATACCTATATTTTAGAATAAGTTAATGAGTGTTTTAAAACTGGTTTTTGATAATAATTTATGATTTTAATTAAATATAAATATATTCATATCTAGAAAATTATTTTTGAAAAATGGACTTAATTTTCGGATTCTACACATCGAAAAATGGTTAGGGTGAATTTTTGAGAATTTTCTAAAATACTTGAATTTTTGATGAATAGTAAAATACGGTAATTTACCGTATATATACATTATAAGCTAAATAGACTATTCCTAGCATCATGAATGATGTAATCACACATGTTTTGAATTCACATGACCCATTTACTATTCTTGGTCATGGAATACTTACTACTCCTTTCCTTGGGAAGAAATAATAAATTAATGATTATAAAATTATGAAATTCCTCCTCTCCTCCACTATAAAACCCCCCTTCACTCCCTCTTCTCTCCAATCCTCTCAAGCTCCAAGACTTGCCATTATTCTGCCAAAATCACTCCCTAAGGTCCTCCCCCACGTCCAAAAGCTCTCATCCTTCTTAAAATACCAAAACCTCTCCCCTTAAGAGGTTCTCAAAGGAGGAAGTCTCAAGAGGTAAATTCCACTTCCCAAATTTCTTCTATTTTTTTAAGTACGTATCTTTTTTATTTCTTTCCTCACCTCCCTTAACCATAATAGTATGATAAATCCAGTAACATACAATTAATGTAATTTCTTCATGCTAGTGGTATATTTCATTATCTTCTCTCATTTCCCCACCCTTTTATTTGAAAGAAATGAAAGCACTGTTTTAGATGTGCTAATTTAGCACATTCAAGGACAGATGTTTATCAATTTCTATTATTATATTTAATTCTGGTCATGAAACAATTTGTGTTATGGTTGAACCAGATTATTATATATGTAATATATCCTATTTTTTGTTCTGTAATCCTTTGGTACAAATGGAATTAAGTTATAAATCAAAACACATTCTTTGTAATCAAATCCACCGATGAACAAAAATGGTTATCACAATGGTTATATATATAATAATTCTACTTCACTATAAGTAACTTAATTAAAACTAAAACTATCTAATATCATGGATTTTATATAAAGAATATAACTTCAATTCTTGACAACCACTTTTATCTTGCATATAATCCAAACATGAATATAAGTGAACCGATCTTTTAAAGCCAAGTAAAAAAAATGAGCCCGAACAATAAAATTGAACCTTGTAAGTAATAAAAAGGATTTGAATTAACTAAAAGTGGATATAATAAATAAATTTAATATATAATAAGTTAAATATTTAATAATTAATACGCCTAATTTTTTTTATTCAGTTCATTAATTACAAGTGGAGAACACCAATGGATTTAAGGTAAGGGATCCTCGCCTTTCACTCTTAATCAAGATTGTTTTCTATGATATTCCTTTTTTGTGTAATACCATGTGATGGGGTATGTTCATACACCTTCTCCATACTTTTATAATTTTTTATTAGTGATGATAATCCCCTTCTCTGTCTCATCAAGCCCTCTTGGGTACACCCGACACCATGCTGGTAAAATCGTAAAGAATTCTACCCAAACCTTCTTCATTCTTTCGGGTTGCCTTATCTTTCTTTCAAAATGGTGTTATCATATATATTTATGTTAATCATATGAATTATGGATAGTTGTAAAATATTCTAATATCAATACCCTTTCATCACTTTATTTCAGGTATATACATGTTTTTGAAAGATTCTCTCCTTAGAACATTCCGATAAGCAAACCAGTTTTAAGGGGACTTCCCAAATTTTTACCCAAATTTCATGTTCACTCTATCATCTGCTTGAAGATACCATTATCATTATAAAATAATTATTTTTATTATTATAACCTTCTTGGTTTGATTCTGGTTTTTTATAAAATAATGTCCTCTTTTCTATTTGAAAATCTCTATAGTGTTTTCTTTAAAACCGCACAAAAATGTTTTAATGCTAATGTTCTAAAATACATTTCTAATATGTTGTCACTTATTTTCGACACCACTTACCATGATATATGCATATTTTACCCTATTTATGTCCATGTGTTTTCTAATTCTATCTTTACATAGAAACTTTCATGATACGCTCATTGGTTATGATTTATGTCATGATTGTGTTACCCAATTCTTTCCATGGGTACCCGCATGTTTGTGTATGGTTGATTATGTATGATTGTATATGAGGTAAGAATATTTTATGTGGAAAGAATATCCAAGAAAATGTTGAGATGGGTGCGCCTAGATAGACCTCCAATGCATTGGGTAAGTTTAAGTCTCGTGAGATGCGATGTGAAATGGGATTGGTGGTTAGCCTTGACCCGTACTGAAAAGGGAAACGGGATTCACGGTTAGCCTTGACCCGTACTAAAGATATAATTTATGATTCTGGCACATTTATATGATTCCATGGTTATATGATCCCACACTTATATTAAATGATTTTATAAGTTTCATGCTTTGGATGACATTATGTCATGCCTCCTAACTCATGTGCTTGAGATGTATCCTTATGTTCATTCCATTATTGGGCATTTTTAGCTCATCCCTTTGTTCATGTGTTCCCTAGGGTACCCTATGCAGATGTAAGAGCTCAAAGGAAGTTAGAAGCTCTTTATGGAGATTAAATAAAGAAGTTTTTTTATCCCATGATTTATGTTATATATACCTAGTCTTCCAAGACACTAGACTTAATGATCATTGGCTTGTACTCTGATGATTAACTACACTTGAAATAATGAAATGTTTTATGTAAAAGGCTCGGGTCGCTATAGTTGGTATTAGAGTGTGGTCTAGTTATTTTTGGAGATTATGAATAGATCACCTTAGTCCGAACCTTAATGATGAGACTAAGTATAAGAAAACAATCCTAAATTTTGGTGAGTATAGAGTAATTGGTTTATCAAGCAAATAAATCCATGTCTGGATACGAGCAGGTAGAGACGGCTCTGGAACAGATGTATCTAGAGGTAAAACCTGAAAACACCACATTGAGCTAGACTTGAATGGGAACTGGTGCATGATAACGGGCCTTTCACCACTCTTGGTTAGGACACTCCCAAGGTATATGCTTTGGTAGATTCACGAGATTAGTACAAACCATTATTAAGGGACAAAAAGAAGCCCATAAGAATATAAGTTAAGAAAAAGATCGAGGATAACCTAGATATAAAACTAAGGAATCACAAGTCTGGATATACTTCTTCTTTATATGATCATACTTTTATGTTCAAAGTTTCTTTTTATGCTCAATATCTAGGTATTAAAGACCTCTAATTATTCATTATTTTTCATAGTTAATGGTAGGAAATAGAAGCACATGTTCCAAAAAACAAATATAATAGCCAATGTGATGATTTCCCTAATGTCATTTCTGATGTGACGGTAGCAGGTGCTCAAAACATCATCAAAGTACTTGTTCAGCTGGATCTAGTTATGAATAATAACTTGAATCAGGTGGAACATCCCCCTCCACCAAAGAAAGATCAAGTTGTTGAGAATCCTTCATGCAGAAATGGCCTCCAATGTTTAGCGGGTCTTCTGATCCCCTCCTCACAGAGTAATGGATTAACTCCATTGAAAATATTTTCTCTATCCTCCAATGCTCGGAAGTAGAGAAAGTTGTACTGGCAGTCTATCGTTTTGATGGAGAAGCTGATCAGTTGTGGACACTAATCAAGAATAAAATGTCCCAAGAGGAAATTTATTTCATAGATTGGGAGGAATTCAAGAGGATGTTTTTCAACAAATATTTTCCTCGAACCCTCCATCTCCATATGGAAAAAGGGTTCCTTGGACTCAAGAAGAAGGATGAGGAGTCCATTGGGGTGTATGAAGCGAACTTTACAAGGCTTTCATGGTACGCCTCTGGATTTCTCATGAACACCGAAAGCAAGGTGGATTACTTCTTTTGCAGAATAAAGCCGAGTCTATGAAAAGTGTTGGTTATTCGAGACTTCGACAGCTATGAAGAGATTGTTCATTGTTCCCTCTTGGTTGAAATGGAGATTGGATACTCTCAGTGGTCTCATGGGCCTAGTGACAAGAAGCAAAAAATAGAGAACAACATGGGTGGTTCATCAAACAAATCCGATGATGGAATGAAGTGTCACTTTCCCATTTGCATGAATTGTGGGAAGAATCATCTTGGTGACTGTCTCAAGAGAACCATGAATTTCTTCAAATGTGGGAAGTTTGGACATCTAGCCAAGAACTGCCGAAGGTATTTGAAATTTCATAATAATGTTGAAGAAGAAAAGAAGGTTCAGATTAACACTCAGCCTCCAGTGATGTGTTACAACTGCAAGGATATTGGGCATTTTGCAAACAATTTCCCTAAGCCGAGGGTTGTCGGAGGTAATCATCAAAAACCTCCATGGAAACAAGGACGGGCTTATGCTATCACTAATGCAGGGGTGGAGCTGGAAAACGATGTGGTGATAGGTACGATAGTTATTCATTCAAGAATAGCAAATTTACTATTTGATTCTGGTTCTACACACTCTTTCATATCATGCAAGTTTAGTATAACTATTCAAAAACCACCTCAAAATTTGGAGGAAAAGTTATCTGTGAGAATAGGGAATGGGGAAATTATTGCATCCATGGTTTATGACTCCTCCCCTGTTAATGTTTTTGGAATGAACCTCCCAGAAAATCTTGTCATAATTCTTTTAGTGGAGTTCAACGCCATCGTGGGCATGGATTGGCTATCTTTGTACAAGGCCAACATCAATTGTTGGGAAAGGGAGCTCACTATTCACATCCCGAAGCATCCTACGATTCATTACAAGTGCAAGGAGGAAGATAACTCTCCTTTAGAATCTTCGTCTCAAGTTTGGAGATTTCTTGTTTATGAGCATGCATACCAAGCTCAAAGGATTGAGACAAAGGAGAGAATCATGCTTGAAGACAGGCCAATCATGAGGGATTACACTGATGTATTTCTCGAAGAGTTTCCTGGTATTCCTCCTGACCAAGAGTTTGAGTTATCAATTGAACTTATCCATGGATCTCTTCCAATCTCGAAGACACCTTATAAAATGGCCACCGTAGAGCTATAAGAGTTGAAGAAGCAGTTACATGAGAATATGGAGAAGGGTTTTATACACCAGAGTGCTTCACCGTGGGGTTCTCTAGTCCTCTTTGTCAAGAAGAAGGATGGATCAATGCGCCTCTGCATTGATTATCGTGATCTCAATAAAATCACTATAAAAAAGAATTATCCTATTCAATGGATTGATAACTTGTTCGATAAGCTTTGGAAGGCCAGTTATTTCTCTAAGGTAGACCTTCAGTCGAGATATCACCAACTAAATGTGAGGAAGGAAGATATTCCCAATATTTCCTTTCGAACGAGGTATGGACACTATGAGTTCATAGTGATGCTCTTCATACTAACTAATGCTCCAAAAATTTTCATGAATTTAATTAATAGAGTATTTAGAGATTACCTCGACAAATTCGTGTTGGTATTTATTGATGATATTTTGATATACTCCAAGAGCATGGAGGAACGTGAGGAGCATTTGGAAACTGTGTTAACGAATTTGGGAATTGATAAGTTGTATGCAATGTATAGTAAATGTATGTTTTGGATGGAGGAAGTATCATTCTTGGGGTATGTTATCACCAGGAAAGGGATATCTATGTACCCTTCCAAGATGAAGGAAATTGAAGAGTGGCTGAGGCCAACTTCTGTAATGGAGATCCGAAACTTTTTAGGTTTAGCTGGGTATTATCACCGATTCATGAAAAAAATTTCACGGTTGTCAAACCCAATGACCAAGATGACACGGATGGGAGTAATGTTCGTCTAGACAAAATAATGTGAAGATTGCTTCATGGAGTTGAAAAAGAGGTTTATCAATGCGCTAGTACTCACACTCCCTTCGAGTGGAGAACTCTTTGTGGTGTATAGTTATGCTTCTAAGAAAGGCTTAGGCTGTGTGCTAATGAAAAATGATAAAGTGACAGCCTATGCCTCAAGGCATCTGAAAATCCATGAGAAAAACTATCCCACACATGATTTGTAGTTGGCGGCTGTGATCATTGCGTTGAAAATCTGGCGGCATTATCTCTATGTGAAAAAATGTGAGATATATACTAACCACAAGACTCTCAAATATATATTCACACAGAAAAAACATAATATGTGCCAATGAATATGGATAGAGCTCATCAAGGGTTATGACTGCTCAATCCACTAACATCTCGGTAAGGAAAACAAGGTGGTGGATTCTCTAAGTAGAAAGTATCCCGAATCTTTATCAATGATGAGAATTGAAAAGGATCTGATCTTATTAGATTTGAAATGAATGGAAATGGGAATAATTAAGGTTGGAACATCATCAATCCTTTCTCAAATAATTTCTCAACCATCCCTCTTGGAGAAAATAATGGATTCTCAAATAAAGGATGTGTAAATTCAGAAAAGGGTGGAAGCTGTTAAAAATGGGAAATCCTACAATTTAAAAAATTATGATGAAGGAGTTGTAAGATTTGGGACACAATTATGTGTACCATCTGATATAGAGATAAATAAGGAGCTATTGAAAGTTGAACATAGCTCGACCTTCTCTATCCATCCTGGGAGTACCAAAATGTACTGTGATCTCCGAGAACACTTCTGTTGGGATTACATGAAGAAGGAGATTACGAAATATATATCAAGCTTCTTGGAATGTCAGCAAGTTAAAGTTGAGTGGAAAAATTCAAAAGGTATGATGAATCCATTGTCTATACCCATATGGAAATGAAAAAATGTTACTATGGACTTTGTCACGGGTCTCCTGAAGAGGTCAAAGGGAAATAATGCTATATCGGTTGTGGATGACCGACTCACCAAGACATCCCATTTCATCTCTATTCATGAAGATCTCTCACATGAACAACATGCAAAGTTATATGTGAAGGAAGTGGTGAGACTGCACAGTGTTCCACTCTCAATTGTCTCTGACCGCGATCCAAGGTTCAAATCTAAATTCAGGAGGAGTCTTCTACATGCTTTGAGTACTGAATTAAATTTCAGCATGGCCTATCACCCCCAAACTGATGGCCAATTAGAAAGGACTATTCAGACGCTTGAATATATGCTTAGAGCCAGCTCTCTAGAATTAAAAGGTGGTTGGGATCAGCATCTCTGATTGGTTGATTTCTCATACAACAATATCTTCCACTCAAGTATTTATATGGCTTCATATGAGGCTCTATATGGAAAGCGATATAGAACTCCAACATGTTGGGATAAAGTTGATGAGAGAAAGCTACTTGGAACCGATATTGTTCAAAAGATGACAGAGAAGGTTCAATTCATCCAGAAACACATTAAGGATTCTCAAAGTAGGAAAAAGAGCTATGCTGACAACCGTCGAAGGAACTAGGAGTTCAATGTTGGAGATAATGTCTTCCTTCGAGTATCTACATGGAAGAGAGTCATGCGATTCAGGAATAAAAAGAAGCTAAGCCCAAGTTATATTGGCCCCTTTGAGATCCTTGACCGCATAGAAGTCATGGCCTATCGGCTTGCACTTCCACTTAATATGGCTTGAGATTATGATGTTTTCCATGTATCACTCTTGAGGAAGTACATACCTGATCCCTCACATGTACTAAACTCAGAGGTGGTGCAGCTGGAAGATGATCTCTCCTATGAGGAGCATCCAATAAAGATTCTAGATCGGAGAGATAAGGTTCTATAGAACAAGACAACCCATCTTGTCAAACTGTTGTAGAGGAACCATAAGTTTGAGGAAGCCACATGGGAACTGGAGAAAGCAATGAAGGAAAAGTAACCACATCTGTTTTTGGCCTAGAATATAAAATGAAATTTCGAGGGAGAAATTTCTTATGGGGGGGAGAATGTAACGACCCAATGTTTTTAATGGAAATTCCCTTTTTATGAATATTACATTAAATCACATAATAATAAACTGCTAAGTGATAAGTGACCTTTAAACATATGTTTGTCACTTTTTTTTGGAATTTTGAAAATCTGACACACACGATTGTGTTCAAGGTGTTTTTTGGAGTCCGACAAGAAAAACATAATTTTTTGTGAATATTAACCTACCCTAATGAATAGTAAAATACCATTATGAATAGTGATATACCCTAATTAATATTAACCTCACCTTTTGTGGTATAAAAATAATATTCATGTTTCAATTACAATATACCAATATTTTAGAATATGTTAATGAGTGTTTTAAAACAGGTTTTTGATAATAAATTATGATTTTAATTAAATATTAAAATAATCATATATAGATAATTATTTTTGAAAAATGGACTTCATTTTTGGATTCTACATGTCGAAAAATGGTTAGGGTGAATTTTTGAGATTTTTCTAAAATAATCGAATTATTGATGAATTGTAAAATTCGATAATTTACCGTATATATACATTATAATCTAAATAGACTATTCCTAGAATCATGGATGATGTCACCAACCATGGTTCTAATTCACATAACCCATTTAATATTCTTGGTCATGTAATACTTACTATTCCTTGTCTTGGAGAGAAATAATAATTTAATGATTATAATATTACAAAATCCCTCCTCTCCTCCACTATAAAACCCCCTTCCCTCCCTCTTCTCTCCACTCCTCCCAATCTCCATACCTTGCCATTATTCTTCCCGAATCTCTCCCCAAGCTCCTCCCCCACGTCCAAAATCTCTCACCCTCCTCAAAATACCAAAACATCTCCCATTAATATGTTCTCAAAGGAGGAAGTCTCAAGGGGTAAATTCCTCTTCCAAAATTTCTTCTTTTCTTTTAAGTACTTATCTTTTTTATTTCTTTAGTCACCTCCTTTCACCACAATAGAATGATAAATACAGTAAAATAAAATTACTGGAATTTCTTCATGATAGTGGTGTATTTCATTATCTTCTCTCGTTTCCCCACCCTTTTATTTGAAAGAAATGAAAGCACCGTTTGAGATGTGCTAATTTAGCACATTCAAGGACAACAGTTTATCAATTTATATTATTATCTTTAATTATGGTCATGAAATGATTTGTGTTATGGTTGAACCAGATTATTATATATGTAATTTATCCTCTTTTTTTCTTTAATCCTTTGGTATAAATGGAATTAAGTTATAAATCATAACACATTCTTTGTAATCAAATCCACCGATCAACAAAAACTGTTATCACTATTGTTATATATATAATAATTAGACTTCAATCAATGTAACCTAATTAAAACTAAACCATATAATCTATTGGATATGATCTAAATAATATAACATTAATTCTGGACAACTACTTTCATCTTGCTTATAATCCAAACTTGAATATAAGTGAACCGATCTTTTAAAGCTAAGTAAACAAACGAGCCCGAACAATGAAATTGAACCTTGTAAGTAATAAAAATGGATTTGAATGAACTAAAAAGGGTTATAATAAAACAAATTACATACATAAGAGGTTCTATAATTATTAATTAATAAGCCTAAGTTGTTAATTCAGGTCGTTAATTACAATTGGAGAACACCAATGGATTTAAGTTAAGGGATCCTCCCCTTTCACTCTTAATCAATATTGATCTCTATACTATGCCTTTTTTGTGTAATACCATGTGATGGGGCATGTTTATAAACCTTCCCCATACTGCCCTACTTTTTTATAAGTTATTATAATCCCCTTATATATCTCATCAATCCCTCTTGGGTACACCCGACACCATGCTGGTAAGATCGTAACGATTTCTACCCAAACCATCTTCGTTCTTTCAGGTTGCCTTATTATTCTTCCAAAAAGTTGTTATAATATCTATTCATTTGAATCCTATGAATTATGGATAGTTGTAAAATATTATAATATCCAGACCCTTTCATCACTTTCCTCAGGGATATACATGTTTTTGAAAGATTCCCTCCTTAGAACTTTCCGATAAGCAAACCAGTTTTAAGGGGACTTCCCAAAATTTTTCCCAAATTTCATGCTCACTCTATAATCCATTTTAAGATACCATTTTCTTTATAAAATAAGTATTTTTATTATGAAAAAATTCTTGGTTCAATTATGGTTTTATATAAAATATTTTCCTCTTTTCTATATGAAACTCTAAAGAGTGTTTTCTTTTAAACCGCACAAAAATGTTTTAATGCTGATGTTCTAAATTAAATTTATAATATGTTGTCACTTATGTTTGACACCACTTACCATGTTATATTCCTATTTTACCCTATGAACGTCCATGTATTTTCTAATTCTTTCCTTACATTGACACTTTCATGATACGCCCATTGGTTATGATTTATGTCATGATTGTTGTACCCAATTCTTTCCATGGGTACCTGTGTGGTTTTGTATGGTTGATTATGTATGACTTTATATGTGGTAAGAATATTTATGTGGCAAGAATATCCATGAAAATTTTGAGATGGGAGTGCCCAGATAGCGCTCTAATGAATTGGTTAAGGTTAAGTCTCATGAGATGCGATGTGAAACGTGATAGGCGGTTAGCCTTGACCCGTACTGAAATGGGAAACGGGATTGGCAGTTTTCCTTGACCCATACTAAAGATATGATTTATGATTATTCCAAATTTATATGATTCCATGTTTATATGATCCCATGTTTATATTAAATGATTTTATAAGTTTCATGCTTTGGATAACATTATATCATGCCTCTTAACTCATGTGCTTGAGATGTATCATTATGTTCAATCCCGTACTGGGAATTTTTAGCTCATCTCTTTGTTCATGTGTTCCCCAGGGTACCCTATGCAGATATAAGTGCTCAAAGGAAGTTAGAAAATCATTATGGAGATTAAATAAATAAGTTTTTTAGCCCTTGTTTTATGTTATATGTACCTAGTCTTCCAAGACACTAGACTTAATGATCCTTGGCTTGTACTCTGATGATTAACTATGCTTTAAATAGTGAAATGGTTCATGTAAAAGGTGCGGGTCTCTATATCTAATGAGAACAAGAAATAGTAAATAAACCCTAGCCCCTAGCTCGTTGTGGGTCCCAGGTACCTCGTATCTCAGTGAGAATAACAATCACAAATATCTGTTCTCATGCATGAGCCACTAGTAGTGAATATATCCATAACCTAGTGGTCCCCAATAATCATCATCATAGTTTAGTTACAGTTGTTAGAGTCAATCTTGCTAAGTGAAACTGAGGCCAAACCCCATAGATTCACTATCATACTAGATCACGTCCACCCACCAAGATACCCAGGTTTTCCCTTTGTGCTCAAACAAGTTGAAAAATTCATGAAATATACTTTTCACATGAAAATATAATTCTCATATCAAAAATTCTCCAAAGGTCCCACAAGAATACCACAAAAGTCACAAAAGTCCACTTTTCATTCAAATTGATTTTGAGATCCGACTCAAATGAAAATAGCCCACAACACTTCTCACATTTATTTTGAACTTCCACAAATCCTTTAAAAAAAATTGTAAACCATTACAAGACATTATAACTCACATAAAATCCCACTCAAATAACATATAATACATCTTTCATCAAAAAAATCATTTTTCACAACAGACTCACACAATACAGCCTATAAAAATGTTTTGCATCTCTCTTTAAATTTTCTAAAACATTTCAACTCTTTCTAAAACATTCTAAAAAAACATTTGACATCTAAAAAATCCACCTTACCTCTCAAAAACCCATATTAGGTGAACAATACCCCCCCCCCAACAGCACATATACAAACATTTACCCACTTTGTTTAACAAAACAAAACATTCACAATTTTCATAAAAAAAACTCAATGTGTGTAACTATGTCTTGAACAAAAAACCCATTTCAAAACCCCCATTTAAGACCAAAACCATATCAATTCCAATAAAAAACATATTTTTCATCCCTAGATAAATTTATAAAACCACATTAATGTGTTATAAAATAACCTTGAATAATACCACAAAAGATACAAATGAAAACACACATTTTTATAAAATGCTCTCAAGAAGTATAACAATGTTTTACACATCAAACCTATTAAAAAAACTTTATTTAGGACCACATGACACTAATTAATTACCAAACCAGATTTTTCAAGGCAAAAAAGTTTTAGTAAACCAATTACATAAGTTATAAAATACACCTAAATAGTACCCCATGAGTTACACATGAAAACACCCAATTCCAAGATAAAAAGCAACTATTAAACTTAACACTTAACCAAATCAATCATAAACAGTTTTTCCACCACACCCAACATATGATGAATATTAAAAATGATTAAATACAGAAATCTAACTCATCAATCATTATTTACACATGGAACCAGCTACCTTTTTGAGTCAAGACCCCTGAATCTTAGTGTGAAACCTCAACCGCACCTCCGCCACACCACAAGGAAGTGAAAACAAACTGTAAACCACAGTATTTCAAAAAACATACCCCAAATAAAACCCTAGGTATGTACCCTAGCTTCTAGAAACTCTATAAATTTATGAAAGAGGGAGGAAACCCTAAAGATAAGGAACGAATTAAAGAGAGAAACACTAACCAAAACAATCTTGAAGAAAACGACCCAGTATCCACCAGAATCTGAATTTTAAAATAACTAAAAATTTAATTCAGTTTCGAAAAAGGA
The DNA here is from genome assembly GCA_963277665.1 of Viscum album. Classification (NCBI taxonomy): domain Eukaryota; kingdom Viridiplantae; phylum Streptophyta; class Magnoliopsida; order Santalales; family Viscaceae; genus Viscum; species Viscum album. The sequence goes on from OY728166.1 coordinate 791,680,857, forward strand.
TGAGGAGATCATGTAGGAACTGTAATTGGGGAAAAAAGTAAAAATATAATGATTTCTGAAAGGATCTATTTACCTCTTGGAATCTGGGATATTTTTGAAATCTAGAGACGTTTCTCCAAATTTTGTGACCCTATTGAGCTCCAAATTGGGGGTGAGGAGAATGGTGGAACATATTAGGTATGTGTTCTCGGGTGGGATACCGAATCACCGAAAAAATATAAATATAGAATGAGTTATTAAATAATTAGAAATTATTTATAATGCAGGAAATGGGCTTTCTGGAAGGCCCAATCCCTTAAATAAAAACTTAAATCCACCATGATTATATATTATTAAATGGTCCAAATTAATTATTTGGTGTTCATTGGTCTAGGGATGACATGTAAAAATTAGAATGGATGAAAAAATTTAAAAAAGTAAGGAGTTATAAAGGAATCAAAATTTATTTCTAAATCTGGAATTGGGCTCACGGTTTGGCCCAATTCATGAAAACTCACCCATTCCTCCAAAAAAGCATGGAAAACCCCCAAAACAAATCATGAATGGAAATTAAATAAAATTTACCTTTAAAATATGTCATGTATGTGAAAAGTGTCCCCACCAAAAAAAATTTCTGTCCCCAGAAAGTCATGGCAAGGCCAAAACTGCAACTAAACCCTACTGAGAAACCAAGAGGTACTCCCTTGCCAGGTTTCACTCCCAAAGGCCAAAACACCTCCAGTGATCAATTAAGGAAGGAAGGATCTCATAAACCAAATAGACACCACTTATATGAAACAATTAATTATATTTATATTTTATCCCAAAATAAAACTCCTCAAACACTATTCAAACAGGATTCCATCAATTTTCCCAAAAGAACAACAACAACAAACATTGTTGCACTTACCTTGCTTTAACCAGATCATTGGGCATTCTCCACTCCCAACGTTTACCCAAGGAAGGTGTAGGTAGTTAGATAGCTCTAAACAAGACTAAATACTGCCAATACCAGACCAAGGATAAATCTGAGCTATTGGTATGGGGGGAAACAAATAGGCACCCCACCATAAGAGGCAACCTATATTTTTTCCGAGATAGAATCAATATACTAACAAGGGAGGCCTGAATGAAATCCCTAATAAAATGTGTATAATTACATTAAAAGTTTACGAAGGAATTTAAATGAGAATCATAGTGGGTATCCCCACCATAAGATCCACCATCTTAACCGACCAGCATGGGCCCACATAGAAAGACACAATTTTTTTAATGATTTAGGAAGGGCGCAGGGTCAGTCCACACAGTTTGGGAAACTGTGCGCTAACTATGTAGATCATTCTTTTCGCAAGTCTTCCTGACACATGTTCACTAATAATCAAGCACAAACTCTTTCCTCAGCATGTCTATCCAAATTTCCAAGAATTATTTAATGACTCAATGGAAACCAAAGGGGGAGGGAAATACATTAGGATATGACCTTTGTATAAGGCCCTCAACCTATTTCAACTGAATGTGAACAAAATAAGAAAGATGATGACACTAGAGGTTTAAAAACTTCCTATAATTCATACTAAGGATTAGACAATGTACAAGGTTTTAAACGACCCTGGGATTTCCCCTGACTAAGAGTCAGCTTCTCTCCGATACCTATAGTTGGAGCTCAAATGATTGAAGCATCTTCAACCTCGCTGTTAGGATTTGAAACCCTCTAAATGAGAATTCTTCTTTTGGTTCCACAAACAAATATAATAAAATCCTCGATAATATTTCCATGACATAACACATTCCAAACTCGAATTACCCTAATTCGATATTTCACTGAAAAATGGCTTAGAACATTCACACAAATCACACCTTATTTCTTATATTCATCAATTGTAGATCTAAAAAGCTCAAGAAAATGATTCCTTATATTCATCAATTGTATGTTCTTCAAAAGGTGAAACAATCCGGGTTGCACTTTAGTTGTTCACTAACCCTTAATGGGGCGTACCTTATCAAACGATTAAACCCAAGAACCCTACCTAGATGGTCCATTGGTAAGATATACCACAAACTTTATCCAAACACATAAATGGAACCACAATAAAGGCATCCCAACACATTTCTCGGAAGAGACCACTAAACGGACCTTCAACACAGCTTACCTACCAAACACAAACCCAAAACACAATACAAACAGGAGGGGTTCTTGGACTCAAAACATACCATAACATCAGCATTTAAAAAACACAGAATACACACCGTAAAAAACTAGTCATAAAGACAACATGTTTCTCTTTTAAAATCATCATTTTGAAAATAAATGGTTCAGCAGTTAGCGTATCCACCAATGGTACCCCATTGGCCTCACACATGCATGTTTCTATGCCACACCGGGAACCCTCCTCATATCCATCCCAGAACTCATACAGCCATGACATCAACCATCCATCATCTCATATAACCCCATGCATGTGTTTGCTCATGGAAATACCAATGTTTATAATAAAAAATTCTTTTCACTTTTCAAAACCATAACAGTTAACCAATACCACCTTTTTCTCAAAACTGTTAACCACTAAATCAATCCAAAATTACATCTTACCAAGAATTTTTTAAAGGAACAATAATTTAAATGAAAACATACATTAATGTCATAAAAATTATTTTCAAAACATCTCATCCCATTAAAAACCTTTTGATAGTTTATAAAACTCTATTGGAAACACTTTAAAAACCAACCTTGACATAGTTCATGCTTTCAAAAGTGGTGAAAACACACCTTTTTCCATTCCAATACAATTCTGAAAATTTATTTCCCCATTTTCAAAAATCTAACCATTCCCACATGATTAGATAATCATTTCACAAATACTTTACACTTTTTAAAACCAAATCACTTTAAAACAAAAGTTCCAAGATTTCAAAACTAAAGAACACAAGACAATGCGAGAGGAAACTAGTTTCAGTGGGTGACTTGGACATTTAGTTGGAGGATATATTCCAATCACATTACCATAGCATAGAGTGTTCTGGGGAAATATAGCTAGCTCCACATGGCTTTCCAGACACTACGAGCTCACGGAGACCATTAACACAACTCTCTTTTCATTTCCCATAATAATCATTAATCAACGAAATCCAAAGGATTCATATAATTCCCGACTTCCCCAGGAAATAAGAATCTTTTCATGATGTGTGGTGATCAGGCTCACTCCCCATAACCAAAATACTAAGTCTAAACAGTCCTAACTTCATATTATCCTGACTATTTCCCAAATAACGTGACCCAAACAGTTAACCAGAACCTCCTTTGATACCATTTTTTAACGAATCGAATCTGGCCGCCATCAAAACTGGCACTTAACCTAGCTCGCAACAGGGCCCAAAGGGTGTTCCCAATCCCCATGTTCTAGAAAAAGTTCCCAGGAATCATAAAATAATAATTGGGAATTATTTACCAAATTTTATAAACGTAAAACAACAAAGGAATCCAATAAAACTAATCTTTATTTTTCTAACCAAAAAGACTTTTACAAAAATTCTGTACTGAATAACATATTTTAAAACAACTCAAAAATACTATAAAAATGTTACAAAACCAAAAGTAAACATTTCAATAACCCTCATGGAAAGGGGCACCTCTCTCAAGCAATGTCCACAATACTTCACCACCCAGGACCTACTAGAAACCCGAACCACTAGAACTAAAAAATTGAACCCAACCTACGACAACAAAAATAACCAAGTCTACTTAAACCCATGGGGGTAAGTTGGGTGTGATCCAATTCCAAGTAGGATACCACCACTATGATATTCCATGTGATAAAAATTCAAAGATTAAAAGCAGCCAAGTTTTCAAAAACATGTAATTTTTAGTTACAATTTCTAAAAGATGCAACTTAAAAAATCAGTTTTCAAGTTGGATAATTTTGAGAATCAAAAATTATAAAATAAATTAAAAAATTTACTGAATTTTTCATCCAAATGTACCGAATAGAGATGGTATGTATAAAGGATCTAATGAGCACAAGCAATAGGAAATAACTCCAAGGCACTAGCTCATTGTGTGTCCCAGGTACCTCGTATCTCAGTGAGAATAACCATCACAAATATATGTTTTCGTGCACGATCTACTACTAGGGAACATACCTATAACCTATTGGTCCCCAATCATAATCATCATAGTTTAGTTAGAGTTGTTAGCATCAATCTTGCTATGTCAAACCGAGGTCAAACCCCACAGATTCACTAGCATACCAGTACACGTCCACACCCAACACGGATTCCCCTTTTGATAAAACAAGTTAAACAAGTCAAGAAATATAATTTTCACCTGAAAATATCATTTTCATATCACAAATTTACCAAACATCCCACATGTATACCACAAAAATCACAAAAGTAAACTTTTCATTCAAATTGATTTTGAAATCTGACTCACACCAAAATAGCCCACAACACTTTTCACATTTCTTTAACACTTCCACGATTCCTTTAGAAAAATTTATAAACCATTAAAATACATTATAAATCACATAAAATACCACTCAAATATCATATAATACATCTTTCATCAAATAAATTCATTTTTCACAACACAATCACACAATACAACCCACAACCATGTTTTGCAGCTCTCTTTTCAATTTCTAAAACATTTCAACTCTTTATAAAAAATTCTAAAAAAATATTTGAAATCTTAAATAACCACCTTACCATTCAGAAAAGTATATTAGGTGAAAACAACCCCACCCCCCAATAGTACATATACACCTTTTACCAAATTTTTTTAACCCAACAAAACATTCACAATTTTCATAAAACAAACTCAAGGGGTGTAACTATGTCTTGCACACAAAACCCATTTCAAACCCCCCATTTAAGAGCAAAACCATAAAAATTCTAATCCAAAACAAAAATTTCAGCCCTAGATACATTTATAAAACCACAATAAGGTGTTATAAAATAACCTTGAATAATACCACAAAAGATAAAAATGAAAACACACATTTTGATAAAATGCTCTCAAGAAGTATAACAATTTTTTACACATCATACCTATTCAAAAACCTTTTTTAGGACCACATGACACTAATACATTAAAAAATCATAATTTTCAGGCCGAACAAGATTTATTAAACCAATTACCTAAGTTATAGAATAAACCCAAATAATACTCCATGAGTAACACATGAAAACATCATATTTCATGTTAAAAAGAAACTATAAAATTTAACACTTAAACAAATCAATCATAAACAGTTTTCGCACCACACCCAACATATGAGGAATATGAAAAATTATTAAATATAGTAAGCTAACTCATCAATAATTGTTTACACATGGAACCACCTACCTTTTGATTCAAAATCCATAAATCTTGGTGTGAAACCTAAATCATACCTTCCCCACACCACAAGTAAGTGAAAATGAACCCTAAACCATAAGATTTCACCACCAATACCCCAAATCAAACCCTAGGTATGAACCCTAACTTCTAGACACTCTATAAATTTATGAAATAGGGAGGAAACCCAAAGTATAAGGAATGAATTGAAGAGAGAAACACTTACTCAAAACAATCTCGAAGAAAACGTCCCAATATCCACCAGAATCAGAATTTTAAAACATATAAAAATTTACGGGAGTTTCGAAAAAATATTAGGAAATAATGTTGAAATTGGAATGGGGGAATAGAGAAAAAATATAAGAAGTTATGAAAGGATCAATTTACCTATTGAAATTTTTTCAACTTGTGAAATCCATAGAGGTTTCTCCCAATTTATTGACACAATTGATCTCCAAATTGGGGGAGGAGAGAATGGGGGAGCTCCTTAGGTATGTGGTCTAGTTTGGGAGTTAGAATCTACTAAAAACATAAAAATAGAATAAGTTATTAAAGGATTAACAATTAGTTTTCATTTAAGAAATGGACTTTCGAGCTGGCCCAATCCCTTAAATAAAAAATAAAATCCACCATGATTATAGATTTTAAAATTGACCACATTAATTTTGTGGTGTTCATACATCAGGGGATGACAAGTAGTAATTGGAATGGATGAAAAATGTTGAAAAATTATGGAGTCATAAAGGAATCCAAATTTATTTCTAAATCTGAAATTGGGCTCATGGTTTTGCCCAATTCATAAAAACGCACCCATTCCTCCAAAAAAAACTTAGGAACCCCCCCCCCCCCAAAGAATGAATGGAAATTAAATATAATTTACATTTACAATATTTCATGTATGTGACAACCTAACTTGTACACTAATCATTCCAACCTCCTAGAGGCATACTCCTTCAATAACTCAATTATTGTAGTAGAATAAAATGGAAATAATTGATAAGGTACCCCACACCACCTTCAAATTATTTAACACTCTTTACTAGAAGCATAAATCCTCATACTCCAACCTCATATGAAAGTACCACTTTTTAACTTTTCCACACACACATGGGCCTCACAGACCACTCCACACCATTCCAACATATAATTGGGCCATAGACCACATCACATCCTGTCCACAGACACCTGGGACACAAAAGAAATCACATTCCACCCACAGAAACATAGGCCACAAACCACATCAAATCCCACCCATAGTCATCTATGACACAAAACACATCACATCCTACCCGCAGACATTGGGGCCAAAAACCACACCTCATCCTGAATGCAACCTGAAAAAACACAACACATCTTATCTCAAAGATATATAAGAAGGCAAAACTTCCCCACACACACATGGGCCTCACAAATAACAACCTACCCTAAGAATCTAGGGTTATCACAGTCTAGAATATGGTGCAGGGAAGAAAGGGTGGCAAACCATCTATCCTCCCACCGGAAATTTTGGAAAGACTCCCTCTTCCGTGACTATGGTGGTGTTCATAAAAGAGTACTCAACTTGGGTGGGGTTCATATAAAAATCACTTTGAAAATAAAGCCATATACATATATTTTTCCAAGCACTCAGCTCAACCTATGGGTTTTCAAATAAAAACCAACTCACAACACTAACAACTATGGTGTTACCTATACATGTAAAACACTACGAAACAGGCTTCAAAACCCATTCACATTAACAAATCATTTAATTAACCATTACCATTTTGTTAATCCAACCAACCCACACCAGACCAATGTTTATTAAATAATTGTTTATTTACTTAATCATTAATTAATTCCATCACACTCCAAGAATCTACCATGAACAACACAGAAAAACAAACACAACAAAAGTCATATATGGGAAAAAAATCTATAATAATTACCTTAACCAACCATCACAATATTACTTCAAATTTAGTCCTCTAAATCCATATGCACACAACCACATCCGAAAATACATCAACCCACATCCAACTTCAGTGTCTTGCTGTACAACTCTTCTCATCCACCCCACAATCAATAAATATCTCAACCTGAGATTCCATTACACCACCCAATCAATTATACATCACAAAATCATGCCCACTAATACACCACAACCCAACAAGAACAACCCAGCACACACATATCAAATCACCACACATACCATGAAAGAACACAAATTTCACATTTAATATTGAATCCCATATTTAAATTTCGTTTATCAATATCTAGGTTATCATAGAAACTGTAACATCCTTGGGAATCAATTCATTATCCAAATATATGTGATTAACAAATTATCATTTGGGATGATACCACATCAATCGTAACTAATGAAAGACCCCAAAATAGATATTATTTTCACAAATATAGCCTTCATTAACAATGGTTTTTAGTGGGGTATAAAGCCCGTATAAAACAAAATATTAAAATCATAACATTAAAACTATAAGGGATTTAAAATTAATCCACATACCCCTTTAAATTTTATTTAATCGATTATTATCGTTGATTATCCTATAAAAACGATTATCCATAGGTTATAAAAAAGTAGTTCCCACCCACATGATGCACAATTGAAAAGATATAATGGAAATCCTACCTTTAAGGGGCGTCAATGTTCTTTTCATGAGAACATATCACATAATGGACCTTAAATCCCCACTGCCACATGATCTATATCTATCTGAGGATGTCGTGACACCAATACAAACAAAAAATGAGAGAAACCCCATTTTTAAATAGGGAATGAAAAATCCAAAGCACATCAATACGATATGGAAGAAAACAAGATTGAACTGAGTGAAGATGATATAAAACGAATGGTAATGCATATTGGATCCCATAGATAACCAAAAATAAACACTAATATCATAGATTGGAGAGGGAGGAAGAGGGATCTAAGAACCCATCGGGGCTCCTATGTTTCTTTTGAAACAAGATGAAGAAGAGAACATGACTGAATGAATGAATCAATAACCGAATAGAATTTAAAAAAACTGGATCGAGTTACTAAAAAATGTGTTATACCATATCATGTCTTATAGTACCCAGGGTTCAATTTCTGCTAAACAATACATCGCATATTGATTTTATTTTGTTTTATGTTCTTTTTCTAAACAATAAATATCACATGATGTGAAACTCTCGAGATAACTTGTGAAACTGAGTTTAACATTATGTAATACTATAAAATGGTGTGTAGCCGCTTTTCTATCCTTTAGAATATGACCACATCCAAACACCCTCCAAACCTCCATTGAACACTCCAACAACCAAAAAATTGAGAATTAATGGACTTAGAGGACACATACCATTGCATCAGATACATCTCAAATAATTCTCATCCTCGAGAATCAAAACACCAAAACTAGAAGAAAAGTGGTCTCACCCACCACCATGCGAGATTACTATCACGAGTATCACCGCTTCTAAAGAACTATCACAATCCAAAGAATCTAATCCAAATGAACACATATATAAGATGAATCATCCACAAAAAAAAACTCCAAGACATATATAAAATAAACCACAAAACAATCCCACAAGAACGAATAAAATATAATTTGTATACATATAAAATCCTCTGTTTTAGGGTACCCAAAATAAAACTAAATAAGTGACACAAAAACTATTAATATTTGAGATACAAAGGTCCAGTACGGTCTATGTAATCCTCCACAAAACATGAAAGTATTTTTATATATGGTTGGAGAGTATACAAGTATTATAAGTGAGAAAAACAAAGTCCCTAGTGCACATGTGAGTGAAGCATTAAAATTCCCTTACGAGAAAACATTATAACCAAATACCGCCTATGTCAAGAACCGAATCGGTTCGCCATAAAAACCGGAACCTAACCCGGCCCTCAACAAGGACCAAAGGTCATTCCCAATCCCCATGGGCTGGAGCATGTTACAATGTATCATGAAATAAGAATTGGGAATGATTTACCAATGTTCATAAACATAAAACAATAAAAGAATCCAATAAAATGAATCTGGATTTTTCAAAACAAACAATCATTTTAAAAAAATTCAGAACTCAATTACATATTTTAAAACAACCCAAAAAGATTATAACAAAGTTAAAAAAACAAAAGGAAACAGCCTAAGAACCCTCATGGCAAGGGGCACCACCCTCAAGCCATCTCCACAAGACTTCAGCACCAAGGACCTGCTAGAAACCTGAACCACTGGAACTAAAACATTGTACCCAACCTGAGACCACAAAAACAACCAAGTCTACTTACACCCAAAGGTGTAATTAGGGTGTGATCCAATTATCAGTAGTATAATACCATTAAGATATTCCATGTGACAAACATTTCAATACGAAACACATGCAAGTTTTCAAAAACATGTAATTTCTAGTTACAATTTCTAAAAGATGCAACTTAAAAAATATCTATTTTCATGTGGGATATTTTAAAGAATCAAAACATTTAAAATAAATTCCTAAGATACTGAATATTCCAGCCAAATATACCATATTCCGATGTTATGTATAAAGGATCAAATGAGCACAAACAATTGGAAATAACCCATAGTCCCTAGCTTGTTGTGGTTCTCAAGTACCCCGTATCTCAATGAGAATAACCTTCACAAATATATGTTCTCTTTCATGAGCCACTAGTAGGAAAAATACACATAACCTAGTGGACCCCAATCATCATCATCATAGATTAGTTAGAGTTATTAGCATCAATCTTGGTATGTTAAACTGAGGCCAAACCCCCAGATTCACTACCATACTAGTACACGTCCACCCACCTAGATACCTGGGTTTTACCTTTGTTCCCAAACAAGTTAAACAATTCAAGAAATATACTTTTCACCTGAAAATATAATTTTCATATAAAAAATTCACCAAACTGCCCACATGTATACCACAGAAGTCATAAAATTCTACTTTTCATTCAAATAGACTTTGAGATCCGACTCACACCAAAATAGCCCACAACACTTTTCACATTTCAATAACCCTTCCAAAAATCCTAGAACCAATTTTTATAAACCATTACGAGACATTATAACTCACATAAAATCACACTGAAATATCATATAATACCTCTTTCATCAACAAAATTCATTTTTCACATCACACTCACACAATACAGCCCACAACCATGTTTTGCTACTCTCTTTCAATTTTCTAAAACATTTCTGCACTTTATAAAACATTCTAAAAAAATATTTGACATCTTAATTAACCACCTTACCTCTAAAAAACAACTATTATTTGAACACCCCCACCCCTTAAATAGTAAATATACACCATTTTAACCACTTTGTTTAACCAAACAAAACATTCAAAATTTTCATAAAACAAACTCACGGTGTGTAACTACATCTTGAACATAAAACACATTTCAAAACTCAAATTGAAGACATAAAACATATCAATTATTATCCAAAAAATAATTGTAATCCCTAGATAAATTTATAAAACCACATTAAAGTGTTATAAAATAACCTTGATTAATACCACAATAGATACAATCAAAAACACACATTTTCATAAAATGCTCTCAAGAAGTATAAAAATGGTTTACAAATCAAACCTATTCAAAAACCTTTTTTTACGACCACATGACACTAATGCATTAACAAACCAGAATTTTATAGCCAAACAATATTTAGTAAACCAATTCCATAATTTATAAAATACACCCAAATAATACCCCATGAGTTACACATGAAAACACCCAATTTCAAGATAAAAAGCAACTACAAAATTTAACACTTAACCAATTCAATCATAAACAGTTTTTCCACTACACCCAACATATGAGGAATATAAAAAATTATTAAATCCATAATGCTAACTCATTAAAAAAAATTTACACATGGAACCACCTACCTTTTGAGTCGAAACCCTTGAATCTTGGAGTGAAACCTCAACCGCACCTCCGCCACACCACAAGGAAGTGAAAACGAACCCTAAACCATAATATTTCAACAAAAATACCCCAAATCAAACCTTACGTATTAACCCTAAATTTTCGGAACTCTATAAATTTTTGAATGAGGGAGGAAACCCTTAGTAGAAGGAAGGAATTAAATAGGGAAACACTTTTCCAAAACAATCTTGAAAAAAATGACCAAATATCCACCAGAATCTGAATTTTAAAATAGGTAAAAGTTTACGTTAGTTTTGAAAAATTATGAGGAGATAATCTAGGAACTAGTATGGGGGAAAGAGTAAAAATATATGAAGTTATGAAAGTATCAATTTACCTCTTGAAATCTCGACGATTTTTGAAATCGAGAGACGTTTCTACCAATGTCATGACTCTATTGAGCTCCAAATTGGGAGGGGAGGGTATAGGGGCACGCTGTAGGTAAGTGGGATCGGGTTAGAGTTATAATCAACAAAAAAAAGTAAAAATATAATGAGTTATTAAAGAATTAAAAATTATTTTTAATATAGGAAATGGGCTTTCGGGCAGGCCCAATCCCTTAAATAAAAACTAAACTCTACCATAATTTTAGATTTCTAAATGGTCCAAATTAATTTTGTGGTGTTCATAGGTCTTGGGATGACAAGTAGGAATTGAAATGGATAAAAGTTTTTGAAAAATGAAGGAGTTAAAAAATTAATTTCTCAATCTGGAATTGGGATCACGTTTTGGCCTAATTATTGAAAACTCACCCATTACGCCAAAAAAGCATGGGAAACCACTGAACAAAGAATGAATTGAAATTAAATGAAATTTACCTTTACAAAATGTCATGTATGTGAAAATTATCCCATCTAAGAAATATTCCTATCCCAGGAAATCCAGATCAAGGCCAAAACAACAACCAAACCCTACTGAGAAACCAAGAGGTACTCCCTTGCGAGGTTTCACTCCAAAAGCCCAAAACACCTCTAGTGATAAATTAATGATGGAATTCTCTCATAAAAAAAATTTAACAACTTTAATGAAAAAATTAAGTATATTAATATTTTATCCCAAAATAAAACTCCTCCAACACAATGTAAACAATATTCCATAAATTTTCCCAAACGAACAATGTTACACTTACCTTTCTTTAACCAGACCTTTGGGCATTCTCCACTCCCAAAATCTACCTAAGGAAGGTGTAGGTAGTTTTATGGCTCTAAACAAGACTACCGACTACCAATCCTAGATCATGGGTAAATATGAGCTTTTGGTATGGGGGGACACAAATTGGCACCCCACCATAAGAGGAGACCTATATTTTTTCTAAGACTAAATCAAGACACTAACAGGGGAGGCCTGAATGAAATCCCTATTAAAAAGGGTAAAATTCCATTCAATGTTTACGAAGGAAAGTACATGAGAATCATTATGGGTCTCCCCACTATAAGAACAAACCATCATAACTAACCATAATGGGTTGACATAGAAACACCCAATTTTTTTTCATGATTTAGGAAGGGCGCAGGGTCAGCCTGCACAGTTTGGGAAACTGTGCACTAAATATGTATATCATTCTTTCTGCATGTATTCCTAGCACACTTTCACAACTAATCATCCACAAACTATGTCCTCAACACGCCTATCCAAATTTCCAAACATTCCTTAATGACTCAATGGAAAACGAAGGGGGAGGGAATGACATTAGGAGATGACTTGGGTATAAGGCCCTCAACCTATTTCAACTAAATGGGAACAACAGAAGAAAGATGATGACACTAGTGGTTTAAAAATTTAATATCTTTTACACTAAGGATAACACAATGTACATGGGTTTAAACGATCCTATGATTTCCCCTGACTACGAGTCAACTTCTCTCGGAGACATATGGTTAGATCTCAAATGATTGAAGAATCTTCAACCTCACTTTTAGGCTTTGGAAACACCCTAAACAATATTTCTTCTTTCGGTGCTACAAAAAACCATACTAAAATCCCTGATAACATTTCCAATACATAACACATTCAAAACTCACTTTACCTAACTTGATATTTCACTGAAACAATGGCTTAAAATGCACACACATCACACCTTATTTCATCGAGTGACAAAATATAGATGTAAATAACACATATAATCACCTTCCTATAAAATGGAATATTTTGATGTTTTTCCAAGGGATACATTCTCCCTTCATAATGAGAATCTCAAAGGATTGCACAACTTTTACCTTTTGATTCAATCAAGTGCATGAAATCACAAGGCATCACCGAACATGAACATTGTGACTGATATAAACAATGCATGGATTGGGACCTTATACAACATCCCCAAACAAAACACAATTCTAGAAAGTGGCCACAATATCCTCTCATGACCATATTTCCCACACGGGAAGTTTAACAAGAACTCCTCCTTCGAAGTGACTACGAATGACCGAGATGACCTCTTAGAAACCATCCAAAAACTCATCCATGCTAACAAACCAGCTCACTTCCACCTTCAGAAAATTAGGAAACATAAGAGGATAAGGCCTCTTTAAACCTTCCATGATCACTCTCCCATTACAAGATGATACAAAAAACCATGAAAGGGAACGGTGTAGACTCAATCTAAAACCCTCAAGAAAATGATTCTTTATATTGTTCAACTAGAAGGTTTTCAAAAGGCAAAAAAATATGGGTTTCACATCAGTTGTTCACTAGCCGATAATGGGGCGTACCTTATCAAAAGATGAAACCCAAGGACACAACCTAGATGGTCCATTGGACAAGATGTACCACAAACCCAATACAAACACATGAATGGAACCACTGTAATGGTATCCCAAAACATTTTCAGAAGAGACCACTAACCGGCCCTTGAACACAGCTTACCAACCAAACACAAACCCAAAACACAATACAAACAGGAGGGGTTCTTGGACTCAAAACATACCATAACATCAACATTTAAAATAACACATAATATACACAATCCCAAACTAGTCATAAAGACATCAAGTTTCTCATTTAAAATCATCTTTTTGAAAATAAACGGTTCAGCGGTTAGCGTATCCACCAATGGTAACCCATGGACCTCACACATACATGTTTCTATGCCACACCGGGCACACTCCTCATATCCATCCTAGAAACAATCCATCCATGAAATCAACCATCCATCATCTCATATAACCGCATGCATGTGTTTTCTCATGGAAATACTAAAGGTTGTAATAAATTATTCTTTCCACTTTTCAAAACCATAGCAGTCAACCAATACCTCATTTTTCTCAAAATCGCTAACCACGAAATCAAACCCAAATTACATATTACCAAGATTTCATTGAAAGTAATATTCATTTAAATAAAAACTCTCTTTCGTGTCGTAATCCTTAATATCAAAACCTATCATCCCATTAAAACACCTTTCGATAGTTTAGAAAACTCTATTAGAAACACTTTACAAAACCAACCTTGAAATAGTCCATTCCTTCAAAAGAGGTGAAAACACACCATTTTACATTCCAATACAATTCTGAAAAATAATTTCCCCATTTTCAAAAATCAAAGCATTCCCACTTTATTAGATTATAATTTCACAAAAATTTTACACTTCTTAATACCAAGTCACATTAAAACCAAAGTTCCAAGATTCCAAATCTAAAGAACACAAGACAATGCGAGAGGAAAATAGTTTCAGTGGGTGACTTGGAAATTTGGTTAGTAGCCATATTCCAATCACATATCCATCTAATAGATTGTTCTAGGTAAATATCCCTGGCTCCACATGGCTAGCTGGACCCTGTGAGCTCACCGAGACCATTAACACAACTCTCTTTTCATTTCCACTAATCATCATCAATCGAAGAAATCCAAAGGACTCGTATAAATCTTGACTTCCCCTGGTGACTCGAATCCCGTAATGAGGTGTGGTGATCAGGCACACTACCCGTAACCGAAATAATAAATCCCAACAACCCTAACTCTAGACTATCTTGACTGTTTCCCAAATAATGTGACCCAAAGAGTTAACCAGAACCTCCTTTGATACCATTTTGTCTCGAACCGAATCTGGTCTCCATCAAAACCAACACCCAAACCGGCTCGAAGGGTGTTCCTGATCCCCACGGGTAGGCACAAGTGCCCAGGTATCATGAAATAATAATTGGGAATGATTTACCCAAGTTTACAAACATAAAAAAACAAAATAATCCAATAAAATGAATCTAGATTTTTCAAACCAAACAATCTTTTAAAAAAAATCAGAACTGAATTACATATTTTAAAACAACTAAAAAATACTATAAAAAAGTTACAAAACAAAATTAAAACATCCCAATAACCCTCATGGAAAGGGGAACCGTCCTCAAGCCATCTCTAAAAGACTTCACCCCTGAGAACCTGCTAGAAACACGAACCACTGGAACTAAAAAAATTGTACCGTACCTACGACAAAAAAAATAACCAAGTATACTTACACAGAAGGGTGTAAGTAGGTTTTGATCCAATTCCCAGTAGGATTCCACCAATAAGATATTCCATGTGATAAACATTCAAAGGCGAAAATCATGCACGTTTTCAAAAACATGTAATTTCTAGTTACAATTTCTAAAAGATGCAACTTAAAAAAATCCGTTTTCAAGTTTGATAATTTAAAGAATCAACATTGTTAAAACAAATGCCAAATCTAATGAATTTTCCAGCCAAATATACCATATGCCGACGGTAAGTATAACATATCTAATGAGCATAAGCAATAACAAATAACCCCTACGCACTAGCTCGTTGTGGGTCCCAGGTACCTCGTATCTTAGTGATAATAAGCATCATAAATAGTCCTTATTGTGCACATGCCACTAGTAGGGAACATACCTATAACATAGTGGTCCCCAATCATAATCATAAGAGATTACTTCGAGTAGTTATCGTTAATCTTTGTAAGTGAAACTAAGGCCAAACCCCACGGATTCACTAGTATACTAGTACACGTCCACCCACCTAGATACTCCGGTTTTCCCTTTGTGCTAAAAAAAATTATAAAAGTCAAGAAATATACTTTTCACATGAAAATACCATTTCCATGTCCCAAATTAACCAAACAGACCACATGTATACCTCACAAGTCACAAAATTCCACTTTTCATTCAAATTGATTTTGAAATCCGACTCACACCAAAATAGCCCACAACACTTTTCATATTTCATTATCACTTCCAAAAATCCATTAAAAATTATAATCCATTCAAATAAATTATAAATCACATAAAATCCTACTAAAATATCATATAATACCTCTTTCATCAACAAAATTCATTTTTCACAACACACTCACACAATACAGCCCACAACCATGTTTCGCAGCACACTTTCCATTTTCTAAAACATTTCAGCTCTTTATAAAACATTCTAAAATAATATTTGACATCTCAAATAACAACATTACCATTCAAGAAACCCATATTAGGTGAAAACACTCCACAAACAGTACATATAGACCCTTTTACCCAATTTATTTAACCAAACCAATCATTCACAATTTTCATAAAACAAACTCAAGTGGTGTAACTATGTCTTGACCACAAAACCCATTTCAAAACCCCAATTTAAGACCAAAACCATACCAATTCCTATCCAAAATAGAATTGGAAGCCCTATATACATTTATAAAACCACATTAAAGTGTTATAAATTAAACTTGAATAATACCACAGAAGATAAAATTGAAAACACACATTTTCATAAAATGCTCTCAAGAAGTATAACAATGTTTTACACATAAAACCTATTCAAAAAACTTTTTTTACAACCACATGACACTAATACATTACAAAACAGAATTTTAAGGCCAAAAAAGATTTATTAAACCAATTATATAAGTTATAAAATACACCCAAATAATACCCCATGAGTTACACATGAAAACACCCAATTTCATGTTAAAAAGAAACTATAAAATTTAACACTTTTCTAAATAAATCAGAAGTAGTTTTTGCACCACACCCAACATATTAGGAATATTAAAAATGATTAAATATTGAAATCTTACTCATCAATAATTGTTTACACGTGGAACCACCTACCTTTTGAGTCAAAACACTTGAATATTGTTGTGAAACCTCAATTGCACCTCCTATTCACCACCAGAAAGGAAAAAATAACCCTAAACCATAATATTTCACCACCAATACCACAAATAAAACCATAGGTATGCACTCTAACTTCTAGACAGTCTATAAATTTATGAAAGAGGGAGGAAACCATAAGGAGAAGGAAGGAATTGAAGAGAGAAACACTTACCCAAATCAATCTTGAAGCAAACGTCCCAATATCCACCAGAATCTGAAATTTAAAACAGCTAAAAATTTAAGGGAGTTTTGAAAAAGGATGAGGAGATCATGTAGAAATTGGAATGGGGAAAAAGATTAAAAATATAATGAGATATGAAAGGATCAATTTACCTCTTGAAATATGGGAGATTTGTGAAGTCCATAGAAGTTTCGCCCAATTTCATGACACATTTTAGCTCCAAATTGGTGGATGAGAGAATGGGGGTGCACCGTAGGTAAGTGGTATCAGGTGGGAGTTGGAATAACCTAAAAAACATAAAAATAGAATGAGATATTAAATAATTAAAAATACTTTTTAATGTTGGAAATGGGCTTTTAGGCTAGCCCAATCCTATAAATAAAAACTAAAATACACCATGATTATAGATTTCTAAATTGTCCAAATTAATATTGTGATGTTCATAAGTAAGGGGATGACAAGTAGGAATTGGAATGGATGAAAAATATTGAAAAATGAAGGATTTATAAAGGAAACAAAATTTATTTCTAAATCCGGAATTGGGCTCATGGTTTGGCCCAATTCATTAAAACTCACCCATTCCTCCAAAAAAGCTTGGGAAAGCCCCAAAACAAAGCATTAATGGAATTTAAATAAAATTTACCTTTAAAATATGTCATTTTTTGAGATAACCTAACTTATACACTAACCATTACAACCACATAGAGGCATACTCCTTAAAGAACTCAGGTATTGTAGTAGAATACAATAGAAATCATTGATAGGGTACCCCAAACCACTTTCAAATTATTAGACACTCTTTCCGAAAAGCAAGAATCCTCATACTCCCACCTCATATGAAAGTACCACATTGTAACTTGGCCGCACACACATGGGCCTCATAGACCACACCACATCATTCCGACATATAACTGGGCCACAAATCACATCACATCATGTCCGCAGACACCAAGGACACAAAACATATCACATCCCACCCATAGAAACCTAGGCCAGAAACCACATCAAATCCCTTCTATTGTCACCTATGACACAAAACACATCACATCCTACCCGCAAACACTAGGTCCAAAAACCACACCTCATCTTAAATGCAACCTGAAAAAAGACAACCCATATTATCTCAAAGATATCTGGGAAGGCACAACTGGCCCACACACACATGGGAATCACAAATAACAACCTACCCTATGAGTCCAGGGTTATCATTGTCTAGAATATGGTGCTGGGAAGAAAGGGTGGAAATCCATATATCCTCCCACCTGAAATTTTGGGAATGACTCCCTCCCCCGTGACTATGGTGGTGTTCATAAAAGAGTTCTCAACTTGGGTGGGGTTCATATAAAAATCACTTTGAAAATAAATCCATATACATATATTTTACCAAGAACTCAGCCCAACCTATGTGTTTTCAAACTACAAACATCTCACTACACTAACAACATTGTTGTTACCTCTACATGTACAACACTACGAAACATGCCACAAAACCCATTCACACTAACAAATCATTTAATTAACCATTTCCATTTCGTTAATCCAACCAACCCACACCAGACCAAAGATTGTTAAATAATTGTTTAGTTAATTAATGATTAATTTATTCCATCGCTCTCCAAGAAACTACCAAGAACAACACAGAAAAATAAACACAAAAAAAGTCATACATGGGAAAATAATCCATAAGAATTACCTTTACCAACCATCACCACCTTCCTTCAAATTCATTCCTCCAAATCCATATGGACACAACCACTTCTGACAATACATAAACCCACATCCAACTTCAGTGTCTGGCTGTACAATACTTCTTATCCACCCCAAAATCAATCAATCTATCAACTTGAGATTCCATTACACCACCCAATCAATTCTACATCACACAATCATGCCCACTACTGCACCACAACCCAACCAGAACAACCCCCCACACACATATCAAATCACCACACATACCATGAAAGAACACAAATTTTAGATTTAATACTGAATCACTTATTTAAATTTCATTTATCAATATCGAGGTTATCATAGAAACTGTAAGATCCTAGGGTATCAATTTATTATCCAAATATATGTGATTAACAAATTATCATTTTGGATGATATAACACCAATCATAACTAATTAAAGACCCCATAATAGATATTATCGGTACAAACATAGCCTTCATTGACAATGATTTTTAGATGGGAATAAAGCCCATATAAATAAAAATATTAAAATCATAACATTAAAAGTATAAGGCATTTAAAATTAATCCACACACCCCTTTAAATTTTATTTAATCGATTATTATATTTGATTATCCTATAAAAACGATGATCTATAGGTGATAAAAAGTAGTTCCCTCCCACATGATGCACAATTGATAAGAAATAATGGAAATCCTACCTTTAAGGGGTGTCAATGACCTTTTCATGAGAATAGATCACATAATGGACCTTAGATCCCCACTACCACATGATCTATACCCAACTGAGGATGTCATGACACCAACACAAAAAACAACTGAGAGAAACCCAATTATGAATTGGGGAAAGACAAATCCAAAGAACATATATAATATATGGAAGAATACAAGATTGAACTGAGTGAAGATTCTATAAAACGAATGGGGAATGCATATTGGATCCCGATAGATAACCAAATAATAAACACTGAGATCATAGATTCTAGAGGGAGGAATAGGGATCGAATAACCCATCGGGACTCCTAGGTTTCTTATAAAAGAAGATGAAGAAGAGAACATGACTGAATGAATGAAACATCAACCAAATAGAATTTAAAAAAATTGGATCGGGTTACTAAACAATGTGTAATACCTTATCATGTCTTATAGTACCCAGGGTTCAGTTTCTACAAAAAAATACATCACATGTTTATTTTATTTTGTTTTATGTTATTTTTCTAACAAATAAATATCACATGATGTGAAACTCTTGAGATAATTTGTGAAACTGAGTTTCACATCACGAAATAATATAACATGGTGGGTAACCCCTTTTTTATCATTTAGAAACCGAACACATCCAAACTCCCTCCGAACCTCCATTTAACACTCTAACAACCAAAAATTTGAAAATCAATGGACTTAGAGGACACATGTCGTTGCATTAGATACATCTCAAATGGTTCTCATCCCTGAGAATCAAAAAACCAAACCTAGAATAAAAGTGGTCTGACCCACCACCATGCGAGATAACTATCATGAGTATCACCGCTTTTGAAGAACTATCACAATCCAAAGAAACTAATACAAATGAACACAGGGCACTACAAAACCACATAATCCTCTATATAGCCCAAGACAATAACCATTTCACCCAAAAGATTGTACTACTATACAACCAACAAACCACACAGTCCCAATGACACGAATCAAGGAATTCATTCCTCCATGTCATGATTTTATCCACTCTGGGTGGAACTGACTCACCTACACAGGTTTAATCACATCTCAATTAATGCATCTAAATTAAGAATCATGTCCTACCTTCACTATATGTCATTATTCTTTCACACATAACACTACACACAACCATAATCTAAGAGGAAAGAGGTCATCTCACAAAACAACAAGGTTCAAACACAACATTTTAAGGGAAAATAGAGAAATAAAAACTAAAAAAACTATGGGAACTATGTACACATTTTAATCTCTATCTCTCTCAATTACTCTCCTTCTATACACCACGCATCCACAACACACGAACCAAGGGATTGGTCTTACCACACAACAAATTCTCTTGAAATCAAGGATCTCCACTTGACGCTCCAATATTTTTGCATCATCTTCAATATCAAACTATACCCACTTAATGTCATGAGATTAATTTTGAAGATAGTGATGAGGATTAAAAATTTGGAAGATTTTGGGGATCCTCTCTAACTACGGTGGCAACACCCACATGTATTACACCTCACCAAATCATAGTAACACCTCAAAGGGCCAAAAAAACCTTGGAGAAAGCTTACTCTATCTACCAAACATCTTATTCCCATTGTGAGGGGAATCCATTAAGAACACGTGGTCCCCATCCTTGAATAAAGCTTACTCACTCCACCAAACATCTCCTAATGACCACTTGCATGAGACTGTTACACCAAAAATAATTATGTGGAAAACGATGGAGGTCCTTGAACATCTTCCCGAGCTCCTATACTGAAATATTACCCTGATGAAGGGAGCGTACATCCTAAATATTCTTAGAAATCATGGTTAATTATAGAACCCCTTCTCAATGTTGACCCAAAATACATCAGAATATTTACCTTACCCCTTGATAAAGCATGCACCACTGATGAACAACTCCTCACATTTGGCTAAAAACCATAGTAACCCAGCACTCTTTTGGGGCCCGGATCAAACTGAATGTGATCTCAAGATCAACAAACCAAATCTATGTCTTCAAGTTAGAAACACTAACCTCATAATTTACCAAAACATATATATGGAATTCATGTAACATCTTCTTCCACTCTTCATTGTCCTCAATAGGATCAACCCTCCATTGATCAACTAGATCAGCGAGTTGTACCTCTACTACTTGAGCCACATGCAATTGGAGACCAAGATCCATACCTAAAAATGAAAAGATTTATTTTGTAAGCCTGAGTAGTAATTAATTTAATTATGATTTATTGTCAATAATCTCATATATTCAATTTATCCTTTTAAAAATACTGAAATTCAATCAAGAATGAAAGTCATTAGGATGAATGCAACTTTCCCATGTCTCTACTATAGGATCCCAAGTATTTATAAAATTATATCATTTTATTTCAATTAATAATTATGAATAAGATATTATTTTTACATTAAGGGGGACTCTTGGTCTAATATCTTACCCAACACCTAAAAATGGTTTTCTCAGAAATATTACGTTGCACACAACTTTTAGTTATAACGAAAATAATATTAGGATATTATTATATTAAATGGTACTTAACACCGAACTATTGTATTGGTAGGGATGAATAGAATTAAATAAATTATGATTATACATTTTTTTAATTGTTTTTAACTATATCCAAAGTAATTTATAGTCTAAAAACAAAAATGAATCAAATTTTAAGCCTAAATACCCTAATATTTTTAAAGGGACAATTTACCATCTTTTGATGGAGAATCGTGTTTAAATATAATTTTTTTCACTTCTATAAGTTAAATTTGACAATATAAAATTATTCTCTAGGAGTGGGAAATATAAATTTACATTGGTTTAAATATGGGTATTTTTCCGATAAAATTCATATTTTAATGAATTTTGAAAATGTGTTCGTTTAAATTCAAAACTACCATTTCACCGAATTTATTTATATTGTTATATTTTCATTATAATTGGTTTAAAAGTGTAATTGGATTATGTTTTTATAATTTAATCCAATATTGGGCATTTTATGTGTTTTCACATTCAAATTGGATATAAACACATGTCAATCCTTTGGTAGTTCTAACTTCTTAGAAACACACTTTTTTGTTCCGACAATAGAAATTAATTTTAAATTAATTTTTTCTTATTGTGCGTTGTGAAATAGTAATAATAAACTCTATATTTGGAATCAGAAGATCCATATTTTTTATATATGTTCCTTTTATTTTTGGACCTTATGAATAGTAACTTCAGTAAATATTTTTATTTATCCTGGCTAAATGGTAAATTAGGTAAATAAGGGTAAAAAAATATTATAATAATATAATACTTCCATAAAATATGTACTAATCCTATTGGATGAGATATTTCTGGCCATAGGAATACTTGGGTAAATATTACGATCCCGTGGAGCCACATGGTTGTGATACTGACTTGTTATAAGAATTAATTCAAAGTAAACTGACATATAACATAATGAAGTATCTTTTAAGAAAAAAAATTATAATATAGGTTTATATAACTGATATATTGGAATATGAATAATAATTAAAAATATAATAATATTTCCAACTTCATGGTATTTTATTTATAATATTTAGGCAGTATATAAATAAATTTATTTATACATAATGATGATGCAGTGACTGCTTCGTTAATAAAGGATTCAAATAAATGGCATTATAAATATAATTTGACATAATTAATTTCATCCGTGAATTCTATAGAGGAAGGTGACATGTTAGGATTTATTAATTTTTTTTATGAAGGAATCAAATTGTTATGAATTTTTTAAAAATACATGTATGAATAGTGTCAAATATTGACATAATTCATAACATAAAATATAAAATAGTATATTAAGTGATAATAAATTCCTAAAAATTTAAGAATCAGAAAATGGTAATGATATGTAAAAATATTTCATTAATTACTTTTTTGTGGATCTTTTTGACATGATATGGTAATTACATTAAACCACAATATGTTAATGACAAGATATCACTATACGATTCAAAAGGGTAAAATAAGGGTTAATCCAAAAAGATAAGTATAAAAAATTTAAAACATATCTAAAAGTTTTTGGATGATGTTTATGAAAACCCAAATCATCTTAAATTTTAATTAATTGAGTTTTGGTCAATTTTTACTTGAAATTGAATTTATAATAAATTAATATTTAAAGACATTCATAATGTTTTCCTCCATACTCAAACAAATGGACACCACATATACCACTATACTCAGACCTCAAAATCCCCTGGGCTCATCCAACGTCTACTAAAATAACACCCAACATCCCTCCCTCCCACATAGAATCCTTACCTTGGTTAGAAAGAAATTCTATAAATCCTTTAGGCTCAAATCAAAATATGTTACCCGATTTAGAGGTATCATCTTCCATCACGTTCCATTCCTTTATTTTCCTTCTCCAATACATATAAAATAATAATTGTTTGATTAAAAAAACCACAGTATCCTAAATATACTAGTATGTTTTTATGAGTAAGATTCTAACTACACATACATACACCTCCTTCTAATGGTTATGAACATACTACTTCTATGTACAGTGATCTAATGACTCACGAAACGATAATTGTTCAATTTCCCCTACCACCTGTCATGGTGTCCAATATGATGGACCTTTATTTATATATGTTATATATTGTAATAATATTTTCCAAATGGATCTGTAATTTTTATTTGTAGTATACTTTTATGCTTTCCATAATGTATAAATATGATAATTTTGTTTGAGAAAGTGCGGAGTACCACCCCCTCAAGGTGATATGACTCCATCAGGCAGTAAATTGAATGTATAGAAGATGGAATTAATGAAATTATGTTACATATATAACATATTTTTTATTATATAATTATAACATACCTATGTATCATTTAGTTTTCATTCCTTTAATATGACAAAAAAATGAAAGTAGCATTGATGTGTACGTATGACCGACAGTCTCCATGAAATTTTCATTTCATTTATTATCTACAAATGTAATGGAATATTATAAATACATATATAATGGATATATATGATATTTATATCATGAATAATATTCTGGAGATGATGTTATTTTTACAGCATGGACAAGATACATTAAAAGGGTTCATTTTCGATTGAAGTACCGAATATCGACAAACCAACTGATATGAACTTAAATAATTATGTAATTTTTATAACAAGATGATATGTAATAAATAATGAATAATAAACATGAAAATGGTTCTGAATAATGTATAAATTAACCTATGTTTATTATTCATGAAAATAAAGATTGAACGAGACAAGTCTGACTTAAGGTAAGGGACTTCGTCCCAATATCCAATCATTGGGCATATTTTGGATTAATACACAACCATATTTAATATGGAATAAAATTATACCCTTTTTATTTTAATTTAATTCAACGGTTTTCAAATGGAATATTTTTTTATGAATATTTTTATTAAATGGAAAATGGAATGTTTCTCTTTAACATATGCAGCGACAACGACCGTTCTGCCACCACGACCATTATTTGATATTTATCTTCCTTAACAAGACTTAATGTTTTTAAAAGGGGGATAAATACCCTATACCATTTTACCTATTATGGTATTGAAAATGTTTTTTATAAATCATTGATTATGCCAATATCATTAAATGGTATTTTTTGATTTCAATGTGAAAATGTTATCCTTCCATTATTCTTGTTTTATGTGTTATGATTATGTTATTATTATTGGGAATTGATTAAGTATACAGGTGGTTCTATTATAAATCAATGATGGGTGATAAAGTGAGAGCTCTCCACTGAATTGGGTAACATGAAAGTGGTAAACATTAAGGTTTCTCATAAGAGATTTATATAGTATATTGTGATGTGTATTCCATATGTAACGATGAAGGTTACCCCCTATGTAGGTGTGAAAGCAAGAAAGATAGTATGTTATGGATGCCAAAAATTAACTTTATAAATTATGATTTATACGATTTATTCATAAATCGTATCATTTCATGAGGTATGATAAAGAGATTAAGTTGTATAAACTTAAAGTATGATTTTATTGATTTGTATGTATTAATGGACTAATGTTCTCATTAGTTATTATATAACCTTACAGAGTTTATATGCTCATTTGATGTTTTTGAAATTTTTTTCTCTCTGTATAAGGAAGGTTAAAAGAAAAGAATAAATCAAGAAGATTTTTATCAAGAAAAGAATTATTTTTTTATTTAAGTAGAATTATTTCTGTAAAAAAATTTGATAGGGTAGAAGTGTCTACTTTATAACATTTGAGATGTAATGTAGTATTTATGGACTAATTATCTAAAAAATAAACCTGAAAAGATCCTCAATGTAAAAGTACCTAAATTATTGATTCAAACATAAGATTATGTAATGTTTAAGGCCAAGGCCTTATATTTTGTATCACATATTGGTTTAGAAAACTTTAGGAGTTAGGAAATTGTAAAATAAATATCCATACATTATTTTTACATTATGGTAAGATTGAAATGACATAGAATTTGAAGATGACCATTTTCTTCAACTAAGGTTTGTGTGTTTTTATAATGGTTTTCCATAGAGGAAACAAGGAAGCTATGATGTGAAAACATCAATAGGAAAACAACCTACCAAATCTGCAAACAGAAATGGTCTGAATCGGAACTAAATTGTTTTTTGAAGTCATGGAATAGTTGAATCAGGTTAAAAATGGTGGTGGTATTCGTGCACAAGATCAAATAGATCAACCATACATGAACATTTAGGTAGTATAGAATTTCATTAGGAAACATCCCCCATCATTATGAGTATTAGATGACATTGTGGTAACTGAAGGGTGCATTTAAGAAAAGAAAAATATTTTCAATGTCATGGGGTGTACAGAACATCAAAAGGATAGTCATTCTGCTTACCATTTTGAAAGGGAAGATGATAAGTGGTGGTAAATGACTAAAAATATCAGAGGAATTGAAGAGATTGACACCATTTAATGGGATTAAATTATAATTATTGAGAAATATTTTCTTAAGCTGGTACGACTTAGGATGGAAAACAATTATTGCAATTGAGACAGGAGAATGACTTGGTGGAAACTTATGAAGAAAAATTCACCTGATTGGAAAGGTACGCTACAAATTTCATACGGGATATGGATAGTAAAATCAATTTTTTTAACTCAGGATTAATGAAAAACAATAAAAGGTAATTAGATTTTCGGGAGTTCAAAGTTTATGAAACACATGTTCGTTGTGCGGAGATGGTGGAAATATAGTTTTCTAATGATCTTCTGTTCTTTAAAAAAAATAACAAAATACGAGTTCAAGGTAGCAGAAAAAAGGAAATAACACTTCAAAAAAGACTAATGGTTTGAAAAAATAGTTTATTGTTTGTGAAAATTGTGGCCAAATGCACACTCGGGAATGCCTTTTCAATTATGGTAAGTGCTTCCAAATGGGTAAAATGGGACATAAGGCTTATAATTACACTATAAAAGATAAGGGTAATGGTAATATAAAATTTTATTTATAGTGAGACAAAAATATAAATTCATATGAGATGGGTCATCATGAAAATTAGTGTCTGAAATAGAACACAAATGATAGAATGTAGAGGGACTATAAGCAGAATTTGGTGGTGCAATCCTTTGGAAATAATTCAGCAGATGTTGTGACATCAATTGAAGTAGTATCAGGTACATTTTTTACTTATTAAGATCATACCAATGTGTTTTTTGAGTTTATATATATACCTTCTTTTCAGGGGATGGGGAAGTCTATAGGGTGGTGTGTCTATATGGTGGGGTGGTTCCTAGGGGGTGGGGGTGGTCCAGGGGGTTGGTGGGGCTATCTGAGGGGAGTGGGGTGGTGTCCCGGGGGTAGGGGTGGCTGTCCATGGTGGTAGAGGTGTCTGGGGGGTGGGGGAGGTGTCCAGGTGGTGGGGTGGTTTCTACGAGGGGTGGGGGAGTCTAGGGGGTGGGGGTCGTCCAGGGGGTTGGGGGTTTCCATGGGGGGTGGGGGTGGGGGGATGTCCAGGGTGGTGGCGGTGTCCAGGTGATGGGGTGCTGTTTACGTGGGGTGGGGTGCAGACAAGGGGGGTTAGTGGGTGTCCATTGGGGGTGGGGGGATGTCTAGTGGGTGGGGTGGTGTCCAGGGGGGGTTGAATCACACATAAATGACCCATGGATCGTTATCCAAAAAGATAACCACAATCTGAATGTGTTTGGTTGGATTTCCGTTAGACATATGTTGTTTTCACTTAAAATGATGTCCATTTTAAACAAAAGAGAGGCACATTGAGTGATACCAGTAACACCGTGTCTTGGATTGAGTGAGGTTGACTCTTACATGTCACAAACACACCCATGGATCGTTCTCTTAAACGATCAACATAATCCAAATGCGTTTGGTTGGATTTCTGTAGGTCAGCTGTGGGTTTCACTTAAAATTTTGTCCATTTTAAAAAAGAGAGAGCCACATTGAGTGATACCGACCACACTGTGCCTTGTATTGAGGCATGGTTGACTCGTACATGTCAAAAATAACCCATTGATTATTCTACTGAAGGATCAACACAATTCGAAAGTGTTTGATCGGATTTATGTACGTCAGTTGTTGTTTTCACTTAAAATTTTGTATATTTTAAATAAAAGAGAGAAACTTTGAGTGATACCAGTCACACCATGCCTCGGATTGTGGCGGGGTTGACTCGTACACTTCACCAACACACTCTTGGATTTTTCTACTAAAGGATCAACATAATCCGAATGCGTTTGATCGGATTTTCGTAGGCCAGTTGTTGTTTTCACTTAAAATTTGGACCATTTTAAACAAAAGATAGACACTTTGGGTGATACCGGCCACACCGTGCCTCGGATTGAGGCGCGGTTTACTCATACACTTTACCAACACACACATGGATCATTCTCTTAAATGATCAATACAATATGAATTAAATTGGTCGAATTTCTGTAGGTAAGTTGTTGTTTTCACTTAAAATTTTGTCCATTTTAAGAAAAAGAGAGTCACATTGAGTGATACTGGCCACACCATCTCTCAGATTGAGGCTTGGTTGACTCGTAAATTTCCCAAATGAACCATGGATCATTCTCCTAAAGTATCAGCACAATCCAAATGGGGTTTTTTCGGATTTTCGTATGTTAGTTGTTATTTTCACTTAAAATTCTTTACATTTTAAACAAAAGTGAGACACTTTGAGTGATACCGGCCACACCATGCCTCAGATTGAGGCAGGGTTGACTCATACACATCAACAATGCACACATTGATTGTTATCCTAATGTAACAACACAATCAAAATTCATTTGGTTGGATTTTCGTAGGTCATTTGTTGTTTTCAATTAAAATTTTGTCCATTTTAAACAAAAGATATACTCCTTGAGTGATACCGGCCACATCGTGCCTCTGATTGAGGTGGGGTAGACTAGTAAATGTCACAAATAACCCATGGATCGTTCTCCTAAAGGACCAACACAATCTGAATGTGTTTGGTCAGTTTTTTGTACTTCTGTTGTTGTTTTCACTTAAAATTCTGTCCATTATAAACAAAAGAGAGACACTTTGAGTGATACCGGCAACACCGTGCATCAGATTGAGGAATGGTTGGCTCATACACATAAAAAACACACCCATGGATCATTCTTCTAATGTAACAATACCATAAAAATGTGTTTGGTTGGATTTCTATCGGTCAGTTCTTGTTTTCAATTAACACGTTGAACATTTTAAACAAAAGAGAGACACTTTGAGTGATATCGGCCACACCATTCCTCGGATTAATGAGTGGTTGACTTGTACATGTCACCAACACACCCATGGATCATTCTAATAAAGGATTAGCACAATCCGAATGTGTTTGGTTGGATTTCCGTACATCATTTCTTGTTTTCACTTAATATTCTGTCCATTTTAAACAAAAGAGAGATACTTTGAGTGATACCAGTCACACCGTGCCTCATATGGAGGCAGGGTTGGCTCGTACACATCACCAACAAACCCATGGATCGTTATCGTAAAAGATTAATACAATAAGACTGAGTTTTGTCAGAATTCCGTTAGTTAGTTGTTGTTTTCACTTAAGATTGTTTCCATTTTAAACAAAAGAGAGACACTTTGAGTGACACCGGCCATACTGTGCCTTGGATTGAGGCATGTTTGACTCAAAAACATCAAAAATGACTAATGGATTATTTTCCTAAATCACCAACACAATCCTAATGTGTTTGGTCATATTTCCGTCGGACAGATGTTATTTTCACTTAAAATTCTGTCCATTTTAAACAAAAGAGAGATACTTTGAGTGATACCATCCACACCGTGGCTCATATTGAGGAGGGGCTAGCTCTTACACATCACCAATGCAACCATGAATCATTATCCTAAAGGATTAACACAAACCAAATGCATTCGGTTGTATTTCCATATGTTTGTTGCTATTTTCACTAAAAATTATGTCCATTTTAATCAAAAGAGAGACACTTTGAGAGATTCCTACCACACCGTGACTTGCATTGAGGGGGTATTGACTTGTACACATCACAAACACACCCATGTATTGTTCTCATAAAGGACCAATGCAATATAAATGCGTTTGGTTGGATTTTCATAGTTCAGTTGTTGTTTTCACTTAAAATTTTGTCCATTTTAAACAAAAGAGAGACACTTTGAGTGACACTGGCCACATCGTGTATCGTATTGTGGCAGGGTTGACTAGTACACATCAGCAACACAACCATTGATCGTTCTCCTAAAGGATCAACACATCCCAAATTTGTTTTGTCAGATATGAAGGTATTTTCGATATTTTACTGGTTTTTCTTATCCAAAGCCCAATGAAATGTGGTTCACCATTTTTGCATGTTGTGGGTGAATTTCATATGTTAGAATTGGAAAATGACTCATTAGAGAAAGGATGTTTTAATTAATAAAAATTACAATTTTCCTACGAACATTTACAAAAAAAAAAGTTTCATCTTTTGATCCCCTCAACCCGTCTCAAAAAATGACCACCAATTGTACACATCCCAAAGTCAGATCTTCATGTTATTTGTGTACAATATTCCATTAGGTAAGAAGCCCACTCGTTTCTAAAAAAATCTATATCATCTAGGGAGTATGAGGATTTTTGGTAGTCACAGTAGTACTGTAAAATATATAAATGTAGAATTAATAAATAAGTTAAATGAAATAGTATTTATTTTTGAAAATACCTCTTTAGGGATGCTAGTTAGTTGATGAAAAACAATATCTTTCATAAATTTACTATCAAAATAAACGCAATAATTGTCATTTGTTTATTTTGGACACTGCAAAAAAATTGATCATTAGTAGAATAAGTAACTTGTGTTGCCATGTTTTTGGGTAGTTAAATTTCATTATATATACCATTATATTTTTCTAGACGTAGTACTTTATCACCTCCTTATGTCTAGCCCCTGTCCTCATTCCTTTTTTTAGATGATAATGACACACCACCCTATCAAAACTGAAACCTTAGTAAAAGATAATATAAATTATATTACTTGATGTTTAGACCTAAAACGTAGGATTTAGTGTCTTACAAATTCAAAAAATCCATTAGGTTTGGTCATTTTGTTTGATATCCATGCATTGAATCCCAAAAATAAATATTTGTAGTATCCATGTTCACTAAAATTAGCAGCCAATGTTGCCTAAAAACACAAAAAGGAATAAGTAATAAAAGAAGTGAAAATATAATTGACAAGTTTTAATCGTAGAGTTTTACCCCTACATGGGAGGTATTATGAAGAGTCTATCATCTATAAACTTTATTTCAAATGTTTTTAGAAAACCATTCACTATTTCATCCTTTTTTGATGGCTCTAATTTCTTTATATGTGCAGATGTGGTATGAGGACTAATGAGTCTGAATTTTGGCTCGTGGGGAAATTCCTTCAACTATTTTTCATATATACGTCTGTCAATAATATAAAATTAATTTAGTCATAATTTTCACATTATATCAGCTCTCAGAAATTCATATCATGAAAACATACCTCATATATAAATTTACAATGAAGACACCTAGCCAACCGTTTTCAAGCATCTCATTTAAATTTTTAGCAATAATGAAATCTTGACTTTCCTCTCCAAATATATTATTTTTGAAAACCACTATATGACTACTACCACCTTTTAGCTTTATATCCACATTATTATTCAATGCTAGTAATGGGGATAGAGAACATGTGGTGTTATTGTGCTTTCAATAGCACTTTGGGATCAGTTGGTCTATCCTTTAGAGGGTTTTGAGGAAATGTTTCTTGTCACCCCCTTCCCTTTATCCGTCTACAATAACATTCATTGGTTTATACCATTTTTCATTAATTATTAATGGTTTAGCTTGAAAAAAAGGAATTAAATACCTCTTTGTCCCCATGTACTCTTACAAGTTGTGACGGCCATGAAATGATTGTCCCAAAAGCTTTTTCGACCATAGGAATATCATATTCATCAAGTCGAATAGGTAGCTCTGCATTTGGATCATGAGCTACAGTAATCATCACATTCAGATGATCTTTCAGAAGTGGTTCAATATGCAGTTTGTCCTCTGGGATGTTGAAAATTGTAGCCCTCACTACAAGGTGTTATGTGGGTGTTTACAGATATATATCACAGTCATTATCACCATGTAGAAGATCAGTATAGTACAAGTATCAGTGTTGGTCTGATTCACATTTCATGGGAACAATTATTAGAATATTGATTACCACGGCTAAGTCAGCTCTTTTATGGGAATGTCTCACCTCAAAATTGTTGGGGGTGGGGTGAGAACTTCATGCACTGGTTGTTCCTATGTTGTGTATTCTCCTTACTTCCCACCCATAAATATTGATAGCAACTCTCCCATCAATGAAATCATTCTTCTAGAGTTTCTATTCTTTCGCTCATTTGTTTCAATTTTTCATCTGTATCATCCGTTTCTTTTTTTTCTCATAATATACTTGTGGTGTCACCCCAAAACCCGCTCCTCTGATAGGACCGTATTGTTCTGGATGCTTCAAAGTTGTCGATAATAGGTCTGCATCCGCTACAGGAGTAGCTGATTCTTGTGACTCTCGGATTTAAGAAAATAACTAATTATTTTTATGTAATATCAATTTAAAACAAATATTTTTTTAGCATGTCATACTTGCACATATTTCACAAACAGTTCGTGTGTTTTCATCTACTAGATTCCCTTTCTTATTCACATGTGCCTCTTTCCAAAGCATATGACGTGGGATGGAAGTGTCTTTGGTTTTAGACTCATCAATATACATATAAATATATAAAGATAATTATGATGTTGTTTCTTGGAACCTAACAATATTATTGTAAATTTAAAATACGTATCATTTTCATTTCTTGTGAAGCGTACCCCATCCTTTCTTTAAGATAGGGGTATGTTGGTTTTGATGCACATTCCTTATTTTTAGTATTGAGTTACTATTTCATAAATGAAATATTGTCAATCAAAGTGAGGAATACACATATCCTCAAACAACATATTATCACTCACAATGTACCTGAAACTTCTCATCCCCACGACGGCCAATAAATGCATCTCATGCTTCTTGGGATATCAGGTGAGCATAGAAAAGGGGTGGGTGTAGGTTTATTTTACCTTTAAAATATTTTAGGTGACATTTTGTTAAAATAGTGTGAAAACCTCGAGGAATACTTCTTGAAATCCTTAGTACATATTTTTTCTCTGAATAATATAAAAAATTAACTCTACAGCCGATTGAGAAGGGTAATACACCATTTCATTATTTTATTTTCTAGTAAATTAAAGAAATAATATCATAATTTTACCGTAATTTCTTCCCAGATCACAACCTTCATCCCAGACACAACATGGTGCCATTAATCTATGTTAATCGGCACGCGTTTCTGAGTGACAATTCCAATGTAACTACTAGTCATATCCTTGTTGGGATTCACTTGTTGGCGTCATTCATTCCATCCAACATCAAATTTTATGCCTTTTCATTTTTCCTTAAGAACTTTGGATAACACCGTCAAACTACAACGCACCTGTGTTTTTTGAAACATCGGTCCTTCATCCTCGACCATTTCATCGATATCGACATAATCTATATGTTCATCTAGAATGGTAGAAATGGAATGTGCTTATGGTTGTTGCACCTCAACACTAGTAGCAACAATAGGTTCGAAAACTTGTTGTCACTCTGCACTATAAGCAGCCGCAACAGAAGCAACAACAGTAGCAATAGCAGCAGCAACTTTAGAGACTTTTTCAGCCTCAAGGTTAGGAGCACCAGAATGTGCAGTAGTCATTGTCTAGAAAATTGGTTTAACAGATAATTTAGATTACATAAATTCATTAATGATATGATAATAACATGAGACAACAAGATCAATATTACAAACAAAATATAACTTATTTATTGAACTCTCTTTCTTTATTTCATAGGCTGAAGGGATTTAAAACATCTATTGATTATCAAAATCCCTTCATTGTGGTCTCTTATATCATAAAAAACATCATCTACATTGGGACCACTGCGAAATGATTATGATGTACCACTAAAAGGATCATCCTCAACTGAATTTTCAACAGTCTCTTCAGTAGTTTTGGCCGATAACAGAATAATTGACCACCTTCAGTTTGCGGGATCTGGAACAAAAAAAAAACATGTACCACTTGTGATGCAATTGTAAACTGTTCATCATTGTACAATTTTTTACTAAAATCAACTTCCACAAATTCCCATTCATCTATTTTTACACCAATATTGTTATCAACCCATTTTAATTGAAAAATTGGCAATTGGAATGTCGTATAATCCAACTACTATATTATTTTGATAATGCCAAAGTACGATATTTTTGCATAAATTTTATTTTTGTCCTTACAACCATAAACTTTCATTGCTTCAGCCACAAGTGTAACTCCACTTTTTTGTACGGTAATATATTCATCATGTTCATCTGTATAGAATGTATAACCATTAATTACATAACCATTGTAAGATAATACATACACACTTGGTCCGACGACTAGCCATCAAAGACGTTCTCAAATTGAGTTTTTACTTTAATATAACTCCTTAAAAATATGGTCCTGAAACCATCCTATAAACTTGTTATTATGTGTATATGATATCTATTTTTCATCCCATGATTGATTAAACTGGAAAATAATTTCATTGTGAGTTTCAATATATGGAGAAACCACCCAATAGTTATGAAAAACATAATGGTGTTCCTTCTCCCAATCTTTAATAATGTTTGTCACAACATATCCTCCAAAAATTCCCTCACCCTCAATGCATCCAGTGTGACGAGATTTCAGGAGACCAATGCCTTCCACACCAGATAGGTATTCGGTAAATAATTCAATGGCTTCCTCAACAATATATCGCTCCACTATACAACCCTCTGGATAACTTCAATTTTTGAAATAACCTTTCAAAATATTCATATAACATTCAATGGTGTACATCCATCTATAATCCACAAGACCACAAAGTCGAATCTCTCTCACCAAGTGAGTCATCAAATGAACCATCATATCAAAGAATTTTGGTTGGAATAACATTTCTAATTCACATAATTTGATGATAATTTCATTTTCTATAGCTGGAAATTTCACTGGGTCTAAAACATTGCTACATATAGCATTGAAAAATAAAAACTGTTTGGTTAATATATGACAAACATTCTTGGGAAAAATGCAACGTAATGCTATAGGAATTAAATCTTTCATCAAAACACGACGGTCATGTGATTTCAAACCTTTTAACTTCAAATCATTCATTGACACAGTGTTCTTGATATTTGATGAATACCCCTATGGAACCTTTAAATCATTGAATAAGTTGAAAAATTGATATCTCTCCTCCCTAGAATGAATGTAAGCAGCTAGAGGAAGAATAATTCGATTTTCACCCTTCATAGGAGCCAACTCTTCTCGTATTCCAATTTCAACCATGTCCAACCATGCCCTAATTCCATCCTTTATTTTTCCAGGGGTATTTAGCAACGTTCCGATAACATTTTCACATAAATTTTTTCCCACATGGATCACATCAAGAAAATCTATAACATACAACCAATTTCATTATAGTAATTCAAAAAAACTGATCTCATTTTCCAACCGATTTTCATATGGTTTTTCAAAAATATTTTACCAAAAACTATGTTCACATAATTTAATTTCTCAAAAAAATGATCACCTGTTAGTGGAGATAGTGTTGTCTGTTGTTCTAAACATCCATTGAATGATGTCATCCAGGATCGGTACTTGTGCTGATGAGGTAGAAATCTATGATTTCCTAGAAACATAGATTTTGATACTAGTTTTGACCTAATTGATTCTGTATCTTCTTCACACACGGGACCCCCATGAGTTCCTTTAATGCTATAGCCTAAAAATTTCCAACATGGAAATCATTTATCGTCCCATACCACATCGCTCACAATGTGAAGTATACAATTTTATAAGCATCATAAAACATAACACCTGATTCCCAAAAAACATCAAATCCTCGATCAAAGGATCCAAATAAACATTAATATCATTACCAGGTTTTTTTGGTTTTGATATAAGCATAAATAACATGATGAATATCCACCTCATGCATAAACACTGTAGAAATTTATAATTTACCAACATAACAGGCCATGTACTGTGAGTACTGGTTTGAAAACCCAAAGGATTCAATCCATATGTAGATAACACAAGACCAAGGTTTCTCGGCTCTTTTCCAAATTCAAGATACTCAGGATCAATTTTTTTCCATTGGGGAGAGTCCGTAAGATGACGTAATTTCCCATGTTTATTTATTTAATCTGTATGCCACAATGATTGCCTTGCAGTTTCTTCACTTCCATATAGATGCCTAAACATTGTACTTATTTGAAAGTACCATAAAACTTTCATAGTGTTGGATTCATCTTTATTGTATTGAGAAGCACCACACTTTGGGAATTCTGTAAGTGATATGTTCTCCTTGAAAAACAATATAGAGTATTTCGGGCAGGCACGTATTGTTTCAAAAATCATACACATCGAGCCTATAATTAATTTAGATTTATATGTCCAGATTGGGAGATCATTATCTTCTAGGAGCAATTCATTAAAGAGAGCAAGTAGTTCTGTAAAACTGACATCACTCCATCCATTGTCTATATTCAATTTATACAACTTCAGTACAACTAACAATGTTGTCTATTTAGTGGAACCAGCATACAATGGCTTCTTTGCACAACCCTTTAACTTCTCAAATAGTTTTTTGCAATCACGGAGTTCATCTTCAATTTTAATTTTCATTTCCTCAATACGATCTTCATCATTATTGACATCTATAATCACATCATCCATATGGTCTTCTTCATTATACATATTTGTATTCATATCTGATGATCTGTAACATGTAGTATTATCTCATCCAGTAGCTACATTCTCTTTTTCTCCATATTTATTCCTACATTTATAAATCTAATCTATTCTGTGACATATCAAATGTTATTCCAATTCTTCTGGAGTAATTAGAATAGAATAACAACAAAGTAAACACAAACAAAGTATTTGATAAGGATCCTTTGTGTGATCCTTTTCAAACATGATGAACTCTTTCAATCTGTTCTCATACTCTATTGTCAAATGATCAGCATCCATCCAATCTTTATTCATCTCCATACTATTTGAATCTAAAATATTAGTATTCATTGTTCAAATACACAAAAAAAGACTTTCAAAGAAAAGAATAGTCAAGAATGGTACATCTACTACTCCTAGGTCTCTACCCTGAATTCAATATCATCATGCCAAATATTTTTGGTAAGATCAAGTAACTTACTTTAAATCATAGGGCAAATAATCAGTTGTGTCATAGATGGTCTCCCATGTTATTCCATGTGAAAGTTTTAACAAATATGATTGACCTATCATCCCATTCAATCATCATGAGTGTCTAATTCTAAACACTATCTTAACTCTCAACTAAATCTCTGATACCACACTATCATGACACACCACCACTAGGATCCACTCCTAAAATGGAAGTGAAATATGTGTAATTCATGAATACTACCTCTAATAATACATATGATAGAGATTAGAATTGAGGGTATAAAATAAAGAAATCGGAGGTGTTTCCCTCATAAATTCCATGAATAGTTATAAACCACCAATCCACTCTATATAATATAAAATAAAACCCAATCCATAATTCATGTGAATTTCATACATAAAGAAGGTATCTAAAATAAAATATCAAACAAAATCCAACACAAGTGGCTCTGGTGGTAACTCATAGCCTCAAGATAGTAATTTCCATCTTGGTCACAAAATCCATCTTCAAAAACTTATAAAAATAATTATATAAATAGGGGTGAGCATACAAGTATACTCAGTACAATCCTTCCCAAAACCTCTCATGAAAAAGTGTATTAAATATATTAATTCCTTAGGGAATAAATAACAAATATAATAGACACCAATATATAGTCATATAGCAATCAACATCACTAAGGATCACTCACCCAATATCACATTCAAGTATAGTAACATAATATCAAATGAATATATATTAATAAATTACCCCACATCCACTTCTCCACTAATCATAGTCATTCTCTCACTCTAATAGAATATTTCTAATGCTTCAACCCCTTCTATAGAATATCATAACCATATATCCACACATAAACATGTCACAAACACATAAAAACCATATCCACATCACATCCACATGTCACATCATCATCACAGTATGATATCATGAACAAGAAGGACATAAACATCATACTCTCATCCTACAATGCACAAACCCCACTATGTATCCACACCAAATACACATAATAATGTCAACAAGAATATATATACACCCAAACATAAATCATTATAGGTCATATATATATACCCACTGTGATCCATTACAACTCATTCTAAGTGTGAAGGGGGAGAAGGGAAGAGGGAGTGGTTCAATATATGTGTTCCCTCTATAACCTAGATATTGAAAAAAAAATACTCAGAACCAAAGGACCCGTGTGGATTACAATCAGGTTAGTCAACTCATGTGGTGGTGTATAACAATTAATAAGAAAATCTAATAAGTATATAGTCACACATAAATAATTACTAAGGTCTTACACTAAACTAAAACTTCAAACACCCACGCCAACCATTCCCATGTTTCTACCACCCTCTAACAACCACTTTTCTTATAATGCCCCAAATAATCCCCAACAAATCACATAAGCATCCATATCAACATTACCAACTTCTCATTTCATTTAACTTTATTAATTTTTGGATTTGTATTACCATATTCATTTCAATTGTTAACCATTTTAATGTAAAACCAATCATTAAATCACCATCCACAATAATCCATTCATTAATCACTAATAACATTTATTCTTTCTTTAAACATTTATTAAACATAATTATTCCAATCGTTATCATTAATCATTTAACATACCAACATTTATCATTTCCCACCCATCACCCATTCCTATTTTCATTTATTCCAACCATATTCCATTCCTAAAGGAAACTATAACACCACCCAATAACAACTAAATTTTAATGACATAAAATACACCTAAACACATTCTAAAATCCATAAAACCATTTATTTCATGCCTAAATAGCCATATCATTGCTATCATAACAACAAAATAATTCATCCATTACTACCATATTAATTACCACAACACATGCTCCCAACCACATCAATCAAGCATCACCCTTATAATCATAGTGACAAATACCCCATACATAGTAGCATGAAAGGGAAAAAATATAACAAATTCGCACTAAAAGGTGAGTATATCAGATTAATCTAGGGGCATCCCCATATAAGAAAAACCGAGTGATCTTTGCACCATGACAAAAATTCT
Organism: Viscum album; assembly: GCA_963277665.1. Taxonomy (NCBI): domain Eukaryota; kingdom Viridiplantae; phylum Streptophyta; class Magnoliopsida; order Santalales; family Viscaceae; genus Viscum; species Viscum album. Next base: position 791,720,644 of record OY728166.1, read on the forward strand.
TCATGCAGTAACCAAAATTACACTTCAAAACCTATCAACCAAAAATAAACTTAAAAGGTGAAGTGGGAGATTTACCTATAGTAGATCGCACCCATGATCGAGGGAGAGAAGAATTATTGAGTGGTCTGAGAGCCTTTTGCACTATATCGGGAGGGGAAGCCGCGACCTCCTCCTCCGGAGGTGCACGGGAGGAGCCTCCAACCGTTGAGAAATGTAGGAGTAGGGTTCGCGGGGAGTAGGGTTGATCATAGAGAAAGAGAAGTAGGGTTTTTGGGGAGGAGGATCTGCAGAAGGGGTTCGAAGGGGAGGATAAGGAGTAGGGCTAGCGGTGGAGGTCCGACAACGAGAAGATCGGGGGGATTTGTCGTAGTGGTACAGTACCGCGAGATCTTGAGGGCACGATAAACAGAGGATAATGTGTGCCCAATTTTATAAAATATGGGCCTATGGTTTTATCAGTTCTAAAAAAGAGCTGATAAATGAAACCTTTATCAGCGCTAAACTATTAGAATTGATAAAGGGAGGCTTTATCCGGGATTTTTGAGCACTGATAAAGATTCCCTTTTTAATCGCTTAAAAAGTGCTGATAAATGGACTTTTTATCCGCACTAAAAAAGACCAAATAAAAACTCCCTTAATTATTTCCAAAATTTTAGCACTGATACAGGGTTCCTTTATCATAAGTTTTTTTTCTTAGCTCTAATAAAAGGTGGCACTTCCCTTGCCCGTTTTTTTGTAGTGATTAGAGATTTCATTAATGCTTGACAATGAATTGTTGAATTTAATGATTCATTTCTAACATTTAGATAATTAAACCAAATTTAATGAGACATTAAATCAAGAATAATGTATAAACAAATATAGCCAATGGGGAGAGGGGAATATTTTTTTTGAAACTCTTCAGACTGAGAGAGGTGGTTGAAAAATTAGGTTCAACAGATGATTATAGACCAATTGAGTGGGAAATAAAATTTACTGATATCCTAAACCTTATAAATTATTGTTTAATAATCTATTTTAATAATTTTTTAATATACATCCTATTTGAAAATGTGATGGCATATTTTAATATTATTATATATGAGTATTTTGTTTGTTTTTTTCTGAAATTGATCATTATTTTATTAATAAGGAATATCATCATAGGCTTATTCAATTCTTCAACTATATTCTCTAAATGATTCATTATCTATATTATCTATTTTTATTACATTGAAATAAAAAAAATATTTTACATATTTTGTTCCATGATATGTGATTTAATTATTCTTACTCAGCATGCCATCACACATACTACTAATTAATAATTCTCCACCACTTGTGGACATTGAATCCACCACTTAAGCTACCTAGTCTGTTTCAAAGAATATAAATTATTCATGACCAATTCCATTATCTAATAGTAATCCATAATTAAGGGTACCAAGAATATAACACATAATAAAATTTACTACATTGATAATCTCATTATTCAGAAGATTCAAAAAACAACCCAAAAAACATGTGGTGAAGACAATATTCTACAATGTTATAGTTATCTATAGAATGATTCTGATTTTCTTCTTTTATAAGGTTGGATCCACAAATTTTCAATCCATGTTCATTATATTTTTTCCACTAACCAAAATAGGTGTGTAAATTATTTTGGAATCCTACATGTTTATCTTTTTAAGAAGATATCTTGGGAACTTTTCTGGTGAGACAAAAGAATATATCTCCAACTAAATAAATGGTAACCCCATAATGTCTATTATGTCACTCTGAGATACATCTCAAATTAAAAACTCAAAAGTCATTCAAATTCTAGAGAATAATCTTTTTTCTATCACCAACAATGATATCATCAACATAAAAAATAATGGTGAACTTTTCTTCTATAGTGGTATTTATATAATGATTTTTATTTAATATAACTCTTTTGAATTACCGCTTTCTCATATAAGAGTCTATATGTGAATTACAGGAATGGAGATCCTTCCTTAGTCCATAAAAGGCCTATGTCAACCAAAAAACGTTACATTCATCATTTCTTATTTGAAAAACTACTAGATATTCTATATAAACCAATTCATGAAGGACGATATTTATGAATTCTATTTACACACCCATTTAAAACTAGTTTTATCTTTCTCAAATTTCCATTGCCAAAAAGGGACCAATTGACTCTGAATGAGCCACTACACTAAATATTTCTTCAACATCTATGACTTATATTATAGAATAACCTATATGAATCATACATAAAATGTTATTGATCCTATTTACATTCTCGTATAATTTATTTCTTAAGTTCTATATTTTTACTAAAAAATAGTTTTTGTCGATGGCCTTACAAAAAGATTCCAGCAATGGTCTTTATTAATCTGACCCAATTATTCATTCATGGATTTAATCCATGAATCATATTTCAGTTACTCTTCAAATGATTTTTTCTATACATTATAGAGTATATATTTTTTCTCTATATTTTTTGTCCCCCTTGTTTTAATTAGATAAAATTAATCCTAATAATGTCAGAAGTGTTAGCATCAATTTTTATAGTTATTTTTTTGATTCACATGATAGCCATTATCAAAAACCGTTTCCACCTATGTTGTATACTATGAATCTAAATCATTTGTTTCATTCTAAATATTTTAAAATCCTCAACTATATCAATATTTGAATCAATATCATGATCATATAATTTTTTTTCTTTACCAAAAAAAGGATGTTTCTTTTCTAGTGTCCATCACTGGTTTATCCTAAATGATTTTAACATCATTTATCACAATAATATTCTTCAATATATTATTATGTAATTTTTAGTCTTCAAATTTCAAATTTTATCCACGGAATACTCATTAATATGTTGTATCTTTTTAATTTTCCCGATTGCTATTTTTATTCAACTTATAAAATTTTCTTTTGATAATATAAAATTTCTTTTTTGAAGGAATATTTAAATTCAATATTTCACAAGGTCTTAGACCTTTACCATGAAATTCCAAAACCCAATTATAGGTTTAGATAGTGACTTGAACAACATTATTCTAGTTGAGAGGAGAAATTCCACTCCCAATAAACATAGTCTTAGACATATTGTTCTCTTTTCAATTCCATTATTCCATAACCATATATTTGTTGTGGGGTTTCGTTTCATGATACCACATGTTTAACACTAGGTGTCTTGAGATAATTATCAAACTCAATGGATGCGTAATCTTTTTCATTATCATAACACAGAATTTTAATTATATACCCAGTCACATTTTAAAGTCATTTTAGATATGTATTCATGATTCCCATTATATTAATCTCTCTTTTCATTAAAATGACACATTCCATTATTCTAAACTCATCCATAAAGGGAATGAAAAAACATTACTGAAAATTACTAGATATATTTATCTGATAAAACACATAAGTGTGAATGTTATTGACCATTTTGAATGCATATTGTCTCTTTGGTCGATATTGATTTTAATCCACTATTCAATAAATGGAGGCATCACACATATCTTCTTGATGAAATTTTAAATTAGTAATACCCACTAAAAATTTTTACATAGAAATTTTCTCCCTAGTATATTGGTAAATGTGACCAAGAGACCGATGTCATAAGCTATTTTCCTCCTAAACTATCATAAGGCTGAAATTTTATTTTTTTTACATAGTATATATTTCCATTGGTCATACATTCGTTGATGAGAGAGTTCTAACATATTACATTTATATTTTATCCCTTTTTATTAAATGAGAATTTATGTCTTGAGAAACATAATTGATTTAAAATAAAGATGTTGTGTTTTAATTAAACATTGTAGATAACTTTTGATTTAATTATTTCACCACCAAATGACCTTGAATTTCCACCACCTTTGACATATAGAGCTCCATTATTCTTGATACACGCTATTTCATTAATTCATCCCTTCACATTCTTCAAAATATTTTTATTACCAATCATGTGGGATTAAAATCCAATACCAAGAATCATGGTGGGGCTATAATTTTTCACTTTAGGTGAAATTTATAGAAGGTTATCCTTATAAGTCTTCTGATTTACCTTCCATTATATTTCATGTTAATTTTGAGCATAATGTGAATTTTCTATCCTTTATTTAGTATTTGACATGTAATCATTCAAATAATTTTTCAATAGTGAATATCTAATTTTTTATTCAATTTTATTGGGTTGAATTTAGTTTCCTTGTCACATAATTCTATAATAGGAATCACTACATGCATTTTCCATTAAATAAATATATTTGTTCCCAAAGGTAGAACAATGAATGAATTATCACTATAAAAAATTAATTCTTTGATATGGTGCATATGGTCCCATTCTCATTTTTTTAATTCATAGTGTTCCTACATTAAAATAGATTATTACGTCATAAAATCATATATTGTGTAATCTAGATAAAAAAATAATGAAATTTTATAATAGGAAATATCATCAATCATCTAATTCCAATATGTATAAAATCTTCTTATAACATATATGTGGCTAGTGAAAATTTAGGATTGATAGGTGATTCAAATTATCTAATTTTCTTTAACTGGAGTAGCCTTTCTCGGAATAGATACTATATTAATGTTGACTATAAGATCATAAACATAATGTTTTACCTTTAATTATTCCATAATATTTCACAATTTTATATCTTATCCACATAGACAATTATTATTTTATATACAATATTGTGTCATTTTTTAGTCAAAATGTGGATAAAACATTTGAAGTATCTTTGAAATTTTTTCTATTAGTTTACCATCTTTGAACCTCATCAAATGAACTTTAATCTATTGATATTTTAATTTAATTTTAGTTGCTAATTTTTTTCTCAAATAGATGACATGTTCTTCTATTTAATTCACTTTCCTTGTCCTCCATTTTATAGAAAAATTGTTATCATCAATCAATTTTTTTCTTATATTTTTAGCATGATACATAGAACTTATACTATATTCAGTTGACAGGAAATAAAATTATTCAAATATTTTTTGATCCAATCAATATATTCTTCATAAAAATATTCATAATCCTAGGATTAACTTTTAAGTCAATTAATCCTTCTATTTGACTTAATTTTAATATCATGAAATTTGAGAGTAACTTTATGTTCCTCCTTTAGATAAAATTTCCACATTGGTTCATTGATAGTTTCCAATTATGGTTCTTTCTTATTAACAGTATACATTATAGAATATTTAATAATATATTTGAATTACATTTTATATTCATCAACAAAATATCTATTTTCATTCACTTATTTTCACACAAGGATTTATCATTTAAATAAAATTCTAGATTATCTCATATTTTTTTATTTGAACCTTCTCTAAGGAAATTGTAAAACTTATGTTTTTATTTATTCACCGTAAAACCCTTTTAGAATCATTAAATATGTTCTAGAGATTTCCACAATGATAGCATGGATGTTTACTCATTATATCAAATCAATATTATATTATTCTAAATTTTATATCCAAATTTGATAGAAGTTTCTCTTCCTTATCATGTCCATTTTATTTTTTGGTCATGTAAAACATTTCTATGGCCTTTAGTAATATTTACTTATTAGTAAGGACTAAAATTACCCTTTTATTAGCTACAGTTTTATAATCAAAAATATATTCTAGAAAGATATCTAATGAAACTTTAGTTAAATATATTTATTCAAGTTCCAAAAAATTATTATATTTCTATAGTGGAAGATGTAAAATTGTTTATTTTTTTGGTGTTTATATCATCGATTTCTTCTCTAATCCCCCATATAGATACAACCACCTCTGTGATTTAATTATAAAGAATATCTTCATTTTCTTGTGGATGCATTTAAGATCATCGAATATGTTGTGAAATACTGAAGGCTTTTCTTCCTTTAACATTCTATATACATAAATAATATTTTCTAATTTATAATATATAGAATTATCCAAAATAGAAATCGTTACATTAACACATATTGGAACCAACAAAGGTCTAATTAAAGAATGTAAATAATCAGTGTCTACAAAATTAAGTTATATGTATTTTTCCATCATAGAGATCCATGTCATATTTGAAGACCTCAACCCCATTGGAATTAAAAAAGGACACATAAATTTCAAGGGAATGTATATATGAATTCATCCAATTATTTAATTCCTTATAGTTTCTCATATCAAATAGAGGAATTAATTTTTCCTTTATATCTTTATCAATGATATAAGTCTTTTGAATGTAGTTTCTTAATGAGAATATCCACTATGATACTCCTTATTTTACGCCATGTCACCCTGAGATGTGTGGGGTGAATCAGGATGTAATTTTTTTTTATTAAATTATTCATATGGTCCCACACAATGGTTGGATATTGTTAATCCTGACATAATGTATCACTCAGACACTCATCAACAAAATATAGTAATATATTGTTTGAAACAGTTGTTTTTGTTGGTTCATAACAAAGGGATACGTCTAATTAGAACACACCAACAATGTTTTGGTCATACTTATATCCAAATTTTTCTACTATTATTTTTTTATTACAATTTATCATCCAAGAACACTCCAAACTAGGAACACATCATTTAAAGTGCATCCAAAAACGCATTGCAGTTCCAATTACATTCAATAGACCAAATAGTACATAACTCTAGTTCCAAGAACTATAGTGTAAGAAAGAAATGCATATATCCTTAACATTAACTAATGAAAATAATGACATCATGTTAGAATATTCACATATCCCCTCTCTATTATTTCGATCACATGGTCAATGAAAGGAAAATTTAGTGTATAACCAAATCATGTGAATGATTCACACAAATTCTCCAAACAAATAATATGTCATATATCTTATTATCCTCTACTAAAAAGTGAAAATAGGTATTTAATAGAAATTTTTAATTAATTTGGATCCAAAAAATATTTCCAATGAACCACATACTCCACAAAAATTAGATAGTAAGAAATCTATTAAGGATCTTGTGCTTATCCTGACTAGAACCTCTTTGTCATAAAACAATGACTTTCATATCTTTTTGTTTGGGTAACCCATTAGATGACTTGATCTATTTAACCATATGTGGTTAAAAATCACCCATCCTCATTTTCATATGATTCTTTATTCCCCCACGAGCTTCAAGAGACCTCATTATGACACCACATTGAGAATATGAGATCACTTGATTACTCTTGATTTGATTTTGAATGAAAATTGAATAAAATCTATCCTTTATTTAATTATATGATTTTTAGGGAATGAAAGTGCCTTCAATTATTTATAGAATCAGTGAAATTTTAGTGATTTTCATAACCACATTGTGATATATCATTTGGATTATATGGTCAGTAGTTCTCACTTATTAAGATGAGGAGGCTTCATCGTGTGATTATTTGGAACATAAGAGATCAGGGGATCCATTTGATATTACACAATCACAATTTCCATATGATCTAACATGAGAAAATGATTAATATATTATTTTTTAATTTCATTATATTTTATCAGATAGGGAATTTTTACATCCTTTCCACACATTGTATGCCCATAAATTTCAGAAACACTATTAAACAACACAATTTTCTCCAACATTTTTGTAGGTCACAATATGTCTTTTTCTTGACAAAAATAAATAACCTTATAGTTGTCTAAAATGATCATACTATCTTCACATTAAAAACAAACACAATACAATATTTTCTGTCTAGATTATATTGCCTCTAATATCCTATATAGTGATAAAAATTTCACTGATTAGGGAGAAGTTTAACTTTTAATAGGTTATAAATATATTTTCTTATATTAATTTTATTATAAAAAATATATTAAATTAATTTTCATTGTTTTTGTAATTAATTATAATTTTTATTAACTAATTCAAACAAAATTAATTCTTTATGGATGTCTAAAAATTTGTTACTTTTAAAAACCAATCCAAAACACCAAGTTAATAAATGGTTGTTCATGTATATTATTGATCAAATATTGGGTTTTTATTTACTATAGAGGATTAATTAATTTTTTTTGTAGATATTATATTTATTACCTCAATTAAGATTGGTAGGGGAAATACATTTCCATCGTTAGTTGAGTAACATGTGATTTAATGGTCTATTTTAAAAATATGTACTAGCTTTATTATTCTATTATATATAATTTAATTTTCGTACTAGTTAATGAATTTGTTATCATATATAAAAATTATATGTTTTAGGTTCCTTGGATATTCTATATTTTTTATGATAATTATATTATATTGTTTTGCATGTCTTGTATTTTGATACCTGTGGTCAACTTACTGATGTGGAGGTACATGTGTATAATACAGATCACATCATAGCCCATCATATTTTGAGTAGTAATGATAATTTTATAGAGGAATATATATTATTATTCTTTTAATTATCAATTTATAAATATTTCTAATCCAAAAATGGGCCACTATGTCACACTTCTGGTCATGGGAATAAGTATAAGTTTTATTATATAATTTTTTTAAAAAAATGTAAAATAATATATATAAATTTTATATTAAAATGGATTTTTGATATTTTTCTATAAGGTGTTTTAAATTAAAAACAATAACTATAAAGATTTATTAAAATTGTTTGATTAAAATACATCGCCCTAAATAAATCCATGACATGGTAATGGTTTACCGTGTTGTTGTTAGTTGATATAAGTGGTTCTTTCTCCATATTTTGGTGTACTAGTCTTTAATATGAAATTTGTAGAAAAATTATTTTGATTATAATGATTATATATAGTGTTAAAATATATATTATTCAAAATAAATCCAACAAAGGGGGTGAACCAGAGTGTAACAATAAGTATTCATGCTCATAATTATTATTTTTTTGAATGTTGTACTCTAAGTGCTGAGGGTGATAATAATGTATTTTTAACATATTATTACACTTAAATTACTGAAAAAAACATTCAAAACCCACCTCAAATGGATAGAATAAATAATAATCACTCATTTATATTACATGGTTCACCCATTGTGTGCTATATCCAAGGAATATTCCACTCATTTATGCATGTTGGTATCACTATCATACAACACTATTTGTAGATTTTTGTAAAGGATGAACACACATTACAATTTTTAAAAAACATACACTAAAAATGAATAATTATTTCTTTCACTAATATCAAAACTCAAAATAATTCTGTGTAAAATATAAATGATGTAGAATGAGTATTCAAAAAATCTAGAGAAATCATTGCTTATTAAAAAATTTCATCACTCTTACACAACCTTTTACTCTTCCTCTCCACACTCCAATTTTCATATGTCATTCTCCGATCAATATAATTATTCTTATCCTTTTAATTTAATCATATTATCCTTAATATAAATTGATGAATATTATTAAAATATTTAATGGAATCCATTTTTATAATTTCTTTTATGATTTCACCCCATGTTGTTGAGCTCTATAGCTTCCATCATCACCAATACAACAAGAGAAATTATATTTTATCATCTATAATTTTTATTTTTCTATCTCACCCAATTATATTCCATCATATTGGTTTAAGGTATTAGTCTCTCATATTATAACCGTTATTGAACCCTTATTTTATTTGTGCATATTAAAATTTCTATTGATGTACAATACACAAAATGTGTTTATGAAAATCCCTTTATAGTAACTTAGATATTGTATATTGTGTCCAATATTATACATAATGAAATATGATTTGGTTGTATCCATTCATATTATCGCTACTTTTAATGTTTATAAAAACATATATTTATAACATATACAATTCTATATTTCCTATCATTGTCTATGATATCACTTGTAGTGAAAAAAATATTCAAAAACTTTATTATGTTAATCATGGTTTACCTCATGATTTCACCTATGTTAGGCAATATAATGGTATTCATGATAAAAAGTGAATTAGAATATGTTAAATTTTATGTATTATTATCTATATGTATGATTAATTAATATATTTAGATTACCACTACTATGAAACGTGATGTCCATGTTCACCAATTACCACCAAATTTATTATCTTTTTTATATAGTGTTATAACTCAATAATAATTTATAATTTATTTACATATTATGACTGAAAATTGAAAGAACAATTATATTTCATTACAACATAAATGATGTCGTGCTTATATAATATATTTCAAACATGAACAATGATACATCCCTAAAACTGTCTATGAAAACTCATAAATCATTATTTCTATTACAGTATAGTTTAACTCATCTTATTGAAATTAAGAATTATTAAACATGGAGTCCTAAATTCAAAAAAAAAATCATCAAAAACATCAAACAATCTACACCAAACTAACAACCCTAATAAATCCAACTACAACATTCCATTGTTTTCTCATAATTCTCATTTTGAATTTCTGAACACCAACCCTATAAGACATGAGAATTACTCCTATAAAAAATATTCATCCGCTATCCAATCAAATAATGAAAATAATATAAGGAATATATTTAAAATTCCTGAACCATATACATCCTAATTTGAGGTTATATGGGAAAAAAGCCATTTTGGAAACAATATTTTGTATCTAACATTTCAATGATTCTTGACAGAACATATAAAAAACCACACTCCCCTTATAAAGGAAAACCAAAAAAGATTTAATACTGAAAAAATAAAAAATTAGGGAAATAGAGTACTACAATATATATTAGAAAAATATAACTTGTCTATCTTTAATATTATACCTATTCTTCTCATGTGGAATATTGTTTTCGATATTTTTTAATGATGTTAGGAACCTAATCATCCGTAGATGTATGTTTCATATAAATATATTTGATTTATAATTATTTTGGTACATTATTATATTTTTTCAATATTCATTATATCAATATGTATATTATATTATTAATGAAATTATTGTAGCTATTTTTTTAAAATATAATTCAAATATAAATCTAATCTTATTCCCAAAAAAATTATTTCATAATTCATAAAATCAAAGGGAAAAAATTATTTTTGTTTACAACCCACTCACTCCAAGTATACTCTCCTAGGATGTCAATGAATAACAAGAGATAATAACCACCAAGTCCTACCTCTAATAGGCACCAAGTTGGCGACTAGCATAGAGGGTATAGAGATCACAAAATATGGATGACATTACACTTTTTAGGAAACATCATCAGGATATAAGATGAATCATCCACAAAAAACTCCATGAAATATATAAATGAAACCACAAAACCATCCCACATTCATGAATAAAATACAATTTATACAACTAAAAAATCGTCCATTGTAGGCTACCCAAAAGAAAAAAAAATAAGTAACACAAAAACTATTAATATTTGAGATACTATGTTCCAGTACGATCTATGAAATCCTCCAGAAAACATGAAAGTATTTTTATTTTTAGTGGGAGAGTATACAAGTATTCTCAGTGAGAAAAGCAAAGTCCCTAGTGCACAAGTGAATGAAGCATTCTATTACCCCTATGAGAAAACATTATAACCAAACACCACCTAACTTGTATATTAACCATTCCAACTTCATAGATGAATTATCATTAAATAACTCATGTATTGTAGTAGAAAATAATGGAAATCATTGATAGGGTACCCCACACCACTATCAAATTATTTGACACTCTTTCCTAGCACTAGAAATCCTCATACTCCCACCTCATACAAAAGTACAACATTGTAACTTGGCTGCACACACATGGACATCACAGACCACACCATATCATTCCAACATATAAGTGGGCCACAAACCACATTACATCCTGCCCGCAGAAACCTGGGACACAAAACAAATCACATCCCACCCATAGACACCTTGTCCACAAACCACTTCAAATTCTGCCCATAGTAACCTATGACACAAGACACATCACATCCTACCCACAGACACCAGGTCCAAAAACCACACCTCATCCTGAATGCAACCTAAAAAACACAACACATGTTATCTCAAAGATACTTAGGAAGGCACAACTCTCCCACACACACATGGGCCTCACAAACAACAACCTACACTAAGAATCCAGGGTTATCACAGTCTAGAAGATGGTGCAGGGAAGAGCGGGTGGAAAGACATCTGTCCTCCCACTAAAAATTTTGGGAAAGTCACCATCCCCCATGACTATGGTGGTGTTCATAAAAGATTTCTCAAAACGGGTGGGTTTTATATAAAAATCACATTGAAAATAAACCCATATTCATATATTTTACCAAGCACTCTGCCCAACCTATGGGTTTTCAAAAAAAACATCTCACAACACTAACAACTTTGTTGTTACCTCTACATGTACAACACTACGAAACATGCCACAAAACCCATTCACATTCACAAATAATTTAATTAACCATTTCCATTTCGTTAATCCAACCAACCCACACCAGTCCAAGGTTTATCAAATAATGGTTTATTTACATAATCATTAATTTATTCCTTCACTCTCCGAGAAACTACCATGAACAACATAGAAAAATAAACACAAAAAAGGTCATACATGGGAATCAATTCATAAGAATTACCTATACCAGCCATCACCATATTCCTTCAAATTCATGCCTCCAAATGCATATTCACACAACCACATCCTACAATACATCAACCCACATCCAACTTCAGTGTCTAGATGTACAACACTTCTCATCCACCTCAAAATCAATCAATTTCTCAACCTGAGATTCCATTACACCACCAAATCAGTTCTAAATCACACAATCATGCCCACTGCTACAACACAACAAAACCAGAACAACCCCATAGTCACATATCAAATCACCACACTTACCATGAAACAATAAAAATTTCAGATTTAATACTGAATCCCTTATTTAAATTTTGTTTATCAATATCTAGGTTATAATAGAAACTATAAGATCATGGGGAATCAATTCATTATCCAAATATATGTGATTAAAAAATTATCATTTGGGATGATACCACATCAATCATAACTAATGAAAAAACCGATAATAGATATTATCGGCACAAACATAGCCTTCATTGACAATGATTTTTAGTGGGGTATAAAGCCCGTATAAATCAAAATATTAAAATCATAACATTAAAACTATATGGAATTTAAAATTAATCCACATACCCCTTTAAACATTATTTAATTGATTATTATCTTTGATTATCTTGTAAAACCATAATCCTTAGGTGATAAAAAGTAGTTCCCTCCCACATGAAGCACAATTGAGAAGAAATAATGGAAATCCAACCTTGAAGGGTTTTCAATGTTATTTTCATGAGAATATATCACATAATATACCTTAGATCCCCACTACCACATGATCTATATCCATCTGATGATGTCGCAGCACCAACACAAACAACAACCGAGAGAAACCCCATTATGAATTTGGGAATGAAAAATCCATAGCACGTCGATAAGATATGGAAGAAAACAAGATTGAACTGAGTGAAGATGCTATAAAACAAAGGGGGAATGCATATTGGATCCCCATAGATTACCAACAAACAAAAACTGAGATCATAGATCATATAGGGAGGAAGAGGGATCAAAGAACCCATTGGGGATCTTAGGTTTAGTTTGAAACAAGATGAAGAAGAGAACACGAATGAATGGATGAAACATCAAATGAAGAGAATTTAAAAAAAATTAGATTGGTATACTACATAATTGGTAATATCTTTTCATGTCTTATAGTACCCAGTGTTTAGTTTTTGCTGAAAAATTCATCGCATATTGATTTTATTTTGTGTTATGTTATTTTTCTAACCAATAAATATCACAAGATATGAAACTCCTATGATAAATTGGGAAACCATGTTTCACATCGCGTAATACAATTAAACGGAATGTAACCCCGTTTCGAACCTTTAGAAACTGAACACATACAAACTCCCTCCGAACCTGCATTGAATACTCCAAAAACCAAAAATTTAAAAATTAATGAACTTAGAGGACACAAACCATTACAATGTAAACATCTCAGATGATTCTCATCCATGAGAATAAAAAATCCAAACAAGAAGAAAAATGGTCAATCCCACACCCATACGAGATACCTATCCTGAGAATCACCACTTCTCAAGAACTATCACATTCCAAAGAAGTTAATCGAAATGAACACAAGACACTACACAACCATATCAACCTCCATGTAGCCCAAGACAATAACCTCTTCAACCAACAGACTGTACTACCATACAACCAACAAAATGCACCTTTACAAAGACAAGAATCAAATAATTCATTCCTCCTTGTAATGATTTTATCCAATCTGGGTGGAACTGACTCACCGACACAGGTTTAATTACATCTTAATTACTGCATCTTAATTAGGAATCAGGTCCTTCCTTCACTATATGTCATGATTTTTTCACACATAACACCACAAAAAATCATAAACAATGAAAAAATTGGTCATCTTACAACACAATAGGGTTCAAACATAACATTTTAAGAAAAAATAGAGAAAAAACTCAAAACAACTATGGGCACTATGTACGCATTTTAATATCTCTCTCTTAACTACTCTCCTTCTATACTCCATGAATCCACATCACAGGAACCAAGGGATTGTTCTGACCACATAAAACATTCTCTTGAAATAATTTATCTTCACTTGACACTTCAATATTGTCGTATCATCTTTGATATCAAACTCTCCCATGTTAGTGTCGTGATAGTCATCGTGAAGATATTGACAATGAGTTAATATGTGGAAGATTTCGGGAATCCTCTCTACTATGGTAGCAACACCAACATGTATTACACCTCACCAACTCACTGTAACACCTCAATGGTCCAAACAAACCTTAGATAATGCTTACTCCCTCTACCAAACATCTACTTTACATTGCGAGGGAATCCATTAATAACCCATGTTCCCCAACCTTGAATTCCACGGGCCTCCTCCTATGATTGGAATAAGATTTCTTCCCATTTTGCACTGCTGTCATTATCTCACGAACAGGCTGAACCTTCGCCATCTTGCCCTGCACCACATCTAACCATTACCCGATATCTCCCAAACCACCATCCAACACAACATATAATGGAATGGTATTACATGAAATTCATAAAATGGATCCATTCCAATAGAATATTGACAGTTATTATTATATGAAAACCCCACCAAAAAGAAAATTTCAAACCCAATATCCACCAAAGTCCAAGATGCGTTATCACAACATATCTTTTAATGTTTGGATAGTATACTATGTTAGCCCATATTCCCTTGGGTGAAAAGTAGTTTTGAGGTGTAAATGGGTAAAAAATAAGGTTACAATCCCTTCTAAGCTCGTGAGGTGAATCATGTGTACCGATCTGGGACAATTCATTTTGGATTCGGAAACATCTACACCATCTCATCCACAAACCACATATCGAAGGCACCCACCACACCTGACTCCTTGATTTCTATGAAGTTAGCCAATTTCCTCAACTAATCAACTACCACCAAGATATAATCTCAACCACTCTAATTTTTTGGTATCATTGTGACAAAATCCATTGATACGTCATACCATTTCCACCCATGAACATCCAAGGGATGCAACATAAAACTAGGAACATGGTGCTTGTCCTTTATCTATAACAAATCCCAGAACATCACTAAAAATTATTCCACTTCATGTGTCATCATATTCCACAAAAACAAGAACTTGAAAACATTGTATATATTATAAATACAAGGGTGTACTACTAATTATGAGTTAGGGAACTCATGAAATGCTCATTCGTGCAACACAAATGGAGTGGGAAACTTTCCACAAAATAACACCGTATTCTAACAATCCATAAACCACCCCTATGGGGCATCACCATTGAAAATCTGATCATACATAATTTATGCCTAAGATAGTACCCACTTATACTCCTCAACTTTCTGCATCAAGGATGATTCCACCATCATCTGAAATAATATACCTCTACAACCATCCACTCCTACAACAAAGTGGAAAGACTCCAACTCCCCCATCACTCTCCAAGAAACCAAAGATTCCCGAAAGACCTCATGTTTACACATTCTTATAAAAGAATATATGATTAAATTCCCCTTTCCTGAGGTGTAGGTAATTTAAAAATCATATTCCAAAAGAAACTCCTACCACCACTATCATCACATTTTCATATCTCACTGGGAATAGATATACCTAAAACTGTTATGATCCGTAAGGACCATAATTTTCTCACCAATGAGGTAATTCTTCAAAAACATCAAAGAAAAAATGACTTATGATAATTTTTGATCGTGGGTGTAATAGCTTTGCTCATGAAGACATAAATTCTTAGACCCATAAGAGAATAATGATTTATGTTTCATTAAGATGCATCAAAACCCCATACTATAAGAGTCACAAAATACCTAAAACATAACTCCATCCTTAAGTAACTAGAGCACTAATGTAATAACCAAATTACCCATCATATAGATGAACACTTCCTAACACTGAACTATCCACAAAAAATCTTGATCCTTCATAGTATAACTTGTTAGTGGGGCTATATATCAAGAGAAATCTGGTACAGTCCTTTGATAATATTTTGTGTGACAAAAAAACTATGATCCTCTATCATCTTCTTGGGTGTTACCAAATAAAAATCCACATCAACGTTAAATAGGTCCAATGACACACCCTGTTGATACACCACATTCCCAAAGAAATGAACCTCACATGTCCAAATCATAATATTTGAAAACATTTCTTAGAGATGGTGGCATTTAACAAGAGTAGTTAAAGGTATCATTGATTAGTAAAATTATGAAATAATCTATGAAATCTTGGAATAAGGAGCTCATTATTGCCCTAAAAATGTATGGTGTGTTCGTTACACCAAATGGAATGACCAAAAACTAAAATTTCCAATACCTTCTTCTCAAGGAAGTCATCAGGAGACCACCCTCCACCAACCATAACTGGTGATATCCAAATAAAATATTGATTGTAGAAAACTAATGTTCCTCTCTCCTATAGTAAAAACAATCATCTATCCTTAGAGGAGGAAAACGGTTCTTGATTGTCACCATATTCAACCTCTTGTACTTTATGCATAACCACATACCACAATCCACCTTCTTTACAAAAAAATTAGAGCACCCCACGGTGAAACATTTGTCCAAATAAATACTTTATTTATCAAATCATCTATCTGAATCATCAAGTACCACAACTCAGAAGGTGACATACCATATGTATCCCTTGAAATAAAAGAATCACTAGGCTGTAAGTGTACCCCAAAATCAACATCATACTAAGGGGGTAGCACCACAACCTCCTTGGGGGAAAACTATAGTAACATCCCAAAATATTTTGGAATTTTTACCATCCCAACAATATATTTTTCTACTTATATTTCATTCAACCATGAATGAAGAGCCTCAACACTCCAACATACCATATGAGCACTTTCCTCACTAATGAAAACTACACACTAACCATCTACGTTTGAACACAAAATTCTCCATCAGAGGCCACTGGCACTAAAAGGATGAAAGGAAAGTGATTTTGGTAATATCCCTACTAATACAATCCTTTAATTTCCTGTATCCTCAGACCTACCACTTATAAGTATTCCTCACAAGGAACTCTATTGTCTCCCATCTTATCGAATACCTCTCCATGAGTGCATCTGATCCCTCACCTATTCCTTATTCTAAACCACCAAGTATGTTGGAAACATGAAGGGTTAAACCACATAATGGATTGAAGGATAGATCACCTTCTGAAAACCTCTTTCATGAGAATCTTCCTGCTAAAACAAATATGTGTAAAATGAAGGTGGTCCTTGAACTTCATCTCGAGCTCCTACACTAAAATAAAACCCTGATGAAGGGAACATATATCCTACCTCATCTTAGAAATCATGGTTAATGATAGAACCCCTTCTCTATGTTGACCAAAAATAAATCAGCCTCTTTACATTCCCCCAAATAAAGCATGCACCACTGATGAACAACACCTCGTATTTGGTTGACAACCATAGTAACCCAACACTCTTTTGGGACCTAGATCAAACTGAAAGTGATTTCAAGATCCTCAATCCAAATCTATTTCTCCAAGTCTGAAACACTGAACAAATCATTTCCCATACATACATATTGAATTCATGTAACATCTTCTTCCACTCTTCATCGTCCTCAACCGGATCAACCCTCCATTGATCAACTAGATCATCCTGTTGTACCTAAACCACCAGAGCCACATGCAAATGGAGACCAAGATCCAAACCTAAAAATGACAAGAATATTTATTAAGCAAAATTAGTGTATAATTTAATTATTATTTATTTTAAATTATCTCATATATTCATTTTATCATTTGAAAAACACCCTAATTCAATCAACAATGCAAGTCATTATGATGCAAGTAACTTTCCCATGCCTATACGGTAGGATCCCAAGTATTTATAAAATTATTCCTTTTTTATTTCTATTAATAATTTTTAATAAGATATTATTTTTACATTAAAGGGGATTCTTTGTCGGATATATTAACCAACACCTACAAATGGGTTTCTCGAAAATCTTTTGTTGCACACAACTTTTAGTTGTACAAAAAATAATATTAAAATATTATTATTTTAAATGGTTCTTAACGCCGAACTATTTTAAGGTAGGGAAGAATAGAACTAACTAAAATATAAATATACTTGTTTTTTAATTGTTTTTACCTTTACCAAATAAATTTTATAGGCATAAACAAAAATGAATCCAATTTTAAGCAAAAATACTCTAATTTTTTTAAAGGGACGATTTACCAGCACTTGATGGAGAACCCTATTTAAATATATTTTTTGACATAAATTTGTTAAATTTGACAATATAAAATTTTTCTTTAGAATAGGGACATAGAAATTTACTTTGGTAAAAATATGGGTATTTTTCTTATAAAATTCATATTTTAATTAATAGTGAAAATGAGTCCATTTAAATTCAAAACTATATTTTCACCTAATTTATTTATATAGTTATATTGTCATTATAATTTGTTTTAAAGTGTAATTGGATTATATTTTTATAAATTAATCCAATATTGGTCATTTATATGATTTCACATTGAAATTGGACATAAACACATGCTAATATTTTGGTAGTTTTAACTTCTTAAAAACACACTTTTTGGTTCTCACAATGGGAATTAATTTTAAAATAATTTTATTAAATCTTGTGTTTTGAAATTGTAATAAGAAATTATATATTTGGAATCCGAAGTTACATATTTTTTAAATAAGTGCCTTTTATTTTTGGACCTTATGAATATTAACTTCAGTAATTATTTTTATTTAACATGGCTAAATGGTAAATTAGGTAAATAAGGGTAAAAACTAATATTATAATAACATAATACTACACTAAAACATGTACTAATCCAATTGGATAAGATATTTATAACCATGGGAATCCTTTTTTCAATATTACGATCCCATGGAGACACATGGGTGCAATAATGACTTGTTATAAGAATTAATTTAAAGTAAAGAGAAATATAACATAAAGAAGTTTCTTTTACTAAAAAAATTATAATATAGGGTTATATAACTGATATCTTTGAATATTAATAGTAATTAAAAATATGATAATATTTCCAACATCAGTGTATTTTATTTATAATATTTAGGCATCAAATAAATAAATTTATTTATACATAATGATGATGTAGTGATTGCTTCATTAATAAAGGATTCAAATACTTGACATTATAAATATTATAATAAATATTATTTCACATAATTAAATTCATCTATGAATTCTATAGGGTAATGAGACATGATTAGATTTATTAAATGTTTTTTATGAAGGAATCATATTATTATTAATTTTTCAAAAATACATGTATGAATGGTGTCCAAAATTGACATAATTCATAACATAAAATATAAAATAGTTTATTAAGTGATAATAAATTCATAAAACTATAATAGTCAGAAAAATTGTAATTATAAGTCCAAATATGACATAAATTACTTTTTTGTGGATCTTTTTTCATGATATGGTAATTACATTAAACCATATTATGTAAATGACAAGATATCACTGTATGTTTCAAAAGGGTAAAATAAGGGTTAAACCAAAAATATATGTATAAAAAAATTTCAAAACAAGTCTAAATTTTTTTGGATGATGAGTATTAAAACCCAAATCATCTTATATTCTAAATAATTGAGTTTTGGGCCATTTTTAATGGAAATTAAATTTATAATAAATTAATATTTCAAGACATTCAAAATGTTTTCCTCCGTACTCTAAAAAAAGGACCTCACATATACCAACATACTCACGCCACCAAAGCCCCTTCGCTCATCCAACGTCTACTAAAATAACTCCCAACATCCCTTCATCCATCATATAATCCTTAACTTGGTTAAAATTAAATTCTATAAATCCGTTTGGTTCAAATCAAAATATGGTACCCGATTTAGAGGTAACATCTTCCATCAAGTTCCTTTCCTTTATTTTTCTTCTCTACTACCTATAATCTAATAATTGTTTGATTAAATAAAAACCATAGTATCCTAAATATACTAGTATGTTTTATGATAAGGAATCTAACTACACTTACACACGCCTCCTTCTAATGGTTACGAACATACTATTTCTATGTACGGTGAACTAATACCTCACGAAACGATGGTTGTTCAATTTTCCCCTACCACCTCTCATGGTGGAAAATATGATGGAACATTATTTATATATGATATATATTATAATAATATTTTCCAAATGGTTCTGCAATTTTTATTTACAGTATACCTTTATGCTTTCCATAATGGGTAAATATGATAATTTCGTCTGAAGAAGTGCGGAGTACCACACCCTCAATGTGATATGACTCGTTCAGGAAATACATTGAATGTATAGAGGATAGAATTAATGAAATTATGTAAAATATATAACATTGTTATTATAGAAGAATTTTAACATACCTTTGTATCATTTAGTGTTCATTCCTTTAATATGAAAAAAATGAATGTATCATTCATGCATACATATGACCGACCGTCTCCATGAACTGTGCATTTCATTTATTTTCTTAAAATGTTATGGAATATTATAAATACATATATACTATATAAATATGATACTTAAATCCTGAATAATATTCTGGAGATGATGGATTTTTGACCACAAGGACATGATACATTAAAAAGGTTCATTTTCGACTGAAGTACCAAATATCGACAAACCGACTGATATGAACTTAAATAATTATGTAATTATTATAACATGATGATATGTAATATATAATGAATAATAACATGATAATGGTTCTAAATAATGTAGAAATTAACCAATGATTATTATTCATGAATATAAATAATGAACGAGACAAGTCTGAATTAAGGTAAGGGACTTCATCTCAATCTCTGTTCATTGAGGTATATTTTTGTTTCATACACAACCTTATTTAATATGGTGTATAATTATACCCATTTTATTTTAATTTAGTTCAATGGTTTTTAAAAGGAATATTTTTTTATGAAGATTTTTACTAAATTAAAAATGGAATGTTTCTTTTTAACATGGGTGGCGACAATGACATTTCTGCCACCCTGTACATTATTTTATATTTGGCATCCTTAATAAGACATAATGTTTTTAAAAGGGAGATAAATAACCTATACCCATTTACATAGTTTGGTATTGAAATTTTTTTTAAATCATTGATTATGTCAATAGCATTAAATGATATATTAGGATTGTAATGTGGAAATTTTATCCTTCCTTTATTCTTGTTTTATGTGTTATAATTATGTTATGATTCTTTGGCATTGTTTAAGTATACGAGTGGTTCCATGATAAATAAATGGTGGGTGAGCAAGAGATAGCTCTCCAATGCATTGGGTAACATGAAGGTGGTAAATGTTAAGGTTTCCCCTAAGATATTTATGTAATATATTGTGATGGGTATTCCAAACATAATGATGAAGGTTACCCCCTATGTATCTTTGAAAGAAAAAAATTAAGTATGTTATGGATGCCACAATTTACCTTTATAAATTATTATTTCTATGGGTTACCCATAAATCTTATCATTTCATAACGTATGATAAAGATATTATGTTTTATAAGCTAAAAGTATGATTTCATTGATTTATATGTATTCATGGACTGATATTTTCATTACTTATTTTATAACCTTACAGAGTTTATAAGTTCATTAGTTGTTTTTGAAATGTTTTTCGTTGGGTATAAGGAATGGTAAGGGATAGGAATAATTCAAGAAGATTTTTATCAAGAAAAGAAATATTTTTTTATTTAAGGATAATTATTTTTGTAAAAAATTTGATAGGGTAGAAGCGTCTACTTTGTAATATTTGAGAAGTAATTTAGTAGTTATGGACTAATAATCTAAAAAATAAACATGGAAAGATCCTCGATGTAAAAGAACCTAAATTCTTGATCAAAACATAATATTTTGTAATGTATAAGGCCAAGGCCTTATATTTTGTATCAGATGTTGGTTTAGATAACTTTAGAAGTTAGGATATTGTTAAATTAATATCCTAAAATTATTTTTTACATTATTTTAAGCTTGAAATGATATAGCATGTGAAGATTGCCATGTTGCATTAACTAAGGTATGTGTGTTTTTATAATGGTTTTCCTCAGAGGAAACAAGGAATCTATGATATGAATACATCAATAGGAAAACAACCTACCAAATCAGCAACTAGAAATGGTCAGAATCAGAACAAAATTGTTTTTTCAAGTCATGGAACAGTTTAATCATGCTATAATTTCTGGTGGTATCCATGCAAAAGTTCAACTAGATCAACCATAGAAGTACATGTTAGTAATATATAATTTCATTATGAAATATCCCCCATCATTCATGAGTATCAGATGACCATGTGGTTGCGGAAGGGTGTATTTAAGCAAAGAAAAATATTTCAATTTCATGCGGTGTAACGAACTTCAAAAGGTTCGACTTTCTGCTTACCATTTTGAAGGTGAAGACGATAGGTGGTGGTCAATGATTAAAAATATCAGAGTAATTAAAGATATTGACACCATTTAGTGGGATCAATTTATAATTCTTGAAAAATATTTTCCTAAGGCCATTCGACATAGGATGGAAAAAGATTATTGCAATTAAGGCAGGAGAATGACTTGGGGGAAACTTATGAAGAAAAAGTCACTCGATTGGCAAGGTATGCTGCAAATTACATACGGGATTTGGATATTAAAATCAATTTTATTTACTCATGATTAATAAAAAATTATCAAAGGTAATTAGATTCTCTGGATCTCAAAATTTATGAAAACATGTTCGATGTGCGAAGAAGGTGGAAATTTTGTTTGCTAATGATCTTGTGTTCTTCAAAAACTAAGAAAATATGAGGTCAAGGTAGCAGAAAAAAAGATATAAAAGCTCAAAAAAGACAAATGTTTTGAAAAAAAGTTTTTAATTTGTATAATTTGTGGCAAAATGCACACTCGGGAATGCCTTTCCAATTCTGGTAAGTGCTTCAAACTGGGTAAAATGTGACATAAGGCTCATAATTACGCTTGAAAAGATCAGGGTAATGGTAAGATAAAATTTTATTTAAATTCAGAAAAATATAAAGTCAAATGATATGGGTTATTTATAAAATGTGTGTTCGATAAAGAACCCAAACGATCGTAAGTAGCTGGACTATAAGCAGAATGGGGTTGTGAAATCCTTCGAAAATAATTCAGCAGATGTTGTGCCATCAATTGAAGTAGTATCAGGTACATTGTTTATTTATTAAGATCATACCAATGTGTTTTTTGAGTTCAGGTCTATACCTTCTTTCATTTATGAGAAATTTTCTAGTAAATTGAGAATTACATGTCAAGATATGAATCCTGAACATGTGGTAAAAACACCTAGATAAAATTCTAAGACACAAAGAAGTTACAAAACTTTCATATCTTCGTGTGTGGAAATAATTTACCTGTAATCCTTATTTTTTTACTCTAGTATATTTTGATGTTATTTTGCGTGCGGATTGGATTTCCATTTGTCATGTGATGATTGACAGCTGATCTAATGAAGATCATTTTGATAAAAAAAATTCTATTTCATTCCATGAATGAACCCTTACATTTGATAACATACCAAGAATCTAAGAAAGTCGTAAAATAAGGAAATCAATGTTACCTTGCACAAGTTATTGAAAACAATGGAACATCTATGATTAATGATGTGTCAGTGGTCAATGAGTATATTGATGCATTTATTGATGATTTTCAAGGTATAATTCCTGATCATGAAGATGAATTTACTAATGACTTTGTTCCTAATACTAATACAATTTCAAAACCCCTATAGTGAATTGATCAAATTGAACTTTTATATTTAAAGAAGCAATTACATGAGTTATTAGATAAATATTTCATTCGACCTAGAACAATACCATGGGGTTCTTCTATATTTTTTTCAAACAGAAATATAGTTCAATGAGAATTTTCATTGATTATTGAGTCTTGAGTAACATCACTATTAAGAATAAGTATCCCTTTCCTCATATCGATGATTTGTTTGATCAACTTTAGAGAGATAAATAATTTTCGATGATTGATTTTATTTTAGGTTACCATAAGTTGAATGTAAAAAAAGCATACATTTTGAAGACCACATTTGGTACTAGATATGGCAATTATAAGTTTTTAGTTATGCCATTTAGGTTAACCGTCTCACCTGTTGTATTCATGTATCTTATGAGTAGAATTTTCCATGAGTTTGTAGTTATGTTTTTTGTAGCGTTTATTGATTATATTTTGGTATATTATAAAATTATTGAGGAGCATGAAAGTAATTTAAGGGTTTTCATGAAAATTAGAAAAGAAAATAAACATATTGGGAAATTCAAAAAGTTTTAATTTTGGTTACAACAAATTTCATACCTAGGTCACATTGTTTATAAAGATGGCATAACTATTGACCCGGATAAAACAAAAGTTACTAATGAAAATAAAATACCCACAAATATATCCAAGAATAATAGTTTTCTTGGTTTAAATGTTTTTTATCGAAGGATTGTTGAAAATATTTCTTGGTTGACTATCCCACAGACAAAGATAACTCGAAAAGGTGTTATGTACATCTAGAAAAAACAATGTGATTAATGTTTTCAGGAATTAGAAAGAACATTGAAGAAATATCTAGTTATGGAACTACTGTGAATAAATTTTGAATTTGTTATATATAGTGATGTTTTGTAGAAAGGACTCGGTTGTTTCCTAATGAAGAATGATCAGGTAATTTCTTGTGCTTCAAGTCAATTGAAAACTCATGAGTTAAATTTCCCAACACATGACGTGGAATTAGCTACTGTGGTTTTTGCTCTAAAAATGTAGAGGAATCATCTGTATGTCATGAAGTGTGAAATATATACTGATCCAAAAATCTTGAGGTATACATTCACTTAAAAATAATTAACCATGAGACAGAGGAGAATGATATAGTGAATCACAGATTATGATTGAACGATTCATTACCATCATAGATAGGAAAATAATGTGGATATTGCTTTGAGTCGAAAGAGTAATTATATATTAACCACGATACATTTGGAATGAGACCCTTTAATTTTTTTTACAAATATTGTATTAGAATTTTTTTGTTCTGGGAATTCCTCTATTTTATTTAGGTGGAAGTGAAATAATATCTATCGGACACAATTAAAAATGAATAGAAAGAAGATAGTGAGTTGTAGAAAAATGTATTATTGGTTTAGAATAGTAAGTTACCTAAATTTACAGTAAATAAATAATGTGTTTTGATGTTTAGAAAGATATTTTTTATTCCTTTCCATTCACAGTTGAAGAAAGAGTTATTATGTGAAGCTCATAGTTCAAAATTTTTAGTCCATCATGGCACTACCAAGATATATTGAGATCTTCTAGAGTATAACTGGTGTGATGGAATGAAAAGAGATATTACTAACTTTACCCTGAGATGATTTATTTGTAATTAGGTTAAAGCATATCAGTATTTGTAGAAAAGGATTCATTATCCATTTCCAGTGCTAGAGTTGAAATGGGAAAATGTGTCTATGGATTTTTTGGCGGGATTACCAAAGAGTTCTCAGGTAAAAATGAAATCTGAGTTATTTTTGATTGGTTGACTAAATTTTATTATTTTATTACTATTTGATATACACAATTCCTATATCACCTTTTTCGATTGTATATTAATGAGATATCCTGGTTAAACATAGTTACCCTCTTTATTGTATCTGATCATGATCCCTAGTTCACTTCAAACTTCTTGAAGGGCCTTCAGAAACCATTGGGTGCTGAATTAAATTTCAGTACAACTTTTCATCTACAATCAGATGTGCTATCAGAACAAACAATGAAAAAAATGGAAGATATGTTATGTGATTATTCAATGAATCACCGGGGATATTGGTACCAACATGTTTATTTATTTGGATTTTCAAATGATAAGTGTTTTCATTCTAGTATACAGATGGAACCATTTGAATCATTATATGGAACGACGTGTGAAACTCCAGATTTTTGAGATGAAATAGGTGAGATGTGGTGATGGGACCAGAATTGGTAGAATAAATGGCTAAAAAAGTTCTGTTTTTTCAAAATCAAAAGGGAACAACTTACATCAGGCAAAAATGTTATGCAGATAATTGGGGAAGGATATTTTTTTTTGATTTTGATGATCATGTCTTTTCAAAGTTTCTCCATTCAAAAGTGTGATACTTTTTTCTATGAAAAAAATATGAGTCTGGGGTTCATTGTACCCTATGAAATCTTGGAGAAAGTTGGTTCAGTTTCCTAAAAAGTAGATTTACCTACATATTTTTTCTATGTACATAATTTTTTCATATTTTAATGTTTAGAATGTATTTTTTGTATCCATCTCATTTTTTGATTTCAGAGGTAGTTCAGTTGGAGGAGGGTCATTCTTATGAGGAACAGTAAGTCCAAATTCTAAACTGTAGAGAGAAAGTGTTGAAGAATAATGTAATTCATCATGTAAAGGTTTTTCAGAAAACCCATACAGTTGAAGAGAGAACATGAGAGTATTAAAATTCTATTAGGGATAAATACCTCAACTTATTTGATATGTAAATAAAACTGTGGGGAAATAATTTCCAAAGGGGGGAATGATGTTGGATCCTAGGTATTTATAGAATAATACATTTTAATTTCTATGAATATTTACGAATAAGATCATATTTATACATTAAAGGGGTGAGATTTCTGTTAGCATACTCTACACGCAACAAGGGGTTTTTTCTGAAATCTTATATTGCACAGAACATTGTGTTATAAAAAACTAATATAGTAAAATTATTATTTTAAATGATAGCTAACAACATATTTTTGTATTGGTGGGATTGAATAGAAATAAATAAAATATGACTCTAAAAGTTTCTTAATTTATATTACATTTATACAATAATTTTTACATGATTAATAGAATAATGAATCCAATTTTAAGCATAAAATACTCTAACATTTTTCAAAGGTCTGTTACCACCTTTTGATAGAAACCCCTTTTTAAATATAGTTTTTTTTTAACTTTTATAAATTATATTTGATATTATAAAATTATTATTTAGAAAGGGACTTCAAAATTTATTTGGGTTGAAATTTTGGTATTTTTCAGATGAAATTCTCATTTTAATGAATAGTGAAAATACTACATTTTAATTCAAAACTGCCTTTTCATCTAATTTATTTTTATATTTATATGGTCCATATAATTAATTTTAATGTTTATTTGGATTCTATTTTTATCATATAATCCAATTTTGGTCATTTTAAGTGATTTCACATTGAAATTGGATATAAACACATGTTAATCTTATGGTAGTTTCTACTTCATAAAAATACGATTTTTGGTTTTGACAACAGGAATTAATTTTCAAAAAATTTCTGAATAGTCTATGTTTTGAATTTGGAAAAAATGATTCCATATATGGAATCATATGGTAATAATTTTTTAAATAATTACCTTTTAATTTTGGACATTACAAATAGTATCTTCAATAATTGTTTTTATTTACCGTTATTAAATGTTAAGTCATGTAAATAAGGGTAAAAAATAATATTATAATAATATAAAACTACATAAAATAGTGTTTTAATCCTATTGTATGAGATATATAAAATATTGTCCATCCTTGGGTCGATTGTAGGACCCCATGGCGCCACATGGGTGTGATAATGACATGTTATAATAATTAATTTAAAGTAAAGAGAAATATAAAAAAAACATGTATATGTTAATAAATAAAATTCAATATAGGTTTATATAACTGATCTATTTGACTATAAATAATAATTATTAATATAAAAAGATTTCTTAAATCATGGAGTTTTGTTTATAATATTAATATGTTAAATAAATAAGGGTTTTTATGACATAATGATGATGCAATAATTACTTCATTAATAAAGGATTCAAATAATGTATACTATAAATATTAAAATAAATATTATATGAAATAATTAATTTAATACAAGAATTAAATAAGTGAATATTACATGTTAGTATTGATTCAAATTATTTTTTAAGGAATAAAGTTGTTATTAATTTTTAAAAAAGTCAAGTATGAATAGTGTCCGAAATTGACATAATTCATAACTTAAATTTAAAAGTGTTTATTAAATGATATTAAATTCCCAATAGCATGAAATTCGTCCAAATGGTTAATATAAGTAAATATATGTCATAAATTACTTTTCTATGGGTCTTTTACAATGATATGGTAATTATATTAACCCATAATGTTTAAATGACATGATATCACTATAAGATTAAAAATAGTAATATATGGGTTAAACCACCAAGATGTCGATAATAAAATATACAAAAATTATCTAAAAATTATTTTATGATGGTAATTACCATCAAAATATTATTATATTTTATGTAAATGTTTTTTGGACCATTTTTAATTGAAATTTAATTTATAATAAATTAGTATTTCAAGACATTCCAAATGTACCCCTTCTCCCTCTTATAAAAGGGCACCAACTCTACCCACCTACTATCACCTCTCAGTCCCATTGGATAATCCAAATTCAAATAAAATAATCTCACAAAATCCATTCATTCCTCATAGATGCATTACATTGGACATAAGGTAAATCAAGAAATCATCTTTGGCTCAAATGAAAAGAATTTACCCGATTTAGAGGTAACATATTCCAAAACAAAATTCTTGTATTTTCCTTATCCACTCCCAATGCTATTATTTTTATTTTATTACATAAAAAATTTATCCTTAATATACTATGATATTTTTATGAGAAATATTCTAACTACACTTACACACAGCTCCATCTAATGGACACCAACATATTGTTTCTGTGTACGGAAAACTACTGCCTCACAAAATGATGATTGTTCAATTTTTCCCTAAAAACTCTCAGGGTGGACATTATGATGTCACTGTATATATATATGATATATATGATATTTATATTTTCCCTATTCTTGTGTAATTTTTATTAACAATATACCTTTATTTTTTCCACAAGGCATAAATACGATAATTTGATTTGATGAAATGAGGACTACTACCCCTTTAAAGTGACATGACTCGTTCATGCCATACATGGAACATATAAAGGATGGAATTAATGAATCTTTGTATCATATATAAACTAGATATTTTAATATATTTATAACATACCTATGAATCATTTATTTTTCATTCCTTTAATATGAAAATGAAATGAATGTAGTGTTCATGCGTACGTACTACCTACCGTCTCCTTAAACGGTGCATTTAATTTTTTATATTCAAATGTTATTGAAAATATTAATACATATATACTAGATATTTATTATATTTAAATCATTAATAATATTCTAGAAAATGTGAAATTTTGACCACATGGACAATTTACATCAAACCAGACCATTTTAGACTAAAGTACCAAATATTGAAAAATCGACCGATATGAACTTATATAATTATGTAATTTTTATAACATGATGATAAGTAATAAGAAAATATTAATAAAATTGAAGAAGTTTCTGAATCTAGTGTATATTAACCTTTGTTTATTTTTCAGGAATATAAAAAACAAATGAGACAATTCAGACTCAAGGTAAGGGAATTTGTCTCAATCTCCTTACATTTGAGGCATATTTAGGTTTATACACGACCTTATTTTATAAAATGTATAACTATAACATTTTTATTTTAATTTAATTCAATGTTATTCAAAAGTAATATTTTTTTAAGAATCATTTCACTAAATGATAAAATGATTGTTCCTTTTTAATGTATGTAGTGACAACGACCTTTCCACTACCACGAGCCTTATTTGATATTTGGATTCCTTAACAAACCATAATGTATTTAAAGGAAAATAAATTACATATACCCTTTTTACATATGTCGGTATTAAAATGGTTTTGAGAAAGAATTGATTATGTAAATATCGTTAAATTATATTTTGTGGTTACAATGTGGAAATGTTATCTTTCTTTTATACTTGTCTTCTGTGTTATGATTATGTTATGGTTAGTGGGAATTGTTAATGTATACAGGTGGTTCTGTTATAAAATGAGGGAGGGTGAGTCCAAGATTTCTCTCTAATTCATTGAGTAACCTGAAAGCGGTAAATGTTAATGTTTCACCTAAGAGATTTATGGAATATAAGGTGAAGGGTATTCCAAAAGTAACCATGATGGTTACTCTATATGTAGATATGAAAGATATAAAGTAAGTATGTTATGGATTCCACAAGTTACATTTATGATTTATGATTTCAATGATTTATTCATAAATCTTAAGATTTTAGGAGCTATGTTAAAGTGATTATGTTTTATAAGTGGAATGTATTATTTCATTAATCTGTATGTATTCAAGGAATAATGTTTTTCCCTTATTTTATGAACCTTAATGAGATTTTTATGCTCATCCAATGTTTTCGAAATGTTTTTCATAGGGTATAAGGATGTGTAAGAGAATGTAATAATTTAATAATATTTTATTAAGAAAATATTTTTCAATTTTTTATGGTTTATTATTTTTTTGAAAAAAATGGATAGTGTAGAAGTGTCTAAATTTTAATATTTAAGATATAATGTAATATTTATGTCCTAATTATCTTAAACTCTAATCATGAAAAGACAATCAATGTGAAAGAATGTAATTTCCTGATTAAAACTCAAGATTATGTAATGATTAAGGCTGATGCCTTACATCTACCATGTATGTAGGTATATCTAACTTGGTTATTCAATAAGCTCATAGTACATGAAATGGATCTTGGGGGTCCCAAAAATATCATTTCCTATATAGTCTCCCTTTCTTATGTCACGATCTAAGGTCAAATAGAATTGTTTCTATAAGAAACATTATTCATATATAAGATGAATCATCCACCCAAAAAAACTCCAATACATATATAAAATAAATCCAAAAACAATCCAACTTGCATGATTAAAATATAAATCATAAAAAAAAAATTTATTCAATGAAAGGTACCCAATTGAAAACTAAAGAAGCGACACAAGAAATTTCAAGATCTAATCTAGTATGGTCCAAAATGGTCAACATAATCCTCCTGTAAAGATCAGAGAAATTATATATATATATATATATTGTTTATATATGTTTACTTAGTAGGAAAACCAAACTCTATCAAGCACATGTGAAAGAATTATACTATTTCTTCTATCAAAAAACAACATAACCAAGCAACACCGAACAGATATACTAACCATCCTAACCTCACCAAGGCACACTCACCAAATAATGCAAGTCAAGTAATGTAATATAATTCACACTGATGATAGGGAAACTTGTACCATATCCCATAATCATCCTCTCTTTCCTAATTACAAACATCCATTCACTCCCACCTCTTTTAAATTACCACATCGCAACCTGCCCGCACACACCTGGGTCTCACAAACCACGCCACATCCCACCCAGAGACACCCAGTCAACAAACCCAATCACATGCTACCTGCATACACCTAGGACACAAACCACGTCACATCACTCCCAGAGACACTTGGGCCACTAACCAGATGGAATCATACTCATAAAAACGTGGGAAAAAACAACATCAAATCATTCCAACATATACTTGATCCACAAACCACACCTCATCCCAAACACACATGGGAATGCAAAACATATCTCATCATAAAGTCATCTAGGATAGAAAAAATATCCTGAACACACATGGGCCTCACACACCACAAGATGTAGAAATAATTAGGGGCTATCATCACATGGAAGAGGGACTAGGGAAGAGAGAGTAGCCATTTATCCATCCTCCCACTAGGATGTTTGAGAAAGATACCCTCCCCCATGACGACGGGGGTGTTCCCCACGTAGTTCTCATCTAGGGTGGTGTGTATATAGAATTCACAAAGAATACAAAATTATATACATATAAGGTACCATGAAGACATACAGACCTATGGTTTTTCAATCAATATCAAACTCAAAACACAATAATCTTTACTAACAACTCTTAATGGACAACACCATACAACAGACCACAAAACACATTCTCATTCCCAAACAATTTAATTAACAATTTCTTTTCCAGTAATCTAACCAAACCAAACCAGTCCAATGGTAATTAATAAATTTTTTATTTTCTCATTTATTTATTTATTGCATCACTTTTTGAAAAACATCCCATCACAACAGATAACAAGAAACACATAAAATTTCATTCATGGTGAATCATTGAGAGAATTACACATACCAACAATTAGCATCCCCCTTAAAAGTCATCCATAAAAATCCATCTGCGCATAATAGAAATTGTCAATACATCAACCCAAAACCATCTTTTCAACCCTACTGCACAAATATTCTCATCCACCAATAATAAATAAATCTCTCAACCTATGATTCCATTACACCACCTAATCCATGCTATAACACAAAATCATTCCCACTACCACACCAAAACACAACCAGAACAACCCCACACACATATCAAGTCACTACACATACCAATAAAGAACCTAAATTTTATATTTAATATTTATTCCCTTGTTTAAATATAACTTATTAATTCATTTGATATGTTATAAACTGTAAGATATTGGGTATTTCAGTCATTAATCGAATATATTTGATTAACCAATGCTAATTTAGGGTGATACCATAGAAATCACTACTAAAGAAACAACCTAAATGGATATATATATATAGACCGAAGAAATCCCTCAACATACATTATTTTTAGTAGTACATCTAACCCGTGTAACTCACAAAATCACAATAATAATATCAAAAATGAAAGGCATTAAAAATGAATCCAACTACCCTTTTCAATTTCATTTAAAAAATTCTTATATTTGATTGGACTAAAACAACCCTGATCTATAGGATAACAAAATTAGGTCCCTACAACATGAATCACTATTTAAGAAAAACAAATAAAATTATCCATCTAAAGGGTTTCAATGTTCTTCGCATGAGAATAGATCATGTAACAGACCTCTGATTGCCTCTCCTGCACAATCTTCATCCATTTGAGGATTATGCGGCACCACTGCACCAATAACAAATGAGAGGAACCCCATTAGGAACATGAGTAAGAAAAATCCATATCACTACGATAATATATGGAAGAAAATATGATCAAACCAAGACAATATTCAAGAAAATGAAGGGATAATGCACCATAGATCCCCATGAATCTCCAATTAACAAACATCGAGATCAAAGGATCGAAGAGGGAGGAATAGGGGTTTAATAACCCCTTGGGGAACATAAGGTTCATCTAAAATGATAGGAAGAAGTGAGAATGGCTGAGTCAATGAATTATTTTATGAAAATAATTTAAGAAAAACTGTATCAGGGTATTACACAACCTGTAATACCCATTCACATCATGTAGTACTCGGGGTTCTGTTTTCACTGGAAAGCGTGATGCTTCTTGATTTTATTTTATTTTTTGATCCCCAATATATTACACCCTGTGAAAATCTCAATAAATGATGTGAAATAGAGTTTCAAGTCATGTAATATTGTTACATGACATGTAACCCCCCTTTTCCACCCATTAGTAACCACACGCCTCCAAACTCCATCCAAGCCTCTTATAGACACTCCAATAACAAAAAACTAGTAGAGAAATGGACAAGGAGGACATGGACCGTTACATTTATATCAATGTATTTGAAATTCTCAGTAATCAATAAATTGATCTTATATATTCATCATAATATAGAGGCACATCTATTTCTTAAGTAGAAGTATCCATGTGATGTATATTTCATTTCATATATGATGACTAGTTACATTTAATATTTGATATTCTATGAATCTCATAATGGAAATACTTATTATATAAACAACTAATAATACTAAGATGGTTAAATCTTTATGAATGTCATGAGAGAATATAGATGAGTAGTAAAACATACTTGGAATTATAATTTTTAGGAGATGAACACATTCAATGTGATGAAAAAAAAGACTAGGACATGATTTTATCTTAGATAACCATGAGTGAAATATGAATAATGGCGTATATAACTCTATTAAAAGGCTATAATGAGTTTTCCACTTTTTATAAAATTTATCACTCATTGAGTAATACATATTAAAAAAATATCACTCATTGCATTGATTTAGATCTATGAACCTCCCTATATAGAAGTAATTCATGGATTCTAAAATTTTATGATAAGTAAGACAAATTAAGGGACTCCCATGTTATTTAAAAATATGCTAAATCTGCTACACTATATTTAAGATCCTTCTATTTTACATGATTTTTTATATATGTGTTCCATGACCTTGAATGAGAAACATTCATAAATGATGCATTGAGGTTGACTGAACAGACATGAAATTCTATTGAAGGAAATTTGGATTAAATCTATTTACTATAATGGTGTTTTTATTATACAAAATAGTTTCATGTGAACATTTCATGTTATTCTCAAGTATGATTGAATATAATTTAGATAATGATGTGGTATTTGGGTAATATAATCATTTTTATAAGACGTGTACTTAAGATAAGTAATCCATATGGAGAAAATATTACAAGATTTATTTAATAAATATTAACATTGATGAAATGAGATAATGAGAATGATGTTCACTGATATGAAATTGAACAAAAAATAGTGATCTACACTTACTGATGTTTCTTGAATAATTGAAATTGTGAATATTTAACATTATTTAAAACAAAATTGGTTTAAAAATGATGCATTACATGAGATTGAAGTAAGTAAATCTTTATAAATTGGCTCATGTAGAGAAGAAATAACATCTGTAGAAAACAAATTATGGTTTCATATAGAATGAAATATGGATTTTTCACATAAATGAAATATAATACTTGATAAAAAGGAATATATATTTATATATTATTAAAATGAAATCAAATATTATTAGGTGGATACACAACATTGTGGAGTGTTATGAAGAATAAGGGTGAACACCAATTTATGGTCCTGAATATATGATTCCAATGAATGATGGAAAATATAAGAATTAGTGATTTTTATTTATACTTTTTGGATCCCAGTTGATGTATAAACATTCAGTGTAAAATATTTTTTATCATCATTTTTTATTATACATAAAATAATGAAAATTTGAAGCATCATAGTGGTTGATCAATATTTGTAATACCAATAGAAAAATACATAAAAAATATAAACTTCAAATAAAGGATTAATTAGATTAATAATTATTATTTAGAAAAACTTATTAATGTTTTGATGATTTAAAATCAATAAAGGTTTTTATTGGACTCTCCATAGGTTTTTGATAAATCATATTGGATTTTAGATAAGGATAAACACTAATTTTCTACATTTTATTACAATTTCAAAAATATAATTTTTTTTTTGTTTTTTTAGTTCCACATTATAATGTATTTATATGATAATTTATTATAATATTATTTTCCATAGTTTGGAAATTGAATTATGATTAAATAATTTCAAAATATATTTTTTAATAGACATGTAATAATTAGATATGATATTCTATTTAGAAGTGGTCCAAGGTTTTCAAATAATTTTTCCACCTTTCATGCATAAATGTTATACAATAATGGATGTCCAATGAAATTTTAAATTATAGAGGATTTATAAATGACATTTTGAATGTTTAATTTGATTCTACTATTATTAAAGAATTATTCATAAACAAATGAATAAAAAGGAATTTATTTTTTTAGAAGGGATTACAATCACATTGTTTTTATAAACCATTCATTTATATTATGGTTGAATCCAACACTATCAATGTATTATAGTTAAGATAATATTATATTTTAATGATAGATGAAATAACATGCGTGAAATGGATTGAAGATAATTTTATAGACTTTAAGATAGAGGAGATATTTTTTTCCAATGTCCTATATTGATCTATTATAACTTCTATTTAATTAAAATTATTTTTGTGTTCATAATAATTTTAAAACACTATTATAATGAAATAAATGAAGGTAAAATATTCAAATATTTTTATTAACAGGATACACAATTTAAATTTCATGTTATGAATTCTCATAGAGGTTCGACCAAAATGATATGTGATTCATATTTTTATTATAAAATTGATAGTCATGAAACACAAGTTAATTAGCCATTTTTAGTAAAAGAGTTTTAATCCCTAAGGAAAACATGAAATTGGGAAACTCACTACTACTATATATTATTGATTCATACTATATATAGAACAATTTTTATCATACTAATTTTATATAGTATCAAGGGTACATGATAAATGTAAAGGCAGAAACAATAATGTTGAATGATATACAAGGATGTTTATTGATATTATGGGTTTTTAATACATATGAATAAATGATAATGAGAAATTGGATATCACCCACTCCCCACTAATCACTAGTCACTCCTATGATATGTTAAAGCTTATAAATATTGTAATATATGCTATTTATATTTATATTCAATGTATATGAGTGATATATTCGATGTAAAAATCAGTGAATGAACAAATATCGAATAAAATATGGTATGGTATGAAGAGATTGTTATTTTAAAAGGTTAAATATTAAAATTGGTTAGTGACCACTAGGTAAATAATAATGATTAGAATATCATAAATGTTTCCTTACAATTTCGATCATATCCGAATAATTTCTTCTAATTTCACTGATATTGATATCATATGAGTTTTATTTACTTGATCTTCCGAATTAATACATTCTTCATGGAATAATTCATTTGTTATAAAAGACGTTCATGTTTGTTGTTTTCTATCCATATTACCTTACATTATTAGTAATTGTTATTTATTATCCTATGAAAGAATCTTTATTCATAATAATAAATATTTTATATTCAGCTAGTATTTATCATTGTCTCTCAGAATCTATTGAATTAATTAACTTTTTGGTTCTTTGTGTTGGACTTATATATAATTTAGATTTATATTTTAATTGATAATAATTGTATAATTTCTAATGAATAATCAAGTAGTCTGGGGAAAACATATAGAGTGACCAAGATGGTTATTTCTCGTAATATTTTATGAATGAGGAGAATAACCATGATAATAAAATTATGTAATATGATTTATATAAAAATAATAATTTCCAACATATCGTTTATAATAAAAATATATATATATTGGTGAATCTTGTTTTAAAATGGGCACAAAACTCTTAATTAGATAGAAATATTTTAAAATAAAAAATTAACTATTACATTGAATAATTATATATAAAATTTAATCAATTATTCATTTAATTAATTCACCCAAGTGTAAATGAACACAAGCTATGATAATATATAATCTATAGGCTCAAATAACATGTCAGAAATATATTTTGAAAAGTTTAGTAATGGTGTTCCTAAAGAAATAGGAAGTATCATTATTGGAGAAAGGTTTGGGTATAACACTTCTTTAAAAAAGAAAAAGGGTAAAAATTGAATGGTAATGGATGGGGTTATATAAGAATTCATTCCATCATGTTAAGATAAACCAATGGTAGTAATGAGAGATTTATTAATAAGGTGGTCTTAATGTAGAATACGATCAACATGAAATAATAAAAACAACAAGAATCAAAATTATTTTGAATTTTTCTAATATTTAATACTTAAAAAATAAAACTTTGTGGAGGTATAGAATATTATGATCCTTAACCAAAGCATGAAATATCAATACATAACCATAATCACAATGATATTAGAGATGAATAAAACCATAAATTGATTAAAAATTACAAATTTAAAATTACAAGGAAGATGTCTAATTACGATAATATGTCAAATAGCCTTTATGAAATACATATAACAAGAGAAAATCAATTGAAGATATGATACATTAAGTCCTAAAATATCAATCAATGGTAATTTCCATAGAGTCATTGAAAACAGAAGTAAATAAAGTACAAGTTTGAAAATGATTGAATATGTTTAATATTTCCCTATATTCTATAAAGTAAATGTAGAGAAATCGGTATTTTTGAATGAGAATATATTATGAATATGTGTAATACATATTTAAAATATCATAATATTAAGTGTTTGTTGATAAAAATGGTGTAAAAAATATCCCACATAAAAGGAGATGATACATAAGAAAAATTAAATATTTATATGTAATGCCCCAACCCCAGTTACCTGGAGTCGGTGCATTATTACATAACATTAGAATGATCACAAAAGATCAAGTCTTGAAAGGCCGATTAGTTTAGTATCCTTGGAAACACTAGATACATTCATAAGTCTTAAATTACATGATAAAGTGAAAAACTAAAACAACATAGTCTAAATATTCCACACTCATATCCCCTCAGACTATCCTTCCAGGTCAGTCATAAAATACTTCTTCACATCATGGGAAAAATATAACATAGAAAGGGGTGAGAACAGATGATCAGTAAGGATAACAATATAGCACAAACTTTCATAAATAAGCATAAACATTTAAGGCAATGTATAACTAAAACGAAACCCTTTTAAACTTGAAATTCAGCATAATATGGCAAAAAAATGAGATAATTCCACTTAATAATTCACATGGATATTCAACTAGTCGAATAATCACATGAAATATCAATAAAAACTTTCACAATGATGGAATGCATAATGCCATACTATCATAACCACATAGTCAAGGCCTTGTTCCAAGACTACTGATAAGATTTTTTCAAGGCCTTGTGTCAAGAAACTAGTTTGTCTCATGAGACCTACCGATGCATCGAGGAGCTATAGCGGGAGCCACCTGTCACTTACTAAGTCCAATGCATTCCTCATATGAACATGATTTAACATAACATAAACCTTCTTATTAAAACTAGCATACGAAATGTCAAAACTTTATCCATAATCAATGAATGGTATAAAAACAACACATCCAAAGTCAAACATATCACAAAACCATCAATACTTTATGGAATTTTTGTATCATATTATATAAACTTCAAATAAGCTTAAAATCCATCAAAGGATGTTGATATAGATGAAATTAAAACTATTTGAGAGAAATATATATTTTTTTGAAAAAATTTAAAAGTCTCAGAATTATAAAATAAAACATTTACTTTGAAAATATTCTTATTATCATGTATTTCAATATTCAACAATTTTATAACGGCGAAAAATAGCTTCACCCTCTGTATAAGTTAAAAATATACATTCTTACCTTAATTTTGTCGAAAAGGTTAAAAAGGACCTTGTTTAGAAAATGATGGAAAGATTCCTTTATAAACATCTTATAAAATGTCAAGCAAGGGTATAAATGACTTTAACCCATAGTCTATAAAATAGTAAGAATGTTTTTAAATACATTTTTAAAAAACATGGATGTGGATGAAAAAGAGGTCTCAGTAGATAATTGTGTATAAACAACCTCAGATAATGAATAGATTGTAGAATTAACCCCTTTCCTTATACTTTTCCTTGTTAGAGGGTAGGTCAACCTCCTATATATTGGTGAAATAATTGTTATTAAATTACACAAGAATCATATACACTAATATGATATAATATATGATCTTGTAACATTTCTTTGTAAATAATATCTTAGTATTATTGTCGTTTCGGGTGTTTAAAGGATTCATTTTCCATTATATTATTTTTTATGTGAGTCATATTTGTTATGGATGGGATGTATATTATTAATATCTAGAATTATATCATGTCTCTAAACATTATTTTTAATCATCAAATGAAATTCATTCTTGAAAAGATACGATGGGGAATGAATCTCATCGTGTTCATGGAGACGGTAATCCGTACGTATGCACGAACGACAATATCAATCCTTTGATATTAAGATAATATATAATTGGATGGTATATCAAATATAAAGAATCAAAATAATGATATATTTATTATTTACATGAATCACACATCATTATTATACCCATACAAATAATAATGTATTGAATAACAATTACACCACGATGTGGAGACGGTAAGTCGTACGTACGCACATATGGTGACATGTCATTCAAAGGGTGGATAGAATAATGAATTTGGTTATACCACAATTATAATAACATCACATTATATAGAAGATACTGGATTTTTTTTTTAGAATGGAAACAACAAAGAAAAAGGAAGTGGAAGAAGAAAGGAACTTGAAAAAGGGTGGTGAAATTATTACCTCTTTTTGGGGTTCTTCCTTTTGATTTGATCAAAAGGGATCCTTAGGTTGGCTTTCTGACTAAAGGAAGGCCTCTAGGATGATGTGAGGGAAGTTTAGAGGATAATTGTTCAGGGTTTCTCCAAGAAAAAAAGATTTAAAGGTGAGAATTAAAGGGAAGGTGGAGTTCCCTTTCATAAGAGGGGTGAGGGGCACCTTAGGAATAGCTGGAAATATTATTTTATAATAAAATAATTTTCAGTTTCTAAAGGCTGAAAAATAGATTATTTAAATTATATGGTGGGGATGGGTTGAAAAACACTGAACCAGTAGGTTTTAGACAGGTTTGGGTCACTATATTAACCTTAACCTTTATATTTATCTCTTAGTTTAATAGTTTGAAATTTACCATGTGTCTTTGTATTTTTATATTATATCGTTAATAAACATACTATATACTTACATGCGAATCCAAAATGGTTCATTAATGATACAAATATCATTATATAAGTCCATTGGATGAACCTTATATTTTTTGGTATATTATATTAATTTATAATATACTATTTGTTTTAAAAACTCCTTTATGTCAATTTTAGAACTATTTAATAATTGATTTTTTTTAAAGTCATAAAAACTTTATTAATTCTAAAAAAACTCATTTATGCAATCATGGAATGTCATATTAACCTATAAAATTCTTGTATGGAATCAAAACTATCAAATTATATTTATTTTATCATTTATAGTACCAATTATTTGATTCATTCATTAATAAGGAAACAATTGCATCATTATTTTATTATAAATAAATTTATTTATTAAATGTATAAAAATTATAAATAAAATATCATTATGTAATAAATCATATTATCGTTCTAATGAATATTTATATCCGAAAAGTTAACATATATAACCCTATGTAAAAATAGTTTTTCTAAAAGATATATGCCTATGTCATTTTTGTATTTAGTTTAACTTAATTAATATAAAGTGTCATTATCACTTACAAGTGGCTCCATGGGGTCCCCAAATCGACCCAAAGATTCCCATTGTCATACATGTATCATCCAATAGGGTTAGGACACGATTTAAGGTTATTTAATATTATTATAATATTATTTTTACCCTTATATACCGGATTTACCCTCTAACCATGGTAAACAAAATATTTACCGAAGTAATTATTCAAAATGTCTAAAAATAAAACATATCTATTTACACAACTTGGACCTCCTCATTCTAAATATGGAATCAATTTTTCTAAATTCAAAAAATATAAGTGGAAGAAATTAATTTAAAATTATTTCCTGTTGTCAAAACAAAAAACGTGTTTTTAAGAAATAATTACTATCAAAAGATTGACACGTGCTTATGTCCAGTTTAAATGTGAAATTATGTCCAATGACCAAACTTAGATTAAAAGGTAAAAATATAATCTAATTATAATTTAAAATCCCACAAATTCATAATTTATCACTATTAATTATTTGGATTAAAATATTTGTTTTTAATTAAAATTTTGTAATTTTCACTATTCATCAAAATATGAAAGTTATCAGAAAAGTACCAAAAATTCACCCTAATCTAATTTTGATATTACGAATCCAAAAATGAAGTCCACATTGAAAGATAAAATGTATAAAATTTCAAATATTGGGTATCACTATACATAATGGCTAGTTTGATTGGTTTTAGTGTGTGTTAGAACTCGAGGTTGCGTACAACACACGCTACTGTATTATTTAAAGAGAAGCATACCATGGAATCTTAGTGTGTTACATTCTCCCCTACTTCAAATATTTTCATCCTAGAAATTTCTAGAATACTACCACACGAAAAGACTCGGGTGGTTATTCATCATAAGTTCCTCAAGTTCCCACATTGCCTCTTCCATATTATGGTTTCTCCATAGAAATTTTACCAGACAAGTCATCCGGTTTCTAAGAACTTGTTCTCTCATATCAATAATCTTGACAGGCTCTTTGCAATAAGACAGATCGGGATTCAGTTCTAATTCCTCATAGGTGAGTACATGCGTTGGGTCAGGCATGTATTTTCTCAACAGTGATATGTGGAACACATCGTGAACTTTGGAGATACTTGGAGGCATTTCCAAATGGTAATCTACAGTCCCAATTAGTTTTAGTATTTCAAAAGTTCTAATGTACCTAGGACTCAAATTACTCTTCTTAATGAAACTTATAACACCCTTCCATGGAGATACTTTCAAGAAAATGTGATCTCCTACCTGAAATTCCAAATCCTTCCTTCGGTTATCGGCAAAGCTCTTCTGCCTACATTGTGCTGCTTTGATGTGGTCTTGGATTACCTTTAACTTTTCAATCATTTCCTCCACCAGTTCTGGGCCTACGAGTTTTCCTTCACCAATATCATCCCAACAAGTTGGTGTGCGACATCCCTTTCCATATAAGGCTTCATATGGTGCCATCTGAATACTTTAATGGAAGCTATTGTCATAGTAAAATTCTAACAGAGGTAAATATTGATCCCACATACCTTGAAAGTCAAGTGATCATGATATCAACATTCCTTTTAAGGTTTTAATAGTCCGTTCTGATTGTCCATTGGTTTGAGGGTGGTAGGTAGTGCTCAAACGAAGCTCAGTATCCAGGGATTCCTGAAGAATTTTCCAAAATCGTGATGTAAAATGGGGATCACGATCCGAAACAATAAATAGGGGTACTCCATGAAGTCTCACAAATTCATTAATATATAGTCTCCTTAGACATTAAAGTGGTAGATCTTCACTTATAGCAAGAAAATGTGCTGACATGGTATGACGATCAACAATGACCCATATTGCATTGTTCCTTCTAGGAGTCTTTGGGAGTCCCATGACAAAGTCAATCATAATATTATCACATTTCCTCTCCGGTATGGGAAGAGGTTGCATGACTCCTCTAGGATGTTTCCATCCGGCTTTCACTTGTTGACAAACCATATATCAGGAAACAAAATCAGAAATCTCCATCTTCAAGTTGTCCCCCCAAAAATGTTCCTTCAAATCTATATACATTTTAGTGCTACCAAGGTGTATAGAGAAATTGGAGCTATGAGCATCATCTAACAATTACCTTTTCAGATTAGGTATATCGGGGAAACATAGTCTCTTTCCAAATTTCAATATTCCATCTTCATACACAAAGTCACTCAATATCCCATCATTCAAAACTTTAATTTTCTTTTGAAACTCTTAATCACAGGTCTGAGAACTCTTTATCCTTTCTATTAAAGATGGTTTGGCAACCATTTGAAAAATTATTGATGATTCACCTTCCATTGTGGTTGCCATATCCATCTTTACTAGATCCATGAAAATAGGATCCCTTTAAACTCACATATTGTTCAAAACACCATGATCATTTCTACTCAAAGCATCTGCAACCTTATTTTCCTTCCCCGGGTGGTAGTGTATCGTGCAATCATAATCCTTGAGTAGTTCAAGCTATATCATTTTCCTCATGTTGAGTTCTTTCTGTGAGAAAATATACTTCAAACTCTTGTGATTAGTATAAATCTCACGTTTTTTTACCATAGAGGTAGTGTCTCCAAATATTCAAAGCAATTATTACAGCTTCTAACTCAGGATCATGAGTAGGATAGTTTTTCTCATGAATTTTTAGCTATCGTGAGGCATAATCAATAAACCTATCATTCTACATAAGGACACAACCAAGTACTTTCTTTGAAGAATCACTATAAATAACAAACCCTTCATTCCCCGATGGTAGAGTTAATATAGGAGCATTGACTAATCTTCTCTTAAGTTCTTCAAAAAATTCTTCACACTCTTTTGTCCAACCAAATTTAACCCCTTTACGTGTGAGATTTGTTAATGGCTTAGACAACCGGGGAAAATTATAGAAGAAACGTCGATAATAACCTGATAAACTAATAAAACTACATACCTTGGTTATACTCATCGGTGCCGGTCATTCATGGATTGACTTGGTCTTTGAAGGATCAATAGAAATTCCATCCTTGGTGACAATATGGCCAAGAAAATAAATCTCTTGATGCTATAATTCACACTTGCTAAACTTCCCATATAATTCATGTCTTCTAAGAGACTTCAGGATAATGTGAAAGTGATTTTCATGATCTTCATAGCTTTTGGAGTATACCAAGATATCATCAATAAATACCACTAAAAAATCATTGAGATATTCCTTGAAAAAATTGTTCATTAGATACAGGAAAATAGAGGGTGCATTAGTCATGCCAAAAAGCATTACTGTAAACTCGTAATTCCCATACCTGGTTCGAAATGTTGTCTTCAGAATGTCTTCCTTCTTCACACACAACTGATGGTATCCAGATCTAAGGTCAATCTTTGAAAAGTATTGAGCTCTATGCATTTGGTCAAATAAA
Organism: Viscum album; assembly: GCA_963277665.1. Taxonomy (NCBI): domain Eukaryota; kingdom Viridiplantae; phylum Streptophyta; class Magnoliopsida; order Santalales; family Viscaceae; genus Viscum; species Viscum album. The sequence continues at coordinate 791,765,515 of OY728166.1, forward strand.
TCATCAATGCGAGGTAGGGGATACTTGTTCTTTATTATTATAGCTTTAATTTCCCTGTAGTTGATACATAACCTCATAGATCCGTCTTTATTCATAACAAAAAGGATAGGGGATCCCCATAGAGGAACACAAGGGAGAATAAATCTCTTATTACTCAATTCCTCTAGTTGTTTCGTTAGTTCAACTAATTCTATAGTGGACATTCTATAAGGGGTATTCGATATGGGCCATGAACTAGGAATTAAATCAATGGAAAACTCAGTTTCTCGTTCTGGAGGATGTCCAGGTAAATCTTCCGGAAACACTTCTACATATTCCTTCACAATAGTAACATCCTCTATTAGAAAATTATTTTCCTCACCCATAGTTATATCTTTCTCTTCCTCCACAAAAATTGAATTTAGTTGAGTACATGAGGTGGATCTAGATAAGAATCAGGTGGTGATGATTCTACTCTAAAGATAAGGTGTTCTTTATCATCATCATCAAAAATCGTAACCTTATTCTTCATAAAATAAATCTTCATATCATGGTTTGAAATCCAATCCATTCCAAGGATTATATGAAATTCCATCATGGGTATGACGATGAGATCAGCAGATAAAGAACATTCATATTCCCTAATGGGAACGGATTCATAAAACATTGTTGCGATTATACTTCCTTTAGGAGTATAGGATGACATCTCCCTTGTTCAATCAAATAGGAAATATCTAATTTTCATAGAAAATTGGAATGATATGAAATAATGTGATGATCCAAAATCAAATAATCCATTTTCTAAACCTGAGGAAACCATTAAATTACCTGCCACCACATCTTTCGGAGCTTCTACCTTAGTAGTAGTGATAGCATAAGCTTGGACTTGATCCCTTGTCCTTTTATGAGATAAGTTCCCCTAATGCTTAGGCCATTCATTTTCATAATGTCCCATCTCCCTGTAGTTGTAGCATTGATCATTGGTAGATTCTTTCTTCCCCTTGCAATCACGAGCTTGGTGTCCTTTTTCACCACACTTCTAACAGACTCTCATTACTATCAAGAAAGTACCAGGGTGTTTCTTCCCACATTTACTACAGGATGGATAATCAACTTTTCCTTTATTCCCCTTATTTCCATTTCTATAGTGATCAGCAGATCTCTTCTTCTCTTGCTTTGCTTTAATGTCATAAGACTTAGAGAATTATTTGTCTATCTTGATAACACATGATAGAATCTCTTCATACGATGAGAAGGATTGTGAGACTAATGATTGACGAAGAAATGGTTTTAACCCATCAAAGAAATGATCAATAATAATTTCTGGGTTACGTATATAATCTGTAGCATTCCTCGCTAACCTTGTAAAGTTAGCTTCATACATTGAAACATTCTAATCCTCCTTTTGCCTCAGACTCTGAAATTGTCTTTCCATATCTTCTTGATGGTCATGAGTAAGTATTTTTCTATGAAAATCTCTTTAAACTCCCTCGATTCCAAATTTGATACTTCATCATCTTCCTTTGTGTTTTGAATCAATTACCACCATTGATCAGCATCTCTAGTGAGGCGGTAAACTGCCATGACAACTTTTTCCATTTCACTACTCCCCAAGGCAAGGAATATTTTCACTAAGGAATTTATCCATTGCTCAGCTACTAATGGATTTGTACTCTCATTTAATGTTGGTGGTTGTTTCCTCATGAAGCTATTTAACATTGATCCTCCACACTGTGGATCAGGGTGCTCCATACTAGTAAGGTTATTATTCATAACCTGAGTGAGTTGTCCCAGTATGGTGATTAGCTGATCAGCACAAGTTGCATCACCAACTCCTATATAATTTTATAGAGTAGTAGGGAGATCCATACATTGAGTGAGTGCATTGATACGGTTTCCATTTCTTCCATTAGGCACCATTTTTAAACAATGGCATAAACTATATTAGTTTATGAATCGAAATACAAAATTCCAAATATCTAAAAAACTTAACATAAATTGAACAGTTTATGGATATAATCTATAATCATAAATAAATGTTACCTTTGATTACGTATATACTCATAAACCCTTCATAATGGTTTTTAAAGAAAATGATAATTATCCTAAGCACATCCCTAGGGAGTGTTGTAACCAAAAGTGCAGCAATGACTGTTGTCGTGCACTAGTTCCCATTCGAGTCTAGCTCAAAGAGGTGTTTTCGAGTTTTACCCCTAGGTACATTTATGCCAGAGCTGCCTCTACCTACTTATATCAAGACATGGATATATTTCCTAGAAAACTCAAAAAATCTCTACAATACTAAAATTCTAGGATGTTCTTCTATACTAATCCTCAAAGTCTATCTTTGGGCTATGTGCTCTAATCAGAGTTTATCTAAATCTATCTTCCCAGATTTGTACTAAAATTCATCTAATACCAACTATAATGCCCTGACCCTAGTTACCTGGAGTCGGTGCATTATTACATAACATTGTCATGATCACAAAAGATCAAGTCTCTAAAGACCGATTAGTTTAGTAGCCTTGAAAACACTAGATACATTTATAAGTCTTACATTACATGAAAAAGTGAAAAACTAAAACAAAAGAGTCTCCATTGTACACACTCATATCCCCCCAGACTATCCCTACAAGTCAGTCATAAAATACTTCTTCACGTCCTATGAAAAATAAAACCTAGAATGTGGTGAGATCAAATGCTCAGTAAGGATAACAATATAGTGGAAACATTCATAAATAAGCATAAATATGTAAGGCAATGTATAACTGAAACGAAAACCCTTTAAACTTGAACTTCAGTATAATATGGCATAAATAAAATGAAATAATTCCATTTACTAACTCACATGGACAATCTACTAGTAAAATAATCACATGCAATATCAATAACCACTTTCATAATGATGGAATGCATAAATCCAGACTATCATAACCACATAGTCAAGGCCTTGTGCAAAGACTACAAATAAGGTTTTACCAAGGCCTTGTTCCAAGACACTAGTTTGTCTCAATGGACCTACCGATGCATCGAGGAGCTATAGCGGGCTCCACCCGTCACTTACTAAGTCCAATGATTTCCTTATATGAACGGGTTTGAACATAACATAAACATTCTTATTAAAACTAGAATACGAAATGTCAATACATTATCCATAAAAATAAATGGCATAAAAATAACACATCCATAGTCAATAATATCACAAAAACATCAATACTATATTGGATTTTTTTATCATAATAAATCAGCTTCAAATAAGATTAAAATCCATCAAAGGATGTTGACATAGATGAAATCAAAACTATTTGAGAAAATATCTCTTTTTTTTGAAATCATTTAAAATTATAATAATTATAAAATAAAACATTTACATTGAAAATATTCCTTTTATCTTGTAAGGGAATCTTCGATGATTTTATAACGGTAGAAAATAGAAACACATGTCGTATAAGTTAAAAAAAGTCATTCTTGCCTTAATTTTGTCAAAAAGGTAAAAAATGACCTTGTTTGGAAAACAATGGAAAAATTCCTTTATAAACATCTTATAAAAAGTCAAATAAGAGTATAAATTATTTTAACCCATAGTCTATAAAATAGTAATAATGTTTTGAATTACATTTTTATGAAACATGGATATGGATGATAAAGAGGTCCCAGTAGATAATTATGTACAAACAACCTCAGATAATGAAAATATTGTAGAATTAACCCTTACCTTGTACTTTTCCTTGTTTGAGGGTAGGTCCACCTCTTTTATAATGGTGAAATAATTGTAATTAAACTATAAAATAATCATATACACTAATATGATATCATATATGATCTTTTTAAATTGCTTTTTTAATAATATCTTAGTATTGTCATCATTTCGGATGTTTAACGGATTCGTTTTACTTTATATTATGTGTTATGTGAGTCATATTTTTTTATGGATGAGATGTATAATATTCATATCCAGAATGATATCATTACTCAAAACATTATTATTATTCATCAAATGAATATTAGTCTTGGAAGGATACGATGGGGAATGAATCTCATCGTGTTCGTGGAGACGGTAATCCGTACGTACGCACGAGCGACAATATCATTCCATTGATATTAAAATAATCTATAATTGGATGGTATATAATATATAGAGAATCATTATCATGTTATATTTGTTATTTACATTAATTACACATCATTATTATACCCATACAAATAAAAATGTATTGAATAACATTTACACCACGATGTGGAGATGGTAAGTCGTACGTACGCACATATGGTGACATGTCATTAAAAGGGTGGATTGAATAATGAATTTTGTTGTACCATAATAATAATGTAATCACAGTATATAGAATATAATGGAGTTATTATTTTACAATGGAAACAATAAAGAAAAAGGAAGTGGAATAAGAAAGGAACTTGAAAGAGGGTGGTGAATTTATTACCTCTTTTTTGGGTTATTCCATTTGATTTCATCAAAAGGGATAAATAGGTTGGCTTTATGACTAAAAAAAGGCCTCTAGGATAAATTTAGGGATGTTTAGAGGATAATTGGGCAGGGGTTGGCCGAGCCAAAAGGCTTCGAATATGTGAATTAGAGGTAAGTTGAATGCCCTTTTATAAGAGGGGTGAGGGGCACCTTATGAAAAGTGAGAAATATTATTTTATAATAAAATAATTTTCAGTTTCTAAATTTTAAAAAATAGATTATTTAAAGTATAAGGTGGTGATGGGTCGAAAACCACCCAACCAATAGGTTTTAGATAGGTTTGTGTCACTAAAGTAACCTTAACGTTTAGATTTAACTTTTAGTTAAATAGTTTCACATTTACCATGTCTCTTTGTATTTTTATATTATATGGTTAATAAACATACTATATACTTCTAGGAGAACCCCAAGTGGTTCATTAATGATACAAATATAATTATATAAGTCCTTTGGCCGAACTTAATATTTTTAAGAATATTATATCAATTTATAATATACTATTTGATTTAAAAACTTTTTTATGTCAATTTTGGGACTATTTAATAATTGATTTTTGTTAAAGTCATAAAAACTGTATTAATTCGAAACAAACTCATTTATGCAATAATAAAATGTCATATTAACCTATAAAATTCGTGGATGGCATCAAAACTTTCATATTATATTTATTTTATCTTTTATAATACCAATTATTTAATTATTTCATTAATAAGGAAAATATTGCATCATTAATGTGTCATAATTAAATTTAATTATTCGAAGTCTAAAAATTATAAATAAAATAAAATTATGTACGAAATATTTTTAGATTTATAATTAATATAAATAGTCAATAATATATGTAGAGACACATAGCCTAACGTACATGGACATTACAACACTTTTGCGGAATACTTAATACGTAACAAAAACAGACACCAAAGGACCGTAATAGTTTAGTGTATTTGGAAACTCGGAACATAATCTTCTAATATTGGTGAAAGATCTTAAAAATCTCCCATAAAGATATTCCCTTTTTTTCTTACCTAAAACCTTTCTTTATAGCCTGGGAAAAAGAAAACATATAAAGGGTGAGCTCAAATGCTCAGTAAGGGTAAACATGGAAACATAAAACAATCCTGAAACATTTGAACATACGAACATGAACATAAAACATAAAAATAATGAGTAATGACATAAATATTGACAATGCATAAGGAATAGATCATAAAGGAACATTAATAATGATAAATATCATGGGAATAAAACATTTAATTGTGGAAAAACATTAAGCACATGATATGATTTCCATATTAGCAAAGGCATTACTGCCAAGACTATCTTAGTGGACAAAGTATTGTTCAGAATCGAGTTCAATCCTCGTTCCAGTCCTGTATCACTGAACTAGATTAACTTACCATTCCGTCCATGTCTATCTCATGAGATATAAATCTTTACCCAATTAATTAGAGGGAGATATAGGTCCCACCCATCTCATAATGAAATCATTCTTATGTTTGCAACAAAATAAACATAAATCATTCATCCTAACCCAAAGAATAAAATGGGTTTCATAAACATTGTCCCATCATAACATAATCCATATAAAACAAATGGATATCAATTTATCATAAGAAAAGTTAATCTATGTAAATCATAGAGACATTATACTTGAAACATACACATATGGAATAATTTCATCTTTGATGGAAAATGGTTTTGATAAAACACATGAAATGAATTCTTGAGGAAAATATTCATTCTTCTTCAAAATCATTTTCTTTTCACAAAATTACATTCAATTTTAAATGAAAAGGATTTTGTTAAAAATAGTACTGAAATATTGTATAGTAATCCTTATTGAAATAAGGCATTATGAAACTGTAAAAATCTGTTCATTCCATTTAATTTAAATAAAACATTCTCCTCGTACTTTTAACCGAAAATTCCAAAAGTACCACGTATGGTAAACAAAAGAAAGATTTCTTAAATAACACAAATTAAAAGTCAAAGAGGGGTAAAAATGATATTAAACATACATGGAATAATATTAAACTCTTTATGAAAAACCTTTTATGGGCATGGATGAATAATATATCCCCAGTAAATACTTAAGTACAAGAAATCTTGGATAAAAATGAGATTGCAAAATTATCCCTTACCTTAGGTCTGATATGCTTCGCAAGTATCTGAACCTCCTGTATAATGATTTAAATAATGTCATTGAATTATTACAGAATCATATTCATTATTATGATATCATATATGGTTCACTTATGACTTTATATTACCCGTTCTTTTGTAAATTCCATGTTAAAGCAGCGTGTTTGGTAAAATCGTATTATTTATCGTACGTGTTTGGACTTGTTGTTATTCATATTATTATTACTTATATAATGATTTGATTACTTAAAGAAATTAAATAATGATCTCCATATCATATATATTCAGTATATATATATAATAGATAGATAAATGAAATAAAATACACCTTTCATGGAGATGGTAGGCCGTACGTACGCATGAAGGCTGTTTTCCTTTCCTTATTGACTAGAATGGAAGTAAGTAGATGACAAATATATATATATATACATAAATACCGTAGGTTTATCATGTCATATACTTCATTATTATTCAATATATATACTTTATAATCATTCTTGAGTGGTTAACATGGAGAGTAAATCTCATCGCATCATGGATATGGTAATCCATACGTACGCACGAGCGATGATATCGTTCCCATAATTATTGAATTTAATTAGAGTGGATGGTATAATATCTCATAATTATTATGATGTTATAATAACTACATATAGTTATTATTTACACCATTATACCCATCCATGTAAGGTGGTGGTGGAAGAATATATTACACCGTGGTGTGGAGACGGTATTCTGTACGTACGCACGCACAGTGATTTCATTTTCCGTAGGATAGATAGAAGGTAAAATGGTGTTGTTTCATATTTATAATGACATATAAGTAGATTAGTTATACTGATGTTATTAATTTATAATTAACCAACTAAATAATAAGAAGTTGAAGATGAAATAAAACTTGAATGAATCGGTAGAAGAGATTACCTCTTCTTCAACGCACCTCTTTTAAGCTTCCTCTTAAGGCCCTAGAGTTGGTCTTTTGGGGACAACAGAAACTATATAATGTTTATAGGGAAGTTTATAAGGGAAATGGTAATGGTTTGGCCGAGCATGAAGGCTCAAAATTGTGTAAAGAGAAGTGGGAGGAGGCACCCTTTTATAAGGGAGGAGAGGGGCACCTTAGGAAAAACTTAAAATATTATTTTATAATAAAGTAATATTCGGTTTATAAAAGCTCCAAATTGATTTATTTCAAAGATAAAGTGGGTATGGGTATAAATCCTCTCAACCAATATGCTTTAGACTAGTTTATGTTACTATTTTATCCATATCATCTAGATTTAACTCTATGTTAAATAATTTAACTTTTACCACGTCTTCTTGTTTTCTTACACTACATGGTAAATAAACATACTATAACAAGACAAATGAATCCCAAGTGTTTCATTATAAATATATATAACCTTATATAAATCATTTGGCCAAACCATATATTTTTAGGAATAGAATAAAAATTAATAATATAATATTTGTTTTAAAACCTATTTTATGTAAATTTTGACACTATTTGGAAATTGATTCTTGTGAAAATAATAACAGCATGATTAGTTCAAAAAAGGTTAATTAAATCAACACTAACATGTCATATTAACCTATAAAATCATTGTAATTTATAAAAAGTCTAAAATTTCATTTATTTGGGTATTTATAACATCAATTATGTTAATATTTCATTAATAAGGTAATTATTGCATCATCATTGTGTCATAAATAAATTAAATTATTTAATGATCTAAAATTATAAATAAAATACCATTATGGACGAAATATTATATTCCTAAGGTTTTTTTGGACTAATTATACTAATCCAATAGAATTAGGACATGTTTTAGGGTAATAATAATATCATTTTTACCCTTAATTACCATATTTACTTTTAACCGTGGTAAATAAAAGTAAAAAATTACTATTCACCAAAAAAAATTATCTTATTTAACCACATTTTACTCCTTGATATTAACCGTGTCTCTCATATTTTCGAAATTCCACTCATAGAAGCGGTAAAATTAAGTTTTATGTAATTTTTCAAATTCTCCTAGGAGGTGGGTAAAAGACAGTGAAAAGTTCAATAAAATGTTTATATATCTAAAATTATTATAAAATGACTTCGATGAATTAATTGAACATATATAGGTATTATGTATCAATTTTTACCTAAAATAAATTTAAATAAAATAAAAAATTATTTAAATAAAAAAGTCGGTTTTTAAATAGTAACCCAATGTTTTCTCTATTCATCAAAAATTGAATGTTTTCAGAAAAATACAAAAAATTCACTTGTGGATAATTTCGATATTCAGAATCCTAAAATGAAGTCCATTTTGAAAGCTAATATTTGTAAAATTTCAAAAAGTGGGTAATACGATTCATAATTGCTAGTTCATAACAATATTATAATAATATCACGTTTAGTGAAACTCGGTATTGTGTACTACACACGCTATCGAGGAAGGTCTTGATTGCGTGTAATGAATGCCAAGTCAGGGCTGCATGTAGTGAAAGATCCGTTTGGTGTTGTGTATAACATAATAAAAACCTATTTCATTTATACATTAAACAAAATCTATACTTAATGTTGCGTAGAATAATTTCCACAAAATGAACATGAAATTGTGTATAACACGAGCCAAGAATAGTTTTGTGTATACTTCAAGATAATACAGTGTTGCTTATAGTACAAGCTAATCTTGGTGTAGTGTACGACAGAAGACATAAATGAAACTAAAACAAATAATTCTCATAAAATCTCGGGTTGTTACATTCTATACCCCCCCTTAAAATGAATTTCTCCCTTGAAATTCGTCGAGATTAGAAATGGTTTACTACTTGACAGTTTTTTTCATATAAACCCACATCATTTAAAGGAATACTAAAACATAATTTTAAAAAGTGAAGTATGAAACATAACGGTTACCCAAATTAACTCATCACTGTGTTTCCACATAGGAGAACATAGGTGAAAATATGGATATGGAAGAGAAATCATACCATAAAGTTATGATGGAGAGTGGTAGAGAACATGGCTATAAAAAAGCCAACAATCACAAACCCATAAATTTGTGATGATTTAAGGTACCATCTGATTCATTGGATATAAGTACACTAGGACAACATTTTTTGTTTTCAAGATCATTCCCCTAAAGTTGAAGAATTGTTGAATTAAAAACAATTACGTGATTTTGGTACAATCTTACTGTTGTTTGTGCCTTGAACAATTTCCACTTCATCTCTAAAGAAATGAAGTTGAATTTGTCTTATGTGAAGTGTTAGCAGATCATGCGATAGAATGATAGGTCACTCCATCTGTCTCAAACAAAAGGACAACAAAAGTTATTAAATATACATAAGTACATCTATATTGAGATTAATCGTATATGGTTCCTAAAATGGACGTATACTTAATATATCATACCTTTTAATATAATGAAACTAGTTTCTACTAACCAGGGACTTCCTGTAGGCCAGTGGTAGGTGATAAAGGCATGTCGCACTTCGTTTGTGGGTTCGATTCCCACATCCTTGTCTGAAGCGACGAGTTGTCGCCCGTCCTATGGGTTTTCCTTTTTCTAAAACTATACTATTATAACATTCCAAAAATAATATCTAAAATTTCTAGCCTTAAACAATACTAACTTATGTCCAACGTAATCCATTCCAATCTTTAGTCTTATCTAAAACACTTTTGTCCATGCTCATAGTATAAAGTAAAGAATTACTAGAAATGTCATTTACCGAGCATTTGAATACCATCATTTATCCCCCATATATCATATGATATATCTTGTTGGTCACATTCCAAACATGTGAATAGAATAATCATGTACTCTATTGAAAAATGAATACCCATTGAACATTAGTGAAAACATGAATGCTGTCAAAAGTTAACTCTTTCCACATAAAAAAAATCCCAAAATTTGTATATACTCAAATCATGATATCACTTTGTCCTTATATCAGTCATGAGCTTAGGAATACTATCAAACATTTAATTTTCCTTTTATCCCTTCATTATGCGCATATCATCCGCTTTCCAAAAATATTTCAATCACTTTTCATGGTCATGGGTACCATGCAATTATTGATAAACACAATAGACTAATACAAAAATATTCCAATATACCATAAAAGTGCCTCAACAACATTATTTGTGAATACCAATACATAAACATTTCAATCCATCCTATTTAATTATTTTCATGGAATAATTCATTAATTTATTTAGAAGTAACCTATAAGATCGGGGCATTGAGTTGGGTAATGCTCATGTTCTCCACAAATAAGACATTGAACTTCATAATAGTCTATCACTCTACGACCCTTTTCTCCACATAGATAAAATCTTCCCCTCCATTTGAGGTATTCCTCAGGGTTCTTCTTCCCTTATTCTTGATATGTATAAAGCGTCATCTTCCTTCCTCTATGTTCCTCTCCATGAGATAATGTATAAAAGTTTATCTTCCTATTATTTGATGACATAGGAGTACCACCAAAGTTCACCTTGTTAATCATATATTGTGATGACTGATTCGGAATAATCACAATATCTATCTTTCTTGGAATAACAAGATTTTGTTGATCACAGTCACCAATTTTTCCATCAGAATCAACATTAACTGAATTCCTTCTCGTTTCCTCCATTGACTAAAAACAAAAACCATAGTGTAAGAAAAATTTAAAATAACAAGAAACCACATAATCCTTAAATATAACTTATGGGATGTCTAACTTATCACACATTCTTTAATCCATGATACCTTAGGTTCACAATAGGTTATTCAAGATCGTCAACATAACTCTAGGACTGTAATCTATAGTTATACTAAACCTTAGGGACATCCCTAGACATACCTTAGAAATATCTCTAGGGATCTAAGTAAGGTTTCCGCATCCTAGTTTCTAAAGGTTAACTAAACCTTCCTCTAATACCAACTGTAGAGACCCATAGCCTAACATACATGAACATCACATTACTTTTGTGGAATAATTAATACATAACAAAAATAGACACCAAAGAACCGTAATAGTTTAGTGTCTTTGGAAACTCGGAACATAATCTTGTAATCTTGGTGAAAGATCATCAACACCTCCCATAATTAGCTTTCCTTTTAGTTTTCTTACCTAAATACTTTCTTTATATCCTGGGGAAAATAAAACATATAAATGTTGAGCTCAAATTCTCAGTAAGGGTAAACATGGAAACATAAAACAATCCCTAAACATTTGAACTTAAGAAAATGATCATAAAACATAAAAATCATGAGTAATGACATAAATCATGACAATGCATAAGGCATAGATCGTAAAAAAACATTAATAATGAAAAATGAAATGAGAATAAAAAATTTAATTGTGTAAAAAAATTATTCAGATGATATGATTTCCATAGTAGCAAAGGCATTGCTTCCAAGACAATCTTAGTGGAAAAAGTCCCTTTCTGAATTGAGTTCAATCCTCGTTCCAGTCCTGTATCACTGAACCAGATTAACTTGTCGTTCCATCCATGTATATCTCATCAGATATAAATCTTTACCCAATGCATTGGAGGGAGATATGGGTCCCACCCATCTCATAATGAAATCATTTTTATGTGTGCCAAAACTTAAACATAAATCATTCATCATAACCAAATGAATAAAATGGGTTTCATGAACATTATCCCATAATAACATAATCCTTATAAAACAAATTGATATCATTGCATAATAAGAAAAGTGAAACCATGTAAGTCATTGACACATTATAATTGAAACATACACATATGAAATAATTTCATCTTAGATGGAAAATGGTTTTGATAAAGCAAATGAAATGAATTCTTGAGGAAAATAATCTTTCTTCTTGAAAATCATCTTATTTTCACAAAATGCCATTAAATTTTAAAATAAAAGTATTTTTTTGAAAATAATCATGAAATATTGTATAGTAATATTTATGGAAATAAGACATTATGAAACCGTAAAAATCCGTTCATGCCGTATAATTTAAAAAAACATTCTCCTCGTACTTTTAACTGAAAAGTCAAAAAGTACCATGTATGGTAAACAAAAAAAATATTTCTTACATAACCCAAAGTAAAAGTCAAATATGGGTAAACATGACATTAAAAATACATGGAATAATATTAAACTCTTTATGAAAAACATTTTATGGTCATGGATGAAAAATATATCAGCAGTAAATACTTAAGTATAAGCAAACTTGGATAAAAATGAGATTGAAAAATTATACCTTACCTTAGGTCCGATATGCTTTGCACATATCTGAACCTCCTATATAATGATTTAATTAATGTCATTGAATTATTACATAATCATATTCATTGTTATTATATCATATATGGTTCACTTATGACTTTATATTACCCGTTCTTTTGTAAATTCCATGTTAAAGCAGCGTTTTGGGTAAAATCGTTTTATTTATCGTACATTTTTAGACTTGTTATTATTGATATTATTATTAATTATATCATGATTTAATTACTTACATAATGTAAATCATGATTTATATATCATATATATTCAGTATATATATATAATAGATAGATAAATGAAATGAAATACAACGTTTATGGAGACGGTAGGTCGTATGTATGCATGAACGATGTTTTCCTTTCCATATTGACTTGACTGGAAGTAAGTAGATGAAATATATATATATATATACATAAATCCAGTAGCTTTATAATTTCATATATTTAATTATTATTCATTATATATACTTTATAATCATTCTTGAGTGGTTAACATGGAAAATAAATCTCATCGCATCGTGGAAAGAGTAATCTGTATGTATGCACGAGCGATGATATCGTTCCCATAATTATTGAATTGAATTGGAGTGGATGGTATAATATCTCATAATTTATATGGTGTTATAATAACTATATATAGTTATTCTTTACACCATTATACCCATCCAAGGAAGGTTGTGGTGGAAAAACAGATTACAGCACGGCGTGGAGACGGTATTCCGTACGTACGCACGCGCGGTGATTTCGTTTTCCGTAGGACGGATAGAAGGTGAAATGGGGTTGTTTAATATTTATAATAACATATCATTATATTATTGATAATGATTTTATTACTTTATAATGAACTAACTAAATAATAACAAGTTGAATAAGAAAGAAAACTTCAAAGAATCGGTAGAAGAGATTACCTCTTCTTCGACACACCTCTTTTAAGCTTCATCTTATGGCACTAGAGTTGGTCTTTTGAGGAGAAAAGAACCTATATAATGTTTCTAGGGAAGTTGAGAAGGGAAATGGTCAGGTTTTGGCCGATCTGGAAGGCTCAAAATTGTGTAAAGAAAAGAGGGTGGAGGTACCCTTTTATAAGGGAGGAGAGGGGCACCTTAGGAAAAACTTAAAATATTATTTTATAATAAAGTAATATTCAGTTTATAATAGCTCCAAATTTATTTATTTCGAAGCTAAAGTGGGTATGGGTAGAAATAATCTCAACCAATAGGTTTTAGAAATGTTTAGTTTACTATTTTATCAATATCATTTAGATTTAACTCTAAGTTAAATAATTTAACTTTTACCGCGTCTTCTTGTTTTCTTACACTACATGGTTAATAAACATACTATAACAAGCCAAAAGAAACCCATGTAGTTCATTATTAATATATATAACCTTTTCTAAGACATGTTTCCAAACTTTAGATTTTTAGGAATAGAATAACAATAAATAATATAATATGTGTTTTAAAAAACTATTTTATGTCAATTTTGACACTATTTGGTAATTGATTTTTTTGAAAATAATAATAGCATTATTAGTTATAAAAATGTTAATTAAATCAACACTAACATTTCATATTAACCTAAAAATTTATTGTAATTTATAAAAAGTCTAAAATTACATTTATATGGGTATTTATAACATCAATTATGTTAATATTTCATTAATAAGGTAATTATTTCATCATCATTTTGTCATAAATAAATTAAATTATTTAATGTCCTAAAATTATAAATAAAATACCATTATGTAGGAAATATTTTTAGGTTTCTAATTAATATTTATAGTCTAATTTCTCTTATGTATAACCTTGTATTAAAAATGTTTTAATTATTAAACATTGATTTTAAATATATTAACTTTTCTTTGAATTAAATAATAATAAATGTCCTAATCTAATCCAAGTGGACCTAAATGAAAATATTATATTCCTAGGGTTTTTTTGGTCGAATTATACTTATCCAATAGAATTAGGACATGTTTTAGGGTAATAATAATATAATTTTTACCCTTAATTAACATATTTACTTTTAACTGTGGTAAATAAAAGTAAAAAGTTACTATTCACCAAAAATTATTTTTTTCTTATTGGACCACATTTTACTCCTTGATATTAACTATGTCTCTTGGATTTTCGAAATTCCACTTATATAAGCGGTAAAATTAAGTTTTATGTAAATTTTCAAATTCTTTTACGAGGTGGGTAAAAGACGATGAGAAGTTCAATAAAATTTTTATATATCTAAAATTGTTATAAAATGACTCGTATTAATTACATTGAAATTATATAGGTGTTATGTATGAATTTAGACCTAAAATAACTTTAAATAATATACAACATTAGTTAAATACAAAGTCGGTTTTTAAATAGTAACCCAGTGTTTTCACTATTCATCAAAAATTGAAAGTTTTCAGAAAAATACAAAAAATTCACCTGTGGCTAATTTCGATATTCTGAATCCAAAAATAGAGTCCATTTTGAAAGATAAAATTTATAAAATTTCAAAAAGTGGGTATTACTCTTCATAACTACTAGTTCATAATAATTTTATAAGAATATCACGTTTGGTGAAACTCGGTATTGTGTAGTACACACGCTATCGATGAAGGTCTTGATTGCGTGTAATGCAAGCCAAGTCAGGGCTGCGTGTAGTGAAAGCTCTGTTTGGTGTTGTGTATAATGTAATAAAAACTTATTTCATTTATACATTAAACAAAATCTATACTTAATGTTTTGTAGAATAATTTCCAAAAAATGAACATGAAATAGTGTATAACACGAGCCAATAATAGTGTTGTGTAAACTTCAAGCTAATGTAATGTTGCGTATAGTACAAGATAATATTGTTATAGCGTACAACACAATACAACAATGAAATTAAAAGAAATAATTCTCAGAAAATCTATGGTTGTTAAATATAACACATATAACCCTATGTAAAAATTGTTTTTCTAAAAGATATATGCTTATGTTATTTTTGTATTTACTTTAACTTAATTAATATAAATTGTCATTATCACTTACAAGTGGCTCCTTTGGGTCCCAAAATCGACCCAAATATGCCCATGGTCGGACATGTATCATCCAATAGGGTTTGGACACATTTTAAGGTAATTTTATATTATTATAATATTATTGATTTAGCCTTATTTACCAGGTTTACCCTTTAACCATGCTAAATAAAATATTTACAGAAATAATTATTCAAAATGTTTAAAAATAAAAGTTACCTATTTACACAATTTGGACATCCTGATTCTAAATATGGAATCCATTTTTCAAAATTCAAAACACAGAAGTGGCAGAAATTAATTCAAAATTAATTCCCGTTGTCAAAACAAAAAGCGTGTTTTTATGAAATAATAACTATCAAAAGATTGACACTTGCTTATTTCCAGTTTAAATGTAAAATTATGTCCAATAGCCAAAATTGGATTAAATGGTAAAAAAATAATCTAAATCTTCTCTAAAATCACTAAAATTCATAATTTATCACTATTAGTTATTTCAAATAAATTTTTTTTAATTAAAATTTGGTAATTTTCACTATTCATCAAAATATGAAAGTTATTAGAAAAGTACCAAAAATTTATCCTAAGCTAATTTAGATATTTTGAATCCAAAAATGAAGTAAAATTTGAAAGATAAAATGTATAAAATATCATGAAGTGGGTATTACTATTCATAACGGCTAGTTTGATTGGTTTTGGTGTGTGATAGAACTCGAGGTTGCATACAACACACGCTACTGTATTATTCAAAGAGAAGCGTACCATGGAAGCTTGGGGTGTTACATTATAAATTTGAAATGGGGCCTAACATTACCATATAGATGATGAAAACCACATATAATAATGAATTCTAAATAGAATACTCACTATTAATGTATAACTATATGAAAACTAATACTTCAAAATCATTCCCTACCAAAGGTAACTTCAGTCGTATAATATATGTGATTTTGTATGTTAAAAAAGTCAAAAAAATAAATGATGGGGGAAAATAATATTTTTATGTATCTATAATTTTTCTATGTCATTAAATGATGAGGAAATGCCTGAATATTATAAAAAACAAAAATTAATGAGTTCTAGATAGAATTGGAACCATTTTAGTGATTAATGTTTAAATAGAAATTGTTGGAAATATTTCAGGAATTAACACTCATTAAATTATATTTGAAACTATATTATGATATATAAAATGTAGATAAGTCCCATAAGTTATGTGGGATTATAAAACATGATAGTGAGTCAATCACTTAGTTTTAAATGTACATATAATATTATAAATGGAATAAAATACTTATAAAACAGAATTGTCTATATAAACTATTTAATGATGAATCAATTACATTATAATGATCATATATTTGTATTACATAAATCTAGTGTGGGGTAAAATAAGATTAAATATATAAAATTATATAACAAATTAAAGAAATATTTATTGATATATTACATGAGAAAGTGTCAGTATAAGTAAATATTTATATTATGTTACCACTGTAATGATTTATTATTTACTCATTCTCAATCCATATATTCTCCATATATTATATTATTATTGGGATTGAAATAATGTTTCATATATCCCATGTCTATTATAATTGAAATAGGGGGATATTTTTTCGATCAATGTAAGGGGTTGTTAAAGTAAGGGGTGGTGAGATATTTGAAAAAACATGCCTTTTATCAAATGTTTCCATGTTTATTTATTATCAAATATTGATTTATAATGATAAAATATTTATATTAAATCTAATGGGGTGATTTTTTTCTCAATACCTTGTTGTTTAACTTTTTTATTGTTAATATCGAGATACATTATAACTGGAATATAAAGAAGTAAAATAATGATTATTGGTTATGAGTATCATGAGGCTAATAATTATAAGACATACATATACTCAAAATACTATGAAAAAGGGATCAGAAAAATATATTTAAATAAATATTATTGAGAAGAATTTGATTAATCATTGACATGTGAATAATAATAAGTCCATATCAGGAACCTATTTGGGAAATTCAATATAAAATATGAACAAAAAGAGTGTCCAACTCGATGAGAAGACCAGAATGAGTATTCCTTGAGACACAATCATTAACAGAAAACAACGGTTGTAAATTTCATAAAAATGTCACCCAAGCTAGGGAAATAGTTGTGGAAACCACCTACTTTTTTATTATACTAAATATTTCATCAATTTTTATCAGAATTATGTAGTTAATATATCATAAATTATTCAATATCATGGTCAAATAAAAAAAAGAATTAAAATTTATTTGACATGAGTTTTTTTGTATATTCACCAAGATATTAAACAAAGGATATCGTGATAAGATAATGCATTGGGGTTGATCGGGAAGGATTTGAGATCTATTGAAGACTATTTTTTTAATATTTATTATATAGTGATGTTTCTAGGAGAAGGATTATTAATGATTAAATTGCAACACATTTAATTCTTGATAATTATTGACTAATATGTAAATGATGAAGGTTTTATATTGATAGTGTACATGCTCATTTTTATTTAAAGAGTAATCATGAGATCTTATCGATATAATAAGAATATTACTAGAGTTGATTAATAAATATTTGTATCGTAAATATTGAACTTGATATATGGGTTTATGAATAATTGATTCTATACAAAAATGTGATATAATATTTTGAAATTTCTTAAATAAAGGATCCTGAGGATATTTCACATTTTTGGAAGAACAAAATTGCATACACAAAAAAGAAAATCACATTATAAAAAGGAAAAATATTGTATAAAAATAAAACATGGAGTCAATATTCTTGATTATTGAATTTGTGATAAATCAGTTAACAAAGTTGATTGTTTTTATATGGATTAGAAACATCCAAAATGTAGTGTAAGGTAATAGGAAAACGTAAAATTTCTAGGACCAATTTATATATACTATTGAATTATAAAACAATTAAGAGAACAATGTACCATTTTCTATATGAACTAATATTCAAACAAGTGTCTAACAATAATCTCTGAAGAGAATCCCCTAGGTTCTTACCACCAATAGTATATAGGGATCAAAAAATACCGTAACACATGGGAATCATATCCCAATAAACCTTTGTTTTCAAAAAGCACTAATTAAAGCATATTGAGAAATTTTATATGGATTATTTTCTCTAAAAGGAGTTAAAACATCCACACAATTTTATAATGATAAAATTGAATTTAATTGTAATAAAATAGAATCATATTCCCATCCATATTAATGTGAACTTTTATAAAAATGTTACAATATTAAAAAATTTGTAAGATTTTTCTTAAAAATAGTAATACATTATTAATGTTTAAACAATCATGAAATATGTTCAAAATATACATTATCATCATGTTTTGATAATGAACCATGAATGATAGAACATATAATAGGAGAATAAGGAAACTACCTAGTTCTTTAATATTAATGTAATTCCATGAATATGAATAATGACATAGTTATGTTAGTATTTCCAGGGATCACCCTGACATAGATTATTATAGTCACCATGTTTCTACCATTTTCTTTTTAGTGTATTTTTTAAAGATATGTTTTGATCTTATGCAGATGAAGACCATTGTAGTTGCACATGGATAAAAAAGAATTAACTTTCAACTTCTAATGAGTTATCCAAGATTGATATTATATATTTTCACCAGATAAAGTAGAAAATATTTTCATATTTATAGAAATATGTATAATATAAGATAGTCAAAAGTCATTAAAAGGCCTAAAAGAATGTATTTATGAAGTTTATGGAAAAATACATGATGATTTTGATGAAGATAAATCATATTATAGTTTGTAAAAATGAAATAAAATATGAATTTTTGATTCAAAATATATGATAATTATGTATAATGTTAACATAGATCTTCATAATACATTTTGATGATGTTTAGATTTAATGTGAAAAATATTCATTTGAGTAAAATGTTATTTTGTTGTTGGGGTGTTCCTTACAGTGTAAGGAATGATTTATCAGCATCACAAAGTGTATTTTTTTAATATATTTGATATATATACCTATTTTTTCTATTTTCTACTCATGATAACCATATATATTAAAGGTTTATATAAATAATTATGGTCCTTTTACTAAATAATACATTTGGTTTATTTTAGTCATTGACTTATATAGTTTTTTAGTGAATCCTGGTGGTTATCGTATGGGAAAAATACTATTTTATCTAATCTAATTACATGTATTAATATTGAAAAAAGTATTTAATTTTTCAAATAAAAGGACTATTATCACTTTTATGTGATTATTTTGGTCATTAATTAATCCATTCACTGTTTAGTTTTTTGGATGAAAAATTATGAAATTTTGAAAATTTTCATTGAATGAATGAGTTGAATGTGTGGTCATAGAGAAACTAAAACTAGTTCTATATGATGTAAACACATATATTTGGTTTTTTAAAGTTATATTGTTACAACCCGAAATCCTTGTGGCGGGATCTGAGTTATTGAAAATGTATGCTTTTAAATTATGATGGTTATCATTCATTTATAATTATTTTCCCGCATTGAATAAAACTATGATAAGCAATTATGAATTGATAAAACAACCATAAATAAAATCATAGATATATTGGAAGGTAATTAATATATAGAATAAAAATATATTACATGATTCACCCCAAAGGAATATGTCTATGGATAACACACTGAGGATATATAGATGTCCAAAATATACTAAGCTTCACTAGTTTTATGGTTACAAAGTTTCATCCATGATTACTCTATGATAGGATCTCTTCATTTACAAGATTTAGAATTAAAACACTCCAAAACCAAAGAGCACTACCCATTGATCACTTTCAAAAAGTTCTTCTATGAAGTTTCTTCCATAGTTTATAGACATATAGGTCACTTTAATAGATAAGAAACATGATAGACTATCTCTATTCATCACGACACTCTGGTTTCATTATAAGTCCATATTTGATTCTCTATTACTCTTATTATATATTACAATATTACTCTTATATGAAATATGATATTGATTCTTCAATGATATATATATGTCTTTTTAATCAACCATAAAATATTAGTTGCACTTATTTTCCAGATCTTGGTAATTTTTCCATAGAATTTTTCAAGTTCCCTTTATATTATTTTTACTACAAAGTAAAACAAAACAAAATAATTGTTATATATTCTAGCTTAGTCTCAAACCATATATGTAATATTTGATCACTATAATAAAAACCATCTGGATTCATGTGAAAATTAATTGAATAATCTACATGAAAATAATATTTACTACATAATCAAATCAACCAGATATCACATGGTGCATAACCACTAGAAAATAAATCTTGTCTTATGACCATGATTACATAAAATCTAGTGTCAATCCCCATCACATAACTCCTTGTGGGGGCTTGAGAATGTGATTTTATTCACTTGACCCATGTGAGTAACTCTATGTGTGAAATTATAAATCTTGAAACCCCTGATTGTGACAATATTTTGGCTAAAACATATGTGCTTGTATAATCATATAACTGGGACACACCACCTAATCTATGAGACATTTGTTTCATTAAAAATTCAATATATGTAATGATAAAAACCCTTTATATGAATCAATTTAATGAATCTCATTACTTGATATAGATATGTGGTTCTGAATCCACAAGCTCCCAGCTACCATAAAAAATTCCTCCAAAATAGGTTAAACTCTAATACTCAATTTATCTTGAAAATAACATGAAAATTGTTTAATAATATATCATTTATTATGAATTATTCACTGATAACTATAGTCATCCATTAATTTCAAAAAAACTATGCCAGATCACTTCTTCCTTGAAAAACAGACTCACATTGTTTATATAGATCCTTTGTGAACCCACACTATCTTGTTTCCATGATTAAATCAAGAGGACATGAGTAGCCACTACAACCAGTCATGAACATAATCAGTATCTAAATTTTATTCATCTGCATTAAATGATCCCTTTAAGAATATTCACTCACCAAAATCATTTTAATTTTGATTCATCTCCACATTGTACATCATCACTCCATTCATGTGATTATTTTGAAAACATTACCTGATCCATTCAAACATATACACATACATAATAAACGAATCAAAAATATATTCTCAAACTACTAACAAGAGAATCAATCATGCCTTATTTTCATGGAGTCTCTATTAAATAAAAAACCCTTATAAAAATCATGTAGTTACATTTCTTGATTCAATGAACTATATGTGATCTCTTGATTCCTTCACAAAAACATTTCTCACCATCACTCCATAATTCAGAATCAGTTAAAACATAAGAGATTATGTGGTCATTTGACTCTTAAAATATCATTTTATCAAATTATAAATAAGTTTTTATGGGATCAAAATATTCTATTAGGTAGATTTTGAGAGTTAATAGTTGGAAAACACTATGAAATGACAACTATTTCTTCTACGGTGGTTATTTACACTATTCTGGTCCTCTTCTAGATGATAATTTTTATATACTATAATTATTCTTATACACCCTTAAAAACTCTTCTGATTAACCTTCAAATTTTCAATTAATTTCATAGACTTTACACATCAATCAGGTTTACGATCTGTAGTAATAATATCCATATTCAATTTATTTCGTAATTTATTCTCTTTAAGTAAAGGGAAGTCTATATATTCCATATTAATTTTTCCATGCATAAAATTTCTCCCCCAGTGTTTCCTTATTGACCACATCTCCAATTTTTCAACATTCTCCAGTGATAAAAAATATATGACACCAAACTTCACTGTGTCTAACATTCCCCCCTTTGAATTTTTATGTCAGTACTATCAAAAATCCATACATCATTAGGGGCACCAATTATATCCAATATTCCATTTTTATGGTTTCATGGTTTGTTTATTTCACCCCACTTAAAATTTAAAATTAAATGGTCTATATAAAACCAAATTTTTATTTCACACACACTCTATCGTATGGACATAATTGATCTATCTTTTATTTCAAGTACAACTTTAACTTCATCTATAAATTTTTTATTAAAACTATCCATTACACACACCATTTCAACCTTAGACTTGCTTTCTTATTTATACATGTACACTAATGGTAGATTTTAACAAAGTAAAATTACTACTAGAATTTGAGGCATTGATAAATACTCTAATATTACAAAGTAAGAACTAATTATCAGAAAAAAGTGTTTAAACCATTAATTAAAAAATATTTATATGTCACTACATTAATTATAGAGATACTAATATAATTCATTTATTACTGTTTAATATCAACCAATTATTAAATATAATCTGATGATCCCACATGGTAAGAATGATTTTTAAATATTCAAATGAATCCTTTAGTAGATTGGTATTTTATCCTACAATGATTGTCCCAAAAAATACTTGATTATCCCCATTAATAAGTAAATTAGGATTAATTTATATATCTTCTAAAGTTTTCATTATTCTTACAACATGTCAATATATGAAGAATCCAAGACTCCTACAATGGAATACCTCCCTCAAATCATCCTCTTAATTCCCCGACTGTCTACCCTTGAGACTCCCATGTATCGTCTCCTCAGCGTCTAGGGTTTTAGTTATTCTCTATCCCTTTGATGATGATCCTCCTCTTCTCCCCGTCGCGAATTTCTTCACCTCGTCATGAATTTCTTCTCCCATATCTATTATTTTCTCTAATCCTCCATTAATCCATCCTCTTGGTCCACCGCTTGCAGCTTCTTCAATCTTCCCAATCTAGGGTTTTTGTTGTATTTCCAACAAATCAGCCTTCCTCGTCGTGACTTTCGTATCCCCAATCTACGATTTCTGCGGCCCCTCTAATATTCCTTCCCCGCATGGCTCCCCATCATGACTTTCGTCTCCCCAATCTCAGGTTTTCGGTGCTCCTATATTTTTCTATCCTTGCTGCCCATCTTCGTTAGCTTTTTCAGTCTTCCCAAACTAAGGATTCGCAGCTTCTCCAATTACCGAATTCACTTCCTTCGGACTCCCTAATCATGTGTTACCATTGCTTCTCCATCCGGTCTACACTGTAATCCTTCTCCATTCTCTCTCCACAGTCTAGTGCTTCAACTCCTTCATGCTCGGCAACATTCATGTTCACCTCCCACTGCTCCTCCGCCATCGACTGCCTTCACCTCCTTCCTCTATCGTTGAATTCCAGTTACCGATGATAACCTCCACCTCTATCATCGCATGTGATTACTGTTAAATCATCCACCACATACTTGTCCTCCGTTCATCATCTACTTGTATCTGTCTCTGTTCACCACAATCCATCTCCCCATCTCATGAACTCTGGACTATAAAATCGGATCTCTGTTCATGACTCATGCCTCTGGAACTCGTGCCTCCTTATCTCTGTTCACTGGCCTTTAGCTCCCTCTCACCATTCATCGACCTACTCTTCGTTCACTATTTCTTTGCATAAGGTCTGTTATTCTTCAAATATTCTTCAATTTTTTTAATCTCTTCTGTTAAATTTATAGTACTTCCATTTGATTACAATTTTTTCGTAAGTCATTAAATTATATATATTCTTTTAAATAATCATTTAAAACAACTTTTTTTATTTTATTCTATGATAATACTTATTAAAAAATTCATTTTTTAAGTGCTTACACCTATTTGTTCAAGAACATTAATACATGTTACAGTTTAGTTATTCATAACTTACATTATTCAGTAGATAGTATATACAAAAATATTTATGTTTCCCTCCTGTAGATTTTATATACTCATGATTAATGATTTGTATAATGCTATTTGATTACATGGGTAATGTAATTTATGTTTCTGTTACAAATAATATATGTTTTATACTCATAATTTTTCCAGTACGATTAGTTTTTTCAATTATATTACTGGTGCTTTATAGTCTTCTATCATCTTAGTTCATTCATTCATCATAGTTTTTGGGTTTTCAGGTGACAAGAATCATCAGTTTGTTCTCCACATAAGGTCTGTTATTCTTTAAACAGTATTTAGTTTTCTAATCTCTTCTGTTAAAATTTTAGTACTTCTATTTTATTACAAATTTCTCTTATGTCATTATAGTACATCCATTCTTTTAATTCATCAATATCAAGAACTTTTTCTATTTCATTAGGTGATAATATTTTTACATCTATTCCTTTTTAAGGGTTCACACATGTTTGTTCAAGCACATCAAAATGTTCTTTAGTTT
The DNA here is from genome assembly GCA_963277665.1 of Viscum album. Lineage (NCBI taxonomy): Eukaryota > Viridiplantae > Streptophyta > Magnoliopsida > Santalales > Viscaceae > Viscum > Viscum album. Next base: position 791,790,588 of record OY728166.1, read on the forward strand.
TGTATTTCTTAGAAAACTTCAATCAGTAGACTGTATATATATAAATATTTCAAAGGCACTAATTTGTTATAGGAAATACTATTTTTGTGCATTCTCATTGTCCATTTCACAAGTTGATGCAGTAACATCCATTCTATTTGGATGGGTTTGATGAAAAATTATTGTATCCTACTCTACCACCACCTACTCGGCCTCCCCTACCTATGGCTACACCAACTCATTCTACTATATCTCCACATGTGGCTGCTGAGTTTATATCAGCATTGTCTTTCATTCTTAGGTTCCAACTGTGAAGAAGAAGAGATGATGGTTGTCAGTGTTTCCCTGTTGTTTGGGATTACTCATGTTCTTTTATTGTTCTCTTAATTTTCATATTTTACTTTTTATGCTTGTCAATACCATTGATGATTGATGATTTCAAGATCGTCCAGATTTTGAGTGGGTTTCGTAAGGAATTGGAGCCATGTTTTTTATCGCATCTTCATTCTGTTATCCTTATCCAATTCACCGAACATTTTATAGACATCGAAGGGGTTTGTCTCAATCTGCACCCCAATCCAACACTGACCCACTGATTTGAAGTATCAGGGTGATGCTGGTGTTGTTAAAATTGTGAAAACTACTGCTGTATTTGTTTCTTCTTGCGTTTACTTCTTGCAGGAAGACATATCCTTCTTAAGAGTCATCAAAAATAGAATTCAAGGTAAATAATAAATCCATTGTATTTTGTATCAGGTTATGGATCTATTTTTTATACTTTTTCAAAAGAATACCATGTGAAAATCTGGTCAATGATTCATGTAACACACTAAGAACATTTATTTAAATGTCAAGCAAGATTCTTGGGCAGGGTAGATTATTAAAGTGAGTTTGAAAGTGGCTCTATCTTCAAAAATTCAAATAATTCATGAAGATCCTATAGTTACAGAATCCCAAAGCTTGAGGTGTGCGATTTCAAACAGCATTGTGCAAAATTTCCACAGCTATAATGATAAAGTGAACGAGCACTACCATTATTTTTCATTTTTCATTTTTTTTAAAATATATTTTACGGTATTTTCAGGTATTTTTGGATCATTGGTGCACACCTCATAATTGGTATGTCTGATATTTTCTCCCACTGTCATCGTGATTTGAATGAATCTGTTATTTAGAGGGAATTCATTTTATTGTTACAGGTTATTGTATCCCATGAAAATTTTGAACCGGTTATTGGTGGTATGTGTTTAATACTTCTAATTATCAATATTTCTTCACATTGAGTGCATTGCAGGTATGCATTCCTTATGTAATGTAAGTATTCTTCCTACTATCCTCCCTGATTTAATTTCTTTTAAAAATGATTTACTGAAGCATTAATAGTATAAAACTTCTATTATGGTGCCCCATTTCACCCTACCCATAATCTGCTCGGCTGTTGTTTCTTCAACTATAATTCTTAGCATGGTTTTTATTTATTTCCTCATTGCACCAAAGTCATCTATATTGTGGGGTAAGTGAATCTTATTCAATTCATATTTTTGATTATGAGATCCATTAGTGTATATTTAATATATATTTCATTTGTGTCCTTATATTTTTCAGAGATTACATGCACAACAGACATATTATTTGGGTTTCTAGGATAATTTATATGTACTCTGATCGTAGTAATGCATAACTTTATTATGTTCAACTCCTTGAAAATTAAATAAAAATTTAAATAATACAAACATGCAAGCATTATTGGAATGTATAGATGTATGGCTTCAAAAAATAAAACCTAGAAAATAATGAAAAACATGTTGTGTTATTTCAATTTTGTTCACCTTAAACTATTCTGTTTTATTTTTCATTCTACAAGTGTAAATATTCACTATAATTTCACTTTTACAGGATTATAATGTCTTCAAAATATTATTCCATTTAAACCAACATCTTCTGGATGCACACTAAGAGGATCCCAAATGTCATTATCACCTAGAGCTAGCGATGGTATCATCAATTTACAATATTGACTACAATTTTTACTATAATGTGAACATCATCTCTTTTCATCCACCATTTTATGCTGAAATTTATCTATATATAATTGTAAATTTTTACATGATATGGTCCATTATTTATGTTTTTGGAAGAAGTTCATGAGTTTTATCTTTATTTTCATATCCGTTAATTGATTATGTTCTTTGAGTTGGAATATAACAAATGGTGATATGTGATTCTTAATTTTATGTATCATTGTCATGTTATTAAAATTTGGACTTCCATGAAGCATGAAATATATACATGAATGTCAAGATTTATTATCAAGGAACCTGGACTAACTAGAACAACCCACTCTTGAGTTTCATGTAATCAGGTTGGTGTACTACTCCGCTTATTTTAGATTCATATCACTATATTATACTAAGCATTAATTACATATGTATAGTGGGAATCATATCTATCAACCATTATTATTTCTCTAAATCTAATTGTGGTATGACTAGATTTTTACATGGTGATGCCCAGGAATCAGATACCATTGAAAAATGAGGGGGAGGATCTTTTCAGCTTGATTTTTTCCACCTGAAGTAGCTAGAGAAGTGTCCTAACAATAGATTGAGTTATGTGATTGAGAGTAAGGTCGACACATCAATTGGTACCTATCCATTTACATTTTCTTATTCATTTTAATTTTCAATCATGTTGTTAATATTTTATTTATTTGTTTATTCGATTATTGTTCTAAATCACATGCCAATCTATTATGTAAGCTCTCCCAACTCAAAACATCATCCTTCTTCCTTCACCATTGTCCCCAAATAGTATAGGATTGTTGTAAAATATAATCAACTGAACCAGTTTAATGTTTTGTGTGGATTATCAATTATTTATGTATATTAAATTTTTAATTAAAATAGTTTAATTTGTAAATTTCATGTTTTTTTTTATTTCCATTATTTTACTTTTTCCAATTTATAACATATATTTTACTATATTTTTAGGTATTTTTGGATAATTAGTGCACGCCTCATAGTTGGTATGTTTGAGATTCTCTTCTATTGTAATCATTATTTGAATGAATTTGTTATTTAGATAGGATTCAAGTTATTGTTGCTGGTTATTGTATCATGTGAAAAAATTTGAACAGGTCATTAGTGGCTATGTGCTTAATACTTATAAGTATCAATAATTCCTCAAAATGAGTGCATGCAGGTTAACTTTCGATATGTATTCATAGAGACATGTTTTATTATAATATATATATTTGTATTTATTTTAGTAGACCACATTCCCAATTACTAAAAGCTCTGAAACTATAAACTATCCAAATAATAGAGAACTCTCATATCCTCTTTCTAAAACAATATATGACATTTTCATATTTTCATACCAAGAATAATAATTTCAATTCATAGATAGAAATCCTATCAATTGGTAAGAAATTAAAACCATTCACATTTTTTGTAGGGATATTATTAATTTATTAGTGACTTTCCAATAGATAGTTCAATGATTGAAATAGTGATCCTTGATTGGATGACAGATATTTATTAAGCTATTATCATTCACCTTGATACTAATACATTTTTCTTGGTTGAAGTACTTGCATACAACATTAGTAGGTGTTTTATGTTTTTATGAAACATTAGTAGGTTGTTGTCTTTTAGGGGGTATGTTCTTCACATTTTGACTGTTTCCCCATAACCAAACAACTCTATGTTCTGTAGTACCTTCTTAAGGTGCAGTTGTAACCAAGGTACATGGGATGTGTTGATATACATTACTATCTTCCTACCTCTTTTTGTGTTCATAGGAATTTTAATGATTTCTGATGATTTTGTAAACATCAACCCTATGAAATATGATGATTTTGTAAACATGCACCTTGGGGATAGCATGAGCAGCAACATATATAAGGTCATATGAGTTTAACATAATGATTGGTATACCTAATGTTTGGTATATATATAAATATTTTTTTCATAGGAAATCTGGGGACGCAGCTATTTTTAATAGAGGAAATTCCATCCTTTTTAATATAAAAACACACATCAATATTTAGGTAATCTGTAAATTCTACTATTCTGTAAATGTCATCCTTTTTGAACATTTGAAATTCCATCCTTTCAGGTTGTGGGATAATGGGGTTATGCTTTATAGTTTCATTATATTTATGGATATATTTGGGTTTTCATGTTCATGTTATGTGTTCCCTCTGCAGCAAAGCTTTATATGGATGTCTCATAGGTCCTCTCAATGGCCTCTCGATGTTTCTAGCTATCCACACATATTTTCTGATCTTTTATGAAGAATTTGAGTTAGGGTTAATCAATGGTTTTCTATGATACAAGTATATGTGTTCAACAAGCATTACTATCTTCCTGCCTCTTTTAATGTAGGGTTCAAGATGATTTAAAGTAGATTTGAGTTTCAATTTTTCTTACAACATCTATATGTGATCAAATACATTACTTTCTTCCTACCTCTTTGTGTTTTATTATGAATTTTCATGATTTCTAATGATTCTGTAAGCATCCACCCTATGAAATATGATGATTCTGTAAACATGAACCCTAGAAACGGAATTAGCAGCAACATATATATAGACATGTGAGGTTTACTTAACGATTGGTATGCCTAATGTTTGGTATATATGTTAATATATATTTTTTGTTTTTCAGGAAATCTGTGGATGCTGCTATTTTGAAAAGTGAAAATTCCATCCTTTTTAATATCTAACACACCAATCATTAGGTATTATATAACTTCTACTCACTTCCACATATATATCTAAAATGGAGATCATTTGCATGCTCCATTTTGATCCATCCTTTTGGAACCATGCATATTTTGTTTATGAACATTCTCATGTAAGACAGACTATCATTGCATATATAATAGAATGATTTAAATTTATTTTACATATAATAATTCTTAGTTAAATCTACAATTGATTAACTTTGACAATAGGTTGGACAATTCTTATTTATTTGATTGTTAGGTTTCCCCGAGGGGAATATGATGTCTTTTTGTTGATGAAGTGAAGACCTACAATTTATGGAAGACTGGAATAAGTGGATGTTGCAAAGTGATTTTCTTAATGGAATTTCTCTATGCTTTCTAAGTCATATGGTTACTCCTTTTATGAATTATATGATGTTTTATTTTAAGTCATGTTTTTATCCTCTTTCAATTACTTAATGGTGCAAGAACATCGCAAGTCATGTTATCAATTTATCTTGAATCTACTATTTTGTTTTCTAGGGTGTTGGTAGGGAAACCAACTCATTCATTTTATGTAGAGACCTGAAACATGACGTACATATACATTACATTACTTTTGCGGAATACTTAATACATAACAAAAAATAGACACACAAGGACCGTAATAGTTTAGTGTCTTTGGAAACTCGGAATATAAACATCTAATCAAGTTGAATGATCTTAAACATCTCCCATAACGATCTTCCCCTTTTTGTTTCCTTACCTAAAACCTTTCTTTATTTAGTGGGGAAAATAAAACATAAAAAGGGTGATCTCAAATGCTCAGTAAGGGCAAACATAGAGAACATAAAACAATCCATAAACATTTGAAAGCAAAAACTTGAACATGATATCTAAACATTAAATGCTTGAGCAAAGACATAAATCTTGGAAGTACGTAAGGCATATATCATAAAAGAACATCAATCATGATAAAATATCCTGGGAATAAAACATGTAATTGTGGCAACCATTCAGCACTTATTATGCTTTCTATATTAGCCAAGGCATTGCTGCCAAGACCATCTTAGTGGACAATGTCCAATTCTGAATCGAGTTCACTCCTCGTTTCAGTCCTGTAGCACTGAACCGGATTAACTTACCTTTCCAGCCATGTCTATCTCAGGAGATATAAATCTTCACCCAATGCATTGGAGGTAGATATAGGTCCCACCCATCTCATATTGAAATCGTTCTTACGTGTTCCACAAATCAATCATAGATCATTCATCATAACCCAAAGAATAAATTGGATTTTATAAACATCATTCCATCATAACATAATCCATATAAAACAAATGGATATCATTTCATCATAAGAAAAGTGAATCCATATAAATCATAGAGACATTATACTTGAAACATACACATATGAAATAATGTCATCTTACATAGAAAATGGTTTTGATAAAGCACTTGAAATGAATTTTTAAGGAAAATGACCTTTCTTCTTGAAAATCATTTTCTTTTCACAAAATGACATGCAATTTTAAAAGAATAGGATTTTGTTTACAATAGTCATGCGTATTTTGGAGGAAGCTTCATGAAAATAAGGCTTTATAAAACTGTAAATATCTGTTCATGCCGTATAAGTTAAAAAACATTATTCTCGTACTTTTTCCAGAAAAGTCAAAAAGTACCTTGTAACGTAACAAAAGAAAGATTCCTTACATACCATGTAGTAAAAGTAAAAAATGGTTAAAAATTAATTTAAACATACATGAAAACATTTTTATAAAACTTGTACATGGATGATAAATATAACCCCAGTAAATACTTACGTATAAGCAATCTCTCATAGAAAACAATTGAGATTGTAGCATTATCCTTTACCTTAGGTCCGATATGCTTCGTATGGATCTGAACCTCTTGTATATTGATTTAAATAATGTCATTGACTTATTACATAATCATATTAATTGTTATGATATCATATATGTTTCACTTATGACTTTATATTACCCGTTCTTTTGTAAATTCCATGTTAAAGCGGCGTTTTGGGTAAAATCATTTCATTTATCGTATGTGTTTCGACTTGTTATTCATGATATTATTACATATATCCTAATTTACATAATTCCAGAATGTAAAACATGATTTATATATAATATATATTCATCATATACATATCTATTATAGATCGATAAAAGGAATGAAATACACCATTCATGGAGACGGTAGGCCGTACGTAAGCATGAACGCTGTTTTCGTTTCCTTATTGAATTGAATGAAACTAAATAGAATAAATACATATATATATATACATAAATCCAAAAGCATAATTATTCCATATATTTCAATATTATTCATTATATAATCTTTATAATTATTCATGTATGGTTAACATGGAGAATGAATCTCATCGCGTCGTGGAGACGGTAATCCGTACGTACGCACGAGCGATGATCTCATTCCCATAAATATTGAATGGAATTGGAGTGGATGGTATAATATATCAGAATCAGTATGATGTTATAATAACCATATATATTTATTATTTACACCATTATTCCTATCCATGTAAGGTGTTCGTGGGGAAAAATATTACACCACGGCGTGGAGACGGTATTCCGTACGTATGCACGCGTAGTGATTTTGTTTTCCATAGGATGGATAGAAGGTGAAATCGGGTTGTTTCATATTTATAGTAACATATCATTATGTCAGGGATACTGATGTTATTACTTCATAATGAAACAACTAAAGAAGAGGGAGTAGAAGAAGAATGTAACTTGAAGAAAACGGCTGAAGGTATTACCTCTTTCTCGAACTGCATCCTTTAAACTTTCTTTTAGGGCACTAAAATTGGTCTTTGAAGAAGACCAGGACCTCTAGGATGTTTCTAGTGATGTGGAGAAGAGAATTTGGCAGTGTTTTGTGGAGCTGGAAGGCTCAAAATGGTGTGAGGAAGAGAGGGAGGAGGTGCCCATTTATAAGGGAGGAGAGGGGCACCATTGGAATAACTGAAAATATTATTTTTTTTATAAAGTAATATTCAGTTTTTAATAGCTCCAAATTTAGTTATTTTGATGCTATGGTGGGGATGGGTCGAAATACTCTCTTCCAATATAATTTAGACAAGTTTAGATTTCTATTTTAACCTTATCATTTTGATTTAAAATAACAATTAATAATATAATATTTGTTTTAAAAAGTATTTTATGTCAGTTTTGAAAATATTTAGTAATTGATTTTTGTGAAAATCATAACAGAATGATTAGTTCGGAAAAAGCTAAATAAAACAATACTAACATGTCATATTGACCTATAAAAGTTTTGGAATTCATAAAAAGTCTCAAATTAAATTTATTTGGGTATTTATAACATTAATTATGTCAATATTTTATTAATAAGATAATTACTACATCATCATTGTGTCATAAATAAATTAAATTATATAATGTCTAAAAATTATAAATAAAACACCATTATGTAGGAAATATTTTTAGCTTTCTAGTGAATATTTTTAGTTTGAATTTATCTTATGTATAACCCTATATTAAAAATGATTATTTATTAAACTTTGATTTTAACAATTTTAACCGTTCATTAAATAAATTAATAATATATGTCTTAATCTAATACAAGTGGGCCTAAATGGTCATATTTTATCCCTAAGGTTGTTTTTGGTCAAATTAAACTTATCCAATAGAATTAGGATATGTGTTAGGGTAATAATAATACCATTTGTACCCTTAATTACCCTATTTACTTTTAACCGTGGTAAAAAAAGTAAAAAGTTACTATTCACCAAAAATTATTTTCATCTCATTGAACCACATTTTAGTCCTTGATATTAACCGTGTCTCTTGGATTTTAGAAATTCCACTCACAGAAGCGGTAAAATTATGTTTTATGTGAATTTGCAAATTCTCCTAGGAGGTGGGTAAAAGACGGTGAAAAGTTCACTAAAATTTTTATATATCTAAAATTATTATAAAATGATTACATTGACATAAATTGAACTTATATAGGTATTGTGTATCAATTTTGACCTAAAATAAATTTAAATAAAATAAATAATTGATTAAATAAAATGTCGGTTTTTGAATATTAACCCAGTGTTTTCACTATTCATCAATAATTGAATGTTTTCAGAAAAATACCAAAAATTCACCCCAGGATAATTTTGATATTCCAAATCCAAAAATGAAGTCCATTTTGAAAGATAAAATTTATAAAATTTCAAAAACTGGGTATTACTATTCATAATGGCTAGTTTATATAACATATCATTGTTTAGCGAAACTCGGTATTGCATACAACACACGCTATCGTGGAAGGTTGTGATTGCATGTAATGCAAGCCAAGTCAGGGATGCATTTTGTGTAAGCTCCTTTTGGTGTAGCTTACAACAGAAGACATTAATAAAATTATAAATAATATTTTTCATAAAATCTCGGGGTGTTACATTCTACCCCCCTTAAAATGAATTTTGCCATTGAAATTCGTCGGGCTTATAAATGGTTTACTACTCGAAAGTTTCTTTAATAGAAACCCACATCGTAAAAAGGAATACCAAAACTTGGCTTTAAAAACTAAAGTATGAAACGTAACGGTTACCCAAGTTAACTAGTCACTGGGTTTCCACATACGATAACATAGGTGAAAATGTGGATATTGAAGAGAAATCTAACTTTCATGCTCTGATGGAGAGTGGTAGAGAAAATGGCTATGAAAAAGCCAAAAATCCGAAAGCCATATATTTGTGATTATCTAGGGTACCATCTGATTCATCGGATATAAGGGCACTATGACAACATTTTTGGTTTTCAAGATCATTTCCCTAAAGTTGAAGAATTTGAATTAGAATAAATACTTACTTTATTTTGGTATAATCTCACCGTTGTTCGTGCCTTGAACAATTTCCACTTCATCTCTTTAAGAAATGAAGTTGAATTTGTCTTTCGCGATGTTTTAGCAGATCATGTGATAGAATGATAGGACATTCAATCTGTCTCAAACATAAGTTAGAAAAATTTATATACATAATTCCTTCTTTGGTTAGATTAATCATATATGGTTCCAGAATGGACTTATACTTCATCTATCATCCTGTATAATAAAATAAAACTAGTTTCTACTAACTAGGGACATCTTGTAGACCAGTGGTAGGAAATAAAGGCTTGTCACACTTCGGTTGTGGGTTTGATTCCCGCAGCCTTTTCCGATGTGACGTGTTGTCACTCATTCTGCAGGTTGTCCTTTTTTTCTAAAAATACAATACTAACTTATGTCCAACATAATCCATTCCAATCTTTAGGCTTATCCATAATATTGTAGTCTATTCTCATATTATAGTGAAAACGATTACCAGAGATTTCATATAACAAGCATGTTAATACCATCGTTGATCCCCATATGTCATAAGATATGTCTTGTTGGTCACATTCCATACATTCAAAGGCCTTAATCATGTATTCTCTTGAGAAATGAATACCCATTGAATCATAGTGAAAGAATGAGTGCTGTCAAAAGTTAACTCTTTCCATATACCAAAACCCAAAAATTCTATATACTCAAACCACGATATAACTATTTCCTTATATCAGTCATGAGCTCATGATTACAATAATATTATTTTCTCCTCATCCCTTCATTATGTGCATTTCATCTACTTTCCAAAAATATTTCAATCACTTTTTCATAGTTACCAGTACCATATAATTATTGAAAACAAATACATATATATTCCAAAATTCCACAATACCATAAATGAGATTCCATGATACTATTTTGAAATCCCATTACATAAACACTTAATCATTACACAACATCATTTTTATACTCAACATCAAAAATAGTGATCGCATGAGACTTCCCTTTATCCATTCCCTTAAGAGGTTTCTCATGTTGACCATCATTAACCCGTGGATTAGGGCATTTATTAGCATAAGGACGCATTTCCTTGCACTTGAAGCATTGAAGTGTTGGTGGAGAGTTCTCTGTAGTCTTTTCTCTATTCACATCATTAGAAACCTTTTTCCCATTACTTCGACAATCCACTGCTCGATTACCTTCTTTTCCACACATAAAAATTTTTCTAGTACCTTTTAGGAAATCTACACCATGATTCTTTCCACACTTTGAGCATAAAGAAACATTAATCTTCTTTTCACCATTGTTCTTAGATTTCTTCTTGAACTCCATCTTTCATTTCTTGTCAAAACCATGAGATGGATATGTTACACCAACTCCCATTTCTACCTTGATAGCACAACGCACAATTTCTTCATAGCTACTGAAGTCACTTATAGATAATTCCCTTAGATGATTTGGTTTTAAGCCACTGAAGAATCGATCAACATTACTTTCAGGTTGGATGATAAAGCCAAATGCATACCTTGAAATCCTTGTTAAATTCTCTTCGTATATACCAACAGATTCATCATCCTTTTGCTTTAGTTCAAAAAACTCCTTCTCCATCTTTGTTCGAAGAATGCGAGGGAAGTACTTATTGAAAAATAAGTTCTTGAACTCATACCATTCCATGGACTCAATTTCATATCTTGGCCTCGTATTCGTGACAAGATTCCACCCTTGATCAGCTTCACCTTCCAAACTATATACTTCTAAGATGAATTTATCATGTTCAGAACATTGAAGAACTGAAAATATCTTTTCAGTGGTACTAATCCATTGTTCAGCAATAAGTGGATCAGAAGACCCACTGAAAGCAGGTGGATGTTGCCTCATGGAGGACTCAATAGATTATTGTTCCCTTTTCGGCTCATTTGGAAATCCAGAATGATTCATAGCTTGTGTAAGTATAGTAATAAGATTTTTCACTCCATCTCCCATAACATTTGTTTGTTCAGGATTAGAATCATTGCATTTTCCATTACATTGATCAACACGGTTCCTTTGGATTCCAACCATCGTCTAAAACCCAAAAAGAATAGTGTGAGAGGAAAAATAATGCTAGGGAAAACAACATAATTAAGGGAGAGTACCTTCAATATATAACATCTTAGGTTTAACTCTAAGATCGTTAACATAATTCTAGGACTATAACCTATACTTATACATAACCGTAGGGACATCCCTAGACATACCGTAGAAATATCTATTGGGATCTCACTAATGTTCTCGAATCCTAGTTTCCAATGGTTGACTAAACCTTCCCTCTAATACCAACTGTAGAGACCCGAAACATGATGTACATGGACATTACATTACTTTTGGAGAATACTTAATACATAAAAAAACAGACACACAGGGACAGTAATAGTTTAGTATCTTTGGAAACACGGAATATAAACATCTAATCATGTTGAAGGATCTTCAACATCTCCGATAATGATCTTAACCTTTTTGTTTTCTTACCTAAAACCGTTATTTATTTCCTGGGGAAAATAAAACATAAAAAGGGTGATATCAAATGCTCAGTAAGGGAACACATAGAGAACATACAAAAATTCATAATCATTTGAAAGCAAAAACATGAACATGAAATCTAAACATTAAAACCTTGATCAAAGACATAAATAATGGAAGTACGTAAGGCATATATCATAAAAGAACATCAATCACGGTAAAATAGCATGGGAATAAAACATGTAATTTTGGAAACCATTCATCATTTGTTATGATTTCTATATTATCCAAGGCATTTCTTCCAAGACCATCTTAGTGGACAAAGTCCCTTTCTAAATCGAGTTCACTCCTCATTTCAGTCCTGTAACACTGAACCCGATTAACTTACCATTCCATTAATGTCTATCTCATGAGATATAAATATTTACCCAATGAATTGGAGGGAGATATAGGTCCCATCCATCTTATATTGAAATCATTCTATTGTGTTCCACAAAACAATCATAAATCATTCATCATAACCCAAAGAATAAATTGGATTTTATAAACATCATTCCATCATAACATATTCCATATAAAACAAATGAAAATCATTTCATCATAAGAAAATTGAAACCATATAAATCATAGAGACATTATACTTGAAACATAAACATATGAAATAATGTCATCTTATATGGAAAATGATTTTGATAAAGCACTTGAAATGAATTATTGTGGAAAATAACCTTTCTTCTTGAAAATCATTTTCTTTTCAAAAAATGCCTTGCAATTTTAAAAGAATAGGATTTTGTTTAAAATATTCATGAATACTTTGGAGGAAGTTTCATGAACGAAAGGCTTTATAAAACTGTAAATATCCATTCATGCCGTATAAGTTAAAAAAATCATTCTTCTCGTACTTTTGCTGGAAATGTCAAAAAGTACCTCGTAACGTAACAAAAGAAAGATTCCTTACATACCATGTAGTAAAAGTAAAAAATGGTTAAAAAGTAATTTAAACATACATGAAAACATTTTTATAACACTTGGACATGTATGATAAATGTAACCCCAGTAAATACTTACGTATAAGCAATCTCGGATAGAAAATAGTTGAGATTGCAACATTATCCCCTACCTTAGGTCTAATATTCTTCGTATGGATAGAAACCTCATATATATTGATTTAAATAATGTCATTGACTTATTAAATAATCAAATTAATTTTTATGATATCATATATGTTTCACTTATGACTTTATATTACCCGTTTCTTGTAAATTCCATGTTAAAGCAGCGTTTTGGGTAAAATCATTTCATTTATCTTATGTGTTTCGACTTGTCGATCTTGATATTATTACATATATTTTGATTTAAATAATTACATAATGTAAAACATTATTTATATATAATATATATTCATCATATACACAAATATTATAGATCGATAAAAGGAATAAAATACACCGTTCATGGAGACGGTAGGTTGTACGTACGCATGAACGCTGTTTTCGTTTCCTTATTGAATTGAATGAAACTAAATAGATGACATACATATATATATACATAAATCCAGTGGAATTATTATTTCATATATTTAATTATTATTCATTATATAAACTTTATAATTATTCATGTATGGTTAACATGGAGAATGAATCTCATCGCGTTGTGGAGACGGTAATCCGTACGTACGCACGAGCGATGATACCGTTCCCATAATTATTAAATAGAATTGGAGTGGATGGTATAATATATCAGAATCAGTATGATGTTATAATAACCATATATTGTTATTATTTACACCATTATACCCATCCATGTAAGGTGTTGGTGGAAAAACAGATTACACCACGGCGTGGAGACGGTATTCCGTACGTTGCCACGCACGGTGATTTTGTATTCCATAGGATGGATAGAATGTGAAATAGGGTTGTTTAATATTTATAATAACATATCAGTATGTGAGGGATACATATGTAATTACTTCATAATGAAACAAATAAAGAAGAGGGAGTAGAAGAAGAATGGAACTTGAAGAAAACGGTAGAAGGTATTACCTCTTTCTCGAAGTGCCTCCTTTAAAATTTATCTTAGGGGACTAAAATTGGTATTTGAAGAAGAACTAGACCTCTAGGATGTTTCTAGTGAATTTTAGAAGATAATTTGGTAGGGGTTTCCAAGCTTGAAGGCTCAATGTGGTGTGAGGAAGAGAGGGAGGAGGTTCCCTTTTATAAGGGAGGAGAGGGGCACCTTTGGAATAACTAAAAATATTATTTTATTATAAAGTCATATTCGGTTTTTAATAGCTCCAAATTGAGTTATTTCGAAGCTAAGGTGGGGATGGGTCAAAATACTCTCATCCAATATAATTTAGACATGTTTAGGTTTCTATTTTAACCTTATCATTTAAATTTAACTTTTAGTTAAATAATTTTTCTTTTACCGTGTCTTCTTATTTTCTTACACTATAAGGTTAATAAACTTACTATAACAAGACAAAAGAACACCAAGTTGTTTATTATTAATATATATAACATTATATATGTAATTTGGCCGAACCTTAGATTTTTAGGAAAAAATAACAATTAATAATATAATATTTGTTTTAAAAACAATTTTATGTCAATTTTGACACTATTTGGTCATTGATTTTTGTGAAAATCATAACAGAAATATTAGTTCGAAAAAATTTAACTCAATCACTACTAACATGTCATATTAACCTATAAAATTAGTTTAATTCATAAAAAGTCTCAAATTACATTTATTTGGGTATTTATAACATTAATTATTTCAATATTTCATTCATAAGATAATTACTACATCATCATTGTGTCATACATAAATTAAATTATTTAATGTGTAAAAGTTATAAATAAACCACCATTTTGTATGAAATATTTTTACCTTTCTAATGAATTTTTATAGTCGAATTTATCTTATGTATATCCCTATATTAAAAATGATTTATTTATTAAACTTTGATTTTAACTATTTTAACCCTTCTTTAAATAAATTAATAATAAATGTCCCAATCTAATCCAAGTGGGCCTAAATGGTCATATTTTATTCTTAGTGTTTTTTTTGGTCGAATTACACTTATCTAATATAATTAGTACATGTGTTAGGGTAATAATAATATCATTTTTACCCTTAATTACCCTGTTTTCTTTTAACCGTGGTAAAAAAAAGTAAAAATTTACTATTCACCAAAAATTATTTTCATCTCATAGAACCATATTTTGGTCCTTGATATTAACCGTGTCTCTCAGATTTTCGAAATTTCACTCAGAGAAGCGGTAAAATTAAGTTTTATGTGAATTTGTAAATTCTCCAAGGAGGTGGGTAAAAGACGGTGAAAAGTTCAATAAAATTTTTATATATCTAAAATTATTATAAAATGAATCCAATGACTTAAATTGAACTTATATAGGTATTATGTATCAATTTTAACCTAAAATAAATTTAAATAAAATAATTAATTATTTAAATAAAATGTCGGTTTTTGAATAGTAACCCATTGTTTTCACTATTCATCAAAAATTGAAAGTTTTCATAAAAATACCAAAAATTCACCCTAAGCTAATTTCGATATTATGAATGAAAAAATGAAGTCCATTTTGAAAGATAAAATTTATAAAATTTCAAAAAGTGGGTATTAATATTCCGAACGGCTATTTTATATAACATATCGTTGTATAGTGAAACTCGGTATTGCGTACAACACGCGCTATCATCGAAGGTCGTGATTGCATGTAATGTAAGACAAGTTAGGGATGCATGTTGTGCAAGATCCTTTTGGTGTAGCATAAAACACAAGACATTAATTAAATTAAAAATAATTTTTTTCATAAAATCTCGGGGTGTTACATTTTATCACTGTTTTAGACCATTCATTTTTTATTGAGTGCGTTCCTATGAGAAATAGTGAGCTTAAAATGGGTGTTGTGCAGCCTATGGTCACTGGTTTTCATTTTAGGTTTCAAAAGGTATATTTAATCTTCTTTTATTTTGGATTGTAATTAATTATTTTATGTTAACATTCATTTTTTTATTATATAAATTTAGGTATTATTATTTTATAAATTTTCTTATATAGAGAAAAATCATTGAGGCATTTGACATTAGATATTTGTATAGTGACATAATTGATCGGTGGAATTAATACTTATGATGTTTGTTTTGAAATTTAAATGTCCATTTGAATGTTCTATTCATTCATGTCCAATGGAATATTATGCTATTTTTACTAATGTTTTATAATAATTCATTCATGTTCTTTTCATAATATCTCATTGAAATTATTTCTAATGTTATTTCATTCATGTTCATTTTTAATGTAATTTTCAAATTACTATCCATTTTTTCATTTTATTCATGTATTTGACTTTGGATACTTATGTTGTTTTCTACATCTTGACCTATTTTCTTTTCATAATTCTTTTATGTTTTCCTTTACGTTCATTTAATTTTTTTTTCAAAAGTGTTCATTTTCTTTTCAATTTAATGTTATCTACTATATTAAAATGTCATTTTTAATATATTTTTTTACCTTTTATATTCTCCTATATGTTTTCTATTTTTTCAAATAATTTTATTTTCCATCTATATTATCCTATATGTTTTTCTCATATTCTCTATCATGCATTTGTATGGTCTATTTTGTATAGTTATGCTATACTTATTTTTTCCTTATATATTCTCATATATTCTCCAATATGTTTTCAATATTCTCCTACATATTCTCCTATGTTATTTTATGTTACTTATTTTCCAATATTTTAAATTCTCTATATTTAGTCCAATTAATGTTCAATATTAATTATCACTATTTTTTTCAATATATTCAATATTCATGTTCTTTATGAACTTTGAAATATAGTTTTGTCTTCTTAAAAATAGGCATTGAATGTATTGTCCTGTGAACGCACGGGTAAGTACTAGTTATTATAATTATTGGGATAATGTAAAATGTTTAATTAATCTTCATAAAAGGAAGATATCTTGTTCCAAAATATACTTATCTCCTAGTAGCTTCTTAATACCCTATAAACTATGAGCTAATACCACATTATTACCACAAAAAATGGAATAAATACATTAATATTATAGGTTCTCCACCAATATATCATATCTTTGTTGTCCAATACAACTTGGTTTAAATCTTGATACTAAGTTTTTAATATTAAAAATGACTTAGAATGACAAGATTGTTCTAATATTTCTTTTACACCTCTTGATGTTTAGATCATTCACTTAATAAGTTGTTTTTCTATTTTTCATCATTCTTCTTCTCAAATTAAAAATCCGAAGTTCAAAATATGTTCTCTTCTAGCACAATTACATATTCTTTTTTATCATTTCACCCCATGGATTGTAGCTACCAATTAATTATTCACAACCTTTAACAATAGTTAGAGAAAATTTCAATAAATGGAGAGAGGGGCACCCCTAGAAATATCAAATAGAGTATTGTGGTTTCTCTTGGGGGACCAATACTTTTCATTAATATTTTTTCCAAAACATATTTATGGTATTTTATTTCATGTAATTAGTTAAGAAACAATTTTTCCAAATAATTCTTTGCACGTTCAATTAATTGTAATGGGCTTCCTCTCAATTTCATGAAACAAACATTCCATCTTGGATGTATCTTCTATCTTACTACCCAATTACAACTAATCTATAGGAATAATTTATTATTAATTCAACATATTTTCATTAATATTTTTTTCTAGGTTCTTCATGACACTTATTCTTCAAGGTTATGGGATTAAAACTTTGATTACTAGTTTTCTTCATAAATGCACTCCTTATATTCTTCTAACAATTCTGCATTTATTGGCAGATCTTTCTCTCTACATCAGTTGTAACCTCATGTACTTGATTTTAAAACCAACAAGGATAACTTTATTTTACTCATATCAAAAATAAAAAATATCCACACCATTTATTTCTTACTGGGGTGGGCCTGAGATTTTATAAAACAATTTCTAATTCAAAATCGGAGTAGCTTCTCAATTTTTCTTCTCGGTTTTTATGATCCTTTCAAGAGTTATTATATAAGTTTAACCTAGTTTGTTGTTGTTACACCTCTCATAGATATAATTTTTTCTATACATTTATATAAACACATTTTCTAGTTCAGTTTTATGCCTTCTAGTATAAACTCTCCCCTTATATGCCACAGGAATTGAGGACCATGTTATGGATTCTTTTTCTATAAATACATTCTATTAAATTAAATATCATTCCAATTATAAATTATTAACAAATATTAAACATATCGCTTTAAAAATATACCTACCATAATTATTTATTAGTTAATATATTGGTAACACCTGTATTCGTTTTGTAACGTTGATCTTTTATGTCTCTAGAATCATACACAAAGTGTGTCCTTGTTTTTGAAAATTGTAGTATTTAATGGTGACAAGTATTCTGAGAGACATTCCTATAATATTTTTATATATATTTATCTAAATTTTAGATATAGAAATATTTTCCCTCTAATTTTTAGATTTCCGGTTCGGAGGCTAGCATACTCCACTGGTAGATTACTCTATGATTATAAAATCTACCTTCTCCTTTTTCATAGACATGTTATTATTTATCTCAATATCCTAGACCATATGGCCATTATCCTTTATCTAATATTCTACGTACTATAATCTATAACAATATTTAAATCTTTATTTTTCTCAACCCCTCTTACAATGTCTAAATATGGAGAATGCTTTGTTTATCGACTTCACCACAATCGTCTTCATTATGATATATTGAGGAATTTCTTTAAGAAAATCACATTGTTTATTCATTTTGGATCCCATATTCTTCATATCATCATTTAGGGCCCCTTCTACACTATTAATCCTCTTATAATCTATGAAAATAAATATTATGATTTTATATTCCACTTCCTAATTGATTTAAAATTGATTCACATTGCCTTTAGTATTACGTAACTTATTTATTACGAAACGCACTATCCCTAAATTGATAACATTACATAATTTTATAATATTTTTTTTCTAAAGTTTCCATAATATTCATGTGGTTCATATTCACGAGTAAATTTTTCAATAAATGTTTTATTCACAAAATCAAAATCATAAAATAGATCCTTAATTTATTATATTCATATATTTCATGATATAAATACACAATACCTTAATTTAATTATTCAATTTTTGTCTTGATATTTTAAATAACATTTTATTTATATTTAAGTGTCTATTGGATATGAAATAATTATTTTATGTTTTCATAATTGGATGATTAGTATATCAAGTCTAAGTTTGGTCAATCTCCACATTAAAATTATCTACATATTCTAAATATTCCTTCAATATACGACCTGTATTTTTAATTTTTAATCTTTTTTTATGTCCAATTATTTTTGTGAACCATCATGATCTACATGAAGTTCAAAAAAACCCTATCATACTTTCTTCACCTATATTTATAGAACTTTTATCTCTAGGGGAGAATGTTAATTTAAAAATTAACAACAAACATACAAAACATGGTTAGAATAAAATGAATTCATAAAATTAGAATTGTTAGAATCAATTTCTGGACATGATCCAAAAGGATAATATTTATTATTATTTTGATTATTTTATTTTTTATTGCAAATTAATCAATTATAGTGTTCAATTTATTGTTATATTTTCTATTTTTGAAAAGGTCCCTTATTTTTGACATCAATACATAATTTTTCTATATAGTTTATTCATGAATAGATTCTATATTTCTATTGAATTAGAAGAAAAAGTTGTTTTCCCATAGGCATTATCCGAAAATGATTATTTAGAATCATCTTTATTTGAGAATTACGCATTCTATAATATTTATTGGTAAGGTCCACATCTATAATTTTTTACTCTAAAACCATATTGTGTTTTTATTATAGGAACATAATGATTTGTTTCTTCGAAACAGAAAAGACAATTAATTTGATAAAATAATGCTTCAACATAAAATCCATGACCTGAAAAATAAAATACATATTCTAAATCTGAACACTGGGAAAAAACATTATCCTTTGATACTAATTGTTTTAACTAGAGACAACCTAAGTTTGGGGGAGGGTTGAATCTGGGTGATGGTTAAATTAAAATTTATATTTTTCTATTTACCTTTTTTCGAATCTTATTCCCACCTTGGTCAGAACTAAAATCAAGCTCAAAAGAATTATAACATGAACACCATAAATAATCACAAATATGTAGGATAGTAAATCATGCACAAAACACAAATATTCTAAATGGTTCACAACAAAGGGTTACATCCAAGGATCACACATCATTGATATTTCCATCTACCAAATTCCACTAATCTTCAAATTTTCTATGGATACAATGTTTTGGATATAGTCACTGCATTTCTATGTCACCACCCTCATAAGATTTTATGTTTCACTGCTAATCCATAAAGGAGAACTACCTCTTATTTACATCAACATGTTACTTCTATGAAGTTTTATACTCGTTTTATAGACTTATAGATATCTTCAATAGAGAAAATATATGATGGGTTCTCTCTATTGCGTACGAGACTCTGCATATAAAATAACTCTTGATTTGATGATTTCTGTCTTAACCTCCACAGAACTCTTCGTCTTCTGTAATGGATGATATTAACTCCTCAATGAGATACTTATGTCTTTTCTTCCACAACATAATCTTATCTACACTTCTCCAGATACAGGAAATTCTATATTGAAATTTTATAGGTTCTATATGTCTGCTTCCACTACCAAATATAATAAATGATACTACCTCTTATTATTCCTGGATCACTCTCAAATTCCATATGTACTCTTTGATCTCTATAATAACCACTAAATGAAATCATTTAAAAATACATACATTGTCTACATGAAAATACTATTCACTATAAAACCATATATGTCATGTATCACTTGGAATATAACCCCTAGAACATAACTGATGATGTATAGCATCATGCATGTATCTTATTTTATGTATCCCTATAAATGTAACACATCATATGATCTCAAGTGAGAGACTCCACTCACATGATTGTATTTCATAACTCCCAATACAAAACCCTTGAGCATGAGAATACTTATACCTAACAACAATAAATGTCCTGAAGTGAGTAAATGAGATGATTCACTTGATCCATGTGAATTAAATCACCATAAAAATTATATAAATTTATTCTACATAATAATTACATGAATCCATTCAACAATAACATTTTTATGGGGTAAATACATAGACCTAAATCCATTAGCGCCCAACCACCTTCAAAAATTATTCTAAACTAGATTAAACTCTAATGTTTGGTCGATCTTTCAAATGATATAAATAGCAGGTATTTGTAATGGTTTTCGATAAACATCGTCACTAGAAATTATGGCTTACGATTCATTCCACTGACCTAACAAATTCATACAACTTCCATGAGCATGAATTATCTATTTCATGTATCCATGTTTGAGTGCAGAAATCGTAGGAGGATACCACCTATGTCCACTAAAATAATCAACAACACGAGCCCATCCATATGAATCACATGACACTTTTGTGAATATGCACTAACAAAAATAAAGTGTATCATGATACATTTACATCTAAAATGGTGCCACTTCCTTTATTCAGTTATCATAAATCCAATTGGGAATCTATTTGAATATATGAACACCCTTCATGTGCATCACATGAAATAATTCACAATTTTCAATAGAAAAAATTGTCTATTACTTGATTATATGAAGGGTCTATTATGTCCAACATTACTCATGTTACATAATTTTTGTGATAACATTATCTAGTTAATTCACCCACAAGTGTTTTCTTGATTCCCTACCACATATATGGTTCACCTTCATCACAAAATCTAACTTTGTATGACCTATAGGAGTACATACTATCATGTAAATCTTACTCACTCATTCAATCACCTATAACTTAATGAAAAATTATAATACATTAATTCTTCTTATATGCTTTTGAATTTATTATTTAAAAAATAGTCTATTCTCCAAATTATAATGAATCCACACATGAATTATATTATTTCACCTTCACGCCATCATTAGTTCATCTTTATAATATTCAATGAATTTAATATCCTTCACATATTAGCTTCATTTGTGCTCTATATCCATAATATCAATCTTATATATATTTAGTATCTAGTTCTCTCCTAGCCAAGGGATATATATAGATCCCCCATAATCCATACATGATTGGAATTTCCCCAAATGTTTTTCATGTTCACCATAACCACATTTCATATATATTCTCTAGTTAATGAAAACAGATTAAATAGTAAATTTAGTTGTTTCCCCAAACAATGCATGATTGTTGAGACTATGTAGTTTGGTAATTAATTTTTATTAAAAATAATATTTTTCTTTTTAATAAATAGATTCTAGTTTTTTCTCCCCTATTACCTCTTTTTAGTTCACCCATATACCAGGATTACCCTATACTAGTTCTATCAACACTAATTTCCGTTATTATTGCATATGGTTCATTTGTTAGTGAAATATTAATGTTAGGTGTCAAATATTATTCCTCTCTCCCTTAATAATATTCATCTTACACCTATCCACTAATCACCCATGATGTAAATAATTTACGAAAACGTTTTTCTAGAATTTGAGAATTTGGTCTATATTATTTTTAAATTCCATTATATGGCCCAATATTATCATATTGTTGTGAATTACTACATTTTATTTAGTTTTTCGAAATGATTTTATGGCATTCACATTCATTGTGAAAAACTTATTTCTATGTTTATTTTTCATGATTTTCATAATAATAATTTATTTACAAAATATATAATTTGTATTTTGTGAAGATTTTATTTATTATTTAATAATCACATTCATTATCAAATAATTCTCATGTACATGTATAATAAATTCACGTGAATTACTTTCCTGGAATTTTTTTATATAACTAGATACATTTTAATATTTCATGATTGTAATCTAAAAAATATAAACTTCATAATTTTTATTCTAAAAAGGTAATTTAGCATTTTCAAATTCTATTTGAATGATTAACATTTGTTTATAACATAATGAATAATTTTTATATCATAAAATATTGTGATTCCAAAAATTTGGGGAGAGAATTATAGTAGATTTTTACAGAATAGAAACATTATTTATGGATTTTAAGAGGCTATTTGAATATGAGGAATTAATTTTGGTGGACATGGAACATTTTATACATGATTTATATATTATGAATTTGAATAATGTTGTAGGAATTGTTTGAGAATGTCTTGCGATATTTCCTGACTATTGATGTTTTTTCTATGACTACCGCTGATAGTTATTATTTCTCTGTAATAAATGGGTATGATTTCTCTCTAAACAGTGGAAGGAATATTATTAGGATTATATATATATATATAATTATATCATATTTACACATTTTTATTATAAAAATAAATGTATTTTATAGATCACAGTCTAAAGAAAAAATTAAAGAATAATGACTTATTCAATGATGATGACATAGTATCATTTTTAGAATACATGTTTCTAATATTCAAATAAAGTTGCATTGGATTTATTTTCTTATAATTCCTTAAATTTATTTTTTATACTTTATAAAAATACAAAAAATTTATTCTAAATGGTTCATTTTTCATGTAAATAACAATTTATTTTAAATAGACACATTAAGATTATTATTTTGAAGGAAATGTATAAAATATTTTGAGCTAGCACATAGGGTTTGATCTCACTCCCTATATAACGAAAACCAAAATTTTCATCTATAAATGTTACATCTTATTAGTTGAATATCATTACATTACTTTATGATCCCCCCTGGAGTTTTATATGTCTAGAATATTTGAGGACAAGGAAGCATAATGAACTGGTAAATATGATTTCTACAACATCTCCCACTATGTTCTTTATAACTAGAAATCCTCATAGACATATCATACTTAAAACCATTCGGGATATCTTAGGGACATAAAATATTATAAAGGGGGATCTTATATGATTAGTAAGGATAAACAAGGGAGATATCAATGATCATTTAAATAGAACACGTTAGTATGGAAATCAAAACATGATATTAACATTTGAAATACATACCCCACATATCATATTTCATAATAATCTTCCATGGAATAAACCATATTTGTTCAAAATACATTTATCCTAAAGAAATAAAATAATAAGATATTTAAAAGTTTAATTTTGGCATTATATAATTTCATAAATGAGTGGTGTAAATTGTGTAATAATAGTAATCATATAAATATTATGTCAATGCTACATACTAAGAAATTAATAATATGTTATTATTTTTATATCATCTGGGGTAACTACATTTAGCCTGATATAACCCCTCATGTACCATATGTTTCGGGATAATGATCACCACCTATAAATCCTTTGAGTTCCTAGAAATTATTAATTATATAATGCATATGCGAGATATATAATATTTTTACAATTAATCACATAAAAAATCTATTCATATTTATTCAAATATATCTTAAAAAAATTTCATAACTTTACATTTTGAAAATAAAATGGGATTCACTATTATTTTATAATCATAACATCGAACCATCGTGATAATTAATAAATATGGTATCACTAGATCGTATATCTAGTAAAGAATATGAAATATAAAGTTATGTAATAATGAATGAAAAATTCCATTAAACTATGAAATGAAAAAATATTGGGAATAATACCCGTTCATTTTTAACTCACTTTCATAAAATCTAAAAATCACAAAAATATTATAAAAAAAGTTATTTAAAAAACTCCTGGAAATAATTAATGGACACTTACAAGAATTTAGTGGAAATTAAAATGGGAAATTACATTCAACATGTTAATGTAAAAAATATATATCATTCAAATTTTTAATAAATAGTCAATAGTACATAATTCTAATTATAATATGAAGATTCCTTTTAATAAAAATTTAGAAAGTTAAACATGGATAAAAATGACTTTATAAATTCAGAGTATAAGAGTAAAAAAATCAAGAAAACATTTTGAGAAAACATATATATGGGGAATAATTATATTAGAGAAAATATTGAAATAATATTGGTTTTCATAAAAAAATTATGTTATTTTATTAATTACTTAAATAGGGTAAGATTATTTTAGAACTTGAAATCTACAAAAATAACTACATTAGATTAAAATACATTAGATTATTGAGAAATATATGATGGAATATCATAATCATAATCTAAATGATAAATAATATTCATAAATAATGGCATTTTAACATAATCTCTTACCCACTGTTTGACTTCTTCCGAAAGTACATTAACCATCCCTTCATTAAGAATCCTCTTTTAAAAAAATTTAATCCTTCAAGGCATGATCATTTGGAAGGATGAAAAGCACAAGTATTTTTTAATGGAAGCTGGGACGGTATTATGGAAAATATTTTTTGAGATAAAAGGATCAAGGTTTTATAAAGAAGAGAGATTATGGGTTCCTTTTAATAAGTAATGGGAGAGACACTCTTCGTATTTCTGAAAATATTAAAAAAATATAAAGTCATTCTAACTCCATATACATCCAATTCAATAGGGAATAGAAGACAAGGTAGGATGTGGTTTAAATCACATCCATGTATAAAATTTGGTCATTTGTAACTGGTGTTTTAGAGATTATCCTTTTATTTAACCCCATAGTTAACCAATTCTTACCCTAATCATTGTAATGATGCTTTCACACTAAAAGGGTTATAATATTACCCATATATAAAAATTAACTCATTAATGTCCATGGGATAATATTTTCAAACAATTATAATTCTAATTTTTATTTTGTGTGATTTTTATGGGTTTTAAATAATTCAATAATATATTTTTTTTCTTGAAATATCATTAATGTAAAATTTGACAATGTTCACATAATTTGAAATTGAAAACTAAATGAAATAAATGGAACGTCAATAAAAATATTCTTAAAATCCCAATGTTGTTATATTTATCTAAAAAAATCATATTACATTGAGATTCACCAAAATTATTTTATTTTTAATTTTGTAATCATTTATTTTAATTTTCTATTATTGGAATAAATAATGTGTTAGTGCTACATAATAATTTTATGTAATTATTAAATTACTAAAAATTAAAAATAAATAACTATGAAAAAAAATAAATATTCATCCAAATGAAAATTTAGAATACAAAATATCGTGTTTTTTCCTTATGTTAAAATTATAGAGATATTGAATCCTAGAGGGTGATATTTTGTATTTATTATATTATAAAATTAAATTAATGGTCATAATAAATGAAATATGGAACCAAATGGACATATATTAAATAATTATATATAAATGGTCCAACTCCATTCATATAATAGGATAATTACAAGTGTGGGGTTACTTTTGAGATAATATCATATTATTTTAAATCCAAATTAACCCATTAAACCATTAGCATGGTAAAAAGGTGTCATTTATTACTATTCAAAGTGACCATAAGTAAAATGGGTCACTTTACCAAGCATGAAACTCATGATTTCCAACATTTAATATATTTTTAGATATTCTATATCTATATATGCAACAAATTAATTTCATATAAAATCGAAAAACACAATGAAAAATGAATTTTTAGAAAAAAAACATTTTAAATATAAAAAAATTTCCATACAGAATAAAACCATAAAATTAATTTTAATGAACATATTTTGATTACTCATAATATAATAAAACTGATTTTAAATTTAAATCACTTTCAAATAAAATTTAACCTTGTAGATTCATGAATTAAAAATATTATTCTAAAAAAATCATCTTTTTCAGTAGTTATAAAAAATCAATCCATTATAAAAATTTAAAACAATTCACCATAAGAAAATTTTGAAATAACTATTTAAAAAACTGAAATTAATATCAAGGAGTTATAGAAATTAATGTACATCCCATTAAGAGATACATAGAACACATCATGAAATAGATAGTGGTTTGGAGGAAGAACCAAGAGATAAGTTACCATTACACAAATTTTTCTGATCCAAATAAATATCTTTATCCAAAAAAACTATTGTTATACAATTATTTCCATAGAAGGATTTATAAGGATATGTTTAAATTCATGAGTGAATGATATTTTTTTAAGAAAACATGACTAAAGAAATGTTCTTTTTATCGAAATATTATTAAAATCTTTCGAACATGATCTCAACATACCACCCACGGGTTTAATGGTTCTCTAAAATTTAAAATCTATATGAGGATAATGATATATAACGAAAATAAAATATATATCAAGAGCCTACAATTTGATTATACAAAATTCTCTGATAAATCTTCGATGTCAATCAGATATAGTAGAATTTGGTACTCCATGAAACCTTACCACTTCCATAATATATATTCTAGGAATCCAATCAATATAGAAATATTCTCTGATAACAATGACATTTTTTGAATCAGTAGGTTTCTCAAATAAAAACAAAATAACAATATATAATTTTTATGTTTTGGGGATTTTGAAAGAAAAAAACCATATTGATGTCTTCCAATTTACTTTCTAGTGTGATTAGTGGTTGTAACTTCCCCTTAGAAATTATATCTCTTATAATTAAACTACTGACATACCAATATATAATATACATACTATAAAATATCTCTTTTCATGTGGTTCCACCATAAATACTCTTTTATATTTCTATACATCTTCATTTTTCTTGGACAAACATAGAATTATGAAATACAAACCTTGTCTAATAAATCCTTATTCAAATATTTTATGGAAAAAACAAATCCATGGTTCTTTAACCATTTCAATTCCTCTTAATTATGGTTGACCATAGAAACATTTTGGACCATCTTCCATAGTTCCATATCATCTTTAAGTTCCTATTTAATCCTCACCTGGTTATATAGTGGAAAAATATTTTGAGAATGATAATATTTCTCTCCATCCAACATGATTTCTAGATCATTTAAAATTCAGATGTATTGGATCTTTTTTGTCCTATTCATTGATAATCAAGAATGATCCTTTTATATTATAGCATATTCCACCTTGTTTTGTATCCCAAAGTGGTAAGTTATTGATCAGTAATAATATTTATTTATATGTTACAATATTATCTTGAGAATATTAACTCTTTATGTGTGATTATATACATTAATATTTTATTATTAGTATATATATAAATGCTTTATCTAAAAACATAATTTTCAATATTTTAATGTTAAATTTCCAATAGGTAACTTCAAGTCATGAGATTAGAAATTTTTATAATGAATACTTAATTACCATGAGGCATTATCTATGGTCACAAAATTCTAGATGAGTGGAAATCCTAGTCCATTGATAAATGAATCATGATATATCAAAAACTGTAATACAATATAGGTTATTTTAAGTAAAAGTGTACTGAAATACCTTATCTTTAGATCCTTGAATTTTTCTTCACATACCTCTATTGAATTTATGAAGGATACCCTCCAAGTTATCTTATTTATTGGATTAGATAACTGTGAGAAATTATATACATAACATTAATAATATCCAAACAAAAGAATAAAAATATATATCACAGTCATAGTTTTTGGTGTAGGCTAATTTTTATTAACTTCCATCCTTGTTGGCTCCTCCAATACACCAATGCCTATGTTTTATTACCCAAAAATGATTTTTTTTTGTATCCAAAATTTTATATTTTATATTTTTTCCTATATATAATCATTCCTTAAGGCCTTCAACACAATCATCAAGTGATCTTTATACCATTCTTTCTTCATAGAATATATAATAATTCACCAATAAAGACTACCACAATCAGATAAAGGTAATATCTATTGAACGCATTCAATAAATAAATAATGATAGTAGGGAAATTAGTTAAACTAAATAGAATCACTATAAATTAATAGTGTCCATGTTTTTTATGAAATGATATCTTAGGTAAATATTCTTTTAGGACCCTCAATTATTGATATATAGAACAATGGTTAATCTTGGAAAATTACCGAACTATGAACATTTGATCAGGAAATCATCAATGTGGTGTAGAATATACTATTTCTTGATAGTGATCCTCTTATGTTATCAATAACAAATACATGTTCTGATTGATCTAAGTATCTTCTTAACAAAAATAATAGGTGAAAAAAGGTTATTAAACTGGACGAAGGAATCCCTTGCCCATATTCTGCCAAAATATCTTCTTCAATTATTGTAACTCAGAGAGGTCCATTTTTTAGGGATACATTGAAATAGTTATAGAACTTGCTATGAGTTCTATGGAAAAGTAAACATCATAATTTATATTTTGTGGAAGTCTCAGAAACTTCTCCAAATAAACATAAAGAGATATATACACAATAGGCATATTATATATATTAATTTTATATCTAACCATTAGAGAACAAAATCTATTGAATAGTAGTCAAGATGCATGGAATGGATGTGGTTTCCACCATATGTTCATATTTTTCATCACACTGATTAAGGATCAAATATTGGTTTAGAATATTCAACATGACTTCTCTAACATGATAATTTTCTTTGTATTTATATTTATGAATCCCAATACATATATAATATAACCTAAAATTCAACTAGAGGGAGAACAATGATATTTGGAGGAAGAACATTCCCAAAACCTTCAGCCAGAGAAGAATAATAGAATTGATATGTAACCATCATGCACGTATCTGTTCTCAATTATAATTGAACATCAAATCATTAGGATTTTACTCTGATACCCTTATCAAATTCTACTAATATAAATTTTTAGGTAGATACATAATCAAAAAGATCTAAATAGATCATTAGTGGATGGAAAGGGTAAATTTCACATACCCCACATAAAAAATAGTGATCACTTGGGAGTTTATTTTTTCCCTAGGATTATGAGGTTCATAATGTTTATCATTATTATTAATAATCATGTATAAATTTTTTTTTCAAATAATGAACATACTACTTTTATTTGAAGCAATGTTTAGTCGGTGGTACATTTTTTTGAACGTTCCCCCATCTAGAGATTACTACTACCCATCACTTTTACATTCAAATGAAGATTAACCATATTTTCAAACCTAAATCATTTATTATTTCCCTTAACAAAATTTCATCCACATAATTTCCACACCTCAACCAAATGGAGGGATCATGATATTTCATATATCATTTTAAATATTATAATTTACCTAAAATTCCATATTTCTTTTCATTTCAAAACCATGAGAGTGATGGGTAACACCAATCTAAATTTCTACCTTGGTAGGACAAAAAATGATTTCCTCATAACTAATATTCCTACATATGGATAACTACCTTCATAGAATTGAATTTATTCCACTGTATAATCGATCAATACAAATTTATTGTTCAGTGGTAATACATAATGATTTCCCCATAATTCATGTAAAATTTTCCTCATAGGTACAAATAGAATGATCATCTTTTTACATAAACTCACAAAACTCCTTCTCCATTTTAATCTGAATAACATATGGTATGTTATTGATAAAAAATTACATTATAATCACGTCCCACTCCATAGAGTTAATTTCATCCCATTTCCTTCTATTAATTATGTGTTACCAACATTGAACTACTTCCCCTTCCAGAAAATTGAGAAACAACTTGACATTTCCATGCATTCATTACTATAGTATAGGAAGTATCAGTTCAAGGGTACTAATCCATTTACCATAAAATTGTGCACTAATATACGTACAATAAGAATGTGGGTGATTAATCATGAAAGACCCAATATAAATTTGTTCTCCCTTTTCTCATTTAGAATATTAACATGATTCATGGATTGAGGATGTTGTGCAGGTAAAGTGATGTGATATTAAATCATATCTCCAATTTCATTTTGGTTACCAGGAGGAAAATCATTGTATTTTCCATTACATTAATCTTTAGAATTATTCATTTTTTTGCAAACCATTGTCTAAAAAAACAAATATTGTGTGAAATAATAACCATAGTGGGAAACAACATAATCTAGAAAAATCCAATATAGAATATTCTAATAAATTAACATTTTTAGTTGTTAATTTCACCTCAGATTTAAACTAGGTTATCTATGACAGTTACCAAAAAAATCAATTTTCTCTAATACATATTATTATATCCAGAGTTCTTAGAATTTTTTTTCTAATCCTAGTTTCAAAAGATAACTAAAAATATATATAATACTAACTCTTGGAACTCATACATTTCATATATAAATAAAAAATATTATTATTAAATAATCATTACATAACATTATGATCCAAAGAAGAATCATATAGTTCTAGTTCCCTTAAAAACCTGGAATCATAAACAATATGTTCAAAAATATTATTCATATCTTCCACTATGATTTTCAAAACTATCAACCTTCCTATACATATACTACTGAATACCATTCTACATAACCTGTGAAATGAAAACATAATAATGGGTGAAATTAGTTTCTTAGTAAGGCTAAATAAGGGAGGTAACAATTTTGATTTAAACATAAAATTATTATAATGGTATGATAACATGATCTTATAATTTGAAAACTATACCTTGTATAACATAGATCATAATATTGATTCATTTTATTAAATAAGAAAGTTCATAAGACATTATTCAAAATGGAATCCAAGAAGACATGCCATAAGAGAATAAATTGGGCATGAAATCGTATCAAAAAAGAGAGGAATAAACTATGCCATAATCATATACATTTAAATCTAATGTAAATGATACCAACCAAGACATTAATTATTTTTTAGGATTGGGATAACACTCTAGGTACCTATTTCGGGCATGGGATAACCACCACTGTAACATATTTTTCAATATAGAAATAAACTCCCATATACACTTTGAGTGCATAGGCAATAGTATTTACCTAATGTATCATATTGATATGTAATTCCTTCCCACAAATCGCATAATACTAAATCCATTCATATGTATTATATAAGATATCAAAACATTCATCACAAATTAAATTGTGGAAAAGAAACGTGGTTTCATTGATATTTTATCATCATAAACTCAATCATTCCATGAAAAGAATAAATGAGGTATAATTAGATCATATACAAAATATATAATTAGTAATCTAAAGGTATTTTATCTTGGAAGAAAATTTCAATTGATTATTTTCTTGAATACTTCAAGAGGGAAAATACCTTTTTTTAACTCACTCATTAAAATAAGAAAAAATTTAAAATATGAAGGATAAAAATTATTTTAAAAATTCACACAAACATTAAATATAAGAACCAAATCAATGATTTTTCTCGATGGAAGAGAATTCCATTTATTATGTGTCTGAAAAAAATAGATCTACCACATTTCCAATAAATTGTGAAAATACCCACTTTGAAAAATGACCAGAAGATTCCTCATAAACAATTTTGTAAAATGTCTAACCTGGGTAAGAATAAATTTAAAAAATAAAATTATAATTTTAAATACATATTTAATTTTTTATAGAAAATAAGGATATGGATGGAAAATTATTTTATATCAATAATATAAATAGTTTATGTTCTCTTTATAAATTTTCTTTTGATCATTAGAGTAATTAAAGAGAGAAAAATAAATGGAGAACATATAATATCAATAAATAACTATAATAAAAGATAATAAATGAATTTATTGATATATAGATCATGAAATTTCAATATAGAAATCCTAAAAAATTACCTCATAAATAATTATATTTTAATTGAATACCATGAGTTAACTTTGACTTTCTTTGATGTCAATTTAACCTTATCTTGGTTGAGAATACTATTGTGGATTACATATTAATCCTTGAAGATACGGAATTTCGAAAAAATAATCTAGAATGTGTTTATGGAATCATGTATGGTTTTATTAGAAGTATTCTCTATGTTAAAACTCTCAAAGTGTTGTTAATAAGAAAATGTGGATGTACCCTTTTATAAGGGAGTGGAATGGCACTCTTGTAAATTAATAAAAGATTAAATTATATTAAACTCATTCTAAACAAAATTTGTTCGAATGACCCAATATTCAATGATAATGTTGGACTTGGTTTAAATGTTATCGACAAATAAAATTTGGATAGGTTTAAGTAATTTCTAAACCATATCGTTTTGTTCAACTCCATAATTAACAAATTTGAATAATAATCACAGTAATAACATTTTCACCCTTAAAGGGTTATTATTTTATAAGGTTATAATTAGCCCATAAATGTACAAGGTATTAAATTTAAAAAAAAAATAATTGTCTTCTTGGATTATTTTTATGATTTATTTAATAATATAATAATATAGTACTTTTCATAGAATATCATTAATGTCACTGTTTCCACTATTCAAACATTTTTATACTAAAAAACTACCTGAATGTAATGGAATTAAAATTAAAACCTTTTAGATATCCATAAAATGTTATATTTATCGGTAAAATTTCTCTAACACTAAAAATTCCGAATTTATATTATTTTAATATGTTTATATTAATTTTTTGTTATGATAATTGAGTAAATATTATGTCCTTTTTGTGTAATAATTTAAGGTAATGAATAAATTACTAAAATATAATATATAAATTATAATAAAAAGAAATATCAATTATTAATTAAAATTTATATTTATTTCGAGAAATATTCTCCTTTTATCATTTTTAGGAAGGCTAGAGATATTAAAGTCAAAAGAGTGATATTTTATCATTATACATGACTTAAATTAATATCAAGTTACCTGTAAAACAAATATAGAACCAAGTAGAAATTTATTTGATACCTTGACGGAAATGGAAAGAATATAATCATAAAACTGGATAAATTCAAGTCATAGGTTAATTTTGAGACCTTATCATATTATTTTAAACCCTATTTTACTAATTTTAACATAATCAGGATAATAAAATTTTCATATCATTGTTATTCATAGTAACCCAGAAATAAAAGGGTTATATTTACAAAATTTGGACGTCCTGTTCGGAAATTTTGAACCCATGTTGAAATATTCAATATCTAAAAAATCCATAAATTTATTTTAGATTAAAACACAACATAAAATGAAAAAAAAAATTTATAAAAATACCTTTTTAATTATTACATAAATCATTATTTTTTTTCAAATAAATGTTGGATGTGGCCACTAGCACAGAAAAATAGCATAGGGGACCCTTAAAGAGGGTAGAAGTGGTGCAAGCCAAGAGTATCGCCCAGGGAAAAACCATAAAAATCATGGGAAGTAACCCCTATCTATCATAGTCAATGTGTGGCTCTTCTAGTCTCCCCAAGAATGTGAGCACATCTGCAAAAAAATTGGATTCCCTCCAAATGTGGTGGAAAAACTAACCATGTCTTGTCTCCAGAGATAATCTTCTGACCAAGTAACATAAGTTCCAAGGTACCTCACACGTCCCTTTGATTTTCTTCACCAAAGCCTTAGAATTAGACTCCATTTAATAAACCTTCAAGCCCAACCTCCTAAAAACAGTGAGACACAAGAGGAGATACATCATTTCCACCCCTACAGAGTTTCCCAGCCCATAGAAAGAACTGAACCCCACCAAGACTAACCCACATGAGTCACGAAGTATACCCCTGCCTCTCATGATCCCATTCCTCCAAGATCTATCCACATTAATTTTGAAAACATACCAGACTGATGTAAAATCAGTAATTATCCCGTGGTTTTTTTCCTCCCAAAGAGTCCAATAGATTGATGAATGAATAAATGTCCAAAAAATGCTCTCCATCTCATTTAACCCAACCCCATTAAACCAAGAGGTCATAAAATAATTGAAGGAAGGTTGGCGGTAAATACAACGAAGATGAGTGGAAATAATGGACTAAAGACAATAATCCAGTTCACTCTAAAAAAGGTGGGATGTTGACTTTGTCTGTGGATTCTCAAAGCACAACATGTAGAAAGAAAATGATATTCTTTTTAATTGAATACCCTCATCAGTCAGAAGTACCAAATTTATGATCATCCAAATGAGAATGTTCTTTTAGGTATATATTTGCACCACTCCCGCAAGGACGACTCATCCAGGATCCCGTCTGCAGGCTGCAACCTTCTAAAATCCCAGTTAGAGAACTTTCCTGAGACCCACAAAAAGTTGATGTCACCTCTTCCAATTACTGATTATGATTCTCCATGAAGAACCCCCAAATGTGAGAACATGAACATTGCGAGTGGATAGAATCTCGAACTATGGGGCACAAAGGTCTCACAATTCACCCTATATCTTTCCTTGAAGAATGTTTACCATATAGAACCCCTAGAAATAATATCCCAAGACATCCATTCCTCATGTTCCTAGATGGTATCAAAACATTTATGGATCCCCACCCACACTTGTCAAAAGGGCTTGCCAAATGTCCCTAATATGCCCAATAATAATTCATAACTTGGATGGCATCCAAACGAAAATCCATGAAAAATTTCAGCATCATTGAAATAACTCCCATAGAAGGGTTAATGATGGATAAGATATTTATATATATGTACTTGAGAACAATATTTATCATGGTGAATCTCCCCCAAACAAAAGAAACTTACATTTCTAATTGATGATCCTTCTCAGAATTCTATTTATTAAATCATCAAAGAAGTGGATATTGATCCGTCCGTATGATATTGGAATACCAAGGTATATCCTCAGAAATTGTCTCCCTTGAGTTTGTGGTATCTCTTGAACGCATCTAAAAGGACGACCTGGGCATTTTTTAGATATAAAATTAAAAATATTCATATAGGTGATGCCTTTTCCACTCATGTATTCATATGAGGGAATGATTTCCATGATTTCATGTAGGAACCTCCTCCTCCCATTTATGAAAACCAAGATGCCATCAATGAACATGAGGTGAGAAGTTCCTTCCGAGACACCTTGAGAAATAAAAGGAGACAATATTCCCTCTTCGAGTCCTCTATATATGTTCTGGAAGAGTGAATCATGTTCTAAAATGAATAGTGTAGGCGAAAAGGTATTTCCATGAAGAACACCATAGACCATTTTGAAGAAACCAAAATACATCCCCATAATGAAATTGACATCCAAATAGAAGAATAGGACCTGAAACATAGGTCACAAAACCATTCCTTGAAGCCCATCTTCATCATCACCCAAATAATGAAGCTTCATTACATAGTTTCATAATCCTTCACCATATCCACCCAAAATGACATTTGAAATAATTTCATTCTTGTTAATAACATTGAACAACTCATTTGTAATTCCCACCACCCCTCGGATTCTCCTACCTTGAACAAAGCCAAACTTATCTATCGAAACCAGCATTGGAATCACACTACATATCCTTCATTATATGAGACTATAAAGGATCTTTTAGGACACATTACATAGGAAAATAGACCTATAGTGATTGAGGATAGAGGGATCATTGATTTTTGGAATAATAACCATCCTGGAGGCGTAAATTCTCATGTTGAGGGTGCCACCATGGATGTTTTTCTGGAAGACCTCTACCACATGGGTACCGACAATATTCCATAAAGGAAAATAAAATTCCCCCAGTAATCCATCCATTAATGGATCACTATATTGAGATATCATACTGATCGAATCATTGATTTCTTTTAAAAACAGTGTTGACATCAGTTGTGTTTTTTAGGCCCCTCCACCACCTGTGGAATACAACACAAGAAGGTTTCGTCCCCCTCCACATCACACAGGTTATCATTCCTAGTGGTCTTCCCTCTACCTAGAATATTTTCAAAGTGATCCCTATCCATATGGGTAGCAATCCCCACATCATACGTACACACCTGATTACCATGTTTGAGGTTGAGTCTCAGGATATTTTGTCCCTTAAACATTAAAGAAATAGATAATTATTCCGGTCATCCTCTTAAATCCATTAAACCAAAGACCATTTCTTATAAGACCTTTCAATTTCATGTGTTTTCTCTGTAAAAAAAATTTGTATATAAAAAATAACTGCAAACCTACTCTAATTATATTTGGATTTCAAATTCCCCTCCAACATATCAATATCCTATTGATTTGTATTCACTCCCATTAGATCCTATGGTCTATTGGACAACCGTGGTTGTATATATTTTTTATTTTTTTCAGACTATTTTTAAGACCACTCTATGATCACCCAGATTCCTCTTTCTATAAAAAGTATATCAACATGTGCATGAAACCCTCCTCCCAGTGCTAGTTAATAGAATAATATATAGAATTATCCCCAAGAGGCTCCCCAAAAATATCCACCATAAATAGACCACGATGAGAGAGGGAATGAGATAAATGGGTGAGCAAGGCCTGATAGAAGGAATCCATTCCCTGGTGGTTTGAATGGCACATGTCCAGGTTACTCTAGATATGATTGGTACCCCTACTGTTGTTGCTCCAGATATATTTGTTAGAGATTAAACACATTTATAGAAGACCCATTGTAGAAAGGGAGGATTGTAAGTCCTGCATATGACTGGTAACATAAGAACAACACCCATTTTCTTATATGGGTCAACAATTGAGTTGAGAAACCCCCCACCACTAACTAAATAAGGCTGACCATTTGGAAGGATATTAAGGAAATCTAGTGGTAAATCCTCATTGGTGCCTATGTATAGGCATAATTGAAACAAAAATAATAACCTCACTCCCTCCATAAGAAAACATCATATTGATGCACTGGCTCATCTGGCTTGTCACCTCAACTTGAACATTTCTCTTCTAGTAAATCCAAATATGACTCTTGCCTAGATATCAATGCCATAATCTAAATAATCATATCTTCCTAGAGTGGGACTGGAGTTTACAAGGATTTTTTTGGGTTCCAGGAATATTGGGATGGAGGAGTGATGTTTCGTAGATTCTGAGGCCATAATGGTGAATTTCTCTTCATCCCAAAGCCCCGGGTATTCCATATAATCATGGATAACATCTGACATGGGATATAATGGCCTTTTGGCTAGAGAAACTGTATAATTTAGTGGAAAGAGACAAATCGGTATTTATGGATTTAGATTAGGGGATCTGTCCAAAAACTCCATCCCATAGGGAAACTTTTGGTGAGAAGATATAATTTTACTCTAACAGATCTAATTATACTTTTAAATAATTTTGAAATAAAATGTATCTTTGTAAATTATTTAAAAAAACATGATTTTCAGTAATAATTAATATTTTTTAATACTAATAAAAATCATGGCTTTTGTAAAATTATCAATAATAATCACTAATAAATTTTTAGATTATTATTAAAAAAGAGAAACTTGTTTTTTAAGATATATTATCTAAACGTTGTTGGAAATTAATAATATTATATTCTAATAAAAAGAAAAATTTACTATTTTTCCCACAAAGGTATTTGTTGATGCATATAAAAACTTTTATACAAAATTTAGTATTTATGTATGCACTTTATCAAACGTAAATACAAATAATTTTCAAAATTCATTTCTTCCATTTCATTTTAAAAATTTAATGTCTAGGTAATAACATTATACAACATTACAATTCATTAAGACTCGAGTTTTTGTGTATCGTAAGCTATCAAAAAAATATATTTACAGATAACTATTTCATAAAATCTTAGGGTCTTACACAATATAAACATGTAGTTGTATATATAGTTGTGTCTATTCATGTAACTCGTAAATTTAAGGAACAAATATTGTTTTTTTATGTATCGATGATACTTTTTAAATAATAAAACTGTGTTTGATAGCATTTATGATATGAAACAACAAACCCAAACAATCATTGATTATTTAAATATGACCATTTCAACCAATCCATCATATTTTATGATATTATTAGGATTAAATACTTTATGACATATATATATATCCTAAAAATAAAAATAAATTCTCATTAAATAATTAATAAAAATTATTGTAATCCCTTTTGGTTCTTCAAAATATGTTTTCATAAAAATGATTTTTATTTATTTTTATATTTTTTATAACAGTTTAATAGAATATATGGTAAATTTATATATTAAAAGTCTACATTATTATATCATCATATAATAATTAAATTTTGGTAATTTTTTTTGGATTTCAGAAAATATAGATTTTCCAGTGAATAGTGAGTACCCATTTTTTATGTAAAATTGTCATTTATTTGGATAAATTAATTAACATAAAATTAAAATTATTATTTTAAATTTCTTTAAAGGTAACATATTTATTATATAATTATATCTATTTACTTTAAATCATATTTACACTAGATTTTAATATAAGTTTATCTTTAAGAGTAAGCACGTATTTATCTGTAAATTATTTTAAAATGCATAATGTATCTCCATTATAGTTAGTTAAAATAAAACCTAATGGGAAATGATATTAATTATTTGTTTATATTATATATATATTTGTTAATTTAAATTAATATAATTAATATTACTAGTTTTATAGTAAAATTGAAATGACCCAATCGAAAAAATGAATTTTTGAGCAAACTTCGTTCTATTGTTCTTGTAGGTTTTATAACAATTTGAATTATTCCATATCAATTAATTAAATTTGATAAAATTTAATTCATATTTTTAATCATAATATGTTATATTTGGTATTGTGTTTAACTTATTTTTTTGAAAAATATTATTCGTAGCTGTTGTAACTGTAAATTACTACAGTAAAAAAGAATAGTGTTTAAATAATGGTTGAAATAATTTGATAAGAACGCTAAAAAAGTAATCCTAATAGTACGAATATTTATATTTTACTATCAATGGAATAATGAATAAATTTTTGGTTGTTACTTTATAAATTATTCAATAATGATTTTGTATAAAAATTAGATAAATCCCAACTTGTATTTTTCTATAATATGCAATTTCTATTAATAAAATATATTATAAATAATTAAAGAATTTAAAAATGAAAAAAATAAAATAATTTTATTCATATTAAATTAAAATTATAATATATTTATTATGATGTCAAAAATAATTTTTATAGGGGTTCGAATACTGTTGTTGTCAAAAATACCACTATTTATTGATAAAAGTAAATTCATATTTTAATAGTAAAAATTAGAATATTTATATAATTATTTGGTTAAAATAGATATTATTTTTTGAATAAGAACATAAAAATTATCCAATGGAGAATTTATAATATTTTATGAGAAAGTCAAATTTTTTGTAAAAAAATTAAATTTCGTATAAATATACATTGTGTATTTCTGATATAATAATGACACATAGTTATTTAATAAATACTATTAAGGATATCAATGAGAAATTATAATTTTTTACTTTAAAATAAAGTGATTTTATGTTTTTTTATTTAATTTATAAAGACTTCATGAATCCCCAAACCCTATAATATATTTTAATTTTTTAAAATCATTTCTTTAAGAGGATGACTCACCTCAACAACACCATGGGTAATATATTATTAATATAGGCTCTTTTAATTATTAAAAGAATTGTATTCTCTCACATTTTGGGGAAATAATTGGAAAACCCAATGAAAGGTTTGTGGTTTTGGAAATTTTATTATTTAGTGTCCAAAACCTGAGTATGAGAAATAAAAAATAAATCTCGACTAATTTTATATAAAAACCCACACAATCTCCCATTTATCTTAACATAAAATCCTTGTATCATATCCTTACTATAAAACACGCTTTATAATGTTTTACCATGGTTTCCCCAAGCTCTCATTAAGTTCCTCCCAAGCATTTGAAGTTGCACTCATAAGGTAATAGATCTCCTCTCCCTCCCCATTATTAAGAAATATTCTTCATTTTATAAGCTTTTATATTCAATACCTAATGTGGAGATATGTTTTCCACATTTCATATAATTCCCTTATTCCTTATAAGTGATGATATACCACTTTCACTATTATTAATACCTCCCATGAATCTTTTTTCTCCCTTGTTCGGTAGCCAAAATTTCACTTCTGGATTCCACACCATCAAATGTGAAGTGAATACCCATACCCAGTTCCTATAATGGGTGTTCCCTTTATGAACATTTAACCATATAATTTAGGAATTACTTTTATTTATTCCAAAGTACTTGATCATGGAATAAAATTTGATGAAATATGGTTACATGATATATGATCTATATAGCACACTTAATCATGAGAATGAAATTAAAGTGATGGGGTCACCCAACATTATATATCACTCCAATGAATTGGGTAATGTTTAGTCTCAGAAGACTTTATGTTAGTAAATTGAGTAAACCTAATGTTTTTATGATACTTCTTCTATCATGATGTCTTGTTAGTGATCTTTGACCTATATTTACAATGCAGTGTTTTATGTTATTTCAACATTTTAATGTTTCTTTTATGTAATTATTCTCTAACATACCTCATTGTTCATTTTTATGGTTCTTACTCCATTTATACCCCACTTATATCACTTTTTTCCAATAAGCACTAATTTTTTCATGTTATTACATGTTTATTTAATTACTGGGCTTTATCGCTCACCCATTTCTTATGTATGTCTGTATGTTAACCCATGTCGGTTAATGTTCATGGATGTAAAGGTAGTTTTTAATAAAGATGATGTATTTAATGTTCTATTTTTTTATGTAATGTACTTAATTGAGAGAAAATCAGGCTTAACATACATGGATATTACATCATTTTAGATCAATATTTAGTATATCACAAAAATAGATACCCAAGGACCGTAATAGATTAATGTATGGAAACATGGGGAAAAATATTCTATCCAAATGAAAGATCTAAAACATCTACCATAAATATCTGCACATTTACCACTTCTACCTAAAACATTTCTTCATACCATGGGGATAAGAAACTTATGAAAGGGGTGATCTTGGATTTTTAGTAAGGGTGACTAAAGGAAATGCATAAGAATAACATAAATAAAAATTTACAGAACATGAGCATTACTTTTGAAGATCATGCCATGCATATTAGAGAACATAGTAAAGAATGCAAGTTCATAAGACATAAATATTAAGGAAATAAATAACATATGACAAATAAGTATTAGATATAAAAACACATGGAATTTGGGGCATGGAAATTGGGTTATAAGATTATGAAACAGTATATATAGAAATTGGTTATGTCATTAATTTAAGGACAATAAATCATACCACAACATCAACTTGTGGACATGAAACATGGTCCATGCATAACATTATGAACATGTAATCAAGTTCATTCATAAGATTATGTACATAAAAAGTCCATATATAACATTGTGAATGTATAATTAGGCTCACACATTATTTAATGGACATGAAACCATGTCCTTGCAGAACATTGTGAACATGAAATCTGGTTCACGCATAACATTTTAAACATGTAATCAGGTTCCCTCATAAAATTATGTAAATTCTACTAGGTAAATTCATAACATTGTTAAAATTTAATAAGGTTCACTCAAAAACATTTATGAAGATGTAATCAGGTTCATGCATAACATTGCAAACATGTAATCCGGTTCACACATAACATTTATAATCATGATTTATCTATCATTACCCAATGAATTAGAGAGAGATATAGGTCTGACCCATCTCATAATAAATTCATTCATTCATGTGATATAAGATAATTAAAATATTCATTATATCATGAAACTTAAAAAGTAATAAGTTTTATAAACATCAAATCATAACCTATAAAATGAAATGAATATCCTTAATAATTTGTCACATCATAAACTATTGAAAATAGATAAGTTTTCTAACCATTTCATCATAGTATAACTCGTAAAATGAATATGGATTCATAAAAATGTAACTCATGGAAATGAAATGGATTTCATAAACATATAACCCATGGAAGAGAAACGAGATTGCTAAAGATCAAAAGATTAAGCATTAACCATCTATAGAATGGACATGAATTAAACCGTAACTTAATTTCGTTGAATGTAATTAGAATACTCAACATATGTCATCTTAGATAGAATATAATTTTTAAACATATTTTAAAAATATTTCATAATGAAAATATCCTTTCTTGTTTGAAAAATAATCCATTATAAAATAAAACATTTTAAAGACATTTTTTCTTTGAAATAAACATTGAAAAAATATAATGGATGCTTTGAAAATAATAAAACATTTAAAAAACATTTTCCAAGAAAATGATCTTCAAGTATATTTCGAAAACATTTTTGAAAGAATTTTAAAAAACATGGTTTTTGAATACATTAGATTTTCGACCAAAAAGAGAGATGGTCATATTTTACATAAAAAGATCATCTTAAATAAAAAAGGGAGAAAAAGTGGTACTAAAACAAGAGGATATATTTAATAAATATTGATTAATGAAACTCATGAGTTTTCATGAGATGTGGATAATAGTATTTCATCATAGGAATCATAAACATAAACAATCATGAAAAGCGATGAGATTGTCTCAATATACCCTTATTACAAGGTAACATGGGATCATACTTGCTATGTAAGGAAAAGAAATTACAAAAAGCATTAAATTAAATTAAAATATTTGTCTTCATGATAATACATGTAAAATGGGAGTATATTCCCTTAACAAATTAGTGTGGGAGCATAACAAAACATGAGTATCAATGAAGGAAAATTGAGAGAAAACATTTTTTACAGATTGTGTAAATTTTGGAACTTAAAACACATGAAATGGTGATAATAAAATGCATATGTGAGTACCAATAAATTTAGTTATAATATTTATAGAATGCAGTAATTTTATTTACATACACTACACAAAATTTATGTGTGGCGAACATAACATGTATCATAAGAAAATTAAAATTGAGATTAAATCTGATTACCTTGTGTCATGGATCTCTTCATACTCAAACAAGAATCCTGTATAATAAATGCAAGTTTTTTAAAAATCATTCAAAGCATAATATTCTTAAATCTATTAAAATATATGGTTTTATTATGACATTATATTACCCTCTTGTTAATGATACTATGTTAAATATTAACTTCAGGTAATATTCGCTTTGTTCTTCACATGTGTCATAATTTTTAATATCATTGGTCATTATACCTATATAATGATTACATAGTATATAAAATGATATAAATATCAGCTATATAAGTTATATTTATATTATAATATTTTATATCATAATTAAGTATGAAATGGAATACACCGTTTAGTCGGAAGGCAAGCTTTATATACGCATGAACGTTGTTTCTGTTTTTATTGTCACATTGAAAGAAAGTATGTAAAGGACATACGTATATATATATATATATATTTATATATTTATTTATATATATATATATATATGTATATATATATCATTATTATAATATATTTACTATATCATATATATAATATATGTTCATTAAACCCATCTTTAATACATTATATTTTGTGTGTGAATGACTCACATTGCTTTGAGGGAGAGGTAGTCCACACTTCTTCAAACAATATTATAATATTACAACTAAATGTTAATAAACATTTATTTTTTCTAAAAAACAATATGTATATATAAATATATAATTATTATTAAATATAAAATATATAAATAGATTGAAAATCACTATGGTCACCATGATTAGTTGGAAATAATAAATGAACGATCATCGTTTCGTGAGGCGGGGGTTCATCATACATAGAAACAGAATGTTTGATATCCATTAGATGGAGGTGTGTTTAAGTTTAGGTATAAAAATTTGAACAAAAAAATCCTATTATATGTAGGATAATTCTATTGTTACAAAATAATGGAATAAATATAGTGGAGGGGTGATGAAGGTAAATAAATGAAAGGAGTTTGACAGAAGGCGTTACCTCTAAATCGGGTAAATCCATTGGTTTGTGCCAAACATATTCCCTGAGAAGCGTTCTTCCCAAAGGGTGGATTAAAGGTTGATGGGAGGATTTTTGGGAAGATAATTGGGTAGAAATTGTCGGAGTTTAATATTCTTGAGTTGTTAAAAAATGGGTAGATGTGGTTGCCTTTTGAATGGAAT
Source organism: Viscum album (assembly GCA_963277665.1). Classification (NCBI taxonomy): domain Eukaryota; kingdom Viridiplantae; phylum Streptophyta; class Magnoliopsida; order Santalales; family Viscaceae; genus Viscum; species Viscum album. Next base: position 791,835,490 of record OY728166.1, read on the forward strand.
GAAAATGACTCACTTGGAATCTTTAGAAACAATTTAGGTGTGTTCATGTCCCTACCAAATAAAAATCATAAAAAACCGATTAAAATAAATATTTGAAGTTTAGTGTACTATATATGGACATAAAATGTGTTTATATATAGGTTTATAGGTCATGTGGGCCATTAATGGTAAGGTTTTGTCCCAATTTTAGATTAATTTGGGCTTAACTACTGTGATTTATTTTAATCACTTTTACTAATCATTTTTTCCAAAAATTATCATGGTATTTTTAAAATATAAATATTAGAATAAATAAAATTTTGTATTTTATATTTTCTCAATTCAAATAACACAAGTGAAAAAAAATTAATATTAGTGTTAATCATGTAGATGGGACGAAATAACTGGGTTTTAATGTAGGAAAATGTTCTAAAGATTATAAAGGTTTTATATTCATTTTCAACGAAAAATTTATTACAATCAATTAAATAGTATTAATGTATGTAATATTTATCTAATGTGAAATTAAAAAAATTAATAATAGAATTTATAATAATTAATTAATTTGAAGAAATGCAGTTTCAAATAAAAGCAGTATTGTTTCACTATTCATAAAAAAATGATGTTTCTCAGAAAAATCCCAAAAATTCTCCCTAAGATTATTTCATCATTGTTAATTCTAAAATTATGTTTATTTTAACAAATTAAATTTATTAATTTGTCTAAAATTAATTTTACTATCAAAATTGGTTCATTCAAGAAAATGATATTTTTAACTAGTAAGGACATTAAAAAAGTATTATCTTTCATTATTAATTTGTTTTATTTATATAAATAGATTAAAAATTATTTAAAAATTATTTATTATAATTCCTATATTAATGTTAATGTTTATGTTATAATTATCTCATTTATATAAGTAAATAAATAAATAAATATGATTCATAGAAACTCAGTGTTGCGTGCACTATAAGACAAGTCAATATTGCATGTAATATATATCCATTCATATTCCAAGCCAGTGTTACATGTAACATACTTGAAGTTGGTTTTGTGTGTATGGAACTCCAATTCAGTGTTGCATTTAACACATTCAATGTTGGTGTTGCGGGCAGCACAATTCAATTCGTTATTGCTTGCAGCAATATCCAATTCTGTATTGTGTGTAGCATAATCCAATTCAGTATTATATGTGAAATGAAGGATTAACATAGTATATATATATATATAAGAACAACTTATTGTGTACTCTGAAACAAAACATATCGAAATATTAAATTATTTTGAATAAAATTCACAAAATCTCATGGTTTTACATACTACACCATTAAAATGGATTTCACCCATGAAATTAATTTGGGTTATAAAAGGTTTTAATATGTTATTGTTTCATTCCTAGAAACCAAAATCATAGAATTTTACACTAAAAAATACCTTAAAAAGTTAATGTTTGAAGCATAATAGTTACACAATGAAACATGTAACTGTGTGTCCACATATGATAACATAGGTTTAGATTGAATATTGGATATAGAGGAAAAGAGAAAATATTTAAAGGGAGTTATTGAGGTTATCAATCAATAATAAGTGATTGATCGATTAAATGATGAGGGACTCAACGTCATAAATCTTTGGTGGTTCTAGAAACCTTCGGTTCAATAGAATTTATTTTATTAGGAGAACAATTGTTTTATCATTATATTATCATTTATTAATGATATATGATGACCAATAATATAAGGAAATATACTTACTTTTTTTATCCCCTTCTTTATAGAAAATCCCAACATTTGGATATGTCGGGATAGATTTCTACTTCATATCTACACTAAGAAATGAATCAAAAATATGTTTTTTTGTACTAATAGATCATAATATCCATGATAATTCCACCCATCTATTTCATGTACCATCAACCCAAATAGGTAATATAATATGAATAATTCCTCATTTTTTTAGATAATAAAATATCCATAAAACATTTATTGGAATATTGAATTAAATATTCAATAAATGGTTAACCATAAAATCATTTTGAAATAGGAAAATCCAAAACATTAGAAAGATATTCATCAAATAATCTTCAAATTGATTTCCATGTATATCATAATGAATCACATGGGTTTTCACTTTCTAAATATGTTAATACACTCATCGTATATTCCCTTGAAACATGGTTACTAACTCAATTATCATAAATCCTTTTGGAAAAAATGCATGCTTTCTTATACCAAAGGTTACATGTTATATTACTTAAATAAAAGATGTTGTAAAAATCATCCAAGATGATTTAAAAATATTTTTCAAGAAATCAATAATGAAATCCATAGTAATCATTATTATCCAATTCTCTTTATCCAAATAAATAACATCATTATCCAAGAGAAAATGATTTTATTAAAAAACATGGTAACATTATGTTATTCCTTCCCAAAAGAAAGATATAACTTTTATAATTATTTATCACCATCAAACATATACTTTTAAATCCTTAAAGAGAATTATACTTAAAATACTTATCTAATTCACGATTCATTTAAAATAATCATTGAATTCCAAAATATAAGTACATCATTCATCCAACATTATTCTTAAACCATTACTAATTCTTTGCCAACATATTCCATAGTAAACCCTTCCAAGAATTATAAATATGAATCTTGTATTAAGGTTCGTCAACCTCAATCTAATAATGATTCTGAGGATCATTGTAAACAATATTGGTCTAACCTCACATACCTTTCACAAGTCATTTGTGATCACTTTAACTTCAGAATTATAACCAACACTTCTACCACCTTAATGATTCTATTTTTCAGCTTTCCACTGGGGAAATTTTAATTTCATAGTTCCCATACATTTAAAATATGATAAATTCAATTTTAACTTTGTTCCTTATAGTTTTCTCTATTTACATAAACCATGAATAATGAGGTGAGTACCACATACTATAGAAGGAAACAACATAACCATGAAAATAATTACTTATAGGATATCTAAATCATGAGAACTACCTTTTTAATTGATGGAAACATAGGTTTATCCAAGGTTTTTTATAGTCAACTTGTATTTAAATACTTCATGATGGTTTTTGAAGATTTGGTGAATTCTCAAAGCATATCTCTATAGAGTTTCCAACCATGTGTGAAACAAGGCCCATTGTTGTATACCAGATTACCCTGAGTCAGACTCAGATTGTTTTATAATAGTTTTCCCCTGAGGATCATTTGTTCCAGATCCACATCAACTTATATTATCCATACATGGGTGTATTACAAGGAACCCACTTACTCTATCCATTACCTTAATTGTTGGACATTTTTGTAAATTATAACTCATCCTTATACAAATCCTTAGATACTTCCCTGAACATATACGTATAAATATACCTAGGGACCTCTATATGTTTTTCTAATCCTAGTTTCAAATGGTTGAAAAAACTATTCCATTGATACCATCAATAGAGACCTAGGAAAAACATACATAGATATTACATCCTTTTAGATGAATATTTTTTATATTACAAAAAAACATGCTCGAGAACCTTCATAGTTTAGTTTATTTTGAAACATGAAAACAAAATCATCTATAATAGTGAAACATCTTCATCATCTCCCATAAATATCTACTCCTTTTGTAATTCTACATAAATCATTTCTTCATACCTAGGGGAAAGGAAAGATAGGAAAGTGGTGACGTCAAATTCTCTGTATTGGTATGTAAATGAAATGCATAAGCATAACATAAACCGAATGGTATGGAACCTAATCATAACATTTAGATCATGCCCTACTTATTAGTGAACCTAATAAAGAATAATATTTCATAAGACCCGTATCATAATGAAATAAATAACATAAGAAAAATATATATATCATATGAAAATACATGGAATTTGTGGCATGCATGTAGGTTTATAGAATTGTGAACATGTATATGTAGAAACTGGTGCACTAATTAAGTTAAGGACATGAAATCATGCCCCAAAATCAACTTTTGGTCATGAAACCTGGTCCATTCATAACATTGTGACCATGTAATCAGGTTTATACATAATCTTACGGATGTGAATCCAAGTCCATGTATAACATTGTGAAAATGTAATCAGGTCCACGCATTACCAAATGGACATGAAACCAGATCCATGAATAACATTTTGAACATGAAATTAGGTTCAATCAAATCATTATGAACATGTAATTGGGTTCACGCATAAAAATAAGGACATGTGACCTGGTCCATGCATAACATGGTGAACATAATAAGGTTCACTCATAACATTGTGAACATGTAATCGTGTTCACACATAACATTTTGAACATGTAATTAGGTTCATGCATAAAATTTATACCCATGAGTCATCCATCGTTACCCAATGCATTGGATGGGGATATAGGTCCCACCCATCTCATAATAAAACAGTTCATACATGTTCCACTAGATAATAAAACATTCATCATATCATGGACCATAAAAGACAAAGGTATCATAAATATCAAATCATTATCCATGAAATGGAATGGGTATCATTAATAATTCCTCACATCATAACTATTAGGTCCACTTTGCTAGACACCCTGAGAGGTGGGGTAAATCAGGTTATGAAAGATTTAAACAATTGAATATTTTAATAAATATTTATTGTTAAAAAAAACTCTATTATCCTTCCTTCTCATTTAAGAGTATGAAAAAATCTTAAATAATGCACATGGTATAGAGATTTTATTTGATTCATCATCATTAGGGTACGTACATTAAGCATACGCTAACGATGTTCCGATATACCAAATCCACTATATGTGCACTAATGTTCAAAAAATTTTGAGTAAACTCACTATCCCTCCTAGTTTATAACAAATTATAATTTAAAAGATCACTTATCTCTCAACTTAAGAGATTTCATAGCTTATTTATAATATCCACTAAATGTTTAGAGACTTATATGTCCTTTTATTATCTCAATTGAATATATCATCCACTATATTTAGATTCTCTATTTAAGTCCAATTTTCATCCACTAATGAATTCCCCATTTACCCTGAACATTTGGTAATAGCCTTTGAAATAATTTTGTAAATATCACTACTTCAGAAAGCTCTAAATTTTGAAGATATCAAATAATACTTTTCAATGTTCTTTCCTCTTCGCAAAGAAAACTGCTTCGTGGAGTAAATTGTTTCACAGAGCTCATGCCTTTGGAGAGATCAAGCCTTCACAGAGCTCAATCTGTCATAGATAGACTTCCTTCATAGAGCTTACTAAGCCAACATAGAACACCCATTCTTCAAGAAGATATCAATACATAGAGGTATTGAATTTGTTCAAGATTAGTATTGTCTTTTCACAGAGCCCAATAATTTCTTTGAATCCTTTCTTCACAATACAACCTTTGCATTTCGAAATAGAAAAGGCCCCAAATTTTCACTTTTATTATTGTCCAAAATAAAGAGTTGTGGATTCTTTTTTATAGGTGTGGTCGAATGCGGAGCTCCGATTCTTCCAGAACGATTTCTAGATCAGTCAAAATCATTTGTTTGTCGCATCTTTCGTTCTTAATGCACCGTTGAAATAATTGTTTTCTGAAATTATCTTCATAAAATGATTTTCATCATTATAATGCTCTATTTCAATGCCTTTCACCTCTACCATTAGTGAATCTTGTCGTAATCGCAAAGATCACCTTCACCGTTATTTATTTTTTTGAGAAATCCACTTCATGAAGCCCATCTTCACGAAACCTAAGACTCTTATATATTGTATTGGGATATTCAAGGGAATACACTTTTCTCAATGCTCACTAAACTTCAAATTTTGGACACCCAAAATTTGGAAAATAATGAAAAATGATGAAACCTTATATATGTTTTTTTGTACCAAATATAGATCATCTATTCCTTTTTTCATGGTTGATTATTAACATATAATGTCAAAAAATCTATGGAACTCGACAATTCACCCTAAAAACCTTCTTTACTAATAAAAAAACCTACACAAAAATGCTACAATGTTACTTGGAGGGATTTTTCCCAACAAACAAGTATAAAAAATTATATAGGTTTCATACCCATTTCATTAAATAATAAGCTGTGAAAATAAGCAGGTTTAATAAACATGTAACCCAATGAAAAGAAACATATTTCATAAATGTATAACATGTGCAAGAGAAACATGATTCATGAATGCCATGAAATTAAAAATAACATATTCATAGACACAATATGAATGGAGCCATTAGATAATTTCTTATAAGGTAATGATAAACATCATCATATTTCATCAAAGATGGAAAATAATTTGGAATGATATTTCGAAAATATTTTTGACAATAATAACCTTTCATCTATGAAAATGACTTTTTTATAACTTAAAACCACTTGAAAACCATTTTATTTGAAAATAACATTTCAAAAATATAGAAGAATATTTGAAAATAATAAAAAAATTAAAAATAAATTCTCCTTGAGAATAATCTTCAAGGAACTTTTTAACACATTGTTTTCAAACATTTTTGAAAACATGGTTTTTGAATACAATATATTTCCGACTCAAGTGAGAGGTCGTAATATTTTACTCTAAAACATTATCTTATGTACTAATGGGTGGAAGATGGTTATTAGCACAGTGGTATATCATTAAGAAATAGAGGACAATGAAACTCACGAGTGTTCTTGAGATATTTATTAATATATTTAATGATGTAAGCTTACACATTAACAATAGTGAAAATTGATGTGATTGTATCTATAAAGTCTTATTACATGGTAAAATGGGATCATACTATCCATGATAGAAAAAATATTTCTTGATGATTTAAATATAACAATAATATTATGATTTATGATATTACATTTCAAATTGGAATATATAAACATAAAAAAAATGTTTAGGTGTATAACAAAACATGAGTCTCAAAGAAAGAAAAAATGGGACAAAAGTTTTTTTACTGATTGTGAAACATTTGAAACATAAACCCCATAAAAGAAGGATCATAAAATAGACATGTGAATTCCCATAATTTTATGTATATGATTAAAATAATACAATCATATGCAGTACATAAACCACACAATTGGATGGAGTGGTGAACATAACATGTATCTCATGTAAATTAAAAGTGAGATGAAATCCCCTTCCACTGTGTCTTGACACTCTTCATACTCATAAAAAATACTCTTGTATAATAAACATATTTTTATTATATATAACTTTTAAAATCATATTATTTTATATATTACCGTATATGGTTTTATTATAACCTTATATTACTAACTTATTAGAGCTCTTATCGTAGGGATTCATTTCGGGTAATATTCGCTTTGTTCTTCACATGTGTCTAAATTTGTTATGTCATTGGTCCTTATAATTATATCTCTATTAAAAATTTATAAATGTTTATAAATATCAGGTATGTACCATTTATTTATATTATAGTAATTTATAGAATAAATAATAACTAAATGGAATACACCATTCATAGAGATGGTAAGTCGTACATACGCAAAAAAAATGTTTCTATTTTAATTATCATATTGAAAGACTGTATGTAAATGAAATATGTTTATATTTTTATGTATATATGTATAATTATGATATTAGTATTAATATATCAAATATATCATATATTTTAATTTAATCCATCCTTAATACATTACATGTTATGTGTGAACGAATCACTTCACTTTGAGGGGGTTGTAGTCCATAGATCCTCAAAAAAGATTATCGTATTACCACCAAATGGAAATAAAAATCTATTGGCTGTAAAAAGATATAAATAAGAATAAATACATAATAATTATTATATATAACATATATAAATAGATTTTTCTTCATAATGTCTACCTTGATTTTTGGTAAAGAAGAAATGAACAATCATCGTTTCGTGAGGTAGTAGTTCACCATACAAATATAAAATATGTTCAATATCCATTAGATGGTGGTCATTTTAAGTTTAGGTATAATAATTTTCATAAATAAATCCTAGAATATGAATTATACTGGTTTTATTACATAATAATTGAATAAAAAATGGGGGTGAAGAAGTAAAATAATGGAAATGAGATTGGGAGAAGATGTTACCTCTAAATTGGGTAAATCCATTTGGTTTGCGCCAAAGGGATTCATTGAGAGTCTTTATTCCAAAAAGGGAGGATCAAATAATGAAGGATTGATTTCTATGAATTGGATTTATTAGCTATTTTCCCAACATTAGATGTTTGAGAGGTTTTAGGAATGTGTAGATTTGGTGGTCTTTTGTATGGAAAGAATATGGCTCACATTTAATTTTTAGAAACATGTTAGGTGTGCACATATACTTACATAAAAAATTCATAACTATCTCGAAAAATTAAATAACTAATGTTTAGTGTCTGATATATGGACAACCAATGGGTTTTGGAAATGTTTCTATATAATTTGGGCCCATAAGTTTAAGGTTTAGTCCATATTTAATCTTAATTTGGCCATAACTATTGTGATTAATTTTAACCACATTTACTAATATTTTTGATAAAATAGATTTCCTTATTAGATTTCATATATTATAATAAATATAATGGTGTATTTCATACTTTCTAAATTAAAGTACTAGAAGATGAAAAATTAAATTTAGTGTTATTATCGTAGATGAGACGCGATAACGGTTTTTCAAAGCAGGAAAATGTTCACAAGTTTGTTGATATTTTTTTTATATTTCAAAGTGAAACAGATACTAATTAATTAAAATGTATTAATATATGTTATATTTATATGATAAGAACTTAAAAAATTGATAATATTATTTATACTTAATAATTAATTACACAAAATGGTGTTAATTAACTAAAGGCAGTATTTTTCAATATTCATCAAAAAAAAATGTTTCCAATAAAATCCAAAAATTTAACCCTATGAAAATATTGAAATTATAAATTTAAAATTGATGCTTATTTTTTGAAATTAAATTTATAAATGTGTATCAAATTAATTTTATTATTAAAATCTATATATTCAATAAGATGGTACTTTTAACATAAAAAGACTTTAAGAAAAATATTATCATTCATTAATAATATATTTTATTAATATAAAAATATTATAAAAAATATTTGAAATATAGTTATTAAAATTACTATAAATATTTTTATTGTTTAGGTTAAAATTATCACATTTATATAAATATATGTATATATAATGATGTTTCATAGAAACTCATTGTTGCATGCATTGTACACAATGTCACTATTGTAAGTAATGCATGCCAAGTCATACACAAATTCGGTGTTTCATGTAACATACAGAAATTCAATGTCATGTGTAAAACATTTCATGTTATTATTTAGTGTAATGAATGCCATTTCGGTTTTTTGGGTAGCTTAATCCATGTCATTATTGTGTGTAGCGTAATCCAAGACGGTAATGCGTGTAGTGCAAGGCAAGTCAGTATTATCTCTGAAAGGAAGGTTTGACTTAATGTTTTAGTGTATATATATATATATATAATAACTAATTCTAATGTCATGTGAAAAAAAATATCAATATATTAAATTAATTCGAAAAAAATCAGAAAATCTCGAGGTGTTACATAATTCCCAAAAACTATAGACTTCTCGATCTTCCATGTTACATTTTGTGTAATATTATATCCTAAATCATGAAATTAAGTGTAATAAAGTGAAATGTTTTTATTATTGTAATGAATGTAAATGTTTAGTTATTATTTGGTTTGGATTTTGAAAACTCTCTCAAAATACTCACGGATAAAACTAAGTATAATAAAACATACCTAATTTTTGGTTAAGTGTAGAGTAAGAGGCTTATCATGTAAGTACATCCCAATATAGATATTATAAGTGGATGTTGGTCAAGAATATATGTCTATATGGGTTAAACAAGAAAAAAACACATTGACCTACACTCAACTGGGAATTGGTACACAAAAATAGACGTTACTGTACACACAGATTGACATTATCAGAGGATATACTTTGGTAAATTAACAAGCTCATTATGAACCATTATTAAGGGAAACAAATATTCCCATAATTTTTTATGTCAAGAAAATTATCATGGATAAAAAATATTTTAGCTTAAAATTTTAAAATATAAGGACTAAAATACATTTATATATTATCCATTTAATATAATTAGGTTCCCATTTACGTGTTTAATAATTTAAAAAAACACATCACATATTTTCCTATTATTCTAATGCTAGAAGAATATAAAAAAAAATACTCTTTAATTTTAATCATGTGGAGTAAATGATGATATAGTGATGCAAATTAATTATTCTATTCAGAAATGTATATTGCCTTATGTTCATATTCAAGATGATAAATTATTATTATAACTCTCTGAAAATAATCATAAATCATAAATATTTCCGTCTTATGATCATCATGAATGAATTGATGGTCTTATCACCCATTATAGATTTATGGTTTTACGTTCATTAAAATTTTCATTATCATGTTTCATATCACACTAATTTTTTTTTCTTAGTTATTTATTTCATTTTTTATGTTTTCACTTACGATTAATGTTTTCATGCTTGGAAACCAAGTTATGTGACCACCACCAGACATGCCTTTCTTTCCATTCATGTGGATATTTTATTAACCATTTGATTATGTGATTTTTCAGTAATGTGTCAAAGAATTGTTTATTAACATCATTTATGAACATTTAGCATGTAATTTATTAATTGGGGTGGGGAGAATTTAATGAACTGTGTTTTTCAAAGAGAAATATACAATCAATAGCGCATGTGATATACAACACAGAACCCAAAAAAACCATGATTATTTAAAAATGACCATTTTATCCTTTCAATAAAATTTTATTGTTTTATTATAAACAACTAATTTATTAAATATATATATATATATATGTCATAAATATATTTTTAAATTATTATTAAATAATCAATAGGTTTTTTAATAATTTATTTTTTATCTTAAATATATGTTTCCTCCAAAAATTATTTTTATTTATTTCTATACATTTTTAAATTTTTTAAAAAAAATTTAGAATATTTATTTTATAAAATAAAACCCATTTTTATATCATTATATGAAAATTAAAAAAGGGTGAAAATTTTAGATATTTGGGAAAATATAGATTTTTCGTTGATAGTGAAAAATACCGTTTCTTTTGTCAAATTTTCATTTCTATTAATATATAAATAAATTAAAAAGTATGATTATTATTTTAATTTTATTTAAAGTTAAGTTAATATATATTTATTATTATTAATTAACTTTGAATCATACTAATACCAGATTTTAATTTAAGATTTTTTTCAGATTAGAAATTCCATTTTATGAAAACTATTTTAAAATGCATAATGTTCCAATATTATAATTAATTAATATAACCCAAAATGAGAAAATATATAAATGATATTATTCAATTATATTTATATTTTTTAAATAATTTAAATTCATATAATGAATACTTCAAATTATATTGTTAAAGTGAAATCATCATTTTCTTCCAAAATACGTTTTTAGAGAAATGCTTTCCATTATTTCAGTTTTTATATTAAATTAAATTATTCCACCTTTGTGAGTTAAATTTTATAATATTTATTCCACATTTAGAATCATAATAATTAATATTAGGTAATAAGGTTAACTTATTTGTTGAACAATAATTTTTGGGAAAAAAATAAAATTCTATATAAATATATAGTGTTTATTAGGACATCATGATAACCTGAAAGTAATGTAATAAATAATAAGAAATGTATCCATGAACAAATATATATTTACCATTTAAATGAATGTGATCTTATGTTTATTTTTATAAAACAATTTTGAATCCTTAATTACCAATAATATATTTAAAGATTTTAAAATCATTTCTTTAAGATCATGACTCACCACCACATCAACAAGGGTAATATTTAATAAATTTCTAACCAAGGAATTACAAAATTGTGAAATCCCCTCCCATTTGGTATAAACCATGGGAGAAAACTAGTGGTTGGTTGGTAAGGTCTGTGGTTTGTGGTTATTCTATTATATAGATTCCAAAAAATATTTTTGAGAAATAATGAAGAACAACAAACTCATTTCCTATATATGTCAACGATCATGTGGCCAACTAGTGCAGGCTCCTATATGGGATCCAAAAGAACCAGGCTCAATTCCCAGTAAGGGTTAAATTCCTGAGTAATGTAGTATCACTATAGCAGGGGTGACACTATTACGACGGTGGTACTATAGTGGGAACTATAGCAACTGGGGTACTTTAGCATCTAATGTACTATTAACCAGAGGTCCATTTGTGACAAAAAATAGACTTTCTTGCCTTGTATTTTTAATTTCATTCCCTTGGGACTTCAGTCTATATAAGGGGTCTCCCTCTACCTAGACAATATTAGAATGTTCTTTTCTTTTATAATACAATTAGACATTATACCCAAACTTTTAAACAAATAAATAATTTCCTATATAAGCTCAATGTTTCTAGTGTTTATATTCAATATAAATCATTTAAATACTTCCTTAATATACCCTCACCTTTATAGATTCCACCAAATGAGCCCCAATATTTCAAGAATATCCTCCCAAACATTTTCAGTCACACTCTCAATGTAAGAGATCCTCTCTTTCTCCCCGTCACTTAAGAATCCTCTTCATTTTATTCCCTTTTATTATAAATTCCAAATTATGGCCTATATTTTCCCTCATTCCTCATACTTTACATTTTATATTTAAATAATTATAAACCTCTTTCACTGTCATTTCTCCCATTCCATGAACATTTATGTGCGCCCAATATGTTGCTGAAATTTCACTATGGAATTCCAAGCCATAAAATGTGTATTGAATACCCATACCCAATTAATATCATGAGTGTTAAAATTTATAAAATTATACTCATTTTATTGGGGAGTTACATGCATGTATTTCAAATTCCTTAATTTTGCAATAAATTGTAATTAAAAATTATTCCATGTTATATGATCTATGTGGAACACCTTAGCATGAGAGTGAAATTAATGTGACACATGCGCCCAAAATTATAGTGTTCCAATGAATTGGGTAAATTTTAGTCTAATGAAACGTCATGTTGGTATATAGAGTAAACATGATTATTTTATGCGGCCTCTCCTATCATGATGTCTTAGATTTTATCCTTGAACAGTGTTTATAAACAATTGTTTTAATTTGTGAGAACATTTCCATGTTGCTATTATGTTATCATGTTATATTAGTTCCCATTGTCAAATTTTATGATTCTCACTCTTTTAATTACCCATCGGTATTCCTATTGTCTAGAATTTACTAATTTCTATTTTTTCTTCCATGTTTGTTCCCTTATAATGATTTTTTGATAATCCCTTTCTTATTTATGTCCCTAGGCTATCCCAAGAAATTTTACATACAACCATGTTAATAATGTTTTCAATAAAGATCATATATTTAATTTTTTATGTTTTTATGTAATGTACCTAATTCCCAAAGACACTATAATTATCAAAAAAAAATCGTTTCATTATGTGTAATCATATTTAATAAATAATGAAAGAATGTATAATTAGTAGAAGGGTTTTTATATGGTATTACATAACAATTCATACAATAATTTGGTGGTAGTTACATGTGAATGTTGGACATGTGTAATGAGGTGATAACGTTCATTATGTTTTTGAACCTTACTTTGGATTTATTTTGGGGTACTATATATAAGGAAATAAATGTAATTGATAACTAATTTTATTTATTTTACAATTTTATTTTATAAATCATGTATATTACTTGGTTTATATTTCATTTTGTGGTAATATTTGGGGGGACATGTTATATACATTTTACTAATTATTTATTATGTTTTATTCAATGATATGATAAAAACCTAACACTGGATTTACATATTTGATAATTTTATTTAAATATAATCATGGAAAGTCCATCATTTGGATACATTGTTTCTAATTTTTATTATAAGTGCATGTTTTTAATTTTATTTATTTTCAGAAGATGAAATATATTCAACATTGAACTTGGTTGTTATAGTTATTTTAATTATATAATATTTTAAAGGAAAATATGATCAAAATCCTTCATATACTACGAATTAGCACCATAAATTAAATATCCAGAACCCACATTCCTTTTATGGTTATGTGAGACCCAATGAAGCTGAAAATGGATAGAGAGGATTAAAACATCAATTTACTTATTTGACATATTTCATTCAAGTATTAACACATATTTTATATATTATATGGCCTAATAAAAGGGTTTTGGGTGTTTATGTTATAGTATAATCTATATAGAGACCTTTCATCCAAGGGCCTCAAATATCTATTATACAATCAATCATACATTGGGAAATTACAAATATGGATATATTTTTGTACTATCTAAACCTATAGTATTATGATCATACAAGGATGAAGTACACAACCTAATTAATCAAAACATTTAACTTTAACCAAATAATATTTCAACTAATTTTGTAATTTTTTATAAATTTGGGATGGGATTAATCCCTAACATCAATTTAATATTCACTCAATTTATCGTAACCTCATATGTTTAAATCATATAATAAGATAGTTATAGATGTGATTAATATCATAAGGGTGATGTGTATGGAATTTTATATTTGAATATCTAGAGTTAGTTTATAAAACACCTCTAATAATTAGAGAGAACCTAATAATTTTTTATGTATCTGTGGTGAATAACCATATAAACCCTTTCCATCAACCATATTTGAGTGTAGATTAGTGGTGTATCTTAAATGTAGTAATTTACGGAATGCAAGTATTTAGTATCAACAATCATTAATTGAATCACATCAATGTGGTTGGTTGAGTCACCTGTAACATTATTATAAGAATCTATATCCACTATATAATATTGTTTTTTATACTAAGTGCAAAGGATATTAGGTGTATTATGATACATCCAAGGCCATAGACACCCAATCCAAAATATGGGGAGGATTAAATGATCCTAGCCTCAGACAAGTTCACATACAATGTGTCTTTTAATTTGTTATTATATCATAGAGAGATTATAAATATGAGATGCAATTTTATGTTAAGATTACACATATATAGTGAGAAACTAAACTAATTATAGTATAACATAAATTAATTGATGAATATTCTATGATTATGAAATGTTTAAATTTCATGGGATTTTTTGTGAGATATATAAATGTATTATGTAATCATAAAAATATATTTTATTGGTAACCATGAAGAACACATCAAATTTTATCATTAGAAAAAAAATCTCGCACATCATGGTAGCTCTCACATGTTGAGTTAGATGTTTAAATTCATTATTTTCTATTCTTATTGTTTTTAAAACCATAAAATATTTCATAAAATTATGTTTTATTAACTTTTCATGTTGAAATTTTATTGGAGTGTTTTTCTAGAAAACATATTATTTTACCATATAAAGAATAAGTCAAAATGAATTACTAAAATAAACTAATAATTATTCATTATCATAATCATAATAAGACTATGTCTAATAAGCATTGGTCTCACCCTTACCAGTTCATATGTTAGAAGTTTGGTCATTCCTTTTATACTAAAAAAGTGTTAAACAATAGACTTATAAGAGTATCGATACACATCAACCTACAGTCAAAAATATTGTCATAATGAATTTTTTAGGATGACCGTAAGATTGACATAAGCTTATAGTTTCATTTTAAAGACTTTTATCTAGTGTAATGAAATTTTTTTACATTTAAATGGTGTCAAACAGTATGATATAAATCATTTAGTTATTCCCAATAATTATGATATTTCATGTTCTTGGTGTCCAAGTTTATGTGACTATATAAGAGAAAATATGACAGTGACAAGATAAAGATTACCATCGGAAGGATTCCTATAAATACCAAGTAACTTGAAGAGTTTGAATCTTTCTGATTTCATTTTCATTGTATCATTTTTATAGAGACTTCGGGATTTTGTAAGAATAAACTCCTTGTTACTAGTTATTGTAATTGTTTATAGTTTTGTTGTTCTATGAAAACATTGCCCAGTTTTCTCCTAAAGAACATTGGCATTGTAATCTGCATTCAATCATCTTATAAAGGTAATCTGGGCATAAAAATACTGATACATTCCGATCTCCATATTGATGGATTCGTTGTATAAGGGAAGACCGAATTTATACTAAGTATAAAATAAGTGATACCATTTGTCTTGGTTATAGCCTATATTACTCTAAATGCCAAAGGGATGTCATTTTGAATTCTTGAAATTCATTATTTTTTTATGATATTGTTTTTCTGGATTAAAAGTTACTATTCCTATTCACATTTAATATAAAGTGAAACATTATACTCATCTTTTTATTCTATTTTTTTATCATAATTAATATTATTACAATTCTGGTAATCTGTATAATCTAATCCATAGTGACTCTGATATATTACACACTGACTGAATTGTATGTATTATGATTCTGATTCTAGGATAGTAATATAGGCCATGCCTGATAAATCAACATCAAGAGGGTTCAAGCTCATTTATTTTAATTATTTTAAACTATGTTTTCAAAAATATAATTCACCCCACCCCTCACATAAGGTATCTATCATAAGTATATTCTTACAATACTAATCTGTATAATTGATATAATGATCTAACAATGGGTATTACATCCATGTGCACAACCCTTAAATAATGATACTAATAGTTGGTATCAGAGTAGGTTTCCAATGCTCATTTACATGCTGATGTTTTTACTTAATTTGTTATAGATTCTTTCTGATGTATTATTATAACATTACAATTTATATTTTTTTAAACCTACATGTTTTGTAAAAATTATTATTTATTTATTTTTTAATGATATAGGGAATGAATGTAGGTGGGATGGAGAATTTAAAACCTAAAAAGAAACCATTATTCAATGTTGCCGACTATGATTACTCGAGGGATATGATCAAGAACATTTTTTATCAATAGCAGGATTGATAACATTGTTATATTATCTAGATATTATAAAATTCTTGATGAGGAAGATACCACTTCCACAAATCATGAAAAATAATAATATCAGTTGAATTATAGTGTTATATATTTGTTTTGATTCTCCTTGACAATATTTATTTAGAGTCAAATATCATCTTGTAAAGATACCAATAGAATTTTTAAAAATATAGAAGTAACACGTTTTAGATCTTCAATGGTTTTAGAGACAAGAAGATCTATGTAAACATCTGATTATCCAGATTTTGATTTCATATTGGGGGAATATGTTACAAAGACACATCTATGGTTTATTACCATTATAAATAGTTTACAAGCTAATGGTGAGGAAGTATTAGATGATGACATTATAGTTGAAAATATAATTGTTATAATGTCTAATGAGTGAGAAATCAATGAGATATATTTTTAATGAGATCATAAAGTTAAATAATTTTACTCCACCTCATCTTATTTGAACCCTTATTGAATATGAGGTAAGATTAAAAACAACTCACGAGAAAAATAAAATGAAAAATTCCTGTGATTACTTTTCTAAACATTATACCTTACTTTACAAAGGTCAATCTACATAAAAAGTTGTAAAATCATTAGTAATAAAGAACAATATTAATCAATATAATTGCAGAACTTATTAAAATTATATGAATTGGTTATTAAATTTGGTAAGAAGGATTAATAAGATAATTAGAGATATATATTTTCAATATAGATATAAAAATGTACATATGGATAGAAGTGATAGGATAGATTATGTATCTTTTTATGAATGTAAGAGGGATAGAATCATTATACCTATTTCATTAAAGATGAAGTGGAAAGACATGAAATATAAAAAATAAATAAGGAAATGAACGTCTTTAAATCTAAGAGAACTATTTTTTTTAAAAAAATGCTGACACATGGAGTTCTAGTAGAGGTTATTCTAGTAAAAATATATAGATAATTAATGTTTAAGAAAAATGATCATAAGTAATTTTTCTAATGTATTTAAAGTTATTCATTATCTTAAGGATAATCTAAAAATAATCAATATCATTACAAATACGTCATTAAGTTCCCATAAACATGATGAGAAGGATTCAACATCTTATGATAAATAATATTTCTCACCCAATTATGATAATTCATTTCCCTCTTATGATAATCTATCACATTTTTCTATAATTTGAAAAAAAATAATTGAGAATTTTCTAAGAAACATGATAATGATAAAGAAAAGTTGATATGGCCGATGAAAGGATTTTTTTTAGAAAAATAATTATCATAGTTTTCAAAATATAATGATAAGATTGTTTTTATAAATAAAATATTTCTAAATATTTAGAAAAAGTAGTTTCTCAGATAAATTCATTACAAACTAGTGTTGATAAACATATTTACAGAAATATTAATAGTGAGAATAATAATTTAGTTATAAAACTGAAATCATATATTTCTTATTTAAACAATGTTTCTCCAAAATTTACCACTTATAATGAACTTTTTTATACAATATACAAATAAATTCATCCCCATGGATATAGTTTTAGAATTGGTTTTTTTATAAAAACATATTTTTAGTAATAAATTTATTATACCTCAATATTGTACTAATTACAACAAGTTTCAATGCAGTGGGCATTGGAATAAGAATTGATCTTTAAATAAAGTTCAATCCCACTGTTTTCACACATAATAATTATCTCAATAAATGTGGATTTCTAAAAAAAAATTTCTAAAATTACCGGAAAAAAGATTGTTTGGGTTCCAAAAGTCTATTATTTTAGTTTTTAGGAAAACAATGAAAATACCAACAAAAAGGATACATGGTATTTGAATAGCATATGTTCTATTCATAAGACTGGAAAGAAATACGTTTTCATCCTTCTGGTCAGCATGAGAATATATATACACAAAACATATAAGACTTTAGGTGATAAGAATTAACCTTACTTATTGAAATGGAAGATCACTATTAGCTATTACAAAGAGAAAATGGATAGTGTATCCATAAAAACATTTCTAAATTGACTATTGAAAGAATTATTAATGATATACCAGAACTATGGTTTGATACATCAAAATTCTATGATCCTTTTCAGAATAATAAGAACAATAAGTAATGTTTTAAATAAATTAGTGTATTATAAAATTATAATTATTTATATTTAGTTCACCTTTAATAATTTGGTCCTACAAAAACTATGAGTATTGATGTAAAATACTACATATATGTCTTACTTGATTACTACACCAGATCAACATGGTTCCATTTTCTACCAAATATTTTTCAAGCCTTTTTTTATTTTGAAACTTTTTTATCCAATATTTAAAATGATAAAAACATTCCCCTAATAAATACTCATAGTTATCATGGTGGGGAATTTGAGAAAAAAAGAAACTATTTGTAGTAAGAAAGGTATAAATGATTAACTTTTTACTCATAGAACCCCTCATTAAATTAGTGAAGTTGAAAGATGAAATATAATTTTCCAATAAATAACATGAACCATTTTGAGTGAATTCTACAATTGCAAATCATTTTGGATTAATGTGTTTAATACCACCTTCTATACTATAAATCGAGAAATAGTTAGACCTTTTCGTAATAAAACATCTCATGAGTTGTGGACAGGAAAACAACTAAAAGTTTTATACCTCATTGTTTTTGGTTGTGATGTATTTATCTTGAATACAATAGTTTTCTTACAAAAATTTGATCCCAAATATAATGAAGGAATATTTTTATGTCATTCCACTAATTCTATTGCATTTGGTGTTTTTATTAAAAATTCATGTATTGTTGATGTAATATTATATGTGATGTTTGATGAAATTTCCACTTTTTTTTTAAGGATATCATCATACATCCTCCTTGGATGTTATTTATAAAACTAATTTACGATGTTTTTTAAAAAAATCATCTCATAAAGATATATCTCAAGAAATTATTTTATATGATTTTCATTAATAATATTTTCCACATTTTGTTTAGGAAAACTATTTACAAAATCCAAGAAGTTAGTTTTTTCTCAGGAATCATTTGACTGATTGTATCATTATTGACATTGATCAACTAGTTAGGACCTGAAGTTACATAAAAAATGACATTGCAAATATAGCTTTCCTTTCCCAATATGAACCTAAAAGTTTGATGATTATTTAGGTGATACGGATTAAAATGAATAAATTCATGATGATCTCAATGAGATTGAGTGGAACAATGTCTGGAAATCAATTGAATGTTCTAATGTAAATTCTATAATAATAGTAAAATGGGTCTTTAGGAGCATGTGTAATGAAAATGGAATTATTATTAGAAACAAATCTAGACTTTTTTAAGGTTTATAATCTACTAGGAGGCATAGAAAATAAATAAACCTATGAACTGGTAGTTAGAATTGAAGCTATTTGTATTATAATATCCTTTGTAGAATTCATTAATTTCAAACTTTTTCAAATGGATGATATGTGATCATTTAATAATGGATATATTCAGGATGAAATTTATGATGAACAACCCTAGGTTTTGATAACATAAAACATCCTGAAGAAGTTTATAAACACACTAGTTCTTTATACAGTGTTAAAAAATCCCTTAGGACATGGTATGGTTGGTTAATAAGATTTTTGTTACAATTCAGCTTTGTTATTGGAGTTGAGGATAAAACAATTTTTATAAAATATGTAAATATAAACATAATGATAGTAAAAATTAATGTTAATGTTATTATATTTGGATCAACAAAAAAATCATTAACAGATAATTTTTTATATCTTATGAAATCTACGTTTTAGATGAGTATGATTGGTGATTTATCATATTTTCATGGATATAAAATCTTATAAAAACTATTTGGAAGATTTATATCTTAAAATGAAAATATAAATGATATGCTAAAGAAATTTGGATATGAAAATACTAAAATTATTAGTATTTCTATTGGTACCTCCGACATACATGATCTTTATGAGGTTAGACAACCAGTTGTTCAAAAGAATTTTAGAGGTGTGATAGGAAGTATACATTACATAACTTCCAGTCATCTATATTTAATTTTTTTTATGAAAATGTGAAATATATCAATCTAATAAAAAATTCTCCCATTTCAAACTAGTAAAGTTAATTGTTGGTTACCTTAAAGGAACATTGGATTTGTTAAATTTCTATTATTGAAGGAAATTTATTAAACTAAATTGTTTGTCGGATACAGAATTTGTATGGTTGTAGATTGGATTGGAAAAAAATCTTCAACAAGTATTTTCTTTTGGGATTAATTAGTTTCATGGACTTGTATGAAATGATACAAGTAGCCATTTGCACTACAGAATCTGAATATGTGGTAGCTAAAAGTTGTTGTTCTCAAGTATTGTGGATGCAACCCACACAAATTGACAATCGATTGATTTCATCTAAAGTGGAAATAGAATGTGATAATACTAGTTTCATATCCTTATTTAAAAACCTCTAACATCACTCATGTGATAAACACATCGATATAAGACACCATTTCCTTTGGGTTCACACACATAAAGGATATAAACTTTTATAACTCATTGGAATGAACGATAAACTTGATAATATTTTTAAAAATCATCTTCCTTATGATAGATTTGAAACTTTTAAATAGAAGGAAAGAATAATCAACATAATCTAATAATTCATATATATTATTGTTTAATAATTTTTTAATTATAATAATCTTTTTCATTCACATATAACCTATTTTTACATTTTTTCAAAACATTTTGTTTTCTAAATTTTTATTTTTCATAAATATTCATTCTTAATGAGTTTTCGAAACTAAAATTTATTTATAATGTTTTCAAAATTAGAATTATTAAAAAAATATACTACGAAAATTTTATAAAAATTCCTAGGGTCCATTTCTTTTAAAAAAAATCCTATATAAAAAATATCATAATCTGTGGTTCTAATAAAACTATTAATATTAGTATGAATGCCTCTTAATTTTTTTCGTTAAACAAATTTGCAATCTTTTCGGTCAAATACATTGGTTTTCTATAGGAAAACTATCATAATATACATTGAATAAAAGACTCTGAAGAACAAGTAATAATAAGGATATCTATTTATAGTAAAAATGTAATCATCTTTTAAATGTATTACCCAACAGTGGCCTTTTTGAACCCTCCACACACAGACCCCCCCCCCCACCATGAAGATATCATCTGAAAAATCTCCTACCAGGAGGTATTTTTGCCATCTGAGATAGAAGTGCATCATATGTGGTAAAATATTGATTAGTAACGGTTTGATAAAATAATTCATCTACTAGTAGGGATGTGTCCATTCAGCCCACATGATTTATAATTGGGTGAGAAGGAAAGATGAGGAGATATAGGGGAAGAGAAATTCTCCTAAGAGTGGTCTCCAAAAAATATAACCCTACACCTTCTAAAGATGTCCTTGTTTTGACCACCACCTTCACCACTAGGCCACCACTATTGCAGGATTCCTAACCAAATGTAGTCTTTTGACTTTTAGGATATTACACTATGTCATTATGAGATTTACTTTATTTTATGTGGTCACTATTCATTTATAATTTTTTTCTGTTTTTAAAAAAACTATCATCTTATTCATTGTAAGAAAGATAAAACTTTTAAAACCACAAGGGTTTAAAATTTCTTATGTATTTCTTTGAATAAATATCAAAAGGTAGATCCAAATGGGTTAAATATCAACTATTGATCTCATTTTGGAAGATAAAATGACATACCAGGAGCTTATATAAAGGGGACACTCATGTGTCCCACGTCATCTGGTTCACATTTTTTACACAATGTTTTTGGCCAATTTATGTTCACCAGTCTGAAAGAGAATCTTTTCTTCTAATTAACCAATTTAATCCTCAGATTGATGAAAATTGGTAATGATTTTATGAAATGGGTTATATTTAAATAATGGTTATCAAAAACAAAAAATAATGAGAAGTATGATTATAATTTTATTAATATTATATAATTCTATTTTTTGGATTCATTTTGTGTAAAAAAAATAAGACGAATACTTTGATTTATATTATCTATATCTTATTTGTGATTTTATTTATTTATTCATATTTTTTTAAGTAAGATGGGAAACCAAAACATCCTTTCTCTGTATACCCCAAAGGGATATAATATGTCTTATAAGAAAACTGCGATATTAGTTGGAATATCATTAAAAGTAGTTGCTTATGGTCCTTCCGATGAACTTTAAGATGATCATGGATCTTTCAAAAGGAAGAAGGCATAAGATTCATCGTTTTATATTTATGAAACAATTAGGAATGTTTCCTGTCAACAATTTAGTTCTTTCTATATGGATTCAAGGGTTTTTCATGCCAAGGAAGGGAGACCGAGATACCCTAAAAGTTTGTGATTTTATCATATTGGACTTTCACGTAAACATCATAATGAAAGAATTGGTGGGATTCATTTTATTATCCATGGAATATATCAAATTAGAAAAATTTAAGTCACATATCATCATCTTATAACCATCTAAAATATATTATTCGAAAAAGGCATGTAGAATCTATAAAATGCCAAAAAATCCACTTTTATTATAGAAAAAATATCCTTCATTAGTGACAATACGATGAACAAAATGAGGTTTTTATCATAGAAATGTAATGATGTCAGATGAGAATGTTACTGGTGTCAGATACTAAGCATAAATATCATGGATGAAAGAGAAAACTGGTGGGAAGAAGAACAATAAGGTTGAGACCACTCAACCAAAGAAAGGAAAGAGTGAAAATAATGTTCAAAATGTTGTCTATGATGTGTGGATGAATAAAAAAGATGAACTAAAACATACAGATCCACATATTGGACTTCACCGCACTAAGGCTAAGGATTTTTGAATTCGTGTATCCGATACATTTGAAAAGATATGAAAGTAAAGGTAAGAAGAAGATGAAATTTTCCCATGATCTACAATGTGAGAATCATTTTATGGGTGTTGAATGAGATTCAGGTAATTTAGTTCAACATACTTCTCAAACTCATCTTTTTTACCCAGATACATGGTTTGTTTTTCGAGACACTTCCATTTTACAAGATAAAATTCCATTTTCCATAGATAAGGGTAAATAAAATGTTCGTGATGAAGAATATGTCCTGATATTTCCTGAAAATCAATCAAAACCAGAACCATATAGGAAGGGACATATGAGAACAGAAAGATAGTTTAAATAATAAATAGATATGGATATTTTTGAAGAAGTTGAAGGTATACATAGAAATGAAAAATAAGAAAAGGAAGGAGAAGAGGAATAAGAATGTATAAAAGGTAAATATAAAAAAGTTGTTGTAGAATAAGAGATTAAAGAATTCGTGGAATATGAAAAAGTGTATAAAGTTAATGAACATGAAGAATACAAGAATAAAGAGGGTGATGAAAATGAAAACACTCAATCCAATAATAAACTATCAGATTCTTCATCAGAAAAATATTCATCATCATTGGCATCAAACCCCAATAATATAAGTAAAGATGCAAGTTCTAATAGATAAGGATCATCATAATAGGAATCTGAGTCTTCATTAATGAACAAAGATGATTAGATTTTGACAATTAAACATGAGGAAATTTTTATGATGTCATGGGTGATGAGATGCTTGGATTATGTAATGATAAAGAATATGGTGACATGCATGTTTCTAAAAATATTATATTATAGGGTTCATGTATGGAAAATAATAAAGGAAAAGAAGTAGAAACATGAAAAATATGAATTAAACATGTTGAGTTTAAAATAGAACAATCAATTTTACCTGTAATATTTGTTTTTGAAGGAGTTGATTATATAATCCAATCATTGAAAAGGATTCAAGGAAGATTTATGTATTTCCCAAATAAAGAATCTCTATGTCTTCTTGTTTAATATACTAAAAATTAGAAATTGGAATCAATCAATATGTTAATTAAAACATTTATTCCACTTGAATCATTGTAAAATGTATATCAAAAAAGTTCTAAAAATAATATGAATTAATGTAAGAAAAATATTAAAGTAGCCTCGCCAATTTGATACTGATCATAAACACAATGTTGTCAATTTTATTAATGTGAATATTCACTTGAATGAATTTGATAAATCATTAAATTAGTTTAATAAATAAATGCTAAAAGGGGTAATGTTTTTAGAAGTGATCTGAGATTCAATTTATAATCAAAATGAGCATGTAAACTCTATGAAAGGGAAAAATCAGATATATTCAGTTGGAGAAAAATATAATCCAATCTTATAAAGTTGAAATTTTCAACTTCCATAATTAGAAAAAATAACTACATGAAAATTTTCAGATTTTTTAAGAAAATGTTGAGAAGTTGGAGAAGGATAGACCTGAGTTCATGAAGATCATGCCATTTGTAAAAACCTTGACGAAGGAATACTTATTTTCATTTTGAATTTTCATTTTATTTTTTCAAATCCCTTGAATGTATGTAATATATGAATTGAATTATATTTTCATCCCATTATGACTTTTTTGAATGTTTTCTAATTAAAATTGATTGAATGTTCAATTATAATTCATTTGGAGTTGACGAGTTTGTTAATTATATTTTTTTCGTAGGTTTCTTTATCTAATCATTTCTGAAACATTACATTCATTCCCTATTTCTTTTTTAAAATAAAAAAGGTGGAGAATTTTATATAAAAAGGGGAGATATCTTTACCATGGAGATTATTACATAATGGGGAGAAATTTTTAGCCAAGGAATATTTCATAAAAAAGGGGGATAAATTTTTTCAAAAGAGGAGAATGACATATTAATCAGAAGAATATGATCCATAGAGAAAGATTTTTTCCTAAGTGGAAGTTAATCATGTTCTAATTCATTATCTCCATTGTAATTAAATGAATAATTTACTCTGGTAGAGTTATGATTTAAAGACTGACTCTGAATATAAATTACAAAAAATAAATGGAAAGTGTGTTTTTTAAATATACTTTTTAATTTATGTCTTGTGGGTTGTTCATTCCAAAATTAGGTAGATAGTTGAGTTATATGTTGTACTTATTACTTTTAAATTCATATTGTTTTAGAAATCACAAACTGTTTCTTAAAATTTAAGTTTTAATGACCTTCCATGTATTAAGTGTTTTAGAATGTTTTTAGAGAAAAAATATTCTATTATTATGCTTAGAATAATTACTAATGAATTAAATAAATAATGTCATATTTATTTAATATGATTATCATAATGAGATAGTATACAATAAACATTATAATCACCCTTATTATATTATATGTTATACTTTTTTCCTTGTAGTTCATAGTGACAAAGGCATAAACATAGGACTGATACTTGTATCAATATACATCAGACTAGCACTCATAAATATTATTGTAATTACAATTTCATGGAATTCTATTGTACTAACAGATGATTAAAATCTTATTCAGAGTAATTTTTCATAATTTAAGGGACATTTTACACTCAAAATGTGTAAATTAAGACTATGTGGGAGATTCAGTTATTCTAGATCCTTATGGGCTTTCAAGTGTCTAGTGTTAATGTTATTTTGAAAAAACATTGAGAAAATATGATTGATAGTCAATCGAAAATAACATTGTGAATATTCCAATAAAGACCAGGTCATTTGATAAAATTGAAGGTCACTGATTTCATTTTTGTTGTCTAATTTTGGGAAAGATATGAAGATTGAATAAGAATGTGTGTCGTATTACTATTAGTTTTAATTATTTAGATTTTAATAGTTCTATGGAAACCATATTTTGGGGTCCCCTTATAAACTTTTTCATTCTAATATACATATGATCATCATATTAGGAGATTTCAGGTATATGACGACAAATCGATCATGATATTTGTATCGAGGGATTCCATAGAAAGGGAAGAAAATATTTCTTATATGTATAAAATATGGGATACCATTATTCTTGGTTATATAATTCCTTAATATTAATGTTAAAAGAATTAAATTTTTAATAGCTTGAATTTCAGTCATTCTTTTGTATTTTATTTTATTACTCTTTTTCAAGTTACTATTAATCATCAAATTTAATAGAATGTGAACAATCATATTTATATTTCTATTCTATTTTATTTATTCTAATTAATCGGATTATGATTATTGTACGTTGATTATTCTGATCCATGGTGTCTCCGATATTTTACACTTTTGTTAAATTGTATTGATTCTAATAATGATTCTATGACCAGACTAAGGGTCAAGTTTGATAAATCTATATAAAAAGACTTTGGGTTTGTTTTGATTAATTATTTTAAAATATTTTTTTAAAACTAAAATTTCCCCATCTCTTTTTAGTTAACCATCATAAGAATATTATTACAATATTAATCAATATAATTGATATCTTGATCAAAAATCACATATTCAAACGAGATTACGATACGAGATGAAGCATAGTGGGAAATATTATTGAGGACATGTTGGCTGTAGATACATTTCTAACATGTTTTCATTTGGATTTTATTAAGGTATATATTGAAAATGAACATCTTGTGGTGGTCGATAGATATCCAAAATTGTTATTTAATGATATTTCAACTTCACATTTTAAAAGAGTGGCCAAATTCTGGATGGATTTGATTATAGAGATTAATCCTTTTTTCCTAAATATCATATGCTTCTTACAGAATTGAAATAATTCAAATCTAATTAGAAGAATTTAAAGAAATATTTTTATTCATATAAGTGTACTACCCAAGGATAATGTAGTTATATTTTATTAAATGGTTAATTGGAGTATTTTACTTTGTATATGTTATCAAAATTTCAACCATGTGAATAAAAATAATATATAAAATTTACTGTGATTTAATGATAAAATTGACCATATGGGGGAGGAAAATAGTTTTATATTGTATTCACAAATCCATGATGACATCAATTTATAGAAATGGAATCATGTATTCTGAAGAGAGAATTTATATCAATCAATAGGAGTTATAAAATTATTTTGATCCCCTTTGGTCTAAATAATTCCCATAAACCCTTTATAGATTCCATAAAATGTACCTTCTATATAAATTTATTAATTTTTTTAATGTCTGCATGGATGGTATTATTTTTTACTACTGGTAATCGAATAGAACGAATTTAATCTCAATATTTCATTTAAAAAAATCATGGAGAATCTAATATTTTCTAATATATTTAAAACACAAGTCCAACTTATGTAAGTAATATTTTTGGTCATATGTTTTTGGAAAATGGTGTATTATTTATCAGGGGATGAGAAAGGTATTGATGTGACTCTATAAAAAAATAATGACTTCAAATTTTTAAATTTCATATGATAGATTGGATATTAATAGTAATTTTATTCTGAATTCTCAAAAATAATATCTCCCTAGATTACTTTGACTCATAAAGGACTGATGATTAAATTGAGTGACTAATACTTGATATCCTTTAAAGAAAAAAATAAATTATTTTCATATAAATTATTTATTAATCAAAGTCAATTGAAGAATATAGAATTTATTATTATAATATTTTTTATAGATCATTTCTCATTGGAATATTTTGGTTGATTCAGGTTTCATGTAAATCTATTTTTTTAAATGGGGGAAACCCTTAAATCACTTTGGGTAATGATGATGGAAATTTTTTGGGAAAATAGAATGAAGGATTTTCACATCCCATGGAGTTCATTCATCCTTTTATGGTACAATATCATTTATTTAGGATATATTCATTAAATTAATCTTTGAAATAATAATCATTCCAAAAGGGATGATTTAGTTAACTGAAAACATGAATTCAAGGGGACATTGCCCATGGGAATTATATTCTCTATCCATTCATCGATGTATATAATTATTTATATAGTAAATATTCATAGGATTACATTTAAGAATTTATCTCCATCCTTGTAAGAATTTAAGTCTCTCATAAAAGTAGGTGAGTTGTTTCTCTATAAAGGAAATAAATTAATAAAATTGAATTCCTCTATATCCCAATGAATATAATCATAGCACATGATGTTCGGTAACTTTTAACAATACACATCATGTATTTGATGACTATTTTGTAAGGAAAATATGGGAACCACTTAATTTCATGAATGCATCATATCATCCAAGTAGTTTAAATTCATAGAGTGGACTATTATGGGAACGAAACCTAAAAATGGGTTTTTATTCGGCTAATTCACAAGAGACCCTATTCTAGCTTACTCTCGTTGATACAGTAGTTGTAGGAATTTTGGGAATCCCAGAGGATTTTATCAACTCATGAAAGTAAATGAAACCAGTAGGAGAATCTAAAATAAAGGTGTTTTGGGTATCCAAGTAGATAGAATAAATTATATGATTTTTTAGAAGCTAAATGGAAACCATTGACTCTACAAATTCTAGAGAAACTAAGATGAGTGACTGAGATCATGTAATATTGGAAAAACAAAGAAGAGAATACCATATCTATGTAATCAAGGAAACTAAGAGGAGAATATTCACTCAAGGTGTTTGAGAAAATCAACATGAGAATCTATACTCATTTGATATGGGGAAACCAAGAGGGGAATCTTGAATCAAAGTATTTTAGGAAAAATATGGGAGAATCTCAAGTCAAGGTGTTTGAGAAAAATATTGTAGGATCTCTAATGATTTAATATAATCAAGTATCATGGTTGGGTTTTTGGGTATTTCATCCCAAATATTGTTTAAAATATCCAAAAACAATTATGAAATGCCTTTCAATTTTAATAGGATCTAACAACAAAAGTATATGGAACAAGAAAAAGGAATGAGACCATAGCCTATCACTAATCCATGTAGGGGATACTATCATGAAGCCCACATGGTAAGGACCAATAGGGTCCTATTTATCTAACCTAGGTGAATGGTAATTGAGGTAGATTAAATAAGGTAAATAGATCCCATCCTGGGAACCTACGATAGGTTTTAGCGAGTTAGATAAACTAAGTGAATATGTTCCTAGGTATGTGGATTATGATAGTGGGGTTTCCAAATATTCCATGAGGGATGGGTGTAGATATATTATTGATGTATTTGGTGCATTTATTAAGACTAGGGATGAAAAAAACATTTTGAATAGGATCTCAGGTAACAATCCTTGAAATTTATATGTTTCCCTATGAGGCCTAGATGAATAAAACACATATTGGAGCTTCCAAGGGTACACTCTATGTCCATAGAGAATCTCCAACTTGTGAGAAAAAATATAATGACTCCTTCACTTTTCGTTATGTGTGTGATTACAAAATCACTTGTAAGAGTTCATGTAGGCCTGGGCATATAGAATTTTGTTTTACGCACTCATGTGCTCTCGGTCTAACATTAATTTTTATTTGGGAGGATATGGGTACATATATAACAAAACCCAATATATGTAGCATGAAAATGGGTGGTAACAACCTCAAGAACTCATTTATGGGTCTGGGTATGCAAGGATCTATCTGTGTGGTATGAAATTCCAGGAAGTGCATGAGAGGATAGGTATGGTGTTGGGAACATAAAAGATTGAAAATAAGTTTGGAAGCCCCCCCCCCCCTCCCATAGTATTATGTGGAGATAGAAACAATAATTTCATATGACTTTTAGGAACCAAAAAAATCTATGTCTGGATATGGACATCAAAAAAATTGCATCATAAATGTCTACCTCAAAAAGACTATAACTTTAGAACCATACATCTGTTTTGGCTCCACATGATATCAATAATTTTAAAGGAACTAAACCAGTGAATAAAGGTTGAACTCATATAAGGTTTCTTTCATCAATGAAATTGGATCATAGTATATCTAAATATGAAACTAAACAAAAAAATATTCTTTTACCCAAAAATGAATGAAATATATGGACTACTCCCACTGGCAGGTTCTCACCACCACTTCACCAAATTGATCATTTTTTAAGGAATTACACCCTTTTTTGTGAGATAAATCATGCATGAAAAAAATATCCCATTTATTTCTTATTCATTATATATGACACTAATTTTTAATATCAAATCATGAAATCTGATTGAGGATCATATTATAATCAACATATAAAAGTGTATTCCATATTTTTCATCAAAATATAATCCTTTAGAAATAGATGTATTTAAAATTTTATTGAATCCAATTACAATGTTTGGTGGATATATTTAAGAAATTTCATAAATATGATATTTTTTATGTGGATGGATATTCATGAATACACTCTCCAAGAAGAGAATATCAAATCAATTCATTTTATTTCACTATGAGAAACACATAGTTAATTGTTTTGGTATCCCAAGAGGAATAATCGACTCTAGGGATTTGATTATACAAGAGTATTACTCAAGTCAGTAATTTTTATTTCAGAAAGCGGGATATTCATCCTATAGATTTTCATTTTATAGTGTTACGAATATACCATGGAAATTTGTGTAATTCAATGACAATAATAGATAGAAAGATATTGATATCCTAGTATATGGATAGTGGGGGAAAAATATGTGAATTGGTTATTTAAAATTCTAATATTCTAATAGGAATGAAATGAAGTTGAAATTTGAATTTGGAACTGAGATAAGAGATATAGACATCACTATATATCCTATGTGGCTAAGAATCAAGAAATATTTATTTCTTAAAAAGGGTGATTTTATTTTGATATATAATCATAATAAGGAGAATATCTTTTATTCTATTACGGATATGAATTTTTAGTTTCTAATAATAGTACCTCTGTGTGTGGAAAATGGAGAAAAATTGGAATGAATTTAGGGATTATACCTTTTGAGAGTTTAGATTAATGTTAAATTTGTGAATAGTTATATGATATGTGATATAGATATCATTATATATACTATGAGAATATGAATCCAGAAACACGTAGTTATTATAAAAAATGGTCATGATATAGATATAAATCAATTGTATTTGAGAATGAAAGGGAATAAATGAATTCCCTGGTGAGAGTGGAAAGAATGAAGAGAAATATTAATTGAAAGAGATATCAATAAAAATGATGATTTGTAAATGTGGTATTATAGTCTGTTCCTAGAAATGGGTTCTATATATCACTATATTTCATATAAGAAAAAGAATCAATCCACATGTAGTTCTTGAATGAGAGTCTCTAGACGAATAATCACTCTCATATAAGAAAACGAAATGGTTATATCAATATAATGATTTATTAGAGGATACCTAGTGATATTTGGCGAACCTATTACCTAGGATCTATTACAATGATATGCCTTTTATTTTAGGGGATTAGGTCCAATAAAATATTCATATATAGAAATTTAATTTCTTACACGGTGGAATATTGTTTCTTGTGGTTTATGTTTATCTGATGAGGACCATTGGACCAATTAATTTTATTCTGGTGGCTATAAAAAACTCACAGAATTTGAATGTTCAAGTAGAGTATAATAAATGAAGGAATTTGGGCCACTATGTGGAGAATCTTAACACCCATATTTTGGGCCAGCAAGATGATAATTTGAAATCAAATATTATTATTATTTACTGAAAATTTCTATTTTGTTATGAAATGGTATATGAGTAGGATGTCATTATATTTATTTAGACATTGGTATGATTAAAAAATATGTAATATCAAGGGTACATCAATCTATTTAATCAATTGGGTTCTATAATTGGTAAACCATAACAATTTAATGTATAAATCAATAAGGGATGATTATAGGTGAGAATATATGAACCATTGAAAATAGTTAGACCACCATCACACTATGTACAAAAAATGTATACATTAAAGGGGTACCTTTCCTCTCAGAATAATAAATATCTCTAGGGGTTTGTTAGTGGATCATAAGAAAATATTCTGTTTAACATTCAATGAAGATTCTTTTTAGATAAGTCTATCAAATAGTTACAAATTTCTATTGAATTAGTAATCTACAAATATTCTCAAGATTATTGGGATTCAAATAGGAGAATCTACACCCAAGGATATGGGTCTCTAGTTGTGGAATATTGAATCAAGGCATTTGAATTCATCGAGAAGATAATATTAGCTCAATTTTTTTTCGTTTTTAATGAATCAAACATTGAATATTTGAGGTGAATTTATAGAGAAACTGATGTTCAATAACCTTTATGAATCTGGAAGGTTACATCGTCATTTATTGACCACATTATTATCATTAAGTTATATAACATGAAATAAGATGAGTTCACCATAATTTGAATGGGAAGGCATACTCAATGTGATGAAACTACCATATCATCAATTAATATGAACCCATGTCACATTTTGATCTAACATACATTTATTGAGGAGGTCTTTATGAAAACATTTACATTATCAAATGTTTTACAAATTTACCCATAATATTTTTTTGACATATTTAAATTTTTATATGGTTTGTGACTTCTCTATTTTGTGCTCTATTTTTTACCAAATCTTTTAAGGGGAATGATGAAGTGTGTGAAGGATTGACATTTTATATGGTATAACCATATGTTTTTTCAATATTTGAAGCGTTTATTTCCCCTTCCTTAATGGTTTATAGTATTTCAATTTGGATGAAAATCGAGTGAATGAGGTTTATAGTCAAATAGTTTATTCTATATTGGCCTATGAATATTTTCATGCAAAATTGACTAGAAATATATGATTTATAAATTCATATATCATTAAAATTTTCATTTATTACTTTGAAAATGAGATAAAATAACATTAGTTGATTTATGTACCCCATAATTGTAGTATATCTCAAACGAGTGAAAAACAAATACATTTTTAGTTCATACTAATTAGATCAACGTACGGGATATAGTTTCTGGGTATAAAAATTTAATAATGATATGTCCCTCGAGGACCTCTATGTATATTTGACACATCAAAAGGAGAAAATATAAAATAATGATAGAGGAACCTTGAGAAGTGTATCTATGTCAAGATCCAAGATGAATTTGTAGGATCCCAACACTTTGATGACAATGAGAATTGGATTAGTTATAAATTTGTAGTTGGGGCTTCCCTAGATGATACATACATTATTACATATCACACAGTATCATGAGTGATGATATAATACACATATTTTTTTAGAAGACAAATATATTCTAAATTAGAAAATTATTATATAGAAATTCAAGATGTGAACGAGAAGACCATGTAATGTGATATGTTTGATAATGATGAAATTTATATCTGGGACTATAATGTGAAATTCAGGTGTCATTATATATCTTGTATGAAGAATAATCAATGAACACATAATTTTATGAATGGGGACACTACATAAATCTTGTGATTATATAGGAGAGAATGAGATAAATTTATGGAGGATCTGGGGATATATGTATGAATGAATATTAAATTTTCATAGGTATAGGTCTCATCACCATGGATGAAAGATGCATACACCTAGAGTATGTGGATACTTCTAATATTGGAGATAAAGTATTAAATTTGTATTCCATCGTAATTGGTACACATTTACACATAGATATAGTAATGGTTCATTTTTTTAAAATATTATGGGAATCAAGAAATTAAAAAAGGAATAAGTAGTCAATGACATAAATTTTACTAAGAAATAAAACTCATATGTTTATCAATATAAAAAATAATAGGGTATTTTAAAATTTTAGGTCATATGGAATAAACCCCTATAATAAGTTTAAAGTCATATGGGGTCAAATACTCCAAATATTTTATAGTTAAATGAAATTTTCATGAAACATTATAATTTATTTTCATATGGTCAGAACCGTGTGTCATATAGATTAGGGTATGGAGATAAAGAACCTAGGCTATGTAGTTTAGAGTCATATTGAATGGAATTCATTCATCTTACATGGACTTTCAATCATGTTCTTTTTTTATAAGAGTTAATATTACAGAATAACATGTTTTATACATATCAAGATTCTAAAAAACATTCAAGCCTTAATTTATCTCATTATGATCCAATATTTAATGAAAAGTAATTTATTATTGCATTCCACAAAATTTGGTGGTATGGAGAATAATTTGTATGATATTTCATAATATTTTCCATTAGGCTCTTAACTCTTGGATTCTTGATAAAATTATGATCTAATTAATATAGTATGTATACTTATAATTTCTATATCCTATAGAAATATACATTGTTTCTTATATCATTGAGAGATATATAACCTTAAATAATTTATACACGTGGTGTATTCTACTCATTGTGTTCACATGATTGAATTAGAGATTTTGGTGTCACTTATTACATTATGACATTATCTATTTTATTTTGAATCCAATCCAAAAATATAAAGTTTAAATTTATTTTATTTCATAAAAATTATAGTATGGATGGTAATTAAAAACATACCTCAATGTTTCCTCATCCTGAATCATAATCATTTGGAGCTCAATCAAATTATTCTCCAAGGAAAAAAATAAATACCTATAATATTTCTTTTATTTAATGTATTATACATTATTTTATCTACCTACTCAATATTGACAACATTGTTTCCCTAGCATGTAACATATGCATTGATCAATATAAGAACATGGTTGATTTTTTTTCTTCTCTATAGTCTTATTAATGATCAATTTGTTGGAATATGTTGAAGATATTTTTTATTGGGACAACAGTGGTTCCCCCACTGGAAAATAGAACTCCAAATTTCCTAGTGATCGTGTGCTGATCATCGAGGGTTAGCAGTTCTAGAACACACTTGACGAGGGTTTAATTTTTCTAACCCCCCCCCCCCCCCCAACCCAATGGTATAGTGTTCATCACAGTTGGGAGAAAATATATTTTAGGATAATGTAATTTATAGTTTTGAAGATATCATTCAAAACCCTCTAGTATTGTTTTATATTTAAGGGGATAATGATCCGTGGGTATAACTAGCGAATGTGTGGATTTAGCACAAAACCATCATGATGGTGAGTAATTTCAAGAAGTTACTTGGTTAATAACCCAAAAACATTCATTTTATAACTAAAAATAAGAAATAAATTCTTCATTAGACTTATACATAAATTAATCATGGTAATTTGATCCTTAGTAATTATAATTCCCTTCGATTTCCCAATGGTGTGATGGGTGGGTGATAATGGTTGTGTTGTTTTGGAACCTATTGATTAGATATTCCTTTAACACCAAGAATAAGATCCACTCTCACATTCTAAATAATGAGATATATTTTCCGTAAATAGGTCATAAATAAACCTTTTATGGTAAGCATCTCATTATTATAAATTATAATTTGGAAAATAATTTTTTCCACGTAACATGGTGCATATTTGGGAGCCTTCTTGGATTATACTTTGTGGAAGAAATTAGAGGCTCTAATTTCAAAAATATATTATTACCTAATTAACTTTTCAATTAATTTTATAACATTAACATAGGTGAAATAGTTCTCCTCTTCTACATAGAAACAAAATTTGTTCGTGATTCCCATGGTTGCATTTAGAATTATGATGCTCATTCATTATCCTCCCGATAAACGGATCATTCTTGGTGTAATGGTTAATATTAATATGTTTTTGGGATGGTTCAGATTAAATCATTTGGTTTTAATATTCCCAAGAGAAAATTATATAGGATAAACCCCATTATCTATTTTGGGTATACATTACCCGTTGTCTCATGTGGATGGGCAGAACCCAAGGACATGATTGGTGGAATGTTCAATACAGTCGTATTTTGTGGGATAATGATCATTGTCTCTTTTCACTTAGTTATTATCATGATATCATTATCTAGGAAAGAAGAAGTTTTATCATTTTAGGTGGGTATTTATTTTTGTGTCGTTTATTTCTATGTTACCCATGGCCACTTTTGATGGGATAATTTCCATAGTCATGTTTGGTGGGATAATTCCAATCATCTCATTTGGTGTATTAGTTCATATTCTGCAAATTATACATCCATAAATTCTGTGAGAGTTTGTTCTATTTTGGGAATCCATGGGAACCTTATTTCTCATTAATTTTCTTGTACCTATTCAATCATATCATGGGAGGAAATTAATTAAAAGGCGTGATAGTCATAGTTTCAAGGAGAATTAGGGTCATGAATGGGTGATTTTGTCATGATTTGATGATCTATTACACTTGTTTCACTATAAATAAGATAATAAAATTATTAAATTCATACATATTACCATTTAGTCAGTGTCCCCGTTATAGTATTTCTCTAGGAATAATGCATAAGAAACATATAACACACACCTTGGTACTGTCCAATGTTTCTTAACTTTCATTAAACATTTTTCCAAAACCTCCTTGATAACAATCATTTATTAGATCACATCGCATAATATAAATTTGAAATGGTTGTAATTGAATTTTTAATTATAATATGTTTAATCTATATTCTTTATTTCTAGAGATTTTTTCTAGTAATTCTATTTTGTGGAAATTAATTAACCAAAAAATAGATAATTATGGAAGGAATAGTCTTCTTCATTATTATTTCATGTGTAATTTTGTATCTAACATTATGTGTCTTAATTGAGAGTACAATATATTTTTCAGATTTTCTAATCCACTTTATGTATAGTGGTGTATATTGTTTAGGTGTTAAATTGTTTTTCCAATTGAAATCATATAGACATTGTGTTAGATTTACAAAATACGAAACCCCACTAGGGTACTTCAGGGTGATGATCATGGTTGAAAAACTATGTCATAAGTTATCCACACATATCTCCAGTATTTTTTATCATGGAAACCATATTTCCAAGGAATATATCTATATATTTTATGTTTCAATTAAATTCATGTCTCCATTATTCTATCACAACTTATAATTTGAGGGGTTATGGGTAGTTTTCTATAATCATTGAGTGGTATTTTTATATGAATATTCTATTGAGATCTTCCCAGATTGGAAGAAACCAAATTACCATGTTATTATGCTAAAAAAATTTATGAATGAAACATATGAGTCTATAATAATCTTTTTATTTTGGGGTTCATATTATTATTCTATAATAGGAAGAAAGAAGGGAAGATCTTAATATGTTCTTACCGTCCATTGAATGCTGAGAAGTTGTAATTCCCAATGTTAGGTGGATGATAAGTCAAATATTCCCACTAATGATATATCATTCACTCCCGTTTTACAAACTCACCACATCCTTCTATATAATCCATCTAAATAGTATGAGTGTCCTATAATATTTGTGAATATACCTCCTGAGTTAACACTTTAGATTGAATATCCACTCAGGAGTTTTGTTTCTGGCTAGTTTAAACCGATGATATATGACTTCCCAATCTACCCATTAATGGATTTATAGGCATTATAACATATATTATTAAATGGATGGAACACCTATTAATCAATTATTTGTGTATTAAAATGGAAAAGGCTAGTGAAATAGAAAGATGATAAGTTAGATTAATCATAGATTTTTAGTTTAATCAATCCCAATATGTAAAAGAGGTCTAGTTGAATGAGGAATATGGGATTCATCATGAATATCATACCCAAATGGTTTATTTCCATTAATAATTTCATCATTTATATTCTCAAGATTAACTATTATAAATATTAATTTATAAATCCATTCCTTAGTGGATATACTCTCATTATTTTTTGGTTATGGGTTCATCATTCATGTGAGGTGAACCATTTTTTTCAATGAATGCATTATCATAGGATTATTTTAGTTCTTATAGGACCATTGTGACTCTCCCACTTTCTAATGTATTGAGTCCATTTGATAACCTAGTTGGGTTTGATTGGAAGATTTTTTTAGTCAACTGAATGAGAGGTTTCCTCATCCCATGATGTGTATTGTTTTTTAGCTTAGAATTTTTCATACATTTAATTCATGTTTGTGAAATAATTCATAATAGAAGTAAATTCTACCCTTTGTGAAAATTATTGACTAAAAATATTCATTTAAGAGGATAGTTATTAATGAAATTATATTGTATCTCATTTAAATCATGTATGAGATTCTCTATAGTTTAAATCCATATTAGAAGGAAGTATAATTTTTTTTATCCAAACAAGTAATGACGTCGCTCAAAAATTGTTGAAAGAGGTGTTCTGAAGTTTGTAATAGGGCCTTGAAATGGGTTTCATATGTTTCCCAATAAATTTAATTAAAACCCATTATGATTAGTTCCATTTATTGTGTCATAATTTACATTTTAATGTAATTTGAAATAGTGCACTAGGATGACTAATTTTTTTAAATTTAATGTCATATAGAGTAGACTACTAGGTTATGGGTTCCAAATAATGGGTAGTTTTGGTACTTATGAATGAGTGACCATATTAGAGTTTACTCGGATAGATGAGAGAGTTGAAGATATTTTGGGAAACCAAAGGTGAATATAAAAACATATATTTTGAAGAACTTAAGAAGAGAATATCATCTCAAGGGATTTTTTGAATCCAATAGGAGGATCATCAATCTAATAACATTTTGAATCCAAATAGAGAATATTGAATCTATAAAATTTTTAGTCTCCAACAGAAGATCTTAAAATAAATAGATATTTAGGAAGCCAAGAGGAGAAATTAGAATCAATGTTTTCTACAAAACCATGACGTGAATCTGTACAAAAGTAACCTAAGGATGTAAAGGTAAGAATATCAATTTATTAAATTTGAGTAAACCAAGAGATGTATCTCAACACATTGTGATTGAGGAAACAAAGTGGTGGATATTAACTCAGGGTGTATTTTCTATAATCAAGGTTGGGTTCATCAATATCACAACTAAAATTATGTTTGAGATAGACCAAAATGTTTATGGTGTACCTCTAATGTTTTCATGGCGTTTGGTGAAAGAACTATAAAATTTGAGATAATGGCTTGAGACATTAACCCTCCCCTGATTTGAGCTTGAGGTACAATGGTGGACGAATCTAAATAATGGACCAATGGGAACCTAGGATGGTGAGATTTGGGAATGCACACTCATATTGGATAACTAGGTGATGTGGAACCCATGTCATTTACTTGGGTAATGTGGAACCCTAAAAGAAGACTTGGGTAAGTTAGTTCTTAGTTTGTATCACTCAAAAAGTGGGAAACCAAATAATCCATGAGGTTTGATTGTAAATGCAACAAGGAATACCTAATAGCATCACCAAAAACAAGCTGTTATAGCACAAACCTAGTTAATAGGCATCAGGACTGAGAATCCATGGTGCATATGTATAGGGTTCTATAGAACATGTTAATCATCACCCAATGGTATACATGGTCACAACATCATTAAATTTCCATATATTGTTTTAATCATATATAACTAGTATGATTTCAGAAAGGATTGGGTATGTATGCTTGTAATTCATGTAGTTAGGATCTCTTAATCTGATATTCTATTCATAATGGAATCCATAACATTCCTTTTATTGTGAATACCATCAAAAATGCTAAGAGATGTGTTGTAACAACTCATAACCTCTTTTGGAGGCCATATAACAATCAAGGTATATGAGGCAGAGCAAATCATTCAAGATGTGGAATGAAAGTTTTTCTGGCTGGGAACATGTAAAATGGAACACAAATATGTATACATGCTTCATAGGTACACATTAATCATGGAGTAATAATTTATGTAGTCCCTCTTGATTACTACATATTTGTGTGTGGGAATAAATTTTTCAAGACTCAATCAAAAAACTATAAATTTAAATAGATGTATCTATTGGTATTGGAGTCCATTCTAGCTCCAGATACATTCAATTCGAAGCATTAAAAATAAATTACAATAATGGATATATATTTTATCTATATAATTTGTTTCCATGATTGAAAATTGATTACATGGTCTCTAAAACTATTAAAAAGGATATAGAAACATTTTGTACAACAATAGAAAACAATTCATGGCCTACATCCTATGGGATGTTCTCACTATGAGATCAGACGATTGGGAAATGATTTTGAAGGATATCCAAACACCAGTCTTTTATAATTCATTAGTAACATGGATATCCTATTTTATTATTCTTCATAGAGTGAAACTCTCTTTATTATTATACACATCTTATGTGAATTTAGTGAGAAAAGTATTAAAATAATGAAGTAAATGTTTTCACAATATGTTTTCCCCATAAAAAAATTGATGTGTGTTTTTTGTTTTTTCTTAAATACAATTGAAATTTGGGTTTTTATCATTCAAACTAGCTACACCCATATAAAAATTATTGTTCACTAGAGAAAATTAAATGGTATCCATTATCACTTCCTTAATGTAAAATTAACTCTATCTTTTTAAAAAGATTATATA
Organism: Viscum album; assembly: GCA_963277665.1. Classification (NCBI taxonomy): domain Eukaryota; kingdom Viridiplantae; phylum Streptophyta; class Magnoliopsida; order Santalales; family Viscaceae; genus Viscum; species Viscum album. Next base: position 791,876,595 of record OY728166.1, read on the forward strand.
TATATCACAAAATTAATTACTCTATATTTTTTCAGAATTATTTGATGCCTAGATAACTATATAGACTATAATTATTATAGACTTTCAATACCTCAGGTAAGGAACGTATGAGTATTGATTATATTAAAATAATGTTTTTTTGTGTAGACATTGTAAGATCCACTATATAAATTTAAATTAATGATTGTGTAAACTAAATACAATTTGGATATAAACGAGGATCAAAATGAGATATTTTTATTAAGTGTGCTATAATATTTTTTCAGAATTATCAATTTCATCTAGTGATTAAATTATATTTTAAATGTTATAATATTGTAGTAATATTAAATTATTGGGATAATATTTTTGAATGGTCTAAATATCTCAACATAATCCATTATTTTATGAAAAAAATATATTCCTTTTTCATTATGTCTGTATATCATGAAATAATATGGTCATTCTGATTAGTTTATTCATTTTGGTGATACATAGATATAATTTTGACATTATTAATCAATACTATTTTCTGGGAATTAGTTTTTTAATTTTTTAATTTTTATTTTATTTTCTACATTTTCTAAAAATGATGGACATGAATAAAAATATTGTAAGTTTTTAGCAACATCATAGCATTCATTCTTGGAAGTTAGTAAATTATTCATGGAATTTATCAGTATATTTCCTAAACCCATATATGGATGAAACAATTCATAGGTGACTATTTTTTTTCTTATTAAGTCATCTAATTTCAATCTTATCAAGGAAAATATAAGGTTAAAAGATCATGAAATTACCTTTGTTTATAAAATTAGGAAATTTGACATGGTTCCCCATGTTATTGATTCACATAAATACCTATATTTACTTAACAGATTTGGAATATTCCTCAAGATTATATATGCACTAAATTTATATGTTTCAAGACTAATCATCCACTAAAAGTGTCCAATTTTCATTATTATAATTCTTTAATAATAACTTTATTCACAATTCATAATCATCAGTACTGGTGAGTTTAGAAATCTAAACTTCATTTCCCATCATTTTTTAATTTCTTACTAATACTCGACACATTTCTCAACACCTACTATTATATCCTCTTGTCAGGACTTGGTATAAAATTTTAGTATTATATTATGCTAGATATATTGAATAATTATTCCTTTTGGTGTAATGAAATATTCATTGGTGATGAAAATATTTTGCGGCATTAACAAAATTATTTTGAAGGTGATGTAAAATTTACACCAATTCACTAAGATGATTGTATTATCCATTTCACTACTCCCTTAAAGCTAATATTTATACATTATAGATAAGATATTATAAAGGAAGCTTAATTGAAAATTGTTTATATACAAATACGATTTTTCAATATAGATATAGGAAATTGATGTTTCAGATAAAATTATAGTCTATATATCAAGGTAGAGAATGAAAACACACAGTTATTGGGATTACATTAAGATAGAGAGTAAAAATTGGAAATAAGCTTTACTATATTTTGTAAGATATCTTAGTCACCAAGTTTTTTCATTTGTGAACCACAAAAAGAATTATATCATGAAGATCATTTTGGTATGTTAATCATAGGGAACACACCTCTTCTAATTTTGGGCCAAGGGTAGAAAATTATAATTTGCACAATATTTACATCATCTTAATCAAAAAAATATTTAGTGTGAATATATGTAAATATAGGGGTTCAAATGAAGTCCTTTAAATTAGTATGTAAGTTAGTGGTAGTGATGAATATTAAAGGGTGTTTGTATCTTATTTTAATTGTAATTTTATGTTGTTCGTTTATCAACACATGTCATTTTTATCATGATAGTTTCTTGAATAACTCATGTTATTAAATATATTTTATTTATACTATTTTATTTTATTTTTCTTGGTTATGAATGTATATATTTTAATCTTGCTATTGATTATATTACACCACAAGTTTTGATATTATTTACCTAATGAGGGACTTTTCATTATTTTTTACATCATTAATTACAACATTATATGTCAAATTTCATAATACATTGAAATAATTGAATCCATGGAGGGATGAAACTGTTATGGGTTTACCTAAGAAACTTGTAATGAGGATAAATTTATGTTATTTGACATTATATTAAATTTTATTAATTTCTAATAGTTCATATTTTTATGCAATTATTATTTGTACTCCATGTCCTTATTTAACTTGAAGGCCTTACATTTCAAGTGATAATACGATTCTCTCCCTTATTGTTCCCATTAAAATTATCCTCATAGTTTATATGGGATCTGAAATATATTTTTAATATAGTAACATCTGAATTCATTAGAATATTTTTGTTTTCAATACATAGTTAATTCTTTAATTAAACAAAATTTTCATGAAAATATAAATTCATCTAAAAAAACCCAAACAATAACAATTAATCAACCCATTGGTCTATAATAAAATTATCTTTGGAATTTTATTATTATACTAAAAACAAATAAAATCAACCTAACTGAAGTCTAATATATATCATTATTAGTCAATAAAACATTATTTTCTCTTTAGTCTCTTTCTTAGTTAATTGTGTTTTTAAAAAACATATTTGTACTACAGTTGATTTCTTTATCCCATAGTGTAAATTTAGGTGTACTAAAATATTGGACCATTTTAGAAGACAATTGTAACTGATCATGGATACTACTGTTCTATTAAAAACTCATTTTTCAATTATCACCTCAATTTATCTTCTAATTCCCCCTTTATTTTCATTATTTTATGTCATATTTACATAACTAATCAAACATATGAGAAATCATTTATAATTATTGGGGTGGGGAGTCAGTTATTCCTAGTTTTATTCTTATATTATTTTTACTCAACCAAATAATATAGATAATAAAATTGAGTCCATTCCTCTAGTGGGTATCCCAAAAAACTCAATCATAATCTTGGGTGAGAACTAAAAAATAAATCCACATCAGTCTAATTGAGGTAGACTCTAACATTGGGAATGTTTTATATCAATGAATGAATTTCTAACAGACAAATGTTAGGAACAATGCACTATCTTATAATAGAAATTTTACCTGAGGAGATTCTCACAATGTCTTTAAACCCTATTTCATAAAACATATTCCAACATTTCATGGGATGGATTCAGATATTACTTACCTTAATTTCAAGAAGATCAACGAAATTGTGGAGATAATGTTCCCCTAAAATAAAATATAGTCAGATAAGATAAGTATCTTACCTTTTCCCCTGTACTAAAAAAATAACTAATTAAACAATTTTAGATGTGTATAAATCCATTATTGTGATTAATTAGGAATATATTCTCACAGAAAAAAAACATTCCCCATTATAATAATTTTTTACTTATAAATTGTTTTCAAATTTATATAGAAAAATATGATTCTTTTTATGAAAAATGGGAAATTCTTAATGATAAAATACAAATGTTACCTCGCTGTGTTTTTAAATATAGGAATATTTGAGAATATTTTATAAAGTTTTAGGTCCAAGGAAAAAACCCTTTATCAATATGAAAAATAATGGGACCCAAAAAACTCCAATAATGATGATAATGAGAATTTGTATGGTCTTTAAGAACAAAAAAATCATGTTAAAAGTTACTCATTTGTGTGAATCATCCCTTATATGGAAGGATGAAAAATACTAATGATTAAGTAAACCTAAGAGCTAAAAATTTTTCCCATACTTGGATGGTTGAGGAGACCAAACATTGGAATGTATAAAAAATTAAATCTATCATCCATTTTTATACAATTTCTAAAAAAAGACCATGTGAAGAATCATTTACCAACCATTACTTCCATAAAGGATGTTATTTTATAGTGATCTCAAAAAGGGGTAAATGCTTGGAACTTTTTAGAGACATAGTACCAAAAAATATTTAATATATGGTAGAATGTAGATACATGTTTTTCTAATAAAGATAATAAACAACCAAATTAATTACAAGGTCCAAATGCCTAACTTGCACAAATGTTTACTAATTGTAACATGTTTCAATCCGAGTTGTTTTAATTACATCATCCCAATCACAATTCCAAAAACCTATCTAATAACCTTAATATCCATATATGGTAAACTAACCAACTCAAATCACTACCCAATCAGTCCTCCACCCCTTGAGAAAAATTATAAAAAATAGAGAAAATGAATTAATAATATTGATCCCAAAAATAGGAATTTTAAAAAATTACAATTTCTCAACTCAAACTATTCTGTAACATCCCAGGTAAAAAAAATAAGACATTTTCATATTTGATAATATTTTTGAATTAAATATTAATTAATTTTACTTTAAAGGGTTTGCTATGTTCGATAGCGTACCCGATACGCAACAAAAGGTTTCATTAAAATCTTACGTTGCACAATAACAATATAATATTATTATTTTAAATGGTAGTTAACTCTTAGTAGTTATAATGGTGGTAATGAACAAAATTAACTAAAATATTATTATACATGTTTTTTAACTGTACTTACATTTATCCAATAAAAGTTAGAGGCTTAAAATGTGAATGAATCTAATTTTAAGCATAATTTACATTAAATGGTCAATTTACCACCTTTTAATGGTGAACCCTCTTTAAATATAATTTTGGTCACTATTGTATGTTCTATTTGACCAAATAAAATTCTTCTTTATAATTGGGACACCAAAATTTACTTTAGGTATTTTTTTGGTATTATTCTGATAAAATTCAATTTTTAATGAATAGTGAAAATAATGTATTTTAATTCAAAACGGTGTTTTTATCAAATTTATTTATATGGTTAAATTATATTTTAAATTGGTTTAAAGGTTTAATTATAATATATTTTTACCATTTATTCCAATCTTTTTTATTGTAATTAATTTCAGTTTTAAATTGGGCAAAAACAATTATCAATCTTTTGATAATTATTATTTCTTAAAAACACGCTTTTTGTTTTGATAACGGGAATTTATTTTAAATTAATTAATGAAAATTATATGTTTATAATTTCATAAAATAGATATCATTTTTGAATTTGTAATATCAAATATATCTTAGGCTGAATGTTTGGTATTTTTTGGAAAAACGTCAATTTTTGAGAATAGTGAAACCACTTAGTAGTTGTTAAAAACGAACTTTTTCATTTAAATGAAATTTTACCACTTATGTGAATTGAATTTTAAAAATACGACATACATGGTTGTTATTATTAAGTAAAATTTGGTACAATAAGATGAAAATAATTATTAGTCAATAGTAACTTTTGACTTTTATTTACCGCGGTTAAAGGTAAATTGGGTAATTCTAGGTAAATGAATTTTATAATAATTCACAATTTTGATAACACTTGTCCTAACCTTATTTTATTAGTAATGGACGACCATGGGAATCCTTGGGTCTATTTTGGGACCCACTGGATCCAATTATGTATGATAATGTCACTTTATTTAAATTAACATAAATTAAAGGAAAAAATGGCAAAAAAATATCTCTTTGTAAATTAATTTTTACATGGTGTTATATAAGTTATCATTTCGACTATAAATATTAATTTAAAATATAAAAATATTTCCTACATCGTGGTATTTTTTTATAATTTTTAGACATAGAATAAATTAAATTATTTATGACACAATAATGATGCAGTGTTTGCCTCATTAATAAATGATTTGAATAAATATGAATATAAATATTAAAATAACATCCCAAACCTATCAAATTCTTTTTGGATGAATTTATTTCAACCATGAGTAATCTTATAATCTACCTTAAAGAGTTTTTTACCTTTAGAAACCGAATATCATTATATAATAATATAATATTATCACACTTTTCTAAAGAGCCCCTCCACCCCCTAATAAAAAGAAATCACTTCTAACCAATTAATCACACCCCTAAAGCCTTTTGTCTCATCCAAAATCTACCAAATTAAGTTCCATACATCCCTATTCAACTCTTAAAATCCTTACCGTAGGTATAAGGCACTTCAAAAAACCCTTTTGGTTCATACCAAATAAAGTTACCCAAATTAAAGGTAACAGTGTCTCTTGACTACTTTTCTTTTATTTTACTTCTCCGACCCCTAAACTCTTTTTATTAATTTATTTTATAACAGAACCAGTATCCTCAATATACTAGGATGTTTTACTGGAATTATTTGAACTACACATACACACACCTCCATCTAATGTGTGAAGAACATATTGTTTTTGTGGATGGCTAACTAACGCCTCATGAAACGATGATTGTTCGATTATATCCTACCACATATCATGGAGGCCATTAAGAAGACACTAAATTTATATATGATTTATATTATGTTTATTTTTTCTCTATTCTTTTGTATTTTTTTTTATATCATACTGTTATGGTTTCCATTATAGGCAAACGCGTTAATTTCATTTGAGGAATTGCGGACTACCGCCCCCTCAAAGTGATATGACTTGTTCATACCATACATGGTATGTATAAAAGATAGAGTTAATGATATTATATATGATATTATACTAGAATTATAATATACCTATGTATAATTATGTTTTAATTCCATTAAAATAATATATAGAAATAAAAGTATCATTCATGTGTACGTACAACTTACCGTCTCCATGAACGGTGCATTTCATTTCTTACCTCTAAATGATATATACTATTATAAATATATATATATACTAGATATATATTATATATATGTTATATAAATAATGAATATAATTCTGGATATAATGGAAAATTCACCACGTGAACAACTTGTAAATATAAGGTGTTAATTTTTGACTCAAATACCAAATATCGACAAAATGAAAGTTATTAACTTAAATGATTACATAATGTTTATAACATAGTAATAAGTGATATAAAAAGAATAATAAACTTTAAAAAGGTTCTTAAGAAATTTAAAATTAACTTTAGTTTATTATTTAGGAGATTAAATAATGATCGATTCAAGTCAAACACGAGGTAAGGGACTTCATCTCAATCTCCTTTTATTGAGGCATATTTTGTTCTAATACACAAAATCCTTTTATATAATGTATAAACACCTTTTACCTTTCATTTCAACCAAAGGGAATCATTTTATATGAAGCTTTTTACTAAACAACAAAAAATAATGTTTCTTTTTAACGTAAGTAGTGAAAACGGCCTTTCCGCTATCGTGAGTATTAGTTGATCTTTGGATTCCTTTACAAGACACAATGTTTTTAAAAGGAAAATTAATATCATATATTATTTTATGTGTTTTTGGTATTGAAAACGGTTTTTATAATTGTTTTGATATTTTAATATATTGAAATTTTATATTGTTAATTCAATTTTTAAAATTTATCTTTCCTTTATTCTTATGTTATGTGTCATGATCATGTTATGGTTCATGGGAATTATTTTCATATAAGGGTGTTTCCGTGATAAACCTAGGGCGGGTGAGCCCGATATAGCTCTCCAACGCATTGGGTAATGTGATGGAGGTAAACATGAATGTTTCTACTAAGAGAATTAGGGAATATATTGTGATGGGTATTCCAAAGTAACTCCTGATGTAGCTATGATAGCTTCAATGTAAGTATGTTATGTATGCCACACGTTATCTTTATGATTTATGATTTCTATGTGTTATTCATAAATCTTTTTATTTCATGTGGTGAGTAAAAGAGTTCATGTTTGGTATGTATTTATGAACTATTGTTTTCATTCTGTTTTTTATAACCCTTACTGATATTTTTATGCTCATCCTAGTTTTGAAATGTTTTCACAGGACTTAAAGATGAATAGGGTCATGGATGGGATAAAAGAGAAGTCATGGTGTCTAAAGCATGGAACTAGACATGACTCTTTTTTTAAGAGTTATTATTTTTTGAAAAAAATAGAAACTGAGTAGAAGTGTCTACTTTTTAATCTTTTGAGATGTAATAGTTATGAGACAATTATCTAAAACTCTAAACCTGAAAAGATCCTCAATGTGAATTAATTCGTTTAATTCAATATTATGTAATGTTTTAAGGTCAAGTCTTTATAGTTGGTATCAGAGGTCAGTTTAGATAACTTTAGGAGTTAGGTTATTGTTAAATTAATATCCATAAATTAATTTATTTTAATATTGAAATCATATATCATTTATAGATTACCATGTTGATTCACCTAAGATATTTCTATGTTTAGAATGGTTTTCCATAGAGGAAACAGGTAACCTATGTTAGGACGACATCTGGAGGGAGACAACCTTCCAAATCAGCAACCTGATATGGTCAGAATCGGAACTGAATAGTTTGTGTAGTGATGGAACAGTTGACTCAGTCTATAAATGGTGGTGGTATCCATGCATGAGATCAGCCCGATAAACCATAGAAGAACATGTCAGAAGTATAGAATTTCATGAGGCAACATCCCCCATCATTCATAGGATCATCTGACCCTAACCTATCAGAAGGGTGGATTAAAGCACTAGAAATTTGTTTTGATGTTATGGGTTTTTCATAACATCAAAAGGTTAGTCTTGCTGTTTACTATTTCGAAGGTGAATCTTGTCAATGGTGGTCGATGCTGAAAAATATTAGGGATAGTGAGGAGATTTATGCTCTTGATTAGGATGGATTCAAAGGTATGTTTCTTGAGAAATATTTTCCTAATGTGGTTCATCTTATGATGGAAAAACAATTGTTTAAATTGAGGTGGGAGAATGACTCAGTGGCTTCTTATGAAGAAAAAATCACTCGACTGGCAAGGTATGCTCCAAGATTCATATGAGATCCTGATAGTAAAATCAACCATTTTTACTTAGGATTAAATCCAAAGTATAGAATGGCTTTATCTTCCAGTGAGTTCAATAGTTATGAAAAACATGTTCATTGTGTGGATAAGGTGGAAATATATTTTTCCAATGATCTTGTATTCTTTGAAAAACAACAAAATAAGAGTTCGAGGTTGCAGAAAAAAAGGGAAGAACTCTTCAAAATAAGTCTTATGGTAAGTAACTTAAGATTACAGTTGGTGAAAATTGTGGTAAAAATCATGTTGGGGGATGTCTTTTGAATTCTGTTAAGTGCTACTGATGTGGTAAAATGGAACATAAGTCTCGTAATTGGAGTGAAAATGAACAAAGTAATGGAAAGACAAAATATTATTTATAGCCAGTAAAATGTTTTAAGTTTATTGAAATGCGTCATTATTCAAATTAGTGTCCAACAAAGAACTCAACTGAGGGAAATCAGCAAGACTACAAGTAGAAAGGGGAGGTGAAATCCTTCGCAACTACTTTATTAGATGTTGGTCCATCAAATGAAGTAGTATCAGGTAAACTGTCTGTTTGTTCAGATTATTCCAATTTATTTTTTGATTCAGGGTCTACACACTCCTTAATTTCTGAGAATGTTTCTAGTAAATTGGGAATTCCATCTCAAGATATGAATATATATCTTATGGTAAAAACACCTGGAAGAAATTTTGAGACAAAAAGAAAACATAAGAACCTTCTTATCCTTATGTGTGGAAAGAATCTACCTACAATACTTATTGTTCTGCCTCTAGTAGAGTTTGATGTTATTTTTGGTATGGATTGGCTTTCTGTTTACCATGCTAAGATTGACTGTAGAGCAAAAGGAGTTTTTTTTCTCGAATGATTTTCAGTTTGCGTATAAGAATGAACCCTTGCATTTGATAACATGTCAGGAAACTAAGAAACTCGTAAAATATGGAAATGAATGTTACCTTGCACATATTGCGGAAAACAAAGGAACTGTTCAAATTAATGATGTTACAGTGGTAAATGAGAACCTTGATGTATTTCCTAACGAGTTTCCCGGTATTACACCAAATTGGGAAGATGAATTTACTATTGACATAGTTCCTGATGCTAAGCCAATTTCAATCCCCCTTATTGAATGGATCAAATTAAACATTTATAGTTAAAGATGAAATTATAGGAGTTATTAGATAATGGTTTCATTCAACCTAGCACATCACCATGTGATGCTCCTATCTTGTTTGTTAAAAATAAATATGGTTCAATAATAATATACATTGATTATAGGGCACTGAATAACATCACTATTAAGAATAAGTACTTTTGCCTCATATCGATGATTTGTTTGATCATCTCCAAGGAGCTCAGTATTTTTCAAATATTGACTTGAGATCGGGGTTCCATTAGTTGAAATTGAAAGAAGCATACATTCCGAAGACCGCATTTTATACTAGATATGGCCAGTATGAATTTGGTTGGAACAAATTTCTTTCCTCGATCACATTGTTTGAAAAAATGGCATAACTATTGATCCTTCTAAAGAAAAAGTTGATGATGAATGTCCAAGACCCACATATATAACTGAGATCCGTAGTTTTCTTGGATTGGAAGGTTATTACTGGATGTTTGTTGAAAATTTTTCACGGTTATCTAGCCCATTGACTAAGTTAACTTGGAATGGTGTTAAGTTCATCTGGAAAAAAGTATGTGATTATTGTTTTCAATAATTGAAAAGAAGAATGACGAATGCTCCAGTTTTGGAACTACCTTTAATTAAATGGTGAGTTTATTATTTATAGTGAGGCTTTGTTGAAGGGAATTCATTGTGTCCTAATGTAGAATGATCAGGTAAATGCTTATTCTTCACGTCAGTTGAAACCACATGAGTTAAATTACCATACACATTATTTGAAATTAGATACTTTTATTTATGTTTTAAAAAATTTTAGGAATCATTTGTATGGAGTAAAATGTAAAATATATACTAATCACAAAAGTTTAAAGTATATATTCACTAAAAAAGAACTAAACATGTGATAAAAGAGATGGCTGGAATTAATCAAGGATTATGAGTGCATGATCCACTAGCATCTAGGAAAAAAAATAATGTGGATAATGCTTTCAGTTGAAAAAGTAATGTTTCATTAACGATGTTACGTTTGGAACAAGATACTTTGGTTTTTGATTTGATAAAATTTGGAAATAAAGTTTTTGGTGCATAAAATTCTTCTGTTTTGTATCAGGTGTCAGTGAGATCATCTCTATCTGATAGAACTTAGAAATCACAGAAGGAAGATAGTGAGTTATAAAAAAAGGTTGAGTTGGTTTAGAAGGGTATGTTGCCTGAATTTAACATTTATAATTATTGTTTTTTGAGAATTGGAATGATATTATGTGTGCCTTGTGATTCACAGTTGAAGAATGAGTTGTTATGTGAAGCTCATATTTCCCCATTTTCAGTTCATTCTGGCAGTACTAAGATGTACAGTGATCTTCGGGAGTATTACTGGTGGAATGGAATGAGAAGAGATATTTTTGACTTTACTGTGAAGTGTTTGACTTATCAACAGGTTAAAATAGAGTGGCGGTTAATGAATGGGATGTTTCAGCCTTTACCGGTTCCAGAGTGGAAATGGGAAAATATATCCATGGACTTCATTGTGGGATTACCAAAGAAATCTCGAGGTAATAATGCAATCTGGGTTATTGTTGTTTTATTGTCTAAATCTTCTCATTTCCATTCTATTCGAGATACTTTGTCACTAGATCAACTTTCTCAGCTGTATGATAAAGAGATAACCAGTTTACATGGAGTTACCCTCTCCATTATATCAGATCATGATCCTGGGATTACTTATAACTTTTAGAAAGGCATTCTGAAGTTGTTGGGTACTGAATTAAACATTATTATAGCTTTTAATCCTCAATTAGATGAGCAATCAGAATGAGAAATTCAGACCATGGAGGATATTCTACGTTCTTGTTCACTAGATTAACAAGGAAGTTGGGACCAACATCTTTTTTTGGTTTAATTTTCATATAATAACAGTTTTCATTCCAGTATACAGATGGCTCTATTTGAGGAATTATATGGAAAGGGTTGTCGAACTCCAGCTTTTTGGGATGAAGTAGGTGAAAGGAAGCTGTTGGGACTAGAATTGGTAGAAGTGATGGCAGAAAAAGTTCATCTGATTCAGAAGAACTTGAAAACAATTTAGAGTCGACAGAAACGTTATACAGGTTACTAGAGGAAGGATCTCTCTTTTGAGATAAGTGATCATGTCTTTCTCAAAGTTTCTCCATGGAATAGTCTGATGTGTTTTGTAAGAAGGGAAATGTTAGCCCAAGGTTCATTTCACCATATCAAATCCTAGAGAATTTTGGATCAGTTGCATACATAGTGGCTTCACCTCCATGTTTATCCCAGGTACACAATGATTTTCATGTATCGATGTTGAGAAAGTATATGCCAGATCCATCTAATGTTTTGAGCCCAGAGGTAGTTCAGTTGGAAGAGAGTCTCTCTTATGAAGAACAACCAGTCCAGATTCTTGACCGTAGAGAAAAAGTGTTATGGAATAAGGTAATTCACCGGGTAATGGTTTTGGGGAAACCCCATATGGTTGAAGAGGAAACGTGGAAATATGAAAATTCTATGAGGGATAAATACCCCCACTGATTTGATAAGTGATTAAAAATTAAGATGACGCAATTTCCAAAAGGGGGGAAGGATGTAACATCCCATGTAAATAATGAATAAGACATTATAATATTTATTAATATTTTTGAATAAAATATTAATTAGTTTTATTTTAAAGGGGTTTCTATGTTCGATAGCATACCTGATATGCGACAACAAGTTTCTTTGAAATCTTACATTGCGCACTAATAATATAATATTATTATTTTCAATGGAAGTTAACTCCTAACTGTTTTATTGGTAGGAATGAACAAAATTAATACAATATGATTATACATGTTTGTTAAATGTATTTACATTTATCCAATAAAGTTTAGAGGCATAAAATGTGAATGAATCTAATTTTAAGCATAATTTACATTAAAATGTTGATTTACCACTTTTAATGGAGAACCCTATTTAAAACTAGATTTGGTCACTTTTATATGTTCTATTTTACCAAATAAAATTCTCCTTTATAGTCGGGACACCAAAATTTACTTCGGGTATTTTTTTTATTTTTCTGATAAAATTCAATTTTTAATGAATAGTGAAAATAATGTATTTTAATTCAAAAATGGGTTTTAATATAATTTATTTATATGATTACATTATCTCATAATTGTTTTAAATTTAAATTATAATATAATTTTACCATTTAATCCAAATTTTTTTGTTGGAATTAATTTCACACTGAAATTGGACATAAACAAGTATCAATCGTTTGATAATTATTATTTCATAAAAATACGCTATTTGTTTTGGTAACAAGAATTAATTTTAAATTAATTAATGTGACTTATATGTTTATATTTTGGTAAAATAAACATCTTTTTTAATTCAGAATATCAAATATATATTAGACTGAATTTTTGGTATTTTTATGAAAAACATCAATTTTTTATGAATAGCGAAACCACTTAGCAGTAGTTAAAAAACTCACTTTTCCATTAAAATTAAATTTTACAACTTCTGTGAATTGAATTTCGAAAATATGACATACATGGTTTTAATTAGAAAGTAAAATGTGTTTCAATAAGATGAAAATATTTTCTGGTTAATAGTAACTTTTAACTTTTATTTACTGCGGTTAAAGGTAAATAGGGTAATTCAAGTTGAAAAGAATATTATAATAATTAAACATTACCATAAAACTTGTCCTGACCTTATTGGATGAGAAATATCAGACCATGGGAATCCTTGAGTCGATTTTGGGTCCCCATGGAGCCACTTATGAATGATAAAGACACTTTATTTTAATTAACTTAAAGTAAAGGCAAAAAAGACATAAACAAATATCTCTTTGTAAATAAATTTTTTACATAGAGTTATATATGTTATCTTTTACAATTTAAATATTAATTGGAAAGATAAAACTATTTCCAAAATCAAGGTATTTTTTTTTAATTTTTAGATATTGAATAAATTAAATTATTTAAGACACAATAATGATGTAGTGTTTACCTCATTAATAAATGATTTAAATAAATAAGATTATAAATATTAAAATAACATACAAAACCAATAAAATTCTTATTGGATGAATTTATTTTGATCATGAGTCATCTTATCTTCTATCTTAATGATTTTTTACCCATACAAACATAATATCATTATATAATAAAATATTATGATCACACTTTCCTAAAGTTCCCCTCCTCCCCCTTATAAAAATCCCTCATTTCTAACCAATTCCACCCACCTATCATACCTTTTGGTTCATCGGAAATCTACCCAATTAAGATCCATAAATCCCTCTCCTCCTAATAGAAGCATTATCTTAGGCATAAGGCACTTCAAATAACCCTGTTGGTTCATATCAAAGGGAGTTACCCAAATTTAAGTTAACAGTTTCCCTTAACATATTTTCTTTTATTTTACTTTTCCTACCCCTAAAATCTTATTATTCCATTTTTTTAAAACAAACCCATTATCCTCAATATACTAGGATTTTTTTATGAGATGGATTCAAACTACACTTACACACACCTCCATCTAATGGGTGAAGAGCATACAGTTTCTGTGGATGGCAAACTAATGCCTCACGAAACGAAGATTGTTCGATTATCTCCTACTGCCTATCATGGTGGCCCTTAAGATGACAATATATTTATATATGATATATATTATGTTTATGTTTTCTTTATGATTTTGTATTTTACTTTTATATCATACCTTTATGGTTTCCATTATGGGTAAACATGATAGTTTAATTTGAGGAAGTGCAGACTACCGCCCCCTCAAAATGATATTACTCGTTCATACAATACGTGGTACATATAAAGGATGGAGTTAATGATATCATATATGATATTATACTGTAATTATAATATACCTATTTATTATTATGTTTTAATTCCATTAAAATAAGAAATAGAAATTAATGTAGCGTTCATGTGTACGTACGGCTTACCATCTCCAAGAACGGTGCATTTCATTTCTAACCTGCAAATGATATGTACTATTATAAATATATATATATATAGGATATATTTGATATATTTGATATCTAAATAATTAATATCATTTTGGATATAATGGAATATTGACCACATGGACAACTTGTAAATATAAGGTGTTCATTTTTGACTCAAGTACCAAATATCGACAAAAAGAACGTTATTAACATAAATGATTGCATAATGTTTATAACATGGTAATAAGTGATATAAAAGGAATAATAAACTTGAAAAAGGTTCCTAATCAAGAATAAATTATCTTTAGTTTATTATTCAGGATATTAAAGAACGGTCGAGTCAAGTCGGACATGAGGTAAGGGAATTCGTCACAATCTCCTTTTATAGAAGAATATTTTGTTCTATTACACGACTTTCTTTTATAAGATGTATAAACACCTTTTAATTTTCATTTCATTCAAAGGGAATCTTTTTCTATGAATCTATTTATTAAACGACAAAAAAAATGTTTTTTAACGTAAGCGGTGACAACGACCTTTCCGCTACCGCGAGTATTAGTTGATCTTTGGATTTTTTTAACAAGTTGTAATGTTTTTAATTGGGAAAATAAATACCATAATCTATTTTATGTGTTTTTGGTATTGAAAATGGTTTTGATCATTGTTCTGATATGTTAATATATTGAAATTTTATATTGTTATTGCAATGTGGAAATTTTATCTTTACATTATGATTATGTTATGTGTTATGATCATGTTACGGTTATTCGGCATTATTTACGTATACGGGTGGTTCTATGATAAACCTAAGGTGGGTTATCCTGAGATAGCTCTCCAATTCCTCGGGTAATGTGATGGAGGTAAATGTGAATATTTCTCCTAAAATATTCAGGGAATATAATGTGATGGGTATTCCAATGTAAATCCCAATATAGCTATAATAACTACAATGTAAGTATGTTATGGATGCCAAAAGTTACCTTTATAATATATGAATTCTATTTGTTATACATAAATCTTATGATTTCATGAGGTAAGTAAAAGCGTTCTTGTTTTTTATGTATTTATGAACTAATGTTTTCTTTCTTTGTTTTATAACCCTTAGAGAGCTTTTTATGCTCATCCCATGTTTTGAAATGTTTTCACTAGACTTAAATATGAATAGGGTCAAGGATGGGATCAAGGAGAAGTATTTTTGTATAAAACATGTAACTAGACATGTCTCTTTTTTTCAAGAGTTTTTATTTTATGAAAAAATGGAAACTGAGTTGAAGTTTCTACTTCGTAATCTTTTGAGATGTAATGGTTGTGTTTTAATTATCTAAAAATATAAACCTGAAAATATCCTAAATGTGAATTTATTCATTTAATTCTATATTATGTAATGTATTTAGGGTGTGTCCGTATATATTCATTACCTATACATAATGGGGGGTCGATTTTCCCATAATTCTCTCTCAAATAGCTAAATGTAGTTACTATCTCGAGAAGTGGAAAAATAATTTAAAAACATTGACAAACCTTTCTAAAACCATACAAGTTCTAAAAATATTTATATTATACATAATAAACACCCACAGAATCTAGTAAATTTTATGATATTGTGGAGAACCCACCTGAGACCAAAAAATTTTAGAAATATTCTATACTACAATAAAGAAAAAGTTGAAAATCAAAACCAAAGAAAATAATACTTTTAATAGAATTTTATCTTATGTTTTGTATAATATCCCCCTTATACGTCCAACAATAACTATACATATATACCACATGTACCTAAAAGAATTGTGTACTTTTAAAATGAATATCTCCCACAAAAAATGAAGTCCTTTTATTTGTTAATGTAAGAACCACCATAAAAGGGACCATGTCTCTGAAGATAAGAGAACCAAATTACCCCTAAATGAAGGATGATCTATTGGATAAAAATATTTTAATATCCAGGCGTGCTCAAGGATATTGTGTCAACCATATTCTATATTTCTTGTATTTTATGTTAGAGATTTATGTGTTTTAACCAACCTCTATTAATCTCTATCATTTTGATGGTAGTATTTTTGTTCCTTACAGTATCATTAATGGTGTTCTGGAAGAAGATGAAATCATTATTTACCAACTAATTTCATAATACTTGATAGTAATCCAAATTTATAAACATGGGAAGAAACTCATATTATACATGAATAAACCTTCTTATAAACAATGAACTGTCATATAAAAGTGTGGAATGATAACTTGAACATTAAATTCAGGGGCATTGTCTTTTATGAAAAAATTTATAATGTAATATTTAAAATGAGGTATACCGAAGAGAATTATATGGTAAATTGGAATGGTGGTGTCAAAAGTGAATATGGGGAATTTCAAGGAATTGTTGAGGGATAATTATTTTAGGAATGGATTGATTTAACTTTTTATGTAAAGAAAAATTTTCTTCTTGGATTGAATCTATTTTATATTTCTCCAATGATGTCTTTTCAAGATCACTAATCAGTTAAACCTTTGATGAAATCATAAAATTGGAGTCCATACCAATTCTCAAATTAAAGTCCCTGACTCCAGTAACCAAGATATTATGCATCAATGATTAAATTGTCCTCATATACAGGGTAACACATCTTGAAGTACTAATATGTTTAATAGTATTATAGATTTAGATTGCTACTAGATTCTCATATTACATTGGAAATATAAAATATTTATGATAATCAAAATTGTTGTATCATAGATATTAATAATAATATAATTCTTCAAATCTTTTGGAAATGAAAAATAATAATGGGTGAAAACCAACTCTCATTAAGGGTTATATCTAATAGAATCTATCATGGGAAAATAAGGAATAATCAAATTTCAATGAAAATAAATAAAAAGGTGACATTTAATAAATAAAATGAGACAAAAATTCAACCCTAGATAATATCAAAAAAATATTATACCATAATTAAAAATAAATGATTTATAAACTAATTAAATGATTAATTTTGGATGTCATGTTTTCAAGCATCATGATATCTTTTCAATTAAGGCCTTGTTCTAGGATATTTTATTCAATGGACATACATTCACCGAAACAACATTTAATAAATTTGGATAACTTTTTTTTCTCATGAGACACATTGATGAATCAATGAGATTCTTATAACCATTCCCAAAATATCACTACATTTCCAATGTATTCCAAATGTATTTAATGATCAATTAACTTTTTAATCAATATTCCTTATAAAAAATATCCATATTGAATAAATAATACTTAAAATAAATATTTTCTTAGTTAATCAAATAAATTTCATATTAATACACAATATGAATAAATTTGACAATATACAGTAAATACACATATCCGTGATACAAAGAAATTTAACATTTAAGAGAAATATAATTTCTATTAAATGAAGATCCTCATAAAGTTAATGTATTAAAAGAATATTAACAACCACAAAATTAATAAGACATATAATATGACAATTGATTCTTAATAAATATAGGGTTTTGTAATAAAATACTCTCTTTTAGAGAATAATATAGTATGGAATTGAAACTTTAAAAAATAATTCATTAAAGTGTTTTTAATACAGCTAAAAAATTATAGAATAATTAAAATAGTGGAAAATAGTTATGTTGGTAGGAAAATATGTTGATGACGTATATGTTAAAAAAATAATTTTGACTTTCTAAAAAATGATTAAAATAAAAATTTCATAAAATGTTTTTAACATTCTTTTTAAAACCTTTAAAAATTCCAGGATAACATTAAATATCATTTAAAAAATATTGAATAAATTTGAATTTTTTATAATAATTTTAATATAATCACAAGAAAGAAATATATATCAGATCACTAGATAAATATGATTAGATATTCAATAAAAAATTTATTTTTCTTAATTAAATTTCAAAAGTGAGTAAATAGTGGAAGAAAACATGAAATATTTTTAAAGATATTGGGTATAGAAAAAGAGATTGAGTTGTTAAGGATATATTATATGAATCTTGTAATTAAAATAATATCAATCCCAAATATGAGGTTTTAAAATTATTTCTATGCACATTGGTAACATTCAAATTATAAACCCTTAAAAAAAATATAATTATATCCCCTTAAAAGAATAAACACGAATTAAATCACTAGTAAATATAAAAACATGTTAGAAAAATAAAAGTTAACTATATAAGCCACTTAAACATAAATAGGTTCATAATGCCAAATATATCTCAATGGAGTAGAAATTTAGATGAAATCCCTTACCTTATGATTTCTATTAGTGGAACAAGATTTTACATCCTATATATTGGTCATATAAATATTAACAATTTAAAAAATAACACTATTCTTGTTTATAATATCATATAATACCCTAATATAACTTATTAGAACACTTTTGTTTATAATCTTTCATTATTATTATTGTTTGGGGTGTTAAGTACTATTATTTCTTATACATGTTTTTATTTAGAAGTTATATACCTTATATATTGATCATGGTTATGAAATATCTTTAATGTTAATAAATATATAAACATAATATATATTCATTATGTTAAAATTTCAAAATCATTCATGAGAAACAACTATGAAAAGTTAATCCATTTCGTTCATGGAGGTGGTAGGTTGTACACACGCATGAGTAATGTCATAATTTTTAAGCAGTATAAGACTTAAAAGATAAATTATACATTATATATAAATAATTATTATTTCATGAATATCATATATCCATATCTATAACCATTCACGTAATGTGGTTCTGAAATATGAATTATATCACTATATTGAGATGATAATCCATACATCAATATGAGAGATGCTTTCACTTTCCATTGGAAGGAAAATAGGTGGAAATGGTTTTAAAATAGTCAAAATAATATATCATTATATTTATAATATTGTAGTCCATATATTATCTTGGTAACCATATACTAAAACGAGGAATATGAAAAAATTAAATTTATATTACTTGGTTAAGATTTGTACTTCTTCTTTGACAAACCTATTTTTTCATACACCTTAATCCATGAAAGGATGGTATTTTGGATAGAATGAAATCCCTTGGATGTTGTTAATGATTCAATGAAGGTATTAGAGTTCTTAAAAACTAATATATAAGGATAAAAATATGGGAGGAAGGGAGGAAGATAAGTGACCTTTTATTTGCAAGGGGAGGTGTAATATTGGACTTATATAATGTATTTAATTAATATAAACTAATTTTCATTGTAAAGAGACAGAAAATTGATATATGTCGAAGATAATAAAGATATATGTTGATATAATATTATAAAAAATATATTTAAACAAATTTAGGTCATGTTTTAAACATTTTCTGTTAGTTTTAACCCTCGTTAACTGTTTTGATAATTAACACAATATCAATGTTTTTTTCAATTTCAATATCATGATTGTTATCATAAAAGAAAAATTTACCTATAAATGTCCCATTTTTTGTATTTTAAATCATATCACATTAACATGGATAAGGATAACTTTTTATTAATTTGAAAAACATTAGGAAATTATTGTTTAATATAAAATATCATTACTGTCATATTTGGACCTATTCATTTCAATGAATTTAAATTCATCATAATTTTAATGGAATTAAAATATAAACCTTATACATATACCGAAGATGATATAATAATTTATTGAAATTATGTAATATAATTATTCATCAAAATTATATTACTTTTTTATTTCTAAAATAATTTATTTCAATTTACTATTAGATGAAAAGAACTTTTTTCAGCATTTCCAAAAATATTAAGATAATTATTAACTCAATATAAATTTGTTATAATTTATATTTATAAAAGATATTAATTAATATTTTAAAGGAATTTCGATAACCATAAAAAAAATTTCATCATAATGTAACATTTTATTAGTATTAAAGTTAAGAGGGTTATATTTTAAATTTTTTCTTTTCATAAAAAAAATAAAGGTTAATATCGAACAAAAATGTAACTTAGTGGAAATATTTTGAGAATTTTGTTATAATTTTAAAAATACACTCATATAATTGTATCAAGGTAGCTATTAGCATAATTTAAAATACTTATCCCAAATATATAACAATGTGTTTCTTGTTTTACCATTATCGAGTTGGAAAATTTTAAAACTACTACAATTCATAAAGTCTTCAAATAAAATGGAATTTTTTACCAAATTTGATCATCTTAATTTCATATGTTAAATTTACATTATAAAATTCAATTCTTGTAATCAAATGAATTTATTTTAAAATTTATCCCACAAAATGCAAGACATGTCATTTTTACTGATAAATTTATTTTTATGTATAATATGTTTTTATATAAAATTCCAGTATAATGATGAATAAAATAAAATTTATTAGATTTATTTAATAATATATAATCACTTATAATATAATCCTGATCCAATATGTAATGTTACATTATACACAATAGAATGGAAAATATAGGTTTCAATCAGTATTTTTCCTGATTCATTGAAAAATGTCACTCTGAAAAAAATATTCAAAAATTAAATGTCAGATACCATTGATATAATTATTTCAAAATTTATACCCATTTTATAATATAGAATTTTGAAAATTTCAATAAATGAAGTATAATATTAGTTACAAAATTCAATAAAACCCATTTTGGATGTATAAAATCACTTTAAAAAAATGAGTGCGTATTTCCTTAGTATTAATTAATGAATTTGTATTATGTTGGGAAATTATATATATTTATCATAATGTGGTTATTACTTTTCATACCTTAAATTTTAATGGTTTGGTTATAAGCGTATAATATACAATGGTTTATTTTGAATCAGGGTTATGTTAATTGTATATTGGTAAGGAAATTAAATTTATATAAAGAGAAATATATAAGAAAATCTTGTGATGTCCCATTATACCACATTCTAAGAATCTGACCGTTGAAATTATTTCACTATAATATATGAAAATTAGGATACATATTTCTCATCACATCATCAGGTTCCCATGTACCTTCCTCAATTATATGATTCCACCATAAAACCATTACGTAGTGAGTGGTCATTTTTGTAGAACATTATCTCTATGATCTAGAATCTTCACAGGTTGTTCCTTATAATAATGATATTTATCCACTAGTATTACCTCTGTGTTTATTAAGTGTGACAGATTAGGTACATATTTCCTTAAGAAATATACAAGGAACCCATTGTGTACATGAGAACGTGGAAGATCCATGTGATAAGACACCATCCCAATACGATCAAGAATTTAAAATTGAATTATTTATACAAGGATTTTTATTCCCTTATATCCAAATGTTGTATCATTATTTTAATAATATAGTCATAGGAATAACTTATCACCACCTTCATACTCTAGATCAGTTCTACGATGGATTACAAAAAAAATTGATGACATTGAGATGATCTCACATGATTTTTAATGGATATAAACTTATTTTCCTTTTCCACATAATGAAAATGTCGTAATAACATTCCTCGCCAAACTTCTCCCAGCATGTTGTGGTTCTACACTTCTTACTATAGAGGTCTTCAAAATGAGACATCTGAATTATTGATTGAATGATATTTTGGTATGAAAACTCAACAAATATTTATGATCCAAAAGCACTTTTAAACCCTATAAAAGATGATATTAATATATATTATATAGTTTTAATGGTCCTCTAACAATTAAAATCTAGATGTGGATGAAATGAAGTACTGAAACTCTACTCTGTATCCAAATCCTACTTATGAATTATCTAGAACATTGAGGTAAATCTTAATTCCCGTATAGATACTATTGAGTATGGCACTACATAATATATCATCACTTACTCAATTTATAATAGATTATTTTTCTAAAGAGTGAAATATTATCTAATATCGATAAAATGACATTATTTTTTTGGTGATCGACTATAATGAAAATAATATTATTCTGTTAGATGTTTTTGGAGAGTCCCCTATTGAAATCTAGGGTATTTTTTCATTTCTATTCTGGAATTTGTAATGTTTATAATATCCCAGTATATATGATTCACAAATAATTATCTTGATGAAACATTACGCATCAGGATTAATACACTAAAATATTCCTTTTCAGGTTATCCCACTAGAAATACTCTTTTAGATATCTGTACATCTTTGTACTTCAATGATGAATAATGAATAATGAATAATGAATAATGAACTATTCAAATCATCCATCATTTGATTCTTTAAATATTTTATTGATGGGATATATAATTGGCTCTAGATCCTTATAATTAAAAAAGGATCAGGGTTGAACTAAGGATCATTCTTCACTATTTTCTATAAAAATTTATCTTCCTTCTTCACCTTCAAAAACCACTCATGGATGGATAATTGAACATTCACCTTCAAAAGATAAGATATGTCCATTTTTTATATTTCAAGATCCATATTTTCTAAATATATAAATATTGGATCTCATTCAATCGATATCATAGATAAACTATCACCATTATTTTAAATAAGAGACGTATCCTCACTGATAGCATTTAAATCATTGTAATATATTGGCCATTCATAGTTTGTGATAAACTGAAACAACATTATCTTGTGTAAATTAATGTCTTTTTAGGTAAATATATATTTAATGGTTCTTTTATCCGTGTATATATCAAACTATTAACCATTCAGATTATACCTCCATAACATTAGCAATAAAATTACTACTATGTGGTCTAAATGATGATTCAGGTAATTTTGATTATGAATTTTAAATTATATGTAACAATAATATATCACCATATCATTCTACATGAGGGCATATCATAGTCCATTATTTGATGCATCACAATAAATATTAAACCCTTCTTATTTTAAGGGTACTATAATTTCTCAGGCATTGACCATCCGCCTATGTTATTATTTGAAATTCTCCTCACATTTATTTATGTACATGAACTTGATACACTTCATTTTCAACATCTAGAGTGGATTGGTTTTTCAAAAGAAATATACCACAATATATAGGTAGTATCAATCAATAAAAAATAATTGATCTCAATATAGTGATTTGTCTAGGAAATTTGTCAATAACTTCTATCAGTTAAGGGTCCACTAATATACCCTCACATGAAATTTTATGAGAGAAGAATAATATTTTTTGTAGAAAAAAATAACACATGATACATTTGGAATATAAATTATCCATATTCATTCACCACCATAATCCTAAAATTTCCTTCATCCTCTTCCTTTCCCGTTGAATTTATAATAATAACATTTATAATTAGTCCTAAAAGATAACCAAAGTAATCACTAAATACTTTATTCATTAAATCACTGAGGATAAAAATATCATTATTATGTTCTAACGACATTACTATAAATTCATTATTATAATACCTAATATGGATGTATGTCTTCTGTATATACTCTTTCCCAACCCTTATTAGATAATATCTATATCAAATAGATATATTATAAAAAAATTTATCACCTCTTAATTGGTTGAAGAATTCATTCATATGAGGAAGATGATACTTAAATATTACCTTGACCTTATTATTATCCTGATCATCAATACAAAGATGCATTAACCGTCATTCTTCTTAACAAATTGAATTGGTTCACCCCATTGTGAATCACTAGGCTAAATGAATCCAATATATAGAATATCATTGATATTTTATTAGTTACTCCAACCCAAATTGTCATATTCTATATATATATATATATTATTTAAAATATGTGTATCACAATGTGTGATTTATAATGAAAATTCAATTTCTTAATTCGTGGTAAGTCTAAGAAACTATTCAAAAAATACATTAATAGACAATCATAAAATAGGAATATAATTAATGTTAATTTTATACCCAATAATATGAGATATATAGCCCTCATGATTTTGTTTAAAACCCCATAATGTGAAATAGTTTACATTGGGATTTCAGGTTTAACATCTCCTTGAAATACTATAAATGTTTGATTCAGAATATAAAACATGACATCCAATACCTGATAATTGATGTGGAATATATAATTAGATAGACCATACATAAAATAAATTTTATCAAATTAATCTAGTGGAAGAATAAAAATATTTTTAGGAAGCATATTCAATCACACATCTATTAGAGAGGAGATATAAACTTTAGAAGTAATCATTCTACCATTAGGTTTTTTACTATTAACCTAACATCTAATAATTGACATGGTTAAGTTAAACGATTATAATTTTTTATATGTCAATGTTTTGGTAGAACCTAAATAAAGTAAAACATTTTCACTTATATAATGAATGAAAGCATTACCTTTCATCACATCTATAGGAACTTCCACTTCAGCTGCAGTAATTCCATACCCATGATCTTATCCATATAGTATCTTTTATTGTATGTTACCTTAATCATTGGGATACTATTTTAAATAATTACCAATAACTATATATATAAATAAATTGATACTAATTATTTATTTATTTCCCTTATAGTGGGTAGCCAGATGACCCTTAACTTTGTAGTTGTAACAAACTCCCATTCCTTTCATGAATTTTCATGGAAATTTCATTCCTATTTTTTACCTAATGTAGTGTTATTTATTCATATATTCTTCTTTGATGTATTCAATTTTTGTTTATTCATTGATAATATGCTATTCTAATGATTTCCCATGAAGACATAAGATATAGAAAATTCATTCTTTGTCATACTGGCACTAGAGGACATATCAACATAAAATGAATTAATTGGATGAATTAATTCTATTTATAGCCTCAACTTAATCCCATCAAATAAATTACTAATATTTCATTATAGATACATATATATCATGAATAAACCTTGTATAATATTGTAAATATTTCCTCATACTCTTCCATACTATCTTCTTTATTCATATTTAATTTGAGGAACTTACACTCTATTTCATCTCTCTATTCTAGGGGGATGTATTTATTAATGAATTACACATTAAAATTTTCTATTATGTGAATATATTTTTCCATGTTTTTTCATTTTTATTATCAAAGAACTAAATTGATCAATATATACTATTAAAAAATATTCATTAAGAATAAAAACATCACTTTCATTACTTCTTAAATCCAACATTACGCTTAGGAGGGATTATTCCATTTATCAGCTACTAATGTATTGGTGGATGAATTAAAATATGGAGGGTTTTATCAAATCAAGTTATCCAACATATGTGAATCACATTATTGAACATATGATACTCCATTTTGGAAATTCTATTCCCTGTAACAGATGTTTGTAACCCTAATAGGTTCATAATCTACATTGTTCTAACACTAGCTGTATAGATTTATCTATATAGAAACCCAAACATTGTCTATTTGGGTGGATTACATTTATTCAATTATAATCCGTCATAGAATAACCCATCACCCAAAGTTATGTAATTATAAAAATGAATATTGATTCATAAAATAAAAATCACTATAATGGAAAAACTTAACAAATACTTTAAGGGATTGTCATAATCATCATGTTATATGTGTTCATATGAAATAGAGTCCCCAAGGCATATAATAAGCAATATCTGATACAAACAATTTAAACTAAAACTCTAGTAACTGAGAACTAGTTCAAGCATTGTTACATGAGAATAAGATACAAGAGATCTTATCCCCAAGGACTTAACATTTTAATAGCCTTGAAAAACTATATACATACATGATTCCAATATTAAATTGGAAATATAAATAAAATTTTATATGAAACATTCATAAATCCTTTGTATTATTCAAAATATCATTAATCAAATATTGGGAAAATAATAACAATTAAATGGTGTGATCAAATTATCAGTTGGGGTTATATAAAAGTTTAGATATTATCAGTAAAGAAATAATATAGATACGGAAAAGTAAATAATTGAAAACACATTACACATAATAAAAAACCTCTCCATGAGATGAACCTGTGGATGATATCAATGTATTAATCTCATATATAATAATAACTGAATTATCGACAAATTAAACGATTAATGTTGGACATACTCGTCTCAAACAACAAGATATATTTACCTTTCATTTTTTTTCAATGGTATTTGAATGTATATACACCAAAAATTATTTTCATAAATTTCTCCACCGGGTTTGTCCCATGATACATGTTGATGAATGGAGGGGATGTATATAACTAGACCCCACATATTACTTCATATCCAATGTATACCTCAAATATAGAATTAAAAATGGAATTCATAAACCAACTTTCTTATTAATAAATATATATATTGAATAAATATTATTGAACATTAATATTTTCCCAATCAATCTAATAATATTGAAAGTAAAAATAAATTTATAGAAATACTATACTCTAATAAGTAAACATTTCCATTATATAAATAATATTGGTATTTAAGAGAAATATAATTTTTATTGGACGATGTTCACAAGAATGTGAATATTTTAAGAGTATTTTATTGACCACAAAATTAATATGAGATAATATTTGACCATTTATTAATAAGAAATATAAGTTCGGTAATATAATGATTTCTTTTGGAGAATAAAAAAAATGAAAGTGAGATTTTAAAAATATTATTCTATTAAATAGATTTATTTTTAAAACCATTTACAACTATAAGAATCTAAATAGCATTAAATTATTGTAGTGTCAGGAGAATCCATTTACACTATGTATGTTAGAGAATAAACATTCAATTCTAACATTTTTTAATGATGTTGGAAAATAAATTTTTGGTAAAACAATATATTTAGTCCATTAAAAAATTTTAAAAGGTCATTAATAACATAAAATATTCTTAATAAATCGTTTGAATTTATAAATATACCTTCTGTTAAACAATTTTTAAAATTATTGTAATGGAAGAAAAATATATCTCATAGAAGAGAAATAAGATTGAACATTATTCTAAATGTTTATTTTCATAAATAAAATGGAAAATGAGGAAAATTTGGGAAAAATACTGTAAAATCATTAATATATAGAGGACAATAAAATACTTTGAGTTTATGAAGGATATATTATAATATTCCTTCAATGAAAATAAGATCATTCACAAAAAATGTTATTGAAAAATAATATTTTACTTTTTTTATAAGAATAAAATTGTAAACCCTTGAAATAATAATCATTAATTAAAACATAAATAATAATTAATAAATATAAATTCTATCTAAATAAATAAATTGTGTACTATATACACCACATAAAAAATACCTTCACAATAGAAAATATGTCTCAGAAGAGTGGAGATTGAGGCGAGGTCCCATACCTCATGATTCATCATATTTGAACATGATTGGATCCCATGTAAAATTGTTTTAAACATGTTATTAACTTATACCATAAACATATTAATAATTATAATGTCATATATGATCATCCTATAACATCTTATCAAATTCATGTTAAAAATCGGTCATTATTATTGTTGCTTCAGGTGTTAAATGCTTTGTTTTCTCAAGTATGTTTAGATTTTGACATTATAGACATTATATATTGATCATATTTTTATCATATAAAACATTATCATCATATAAATATAATAGATATTAATTATATTAAAATTTAATAGCATCTGTGATAATCATACATAAAAATTGAATCACATTACTAAATGAAGATGGTAGGTTGTACAAATGCATGAGTAACACTGCCTTTATTAAATGATTGAAGGAATAAAGCTATGAATGATATATTATAGTTGTAGAAATATAATATTTTCATGAATACAATAAATAGTCATTATTTTTATCTTCAAAAAAATCCAGGAAAAATTGGGATGAAAAAAATTACACTACTTTATGGAGACGGTAAGTCATACATACGCATGTGTGACGTTTTTCATTTCAGTGGGATGGAATAGAGGTGGAAAATTATTATCATATAATTATAATATAATATAAAAACATTTAAGATACTATATGAATTATTTTATAATGTATACTATATATTTACTATTGGTATATAATGAAATAAAATTGAATGTACCCATTTCGGAGTCATACATGTTTATTGAGAAACCACTTCTGTCTTAGAGCTTATTCCCTAAAAGGATGGTATTTTAGAAAAATAAAAAGCTATAGTTAATGTGAAATTAATCTAGGAAGGTATCAATACTAGGATTGGATGAGATATTGTGCGCAAAATTTTTAAAGAAGATAGGTGAGGAGGTTCCCTTCTTCTATGTGAGGTGAGGATAAATTATAGAATTTCTTAATGTATAAAATTATTATAAATTTGTTTACCAACTCTAGTATATTAAAATTGATATATTTAAATTATAAGAATAGAATAATCCAAAATTATCCAATAATATTATATCTATATATGTTTATGTGATGTTTTAAACATAATCTTTTATTTGTAACCCCTATTAACCCTTTTTGACCATTAACATAAAATTAAAATTTTTTACTATTTAAGGGTCAAGAATGATTCCATAAAAAAACAGTGACCCATAAATTAAACATTTTAGATATTATAAACCTTAAACCATTCACATTATTGAATATAACATATTTATTTAATTTTAATCTTCTGTTAAAATATTTTTCATTATGAAATACCTTTATTTTCATTTTTTGAACTATTAATTTAGTTTGGATTTTAGTTTATAATGATATTAATTAAAATTGAATATAAAATTTGGAAACATATATAATATGTTATATGAATACATAAAATTAATTAAACATAATAATTCATCCACATTGAATTACTTTTAATATTATTAAAATCAACTATTTTATTTTTCTATTTATTGAATAAATACTATGTCGGCCTTGCATAAGCATTTAAGATAGTTATAAAATCAGAAAAAATGTAAAAGAAAATATAATGAAACAAATGATTATTATTTCATATAAAAATTTAAAAGTGTACATAATCTCTTTTTATCCTTATGGAAAAATATTTTATATATTAATTTCAAGAGAGTGGAATTTTGAACATATTCTATTCTTATAATGATATAAAGGTTAGTATAAATTAAAGGTTAGTATAAATGAAAAATTAGCATAATATGGTCATATATTTGAGAATTGGTGAAAATGGTAGAACTCAACTGTTACATTATGATAATATAATGAGATATAGTAATGTTAAATTCTTATCTAGAAGTTTTACACATGTTTTCTGGTTTGAACCTCCTTAAGGTGACACATTTTACCAACTTTACTATTCATAATGCCTAAAAAGTAATGAGACCAATTTTAAAAATTTAATCCAACAGATTTCAAATATAGAATCCATTTTTTCAAATTCATTTCATATAATTTTATGAATTTTATATGAAATTAATACTATAAAACATGATGAAAAATGATTGTACAAACGCAATGATTTTGTAGGTAAATAAATGATTTTACACCAAATTCTAGGATAATTTTTTCTAAAATATCATTCATTGGATTATTTTTAATCAAAATGATCTAATGATATTTTAAAACTATCCCATATTTGATTTTAATTTTTATGTACATGAAATGAAATGATATTTATCATTTAGTATTTTTTACTACTCATTGGAATATAAACTTTTTTAAAAAATCACAAAAATTAAAAAATATAAAAATTTTATAGGATAATTTAAAAATGAAATCCTTTTTATCAAATAATATTTAGAAATTTACAAAAAATAATTACAATATTTTCTCAAAAAAAAAACATTTCTAAAGAAAATGTATTTTTGAAAGATAAAATGACTTAACTGAAATCTAAAATATTTTGTGAATATTTACTGTGAAATTATAATAAGTTGGACTTATATATATATATACAATTCATAATGTGGTTATTCCAATTCATACCATTAATTTTAAAACCATGGTTTTTAATGGTATAATATATAAATGTTTATTTATACTTTGGGTCGTGTGTCTCCCAAGTTATCAAATAACTTAAATTCATCTGAAGAGAAATATATATATAAATCGTCTGGTGTTACACCCACGACTAATTTGGAAAATTTGGTGGATGGAATATCTATTATAATAGAACCAAATGTTTTATGAATTTTGTAAAAGTAAATTAATTTTGATTGATCTTTCCAATCCTCGATGAACAATTTAACCAACCTGAGATCAAGTTCATTGTCTTATATACCTCACCTATGAATCCAATATTAGTGAAAAAATAAACCCTACATATTATAATATCTTATTATTTCAAACTCAACCTAGATATATTTCATATTTATAAAAAATAAGGAAATTACATGAAATATTTCAGATATTCCACAGATTAACCCACTCTTTGGGAACCATATAATTAATATTGAAACTGACTATAAAGCATGAAACTACACCATAAAGTGACTAGAAACCAATTTCATGGATGTAGTTTGAATGGAACTTTGTTAGTGTATTAACTTAGAACATATAATATTGAATAAACATGTTTTATTACAATGACATTATTTAAAACATATATTAACAAAAAACTATAAAATTACATTTATAATAATACGTATAACAACTAAATTAAAATATGAGAACATATAGGTCAACACATTAATATTATACATCGATGGATAATACTAAAAAACAAATAACAAGTATATGAGGAAATATTTTATTTTGATGAAAGCAATAAATATAACAACAATTATGGAAGATAAGAGAAATATATGAATTATCTTTTTTTGTTTGAAGGAAGTAAATATATATATGGGATAATATAATCATTTAAATTTTTCTTTTGAGTTCTTACCATTAGGATTTGATCATTAGAGTGTGACCATTGGGAATCTGGTCGTTATAATAGTAATGACAAAATTAATAATGAAAGTATGTAGATAAATAAATTAAGTCTATAATTATATAATTAATTTTAAAATAAATATAAATGAATTAATGGATTATACTATAATTTCCCACATATGACTTAGAAAATAAAATGAATTATAATAAAAATATTTTATAAAATTTTGGAAACACACATATGATTTTGAAAAGACAAACCTTTTTAAATTTACAAAATTAAATTATCATATAAGTAGTATTATATTAAAATTCGATATCAAATTTTGAACCATAAAATCAAAATTATACAACAGTGAGTCTATAAAAAATTTCAGAGGTAGTTAAATTTTTCTCTAAATAGTAAAATTTGATATTCATATATCATATATATATTGAAATGATAATGATGTAAAAAAATTTAATAATTAATATATAACAGAATAAATGAATAGAAAACAACTTATGTAATTAATATAACCTATTTTAATCAATTAAAATTATTTTTTATACATATAAATAACATTTAATAGTTTATAATGAAAATTATTTGCTAGGAAAATTATATTATCTAGAATAAAGTAAAATATACTAATTCATTTTGGTTCTCAAGAATAAATATATTAAAAATATCTGGATAAATGTAAAAAACCGTGATTGAAAACATTTTTCAATAGTATATGATAATAACCTAAGGTTTACATAAAAAAAATTATTTTTAAGGGGGCTATAAAAATATAGCTTAATAATTACATAATCTTTAACCCTTAAGTGGGTGGATTCTTTAAATAGACTATCCAAACGTTACAGTATTTTCTAATATAATTCTCTCTTGACATACAAGTATGTTTGGATCAGTATTTATCCCTAGATGAGTTTATCTAAAATAAAATATAGCACTAATATAATAAAATTAAACAATATAATCCATTAATTGAAATAGAGACCGGACCTTGACAAGTTTGTATGATGCTGGTGAAAGAATGTTATTTTAATTTCCCATGAAATTACAATTTATTTTTCATTAAACAAATATAACATTTTTTATATATTTCTCTAAACATAACATTCAAATGAAATAAAATCATGATTTCTTTAAAATATTATCATTAATTTTTATCATTATATAGGTGTTAAATTAGTGGGTATAAAAATAAGTAACCATATTTTGAAATATGTAAATAAAAAATGATAAAAATGGAATCAAGTAGTGGATGATTCCTATAACATCCTGCCCAATCTCATTGACTTGAGAGGTTTTAGAAATGCTACTTGGCCTTATGGGATGTTCCCAAGGCACCAAAGGCCAGAAATAAATGTTGAGGGCTTCTAGAATAAATTGGTCAATGATTTTCCCTTGAGAGAAAACCAACCAACCAAATTATCCACTAACAATAACTACATGATGCATGTCAACAATGAAACCAACTCATTCATTACCAAAAAGGAACCACACTACTCCATAATAAAACCCACAAACCAATTTAACCAACACAATATCAGAGTACAATGTAGAATAGTAAACAAGAGACCCAAAATAAATTGACACACACTACACTGCTCCACCCCAATCTCTATGCTCCAAGTACCACCACATATCCCAAGAATCACCACAAACCACTAACAATGAGATTTTTTACCTTTACCAGTGCCCCTAAATACGACATCTACAAAAGCACCAATGTGCCAAAGAAGGGAGTGAGTGTTGTTACCCAGTAGTTTTTCCCAAAATGACTTCCCTGCACATGCTTCCAGGATAAAACTGTTAGAATATTTATATAAAGTAGTTTATATAAAATAATCACATGTGCAGCCATTACCATAAACCAACAAAACCTTAACAAGACACATCACCCAAGCCAAGAAACCAAAGGAAAGCCAATAAAACATTCCATAATCCATTTCATCATTTACACATTAGCTCAATAATTTCCATTTTTCAAAGAAATGCAACACAAGACAACCAAAATGGAGGATATTCTACCCAACCCGTTCACCCATTCATACTAGTGGTACATTCCTCCCACTTATCATTTAATGGTGGACCTTCTGTCCACTAACCATCCCATCATTATAGTTTTACTCCCCATCTGCTTCTACAAAACAATTCAAACAATCCATAACCAAGCATATGACCCACAACGGCCAGAACAATATGCAATCAACCATTTTCATTATATATCAATCCCCTTCAACAAATCAAACATTTATTGAAAAAACCCTTCAACATTTTCACACACCAAATTTACATTTCATATATACTACCCCATTAGTTAAAAACCATTTCACAATCAATATTAATTAAACGAACAAAGAAAACCATTTTAAATTTTCCATATTAAAATCGCAACAAGAACATTTTACCCCAACAACCTATTTTCCAAAAAATCCCCAAAACATCACCCTAGGGATTTCCAACTAATTTCACACAACAATAATGAAAAAAACAATTACACGCCAAAAATTAATTGAAACAAAGAATCAGGTTTTAACAAAGTGGGGTCGAAAGAGAACCCACCTACCTTTAGGGTTCTAGGTAAATCGACCCACAAACAACTGCACCCCACTCTGGGAAAATGCTTCATGAAAACCTCTCTTGATATCCATATCTATCATCCACAAGACATAAAATCAACACCAAAGGCAAACCCAATATTAGATATATATCAAACAGATGTAGATCTAGACAACCGAGATAGAGGGAAGATAAGACCAAGAGAAAACCAAAGAAAACCCAAGAGGAAAGACTTACCTGGGAGAAATAACCTTCACACCACCTTCAAACCCTTTTGATTTTTTTTTTCAATGTGAGTGGGAGATCCCATAAAACCCTTGAGAACTGAAAATATTTAGTAAGGATTGAGTAGAAGAAGAATTGGAGTGAAATAGGTTATTATAGAGGGAGACATAATTTAAAAACCCTTCCTTTAAGTGTTCGCACAGTTAGTCCACACGGTTTGAAAAACACTACGCTATCCATGAGCACGCCTCTATCTCTAGAGTAGGGGTCTAAATAGTTTCCTTACAGAGTTTGGAAATATGTACGCAGGTCATTCGAAGCCTACAGTGTCCCCTTATATGGTTTTCTATAGAACTCTCATGATTTCCCTTAACTGTGCTCCCTAAGAAAAGCCACAAAACATATTCAAAACCATTCCAAACACTCCCAACCTCTTCCCAACTCATATAATGCTCTATAAAAACATAAAAAGGCATTAATAAAGGATACTTACCTAAAACTGGGGGTGCTACATTCTCCCCACCATTGGACTTTTCATCGTCAGAAAGTAGGAAACCATTACTTTGTCGAAATAGCTTGGGTCATTGCTTGACCATCTCTATATCCCACTCCCAAGTATCCTCTTGAATCTGACCATGCATCCACCAAACATGAACTAAACCAATGATTTTACCATGAAAGACATTGTTTTTCAAATCCACAATCTTCACTAGAACGTGCCCCAAGGAAGCATCTGATTCTAGCTCAACATGATCCCAATGAATCACATGGTCACAATCCGTCAGATAATTTTTCAGTTGTGACCCAAGTTACACATTGTGCACCGAAATAAATCAGGGTGGAAAAGGAAAACGATAAGAAACATCTAAAATAAACTCATATATCCCAAAATGCACAATATACCTCAGAGATAACATAAATTTCTTCCCAAACAGATGATGTCCCATCCTAAGATAGATTCTCAAAAAACATGATCCCCTACCTCGAACGACAATGGTCATAGACGATGGTCCGCATATGATTTATGAATACATTGAGTTGTCTCCATAATCTTCCTAATCAACTTGATCTTTTCAGTAGTTTCTTGGACAAGTCTTGGTCTGATCATCGATGTCTCTCCCATTTCCAAACAACATAGTGGAGAACGACAAGGATGCCAATACGAAGCCTCAAACGGATCAATATGTATCGAATCCTAATAATTGTTATTATAGGAGAACTCCACCAACGTTATGTGATCTTCCAATGAACCAAAAAATACATCACACAAGCCCTTGACATATCCTCCAAGGATTGTATCATCCTCTCGGATTTCCCATCCATATGAGGATGATATGTCATGCTTATAGTCAAATGTGTTTCAATGAATTTCTCTATGGATTTCTAGAAATGGGATGTGGACCTCAGATATGTAACTTATACAATCAAAATTGGAACACCAAAATTATTTACAACCTACTGGATATAGATTTTGGACAGATCCTCCACCGTATGAGATTCAAAAATTAGGATGAAATGGACTGACTTTGTGTGCTGATCAACAATCACCCATAAGGCATCATGTTTCCAGACCATTTGTGGGAGATTCATTACAAAATCCATTGATATCTGCTCTCATTTCCACACATGGATAGGTGAAGACTACAACATGCCTGATGATATCTGATGCTCTGAATTGACTTGCTGACCATTCAAGCATCTTGAAACAAACTCGGCCACATTTATTTTCATACCAAACCAAAAAAAAAATCACTTTCAATGCCTTATACATCTCATGAATTCTAGGACAGAAAACCCACCTAGAATGTTGATAATCCATGAGAAGTTCTTCCCGACAATCCACTGGTACCACGATCCAATTCTGAAACCTCATGACTGAATTCCCATTTATTTCTCATGTCCCAATAGTCTCCCCACCATTGATTTTCGACCACATCCCCACACATTCAGAATCAGATGCTTGTGCCTCTTTAACCAAACCAACCAAGTCAAGAACAAAGAAAGTCGAAATGAAGACTTCTTTGTAACCCCGGTCCTCACATTCCAACAGTATGTCAGCTATGACCGACATCAACATCCACTGATCCAATGCTTATTTCACCACTTGAGCATTTTATTTCCTACTTAATTCATCTTCCACCGAATTTCGTTTACCCGTTGTGTACATTAAGTCAAAATCAAACATCTGGATATATTTCATCCCTCTACTTTTCCTCAGGTTCAAATATCTATGTGAGAAGATATGCTTTAAGGTCTTACAATCGATAAACACTGTAAATTTCTCATTGATGGGATAATAACGCCACATTTTTAAATCATGAACCATTATTTCCAACACTAAATGATGTGTTGGGTAGTTATTCTCAAGAAACCTCAACTACCATGAGCCATAAACAACTACATGATCCCCCATCATGATCACACACCCCATCCCTCATCCCGATGCGTCAAAATACACCGTGTACCGTTTCCCTAGTTCTGAGAAAACCAAGATTGGTGTTGATGTATTGAGACCCTTTAGCTCTTCAAAAAAAATTTGACACTGACCATCCCATTGAAATGGGACATTATTCCTTTTCAAAGCTATCATTGGTGAATCCAATCGTGAAAAATCACGAAAAAAATGTTGAAAATAACCATGTAGACCAAGGAATCATCGTATCTTGAATACGTTATTTTGCAGTTTCCATGAGATAACATCCACTATATTTTCCAGATCAATAGAAAAACCCCTATCAGAAATAACATGGAAAAGGAAACGAATCTCTTGTATCCAAAAGTCACACTTGGTAAATTTGGCATACAACTGATTATCCCTCAAGATCCCCAACATGGTCACCAAACGCTTCTCATGCTCTACCTTTTACCTTGAATACACCGGTATATCATCAATAAATACCACCAAAAAGAATCCATAAATCTCTGAAATATTTGATACATCAATTCCATGGACGCCGCGGGTGCATTTGTTACACTAAAGGGCATAACCACAGAATTGTATTGGCCATATCTACTTCTAAAATACATTTTTCAAATATCCTCCTTCTTCAACTGCAGCTAATGATACCCTAATCGCAAGTCAATCATGGAGAACCCTTGAGCTCCCCTCGACTAGTCAGGAAAATCATTAATTTGTGTAAGTGGAAAATGGTTCATTATCGTATCTTGATATAGTCTATTATAGTCGACACATAACCTCAATGTTCCATCCACCTTCTTAACAAACAACATTGGCGCTGCCCATGGAGATGTACTAGGCCGGATGAACCCTTAATTCACTAACTCTTACAACTGCTCTATTTATAAGGACCCATCCTTAAAACATTACATACTCTTAAATTAAATGAGTAATTCACATTGACAATATTTTATGATTTAGTGTTTTAGATAATTAGGCCATAACTATTACATTACATCTCCAAAATTAAAAAGTAGACACTTCTACTCTATTTCAATTTCTTTCCTAAAATAAAAAATATTAAAAAGAATCATTTATAGTTCCATGTTTTAGACAACATGACTTTTCCATAATCACATCCTTGAACCTATTCAACTTTATGTCCTGTGAAAAACATTTCAAAACATGGGATGAGCATAAAAATCACAGTAAGGGTTATAAAATAATGAAAGAAAACATCAGTCTATAAAAACATAATCTTTTTAACATACCTCATGAAATCATAAAATTTATGAATAACGCAGAGAAAACATAAATAATTGAGGTAAATTGTGGAATCCATAACATACTTAAATTGTTGCTTTCACAGCTACGTAGGGAGTTACATTTGGAATAACCATCAATGTATATTTCCTATATCTCTTAAGAGCGACATTATCATTTACCTCAGTCACATTACCCAATGCATTAGAGGGCTATCTCGGGCTCACCTACCCGAGGTTTAACATGGAACCACACGTATACGTAAACAATGCCCATGAACCATAACACATAAAACACTAATAAATTAATGATAACATTTCCCCATTGCGATCACAATATATCATTTCAAGATATTGAAATAATCAACACCTTCTCAAAATTATTTTCAATACCAAAATAAATAAAAAGGGTATCCAGTATTTATATTCCTTTAAAAAACACTATGGTTTGTTATGGAAGCCAATGATCAAATAATACTCGTGGTGGTGGAAAAGGTCGTTGTCATCGTTTACATTAAAAAAAATTATTTTTCTCATTTAGTAAAATTCCTCATAGAAAATGATTCCCTAGGAATGAAATGAAATGTAAAATGTGTTTATACACCATATAAAAGAATGTCATGTATAAAATAAAATATGCCTCAATGAATGAAGATTGAGACGAAGTCCTTTACCTTGTCTCCAATTTGACTCATTCGTTTATTAATCTCCTAAATAATATTTTAAAGATAATTTATACTTGATTAAAAACCTTTTCAAGTTTATATTGCTTTTATATCACTTATTACCATGTTATAAACATTATGTAACAATTAATGTTAATAATGGATGTTTTTTTTGATATTTGTTACTTGAGTCAAAAATGAACTTCTTATATTTACAAGTTGTCCATGTGATAAAAATTACATTATCTCATGAATGATATTCATGATTTATATAACATATATATCATATAAATCAATTATTTATATTTATTTATAATATAACCTAACATTTGGTTATGATAAATTAAATGCACCATTCATGGAGACGGTAAGTCGTACGTACGGATGAACACTACTTTCATTTATATTTTATATTTAATGGAATAAAAACATAATGATAAATTGGTATATTATAATTACAGTGTAATATCATATATAATATCCTTAACTCAATCCTATATGCATTACACATATGGCATGAATGAGTCATATAACATTGAGGGGGTGGTAGTCTGCATGTCCTCAAATAAAATTATCGCATTATCCCTTACAGAAACCATAAAGGTATAAAATAAATGATAAATACAGAAGCACATAGACAATATAAATATAATATATATCACATATAAATACATTTCAATCTTAATGTCCACCATAATATGTAGTAGGAGATAATTGAACAATCGTCATTTCGTGAGGCGTTAGTTTTCCGTCCACAAAAACAGTATGTTCCTTACCCATTAGATGGTGGTGTGTGTAAGTGTTGTTCGAATAATTCTCATAACATTTACCAAGAATATTTAGGATACAGGTTTTGTTATAAAATAAATGAATAAAAGTGTTTAGGTGGTTGGAGAAGTAAAATAAAAGAAAATAATTTAATATAAGATGTTACCTTTAATTCGGGTAACTCCCTTTGGTTTGAACCAAAAGGATTCCATGGAGTGCCTTCTGCCTAAGGTAAGGCTTCTAGAAGTAAGAGAGATATATCTAAGGATTACTTGGGTTTTGTGTGGATGATCCAATGGGCCTGATATGTGTGAGTAATGGGTTAGAGTTGAGGGATTTTTATAAGGGGGAGGAGGGGCTCTTTAGGAAAGTTTGAAAATATTATTTTATTATATAATAAATTTTGTTTTATAAAGGTCCAACGCTTATTAAAGTATATGATAAGATGAATATTTTTTGAAATAAAATCATCCAATAAAATTGGGAATGGTTTTGGATATTTTTTTAATATTTATAATCTTATTTAAATAAATCTTTCATTAATGAGGTAAGCATTGCATCATTATTGTCTCATAAATAATTTTAATTATTTTATGTCGATAAATTATAAATAAAATACCATAATTTTTTTCAATTTCTAATGAATATATATATTAAAATATATCTATTATATAACCCGATATTAAAATTGTTTTATCAAAACAATTCATGTTTATG
The DNA here is from genome assembly GCA_963277665.1 of Viscum album. NCBI lineage: Eukaryota > Viridiplantae > Streptophyta > Magnoliopsida > Santalales > Viscaceae > Viscum > Viscum album. The sequence continues at coordinate 791,916,644 of OY728166.1, forward strand.
ATATTTTTATTTTTACTTTAAATAAAAAGTTATTAATGTCATTATCTTACCCAAATGGCTTTCAAAGCCAAAAAATCTCACCCATGGATTTTATTGGTCAGCCATGACTCATCCAATAAGGGTATTACAAGTGTTAAGGTAATTTAATATTATTATAATATAATTTTTACCTTGAATTACTCTAATTACCTTTAACCGTGGTAAATAAAACTCAAAACTTACTATTCACTAAATATTATTTTCATCATATTGAACCACATTCTACTTACTGATAACAACCATTTATGTCGGATTTTTGAAATTAAATTTACATAAGTGGTAAAATCTCATTTAAATGATAATGTTGGGTTTTTTTTACTACAACTCAGTGTTTTCACTATTAATCAATAATTAAAGGATCTCATACAAATACAAAAAATTCAGCCGAAGCTATATAGCATATTTTGAATTAAAAAATGATGACTATTTTAAAAATAAAAAACATTGAAGATTCATTAATTAATTTAAAATTAATTCCTATTGTCAAAACAAAAAAATTATTATTATGAAATAATATTTATGAAAATATTGACACTTGATTGTGTCTAATTTCAATGTGAAATTACTTCCAATGACCAACATTGGATTAAATTGTAAAAATATATTATAATTGCACTTTAAAAAAAATAAAAAGATAATCTAACCATATAATTAAATTATATTAAACGGTTGTTTTGAATTAAAATGAAGTAATTTTCACTATTCATTAAAAAAAGTATTTTATCATAAAAATACCAAAAATTTACCCCATGTAAATTTTGTTGTCCCAATTCTAAAGATGATTTTTTTTCAAATATAACCTATAAAAGTGAACAAAACTATATTTAAGGAGGGGTTTCCATCAAAAGGCGGTAAATTGACCTTTAAAAGAATATTAGAGTATTTATGCTTAAAATTAGATTCATTCACATTTTAAGCCTCTAAAATTTATTAGATAGAAGTAAAAACATATAACAAACATGTATAATCATATTTTAGTTAGTTCTATTCATTCCCACCATTAAAATGGCTAGGTATTAACTACCATTTAAAATATTATTATTTTATTATTTTTCAATATGGCCCATCATTGTGTGCGACATAAGATTTCAATGAAGCACATTGTTGCGTATTGAGTAATCCATCTAACATAGCATCAACATTAAATTAAAATTTATATTTACATATCAAATATTAATAAATATGAAAATTTATTATTCTTCCTTTACAAGGGATGCTACATCCTTCCCCCTTTTAGAAGTTGCATCATCTCAATTTTTATTCACTTATACAATAAGTGGGGTATTTATCCCTCATAGCATTTTTAGATTCCCATGTTTCTTCTTCAACTATATGGTTTTTCCACAAAACCTTTACCTGATAAATTACCTTATTCCGCAACACATTCTCTCTTTGGTCATGAATATGGATGGGTTGTTCACCACAAGAGATAATCTCTTCCAACTGAACTACCTCTGGGATAAAAACATGAGATGGATCTGACATATACTTTCACAACATTAAAAAATAAAAAACATGGTGTACCTAGGATAAACATGGAGATAAAGCCACTCTATACCAAACTAATCAAACTTTATCTAGGATTTCATAAGATCCAATAAACCTCTAATGAATCTTTCCCTTCTAACCAAAACACATCACACTTTTCCATGGAGAAACTTTAAGAAAGACATGATCACCTACCCTAAAAGAAATATCCTTCCTCCAGTTATCCACATAACTTTTATTCCTGCTCTGATCTATTCCCATGTGATTCTAAATCAACTGAACATTTTCTTCCATATTTTCTACCAATTTTGGTCCCATCAACTCCCTTTCAACTACTTCATCCCAATAATTTGAAGTTCTACAACGATTCATATATAATACCTCAAATGGATCCATCTGTATACTATAATGAAACTGTTATTATAAGAAAATTCAACCACAGAAACATGTTTGTCCCAACTTCCCTATTAATTCTTTGAGTATGAACGTAACATATCCTCTAAGGTATGAATTTTTCATTCTGAATACCCATATGATTGAGGATGAAAAGTTGTACTAAAATTTAATTCAGTACCCAAAAATGATTAAAGGCCTTTCTAAAAGTTATAATTAAACCTAGGATCATGATTAGATACAATAGAGAGGGGAACTCCATGAAACCTGAATATCTCTTTAACGTACAACTAAAATGATTATCTAGAGACAATGTATCTTGAATAGGAAGGAACTGAGATGATTTAGTCAATCGATCTATAATAACACAGATGGAATTATTACTTAGAGATGTCGTTGGTAATCCCACAACGAAGTCTATTGATATATTTTCCCATTTCCACTATGGAACCGGTAAAGGCAAAAGAATCCCCTTTGGTAACTGCCACTCTTCTTTAACCATCTGACAAGCCAAATAGTTCACAATAGATTCAAAAAAATATTTTTTCATTCCAACCCACCAGTAATACTCTCGAAGATCTCTTTACATCTTTGTACTTCTAGGATAAACTGAAAACGGAGAACTACGAGCTTCACATAACAACTCATTCTTCAACAGTGAATCATAAGGAATGCATAATCACTTTTCAAATCTCAAAATAAAATCAATATCAATGTTAAAAACAATCAACATACCATTCTAAACCAACTCTACCTTTTTCTGCAACTCAATGGATTCCTTCTGTTCTTGCTTAATTCTGTTTTATAGAGATGATTTCACTGAGACATGAAACAAAAAAAGAGAATTTCTTCAACCAAAAAAATCTATGCCAATTTTCATCATGTATTTAATTAAAGGATATTATTCTAAACATAACAAGGTTAATGTAGAATTACATTTTTTTACTCAAAACATTAGCCACCTTATTTTCCTTCCATGGATGGTAATGAATTGTGAAATCATAATCCTTGATTAATTCCATCCATATCATCTGTCTCATGTTCAATTATTTATGAGTGAATATATACTTCCTACTTTTGTGGTCAGTATATATTTCACACTTAACTCCCTACAAAATATGGCACTGAAATATTAAAGCAAAAAACTATAGCAGCTAATTCCAAATGATGTGTAGGGTAATTTAACTCATGATGTTTCAACTAACATAAAGTATAAGAAATTACCTGATCCTTCTTCATAAGGAAACAACCAAGTAGTTTCAAAAAAGCATCATTGTAGATAAAAAACTCACCATTTCTGGAAGTTAATTCCAATATAGGATCATTCACCAATCTTATTTTCAATTATTAAAAACAATCATAACATTCTTTTATCCAAATGAACTTAACACCTATTCATGTTAACTTACTCAGTGGTGTAGATATCCATGAAAAAGTTTCATCAAACATCCGTTAATAACCTCCCAAAACAAGAAAAATACATATATCGGCTATATTTGTGGGTCTTGGACTTTCTTCAACAACTTTTGTTTTAGCAGGATTAACAATTAGTTGATTTTTTTGTAGCAATGTGAACAAGGAATGAAATTTATTGTAACCAAAACTCACACTTGTTGAATTTCCCATACAGTTTCTTTTCATTTAATATTTGAAAGAAATCCCTTAAATTACATTCATGGTTCTCTTAAATTTTAGAATAAACCAAAATATCATCAATGAACACAGCCACAAACTTATCCAAGAACACATTGAAAATTCTATTCGTAAGATTCATGAACACATCATGTGAATTTGTTAACCCAAAATGCATAACTACAAATTCACAATGGCCATATCTAGTACGAAACTCAGTATTAAAAATTTTTGCTTTCTTTACTATAAAAGGATGGTACCCAGACCTCAAATAAATATTCAAAAAATATTGACCCCCCTAGAGATGATCAAAAAAATCATCGATATGAGGAAAAGGATACTTATTCTTAACAGTGATGTTGTTCAATGAACTATAATCAATGATAATTCTCAGTGAACCATATTTATTTTTAACAAACAAGATAGAAGCACCTCATGGTGATGTTCTAGTTCAAATGAAACCATTATCTAATAACTCCTGCAATTAATACTTTAACACTAAAAGATCAATTTGATCCATTCGATAAGGGGGTTTGGAAATTGGCTTCGCATGAGGAACTATGTCAACAATAAATTCATCTTCCCGATCAGGTATAATACCAGAAAACTCATCAGGAAAATCATTAAGGTACTCATTTACCTTTGGTACATCATTAATCTGAATAGTTCATTTATTCTCAACAATATGTGCAAGATAACATTCATTTCCATTTATTACTAGTTTCTCAGCTTCATTGTATGTTATCAAAAAGTAAGGTTCAATTATTGTACAAAAACTGAAAATATCTCTGAAAAGAAACCTCTTTAGCTCTGCAATCAATCATATTATAATAAATAGAATTCCATTCTATACCCAAAATAACATCAAACTATACTAGAGGTAAAAAATAAGGTTTGAAGGTAGATTCTTTCAGCACACAAGGATAGAAAGGTTCTTATAATTTATTTTTCTCTCTACATTTACCCCCTATGTTTTTACTATATGTTTAGGATTCATATCATGGGATGGAATTATCAATTTACTAGAAAACTTATCAAAAATGAACTAATGTGTAGACCATGAATCAAAGAACACATTATCATAATCTGAAGAAAAAAACAATGTACATGATATCACTTCATTTGATTGTCCAACATCTTCTGATGTTGTTTCAAAGGATTTCACCACCCCTTTTTTCTTGTAGTTCGTTTTCTTTACCATAGTTGAGTTCTTTGTTGCACACTAATTTTCATAATTACCCAATTCATTTCACTTAATACATTTTACTGACTGTAAATCAGATTTTCTCTTACCATTACCCTAATCATTTTTACTTCCATTATGAGCCTTATGTCCCATTTTACCACATCAGTAGCACTTACCATAATTCAAAATACATTCCCCAGCATGAATTTTACCTCAATTTTCACAAACTCTAAACTTAATTTTCTTACCATCAGACGTTTTTGAAGAGTTCTTCCTTTTTTTTACCACCTTGACCTCTAATTCTGATGTTTTTCAAAGAAAACCTAATCATAGGTAACCGCCATTTCCACATTCTCTACACATCGAAATAGTTTTTCATAACTTTTTTAACTCATGATAATCTAAAGCCCTTCGATACATTGGCATAAACCCAGAGTATAAAAGATTGATTTTCTTTTCAAAATCTCATATAAAGTTTGGAGCATACCATGCTAGTCGAGTGAATTTTGATTCATAAGCAGCCACTGAGTCATCTTCCTGCCTCAATTCATGGAATTGTTTTTCCATCCTAACACGAACAACCTAAGGAATATATTTCTCAAGAAACAATCCTTTTAATTCATACCAATCATGAGAATCACTCTCCTCACTATCCCTGATATTTTTCACCATCGACCACAACTGATCTGCTTCACATTCCAAACTCTAAACAAAAAGACTAACCTTTTAATGTTCTGAACACCCCAAGGCATCAAAAATATTTTCCAGTGATTTCATCTACCCCTCATCTAGCACAGGGTCAGATGATCCTCTAAAAGATTGGGGATGTTGCCTCATGAAATGCTCAACAACTAACATGTTCCCCTATGGTTGATCTGGAGGATCTCATGCATGGATACCACCACCATTTATAGCCTAATTCAATTGTGCCATCACTACAACAAACAGTTCTGTTCCTATTTTGACCATCTCAAGTTTCTGATTTGGAAGGTTGTCTTCCACCTTATGTTATCCCATCATAGCTACCATGTTTCCTCTATAAAAAACCGTTATTAATAAAGAAACATCTTAGGAAAAGCAACATGGTAATCTATAAATTCTATATAATTAAAATAAATTAATTTTTTGATAATAATTTAACAATAAACTAACTTCAAAAGTTTTCTAAACCAGCCTCTAATACCAACTATAAGAACCCAGCCTTAAAACATTACATAATCTCGAATGAAATTAATAGTTCACATTGAGGATCTTTTCATGTTTAGAGTTTTAGAGAATTAGGCCATAACTATAACATTACATCTCAAAAATTACAAAGTACACACTTTTACTTAGTTTCCATTTTTTCATAAAATAAAAACCCTTAAAAAAGAGCCATGTCTAGTTCTATGTTTTAGACAGAATGACTTGTCCTTGATCACAGCCTTAACCGTATTCATCTTTTAGTCCTGTGAAAAACATTTCGAAACATGGGATGAGCATAAAAAGGTTAGTAAGGGTTATAAAATAAATAAGTCAAACATTAGTCCAAAAACATAATATTGTTAACATACCTCGTGAAATCATAATATTAATGAATAACACATAGGAAACATAAATCATAAAGGTAACATGTGGCTTCCATAACGTACTTACGTTGTAGCTTTCATAGCTACATAGGAAGTTACATTTGGAATACCCATCAGAGTATGTTACCTAAATCTACAAGGATAATAATTATCATTTACCTCCATCATGTTACCCAATGCATTGGTGGGATATCTCGGGCTCAACCTCCTTAGGTTTATCACAGATCCACCCTTATACATAAACAATTACCAAGAACCATAACACATAAAACAAGCATAAAGGAAAGATAAAATTTCCACATTACAGTCACAATATATCATTTTAATGATATTAAAATAATAATGATTTCTTAAAACTATTTTCAGTACCAAAATACATAAAAATGGAATGTGGAATATATTTTCCTTTAACAAAAACACTACAACTTGTTAAGGAATTTGAAGATCAAATAATACGCATGGCGGTGGAAAAGTTCGTTGTCGCCGCTTATGTTAAAAAGAAACATTATTTTTTTTCATTTCATAAAATGACTCATAGAAAAAAAATCATTTTGAATGAAATGAAAATTCAATTTTATTTATACAATGTATTAAAGGATGTCATGTATAAAACAAAATATGCTTCAATGAAATGAGATTGAGTTGAAGTCCTATACCTTGTGTCCGACTTGGCTCGTTCGTTCTTTAATCTCTAGAATAATAATCTAAAGTTGATTTCTACTTGATTAAGAACATTTTTGATGTTTATTATTCCTTTAATAACATTTATTACCATTTTATTATCATTATTTAATCATTTAAATTAATAACGGTTGTTTTGTCGATATTTGGTCCCAGATTCAAAAATGAGCTTCTTATGTTTACAAGTTTTCCAGGTGGTCAAAATTCCATTATATTCGCAATGATATTAATTATTTAGATATAATATATATCATATATATAGTATATAAATTTATTTATAATATTTCATAACATTTGGAGATAAGAAATGAAATGAACCGTTCATGGAGACGGTAAGTTGTACGTACGCATGAACTCAACTTTCATTTCTGTTACGTATTTAATGGAAGTAAAACATAATGATAAATATGTATATTATAATTCCAGTATAATATCACATATAATTTCATTAACTCAATCCTTTATACATTCCACGTATGGCTTGAATGAGTCATATCACTTTGAGGGGGTGGTAGTCCGCAGTTCCTCAAATGAAACTATCGTGTTTACCCATTATGGAAAACATAAAGGTATGCTATAAATGAAAAATAAATAATAATAGAGACAATATAAATATAATATATATAACATATAAATATAGTTCTATCTTAATGGATACCATAAGATGTGGTAGGAGATAATTGAACAGTCATCGTTTCGTGAGGTGTTAGATTTCCCTCCACAGAAATATTATGTTCTTAACCAATTAGATGGAGGTGTGTGTAAGTGTAGTTCCAATACATCTCATAAAAAAACCTAGAATATTGAGGATATTTTTTATGTTATAAATTAATGTAATAAAAATATTTTAGGGAGTTGGAGAAGTAAAATAAAATAAAAGAATTTATGAGAAGACATTACCATTAAATCGGGTCACTCCCTTTGGTTTGAACCAAAAGGATTTCTTGACGTTCCTTCTGCATAAGGTAAGGCTTCTAGGTGGAAGTGGGGGATCATGAGAGATTATTTTCACAGAGTTTGGATGATCCAAGGGGCTTGAGAGGTGTGACTTATGGGTTATAGGTGAGGTCAATTTTAAAGGGGGATGGGCTCTTTAATAATGTTTGAAATATTATATTATTATATAATGATTTTCCATTACTAGATGTCCAATACTTGTTAAAGTCGAAGATAAGATGACTCTTGTTACAAATAAAATCATTGAATAATAATTGGATAGGTTTTTGATATTTTTTTAATCTTTATAATATTATTTATTTAAATCACTCATTAATGAGGTAAACACTGCATCATTATTGTGTCATAAATAATTTTATTTAATTTATGTATAAAATTTATAAATAAAATCCCATAATTTAGGAAATATTATTAGATTTATAATGAATATTTATATTCAAGTATATTAAATATATAAACCCACATTAAAATTATTTTATCAAAACAATACATGTTTTTGATATTTTTATTTTTATATTAAATAAAACGTTATTAATGTCATTATCTTACCCAAATAGATTTAAAAGGCATAAAATCCCACCCATGTATTGTATTGGTTAGCCGTGACTCATCCAATGAGGTGAGGAGAACTTTTAAGGTAACTTTATATTATTATAATATTATTTTTACCTTGATTTACCATTTTTAAATTTAACCGCAGTAAATAAATTTCAAATGTTACTATTCACCAAAAATTATTTTCATCATAGTGAACCACATTTTACAAACTGATAACAACCATATAGGTTAGGTTTTGGAAATTAAATTCATTGAAGTGGTAAAATTTCATTTAAATGAATATGTCAGTTTTTTAACTACTACTCAATATTTAAACTATTCATAAAAAATTATAGGTTTTTAGAAAAATACCAAAAATTCAGTCTCAAATATATTTATTATTTAGAATTAAAAAATAATGTCTATTTTATAAAATTCATAACATAAAAGTTTCATTAATTAATTATAATTTTATTCCCATTGTCAAAACAAAAAGCATGTTTTTATGAAATATTAACTATCAAAATATTGACACTTGTCTATGTCCAATTTCAACGTGAAATTACATCCAATGACCAACATTGGATTAAATCATAAAAATATAATCTAATTACAAATTAAATAAAATTAAAAATATAATCTAACCATATAAATATTTTATATTAAAATGTAGTTTTGAATTAAATTACAGTATTTTTCACTATTCGTTAAAAATGAATTTTATGATTAAAATTCCAAAAAGTTAACCATAAGAAATTTTGATGTCCTAATTAAAAATATGAATTTTATTTTTTCAAATAGAACATATTAAAGTTACCAAAAATAGATTTAATGAGCGTTCTCCATCAAAAGGTTGGAAATCGAACTTGTAAAGAATATTAGAGAATTTATGCTTAAAATTAGATTCATTCACACTTTAAGCCTCTAACATTAATTGGATAAATGTAAAGACATTAAACAAACATGTATAATCATATTGTAATTATTTATTTTCATTCTCTCCAATAAAATATCTAGGAGTTAACTACCATTTAAAATAATATTATATTATTATTTTTTAGTATGGCTCAGCAATGTGTGCAACAAAATATTTCCAAGAAACTCGTTGTTGCGTATCAGGTAAGCCATCAAACATAGAATCCCCTTTAAATTAAAATTAATATTTATTTCACAAATATTAATATATATGAAAATGTATTATTCTTCCTTTACATGGGATGTTACATCCTTCCCCCTTTTGAAAATTTTGTCCTCGCAATTTTTATTCACATATCAAATAAGTTGGGGTATTTATCCCTCATAGCATTTTTAGATTCACTCATTTCCTCTTCAATCATATGGTTCTTCCACCAAACCATTACCTAATGAATTACCTCATTACACAACACTTTCTCTCTTCAGTTAAGAATCAGCGCGGGTTTTTCCTTATAAGAGTGATTCACATCCAACTGAACTACCACTAAGCTCAAAACATGATATGGATCTGACATATAATTTTTTAACATTGAAACATGATAAAAATTGTGTACCTGGGATAAACTTGTAGGTAAATCTACTCTGAATGAAAATAATCCAACTTTCTCTAAAATTTCCGAAGGTCTAATGAACCCCCGACTCAAATTTCCCTTATTACCAAAACGCATCTGACTTTTCCATAGAGAAACGTTGAGAAAACAAATATCACCTACCTCAAAAGAAAGATCATTCCTATAGTTATCCACATAACATTTCTGCATACTATAAGCTATTCACATGTCCCTTTTAACCAACTGAACCTTTTCTTCTATCTCTTCTACCAATTCTGGTCCCATAAACTTACTTTCAGCTACTTTATCCTAAAAAGTTGAAGTTCGACACTGCTTCCCATATAATACCTCAAAAGGAGCCATATGTATATTGGAATGAAAAATGTTATTATAATAAAACTCAACAAAAGAAATATTTTGGTCCCAACATCCCTAGTAATCCATTGAGAAGAAACGTAACATGTCATCCAAGGTCTGAATTGTTCATTCTCGCTGCCCATCTGATTGAGGATGAAAAACAGTACAAAAATTTAATTCAGTAACCAACAATTTCTGGAGGCCTTTCCAAAAGTTATAAGAAATCATGGGATCACAATCAGATATAATAGAGTAGGTAACTCCATGCTACCTGACTATCTCTTTAAAATATAACCATGAAAGATGACCTAGAGGCAATGTATATCAAATAAGATGGAAATGAACAAACTTAGTCAATCAATCAAAAATAGCCTAGATTTTATTATTACCTCCAGATGTCTTTAGTAATCCCACAACAATTTCCATGGATATATTTTCCCATTTCCACTCTGGAACTGGTAAAGGATGAAGCATCCCTTTTGGTAACTGACACTCTATTTTAACCTACTGACACGTCAAACAATTCATAGTAAAATCAACAATATCTCTTTTTTATTCAATCCCACCATTAATACTCCTGAAGATCTATTTACATCTTTGTACTACCGGGATTAAATAAAAATGGAGAACTATGAGATTCACATAACAAATCATTCTTCAACTGTAAATCACAAGGCATGCATAATCTCTTTCAAAATATCAAAATACAATCATTGTCAATATAAAAATTAGGTAACATACCCTTCTAAACCAACTCGACCATTTTATACAAATCAATGTATTCCATATGTGCTTGAATAATTCATTCTTATATAGATGATTTCACTGACACCTGAAAGAAAACATAGTAATTTCATGCACCAACAACTTCTATGCCAATGTTTATCAAGTCTTTAATCAATGTATCTTTTTATAAACATAACAATGTTAATGTAACATTATATTTTCGACTCCAATCTCCAACCACTTCTTTTTTCCTTTCATGGATGGTAATGAATTGTGCAATCATAATCCTTGATTAATTCCAGACATATCCTTTGTCTCATGCTCAATTATATTTGAGTGAATATACACATCAAACATTTTTGATCAGTATATATTTTGCACTTTACTCCATACAAATGATGCCTCCAAAGTTTTAAAGCAAAAACAATAGCATGTAATTCCAAATCATGTGTAGGGTAATTTAACTCATGAGATTTGAACTCACGTGAAGAATAATAAAATTAACAGAACATTATTTATAATGACACATCCATGTCCTTTAAATGAAGCATTCATGTAGATAACAAACTCACCATATCTGGAAGGTAATGCCTAAATAGGCAGATTCACCAATCTTCATTCCAATTCCTAAAAGAAATCTTCACATTCTTTTATCCAAATGAACAAAACACCTTTTTGAGTTAACTTAGTCAGTGGGATAGAAAACTGTGAAAAATGTTCAACAAAACTCCAATAATAACCTTAATAACCAAGAAAACTATGGATCTCAGTTATATTAGTTGTTCTTGGCCATTCTTTGACAACTTTGTTTTTAGCGGGATCAATATTTTTTCAATTTCTTTGAAACAATGTGACCAAGGAATGAAATTTTTTGTAACCAAAACTCAAACTTTCTAAATTTATCATACAATTTATTCTCATTTAAGGTTTAGAAGACAACTCTTAAATAACTTTCATGTTCCTGTTTACTTTTAGAATAATCCAAAATATTATCAATGAACACAACAACAAACTTATCTATGAAATCATTGAAAATTATATTAATAAGATTCATGAGTACAACAGGTGCTTTGGTAATCCCAAAATACATAACTACAAATTCATAATGGTCACATCTATTATGAAGCATGGTATTTAAAATGTCTTCTTCCTTTAATTTCAACTGATGGTACCCCGACCTCAAATAAATCTTTGAAAAATACTCTCCTCCGGGGAGCTGATCAAAATATTCATCGATATGAGGCAAAGGATAATTGTTCTTAAAATTGATTTAATTAAATGCTCTATAATCAATTAAAAGTCTCATTGAACCATATTTCTTTTTAACAAACATGATACAAGAACCCTAAGGGGATATTCTAGGTCAAATGAAACCATTATCTAATAATGCCTACAATTTCTTCTTTAAGTATAAAAGTTCAATTTGAGCCATTTGATATGGGATTTTGAAATTGGGATAGAATCAAGAAATAAGTCAATAGTAAATTCAACTTCCTAATTAAGTATAATACAAGGAAACTCATCAGAAAAAATATCAAGGTACACATTTACCATTGTGACATCATTAATCAGAACAATTCCTTTATATTCAACAATATGTGTAAGGTAACATTTATTTATATATTTTATAAGTATCTTATCTTCATGATATGTTATCTAAATTAAGGGCTCATTCTTGTACACAAACTAAAAATATTTTTGAAAAGAAACCTCTTTATCTCTACATTCAATCCTAGCATGATAAACAGAAATCCAATCCATACCGAAAATAATATCAAACTATACTGGATGAAAAACAATAAGGTTTGCAGGTAGATACTTTCTGCACACAATCACATGAATGTTATTATATTCTTTTGTCTAAACATTCCCCCCGGTTTTTTACCATAACTTCGAGATTCATATCATGATATAAAAATCCAAATTTACTAAAAAACCTATCAGAAATGAACTAATGTGTAGACCCTGAATCATAAAACACAGTGGAAATATATGAACAAACAAACAGTGTACCTAATACTACTTCATTTTATGGCCCAAAATCTGTTGAAGTACTTGCTAAGTATTTCACCACCCCTTTCAGCTTATAGTTCGGTTTCTTTCCCTCAGTTGACTTCTTTGTTGGACACTAATTTGCATAATGACCCATTTCATTACACTAAAAACATTTTACTGACTATAAATCATATTTTTTCTTACCATTACCCTGATCCTTTCTAGTGTAATTACATGCCATATATCTTATTTTACCACATTGGAATCACTAATCAAAATTCAAAAGTCAATCCCAGCAAGCTTTTTACTTCAATTTTCAAAAACTGTCGACTTAAGTTTCTTACCATTAGACTTTTTTGAAGAGTTCTTACCTTTCATCTACCACCTCGACCTCTTATTCTATTTATTTTCAAGGAACACCTGATCATTGGAAAACTCCATTTTCACCTTCTCCGTACAACAAAAAAAATTTCCTAAATTTTCATCTCACGAGAAGCTAAATCCATTCTATTATTTTGCATTAATCATGAGTAAAAACGATTGATTTTACTATCAATATCTCGTATGATGTTTGGAGAATACCTTTCCAGTCAAGTGAATTTTGCTTCATAAGCAGCCACTTAGTCATCTTTATACCTCAATTCTAGGAATTGTTTTTCATCCAAAGAAGAACCACCTTAGGAAAATATTTATAATGAAATATACCTTTGAATTCATCCCAATCAAGAGCATGAATATCCTTAATATCATTGTAATTTTTCACCATCGACCACCACTAATCGGCTTCACCTTAAAAATGGTAAATATAAAGACTGGCCTTTTGATGTTATGAACACCCTAGGACATCAAAAATATTTTCTAGTGCTTTAATCCACCCTTCTGTGAGCACAGGGTTAGATGATCCTATGAATGATGGGGGATGTTCCCTCATGAAATGATTCACTATTGACATGTTCTTCTGTGGTTGATCTGGATGGTCTCATTCATGGATACCATCAACATTTATAGCCAAATTCAACTCTACCATCCCTACAACAGACTGTTCAGTTCTGATTTCAGCCATATCAAGTTGTCGATTGGGATGGTTGTCATCCTCCTGATGTCATCCCATCATAGCTTCCCCATTACCTCTAGGAAAAAACATTCTGAAAACAGAAATATCTTAGGCGAAGAAACAAGGTAATCTATAAATTTGATAACATTAACATAAATTAATTTATAGATATTAATTTAACAATAACCTAACTCCCAATGTTGTCTAAACTGACCTCTAATACCAACTATAAGGACCCATCCTTAAAACATTACATAATCATTAATTAAATGAATAATTCACTTTGGGATCATTTCATATTTATAGTTTTAGATAATTAGGCCATAAATATTACATTACATCTAAAAAATTACAATGTAGAAACTTCTACTTAGTTTCCATTTTTTTCATAAAATAATAACACTTAAAAAAGTGTCATGTCTAGTTCCATGTTTTAGATAGCATGATTTTTCCTTGATCCCATGCTTGACCCTATTCATCTTTAAGTCCTATGAAAACCATTTCAACACTTGGGATGAGTATAAAAAAACTTAGTAAGGGTTATAAAATAAAGGAAGAAAACATTATCACATCAAAACATAAGCACATTAACATAACTCATGAAATCATAAGATTTGTGAATAACACATAGAAAACATAAATTATAAAGGTAACTTGTAGAATACATAACATACTTACATTGAAGCTTTCAAAACTACGTAGGGAGTTACACTTGGAATGCAAATCATGGTATATTCCCTAAATCTCTTAGGAGAAACATTATCATGTACTTCCATCGTGTTACCCAACTCGTTGGAGGGATATCTTAGGATCACTTGCCCTAGGTTTATCACGGAACCACCCATATACGTAAACAATTCCCAAGATCCATAACATATAAAAAACATAAAGGAAAGATATCATTTCCACATTGCAATCACAATATATCATTTCAAGATATAGAAATAATCAATACTTTATCAGAACCTTTTTAATACCAAAATACATTAAAAGGGTATATGTTATTCATTTTCTTTTAAAAAGATACTTCGACTTGTTACATAAGCCAAAGATCAAATAATACTCTTGGCGGCGGAAAGGTTCGTTGTCACCGCTTACGTTAAAAATAAATATTATTTTTTGTGATTTAGTAAAATGCCTTGTAGAAAAAGATTCCCTTTGAATGAAATTAAAATTAAAATGTGTTTATACACCATATAAAATAAAGTCATGTATAAAACAAAATATCTCTCAATGAAAGGATATTGAGATGAAGTCCCTTAACTCGTGTCCAACTTGACTCGTTCGTTCTTTAATATCCTGAATAATAAACTAATGTTAATTTCTACATTCTTAAGATCTTTTTAATGTTTATTATTCCTTTTATATGACTTATTACCATGTTATAAACAATATGTAATCAGTTAAGATAATAACCATCGTTTTGTCGATATTTGGTACTTGAGTCAAAAATGAACTTCTTGTATTTACAAGTTGTCTATGTGGTCAAAAGTCCATTATCTCCATAATTATATTCATGATTTATATATCATATATTTCATATATTTCATGTATATATATGTATTTATAATATTACATAAAATTTGGAGATAATAAATGAAAAGCATTGTTTGTTGAGACGGTAAGTCGTATGTACGCTTGAACGCTACTTTCATTTCAGTTTTGTATTTAATGGAATGAAAAAATAATGATAAATAGGTATATTATAATTCCATTATAATATCATATATAATTTCATTAACTCCATCATTTATGTTTTCCACATATGTCATGAATGAGTCATGTCACATTGAGGGGGCGGTAGTATGCACTTTCTCGAATGAATTTATCACGTTTACCCATTATAAAAACCATAATGGTGTGCTATAAATGAAAAATACAAAAGAATATAGTTAATATAAATATAATATATATCACATATAAATGAAGTTCCATCTTAATGGCCACCATAATAGTTGGTAGGAGATAATTGGAAAATCATCATTTCGTGAGACGTTAGTTCTCTGTCCACAAAAATTGTATGTTCTTAACCCATTAGATGGAGGTGTGTTTATGTGTAGTTTGAATACTTCTCATAAAAACAACCTATTATATTGAGTATACTGGTGTTGTTATAAAATAAAGTAATAAATAGGGTTTAGTGGGTTGTATAAGTACAATAAAATAAAATAATTTAAGAGAAGATGTTACCTTTAAATCGGGTAACACTATATGGTTTGATCCAAAAGGAGTTATTGATGATCCTTCTGCCTAAGGTAAGGTTTCTACGTGAAAGAGAGGGTTCCTGAGAGAAATTTTGGGTAGATTTTGGATGATACAAGTGGCTTGAGAGGTGCGAGTAATGTGATAGTGGTGACGGCTTTTTATAAGGGAGAGGAGGTGCTCTTTTAGGAATGTTTGAAACTATTATTTTATTATATAATGATTTTAGGTTTCCAAAGGTCCAAAATTTATTAACATTTAATATGAGATAATTATTGTTCAAAATAAAATCATCCAATAATAATTGGACTAGTTTTGGATATTTTTTTCATCTTTATAATCTTATTTATTCAAATCATACATTAATGAGGTAAACACGGCATCATTATTGTGTAATAAATATTTTTATTCATTTGATGTCTAAAAATTATAAATAAAATATCATGATGTAGGAAATATTTTTAAATTTATAATGAAAATTTTTGGTAAAATATATCAATTATATATCCCCACATTAAAATTGTTTTAGGAAAACAATACATTTTTGTGATATTTTTATTTTTACATTAAATAAAAAGTTATTACTGTCATTATCTTACCCAAATCGCTTTCAAAGGCCAAATATCTTACCCATGGATTTTATTAGTTGTCCATGACTCATCCAATAATGTTAGGAAATTTTTTAATGTACTTTTATATTATTAAAATATTATTTTTACCTTGAATTACCCAATTTACCTTTAATCGCCGTAAATAAAAGTCAAAAGTTACTATTCATAAAAAAATATTTCCATCTTATTGTACAATAATTTACATAATGATAAAAACAATGTTTGTCATATTTTCTAAATTTAATTCATAGACGCAGTAAAATTTCATTTAAATGAAAAATTCAGGTTTTTAACTACCACTCGGTGTTTTAACTATTCATCAAAAATTGAAGGTTTTCAGAAAAATACAAAAACTTCAGCCCCAGATATATTTGATATTCTGATTTTAAAAATGATTTATATTTTACCAAATTTAAAACATATAATTTTCATTAATTAATTTAAAATTAATTCCCATTGACAAAACAAAAAGGGTGTTTTTAAGACATAATAACTATCCAAAGATTGACACTTGTTTGTGTCCAATTTCAATGTGAAATTACTTCCAATGACCAAAATTGGATTAAATGGAAAAAATATAATCTAATTACATTTTAAAAAAAATTAAAAAGATAATCACACCATATAAATAAATTAAATTAAAAGGTCGTTTTGAATTAAAATACACTATTTTTCACTATTCATTAAAAATAAATTTTATCAGAAAAAATACCAAAAATGTACCCTATGTTAACATGGATGTTTCGATTCTAAGGAGAATATTTATTTCATCGAATAGAACATATAAAAGTTACCAAAACTATATTTAAAGAGGTTTCTCCATTAAAAGGCGATAAATTGACCTTTTAAAGAATATTAGAGTATTTGTTGTTAAAATTAGATTCATTCACATTTGAAGACTCTAACATTTATTGGATAAATGTAAAAGAATTTAAAAAAACATGTATATTAATATTGTAGTTAGTTCTATTCATTCCCACCAATACAATGGCGAGGAGTTAACTACCATTTAAAATAATGTTATATTATTATTTTTCAGTATGACTCGACATTGTGTGCAACATAAGATATCAATGAAACCCATTGTTGTGTATCGGATAGTCCATCGAACATAGAATCCCCATTAAAGTAAAATTAATATTTAATTCACAAATACTAATAAATATTAAAATGTATCATTCTTCTTTTACTTGGAATGTTACATCATTCGCCCCTTTTGGAAACTGCATCCTCACAAGTTTTATTCACTTATCAAATAAGTGGGGGTATTTATCTCTAATAGAATTATCAGATTTCCACATCTCCTATTCAACCATATTTTTTTCCACAAAACCATTACCTGATGAATTACCATATTTCTCAACACTTGCTCTCTTTGGTCAAAAATCTGGACTGGTTGTTCCTCATAAGAGAGATTCTCTTCCAACTGAACTACCTCTAGGCTCAAAACATGTGATGGATCTGGCATATACGTTCTCAACATTGAAACAAGAAAAATATTGTGTACCTGGGAAAAACAAAGAGGTAATTCCACTCTGTACGCAACTCATCCAACTATTTTCAGGATTTCATAAGTCCCAATGATCCTTATACTCAACTTTCCCTTCTTACCAAAATGCATCACACTTTTCAATGGATAAACTTTGAGAATGGCATGATCACCTACCTCAAAAGAAAGATCCTTCCTCTGGTTATCCGCATAACATTTCTGTATGCTTTGATTTGTTCTCATGTGATTCTGAATCAACTAAACCTTGTATGCTATCTATTCTTCTAATTCTGGTCCCATCAACTTCCTTTCAACTACTTCATCCCAAAAATCTGGAGTTCGAAACTACTTCCCATATAATATATCAAATAGAACCATCTGTTTACTGGAATGAAAACTGTTATTATAAGAAAAATCAACCAACTAGAGATGCTGGTCTCAACTTCCCTATTAATCCTTTGAGCATGAACATTATATATACTCCACGGTCTGAATTGTTCGTTCTGACTGCCCATATGATTACGGGTGATAATTTTTACTAAAATTTAATTCAGTACCCAACTAATTATGAAGGCCTTTACAAAAGATTGAAGTAAACATAGGATCATGATTAGATACAATGGATAAGGTAATTCCATGAAAACTTATTATATCTTAACATACAACCGATAATGTTGATCTAGAGACCAAGTATCTTGAATAGGAAGGAAATGAACAGATTTAGTCAATCGATCAACAATAACACAGATTGCATTATTACCTCAACATATCTTTTGTAATCCCACAATGAAGTCCATGGATATATTTTCCCATTTCCACTTTGGAACTGGTAATGGTAGAAGCATCCATTTTGGTAACTACCGCTCTACATTTACCTGGTGACAAGTGAAACACTTCACAGTAAAGTAATCAATATCACATTTCATTAAATCCCACCAGTAATACTCCCAATGATCTCTATACATCTTAGTACTGCCAGGATGAACTGATAATGGAAAACTATTAGATTCACATACCAACTCATTATTCAACTATATATCACAATGCACACATAATCTCTTTCCAAATATCAAAATTCAATCTTTATCAATGTTAAAATCAGGCAACATACCCTTATGAACCAACTCTACCTTTTATTCGACTCACTGTCTTCCTTGTGTGCTTGCTAAATTCTATCAGATGGAGATGATTTCACTAACACCTGAAACAATATAGAAGAATATCCTACGGAACAACTTCTATGCAAAAGTTCATCAAGTCTTTAATCAAATGATCTTGTTCCTAATATAACAAGGTAAATGTAGCATTACTTTTTCAAATCAAATAATCAACCACTTTATTTTATTTTCTTTGACGGTAAGGAATTGTGAAATTATAATCCTTCATTAATTCTAGTCATCTTCTCTATCTCATGTTCAATTCCTTATGAGTGTATATATACTTGAATATTTTGTTATCAGTATATATTTCACACTTTACTACATACAAATGATTCATTCAAATTTTTAAAGAAAAAACAACAACAACTAATTTAAAAACATATGTAGGGAAATTTAACTCATGAGGTTTCAATGGAAGTAAAGCATAAGTAGTTACCTGATCATTCTGTATATAAAGAGAGAAAATTCCTTTCAACAAAGCATCACTATAGATTACAAAATCACCATTTCTAGAAGGTAATTCCAAAATAGAAGCATTCACCAATCATCTTTTCAATTACTCAAAACAATCATCACATTCTTATATCCAAATGAACTTTACACCTTTTCCAGTTAACATAGACAGTGGGATAGATAACCATAAAAAATATTCACCAAACCTCTTGTAATAACCTTCAAAACCAATAAAACTACATATCACAGTTATATTTAGGGGACTTGGCCATTCTTCATCAACTTTTGTTTTAGTATGATCATTATTTATGTCAGTTTTGTGAAACAATGTATCAAAGGAATGAAATTTTATATAACCCAAACTCACAAGTTCTGAATTTCCCATAAAATATCTTTTCTATTAAGGATTGGAAGGCAACCCATAAATGACATTCATGTTCCACTTTAGATTTATAATAAAAAAAATATCATTAGTGAACACAGCCCCAAACATATCCAAAAACCCACGGAAAATTATATTCATAAGATCCATGAATACAACAGGTGCATTGGATAACCCAAAAGGCATAACTACAAATTCATAATGGCCATATCTAGTATAAAGCGCGGTCTTCAGAATGTTTTCTACCTTTAATTTCAACTGATGGTATCCCAACATCAAAACAATATTTGAAAAATATTGATCTCCCAAGAGCTTATCAAACAAATCATCAATATGAGGCAAAGGACACTTTTTCATAACAGTTATGTTATTCAATGATCTATAATCAATGAAAAGTCTCATAGAACTATCTTTTTTACAAACAAGATTGGAGAACCCCATGGTGATATTATAGGTCCAATGAAAACTTTATTTAATAACTTCTAAAATTGGTTCTTTAAATCTAAAAGTTCAATTTCAGCCATTCGATATGGGGGTTTTGGAATTGGCTTATCATGAGGAACTAATTCAACCGAAAATTCAACTTCTAGGTCAGGTATCATACTAGGAAACTCATCATGAAAAACATCAAGGTACTCATTTACCACTAGCACATCATTAATCTGAATAGTTCCTTTATTTTCAACAATATGTGCAATGTGAAATTAATTTTTATCTTTTATTAGTTTCTCAGCTTTCTGATACGTTATCAAAATTAAGGGTTCCTTCTTATGCAAAAACTGAAAATGTTTCTGAAAAGAAACCTCTTTATCTCTATAGTCAATCTTATCTGGATAATTTGAAATCCAATCCATACCAAAAATAACATCAAACTCTACTAGAGGCAAAACAATAAAGTTTTCAGGTATATCTTTTCTACATGCAAGGACATGAAGGTTCTTATAATTTCTTTTTGTCTCAAACTTTTTCCCCTAATTTTTAACCATATGTCTAGGATTCATATCTTGAGATGGAATTCCCAATTTACTAGAAAAATTCCATGAAATGAACAAATGAGTAGATCCTAAATCATACAACACATTTTCATAATCTGAACAAACAAAAAGTGTAACTAGTACTACTTCATTTGATGGCCCAACATATACTGGAGTAGATGAAAAGGATTTCACCACCCCTTTCAACTTGTATTCTGGTTTCATTCCATCAGTTGAGATTTTCATTGGACACACATTTGCATAATAACCCATTTCATTGCACTTAAAACATTTTATTGACAATAAATTAGATTTTTTCTTACCATTACCCTGATCCTTTTTAGTGAATCTACAAGCTTTATTTCCCCTTTTACCACATCAGTATCACTTACCATAATTCAAAAGACATTCCCCATCATTTTTTTACCACAATTTTCATAAACTATAAACTTCAGTTTCTTACAATAATTGTTTTTGAATTGTTCGTCTCTTTAGTCTACCACCTCGACCTCTTATTCTATAGTTTTTCAAAGCAGACCTGATCATTGAAAAACTCCATTTCCACCTTCTTTGCACATCTAAGATGTTTTTCATAACTGTTGAACTCATAAGAATCTATCGACCTTAAATAATTTGGATTTAATCCTGAGTAAAAGAGATTGATTTTACTTTGATGATCTCGTATGAAGTTGGGAGCATACCTTCCTAATCGAGTGAATTTTGCTTCATAAGTATCCACTGAGTCATCTTCCTACCTCAATTCCTGTAATTTTTTCCCATCCATAAATGAACAACCTTAGGAAAATATTTCTCAAGAAACATAACATTGAATTCATCCCATTCAAGAACATCAATCTCCACACTATCCCTAGTATTTTTCACCATCGACCACCACTGATCAACTTCACCTTCAAAACTGAAAATAGCAAGACTACAATTTTGATTTTCTGAACACCCCATGACATCAAAAAAAAAATTTCTACTGCTTTAATCCCCCCTTCTACTAGCACAGGGTCAGATGATCATCTGAATGATGGGGGATGTTGGCTCATGGAATGCTCCACTAATGTCATGTTCCTCTATGTTTGATCTTAATGATCTTGTGCGTGGATACCACAACCATTTATAGCCTGAGTCAACTGTTGCATCACTACAAAAAACCGTTCATTTCCGATTATGACCATCTCAAGTTTATGATTTAGATGGTTTTCTTGCTCCTGATGTCGTCCCATTATAGATACCTTGTTTTCTCTGCAGAAAACCATTCTGAACATAGAAATATCTTAGGTGACGAAAAATGGTAATCTATAAATGCTATATAATTTACATAAATTAATTTATGGATATTTATTTAAAAATACCCTAACCCCTAAAATTGTATAAAATGACCTCTGATACCAACTATAAGGACCCATCCTTAAAGAATTACATATTTTTGAATTAAATGAATAATTCAAATTGAGGATCTTTTCAGGTTTAGAGTTATAGAAAATTAGTCCATAACTAACACATTACATCTCAAAAATTTGAAAAGTAGACACTTCTACTAATTTTACATTTGTTTCATAAAATAAAAACTCTTAAAAAATATTCATGTCCAGTTCCATGTTTTAAACAACATGACTTTTCCTTGATCTCATCCTTGACCCTATTCATCTTTATGTCCTATTAAAAACATTTCAAAACATGGGGTGAGCATAAGAAAGCTTAGTAAGTGTTATAAAATAAAGAAAGATAACATTAAACCATAAAACCATAATATTTTTAACATACCACATGAAATCATACGATTTATTAATAACACATAGATAACATAAATCATAAAGGTTACTTGTGGCATCCATACCATTCTTATATTGTAGATTTCACAGCTACATAGGGAGTTACATTAGGAATACCCATCAAAATATATTCCTTAAATCTATTTGTAGAAACATTATATTTTACCTCAGTCACTTTACCCAATACATTGGATAGCAATATCGAGCTCACCCACCCTAGGTTTATCACGAAACCACCCGCATACATAAATAATGCCCAAGAACCATAACACATAAAAAAAGCATAAATGGAAGATATCATTTCCACACCGCAATCAAAATATATCATTTCAAGATATTGAAATAATCAATGCATTCTCAAAACAATTTTAAATACCAGAATTTTTAAAAAGGTTATATGGTATTTATTTTTCTTTAAAAACACTACATCCGGTTAAGGAAGCCAATGATAAAATAATACTTGCGGCGGCGGAAAGGGTCGTTGTCACCATTTACATTTAAAAACATTATTTTTTTTTCTTTTAGTAAAATGACTCATATAAAATTTTTCCCTTTGAAAGAAATGAAATTTCAATTTTGTTTATACGCAGTACAAAATAAAGTCATGTATAAAAAAACATGCCCCAACGAAAGGATATTGGGACGAAGTCCCTTACCTCGTCTCCGACATGACTTGTTTGTTCATTAATCTCCTAAATAGTTTTATAAAGGTAATTTTTATTTTCTTAAGAACATTTTTCTTGATTATTATTCCTGTTATATCACTTATTACAATGATATAATCATTATGTAATCATTTAAGTTAATAACGGTTGTTTTGTCGATATTTGGTACTTCAGTCAAAAATGAACATATTATTTTTATAAGTTGTCCATGTGTTCAAAATTCCATTATATCCAGATTGATATTCATGGTTAAAAATCATATATATCATATATATTAAATATATATACGTATTTCTAATATTACATAACATTTGGAGATAAGAAATGAAATGCACCGTTCATTGAGATAGTAAGCTTTACGTACACACGAACGCTAATTTCATTTCTATTTGTTATTTAATTGAATGAAAACTTAATGAAAAATAGGTATATTATTATTAAAAAATAATATCATATATAATTTCATTAACTCCATCCTTTATACATTCCACGTATGGCATGAACGAGTCATATCACTTTGTGGGGGCGGTAGTCCGCACTTCCTCAAATGAAATTATTGCATTTACCCATTATGGATACCCTAATGGTATGATATAAATGAAAAATACAGAAGAATAGAGATAATATAGATATAATATATATCACATATCAATACAGTTCCATCTTAATGTCCACCATAAGAGGCAGTAAGAGCTAATTGAACAATCATCGTTTCCTGAGGCGTTAGTTTGCCGTCCACAGAAACAGTATGTTCTTTACCCATTAGATGGAGGTGTTTGTAAGTGTAGATCACATACTTCTCATAAAAACAACCTATAATATTTAGGATACTCGTTTTGTTTATAAAATAAATGAATAAAAAGTGTTTGGGGGTTGGAGAAGTAAAATAAAAGAAAATAATTTAACAAAAGTCGTTACCTTTAAATTTGGTCGCTCCCTTTGGCTTGAACCAAAATGACTTCTTAAAGTTCCTTCTGCCGATGTTAAGGCTTCTAGGTAGGATAGAGGGATCATGAGATCTTATTTGGGTAGAGGTTGGATAAGGAAAGGGGCTTGAGAGGTATGAGTAATGGGTTAGAGGTGATGGCTTTTTATTAGGGGGGAGGGGCTCTTTAGGAACGTAAGAGAGTATTATTTTATTATATAACAATTTTAGGTTTATAAAGGTCCAAAACATATTAATGTCACAGATAATATGACTCTTGTTCTAAATAAAATAATTTAATAAGAATTATATAGGTTTTGGATATTTTTTTAATCTTTATAATCTTATTTATTTAAATCATTCATTAATGAGGTAAACACTGCATCATTATTGTGTCATAAATAATTTTATATATTTAATGTCTAAATTTTTTAAATAAACTTTAATGATTTAGGAAATATTTTTAGCTTTATAATGAATATTTATACTCAAATATAACAATTATATAACACGACATTTAAACTGTTTTAGCAAAACAATACATGTTTATGATATTTTTATTTTTACTTTAAATAAAAAGTTATTAATGTCATTATCTTACTGAATTAACATTCAAAGGCCAAAAATATCACCCAAGGATTTTATTGCTCATCCATGACTCGTCTAATAAGGTTAGGAGAAGTTTTAATGTAATTTTACATTATTATAATATTATTTTGACTTTGAATTACCCTATTTACCATTAACCGCGGTAAATAAAAGTCAAAAGTTACTATTCACACAAAAATATTTTCCTCTTATTGAACCAAATTTTAATTACTAATAACAACCATGTATGTCATATTTTTGAAATTTAATTCATAGAAGCTGTAAAATTTCATTTAAATGAAAAAGTCTGTTTTAACTACTACTCAGTGTTTTCAATATTCATCAAAAAGTGTAGGTTTTTAGAAAAATACCAAATGTTTAGACTAAGCTATATTTGATATTCTGAATTCAAAAAAGATGTATGTTTTACCAAATTCAAATCATATAAGTTTTAATTAATTAATTTAAAATTAATTACCGTTGTCAAAACAAAAATCATGTTTTTAAGAAATTATCTTTCAAAAGAGTGACACTTGTTTATATCCAATTTCAATGTGAAATACTTCCAATGACCAAAATTAAAATAAATTGTAAAAATATAATCTAATTAAAATTTAAAACCAATTAAAAATACATTCTATCCATATAAATAAATTATATTAAAAGGCATTTTTGAATTAAAATACATTATTTTTCACTTTTAATTATAAAATTAATTGTATGATAAAAATAAGAAAAATTTACCCAAAGTAAATTTTGATGTCCCAATTCTAAGGAAGAATATTATATTTTAAAATAGAACATATAAAAGTGACCAAAACTATATTTATAGATGGTTCACCATCAAAGAGTAGTAAATCGACCTTTAAAAGAATATTAGAGTATTTATGCTTAAAATTTGATTCATTCACATTTTAATCCCCTAACTTTTATTGGATAAATTTTAAAAAAACTAAAAAACATTTATAATAATATTCTAGTTAGTTCTATTCATTCCCTCTTATACATCAACTAGGAATTAACTACCATTTAAAATAATAATATATTATTATTTTTAGTACGACTCATCATTGTGTACAACATAAGATTTCAAAGAAACATGTTGTTGTGTATCTGGTAAGCCATGGAACATAGCATCCCCTTTAAATTAATATTAATATTTTATTCACAAAAATTAATAAATATGAAAATATATTATTCTTCGTTTACTAGGGATGTTATATCCTTCCCCCTTTTAGAAATAGAATCCTCGCAATTTTTATTCACTTATTAAATAAGTGGGGGTATTTATCCCTCATTGAATTTTCAGATTTCCACGTTTTATATTCAACTATATGGTTTTTCCACAAAACATTTACCTGATGAATTATGTTATTCCAGAAAATATGCTCTCTTTGGTCAAAAATGTGGACTGGTTTTTCCTTATAAGAGAGATTCTCTTCCAACTGAACTACCCCTGGGCTCGAAACATGATATGGATCAGGCATAAAAATTCTCAACATTGAAACATGAAAAACATTGTGTACCTGTGATAAAATTGGATATAAATCCACTCTCTATGCAACTGATCCAACTTTCTCTAGTATTTCATAAGGTCTAATGATCCTCAGACTTAACATTCCCTTCTTAAAAAAACTAATCACATTTTTTCATAGAGAAACTTAGAGAAACACATGATCACCTACCTCAAAAGAAATATCCATCCTCCGGTTATCCGCATAACTTTTTTGCCTGCTCTGAACTGTTCTCATGTTCTTATAAATCAACTGAAACTTTTCTGTCATCTCTTTTACCAATTCTGGTCCCATCAACTTCCTTTTAGATACTTCATCCATAAAATATGGAGTTCGACACCACTTTTCACATAATTCCTCAAGTAGAGCCATCTATATACTCGAATGAAAACTATTATTATTAGAAAATTCAACCAAAGAATGTTTTTGTTCCCAACATCCATGGTAATCCAATGAGAAAGCATGTAACATATCCACCATGGTATGAATTGTTCATTCTGACTACCCATATTATTGAAGATGAAAACCTACACTAAAATTTAATTCAGTACCCAACGACTTCCGAATTCCTTTCCAAAAGTTTGAAGTAAACTTGGGATCACTATCGGATACAATGGAGAGGGGAACTCCATGAAACCTTACTATATCTTTAACATATAACTGAGAAAGTTGATCTTGAGACAAAGTATCTCGAATATGAAGGAAATGAGCCGATTTAGTCAATCGATCAACAAAACCCCAGACAACATTATTACCTTGATATGTCTTTTGTAATCCCACAATGAAGTCCATGGATATATTTTCCCACTTCCACTATGGAAACGTTAAAGGCTGAAGCATCCCTTTTGATAATTTCCACTCTACTTTAACCTGCCGACAAGTCAAACACTTCACATTAAAGTCAGCAATATCTATTTTTATTCCATCTAAATAGAAATACACCCGAAGATCGATGTAGGTCTTAGTACTCTCAGGATGAACTAAAAGTGGAGAAATATGAGCTTCACATATCAACTCCTTCTTCATATGTGAATCACATGGAACACATAATCTCTTTCTAAATCTCAAAATACTATCATTATTGATATTTAAATCAGGAAGCTAACCCTTATAAACCAACTCTCCCTTTTTCTGCAACTCACTGTCTTTCTTCTCTGCTTGCTTAATTCGGTCTGATAGAGATGATTTTCCTGACACATGAAACAAACAAGGGGAATTTCTTGCGCCAAAAACTTCTATTCCAAAGTTCACCATGTCTTTAATCAAAGGATCTTTTTCCAAACGTAATAACGATAATGTAGCATTGTTTTGAATCAAAGCATTAGTGGCTTTATTTTCTTATATTGGATGGTAATGAATTGTGAAATCATAATCCTTGATTAATTCCACCCATCTCCTCTATCTCATGTTAAATTATTTCAGAGTAAATATATACATCATAATTTTGTGATCAGAATATATTTCACACTTCACTCCATAAAAAAAACTCCTCCAAATATTTAAAAGCCAAAACAACAAGAGCCAATTCCCAATCATTTGTAGGGTAATTTAACTCAAGAGGTTTCAGCTAATGTGAAGCCCAAGAAATTACTTAATAATTTTTCATATGCACACAGCCAAGACCATTCAACGAAGCATAATTTTAGATAATAAATTCACCATTTCTAGAAGTTAATATAAAAACATGAGTATTCACCAGTATTTTTTTCAATTCCAAAAAACAATCATCACATTATTTTATCCAAATAAACTTAACACTTTTTTGAGTTAACTTCTTTAGTGAGCTAGATAACCGTGAAAAATATTCACCAAGACTTTGATAATAACCTTCCAAACAAGGAAAACTACAAATATAGGTTATATTTGTTGGTATTTTCCATTCTTCAAGAACTTTTGTTTTAGCAAGATCATTAATTATGCCATTTTTTTGAAACAATGTGACCAAGGAATGAAAATATTTGTAACCAAAACTCACTCTTTCTGAATTTACCATAAAATTTATTTTCATTTAAGGTTGGAAAGACAATCCATAAATGAATTTCATGGTTCTACTTACTTTTATAATAAACAAAAAATATCATCAATAAACTCAACCACAAACTTATCCAGGAACTCACAGAAAATTCTATTCATAAGATCCATGAATACAACATGTGCATTGTCCCACAACTAGTCCCCCAGGGCCCATGCCTTAACTACCCCAAGCCCCCCTCCCATAGTCCATGGGTTGGCGAATAGAACTAAAAGGTGTATTCCCTAAGATTAGAATGAATTTCCTTTAATCATGTACAATCACATGGTATGAGACTACAACAAGAAGCAATTAGTAAGTAAACTATTGCAGTAAAAAGTGTACATAAAGTAAAAGGGGCCGGAATACAAGAATAACTGAAAGTACGAGTACAATTGAAAAGTATAAATACCACTTAAATGAACAATACAACTGAAAAACTGTAAAAAGCTACAGAGTTGTCCTCTGAGGATCCTACCAGATAGGTAGGTACAGTTTTCCTCCTCAGTACTCCACATATGCATGTCTCCTCCCTGTACCACCTAGTACGGGTTCCCTCAAACCCTAGCCCAATTCCTCATCATCCGCACATGACACAACATGGTTGGGGCATAGCCCATGCATGGGTGAGTATAAAAATACTCATTAGGGACCTCGAGACCCCCGAATGTCTCTCAGAATTCCACAAGGAAAACCAAAATGCATGATCTCAATCACAATGCACAAAGCAATAGAAACAGATCAATTAGAGACTCAACTCGAATCAGGTATACATCATAGTGAAACACAATTATGATGATGACCCACACAGGATCACTGGGATGGATGATAGACAGCCACAAATTCTCTAGTCCTTGGAACAAGTAACATTCCCAGTCACAACGTCGAACACCTCAACTGTAGGAGAACTCCTCCTTTGACGAGTACAATGGGAATGACACATCATACAGAGGTGTTTCCCACAAACCTTGGAATGCTGAGGTACTCCTCTTATCGAGTATTGTGGGTCTGACGTGTCACACAGAGTCGCTCCCCATGGTGGGTCTACCATGTCCAAGAGAGGCACTCCCCCTCGTGTCCTACAAAGGTACTCCTCCTGTCGAGTACCGGGGGTTTGCTAAATCACATAGAGGTGATCCCCATCATGAGTCTTTCGAGTCACACAGAGGTTCTCCACATTGGGCTGTCGAGTCACTCTGAGTCGAAAGGTCAGCAGTCATCTAGCCTCATCCAGTCGTATGGTTCCGTAAGTATCGTGATTCAGAGAATTCCTCCCCAAGCTATTTGTTATATTTCAATCAGAAAGAAGTCTCATAATGAATAACCATGATGATCTGTTATGTCCTAATGGTTCCAAACCAACATATAGTGTGTCAACTAGATGTTCGGTCTATGTGTTATTGGAATTTCAGTTCTTAGGGCCTAGTTGGATTCGAGTGTGATCCAACCTAGCTGTACTCCATGTTTCTCCAAAACTCTCATGGACTAAGTCAAAAGGAATGTCTCACTCCATGTATCCCAATGCCGTAGGCGGTTCATCAGACATACGTCTGGTTCTTGAGATAAGGACCTTAAAGTGTTTCTGGGCCCGATTGGGCCTGGGTCCGTTCCAATCGAGCTGGACCGACCCAGCCCGCAAAAAAGGTCGGCCCGCAAGGGCGTCCCAGCCCTCAAAGGGGCGTCCCAGTGTGGTGGCGGCCCGACTTCATGAGGTACGAACCACAAGGGGGTCCACCCTAGCCGCCACCAGGGGAGAGACCCCCGGTTTTCCCAGACGACTGAGGGTCATTCAGTCTACTCTCATCGGCAGTGCCACATGGTACTTCCAGGTGGCACGCAGGACCCTCTTGATATGTTCTGGCCAACTCTGTCCCAGCAAGACAGTGTTCCGGCTGACTTCTCCAACGGCGTGTGTTGGTTCCCTTTCCGCCACATGCAGTTGGGTGGGGTGTCACCCGTTCTTCCTCCAATTGTCATGACCGTTGAGCTGCAACCCTCTTTGCACACCGGCGGCACGCGACAGCATGCCATGCCTCCTCCACAGCATGCCAATTCCGGTCATTCCTATGATCATCATGGATTTGTGTCGCGACCTCCTCTTATGGCGTGCGTCGACGTGTTATCCCCAGCGTTTCCAGTCCGTATCATCGTGTAGTTGGTCTTTTGTGGATGTTGTAAGATTAGAAAAGTTGCAGAGTTTTCAACACATGTTTGTTAGGCTTGTGCCCTCTGAAATAACTCATATACAAGGTGTAGGAATTTAAAGGGTTTGAATAATCAATTGAATTAAACAACAAGATAAACCCCACAAAGAATCCCCGCAACAACCTCCCAGTAAGAAGAATGAATCGCGGATCAAACAGTTCGTCGGTTGGTCCACGTTCTTCATATTATTCATGAACAGGGAAAATGAAATCATTTAAAATTCATAAACAAATAAACCCCCTAACTTAATAACGATGGTGAGTGTGCGTTTGTGGAAGTAGGTTAGTGTCCTCCATCATCTGCAATTTAATTCCAACGACGCCACTCGTATGTCGATCTTCCGTACAAGGTCTAGTGTTTCACATCACCTTCTGTTGGGTTCTTCTCCATCTTCTAAAGGTCTGGAATCACAGCGCTCCTTCAGCATTTCGTTTCTTGGTGAAGCTATTCTGATACCCCTCCCCAAGCTTCATCTATATTAGAGAGGGGGAGAGTAAGTAAAAACATGGATAATTAATGGGGGATCATAAATTAGGATCCTTCCTAATTCCCAAACAACGTTGTTACTTAGAAATGGAAGGTTAATCCATTTATTAGCTTGACACATCGTTGGCGCCACACACCTCTAGTCTGATGGAGGATATGAATGAAAAATAAAATAATAAAATAATTTTATTTCATTTATTTTAAAAATTCACCAAACATAACTTCTCCTCCAAAACTTTTGCTATCAAAGTAATACCACCATTAAGGGAATCCCAGTACTGCAGATTCAATGATGCCCTCAAATTTTTAATCCGAGCAACTATTCAAAATTTAAAAAAATCCTCTCATGCATTTACAGAATGTACCTAAAAAAATTCATTAAATTATTAACGTTCACCCTCGACCCGCACCAGTCAAGGTTAGGCTCTACCTAAGGATAACACACCCTCACGAGCTCAAAGGTACTCTGTGATTTTCAATTTGAGTTTCCGTTTAGAAGTAATGGATTTTAGAATAAAATAATTTTCACTTAATTATTTTATTTATGGCCAAAAACTAATTTTTACTGGTGGCCCGCGCCGGCCAATGTTAATATATGCCAAAGAGAGCATACCCTCATGAGATCAGTGTTGGTCTCATATTTTTAATCTGAGTCACTATTTGTGAGTTATAATCATTTGAAAAATAAAATAACTTTATTTAATTATTTTATTTATAGTTATGCTAATTTCGGGTTTTCTCATAGGAGACAAGCACCAACTAAACTTAAGTTGTGCCTAAGGTAAACCCGCCATCCTGAATGCAACGACACCCTCAGATTTCTTATCCAGGAAACCATTTATGATTTATCCCACTTTTTCAGGAAAAAATCTAAGGCATGCTAATTAATGCTGAACAAAACATCAACGAATCATTTTAGGCACTCCGGGCCTCAGGATCACATGTCGTCCGATTTCGTGGTCTCAAAATAATTTCATATAATTAAATGAAATTATACAGAAATTATGGGGCATTAAATTCTCCCCAACTTAGGGATTTACATCCCTAAAAGCCACAACATAGAATAACGAAACAAATAGGGGTACTGAGCACGAATTGGAGCCTCCCTCTCTCAAGTTCTCTCCTAGAGGTTCTCGTGCTGCCAGCAAACGCACCCCATAGAGATCGACCATCCATGAAGGACTTGGTTCTGTCAATCCTATAACCCCACTGGAACCTCCGTAAAGGTCGCCCCATCGTCAACGCCCAGCTCTCTGTGGTTGAGTACGTGTGATGGGTCATTCAAACATCTCCTCACTTGTGACACAAGGATGACATTTTACACCTGGAGCATCTGTGGGGGAAAAATATATACTGTATGCTACCTCATCCACTCAGCAGAATTTTAGAAAGGTCCAATAAACCTCAGAGATAACATCCCACCCCGGCCAAACCTCCATAATCTTCATCGGGGTGAGACCCGTAGGAGGACATGGTATCCCTCCTCCTACCAGCATAACGATTTTGTCAGCTCTATAAAGTTTACATTTTCTAAAAAGCGAGGAATCATTATACAGACTCTTCCACTAATTCCTACATCTCTGGCCATCAGTACTAATGATGTAGGTCCTGGTACATCATCGCCAATCCAGGATGTACCGTTAAAGGGTATGTATATATCTCCCACAACACCTACACCTGAAGCGTCACTGGTTCCATGGTGCAACCTCTGAAGAGGATATAGTGATCCCCACCTTTAGAAAATACTTCAAGAGACTGTCCTGAGGATATCTGAGCACGTAGGGCCCTGCAGTCAATGTATCAAGCTGTACCTCCCCCCCCCCCCCGAATTTGCTGAAGAATTGGGCAGTGATAGTCATAGAATGGAGTTAAGCTGCTCCATATTAATAGACGAAGGATATCCGTAGGGAGACTAGCTGCTCTAATGCCTCACTTAGTAGTTGTAGACCAAACCACCTGTTGAGTTAATCTTCTACCACATTCCCTTTCCCAAGAGTATAGACTATCTCAAAGTCATAGTCCTAGAGGAACTATTTCCATTATCGTTATCTCAATTTCAGGTCCTTCTGGAAGCCCTAATGACACTTCTTCATCCATAGGAAAGGCTCCCCCTTCTTCGTCAAGGCTGAAAAGGGTGCCACTACCCTGGATAATACTGGTTCAAACTCCTGTAGTACCCATCCAAAGCAGAAGTCCATCTCCCATTCGAGGAGGAAACCCTAGGAACATATTTTTAAAAGATTTTCCCACACTATGCCAATCCATTTGGGAACTGAAAACCCTAAACACCCACTACCATGAGGGTAAGGCTGGCTGACTCAATAGTGATTGGTTGCACCCACCTATGCGTGAGTTTATCCTATGTTGTCTGGGATTCCTTTTTTGTTGACCAAGGAGAACCCCAATCCAACATTGTAGATAATCCACAACCTTTTTTCCTAATATAGTGAATCTGGGTATGAACTGTGGATGTCCAATATGTACCCAAACTAACGTCGTAAGGCCTCGATGCGGCTACCAGGAGGTTCCAACTGAAACTCTCACCTGAAGGGTCATATCACACTATCGGCATAAGTGTGATTGTTGAGTATCCTCCCAAAGGTATCTTCAGAAGTGATGGTCAATCAATGGTTTAACAGAAAACTCTAGGTATTGGACAAGATTTGTGGAAGGAAGAAATAATTGGTACCAATGTCTATTAATACAAAATATAGTAGTAGACACATACCCAACCTCGAATCATTCCTAGGTCCCTTGGGTCACACTCCTTGACAGCAAGCAGCTACGCCCTTCCCCTTTCTTCTATCTCCCTGAGCCTGGTGGGGACCACAAAGGGGGTTGGTTTGCAACTTGTCAAAATGTACACCACCTCATGTAGCCCTCCTAGCTCTGCTTCCATGTCTGTAGCCCTGTGGATTCATTTTCCCTTATCACATCCTCTTCCCGAAGCATTTTACATGCCCAAGTCTTCGAGACTGGCGTCAGTTTCCTGCTATCATAATGCTAACATTCAATGGTTGTATTCGCTCAACCAAATAAAATTCAATAACAATGGTTCCCTTTAGTATCCTAACATTCATATAGAAATATTGATAGCTTGTATGTCCCTAAACATTCCTCACTTGGTAGTTTGAGCCTTATTTCACTGATCGCACTGTATTCATCGAGTACCTAGGAATGTTCAGTGCGCCTCGATGAATACTCAGCTACTAACATGACATACTGCTGAAGTTGTAGAAGCTCTTGGGAACTCTCAACCACCTCCTCACGCCCGTCCTTAGACACATGTGAGCTAGGCTCACCTTAGAACCTGAGGGTTATCTGATGCAAAAACATGTGTAAGGCACTAAGCCTATATGTGCTCTCTACCAGTACTGCCAGTTTTTACTGCTGACCAGTGGGAAGTGATATAGCTGACACACTACCCTAAGGTACCATTTTGGGAAATTGTATAAGTACCAAAGCCTCATTACCTTGCAGAACATCCTCATGGTCACATACTATAAAATACCTGCAAATAAGATCACTATCTACTCTACTAGTGTCCCAACTTGGTGGAAAACTCTATCCACCACCTCTAGCCAGTCCTCAGCTACCTGGGAATCTATCTCGCCTCGAAACATCATAGGCCTCTACCACTGGAACTCGTGCAATGTACTTAGTCGGTATGCATCGTCTGCCAGAGCGGCTGGTGGTTACTTCTTCCCAAAAGGTGGTGGTACTTCTGGGACACCACCCAAAGGTGCCAACATAGTAAGAGGGCCCTGAAACGGAGCCTCGTCGCTCAGTGGGCCATCATCGTGTACTCTCTAGGGAATCCTGGCTAGCTTTCTACATGGAAGAATCCTGATAAGGAACAGGTGTGCCATGATCATTAAGTTATACATGTTGAGATTACATAATGATATCATAAGAAAACATTTTCAAAAACACACACAATCAGTGTTTTCGAGCGCTGGGTCAGAAATAAAAATCCGGGGTCCTTGTGTTTGGATACATCGGTCGCCGCCCCAACACTGGATTCCCTAAGCTGAAAACAGCACTCATAACACTTAACAGTATTTCCACATAGAAAATATCATAGTACTAGTTGTTCAGTAGAATTGAATTGCCTTTGATACCACTTTGTCACGACCCTTCCCCTGGGGCCCGTGTCGTGACTGCACCAATCCCGCCTCCCATAGGCATGGGGTTGGAGACTAGAACCGAAAGACAGATTCCCTAATATGGGAATGCATTGCCTTTAAACCTGTATAAACACACGGTCCGTGAACACAAAAAGAAGAAACTGTGAAGTGATCTGTTGTAGTAAAAGTGTAATGAAAGTAAAAGGGGCCAGGTTACAAGCCCAACTGAAAGTTCAAGTACAATTGAAAAGTAAAAATATAACTGAAAGAAACAATACAACTGAAAAAGGGGAAATATTAATTGAGTCAACATCTAAGGATCCTACCTAAAGGGTAGGTACATATTACCTCCTCAGCACTACATGTTTTCATATATCCTCTGCATACCACCTAGTCCTGGCTCCCTCAATCCTCTTCCCATCTTCTCATCGTCTGCACAAGACACAACAAGGTGAGGGTGTATCCCATCCATGGGTGTGTATAACGATACTCAATAAAGTCCCTGAGACCCTTGAAGTTCTCTTAGAATTCAAAAAGGAAAACCACAAAGAATGATCTCAATCATCACACACAAAGTAAAAAAAACAGCTCAATTAGATTCTCAGCTCAAACTAGATATACAACGTAGAGTAACAAGATTATTATGCTGACCCACAGAGGATCACTATTATTGATCATAGCCAGCCACAGATTCTCTAGTCCTAAGAACAAGTTACATTTCCAATCACAATGTTGAACACCTCAGTAGTTGGGGAACTCACCCTCTAACAAGTACAGTGGGCCTACTACGTCATATATAGGTGCTTCCATCTAACCTTGGCGTGCTAAGGTACTTCTCCTATCGAGTACCGTGGGTCTTCCACATCACACAGAGGTGATCCCCACCATGGACTACCGCGTCACACAGAGGTTCTCCCCATCATAGCTCTGCTGTGTCACACATAGGTGCTCCCCATCGTGGCTCTATCGCATCACACAGAGGCAATCCCTACTAGGCCATTGAGTCACTCCGAGTCAAAAGGTCCACAGTCATCAAGTCTCATCCAGTCGCAGGGTTTCAGGCATAGAACGTTTGGGAGAACTTCTCCCCAAGCCATCGTTCATATTTCAACAAGAACAATGTCTCAAAAATAAGTACATCGTTGATCTTCCATGTAATAAGTTTTTTAATATAATAGAAGGTGCGTCAACCGGATGCCCGGTCTGTGCGTTATTGGCATTTTAGTGTCAAGGTCTCGGTTGGATTCAGGTGACATCCAGCCCAGACATACTCCATGATTCTCCAAAACTCTCATTGAATAAGAAAAAATGATTGTCTCGCTCCAAGGATTACAACGCTATAGAATACTTGTCAAACAGACATCCGGTTCTTGAGATAATGTCCTTTAAGTGTTTCTAGGCCCGGTTGGGCTCAGGTTCGGTCCGACCCAGCCGGACTGACCCGTCCCAACCTGGTCTGGGATGGGTAGCGGCGGACTCAGCCCGCTGGGCTCAGGTCCGGCCCAGCCCACAAAAACGGGTGGCCCGCAATCGCGGCCCAACCTACATAGGGTTGCCCGCTAGGGTGTCCTGCAAAGGGTTGGCCAGCTAGGGTGGTTGCCCGGCCACATTAGGCATGAACCACAAGGGGGTCCACCCTAGCTTCCACTAGGGGAGTGACCCCCTATTTTCCTGGATGGCTTAGGGTTGTTCGGTCTTCTCGAAGCGGCGGCATGCAGGACCCGCTAGAGTGGGTCCTGTCGACTCCTTCGTGGTCGGTCGGCGTGCCGACCGACTTCTCGAGTGGCGCACGATAGCATGTTGTTCCTCTACCCGATGGCGTGCCGTTCCTCCACACGCGGTCAGTTGAGGTTCCAACCTCTCTTCATCCAATAGCCATGGATGATGATCCACAACCGTTTTTTCTCACCGGCGGTGCACGGCGGCGCGCGATGTCTCCTCCGCAGCCAATCAGTGTCAGTCGCTCCGTTGACCGTCATGGATTTGTGCCATGACATCCTCTTGCAGCGTGCGTCGACGTGCTATCCCCAACATTTTTGGTCGGTATTGTCATGTTGTCGGTCTACC
Source organism: Viscum album (assembly GCA_963277665.1). NCBI lineage: Eukaryota > Viridiplantae > Streptophyta > Magnoliopsida > Santalales > Viscaceae > Viscum > Viscum album. The sequence goes on from OY728166.1 coordinate 791,954,423, forward strand.
ATAGAGGGTGAAATATTGGCAAAGTGGTAGAGGGTTCGGGCTATGTTCGTTAGGCCCGCACCCTCCGTGTTAGCATGTAAACAATGGAGAGGAATTTAAAGGGTTGAATATTAAATTGAATTAAACAACAAGATAAACCCCACAAATATAACCTGCAACAACATCCTATAGAGACAAAAGAGTTGTGGATCAACTCGTTTGTCAGTTGGTTTGCATTCTTCATATTATTCATGAATGGGGAAGAGTAAATTATTTAAAATGAATAAAAAAATAGACCTGAACCTTAACAATGATAGTGATCACGTGTTTGTGGAAGCGGGTCGGTGTTCTCAATCCTCCACAACGGGCTTCCAATGGTGCTGCTCATACGCCGATCTTCAGTTCGTGGTCCAGTTTCACCTATCACCTCCCGTTAGGTTTAGCTCTGTCCTCTAAGGGTCCGGCATCATAGCGCTCCTTCATCTCTTCGTTTCTGGGAAAAGCTATGCCGATACCCCTCCCCAAGCTCCATATATTTTAGAGAGGGGGTGAGTAAGTAACGATGTGGGGAGTTAATATGGGCTCATAAATTAGGAACCTTACTAATTATCCAATGACGTCATTACTTAGGATTGGTAGGTCAATCCATTTATTGGCTTGACACATCACTGGCCCCACACACCTCTTGTCCATTAGAGGATATTAAAGAAAAATAAAAAAATTATTTTATATTATTTATATTAAAAAGTCACAAAACCTAACTTTTTCTCCAGACCTACTGCGGTCAATGTAATGACTCCCTTAAGAAAATCCCAGCACAACGGATTCAACGTTTCCCTCATATTTTTAATTCGAGCAACAGTTCGGAAGTTAAAAAATTCTGCTCACATGATTACCGAACGTACATTAAAAACATTCAAAAAATTATTAATGTTTGCCCTCGATCCGCACTGGTCGAGGTTAGGCTTGACCTATGGAGAACACACCCACATGAGCTCAATGGTACTCTCATATTTTCAATCTTAGATACCTTTAAGATGTTATGGATTTTTCAATAAAATAATTTTCAATCAATTATTTCATTTATGGCTAAACACTAACTTTCACTGGTGGCCCACACCAACCAATGTTAGTATCTGCCTAAAAAGATTATACCCGCACGAGCTCCACAGTGATATTTGATTTTTTATTCTGAGTCCTCATTCGTGATTTATAAGCATTTGAAAAATGAAATAAAATCATTTAATTATTTTATTTAAGGTAATGCCAATTTCGGTTTTTCTCATAGGAGGCATGCGCCGAATAATCATAAGGCGTGCCTAGGGTAAACCCGCCATCCTGAATGGAATGAAACCCTCATATTTCTAATTCGGGAAACCATTTAAGAGTTATCCCAATTTTTTCAGAACACTTCTTACGCACGCTGATTAATGATTAAAACAATTTCAATAGATAATTCCAGGCACTCCAGGCCTCGAAATCACGAGCCGTCAGATTTTCCAGTCTCGAAATATTTCCATATAATTAAAACAATATATAGAAATTATAGGATATTACACATTGGTTAACCCAAAAGGAATAACTAAATATTCATAATGGCCATATCTATTAATACAGGTGGTCTTCATAGTTTTTGATTCCTTTAATTTCAACTACTGGTACGCCGACCACAAATCAATCATCAAAAAATACTGAGCTCCCTGGAGCTGATCAAAAAAATCATCGATATGAGGTAAAGGATACATGTTCTTATTAGTGATGGCATTCAATGCTCTATAATTAATGAAAAGTCTCATTGATCCATATTTCTTTTTAACAAACAAGATAATAGCACCCCATGTTGATGTTCTAGGCCAAATGAAACCTTTTTCTAATAACTCCTACAATTGCTTCTCTAACTCTTAAATTTAAATTTATTCCATTAGATAAGAGGGTTATGATGTTTGATTAGCATCAGGAACTAATCCAATAGTAAATTCAACTTCTTAATTAGGTATAATACCAGGAAACACATCAAGAAAACATCAAGGTACTCATTTACCATTGGCACATCATTTATCTGAACAGTTCCATTATTTTCAACAATATGTGCAAGGTAACATTCATTTCCATCTTTTACTATTTTCTCATATTCCTTATATGTTATCAAAAGTAGGGGTTAATTCTTGTACACAAACAAAAAAACATTCATAAAATAAACCTATTTAGATCTGCAGTCAATCTTATCATGATAAACAGAAAGTCAATCCATACCCCAAATAACATCATACTATAATAGAGGAAAAACAATAAGGTTTTTAGGTATAATTTTTCCACACATATGGACTTGAAGGTTCTTATAATTTTTTTTGTCTCAACATTTCCCCCATTGTTTTTACCATAAGTTCAGGATTCATATCATGAGATGGAATTCCAAATTTAATAAAAAAATATATCATAAATGAAAGAATGTGTGGACCCTGAATCAATGAACACATTGACATAATCTGAAAAAACAAATAGTGTACCTGATAATACCTCATTTGATGGAAGAACATCGGCTGAAGTAGTTTCAAAACATTTTAAAACCCCTTTATACTTGTAGTATGACTACATTCCCTCAGTTGAGTTCTTTTTTAGACACTAATATGCATAATGACCCATTTTATTACACTTAAAACATTTTAATAACTATGAATATAATTTTGTCTTACCATTACGCTGATTCTTTTCAGTACAATTATGATTCCTATGTCCCATTTTACCACATCGTTAACACTCATGAGAATTCAAAATACATTCCACAACAAGATATTTACCACAATTTTGACAAGCTGTAAACTTATGTTTCATACCATTAGACTATTTTGAAGAGTTATTCCCTTTCATATTCCACCTCAACCTCTTATTTTGTTGTTTTTCCGGAAACACCTGATCATCGGAAAACTCCACTTATACATTCTCCGCACAACGAACAAGTTTTTCATAAATTTTGAAGTCATGATAATCTAAATCTCATAAATACTTTGGATTTAATCCTGGGTAAAAATGATTGATTTTACTACTAAGAACTCGTATGAAGTTTGGAGAATACCTTGCCAGTCGAGTGAATTTTTCTTCATAAGCATCCACTGATTCATCTTCCTTCCTCAATTCCTAGAAATTTGTTTTCATCCTATGAAGAAACACCATAGGAAAATATTTCTCAAGAAATATACCTTTTAATTCATCCCAATAAAGAGAATAAATCTCCCCATTATCCCTAATAATTTTTAGCATCAACCACCACTGAAAGAATTCACCTTCCAAACAGTAAACAGAAAGATTAACCTTTTTATATTCTATACACACCATGACATCAAAAATATTTTCCAGTGCATTAATCAAATCTTCTACTAGAACAGTGTCAGATGATTCTCTAAAGGATAGGGGATGTTGCCTCATGAAATGGTCCACTACTGACATGTTCCTTTATGGTTGATCTGGAAGATCTCATGCATGGATATCACCACCATTTATATCCTGATTCAACAATTCCATCCCTGCAACAAGCTGTTCAGTTCAAATTATAACCATCTCAGGTTTTTGATTTGTAAGGTTGTCTTCCTTCTCATGTTATCCCATCATAGCAGCCCTATTTCCACTATGGAAAACCATTCTGAACACAGAAATATTTTAGGCGAAACAAAAAGTTAATTTGTAAAATCTATTTCATTAATATGAATTAATTAATGGATATTAATTTAACAATACGCTAACATCTAATGTTGTCTAAACTGACCTATGATACAAACTATAAGGACCCAGCCTCAAAAAATTACATAATTTTGAATTAAATAAATAATTCACCTTGATGATATATTCAGGTTTATATTTTTAGAGAATTAGGCCATAACTATTACATTACATCTAAAAAATTACAAAGTAGAAACCTTTAAATAGTTTCCATTTTTTCATAAAATAAAAACTCTTAAAAAAGAGTCATGTCAAGTTCCATGTTTTAGGAAGCATGACATTTCCTTGATACCATCTTTGACCCTATTAATCTTTATTCCATGTGAAAAACATTTCAAAACATTTGATGAGCATAAAAAGCTCACTAGTGGTTATAAAATAATGGAAAAAAATTGTCTATAAAAACATAAGCATTATAACAAACCTCATGAAATCATAATATTTATGAATAAAACATAGAAAACACAAATCATAATGGTAACTTGTGATATCCATAACAGAAATATGTTGTAGCTTTCACAGCTAAGTAGGGAGTAAAATTTGGAATTCCCATCACAGTATATTTCCTAAATATATAAGGAGAAATTTTATAATTTTCCTCTGTCACGTTACCCAATGTATTAGAGCACTATCTTGGGCTCATCCACCCTAGGTTTATCTCATAACAACCCATATACGTAAAAAATTCCCAAGAACCATAACATATAAAACAAGGATAAAGGAAAGATAAAATTTCCACCTTCAAATAAAAATATATCATTTCAAGATATTGAAATAGTCAATGTTTTCTCATAACCCTTTACAATACCCAAAAAAATTAAAAAGGGTATATGTTATTTATTTTTATATAAAAAACACTTCGACTTGTTACGGAAGCCAAAGATCAAATAATACTCACAGCAGTGGAAAAGATCATTGTCACCACTTACATTAAAAAGAAACATTCTTTTTTTGTCATTTAGTAAAATGCCTTGTAGAAAAATATTCCCTTTGAATGAAATTAAAAGTAAAAGAATTTTATACACCGTATAAAATAAATTCGTTCTAAAAAAAATATCCCTTAATGAAAGGAGATTGAGACGAAGTCCCTTACCTCGTGTCTGACTTGACTCGTTCATTCATTAATCTCTTGAATAATAAACTAATGATAATTTCTACTTGATAAAGAACATTATTCAAGTTCATTATCCATTTTATATCACTTATTACCATATTATAAATATAATGTAATAATTTATGTTAATAATGGTCGTTTTGTCGTTATATGGTACTTAAGTCAAAAATGAACATCTTATATATACTAGTTGTCTACGTTGTCAAAATTACACTATCTCTAGAATGATATTCATGATTTAGATATAATAATTTTCATATATATCTAGTATATATATGTATTTATAATATTACATAACATTTGAAGATAAGAAATGAAATGAACCGTTCATGGAGACGGTAAGTCGTACGTATGCATGAATGCTACTTTCATTTCTATTTCATATTTAATGGAATGAAAACCTAATTATAAATAGGTATATTATAATTACAGTATAATATCATATATAATTTCATTAAATCCATTCTTTATATATTCTATTTATGGAATGAATGATTCATATCACATTGAGAGGGCGGTAGTCCGCACTTCCACAAATGAAATTATTGTGTTTTCCCATTATGGAGACCATAAAGGTATTCTATAAATGAAAAATATAGAAGCATAGAGACAATATAAATATAATATATATCACATATAAATAATGATCCCTCTTAATGGACACCATAAAAGGTGGTGGGAGATAATTGAACAATCATCGTTTCGTGAGGCGTTACTTTGTCGTCTACAAAAATAGTATGTTTTTACCCATTAGATGGAGGTGTGTGTAACTGTAGTTCTAATAATTCCCATTAAAACATCATAGTATATTTATTATACTGTTTTTTTTATAAAATAAATTAATAAAAATAGTTTAGGGTGATGGAGAAGTAAAATAAAATAAAATAATTTAAGAGAAGACGTTACTTTTAAATTGGGTAACTCCCTTTGGTTCGAACGAAAAGGATTTTTTGAAGTGCCCTCGGCCTAAGATAATGCTTCTTGGGGGAATAGAGGGATCTTCATAGATTATTTGGGCATAGTTTTTACAATACAAGGGGCTTGAGAGGTGCGAGTAATGTGTTATAGTTGAGGGGTTTTTATAAGGGGGAGGAGGGGCTCTTTATGAAAGTTTTAAATATTCTTTTATTATATAAGAATATTCAGTTTCTAAAGGTCAAAAACTTTTTAAAGTCTTAGGTAATATGACTTGTGTTCTAAATAAAATCATCAAATCAGAATATTACAGGTTTTGGATATTGTTTTAATCTTTATAATCTTATTTATTTAAATCATTCATTGATGAGGTAAACACTGCATCATTATTGTGTCATTGATAAATTTTTTTATTTGATCTCTAAAAATTATAAATAAAATACCATGATGTATGAAATCATTTTATATTTCAATTTAATTATAATATTCAAATATATCAATTATATAACCCAACATTAAATTTTTTTTAGCAAAACAATACATGTTTATGATATTTTTATTTTTACATTAAATAAAAAAGTTATTAATGTCATTATCTTACCCAAATGGCTTTCAAAGGCCAAAAATATCACGCAAGGATTGTATTGGTCGAACATGACTCATCCAATAAGGATAGGATGATTTTTAAGGTAATATTGTATTATTATAATATTATTTTTACCTAGAATTACCATATTTAACTTTAACCACGGTAAATAAAAGTCAAAATTTACTATTCACCAAAAATTAATTTCATCTTATTGAACCAAATTTTACTTACAGATAACAATCATGTATGTTGGATTTGTAAAATTTAATTCATATAAGTGTTCAAATTTCAATTAATTGAAAAATTTGGGGTTTTAACTACTACTTAGTGTTTTCACTATTCGTTAAAAATTGATGGTTTTCAGAAAAATACAAAAAATTCCGCCTAAGCTATATTTGATATTCCGAATTCAAAAATGATGTATATTTTTTCAAATTCAAAACATTGATTTTTCATTAATTACTTTAAATTTAATTCCCATGATCAAAACAAAAAGCATGTTTTTCTGAATTATATTAAACGACAGTTTTGAATTAAAAGTGAAATTACATCCAATGACCGACATTGGATTAAATGGTAAAAATATTATCTAATTAGACTTTAAAATAAATTAAAAAGGTAATTTAACCATATAAATAAATTATATTAAAAGGCAGTTTTGAATTAAAATACAGTATTTTTTCACTATTCACTAAAAAATGAATTTTATCAAAAAAATACCAAAAATTTACCAAAAGTAAATTTTGAGGTCCTAATTCTAAATAAGAATTTTATTTTGTCAAATTTAACATATAAAAGTAACCAAAACTAAATTTAAAGAGTGTTTCCCCTCAAAAAGTGGTAAATCGGCCTTTTAAAGAATATTAGAGTATTTATGTTTAAAATTAGATTCAATCACATTTTAAGCCTCTAACATTTATTGGATAAATTTAAAAACATTTAACAAACATGTATAATCATATTGTAGTTAATTATATTCATTCCCTCCAATACAATGACTAGGATTTAACTACCATTTAAAATAATATTGTATTATTATTTCCATGTTGAACATAGGATTGTGTGCAACATAAGATTTCAAAGAAACTCTTTGTTGCGTATCAGGTACGCCATCGAACATAGCATCCCCATTAAAGTAAAATTAATATTTAATTCAGAAATATTAATAAATATGAAAATTCGTTATTCCTCATTTATATGGGATGTTGCACTTTTAATTCCCATAATTCTCCAGGTGTTATCCGATAAGGTAGAAGTGAGATAGGTCTAGTCCCTGGAAGGAGATAAATCAGAAACTCTACTTCTCTAATGGGTTGTAACCCTATGAATTATTTGGGAAACAAAATCCATATACTAATCCATGACTACTGGATGAACACTCTGCTTAATACATTCCACTCATGCTAATAACGAGTCTCTTAACCAGTATGATATCGTGACAACCACTGGTGCCAACAAGCCTGTTGCACCCTACATCTCATTCTTCTCCCCTCTAAACAAATGTCTCATGACATCCTCCATCAAAAAACTAATTGTTCATGCATAAACGCCAATGTGGGACTTAAACATTATTCTCCAATCCATTCTTAGGATTATATCCTTCACATCCATCTCAAGCACTAATAAGTCCCACGTCAACTCAACCTCATCAACACTACACGACATGCTCAACACAGAAAGGATTGACACACTTTTTCACCCATAGGAGTTTGAAGATTTAGAACAAAAGGAATCATTTATACTGTTAAACACAACAAATAAGTGATGTGAGAAGCCCTAAAATGGAAGGCACATGTATCAAATAACTCTTTCATCAATGTAGAATTTAAAAGAACTGTACCTCACATTGTGGATGGTGTGGACTGATCATCCATCACAACCTCTTCAGCTATAAAAAACCACTTTCTTGCATCACTTTGTTCCTTACTTCCCAGATAAGACTTTTCCTAAGAAGTTTTTGTGTTCCGAGAATACCCATGATAGACTCGATTCGGTTGACCAGGCGTATACTACTACCCTAATTCTGCGAGGCATATGGCCCCCACGACCCTTGAGGAGTGTCATAGACACCCAACCTCAGAGCATTCTGACAATACCGCAGATGGTGCCCCATATTCTTACAATTATGACATGATCAAGGCTATTCCATACAATCCCAGTTGATGTGTCTCATATAACCACACTGAAAACACCTATGTTTACACTGAGGCTTCAGAGGAAGATTCGCCGATCATGTAGTTGGATTCTGAGTCATACTCCCACCCAGGAAATAAGTGTCCATATTTCACTTGAACCCAGCATTTGAGCTCCCACTATTCCCCATGGGTACTAATACACATACTCCTCTCACATCCCCCAATATATCCCTTTCATCCACCGAGGATATATTCTCCATCTCCATATAATCATCTATACACATCACTGCTATCTTGGACCGAATGTCCTACCTCAAAACATCATTGTAGATATGGGATTTTAATGATGTTCTACACTCAACCTCGAGTGAAATCCTCACTATGTTCATAAAAATATCTTCATTCTCAATTACCGAATGGGTCTCTTGTTACAAACAGAAGAAATATGTTGTGCACTGAGTTATGAATGTATGAGGGTAGAATTGTTTGTTAAATAATTCCTCAAATCCTTCCCATGTCATGCCTTGGTATGTTCCAACATGGACCGCCAACTCCCACCACTAAAGTGAAAGACCATCAAACATATGTGTGGTCATCTTTACCTTTAACTTTAACAGTGTCCCCATGAATTCGAAGATCTTGTTCTTTCTATTCAACCATGCTTCTACCCTACCAGTCTCCTAATCAACCCTAATGATGGGTGGATTCTTTTTTTGAAACTAAACCACATAATCCATATGCCATGGTTCATCTGCTTTATTCTCACATCCTACTACTTAGAAAGCTTTCATTATACTCTACACTAGTTGTTGGTTCACCTGGGGCTCAGGGGAAACCACATTTTCAGCAGCCTCCTCTGGTTGGTCTCTATAACACGTACCCTGTTCCATTTCTATCAATACAAAAAAAACATAATTCATTCTATTTTAATAACACATGATTCACACATTCCAATTCAATTACTCTAAAACTATAAAAACCAGGCTTTCCACAAGTTCACATTTCCCATTTTGCACAATTTTGATAAATTCTCCTTGTTTTGAAAATCAACCAATTTTTAAAATACCACTAGTTTCCACATTTAAAATCCTTCAGTTTTGTAACCAAATAAATATTTTCAAAATAAACAAATTCATATCACACCATAATTCATAATACCCCATTGAAAAATTCATCCTAGTGGGAAGTCATTTCTACCATACATTTCATGCTCATCTCATTTGATACACCCATGACAATGAGATGTCCACTGCCTATAAGTGTCTCCAAACACTTATGTACGCAACTCTCTAGTAACATGAAATTCAAAATAAAAGGGATATCTACATCCTTTTATGTTATAAATTATATGTTATAATAATCCTACACCTTGCTTCAATCCCGACACAAGGAATAGGACAAGAACGAACGTCAACACCAAGACCAATGATCAACACCAAGGATCGAACAACTGCTCTCATATGAAAGCCAAGGACCGAACAAAATGATATCTCTTGTAACATCCAACCCCAAATCATTGGATTGAGAGGGAGGAAGAATGCTACTTGGCCTTAAGAGACATTCCCAGGGTGCCAAATGATTTCAATAAATGTCGATGGATTTGAAAATTAATCGGGGAACAATTTTCCCTTAAGACAAAACCTACAAACCGAATGATTCACTAATAATAATTTTATGATGCATGTCAACAAAGAAACCAACTCATACATTATCAAAAAGGAACCACACTATTAAACAATATAACCAACAAACCAGTACAACCAACACAATATCAGAGTACCATGCGGAAGACAAAACAAGAGACCCAAAATAAATCAAGACACACTCCACAGCTCCACCCCAACCTCTATGCTCCAAGTACCACAACATCTCCCAAGAATCACCATGAACCACTGATAATGAGATATTTTACCATTACCTTGTCCCTGAATACGATGTCTTTGAAAGCACCAAAGTGCCAAAAAAGGGGTGAGTACTAATACTCAGTAAATTTTCCTCAAATAACATTCCAACACACTCTTCTAGGATAAAACCATTAGCACATTTATATAAATCAATTTATATAAAATAATTACAAGTGAAACCATTACCATAAACCAGAAAACCATAACCAGGCCACCTCACCCAAGGCAAGGAACGAAGGGAAATACATTAGAAAATGCTATAAGGCATTTCATAATTTACACATTAGCACATCAATTTCAATATTTCAAATCAATTCACCACAAGACAACCAAAACGGCGGAGCTACCATCCAAATCATTCACCCATTCCTACTAGTGGTACTTCCCACCCAATTATCCATTAATGGTGTCCCTTCCATCCACTAAACATCCCCTCATTATAGTAGTACTTCCCACCAACATCCACACAAACTTTCGATCAATCCATAACCAATAATATGACCCATCGAGGCCACGACAATATGCAATCAACCATTTCTATTTCTTCTCAATCCACTTCAATAAATCATTCATTTATTGGTAACACCCTCCAACCATTATACACGCCAAATTTCCATTTCAAATTAACAATCCCATTAGTGAAAAACCATTTCACAAGACATCTTTTTTAATCCAAAAAAGAAAACCATTTTAAAATTTCAATTTTAAAAACACTACATGATCATTTCAACACAAAACACTCTTTTCCCAAAAATCCACAAAACACCACACAATGAATTTTCAACCAATTTTGTACAAAAAAACTCAAATAAATTTTAATCAACGCAAATTAGTTGTATCCAAGCTTCTAATTCAAACAAATTGGAGTCGAGAGAGAATCCACCTATGTTTAGGTTTCCAGTGAAATCGACCCACAAACAACCACACGCCAATCTAGGAAAACGCTTTCAAAAAACCACTCTAGATCTCCTTCTCTATCATCCAAAAGCCTTAAAATCAACACCCAAGTCAACACCAACACTATATATACAAGAAAAAATTGTAGATCTAGAGAACAGAGAGAGAGGGAAGATAATACCTAGAGAAAACCAAAGAGAAACCAAGAGGAGAGACTTACACCGGAGAAACCACCTTGAAACCCCTTCTATTAGCTTAAAAAGTGAATGGGAGAGCCCCTCCAACCCTTGAGAACTAAAAATATTGAGTGAGGTTCAAGTGAGATAATAATTGGAGTGAAATAGGTTAATCCCAAGGTAGCCCAAAATTAAATACCCTTCCATTAAGTTCCCACATGGTTAGTCTGCATGGTTTGGAAAACAGTGCGCTAACCATATTCACTCCACTGTATCGAGAGGAGGGGTCACCACAGTTTCCTCACATGGTTTGGAAAACCATGCATAGGCCATGTGAAGCCTACTGTCTCCCCCTTCACAGCTTCCTAGAGAACCCGCACGGGTTCCCTTAACCGTGCTCAAGCTGTGCTCCCAAAGAAAAGACTCCAAACTTATTCAAAACCATTCCAAGCTCTCCCAAACTCCTCCCAACTCAATCCATGCACTTTAAACACATAAAAATGCATAAATAAAGGCGACATAACTCAAACTAGGGGGTCATACATTTTCCCAATAAATCCTATTTTTTCAAATACATAATGTATGTATATTAACTAGGTTTTTACTTACACCATTAATAATATTAATGTATTAAAAAAATGAGTGAAAATATATGTGAGAGAAATTTAGTTTTGTGGAAATTTCCATCAAATCCATGGTAGTATAATTAACACCCATGATTTACTTCTTAGATGACTTTATTTTTTAGTTTATAAGAAAAGATCTTGATGGGATATGAGATTAGAAATTAGGATTATATATTATATTAACTAATAATTTCCTGGGTTATTTATCAAAATCATTTTATAGTAAAATAAATTTTATTTACTAATGAATATATAAAATTAACAAAATCATTTTTCTTCTAAATATATATATTTATTAAGTTATGTTTTTATGCTATCTATTTTAAAAAACAAAAGATATTAAATGTTATTTATATATGAATGAAATATCACCAATATAGTTAGTAAGTGATAGTAAATAAGAATTAAGACATTTTAAATTTTTAAATGTTATCTTCCTATGAAAACTGATTCCAATATATTTTATGTTTTTATTTAAAAGTTAAATTCCTAAAATATATACTATTAATTTTGAAATATTAACAAAATTTTAAAATTAGTCATGTCAATAATTGATTTATATGATTTTTGGGAATTTTATAAAATAATTTATTTTTAGGTGAATACTAAAAAAATGCCCTTTTAATATTACATTAACGATTGTAACACTAACATGAAGTTATAATTATAGAAAACACTTATAATTTATTTAATCCAATGATATATTTATTATGTAAAATTATTCACATAAAAAAATACAATATTGAATTAAAAATCCCATGTTCAATGTTTTCTAATCCATGTAAAAACATTACTCTAAAAATTATTTTTATTAGCATATATAAAAAATTATAGCTAATGGCTAATTTAATTGTGAGAGATTTATTTTTAAAGAATTATCCTATTAATGTTGTGTAATTGTATTCCTAAAAATTAATTTTTTGTTTTTTACATAACGAATACAATATGATTTCAAATGAAATATAAAAATATATAACCACTCTTGTAATTTTTGATTGGTTTTATATATGATTTAGAACTCATAATTAATAAAAAATTATTTTTCTTCAAAATATATTTTCTATATATTATATGATTAAATTTAACAGTTATCATTATATTATTTATATATTTAATGATTCTATATGGAGCTCAAATTATTGTTAAGAACCTGAAAATTTGGTAATAAGTGTTACCTAATTTGATAAATAAAATATATATTAGTTAGGTAAAAAATTGTAAACAAGGTAAATAAAAAATGGTAATATTAATAAATATAGTGGAAAAAAGATTCAAAACAAGTCTAAAACATGTGTGTAAATTAAATAAAGAGGCTTTCCAAACCATTACTCACTCCCATGGTCATAGAAACCACTATAGAGCAATTTAATTTTGAATATTTTCCTTCAATTATTGAAAACATGTTGTGTAATTTCAAAAAATCTAATTCTTTCAGTAATATAAGCGATTAAATACAAGATATTTCTGCTCCCTCTAAAGAATCAATAGAAAATGTCTCCCCTAGTATGTCCTCAACTGTTTCTCCACTTCATAGAAGCCTTGTTAGAAATATATTTAGTTATTAAATGTTCTAAAACCCCATTTTAGTTCTATTTTACATGTTATTTTTTGTGAAATTTAATAAGTTTGAATTTCATTATTTAACATTATGCATAGAATATGGCCTCAATAAGGTAAAAACCTTATACATATATGTTGGATTATTTCTATGTGTTTAGTATGGGTATATAAATGTTTTTAATGTATTCATATATGTAACTCTCTTTTTTATGAGTTGTGTAACTAGAGGATATCTGTTTATATATGACGCATGAGGGTAGGCCCCTATTTACAGAAGAAGCATATGGGTAACTATGGATCTACGTAAATGTAATTTGGATTTTTAAAATGTTATGTAGGGGTAATCTAGTATCAATGTAAGTGTAGATCGATCTACATAGTGGTAAGCCTGGTTTTTTATTGGTACCTACAGGTAGCTGGTAAATTTAAAAGGATGCCTAATGATAGGTTTGAGCAGTGTAAAGGTAAAACCTAATTTTTAAATATGTATATGTGTAGCTTAGTACAATAATGTGAAAACTATGATATATTCATGGTTACAACCACGTTTCCCTTACAACACTCTATTTTTGGGAAGAAATATTTTTAAAACCTATATTCATTTTTCTTCCTCCCATCTCAAACTTGTAAACATGTTTTCATGGATTCCAATTACTAAAATCATTCGATTTAATTATTTTGAATATTTTATGATTATAACTTCTGTTTTTAGGGAAAGGCATTATCCACATTCAAGATACAACTAAAATAAAAATTAAATGTTTATTTTTTATTTGGGTTTCTTAAAGTGGTGAATGAGAACACAATGATTCTCTTATTAAATATTCAAAAATATAATAACTTTTAATTTTTGATATCCTGTTAATTTTAGGTTGGGTAGAATTACAACATACATGCTATATAATGTCTTTTTTCAAAAAACCATGTTATTATTCTAGTTTCCAATCATGGAAGAACATACTCTATTTCTCATCTATTCTTGAGAGAGAAACTTTAAAAGGTTAAATTCCAGGTTAAAATCTAGAAAATATATTCTCATAATTTCTTGAAAATTTTTCAATATAAATTTCTTCATATTCTAAGATAATTATTAATTAATTATTAAATAATAATTTTATTTAATAATATTATTGAGAAGAAAATTATAGTCATATATAGAATAAACATTTTCTCTAATAATAATATCATTTGGTCATGCTATGGATTGAATTGATAATTTTTAAATTATACACATGATAGAAACTATTATAGCATATATAATTTCAATTTCTTTTAGTTGTAAAATAACGTGAATCTATTCTAAGAATCCTTAGTGGTAAATTTGATTTGATTAATATGTGGATATGTTTCAAGTGACTATTCCTTGGTGATGTATTGGAATTAATGTTGGAAGTCTTGGGTTAGGTTGTTATTTACCTTTCAAGGGCACTATATATCGCTATTCTAGCTTATTATTATGCACAATGATTACCAAATGTTTACATGTATGTTGAAAAAAAATTATCTTTATAAATAACCTTATTTTTATTTTTTATATATTTCCCAAATTAATATACTATAATTAAATGGGGTCATTGTTTTGGTAAAAGCAATAAGAGTTATTTCTAGATACGATTATAACTTGGAGAAATATTACACAAGAAATGATGTAATAGAAATTTTGGACTATTTGGTTCCAAGTGACATATTCACTTGATTCCTTTTTTAGGCCAATTAACATACTGTTTTGATGCCTAGGGGTCGATTAGTCATATGTTTTCGCAATTCTATATGGGTTCATAGTGGTATATAGTGTCTATGACTTATGGATGATAAGTGACATGTTAATAATTCTTGTTTATTTCCATCGATCACTCCCTACATTCGTAAAAATAATTAATATGCTATGGGGTCGAAGATAGTGTAACCCGGGATCATTGTGTCTTGGTAAGCACAATAACAACTGAAATATGATTGTAAATTATTTCAAGAAAAATTATTA
Organism: Viscum album; assembly: GCA_963277665.1. Lineage (NCBI taxonomy): Eukaryota > Viridiplantae > Streptophyta > Magnoliopsida > Santalales > Viscaceae > Viscum > Viscum album. Next base: position 791,970,013 of record OY728166.1, read on the forward strand.
TTATTATGTACTACACTTTTTATATCCTACACGGTTATATTACTCAAAACATTGTTGATAATCTTAATGCATGCGCAAACATCATGAATTGTGATCCATGTAATGGAAAAGTGTTCAAGGAATACTATTGAGTAGTGGGTCATAAATCATGTTTCACTATCGTGTAAGACTCTATATGATTCTAGAGTATTTTGTTATTATAACTTTATATTTTGGATTTGAATGAAAAAATGGGAGACAACTGTATTTATTTGCATAACATGCATGCCATTTATCATTATATTTTGATGATTTGTGTTCCATCATCATTATTATATGTTTTTTATTTATATTTCGGAGTATAGATATTATTTTGAGGGTATGTTCTCATCATTGATAGTGTTTGAACCCTCATTTCTAGTCGGTATCCTCTTGTATAGGGGGAGGTGTGAATGTGTTCTTGTTGATTTTCAGCTTGCACGAAGTGGTTTTGGTCGATGTGTTAAAAAATAATATCAAAAACATTGTTTCTCCCATTTAATCTTACATAGGACTAAATAGAAAGGAGATAGAATATATGGATGTTGAGATGGGGATATTCCATGTTTCAAGGTAGCTTAGGTGTAACAGACCACTGAGTTAGAGTTGATGATCTTTTTTTACATGTTTATGGAATTTGGGTATGTTTATGCATCATGATTTGAAACATAGGATCACATGACGTATATAAACCAATTTTGTGCTACATATTCCATTATTAGCATTATGCATCGATTTGTGTTATTTATTTTGTATGGACCTATATTCACTATTGTGTTATATAGCTATACTCTCTTCTATTATAATACGTATTATTTATGTCAATTGATTATGATTTTATGTTTTGCATATATATTATTGCGACTAATATGTAGGTATATATAATTTTAGGTAGTTCTAGGATAGACATATCTTGAGGTATCTATATCCTCCTATGAGAACTATTTCATGATATCGTGGAGTTTTTAGGATCCTTAAAAATGGGTTCAGGTGCTTAAATATTCATTTTAATTTTTGAAAATATATCCTTAGAGAAATTTGAATGATCTCACAAGGGATAAAGTGTTAGTTATACCAGAAGATATTAAATAAGATTCACCCTAGGATGCACCCACACCTGCAATGTCTGTTCGTACATCAGATCCACCCTACCCCAAACTCATTTGGATATTAGCTATCCATGGATGAGTAGAATAGAGGAACATGGTTGATTATCCTCATAATATATAGTTCCATTATATTTTATTATTTATGGGAACTAGAGGATTATATGATATCAAGGAATGGTTAAACATCATTAAGGGAATATTAAAATTGGTCCATCCACCACAAGATTAATAGATTAAGATAACTATGACTATGCTTATAGGACATTTTAGTTCATGGTTAAGAGTCTTGTGTTATGTAAAAATAGGAGTGAGACATTATTATAGGGCCTTTAAGAACCTATTATTTGGGAAATTATTTCCCAAAACACTGAAATGGTTAAAATACTATAAACTTATAGAGCTTGCACTAGTAACCATGAAATATAATCACACAATCATTTCACAAAGCTAATTTATTTTTCTCCATTACTAGTTACTAATTAGAATAAAAGGGTACGATTTTCATGATTATTCTTCTTCATGACATCAGTTGAAAAGAAAAAAAATTTGAACTAATGAAAGACCCTTGGGTTTTTTCCAAGGCCTTTACTTTTGAGAAGGGACTAAAGGAGAATCATGAAGTCGGTAATCTTCTAACATTTAGTACTTAGGAATGTGCACCTCCTACTACTATGATGAGTGTCACTTCTAGTAGAAATAAGAAGAATGTTGAGGAAATTTAAAAAGCAGTAGTATATAGGATGAGCAATGAATAATTTCTCCATCCCCCCAAGAGGTTAGTCAGGGTACTTTTATTATAGAAAAGTAAAATCTAATAAAAAGTACACTAAAAAACCTTTGATGAAGATTTTATAGTGTAGAAATATAGGGTATATCAAATAGTAATGATCGAAAGCATCATGGATAAGTATCCATAAGGGTGATGGATTATGATGATCTATGACCCTATTATTTTGATGGGGTCCTGAGTATTAGACTTTGATAAATATGAATCAGATGATTCATGTATCTAAATGTGAGGTCCATGGAGCTACATAAGGACATGCTTATATAATGGAAAATACACAAGAAGATAGTATTGATAGACTGTATTCTATTTGAGGTACAGTCTTGACCACTTCTACATCATATATTTATTTTTTTGATACTAGTGACTCCCATTCCATTATATATATAGAATTTACTACTGGAATTGACATACCAATGAAGTTATTTTTTGAGTTTTTTCCCTTGATTCACCATTTCACATGAATGAAAACCATCTTTAGTCATGCCTATTGTATCCTATAGTCATTTTGAATTGTGAAAATATTTTGGACTTCATGACGGTAGATAAGATGACCGTTAATGGAAATTTTGTCATGTAGTAGATATTTAAATTTAAATTCCACATTGATTATTATGAGATATGATTATTTAATACATCCCCTAAGGGAGATAAATTCATGATGACTAGTGGGATGGAATTTGGACTAGGTATAGTGGGTTAAAACATGTTCCAAATTGTGATGATTATGTCTCAAATAGAAGTAATTGATTTTTTATCAGGATCACTGGTGGTCCCCTCATCTTATTCATCAAATGTGGGTTTATAGTAGGATGTATTTCTGGAAAACTTCACATGTATTCTACAAGATAGGGGAGTCAAATTTGATATAGAAATCATTATAGGAGAACCAACCATTGTGAGACCCCCTTATTGTAGGGTGTTGATCGACATAAAGGTTATCAATGTAAAGGTAAAGGACATGGAATAGAAGTGTTTTATCATGAGGATTAAATCACCATAGGGTGAACCTATTTTATTCCGAGAAGGAAGAGGGTAGTTCTATAATATGCATAGAATATTGGAAGATGAATTAAGTGGCCATGTAGAATACATACCCATTTATAAGAATTGAATATCTCTTTAATAAGTTGAGTGGGACTCAATGGTTATCTAATATTGACATCAAATTAGGCTATCACTAGTTACGGTTTAGAGGAGAGGATATACTAGAGACTATGTTTAGGAGATCATATAGTCTATATGTGAACATAGTGATGTTTTTTGGAATAATGAATTCTATGTAAGTGTTCATGTAAGTTGTGGGTAATAAATTTCAAAAATAACATGATTTTTTCATCATGGAGTTCATTGATGATATCATCATTTACTCACTGAATCCTAAGAAGTATTCCTGACATCTTCATATAGTACTGAGTATACTTTAGGCACATCAAAATTAGTTCATGTTGTGAAAGGGTCACTTTTTAATGTAGAAGTTTCAATTTTGGGGGAAGTTGTTTTAAAAGGGCTATTTATTATAGGACTCATATAGAGTAGAATGAGTGATGTCATGGACATATCCCCATAACATGATTAAGATCAAATGATTTATTTGTTTAGCGGGATACTATCCATATTTTATCAAGGACTTCTCCCATTTATCTATATTGATGATTGTACCAATGAAGAAAGAAGTGAAATTGCAATGGTAATAAAATTATGGGGATTTATTTCACAAAATAAATAGTAGGTTGAATATAAAAAGTGTGTGGATTCTTTATGGGCCTTTGATTGGATGTAGTGTATATTTTGAAGAATAGTGAGTTAGTTTGGGGGAAGTGGTGATGAAAATTAATTATACAGTAGCATATGGGTCGCATCAGTATTTACCCCATGAGTAAAACTATCATTCACATGACTTGAAGTTTGTATATGTGGTCTATGATTTTAACTGTTGGGGAAAAAATTTTGTGTTGAGAGGTTTCTTTTCTACATATAAAGGATAATCCTCCATTAAATCTTCAAATAGTGGGATCTGGATTTGATGTAGAGGCAATTGGAAGAGTACATATAGATGTTAAAATATTGTATGGAATATGAATTGGGTAAAAATAACATTGTTTCCAATTATGTTAGTAGTATGGAATAGGTAAATCATGGGATCAGTGAATGACCTTTGGAGGAATATTGTAACATGATAACATTTATGGCTTATTTGAGGATATATTCTTCATAAGAATGGTGATAAATGACATGTACTCAATTATTGATCCAATTATTATAAGTATACCATGGAAATTATATTTAGAAATATTCCTTATAGACTATTATAAAGTGTTAATAAATATTAGTTATGACTTGATACTTAGGTGGTCGTTGGATAGAGATGACATGATCCTTGTGTAAGAGATATTTATTCCTACTTACCCTAGGGTAATTATGATTAAATACTTAAATGCACATTTGTTCATGGTGATTTTTTGATAAATAAATATGTACCATGATTTGGGAATAGATCTAGTGTCTAGGGATGAAGAGAGGAATTACTAGATCCATTTACCGATTAGTTAAATTCTTGATGATAATGTCCATGAACCAATATCCATGTGAATTGATCCAAACTCTTCCAGTGATCATGTAGAAGTTGGATGATGTTAATATGGTCTTTGGGATAGGGCTAACCAAGACCACGATGAGCCTTCCTGATATTCAAGGGATTGTTGATTGGATAATGAAATATTCTAAATTCATATCGATTCATGAGACTCATTTAGTAAATGAGTTATGAAATCATTGTTTTGTGAGATTTTTCACCTGTATGTGTTTACCATTTTAATTGGATCTAATAGGGATAAATGTTTTTCACTATAGTTTTTAAAGGGATGGAATAATTCCTCAGGGGTACAACTAAGTTTTAGTAAAATATACAATCCCCAAATAGATAGACATTAATGTTAGTTGATATAATAATTAGAGGACATGCTTTGATCCCATGTTTTTTATTTTAGACGATCTTGGTATAATCACCTAGACTTGGTAAAGTTCCCATAATAAGATAGTTACCATGACTTGATTCATATGGAACCTTATGAGGTTAATTTTCTTAAGAAATTACATTCACTTCATTGTTGGTGACATGCTTTTCAGGAAGTGTTTGTGGGGCCCATTATGGTATGAGAGAAATTTGACACATTTCAACTAATTAATAAGAGTTTGGTTACCACACAGGGAAGTAAATTATCTAATGCTAATAGGAGGTTATGACCTTTGGAGTTCACTGTTGACAACCTAGTTTTGGTGAGTGTATCACCTCCTTTTGGGCATCATCGTTTAAGAAATAATTGGAAAATTGTACCAGGTTTTGTAAGACCATTTTATATCAATGAACATATTATAATAGTGGCTTATGGATTAGACCATCCACCATGTTATCGAAACATGGATGATGTATGTATCTCTACACCAGAGGTACATGCCTAATCCTTTACATGTAATCTACTGTGATGTTTTTGAGATGAATACTATCATGTTATATCTTGAAATCACATTATGAACTATGTGTTAGAGTTATAATGTTGTAAAATGGAATATTGAACCAATTTTATTGATCCATTAGCACCATTGATGAAACTAAGAAATAACATGGGAGTTAATTTATAATGTTTCGGCTCAGTGTACTGAATTGTTTGAGAAATAATACTATAAATACTTTTTTATAGTGAGAAGTCATTATATGGGAATATTTGTAATAATTTATGTTTTTATATGTTATAAAAACTCCTTTGGTTATATTTTATAATTTTTTTTGGAAATTTAATAATTTAAAATATAAATTTTACCATTCTGTATTGGATTGAGTCTATGTAATGGAAAACAGTTTTTACTGAAATAATGACATGTTTTTGTGATTTTATTAATGGTAATACATATTTTTAATGGGTTTTTAATATTAAATACATTTTTCTAGGTGTTTCATATAGGTAATGTTAATTTTTTATAAACATTGTAAGTGTAGGCCCTTGTTTTCAAAGGATGCATAGACGTAACTCAACCGTGGCTTAAAGGTAGGTTCAATTTTCAAATTTTACATTAGGTTAATCTTATAATATTTTTAAGAGTATACTAAATTTTTTAATGGAATTCCTGGTTTTCTATGGGTTTCATTAAGGTAACCTTTATATTTCAAGGGATTTCTAAGGGTATGTTTGAGCAGTGGAAAGGTAATCCCAAAATTTCTAATTGATACATAAGGGTAACCCAATACCGTCATGTGAAAACTATGTTTTACCTATTGGTTGAGCCTTTTTTCCATTAAAAATTCCATTTTTATGGGGATGAATTATATTTAAACCACATTTTCATTATTATATTCCAAGCATGATCCTATATATCTATTTTCATGTTTTGAAAAAAATAAAATCGAGGGAGTAAATTCTCTTGAACCATTTACATTACTAGAATTTGACCATATCATAATAGATGTATACTAATAGTTTCAAAATAATTGTAGGTATATGTACCTCTAATCCAATAGTTTTTAATAGTTGTTAGTAGAGCCTATTTAGGTGAGGATTACACTAATGGTTCTCAATAACTGTTTGTATAGAGTAGTTTTTGGGGTCCTATATACTAGTGGTTATAAATAACCATTAGTATTTATAATTATTTAAAAATTATTTTTAGAACTACTTTTATTGCATATCTATAATAATTTGTTTAATAAAATTTGGCGAGGCTTACCCAAATAACCAGGCCTTTTCCACCCCTCACATTTTAGTCCAGAGCCCCTATATTTCTATTAGATCCCTAACACAATAGTAGTCGACCATTGGGTTTCTTCACCACTACTGTAGATATATACTCTCATTGTTCTTTACATCCTTTATTATTCATTATTAAATCCATGAATTCCTTATCATTCATGTATTCTATCAACCATCTACATTATTTTTTATTCTATGTCCAAAACACAATGAAAGATTCATTTTTTCTATATTTAATTTCTTTTGATATGTTTTAATCTTCATATGAGTATTGATTCAATGGTTTTGGAAACATATACTGAAGGATAATTTGTTAGTTTTTTTTATAATTGTTTAAATTCTTGTTTTCTACATGGTAAATTGGGGGTTCAATAATTTGTTTTTATTTTTGGAGTTCTGGTATCATTTCCACTAAAAATATTTTTTATAATCCTTTTTTATCATTGATGATTATATTAATGAATATAGCATAAAATAAAATCATCGTGTGGGATAATATCATTTTTATTATGTGTTGTCCCAAGATAAATTAATTATTATTCCTTTTAACTAATTATATCTAACTTTCATGATGATATCATTAAATGGATTTTATATTCAGTGTGTATTTTAATTATTATTAACAGATAGCATTAATTAGTTTTTCATGGTATAAAAAGTTAATTTAATTATCTTAAATAGATTATGGTTCAATAATGTGTTTTTTGAAAGGTTAAATGTTAAATATATTTCTTTTCTACATTGATGTGATGAAAAACTAAACAATATAGTTCAGGAACAATTCACAATGTTTGATTTTTTCAATAATTTTATAAAGTTTTCACATCTACATTAAATTTATAATAAATATCAAAGATTTGGACCCTTTTTATTCTTTATAGTTAAAAAGTATTTTGATATATTGTATTTTTTTATGATTTAATAATTTTGAATTTTTTTCCTCAATCAGAAAATAAAAAGGTTCAAACAATTTTAGTACTAACCACAATTTTGGATAACAGACAAGATATAAGGTTATGTGAAAGATATATTACTTTTAAAAATCTTCAAACTAGTAAAAATGGGAAAGGGAAAACACTGTAGGGAATGAATAAGAGTCATTTATTTGAATTTATGTTAATATATAAATTCTGTAAGAGTATAATTTCATTAAGTAAGGGATACAAAAGGTGAAAAATTTTAAACTAAAAAAGATCTATGAACCCCTATAAATTATATAAGAAATTCCCCAAAAAAATGGGGTGATCATTACTTATGGTTCTGATATCTTCTAAAAATATAAAATTATTTATTTCATGAATTATGGTAAATTTTACTTTATGCAAGAGTATTTTGAAAATTATTGAAATGAGTTATTAATTTTTTAGAATCCAAATGATTCATCTAGGAGGACTATGAGGTGTGGAAAACTGTTGACTCCTAGCACTGAAATTGAAAATAATCATCATTGGATTTTATGTAATATTAAATTAAATGGGAATTTCTTATTTAGAAATTAATAGAAATATAGAATTTCAAAAAAATGATTATCGTAAAAAACCATAAAATAATTTTATTCCTATGTTATGACCAAATATGTGTGTACTCCAAAAAATATATCATATGATATCTATTTAAAATTTTATATTGATGAAGATACTGGGAATGGATTAAAGTATTTATAACAGTTGATATTTTAACATTTTAAAAATATTCACCCTTCATCCATGACACTTGGAAACTAATAAGAAAGTGATTAAGAGAACATGAGTATTGAAATGAATTTTTGAGAAGTGTAAGATTGGTTTGTATTCATAATGGTGACATGAAATTCATTTTAGAATTTATAAATATTTTATACCATTAAATTTTTAATATTGAGCATATCGACATTTATGAAATCCATCCCACATACTAAGATTCTAGAAAATTAATCATTCCAATAATAATAAGGATGTGACTCATTGTACATATATTTCTACTAATATTGAATAAATAAATTTCATTCTTTATTATCTTTTTATTTTGATATTGATTTTACACAAGACCCTTTGTGGTTAAACCACAAAGACATCCCCCACCCACCAAATATTATATTCTTAAATTTAATTGAATTTAATATAAAAATTTTATATTAATAGTATTATATATATATTGTAATTTTTTTAATTTATATTATGATCCTCATATAGACTACTGTGTCCGTTATGGTTTAATATGAAGTGAAAAATTTTAATTACATCATATAATTTTTTTTATTTCACATCAATATTATTTAATTGTTTTTATAACATGAAATATGCCATTTTTTTGAATGGGTTGATGTAGTATGTGTGACACCGATCATAACTCAAGCAATTATTAAACAAATTTATAATTTTGTTTCGTTTTCTATTTAACAATGCTATATATAGTGGTTGCATACACATCCCATGATATAATTGTGTTGGAAGACCATGATGAAGTCATCAATAAGTCAACCGAAAAAACATAAAATACGGTTTTAAAAAAACTAATATTTCTAATATGAGAATGGGGTAAAAACTCAATCTCAAAATCATCATGATCCATGTTATAGGAATTGATTAGATAATTTATTAGTTGAATGGTATTTTGTTTATTTTTAATCGTGAGAATGGAAGGAAGCTAAAAGAAGAAGATGTCGACACTATCACATATGAATAATTTAATGAAAATGATGATGTTAAAAGGGTAGAAAACTGAATGATATTTCAATGACCCCAGTATATTGGCAATTTGGTCAAATGAAATATCTAGAATTTTTAATCTGAGTATTTCATAGGGAAACTGTGTATGAAATTTATAATACTTTCATCGATTATACTTAATCATTTTTAATATACTTACATCTAGATGATGCGGATATTCCCTAAAACCGTTATTTTGAATGTTTTTTTAGTTGATGAAAATATTTTTTCCAAAAAAATGCATGATTGGATGAAATATTTGATCTTATTCAATGTTGAAAATAGTGAAATAAATTATTGTATAAAATTTGTCACATCCTTATGATACCTAGATAATGAAGGATAATTATGAGTTCGTTCATCCTATAAATGGATTCTCGTAGTGTACATTTGATTCTCAATATATTTATTTTTCAACAAACGTACATAATGTGATCTTTATACAATCATGTGACGGCATTAATTAATTTGGGAAGATACTTTTATTTCCCAATACATGGGCAGTTTTTATACACATTTATAACCTTCCTCTATTGATGTGAATGAAAAAATCATTCACATTCCTGAGTATTCTCAAATTTTGATAATCTGATCTTATAAATGATATAGATGTATACATGAAACCATTAATAAAATAAGGGAATCATTTTTGGAATGTGGGTGTGTGAATATATGGTGAATTTTAAATTAAATATTTTAGATGTGCTCTATTCTTATGTGTATGATAAATGATTTTCATGATTATGTAATGATATCTTGATTGAGAAAAAATGGAAAACTATTTTTTCCAAATTTTATGAAGAATAAACAATCCATAAGACATAAATATCAATGCCATTTTAATTTTTTGTTTCATCCATGACTGTATCCAATAGAACTCCCATATAGGAATAATCATCAATTATTTTAAAATTCTGTAAATATTGAAAATACACCTCAATGCTTGTCTGAAACTGATGTGCTTAATGAATTGAAATATTTCTTGATTTTTATTTTGGAATAGATGGATGAAATATATAAATTGTAATAATGGTTCCACTAAATCTAATTAAAATTGGGAAGGAATAGTATCTTCTTTGACATGCTTTATCGGTCAACCAATTTTGTAAATCAATTGTTAGACATAATGCAATTTGATAAAAATATGTGAAATTTTTCATTCAATTGTTCTAAATGTCAAGGTAATGATAGAATATGATTCACGATCTTGGAATGAATTGTGGATTGCAGTATCCAAGTATAATTTTATCTTTTGTGTGTAAGTAAAAATAAATATAATGTTTTGGGAATTTCTAATGTACTTAAACCTATAAAAAAATAATTTTTTGAAGTATTAGAGACTACTAAATTTCGTAATGGATATTCATGTAACTTATTAAAATGGCTCAATAAAAGAGAGTTAAATCTAAAATTTATGAGTCTCATAATTGTCACACCATTCTTTATGAGTTGATTCCAAATGAAATCGTTAATATATTGTTCAATAATGTAATGTTGGATGTTATTTGGAAGTTTCATTTTTAAATATATATTTGTGCTAATATTTTTTTCATGTCTTTATTAAAAAAAATATTACTAGATGCACCAACAAAATTTGGTAAGAAATAAGGAATATTTCATCCATAACTTTTCACATGCATGGTGCATATAATTATCCATTTTCCAAAAGAAATAATTCATGTAGGACTTATTTGTATTGCTTGGATGTATCTGATTTAAATAAATATATAAACACTGAAGCCTTATGTTTGAAATAGAAATCATCATAAAGGTTCAATCGTAAAATGTTACTTGGTTCAAGAATGTATTGACTTGTTTTTAATGTATTTTTCAGATGTAACCTCGATACATAACAGAATAATAATAAATGATGAAGTCGTGTAAAATAAAATTGAACCTATAATTCCATCACATCACAAAACATGGAAAATTCTTGTATTATATACATTAACCACATTAAGCCTTTAATTGAAGTAGATGGAACATCGCACAATTTTGTTTAACTATAAAGTTTTTTGATAACTATATTAAGTAAGTAAATTGAATTTGTATATATTATATCATCTCATTTAGTTGTACATATCTGTAAAAGAATTATACTTTTTCTATATGGAATATAATAAAATGAAAACTAGAATGACTCTCTATATATCTCTGAGTAAGAGATAGTTTTTTTCACAAAAAGTGTTTTCTTATTGTTGAAATTAATGGTAAAAGTATTACTACAATAAATTAAAAAAATTATTATACAGTTAATTTTTATATTCATTTATATTTTAACTATTTATTTTCCCTTAGAATTTCATATCTGAGGAAATAAGATCATTGGATTTTGGTTTTAACTCCCCATTTAAAGGATAGAAATATATAGTCATCAACGGGTACAAATTTGTTACCACTGAACGAGAAATGAATAAGAGAACACAACCTTAGGGAGTTATGGTAAATACTATAACATAAGTTTATGCTAGTTCATTAAATATTATACCTATATTTGAAAAATAATATTATTAGTAGTCATTTGAAAAAATACTAATATTGGATTATTACTCTCTTAGTTGATTCACTATGATGAAATGAAAGTGGTTGGATTCAATGAAGAGGCATGGTTCATTTATTGATGATTTTGGATTTCAAGTCATTAACATGACTTCATCTCTTACTAATGATGAGGCATATATATTGACATCGATGCTAGAGTAATATTTATATGTGAAAGATCATCCATCAATTAAATTTGTTTAATTATTAAAGTAATCCAAAGATATATTTTTGACGTAGGTGATGATGTTATCGAAACAGTCCCTACTACCATTGGTCCTAATTAATTTATTATTTATGATGGATCTAATTGTTCAACTGTAAGAGTTTATTGTGAACTTGACAGTGTAGAAAGAAATATATTGATTCATCCATATGTGTTCTCATTTCCTTTAGTTTAGCCCAACTTGGGATCTTATGTTTGGTACTATTCAAATTATTGTACTATTTATTTCAAATATATTTTTTCTGACCATACCTTCATGTAAATTTTAGATATATAATGGTTTCTGTTTTCATTGTGTTGAATATTATAATATTTAATTGAACTATAATACATTTTACCAATCCAAATAAAGTAGAAAAAATTAAATCATATAAAACAGTTTAATTGAGTTGAAACATATTAAACTAATTAAAATGAGTATAAAAAAAGTAAAAATGGATAGACCCATAATATAAGTGAATTACCCAACCCAAAAAATATACAAAAGACTAAATCATTGACCAAAATGTACTAAATCAAATGAAAACAATTGAATGGGATAAAATTGAAAATATAATAAAACTGTATCATACCCATGATAATCATTCTCATTTAAACATACTAATTTTTCTATGACATGCATTTCATGTTTTTATATTCATCCCAATATATATAAAATTCTTTTCTTATATTACTATGTATCCTTTATTTTTTTGACAATTTCAATTCCTCAATTAAGTCATGTCCCATATTATTTGTTTTCAAGATTAAACATTTGTAATGAATTTATAATTAATTATATATTTTATTTAAAATAATAGAAATGAAAAAATTGATAGTTGTGAAGGGAATGGATGATATAAATTAATCATCAAATGAGAGGGTTGGGAATCCACCTGTTTTTTCTGTTTTTGGGTATTTTATTTCAAATATATATCAATAACATATAATAAAATGTAATTAATTTTTTAAAAAATTTAATCAGGACCCACATCCAAGGTTAAATTTATTCCCTAATGATCCTAGAGGTACTAATACTTAGTTATGTTATATGTGTGGTGATACTAGTGCTACGTGCATCACTCAACATACCAGAGCACACCATGTTCTATAATCTGACAAACTATCATGCATGCATCTTATACTATAGCATCATTAGAGGAATCCTCGATATTTAGGCCATCTATTTTTTCCCTACAATTTTCATCTCATCCCCACAGATCATTCCCTTATCAGATAGTGCCTCCCACTCCCCATCTATGTTTCGAATTTTTAGAAACATATGTTCCATATTTTTTTCCTTGTACATCCTTCTCCCTGAGCTTCTACATTCATGCACCTTCCACTTCTACTCTGAAAAATTATGAGCCTCCAATGTAAAAATTAGGATCTAATCCTTTTATATGGGTTGGCATTATATAAAAACATATGGATCCAATAAAACACATAGATCAGTATTCCTTGTGCATATTTATGGAAACTGAATAAAAAAAAATTTCCATAATTTTTTATTATAATATATTTTTTTATAATATTTATATTTTTATTTAATATCTAGATCTTCATGTAAGAGAAATGAGTTCCACCCCAAAACATTACCATATTTTCCCTTTAGAATATATTTAATTTTTTAGAGCATACAATGTACGAATCCCCATGTTGATACCAAACACAATTTAGTCATGTTTTTCAATTTAAGATACATTATAACACAAGTTCAGAATTTTTAACTTAAATGTATATGTTATATAACGAAGAAATTAATTTTAAATTCATCCAAAATATTTTATAATCATAATATAACAACAATAGAAATATTACAGATAAATTATTTATTTTTATAAAATCACGCCCACATAATTTTAATGGATAACTGATTTTAAAAAAAATTACTAAAAGATTTATATATAATATTTTAAAAAATAAAATCTTATTTTGAAGAGTAATATAAAAAATTACTTTGGTAGAATTTTTTTTTTGTATGATAAGTTACATTCTTAGATTAATAGTTTTAAATTAATTCTTTTGAATTTAAAATAGCTTCTTCGTCTAAATAATTTACAGTTTTGAATAACATTTTATATTTGTTTTAAAATTTATCATGATTAATTTTATTGTAGTTACTAAAATGTATGTAATTGGAATAAATTTTACATTTAATATGAATATAAACAGATTATAATCTTCTGTATATTTTCACTTTAATAACATGTTTTCTAATTATGTCAACGGGAATTAATTTTAATTAATTTCTGCAACTTCTGTGTTGTTTATATTGAAAAATAGAATTTATATTTTGAATCAATTATTCCATATTATTAAAATATGTTTAATTTATTTTTGGGAATATTTATTGTAAATTTAGGTATATTTTAATTACTTTGGATAAGTATAAATTAGGTTATAATGGGTAACAATAATATTATAAATACAATAAACATACCCAAACACTTGGAATAATTTCGATGGATGATTGTTCCTTAACCAAATAAATCTTTCAGAAATAATTATAAACATTTTATGGCACGTGTATGAGAGTATGAAATTTAAAATATAATATTCAACAAAAAGTCAATGTTGTCGCACTTTTGTTTTTATCAAGAGAAAGATGTTTAATATGGTGTTATATATGATATTTGATAGAATATAAATAGTATTTTGAAATATTAAATGGAAAAATAAACATTACAATTTATTTTTTAATTTATAGAATAATTAAATAAATTTAATGCTTGTAAAGTGATGATTTTGTAATTTCTTAATTAATGTAAATATCATTTCAATGATATTAAAATTCTAAAATAGTTATAATTTGATATTATTATTGTCCTCCAAAACGTTTTTAGATGAATATGTAATGTTAGTTTTGTTTTAGAATTATATGATTTAATTTATCTTGTTTTTACGATATTTTGATAAAATAAAATAATGATTTGTGTCAAAATTGACATTATTGATATTTTAAAATAAATATTATTTTATCAAATGATATAAAATTTATAAAAACAATATTTTTTACATGATTGGGATATGTTTTATTATTCAATTAATGACTCATTTTTTGGTCATTTTTTATTTTATAGTACTTATATTAAATCTCAATATATAAATTAAATGAAGTTAAGGTTAGATTTAAAACGGTGGGAAAATGGTTAAATCCAAATTAACTAAAAATTAATTTTTTTTATTATCAAAACACATTTAAGGGAAGAGTGAGAAACCATGATGTCCATCATACAACTGCATAACAGAAACAATAGAAAATAACATAGAACAAACGATAAGATATTCCCCTCCCTAGCCACTGCACCATGAAGACAAGCCTTCACCAAAGCATGACCCTTCCACAAGTAGTCCCATGTAAAAGTGAGAAACCACAGAATTGATTGAAAATACAAGCCCTCTCATCATCCAAATCCAAATGGAATGCTCAAAATAAGACCTCATTCTCTGATCCCCATATGGATCAGATCCATGTAGAGTGCTGGTTGTATAGCACCAAACTCTACACCAAATCAAAACAGAAATCTGAACAAATTCAACCACAGTTCGTACTTGAAATCCTCTCCAACAAACCAACCTAAACCACCAATATAAACAATGTAATTACAGATTAACATGAGATTCCTATAATCCGCTTCCTTAAACATTTTCATGGATAAATAGGAATCTTTAGTGGATGATTCCTCTATCATGAGCTTTTCAAACTCAAAAGCCAGCTGCTTCCCGCCATGTATGTACTCCTCAATGATGATCTTCCCTTTATTAATCCCCCTACCAAAATTAGGTCATATTCATCAATCAATGAGTATTTATCCTCATTAAGAGACACTCTTACAGAACTCTCCACTATTCTAGCTACCTCCTCTTTAGTTACATTAAGCAACAAGACCTACTCAATCACTTATTTTTTGAAACATAAAAAAAATCAAGGGTTTACTTACTTGGTCCCCTAGTACCTAATGACTCAAAATATCAATGATTTTCTTCTTTTAATTTACCTTTTTTGAAGAGGGAGTCTCCAATGGGGTGGTAAAGAGGAGTAATCCTTCTTCTAATTCATCTTCCTAAAACTCCTATTATTCTTCGGGATTTAAGATTCTTCTATCGAGTTATCGGGTTCACGTCCCATGGTTTCCATCAGGCAGACCATCTATCCATAAACCGGGTTAGCTGGATCATATCTCAGACCTACCTCTACAAGATCTTCAAAACTATTACTCAATTATATTGAGGTTTGGATCAAATAATATGAACCACTTGTTCCCCCAACCCTAGATGGACCGACCACATCTATAGAATACCCCTTCTTCCCCTTACACACATCACCACAACCTCCCTAATTCCCACCATCTCTTCCATGCCTATATTACTCCAATTCCTCTGGTTTTCCACTTGATCAACCTCATGATAGACCACTCAATTACCCTTCCATACACTATAATTTGAGGTACCAACCCTATCCTCCCCAGCATTCTCAACCCCTTAGACATCTTTGTGTTAACATGAGGTACCAAATCCTTCTTCCTAATATCAGTATATGGAAGAACCTCAATAGACCCATTACAATTCAGTAGAACAACCTCTAAAACCACATTGCAATCAACACTATCAGGTCATTCCTCCTCCACTGACCAAGGTTCATGACCTCTACCCTCCACATCTGTTTCCATCTGTTCTACGCCAGCCTCCCCACATACCTCTAAAACATTACCACAACCTCTATCCTCCATCATTTTATAAAATTACCTCCCTCGTGACAAAACTCCATCAAGTGGCTGGACGCATGCATATAGAGAATTTTTTTTCCAATTTCCTTGTTGACCAACATTGAAGACCCCCATCGACAAGAATATATAGAGTGCCCTAGCCGTATGTTGGTAGAAGAGAAATCCTTCTAGTTATCATACATCACATGCTTCTTAAACCAGTACTCCTCACCAATTATAATAAATACATAATCAAAAGGATATCTCAAAATATCCACTTCTACCCAAACCCGCGGATTGACATGGTGACATATCGACTCCGTGCGACTATCTGAATCTAAAAATCTATCAATGTGATTTCCTAGAATTCTAATAAGGGAAAGATTTTGAAATAGTAAAGGATGGTTCTAGAAACTGACCCAAACCATAATGAAATTGGAATCACCCATCATGTGGAACTCGAGAATCCAACGAAATAGGAATAATCCAAACCCATTGAATTTATTAGGGGAAATCGACCTAGCGTTGATGAGGGCCTCCTATGATGAAAATCAGACTATGATATGATGGTTGTCTAGTAAGCCCATTGTCTTCCTCTCTTTAAGATCCCTTGAACCAAAGAAGAACATATCAAGTGAATCAAATGAAGGACTCGTATTCTTAAACAGAGTAGCCAAAGCGATTTTCAAAAGCGTTGAGGTTCTTGTGAAATATGTAGTATAAAAACTAAAGATTTGGGAAACCATCAATGAGATCTGGTACATTAGGGCATAACGAAGATTTTGTAAAAGGATGAAGGAAATCACGGTTCATAAAGGAATTCAAATAAGGATCTTATTTCTTATAGGATTTCAAAGATCCCTCCCCACTGGGGGGGTGGTATCGGCACTATTTCCACCATCGTCACTGAGAGGAAAGGAGCATCAGTCTACTGTTCTCGAGAAACTAAGAGTTAATTCCAAACTAAATATGTTTCCTAAACATGTCTAAAAATTCATTGTTTGGAGGATTTAGACTCATACTAATCATGTATTATAAAAAACTTACTTTTAATCCATTGGGAATTGAAACTTAAATAATATTCTTTTAATATTTTTAAAATTTCTAGATGGGCCCCTCACCTCAATTACAAAAGTGAACCTCCTCCCTCACCACCTCACACCACATTGAGAATTATAGATCAACCAAACCCTATCCAAATAAGCTAAAAAATACCTACCATAATCATATAATCCTCAAAATGGTCAAAAATTAAATCAAAGAGGGATTTTGGTATTAATAAAAAGAGTTACGCAAATAATAGGTAATATTCTTCCTTGATCAATCAGTTTTATTTCTTTTTACAATCCTTAATTTATTATTATTGCACGATTATATAATAACACCATTATCCCAAATATATAATTGTTTTATTATGTTATGGGTTAGAACTAATACTAAGAACACTTCCATCAAGTGGGTAACAAATAAGTACTTCAGGTATTGAAAACTACCGCCTTGCAAAACAAGGTCGTTCGTTTTTTCATTACAACCAGTCATGGATGGTCATTATGATGGAAACACTATTTTTATATGATATATATATATATGTATATATTTATTTATTTCTGTGTGTGTGTGATATTTCTATTTCTGTGAAGTGTAATATGGTATTATATTAATCCCGGGAACATGAAATTCATTTGAGAGTTTATAAATATTTTATACTATAAAATTTTTAATATTGAGTATATTGAAATTCGTGAAATCTATCCCACGTACTGAGATTCTCAAAAATTAATTATTCTAATAATATTAGGGATGAAACTCATTGTAGATATATTTCTACAAATATTGAATAAATAATTTTCAATCTTTATTAATTTTTTATTTTGATATTGATTTTACACTATACCCCTTGTGTTTAAACCAATGCGACATCCCCCACTCACTAACTATTATATTATAAAATTTAATTGAATTTAATATAATGGATTCATATTTATAGAATTTCGTACATATATAGTATTTTTTGCATTTATATAATGATTCTCTTATAGACTACTATGTCAGGTATGGTTTAATATAAAGTGAAAAATTCTCATTTCCATATCTATATTCTTAGTTTAAATCAACATTATTTGATTGTTTTTAAAACATGTCATTTACCATAATTCTTTGAATTTATTAATGTATTATGTATGAAACTGATCAGATCTCAAGAGATAATGAAAACATTTTGTATTTTTTTTTAGATTTTCTATTTGACAGTGCTTCATATAGTGGCCGCATACACTTTCCATGATATAATTAGGTTTAAAGACCATGATTAAGTCATGAAGAAGTCAACTGAAAACCCATAAAATAATGGTTTTCATATAACTAATATGTCTAATATGATAATGGGGAGAAAATTCAATCTCAATATTTTTATTATCTAAAGGAGATGAATTGATTAGATAATTTATTAGATGAATGGTATTTTTTTATTTTTCTTCATGATAATAGAAGGAAGTTGGACAAAGAAGATTTTGACACTATCAAATGTGAATAATGTAATTAAAATGATTATGTCTAAAGGTTGAAAATTTTAATGATACTTCACGGGCCCGAATATAGTAGTAATTTGGTAAAATGAAAAATCAGGAATTTTTAATCCGACTGTTTCATGGGAAACCCATGTATGGGATTTATAATACTTTCATTGATTATATTCTTACCTTTTTAAAATAATTACTTCTAGATGATGAATATTTTCCATAAAACCATTATTGTATACTTATTTAGTTTATGAACATGTATTCTCTAAAAAAATTGCATTCTTGGATGAAATATTGGAGATTATTCTAGGATGAAACTGGTGAAATAAATTATCGTATAAAATTTGGAACATATTTATGGAAGAACAATGTTGATGGTAAACTATGTTGTGTGCCAAAAAACAAAATTTTCACTATCCATCGAATCATATAGTACATAATAATTTTATGTCTGGTGAAATATCAATAAATATTCAATAAAATGATATCGTGATAATGATGGATAATGATGAGTTCGTTCATCTGACAAATGGATTCTTAAGGGGGATTATAAGGACCCAGCCTTAAAACATTACATTATATTGAATTAAATGAATAATCAGGTTTAGAGGTTTAGAGAATTAGGACATAACTATTACATCTCAAAAGATTACAAAGTAGACACTTGCACTCAGTTTCTATTTTTGTCATAAAACAAAAACTCATAAAGAGAAACATGTCTAGTTCCATGTTTTAGATAGCATGTCTTTCCTTGATCCTATACTTGACCCTATTCATCTTTAAGTCATGTGGAGAACATTTCAAAAACTTGGGATGAGCCTAAAAAGTCCAGAAAAGGATACACAAAGAAGGAAAACTCTTTGTTTTTCAAAACTACAAGTAAACCATGAATACTTTATCAAAGTAACACTTTTCACCTTTATGAAGCAATAAATACTCTTAATTGAATAAAAGATCACTACTTACCCTTTGTAACCAAAATATTACCATAAACCCATATAAATAACACATAACATATAAAGGTAACTTGGGACATTAACATACTTAAATGGAATAGCCATACGGTCGACTTCCACACATATCACTACATGGAATAGCCATACGGCCGACTTCCATACCCAATGCATTGGAGGTTATAACGTAACCACCCATCCTGGTATTCACAGCACCACCCGTCATATGGTTTATCACATAAGCGCCCGTCAAATGTCCAAGTACCATTACAAAATCATTATACATAAATCGAAATATAATGGAAAGAAAACATTTCCACTTTTCAATCAAAATATATCACTTAAATATATTGACATAAAAAATCCATTATCAAAACCATTTTCAATACAAAAATACATAAAAGATTATATGGTATTTAATTTCTTTTAAAAGCATTACGGCATGTTAAGGATGCCAAAGGTCAAATAGTACTCACGGCGGCGGAAAGTTCGTTGTCACCGCGTATGTTAAAAAGAAACGTAATTTTTGTCGTTTAGTAAACGTTTCATATAGAAAATATTCCTTTTGAATATAAGTAAATGTAAAAGGGGTTTATACACCGTATTAAATAAAGTTCTGTAAAAAAATATCTCAATGAAAGCAGATTGAGACGAAGTCCCGTTCAAAGATGTTATCCTTAGATTCAGGATAAATCAATTACTTAATTATGTGTGAAAAATATAAATACACCCAATATAAGTGGATATTAAGTGTAAAACAATCAGATTAATTCACACATATTCATAGAATGACATATTCAAGGTGTACATGTTTATCCCAAAGAATTGAAATTGAGTTAAGAAGTTCCCTTGCAAAAATTCGACAGCCTAACGGCATCACATTAAAATTCAGAAAATGAGTTCATGAGAGAGAAAATGGTATCACACCACTTGGACATAAAATTTACATCAATAAGGATATATAAGAACATATCCTAACATAACAATCTGTAAATTAAAATACCCAACAAAAGAAGTATTTTAAAAAGAGGAGGGTGAAAGGTTCCCTTACCGACTTGGGTAACTTTCAAAACGTACACCCAATGAAAGGACTATTCAAAATTGATGTAAATACACATAAACGCAATTATATTACATGATTAGTAGAATAATGGGATGTAAATACACCACTCAAAGTAAATAGTGGAAAATTTACCATAAATCTCACTGGAATAAAAGTGAGATGAAAAATCCCTTATGAAAACTCGGCTGCCTAACGGCGCCACTTAAAACTTCCAAAAATGAATTGATGAAATAAAATAGGGTCTCTCATCATATTAACATAAAATTTAAATTACTATGAATAAAAAATAACATCCCCCAACATAATAAATAGAAGCTTAAAATAAATAACATAAAAGAGAGTACTTAAAAAGAAAGAGAGAGGTTGGATCCCTTACCTCATGTCCGACTTGTGTTGTACGTTTCTTTATATTCCTGAATAAAAAACATTGGTAAATTTATAATTTCTTAAGGACCCCCTTTAAATATTATTATTCAGTTCATATCACATATTATAATGTTAAAATAATTAGTTAATTATATGAGTTCATATCATGCGTTTTTGTCGATGTTCGGTACATGAGTCAAAAACACTAGTTTGAAAAGAATTGTCCATGTAGTTATAATTACACCATATCCAGAAAATTATTAATGATTTAAATATAATATATATCCATTATATATTCATTTTATACTATTCCATAACTTTTGGAGATAAGAAAATGAAATTCACCGTTCATGGAGACGGTAGGTCGTACGTACGCATGAACGCTGCTTTCATTTCATTGTCACATTAATGGAATTAAAACTAAATGAGATATATATATATATATATTATAATTCCAGTATAATATATATGTTATATAGGTAACATAAGTTCATTTATTTCATTATTTATACATTCCATGTATTGCATGAACGAGTCACATCACTTGAGGGGCGGTAGTCCACACTTCCTCAAATGAAATTATCGCATTTGCACAACATGCAAAGCATAAAGGTATGTTTTAAATGTAAAATACAGAAGAATAGAGAGAAAATAAATATAATATATATCATAAATAAATATAGTGTCATCATAATGGCCACTATGATAAGTGGTAGAAGAAGATATAACAATCATCGTTTCATGAGGCAGAAATTTGTCATCCATGGAAACAGTATGTTATTTAACAATTAGACAGAGGTGGGTGTAAGTGTAGCTCGAATAATTCTCCTAAAAACATTATAGTATATTACAGATAATGGTGTTGTTACAAAATAAAGAAATAAAAAGATTTTATGGGGTTTGAGAATCAAAATAAAACAAAAGAACATTAGAGAAGACTTTACCATTAAATCGGGTAACTCCCCTTGGTTTAAACCAAAAGGGTTTCTTGAAAAGATTTCTGTATAAGATAAGGCTTATATGATTAAGAGAGGGATGTGGAGAGATGAAATGAGCAGATTTTGGAAGATCCAATGGCTGTAGAGGTGTGGGTAATGTGGTAGAGGTGGGGGCTTTTTATAAGAGGTGGGAGGGGCACTCTTGGAATGTCATGAAAAGATACTTTATCATAAAGTGATTTTCGGATATTAAAGGTCCCACAATTGTATATTTCGGGGATAAGTTTATAATGGATCTAAATCCACCCATCCAATAGGATTTTGACAAGTGTAAGTCTTAAATTTTACATTATCTTTTCATTTTATTTAAATTGTTCATTAATGAGGTAATCTCTGCATCATCATGGTGTCATAAATAAATTACTTTATTTAATGTCTAAAAATTATAAAACAAATACTATAATGTATTAAATAATTTTATCTTTCTAATGAATATTTATAGTCAAAAATAAGACTTGTATAACCCCATGTAAAAATTATTTTAGTACAGCAATACATGTTTATGACATTTTTATTTTAACTTTAAATAAAAAGTTATTAATGTCATTTTCTTACCCAAGTGGCTCAATAAGGTCCCCAAGTTGACCCATGGATTTTCTTGGTCCTAAATGACTCATAAAATAAGGGTAGGACATGTGTCAAGGTAATTTCATATTATTATAACATTATTTTTACCTTAAATTACACTAATTACCATTAATCGCGACTAATAAAACTTAAAAGTTACTATTCACAAAAAAAATATTTTCATCCCATTGAACCACATTTTAAAATCTAATGACAACCATGTATGTCAGATTTTTGAAATTGAAATCACAGAGGTGCGAAAATTTCATTTAAATGAAACATCAGTTTTTTTAAATACCACTTAGTGGTTTCACTATTCATCAAAAATTGATGTTTTTTAGAAAAATACCAAAAATTCCTCCAAAGATATCTTTGATATTACGAATTCAATAATGATATCTATTTTACAAAATTCACAAATATAATTTGCATTAATCAATTTAATAATTAATTCCCGTTGTCAAACCAGATAGCATGTTTTTAAGAAATAAAATATGACAAAAGATTGACACTTGTTTAAGTCCAATTTCAAAGTGAAATTAATTCCAATGACCACCATTTAATTAAATGGTAAAAATATATTCTAAATAAACTTAAAACCCAATTAAAAATATAATCTATCCATATAAAAAAATCATATTAAAATGAGGTTTTGAATAAAAATACAACATTTTCACTAAAAATGATCATTATCGGGAAAATAACAAAAATCTACACAAAGTAAATTTTGATGTCCTGATTCTAAAGAAGGATTTTATTTGGTCCAATATAACATGTAAAATTGTCAAAAAGTGGATTGAAAAATGGTTCTCCATCAAAAGGTGGTTAATCGACATTTTAAAGAATATTCGAATATTTACGCTTAAAATTGGATTCATTCGCATTTTAGGCCTCTTACATTTATTGGATAAAAGTAAATATATTTGACAAAAATATATAATTTTTTTTTAGTTAGTTCTATTCATTCCCTCCATTACAACGGCTAGGTATTAACTACCATTTAAAATAACATTTTTTTATTATTAGAGTGCAACGTGAGATTCAAAGAAACTCGTTGTGGAATATTGGGTATGCCATCGAGCATAGAGTTCCCTTTAAAATAATATTAATATTTTATTCAAAAATATTAATAAATATGAAAAATTAATATTCTTTATTTACCTGGGATGTTACATCCTTCCCCCCTTTTGGGAATTGCGTCCTCACAATTTTCAAAATTGGGCTTGGAAACTTCATTGAAAGCCTCACATAAAAAAAGGAGTAAATTAAACTATCAATTTAAAAGAAAGAAATAAAATTACCAAGGTCACCCGAGACAACAGGTACTAGTATTCCATGAAAACATGGATATGAAAGAAAGAAACAAACAGTTATGTTTAGATGGAGAGTGATAGAAACATGTTTAGGATAATGTTAACCACCAGAAAATCACAAACTTGTGATGGGTTAAACGGTATTTGGTTCCCCAATATGAAAATTTAACAGACAACATGTTAGTTTTATGTTACTTTTCATTGAGTAATTTATTTATGAGCTTAATTAAATCACAAAGAAACACACATTCATGCCGTTTAGACTTTCATCTCTTACTAGATTTCATAAACAACCTCATTTTTTCCTCCAAAAGATGAGTATTTAGGATGACTTGTTCACATTAAGAGGGCTATGATCAACTTCTAGAGAATCACCTAATCCACAAAAGAGAACTATATATTTCCCATGTTTTTATACCTTAACCAAAACGAAAATTGTTAGAACAAGATCATATAATCTACAATAGGATAATCATTTATAAAAAGAAAATCTATTCTTAATCTCCAAAATTTGTCCAACAAAACCCAAAGTTCAACGAAGACCATTCGATACACAATTTGTCCATAAAATTATTCAAAGTAAACCAAATTAAGATTGAAACCCAATTAATTGAAGGATTTAATCACATAGTCTTCCATGGTAAATATTAAAACTTATATCCAAATAACATCAGTTTCTCTTAAAGTCTCATATTGAAAAGTAATTAACCTAATCATATATCCTCCATGATAGGTCAATATTTTCCTACATAACCCAAAATCAACATATTCTTCGTTCATAAAATTATATAACTAAAAATAATTTGTCATACTAATCAGGGACTTCATGTAGTCTAGTTCTAGGTGATAAATACCAGTCGCACTTTGGTTTTGGGTTCGATTCTCACAGCTTTGTCCGACGCGACGGGTTGTCACACGATGTGCATGTTGTCATTTTTTCAAAACTATATAATTCTCAAAACATTCCCCAAAAAGATATAAAATCTTAAAAAATAACCATAACATAATTAACCTCAAGTTTATCTCTTGCCTTTTATTTTCCATCATAACATATAGTAACCCATAATTACCTCAAAAGTAAGGATTATATAAACCCTAATGGTTACCTTTATAATTATTACCTAAACTTCTACATCGAGTTGGTTATCTCATACATGATGAATTAGAGAACACACAAAGGTTAAAGTGGTTAATTATAACGCCTGGTATTTGGTTGGGAAAAACCACAAGAGTTCTCATTGTAGATTCCATATCATTCAGTTGCTCGCTCAGAAAACTGTCAGATTTTTCCTTCACATCCACTGTTACTTTGGTGCCTGCTATTTCTATCCATTTACTAAAACCAAAAATGTCAGTGTGTGTATATCAACAAAATCATCATGTACTAATGATGAAGATAAACACTAATATATACATACTCATTCACTTTATCTAAAAACTATGACTCTTCATGAAATCCTAACCATTATTGTAATGTCACTTATGCTTAAAGAATACCCTAACCTCTAATGTAATCTAAACAGACCTTTGATACCAACTATAAGGATCTGGACTTAAAACATTACATTATATTGAATTAAATGAATAATTCACAATGAGGATCTTTTCAAGTTTAGAGTTTTAGAGAATTAGGACATAACTATTACATCTCAAACGATTACAAAGTATACACTTCCACTCAGTTTCCATTTTTTTCATAAAACAAAAATTCATAAAGAGAAACATGTCTAGTTCCATGTTTTAGATAGCATTCCTTCCCATGATCCCGTCCTTGACTCTATTCATCTTTATGTACTATGGAGAACATTTCAAAAACATGGGATGAGCATAAAAAGCCCAGTAAAGGATACACAAAGAAAGAAAACTATTAGTTTTTCAAGACAACAAGTAAAACATGAATACTTTATCAAAGTAATACTTTTCACCTTTATGAAGTAGTAAATACTCTTCACTGAATAAAATATCACTACTTACCCTTTATAGCCAAAATATTACCATAAACTCATATAAATAACACATAACATATAAAGGTAACTTGGGACATAAAAATAGTTAAATGGAATAACCATACGGTCGACTTCCACAGATATCACTATATGGAATAGCCATACAGATGACTTCCATACCCAATGCATTAGAGGTTATAACATAACAACCCGTCCTGGTATTCACAGCACCACCCGTCATATGGTTTATCCTGTAACCACCCGTCAAATGTCCAAGTACCATTACAAAATCATAATACATAAAGCAAAATATAATGGAAAAAAACATTTCCAAATTTCAATCACTGTATATAACTTAAATATATTGACATAAAAAATCAATTATCAAAACCATTTTCAATACCAAAATACATAAACGATTATATGGTATTGAATTTCTTTTAAAAACATTACGGCATGTTAAGGAAGCAAAAGGTCAAATAGTACTCACGGTGGCGGAAAGGTCGTTGTCACTGCTTACGTTAAAAAGAAACATAATTTTTTCCATTTAGTAAAATGTTTCATATAGAAAATATTTCATTTGAATATAAGTAAAATTCAAACGGTTTTATACACCATATAAAATAAAGTTGTGTATAAAATAAAATATACCTCAATGAAATGAGATTGAGAAGAAGTCCTGTTCAAAGATGTTATCCTTATATTAAGGATAAATAAATTACTTAATTATGTGTGACAAATATAAATACACCCAATATAAGTGGATATTAAGTGTAAAACAATCAGATTAATTCACACATATTCATAGAATGAAATATTCAAGTGGTATATGTTTAACCCAAAGAATTGAAATTGATTTAAGAAGTTCCCTTGAAAAAATTCGACAGCCTAACATCGTCACATTAAAATTCAGAAAATGAGTTGATGAGAGAGAAAATGGTATCTCATCACTTGGTCATAAAATTTAAATCAATAAGTATATAGAAGAACATATCCCAACATAACAACATGTAAATTAAAAGACCCAACAAAAGAAGTCTTTTAAAAAGAGGAGGGTGAAAGGTTCTCTTACCGACTTGGGTAAATTTCAAAACGTACACCCCATGAAAGGACTATTCAACATTGACGTAAATACCCATAAACAAAATTATATTACACAAAGTGTAGAATAATAGAAATTACATACACCAATCAAAGTAAATAGTGGAAAGTGTATCATAAATCTCACTGGAATAAAAGTGAGATGAAAAATCCCTTACGAAAACTCGGCTGCCTAATGGCGCCACTTAAAACATCCAAAAAATAGATTGATGAAATAAAATAGGGTCTCTCAACGTATTAACATAAAATTTACAGTAAGAGGAATATAAAAAAATATCCCCCAACATAATAAATAGGAGCTTAAAAGAAATGACATAAAAGAGAGTACTTAAAAAGAAAGAGAGAGGTTGGATCCCTTACCTCAAGTCTGACTTGTCTTGTTCATTTCTTTATATTACTGAATAATAAACATTGGTAAATTTATAATTTCTTAAGGACCTCCTTTAAATATTATTTTTTCAGTTCATATCACATATTATAATGTTATAATAATTAGTTAATTATGTGAGTCCATATCAGACGTTTTTGTCGATGTTCGGTACATGAGTAAAAAAAACTAGTTTGAAAAGAATTGTCCATGTATTTATAATTAAAACATCTCCTGAAAAGTATTAATGATTTAAATATCATATATATCTAGTATATATTCATTTTATACTATTCCATAACTTTTTGAGATAAGAAAATGAAATGCACCGTTCATGGAGACGGTAGGTCGTACTTGTGCATGAATGCTACTTTCATTTCTTTTTCAAATTAATGGAATTAAAACTAAATGATATATATATATATATATATTATAATTACAGTACAATATATATGTTATATAGGTAACATAAGTTCAATAATTTCATTCTTTATACATTCCATGTTTTGCCTGAACGAGTCACACCACATGAGAGGGCAGTAGTCCACACTTTCTCAAATGAAATTATCGCATTTGCACAACATGAAAAGCATAAAGGTATGTTTTAAATGTAAAATAAAGAAGAATATAGAGTAAATAAATATAATATATATCATAAATAAATATAGTGTCATCATAATGGCCACCATGAGAGGTGGTAGGAGAAAATAGAATAATCATCGTTTCGTGAGGCAGTAAGTCGCCATCCACGGAAACAGTATGTTCTTTAACTATTAGACAGAGGTTGGTGTAAGTGTAGCTAGAATCCTTCTCATAACAACATCATAGTATATATAAGAAACGATTTTGTTACAAAAGAAAGGAATAAAAAGAGTTTAGGGGGTTGGAGAAGCAAAATAAAACAAAAGAACATTAGAGAAGACTTTACCTTTAAATCGGGTAGCTCCCCTTGGTTTGAACCAAAAGGGTTTCTTGAAGAGCTTTCTACATAAGGTAGGGATGATATGATAAAGAGAGAGTTCTGTATAGATGAAATGAGCAGTTTTTGGCCGATTCAATGGCTTTAGAGGTGTGGGTAAGGTGGTAGAGGTGGGGGCCTTTTATAAGAGGGATGAGGGGAACTCTTGGAAAGTCATGAAAAGATACTTTATTATAAAATGATTTTAGGATAGTAAAGGTCCCACAATTATATATTTAGAGTATAAGGTGATAAGGGTTCGAAATACACCCATCCAAAAGTTTTTGACAAGTGTATGTCTTATATTTTACTTTATCTTTTCATTTTATTTAAATCGTTCATTAATGAGGTAATCGCTGCATCATCATGGTGTCATAAATAAATTAAATTATTTATTGTCTAAAAATTATAAAAAAATACTATGATGTAGGAAATTTTTTTATCTTTCTAATTAATATTTTTAGTCAAAATTAGACTTTTATAACCCCATGTAAAAATTGTTTTAGTGAAACAATACATGTTTGTGATATTTTTATTTTAACTTTAAATAAAAAGTTATTAATGTCATTTTCTTACCCAAGTGGCTCCATGGGGTCCCCAAGGTGACCCATGGATTATCTTGGTCATCCATGACTCATACAATAATGGTAGGACATGTTTCAAGGTAATTTCATATTATTATAACATTATTTTTACCTTAAATTACACTATTTACCTTTAATCGTGATTAATAAAACTTAAAAGTTACTATTCATTAAAAATTATTTTCATCCCATTGAACCAAATTTTACATCCTAATGACAACCATGTATGTCGGATTTTTTAAATTCAAATCACAGAGGTGGTAAAATTTCATTTAATCAAAAAATCCGTTATTTTAACTACCACATAGTGGTTTCACTATTCATCAAAAATCGATGTTTTTCATAAAAATACCAAAAATTCCCCCTAACCTATATTTGATATTCTGAATTCAAAAATGATTTCTATTTTAAAAAATTCAAAACATATAATTTTCATTAATCAATTTAATAATTAATTCTGATTGTCAATGAAAATAGCCTGTTTTTAAGAAACAAAATATGACAAAAGATTGACACTAGCTTAAGTCCACTTTCAAAGTGAAATTAATTCTAATGACCACCATTAGATTGAATGGTAAAAATATATTATAACTACACTTTCAACCCAATTAAAAAGATAATCTATCCATATAAATAAATTAGATTAAAGTTGGTTTTGAATTAAAAAACAACATTTTCACTAAAAATGATCTTTATCGGAAAAATAACAAAAATTTACACAAAGTAAATTTTGATGTCCAGATTCTAAATAAGGATTTTATTTGGTCCAATATAACATATAAAATTGTCAAAATGTGGATTCAAAAAGGGTTTTCTATCAAAAGGCGGTAAATCGGCATTTTAATGAATATTCGAATATTTACGCATAAAATTGAATTCATTCACATTTTAAGCCTCTTACATTTATTGGATAAAAGTAAATATATTTGATAAACATATAAAATCATATTGTAGTTAGTTCTGTTCATTCCCGCCATTACAACGGCTAGGCATTATCTACTATTTAAAATAATATTATTTTATTATTAGAGTGCAACGTAAGATTTCAAAGAAACTCATTGTGGCGTATTGGGTACGCCATCGAGCATAGCGTTCCCTTTAAAGTAGTATTAATATTTTATTCATAAATATTAATAAATATGATATGGTAATATTCTTTATTTACTTTGGATGTTTCGGGGACATTTTATTATCAATATCATTATTTTGAATCTAACATGGATATTGTTATCTTTATACTATCTTGTGACATTTTTAATTAGTTTGGGAAGATATCTACCTTGAACAATATGTAGTCAGTTTTCACCCACATTTATAATAGTCCCTTATGGATTTGAATGAAAAAACCATTAACACTCCTGAGTATAATCAAATTTTGATCCTCTGATCCTGGAAATGATATATATGTCTACATGAAACCAAAAATAATAGAGGGGAATCATTTTTGGAATGTTGGTATGTGAACATTTGATGAATTCTTAAAAATCATATTTTAGATGTGTTCTATTATTATGTTGATGATAAATGATTATCATGATTATGAAATGATATCTCAAATTGAGAACAAATGGAAAACTATTTTTTCTAATTTTGATAAAGAATTAAAAATCCATAGGACTTAAATATCTTTGTCGTCTCAATTTTTTTGTGGCATCCTGGACTATTTCAAATATAACACCAATATATGAATAATTATAAATCATTAGAAAATTCCATAAATATTGAAAATCCACCTCAATGTATGTATGGAGTTGATGTGATTAATTAATTGAAAGATTTCTATTTTTTATTTTGGAAGGGTTGGATGAAATCTATAAATAGGAATAATGTTTCAACTAAAAAAATTACAATTGGGAAAGAATAGTATCTTTTTAGACATGCCTTATTGGATAACCAATTTGTTAAAAAATTATTAGACATAATTCTATTTGAGGAAAAATATGTGAAATTTTTCATTTAATTCTTCTAAATGTCAATGTAATGATAGAATATGAATCTCAATCTTGGAATGAATTAGTGGATTGGGGTTTCCAGGTATAATTTTATCTTTTGTGTAACAGTGAATATAAATAGAATGTTTTGGGTACTTCTTATGTAAAGAAACCTATAGAAAAAAACCAATTTATATATGTATTAGAGAATAGTAAATTTCCAAATTGATATTCAAGTAACTTATTAAAATGTCTTAATAGAAGAGAGTTCATTATCAAATTTATAAGACCCACTATTGATACATAATTCTACATGAGTTGATTCCAATTTAAATCTATCATCTACTGTACAATAATTTAAGGGTTGATGTTACTTGGTAGTGCTATTTTTAAATATTTATTTGTGCTACGAAGATTTTCATGTATTTCTTACAGAAAATGTTACTGGATGGACCAATAATTGTTTTGCAAGTAAGATATAATATTTCCTCCCAAATTTTTCACATGCATGATGCATATAATTATCCATCATTCAAAATAAATAATTCTTGGAGGACCTATTTGTTTTGCTTGGATGTATCCAATTCAAATAAATATTTAATCATTGAAGCCTTATGTCTGGAATAAAAAACATCTGAAAGGTTCTATCATTAAGCGTTACTTGGCTAAAGAATATATTGACTGGTTTTTAATTTATTTATTGGATGTGACCTCAAGAAATAATAGAATAATGACAAATGATGAAAACATATTTAAGAAAATTGAACCTATATTTCAATCACATCACTAAACATTTGGAATTACTAGATAATATATATTAACCACATTAATCCTTTATAAGAGGTATATGGAACATCAACTAACTTTTGTTATCTATGAATTTGTTTGATTACTATATAAAGTAAGTAAATTTAGACTGTATATATCATATCATCACATTTAATTGTACATATCTATAAAAAAAAGTTTCTAATTTTTTTATATGGAATATAATAAAATGAAAAATAGAATTAATCTCTATTTATCTTTGAGAAAGAGATATATTTATCATAAAAATAGTTTTCTTCTTTGTTGAAATTAAAGGTAGATGTATTACTATAATAACATAACAAAATTATTATAAAGTTAATTATTTTTTTCATTTATATTTTAGGTATTTATTTTCCCTTATAATTCCATCTTTTAGGAAATAAAATAATTGGATTTTTGTTCTTACTCCCTATTTAGAGGATAAAAATTAGTGGTGATCAATGGGTACAAATTTATTACCACTCAATGAGAATTGAATAGGAGAACACAACATAAGGGTGTTATGGTAAATACCATAACTTAAATTTATGCTACTTCATTAAATCTTATAAATCAATTTTAAAATTAATCCTATTATAGAGTCAATGAAAAAGATACAAATATTGGATTTTTACTCACTTGATTGATTCATAATGATGAAATGAAAGTGAATTTATTCAATGAAGAGGCATGGTACATTTATTGATGATTTTGAATTTAGATTCATAAAAAAGAATTATTCTCACTACTAGACATGGTGGTTTTCCCAACGGATATATACCAATGGTTTGAAGAAACTGTTGGTATACTATAAAAAAAGACACATTTGCCCACGGTTTGCTCAAACCGTTGGCAAATGTGTTAAAATAGTTAATCTTTCCCAAGGTTTTGATAGAAACATTGGGAAAGCTTCAGTTCCTCTAACATAAAAAATTGTTTTCATAAACCATTGGTAAAGAGAGGCTTTCCCAATAGTTTTTAAAAACCATTGGGAATGTTTTCCCCCAAATACACAGCACCCCAGCTCCCAGTACGACCAACTGCAGACCTAATCTACACCTCCTCCCGAAGTCTTCTCGGCCACGAAAAACCTTCCAATCGAAGATTCATCTTCAATCACACTGATTTTAATTTTTACTCTTCAAATTAGTAAGTTAGTTTTATTATTCTTCCTATTTTTATTTTATGCTTGATGTTTTGGTTTCGGGGAAATTCGAATCACTGCTGTTGGAGTACAGAACCCTTTTTTGTTTTATGTTTTTTTGTTCGACACTTCATGCATCTAAAATGGTATATTTAGTGGGGTGTGTTTAGTGTATGGGTAAAGGGTTTGTTTTAGTTTTATGGTTATTGGGGTAAAGGGAATTTTTAATGATTGTTTTTTGTTTGTTTTATGTTTTTTTTAGTGGGGTTTTATGTATTATGTTTATTGGGGTTTTATGTTTTTTCTATAGTGAAATGGCTAAATCATGATAGTTTGTCTTTCTTAATTAATAAAATGATTTTAAACACAAATACTCTAAGGGGGGGTGTAGGAGGGGTAGGCGATATCCAGGTGTGGGGTGTTGTCTAGGTGTGGAGGTTATCCAGGTGCGGGTGGTTTGTCCATGGGGGTAGGAGGCTCTAGGATGGCTATAGGGGTGTGGGGGAGGGGGTATGGGCTGCCCTAAGGAGGGGTGTGGGTTGTCCAGGGGGTCAGGGTAGTGTGTCTAGGTGGGGGAGGCGTGTGGGGTGTCAAGGGAGGGGGTGGTATGTCCAGGTTGGGGGGCTGCAGGGGAGGGGTGTGGGGTGTCCATGGAGGGGGTGGGATGTCTTGGGGGGGAAATCCAGGTGGGAGAGGGGGGATTGTCTAGTGGGGGTGTGAGCTGTCCAAGGGTGGTGGGCTATCTTAGACACCTCATACCCCCTGGAAAGCCCCCTCCCCCCACCCCCTAGACCACCCAACCCCCCTAGACAGCCCTACCACCCTTATGAACAGCCCACCCACCCCTGGACACCTCGTACCCCTAAACATCCCGTACCCCTGGACTGCCCCACCACCCCATGGACAGCCCGCCAACCCACCTCATACCTCCTGGATATCCCCTCCCACCCCCTAAGCACCCCTCCCCCATTGGACATCCCCCACCCCCGTGCACAGCCCACCCACCCCCAGGACACCCCGTACCCCCTAGATAGCCCTGCCACCCCCCCCCCCCAGATAGCTCGCCCACCCCCTGGACACCACGTACCCCCTGGACACCCCCACCCACCCACCCCCTGGACACCCCCGACCCCCCTAGACAGCCCCTCCACCCCCTTGGATAGCTCGCCCACCCCCTGGACACCTCGTACCCCCTGGGCAGACCGCCACCCCCACCACCCCCTGGACAGCTCGTCCACCCCCTGAACACCCCGTACTCCCTCGACAACACCCCCCTCCCCAACCCCTGGAAATCCCCCCACCCCCTGGACAGCCCCAACCCACCTGGACAGCCCTACCACCCCCGTGGACAACCTGACCACCCCCCTGGATAGCACGTACCCCCATGGACACCCCCCCCCCCACCCCCTTGGACAGCCCACCCACCCCCCCCCCCCCCCGAACACCCGCCCACCACCCCTGGACACCCTCCATCCCCCCAGATGCCCCAACCCCTTGTAAAGACCCCCCCCCCCCACCCCACCCTGACACCCCGACCCCATTGGACAGCCCCGCCACCCCCGTGGACAGCCCAACCACCCCCCGTGGACAGCCCGCCCACCCCCTGGACTACCCGCTCACCCCCCCTAGACACCCCGTACCCCCTGGATAGCCCCACCACCCCCATGGATAGCCATCCCACCCTCTGGATACCCCATACCACTTGGACTGCCCTGCACACCCCCAGGACACCCCACTCACCCCTTGGACAGCCTGCCCACCCCCCTGGACACCCCCTACCCCTTGAGACAGCTCGACCAACCCCACTGACAGCCCGCCCACCTGGACACCCTGACACCCCTAGACAGCCCCCCCCACCCCCTGGACACCTCCAACCCCCTTGATAGCCTTACCACCCCCTGGACACCACACACCCCCTGGACACTCCCTCCCCCATGGAAAATGCATGTTCTCACTCGAATTATCTACTAAAATATAAAATTTCTTCGATCTAAAGTTTAGTCTACTCATGAATAATTTTCCTCCACAAGTGTACATGATCTTATACACTCATGTATAGTTCTTCAATGATTTTTTCTATAAATATAGTATTTTTTGTCTTTTATATTATGATTCTCATATAGAGTAGTGTTTCATTTATGGTTTCATATAAAGTGAAAAATTCTCATTTACATGAATATATTTTCGATGAAACTTCAAACTTATTGAATTGCTTCTGACGAAATGACTTATAACAATTATTTTTTACAGAATGGATAGAAGAAGGATTTATGAAACTGATCAGATCTCAAGCGATTTTCAAAACAAATTAGAGTGTTTTTTAAATTTTTCATTTCACAATGATTCAGATAGTGGTCGCATACGCTGCACATGTTCCAATTGTGTTAGAAGACCTTTGTTGAGCCGTGAAGAAGTTAGCTACCACATACAAAAATATGTTTTTCAAGAAAAATACTATTTGTGGTATCACAATGGGGATAAAATGAAATTTCAAATTGCTGATGATTGAAATGAGAGGATTGGAGTGGAGATTTTGTTATATGATCAGTTTTCATTTTTTCGTCATCATGAAAAAGAAAGGATTCTGACCCAAGAATTCATCGATATGAGAACACATGATGCATCTAAAGAAAATGATGATGTTGTAAGGGTGAAAATATTGAATGATGTTTCCACGACTCCAGTATATCGACAGTGCGATAAAATGAAAAACCTAGAATTTTTAATCCAATTGTTTCATTGGAAAACTATGAATTGGATTTCTCATACAGAATTTGATTACATTCTTACCTTCTTGAAGGATTTACTTCCATATGATGAAAATATTCCCTCAAACCACGATATGAAATGAAAGTTAGTTGAGGAACTTGGATTTTCAAGAAACAAAATCCATGCTTGCCCAAAATATTGTAGTTTATTCTGGGAGGAAACTGCTGAAAGAAATGATTTTATAAAATGTGGAACATCACAATGGAAGTCAAAATCTGATGGAACACCATCTCGCAAGCCACAGAATGTAATTTGTCACATTCCAATGATCCCAAGACTCCAGAATCTTTTTATGTCTGATGAAATATCAATAAAAATGAGATGGCATGATACTGAGAGAAAAAAGACTAATGATGATTTGGTTCACCCTGCAGATGGATTTGCATGGTATAGATTTGATGCTCGATATCCTGATTTTGTAGCTGACATGCGTAATATGAGGCTGGGTCTTTCATGCGATGGTTTCAATCTGTTTGGGCATATTCTTACATCGCACAGCACATGGCTAGTTTTAATACACATTTATAATATTCCCCCATGGTTTTGTATGAAAAAATGTTTCACGTTCATGAGTATACTCATATCTGGCCCTTCTGATACTGGCATTGATATTTACGTATACATGAAACCTTTAATAAAAGAGTTGAAACTTCTTTGGGATGTGGGTGTGCACACATACGATGCATATTCGAAAGACATATTTCAGATGTGTTCTGTGTTTATGTGGATGATCAATGATTTTTCAGCTTATGTAATTATGTATGTATGGAACATGAAGGTAAAACTACCATGTCCTATTTTTATGAAGAATACATTATCCAGAAGACTTAAACATCACTGTAGTTTCAGTTTTATGGGACATCGACAATTCATTCTAATGGACCATCCATATAGAAATAATCATTGAAGATTTTATAATACCACAGAGACCGATGATCCACCTCAGCGTACGTCTATAATTCATTTTCTTAATGAATTAAAAGATTTCGGTTTTTCATTCGGGAAGGGTCAAATGAAATCTAGAAAGAGAAAAAATGTTTCTGTTGAAACCTTTCACAATTTGAGGAAGACGAGTATATTTTTTTATTTTCCTTATTGGTAAACCAATTTGTTACATAATTACTTATACATAATGCACATTGAAAAGAATATATGTGAATTTTTTTTTCGAAACTTATAATCGTTAAGGGAAAGACAAAGGATGATTTACGGTCTTGGCATGACTTGGTGGATTAGGGCATCAGAACAGAATGGTATCATGTGCATATTAGTGAAAATAAATGAAAGGTTCCATGTGCTTCTTATGTGACGACACCTATGAAGAAAACAATTTCTGGAAGTATTAGAGACTATTATAGTTCCTGTTGGATATTCATGTAACATATCTAAATAGGTCAACAAAAGAGAGTTGAAGCTAAAATCATTGAAGACTTATGATTATCACGTTCTTCTAAATGAGTTGATTCCAATAGCAATCCATCATATTTTGTCCAATAATGTAAGGGTGACTGTTATTAGGTTGTGACATTTGTTTATAGATCTTTGTGCTAAGAATTATTCCAAGTTGTTCTTGAAAAAAATGTTGACAGATGCCCCATTAATTTTGTGTGAGTTGGAGAAAATATTTCCTCCGTCATTTTTCACATGCATACTGCATCTGACTATCCATATTCCCACTGAAATACTTCTCGGGGGACCTAATTCATTTCATTGGATTTATCCAACTGAATGAAATATGTATATTTTAAATTCTTAGGTTTGAAATAAAAATCATCCCGAAGGTTCTATGTCAAATGGTACCTTGGCTCAAGAATGTATGGATTTCTACTCAATGTATTTTTCTGATCTTACTACAAGAATGAACGGATGAATGAGAAATGAAGAAGAACAATATGAGCCAATTGAACCCAGTTTTTTCATCACTTCCTCAAATAAGAGGAATTCCTTGATCATATACATTAAATACATTAAGCCTTGAAGAGCAGGAGATGGCACATCACACAGTTTTGTTCAACTGTGATTTTTTCGATGACTACATCATGTATCTAAATTTAATATTAATGACTTACATATATATCTGCTAAAGTATTCATATTTTTTATCTATAGGGATCATAAAAAAATTATAAATAGAAATCATCGTTCTTTATCTTTGAGAAGGGGGGAGACTTTTCATAGCAAATAGTTTTCTACTTGGTTATAATTGAAGGTAAAAATATTACTCTTTAAAATAATTAAATAAATATTTAATTAAGTTTAATATTCATTTTTATTTTAGGTATTGAGTTTTCCTTCTGACTCTATCTCTGAGGAAATAAGAGCTTTGGATTTTGGTCTAAATATCGTGGTTCATGACTGTAAATAAATTGTTATCAATGGGTGAAAATTTACTTTCACTGAATGAGCAATGAAAATGAGAACACAACATGATGGTGTTATGGTTACTTCCACAAAAGATTGTTATGGCAATGCATCAGATAGTAGACCGTCATTTAAAAATGTGGTTTATTATGTAGTTGTTGAAAAAATAATAATGTTGGATTATTACTCTCATGGAAGAATCACAATGATGAAATTCCATTGGATTGATTCGATGACGAGACAAGGCACATCTATTGATGATTGTGGATTTCAAGTAATTAATATGACCCGCACTCTTGCTACCGAAGAACCATAGGTATTGGCATAAATGGAAAAACATGTTTTTTATGTCAATGACCAACTTTGACCTGAATTTGGTGTCCTAGTTGACATAATTCCAAGATGTATTTTTGATGATGGTGATGATGGAATTGACATCATCCCTACTACCATTGGAACCAATCCATTTATTTATTTTGATGAATCCAATAGCTCAATTGTCAGAGTAGACTGTGAATGTAAAGTTGCAGTGGGAAATATATAAAATCATCCATTCATGTTCTCAATTCTTTTGGTTAACCTAAAGTTGGGTTGTTATGGTTGGTTCTATTCAAATTGATTTAATATTGAAACCTGCATCATCTACCTAAGCTAAAGAAATTAAATTTTTCCTTATTTTTGACAATTACTTTTCCACTTATGAATCTAGTAGAATCAATGTTCCATTAATTTATTAGACTGATGACACATATTAAATAGTCATCCTACTAAAAATTTAATTTCTTCATTACAACTTGTATGATTTATTGACATCATTATATATTTTTTCAAGCTCACCTAAAACAATGGTTGGTTAAATTATCCATGAATTCCTCTATTACCTCTCATTTATTTTGTTTTTTGGGTTACACATTAGTTATCCTTTTCTATTTACTTCCATATTTTTTTTCAAATGTTGGAAATGAACCCAATTGACGAGAGGAGATGAAAACAGATTATAGATAACAATCGTCCCATGACCAAGATGGGCATTCCATCACTAGTTCCTGCAGTGAGTATTTTATTTCAAATGTATATATTTAAATTATATATAATGTCATGTGAATAATTTTTTTAAAACATTTTTTTAGGATACATCTATTAGGCTACAGTTATTTGAGGAGAATCCAAGTAGTGGTCCCAGTATTGGGGGTGTTCATACGAGGGGGTGGTACGGGAGCTAGACCATCTGGTCGGCGTACACAATTAGACCCTGCCCCTCCCACTGACATACCACCCATCCCACATTCTGATCTCAGTGTGTCATTAGGGACACACGGGATATTTAGGCCTCCCATGTTTTCACCACCATTTAAATCTGACCCTCCTCACCCATATGTATCATATCTGATGATGATTCCACTCCCCATCCAGCATTTGTCCATCCATCCCTATCATATTCTTTTACTACTTCTTCGATCTCTTTGGGATTTTATATTCCTTCTTCTTCGACTACTGCTCTACCAGAGTCTGTTCCTAAGGAGCATACATTGGGAACCACTCCATCTATACAAGGTGTTCCTTCAGTTTTTGCAGATCCAGCAGCACTCATTGATCAGAATAACATAGGTATACTTATAAAACCCTAAAAAATTGTTACACCATTATTTATTTTCATTATAACATGTATTGATAAAATATTTATTTTTCTTTCATAAAAGATACATCTAATGATAGGAGGCGGGGGCAGGGGCATAAACGCATGTGTTCAGTGTGGAACTGACGTAGATAGTTAATGGTGGAATACAATGAAGAGAGTCCGATGATTGAAAAATCAGCGCAGTAATGTCAGAGTTTTTTTTTGAGACACTTTGAAAATACTCTGACATCATTCCTGTTAGCCCGCTCTCATGGAGACAGCTGCCAAATAAAGTGAAGGAAAAAATCATAGGCAGAGATATGGGTAAAAAAAATCAGTTGTATTTATTGTAATATATTAAATTTTGTATTTATATGATTAATATTTTGGTTTCAGCTGCAGTTTAATTTCCCTGATGGTGATGGCGCACGACCAGAACGTCTAAAGGATTTAGGGGAGCTTTAGAGAGCTTATAAGCATGATTTGTACATTGGATGGCGTGATAGAGTGGGTACAGAGTTGGAGTCAGTCCCTATTGTGGATGATTGTCCATTAGAATAGTACCGAAAGATGATTACTCATTGGGCGACTAGCCGATTTATGGTATTAATCAAATTAGAAGTATTTAAATGAAAATTTTCATGTTTTTCGTTAATACTAATTATTTAATTTTATTTAGGATGAATTAGGAAGAAATAAAACAACATTGATGCTAAAAAATACATCAACACATTGGGACATACTACGATTCCAAATAATGAGAGATAGTTGTTATGACAGTTTATAATCTTTCATTATGACTTGAACTTTCTATTTCTTCCCCCATAATTTATTCGATTGCTAGTGTTGTTATATAATTTTTGTTATGCAATTACTATTTTTTTGGTATCATATTTTTACTTTTGGTTTCCTATATTCAATTTCATTGTAGAGGCATAAATAGAATGTAGAAGGATGTGTGCCTTGAGAAAAACTATTTTGCTTCATTAGAAATAGGAAAGATGGAAGTGATGTCAATGAACCAACTCAGTAGCAGATTGTAAGTTTTACGTTGTAGATTTAAAATTTTAATATCTATTTTTTAACATAATAATCTATTTATATTTGTAAAAGGATACTTTAGAGGCCCTTGATACCCAAATCCTAACAATTTTGGGCCAAACGATCACTTACATCAGGCGTTGGGAGATTAGCACCTTGGTAGAGTACGTTGTCGGCCAGGGAAGAGTATAGTTCTGACGAGGTATTGGCCCTCATCAGGTTCTATTTGTAGTGCCACCGAGTTGTAGTAGGTTAAGGCACAGGAAGAACAGGCTGAAAAAAAAGACACAGAGACAGTAGCACTGTCTGCTATGGCAAACACTGCATTTATGAAACTGATGGAAGCTTTACATCCAACACTTTGACCAAAGGCTGGCACTGCTTGTGAGGACTATATATCATCGATGCGTTTTATATATGGTGCACTAGGTGGCCTTTCTAGTAGTGGTCAAGATGTTGGTAAGGAGGAGGTCGAGGAGGAGGAGGAGGGCAATGAGGAGGTCGAGGCTGAGTAAGTGGGTGAGGAGGGCGGGGACGATGATGGGGATGACGATGTGGGTGAGGGTGAGGGTGAATATGGTGGTGATGAAAGTGATGGTGATGAGGGATAGATAGATCCGTTACATTTTTGAATGATATTACTAACCTTTTATGTTTATTGATTTGTGGTTCCTCAATATATTTTTTATTAGGGAGGTCACATTATATTTATTTTTTTATCTATAACTAATAAAAGTTCATTTGATGATTTTTTGTGGCATCCCCCTATTTTAATGAAATTTTAATTTTTTAGTGGAATTTATAAAATTAGTGGTCTGATTAGAAGTTGATATAATGAAATTATTTTTTTAATATTGAAATTTTATTCATAGAAAATAAGTAAATACTATCCCATGAACCCGGGACAGCCCCCCCCCCCCAGACAGCCCCACGGACAGTCCCCCCACCCTCCTCCCTGGACCCCGGACAGCCCCCCGGATAGCTCCTCGGACAGCCCCCTAGACATCCCCCTAGAGAGCCCCTCGAGCATCCCCCCCACCCCCACCCTCCTCCTTGGACCCCAGAAAGCCCCCCAGACACCCCCCCCCCCCCCCCCGATAGCCCCCCCGGACAGCCCCCGGAAAAACCCCCCACCCTCCTCCCTGGACCCCAGACAGCTCCCCAGATAGCTCCTCAGACAGATCCCCAGATATCCCTCTTAGATAGCCCCTCAGACAGCCACCCCACCCACCTCCCTGGACCCCGGACAGCCCCCCAAACAGCCCCGCCAGACAACTCCTCGGACAACCCCCCTAACAGTCCCTCACCCTCCTCCCTTGACCCTAGAGAGCCCCCCCACCCTCCTCCTACCATGAATAACCCCCACCACATATATCCTCATCCTCCATTGGGTACCTCACACAACTTTGTATCACCGACATCATCACACCAATCACTACATCATAATGTCACTGAGCCCAATCTATGCTCTCTTCAAGATTCACCCTAAATCCCAATCAAATTAACATTTCATTACTATTACTTCAGTACCAATCACCGACCACCTACATTGATTCTGAAGGAAATCGTACTCTTAATTTGGTGTCTCATATCACAATCTACGCTCTCTTAAAGATTCACCCTAAATCCCAACGAAAAAGAGGGTTTTAGAGGATCGGAAGAAGATGAGAGAAGAGAGAAAACTTAAATTGAAAAGAGGAAGCAAGGAGATGGTTAGACTCACCCAGATCATAAATCTGCACATGACAGCACACAAAACACCCAAGTAACATGTATGAGTAAACCCCTCCTCAATCTGAGGCACGGTGTGGCTGGTACCACTCAAAGTGGCACACTTTTATTTGAAATGGACAACATTTTAAGTGAAAACAACAACTGGAATACGGAAAATTGAACAAACCCATTCATATTCTGTTGATACTTTAGGATAAGGATCCATGGGTCATTTGTGACATGTATGAGTCAACCTTGCCTCAATCTGACGCACGGTGTGGCCAGTACCACTCGAAGTGCCTCACTTTTATTTGAAATAGACAAAATTTTAAGAGAAAACGACAAATTGCATACGTAAAACCGACCAAACGCATTCGTATTATGTTTATACTTTACGAAAACGATCCATGGGTCATTTGTGATGTGTATAAGTCAACCTTGCCTCAATCTGAGGCATGGTGTGACCGATACCACTAAAAGTGTCTCACTTTTATTTTAAATGGATAATATTTTTTGTGAAAACAACAACTTTCATTTGGAAAACTGACCAAACGCATTTTGTTTATGTTGATACTTTAGGAAAAGGATACATGGGTAATTTGTGATGTGTAAAAGTCAACCCGGCCTCAATCCGAAGCATGGTGTGGCCGGTACCACTCAAAGTGTCTCACTTTTATTTGAAATGGAAAAAATTTTAAGTGA
This sequence comes from Viscum album, assembly GCA_963277665.1. Lineage (NCBI taxonomy): Eukaryota > Viridiplantae > Streptophyta > Magnoliopsida > Santalales > Viscaceae > Viscum > Viscum album. Next base: position 792,013,616 of record OY728166.1, read on the forward strand.
AAGAACAACTAGCATATTGAAAACTGACCCAAACACATTTGGATTCTATTGATACTTTTGGAAAAGGATCAATGGTCCATTTTTTATGTGTACGAGTAAACCCCACCTTAATCTGAGGCACATTGTGGTCGGTACCACTCAAAGTGTATCACTTTTATTCGAAATTGATACTCTTTTATGTGAAAACAACTGGCATATAGAAAACTGAACAAACATATTATGATTATGTTGATACTTTATAGCAACGATCCATGGGTCATTTTTGACGTGTACGAGTTAACCTCGCCTCAATATAAAGCACGATGTGGCTAGTACCATTCAAATTGTCTCACTTTTATTTGAAATGAAAAACATTTTAGGTGAAAACAACAACTGGCATACAGAAAACTGACCAAATGCATTCAGATTCTATTGATATAATAGCATAGCAATCCATGGGTCATTTGTGATGTTTACGATTCAACCCCTCCTCAATCCATGGCATGGTGTGGCCGATACCACTCAAAGTTTCTCACTTTTATTTTAAATTGAAAAAATTTTAAGTGAAAACAACAACTGGCATACGGAAAACCGACCAAACGCATTCGGATTACATTGATAATTTAGTAAAACGATCCATGGGTCATTTGTGACATACAAAAGTCAACCTTGACTCAATCTAAGGAATGGTGTGTCGGGTACCACTCAAAGTGTATCACTTTTATTTTAAATGGACAACATTTTAAGTGAAAACAACAACTAACATACAGAAAACCAACCAAACTGATTCGGATTGTTTTGATACTTTAGAAAAATTATCCATGGGTCATTTATAACATGTACGAGTCAACCCTACATCAATTAGAGGAATGGTGGGGCTGGTGCCACTCAAAGGGTCTCACTTTTATTTTAAATGGACAACATTTTAAGTTTAAAAAAAACTGGCATACAGAAAATAGACCAAACACATTCTGATTCTATTGATACTTTAGGAAAATTATCCATTAGACATTGATGATGTGTACGAGTGAACCCCGCATCAATCCGATGCATAGTGTGGCCGGTACAACTCAAAGTGTCGTTATTTTGTTTAAAATGGATACACTTTTAAGTAAAAACAACTGGCATGCAGAAAACTGACCAGATGCATTCAGATTGTATTGATACATTAGGACAATGATACATGGGTCATATGTGACGTGTATGAGTCAACCTCGCCTCAATCCGAGGCATGGTGTGGCCGGTATCACTTGAAGTGACTGTCTTTTGTTAAAAATGGACAACATTATATGTGAAAACAATTGGCATATGAAAAACTGACCAATCATATTCGGATTTTTCTAATAATTTAACAGAAGGATCCATGGTCTAGCCTCACACAATCCACTTCTCAAGTGAAAAACTCCTACCCCTATTCTAAAACACATGACATTTAATACGCCAATCCCATCCTCAAACAGTGGGTTCTAGGACCAAACCAAAGTCCCTTTGGGAACCCAATACCAAAGACATAATTGAATATTCATACCCATTACCCAAAATGTGGACTAATCTCACATCACACCCAGGAGACCAAACTACATTTACCCACATACACCCTTGTTCCAATTGAAAAGTCTATGAAAAAAATGTAGGCTATTCTGGTAACCCATATCATATGTTGAGATTGTCCAATGTTTCCCACGAACACATCAAGAACCATTTATACATGGATACATAGTCATTAGAGGAATATAAACATCCTTGTGATTCCTACAACTCATCTTATGTATAAGCACATGACCACTACCATTGTATATATTATGGGTATCATGATCCTTGTCTACTCTACCCATGTTTTTCTGTTGGTTTTAAGAAAGTCAACCCAAGACCATGAGTAAACATCCCATGTCCTTCCTATAACATGTAGTCATTTTATATTGTGTGTATTGTTATTTTGGTTTGAGTGTGGAGTGAATTCTAAATTTTGAATACTGTTATGGGTGTTATTGCTTTTCAATTATAAATTTCTAAAATCTGGATTTATTGGATTCTTTCTGTATTGGTAATGAATTCTAAATTTTTAATATTGTAATATGTATTGGATTCTGTATGTATTGGATTTTAATTTTTTATTGGTGTTATGGGTGTTATTGCATTTCAATTATGGATTTATTGTATTGTGGATGTATTGGATTCTGAATTTTTCTCTTGTGTTGTGTTTTGAGTGAGGAATGAATTTTAAATTTCTAAATATATGAATTCTAGATGAATTTTAAACATCCCATGTAAGATTTTGTAATTTTGATGTGTATGTGTTCATGCAGGTCATTGAGAGCTGCAGGTTGCTGGCTGCTGTGGAGCTCCAGGGCTGTTGGTTACTGTGGAGCTGCAATAGATATATACCAACAGTTTTCAAAACCGTTGGTATGGCATTTTGATGAATATTACACCAACTGTTTTGTTATAACTATTGGTATAAACTTGTACCATCGGTTTTAAAAACTATAGGAATATGCTTTGGATGAATATTGTACACTATATACCAACGGTTTAGAACTGTTGGTATAAGGGTTACATATACCAATGGTTTGTGAAACTGTTGGTATAACTCTTACATTAACACCTATACCAATGTTTTACACAGAACTAATTGTATAAGCCTTTACTAACGGCTTACTTGGCCAAAGTTTGGGAAACTATTGGTATATAATATACTAACAGTTTCCAGGCCTTTAACAACGGTTCAGAACCGTTGGTAAAGGGTAGAATTCGAGTAGTGAATCTTAATTCTAATGAGGCATATATATTAGAATCAATTCAATAATATGTTTTACATGTGAAAGATGATCCTTCACCTGAATTTTTTTAATTATTGAATTAATTCAAAGACATATTTTTTATGCTGGTGATTATGAAATCAACACATTCCCTACTACAAATGGTCCCGATTAATTTATTATTTATGATGAATCTAATTGTTCAATTGTAAGGGTTGATTTTGAACTTGATGTTTTAGAGGGAAATATATAGATTCATCCATATGTGTTCCCATTTCCTTTGGTTTAGCTCAACTAGGGTTCTTATGGTTGGTACTATTAAAATTATTGAACTATTTAATTCAAATATTTTGTTTTTAACCAAACCTTCTTGTACATTTTACATATATACTGGTTTCTATTTTCATTGATTTTAATAGTATAATATTTAATTGAACTATATCACATCCTACCAATCCAAATAAAATTGAAAAAAATAAATCATATAAAAAGATTAATTGAGTTGAAACATATTAAACTAATTAGAATGAGTATAAAAAATGAATCATGGGAAGACAGAATTATGATCCAACTACCTAACCCGTAAAATATACAAATCAATTAATAATTTGACCAAAATGTACAAAATCGTATGAAAAAATTGAATGGGATAAAATTGAAAATAGAAGAAAACTGTAATATAACCATGATAAACATGCTCATTTAAGCGTACTGATTTTTGTTTGATTTGTATCTTAGGTTATGATATTAATACCACTATATATAAAATTCTTTTCTTATGTCAGTGTGCATCCTTCATTTTTTTGACAATTTCAATTCCTCAATTAAGTGATGTCACATATTATCTATTTTCTAGATTACACATTAGTAATGAATTTATAATAAATTCCATATTTTCATTAAAATACAGTAAATAAATAATTAAGATATCTGAAGGAAAAGGATGATATACAATAATCGGCAAATGCGAGGGTTGGGAATACATGTGTTTTTTCGTTTTTTGGGATTTTTCAATCAAATATATATCAATAATATATAATTTAATGTGATTAATTTAGTTTTAAATCTAAATTTGGACCCACATCTTTAGTTATAGTCATTCTCAAATGATCCCAATGATACTAGTCTTCAGTTATATGATATGTGTGGTGATACTAGGGCTATGGGTGTCACTCAACATACTCGAGCACACCATGTCCCATCTTATAACATAACATCAAGAACATCGATTATACAATAACATCATTAGAGAAATCTAGATATTTAGGCCAAATATTTTTTTCCAATGATTTTCATATGATCCTCACATATCTTTCCCTTATCAACTAATGGATCGTACTATCTGTCCATGTTTCAAATTTTTTACAAATGTCTATTTCATATTTGTTTCCTTATACATCCTTCTCCCTAAGCTTCAACATTCATGATCCTTCTACTTCTACTCCTAAATATTTTGGGGCTCTAGTGTAGACATTGGGTTCAAAGACTTCTATATGGGATGACATTTTATCAAAATATATGGATCCAATGGAACACATAGATCAGACTTCCTCGGGTATATTTATGGAAACCGAATAAAATTTTTTAACCATAATTTTTTTTATAATATAAATTTATATAATTTTTAATTATTTTATATAATATCTAGATCATCACCTAAGGGGAATCAGTTTCACCTCAAAACATTACCATATTTTCCATTTAGAATATATTTTTTATTCTTAGAGCTTACAATTCACACATCACCATGTTGAAGCCAATCTATATTTAGTCATGTTTTTCACTTTTAATTACATTATGACACAAATTCAGAACTAATACCGTGAATTTATATCTTATATATCAAAAAATATATATTTACATTCACCCAATATATTTTATAATCATAAGAGAAGAACAAAACCAATATTAAACATAAATTCATTATTTTTATAAAAGCACATTTACCAACTTTTAATGGATAATTTATTTAAAATAAAATTATTATTATATCTATATATTATATTTGAAAAAATAAATAGCTTATATTGAAGTAGAATATATAAAATTACTTTGGTATAAATTTTTGTATTTGTATGATAAGTTTAATGCTTTGATGAATAGTTATAAAATAATGCATTTTAATTGAACATAGATTCTTTGTCTATATAATTTATAGTTTTTAATCACATTTTTTATTTTTTTTAAATATAATAAGATCAATTTTATTATAGTTACTTCAATGTATGTCACCGGAATCAGTTTGAAATTAAATATGAATATAAACACATTATAATCTTTTGTATGTTTTCACATTAAAAACCAGTTTTCTAGTTTCTTCAAAGGGTATTAATTTTAATTAATTTCTAAAAAATATGTGTTTTTAATATTGAAAAATAGTATCCATATTTTGAATCAATTATTCCATATTATTTCTATAAGTTTAATTTATTTTTGGGCGTATTAATTTTAAAATTAGTTATATTTTAACATCCTTGGATACGTGTAAATAAGGTAATAATGGGTAACAAAAATTTTATAAAGACAATAAGATAACACTAACACTTGGAATAATTTCTATAGATGAATATTCCTTGACTAAATGAATCCTTGGGAAATAACTATAACCATTTCAGGGCACATGGATGAGATTATAAAATTTATAATATTATATTCAATAAAAATTCAATTTTGGTGCACTTTTTTTATTAAGAAGTGAAATATGTTTAATGTGGGGTTATATTGGGGATTTTATAAAATATAAATAGTATTTTAAAATATAAAATTTTAAAAAAATTATAATTGTTTTTATTTTTAGAGAATAATAAATTTAATTTAATTCTTACACAATGATGAAGTAGTAATTTCATAATTAATGTAAATACCATTTCAGTGATACTAAAATACTAAAATAGTTTTAATTTTATATTATTATTTTCATCCAAATCATTTTTAGATGACTATGTAATGTTCTTTTTTGTTTTATAAGTATTGGATTTAATTCAACTTTTTGTTAATGATATTTTGAACAAAATCATATAATGAATTGTGTCAAAATCGACATTATTGATATTTTAAAATTAATTTGATTGTATTAATTGATATAAAATTTATGAAAAACTATATTTTTTCCACCTGGTTGGGATAAGATTTATAATTCAATTAATGACCCATTTATATGTATTATTTTATTCTATAGTAATTATATTAAACCTCAATTTATATATTAAATGATATCAATGTAAGATTTAAAATGGTAGGAAAATGGTTAATTAATAATTGACTGAAAATTAACATTTTTATTATCAAAACACTTTTGAGGGAAAAGTGAGAAACAATGATGTCCATCATACAACCACATAACAACCATAATAGAAAATAACCTAGAACAAACTACAGGATTAGCTTCTCTCTAGCAACTACACCTTGACCACAAGCCTTCACCAAAGCATGACCCTTCAGCTTGTAATCCCATAAAGAAGTGTAGGGGCACAGAACTGATGGAAAATCTATTCCCTCTCATCAAAAAATCCAAATGGTATGATTTGATGAATACATCAGGATCCGATCCCCATTTAGATCAGATCCAAGTAGAGTTATGGTTTTGTAGCACCAAACTCTGCATCAAATATAAACAGAAAGATGAACAAATGCAAACAGCGTTCGTACTAGAAATCCGCTCAAACTAACCAACCTAAACCACCACAATAAATAGAGTCATTATAGAGAAACATGAGATTACCAGAATATGCTTCCCTAAACAATTTCCAAGACAAAGTGGAAACCTGATTGAATGATACCTCCATCATCATCTTGTCAGACTTAGAAGACAACTGGTCTCAGTCCTGTATGTACTCCTCAATGATGATCATCCCTTTATTTATGGACCTTACTAGAATTAGGTCATATTTGTCAATCCATGAGTATTTATCCTCATTGAGAGACACTCTTACAGACCTCCCCATCATTCTAGTTGCTTCCTCTTCAATTTCATTAAGCAAAAACACCTGATTGATCACTTTTTGTTTATAACATAAAAGAAAATACAATGGTGGATTGCCTGGGTCCCCTGGTCCCTGATGTCTTAGATTATCAATCACTCGCTTCTTTTTATTTACTTTTTTTAATAGAGAGTCTATAATGGAGGTGGAAAAGAGGATTAATACATCCTCTAAAACTCTTATTGTTATTCAGGCTTGAAGATTCATCTACTAAATGTTTGGGTTCACTTCCCTTATATTCCTTCATACAGACCCTGCCTCCTTAAACTGGGTTAGATGGATCATATCTTAGAACCACCTCTAATAGATCTTCAAAATTGATTCTCAATTGTATCGAGGTTCAGATCAATGAATATGAACCCTCTATTCTCACAACTCTAGTCAGATAGGATGAATCTATATTAGACCCCTTCTTACCCTTACACAGATCACAACAAAATGACCATAACACCTCAGCGAACGAAGCAGCAGAAACAACCTCCCTACCACCCACCATAAATTACATGCCTGCTTTGCTCCCACTCCCCTGGTTTTCCACTTTATTAGCCTCATTCTAGCACTCTAGATTACCCTTCCACACATGATGATTTGAAGGACCATCCATGTCCTCCTCAGCCTGCTAAACACCTTAGACACCTTTTGTATAACCTGAAGTACCAAAGCCTTCTTCCCTATATCAGTACCAAGAAAAACCTCAATAGACGCAATGCAGTCTACTGGAACCACCTCAACAGCCTCATTTCAATCAACATTTTCAAGTAATTACCCCTCCACCGACCACAATTACTGAGGTTCATGACCTCTACTATCTATTAATGTTTCCATCTGTTCCAAGCAAGCCACCCCACATACCTCTAAAACGTTACAAATACCTATATCCTCCATAATTTTCGTATAATGAGATCCCCAGTGAAAAAACTCCATCGAGTGACCTGGACACTTGAATACAGAGAAAAAAACATTGGCAACACCCTTTCCAACCATCGTTGAAGACCCCCTTCAAAAAACATCTAAAGAGTTCCCCAACAGCATGTAGTTATAATAAAAATACTTCTAGTTCTCATATATCAAATGGTTATTTCACATGTACTCCTCACTGAATGTAATAAATACATAATAAAAAAGGATCTCTAGACACATCAACTTCTACACAAACCCATGGATTTACATTGTGACATACTGACTCTGTGTGACTTTTTGATGATTAAAATCTACTTATCTGATTGTCATTAATTATCATAACATAAGGATTTTGAAATGGTAAAAGAAGGTTAGAGAGACTAACCCAAACCGTAACAAGAGGGGAATTACACTTCATGTGGAACTCAATCAACCAGTGAAACAAGAAGAATTGAATCCCATTGAATCTATTAGGGGCACTCAACTAGGCACTGATGAAGTCCTCCTATAATGAAAATCTAACCATGATATGATGGTTGTCAAGTAATCCCACTGTTTCCCTCTCTTTATAATCCCATGAATTGAAGAAGAACATATATAGTGAATCAACCAAAGGTATCCACTTCTTAAACCAAGAAACCAAAGTGTGTTTTAAAATCATGAAGGTTTTGTGATCATTGATGTCAAAATTTGGAGATTTGGGAAACCATTAATGAGATCTGGTACTTTATTGAATAAAGAGGCCTTCCAAAAAGGAGGAATGAATTTTGGTTTTTTAAGGGACAGAAAAAAGGCTCTTATTTCCTATTGGATGTCAAATAACCCTCCCCCGATGGGGGGGGGGGTCAGCCCTATTTCCACCATCGTCACCGAGAGGATAAGAGCATCAGTCTAGTTTTACCGAGAAAGTTCGGGTAAATTTCAAACTATAAGGGTAAAAATATAGCCTAAACATGTATAAAAATTATTTTTTGAGAGGATTTAGACTCATCCATATAATATATTATAAAATATTCACTTTTTATCCATTGGTAATATATAAATAAATTATAATCATTTAATATTTTTAGAGTTACTAGATGGGTCCCTCACCTCAATTATAAAACTGAGAATCCTTCTTCACTTCCTCAAACCTCATTGAGAATAATAGATCAACCAAACCCTATCCAAATAAGCTAAAACAATACCTACCATAATCCTATAATCCTCATAATGTTCAAAAATTAATTTAAATAAAGCTTTTGGTATGAGGAAAAATGAGTTACCCAAATAAGTGGTAATGTTCTTCATTGATCACATTAGTTTTATTTATTACTTAATCTTTAATATATTTATATTACATGGTGATATAGTAACACCAGTTTCCCAAATACATAACAGTTTTTTTATGTTATGGGTTTGAACAACAACTATAGGTAATGAATATGACCTTCATGTATGGAAAACTACTGCCTCACGAAAGGATGTCATTCGTTTTTCTTTTACAATTGCTCATGGTTATTCATTATGATAGAAATAATTTTTTTATGATATATATATATATATGATTTTTATGTTTTATTAATACTATATGATTTTTATATAACACATAATTTCATGAATTCCATTTTGTATAAATAAAATAACATCATTTGTGGATGTGGCGACTACTACTTCATCAAAGCGATGTGATTTGTTCATTCTATACATGGAACATATAAAGAATGGTTTTATTACAAATTTGGGATATATATGACATAGATTTTATAATTCAATTTTAATATAAATATATATCATTTATTTAACATTATTTTAATATAGTAACGAAATTAATGTAGTGTTTATGCGTACTTACAACCTACCATCTCTGTTAAAATTGAATTTCATTTCCTATATCACAATTTTATTGATTATATATATATATATATATATATATAATATTATTTTTCAATCATGGTTAAATTCTTTTGATGATAAAATTATTATCTATGTAATAGGAACAACAAATAACAAGTAAAACTATACTGGGAAACTATGGAAATTAACACCCGAAATAGTGAAAATGATAAATGATTATTAACAAATATAGGATAATGTAATATAATATGATCATATTCAATATGATATATATGAATAAATTTATGATATAAATTAATAGAAATATTTAAAACGTTATATAGGATGTCAAATCATGAACAACTAAAAAGGAAGTGTTGGGTAAGTGATCTTTGTCCCAATTTAATTTCTATATGACACATAACCTATACCACACAAGTGTTTTTGGGTGGTGTATATACCGCCAATAAATGTATTTTTTGAGAATTATTATGAATATAATGGTATTTTAAAATACATATATTTTTCTTTCATTCATGGAAATATGATTATATAAATTATAAATTTATAAGTATTTATTTCACAATCTCAACGTTACTCATATTGTTTTTGTTTAAATCTGTAATGGGGGATATTTATCTTTTATGTTAGTGTTTTATAGAAATAATTTTTAATTTAATTTTTACAATTATCCAATTATTTTTAATGATTTTTTTAATAATTTTTTAATTTTACAAAAAAAATTAAAGGAATATTCCTATTGTTTTCCTAAATAAGGTAATTTAGGACTTTTATAACAAAATTAAAAAAGATTGTTTTTAACTTATACAACATGAACAGAATTTCCCACTGTCATGATTCTCTAATGTTTTGATGGTTACATTAAATCCTTAATAGGTTTTTTTTAAAAGGGAGTATTTTTCCTTCATAAATGTATGGCCTTTTAAATACATTATTACAAATTGGTAATAGATTTTGTCTCAATATCATTTTATTTTAGAATATTGCAATGTTATCCACCAAGATTATTTTATATGGTGTAAATACTACCATTTAAAAGGTTATATCATGACTATCAAAAATTTCATGATATTATAAGTTTAATATAATGTTATTCTTTCTTATGGATTATGATTCAAATGTTTTGAAGTGTTATGGGACACATTGTAATATTTAATGGTCATTTACCTCAAGAATGATTTTAATGATATATTAATAATATTTCCACTCATCAGTGTCAAAAACCCTTATTGTTAATTATTATGCACTGGGTACTTTTTTTGTAAAACCTTATTATTTATTCAATAATGATATTTGATAAAGGATATTAATTAACAATTAAATTGGTTAATCGATAAGAGGAATACTTTGGACTAGAAATGCAGGGTGGTCCTAGACATTATATACCCCCAGTGCATCTATAGGTTCACATTAGAAAATTATGTTGTCCAAATAAAATGGGTTTCTATGTGTGGTTTTATATCATCTTTTGGATGGTTTTTATGGTATTGGTTTTCATGTTCCTCAAACATGACATCCAATAATTATTAATTTCCTTCATAGATATTTTAGTTGTTATTAATATTTTCACGGATATTTCCAAATGATAAAATCTATGGTCAAAATTAGATTTTATTTTATTGAATAAATGGTATGTGTTTTAGTTATTTACATTTCAATATTGATTATTCATTATATAAAAATTTAAATGGAATTTTTTATCTATTTTTTACCATTCCATGTTGATTTACTCTGATCAATTGTTTATTTATTCAACTTTACATTCCATTCCATACCATTTGAAATCACCCGTATTATGTATCCTTTCCACCGGTTTGATGAGGAATCCTTTGAAAGAGATTCAAGGTTGTTGTGTTTTTAATTGTGTTATTATTTAAATTATTTCCCCAATGTGTTGTTGGTATCATATATTTATTATGGAATTCCAATACTACTAAATTGATCGATCCTTTCGGATTTTCATCCTTTTATTCATTCTAATGTAATAAAATAATGCACTAGCTCTAGGATTATGGGGTCCGGATACTATAGTTGGTATTAAAGGATGTTTAATAATAACCTTACATTAAGGATCATAATTGATTGTTTTAGTATGTGTGTAAGAGTTATTTCAGGAATAATTCCTTTTAAGTTTATATAAATATGTTTATAGGTTTTGATAATCATTAGGGTTTATATATTCTATAGTTTTAAGGTAATTATGGGTAATAATATTATAGGGAATAAAAAATCATAGATAAGAGATAAAATTTATTCTAAAAACATTTATATAATGTTGAATATATATTGGATATTTTTTTAGGATTTTTATCAAATTTATTCTAATTTAGATATGGTTTTATAAAAAGGATTACAAAAATAACAGGTGGCAACACATCGCTTCTTTTAAGTCCTCGATGTTTGAACCCACAACTGAAGGGTTATAAGGGTGTAGCTCCAACCACTATCATACTTGAAGTCCTAGTAATCACTAAACTTTTTTATTAGACAATTTAATGGAAAATGTTATTTTGATTTTAGAGAATTTTTTTTATCAAACATATACCTTGGGATTGGGAAATTCATCGGTGATTAAATGAGTAATGTTATTTTAGAATAAGTTCACGTTCTTGGGAAGCCTATATGATCATGGAAAAGTTATTTCTGTGATATTTTATTTGAGCATTAAAATTTGAATAATATATTTTTTTTATAATATATTATTTAATAGTGGATATATTGTGATTCAGGTAATATATGTAAATTATTATCATATCCTGAATATTATGTGATTTATGTAATTTAATTTTTGTATAAGATAGTTTGTTTGAATAATGTTATTTCGATGACTATATGAGAAAATAATTTTTATTTCTAGGTTTTAATAGTAGTCTAGAATATTTTTAGGAAGTATACTTATTTTCTAAATGGAATATGATGAAATTTGGTTATTATTGTTGAATTTTGGAGATTAATGTTTTCTTTTATCATTTAATGGTATATTATTTTTGGGGAATTATTTTATCATATCTGAACTATTATGATTTTGGTACACAAATAAGAGGAATATATTGTTATATTGTAGTGTATTTTTTTATCTATAGAAACTAATTGAAATTTTTCATGTAGGAAAAAGAATTCATCTTTAATACTCATCACTTAGAGAAAAAGAAGAATGTGTGGTGGAAATTTTTTAAAGGATGGATGGCTTCTTGTAAATTATGTAAAAATAATTATGTTCCTATTCTAGGATGTAAATGAATTCCATTAATCTAGGGGAATATTTTAAAAAATGTTCTTCATTAAATTTTCTTACTGTGAAATCAATGTCTTCTTTAACCCATCACAAATTTATTGTCTTGTGATGGTGGAATTTATGATGACCATGTCCTCTGTCATTCTCCATCCAAACATGATAGTTATAATTCAAATCCATATCATTGTTTTTACTAACATTATTCTATTATAAATCCTATTTTGGAAGTGACCTTCACATTTCCTTTTCCATCTTATTAAGAAAATGTGTAATTGAACATATTTTCGATGTTGGGTTTTCAATAATTTTTCATTTTCAAATATAAATTCCTATACTAAAAATATCTGGTTTAAATATAAAAAACCATTTAATTAAGGTGGGGTGAATTTATCACCCAAATACTCTACCATAAATTCATTTTAGAATATATATTATTTTTGTGATAACTTACAACACACACAACCTGAGGATTGAACAACACACTATATAGTCAGGATTTTTAGAGTCAACTAAATTCTAAAACAAATAGGGAATTTTTATGTTAATTTTATATTTTGTATATCCAGTCAAATATTTAGACATTAATCCAATATATTTGATATGCATAAAATAAGAACAAACCCAACATTACATCTAAAAACTTATAATTTTATAAAAGAAAATTTTCCACCTTTTAATGGAAAACCAATATTATATATAATATTGAAATTTTTATACATTCTATTTGATAAAATAAATTTATTTTTGAAATTGGAAATTAAAACATTAATTCTATTGATGTTTTAGTATTTTTCTGATAAGTTTCATGTTTTGATGAATAATGATCAAATATAACATTTTAATTGACTGAAAAATTCTTTTTATTAAAGGATTAATGGGTGGCCACAACATACTACACAACCAAGCATTCAAGGAGGGTGAAAATGATTTAAAACAAGGAAATCCCCTTGAACAAAGGACATATAATCTGATGGATGGGAGCCTATGCTATCATAAACAATGAGCATCTCCTCTTGCCTGCCAACCCGTGAAAGTGGATCATCCACAAAGTTAGCCTCCCTCCAACAGTGCTTAAAAATTAACCCAGAATCAGTTGTAATCACACATTTGCGAATGAAAAACACTAGGTCCCAGGGCGGTTCATAAATACCTTTCACCGATCTGACCAGGACTTCCGAGTCTGAATCCACTTCATCAACCTGAAAACCCGCCCTTTGAAAAACATTGATCCCTGTGAGAAGCACCCGAACCTCTACACCCAAGGATCTTCCCATGCTGAAGTATGAATAGAAGGCCACCAACACTGATCCACAAGAATCTCGCAACATCCCACCGCCTCTCATAATCCCATTTATCAGAGACCCATCCACATTCAGTTTGACACCACTCATCGTTGTGAGCCATATGATCCATCGGCCTTCGTATATTCCATGCCTTTTTTGAACATTTGGCTAGGATTGTACTAGAATATACTGGATCCCTTTTAATAGTGGGCCCAACTCAAATAGAAGAGCTTTCAATCGGACCCATAGGAAAGTAGGAGGCTTCCCATCGCCCAGCTGAGAAAGGTTCTGAGCCTCCCAGATGACCCAGCATATGGAAGAAAGAATGACACGCTTAAATTACCTTCAAAGGACCTTCCGTCAAGACCTTGAAACCAAGATTCCAGAAAATCATGGAGGGAGGGTAGAGTCTGCTCAATCTGCGGAGAAGGAGAGAAATGCGACCAAAGAAATAATGGACATTCACTCTTAAAAAAGAGGTGCACCCCAAATTTGGCCTGAGGATTCCTACAGCAAAAGCAACGAGAGGCCAGTTGAACTCCCTTTCTCTGGATGTAATCCTCCATAGGAAGCACACTGTTAATGATGAACGAAACTAGTAGGTTCATTTTTAGTGGAATCTCATTGCACCAATACTTCGACCACGCGTCAAAAACCGGCTCCCCCTAAACCGGCTTCCTGTAATCCAGAACAAACAACAACCCTGAACTTGACCCAGCAAAACAACACTTGTCTTTTTCCTCATTAAAGGAAATATACTTATAAAGCTTCTTCTGCTCCCGATTCAGAACAGATTGAATAAGATTCGGATGCTCTGATCCTTCCTTGAAGGTAATATCAGGAGTCGTATGCCCAGGAAAAAATAGTCTTTCTTCTGACCAATTATCTTTCCAAAAACTGATGATGCCTTTCCCAATAATCCACCTAGATGATCCCTGCAGTTCATCCATACATGAGCACATCTGCTTTGCCAGTGCCATCAGTGGTGGCTTGCAGGAATTGGAAACCCCCTTGCACCCTATACCAAATTCTGAAGAAAGAGGCCCACAGATAATTGTCAGCAATAATCTCCCACGCCATCTTTTCATGCAATCCCTCTATGGTCTCAGTAATGTCTCGTAACCCAGCACTGCCCTCTTCAACCTGCTTTGGTAAGCAAGACCATGTGTAACACCCGAGATTTTTATGAGTAATATTTTTTTTTCATCAAAATAATCTTTCACTACACACTTTCTTGGCTTACTTTACACGCAATCACGACCTTCCTCGATAGCTTGCGTCGTATGCAATACCGAGTTTCACTAAACAACGATATGCTATTAAAATATTATTAAAACTAGCCGTTATGAATAGTAATAACCACTTTTTAAAATTTTATAAATTTTATTTTTCAAAATGGACTTCATTTTTGGATTCGGAATATCGAAATTAGCCTAGGGTGAAATTTTGGTATTTTTCTGAAAACATTAAATTTTTTATGAATAGTGAAACCACTAAGTGGTAGGTTAAAAACTGAATTTTGCATAAAACTTAATTTTACCGCTTCTGTGAATGGAATTTAGAAAATCTGACAGACATGGTTAATATCAAGGACTAAAATGTGGTTCAATGAGATGAAAATAATTTTCGGTGAATAGTAACTTTTTACTTTTTTTTACCACGGTTAATAGTAAATAGAGTAACTAAGGGTAAATATGATATTACTATTACCCTAACACATGTCCTAATTCTATTGGATAAGTGTAATTCGACCAAAAACAACCTTATGAATATAATATGACCATTTAGGTCCACTTGGATTAGATTATGACATTTAATATTATTTTATTTAATGAATAGTTAAAATAGTTAAAATCAAAGTTTAATAACTAAAACATATTTAATATGGGGTTATACATAAGCTAAATTCGACTATAAATATTCATTAGAAATCTAAAACGATTTCCTACATAATGATATTTTATTTATAATTTTTATACTTTAAATAATTTAATTTATGTATGACACAATGATGATGTAGTAATTAGCCTTTTAAGGAAATGTTAACTTAATTGATGTTATAAATGCTCAAATAAATGTAATTTGATACTTTTTATGAATTACAATAATTTTCTAGGTTACTATGATATATTAGTGTTGATTTAATCAACTTGGTTCGAACATATAATTCTGTTAAAACTTTCACAAAAATCATATATCAAATAGTGTCAAAATTGACACAAAATAGTTTTTAAATCAAATATTATATTATTAATTGTTATTTTATTCCTAAAAATCTAACATTCGTCCAAATGACTTAGATAAGGATATATATATTAATAATAAACAACTTGGGGTTCGTTTGGCATGTTATAGTAAGTGTATTAACCATATAGTGTAAGAAAACAAAAAGTCACGGTAAAAGTTAAATTATTTAACTTAGAGTTAAATCTAATTGATAAGGTCAAAATAATAACCTAAACTTTTCTAAATCTTATTGGTTGATAGGATTTCGACCCATCCCCACTTTAGCTTCGAAATAAGACCCTTTGGAACCATTATAAACCGATTTTGACTTTAATATAAAATAATATTTTGAGATATTCCTAAGGTGCCCCTCTCCTCCCTTATAAAAGGGCACCTCCTCCCCCTCCTCACACCAATTTGAGCACTCAATCCTGGCCAACCCCTGACATTTTCTCCTCTCCACTTCCCTAGAATAATCCTAGAGGTCCTGGTCTTCTTCAAAGACCAATCTTAGTTTCCTAAGTGGAGGATTCAAAGTGGCGTTCCAAAGAAGAGGTAATATCCATTACCGATCTTTTCAATTTCTTTCTTCTTCAACTTCTTCTTCTTTAGTTGTTTCATGATAAAGTAATGACACCAGTATTACTTACATACTGATACGTTATTATAAATATGAAACAACCCTAATTCACCTTCTATCCATCCTACGGAAAAATGAAATCACCGCGCGTGCGTACGTACGGAATACCATCTCCACGCCGTGGTGTAATCTATTTTCCACCATCACCTTACAAGGATGGGTATAATGGTGTAATGAGTAACTATTTATGATTATTATAAATTAATATTGATACTGAAATAATATATATATACTCCAATACAATTCCACGATCATAGGAACGATATCATCACTCGTGCGTACGTACGGAATACCGTCTCCACGATGTGATACGACTCGTTCTACATAATCGCCATTACATAGTAATTATATATATGAATTGAATGAATAAATATGATATATGTTACACTAATACCATTCTGGATATAAGGTATCTATAACCTTAAAAGAAGAATAAGAATTTATTCGGCAAAACACGCATAAGAACAAAAGGCAATAAAGACCCGAGTAACAAGTAACAATGAAATATTACTAACAAGAAGCTGAGAATATGACCATATATGATATCATATCAATATGTATGATTCTGGAATAAGTAAATAACATTATTTAAACCATTATACAGGAGCTTCAGAAACGTACAAAGCAAATCGGACCTAAGGTAAGGGAAATATCACAATCTCATTTTTATCCAAGATTGTTTATTCGTAAGTATTTACTGGGGTGTATTTTATCATCCACATCCATGTTTCGTCAATATGTAATATTATTTCCATCCACCTACAATTTTTTAAATCCATTTTTACCCTTCGGTGAGTTTTTAGTAATATGTATGAAAGGAATCTTTTGTCGTTTTTCGTACGAGGTACTTTTTGACTTTTCCGACAAAAGTACAAAGAATGTTTTTTTTAACTTATACGGCATGAATGGATTTTTAAAACATTATTTCCAAGAAACTTCCTTTACAAGTTTTCAAGTTTATTTTTAATCAAATTCTTTTATTTTAAAGTCGTATGACATGTTATGAAATAAAAAATGTTTTTGAAGTAGAAAGGATATTTTCCTCAAGAATGGAGTTCAAGTATTTTATCAAAATTATTTTCCATCTAAGATAATAAAAGGGTTCTGTTTTTATCCCTATTATTACATTGGTTGGATTATGTTGTTATGGAAATATTTTTATGAATTCCTTTATCTTATATGAATTGTTTTATGATTTCATGTTGTTTAAGAATCCCATTTTTATTACATGGGTTACGCTATGATGTATGGTTTATGATTATGTGGCACACATAAGAAAGAATTCATTATAATATGGGTGGGACCTATATCTCCCTCCAATGCATTGGGTAAAGATTTTATATCTCATGAGATAGACATGGCTGGAATGGTAGGTTATACTGGTTCAGTGAAACAGGACTGGAACGAGGGTGACTCGGTTCAGAAAGGGACTCTGTCCACTAAGATAGTCTTGGAAATGAGTCATGACTAAAAAGAAATGATGTTCCATGATTATGTGTTCCTGCCACAAAGTTTCAAGTTTCATGTTATAATTATGGGGATCTCATTTTCACTTATATGATTTATTCCATGTTAAGATATTATGATCTCTCTTGCAGGTTATGATTTTCAAAAAGATATGATATGATTTTTATTTCCTTTATTTTCCCTTGCGGAGCATTTGAGCTCACCTTTTTATGTTTTCTTTTCCCCAGGTCAGGAAGAAGGATATTAAGTAGAATATGCTAAACGGGACCCTAGATATGATGAAATAAATGGGAGACACTGTAGAAGATTTATGAACCAGTTGTTTATGTTTCCTAGTTTCTAATGACACTATACCTATACGGTCCTTTGTGGTTTTCTCATATGTTGTAATAAGGGTTCTTCAATTTTGAAGTATTAACAATGTATGTAAAGTATGGTTCGTTATAGTTGGTATCAGAGGAAAGGTATAGTCAACCTTTGGAAACTAGGATGTGAAAGCCTTAGTAAGAACCCTAAGGATAAGTCTAAGAATAGAACACAATCATAGTGTTTTAGAAATGGCCATGAATACCCTAGGATAAGACCTTAAGTGTGAAATTTTATCCTTGATTATGTGGTTTTCCTATTATAATTAGTGTTTCTCACACTATTCTTCTTGGTTTTAGTCAATGGCTGGAACCCGAAGGAACCGTGTTAATGCGGAATGCGATGGGAAATGCAATGATTGTCCCCCTGAGCAACCAAACGATATGGGAGCTGGAATGAAAAATCTTGTAGCCATGCTCACACAACTTTCTCAAGCTATGAATCATGCAGGACTTCCAAACGAGCAAAGGAAGGAGCAACATTCTGTGGAATCCTTCATGAGGCAGCGTCCACCTTCTTTCAGTGGGTTTACTGATCCATTAGTTGCTGAACAATGGATTAGTACTGGTGAAAAGATATTTTCAGTTCTTCAATGTTCTGAACATGATAAAGTCATCCTAGCAGTGTATCGTTTGGAAGGAGATGCTGATCAATGGTGGAATCTTATTAAGTATACAAGGCAAAGGGATGAAATTGAGTCTATGGAATGGGACGAGTTCAAGAACTTATTTTTTAATAAGTACTTCCCTCGTATTCTCCGAACAAAGATGGAGAAAGAGTTTTTTGAACTGAAGCAAAGGGATGATGAATCTATTGGTACCTATGAAGCAAATTTTACAAGACTTGCAAGGTACGCTTCTGGTATTATTATCCAACCTGAGAGTAAGATCGATCAATTCTTTAGTGGCTTAAAACCAATTCTTCGAAGGGCGTTAGCCATAAGGGACTTCAATAGCTACAGGAAAATCGTTCGATGTGCTCTCAAAGTCGAGATGGAGATTGGGGTAACCCATCAGTCATATGGGATTGATAAGAAGAGGAAAATGGAATTCAAAGGAAAATATAAAGAGCACACTGAAAATAAGATGAGCTTTCCCTTATGCTCAAAGTGTGGAAAGAAACATGGAGGGAGTTGTCTTAAAGGGACAAGTAAATGTTTCAAATGTGGAAAGGAAGGTCATCGGGCATTTGAATGCCGCGATAATGGGAAGAAGATGTCTAATGATGCAAACAAAGGAAGGGATACACAGAATGAACCTACTACACTTCAATGTTTCAAGTGCAAGGAGATGGGGCATTATGCCAATCAATGCCCAAATCCAAGGGTTGATGATGATGGTCGACGTCAACAAAATCTTAAGGCTAAAGAAAAAGGAAAGTCACATGCAATTTCTATCAGCGATGTGGAGTACGATAACGATGTGGTGAAAGGTACACTTACCATCCACTCTAAAGTAGCAAATGTTTTATTTGATTCTGGATCCACCCACTCTTTTATTTCTGAAGAATTTTTTAAGGGTATCATTGTATTACCTCAACAATTAGATGTTGAGTTATCTGTGACAACACCTCAAGGGACTCTAAACTAAGGACATTAATCGCTATGAAATGACGGGATTCCAAACTAAGGGGCACATCAATCATACAAGGGGGTATAAATACACATAACCATATTACCATATCATGATACTCCTAATGAAAAACAATAACTAGTGTCATAAACTATCTAAAGAAAAATAAAAATACACCTAAAGTATCAAAGAATTCATCCTAGGTTACTCCCACACCCAAACCCATGAACACCAAGCGTCAAAAATAAATGAGAACTAATTAGGTATAAACTTATAAAAAGATACCTAAAGTGGGGAAATGTTTTATAATCCATTATATAAAAGGAATCCCAGTTTTTGAAATTTAGAACAAGCCTCTCACTAAAGAAATGTATAAGTAAAGAAGTGGATTCTCCAAAAATGATGATCCTCCCCTAACTGTCCAATGGAAGAGAAAACACAAAGTACTATACTAATTTTGGCAAGGTCAGAGAATTTCTCATTTGATACATGACCATATCAAAAAATATTCATATGTGTCCAAAATATCCACATAAATGGTAGGTCATCAGAGATGTTGGATAGGAAGATCGAATGTACCCAGACTACCCACATATGCAACACAAGACTGGATATCACTTGAATGAAATTGGAATTATAGGGTATGGAGATGACTTACCACTACATTAATGTTTCCCCATTTCAATAGTGTAATATTAATTAACAGCACATATGATAATCAAATCATCTTCCATCATTGGTTCACATGATAAGAATACATAAATAACTATGGGCATAAAACAATTCCTAAAATGTCGATAAACCAGACTAAAACACTAATAAACACATTTCTATTATAATTACACTAGAAAATAACCACAAATTATTTGAATCATTGGGATCCAACATTGAAATGAAAGTACCTAATATAGTGAAACATTCAAAAAATTCATTTACTAACTAATCATCCTGGTGGATTCTGAGATACTTCATTTCCTTATGAATTCCCACTTCATCAGGATAACAATATTAAATGAAGTCATAGTTTAAATTTTCAAAAGATGGATCCTGGAATGGTTGGGAATTAGAATTGATATTCCACTACTCAAACCTATTCCATTGAACAAAGGAATGGTATACCTAACTCTATAGGATTCGTGAATTTGTAGCAAGACGAATTTTCTTCAACCTTGTCTACCACTCAATCGACTCTCACAAACCTCAGTCACTATACAATACAATAGGATATTGGTTCCAGAATAGTCATGTGTAATCCATGTGCTAAAAATAACATGGATCCCCCACTCTATTATGATTTTGGGTAGAGCTAGAGGATAGGATGCCAACACATTGATCATCGGGACAATCAATTATGATATTTCCTTCTTTACTCTGTTGTTTGTTCCTATGGGCATCACTGTAGACATTAACACAAAAAACCCAATCATGTTACTTTTAAAATAATCACACACAAAAATAACCCCAAAAAACCCAATCCAAAAAATATATGAAACACCTCTAAGAATCCATATAAGATAATGAAAACCCAATGCAAACCAAAGTGATGTCACAAACTAGTTTTTGAAACATTAATCAAAATCCTTAGAAACATTTCAAATGTTAATTACATAAAATTATTTATATTCATTTCTATAAAAACTATATAATTTCAAAAACATTTTATATAGTTTAAAACATTTTTTATGTATTCATCTCAATCAACCCAGAGCATATTTTTCTAAAAAAACTCAATGTACCAAGGCATAAAAGTTTTCTATTAAATGACTTTCAAATGAAACTAAACCTCATGTACACATATTAAAACATGTAAAATCAAACATATTAATGGATAAAACTTATAATGGAGGGGAAAACATGATTTTTCAATATTCCCCACTATACACAGTTTGGCCAAATGGTTTCTATGACCATGCACCAATTCTGAGTGTTACACTGGAAGTAATTTAGTGTTTTTTCATGGGTTGCGGATGGTTTTTATGATTTGGTTTCCTTACCCATTTACCCCATAGATTCATTCCAAATTATATATATAATGATGAATTTCTCAAGACCTCTCTCAGGGTTTTCATATAAGTCAATGTGATGTCACTCTTCTCTAATGAAAATCAAGAAAAATACAAATTAAATCCAATAATAAGAGAAAAACCCTCAACCACCCATGTAATCTTGAGAACTATCATAATGAAAAGTAGACTATGTACTTCCCCATACCCACCACTGTATTTCTGGTAGTTGTAGATCCTTTATACCACTAACCCCAGATAATGATAAGGTCAATATAGAAAACCTAGGACCCTTCCTAGAATATATAGGCCATGATTCTATTTCTTAATGAACCAAATCTAAATTCCATCAAAATCGGTAACCAAACTAGCCCACCACATACCTTAGTAGCATCCCTAAACCACCTTGGATTATAAAACATGTCATGGGTATAAAAGGTAACCATTGATGTAACACCCGAGACTTTTATGAGAAATATTTTGTTTTTATGTTATATAAATCATCGAAGGAATCTTTCGCTACACGCAATCGCGACCTTCCTCGATAGCGTGTGTAGTACGCAATACCGAGTTCCACTAAACAACGATATATTTTTATAATATTAAAAACTAGCCGTTATGAATAGTATTAACTGAATTTTAAATTTTAAATCATTATTATTCACCTTACTCATTTTCTAGAACATGGTAAGAGAACAAAATAATTTTTTTTGGGTAAAATAAGTATTTATAAAAAATGCAGTTTTGCCACCTTTTGATGGCGCACCCACATTAAATCTAGTTTTTAACACGTTTATAAGTTTAATTTGAAAAAATAAAATTCTTATTTTGAATCAAGATATAAAAATTTGCTTTGGATAAATTTTTGATATTTTTCTGAAAACTTTCATATTTTGATGAATAGTAAAAATATGCTAATTTTTAATTAAAAACAACTTTTTTCATTGAGATAACTTATATGGTTAAATTATAATATTGAATGGTTTTAAAGTATAGATAGAATATATTTTTACCATTTAATATAATGTATTTCATTAGCATTAATTTTACATTTAATTCATAGGTAAAAACGTTTCAATCTTTGGCAATGTTTTAACTTCTAAAACCCATTTTCTTAACAATGGGATTTATTTTAAATTAATTACTTCAACTTATATGTTTTGAATTTTTAAAAATGGATTCCATATTCAGAATCAGTGGGTTCAAATTATGTTAATAGGCTACTTTTTATTTTTTAGGCATTATAAATAGTAACCACGGTAAATTTTATTTACCATAGTTAAAGGTAAATCCAGTAATTAAGGGTAAATATAAGATTATAAAATTACCCTAAAACCTTCCAAAATCCTATTGGATGACTAAAAGTATACCCATATCACCTAAGGGTCGGATTAGAATCATTTAATAGACTTTTTTCCATGAAAATAATTTAATTATTATTAAAACCAAAGAATGTGACAACATGTCACTTTCTGAAATATTATAAGTATAATAATTTTAATTTGGTGATAAACTTAATGAAACTTCAAAAATGAATAGTCTCCAAAAATTTAATACAATTATCTACATCATAGGAATGTATTTAGCATTTTTAGGGATTAAATAATTATCATTAATTATGACACAATAGTGATGTTGAAATTATTTTATTAATTAAAATACCAAATAAATGGTTTTACAAATATTAAAATGATTATTATATGCACTATTTAATGTGATCCACTACTTTTATAGATACATATGACATTTTTTTAATCTATTAATGCTTTTATTTCGAACATATCCTCTGTATATATTTTATTTAAATTCAAATAAATGAATAGTGTCAAAATTGACACTTGTTATTTTATAAAAATAACATATTATAAAATTGTTTAAAAATCACAAAAATATTTAAAAATTATAAATTAAATTTTATATGGTCTAAAATGTCATAAAGTGTAAAATTATGGAAAATTAACAACACATATGTAATTATTAATAATAATTTAAAATTTAGAATATTATTAATACAAATAAAATTAAATTGATAAATAAGGATAAATCAAGTTGATAATGTTCCAAATAAATTCCTAACATGTCTAAATTTTATTGGTTGATGAGATTTCAACCCTATCTCATCTAATCTTCGGATATGAGTGATTTTTGGAGGTTTTTAAGTGGGGTTAGATTTATTATAAATTAATATTTTTATGATTTCCAAAGGTGCCCCTCTCATCCCTTATAAAAGGGCACCTCCTCCCTCTCATCCTCACACCACTTTGAGCCTTAAAGCTCGGCCATCCCCTGACAATATCTCCTCTCCACTTCCCTAGAATCATCCTAGAGGTTCTGGTCTTCTTCAAAGACCAACCCTAGTGCCATAAGAGGAGGTTAAGAAGAGGCGCGTCAAAAAGAGGTAATATCCATTACCGATCCTTTCCAAATTCTTTCTTCTTAAACTTCTTCTTCTTTAGTTGTTTCATTATTATGTAATAACATCAGTATCACTCATATAATGATATGTTATTATAAGTATGAAACAACCCTATATCAACATCTATCCATCCTACGGAAAATGAAATCACTGTGCGTGCGTACATACGGAATACCGTCTCTACGCCGTGGTGTAATCTATTTTCCCCCACCACATTACTTGGATGGGTATAATGGTGTAAATAATTATTATATATGATTATTGTAAAGTGATATTGATTCTAAAATAGTATACATACACTCCAAGACAATTCCACGATCATGGGAACGATATCATCGCTCGTGCGTACGTACGGAATACCGTCTCCACGATGTGATGTGATTCGTTCTACATGATCTTCATTGCATAATTATTATATAAATGAATTGAATGAATAAATATGATATATAGTACATTAATACCATTCTGTAAATGATGTATCTATAACCTTAAGAGAAGAATAAGAATTTATTCGACAAAACACGCATAAGAACAAAAAGTTATAAACACCCGAATAACAAGTAGCAATGAAATATTACTACTAAGAAGCTAATAATATGACCATATATGATATCATAACAATAATTATGATTCTATAATAAGTCAATAACATTATTTAAATCATTATATAGGAGGTTCGGACACTTACGAGGCAAATCGGACCTAAGGTAAGGGAAATATCACAATCTCATTTTTATCCGAGATTGTTTATACATTGGTATTTACTGGGGTGTATTTTATCATCCACATCCATGTTTACTCAATATTTAATATTATATCCATCCACCTACAATTGTTTAAATCCATTTTTACCCTTTGGTGAGTTTATAATAAAAGATATGAAATGAATCTTTTGTCGTTTTTCGTACGAGGTACTTTTTGACTTTTCCGACAAAAGTACGAGAAGAATATTTTTTTTAACTTATACGACATGAATGGATTTTTAAAACATTATTTCCAAGAAGCTTCCTTTACAAGTTTTCAAGTTTATTTTTAATCAACTTCTTTTAGTTTAAAATTGTAATACATGTTAAGAAAGGAAAATGTTTTTGAAGTAGAAAGGATATTCTCCTCAAGAATGGAGTTCAAGTGTTTTATCAAAATTATTTTCCATCTAAGATAATATAGGGTTCTATTTCTATCCCTATTATTAAATTGATTTGATAATTTTTTGATGGAAATATTTTTATGAATTCCTTTATCTTATATGAATTGTTTTATGAAGTCATGATGTTTAAGATTACCATTTTTATTACATGGGTTACGCTATGATGTATGGTTTATGATTTTGTGGCACACATAAGAATGGTATCATTATAATATGGGTGGGACCTATATCTCCCTCCAATTCATTGGGTAAAGATTTTATATCTCATGAGATAGACATGGATGGAACGGCAGGTTAAACCGGTTTAGTGAAACAGGACTGAAACGAGGAGTGAAATCGGTTCAGAAATGGACTTTGTCCACTAAGATAGTCTTGGCAATGAGTCTTGACTAACAAGAAATGATTATGTATGATTATGTGTGTATGCCACAAAGTTTCATGTTTTAAGTTATGATTATTGGGAATACATTTCACTACTATGATTTATCCCATGTTATGAAATTACGATTTCTTTTGCAGGTTAAGATTTCCAAAAGTTAGGTTCTTATGATTTGATTGATATTTTTTTTGTTTACCCTTACTGAGAATTTGAGCTCACCCTTTTGTATGTTTTATTTCCCCAGGTCAAGAAGAAGGTTATTAAGTAAGATATGCCAAAAAGTGACTCTAGATATGATGAAATAAATGGGAGGCAAAGTAGATTCTTCATGAACCAGTTGTTTATGTTTCCCGGTTTCTAAAGACGCTATACCTATATGGTCCTTTCCTGGTTTTGTTATATGTTGTAATAAGTGTGCTTCAATTTTTAAGTAATAACAATATATGTAAAGTATGGGTCGTTATAGTTGGTATCAGAGGAAAGGTATAGTCAACCTTTGGAAACTAGGATGTGAATGCCTTAGTAAGAATCCTAAGGATAAGTCTAAGCATAGAACACAATCTTAGTGTTTTAGAAATGGCCATGAACAACCTATGATAAGACCTCAAGTGTGAAATTTTATTCTTGATTATGTGGTTTGCCTATTATATTTAGTGATGCTCACACTATTCTTCTTGGTTTTAGTCAATGGCTGGAACCCGAAGGAACCGTGTTAATGCGGAATGCGACGGGCAATGCAATGATTGTCCCCCTGAACAACTAAACGTTATGGGAGATGGAATGAAAAATCTTGTATCCATGCTCACACAACTTTCTCAAGCTATGAATCTTGCAGGACATCCAAACTAGCAAAGGAAGGAGTAACATTCTGTTGAATCCTTCATGAGGCAGCGTCCACCTTCATTCAGCGGGTCTACTGATCCATTAATTGCTGAATAATGGATTAGTACTACTGAAAAGATATTTTCAGTTCTTCAATGTTCTGAACCTGATAAAGTCATCCTAGCAGTGTATCATTTGGAATGAGATACTGATCAATGGTGAAATCTTATTAAGAATACGAGGCAAAGGGATGAAATTGAGTCCATGGAATGGGACGAGTTCAAGAACTTATTTTTCAATAAGTACTCCCTCGTATTCTCTGAACAAAGATGGAGAAAGAGTTTCTTGAACTGAAGCAAAAGGATGATGAATCTGTTGGTACCTATGAAGCAAATTTTACAAGACTTGCAAGGTACGCTTCTGGTATTATTATCCAACCGGAGAGTAAGATCGATCGATTCTTTAGTGGCTTAAAACCAAGTCTTCGAAGGGTGTTAGCCAAAAGGGACTTCAATAGCTACGAGGAAATCGTTCGATGTGCTCTCAATGTCGAGATGGAGATTGGAGTAACCCATCAGTCATATGGTTTTGATAAGAAGAGGAAAATGGAATTCAAAGGAAAATATAAAGAGCACACTAAAAAAAGATGAGTGTTCCCTTATGCTCAAAGTGCGGAAAGAAATATGGAGGGAGTTTTCTTAAAGGGAGAAGTAAATGTTTCAAATGTGGAAAGGAAGGTCATCGGGCATTTGAATGCCGCAATGATGGGAAGAAGATGTCTAATAATGCAAGTAAAGGATGGGATACACAGAATGAACCTACTACACTTCAATGTTTCATGTGGAAGGAGATGGGGCATTATGCCAATCAATGCCCAAATCCAAGGGTTGATGATGATGGTCGACGTCAACAAACTCTTAAGGATAAAGACAAAGGAAAGTCACATGCAATTTCTATCAGCGACGTGGAGTACGATAATAATGTGGTGAAAGGTACACTTACCATCCACTCTAATGTAGAAAATGTTTTATTTGATTCTGGATCCACCCACTCCTTTATTTCTGAAGAATTTTCTAAGGATATCACTGTATTACCTCAACAATTAGATGTTGAGTTAGCTGTGACAACCCCTAATGGCACAACAGTCGCATCAAAAGTTTATAATTCTTCTCCGATTGAAGTTTGTGGGAAAGTGCTTCCTATAAATCTTGTGATCCTTCATATAGTTTAATTTGATGTGATTCGAGGCATGGATTGGCTTTCTTTATATGGAGCTCATATCAATTTCCAAAGAAGGGAAGTCACATTTTATATTCCAGATCAATCTATGATCGTCTATCGATGCAAGGATGAACCTAACCTTCCAGTGGAAATTTCTTCTATCTTATGGGTCTTGATTCCACTTAATGAAGGTTATTTATCCCAAATGGTTGGTGAGAAACTCACAATTAAGAATATGCCCATTGTACGGGAGTTTGATGATGTCTTTCCAGATGAATTTCCGGGTCTTCCACAAAATCGTGAAGTTGATTTTTCAATAGAACTCGTACCGGGTGATTTTCCTATTTCAAATACACCTTATACAATGGCCCCAATTGGGTCGCAGGAATTGAAGAAGCAACTCCAAGAGAATATTGATAAAGGATTCATACGCCCTAGTGCGTCACCTTGGGGAGAACCTGTTCTATTTGTTAAGAAGAAAGATGGATCAATGAGACTCTGTATAGATTATCGAGAACTTAACAAGATCACTATCAAGAACAAATATCTTCTCCCATGCATTGATGAATTATTTGACCAACTACGAGGAGCTCAATACTTTTCCAAGATTGATCTTTATTCAGGGTATCACCAATTAAGGGTCAAAAGGGAGGATATACCAAGACGGCTTTCTGTACAAGGTAAGGACACTATGAATTTATAGTGTTGCCATTTGGTCTTACTAATTCCCCTGCTATATTCATGGATCTGATGAATATATTCTTTAGAGACTATCTTGATCAGTTTGTGGTAGTCTTTATAGACAATATTCTTGTATATTCAAAGAGCAAGGAAGAGCGTGAAAACCACTTGAGAATTATATTGATGACCCTGAGAAAGGAGAAGCTTTATGCTAAATTTACCAAGTGTGAATTTTGGCTTCAAAGAGTTTCATTTTTGGGTCACATAATCTCAAAAGAGGGGATATCTGTGGATCCAGCAAAAACAGAGGTTATTGAAAGATGGTCGAGACCAACAACAGTAACTGAGATCCGAAGTTTTCTTGGTTTGGCTGGATATTATCGACGTTTTGTGAATGATTTTTCACGATTATCTAATCCACTCACCAAGTTGACTCGGAAAGGGGTCAAGTTTGTCTGGATGGAGGAATGTGAAGAGAATTTCAAGGAGTTGAAAAGAAGTTTATCCAGTTCACCTATTCTCACACTGCCTTTTAGTGGAGAAAGGTTTGTGATCTACAGTGATGCATCCAAGAAGGGATTGGGGTGTGTTCTTATGAAAAATGATATGGGTATAGCTTATGCCTCACGACAGTTGAAAATCCATGATCAAAATTACCCAACTCATGATTTGGAGTTAGCTGCGGTAATCTTTGCATTAATGATCTGGAGGCATTACCTTTATGGTGAAAGGTGTGATATTTATACTCATCATAAAAGTTTAAAGTATATTTTCACACAAAAGGAGCTGAATATGCGCCAAAGAAGATGGTTGGAGTTGATTAAGGATTATGACAGCTCAATTCATTACCTCCCTGGGAAAGAAAACAAGGTGGAAGATGCATTAAGTCGACAAGACCATGCTAGTTTATCCATGATGAGGATCACAAATGATCCAATATTTATGGATTTACAAAGGATGGATCTTGGAATTATAATGGAAGAGGTAAAATCCTATCTTTCTCAAATGAATGTTCAACCATCTATACATGTGAAGATTAAAGAGGCACAAAAAGAAGATGTCGAGTTACAAAAGAAGGTGAGAAATGTTCCTGAATTCAACCTTGATTGTGATGGGATAATAAAGTTCAAGAATCAGGTTTGTGTTCCTCCCATCCCCGAAGTAAAGAAGGAGCTATTGTATGAGGCTCATAGTTCTTCATTCTCTATTCATCCTGGAAGCACGAAGATGTATAGGGACATGAAAGACTACTTCTGGTGGGATGGAATGAAAAGAGATGTTGCTGCATATGCCTCTCGATGCTTGGTTTGTTAGAAAATTAAAGCTGAGAGACAGAAGTCTAAGGGAATGTTACAACCATTACCCATACCCGAATGGAAATGGGAAAACATCACTATGGACTTTGTCACAGAACTTCCTAAAACATCCAAAGGCAATAATGCTATCTAGGTCATAGTTGATTGTCTTACAAAGTCTGCACACTTCATTGCTATTAGAGAGGATTTCTCTCTGGATCAGCTTTCCAAGATATATGTAAAGGAAGTGTTAAGATTGCATGTAGTACCACTTTCTATTATATCTGATCGGGATCTGAGATTTACCTCGAAGTTCTGGCGAAGTCGTCAGCATACTCTCGATACAGAGTTCAGTTTCAGCACTGCTTATCATCCTCAAACAGACGGCCAGTCTGAGAGAACAATTCAAACTCTAGAAGATATGTTGTGATCTTTCTCTATGGATTTCAAGGTTGGTTGGGATCAACACCTACCTTTGGTGGAATGTTCTTATAATAATAGCTTTCACTCCAGTATTCAGATGGCTCCTTATGAAGCTCTCTATGGAAATAAATGTAGGACTCCAAATTGCTAGGATGATGTTGGGGAAAGAAATCTATTAGGACCTGATCTCGTTGATGAAATGGCAGAAAAGGTCAAATCTATTCAACAACACATAAGAGCAGCTCAGAGTCGACAGAAAAGTTATGCCAACAACCGAAGAAAAGACCTAGAGTTTGAAGTGGGTGATAAAGTGTTCTTACGAATATCTCCCTGGAAGAGGGTCATGAGATTTGGAAATAAGGGGAAGTTGAGCCCTAGATATATCAGTCCTTTCGAAATACTGGATCGTGTTGGGAAGGTAGCTTACCGATTGGCGCTTCCACCGAATCTCTCTCAAGTTCACGATGTGTTCCATGTATCTCTCCTGAGAAAGTACATACCTGATCCTTCACATGTACTCAGCTCAAAAGTTGTACCGCTGGAGAAAGATCTTTCTTATGAAGAACACCCGATAGAGATTCTGGATCATAGCGAAAAAGTCCTACGAAACAAGACCACTCGCTTGGTGAAAGTTTTATGGAGGAACCACCAATTAGGAGAAGCTGCATGGGAGCTTGAGGATATGATGAGGGAGAGATATCCTCATCTGTTTTTTACAAAGTGACGAATCTCGAGGGAGAAATTCATTTTAAGGGGGGTATAATGTAACACCCGAGACTTTTATGAGAAATATTTTGTATTTATGTTATATAAATCATCAAAGGAATCTTTCGCTACACGCAATCACGACCTTCCTCGATAGCGTGTGTAGTACGCAATACCGAGTTCCACTAAACAACGATATATTATTATAATATTATAAACTAGCCGTTATGAACAATTTTAACTGAATTTTAAATTTTACAACATTATTATTCATCTTACACATTTTCTAGAACATGGTAAGAGAATAAAATAAATTTTTTTTGGTTAAAATAAGTATTTATAAAAAAATGCAGTTTTGCCACCTTTTGATGGCGCACCCACATTAAATCTAGGTTTTAAGACATTTATAAGTTCAATTTGAAAAAATAAAATTATTATTTTGAATCAGGATATAAAAATTTACTTTGGATAAATTTTTGATATTTTTCTGAAAACTTTCATATTTTGATGAATAGTAAAAATACGCTAATTTTTAATTAAAAACAACTTTTTTCATTTAGATAATTTATATGGTTAAATTATAATATTGAATGTTTTTAAAGTATAGATAGAATATATTTTTACCATTTAATATAATGTATGTCATTAGCATTAATTTCACGTTGAACTCATAGGTAAAAACGTTTCAATCTTTGGCAATGTTTTAACTTCTAAAACCCATTTTCTTAACAACGGGATTTATTTTAAATTAATTACTGAAACTTATATGTTTTGAATTTTTAAAAATGGATTCCATATTCAGAATCAGTGGGTCCAAATTTTTTTAATAGGCTACTTTTTATTTTTTGGGCATTATGAATAGTAACCACGGTAAATTTTATTTACCATAGTTAAAGATAAATCGGGTAATTAAGGGTAAATATAAGATTATAAAAATACCCTAACACCTGCCGAAATCCTATTGGATGACTAAAAGTCGACCCATATCACCTAAGGGTCGGATTAGATTCATTTAATAGACTTTTTTCCATTAAAATAATTTAATTATTACTAAAACCAAAGAATGTGACAACATGTCACTTTCTTAAATCTTATAAGTATAATAATTTTAATTTGGTGATAAACTTTATGAAAATTCGAACATGAATAGTCTCCAGAAAGTTAATACAATTATCTACATCATAGGAATTTATTTAGAATTTTTAAGGATTAAATAATTATCATTAATTATGACACAATAGTGATGTTGAAATTATTTTATTAATTAAAATATCAAATAAATGGTTTTAAAAATATTAAAATGATTATTATATGCACTATTTAATGTGATCCACTAATTTTATAGATACATATAACATTTTATTAATCTATTAAAGCTTCTAGTTTGAACATATCCTCTATATATATTTTATTTAAATTCAAATAAATAAATAGTGTCAAAATTGACACTATTGTTATTTTATAAAAATAACATATTATAAATTTTTTTAAAAATTACAAAAATATTTAAAAATTATAAATTAAATTTTATATGGTCTAAAATGTCATAAAGTGTCAAATTATGGAAAATTCACAACACATATGTAATTATGAATAATAATTTAAAATTTAGAATATTATTACCACAAATAAAATTAAATTGATAAATACGGATAAATCAAGTTGATAATGTTTAAAATAAATTCCTAACATGACTAAATTTTATTGGTTGATGATATTAAGACCATATCTCATCTAATATTTGGATATGAGTCATTGTTGGAGGTTTTTAACTGGGGTTAGATTTATTATAAATTAATATTTTTAAGATTTCCAAAGGTGCCCCTCTCATCCCTTATAAAAGGGCACCTCCTCCATCTCATCCTCACACCACTTTGAGCCTTCAAACTCGGACAAACCCTGCCAATATCTCCTCTCCACTTCCGTAGAATCATCCTAGAGGTTCTTTTCTTCTTCAAAGACCAACCCTAGTGCCCTAAGAGGAGGTTAAGAAGAGGCGCGTCAAAAAGAGGTAATATCCATTACCGATCCTTTCCAAATTCTTTCTTCTTCAACTTCTTCTTCTTTAGTTGTTTCATTATGAAGTAATAACAATAGTATCACTCATATACTTATATGTTATTATAAGTATGAAACAACCCTATTTCAATATCTATCCATCCTACGGAAAATGAAATCACCGCGCGTGCGTACGTACGGAATACCGTCTCGACGCCGTGGTGTAATCTATTTTCCCCCACCAGCTTACTTGGATGGGTATAATGGTGTAAATAATTATTATATTTGATTATTGTAAAGTGATATTGATTCTGAAATAGTATACATACACTCCAATACAATTCCACGATCATGGGAACGATATCATCGCTCGTGCGTACGTACGGAATACCGTCTCCACGATGTGATGCGATTCGTTCTACATGATCTTCATTGCATAATGATAATATAAATGAATTGAATGCATAAATATGATATATAGTACATTAATACCATTCTGGAAATGATGTATCTATAACCTAAAGAGAAGAATAATAATTTATTCGACAAAACACGCATAAGAACAAAAAGTTATAAACACCCAAATAACAAGTAGCAATGAAATATTACTACTAAGAAGCTAAGAATATGACCATATATGATATCATAACAATAATTATGATTCTGGAATAAGTCAATAACATTATTTAAATCATTATACAGGAGGTTCGAACACTTACGAGGCAAATCGGACCTATGGTAAGGGAAATATCACAATCTCATTTTTATCCGAGATTGTTTATACTTTGGTATTTAATGGGGTGTATTTTATCATCCAGATGCATGTTTCCTCAATATGTAATATTATTTCCATCCACCTACATTTTTTTAAATCCATTTTTACCCTTTGGTGACTTTATAGTAAAATATATGAAAGGAATCTTTTGTCATTTTTCGTACGAGGTGCTTTTTGACTTTTCCGACAAAAGTACGAGAAGAATATTTTTTTTAACATATACGGCATGAATGTATTTTTAAAACATTATTTCCAAGAAGCTTCCTTTACAAGTTTTAAAGTTTATTTTTATTCAACTTCTTTTAGTTTAAAATTGTAAGACATGTTAAGAAAGGAAAATGTTTTTAAAGTAGAAAGGATATTTTCCTCAAGAATGGAGTTCAAGTGTTTTATCAAAATTATTTTCCATCTAAGATAATATAGGGTTTTGTTTGTATCCCTATTATTATATTGATTTGATTATTTTGTGATGGAAATATTTTTATGAATTCCTTTATCTTATATGAATTGTTTTATGAAGTCATGATGTTTAAGATTCTCATTTTTTTACATGGGTTATGCTATGATGTATGGTTTATGATTTTGTGGAACACAAAAGAATGGTATCATTATGAGATGGGTGGGACCTAAATATCCCTCCAATTCATTGGGTAAAGATTTTATATCTCATGAGATAGACATGGCTGGAACGGCAGGTTAAACCAGTTCAGTGAAACAGAACTGAAACGAGGAGTGAACTCGGTTCAGAAATGGATTTTGTCCACTAAGATAGTATTGGCAATGAGTATTGACAAACAAGAAATGATTCTATATGATTATGTGTTTATGCCACAAAGTTTCATGTTTTAAGTTATTATTATTGGGATTACATTTCACTACTATGATTTATCCCATTTTATGAAATTATGATTTCTTTTGCAGGTTAAGATTTCCAAAAGTTATATTCTTATGATTTGATTGATATTTTTTTTGTTTACCCTTACTGAGCATTTGAGCTCACCCTTTTGTATGTTTTATTTCCCCAGTTCAGGAAGAAGGTTATTAAGTAGGATATGCCAAAAAGGGACTCTAGATATGATGAAATAAATGGGAGGCAAATTAGATGCTTTATGGACCAGTTGTTTATGTTTCCCGGTTTCTAAAGACACTGTACCTATACGGTCCTTTCCTGGTTTTGTTATATGTTGTAATAAGTGTGCTTCAATTTTGAAGTAATAACAATATATGTAATGTATGGGTCGTTATAATTGATGTCTGGTTCGACTTCATGAATCCAAATAAATAAATTATCCAAACAAAACATAACCAAAATAGGAGATAACTATGAAATAAAAAAACACTATATATAGATAAGTATTTGATATAAATTTAAGACAATAAAATTGACGTTAAATGTAAATAAAATGGAAGGCCAAAGTAGATTAAACAAAACTCAATCAAACCGGTTCCTTGAAAACGATGGTCCTGTCACCATATTCATGTGACACTCAATTCACCCCATGATCATAATATCCAATAGCATACCATGTAATATTATATCATATCTAAATTGAAATAAAAATACTAAATGTACATGAAAAATACATAAAGAATAAATTCCCAAAATATTCGTATAAATGGGCTGATTCAATTCCAGTAGGATATGAACATATGTAAATTTCATTTATTTTATAATCGGAAAAAATTATGTATGTTTTAAAAAAAATAATGGTAAGGTTTGTTTTAATTTCCATTCCAAAACATTAGCATAAAAAATTAAGAAACATGATGTCCAATAAAATTTTCCAATTGTAAAACCACTTCACACAGATGTTGATTTTCTAAAGAACTTCAAATTTCAATGGAAACATCTACTTTATTTTTTAAAAATTACACTTTTCAAAATATAATTACACTCATTTTGAAATATTTCAAAATTATCATTCTAGGAAAACCTAATTTCAAATCCAATATACAAATTTTCCAAGAAAATCCTTCACTCACACAACTAAAAATTAAGAAAGGGGAAAGTAGAAATAATAATAAATCAACACCTTATACAATTAAAAATAATTCCCATAGGTGGATGGAACATACCTTTTCAACCTCAAGACTAAAACCATGAATGGATCAACACATCAAGAACATACATATGATAAAAAAATACACATGGAAACATATACATAAGTAATAATATATATACATAAAAAAGGAAACACCACAAAGAACAATGTCAAAACACTAGGCAGATATAGTTGGACCTTCTTCTGGTAGTATAGCAATCACGCATCTATCAACTAAATAATTATAACTAGTATCATTAGTGAAAATCCAACTAGCCAGTTGTTATATACAATTATAGTGGAAAAGAATGTTTTAAAACTCAACTATCCCAATAATTTCCCAATACTTCCCACATAGTATCCTTACATTCCTCAAGTTATAGTAATAGTGGTGGGGCATAGGAAAACAAGGTCATCATAATTTAATAATACGTCACTTAGAAAATATATTAATCACATCCATCCCTCCTTACACACCCCTCAATGTGATCCCAAACCAATAATCACATTATGAATTAAAATAAAAAATACAACACATTGATAAGAATATACATCATCAATAACATAAGGGTCCAAATAAGGGTATCGTCAACATCACAATACAATGTTCCTAACAGACCATCACTTTACACATATAACATATACCTTTGAAAATTCCATTTTTAAAAAATTTGGAAACCAATAAATATTTGAAAAGAATGTGAAACTATCAAAAATGAAAAACAATCAACCAAATGAAACCCAAATCACACTTTATAATAAAACAGTACCACATTTTAAAATAATGGTAATAATTCAATAATAAAAATTGAAACCAAAATTGAAAACCCCTCTTGGTTTAAACCCCAATTAACAAGTTATTTTCTTCTTGAAAACCATATTTTTCATTTTCTCAAACATTAGAATGAATCATATACCCATTACCATCAAAAACCATTTTAAACATGGAATTCCACCCATTTTCCATATAAAAATCAACAATTTTTAAGAAAACATTTAACCAACCAAACAAAGATAAACCATAAAATAATTATCTAGATTATACATGTGTTTAAAATATCATGAATTAAATGATGTCTAAAATAAAATAAATATAAATGGAAACACATATTTAATAGTGTTAAAATAGGTCTCCTTTGATGAAATCCTCTGAAATTGAACTCCTATGTTGGATCACAACAATTAAAAACTAAAATCCATAATTTATACCAACCCAAACCAGTTAAATCAGCCATGAATGATCACTAGGGTTAGTGAAGTTAGAGAAAAGGATATAAACAATTATTAAGGGATAATATGAGCTCATTCCTATTTAAATGGTTGAAGAATCTCCATGAATCTCTTAGAAATCCCATTATAGGGATTAGGAGAATAGGGAAACCTCGTGGAAGGTGTCTAGGTCATTGGGATTTAAGGAGGGATCCATTGTTTGAATTGCTAAATTAA
Source organism: Viscum album (assembly GCA_963277665.1). NCBI lineage: Eukaryota > Viridiplantae > Streptophyta > Magnoliopsida > Santalales > Viscaceae > Viscum > Viscum album. The sequence goes on from OY728166.1 coordinate 792,051,211, forward strand.
AAATAATGTTAAAATACCATATTTCCCCATTCATGGTATGCCACATGGTTTATCCTCATGGTATTCAAACTATGATACATCTATATGGATCACACATATTAAGAGGTGCATAGGACGAGCACATAAGTTTCATGCTTTGGTAACTGTGTTCCCCTACCATGAACTCCTATAAAATCATCCAAATCTAAAAATTTAAACTTAGAATACCCACAAACTCTAGGGAACAAACATCCCTTATATTTCTAACAATAATGTTATACACCTATTTGTATCATTATTTGTGAAAGGTTAAGCTATTTTGAGTATTAATATTGGATGACATTGGTAAAAACCCTAGGAATAAGTCAAAGGGTTAAGTATATGATAATATCAATAATTTTTGGGGGTGTTTTGAGTGTATAGTTTTGAGATAAATTCCATTCCTATATAAATACTATGAAGTGGATGTGGTAGTGGCCAAGATTAACCTTCATGTAATCATTATAGAAAAGGTTCTTTGAATATTAATAGGATATTCACTCACAGGATTTTGGGTGGGAAAAGATAAAACAATGATGTAGAGACTCCCATGGGTTACTCATTGGAAATTCACATAATCATTATGAACCATTATAAATTATTTGAATATATTTAGGTTATGGATCCAATCGGAAAATTATCATGGATAAAATAGATTAAAATCTTCAAATTCTTTTGGTAATATAAATATATATATATATTGTTATGTGCTTTTATGTATAAAGGATATGTTAAATTTTGAAAGTATATATTTCAATGATTTTTTAGTTTATATTATTATAATAATTTTCATGGAAATTTTGATATAGTTATTTAAGGAATTAGGTTAATAAGTAATAGATAACCCATTATAAATAATCCAAGATTTAACATTGAGTGATATTTATTGATCTTAAAGATAATTTGATTGTTTTAAATGAATAATAAGTTTTGGGTGTGAGTTTATCCTGATATTATATATTATAATTTTCATATGATTTCATTTGATCATCAATCTCGTTAAACCCATTTGGATAAAGTAGTGGTTGAAGCATGGAGGAAACAACTTAATAATGGATTCTGATGACAACAACGATATTTAAAAAATGTAAAATCATTCTAAATAGAGATAGAGTGATAAATATTTTGATTATAATAAACCTTATATCATGAAATATTATTTCTAACATGAGATTAGATCAGTTTATAAACACATCAATGAAGTTAAATATGGAGGCTCATCAATGTTCATGTAAAGAAGATGGTGAATAAAATAATATTCTATTTCTTTCATGTAAAAAATGTGGGATGATGTACCACAAATAATGTTTCAAACTACCTGATAATTTGTTTTTATAAGATCTATAAATAGATAAACTATCGAGAAAAAATGAATACTTTAGTATACATGGTGAAAGGAAAAATAGTTCATCCAGAGGTATGGTTAATATATCAATGTCATAAATAAGGGAATCTTGATAATCACCCTAATCAATTTATTAATCCAAAGAATAACAATGATTATATACATAATAAAAATTAAAGTCCAATAGAACAAAGGAAATTATTAACAATTGATACTATAGAAGTTAGTTCCACAAATGATGTGGGGTTGGAATAGTAGTCATCCACTCATGTACTATGAGTATTAAATTTTATTTTTATTCTATTTTCTCCATTGTACCTATGGAGATTTAAATTTATTTCATATTTTTATCCCAATAACTATATGTTTAAGTAGTAATAAAAACGTCATATTGTATGATTATTATATCCCATACCTATACCTCATAATAAATATATTTTATCCCTCAAAAATTAATTTCTACTTCCTTGACATTAATTTTGTGTTGTATTGGGAATGTATTTTCTCTTTTAATATAAAGACCATGATAATTTAGTAGATAAGAAAAATGAAAATTAAATCCTAAATTAAACAATGATCACATATGGAAACAAGGTTTATTATAAACTAATTATGAAAAATCACTACTAATATATAGGCCTTAACTCCAAATCATGAAGGGTATGTAACTCAAATAGTTAGTTAGAAACTATATATTAGATATATTTATATTAGAAGGGAAAATGTGATCTCACTATTTATAACTATGTTAGTAAATATAAAACCTCATTAAAAATAAAATGTTGAGTCATGAAAATCCTAAAAAATATTAGAAGTGATGAGTAATTAAGATTATGAGGAAAACATTTATTTCAGGTAGGTAGAAAATATTACTCCCCATGATTTTATAATATATATTTTTCATTAAATATATATATCATTTTTTATAACTTTTTCCAGATGAAACACATAACTATAAAATAATGATAATTTAAAATAAAATAATATATTTTTACTCTTATAATATTGTGGTTAAAATGTATAGTAAACAATGATGTAATCATCTTATGAAATACATGAAGAAAGTAAAGGAAGGGAAATGGGTAGTTAAATTCTCCCATAAGATGATTATTTTTTCAATAATTGATCGTAGGAAATATCAATAGTTTTTCACTAAAATAAATACCAATCCAAACTCCCAAAATTAGTGTATGATCGAAATCATATGCAGGTGAAATTCAGGCACATGGAAATTGTCACAATATCCATGATAGTTAAATCACCACCTTTGGTATCCAGCATAGAAAAAAAATTTCTTGATAATACAATGAGATCCTAAGGTTGTATTTAGAAAGAAATACATGTGATATAATCATGCAACTACTAGTGTGTTGAGTTACTAATGACATTTATTTTAGAGGAAAATAATTTTTATTTAGAAATTCAGTGATAAAATTAATGGAATACTTTACATCATGAAATTTATTTTCAGAAATTATATCTTTTAAGTGATCTATTTAATGAAACTTAATACATCAAATATATTTTTTAGGGATTCTATAACCCCAATCAAATTAGTAATTTACCGGAAATAATAATTAAAATAGTCAAAATTTGAAAATGTTTTTTCAAATTAAAATGGTTTTCAATATACTTTTCGTTTTTTTATTTATAAATATAATTAAGAAATATTATAATTAGATTTAAAATCTGATTTTTTATAATTTTTATGTAGATATTATATAAATACGAAATGTTTCATTTTTTACAAAATAGATTATTTATATGTTGTTTGTAAAAAAAGAACCTTTTTACAAATACTATAATATTTATTACATTATCATTATGTACATATTAGATAACTTAAATACAATTTTTTATCCAAAAGGAAATGTTTTTTTTGAAAAATTATTCACTTTAAAACACTCTGATTAATTTATAAAACACATTTTTAACATTTCAGAAACATTAAAACAATATTTTACTCTAAAATTTTAATTATATCATATAAAAAATTATCTTTCATCATATATAAAAAGTAACTTTTTAAAAATGAATTTCACATTTTATATGAACAATTTCAATTTATGTAATAGGGTAGATTTCATGTTTAGAAATAAAATTATAATTAATATATTTACATATAAGGTCCATGATAATGGTCAAATGTTTACATTTAATGAATTTTTTTATTAATTTTCCATTTTTTATAAATAAATAACACTCATATATTTTATTTAATGAATTTAATTTCACTCTTAAACTAATATAAAAATTTATTATCATTCGTTTAATTTTTAAAAAAACATTATAGTATAATGAATACTTAATTGTAATAATATCATTTTTCTACCAAATAGTTTTTCAATATATATTCTAATTTTTATTTTATTATATAATTTTACATTTTTATAAATGTGATTATATTATATGGATCATAAATTTTGTATTATAAATGAAATATATTTTTTAAAATGTTGAATTATATATTTAATAAAATGAAATATGCTTGGTGACAAACTAGTTACCAAGGTAAAAAATGGAAAAATATAAAAATATCAGGGTAAAAAATAGAAAACAAGTTTAAAACATGTGTTAAAATGAATTTTGTAGGATTTTAAGACATTATATCACCAAAATATTCATTATTTTCTTATTTAGAGTCCATTTTCCTTGAATTTTGTCATTCCATTATTGAAAATATAATGGGTACTTAAGAATAATGTTGTTTTATTCACTTATTAAACCATATAACTCCTACCACATTTATACCCAATATAAAATGCATTATATCTACAAAAATACTTTCCTTGTATCCTATAAACTCTCTCCCCACATCATATAGTCCTTTTTATTTCCAAAAATACCAAGCCATGGTTCCTTAAGTTGTAACCCAAGGGACAACATCTAAAGGGGGTGGTCATATTCTCAATTGATCTCACTTATTTATATTCTTTTTATACCACATAATACCTACTCTTACCATGAAATTATGATAACATAAGTTTTAATAATAAATCAATATATTATTACACTATCCATTTTTCATTATTCCTCCCACGAATCTAAAAATTGAATATTTCAATTGTGTTATGTGTGGACTACCTCTTCTATAGGTGATGTAATCAGTTTTTCATAACCAAAAAGGATATTTAAAATTTGGAATAAATTAATAAATATGATACTTGAAAATTTACTATGTTTATTAAAATATAGACCAATTCTTAATTCCATTATATTCTAGATAAACAAACATGTTACTTATAAATACGTGTAAACTACCACCTCCATGAAAGTGATGTCTTTAAATTTTCACTCTAATATTTAATTTCATATTTAAAACTCATATAACCCAATTCAATGCTTTAAAAAACCTAAATAATATAATCATGCTTCTATGAAAATTATATCATTCTAAAAGAGTCAATTACTTATCGATACTCAACTATAGTGTAATTAATCTAACTTTCCTGTTTTTTTTAAATTATTTTGGAATATTATGAGATAAAACACTAAGATGGCATTTGATTTCGGGGTCTGGTGTTCTCAGAAAAATTCACACTAACATTTTATGTTTTTAGAAGCACACGCACATGACTTTTCATAAAAAGTGAACTAACTTTTATTCTATTGCTCGGATCGGAAATACGAGCACACTATTGAACTTCGAACACTATCTTTACCCTAGGTGTGACCTAAAATCAGTCGGCATGGATCATCTGTATAAGAATCCACAAGGCACGTAACCATAAATAAAATCATGAATATATTTTATTTTATTTTAAAATATTAATATCTCAAAAAAGATAAATCATGTTGGATATTAGAAACCATAGTTGATTTTATAAGGGGTTGTTTTCCTTAGGTGAGGCCTAACATCAGCTGACATGGTTCAGCTATGAAAGATAGTGTTTTGACGTAAACATTAATAAAATATTGTAATAAAAATATTTTACTATTGAAATAACGACGTGTTTTTATTTATACAAATTTGTAAGATAATCTAGGGTTTTCACCATAACCCTGGAATTACAATGAGGAAAGGATATGGATATCTCTAGATGAACGGTGGAAGATCATGGATCAACAATCAACAAAGAACATCTAATTCAAAGTATATCCACCCTCAGCAATGTCATGATGATTGTTCTTCATTAGCGATCTAACTGAATTGAGTTAGGATGTTTGTATCTTTATTTCTATTCCCCTTTATAGAGGATGACATGTATTCTGAAGTGAGTCGTCTAAGACTATCTTTGATAGTTGACTCAGTGGGATGGATAATGCATTGCACAGATAGGTCTAGTCGGTCGTCACTTGACTTTTTGGTACCTTAGATAGCATTTGTGTAGATGGTGTTACCTGTATTTACATGGGAACATATCCCCTATAAAATATGATGTTTCCAGTATGGCATGGTGTCCCACCATGATCCTTGGACATTGGTCCCATATCTGTGTATCGACCACAGATTCTTTCTATTCTACTTGAATAGACCTTAGGAGTGTGCATTGGGAATTTTTTAGTGGTTGATGTTTGTCTATGACTTTTTGACTACATGACATGGGGACTACATAACTTATAGACACTCTGTGTGTTACCTACTCTCTGTTTGTTACTGAAACACCATGATTTAATAACATTATGTGTGTTATCGACACTCCATGCATTACTGACACTCCATGTGTAACCAACAGTCTATGTGTTACCAACACTCAATATGTTATCTAAACTTCGTTCATAGCAATACATGATGTATCATGGAAACTACGTAACATTTAGAAACCCTAATGTTGTCCTAGATACTTTTGGAAGGCATGTTCTACGGGCTTCTATTAGATAGCTCGAATATTGAGATCTCCAGGGATGAGCGTACAAGGGGCAGATCCGTGTAGATGGAAGTGGATGAGACTTTGAGGCTTGGAATCATTTATTAGTATACAAGGATGTTCTTGTTATATGTGTTGTAGATATATACTTGTGTTGATCTGACTATATCTTCTTGGTTGTGTTTTCCCTTTGTGGTACTTCTTTTTGGTATCTTCTTCATGGTGTTTCCTTTTTGGTATTCCAATGTCTTTTAGGGGCATCCTACTAAGTATTATTTTATTCAATCATGCATAGTATTTTCCCACCCAAGTCATGTCTTGTGTAGATTTTCGACCTTATTATAGAGTTATAGGTAGACCAAAACCAGATAGTGATTGGTGGGTTCGGAAATACAAGGTTTTTCTCCTATGACTATTGAAAACAGTCCCAGTATATTTTTTTATAGGTTGGAATTTTTTATTTCCAAAACTCTTTTTGGTGGTATTTTATCCTATTCGGGATGTTCTTTATAGCACATTACTTACATGTTGTAGTCTATTGGATGGAATTTAGTCGTATTAATGTGTTTTTTTTCTAATGATTTTACATTTCATCATTTTGGTCATGGAGATGAGTGAGTGTGTAAAGGTATATTAGAAAATGCCTCCCATATGTGGGATATGCATACACGACGCAAGTCGCCATCCCCTGGAATATCGAAGGATGGCTTAGGCTAGTCAAGGAACAAGCCCATCTGAGATGGCTCGTGATAGAGTGATCTTAGAGGAGGCTGGTTATACTTACTTATCGGGAGTTTGTGAGGTTGGTTTGGGGAAATAGTGTCGAGCGTTTCACATTTAGCAATCATGCCAGGGAATCCAATGTTGGTGCAGTGGCTGACATATCCATAGGATAGGACTCTGGACACCTATATTTGGACACAATACATGAAAACATGATTTTTTGGAAAAAATAATGGTACATTCATCATATAGGAAGGGGTAGTTTTTTTCATGTCCTTGTTATGTCATATCACCACATATACTCTTTTAACCATGATACATATTGTTTTCTTGTAGGATGTATTCACAACACCATCCAGTGTAGTTTCTATAACAAGATTGACCTGATGCTTGATGAGGCCTCCCTGATGGGAGCCAGTCACATAGCTGTTATTCTTCAGAATGATTAGTAGGCTACACTTTTTCCTATTGATCAGTTCTTAAACCCACCTCTAGTGGTTCAGGTGGATGCATCTTTACGAAACAAGTCATGGATGGATATTTTGGTGTTGTAGGATTATACACAGGTTCAGAATGTATATAATAGGATACCGAGGTAGCGATCACCCATGATGTATGTTCAATAAGACATACCGATAACAATTTCTTGACATAATCCATAGAACAAGAGGTTTCATCAGAAGTTCTAGGGGCATTAGAGTTCCCTAAGTAATAGAAAATTCTTTTATTGTCATGGTAAGGGACATTACATGTGAGATTATCCCATTGTTTAGTATGAAATTTGAGAGGAGGTTAATGAACCACCACAAAACAGGCAGTAATAGAGGTAACCGGCTCCATTAGGTGGTAGATGTGGTACATGAGTTGGGGAACTTGTAGGAGGTGGTGAAAATTTTGATGTGTTACAACCACCACCCCTAAGTGGTTCATACCATATTATTGGATTGGGAGGAAAGGGGAGGAGACCATTGTAATCTATCATGGATTAGGACCTTGGGACTCCAGGAAGGGTTCAAAGAACAGTCTGTGTCATTCTACATTAGTTGTAGTATATAGAAACTTGTGATAGTGATTTACATTCCTACCACATCACTTTTTTGATACATAAATAATCTGATTAAACCATTGACTTGAATATTACTCTTAGATACACCTACTAGATGAGACTCGGTGATTACACACTAGTCCCAAACCATGTGACTTGTATTTTAATGGTGAGAGTTTTGTTGGGATCTCTTGGTTGTAGCGTCAATCCCTTATTATGTTATTCAAAATATGTAATAATATTCACAGTTCATACTCAAATTCATTATTTTAGGAGAAGGGTGTGGTTCTTCAGTGGTAATTGAAACATATTTCCATTTTTATTAGAAAAAGGGAATTCCTTTCATATTCAGATGGACTCATGCATAGGAGGGTACAGCCGATTACTTTTGAGTAGACTGTCCTGACCCTCAGTGCAGTGGGTGTTTTGAGACCTCAATTTCCTATAATGGTTTTAGAGTATAAGGATGTTTTCCTTGAACATGTTCTAGGTTTAAATCCATGATGAGATTTATAAGTTTTCATTGATCTACACCCTGGGATGACACTGATATCTACACCATCATACCGGATGTCTTCTGTAGATCTTCGTGAGCTAAAAGAGTAGTTGGAGGACATGTAGAATAATGTATTCACGATACCTAGTGTAACACCCTATCTATCCATAGGTGGTCTTTATTGATCTCATGCATTTTATATCATAGACTGGATTTTCAATGGATACAATGAAGGTTGAGGCATATTTTGACATCCACTCCCCTCTTGAGGTTTCTATAGGAGGGTGTCGAGTACGTAGTGTTCTGTGATGCATCAAGAATCAGGTATGGTTATTCCCAGATGTAGAGGCAAGAAGTTATTGACTATGGTTCACTCCAGTTCAATAAACAAGATAGAACTAAACAACTCATGTCCCTGAGTTAGCAGCAGTATTCGTCTCATTTAAGATGTAGTGTAACTACCTGCTCGGTGAGCGGTTTATCATCTACATCAACCACAAGAGTCTCAATTATATCTTCTCTCATAAGGATTTGAACATGCGATAATGGAATTGGAGAGAGTTCCTCTAGTACTATTACATTGAGATTTTTTATACTCTTATAAAGGGGAACTTAGTGGTAGATGCTCTTAGTAGGCAGTCTATCTTGTAGTTCGTGAGTGAGGGGTCAGATCATTTGGCCACATCACGGATATCATCTATGGATGGAGAGGGAGTAACTTACATCTAGTATATGGTTGTCACACCTCCTCACATAAAATGATTTAGGGAGGAACAACTTGGGGATATCTACTGTGATACCCAAAGTTCTTAGTTGTCTACAGGGCAAGGCCTTAAGGGATATTTGATAAGCGAGGAGAATGCTGTTTTTTTCATAGGGAACACTATTTTACCAATGGAATTTAAAGAGGAGGTTCTGAAGGTGTTCCATACATCCCCTTTGCAGGTACATCCTATGGTAGTGTAGATTTACTAGGACCTCAGATGTCATTTTGGTGGCCAAGGATGAAGAAGGAAGTTATAGAGATTGTGTCTCGATGCCTTACTTTTCAACAAATGTAGGCTTTTTATTAAGTTCTCATGGGATTGACTCAGCCCCTTAAGGGGACATAATATAAATGGTATGGAATAAAAATAGACTTCATTACAGGTTTACCAAATACATACAGGGGGGCATGATACCATCTGGGTGATCATTGGCCAACTCGCCAAGTCATGCCACTTCCTACCTATTCGGGATAAGAGTTATGTAGAGATCATCTCATGCCTCTACCTGTAAGATATATTTAATATTCATGGAGTTCCATAAAATATTTTTTCTTATAGCAATCCTTTCTTCACATCCCAGATGTCAAAGAGATTCTAGGAGGCATTTGGGATTTAGTTATGCCCAAGAATAGTGCTTCATTGCATGATGGATGGACAGAAGAAGATAACCATTTAGGTTTTGGAGGACATGATTTAGTATTTTATGTTAGGTTTTGGATGTAGTTTAGAGGATCACCCAACTCTGGTGGAGGGTGCATTCAACAACAACTACCCCTCCACTATCAGTTTGAAACCATTCGAGGCTGGGTACATGAGACCCTATAGGTCACCACTTAGTTAGACTAACATAGGATAGTTTGAAACCATGCACCCAGAGTTGGTGGAGGGGACATCAAAGAAGGTTTCAGTCATCTTGGAGTGGATGGAAAATTCATATAACCAACAAAACACTTTTTATAGTAGGGGACATAGGCCTTTGGAGTTTGACTATGGAGATAATGTGTTCCTTCAGATCTATCCTATATGTGAGATATGTATATTTGTTCAGGAATAAAAAATACATCTGAGGTTCATTGACCTTTTCTGATACTGTGTGAAGCTGTACAGGGGAATACCACTTCCCTCTACCCCCACATTTGGAATCAGTACATGATGTCTTCCATGTGTCATAACTAAGGAGATACATGCATGATTTATAGTACATTGTTGACTAGGGATAATTTATCTTAGAATCCATTTGATGTCAATTTTACATATAAGGGGGTCCTTTGTGGGTGGTTAATTCCTCTAGTGTGCATTCACTAGAAGCATATGAATCTCTAGGGGAGAACATGCGGATAGAGGGCTCAGATTTGTGCTCAATACCCTCAATTATCTGAGTAGCCATTTGTTTTGGATTTCAGGGACATAAATCCATATTGTGGGGATAATGTATATAATCAAATTTTCTCAAAATTATTTGATAAACAATTTTAGAAGATTATGAAACTAGGTGCTGTGATGGCATGCGATTTCAAGGTTCGGTGTTCCTCAAATGAATCACCAATTTTTTTTTGTTTTTAATAAAATGTGTTTGAGAATTTTCCTATAATGTGAAATAACATTTAAATGGTTTCGTTGATCGTAAAATTGAGGGAACCATTAAACTCAGAATAGTTTCTTTAACCTAGGATTGACCTAACCTTGGTTGGTGTGGGTCATATCTAGAAAAATACACCAAGGAAGTAAGTGTAAATAAAATAATAAAATAAAATCAATTAATTTTTTAATCCTAATAACTCATAAATGTTAATTCAGATTGTAAATATGAGACCACCATTGTGTTTTTAAGGGGTTTTTTCCTAAGGCAAGGCCTGACATAACCCAATGTAGGACGGCTGTGAAAGAATGTTTTTGGATGTAAACATCAATAATTTATTTTAATAAATTTATTTTACTCAAGATGAAATGATGATTTTTCATTTAATAATCAATTTTCTGAGAATTCATGTTTATCATCATAACCCAAGAATTCCTCTAAGGAAAGGAGATGGATCTCTTTCAACAAATAGTGGCAGATCACGGATCAACAATCAATGACAAAACTCAGATTCTATGTTTCTTCACCCATGTCAATGACCCAAAAACCGTTCTTCGTCAGTGATAAAACTGAATCAAGGTAGAAAATTTGAGATTTTGTATCTTTTCATTGTATAGGAATTCCACGGTGAATGCAAACCAATCAACAAGTATATTGGTCCGATGATTGATCATTATAATGGGATTGGATTTACCTTTGTGTGGTTTTGATGGGAGAATTAACTTGTGATTATTTTTGGGATTTTTATTTTTGTTCTAATGTCCATGAAGCACGATCAAAATGAAAATTAATGAAGGTACATTCCCCATGTTTTATTTATGATTTTCTTCCCCTCTGTTTTTTCTTCATAGGTATTATTCATTTCGAACGCGACTAGAAATTTTTTCATCAATCGATCATTTCCCACTCGATACATGAAAAAACGATCTGATATCATAGATCTAGGATTGTCATGGAATGAAGAATGTGGACCGAAGATGACAGATGATGGACCGATGTGGTTCAAGAGGTTTTTCTTTTCTATTTTTTTTCTTTTAGATGAATTGAAATGTTGATATAATCCTAAGCCAACAGAGAACGTGACTCATGGATCGTAGTAATGATTCAGTTTTGAACAATAGATCACCTGAGGTGAACCAGTGGCCTATGGAATGGTCCATAAGAACAGTAGTGTCGGTGATAAGCGGCGGTAGTGGTTGATAGAGAAGGAGTAATGTGGCTTAGAAGAGCCGTGTGGGAGGTCGTATCAAGATCACTGCCACAGGCAGTGACTAGGGATACAGAGAAGGGAGGCACATATATGGTTATGGTATGCATGGAGCCTATAGAGGTAGTAGGCTATGAGGAAGCTAGGATACAGTGTCCATCTATGTTGAATGAATAAGTTCCTCCATGACCAAATAGAGGCATGAGGTCCGAAAGACCAAGTGCGGTGCAACTAAACCAGCCCACAGTGTTGGCCAAACTAGATAAGTCATGCCACTCTAGGGACCATGCTGGTTTGAGCAGAACCGACCCCAATTGGGTTGACTAGACGGGACCCAGATTAAGGTTTTTTACTAAAATTGTCATATCATTCAAATGGAGAATCCTATTTATGTGTCGTCAATGGCGTTGGGACCCTTATGATGGGACAATCCTTTTGAGATGACTTAGTGGGGTTTTAGTTGGTTCAACAGAGCTTTAGATCATACCATGGGTATTTTACTATGGGTTTTGACCTACGATCTAATTCCCATCATTGAGGATGAACTATATTCTGCTGTGATTTCTCTCATCCTAGCTTCAATAGTTGACTCGGTGTGTTGGAGAATGTATTGCACTGAGGGGCCAGGTTAGTCCTCAATTCTCTTCATAGTAATTAAAATAGATTTTGTGTTGAAGGTGTGGAAAATATTTACATGGGAACCTATTGCATATCTAGGATGACTTTTATAGTAGGGCAAGGCCTCCCCGTAGTGTTACCTGGGTATTGACCCCTATCTATGTATTAATATTAATTTCTTTCCATTCTTCATGACACGACCAGAAATATTTTCTTCGGGAAATTTTCAGTTGTTGATGTTTGGTTTTGACATGGTGACTACATGACATTTGGGATACATGACATATAGAAACTCCATGTGTTACCGACACTTCCTATGTTAGAGACACTCCCTGTGTTATGTACACTCTGTGTTTTACCGACACTTCTTGAGTTACCGACACCCAGTGTGTTATCGACACTCCATATGTTTCCACCACTCTGTGTGTTATTTAAACTCCATTTTTTTAGTGAGACTAGATGTCTCAGGGAAACTATATAAATTTTTGAGACCATACTATTCTCTTGGGTAATTTTGGTAGACATATTATATATGCTACTATCAGATAGCTCGATGAGTGTGATCTCCCAGGATGAGCATACTATGAGCAGAATCGTGTAGCTGATAGTGGACGAGACATCAAGGCTTGGAATACTTTATGATTATACCTGGATGTTCTTGTTATATGATATATAGACATATACCAGAGTTGAGCTGATTATATCTTAGTAGTGGTATTTTCCCTTTTTGGTACTTCTGGGTGGTATCTTATTCATGGTGAGTCCTCTATGGTTTTCCTTTGTGTTTTTAGGGAATCCTTCTGAATATTGAATTACTCACCCCTACAGATGATTTGACTACATGATTCGTATCTTGTGTATACATTAGACCATATTACTGAGTTCTATTAGGACTAGGACCAGATGATTCTTGGAGAGTTCATAAATACCAGTGTGTGATCCTATGACTATAGACAGCAGTCCCAATACCTTTGTTTACAAGTTAGACATTGTGATTTGAAAACTCTTTTGGTGGGATTGTATTCTGGATCGGTTTTACTTTCATAAAATTTAATTTCCTATCAAATGATGTTCATTGGGATATATTGTTATGAATGCCTTTGTTTACTTAGTATTTTTTACATTTCAAAATTTTAGGCTTAGACATCGGTGTGTGTGTGTATAAGTACATAGGAAAATGACTCCCGTTTTTGGATATTACTAACTGGTGCTTGTCACAATCCTTTTGCCTATGAAGGTGATCTTGGGGTTGTCATAGCATGGGCCCCTCTAGGATGGGTTGTGGCATATATATTATAAAACTTCACTATTTGAGTATGTTTAGTGGCCTACCTGAAAAATTCACTAATTTAATATCATGAATGATAATGGAAATGTAAATATAGATTTTATTAAAAACTATTTCGAAATATTTTTTTTGTTCTAGAATTATTATATTAATATTAAACATATTATTAATAACACACTATATTTCTTAAAATAAATTATAGAATCATTTTCACCATAATCTTCCTCAACACAAACCAAAACCAAAATATATATGAAATGAAACGCAAACATTATATATCAGTAGTACACATATATTATTGTAATTATATTGATATTAGAATAAATATATTTTAATATATAAATATGAATCTACATTTCCAAAACAAAACTTTTACTAAATAGACAATCAAAGATAATTAAAACTGGTGATGGAAATGAAATAAATTACAATTTTATTTGTAATAAATGATTATAGAAGATGTTTTAAAAAGGTTATAGTTATGAATAATGTTCTAAATTATGTTATTATGCTATTAAATTTTTTAATATAGTTTTTGGAGCACTAATATTTATATTATATTAAATTCAACGGTTATTTTTCTCAATTTTCAATTCCATGATATAGGTTTGACATTGAGAATCTTCATTTCATTTATATGATGTATTCACATCACTATTGACTTCATGTATAGAAAAATATTTAATTTAATGATTTTTAAATTCCATTTCCTGGTAACCCTTATATGTTATTTTTATTCTTATTTACCGTTTCAAGAGGATTTTCTTTATCTTAACTTTTCATTTTTAAGATATGATTTGTATTCAACACTTGTTTTTTTATGGTGTAGTTGGTGGAAATAGATTTATTTTATATTAATTTTCAATATTTATATTAAATTTAAAATGTTATCCCACATTTCCTTTTTATTGGCTTTGATTCAAATGAAACCAATGTTTTAAAGGCATTTCTTAAATCAACTCTTTTCATTGAGTTAAAATATTTTCTCATACATGTATTTCTGGCTATTTCACACTAAAAATATATTTCATGGTATATTATTTTCCTCTATATGGTAAAATAACTTTTTAATCCATTAATTTTACATTTATTTAATTATTTATCAAAAGTTATATATTTATTAAGAATATGTCTAATCCTCATTAAGGACAATTTCCCTTCCTTGTCCACATTTTCTGTTATCACAAATGTTATCCTTTATATGTTCAAACCAAAATTTATTTTTTCTACTATGATCATAATATTTAACTTTTCTTATATTCAATATGAATTTATGTTAATTATATTTATGACATGGGTTTTAACAAATGTATTTTGAAATATGAAAATGTGTTTTCATCTATGATCAGTTGATTTATCTTCCACTCAAAATTTCAATAATATAACCGTTATTTACATATTTAAAGGATTTGTTGTTGATGTAACTTTTTGAAAGTTAATATCTTTAAAAAATCGAATTATTTTTAAAAAATTAATTTTAAAGTAACCTGGTACTTATTTTTTCTGACAATATTAAAAATGGCACCCAATAAAACAACATAAATAGGATATTACCTTGATTATAATGAAATTTATTTGTAAAATCCTGGAAATAGGTTTTCTACATCTATAATAATTACTGAAACCTGGATTATAGGGACCCATAATCCTTTACCCCCAACCTAATTTATTCTCGTCACTCGATTGACCAACCCTAACCTCGACAACTATTCTCCCCAGTAGATCCCCCATCTACAGGATTGACCAACTCAGTGTATCCAAAAATCATGTTGTCTCCTGATTAACCTCCAAATGGATTGAAAAAATCCATTAATCATACACATTTCATTTTTCCCCTCTCTCCCCATCTTGGAACAATTGATCAAACAAATTGCTCTAAAACCCGACTATCCTCTTACACTGGATATCTTCTCTAAAAAACCTATTTATTCCCTAGAGGATCATCACGACTAAAAATAATGTGATATATAAAAAATTCTCTATTTCCAAGGAAAATTATTTATTTGTAATCCCTACCTTGAATATAAATATATCTAAATAAATTTTGTTTGTAATACTTTTTTTATGATATAAAATCATAGTTTTATTATGTATTCAATTGTGTTTATTATTTGAATATTAGTTGTGTGTTTTTTATTGAATATTTTAATATTATTTTTAATTTAATCATTTTTATTACTTTTGAAAAAATCACCATGCCTATAGTGATTATTTTAGTGTGTGTTATTTTTGATGTTACCAAATAGTCTAGATGGATAGAAAAATTGGGGTCAACTTATCACAAGTTTTAGAGAAACAAATGATCCACACCCACCACTATTTTAAAAATAATAGAAGATTTTTACATAAAATTATTGATGGGACTATCTCTAGAATGTGCAATCCATCAATATATTAATATGTTTAATGAATTTATCAGTTTCATTATAAAACAACATTAATTATTTTTATTTGGAAATGGAGTTAAATAAAAACCATTCTATAAATATTAATTGTTTTTTATAAAAATGTTGTCTTTTATAAATGAGATATTGAATTTTAGATGATAAATTATAGAAAAGAATTAATTTTAGCATTTCTTTTTTGTTATTCTTTCATCCACATATTAGCTACTATTTTGACTATGAGAATTATTAATTTATTTTGACCAATACCATATATAATCATTACGTACATTAGATTAGTGAATGTAGTTACTACCCATGTGATAATTAAATACATGTTTATATATATATTACTAAACCTTGTTTATTATCTAATAAATTTCTAATGAATGGTATAATATTACACTAGAAATTATTATAGTTTCTTAACATATATCTTCTATTTCATATTTGACAATACAATTTATAGGTAGAGTATGTATTCTTTTATTTTCTATTTTTTACTGTTTTATTTATATTATATTCAAAATAAGGGTTTTTAATGATTTCATTCCGACAATTTTTTTAAAATGTAAAATATATGATTGTTTTTTTTGATTATATTATATTCATAGTTTTTGATATAACTGCCTAATAGATTGTACATTCATATTGAGTGGGGGTGGGTAATCGTTTGTGAGTTGTTGTACTAATATCCTTTTCATTTCATTTACCCCATTATAATTCAAACGTGTGTCACCTATTATTGTGAATGGATATCGTAATAAATTTATAAAGTAAATAAAAAATATCACATAATATTTTTTTAAGGCATATTATTAAGTCCCATTACTTGGTAAAACAAGCTAGACCCCTACTTAAAAATCTCGAGTACAATCTTATTATCAACTATAATGGTTTTTGAAAACAAATGGTTATAAACCTCTATAGTCAATCCTCAAGTTGTTCCTTTATATGCCATCCAGTCATTAAACTCTATTTACTCTATAGGTTAGAACCCAAACTATCTTCTTAACCTTGATTGGTAATACCCCCAGTCTTGGGCCTTTTTCGAACATGTTATACCCCTAGTCACAAGCCTCTTCAGTTACAGGTTGTACCCCCCCCACCCCCAAGTCAAAATATCCTTATACTCTTTAGGTTGAAATTTTAACATAAATTACTATTTATTAGTATGATTAATCTTCCTCCACAAACATATTAATTCTAATAGTCATGGGTACAACTTCAAGACCGTCAACACCCAATGATCTTATCTGTCAGGCTTTCTCAATAATTCTATTAACATGTATATGCTATGTTTCATCAGTGTAACATAACTTGAGGTCTTTTTTCATATATCTAATGAAGTAATGGACTCAATATGATGTGTTAAATCAATTCAAACAATTTATACAATATTACTTTTTGTATGAACGGATCTGTATTACTTAAAAGATTCATCTTATAGAACTAAACCCAATTCCTATATAAACATCAATACATATCAATGTAGGAAAGTTGAAAATTTCAATATGAAGGTTCATAAGATCATATTTTTTAATTTCACTATTTTTCTATTTGTTTCTGAACACACTATCTCAAAATAATCACATAAAATGTTCAAGGTAATAGAATCACATTTTCAACAATACTTAATCAAAAAAAAATGTTTATACTATCCCTTATTTAATCCTAATTAGGTATGTAGTTTCCAGGACTCCCTTGCATGACTAGGTAGGGTTCACATGAGTCTCCTACTACCTCTTCATAACCTTTGAGGTATTTGGATTCCCCTTGAATCCTTAATTCCATCACTTAATAAGTAATAGAATCATAAGGTCTTCTTTTCCTAAACAATCCATGGATGATTCTTCTTCCTTTGCTGAGATAAGGCAATATAATTATTATCATTAACCTGATTGGATTACGTGGATGTTGAGTTTCTTTATAAAAAATATCTATGTAAATATCCCAATTAAAAAATATCCCTCGACCATTGATATATATTTATTGGAATTTTATCAATTCATATCCTCCAATATTCAAGACTATTCAAGGTTTTCCAATGTTCATAGGTTCTTAACTAATATTGAAACTATTAGTACCATTACTCATTTTGGTGGATACATGATTCTCGTGATTGAATTTGATTAATCATTCCACACTCAGTGGTAGGACAGTCAAAAAATATAGAAGTATTCACATGATAGAATATGTCCATTATGAAATATTATGGAAAAATGTTTTTTATAACATTAGTAATTCATGTGATCTGTGCTTTCATGTGTTAAATGATTCAATGAAAATTATTATTGTATAATTAGTATTAATGTATTTGAATGAATACATACATTCAAGACATCAATCACATGTATTATTTAGAGGCGAACCTGTGACTATCATTCTCGTTACATGAATACTAGATATAGATGGACCTCAAGTGTTTCTCATGAAATCGAATGATGGACTTAAATTAGGGGAGGAAACCGGTGAAAGAAGGTGTGATATGATTTCATGGTAAATTACCATACTATGAGTCTTTAAGTGTATATTTGTAATAGATTGGTGAACAATACATCACATTATTGTGTCCCACATCGAAGACCCATTTATCTGTAGTGTTATTAATATTATACAATGCTTCCATAAGCATTGTTGAAGGAATCTACATTACCTCCTGGATACAACACAAAGTCAAAATGGGGTGGGACACATCTACTTGGCACTTGTTCACCCCCATGCGGGCACCCTATGGTCGATATGAATCCATTATGCTCCAGCATGAAATAACTCTCCCTATGGAAAAGTTTTCCATCACTTCCACTACAAGATTTTCCTATAGGGATATATCCTAAAAGTGGAGTAAAGCTACCATTAGTATTGTTGATATGTCCTACTTACAAACTTGGGGATGGACTATTTACCTCAATAAAGGTTTATATATATATAGTAAAACCTATGTATAATAATTTTTATTACCAATAAAATATCAACTATTCATCCTGTAATGTATAAATATATTTCATGTTTCATGGTCCTATTTAATTTAACCATGAAAGTAATTTCATTCTTGTATGGTCTTTTACCCCTCTTCTGTATTGAAAACATTGTGTCATCCTGAACACAATTGAATCATTAAATTGGAAAAAAGACTAGTTCAGACATTATCACTATTATGAGATACATAAATCTTTGTATTAAAACACTTATTGACATACTAATTTGATATTAAAAGGGTTATTCCATATTTAAAACAAATTCAAATCAACTTTATTGGTATCACTAATATCCCCCCTTGAATATTTTATCTATAAAACCATAAAATAAAACATTAAAATTTGTAAAAAGTTATCTATTTATTCTTCCCATTATTTACAATCATGTTAAAATGATTAATGGGGGATTCTTAACTAATAATTTTTCCTGAAACATGTTTTTCATTATATGACTACTTTGGGAAAAAATTTGAGAGAGGGATGATATCACATGGATCTCTTAGAAAAAACTATTAGTTGGTTAACTCTATATCGGCATTGGATAATCCACTGTAGAAAATAATTGATATATATCCAAGGTTGGTTTTCTTCCCATACACTACCATATGTGAGAAATAATGCATAGGAATTTTCAATTCTTCTGTAAGGGTTGCAAGTATTCAGAATTTTCAATGAAATGGAAAAATGTTCATAGATTTAAACAATCCCATCAAATTTTTTTGGTTAAAATGATATTGCTCTACATTTTTAATTTATTATGAAATCCCCTTTGAAAATTATTATCAATTTATTAAATGAAGTGTTAATGGACATATTATCATACCTCATCATCCAATTATGTATTATTTTTCCAAAGTTTTACATTCCCTATTTTGTGATGAATAAATATGTCTAACTAATAAATGAACCTCATCATTGGATTCATCCATATCTACCAAAATATTTTATTTCAATAAAAATTAATATATGTATATATATGTGAAGTGACATTAATACTCATTAATTATTGAAACACTGCAGATTGTTCCTTCTCATCCATGTTGTCTTCATAGATCAATTTGGATTCTTTTCATTTGATAAAAATGAAGTTTTATTTTTATATGGTCTCTCCATATTCCTAGAAACATTTATTTATTATATATATTATCAAGTATGTTTTAGGAACATGTTCAGATTTCATTTTTAGTAGAGTTAACATTTATAATAATTTTTATAGTATAAGAAGTCACAATTATTTTTACTTTGTGATTCAAGAACACATCTTGTAAATGAACCCCTGTCATGAATTTTTTTAGCTAAATTACCAAAACAATTACTCCATTTATACACATCTATTACTTTAATCATGATACCATTTTTAAGAATCCTCCCTTAGAAGATATGTCTTTGAAAAAATCAATCATGATGCTAAATTCTTGGATTATTTTTTATTTTATTTCAGCTTCCATCCATTGGTATTTATTTTCATGTACAATTCACAATGGTCTATGATGTAACCTCTATGACAACAATATTAGTATCATTTATTTGTTTTCAAACCCTTCAAATCATTCATGAACAACATATTGGGAGTTATTTTCTTTAACAACCTTGTTATTTTAGTCACCCCCCAAGGATAATCTATATTCTTATTTTCTTGCCTAATTAAATTTTTTTCTTTTTCTATCCCCATCAACATTTTATTTTTTAAATATTTTTAAAGACATGTAATCACCTAAAAAGTGTCCACATTCATTGAAATATTCACTATAACAATAAATTTATTCATATCTAATCTTGATAGAATAATTCCATTTTTTATGAGTTTTTCTTAACCCATGTTTCCAGTTTTATTTAGATTCTCTCCCCCTAAATGTAGCCCTTCTAAAATTTTCAAACAATTTCATTTCATTTAAATTATTTTTTCCTCAAATCCAAAACATCTAACTACACCAAATATAGCCAGTGTATATTGATTTCTTCTATGATGACACATTCTGATAGTCTTTGATAATTTTCTTGTTTTAGGTTGTGCATTTAGTCTTTTGTAATTTCTTTAGGTAACCAAAATTAATATATTAATTTAAATATAAAATTTAACATATAATGGGTTACTAAGTATTTTTCCTAATCTATATTTTCTTGGTTTTATAGTTGACCCGACATTATTCATGGAAACAGTATTGGTAAAAATTTATTAGGACAAAGGGATGATTTCTTTAATGTTTTTGTAGTATATTAACACTTAGATCATTTCAATACATTCTTTTCACAATTTTGAGTATTTTATAAAGTAGAAATCTTAAATAAATAACTATTGAAGTTAATTATTTTCACAGAAATATGTGTAGTTTCTTCTTGTGCGTCTTCCTCCTTAATTAGTTTCAATTTTAATTTAATAATTTTTAATTCATATAATCTTTAACTGATTTCATGATTTTTCCAAATGAATCATAATTTTCAGAATCTCATCATTGTTCACATAATTGGAAATTAGTAAAAAAAATCATTAAGAACCTTTATTCAATTTTCTATAACCACAAGTTGAGCATCTTAAACATTTATAGATATATTACTCATTTTTTCTATTACCTGGAAAACTTCAATAAAAACTATTTTAATGTAACATTTCACACAAAATTAATTTTAAATTCTTCAATAGATTCACTATATATTTTATTATAAATAGAAATTATTTCATATATTTCATTATATTTTTTTTAGGGTGTTTTATATGAGAATATTTTTAGCCAATGTGTCTTCCATGGCCTTAGACGCTTCTTCCAACTATAATTCTTCATCCCGAAGTTATTTCAAAACCAGGACTATGCATGAAGCCACTTTTTTGGAACATTTTCAAATGATATATAATTACATAATTGAAAATATCATCATAATATTTTGAACATGATTGATTATAATTATAATTAAGAAACATTGATAAACAATTACAACTCTGAGTGCCTTAACTAGCTATTTTTTCCTCTTTGAGATCATCTTTAGTTTATTTTTCTAGTTTTCCTTCTTTTTTTCGTAGTCATGATTAAAACATGATCATTTATATCTTCATGAGTATATAAATGTTTCTCTATTTAATGGTCCTATATATTTTCATTAAACTATGATATACAATCTATATACTTCTGATATAAGATATTATGAATATAAATTATATCTAACCATATATTGAACCTTCCCACAAGAACTAATTGAATTTAAAAATGTGTTTTTATTAAAACTAACATGGGGTTGTATTGAATTAGGTGTGAATTATTTTACAAAATCCTTAGTCTTTTCTTTCACCGTCTTTTAAATTAAACATATATCACATGTTTGTATTAGTGGACCTTTTATGAAATATAGAAATTAAACGAAAAACCTAACACATCATTTTTAAAAGCTTCAATAATAATTCATACTCTTTACTACAACTTGTTATACCCTAAAATATAAATACTCAACAATAATCTTATAATCAATAATTATGGTTTACATTATAACTATTTATACACCCCAATAGAATTGCATATGGTTGGTCCTACTTATACCATGTAGTAATCAATATATTATTTCTCAGTTATTTTCACACACCATTTATATTATTCTCTTTAATTGTTTAAAACCTCTAGTCTAGAGAATCCTCAGCCACTGGTTATATCCCCACCACCAGTTAAAAACCTCTTTAGAACTAGTTATACCCCCTAGTCAAAAGTTCCTTCATCTCTTTATGGTGATCTACTTATAGAATGTACACTTTCTTCAATATGGTGACCTTATACCCCATGTATAATAGATCTGATCCACCTATGTACAACTACATGTACCTTGAAAAACTACTAAAAGGAATATTTATCTTTCTTAATAATTTTTATTACCTATATATATCAGTCATCTTAGTGAAAATACTTCATAGAAAAATCATCCTTTAATCTATTAATTTCATGACCTCAATAGAATTTCTAAAATGGATTCAAAAGAAATATTCAACATTATTTTATGAAATAACAAACTTTCTCCAAATCGAAAGATTCAAATTCTTGTTCGCAACATAATTCATTCAGAAAGATCCATACAACTCAATACATGTACATGGAAAAATTCCACATGCATGATAATAAGTTCTTATCTTTTCATTAAACTTTATTTCCACTTCTAGAAAAAATCACATACTCATGTGAAGTGCATGACTTGTTTGAGGTTAAGTGACCATGTCATCACAATTTGGTCATACGATACAACACTTCTGCATAGTATTCCTTACAGAAACCAAAATAGTTATGCAGTAACCAATACTCATTCGGGTCACTATAAAGGGTTCAAGTGAATCTCTTCATTACTTTTCCTAACCAATAAGTTTCAAAGAATCCTCCTAAATCATTACTACCTTCACACAACCAAGAATCGCCTCACAAGATCTATTCCATGTGAACAAGTCACACGATCATATTCTCTCTTTCTTGGTACATAATCAGCTTATAGATCCCATTCATGTGATCAGATCATATAGATTCTCTCCATCATAAAAAATGAGAAATCATTGAATATCCAAAACAAACACAGTATCCCTCGACCTTTGAATCTATATTTATACATATTTTATCACTACCTTATATATGTTATTAGCGGTATGTCAAGGTTTATCAAATATATCATCATCTAATTTAATGCCCAAACTATGAGAATATTTTTAACAATGTTGGATACACGATCATTTTGATTATATTCTCTTGATAACATAGAACTCGGTTGATAGATTATCGATAAATAATAATTTCAACAGAGGATTGATTTTTTCCATGATAGGATATCCTTTAAATATAATATGGTTTAAATAATGTCTGTGTTAAATCTAATCTATCATGTGTCGCATGATTCTCCCCAATATCATATTAACTTGATAATATGAAATTCATTAAAAGGATTAAATGAAACTAAGTCAAAGATAACATACTTGTTTTATATACAAAATTTTGGGTCTTTTCCTCATGGCATGATCACTAGTGATAGTTGGATGATAGGTTTACATCAAAACAAAAATCACTATATTTATATTAGTCATGAAAACCATCATAGGAAGGATGGAGATGATTTCATGGAGAATTCCCCTTCGATGGTTCCTTATAATTATTCATTTAATTGATGTATGAGAGGTGCCCCACATGTGATCAACCCACAAGGACGATCACTTTTTTTACATGGTGGTCTTGATATGAATTACTACATCAACAAGTTCTTGAGTCTACCCTATGGTCGACACCATGAAACACTAAACACACTACATGCAGTGGGATGCACCTCCCTTACTCCATGCATGACATCATGTGCACACCCTATCGGCACTATGTGTTCACTATTCTCTCGCTTCCAAGCCTAATCCATGTGGAAATTTTCACCCTCTCTATTGCATCATGTCTATCCATGTGATCTTTCTCCTTCACGGTTAATTAATCTTCCATTCTTGTGGCTGAGATTTCCTAATGAATAACTTGGGGTTTCTCTATTTAATCTAATTAATGGAGAAATAAATACATTGTAAAAACTATATATATGAATTTGTAGTACATATCCAATATAAACAATAATTTAAGAATATATATATATATATATATTATTTTTCTAGACGTCATTAAATTCATCATGAATGTAATTTCATTTTTAAGGATTTCATATATTATTTCAAATAACACATCATCATCAGCATATTTGAAAACATACATTCAAATTCAGACTGGTTCAACAGATTTCACAATTATGTGATACACTATACTAATTTGTAGAACAATATTGACGTCATTATTTATTCACCAAACATTAATTCCTTTCTGAAAACCAATTAAATTCAACTACATTGGTCTCAATACGGTTAAATGAGTTCATTTCAATATGGAAATTTTTTATTTGTAAATGGTACTACTTTTACAACGGAAAAGGTAATTTAGATGTTATTGGTAAACCCATTAATATTGATTCCATTTATATTTTATGATTTAAATTGGTTCTTAGATAAAAGTTTTTTAATTAATTCATGTTATTGGATGACCACATTTAGGTTTTTATATGCATTTTTACAATATAATAATGAATTATAAGGCTTCTAATTTTTTTAAGAAGGAAACAAAAATAAATTTATCTATTTTATAATAATTTTTTCATACAGATGAATTAATTAATAAGTAGAATAATATATTAATATGTATGGTCATTACATTTCATAAGTGTGAAGGAATTACGATGTTATTGCAAAAAATTATCAATATTACAAAAAACATTATTCATATTAAAATTGATAGAAGTTATATGTTAAACATTTATCATTTCACTGATGATTTTGAGGGTTGAAATTCCATTTTGGATTTATAATTCAATAATGAATCAGATAACAAGCTCATTTGATTCTCATGATTTCATTATATTGGAAGACCATGGTTTACCCTTGAGGAAGCATGTTTCTATATCACTAAAAAATGATTTCAAAATTTATATCATGTTTGGGTAAAAAATGTTGAAAATTTTCATTATAATAATCAAAATGATTTACTTGAAATGGTTACAATAGAAAACATTATTTCAAGACAATTTCCATTTGTTTTTGAATGCAACACTTTCGGTAGGCAAATGTAAGTGGGACTGAATTCATGAAAAAATATTTCATTGGATGATCAGAACGATAACATTGAGCATGATAGAATGATGAATGATGATGAAAATACCGTAGTATACTAGTCATGTGTAAAAATTAAAAAACAATATCTTTTAATACAACTTTATTAGGGGAAAATAATTTATTTATAATCAATACTATGATTGACTATATCATTACATTTTTACATAGTTTTTGATAAATCTTGAATTCATAAAAATGATTCCATGTCATAAAAGTTAGTTGCAAATTTTTTTGTATTCAAATATTAGGTTCCAAGCATGATTAAAATATTTTCTTTATGGAAAGAAAATTAAAGGTTAAATGTGTGAAAACAAAGTGGTATATTTAAATGGAAGACTAATATTGATGGAAATCAACCACTAGTATTGGGGAAAGTGATGTTTCACTTTCATATGATTTCTATACGTTAGAAAATTATTATGTTTGGACATACAAAAATTAATATGAGATGGAATAAAGATGACATAAATAATGAAAATGATGAAATTTTTTATATAGATGAGTTATCATGATATAAATTTTCATGGTTATATCATAATTTTTTAGTTCGCAAACTAAATATTAACTAGGATTTTTATGTTATGGATTCAATAAATTTCACCATTTCAATATATTATATAGTATATTTTATATTTACAATCATATTTATAGTTTTCCATCATGGATGTATATGAATAAAATCATTTACTATCATGATTATATTTATTTATGGACATAATGACCATGTAAATGATATTTGAAAATACTTGAAATCATTAATAGATGAGTTAAAGGATAATTTTACCATCAAAGTAAAGACATGTGATGAAATTAAAATTAATAAATTATGTATCATTCCACATTATTAGTCATAATACATGATTTACCAACCTATAGAATTGTTTTTCATTCGATTACAAAGGGAATATTATCTTTCCCTGTTTGTATAAAAAAATACACATATTATGATATTGTTGTTTTAATGAACATTCAACATTTTTGGAAATCAATAAATTTATAAAAAGGATAATCTATATAGGTATAAAAGAAAATTTTTTGACAATGAACTATATATAGATAAGGTTCTTAGAAAAATTTTAGGGTTTGATACCCTTAAATAACATGATGGTTTGAATTATGTTCCCGGAAATGGGAAATCAAGTTATAGAAATCTCAAGATATTTTGACCAAATTCCAACAAAAATTTTATAAGGAAAAGTAAATTCATTGAGTTTTTGTGTTGATCCTTAAATTTTCTTCATCACTTCTTGGACGTAATGTATATTGACAAAAGTTTCTTTGAAATGTTACTCACAATCTTTTTAAAAGTAAAGGTAAAATTTGATTTGTGATCATGTCTTGATTTAGTGGTTTATTTTATTAAACCAAGACATTATCATGGGTTATTTTTCAGATTTATTGATAGGTAAATATTATTATTCAATGATAAAATCAATTAATAGCAATTAATTCAAGTAGTGTAATTTAAAGGCTCTATATGGTTATTTAAGTAATATTTTGAAATGGTAGTATACACAATACAAGATACTAAATTTTTTTAAAACCCATTACTGCCATGTCCTATACCATGATTTGATTCATATTTCCATTATTTATTTTATATCACATAATTTTAGGGTCACTATATTGATATAACATCACTTTATTCAATTAATTTTTTCTAATTAATGAAAAATGTGTTTTTATAAATCTATAGAATTATTCTCAATCATTCTCTCTGACTTTTAGAAAAACATTCCTCTATTTCGCTTCACATCTATATAACATCTGACTGGGAATCTATATAAAGACCCAGGATTAGCATATATGGATTTTACATCATTTTAGATGAATATTATATTAAATACAATAATACATGCATGAGGACCATAATAGTGTAGTGGCTATGGAAACATAGAAATAAAATCTTCTATCCTATTGAAAAATCATCAACATATTCTATAAATATCTCCACCTTTATTAAATCTAAATAATACCTTTATTCTTAACCTATATATTGGACACATAAGAAAGAGGTGATCTCAGATTCCTTATATGGGTAAGAAAGGGAGATATATAAGTATAATATTGAGCATATTGGTATGAGAAAATGATCATGAAAAATTAATTCATACCCTATATAAAAAATATCATATACATAAACCTTGGCATAAATAACGGTAGTCTATAAGACAAGATTCATAAGAAAATAAAAAATAATGATCAATAAAACCTAACATAAGAACAAAACATGGACTTATGGAAGACACCTAAGCATTTAATGATTTCTATAGTAGCCATGAAATCTCTAAGAAGACCATCTTAGTTGTATTGGTTTAATCCCTATACCATGTTAATAGTCTTGGTTTACTCCCATGAAAATATTACTAGCATGATTTCACTCCTCATACCGTATTAGTATCCATGGATCACTCCCATGGCTATCATAGTTGCATGAGTTCACTCCTCATGTCATCTTGGTTTTCATGGTTCACTCCCATGGACATCTTAGTAATCATTGTCTTCCCCAAGACCATCTTAGATTATCTAATGAGATATAAATATCCACCCATTTCATTGGGGGTAGATATAAATATCTACCCAATTCATTGGTGGTATATATAGTTTCAACCCATCTCATAATGAAATCACATATAGATGTGCCACAAGATTCTAAACAATCATATGATATCCCATGAAATAAAATGGGAATCATAAATGTTTAATCATAACATAACCAGTGTAAATTATAAAGAAATCATAACAATGTCATAAAAACCTAAATGAAGAAAATAAGCTTCTTTCATAAACAGCATACCATCAAAACATAAATCATTCTAATAAATAATATTAATGGTATTCTAAAACTATAACAAAGTATGTCATCAGTCACAGGGAATGATTTCGACATATCACTTGGAACATTAATATAAAGTGTCATTATCACATAAAAGTGGCTCCATGGGGTCCCTAAATCGACCCAAATATTCCCATGGTCTGAAATGTATCAACCTATAGGGTTAGGAAACGTTTTAGGTTAATTTAATATTATTATAATATTATTTTTTAGCCTTATTTACCAGATTTACCCTTTAACCATGGTAAATAAAATATTTACCAAAGTAATTATTCAAAATGTCTAAAAATAAAAGTTACCTATTTACACAATTTGGACCTCCTGATTATATATATGGAATTAATTTTCATAAATTCAAAACATAGAAGTGAATGAAATTAATTTTAAATTAATTCTTGTTGTCAAAACAAAAAGTGTTTTTTTAAGAAATAATAACTATCAAAAGATTGGCACTTGCTTATGTTCAGTTTAAATGTGAAATTATGTCCAATTACTAATATTGGATTAAATGGTAAAAATATAATCTAATTATACTTTAAAATTAGAAAAATTCATAATTTATCACTATTAATTATATCGATTAAAAAGGTGGTTCTTAATTAAAATTTAGTAATTTTAACTATTCATCGAAATATAAAAGTTATCAGAAAAGTACCAAAACTTCACCCTAAGCTAATTTCGATATTATGAATCCAAAAATGAAGTCCATTTTTAACGAAAAAATTTATGAAGTTTCAAAAAGTTTGTATTACTATTTATAACGGCTAGTTTGATTAGTTGTGGTGTGTTAGAACTCGAAGTTGTGTACCACACACGCTATTGTATTATTCAAAGAGAGGCGTACCATGGAAGTTTGGGGTGCTACATTCTCCCCTCCTTCAAATAATTGAGTCCTCGAAATTTTAAATTTTTCTTCAAAAATAAAAGGTCGAAAATAGAAAATATCTTTGTGGGAAAACCCACATCATAAATTGGGTTAATAAAATTTAGTCTTAATAAGAGGAAAAGAGAAATGAAATGGTCAGCACCAAATTATGATATTGATTTGGAGATACTTGGTGGAAATTAGAGACACGTAATTTTAGGAAAATCGTAAATATTTATAGGGAGTGATTAATGTCATCAGTCACAAACAATTGTAGATTTGAGGGTCTCTAAGCCATCAATCTATGATGATTTAAAATATCATCAGTTCAACAAAACATAAGGTATTAGGATAACACATTTTTAGTTTTAAGATACCTTACCTAATGTTTAATAATTAATTTCTTCACATAATAAGAGAAGAATATATATATATATATATATATATATACTTGATAAGTATAGTTCCATCCTTTCACTAATCTCTACCAAAAAACACATCTTTAACTCTAAAAGATAATAGAACATAAAAAAAATATTCCATTTATCCTATTCTTAAAGGTTTCCAAAAAAATGAATTTTTAATTCATCTATAAAACCTTTTAAAAAAACTCAATTATTCAATCTAGGACATCACGTGGGCCAGTGGTAGGTGATACACCCTTGTCGCCCTTCAGTTGCGGGTTCAAGTCTCACGGCCTTGCCGGACGTGACGGGTTGTCACCCAACCTCCGGGTTGTCCTTTTATGGAAATCCAAAAATAATCTCAAACTAGAATTATCCAAAATACTTCTTTCCAAACTCACAGTCGAAAATTTATAAGGAAGGAAAACACAATGAAGATCCTTTTTTGCGTAATAACATGTGAACACCTTCATCATGTATTCTTCTAAAACACTGGAATGTCCTGAATTACCATAAAACCTTATTGATTACCTTCATAATCCCTTATTCCATATAGAATACTAGATATACTCCTTCTATCCAAATATGTCTTAAACTCCAATAATGATGGAATATTCAAATCATTAATCAATTTCAAGGGAGTCAAGAATATCCAATATAATTTATCCAAATAAATCATGTATTATTCCAAAATCACTACATCGGCATCAGAACCATATTATAGTTTATCTTTCTCTCAAACAAATATTTTTTAAAAATTTTACCTGCTATTGACTCACTTTTCTTGGTTCTACACAATCTAAAGTCCTTAATGAAATATTACTACAGTACAATCCTTATATACTCCATAATTATTATAACCAGTACAGCATTGATACAACACTCAAATGACATAATTCTTTAATAACAACATAAGAACTCTAATAATTCCTCCTTGACTGTGGTAGTATCATAACTTTATTATTATCTAATAGCAACATTTGGGGCATACTTTGATGATTTGGACGTTGGTTTGCGTAGTGTCTCAACTCCTTGCAGATGAAGAATTGTATATTTGAAACCTTTTTCTTACCCTTGCAGTCTCTTACTTGGTGTCCTTTTTCTCTACACTTATAACAAACTCACATTCCCTTCAGGAAATTTCCAGGGTGTTTCTTCCCACGGTTATCACATATGGGAAAATTCTTCTTTTCCCTATTCCCTTTATCGGTATTTCTCTCTTACATCCTTTTCTTCTCTTGCTTCCCTTCAAAGTCATAGGAATCAGAGAATTCTTTACTTATCTTATTAACACATGATACTATTTCTTCATATGTTGAGAATACATGGGGGTTAATTTCCCATCTAAATATTGGCTTAATACCGTGAAAGATATGATCCTTCTTACTCTTTGGACCATACATATTGCTAGATTTCACATTCTTTCTACTGGGTGCCATTTCTATACAATGGAATACACTATATTAGTTTATGAATCGCAATACATAAATCCAAACTTGTAAAACACTTGACATAGATTGAACAGTTTATAGATATAATCCATAATCATAAAAATATTTTCTTTGAAGAAGTATATACTCATAAACCCATCAAAATGGTTTTTAAAGAAAATGAGAATTATCCTAAGCATATCCCCCGAGAGTGTCGTAACCAAGAGTGTAGCAAGGCCCGTTTTCATGCACCAATTCATGTTCATGTCTAGATTAAAGCGGTGTTTTCGGGTTTTACCCCTAGGTACATATGTGCCAGAGCCTCCTCTACCTGTTCGTATCCATACAGGGATGTATTGCTCAGAAAACTCACAAAATCTCTAAAATACCAAAATTCTATGAAGTTATTCTATACTAATCCTCAAATTCCATCTTAGGTTTATGTGCTCTAATCAGAGTTTATCTAAATCTAGCTTCCAATGTTTGTACTAAACTTCCTCTGATACCAACTCTAACACCCCGACCCCAGTTACCTAGAGTCGGTGCATTATTAAATAACATTGGCATGATCATAAAAGATCAAGTCTCTAAAGACTAATTAGTTTAGTAGCCTTGGAGTCACTAGATACATTCATAAGTCTTACATTACATCATAAAATGAAAACTACAACAACATAGTCTCCATAGCCCACACTCATATCCTCTCATACTATCCCTACAGGTCATTCATAAAATACTTCTTCACATTTTGGGAAAAATAAAACATCGAAAGTGTTGAGCGCAGATGCCCAGTAAGGATAACAATATAGCGGAAACTTTCATAAATAAGTATAAGCATTTAAGGCAATGTATAACTAAAACAAAAGCCTTTTAAACTTAAACTTCAGTATAATATGGAAGAAATAAAATGAAATAATTCCATTTACTTATTTACATGGATATTCTACTAGTCGAATAATCACATGAAATATCAATAACCACTTTCATAATGATGGAATGCATAATGCCAGACTATCATAACCACATAGTCAAGGCCTCGTTCCAAGACTAAAAATAATATTTTATCAAAGCCTTGTGCCAAGACTCTAGTTTGTCTCTTGAGACCTACCGATGCATCGAGGAGCTATAGCAGGCTCTACCCATTACTTACTTAGTCCAATGCATTCCTCATATGAAAAGGTTTACGCATACCATAAACATTCGTATTAAAACTTGCATACGAAATGTCAATACTTTATCACTAAACCATGAATGGTATAAAAATAACACTTCCACATTCAAACATATTACAAAACCTTCAATACAATATGGAATATTTGTATCATAATAAATCATCTTCAAATAAGTTTAAAATCCATCAAAGGATGTTGACATATATGAAAATGATTTGTAAAAATCTTTGAGAAAAATATCCACTTTTCATGAAAACATTTAAAAGTCACACAATTTAAAAAAGGAATACATTTAAAGACATTTTATAATCAAAGTTTCCCATAACAATTTGAAAATTTTGAAAGTAATTAACATTTTAAAACATTCATGTCCATTTAAATAAATCCTTAAAATCATTTTAAAAATATGGACATTAATGATAATGCTTTAGAAGAATAAATCTTTAAAACATTTAAAATGATGTTTTAGTAAAAATTCCCTTAAAAATCCCTTTGAAAACTATTTTATGAAACATGGACATGGATAATAAATATGTCCCAGTGGATACTTATATAAAAACAACCTCGGATAATAAAGAGATTGTGAAATTAACCCTTACCAATTTGGTAAATTACGAAAATACACCCCATGAAAAAATTATCATACAAAGAATATGTAAATACACATAAATTAAATTTTATTACACAAATAATACAATTATGGGCAGTACATACACCACACAAAAGATAATAGTGTCAATATGCCATGAATCTCACGGAAATAAGGAGTGAGATGAAAACCCCTTACCTTGTACTTTTCCTTGGTCGAGGGAAGGTTAACCTCCATTATAATGGTGAAAAAATTGTTATGAAATTATAAAATAATCATATACAATAATATGATATCATATATTATCTTTTAACATTGCTTTGTTAATAATATCTTAGTATTATCATCGTTTCGGGTGTTAACTTACTCGTTTTCTTTTATACGTTTTGTTACATAAGCCCTATTTTTTATGGATAGGTTGTATATTATTAATATCCAGAATGATATCAAGTCCTTAAACATTATTTTTAATCATCAAATGATAATTATACTTGAAAGGATATGATGGGGAATGAATCTCATCGCGTTCATGGAGACGGTAGTCTGTACGTACGCACGAGAGAAAATATCATTATTTTGATTTTAAAATAACATATAATTGGATGGTATATCATATATACAGATTAATTATCATGTTATATTTATTATTTAAATCAATTACACATCATTATCATACCCATACAAATAATAATGTATTGAATAACAATTACACCACGACGTGGAGACGGTACGTCGTACGTAAGCACGTATGGTGACATGTCATTCAAAGGATGGATAGAATACTGAATATGGTTGTACCATATTTATAATAACATCATACTATATAGAAGATATTGGGGATATTATTTTATAATGGAAAAAACAAAGAAAGAGGAAGTGGAAGAAGAAAGAAAATTGAAAGAGGGTGGTGAAATCATTACCTCTTCTTCGGGTTCTTCCTTTTGTTTTGATCAAAAAGGATCCTTAAGTTGATTTTTTGATCAAAATAAGGAATCTAGGTTGAATTGAGGGATGTTGGTAGGATATTTTGGTAGGTTTTGGCCGAGAAAAAAGGCTTTTATGGTGTGAATTATAGATAAGGGTGTGCCCTTTTATAAGAGGGGTGAGGGGCACCTTAGGAAAATCTAGAAATATTATTTTATAATAAATTCCCATTCGGTTTCTAATGGATAAAAAGTGGATTCTTTAAATTATAATGTGGGGATAGTTTTAAAACCACTCAACCAATAGGTTTTAGACAGGTTTGGGTTACTATATTAACCTTGTCTTTTAGTTTCAACTCCTAGTTCATTAGTTTGACATTTACCATGTCTCTTTGTATTTTTATATTATATAGCTAATAAACATACTATAAACTTCCAAGAGACCCACAATTGGTCCATTAATTATACACCTATCATTATATAAGTCCTTTGGACAAACCGTATATTTTTAGGAATATAATATCAATTAATAATATAATATTTTCTTTAAATACTCTTTCAGGTCAATTTTGACACTATTTAATAATTGATTTATGTTAAAGTCTTAAAAACTTTATTAATTAGAAATAAATTAATTTAATTAATAATAAAATGTCATATTAACTAATGAAATTTATTGATGATATCAAAACATTCAAATTATATTTATTTAAACACTTACAAAACCAATTATTTGATTCTTTCATTAATAATGAAAATACTGCTTCATTGTTGTGTCATAAATAAATTTAATTATTAAATGTATAAAAATTATAAATAAAATACCATTAAGTGGGAAATAGTTTTATATTTATAATTAATATTTATATTTGAAAATATAACATATATAACCCTATGTAAAAAAAATTTCTAAAAGATATATGCTTTTGTCATTTTTGTATTTATTTTAACTTAATTAATATAAAGTGTCATTATCACTTACAAGTGGATCCATGGGATCCCAATGTCGACCCAAAGATGCCCATGGTCTGAAATGTATCAACCTATAGGGTTAGGAAACGTTTTAGGGTAATTTAATATTATTATAATATTATTTGTTTATCCTTATTTATCAGATTTACCCTTTAACCATGGTAAATAAAATATTTACCAAAGTAATTATTCAAAATGTCTAAAAATAAAAGTTATCTATTTACACAATTTGGAACTCATGATTATAAATATAGAATCCATTTTCTAAATTCAAAACACATAAGTGATAGAAATTAATTTAAAATTAATTCTCATTGTCAAGACAAAAAGCATGTTTTTAAGAAATAATAACTATCAAAAGATTGGCACTTTCTTATGTTCAGTTTAAATGTGAAATTATGTCCAATTACCAAATTTGGATTAAATTTTAAAAATATAATCTAATTATACTTTAAAATAACTCAAATTCATAATTTATCACTATTAATTATTTCTCTTAAAAAAGTTTTTTTTAATTAAAATTTAGTAATTTTCACTATTCATCAAAATATGAAAGTTATCAGAAAAGTACCAAAAATTCTCCCTAAGATAATTTAGATATTCCGAATCCCAAAATGAGGTCCATTTTGAAATATAAAATTTATAATGTTTCAAAAAGATGGTATTACTATTCATAATGGCTAGTTTCATTGGTTGTGGTGTGTTAGAACTTGAAGTTGAGTACAACACACGCTACTGTATTATTCAAAGTGAAGCACACCGTGGAATCTTGGGGTGTTACAATAATTCTATTCTTATATCTCATTATTAGATAATACATCAAGAATTAAAAAATCATCTTCATTTCATAGAATAGTAAATGTAGTGTAAATTGTTCATAGAACAAAAAAGGTTTATATTGTTCTAAAATCAAGTAAGTATATCATTTCATGCAATTTTTAAAGTAATATAAAAATGGTCTTTAAATAAAATTTTATACCTTTATCATCATTTTAATGATATCAATGATCTTTTTCAATCCTCGTTGGGTTATAGATTTGTGATCATTAACTTTCTCCTAATCATGTTCTCTATCATTCTCCATTAGAATATGATAGTTATAATTATTTTTCATGTCAATGTTTTCACATCCCCCTAATGTTATCCAAATCAAAATCCAAATTATGTGGTGATATTCACCTTTTAATTTCCCACATTTTAAGAGGAAGTATTGTTGAGCATTTTTGGGATGTGGGTTTCAAACAAAGAAATTCTTAAACATCCACCTTTGATTCTCAAAGTAAAATTTCAAATTGCATGTATTAAATTTTCTTTTAAAAATTCATGATAATATTAGAATAGTAGTTTATCTATTGGAATTTCCACCAAATCTCTCTAAAGTTAATTATGTGTTCCATGTATCTCTTCTTAGGAAATTCATACATGATCCTTCCTGTGTACTAAACTTATATAACGTACCACTACAGCAAGAGTGATGAATTTTTTAGGGAGAAATTCATTTTAAGGGGGGTAGAATGTAATACCCTGATATTCTTTATGAAATATATTTTTTTCAAATAATTTTATTTATTTAATGTCTTTCATTACACGAAAATCCCTCTTATCATTTGGTAAACGCAACCCTGAGATTCTATGAAATATCATTTTATCATTATAATTTTTCTATCAAGAAAATTATAACCTAGCGGTTAGAGTGGAAGGAATGAAATGGTTTTACTAAATTACAAAATTATGGTTTACAGATATGTATATAATTATCTAATCAATTAATTATAAATGAATGTAAAACCATTTTTAAAATATATTTAATTTTTTATGAAAAACTATGTACAAGTGTGTTTTATAACAATAAAAAAAACAAATTACTCTTATTGGATTATATAAATTATATATATATTTATATTCAATATAATATTTAATAATCCTCTTATGTGTTTTTTAGACATTATATAAGAACAAGTCTAATTTTATGTATGAAAAACTATTTTTCTAAAAAGAAAATTTTCCCATCTTTTTATGGAGAAAAAAATAAAAATATAGTTTTTGAAAATATAATAAATTATGTTTTAAAAAAATGACACTTTTAACAAGGAATATTAAAATTTAATTTGATTTAATTTTTGGTATTTTTCTCTTAAGTTTCATGTTCTGATGAATAGTGAAAAATACTGAATTTTAATTTAAAATATCTTTTTCATCGAACTAATTTATAGTCTAAAATTATATTATTGATAAGTTAAAAAGTATAATAAAAATATTTTTTATATTTTAATTCAATTTAGGTAATTTTAATCAACTACACATTGAATTTGGATATAAAAACATTTCAATATTTTGAACGTTTTCACTTTAATAACTTTTTATCTCACCCAATATACGTGATTAATTTTAAAATAATTTTATCCATTTATTTGTTTTGAATTATAAAAAATGGATATAATATTTGTAAACATAAGGTGAAATTTTATTAAATAGATCCATTTTATTTCTTGATAATATGAATAGTGTCTTTTCTCATTTTTATTATGATGGTTAAGGGTAAATTGGTTAATTCATGATTAAAATAATATTATAAATATTAGAAAGATACCCTAAAACATGTCCAATTTTTTTGATGAATTTAATTCAAGACATAAAACCTAATTTTCTAAATTTAATTTTTTTTAATTGATACATTTTCTTAAAAATCACTTAGATATTATTAAAATCAAATAGAGTGAAAAAAATCACACTCTTACTATTAATAATTATAAAATTTTTATTATGGGGATAAATAGAAGATATTGTTGACTATAAATATTATTATGAAATATAAAATGTTTATATACATAATGGAAATTTTTATTTTATTTTTATGGAGTAAATAATTATCATAAATAATCAAACAATGATGATTCGTTAATTATTCAATTCAGGAAAACCCCAATTGATAGGTATTAAAATCTTAAAATCAACATAATTATAATTACTTAAGGTGATACACGAATATTATAGTAGCATATGATATATTATGGGTGTATTAGATTACTTTTTTTGAATTTACCTTACTGTATTTATTTTCTTAATGTTAATATAGTGATTAGTGTAAAACTTGACACTAATGATATTTTAAAAAAATAATATTTTATTAAATTAGAAAAAAAATTCATTAAAATATTAAATAAGGAAAAGAGGGATAAATATTAGTCTAAAATATTTTTAATTTACCATTTATTTTTCAATTCAGTCCGTATAAGTAAAAATCTCCACCTATTAATATTGAAAGTTTTGTGACGGTAGTTAAAATTAAAATAGGTTAACTTAGGGTTAATCCAAATTATATAGGTTTAAAATGTTACAAAAACTAGTATAAAATATATTGGTTGATGTTATTACCACTATATCCCACATTATATACTAATAAATTGCCATTTTGACAAGTTGGAATTGAGATTTAAATTATTGTAAATTGATTTTTTGAGAAATTCTAAAGTGTCCCTCTCTTCTCTTATAAAATGGAAAATTTTCTTCTCTATTCCTCACACATAAATTAACCATTTTTGTTCAGAAAAACTATATCTAAATATAATCCAAATAGTTATCCCTTAATCTAGGAATCCTTCCTTCGGTCATGAATCCAACCAACAAAGTCCTTGGGTGCAAACCAAAAGGATATTCCCGAAGAATAGGAAATGTTAATCAATGAACGTTTTGGTTTTATTTCTTCCTTGAACACCCAAAATTATTTTCGTTAAATTATTATATAAGAACACCATTAAACTAAATTTATTTATATGTTTTTATATTAATTTCTTTACATAAAATCACACTAAAAAATTTCAAATTTGATACACAATCATCTTTCGTATGTACGACATACTACCGCCTCGCAAACCGATATCGTTCGTTCTTCCATTTACACATTTTAAGGTTGGTAATAATAATTTGATTTATGATTGATATGATATTTATTATTTTTATTATTTTTTTATTTATACTTATTTAGCTATTATATAACACTTAACTTCCTTCTTTCCATTTTATATAAATACAGTTACTTCATTTGTGGACATGTGGACTACTGCCTCCCCAAAATTAAGTGATTCATTCACACGTTACATGGAAAGTATTGAGGATGGTTTTAGTGAATTTATATGATATATATGACTTAATAATTCTACTTTAATGATATTATATATATATATATATCTTCTACTTTCTTTATTTAAATACGACAAGAAAATGGAAACAGCATTCTTGTGTACGTATGTCCCTCCATCTCCATGAACGGTGTATTCCATTTTCTATTTTTTTTATTTTATAGATTATTATAAAAACATTTAAAATAAATATATATTATATTTATATCTTTTGTATACTTCTTTAAATAATTAAATAATGATATAATTTAGAGTAACAATAATATAACAAATCTACACACCTGATAAAAACAAAATAGTTATTACCCGAAACATAACTTTAACATGGAATTGTTAATAAATGGGTAATATAAGGTCGCAATTAAATCATATATTTAATGATATAATTTAATATGGTTCTATAATATATGTATAATATATTTTTATTTATTAAATAGTATGTTTTAACGAGTATGACGAGAGTCAGGACATAAGCTCTGGGGATTTATAGTTTCATTTTTATTTCTACAAGACTTATCCATATTACACTCTCATTTATTTGTGTTTATATATTAAAAAGTAATTTATTAAATTATCCTTATACTTAAATTAATGGTTATTTAAATATTCATTGATTATCTCTCTTTCATGGGGTTTAAAATTCAAAAGTTACCATATTAGTAAGGGAATTTTGTCTAAATTTTCCTTCTTTGTGACACCTATTATGTTATGAACCTAAATTATTTTATGAGGTGTGTATAATTATCTTTGACATGTTGTATCATGAATATACTTATTTTAATTATTTTATAATTTTCATTCAATTTTATTCTCTCTTTGTTCATAAATTTGTGTTCCTTCAAATCAATGTTTTCTAAAAATATTTTAAAAGTGTTTTACATGGTCTTTAAGATTTTTCAAAGAAAAGGGATGAAAAATTTGATTAATATAGTTTTAAAATATTTATTTATATTTCTTGAAGTTTATATTCAATAAAAAAGGTTTTCTAATTTTTTTATAATTTAAAAGATATTTTTAAAAATATAAAGGATATTTTCTTCAAAATTTATTTCATGTGATCCTTCAAAAATAGTTTTTCCATCAATGATTACTTCAATTGATGTTACTTATTCTTTAATTGGGATATTACCTAAGGATACCATTCTTATTCATTCTTATGACATTTTATTTTTCTTATGGAATGATATTTATTAAACCTATTTCTCTTCCAGGAGTTAGATTATGATGAAGTGATTGTGAAAATAAATTCTTTACATGGGTTATGATGTGATGAATGATTTATGTGGCACACATATGTATAGTTTTCATTATATAAAGGGTGGGACCTATATATCCATCCAATTAATTTGGTAAAGAATTATTTCTCATGATATAGTTAGGTTAAACAAGTTTATGTGCTTAATCTGTGATGGGAAATAAGTCGATGTGCTTGATCTGTGAAGGGAAACAAGTTGATGTTCCTGATCAGTTTTGGAAAACAGGTGATAAGGCCTGATCTAATAGTCATGGTGGTTAAACATGACAGATGAAATGGCTTTCTATAATTTTTATGATTCCACAAACATTTATGATATGAAATTATGTTTCATGATTGAGTTATGATGAAGTTTCATTCTTATGATTCATGTCTTTTGAAATGTTGATGTCTTTTCCATGACTCATATTTATGATCCATGATAGGTTGGGTATGAAAATTGATCATGAACACATACCCATATTTATTATCTTAATCTTTCATAAGATAATAAATTTATATCTTCCATGTTATCCCTTAATGAGCATCTAAGATCACCGTTTTATTAGGTTTCCTTTCCACAGGTTATAAAGAGAAGATTTAAGGAGGAGTATAAAATTTTAAGATATTTATGAGAGATATTTAAGATCTTTCACAAAATTAAAATAATGTGTTCCAAGTTTATATAGGAACTAAACTATTACAGTCCATGAGCATGTGTTTGTGTAATATAATGAATATTCCTTTAAAAATATGTAATATAATTTTATGATAATCCTAGGTCATTATATGAAGAAACCTTTCACAAGAATTATTTCTTGAATGGATAAAAATATGTTTTCCATCACTATAGATAAAGTTTATAAAATCCCTATTATAATAGTGTGATATAGAAGATTATATCACACTACAGAAAAAAAAATTTAATTTTAAATAAATTTTCATCACATTAAAACAACAACAAAATTAAACAATGATTACAAAAAATTAAATTCAAAATTGGCATGTACAATTATATTGGTTCATGAACCTTTTTACCAACATTTTACAAGAAACATACAAAAAAATAATTATCTCTATACCACATTTTAAAAAGTGGATAATCACTCCACCATATACTAAAAAAACCACCCAGTATCAAACCAAATTAGTGTGTAATTGTATTTAAAAAATATTATGTTTGTAATACCATAGAGAAATTAATTAAACATAAATATGATAAAATGAATTAATAAAATTTCACTTTTAAACTGAAAACATGCACATTGGATCATATAAGAAACATTGTGTTTTCCCTTAATATGATTTTGATTACAACATTTAAAAAATTATTTATGGTCTATTGTCCAATAGTTTCCAAAAAAATATTATGTTCATTTTCTTTCTTTTGAGTATTTGATTCATGTTTTGAACTAAAATATCAATTTTAAATAAAATCATGCACTTTGAAAAATATTTATCACACCATGTGTTAGATTAATGTATGGTTTGTTATTACCCATAAAATAATTTAAGTTAAATTTTTCAAAAATATTGAGATAATATAGACATGATTTCAAGGTTTTCATTTAGTGACATATGTTTTTAACCAAAATGTCATTTTTAAACACAAAATGCATAGTTTGAGTCAAACCAGTTAAAATATGTATCATATGGATGTGAAATTAATTCTTATACATTAAAAATGAATTATGGATCTTTTCAATAATTATAAAATCCCTCCGTGTGTGTTTTCTCAATTTTCAAATAGTGACACACATTATTAAATAAAAAACATTTAAAAT
Source organism: Viscum album (assembly GCA_963277665.1). Classification (NCBI taxonomy): domain Eukaryota; kingdom Viridiplantae; phylum Streptophyta; class Magnoliopsida; order Santalales; family Viscaceae; genus Viscum; species Viscum album. The sequence goes on from OY728166.1 coordinate 792,093,458, forward strand.
GAAAACATGTACTTCAATTCATACTGATCACATCATATATCAAATTGAGTTAAGATATATTCATACATGTCAAAATTGAACTATGGATCATTTTTTTGAATTTAAATTAATGATATGAATGTGTTTTTTTGGGTTCTAGTGAGTGGGGTGTCTTTTAACTATAATTTAAATTTTAAATTAAAACATGCACTCCGAGTCATACTAGGAACACAAAATATTATACTATCATGTGATTGATTCCTACACATCACAACTGATTTATGGATCATTTTATTGATGTATCAATATAATAAGATATTTTTTTCTTTATTTTTAGTATACCCTGAATGTTTTGAATTAAATTTGTAACTTTTTAACTTAAAATAAGTAATTTCATTCACACTGATCATAAAATGTGTCAGATTAACATGAGGTTAATTCCCAAATAAAATAAGTGACTTATATATCATTTTTATAAAATATCATGCTAATTAGATTATTTTTACTCAACTCTGATTATGTCACTTGTTTTTAACTAAAATGTGAATGTTAAAAAATATAACTCATTTTGACACATATTGTCCACACCCTGGGTTTAATTGATGTATGGTAATTACTACACATCACAAATTACATATGACCCATTTTACTAAAGTATTAAAACAATATAAGTGTTATCACTCAATTTTTACGGATGGAAACATCTTTTTAACTAAAATTCCATTTTCAAAATTAAAACATACAATTTGAGTCATATGATTCACACCATGTATTAGACAGATGTGAGGCTAATTCATACACATAAAAACTGAATTATGGATGATTTTTCTTAAGTATCAATACCATAAAAGTTATTTTATTTGTTTTCAGTGATTGATGCCCATTTTTAATTAAAATGTCACTTTGAAACTAATAACTCACAATTTAAATCATATTGGTCACACCATGTGTTTAATTGAAATTTGAATGATTCATATACATAAAAATTTATTTGTGGATAATTTTTATGATGTATTAAAACAATCTAAATGAATTTTCTTAGTTTTCACTGACTGAGGCTTGCTTTTAACTAAATTTTAAATTTTAAACTAAAAACACACACTTTGAGTTATACCAGGAACATCATGTGTTGGGTTGATATGTGATAATTCTTACACATAAAAATTATTTAAGGTTTTTTTTCTAAAGTATCTAAATAATCTCAGTGTATTTTAACAATTTTTTGTATCCCATCTGTGTTTTGAACTAATAAATTGATGCTAATTAAAAACACACACTTTTAATCATATATAGAATGTTGTACATCGAATTAACAAGTGGTTAATTAATACAAGTGAAAATTGATTTATGTATAGTTTTTATAAATATTATACAAAATATTAGTATGTTTTATTCATCATTATTATGCCACACATGTTTTTAACTAAAATGTTGATTTTTAATAAAAACACACACATTCATTCATACTAGGTACACCATGTGTCAGATTGATGTGTGGTAAAATTTTAAAAATAGAAAAAGGCTTATGAATCATTTTACTAATGTTTCAATAAAATAACATTATGTTTTATTAGATCTTAGTGAGTGATGAATATTTTGAATTAAAATATTAATTTTGAATTTAAAACTTACTATTTAGGATATATTGGGTACACCATCTATTGGATCGAATTTTGACTAATTACTACACATGAAGAAAATGATTATGAATCATTTCCTTAAATTATCAAGATAATTCAATCCCATTTAATATTTTTTGAGTGTGTGACATGTCTTTGGAAATAAAATGTTATTTTAAAACTGAAAATTTTCACTTTCAATCACATCGGCCATACCCTATGTCGGATTTACATGTTTTTTATTGTCACACATTAAAAATTGCGTATATAATATTATTATAAAGTATTAAACAAATCATTTTCATATCACTTGATTTCTAGTGAGTGATTCATGTTTTGAAATAAAATTTTACTTTTAAACTAAAAAATGAAATTTGATTCATACTGGATACATTGTGTGTATAATTGATGTGTGACTGGTTTATATACGCCAAAAATGATTTATGGATAATTATAATATAGTATACATTAAAAACAGTATATTTTCTCCTCTTTTAAAGAGTGACGCAAGTTTTGAACTAAAATGTCACTTTTTAATTAAAAACACAGAATTTTAGTTGTACTGGAAAGATCGTGTGTCAGATTACGGTATGGTCAATTATTATATTTCAAAAATGACTTATAGATCATTTTCTGAAAAAAAAAATTAAATATTATTTTGTTTATAAGTTTTTAAAGAGTGACACATGTTTTTAAATAAAATTTCAATTTTAATATAAAAACATGCACTTTAAGTCATACCAGTCACACCATGTTTCAAATTAATGTGCATATGATTCTTAGATGTCAAAAATGACTTATGAATAATTTTCCAAAAATATTAATATAATATGAGAGTTTTTTCGTAGTATTCCATGAGTGATGCATGAGTTTAAAAAAATCATTTCTAAATATAAATTAAGGACTTAGAGTCATACTATCACACCATGAATCATACTGATGTGTGACTGATTCCAACATGTTACAAATAATATTTTTATGTAATAGAAAAAATGATTTTCCTCTACATCATGTTATTACAATGTCTTGTACCTAAAAGGGAATGTATTACATCACTAATGAACATCAAAATATCAAATAATTAAAAAAACTCTATATATAGAGCAATGGTACATGGGTTCATCAACCATGCCTAATAATTAATTAAGAATTTATTATTATCAAATCATTGTGTTTCTTTGAAGAGCACAAAATTCTAAGAAAAAAATCAATTCTCGATGAAGACAGCTCTTCATGATCACTGTGAAAATTGACTATATTAACTGTAGATAAAAATTATAGGAAGATTAAATAAAATTAGGTGAAATGATAAGAAAAATAACTAAGTAGTAATAAATAACCGCTTTATAATTTCCACAAAAATTATAACACCATGTTTTCTGACCACACATTTATAAAAAAAATAAACTTCTACTTTTGAATACGTAGATAGCACAAATTCCTAATATTACTTGAAAAATATAAATACACAAATTATAAATATATATTTTAAATAAAGTTAAAATTATAATTAGAAATACCTCTTAGTGAAGTTAATTTTTTGATAGAATACTATAAATTTCATAGATTTAAAAAAACTAATGATCATGGTGTATTTTATTATTATTTCAAACACTATATAAACAATGGGTAAAATAAGTAATTTTGGTAAGTATCTACTAATAGTGAAATTTTATTATAAATAAATAAATAATTATATATTTATAGAAATAAAAAGGCTTTTATCCTTATGTACCATCCTCATACCATGATTTTTTTATGATATTGAAACACCACCCTATCATAACAAAACATACATTAAAACATAATATAAAAATTTCATCTTGAAGTATGTTTGTAAAATAATGAGTAGAGTGTATTATAAATTGATAATGTTAGTAAGTTTTAGGTCAAAATGATAATGGTTAGATATTTATGATGGGTTAATTGACACTGTCAATATTTTTGAGAATTATTATTAAAGTAAATAATTATTTCAATGGAAAATAAATAGAATTTTATATATATTTTTTATAGTAGTTCAGATCTCAATGATCCAACTCAAATATTTACCCCTCTCACATAATGAGAGAGATGGAACCCACTATAATTGACTCTATGAATTTGGAATGTGATATAAAAACACTTTTCAACTTCATTTTTAAACCCTAGAGGCACAACCCCAAATGAATATATTTTTCACACCTGGGGGATAAATCTGATCACCCTACCTTTTTCAGACCCGAAGTCACAACCAGGAAGATACCTAACAAAGATATGGTATAAACCAAACTTTCTCTTTAACTAATCCTATGAACAACTGATTTCCTTGGTGTTTTTCAGTTATGGAAGAAATTGATTCTTGACCTTTTTTGGAAATCACAATCCACTATCCAACCTATTATTGGGTATTATAACCAAGTAAAATTACAGAAACCTAAAATAACAGAAAAAAATAAAATCACAAAACTAGATAAGAATTTTATTATCATAGTGTTGAGCCAACAATCTTCTCTCCTATAATAAAGTATAAAGTGATTGTAGTTTAGTTGAGAGAATAATTTGATCTCCAAATTATATCTCATAGTTTAAGAATATCCTCAACCTCAAATATATTGATCTACAACTATGTAACTCCATATATAGAGGTTTTTATTCAAGGTATATTCATATCATGAATCCCATTTCATTTTCCCCATTCCCAAAGAATCATACGATTTCTTCATTGAATGCACTTGAAAACAAATACCCACATGGGTCACTAAGATGATATGTATTATAAAAAAAATTTCTATAGTGATAACATGTTATAATAATTAATATAGTTCCAACAAGAAAATCATCCTCATTAAATCTGAAAGAAAAATTTGAAAAAAAAATATATGAGATAAACTATTAGAATTCAAAACAAATTAAATTTGAAAGTCATATTTTCTAAACAAACCATCATGAGACTTAGACCCATGTTATGAATATTTACTACTATGTATAAATATTTCAAATAAAATTACCTAGAATTGAAATAATTATTAAGAATTTTAGAGATCAATATTTTGATAAAAAATTAAAATAAACATGTTTTAAATCAAAATGTATAAATTTTTATCATTAATAAAGAAAAAAGAATATTAGAAAAGGTTTCTTATTATGCAGGGTAGGTTACTCATGGTAGGATTTACCTGAAGTTACTTCATACCCATGGTCACATGGTTTTATATTGCATGGTAACTTACCATATAATGTCAGGTTACATTAAAAATTAATGTGTAGTCACTTTATTTCTCTTCATGGAATCACTTAGTTTTCCTTTATTCTATAACATGGAAATATAGTGTCTGGTCACATATTTTCCATTTATATGATCTCTTTGAAATATAACGTTCATTCACTTCGTTTTCTGTTATGTGTTCACTAGAATAAATAATGTATGGTGAGTTGGTTTTCCTTTATGTTATCACTTTGAAATATAACTTGTGGTCACTTACTTTTCTATCATTCAATAATTTCAACTTCCCTTATATATTTAGTTCAATACCTTACCAAATTTTTAGTGAAGTTCATTTATAAACATTTATATACAAATTTAGAAAAAAAAATAACATACTAGTAACACATAAAATACCAACCCATATTATGAATTGATTTTCACTAACATCAATTCCTAATATATTAATTATAAAAACATAAATAATCAAAGTTGATTAAGTATCCAATCAACATTCACCCCATTTTTTGATAATTAAAAAATTATTATAGTGGAAAAACATCTTCCTATTTTTAAATTGAACATAAAAATTTGTATATGTCTCCATAAATAAACTAACATTTTAAGGTTATAGATACTCCCCCATGATAAGTAGTCATTATAGGGAAAAAAATAATCCAAAAATTAAACATGGAAACATTCCCCAGGATAATTACTAGGAAAGAAGCAAACCATTTTAATGTCAATATGGAACATAAAAAGATCCACCTAAAAAATTATTAATAAGGAAACTAACCCCGGATGCCTAAATATTCATTATTTTCAAAGAATTATTTTAAAACAATCACATTAATAATATTAAACTAAATAATAAAATTAAAATGATCCAAAAAAACATACAAAATATATACACTGGGAAAATGGACTAGATTTAAAATTTACGCTCAAAATCTAAGTCAAAATCCCGCTAAATATTTGTTGTATGAGTAAATTTTCAGCATTAAAATTTGAAATTTGATTATCTAAATTAGCTAAATCCAATGGTTTAATATAAATGTCATAATATTGAACTTCCATAGAAACATATTCTACCTTTTTAAACATGATCCATAATAAAATGGAATATGAAATCATTCTGTTTAGTCATTGAATTTTGGATAGTAATTTTAGATATAGAAACTATGGAAGTATTACCACAATAAATCAAGATCTTCTTAAGAGTAAAACCAAAATATTAAATTGTTTATTTAACCCATAATGACTACGTGTAAAAGGAAGTAATCAAAACATATTCACTTTCACCGATTCATAAATCCATTGAATTTTGTTTCTTTTAACCCCAAGAAACTACAAATTTAACGAGAAAGTAACACAAACCTATTGTGATTTCTCTATCTATTTTTCAACCACCAAAATCAGAATCTAAAAATAATTTTTCATAAATAAATTATATGTAGGATAAAATAATATATGATTTATAAATACTTTAACATACTTAATTTCCCATTTATTTTCCATTAAATGGAATTTAATAGTATTATATTGGAATCTTGAACATATACATACTAAGAACATTAATTCTTGTCTATATGTTGTTAAATAAATCAATATAGAAATCATTTCTCAAAATTTTTTATTATAAATAGATTTTATAGCTTAATCATAATCTAACTTACAAGTGATAATAGTAAGAATTTTTTTGATTTTAAAACAATAAATACAAAATATTTTAACTAACTATTTAGCAAATTTGATTCATTCAGAAAAATATCAAATTTAATTCCTCCTCTATTTCCATAAACTAGTTCGAAATGTAAAAAACTAATTTATACTTTGAGTTACAAAATCATAAATAATATGTTAATGATAATAAAAATTTCTTAAGAAATTTTTGGTTTTATCATATTTAGTTATATCACCAATCACTTTTTCAAATGGATGGTGTCTATTTAATTTTAATATATTTAATAAGAATTAATCTCCCCTTAATAGATTCTTTTAACTATGAGTTTCTAGGTTTACCAAACTTCAAATAAATATACTCTCCTTCAACTTGTTCTAAATTAAACTTTCTTTCTTATACATGATTTTCATAAAATTTAACATGGAAAATTTCTTCAACTAAAAATGGTAATCTATTATAAACACTATATGCTATACTTAAATTATAATACACTAGAAAGATACCTACATATTATTTTCAATAAAACTTTTATAGAGAAACATTGGTATTAATAATGTGAAATGTTTGTTCAAATACTCTAAAATATAATATTTTAGGCTTCCCACACCTTTGAATTTCATAAGGTGTATTCTTTTAAAATATACTAAGAAGAATTTTATTATAAAAATAAACAGATGAGTTCATAACTTCTACCAACATATATTTCAGTAAAAATTACTCATTTAACATTTCCCTATCTTTTTTATGTAAAATTATATTTTCCCTTTCCACCACACCATATTTTTATAGAGTCCCCGGGGATAAAAAAACTATGACTATACCCATATTATTTATAGAATCTATAACATTTATGATTTTAAAACTCAGCTACTCTATCACTTTTAATTGATAAAATTAGATAACCATATTCATTTTGAACAAATTAATAATATGAAGAAAAAAAATTTGAAAGTCTCATATTTATGTGTAATAAAATAAGTGTAACATCCCAGGTAAATAAAGAATAAATAATTTTCATATTTATTAATATTTATGAATTAAATATTAATTTTACTTTAAAGGGATTGCTATGTTCGATAGCGTACCCGATACACAACAAAGAGTTTCATTGAAATCTTACGTTGCACACTAGTAATAAAATAATATTATTTTAAATGGTAGTTAACATGTAGTTGTTGTATTGGTGGGAATGGATAGAAATATCTAAAATATGATTATATATGTTTTTTAAATGTTTTTCCTTTTATCTAATAAAATATAAAGGCTTAAAATACGGAAAGAATTCAATTTTAGGCTTATATACCCTAATTTTCACGAAAGGTCCAGTTATCAACATTTGATGGCGAACCGTCATTAAATATAGATTTGGCCACTCTTATATATTCTATTAGACCAAATAAAACTCTTTTTTAGAATTGGGACATCAAATATTACTTTGTGTAATTTTTTGGTATTTTTCCGATAAAGTTCATTTTTTAATGAATAGTGTAAAATGTTGTATTTTAATTCAAAACCTCTTTTTAATCTAATTTATTAAGATGATTAGATTATCTTTTTAATTGGTTTTAAAGTTAAATTAGAATATATTTTTACCATTTAATCCAATGGTGGTCATTGGAATCAATTTCACTTTGAAATTGGACTTAAACTGGTGTCAATCTTTTGATACTTATTTGATAAAAACACGCTATTTGTTTTGACAGCAGAAATTAATTATTAAATTAATTAATGAAACTTATATGTTTTGAATTTTGTAAAATGGACTTCATTTTTGAATTTGGAATATCAAATATATCTTAGGGTGATGTTTTGGTTTTTTTCTGAAAAACATCCATTTTTTATGAATAGTGAAACCGCAAAGTGGTGGTTACAAAATTTGATTTTTCGTTTAAATGGGACTTTACCACTTCTGTATTTTGAATCTCAAAAATCCAATTAAAATTATTTTCATTATTAAGTAAAATGTGGTTCAATGGGATTAAAATAAATTTGGTGAATAGTAACGTTTTTGTTTTATTAATCACGATTAAAGGTAATTAGTGTAATTTAAGGTAAAAATGATATTATAATAAAATGAAAATATCTTGACACTTGTCCTACCACTATTGGATGAGTTATGGCCAACCAATAAAACCCATGGGTGGATTTTTGGTACCCCATAGATCCACTTCGGTATGATAATGACATTTATGCCTTTTATTTAAAGTTAAAGGAAAAATGACACAAACATGAGATGTTTTACTAAACCAATTTTTACATGGGGTTATACAAGTCATATTTTTTACTATAAATATTCATTAGAAAGATAAAAATATTTCCTACATCATATTATTTGTTTTTATAATTTTTAGACATTAAATAAATTAAATTATTTATGACACCATGATGATGCAGCGATTACCTCATTATTTAACGATTTAAATAAAATGGAAAGATAATGGAAAATATAAGACCAACACATGTCCAAAACCTATTGGATGGGTAGATTTCGAACCCTTATCACCTTAGACTTGAAAAACATCAATGTGGGACCATTAATAACCGAAAATCATTCTAAAATAAAATAACATTTCCTTACTTTCTAAGAGTGCCCCTCCTCTCCTCTTATAAAAGGCCCCCACCTCTACCTCATTACCCACACTTCCAAAGCTTTTGGCTCGACAAACCCCTTCTCATTTTATCTCTCCACATCCCTCTCTTACTCCTTGAAGTCTCACTTTGGGCAGAAGGCTTCCCAAGGAAGCCTTTGAGCTCAAACCAAAGGGAGTTACCCGGTTATAAGGTAATGTCTTCACTTGAGTCCTTTTGTTTTATTTTGCTTCTACAACCCCATAAACTCTTTTTATTCATTTATTTTGTAAAAAATCCAGCAACTTCCATATACTAGGATGTTTTTATAAGAATGATTTGAGCTACACATACACACACCTACGTCTAATGGTTAAAGAACATACTGTTTCCATGGATGGCGAATTTCTACCTCACGAAACGATGATTGTTCGATATTCTTCTAACACCTTCAAAGGTGGCCATTAATATGTCACTATATTTATATATGATAAATAATATGTTTATGTTTTCCTTAAGCTTCTGTATTTTTCATTTTGGTCATACCTTTATGGTTTCCATTATGGGTAAATGCGATATCTTCATTTAAGGAAGTGTGGACTACCGCCCCCTCAAAGTGATTTGATTCGTTAATGCCATATGTGGGATGTATAAAGGATGTATTTAAAGTTATTATATATGATGTTATACTAGAATTATAATATACCTCTATATCATTATTATTTCTTTCCATTAAATTATGAGATAGAAATGAAAGTAGCGTTCATGCGTACGTACGGCTTACCGTCTCCATGAACGGTGCACTTCATTTCTTATCCCCAAATGTAATGTACTATTATAAGTACATGTATATAATAGATATATATGATGGGTGATACATCTAAATGATGAATATAATTCTGGAATTAAAATATACCTACCTCTCATTTAGTTTTAATTCCATTAATATGACATAGAAATGAAAGTAGCGTTCATGCGTACGTACGACTTACCGTCTCCATGAACGGTGCATTTCATTTCTTACCTCCAAATAATTATGTGATATTATAAATACATGTATATGCTAGATATATATGATATATATGATATCCAAATCAATAATGTCATTCTGGATATAAATATCCTTTGACCACACGAACAACATGTAATCGTAAGAAGTCCACTTTCGACTTAAAGACCAAATATCGACAAAACAAACATTATTAACTTAAATGATTACATAATGTTTATAACATGGAAATAAGTGATACAAAAGGAATAATGAACTCGAAAAAGGTTCTTAAGCAAATAGAAATTAACTCACGATTATTATTCAGGACATTAAAGAACGATCGAGTCAAGTCGGACCCGAGGTAAGGGACTTCGTCTCAATCTCCTTTCATTGAGGCATATTTCGTTTTATACACAACGTTCTTTTATACGGTGTATAAAACCCTTTGGCATTTACTTTTATACAAAGGGAATATTTTTCTATGAAGCATTTTATAAAACGACAGAAATGAATGTTTCTTTTAACGTACGCGGTGACAATGACCTTTTCCACCATTGCGAGTATTATTTGGTCTTTGGCTTCCTCAACAAGTCTTAATGTTTTTAAAATAAAATAAATACCATATACTCTTTTATGTATTTTGGTATTGAAAATGGTTTTGATAAAGGATTCTATTATGTCAATATATTTAAATGATATATTGTGATTGAAATGTGGAAATGTTATCTTTCCTTTATATTGGTTTTATGTTTTATGATTTTATATTGGTACTTGGACATTTTATGGGTGGTTACGTGATAAACCATATGACGGGTGGTGCCGTGAATACCAGGACGGGTGGTTATGTTATAACCTCCAATGCATTGGGTATGAAAGTCGGCTGTATGGCTATTCCATTAAGTATGTATGGAAGTTGTCTGAATGGCTATTCCATTAAGTGATATGTGTGGAAGTCGACTGTATGGTTATTCCACTTAATTATGTTTATATCCCAAGTTACCTTTATATGTTTTGTGTTCTTTATATGGGTTTTATGGTAATCTTTTGGTTACAAAAGGGTAAGTAATGATCTTTTATTCAGTGAAGAGTTTTTACTACTTTATAAAGTTGAAAAGTATTACTTTGATAAAGTATACATGGTTTAATTTTTTTTTGATAAACTAACAGTTTTTATTCTTTGTGTATCCCTTACTGAGCTTTTTATGCTCACCCCAAATTTCTTTGAAATGTTTTTCACAGGACTTAATTTAGAATAGGGTCAAGTATGGGATCAAGGGAATGTCATGATATATGAAACATGGAACTAGACATGCTTCTTTTTAAGAGTTTTTTTATTCTATGGAAACTTAGTAGAAGTGTCTACTTTGTAATCTTTTGAGATGTAATAATTAGGTTCTAATTCTCTAAAACTCTAAACCTGAAAAGATCCTCAATGTGAATTATTCATTTAATTCAATATTAAGTAAGGTTTAAGGCCGGGGCCTTATAGTTGGTATCAGAGGTCGGTTTAAACAACTTTAGGAGTTAGAAAATTATTGAATTATAAATTAATTTATGGTATGATTGAAATGATATAGCATTTACAGATTACCATGTTGCTTCACCTAAGGTATTTTAGTATTAATAATGGTTTTTCTTAGAGGAAACAGAGATGTTTTTTTTGGGAAGTCATGCTGAGGGAAATGACCTTCCAAATCAGCATACTGAGATGGTCAGAATCAGAACTAAACAGTTTGCTGCAGTGATGACTCAGTTGAATCAAGCGATAAATGGTTGTTGTGTTTATTGATGATATTTTGGTGTTTTCTAAAATTAAAGAGGAGAATGAAAGTGATTTAAGGGTGATTTTTAAAACATTAAAAGAAAATAAACTGTATGGAAAATTCAGAAAGTTTGAGTTTTGGTTACAACAAATTTCTTTCCTGGGTCACATTGTTTCAAAAGATGGCTAACTGTTGATCCTGCTAAAACAAAAGTTGTTGAAGAATGGCCAAGACCCACAAATCTAACTGAGATCCTTATTTTTCTTGGTTTGGAAGGTTACTACTGAAGGTTTGTTGAAACTTTTTCACGGTTATCTAGTCTAATGACTAAGCTAACTTGTAAGGGTGTTAAGTTCATCTCGACAAAAGAATGTGATGATTGTTTTCAGGAGTTGAAAAGAAGATTGGTGAATGCTCCAGTTTTGGCACTTACTTCTAGGAATGGTGAGTTTGTTATATACAGTGATGCTTCGTTGAAGGGACTTGGTTGTGTCCTTATGCAGAATGATCATGTAATTGCTTATGCTTCACTTCAGTTGAAAACTTATGAGGTAAATTACCCTACACATGATTTGGAATTAGCTGCTGTTGTTTTTGCTTTAAATATTTGGAGGCATCATTTGTATGGAGTAAAGTGTGAAATATATACTGATCACAAAAGTTTAAAGTATATATTCACTCAGAAAGAATTGAACTTCAGACAGAGGAGATGTCTAGAATTAATCAAGGATTATGATTGTACAATTCACTACCATCCGGGAAAAGCAAATAAAGTGGCTGATGCTTTGAGTCGAAAAAGTAATGCTTCATTAACCATGCTACATTTGGAACGAGATCCTTTGGTTTTTGATTTGATGAACTTTGGCATAGAAGTTGTTGGTGCAGGAAGTTCTTCTGTTTTGTTTCAGGTATCAGCGAGATCATCCCTATCAGACAGAATTAAGCAAGCACAGAGGGAAGACAGTGAGTCGCAGAAAAAGGTAGAGCTGGTTCAGAAGGGTAAGTTGCCTGAATTCAACATTGATAATAATTGTGTTTTGAGGTTTGGGAAGAGATTGTGTGTGCCTTGTGATTCACAGTTGAAGAGAGAGTTGTTATGTGAAGCTCATAATTCCCTGTTTTCAGTTCATCCTGGCAGTACTAAGATGTACAGAGATCTGCAGGAGTATTACTGGTGGGATGGAATGAAAAGAGATATTGCTGATTTTACTGTGAAGTGTTTGACTTGTCAGCAAGTTAAATCAGAGCGGAAATTACCAAAAGGGATGCTTCAGCCCTTACCAGTGCCAGAGTGGAAATGGGAAAACATATCCATGGACTTTGTTGTGGGATTACCGAGGACATCTTGAGGTAATAATGCAATCTGGGTTATTGTTGATCGCTTGACTAAATCTGCTCATTTCCTTGCCATACGAGATAATATTTCCCTATATCAACTTTCCTGTTTGTATCTTAAAGAGATATTTAGGATACATGTATTTCCTCTCTCCATTGTATCTGATCGTGATCCTAGGTTTACTTCTAACTTTTGGAAAGACCTTCAGAAGTCTTTGGGTACTGAATTAAATTTTAGTACAGCTTTTCATCCTCAATCAGATGGGAAATCAGAATGAACAATTCAGACCTTGGAGGATATGCTACGAGCTTGTTCGATTGATTATCAGGGAAGTTGGGACCAACATCTTTCTTTGGTTGAATTTTCATATAATAACAGTTTTCATTCCAGTATACAGATGGCACCATTTGAGTCATTATATGGGAAGCGGTGTCGAACTCTAGCATTTTGGGATGAAGTGGGTGAAAGGAAGATGATGGGACCAGAATTGGTAGAAGAGATGGCAGAAAAAGTTCAGTTGATTCAAAAACACATGAAAACAGCTCAGAGTAGACAGAAGAGTTATGCTGATAACCGGAGGAAGGATCTATCTTTCGAGGTAGGTGATCATGTTTTTCTCAAAGTCTCACCATGGAAAAGTGTGATGCGGTTTGGTAAGAAAGGAAAGCTGGGTCCAAGGTTCATTGGACCATAAGAAATTATGGAGAGAGTTGGATCAGTTTCATACAGAGTGGCATTACCTCCGAGTTTATCTCAGGTACACAATGTTTTTCATGTTTCAATGTTGACGAAGTATATGCCAGATTCATCTCATGTTTTGAGCCCAGAGGTAGTTGAGCTGGAAGAGAACCTATCTTATGAAGAACAACCAATCCAGATTCTTGACCGAAGAGAGCAAGTGTTGTGAAATTAGGTAATTCACCAGGTAAAGGTTTTGTGGAAAACCATATTGTTGAAGAGGCAACGTGGGAATCTGAAAATGCTATGAGGGATAAATACCCCCACTCATTTTGATAAGTGAATAAAATTACGAGGACGCAATTCCCAAAAGGGGGGAAGGATGTAACATCCCAGGTAAATAAAAAATAAATAATTTTTATATTTATTAATATTTACGAATTAAATATTAATTTTACTTTAAAGGGGTTTCTATATTCGATAGCTTACCCGATACGCAACAAAGAGTTTCATTGAAACCTTACGTTGCACACTAGTAATAAAATAATATTATTTTAAATGGTAGTTAACATGTATCCATTGTATTGCTGGGAATGGATAGAAATAACTAAAATATGATTATATATGTTTTTTAAATGTGTTTACTTTTATCTAATAAAATATAAAGGCTTAAAATGCGGAAAGAATTCAATTTTAGGCTTATATACTCTAATTTTCACGAAAGGTACACTTATCAACATTTGATGGCGAACCGTCATTAAATATAGTTTTGGTCACTCTTATACATTCTATTGTACCAAATAAAACTCTTCTTTAGAATCGGGACATCAAATATTACTTTGTGTAATTTTTTGGTATTTTTCCGATAAAGTTCATTTTTTAATGAATAGTGTAAAATGTTGTATTTTAATTCGAAAGCTCTTTTTAATCTAATTTATTAAGATGATTAGATTTTCTTTTGAATTGGTTTTAAAGTGAAATTAGAATATATTTTAACCATTTAATCCAATTGTGGTCATTGGAATCAATTTCACTTTGAAATTGGACTTAAACTGGTGTCAATCTTTTGATACTTATTTCATAAAAACACGCTATTTGTTTTGACAGTGGGAATTAATTATTAAATTAATTAATGCAACTTATATGTTTTGAATATTGTAAAATGGACTTCATTTATGAATTTGGAATATTAAATATATCTTAGGGTGATGTTTTGGTTTTTTTTTTGAAAAACTTCAATTTTTGATGAATAGTGAAACTGCAAAGTGGTGGTTACAAAATTTGATTTTTCATTTAAATGGGACTTTACCACTTCTCTGTTTTGAATCTCAAAATTCCAATTTAAATGATTTTCATTATTAAGTAAAATGTGGTTCAATGGGATTAAAATAAATTTTGGTGAATAGTAACTTTTATGTTTTATTAATCACGATTAAAGGTAATTAGTGTAATTTAAGGTAAAAATGATATTATTATAAAATGAAAATATCTTGACACTTGTCATAACCCTATTGGATGAGTTATGGCCGACTGAGACAACCCATGGGTCTATTTTTGGTACCCCATAGATCCACTTGGGTATGATAATGACATTTATGCCTTTTATTTAATGTTAAAGCAAAAATGACACAAACATGAGATGTTTTACTAAACCAATTTTTACATGGGGTTATACAAGTCATATTTTTTACTATAAATATTTATTTTAAATATAAAAATATTTCCTACATCATATTAGTTTTTTTTATAATTTTTATACATTAAATAAATTAAATTATTTATGAAACCATGATGATGCAGCGATTACCTCATTATTTAACGATTTAAATAAAATGGAAAGATAATGTAAAATCTAAGACCTACACATGTCCAAAACCTATTGGATGGGTAGATTTAGAACCCTTATCACATTATCCTCTAAACACATCAATTTGGGACCATTAATAACCGAAACGCATTCTAAAATAAAATAACATTTCCTTACTTTCCAAGAGTGCCCCTCCTCTCCTCTTATAAAATGCCCCCACCTCTACCTCATTACCCACACTTCCAAAGCCTTTGGCTCGACCAAACCCTGCTCATTTTGTCTCTCCACATCCCTCCCTTACTCCTTGAAGCCTCACATTGGGCAGAAGTCTTCCCAAGGAAGCCTTTGAGCTCAAACCAAAGGGAGTTACCCGATTATAAGGTAATGTCTTCACTTGAGTCCTTTTGTTTTATTTTTCTTCTCCAACCCCATAAACTCTTTTTATTCATTTCTTTTGTAACACCTCCAGTATCTTCCATATACTAGGATGTTGTTATAAGAAGTATTTGAGCTACACATACACACACCTACGTCTAATGGTTAAAGAACATATTGTTTCCGTGGATGGCGAATTTCTGCCTCACGAAACGATGATTGTTCGATATTCTTCTAACACCTTCCAAGGTGGCCATTAAGATGTCACTATATTTATATATGATATATAATATGTTTATGTTTTCCATAAGCTTCTGTATTTTTCATTTTGGGCATACCTTTATGGTTTCCATTATGGGTAAATGTGATATCTTCATTTAAGGAAGTGCGGACTACCGCCCCCTCAAAGTGATTTGATTCGTTAATGCCATATGTGGGATGTATAAAGGATGTATTTAAAGTTATTATATATGATGTTATACTGGAATTATAATATACCTATATATCATTATTATTTCTTTCCATTAAATTATGAGATAGAAATGAAAGTAGCGTTCATGTGTACGTACGGCTTACTGTCTCCATGAACGGTGCATTTCATTTCTTATCCCCAAATGTAATGTACTATTATAAGTACATGTATATAATCGATATATATGATGAATGATACATCTAAATGATTAATATAATTCTGGAATTAAAATATACATACCTCTCATTTAGTTTTAATTCCATTAATATGACATAGAAATGAAAGTAGCGTCCATGCGTACGTACGGCTTACAGTCTCTATGAACGGTGCATTTCATTTCTTACCTCTAAATGATTATGTGATATTATAAATACATTTATATGCTATATATATATATGATATATATGATATCCAAATCAAGAATGTCATTCTGGATAGAAATAACCTTTGACCACACGAACAACATGTAATCTTAAGAAGTCCACTTTCGACTTAAGGACCAAATATCGACAAAACAAACATTATTAACTTAAATGATTACATAATGTTTATAACATGGAAATAAGTGATATAAAAGGAATAATGAACTTGAAAAGGGTTCTTAAGCAAATAGAAATTAACTCAAGTTTATTATTCAGGACGTTAAAGAACGATCGAGTCAAGTCGGACCCAAGGTAAGGGACTTCGTCTCAATCTCCTTTCAGTGAGGCATATTTCGTTTTATTCACAACTTTCTTTTATACGATGTATAAAACCCTTTGACATTTACTTTTATACAAAACGAATATTTTTCTATGAAGCGTTTTACAAAACGACAGAAAGGAATGTTTCTTTTAACGTACGCGGTGACAACGACCTTTTCTGCCGCCGCGAGTATTATTTGGTCTTTGGCTTCCTCAACAAGCCGTAATGTTTTTCAAATAAACTAAATACCATATACTCTTTTATGTATTTTGGTATTGAAAACGGTTTTGATAAAGGATTCTATTATTTCAATATATTTAAATGATATATTGTGATTGAAATGTGGAAATGTTATCATTCCTTTATATTGGTTTTATGTTTTATGATTTTATATTGGTACTTGGACATTTTACGGGTGGTTACGTGATAAACCATATGTCGGGTGGTTCCGTGAATACCAGGACGGGTGGTTACGTTATAACCTCCAATGCATTGGGTACGGAAGTCGGTCGTATGGCTATTCCATTATGTATGTATGGAAGTTGGCCGAATGGCTATTCCATTAAGTGATATGTGTGGAAGTCGACCGTATGGTTATTCCACATAAATATGTTTATGTCCCAAGTTACCTTTATATGTTATGTGTTCTTTATATGGGTTTTATGGTAATATTTTGGTTACAAAAGGGTAAGTAATGATATTTTATTCAGTGAAGAGTTTTTACTACTTCATAAAGGTGAAAAGTATTACTTTGATAAAGTATACATGGTTTACTTTTTGTTTTGATAAACTAACAGTTTTTATTCTTTGTGTATCCCTTACTGAGATTTTTATGCTCACCCCAAGTTTCTTTGAAATGTTTTTCATAGGAAATAATGTGGAATAGGGTCAAGGATGGGATCAAGGGAATGTCATGCTATATAATACATGGAACTAGACATGTTTCTTTTTAAGAGTTTTTTTTTATTATATGGAAACTTAGTAGAAGTGTCTACTTTGTAATCTTTTGAGATGTAATAGTTATGTTCTAATTCTCTAAAACTCTAAACCTGAAAATATCCTCAATGTGAATTATTCATTTAATTCAATATTAAGTAAGGTTTAAGGTCGGGGCCTTATAGTTGGTATCAGAGGTCGGTTTAGACAACTTCAGGAGTTAGAAAATTATTGAATTATAAATTAATTTATGGTATGATTGAAATGATATAGCATTTACAGATTACCATGTTGCTTCACCTAAGGTATTTCAGTGTTAATAATGGTTTTTTTTAGAGGAAACATAGATGTTTTTTTTGGAAAGGCATACTAAAGGAAATGACCTTCCAAATCAGCATACTGAGATGGTCAGAATCATAACTAAACAGTTTGCTGCAGTGATGACTCAGTTGAATCAGGTGATAAATGGTTGTTGTGTTTATTGATGATATTTTGATGTTTTCTAAAATTAAATAGGATAATGAAAGTCATTTAAGGGTTATTTTGAAAACATTAAAAGAAAAGAAACTGTCTGGAAAATTCTGTAAGTTTGAGTTTTGGTTACAAAAAATTTCTTTCCTGGGTCACATTGTTTCAAAAGATGGCATAACTGTTGATCCTGCTAAAACAAAAGTTGTTAAAGAATGGCCAAGTCCCACAAATGTAACCGAGATCCGTAGTTTTCTTGGTTTGGTAGGTTAATACCGAAGGTTTGTCGAAAAGTTTTCACGGTTATCTAGTCCAATGACTAAGCTAACTCGTAAGGGTTTTAAGTTCATATGGACAAAAGAATGTGATGATTGTTTTCAGGATTTGAAAAGAAGATTGGTGAATGCTCCAGTTTTGGCACTTCCTTCCAGGAATGGTGAGTTTGTTATATACAGTGATTCTTAGTTTAAGGGACTTGGTTGTGTCCTTATGCAGAATGATTAGGTAATTGCTTATGCTTCATGTCAGTTGAAAACTCATGAGGTAATTTACCCTACACATGATTTGGAATTAGCTGCTGTTGTTTTTTCTTTAAAAATTTGGAGGCATCGTTTGAATGGAGTAAAGTGTGAAATATATACTGATCACAAAAGTTTAAAGTATATATTCACTCAGAAAGAATTGAACTTGAGACAGAGGAGATGGCTGGAATTAATCAAGGATTATGATTATACAATTCACTACCATTCAGGAAAAGCAAATAAAGTGGTTGATGCTTTGAGTCGAAAAAGTAATGCTTCATTAACCATGCTACGTTTGGAACGAGATCCTTTGGTTTTTGATTTGATGAACTTTGGCATAGAAGTTGTTGGTGCAGGAAGTTCTTCTGTTTTGTTTTAGGTATCAGTGAGATCATCCCTATTAGACAGAATTAAGCAAGCACAGAGGGAAGACAGTGAGTCGCAGAAAATGGTAGAGCTGGTTCAGAAGGGTAAGTTTCCTGAATTCAATATTGATAATGATTGTGTTTTGAGTTTTGGGAAGAGATTGTGTGTGCCTTGTGATTCACAGTTGAAGAGAGAGTTGTTATGTGAAGCTCATAATTCCCCGTTTTCAGTTCATCCTGGCAGTACTAAGATGTACAAGGATCTGCGGGAGTATTACAGGTGGTATGGAATGAAAAGAGATATTGTTGATTTTACTGTGAAGTGTTTGACTTGTCAGTAGGTTAAAGCAGAGCGGCAGTTAACGAAACGGATGATTCAGCCTTTACCAGTGCCAGAGTGGAAATGGGAAAACATATCCATGGACTTTGTTGTGGTATTACCAAGGACATCTCGAGGTAATAATGCAATCGGGGTTATTGTTGATCGCTTGACTAAATCTGCTCATTTCCTTGCCATACGAGATAATTTTTCCCTAGATCAACTTTCCCATTTGTATCTTAAAGAGATAGTTAGGTTACTTGGATTTCCTCTCTCCATTGTATCTGATCATGATCCTAGGTTTTCTTCTACCTTTTGGAAAGGCCTTCAGAAGTCATTGGGTACTGAATTAAATTTTAGTACAGCTTTTCATCCTCAATCAGATGGGCAGTCAGAACGAAAAATTCAGACCTTGGAGGATATTCTACGAGCTTGTTCGATGGATTATCAGGGAAGTTGGGACCAACATCTTTCTTTGGTTGACTTTTCATATAATAACAGTTTTCATTCCAGTATACAGATGGCACCATTTGAGGCATTATATGGGAAGCGGTGTGGAACTCCAGCATTTTGGGATAAAGTGGGTGAAAGGAAGCTGATGGGACCAGAATTGGTAGAAGAGATGGCAGAAAAAGTTCAATTGATTCAAAAACACATGAAAACAGCTCAGAGCAGACAGAAGAGTTATGCGGATAACCGGAGGAAGGATCTATCTTTCGAGGTAGGTGATCATGTTTTTCTCAAAGTCTCACCATGGAAAAGTGTGATGCGGTTTGGTAAGAAATGAAAGAGGATTCCAAGGTTCATTGGACAATAAGAAATTCTGGAGAGAGTTGGATCAGTTGCATAAAGAGTGGCATTACCTCCGAGTTTATCTCAGGTACACAATGTTTTTCATGTTTCGAGGTTGAGGAAGTATATGCCAGATTCATCTCATGTTTTGAGCCCAGAGGTAGTTGAACTGGAAGATAACCTATCTTATGAAGAACAACCAGTCCAGATTCTTGACCGAAGAGAGAAAGTGTTGTGAAATAAGGTAATTCACCAGGTAAATGTTTTGTGGAAAAACCATATTGTTGAAGAGGCAACGTGGGAATCTGAAAATGCTATGAGGGATAAATACCCCCACTTATTTTGATAAGTGAATAAAATTGCGAGGACGCAATTCCCAAAAGGGGGGAAGGATGTAAAATCCCAGTTAAATAAAGAATAAATAATTTTCATATTTATTAATATTTACGAATTAAATATTAATTTTACTTTAAAGGGGTTGCTATGTTCGATAGCGTACCCGATACGCAACAAAGAGTTTCATTGAAATCTTACGTTGCACACTAGTAATAAAATAATATTATTTTAAATGGTAGTTAACATGTAGTCATTTTATTGGTGGGAATGGATAGAAATAACTAAAATATTATTATATATGTTTTTTAAATGTTTTTACTTTTATCTAATAAAAGATAAAGGCTTAAAATGCGGAAAGAATTCAATTTTAGGCTTATATACTCTAATTTTCACGAAAGGTCCACTTATCAACATTTGATGGTGAACCGTCATTAAATATAGTTTTGGTCACTCTTATACATTCTATTCGACCAAATAAAACTCTTCTTTAGAATCGGGACATCAAATATTACTTTGTGTAATTTTTTGGTATTTTTCCGATAAAGTTCATTTTTAATGAATAGTGTAAAATGTTGTATTTTAATTCAAAACCTCTTTTTAATCTAATTTATTAAGATTATTAGATTATCTTTTGAATTGGTTTTAAAGTGAAATTAGAATATATTTTTACCATTTAATCCAATGGTGGTCATTGGAATCAATTTCACTTTGAAATTGGACTTAAACTGGTGTCAATATTTTGATACTTATTTCATAAAAACATGCTATTTGTTTTGACAGCAGGAATTAATTATTAAATTAATTAATGCAACTTATATGTTTTGAATTTTGTAAAATGGACTTCATTTTTGAATTCAGAATATCAAATATATCTTAGGGTGATGTTTTGGTTTTTTTCTGAAAAACTTCAATTTTTTGATGAATAGTGAAACCGCAAAGTGGTGGTTACAAAATTTGATTTTTCGTTTAAATGGGACTTTACCACTTCTGTGTTTTGAATCTCAAAAATAAAATTTAAATTATTTTCATTATTAAGTAAAATGTGGTTCAATGGGATTAAAATAAATTTTGGTGAATAGTAACTTTTATGTTTTATTAATCACGATTAAAGGTAATTAGTGTAATTTAAGGTAAAAATGATATTATAATAAAATGAAAATATCTTGACACTTGTCCTAACCCTATTGGATGAGTTATGGCCGACCAAGACAACCCATGGGTCGATTTTTGGTACCCCATAGAGCCACTTGGGTATGATAATGACATTTATGCCTTTTATTTAAAGTTAAAGTAAAAATGACACAAACATTAGATGTTTTACTAAACAAATTTTTACATGGGGTTATACAAGTCATACTTTTTACTATAAATATTTATTGGAAATCTAGAAATATTTCCTACATCATATTATTTTTTTTATAATTTCTAGACATTATATAAATTAAATTATTTATGACACCATGATGATGCAGCGATTAACTTATTATTTAACGATTTAAATAAAATGGAAAGATAATGTAAAATATAAGACCTACACATGTCCAAAACCTATTTAATGGGTAGATTTCGAACCCTTATCACATTATCCTCAAAACACATCAATCTGGGACCATTAATAACCGAAACTCATTCTAAAATAAAATAACATTTCCTTACTTTCCAAGAGTGCCCCTCCTTTCCTCTTATAAAAGGCCCCCACCTCTACCTCATTACCCACACTTAAAAAGCCTTTGGCTCGACCAACCCCTACTCTTTTTGTCTCTCCACATCCCTCTCTTACTCCTTGAAGCCTCAATTTGGGCAGAAGTCTTCCCAAGGAAGCCTTTGAGCTCAAACCAAAGATAGTTACCCGATTACAAGGTAATGTCTTCACTTGAGTCCTTTTGTTTTATTTTGCTTCTACAACCCCCTAAACTCTTTTTATTCATTTCTTTTGTAACAACTCCAGTATCTTCCTTATACTAGGATGTTGTTATAAGAAGGATTAGATCTACACATACACACACCTACGTCTAATAGTTAAAGAACATACTGTTTCCGTGGATGGCGAATTTCTGCATCACAAAACGATGATTGTTCGATATTCTTCTAACACCTTCAAAGGTGGCCATTAATATGTCACTATATTTATATATGATATATAATATGTTTATGTTTTCCTTAAGCTTCTGTATTTTTCATTTTGGGCATACCTTTATGGTTTCCATTATGTGTAAATGTGATATCTTCATTTAAGGAAATGCGGACTACCGCCCCCTCAAAGTGATTTGATTCGTTAATGCCATATGTGGGATGTATAAAGGATGCATTTAAAGTTATTATATATGATGTTATACTGGAATTATAATATACCTCTATATCATTATTATTTCTTTCCATTAAATTATGAGATAGAAATGAAAGTAGCGTTCATGTGTACGTACGGCTTACTGTCTCCATGAACGGTGCATTTCATTTCTTATCCCCAAATGTAATGTACTATTATAAGTACATGTATATAATCGATATATATGATGAATGATACATCTAAATGATGAATATAATTCTGGAATTAAAATATGCATACCTCTCATTTAGTTTTAATTCCATTAATATGACATAGAAATGAAAGTATCGTTCATGCGTACGTACGGCTTACCGTCTCCATGAACAGTGCATTTCATTTCTTACCTCTAAATGATTATGTGATATTATAAATACATGTATATGCTAGATATATATGATATATATGATATCCAAATCAAGAATTTCATTCTGGATATAAATAACCTTTGACCACACGAACAACATGTAATCGTAAGAAGTCCACTTTCGACTTAAGGACCAAATATCGACAAAACAAACATTATTAACTTAAATGATTACATAATGTTTATAACATGGAAATAAGTGATATAAAAGGAATAATGAACTTGAAAAAGGTTCTTAAGCAAATAGAAATTAACTCAAGTTTACTATTCAGGACGTTAAAGAACGATCGAATCAAGTCGGACCCGAGGTAAGGGACTTCGTCTCAATCTCCTTTCATTGAGGCATATTTCATTTTATACACAACTTTCTTTTATACGGAGTATAAAACCCTTTGACATTTACTTTTATACAAAAGGAATTTTTTTCTATGAAGCGTTTTACAAAACGACAGAAAGGAATGTTTCTTTTAACATACGCGGTGACAACGACCTTTTCTGCCGTCGCGAGTATTATTTGGTCTTTGGCTTCCTCAACAAGCCGTAATGTTTTTAAAATAAAATAAATACCATATACTCTTATGTATTTTGGTATTGAAAATGGTTTGATAAAGTATTATATTATGTCAATATATTTAAATGATATATTGTTATTGAAATGTGGAAATGTTATCATTCCTTTATATTGGTTTTATGTTTTATGATTTTATATTGGTACTTGGACATTTTATGGGTGGTTACGTGATAAACCATATGACGGGTGGTGCCGTGAATACCAGGACGGGTGGTTACGTTATAACCTCCAATGCATTGGGTATGGAAGTAGGAGGTATGGCTATTCCATTAAGTATGTATGGAAGTTGGTCGAATGGCTATTCCATTAAGTGATATGTGTGGAAGTCGACCGTATGGTTATTTCACTTAAGTATGTTTATGTCCCAAGTTACATTTATATGTTATGTGTTCTTTATATGGGTTTTATGGTAATCATTTGGTTACACAATGGTAATTAATGATCTTTTATTCAGTGAAGATTTTTTACTACTTCATAAAGGGGAAAAGTATTACTTTGATAAAGTATACATGGTTTACTTTTTGTTGTGATAAACTAACAGTTTTTATTCTTTGTGTATCCCTTACTGAGCTTTTTATGATCACCCCAAGTTTCTTTGAAATGTTTATCACAGGACTTAATGTGGAATAGGGTCAAGGATGGGATCAAGGGAATTTCATGCTATATAAAACATGGAACTATACATGTTTCTTTTTAAAAGTTTTTTTTATTCTATGGAAACTTAGTAGAAGTGTCTACTTTGTAATCTTTTGAGATGTAATAGTTATGTTCTAATTCTCTAAAACTCTAAACCTGAAAATATCCTCAATGTGAATTATTCATTTAATTTAATATTAAGTAAGGTTTATGGTCGGGGGCTTATAATAAGTCTAGGTAAATCTATTATAGTCATCAAAAATAATAAAAACAAACCATTTTCCTATAATAGTATCATTTTTAATGCACTAAAAAATCTAAATGTAAAAGTTAAAGTATTCTAAAATTATGTATCTTATGGAAATCCATGAATGAATCTTTATATTTCTTACCATTTAAACATGAATCAGAAATGGATGTGTTTTCCCATTTCAAATCAGGGATATCCAATTCCTTTTGACTTTTGTAAACCTATTGTAATAATATAAAAATTACATGGATCAATATTATATACCACAATTCATTTTAAAATACCATAGCATTTAATCATTTCATATTATTTTCAATGGATCAATAAAATTAATTGAATAATTATTTTTATTTTATTTTGTATAAAATAAGATAGATTCTTATTCAAAAATAATAAATTTTTCATTTTCCAATTTTACATTCATATTAATATCAAAAATTTGTGAGATACTTATTAAATTATGTTTTAAACCTTCAAGAAATAAAACCTTTGAAATAACAACTAAATTTTATATTCAAACATCTCCAAAACCTTTTACTTTCCCCATTGAATTTTCACTTAAAAGAACACTACCACCATAACATTGATTAAAGGATATAAATTTATAAATTACTCCATTCATATGTCATGAACATCCACTATTGATGAACCACACATCCTTTTTTATGCTTCTAAGATAAGTTTCCTATTTAAAAAATTATTAAGATTAAGATACCTCTTTAAATTTATGTCCAATTGGGTTAAAAATAATAATTCATGGGAACCCAAACAGATTTCATGATAAATTTATAGGTGTAACACCTCTTGTTTTTAGGAATTAATTTTTTTTGGACAAATTAACATTCATTGATGCCTTGTATTGCATGATACACCATTTTAAAAATTCTTTAATCAAAACAACAAGATTAGATTGTGCTTCACACAACACTATGTTTTGTTTCAGATATGCACCACACTAAGTTTAGGTTGTGATAGACAAAACGCAATGTTTGGTTTATGTTACAAACAATACCAAGTACCTTTGACGGCCTGTATTACATGCGAGATAAAGTTTTACCAAACTAAAACTACTATTAATAATATTATTAAAATATAATTTTAGTTAAAACATAGCCATTGGAATGGAATTTATGAAGAATATTATTTTAATTATAAAAATATGGTTTACATATTAGTGTAACATTAATTCTTTGGTGACTAATTAATAATAAATGAAAATAAAAATCTTTTGAAAATTTTGGAAATCATTTGCTGGAAATATATTCTCTAAATATTAATTAAAACAAATTTACGAATGATTTGAATCAAATATACATATACATACTTATATATATATATATATTATGAAATCAAATATTTATTTTTCATCTTATGTGTTTTCCAGAAAATATATAAAAATAGATCCAATTTTACGCAAAAAGAGATGTATTTTTCTAAAAGGTAATTTTACCACCTTTTAATGGTGAACATATTTTAAATCTTGTTTTTGAAACTTCTATAAATTATATTTGAAAAAATAAAATTTATTTTGGAAATTATAAATTCAAAATTATATTAGGGTGAATTTTTGATAATTTTCTGAGATGTTTCATTTTTTGATAAATAGTGAAAATAGTGAATTCTAATTGAAAATTGGATTTTTATACAACTTATAAATATAGTAAAATTATTTTATAAATTAGTTTTAAAAAATAATTAGTTCAATTATAAATCTAAAAATCCAATATAGGTCATTAAAAAAATTCACATTGAAATTGGATATAAAAACATTTCAAACTCTCAAACTTTTTACTTTAAAAACATGTTTTTCATACCATTACAGGATTAATTTTAAAGAAAATTATACCACTTATGTGAATTTAATTTTAAAAAATGTATTTTATATTTTTAATAATAATAATTTATACTTTTTATTATAGTAATAGTGTTTTTTACAAAAAAATATTAGTGAAAGTAATGAAAATTAATTATAATGATTAAGGTAAAAACGAGTTTACTTAGTGGTTAAACTTTAATATTAAGGATCCAAATAGCCTAAAAAAATTAGAAAATCCATTTTATAATAATATTTCCAACATGTAACATGTTGTTTCAAAAAATTATCATTATTGGATTCATATGATGTAACGGGGCCTCTCAATATTGTTTTCTATTTTGTTTTTAAATAATTCCACTCCTCCTCCACAATAAAAGGACATTCACCCCTCTAACTTATGCCCAACTCTCAACATATTTTTCACATCCAAACCCAGAAATAAATTGTATTCTAGAATTCCTCCTATAATATTGTAATTTTAGCTTTTTTCATAAATTTGAACAAGTAATCTCTTTGGTGAAAACCAAAAGGAGTTACCTTGAGAAGAGCTAACGTTCATCCATGTGTATTTTTGTTTTGTTTATTTATCTACACCCTTCAATAATTATTATATCAAGATTATATAATAACCCCAGTATACCGAATATAAAAAAAATTATGTTATGTTTATGATCTAAACCCTCACACACTTCAATTAATAGTATATGCAATCATCGTTCGTGTGTACGGTGGACTACCACCTCGCGAACTAATGTTCTTAGTTCTTCCATTAACACATATAAATGATGGGAATAATGGTGTAATTACTATTTTTATATGATATATATATGTTTGTGTGATATTTATTATGAATTTAGGCTTATATAATTATTATATAACACATAACTTTGTAATTTAAATTTTTAGGAACACAATAACATCATTTGTGGACGTTTAGACTAACACCTTTTCAAGGAAATGTGATTCATTCACACTTATCATGGATTGTATTAGGGGTGGTATAAATAAAAATATGTAATATATATGAAATATTAATTATATGACAAATTATATATATATATATCCTTTACATTTCTTTATTTCAAAATACAACAAGAAAATGGAAATGGTGTTCATGCGTACATACGGCCCACCGTCTCCATGAATGGATTATTTAATTAAATAATTATATCATTTAAATATTATAAATTTATTTATAATGAATTTATATGATTTATATATTATGTATTAAATTCTGTAAATAATTAAATCATGATCTATGTAAGAGGACTATGAATAACAAGTCAAAACATGTACGAAAAAACAAAGCGGTTATTACCCAACTTTAACAGGGAATTGTTAATAAGTGATTAATATAAATTCATAAGTATATAACATATGTTATTATATATATAAATATTTTTCTATTTTATATGGATAATAAACTTATATTTATTATACATGATTTTTGAATGTGTACGATGAAATTCAAGACTTAAGGTAATGGTTTTCTTGTCTCACTTTTATTTTTTGAGATATATAGTATATTAATCACTTATTATTATTGTTTTGTGTATATAATTAACAATTAAATGTAATATCATGAATTTAATTTATTTAATTATATTAAAATTTTCAAGTGATCGTATTCTTTCACAGATCTCACGATTTATAATTTACTTAAATAGTAAGGGGATTTCTAGTCTCAGTTTTATTTCTATGTGGCTTATGTCATATTCACAACTCTTCTATTTTTTGTAGTGTATATACAACCTATTAATATATTATAAAATTATTATCCATAAATCTATTTTTATTTATGAATCAAATTTTTGATCTCTCTTTCATGGGGTTCGTGGTTTAAAAGTTACCAAATTGGCAAAGTAATTTTGTCTCAATTTGCTTCCTTTAAGAAATATGCTATGTTATGAACCTATATTCCTTTTTCGAGGTGTATATAATTCATATTTAAAATTTTATATCATGAATATCTTTATATAAATAATATTTTATACATAATTTAATGTTATTCATTCATGTGTATTATTATTCAAAGTTACCAAAGATTATTGTTACAATCTCAATGTTTATTTAGATTATTTATGAGTACGCTTTCATTGATGAAATATTATGATACATATCTCAAGAATTATCTTGATGTTTATTATCCTATGGTTATTCATGATATATTCAAGTAATGGTAACATATTTTCCACTATTCGGTACCTAATATAATTAAGAAAGTATTTTTAAGAAAATAAAACATTATTTCTCTCTTCGGTTAGAAATATTTTTATTCAAAAACCATGAATATGAAAAATGTTTTAAAAAATGTTGTTAAATAATATTTTAAACTAATTTTAAATAAAATTGTTCTTATAAGTGTTTTATTTTTTAAAAATGGTTTAAATTTTTTTTCAAATATTACTTTAAAATTTCCCAAGGTAGTTTTCAAAGGAAACAGTTTTCAAAATGTTTTATGTTTTAAAAAGAATTTTTCTAGGAGGAAATTATATTTTACATAGGAAATGTTTGAAATGATTTTTAAAACATATTTTCCATCTAATATTACATCTATAGGTGTTACTCATGCCTTACTCAGGATATCATCCAAGGGCACTATTCATACTCTTTCACTGAATGGATTATGGTTTTTTGGAAGGATATTTATAAAACTTATTTCTCTTCCATGAGTTATAGGCTTATGAAACAAGATTCATTTCACAGGTTATTCTATGATGAAATTATTATGAAAACTATAAATTTTCCACATGTCATGATATGATGGAATTTTTATGTTACCCATTTCATTTAATGGGATATGATATGTTGTTTATGAAACTCATATTATTTTAGGGGTCATGATATGAGGAATATTTTTTTATATTTTGACACATGTTTGTGTGATTTTATTATGTGATGGGTGGTACCCATATCTCCCTCTAATTAATTGGGTAAAGATTTATATATCATGAGATATGCATGATAAGTAATTTTAGGGGATTTATCCTAATTGGTAAATGGTTTTTACTTGATCCAAAAAAGAAAAATGGGTGTGTCCTGACCCACAATGGGAAAATGAGTGCATCCTTATTAAAAATAGGAAATGGGTGCATCCTGATCCACTATGGTAATAATGTGTAACTTGATCCACTGTAAGGAAAAGGATGTAGCATATTCTGGTGGTTTGTCCCTCCCAGTAGGTGTATTCCCCACAAAGTGCCCTCATAAGTATTTGGCATTGAGCCTTGACTTAATGGAAATGATTTTATATGCTTATGACTATATAAAAAACATCATATTATGCCAATATTATTCTCTCATAACTCATGTTCTTGGATTTCCCTATAATTCATGTCTTATGAACTGCCAATAATTATTCCATGACTCGTGAATAGGATCTTTGATATAAATGGTATGATCATCAAACCTTATATTCATTTTATCATAAAGCCAAGTCCATGTTATGTTGATGTATCTCATTTGTGTTTACCCATACTGAGCATCTAAGCTCAATATTTATTAGGTTGACTTTCCCAAAGTTATAAAGAAATATTTTAAGTATTATTACGAAAGGGGGAGATCATTATGGGGGATGTATAATAACCTTCGTCAAATTAGAATAATGTATTTTTATTTTAAAAAGACACTTACCTATTATGGTCCTCAAGAATTATATTTTTTAATTTGATGAATATTAAAACAATGATGTAATATCCATGTATGATAAGAATAGGATGATATATTTGGTATCATATTGAATACTTCAGTCAAAATTTAGAAACTAGGATGTGAAAATATTAGTGAGATCCCTTGGGGTATTTCTTAGTATATTTCAAGGGATGTCTCTATGGATAAGTTTATGAATGCGTTAATTTATAGGAAAATATCCTATACATTTGGTAAAGAATAAATTAAGTATTTTCCTAGAAATAAATACCTATCTTGATACTATAAGTTTATTTGGAACTGTTATAGATGTATATAGGGGAAATTACCCTAAAAGTATCATATTGATCTACACTCGATTGGGATCTAGTGCATGGAAATTGGCCTAACTAAACACCATGTTTTACACAACTAGGGGATATGATTTGGAAATTCACACTCTTTATGAACCATCATGAATAATTTAAGTATAATATGATTATGAATAACCTAAGATACACCTAAGGTGTCATACAATAAGAAAGGTTTCATGATTTAGATATATAATAAATTATTTTTCAGGAATATGTGGTTTTCCACTATGATTAGTATTTCTTACATTATGAATTTGGTTTTATTAAATGGAATGGACCATAAGGAATCATGTTAAAATGGAATATGATGGAAAATTCAGTGACTATGAGCAACCAAATTGGGTGATGACTAGTGAGAGATATTGTTATTATGCCTAATCATACATCAGGATACATTATTAACAATGTGAGCTTCAATGGGATTGATAATTTATTGAATAAGAGGAAGATTAGATTTTATGAAAACTCATGATGGAATGAACATAAAAGAAAGAAGATTTAGCTTCTTACATGTCATAAATAAGTGGAGGAGAACCTTAAAAAACACCTCTAATGGAACTGAAATGTCATCTGGGTGAGAAAAGGGTTATAAAGTGACTGATTGTCAAGGAGTTTAATGTATTATTCATGTAGAACATGGGAATTACCCAAATCAATTCACTGGCCTAAGAAATTGCTTCTAAACCAAGGAAGGACCTATTCCATTCCAATAATTAAAGTAGAAGGGTTGAACTATATATGAATTTTCATTCATGATTTATGAACTATATAAGTAATATTCAATGAAAGTTTTCATGAAGGATTTGAAAGAATATATTTAATAGTACTGATTACTTAGAAAAATCATTTAATATCAAGGTTATATTTTCCATAAAAAATGATAAAGAGAAGGTACCCCTTAATTTTTTATGAATGCTATGAAATTTATTTTTAGTCTTGATAGTGATATAATTGATATAGATAAAGTAAATTGGATAGTATTTAAGACCTCAAAACTGATAAAGGATTTGTTGGAAAAGTGTTTTGTTCGATCATTGATGGATAAAAAAGAATTTTTGGATTTAAATAAAATATCCAATAATCATTAGAATAAGAAATAATGAGTGTTTTCAATAAGGATTTATGGTAATTCTATTTATTATCATGTTTCAAGAGAATAAATGATGAAGTTATTCAAATGCATGAAATGTGACAACCCTGAGATATTTTATGATATATGGGGGATCAATGTTAAGTTGATTTTAAGAAATTTTATGACCTTATTTCAATTGTTTTGGATATTTCATATTCTGGAAAGGTTGCAAGGTTGGTCATTTATAGAATGGTTTTATTTAAAATTAATATGAGGATTTAGATATTAAAGTATTATATCTCCATATGAGGATTTATGCATATTAGATAGCCTATGTGGACCATTTTTTGTAATGATATATATATATATATAATGAGTTATCATACAATTTATGGATATAATGATCCATTGGTTATTTAGGAATAAAAAATTAAGCTTCATTTTTTGGAGAAAGAGAAGAAGTGTAAATTGGTTAAGATACACTCAAAGGGTAAGATTGTGTATATGAAATGGAATGAAATCAAGTAAGTATATCTCCTTGTAAAAAATGTTCAGATTTAGGAAAAGGGCCTTGAAATAAAATCGTGTCCCATTATAATCATTTTTTATGATATCAATGAAAATTTTAAAACCTATTTGGTGTATGGGTTTGTGATCGTTAACTTTATCCAAACCATGTTCTGTATCACTTTCTATCAGAACATGATAGTTGTATTTATACCCAATGTCCATGTTTTCACTTTCCACCTATGTTCTCTTATATGGAAACCTAATTATGAGTTAATTTAGGTAAAAATTATGTTTTAAATATTCCTTTTTTAAAGGTATTTTCATAATTAATTTTTACAATGTGATTTCTATAAAAGGAACTTTCAAGTATTAAACCTTTAATAACTCTGATGAATTTTTAGGGAGAAATTCATTTTAATTGGGGTACAATTTAACAACCTCAGATGTTATGAATTATGGTTTTTCAAATAAATTAAAATTATTTGATGGATTTAATTGCATGATACATCATGTAAGGTTAAATTTATACACAACACTAAGATTATATTCTGTTACAAACAATAATTAGTTTTAGTTGTGATACCTGAAACACTATGTTTGTCTTGTGTTACACATAATACCAAGTTCCTTCAATAACATGTGTTACCTGCAATAACGAGCTTTACAAAACATAAAAACACCATTAACATTATTATTAAAATATTACTACATTTATCACCTATCAATTGTAATGGAAGTTATTAATAAGGTGGATTAAATTAATAAAATATGATTTACTTGGGTATATAAGATGATTGTGTTGGTGACCAATTAACTAGAAATGAAAATAAAAACCTATTGAAAATATAAGAAATCATTTTCTATAAAACAATTATTATAAATTAATTAATAAACTTTGATGAATGATTTTAATTATATATATATATATGTATGTATGTATTTTTTATTCAATCAAATATATAACATTCATCTTATCTTTTTTCTATATAATATATATAAATAGATCCAATTTTACGGATAAATAGATGTATTTTTCTAAAGGGTAATTTTAAAACCTTTTAATATCACACATATTTTAAAGATATTTTGTGAAACATTAATAAATTTTATTTCAAAAAATATATAATTCATTTTTGAAATCATAATTTCCAAATTACCCGAGGGGGAAATTTTAGTATTTTTCTAATTAGTTTCATTTTTTAATGAATAGTGAAAATACTGAATTTAAATTGAAAATTAATATTTTTCCAATTTATTTATTTATATAAATTATATTTTAAATTTTTTTTAATGTATTATTAGTTAAATTAGGAAAAAAAATCCAATTGATTTCATTAAAATCAATTTCTCATTGAAATTGGATATAAAAATATTTCAAACTTTTTCACTTTTTACTATATAAACTCGTTGTTTCGTCCCATCTATGGGATTAATTTTTAATTAAATTATTCCATTTTTGTTATTTCAATTTTTAAAATAAGATTCCATATTTTTAATCTGAATAATATAAAAATTATATTAATTTATAATTATTTTGTACCAAAAATATTAGTGAAAATAATTAAAATTAGTCACAGTGATTATGGTAAACACAGGTTTACTTAATGGTTACACATTAATCTTAAGTAGTCAAATGACATATAAACTTGTCAAAAACATATTATTTGAAAATATTTTGACCATTTATATTATTTTATATAAATTTACCATTATTTTATATACATTATAAAAGAGAGACCTCTCAGTATTGTTTTCCTTTTTGTAATTATAAGAACACCACTCCTCCGCTATAAAAGAACACTCACCCCCTCACTTATTCACACATATAAATCACTATAGATAATCCAAAACCTGGAAAAATAAGCTCCAAAAATCCATTATCTCATACTATAATCCATAATTTAGTCATAAATCCACCAAGGAAGCTCTTTGGTGCAAACCAAAATGGGTTACCAAAAGAATAGGTCATGTTCATCCATGTGTTATTTTGTTATGTTTCATTATCCACCCCTTTAGTTATTCTTATACAAATATTATATAATAAACAAGGCAGAAAAAATATAATGATATTTTTTTAAGTTAATTTTATTACATACACCTTAACACACTTCCATCAAATGGGATACACAATCATCATTCGTGTGTACGGCGGACAACTGCTTCATGAACCGATGTCATTTGTTTTACCTTACCAACTCTCAAGGATGGGAAAAATGATGGACCAACTGTTTTTATATTATAAATATGATATTAATTGTTTATTTATTCTTATGTAATTATTATATAACAATACCATAAGTCTTTCCATGTTTTGGGAAGGCGATAACTTCATTTACGGACGTGTAGACTATAGCCTCCTCAAAGTAATGTGATTCGTTCAGGATTTAAATGGAATGTATTGAGGATGATTTTAAAAAAATATGATATATATATATGAAAGAATAATTATACCATAAATATAACACACACACTCACACACATATATATATCACTTACTTTTCTTTCTTTCAAAATACTATAGGAAAATGGAAACAACGTTCATGTTTACGTACGGCCTACCGTCTCCATTAACGGTGTATTTAATTTCCTATTTCTATATTTTAATGATTATTATAAATAAATATATAATGAATATTTATTTTATTTATATCATTTATAAATTTATTTAAATAATAAAATAATTATCTATGTAATATTATCAGGAATAACAATTTGAAACATGTATGAAAAACAAAGCGGTTATTAACCGAAACATAACATTTATAGGGAATTATTAATAAGTGGGTAATATAAATTCTTAAGTAAATAATATATTGTATCATATATATAAATATGGTTCTTTTTTATATTTTTAAAAAACATATATTTATTATATGGTATTTTTAAAAATGTACGAATAAAGTCAAAACAGAAGTTAAGGGTTTTCTCATCTAACTTTTATTTCTTTGAGATATATGATATATTCACCACTTATTATTATTGTGTGATGTATATACTAACCTATGAAATTTTATATCATGAATTTATATTATTTAATGATATTAAAATTATGTTTTTATGTAATTATTTCATAGATTTCTTAATTTAGAAGTTACTCAAGTTGTAATGGTATTTCTAGTCTCACTTTTATTTTTTGTAAGACTTCTGAAATATTCACCACTTGTTTATATTGTATGGTATATATAATTCCCATGACTGTATTATGTGATTATTATCCTTAAATTTATGGATATTTACATATCAATTTTATGATCTCCATTTCATGGAGTTCATGGTTCAAAATTTACCAAATTGGTAAAGTAATTTTTTCTCAACTTGTCTTCTTTAAGACACATGCTATGTTATGAACCTATATTATTTTATGAGGTGTATATACTTTCCATTTAACATGTTATTTAATGAATATAATTATTTTAATAATATTTTATTCTTCATTTGGTTTTATTATTTAATGGGTTTTATGATTCAAATTTGTCAATGTTTATTGTTAAAATATCATCATTTATTGCGATTATTTATGATTATGCATCGATTCATAAAATATAATGATTCATATCTCAATAATTCTCATTAAATTTATCATTATATTATTATTCATGATATATTCAAGTAATGGTACCATTTTTCCACTCTTTGGTACTTAAGATAATTAAGAAAGTGTTTTTAAAAAAAAAGCCTTATTTCTCTCTTCAGTGGGAAATCATGTTTATTAAAAACCATGTTTTATAAAAATGTTTTTAATTAAAATTTTATGATAATTTTCAAGGAAATGATATTAAAAAATAATATTTTTTAATATTTTTTTAAAATGGTTTTCAATGCTTCATTAATAAGTTTTAATCCAGGTTTTCAAAGAAATGTTTTTTTAAAATGTTTTATGATTTAAAAAGATATTTTCAAAGAGGAAAGGATATTTTCCTCTAGAATTTTTTGAAATGATATTTAAAAATTATTTTCCAATTAAGATTACATATATAGGTTTTACACATCTCTTACTTGGGATATCATGCAAGGTACGGTTCATATTCCTTCTTTGAATGGTTTTTTTGTTGGCATGATGTTTATAGAACTTGTTTCTCTTCCACAGGTTATATGTTTATGAAACACACTTCATTTATGGGTTTTTATATTATTAAATAATTATAATATATGTATCCTTTACATAGTTTATGATATGATAGAATTTTTATGATACCCTTTTCATTTATGGCTTATGATATGGTGTTTATGAAACTCGTATTTTTTTGGGTCATGATATGAAGAATGTTTTATTGTCTTGTGTAACATGTATGTGTAATTTTATTATGATAAGGGTGGTACCTATGTATCCAAATAATTAATTTCACAAACATTTATAACTCATGACACAAACACAACTAGAAAATTCACCTATGGCCATGGTTTGCAACCGTGGAAGTAGGCCCAAAAACCATGGCAATAGCTTGTGGCCACAGTTTTGGAAAACAGTGGCCGCTATCATCGTGGCACTAGGTTAGACCTACTTACATGGTTTTATCCATGATAGTAGGGTCCTAGTACCACGATTTTAACCTTGGAATTATGGTCCTAGTGCCACGGTTCAATCATGGAAATAGGGGGCATAATGCCACAGTTTTAACCGTGGCAGTAGGCCCTTACTTCCACGGTTAAAATTGTGGCACTAGGATCCTACTCCCATGGTTAAAACTATGAAGATATGTTTTATATGGTATAAAAAATAGGTTCAATCCCTTCCATTCCCCCCCCCCCCCACATGGATAACATCCCCCTCCCACCTGTACACCCCCTACACATTGCACCCCCCCCCATTCCCACCCCATGCACTGTACCCTACCCCTTGAAAAAAACTATCGACCCCCCCCCCCTCAGACTCCCCCTGACCCCCACCCTACACACACCCATGACCCCTCACTCCGCACACCCCCGTCCACACACTACCTGCCCACCCCCCTACACACTCCCCCCTACCCAAAGACACCCCCCCCCTCGGACCCCCCCCCCCCCACACACACACACACCACTCCCCCACCCCACCCCTTGCACCCCCTGTCAGTTACCCCCCCCCCTGCCAGTCCCATCCCTACCAGTTAACTCCCCCTTCCAGTCCCCCTCCCCAATGCAAGTTCCCCCCCCCCCCCCCCCACCCCTTGCATGGTACCCCCTCTGCCTTCCAGTCCTTCCCCCTGCCAGTCCCCCCCCCCCCCCCGCCCCCGCCCCTACCAGTCCCCCTCCCCCTACCACCCCCCCTTTTCACCCCCTACAAGCCCCACCTTTCACCCCCTTCTAGTCCCCCCTACCCCTACTATTCCCACCCCCAACCCCTAATAGTTTCCCCTCCCCCCAGCCCCTACCAGTCCCCCTCCTCCCTGCTCCTACTAGTCCCCCTCCCTACTAACATCCCAACCCATTGACGTATATCAGGTCAGAGGATCAACTAACCATTGGTGAAATTTCTAAGATAAAAAATATATTTCATTGGTT
Organism: Viscum album; assembly: GCA_963277665.1. Lineage (NCBI taxonomy): Eukaryota > Viridiplantae > Streptophyta > Magnoliopsida > Santalales > Viscaceae > Viscum > Viscum album. The sequence goes on from OY728166.1 coordinate 792,131,362, forward strand.
TAAAAAAATGTTACAAAATGTGAATGAGTTACTCTATTTATCAAACAGAAGATCAATTTGGTACTCACAGCCCAAATTAAATTATACACTGAAGCTACTTACATACTAATAATTAAACAAATACAAATATAAAAAACAAATAACTGCACTTACATGAGTATCCCTATAATAAAAACTATCAAAGAAGTATGGAACTAGCTTATAAGTACTTACAACACAAGGTAGAACATAGTAGTTCTCATCCACTAGAATTATGGTAAAACAAAACATCTTTTAAAATTAAGAAATAATGTAACTCAATAGACAAAAATAGTGTAGTCATATAACCGAAAATAATAGGATAAATTGACCAAGTATAGGAAAACAAAACTAGTCTCCAACTAAACTAATGTGAGATAGATAAACAATATTTCAGGTGTAGATCCATATATCTTCAAGTGGTAGGTTCTCGTTTGGAGTTCTATTGAGATTTTATATAAATATCTATGATTAACTCATTCTCACAAGGTTCATCCAATGACCATTTGATGAAGTTATAAATCTAAAAATTCCACCCCCTACCAGTCCCCCACCCCTCCCCCTACCAGTCCCCACTACCCCTGTCAGTCCCCTACCCCTTGCCCCTACCAGTCCCCCCTGCCCTTGCCCCTGTCAGTCCCCCACCCACTTTCCCCTACCTCTACCAGTCCCCCACCCTCACTCCCCCTGCCAGTCCCCCCTCCCCCTGCCAATCCCCCCTCCCCCTGCCAGTCCCCCACCCAACTTCCCCTGCCAGTCCCCCACCCCATTCCCCTTCTAGTCCCCCTGCCCACTTATACCCCCACTTCCCCACTCCCCCTACCCCCTCCCTTCCCCCTACACACTACCCTAACATTAGTGACGACTAATTTCAATCACAAGGGGTTGAATATTCAATATTATTTTTGGGGATCAATGCATTTCATAACTTTGTGCTTGTTCAATCTTGGAGTGTCTTATACAAATATTGAAATCCATATAACTTGAAATATAAATATTATTTTGACAATGGTTTTAATAGAAATTCCAATTTGACAAGTAAAATATAAAGGATTTGTGTTTAAATTTTTAGTATCCATTGTTGGAACAAGTTTTATTCTTATATTAAGGTTTATAATTTACTAAATTTCAATTTTTTGTTTTGAATTAATAAATTTTATTGTTGGTTTTAGTTATATAGAGTTCACTTAATATAGTTCTTTTTGATAGTTTTGAAAGAAGACAAGAAATATTTCATAAGGTTATTTTAAAATTTTGTAAGGTTGAGTTGAAATTATTAAGGTTGACCAGCAAAATTTCATAAAATTGACTTAATAGTTCATAAGGATCATCCTTATTGTTTTAAGGATATGTCCAAAGTTTTTTCCTATTTTCATATAGTTGATTCACAAATCTTTGTATGGTTTATGATACTGTATGGTTTCCCAGATAACTGTAAGGTCTCTTTTACCCTTCATATTGTTCTTCCAAATAATCAAAGGTTTATTTCCACCCACCATTCCAAATGAGCTCAACCTATGTTTTTAACCAAGGAATCCAAGTTATAAACTGATCAACTCAAGGTGGTTGATGATCCAAGACTAAATAATTGAAGAGTTATGGTTTGATGTAAAGAAATGCTTCAAACAATATTAATTAGGTATGAAGTGTATATTTTGAGTTTCTTTCATATCACGGTTTCTCAATTCTGATGAAGTTATAATAGAGAAAGATATTAATGGTTTCTAATGAGTCGATTTATAACTTCATATGAAGATGAGTTTTCTAGAAGATGAATCAAATAGAAGATGTGATGCAGTCCCATGAATATGTTCAATGAACGGTCAACCGATATTGAGTTATAAAGTAATAGTGTTGAGTCAAGGTGATGAACCTCTTTTAATCAAATGAACTATTGACTGTGATCGATGATAAGGTAGTTCATAAACTTATTTTACAATAAATACTCACTCGAGATTGAGTTGAAGGGTATGTGTTCACCAGTTTTTTATCTCACTGGACTAAATTAAAGAAGACATAGAGGACCTTGTTACTCCCAAGCATTGAAACTGTATACACACATATGAATTTATGAAATGTGTATAATTTAATGTGGTAGATCAATCATGGTTTTTAGTAGAATTAAGACCACAATGTGGGATTTGTTTCACTGATATCAACAATTATGATTACTAGATTGGTATCCCCGGTGTATAAAGATACAGTTATTGCAGAATTTATCTATTAAACCAAGGGGATTTTGATCATGATTCATCATTTAACCCTCTCATGCATGGATGATAATTTGTATATGATGAAGATCACGCAAGTGTGTCGTCATATAAGATTGACTATCCATTCTGGGTATATTAATTGTTCAGAATTGATATGGACCTCATCAAAGGTTTGAGGGTTTGAGAGTTTGATAAAGTTTCATTCACTAACCATTTTGGTGAATTTATATGTATGAATTTACGAAGAGTTATGATCACTACTTGTAGGTTCAAAATAATGGGATAAAATAATTCTATATGAGGATAAGAAGGGTTTCTATATTCTTATTTAGCAGGATATTAGTTAGACACAAGAGTAAGTGTTAAAGTTTGTTTATGTGATTTGAAATAACTACAGCAGCAGTTAGAACAAATAAATGTTATTCTACCCCATTAATCAATCAGAAAATTATGGTGAGATAAATATAAAGTAAGGTTGTTGAAAATTCTTTCAATATAAAAATTAGAACCAAGAAATTTTGAGTGGGATGATGAAATTAATTCTCAAATAGGATCAAAGGGGGTTGAAGGTAGTGAAGTAAGAATACATAGAAAGAGATCTCAGAAGTGAGAAGGAGCTTCAGAGGAAACACAATCGACTCTTTAGTGGAGACTGGTGTTATCATTATAACACTTTTTTTCTTTATTGTTCCCTATTTTAATGATTTCTTTATTGAAAATTACTATTTAAAACATGTCAATTTACAAAATTCAACTAGGAAAAATTTAATTATTGATTCATTATCTTTTACTTCATTTTCATTTATTTTCTTCTCGGTTTCTTCTCTTCTTTTCTTAACATAAATCAATTTCTTAAACATTCAAGATCAAAAAAAAGTTTATGTTATTCGAAGATAGTTAAACTTTTAAGGATATATTTTTCCCCAAATAAATTGATAAAGAGGTTATCTAATAATGGAAGTGCATCCAAAAAAATTAATCAATAAATTGATTTTGTTAAGACCTTTACACTCCCTTTTATAACTAAGTTATGTTATGTAATCTAAAATAATAAAGACCAAATTCAGCTACATGTTCACCCCTTCAATGGAGGTGGGTTGACACGATTTTTTGGGAATTTGGATTATATTGAACACATTTTAAAAAATAAAATGACATAAAGTCAATTCAATATCAGACAATTGATATTTACCCTATTCAGTTTCCCATATGTTAGTGCTACTACTATTTCTACCTATGGTCCTTAGTTTACTCACTACTTGTTGACCCATTTAATACTATTTCAAACATTATCACATATCAAACTCTGCCACATCACTGTAATTCCATCATCACTTTCCATTAAGGTGTGATATATGTATTTTATTTTGAGTTGTTTTTTCTTACTTCAATCATTTTTTTACCTTTCCCATGGTATCAATCTTCCTCACCATATACTAGGGTTAGTATGAAAAATAAATAAATAAATTGGTATTCAAATGACATACCTTCCATCCACCACTGCCTACCTATCCTCATTTCAGAGAATCTGACACTCTATTTAGGTTATGATGTGCATCATGGAAACCCGAAAAAATGACCAGTGTTTCACCTATGATCATGGTCAATGTGTTCAGCCCCAAGGATGGGTAGTGAAGACCTACTCAACCATTTGAGGAAGAATCGATTTTAGTGATTGTGTGAGGCAATCATACTCTAATTAGAAGGACCATATTGAGTGAGATAGAAATAAGAACTATTGGGAGGTAGATTATTATGTTAGTATAGAGGACCACTATTGGAATGCTAGAGCACATGGTGGGATTTCATGTGTGCGTGGTGAGTGACTATGTCGATGTAACCACATAAATTAATAGTGGATGAATCTATACACAGGGTTCATAACTGGTTGTTTCCCCAAGGAGTAGGCTCACATTTTGACCAATCCCTGTAAATCCTTGTATTTTCTTCTGTTTTCTTATCTCATAATTCACATTTTGACCGAGCCATATAAATAATAAAGTTTTTGTATAAGAATAATACAAAGAAAATGCATTTGTTAGGCATTATATATTATTGTATTTTTATAGTACATTTATATTATAGTATTTGAAATTATGTATGTATTATAGTATTTTTATAAGCATGTCTATAAACATAATAATAGGAATACACTCTATTAATTTGATATTGTGATAGTATTATAACCTTTTTTTAAGAATAAGCATAAAAATATTCACTATAAACTTTAAAATGTTTGTATTTTAGTAATTGTATAAGGATTAGCATGAAAATAGGCATTGGAATAGGCATAGGCATAAGCATATGTACGCATGTATTCAATATTTGTATAAGCATGAGCATAAGAATATGAAAAATTACTTGCTTGGAAATATATATTATAGTATTCTTATATTGAAATTGAATCATAAGCACGAGCACTATAAAAATGTTCATTTTTAATATCTATTAATATTTATAAATTATAGTATTTTCAAAAATGTGTATCTTTTAGTATTTGAGTAAGAATAAGTTGGTGCATAAGGAGAAGAAATAATGTAAAATATATAGGAAGATGTGATTATAAATAATAATACTACCTAGAAATAGTCAAAATATATCTAGAAGTCCATGAACATAGCTTCAAGACTTATACATGGTTACAAAATTTCAAAGTACTTCCATATTGTATGTTGAAAATAGACAAAGTTAATGATATTTATAACATATTTAGTAAAGGATATTGCATGTATATTAAAAAACAGAATGTATATTAAGTAAATGAAATTTCATTCATATTCAAAATAATCTGAACTTTTGGTATATGATAATTTATAAATGAATTTGGATTCAACACTATAAATCCATAAGTAAATTAATATAAACATCAATATATACTACTATTTAATCAACATAGTAATTGCAATGTCAGTACATGATAATTCAATTTAAGGTTGAATATAAACCACATTAAAAAGTGTTATTTAGAAGGAGATAAAAACAGGAATGTAAACATTCAATTTCAAAACAAATGGTAATATAAACTATGATATAAACTATAATATAAACTATGGTATAAACAACAATATAAATTGCTATTTCAGATCATGATAATGTAGGCTAGAGGAAATTGTGTTCTGCACCCTGAAACAGCATGTATATTAATATAAACTATAATATAAATTACATGTTCATGTTGTAGTTATTGATAATGAAGAAACATCATGTATATTAAGTGATTAAAATTTCATGCATATGATTATAAACTGCAAATTCAGGCAGAAATTGTATGTATAAGTAGAAAATGAGACTCCATGTATATTAAATAAATGAAACTACGAGCGTATTTAATGTAAGACAAATTAATATATGAATTTTCAAAATTATTAAATTTAAAATGAATTATACATATATAGAATCATAAAAGTTAATATAATTGAAAACGCCTTATATATTTATAGAAACGTAGTATACTTCAAGGAAGCAACAATATGTAATGAGCAATATGTAGATACAGACATCAAGTTGGATATAAATGAAGAAAATTAAATATATTAATACAAAATTATTAAACATAAATTCCTTTAATCATGTATTGTACAAACCCTCTATTGAAGTAGCAGGAGAAACCATCCATGGTGAGAAAATACAAAGACCCATGAGGGTTAAGGTTAATTGACATTGTAGTAAAAGATAACAAAATAAAGTAATTGAAGCTGTTAGGGTGAGGAAAAACTATAATTTATAGAGAAGACACTTCCTGATTTTGGAATTGTTCTACCAAGAGATTAATGTACCAGAATTAAGGAAGGCTTTTGTAATGGAGGATTTCTGAAAAAGGAGTATGAAAAATTAGTAAGAAAAAATGGAAGGAATAGGTTACCCATTCAAAAACATACCATGAAATAAATTTCTTTTGGAAATCCTGATGTTGTAAGAAGGTTCTGGAATTGGCTATTGGAAGGATGAGGAATTGAGAGATAGTAGATATGATAGGTAAATGAAACCCTAGTTGGATGAGGGGTTAGAATCATGATTGATGGGAGGTGGAGGTTTGGGGGTTTCCGGGTGGCCATGTTGGAGCGGTGTCAGTGGACGAGGATCATGGAGAGGTGGGGAGGCGACGTTGGAGATGTGTCGCTAGGGAGGTGAGGAGGTCGTGTCGAAGCCGCATCGGTAGGGAGGTGTAATGGATGCATTGGAGCCGCATTATAGGAGGATGATTATCTGGAGAAGATTTGAGAAGGCTATGAATCAATGGCCTAGAGCATATGTAGATAATGAGGACGATTGGGAGAATCCACAAAGGAGGTGGTGGGCTCGATTGCGAGGGATACAGAGGAGGGTCGACCTAAGACTATGGGCTTGATCCAAAATGGGAAATCAGTGTGTCCTGATCCAAAAATGGGAAAAAGGTGCATCCTGGTCCACAATGGGAAGTGAGTGAATCCTGATACACTATGGGAAGAAGGTGTAACTTGATCCACTCTAAGTAAAGTGTTACAACTGGGGATAATGGTGTGTCCCGTCTGGTTGGTGTATCCCCCATGAAGTTCCCTAATAATTTTTTATAGTGATCCTTGACTTAAATGGAATTATTTTATATGCTTATGTGTATACCACAAATAATATGCCTGATTCCACTTTTATGCTCTCACAACTCTTGTTCTTTTCTTTCCTTATTATTCATGAATTATGAATAGGGAATATTTATTCTATGAATCAAGGTTATGATATTTTATATGAAGGTTATAATCTTTAAATTTTATATTCACGTTTTCATACACTTTTTCCCATGTTATTCTAACATATCTCTTTTATTTCTACCCATACTAAGAATCTGATATAACCATTTCTTATGTTTCCTTTCCCTAGGTTATGAAGATGTGTTTTGAGTTCGATTAATAAATGGTAAGATCTATTTTATTGATGTTTTATATCTTTTACCAATTTATAATAATGTGTTACTACTTTTCAAAGACACTAAACTACAACTATCTTCGGGTATGTAATTTTATAATGTGTTAAATATTCATCAAAATTGAAGTAATATTCATGTATGGTAAGCCCAGGTCAGTACAATAGGATATTTAGAAGATAATTATTTTGAGATAAAATCCCCAATGTGAATAAGAGATAGTGGAAATCGAAAAAAAATATTCATTTTCATAATGTTCCTTAATGTGACATTTAAATCATGCAACACTTGAAAAATTTCCACTTAAACCTTTAATAAAAAAGTTCTTGTACATTTTGGGTAATTGATTTTCATAACCAAGAATAGTCTTTGATTTATTCAATTTTCATATTTTAACCATCCTGTTATAACTTTCTCTTCCTTGGAAGAAATTTTACCTTGTCTATTTTTAACCATTTAACATCATTTATAATCATATCGTTTTCTTCTAAACTAGAATCGAATTTAATTATTTGATATTATTCACATTTTCAATGAAAATATTTAATTTTGTGATTTTTATATTCCACACTATTCCAATATACATTTAATTTATCATTTTATATTGAAGGAATATTTTTCAATTAATCATTTTCAGAAAGAACATATTTATATTTACTCTTATGTATTTTGAATAATCCAATGCATTTTCACATTATAATTGTGTATATAAATCTATTAATAAAAATAATCTTTTGAAAAAATGAGATTCATGGGAGTAATTGAAATCATATTCACTTATCATCATTTGTATAATCCATCAAATAAAGTTTTTCTATCTTATTTTCAGTATGAGGTTCTTTACTTAAACTTGATTCCAAATTGTAACTACGACCAACATAAATTTATTTTCTTTTATTTCTATACTTTTCTTTGTTTCATTATTAATTTTTGAGTATAGGGTAGTTAATAATGATATTCCCACTTTCCATGTACTCTAAACTAATAACTTCATTGTCATCCAAACCTTTTTTTATTCCACTATTTTTTAGGTAATTATTTTTGTTCCTTCTTGAGTATAAATTCTTTTATATTCCTTGTGAAACCTATAATATTTTATAAATTTCACTTCTTTATAATTCAGAATCATAAAAGTGTGTGGTAAAATAAATTTTTAATTTCAGAGTTATACATATATATTTTAATTTTCCTCTTGAGAAATATTTTTCAATTCTAATTCATATTTTAGTGAAGATCCAATAATCTCTACTAAAGTATATTCTTTAAAATTCCTACTTTAATTAATTTATACCTTTTTATAATATAATTTATTCAGTAAATCTCTTAAAAATTTTTCAACCAGGATAGAATTATAAAATATTTCTCCCAAAAAACTCTTCTTATTTACAATAATCATGAATCTATAAAATATTTGGTTAACTATTTCTTCTTCTCCCATTTTGAATTACTAGTAATCATCCCTTAACATGTCCAATTTAGTTGTTATAAACTTATCAAAACAAAAATTATTAACTTGAAATATTTCCTAAATTTCATATTTCTTTCATATAGAAATGAGACTATAAAAATTCCTTTTAATTTTACAATAAAAAATATTCATCACCTTGTAATATATAACATATGTTACCATATCATTACCAACTATTATTTTGGGGTCAAATTTGGGAATCTTGTATGGTTTCCCATAAATTTTACTACTGTCAACGATCAAGTGTTTAATAAAAGCCTCTATAGGAGACTATCTACAGCCATAATAAGTTTCATCAAAGAGTTATGGTCTTTGAGTCATTCAACCATCATTCTAATTCATTTTTTCCATCTCAAAAAATATATTTTCCCCATAACTATTTATGTCTGAATTTAATTAGCAAAAATAATATAAAAATATGATAAATCTTGGTAACCACCAATGATATGAATTTTTAGGTCCTAATGGGAAGTATGAATGGTCAATAGGGGGTTTATTGACTATATAAAAATTTAAGATAATTATTTTGATATTTAATAATTATTGAAGTGGAAAATAAAAAGAATTAAATAAATGATTTTTAAAAAAGTGTGGATCCAAATAATCCTAATCTACTCTTAACCAATATTAAGTAATAATATAGGTATCATCAACTATAATGGGCTCTCTGACTTTTGAATGCAGATCAAAACACTTTTCAACTTCCTTTTTAAACCATGGATGAATAAACCAAGATTAAAACTTTTTTAGGACTTCTGGATTAACATGATAACCATACATTTTCACACAGAGATACAAAAACAATAATCTGCATTTTTATATGGTGGTAGAAACTAAATCTTCCTTTTATATTTTCCAAGAAACAACTGAATCCCTAGATAATTTTAGATTATGGAAGAACTTGATTCCTAAATTTTTTGGGAGTCACAATTGACTAAACAAAATCTTAATTTGAACTATAACCAGGTAAAATTAAACACGTATAAAAGAAATAAATTAATTAAAACCAAAAACTAGATTGGATTTGATTTCTCATGGATCGATGTTCTATCCAACAACAAAGGACCAAATTATTCTAGTTTTATTGGGAGCAATAACTGATCGCCAAATTATTTTACACCGTTCAAGAATGTTTGAATTGTCATATATCATGATATGGATCTATCAAGAATATTATATATATCTCTTCTATGCACATTAAACTCAAATCATGAAGCCCTTTTTTCATCCTTCCCATATCATTGTATTATTTATTCATTAAACGTGTATGAAAAACACACCCACACTGGTCACTTTGATAATACGTAATATTAACAACAAATTATAAAGTGTTAAATGATTATAATAATTATTACAGTACCAATAAACAATAATAATCAACATTAATGTTCCTCAGAATGTTCCCATAAAATATTCAAGATAAATGTTTCAAATTCCAATAATATTAAATTTGAAACTCATGTTTTCTGAAGGAACCAGAATGAGAATTTAACCCACATTATGAACAGTTAATCTGTAGTATAATTATTTCAAATAAAATTCATGGAATTGAAATAATTAATAGGAATTTATGATATCATTAGATCACTAAAAACTTTTAAAATAAACTTTAAGTAAATTAAAATGTATAAATATATTGAAGTAATGAAGAACAAATCATATTTTAGAAGCTTATCTACTATGAATGGTAGGATACTTATAGTAAGTCACATTCCATGGTAGATATTACCTTATAGTATTCCATTTTCATCTTTATTTAGTTTTATAACACATGGTATCTTAACATACAATGTGTTCTCACTTAAACCATGTAGTTGCATGGAAAAATAACATGTAGTCACTTGACTCATATTCATGTGGTTACTTGGATTTCATTCATGTGGTCAATTTGAAATATAATGTTTGGTCACTTGGTTATTCTTCATGAGGTAACTTGGAAACACAATGTATGCTCAATAGGTTTTCCTTCAAATGGTCACTTGGATATATATCGTATGGTCACTTGGTTACCCTTCATGTTCTCACTTAGAAATATAATATCTAATCACTTGGTCTTACTTTATATTGTCAGATAATTTTCCTTCATATATTTAGTTCAAGGATTTACTAAATTTTTATAGAAGTTAAGTTCCAAAAATTTACAAATTTCTAAGAAAAAACTAATAATATACTAGTAAAATATAAAATTCAAATCCATATGATGAATTTATTTTTCTCAAGCATCAATTCATAATATTTTAATTTTCTAAACATAAATAATCATTGTGGATAAAGGTGCCACTCAGAATTCATTTGTGGGGGATTTTTTGGAAATCAATGCTTTGATTGTAAAAATAAATAAATCTTTGGTGAAATCAAATTTATTTCAATGAGAAACTAATGCTTCATAAAAAATTAATAAGTAATGATGTAAATAAAAATATATTTTTTATGATTATATTATAGAGTTTTACGCATACATTGGGGGTATTTAGAAGATTTTTTCATCTATAATTTTATTTTACAATTTTTTGGAAAATAATTTTCTCCACTAATATAGAAATTTGATTTTATTTAAATAATTTTTTATCTATTTAAGTGTTGTGAGAACTAATAGGACCAATTTTTTGTTCGTAGGGTTTTATATTCACATAGTTCTAATATATATGCCTAAAAATATAAATAATATTTAACTATAATTAATATATTATATTGACTATAGGACAAACAAATTATGAAAACAAACCTCATTTATACATTTACAACTGAGGCTCTTAACCATCCATGCTTGGGAATTTCATTTACATTATAAAGTCAAAACTTTTACGTGATGGCATCTCCATAAATGTTTTCTGAAAAATAATGGAAGGAAATATTATTATATTTTAATTTTGTATTCTCATAATCTTGTAACATTTATACATTTGGTAGTTTAATTAGTGGTTTAAAGGTACTCTCAGAATGTATTTTAAATTTATTATTTGATTCATTAGATTTATATTATTCAACCTACTATTCACCCTTCTTTTTCACTATATGTAATAACATTCCCTGATTCAATCCTTTTTTCATTATTTATTAAGGGTTTTGTATAAAAAATAAATTATAATTTACATACCTTCTTAAATCAATGTATTTTTACAAGATTAAATGGCCATTATGCAAAAGTTCCAATAGCGATTTTGAATTTGTGAACATCTATATCATCTATGGTAAAAGGTATACTAGTGCTTGACTTAGAATCTACATGAATCATTAATCTAACTTTATCTTTATAATATTTTTTATTTATTAGAATAATAATAGTTGTTTCATTCAAATTTAGTAGAAACTATTTTCACAATATCAATTACCTCGTGAAATCTATGCCTTTGAGGGGAATTGATACCCTCAAATATTTGAGTGTGGTTCTCAATGGGGTGGTTGTTGAGTTATTTATTTTTCATAGTGTATTCACATTAATATTTCTATAAAATCAGAATACCAACTAAATTTTTCATTTAGATAATCTAATTATTCTTCCATGTATTTTACTAACCCATCTATGTCCCCCTATTCCTTTGATTTCTCAAAATATGTTCATGGTGACACTCCAAAACGTGCTCCTACAATGTTTCCATTTTGTTAGGCTACATCAAGGACACTATAATTAATTTTTCATTGTGTATAGCTAGTAAAAATTCTTATGTATAAACTGGATAAAAAATATAAGAAAATAATTTGTTTTGTTATATAACATCGATTTAAAGAAGAACAAATTTTTATTATTTCATAAATTCATAATATTCTCATTATATTTTTGTGTTTTCATCTATTGGTATTCCCTATTTTTTTACTCGATACTCCTTCTATAACACATGATTTATGATACAAGTTGATTTAAACTTTGATTCATCAATATATATATAAAAAGAATATAATTATCTTGTTGTTTCGTGCCACATAGAAGTATTACTATATCTTTAAAATATATACAAAGATTTAAGTTAATTTTACCTCATTATTACTTTATGGTAGGGGTACATTGGTTTTTTTCCACACTATATATTTTCAATGCTCAATTTTGATTTCATAAATTAAAAATTCTAAATAAAATTGATCAATACATGTATTTCCAAGTAAAATTTTAAAAATCACAATGTATCTGAAATGATGTATCCTTAAGATATTCAATAAACACATTCCATTTTCATTAGTTTATCACGTGTGAATACATCCACAGTGGAAGGGGGTTTAATTTCCCTTAAACATCCATGAGGTAATGATTCATAATAACTATTTAAAATGCACCATGATCATTTCTGATGACCTTTAATACACATTTCATTTCTCAGAAATCTAACATAAATTTACTATATAAGGGAGAAATATGAAAAAAAATCAATTTTTCATTATTTAATTTTTTAGTAAAATATTGAAAATATATCATAATTCTACCCAAATATCATACAAAATTAGTTCCTTCAATTAAGGCATAACATTGTGTCATCTATCTATATCAATAAGAACAAACATTTGAGTGGTAAAACCAATATAGTTGATGAAAATTCACTTAATGGGTTCCATATGATTATCATGTAAATTCCATCCTACCTAAAATTTTATTCCTTTACTTATCTTCTTAATAATTTGTGTTACAACTATCATGATATTACACTTTTATTTTTTCTTATACAAACTTTATACATATTCTACCATTTCATTAGTTTCAATTTTGTAAATATTTTGTTCCTTAGGATGGTAGCATCAACATGTGGAGAAACATTTTTTTCAAAGGATTGGGAACATTAGCTTATGGATAATCCATTATCAAAAAATTTAGTTGAACACTTAATTTAGATTATCCAAATTTAGTAGTGAATCCATAATATTATGTGGTAATATTATGTATATTAGAAAAATTAACATAATTATTGAACTCTATTTTTTTTCTTTAAAGGTTGAAGGGATTTAAATCCTCTATTCGGTATCCAAATCCCATCCTTGTGGTCTCCTCTGACATACAGTACATTTTCTAAATTAGGACCACCATGAAATGATTATGATATCCCAATGAAAGGTTAATACTCAACTAAATTTACATATGAACCAAAAGTGTTCTTGATTGATAATAGAATAATTAACCACTTTCTGTTCATAGGATAAAAAACATAAAATACTTTTACAACCATAAATTCCATTATGAACAATATTCCTTATAACCTTTCCTAAAAAATACACTTTCAAAACACTCTATTTGCATATTTTAATTTGGAAGAATTTATTAACCCGTTTTTATTGAATAATCGGCACTTGGAATAATATATAATTTTACCCCGATAATTGTTCAATTATTCCAAAGTTTTAAATATTCACATAAATTGGATTATAGTCCTCAGTAGTAAATACATTAATCAGTTCCACCATAAGTATGACCTTATTTTTTCTCATGGTATTGTGTTCATCATGCTTCATTTCATAGAACATATAACCATTAATTAGATAAAAATTATAAGGAAATTCAAGGAGAATTGGTCCTCTTGATAGCCATCAAAGTGATTATGAAATTGAATTTACATTTGGAGATGACAAATAAAAATTTTTACCTAAAAATAATCCTATAGAAATTTTATTATATGTATTTGATAACTATATTTCATACCTTGATGGAATCAAATTACAAAGTGTACCCTTGTAAGTTTCAACATACGGTGAATCTTTTAAACTACTATGTAAAATATAAATTCTATCCATCACCCACTATGCAATGTTAATTAAGATAACCTCTATTCCAAAAATTCCTTCACCCATAAGCTACTCACTATGATAAAATATTGGGAAACCAATGTAATCCACAATAGTTTGGTAGTCAGGGAATAATTAAATTGTGTCCTTAATAATATATTACTTCAGAATAAAACTTTAGAGATAATTTATATATTTATTTACCCTTTTAAAATAATCATATATTGTTCAATGTGGTACATCAATAAATAATGTACATAACCACATATCCAAATCTCTCTAACCAAGTGAAGCATCAAGTAAACCAGTATATCAAACAATGATAGTAGGAAGAGAATATCTATTTCACATAGTATGACAACAATTAATTTTTCTATATTTGGAAACTTCATTATTTTTATAACTTAACTACATATAGAATATAAAAAGAAATAATTCTTGGTTGATGTGTGCTATGAATTTGTAGGAAGAATGAAATTTAAAACTATAATAATTAAACCTTTCATTAAAAAATGATAATTTTATGATTTTAGGGCCTTTAAATTTAAATCATTCATTGATAAGATATTCTTCATATTTGATGTATAACCTTATAAAACCTATACATGATTCATGAAGTTCAAAAACATATATCTCTATTACTTGTAAAGAGATAATTATGTTAGAGGAAGAAAATTCCACCTTTTACCCTTTACTAGAGCTAACTCTTCCCATGACCCATGTGAATCAAATACAACATAGCCTTAATATCATCCTTTTTTTGTTAGGTATATTTAGTAATGTTATATTGACAATATCACATAGAATATTTTCTACATGCATGAAATAAAAAAAATCATGATGTGTAAACAATTCCAATCCAGTTATAAAAAAACTAATTTTTATTCCAACCACTTTGAAATGTTTTTGTAAAAATAGTTAACCAAATATGGTTTCCATATAATTTTTTTTCAAAAAAACTAGTTGTTAGTGGATGTAATGGTGTTCCATATAATTAATTAACATTGAATGATGTTATCTAATATATTTATTTATATCAGTGAGGTAAAAATTTACAATGTCCTAGAAACACAATCTTTGAGGAATATTTCAACCCAACTGACTAAGTACCTTATTGAAAAATGGGAAACAATTAAAATAATTTAAGTCAATATCCTAAAAAAAATTATAATAAATTAAGTCATTTTCCATACCATACTAAATGCTTCCAAATGTTAAATATTTATTTCTTTTAATAATCATACAACAAAACACTATAATCCCCCATTAATTTTAGATCCTCGATCGATGGATCCAAATAAACATCAAAATCATTTTTTGGTCCTAATATATGTAGAGAAAACATAAGGTATTTTAACCTCATGATAACCATGGTGTCATGTTATGATTTACCAACATAATTGTATATGTACTTTTAGTACTACTTTGTACAAAAAATGGACTCATTTCATTTATAGATTTCAAAAATAGAGATTTATCAGCTCGTTTAAAAATTGAAGATGCACGTGATTGATTTTCTTCTACTAAGGGGAGTCTAATGCATAATGAATTTTCTCATCTTGAATTATTGTATAAAAATTACACATCAATTTCTTTAGAGTTTCCATTCTTCCATATAGGCACCAAAACATTTCAGTGATTAGAAAGTACCATACAACTTTAAAAGGACATATATAATATTTCTTGTATAAGGAATCGCTACACATAGGGAATTTTTTAAGATATTCAAAGTCCTTGTGAAGGAATATATGGTCACTTGGAGAAGAATGTATTCTTTTAGAGACCATACATATTTAACATATCATTTTTTTATAATTATATGATCTGAAATGAAGCTCATTATCTTCTGGTAGCATATCATTCAAAAGATTAATTAGTTCGAAAAACATGGTGGCAATCTATCTATTTTTAGTGTTTAAATTATATAGATTTATTATAGATGAAAATGTTGTATATTTATTATAACCAATATAAAATGGTTACTTTTCACAACTCTTTAACTTCTCAAAAAACATTATACCATTGGGAAGTTAATCTTCAAGTTTCATTATTATTTCCTCAATACGATTTCCATCATCATTTACCCTTGTAATCATATCCTGGATCCAATATTCATTAACATTCAAACCTATAATAATATTATAATATACATAAACTATAATTTTGTTATATTCACTAGATATATTCAACGATTACTCGTGTTTAGTAAAAATTTAACATCGATCTTTTTTTGTAACAGATCAAGTGCTCTTTTAACTCCTCTGGACTAATTAGTTTTTGAATAACTACAACATAAACATAAAAAAATAATTTTAAAATGGTTATACGGATGATCATTTGAAAACATGAGGAACTCTTTAATCTCACCCTCATACTCCTTTCTCGTATGACTTTCATCCGTCCATTTTTTGATTCATATCCATCATATTTGATTCAAAAATACTTATTTCTAAAAATAAATAAATAAAAATATAAAAGTTGTGAGATTATATTCCTAAAAGTTTATTATTTATATACAAACAAATATATACAAAATATTTTATATAAATTGTCATTAAATCAATGTAGTATACCAAGATTCTAGTATACATATTTTTTCATTTAAAAAATTATGAGTACAGTATTTTTATTCGCACAAACTAAAAGAAAGGTGATGCTACATTAGTAAATTAAATTAATAATATTTAAAATATTAGTATGAAAACATATAAAATATCTATATATAATATAACATATTAAAATTCATTAAATTAGATTGTCAGTACGGAATAATATTAGAAACACTTAAAGTTCGAGGACTTTTTTTATTAAAATTCATTTATACATTATAATATCTATTAAAAGTTAAATATATAATTTTCATAATTTTAATTATATGAAATTACATAAAATTTTAAATTTATAATACCAAAATTAGCTTAGTATGAATTTTTTGGATTTTCCTCAAATATTTAATTTTTAGGTGAATAGTAAAGAATATTAGTCTTGGCTAATTTTATGGTTAATTTTGACATTTTCATAACATAATAATTATTTTAATATATATAAAATCCATTTTATATAAAATTTTATATACTTATATAATATATAATTTTTATAAACCCATTGTTAAAATTTGTGAACATAAATAGTATTTTGCTATAAAAGTTACTTTTAGATATATTATATGTTTTAATTTAAAAGTAATATTTTAATTATTTAAAATTTAATTAGATAAAATGGATGAAAAATATGTATTCATTCCATTGAAATTTGGTGGTAAGAGTCCTAATATTATTTTTCATCTTATTAATTACTATGATTAATATTTAATTTAGACTAATTAGTGTTTAACAGAGTAATCTAATGTGACATGAATTTTCCTAATTTATCATGACCTATAGAACTTATAGAGACCATTTTTAAGTTTTAAATTCTTACATACATTTCTTATGAACATTACCTCACCTACTACAACAAAATTTTGTGCAATTCCATTTTTTCCCTTTACTTAACATTATTTTCCATGGAAATTTTCCTTTCTTTCACATATAAAAGGAGACTAATTCCTCACCTTAAATTATTCACCTAAAATTATAATTACTCTTTAAAATATTCCCTAATTGAGTCTTATTTAAGTTATTTACACTCCCTAATTCATTTATGCACCCATATTCAGTCTAATATTCTCATTTAAAAGGAGTGTTCTGTAGGAAATTAAAGTCTTCGACATGAGTGTTTCTTCTTATTAGTCTTCCTTTTATATATTTTTTATTTTCCTTATCTTACCTATAACCATTAATATAATTTATTTGGTGTTATTTATATACTTAATTGTTACTATATTTATTTAAATACTATTATTCATCCACATGCATCCCCTATGAAAAAACATAAGCATCGATCATGCGTTTATGGGGACTACCGCCTCCATGAAGTGATGTGTTTTGTTTTCATCATCACCAAATTTCATGGATGTTAACAATGATGGAAATAATTAATAAATATTTTTTTATGTATAAATTATAACACTTAAATGAGGAATCATTTTATTTTCTACCTACCTCCCATTTTATGGAAAATGAAGGTGTTTTCTATGTGTATGTGCAGACTACCACATCCACATCACCAACACGTTTCAATTTACATTATCTCCTAACATAGATGACTTTAAAAATATTTTTGATGTATAAAATTATATTTATAACTTTATTTACATTTTTTATTTTGTGGATTTATTTTTAAGATAAACCTAATCATGGTCAACATGTTAAGAGAATCAAATAAAATTCGACCAAACCACCTCAGTTAACCAACAAGAACAAAAAAGATTTAATAAATGGAAAATTTATGATAATAAACTGACCATAGAATAATAATTATAGGTGAATAAGTTTCTAATTATGTTTTTTAATGAACTTAATTTAATCACGTATGAAGTTATGTATAAGTGTATAATGCTTTAGGACAAAAGGGTTAGGGATCTTTCATACTCCCCTCATAACTTTTTTGTTACGATTTCTCTTTATTTTTCTCCATTTAATTCCAAATTATTATCATAAAATTCTTATATTTTTTTACTTATTTCCCTTATATATATATATAACTAGTTTTATATACCATCCAATTTTGGGGTTATACAGGTTTTATATTTCCTTAGAAATATCCACTTTAAAGGAAACCAGATTTAAAGATATTTATAAAAGTTGTTATTTCACATCAATCATCACCCCTTTAAAATATTTTTAAATAATGAATAGTTTTAAATAATTCAAAATTAATATTTTTTGGACCCTTTGGGTGAAATTATTATATTAAAAAAATATATAATTCCACTTGTCTAAAATATATTTGACTTATTTCAAAAACAATCACCAAAGTGTTTGGTTTTTATTCGTACTTCTACAGATCATCTTATGTACTTTTTTGACAATGGGAATCCATGATCAAGACTCATAATCATTTTAGATATGAATTTTCAAAAAAATTTAATTCTTTATACTTTTATAAATCCTTATGTTGTTGGTTTCTAATATTACACGAGACAATATCATGAAACCATGTTTTTTATCAGGGTTATTACCATTTATGTGATGTGTGTAAAGGTTAATTTTCATTATGAGGCACACAAATGTATGATATTAATTATGTTATTTATAGTACTAGGATTATATATCTATCTGATACATTATGTAATTTTTTCGTCTCATAAGATATCATGGTGCCTACGAAATGAGCCAAGCGATCTATAGTGCATGGGCAGTTTCCCTAGCCAACTATGTTATGTTAACTAGGTAGGGAGCCTAGAAGTTTTCTTACGATTTCATATTTTATATAGTTTTCACATTGATATGATTCCATTATATTGTGATATTGTCATATTTACTCTATGATCTTATGCTATCATTTCCATATTCCATGATTCCATGTTTATGATCAATCAATTTATGATATCATAGTATGTCACCCATGTCATGCTCCTTTTTCATTTTTATTATCTTTCTGAGATTTATATATCTATTTTTCTCTTATATATTTCCCCATGTTATCTTATACAGTTTTAAGAGGATGTATGTGACTTAGGATCACTCTAAATAGTTTAAATAAATACAATGATGGTGTGTTTCAATATGTTGTATTTAGGTTTCTAATCCTCCAAACATATTATACCCTTGATCCTTAGCATGAATAGGTTTTAAACTAAGATAAAAATTATGAAATAATAGGTTTTTAATATTTGTGTGGCTATAATAAGCGTCATATTATAATATTTCCAGAAAAATAATTATGTGAATAAAATTTACAATGACACTTACTTTTTTATTCCTAGAAGTAACATATCATAATTACTTTTATTTTTGGAATGGATTCATCAAGGGAGATAATTCATAGCCATTTACTATCAATGTGTATAAGAAACCAATATATTTATACAAATGGATGAGTATTGGTGCTTATATAATAATATTTAACTATCAAAACATATATCAAAACAAGTTATTAATTTTTATCATTGTGTTAGTGGTGTTCAGATGAATAGGTGAGACATCCCATTTTAATGAAGACGTTGAAATTTACAAAAAAAACACATTAAAAATAAGGAATAAGGTGTGACAACCAATTTTAAGATCTTTAACTAATCATTTATAAACCTTTTCAAAATATCCAACCCAATGTTAGATTTCAAATACTCATAGAAGTAAGAAAAGAAAAATAAGAATAAACTAATGTAAAATTTCATTACAAACAATTTAAATTTAAAAAATCAACCCAAAATTATAATATGTAATATCACATTCCTTAAAAATAGTTTTATATATTTACAGTCACATAAAAAATAACCTATCATAATAAGACCCATTTAAGGCCTAATGTCCATATGAAATGGAAAATTTCCATGGGAAATTTCTAGTTTTTGAATAAGTGGTCAGTTCATTTTTTGTATAATGATTTGGAATCTAGATTCAAGAGTTTTAATGACTTATAATAAGTGTTGTGGACATGGGTGGAGGATCGGAATGATCTCGGGGTCTTATTGGATCCTTGGGAGAGGCTTGGTGGTTATTGTATCCAAAGTTATTGAAGATCCACCAACCATTTTGTAGGCATGACCGGCTAACTAGTGGCCTCTATAGGCACACCCGTGGCCTTTTTAGAAGGAAAATTCATTCTTTTTCCACTTTAGATTTTTAGAGTGGGAATCCCCTATACCTCTTATTTCTCTCTCATGTGATTTAACACTCCCCTTCACTCTCCTACCTTATGTTCCCTTGGTTTGGGTGGTTTTATTATGAATTTTCTATAGTAATGCAAGGTGTGGGATCATCTACCTCTTATTATCAATTCTCTTTATTCTACACATTTATTTGATTTTGTTTTGATTGAGTTAAAAATTGGTGATTTCAGAGTAGAATGGAGAAATTTTCTGATTATCAAGGTGTTTTCTTGTAGTTTATGATGAGGGTGTCCTAAGATACAATATTCCCCTAGTTTCATGGAGAATTGATGAGGTACTCAGTTTTTGTGAATTTTTAAAGGTTTTTTCCAATTTTAATTAAATTTCAAATTGATTAAGTATTTTTTTCGATATTTCACTTGGTGTTGGGATAAGGATATGAGAAGGACCCTTGGGGTTCCTTTGGAGGTGGTTCTAGTGTTATGTGGTGATGTGGTAAGTTTTATGGAATTATTCTATATTTTAATGGAATTAATTAATTGATTTAAAATGTTATAATTAATTAATTATTGATGTTTTTATATTGTTAGGAGCTTATAATTTTGATACAGGATAATTTTTTGGATATTTATAAACGGAATTGGATAGGCCTTGGAAGAAATTTTCATCCTTTTTAAATAAAATTGGATAGCTTCTTCGATGAGGTAAGTGGTTTGTATAGTTTCCCTATGGAATTTATGCTTTTTATTATGCATGACCTATGTGGTCATTCCACATATGGGATTAAAATATTTAATTTAAATATTTAATTCAAATTTTATGAATCTAGTAGGATGTATAAAGATTTAATGCCCTAAAGGACATTGGTACTACATGGATTTTATAGATCATTGATTGTTGAGGCATTGACATTAGATTTAATTAGCCTAGGTAGATAGACTCTAATATTAGATGAAGGGTATGGTGATTGGATCGACCAAGTGATCTCTTGAGGATCGATATATGTCATGTTCCATATCTTGGACCTTTTCTTGTCTGATGAACCCCATGTAGGTGATGAGGCTGGGCTACCCTATAATGATGTCAAGGGACCTGATGACTTTGGAGCATTAGTTTTTGAAATAAGACAAATTATGATAATGAGGACCCAAGTAAGGGTACCCCATATTTATAGTGAACAATGGTACTTAATTGTATTCCTCGTTGATAGGTTGACCCTGAGAGTGTTCATATGACCATGGGAAGTGATGGTTGTAGGTGTCACCTAAAAATAAAACTGATGCATAAGCTATTTGGGGATGTGGTGGCAGTTAAGGGAATGGGAAACTATCCATCCCAGGATATATATTATATATTTAAAAATTTTGATATGTGATTTCCAAATATTCTAGGAATTGTTTATGGTCCTAGAAATGATGTGATGGATCAGGATACATAGGAATCACCTGATGAGATAGATGATGCCTTAGGATGCCAATTGGGTTTGAGATCCGGTCTTATAATATATTAACGGAGGATACCAAGCTCGGCTAGCATCTAGATATATAGATGTTGTAATGTGGTTTCTTAAAGGTAGTACTTAGAATTAAGCATCATATCTATGATCTTTTCAACATAAAGGAATTCTCATGATGGTAGGGGTTCCTTCGATATTGTTATTCCATTGTAAATGATCAATTGTTGAAATTTGAATGAAAATAATATTAGGATTTTGTCATTTCTCATGATCCATGATATTAGAATAGAGGTATAAGATTTTGGGTGACAATATTTCCCACAGGATGAATTTTTGAAATCTGAAGGTTGATTGATTTATCCAATCAATTGATTCCATGGATATTTTCGAGGATCAAGTGGATTCCCCCTAATGTTTTATTTTAATAGACAGGGGTTAATATATGTATTGTATATTAACTATGGAATCAAGGGAGTTCATTCTCATTGATTACCATAATTTCCAAGAATCATTCATGCCTATATGTATTGTTTTATCTAGGACATCCCTCTCATAGGAATCAGATGTCGGTCTGAAATTGAGATTGCCCAAGTAATACTGTAAGTTTTAGCTTTGGGGATTTCAGATGAGGGATTCAGGGTGAAACCCTATAATACTCTACTCGTTAGACAGGGTGTGATCACAGAAGACCTTGGGAGAAATAGAGGTTCTACATAGGTGATGTTCATACTCAGAGGCACTCTATAAATGGTTGCATCTGCTATGTTCAATTAGGGTTCTAGACATAACTATTGACGATGGTTATTTAGTGTGGCCTAGGTTATATGTGTACATCCATAGGGGTGGTTATATTATAGAGGTGTGGTCGTCATGACATGCTCAGATAAATTCTAACATTGGTCCAAAGAAGGTATTGAGGTGGTTAATTTATTTATTTGTTGTGTTATAAAGATTATTTATTTATTTATTGAGCATGTCATATGCATATATCAAAACATATTTCAGTTAGTATATATTTGTAATGGTGGAACCCTACTGAGTTTTATACTCACTCTCCATGTGCGCTCCCATTACATATGGGTACCATAGTAGTACTCACAAGTTTATTATAAGAATAGGTTGGGAAAAATCCCAAGATAGCATGGTTGAGTGGGACTCATATGATGTGGGTGGATGGGGATGTGGTATTTCTTAGAGTACAGTAGATCCTTCTTTGTATTTATTTTATTATTTAATTACCTTGTATATGGTGATATTCCTAGTGGTAGGATATATTTTTTATGTTTGGTATGGTTATCCATACTTATAATGTATTTATATATTATTTCTATATATTTATTTTGATATATTTTTGTACTTTGACAGATGTTTACTTTTATGTGGATTCTAGGTTATTCTATATTTTATTTTTTACTCATATATAGGGGGTATAGTGTCGCCTTGGTACCTTTACAAACCCATGTTTCTAATTAGGAGCCTTTATGATATAAGGAGGCATGCCAAAGGTTATCTGTAGGTCTAGTTCAAATACATTTTAGTGTGATCCTGGATGGGGAATTAAAAAGTAGTATTAATGATTTTTTTACAATTTGGGTGTCAATAAACTAGAGACATTGGTATGTGTTAGAGCTTTTTACCTAACATGGAATTATGCATTGTAAACACTTTTTTTGGTATAATTTCAAGTTACCATGGGTATGGTATTGGTGTTCTTAGCTTATATAGTTTTGGTTAGTATGATTTTCACCTCATGTGATGCACTTACATCTTCAGATTTGTGATTTGTGATTAATATATTTTGTCTCTTGGCCATATGTAAAGAGGTATGTTATTATATTTTGGCTCTTGGACTATAGAGGAAAGTGGTGTCTCATGCATCATATCAGGCATATAGGACTCACATGATATAGGCCTACTAGTGTGACTATTTTCAATAATGATTTATTCTCAGCTGTTAAAAGTTTCCACAGCTGCTCGTATGTAATTTTACTAAAAAATTACATGGATTCATTCTACCCATTTGGTATTACTTATATATGTTTTATTCTAATGAGGGTATTAAAGATCCTTTGGTGAGATGATTGATGATCACAACGAGGTTATGGTACCTTCGGTAAGAGACAAGAAGGGGGCCTGATGGACCAGGATAGGAATTCTAAGTCATATAAATTTACCCCTTAGGGTGGTTTTTTTGTAGGTTCAGTTACTTTGAGTACCAATAACAACCTATAATATATTTTCCCATATAACTTGGAATGGTAGTATACATAACTGATCATGTGGTTGTATTTTACCTTGCTATGAATCATCTAAGATGATGTTCTTGGTTGTGACAGTGTTGTGACCTGATCCTATAGGAAGCAAAATATTTTTAGGATGCTCGGAAAGGGTTAGTTAAAAAAGTTTAGTTTCCACTAACAACTTATGAATTGGTTTGTCATATAAATTGGAGTATAACTCAACTTAACTGAACTATATAATTATGGTTTATTGGGTAAAAATCCAAGGAGGGTGATACCGATAGAGTGAGTATGATTCTATGATGTGGAAAGATGATCGATTATTTAAAGTTCCAATAACATCCTATATGTTGATTTAAAATATAGCATGGAATGGAAGTTATATAACTAAACCCCATGATTATGGTTCCTTAACATGGATCATCTTGGAGGATGTCTTAGGGGATCAGCCTGAGCTTTTGATTCTTGATGGGGTAGTCCTGTATATATATGATTGGTGAAAATCAGTGCATTGGTGGGGTATTTAGATGGAATGTGATTTTGATGGGTATATAAGTCCACTAAGAGGGAATTTTCATGTGATATGTTTTATGGTACATATATATATAGGAAGATGAGGTCTTTTTCATTAGTTATGACCCCAATGATACCTGACTTATAATATTGGTGGGATTTCCTAGAGATCCCAGTTTATGACTCAAGGTTTAGTGACTCAGAATACTTGTGATGTTTGATAGAAACATAGGAGAGGGTTTAGACTGGGTTTTTCATGCCTTTCAGGAAAGAAAAATGAGTTATTTCTTATGGATATTTGATCAATTCATGGATGGTAAATTGAATGTTTGATATAAGCATGCCGATTCCTTAGATTCCTTGGTTAAGTCACCTCAGGTTATAGTTCTTGGGGACACACTATTGAGCATGGTGAGAGTGTGGGTAGGAACTTGTGAATTGTAATGATACAAAAATATGAGTATTCATGTGATAGAACTTTACGGAAGTGAAGTGCTATATTTGAAGATTATTTCCAAGGGATCTCTGGTCATGATGAGAAGACATGCCACGATGAATTTTTAACCCAGTTTGTTAATGTGAAACTCATTGCAAATTCAGTTGTAAATTTATATGGTTATGTGGTATAGGAGTGTATGCTATTTAGTTTTAGATGATATTGAGTTAGTGTTGTAAGAACCCATATCTTCTTTTCATGTATGTTTTTCTTTTCTAGTTGTTTTGAGGAAAAAGATGAGTATATGAAAAATTCAGGAGTACACACCATGTACTCGGTTTCCACGGGTGACCCTGTACTGGTCGGGTAACGGCTGAGTATGTGGTCATGTGTGGTGACCTGGAGACTTCCTAAAGTGGAGGTCATAAAAGGCAGTCACACATCATGTACTTTAAAATACATGTCTTGTACATTATTTTTTTCATTAAACAGATTGGGGTCATGTCTAATGGATAGAACCCAGTTCTTTATCATCTGTCTCATCCAGTAGCATCCGTATGACTGCAGATCTTCTCAGAATCGAACTCTGTCTGTTGCATTAGAATTGCATCAGTGATTTATCTCTTCTTCTAGAACATCATATTCTATTTTCTCCTCTTTCACAAGTTATACTCAGTTGAGAATTTTTAGCATTTTTGTAGATCTATGGAATTCTAGGGAGATTCACGGCCTGAGGTTCACGTATATCAATCTCACGAGATCGAAATAGGTGGTTTGTGCATTTTTTGTAGTTAGTCTTTTAGTTATATGTGAAAAAGTGCATAATAGCCTTGTTCGGGGTATTGTGTGTTTATGTTTTTAGCCTATTTATCTTCCTATTGTGCCTATAATGATTCGATAGAGTTTAATTGTATGATAATAGGGTTATATTTTCCAAGATATAGATGTTTTCCCATGTTTTATTGTTTTTGACCATTGGTCTAGCCTTGCCTGTTAGGTTGATTCTTTGCTTTCCCTTCCTAGTATAGTTAGGGTGGAGTGATTATTATCTGTTGTGCTACGATATGTTATAGATTATTTATCCAAGTAGTTCTTGAGGTTTACTTTTGTTGTTTATTATCGCTTGTGCATGATTTCTTTACATGGGACCACGGGAACCTGATGTAGTGAGACCATAGAAGAAATTGATGTTGAGGGCATTCCCAGAGTGTCTATTATAACTATCACACTATGATACCATATAGGGGATTGACGTTGAGTGGTCCCTCAGAGTGTCTATAGTTACATTATGAGGCCACATGAGAAATTGATGTTGAGTGCTTCCTCAGAGTGCCTGTAGGTTACCGTTAAAAGACTATAGGGGGAATTGGCAGTGAGTGCTTCCTCATAGAGTCTTTGATCACACATGACTATAAGGGGAATTAATGGTGAGTGATTACTCAGATATTCTTTGTTATATCTTCTCTTGTATTGTGAACCAGAGGGGATAGGCTATAAGAACTACCCGGAGGGATTCTTGTATTTGTTTATGTTTGATAAAATATGTAAAAGTAAATGTTTGTAAATGAAATTGTAGAACTGTTTACATTTGGGCAATTTCTTGTTTATGGCTTCTTTTCCTTATTTCCTGCCATATATATTCACTAACTGTTAGGCACAGATCTTTGGGTGGTTGCCTACTGGGTTTAGTCTCACACACTATTTGGGTCATGCTTCTAGGCCCAAAAATATTATATTGTTGTAGGTCTAGATAAGGCCAAGAGCCCTTCTACCACAGGTACATGAATTTCGTGGAGCTGGAGAGCAAGGGATCAAGATGAAGCTTGTTATGCTGCTGGAGATTATCTATTTTCTTTTGGAATTTGTTTAATTACAGTGTTGTAGAATTTTGATTTGTTTGGATACTTTCCTAGAAATATGTATCATTCATCAATTATATATATGTGGGATCCAGTTGTATATTACTTCTGTTGTTCACTTATCAGATGTTTTACTACTTCTTCTATTGCTCTCTATTTTACTTCAGTTGTGTTACTCTTCCAATGAGGGAATAGTTTCCCCACTATCACACCCAAGTCCCTCACTGCTAGTCGGTAGCCTCTGGCGTTCGGGGAAATGCACTTGAGGCCATGTGACCAATTGGGTATGGGGCACCTCTGCGCGGCTCCCAGAACCAGTACATTACAAAGTGGATTGAGAGGAACTCTTTTCTTCTTGACTTACTGTTTGGAGCCTATATCCAAGGATAGGAAGGAAATAGGTACTTGGTAATAAGTTGTACTCAAAAATAGCTAACTCATGTATTGCGAAGAGCCAATTTTCCTCATTATTGCAATTTTTCTAGTTTTTCAATTTTACAGTTGATTTGATTTCACTATTGGGTGATTCACATGTTTTGTGTTGTTATTGCTAATATTATTAAGGTTCAATTTATGTTGCAACCCAATGATATGAGGGTATTCAATATCATGAATCATATAGGAACTTACTTGAAATCACATGCCATGAATTATTACCATGCCGTTTATGGTGCGTTAGCGATTGTATGTTGTTGTGATAAAGGTTGTGTTAGATATGCATGTTGTTGTGATATATGCCTTGGAAAAATACATTCTTTTTTATAGGGTGTTGATTTCTGTAAGTTTTGTTTGAATGAATGCCAATCTTTGGTTCTTGAGGTGTTATTTTCCCTCATGAATCATAATTTGGTTGATCATTGCCTTTTTTTCTTGTATATGACATGTATAAGATGCCAAGAATTTATTCACAGTGAGTACGGGCCCTTATAGATCAGAATTTGGAACCTTAATGTTCGTTTCGGTGTTTTTTGGGATTTCGGAGTAGTTTCTGAGGCTTACTGTATGGAAAACCCATAATACATGGCGTGTAATGATGAATACATGCCACGTATCCTTCTGTTCGTGAAGGAACTGTTTTTCTTAAGTACACACCTTGTACTATATATACATGCCGTGTAGTTTCTAACCATGTCACTAGTTGTGTGGGCAGAGACATGGGGTTGAGAAATATTTGGTGGAACACGTCGTATACCGGATATACATGTAATTTTGGGTAGAACATGTGTCCACCCATGGGACTAACGACATAGATGGATAAAATGTGGGTTATACACATCGTGTCTTGAATAAGAACGCATTGTAGAATCATCTATTTGTCAACCCGTGTGACTACCAACACGGGAAGGGGAAACCTAAGTAGTACATGCTGTGTCCATCTGGAACATGTTGTGTAGAGTGAGCCATGTAACTGGTTGGGTGACTAACAACACGGTTCGGTGAAGTTCATCTAGTACACACCATGTCTGGAATTAACATGTTTTGTAGTCTAGTTCTAGGAGAACCTTGTGGCTTAGTCGTGTAGAAGAACTCGGGTAGGGGAAGAGGATTCAAGTACACATCATGTGTTAGGAAAACACACCATATGTAAGGGGTGTTACATATCCTGCATTGAAAAAAGTAAATTCCCATGTGAATACTTAAGGGAATATGCTATGTAGTAATTATGCAATCCGTGTGTCCATGTTTTGAAAAAACTGAATGATTTCTTTCTCTAGTTCCATTCTTACACTTTGAGTATTCATTCCATGATAATATTGATCTAAGGTGTGTGAATGATTTTGGTAGAGTCATGCCACTAAGATGTCCTCCAATTTTCCACCAGTTACAGGGCACTGATCAGACACCGGAAATGGCTGATCAGGTAAGACATGCTGATCCTCCAGTAGTTCAGTCTTGGCACTAGCCGTTATCCCAGATATAGGTGTCGATACATAGTTATGAGAGGGATTTATTTGGTTTATGTAGTCCTTCCAGGGACTAACACATCCTTCTTCATCTATGGAATTGTTGACGCAGGTTTTCCTGTAGAATTATCCTCCCACTTTCTCAGGGGATGGAGGACCCCAGGATGCAGAGTCATGGATAGAAGCCATGCTGATGATCTTTAAGCATCTAGAGACTCCTCCAGAGAGTAGGGTGAAACTCTCTACTTATATACTTTGGGAATCCACCAAGATATTGTGGGATGTTATCTCATAGGTGGGACTCCAGTAGGTTATGGCGTAGGATGAGTTTCATTGTACCTTTTACGAATACTTCTACCTGGAGACTTTGAGGGTCGATTGAGCCCAAGATTTCATGAGTCTGGAGTAGGGTACTCTTTCTTTTATGGATTATTCTTATAACTTCATAGAGCTGCAGTGCTTCACACACTTTTTTGGGGGAGATGAGTTATTCCTAGTGAGGAAGTTTGAGGATGGTTTTAGATAAGATATTCGGGCTTAGGTGAACATCTTCATTTGACTTCTATATCTTCTATAGTCAACCAGGTGCTGATCACAGAGCCCAACCTAAGGGATTATGAAGCTATGGGTTAGGGAAACTCAGTATCCAAAGTTTTTTTTTCTTCAGCAGATAGTAGGAAGCTCCGTAGGGAGCCTACATGTGGAGATCTAAGTAGGTAGGATGCACCTTCATGGACCCAGGTGGAATGAAACTAGTGCGGGAAGGTCGGGCATACGAGGACACATTTCTTGAGAGACCCAGTAGAGTGCCGATCTTGCAGAAATATGGGTCATCTGCAGTGCTTCTGTCAGTTCTTCTCACCAGCATCTTGTGATAGAGGTTCTTTTATGACTCTGTGTTCAGGACTAGCACCACCAGTATCTCATCAGTTAAGGAACTAGAGTTATTCCGGTCGTTCAGTCTGAGGTGGAGGTCTTGGCCATGGTAGCCAGTCTCTAGAATTTCAGTGACAGTAGGGTGGATCACCTCAGAGTGGTTGGCCAGGGTCATAGGGCCATGGTGCAGGTCAAACTTTTGTAGTGGATCAGACCCAGCAAGAGCAGGATCCTGGTCCATCTATAGTTCGAGGTACCATTCTTGTTGCCTCAGTTTTAGCTTCTTCTCTTTTTGATACAGGGGCTTCCCATATCTTTATATCTATTTTTATTATGTAGATACTTGGGCACTATATCATTTATTCTATTGATATCTTGATGCTAGAAAATTCGTTGGGGACTATAACGGATAGTGTACGTCATTGCAAGGAGTTCCCTCTTGAGATTTGTGGGTGTCACCTCTTATGGGACCTCTAAGTCTTAGAGATGAAATGTTATGATGTCATTCTCAGAATGGACTGGTTAGTTCACTTCCAGGCTATTGTCAACTTCTATCATCATAGGATAAGTTTCACATCACCAGAGGGAGGATCGTTTCTTCTTAAGGGCGAATGGGATGTCCGGGCAGGCAAAGCAGAACTCGAGCATCATGGGTTCAGAGGAGTTACTGTTGAGATTTCTAGTCATTTATATAACCAAGGGATTTCACAGTTGGACTTTCCTTCAATGGTGGATCATTTTTAGAACATCTTTCCAGAGGAATTTTCATTTTTTTCCTCCAGAGAAAGAGCTGGAATTTTCTATTGATCTTGTGCTAGAAGTGGTAGTGGTGTCCATTCCTCCTTATGGGATGGCTACACCAGAGTTACAGGATCTCAAGAAGAATTTGGAGGAGTTGTAGGAAAAGGTTTTCATCCAAACCAGTACTTCTCCTTGTGGTTTTCTATTCGTGTTTTCCAAGAAGGAGGATGGTATCCTTAAACATTGCATGGATTATCGAAAGTGAAACCAGTTGTTAGTCAAGAACTGATATCCTTTTCTGATTATTGATGATATCTTTGATCAGCTTCGAGGAGCCCGGGTGTTTTCAAAGATTGACTTGAGATCTGGTTATCATTAGTTGAGAGTTAGACCGTCTGATATACCTCTTATAGCCTTAACCAGTAAGTATAGTCTATAAGAATATGTGGCTATGTTGTTTGGTCTCACAAACGTCCATGAAGTATTCATCGAACTGATGAACCAAGTGTTCCATCCATACATGTATTCTATTGTGGTAGTCATCGTGGATGATATCACGGTGTACTCTCACACTCGACACAACCATGCTACCCTTCTTGATTTTGTTTTGAGTACACTAAGAGAGCATCATTTATATGATAAGCTCTCAAAATTCCACTTTTTGATGGATCCGATTAACTTCTTGGGTCATGTTATCTCATAGACAGGAGTATCAGTAGACCCAGAGAAAGTGAGAGCAGTATTTTCCTAGGAGTATCCAAAGAACATCTTTGAGGTGTGGAGTTTTAAAGGGCTGGCTGGATACTACAGACGTTTCCTACAGGACATCTCATTCTTAGTAGCGCCACTAACGGGCCTGACTAAGAAGGATGTGAAGTACTTCTGTTCAGATTATTATGAGTCAGCCTTTCAAGAGCTGAAAGGGAGGTTGACTTTAGCACTGATAATAGTATTTACAAAGCTGGGAAAGAGCTATACTATGTACTGTGTTGCATCAGATATCAATATGGGAGCGGTGCTTATGTAGGGGGAAGGAGTTGTTGCATACGGGTCTCAGCAGTTGAGGCAACTTGAGAGTAATTACCCAACGCATGATCTAGAGTTGGCTGCATTTTTCCATGTTGTACACTATTAGAGACATTATCTTCTGGGAGATAATTTTTTGGTTTTCACCAACAACAAAAGTCAAAATTATATCTTCACTTAGTATGATCTGAATTTGAGACTGTGAAGGTGGGTCAAGTACCTTCAGTACTTTGAGCTTGTCTATATGCCTGGGAAAGGCAATGTTGTGGATGATGCGTTGAGTAGGAGGACTCAGATAAAAGAAGTTCAAGAGGCCAATATTGAGTGGAAGCTTATGGATATGTTATATCAGATGCATTTGGAGGTGAACGATGGACAGGGGCATATGTTTATATCTTCTTTAGTTGTTATCTATACTCTAATTGATCGAGTGAGAATGAGGAAACTATCAGATTTTGAAGGCCTAGTCCAATGGGAGAGTGTGTTAGAAGAGGACCCTATTCCTGGATGGGTAGTAGGTGAGGATGAGATCTTTCATTTTCATGGGAACGTGCGGGTGTCACCAGATATACGCGGGGAGTTGATTTTGGATGTTCATTCCTTAGTTTGGGCAGTTCATCCTGGTGTCACCAAGATGTATCGAGATATGCACCGTCAGTATTGGTGGCCAGGTATGAAGAGAGATGTTACTTGTTTTGTCAAGAGGTGTTCCACCTACCAGTAGGTGAAATCAGAGCATCAGTGACCAGCGGGGCTTTTATAGTTGTCACTCGTTACCGAGAGGAAATGGCATGTTGTCACAATGGACTTCGTGATAGGTTTTCCGAGGTCTCCTAGAGGGAATGATGTATTTTGGGTTGTCATTGACAAACTCACGAAGGTTTATCACTTCTTTCCAATCAAGGAGACCTTCAGTGTTGATGAGGTAAGAAGGTTGTACATATGAGAGTTTGTATGTTTACATGGAGTTCTAGACTCCATTATTTCAGATAGGGACATATGTTTTACTTCTCGGGTCTGGCAGGGACTTCATAGGGCTTTGGGTACATAGGTACTTCTGTGTACAACTTACCATCCCCAGATAGATGGTCAATCTGAGCGAACGATTCAAGTGTTTGAGGACATTCTTCAACCATTCATCTTAGATTTTGGAGGTTATTTGGAGAAAAAAATTCCTATTGTGATGTTTTCCTATAATAATAGGTTCCAAGAAACTATTCAGATGGTGCCTTATGAGGCTTTGTATAGTAGGCCATACTGATCACCCTTATACTGGAAGGAGGCAGAAGAGGTATCTATGTTGGGACTTCGTCTTGTATAGAAGACCATAGAGCAGATAGAGTTGATTCGTAAGGGTATGCATACTACACAGTCACGACAGAAGTCTTACGTTGATCAACAGAGACAACCACTAGATTTCGAGGTTAGAGATCAGGTTTTCGTGTGTGTCACGCTAAGGTTGGGACATAGGAGGTTTTGGAGACAGGTTAATCTTTCACCGAGGTACGTCGGGCCATTTGATTTGTTGGATAGAGTTGGTTCGATTTCTTATCGGTTGCAGTTACCTCAGAGGTATTGGGCTATGCATGATTTCTTCCATGTTTCTCAGCTTCGATGTTACTTCTCAGACCCATCTCCGGTTTTCCAACCCAATGAGGTTGAGTTAGAGGTGGATGTATCATTCGAGGAGTATTCTATCTGGATTGTTGATCGAATTTAGAAGGCTCTCCATGATTGTCCGGCTCTTATGGTATGACATTTATGGAAGCATAGATGAGTACATGATGAGACTTGGTAGAGGGAGGTTGATGTACGATCGTAGTGGTCAGAGCTTTTTGAGGATTCTTCTTCCACGCTGCCTTGCTAGGGAAATTCAGAGATGAATTTCTTTAAGGGGGGAAGTTTATAAGAACCCAGATCTTCTTTTCATGTATTTTTTTCTTTTCTAGTTCTTTTGAGGAAAAGGAGGAGTTTCTAGAAAATTAAAGAGTACATGATGTGTACGTTGTTGCTGCTGGTGACCATGTACTGGCCGAGTAATGGATGAGTACATGGTCGTGTGTGGTGACCTGGAGATCGCCTAAGGCAGAGGCCAAAAAAGGAAAGTACACGTCATGTACTTTAAAATACATGTCGTGTACTTTCCTTTTTCATTAAAAGGACTGAGGTCATGTCTAATTGACAGAACACACTTCTTCATTGTTTGTCTCATCCAAGAGTGTCCGTACGGACACGGATCTTCACCAAACCCCCAACTAATCATCTGTTCTCCAAATCCAAATCCATTGGTTGTGTTGGAATTACATCGGTGAGTTCTACCTTCTTCTAGAAAATCGTCTTTTGTTTTCTCAACTTTCATGAGTTATCCAATATTGATAATTTTTATCGTTTTTGTAGATCTACGATGCTCTAGAGAGATTCAAGGCTTAAGGTTCATGTATATCAATCTCATGAAATCAATGTAGGTGGTTTGTTCCTTTCTATAGTTAGTCTTTGAGTTATATGTTCAAAAGTTTCCAATACCCTTGTTTAGGGTATTGTGTGTTTATGGTCTTAGCCCGTTTATCTTCATGTTGTTCCTAGATTAATTATATAGAGGTTAATTGTTTGAGAATAGGGTTGCCTTTTCCAAGATATGGATGTTTTTCCCATGTTTGATTGTTTTTTACTATTGGTATAGCCTTTCCTGTTAGGCTGCTTCTTTACTTTCCATTCCTAGTATTGGTTGGGTGGAGTGATTATTATATGTCATGCTATGATATGATGTAGATTTTTTTATTAAAGTAGTTCTTGTGTTTTACTTTGGATTCTAATTATCACTTGTTCACAATTTCTTTACAGAGGGCTGTGGGAACCTAGTGTAGTGAGACAATACGAGAAATTGACGTTGAGGGCTTTTCCAGAGTGTCTGTTATAATTATCATATTGCGAGACCATAGGGGGGATTGATGTTGAGTGCTCCCTCAGTGTGTTTATAGTTACGTTACGAGGCCACGTGGGGAATTGAAATTGAGTGCTTCCTTAGAGTTCTTGTAGTTTAGCATTAAAATACTGTAGGGTGAATTGAGGATGAGTACTTCCTTAGAGATTCTCTGATCACACATGACTATAAGGGGAATTGATTGTGAGTGCTTCCTCAGAGATTCTTTGTTATATCTTCTCTTGTATTGTGAACAAGATGGGTTATGCTGGGAAAACAACCGAGAGGGTTGCTTTTGTTTTTTTCTGTGTATAAAATACTTAAAAGTAAATGCTTGTAAATGAAACAGTAGTATTGTTTACTTTTGGGTACATCCTTGCTTACTGCTTATTTTTCTTATTTCCTACAATATATATTCACTAATTGTTAGGCACAGATCGTTGGGTGTTTACCTACTAGGATTAGACTCACACTCTCTTTGGCTAATGCTTTTGGGCCTAAATAGATTATATTGTTGCAGGTCTAGATAAGATCAAGTGCCCTTCTACCTCAAGTACTTGATTTCCATGGATCTAGAGAGCATGGGACCAAGCTGAGGCTTGCGATGCTGCTAGAGATTATCTCTTTTCTTTTATACTATGTTTTATTACTTTATTCCAGAATTTTGATTTGTTTGGATTTTTTCCTAGACATATGTATCATGCATCATTTATATTTATGTGTGCTCTTTTTGTTTATTACTTTCGTTGTTCAATTATTGAAAGTTTTACTGCATCTGCTTTTTCTATCTATTTTACTTCCGCTGTGTCACTCTGCCAATGAGGAAATATTTTCCCCACTATCACACCCAAGTCCCTTGCTTCTAGTCAGAAGCCTCTGGCATTCAGGAAAATGCACTTGAGGCCATGTGACCAACCGGGTACGGGGCACCTCTGGGTGACTCCCAGAACTGGTACATTACAAGTGTGTTCAAGATACACAGGGTTTCATTTAGTGTTGAATTGGTGAGTGGTCATTAGTGGTATAAGGACTAGTGGGTTTTGAATTGATGTGTTTGGGATTGGGTGTATGATGTTCAATGTCATTGATAAATACCCCCATGGTAGAAGAGACAATAGGAATGGATAAGATTTGGTGACATAGTTGATCCAAGTTCTGGTTGAGGTGTGCATTGGTTTTTGTGTAATGAACAAGGCTTAGGAGGATCCACATTTGTTTTTCACTAGAACTTGTTGAGGTTGTTCTTGAGGAGTGGTAAAATAAAGTCATATTATGGGGAGTGAAACATCGTCCATCATAGGGGAATGAATTCATTATATAATTTGTATTATTACATTTTAGGAGATCTATTACTGATATTCTTGAACGGGTGGTAATTAATGTCATGGTGGTTATCATAAGTGATTTGGTTTAGCCATTCAAGTCATTAAGTTTGATGGTGTACATGAAATTATCTGTGAGGATTAGGGACTTGAATCAGTAGTGTGATGATAAGGATTATCCTATGGTAGGGAATGAGATTTCGATCATGGGCATGTGAACCATATGAAAAAATGGTTATGGAATTTTGGGATCAGTTTTTGGTTGTCAAATTTGGAATTTTGATTTTGATGAGTAAATGGATCTATGTACTACTAGATTAATTAGTGAATTCCAGGTACAATTTTGGATGTTGTGGTGGGTGGAATCCATATGTGGTATTTGGGATCAATATGTTTTCATGGAAATGATCAGAATATAGTAATTTTAGTATTGAATCGGGGCTCATTGTAAGGTATGGTGGTGGGAATGCATGTGGATGGTTAAAATGTGAAACATTACTAGGATTTTGTTACAAACTTAGGTGAGAATGGTAGGATGATCACAATATTCCATTGGGATGGAAGTCATTGAGAATTGGTGTTTTGGAAATGTGTTAGTAGTCTGTGCTATGAATATTCAATAAGGTTCGGATATAGTATGTCATACCATAATTTTTTTTAAATGGATTGTGGTAAGCTATAAATTTCATAGGGTATGTCATTTTGTATATGATGATATGTTTCAATAATTGGTTAGGGATTTTCAAGGAAAATCCAACTTCATTTTAATATGCTTGGATGTGGGAGGATCATCCTTTTGTTTTTGAAATTGACATTGAGGAGAGAAACTAGCACAATAATAGTGGGATTATGTATATTTGGTCATGGTATATTGAAAATTGCATAAGGTGCATTGATGGAGTGCGATATGGTTTTATAGTGGAAATTTCAATTGATGGGAGAACCAAAGCCTTGGAATTGGTGCTTATGAGATCAGACATATGGTAAGAGCACTATAAGCCAAATAGATAATTGGGGAACAACAAGGTCTTGTTTTAGGATGAAAAATCTCGGCCAGGTATCGTCCTAGTGTTTCAAGTATGTTTATGGGGTGTCATCTAAGGGTATGGTGGCATAAGCATCCTAAGTTATAGGTTGTTCTTTATAAAGGAATTTGATGATTTGAGATGGTACATAACAATGTCATGATGATTTGATCACCCAAGTAGGTTAGGATCGATGCTTAGTTGCTCGATGGGGATTCTTGAGGATTAGAAGTGTAATGAAACAAAGTTTTATAAATGAATTTCCCTTTTCAAATGAATAAATTCATTATTATGTAATAAAGTTATAGAAAAAGCATGCAGTACTTTAGTATTTTTTGACCATTAAAAGTTATATCCTATCAAATTTAAAATACTATTAATCATCTTAACCATTGATAATATATCCATTGTACAATGACCATTATGATTAATATATATTAACGGTTATGATAAAATCCAATTGACAAAGATATAAGAAGATATGGTCTTGACTAGTAGGATTGTACCATATAAATCCCATAAATTTTAATTTTTGAGGGACATTCCATCATTGGGATTCTCCTTTTACCAAATCCAAGCCAAGATTCAATAACTAAATCTAGAGAAAAACTATTCATGCTAGAATTTCAATATTATCAAGATCACAAGACAAACCGTATTCGCTGAACTACCCCAACAAAGACCCACCATCACACACATTTCCCTGATGGTGTATTGTGGTGTAATTACTGGTAATATATATATATATATACTTGTTGTATGAATATGTATATTCTCCAAATTTATCAGTGATTATATAATGTTTTTGATAAAAATTAGATTTTGACATGAAGAAATAAAAATTGTATTCCTTAGGAATATGTATTTTCATTAAGAAACACTTTTGATAAATTCAATATTCTTGGCAATAATATTCATTTTAATAAAATATTATTATTAAAAAATAATAATTTTAATATAATTTAATAATGTTCAATGTAATTTTTATAATTGTTGGGAAGTTGTTAGTATAATTAAATATAATGTTTTCAATAAATAAGGATTTTATATAAAATTGAAAATTATCATATTAAGATAATTATTTTAATAAAATAAATTTTATTTTTGACATCAACATATCAAAATTATCTAATAGTGAATTTTTCAAAATTTTCTAAGATACGTGAATTTTTGGGTAAAAAATAAATAAGGTATAAATATATGGTCTATTTTACGACATCTTAATGGACTATATGTTATATAATAAATTCCCTAATATTCATACATGACCAAATATATATTTAACCTATAAAAAATGTTTTTTTTTTGAAGTTATTTTATTAATTTTATAACCCCTTAATGAATCCTCCATAACCTATATTAAATTTGAAGGTTTTAAAATCAATTCATTATAAACATGACTCACACACACATCATCAAGGGTATTATTTTGAGGAGTTATATTCATGGAAATATATAATATTTAATCCAATACAATTTTATATCAACCATGGGAACAAATCAAGGAAAGGTTTGTGGTTTTGATTATTTTATCATATAGAATACAAAACCTAAGTTTAGAAATTAATAAATAATCACCCTCACTCATTCACTATAAATACCCACTCATCCTTCCAATCCTATTAAATAAAAACCTATTGATCATGAATTTAATATCATTATCCATCTCTAAATACCTTCCAAGGTGTTTCTAATATCTTAATAATCTCCGATCAATCTTTTAGAAGCGCCCTCTCAATGTAAGGGATTCTCTCACCCTCCTCTTGTTTCAAGGACTTTATACGACCTACCTGCAATCCATTTTTTTCATTTTCTAGAAAACAGGTTTATGGGTTACTGGTAACCATACAGAACCTAACCCAAAAAAACATCTGTATTCAAAATTCAAAATAACAAAAACCATCATCACAGTCATGAAGACCGAGGTATCTCGAACGATGATCCACCTCGAGCCATGCCCCCAACATCACTACATCATCAGCATCATCTGAATCACCGGTGAAAAACCACCAGCGAGAAACTACCGGACCTCGCTGCCACATCATAACATCATCATTTCAAACCACAAACATTGCAAACTGCAAGACAGAAGCGAGTTCATCCCTTGCCTCCAACAAAGCTCGAGCCGTGAACTAGATGTCAAACCCTTTTTTATCACCTTCCATCGACATTCATCACCGTCTAGAAAGAAGGGAAACATCCCGAATATAAAAATCAAACAAAATCAACCATAATAACTAAACGAGGAGCAATCCAGCTTCATCGAACATATCAGATCAATCACAGACTCACACTCAATGCAGAAAATCGAATGTATCGCGAACTCGATTCAACCAGTAATAGAATCAAAAGCCCGACTCAGGAACACCGCAAAAGTAGCATGAACGCAACCCAAGCAAAAACGACTGCAAAGGATGGAATCAAAAAACATCACCCAGATGTCATCGTCGATGCAGACCAGATCTCGTCGCCGCCATCCAAGATGCTCTCAGAGACCATAACGGACCACCCAATGCATACCGGAGAAGAAGCGACACCTATCAAGTTTCAGGAGTAGGTACTTGCCCGCAAAACAGCACCACATCGCCAAAGGGAGGTGAGGCCAACCACGGCTAAGTCAAGAAGAACCGACGCCACCACAACTAAGGATCTTCCGCTACTATCACCATAGGAGGGGCGTCGCACCAAGACGGAATAAGGAATGAGGCGGCGATGAGGGGAAAACCTGAATCGCAGAGCCCCTTACGGGCTCATCTCAATGTTTATAGAAAATCAAGGACTTTATATGAATTATTCCATTTTATTTCCAATTGTTCATGATGGAGTGAGTTTTTATAGATCCATTTCTCTATAATTATTTTTTATAAGGAATTACTGGCCATATTTCTCCCTCATTAAACCCTTCTATAATTCTTTATGTAATCACGTTATGCTACCAAAATTACCTCATGATTTTTCATACCAAACATGTGTATAGTGAATACCCATCCCCATTTCCACTCATGGGTATTCACCTATATATACATATTCTTTATTGATTAGGGATATAAATGTATATAACCCACACTCCATATTCCTAGGAAAAAAAATTATTAAAGACATTCTTATTATTTATAGTCTATGGGTAATAAAAATACATGTACAAGATATTAATGTGAGGCGTGGGCCCATAATTATATAAATATTCAGTGCATGGGGAAATTTTTTTATCTCATGAGTAACCAATTATGGTGCATGAGTGGTTATCCTAATCACATTGTCCTATGATGTCTCGGAATTTATCCTTGGCTCATGGTTATGATGTCATGTTTTATATTATTTCCAAATTTCTATATTTACTTTATGTTATCATCTTATATCAAAAATTGATGATCATGTTTATGATTCTCACCCATTTTATGTCACATTGATTTTTCTCTTGTCTAACATGTATAAATTTTATCATGTTATGATTAGATTATTCTATTACTATGATTTATAGATCACTCCATTCTCAAATATGTACCCAAGTTATCTCGTGCAGTTTTAGAAGATTGATGGATATTGAGGGCATGTTGAAGGCTCTTTAAATAATTTCATTTTATCCCCATTTCATGTTATTTTGTAATTTATTTAATTTCCTAAACAAAATGGGCTTAAAAATTAGTTAGGATTGTAGTATATGTTTCCTTGTGTAATAAATCAGGAATTGAGGTATATTAAATACATTGGTTGTGATAATTAGTACCAAAGGAATGTATAGGTATTTTTGGGAATTAGGATGGGAAAACAATAGTGAAATAATTAGGAATTAAGAGAAACATAGGAAAATATCCCTAAATTTTGGAAAAATATAGTGTATGTGGCTTCCAAGAAATAAAATCTCTCACTCGATACAATATGTGTATGTGGCTCTAGTGTAGTTTTACCTATGGGTAATAACCATAAAATGGAATGTTGGTCTTGAATTGATCATTACCATATGTGTGAAAAAAAAGCCTTGATACACACAAAATTTGATACACTTGAGGGATATTTTTAGTAAATTCATAATCTCTTTACAAACCATTATAATGGGAAAAATAACTCCCCAAAAAATTACATTTATAAATAGATCATGGATAACATATATTAAAACCTATAAATTCCTATGTTAAGGAATATATGTCATTTATGAGTTATTCATTTAATTTTAATGTTTTCTATTTATTTTTTTAATAGTTTAAAAATTATCATCACTAATTTTTCATTTATTTTATTCAATTGATAGAAATAGGAGAAACTGATTCAATAACTAATTTGAGTTGTAATGTAATGCCTTCCCAAATGATATGCCTAGACCAATTGTATAAGTAATTAGGATCATAAAAAAATAGATTCTCAATTAACTAAATATTTTAAAAGAATCTTCAATTGTGGATTAAAACAACATCCCTATATGAAAGAGGAAGTTGCAATTGATACCTTTATATGATAAAAACACCTAAATTTTAGTGGATATTCATGTCCCTTGATAACAAAAAAATGGATAAAATCTATTGAAGGCTCTTCTACATCTTTTAATAATAAGAGAATGTGAATTTCATGTAGGATATATATTTTATTGAAGGAGAATCTAATCGATGGTGGATGTTGATAAAAAACAACAAGTATGTTGAAGTGATCGAAGCGATGGATTGGAAAGAATATAAGCATGGATTTCATCTTAATACTCCATGGGCCTCTAAAAGAAATGAATGCATCTAGGTGGTAGTGTATTAAATTTAAATTAAATTGAATTTTATTAATATCAAGGAAGATTTATATCTTGAAAAACTCACAAAGATATACATAAGGTAAGTGGTAATACTGCATTGAGTGCCACTCCATTATGTCAGATTGAGATATGAGGTTTACCCCAATGTTTTAGAGAATCCGCAAACAAGTATTGGATACAATGTTTTTTTTCAGTATTGATTATCACCATTGGACTGATGGTTAGTCTAAAATTACCATTCAAACACTATATTATAAACTAGGATCTTGTGAAAAATGTTTACAAGGATATTGGGATCAGCATCTTACCCTAGTGAAGTTCTCATATAACAAAGCTTTTCAGTGTATAATTCAAATATAACCTCACCAGGCTCTGTATTGGAAGATGTTTTAGACTTCTACTTGTTGGATGAAGTTGGAGAGTTCAAGATTGTGGGACATGATCTTTCCCAACTGAGGATATATAAGGTTCTAACCATTCATCATTATATGAAATACACAAAAATTCTACAGGAAAAAATATATAGACAATCATAGACATGACCAAGAGATTAATGTCGGAGATAAAGTGTTCCTTTTTATATCACCATGGAATAAAGGCTTGAGGTTTGGGAAGAAGAGGAAGCTTATACCTACATACATTGACCCCTTTAATATCATCTATCACAGTGAATTTGGGACATATTAACTAGCACTTCCAGCTAACATATCTCAAGTAAATTATGACATCCATGTATATTTCTTGAGGAAGTTCATACTAGAATCCTCACATGTATTAAATCTAGAGGTGGCACCATTGGAGAATAATCTGTAATACTATGATTAGTTGGTTAATGTATTATATTGTAGAGACAAATTTCTAAGAAACGTGACAAATCACCTAGTAAAACTGAACTAGAAGAACCACAGGTTTGAGGAAGCAACATGGGAACTATAATAGGTTATTAAATTAAATTATCTTCATCTATTTTAGTGTATGAAATAAAATTTGAAGGGAAAAATTTTTGAGGGAGGTAATAAATAAATGACCTAATGTTTTATAAATTAAATTTCCTTTTCAAATTAAAAAATTCCTTATTATGTAATGATGTTATAGAAAGCATATGCACTATTTTGGTTATTTTGGCCCTTATAAATTTATATCCTATCTAATTTAAAAGATTTTTATGCATCTTAGAAATTGATAATATAGTCATTGTATAATGACTATTATGGTTAGTATATATTAATGGTTATGATTAAATATGAATGACATATATGGAGTTAGTGATGGTCTCCACCATTAGTATCATACCTAATGAAGCTCAACTATCAGAGCATCTGAGGGTGAAAGAATCACTAAAATTTTCCCTTGACTAATCCCAATTCTAGATTCCACGACAAAAGATTTATTGAAATCATTTATATTGGATTTTCAATCTTATCGATATCACATCCCAATCCATGTTTTTGGAGCCACCCCATGAAAGCCCCACAATCACACACATTGCCCTTAGGGTGTACACTAGGATAATATAGGGTTATGTATCTAGACCCTAGTAGTATGGATTTGTATATTTTTATTTTTAATAAGATAATGATTATATTTACATATTTTTATCATTACATTATCAATGATTGTATAATTCGTTTGATAAAAATTGTATTTTGACATAGATAAATCAAAATTGTTTTTTTAGAAATATTTAGTTTTAATTCAAACACTTTATTGATAAATTCAATAATTTTTTTAAGTAAATTTTATTTTAATAAAATTTTGTAACTAAATAATATGTATTTAAATATAAATTATAATATATTTTAACAAATCTAAATGTGATTTTTATAAGGGTTGGAATGTTTTTAGTATCATAAAAACTAATATTTTCTAGTAAATAAGGATTTACATTTAAAAATGAACACTATAATATATAGAAAATTATCTTGATGAAATAAATTTTATTTTTGAAATCAACATGTTGAAATTTTTCAATTATGATCTATT
Organism: Viscum album; assembly: GCA_963277665.1. Lineage (NCBI taxonomy): Eukaryota > Viridiplantae > Streptophyta > Magnoliopsida > Santalales > Viscaceae > Viscum > Viscum album. The sequence continues at coordinate 792,175,352 of OY728166.1, forward strand.
CATAATTTTCTGAGAAAGTCTAATTTTTTGGTAAAAATAAAATGCGGTAAAAACATATGGCCTGAATTTTGACATCATAATGGTCAAAACTTGATATAAAAATGAAATAAAAGGCATCCATGAAAAAATATATTTTTTTATTTAAAATATTTTTTTTTAATTTATTTTATTAATTTTATTAAACATTAATGAATCCTCCCAAACCGATATTATATTTTAAGGTTTTATAATCAATTCTTTATAAACATGACTCGCTTCCACATCACCAAGGGTATTATTTTAATGAGAAATTATTTACATTATAAAATATTGAAAACCTCTCATATTTGGAAGAAACCAATGGAAATAGTTGTTGGAAATTTTGAGGGTTTTATTATTTTAACAAATAGATTCCAAAACTTATGTTTGGAAATTAATAAATAATTCCCACATATTTTTAAAAAAATACCCACCCATCCTCCCATTACACTTCATTAAAAACCCATTAGGGAGGAATTTACCCTCAAACCCCCTCTATAAAACACTCCCAAGTTAGTCCTAATATCTTAATAAGGTCCTATCATACTTTTAGAATCACCCTCTCAAGGTAAGGGATTATCACCTCCTCCTCTTTATTCAAGGTCTCTCTTTGTATTATGCCATTTGATTTCCAATTGTTTATGTAGGAATGTGTTTTAAAACATATTTTTTTTCTATAATTATGATTTAAAAGTAATGATAGATCTCATTTCACTCTCATTAAACCCTTCCATGAATCTTTATATACACCTTTCATACTACCAAAATTACCCCATGATTTTCCTTGCCAAACATTTTTATAGTATGTACCCATCACAATTTCCACTCAAAGTTATTAACCTAGAAGTACCTATCCTTAATCGATTGGGAACATGAATAATATAACCAAGACTCCTTAATAATGGGGTTAAAAGTGATTAAATGTAATCTTATTTTTTGTGATTTATGTGACTCACAAAATCATGTACATGATATTAATGTGACAGGTGGGCCCATGATTATATTGCCCTCCAATGGGTTGGGTAATGTTTTTATCTCATTGGATTAAATATATGGTTCATGGGAGGATATCCTAAGATATATAAGTTTAGTTTTCTTATTTATCAGCAACAATATATTCTTATTTTTGTCATTTTTAATATTGTTAAAACATTCATATGTCGCCTTGAGGTTGTCATATTATATCGGGATTTGATGCTCATGTTTATGAACAACAACCCTTTTATTTCACCTGCATATGCCACTTTACTATCATGTATTACTTTAATTAGGTTATTATTTCACTATTCAATTACTGGGATTTATAGATCACCCCTTTTTTTGATCCATAGGTTATACCAAATATTTTTAGAATATCAATGGATTTTAAGGAAAAATTATGGAGATTATATATAATATTGGTGTATCATTATATCATGTTATTATGTTATGCATCTAATTTCCAAAAAACACCAAACCATGTGATCTTTCAAGAGTTTATTATGTGTCTCGTTGTGCAATAAATAACAAATTGAGATGTATTAAAGATATGGTTTGTTGTAAGATGTGTTATGGTGGGTATTTTGTAAGGCCTCATGTCCAAATGGCATGGAAAATACCATGGGAAATATTTAGTGTTTGAAATATTGATCAGGTTTTTTTAATAACTAGGATTTATAATTTGATTTATTTGAGTTTTAAAGCCTTAAAATAGGTTTTTCCACATGGGTATAGGCTTGGAATCATCTTAGGTGCTAAAAGGAGCCTCAAAAGAGGCATGGTGGAAGTTACAGTGAAAACTACAGTAGAACCAACAACTATATTATGGAATTTTTAAAGGGGGAAATTACCCTTTCCCCCTCATAGTCTTATAGGGTCACTATTGGAAAATGATCATATACCCAATGTTCAGAATCGTTGGTATAGACCCCAAAATCGTGGGTATAGGCTATACCCACAGTTTGGGGAATCGTGGTCATTGGTGGCATCGGTATAGGTCCATGACCTATACCCACGTTTTTTTCAAACCGTGCGTATAGGTTTTCCCACCATGTCAAAACTCTATACCCATGGTTTGGAAACCATGGGTATAACATATTTTTCAAAATAGCGGGCCGGGGGATTCGATCTTGCGACCACTTCTCAGTTCATGAGCATCCTTACCAATACCACAACACTGCGTATATGTATGTATATATATATATTATCAAATATATTTATTTAAACCATGGGTATAGAGGAATAAACTGTGGGTATAGAAATACCTCCAAATTGTTTTTGTTCCTGTGGGTATAGAGGAATAAACCGTGCGTATAGGTTTTCCCTCTTTTTTCTATCTTGCACAGATGAACCATCCCATTCCCTCCCCTCCCTTGGTTCCCCCTTGGTTTAGTGATGTTTTCTTGGTCTTGTTTTATGAAAACATAATTAAAGGGATCCTATACCTCCTCTAATTTCTTCTCCTTATTCTCTGTGTTGATTTAGTGTTGTTTTGGTTTTATCCAAAAGTATATATTTAATTTCATAATGGTTAAGTCAACCAATTCTCTATGGGTATTTTGTATCCTTGGATGTGGGTGTCCTGAGAAGCTATATGCACCCAGTTGTATGGTGACTCGATGAGGTGTGTTTGTTTAATAATTATCTTAGGTTTTTTCCCAATTTTAAATAATATTAGCTATTGATAAGGAACTTTTCATAGGGGATTTCACATTTCATAGGGCTAGGGATGTGAGAAGGTCCCTTGGGGTACCTTTGAAGGTGGTTCCAGTGTGATGTGCTTACATGGTCAGTTGTTCGACATCTTTCCAAGATGGGATTGGTTTAATTAATTATTTATACGTGTAATAATTAATTTATTACAATTATTTGGTTAGAATTAGGAGTTGATATTTTGATATAGCCTTGGTTGGTCATGGATGAGGCTAGACAAGCCTAGGCAAGCCTTGGTAGATGTTATTATCCCATGGAAATAAAATTGGAAAGCTTATTGGATGGTGTAGGTGGTTTGTATACTTATGCTATGGAAATAATGATTGTTTATAATTAATGGGGTTTGTGGTTATGACACTTCATTTATTGACATATTTAATTAAAATTTTAAATTAAATTTGATTCCTCAAGTAGGATTCATAAAGTTTTAATGCCCTGATGGACCTTGATACTGGTTGGATAGCCTCAGACACTGATGTTCAAGGCCTTTATATTAGATGTGAATAAACTATGTGGATAGACCATTGACTAGAATAATGGGTTTGTTAAGTGGTATGACCATGTGAAACCTTAAGGATTGAGATGGGAAGTGTTCTATTTATAATACCTTATTTCTATAACAAACCCCATGTAGTTGGTGAGGTCAGTCTACCCTATGATGATGTTGTGGGAAGGGATTTGCTTAGAGCATCAAGTGTTAACCCAAGGCCTTTAGTGAGACTTAGGACCCAAGTGATGGTGCCTCTAATTTATATTTATGGAGGGGACTTGGCTGGTTGACCCATTGATATATTTTCCCTGAGAGAAGTCTAATACCATGGATAGTGATGGTTGTGTGTGTCATCAACAACATGAACCAACACATAAGCTCGATGGGGATATGATAGTAGTTATGGGTGTGTGAATTAAACCAACCCTAATTGTAAAGTATTTATGTTTTATTTGTGATATGTGGTTTCCCAGAATGCATGGGAATCAAATATTAGGCTTGAAATTAATGGTATTTTTCAATATTGTTAGGAAAAACCAGATGATATGGAAAAGGAATTGGGATAATTGTTGTGTTCAATATTGATTCTTATGATATATTGGGTGTGGATACCTTGATCAGTTAAAACTCACAGATATGAATGTTTTTTAGTGGATTCATAAAGTGGAAAATAGGATCTAACATCAGATCTATGAGCTTTGGTGTGTATAGTAATGCCTATGATGGTAGTGGTTCCTTCGATATGGTGATTCCATTGTGAATACTTAGGGTTATTGGATTCGAATGGAGATTCCGGTAGAATAATGAGATTACCCACAGTACTTAGGATGTGGATAGTGGTATCATATGAGTGGTGGGAGTATATACCAAACATATATTGTTTTACATCATGAGGGTGATTGTTTTATCCCCTCAAATGATTCATAGGATACCCCCTATGATTGGGTGGACGCACCCCTGAAGGTTTTGCTAAGGATTCCTGAGTTATTGGAAGATAAAGAAATTGAATGTGGGATCAAGGAAGGGTATTCCATTTGATTTTCTAGATTACCTAAGAATCAGTCACGCCAGTACATAAAGATTTACCTAGAGCCTCCTCTTCCTAGGAATAAACATTTTCCTAACATTGATAACAGCAAGGTACTACTATGGAGTTCATCATGAGGGCTAGAGGATATGGGATGTCTGGTGACACCCCAAGATCAACTACTCATCAATAAAGGTGTGAGAACTAGAACCATAGTTAGTGAAAAATGGTGCCCCTAAGGTGATACTCATTCTCAGAGACACTCAGGAATTAGTCGAGGAATGTATGATTAATCAGTGTCATGGAATTGAGGATTGATGATGGTTATTTGGTGTATCTGAAGTTATATGTGTGCAGACATGGGAGAGTGGTGATACTATAGAGGTGTAGTCATCATGACATGCTCAGAGACATTCCGGCATCAAGATGATGAATGTATCGAGGGGGTTTATTTATTTATTTGTTCTATTATTCAATTTATTTATGTATTTAAACTGAGCATTCACAAGAAAATATCATAGTATATATCAGTTATTATGGGACCACATTGTTAGTGCTCTACTTATTTTTTAACTCACACCCTACTCATGATACCACTGCACATGGGTACCTGAGAAGTCCTCACATGGTTATTGAAGACACAATTAGTATGGGGCCTAGGATAGAATGGTTGAGGGGAACAACTTGGATGATATTAGGAGATGGGGATGTGGTATATTTTGGAGTGGGGTAGAGCCTTCTAATCATTTATTTTATTCTCTAATTACCTTATATATATCAATCAGACCAGTGGGTTGTTAGCTATTGTTTGTTTGGTACGGTTATTTGATCCTTTCATACATTCATTTATAATTTATGGATGTTTATTTATCTACTTATGGATACTATGATGGATGTTTACTTTTATGTTGATTCTTAGTTAATTTATATTCGAATGTTCACTTTGATATAGGGGGTATAGGCTCACCACGGTACCATTATAGTCCCCAATGACTAGACGGAATCCTCTGGCGTAAGGGGAGGTGTGCCTGAGGTCATGTGGCAGTCCAGTCCGAAATCTTTTTGAAGTTATCCCAGGAAATGAGTTACAACAAATGGCTTAGGAACCAAATTGTTAACATTCTGACTCAAATAAATTTTCAAAATCTCATCCAATATTACATCATACCTTCCAAATAAAAACTACATATGCACCAAATTAAAACTAAAACATGACTTTTCATTAAGAAAACATATATTGTGAAACCAATGAAGGGGTTGGAACTTGACCAATGTGAAAAAACAATGAAAAAATTAAATAAAATGCATGAAAAAAATATATAATTATCACTACCCCCAACAACATGAAATAAAAAATATCAAGAAATAGAAAATGGTGGTGTGAGATCAAGAGAGTGGTAGAGGAGTCGCGTGCACCGCTGTTCAGGAATAAGAAAAAAAACATGACATCTATTCACTAAATAATTTTTGAAAAACATAAAAATAAGATATTAATATCATACCTTTAGTTTTGAGGTTTTTGATTCATCTAAAATGTCCTACGAGATCATAGTAGAGTTTAACTTCCATGATAAGCTTGTTCGGCATGAGGAGAAAAGTTTTATGTTAGGTTTTATTTAAAATAATGGATAGAGTTTTATCAGTGATATTAAAAATACCTAATAAAAGATATCATTATCAGCGCTAAAAAGAAAATCTCTTCTTATTTTCGCTAATTTGTAATTTTATCAGCACAAAGTTTAGTACTAACAGAGTATATATGCAGCACCGATAAATAATTGATTATAAAAACTAAAATTAAAATTCCAAAATCACCAAAAACTACTAATTATATAATCATAAATAATAAAAATAGAAATTACATTATACTAAAAAATAATAATATTAAAAAATAATAAATCACAAATGATTTAAAAATAGAAAATAAATATTAAAAATGAATATAGAATAGTTAATGAATAAATAATATTAATTATATAAATTCAAAAATATAAAAAATGAATAAATAAAAATGATTATATAAATTAAAAAATATTAAAAATTAATAAATTATAAAATAGAAATGAAAAAATAAAAAAAATCTCATTTAAATGAAAATGATTTAAAATAAATAACTAATTAAAAATAATTAAATAGTAATGGGATAATGATTTAAATAAGAATATTAAAATAAAAATGAATAAATATAAATTGTATAAATTAATACAATTTAAGAATATAAAATATTAATACATAAAAATATATAAATAAAATTAGAAATCATTAAATTAGATAAATGTTAAAAGTCAATAAGTATTAAAATTTTATTGACAAATGTAAATGAATAAATATTAAAGTTAAATAAAATATAATACTTAAAAAATTAATACATTGTAAAAATATTAAAAAAATGAATATATAATTTTAATTAAAAAAATTAATGAAATACTAAAAATGAATAAGTTTTAAATTTAAAATAAGAATTTAAAACCTTCTTTTTCAAAATTAGATATTTATAATAAAGTTATAATTAATAAATAATAAATAATAACGGTATAGAGATTTAAAAACAAATATATTAAAATAAAAATGGATAAATATTAATTATAGAAAATACATACATATAAAAATTATTGGATATTAATTTTTAAAAATGTATAAATAACTATAAAAATAAATATATTACAAAAAAATATTAAATGAATAAACACTAAAAATGAATAAATATTAAAAATGAATAAATCCTAGAAATATTAGAAATGGATTGGTATTAAAATTGAATAAATAATATTAAATAAATAAGTGTTGAAAATGAATAAAATTTCTTAATGAAAATTGAATAGATTATAAAAATATTAAAAATAAATAAATAATATTAATTATATCAGTTATAAAATATTAAAAGTGAATAAATATTAAAATTTACCATTAAATACAAAAGTTTCAAAATAAATTACTAATTAAAAATGAATAAATAGTAATTATATAATGATTTAAATATATATATATTAAAGTAAAAAAGAATATGTTTTAATTATATAAATTAAAAATATATTAAAAATATTAAATGTTAATAATTAAAAATACACAAATAAATATTAAAAATGTAACAAAATTGTAAATGAGTATATATATAATTGCATTAATTACATTTGAAATACCAAATGTCTTTTCTAGTTATTGTGTGTACATATATGTGTCTCTACACACACACACACACATTACATTGAGATATGTCAAATTGAAAAAAATGACTTTTCCTCTCATAAAATGATATATTAATATACATATACACAGATATACACATTACATACATACATACATATATACACATACATATACATAGTCATATATATACATATACATAGATACACATATACATACACATATATACATATACATGGATATACACATATACATGAATGAACACACACATACACATACATACACATACACATACATACACATACACATACATACACATATTGTATAAACATACACATACTTCATAAACATAGGCAAACATACACATATATACATACGCCCATCTATATACACATACACATACACATACACATCCACATCCACAACCACATACACATGCACATACACATACACATACACATACACATACACATACGTATACACATAAAAATTCACATACACATACACATACACACATACATGTACATACACAATAGGAAAACTCACCCATACATACATGTACACATGTATAAACATAAACTTACAAAACACATACATCTATATACATACATTTAATCTTACACATGCACATAGACAACACATACGTACACATACAACTCATACATACACAAGCATAAACATATATACGCATAAATAAATATGCATACAAATACACAACCCTAAAAACATAATATTATGCATACATTCACATACATACATGCACATATAGATGTGCACATATATCCATATACATACACATGCATATAAATACATACAAATATATGAGTATATTTTAAATATTAAATATGGATATAAATATATAAATTCAAATATGAACCCTGTTTAATGTTTTTATATATTTACTGAAATATTGATTTGTATAGTTATTATCACTATATATTAATATATATATATATATACAAACATAAACACAAAAATATTTGTGTCTAATTATAATAATAAAAAACAATAAATAGTTAGTAAATAATAAACTAAATTATATATATTTCTAGTTATATAAATCATATTTAAGAATATATAAATATGAATTTTGGGTTATTCCTAAGTGATAAATATATTGTCATCGAATATTAGGGACAAGGGTTCAAATCCAGGTGGGGATTATTTTTAAAAAAAATTGTAATAATGTAGTCATATTATAGAAAGTAATGTATCGTGTATTGTAGAAGTTATTATAGCGATGTTGTAGTAGTGGAACTATTTATTAGAATTGGGCTTTTAAGTGGGTAGTCTCGAAAGAGGGATGGGCGCATTAGTACCGATCAACCAACCGCCTTCACCCCATGAATATTCAATGAGGGATGGATGGGTTCTCTACTAGTGAATATTAAGTAGTGGGACTAGTTAGATGTGTGGCATGACCGGAAGGTGATGCAGTGGGGCACCACACAACTAGGTGGGAAGCTCAAAATTGAGATGAGTGTGATAAAACCTATCATTCGGCCCTCTAGATTCATAGTTGTTTCAGTTAAAGGGGTTCCTCGTCATGGTGTGTTGAGGGGAATCATAGTGAATAAATTCTTAAAAAATGATTTGATGCATAATTCATACCAGTGACACATTTCGATGACTTCTTTCATGGGTGAAAAGGAATTCAGTTGATGACATGACATGATGCAGGTTTCTCCATTGGGCCTTCATGCCACATGGTTGGCCTTCGAGCAATTAGGTTTTTTGTGCATGTAATGGCCTTCTATCTAATGGTACTTCAATCCATAATTTGAAATGAAATATGACCAGTGGGTGGTTTTAATTTCTTCTTGGGAAGGATGTTGCATGACCCACTGAGGTGTTTGGGTGTGTGTGTTTTTTTTGTTTCTTGTAGTCCCCTCTACCTATAATAAATATAAATGTGTGTATATAAATTATGTATATATATATATATATTTATTTATTTACATATGTTATAAATTCAATTAAATATATATATATATATATATATATATTCATTTATATATTTATAAAATTATTTAAATAAAATTTTATTATATTTTATTTATATTTACATTTTCAATGTAGATAAATATATTATTGAACATTTTTATTGATTAATATAAATTTTCTATTTTTTTATATATAAAATTATAAAAATAGTAGATAATAAATTTTTTATTATAATATAGTTATAAATAATATTTACATAAATATATTTACTTATTATTATATTAATCATATATATATATATATGCACACACACAAAGGTTGAGGGGTTGTCTCACCCAAGTTCAAGTATTGGGGAGCGTTTGTTTGTCATCTGCGTTCTGTGGGGGAGTATGTATGATATATTACATTAAATATTTTATAATATATATATATATATATTGTATTTATATAAATATATATAATTTTTTATGTTAAATAATACTTAAAAATGTATAAATATGTATATATAAATTAACTTATTCAAGGGGACATTTATCAAGGCTAACTAAGAACTAATAAAGGGGACTTTAACATTGATAAAATAAGTGATGAAAAATGTAGCCTTTATGAATGTTTTTAGTGATGTTAAATGGTAAATTTATAAGTGTTTTTAGTTAGTACTTATAAAATTCTAACCTTTATCAGGGTTTTTTATCTCTATTAATAAGTAGCACTGAATATTGTCCAATTTGAAGAAGAGATTTGTGATATTATATTATATGATACTATTTTAATATAACTAAAGGGAGATATAATTGCCTATTATTTTTAAATCATTTGAAACAATTTTGATGTCAATATAATGCAGACTTCATTATTGAAGTTTAATATCCATCCTAATATTTGGTACATTTCTTACTCTCATATTCATATAGATATTTTTTATAACTAAAACATATTCTATATGAAAAATAAATATGTTTAAACTTTTGTTTTAGTATGTGTTTGAAATGGAATTGAGTTATGTGGAGAATTATTCAAGATAAAGGAAATCAAAAAAATGAACAAGCCTGCTTGAAATTGGTTTGGCTGAAATGTTTCAGGAGTTAAGGGAATCGACAAAATTTAAGAAATCTGTTGCTTGTGAAATAAAATTTAAAGAATCCAGAAATAAAAAATGGATGAATCACCATAAATGATGGAAACTGGAATAGTTTTACATTCCTAACATCATGGAATGATTAAATATTAATAGTTTTCCTCATTTCCCACTATAAAAAGATGAGTCATGGGATATGATATAAAAGATATATCACTTTTGATTTGGAAACTGAAAAATTAAAGATATGAAGAGAATAGTGAAAAATATTAATCAGTACATGTATTAAAATATTTAATAGTATTATTCCCATTCTTGTTTTTAAAATTATCCCTGATCTTTTGAATGATTTTTTCTATGAAATCAAATAAAAATCATGGAAACAAAATCCCCAAAGTAAATATTTATGATTTTAGACAATAGAAAAGCGTTATCCACATAAATATCATATAGTTATTAGATTATAATTCACCCATTGATTATTTAAATTATTTTAGAAGATTTATTATCAAGTAATATAATAAAATATATTGAATTATTGTTACTTCCATGTGAGTGATCATTGATTAACAGAAGGGTTTTGTTCATGGTTATTTACTCCATATTAATTATCATCCAACTTCATTTATTCTTTTTAGTCTTTTAATATTTAGATGTGATCTATTGTTATACTATAATTTATTTAAGTTTTACACACTTTTATAATGATATTTTCCTAAATTTAAAATATATAGTACATTTCATTTTGCTTCATCTTTGAAGGTAGGGTTGGTTATGTATAAAAGGTAGGGTGGGTTATAGTTTCAACCTAAATGAAGCTATAATTATATTTTCCATTTAAATAAGAAGTATTTTTACCTATAAGGGGGAGAGGTGGGAATTATAAATGGCCATTGATTTCTTTATAATTTTATATAGTTAGTGTAAAATACATTTCTCAAATTGAGAGTATGAAGAGTAAAGTAGGATGATGTTAATATAAAAAACTATAAATCTTATTATTTATTATTCTCTAATTTATTTAGTTGTATGTTACATAATATAATATATATAATTCCATTAAAATATTTCTCGGATTATTCTCTTCTTACCACCACCAGCAAATTTACATTCAAATATTTTTATAAGGGGTAATTTACACACCCACTAAACATTTCCATAAATCTCAGGGGACATAATATGTTTAACCCCATTCCATATCCCATTATAATTCTATTAAACCACCTTAGATAAAAGTTTGTTTTAAGGGAATTATTTATAGATCATATCCTCAAAAGGATGGAATTAGTTTAAATTGATTCATAAATAATTGAGTCATATATAATAACTTTTATTTATAATTTTATTTGTTTCCATCAATGGTAATTTTCTAAGAAGTAAGATGTGGTATAATACCAATATTTCTTATAGTTATGAAAATATAGGATTAAGTATACACCTTCTTGATCTAACTAAAAATTTTATATTCTTCTACCAAGTGTGATTTCCATGTTAATTTTAAAACCATAAATATGAAATAATTCATAAATGTTTCCCATAAAATCATATAAAAATATCAATTATAATATTCAATTATTGTAATGAAGTTCTGATGACACCCATGAGCTTATATATTTAAATATTCATAGTATAAGTTCTGTCTAAGATCTCGGGTATTCCTTTGCGGTAATGATATTTTTTTTGGTTTAAATACTTTTTTACGAACTAATGTGAGTACACATTGATGTCATGAGTGTATCGAGGGTGTTTGGGGCTTATTCAGAGCCTCAAAACCAACTTTTTGGAAAAATAAGGCAGGTCACACGGTTAGTAGAAACCATGTGGGATAGGCTGCCCGGTTACTCTTACCATGTGAGGCCTGGAAAGAGGGGTGTAGGACATTGCATAGGTTAAGGAAATTATGCCACCTCATTTCCTTGCCCTTTCAAGGCACCTACAAATTTTAGCATATCCAAAACACACATTCGGTGCATGGTTTTCCCAACCATGTGCCATAACCGTGTGAGGTGCCCCTTTTACCCAATGAAGGGTGAACAGTTTGGAAAAACATATGGCTAAACCATAAATCCCATTATTTATTTATCAAATTATTATTTTTCCTTAAAACTATACTCTTCTTCCTCCATTGGGAAGCAGCTTAGGCATGGGGAGCTCCTTTAAAGCCATCTTCATAGATTTTTCTACTAATTCTCCATCCAAACTCAGAATCAAACACTATTAGTCTCATTGGATTTATACAGGTGAGTTATTCAATAATATTGTTCCATTATTCATTTGAATTCATATAAACTGATTTATTTAGGTTCAAGATAATATTCTTTATTTTCAATATTTTTTATCTTTTCTTCACTTTTCTTCTGATATGGACTGAATTAGAGCTTGATGCTAGATGATTTCTCTACTAAAAACCTATTGCTGGTAGTATATGCCTCTCCCTAGGGATTTAGGGTTTATATTTCTTTTTGAATTTTATGAAATTTGTTTTACATTCCTATGGTTTCCCTAAAATGAATTGAATAATTGGGATGGATGAATTGGAACTGGTAAAGGATTCCTACTAGTTCCTTCGAGTTTATAGGAGGTTGTTTCCCTAACCTAGGATACCCATGGGGTGTGACTTTGTATTTCCCATTTTGTATTCGACTCTTGGGGTGAATGGGAGCTTTCCTACATAGAGGAACAATTTATAAATTGATTTATTGAATTGAATTGATTGACTAGGAGATGAGTGTTTCCTCATTTTCCATGTGATATCATAATGTGGATTCTTTTAACTGTTTAAATGGAAAAAAATGATATGAGTTGGATAAACTCATGGAATGTATTTGAATATAAATTAATGAGTGAAATGATGTGATTAATGGATAATGGTAGTGGATTCCTTAGTTGTTATACCTTGGATCTTGATTCTATTAGGCGCTATGGAAATTTTTCTCTTACGGAATGATTGTAATAGTGGATTCCTTAGACTTGTTTACACCTTGGGTATTGGTTCTATATGATGTGATAGAACTTACTACCCCTTGGATCTGGATTTCTTGGGATCACATTGGACATGGTTTGTCGACATTCTCCTTAGAACCCTCCCAAGTCTTTTCCAATTTTCCAATGACATGCTCCAAGGACTCAATGAGGATTCATAAGGCTTCTATACCTTGGATCTGTCCCTTCATAGTATAAAACCTTTGATTACATGTTGTGGTCTTTATGGATGACCTGATTATATGGAAAGGCCATTATAAATGATATACCCTTGGTTATACAATGTGGTCATGGTGGATATTTTTCTATGCTTATAGATATCCCTTGTATGGGTATTTGACTCGAGTGGGTAGACCATATAGTATGACATGATTATTTATATTTTTACCACTTATCTTGTTTATGGGAACCTAACTATCTTTTAAAGAAATACTTTTTTGGTTGGACAGTACTACATATACCTTGGGTACTTTAATTTTAGTATTTTTTATCTGTGATATATTGCACACTACTATTTTTGATATCACACAGACCAGATTATTTATAGACACCATTGGGTAGCCTACTGAATGATATCTCATACCATGTTTCTGCTATCATTGGGTTCTCAGAAAAATTTAATGGATTCTGGTAGGGATATTGGTAAGTTCCAATATTACAATGCTTTATGTTTTTATTCTTAGGAGTAGGGGAGCACATGACTGTTGTAGGATCATGATTAATTTATAGGATAGTTAATTTTTTTATTTTTGGTTATTTGTTACATGTATTGTATAATTTACTGTATACCTATTTTGGTTGACTTTTAGAAACATTAAATGATCATAATAGTATATGAGATTATTCTTGGCATTGTTTATTTTTTCATGTCATTGATGTTTTTCTTGTAACTAGATGATTTACTTATTCCACTATTGATTTCTATGTTTATTATTATTGTGCTACACTCTGGCATATGGGCATAGTATCCCCAGAAACACACACTAGGTCCTCATTTCTATTCGAAAGCCTCTTTCATATGGGAAGGCTAACTTTAGGCAATGTGACCCACCAGTTCAGGGAACTATTTAGTGGGAACCTTTCATTATCAATATTTTTTGAGGCATGTGTTTGGAATTATAGAGATAATCCCCCATGACGACCTCTAGTAATATGCCAAGAGGGCGGAGATGTCCATGATTTGGAGGTGGTGTTCCATGGGTTACCGGTGGATCCTCATATAGTGTCATCTACAATACTATCTATTTTACAAGCTACTATTGTTGAGGAATAGTCTCATGAGGGGTTTTTAAACTATGTTAAAACTGTTTAAGGATCACTACTGCTTTCTTCATTTAGGGGAGAGGAAACACATGTATTTTAGTTGTTTCATCCATCCTTGTTTCCAAGGTATGGTGGTCTACAAGATGTCGATATGTGGATTGAGATGAATTTTTTGATCTTTGAGAATCTGGAGACACCTCAATAGAAGATAGTGAAGCTCGTGACATATATGCTTCGGGGACTAGAAAAGCACTGGTGGGATTATCTGAACTATGATGTCAGGCTCTAAGATATGGTTTGATGTGATTTTATATCTAGTTTCTATGATTAATTTTTTTTATAAGACTCTGAGAGTGGATTGATCCAGTGAGTTCATGTGTCAGGATCGAGGCATGATGACTATTATGTAATATTCATCACTCTTTATAGATCTTATTTTCCTTCACTGATACACATTGTAACATCCCAGGTAAATAAAGAATAATAAATTTTCATATTTATTAATATTTTCGAATTAAATATTAATTTTACTTAAAAGGGGTTACTATAATCGATAGCGTACTCGATACGCAACGTTGAGTTTCTTTGAAAACTTATGTTGCACACTAGTAATATAATAATATTATTTTAAATGGCAGTTAACATGTAGTCGTTTTATTGGCGGGAATGGATAGAAATAACTAAAATATGATTATATATGTTTTTTAAATGTTTTTACATTTATCCAATAAAAGATAAAGGCTTAAAATACAGAAAGAATTCAATTTTAGGCATTTAAACCCTAATTTTCACAAAAGGTTCACTTATCGCCTTTTGATGGAGAACCGTCATTAAATATAGTTTTGATCACTCTTATACATTCTATTGGACCAAATAGAACTCTTTTTTAGAATCGGTACATCAAAATTTACTTTGTGTAAATTTTTGGTATTTTTCTGATAAAGTTCGTTTTTTTATGAATAGTGAAAAATGTTGTATTTTAATTCAAAACCTCTTTTTAATATAATTTATTTATATGATTAGATTATCTTTTTAATTGGTTTTAAAATTAAATTAGAAAATATTTTTACCATTAAATCCAATAGTGGTCATTGGAATTAATTTCACTTTGAAGTCGGACTTAAACTAGTGTCAATCTTTTGATAATTATTGTTTCATAAAAACATGCTATTTTTCATGAAAGCGGGAATTAATTATTAAATTAACTAATGTGACTTATATGTTTTGAATTTTGTAAAATAGACTTCATTTTTTAATTTGGAATATCAAATATAGCTTAGGGTGATTTTTTGGTATTTTTCTGAAAAACTTCAATTTTTGATGAATAGTGAAACCACTAAGTGGTACTTATAAAAACTGATTTTTCGTTTAAATGAAATTTTACCACTTCTGTATTTTGAATTTCAAAAATCCGACATACATGGTTGTCATTAAGAAGTAAAATTTGGTTCAATGAGATTAAAATAATTTGTTGGTGAATAGTAACTTTTAAGTTCTTAATCGCGATTAGAGGTAATTAGTGTAGTTTAATGTAAAAATAATGTTTTAATAAAATGAGATGAGCTTGACACATGTCCTACCATCATTGGATGTGTCATGGCCGACCACGAAAATCCATGGGTTAACTTGGGGACCCCATGGAGCCACTTTTTTTGGGAAATGACATAAATAACTTTTTATTAAATGTTAAAGTAAAAATGACACAAACATGAGATGTTTTACTAAAACAATTTTTACATGGGGTTATACAAGTCAGATTTTTGACTATAAATATTCATTGTAAAGATAAAAAGATTTCCTACATCATGATAGTTTTTTATATTTTTTAGAAATTAAATATATTAAATTATTTATGACATCATAATGATGCAGCGATTACCTCATTAATAATGGATTTAAAAAAATGAAAAGATAATGTAAAATCTATGACCTACACATGT
This sequence comes from Viscum album, assembly GCA_963277665.1. Taxonomy (NCBI): domain Eukaryota; kingdom Viridiplantae; phylum Streptophyta; class Magnoliopsida; order Santalales; family Viscaceae; genus Viscum; species Viscum album. Next base: position 792,191,929 of record OY728166.1, read on the forward strand.
CCAAAACCTATTGGATGGGTATATTTCGAACCCTTATCACCTTATACTCGAATTATTTCAATTTGGGACCTCTTAAATCCGAATATCATTTTAAAATAAAGTAACTTTTCTTTACTTTCCAAGAGTGCCCCTCCTCTCCTCTTATAAAAGTCCCCCACCTCTACCTCTTTACCCACACTTCCAAAGCCTTTGGCTTGGCCAAACCCTGCCCCTTTTGTCTCTCCACATCCCTCTCTTACTCCTTGAAGCCTGAATTTGGGCAGAAGTCTTCCCAACGAATCTTTTGAGCTCAAATCTAAGAGAGTTACCCGATTTTAGGGTGATGTCTTCACTTGTGTTATTTTGTTTTATTTTGCTTCTCCAACCCCCTAAACTCTTTTTATTCATTTCTTTTGTAACAAATCCAGTATCTTCAATATACTAGGAAGTTGTTATAAGAACATTTCTAGCTACACTTACACACATCTACATCTAATGGTTAAAGAACATACTGTTTCTCTGGTTGGTGAATTTATGCCTCACGAAACGATGATTGTTCAATCTTCTTTTAAACACCTTTAATGGTGGCCATTAAGATGTCACTCTATTTATATATGATATATATTATGTTTATGATTTCATTATGATTCTTTATTTTTAATTTGTGGTTTACCTTTATGGTTTCCATTGTGGGTAAACACGATAATTTCATTTTAGGAAGTGCGGACTACCGCCCCCTCAAAGTGATGTGATTCGTTAATGCCATATGTGGGACGTATAAAGGATGGATTTAAAGTTATTATATATGATGTTATACAGGAATTATAATATACCTCTATATCATTATTATTTCTTCCCATTAAAGTATGAGATAGAAATGAAAGTAGCGTTCATGCGTACGTACGGCTCACCATCTCCATGAACGGTGCATTTCATTTGTCATCCCAAAATGTAATGTACTATTATAAGTACATTTATATATAATGGATATATATAATGTATTTTACATCTAAATGATTAATATAATTATGGAATTAAAATATACATACATCTCATTAAGTTTTAATTCCATTAATATGACATAGAAATGAAAGTAGCGTTCATGCGTACGTATGGCTTACCATCTCCATGAACGGTGCATTTCATTTCTTACCTCTAAATGATTATGTAATATTATAAATGAATTTATATATTGGATATATATGATATATATGATATCTACTTCATGAGTATAACTCTGGATATAATGGATACATGAACAACTTGTAATTATAAAGAGCATATTTTTGACTCAAGTACCAATGATCGTTAAAACGACCGTTAATAACATAAATAATTACATAGTGTCCATGTCATGGTAATAAGTGATATAAAAGGAATAATGAACATGAAAAAGGTTCTTAAGCAAGTAGAAATTAACTTAAGTTTATTATTCAGGAGGTTAAAGAACGATCGATTCAAGACGGACCCGAGGTAAGGGAACTTCTTAACCCAATTTCTATTCTTTGGGTCAATCTCCTACTTTCAAATTATGTCATGATATTATTATGTCCTATCTTGTATTTGTACTTTATTTATGTGTACTTATAGTGAATGCACATAATAGATTTATTTTATTTTTAAAAAATGATCTTTGTAAGGGACTTCGTCTCAATCTCCGTTCATTGAGGCATATTTCATTTTATACACAACTTTCTATTATACGGTGTATAAACCCCTTGGACTTTTACTTTTATACAAAAGGAATATTTTTCTACGAAGCGTTTTACAAAATGACAAAAAGGAATGTTTCTTTTAACGTAAGCGGTGACAATGACCTTTTCTGCCGCCGTGAGTATTATTTGGTCTTTGGCTTCCTGAACAAGCCGTAATGTTTTTTTAAATGAAATAAATACCATATACTCTTTTATGTATTTTGGTATTGAAAATGGTTTTTATAATGGATTTTTTATGTCAATATATTTAAGTGATATATTGTGATCAAAGTGTGGAAATGTTTTCTTTCCATTATATTTGTTTTATTTCTTATGATTTTTATAATGGTACTTGGACATTTGACGGGTGGTTACGTGATAAACCATATGACGGGTGGTGCCGTGAATACCAGGATAGGTGGTTACGTTATAACCTCCAATGCATTGGGTATGGAAGTCGTCCGTATGGCTATTCCATTAAGTATGTATGGAAGTCGATCGTATGGCTATTCCATTAAGTGATATGAGTGGAAGTCGACCGTATGGTTATTCCATTTAAGTATGTTTATGTCTCAAGTTACCTTTATATGTTATGTGATTTTATATAGGTTTTATTGTAATCTTTTGGTTACAAAAGGGTAAGTAATGATCTTTTATTTTAGTGAAGAGTTTTTACTACTTCATAAAGGTGAAAAGTATTACTTTGATAAAGTATACATAGTTTACTTGTTGTTTTGATAAACTAACTGTTTTCATTCTTTGTGTATCCCTTACTGAGCTTTTTATGCTCACCCCAAGTTTTTTGAAATGTTTTTCACAGGACTTAATGTGGAATAGGGTCAAGGATGGGATCAAGGGAATGTCATGCTATATAAAACATGGAACTAGACATGTTTCTTTTTAAGAGTTTTTTTATTCTATGGAAACTTAGTAGAAGTGTCTACTTTGTAATCTTTTGAGATGTAATAGTTTTGTTCTAATTCTATAAAACTCTAAACCTGAAAAGATCCTCAATTTGAATTATTAATTTAATTCAATATTATGTAAGGTTTAAGGTCGGGGCCTTATAGTTGGTATCAAAGGTAAGTTTAGACAACTTTAGGAGTTAGAAAAGTGTTAAATTATAAGTTAATTTATGGTATGATTGAAATGATATAGCATTTAAAAATTACCATGTTGCTTCGCCTAAGATATTTCTGTGTTAAGAATGGTTTTTCGTAGAGGAAACAGAACAGCTTTTTCGGGAAGGCATACAGAGGGAAATGACCTTTCAAATTAGTATCCTGAGATGGTCAGAATCAGAACTAAACAGTTTGTTGCAGTGATGGCTCAGTTGACTCAGGTTACTACCGAAGGAGTTGAAAATAAGATTGGTGAATGCTCCAGTTTTGGCACTAACTTCAAGGAATGTTGAGTTTGTTATCTATAGTGATGCTTCATTGAAAGGACTTGGTTGTGTCCTAATGCAGAATGATCAGTTAATTGCTTATGCTTCACGAAAGTTGAAAACTCATGAGGTAAATTACCCTACACATGATTTGGAATTAGCTACTGTTGTTTTCGCTTTAAAAATTTGGAGGCATCATTTGTATGGAGTAAAGTGTGAAATATATACCGATCACAAATGTTTAAAGTATATATTCACTCAGAAAGAATTGAACTTGAGACAGATGAGATGGCTGGAATTAATCAAGGATTATGATTGTACAATTCATTACCATCCGGGAAAATCAAATAAAGTGGTTGATTCTTTGAGTCGAAAAAGTAATGCTTCATTAACAATATTGCGTTTGGAACGTGATCCTTTGGTTAAGGATTTGATGAAATTTGGCATAGAATTTGTTGGTGCAGGATGTCCTATTTTATTTCAGGTATCAGTGAAATCTTCTCTATTAGACAGAATCAAGCAAGCACAGAAGCAAGACAGTGAGTTACAGAAAAAGGTAGAATTGGTTCAGAAGGGTAAGTTTCCTGAATTCAACATTGATAATGATTGTGTTTTGAGGTTTGGGAAGATATTATGTGTGCCTTGTGATTCACAGTTGAAGAATGAGTTGTTATGTAAGGCTCATAGTTCCCTGTTTTCAGTTCATCCTGGCAGTACTAAGATGTACAGAGATCTGCGGGAGTATTACTGGTGGGAAGGGATGAAAAGAGATATTGCTGATTTTACTGTGAAGTGTTTGACTTGTCAGCAGGTTAAAGCAGAGCGACAGTTACCGAAAGGGATGCTTCAGCCTTTACTAGTGCCAGAGTGGAAATGGGAAAACATATCCATGGACTTTGTTGTGGGATTACTGAGGACATCTCAAGGTAATAATTCAATCTGGGTTATTGTTGATCGCTTGACTAAATCTGCTCATTTTCTTTCTATACGAGATACTTTTTCACTAGATCAACTTTCCCATTTGTATCTTAAAGAGATAGTCAGGTTACATGGAGTTCCTCTCTCCATTGTGTCTAATCGTGATCCCAGATGGGCAGTCAGAACGAACAATTCAGACCTTGGAGGATATGCTATGATCTTGTTCGATGGATTATCAGGTAATTTGGGACCAACATCTTTCTTTGGTTGGGTTTTCTTATAATAACAGTTTTCATTCCTGTATATTGATGGCACCATTTGAGGCATTATATGGGAAGCGGTGTCGAACTCCAGCATTTTGGGATGAAGTGGGTGAAAGGAAGCTGATGGGACCAGAATTGGTAGAAGCGATGGCAGAAAAGGTTCATTTGATTCAAAAACACATGAGAACAGCTCAGAGAAGGCAAAAGAGTTATGTGGATAACCGAAGGAAGGATCTATCATTTGAGGTAGGTGATCATGTTTTTCTCAAGGTTTCTCCATGGAAAAGTGTGATGAGATTTCATAATAAAGGAAAGCTGAGTCCAAGGTTCATTAGACCATATGAAATTCTGGAGAGAGTTGGATCAGTTGCATATATAGTGGCATTACCTCCGATTTTATCTCAGGTACACAATGTTTTTCATGTTTCGATGCTAAGAAAGTATATGCCAGATCCATCTCATGTTTTGAGTCCAGAGGTAGTTCAGCTAGAAGAGAACCTATCTTATGCAGAACAACCAGTCCAGATTCTTGACCGAAGAGAGCAAGTGTTGAAAAATAAGGTAATTCACCAGGTAAAGGTTTTGTGAAAAAACCATATGGTTGAAGAGGCAACGTGAGAATCTGAAAGTGCTATGAGGGATAAATACCCCCACTTATTTTGATAAGTGAATAAAATTGTGAGGATGCAATTCCCAAAAGGGGGGAAGGATGTAACATCCCAGGTAAATAAAGAATAATAAATTTTCATATTTATTAATATTTACGAATTAAATATTAATTTTACTTGAAATAGGTTGTTATGTTCGATAGCGTACTCAATACGCAACGATGAGTTTCTTTGAAAACTTACGTTGCACACTAGTAATATAATAATAATATTTTAAATGGTAGTTAACATGTAGCCGTTGTATTGGCGGGAATGGATAGAAATAACTAAAATATTATTATATATGTTTTTTAAATGTTTTTACATTTATCCAATAAAAGATAAAGGCTTAAAAAACGGAAAGAATTCAATTTTAGGCATTTATACCCTAATTTTCACTAAAGGTTCAATTATCGCCTTTTGATGGCGAACCGTTATTAAATATAGTTTTGATCACTCTTATACATTATATTGGACCAAATAGAACTCTTTTTTAGAATCCAGACATCAAAATTTACTTTGTGTAAATTTTTGGTATTTTTCCGATAAAGTTCATTTTTTTATGAATAGTGAAAATGTTGTATTTTAATTCAAAAACTCTTTTTAATATAATTTATTTATATGATTAGATTACCTTTTGAATTGGTTTTAAAGTGAAATTAGAAAATATTTTTACCATTAAACCCAATAGTGGTCGTTGGGATTAATTTCACTTTGAAATCGGACTTAAACTAGTGTCAATCTTTTGATACTTATTGTTTCATAAAAACACGCTATTTGTCATGACAGCGGGAATTAATTATTAAATTAACTAATGTGACTTATATGTTTTCAATTTTGTAAAATAGACTTCATTTTTGAATTCGGAATATCAAATATAGCTTAGGGTGAATTTTTGGTATTTTTCTGAAAAACTTCAATTTTTGATGAATAGTGAAACCACTAAGTGGTACTTATAAAAACTGATTTTTCGTTTAAATGAAATTTTATCACTTATATGTTTTTAATTTCAAAAATCTGACATACATGGTTGTCATTAAGAAGTAAAATGTGGTTCAATGAGATTAAAATAATTTTTTGGTGAATAGTAACTTTTAAGTTCTTAATCGCGATTAGAGGTAATTAGTGTAGTTTAAGGTAAAAATAATGTTTTAATAAAATGATATGAGCTTTACACATGTCCTACCCTCATTGGATGTGTCATGGCCGACCAATAAAATCCATGGGTCAACTTGGGGACACCATGGAGCCACTTTGTTTGGGAAATGACATAAATAACTTTTTATTAAATGTTAAAGTAAAAATGACACAAACATGAGATGTTTTACTAAAAAAAATTTAAATGGGGTTATACAAGTCAGAGTTTTGACTATAAATATTCATTAGAAAGTTAAAACGATTTCCTACATCATGATATTTTTTTATAATTTTTAACAATTATATATATTAAATTATTTATGACATCATGATGATGCAGTGATTACCTCATTAATAATGGATTTAAATAAAATGAAACAATAATGTAAAATATATGACCTACACATGTCCAAAACCTATTGGATGGGTATATTTCGAACCCTCATCACCTTATCCTCGAATTATATCAATGTGGGAACTCTTAAATCCGAATATCATTTTTAAATAAAGTTACTTTTCTTTACTTTCCAAGAGTGCCCCTCCTCTCCTCTTATAAAAGGCCCCCACCTCTACCTCTTTACCCACACTTCCAAAGCCTTTGGCTTGGCCAACCCCTGCCCATTTTGTCTCTCCACATCCCTCTCTTACTCCTTGAAGCCTCGCTGTGGGCAGAAGTCTTCCCAAGGAAGTCTTTGAGCTCAAATCTAAGAGAGTTACCCAATTATAAGGTGATGTCTTCACTTGTGTTCTTTTGTTTTATTTTGCTTCTCCAACCCCCTAAACTCTTTTTATTAATTTCTTTTGTAACAACTCCAGTATCTTCAATATACTAGGATGTTGTTATAAGAAGATTTCGAGCTACACTTACACACATCTACACCTAATGGTTAAAGATCATACTGTTTCTGTGGTTGGTGAATTTCTGCCTCACGAAACGATGATTGTTCAATCTTCTTTTAAACACCATTAATGGTGGCCATTAAGATGTCACTCTATTTATATATGATATATATTATGTTTATGTTTTAATTATGCTTCTTTATTTTTCATTTTTGGTTTACCTTTATGGTTTCCATTGTGGGTAAACACGATAATTTCATTTTAGGAAGTGCGGACTACCGCCCCCTCAAAGTGATGTGATTCGTTAATGCCATATGTGGGACGTATAAAGGATGGATTTAAAGTTATTATATATTATGTTATACTGGAATTATAATATACCTCTATATCATTATTATTTTTTCCCATTAAAGTATGAGATAGAAATGAAAGTAGCGTTCATGCGTACGTACGGCTTACCGTCTCCATGAACGGTGCATTTCATTTCTTATCCACAAATGTAATGTACTATTATAAGTAAATATATATAATGGATATATATGATGTATGTTACATATAAATTATTAATATAATTCTGTAGTTAAAATATACATACCTCCCATTTAGTTTTAATTCCATTAATATGACATTGAAATGAAAGTAGTGTTCATGCGTACGTACGGCTTACCGTCTCCATGAACGGTGAATTTCATTTCATACCTCTAAATAATTATGTAATATTATAAATGCATTTATATACTGGATATATATGATATATATGATATCTACATCATGAGTATAACTCTGGATATAATGGATACATGAACAACTTGTAATTATAAAGAGCATATTTTTGACTCAAGTACCAATGATCATTAAAACGACCGTTAATAACTTAAATAATTACATAGTGTTCATGTAATGGTAATAAGTGATATAAAAGAAATAATGAACTTGAAAAAGGTTCTTAAAAAAGTATAAATTAACTTAAGTTTATTATTCAGGAGGTTAAAGAACGATCGAGTCAAGACGGGCCCGAGGTAAGGGAACTTCTTAACCCAATTTCTATTCTTTGGGTCAATATCCTACTTTCAAATTATGTCATGATATTATTATGTCCTATATTGTATTTGTACATTGTTTATGTGTACTTATAGTGAATGCACATAATAGATTTATTTTATTTTTAATAAATGATCTTTGTAAGGGACTTCGTCTCAATCTCCGTTCATTGAGGAATATTTCATTTTATACACAAATTTCTTTTATACGGTGTATAAACCCCTTTTAATTTTACTTTTATACAAAAGGAATCTTTTTCTACGAAGAATTTTACAAAACGACAAAAAGGAATGTTTTTTTAACGTACACGGTGAAAACGACCTTTTCCGCCGCCGTGAGTATTATTTGGTCTTTGGCTTCCTGAACAAGCCATAATGTTTTTTTAAATGAAATAAATACCATATACTCTTTTATGTATTTTGGTATTGAAAATTGTTTTTATAATGGATTTTTTATGTCAATATATTTAAGTGATATATTGTGATCAAAGTGTGGAAATGTTTTCTTTCCATTATATTTGTTTTATGTCTTATGATTTTTATAATGGTACTTGGACATTTGACAAGTGGTTACGTGATAAACCATATGACGGGTGGTGTCGTGAATACTAGGACAGGTGGTTACGTTATAACCTCCAATGCATTGGGTATGGAAGTCGGTCGTATGGCTATTACATTAAGTATGTTTGGAAGTCAGCCGTATGGCTATTCCATGAAGTGATATGAGTGGAAGTCGGCCGTATGGTTATTCCATTTAAGTATGTTTATGTCCCAAGTTACCTTTATATGTTATGTGATCTTTATATGGGTTTTATGGTAATATTTTGGTTACAAAAGGGTAAGTAATGATCTTTTATTTTAGTGAAGAGTTTTTACTACTTCATAAAGGTGAAAAGTATTACTTTGATAAATTATACATAGTTTACTTGTTGTTTTGATAAACTAAGTGTTTTCATTATTTGTGTATCCCTTACTAATCTTTTTATGCTCACCCCAAGTTTTTTGAAATGTTTTTCACAGGACTTAATGTGGAATAGGGTCAAGGATGGGATCAAGGGAATGTCATGCTATATAAAACATGGAACTAGACATGTTTCTTTTTAAGAGTTTTTATTTATTCTATGGAAACATAGTAGAAGTGTCTACTTTGTAATCTTTTGAGATGTAATAGTTATGTTCTAATTCTCTAAAACTCTAAACCTAAAAAGATCCTCAATGTGAATTATTAATTTAATTCAATATTATGTAAGGTTTAAGGTCGGGGCATTATACACATTTTTGATGAGCTATCGAGGGTGATATGCTTTGAGGATGGTATCAAACATGTCGTTCAATGTTAGTAAAATGTGTTCAGGTTAACAACTATTACTAATATAGTGAATCAAGTGCTGATTATAGAGTAGAACCTGAGGGAATCAAGGGGTGTAGATCACGGAAGTTGAGTCTCTTGACCTAGTAGTTCATCTTCTAATGGAAGGAAGTAATGTTTCGATGCTTCCCATGGTGTGAGTATCATTTAGGATGTTATTGATGGTAGATAAGTTTCCTATAATTAGTTTGGTAGATGAAAACACATTAGGAATCATTTTGATAAAGACTCATTCAAGTTCCAACCATTTAGTATAATTTTCTACATACAAATTTTTTTCTGGAAATTCTATTCAGTAGGTAGTGGATAGTGTCATGGCCAAATACCGGTTCATGAGAGGTTTTTATAGCACCACGTCTAACTGGGATATGGAGCATTAGCAATCATTCTGTTCGATTTGGTGTGCATGGTTGAGCCATCCAAGCACTAGTTATACCTTTACAATAGAGTGGGCCTACTCTAGGTAGTGAGGTTGTTTTATAGGGTCTCAATTCAGGATAGATATTTTTTTTATAGACTAACCCTGAGGAGTAGAGTATCAGGCCATCAATAGTGAGAGGTATGATCTTAGTAGCCCTTATGCTTGTTTCTACTCTTTTTGATACATGTTCTTCACATATTTTTATATCTATACCTTTGGTGGAAATCCTTGGGCTCATTATTCAGTTTTCTTGATGGTGTTATGACACTTGATACTCCATTGAGGATTATAATGGATATTGTAAAATAGTTAAGGGACTACCCCAATAAGATTTGTGGGTTTCACTTCATATGGTATCTTTTATTCCTTGGGATGACTGAGTTTGGCCTCATTTCAGATGGACTAGATATTTTCTTATCAGGTATATATTGATTGTTATCATTGAACAGTGACCTTCACATCACCTTATAGTATTTTTTTTATTCAAAATTTTAAATGGGATATCCAGGTGAGCTGATCTGGAGAAGAGCATCATGGGTTGGGCAAAATAATAGCCCAGATTTCTAGTTTATATATGGATGACTGGGGATTTCATCAGCTAGAATTCCCTCTAGTGGTTGATCATTTCATATATGTTTTCCTAGATGACATTAATGTTTTACCTCCTTAGAGAGAGTTATATTTCTCAAAAAATCTAGTTATAGGATCTATAGGGGTATCCATTCCTCCTTACTAGATGGATAATACAGAGTTACAAGAGCTCAAAAGGCATTTAGAGGACTTTGAGAAAAATGGTTTATATGAACTAGCACTTCTTGATGGGATTCTTTGATCCTTTTGGAAAAAAAGAAATATGGTACCCTTAAGATATGCATGGATTATCCTAAATTGAACCAATTGAAGGTTAATAATAAATATCCCTTATAACAGATCGATGATCTATTTTATTCACTCTAAGGATATTTGGTGTTCTTAAAAAATTAATTCAAAATCATGTTATCATTAGGTGCATGTTTGACCAACATATATACCTAATGCACCTTTTCATAACAGTAATGCTCTATATGAGTTTTTGTATTATTTTTTGGTCTCATCAACATGATATTAGTTTTTGTGGTTTTGATGAAACGATTTTTCCATTCTTATATGGATTCATTTGTGGTGGTTTCCATGGATGATATATTGTTGTATTCTAACAATCAATAAGACAATTAAAAACATCTCGATATTATTTCGGATACATTGAGATAGAATTAGTTATATTATAAGCTCACAAATTTTTACTTTTTTATTGATAAGATTTACTTTCTAGGTCACATTATCTTAGCTACAGGTATATCATTTGAACCAGAGAAGGTGATAGCTATTCTTTCCTGGGAGCATCCCAAGAACATCTTCCATATATACAGTTTCTTGTGTCTAAATGGATATTAAAGGAATTTCATACTGGACTTCCCATTCTTATTCATGTAATTGATGTGATTAAATAATAAGGTTGTGAACTTTTTATGCTTAGATACCTATGATATGTCCTTTAAAGAGATGAAAGAGAGATTGAATTCAGCATCTATCCTAATTCTACTAGATCTAGGAAGTGGCTACATTGTATATTATGATGCATCAAGTATCGGTCTATGATAATTTTTGATGTAAGGAGAGAAATATTTAGCATAATGGTCTCATCATTTGAGTCCATGTGAGAGGAATTACCCAACACATGATCTTAATTTAGCTGTATTTTTCATGCCTTGCACTGTTGGAGACATTATTTACTAGGAGTGCATTTTGTGCTGTACACATACCATAAAATCCTCAAGAATATATTTACACAGTGTGATCTGAATATGTGGTAGTGAAGGATGGTGAAGTAACTAAAGTATTTTGATTTTATTATTTTATATATTCTTGGAAGGGAAGATGATGTAGCTGATGCACGGAGTACAATGACTTATATATAGAAAGTTTAGGAGGCCAGTAGTGAGTGGAATTTTATGACCCTATTTTCATATATTAACTTGGAGTTGCATGATGGATAATGGAAGACTTTTATTTCATCCTTAGATGTGTCCTCTAACTTTCTGGATATATTGAGGATGAGGAAGCTATTGGATTATGAGTTCATACTCTTACGAGAGAGTATGGAAGGTAAGGACCTGCCTCTTGGTTGGACTGTTGGAAAGGATGAGATCTTGAATATACAGGTTCATGTTTGGGTTCTAATAAAAATATGCAAGGATGTGATATGGTGTTTTCATGCCTCGATTTGGGGAATGAATCCTAGAATTTCCAAGATGTATCAGGATTTACATCACCAGTATTGGTGGCCAAGGATGAAGCATGGGATAGCTAGTTTTTCTATGATATTTTCACTTTTCAGTAGGTGAAGGGGGAACATCATTGGATAGATAGGATTTTATAGTAGTTACCCATTCTTGAATGGAAGTGGGATGATGTCTTGGGGGATTTATTGATCAGGTTTTTAGGGTCGCCTCAAGGTAGGGATGTTGTTTGGGTTGCTGTTAACTCACTCATGAAGGTTTCCCATTTTTTGCTGATTAGGAATACCTTCTTAGTGGATTATCTTGGGAGGTTGTATATATTTATAATAATAAAACTTCAAGGAATTCCTTAAAAAATTATATCGGATAATGATTTATGGTTAATATCTCATTCCTGGTATAGATTGCAGTGGGTGTTGGTTATATTGGTGCTTATGAGAACAGCATACCACCCTTAGACTGATGTCTAGTTAAAGTGCATGATTCAAGTGCATGAAGGCATGTTTCAGGCATTTCATGGATATTGGGGGATCTTGGGGGAGGCATATTACCATTATTGAATTCACCTAAAATAATATTTATCAAGTGACTATACAGATTCAACCTTATCAGACACTGTATTGTTGGTCATGTTGATTTCCCCTATACTAGTTAGAGGTAGGTGAGGCAGTTTTACTGGGACCATGTCTTGGGAATTAGAATTATGAGTAGGTCTAGTTGAACAAAAAGAGGTTGTATACTTCATAGTCAAGCCAGAAATGTTACTATGATATCCATCTAAAATCTCTAGATTTTGAGTTCAGGGATTTAGTCTTTTACATATCTCACCTGTGCTAGGACACATACAGATTAGGAGATAGGGTAACCTTTCACCAATATATGTCAATCTTTTTGAGATCTTGGAGAGACCAGGGCTGGTAACCAATTAGTGTTAGTTACCTCATAGGTATCGATCCATACATGAACTCTTCCATGCATATCGATTGCACCATAATCACTCAGAACAGTCTCATACTCTACATTTTGATGAGTAGGAGTTATAGGTAGATGTGTCCTTTGAGGATCATCTCATTCCTATTGTTGACATGAGAATGAAGGTTCTTCGATGTTTGTCCTACCTCTAGTAAGGGTGTTATTGAAATACAACTGTTTACATGATAAGACTTGGGAGTGGGGGTCGATGTACATTCTCAATGGCCAAAATTATTCTCATATGAATCTTTTCCATCCTTGAGAAGGAAATTTGGGGAAAAGATTATTTAATGAGGGAATATTTTAAGATCCCTAGTTTTCCTATGAGATACTGATCATTTGTTTTTTGGTTTAAATTCTTGATTACAGACTAATGTGTGTATCCATTGATATCATGGGTGTATTGGGGGTGTATAAGGATTATTAGAAACCTAAAACCCAACTTTTAGGAAATATAGGTAGGCCACAAAGTTAGTAGAAACCGTATGGGATTGGCCGCACATTTACTCTTACCATCTGAGGCTTAGATAGAGGGGTTCATGAGGTCATACTATTTGTGGAAACCATGCTACCTCAAGATCACGTCCATCTAAGGAACCTATAATTTTTAGATGATCCCAAATTTATGATCAATGCATAGTTTTTCAAACCCTGCACCATGAAAATGTGAGGGTCCCCTTAAACACAGTAAAGGGAACAAGGATGGCACACGGTTTGGAAATCATGAGGTAAAGACATGTGGACCAGTATTTCTTTAGAAAATTTCCATTTATTCATAAAAAAATATTAAAAACTAAACCTTTTCTCTTTTTCCTCCATTATAAAATATTCTCCATCCAAACTCATAATCAAACAAATTCATTATCATTGTATTCATATTGGTGAGTTATTAAATCATCTTATGTCATTATTCATTTTACCTTGCATCAATAGGGTTATTTTGTTGTAAATAATATGCCCTATTTTCAATATTTTTGTCTGTTCTTCATTTTTATTCCGATCTGGACCGAATCAAATCCCGATAATAGATGAGTTCTCTACTACAGATCAATAGTAGGCATTATATAACTTTAACTTAGGGTTTGAAATGTTATATGACTATTTTTAGTTGTGATATATTCCATAATATTTTGTGGTATAGAGAACATCTCTTTTCATAAATTAACAATACATCACTTTTGTAGAATACTTAATTCATTACATAAACACATTCCCAAAAGCTATATTAGCTTAGTCCCTTTGGAAACATGGAAACATAAACACTAGTACATAAGTGAGATACATTATCTCCCACTATGATCTTAATGATGAAAACCCTTCTTAAACACATCATAATTAATATATATATTCATAACCTAAGGAATAAAACATAAAAATGGTTGAGATGAGATGCTCAGTAAGGGTAAAAGAGGGAGACATGAAATAATAAGCATGAGAATATGGGTATTATAATTTTATCATAATATTATAAGATCATAACCTTCATATCAAATATTATAAACATGAATCATGGAATAAATCTTGGAAGTTCCTAAGACATTAATCATGAGGGAATAAACAATATATAACATGAAATAATAACATAGGAGTAAGACATGGAATTCTGGAATACACATAAATGTGTAATATTATTCCATATAAATCAAGAGGCATTTCTAAATCTTATCAGGGAACTTCATGGGGACAACACCAACTGGGAGGGGCACACCACTAATGCCAATCATTGTCCTTTTCGTGTAAGTGATCGGGCTTCCCCATATTCCCATAGTGTATTGGGTTTCCCCATATTTAAATATTTGATTGGGTTTCCCCATATTATCATAGTGGAACAGGTTTACCCATCTTCTCATATTCATGGGACTATTCCTACTAGGAAGGACATACCACTATTCTTAGTCACATTCCTTTCTTTATAAGGGATAGGGTTTCTCCATCTTCCCATAGTGGATCATGCTTGTCGACTAGATTACCATCATTATTTCAAGAGATATAAATAATTAACAAATTAATTTAAGGTGTATATATGTCCCATCCATCTCATAATGAAATCATATATCCATGTGACACAAAATCATAAACAATCATATCATAACCCATGAATTGGAATGGGTGTAATAAACAGGTAATCATATCATTATCTATGGAAAAGAGATGCGTTTCATAATGATTTCATTAGAGCATAACCCATAAAAATAAGTGGGTTTTAAAATAATAATACCCATGTAATAGGAATGGGTTTCATAAGCATATATCCCATGAAATAGAAATGGGTTTCACAAATGTCATTCCTTCAATACATAAACCGTTTAGATAATGAATATGAATGTAAACTTTAGATCATTTCCCCAAAAGGCATGAGTAACACAAACATATGTAATCTTAGATGAAAAATAATTTTGAAATGTAATTTTAAAAACATTTCGTAAGGAAAATATCATTTCTTCTTTGGAAAATTATTTTTAAAACGTAAAACCTTTTGAAAACCATATCCATGAAAATAAACTTTAAAACTTATAAAGGAAGTTATGAAAAAAAAATTGATAAGAATTTACTTTTAAAACATTTTAAAAACATATAAATAAATAATGAAAAAAAATTCAATCAATTTATTTGAAAACACTTTGAATATATAAAAATAAATCTTGAAATTTTTTGAAAACAATTTCTTTTGGAAACACTTTGAAAATTTATAAATAAATCTTGAAAATGTTTTGAAAAGCATTTCTCTGAAAACACTTTGAAAAATTATAAAGAATTATTTAAAAACCATAAAACATTTTTAAAATATATTTTACTTAATAATTATCTTAAAATATCATCCTTAAAAACATTTTTGAAAATGTGGTTTTTTTTAATTCATGGCATGTGTCTAAAAGAATGAAAATTGAGACAAAACTACTATACATATTTGGTAACTTTTGAAACATAAAACACTTGAAATGGAGATCATAAAATGGATATGTAAATACCCCTAAATTTAAGTATAATAATCATATAACATATTCTGGGTTTTTATGTACACCACACAAAATAAGTGTGTGGTGAATAAGACGTAAATCTCATAGAAATAAAAGCGATACTAGAATTCCCCTTACCTAATGTCATGACTTTTTTCGTACACATAAAAACCACCTATAAGAAAAAAATATTTTTATTATAAATATTTTACCAAACCATATTATTATACCTAATACCATATATGGTTTAATTATGACTTTATATTACCCGCTTATTTACAATTTCATGTTAAGGTCTCACTTCGGGTAATATCTGCTTTGTTTTTTGAATGTGTATTAATTAGTTATATTTTTTGTCATATTACTTATATCAGGATTTAGAGAATGTAAACCATGATATAAATATCATGAATATTCAGTGTATATGTATTTATAATAATTTATGAAATATATAAATATTAAATGTAATACACCGATCATGGAGGCGGTAGACCATACATACACATGAATATTGTTTCCATTTAATTATCGTATTGAAAGAAAGAAAGTAAATGATACATATGTATAAATATATATATCTGTGTCATAATTAAAATATAATTATTATATCATATATATTATATATGTTCACTAAACCCACCCTTAATACATTCCATGTTGAGTTTGAACGAATCACATCGCTTTGAGGAGGCTGTAGTCTACACTTTCCCAAACGAAGTTATCATATTTACACAAAAAGAAAAGTACAATGGTATCTGTTATATAATAATTACCTAAACATTAATAAATCTTGAATATCATATATATCAGAAAAAAAATATTGTCCATCATAATTACTAACCATGAGAGTTGGTAATGGAAAAAATGAACAACATCATTTTGTGTGGAGATAGTTCACCGTACCCAAAAACGGTAATTTCATTACCCGTCAGATGGGAGTGTGTGTAAGTGTTGGATGAAACCTTAATATAAAACATATAAGTATATTTATGATACTTATTTTTTTATTTTTTTATGTAATAGTAATAATTGGGGTTGTGGATAAATAAAATAATGAAAAGGAACTTGAGGAAGGCTGTTATCTCTAATTTTGGTAACTCCTTCTGGTTTGTAGCAAAGGGATTCCTTGGATGGATTTCGGCCCAAGGTGAAGATTATTAGTTGAGGGGAGGTATTTTTAGGATCCATTTGGTGGGATATTTTTTGATCCAAAGTGTCCTGATAAGTGTTAATATAGGGGAGAAGTGATGTCCCTTTATAAGGGAGTGAGGGGACACACATGGCATTTTTTAAAATATGTTACAGGTACCCACATTTTTACCTAAAAAAGCCATAAAAATTGAAAAAATAAATAAAAACGTTTTATGGACTAAAAATGGAAATATAATGGGTGTTTTATAAGTGTAAATGTCATTTTTTCTCTTATGTTTAGAGTTTAGTCCCTTGTTAAGCTTAATTTTACCTTAATCACTCCAATTAATTTTAATCACCTTCACTAATATTTTTGGAAAAAAATAAGTAGAATTTTTTAGACTAAAAATATTTTAATAATTAAAACAATATATCTACATTTTTTAAAATTAAATTAATATAATCATCCAAATAAATTTAAATTGATACCTGCATACGTGGCGAGAAAGCATGTTTATAAAGTGAGAATGTTCAAAAGTTAATTAAGGTTTTATATCTAAATTCAATATAAAAATGATTCCAATGAACTAAATTGAATTAATATATTTATAATTAGTCTATTTTTACTTTAAAACCAAATTAAAATTTAATTTAACTATACAAATAAATTTGAAAAAAATGAATTTTTGAATTAAAATTTATTATTTTTCACTATTTTCCCAAAAATGAAGTTTCTCAAAAGAATTCAAAAAAATCACCCCAATATAATTTTGAAATTATGAATTCAAGAATTAGTTTTATTTTATCAAATTAAATTTTTAATAGTTTCTAAAACTAATTTTATTATTTTTCACATAAGGACATAAAAAATATTTCTTTTGAGAAAATAGTTTTTCCAGACATATAAAGACTTTACTAAAAAACATTTTATGTATTTTTATAAATATGTTTTATAATATATAAAAAGTATTTATTTTTATTCATACCACTATTTTTAATTTATATTTTATATCTTTCATTCTTTTATAATTATAATGATAAAATATTGTTTCATAAAAACTCAGTGTTGTGTGTAACACAAGACAAGTCGGTGTTCAATGTACCACAAGATTATCTTTGTGTATCATATAATGAAAGTTTTAATTAGTGTTTCATGTAATGAATGACATCAAATAAAATTAATTTATTCAAAATAAGGTTCCAAAAAACATAGGGTGTTATATTGTACACCAAATAAAATGAATTTCTCCCTCAAAATTCATCATTGTGATACAAACTAATGAGGATATTTTTGCCTCATAATATCCAAAAGTTCTGACATAGTTTCCTATAACTAGTGATTTATTGAAAAAACATTGAATAGGTGAGTGGTATTTTTTCATATAACTTTTATACGTGATCCATAATTTTTATTATTTCTTCCTTTTAAGAAATACCCTAATTTAGTTGTACAACCTCTGAGTTCAGCACATGCGAAGGGTCAGATATGTACTTTCTCAAGAGAAATACATGGAGCACATCCTATACTTGAGAGATATTTTGGGTAAGTGCCAAGTGATATGATACCATTGTGATATGATCATGATTCTAAAAGGACTAATATACCTATGTATTAGTTACCCTTTCTTCCAAAATGTTAGGAACTTCATTTAGGGAGAGGTTCATAGAAACAACTTCTCACCGACTTCAAATTCTAGATCACATCGATAGTTTCCAGCAAAATATTTATGTCAAATTTTTGATACCTTGATATGTTGCTGAATATTTCTAACCTTCTTGTCCATTTTTTCAATAATCTAAGGTCTTAATAGCTTTATTTATCCAACTTTATCCCAGCACAATAGATATCAAAATGTATTCCCATAGATGACTTCATAAGGAGACATATGAACTCTTTAGTGAAATATATTTTTGTAATAAAATTAAACTATAGGAAGCTATTGATCCAAAACACCTTTGGAATCCAAATAAAAAGATCTCAACATATCCTCTAGGCTTTGAGTTTTTTATTCATACCTACCATCAATATGAGGATGATAAGAAGTGCATAAACATCTTTATGTATCGAGTGCCACTACTAGAAAGGGGATCTTTCCCAACGCATCTATCCCCATGGTTTTTCTAAACCATGGGGATATCAGTTTTTTACTATCTATTTCCATGGTTTTAATAAAACCGAGGAAAACCAATACCCAATTCCCCCAAAACCATTACCCTCTTCCTCCCTCTTCCATCGCACTCTTCTACTCTTCCATCGGGCTCCTCCTTACCCTTGCTTCCATCACCCTCTTCCATCACGCTCATCATCACTTCCCCAACTCCCAGTCCTCTCCACCCCTCCCCGACCACTGCCTCCCTGCTATCCGACCTCCACCCCTCGACCCTCCCCTCCCCTCACTGACCTTCGCCTCTCAGCCATCCGACCAACACGTCTGGCCCATCTCCTCCCCTCCCTGGCCTCCACCTCCGCTCTCGACCTCCCTCCTGGCCTTCGTCTCAGCATCATCATCCCACCCTCTACCTCCCTACCCCCAGCTCCAGCGACGTCCCCCCTCTCATCTCCCTCTCCTCCCGGCCTTGGTCTCTACCTCAAATTCCCACAGCTTCAGCAACGTCTCGTCCTGGCCTCCGCCTCCCTACCCCCAGCTCTGGAATTGAGTTTTGAAACATATTTAGCTTTTCTTCATTCTATTATATATAAATTCAGTTGAGGATTTAATGAACTAGAAATAGAGAAAAACATGAAATTACTAAACCATTGTTTGGAATATTGTTACCATATTCATCATCATGTTCCCTAGAGTGAATCTCAATATATTTTTTCTTTCAGATTATTTTTTCTATGAGTTATAATTGTAAGATCTATCATTGAAACCTATTATTGTTTCCTTTTGTAAACATTAAATTTCTAATTTTCATGATTACTAAGATTTGGATTATGAATCATACATGTTTGATCATGGAGATTGACCATAATTTGAGACTATAGGTATGTTTCTTTGAAACTATATATTTTAATGAATAATAGTCTTCTTGGAATTGTTATCAATAAGTGATATTGGATATTTAATCAATAACTGAGGCACATATTGTCAATTTACATTTCAAATAAGTTCCTAGTTTGCAAATTTATTGTGAAAATTGAATTATTTGAAGGACTATTAGTGTTCAGAACATATTTATATATTAAATTTAGCTAAGATATCCAGAAACCACTTTGGAATAAATGTGTTTCCTTTCCCTAATTAGATGTTTTGGTTATATAATAACCTTCAGAATTGGATCCTGTGAGGAAAACAATGATGGAATTCGAAGGATAAAATAATGATAATTAATACTCTGATTCCCTGGACCCATCAAAATATAGTTAATACATTACCTATAAATAGGTTGAGGTTTTACCATGGGCACAATGATTCATTCATTTAAGATTGGTTTCTTACCCTCTTTTTTGAAAATCAAACAAAAATGAGCATCCTATGAACAAATTACTTAGATCCCAAAAAATAAATACTTTAAAGGGAAAACATTTTCATGAGTGAAGTTTAGAAAATCGATTTACTTGAAAAAAGTTTTTTGAAGGCTAAATATAGAATTTTCTCTCAATAAAACTCATAGTTGAGCCTCTCCATTCTTCCTAAACCATTATTCTAGTCTAAACTCAAGGAATCATCCTTGACATTTAGAAGAATAGTAGTATTATAACCCATAGCGTATGATGGAGGTATTCCAACCAAATAGAGAAATTCTAATCCAGTTAACTCATCATTCAATATTAAATGAGGGTACGCCATAAGAATCCAAAACAGTAATTGATGATATTTGATACATAAGAAATTACCTAAATCCCAAGGGATATTCCCCTAGTAATTTCACTTCAATTTCCCTCATTATCATTTCTTATGAGAATGTCAATCACGTTGTGTATATAATTTAGTGTTCAATATTAATCTAATAACGTGTATTTGATTTTTCAATTTATATTTAATTAATTTATTTTACCAGAATGACCATTTCATTTTTACGAGTCTTGTTGTGACTTGTTCCATTTTGTATGTAGTAGGTGTGTCTAGGAGATTATTTTATTAAAAAAAATTCATGAAGTGATTTAGTTTATTAAATTCATCTTCTAGTATATTTATACCAATATTTGATACCCATTATTGTTTTATATAAATTACCTAAATTATTTTCATTAATTCTTAGAGATGAAGTGGTTTTATTTAAATTTTTTCCCTCTTTGAATTAAAATTTTACCTAGGGAAAATATTAAATTACATGGATATGGGGATCGTTTAAAATATTTTTGAGGATGGATGAATTTTTTATCTCTCCCTTTCTTTTTAAATTAAATAACCCAGGTTTAAGGTAATGTTTTAATGTTAAAAGTTGATTTTTTTTATCTTACACCTAAGGGAGGACAAACTTTTTTTATCTCCCCATTAGTTCAACTATAATGACACATACCACTCTATCATAGACATGAAACCTTTCTTGGCTTATTATGGTTTACCTTGTTGATCATCCCTTTATAGGAAAGAGGTAATAATTTTATCTCTGATACTGAAATGGTTGAAACAACACCAGTGTGGGGCTGGGTGCAGGGAGGGGGGCTGGGTGTAGGGGGGCTGAAATCCTATCGTTGACATATCATTCATCGACAGAATCTCATTGCAGACTAGTTCCTTTCATTCTCCTACATCTCTGATATCTCCATACTGGTTGGTTCCCATTATTCTACTTCCACGGTGAAACCTCCCCCCATGATGAAAGGTATCAATTTATCTCCATTCGAAGCTTTTTAATCTCCACATTTTCTCTTCATACAAAGCTTACTTGTTTGTTGTCGATAATGTCAATACGTCTTTAACAAATGTTTCATTTTGTGATTATTTTAATTAAGGTATTTGGAAATGGTTCTACAACACAACTTGGAAAAGGGTTCTACAGTTGGTTTTTCAAAGAAGACCCTGATGGTTTGATTGTTTTAGAATTTTCAATTTATGCACATTTTCCACTATTTCAGTTTTTATTTAAGTTTTTTAAAGTTATCATTCAGAGGAAGGGTTCCTGAAGAATATTTAATATGTAATTAATTTAGAATATGTATTCTTATAACACATTAGGATTTCTTTACTTTTTTCAATTTTTTTATTTTCATATTGATATATATGTTTATATATATCTCTCTAATATTCAGTGTTTGGATTGTTCATGTTTCATTGTTTATGTCTATTCAATAGGCCAAAATTAAATGATCAATAAATATTATGTCTTACTCTATCCAATGATCAATGAATTGAGCCTGTAATAAAAAATCTATATATAACTATTAAGTTTCAACATAAATACAGTTTTTTTCACTTTAAATTTATACGCACATTCAACCTGCATTAAATTTTCATGCTTCTGTATAATATAAATTTAAAAATGTTAGAATAAGTTGGATTCAGTAGCCTTTTCATATGAAATTTCAAATTACCAGGTTATGGACAATATTCAATGTATTAAACATTATTTATATTGATCAATAACAATGTAATATGAATTTTCACTCCGACTTCTTTGATATAGTATGCATTGTGTTGTAAAATTTCAAATTTCCCATGATTGTTTTTGTAAATAAAAAATTATTGTTTACATAACTGATATATTTGTATTTAGTTCATTAACATAAAATATTTCTAAGACTATACTCTTAATTTTTTCAAAATTCCTTCAATATCTAATATTAATTATATAGAATATAAGTGCATTTATATTAGTGCATTCTTGTATTAATACAGAAATATTATCTATATTTATAATTCTTTTAGTGGTTCAAATGATCAGTTGTCCTCTCGAGTAATAAATCCACTTACAATATTAATTACATTTTTCATTTTATTAAGTTTGTATGGCATTTTTTGTGCTTTATTGGCCTGAATGATAAACGTATTTGTAATGTCAACATCCATCGTAGCATTAAACTTGAGTTCTCATGATTCATTGATGTAAATGTTTCTTTCATATGAATATTTTATGCAGTTTTATCTAAGATTTTGGTAAAGGTGTTTTTGGTTTCATTTTATGGCAGCAAGACCAGTTTGAAGTAGCGTCATTCAATGAAATTGGATTTTTTAGATGGGGAGTGACAAGACTCCATATCTTACTCATGGGAACTACTTAAAATCTTGGATTTAAGGATTTAACACCAAAATCAAAGGCTTTCATTCATCCTAATTCACATCAAGGGATGGTTGAAAAAATTTCATCTTTTCTTATGTAGTTTTTCATAATGAAACGCTTTTAATCTCTTACCTAACTTTTCAATTACTCATGATGGAGCACAATTCTCCAAACATTCTCAACTACTTATTCATGGTGATCTCATCTTATCAATCCAACTCTTCTTCCCAAGATTTTTCAAAAACATCCAAATCACCCAATGGTTCAAAATCAGTTGTTACACAGTATAAACATTGTAGAATGGAGGTCCACTCATGAAGGGCTCTCTTTGGTCACAGAGGTTGTTTCTTTGTTTCAAACGGGTTTCCAATACATCTATTGGTTATTAATTGTCATGTGATATGCAGGAAAACCCATTTTATGGTTGATCAAAGAAGAGTGGAAGGGAAAGTTGATGGGCTAGGCTAGATAAGAGCATTTCCTCCTCAACTGTTTATAATACCAAAGTGGATAAGAGAATTTCCTCCTCCTTGAATCTCATCATTAACATTATTTCATTTTGATAGGTAATGGTAAGTATCTTCTAGCATGTAGGGTGCATATATTATTATGTGTCACAATTGTTTACAAATGTCAACATTCTATTTATAACCTACTGACCAACTGAAACTGTACATGTTCACTTCTATCAAATGTATTTACTCATATTTATTTGTGACTTATTCTACTCCATGTACCCTTTCATTGATATAAGAAATACATTTTCACTTATAATTGGGTAATTAGCTCTGTAGGTTAGTAAATTTTCACATCAAAAATAGTACACATTTACTTCAAAAACAATGCTATTTAGAAGTGAACTTGAACTGATTATAGAATCAGTATACTAACCTAAAAAATCAGTATACTAACCAACCAAGTGAATTGATCATGTACTATTTCTATCAAATGAACACTTTAAATTATACAAGTGAACATGGACATGTTCACTTCATAAAATTTACTATTTATTAGTGAACATGAACTGATTACAGGATAAGTACAAAATCAGTATACTAAATGCTTATAGGAATTTATCCACATTGGTTCCCTTTAAATTTTCAATAATTATTCATCCATTTGTTTCTTACAAAAGTTACTAAATGCTTATAGGAATTTATCTGTAATGTCCATGAATCCAAGAGACGATGTGAAACATCATTGATTTTCACTACAAATGATATTTTAACATAGAAAGATTTCCAAAAGGGTATTCAAGTTAGTATAAGGAAAAGGTATGTATCTTTATACATTTTATGAAATTGTAGTCATGTTTTAATTTCATAAAACAATAATTTAATACATTTTATAAGTTTAATTATACTTTTAATTTCATTTTTTGATTTCTAAACTTTATTTAGGGAAACACTTCATATTCTATTGTTTTTTCTTTAATTCTTGAATTGAACATCAAGCCCCAAAGGAGTGAGTTCCAAAATTTTGTATATAATAACTCATGATCATCTAAATTGTTTCTAATTAGGGATGAAATAGCATATAAATATTTGATTGCTTCTTCAATAGAAATGTAATTCCACATTTTTATTACAATTGTTAGGGACCCAGTTCTAGGAACTACTTCAGTGCTATTGGGTTATTTTTACTACATTTTCCAAGAACCCATGCCGGAATTCTTCTCATATATGATCCAGGGTTACTTAGTGCCTGAATAAGCTCACCAAGTCCTCCAAACATAGTAATATCATTAGCATTGTCTATAGGTTCAATGAGTGTAAGTAGTTATTATAATATTCATTCCCTTCACTCAGGACTATGAGATTTTCATACCCTTATTCATTAATACAAATGTTTTTTTTCCATGTGAACAATTATTTATTTTAATATTTGTTAACAATAATCTTATGAGTTTTTCAGTATTTATTCCAATAGGTTTTATTCTCTTGATGGACTGGTTAAATGATTTTTAGGGAAGGTATTTTTTTAAAATGTCCATTTTTCATATTCATGTTATGCATGAAACATAGTTGGACACCCTATGTACTGTAAAACCAGCATTTCATTTTTAATGTTAAAAACCCATTATTATATGAATATTACTAGTCTATTTAGAATATTTGGGTTATGACTGTTCTCTATACTATGTAGATGCACACCGCATATGCTGCATATGAATATATCAAATCCAGCACATCCATTATCTATATCCATTATACAAACATGTCTCCCCCTCCATTAACCCCATTCTGTGCACATATATACTATTAGTATATTATTAACACAACTATTGATGGTTGGAATCCATTAACTTGAGTCTTAAATTATGGAAGGAAAATTGTCTTGTCTCCCTATTTCTTGAGAATTTCCAGGGGCTTGGTTCAATATCCCGATGTGTCAACTAAGGACAATATTGTTCAATCCCTAGATTTTCTACCTACATCAACTAGGGGGGATATCTACTCATATAAATTAATGCCCAATATAAGTTGGAGAGCACATTAAACCTTTGATAACCCAAAATCCTGAGTGAGGCTCGAGTGGGAGAGAGTTTGAAGTGAAATGAGCCACCCTCGAGGGAGCCCGGATTTAAAAACCATATTTTTAAGTGGCCGCACAGTTAGTACACAAAGTTTGGCAAACCGTGAGCTTATTGTGCCACGCCACTACCTCGAGAGTAGGGGTATACATGGTTTCCTCTCACGGTTTGGCAAACCATGTGCAAGACATGCAAAGCCTATTGTCTCCTCCCTCACGGTTTTCTGGAGAACCCGCATAGTTTCCCCTAACCTTGCTCAAACTGTGCTCCCTATGAAAATCCTCCAAACTTATTCAAAACCATTCCAATCTCTCCCAACCTATTCCCAACTCATTCTATGCACTTTAAACACTTCAAAAAAGCATAAATAAAGGCTTCATACCTCAAACAGGGGGTGCTATATGATTTTTCATTAAAAATATATTTAGGACTTTTCTGATAAGAAATTTCTTCTTCTTTGAACACTTTGGCCAGCTCAGTTTATTTTTTCACTAGTGAAAACAATGTATTATGGTTCTATTGTTTTTTAATTATGGTTTTCTTTGTTTCATATTGGTTTCAAAGGGGGTGGGGGCTTGGTGTAGGGAGGGGGATGGGTGTAGGGGGATGGGGGGTTGGGTGCAGGGCTAGGTACAGGTGGTACTGGGGGTGCAGGTGGTGTCCAAGAGGGGGGGCAGTGGGGGTGCATGTGGGGGGGGGGGTGGATAGTGGGGGTGAAGGTTGGGGGAGGGGGACTTGGGTGCAGGGGGTAGTGGGGGGTTGGGGGGCTGGGTGTAGGGGGATGGGGGCTGGGTTCAGGTGGTACTGGGGGTGCATGGGGGTGTCCAGGATGGGGCAGTGGGAGAGCAGATGGGTGGGGTGGACAGTGTGGGTTCAGTGGGGGGAGGGGGACCTGGGTGCAAGGGTTAGTGAGGGGGGCTGGGGGTGGGTGCAGGGGGGATTGGGGGCTGGGTGCAGGGGGTGTCTAGGAGGGGGGCAGTGGGTGTGCAGGTGGGGGGGGGGGGTGGACAGTGGGGGTGCAGTGGGGGGGAGGGAGACCTGGGTGAAGGGGTAGTGAGGGGTATGAATGCAGGGGTGATGGGGGCTGGGTGCAGGGCTGGGTTCGGGTGGTACTGGGGGTACAGGGGGTGTCCAGGAGGGGGGTAGTGGGGTGCAGGTGGGGGGAGGACAGTGGGGGTGCAGTGGGTGGGAGTTGGACCTAGGTGTAGGGGGTAGTGAGGGGGATATGTGTAGTGGGTGGGGGTTGGGTGCAGGGCTGGGTGGACATGGTACTACGGGTGCATGGGGTACTGGGGGTGCAGGCAAGGGGGTTTGTCCAAGGGGGGAGGGAGGGGCTGCAGGGGGTCTGTCTAGCGAGGGGTCCAAGGGGGTGTCAAGGGGTGTGTGCAAGGGGGTTTTTCTAGAGGGGAGAGTGGGGGTCTGCAAAGGGGGAGGGGATGTGATGGGGGGGTCTGTCCAAGGGGGAAGGGAGGGTCTGCAGGGGGTCTGTCCATTGGGGTAGCTACTATTTCTAGGAAATGAATATATGCCCACAGTTTGAGAACCAGGGGTAAATATGCTGTTGTATAACCCTTTATACCCGCAGTTCTTAAACCTTGGGTAAATATGCTACTGCAGAACCCTCTATACCTACAGTTTTCTTAACCGTGGGTATCTAATTTCTACTGTAAAAATTTGTACCCACGGTTCTGTAAATCGTGGGCATAGATCTATACCCACAGTTTACCAGAACCATGGGTATGTTGAAATTTCAGTGGGATATACCCATGATTTCTGTAAAACCATGGGTATAGGGAAATACCAATGCCGTGGGAGCCCACAGTTCATAAAATCATGGGTATAGCCTATACCCACAGTTTAATGGGCTATACCCACGGTTTGAAACTGTGGCTATAGGGAACTTTTCCAGTAGTGTGTTTTATGAATACTTCTCTATAACATCAAGGTAAACCTTAGATCCCGACCATATACAATGTAACATGGAAATCCATTCACCCTTACCACTTCAATAATGTATATACTGAGAAGTTGATCCTTATAGAAGTCTTCCTTGATAACAATGAAGTATGATGACTATGTTAGGAGATCAACAACCTCCCATATAACATTAAACCCTTTAGATATTTTGGGGAATCCAAAAACATAATACATAGTAATGTTCTCTCATTTCCATTCTAGTATGTGTAATGTATGCAACAACCCATTAGATTTTTTTTCTTTTAGCCTTAACATGTTAGCACAGCAAGAAACAATATACAAGCTCTACGATATCTCTCTTCATGCCATCCAAATAAGTGTATTATTTCAAATATCTATACATCTTCATAAATCTAGTATGAATAGATAATGAATAACTATGAAA
Organism: Viscum album; assembly: GCA_963277665.1. Lineage (NCBI taxonomy): Eukaryota > Viridiplantae > Streptophyta > Magnoliopsida > Santalales > Viscaceae > Viscum > Viscum album. The sequence continues at coordinate 792,220,026 of OY728166.1, forward strand.
TTATATTAATAGATCCTTATTCAAACCCGATATGGAAGGAAAACTTACACGATTACTAGACCCCATCATCCCATCCTGATTCAGGTTAAACTCAAGAACATTTCTAACCATCTTTTGTAGGTCTAAATATTCCTTCTGCACCTCTTTAATCTTTACTTGGATAGAGGGTTGAAAATTTAATTGAGAAAGATAATATTTTCCCCTTCCATCATGATTTCTATATCTATCCTTTTTAAATCCATAAATACTGAGTATTTTTTTTATTTTCATTATGGAAAAGCTGGCATGATCCTTTAGAATCAAGGCATCAACCACCCAGTTCTCTTTCCTAGGGTGGTAATGTATTGATCGGTCATAATTTTTATCAACTTTAACCATCTTTCTGGATCATCTTCAACTCATTTTATGTGAATTTATATTTCAAATCTTTATTATCATTATATATACTACACATTTCTCTCTAATGGTGATGCCTCCAAATATTTAATGAAAAAATTACTGTGAATAACTCAAAATCATGAGTTGGGTATTTTTTATAATGGATATTCAACTGTAATGAAGTAAAAAAGATAACCATGGTATTCTACATAAGAACACATCCCATTCCATTCTTGTATGCATCATTATAGATTAAAAATACTTCACCACTATAGTGTAATATAAGCACAAGTGCACAGACCAATCTTCTCTTTATTTCCTTGAAATTTTCTCCACAATATTCTATCTGAAGGAACATGGAACCCTTTTGAGTTAACTAAGTCAGAGTATTCAATAGTTATAAAAACCCTTTTCTTTATTACACACATAAACATTATTTATTACATAAACTTCTACTTAATTCAACTCTGAGGATTGAGAGGTCTAGTGTATTGGGAAATTAGTAACATTACATAACAACTAAAAACATGAAATACAACATCTTTATCTCAAACTTCTTTGACATGACCAACTCATTTCTTCGTACTTAACACTGCATGGCATAACCTGAGGACATACATAAGAAAGGGGTAAGCTATAAATCCCAGTAAGGGAGTAAACAAGGAATAACATGAAGAATAAAATACATGTTAGGAAATAGTAATATCAATTTATAATAATAGAAACATGAACATAAATGCATGATATATCATGATTATCAAAACATGGAAATGTGGCAATGACATACAACATGATATTAGCTTGAGCAAAGGATCATTTCACATGGATTAGCATTAGTGAACCCTCATTGAACATGAATTTTCATGAGAAAACCCTCATTGAACATGGATTTTTATGTTTAAACCATCATTTTACATGATTTACTATGATACTAAACATTACCCAATGTATTGGAGTGCTATCAGGGTGCACCATTCATAAACATTTCATTTCATGCATAAATGTGCCACATGGATCATATAACATGGAATCATTCAAACTAATAAGTTATTCCATGATTAAGTAATGTGTAATAAAAACATTTAAGTGCCATTAAATAATTATATGTTCCAAAATTTGAATACCCTTTATAGTGAAATGGGAATGGTATTCACTATATGGTGATTTTGGTTTGGAAAATTGTGGTGCAATATCAGAAGCATAATGTCATCATATGGAAAATCATATGTTGGTTTGATGAGATAGAAATGGTTCTCTAACCATTTATACATGAAATATATATTAATTTTATCATGTAACATAATATCCCAACACGTTAAATGGAATTTAGATGCATAATGTGAGAGAAATACGTTAATGGAAATAAGAAGAGAGAAATCCCTTACAAAATTTCGGCACGGTAACAGGAGTACACGGAAAGAATTAATGAGAGATAAAGTGGTATATAATCATTCAAACATAATTAGGGTAGAATGGGGAGGTTATAAATCATACCTTGTCATTTTTAATTGAAATCAAAATGGTATTACAACATAAAGATACTTGGATAAAAATGAGAAAGGAAGGAATCCCTTACTCGAGTGTGTGACTTCAAGAGCTTGAAGAGGAGATTATTGGGATTTTAGGGTGAATTTTGAGGATAAAAGAGAGGGTAGGGTAGATTAAGGACGTGATCCAGGGATTTTTAGGGAAGAAAAGTGGGAGCTTGGGTGGTTTTATATAGGAAATGAGAGGGGAATTCATTAATATTCCACAAACTTATGTTTTGGAATCTATATAATTTAATATTAAAAACCACAAACCATCCCATGGTTTTTGAAAATGGATTTTGAAAAAGTATAGTATAAAACATTATATTATAATTCCAATGGCCCAACATATTAAAATATTATCCTTGCTTAGGTGAAGGTGAGTCACACTCTCAAGGAAATCATTTTAAAATGTTAAAATATTTTATAAGCCTTAGAAGGTCCGCTAAGGAAGTATAAATTTTATTAAAATCACATTATTTTAAAGCAAAAATATACATTGGATGAATACCCATTTTATATTATTTTATTACATCACTATTGGGTTATTATGATGTCATAAAACACATTATATATTTATACAGTATTTAATTTTTACCAAATAATTTGATTATCTAAGAAAATTATTAAAAATTCACCATTGTATAATTTCTATGTCCTGATTACAAGATTAAAATTAATTTTATATAAATAATTTTCAAAATTTGTGAATTTTCACTTTTAAAATAAAAACTGCCATTTATTGAAAATTGACAGGTTTTGAAAAAACAGTTTACAAACCCTAATAAAAGTTACATTTGACTTTATAAAAATTACATAATCATTTATATTTAATAAAAAATATATAAAAATAATGTTTTATTAAAATATTATTTATTCTAAAAATTCGTTAATTCATCAAAAAAATCTTTAATTAAAAATAAAATTTCAGTTTTACCATATAAAAATATAATTCTTATCAAACTTAATACTTAATCATTTACAGAGTAAAAACAATATGGAATAAATATAATAATCACCTAAAATTAAAAGGATTGTTCTTATAACACTATTATAGTAAAGTTATTAGTAAAACTATATTTTAATATAATAATATATATATTTCTAAAAAGTACCACCTTACACGAAAAATCAATTTATCTAACTCATTATATTTTTAAGAAAAACTATTCTCATAAAGGAATTGATGGAATAAGAGTTTTATTTATAAAAAGGGATTACATAATAAGTAACTAATACCTTAATACATAACCCGTTATAACACCAACATAATTCCTAAGGATAAGGTGTGCGATGGTGACAGACTCTTGGGGTGGCTCAGATAACATTTCTCGGGTGGTAATATCTGTTAACTTGAACTTCTCCTGTAGGAAATTATGTTCCAGATTAATGTGTTAAAGCTCGACTTGGGGTTATTCAAGGTAAAATCCCATGGATGCTACCTCCTTTCTGTGCTCCGATAAATGAGATTCATACGTCTCGAGTCTACTGGACAAGGTAATCCTCTCCTTTGTCTGTGTAGAAAGGATTCTTTTTAAAAACCTTAAATTTATATCAATCCTGTGATCACTTTTCAATGGCTATATTATCAACGGTAATGATAATTAATGGTCATTTAAACCCAATAGTAATTAATAGAATAAAAAATGGAGCATGTGTTTTCTATAAGACATTAAAAGAAAGTGAATTTTATTCATAAATGATCGAGTCATTACAACAATCCCCCCTTAAGAAATTTCACCCTCTATATTTCTTTTTCCCACACTAAAATAGATGAGGTTACCTCTGCCTCATCACTTAGTCTGCTTCAAACATTGCTTCTTTAAACTTTCGGTTTCTCCACAACATTTTGATGAGGGAAATTGTTGTATTTTGGTGAACTTTTTCCCTACGATATAACATCATCACTAGCCTCTCTTCATAGGAGAGGTCATTCTACAATAGTACCACCCTTGTATTGAGTACATGTGATGGGTTATGTATGTACATTCTCAAGAGTGGTACATGGAATACATTATGTACTTGAGATAGGTTTGGTGGGAGTGCTAGTCTATAGGCCACTTCAATAATTCTATCAAGGATTTAAAAAGGGATTATGTAGCTTGGACTAAGCTTTCCCTTCTTCCCGAATCACATTACTCGCTTCCACAGTGATCTGCGGAAGAATACCATGTCTACGACATCAAATACTAGGTATCATCGACGATTTTCATCATATCTCTCTTGTCGACTCTAAGTAGCTTTAATGTGATGCTGAATGTTCTTAACCTTCTCCACTATTTCTCTGGTGATTTCTATACCAAGATGTTTTCTCTCCCCAAATTTATCACAACATGTCAGTGTTCGGCACCTCTTCCCATAAAGGACTTCATAAGGAGCCATTTGGATGCTTGAGTAGAAACTGTTGGTGTAAGAGAACTCAACCAGAATAACATGTTGGTCCCATCCTCCTTTGAAGTCCATTGAGAAAGCTCTCAACTTTTCCTCAATTATTTGGATAGTTCTCTCATATTATCCATCAGTTTTGGGATGGTATGTTTTACTGATGTTTAGCTCAGTATTTGGAGCATATTGGAGACTCTTCTAGAACATAGAGGTGAATCTTAGATCTCAATTAGATACGATCTATAGTGGTACACCTTTCATCCCTACCACTTATCTAATGTATATTCATTCCAGTTGATCTAATGATAAATCCTCTCAAATTGTAATTAAGTGTTCGGTCTTTTTCAGACGATCCACAACAACCCAGATCGCATTGTTTTCTTTAGATTTCTTTGGATGTCTGGTGAAAAAGTCTCTGGTGATGTTTTCCCATTTCCATATTGGTATGGGTAATGGTTTCGTCATCCCCTTATACTTATGCCTCTCATCCTTCACTTGTGGACATACCAGGAACTTTTATGTATACATCGCAATATCCTTCTTCATTTTATCCAACCAATAATTCTCTCGGAGATTTTGATACATCTTTGAGTTTCATGGATGAATGGAGAAATTCGAACTATGTGCATCTTCCAAAAGTACTTTCTTCGACTCTAGTTTTTATGGAACGCATATTCTTGACCCAAATATCATAATTCCTTCTTCATTCACATTGAATTCATAAGATTTCCCTTTTCTAATAGTTTCCACTCTCTTCTGAATTCCCATATCATCCTTTTGAATATCCTTTAATCTTTCTTAAATAGATGGTTGAGAAATCATTTGTGAAATGATTTATAATCCTCCTTTTCAACTCCTTGAATCTCTCTTCGCATTCATCACTCCAATAAAACTTGACTCCCTTCTAAGTTTTCATGGTAATAGAGTTTTAAAATCATGAGAAATATCTCAAAAATCGGCGATAATATCCAGCTAACCCAAGGAATCTATGGATATCCATCAAAGGTTTTGGCCTCATACATCCGTCAATTGAATTTTTCTTGGAGGGATCCACAGAAATCCAATTTTTTATGATGATATTACCCAAGAATGAGACTTTCTTCAACCAGAACTTACACTTTTTTTAATTTTCATAGATATTATTCTTTCACAAGGTCTCCAATATAGTGTCCAGATGCTTCACATGATCCTCCTTGGTTTTGGAGTGTATTATAATATCTTCTATAAATACTAACACTAATTGGTGAGGAAATATATAAGGACTCTATTCATTAATACCATGAATATTATTAGAGTATTAGTGAGTCCAAAAGGAATTACTTTTAATTAATAGTTCCTATACCTTGTATGAAAAGTAGCCATGGATATATCCTCTATATTCACCCTTACTTGGTAATATCCTGACCACAGATCCACCTTGTAGAAGTATTATTCACCACTTAGCTGATTGAACAAGTCATAAATTCCTAGAAAAGGATAATTGTTCTTTATCCTGATTTTTTTTGAACTCACGATAATCAATACAAAGGTGCATTGACCTATCTATATTCTTGATGAAGAGGACGGGTGCACCACATGGTGAAGCACTTGGTTGTATAAACCCTTTATCTATATTCTTCTATAGTTGTTTCTTTAGCTCCTCAAGCTCCAAAATAAACATTATATACAGAGTCTTGGATATTATCAATTCTCCAGGTATGGTATCAATAGAGAATTCAACATCTCTTCTAGGAGGAAGACCAAGAAACTCCTCGGGAAACACATCCGCGAATTCCTTCACAATAGGAATGTCTTTGAGGATGGTTCCTTCCTTAGACACAATAATCTGAGAAAGATATTCATGCTCATAGGGTAGTAATATCCATGATTGAGGTGATGATGCTAAAGAAGATTCCTCCTCATCCTTGTTCTTGTATAGAATAGAGGGTCGATTTTCCATATGGAGAGCGATTTCCATATCACAGTAATTTATGTTGGCTCTATATAGGGAAATCCAATCCATGTTAATAAATTCATCAAATTATAATAGAGGGAGTATGACAAGGTTTTATGAGAAGTTAAATCCACAAATTGTGATAGGTTAGGTGTTATATTCATGGGTTGAAAAAATTTCCACATTTTCCATTCTTACCGATATCTCTACTTCCAAGATTTGTGGTGGTGTTTGGATTGATCTACTATACTTTTAGGATATAAAAGAATGTGTAAAACCATAATCAAAATGTATATTTTCTATTTTTGAATGAATGAATAACATACATGTCACCAATTAGTTGTCGGGATTCTCCTTAGCGGTAGTGATGGAAAAATCTCATCATTACTACCTTGAAGTTTGTTGGTTGCCTCTGAAAACCCTTAACTTAGGGAACTGGTTTTAAAAGTTCCCTGCTTCTTGGAATTTGTAGTAATGAAAAATGGATTGAGGGTCAAATGAATCATTCCACTCCTCTATCGTAGTATTGGGTTTTTCATGTTAGAAATTAATGCCAATGTACCCTTATCTTCCACACTTAAATCATTTCCTTATCCCCTTTAGGTAATTTCTGGGGTTCTTCTTTCCGCAGCTTTGGTAAGTGGGGTGATGTAATTTCATAGAACTATTGGATTTATCTATCAAACCGCAAGAATTAAATTCCACTTTTCACTTCTTAACCCTCTAATAGCCATGATATTTTTCAATATAAATTTTGACTTTGAGGGCACATCATACAATTTCCTAATATCTATCAAAGTCATGGAGCGCTAGGCCTTTATGTGGGATTGGTTTTCTCCAACCAAAGAATCGGTCAACCTTGCATTTAGAGGTAACATCAAAGAAGGATTCATATTGTAAAATCCTTGTGGTGTTTTCCTCATACACTCCTATTGATTCATCATCTTTTTTCTTGAGGTAATAGAAGTCCCATTCCATCTTAAGATTTAGGGTGTGAGGAAAATATTTATAGAAAAACATATTCTATAAATATTTCTATTTCAACACCTCGATATCTTCCTCATGATTCGTATTTTTGATCAATATTCATCTTGGATCATCTTTACCCTCCATATAATAATCATACAGAAGAACCTTCTCTTTTTCTATACATTGAAGGGTGGATAAGATCTTCTCAATGCAACTGGTCTATTGTTCGGCGATTGAGCGATCAGATGATCCATTGAAAGTAGGAGGACTTTGTATCATAAAGCTCTTGATTATGGAATGTTCTTTCTTGGGTGGGGGGGGTGGATGTTCATCTTGACCCATGTTTCTATTAAACACTTGAGTTAACTGAGATATTATTGTGAAAAAGTTTGAAATTCCCACTCCCATCGGATTGGGAATCTCATTAGAATAGTCATCACATTGATCTTCTCACTAGTTGTTAGCATGAGTCCTCTAATTACCGGACATTGGAAAGAATAAAAGGAAAGTTAGCAATAATTATTTTAAACTATTTAACACATAAAGGGGAATCCATTGACAAAAATGAAAAACCTATAAATTAAATTTATTTTTTTAACTTATGAATTTAAAGGCTTCAATCTATGTTATCCATGATCTACATCCCTACATATATTCAAAGGGGGATTATTTTCATTCCCTTAATAATGGTTTATACTAAGATTATGAATTTACCAAAGAATATCCCCCGGGAGTGTCGAACCAAGAGTGAATCAGGGCCAATTTTAGTGCACTACTTCTTGTTCGAGTCTAGCTCAAAGCATTGTTTTTGGGTTTTACCCCTTGATACATCAATTCCAGAGAAACCTATACTTGTTTGTATACATACAGGGATGTATTTTCTTTATAAACCACTTACACTATACTCACAAAAAATTTGGGGACTATTTTCTTTTACTCTCTCTTATCCCTAAGCCATTCACTATAGTTTTATATCCCTAATCCCACAAATAACTAAACATGTCCTCTAGTACCAACTATAACAACCCTCCTCTTTATTGCACAATTAAACATGATTTATTACAAAAACTTATACTTAAGACAACCCCGAGGATTGAGATGTCTATTGTAAAGGAAAATTAGGAACATTACATAACAACTTAAAACACGAAATAAAACATCTTTTTTTCAAACTTCTTTGTCATAACCAACTCATTCTTCCATAATTAACACTAAATGGGATAACCTGAGGACATTCATAAGAAAGGGAGGAGCTATAAAGCCCAGTAAGGGAGTAAATAAAGAATAACATTAAGAATACAATACATTTTAGGAAATAGTAATATCAATAGAGAATAAGATAAACATGAATTTAAATTCTTGTTATAACATGATCATCATAACATGAAAATGTGGCAATGACGTATAACAAGATATTAGCATGATCCAAGGCTCATTGCACATGGATTATCATGAGTAAACCCTCATTTAACATGAATTTTCATGATTAAAACCTCATTAAACATGGATTATCATGATTAAACTCTTATTGCACAAGGTGTATCATGATACTAAACATTACCCAATGCACTGGAGCGCTATCTGGGCACACCATTCATAAACATTTCATTTCTTGCATAAGTGTGATACATGGATCATATAACATGGAATCATTCAACATCATAAGTTATTACTTGATTAATGAATGTAGAATAAATAAATTTAGTTACCATTAAATAAGTATATGTACATAAATTTTAATACCCTTGATAGACAAATGGGTATGGTATTCACTACACGATGATCCTATCTTGGAAAATCACGTTGCAATTTCGGCTGCATAACGTCGTCATATGGAAATTCATAAGTTAGTTTGATGAGAAAGAAAGGGGTATATCATAATTTATACATGAAATAGATAGTAAGTTGATTATGAAACATAATATCCCAACATATTAAATGGAATTTGGATGCATAATATGGGATAAATACATGAATGTAAATAAGAAGAGAGAAATCCCTTACGGAATTTTGGAATGGTAATGGGTGTACATGAAAGGAATTAATGAGAGAGAAAGTTTTATATAATCATTAAAACATAAGGAGGTAGGTATGGGGGAGGTTTAAAATTACACCCCAAAATTTTAAATTGAAATTAAAAGGGTATTACAACATAATGACACTTGGATAAAAATGAGAAAGGAAGGAAACCCTAACTTGGGTGTGTGACTTCATGAGCATGAAGAGGGGCTTCTTGAGAGCTTGGGGAACCTTAAAAGGATTATAGAGAGGGTAGGTCATATTAGAGACATGATATGAGTATTTTTATTGAAGTGAAGTGGGATTTTGGGTGGGTTTATATAGAAAGTAAGAGGGGAATTCTTTAATATTCCACAAACATAGGTTTTGGAATCCATATAATTAAATATTCAAACCCAAAAACCTCCCCATGGTTTTTACCCATGATTTTTTCCAAAGTTTATTTGAAAAAATTATTTTTTTAGTCCAATGTCCAAACATATTAAAATTTTAGCCTTTCTTATTTGGAGGTGAGTCACACGCATAAGGAAATCATTTTAAACTGTTAAAATATTTTATAAGGCTTGGGGGGTCCACTAAGACATTATAAAATCAATAAAAATATAATTATTTTAAAGTTAAAACATTTATTTTCAGAATATATATTTTATTTTATTTTATTACATCACTTTTGGTTCGTTATAATGTCATAGAACACATTATATATTTATACGGTATTTAATTTTTACCCAAAATTCGATTGTCTCAGAAAATTATGAAAAATTCACTGTTGGATAATTTTGACATCCTGATTCCAAAAATATCATTAATTTTATATAAATATTTTTCTAAAAATTTAAATTTTCACTTTTAAAATAATAACTGTCATTTATTGAAAATTTACTCCTTTTGAAAACAAAAACAGTTTCAAAACCTTGAAAAAGGTTAAATTTGACTTCATAAAAATTATATGATAATTTATATTTAGTAAAAATTATATAATAATAATATTTTATTAAAATATTATTTATTCAAAAAAATCATTAATTCATCCAAATAAATTATTTCATTAAAAATACAATTTCATTTTTAGCGTATAAAAATAAAATTCTTCTCAAACGGAATACTTAATCATTTACAGAGTAAAAACAATAAGTAATAAATATAATCATTACTTATAATTTAAAATAGTGTTCTTATAACACTATTATAACATTATTACTAATCAAATCGTAGTCTAATATAATAATTTATTTATTTATAAAAAGTACCATTTTACCTGAAAAATCAATTTATCTAATTCATTATATTTTTACGAAAAACTATTCTCAAAAAGTAATTGATGGAATAAGACATAAATTTATAAGAATGGATTACAAAATAAGAAACTAATACCTTATTACATAACCCCTTATAACACTTGAATAAGACCTAAGGGTAAGGTGTGAGATGTTGACAGACTCTTGGGGCGACTCAGATAACATCGCTCGGGTGGTAATCTCTCTTAACTTGAACTCAACCATTGGAAATTTCGTTCAAGCTTAACATGTTGAAGCTAGGTTTGGGATTTGTCAAAGGTAGAATCCCAATGATGCTACCTCCTTTACGTGCTTCGACAAATGAGCTTCATATGTTTAGAGTCTACTGGATGAGGCCATCCTCTCCTTTGTCTGTGTGAAAATGATTCATTTTAAAAACCTTAAATTTATATCAATCACGTTATCACTTTTCAATTTCTATAATATCAACGGTAATGATACTTAACATTCATTTAAATCCAATAATAAAAAAATAAAAAAAATTAGTGCATGTGTTTTCTATAATACTTTAAAATGAATGGAATTTTATTCAAAAATGATCGGGTCGTTACAATAGTAATGAGAAATTATCCATAGACTATCAATAATATCCATATAATCCACAAAAACAATAGATCTTAGTCACCATGGTTGGTTTATTCCAACATTAAATATTTTCTATATTTGATTGATCTACTTCTATACCATCTATTGAGAATATGAGGCCCAAAAATGAAGCCTTTGGCAGCAAAAATTCACACAATGTAAATTTTTCTTACAAATTCTCCTTCCTTAGGGTATTTATTGAAATTCTAATGTGGTCCTCATGCTATTAATTTCTCATTTAATAGATAATAATATCATATATACAGGCTACTAAAAACTAATCAAGATAATATCTAAATACTTTATTCATCAAATCCATGAATATAGAAAGGGAATTAGTAAGACCAAAAGGAATCAATATATATTCATTGTATCCATATCTTTTATATAATTCTTTCTTAGGTATATCCTCTATCTTGACCCACAATTGATGATATCTAGAATAAATTTCAGCCTTGTAAAAATATTGAGCTTTATACATTTGATCAAACAAGTCATCAATATGACCAAGGGGATACTTGTTCATGATTTTGATCTTGTCCAACTCCTAATAATCAATGCAGAGTCTCATCAATCTATCTTTCTTTTTCATAAAGAGTATATGTGTACCATAAGTTGAAACACTTTTCCAAATGAATCCCTTATCAAGGTTTTCTTGGATTTTCTTCTTCAAATTATGAAACTCAATTGGGTTAATTCTAAAGGGTGTCTTTGAAATTTTTATGGAACCAGATATGACTTATATCGATAAATAAACTTCACCTTTCTGTGGAAGGCTAGGAAAATTTTTCATGGAAACATACAAAAATTACCAAAAAAATAGGTATATCAACGCTCTATTGTTTCTCTCTAACCATTTTAGAAAAACATGCATTTTGAATGGGAATTAAGACACATACATTGGATGTAATCCCCCTATGAAGTTCATACACATCATCACATTAATAGAATATCATAGGGTAGTTTGAAATATCAAACATAACATCCTTTCCCTGAAAATTGAGGTGGGATTTATGTAGAGAAATTCAATACATTCCTAAGATGACATTAAATTCATCTTGGGGAAGAATGACAATAATTTTAGGAATTACATTCCCACAATTTCCAACTGGAGAGGAATCATAGACATGAGATGCAATCATCATACCATTAAGGGTTTTTACTCCTAATTACGCATCTAATAATTTTCTGGGAATCTTAATACCCTTACCAAATTAATTAGATATTAAAGAGTGGGTAGATCTATAATCAAATAATACACTATTAGTTATATAGTAGATGGTAAGTGTACCTTTCACCACATTGTTATCTCAGTACTCATCAGAAATAGTGATCGCCTGAGATTTCCCCTTGTACCTTGGTTTAATAGGTTTCTGATACCGATCATCATCACCAAACCATGGGTTTGGTCACTTGTTAACATAATTCCCATACACTTTACATATGATGAATTTAAGTGTGGGAGGGACATTCTGTATAGATTTTCCTCAATTTTCATTATTGGATATCTTCTTCCCATAATTTTATTAATCTATTTCCTGATATCCTTACCTTACACACTTAAAACACTTAGTAAACCCCATATGATAATTCCCTCCATCCTTCTTTACACACTAGGAACATAAAGGAAGTCTCATATTCTTATTTCCATTGTTTTTATTTTTTCCATTAAACTCCATATTCTTTTTCTTATTAAAATCCTGATAGTGATACATAACTCTAACCACCATTTCAAATTTTATTGAAAAAATCACAACATATTCATACCTTTTAAAGTCTCTTATCTCCAATTCCCTTATGATACTTTTATTTGATCCACTAAAGAACATATAGTATTAACTTTCTGGTTGGATGATAATACCAAAAGTGTAACTCATGAGTCTTGTGAAATTATTCTCATATGTACTAATGGATTCATCATCATTTTACTTTCACTCAAGGTAATCATTTTCTGTATTCATATAAAGAACATGAGGAAAGTAATTATTAAATAATAAGTTCTTGAAATCATCCAAATCTATGGATTAGATTTTATCTTTCATCGTCATATTCTTGGTCAGAGTCTACCATGGGTCTACTTCAACTTCTAATGGATAAATATCTAGAATGACTTTTTCATGCACTGAAAACTAGAGCATGGAGAATATGTTTTCAGTGGTACTGATTCAATGTTCAATGACAATTGGATTAGAAGACCCACTTAAAGAAGTTATCCATTGCATCATGAAGGAATCAACAGAACTTTGTTCCTTCCTTTTCTCATTTGTAATCTTAGCATAAATCATAGCTTTTCAAATTTGTGTGATCATAACAAATAGGTTTTTTCTTCCATCTCCCATATCATATGAATTCCTAGGTGAACTATCATTTCATTTTCTATCACAATCACCATTAACAAGGTTCCTTCAGGTTCTATCCACTGACTAAAACCAAAAATCATAGAGTAAGAAACAATTATCATAGATAGGAACCACATAATCATGAAATCCCATATATTGGATGTTTAAATTATGACACATTCCATAATATAAGACACCCTAGTTTTATATTATGTTATTCATAGGATAATTATTTATAAAACCTTTTTGATGGTTTGTGAAGAGTTTTTTAATTCCCAAATGTATCCCCCTAGAGTGCCAAACTAGGTGTGCATTAAGGATCATTTTCATGTACTAGGTTATACTATAGTTAATCCCGATGCACCTTTTCTGAGTTTTTACTCTTAGGTACATCAGTGAAATAAAAAAGTCCAATTGTGGTATCCAGACATGGATGTATTTCTAGGAAACCACTTTCACTATCCTTTCTAAAAATAAAAGACATTTTACCGTACTTTTTTTTATCCTTATACTTATCTAAAGACATATCCTTAGAGTTATCAATAATGTTTTATCATCCTAGTTTCCAAAGGTTAACTAAACTTTTTCTCTGAGAGAAACTATAGTGACCCTCACTTTTTATACATTAAAATTTCATCACTTTTTTGAAATTCTGAATACATTACACAAAAAGATGCACAAAGACCGTATTGGCCTAATTCCTTTAGAAATATGGAAATATAATAACTAGTACATAAGTGATCTGCATTATCTCCCATTAGGTTCTTCATGACTAGAAAAACCCTTCTTAGAAACACCATACTTAATATATATCATTATAACTTGAGGAAGGAAAGATAAAAAGTGTTGACCTCAGATGGTAAATAAGGGTAAAAAAGGCAGACATATAACCATAAGCTTGAGAAAATGATTTTTATAATGTGGTCATAACATTATAAGATCATACACTACATATAAAAGATCATAAACACAAATCATGAAATAAATATTGGCAATTCATAAGACATTAATCATAAGGGAATGAAGAAAATAATCCATGAAAGAATAATATAGGAGTAAGACATGGAATTATGGCATACACATAATAATGTAATGTCATTCCATATAAGTAAATATGAAATTATAGAACTTATCATGGAACTTCATGGGCACTACACCTATTATAATGACCTGAACTTTTCAAATGTTAATTTTTTCCTTAAAATGTGTGTTATAAAATTTTGTACTCAAAAACACTATATCCCATTAATAATTAAGTAAGTATGTTATAATGTGACCATAGGGTTTCAAACCTTTTATGACTATTGGTAAATTATTATCATTGGTCAATATGATTTTTGGTCAATATGATCATTTAAAACTATACTTTTAAAGTTATGATTATTATTTATAAATAGATATGATAATGGTTAATTAATGCAGAAGAATATTCGATGGATTCATCTAGTAGAATCATGGCCTATGAAGCCCATTTGTTGGAGAATGGGAAAGATATGACATCACTAGGATTTTACGTTGACCAATCCCAATCTGAGCTTCAAAGCATTGGCCAAGAATGAAAACATCTATGGGAGAAGGTAAAGTTAGTGTAAATTACCACTCGGGAGATGTTATCTGAGCCACTCCAAGAGTCTATCACCATCACACACCGTACCCTTAGGTGGTATGTGGGTTTTGTAAGGGGTTGTGTTTTGAGGTCCTAGTAACTTAAAATTTTATCCCTTTGTTTAAATAAAATTTGTATTTCATCATTTCCATTTTAAGAAGATTTTTTCTGAAAAATTGAGATGGAATTCAATAAATTTATTTTTTTATAATTTTTTTTCTTTTCATGGAGATATAAATTGTTATATTAAACTTAGGTTTTATCAATATTTATAATATTGAAATATTATTATCAAAACACTCTAATTTAATTACAAATGATAAAATAATTTTATTTTTTCTTATGTGGAAAATTTTACTATGCATTTTTTATTTGCTATTGTTTTTAATAAATAAGTATCTTCATTGTCAAAAGTAAAATTTATTATATTTATATAATTATAATGATAAAAAATGTCTTTTTTGAAATTAATATTTCTATAATAGGTTATAGATAATTTATGATAATTTTATAAAATACTTTAGTCTTTCTAGAATAGTAAAAATATAGTTTGGGTTTTTTAGTATGTTTAATGACATCATAGCTATGTCATAATGATATAAGTAGTAATAAAAAATATTTTTCACCTATTTTGTATTAAAATAATTTAATTTGTGTCCAAATTTTCTAATACCATGGGAAAATATCATTGTAAAGCCCATGGTTTTTCAAATACCACTACTGAGGTGTCTAGGGAAATTAATAAAACAACTCCCTCACTTTTTATATAAATACCCATGCATTTCGTCATTTAATTTCATTAAAAATTAATCTTATATGAATCTATAATATTTTTACCACCCATGTAGTCATCCTAAGGTGTTCTCAATATCTCAATGTCCCTATATTTGAGTTTTAGGAGTCCCTCTTCAAAGTAAGGGAAATCTCAAATTATCTTTTCCTTTCAAGTTCTCTTTTTATATGGTATGTCTTTAAAATTTCAATACCATATTATTATTTAAATTTAATTCTATACATTATATTTATTTAGAGTCTTTTATGAATTATATACCCATGTACCATCTCTTTTTAATGTTTTATATAACTGTGTTTTATACCTGTTTTACTGCCATATTTTCTTCACAATACCTCGCTCTCTTTCTCAAGAAATTATTTTATTTTATTTATATTAATACCCAATACAATTTATTTTATATGGGTATTCACCAATACATAAAAATTATTTGTTTTATTTTAGATTTTACATACATAAAACCCTTATTCCCTTTCCATGGGTTATAAATGACACAATGATCATGTTTTTAGGCACTTTTTAATAACACCATGATATTGATATGAAGCCCATATATTTTATTCTATGTGACCTTTTTATGAGTTGTTTTAGTATGATATACTTCTCTTAAATTAATTAATTTATATGAAGTGTGTTCCCTAATATATCTCCAATTCATTGGGTAAGGAATTTAATCTCCAGATATGACAAGTTTTATGATACCTTTGTGAAAAACCTTGGGAATGTTTATGAAACCTCATTGATAAAAATTGGTGATATGATTATGAATGAATCAATTAAATTTTGTAGAAAAATTTACATGTTATGAATCATGTTATTTTTATTATTTTATGCCTCTTTTTCAATTGATCATGCCTTTATGTATGTCATCAAGTTCTTATTAATATTCCTCAAGATCACAAGTAAATTGTTTCAGTTGTTTCCCTTACTGGGCCTTATGCTCCCATTTTCCATTGATGTATGTCCCCAGGTTATGAGATATAATAAATGTACTTATAATGAACCTTTAATAAAACATTCAAGTGGAATAAAATAATGTTTTATGTTTTCATGTATTATGTACATTTCTTCCAAGACACTAAACTTTAAAAGATCTAATATTTATAAAATGGAATGAAAAGTTATGTAATAAAAAGGAGGGATGCTATAGTTGGTACCAATGGATGGTTTGGTTATTTTTGGAAAATTAGGATTTGAAAACATTAGGAAGAACCATAGGAAAAATTGTAATAATAGTAAAACTTCCTTCTATTTTGGTGAAATATTAATTAAGTGGTTTCAAAACAAATAAATTAATGCATGTATAAGAACAAAAGGATGTAGCTATGGCACAGATGTATCTAGGGGTAAAACATGAAAAGAACACATTGAGCTAAACTCAAATAGGAACTGGTTCATGAAAATTGACCTTACTTCACTCATAGTTTGACACTCCCTTGGTATATGTTTGGTTAATCATAATCTTTTTAAGAACCATTATGGAGAATTTATAAAAAAATTAATTGTTTTTAATTAATAACATGTTTAAGAATAATTGTATATGACATAAAAATTCCCTTGTAATAATAAGATTATAAAGTGAAACATGTTTCTCATTATGGTTTTCTTATTTTATAAAATTACAGGAAATACGAGAAATTTCGTTAATGGTAAGCATAATGGATCATGCACTGATAGTATTTAGATGTAATTCTCAATAGAAAAGTTCACAATAATGATGAATCAAATGACTCAAGTTATGAGAAATAGCTTGAATGATGTTGAGAGACCATATTCATCATGAAGGTAACAACTTTCTATTGATTCCATGGATCAATGACCGCCAAATTTTAGTGGATCTACAGACCCATTGATTGCGAAATATTGGATAAGCTTAGTAGAAAAGATCTTTTCCATATTTCATTGGTCAAAACAAGAGAAAGTCGCACTGGTTATGTACCAGTTAGAGGTATAAGAAGATCAGTGGTGGTAATGGATTAAATACATGAGGCCAAGAAGGGATATTGATGTTATGGTGTGGGAATAAATTTTTTTAATATTTTTTAATAAGTATTTCCCCCATTGAATGTGAATAAAAATTGACAAATAATTACTAAAACTGAAATAGAAAGATAATGAATAAATTAGAATCTATAAGATGAACTTCAAATGACTTTCTCGCTACACCTCTATAATTTTCATGGATCTTAATGGAAAGGTTGATATATTATTCTGTGCACTAGGACCTCATCTATAGAATAATCATTCCAACCATGACTATAAAAACTATGAGGAGAATGTAAGAAGTGCTGCGAAATTTGAGCTATTTTTTTTTGATACGTAGTGGTCTCGCAAATAAAATAAAAATAATTGATCTTTGGATCTAAAAATAGAGAGGATATTTTACAATGGTAGAGGAGGAAATCAATTGGAACTTTCCACATTAAAAAAATGATGGAAGAAGCATTTGGGGAACTTTATTCTTGAGAGCGGGAAGTGTTAGAAGTGTGGAAGAGATGGTAAAATTGCTCAGAACTATCACAGTGAAGTGAAAACTCAACTTCTGAATAGAGAAAATAAAGGGAACATAGTGCAATATTATCATGAGGTCCAATTCTTCAAGTGTGGATAAATGGCCCACTTTTCCAATCACTTTCTAGATCCAAGGGTAGTAGAGGGGAATCACCATAAACCTTCGCATAGGCCAAGGGAGCAAGACCATTATTTTCTATCACGGTGGCTGAATTTGGATCTCCAAATGATGTGGTGGAAGGTAATATCATTTTTCATTTAAAGATATCAAGAACTTTGTTTGATTCGAGTTCAACCCATTCCTTTATTTCCTTCATGTTTGCAAAGAATATAGAATCAAACCCTAAACATATAGAAGTAGAATTTAAATTCAAGACTATTGAAGGTATTATCCATGCATCAACAGTGTATAGAAACTTTAGAATTTAATTTGGTGACAATAAACTAATTGAAAATCTATTATTCATTCCCATGATTGAATTAGAAATTATACTAGGGATGGACTAGATCTCAAAGTATAATACTCAGATAAATTGTAGAATCAAGTAAATCTCAGTAGTCTTGAATATAAATCCTATATTTTTCTTCAAAGAAGGTATATCTCAACCTGATCTTTTTCTAGAAGCACCATTATTAGCCTTATTTATGGATATGATTGCTGAAGATGAATAAGGAAATTAAAGTATACAAATAGATAACTTAGTCATCATTCAGAAACACATTTATGTATTTCAAAAGGAGTTACCTCGACCTCCCATAGAAAGAGAGGTAGAGTTATCCATTTAACTCATGTTTGATTCCAATATTATTTCAAAGACCCCATATAGAAAAAAAAATGTGGATCTAGATGAATTAATGAAACATCTATAATATCTTTTTGAGAAGGGGTTTATCAACCAAGTGTGTCTCCTTGGGGACAACCTATTCTATTTGTGAAGAATAAGGATGGTTTAATTTAGTTATCCATTGATTATTGATAACTTAATAGGATCAAAGTAAATATCAAATACCCTCTTCCAAGGATTGATGATTTGTTTGACTAGCTTTATGGGGATCAATTTTTCCCAATGATTTATCTTCGATCTGATTATAATCAATTGAGGGTGTAGAATGAAGATGTTCTAAAGACCACCTTCCAAACAATATATGGGAATTATGATTTTGTTGTTATTCCCTTCAACTAAACTAATTATCCTACAATTTTTATGGATTTTATGAATATATTCTTTATGAACTACCTTGATAAATTTGTCGTAGTTTTTATTGATGATATTTTGATATATTAAAAAATTTATGAAGAGCATGATTATCATCTAAGGGTTATATTAAAAAATATGAGGAAGGAGTGGTTATTTTCAAAGTTCAGAAAATGTGAATTTTGGTTAAAATAAGTTGTTTTCTTGGGGCATATTGTAATCAATGAAGAAATATGATTTGACCCCCAAAAGACAAAGGTTGTAGAAGAGTGTCCTCATCCTACAACAACAAATGAGATTCATAGTGTCCTTTAGCAGAATATTCTAGGTGGTTTGTGAAAAAACTTTTCAGGACTTTTGAATCCCCTGAACAAGTTAACTCAAAAAGGGTTAAAATTAATATTGAAAATGGAGTTTGAATAATGTTTCAAAGATCTAAAGAAGATATTGGTTACTATACCTATGTTAACTCTACCCTCCATTAGTGAAGGATTCGTTATTTTTAGTGATACATATCTGAAATAGCTTGGGTGTGTCCTCATGAAAACTGACAAGGTGATTTCTTATGCACCTTTACTGTTGAATCCCCCTGAGAAGAACTGTCCTATGAATGATATTGAGATGGATACATTTTCTTTTCTCTAAAGGTACGGAGGCACTATATTTATGGGGATAAATGTCATATGTACACAGACAATCAATGTTTTAATTATATTTTCATATGAAATGAATAGAACATGAGACAGAGGATATGGTTGGAACTTCTTAAAGGATATGATTATTCAATTCAAAATCATCCAAGAAGAGTAAACAAAGTCACTGATTAATTAAGTAGGAAAAGCATGGTTTTTTAGAAATGATGAAGATTCTAGGAGATCATTTGGTGAAAGACCTACTAAAACTATACATGGGAGTCATAAGGGATGGGATATCATCAAACATATCCCAAATTATTTCCCAACCATAATTAATAGATAAGATCAATAAATCTCAAAGAGATTATTATTTTTTATAGAATAAGATAGTGGTTGTGAAGAATGGTAAGTTTTCTATGTTCAATATGGATCAAGAAGGTGTATTGAAATTTCGTACAAGGATATTTGTTCCATCTATTCTAGAAATTAAGATGGAGCTGATGGATGAAGCACATAGCTCTACATTATCTATATATACTAAAAAATTAAAAATGTATAGGGACATTAATGATCATTATTGGTGGGATAACATGAAAAGGGAGATTATGGACTATACAACAAGGTTCCTGGTGTGTCAAAAATTAAATTCATAGAGACAAATTCTAAAAGGGGTATTACAACCACTACCCATGCCAGCGTGGATGTGGGACAATATCATTATGGACTTTTTCACTAGTATCCCTTGAACATCCAAATCAAATGATGTGATATGGGTTATAGTGTACCATCTCACCAAGACTGAACATTTTATCTCTATTTGGGAAGATTTCTCTCTTGACCAAACCACCAAGATATATGTGAAGTAATTGGTAAGACTGTATAGAGTTCCACTTTCTATCATATCTGATTGTGATCCTAGTTTTATGTCAAAATTCTAAACAATCCTTCAACATGATTTGAATACTAAATTGAATTTCAGTATATCCTATCTCCCTAAAATTGATGGAAAATCTGAAAAGACTATACAAACACTTGAGGACCTTTTGAGAACATGCTCAAGGGAATTTAAAGGTGGATGGGATCAACATCTTCCATTTGTTGAGTTCTCGTACAATAATAGCTTCCATTTGAGCATTCAAATGGCACTCTATAATTCTCTATTTTGGGAGAAATTTATAACTCCTACTTGTTGGTATAAAGATTGTGAGAGAAATATTCTTGGAACTTATCTTGTGCAATAGATGACAAAAAAGATTCATGTCATCCAACAACAAATAAAGGCTACTCAAAGTCAGTAGAAGAGCTATGCTGATAATCATTAAAGGGACTTGGAGTTTGATGTTGGTGAAAAAGTATTCCTTTGAATTTCACCTTGGAAGAGAGTCATGAGGTTTGTTGTAACGCCCCGACCCCAGTTACCCAGAGTCGGTGCATTATTACATAACATTGGCATGATCACAAAAGATCAAGTCTCGAAATACCGATTAGTTTAGTAGCCTTGGAATCTCTAGATGCATTCATAATGTTTACATTACATCATAAAGTGAAAAACTACAACAACATATTGTGTCCATAGACCACACTCATATCCCCTCATACTATCCCTATAGGTCATTCATAAAATACTTCTTCACATCCTGGGAAAAATAAAACATAGAAAGAGGTGAGCTCAGATGCCCAGTAAGGATAACAATATAGCAGAAACTTTCTTAAATAAGTATAAACATTTAAGGCAATGTATAAATAAAACAAAAGCCTTTTAAACTTTAAATTCAGCATAATATGGCAGAAATAAAATGAAATAATGCCATTACTTATTCACATGGATATTTTAC
Organism: Viscum album; assembly: GCA_963277665.1. Taxonomy (NCBI): domain Eukaryota; kingdom Viridiplantae; phylum Streptophyta; class Magnoliopsida; order Santalales; family Viscaceae; genus Viscum; species Viscum album. Next base: position 792,242,037 of record OY728166.1, read on the forward strand.
TAGTCGAATAATCAGATGCAATATCAAAAACAACTTTTATAATGATGGAATGCATAATGCCAGACTATCATAACCATGTAGCCAAGGCCTCATGCCAAGACTACAAATAAGATTTTGTCAAGGCCTCGTGCCAAGACACAAGTTTTTCTCATGAGACCTACTAATGCATCGAGGATCTATAGCAGGCTCCACCCGTCACTTACTAAGTCCAATGCATTCCTCATATCAATAGGTTTAAACATAACATAAACATTCATATTAAAACTAGCATACGAAATGTAAATACTTTCTCCATAAACCATGAATGGTATAAAAAATAACACATCCCCAGTCAGACATATCACAAAACCTTCAATACAATATGTAAGTTTTGTATCATAATAAATCAACTTCAAATAAGCTTAAAATCCATCAAAGGATATTGACATAGATGAAATCAAAACTATTTGAGAGAAATATCTCTTTTTCTGAAATCATTTAAAAGTAACATAATTATAAAATAAAACATTTACTTTGAAAATATTCTTATAACATTGTAAGGGAAGATTCTAAGATTTTACAATGGTGGAAAATAGTCTCACCCACCGTATAAGTTAAAAAAAGACATTCTTAGCTTAATTTGTCGAAAAGGTTAAAAAGGTCCTCATTTAGAAAATGATGTAAAGATTCCTTTATAAACTTATTATAAAAATTAAAAAAGGGTATAAATGAATTTAACCCATATTCTATAAAATAGTAATAATGTTTTGAAATACATTTTTAATAAACATGGATGTGGATGATAAAGTGGTCCTAGTAGATAATTACGTATAAGCAACCTCAGATAATGAAGAGATTGTGAAATAAACTCTTACCTTGTACTTTTCCATGATAGTGTGTAGTTTAACCTCCTATATAATATATAAATAATTTTTATTAAATTATACAATAATCATACACATAAATATGATATAATATATGATCTTTTAATATTTCTTTGTTAATAATATTTTAGTATTATCGTCGTTTCGGGTGTCAACTGATTCATTTTCCATTATATGCTTCGTTACGTAAGATGTGTTTGTTATGGATAGGTTGTATCTTATTCATATCCATAATGATATAAAGTCCTTAAACATTACTTTTAATCATCAAACTAGAATTATTCTTTAATGGATATGTTGGGGAAATGAATCTCATCGCGTTCGTGGAGACGGTAATCCGTACGTATGCACGAACGCTACTTCCATTTCATTTTTCATTTTAAAAAAAATCAAAACCAAATGATACATAGGTACATTATTATTCCAGTATAATATAATATCTTATATGTGTTACTTAATTTCATTAACACCATCCTTTATACATTCCATGTATGGTATGAACGAGTCATATCACTTTAAGGGGGCGGTAGTCCGCACTTCCTCAAATGAAATTATCGTATATATATACAACATTAAACGAATAATGGTATGCTATAAAATAGAATTACTGAAGCTTATATATTAAATAAATAACATTAATATCAAATTTAATTATAGTGCCATCATAATGGTCACCATGAGAGGTGGTAGGAGATAATTGAACAATCATCGTTTCGTGAGGCGTTTGGTTTCCATCCACAGAAACATTATGTTCTTCACCCATTAGATGGAGGTGTGTGTAAGTGTAGTTAGAATAATTCTCATTAAAATATCATAGTATATTTAGGATACTGGTTTTGTTACAAAATAAAATAATAATAAGAGTTTAGGGGTTGGAGAAGTAAAATAAAATAAAAGAAGCTAAGATAAATCGTTACCTTTAATTTGGGTAACTCGCTTTGGTTTGAACCAAAAAGGACTCTTAAAGTGCCTTCTTCCTAATTTAATGCTTCTATGAGGAGGAGAGGGATGTAGGGAGCCTAATTGGGCAGAGTTTGGATGATCCAAAATTCTTGAGAGGTGTGAGTAATTTTTTATAAGTGGTGTCCTTTTATAAGGGGGAGGAGAAGCTTTTTAGGAAAAACTTAAAGTATTAATTTATAATAAATTCATATTGGGTTTCTAATGGCTCCAAAGGTGATTATTAAATTTATAAGGTGGTTATGGGTCGAAATCCATAGAACCAATATATTATAGATAGGTTTGGGTCACTATAGTAACCATATGTTTTATATTTAATTCTTAGTTAAATAGTTTGACATTTACCATGTCTCTTTGTATTTTTATATTATATAGTTAATAAACTTACTATATACTTCCAAAAGACACCAAAGTGGTCCATTAATGATACAAATATCATTATATATGTCCTTTTTCAAAACCTTAGATTTTAAGGAATAAAATATCAATTAATAATATAATATTTGTTTTAAAAACTCTTTTGTGTCAATTTTGACACTATTGGGTATTTTGTTTTTGATAAATTCATAACAGCATTATTACTTCGAATAAAATTAATATAACCAATAATAATATGTCATATTAACCTATAAAAGTATTTTAATTCATTAAAAGTCTCAAATTAAATTTATTTGTATATTTATAATATCAATTATTTTAATATTTCATTAATTAGGTAATTACTACATCACCACTGTGTCATAAATAAATTAAATTTTTTAATGTCTAAAAATTATAAATAAAATACCATCATGTAGGAAATATTCTTAGATTTCTAATTATTATTTATAATCTAATTTATCTTATGTATAACCATATATAAAAAATATTTTAGTTATTAAACTTTGATTTTAACTCTTTTAACTATTCTTTGAATTAAATAATAATAAATGTCCTAATCTAATCCAAGTGGACCAAAGAGGTTAATATTTTATTCATAAGGTTTTGTTTGGTCAAATTATAATTATCCAATAGAATTAGGACATCTATTAGGGTAGTAATAATTTTATTTTTACCCTTAATTACCCTATTTACTTTTTACTGTGGTAAATAAAAGTAAAAAAGTTACTATTCACCAAAAATTATTTTTATCTTATTGAACCACATTTTACTCCTAGATATTAACCGTGTCTCTCAGATTTTCTAAATTCTACTCACAGAAGTGGTAAAATTATGTTTTACGTGAATTTCCAAATTCTCCTATGAGGTGGGTAAAAGACGGTGAAAAGTTCAATAAAATTTTATATATCTAAAATTATTCTAAAATAACTCCAATGAATTACATTGAACATTTATAGGTATTATGTATATATTTTGACCTTAATTAAATTTAAATAAAATAAATAATTATTTAAATAAAAATTCATTTTTAAACTATAACTTAGTGTTTTTCACTATTCGTCAAAAATTGAAAGTTTTCAGAAAAATTACAAAAATTCACCATAGGCTAATTTCGATATTCTGAATCCAAAAATGAAGTCCATTTTGAATGATAAAATTTATAAATTTTAAAAAAGTGGGTATTACTATTCATAACGGCTAGTTTTATTGGTCATGGTGTGTTAGAATCTTGAAATTGCGTACAATGAAAGCTATTGCATTATTCAAAGGGAAACATATCGTGGAAGCTTGGGGTGCTACATTTGTGAAAAAAGGAAGCTCTGCCCTAGGTACATTTTCCCCTATGAAATACTTGATCATATAGGAGCAGTGCCCTATCGGCTTTCACTTCCTCCAAATATAGCTCAAGTTCATGATGTATTCCATGTATATATCCTGAGGAAGTGCATACCAAACCCTTCACATGTACTAAATCCTGAGGTAGTACAATTGGAACATAACCTCACTTATGAGGAGTATTCAGTGGAGATCTTGGACCATAGAGACCAGGTTCTACACAATAAGAATACCCATCTCATTAAAGTGTTGTATAGGAACCCTAAATATTAAGAAGCCATGTGGGAACTATAGGAAACAATGAGGTAGAAGTACCCTCACCTTTTATCAACTGATAGAACGAGTTAAAATTAGGGGATTAAATTTCTAAACGGGGGAATAATGTAATGAATATAAATTTTCTAATTATAATTATTTCTTGAAAATATGTGTTATATTGTTTTTTACTCAACAAAACTATATCCCTTTAATAATGAAGTTAGTATATTTTAATGTGACCATAGGGTTTCGACCATTATATGACAGTTTTTCAATTATGATCATTGTTGAATATAAATATTTGCCAATATGTCCATTGGAAACTGTACTCTTAATGTTATGATTATTGTTTATAATTAGGTATGATAATGGTGAATTAATACAGAAAGAAAATTCAACGGCCTCATCGAATAGAATCATGTTGTACAAAGCCCATTATTTAGAGAATCAAAATTAGGCTGCATCATTGGGCTTCCCTCTTGACTAATACCAATCCAAGCTTCAATATGTTAAGCTTGAACAAAACTATCTATGGTAGAAGTTCAAGTTAGTGGAAATAACCACTCAGGCGATGTTATCTGAGCCACCCCAAAAGTCTATCACCTTCGCACACCTTACCCTTATTTTATATTCATATGTTATAAGGGCTTATGTTTCGAGGCCCTAGTTAATTAAAATTTAATACCTTTCTTTAAATAAAATTTTTTTTTCATCATTTCCGTTTTAATAATAGTTTTTCTTAAAATTGAGATTATTTTAGATAAATTGATTTTTTGGGTAAAAATTATGCTTTTCATAGAGATATAAACTATTATATTAAATATAGGTTTTGTTAATGTTTATTATAATGAAATATTATTATCAAAACACTCTTATTTAATTTCAAATGATAAAATAATTTTATTTTTTTCATGTGTAAAATTTTTTACTATGCATCTTATGTCTACTATTAGTTTTAATAAATAAGTATTGTTAGGGTTAAAAGATAAATTTCTCATATTCAGAGAATTATTATGATAAATAAATGTCATTTTTTAAATTATAATTTCAATATTCAGTTACAGTGAATTTATGAGAATTTTATAAAATACTTTACTTTTTTGTGATTAGTAAAAATACAGTTTGAGTATTTCGTTATGTTTAACGACATCATAACTATATCAGAATAATTAAATAATTTCATTAATAATATATTAATCCAGAATAAAACTTTCTAGATAATTTATATTTTTATTCACCCTTTGAAAATAATCATATATTGTTCAATCTGGAACATCAATCAATAATGTAAAGGACCACATAGTCAAATCTCTCTAACCAAGTGAACCATCAAGTAAACCAGTATATCAAACAATGATAGTCGGAAGAGCATATATATTTCACATAATATGACAACAATTTCCTTTTACATAGTTGTAAACTTCATCAATTTTATAACTTAACTTCATATAGAATATAAAAAGAAATAAATCTTGGTTGGTGTGTGTTATACATTTGAAGGTAAAATGAAAGGAAAAACTGTAAGAATTAAATCTTTCATTAAAAAATGATAATCATTTTATTTTAGTGACTCTAACTTTAAATCATTCATTGAAAAAATATTCTTGATATTTGATGAATAACCTTATAAAACCTTTACATGATTCAGGAAGTTGAAAAACTTATATCTCTATTACTTGTAAAGATAGTATTATGTTAGAGGAAGAAAATTCCCCCTTTTACCATTTACTAGTGCTAACTCTTCCCATGACTCATTTCAATCATATACAACATAAGCTTAATATCATACTTTTTTTGTTAGGTATATTTAGTAATATTCTATTGAAATTATCACATATAGTATTTTCTACATGCATGAAATAAAAAAATAAATTATGTTTAAAAAATTCCAATCTAGTTATAAAAAAATAATCTTTATTCCTACCAGTTTCAAAAGGTTATTGTAAAAATAGTTATCCAAAAATGGTTTCTATATCCTTTGTTTTCAAAAACAACTTAGCTATTATTGGATACAGTGGTGTTCCATCTTATGAATTCACATCAAATGATGATATCCAATATAGGTAATTATATCATCGAGGTAAAAATTTACAATGTCCTCGAAACACAATCTTTGAGGAATATTTCAACCCAACTGAATGAGTACCTCATTAACAAATGGGAAACAATAGAATTCATTTAAGTCAATATCCTAAAAATTTATAAGAAATTAAGTCATTTTCCATCCCATACCACATTGTTCTCAATGTTAAATATTTATTTTTATGATAATCACACAACAAAACACTATAATCCCTTATTAATTTTAGATCTTCAATTAATGGTGCCAAATAAACATCAAAATCATTTTTTGGTCCTAATATAAGTAGATAAAACATAATGTTTTTTTACCTCATTATAACCATGGTGGTGTGTTATGATTTACCAACATAATTTTATATCTACATATAGTACTAATTTGTACAACATATGGATTCATTACATCTATAGATTGCACAAATAGAGATTTCTCCGCTCAATTAAAATTTTAAGATGCACGTGACTGATTTTCTTCCACTAAGGGGAGTCTAATGCATAATGAAGTTTCTCACCTTGAATTATTGTATCAAAATTACACAACAATGTCTTTATAGTTTCCATTCTTCCATATACGCACCAAAATCACTCAATGATTAGAAAGTACCATACAACATTAAAAGGACATAAATATTCTTTCTTGTATAGAGACTAGCTACACATAGGGAATTTTTTAATTGATTTAAAGCCCTTGTGAAACAATATACAGTCACTTGGAGAGAAATTTATTCTTTTAGAGACCATACATATTTAACATAGCTTTTTTTTAGTATTATATGATCAGAAAGGAAGCTCATTATCTTTTGGTAGCATATCATTCAAGAGATTAAGTAGTTTCAAAATGATTGTGGAAGTCTATCTATTTTTAGTGTTTCAATTATATAGATTTATTATAGATTACAATGTTGTATATTTATTATAACCAATAAACAATGGTTACTTTTCACTACTCTTTAACATCTCAAAAAACACTATACAATTGTGAAGTTAATCTTCAACTTTCATTGTTATTTCCTCAATATGATATCCATAATCATTTACCCTTGTAATCATGTCCTTGATCCAATATTCATTAACATTCATACCAATAATGATATTATAATATACATAAACTATACTTTTATTCTACTCACTAGATATATTCAACTATTACTCGTGTTTTGTCAAAATATGACATCGATATATTTTTGTAACAGATCAAGTGCTCTTCCAACTCCTCTGGACTAATTAGTTTTGAATAACTACAACATAAACATAAAAAATAATTCTAGAAGGGTCATATTCATGATCAATTGAAAACATGAGGAACTCTTTAACCTCACCCTCATACTCATTTCTCCTCTTATTTTCATCCATCCATTTTTGATTCATATCCATCATATTTGATTCAAAAAGACTTATATCTAAAAATAAATAAATAAAAATAGAAAAACTATGAGATTATATTCCTAAAAGTATATTATTTATATACACACTAATATATACATCATATTTTATATACATTGTCATTACATCAATGTAGTATACCAAGATTCTAGTATATATATATTTTCCTTTAAAAAATTATGAGCACGATATCTTTATTCGCACAAACTAAAAGAAATGTGATGATACATGAGTAAATTAAATGAATCATATTTAAAATATTATTATTAAATCATATAAAATATCTATATATAATATAACATATTAAAATTCATTAAATTATTCAATCAATATGGAATAATATTAGAAACACTTAAAGTTCAAGGAATTTTTCTTATTAAAATTCATTTATACATTGTAATATCTATTAAAAGGTAAATATATAATTTTCATAATTTTAATTAGTTAAAATTAACTAAAAATTTAATTTTATAATACCAAAATTTGCTTAGTATGATTTTTTTGGATTTTTCTGAAATATTTAATTTTTAGGTGTATAGTAAAGAATATTAGTCTTGGATAATTTTATCACTAATTTTGAAATTTTCACAACATAATTATTATTTTCATATTTATAAATTCCATTTTATATAAAATTTTATATACGTATATAATATATAATGTTTATAGACCCGTTATTAACATTTGTAAACATAAATAGTATTTTTTTATAAAAGTTACTCTTCGATATATTATAGGTTTTAATTTAAAAGTAATATTTTAATCATTTAGAAATTTAATTAGATAAAATGGATAAAAAATATGGATTCATTCCATGGAAATTTGGTGGTAATAGTCCTAATATTATTTTTCATCAAATTAATTACTATGATTAATATTTAATTAAGACTAATTAGTGTTTAAGAGAGTAATCTAATGTGAAATGAATTTTATAAGTTTTCATGACCTATAGAAATTATAGAAACCATTTTTATGTTTTAAAGTCTTACATACATTTCTTACAAACATTACCTCACCTACTTCACCAAAATTTTGTGCAATTCTATTTTTTCCCTTTACTTAACATTATTTTCCATGGAAAGTTTCCTTTACTTCACAAATAAAAGGAGACCAATTCCTCCCCAAACATTATTCACCTACCATTATAATTAATCTTTAAAATATTCCCTAATTGACTCTTATTTAAGTTCTTTACACACCCTAATTCCTTTATGCACCCATATTCAGTCTAAGCTTCTCATTTCAAAGGTGTGTTCTCTAGAAAATCAAAGTCTTCGATGTGAGTGTTTCTTCTTATTAGTCTTCCTTTTATTTATTTTTTTATTATCCCTATCTTACCTATACACATTAATATAATATATTTAGTGTTATTTATATATTTAATTTTTATTATATTATTTTAAAAGAAATTATTCATCCATATGCATCAACTATGAAAAAACATAAGCATTGATCATGCGTTTATGGGGACTACTACCTCCATGAAGTGATGTGTTTTGTTTTCATTATTACCAAATTTAATGGATGGTACTAATGATGTAAATAAGGAATAAATATTTTTTTTATTTATAAATTATAACTCTTAAATGAGGACTCATTTTATTTTCTACCTACCTCTCGTTTTATGGAAAAGGAAAGTGTTTTCTGTGTGTATGTGCAGACTACCACATCCAAATCAACAACACATTTCATTTTCCATTATCTCCTAACATAGATGCCTTTAAAAATATTTTTTCTATATAAAATGATATTTATATCTTTATTTAAATTTTTTATTTTGTGAATTTATTTTTAAGATAAACCTAATAATTGTCAACATGTCAAGAGAATCAAATAAAAATCAACCAAACCACCTTAGTTAACTAACAAGAGTGGAAAATATTTAATAAGTGGAAAATTTATGTTAATAAACTAACCTTAGAAAACTAATTATAGATTAATAAGTTTCTAATTAGGTTTTTTAATGAACTAAATTTAATCATGTATGATGTTAAGTATAAGTATATAATTTTTTAGGACATAAGGGTAATGGATCTTTTATACTCCCCTCATAACTTTCAGGTTACGATTTATCTTTATTTTTCTCCCTTTAATTCCAAATTATTCTTATAAAATTATTATATTTTTATACATATTTCCATTATATATATAACTAGTTTAATATCCCATCCATTTTTGGGGTTATACAGGTTTTATATTCCCTTAGAAATATCCACTTTTAAGGAAGCTAGATTTAAGGATATTTATAAAAGTTATTTTTTCACATCAACCATCACCCCTTTAAAATATTTTTAAATAATGACTAATTTTAAATAATTCCTCCTTAATATTTGTTGGACCCTTCGGGTTAAATTATTATTTAAAAAAAATATAATTCCATTTCTCTAAAATATCTTTGGCTTATTTCAAAAACCATCACCTAAGTGATTGGTTTTTATTTGTACATCTACAGATCACCTCGTGTATTTTTTTAAACCATGGGAATCCATGATCAAGACTCATAATCATTTTAGATATTAATTTTCAAATAAATTTAATTCTTTATACTCTTATAAATCCTTATGATGTTTTTTTCTAATATTACTTTAGTCAATATCATGAAACCCATTTTTTTATCAGGGGTAATTACCATTTATGTGACGTATGTAAAGGATTATTTTCCTTATGTGGCACACATATGTATTATATTAATTATTTTATTTTTAGTCCTAGGATTATATATCCACTTGATACATTATGTTATTTTTTCATCTCATAAGATTTCATGGTGCATAGGAAATGAGCCAAGCTAACTATGGTGCATGGGCAGTTAGCCTAGCCAACTATGTTATGTTAACTAAATAGGGAGCCTTGACTTTTGCTTATAATTTCATATTTTATATAGTTTTCACATTGATATGATTCCATTATCTTATGATATTATCATCGTTACTCTATAATTTTATGTTATCATTTCCCTATACCATGATTCCATGTTTATGATCAATCTATTAATGATATCATATTATGTCACCCACGTCATGCTCCTTTATCACATTTATTATCTTTATGAGCTTTCTAGATCTATTTTTTTCTTATATACTTTCCCATGTTATCCTATATAGATTTAAGAGGACCTATGTGACTTAGGATCACTCTAAATAGTTTAAATAAAGAAAATGATGTTGTGTTTTTATATGTTGTATTTATGTTTCTAATCCTCAAAATATATTATACCCTAGATCCTTGGCTTGAACAGGTTGTAAACTATGTTAAAAATTATGAAATAATAGGTTTTTAATATTTGGGTGGCTATAATAAACATCATATTATAAATTTTCCTTAAAAATAATTATGTGAATAAAATTTATAATGAAACTTACTTTTTTATTCCTAGAAGAAACATATCGTAATTCCTTTTATTTTTGGAATGGATTCATCAAGGGAGATAATTCACACCCATTTACTATCAATGTGCACAAGAAACCAATATATTTATACAAATGGATGAGTATTAGACCTTATATAATAAGATTTTACTATAAAAAATATATAAAAATAAGTTATTAATTTTTATCATTGTGTTAGTAGTGTTCAAAAGAATAGGTGAGGCATCCCATTTTAATGATGACTTTAAAATTTACAAAAAAAACACATTAAAAATAAGTAATAAGGTGTGACAACAAATTTTAAGATCTTTAACTAATCTTTTATCAAACTTTTCAAAATATCTAACACAATTTTGGATTTAAAATACTCATAGAAGTAATAAAAGAAAAATAAGAATAAAATAATGTAAAATTTCATTACAAACAAATTAAATTTAAAAACTCAACCCAAAATTATAACATTTAATATGACATACCTTAAAAATAATTTTATATATTTACATTCACATAAAAAATATCATATCATAATAAGACCCATGTAAGTCCTCATGTCTATATGAAATGGAAAATTCCCATGGGGAATTTCTAGTTTTTGAATAAGTGGTCATGTCATTTTTTGGATAATTATTTATAACTGAGTTTCAAGAGTTTTAATGACTTCAAATAAGTGTTGTTGACATTTTTGGACGATCATCTTCATCTCGGGGTCTTAGTGGATCCTTGGGAGAGGTTGGGTGGTTGTTGTATCCAAAGTTATTGAAGAGCCACTGACCAATTGGTAGGAATGATCGGCTAGCCGGTGGCCTCCACAGGCTCGCCAGTAGCCTTTTTAGAGGGAAAATTTATTCTTTTTCCACTTTAGATTTTTAGATTGGGAATCCACTATCCCTCTTATTTCTCTCTCATGTGATTTAACACTCCCCTACCCTCTTCTTCCTTATGTTCAATTAGTTTTGGAGGTTTTATTGTGAATTTTCTACAGTAATGCAAGGTATGGGATCATCTGCCTATTCTTTTCAATTCCCCTTATTCTACAGATTTATTTGATTTTGTTTTTATTGTGTTAAAAATTGGTGATTTCATAGTATAGTGGAGAAATTTTTTGATTATCAAGGGGTTTTCTTGCAGCCTATGATGAGGGTGTCCTAATTTGCATTCTTCCCCCAGTTTCAGGTAGAATTGATGAGGGATGCGATTTTGATGAATTTTCAGAGGTTTTTTTCTAATTTGAATTAAATTTACAATTGATTAAATATTTTTTTGTTGGTTATTTCACTTGGTGTTGGGATAAGGATGTGAAAAGGACCCTTAGGGTGCCTTTGGAGGTCGTTCTGGTGTGATGCGGTGATATGGTGATTTTTATAGAATTATTCCAAGTTGTAATAGAATTACTTAATTGATTACAAATGTTATAATTAATTAATTATTAATGTTTTTAAATTTTTAAGAGCTTATAATTTTGATAAATGCTAATTTATTGTCGATATTTCCAAATGGGATTGGATAAGCCTTGGAAGAAATTTTCATTCTTTGGAAATAAAATTGGACAGCTTCTTTGATGAGGTTAGTGGTTTGTATAGTTTCCCTATAGAATTTATGCTTTTTATGATGCGTGGTTTATTTTGTAATTCCACATAGGGAATTAAAATATTTAATAAAAATATTTAATTTAAATTTGATGAATCTAGTGGGATGTATAATTTTTCAATGCCCTAAAGGACCTTGGTACTAGATGGGTTTTTTTGATCGCTGATTATTGAGGAATTACCATTAGATTTGATTAGCCTAGGTGGATAACCTATAAGATTAGATGAAGGGTAGGTTGAGTGGATCGACCAAGTTATCCATTTAGGATCGATATAGGTCATGTTCCATATCTAGGAATTTTCTTGTCTGATGAACCCCATGTAACTGATGAGGCTGGGATACCCTATGATGATATCAGGGGACCGGATGTCTTTAGAGCATTGGTTTTTTACACAAGACACATGATGATAATAAGGACCCAAGTGAGGTTGCCTCTTATTTATAGTGACCAAGGGTACCTAATTGTATTCCCCATTGATAGGTTGTCCCTGAGAGTGTTCATATGACCATGGTAAGTGATGATTGCAGGTGTCACCTAGAACAAAACTGATGCATAAGCTATTTGGGGATGTGGTGGCAGTGAAGGTCATGGGAAATTGTCCATCTCAGGTTATATATTATATATTTATAAATTTTGATATGTGATTTCCAAATATTCTTGTAATTTTTTTCTGGTCCCAAAACTGATGTGATTGATCAAGATACATAGTAATCACATGATGAGGTGGATGATGCCTTAGGATGCCTGTTGGGTTTGAGATCTGGTCTTATGATATATTAAGTGAGGATACCAAGCTTGGATAGCATCTAGATATATAGATGTTTTAAGGTGGTTTCCAAAAGGTAGTACTTAGCATTAATCCTCATACCTATGATCTTTTCAACATAAAGGAATTATCATGATGGTAGGGGTTCCTTAGATATTTTTATTCCATTATAAATGCCCAATTGTTGAAATTTGAATGGAAATAATATTAGGATATTTTCAATTCTCATGATCCATGAGATTTGAATGGAGGTATAAGATGTTGGGTGAGAATATTTCCTTGAGAATCAATTTTGGACATCCCAAGGTTGATTTCTTTATCCAATCAATTAATGCCAAGGATATCTTCTAGGATCAAGTGGATTCCCCCTAATGTTTTATTTGAGTAGACATGAGTTATTATATGGATAGGATATTAACTATGGAATCAAGGTAGTTCATTATCATTGATTACCATATATTCCTAGAATCATTCATGTCGAGATGTAATGTTTTATCTAGGTCATCCCTCTCCAAGGAATCAGATGTCGGTCTGACATCGAGATTGCCCAGGTAATATAGTAATTTTTAGCCAGGGGGAGTTAAGATGAGGGATGTCAGGTGAAACCCCATAATCATCCACTCATTAGATAAGGTGTGATCACAGGAACCCTAGCGAGAAATAGAGGTTCTCTATAGGTGATGTTCATACATAGAGGCACTCTATAAATGGTTGCATCTGGTATGTTCAATTAGGGTTCTAGACCTAAATATTTATGATGGTTATTTAGTGTGGCCTATGTTATATGTGTACATCCACAGGGGTGGTGATATTTTAGAGGTGTGGTCATCATGACATGCTCAAAAAAATTCTATCATTGGTCCAAATAAGGTATTGAGGTGGTTTATTTATTTATTTGTTATGTTATGAAGTTTATTTATTTATTTATTGAGAATGTCATATGTATATATTGAAACATATTTTAGTTAGTATATAACTGTATTGGTGTCACCCTATTGAGTTTCATACTCACTCCCCATGTGGGCTTCCATTACACATGGGTACCATAGTAGTACTCACAAGTTTATTATAGGAACAGGTAGGGAAAAATCCCAAGATAGCATGGTTAAGTGGGACCAAGATGATGTGGGTGGATGGGGATGTGGTATTGCTCATAGTATAGTAGATCCTTCTTTGTATTTATTTTATTCTTGAATTACCTTGTATATGGTGATATTCCTAGTGGTAGGTTATATTTTGTATGTTTGATATGGTTATTCATACTTATAATGTATTTACCTATTATTTCTAGATATTTATTTGGATATATTTTTGTACTCTGATGGATGTTTACTTTTATGTTGATTCTAGGTTATTCTATATTCTATTGTTTACTAATATATAGGGTGTATAGTTTCTCCATGGTACCTTTACAGACCCATGTTTCTAGTTAGAAGCCTTTAGTATATAAGGAGGCATTCCAAAGGTTATGTGTAGGTCTAGTTCAGAAACATTTCATAGTGATCCTAGGTGGGGAATTAAAAAGTAGTATTATAGATTTTTTTACAATTTGGTTGTCAATAAACTGGAGACATTATTATTTGTTATGGATTTTGACATAACATGGACTTGTTCATCATAAACACATTTTTTGGTAGAATTTCTTGTTATCATGGGTATGGGATTGGTGTTATTAGCTTATTCAGTTATGGTTGGTATGATTTTCACTTCATGTGATGCACTTACAGCTTCGGACTCATGATTTATTATTAATATATTTTGTCTCTTGGCCAGCTGTAAAGATGTTAGTTATTAGATTTTGGATCTTGGACTATAGAGGATAGTGTTGTCTCATGCATCATATCAGGAATTTATGTCCCACATGATATATGCCTACTAGTGTGACTATTTTCGCTGATGATTTATTCTCACCTGTTAAAACTTTCAAAAATTTCTCATATGTAATTTTACTAAATAATTACATGGTTTCATTCTACCCATTTGGTATTATTATATATGTTTTATTCTATGGATGGTCTTAAAGATTCTTTGGGGACATGATTGATGATCACAACGAGGGCATGTTTCTTTTGGTAAGAGACAAGTAGAGGTCCTGATGGACCAGGATAAGAATTCGAAGTCATATAAATTTACCCCTTAGGGTGATTTTTTTGTAGGTTCAGTTACTTTGGGTACCAATAAAAACCTATAATATATTTTCCCATATACATTGGAATGGTATTATACATAACCAATCATGTGGTTGTAGTTTACCTTGATATGAATAATCTAAGATGATGTTCTTGGTTGTGATAGTGTTGTGACCAGTCCTATAGGAAGCAATCAATTATTGTGATGATCGGAAAGGGTGAGTTCCATAAGTTCAGTTTCCACTAACAAATTATGAAGTGACTTCTCATATAACTTGGAATAAAACTCAATTTAACTGAACCATATAATTATGGTTTATTGGGTACAAATCTAAGGAGGGAGATACCGATAGAGTGAGTTTGATTCTATGATGTGGCAAGATGATCGATTATTTAAAGTGACATTAACATCCTATCTGGTGTATTCAAATATATCATGGAATGGAAGTATATATAACTAAACACAGTGATTATGGTTCCTTAACATGGATCATCTTGGAGGATTTCCTAGGGGATCAGCCTGAGTTTTTCATTCTTAATGGGGTAGTCCTGTATAAATATGATTGGTGAAAATCAGTGAATTGGTGGGATATTTAGATAGAATGTGATTTTTTTGAGTATATAAGTCCACTAAGATGGAATTGTCATGTGAGATGTTTTGTGGGATATATATATAGGAACATGAGGTATTTCCTATTAGTTATGACCATAGTGAGACCTGACTTACCATCTAGGTGGGATTTTCTAGAGATCTCGGTTTATGACTCAGGGGTTAGTGAATCAGAATCCTTGTGATGTTTGATAGAAACATAGGAGATGGGTTAGAATTTGTTTTTTAATGCCTTTAAGGAAGGAAGAATGGGTGAGTTCTTATGGATATTTGATCAATTCATGGATGGGAAATTGAATCTTCGATACACGAATGATAATTCCTTAGATTCCTTTTGGAAGTCACCTTAGGTTATCGTTCTTATGGATACACTATTGAGAATGGTGAGAGAGTTGGTAGGAACTTGTGCATTGTAATGATACCAAAAGATAAGTGTTCATGTGATAGAACTCCACACAAGTGAAGTGCCATATTTGAAGAAGATTTCCATGGGATCTCTGGTCATGATGAGAAGACATGCCACGATGAATTTTATACCAAGTTTTTTGATGTGAAAATCATCACAAAGTGAGTTTTAAATTTATATTGTTATGGGGTATGGGAGTGTAAGCTATTTATTTTTAGATGATATTGAGGTTGTGTTGTAAGAACCCGGGTCTTCTTTTCGTGTATGTTTTTCTTTTCTAGTTGTTTTCAGGAAAAAGATGTGTATCAGGAAAATTCAGAAGTACACGTTGTGTACTCAGTTTCCATGGGTGACCGTATACTGGTCTGGTAATGGCCGAGTACATGGTCATGTGTGGGGACCAAGAGACTTCCTAAAGTGGAGGCCAGAAAAGTAAAGTACATGTCGTGTACTTTACAATACAAGTTGTGTACTTTCATTATTTCATTAAATAGATTAGGGTCATGTCTAATGCATAGAACACACTTCGTTGTCGTATGTCTCGTCCAGTAGCATCTGTACGGCTATGGATCTTCTCAGAATTGAACTATGTCTATTGCGTTGGAACCGCATCGGTGAGTTCTCTATTCTTCTAGAACTTCATCTTCTATTTTCTCCTCTTTCATAAGTTATCCTCGGTTGAGATTTTTTATCATTTTTATAGATTTATGGCGTTATAGGGAGATTCAAGTCCTAAGGTTCATGTATATCAATCTCATGACATCGATGTAGGTGGTTTGTGCCTTTCCATAGTTAGTCTTTGAGTTATATGTGAAAAAGTGCCCAATACCCTTGTTCGGGGTATTGTGTGTTTATGGTTTTAGACGTTTTATCTTCCTATTGTGCCTAGATTGATTGTATAGAGGTTAATTGTTTGATAATAGGGTTATATTTTCCAATCTATGGATGTTTTTCCCATGTTTTCTTGTTTTTTGACCGTTGGTCTAGCCTTGCCTGTTAGGATGCTTCTTTGATTTCCCTTCCTAGTATTGTTAGGGTGGAGTGATTATTATCTATCATGCTTTGATAGGATATATATTGTTTAGAAAAGTAGTTATTGAGATTTACTTTGGTTGTTGATTATCACTTGTGCAATATTTCTTTACATAGGACTGCGGGAACCTGGTGTAGTGAGACCATAGAGAAAATTGACGTTGAGGTCTTTCTCAGAGTGTCTGTTATAATTATCACGTTGTGATACTATAGGGGGATTGATATTGAGTGCTCCCTTAGAGTGTCTATAGTTACGTTATGAGGCCACATGGGGAATTGAAATTGAGTGCTTCCTCAGAGTGCCTCTAGGTTACCGTTAAAAGAAAATAGGGGGAATTGACGGTGTGTGCTTCCTCATAGAGTCTTTGATCACACATGACCATAAGGGGAATTAACGGTGAGTACTTTCTGAGAGAGTATTTGTTATATCTTCTCTTGTATTTTTAACTAGAGGGGATAGGCTATGAGAGGGTTTCTTGTATTTTTTTTTTTGTTTTATTAAATACTTAAAAGTAAATGTTTGTAAATGAAACTGTAGTACTATTTAATTTTGGGTACTTTCTTGTATACTGCTTCTTTTCCTTATTGCCTGCCATATATATTCACTAACTATTAGGAACAGATCTTTGGGTGATTTCCTACAGGAATTAGTCTCACACCCTGTTTGGGTCATAATTCTAGGAACAAAAATATTATATTGTTGTAGTTCAAGAAAAGGGCAAGCACCCTTCTATCTCAGGTACATGATTTTCATGGAGCTGGAGAGCATGGGAGCAAGATGAAGCTTGTGATGCTACTGGAGATAATCTGTTTTCATTTGTACTTTGGTTTATTACAATATTACAGCATTTTGATTTATTTGGCTGCTTTCCTAGACATATGTATCATTCATTATTTATATATATGTGTGCTCCAGTTGTTTATTCCTTCCACTGTTCACTTATCATATGTTTTACTACTTCTGCTATTACTATCTATTTTATTTATGTTGTGTTACTCTACCAACGATGGAATATTTTCCCCACTATCAAACCCATGGCCCTCACTACTAGCTGGTAGCCACTGGTGTTTTGGGAAATGCACTTGAGGCCATGTGACCAACTGGGTAAGGGGCACCTCCGGGCAGCTCCCAGAATTGGGACATTACAAAGTGGTATGAGAGGAACTCTTTTCTTCTTGAATTACTATTTGGATCCTATATCCATGGATAGGAAGTAAATAGGTACTTGGTAATATGTTGTGCTCTAAAGTAACTAAATCATGTACATGGAAAATCCAATTTACCTCATTATTGCAATTTTTCTGGTTTTTCAATTTTACCGTTGATTTGATTTCACTATTGGGCGATTCACATGTTTCGTGTTGTTATTGCTGATATTATTGAGGTTCTATTTCTGTTTCAACTCAATTTGATTAGGGTATTCCATCTCATGCATCATATAGACACTTACTAGAAATCACATTTCATGCATTATTTCCATGACATTTAGGGTGCATTAGTGATTATGTGTTGTTGTGATAGAGTTTGTGTTAGATATGCATGTTGTTGTGATATATTCCTTGATAGAATACCTTCTTTTTTATAGGGTATTCATTTGTGTAAGGCTTGCTTGAATGAAAGCAAATATTTGGTTATTGAGGTGTTATGGGCCCTCATGGATCAGAATTTGGTGGATCATTGCCTTTTTGTTCTTCTATATGACATGTATAAGATGCCAAGAATTGATTTGTAGGGAGTATGGGCCCTAACGGATCAAAATTCGGAACCTTAATGTTCGTTTTGGTGTTTTTTGGGATTCTTGAGTAGTTTTTGAGGCTTACTGTCTGGAAAAACCCAGAATAAACATCTTGTAATGATGAATACATACCATGTGTCCTTTTGTTTAGGAAGAAACTATTTTTCTTAATTACACACTGTGTACTGTATGTACACGCCATGTAGTCTCTAATCGTGTCACTAGCTATGTGGGTAGAGACATGGGGTTGGGAAATCATTGTTGGAACACGTCGTGTACCGGATGTACATGTCATGTTGTGTAGACCATGTGTCCACCTATGTGACTAAAGACACGGATGGATAAAACTTAGGTTATACACGCCGTGTCTGGAATAAACCCGTAGTGTAGAATCAGTTGTGTGTCCACTAGTGTGACTACCAACACGGGCAGGTGAAACCTATGTAGCACATGTTGTCTCCATCTGGAACACGCTGTATTGAGCGAGCCATGTAACCGGTCGTGTGACTAACTACATGGGTTAGTGAAGTTCATCTAGTGCACATCGTGTCTGGCACTAACATGTCATGTAGTCTTGATCAAGGAGAACTTTGTGGCTTAGTCGTGAAGAAGAACTCAGGAAGGGGAAGAGGATTCAAGTACACACCGTGTGTTAGGACAACACACCATGTGTATGGGGTGTTATACATGTCGTGTGTCTATGTTTTACAAAAAATTGAATGATTTCTTTCTATTATTCCCTTCTTACTCTTCTAGTGTTCAGTCCTTGATAATCTTGATCTAAGGTGTGCGCTTGATATTGGCAGATTCATGCCACTGATATTTCCTCTAGTTGTCCACCAGTTACAGGGCAGTGATCAGACACCGGACATGGCCGATCAGGGACTACCTACAGATCCTCCTGCATTGTCAGTCTTGGCACTAGCCATTATACCAGATGTAGGTGTCGATGCATAGTTTTGAGAGGGCTTTATGAGGTTTATACAGACCTTCTAGGGACTACCGCATCATGCCTCTTCTATGGCATAGTTGATGCGGGTTTTCCATCAGAAGCATCCTCCCACTTTCTCAAGGTATGGAGGACCCCAGGCTGTAGAGTCATGGCTAGAAGTCATGCTGATGATCTTCAAGCTTCTAGAGACACCTCCAGAGAGGAGGGTGAAACTCACTACTTATATGATTTGGGACTCTTCCAAAAGATGGTGGGATGTGATCTCACAGGCATGACTTCAGCAATTTATGGTGTGGTATGAGTTTCATTATAACTTTTATGACTACTTCTACCCAGAGACTTTGAGGGTCGATCGAGCCCAAGAGTTCATGAGTCTGGAGTAGGGTACTCTTTCTTTTATGGAGTATTCTTCTTGCTTCACTGAGTCGTAGTGCTTCACACCTTTTTAGGGGGAGATGAGTTATTCCTATTGAGGACGTTTGAGTATGGTCTTAGAGAAGATATTATGGCTCAGTTGAACATCTTCATATTGACTTCTATATCTTCTATAGTCAACTAGGCACTGATCATAGAGCACAACCTGAGGGATTCTAGAGCTATGGGCCAGGGAAATTCAGCATCCAGAGTTGGTTTTTCTTCGGAGGATAGTAGTAAGCGCCGAAAGGAGCCTACACGTGGAGATATGAGTAGGTAGGATACACCTTTAGGGAGCCATGTGGTATGCTACCAGTGCGGGAATGTCGAGAATATGAGGCCACACTGCTCGAGAGACCCAGTAGAGTGCCGATCTTACGGCAAGATGGGTCATCTTCAGCGCTTCTGTTAGTTCTTCTCACCAGCAACTGGTGATAGGGGTTCTTCTATGACTCCGTGTTCAGGAGCAACACCAGCAGTATCTCATCAGTCAGGCAACTAGAGTTATTCCCGCCATTCAGGCTGAGGGGGAGGTCGTGGCCATGGTATCCAGTCTCCAGGCTTTCAGCGATAGTAGGCTGGATCACCTCAGAGTGGTCAGGAAGGGTCATAGAGACATGGTGTAGGTCAGACTTTTATATTGGAGTAGACCTAGAAGGAGTAGGATCCCGATCCCTCTACAGTTCGAGGTACCATTCTAGTGGCCTCATTTTTAGCTTCTACTCTTTTCGATACAGGGGTTTCCCATAGCTTTATATCTAATGTTAATGTAGAGAGCCTTGGGATCTATATATTTTCTTCATGCTGATATCTTGATGCAATACATTCAATTTTGGACTATAACGGATGGTGTACATCAGTGAAAGGAAGGCCCTCTTGAGATTAGTGGGTGTCACTTCTTATGGGACCTCTATGTAGTGGAGATGACAGGTTATGACATCATTCTAGGAATGGACAAGTTGTTTCCCATCCAGGATATTGTCGACTGCTATCACCATAGGATGTGTTTCACATCACAGGAGGGAAGATCATTTATTCTTAAGGGCAAATGGGATGTCCAGGCGAACAAAGCGGGACCCGAGCATCAGGGGTTGGGAGGAGTTATAGTCCAGATTTCTAGTCATATGGATGACCAGGGGATTTCACAGTTGGACTTTCATCCAGTGGAGGATCATTTCCATGACATCTTTCCAGAGGAATTTTTAGGTTTTCATCTATAGAGAGAGGTGGAATTTTCTATTGATCTTGTTCCAAGAGCATCACTGGTGTCCATTCCTCCTTATGGGATGGCTACACCAGAGTTATAGAAGCTCAAGAAGCTGTTGGAGGAGTTGTAGGAAAAGGGTTTCATCTGACCCAGTACTTCACCTTGGGGTTCACCTGTCGTGTTTGCGATGAAGGTGGATGGTACCCTTAGACATTGTGTAGATTATCAAAAGCTAAACTAGTTGACGGTCAAGAACCAATATCCCTTGTTGGCAATTGATGATCTCTTTGATCATCTTCGAGGAGCCTAGGTGTTCTTGAAGATTTACATGAGATCTGGTTATCATCAGTTGAGAGTTAGACCATCTGATATAACTCTTATAGCCTTCTAGAGAAGGTATGGTCTATAAGAATATGTGGTTATTCCGTTTGGTCTGACGAACATTCCTGAAGTCTTCATGGAACTGATGAACCGAGTGTTCCATCCATACTTGTATTCTTTCATGGTAGTCATCGTGGACGATATCTTAGTGTACTCTCAAACTCAAAAAACCCATGCTACCCATCTTGAGATCATTTTGAGTACAATGATAGATCATAAGTTATATGATAATGTCTCAAAATTCCATTTTTGGATGGGTCAGATTAACTTCTTCGGTCATGTTATCTCAGAGACAGAAGTATCAGTAAACCTAGAGAAAGTGAGAGCAGTAGTTTCTTAGGAGCAACCGAAGAACTTCTTTGAGGTGCAGAGTTTTCTAGGGCTTTCTGAATACTACATACATTTTATATAAGACTTCTCACGCTTATTAGTACCACTGATGGGCCCGAATAAGAATGGTGTGAAGTACTTGTGGTCAGATTCTTACGATTCAACTTTTCAAGAGCTGAAAGGGAGGTTGAGTTCAGCACCGATACTAGTATTTCCAAATCCGAACAAGAGATATACTGTGTTCTGTGATGCATCAGGTATTAGTATGGGAGTTTTACTTATGAAGGGGGAAGGAGTCGTTGCATACGAGTCTCAGCAGTTGATGCCACATGAGAGGAATTACCCAACGCAATATCTCGAGTTGGCCGCAGTTGTCCATGCTTTACACTGTTGGAGACATTATCTTCTGGGAGAGAATTTTTTGGTTTTCACCAACCAAAAAAGTTACAAGTATATATTCACCCAGTGCGATCAGAATTTGAGATAGCAAAGGTGGGTTGAGTACCTTCAGTCCTTTGACTTTGAGCTTGTCTATACGCCTGGAAAAGGCAATGTTGTGGATGATGTGTTGGGCAAGAGGACTCAGATACAGGTATTTTAGGAGGACAATAGTGAGTGGAAGCTTATGGATATGTTCTCTAAGATGAATTTGGAGGTGAATGACGGACAGGGGCAGATTTTTCTATCTTATGTAGTTGTTACCTCTACTTTACTTGATCGAGTAAGAATGAGGAAACTATCTGATTCTGAAGGCCTAGTCCTACGGGAGAGTGTATTAGGAGAGGACCCTATTCCTGGATGGATAGTATGTGAGGATGATATAATGCATTTTTATGGGTGTGTGTGGGTGTCAGCAGACATACGCAGGGAGTTGATGTGGGACTTTCATTCTTCAATTTGGGCAGTTCATCCTGGTGTCACCAAGATGTATCGAGATATGCACCGTCAGTATTGGTGGCTAGGTATGAAGAGAGATGTTACTATTTTTGTCATTAGGTGTTCCACCTGCTAGTAGGTGAAGGAAGAGAATCAGTGACCAGTAGGAATTTTATTGCAATTACCCATTCCCGAGTGGAAATGGAACAATGTCGCAATGGACTTCGTGACAGGTTTTCCAAGGTCGCCTTGAAGAAATGATGAAGATTGGGTTGTCATTGACAGACTCACGAAGGTTTCTCACTACTTTCTGATCAAGTAGATCTTCTGTGTTGATGAGCTAGGAAAGTTTTACATATGAGATATTGTACATATACATGGACCTCCACACTCCATTGTTTCAAACAGGGACATACATTTTACTTCTCAGGTCTGGTAGGGACTTCAGAGAGCTTCGGGTACATAGGCACTTCTAAGTATGTCTTTCCATCCCCAGAAATATGGATAGTCCAAGTGAATGATTCATGTTCTTGAGGATATGCTCTGAGTAGGAATCCTAGATTTTGGGGGTACATGGGATAAACACATACCTCTTGTGGAGTTTTCCTACAATAATACTTTTCAAAAAACTATTCAGATGGAACCTAATGAGGCTTTGTATAAAAGGTCATGTCGATCACCCTTATGTTGGAGGGAGGTAGGAGAAGTAGTTATGCTAGGACCTCATCTTTTCTAGGATACCACAGAGCAGATAGCGTTGATTTGGAAGAGGATTGCTACTGTATAGTCACGGGAGAGGTCTTATGTTGATCGATGGATATGACCACTGGAGTTCGAGGACAGAGATCAGGTTTTCCTCTGTGTCACACAGAGGTTGGGACATATGAGGATTAAGAGTTAGTGTAAGATTTTTCTGAGGTATGTTGGGATGTTTTAGGTGTTGGAGAGAGTTAGGTCGGTAGCCTATCGGTTGCAGTTACCTCAGAGGTACCAGGATATGCATGATTTCTTCCATGTTTCTCTGCTATGACATTACATCTCATACCCATCTCATGTTTTCCAACCCAAGCAAGTTGAGTTAGAGGTGGACACATCGTTTGAGGAGCATCCTATCTGGATTGTTGATTGAAGTAAGAAGGCCCTTCGTGGCCTGTCTTTTCCTCTATTATGAGTGATATGTCAGCACATACGAGTATAGGATGAGACCTAGTAGAGGGAGTTCAATGTACGATCGTAGTATCCGGAGATGTTCAAATATTCTTCTTCCACGCCTCCTTACTAGGGAAATTCAGGGATGAGTTTATTTAATGGGGGAAGTTTGTAAGAACGCAGATCTTATTTTTAGGTATGTTTTTCTTTTCTAGTTGTTTTGAGGAAAAATAGGAGTTTCTGAAAAATTCAACAGTACACGTTGTGTACAATTAAGTACACGGCATGTACTCAGTTGCTGCAGGTGACCATGTACTGGTCGTGTAACGGCTGAGTACATGGTCGTGTGTGGTGACCTAGAGACCACCTAAAGAGGAGGATGAAAAAGGAAAGTACATGTCCTATACTTTAATATACATTCTGTGTACTTTCTTTTTCATTAAAAAGACCATGGTCGTGTCTAATGGACAGAACACACTTCTTCATTGTCTATCTAATCCAAGAGCATTTGTATGCCTATGGATCTTCTCCGAACCCCCGACTCATCATCTATTCTCTAAATAAAACTCCATTGGTTGTGTTGGGATCACATCGGTGAGTTATCTTTTCTTTTATAACATCATCTTTAGTTTTCTCTATTATCACGAGTTATCCTTGGTTGAGATTTTTTTTGTTATTTTATATCCACGGCATTCTAGGGCGATTCAAGGCTTGAGGTTCACATATATCAATCTCCCGAAATCGAGGTAGGTGGTTTGTGCCTTTCTGTAGTTAGTCATTGAGTTATATGTGCAAAAGTTCCAAATACCCTTATTTGGGGTATTGGGTGTTTATGGTTTTATCCCTTTTATCATCTTGTTGTGCCTAGATTGATTGGATATAGGTTAATTGTTTGAGAATAGGGTTATCTTTACGATGCTATGGATTTTTTTCCCATGTTTGATTATTTTTTACTATTATTCTATCCTTTCCTATTAGGTTGCTTCTTTGCTTTCCCTTCCTAGTATTGGTTGGGTGGAGTGATTATTATCTGTCACGTTATGATATGTTGTAGATTGTTTATCCAAGTAGTTCTTAAGGTTTACTTTGGTTGATGATTATCACTTGTGCACGATTTCCTTACACAGGGCTATGGTAACCTAGTGTAGTGAGACCATAGGGGAAATCGACTTTGAGTATTTTCCCAAAGTGTCTATTATAATTATCACATTGTGAGACAATAGGGGGGTTAACGATGATTGCTCCCTCAGAGTGTTTATAGTTACATTACAAGGCCACAGGAGGAATTGAAATTGAGTGATTCCTCAGAGTGCCTATATGTTACCGTTAAAAGACTATAGGGGGCATTGATGATGAGTGCTTCCTCAGAGATTCTCTGATCACACATGACTATAAGGGGAATTGATTTTGAGTGCTTCCTCAGATAATCTTTTTTATATCTTCTCTTGTATTGTGAACTAGAGGGGTTAGGATGTGATAAATACCTAGAGGGTTCCTTGTATTTGCTTTTTGTTATTAAATACTTAAAATTAAATGTTTGTTAATGAAACTATAGTACTGTTTACTTTTGGGTACTTCCTTTTTTACTACTCATTTTTCTTATTTCCTGCCATATATATTCACTGATTGTTAGGCACAGATATTTTGGTGGTTTCCCACCTTGATTAGTCTCACACCATATTTGGGTCATGCTTTTGGGCCCAAACAAATTATATTGTTGCAGGTCTATATATGTTCAAGGGCCCTTCTACCTTAGGTACTATATTTCTGCGGAGCTAGAGAGCATGCAACCAAGCTGAGTCTAGTGATGCTGGTAGTGATTATCTGTTTTATTTTGTACTTTGGTTTATTACATTATTCCAAAATTTTGATTTGTTTGGATTCTTTCATAGACATATGTATCATGCATCATTTATATATTTGTGTGCTCTAGTTGTTTATTACTTCTTTTGTTCACTTATTTCATGTTTTACTTCTTCCTCTTTGGCGATATTTTTTACTTGCACTGTGTCACTCTGCCAATGAGGGCATATTTTCTCCATTGTCACACCCAAGGCCCTCACTGGAAGTCAGAATCCTCTGTCGTTTGGGGAAATACGCTTGAATCCATGTGACCAACCGGGTATGTGGCACCTCTGGGTGGATCCCGAAACTGGGACATTACAAGTGTGTTCTAGATAAACAGGGTTTAATTTAGTTCTGAATTGGTGAGTGGACATGAGTGGTATTAGGACTAGTGTATTTTGAATTGATGTGTTCGGGCTTGGGTGTATGAGGTTTAAGTTCATTGATAAATACCCCTACATGGTAGAAGAGACAATGGGAATTGATCAGATGTGCTGACATAGTTGATTCATGTTTTGGTTGAGGTGGGCATTGGTTTTTGTGGAATGAAAAAGTCTTAGGAGGATCCACATGTGTTTGTCACTAGAACTTGTTGAGGTTGTTCTCGAGGAGTGGTAAAAGAAAGTCATATTATGGGTAGTGAAACATCATCCATCATAGGGGAATGAATTCATTATATAATTCATATTATTAAATTCCAGTGGTTCTATTATCGATATTCTTGAACAGGTGGTAATTAATGTCATGGTGGTTCTCATAAGTGAGTTGGTTTAGCCATTCAATTCATTAAGTTTGATGGTGTACATGAAATGGTCCATCAGGATTAAGGACTTGAATTGGTAGTGTGATGATAAGGATTATCCTATGGTAAAGAATGAGATTTTATTCACGGGCATATGAACCTTATGAGAAAAGGGTTATGGAATTTTGGGATCAGTTTTTTGGATATCAAATTTGGAATTTTGATTTTGATGAGTAAATGGATCTGTGTACTACTGGATTCCTTAGTGAATTCTAGGTACAATTTTTGATGTCGTGGGGGTGTGGAATCCATGTGTGGGATTGGGTCTCTATATGTTTTTGTGGAAATGATCAGAATAAAGTAATATTAGTATTGAATCGGGGCTCGTTGTATGGTATGGTGGTGGGAATGCATGTGGATGGTTAAAATGTGAAACATTACTGGTATTTGGTTAGAAACTTTGGTGAGCATGGTAGGATGGTCACAAGATTCCTTTGGGTTGAAAGGAATTGAGAACTAGTGTTTTGGAAATGTGTTAGTAGTCTGAGCTATGAATTTTCAATAAGGTTTCGATATAGGATGTCATACCATCATTTTTTGTGATGTGGATTGTGGTAAGCTATAAATTGAATAGGGTATGTCATTTTGGATATAATGATATGTTTCAAAAATTGGTTAGGGATTTTCAAGGAAAAGTCAACGTCATTTTAATATGCTTGGATGTGGGAGGATCATCCTTTTGTTTTTCAAATTGACATTAAAGAGAGAAACCAGCACAACACTAGTGGTTTTATGTATATTTGGTCATGGTATAATGAAAATTGCAGAAGGTGCATTGATGTAATGTGATATGGTTTTATAGTGGAAAATTTCAATTGATGGGAGAACCAAAGCCTTGGAATCTGTGCTTATGAGATTAGACATATGGTGAGAGCACCATAAGCAAAATAAATAATTGGGGAACAACAAGGTCTTGTTTCAGGATGAACATGCTTGGTCAGGTATCGTACTAGTGTTTCAAGTATGGTTATGGGGTGTCATCTCATGGTATGGTGGTATAAGCATCCTAAGTTATATGTTGTTCTTTATGAGGGAATTTGATGATTTGAGATGGGAATTAACCATTTCATGATGATTTGATCACCCAAGTAGGTTAGGATTGATTCTTAGTTGCTTGATTGGGCTTCTTGAGGATTAGAAGTGTAATGAACTAACGTTTTCTAAATTAAATTCCTTTTTCAAATGAATAAATTCATTATTATGTAATCTAGTTATAGAAAATGCATGCACTACTTTAGTATTTTTTGGCCATTAAAAGTTATATCCTATCAGATTTAAAAGATTGTTAATCATCATAACCATTGATAATATAGCCATTATACAATGACCATTATGATTAATATATATTAATGGTTATGATAAAATATAATTGACAAATATATAAGAAGAGATGATCTTGAATAGTAGGATTGTACCCTATAAAGCCCATAAATTTGAATTTTTAAGGGACATGCCATCATTGGGATTTTCTTTTGACCAAATCCAAGCCAAGATTCAATAACTAAAGCTTGAGAAAAACTATTCCTGGGAAAAGTTCAATATTATAAGGATCAAAATCCAAACCATATTCGGTAAACCACCCCAA
The DNA here is from genome assembly GCA_963277665.1 of Viscum album. Classification (NCBI taxonomy): domain Eukaryota; kingdom Viridiplantae; phylum Streptophyta; class Magnoliopsida; order Santalales; family Viscaceae; genus Viscum; species Viscum album. Next base: position 792,270,472 of record OY728166.1, read on the forward strand.
CAATGACCCACCATCACACACATTTCCTTTACGATGTATTCTGGTGTAATAAATGGTAATATATATATATATATACTAGTAGTATGAATTTTTATATTCTTCAAATTTATCAATTATTATATAATTTTTTTGATAAAAATTAGATTTTGACATGAAGAAATAAAAATTGTATTATTTTGGAATATGTAGTTTTATGAAGAAATTCTTTTGATGAATTCAATATTCTTGGAAATAATATTCATATTAATAAAATATTATTATTAAAAAATAATAATTTAAATATAATTTAATAATGTTCAATGTAATTTTTATAAGGGTCGGGAAGTTGTTAGTATCATTAAAACTAATGTTTTTCAATAAATAAAGATTTTATTTAAAATTGAAAATTATCATATTTAGAAAATTATTTTAATAAAATAAATATTATTTTTGAAATCAACATATCAAAATTATCCAATGGTTAATTTTTCAAAATTTTCTATGAAACGTGAATTTTTGGGTAGAAAATAAATAAGGTATAAATATATACTCTATTTTATGACATCTTAATGGACCATACGTGATGTAATAAATTCCCTAACATTAATACATGACCAAATATATATTTAAAATTTAAAATAATGTGTTTTTCAAGTTATTTTATTAATTTTACAACCCCTTAATGAATCCTCCAAAACCTATATTATATTTTATTGTTTTAAAATAAATTCATTATAAACATGACTCACACACACATCACCAAGGGTATTATTTTAAGGAGTTAGATTCATGGAAATATATAATATTGAATCCAATACAATTTTATATAAACCATGGGAACAAATCAAGGTAAGTTTTGTAGTTTTGATTATTTTATCATATAGAATACAAATCCTAAGTTTAGAAATTAATAAAGAATCACCCTTACCCATTTTCTATAAATACGCACTCATCCTACCAATATTATTCAATAAAAACCTATTGATCATGAATTTAATATCACTATCCATCTCTAAATCCCATCTAAGGTGTTTCTAATCTCTTAATAATCTCCTATCAGTCTTTTTGAATTGCCATCTCAAAGTAAGGGATTCTCTCACCCTCCTCTCGATTCAATTACTATATATGAATTATGCAATATTATTTCCAATTGTTCATGATGGAATGAGTTTTTACACATCCACTTCACTATAATTATTTTTTCTTAGGAATTAATGTCCATATTTCACCCTCATTAAACCCTTCCATAATTCTTTATGTAATCACATTATGCTACCAAAATTACCCCATGATTTTCCATACCAAACATGTGTATAGTGAATCCCCATCCCCATTTCCACTCATGGGTATTCACCTATATGTACCTATCCTTTGTTGATTGGGGATATAAATATATATAACCCACACTCCATAATCCTAGGAAAAAAATTTATTAAATAAATTCTTATGTTTTATAGTCTTTGGGGAACAAAAATGCATTTACAAGATATGAATGTCAGGGGTGGGCCCATAATTATATAAATCTACAATGCATGGGGAAATGTTTTTATCTCATGAGGAACCATTTATGGTGCATGAGTGGTTATCCTAATCAAACTATCTTATAATGTCTCGGAATTTATCCTTGAATCATGTTTGTGATGTCATGTTTTATATTATTTCCAAATTTCTATATTGCCTTTATGTTATCATCTTATATCAAACATTGATGATCATATTTATGATTCTCACCCATTTTGTGTCACATTGATTTTTCTCTTGTCTGACATGTGTAAATTTTATCATTTTATGATTAGATTATTCTATTACTATGACTTATAGGTGACCCCATTCTTAAATATGTCCCCAAGTTATCTTGTGAGGTTTTAGAAGATCGATGGATATTGAGGGCATGTTGAAGACTTTTTGAATAATTTCATTTTATCCCTATTTCATGTTATTATGTAAAGAATTTAATTTCTTAAACACAATGGGCTTACAAATTATTTGGGACTGTATTATATGTTTCCTTGTGTAATAAATCAGGAATTAAGTTATATTAAAATACATTGGTCGTCATAATTAGTACCAAAGGAATGTATAGTTATTTTTGGGAATTAGGATGAGAAAACCATAGTGAAAGAATTAGGAATTAAGAGAAACATAAGAAAATATCCCTAAATTTTGGAAAAATATAGAGTATGTGGCTTTCAAGAAATAAAATCTCTTACTGGATACAATAAGTGTATGTGGCTCTAGTGTAGTTGTACCTAGGGGTAATAACCATAAAATGGAATGTTGGGCTTGACTCTATCATTACCGTATGTGTGAAAAAGAATCCTTTATAGACACAAAATTTGATACTCTTGAGGGATATTTTTTTTTGAATTCATAATCTCTTTACAAACCATTATAAAAGGTAAAAAAACTCCCAAAATAATTACATTTAGAAATAGATCATGGATAAATTTTATTGAAACCTATAAATTCATGAGTTAAGTAATATATGTTATTTATGAGTTATCCCTTTAATTTTAATGTTCGTATTTTTATGTTTTTAATAGTTTAAAAATTATCATCACAAATTTTTCATTTATTTTATTCAATTGATAGAAATAGGAGAAACTGATTCAATAACTAATATGAGTGGTAATGTGATGACTTCCCAAATGATATGCCTAGCCCAATTGGAGAAGTAATTAGGATCATCAACAAATTAGCTTCTCAATTAACTCAATTTTTTAAAAGAAACATGAATTAGGGATAAAAATCACATCCCTCTAGGAAAGAGGAAGTTTCAATTGAGACCTTTATGAGACAAAGGAATCTAAATTTTACTGGATCTTCATGTCCCTTGATCACAAAACAATGGATAAAATCCATTGAAGGCTCTTCTACATCTTTTAACACTATGAGAAAGTGAATTTCAAGTAGGATATTTATTTTCTTGAAGGAGAGTCTAATCTATTGAGGATGTTGATAAAAAATAGGAAGTATGTGGAAGTGATCAAAGTGATGGATTGGAAAGAATATAACCATGGATTTCATCTTAATACTCCATGGGACTCTAAAAGAAATGAATTCATCTGGGTGGTAGTGTATTAACATTAAATGAAAGTGAATTTTATTAATATCAAGGAAGATTTATATCTTGGCCAACTGACAAATATATATATAAGGTAAGTGGTAATACCACATTGAGTGCCACTCCATTATGTCTGATTGAGATATGAGGTTTACCTCAAGGTTTTGGAGAATCCTTCAAAAATTATTGGATACAATGTTTTGTTTCTGTACTTATTATCATCCTTAGACCGATGGTTAGTCTAAAATAACCATTAAAACTCTAGATGATAAACTAGGATCTTGTGAGAAATGTTTACATGGATATTGGGATCAGCACCTTCCCCTAGTGTAGTTCTCATATTACAAAACTATTTATTATAGAATTAAAATATAACATTATGAGGCTCTATATTGGATGATTTTTCATACATCTACATGTTGGACAAAGAAGGAGAGTTCAAGATTATGGTACATGATCTTTCCTAATTGATAATATATAAGGTTCAAACCATTCAGCATTATATTAAATACACAAAATTCTATAAGAAAAATATATAGACAATCATAGACATGACCGAGAGATTAATGTGGGAGATAAAGTGTTCCTTTGTATATCGCCATAGAATAAAGTCTTGAGGTTTGGGATGAATAGGAAGCTTATACCTACATACATTGACCCCTTTAAGGTCATAAATCACATCAAAGTTGGGACATATTAACTAGCACTTTCGGCTAACATATCTCAAGTATATGATGTTTTCCATGTATCTTTCTTGAGGAAGTACATACTAGAACCCTCACATGTATTAAATCTAGAGGTGGTACCATTGGATAATAATCTTTCATAATATGATTAGTTGGTTAATATATTATATTTTAGAGACAAAGTTCTATGAAACATGAAAAATCACCTAGTCAAACTGCACTGGCAGAACCACAAGATTGAGGAAGCAACATGGGAACTAGAATATGTATTGAAATAAAACTACCATGATCCCTTTTAGTGTATGAAATAAAATTTCAAGGAAAAAAATTTTGAAGGATGTAATAAATAAATGAACTAATTTTTTATAAATTAAATTTCCTTTTCAAAATTAATAAATTCCATATTATGTAATGAAGTTATAGAAAGCATATGAACTACTTTGTTTATTTTGTATCATAAAAATTTATATCCTGTATAATTTAAAATATTGTTATGAATCTTAGAAATTGATAATATAGTCATTGTATAATGACTATTATGGTTAGTATATATTAATGGTTATGATAAAATCTAAATGAAATATATGGAATTAGTGATGGTCTTGAATATTAGTATCATACCCAATGAAGCCCAACTATCGGAGCATCTGAGGGTGATAGAATCACTAATATTTTCCCTTGACTAATCCCAATTCGAGATTCCAAAACTAATAATTTATTGAAATCATTTATATTGGAAGTTCAATCTTATCAAGATCACGGACCAAACCATGTTTTTGGAACCACCCCATGAAAGCCCCACAATCACACACTTTTCCCTTAGGGTGCACACTAGTGAAATATAGGGTTATGTATCTAGACCATATTAGTATGAATTTGTATATTTTTATTTTTAATAAGATACTGATTATATTTACCTATTTTTATCATTACATTATCAATGATTATATAAAGTGTTTGAGAAAAAATTTATTTTGACATAGATAAATCGAAATTGTTTTATTAGAAATATTTAGTTTTAATTCAAACACGATATTGATAAATTCAATAATTTTTTAAATAATTGTTGTTTTAATAAAATTTTGTAACTAAATAATATGTATTTAAATATAAATGATAATATATTTTAACAAAGTTCAATGTGATTTTTATAAGGGTTGGAAAGTTTTTAGTATCATAAAAACTAATATTTTCTAGTAAATAAGGATTTAAATTTAAAAATGAACACTATCATATATAAAAAATAATCTTGATGAAATAAATATTATTTTTTAAATCAACATGTTGAAATTTTCCAATTATGATCTATTCATAATTTTCTGAGAATGTCTAATTATTTGGTAAAAATTAAATATGGTAAAAATATATGGTCTGTATTTTGACATCATAATGGTCAAAAATTGATATAAAAGTGAAATAAAAGGAATCCAGGAAAAAATAGATTTTATTTATTTAAAATAATGTGTTTTTAATTTATTTTATTTATTTTAAAAAACATAAATGAATCCTCCAAAACCTATATTATATTTTAAGTTTTTATAATCAATTCTTTATAAACATAACTCGCTTCCACATCACCAAGGGTATTATTTTAAAGAGATCAATTATTTACACTATAAAATATTGAATACCTATCCTATTTGGAAGAAACCAATGTAAATAGCTATGGGAAATTTTTTGGGTTTTATTATTTTAACATATAGATTAAAAAACCTATGTTTAGAAATTAATAAATAATTCACCCATATTTTGATAAAAATACCCACCCATCCTCCCATTCCACTTCATTCAAGACCCATTGAGGAGGAATTTACCCACACAACCCCTCTATAAAACACTCCCAAGGTATTAAAAAGATCTTAATAAGGTCATATCATGCTTTTAGAAACACCCTCTCAAGGTAAGGGATTATCACCTCCTCCCCTTTATTCAAGGTCTCTCTTTGTATTATACCATTTGATTTCCAATTTTTTATGTAGAAATGTGTTTTAAAACATATTTTTTACTATACTTATGATTTCAATGTAATGATAGATCTCACTTCACTCTCATTAAACTCTTCCACGAATCTTTACGTACACCTGTCATACTACCAAAATTACCCTGTGATTTTCCTTGCCACACATTTTTATAGTAAGTACCCATCACAATTTCCACTCAAGGGTATTAAACTAGACGTACCTATCCTTAATCGATTGGTAACTTGAATTATATAACCAAAAGTCCTTAATAATGGGGTTAAAAGTGATTAAATGTAGTCTTATTTTGTGTGATTTATGTGACTCACAAATTTATGGACATGATATTAATGTGATAGGTGGGCCCGTGATTATATTACCCTCCAATTTGTTGGGTAATGTTTTTATCTCATTGGATTAAATATATGGTTCATGGGAGGTTATAAAAAGAAATATATGTTAAGTTTTATTATTTATCAGCAATAAAATATTATTATTTTTTTGTGTTTTATATTGTTAAAATATTCATATGTTGTCTTGATGTTGTCATATTATATCGGGATTTGAAGTTCATGTTTTTGAACAACACCCCTTTTATTTCACCTTCATATGCCTCTTGACTATCATGTACTACATTAATCAAGTTATTATATCATTATTCAATTAGTGGGATTTATAGATCACCCCTTTTTGATCCTTAGGTTGTTGAGTATATTTTTAGAATATCAATGGATATTATGGGAAAATTATGGAGTTTTTATTTAATATCGGTGTATCGTTATTTCATGTTATTATGTTATGTATCTAATTTCCCAAAAACACCAGACCATGTGACATTTCAAGATTTTATTATGTGTCTCCTTATGCAATAAATAACGAATTGAGATGTATTAGATATATGGGTTGTTCTATGATGTTCTATGGTGGGGATTTTGTAAGGCCTCATGTCCAAATGGCATGGAAAATATCATGGGAAATTTTTAGTGTTTGAAATAGTGATCAGGTTTTTTTAATAACTAGGATTTATAATTTGAGTTATTATAGTTTTAAATCCTTAAAATAGGTTTTTTTGTACATGGGTAGAGGCTTGGAATAATCCTAGGTGCTAAGAGGAGACTCATAAGAGGCAAGGTGGATGTTACAATGAAAACTGCAGTAGAGCGACCAACTATCTTATGGGATTTTTAGACAGGGAAATTACCCTTTTCCCCTCATAGTTTTAGAGGGTTCAGACCACTTTAACTCTTTTTTCTATCTTGCACAGATGGACCATCCCATGCCCTTCCCTCCCTTGGTTCCTCCTTGGTTTATTGATGTTTTCTTGGTCTTTTTTAGGGAAACACAATTTACAAGATCCTCTACCTCCTCTCATTTCTTCTCCTACTTTTTTGTGCTGATTTAGTGTTGTTTTGGTTTTGGTCAAAAGTATATATTTAATTGCATAATGGTGAAGTCACCCAATTCTCTATGGGTTTTTTTATCCTAGGATGTGGGTGTCCTGAGAAGCTATATGCACCCAGTTGTATGGTGATTCGATAAGGTGTGTTTTTTTAATAATTTTTTTAGGTTTTTTCACAATTTTAAATAAAATTGCCTATTGATATGGAATTTTTCATTGGGGATTTCACTTCTCATAGGGCTGGGGATGTGAGAAGGTCCCTTGGGGTACCTTTAAAGGTGGTTCTAGTGTGATGTGCTGACATGGTCAGTTTTTCAACATCATTCCATGTTTGGATTGGTTTAATTAATTATTTATACATGTAATAATTAATTTATTACTATTATTTGGATAGAATTGGGAGCTTGAGATGTTTATATAGCCTTGTTTGGTCAACGATGAGGCTAGACAAGCCTAGGAAGGCCTTTGTAGCTATTTTTATCCCATGTAAATAAAATTGGAAAGCTTATTGGATGAGGTAGGTGGTATGTGTACTTGTGCTATGGAATTAATGCTTGTTTATGATACATGGGGTGTGTGGTGACACTTAGTTTGTTGACTTATTTAACTAATATTTTAATTAAAATTTGATTCATCAAGGTGGATTCATAAATTTTTAATTCCCCGATGGACCTTGATATTGGTTGGATATCCTCAGACACTGATGTTCAAGGACTTTATATGAGATGTGCTTAACCTAGGTGGATAGACCATTGACTAGAATGATGGGGTTGGTAAGTGGTCTCACCTATTGAGACCTTGAGGATTGAGATGGGAAGTGTTCTATATCTAATACCTTTTTTTATATAACAATCCCCATGTAGTTGGTGAGGTCAGTCTACCCTATGATGATGTTATGGGAAGGGATGTGCTTAGAGCATCAAGTGTAAACCCGAGGCCTTTGGTGAGACTAAGGACCCAAGCGATGGATCCTCTAATTTATATTTATGGAGGGGACTTGAGTGGGTGACTCATTTATATATTATCCTTGAGAGCATGTGTAATACCATGGATAGTGATGGTTATGTGTGTCATCTACAACCTGAACCAACACATAAGCTCAATGGGTATATGATGGTAGTTATGGGTGTGGGAATTCAAACAGCCCTGATTTTATATTATTTAAGTTTTAGTTGTGATATGTGGTTTCCAAGGATGCATGGGAATCAAAGATTAGGCTTGATATTAATGGGATTTCACAATATTCCTAGGAATAACAAGATGATATGGAAAATGCAATGGGATACCTATTGTGTTCAGGATTCATTCTTATGATATATTGGGTGTGGATACCTTACTCAGTTACAATTAAGGGATATGGATGTTTTTTAGTGGATTTCTAAAGGTGAAAACTAGGATCTAAAATCAAATCTATGAACTTTGTCATGTATAGTAATGCCTATTATAGTAGTGGTTCCTTTGATATGGTGATTCCATTGTGAATACTTAGGGTTCTTGGATTCTAATGGAGATACCAGTAGAATAATGAGATTACCCACAATACAGGGGATGTGGATAGTGTTATGAGATGAGGGGTGGGATTATATACCCAACAAAGAATGTTTTACATCTTGAGGGTTATTGTTTTATCCCCCCAAATGATTCCTAGGATACCCCCTAAGATTGGGTGGATGCACCCCTGAAGGTTTTGCTAAGGATTCATGAGTTATTGGAAGATGAAGATATTGAATGTGGGATCAAGGAAGAGTATTCCATTTGATTTTCTGGATCACTTAAGAATCAGTCACACAGGTACACAAAGATTTACCTAGGGCCTCCTCCTCCTAGGAATAAACATTTTCCTAACATCGATAATAGCAATGTGCTATTATGGACTTCATCCTAAGGGCTTGAGAATATGGGATGTCTGGTGACACCCCAAGATCAACTAATCGTCAATAAAGGTGTGAGAACTAGATCCATAGTTAGTAAAAAATGGTTTCCCTAAGTTGATCCTCATTCTCAGAGACACTCAGGCATTAGTCGAGGAAAGTATGATTAATCGGGGTCATGGAATTGAGGATTGATGATGGTTATTAGGTGTATCTCAAGTTATATGTGTGAAGACATGGGAAAGTGATGATATTATAGAGGTGTGGTCATCATGACATGCTCAGAGACATTCTGACATCAAGATGAAAAAAGTATTTAGGGGGTTTATTTATTTATTTGTTATATTATTCAATTTATTTATGTATTTAAACTGAGCATTCACATGAACATATCATAGCATATGTCAGTTATTATAGGACCACATTATTGGTGCTCTGCTGATTTTCTAACTCACACCCTACTCATGATACCACTGCACATGGGTACCTGAGAAGCGCTCACATGGTTATTGCAGACATAAGTTTTCATGGGGCCTAGGATAGAATATTTGAGAGGAACAACATGGATGATATCAGGATATGGGGATGTGATATGGTTTAGAGTTGAATAGAGCCTCCTCGTCATTTATTTTATTCTCTAATTACCTTATATATATCAATCGGACCAGTGGGTTGTTAGCTATTGACTGTTTGGTACGGTTGTTTGAACCTTTTATACATTCATTTATTATTTATGGATGTTTATTTATTTACTTCTTCATACTCTAATGGATGTTTACTTTTATGTTGATTCTTGGTTAATTTATATTCAAATTTTCACTTTGATATAGGGGGTATAGGCTCACCACGGTACCAGTATAGACCCATATAACTAGACAGAAGCCTCTTGCGTAAGGGGAGGTGCGCATGAGGTCATGTGGTAGTCCATTCTGAAAACTATTTGGAGTCATCCAAGGCAAGGAGTTACAAAAAATGGTTTATAAACCAAATTGTTAACATTCTGACTCAAATAGATTTTTAAAATCTCATCCTAGATTTCATCATTCCTTCCAAATAAAAACCATATATGCACCAAATTAAAACTAAAACATGACTTTTCATTAAGAAAACATATATTGTGAAACCAATCAAGGGCTTGGAACTTGACCAATGTGACAAAACAATGAAAAAATTAAATAAAATGGAAGGAAAAAATATAAAATTATCACTACCCCCAACAACAGGAAATGAAAAATATCAAGCAATAGAAAACGGTGGTGTGAGATTAGAAGAGTCGTAGGGGATCCGTGTGCACCACTGTTTAGGAATAACCAAAAAAACAGGACATCTATTTGCTAAATAATTTTAGAAATACATAAAAATAAGATATGAATATAATACCTTTAGTTTTAAGGGTTTTGATTCATCTAAAATGTCCTATGAGATCATAATAGAGTTTAACTTCCACAACAAGCTTGACCGACATGAGGAGAAAATTTTTATGTTAGGTTTCATTTAAAATAATGGATAGAGTTTAATCAGTGCTAGTAAAAATCTTTAATAAAGTATAACATTTTCAGTGCTAAAAAGAAAATCTCTTCTTATTTGCGCTAATTTTTAATTTTATCAGCACAAAATTTAGTACTAACAAAGTATATATGCAGCACAGATAAATACTTTTTTATAAAAATTAAAATTCTAAAATCACCAAAAACTACTAATTATATAAACATGAATAATAATAAAAATAACATTATACTAGAAAATAATATTATTAGTAATTAATAAATTACAAATTATTTAAAAATAAAAAATAAAAACTAAATATTAAAAATGAATAGCAAATATTTAAGGAATAAATAATATTAATTATATGAATTTAAAAACATAAAAATGAATAAATAACAAGGATTATATAAATTAAAAATATATAATAAATATTAATAAATAAAAAATTAAAAATGAAAAAAATACAGAAAATATCATTTAAATGAAAATGATTTACAATAAATAACTAATTAAAAATAATTAAATAGTAACGGTATAATGATTTAAATAAGAATATTAAAATAAAATTGAATAAATATAAATTTTATAAATTAAAATAATTTAAGAATATAAAATATTAATACATAAAAATATATAAATAAATATTAAAAATGAATAAATTATATTAATGTTAAAAGTGAATAAGTATTAAAATTTTATTGACAAAAGTAAATGAATAAATATTAAAGTTCAATAAAATATAATAATTAGAAAATGAATACCTTGTAAAAATATAAAAAATATAAATTTATAATTTTAATTAAAAAAATTAATGAAATACTAAAAATGAATAAGTTTTAAAATTAAAATAAAAATTTAAAAAATTCTTTTTGAAAATAAGTGATTAATAATAAATTTTTAATTAATAACGAATAAATAATAATGGTATAAAGATTTAAAAAAATATATTAAAATAAAAATGGATAAATATTAATTATAAAAAATACATACATATAAAAATTATTGGATATTAATATTTAAAAATGTATAAATAACTATAAAAAATAAATATATTACAAAAAATTATTAAATGAATAAACACTAAAAATGAATAAATATTAAAAATGAATAAATCATAGAAATATTAAAAATGGATTGGTATTAAAAATAAATAAATAATATTAAATTAATAATTGTTAAAAAGGAATAAAAATTTTTAATTAAAATTGAATTGATTAAAAAAAATATTAAAAATGAAAAAAAAAATATTAATTATATCGGTTATAAAATATTAAAAATGAATAAATATTAAAATTTACCATTAAATACTACATAATCAAAATAAATTAATAATTAAAAATAAATATATATTTATTATTTAACGATTTAAATTGAAATATATTAAAGTAAAAAAAGAATATGTTTTATTTATATAAATTAAAAATATTAAATGTTAATTTTTAAAAATACACAAATAAATATTAAAAACATAAAAAAAATTTAAATGAGTATATATATATATAACTGCATTAATTACATTTGAAATACCAAATGTCTTTTCTTGTGATTGTGTGTACATATATGTGTCTACACGCACACATTTCATTGAGATATGTCAAATTGAAAAAAATGATTTTTCCTCTCATACAATGATATATTAATATACATATACACAGATATACACATTATATACATACATACATATATACGCATACATATACATAGTCATATATATACATATACATACATACACATATACATACACATATATACATATACCTGGATATACACATATAAATGAATGAACACACACATAAACAGCCCCACACATACACATACTTACACATACTTCATAAACATAGGAAAACATACACATATATACAACCATATATATATACATACAAATACACGTCCACATCCACATACACATACACATACACATACACATACACATACACATACACATACACATACATGTACTCATACACATAAAAATTCACATACACATACACATACACACATACATGTACATACATAAACATGAAAAATCACACATACATACATGTACACATGTATAAACATAAACTTACACAACACATACATCTATCTATATAAATTTAAACATACAAATGCACATAGAAAACACATACTTACACATACAACTCATACATACACAAACATAAACATATATACACATAAATACATATGCATACAAATACACATCGCTAAAAACAAAAAAAAATATGCATACATTCACATACATACATGCACATATAAGTGTGTGCATACATCCATATACATACGCATACATATACATACATACAAATATACGAGTATGTTTTAAATATTAAATATAAATATAAATATATAAATTCGAATATGAAACCTGTTTAATGTTTTTATATATTTATTGAAATATTAATTTGTACAGTTCGTATCACTATATTTTAATATATATATATATACACAAACAAACAAACAAATATTTTTGTGTAATTATAATAATAAACAATAATAAATAATTATTAAAGAATATATAAAAGTATATATATTTTTAGTTATATAAATCATATTTAAGATTATATAAATATGAAGTTTGGGTTATTCCTGAGTGGTAAATATATTGTCATCCAATATTATAGACCAGGTGTTCTTTGTCAGGGTGAATTAGTACTTATCAACTAGCCTCCTTCCCCCCATGAATATTCAATGTGGGATGGATGGGTTCTCTTCTAGTGATTATTAAATAGTGGGACCAGTCAGATATGTGGCATGACAGGAATCTGATGCAGTGGGGAACCACACAACTGGGTGGGAAGCTCAAAATTGAGATGAGTGTGATCAAACCTATCATTCGGCCCTTTGGATGCATAGTAGTTTCAGTTAAAGGGGTTCCTTGTCAGGGTGTGTCAAGGGGAATCATGGTTCATAAATTCTTAAAAATGGATTTGATGCATACTTCATACCAAGGACACATTTTGATGACTTCTGGCATGGGTGAAAAGGCATTCAGCTGATGACATGACATGATGCAGGTTGCTCCATTAGGCCTTCATGCCACATGGTTGGCCTTAGAACCACTGGGTTTTTGGTGCATGTAATGTCCTTCTATCTAATGGTACTTCAATCCATCATATGTAATGAAATATGACCCGTGGGTGGGTTTCAATTCTTCTTTGGAGGGATGTTTCATGACCCACTGAGGTGGTTGGGTGTGTGTGTTTTTTTGGTTTCTTGCAGTCCCCTCTAACTATAATAAATATAAATGTGTATATATAAATTTTATATATCTATTAATTTATTTATTTATTTATATATGTTATAAGTTCAATTAAATAAATATATATTCATTTATATATTTATAAAATTATTTAAATAAAATTTTAATATATTTTATTTATATTTACATTTTCAATGTAGATAAATATATTATTGAACTTTTTTATTGATTAATATAAATTTTATAATTTTTTATATATAAAATTATAAAAATAATAGATAATATATTTTTTATTATAATATTGTTATAAATCATATTTATATAAATATATTTACTAATTATTATATTAATCATATATATATGTGTGTGTGCACACACAAAGGTTGAGGGTTGTCTCTCCCAGGTTCAAGTTTTGGGGAGCATTTTTTTGTCATCTACGTTCTGTGGGGGAGAATGTATGATATATTACATTATATATTTTATAATATATACAGATATATATATATATATATATTGTATTTATATAAATAGATATAATTTCTAATGTTAAATCATATTTAAAAATATATAAATATGTATATATAAATTAACTTATTCACGAGGCCATTTATCAAGGCTAAATAAAGAACTAATAAAGGGGACTTTATCATTGATAAAATAAGTGATGAAAAATGTATCCTTTATGAATGTTTTTAGTGCTGTGAAATGGTACATTTATCAGTGTTTTCAGTTAGTACTTATAAAATTCTATCTTTTATGAGATTTTTTTATCTCTGATAATAAGTAGCAGTGAATATTGTCGAAATTGTAGAAGTGATTTGTGATATTATACTCTATGATATTATTTTAATATAACTAAAGGGATATATCATTGCCTATGATTTTTTAAATCATTTGATACAATTTTGATGTAAATATCATGCAGACTTCATTATTGATGTTCAATCTCCATCCTAATATTTGGTAAATTTCTTACTCTCATATTCACATAGATATTTTTTATAATTAAAAAATATTCTATATGAAAAATAGATATGTTTACACTTTAGTTTTAGTATTTTTTTTAAATGGAATTGAGATATGTAGAGAATTATTCAAGATAATGTGAAGACATAAAAGATGAACAAGCTTGCTTAAAATTTGTTTGGATGAAATATTTTAGGAGTTAAGGGAATATACAATATTTAAGAAATGTGTTCCATGTGATATAAAATTTAAAGAAACCAGAAATAGAAAAATGGATGAATCACCATAAATGAAGGAAACTTGAATAGTTTTACATGCCAAACATCATCAAATGATTAAATATGAATAATTTTCCTCATTTCCCACTATAAAAAGATGATTCATGGGATATGATATAAAAGATATATCACTTATAATTTGGAAACTGAAAAATTAATTATATAAAGAAAATAGTGAAAAGGATTAACCAATCCATGTATTAACATATTTAATATTATTATTACCATACTTGTTTTTGAAATTATATATGATATTTTGTATGATTTTATGCTATGAAATCAAATAAAAATCATGGAACCCAAATCAAAAAGTAAATATTTAAGATTTTAGACAATAGAAAAGAGTTATACACATAAAGATCATATAGTTATTAGATTATAATTCAACCATTGATTATTTAAAGTATTTAAGAAGATTTAATATCAAATAAAATAATAAAATATATTGAATTATTGTTACTTCCATGTGAGTGATCATTTAATAACAGAAGGGTTTTGTTCATGGTTATTCAATCCATATTAATTCTCAGCCAACTTAATTTTTCTTTTTACTCTTTTAATATTTTGATGCGGTCTATTGTTGTACTATAATTTATTTAAGTTTTACACACTTTTATAATTATATTTTTCTCAATTTCAAAAATATAGTACATTTCATTTTGCATCATCTTCAAAGGTAGGGTTGGTTATGTCTAAAAGGTAGGGTGGGTTATAGTTTCAACCTAAGTGAGGTTGTAATTATATTTTCCATTTAAATAATAATTATTATTACCAATAAGGGGGAGAGGTGGGAATTATAAATGGCCATGTATTTCTTCCAAATTTATTACAGTTAGTGTAAAATACATTTCTCAAATTGAGGGTATGAGGAGTAAAGTAGGATGATGTTAATCTAAACAACTATAAATCTTATTATTTATTGTTCTTTTATTTATGTGATTGTTTGTTACATAATATAATCAATATAATTGCATTATGATATTACTTGGATTATTCTATTATTACCACCACCAGCAAATTTACATTGAAATGTTTTTAGAAGGGGTAATTTACCCACCCAATTAACATTTCCATAAATGTCAGGGGATATAATAAATTTAACCCCATTCTGTATCGCATTATAATTCTATTCAACCACCTTAGATAAAAGTTTGTTTTAAGTAAATTATTTATAGATCATACCCTCGAAAGGATGGAATTTTTTTAAATTGACTCATAAATAATTAAACCATATATAATAACTTTTATTTTTCATTTTATTTTTTTCCATCCATGGTAATTTTCTAAGAAGTACGATATGGTATAACACCAATATTTTTTATAGTTATGAAAATATATGATTAAGTATTCACCATCTTGATCTAATTAAAAATATTATATTCTTTTACAAGGTTTGATTTCCAATTTAATTTTAAAACCATAAATATAAAATAATTAATAAATTTTTTCCATAAAATCAAATAAAAATATTAATTGTAATCATCAATTATTGTAATGAAGTGCTGATGACACCCACGATCTTATATATTTAAATATTCATAGTATAAGTTGTGTGTAAGATCTCAGGTTTTCCATTTAGGTAATAATCTTTTGTTTTGGTTTAAATACTTTTTTAAAGACTAATGTGAGTACATATTTATGTCATGGGTTTATTGGGGGTGTTTGGGGCTTATTCGGAGCCTAAAAACAAACTTTTTTGTAAAAATAAGGAAGGTCACACGGTTAGTAGAAACCATGTGAGATAGGCTGCACGGTTACTCAAACCATGTGAGGCCGAGACAGAGGGGTGTAGGACATTGCATAGTTTGAGGAAACTATGCCACCTCATTTCCAATCCCTTGAAAGGCACCTAAAAAATTTAGCATATTCAAAACACACAATCAGTGCATGGTTTTCCAAACCTTGTTCCATGACCGTGTGAGGTTCCCGTTTTACACAATGAAGGGTGAAGGGTTTGGCCAACCATATGGCCAAACCGTGCAGCCAATTATTTATTTTTAAAATTATTATTTTTTCCCTAAAACTATTAAAAACTAAAACTATTCTCTTCTTCCTCCATTGGGCGGCATCTTAGGCATGGGGATCTCCTTTGAAGCCATCTTCATAGCTTTTTCTTCTAATTCTCCATCCAAACTCAGAATGAAACACTATTAGTCTCATTAGATTTATATAGGTGAGTTATTTAATAATATTGTTCCATTATTCATTTTAATTCATATCAACTGATTTATTTAGGTTCAATCTAATATGATTTATTTTTAGTATTTTTATCTTTTCTTCACTTTTCTTCTGATATGGATCGAATTAGAGCTTGATGCGAGATGAGTTCTCTTCTACAGACCTATTGTTAGTAGTATATACCACTCCCAAGGGATTTGGTGTTTTATATTTCTATTTGAATTTATGAAATATGTTTTACATTCCAATGGTGCCCTTAAAATGAATTGAATAATTGGGTTGGATGAATTGGAACTGGTTAGGGAATCCTACTAGTTCCTTCAAGTTTATTGGAGGTTGTTTCCCTAACCTAGGCTACCCATGGGGCGTGCCTTTGTATTTCCCATTTTTTATTCGACTCTTGGTGTGAATGGGAGATTTCCTACATATATTAAGTATTTATAAATTGATTGATTGAATTGAATTGATTGACTAGGAGATGGGTGTTGCCTCATTTTCCATGTGATATCATAATGTGAATTCTTTTAACTATTTAAATGGAAAAAAAGATCATTTGGATAAACTCATGGAATGTATTTGAATATAAATTAATGAGTGAACTGATGTGATGAATGGATAATGGTTGTAGATTCCTTGGTTGGTATACCTTGGATCCTTATTTTATTTGGCGCTATGGAAATTTGTCTCTTGGGGAATGATTGCATTAGTGGATGCCTTAAACTTGTTTACACCTTGGGGTTTGATTCAATATGATGTGATGGGACTTACTACCCCTTGGATCCAGATTTCTTGGGATCGCATTGGACATGGTTTCTTGACATTCTCCTTGGAACCCTCCCAAGTCTTTACCAATTTTCCAATGACATGCTCCAAGGACTCGATGAGGATTCCTAGGTCTTCTATACCTTGGATCTGTCCCTTCATAGTCTAAAACATTTGATTACATGTTGTGGTTTTTTTGGATGACCTGATTATATGGAAAGGTTATCATAAATGATATACCCTTGGTTATACAATGTGGTCATGGTGGATATTTTTCTATGCTTATAGATATCCCTGGTATTGGTATTTGACTCGAGTGAGTAGGCTTGATAGTATGACATGATTATTTATATTTTTACAACTACTCTTGTTTTTGGGAACCTAACTATATTTTACAGAATTCCTTGTTTGGTTGGACAGTACTACATATACCTTGGGCACTATAATTTTAGTATTTTTTACCTGTGATATATTTCACACTACATTTTTGATATCACACGGACCATATTATTTATAGACACCATTGGGTGGCCTACTGAATGATATCTTGTACCTTGTTTGTGCTATCATTGGGTTCTTTAAAACATTTCATGGATTCTAGTAGGGATAAGGGTAAGTTACCACATTACAATGCTTTATTTTTTTATACTTAGGATCAGGGGAGCACAAGACTGTTCTGGGATCATGATTATTTATAGGATAGTTGTTTTTTGTGTTTTTTGTTTTTTGTTACATGTATCGTATTGTTTATTGTATACCTATTTATGTTGATTCTTAGAAACATGACATGATCATAATTGTATATGAGATTATTATTGGCATTGTTTTTCTGTTCATGTCATTGATGTTTTTCTTGTATCTGGATGATTTACTTATTTTACTATTGATTTCTATGTTTATTATTATTTTGCTACACTCTAGATTGTGGGAATAGTCTCCCCAAAAACACACATTATGGCCTCATTTCTATTCAAAAGCCTCTTTCATATGGAAAGACTTACTTTAGGTAATGTGACCCACTGGTTCAGGGAACCATTTAGTGGGAACCTTTCATTATCAATATTTTCTAAGGCATGTGTTTGGAATTATAGAGATATTCCACCATGAAGACCTCCAGTCATACACCTGGAGGGTGGTGATGGCCATGATTTGGAGGTGGTTTTCCATGGTTTAATTATGGATCCTTATATATTTTCATCTAAAATACTATCTATTTTACCAGATACTAGTGTTGAGGAATAGTTCCATGGGGGGTTTTACACTATGTGAAAACTTTTCAAGGATCACTGAAGCTTTCTTCATTTAGGGAAGAGCTAACACATGTGTTCCAGTAGTTTCATCATTCTATGTTTTCAAGGTATGATGGTCTAAAAGATGTCGATATGTGGATTGAGATGAATTTTTGGATCTTTGAGCATCTAGAGACACCTCAATTGAAGAGAGTGAAGATAGTGACATATATACTTCGGGGAGTAGCAAAGCGCTGGTGGTGTGCCTTGAACTATGCTAGGAGGCTCTAAGATATAGTTTGATGTGATTTTTTATCAAGTTGCAATGATTAGTTTTTTTCTGAGACTCTGATAGTGGAGTGAGCCAGTGAGTTCATGCGTTAGGATCGGGGCATGATGACTATTATGTAATATTCATCACACTTTATAGATCTTATCTGTTTTTCACTGATACACATTGTTGATGAGATATCGAGGGTAATATTCTTTGAGGAAGGTCTCAAACATGTCGTTCAATCATAGTTAAATGTGCTCAGGTTAACAACTATTACTAATATAGTGAATCAAGTGTAGATTATAGAGTGGAACCTGAAGAAATCTAGGGGCGTAGAGCAGGGAAGTTGAGTCTCTTGACCAAGTGGTTCATATTCCAATGGCAGGAAGGAATGTTTTGATTTTTCCCATGGTGTGAGTATCATCCATGATGTTATTGATGGTAGTTAAGTTTTCCATCATTAGTTTGGTAGATTAAAACACATGAGGAATCATTATGATCAAGACCCATTCATGTTCCAACCTTTTAGTACAATTGTCCACATAAAACTTTTTTTCATGAAATTACATTCAGAAGGTAGTAGATTGTGTCATGACCAAATCCAGGTTCATGAGAGGTTTTTATAGCACCACGTCAAACTGGGATATGGATCATTAACAATCATTCTGGTCGAGTTGGTGTGCATGGTTGAGCCATCCAAGAACCAGTTATACCTATACAATAGAGTGGGCCTATAGTAGGTAGTGAGGTTGTATTATAGGGTCTCAATTCAGGATAGATATGTTTTTTATATACTAACCCTGAGGAGTAGTGATTCGGGACATCAATAGTGGGAGGTATGATCTTAGGATCCCTTATGCTTGTTTCTACTCTTTTTGATACATGTTCTTCACATAGTTTTATATCTATACCTATGGTGGAAATCCTTGGGATCATTATTCAGTTTTCGGATGGTGTCATGACACTTGATACTACATTTAGTATTATAATAGATATTGTAAAATAGTGAAGGGGGTTCCCCAATAAGATTGGTGGGTTCACATCATATGGTCTCATTTTTTCCTCGAGATGACTGAGTTTGGAATCATTTCAGATGGACTGGATAGTTTCTTGTTAGTCTTATGTTGACTATTATCATTGAATGGTGACCTTCACATCACTTTATAGTCTTGTTTTTATTCAAAAGGATGAATGGGATGTCCAGGCGATCTAAGTTGGAGCAGAGCATCATGGGTTGGGAATAATAATAGCTCGGATTTCTAGTTTATATATTGATGACTAGGGATTGCAGTAGCTAGAATTCCCTCTAGTTGATGATCATTTCATAGATGTTTTCCTAGATGATGTTTATGTTTTACCTCCTGAGAGAGAGTAATGTTTTTCCAAAAATCTAGTTCTATGAGCTATAGGGGTATCCATTCCTCCTTACTGGATGGATAATATGGAGTTATAGGTTCTCAAAATGCAGCTAGAGGACTTTGAGAAAAAGGAGTTTATATGAACTAACACTTCTCAATGGGATTCTCTAATCCTTTTTGAAAAAAACGCATATGGTAACTTCAATATATGCATGGATTATCGTAAATTGAACTAATTGATGATTAATAACCAATATCACTTATAATAGATTGATGAACTATTTTATTGCCTCTGAGGAGATTGGGTGTTCTCCAAAATTAATTCTAGATCATGTTATCATTAGTTGCATGTTTGACCTACATATATACCTCATGTAGCTTTTCATAACAGTTATTCTCTATATGAGTATTTGTATTATTTTTTAGTCTCATCAACATGATATAAGTTCTTATGGTTTTGATGAAACTATTTTTCCATCCTTATATGGATTCATTTGGGGTGGTTTGCATGGATGATATATTGTTGTATTCTAATAATCGATAATACCATTAAAAACATCTTGATATTATTTTGGATAAACTGATATAGAATTAGATATATGATAATCTCACCAATTTGTACTTTTATATGGATAAGATTCACTTTCTGGGTCACATTATATTAGCTACAGGTATATCATTTGAACCAAAGAAGGTGAGAGTTATTGTTTCCTGGGAGCATCACAAGAACATCCTTCATATATAGAGTTTATTATGTCTAGATGAATATTATAGGAATTTCATTCTAGACTTATCATTCTTCTTCATGTCATTTATGGGATTCACTAATGAGGTTGTGAACTTTTTATGATCAGATACCTATGATATGTCCTTCCAGGAGCTAAAAGAGAGATTGACTTCAGCATCTATCCTAATTCTACTAGAGCTAGTAAGCAGCTTCATTGTGTATTATGATGCATCAGGTATCGTTGTATGATAATTTTTAATTCATGGAGAGAAATTTTTAGCATAAGGGTCCTATTATTTGAGGCCACGTGAGAGGAATTACCTCACACAGGATCTCGATTTAGCAGTATTTGTTCATTCCTTGCACTGTTGGAGACATTATTTAATGCTAGAGCATTTTCAGGTGTACACATACCATAAAATCCTTGAGAATATATTTACACAGTGTGATATGAATATGTGGTAGTGAAAGAGGGTGAAGTGAATAAAGTATTTTGATTTTATTCCTTTTTATATTATTGGAAGTCAAAATGATATAGCTAATGCACTGAGCAGGATGACTCATTTATAGGAAGTTTAAGAGGCTAGTAGTGAGTGTCATCTTATTACCCTATTTTCAAAGATTCACTTAGAGTTTCATGATGGATAATGGAAGACTTTTATTTCATCCTTAGATGTGTCCTCTAACCTTCTGGATAGATTGAGGATGAGGCAGATATTAGATTCTGAGTTCCCACTCCTACGGGACTGTGTGGAAGGTAAGGACCTACCTCCTGGTTGGACTGTGGGAAAGGATGAGATCTTGAATATACATGATCATGTTTAGGTTCCAATAAAAATATGAAAGGAGATAATAAAGTGGTTTCATGCCTAAATTTGGGAAATGAATCCAAGAATTTACAAGATGTATCGTGATTTACGTCACGAGTATCAGTGTCCTAGGATGAAGCAAGGGATAGCTAATTTTTCTATGAGATTTCCACTTTTTAGTAGGTGAAGGGGGAAGATCATTGACTAGATAGTATTTTATAGCAGTTAACCATTCTTGAATGGAAGTGGGAAGATGTCTTCAGGGGTTTCTTGATCAGGTTTTTAGGGTCGCCTCGAGGTAGTGATGTTGTTTGGGTTGTTGTTAACTCGCTCATGAAGGTTTCTCATTTTATTTATGATTAGGGATACCTTCTTAGTGGATTATCTTGGGAGGTTTTATATATTTATAATAATAAAACTACCCATAATTCCTTAAAAAATTATATCCGATAAGGATTTATGGTTAATATCCCATTCCTGGTATATTTTGCAATGGGTTTTGGTTATACACGTGCTTATGAGGAAAGCATACCACCCTCATACTAATGGCTAGTTCGAGTGGAAGATTCAAGTTCTTGAAGACATGTTGCAGGAATTTCTTAGATATTGGGGGATCTTGGTGAAGGCATATTACCATTATTGAATTCACCTAAAATAATATTTATCAAGTGACTATACAGATGCTACCTTATCAGACAATGTATGGTAGGTCATGTTGATTTCCCCTATACTGGTCAGAGGTAGGTGAGGCAGTTTTACTAGGACCATGTCCTGGGAAAAAGAATTATGAGTAGGTCTAGTTGAATAGAAAGTGTATGGATACTTCATAATTAAGCCATAAATATTACTATGATATCCATCTAAAACCTCTAGATTTTGAGTTCTGGGATTGGGTCTTTTAAGTATTTCACCTATGTTGGGACACATACAAATTAGGAGATAGGGTAATCTTTCATCGAGGTATGTCAATCTGTTTCAGATCTTGGAGTGATTGGGGCTAGTAACCTATCAGTTTTAGTTACCTCAGATTTATCGAGTCATGCATGAACTCTTCCATGCATATCGGTTGCACCACAATCACTCAGAATAGTCTCATACTCTACATTCAGATGAGTTGGAGTTATAGGTAGATGTGTCCTTTGAGGATCATCTCATTCATATTATTGATAGGATCATGAAGGCTCTTCGAGGCTAGTCCTTCCTCTAGTAAGGGTGTTATGTAAATATAATTGTTTACATGATAAGACTTGGGAGTGGGGGCTGATTTACATTCTCAGTGGCCAAAATTATTCTCATATGAATCTTTTCCATCCTAGAGAAAGATATTTGGGGAAAATTTTCTTTAAGGAGGGAATATTTTAAGATCCCATGTCTTCCAAGGAGATATTGATCATTTGTTTTTTGGTTTAAATTATTTTTTATAGACTAATGTGAGTACCCATTGATTTCATGGATATATTGGTGGTTTCTAAGGCCTATTAGGAACCTAAAACCCAACTTTTAGGAAAAATAGGTAGGTCACACAGTTAGTATAAACCGTATGGGATTGGTCACACGGTTACTCTAACCATGTGAGGCTTAGATATAGGGGTTCATGAGGTCATGATATTTGAGGAAACCATGATACCTCAAGATCACGTCTATCTAAGGCACCTATAATTTTTAGATGATCCAAAATTTATGATCAATTCATAGTTTTTCAAACCCTACACCATGAAAAAGTGATTTCCCCCTTAAACATAGTGAAGGGAACAAGGTTGGAACACGGTTTGTCCAATCGTGAGGTAAATACATGTGGACCGGTATTTCTTTGTAAAATTACCATGTATTCCTTAAAAATATTAAAACCTAAACCTTTTCCATTTTTCCTCCATTATAAAATATATTAGGAAAGGGGAGAACATTTGAAGCCATATTCATATCATTTTATCATGATTCTCCATCCAAACTCATAACAAAACACTGTCATTATCATTGTATTCACATTGGTGAGTTATTAAATCATCTTATGACATTATTCATTTGAATTTGTATAAATAGGGTTATTTTGTTACAAGATAATATGCCTCATTTTCAAGATTTTTTTTCTGTTCTACATTTTTATTCTGATCTTGACCGAGTCAAATCTCGATACTAGATAAGTGCTCTACTAGAGACCAATAGTGGGCATTATATACCTTTCCCTCAGGGTATATAATTTTATATGTCTATTTTTATTTGTGATATATTCCATAATTTTTTGTGGTATAGAGAACCTCTATTTTCATACATTAACATTACATAACTTTTGTAGAATACTTAATACCTTACACAAACACATTCCCAAAGTCTATATTAGCCTAGTACCTTTGGAAACATGGAAACCTAAACATTAGAACATAAGTGAGATACATTATCTCCCACTATGTTTTTAATGAATGAAACCCTTCTTAAACACATCATACTTAATATATTTCTTCATAACCTGAGGAATGAATCATAAAAATGGTTGAGCTCAGATGCTCAGTAAGGCTAAAAGAGGGAGACATGTAAGAATAAGCATGAGAATAGGGGTATTATAACTTTATCATAGCATTAAAAGATCATAACCTTCATATCAAATATTATAAACACAAATCATGGAATAAATCTTGGA
Source organism: Viscum album (assembly GCA_963277665.1). Taxonomy (NCBI): domain Eukaryota; kingdom Viridiplantae; phylum Streptophyta; class Magnoliopsida; order Santalales; family Viscaceae; genus Viscum; species Viscum album. The sequence continues at coordinate 792,295,332 of OY728166.1, forward strand.
AGTTCCTAAGAAATGAATCATTAGGGAATAAACAATATATGACATTAAATAATAACATAGGAGTAAGACATGGAATTCTGGAATACACATAAATAAGTAATATTATTCAATATAAATCGAGATGCATTTCTAAAACGTATCAGGGAACTTCATGAGGACTACACTAACTGGGTAGGACACACCACAAATTCCAGTCACAATCCATTCTGTGTAAGTGATCGAGTTTCCCCATATTCACATAGTGGATTGGGTTTCCCCATATTTACATATTTGATTGGGTTTCCCCATATTCTCATAGTGGATCGGTTTTACCCATATTTCAATATTCATGGGGACTATGCCTTCTAGGAGGGACATACCACTATTCCTAGTCACATTCCTTTCCTTTTATGGGATAGGGTTTCCCCATCATCCAATAGTGGATCAAGCCTGTCGACTATATTCCCATCATTATCTCATGAGATATAAATCATTAACAAATTAATCAGAGGTATATATAGTTCCCATCTATATCATAATGAAATCATGAATCCATGTGACACTAAATCTTAAATAATCATATCATAACCCATGAAATGAAATGGGTGTAATAAACAGGTAATCGTATCATTACCTATGGAAAAGAGATAGGTTTCATAATGATTTCATCAAAGCATAACCCATTAAAATAAGTGGGTTTAGAATAATAATACCCCTGTAATAGGAATGGGTTTCATAATCATATATCCCGTGAAAGATAAATGGGTTTCACAAACATCATTCCATCAATACATAAACCATTCATATAATGAATATGATTGGAACCTTTAGATCATTTCCCCAAAATGAATGATTAACACCAACATATGTCATATTAGATGAAAAATAATTTGGAAATGACATTTTAAAAAATAAATCTTAATAAAAATATCCTTTCTTCTTTGTAAAATGATATTTAGAACATAAAACCTTTTGAAAACCATTTTCATGAAAATAAACATTAAAAATTAAAATGGAAGTTCTGAAAAACATTTGAAAATAATTTCCTTTTAAAACATTTTACAAACATAAAAATAAATATTGAAAGAAAAATTCAAATAATTTATTTGAAAACATTTTGAAAATTAAAAATATATCTTGAAATTTTTTTGAAAACATTTTCTTTTGAAACCACTTTTAAAATTTATAAATAAATCTTGAAAATGTTATGAAAATAATTTCTCTGAAAAAAATTTGAAAAATTATAAAGAGTTATTTAAAAACCATAAAACATTTTTAAAATCCTTTTTATTTAATAATAATCTTACCATATCATCCTTAAAAACATTTTTGAAAATGTTGTTTTTTTAATCCATGGCATGTGTCTAAAAGAACAAAAATTGAGACAAAACTACTTTACAGATTTGGTAACTTTTGAAACATAAAACACATGAAATGGAGATCATAAAATGTATATGTAAATATCCCTAAATTTAAGTATAATAATAATATAACATATTCAGGTTTATTATGTACACCATACAAAATAAATTTTTTGGGGAATAAGAAAAAAATATCATAGAAATAAAAGTGAGACTAGAATTCACTTTACCTTATGTCTTGACTTTTTTCATGAACCTAAAAACCTCCTGTATAAAAAATATATGTTTATTATAAATATTTTACCAAACTATATTCTAACATATAGTACTATATATGGTTTTATTATGACTTTATATTACCCATTTATTTTCAATTTCATGTTAAGGTCTCACTTCGGGTAATATCTGCTTTGTTTTTTGAATGTGTATTAGTTTGTTATATTTTTCCCTCATACTTATATCTGGATTTATAGAATGTAAACCATGATATAAATATCATGAATATTCATTTTATATGTACTTATAATAATTTATTAAATATAGAAATATTAAATTTAATACACCGATCATGGAGGTGGTAGAGCATACGTACAGATAAATGTTGTTTCCATTTAATTATTGTATTGAAAGAAAGAAAGTTAATGAAACATCTGTATAAATATATATATATATATATATTTCATGTTTAAAATATAGTTATTATATCATATATATTATATATATTCATTAAAACCATCCTTAATACATTACATGTTGAGTGTGAACGAATCAGATCGCTTTGAGGAGGCTGTAGTCCACACTTCCCCAAACAAAGTTATCATATTTACACAAAAAGAAAAGTACAATTGTATCTGTTATAAAATAATTAAACAAACATAAATAAATTGTGAATATCATATATATCAGACAAAAAATAGATTTTCCATCATAATTCCCAACCATGAGAGTTGGTAAAGGAAAAAATGGAACAACATTGTTCTGTGTGGCGATTGTTCACTGTACAGAAAAACGGTAATTTCATTACCCATTAGATGGGAGTGTGTTTAAGTGTAGGATGAAACCTTAATATAAAAACTTATAAGTATATTTAGGATAATTAATTTTTTATTTTATCATGTAATAATAAGAATTGGGGTTGTGGGTAAATAAAATAAATAAAAGTATCTTGATGAAGGATGTTATCTCTTATTTCGGTAACTCCTTTTGGTTTGCAGCTAAGGGATTCCTTGGATGGATTTTGGCCCAAGGTGAAGATTATAAGTTGATGGGAGGTATTTTTAGGATCCATTTGAGCAGATATTTTTTGATCCAAAGTGTCCTGATAAGTGTTAATAAGGGGGAGAAGTGATGTCCCTTTATAAGGGAGCGAGGGGACACACATGGCATTTTTTAAAACAAGTTAAATGTACCCAAATATTTTCCTACAAAAGTCATAAAAATAGAAAAAAATCAATAAAAAGTTTTATGGACTAAATATGGTAATATAATGGGTGTTGTATAAATGGAAAGGTCATTTTTTCTCTTAAGTTTAGAGTTTAGTCCCATGTTAAGGTTAATTTTACCTTAATCACTTTGATTAATTTTAATCACTTTCATTAATATTTTTAGAAAAAAATTAAGCATATATTATTAGACTAAAAATATTTTACTAATTAAAACAATATATCTACATTTTTATAAATTAAATTATTATAATCATCAAAATAAATTTTAATGATACCTGTATACGTGGAAAGAAAGCGTGTTTTTAAAGTGATAATGTTCAGAAGTTCATTAAGGTTTTATATCTAAATTAAATATAAAAATGATTCTAATGAACTAAATTGAATTAATATATTTATAATTAGTCTATTTTTATTTTATATACAATTTAAAATATAATTTAACTATATAAATAAATTAGAAATAAAAAATAAATTTTGAATTAAAATTTAGTATTTTTCACTATTCGCCCAAAAATGAAGTTTCTTGAAAAAAGCCAAAAAATTCACCCTAATATAATTTTAAAATTATGAATTCAAAAATTGAGTTTATTTTATCAAATTAAATTTATAATAGTGTCTAAAAATAATTTTATTATTTTTCACATAAGGACATAAAAATCAGTTCTTTTGAGAGAATAGTTTTTTTCAAATATATAAAGACTTTAATAAAAAAACATTGTATGTATTTTTATAAATATGTTTCATAATATATAAAGTGTAGTTATTATGATTCATACCACTATGTTTAATTTACATGTTATATTTTTCATTCTTAAAAAAGTATAATGATAAAATATGGTTTCATAAAAACTCAGTGTTGCGTGTAACGCAAGACAAGTCGGTGTTGCATGTACCGCAGGATTATCATGGTGTATCATATAATGAAAGTTTTAATTATTGTTGCATCTAATGCATGACATCAAATAAAATTAATTTATTTAAAATATGGTTCCAAAAAACTCAGGGTGTTATATTATACACCAAATAAAAATAATTTCTCCCCCAAAATTCATCATTGTGATACAAACTAATGAGGATATTTTTTCCTCGTAATATCCTAAAGTTTTCACGTAGTTTCCAATAACTAGTGATTTATTGAAAATACATTGAATAGGTGAGTGGTTGTTTTCATATAACTTTCTATACCTGATCCAAAATTTCAATTGTTTCTTCCTTTTATGAAATACCCTACTCTAGTTGTACAACCTCTAAGTTCTGTGCACGTGAAGGGTTAGCTATGTACTTTATCAAGAGAGATACATGGAACACATCCTGTACTTGAGTGATATGTAGGGGAAGTTAAAAAGTGATATGATACTATTCTGATATGATCAAGATTCAAAAATGACACATATACCTATGGATTAGTTTTCATTTTTTCCCAAATCTTAGGAACTTTATTTAGGGAGAGATTCATAGAAACAACTTCTCACCAACTTAAAATTCTAGATCCCATCAAAAGTTACCTGAAAAATATTTATATCAAATTTTTGATGCCTTGATATGTTGCAGAATAGTTCTAACCATCTTGTCCATTTTTTCAATAATATAATGTCCCAATAGCTTTCTTTCTTCAACTTCATCCCAACACAGTGGATATCAACATTTTTTCCCATAGATTAATTCATAAGGAGACATGTGAATTCTTTAGTGAAATATATTTTTGTATGAAAATTAAAATATAGGAATCTATTGATCCAAAACACCTTTGGAATCCAAAGAACAAGATCTCAACATATCCTATAGGCTTTGAGTTTTTTATTCATACCTACCATCAATCTGAGGATGATAAGAAGTGCATAAACTTATTTCTGTATCAAGTGATTAATGAATACTTCTCCATAACTTTAAGGTAAACCTTAGATCCTGACCATATACAATGTAACATGGTAATCCATTCACCCTTACCACTTTAATATTATATATACTGAGAAGTTGATCCTTATATAAGTCTTCCTTGATAATGATGAAGTTTTATGACTATGTAAGGAGATCAACAACCACCCATATAACATTAAACCCTTTAGAGGTTTTGGGGAGTCCAAAAACATAATACATAGTGATGTTCTCTCATTATCATTCTAGTATGGGTAATGTATACAACAACCCCTTATCTTTTTGTCCTTTTAGCATTAACATATTGGCACAACAAGAAACGAGATACAAGCTCTACGATATCTCTCTCCATGCCGTACCAATAAGAGTATTCTTTCAAATATCTATACATCTTCATAAATCTATTATGAATAGATAATGAAGAACTATGAAATTATTTTAATAGATCCTTCTTCAAACCTGATATAGAAGGAACACTTAAAAGATTACTAGACCCCATCATCCCATCCTGATCAAGGTTAAACTCAAGAACATTTCTAACCATATTTTGTAGGTCTAAATCTTCCTTCTGCGCCTCTTTAATAATTACACTGATAGAGGGTTGAAAATTTAATTAAGAAAAATAATATTTTCCCCTTCCTTCAGGATTTCTATATCCATCCTTTTCAAATCCATAAATACTATGTATTTTTTTATTTTCATTATAGAAAATCTCACATGATCCTTTCGCATCAAAGTATCAACCACCTAGTTCTCTTTCCTAGGGTGGTAATTTATTGATCAATCATAATTTTTATCAACTTTAACCATCTTCTCTGGATCATATTCAACTCCTTCTGTGTGAATTTATATTTCAAAACTTTATTATCAGTATATATACCACACATTTCTCTATAATGATAATGCCTCCATATATTTAATGAAAACATTATTGTGACTAACTCCAAATCATGAGTTGGGTAATTTTTATCATGGATCTTAAACTATCATGAAGCATACATGATAACCATGGTATTCTACATAAGAACACATCCCAATCCATTCTTGGATTCATCACTATATATTAAAAATACATCTCCACAATTGTGTAATGTAAGCACTGGTGAACTGACCAATCTTCTCTTTAGTTCCTTAAATTTAATCCACAATATTCTATCCGGAGGAAATTGGAACCCTTTTGAGTTAACTTAGTCCAAGTATTCAATAATTATAAAAATCCTTCTCTTTATTACAAACTTAAACATTATTTATTACCTAAAATTCTACTTAATTCAACTTCGAGGATTGATAGGTCTAGAGTATTGGGAAATTAGGAACATTACATAACAACTTAAAATTTGAAATATAACATCTTTATTTCAAACTTCTTTGACATTACCAATCCATTCCTTCATACTTAACACTGCATGGGATAGCCTGAGGACATACATAAGAAAGGGGTGAGCTATAAATCCCAGTAATGGAGTAAACAAGGAATAAAATGAAGAATAAAATACATGTTAGGAAATAGTAATATAAATGGATAGTAAGAGTAACATGAACATAGATGCATGATATAGCATGATTATCATAACATGGAAATGTGGAAATGACGTACAACATGATATTAGCATGAGCCAAGGATCATTGCACATGGATTATCATTAGTATACCCTCATTAAACATGAATTATCATTAGTAAACGCTCATTTCACATGGAGTTTCATGCGTAAAACATCATTTTACATGGTTTATCATGATACTAAACATTACCCAATGTATTGGAGCACTATCAGGGTGCACCATTCATAAACATTTCATTTCATGCACAAATGTGCCACATGGATCATATAACATGGAATCATTCAACATAATAAGTTATTACATGATTAATTAATTTTTAATAAAAAAAATTAATTACCATTAAATAACTGTATGTTCATAAAGTTGAATACCCTTTATAGAGAAATTGGAATGGTATTCACTACAAGATGAATTTGGTTTGGAAAATCGTGGTGAAATATTGGAAGCATAATGTCATCATATGGAAATTCATATGTTGGTTTAATGAGTGAGAAATGGGTCTCTCACCATTTATAAAATAAATATATATTAATTTTATCATGGATCATAATATCTCAACACATGAAATGGAATTTAGATGCATAATATGGGAGAAATACTTGAATGGAAATAAGAAGAGAGAAATCCCTTATAGAATTTCAGCATGGTAACAGTGTAAACCGAAGGAATTAATGAGAGATAAAGTGGTATATAATCATTAAAACATAATTAGGGTAGTATGGGGGAGTTTATAAATCATGCCCCAATATTTTTAATTGAAATTAAAATGGTATTACAACATAAAGACACTTGGATAATAATGAGAAAGAAAGGAATCCCTTACTTGAGTGTGTGACTTCAAGAGCATGAAGAGGATATTATTGGGAGTTTAGGGTGACTTTTTAGGATTATATAGAGGCTAGGGTAGAGTAATTACGTGATCCAATGATTTTTATTGAAGAAAAGTGGGATATTTGGTGGTTTTATATAGGAAATGAGAGAGGAATTCATCAATATTCTACAAACTTATGTTTTGGAATCTATATAATTTAATATTCAAAACCACAAACCTTACCATGGTTTTTTATAATGAATTTTCAAAAATTAGGGTGTAAAACACTATTTTATAAGCCCAATGGCCTAACATATTAAAACATTATCCTTGCTTAGGTGGAGGTGAGTCACACTCCGAAGGAAATCATTTTAAAATGTTAAAATATTTTATAATCCTGGAAGGTCCACTAAGGAAATATAAAATTAATTAAAATCACCTTATTTTAAAGGTAAAATATATATTTGCTGAATACCCCCTTTATATTATTTTATTACATCACTATTGGGTTATTATAATGTCATAAAAAACATGATATATTTATACAGTATTTAATTTTTACCCAAAAATAGGATTATCTCAAAAAATTATTAAAAATTCACCATTGTATAATTTCTATGTCTTGATTACAAGAATAAAATAAATTTTATTTAAATAATTTTCAAAATATGTGAATTTTCACTTTTAAAATAAAAATCGTCATTTATTAAAAATTGATGGGTTTTGAAAAAAATAGTTCCCAAACCTTAATAAAAGTTACTTTTGACATCATAAAAATTATATAATCATTTATATTTAATAAAAGTTATATAATAATAATATTTTATTAAAATATTATTTATTCAAAAAAAAATTAATTCATCAAAAAAAATATTTAATTAAAAATACAATTTCAGTTTTATCATATAAAAATATAATTCTTATCAAACTGAATACTTAACCATTTATAGAGTAAAAATAATAGGGAATAAATATAATAATCACTTAAAATTAAAAGGATTGTTCTTATAACACTATTATAATAAATTTTTTAATAAAACTTTATTTTAATATAGTAATATATATATTTCTAAAAAGTACCACCTTACCCTAAAAATAAATTTATCTAACTCATTATATTTTTAAGAAAAACTATTCTCATAAAGGAATTGATGGAATAAGACTTTTATTTATAAAAAGGGATTACATAATAAGTAACTAATACCTTATTATATAACCCGTTATAACACACACATAATACCTAAGGGTAAGTTGTGTGATGGGGAAAGATTCTTGGGGCGACTCGGTTAACTTTGCTCGGGTGGTAATATCTTTTAACTTGAACTTCTCCCATAGGAAATTATGTTCAAGATTAATCTGTTTAATTTCAACTTGGGCTTGGTCAAGGGAAAATCCCAGTTATGATACCTTCTTTATGTGCTCCGAAAAACGAGCTTCATACGGCTTGAGTCTACTGGACAAGGTCATCCTCTCCTTTGTATGTGTTGAAAGGATTATTTTTAAAAACCTTAAATTTATATCAGTCCGGTAATCACTTTTCAATGACTATATTATCAATAGTAATGATACTTAATGGTCATTTAAACCCAATAAAAATTAAAAGAATAAAAAAGGGTCCATGTGTTTTCTATAAGACATTAAAAGAAAGGTAATTTTATTCATAAAATATCGGGTCATTACAACATTCCCCCCTTAAGAAATTTAACCCTCTATATTTCTTTTTCCTACACTAAAATAGATAAGGGTAACTCTACCTCATCACTTACTCCAGTTCAAACATTGCATCTTTAAACTTTCAATTTCTACAAAACACTTTGATGAGGGGAATTTTTGTATTTTGTAGAACTTTTTCTCTATGATATAATATTTTCATCAGATTCTCTTCATAGGAGAGGTCATTATCCAATAGTACCACCCTTGGATTGAGTACATGTGATGGGTTATGTATTTACATCCTCAAGAGCGGTATATGAAATACATTATGTACTTGATATATGTTTGGTGGTATTGCTATTCTATAGGTCACTGCTCTAATGCTATCAAGGATCTCAAAAGAAATGATGTATCTTGGAATAATATTTCCCATATTCCCAAATATCATTACTCACCTCCACGGTGATATGAAGAGGAATACCATGTCTCCGACATCAAATTCTAGGTATCATCAATGACTTTCAGCATAGCTCTTTTGCCGACTCTGAGCATCTTTAATGTGATGTCGGATGGTCTTAACCTTATCCACTACTTCTCTAGTGATTTCTAGACCTAGAAGTTTTCTCTCCCCAACATTATCCCAACATGACGGTGTTCTTCCCCTCTTCCCATAAAGGGCTTCATAAGGAACCGTTTGGATGCTTGAGTGGAAACTGTTGTTGTAAGAGAACTCAACCAGAGGAACATGTTGGTCCCATCCTCCTCTGAAGTCCATTGAGTATGCTCTCAAATTTTCCTCAATTATTTGGATAGTCATCTCAGATTAGCCATCAGTTTGAGGATGATAAGTCGTACTGATGTTCAGTATAGTATTCAGAGCATGTTGGAGACTCTTCCAGAACATATAGGTGAATCTTAGATCTCAATTAGATATAATTGATAGTGGTACACCTTAAATCCCTACCACTTCTCTGATGTATATTCATTCCAGTTGATCTAATTAGAAATCCTCTCAAATTGTAATGAAGTGTTCAGTCTTTGTCAGATGATCCACAACAACCCAGATCACATTTTTTCCTTTAGATGTCTTTGGAAGTCTGGTGAAAAATTCCATGGTGATGTTTTCCCATTTCCATGTTGGTATGGGTAATGGTTTCATCATACCCTTATACATATGCCTCTCATCCTTAACTTGCTGACATACCAGGCACTTTGATGTATACTTCATGATATCCTTATTCATTTTATCCCACCAATAATTCTCTCAGAGATCTTGATACGTCTTTGTGTTTCCTTGGTGAATGGAGAAATTTGAACTATGTGCATCGTCTAAAAGTACTTTCTTTAACTCTGAATTTTATAGAACACATATTCTTGACCCAAATATCACAATTCCTTCTTCATTCCCATTGAATTATTAGGATTTCCCTTTTCTAAATGTTTCCACTCTCTTCTAAATCCCCACATCATCCTTTTGAAAATCCTTTAACCTTTCTAAAATATATGGTTGAGAAATAATTTGTGAAAGGATTCATAATCCTCCTTTTTAACTCCTTGAATCTCTCTTCACATTCCTCACTCCAATAAAACTTGATTCCATTCTGATTTTTCTTGTTAATAGGGTTTTACAATCATGATAAATTTCTCAAAAATCAGCGATAATATCTAGCTAACCCAAGGAATCTACGGATATCCATCACAGATGTTGGCCTCAGAAATCATTCAATTGAATTTTTCTTGGAGGGATTAACAGATATCCAATTTCTTGTGATGATATTACCCAAGAATGATACTTCCTTCAACCAAAACTTACGTTTTTTTAATTTTCATAGATATTCTCTTTTTGCAAGGTCTTCGGTACAGTGTAGAGATGCTTCACATGCCCCTCCTTGGTTTTGGATTATATTTGAATATCATCTATAAATAATACCAAAATTTTGTTGAGGAAATATATAAGGACTCTATTCATTAATACCATGAAGATTATTGTAGTATTAGTGAGTCCAAAAGGTATTACTATTAATTCAGAGTGCATGTACCTTGTATGAAAAGCATTCATGAAGATATCCTCCATCTTCACCCTTACATGGTAATATCGAGACCGCAGATCCACCTTGGAGAAGTATTATGTACCACTTAGATGATCGAAAAAGTCAACAATTCATGGAAAAGGATACTTGTTCTTTGTCGTGATTTTTTGAGCTCACGATAATCAATAAAAAGGTTCATTGACGTATCCATCTTTTTGATGAAGTGGATGGGTGATCCCCATGGTGAAGCACTTGGTTGTATAAAGCCTTTATCTATATTCTTATGTAGTTGTTTCTTTAGCTCTTCAAGCTCCAAAATAGCCATTATATACAGAGTATTGAATATTGGCAATTCCCCAGTTATGAGATCAATAGATAATTCAACATATCTTCTAGGAGGAAGACCCGGAAAATCCTTGGGAAACACATCCATTAATTCTTTCACAATAGGCATGTCTTCGAGGATGGTTCCTTCTTAGACTCAATCATCTAAGAAAGATATGCATGCTCATAGGGTAGTAATATCCATGGTTGAGGTGATGATGCTAAAGAAGATTTCTCTTCCTCCTTGTACTTGTACAGAATCGAGGGTCGATTCACCATATGGAGAGTGATTTCCCTATCATGGTAATTTATGTTGGCTCTATATAGGGAAATCAAATCCATGATATGAATTGCATCAAATTCCACCATAGAGAGTATGATAAGGTTTTTTAAGAAGTTAAATCCACAAATTTTGATAGGGGAGGAGTTATATTAATGGGTAGAAATAATTTCAACATTTTCATATCTCAACGATATCTCTACTTCCATGATTTGTGGTGGTGTTTGGATTGATCTAAAATACTTTTAGGATATAAAAGAATACGTAAAACCAGAATCAAAAAGTATATTTTCTATTCTTTAATGAATAACTAGCATACCTATCACCACTTAGTTGTTGGGATTCTCCTTCTCGGTAGTGATGTAAAAAGCTCATCTGTACTTCCTTGAATTCTGTTAGTTGCCTCCTAAAACCCTTATCTTAAGGAACTAGTTTTAAAAGTTCCCTGGTTCATTGAAGTTGTAGCAATGAACAATGGGTTGCGGTTCAAAAAAAGTGTTCCTCTCCTCTATCGTAGCAGTAGGTTTTTCATGTCAGAAATTAATGGCCAAGTTCCCTTATCTTCCACACCTAAATCGCTTCCTCGTCCCCTTTAGGAAATTTTTTGGGTTCTTCTTTCCGCACCTTTGGCAAGTGGGGTGCTGGAATTTCTTAGCACCGTTGGATTTATCCATCAGAATGCCAGAATTAAATTCCACTTTCCACTTATTATCCCCTTAAAACCCATGATATTTTCCAATATACATATCAACTTTGAGGGCACATCGTATAATTTCTTCATATCTATCGAAGTCACGGGTCACTAGGGATTTCCTTGGGATTGGTTTTCTCCCACCAAAGATGCGGTCAACCTTGCATTTAGGGGTAATGACAAAGAAGGAGGTATATCATGAAATCCTTGTGAAGTTTTCCTCGTACACTCCTATGTATTCATCATCTTTTATATTGAGGTAAAGTAAGTCTGTTTCCATCTTAATTTGGATGGTGTGAGGAAAATATTTATAGAAAAACATTTTCTATAAATCCTTCCATTCTGACACCTCTATCTCTTCCTCAGGCTTTGTATTTTTTATCGATGTCCATCATGGATCATCTTCACCCTCCATATGATAATAATCCAGAAGAACCTTCTCTTTTTCATTACATTGAAGGATGCATAATATCTTCTCAATGGAGTTGATCTATTGTTCTACGATTGAGCGATCAGATGATCCATTAAATGTGGGAGGCCTTTGTCTCATGAAGCTCTCGATTGTGGCTTGTTCTCTCTTAGGGGGGGTTGCATGTTCCTATTGACCCATGTTTCTATTCAAGATCTGAGTTAACTGAGAGAGTATTGTGACAAAGTTTTCAATTCCCACTCCCATCATATTTGGAATCTCATTAGAACAGTCATCACATTCATCTTCGCACCAATTGTTAGCTCGGGTCCTCCTATTACCAAACATTTGAAATAATGAAAGGAAAGTTTGTGGTAAGTATTTTACAATATTGAACACCTGAAGAATAATCCATTGACAAAAAGGGAAAACTTATAAATTAAATTTATTTTTTTAACTTATGAATTTACTGTCTTCAATCTATGTTATCCATGATCAACGTCCAAACATATATTCATAGAGGAATTTGTTTTCCCTGAATAATGGTTTATACTAAGATTATGAATTAACCAATGAATATCCCATGGGAGTGTCTAACCAAGAGTGAATCAAGGCCCATTTTTGTGCACTAGTTCATGTTCAAGTCCAGCTCAAAGCGTTTTTTTCGGGTTTTACCCCTAGATACATCTATGCCAGCTTTACCTCTACTTGTTTGTATCTAGACAGGGGTGTATTTTATTGATAAACCACTTACACTATACTCACCAAAATTTAGAGACTATTTTATTTTACTCAGTCTTATCCCTAAGACATTCACTATAGTTTTATAACCCTAATCCCACAAATAACTAAACATGTCCTCTAGTACCAACTATAATAACCATGCTCTTTATTACACACTTAAACATTATTTATTACATAAAATTATACTTAATACAACTCCGAGGATTGAGAGATATAGTGTAAAGGAAAATTAGAAACATTACATAATAACTTAAAACATGAAATACAACATCTTTATTTAAAACTTCTTTGACATGACCAACTCATTCTTTCATACTTAACACTACAAGGGATAACCTGTGGATATACATAAGAATGGGATGAGCTATAAAGCCTAGTAAGGGAGTAACTAAATAATAACATGAAGAATACAATACATTTTAGAAAATAGTAATATCAATAGAGCATAATAGAAACATGAATTTAAATTCATGTTATAACATGATTATCATAACAAGAAAATGTGGCAACGATGTACAACAACATATTAGCATGATCCAAGGCTCATTGAACATGGATTATCATGAGTAAACCCTCATTTCACATGAATTAGCATGATGAAAACCTCATTACACATGGATTGTTAGGATTAAACCCTTATTTCACATGGTTTATCATGATACTAAACACTACCCAATTCATTGGAGCGCTATCAGGGCACACCATTCATAAACATTTCATTTCTTACATAAGTGTGACATTGGATCATATAACATGGAATCATTCAAAATCATAAGTTATTACTTGATTAATCAATGTGGAATACCTAGATTTAGGTACCATTCAATAATTATATGTATATAAAGTTTAATACCCTTGATAGATAAATGGCTATGGTATTCACTACATGATGATTTTGTCTTGGAAAATCCCGGTGCAATTACGGCAACATAACATCGTCATATAGAAATTAATAAGTTGAATTGATGAGAAATAAAGTGCTATATCATAATTTATACATGAAATAGTTAGTAATTTGATTATGTACCATAATATCCCAACATATTAAATGGAATTTGGATGCATAATATGGGAGAAAACATGAATGGAAATAAGAAGATAGAAATACCTTATGGAATTTTGGAATGGTAACGAGTGTACACGGAATGAATTAATGAGAGAGAAATTTGTATCTAATCATTAAAAAATAAGGAGGGAATTATGGGAGAGGTGTAAAATTATACCCCCAACATTTTAAAATGAAAGTAAAATGGTATTACAACATAATGACACTTGGATAACAATGAGAAAAGAAGGAAACCCTTACTTGAGTGTGTGACTTCAAGAGCTTGAAGAGGGGCCTCATGAGAGCTTGGGTAACCTTGGGAGGAATATGGAGAGGGTAGGTCAGATTAGGGACGTGATACAAGTATTTTTATTGAAGTGACGTGGGAGTTTGGGTGGGTTTATATAGAAAATAAGAGGGGAATTCTTTAATATTCCACATACTTATGTTTTGGAATCTATATAATTAAATATTCAATCACAAAAATCTCCCAATGGTTTTTTCAAATTATTTTTTCCAAAGTGGATTATAAAATTTATTTTATAAGTACAATTTCCTAATATATTAAAATATTATCCTTTCTTATCTGGAGGTGAGTCACACTCATAAGGAAGTCATTTTAAAATGTTAAAATATTTTATTAGTCTTGGGGGTCCACTAAGGCATTATAAAATTAATAAAAATAGAATTATTTTAAATATAAAACATGTATTTTCTGAATATACATTTTATTTTATTTTATTACATCACTATTAGATCATTATGATGTCATAAACACGTTATATATTTATGCGGTGTTTAATTTTTACCTAAAAATTCAATTGTCTCAGAAAATTATGAAAAATTCACTGTTGGATAATTTAGACATCATGATTCCAAAAATACCATTTATTTTTTCTAAATATTTTTCTAAATATGTGAATTTCAGATTTTAAAATAAAAACTGTCATTTATTAAAAATTTACTGGTTTTGAAAAAAATAGTTTCCAAACCTTGATAAAAGATACATTTGACTTCATAAAAATTATATGATCATTTATATTTATTCAAAGTTATATAATAATAATATTTTATTAAAATATTAATTATTCCAAAAATTTATTAGTTCATCCAAATAAATTCTTTTATTAAAAATACAATTTCAGTTTTAGCATATAAAAATATAATTCTTATCAAACGGAATACATAATCATTTATAGAGTAAAAACAATAAGTAATTAATATAATCATAAATTATAATTTAAAAGAGTGTTCTTATAACACGATTATAATATTATTACTAATAAAACCTTAGTCTAATATAATAATTTATATATTTCTAAAAAGTACTATTTTACCCAAAAATCAATTTATCTAATTCATTGTATTTTAAAGAAAAACTATTCTCAAAAAGTAATTGATAGAATAAGAATTGTATTTATAAGAAGGGATTAAACAATAAGTAACTAATACCTTTTTATATATCCCCTTATAACACCCACATAAGATCTAAGGGTAAGGTGTGCGATGTTGACAGACTCTTGGGGTGGCTTAGATAACATCGCCTGAATGGTAATCTCTATTAACTTGAACTTCTACCATTGGAAATTCTGTACAATCTTAATGTGTTGAAGATCATCTTGGGCTTTGTCAAGGGATAATCCCAATGATTCTACCTCCTTTACGATCTTTGAAAAATGAGCTTCAAACGTTTAGAGTTTACTGGATGAGGTCATCCTCTTTTTGTCTGTGTAAAAATGATTCTTTTTAAAAATATTAAATTTATATCAATCATGTTATCACTGTTTAATGTATATATTATCAAAGGTAATGATACTTAACATTCATTTAAACCCAATAATAATAAAAATAATAAAAATGAGTGCCTATGTTTTCTATAGGACATTAAAATAAATTGAATTTTAATTAGAAATGATCAGGTCATTACAATAGTAATGAAACAATCTCCATAAACTATCAACAATATCCATATAATCCACAAAAACTACATATCTTAGTCACCATGGTTTGTCTATTCCAACATTCAAAATCCTCTTTATTTTATTGATCTACTGTTATACCATCTCTTGAGAATATGTGGACCAAAAATGGCGCCTTTGGCAGAAAAAATTCACACTTTGTAAAATTTTCTTACAAATTCTTCTTCCTTATGGTCTTCATTGAAATTATAAAGTAGTCATCATGATATTAATTTAAATTTTAATAGATAAGAATATCATCTATAAAGGCTACTAAAAACTAATCAAGGTAATATCTAAATACTTTATTCATAAAATCCAGGAATATAGCAGGGGCATTAGTAAGACCAAAAGGAATCACTATATATTCATAGTATCCATATCCTTTATATAATTATTTCTTGGGTACATCCTATTTCTTAAACCTTAATTGAGAGTATCAAGAATGAATTTCAATCTTGGAAAAATATTGAGCTTCACACATTTGATCAAACAAGTAACCAATATGACCAAGGGGATACTTGTTCTTGATTTTGATCTTGTCCAACTCCTGATAATCAATGAAGAGTCTCGTCAATCTATCTATCTTTTTCACAAATAGTATATGTTTACCCTATTGCAACACACTTTTCCAAATGAATCCCTTATCAAGGTTTTCTTGTAGATTCTTCTTCAATTTATGAAACTCAATTGTGTCAATTCTATAGGGAGTATTTGAAATTGTTGTGGAACCAGGTATAATTTATATCGATAAATAAACTTCACCTTTTGGTGGAACGCTAGGAATATTTTTCATGGAAACATACAAAAATTACCAAAAAATCATCTATGGGAATAATGACAATATTTGTAGGAATTTCATTCCTACAAATTCCAAGAGGAGAGTAATTATAGACTTGAGATGTAATCATCATACCATTAGGGGTTTGTACTGCTAATTCCACATCTAATAATTTGGGAGGAATCTTAAAACCCTTACCAAATTATTTAGATATTAAATAGTGGGTATATATAAAATAAAATAATTCATTATTAGTTCTATAGTGGATGGTAAGTGTACCTTTCACCACATTGTTATCTCAGTCCTCATCAGAAATAGTGATCGTCTGAGATTTCCCCTTGTCCCTTGGTTTAATAGTTTTCTAATAACAATCATTATCACCAAACCATAGGTTTAGTCACTGGTTAACAAAATTCCTATACACTTTACATTTGATGAATTAAAGTGTTGGAGGGATATTTTGTGTAGCTTTTCCTCTATTCTCATTATTGGATAGCTTCTTCCCATCATTTTATCATTCAGTTTCCTGATGGCCTTACCTTACACACTTAAAACACTTATTAAACCACATAAAATAATTACATCCATGCTTCTTTACACACTATGAACATAAAGGAAGTCTTGTATTCTTATTTCCATTATTTTTATATTTTCCATTAAAATCCATCTTCTTTTTCTTATTAAAACCATGATATTGATACATAACTCCAACCACCATTTCAAATTTGACTGAAAAAAGTACAACCTATTCATAGCTACTAAAGTATCTTAACTCCAATTCTCTTAGGATACTTTTATTTAATCCACTAAATAATATATAGTCTTAACTTTCTAGTTGGATAATAATATGAAAAGTATACCTCACAAGTCTTCTGAAATTATCTTCATATGTACTAATGGATTCATCATCCTTTTTCTTCCACTCAAGGAACTCGTTTTCTCTATTCATATAAAGAACATGAGGAAATTAATTATTAAATAATAATTTCTTGAAATCATCCAAATCTATGGATTATATTTCATATTGAATCGTCATATTCTTGGTCAGAGTCTACCATGGGTCTACTACATCTTCTAATGGATAAACAGCTAGAATGAATTTTTCATGCACCGAAATATGGAGGATGGAGAATATGTTTTCACTGGTACTGATTCAGTGTTTAGTAACAAGTGGATTAGAAGACCCACTAAAATAAGATATACATTTCGTCAGGAAGGAATCAACAGAACGGTGTTCCCTCCTTTTCTCATTTGGAATCTTAGAATGACTCATAGCTTGTGAAATTTGTGTGATCATAACAAATAGGTTTTTAATTCTATCTCTCATATCATCTGAATTCCTAGGAGAGCTATCATTGCATTGTCTATCACAATCACCATTAACAGGGACCTTCAAGTTCCATCCATTGACTAAAACCAAATATCATAGAGTAAGAAACAATTATCATAGATAGAAACCACATAATCAAAAAATCTAATATATAGGATGTTTAAATTATGACACATTCCTTAATCTAAGACACCCTAGGTTTATCTATTGTCATTCATAGGCCACTTATTTATAAAACCTTCATGATGGTTTGGGAAGAGTTTGTGAATTCCCAAAGTGTATCCCCCTGGAAACCAAACTTGGTGTGCAGTAAGGATCATTTTCGTGTACTAGGTTATACATGAGTCAAGCCTGATGCACCATTTTTGAGTTTTTACTCTTAGGTAAATCAATGAAATAAAAAAGTCCAATTGTGGTATCCAAACATTGATGTATTTTTAGGAAACCACTTTCTCTATCCATTACCAAAAATACAAGACATTTTTCTGTACTTTTTCTTATCCTTATACTTATCCAAAGACATGTCCTTAGAGTTATCAATAATATTTTCTCATCCAAGTTTCCAAAGGTTATCTAAACTTTTTCTCTGATAGAAACTATAGTAACTCTCACTTTTTATACATTATAATTACATCACTTTTTTGAAATACTTAATACATTACACAAAAATATGCACAAATACCGTATCGGCCTAATTCATTTAGATACACGGAAACATAATAACGGGTACATAAGTGATCTGTATTATCTCACATTAGGTTCTTCATGACTAGAACCCATCTTAAAAACATCAAACTTAATACATATCATTATAACCTAAGGAAGGAAAGATAAAAAGAGGTGAGATTAGATAGTCAATAAGGGTAAAAAAAGGAGACATGTAACCATAAGCATGAGAAAGGGTTATGAGAATGTGACCATAACATTATAAGATCATACACTATATATAAAATATCACAAACATAAATCATGGAATAAATATTGGCAATTCATAAGACATTAATCATAAGGGAATCAAGAGCATAATCCATGAAAGAATAATATAGGACTAATATAGAGAGTTATGGAATACACATAATAATGTAATGTCATTCCATATAAGTAAATATGCATTTATAGAAATTATCATGGCTCTTCATGGGGACTACACCTACTATAATGACCTGAACTTTTCAAATGATATTTTTTCCTTAAAATGTGTGTAATAAATGTTGTACTCAAAAACACTATATCTCATTAATAATGATGGAAATATATTATAATGTGACCATTGGGTTTCAAACTTTATATTAATATTGGTAAATTATGATCACTGGTCAATATGATTGTTGTTCAATATGATCATTTCAAACTATACTTTTAAAGTTATGATTTTTGTTTATAAATATAAATGATAATGGTTAATTAATGCAGAAGAAGATTAGATGGACCCATCTAGTGAAATCATGGCTTATGAAGCCCATTTATTGGAGCCTGGGAAAGAGGTAACATCACTGGGATTTTCCATTGACCAATCCCAATTTGTGCTTGAACACATTGACCATGAATGAAAACTCTTATGGGAGAAGTTCAAGTTAGTGGAAATTACCACTCGGGCGATGTTATCTGAGCCACTCCAAGAGTCAATCACCATCGCACACCCTACCCTTAGGTCATATTTGGGTGTAGTAAGGGGTTATTCTTCAAGGTCCTAGTGAATTAAAATTCAATCCCTTAGTTTAAATAAAATTTGTATTTCATCATTTTCATTTTAAAAAGAGTTTTTCTTAAAAATTGAGAAGGAATTACATAAATTGATTTTTTGAGAATTTTTTTCTTTTAATTGAGACATAAATTATTATATTAAACTGAGGTTTTATCAATGTTTATAATAACGAAATATTATTATCAAAACTGTATTATTTAATTACAAACGATAAAATAATTTTATTTTTTCTTATGTGGAAAATTTTATTATACATTTTTTATCTGCATTTTTTTTAATAAATAATTATTTTCTTGGTCAATAGTTAAATTTATTATATTTATAGAATTATTATCATAAAAAATGTATTTTTTGAAATTAAAATTTTTATATTAGGTTCTATATAATTTATGATAATTTTATTAAATACTTTAGTTTTATAGAATAGTAAAAATATAGGTTGAGTTTTTTTAATGTTTAACGACATAAAAACTATGTCATAATGATATAAGTAGTTATTAAAAATCTTGTACAACTATTTTGTATTAAAATAATGTAATTTTTGTCTAAATTTTCCAATACCATGGGAAAATACCATGGGCAAGGAAATGGTTTTTCAAATACCACTACTGAGGTGTCCAGGGAAATTAATAAAATAACTCCCTCACTTTTTATATTAATACCCATGCATTTCATCATTTAATTTCATTAAAAAATAATCCTATATGAATATATAATATTTTTATCTCCCAAGTAGTCATCCAAAGGTGTTCTCAATATCTCAATGTCCCGATCATTGAGTTTTAGGAGTCACTCTTAAAAGTAAGGGAAATCTCAACTTATCTTTTCTTTTCAAGTTCTCTTTTTATATGGTATGTCTTTAAAATTTCAATACCATATTCTTATTTACATTTAATTATATACATTTAATTTATTTAAGTTCTTTTATGAATGCTATACCCATGTACCATATCTTTTTAATGTTTTCTAAAATTGTGTTTCATACCCGTTTTACTGCCATATTTTCTTCACAAAACCTCTCTCTCTTTCTCAAGAAATTATTTTATTTTATTTATATTAATACATAATCCTATTTATTTTTTATGGGTATTCACCAATATGTAAAAATTATTTATTTTATTTTAAATTTTACATACATAAAACCATCATTCCCTTTCCATGGGTTATAAATGACATAATGATCGTGTTTTTAGGAACTTTTTAATGACGCCATGATATTGATATGAAGCCCATATATTTTATTCTCTATGAGTTTTTTATGAGATGATTTAGTATGATATATTTCCCGTAAATTAATTAATAAATATGAAGGTTGTTCCTTAATATCTCTCCAATTCATTGGGTAAGGAATTTAATCTCTAAATATGACAAGTTTTATGATACCATGGTGAAAAAACCTTAGGAATGTTTTTGAAACCTCAGGGATAAACCTTGGTGATATGATTATGAATGAATTAATAAAATTTTGAAGACAAATTTACATGTTATGAATAATGTTATTTTTATTATGATATGCCACTTTTTCCATTGCTTATGCCTTTATGTATTTCATCAAGTTATTGTTAATATTCCTCAATATCACAAGTAAATTGTTTCCTTTGTTTCCCTTACGAGGCCTTATGCTCACCTTTTCCATTGATGTATGTCCCCAGGTTATGCGATATAATAATTTTTTTTCCAAGACACTAAACTTTAAAAGATCTAATATTTGTAAAATGGAATGAAAAGTTATGTAATAAAAAGGAGGGGTGCTATAGTTGGTACCAATGGATGGTTTAGTTATTTTTTAAAATTAGGATTTGAAAACCTTAGGAAGAACCTTAGGAAATAGTGTAAACATAGTAAAACTTCCTTCTATTTTGGTGAAAAAATAATTAATTGGTTTCTGAACAAATAAATTAATGTATGTATAAGAACAAATGGATGTGGCTATGGCACAGATGTATCTAGGGGTAAAACACGAAAAAACCACTTTGAGATAAACTCAAATAAGAAATGGTACATGAAAATTAGCCATGCTTCACTTATAGTTTGACACTCCCATAGGATATGTTTGGTTAATCACAATCTTTTTAAGAACAATTATGATAGATTTATAGAAAATTTAATTGATTTTAATTAAGAATATTTTTAAGCATAATAGTATATGAAAAAAAAGTTCCCTTGTAATTATAAGATTATAAAATTAAACATGTTTCTCATTAAGGTTTTCTTATTTTATAAAATTTTAGGAAATATGAGAAACCACATAAGTGGTAGGCATAACAGATCAGGCACTGAAATTATTTCAATGTAAGTAGGAATAGAAAACTTCATGATAATGATGAATCAAATGAATCAAGTTATGATAAATAACTTGAATCAAGTTGAGAGACCATATTCATCATGAAGGTAACAACTTTATGTTGATTACATGAATCAATGACCACAATCTTTCGGTGGATCTATCAACCCATTGATTGTTTAATATTGGATAAGATCTGTAGAAAAGATCTTTTCCATATTTCATTGGTCGGAACAATAGAAAGTCACACTGGTTGTGTACCTCTTAGAGGAAGAAGCTGATCAGTGGTGGGAATGGATTAAATACATGAGGCCAAGAGTGGATATTGATGTTATGGAGTGGGAACAGGTTTGTTTAATATTTTTTAATAATTATTTCCCCCATTTGATGAGAATGAAAATTTAAAAATAATTCTTAGAACTGAAATAGAAGGATAATAAATATATGGGAAGCTATAAGATGAACTTCACAAGACTTTATCGCTACAACTCTAGAATTTTCATGGATATTAATGAAAAGGTTGATAGATTATTTGGTGGACAAGGACCTCTTCTACAGAAGAATCATTCCAACCATGACTAGGACAACTATGAGGAGAACGTGAGGAGTGCTACGAAATTTGAACTAGATTTTTTTAAGACGTAGTGGTCTCGCAAATCAAATAAATATAATTGATCTTTGGATCCAAAAATGTAGAGGATATTTGTCCAAGGTAGATGAGGAAAGAAATTTTAACTTTAAACATGAAAAAAAATTTGGGAAGAAGCATTCGGGGAACTTCAGTCTCGGGAGCGGGAAGTGTTACAATTGTGGAAGAGATGGCCAAATTGCTCAAAACTATCATATTGAAGTGAAACCTCAACTTCTGAACAAACAGAATAAAGGGAACATGGTGCAAGATTTTCTTGAAGTCCAGTGCTTCAAGTGTCGATAAATGGTCCACTTTTCCAATCACTGTCTAGATCCAAAGGCAGTAGAGGGGAATCACCATAAACCTCAGCATAGGCCAATGGAGTAAGACCATTCTTTTCTATCGAGATGGATGAATTTGGAGATCGAAATGATGTGGTGGAAGGTAATATCATTTTTCACTCAAATATATTACGTACTTTTTTATTCATGTTCAACACATTCCTTTATTTCCTCTTAGTTTGCAAAGAATATAGAATCAACCCCAAAACTTATAGAAGTAGTGTTTAAAGTCAAGACTCCTAAAGGTATTATCCATGCATCAATAGTGTATAGAAACTCTAGTATTTACTTTGGTGAGAATAAACTCATTGAAAATCTAGTAGTCATTCCCATGATTGAATAAGAAATTATAATAGGGATGGACTATCTCTCAAAGTATAATAATATCTCAATTGTAGAATCAAGTAGATCTCAGTAGTCTTGAATGGAAACCCTATAGTTTTCATCAAAGAAGATATATCTTGACATGATCTTTGTCTATAATCACCATTCTTAGACTTCTTTATGTATATTATTGGTGAAGATGAAGGATTAAATGAAAGTATACAAATAGAAAACTTCCTCATCATTCAGGAACACATTTATGTATTTCAAAAGGAGTTACCTAAACCTCTCCAAGAAAGAGAGGTAGATTTCTCCATTTAACTCATGTCTGATTCCAAGATGATTTCAAAGACCCCATATGGAATGAAAAATGTGTATCTATAGAATTTAAAGAAACATCTAAAAGATCTTTTAGATACGGGTTTTATCCAACCAAGTGTGTCTCCTTGGGGAGAACCTATTCGATTTGTGAAGAATAAGGTTGGTTTAATGCAGTTATGCATTGATTATGGATAACTTAACTAAATCAAAGTGAATATAAAATACCCTCTTCCAATGATTGATGATTTGTTTGACTAGATTCGTGGGGCTCAATTTTTCTCAATGATTTATCTTCGATCTGATTATAATAAATTTAGGGTGAATAAAGAAGATGTTCCAAAGACCACCTTCCAAAAAAATATCTGGGAATTATGATTTTGTTGTTATTCCCTTAAACTTTAATTATCCTACATTTTTTATGGATATTATGAATATATTCCTTAGGAACTATGTTTATAAATTTCTGGTAGTTTTTATTGATGTTATTTTGATATATTCAAAAATATATGAGGAGCATGATGATCATCTAAGGGTTATATTGAAAAATATGAGGAAGGAGTGATTATTTGAAAAGTTTAGAAAATGTGAATTTTGGTTAAAACAAGTTGTTTACTTGGGGAATATTTTAACCAATTAAGGAATATGATTTGACCCTTCAAAGACAAAGGTTATAGAAGAATGAACTCATCCTACAATAATAACTGAGATTCATAGTTTCCTTACTTTAGCAGAATATTCTAGGTGGTTTGTGAAAAACTTTTCATGACTCTTGAATACCCAAACCAAGTTAACTCAAAAAGGGTTCAAGTTAATCTAGAAAAAGGAGTTCGAATAATGTTTCCAAGAGATGAAGAAGATATTGGTTACTACACTTGTGTTAACTCTACCCTCCATCAGAGAAGGAATCGTTATTTTTAGTGATACATATCTGAAAGAGCTTGGGTGTGTCCTCATGAAAAATGACAAGGTGATTTCTTATTCATCTTGACAGTTGAATCCCCATGATAAGAAATATCCTATGAATGATCTGTAGATGGATACATTTGTTTTTTCTCTAAAGATATGGAGGCACCATATTTATGGGGATAAATGTCATATGTACACAGACCATCAAGGTTTAAAGTATATTTTCATATGAAATGAATTGAACATGAGACAGAGGATATGGTTGGAACTTCTTAAAGGATATGATAATTCAATTTATAATGATCCCAGAAGAGTAAACAAAGTCATTGATTCATTAAGTAGGAAAAGAATGGTTTTTTATAAATGATGATGATTCTAGGAGATCATTTGGTCAAAGACCTACTAAAACTATACATGGGAATCATAAGGGAAAGGACATTATCAAACATACCCCAAATAATTTCTCAACCATAATTAATAGATAAGATCAATAAATCTCAAAGAGAATATTATTTTTTATAAAAGAAGATAAAGGTTGTGAAGAATGGTAAATTTCTCAAGTTCAATATTGATCAAGAACGTGTACTGAAATTTCATACGGGGATATTTGTTCCATCTATTACAGAAATTAAGAAGGAGCTAATGGATGAATCTCATAGCTCTACATTATCTATATATCCTAAAAGAATAAAAATTTATTGGGACATTCATGATCATTATTGGTGGGATAACATGAAAAGGGAGATTATGGACTACACTACAAGGTTCCTAGTGTGTCAAAAAGTGAAGGCATAGAGATAGCTTCCAAAAGGTGCATTACAACCACTACCCATGCCAGTATGGAAGTGGGCCAGTATCATTATGGACTTTTTCACTGGTATCCCATGAACTTACAAAGGAAACAATGCGATATGGTTTATAGTGTACCATCTCACAAAGACTGAACATTTTATCACTATTTGGGAAGATTTCAATCTTGACCAAATCGCCAAGATATACTTGAAGTAAGTGGTAGGATTGTATAGAGTTCCACTTTCTATCATATCTGATTGTTATCCAAGTTTTATGTCAAAATTCTAAAGAATCCTTCAACATGCTTTGAATATTGAATTGAATTTCAGTACAGCCTATCACCCTAAAACATATGGACAATCTAAAAAGACTATCCAAACACTCTAGGACATGCTAAGAACATGATCAATGGAATTTAAAGGTGTATGGGATCAGTATCTTCCATTAGTTGATTTCTTATAAAATAATAGCTTCCATTCGAGAATTAAAATGGCACTCTATAATGATCTATTTGGGAAGCGATGTATAACTCCTACTTATTTGTATAAATCATATGAGAGAAATCTTCTTGGCCCTTATATTATGCAATAGATGACCAAAAAGATTCATGCCATCCAAAAACAAATAAAATATACTAAAATTATGTAGAAGAGCTATGCCGACAAATGTTGAAGGGACTTGGAGTTTGATTTTGTTAAAAAAGTATTCTTTTGAATTTCATCTTGTAAGAGTGTCATGAGGTTTGTGAAGAAAGGGAAGCTCAGCCCTAGGTACATTGGCCCCTATGAAATACTTGATCATATAGGAGCAGTTCCCTATCGGCTTTCACTTATAAAAATATAGCTCAAGTTCATGATGTCTTCCACATATCTATCTTGAGGAAGTACATACCAAACCCTTGACATTTACTGAATCCTGAGGTGGTAAAATTGGAACATGACCTCACTAATGAGAAGCATTTGGTGGAGATCTTGGACCGTAGAGACAAGGTTCTATGCAATAATAATACCCATCTCATTAAAGTGTTGTATCGGAACCCTACATATGAAGAATCCATGTGGGAACCATAGGAAACAATGTGGTAGAAGTACCCTCACCTTCTCTCAACTGAGAGAACGAGTTAAAATTAAAAGATAAAATTTCTTAAGTGGGGAATAATGTAATGAATAGAACTTTTTGAATTATAATTGTTTCCTGAAAATATGTGTTATATTGTTTTTTACTCAACAAAACTATATCCATTTAATAATAAAGTATGTATATTTTAACGTGACCATAGGTTTTTTGACCATTATATGATTGTTTTCCAATTATGGTCATTTTTGAATATAACTATTGGTCAATATGTCCATTGGAAACTATACTCTTAACGTTATGATTATTTTTTATAAATAGAAATGATAATGGTGAATTAATACAGAAAGAAAATTCAACGGCCTCCTCCAGTAGAATAATGTTGTACAAAGCCCATTTGTTGGAGAATCAGAATTAGGTTGCATCTTTGGGATTTGCTCTAGACCAAGCCCAATTCTAGCTTCAACATGTTAATCTTGAACAAAACTACCTATGGGAGAAGTTCAAGTTAGTGGAAATAACCACTCAAGAGATGTTATCTGAGTCACCCCAAGAGTCTATCCCCATCACACACCTAACCCTTATTTTGTTTTCGTGTGTAATAAGGGGTTATGTTTCTAGTCCCTAGTTAACTAAAATTTAATACCTTCTTTAAATAAAATTTTTATTTCATCATTTCTGTTTTAAGAATAGTTTTGCTTAAAATTAGGATTATATTTGATAAATTGATTTTTTGGGTAAAATTTATACTTTTCAAAGAGATATAAACTGTTATATTAAATAGAGGTTTTTTTTATGTTTATTATAATGAAATAGTGTTATAAAAACACTCTTATTTAATTTCAAATGATAAAATAATTTTATTTTTTTCATGTGTCAAAATATTTACTATGCCCTTTACTATGAATTTTATGTCTACTATTTGTTTTAATAAATAAGTATTGTGATGGTTGAAAGATAAATTTCTCATATTAGATAATTATTATGAAAAATAAATTTCATTTTTAAAATTATAATTTCAATATTAGGTTACGGTGAATTTATGGCAATTTTATAAAATACTTTACTTTTTTGTGATTAGTAAAAATACATTTTCAATATTTCGGTATGTTTAACAACATCATAAAAATGTCATAATGATGTAATGAGTGATATAAAAAAATTTAATTTTTGGATTTAAATAATTTAATATGTTTCCCAAGTGGAAAATTCCATAGGAAAATACCATGTGCAATCCCATGGTTTTTCAAATACCACTACTGAGGTGTCCAAGGAAATTAATAAAAAAAACTCCATAACATTGGTTAAAATATGCACCCATTTATTCATTTAATTTAATTAAAAATTAATACTCCAAGAATCTACGATAGTTTTACCTCCAAAGGTGTTCTCATGCCCAGAAGGTCCTAATCTTTGAGTTTTATGAGTCACTCTTAAAGGTAAAGGAAATATCTACTTCTCTTTTCCTTTCAAGTTCTCTTTTTATGTAGTCTGTATTTAAAATTTCAATACCATGTTCTTATTTCCATTTAATAATATCCCTTTACTTTAATTAGAGTCTTTTTTTAATGGGATACCCTTATCCCCTCTTTTTTTAATTTTTTCTAAAACCATGTTTCATACCCTTTTTGATGCTTGATTTTCTTCTCAAAAAATTCTCTCTTTTTCTCAAGATATTATTTTCTTTTATTTATGTGAATACCCAAACATATTTATTTTATAGAGGTATTCACTAAGATTTAAAAATGATTTATTTTATTCAAGATTTTACATACATAAAACCATTATTACCTTTCCATGGGTTATAAATGATATAATGATTATGTTTTTAAGCACTTTTTAAAAACGTGATGATTTTGATATGAAACTCATATATTTTATTATTATTAGGTTATTTATCATATGTTTTATTATGATTTATGTGGCTAACATTAATTAATACATATAAATTTTGTTTCTGGATAGTTCTACAGTGCATTGTGTAACGAATTTAATCTCTATAGATGAAAAGTTTTATGATACCTCAGTGAATGACCTTATTACTTTTACGAAACCTCGGTGATAAAACTTGGTGATATTCTTATGAATGAATCAATTAAATGTTTTAGAAACATTTCCATTTTATGAATCATGTTT
Source organism: Viscum album (assembly GCA_963277665.1). NCBI lineage: Eukaryota > Viridiplantae > Streptophyta > Magnoliopsida > Santalales > Viscaceae > Viscum > Viscum album. The sequence continues at coordinate 792,324,125 of OY728166.1, forward strand.
TTTTTTATTATTATATGCCTATTTTTCCATTTATCATTCCTTAATATATTTTCTCAGGTTCTTATTGATATTCCTCAAAATCACAAGTAAACTCCTTCACTTATTTTCCCTTACTAGGCCTTATGATTACCCTTTCCATTGATGTATCTCCCCGGTTTATGAGATTTAATAAATGTACTTAGTATGAACATTGAATAATAATTTAAATTGGAAAAAAGGAATGTTTTATGTTTTCACATATTATGTACCTTTTTTCCAAGACATTAAATTTTAAAAGATCCTCTACTTGTAAAATGTAATGAAAATTTATGTAATAAAAAGGTGGTATGTTATACCTAGAGGGTGGGACACACCACCACCCCCACTATTAGTCCTTTCTTTGCAAGGTATTTGGTTCCACCATCTTCCCATAGTGGATCAGATTTCCCCATATTTCTTTAGTGGATCGAGTTTCCCCATCTTCCTATAGTGGATTGGGTTTCTCCATCTTCCCATCTTCATGGAGACTATGACTATTGAGTGGGACACACCACCATCCCCAATTTCATTAATTTTCTTATAAGGTATTAGATTTATAGATATTCTCATAGTGTATCATGCTCATAGAATTTATTCCCATCATTATCTCATAAGATATAAATTTTTACCCAATGCATTGGAGGGAGATATAGGACCCACATATCTCATAATTTAATCATAAATCCATGTGCCACAAAATCATAAACAATCATATCATAACCTATGAAATAAAATGGGTTTCATAATCTTGTAATCATTTCATTACCTTTGGAAAAGATATAGGTTTAATAATCAATTATTCAAAGCATAACCCAAGAAAAGAAGAGGGTTTAAAAAGCATAATGCTCGTGTAATAGGAACGAGTTTCTTAAACATATATCTTGTGTAAGAGAAATTGGTTTCATAAGCATCATTCCATCAACACATAAATAATTTAAATAAAGAATATGAATATAACCTTTGTATCATTTCCTATAAAGTCATAAGTAATACGAATGAATGTCATCCTAGATGGAAAATAATTTGTAAATATCCTTTTTAAAATATTTCTTGAGGAAAATATCCTTACTTATATGTAAAATTATTGTTAAAACATAAAACATTTTGAAAACCATTTCAATTAAAATAAACATGAAAACTTATAAAGGAATTTTTAAAAAAAATTGAAAACAATTTCCTATGAAAACATCATAAAAATTTTAAATAATTATTGAAAACATTTTGAAACCCATTTCTTTGAAAACACTTTGAAATTTTATAAATAAATATTGAAATTTTTTTTTAAAACCATTTCCTTGAAAATGCTTTGAAAAATTATAAAACATTATTTGAAAACCATAAAACATTTTTAAAACACTTTTTATTTAAAAATTATATTAAAATATCATCTTTAATTACATTTTTTAAAACATTATTTTTTTTAATTCATGGCATGTGTCTCAAAGAAAGAAAATTAAGACAAATCTTCTTTACTGATCGGTATCTTTTGAAACATAAACCCCATGAAAGAAAGATAATATAATGGATATTTAAATAACCATAAAGTTAAGTTTAATAATAATAAAATATATTCAAGGGAATTTTTTACACAACACCAAAGAAACAAGTGGTGAATAAGACATAAATCTCAAAAAAATAAAAGTGAGACTAGAAATCCCCTTACCTTATGTATTGACATTCTTCATACTCATAAAAAAAAGATGTATAATAAATATATGTTTATTATTAATATTTTATATAACCATATTATTATATATCATACAATATATGGTTTTATTATGACTTCATATTACCCTTTTATTAAAAAATTAATGTTAAGATTTCTCTTAGGGTAATATTTGCTTTGTTTTTCGCATGTGTCTTAATTTGTAATATTTTCTGTCATCATACTTATATCATGATTTCAATAATGTATAACATGATATAAATATGATTTATATTAATAATATATATATTTATATAATCTATGAAACATATAAATATGGATTATAATACACAATTCATAGAGACGGTAGGTCGTACTTACGCATAAATGTTCTTTCTGTTTAATTATCATATTGAAAGAAAGAAAGAAAGTACATGACATATATGTATATATATATCATCATTACACTAAAATTATTATATCATATATATCATATAATTTCTCTAAACCCATCCTTAATAAATTTCATGTAGAGTGTGAATGAATCACATCGCTTTGAGGAGACGGTATCTACACTTCCCCAAACAAAGTTATCATATTTACACAAAAAGGAAAGTATGAAGGTATGTGTTATTTAATAATTCTATAAACATAAATAAATCACTAATATAATATATATCATAAAAACAACTATTTTCCATCATAATTCCATACCATGAGAGGTGGTATAGAAAAAATTAACAACATCATTTCGTGAGACGGTTGTTCATAGTACACAAAAACGGGAAGTTTGTTACCCATTAGATGGAAGTGTGTGTTAGTGTTGGTATAAAACTTAATATAAAAATATCTAAAAATATTTAGGATAATTATTTTATTATTTAATTATCTAATAAGAATAATTTAGGTGGTGGATAAATAAAATAAAGTAAAGGAGCTTGATGAAGGATGTTATCTCTTCTTTGGGTGACTCCTTTTTGTTTGTACCAAAGGGATTCCTTGGAAAGATTTATGCCAAAGGTAAGGATTCTCGGTTTAGGGGATTATTTTTAGGAGCTATTTTGGAATATATTTGTTGATAAAAATTGTTTTCATATGTGTGAAAATGGGGGTGGGGGAGGTTATGGCCTTTTATAACGGTGGGAGGGGACACACTGGGAATTTTTTTAAAAAAGTTAGGTGTACCCTCCTTTTTACCTAAAAATTTTAATAAAGGTAAAATAAACTCAATAATATAAGATTAATGTCCTATATATGTCCATCAACTAGGTTTTTGACAAGTCGATAGGTCATTTGGGCCTTTAATATAAAGGTTTAGTCACTTATTAAGCATAATTTTATCATAATCGTTGTGGTTTAATTGATTATAAAATGAGTCTATGATGAATGATATACCCTTGGTTATATGGTGTGGTCATGTTTTATATTTTTCTATGTTTATAGATAGCCCTCGTATAGGTATTTGAATCCAGTGGGTAGTCTGGATATTATCACATGATTATTTCTATTTTTAAAACTTCCCTTATTTATGGGATCATAGATATCTTTTTCTAGGAGTAATTTTTGGTTGGTAAGTATTACATATTCCTTGGGAACTTTACTTTCAGTAATTTTTACCTATTATATATACATAACACTACTTTTATTTATATCACATAGACTGGATTTGTTATAGACACCACTAGTGGTGGCCTACTGAGTGATATATCACACCCTATTTGGGCCGTCATTGGGTACTCAGATAGAATTCATGGATATAGGTAGGGTCCAGGGAAATCACCCATTGTAAGATTCTTTATTTTTGCAATGATTAGGAGAAGGGGATCCTAGGAATGAGTTGGGTTCATAATGCAAGCTGGGATGGTTATTTTTAGCCTTTTTAGTATTTTTATATAGGTATTGTATTTTTTCCCTATATAAATATTTTTAATTCTTTGTAGAAACATGACATGACCATCATTGTATATGATATTACTATTGGAATTGTTTATTTGTTCTTATCATGGATGTTTATCTTGTATCTTGATGATTTAATGCTTCCACTATTTACTGTTAAGTTTACTACCACTGTGATATACTATAATAAGAGGGTATATTCTCCTCATAGACACACCCTAGGCCCTCGTTTCTAGTAAGAAGCCTCTAGAATATGAGAAGTCATGCTTGAGACCATGTGACCCACTTACTCAGGGAACCGTTCAGTGGAACCTGGTTCGGGATGTTACATTTTTTTGTCCCTTATAAAGAATTATAATAGGTGTAATAAATCTATTTTTTCTTTATCATTTTTCTTAAAAAAATTCTCATCATATTATATAAACAATGTTTATATATAACATATAATTCCCAATCAAATTATTATAAGAAACAATTTTATTTGAGTCTACAAATGTGATTCATATTAATGTTTCTTAGGAAAAAATCCATAGTTATGATGGATTAGAATTGTTTTACTTGACCTATTTCAGATCTATATAAAAATTATAAGAATTGTCATGTGGATACTCCATGAAAGTATACTTTTCCTATTGTCAACTCCATTATTTTCTATAACCTTTTCACATATATAAATTAGATAAGTGTATATAGTATTCAACATCCATTAAATAATGTCATAAAAATTAACCAATATAATGAAAAAACTAATTATAAATCATTTCTTACATTTATTTTACCAAGAATATCCAAAAAATTGTTTTTATCCCTCTTTGATTTCCCTATATTTCCATAATGGATGAATTTACCCACCATGTATATTTGACTATGAGGTTTTTATTCACAACATGTTAATTTTATATTAGAAAAGTAAAATTATCCAAATCTCAAGGCACCCAATCATCTTGAGTACATAATCTAACATGGGAATATAATTACCCAATTTGTGAGGAAATAAGTTCCTCAGATATCACATAACACTCTTTCTTAGAATACTTTTGGTAAAAAAATAACTATTTGATCAAATGTAATGGGTTCATCCATTCATGTCCTCTATCATGAGTAATTTCACATCATGATCATCATCCCTATACATATTTTATTCATGATACTCTACAATATATTAATGATAATAATTTATTTAGGGATTTTATACACTAAAATTTATTAACCCAAGTTCTCAAATGAAGGAATTTGAGCTAGGGAGTATCCTAATAATATGTGTTTTAGTGTGTTTTAGGTTTCAATTTATTATAATATTCGAGTCTTAGGAAGTTATCCTAGGCTCATGGATAAATTTATACAGTATGAAGATTCCAAAACTGTAACCAAGGGAATTATAACATGATGAGTAGCTGTGTAAGAATAGATTTTAAGTCTTATCTGGGACCAAACCATAGTCAAGTACATTGTATCATGGAGGTTGTTTTTGTAAGAATAGATAATAAATTTCATGAGATTAAAATTTTGAGTTTTTAATGGATTGCGCGATAATACGATCATTTATTTTGTTAAGGGTGTTGAGTATGGGATATTTCAACATATCCATGAAAGATTATTCCATGAATCCCTCACTAAACAGAGTGGTTGTGTCGTTAGGTTTAGAGTTACTCTACAAGGTGACCCTATAAAGACCAGTTGATAATATAAGGGGTATGTATGTTACCATGACCCAAAATTTTATATCATTAGGTACATCTTACTGAGGAATTGCACCATGAACCCTATTGGCCAATATATAATGGTAATTTTATATATTTTTTTTATATTTTTAATTAATTTATTTAATTAAATATTATAATGAAATCTTATCCTTATTTTGAGGCTATTGAGAAAGGATCACCCCCTTATTCCCTCTCTCTCATTTTTCTCTATTACCAAGTGGCATTTTAACTGATTGTGATTGAATGAGAGTGTTATGTGTTGTAGGGAGTCATCACAGGTAATTATATCTATCCTTGGAGATCTATTTTTGGTTTTTATCATTAATTTCTATTCTTATAATGTGTGTTCACTAATGTCAATGTTATTCTAGATTTTGTAATTTCATCTAAATTAAACCAAATCAACATTGGATACTAAGTGAGTGGAATCCAATTAACTTTTATTAAGTGTTCTATTATTCAATTTTTAATGGAACTACCCTAAGAAAGGGGTGAGTTAGGGTAGCTTGTATTTTGACCCTTAGATCCCTTAATCATGATATTTTTCTCTCTTTGTGAGGAACACTCATTTTCTCCCCCTTAATTCATCTTGAAAATCATTGAAAGCTGTAAATGGAACACAATTAATTTTTCTTATTTCACACTAACCTTGCTATTATAAGGATTATGTAATTGAAAATGTGTAAATGAACTAAAAACAATATAACTAAATACATTGTTTGGTTTACAAAATGTAGTGGTCTCGTTGATCCTCAAAACTAATTATTCAAATACGATGATAAATCTCACTACCCCTCAACAAAGTATGAACTAATTATTCTCATTGTATCATCCTTTATCTTCTTCACAAGAATGATATTTGGATAGTAAACCTAACATCTTGTGTGTATTTCACACCTTCTAATAATGTTCTAGTGAGATTATACTCTTAGAAATTCCTTTTTCTTCCTTGTTATCAATCTTACAGAAAAACTTTATATAATTTTTCCACTAAATATATCAAGAACTTTTTGAGAATCACTTATCATTTCAATTCAATACAATGTTCATGATTGAATATCCTAATTCTAAAATGGTACCAAGTATAAACATGTGATTAATGGGACTATAATGTTTCATTAAATCTAAATTAGATACCTTGAGGTCAAATAAATAACTAACATTTTCAATTTCTAGCAAAAACTATAAAAACCACCTAGTTGGGTCCTGATCCAAGATTATACAATGTGGCATCCTCATTTTTTCATACACTATGGTATTGTTAGATTCATCATGTTTTAGCCTTTAATATCCTCATCTATTAATATGGAGTGGTCAATAACACTACAGCATAGAAATTTATAGATGACTAAATCCACACTTTTAGCACACAAACTCTGCCACTAACTCATGCACGATATCTGGCATAATCTTCTCTAAATAACTAAATCGCCAAACTCACTATGGAATAGGCACTTCAACTATGGAATTTACAACTAAATAAATAGAGATCCTAAATTCTATACTTCTATTAAATTTTAATCCTCCGTGACTTAAGGTATATTTGTGGCATGGATATCGTATTCTCCATAGGGCAATGCGGCATAGCCATCTTTCATTATCATAGACACCTAAAATATTACAATGGAACTAAAAATCATCTCATAAACTTCCACGCCATTTTTACATGAATGTGACATAGTTTTAGATCTTAGATTACCATATTGAAGAGTCCTCTAGAAAAGATGAAACATATAAGGAACCACTACCCCTTAGCTACTCAATTTAGTCAAACTTGCATTAGTGCTTACCTAATACCCCTAGTTCCATAACAAAAGAGCGAGGATAAGAACAAATTTCACATCCTGACATGTTTTGTGGCCTCCCTTAACACACATATTTTCTTGCATCATGAGTTCCTAGAGGCACTCCTCTGTCTCCTCGCTCAGCTATGTGAAACATGCACTCAACCACCATCTTCCTATAGACTTCTCTAGTACTGTCCCTGAGTGGGATTGTCTATGTTTTTAAACCATTACAAACATAATTTTTGAATAACAAAGATAAATATGGTGTATTAAACATTTAAACATACCTTCCATATTCTCCACTATAGTGTACCAAGAAGTATTATGGAATATTCATCTTCAAGACAACATTTTCTATGGTGTGAAGAAGGGTCTACAGTGTGGAGTCTGTCTTCTTCAATGAAATTTTTTATTACATATTCCAGTCTTTCCAAGTATCTCTACAACATTATTATCTATATCATTCTTCTTAAACTTGTCTACAAACACAACTCACACAAACCACCAAAGGGACTTTGTCCAACAATCATACACTTTGGGTTTGTTGATAATTACAAGAAAAAAACAATAAAATCCCCCACTTTACTTTTCACAATGAACACCTAAACACCTTTATCATCCTTTTCCTTTAAAGGTTTCACCAATTATTCACCAAATAATAAACTCTAATCTCATATGATTCAATGAACTGTTTGAGAAACACTAGTATGTGAAATAATTACAATATTATAACACATCTTTAAATTATGTAGTGGAAACCTCCATTACAAGACTTCCAACCACCAAATTTTTAAACAAACCACTCTCCCCCTCAATAATTTATCCCCCCTTTTCAAACACATATCCCTCCTTTCAACAAACCAAAAGAGAATTTATTAGAATATTCCAAAAAGAGAGTGAGAAAATTTTAACATGATAAAAGCGAAGAAAAAATATAGTGCACCAAAATTAATTCCTATGGGGGAGTGGGGATCCCATATTTGATTCCACCTAAAGAGATGGATTAATTTAGACTCTTATAGGGACCTAGTGACATTCAAAATCCAATTTTTTAAAATATTGTTTCATGATATCTGCAACTTGATATCTTTTTTGGACATATTCCATCTTAACAACATATATCTCTACTTTATCCTTCAAGAAATGGTAATTTCTTTCAATGTTGTCCATCCTTGAATATTGAATTAGATTTGTTCTAATTTTTTTATCACTATAGTTTTCACACATAATCATAATCAAAGATACCACTTCAATACCAATGTCTTGAAGATTTTTTTTCATTCATATTAATTGAGTACGTTCTTGAGTTAATGTCATATATTATTCCTCTATGGTGCTTAAATATATACAATACTACTTATTACTTCTCAAATAAATTCAAGATATACTTATGTATAATACACTTCCAATGGTATATTTTCAGTCATCCACCAAACCTTTCCAATAAACATCCATATATACCACCAATTATAGATGTGACTTTTTGTAATAATAATTTCCATAATCCATTATTTTATTGATATATTGAATTATTTATCTCAAGAATTTCTTGTTAATTTCATTCAGAAAAATATTATATCTAACAGCATGACATGTTTCAATCAAAATTTTTAGATGATTATCTATCAAGTAGAGTTGGATGCCTATAATTTTTTAAAAAGTGTCACATCCAATTTCTCACATTCACCCTCTTTAGAAAATTCAATCTTGGTTTTTTCTAGAGTTACCATGTGTTTTTAATCATCTATTTTAATTAATTTAAACACTTCCTTGTAATATTTGGTATGGGAGATAAATGTGACTTCCCTATTTTAAATCACCTTCAACCCAAGGAAGAATAATAAATCACCAATTAAAGACTTATCAAATTCATGACTCATCAAATATGAAAACGTATTTCATTTAATGTCATAAAAGATAAAAAATATGATGTTGTCCAAATATAAAAGGAGTACCATCCACTTCCCTTAATTTTTTTTAAAGTATAGGTTGTGATCAACCCCTACTTTATGATATCCAAACTTCATTAGGTGCTAATCTATCCTTGACTACCATACATGAGGGGATTGTTTCATCCCATATACATATTTCCTCAAGTGAAACACCTTTCTTTCATCATAATAAATGATAAAACCATCTATTTTATTTATGTATACTTATTCTTTATGAAATCCATTCAATAAGGATGATTTTAGTTCCATTTGGTAAACTTTAAAACCATTTTTATGGTCATTAATAAAAATTATATAATGGTTTCATGTTTTTTTACCAGTGAAAATGTTTCATCAACATCAATGTCATCAACTTTAGAATAACACATACATATGATAATTGCATTTTTCTTTATCATTATGTCATATTTATTTATTTTTTATGAATACCCACTTGGTTCTGATCACATTTTTGTTTTATGGCCTTGAGAAGACATCACAAGTCTGATTTTTCTCAGTTTTATCAAGCTCATCATTCATTGATTTGACCCAAATTTCATCAAGATAAATATAATAAAATTAGTTTGGTTCCACATGTGATATAAATAAAGTTTTATTATGTTACTTTATCATTAATGTTGGAACTTGGTCCATTTGTTCACCTAATATGTTTTTATCAGTGATTTTGGATCTACTGAATCATTTACTTGTACTAGTCATTCCAACTATAATTTCCTCATAATCAGATATATCATTAGAGTTTTATTCATCCCTCTAAACTCCCCCTAAGTTCATCACAACAACATCGACTTACCACATCATATTCAGGACTGATTCTATAAAAACTATTCTCATTTAAAGAAAAAATCTACTCCTGAGAATTTGAAATATTCTTGTTTTCAGTCATCTTCACATTGGAATATTCAACCATTTTTCACATATATTTATTAAATTATTGATATGACTTTATCTCTGATGAGTATAAAATAAAGACCTTTTCGTATTTGTATGCTTCCAACTTTTTATTCTTCTCCTTATACAGAATGAATCATTTACTTCCAAATACTCTAAAGTATTTCAGTGTGGGATTATTTCAATACCACATATCATATGGATTTTTAGATTCATTTAGAAATATAAATTCTCAATTTGAGATTTACACTATTGTTAAGACTTCTTCTTTCTGATGATTCTCTAATTGGTATTTTTCAATGATCATTGTTTGATCCACGTTGATAATGATGTGATTTATTCTTTCAACAACTCTATTTTATTGAGTTACCATAGTTAGAACATAATTTTTAATCCCATGTTTCAACATATAACTTTACACTTTTATAGTTATAAGTTTTTTACCATTTATGGTTTGAAACATTTTAATTTTATCCCAAATAATCCTTTTAGTTATTCTTCAGTAATAAGTGATGCACTTGGGAACTTCGGTCTTGTGAGTAATTACCAACAACCAATCCATCCTATTGAAATCATTAAAAAAACATAACACATTTTATATATTATTTATTAGGATTGAATACACCACAAATATCTATATGAACATGTTCCAGTACTCATGATGAATTTCTTATATTTGTCTAGTATATCTTCTAGATCATTTTTTCTTTTCAAAAAGAGTCACATGTATGTATGTTGTTACATGTGAGCTTGGGAAAGTCACATGCTCCCTCAGTATTCACTAAGTTTTATAGATATCATTGTATTAATTCCCCAAGATTCTTATTCCATATTTTTTTCTTTATCTTAAGAAATAAATCAAAAAATTTCTTTATAGATCAAATAAATATTCACTTTGGTCTAACCTACTTCAAGGAAAATTGATCCATATTATGGTTTAGTAGTCTACCCCTTGTTACCCAATTTTATATCAAGTAAAAAAGTCATATAATTGACTTCCACTCAAAAATTTAGGGTCAATTTCATCTACTAAGAGCTCATATGTGTCTTGGAGATCCTTTATACCAATTTTGGCCTTTCTAGAGATAAAACTTGTCTATCCATCAACATTAACAAACAGAACAAATCCACATTTGTAATATGTTAGGTCAGTAAAATATTTTATTTTCGATCATATGTGAGGTAAATCCACTATCTTGAACCTAAAAATTGAAGATGTCAATTTCTTTCAATGAAACTTCATTAATTTTTTCCTTCTCATGTCATTTACTATTATTGCATGACCATTGAGGAATATCTTCTTATTATTTATACTCATGTACCTATTTTGGTTTATCAATTTCACTATCATCTTGAAATATTAAAAATATATTTTCAGTTTTCAATGTTTTAGATGTATTACTACACTACTGATTTTATCCCTTCTGAGTCAAACATGACACATGTCATTGAACCCTTGAGGCACAATAGGCCTCCTAGTGTCCAAATCCTTTACACCAAAATTAATAACCATTAAAGTCATTAGAATGTGATGAAAAATTTCTTTCATGTTTTTAGTATTATTTCTCTTAGATAAATATTTTTACAATGGAAAAAACATATTCTATGTGTCCCAATTTTCAATATCAATAACACAAGGTATTTACTTTCATTATACCATTTCTTATTTCTTTATAGGTAGGATTTTGAGCTTCTCCCATATTAACCTTCCTCTATGGATTTGATTCTTGTATCCTAACATGAGGTGAAATTATCTTCTCCATTTTTTCATACTTCATAATAGCTTTCCCTTTATTATTAAATACTCTACTTTTGTTATGTTAATAATCTATTCAATGTTTACTCTAGGGATTTATTTGTTCTTAATTAGGACTAATTATTTCAAAAATTTGACAACATATCAGCTGTAAGATTTATCTATTGTTCATCACAATTTTTTCACCTAGCCTTCACTTATTCTTGAAGTTCTTATATCCTCTTGACCTTTTTTCACTATATTGGTCAATATTTCTATGATTCAAGATTTTTCCTCCACTTTGATCATGAGATCCATTTCATTTCCTAAGTTTCCAAGAATTTCATATTTCAATATATTAATCTTAGCTTTTAATCTTGACTTCATTCCTTATTTTTTGGCATATACAGCTTTGATTCATGAACAATTGTATTTTCCTTATTGTTTTTATCCCTCCATTTATCAATTTATTCAAGGGATACCTCAAGTTTAGTTTTCAGATAAACTCTCCCCATAACATCATCATTTTTTATAACTATTTTTAATTTTTAGTCTATCAATAATATCCACTAAAGTATCATCAATTTTTGTTCCTATCATATTAAACTTATTCTACTTTATACACATCTAAACTTTCTTCTTCATGAGAAAGTTTATTTTTCTTCTTGAAGAATTTTTATTGTGGTTATCTCATACTTTTATAATATTTAAAATAATTATTCACATATGCCTCATATCATCATATCAATGATTATTGAAGATATTATCACCCATATGACCTACCTTCCCACATAAAAAAAATAAAGTATAATCCTTCCTTTGAATTTACATTTCCCCCTCTTAAGTTTAGAGGAAAGAAAGGACATCACACCATCAACCTCATCTTCATTTTTTTCTCCTTTAGATGGGAGGGCCTTCATTTCCTTGAAATAAAATTCATGTGAGTTATCCTTTTCAAGGGACTCATTTTCATCATATCTCATTTCACATTCCATAAGTCTGCTATTGTAATGATCTGTGATTTTTCAAATTGTGAAATTGAGTAGAAATCTGAATTTTTCCTTTCAAATTATTATGTTGGATAAAGTAGTATTTTCCCATAGAATATGATCTTATATATTTTTTCTAACCACTCTGTTGGTCTCAGCATAGGGTTTTTTACCTTAAGATAACAATTTCGGGGAGATATAATCCATTTTAATTTGTATAGAATAATTAATATTAAATATTAAATAAATTAAATATTATTTTTTTAGGCATGTTCGTTCAGTGATATATTTTGAACATAGTGCCAGATTTAAATTTTATCTTATTAATTCAGTCTAGAATTGGGGGTTTTCCTAGTCAAGGAATAAACTCAAGTCAAGAAATGGGATCAGACTCTGGACCATTTTTCTTTTCCTTTCCTTTTTCTTCCTTTTATTTTTCCTATTTTATTTCTTCTCTTCCCATTGGCTTCTCACGTACTCCCCAATTCGGTTCTTTTTCACTACAACCTATAGAGAAAAGGGTGAGGGAGATAGAGAGAGAATAATAAAAAAAATAAGATGTCTATAATGATTATTATTATTGTTGTTGTTATTATTATGATGATGATGATGAATATAGGTGATTCCACGGAGATCGAGAGGAGTCGGATCATGGTGCGGCATCTATGGACCATATATAGTAAAAATCTTAGGTGTAATCCATAAAAAGGCAGTCTTTTTTTAATTTTTTGATATAAATCCCCTTATATTTACCTATTTTTAGTTTTAAGTCCCTTTTGTGAATACTTAGGAGCCCTTATGGGACAATCTATACTTAACAGAAATACAAATATGTGTTTCTGACTGATTGTAGGGTTTTTCATTTTTAAATCCCAATAAAAAGTTGTGTAGTTCAATAACACATGCCATGTGTTCTTATTTTGGGAATATGAATTTTTGGAATTAAACGCTATGTACTTTAAGTACACACCATGTAGTGGTACTTTTCCATGTAGTACAGTACATGAGAAGATATAGTTTTTGGTACAACTCACTGTGTACCTAGGGTAAATGTCGTGTAGTCAAAATCAGCCATGGAGTTGAGTAAATGAAAAAAATAATAATATAGGGGAAATTTTACATGTATGGTAAATATCCATACCTCATGTGAATAACACATCATGTAGTAGAACTTATCCAGGTATAATAACAAGTTCTATCCATGTGTGGTACACGAACAGTTACCTTATGCAAAGTACACGCCATGTACATGTTCTTCATGTCGATTACTTGGGTTTTAGATGCCTTGTATGGCTAGAGTTCTCACCCATGTGGGGGATTTTAGGGTAAATATTTGTTACTCAGATATAAAAACTGTGAACTTCTCCCTTTGTACCCTTTTTAGGTTTTTTAATGTTTTTATGACCCTATATCAGAATTGGACATGATAGTAGTGTGTTTTGAGCTTTTCTTCACATAGAACACAACAACTTAACCCTTTAGGTGAATTTAGGACTCCTAATAGATGTTTTGGGTATAACATGATAATATAGAGGTTATTTCTCCAAAAAATGAATATATATGTCTCTTATAAGAGAGATGCAGGATGATATCCATCTGATGGTCGTAGAAATGGTTAGTAGATTTGGCATGGAATTTCCAAAGTCATAATTTCGTATTTATGTTGGGACAGTCCTTGGCTAGTGGGATTAAGATGAATATTGAGGAGAAGGGTCAGTTCGGAATCCATGCTAGCCTAGAGTGGAACCTTGGAAATGAGAGGGGTCATGATCTATCTCCCTAAGAAGATGTTTACCTGGAATTTCACTTTTGGCCAAGAGGTTATCTTATGAGTTGACCTTATCAGAAATCATGTTTACCCCAAGAGGTGGGCATGACCCGAGGGCCTAGTCGGTTATTGATGATCCCCTATAGGGTGCCTCTTCATATGTTATGACTTAAAGTATCCCATGTAAGATACCTATTCCTACTTACACTATCTTTAAGGATCACATGCGGAATTCCTTTATATATGGACTGGATTTATATAATCATAAGATGGATGTATGTACCTATGTTCTAACCTATAGGATCCCAAGAGGGATACCTCTACTTATTCCCTGAAATAGAGGTTTCCATGAAGGGATCCTCCGCTGTGATTGACACCTAGAGTATCCCATGTAGAATTCTATTACATTATTACACTTTCTGAGGAACCTAAGAGGGATGCTTCTACTTATGTTTTTTCCTAGAGGATCTCCAGTCAGATTCTTATCATGTGTATTGTCCTAGGGGACCCTATTAGGTTCCCTAGTTTTTTACCAACCCTTAGGTAGTGCATTATGGATTTTGGTAGAGATGGTAGCGAGTGTCACCTTAGAACCCATAGGGAACTCATGAGATATACGGTGGTGGAAATAGAGATGGGTTTAGGCATTCAACTAACCTCACTTCTTAATTATGCTTTCACATGGTTACATTTGATACAGCTATGATTACCAAAGTTACTTCCCAATATTAGGTTAATGAGCCTAGAATGATGAAATATATTATTGGTATTCCCACACACACTTCATGGGACTTGAATTATAATCATTTTTACTAGTTTTTATATTATAGGGATTCCTATATGTATTTCATGGGGTCTATATTATAATCCTATATATTTAATGTTACTTTATCAGGATGTTGGACATGGCACTCCTAATCGTTCATTGGGAGTTGTTGGACATGAAGCTCCATGACCCCATTGGTTCATCATGTTGTGCATATCACTCCTCATCATTTATCTGGAATTGTCAGACATGGTGCTCCTTATTATTTATTGGTTCAAGATATTAGATATTGAGATCCTCATCATTGATTGGGATGTTGTAAATGGTTGTCCTCATTGTTTAATGGAAATTGATGTACATGACGCTTCACACCCTCTTGGATTATGATGTGGTACATGGCACTCCACATCATTGATTGGGATTATCAGACATGTCATTCTGTATCCTCAATTCAGATGCTTGGAATATTGTTTCCTTATTTAAATTAATATAACCTTATGTTATATGGTTTATATACATTTATTTCACTAGATAAAGTAGGAATTGTCGATTGGTATTACATAAGAAAGGAATGACTTGATTATACACAACTTGAGTGGTATAATATCTATCTTATGCCTTATCCATAGGATGTCCAATCGATCAAGATCAGAGACCCAAGGATCGATTGTGGATTTTCTTAATTCTGTTACTACCATTTGTTTCTTGGCTAGGATGAGCATATTTTATGAGAATTCACTTATAAAAATAGGTTATAGGTTCATTATTGGGGGTGTGCTGTCAATAATTATTTTTCATTCCCTGTACATGACCATTGGTTTGCATGAGACATTATATATTATTTCAGGTTAGCCATGGATGCACGATGGATAGAGATTAGGCCCATGGTTTCATGATAGAGAAGATCCACAAGTGTGGATTCTTATGATCAGGATGGAGAAGCTCCAAAGTGTCTTGGATATTAGGTATGTGTTTCAACTCCGTGTTAGTAGTAGAACCTTGTAAATTTATTTATTTTCCTTTTATCTACTCATGTATATGTGATCAACCCGATGGGTAATTACTGTTGTATGTATGATAAGGTTGTTGGGACCTTTGTTGCATTCCATTTTATTATAACATTTTTAATAATAATTTTTTCCATACTCTGATCATTTACTACTATGGATGATATTTAGTTATTTCCATTTTTTTATTACTCTAATATGATGTAATAGACTCCACATTGTCACACTCTAGTCCCTCACTTCTAATTGGTATCCTTTGGCATATTGGGAGGCATACCTAAGGCCTTGTTTCCAACGAGTTTGGTTACTATTTATAAAGTGAGTTGGGTTGGGATGTGACAAATTAGTATCATAGATATATCTTTTCCTATTTTTTTTAACTATTTGGGATATAATAGAAAGGATTATTATTATTGTGATGAATATTATGATGGATATTAGACTATTATGTTGAGAAAACTTTTTCTAGTGAGAATTCCAGGTTTCTAAAATTATAGGATTGTTATCCTTGATATGTGATGTTATATTTGGATATGATTTTTTCTTTAAGAAATGTACTTTTTGTGTATTTTATTAATTATTACAGATTCTAGATCTTGACCAATTGATGAGAGGCCAGTTATTATTTTTGAATCTTGGATAGAAAAGGAAATCAAAAACCCATGCGCCATATTTGGCATGTAGGGTTTACAAGTTATAGGCCCACTAGTGTGTCGTTTATTACTGGATAATGATGTTAGTTGTTTAAAGTGTCATCAATAACCTAAATTGTGCTTTCCCATATAGGTTCTTGGTAGCATTCTACTTATATACACAGACATGTATATATAGTTCCTTCTTATGGAAGGTCATGTGGATCTATGGTGAGATATTGATGGTCAGGATAATGACTCATTCCCCATTCATAAAAGGTGTAGTGGACCTAATAGGTTAATAGGGAACATAGTGATTTTTTGTTTGACCCCTCATGGGGAGTTTATACTTAGGATCAGTTTTTTTAAGTGTCAGTAACAACCTATATGATTTTTTCCTATATAGATTGGAATGGGATTCTACTTAACTAGACCATGTAAGTGTGGTAAAACCTGGATCATTGAGATGATTTTTTTCATATACTTTTAACCCTTGGAGTTGAAACTTGAGAGATATTTATCTTATAGTAGACCATTCATTAGTGTATCCTTTTTAGGTGTAGTTATATAAAGATTCATAAAAACTACATTGAGTTTTCCCATTTTTCATGCTATGATATTTCACCTAACCGATCATCATTTATGGTTATCTAGTCATATCCTCTATTGTGATGCCAAAAGGTACCTAATAATTTACAATATAATGGAACCTCTAAGTGTAATACTATATATGGATTCTTATTGAGGGGTACATCATTGTATTTTTTAGGTTCATACCATGAAACTTTAGGGAGTAGTCCCTTTTAGGGATACTTGAAGAGGATTGAGGTCTGGTAGGCCATGTTGATAGGTTTTGACCCATGTAGGTCGATGTTGTTTATAAATCTCTTAGTGAGGTTTTCCTATGGCCTAGATGGTTGATCCTTGTTACCTTGATATGATAATTTAATGTTTGGGTAGGATACCTAGAGGACCTTAGCATAGACTCAGACCCATGTGATTCAGTGGTTAGTTTTATCGAGGGAAACTAATTGTGCGTGTTAGCCTAGGTTATTATGGATGCCTTTTTAGAAAGTTAGCGTAGTTTTATGCTCATGATGAGATCGATGCATGGGATGTGTTTAGGTTTTTTGTTTTAGGTAAGATGATTCCTTTGGTTTCTATGAAATCACCTAGAGTGATTTGGTTTCGATACTGGATTTGATGAGTTGTATTTTTTAGTTACCTATCCCTATTGACTAGTTTTTGTGCGGTAGAATCTTTAATCTTAAAAAATAATACCATGTGATGGGTGGTTGTGGAATAAATCATGGAACAAGTAAGGATGCAGATTTTGAAAAGGATTTATAAGGGAACCTCTAGCTTAATAAGACTAATGTTTCATGCATAAATGTCTACTTAACCTTTTTAACATGCAGATCATGGAAGTGTGATTTGTGTGATGGATCAGGTGGTATGAAATTTTACACCCATGACAAAGGGTGATTTGTTGTGAATCAATTACATGAGGTACCATTTAAATTGTAAATAAGTGATTGGTGGTGTGAAATTAAAGGACCTATGGTTAAAATAATTTTTATGGGTTTGTTTTCTTTCTAATAGTAGTAAAATGAGAAATGTATCTCTATGGTAGAGAATACATCAAGGATAGATCTAGTGCAGCGGTACAGCTAATCTGGCTAAATCCTGGTTAGGTTTTGACTGGACGAGGATCATGGATTGTTTTGTTTGATACACACTTGGTGATGAAACCTTTTAAAATTTTTCTTGAGGATCGGTATATGGTAATCCATTTAGTGGGTAGTCAACCACTATCTATTTGAGGATGGTCACCCCCATTATGAGTTTAAATTAAATGTTCTTCATGAAAACCAATCTTCATAAGCGAGAGTGAATAATGCTTCTATATTGTGGGTTGATACTCAGGATTAGAATTTTTTTCAAAGCTAGTTAGTTCATTTTATGAGGATTAAAGTATATTCATTTGAACACTGATTTTGGTTATAAGGTGATTATAAGGACACTCTAATGGTAGGAAGTGTTAGATCGACCATAGTTAAATGTATATCATGACGAGATATATTTTTATGGTATTTTAGAACCATTCATTGAATGAAAAGTTTTTATAGTTATAAATATTCTCATTATGATATAATAGATCATATTTTACCACAAAGGCTTCCCGGGGATGTGAAGGGTTATGGTGGTGAGGTTCAAAAAACATGTTTTTTTTTTCTAAACTCTAAAATTGAGATGAAATTTTAATTTTCTCTTTCAGATGCTTATTAGGGTTAAAATGGTATTTTCCCCTAGTCTATGGCCTCGGATAAATTTTATGACCACTATTTCAGTCCTAGAAAAGGGTTTTTACCCTAGGATAGAATTTTGGTGAAGATCTGAGCCATTCGAATTTTTTGCAAGAAATAATTGATATTAAATATATAATTAATAAAATATTATTTTAATCATGAAATTTCATTTAGTAATATTTATTTAATGGATTGTTATATTGAAATTTCATATTCATCATTGATTAAAAAATGGAGGGGTTCCTAGTCATAGTAGAAAATTAAGTTAGGTGTTGGGACTGGACCCAGACTCTGTTCTCTTTTTGTTTTCTTTTTTATCAGTTTCTTTATCCTATTTTCTTTCTTCTCCTACCCCTGGATTCTCACATAATCTCAAAGTTTTATATTATTAACCAGTAAATATAGATATAATTGGGATACATAGATATGGTAGAGAAGATGGGTGTCATTGTGGATCTCGGGAGGAGTCAGATCATCATGTGGTCGCTGCGGACCATGGATACAGGAAAAGCTTTTGTGAATTCTTCCCAAAGGATAGTCATTTTAATTTTTTACATTAATCCCAATATATATAACAGTTTATATTTTTATGTCTCTTTTATGACTATATACGACCCCTTTTGGGTCGATCTATTCTTAACCAGGTGGAAATGGGTGTTTCGAGCCGATTATAGGGTTTTCCTAATCAAATATATCAATCACAAGATGTGTAGTTATGAACACATGTCATGTGTTCTTTCTATTTAAGAAAGAGTAATTTTTGGAATACTATTTCTTGTACTTGAAGTATAAATTGTGTAGTGGTATTTGGTCATGTAGCTGAGTACATGGGTAGATGGAGTTTTCAGGATAACAAGTTGTGTACCTGAGGTACACGTAGTGTAGTCATACTCAGCCATGGAATTGAGTATATGGAAAGACTATCTGTGTAGGGGAACTTAGCCATGTAGAGTAAATTTAAAGACCCCATGTGTATTAAAGGCCATGTATTATTACATTTCCAGGTAGAAACATATGGCTAGGCCATGTGTTTTACATGGGCAGGTACCCCATATAGGGTACACGCCATGTACATGTTTTACATGTTGTGTACATGGGTTTTACATGCCATGTCCAGCTGGAGTACACATCAATGTGGGAGATTTTAGCGTACATGTGGTGTACTCAGGTATACATATCATTAATTGTACATGACCATCACTACTACAAAAATGCACTTTATCAGCGCCGGAATTTTGCAGCACTAGAAAAATACACTGAGAAATTCTATCTTAATCAGCGTAAAAATAAGCGCTAAAAAGAGGAAACTTTATTAGGGATAAGTGAAAGAACTGATAAAGGATACTCTTTTTCAGTTCCTTTTGTTTAGTGATGATAAAAGGTCTCCTATATTAGTGCATTATTATTGAGCTGATAAATATTACACTTTATTGGTGCTTTATTTTTAGCATTGATAAAGATGTTTGTTATCAGTGCTTTTATAGAAGTGGTTTTAAGAGTTTCTATGGTCTATTTTAAAAAACCCTAACCCATACATAGTCATCATGATTCTAATGCACTTGCGGAACTCCTCTGCTACCAGTGTGACTCCACTACGACCCATCAGATGAATCAAGAATAGAATCTACGGTATGTTATTTTATACTTTTCCTATATTATTGTTTAATATTTTAGGTTTTTATTTTTCCATTTTTTCACTATTACGAACTATACATCTCATCTCCTCACTACTATCAATGTAACTCCTCTAGAGGAATATCGGATGCTCCAACATACCTTTTAAGGTAATCTATCATATCTTCCCAAAAAAGTGTTCAGGCCTCGAAAATTACCACACTGTTGGTAATCCTCTATAAGTTTCATGTATCTTGTATGTTCCCATGAATTGATATAAAAAAAATCCAATTTTATTCCATTACTAGGTAGAAGAACCTTGATTCAATTTTTATCGGCATTGCTGTGAACATCTACAATAGGCATTTTGCAACCCAAACCGTTATCCTCATGTTCAGTCAAAAATTTCTTCTTGTAAGAATGAAACAAGAAGTGAGTTTATGAAATAGAAATTTTTATATCATTATTGGAGAGGTTACCTACATAATCAACATACTTTAAGCCTTTATGATTAGAAATCCTCACTATGTATGAGTGCCAACTCGATAGTAGCTTCTTTTAGAAACAATAAGAAAAGGCCTATTGTGTTTCCTAGGGTAAAGAAAAATATTTTAATACATACTTTAATTATTGATTCCAATCGACAATCCATGAAATGTTATATGGGAATTTATCAATACATAGACAGATTTCACCCCCTTCCCTAATTATCTTCATTTATTATGCAAAGTGAGACTTTAAAATAAATATCCATATATTACATCAACGATATGTTCCCCATGTCGGTATCTTAAATTTAAAACTCTAATTTACCACAAGGATATAAGATCAAAACAAAATCTATCAAATCAACCATGTGGAAGTTTTGAACTTTTGATGCACTTATCATACCACTCACCACTAAAAAATTAAATGTATAAATAGTTAACCACATTATCAAATTCCTTTTTATCAAAAGAGGATTATAAAACTTTAATTCCATGTGATGAAAGACTAGGCATATATATTCCATTCCTATGTGATTTTCTCAGGATATTCCACAAATCAGGCATTAATTTACCCAGTTTAGAAGGCTTATGGAAAAACATTTGATCCCAGTATGGTTGAAACAGAATAACATCCTCCTTCTACAACATACCTTTAGTTGACCCAGTGAAGAACCAGTTGTCATATATTGTACATAAATATTTTTTCTCATAACAAAGTCGGTTTCACTTAAAATAGAAATAACTGTTATAGTACTATTGGAAATTGGGTCCTCCTTGTCCCCCATAACTAATAATTTATTGATCTTTGAGAGAAAGAGCAGGACCTCCGAATGAATATATGATAGTTGGTTTTTCACTCGGTCGATGATCTCAATTTTCAAATGCAGGACCAATTATTTTGTTAGAATGTTAGATGAAGATCTGTAAACAACATGTAATATTTATGAAATGGAAGTATCTTCAATCCATTCAAGAAAATATATCCAATTATTGCAGTGAGGGAATGGATCCTTGATGAATCATATATGATAGCTGTTACTAAAAATGTAAGGCATTTATGATACGAGTAATAGACTTTTGAAACCAATTCCTGAAGAAGGGAAAAGCCAAAAATAAATCAAAAACCACCTTGAGATCAACTTATCTAAGATACAAATAATAAACTAAAAAAATAACAAATATAATATATTTTCACACCATTCACTCCAATGTTACAATGTTTTTTATTTTCTTTATTAGTGTAACTACCAATGTTGTAGATTGAATCAATGTTTTTTGGAGAAAAACCCTTCTTGTTATTGAAAATGAGAAGACTTGACTAAGCTCATGTGCCCGTTATATCTCAAGACGTCACCAAAAATTCAAGGGATGGGAAAATCCCTTATTTGTACTCATTATCTTCTGGGTTCTATAAACAACACATAGACCCTTTAAATGAGGAAATGGATATATTTTGGTTTTTTAATAGGTTTTATTTTGTTATAAAAATGGGATATGTTTTTTTAATAGGTTTTATTTTAACAATAATATATTTTTTTCTAGTATTTGTGTTGTAAATTTCATTTCATTTAAATTCTATATTGGGGATTGTTTTTATTGAGATTCGGTGTGTTTCTGGTGTGTATTTAGTCTATTTATATTGTTGTGGTGTGTTGTAATAGCACACTATAGTATCACCTTTATCTATGCTTTAAAAGTACTATTAAAAAACACATTTATTAGAACTTGTGAAAGTGCTGATAAAATTCCATTAGCGGTACTAAAAAAGCGCTGATAAATGGGACCTTTATCGGTGCCATTTTAGCACTGACAAAAATCTTGGGTTTTTAACGTCGCTAAGTAGTCATCACTTTTCTAGCACTGATAAAGTGAATTTATAACACTGTTAAAGACCGGTTTTGAAGATGTGATTAGTCCATTTTAAGCATTTATTTTACAAATATCATGATGGTGGAAACCTTAGGGTGATTTGAGGACTCCTCGGAGAAGTTTTGGGGATAGAATGATAATAGATAAGTTCGCCTTCTACTAATTTAATATACTTGTCTTATATAAGTGATACAAGGGATGAGACCCATCAAAGGGTCCTGAAAATTGTTGGTGGATTTATAATGGAATGGAAAAATTTCTTTTTTGGTAATTCTCTTAGGATAATCTTAGGTTCCTAGGACTAAGACATGTCTTGAGGACATGGATCAGTTGGGTGTCCAGGAAATTATAGAGTGGAACATTGTAATTGAGATGGGATGTGAGTCATATCCCAAGACTGATGTTTATGATGACTTCTCCATTAGGATAGCAGTCAATCTTATGTGTTGACCTTGTCAAGAAACATTCTTACCATGAGTGATGGGTATGGACTAAGGTCTTAGTCTATGATAGTGGATACAATTTTGGATGCCTTTACTTATTTTTTGACTAAGATGATCCCTTGTGGGGTTTCTTACATTAATAACTCTCATTATCTGAGGATCCTATTTGGGGTGCCTCTATTTATGGACTTGATTTTGAGAATTCCAAGAGGGTTGCCTCCACCTATGTTCAAACCTATAAGATCCCAATAGGTATGCCTCTAATTATGGCTAGACCTATAATTTTCCATGAGGGGATCCGCTTCTATGTTTGACACCCATAGGATCCCATGTAGAATACCGCTACTTACTTACCCTATTGTGGATCCCAAGAGAGATGCCTCTTGTTATGTTACAAACTAGTGGATCTCCTATAGGATTCCTCTCATGTTTATTAACCTAGGGGACCCCAGTGGGTGCCCAGGTGTTTGATTGTAAGAACCCGGTTTTTCACTCAAGTATAGATCTTTTATATTTTAGTCTAAATCTTTACTTTGGTCCTAATATGGATGCATAATAATTTAGTAAAGGTCTCAGGGGTTTCTAGGGAAACTTTTCAGCCCAGAAACCCACTTTTTGAGGAAACTGGCCATGTCTCATGGTTAACACATGGTTTGTGCACATTTTTTCTAACCATGCATATGGTGCTTTTCCAGACAGAGCCACCTCGCACAGTTGGTGCATGGCCATGCAGACTAACCATGCAAGTTCCCCTTCTGCCAAGGTAACCATGCACGGTTTTTGCATGTTTTGTCAAACCGTGTGGAAAAACCATGAACATGCCAATTTTTTAGGTAAATTGTCCTTTTTCCTTTAATTATATAATTAGATCCCTCCTTCTTCCCTAATCCAATTTTATGTGGGATTCAACTCCATGGCTCTCATTTTGGAGCTTTGTAAAGACCTGGGATAGGAATTAAGAGATATCCTTCATCCGAGATCCATTTGAGCTTCCATTCATCATGTTGGATGTGAAATGGTAAATACTCAAGTTTTTTAAGCCTTTCTTCTTCTATCTTTATCTCTACCTAGTTATCGGAGTATGAATGTTTTTATCATTTTTTTAGATCTAATCCAATAAGATCCAAATCAAGAGCCAGTACAAGAGGAGGGGAGTCATACAAGCCTAAGTTGGGTTCTCTATAACTCATCCCTTAAGTTCGTTGAATTTGGAATTTTTGTGTGGGCCCCACCAATTTCATCAGGTGTCATTTATAGAATTTATATTCCATTATTATACTCATTAGAACCATATGGTTATACTCTTTCAAAATATGTGATTATTTTTTAGTGGTTATTCCCACAAATCCATTCATCCCATGTAGTATGTGATGGAATGATTGTTTTTTTAGTGTTTTGACATGTTTTAGCCACAATTCGAGTGTGAATTGGCTTGACCTTCCTATGGGTAAGAGTTTCTATGTTAAATTCCTTGTTTATAATGAGAATTTAATAATGGAAAGTACCATTTATGGTCACCACTTAACCTGTCTAAGTTAAGTGCTTCAATTTTATAATGAAAGTTGAAATGTGAATTTTCAAGTATACTAAGTATATGACTTGGACTTAAATGTAAAAGAATAGTAGGTTTCATATCTGTAGAACCCCTTACCACATTAATATATGTTATAGGACTGAACCTTGAATATGTAATATGTTTTAAATGGATTAAATAAATATATACATGCTACTTATTTTTGTCACACTAATGAAAGGAAAGTATTTAACAAAATTACTTGATTAAAAGGTTGTGTGCTACTTTTCATTGTCATAATAATGAAAGGAAAGGCTTGGAACAAATGGAATTCTTGATTGATAAAGTTTGCATGATACTTGAACTTATCACAATAATAAAATGAAAGGTTTAAACTAAATGAAATATTACCATACTTCATAATCCATTTGGAAGGGGGTAAAGGGAAATAGTGAGTATGATTTCAAACTCTCTCCCACCTGTTGTTATGGTACCCCCAGGGGGCTTCTCCCCCACTGTTCTTGGATCTACGACAACTGGTGATGGCTCGACTTGGCCCCTAGTCCCTCTTTCAAGGATGTTCTTCCACAGCATACCCTGGGAATAGATATGGAATAGAATTCTTTGTCGGTAGGCCTTAAGGTTTCTTCTTCCTTATCAGAGAATGGTTCGTCCATGCTGGAGGTTTCTATGGAATCCTTTTCAATGGCATCCTTGGATCTTCAGTGGACTCTGGTTGTGAGATTTGGTGCTAACAAGCCTCCTTTCACATTTTTCCAAGATTGCATCAGACGTTGGGGTTTAGATCTGCCAGGAAGTGTGTCAATCCTGGATATAAAGTCTTTATGCATCATTTTGGATTCTAAGGCTGACATTTTGATAGCTTGGTACAATATTCTATGCTCAGTGGGGTATTGGAGGTTCTCTCTCTCTCATGATGGTCGATGGATATTCATGTTGGTAGAGAATTTTCTAGTGTGGTGGTAAGGATCTCGCTTTCAAGGTTACCTCTTACCCTCATGAATGAGTCCATACTTAAGGTTATTGGGGATTTGTTGGGGTTTTTTCTGTGCATGGATGAAAGGAAAACCAGATTGGTTGAGGCTTTGGTAGCAAGGATTTGCATCAAGATAGATCTTTGTCAGCTGCTCTAGGATCACCTTGTGATCAGGATCAAAGGGATGTAGGATCATCATCAACCTTTGATTTATCCTACCTATCCCAAGTTCTTCTCTTTCTTACATGTTTCAGGCCATTCTCTGAAAGTTTTCCACAAAGAACGCTTAAAGGGTCTTAGTCCTCTGGAGGTTCTGAGGTTCTATGATCAGCATCCCCTTGTGCATTTCCCTAAACCCAAGGGATGTGATCAGGGTAAAGTTGTTGCATTTGACCCCCCTGCGAATATTTCGGAGGATTCCTCTTCCAAGAAGGCGATGGGTGTGCTTCCTTCAGTCATGATATGGTTCCTATACTCTGAGGTACGGGCGGGGATTTTTCAGTTTAGTTTACTAAGAAGGTTCCCACCCTTAGGGATGACCCTCAACAACCCTATGCCTTCATACCTTCATCTTCACACTATGTATGTGGAGAGTTGTATTCCTTTGAAAATATGAATCTCAGAGATCATTATGGTGTAATTAGATCTGAGTGATCATAAGGCCTCACATCCTTCCTCATCTTGGGGCCCTCCCCTCCTATGCCTCACCTTTCAACAAGTGGTGACTTCCCCTACATCTACACCAGAACCGCATTCATCTCCTTCTTCGCCACGCTCTCATACAACATCCCTAATGTTAGATCATAATAGGATGGAAGGAAATTCTTTAATGTCTCCAGAAGCCACATGCAAGGTGTTGTTACGAGGTGGGGCTTCTCCTATAGAAATCTCTACGTAGATTCATACTGGTGTTTGAACTCGTTCTAAATCTAAACCCGGCATGTTTGCTAGTGAAATCATGTCACATCATATTACAGTCCAAGAGTCTGAGGCCAAAGTTAGATATGCTTGATTCACTGTTTAAATCCTTGATATGGAACATATGTGGCCTTGGAGAAAGGGCGAAGTCAAATTTCATCATCAACGAATTATTTAACGGGCATGTTTCTCTGGTGTTTATTCTAGAACTAAAACAAGTTTTATTAAAAAATCAAAAGTATACTCAGAGGCTTAAATTTCGTGGTTTTATGCATGGGGACCCTCCAAACTCCCAAATATATATTTTTTGGAAGTATCACATCAATGTTGATCTTATGAGTGTGTCGGATTAGTCTCTGACTACTACGATTTCTGTTGGGACTCAACTGTTTCTATTCTCCTTCATTTACACCAAGTGCAGCACCTAGGGTAGAGAGTCTTTATGGAGTGATTTTGAGGGAATTACTCCTAGTGAAGACCCCTTGAATTTAGGGGAAATTTTAACATTATAGTAAGTCCATAAGAGAAGAAAGGGGGAAGTGATTTTCCTAAAATTCCAGTCAATATTTTGTTTCATTAATTGTATCAAATGGCCTCCTGGATGCGGAATATAGGGGGATAAATTTCACTTCATGAAAAAATCAACACAGAGGGAGGTGTACCTACTGTCGGCTTGATCTATTCCTGATGAATGAAGCTGAAATTTATATGTTCCCAGATTCCAAAGTCGTTCATTTGGTTTGGTGTCTTTCTGGCCATTCTTTGCTTAGCCTTTACCTTGGTACATGATAGTCATGGGAGGATCATGCTCTTTTTTCTAAAACATGGAGGGAGGAACCCAGTTTCTTCATAGTGGTCAGGGAATCCTGGTACATGCATCATCAAGGGAACTCATGGATCTCTTTCCATAATAAGCTAAGACAGCTCCAAACCCTTATTCGCATCTGGAGAAAGAATATTTTTTCTCGTGATAATGACTTGACCGACATCAGTATGGAGGTGGAATACATAGAGAATTTCATAGAACAAGAATGGGATGAGTCTCTGTTTAGTGATCTTCTAAGAAAAAAGGATAATCTCATTGATTGTCTTCTGAGACAGGAATGCCTGGACAGAGAATGTTCAAGGTTTAAATGGCTTCGCAAGGGCGACTGGAACTCTAGCTACTTTCATGCATGCATTAGGGAATATTGGTGTGTTTGGATGCCTAATATTTGCAGGGATGACAGATCCTTTTCCAATGATCACGAGGAGGTAGGGTCCATGATCAATGAGGCTAATCATTCTTTACTAGTAGTTCCCAGTCTTAGGATGGAAGGGGAGTATTCGAGAGGTGTGGATGAGATAATTGATGGCATTCCAAGTAGTGTTGTGGATGACATTGATGAGGTATTGAGAAGAACTCCAGAAGAAGATGAGGTGCAGGAGGAGTTTTGGAATTTGAACCTGGATAGTGCACCAGGGCCTAACAACCTTCCTGGGTCTTTTTATAGGGTGAACTAAGACATTATTAAAGGGGACCCCGTGCGTGTTGTCCAGGATTTCTTTCACGGTGGGGACCTGCCATGCATTGAATGTGAAACGAAGATGGTTCTTATTCCTAAGGTGTGTAACCCTTAGTCCATTGATCAATACTGGCCCATCAGTATGTGAAATATACCATATAAGATGTTGGCCAGTATACTCAACAAAAGAATGGATATTCACCTAGATTCATGTATGAATTCTGAACAGTATGGTTTCATTAAAGGGAGGTCAATGTTGGGTCCGATAGGAGTGGTCCAATAAATGGTAAGGGGAATCAACAACAAGTCTTTTGGGGAAACTTTTGTGGTTAAATTAGACATTAGAAAGGCCTATGATAGGTTGGAATGGGTTTTTTTCTAATATTCTTGGTTCACATGGGGTTCTCCAATTGGACTTGTGACCTTATTTTCTGTTGCATCAGCTCGGCGTGGATTTCAATGACATTTATGGGTAAGGAGTTTGGGATTTTCAAGGCTTGCTGAGGTCTCGGGAAAGGGGATCATTTTTCCCCCACTCTTTTAATTATCTCCCAAAATGATTTCAGCTGTTATAGAAATCAGGGCCTCAAAATAGGTAAAATCGTTCCTTACCATAACAGGAATGCTACAAGGGGTATCACACACTTGATGTTTTCGGATGACACAATTATATTTTTCAATGGTAGTGGAAGGATAGTGTATGGGTTGAATGGGATCCTAGTGGAATACTGCAAGTGGAGCAGTCAGGTGGTGAATAAAGAGAAAAGTCTTTTATTTACATCTAGGAAGATCTCAGAGAGGAGGGAGAGGGATTTGGGGTCCAGTTTGAGTATGGGCAGAGGATTCATTCCCTTGGAGTATCTTGGGGCACTGGTTATTCCTTCCTCCCTTAGGGTTAATAATTTTGATAATCCCAAAAGAAAAATCACAGGGCACATCTACAACTGGAAAAACATATTTTTATCCTTTAGAGGTCGCATAACTCTTGTTAATAGTGTTATAGTTTCTATAACCATGCACATTCTTTCCACCCTGAAGGACCCTAAGACTGTGATTTCCAACATGGATAGGATTATGGTTTCCTTCATATAGGATGGGAATATGGAAGGCAAACATCACTGGGCTTTGGGGAAACGGCTTTCAAGACCCCTCTATGAAGGGGATATTAACATGATGAGTGTCTCCTCAACCATACAAGGGATTCATGTTAAGCATGTGTGGGAGGCTCTGGAAGGCCAGTCTCTTTGGGGAAGAATAATGCAGGATATTTATGTCCTGAATGTGAGTGATCATAGAACCAATCCTTCAAATATATGGAATTTTATTCACCAATACTGGGGTAACCTACATCATCACTTTTGATAGATTTTGGGAGGATGGAACATCAATTTTTGGCAGAAATATTGGGGTGGGTAGGCTGGGGTTCCCAGGATTCCCCACCCCGGATCTGTCTTTTAGTGAGGTAAGCCATCATCCCAGGTTTCTTCAGGCCATTCTTGATGAGATACAACATTCTATTTTCAGTAACATTGTTACTAGTGATGACCATGATAGACTTATTTTCACAGCCTCAATGTCGGGTGTTTTCTCCATTAAGTATTATGATTGTGTAAAAAGGGACATGTCGAATGATGAATCGTGGGGGGAGACTATATGTTTCTATGATATTCCCTCCAAATTTATTTTTTTGTATTGGAATGTGAGGAATAAATACTTTCCTACAGATGAAAATCTGCAAGTTATGGGAGTCAACATGGCTTCTAGGTTCTGGTGTTATAGGTTTTCTAATTATGAATCAATGGGGCATGTCTTCTTTGATAGAGAATGGTATAGAGGAGTATGGAAGGCTTTTGTATCTTTCTTCGGTTGGGATGGGTATGATGGGGAGCATGTTAAATTCCTTAGTTCATGGTTTAGAGGTGCTGGTACTCATGGGGTTGAGAGAAAGGCCAGGTCGATCATTCTTATTGCGGGATGTTGGACCATTTGGAAGGCTCTAAATGATATTTGGCACAAAACATCATCGGATCCCAGGTCAGTATTATATTTAAAATGAAAAATATAATTCTGGATCTGATTAGGTTGTATCCTAAATGCCACTTTGTGCCATCATGAGTTCTATTTTCCCGCACTTATCCTTCGACAACTAGACTAGAAACTTGGGTCAGGGATGATGGGTCAACTAGAAACATCCAAGATAGGGCCTCAAGATCAATTCAAATGGATCACTTATCAGAGGGGGGTGAGTGGGGGTGGTGTCATCATAGATTAGGAGGGGTATGTTCATGCAGCTTTAGAGGCCTCTTATGGTAGAGGCGACATTCTTCAGGCGGAGTCTCGGGCCTTGGATAAGGGTATAGAATTATATAACCAAAGATGAATCAACTTAAGGATGGTGGTGACAGATTCCATGATCCGGTGAAATGCGCTGCGCTGACAAGGAAGATTTCTCTGGTATATTTCCTATACTATCAGAAGATGTAAGCTGCTCATGGGGAGTTATGCAGAGATCTCTCACATATGGCAGTAGGGAAATATGGTGGCTGAATGTTTGGCATATATGGAACCCTCAAATGAAAGTATGTTTTCCTTCTTCATCTTGGGTTCTTTTCCAAGTGAGTGGATGAAATTTGTTTTCAATGATGCTATGGGTTAGCATTACATTAGACCACCGTGATGTATTTTTGTTTTTCAGTGTATTGTTCCCTTTCAAATCAATAAAATGATTAATTTTCAATCAAATAGGAAGGTCCTGACTCGATCTCACCTTGGATTCTGATCAGATAATTCCATGAGCACTCAGTAACACGATTTAGATTCAAGGATGCGACTTGATTAAGTTGAGACCCAATTAGATCTTGATGCTTGTATATTTTTTCAATTATCGGTATTACACCATATGATCTCTTAAATATCATTACAGTATGACTTAGATAAACTCCTTGGATCTAGTATTGAAAAGTAGGCTTCACAGTTAAAACCCATCGATCCCAGTCATTTCTTAGCCTTGTTTTACTATAGATGAAGTCCTTGGACTTAGTAGGCATCTCATTATGGAATGAATTGGACTATGCTCCTTGTATTACACTCTTACCCCATTACAGGCTATAGTTATTACTGATTTGGAGACCCTTGAGGTCTACGTCGCCTTGGTTATTACCTTGGGACTT
Source organism: Viscum album (assembly GCA_963277665.1). Taxonomy (NCBI): domain Eukaryota; kingdom Viridiplantae; phylum Streptophyta; class Magnoliopsida; order Santalales; family Viscaceae; genus Viscum; species Viscum album. The sequence goes on from OY728166.1 coordinate 792,355,740, forward strand.
CACTATAAAATATCATTATTGGTTTCTTTGTTACATATTGTAACCTTTACTATTATTAACATGTGACATATTTATAAACTGATAACAATCAAAGAATGAATTTTTTACATGTTCAAACACCAAACGAGGGTTGAAGTAGGTACTTGGGTATTTCGTTACATTGTACTGATTTACTTTATATATGAATGCTTGCACACCATTACATTTCCATTACACCGGCTAGATTTTATAGACATTGTTGGTTGTGGACCAATGAGATTTATCTCACATCCTCTCCGGGCTTCGTTTGGTACCTAGAGCAGATTCCATGGTTGTGGGTGTTGACAAAGGGAATCATATAGCTTCAAACACTTGATTTCTTGTTGTTTAGTATGGATATTGATACTAGATGACCGAGTAAGAGATTGGGATTCTTGGGAAAGAATTTGATTTCCTATATACTTAGGTGGAACATGTATTCATACTATATTGTTTCTATGTTTTCTGGTTTTTATAGTGACATGACATATCATCAGTTGTTTAATGTTATTCTAGTTATTTTACTTATTGTTACAGTTATCTGTATTTTCCGATGTACCTTCTATTTACTTATATTTATTCCATTATTTACCTCTATTTACATTCATCTGTTGTGGTACACTTTGATAATGAGGGCATAGTCTCCCCATAGACATACCCTAGTCCCTCGCTGCTAGTCAGCAGCCTCTTGTGTTTAGGGAGATGTGCTTGAAGACATGTGGTCCACCGAACTCAGCGCACCTACCAAGTGGCATCCAGGTCCAGGATGTCACAAAGTGGAATCAAAGGGGGGTTTCGATCCTCCGACATGTGGGCTAAGAACCCAATTTTTTACTTAGGTATGGATCCCTTAAATTTCTATCTAAATATCTACTTTTGGCCTAATATGGATTCCTGATGAGTTAGTAATTGTTTTCAGGGTGTCTGGGGAAATTTTGGAGCCCGAAACCCATATTTTGGGGGAAACTAGACATGTTGCATGGTTAGCGCAAGATTCGTGCATAGTTTTCCTAACCATACAGATGGTGTTTTTCCAAATAGATCCACCTCACACTATTGGCGCATGGGCATGCAGACTAACCGAACAAGTGCCCCTTCTACCTAGGTAACCATGAAGGGCTTGCACACGGTTTTTCAAACCGTTCACATGCAATTTTTATGTGTAAATTGTTATTTTTACCCTTAATGATCTAATTAGATCCATTAATCTTAACTAATCAAAGTTTATGTGGGATTTACCTCCATAGATCTCATTTTTGAGCTTTCTAGATACCTAAGATAGGAATCAATAGAACTATTTCATCGGGGATCAGTTCGAGCTTTCGTTCATCATGTTGGATGTGCAATGGTAAGTAATTGAGTCCATTTAAGCCTTTAATCTTCTCTCTTGTTCTCGACCTAGTTATCAGGGTATGAGAATTTTTATTTTTCTATTAGATCTATTTTGATCTAAGCCAAATCGAGGTCTAATACCAGAGGAGAGGAGTTATATAAGCCTATGGTGTGTGGTCAATAACTCATCCCTCAAGTTCATTGATTTTGGAATTATCATGTGGGATCATCAATTTCATTGGGTATCATTTATTGAATTCATATTCCATTATTATACTCATTAGAACTATATGGTTATGATCTTTAAAAATATGTGATTAGTTTTTAGTGGTTATGTGCACAACTCCATTCATCCCATGTAGAATGTGATGCCATAATTGTCATTTTAGTGTTTTGACATGTTTGATCCACCATTAGGGTGTGCCTTGGATTGACCTTACTAAGGGTAAGAATTTCTATATTAAATGGATTTTTTATAATGATAATTTCATAATGGAAATCACCACGTATGCACACCACTTTAACCACATAAGTTAAGTTCTTCAATTTGACAATGAAAGGTGAAATGTGAATTGGCAAGTATACTAATTATATGACTTGGAATTAAATGTAAACGAATAGTAGGTTTCATATCCATAGCACCCCTTACCACATTAATGGAAGGTATAGGAATGAATATTGAATATAGAATATGTTTTAAATGGATTAAATGAATGGTTTCATGCTACTTGGCCTTGTCACAATAATGAAATGAAAGGATTAAACCAAATGACTTGATTAAAGGGTTTCATGCTACTTGGCCTGGTCAAACTAATGAGAGGAAAGGCATGGACCAAATAAAATTGTTGATTAATAAAGATTTCATGATACTTGAAATTATCTCACTAATGAAATGAAATTCATGAACCAAATGAAATAATATATGACTTCATAATCAAATAGGAATGGCCTAACCTGAGCTCACCTTGGATTCTGATCGGTAAATTCCATGAGCACTCAGAAACACCATTCTTATTCAAGGATAAGGATTTACTAGGTTGATACCCACCTAGATCTCATTACATGTATATTATTTGGATTCCCATTATGACACTCTAGGAAACCTTAAATATCATTATAGGATTCCTTGGATACACTCCTTGAATCCAACATTGAAAAGCAGGTTCCATAGTTAAATCCCATCAGGCCCAATAATTATTTAGCCATGTTCTAACTTGGATGAACTCCTTTGAATCGATAAGCATCTCACTGTGGAATTCCATGGACAATGCTCCTTGGATTACACTCCTACCCCATTCCAGGATATAGTAATTACTAAGTTGGCGACCCTTGAGGTTTAGGTCGCCTTGGTTATTACCACGGGACTTCACTATTAAATATCATTATAGGTTGTCTTGTTACATCTTGGAACCTTTAATTTTATTAACATCTAACATATTTATAAATTGGTAACATTAAAATAATGAATTTTTTATATATTCAGACACTAGCCGAGGGATAAAGAAAGTACTTGGGTATTTAGTTACATTATATTTTTTTATTTTATATATTCATGCTTGAACACTGTTACATTTCCATTACATGAGTCGGATGTTATATACATTGTTGGTAGTGGCCCATTGAGATTTATCTCCCACCCTATATGGGTGTTGTTTGGTACCCGGAGTAGATTCCATGGTTATAGGTGTTGACAAAGGGAAACATATGTCTTCAAACACTTGATTGCTTTCTGTTTAGTATGGATCTTGATTGAAGATGACCGATTCGGATCTCAAGATACTTGGGATAGTCTTTTATTTCCTTTATACTTATGTGGAACATGTATGCCTATTTTCTTGTATCAATGTTTTCCAATTTTTCTTATGATGTGACATATCATCAGTTGTTGAATGATATTCCAGTTATTTCAGTTATTGTTACTATTGTATCTATTTTCCATTGTGCCTTATGTTTACTTAATTTGATTTCACTATTTTCCTCTATTTACATTCATCCACAGCGCTAAACTTTGGTAATGATTGAATATTCTCCCCATGGACACACCCAAGGTCCTCGGTTCTAGTTAATTGCCTCTAGTGTTCGAAGATATGTGCTTGAGGCCATGTGGCCTATAGGACTCAAGAAACCTATCAATTGGAATCTGGGTTTGGGATGTAACAAAGAGGTATTAGAGGGATGTTTTGATCCTCCTACCTATGGTCTAAGAATCCAGTTTTTCACTCAGGTATGGATCCTTTAAATTTCACTCTAAATATTTACTTTGAGTCTAATATGGATGCATAATGAGTTATTAATGGCCTCAAGGGTGTAAGACAAAATTTTGGAGCATGGAACCCATCTTTTTGTAGAAACTGTCCATGTCTCATGGTTAACACAATGTTGGTGCATTGTTTGCATAACCATGTGGATGGTGTTTTCCTAGAGAGAGCCACCTCGCATGGTTAGCGCACGACCATGTAGAATAACCATGCAAGTGCCTCTTCTTCCCAGGTAATTGTGCATGGTTTTTATATGGTTTATCAAACCATGTATTAAAACCATGCACATGCCATTTTTTGGGTAAATTGTCCTTTTTTCCTTAATGATCTAATTAGACCCCTCCTTCTTACCTAATCTATGTTTAACCAGGATTTACCTCCATGACTCCCATTTTGGAGCTTTGTGAAGACCTAAGGTATGAATCAAGTGATCTCCTTAATCTAGAGTTTTTTTTATCTTTCATTTGTCCTGTTGGATGCACAACGGTAAGTAGTCAAGTCCGTTTAAGAATTTACTCTTCTCTCTTGCTCTCAACCAGGTTATCGGGGTATTGGAATTTTTCTCATTTTCGTATATCTAATTTGATTCGAGCCAAATCAAGGGACAATACTAGAGGAGGAGATTCATGCAAGCCTAAGGTGGGTGTTCTATAACTCATCCCTCAAGTTCATTGATTTTGGAATTGTTATGTGGGGCCCACTGATTTCATTGGGTGTCATTTATAAAATTTATATTCCATGATTATACTCGTTAGAACAATATGATAATGATCTTTCCAAATATATGATTATTTTTTTGTTATTATGGACACAACTCAATTCATCCCATGTAGGATGTGATTCCATAATTGTTTTTTTAGTGTTTTGACATGTTTGAGCCACTTTTTGGGTGTGCCTTAGCTTAAAATTCTTAAGGGTAAGAGTTTCTATGTAAAATGGATTGTTTATAATGATAATTTCATAATTTAAAGTACCATTTATTCTCACCACTTGACCTGCCTAAGTTAAGTTCTTCAATCTGACAATGAAGGTGAAATGTGAATTGGAAAGTATACTAAGTATATGACTTGGACTTAAATGTAAATGAATATTAGGTTTCATATCTGTAGCACCTCTTACCACATTAATGGAAGGTATTGGAATGATCCTTGATTATGGAATTTGTTTTAAATGGATTAATTGAATGGTTCCATGCTACTTGGCCTTGTCACACTAATGAAAGGCCATGCTTGAAACAAATGACTTGATTAAAAGGTTGCATGCTACTTGGCCTTGTAACACTAATGAAAGGCAAGGCTTGGACCAAATGGACTTGTTGATTAATTAATTTTTCATGATAATTGACCTTATCACACTAATTAAAGGAAAGGATTGAACCAAATGAAATATTAAAAGACTTCATAGTAAAATAGAAATGGCCTGAATCGAGCTCACCTTGGATTCTGATCGGAGAATACCATGAGCACTTGGGAACCCCATTATGATTCAAAGATATGACTTGCTTAGGTTGAGACACGCCTAGATCTAAATCCTTGAATATTATTTGGAATCCTATTATGACAATGTAGGATCCATTTACTATGATTACATGATGCCTTGGATACACTCCTTGGATCTAGAACTGACAAGTAGGTTCCATGGTAATAGATCATAAGTCCTAGTCATTGCTTAGTCATGTTTTACCTTGGGTGAACTCCTTGGACTCAGTAGGCATCTCATTGTAGAATTACTTGGACTATGCTCCTAGGATAATAATCTTACCCCATGTCAGGCTACAATTATTACTAAATTGGTGACCCTTGAGGTATATATCTCCTTGGTTATTAACTTGGGACTTCACTATTAAATATCATTATAGGTAGCTTTGTTACATCTTGGAACCTTTACTATTATTAACATGTGACATTTTTTTAAATTTTTAATAATCAAATAATGAATTTTTTATATGTTCATACACCATCTGATTGTTGAATCAGGTACTAGGGTATTTAGTAACATTATACTCCTTTACATTATATATGAATGCTTGCACACTGTTACATTTCCATTACACGGGTCAGATGTTATAGACACCATTGTTGGTGGCCCACTGAGATTTATCTCACACCCTATCCAGGTGTCATTTGGTACTTTCAGTAGATTCCATGGTTGTAGGTGTTGAAAAATGGAAGCATACATCTTCAAACACTTGATTTCTTATTGTTTAGTATGGATCTTGATAGAATATAACCAAGTATAATCTCAGGATTCCTGGGATAGTATTTTATTTCTTTTATAATTATGTGGAACATGTATTCCTGTTGTCTTATATTCATGTTTTCCAGTTTTTCTAGTGAAATGACATATCATCAGTTGTTGAATGTTATTATAGTGATTTCAATTGTTGTTGTCCCTATTTCCCACTATACCTTTTGTTTACAGTTATTTATTCTTCTATTTACCTCTATTTACATTCATCCACTATGCTAAAATTTGGTAATGATGGCCTAGTCTCCCCATGGACACACCCCAGGCTCTCTCTGTTAGTCGGTAGCCTCTAGCGTTCGGGGATATGCGCTTTAGGCCATGTAGCCCACTCGACTCGGGGTACCTATTAAGTGGAATATGGGTACGGGACATGACATTGACCAACCCTGATCTAGTGAATTATGGTTTTGGGTAGTGATAATAGTGTGTGTCACCTTAAAACATGTACCAAACCTGTGAGCCTACGGGATTGTGGAAATGGTGATGGGTTTAGGTGTTTGACCAACCTCAATCCTTAGTTATGATTTCACATGGATACTCTTTATGTAGTTATGATTACCAAAGGTACTTCCTAGTAGTTGTTTTTTGGTCCTAACATGATGTGATATATGATAGAGATGCCAATATTTACTTCTTGGGAGCTGTTTCTAAGACTTTTTTATTGGCTTTTATATTATTGGGATTCCCAAATTCACTTATTAGGATTTGTCTTAAGGTCTTATTGGATGAATAACACTTTATCAGGATGTTGGAAATTTTTCTCCTCGTCATTCATTTGGATTTGTTGGAAAATACACTCAATTCCACCTTGGTTCAAGATATTGTAAATATCACTCATCATTTACCAATAATTATTGGGAATCTAACTCCTGATCATTTATTGGGATGTTATACATGAAACACTTCATTGTTTACTGGGAATTTTTATACATGGAGATCCACATCCTATTGGTTTATAATGTTCGATATGTCACTCCACATCATTTATTAGGATTGTTGAACACGCCATTCTGTTTCCCGTATTTTAATGCTTGGATAATTTTTACCTTATTTAAATTATTAGACCCCTAAAGTATATGGTTTAAAGAAATATTTGGTGATATATAAAGTAGCTATTGTCGATTAGGATTATGGACCCAAGGATTGAATTGATTATACATGGATTGAGTTGTATGACATCTAACTCAATTCCATATTCATATGATCAAAAAATGTATTGATGATTTTGGTAAAAAAAATATTTCGGTCTTTATATTTACTCCATGGAACATAAAACTTTGCATCTAAATATTTAAAGACACCTTCAAAAATGATTATGAGTTTTTTTCACATGGAATGATAAGTTTTTTAGGAAAATAAATTTTTTTAGATAGGGTTTTCCAAGGACCCCCCTAAATCATTGATCATCCTTGCATCCAAATCCATATCTTTGTTGTTTCTTTCTAATAAAGCTCCATATTCCATGCTCATAGTAATCCCATTCATAGATTATATGAAAACTTTCATACCTAATGACATAAAGTAGTTTTACATCATGTTCTTATATAAATAGACATTTTTACTTTCAAAAATAGAATACCTTTGTGATTTACAACCAAGACTGCTACCATAATCTTGAGAGAGAAAACCTCACCCCAAAAACCTTCCGTTGTATACCAATTTTGTTGAATTATCATGGGAATAACCTTGAGATGGGTGGTTGAATTGGTGTAGCATAGATTTTAACCCTTGAATCCCTAGATCATGATCTTTTTCTCTCTTTGTGATGAATAATCCTTTACTCTCCCATAATTCCTCTTGAAAAGTGATGAAAGCAGTAAATAGAACATAGAAAATTTTACTTAGTTAATCCTAATTGGGATAATCCAAGGATCATGTGATAGATGATGTGTTGATGCACTAAAAATAATATAGTTCAATTTTTTGTTTTTTTACCTAATAGAGCAGTCTCACTAACCCACTGAAATCACTATTCAAAGAAGATGAGGAATCTTAGTGCCACTCAATAAAGGATGAACTCAATATTATTTTTGTGTCCTACTTGATCTTATTCATAATAATTATATTTGGAAAATATACCTAACATGGTGTATCTATCATACACCGTTTTATAATGTTCCATAGAGATGATACCCCTAAAAATTCATTCTTATTCCTTATTTTTAATCTTACAACAAAACCTTCTCTAGTTTTTTTCTCTAAATATCTTGGGAACTTATTGACCCTATCTTGTATTTTAATTTAAATCCAATGGTTATGATTGATTCTCCTTCTCCTATGATAGGTCCAAGAATTCCCATGTTATTAATGGGACCATAATGTTCCATTAAATCTGAATTATACACCTAGAGATCAAAGTAATGACTCCATTTTTTATTTTCTAACCTAAACTGCCAAAATTACCTGGCTATGGTGTAATCCTCAATTCTATGAAATAGAATCCTATAATTTTCACACACCATGGAATGGTTAGATCCACCCCAATGTGGCCTTTCATTTCCTCATCTCTTACTATTACATGGTCAATAACACTATGGTGTGGACACTTTTAGTTGACCAAATCCACACTTATGATGCACTAACTCCCCCATTAACTCACACATGATATCTGGAATTATCTAATCTAACCGAATATCCCACTAAAATCATTAATCTATAGCCACTTCTACTTTTGTATGGACTCCTAAAGAATTGGGGATCCTGATTTTTATACATATGTTAAATTCAAACTCTCCACAATGCAAGGAATAATTATGGCATGGACATATTCTTTCCCAGAGGGTACTATAGTGTAGCCATCTCTCCAAGTCAAATACACCTCAAATATTCCATTGGCAATGAAACTCTTATTGTTTTCCTCTATGTTGTGTTTAATTGATTGTGGAATAGTCTTAGAAATTCAATTTCTATATTGGAAAATCTTCCATAAAATATTCAACATATAAGAAATGAAATCCCCTTAACCTCTTAATTGAGTCATAATAGGATCGGTGCTTGCGTACTGCCTATTGTGTGACCCTACATGTGAGAGACTAAACACCACCTTAATGTCCTCCCCTATATTATGTCCACCCTTCACATGCTCTTGTGTCTATATGCAGGGGTTCTCACTTGCACACACCTACCAACCAGCTCAACTATGTAGTGCTTGGACTCTACCACTAGCTTGCCTAGAGGCTCCTTGAGTGCAATTATTGAGTGGGTTTTCCCATGTTTTTTAACCATTATAAACATCATTTATACATTACCAATAATATTGTGGTATAGTCAACATTTGAAGTTACCTTCCATCATCTCTTCTATGGAATTGGAGGAAGTAGTGTCGCACAGTATTCTCAAACAAAACATATTTTATGGTGTGAAGAAGGGACTATTATGTGGATCTTATCTTCTACACATAACTATTCAAAAAATATTCCAAACATTCCATGTATATATAGATAATTCTTCCTTAGATAATTTTTCTTCACCTTGTCAATAAACAAAACTCACACAAACTTCCAAAGGGACTTTTTCCAACATATTTCATTTCTATATCTTGTTTTCTATGTGTGTTTATTCTTTATGTGAAATTGAGGCATTGGTTGGGTTGTGTGGGTGTCTAAAACTAGAACTATTTATGGTCCCCAAGGTACCTAGGGTTTTTTCTAGGGTTTTCTAGGTCTAGTACATGTGGTGATGGTCTTGGATATATTGATGGTGTAGCGTGGTGGTTGTTAGACCGATATCTTGTTCATGAAGCCCTGCTTGTATGGCTTCGATGGGACTATTTCACTACCAATAAAACATAAATTTGAGACTTTTTTTCATTAGTGATATCCTAAAACTTTACTAATTGATTTACCAACATTTTTCAAAAATATCATCGAATGAGGTTTCACTAATTTATCAACGTTTATAAACATCACCAAATTACAACATTTATAAATGTCGCTAATTAGTGAAACCTCATTTAACAACATTTCTAATAAACCTAAGTAAATAACACCTTATTTATTGAATTTTCTAAAAAAATTTGGTAAGCAATGTTTATAAATGTTGCTAATTAGAGACACCACATTTACAGATGTTTTTTAGAAATTTCAATAAATCACACCACGTTTACGGATGTTTCTAACAAATATTGGTATTTTTTTAATTTACATTTTTTACCCATGTTTTTTTAGAATAAAAAAATAGTCCACCCACACTGCTTTCCTATACACCATGCATGTGAGCACCCTCTTCTACCCTCTACACTACACGTGATAAGCCTTCCACATATGTTGTCTCTCGTACCCACCTAATTAAACATAAATTAGAGATTTTTTTCTCATTAATGACATACTAGAACATCACTAATTGATTTACTAATGATTCTCAAAAACATTGTTAAATGAGGTGTCACAAATTTAGCAATGTTTATAAATGTCACCAAATTAGAACTTTTATAAACATCTCTAATCAGTGACAACTCATTTAACAACATTTTTTATAAACATTAGTAAATCACACCTCATTTAATGACATTTTTTATAAACATTAGTAAATTACACCTCATTTACTGATGTTTCTAAAAAATATAGGTAAGCGATATTTATAAATATCGCCAATTAGAGACACCTTATTTAAAAATATTTTTTAGATATCTTGGTAAATAACTCCTCATTTACTGACATTTTTAACAAATGTCAATAAATATTTTTTAATTCACATTTTTTTAACCATGATTATTTTTAGAAAAAAAAATATCCCACCCACATTGTCTTCCTCTACACCCTGTGCATGAGCACCCTCCTGTACACTCTACACTAAGCATGAGTATCCTTTCATGTATTCCCCCTCATGTACCCACCCACACCACATTTCTATACACTCTACCCTACACTATTCTTGAGAAGCCTCTCTCGTACCCACCCACACTACTTGCTTGTACTCCCTGTCTTATGCCTGAGTAGTCTCTCTCATACCCAGCGCACTGGAAACAAACATACCACCCTAAATGAAATACAAATATCATTCTTCCTCTAAACTTGAACCCTGATCCTCTGGGGTCACAGACAAATCCCTAACCAACTCACCTATTCATTTTTTTAAAATATAATTGTAGCATGTTTTGATTTTATATATATATATATATATATATTTGTGTTTATATTTCATGTTTATATATATGTGTGTGTGTTTATATTATATAAATATATGTTTATGTTTTATATTATACTATATATATATATATATATATATTATGTTTATTTATATGTTTATATTATATATGTGTTTGTGTGTGTTTATATTTTATATATATATATATATTATTGTATGTTTATATTAATATATATAAGTTTTTGTATGTGTGAGTATAAATATATATGTGCGTGTATACATATATATATAATTATCCAAGACTTAAAACACTGGTAAAAATGTCACTAAATTATCCATGATTTCTTAAAAATGTGACTAACTTTAAAATATATGTGTGTTTTTATATATAAATTTGTGTGTGTGTGTGTGATTATATATGTGTGTGTGTTTCTTAATATATATATTTCAAAATTTAAAAAATTAATATTATATATATTATGTTTATATTTTATATATTAAGTTTTATGTTTATGTGTGTGTGTGTGCGTGTGCGTGTGCGTTCATATTTACTATTTATATATATATATATGATAACGTATATGTTAATGTTTTATGTTTATATATATATATATATATAAGTTTAGGTTTGATATTATATATGAATGTATGTTTATTTTTTATGTTTATATATATTATATATATGTTTATATTTTATGTTTATTTATATGTTTATATTATATATATGTTTGTGTGTGTGTGAGTGTGTTCATATTATATATCTATATATATGTTTATATATATATATATATTATATGTTTATATTAATATATATATGTGTGTGTGTAAATATATATAATTACCAGTATATATTTGTGTGTGTGTGTAATTAGCCATGTTTTACAACTTTGGTAAAAATGTCAATAAAATATTCATGTTTTCTTAAAAACACTACTAAATTTAAAGTATATATGTGTTTTTATATATAAATATATGTATATATATTTATATATTTATATGTGTGTGTGTGTGTGTTTATATATATATATATATATCTGTGTGTGTGTTAATGTATATGTGTCTTTGTCAATATATATATATAAATATATATAAATAGATTTTATTATTTAAAAATTACCATTATATATATATATATATATATACGTGTGTGTGTGTGTTTATATTTTATGTTTTATGTTTATATATATATGTTTGTGTGTGTGTGTTTATATTTATTGTATACATATATATGTTTATAATTTACATATATTTTTATATTATATGTGTGTGTGTGTGTTTATATATATGTTTATATTTTATGTTTATATATATATCTGTGTGTGTGTCTGTTTATATTATATTATATATATATATCTGTGTGTGTATATGTGTGTGTTTTATATTATGTGTGCGTGTGTTTATATTTTATGTTCATATTATATATATATATATATATATATATTATGTTTATATTATGTGTGTGTGTGTGTTTATATTGTATATATATATCTGTGTGTGTGTAGAGAGAAGGATGCTCTCGGCCGACCTCTCCTCTCCATCTTCCACAATACCTAGCTACCGATGAAAATCGTACCATCCCCTCCCCCCATGTTGGGGGAGGGTCCCTTGTCATCTCTCTATTCTCCCTTATATCCTTTCTCAAATCTTGATTTCACTCTTGTTTTCCCTCAAATTTACCTTAGCCTGAAGGTTCCCGAATGGTTTAATGGATCTCCTCAATTATCAATCTCATCTCTAGAATTTTTTTTATTCATCCTTGTTGTAGAATCTTACATTGATTGTGAGATTCAAGAAACTCCAGCCCTCGATGGATTCGTTTGATTGACATATTTTTAGATCGTGGGGTTTGCAATATTGTGCCACCATGGGGATTCTTTTCTCCAACCATTTAATGATTAGATTTTCTTCCGAAGAGGATCTAGTTCTGGCTTGGTCGACTATTTCTCACAACTATAATGGATCTCATTTCTTCCTCATAAAATGGTCTTATGACATCAATATGATGCACGATTCGTCAACTATGGAGATTTTTATAAGTCTCCCTAAACTCTTGATCATGTTTCAGAATCTTTCCATACTTCCTATGTTATGGAATCTTTTAGGGTGTTACCTCTGTCAGATTGTGGGATTCAAGTTGTGTGTCATCTGATTTCACCTAGAATTTATGTTGAAGTGAATGTATCAAATCTGTGGTTTGACTCTTTAGGGTTGATGTAAGTGATTAATTTCATTATAATTAGACAACTATTGTTGAGTTTGGGTATGATTTCTATACGTTGTTCATGAAACTGGGATATGTATCAATGGTGTGCAAGCATGAAAGGTTTTGTTCAAAGGATTCTGGGGTTGGTGTCTCTCATATGGCTATGGTTCCTACTCAGGTATCTATTGATCGAGGATGTCTTCTAAATATTGCTTCTCCTAAAACAGATGAAGGTTGAAGGGTTTCATAGGCTTCTTGGGGTTATTTCTAATGATACCGTGAATCTAGGTGATGTTTTCAATGCAACTTAGAACCCTCTACATGTTACATTTTCTTATCCAAAATTCGTTGATGTTTATGATAGATTAAAATGTGATTTGGGTGTTGTTTTTTATTTTGATCCTATTACGAATTTGAAGAATGTTGTGTCTTTATGTGATTTTAAGTCTCATTTAAATGGTGTTGTCCCACACTACGATGTGAGGGATGATATTGGTCTGATTCAGGATGTTTGCGCTGGACATGAGGATAGGGAAGTCCTGGTCATGCAGCCGATTTCAGTGATGAATAAAGGGGTTTATGATGAACAAGATGCTATTAAGATTTCTCATTCTTTGGTCTTGGAGGATACTAATATGAAATCACAGTTTATGGGATGTGTATTTGTGTAGTCATGTTGTTTAGATATTCTAGTATAGGATCCAAGTGATGGGGATCATTGCACAAACATATAGAAAGTTAATTTTCGGGAGAATATTCAGAAAATTTAAAGTTGTTCCAAAATTTATGATAGATGGTAGAATGTTACCGATGATGATAAAAATACTGACAGTAGTATTTATAAGGGCTTGAGTTTTGATAAAGTCTCAGTCATTGAAATCATCACGCATGGGAGAAAAAAGGTGATTGATGCTGAGGGATTCATCTCTGCTCCCCCGAAGAGAAGATCAAGGAAGGATTTTTCTAATATGATAAGAACTATGTCTACCAGGTCCTATTTTAAGGAATCAAAAAATTATTGATACTGAAACCAATTAGGGGAGGTCCAACATGCATTCTTCTAAGAATCATATTACTTTAGAGCAACAAAGGCTCAAGGATATGTATTCTGCACCTCTCGATTAATAAAAAACCACAATCTGAATGGGAGTTGGATGATGTTGGTGTGGCTTCTGATTATGGGTATGGTAACGATATTGATCCTTTTGATATATAGTTTTTACTTGTATGTGGTTTTTTTCCTATCTCTTTGTTTGTGTGCTGCTTTTCTTTCTATTTAATAAAAATTCAGGTGCCTTGGTATCTGGCTAGAACTTTCTTGGTATATATATATGTATGTATGTATGTATGTATATATGTTTATTTATATATATATATATATATATGTTAATATGTGTGTGTGTGTGTGAATATATAAGTTTATGTATACATATATATAATTATGATTATAAATATATATATATGTGTGTGTGTATATGTACATATATATATATAATAAGTAACATCTTAAAAAACTTGTAAAAATGTCATTAAATTTTCCATGTTTTCTTAAAAAATGACTAAAATTAAATATATGTGTGTTTTTATATAGAAATATATGTATATATTTATATTTAAATATTTATATATGTGTGTGTTTATATATATATATATATGTCTATATATATGTGTCTGTGTTTATATATATACATATTTATTTATTTATTTATTTACAATAAATGTGGGGAAATGGAATATATAAATATATTTTTATTTGGTGATGTTTCTTGAAATACATTCCCAATTTAGCGATGTTTCTTGAAAACATCTCCAATTTAGAAAAATCAAATTTGGAAATGTCACTAAATTAGCGATGTTTTGAGGAAATGTGATGGTACTAGGGAACACAACGGAAGCCGATGGGTTGGGGATTTAAAAAATTTCAATAAATAAAGTGATGAAACTCTGTCATCTCTGACAATTCATCCCCGATACAGTTTGATAATCCCATGTGGTTTAATCAAAGCACAATAAATAAAAAAATTAATACCTCATTCAGATTTGATGTGTGTGCATCTGTTGTAAATTTTTGGCTTTCGTTGCTCAAAATATCTGAAATCAAACCCCTCTAGATCACCCACACACACTTATCAAATCTTCACATACGTCGTTATTTGGATTTTGGTTGCCATCTCAGAGCTCTAATGATCACATCGATGTAGTGGGGATCACTAAGATGATTAACATTCAATAGGTCAAGAAAAAATTGAATCGTATGCTTGGATTGAGAAATTATCTCTCTAAGAATCTAGAGGATATAAAGTATCTTAATTCCAAAAAAGATCATTCTTCTTAGGGATGATCTTCCCTCCACTTATATAGTGTATATTCATAATACTCGAGTAGGGTTCCCCAACCCCAATCTATTGAACATCCACTAAATAAGAGATATAAATAATTAATTATGATGAACCAACCATGAAATAATATTATTTATATTTTTATCACATATGTATAATATATAATAAATATATTATGGGGTAAACCTAAGTCATTAACTCAACTTGTAACTCCTAATAATATTAAACAAACTTGGAATATTATAATAATATTCATTTGTATAATATTAATCCTTGTATTTACATAATCACTTGTAAATACTTGTAATAAATAAATTCAACCAAATTATTATTTAGTTGAATAATAATGAATTTATTTATTTACTGGTCATCGATAGAACATGGATAACACTCAGACACCATGGTGAGGCCCACCATGTCCTATATTCATATTCAACAGAATAGTGTTGATTCTTGATTGCGTTATTTTTTGTGACCCTCTAGGACCTTATCTGAATAGGAGTGAATAATATTTACAGGCTAAGAGATGAGTCTAGAAAATCATCAAGGACTCTAAAGAGATAATAAAAATTCATATAAATGACAACCAACCTATGAAAAAACACCATGTAATATAATCTCTTTGTACTTTGATATCTCATAAAACAAGATGTACACCTGTGTCATCATCCTTTTCTTAATTTATTGTTTTTTTATTTAACTAGATGGATTTACCTTCAAGTAAACTGGTCATGGATTTATGAAGGTACTACCATCTTGATCAGATAGACCCAAGATATATCTTCCTCAACTTGGAAGTGAAAAATCTTATCTTCATCATTCAATCAATGTCATACCACCAATGGCGTACCCAACACAAACTACCTCACCAAGAAATTCATTATGATGTTTTTTCCTTGCATGAAATTATTTGTTCAAATGGAACAAATTGGTAATTATATCAAGTTAGGAGACCAATACACGTGTCTATAGATAGGAACAACCAATGAAACACAAAACATGTGGTGTTCCTATTGATGGGTTTGTTCTCTTGATCTCACTACTAAAGATCACCATGTGTGAACTTCATGAGAAGAAGTCTCAATGCTTATGAACCCTCGTCACCTGACAGTCAAACATCTATCATATCTAATCAATAATATGTATCTAGACTATATGACCTTTATTTAAGATTAATATCATAGTATATCAAGGTTCTCATTATAGTTTGGGATCTGTTATAATATTTTAATATGATAATTAATCTACTGAAATTACCATTAAATAGTGGGTACAGAAATATCTACACTAGAATAGTAAGTATGAATCATGTATAAATAACTAAACACATGATATGGTACTCAAAATTACTATTAAATTTGGGTATAGGAAAACCACTATTATAACAAATCGTTTCTAAATTATCAACATTTTCAGGAAGTATTGCTAAATTATCGATGTTTTCTTGAAACGTCGCTAAATTACATTTTTTACAGTGATTTCTTATAATTTTCATGGTTTATGGATATGGGTTTTGTTTTAGTGTGTTAGTATAGTATAGAAAGTGTTGATCATCAATTATGGGGTGATAGTCATTGCTATGAAATGGGCGGTGATGACCACTATTGTTTTTTGGGTGATGAATGTTCACCATATGTGTTGTGGTCATAAGTTGGTAGTGATTTCCACTCACAATGTGTACTAAGGACATTGGGGCCATGTGGACATAGGATAGTTCCTATGAGGAGGTTTTAACCACTAATTTTTGTTGGTGACCTCTATAGATTGAGAGACTTAGGGGTGATGGTGTTGACCATCATTTTGGAGGAGGGATACAGCATTTGTGGACATAGGATCTTGGGGTGATTTAGATCATAAATTCAGAGTGGGGTGATCATTGATAAGGGAGGTATGTTGGGACCAATGATCTAAGATTAGTTAATTATGGGTGTTCACCATGCATTGGGTTTTATTTGGATTTTTATCCAACAAATGGTAAAGGGGTTGAATGATTGTGGAACTTGTAGTATGATACATGAATGTGTCTTATGGAATTGTGAATGGACCATAATGGTTTTGTGGGTTGTGGTTGGAATGTAACATCATCTAATATGAATCAAGTGGGATGTCCATGGTCTCTTCAATTATAAAAAACTATGGACATGTCATCCCACACCAATACTGACTGAAGAAGGTAAAGGCTCGCTCGTGGTTGGTTGAACATAGGTGTAGTTCATAGAGTGGTTTTCATTGGTTTTTATACTTTTCACCTACATACACTCATATACACATGCATATTGTCAAGGTAAACCATTTTTGGTGTACTATTGAGTTCACATTCACACCGACACTAGAACCTCAAGAAGTGTGTATACTTTATGTCTCATGATGTCAACATGGGAAAGGTATTGAAATTTCAAGTTTAATAGTTGTGTGTCTGGCCATCACAAGTATAGTATGAGGTCCAAGTTTCTATGAGAAATAGTATTCCTTTTCTTCATGATTATAGATGAGTTATTAGATTTGGATAATTTTTTATTTAACTATTATTGATTTTTCTTTTAGAATCTTTTTCTCGAGAGTCGAGAGGTGGTACTCATCCAACATGCTAGGCTCATAGGGCTAACATGACATGTGTGTGGCTGTTTATTGTTAACATTTTGGTCTTTTTTTGTAATGTTAAGAGTTAAGTTGTTACGGTGTCAGCAACAACCTATGTGGTGATTTCCTATATAGATTCTTGGTGTAATTCCTCTCTTCTAGACTGGAGATTTGATTCCTAATGTGATTAGATAAGGGGATCCAATGTGTGTGTGTTTTGTGTGTGTGGTATCTAATCCAAGAAATGGGTAGATAAGGCTATGATTCTAGATGAAATTGGGTTTTGGTTATAGGTATGGAGGGGTATGGTATATTTTTATGTGATACCTATTGTAGTTATCCCTATTTGCAATATTTGGATCATTAATCATGTGTGGATGTTGTTATTTAGTTCTAAATGAGATTCCACCTTGAAAAAATCTATTGGATAGTTAAGAGGGAAGATATATGGTGTCATTAAGTCGTAATAAATTTGAATCCCATGAGGATAGAGGTGATCATGATTTATAGCTAGAGATTTTGATTCGGGTTGGATACCAAGGGAGGCTAGAGGAGTTGGAGAAGCGGTTTGATGAGAAACTTTTGGAAATCCTCATATGGGTTATACATAGCATCTATTAGATTATACAATTAGCTTATCCATTAATAGAATTGTTGATATGGGAGTTATATTCATGACATACTACCCTATTCCATGGAGATGTAAGATTAATCCCATGAGTTAATGTACCTAGTGCAACGAGATGCTTTGGTAATGGACTATGTTGCAAGGTTTATAAGTTTATTTTAGTTTTTACTAATGATGGTGGGATATTATATTTCCATGTTGTGATGGTTTTAGGATGTATTATGAAATTTTATCAAGGTACAGGTAAATATCTTTAGGTTTAATTAATTTTCAAAGGCAGTTAATCGGGTATTAATCCTAGCTTAGAACATTGATATTGGTAGCACAACTAATATGGTAGTAACAAGTACATGAGAAGAACTGATAGGGTAATCATATTATTGGGTCCACATTTCCACCATAAAGTGGTTCATTAATGATGACCTTTTAGTGTAGGTAGATAGACTATATTTAAGGCCAGTGTGATATACCACCAAAGGAATTTTGGGATAGTGGTCAGGTAATGAATTTGTAGTAGTTTTTTTATATGTCCTCATAGTTATATGGAAGTAAGTAATCTATTCAAACATATTCACCTATGGTAGGATTATAATAGTTTAAAAATTTAGTATTCATGATTCATCTTTATGTGCTCGTTGTGTAAGTGGTCAAGATACCTGGTAATGGGGGCAGTGGTCGATAGTGAGTGTAACTCCATTGGGTGGAAAGGCATCATATAGTCAGGCTTTGGATCATCTTTACATGATAAATTCGATGTATTTTAAATAGTTCATGGATTCATTAATAGTTAGAGATATCCTTTGGGCATGTTGATTTTCTTTTTGTCATGGAAATTAGTTCTTTGTGCTCGTACATATGTAATGGAATGACGAAATTATGGTTAAGATATGTTTGTTTGGTATAATGCATGATTACAATGTATAATGGTTGGTTAATATGGGATTCATGTTGATGGTCATGTACGGTGATATCAATGAGTCAGTTAGATCAAGTTTGGGGAGATTGGGTAGGTGATTCCTAAGGTTGGGAGTACCCACAAAATGAATCAGTTGGTTTTATTTGGTTAGACATTGTAACCATGAAGTGAGGAATGTGTTCGAAATCATCTAAGTGTTTTGAAAATGTGTTGAGTGGGATGCTCATATTTTGATAGTGGTTTGTTAGTATCATGTCCCAATACATATCTAGGATGAGCTATCATGTGGTAGGGGTTTTAATGATCTGGGTTCTCTGGTGAGGGAATTTAAGGATGCAAGTGTCCATACCATATGTTCATTGGCATGGTTTAGGTGTTATAGGTTTTAGCATACATTGGAAATCATGTCTCAAAATTTCATTCTGTCATGGTGATAAATTTTTGTCACAAGTAAATTGTCGCACTACAACTAAGGGTACTATGACATGATGGTAAATGACATGAGAATAGATTGTGGTGATGGTTTTGACCACACCACATCCAAGTAAATTAATGTTTGGATGTAGTTTGAGTAAGAATAATAACAATCTATGTAAGATTAAAATTTTGGTTTGGTGGTGGGATATTCCAAAATAGGGTCTATTACATCATTAAGTGTGTCTTTAATGGGATATTTATTCAAATCCATAAGGAAATGTTCTAGAAGTATTTGTCCATACATGGTAGTATTACCATTAGGGTAAACGTCACACCATAATGTGACCCTAGGAAAAGAGTTGGGGCTGTAGTGGGGGTATGTGCCACATTATTATGTGAAGGACTACAACATAATTTACGTCATGATAATTCATTGCATCATGAGCCCTATGGATCACATTGTAATGTTCCTTCTTGGAATTTTTTTATTATAAAAAAACTGAGTTTATTAAAGTTTCAAATGAGGTATTAAACTAATTTTGAGTCTAGAATGTTAGGAGATCTCCCAAACACTCACTCTATTATTCTTCTCTCTTACCAAGTGAGATGTTTCTGTTTTGTGGAAGGGTCGAAGTATCGTATGTCCTAGGGAGTCACTATGAGTAATGATATATTTACTTGGGTTCTTATTTCTTACTTCTATCATTGTTTTCTCTTCTTTTTCGGATTTTTCACTAATTCTAGGGTTATGCCATATTTTTTAATTTCTTTTGTTTGAATCCAAATCTACCAAGTATAATCTATTAGTGGGGTTATTTTAACTCTAGGTATATGGTTTATATATATTTTATATTTTATAATTGTGTCTATCTCTCATGATAAATGTGGGCATGGGTTGGGTCATGAGGGAAATCGAAACTAGAACTAGTTATCATCTCGGGTACCTAGGGTTTAACCTAGGGTGGATTAGGGATTACATATGTGGATATATAATTTTTTACACTGATGGACGTTCATATGGTGGTCATTAGAAAAATGGCTTATTCAACAATTTTTTCTTGTGTTGTTGGGATTGGATTTGATACTTGTGATTAGCATAGTGTGTGGATATGGGTATAATTGTAGTGAATTGGTACGTTGTCCATGATATTAATCACCAATCATAAGGAAACATGGGGAATCATTATTAAATGGGTGGTGATGACCACTATCATCGGTTGGGTGATAGAGTTTCATCGGATGTGTTGTGCCTATAGGTTTTGGTTAACTATCGCTCCCCATAGGGGATGAGGATGTTAGGTTCATTTACACAAAGTTAAGAGCCCACAAGGTGTTTTTGACCATTGGTTATTAGCAGTAAACTCCATAGATTAAGTATTTTTAGGGTGGAAATGTTAACCATATTTTATAAGAGTGATACATTATAGGAGGCCTCAAGATCTTAGGGGTGATTGAGATCATCAGTTGAGATTAGGATATTTGTTATGTATGGGTTATATTTTTATCATTTATGGGATACGCTTAGTTATGGATAAACATTCATCATGCCTTGGGTTTTTCAAGTTGTTGTGTCAGTGGTTGGTAAAGGGGTTAAATGATTGTGGAACCTATGGTATGATATAAATATGTGCCTTGTGTAATTTTTAATGAATCAGAATGGTTTAACTAGTTTTTGTGGGCTTATAATGTCAAGTGATATGAATTAGGTCATAATGTCATGGAATTTACTAGTATGAAAGACTGTGGATATCACATCCCACTCTAAAATTGACTACAATAGGTAAAGGTTCACTTGTGTATGGTTAAACGCATGGGGAGTGTGTTGAGGGGTTTTCATTTCTTTCAATATTTTTTATTTGTATGAACTCATATACATATAGAGATTATTTAGAAACATTGTTGGTGGTGCCCTACAGAATACACAATCTCTCCCATCATGGACCCTTAAGGACATGTGTAGACTTTATATATCATGATATTGGTAAGGGAAAGGGATATATTATTATATTATATCCTTGTCACTATAATTATTTTATGTTTTTTATAATTACAATATCTCATAATTGAATTTTTTATATAATTATAATTTTATTGATTATTTAATTTTACTAGAAATATTTTTTGTTGAATTTTATTGTTTATTAATTATTCATCATTTATTATTCTTATTCTTATTATTTTATATAACTATTTGTTTTTAAATCATATTAAAATTAAATTTCCAAAGTTTTTGGTTTTACCCTTATGTATCATGTGTTAATTTTTATTTACCCTTATGTAAGCTTTGAGGTACCTTTAATCAACCTATTGAAAATGTATCTTACCCTTATACAATACATGAAATATTTGTTTACCCTTACAAGAAATTATTTTCAAAATTTATGCGCTATATATAATATTTTTTTTACCCTTAAAGCATATGTAATATTCTATTTACCGTTACACCATGTGTGGTTTCTCCTACTTACCTTTACATATCTCATTATATTCATTTGTTACCCTTATGTAGGGTTCTAACCTACCCTTACACATGTTATATCAATTCTAAGTTACCTTTATACACTTTTTAGATTTGAAAGCTTATCTTTACAGAGATTATGCATTTTATATATTACCCTTACACTGTATATGAAAAATACAGGATACCTTAACATATTGTTTGAAAATTATATTTACCTTTATTCATACATGGAAAGTGTCCATTACGTATATTTGAAAATCTAGAAATTCCAGTTTTCTCTATTTTACCCTTTTCTTTATATAATTTTTTCTCCTTTCAAATAAAAAGTATTTAAATTATTATAATGTTTTTAAAATTTATATTAATAATACAGAACCTTTGAAAATTGGTTTTACATTATTTTAATCATGTTTTTATGAATATTACTTTTGATATTATTTTCAAGAATTAACTTGTTACATCTATTTAAAAAATTAAAATGTATTTTTTAGGAGATGATTTATTTTATTTTAGTGTTTCTAAATTCATTTTTAAGTCTAAAGAGGTTATTCAAAAAAATATGGTTTTCAATATAGTATCTTTTAATATTTCAACTAGTCTACATGGTGTCATTGATTATGTACGGGTGTTGATCAAATTATAATTTATATTTCGAAAACTACATGTAACTAATAAGTCGTTGTAAAGTGGTAGTCCCAGGTCAAACCCACGAGGATGACCGGTAGGCAGGTGACCAAGAAATAAGAACCTTTTGGGAAGGGGTCCTCACACTCTCTCTTAGGTTTGAGTTTCCTAAAAACTATATATTTTGGGTTTGAGATCAGATTAATGAAAGGGTTCAAGTCTAATTTCAGGGTATAGGAAAAAAGATAGACCTAAATATAGCTTGGGATAAACATATAGATTTGTATAAAAATCATTGAAAATATCACCAATTGAACTTGGTCTTAACAATTGGATCTACCTAATCTAGAAACTACTCTTTGTTCTAGATATAGTCGACAACCTAAGTGTAAGAATCATTTCTTCTTGGTTGAAATAATTACAGGCTATTAGTCCTAGCCTTCTCAACTCTAATTAGGTTAAGGATCCTTAATTTTTCACCTCAGATGGTCTGAGTAGATTCAAAATAATTATATTAACAAAATTTTTAACCTAATAACTAGTCATAGGGTTATAAAGTTTTTATTCAAAGATTCATTATGATTAAATTGACCCCTAATCTTGACCCCTAACCTTAAGTAGATTAGCGATGCATGGTGGTATTAAATTAAAGTAGGGAAATGAGAAAAATATTTTAAATAATGAATAAATAATTTAAATAAAATAAATTCACAATTGAAATAATATGAAAGAAATAAAATACTAGCTTTAATGAAAAAATAATGAAGAATGTGGTAATAGACAAATTTGAATGGCCAACGTGATTGTATTCAAGAGTTGGTACATAGATGTACAAAGAACGAGTATTGGAATAATAAAAGGAAACAATTGAGTGAATAAAAAATATAAACAAACTGTAAAGAAAATGTTAAATAAATAATGAATAATGGGTAAAAGAGTTCTGGGCATTAGATCTCCTTTGCGCATTAGAGCTCACTGCATATATATACACTCTGTGTGGTTCACAACATGTAATTTATTCACATTGTGAATATGATTTAAGTGAATACTACATAAATTATTTTATGCTGTGTAATTGGTTTTCACACCATGTACTTCATATCCTCATTAATGTTTGAATATCTTGTATCTCCATATTTTAAGGCTTGTTTCTTCAGTGAAACTTAGTTTTTGAATTTTTAAAACATGTACTGAGCTCACATTGTGTATCTCATCAGGTTTGAAATTCAAGTATTTAATGATTTTCTCACACATTGTACTTTGGATTCAAGGGTTGGCCTTTATCTAGAAGGTTATCTAGTCAAGGAGTACACATTTTGTACTTTAGATTCAAGTTGTGTAGGGATGATTTTTATGATTTTTCAGCATTTCCTCCCTTAATTCTTGAAATACTTATTCATTTCAAAATAAAAAAACCAATTTATTATTTAATAAATCATGATTAAACATTGAATAAAATAATACGATATATATATATATATTTGGTATAGCATATTTTTATTATCATATGTTTAATGTGGAAAGAAATTTGAAATTTGAATTTTGAATATTTTATTTTGAATCCTTGTTATGTTTTATGATATATTTTTGAAAATTTGTTTAAAATTTATTTGACTTGTTTTTAAGTGATTTTAACTCTATAATGAATGATTTAAAATGAGTTTGAATTATTAAAATGGTTTTAAATTTAAATGATAATCTATTTCTCTCAATATATATCCTCAATAATTCTGTATTATTATCATGAATTTTAATTTTCTACCATTTTCCTTGGATCTATTGAGTGAATTATTTTTAAAGGGATTAAGAATTATTGAATATATGATAGAAAATATACGCGATTTTTAATATACACTTTAATTAAATAAAAGAATAAATGATTCACTACATGAATTCTACATACTATTGAAGTGTAGAAAGAAAATTTCAAAAGAGAGAAGCTTCATCGTTCTTCATTTCTTATGGAATTAAGTTACTAGAACACCAAAACTTCATCATTCAAATCCATTTTGAAGGTCTATGAATAATTGTTCTACATAATCATTTTTATCTATAACTCTCCAATGGTTCATTATTTGATATTTATTTCTCCTACAACATCTATAAAATGTATTCCTTAGTCACACTCACCTGAACAAAAGGAAAAACACATAGGTTGGGATTTCTCTTTATAGAAAATATTGGGTCTTTTATACACCCACAAAACTCTATTTTGGATTAGGACTTCTCTCATGTAAAACTACTAGTTTGGGATTGTGACAATTATAAAATTATCTCTCTATTTAGTGGGTGACATACTCTATTAGTTGAGGTGTGAAGTGTAGATTATAATTGTTTAGATAAAAAAATTAAATAAAATTGCTTTTTTTATCACTATAATTTTATGCAAACACTCTTAACACTTTCACTGTTATTAATCGATTAAGAAATAATTTTTTAATATTTTGAAACAACAAAATACTATAATTATTTTTAATAAATTTAAAAATTTTAAGAAAAGAAAATCCCCCACACCCATTACCTTTTTATATCAATCATCTCTATCCAAAAACTTTGTATCAAATGTGTGAACCTTTTAGTAATTATCAGTTAAACTCTATTGTCTTATTTATGATACCAACTCTTAGCTCAATAAGGGGTCTGATTCAAAATCTTATAAAGTAAAGAAGTATTCTAATTGTGTATATAATATGGTTGAATCATATAAGGATTGTGATTCTGAATCTTCTTTTTTTAATAATATCATTTTAGATGATATGAATGGGAAATGTTAATAAAAATATGTAAAACGATTGATTTTCATTTATCTCTGGAGTAAAATTAAAATAATGTTTTTTAAGAAAAAAATCCATCCCTAAAAGTTGAAAAGATAATGAACTGTAATATTTAAATATGATAAGGATAGGTTTTAATATTTTCTTTCTAAAAAAATGAGGAGGATAAAATTTAATTTAATTTTATCGTAAATTATTTCTCTCAAGTTGATGAAAAATATAGGAAGCTTAAGGAAGAAAATGACTGGTTGAGAAATTCTACTTCTTGTAGTAATTATAATGTTTTTGATGATATTAAATTAAATGATGACTTGGATAATGTTATGAAATATGAAAATTGTTTAAAAATCCTATGTTTGTTAAAATAGTTTAAAAATATTATCATTTTCATTAAATTAATTTTAAAAAGTGTGATTTTAAAAGGAAGATTGGTTATTATTCAGTTATTTTGTATAAATGTTGTTTTTATAGATATTATTATAATAATTTTTGTGAAAGGTTTCAACAAAAAATTTGGGAAAATAAATGTACCTTTTTCTTTATCTTATATGAGATATAATGTTCTTAGAATTCACAAAGTTTGGGTACCTAAAGGTACAATTTTAAATCCTACTAGACCAAAACTGGTTTGGATTCTCAATTAGTAATTTTTATTATTTTATTGTAAAAATTAATATTAATATTTTTTTATCATATGGTGTATGAGAATTTGATTTAAAACTTATTTCATTTTGGTTGGGGAGAATGTATTATGTGTTTTATATTATCAGTTTTCTGGTATGTTATAACTGTTTCTTTTTTAAAAAAATATATCATTTGAAAATTAGTTAAATATCATATTATGTGTTTTCTAGGTTTTTTTAAAAACAATTTTGAGAACCTTTAATTTTGGGGAATCTATTTATTATTTTTATATATTTATTTAATTTAGGGAGTTTTTTTTCATATGATGAAAATTTTAATTTGGGGAAGAAATGTATTTGGAAGTTTGATAATTTTTCCTTATTTGTCTAAAAACGGGGGGGGGCTGAATTTTTCAAATTTAAATATTTTTGATCAATTCCAAAAAAGGGGAAGAAATTTTTCAAATTGATATTTTATTTTTTAATTTTAAAAAAGGGAGATATCGTTAGATTAGAGATTTATCACATTAATTATTTTATGTTTTTATAATTATAGTATCTTATAATTTCATTTTTAGATAATTATAATTTTATTATTTATTAAATTTTATTGAAAGTCTTATTAATTGAATTTTTTATTTATTAATTACTCATCATCTATTCTTGTTATTATTATTATTCTATATAATTATTTTTAGTTAAATATACTGAAAATTTTATTTTATAAATATTTGGTTTTACCCTTATATATCACGTGTTAACTTTTCGTTTCATTATATAAGATTGTAGGTACCTTTATGAAACCTATCAAAAATTTATCTTACCATTACAAAATATAGGACATATTCATTTCCCCTTACATGGCATTTTTTCTTCCTTTACTCATCATATATAATCTTCTATTTACCGTTACATAGTGTATATAATCTTCTATATACATTTATTTAGTGCGTTTTTTCTCCTATTTACATTTATGTATCTAATTATATTCATTAATTACCTTTACAAAACATGAAAGCATTACCTTAAACATGTTATATCAATTTTAAGTTCCCTTTAAGTATGATTTAGATTTTGAATCTTACCATTACATAGATTTTGTATTTTACATATTACCCTTACACCACATGTGAAAAAAACGGGCTACCTTTATATATTTTTTGAAAATAATGTTTACCTTTACCCATGAATGTAATGTGACCCTTATATAGATTTGAAAATTTGGAAATTCCAATTTTCTCTGTTTTACATTTTTCATGATTGTAACGACCCGAAATTTTGAATAAATCTTGTTTACTAATTTCATGTGTTATTTTATTTTATTTTTATACTCAACAAAAATGTTTTATTTGATAAACATGATTATAATTAAAATGAGATCAGTGGGTTTTGACTATTATATAACCATCGGTCAATATGACCGCTGTGAACAAAATGTTTTGATTATTGTCTCTAAATATAAGTAATCTTGGTCAATTATTATAGAAAGAAGATTCGATGGCCTCACCTAGTAGTCTTGGACCGATCGAAGCCCATCTAACAGAGCTTGGGAAGGAGGTAGCACCATTGGGCTTTGCTCTGGATCAAATCCAAGCCGAACTTCATCATGTGAAGCTAGAACGGAATCGCCTTCGTGAGAAGTTCAAACTAATAGAAATTACTACTCGGGCAATGTTGACTGAGCCGCCCCAAGCTTCTATCACCCTAGCACACCTTACTCTTAGGTCCTATGCTGGTATTATAAGGGGCTATGTAACGAGACCGTAACTACCTTGTGTAATCCTTGTTTTAAATAAAAATTGGGATTTCTTCTTATGATGAAGTTTATGAATTTTGAAATTGACCGGATAAATATAGTATGCATATTTTTTATGAGTTTTAGAAAAAGGATATTTTAAAAATGTTTATGTAAACCTTAAATAATTAAAAATGTGTAATGATTTTCAAAAAATGGTCTTTTACAATTATGTTCAGTACAAAATTTGGAGTCTAATAAGATCAACTTAATTTTTGATGAATAGTAAATTATGAATAGTGATTTTACGCTTAGGATTAGTAAGGTGACCAAATGGATTAGTAATATCACTTAAAGAAAGTTTTAAAATAATCTAGGCACCTTGATTAAGTTATGTGATTCAATAAAATGGTTAAATAACGGTTTCATAAATTATTATTCAAGTATTAGTTTTTTCGGATGAATAGTGTTTTTTAATTAAAAATTTAATTAAAAATAATTAGAAAATTATTTTTATAAAAATGAATTTATTTTTGAACTCAGAGTATCGATATTATGTTAAGGTAATTTTTGAGGATTTTTCTGAAAAAAATGAATTTTCGATGAATGGTGTTTTTATTTAAAAATTAAATTAAAAATATTTAGAAATTTATTTTTATAAAATGGATTTTATTTTTGAAATCAGAGCATTGATATTTGGTTAATGTGAAATTTTGGGATTTTTCTGAGAAAGTTGAATTTTCAGTGAATAGTAAAAATACAGTTTTAGGGTTTCAGTATGTTTAATGACATCATAACGGTGTCATGATGATGTCATGAGATCTTTTGAGGTTTGGCCGGCCAAGGGTGATGAATTATTGTTTTGGGGGCCCCATGTGGCCTAACTCCATGATAAATGCCAAGGGAGAGCACATGGGTTTGAGAAAAGCACATGTGAGGTGTCCCTTGGCCATTAATGCTTTGTCCCCTCACTTTCCCTATAAATACCCACCCTTTCCTCCTTTAGTTTTCACTCCCAAATCTCCCCCAACGAAGTTCTGGTCTTCTTACCTCCCAAAGAGTCCTCCCAATGTGCCCCCAAGCCCTCAAGGTCCAATCCTTTGAGTTTCAAGAGTCACGTTTTAAGGTAAGGGATCTGACCCCTCTCTTTCATTTCAAGTGATCTCTTTTATGTCATTAATTTTATCCTCCATGTTCTTATGTGAGAGGATGTTCTTTTATATTCCTATTACTACCCTTTTCATTTTTATATGATGAGAGATCCCATATTACTCTCATCATTTCATTTAATGAAAGTTTAAGAGATGCCGTTAGGCTGCTGAATTTTCAAAGGATTCTTTCACCCTTCTCATTTTTCAAGTTCAATTTTCATGTCAAGTCTTTCAAGTTCCTTTTTATTATGTTGGGGTATGATCTCTATATCTATCATACTGATCTCTTATGATAATATGTTGAGAGACCCTATTTGATCTTGTCAATTCATTTTTATTGAAGTTTAAGTGACGTCGTTAGGCTGCCGAATTTTCATAAGAGAAATCTAATTTTTGTCTTCCTTCCATGTTTTTCATTTCAAATGGTATGTCCTTCAAACTTCATTACCATGTCCATATATCCTTCTTATTCTGTTTCCCTACTGTTTTATGGATCAATTTTTAGTGGGTGACCCATGTCCCCTCTCTTTTCAATGTTTTCTAAAACCCCGAAACATAGTCGTTATGCTGCAGAATTTTCGTCTCAAAATGCCTCTCTCTTTTCTCAAAATTATTTTTATGTTATAAAGTGAATACTCAAAGCTCTTATTTCTATAAGGGTATTCACAAATATATCAAAATGTTCTATTTTAAATTCTGGGATTTACATACATGAGACCCGCTTTCCCTTTCCGTGGGTTTAAAGTGACGTAAAGATCATGTCTTTAAAGCAGTTTTTAAAACGTTATGATTATGAAATGAAACCCATTTATTTTATGAAATATGGGTTATTTATGAAATTTTTGATGATGATATATGTGGCTCACATGATAATAAATTCAAATTTAAGGTTGCGCCCTGATAGCGCTCCAATTCATTGGGCAATGATGTAACCACTAGAGATTATAATTTTCACGATACCTTGGTGAATAACCTTGGTAATTTTCAAATGACACCTTGGGGATGGACCTTGGTGATATGTTCATGATTGTCTATGTTAAATGATGTAGCCACATCTTCAAGTTATGAAAAATGTTGTTTTTATTATGAAATGCCTCATGATTTCTTTCTCATGCCTTAAAGTTCTTTTCATGTCCTTATTGAAGTATATCAAGTTTACATGTAAAATGTTCCTCTTGTTTCCCTTACTGGGCCTTCTGCTCACCCTTTCTTTTGATGTATGTCCTCAGGTTATGAGATGTAGTAATGAACCTAGAATGAACTTAAGGATACGCCTTTCAAGTGTTTAAGAAGAATGTTTTATGTTGTTTTCATGTATTATGTTCCTGGTTTCCAAGACACTAGACCTTAAAGATCCTCAGTTTTGTGTAATGTAATGAAAGTTTATGTTATAAAAAGGAGGGATGCTATAGTTGGTATCAAAGGATGGTTTAGTTATTTGTGGAAATTAGGATATAAAAACTTTAGGAAGAACCCTATAGAAAAGTTTAAATATAGGAAATCTTCCTGGTATTTTGGTGAGTATTGAGTAAGGGGTTTCCAAGAAAATACATCCCTGTCTGGATACGAGCAGGTAGAGGTGGCTCTGGCACAGATGTACATAGGGGTAAAACCCAAAAACACCGCTTTGAGCTAGACTCGAATGGGAACTGGTACACGACAACGGGCCTTGCTGCACTCTTGGTTACGACACTCCCAGGGGATATGCTTTGGTAAATTCATAGCTTAGTATGAACCATTGTTAAAGGATCAAAGATAAAATAAAATAAAGGTTCACATAAGAATATATGATCATGGATAACCTAGATGGGAACCTAGGGGATCACAAGTTAGGGTATACTTTTCAACTACAAGTTATCCTTATATGCTTTAAGTTTCTTTTCTGATTATTGGCTAAGTATTTAAGCCCCTAATTATAGTTTCTTTTCTTAGTTAATGGCGGGAAATGGAAGAACATGTCTCAACAACCAATGTGATAGGAAATGCTACGATTGCTGTATTAAGATGACAGAGATGATTAGGGGATTAAAATATGATTTTTATTTTGGAAGACGTTCACTATTTTGGGGACCCAATATGATCGAGGTAAATAGATTACAACGGTATTTTCATTGAGGAGTAAGGTTGACTTATATTTTGAAGAATCGATGAATTTAAGGTGGACTTATAGTAATTTAGGTTACTTACGGGAATGATTAACCTATCTTGGGTTAAATATGTTTAGATTAGATACTTTTGTTATAAGATATTAGGAGTGGTTGATGTTGTTCGGAGATGAACAATGAAGTTTATTTTGGAAGACTATGTTATCAAATCCTTCTTGTATTTGGGTTTCAATCTTAGTTTGGTTTATTTTGAGGAATTTTAAGGACCGTTATTTATGGAATGGACTATGATGAACTTTGGGTAGTACCATGGAACTTGAAGATTTAAAAGTAGTTTCCATTCCTATGGGATTATTTATTTTTGAAGAGTTTTTTTTACCTTACTCTTTCTGTTTTTGGGATAATGTTTAAAGATAGAAGAAATAGATAGTTGATCTTTTGTGGATTATGTGATTCTCTAGAAGATGATTCTTGTGTTTTGATGAGACCAAGTAGTTTTGAATGCTCATAGTTTAGAGAAAAGATTAGTTTTGGGTAGAGACTTATTAAAGGATGAAACTCTACATGAAGGTAGATATATTTCCTTATGTTTTTGTTCTATGTTGTAAATGAATTCCTCAAAGTTATGAAAAGGAACGTAAAACAAAAAAGTTGTTGGTTTACGTTTCCTACTAGGTAATCAAAGACCGCTTACACACATCATAATTTTGGGATTTTCTTATGGTTAACTTTCTCCTAATCATGTTCTCTATCACTCTCCCTCAGAACGTGACCCTTTGTTTTCTCCTCCATGTCCATGTTTCCTACATGGAATCCTAGTATGAGTAAACTCGGGTGGCCTTTGTACTCCCTTTTATTTATTTTAAAGTAATAGTGTTACTGACTCTTTTTCCGATGTGGGACTTTCAATGAAATTTTAAAACCCAATTTTAAAAAAATTGCGAGGACGCAATTTCTTAAGGGGGGAAGATTGTAACGACCCGAAATTTTGAATAAATCTTGTTTACTAATTTCATGTGTTATTTTATTTTATTTTTATACTCAACAAAAATGTTTTATTTGATAAACATGATTATAATTAAAATGAGATCAGTGGGTTTTGACTATTATATAACCATCGGGCAATATGACCGCTGTGAACAAAATGTTTTGATTATTGTCTCTAAATATAAGTAATCTTGGTCAATTATTATAGAAAGAAGATTCGATGGCCTCACCTAGTAGTCTTGGACTGATCGAAGCCCATCTAACAGAGCTTGGGAAGGAGGTAGCACCATTGGGCTTTGCTCTGGATCAAATCCAAGCCGAACTTCATCATGTGAAGCTGGAACAGAATCGCCTTCGTGAGAAGTTCAAACTAATAGAAATTACTACTCGGGCAATGTTGACTGAGCCGCCCCAAGCTTCTATCACCCTAGCACACCTTACTCTTAGGTCCTATGCTGGTATTATAAGGGGCTATGTAACGAGACCGTAACTACCTTGTGTAATCCTTGTTTTAAATAAAAATTGGGATTTCTTCTTATGATGAAGTTTATGAATTTTGAAATTGACCGGATAAATATAATATGCATATTTTTTATGAATTTTAGAAAAAGGATATTTTAAAAATGTTTATGTAAACCTTAAATAATTAAAAATGTGTAATGATTTTCAAAAAATGGTCTTCTACAATTATGTTCAGTACAAAATTTGGAGTCTAATAAGATCAACTTAATTTTTGATGAATAGTAAATTATGAATAGTGATTTTACGCTTAGGATTAGTAAGGTGACCAAATGGATTAGTAATCTCACTTAAATAAAGTTTTAAAATAATCTAGGCACCTTGATTAAGTTATGTGATTCAATAAAATGGTTAAATAACGGTTTCATAAATTATTATTCAAGTCTTAGTTTTTTCGGATGAATAGTGTTTTTTAATTAAAAATTTAATTAAAAATAATTAGAAAATTATTTTTATAAAAATGACTTTATTTTTTAACTCAGAGCATCGATATTATGTTAAGGTAATTTTTGGGGATTTTTCTGAAAAAAATGAATTTTCGATGAATAGTGTTTTTATTTAAAAATTAAATTAAAAATATTTAGAAAATTATTTTTATAAAATGGATTTCATTTTTGAAATCAGAGCATTGATATTTGGTTAATGTGAAATTTTGGGATTTTTCTGAGAAAGTTGAATTTTCAGTGAATAGTAAAAATACAGTTTTAGGGTTTCAGTATGTTTAATGATATCATAACGGTGTCATGGTGACTTCATGAGATCTTTTGAGGGTTGGCCGGCCAAGGGTGATGAATTATTGTTTTGGGGGCCCCATGTGGCCTAACTCCATGATAAATGCCAAGGGAGAGCACATGGGTTTGAGAAAAGCACATGTGAGGTGTCCCTTGGCCATTAATGCTTTGTCCCCTCACTTTCCCTATAAATACCCACCCTTTACTCCTTTAGTTTTCACTCCCAACTCTCCCCCAACGAAGTTCTGGTCTTCTTACCTCCCAAAGAGTCCTCCCAAGGTTCCCCCAAGCCCTCAAGGTCCAATCCTTTGAGTTTCAAGAGTCACGTTTTAAGGTAAGGGATCCGACCCCTCTCTTTCATTTCAAGTGATCTCTTTTATGTCATTCATTTTATGCTCAATGTTCTTATGTGAGAGGATGTTCTTTTATATTCCTCTTACTTACCTTTTCATTTTTATATGATGAGAGATCCCCTATTACTCTCATCATTTCATTTTATGAAAGTTTAAGAGACGCCGTTAGGCTGCCGAATTTTCAAGGGATTCTTTCACCCTTCTCATTTTTCAAGTTCAATTTTCATGTCAAGTCTTTCAAGTTCCTTTTTATTATGTTGGGGTATGATCTCTATATCTATCATACTGATCTCTTATGATAATATTATGAGAGACCCTATTTGATCTTGTCAATTCATTTTTATTGAAGTTTAAGTGACGCCGTTAGGCTGCCGAATTTTCATAAGAGAAATCTAATTTTTGTCTTCCTTCCATGTTTTTCATTTCAAATGGTATGTCCTTCAAACTTCATTACCATGTCCATATATCCTTCTTATTCTGTTTCCCTACTGTTTTATGGATCAATTTTTAGTGGGTGACCCATGTCCCCTCTCTTTTCAATGTTTTCTAAAACCCCGAAACATAGCCGTTATGCTGCAGAATTTTCGTCTCAAAATGCCTCTCTCTTTTCTCAAAAAAATTTTTATGTTATAAAGTGAATACGAAAAGCTATTATTTCTATAAGGGTATTCACATATATATCAAAATGTTCTATTTTAAATTCTGGGATTTACATACATGAGACCTGCTTTCCCTTTCCGTGGGTTTAAAGTGACGTAAAGATCATGTCTTTAAAGCAGTTTTTAAAACGTTATGATTATGAAATGAAACCCATTTATTTTATGCTATATGGGTTATTTATGAAATTTTTGATGATGATATATGTGGCTCACATGATAATAAAGGTAAATTTAAGGGTACGCCCTGATAGCGCTCCAATGCATTGGGTAATGATGTAACCACTAGAGATTACAATTTTCACGATACCTTGGTGAATAACCTTGGTAATTTTCAAATGACACCTTGGGGATGGACCTTGGTGATATGTTCATGATTGTCTATGTTAAATTATGTAGCCACATCTTCAAGTTATGAAAAATGTTGTTTTTATTATGAAATGCCTCATGATTTCTTTCTCATGCCTTAAAGTTCTTTTCATGTCCTTATTGAAGTATATCAAGTTTACATGTAAAATGTTCCTCTTGTTTCCCTTACTGGGCCTTCTGCTCACCCTTTCTTTTGATGTATGTCCCCAGGTTATGAGATGCAGTAATGAACCTAGAATGAACTTAAGGAGATGCCTTTCAATTGTTTAAGAAGAATGTTTTATGTTGTTTTCATGTATTATGTTCCTGGTTTCCAAGACACTAGACCTTAAAGATCCTCAGTTTTGTGTAATGTAATGAAAGTTTATGTTATAAAAAGACGGGATGCTATAATGATATTATGATTTCCAGTATGAAAATAACAAGTGTTTAAACTATTATAATGACTTTATAAATTCATATTAATGATAAAGAATCTATGAGAACTATTTTAATAGTTTTTGAAACACATTTTAATGAAGGTTAATTCTATTTTTTTCACACTTCAACTTTCTCCATATATTTCAGAAATTAAAATGTTTTTATTATAAGATAATTTCTATGATTTGTATGTTTCTAAATTCATGTTTAAGTATAAATAATTTATTCAAACTTTTTTTTCTTTTTAATGAATTATCCTTTAATTCTAATATTATCTCATGTTTAATGTGGAATGAAATTTGAAATTCAAATTTGAATATTTTAGTTTTAATCCTTGTGATATTTTAGAAGATATCTTTGAATGGATGTATTAAATTGTTTTAAACAGTTTGTAACTATTTTTAACTCATTCATTATTGATTTAAAATAAGTTTGAATTGTTTAAATTGTTTTAAATTCAAAAGAAATATGTTTCTCTCTCTCCTTTTCCTCCATTATTCTTGATTATTATTATTTTCATCTTGAATTTAAATTTCCAAACATTTTTCTTGGTTGTATTGAGTTAATTACATTTAAAGGGATTGAGAAGGTTTGAACTTATGATGGTAGATATATATTATTGTTAACACACACTCTAATTTGATAAAAGAAGAAAATTCACACTACATGAAATGTACATCCTATTTAAGTGCAATAAGAAACATTAAAAAGAGATAAGATCCCTCATTATTCATCTCTTGTTGAAGTAAATTATTGGAACGCCTCGCTAAAACATTCAAATTCATTTTATAAAGATAATAATAATTTCTTTACTCCGGTATTTTTATCTATAACTCTCCAATGGTTCTTTATTTTTTATTTGTTTGTTATGGGATGGGAAGTGTTGTCTGTACATAATCTCTAAAACAACATGTTATACCACATAAAAAGTAGTACTAGTTTATGATCACCTGAACAAAATTCATAAGACATATGTTGGAACTACTCATTGTATAAAATATTGGGTTTCCTGTGCTCTATAAAAGTCTAATTAAGTTTGGGGTTGTTCCTTTGTAAAATTCCATGGTTGGGATTGTTCCCATTGTAAAATTCTCTCTCTATTTAGCGGTTTCCATACTCTAACATTCGGGGTGTCAAGAGTATATTACTATTGTTTATATCTAAAATACTATAAAATTATTTATGCTCAAATCTTTAATTCTCTATAGACACACTTCACACTTAAACTATTCTTACACTTTTAAGAAATAATTGTTTAATATTTTTAAACCAAAAAATTCTTCAATTATTTTTAATAAATATGATAATTTTAAGAAAACAAATACCCCACATATTGTCATGTTCTATCAACCATGTTTTTCCTAACACTAATGTTTAGAGTATAGTTTTTTCTGTTGTTATTGATGAAAGGTTGTATGTAAATTCTTAGATCTGGACTATATGGATCCTTTATGTAGAGTTTGGATTTTTCTTTTTCTATTATTGGACTCATCTATGTATGATCAGAATATGGGTGATCTTGGTAGTTTTTGTATGACATGCATGACACTATAAAATTTTACTTTTCTTCCCATGTGTTTCATGCTATCTTGATGTGTTTATTATTTATCAATATTGATTCTACTATTGTTTACAGTAATTTTCATCCATAACAAGAGGGTATAAAATCCCCACCATCTTCCCTTACACGTTCACTGCTAGTTTTCATCCTATGGAATATGGAGATTCATTTCTGAGTTTAGTGGGTCTCTAAATTGGGTA
This sequence comes from Viscum album, assembly GCA_963277665.1. Lineage (NCBI taxonomy): Eukaryota > Viridiplantae > Streptophyta > Magnoliopsida > Santalales > Viscaceae > Viscum > Viscum album. Next base: position 792,393,032 of record OY728166.1, read on the forward strand.
CCATTTAGATGATATTGTTTGAGGATTTGATATTTAACATCTAAATTGTTTTCATACTGGTAGATTATCCTCATATTTTGATACTAATTAATAAAGTTATTTTTTCTAAACTGTTTCATTATAACATACCTTAAAATTATTTTATTTTTATTTTTTCCATTTATTTACATGTAAAGAAATAAAATATTTATTATATCATGTAAGTATGAATATTAAATAAGGTATTTTATTGAATATTTCTCACCAACACACCCCAAACTATGCATGGTGAACAAATATCCAAAAAAACACCATGATTTTTTCAAATATGGTGTTTCTACAGAACCACAGTAACGATAGTGGGAACCTATTTTTTAATTGAAATTCATGAAACTTTAACTAATTTATTGGTGTATCTCATGCCCAAAAAATTCATCCTATAAATTTAACCAATACATTTCCCCCATGTTCTAACACTCAACAAAAACCCTATCATGTCATACCCATATACCCACATGAGTGATGTTTATCACTCTTAAACTTACACAATATAGAACATTATAATATGGACCACCATGTTTGATTAATTAAGTTCCTAAAGAGTGGTAACATTGAAAGTTAAACACCAGGTATTTATTTCGGTTTTTTAAATTTTTACAATATTTTAATTTATGTGTCACATGAAAACCATCAATGACTCTATTCTCTATTAATTCATATATCTCATGCACATCTATCAAAACTCAATATATAACCCATTTATATAGTTATGAAACCAATGTGTATTTTCATTAAAAATGAAATTCATATTGATATATTTATAATAAAAATCTAAAAAACATAGGAATATTAACTATATTGATTGCAAGTCTTTAAAGTTTATCTTGTTGAGAATAACCACTTAGTATACTTAAATTGGTTGAGAGAAACTCTATTAATTCATCGACTCACCCTAGGTAAGATTTATATTAATTTATACCAAAATATTTAATATAAATTAATAAAAAATATCAATTTCATGTCTCCTTTGTATTTTATTGGTTGTCTTATGGATTCATATTAGGGTGGAACAAGGAAGGTTATCCATGTTAAAGAAAAAATTGGTTAAATTATTTTTCTATGCTACTTTCATTAACTATAATTGTTATAAATTATTTTTTATTTAAATTTTTTAACCTTATTTCAATGGAATTTATTACATGATTGGGAATTAGCCTACATGGGATTACATGAGAGTGTTTTTAGAAATACTATTAGGTATTCATAAACACCCCAACACACACATAATAGTGAGAATGTCTACATATTTTGTCATGATGAAGGTAAATTAAAGAATCTAATAATCTTGGGTGATAGAGCTTGGGAGATGATTTCATGGTAGATGTGGTAGTGTTATGTCATATGTTGGATGAGGATTTGGACCATTCAACTTATATGGATATTGTTAGCTTGGTTTTCTTGTCCTTTTGAGTAGTGATTTTCTTTTTTTCACCACTCTGTTCAGTTGTTTTTCTTTAAATTGGTATTTTAAATGGGTTTTTTAATTTGAAAATAATTTTCACTCTTTATCATGTATTTTATCATTTATTTAAGGGAAAATCATTACCTCGATGATTAAATTTATCCATTAGCACTAAATATCAGTTTATTATGAATAGAAAATGTGCATGTGGCCTTATATGGAATCTCAATCCGATCTTTGGTTTTGCAATCTCCCAGGTCAGGGTCATCACATGAGTAATCCATCCTAATAATTATTTCATATATAATGTGGGGAATTCTTATCTTTTATGAACATGTAATTTTATGCGTTTTTTTGTAGATTTTACTATTTTGGCTCTATAGGGATAATGATTGGGATTATTTCAGACATTTGGAGTAGGGATAGGGTTTGGTACTCCCTTGGAAATAGTACGATGATGGGATATGGGTCACTCAAAATGATTATAAATTTTGTACTCTCCCAGGGATTTTAGGCATCGGTTTTCCATTTCAAATATAGGGTTTATGTACTCCCTCGGTTGGTAATCTCATTGAATGGTTAGAGTCCACCATAATGGTTTCAATTAAGTGACATAGTTTTCTTAAATATATGAATTTTAAGTATTTTAGGTCTTATGTTTTATTAGGTATCACTAGGTTCCTTATAAAATATGATCTTGATAAAGCTAGATTTTAATTTTGATGTTTCTCTAATTTTTTATTTATCTCGTTCCCAAAATCATATCTTGGGTACTCCTAAGTCAATTAGTTATCCCCAAGTCACTTGTTCACCTTACTTGGTGATATTATCAATATCTTAAAGATTGAGGTGGGGGTTTCCATAATAGGAATGGATTTCATAGTCCCCCCTAAATCACTACCCAATCGAGAAGGTATGGTTTTACCTTTTACATAAGATGGGTAAAAGAATACTTTAGTAATATGGGGTGATGGTCCCCCATCTATGGATCCAATACTCCCTCAACAACATACATACACTATGAGAGGTCTAGTTCCTCCACTGCTACAATACATTTGGTTTAGTGGATAGATTATTCAGATAGTTTTTCAGGGAATAGATCATTCTTCCAGGAATAAATATGTGTTTGCATATTTTATTCATTGATACCATTATTGGGAGAGGAGATATCTTGGTGAGGATGACATCTTACATAGATTAGTGAGCCCATAGTCATGGGTTCCCCTTTATCATTTACCCTGGGAGGGAAATTTATGATTGGGATGGTAGTTCAATCATGGGTTTGAATAGATTTATTTTCATATAATTTCAAGGGTCATCCAATAGGTATGGTTATTCCTATGAAGTTTTAGGATCATTTCTAGGGTTCATCCTTGAATTAGGCTAGTAGGTAATCAGGTATCTCTAATTACCTTATGAGACTTGATCATGGTGAAATTAGAAAGGGAACATATTCCTCTCATATTCCCTCACTTTACTCTGCATTTTCATTTTTATTTTTATCCCTTTTCCTCAATCTTGAGATGAATTTTCATTTAATCCTTTTTTAGGGAATCCTAAAAGGAATTTGTATACTCACCCTTAAAAGGTTATTACCGCGATATTTTATTTTTTTTCTATGCATATATGTGTAGTTGGAAGATCTGGTTCTTAGTGGTTCTTGGTAGCTAAGGTTGTTGTTGGTTCTTGTGTTGGGAGTTTTCATAATAAGGAGAAGTCTTTAAATTTATTTACTACTACTTGTAATTTGGGATATTTTTCACTTCTATTTTATATTTGTTTAGGTTTATACCTATTATTTTATTATGGATTGGTGTTGGTTACATGCATATTATTCTACGGTTGGATATCAAATATAATTTTGGATTATTTATGATTGGTTTCATTTTGGATATAGATATAAATGAATTTATAGAGGTTTTTCAAGATAAGGTGTCTAAGGTGTGTAATTACTTTTTCTTTTAGTCACATACCCCTAGTCTATTAGAGGTAGGCTTGGGGTAGCACAATCAGCCTAACTATTGGTCCATATGGGGCCTTTATGGGTCGACTCATGTCATATTGATATTAAAGTAAGTTTTTGGTCCTATGTTTTAATTTTAGAGATAGGAATTGTATGAGATCCTAGTTTTAAAAACTGGTTTAGTAATTCTTATAGAATTTGAGTCCAGTTATTAGACCATAGATTCTTAATATATGATGTGGTGGTCAACACAATACAATAAAATTCCTCTAATAATCTATTGAATAGCTCCATTATTTAGATAATTAGTTGTATGTTACATTTATATTGGTTCATGAATCATATAATTCTTAGAATGTATTTCATTTTAATGATATGTAATTCTAATGATAGAAATTTAACTTTACAATCAATATGTGGAATCCCTCGTGATAATGTATTTTTTATAATTGATGTGTCAACTTATATGGGTAACCTGAAAATTGGTATTACTCACAGTAGTGTGAGTTTTCCAAGTTGTAGTTTTCTAAATATTCAAGTGGTTCATTACATAATTAAGTTTCTCAACATAGCTCTATAACAAGGATAGGGACCCTATAATACATGAGTTCTCAATATAGGCATGGGGTAGGTTACGCCTTTCTGAATCTTTCCTCAATGAGTTGTGGGTCACCCATATACTTGATAGGGTCAGGTATTCCCCAATTATTTATATCATCGACAATGAATGGGTACCAATTATGATGGATGGGGTTAGGTCCTCTCCCAATGACTAAGGTTTGGTTCCTCCATCAATAGATTTAGTACTCCATTGATGAAAGGGGTGTGATTCCTCCATCAGCATAGTAGTTGTTTCCTTGAACAACGAGGTGTGAGACCCACATCAGTATTGTAGGAACTCCCATAATGACTAGGGTGGGATTCCTCCATTAATAGAGAAGGAATCAACTAAACAATTAGGTATGGGTTCTCTATCAATAGGTGTAGGTACTCCCCTATTAATAAGGGTTTGGGTCTTCCATCAATGGTGTTTGGTAGTCCCCTGATTATTGGGGTGAGATTACTCTACTAGTGGGCTTATTTATTCCCTCAGTTGATGACAATTTACCTTGTTAAGTCATGGTTTATCTACTATATCTCCAATATTTATCTGATCTTATCTTGAATACAATAATTATTTATTATCCCATGGATAATGGTGGGGTCCTTGGGATTCAACTGTCCAGGTCTATGTAACCCATCAGGTTTTATGATTTGATAATTATTTTTATAGTATTCTTGAATCCAAAAGGGGATACTTAGTCAGATTAGACTGATCTGATGTTTTCCTTTTATTATACATTAAATATATTTTATCAATGATATTATTATATTATTATCATGTTAACAAAAAACAAAAAAATGGGTAGTAATTATCATCAGACGATCATGATTTAATTGATTTCATGTTTAGATATTCTTAGTATGATTATAAACCTATGAGATATTTGAGTATGGGTTTTCGATGGATTTGTGTTCAAAAAATATTATTTATTCCCAAACCTATTTTGTAAAGGTGACCCAGATAGTTCTAAACTCCTTTCTATGACCTTGTTTCTTTTCTTATCAAACACTTTGACATTATTTTTGTGTTTTCTCAATACTCCAAACCATTAGTGTTTATGGATGGTGTAGTTACCATGATAGGTGGATTGATGAGAATTTTTGGGTTGGACTATGTGAGTTTAGTTGTTGTAAGAAGATGTTGGATGATTATATTCCCTTGAATTGTATATTGGGGGTATCACAACATGTGATTTGAACTAGGTTTATCCAAGAAAACCATGGATCAATGTAAGTATGTGATGAACCAAATAGTAAATATTCTTCATTATATGGAAACTCAAGATACATTGTGGGAGTATACAATGGGGTTATTCTTTTTGATATATCTGGAAGTGAAAAGAGGGATAACCAAAATTTGGGGTGAAATTTATCATTATTTTTATTTATATGTTTATGGAATTGTAGATCATATCTTTGATAAATAGAACGTTAATAAGGAAAATGGTTCATTAGTTTGGAGTCATGATTACTTGAGTTGTGTAAGATGTTATTTTAGGGTTTAGATTTGATAGATAAGCTTCATCTGAAGATGTCAATACTATCTTCTTTCTATTGTGACATGGGACACTGATAAGAAAGAATCCAAATGTATGGTGGATTGAGGAGGTTGATATATTTCTATATATTCTCATTAGTATCTTTCTTTAGGTGGATACAATGACTCAACTAAGATATCATTGATTGTGAATGAGAATTTTTACACGGTCAAAGGGATTTAAAGTTATATCCTTTCAAAAGTTATCAGGAAAGATAAATGAATAGTTTTTTTCCTCATATTTTGATCTAGAGATTTTGATATGTATGGATTATTTGAGAGTAAAATAATTTTAATGGTAGTGGTCAAGTAATATACAACCTTCAAGCCTTTATGGGGATGGGGTAGTGAAATTTTTGATACAACAATGACAAAGTTTGATATGTGGAAAAAATTTTGTTTTCTAAATAAAGGTAGGGATCATGATGCTCTAACCATAAGTTACCGTTTTTAATAAATCATTTAAAAATTGATGTTGATAGTTCATGAATATCTTCATGTTATGGGGATAAAGAACCTATGGATGGTAAATGAGTTGGGTTAAAAAGACCTTATAACGGTTCTTGAAATACAAACTTCTATGTGAATCTATGAATTGCCTTGAAGAAATACAGAGCTAGTTGTTGGTTTATTATATTGGAGGACCAAGAAAAGAAAGTCCAAATTAAAGTGATAAAAAAGGTTGTCTTTTCAAGGTTAACCATGTCCTAGGAATAGAGAGATTTTGGAACTCCAGAAGCAGAAGAAGTATATACAGAATAACATAATCATTTTTCTCGGGGTTGATTTATGATATTCTTGGTTTATGATACCATGTTGATTCATTTTTAGTAAAAATATTTTAAATGTGTTAATAATATAGATACATGGATTTTTACTTAGTAATTAATTATCTCATTCTTTAATTTCATGGAACTAATCCCATATAGGTTAAAATGATAAATTTACTAGATTAAATGACATTAAAAATATTTTCTTATGGTTCTATTCATCTTAAAGCATGTTGTTTAACTCTAGGATAAAGTTCATCAAAATTATGACGTGGTTCACTTATGACGGATTGTTTAATACTTATTTATTTAATTAATTAATCATGTATTCATAAGAGAGAATAGCCAATAATATCTTATTTGAATATATTAACATATAAAATATTTCACCATAAATTTTCTTAGGATGGGGGGTTTTAGCTAAGAGTGACATAATTTTAATTTAGGTTTTAGGCTTTAGACTCATCCCATTTTGGGTCATAAAAAATATAGTTAAATAGGGGTTTATAAATTCCTTAATAATCCCCTAATTATATTAATATATTACATTGAAAAAACCATAGGAAGAAAAAAAATTCTCATTATTGGATGAAGAGACTAATGAATTTTTCAAGTGAGGCCAAATCTTGGAGTAAAAATATATCTCCATGAGGCAGGATATTATTTTTTGATTGTTTCACCATTTTTAGTGAACTTTAAAATAATGTGATTAAATTATAATTGTGGTGAATCCTATGAACTATTATTAACATTGAAAATTATTTTCATTTTTTATTTTCAAAATCCCCACTATTTTTGTTCATTAAAGGAAATCAAAAAAGGGGGACGGGGAATTGGTCACCAAAACAATGTAAACCACTTTGACTACCACTTTTAAGTGGTTTAATGTAGTGTGTATGGTGTTACACAATCCACTCGATCAAGAATGGACCAACAAAGGGTGTTCATCCACTCCAACTACCACCTAGATAACCCTCAATCCCCCTCATTTATCTATTTTTCTCTCTCCCTTTCATCCCATCCCTCTCCCTCAGCCTCTCTCTCTCTCTCTCTATCCTCTATATTGTGAAAGCAAGAAGATATAAACTAATGAAAGGCACATGTGTCTTCGATGGATGATAGTATAGTATATTACTCTTAGTGGTTGGAGTAGGTTGATTGATTTAAATATATTGAACAAGGGAGGGCACAAAAAAATAGTGAGCTCGAATGTCAAGATTATGCTACATTTAATAGTATATTGTGGGTCTTACGATAGAGAAATCTCAAGAGATGAAATAGATGTGAGAAACTCAAGAAATGGATCGACGATGGAACTTTGATTTTTCCACAAAATAGTAAGTGGATAGAGTGGGATAGTGAGATAACATTGGCTAATCCATATACTAGGTTGAGAAACATGGGTCATCCATGTAGAACCCAATTGAAATTATGATCCTTATTAACTCGGGTGGAATAGTCTTATTAGTATGACCTCGATTAACCTAGAATAATGGGTTTCACTACCTGGACCCCATGATGACATCTCTCTAAGTGGAATTAGGTGTGCATAGGTGGTCCCTTATTGTATGCCTCCCACTCTAAGGTTCTCAACCCAATCATTTAATTAAGACAGAATACCCTGGGTTGGGTCTACACTGAGTTGTCTTGGATCTAGGGTGGTGCACACATGGTGACACATGCCCATACAGCTACCCATGTGTGGGAAAACATGATTTTTAAGGGATTACTTCCACCACTTTGAAAATCCACATGATTCCCTCAGGTTTATCATGTGGCTTGACACACATCCTCCTAGGACTTTTCATGCTTGGTCACTTATTTTTCAAAAAAAATTAATTATATTGTCCATCCTGGTATTTATTCATATAAAACATGATAGTTTAGAATTATTCACCATCAAAATCTATTTACAAGGAATATTTTGTTGTTTTAGTATTGTTTTCTCTATAGGTCTGATGATTTGGATCATAAAGATGTTTGGAGTATTGCAGGGTTTGATACTCCCCTAGTGATGGGACAATAATTGGGAATAGTCCCCCATAGAGATTATAGAGTTGGTTATACCCCATTTATATGAGGTATGGGTCCTCTGTTTTATTTATTTGGTTTAGGAAATCCTTGGATTTGTACTCTCACAACAAGTGACAGCTCCCTTGTGATAGATTTAAAGTAATGTTGTGGTTTTTTTAAAGATGGGAAGTTCAAGAACTTAAGATCTTATATTTTAATTTGTATTTCTAGGTTCCTTATAAAATATGATATTGATAAAGAAAAACTATAAGATTAAGGATTTATTAACTTACTAGTTATCTCAATCCCTAAAACATATCTTGGTTACTCCATAGTCGATACTTTCTCAATGAATAATAGGTTACCTTTACTTGATTCTATTTGTACTCCCCTAAAGATCAGGGGATAGGTTTCATTTTTAGACATTGATTTTAGTTCCCTAACTCAATCATTTCCATATCTAAAAGGCATATTTTCCCCTTTAATATAACATAGGAAATTGAACTCACCCATGAGGTGGGGTGTGGTTCTCTCGTATATGGGGTTGGTACTCCCACAATGTCATGCATCCATTGGGCGAGGTGGGGGTCCGCCACTACTATCAAAATTTTAATGTGGTGTGAAGATTATTCAAATGGGTTCTCATAGAAAAGTTATTCTTATAAGAAAAATAATGTGCTATTATATTTGGATCTCTGATTCCATTATCAGGTGAGGAGTAATCCTAGTGAGGATGATGTGGTGTATAGATTGGTAGAATTCCATGAATGGGTCACTATTTTTCATTTAATATATGAGTGATTTTAAGGTTTATTATGGTGGTTCATTCATGTGGTTGAACTAATGTTTTTCCTTTGAATTTATAGGGTTTTTAGAGATGTGTGATTATTCCTATGAAGTTTTGGGTTTGGTTCTTATCCTTAGTTAAGAGTTAAATTTTCTTTATGTCCTTTATTTTGTTTTGGAAGTGTCCCACTTTGTATTTTTATACGCACCTCTATATAGGAATTCTTTTTCACATGAGTTGTGTTCTATACTGATTTCATAAGTTTAGGGATAGTCATGTAGGATGTGGAGTTAGTGGATTTGGTTCTTAGTGGTTCTTAATAGTGATGTCAGTTGTTGGTTCTTATTTCTAGAGTTTTCCCAGTGAGGAAGCGTTTTTCCACTTTTTTTTCTCTATATATACTTTGGGATATTGGACTCTTATTTTTATTTTCTTTCTAGGTTTGTGCTAATTTCATTATTAAGGATTTTTTTTTTCTATAAGTATATTACTTTTTTGGTTGTATATTGCATCAAATATTATATTTTCGATGATTAATTTCAGTTTGGATATGGAGATATGTGAATTTATGAAACTTCATTAGTCTAAGTCATACCATGTTTATTATTCATTATTAGTGATAGAAGTTGGCCCTTATACAATTAGTGATGGGATTAGGGTACCACACTCGACCTAACTGCTATTCTAGGTGGTGTCCTAGAGGGTCATGACCTGTCAATTATCTCAATAAAAATTATTGTTCCCAATTTTAAAAAGATAACTTCATAATTTAATTTAACTTTTATCTAACTTCAATACCCTGTTTAAAATATTATTTTATATTTTCAAAATCCTTTATTAATGAATTAAAGGATCCTTTATACCCAAAAGTAGTAGTTTTTAAACATATTTTACTTGGAAAAAATAATAATAAAGATAAACACTGAAACAACAACCCAACACCAATCAAACATTATAGAATCACTTAAAAGAATATCAAACAACATAACATTGACACATGTACTTATATTCTAGTAATTCATTTAACACATCGTTTAATAACCTATTTTTCATAAACAAACACAATTTAAATACAACACAACAAAACTTTATTTTACAAAAACTACATCATAACCTCTTTGAACACCAAACACTTTCTATAATATAAATAAAATCATGAATTTATATAAAAACCTTTAATAAACTCAAATAAAACCTTAAAATCCACTAGATATTTTGAATTTAAAACACATTTTTGCTTCCAAAATAAATTAAATAAAAATACTCACCATTTAAATAAACCATAAAGTCATTTGTATTTATGAACCAACATAACTTAAATCATAATTTTATAATAAACTCCATTCAAAATAATAGATTTTGAAATATAGATACATATTTCTTATCCAATAAAATATATTTTGTATAGAATTCCAAAATACAATGAAAACAATGAATTCATAATAAATCTATAAAAGTTCAACTAATTACCATGAACAAGTTATTTGAAATTTATTACATCATATTTAATTATAAATAAAATATATTAATCAAAAAAATTGAACCAACAAACCTTTTCTAATTAGGTTCCCAAAGAGTAATTCATTTAGAATTAAAAACACAGCTTATTCAGTGAATTAAATTTACATAATTGTTTCCCCAGTTTACAACATCCTAACATCCCTAAACCATATTATGAATATAAATACAATTTACAAAAAATATATGTACAAATAAAAATATACTCAAATCAATACCTTTCATATAATACACATTTTTGTTAAACCCAATTCAATAGAAATAAAACACACATGAACTTTAAAAAATATCATAAAGAGGTAATAACAAAATAAAATTCAATTTATTCATTTTTAACACCAATTTATTCAAAAACACATTCCTAAAAAATTCTATTTTAAATAAAATTCAAAACTTTAATCTCATTAGAACAAATTTCTAGAAATGTGAAAAGAAAATCATTGTACCACAAAATATTGGAAGCATTATTTAAATCCTCTATTTCACTTTAAATAATTACAACCTCATAGATTATAAATTATAGTGCAAATGATTCTACATTATAAAGATTAAATTTATAATTTTTTGAAGGATCATTAAAGAGGGAATTAATAACAACCAGGAATCTAAATAAGTCATTTTATATATCAAATAATCAATTCCCACACATATCATCATTGAAGGAAATAAAACATATCAAAATTCATTAGGAAATTTCTCAAACAATTATATTACCACTAATAACCATCTATGAAAACAGTAAAAACTTATATTGTATATCTAATCAATTGAAACAATTTATGAAACGTGAATGTAAAAATAACATCGATTGTCTTGAAAAATAATGTTCAAGAAACCACACCGTGGAAAAATAAAATAAAATACAACTCAAGGAAGGGTCAATTGATATCACCCAATACTATACATCCCTAGTACCATTATATTCTTCAATAAATAGGTTTATCGTGTATTATTATAGGTTACTTCTAATGTGATGACAATCCTACCACCTCTAACCACTAAACCAACTCCCCACTCATTCTTTAATGCTATTTTTTAACATAAAAAACTGGATGATCCGATTGAATACCTAAACTAGCATTTCACAGACCTAAGATGTCTTCCAGATCACCATAGACTGGAAAAATTTCAATGATATCAATGTATGAATGGAAAAGATTAACCCTTTTAAAATAAATAACAAATAAACCAAAGATTTCATTCAGAGATAAAACAGTCCACATGTATATTTTAGAATATACTTGATATGAGAAAAATAAATATTCAAATATTAATAAAATCAAACATGGAAGAAAAATAAATAAAACATATAGGGGTCCATACATAATGAAATGAAATAAATAAATTAATACAAAGAAGAGACTATGAATATGGTATACATAACTCAAAATAACTAGAATTAAATGACTAAATATCCCGATGTGACATACAAACATCATTGTATTACACCAACTCCAATTCTCTCATTTGTTCCCATGGTTAATTTTTGAAAACAGGAAACATAATTCCATACCCACAAAACAAATTAAGAGCAAAAATATATATACACACCAATGTTTTACATGTTAAGAGTGATCCCAAACCCTTGTAGGATACCTTTAATATTTAATAAAAAATTTAAAAACAAACCATACATAATATTTTGAAACTAAATGTAAACCAATACTTTTTTTATTTTATAAAAGAAAATAAGTAATAAGGGAGAATGAAATTTTTATATCCTTCTCAAATCCATTAACATAATCAAACATAAACTATTTAGTCCATAAGTTTAGGAAAAAATAAAAGAGTTTATAATGAAGTAAAATTTGAATTAGAAGGAGATAAATAAAAGAAAAAAAATCATATTTCACAAATTAAAAACCCTGATTTCATAATGAAATCACCACTTTTTTTAATTTTAAAACATGATTTTATAAGAAAATATTTTCTCAAAATGAAACTTAATTAGAAATTTGGTTATAAAAACTCCATAAATATATGTTAGAGGTAAACCAAAATAATCATAGATTAACTTCCCAGGACCTAAGGATTCAATATTAGATTTAGCTAGGAAGAAATCTATTTTCTAGAATATGATGTGATTCTATATACACTTAAACCTGAAATAACCTTAACTAAACTTATTTCTAAGAACCCCTTAAAAAGTGAGGAATCATCCATCAATTAATACTAGTTATAGTATAATCATAAACTAGTATAACAATCATTCCAATAATTCTCACTTACCTACCAAAGGTTTTCCATGAATTGTTCTAGATGGCAATGAGAAAACAATTAAAAATATCATTTCAACTTCAAATTTAAAAAAATCACATCTCACCTATAAACATACATTAAAGAAACAACCCCTTTTACCATGATATCAGTACTAGATAAAAATAAAATTCCATGTTTAACTAAACAATATCAAGGAGAATAACTTTTAGTGTATAGAAAAAACACATAATAATAACTTTACTCTATGAAAAATGTGACTTTTTTCCTTTGAAACATCAATTAAATCATTATATTTAACTTTTATATTTTATAATAAATCATTATATAAAAATAATTCAATTGTTTCAAATTAAAATTCCACTTAAAATTCCATCAAATGCCTTTTGTGAAATACTTTTATAAAAATAAAATTCAAAAATTCCATGTCAAACCTCTTTATAAGTCAAGATATATTTTAAGAGAAATAACAAAAACTCCATATAATAAAATCATAAAAATTAAATTTAAAATTTATTTAAAATAAAAAATCATTATAAATAATTAATCACATATAGTTTTAAAAAAATGGAATATCAAAGAACCACCTACCAGAAATCAATGCGATTATGATACCTTTAACAAATATGATAAATAAAGTCTAGAGAGAGAGTTCACACATACATGAACACACTTTCTATATAATTATTGAACTTAAGACCTCCTCAAACCACTATAGGTGCAGAATCACTAGTATATTTACCATGGGAAAATTGAAAGCCAAGAAAAATTCATCTTTATAACTAAGAATTGAATTTTTCTTATGAGTTTATAAAGTGGATGAAAAATAAAGAAACCCAAAAACCTCCAGGATTTGATAATTTGGTACTTCATTGAAAAAAATGTATATAGAGACTATAAATGTATCACCTTAGATGAAATTTATTTTATGATATAGGTAACATGTAAAATTTCTCCCCTTTAAAATTTTAAGGGAAAATATACTTGAAAGATGAGTGATATTACAAAAATAAGAAATTATTGATGTTTCTATTCCTTTAAGAAATCTTTTATAATATTTTAACACCAAAAATATGATGAAATATTCCCTTTTTTAAGATTAATGATTGAATATTAATTTTACGTGCAATTTGACTTTCTAAAATTATAATTTCATGAAAAAATTAATTTTTTCTATTTATAGAAATATAAAAACAAAAAAAATAAAACATTGGATTATTGTCTCATGAGATAAACCTCAAGTATTTTTAGTATAATCAGTTACTAAAATAAAAAATCATTATTCTCCATGAGAAACTATAGAAAAAGATTATTGGTTCTCTATATGAATAAGTTCAAAAAAAACATTTTGGTTTTTAATTATAAACTACAAAAGGATTCTTTTTCTATTTAGTTATAATAAATAATGAAAAAACTTTATTACTATGAGAATAGACATCATGGTAAATGTTTTTTATATATGGAACCTTCCATAATTAGAAATTATGAATATCAAGTCCATAAGAAATTGAAAAAATAGGGATTTTTTATCAAGAGAATTATCATAGGATAAAGATGTTTGATATTTAATATTTTAAAGATCACCAGGTTGTTTAATTAATTCCATCAACCATGATAGACCCTAAGTATTGAATTTGGAATGGGAATACTAAAATTATTAATCTACCTGAGAATAAATTTGACCAACCAAAATATAGTTTATTGTAAATTAAGGAATATATAAAACATTATGTAAACTAAGAGGTTTATTCATGGTAATTGGTAAAAATATACACAAATTTAGTTTTGTTAACATTGAATAAATGAACACATAAATTTGAAACACAAACATATGAATCAAAGCAAGACAAAAGAGAATATACATGGCTTATTTCATTTGTGTCTACAATCCGATTATCCAAACATAAAACAAAAGAAGAAACTCATAGTCGATTTATAACAAAAATAAAATAAGGGTAAGAGGATATCATACAGTAAAATGAGATTTATGGATGTAGATGGATTAAGTTCAAGATTACTTATAACATTCTTTCTCTCTATATTCACATAATATTGAGTTTTAGAAGAACATATTTCCACCTCGTATTGGATGCAATTTGAAGAATATATTAGAAAACTCTTTTCATGGAAAGAGAAAAATAATTTGATAATCCTTTGTCTCATAATATTTTCCACGTTCATTTCAAATTTCAAGGAAAAATTGGGAGATGTTCTTCCTTGTTTATAATTACTCCTAACATTTTTTAAGGATGATTTTTAATAACAAATTCTAGACTCTATTATTTTGATTAAACAAAACACACTCTATTACTTCTTATACTAACTTTAATTATTATGATGACTTCTATTGTGTATAATTAACTTTAGATAGATTAAATTCTAAAGAACTGAATCAAACAACTTAATTTCTAGAGAACCTTGAATCCAAATTGAACTTTATCTATCAATATAAGAGTGTTATCAGGGAATTTTATTATATCAATCATAAGAAGATGAACTAATTATGATTCTATTTCAACTGAACCCAAAAAGTATTTAATGTCTCTATTGGATTTTGTTACAAATTCATCAAAAAAATCATGTTTCTACTTAGAGAAACATTATACATGGAAAATTGATTCAATTTTTTTTAATATTTCATCATATCATCACTACAACACATTTGATTGTATTTTTTTTGGGGGGGGGGGTTATAAGAGCATATGTTTTTAGAGGTTACTCTGTAAAAGATCTTAATTTTTATTGTTGTAATTTTTTTCTCCCAAAACATAATGATTGATGAGATTTTGGTGCTATAATATCTTGATTTTTCTAATCGCTATGTTTTAAAAAGTGTAGAGATGGAGGTTGTTATTGATCATCGGATCAAATAGAATCTTGATGCTAGAGGTTCCTGGTGTCGGCTATTGGTGTCAAAGAGGTTTCCGGGGGTGTGTTTCTTTTGAATGGAATGTTTGAGAGATTATAAGTGTGGATTATGGATACTTAGGATCAATTTATAAATCCTCCTAATATGTTTTAAAAAATAAAAGAGTTACCTCAACTGGAACTAAACTGGAAAAAAAATTCATTCAAGAAGTATCTATATTTCTATTTAATACTCAGTAAATTTTTTTAATTTTTCCTCATTTATATCGATTAAGCTTTAACTTCTAATTGATTTACTATTCATATTTTTAATCTGATTTGTATATGTTTCATTATTATGGAGTTTATTTCATTTCAATTATATTTTTATATTGTTGTATGTATCATCTAATATTGATTTATTGATTATTAGTTTCATTTAGGATATAGTGATATGTGTACTTATAAAATTTTGTAAGGATAAGTCCTCCCATGTGTGTTATTCCTTCTTAGTATTACTCATTATCCTTTGCCCTATTGGGGTGGGCTTGGGGTAGCACACTTACCCTAACTTTCAATCCATGTGGGGTCCTAGTCAGTCGTGTCATGTTGATTATCTTTGGGAAAATTAATTTTCCCATTTTAAAAAATCACTTCAAATTTTAACTCAAAGAACAACCAACTTCAATAACCTATATAAAATATTCCATTAAATTTTCACGATCTATTAACTAAATATTCCAAGGCTCCTTACACTCAAACATAGAAGTTTTTAAAAAAAATACTTAAAATACATTATATTAAACCTAAAAACTAAAACAATATCTCAGCACCCATTAGACATCTTATAAGGAAATAAAATAAAATTAAATAATATAATATGTATACACATACAACAATTATATTAATCAATGGAACACATCAATGAATATCCTTTTAATCATAAACAAAACAAATCTCAATACTTCAAAAATAATTATATGTTACAAAAAAGGCATCATAACCTCTTTGAACAACAAATTCATGCTAGAATAGAAATAAAATAATAATTTTCTATAAAAATTGAAAAAAAAAATATTTTGAATATAAAACACATTGTTGATTCCATAACAAATTAAACATAAATTCTCACCAATCAAATAAACTAAAACTTTATCTGTATTTATGAAACAACCCACCTAAAATCATAATTTAATAATAAAAACCTTTCAAAATATTGGTTTCTCATACAAATATATACATATTTCATCTAATAAAATATATTTTCTAAAAAATACACAAATATAAGGAAACCAAATAATGAATAAAAAATTTTGAAAAGTTTAGAAAATTATAAAGAACATTTTTCATTTAAACTTATTTCATAAAATATAATTATAAATAAAACACAATAACCCATAAAATGAACCAATATCCCATTTCCAATTAATTATCCACCATAAAAAGTTATTTAGAATTATAAATGTGTCTTATTTGGTTACTTAAATTGAAAAAAAATCATCCCATTTTACAACATCTTAATATCTGTAAAACAACATATTAATATAGACACACATCAAAAAAATACATGAACAAATCAAAATACAAAAAAAGAAACAATTTTCAGGAAATACAAGTAATAAGTGAAATCCATTCAATAAAAATATAACACCCATTACCTTTACAAATTATCATAAAGATAAAATAATAAAATAGAATTAAATTTATTCATCTATAACACCACTTTCTTAAAAAAATCATTAATACTCAATACTTTTAATTTCAAATAAAACTTCAAAACCTTAATCTCATCACAAAAGTTTTATAAAAAATTAAAAAAAAATTGTGCCAAAAAAATCATAAGCATTATTTAAATCCTTTATTTCACTTTATATTTTCATAATATCATTGATTTTAAATTATGGAAAAAATTCCACCTCATTTTAAATTTTAAATTAAAATTTTTTAACTTACTCATTAAAGAGTGAATTTATTACAACCATGTATCCCAAAAAATATTGTTAATTCAAATAACCAATCCCCACACATGTCATCATGGGAGAAAAAAACATATCAAAATATATCAATTAATTTCTCAAAAAAATTCAACACCTTAAATAGAAATTTAGGAAAACATTTAATATTTATAGGGTGTGTAAAACCATTTCTAAAATTATAATACATGAATTTCAAAATAAAATCGATCGTATTGAACAGTAATGTTCAAGAAACAACACCGTGGAAAAATAAAAGCAAATACAACCCAAGGAAGGTTTAATTGACACCAATCAATCTTGTACATACATGGAAACATGATACTCTACTATAAATAGTTTTATTAGGTATAATTGTCAGTTTCCTATCTAGTTATGGAAATACTACCTCCTCTAACCACAAACCCAACTACCCTCTGATCCTTTGATACTATTTTCTCACATACTGACCCATATACTCTGATTGAACTCTTAAACAAAATTTCACAGAACTAAGATGAATTATAGATCACTAGAGGCTATAAAAACTTCTAATGGTATCAATATATGAATTAAAATGATCAAAATTTTTATTATAAATAATTAATAAACAAATGATTCCAATCAAAAATCAAACATAGAATCTATGTATTTTAGAATTTACTAGATATATAAAAAATAAATATAAAAATATGAATAAAACCAAACATGGTATAAAAAATATAGCATATTATAAACCATGAATAATTAAATAAAGCAAATAAATGAATTAGTGGGACTATGAAAATGATATACATAACCCAACATAACAAGAATAAAATGACCAAATATATCTACGTGACACAAAAACATCAACATATGCCACCACCTTCCCAGTCCTAGATTTTATCCCATGTTTAATTTACATACTCATAAAATGTAATTACATACCTAAAAATTTAAGGGAAAATATACAGGTGTTCCCAGGGTGTACTTATATATATTGATCACAAATCAAAATAGGATACCTTGAAGATTCAAAAAAACCATTTTTTAAAACAAACCATGGCATTCTAGTTTTGAAATAAATATAATCAAATAGTTTTTTTATTTTATGAAATAAAATAATTAATAATAGAGAATAAAATTTTTATCTTTAATTTAAATCCATTTATATGCTCATAATTAAACCATTTGGTCCATAATTTGAAGAAAAAATACAAGGGTTTATAATGAAGTTGCCTTTGAAATATATGGAAATAAATAAAATAAGTAAATTATATTTCATTAATTAACACCATTAATTTAATAATGAAATCCCCAATTTTTTAATTTTATAACATTATTTTTAAATATGACATTTTATAAAAAATAAATTTTATGAGTAAGTGGGTGATAAAAATTACATAAATATATGTAGAAATTAAATCACTAGAATCATGGGTTTACCACAAAATTTTTATGGAGATAATCATGGAAATGGCTAGGATGATATCCATTAACTAGTATATGTTTTCATCATATATACACTTACACTCTATTTTTCCTGTACTAAACTTATTGGAAGGAAACCCTTAATAAAAGTGGAATCATCCATTAAAGAATAATAGTTAGAGAGGAATCATAAACAAGTATAACACTCATCCCTATAATTCTCACTTATCTACACAATGTTTTCCATGAATATTATAGATGTAGGTGAGAAAAAAATTAAAAATATTATTTAAAATTCACAATTCATAAATTCACATCTCAAATCTAAACACCTATTAAAGAAACAACCCATTTTACCATAATATCAGTCCATGATCCAAATATAAGTCCACATTTAACTAAAAAATATCAATGGGAATAACTTCAAGTGATTATGAAAACCAGATAACAATCACTTTACTCTATGAAAAATGATATTTTCCATTGAAACATTAATTAAGTAAATATATTTATATTTTATATTCTATAATAAATCATTATATAAATTTTTTTGAATTGTTTCAAAGTAAAATTTCACTTAAAATTACATCGAACACCTTGTATGTGATACTTTTATGAAAATGGAATTCATACATTCCATGTAAAAATATGTTATATTTCAAATGAAATTTAAATATAAATAATTAAAACACCATATAAAACCATCATAATAATTCAATATAAAATTTATATTAAATAATACATCATTATAAATAAGCAATCACACATGGTTTTGTAAACAAATATAATTTCATAGAACCACCTACAAAAAATCAATGAAACCATGATTCCTCTACTAAACAATGATAAATCAAGGATATAGAAGGATTTTACACTACCATAACATAAAAAAACAATTCATAATAAACCCCAATCAAAATTCCACCCATCATGGCTGGAGTATGGTGCATATAAAGAAGATAATTAAAAAGAAGATATAAAAGGGGAGTGAAAGACCCTAACCCTGAGATTACAATAAGAGAGAATGAGGAAAATACAATTAATGAGAGACATTAATGGATAGAGGAGGTTAATGTTATCTTCACTTACTTCCCATGAACATTAGATATAAATTTGAGTGGTATGGGTAATACTAGTTTTACCTGAAAAATTAAATAATTAGAATAATTTTATTACATCAAGGGGAGTAAAAAGGGAAAATAAAAATCCAAATTCACGCACATACTCACCTAAAAAGGATTAAAACCAAGACCACCCTAAACTACCATATGGGTTCCACCAATAGGCTGCCCCCTATGGGAAAAATGAAAACCAAGAAAAATTCACTTTCATAACCGAGAGCCAAAAAAGATTCAATGGGATTATAAAGTGGAAGAAAAATAAACCAAAAACATATGGGATTTGATAATTTAGTGGTTTATTGAATAACATTTTATATTTAGAATATAAATAGATGACCTTGGTTATAATTTTGTTTATGATACTGGTAACATTTATCCAAAATGTTAAGGGTAAACATACTTTAAGGAGGATTAATCATGCTGCATCAAGAAAGTATTGATGTTTCCATTCCACTATGAAATTTTTTATAATTTTTAGACATAACAAAGTTAATAAAACATAACATTTTATAAGTTTAAATTTTTAATATAATTTTCATGGGAATTTTGAGTTTCTAAAATTTTAATTTCATAAAAAATATCTTTTTTCTATTTATTGAAAAAATGAAAGAAAAAAATAAACATTAGATTATCATCCCATTAGATAAATCCTAAGTATTTTTAGAAAAATCATTTAATAAAATTAAAAAAACATGATTTTATATGGGAGATACTATATAAAAAGGATTTTAATCATCCATATAAACAATTTATTAAGGAATGTTTTTTTTAAAATTATAAATAAGAAAAGTATTCCTTTTTTAGGGTTTTAGGAAATAAACTACAATCATTATTACTCTAATAATTGACATCTTGGTAATGTTTTTTGATATATGAAATATGACATAACCAAAAAAATTAAACCTAATATTTAGATGGAATAGAAAAAGTAGAGCTTATTGTGTCAAAAGCTTTGTCATATGATAAAGTAGGTTTATATTGAATGATTTAAATACCACAAAGTTGTTTAATAAATTCCATCATCCATGATGGATCCTAAGTAATGAATTTGGAATGGGTAAACCTAAAAGAACAATTTTTTTAGAAGAAAGTTGAACAAAAAAATCCAGTAGAATATAAATTAAGGAATATGTAAAACATTTTGTAAAATAAGAGGTTTATTAATGGTAATGGTAACAATATGCACAAATTTTATTTTGGTTCCATTAATAAAATAAATCATACAATTGAAATAAAAACATAGGATTCAAAGGAAGAAAAAAGAGAACATACAAGGCTTTATTTTTTTGTATCAAAAATCCAATTATCCCTATATTAAAAAAATAAGAAACTCAAAGTTGATTCATAAAAAAATTGAAATATGAGAAAGGGTTTATTGTACTATAAAAGGAGATTTATGAATTTAAAAGGTATAAATTCAAAATTATCCATGACCTTGGTGCTATATATATTCAAATTAGATTGAGTTTAAGAAGAACATGTTATTATCTTGGATTAGATGAGATTTGAATAGCATATTCACAAATATTTTCATGGTAAGAGAAAGAGGATTCAATAATATTCTGTCTCATAATATTTTAGAATTTAATTTTAGATTTGAAGGAAAAATTGGAATATTTTCTTCCCTAGTTGTAACTACTCCTAATCTTTGTTGGGGAGATTTTTTAATAAAACCTTTTAGAATATATTTTTTTGATAAATTAAAACACAATAATTTATTTATTATGATACCTTTAAGTACTGTTATGAAATTTTTTGTGTAGAAATAATTCTAGATAAATTAAATTCTATAGAACTAAGTCAACCTACTTTATTTCTAGAGAACCTTGAAGTTACAATGAACTTTATCTTGTTGTAGAGTAGTGTTTTCATGGAAATATGTTGTTTTAATTTAAATATGGTGAACTTATTTTGATTTTTTTGAAGTTACACCTGAATATTATATAATTTCATTATTGGAGTTTGTTATAACTTCTTTTATAAATTCATGTATCTTTTTATAGTAAAATGATTCATGGAAAAGTGATTTAGTTGTTGTGAAGCATTCATCATCTCATTACTAGAGATCCACCAATTTTATTTTTTATGGAATTTTTTTCTAAGAGAGTATGTTTAGTGAGGTTCCTTAGTAAAATATATTAGTTTTTATTGTTGTAATTATTGTTCTTTCGATACATGTTGATTGATGATATTCTGGTGCTAGAATGTTTTATAGTTTCCAAACAATATGTTTGAAAAGGATTAGGGATATAACTTATTAATGATTGTTGGATCAAATTTTGCTCATGTATATAGCTACTTATTGTTGATTGTTAGTGTCAAATGAGTTTTCATTGGGATTTTTCATGACTGGTGGGTTGAAGAGATTCTAAGTGTAGAGTCTATATACTTAGGATTAGGTTTATAGATCCACATATTTCATTGGGTAAAAGAAAAAGGTTCCCATGAGTAGAAAAAAATTGGTAATAATATCATTTAATGAGTATCCATATTTTTATTAAATACTATGTTTATTATTTTTACTTTGTAATTTTTTATATTGGTTAAGTTTTAATTTATGATTGATTTAATTTTTTGATTTGTATTCTGATTTGTACTTGTTGAATTATTATAGATTGTTTTCAGTTATAATTTTATTATTATATGGTTAGATGTTGAACCTAATATTGAATTTTTTATTATTTTTTTCATTTAGTATATAGAGATATGTGTATTTTTTCATGTTCATTAGGCTAAGGACTCTTATTTGTGTTATGCCTTCTTAGTTCAATTTTCCAGCCCTAGGGCTACTGGTGTTGGGATTGGGGTAGAAAATATGTCCTAACTACTAGTCCTGGTGTGTCTTTTCATGTCAATTACCTCCATAAAAATTACTTTTCCTCATTTTAAAAAAATCACTTCATAATTTAATTTAAATAATATCCAAATTTAATACCCTATTTAAAACATTCCATTTCATTTTTAAAATCTTTAAACTAAATAATTCAAGGATCATTTAAAATCAAAAGTATAAATTTTTAAAAAAAATAAATATAAAACATAATATTTGACAAAAACACTAAAACAATAACTCAACACCCATCAATCATCTTATAATCACTTTAAATAAAATGAAACAACATAACATTAACAAACATACCACCATTCCAAAAATTATGTGGACACATCAATAAAAAACTTATTTACATTAAACAAAACCAATTCAAATATGACAAAACATAACTTTATATTAAAAAAAATAGCTTCATAACCTCTATGAACACTAACTGCAATATTGAATAGAAATAAAATAATAATTTTCTATAAAAAAATTAAAACAAATTAATCACATCCCTAAAAACCACCAAATAGTTTTAATTAAAAATACCAAGTTACCTAAGATACAAATTATATATAAATATTAATAATTCAAATAAACCATAAATTCACTGGTATTCATGAAACAACCCAACTAAAATAACAATTTCATAGAAAATAATTTTAACAATACTAGTTTTTTCAAACAAAGATATACATTTTTATCTAATAAAATATAATTTTTTCATAATAAAAGAATAAAATGAAATTAATGAATGAATAATAAATTTGGAAAATTTAAACTAATTACCAAGAAAATGAGCATTTAAACTTGTTACATCAAATATAATTATAAATAAAACACACTAATCTAGAAAAATGAACCAACAATCCCTTTCCAATTAGGTCCCAACTAGAATAATTCATTTAGCATTAGTATTGTGACTTATTTACTAAATTCAATTAAAATAAATGTTTTCCCATTTTACAACATCATAAAATCCATATACTATGTTATGAAGAAAAATACACTTTGCAAACAATATATTTACAAATAACAATACACACAAAGTAATACCTTTAAAGTAATAAATCTTTTAAATCCATTCAATAAAAATTTAACACTCGTGACCTTTGTATAATATCATAATGAACAGTAATAAAATAGAATTCAATTTGTTAATTGTTAAAACCAGTTTATTCGAAAATAATTCCATAAATACAAAATACATTCTATTTCCAATATAACTTCAAAACCCCAATCTCATCACAAAAAAAATATAAAAATATTAAAAAAAACTTTATGCCACAAAATTCTAGTACCATTATTTAAGTCCACCATTTCACCTAAAATTTTGTGAATATCATTGATTTTAAATTTTGAGAAAAAATCTTCATATTTTAAAGTTTAAATTTCAAAAATAATTAAATACTCAATTAATAGGTAATTAATAATATCCATATATCTAAATAAGTCATTTATAGATCAAATGACCAATCCAAATATATTTCATTAATGAAAGACATAAAACATAATAAAATACATAAATATATGTCTCAAAAAAATATATTACTACTAATAACCATCTATAAACGCATTGAATATTTATAAGAGGTATCCAATCATTTAAAATGATTTATGATACATGAATTTAAAAATAACATCAATCATCTAGAAAAATAATTTTCAAGACACCACACCATGCAAAATTAAAATAAAAGATAACCCAAGTAAGGGCTGACGAACAATACTCAATCTTGTACATCCCTAATGATATTATATTATACTATAAAGTGGATTAAAATGCGTAATTATGGGTTTCTTATCATGTTATTACAATCCTACCTACTCATACCACAAACCCAAATGCCTTATCATCCTCTTGAACTATTTTTTAACAGACCATCCATGATACTCTAACTAAATACTTGAACCAAATTTCAAAAAACAAATACACATTCTAGATCACCATTTCTAGAAAATATTTAATTATTTCCAACATATTAATGGGAATTATTGACTATTTTATAATAAATAATGAAAAAAATAAATTATTTCAGTTGTAAATCATACATGGAACATTTATATTTTCGTCTGGACTTGATATATAAAAAATTAATAGTCAAATATGAATAAAACCAAACATGGAAGGAAAATAAAAAAAACATATAGGGATACATACATAATTAAATGAAACAAATAAATGAAAACAAATAAGAGACTATGAAAACAACATATATGACCTAGAATAACTATAATAAAATGAATAAATATATCCATGTGTCACACAAACATCATCCTATGCCACCGCCTCTATATTCTCACATAATATTTAACTTTTAAATATGGGAAACACAATTAAAAACCAAAAAAACAAATTAATAGTGGAAATATATAGGGGTTACAAGGGTGTTTTTGTGTAGGGAGTGATTAGAGAGCTCAATAAGATGCCTCTAAGATTCTAAAAAAAATATTTCAGAAAACAAACCATGATATCCTAGTTTGAAAATAAATATAAGAAATTAATTTTTCATTTTATTAAAGTAAGGATATAAGAAGGGAGGATAAAAATTTTATCTTCCCTTTAAATCTATTAACAAGTGAAAACTCAAATCGTTTAGTCTATAAGTTAAGAAAAAAATACAAGATTTTATAATCTAGTCACTTTTTAAATAAAAGGAAATAAATAAAAGAAACAAGTCATATTTCTAAAATGAATACCTTTAAATTTATAATGAAGGACCCACTTATTTACATTTAAAACATGATTTTATAGAAACATATTTTATCAAAATAAAAATTAATTAGTAAGTGTATGATAAAAATTCTGTAAATATATATATAAATTAAATCACAATAATCAGGGGTAAACTATTTATGTCCGAAAGAGACAATCTTGGATATGACTAGGATGAAATACATATACTAGAAAATGGAATGGTTATATCTATACTTAAACCCAAATTTCCCTCAACTAACATTATTAGGAAACCCTTAATCAGAGTGGAATCAAAAAACAGTATCAAACTCATCCACAAAATTCTCACTTAGCTAGCGAAGGTTTTCTATAAATTTTTCAAGATAATGGTGAGAAAATAATTAAAAATATCATTTCAACTTCACATTTCTTAATGTCACATTTCACCTCTAAACACCCATTAAAGAAACAAACCCATCCACAATAATATCAATCCATGATCAAAATAGAATTCCATTTTTAACAAAATAATATCAAGTGGAATAACATTAAGTGTGTAGGAAAACCACATAATAATCACTTTACCCTATGCTAAATGAGTTATTTTCCTTTAAAAAATAAATAAAATCATGATATTTCTCTTTTATATTTTATAATAAATCAATATATAAAAAAAATTCAATTATTTTTAAGTAACATTCCACTTAATATTTCACTGAACACCATGTGTGGGGTACTTTTGTGAAAATAAAACTTAGACATCCCATGTAAGACCTATTTATATTTGGAATTTAATTTTAAGAGTAATAATTAAGAATCAATAAAAAATAATAATAAACTTTTAATGGAGTTTATATTAAATAAAACATAATTATTAATAATAAAGAACTCATAGATTTGTAAATAATTAGAATTTCATGGAAACATGTTTTAGAAATCAATAAAACCATGATGCCTTTTCCGAATAAGGATAAATCTTGGTTGGAGAAGAATTTTTCACCACCATAAAATCAAATTCACCATTTTTTAGGAACACTAATAAATAATTCCACCCACCATGTTTTTAATAGGGGTAGAGAAAATAGTGAATTGAGGTTAAGAGAGAAAAGGTGGAGACCCAAACCTTGAGATTACACTAAGAGATCATTAGGGAAACACCATAGAAGGGGAGATATTAATGGAAAGAGGAGGGTAATCCCCTCTTCCTATGATTCCCATTAACCTTATCAAAACATGTTATCGAGGGGGGTTGATCCCCATTTTTCATCACAAATCTAATAATAAGAATATTTTTTATTACGTTGAGGAGAGTATAAGGGGTAAATAGAAAAGGAACCAATTCATGTACACAATCATGAGAATTATTGAACTCAAGTCCTCCCAAACCACTACAGGTGTGAAATAACAAGGTTATTTCCCATAAGAAAAATAAAAACCATCAAAAATGAATCTTCATAATTCAGATTCGATTTTCTTCATTGATTTTATAAAGTGGAAGAATATAATAAAACACCAAAAAACTTAGGGATTTGATAATCTGGTGGTTTGTAGAATAAAATTGGATATAGATACTAAAAATGGAGCACATTGGTTGGAATTTTGTTTATTATATAAGTAAAATGTAAAATTGTTTATAAAAAATATTAAGGTTAAATATAATTGAATGATGATTGATCTTTTAGTAACAAGAAAGTATTTATTTTTTATTCCACCATGAAATGTTTAATAGAGTTTTTAAAACAATTTATGAAACATTCCCTTTTCTATGGATAAAGTTTAAATATTTAGTTCATGGGCATAATAGATTTTTAAAATTTTATTTTCCTCAAAAAATTGGTTTTTTGTATTCATGGAAAGAGGGAAACAAAAAAAACAACATTGAATTATTATTGCATGAGACAAACCCAAAGTAGTTTTAGTTCAATTATTTACTAAAATTTAAAAAAAATCATGATTTCCACTGATAAGTGCTATAGAAAAGGGGTTATAATCTTATATATGAATAATTTCCAAAGAAAAGTTTTTCTTTTAATTATAAACAAGAAAGGGATGCCTTTTTTGTTTAGTATTATTAAAGAATTTTAAATCTTTATTACTATGAGAATTAATATCATGATAAATTTTTTTGATATGTAGAACATTTCATAACTAAAACATTGTACCTAAAATTTATAAGGAATAAAAAAATAGATCATGTAGTATCAAAATATTTATCATATGCTAAATAAGTTTGATATTAAATGATTTAAATACCTCCATATTGTTTAATCAATTACATAATTTATAATGAACCCTAAGTAATGCATTCAGAATGGGTAACCTAAAAGAAAAAAAAACTAGTTGAGAAGAAATTTGAACAAATAAAATCAATTTGAATTTAAATTAAGGAATATATAAAACCTTTTGTAAAATGAGATTTTTATTAATGTTGATAGCACCAATATCAAAAACATTAGTTTTGGTAACATTACAAAAATGAAATCATACATTTGAAAAAAAAATATAGGAATCAAAAGAAGATAAAACATAATATACATGGAATTTTTATTTTATGTCTACAATCCAATTGTCCATACTTAAAACAAAAGAAGAAACTTATAGTTGATTCATAACAAAATTAAAAAAAAAAGTAAAGTGGATATTGTACCATAAAATGATATTTATGGATGTAAATGGATTAAATTTAGGATTATCCATGACCTTGGAGCTATATATATTCACAATAGATTGAGTTTAATAACATATTTTTACCTTGGATTGGATGGTATTTGACGATTATATTGAATAAAAAATTCATGGTAAGATAAATAGGTTTCAATGATCTTTTTCTCATAATATTTTACAATTTTATTTAAAATTTCTTGGAAAATTTGGTATATGTTCACACCTGGTAGGAATTATGCCTAACCTTTGTCGTAAATATTTTTTGATAATACGTTTTAGTATCTTTTTTTATGAATCACAACACACTCTTTTATTTATTATGATAACTTTAAGTGTTGTGAAGAATTATATTGTGTATACTTAACTCCATATAGATAAAATTTAAATGAAGTGAATGAAGAAACTTAATTTATATAGAACATTGAAACCATACTAAACTTTATCTATCATTAGAGGAGTTTTTTCATTGAGTTTTATTGTATCAATTAGAAGAAGTTGAACTACTTATGATTCTATTAAAACTGAACCTGAAGAGTATGGAATGTCACTGTTAATGTTTATTATAACTTCTTCTATAAATTAAGGTTTCTTCTTAGAGGAACATGATACATGGAAATGTTATTCAATTATTTTGAATATTTCATCATCTAATTTCTAGAGATCTTTTTATTGTATTTTACATTTTGTTGGGCCTTTCTAGGAGCTTTTGTTTGGTGAGGTTAATCTATAAAAGAACTTGGTTTTGAATATTTTAATTATTTTTCTTATAATCTATAGTAATTAGTGGGATTATGATGCTATAATTTGTTACCATTTCGAAACTCTAAGTTAAAAAAATCTCAAGGATAGAGCATACTATTGATCTGTGGATCGAAGAGGAGCTTGAGGATAGAGCTTCTTGGTGCTGATCATGGTGTCAAAGAGATTTCTAGTGAGTTTTTTTCTTAGAACTGGTGTGTTGAAGATATTTTGAGTGTGTATTTTGGATAATTAAGATCAAGATTATAGATCCTTATACTGCTTTTGCTAAAGGAAAAGAGTTCTCTTGACCAGAACTAAATTGGTAATAATATACTTTAAAAAGTATCCACATTTTTATTTAATACCATGTGGATTCTTTTTATTTTGTAATTTTTATAACAATTAAGTTTTAACATCTGATTTATTTACTTTATTATTGTGCATTTCTATTTTTTGTATTTTGGTTTATTTAGAAATTGTATCTTCCGATCATGTGGATATTTATGAAGTAAAATTTTGATGGTCAGCTTTATGACTACAGTTCACCACCCCTATTGTTAATATTTTATTACTTTATTGGGACAATATTTTATATCATATCTTGTCTGTTCATTTTATCAAAAATTTATTATATTTTCTAACACTAATTTATAGAAGTGAGTAGATTTTTTTGTTCATTTTATGGAAGGGATACCTATTGGAACTATCTAGAATCTTAATAAAAGTTAATCACATATTTTTGATAGGGAGAATTATGAATATTAGGGTCATCAAATAAGGACCTTTGTGATAAGTAACATATTGGATCATTTTTTTAATAATGATATAAAATAATAATATTCTTGATAAATAAATTTATAAGTTTACTTATGAAGAAAATATGAGTATTAGGATAACTAGAAAGTCAAGAACATAAAATTTTATCCAATAGCCATAAGCTTTTATAGTCATATTTTATCATGTGAAACTATAATTTGGATTTGGAAAATTTAGTAAATAATCATTTAGGGACTTAAATGTTCTTGAGACAAAAAGGGTGATATTATGAGTATGTTATCAATATTTGTATTTCTTTTTATGAGATTCAGTTTCTAGAAAGCATAAACATTTTATGAGTACTGTTAATGGCCTATAGTTTCTTGGGGAAAAATAAATCATGGATAATTAATTAGTTAAGAAAATTATTGATAATTTATTTAAGTAATGAGAATACAAGAGAACAATTATTGATAAAATGAAACATATGATGAAAATTAATCTTGATGATTTAATCATAACTCTCATGAAGAATGAGATTATAATAAATATATTTATTGAGAAAGTAGAAGAGGAAGAATGGGGTATCTTTTGCTTCAGTTTCTCTTGCTTTAAATTCTATTTCTTTAAATTTTATAGTTAATATTTATATAATGAATTCATCAATGAATAAGTATAAATATTCATATAGTGTTAGGAATATTGAATCTAGTGGAGGTTAATTTTCCCATCTTCTAAGAAGGACAAATAAGATTATCGAAAATATTAAATTCTGGTATGATCATTAAAAATATAAAAATGATAAATTTGAGAAGAAATAAAGTTCAAATATTATCTATTATGAATGTAAAAACATAGTCACATAATACTAGATTGTTTTAAATTAAATAGAAAATAAAATATTTTAATATTTCTTGTAAATGAAAATTTAAGTAAAGATTAAAGGTTTGGGAAACTAAGATTATCATCAAAGGATCTGAAACTTTTAATTGTTCATCAGAAGATAGAGTTATTTTTCCTAAGATAATTGGATTTTATAATAAATTTCCATGGTATAAAAAGTGTTTCATGGAAAAGGTAGTAGTTGAATCTCTTGTAAATTTGGATTTATATTCCAATTACTCGTATACTTTGGGTGATGACAATAATTATACCTCATTGGTTGATTATGATGATATTTCACCATTTGAATAAATATATAGGTGTGTGACTTATATGGAAAACAAAAATAACAAGTTGAAAAAAATACTATGATCGGGATATGGTGCACCTTAATAAAGCTAATTATATAATTTATAAGATTAATTCTGATACTTAGAAAAATTTATATAAATAATATGTTAATTAAAATTTTAGTTCAAATTTTGATGATCTGAATTTAATTATGAAATTAAACCATTAGTCTAATTTTAATTCTGGTAGGAATAACTTAAAAAAATTATAGAAATTTGAAACCCTCTATAACATTTTATAGGTTTTTTTACTATACAAATGTTATATTTCTAGTTTAACTTTTTTATTTTGAAAATTGCACCTTTTCTCTAAGTATCAAAGAATAGGTTACTGGAAGAGCTCATGTTCTCTAAAAAGGGTTCAATCATTCATATTTCATCGTAATTTAATTTCTAAAGTTCTAATATCTATTCAACACTATAGGGTTCAATAGATGTGGATTCTTAAGTTTATATTTTCAAAAATTTATGGACCCAATAAAGTTTGGGTTTCCAAGATATTATTCCCATTAATTTGAAGAAGAAAAGCTAAGTATCAGAAGTCAAATCACTTAGTACATGGATAGTGACAATTCTTAGTATATTAAAGGAAAAAAATTACAAATTCCAAAACTTACAACGATTTAATGGCGGTCATTTTATATTTGGATAAACGCATATATGGATTATTAGAATAAGTTGTTTTATTTTTCTTTGTAAAAATTTTATTTTGACTGTTCTTTTTTTAGGACATAAGAATAAATTTATCATTGGAAGTTATTTATGGGATGAATGTTACTCTGGGAACATTGGTTGTGATAAATATACTATTAAAAGTTAAAAAAGAGTGTGCATGTCATCTGTCAGTAAGAATGATAAGGTTTACACCATAGACCTAGAAGACCTTAGATGTTAGAACTTACCTTTACATTGTTTGATTGAGGATATGTCTTGGATTTTTCATAGGTGGTTAGGGAACTTCAATGCTTGGACCTTAGCTAAGCTTCTTAAGAGAGGTCTTGTGATGGAGTAATTGGGACTTAAGTTTAACTCTAACAAATTATGAGATACTTTCCAATTTAGAAAGTAAAAAA
Source organism: Viscum album (assembly GCA_963277665.1). NCBI lineage: Eukaryota > Viridiplantae > Streptophyta > Magnoliopsida > Santalales > Viscaceae > Viscum > Viscum album. The sequence continues at coordinate 792,425,175 of OY728166.1, forward strand.
AGTAGTATTTATACCTACAAGTGAAGTATAAAATTCCGTAGTAATATATTTACTATACATGTACCTTTTTAGACTAATAAAAACTATGATTATTGAATGAAAACACTATATTTATAGCTTAGTTGATGATTATACTAGGTTCACTTTGGTTTATTTTGTTACTCTTTTGTCAAAAACACTCTTTTATTTTAAAATGTTTTGTAATTTTTTTCAAAATGAGAAAAACCTACCCATGATTACTATCTAGAGTGATCATGGAGGTGAATTTGTAAATTATGATTTTCAAAAAAATTAGTGAAAAAAATTTACTCATTATTTCTCATCACCTTGAACTCCATAACAAAACAATGTGGTTGAATGAAGGAATGGGACCTTTAAATAAAATACCCAATCCTTACTATGTGAATACTCAGTATCTAAAATTTTTTGGGTTAAACCTATGAATATTTTATTTTATACTATGAATCATGTTTTCCTATATCCTTTTTAAATAAAACTCTTTATGAGTTGTGTAATAGAAAAAAACAAAACCTTATTACATTAAAGTCTTCAAATGTAAAGTGTTTATTCTAGATACTAAAGAAAATATTCATAAATTAGATCCAAAGGATAAGGAATATATTTTTCTTGTTTACTCAACAAATAGTAAGTATTATTGTATTTTCACAAAATGGAAAAATAAAATATAAGAAATGGTACATATAAAGTTTGATGAGACCATACCTTATGTGTTTTTAAAGCATTTGAAAATTATCCTTCCTGATAGAATTTTTTAACTTCCTTATACTTTATTACCTGAAGATAAACCAAAACCACTAGTAGTTACTCATTTATAAGTTAGTCTAATAGAACATTCATGTATGGAAGCTTAAATAATGGAATTTACCCATATATTAGTTGATTAATAATCATTTTTTACCAAGAAACCATTCAAACCTAAGGAATTGTCACATTGATACTATCATTTGTGATGTATATTAGTCAGTAATAAGAAAACGCTCTCTAGAAAATTAAATTAATCATCTTACATTATTATCTCAATTCAAACATAAAATGGAATATTATTCATTGGGAGATAAAATTTGAATAAGTTCCATGAAAAAAGAGCTTAATCGGTTTTAAGGGACAAAATTGGACCTTGGTTGAGTGAATGGAGGACCTTCTAGTTATATGAGAAAATTTTCTATTCTAAAATAAGTGTGATGTGAATTAAATAATAATTAAAAATAAGGCTGTATATATTACTAAGGGTTACATCAAGGAAGAAGAAACTGATTATATAGAGGCTTTTTCTCCAGCATCTAGACTCTAATTAATCTAAATATTACCATCCTTTATAACACATATGAACCTTACTCTATTAAAAATGAAAATTTAGAGTGAATTCATTAATATATATGTTAGTATGATGTTTTTGTTTAAAAAAACCCTATTTTTTAAAGATGTTATGTAATTCCCAGACCCTAGTTACCCAGAGTCAGAGCATTATTAAATAAAATTGGCATGATCACAAGAGATCAAGTCTTGAAAGACTTATTAGTTTAGTAGCCTTGGAGTACTAGATACGTACATAAGTTTTACATTACATCACGAAATAAAGAAAAAAACATTGTGTCCCCTTTTAACACACTCATATCCTTCGGAATATCCCTACAGGTTAGTCATAATATACTTCTTCACATCCTATGAAAAATAAAACATAAGAAAGGGGTGAGATCAGATTCTCAGTAGGGATAACAATATTGGGAAAACTATCATAAATAAGAATAAACATTTAAGTAAATGTATAAGACTAAAACACAAGCCTTTTAAACTTAAAATTCATCATAATATGGAAAAGATAAATCAAATAATTCCATTTAATTATTCACATGGATATTCTACTAGTCAAAAAATCATATGTAATATCAATCGCTAATTTCATAATTATGGAATGTATAATTTCAGACATCCTAACCACATAGTCAAGGCCTCGTTCCAAGACTACAAATAAGATTTTGTCAAGGCCTTTTACCAAGACACTAGTTTGTCTCATGAGACCTACCAATGCATCAAGGAGCTATAGCGGGCTCTACCCATCACTTACTAAGTCCAATGCATTCCTCATATGAAAATTTTGAAACATAATCTAAACATTTGTATTATAACTATCATACAAAATGTAAATATTTTAGACACAAACCATGAATGGTTTAAAAATAGCACATCCACAGTCAAACATAACTAATTCAATACAGTGTGGAAGATTTTATTATAATAAGTCATCCTTAATTAATAATATTTAAGTATAATTACATAGATTAAAATAATGAGTAAAACTATTTGAGAGAAATGTCTTTTTTTTTGAAAACATTTAAAAGTATCACTATTAATCAAGAAGCTGTTAAAAATAAATTTTTGAATAAAATTTTCTCATACCACTCTAAAACTTTTAAAATTAATTTTAATTTTAAAACATTCATGTACATATAAATAAATCCTTAAAACTTTTTTTAAAATATGTATATCAATGAGAAGGGTTTAGAAGAATAAATATTTAAAACATTTAAAATGATATTTTAGTTAGAGTTCATTACCAAATGAGAGATGCATGAATATAGATAATTGAGATAATAAAAATTTTATAATATCATGAGAATAAATGGATTCATGATATACTATGTCAAAGTACAGTATGTACACCATAAAAAGTGAACTGGCGCATAATAACAAAGAAGTCTCAATGAAATGTAAATTGAGATGAAATCCATTATAAAGATTGTATCCTTAGGTTAAGGATAAATAAATGACACGATTATTTGTTATAAATATAAATATACTCAATGTGATAGGATATCCAGTGTAAATCAATCATAGTACATTCACACATATTCTTGTAAAAACAACACCAATGAATTGGATGTTTAACTCAATGAATGGAAATTGAGTTAAGATTACTCTTATAAAGTTCATATCGATGACTTGAGAATTTATAAATGGACTGATTATGTTTATCAAAATTATATCCACACAAAGGGTAGTAGAAATTAATATATAAATAAATAAATAGTTATTTCACACATAATGTTGTAGTAGAATAATCAATGAAGTTTGCATAAAACCTAATGAGTGGAAATTGAAATTAGAAATTCTATTACTGATTTGGTAACTTAAAAAACATATACCCCATGAAATAAGTATCATAAAATGACGATTTAAATACCCATAAATTAAATTATATTACACAAATAATACAATCATGGGCAGTACATACCCTACACAAAAGGTAATAGTGGCAATATGGCATGAATCTCACAGGAAAAAGAAGTGATATGAAAACCCCTTACCTGGTACTTTTTCTTAATAGAGGGTGGGTTAACCTCCTATATAATGGTAAAATAATTGTTATTAAATTATACAAGAACCACATACATAAATATGATATCATATATAATCTTCTAATATTGCTTTGTTAATGATATTTTTGTAGTATCATTGTTTTGGGTGTTAACTGATTCGTTTTCCTTTATATGTTTTGTTAATTAAGTCATGTTTGTTATGGATAGGATGTATTTTATTCATATATAGAATGATATTAAGTTGTTAAATATTATTTTTAGTCATCAAATGAAAATTATTCTTAAATTGATACGATGGGGAACGAATCTCATCGCATCGTGGAGAAGGTAAGTCGTACGTACTCACGAGTGACAATATCATTCTATTAGTGGTGAAATCGTATGTAATTGGATGATATATTATATATACAGAATAATTAACATGTTATATTTATTATTTACATCATTTATTATCATTATTTTATCCATCCAAATAATGAAGTGTTGAATAACAAACTACACCATGACGTGGAGACGGTAAGTCGTACGTACACATGTATGGTGACTTTGTCATTCATAAGATGAATAGAATAATGAAAATTTTAATACCATATTTATAATAACATAATAGTATTCAAAAGGTATTGGATCTATTATTTTTTTATGGAAACAATAATGAAAGATAAACTGGAAGAAGAAAAGAACTTTGAAAAAGGTGATGAAATTATTACCTTTTTTTCGAGTGCTTCCTTTTGATTAAATCAAAAGGGATTATTAGGTTGGATTTATGATAAAATTAAGGCATATAGGTTCAGGTTATGGTAGTTTTGAGGATATTTGATCATGTTTTTGATGATCCAAATAGCTTTGGAGGTGTGATTTTGAGAGAAGGTGAAGTACCCTTTTATAAGAGAGGTGGGGGTCACTTTAGGAAAATACTGAAATATTATTTTATTATAAAATCATTTTCGGTTTATAATAGCTAAAAATAAAATTATTTCTAGGATAAGGTGGGTATGGGTCTAAATAATCTCAACCAATAGGTTTTAGGAAAGTTTATCTCACCATATTGACCTTATCTTTTAGATTTAATTCTTTGTTAAATAATTTAACTTTTACTATGTCTTCTTGTATTTTTATATTGCATGGTTAATAAACTAACTATAAAATTCCAAGAGAACCTCAAATGGTTAATTAATTACATATATATCATTATATAAGTCCTTTAGCCAAAACTTATATTTTTGGAAATATTATATTATTTAATAACATAGTATTTGTTTTAAATACTCATTTATGTCAATTTTGACACTATTTAGTATTTGGTTTTTTTTAAAGTAAAAATAACTTTATTAATTAGAAAAAAATACATTAAATCAACCCTAAAATGTCATATTAACCTATAAAATTATTTTAATGCATCAAAAGCCTCAATTTAAATTTATTTTGATATTTATAATATCAATTATTTTAATATTTCATTAATAAGGTAATTACTCCGTCACCATTGTGTCATAAATAAATTTAATTATTTAATATATAAAAATTATAAATAAAATACCCTGATGTATGAAATATTTTTATATTTCTAATGAATATTTATAATCTAATTTATCTTATGTATAACCCTATATTAAAAATATTTTAGTCATTAAACTTTGAATTTAACACTTTTAACTCTTCTTTAAATAAAATAATAATAAATGTCCTAATATAATCCAAGTGGATCAAAAGGATCCTATTTTTTCATAAGGTTTATTTTGGTCGAAATAAACATATCCAATATAATTATTACATGTGTTAGGGTAATTATAATATCATTTTTACCTTTAAGTACCCTATTTACTTTTAACCCTGGTAAATAAAATTAAAAAGTTACTACTCACCAAAAATTATTTTCATCCTATTAAAACACATTTTACTTACTTATGTCAACTATTTCTCTCAGAGTTTTTAAATTCAATTCATAAAAGTGGTAAAATTGTGTTTTTCTCAAATTTGAAAATGTGCCTAGAAGGTGAGTAAAAGACGATGAAAAGTTCAATAAAATTTTATATATCTAATATAATTATAAAATGAATTAAATTAAAATAGTATAGGTATTATGTATCTATTTTGAATTTAAAATAAATTTAAATTAAAAAAAATTATTTAAATAAAAATTTGGCTTTAAACAATAATGTAGTGTTTTTCACTATTCATCAAAAATTGAAAGTTTTTAGAAAAATACCAAATATTAACCCATAGCTAATTTTGATATTACAAATTCAAAAATAATGTCTATTTTACCAAATTCAAAACATAAAAGTTTTATTAATTAATTTTCAAAAAATATTCCCATTATCGAAACCAGAAAGCGGGTTTATGAGAAATAAACACTATCAAAAGATTGATATGTGTTTATGTCCAATTTAAATGTAAAATTACTTCCAATGAAAAATATTGGATTAAATGATAAAAATATAAAATAATTATACTTAAAAACAATTCAAATTTATAATTTAACACTATAAATTATTTTGATTAAAAAATTTGTTTTCAATTAAAATTTAGTATTTTCACTATTCCTTAAAATATGAAAGTTATCGGAAAGGCACCAAAAATTTATCCAAACTAAATTTTTATGTACCTCTTCAAAAGAATAAGCTTATTTTGTCAAATTGAACATATAAGTGTCAAATATTGGATTTAAAAAGTATTTTCCATTAAAAGGTGGTAAAATTGCACTCTTTAAAAAATACTTCTTTTATTTAAAAAATTGAATTTGTTCTTATATTATATTTAAGAAATACATAATGTGGATGTTAAAATTATATGGAGTATATAAAAATCAAAATACAGTTAATACTATTTATAACCTTTTTTTTATGGCTAGTTTGGTAAGTCATGGTGCGCTCGAACTCGGTGTTGCGTGTAGCATAAGCTATTGAATTACATTAAGGATAATAATTTACTACGAAATCTTGGGGTGTTACGTGTTAATTGTCCATAAAATGTGTTTGAACTTACCAAATCACTCTATGGTGTTAAATAATATATGAGGTCCTGATAAGATCAATTATTTGGATTTTTACTTTAAAATGATTTTGTTAAAGGATTAATTGGTCAAACTCTTTTTATTAAAAATAAATAAGGAAGTTATCATTGTGAAAATTTATTTCAATGGAATTATCTTTTTTTAACTCAAAAATATATCATAAATAGTTTTTAATATCTTATGAAATGTGAATTTGAGATGAGTATAATGTGTAAAATAAATTACTTATTTGGTTTTGAAATAACTCATAGACTAGAAGGAACCATCTTATCTCAGCATAAGTATATTGGAGATATACTCATATAATTTTGTTTTTGAAAATTATTATAGTATAATTACTCTTATAGTAACATCAAATAATCTATATATTGATTAATTTAGAAAACTTGTTGATAAAAATATTTTTAGATATATGGTTATAATTTTACTTTACCTAGTGTCTAATTGACTTGATATTATGTACATTGTGTACCTATGTTCAATATTCTAAGAAAGTTAAATGTTTTCAACCTAGGATACCTTAATAGGGGATAGGTGAATCCACATGTCAAATTTATCTTTTTGATTCTTTAGGATATTGTCCACACATTGGTAGGAACATGTTAAACCTTTTTCATTTAATCACACATTTAAAAAGACCATATATGCATGAATTAAAATGTAGAGCACAAAAAATTTTACCCGGTTCACCACAAAGGTATCGTTCAAGGAGAATATTCAAAAAATGTGTTAGTTATTCTAGAATCCATTATGTTTCACTATTTTTCAGGGACTGAATTATTTTGACCATGGTCGCTCTATGACAAGCACGCTTACTTTTAAAAAAAATAGTGACAGTGAACTCCCTCCCACGGATCACCTATGATGACTCCTCCTTACTCACAACATTGGATGAAGACATCCTCATTTTAATGACTTGAAGGTCTCCTCTATATTAATCTGGAGATATGATTTAATTTACATCACATTAGCTTAAATTTCATGCTCCAATGATCTATATAATCTTTAAAAAAATACCCACTTCTGTTCTTCAAGTGAAAAATACATACCTGAATTTTCCTTATGTGACGTAACCATATAAAACAATTTTTATCGCATACTCTACCTTATGGATTATCCTTCTCAAACTAAGAGGTGAACCTTGTAAATTATTTTTTTTCTATGGTTTTGTATGTTTATATGTGTATATAAGAACAAAAGAGAGAAATAGAGAATGTGAGAATCAATTCACCTTGACCAGTAAAAGAGGTTTAAAGACAAATGAATAAAAATATAAATGTGTTACTGATACCTCAAACCACCACCTCAATTCCAATAATATCCAATCTTAGATCATATAATTGGAATTAGAGAGAGATTCACCTCTTTTTTATTCTTAATCTTAATTTTTTCTCTTTTTATGATTTAACATTCTTTCTTGAATTATAATAAAGTGAAGTTTTCGAGAAGAAATTCCTGTTTCTAATTAGAATTTAGTTTTCACCAAGAATTTTAGAAATAGGAAAAATAAATAGAAGAAGATGAAGAATAATAATTTTCCACACTCATCAATATAGGAATAAGTTTCAATTTCTCCATTAAAGGAAGTCAAATCTTTCTTGGAAGGAGAAAAACTTATGGTTTGATATACCACAAAAGATTTAGACAAAATTTCTACCACAAAGGGATCAAGGAATTCATGTGATCCAAAGGTATGTGAAAATATGGTTTAAACTATCCCCAATAATAATAATCAAGTGAGCCAGATCATATGTCAATAAATTTATGTATTAACGATATTTGTTTTATTATTTTCCCTAAGAAATAATTACTTTTATTTTTGTGATTTATAAAATCCAACGGGAAGAGATCACTCAATATGAAGTTGTGGAAGCTAACTTGTAGAAGGATTTTAAAAAATGTGACCTTACTTTCATTAATCTCATGAAATAGGTTACTCTCAAATAATATGTGTATGAGGATATTATGTTGAGATGCTCCAAATTTTAAGAAGAGTGGATCATAAAATCCAAGAGAAGGATGATTCCACTAAAGAGTTTCAGAAGATCCATGAATTTAATGAAAATTTGAAAAATATCACTGATGTTAAGAATACTCAATTGGATATCAAATCCAAGAGGATCAAAAAACATGACTCACAACTATAAGAAAAGGTTGTATTGTATAAAGTGGATGTTAAAATATGAGTAAGGACTGTGAAGATAGAAAGAAATTTACTGAAGATAAAAAGAATTCCCTCGATATGATATGTCTTGTATTTGAAATAAAATTTTCTAATATTGAAAAGAATCATATTGAGACTTCACAAATAAATAAGTATGAAGTTTTTGTTACACAGTGTTATTTGGGGGATTTTTTTTGACAAAATATCTCAATCATATGGAAAGAAAATCATTACATCACTTGATGATTTTTCTCAAGAAGCTGTGAAGAAAGTGGTATCATCTGTAGCTTTTTTGTAATAATTTATCTAGATATGTGGTTTTTAATAATATAGAATTAAAATAAAATTATACAAAAGTATGGATGAAGAAAAATATAAAGTCACCTATCACCATATCCATGTTGGATAAAATAATAATTCTGGAAGTCAGTTCCCCAAGAAGAGCACAACAGGTTGTGAAGAAGGCCTAAAAATAACATTCTCATTATGCAATAAATTTTAGACAACATTAAATTAATACAATAATATCATGGTTTGTGGGAATTTATTGATGCTACAATATATTATAATATTGCTATAATCCCTTAAATTTTAATGAACAAAGGAATCCTATGTCATGGAGGATTAATCCAGATTAGAAGAAGAAACATTCTCAAAACAACAAAAATACATCTATATTAAATAGATTTGATGTACTCAAAGATCTATATGATGTTAGTAGAATTTGTGGTCATAATAATGATTAATTATCATCTTAGTATGTATTAAATAAAAATAATTATATAATACTATAAGGTAAGAAAAAATTTCCTTCTATGTAAAAGAAATTGAAGGGAGCTATAAATCTCAATACTCCCAAGAAAACTTCCAAGAAGGTTATTGAATTATTCTTGGGTAGTAAAATCAAAATTTTCAAGGAGATTACTATATCAAAAAGAACTAATGTGAGTAAAGGGACTAATAATAATACATTTATACAATCCAAACTTTTCATAAATTCATATAATGATATTTTAGTATTCTAGCCAGAATATTTGAAGAGGGTAAGAAAAATGGGAGAAGCATTGGAGAAATCTAGAGCTAAAGGTAAAAAAAGAATTATCCTCATTAATAAGTTGAATTTAATGATATATTTTCAATACAATAAAACCCTAAAGTTAAAGAAAAATTTCTATGCGATATATGAAATAAATATGGATACAATAAAAGAGTATGTTTAACCACACTTCTAGTATAAGAAGAATCCCTGGAGGGAATGAACACTCCATCAAGAAATGCATGTGATTTAATGGATAAAGAGATAAAAACTATAGCACTTAAATAAATGGAAGGTATTATAATATCCATGATACCAAATTCCAAGTAAGATTGCAAAAATAGATTATTAATCATGAATAATGGAGAAAATGGATCAAATTGGTTGAGAAAAGTTAAACCATGTTATTCACATTGAGGATCCAGGAGATCTACCTTATTTTATAATATATTTTATGAATTTTATTTTCACTTAAAATGTGGGAAATTAAATGTGATGCAAGGTATTAGGGGGTTAAAATTATAAGTTAATAAGGTGATGTCAATATTGTACAACAAGAATATGAAGATTCCATCCTAGAGTGATATATCTATTATCAAGAGTATGCATCAAAAAAATGATCATCCTCAGAGAAGATGTGGAAGTTGTAAAATCTAGAAAGCCGCATAAAAGAATCCATTTTTTGTATTCTTCATATTGGAATATCTTGAAATCCATACTTAAATATATTAACCAATATGAATATAATGACGATTTTTATCCTTTAAGGGGATACAATTGAAGAAGGATGAATAATTTTCTAAAAAATATTGTCTCATACAAATATAAACATTCTAGAAGGTCATTTACTATAAATGTAATTGAATTTTCATGTATTCATTATCAATAATCCTTAATAAACCAAATAATATTCTAATTCAAAGGGGGGGAATTATTTTTATCAATGACATAAAAAATAGAAGGGTGAAGAAGTGTCCTGACTGTTTGAAAATCCTATAATTTTTTCTAGAATGATTTTAACCTATTTTTTGAAGTGAATAAAGAAGTTTCATGTTGATATTTATCCTAAAAATATATTAAAATTAGTATGTATCATAATTATTAGACCAAAATAAATTTATAAAGTCCTTCAAGAATATTGTGGGTTCTCATTTCATATGGTATCATTTTTTTGACCACTTTGTTATCTACATCAAACACTATTTTGTTCTACATTGATCATCACTCAAGTATACTTGTATTAGAATGGTTTATGGGGATTTTATAAGTGTTAATTAATACAAATTTTCTTAAGTACTATGTATTTTTTGTCAATAAGGGGGTGAGATAAGTGAAATTAATGGTTGATTATAAGAAAGGGGGATAGAATGCATGATACATATTTATATATAATTTTTATTTGGGTATTGACTAAAAAATAAAATGGTGATATTATTGAGTCCACTTTGTGGAAGTTGTTTTTATTTTAAAAGTAATGTCAATATGTTGAATAAGTTACTGAAATTGTTGGAGGTTTTGGGATAAACCAAGCATATTGAATAATTATTATTATTATTTATTGAAGATGTATTGATTATGAATGCTGAAAACACCAATCTTGGAGTTGAAGAAAACTCCATGTATTTTTTCACTTTATTGGTTTCCTGTTGATTACATTACATATATATTAGAAGTTCGTATTGAATTATTTCAGGTTAGGGAAGAAGAGATAAGTTCAGATGATGTAAGGAGGTGTTACCACTGGGGTACTACTTCTAGGTGCCACTACTGAAGTGTTATCGGCAAGGTACTACTGTCAGGTGCCACTACCAGGTGCTACCTCTAGGTTCCACCACCAGGTACCACCTCCAGGTTCCACTGCTAGGTGCCACCACCATGTGTCATCTCTAGGTGCCACTATCATGTGGTATCATCAGGTGCCACCACTATATTTATACTACTAGGGTGATATTGTCATAGTGATACCATCAAGGTGCTACTACCAGTGTGATACCATTATTATGTGACCACTTAATGAAAAATAGAGCATCTATAGGTCGCATGGTATTTGGTGCTACAATGAAAATAAAATCCAGTGTTTCAAATTAAAGAATTGTTCTAAGGATTAAATATCATGATATGTAATATCATTATTCTTTAAAAAAATCAGTTGACCAAAGATATATGGAATTAGTGAGAAGATGGTTCCAGTATAATTATTCTAGTTAATTGAAGTAAGGATTAAGGGGAAAATATGTGTTGTGCACATTCGTTTTCACATAATAACAAAGGATGATTAGTCGATTCATATGTCAAGTTATCCTTCATAATGAGGTATTAAAAACCTTTTCTGTGGATTTATAAGAGATTTAACAACTATGTCCACCTATTCTCTAGAATCCAATAAAGATAATATTTGAACATGATGTATGCTTGAGGGAGATCGAAATTTCAATGAACGTATGCAGTTACACTTATATACATGAAGATAAAAGGAGAAAATAAGATGAAATTAATAATTTCACATCCATCATCCATCAATCTATTCACTTTATAAGATGTGTGCACCATTATATATGGTTAAATTAAGATCTTATGTAACTTATTGAGTGTGTAGAAGAAATAAAATAGAGGATGTGTGAATTTATATAGGACACACCAAAGAATATGTATGATGTAAGAATATATATAGACATGGTATATGGATTTTTCTTGGACAGTTAATGATGATGTAAATGATGTGATTATTGAAAACTGCATGAAGAAACTAGAGGAAGAACACTCAAGTTATTGGGGTACTTAAATGAGAAGGTTATGGAAAAATAAAATCATGATGATGAAATTAATCTAATATTTCATTGAAGAATATCACTTTATTTAGATTATTATTCATATATAATTGATGAAGCATAATTATATGATATTATACAAACCTAGAATTAATGTGATAGTGATTCGGGTTTCATTCTGACTGAATTGAAATAAATAATAACTACTTATGATTTCATCCATTTATAAAGAAGAAATCAGGGTGTAAAATAAGAAAGATAAAGTGAAGGATAAATTGAGACTATTGTTATTATTTTGATTACCATATACATATATATTGTAGATTTTTGAATAATTTGTTTATTTTGTGAGTTGTTATTTCTAGTCTGATACTGGATCTATAGGAAATGTAGGTTGATATTGAAGATGAATATAAAGATCTAAAATCTTATTATTTAGAAATATTATAAATAGTAAAAGAAATAAAAATAGATCCATTTTAGTCTTTTATAAAATAAATAAGAAATATAAAATAATAGATAAGAGAAGAATATATATATATATACTTTTTTAACAGGAAGAATAATAAGTAAGAGAAGAATTGGATGAGTTGGCCATAAAATTCACAAAGAAAATAAGTGATTCAAGCAGTCCTATTTTCAAAAAAATAATAAGAAGAAAATAAGAAGTGATAAGTGAAATAAGAAGTAGTATTAGAATATTATTTTTTTATTATAAATAAAAGAATAAAAGTTTGTGAGTAGTGTTGTACATATAAATAATAAGAAACGACATGACACTATGAAAGGGAAGAAGAAGGAGGAAATAAGACAGCATTCTATACTACTGATATAACATATGATTGTTTCTCCTATATTTAATTATAAAGGTGTGGGATGTACCTAATTGTGGGATATATCAAACAAGTGTGTGGTGCACATGCTTTATGTTGTTAAGATACAATAGTGTAATGATCATGGGGTTTTACTAGTGGGATTTTTTACCACTGTTTTTTAAGGATTTCTCCAAGGATTATCCTTCTCATACATAGATGAGAACCCTGTAAATTATTTTTTCCCTTTGGGTGTGTTTGTTTTGATTTTGAATAAGAAAAAAAGAGATAAATAGAGAACATGAGAATCAATTCACCATAACTAGTGAAAGAGGTTTTAAGAAAAATGGATAAAAATATAAATTGGTTTAAAAATGACCTACATTGATACAACACTACCCCCTCAGTATAAATCATAACCCTCATTAGATCTTAAAAAAATTCACTATAAAACACCAACACAGATCACCTTGGTTCAAACATGAAGGAATCCCATATCAAATTAGTTAATCATATTTTCTACTACCATAAAGGATCCTTTGAACATGAATTATTTTATTCTTATAAAAATTAGATAATTCTTAAGAGTCACTCAGATGTTGATTTTGGAGGTTATATATTGGATAGGAAGAGTTTTTTTAGAAATTTTCATTTTATAAGTGAATATTTAGTTTTATGGTATAATAATAAGAAATAATGGATTTCACTATCCACTTCTGAAGATGCAGATATGGAAGTTGGATTTTTTTGTGCCCTAGTGTTTCAGATGCAACACACACTTGAAAATTTTGGTTTTAGTTTCAATCAAAATATAATTATTTTCGATATATAAAGTGTTATTTTCTTAACTAGAAACTTTGAATATCACTCATGTGCGAAGTGAATAGACATAAGACATTATTTCCTTCAATATCACACATAAAAAAGAATATAGTTTTATTAAGTTTATCATAACATAGGTTAAACTTTCCAATACTTTCACTAATCCTCAAAATTCTAATATATTTGAATATATCAAACAAATTTTTTTAGGATTAGTATTTAGTGATAACCATCCACATTTTGTTTCATCATTTACTAACATTGAAAAAATCCTCCAAAAAGGGTGAATACATTTCATATATATATATTTAATTGTGTTAAATTTTTATATACAAATTTTATACATTTCTGAAAATATAATAAAAATTTATGAGTTGAATCCTTTAATCATTCATCGAAACTACACCTACATAATTTTTCTTATCCAGTGAATTTCACTATAATTAGACTTTAAAAAGGTAATTTTCACTTTAAATATTTTAATCATATTATTTTTTGATATTATTATTATGTATGAACATTAAATTGAATTTTATTTTCATACATAAAAAATTCATTATTAACTGAATTCTCTATTTAATTTTTGTTTCCATTTTTCATTCTTCAAACATTATATTTTAATTTAAAACCTGAAACAAGGGGAATTTATTGGTTTTTTTAACCTTTATATATTGATACTTACATTATAAAATTTTCCACATAAGTTAAGAAGATATTTTCAATATAATATCTTGAACAATATTCATCAAAATAATACAATTCTTTGGTATCATAAGGTAACTTTGGGGAGAGAATTTGGTTTTTACATTTAAAGTTTTAAATTATTTTTCTTATATTATTTTTATCAAATTAATACCAAAAGGTAAATAGTGGTTTTTATATTCATTATGTTTTATTAATAAATAGGGAGATATTTAATCAAGGGTTACTTACATTCATTATATGACTAATCAAAAAGGATACTTACTTTCATTGAATATCCAAATTAAATCCATCAGAAATCACAAAAGGAGAGTGTTTCTTAACTTTTCATTTCTTTTGTTTTCTTTTTTTATTTTATTTTTTTTAATCCCAAAGGGGGATAAACTTGAAAATTTATTAAAGAAGAATTTTTTTTATTTTGGGATGTTTTAGAAAAAGAGAATTTGTTTGGGAGAGAAGAATCCAATAAGAAGAGAAGCATATTTCAGAATTTTTAACTTCCAATACAACTTTCAAAGGGGTATCAATATTCACAAATATTTATAGGGAGTTATTTTAGTTTCACATGTTTCATAGAATCCTTTTACTTTAATTATCAAAAAAATACTATTTTTGAGTTTACTTGAGGTTATTAAAGTAGTTATTATTTGTTTTTTTTTCTGTGATTATCAAAAATAGAGAGATTTAGTGGAGATTATTTAATAGTATCTTCTGAACTATTTTGTTTTGATTTATCACAAAAAACACCACAATTTCCTATGTTAACATTAAGATTTTATGAGTCCTTTGTTATACATAATTAACATCTAATAAATTAAATTCTAGAGAACTTAATCAACTAACTTAATTTCAAGATTAACTTGAAACCATGATAAACATAATCTAGCGATAGAGTTGCATTGTGATGTTGTTGTGTTACATCTATTAGAAGAAGGTGAGCTTATTAAGATATTATTGAAACTGAATTTGAAGAGTGTGTGATGTTACTATGGGTTCTGTTAAAAATTTATGTATAAATTATTGTAGTTTCTTTAAGTAACATAATGAATAGAAAAGTGATTTAGTCATTTTGAGGCTTGCATCATCTCATTTCTAAAGTCCTTCTGATTATATTTTATTTTATAGTGGTTTTCACCAAATTCTTTAGTTTAGTGAGGTTGCTTTGTAAAAACTCTTAGTTTTTATTTTTTTTTATTTTTTAGTTCTTATAATCTAGGATAATTGATGAGATTTTGGGGATAGAATATGTCATTGTTTTTTAATACTGAGTTTTAAAAAACATAGGTATGGTTCTTAGGGTTAAATTTTTTATCAAATTAGAGATTGAGGCTTGAGATTCCTAGTGTTGGACATGTGTTTTTGAGAGGTTTCTTGTGGGCAATTTTTTCTTCCAATTGGTATCTTGAAGAGATTCTAGGTGTGGAGTTTTTATATATAGGATTAGGTTTATAGAACCTCTCATTGGTTTGGGAAAAGAAAACAGTTCCCTTTAATTTAACTAGATTGGTAATAATATCCTTTAAGGATTATACATTTTTTTATCTGATATTCCATGCATTATTTATACTTCATACTTGTTTGTATCAGTTAAGTTTTAACTTTCAATCGATTTATTTTTCTGTTGTGTGTTTATATTTTGGTAGTTTTACTTGGTTTAAAATTATAACTTTCGGTCATCTGGATAGTTTAGTGGGATAAAAATTAATAGCTAGTTTTTCAAAAATAATTCATTCTATCTATTGTATTTATCATTTTATTACTTTATTAGGAAAATGAACTTTCAATTATTTCTGAAATTTTCATAAATTCCATCCATCTTAAAAAACTGCTCATGAGACATCCTTGTTGAAATTACTACATATCTATTTCCAATTGAAAGCATTGTTCTGTTGTGTGAACTTATTTATAACGCCAAAAAAATAATATTATATCAAATAGATATAAAATCAACATTAATGAATTAATGTTCATAAAATAATTGTGTTTGTATATGAAAAACTCTATAAGTTTCTTCTTTAACAATCAAATTATATGTTTCCTCGACACTTGGAAACAGTATGTTCATGGAAAAGTTTATTATATAATCATTTATGGACAAATATGATAATATATTTCATCAATTACATTAACAAAATTTTATACTATATCCTTTTTTACATCTAAAAAAATCATGCAAAAAAATTTCATTACAGTTTCGGTGAGAACAATGAATTTTTGTTAATACAATCAAAGTTATTAACAAAAGATATGTGAGTACAATATTTATCAATAGTTTTGGAATATTGAACCAAATAATTCAATTCATATTTCATTTCATAAACTACGATATGTATCATAAAGGTGTCTTGGCCTATAAAATAACTCTGAGGATAATTTTTTAAAATACCATTGAATTTTAAAATTAATTTTAGAATAAATGATTTTCCAATTGTAATATTTTTATAAAAATATAGAAATGTGAAAATGAAATGGATATTCTTTTAATGGGTTTTAAAATAATTTAAAAAATGGGTTATAGTTTTTAATGCTTCTAAAAAGGTGTTTGTAGAAGCATGGACCACGTTTAGGCTACCACTTTAGCAAGGAAACTAAAATGTGGTTTATGCTTCCTTTGATGCTCTATATGAAGTGTGAATATGGTTCACACTACTTATATTATTATTTTTAAGTTATTTTTTATTTTTTTATGTTTTGAAATAAATATTAGTTAATAAATTAATTAATAAATAAAATAATTAATAATATAGATAATAATAATACATATTTACCTAATTAATTCATAGTTCTTAATTATGTTAATTAATTACTAATTATAACAATTTATTTGTTAATTTTTAATAAATTTAACATATTATTAGTTATTAATTATTTTAGTTAATTATGTATTGAATTATTAATTATTTTACTAATTAGTAATGTTGTGTTTTAATTAATAACTAATAACATTATTACTAATTATTAATTAGTAAATTTATTTTTTAAATAAATAAATAATATTAATATAAATTATTATTAATTGTATTAATTAACTGTAAAATGTATCTTTTTAAAATAATGTACAAGTAAAAAATAAAGAAAACATAGAGCATAAATTTTAGTTTATAATTTATGAATAATGGAAAAAATATTACTTTGGTATACATCACTATCTCATATGCTCCTCCATGCAACATCCTGAGTATAGATAATGTAACTATGTCATTCCTATCGATAATTAAGATCTCACATGGGCCTCTCCAGCATAACATCTACTAAAGCTACCTCAAAATCATCATTTTTGATAAGAAGTGAATTTGAAGTCACCTCACTCATACCTTGTCCTAGTTGGAAGGAAAATAGTTGTTAGCTACAAATATTTCCCACATGGGAAGAAAATGGATATTATGTAATTGGTATCTCCTCAATGGGGAAAATATGTAGTCAAGTATGCACCAGTATCCAGTTACCACTATAAAAAATCTGATATAGTAAATTAATGTTTAGTATATTCAATAGAATAAGCATTGTAGACCTCTAAAATCATAGCATATGGATGTGGATTATCTATAGCATGAAGTGGAGGAGAACTAGGATGTTCTTATTTTGCATACTCCTCATGTGAAACATCATCATGCAGAATGTTTATATGAGGCTCATTTCCATCTAGTAAATCAAACTGAAGCATTGAATTATTTGGAACATCAAAGAAAATAGCATGATAAATCCCATCCATAGGATAATGCAACTCTTCCACTGGTCAGTAAAAATTACCTTAGTCAAATGTGAAGCTCTCTATAGGATTAGAGATGTGCATGTGTGATATGAGAATCTTATAAAAAATTGTACAGTTAATTATAGTTAATAAATTTGATATCCATAAGTGGAAGGATTTATTACCAAGTCATGATAGTCTCACTCATGTTGCGTATGATATAACAATGAGATCATGTGGTACTGAGGCTCATAATATAAATGTGGTGATATATTCTTATGAATCATGCCAACCCCCTATAATCATGACACATGACATCTATCCCACATCTTAATATATCATGCATGATATCACCTCCGGTAAAAGTCTCATTTCCATAACATATTTAAGGAATAAAGTGAAGGAAACTGACAGGGTACTATGGATGAAGGAAGTTTAACTTACTCATGACTCAATTGACATGATTCAACTCAACCATATAAAAATTAATTAGAGGCACCACACATGTACTAGAAGTAATAATCATAGTGCAGTAAGGTGGGATATTCTAGTGAAAAAACATGGGATGTGGAATCCATGTAACCTGGAATAAAAAAATGAATATAAAATTAATAAAATATATAAATTAAGGAATATAATCATAATTTAAGTATATAATTAATAATCATGTTTATCATACAGTCGAATACTTTCCATCATAATCCTATAAGTGTAGACATCATGTATGGTAGTATCAAAATGTCTACGAGCCTAGCTCCACTTATAGATAAAATTATTGCATTTATATTTTTGAACTATAAATTTATAGATCTGATATTTACATAAAAAATATGGATAAATATAACATCATCCACATGGGGAGTCTTGTACAATATCCATGGGAAATGGTGCATGAACATGAGAAGAAAAGTGATGGATGTGCTCTCATACCCATATCTAAATAAGAATAATACATCCTATAATATAAATCTTATCAATATGAAATGTTTCTTATATCTCTATATATGATTAATAAATACACATTGACCCCCAATTGTATCTCTTTATTTGGTTCAGGTCCTCAAGTAAAGGTAAATTCATCAAATGAAGAAATTTTCAGAATTTTTCAACAAATATCATACCACCAAAAAGTCGTAGAATATACTTATGTGAAAATATCAAGATAGTGATATCATCAGTTTCATCAACTGGAAGGGTAAAATTCTCATCTATCCATTACAAGAGTAGATAGATAATGTCGATGGACCTTTCATTATCATGAACCTCAATGCCTAGTATCCTTTATACCAAATTTAACTAATCATCAACAAATTGACATGTCATAGTCTCACCCATGATATGGATCCCTTACATAATAGAGACATATTTGAATGTAATGGTAATATCTCACTCTGGTAAATAGAAAGTATGTGTCTCTAACCTCCATCGCACTACAAGTGTTTTGATGATATGGTGACTGATAAATGTGAATTCATGCATCATTACGCTATAGAACCCTACATGCCAAAAATAGGGAATGATAGCGGGTGGAGTTTGAACATGATGGAAGTAGTGTTATCCCTATATTCTCAAAGGTGGAATAGGATGACCCTCTAAGACATCATAAGAAACATGATTTTTTTGGAAGGTGATAAATAAAACACCCATCATATCTACATATGATTTAACTATTACTATTTATAGTTAATGTAATACATTTTAGAAAATATTTTTTTCATAAATATAAGTTAAAAATTAGGTACATATTATAATTCATAATAAAATATGAAAATATCCATAAACCAATAATTTTTTTACACAATGATGATAAAATATATAAAAATGATCAATGTTGATCTAAAATGGATCTCCTTCCTTCCAAATTATGTAATGAACCGGCCTGAGTTACTACTAAACGGGTACCCAACCCATCATGACACCAGGCCTAAAGGGAATTCACAATACCAATGAGATAAAGAAAAGTTCCAATGGCATCAAAAGTACCAAAGGTAATGATTTCACCCTTATATAATAATATAAATAAACAATGAAAACTACTGAAAATATTTCATGGCCTATCCAGATGTTGAACATCCATTCCAACAAAATAAACAAAAAAATAAATAAACATCCAAAATAAAAACTTAAAACACTGAATAAAATTATAGTATAAGTTGATACAGTGGGTACAAAATATAAAAATACACCAGGATAAACTAGATGATACAAACCCAAAAAGAAATAGAGCATGAACTACTCTATCAAAATGACCACATGACCCATGGTAACTCACCATATCCCAAATTTTTGACCCCTAGAGCCTAAAAAATAATAAAAGAACATGATGAAATACTAGGAACCATATAGAAAATATAAGAGTTGTGAACGCACACACACACACTAGTTTATATGTAGGGTGTGAGCTAAAAATGCCCAATAAGACTTCACAAAATATTCTAGGAAGTTCCTTTCATAATAAAAGTCATAAATTCTAGTCTAAACATACTTTGTAAAAATAATGTTTCCATATGATCAATAATAAAGAAAAAAATATTATACTCTACTAATTTCGCTTCAAAACCAGAATAAAACCATTTTTATGAACAAATGAGGCTCAACTAGAAATAAACCACAATTTTAAACCCAACCATAAAAAATTCTAAAAAACTATTTAAAATCATGAAAATAGGATATTTCAATAGTAAAAAAACATCCATTTCTTCCACTTTTACGAAAATATTTCTGAACTTCATTTTTAAAATAATAATTACTTTCCCTCTTCAAAAATACAATTTCCAAACCAATTATAAATCAATTTTAAAGTAAAACAAGACCACAATCATGTACAGGGTGTAAAAATCATGACAATAAGAATGAAGGGATTCGTTGGGGTAAAATATCAATTATTAGATCAAGCGAAAGGGGCTAAATATATTTTCAGAGACTTCCCATATAAGAAATGTGAAACCATAATAAAACTGAAAATAAAGAATATTGTAAACAAGCATACAATACACCAATGATTCCTATATAGTAGTCTTAATATTAGTTTAATTCATTTGATGTAAAATAAAAAAGGTAGAATCCAAATGACATCCCACCTATAGAGGTAACCATGAACTAACTAGATCACACATCTCTATGTGTGGGACTCCCTATACTCCATGATTTGATAGCATATCATGATGAAAAGAAGGTAAATGAAAGATATCAATGGTGTTAGGGTGTTTTTTCCAAGTATGAAGTGATCACACACCCCCACTTCCATCGAATGGAAGTGATTTATATAGAATGTGAGGAAATTCCATTGTTTTTGTTGAATTTATTCCTATGTTATAAAATATTAATAAATGTTGCGAGTAATTTCATGCATCTTATACATGAATGAAAATACTCCAGTATGTTTCATCTTATGAAACATCTTCTTTAAATGATAGATTATGTGGTGAATAATAATTAATTCGTAGGATGCATGAAACAATACACCCCATTCATGCTAATAATAATTAGCATGAAATATAAAATAGATTATATATATCATATACATATAATGATTTAGGGAATATCTCCTTTAATCTCCCAATTGCACAAAAGCCTCTAAGAATTTATGTCATTTCACCTTATATTGTATAATATACAAAAAATTAGGAAACCATATCCAAAACACATTTGGAAATCTATCAAAAACTTCATTATATATCACATCATATGTAATACCTTGTGAATTCCTACCCAAATTGTTTATATATTAACTATAAAACACTTTTAGGGTGGCTCTTTGAGTCAAACTCAATCCCCATTTAGTTAACCACAAAGTGTGACCCTATAGTCCTTTATAGTGTTTTCAATAAATAAAAACCATCATATTTGTAATTGTAATCAATGAGTGGCCTCTAGAAAAGCCTTAATACTACTCAAGATATAAATGGATCTGGTGTGATCTTCGTTAAACACATGTATCTCTATACATGTTTCCACTTGTCTATATCATATTCAGGTGTTCATTAATATATTTTTCACTTTTTCCAAGATATCAAGTGACCATTGGACACAAATAATGTCAATCCCATACAGCCAACTCATATATTTTCTATTCTCAAAGTATAGAATACACTGGTTGGTGAATGCGCCATGTTTCATTCACCCTTATAGATAAGTACATCACATGACCCTTATGATAATAGATAAGTGAATCATATGTACTATTTATGTGTGTCCTCGCACTCCACATTCTATCTGAATTTACAGATCATATGTCATAATCATCATATGAGAGTAAAATTCTCATCTTGGTTGACCTCCTACCAACAACATGATCAGTAACATACCCAACCACCCTCATATTAGCTAAGTCGACACGTAGACTTGCGGAATTTGGATATCAAAGTATGAAGGGTATTATGAAAATTATCTCACTAACCTTAAGAAATGGGGACTCAAATATGATATATTCACCCCTGGTATACCAACGACATCTATATAACACTTCATGTGGTATAACTAGTGGGTTATCCAATCCACACAAATAATTATATTCTTGATTTTATGGATCATAAGCTTATTTTGTATCTCTATACAGGAATTATACTCATGTTAACCTTAACATTTCATCATAACTAATAATACTCCATGCTAAACATTGGTTAGGGATAACTCAAAATCATAATTTGAGAGGTCATTTATCATTACTCTTCACAAAATGTATATCTATATAAACAATTTAATAGTGAATATAAAATAATGATTAAATGTATATTGTCTCAAATATGATATATTTCAATAATATAAAAACCTGTTAAAGAATATTTAACAAACCCAATATAATAACTTCTCTATCACATCATATATGAAAGACTGCTAGATCAGCCTTATGTATTCTACATTTTCTATGGTTTTGTTAATTCATAAAATTATATGTAATTGGAAAACTTAGGAATCATAATTATAACTTTAATTTATTTGAATATATTCAAACTTCTTAACTTCATAACATAAAATTTTACAATTTCAACTTCTAATTTTTACTTATAACTCTTTCTATGTGCATCGGTATCATCCTTTGAACTCTTTAAATTAAAATTTTTCCTTGAAATTATTCAAATAATATAACTTTTACATTATTACTTTACTAATATACTCTAACATATTTTGGGATAAAGTGAAATTTCCTCTATTATGATAACTAATATAACTCTTCACACTTTTCCTTACCAACATACCCTAAACTCTTTTAGGGTAAAGAGTAATTAACTTTATCACCGTGATTGGTATAAAACTTATATAAATAGTGATACTCACTTTCTTATAGTAATTGAATGTAAATTTTTACATTTTTATTTACCATCACATGTCCTAAAACACTTTTAGTATATTAAGTAAAAAAACATTAGTCTTCAAATGGTATAATTTTTTAAGAAAAAGTGGCATTCATATATTCATGATAACTAAATGTAACTCTTTAAATTTTTCTTTATCATCACATATTCTAAACTCTTTAGGATATCAAGTGAAAAACATTAGGATTTAAATGAGCCTAATAATACTTATAAAAAGTAGTGGAAATGATTTAAACCCTTGTTTGAGGGTCTCCATACAAGATAATTATGAAATTGTGTAAATATACTGAAATGAAGAACTATTTTATACATGTATACCATATACTGAAGAAGCATATGCTATATCATCATCACCATATGCATTTGACAAAGATCACTAAAGTTGAAAACATAATCACCTTTCCTCCATCAGCATTTATGGGATTATATAAATATCTTGATGTTTGAGTGGGATTCTTTCTTCCTATATAGTGTTATAGAACCTTATAGTGAAAATGATAAAGAAGAAAGAGGGATTTTGGTGTTGGGAGTTTCAACCAATCATAAGAATAACCACCCCACTTTCCATCAAATGTCTGTAGACTTTCTAAAGCCTTCAAGGAAGATCCTCACCAATGCACACATTAACTCATCCATTTCAATACATTATTTAATTATTTGGATAGTATATATATCATAAACAAAAATGAATCTCTGTTTGGTCCACTGGGTTAGATACCCTAAGAGGGGGGTGAATCAGGTATGACAAATTAAAACATCGGTCCCTATTGATCTTGTTTCGTTGTTAGAAAAAACTCTCTTCTCTCTCCTTCCTGTTACAGAGTACGAACAAATATTAAATAAAGCATAGGAAAAAGAAATTTTACTTGGTTCACCCTAAATAGGGTATTTCAAAGGAGAAAACATCGGCAATGTTCCGAAGTACCAAATCCACTAAAAGCACACTGTTTTTACAATGTTTGGAGTGGACTCATTGTCCCTCCTGGTTTACAACCACTCACAATATGAAAACCCACGACTCTATCAACTGAAGTGTGATCACTACTTCTTCAAAAGATCCACTCAAATTTTATAGACATGTAGGTATCCTCATTATCATAAATGAATGAATATTACCCTATATGTAGATGCTCTATTGAAGTCTAACATTCACTCATATATTAATCTGACTTTTCACCGGATGTATCGAACAATCTTCTGACTTTCGCACAGCCCTAGAATGACCGGCATGCTTCTATTTGCCTGGAGTGAAAGTTTCACCAAAATAATTGTGTGACACTCCATTCTCCAACTCAGAACTTGGGAGAATCACACCCTTTTATGCCCAAACCAATATTTTCTCACAACTATAAACTGGTGCACAAATTCTGAATATCTTTATACCTGTGCGACCAAACCACCACTTGCACACCCAAAACTACTTGTGGGACTAGAGATCAAATTTTCTATAAGTGTTGAGATTTTTATGAAATGAGGAGGGGTATCCCTCTATTTATAATTATTTTGGGCACCCTGAGCACCGCGCGCAAGTTTCCTCCCGGCACGCAAGTCCAGCCACCTTAGCCTCTGTCGCCCTAGTCACCTTGCATACCCAAACCAAAACTTGGGTGCCACTCTTTATTTTTACATATTTTTATGTTATTATATTGAAAAACATATGGCGCTCAACATTCCAAGCTTCCAAGAAACTCATGCACAAGTCTCATTACCAAAAACACTTTTCTCCAATTGTCGATTTTGAGGCCCACAAATTTGGGAAACACTGGAAAATGGTGCCACCTTGTATATTCTTTTTTTATACTACCTCCAGATCATCCATTCCTTTTTCATGGTTCATTGTTAACATAGGTTCTCAAAAAAATCTCTTAACCTCAACAACTTTCCATTAAAACCCCATTTTTCAACAAACTGAACATTGAGACCTGCTCTGTCAATAAACACAGTTACCTCAAAAATGATTCAATGATACCCTAAGGGATTTTTTCCCAACAATCAACCAAATGTTTCATCTTATGAAACAGTTTATGAAATAAAATATTATGTGAAAAAATAAATGATAACAAATTAGCATTTTGATGCAATAATAGATGTTATAAAATAATAGAACCTCATAAAAATCATAATTTACATGAAATATATATTTATACATATATATCATGTGTGTGTGTATGGATTTCGGGAATACTGCCTTCAATATCCCACATTCACTAAAACCTAATAGACTTTGTGTTGTTTCACCTTATATTGTATTACATACAATAACTTGTGAAACCATATCCAAAAATACTTTTGGATATCCTCCAAAACACTTTTGAAAAGCTATAATGAACTTTATGTTATATCATATCATATGAAAAACCTAATGAATACCCATCCAAAACACTTTTTGATTAAATCTAACAAAATTTAGAGAAGCTATCTCAGTCAAAACCCAATCAAAATTCATTCAAAAAAAAGTGTGATCCTATGGGCCTTTAAAGTATTGAAAAAAAATATGAATCACTAGATCCACATATGTAAGAAAAGAGTGTCCCATAGCAAAGAATCAATGTTACTCAAGCTATAAATGGATCTGGAATGATCTCTATCAAACACCTGTATCTTTATACCACTTTCCACTAATCTAAATCATATGAAAATGTGCATTCTCATATTTTTCCTTTTTCCAATACATCGAGTGACATGGGACGAAAAATATGTCAATTCCATATAACCAACTCATATTTTCTTGATTATCAGAGTATATACTGACCCAATCGATGAAAACATCACATGTCATTTCCCCTTAGGGATAAGCACATCACATTTCCCTTATCTAGATAGATATATAATATCTATGTGGGACCCTACCCTCCCATAGTCTATCTCAATAGAGGTAACATATTCAATATTAAACCTATGAGAGGGAAAATCTCATCTTGGTTAATATTCAATTGATGGAATGATTCGAAACATACCCAACCACCCTCTGATTAGCTAAGTACATATTTTGAATTCTATATATAGTGTATCAAAGTATAAAGGTTCTCATGATAGTTACTCACCAAGATATAGTAGTGGGGACTCAAATATGATCCATGAAACCCTATTATACCACATACATATGTATGAAACTCCATGAAAAAACCTAATAGGTCATCCTTCAAACAAAAATAATATCTTATTATTATTATTTTGTCTCATGATTATATTTTTTTTCTCTACACAAGAATCATACTCACTCTAACCTTAACATTTCATCATAAACTGTAATACTCCACAAAAAACATTATTTATGGATAACTCAAAGTCAAACATTGAGAGGCCAATTATCATTACACTTCTTGAAATGTATATCTATATATATTTATATAGCCAATGTGAATGAATAATAAAATGGATGTTAAATTTTAATATAATACATTTTAATATTATTAAACTCTTTAAGAATATTTAATAAAACTAATATAAAGAACGGTTTTTCATATCAAATATGATAAACTACCAGATCAGCCTAATGTTTTCTATGATTTCTAGGTTTTGTTAATACATTACAAAAAATGTAATCCCTATCATAAATCCTTGTAACCATATGATAAAACCCTCCCACTAAACTCTAGTGAGAAACATCTATAAAGAAATTTAGTTTTGATGGTAGTGAGACTTAGAAATCATATTCCTAACTATTCAGCTTCTTTAACATATTCAAACTTTTTAATTTCATAACATCAAAATTTATGATGCCAACATCTACTATCTACTTATAACTCTTTCTAACTTCATCATCATTATCCTTGGAATCCTATTCCATAAAAATTTTCCTTAAAATATTGTAACTACTTATATTATTATTAACCAGTCCTCCTAAATTCTTTTAGGATAAAGTGATAACACTTTATTTTTGAAACTAATTTAACTCTTTACAATTCTCTATACTTATGTACACTAATCTATTTTAGGATATCAAGTGTAAATTCACTTTTTCAATTTGACTGGTATAATCCTTTAATAAATAGTTTATCTAATTTTCATTATAACAAAATGTAACTATTTACATATTTTTTTATCACCATATATACTTAATTATTTTTGGGTATTGATTGAAAAATAATTTAACTTAAACTGGAATAAAAGTGATATCCACTCCCTATATTTTAACTAAATGTAACACTTTACATTTTTATTTACCATTACCTGTCCTAAACATTTTAGGATATTAATTGTAAGACACATTAACTTAAGATTGATGTTATCATTTATTTGTTAATTTTGAAATTCTCTAAGTCTAAACATGGTCCCACTCATCTCTTAGACACTATATTCTTTTTAGAATATCTTACTAATAAACATAAATCCTTTTATGTTAGGAAATAACATTTATTTCCTTTCAATATGAATATTTAACAAATAAACTATTGTTTTTATATCATATATGGTATTCTATGTATTTGGAACATATTTTAAAAATAATATTTTATTAAAATATACCACTAATGTGTGGTGGGAATACATTCCCACATATTTTAACAAAAACTTGGATAAATATTTAGTCTTGGATAAAACAATTTTATCCATATCTTCTTCACAAAATATTTTATATAAATTGATAAAGCATAAATCATGTGTATGCATTTAAATATATCATGCTTGTTCATAATATATATTTTTTATTGTAAATCCTCTCTTATCACAGAAGACAAATGTAATGATGATACACATATTTTACTAAAATTCGTCTATTCTAAAAACTATCCTTTACATTCAAATGTAGAAACTATTTGCCGCATAAATGTAAACTACATGCTCAATTGATTCTTCCTTTTATTTCAAACTCATATTTATTTACCAAACTTTATAAAATATAATTTAAACATTAAATACCATTTAAAATCAAATAATTGATTTCTATAACATCCATACCTAATATGAAAATTACATGGAGTTTACTAAACTCCTTCAAATATATATTGGATAATCCAATAATATTGTATTATAAATCATTCTTCTTGACAACGATGGGTTTCAATTACCTTTATTAACTTCTTGAAGAAACATTTTAAAACTTCTTCAAAAAAATTTATTCTTCTTATTTGAACTTTTTACTACTTTCACTACCCATATAATACCATAATACAAACATCATATTCCTAGTTCATACACTCTCAACACTTTGATAATATCGGGTAAATGTTCTTAGAATTATATTTTTGAAACATTTTTATAGATGAAAATTGGATTAATTCCCCAACCATAAAAATCTATTTTTAGTCTCACCTTAAAATATGTTGTATATTAAAACAAATCATAAACCATTTATATTAAAAGTAAACATCTATAAACAACTATTGTTCAAATTATCTTCTCAAGAGATAAATGAGATAAAATACACATATTATGATGAGTTAATCTGAGATTCAATCATCCAAGTTATCAATGCAGTAACTTCTTTTTCCCAATACATGAAAAAATAAATTCAATATTCAATTATTTTTATCTTCTAACCTTATATATATTTACAACACTTTTTAAAACATAAAGTTTAATTATATATCTATAAGAATAATAGATTTCATTTCTATACCCATTAAATCTTTAAAGATACTTTTAATGTTAGAAATTCATTAATAATATTCAATGAAATTAAATATCATTTGATGTACCTATTCATATTGATTATATGAGATGCACCCAATAATATTGAGTGTATGAGTGGAGACTAAGAATCCTTTGGTAATTTTTCATCTAATTCCTTAAATAAATCACTCTATGTTTCCATATTCATCTATATTCACTTTTATAACAACATAAACACATGGTTACTGAGGAACAAATGGTTATTATGTTTAGAATTTTCCTTAAAAAGGTTTCTTAGATCTCCAGTATTTCTTAAGATATATTCTTAATTCAGGAGACTTAAGAGCTACTTACATTAAGTTTCTTCTTTTCAAGGATTAATTACAAATCTTATCTTGATGATGATTATTATATTATCTACCACATAATATTTTTTGAGATGAGTACAAGGTATTATAAACCATTTAATAAGGAATTTTATTAAATGTCCTCCCATTAAAATGATGACCCATTTTGTTCATCATGTCTATTATTGATCCAGGATCCATATATCACTAAGAAATGAGTTAGATTTATCATTCCACTCATCACCTAATTATTTAGGTAGGAAATTAACCCAATAATATTGTATGAGATTCTTGGATAAATGAGTATAAAACCCTTTTTCCAATCCATCATATGGATAAACTCAATTTCATTCATCTAGTATTCTTCATAAGGGTTTACTATATAAGTCTAACCCAAAGAAAATGTCAAATATATACTAACAAAATAAAACTCATGGGGACCCTTCTTTAGTTGAACCTACCCAAGGATAACACAGTATCACCCATTACTTTCTTTCCCTACAAAATATAATTCAAGTGAACCCTTATTTACCAAAACCTACCCAGTTGAATGATCAAGGTCTAGATAGGTGACACTTTAAAAGGAATCTCATACTTAGTATTTGAAGGGTATTTTAATCTCATCCCATTATCTCATACTTAGTATTTGAAGGGTATTTTAATCTCATACTTAGTATTTGAAGGGTATTTTAATCTCATCCCATTCAAACATATTCATGCATATCAACATAAGTCATACGCATAAGTACATGAACACTAGATGTAAAGGAATAGAGTTATATACATGAGTAATCCTGGAGAAATATGTAACAAACCTTATTCACCATCCTAGAAAAGGCATAAGACTCTAGGTAGGTGGGTAGTCCGACATAAATACCCTCTACCCAACCTAGAGAGAATCAAATTCATCCTAACTCTAAAACTTAATATGCACAAACTATATTCAACAACTAAATTCAATTTCATAACTTTAGTTATAAACTATGTTCAAGGTAGATGAAAACTAAATTCATTATAAAGACATTCATAGAATGAAAATAAAATGCTCTGTCTTATAAGCAATTTAACAAATAAACTAACACAATATTCAAATTTCTTAAAAAAATTACTAAATTTTAATAAATCATGTAATATCCTTTCAATAAATGTAAAATTCATATATTTAAACATTAGATAAATATTTATGAATAATTCATAAAATAAATGTAATTATAAACCCTTTTATAATTTTTAGCTTTAAAATTATGGTCATTCCATAATTTTGAATATAAACATTTTATATTCATTAAAATATATACAATTTTATATTCTTTATTATATGGAACATTAATTTTAAATATATGATATTATATGAATTATAAATAATTTATAATTCAATTTCTGTTATATAAACATTTTATATAATCTAAATATCATATACCTAATTATTATTTAAACCTTGATCATATAAATCATCAAAAAAATTGATGTGGATAAAATAATTTCCAAATAAGTCCCCTTTAATTTGAACTATTCCCAATTATTTTTATTATAAATAACTCATAATTTAAATATAAAAGATTTATATTATGGCCTTATTTCGTAATTTATAACCCACTATAAATTTTCACTTATGAAATCTAAATAAAAACTTTTATTTCTATATCATAATTCATGTCATATAATTTGTTTAAAAGGTATTTAAATATTAAAAATTAATATTTGGGAATAAAAAGTTTCATAAAATTTAATTAATTATAAAAAATTTATAATTACTTAATTTATAAACCTTTTATAAATTAAAATATCCAAAAATACATTTTATAATAATTTATAAAAAATTATAAATCATTAATACCATTTAAAATGTTAAAAAAATTTATGTTTATAGTTATGCAAGAACCCATTCCTATGTAAAGGTAATCTCACCCACCCTTATACATACACTCTATGTAAGGGTAAACTAATTGTGAAATCCTTATATTAAGGTTAGTTAGATCTTACCTTTATGTAGCTTAAAATGAAGCATTGTATAAAGTTACTCTCATTTTTTAGCGCTTATGTATAAGTAACCTATTACTTACTTTTATTCAAGCCTTAAATAATTAGCATTACCTTTATATGAACTCTTTCACATAAGGGTAATCCCTTGGTTACCTATATATATCCATGTCTCATGTAAGGTCATGTGGCTGGTTACTTTTATGTAACCTTAATAAAATATCAATCACCCTTAAATGACATTAATAAAAGGTTGATTACCCTTATGTACCTGTGTATTACATATGGTTAAATAGTATCACACCCTTACATACCCCTTTATGTGTAAGGGTAAAATCTAGAGACCCATACATAGACCGATCTTCATAAGGGTAAGGTGTGATGACCCTTAAACATCCCACTCAATGTAAGGGTAAATCCTCGGTTACCCTTGTGTATCACAACCATGCAAGGTTACAGATTCTAATTAAATAAGGTTAAACCCTTTTAATGAAGACCAAAATTCCAAAAAAGAAGAGACACCAGACCATAGTAAAATTATTGATATTTGTTGTTAATCCTGTCAGTATTTGAGAACTAAGGTGAGTTGGTAGTAAAGAATTCTACTAGGAAATGAAATATGTACAAATTTAGAAGCTGAGTTGCATGTACTTTGCTTGAAGAAATTGTATCAGTCAAAGTATTTTTAAGGTTAGGAGATAGATATGATATTATTTATGAAAAGTCACCTGGTATATAAATAAGGTCTACTTCAAGAGGAAGAATCTAAAAATTAACTCAAGGGATGTGAGAATAAAGAACCTAATAGTGGTAGTCATGTGTTTTTGTGTAATATAGTACACAGTCACTTTTGTAATATGGTGACTGCAACTATATAATATGGTAGAATTTGTTTCAGGATGATTTCTGGCCAACTATGCATATATGTTGGTGATTCAATTTTAGTATAGAATCTATGACTCAAAAACTCTAATAATGGAAAGTATTAGGATCCCTATTAGGGTTTTAACCTTATAGAAATACTTGATCCACTTTACTTTTAGTATCTTTAATTAATTATGTTTTTTCTTAGTTAAATTGAAAAAAGAATCATCTTCTTTAACTGGTATCAATAGTTCAAGTTCAAAGGGGTTTAAAGGATAAAGAATAAAATTAGAATTTGGAAAAATAAATACATACCTACCACCCCCCCCCCCTCCTCTCAAGTGTGTATTAATGTTCTATGGGGAAACTATAATTGGTATCAGAGCATGGTTCTCTATGATTGTATGTTAATTGAATTGTCACAACAGGAATCATAATCATAATATTACATATATTTTAATAAGTTCTTCTAATGTAAAATTCATATTTCATCCCTATGAAAATATTCTTGGAATAATCTAAAATGATTTTGATAAATATTCAAAAAAATAGTTCAAGAAGATAAGGGAGATTTAAAGGAAGTAAGAGGAATCACCATTAGCTGAAGGTAGTTATAATGGTGAGAATTTATCATCCAAATAAGTTAATTGTTATTCCTTTAGTGAAAAAATTTCAAGATGTGAAAGTAAATGCATTGAATTCACTAAATAACTCCCTATTTTGGTTAAGGATTATTTGAAAAAAGGTCCCTAAAGAAGTTGTTTCATATATGTTTTTATATATCAATTTATTGATCGGTGAAATGTCCAAGCTCAAGGAAGAAGATGATTCAATAGAAAAATAGGATACCAAGAATACAAGTTCCCATAAGACTCTCACAAAGCTAGTGAAAGCCAAGGAATAATTTTTCTTTCTTAGTAATGAGAGAGTTTCTCTAGTTGATGAATAATTTCGAAGAGTTATTTTTGAGGAATATGTATTTAAAAATGTTTTTAAAAAGGTATTATTTTCATTAAAGAATCTTTATAATGTCTCTATGGATGTCAAGTATACCCAACTAGAAGTAAAATCAAAAGAGTAAAAGAGTTTTATAATTATTTATTAGAGACAATGAAAATTCATGATGTTCAAATTAAAAAGATATATATTTATTGGGAAGATAGGTTGGGATTAGTGAAAATTTAAAAGAACACTCTCAACCTAAAAATCTTAATCTGAAAATGAAAAAAAGGATCCTTATGAAGAAAAATTTGGAACTTCCAAAAAAGATAAGAAAATATGTGTTTCCACACAAACTTATAAGGATATTAATACATCAAAGAACAAAAAAAATATGGAAAATAGAACCTTAGATCATATGGAGAAGAATCAAACACTAGAATAGACAAAAATGTTTCCCATAACTTTAGAAATTCAGTTCACACTGAATTTTCTTTTTCTGGAAGTGAAATTCAAAATAAAAACAATATAAAAATGTAGAATTCTAAATATAATATTACATAAATAGGATTTTAAATAAAAAAGGTTATAAATTACAAGAATATTTTCCCCCAAAAATCATCGCAAAAACTTAAGGTTTTAGTCTAAAGTTGGAACGAATATAAATCTGGATAGATTTCCTGCACTTGAAAAATAAATATACAGATTAGAGGATATTGGTGCTACTAAATATTTGAGCACTGGGATGTATAATTATAGCATAATATATTAGAATGTTCAAATTGGATAATTCATAAATAAATGGGGATTAAATATTATGAAAATATCAAACTTTTTAGGGTAAATAATATAATATTTATAAAGAAGAATGTAATAAGGATTAAATTTAAATCACTAGGAAACTTCTATGAAATATAAAACATAGGTATAAATTATTAAAATGAGTGCTAGTATAATCCTTTCAGATATCATCCACTTACTGATGATAATATAGAACCACTAGATATTTAAAAGCATATAAATAAAAAAGATAATCCTAACCTGGGTTTTAAATTAGTAAAGATAAAGAAACCTAAGAAGGAAATATAGAAAGATTACTAGGATGTTCAAACTACTTGGAAGAAGTTCTTATATTATGATAAGATATGTCACATCATGGACCATTTCATGATATTTGTGAATGAAAAAAGTGGATGGAAGAAAACTATAATAAAAAAGAGAGTCATTACAAGTAAGATATGGTAGGATTGGCATGGTTGTTGAAACAACATGAGAAGAACATGATAATATTTCTAAAAAGAGAAAATAAAAAATATATAAATTTGTGTATGGAAGGTGTAAGAAGTCTAGTCATATTTCTATCAAATACATGACATATCTTCCTTAATAATAATAATTTATGAAATATAAAAGAAAATCTTATATGTTCTCAAGTTCTAAAAATGTCACTAAAAATAAGGTACCCATACCAAATAATAAGGGTGAGAATGTACACAATGTTTTTCTAACCATATGTTCGGATCAGTTGGAGTTGGATAGAAAGATAGATAAAGGTAAAAATAAATATAATCCCATATTTTAAAAAGTTTATAATCCCATTTCAACTAATAATAAACTTGGAAAATGAAATAATCCTTTACTAAAATATTAGGTTCAAATTTAGAAATTTGGTTAGGGTTAAGAAATCAGTCTCAACCATATTTCTCAAAATGGGGATCATTTGGAAGATCCAGGTTATTTCCATATTAGAGTAAATATGTTTAAATTATGGAAATTAAAACTGATTAAGGATGGAAAGAATCCCTAAAGGTGGAGATCTAAATTTTTTTGAAGTTGATAGTGATTTACAAAATTCTACTTGAAGATAGAAATTTGGATAGGGCCTTTAAAATCTGAAGGATGGAATATTATTTCATTCTATCATCTCTAATTTATTGTATATGAATTATTTTTATAAATGGGGAGTGGTTATCCAACCAAATTAGTAATACCTAACACTTGAAATGTTTTGATGTATATGTTTAAGTGAGTGTTGTTTCCTAAAGTTACTTGAAAATTTGTGTGATATTCTCCTAAGAATTGAATGTTAGAAAATGGTATCACATAAGGTGAACATATTGAAAGACTTGTTTTTTAAACTTTTCACTCTTGTTTTTTAAAAATTCATATCCAACATAGACTTATATTTTTTTCACATTACTAAGATAAATGTGATGTTAAGTTTATATCAGATGATGTCTTGTTTTTATGAAGTTCCCACAATCACTAAAAATCAGTATGTAGTGATTCTTACTAAATTAATTCTCTTATGGTATCAGTTCATTCTAAATAGAATTGGTATAAAGATTTTTAATCAATAATTTAAAGCACTTAGAGAGAATATGACACTCTTAAATTTAGAAATATTTATTTAGAAACCCATCCCAAACAATCATGATGAAAAAATAGGGGGAATTTATTATTGAAATACTACTGTATGGAATTGAAAATAGGGATATTAACTTGAAGAAGAACCCACCCTTAAACACCAAGTGATATCAAAATTTTATAAGATATTAAAGGTGGAGAATAAACTAAAAAATAAACCGTTAAATATGTTTCAAAAAGGGGGGCAGTAACTTACTCTTTCCATTTATTATCAAAAAAGGTGAGAAAATATCATTGACTTATAAATTATATGTGTTTTTAAAATAAAAATAAATGGGGTTATTATTGTTTCCATATATTTTGTTCAGTTATATTTTCTTTATATTTTTTCTAAGATAAATGATATAGTCATAGTTGATGGATTGGAGTATCCACCCATGAAAAGAGATAAAGGAGTTGGATACTATATGGGTACTAGAAATGTCGAAGAATATGTAATTAAGTGTTTATCAGGTTCATATTTTGTGAAGTTTGAAGTGGATCTAAGTTTAATAAATATGTAATAGGATTGATTATAGAAAGGTTTCACTTGAGCTAAAAAATGTGTTAATAGAAGTACTCTTATTCAAGTGTTATATATGTTGCAACACCTCGGGTATGTACTGGAAGGAGTTTTGAATTTTTCTAATAATTATAATAATTATTCAATGTATTTTAAATCTAATTTAAAGAATTTGGAAAATCCCTAGATAAATTTCAAATCTTTTTAAAGTCATCTTTAAAAATATAGAATTTTGGAATTCGCTGAAAATTTCTAAGTCTAAAAAATAAGGCTTTTCCTATGGGATTTTATCAATTCACTATGAACATAAGACATTAGTTGTTGAACATAATTCTTATAACGACCCTAATACTTCATCATATAACTTCTATACTCATCATATTACTTTGGAGTTTTCTAAATATTGATGAAGGAATGATCATAAGACTTCAGCCTTCATGTAAGTGTTGTTCATAATACTTTATCATAATTATTTGATCTCATCATATAAACTCACCAGATCATATGAATTTATGATGAGGTAATAATTTATAAAATTCATAAATCATAATTCTTTTGTATCTGATCATAATCCTTCTACCACTAAGCATAAATATTCATCATAAGAATTGTCGAATGTAAGTATTTGAAGTCCCTAGGGTATAACTTCAATACTTTTCAAAAATTTGAAAGTTATAATTGATAAAAATATGAGTTTTCAAAATATAATATTATAAATAACAATAAAAGTTTTTATGATGCAATAATTATGGCTTCCCGCCTTTTTATTACATAACATTACATTACATTTTACAAATAGAAGATCTTTTAAAAGTTTAGTGTCATGGAAATAAGATACATAATATATGAAAATATAAAACATTATTTTAAACCAATTGAATAAAATTTTAATTGGTTAATACTACGTAAAATTACTGTATCTCATAACCTAAGGGTATACATCAACGGAAAGGGTGAGAAGAAGGCCCAATAAGGGTAATTAGGGGAAATATTTTACTTGTGATCTTGAGGAATGTCAATAAGAAATTGATGAAATACATAGAGGTATGAGAAAGAAGAATATCATAATAATAAGAAAATTAATAATATCTTGGAAATGTAGATACAAAATTTAATTAAGTCATTCATAATAATATCACCAAGGTTTATCATTGAGGTGTCATAAAAAATAATAAGGGTATTCACCAAGGTATCGAAAAACTTTCCATCTATAAAGATTAAATTCTTTGATCAATGAATTGGACTGATATATAGGTACACCCTTTATATTTATTAATTAATTTTAGCCAAATATATCATAATAAAACATTTCATAAATAACCCATGTAGAATAAAATAAATGGGTTTCATATCTAAATCATGGTGTTTTAGAAAGTACTTAAAAAACAAGATCATTTTTGTCATTTTAAAACCATGGAAAAGGAAGGTGAGTTTCATGTATGTGAATAAAGAAATTAAATAGATAATTTTGAAATCTATGTGAATACCATTTTATAAGAAAGATGTTTTGGTATTTACAAAAGAAAATAAAATATTTTTTTGATAAAAAGAGAGGAATTTTGAGATGAAAATTCAGCAACATAATGGGTATGAAACATGGTTTTAGAAAACATTAAAAAGATAGGGGGAAAGGGTCTTCCATTAATAAATGACTCTTAATAAAGTAAAGTTACAAAATAAAAGGTACATGATAATTTGGTATTGAAATTTGAAATACATACCACATTAAAAGAGAACTTGAAAGGGAAAAATATAAGTTAAGATTCCCCTTACCTTGAAGAGTGACTCCAAAAACACAAAGATTGGGACCTTGGGGGATTGAGGACATCTTGGGAGAACTCCATGGGAGGTAAAAATATCAGATATTCACTGAGGATGATCTTTTAATGAAATGAAACAAATAAATGGGTGGGTATTTATAGAAAAAGTGAGAGAGTTTTTTATTAATTTCTTTGGACACTTCGTTGGTGGTATTTGTAACACCATGAGATTTCCCATGGTATTTTCCAATGGTATTGGAAACTTAGGAAACCTATTGATTTAATTTAACATTTAATATTCTAAAATAATTTTAAATTAATCATTACATCATTATTTCATAGCTATGATGTCATTAAACTTACTGAAAACTGAAACTGTATTTTTACTATTCATGAAAAACTGAAGTATTTTATAAAATTCTCATAAATTCTCCCTAAAATAATATTGATATATTAAATTAAAAAATGAAATTTATTTTATCATAATAAATCTCTAAATATTATAAATTTTACCTTTAACTATAAAAATACTTCTTTATTAAAAATAATAGCAGATAGAAAATGCATAGTAAAATTGTATAGTGAAATTTCTGATACTTGAAAAAATAAATTTATTTTATAATTTATAATTAAAAATGAGTGTTTTTATAACACTATTTAATTACCATAAACATTATTAATAATACCCTATTTTATTATAATAATTATATGTTTCTTAAAAAGTACAATTTCTGTAACGCCCTGACCCCAGTTACCCAGAGTCGGTGCATTATTGCGTAACATTGGCATGATCACAAAAGATTAAGTCTCGAAAGACCGATTAGTTTAGTAGCCTTGGAAACACCAGATACATTCATAAATGTTAAATTACATCATAAAGTGAAAAAACTACAATAACATAGTCTCCATTTTCCACACTCATATCCCCTTCAGACTATCCCTACAGGTCATTCCAAAAATACTTCTTCACATCCTGGAAAAATTAAAACTTTGAAAGGGGTGAGCTCAGATTCTCAATAAGGATAACAATATAGCGGAAGCTTTCATAAATAAACATAAACATTTAAGGCAATTTATAACTAAACAAAATCCTTTTAAACATGAACTTCAACATAATATGGCAAAATTAAAATGAAATAATGTCATTTACTTATTCACATGGATATTATACTAGTCGAATAATCACATGAAATATCAATAACCACTTTCATAATGATGGAATGCATAATTCCAGACTATCAAAACAACGTAGCCAAGGCCTCGTGCCAAGACTACAAATAAGATTTTGTCAAGGCCTCGTGCCAAGACACTAGTTCGTCTCATGAGACCTACCGATGCATCGAGGAGCTATAGCGGGCTCCACCCGTCACTTATTAAGTCCAATGCATTCCTCATATGAACAGGTTTAAACATATCATAAACCATAACATAATCATATCACATAAAACATGCATAAAGAAAACATAACATTTCCACATTTCAATCACAATATATCAATAAAACACATTTATATAATAAAAACTTTATCAAAACCATTTTCAATACCAAAATAAAAGAAAATTAAAACTTGGTATTTATTTTTCATTTAAAAAAAGTTGTGGCTTGTAGAGGAAGCTGAAACTCAAATAATGGTCACGGTGGCGGAGAAGTCGTTGTTGCTGCATACGTATGACAATAAAAACATTCCTTTTTTTCATTTAGTAAAACGTTTCGTATAAAAAAGATTCCTTTTGAATAAACGTAAAAGTAAAAGGGGTTTATACACCGTATAGATGAAATTTGTGTATAAAAAAAATATGCCTCAATGAATGGAGATTGAGACGAAGTCCTTACAAAGATAATTTTTTAAATAAAATAGATCTATTATGTGTATTCACTCTAAGTACACATAAAGAAAGTACAAATACAAGATAAGACATAATAATATAATGACATAATTTGAAAGTAGGAGATTAACCCAAAGAATGGAAGAGAAGTTCCCTTACAAAGATCACTTTTTTTTAAATAAAATAAATCTATTATGTGTATTCACTATAAGTACACATAAAGAAAGTACAAATAAAAGATAGGACATAATAATATCATGACATAATTTGAAAGTAGGAGATTAACCCAAAGAATAGAAATTGGGTTAAGAAGTTCCCTTACCTCGTGTCCGACTTGACTCGATCGTTCTTTAACATCCTGAATAATAAACTAGAGTTAATTTATAATTGATTAATAACCTTTTTCAAGTTCATTATTCCTTTTATATCACTTATTACCATGTTATGAACATTATGTAATTATTTAAGTTAATAAAGGTCGTTTTGTCGATCTTTGGTACTTGAGTCAAAAATAAACTTCTTATAATTACAAGTTGTTTATGTGGTAGAATATCCATTATCTCCAGAATTATATTCATGATTTAGATATCATATATATCCAGTATATACATTCATTTATAATATTATGTAACATTTAGAGGTAAGAAATGAAATGCACCGTTCATGGAGACGGTAAGTCGTACGTACGCATGAACGCTAATTTAATTTCTATTTCATATTTAATGGAATGAAATCATAATGATATAAATGTATATTATAATTCCAGTATAATATCATATATAATATCATTTACTCCATCCTTTATACATCCCACATATGGCATTAACGATTCAAATCACTTTGAGGGGGCGGTAGTCCGCACATCCTAAAATGAAATTATCGCATTTACCCATAATGGAAATCATAAAGGTATTCCATAAATGATAAATATAGAAGCATAATTGAAACATAAACATAATATATATCATATATAAATATAGTGACATCTTAATGTCCACCATGAGAGTTGTTAAAATAAGATTGATCAATCATCGTTTCGTGAGGCAGAAATTTTCCAACCACAGAAACAATATGTTCTTTAACCATTAGTCGAAGGTGTGTGTAAGTGTAAATAAAATAATTCTCATAAAAAACATCCTAGTATATTTAATATACTGGTGTTGTTACAAAATAAAGGAATAAAAGATTTTAAGGGGTTGGAGAATCAAAATAAAACAAAATAGCATAAGAGAAGACATTACCTTAAAATCGGGTAACTCTTTTTGATTTCAGCCAAAGGCTTCCTTGGGAATAATTATGCCCAAAGTGAGGCTTCTATGAGTAAGATAGGGAAGTTTATAGAATATTTGGGCAGAGTTTGGATGAGCAAAATGGCCTAGAATGTGTGAATAAGGTGGTAGTGGTGGGGGGCTTTTATAAGAGGAGAGGAGGGGCACTCTTGGAAATTAATGAAGTGTTACATTATTATGAAGTACTTTTCGGATTTCAAAGGTCCCAAAATTATATATTTCAAGGATAAGGTGATAAGGGTTCGAAATATACCCATAAAATAGGTTTTTTAGAAGTGTAAGTCTGAGAGTTTACATTATCCTTTCATTTTATTTAAAAAGTTCATTAATGAGGTAATCGATGCATCATAATGGTGTGATAAATAAATTTATTTATTTAATTCCAAAAAATTATAGAAAAATTACCATGATGTAGGAAATCTTTTTATATTTCCAATGAATATTTATAGTCGAAAATTTAACTTATATAACCCCATGTAATAATTGTTTTAGTAAAACAACACATGTTTGTGTCGATTTTATTTTTACTTTAAATAAAAACAATTTAATGTCATTTTCTTACCCAAGTGGCTCCATGGGGTCCCCAAGTTGACCCATGGATTTTCTAGGTCTTCCATGACTCATCCAATAAGTTTTGGACAAGTTTCAAGATATTTTCATATTTTTATAATATCATTTTTACCTTAAATTTCACTAATTACCTTTAATCGCGATTAATAAAACTTAAATGTTACTATTAACCAAAAATTATTTTAATCCCATTGAACCACATTTTACTTCCTAATGACAATGATGTATGTCGGATTTTGGAAATTCAAATCATAGATGTGGTAAAATTTCATTTAAACGAAAAATCGGTTTTTTAACTACCACTTAGTGGTTTCACTATTCATCAAAAATCGAAATTTTTCAGAACAACACCAAAAATTATCCCTAAGATATATTTGATATTCATAATTCAAAAATGTTGTCTATTTTACAAAATTAAAAACATATAAGTTGAATTAATTAATTT
This sequence comes from Viscum album, assembly GCA_963277665.1. Lineage (NCBI taxonomy): Eukaryota > Viridiplantae > Streptophyta > Magnoliopsida > Santalales > Viscaceae > Viscum > Viscum album. The sequence goes on from OY728166.1 coordinate 792,467,341, forward strand.
AATAATTAATTCCTGTTGTCACCACAAATAGCGTGTTTTTAAGAAAGAATATCAATCAAAAGATTGACCATTATTTATGTCCAATTTCAAAGTGAAATTAATTCTAATGACCACCATTGTATAAAATGGTAAAAATATATTCTAATTAAACTTTATAACCACTTAATTGTATAATTTTTCACTATAAATTATTTTGATTAAAAAAGTTGTTTTTAAGTATTTTTCACTATTCATCAAAAATTGGAAGTTCTTAGAAAAATACCAAAAATTCAACATAGGATAATTTCGATATTCTGAATCCAAAAATTAAGTCCATTTTGAAATATAAAATTTATATAATTTCAAAAGGTGGGTATTACTATTCATAACTGCAACTTTTATTGGTCGCGGTGTGATAGAACTTGAGGTTGCGTACAACACACGCTGATGTATTATTCAAAGAGAAGCGTACCATGGAAGTTTGGGGTGTTACATTCTCCCATACTTCAATAAATTACATCCTCGCAATTTTAAATTTTTCTTTGAAAATAAAAGGTTGAAAGTAGAAAATACCTTTTTGGAAAACCCACATCGGAAATAAGGTTAGTAAAATTTAGCCTTAATAAGTGGGAAAGGGAAATGAAAAAGTCACCACCAAATTATGATCTCAAATAGGAGAACATTGGTGGAAATTAGAGACATATAATTGGAGGAAAAACTTAAATATTTATAGGGAGTGATTGAGGTCATCAATCACAAACAAGTGTAAAAGTGAGGGCCTCAAAGCCTTCAATCTATGGTGATTTAAAGTATCATCAGTTCAACAAAACATAAGGTATTAGGATAACACATTTTTTGTTTTAATATCCCTTTCCTAAAGTTTAAGAATTAATTTATTCATAGAATAAGAGGTAGGTATATATATATATGCTTGACAAGTAGAGTTTCAACCTTCAACTAATTTATACCACAAACTCATCTTTCACTCAAAAATATAATAGAACTCAAAAATATTATATTTATCCTAATAATATAAGGTTCCAAATATTAACACATACCATTTAGAATAGGAAAACTATTTTTTAATAACTAGGGACTTCCTGTAGGCTAGTGGTCGGTAATAAAGTCCTGTCGCACTATGGTTGTGGGTTCGATTCCTGCAGCTTTGTCCGACGCGACGGGTTATCCCCCAACCTGCAGGTTGTCATTTTCCTAAAAATATAGTATTATAATATTCCAAAAATAATCTTCATAAATGTTTTAACCTTAAACAATACTATCCAAAGTTCAACTCAATCCATTCCAACCTTTATAGTTATCCAAAATACCTCTGTCCATACTTTCTCTAAAATGTATCTAAATTCTAAAATCAATTGTATCATCAGATTCCTCAAACAAAGTAAAGTTTCCCTTATTTACACATACAAAAATATGATTACCTTAATTAAAACAACAAGTACTGCAGTACAATCCTTATATATATCACATTATTCTTATAACCAGAATACAACCCTTGAGTCCAAAAGCACAAATACATTAATTATTCCACTTCAACTGTAGTAACAGTATAAGATTTTCCTTGATCCCTTGGCCTTTTCTGAGGTAAGTTTTCCTAAAGCATAGGATATTCATTTTTATAATGCCCTATTTCCTTACAATTGTAGCATTCAACATTGATAGCCACTTTCTTTCCCTTGCAATCATGAGCCTGGTGACCTTTTTCTCCACATTTATAACAAACTCCCATTCCTTTCAAGCAAGTACAGGGATGATTCTTCCCAAAATTATCACATAATGGAAAATCCTTCTTTCCCTTTTTCCCTTTATCTGTCTCTTGTTCCACCATTCTCTTCTTCTATTGCTTTACTTTTTTGTCATAAGATTTAGATAATTCCTTTTCTGTCTTGATAGAACACGCGACTATATCTTCATATGTTGAGAAAGATTGTGATACTAAAGCTCGATGGATAAATGGTTTTAACCCATCAAAAAAATGATCAATCTTACTTCTTGGGTTACGTATATAATCTGATGCATGCCTTGCTAACCTTGTAATGTCAGCCTCATACTTTGTGACATTCTCATCCATCTTTTGTCTCAGACTTAGAAATTGTCTTTCCATATCAGCTTGATAGTCACGAGGAAAGTATTTTTCTAAGAAAATATCTTAGAACTCTCTCTATTCCATACTTGTTACTTATTCATATTCATTTGTATTTTGAATCAATTACCACCATTGATCGGCATCTCTAGTGAGGTGGTAAACTTCCATGACAACCTTCTCCCTTTCGCTACTCCCCAAGGTGTGGAAATATTTTCTCTAAGGAGTTTATCCATTTTTCAGCTACTAATGGATTTGTACCCCCATTAAATGTTGGTGGTTGTTGCCTCATGAAGCGGTATAACAATGATCCTCCACGTTGTGGATCAGGGTGCTCCATACGAGTAAGGTTGTTATTCATAACCTGAGTGAGTTGTCCCAGTATGGTGATAAGATGATCAGCACCAGTCGTATTACCAGCTCCACTATAATTATCTTGAGCAGGAGGGAAATCCCTACATGGAGTGTGTGCATTGATACGGTTTCCATTCCTTCCACTGGCGCCATTTCTAAACAATGGCATAAACTAGATAAGTTTATGAATCGAAATACATAATAAAAAACTTTCAAAACTCTTAACATAAATTGAACTATTTATGGATATAATCCATAATCATAAAAATGTTTTCTTTGAGGAAGTATATACTCATAACCCTTTATAGTGGTTTGTAAAGAAAATGAAAATTATCCTAATCATATCCCCCGGGAGTGTCGTAACCAAGAGTGCAGCAAAGCACGTTGTCGTACACCAGTTCCCGTTCGAGTCTAGCTCAAAGCGGTGTTTTCAGGTTTTACCCCTAGGTACATTTGTTCCAAAGCCGCCTCTACCTGCTCGTATCCATACAGGGATGTATTGCTCGGAAAACTCACAAAATCTCTATAATACCAAAATTCTAGGAAGTTCTTCTATACTAATCCTCAAATTTTATCTTAGGTCTATGTTCTCTAATCAGAGTTTATCTAAATATAGCTTCCAAGGTTAGTACTAAACTGCCTCTGATACCAATTGTAACGCCCCGACCCCAATTACCCAGATTCAGTGCATTATTTCATAACATTGGCATGATCACAAAAGATCAAGTCTCGAAAGACCGATTAGTTTAGTAGCCTTGGAAACACCAGATACATTCATAAATGTTACATTACATCATAAAGTGAAAAAGCTACAATAACATAGTCTCCATTTTCCACACTCATATCCCCTTCAGACTATCCCTGCAGGTCATTCCTAAAATACTTCTTCACATCCTGGAAAAATTAAAACATTTAAAGGGGTGAGCTCAGATGCTCAGTAAGGATAACAATATAGCGGAAGCTTTCATAAATAAACATAAACATTTAAGGAAATGTATAACTAAACAAAAGCCTTTTAAACATTAACTTCAACATAATATGGAAAAAGTAAAATGAAATAATGCCATTTACTTATTCACATGGATATTCTACTGGTCAAATAATCACATGCAATATCAATAACCACTTTCATAATGATGGAATGCATAATGACAGACTATCATAACCACGTAGCCAAGGCCTCGTGCCAAGACTACAAATAAGATTTTGTCAAGGACTCGTGCCAGGATACTAGTTTGTCTCATGAGACCTACCGATGCATCGAGGAGCTATAGTGGGCTCCACCCATCACTTATTAAGTCCAATGCATTCCTCATATGAACAGGTTTAAACATATCATAAACCATAACAAAATCGTATCACATAAAACATTCATAAAGGAAACATAACATTTCCACATTTCAATCACAAGATATCAATACAACACATTTATATAATAAAAACTTTATCAAAACCATTTTCAATACCAAAATAAAAAAAAATTAAAACTTGGTATTTATTTTTCATTTAAAAAAATTATGGCTTGTAGAGGAAGCTGAAACTCAAATAATGGTCACGGCGGTGGAGAATTCATTATCGCCGCATACGTATGACAAGAAAAACATTCCTTTTTGTCGTTTAATAAAATGCTTCATATAAAAAATATTCCTTTTGAATAAACGTAAAAGTAAAAGGGGTTTATACACCGTATAGATGAAATTTGTGTATAAAACAAAATATGCCTCAATGAATAGAGATTGAGACGAAGTCCTTACAAAGAAAATTTTTTAAATAAAATATATCTATTATGTTTATTCACTATAAGTACACATAAAGAAAGTACAAATACAAGATAGGACATAATACTATCATGACATAATTTGAAAGTAGGAGATTAACCCGAAGAATGGAAATTGGGTTAAGAAGTTCCCTTACAAAGATCATTTTTTTTAAATAAAATAAATCTATTATGTGTATTCACTATAAGTACACATAAATAAAGTAAAAATACAAGATAGGACATAATAATATCATGACAAAATTTGAAAGTAGGAGATTAACCCAAAGAATAGAAATTGGGTTAAGAAGTTCCCTTACCTCATGTCCGACTTGACTCGATCATTCTTTAACCTCCTGAATAATAAACTAGAGTTAATTTATAATTGATTAATAACATTTTTCAAGTTAATTATTCCTTTTATATCACTTATTACCATGTTATGAACATTATGTAATTATTTAAGTTAATAACGGTCGTTTGGTCGATCTTTTGTACTTGAGTCAAAAATAAACTTCTTATAATTACAAGTTGTTTATGTGGTAAAATATCCATTATCTCCAGAATTATATTCATGATGTAGATATCATATATATCATATATATCTAGTATATACATTCATTTATAATATTACATAACATTTAGAGGTAATAAATGAAATGCACCGTTCATGGAGACGGTAAGCCGTACGTACGCATGAACACTACTTTAATTTCTATTTCGTATTTAATGGAATGAAATCATAATGATATAAATTTATATTATAATTACAGTATAATATTATATATAATATCATTTACTTCATCCTTTATACATCCCACATATGGCATTAACGATTCAAATCACTTTGAGGGGGCGGTAGTCCGCACATCCTAAAATGAAATTATCGCATTTACCCATAATGGAAATCATAAAGGTATGCCATAAATGAGAAATACAGAAGCATAAGGGAAACCTAAACATAATATATATCATATATAAATATAGTTACATATTAATGGCCACTATGAGAGGTGTTAAAAGAATATTGAACAATCATCGTTTTGTGAGGCAGAAATTTTCCAACCACAGAAACAGTATGTTCTTTAACCATTAGTCGAAGGTTTGTGTAAGTGTAAATAAAATCCTTCTCATAAAAACATCCTAGTATATTTTAGATACTGGTGTTGTTACAAAATAAAGGAATAAAAGAGTTTAAGGGGTTGGAGAATCAAAATAAAACAAAATAACATAAGAGAAGACATTACCTTAAAATCGGGTAACTCTTTTTGATTTGAGCCAAAGGCTTCCTTGGGAATAATTATGCCCAAAGTTAGGATTATAGGATTAAGATAGGGAAGTTGAGAGATTATTTGGGCAGAGTTTGGTCGAGCCAAATGGCCTGGAAGGTGTGAATAAGGTGGTAGTGGTGGGGGCCTTTTATAAGAGGAGAGGAGGGGCACTCTTGGAAATTAATGAAATGTTACATTATTATGAAGTGATTTTCGGATTTAAAAGGTCCCAAAATTATATATTTCAAGTATAAGGTGATAAGGGTTTGAAATATACCCATACAATAGGTTTTTGACAAGTTTAAGTCTTATAGTTTACATTATCTTTTCATTTTATTTAAAAAGTTCATTAATGATGTAATCTCTGCATCATCATGGTGTGATAAATAAATTTATTTATTTAATTAAAAAAAATTATAAAAAAATTACCATGATGTAGTAAATCTTTTTATCTTTTCAATTATTATTTATAGTCGAAAAGTTAACTTATATAACCCCATGTAATAATTGTTTTAGTAAAACAACACATGTTTGTGTCGATTTTATTTTTACATTAAATAAAAAGTTATTAATGTCATTTTCTTACCCAAGTGGATCCATGGGGTCCCCAAGTGGATCCATGGGGTCCCAAAGTTGACCCATGGATTTTATGGGTCGTCCATGACTCATCAAATAAGTTTAGGACAAGTGTCAAGATATTTTCATATTTTTATAATATCATTTTTACCTTAAATTTCACTAATTACCTTTAATCGCGATTAATAGAACTTAAATGTTACTATTAACCAAAAATTATTTTAATCCCATTGAACCACATTTTACTTCCTAATGACAATGATGTATGTCGGATTTTGGAAATTAAAATCACAGATGTGGTAAAATTTCATTTAAACGAAAAATCAGTTTTTTTAACTACCACTTAGTGGTTTCACTATTCATCAAAAAACGAAGTTTTTCAGAACAACGCCAAAAATTATCCCGAATCTATATTTGATATTCCTAATTCAAAAATGATGTCTATTTTAAAAAATTCAAAACATATAAGTTGAATTAATTAATTTAATAATTAATTCCCGCTGTCACCACAAATAGCGTGTTTTTAAGAAAGAATATCAATCAAAAGATTGACCATTGTTTATGTCCAATTTCAAAGTGAAATTAAATCTAATGACCACAATTGGATAAAATGGTAAAAATATATTCTAATTACACTTTATAACCACTCAATTTTATAATTTTTCACTATAGATTATTTTTATTAAAAAAAGTTGTTTTTAAGTATTTTTCACTATTCATCAAAAATTGGAAGTTCTTAGAAAAATACCAAAAATTCAACATAGGCTAATTTCGATATTTCGAATCCAAAAATGAAGTCCATTTTGAAATATAAAATTTATATAATTTCAAAAATTGGGTATTACTATTCATAACTACAACTTTTATTGGTCGTGGTGTGTTAGAACTTGAGGTTGCGTACAACACACGCTGTTGTATTATTCAAAGAGGAGCATGCCATGGAAGCTTGGGGTGTTACAATTCCTGTCCCAAAGATAAATTTTTCAAAACTCATCTCAATTTTATTAAGAAAAACTATTCTCAAAATAGAAAATATGGAACAAAAATTTTATTTTTACAAAGGGTTTATAATTTATGTAACTAAGGCCTTGAAACATAACCCCTTCTAACACCCATGTATGACCTAAGGTTAATGTGTGTGATGGTGATAGAATCATTGGGTGGATCGGATAACATAACCTGAGTGGTAATTTCCACTAACTTGAACTTCTCTTGTAAGTGATTTCTTTCAAACATCACTTGTTGAAACTCATATTGGGATTGGCCTAAAGTGAAGACCAATGATTCTACCTCTTGATCAATCTCCAAAAAATGGGATTTTCATGGAACAACTCTATTTAATGTGGCCATCAAATCTCCTTTCTAAATTAATTTTCCTTTGTAATTTCTATTTATAAACACTAGTTATAATGTTAAAATTATTAAAATGAGTATAGTTTCCAACTTTCAGATTAACAAATGGTCATATTAACCAACGGTCATATAACAGTCAAAACCCGATGATCACATTTTAATTTATACTCACTTCATTAATAAAATGAAAATATTTTTTTGAGTATAGAATAATATAATACTCATTTTGAGGAAACATTTATCATTCAAAAATTTCAGGATGTTACATTTTTCATTCCTTAAGAAATTTCATCCCTGAAATTTCAACTTGTTATTTTTGAAGAGAAAAGGTGTGGGTACTTATGCCTCATTGTCTCCTCTAGTTTCCATGTCGCTTCTTTATACATTTGGTTCTTCCATAACACATTGACGAGGTGGGTAGTCTTGTTGCGTAGAAAATTTTTCCTATGATCCGAGATCTCCACTGGTTTCTCCTCATAAGAGAGATCATGTTCCAGTTGTACCACCTCAATATTCAGTACATCTAAAGGGTCCGATATGTACTTCCTTAAGAGAGATACATGGAAAACATCATGAAATTTATAGAGATTTGGTGGAAATGCTAGACAATAGGCCACTACTCCTATGAAATCAAGGATTTCATATGGTCCAATGTACCTGGGGATAAGCTTACCTTTCTTCAAAAAACACATGACTCTCTTCCATGGTGAAATTCAAAGGAACAATTTGTCACCAACATCAAACTCCAAGTCCCTTCGACCGTTTTTAGCATAGCTTTTTTACCGACTCTGAGCATCATTAATGTGTTCTTAGATGGAATGAACCTTTTCTATCATCTCTAACACAATATAAGGCCCAAGAATCTTTCTCTCACTAGATTCATCCTAACAAGTAGAAGTTCTACATCACTTCCCATATAGAACTTTATAGGGATCCATTTGAATAATAGAATGTAAGATGTTTTTGTATGATAACTCAACTAATGGGAGGTGTTGATCCCATCCACCTTTAAATTCCATAGATCATGTTCTCATAATGTCCTCAAGTGTTTGAATAGTCTGTTCAAATTGGCCATCAGTTTGGGGGTGATAGGTTGTACTGAAATTTAATTCAGTACCCAGAGAAAGTTTAATACTTCTCTATAATTTTGACATGAACTTTGTATCACGATCAGATATGATTAAAAGTGGAACCCCATATAGCCTTACCACTTCTTTCACATAAATCTTGGAAAGTTGTTCAAAAGAGAAATCTACCTGAATAAGGATAAAATGGGCAATATTTGTGAGATGGTCCACTATAACCCATATTTCATTGTTTCCTTTTGAAGTTATTAGGAGATCAGTGAAAAAATATATAGTGATATTATCCCACTTCCATGCTGTTATGTGTAGTGGTTGTAATACCCCTTTAGAAAATTGTCACTCTACCTTCACTTTTTTACACACAAAACACCTCATAGTATACTCAAAAATCTCCCTTTTCATGTTATACCACCAATAATGATCACAAATTTCCCTATACATTTTAGTAATTCTAGGATGTGTAAAGAATATTGAGCTATGAGCTTCATCCATAGGCTCCTTCTTTATTTCTGTAATAGATGTAACACATGGTCTTGTATGAAATTCCAGTATACCTTCTTGATCAATATTGAAATCTGGAAACTTCCCATGCATCACACCCTCAAACTTCTTCAATAACAAAGGATCATCTCTATGATATTTCTTGATCTTCTCTAGTAATGACAGTTGAAAAATCATTTTGTATAGGGTTAACAATGTCCCTTCCATTACAATTCTCGTGTCTAGTTTTACTAGGTCTTCGATCAAATTATTTCTTTGAATACTCATAATTTCCAAAACAATAGGGTCTTTCCTACTTAATGCATCAGCAACTTTGTTTTCTCTTTCGATATGATAATGAATTGAATAATCATAGTCTTTAAGAAGTTCCAACCATCTCCTCTATCTCATGTTCAATTCCTTTTGCATGAAAATATACTTCAAACCTTGATAGTCTCTGTATATATCCAATTTCTCCCTATAAATATAGTTCTTCCATATATTTAGATCAATAAAAACCACAACTAGCTCCAGGCGATTCATGGGATATTTCTACTCATGAGGATTCAACTATCGAGACACATAAGCAATCACCTTTTCATTTTTCATGAGGACACACCCAATCCCTTTCAGATATGCATTACTATAAACAAAAAATCATTCCCTGATAGAGGGTAGAGTTAACACGGGTGTAGTAACCAATCTCTTATTCAGCTCTTGGAAACTTTCCTCAAACTTCTTTGTCCATATGAACTTAACTGATTTTTGAGTTAACTTGGTTAGTGGATTAGAATGTTGTGAAAAGTTTTTCACAAACCTCCTATAATATCCTGCTAAACCAAAGAAACTGTGAATCTCAGTTACTGTTGTATTATGAGGCCACTCCTCCACAACCTTTGTCTTTATAGGGTTAATTGAGATTCCTTCACCAGTTACAATGTTCCTTAAGAAAGAAACTTTTTGTAACCAAAAATCACACTTGCTGAACTTTCCAAATAACCAATCCTTCCTTAGAGTTTTGAGTATCACCCTTTTATGGTCCTTATACTCCTCACAAGTTTTGGAATATATCATAATATAAATAATAAAAACTACCAAAAATTTATCAATGTAGTCCTTAAAGATTCTATTAATCAAATCTAGAAAAATAGAAGGTGAATTAGTCGATCCTAAGGGTATAATAACAAACTCGTAATGCCCATATATTTATCGGAAGGTGGTATTTGGAATATCTTATTTCTTCACCCTCAATTTATGATAACCAAATCAAAGATGAATCTTGTATAATAATTGAGCCCCCCCAAATCTGGTCAAATAAATCATCAATTATTAGAGAGGGTACTTGATCTTAACTGTGATCTCGTTAAGTTCTCTATAATCAATGCATAGCTGCATTTATCCTTCCTTCTTCTTCACAAAGAGAATAGGTTCTCCCCAAAGAGACACACTTGGTTATATAAACCCCTTCTCCAAAAGATCTTGGAGTTGCTTCTTTAATTCCTCCAGCTCCACATTTTACATTCTATATGGATTGTTTTAAAACATCTTGGAACTGGGCTTGAGTTCAATGGATAACTCAACCTCTCTTTCTAGGGGGAAGTCTAGGGAACTCCTTAAGAAATAATTCAATGTATTTCTGAATGATTGGAACATTTTCTATTCTTATACTTTCATCCCCTTCTTCATCTTCACCGATCAACTCCATAAAGAAGGCTATATGTGGTTCTTCTAGACAAATCTTAGGTTGAGATATCTCTCCATCAAAGATAAATATAGATTGTCCACTTAAGACCCTTGAGATTATCTTTCTTCTACATTTTATCTTAGAATTATACTTTGAGAGTCAATCCATCCCTAGTATAGTGTCGAATTCCATCATGAGAATAACTACTATATTTTTATAATATTGTGCTCTCCAATGTAAATACTTTCTATACACTCATAATTCTTGGATAATCCCACTAAGATTATTGATTAATAAATATACTTCTATAATTTCAGGAATTGATTACATATTCTTTGCTAACATGGTGGAAACAAAGGAATGCGTAGAACTAGAATCAAACAAAGTACTTTATATATTTGAGAGAAAAACAATACTACCTTCCACTACATAATTTGGAGCTTCAAATATAGATGTCATTATAGAAAAACTAGTACATTTATCACTTTTCCTATGTTGAAGTTGATCATGATTCACTTCCACTAACCTTAGATTTGGATAGTGATTGGAAAAGTGACCAAGATATCCACATTTGAAGCATTGGAATTCAGGTAGGGCCTGCAACATCTTCCCTTTTTTTTGGGTTGAGAAGTTTAGGCTTTACCTCACTATGAAAATTTTGAGTGATATGGTAATCTCTTCCACACTAATAACATTTCCCATTCCCAAGTAAGGAATTCCCTAAATCATTCTTCCCAAACTTGATACATGTGGAATATTTCACTTCCTTCACACACCTACCTTGATCAGAGTTCCTCCCTAGGTTTGGTTCTAGATATCTCTTATTCTCATTTGATTTGTAAGACCACTACATCTCACTAAACTCTAGTTCAACCTTCATAGCACTCCATACGATTTTCTCATAGCTTCATTAGTCTAAGTTGGCTAAATTCTTCTGTATATGAGGTCCTAGTCCACCGAAGAATTTATCAACCTTCCCATTACAATCCATGACTAATATATAGGTATAATGGGAATGTCTTATGAATTTCATGTCATAGCTTCCAACAGATTCATTCTCATTTTTCTTCAATTTTAGGAATTCCTTCTCCATTTTCATTTTCATCGAATGAGGGAAATACTAATTAAAGAAGAATCCTCATAACTCTTCCCATTCCATAGATTCAATCTCCCCTCTTGGATTCATATTTTTAATCAGTACCCAACACTGGTTAGATTCCCTTTATAAATGGTACATACCCAAAGTGAATTTCTCTAATTCTAAACAACAAAGTATAGAAAATATCTTTTCTATAGATCATATCCACCGTTCTGCAATCAATGGGTCAGTAGATCCACTAAACATTGGTGGTCATTGATGTATAAAGGACTCAATGGAAATTTGTTCCCATCATGTTAAAATTGGTCTATTGTCTTGATTCAATTTATTTCACATAACTTGAGTTAGTTTATTCATCATTCTCATGAAGTTTTATATTCCGACTTCCATCGAAGGGTCATCGGCCCATGGTCTGTTGTGCTCACCATTTACACGGTTCCTCCCATTTACCACCATTTTATAAAATAAAAGAAACTTAGTGAGAAAAGTGTTTCTTTTTATAATATTATAACTATAAAATAATTTTATGTCTTAAAACATCATGATTAAATTTTTTATTCATTAAAAACAATTACAATTTCTATAAATCTTTTATAATAGTTCATAAAAATATTATGATTAACCAAACTTATACCCTATGAGTGTCAAAATAGGAGTGCAGCAAGACCCATTTTTGTGCACTAGTTCCTATTTGAGTCTAGCTCAAAGAGGTATTTTTGGGTTTTCCCCCTAGATAAATCCGTTCCAAATCCACATCCACTTGTTCGTATCCAAACAGGGATTTTTTTTTATTCGAAAACCACTTACTTAATGTTTCACCAAAATACCAGGATGTTTTCCTATATTTAAACTTTTCAGTAATGTTATTATTAAATATTTAAAATACTAATTTCCACAAATAACTAAACCATCCCTTGATACCAACTATGTAATCCAGCCTTTTTATTACATCACTTTATGTTACATTTTACAAACAGAGGATCTTTTAAAGTTTAGTGTCTTCTAAATAAGGTATATAACACATGAAAAGATAAAAAATTATTTTAAAAAACTTGAATGACTTATTAATTGGTTCATCCTAAGTACAATGACCGCATCTCATAACCTAGGGACATTAATCAAATGAAAGGGTGAGCAAAAGGCCTAATAAGGGTAATCAGGGGAAGTATTTTAATTGTGATCTTGAGGAATATAAAAAAGAAAATGATAAAATAGATAAAGTAATGAGAAATAGGAACCTAATAACAATAATAACATTATTAATAACTTTTAAATGTGGATAAAACATTTAATTGAGCTATTCATAATTATATCACTAAGGTTTATCACTGATGTATCATAAAAATTACCAAGTTTATTCACCAAGGTATTGTAAAACTTATCATCTCTATAGATTAAATTATTTAACCAATGAATTGGAGCGCTATCATGGATCACCCTTCACATGTTTTAATTATTTTTATACACATATATCATAATAAAACATTTCATAAATAACACATGTAGAATAAAATAAATTGGTTTTATATCAAAATCATGGTGTTTTAGAAAGTACTTAAAAACAATATCTTTTTTGTCTTTTTAAACCCACGGAAAAGGAAGGAGGGATTTATGTATGTGAATTCTAGAATTAAATAGATAAATTTTTTATATATGTTAATACACCTTAGTAAAAAATAGGTTTGGGTATTAATAAAATAAAATAAAAGATTTTTTTGACAAAAATAGATAAATTTTGAGACAAAAATCCGGCAGCATAATAGGTATGAAACATGGTTTTAGAAAACATTAAAAAGAGAGGGGAAAGGGTATCTCATTAATAAATTAATATTAATATATCAAATGGATATAATAATAAATATATAATAACATTATATTGAAATTTAAAATACATAACACATAAAAAAAGAACTTGAAAGGAAAAGAGAAGTTGAGATTTCCATTTCCTTGACGAGTGACTCCAAAAACTCAAAGATCAGGACCATGGGGGATTGAGGACACCTTGGGAGGACTCCTTGGGAGTTAGAAAAATCATATATTCTCTGAGTATGATTTTTTAATGAAATTAAATGAATAAATGGGTGGTTATTTATAGCAAAAGTGGGGTAGCTTTTTATTAATTTTCTCGGACACCCCGTTGGTGGTATTTTTAAAACCATGGGCTTTCCCATGGTATTAGACACTTGGGAAACCTATTCAGTTACTTTAACACATAATATGAGTCCATAATTTTAAATTAATCATTACATCATTATTAAATATCTATGATGTCATTAAAATTACTGAAAAACTCAAACTGTATTTTTACTATTCATGAAAAACTAAAGTATTTTATAAAATTCTCATAAATTCACCCTAACCTAATATCAATATTTTGAATTCAAAAATTAATTTTTTTATCATAATAAATCTATAAATATGTCAAATTTAACTTTTAACTATAAAAATACTTCTTTATTAAAAATAATAGTAGACAGAAAATACGTAGTAAAATTGCATAGTGAAATTTATGATACTTGAAAAATTAAAATTATTTTATCATTTATAATTAAAAAGGAGTGATTTTATAATAATATTTAATTACCATAAACATTAATAATAATACCTTAGTTTATTATAATAATTATATGTTTCCAAAAACGTAAAATTTCTTTCTGAAAAATAAATTTACCAAAATCCATCTCAATTTCATTAAGAAAAACTATTCTTAAAATAGAAAATATGGACCAAACAATTTATTAATAAAAAGGGTTTCAACTTTATGTAAATAAGGCCTTGAAAAATAACCCCTTATAAAACCTGTGTATGACCTAAGGGAAAGGGGTGTGATGGTGATAGAATCATCAGGCGGATCAGATAACATTGCATGACTGGTAATTTACACTAACTTGAACTTCTCCCATGGGTGATTTCTTTCAAGAGTCACTTATTAAATATCAGCTTGAACTTGGTCTAGAGTGAATCCCAATGACCCTGCCTCCTGCCCAAGCTCTGACAAATGGGCTTCGTATGGAACAACTCTACTGGATGAGGTCGTCGTTTTTTCGTTCTTCATCAATTATTCTTTGTCATTTCTATTTATAAACACTAGTTATAACATTAAAATTATTAAAATTATTATAGTTTCCAATGGTCAAATTAACCAAAGGTTATAGTTGAAAAATGTTCATATAAAGTTCAAAACACAATGGTCACGTTTCAATTTATACTCACTTTATTAATAAATGGAAAAGGTTTTTTTGAGTAAAAAATAATATGATAGTCATTTTGAGGAAACATTTATCATTCAAAAAGTTCAGGTTGTTACAAGAACTATTCCACCATGGTATAAATATCACAAACACCTAACATGGTGTGTGATCCAATATTGAGAAGAAACGAAGGATATGATCTTCATCCATGGAAAGGAAAATAAAATCATGATGATAAAGGGAGTTTCCAGAAAAATTAATTCTAAGGAAACTAAAATCCGATGAGGCTAAATATGTGCTTTCAAGTCCTTGATGTCGTGAAGCTTATTCAATTCATGATATGATCATGTATTGGGTAATATTGAAGAAGTATTTCCAATATATATATTTCTTGATGTTAAAAATGTATTTTATGAGTTTTCAAGAATAATGTATATAAATACACATTGAATATTGATTTGTACACTAGTGTTTAAATCATATTGATCTGATTCTATTTAAGTGGTTAAGAGGGAATAATATGGACGGTTGTGAATTTTACCAAGCCTAAAAAGTGATAATTCTTCAATATTTAATAAATATGGAAATGAAAAATCAATAGATTCTTGTACAATGATTTTAATGGATTAAATATCACAATATTATTGTCATTTAATCTTGAGAAATAGAAAATTATGAGATGTTACTTCTACTTAAATATTCAAGATTCAAGGATGTAATTTTTTAGAGGAAATCCTCAAGAAGCAGGTAGAAGTTTCCACACTTCATATGTATTTGATGTATATTCTTATACATTTTTGTATAATGAGGGTAATTTAATGATGGTATTTTTAGAATATTTTGAGAAGAAGAGTGAAATCATGGAGAAGAATAAAAGAATATATTTATTCATCCATTTTTTACAAATGAGGATAATTTAAGGATGGTATTCTTATAATACACCTTAAGTAGAGAAAGAAACTCACAAGAATAAATAGGAACCCAAAATGGTTATTCTATTATGGTGATTTTTATAAAGTTGTTATTTTTTCTTCCTAATATACCACTTATGGTAATTATAAGAGAATTATCACATTTAATAAGTTGCATATACATGTGAGTAGTCTAGATCTTGAGGAGAAAAAAGATGAAGAATACATTAATAAAAAAATCAAAATAAATAGTTGTTGTTGTTGAATATATTAAAAGGAGAGAATTCAATAAGCAATAGTTGTATCAAAGAATAAGAAGAACTAGAATATATTGTAACTATTAGTGAGGAAGAATAACAGTACATATCTAATAAAACTTTTGGTGTTTTGAAGATGGTGACAATAATTAGGTGGAGATACAAATCATTAGAGGAGCTGAAGCTGAGGATGTGTTTGTTTTATTATTTGTATACATGATCTTGTAGTATTAAGAGAATAAAGAAGAAAAGAAAAGAGACTAAACTACAATGAATGTATTGATATTTAGTGTTGATCCTATCAGTACTAGATAACTAAGGGGAGTTAGAGGAAATATATTTTATAAATAATTGGAATCTGTATATATTTAGAATCTAAGTTCCATAATATTTTCTTGAAGACATTCTAGAGGTCGAAGTCTTTCTGAGGTGAGGAAGAATATTGGATATTATTAGAGAAAAGTCACCAAGTTCATAGATAAGATCTAATTCCATAGGATGAAGATAAAAAGTATTTCATTGGATGTGAGTACAAAAAACATACTGAAATCATTTGTGTCTGTTTGTTTAATATAGTGTATTTTTTCATTTATAAAATAGTGATCACGCCAGTGTAATATGGTGCACTTGTTTTCGAGATGATACCTAGACAAATCCACTTTTATATTAGTGATTTTATTTTAGTAGATGGTGTGTGACTTTTAAATACAAATCAAAGAAAAGGGTTGGACTCTCAAGAGGGGAAAAGGCTTGTCAAAATACCTCTACCACTTTACTTTCAATATTTTCATTACATTAAGTGTTTTCTAGGTTAAACTAAAAATATATATATCTTCATTAACCATAATAATAGTTTCAAGTTTAAAGGGGTTAAAAGGTTATAGAAGAAAATTAGAATTTGGTAAAATCAATCAATAATTGATTCACTCTCCCCCACCCCTATCAGGGGTCTGAACAATTCATTGGGACACTATAGAATCATAAACCATGTGTATATAATTAATCATCTCAATTTTGTTCACAAAAACTTTTTATTATTGAACCACTTCTCTTATAATACAAAGTTAATGATATAAATATACACATAATTTACATAGATTCATCTAATCTATATAAATTATTTTATAATTAAATTTTTTTTGTTGCAACTCATTGATTTATAATTTGAATGAAAACTATAATCTATTTCAATTCCTCCATTAATTCTTAATTGTTGTATATTTACAACACTTTTAAAATTAAAATTTGGTATCCAATAATTAATTTCTATAACCCTTACAATTAACATATAAATTCTGAGGATTTACCTAAAACTCTTTCAGGTATCTTGATAATCCATTATATGGAATTATTACTCTTTCTTTCTAACAAACCTAGGATTTATTGACCTTGAATAAATTATTAGAGAAACATTGTTGAACTTTTTAACAAAATTTTCTTCTTTTGGTTTGAACTTTTACCCATTTGTACTAACCATACATCACATGGAGCCTAGACATCATATACCTAGTTCAAATATTCTAAATAATTTAAGAATATCGAGTAAATTTTTCATAAATTCATTCACATTGTCAAGAAATTTCTTTAAATGATAATGGTATGAATTCCCTAAGCAGAACAGTCTATTTTATCCCCCCTTTAAAGAATGTTACAAAATTAAAAAAAAAAAATTGTGTGTATTAAAAACACCCATATCATTTTATTAAACAATAATTGTTTAAAAGATATTATCAAGAGAAAAATGAGATAGTACACAACTTATGAAAAATTCATCCAAGATTTAATCATCTAAGTTATCAATATAGTAACTCCTTTTCTCTATTACTTCAAGATCCATTATTTAATTATTTTATTTTTCTGACCTTATATATATTTACAACACTTATAATCATACGGTCAATATTACATATCTATCAGAATAATATAATTGAATTCTATAACCAATAAAGCTTTAAAAAAAATTATTCTCACTAATTCATTAGCTTATTCAATCATATTGAATATCATTCAGCATACCCAATAATATTTATTATATGAAACGAAAATTACCTAAATTATTGATGCACTTGATCATATTGATTACATGTACAGATACTAACATTCCTTTGGTTAGTTTTTATTTAATTTTATTTTTAAACATTAAAAGAAACATTCTATGTTTCCATAAGTATTTAGATTCTCCTATGAGAAACATTAAAACTAAGTTATTATGGAAGAGTTTTCTTTGACACATATAATTTTCTTTAATAAATTTTATTAAATTACCAGTCTTATGAGTTTCTTACAATAATATTCTCCTATAAAGGATTAATCTCAAAGTATAGCATGTTAATGATGATGATGAAATTATCTATAGTATAAGATTTTATTATATAAGTATCATATTTTACAACCATTTAATATGGGCTTTTATTAAATAGGATCCCACTAAAATGATATCCCCTTTTAAAATCCATCATATCCATTAGTGGTCCAAGATCCATATTTCACTAATATCTAGGTTACTTTAGGGTTTCTCCCATTATCTTTATATTTTTTTAAGGCATATTCCAATCATATCATATATTACTCTTAGATAGACAGGCAGACAACTCTTTTCCCAATCCATAGTATGGATAAACTCAACTCTATTTCTATGGTATCCAAACCTTTGGTGTTTCCTAGGTGGTGTAAAGTAAATAAAACATTAAAAATGACCAAACACAGTACAATACAAGGTAACTCAACTTTATTTTTAAATTGTCCTTGGATAATCTAGTATCATTCGTTACTTACCTTACACAAGATAATCTAGGAGAACCCCACTTTTATGTGAAATTACACAGTTGGATGATCATGGTTATGAGACGTGATACTTTGGAAGGAATATAACACGTAGTATTTAAAATGGGATTCAATATCACCATCTTATCTTATATTACTCGCTTTTATGTATGCATGATTCTATTGATTTAGTTTGAAATCCTATTCCATCTGCCAAACCAATATGTTCACACCATATTGATTTGTTACTCTTTAAACAAGCCACAAGTTTGTGTTAGTCAACCAAAAAATGAATTCAAGTATATTCATACATATATGAATTCCATAATATCAATAAGGTACATGAAATCCTTTTATAAAGTAAAATAGTTATATGAAATTTAAAATCTACACATGGGTAAGCTCTAAGAGATAAAATTCAATCCCATTAACCATTCTAGAAAAGGAATGAGCATCCAGGCTAGTATGTATTCCAACCCTAAGTCCCTATATCTAGGTATACTTTACTCAAGAGGGAATAAAATTCATCATAACTCTAAAACCTAATAATCATTAAGCATATTCAAAAACTAAATTCAATTTCATAACTTGAATTACAAATAGAAGTTTAGATGGATGAAAATTTAAATTTATTTTCATACCTAGCATGTAAAGTAAGGATCTATTTCCTAGAATCACCTTAACATCCAAACTATATCATACATAATTCATAATATAAACAATTTATAACTATGAATAAATTCGGTGATATTATTTTAAATAAATTAACAATTATAATATTTAAACATGAGATAACCATTTATGAAAATTCATAAATACAAGTTAACTATAAACCCTTTTATAAATTAGCGAACATTATGTAAATTACATAACTTTTAATATAAATTCTTTATATTCAATTTAAAAATAAATATTTCATATTTTTCATTATATGGAATTTGTATTTTAAATTTATGATATTTTATGAATTATAAACAATTTATAATCCAATTTCTACAATTTAAATATTTTATATAATCTAAATATCATATAATTTGTATTATTTAAACCTTTATCATATCAATCATCAAAACTATTTTTATGTGTATTAAATAATATTCAAAATAAGGCTATTTAATTTAAAAAAATCAAATTAATTAATTATAAATAATTCATAAATTAAATATAAACATCTTTCTGTTTTTGAATTATTTATATAATTTATAAACACTTTATAAATTACTCAAATTATTGAAAAATAAACACTTCATTTCAAGATCACACTGTACTCCATATAACATGTTAAAGGTATTTAAAATTTCAATAATTAATTTTTTGAATATTTTATAATTTAATGTTTAATTAACATTTATATAAAATTATTTATAAAAAATATATAATTAATTAATCTATAAATCTTTTATAAGTTAAAATATTCCCAAATACCATTAATTATAATTTATAAAGAATTTAAAAATCATAATAAAGTTTATCAAAAAAATCAATCTTTTTAGTTTACCCATACACAACAGAGGTGGCCTTCATATAGGTAAAACCCTTTACATTTATACTACCCATTATCATATGGATTAGTAGGGATAACCCTTACGTAAACCACCCAATTTAAGGGTAAGTAAAGATGACCCCTATATGGACCGCTCTATATTAGGGTAAGTCTAAATTACCCACCGATCTACATAAGGGTAAAGTGGGATAACCCTTTTGCAGACTGCTCTATCTAAGGGTAAATCCAGATGACCCTTACATAGACCACTCTATATAAGGGTAACCCAAGATGACCCTTACGTAAAACGGTTCTGTTTAAGGGTAATCCATGATGACCCTTATGCACAATTATTATATAAATGGTAATCCATAGTGAACCATACACGTAGAAATTTTGAGTAAGGGTAATCCAAGATAACCCTTATTTAGAATGATTTTGCATAAGGGTAATCCATTTTACCCAAAAAAAACATCCATTGTAAAATAATACTCTATTTACACTTTTTTTCTTCATTTCACACATGATTTTACAAATCTAGACACAAGGGTGGCTCTAATACCACATAAGGTATTCTTTAGGGTCTAATAACAATTATTAGATCAAGAGGAAATGATTAAATCCATTTATTGAGATCACCCATGCATGAAATATGAAACCATAATAAAATTGTAAATAAATAATAATGAAAGCAAGAATCCATACACCAATGATTCATTTTAAATATTCTATATATTTTTTCAATGTGTTTGATGAAGATCAAAAAAGTGGTAGCCAAAATACATCCCACCTCAAGAAATATCCACGAGCATAATGGATCGCACATCTCTATGTGTGGGACTCTCCATCCTCTATGATATGATAGTATCTCATGATGAAAAAGAGTTAGAATAAATATAACACTGAGTTTAGGGAATTTCATCCAAGTATTAAGAAATCACACACACCCACTACCATCACATTGAAGTGATTTGTATATCACCCTAGGATGCTCCTTTGGTTTTGTACATTCATTCATGCATTATAAAACATTAATAAATAATGCAGACAACTTCATGCATCTAATGAATGAATACAAATCCTATTATATGTTTCATCCAATGAAACATATTCATTAAATTATAGATTATATGGGTGAATATTAATGAAGTCTTAGGCTACATGAAATGATACACCCCACACATGAAAATAATAATTTACATGAAATATAAAATAACTTATATATATCATATACATAAAATGATTTAGGGAATTATCATTCAAATATATCAATAAAAATAAATCAATCAATCAATAACCAAACCAAGGTTCCATGAAATCAAAATTTAGGGGATACAATCAAGGTGTGTCTGTGTTTTTATGTCGGAAAGGATCTAGAATTATAAGAAACTTTCTAGGATCTAACATGAATGATAATGGAATTGTTTCATTGAATCTCTATCTTTAGGGGGGTTATGTGAAACTAGAATATCCTCTTCGGTGCCCCTTTGGGCCACTAAGTACAAAATCAACCCCTATGAGGGAAAACTTTCCAAAGTAACTATTTAACCTACACACATTAAGCTAGTGTAACACACATTTGTAGCATTTATTAAGAAATATAGGGTTCCCATGATATCAACAAAATTTAGTGATACAAAATAAGTAATGTGATCACCATGCCAATTAACATTTAAAAAAATCATTAAACCCCATATCACCTCTAATAGCCTCACACAAAACATCCCCTATAACATCTATGTATAAGCATCAATAAAAAACTTGTAACATCTCGACTTGGGATCCACTTAACCTTTTCCCTGAGCCAGTGGGTCACATGGCCTCAAGCGCACCACCTCATATGTCATAGATAGCTAACTAGAAATGAGGGTGTAAATATAGTATAGTGGGGAGACTATACCCTCATATCAGAGTGGTAAAATGGATACAACATATAATACTCAATAGAAAAATAATAATAATAATATAAAGTATAATAAAGCAGCGGAATAATAAATAACTGAAAAACTAAGTAATAATGTCAAAAGCCACTAGGAATTGTCATATATAAGGATTCATGTCATATTGATATACAAAAGAATAATAGGGGACATGCATATACAAACATGCTATATAGAAACTATAAATTACCAAAAGGTTTCTCCACTAGTATCTTGAGCATATTCTTGGTCCTCTTCTCTTATACTCCATCTATAAGTGATGCAAATCAAGAACCTTTGGTAGGGCACTTTCCCCTATCCATACCTACAATAGTATAATCTTCATGGGAACAAAAGGTAGCCCAAGTAGGGTGTGATATTAAATACTAGTATTCCACTGCCAACGGTGTCTAAAAGTAATCCAAGTAGTTCTCATAGCTAAATAACAGTGCACCAGTATAAATGAATAAACCAAAAGACATATAAATAAATAACCAGGTCACCCAGGTTTCTAAAGGACACCTGGAAGCTCTACCTGATTCGTCTCATGAATAGTATGAGTGTCTGATTAGTTACTATATATATAGTAATAATATTTATAGTATAGTTATATATTACATCCACCAATATGATGAAAGTACGTGTGGATATAAGTGTCCATATACCTAGAATACTAATTGATGGCTAGACTGGGGTGTAACTCAAACATCTATA
This sequence comes from Viscum album, assembly GCA_963277665.1. Lineage (NCBI taxonomy): Eukaryota > Viridiplantae > Streptophyta > Magnoliopsida > Santalales > Viscaceae > Viscum > Viscum album. Next base: position 792,490,317 of record OY728166.1, read on the forward strand.
ACTAGTATAAATGTGCATGTAATCTCAAGCAGTATGGTACATATCCTACATATCATAGTGAGCGGTGGACATCATGCTTGTCACTCGAGATGGTGAGTGTTTCATCATGTCAACACTCATATCAAGGGATGTGGTGCATCAATCCCACCATCCAACTAGTGTAAATGGTGTGAGATGTCATGATCAACACCTAATGTAAGGGAGCATGATATTATAATACTCAATAGAACCCTTACCATTGTATCATATCCCATATCAAAGTAACAATCATATTTATAATAGTACTTAAGAGTAAAAACCTATCATTCTTTATAATCATCAAGATCAAATGAAAACAAGGCATTATAATTCAATTTACGCATTTGATAAGACATGAAGTAATATGTGTTTCCTTTTCACCCTTTAAAAATCATTCCATTTAAACCATTTAATTCATTTAAGGAAGGAAATAATCCATGAAAAATCCCTTCCATTTAATACATTCCATATAACATAAAAAACATGGCAATTCTAATTATAAGTGGGACAAGAACATAGAAAGTGTCTTGGGTTCAATTAAACATTCATATAAAAAGGTAGATTCAATTTACAATCTAATAGGAACTCTTAGAAGGCATTATGTGAATTTAAACAATTATTTATAAAGGGAAGTTTAATTCGGCACACCCAAGGGGTATCTGTAACCCAGGTCAAAATCACCTAATTTACTATACAAGGATCAAAGGGAGTATATAAAGGTGTGTATATCAATTTAATATGAGGGAATAAATTAAACATAGATGAGTGATAAAGGATGGTGAGTGACACAATGGAAAATCTATGAAAGCACCAAAACTCTTAGGGAAAACTACAAGACCACCTACCTCAAGGTCATTGACGACTCATCATCCGATGGCGGCCTCATATTTGAAGTAGGTTAGAATAAATTGAAAAAATGGTCTAATGCATTGAAAATAGGGAAAAATATCTTGTACCTAAATAATGAAATGGACCTTAAGGTAAAGTTAAATAGGAAGGGATATGTAAGGACCCCGACCCTAGTTGCTCGGAGATGGTGCCTTAATTTATTAAATTGGAATATAAATAAGGAAGATACATCCCAAAGGACTAAATATTTTAATATATTTGTAAAAAAAGATACATACATAAGTTCAATATTACAACATGAAGTTAAATACATCATAGAAACTCCTTTGGAAAATCTCTTATTCTTCTAGATTATCTTTTCATGTCATTTATAAAATTTCATTTGGTGTGCTATGGAAAATAAAAATAAGAAATAGGTGAGCTGGGATACTTAGTAAGGGTAAGTAATATAGTGGAATCATAAATATAAATCATGGTAAATATCTAAAATTACACATTCCATTAAAACATAATCTTGAGAAAAATATGGTAGGAATCAAAATATGATTAAATAATCCCATAATAAAACATAAATATGCAAATGATACTTACCCATAGATATTCTAATAGTTGAATAATCACATGTAATATCAAATAATAATCTCATAATGATGGAAATCATAATGTGGGATATCATAAACATACCATCAAGGCTTCGTCCAAGACACTATACATAATCGGGTAAGATGTTAGCCCATACCCAACCTAATTGTCTCATGAGACCTACTGATGCATCAAGGAGCTATAGTGATCCCCACCCAACACAAAATAAGTCCAATGAATTCATCATATGAAAGGGGTGAAACATAATCAACATATAAATTCATATTAAAACTAACATATGAAATTTAAATAACTTTACCCAATTAGTAAAAATAATCCCTAACCATTTGGGGTAATATGGTGAATGTTATCAAGATAGCACATCCACAATAAAATTAATCATAGTCCATTCAAGAAAATATTTTATATGATATTATAAAATAATAATTCCCAATTAAACATACTCATAAATATGGGTTTTGAAATAGGTGAAAATACTCTTATAAAATCATCGACAAAATCTTGAGAGAAATACTCTTTTTACTTTGCAAATAAGAGTTATTTCGAAAATATCTTTTTATAAAAATAGAATTAAATAAGATAGTTTTTAATTAAAAATTAGTAAATATAGAAAAATAATGGTTTCTGAAAATATATTATAAATGGTACTTGAAAATGGGTAAGAAATCAATATGTTTCCCTTAATCGGTGTTTCCCTTAATCGGGCTTGCGAATCGGGAAGGATTGAGAAGGTAACCTTGTAAAAAATTTATTCTCCCATAAAATAATGATGAACTAATCTGGATATATAATTTTAGAACATATATATATATAACTTATAGGAATTATATAAATATATTTAATAATTACATTAGAGTATAGAGGAATAAATCATAACCCAAATGAAAATGGAGGTTCGGGAAGAAAACCCTTACCTTATATCTGAATGTGTTCTTCACGTGACCTTAATGTCCTGAATAATCAAATTAAATCCATTAATTAATTTATTAAGAACATTAAATAAATGTATTTTATTTATTATAACTTTATTAAATTCCTTTATATCCTTTTTTATGAGTTATAAGATACAATTTTATTGCTCAGGAGCCTTCATTTCCTTGGTTTTCACAATCGGTATACTTGTATATGAGTATAGAAGTTCATGTAGAATGGGTATAATTATCAAAAATTGAATTTATATGATATTAATTAACATATTTAATATTAAATGGTAAAATAATTTATTTTTTTTATATGATATGATTATGATTCATTAGATAAAACATTAGTGATAATCATTTAGATTATTGTGGCGGTTTTTCGATCATTATGAACTAGTTTTGACGTATGAATTAATATTATGTATATATACTGGTCATGGAACATTTAATAGGTTGTAATAAATATATTATAGTATGTTTAACATTAAAAATGGTTTCATTACCATGATTTAATTAGAAATTAGAGAACAAAAATCTTTCATCCTCGAAGGTTGTAAATCGGCACCTCAGGGACGATGATTTCATTTTTAAAATAAAAGAGAGGGATAAAGGAGTTTGATGAAGTATATTCCATTAACATGATATCATTACAATATATAGATGATATTGGACTTATCATTCTCATTTTTATATTGTAGGTTAGGAGAGAATAATAAAAGAAAATAACTTGAAATGAAATTAAAAGGAAAAGTAAGAGGATTTTACCTCTCGAATACTCCTTGAGAACCTCTTTAAGGTCAATATAGTGATAAATTAAAGGAAAATAATACAAAGAATCTTTGAGGAATAATGGATGATAAATTTATGTATGGATTATAGGGATTATGAACCTAATACTGGGTGACGTGAGAAACCATACCTTAGCTCCGAGATCCTTCACCAATGTGGTCGTCGGAAGATCCCCCGAGAACACCAAACCTTACACTAGTGATTCTGTGTTCCCTGATCTTTGCATAAAACCAAAAAAATCATCATAGACAACCAACGATTTCATTCTCAAAAACTAAGGTAATCCTTCTTGCATCATGTTTACAATTTGTGCTTTTTAGGAAGTTTCCTAAATGCAGACTGTCTTTTGAAACACTTAATAAATTCTCTAAAAGCCATCTGCATTTCGGAATTTCACATCATCCTTATGAACTCATAAAATGCTATTATTTGTATTAATTTATAGGATAAATACTATAGACTCTGGTAGAAATTCTCATGGTTTTTTGGGGGTTATTCCATGTGGGTTTATAAATGGACCCATGATTTTGACCCCTATGTTGAGTCTCCCATAGTTACGATCTAGACAGACTTCCCTAGACTACTGTTGCATTTGTTTAATCAATATTACATATTTTTTATCTCTGTTCTCATTGTAAATACATTTAAACTAGATTTTTTTATGAGGAATCTCTCAATACCATCAGTTTCCAGAGTTTGTGTTGAAATTTATGTTTTTAAAATACTTCCATCTCAAATTTGGATTCAAAATGGTGACTATGGATTCTTTCAGGAGGTAGTTTATGAAAATATACCTGATTATTTTCATTATTGCCTCAATATTGGAAATTATTTGAAGGATTGTGACTATAATTATTCACATAATTTTACTAAAAAAACTACTTGGGTTGAAAAGAGCATGCAAAGTCTCAGACTAGATGTTTGTAACACAGTTGCGGTTGCCCCCTCTGAAGCCAAGGTACTCACTGAAGGGCTTGGGATAAATGTGAATAAGGATCCTATGATAAAAATTGTATAGCCTTATCTACTTGTTGAATTTGAGGGAATTTCGGGCATTTTTTATGCTTTTATTACTGACACAAATGCCACCACTGACCCTTTATCCCTACTGGAAGAACATGAGAAGAACTTTGACACGCATGATACATAGGATAAGGGTCAGGGTGATCTTTCAGATTCTAGAAAATCTATACGATTATATGATTACCAACCAAATAAAATTGAGGAATCCTACTTAAAATAAATTTAAAGGAAAGTAAAAACCCAATGCTTAATGTTGATGGTTACATTACCCTAAATCCTAGAAAAATGAGGAAGCATAGAGACTACTCTCACCATGAAAGAACAATTATTACAAGATCTTTAGATGCCTCCAGGAAGGAAAAACTGAATCTTCACCACTTACAATGGTGGTTAATATACTCCCATATTCTATTCTTGCTGATCATTCGTCGGCATCCTCAGAATCAACTAATTCTGATGACCCCGATTGTGACCCTAAAAATGACCTTGTTTATAGGGATGCTTTCTAAATTGAAGAGAAATTGGATTTTTCAAATTAACATGGTGCTTGGATGGATGATAATGATGTAGATTACTTTCTCCAATACTAAAATAGTGAAATTTCTGTTAATACCTACCTTCAAATTATAAAGAGGATGTTTCTAAAAGTGGTGGAAGAGTTTAAAAAGAACACAAACATTAACTTCAATGTTATTCCTTGGGAATGAACATAATTTTTATTAATGATGGTTCCTATATATCTAGGGATCTCTTGCTTCTCAAATTCCTCTTGGACCCTTTTGATAGATTCTATTGTTTTATCATGCCTTTTAGTTCTTTGGCTCATGTCTTAAGTTTGGGTGATGAGTTTTCTTTTTATTAGCTCCAACAGTTTGAGGTTGTATTTTCTGGTGGTGGCAATACCTAATTTTGTGGATTCTCTTATTCATGGACCTGATCTCTTTGATTTAGTGATGAATCTTTTGAAAAATATGGTTTTGGGATCCTGATTATGGTTTTTTTTATTTATAATGTGCTTATTTTCCTTGGTCTACTTATTTACTTTTCATTCCATACAGATTACTTTCTAGCTAGTATTGTTCTTGAAATTTTTGAGGTTGCAACCATTTATTTAGTTGTTCTTAGTTTCATCTATTAATACAGTGGAATGTTCAGTTTTTTTCTGCTATTGAGATGATAGACATTGTAGTAGTGTCTCCCTCAACCTGGGAATTTGTTTTTTTTTGTGCTGGATAAAGATATGTCCAGAACTGTGTGGCATTGCTCTAATGTTTCCAATGTAGTGTACTCATGATGGTTTCTTCATCAGATTGAAATTTTTTTGCTACATTTTATCATCACTTTTCTAGTGATAGTATACAGTCCAAATCAAATAGGATCTACACGTTACATATGATGGGTGATACAATTCTAGTTGCCTTATCGTGATGGAATACTTTTATTTAAAATGTCTTATTGAAATGAAGCTTTAAGTGTTGAGGGATGGGCACTCATAAAGATGGTGATCCTGGTTTACTTGAGTTTATGTATACCATGTCTGGTCTGAGATTCTGAGCATGTTGGTTCTCACCTAAGATACATTATTATAAGGGTATTTTGCACATGGATAAGCTCTATTTGTTATATTTGGTGAGTCATAAGAAGGTGGCATGTTGTCGGATAGGTATGTTTCAAGCTATATTATATGATGCATTTTTTGTCTCTCAAAATTGTACTTCCCTCAATTAATGATACTGTAAGCTTGTTACACCTCATGCTTGTACTATTTACTTTTTATTTTTATTTTAATAAATTCCTAGGGCAAGGAATTGGGTGACCAATTCATGTCTCAATTTGTTTCAAAAAAATCTCCTTAAAGGAATTAGTTTTGGTATCTTTTTTAAGAACAATAGCTCCTAGATGTGGGGAAGGGACTTAGAAAAAGTATTGGGTAGAAATTTGACAAGTCTCAAATCTTTGAAGGTGTGAGGATAAGAGGTGGTGAGGGGTGGTATTTATAGTGGAGGAGAGGGGTGGTTTTTGAATATTTTATTCATTTGTTTACTAATTTGGATCAGGACTATGAATAGTTTGAGAATTATCATAAAATATATTAAAATAATGAAGGTGAGTTTGAGATAATGGTTCTTACATCAATTATGACTCAAGTAATAGTGTATTTAACTTATAATGTATTTATTCCATAAATTACTGTATTTTAATATCCACCAAAAAATTCAAATATTTTAGAAAAATCCCAAAAATTCACCCTAACTATTTTTCGATGTGTAGATTCAAAAATTAACTTCATTTTATGAAATTAATTTTCTGAATATGAGAAAATTAATTTTTAATTAAAATCATTATTTACCCAAAAAATACAGTTTTTAAAATTATTACTGATTTTATAACACTCTGAAAATTTTTCTAGGTTCACATAAAATTGTCCAAGAATAATAAGATAAATAAATATTAATTGATGAATAAATTTTTTGAAGATAAATTTTCTTTTAAAATATTTTATTAATTATAAAATTTTAATTGTATATTTATGACTTACTAAAATACCAACATTAAAATAATAATTTTGAAAGTATTTATTTACTTATATAATGATATAATTATATCATATTATCACTTATAAGATGCCTAAATTTTATCCATACTTTAATAGGTGAGGTTACTATTCTACTTTTCATATTACTATTTATAAAGGTAACATTACTATTCCAAAGGGCTAACTTACTATTTTTTCAGGATAGGTTCTCTAATTTCTAGAAACAGTTCTTATTTAATTTATTATTCATTTATAATATTTTTATTATGTTCTAAAATTGGTTTTATGTGATTTATACTATATAACATATTTATGATAAGGGAAAATCTATTAATAAAGTTTTGGGTTGTTACAGGATAGGATTATAGATCTTATAAAGATGGATCTAATGCTTCTGATAGATCGTGATTTGGAGTCCGGACATGTGATTTACATTAATGGCTAGATTTAGATTGAGGGAGAGATATATGAGGATGAGGATGAGTTTCATCCACTGGAGTGATATGGTAGAAATGATAATAGGGTTATAATATCTCATTAAGGTCATTTTGTACTTTTCACTCTCAAAATAGGGGGTGCATAATTAAGGTGCACAGTTTCCCAAAATGTATGCAAACCATGCTCAAGACCCTGTCTCAGAGAGATACCTCGTATAGTTAAGGTGTACGGTTTCCCAAACCTATCACAAACCATGAAAAATACCATTGTTGAAACTCTATAGTTTCTCACATGGTCATGCACCTAGAGTCACATGGTTGTAGATATATCATGAAACTCATGTTGCTCCTCCATTTCGCCTTGCATGATTAGTAGAGACTGTGAGGGTTGGGAGGTATAGTTTCTAAATATCATGTGGCCCAATATTTTTTCCAAATTTCTAGGTTTCTGGGTTCTGAACAATTCCCAGAAACCCTGGTGAACCCCATGACTCTATTGGGTAACATTATAAGGGAATTTAGAATAATTTAAACTAAAAACAAATGAGTCATACCCTCATGAAAAGATGGATCTTTAAAAAATCCCCTCCTTCAAGAAAATCATCCCTGACTTGGCCTTTTGAGGGTAAATAGGTATCATCTATAAAGAGTTCTAGCCACTGAGCTCATATATAATATTCTCATTCTCAGGTCTCCTTCTGTACTCGGTCGTGATGCCGTAGCATATGTACCAAAGGAACTAAACTTCCTCGGAGTGTCTTCATGCTCTAATCAACAATATTAATAGGATACTCTTCAAAAGAAGCATCTACATTAAATTCAACCTCATTAGTTTGAAAGACATGTGATGGGTCTAGATAATATTGGTAAATCTGAGATACATGAAAGACATCATGCATAGACTGATACCTCTGAGGAAGTGTTATCTAATAAGTCACTAGTATGATCCATTTCAAAACCTCTAAGGGTCCAACGAACCTAGTTGAAAGCTTACCCTTCCTCTGAATATGTATATGGCCTGAACTAGTTGAGACTCTCAAGAAAACCTATTCTCTAACCTCTAACTCAAGAGTTCTACTGCATCGGTTGGAATATGACTATTTTCTGAACTAAGCTATCATCATGCGATTTCTGATCAGCTGGACCGACTCTATAGTCTCCTGAACAAGACGTGGTCTGAGCATAGATTCCTCTCCTACCACTAGCCAGCACATAGGTGATCAGAAAGTTATACCATATAAGGATTCATAATGATCCATCTTAATGGTAGCCTGAAATATTTTATTATAAGAAAAATCAAAAAAAATGAAATGTGTTTCTCCAAAGAACCCCCAGAATCAAGGATTCATGAATGGACCATGTCCTCTAGAACCTAAATAATATGCTCTATATTTCCATCAGTCTGTGGGTGATAGGTTATGCTCAGGAGTACTGGTGTACCCAATTCCTGAAACCCCTTCCATAACTATGATGTAAAATAATAATCTCTATCATATATGATAGAATGAGGATCTCCGTGAAGACGTAAAACCTCCCTAACATAAAACATCCTTATATAATTAATGATAAGGTATATTTCATAGGTAATAATTGTATGGACTTCATCAAAAGATCAACAACAACCCATATTGTATCATTGACATGTGGTGATCTGGGTAAACCAGTTACGAAATCCATCAAAACATCATCCCATTTCCACTCGGGAATAGACAATGGTTGTAAAAGACCTGCCATCTACTGATGGTCCACCTTCACCTACTTAAGGGTGGAAAATCAAATGATAAATTTGAAAATATCCCATTTCATACCAGTCCACCAATAGTAGAATCGTATATCCCAATACATTTGGGTGACACCGGGGTGAACCGCCCATGCTGAGGCATGGAATTCCAGCATCAACTCCTCCATGATGTCTATTGGAACTCATACATGCCCATGAAATAGTAAGGTATCATCCCCATCCATAGTATAAACTAAATATTTATCATCATTTGAAATACTTTCCCTTAGGACAATTCACCTGAGATTAGTTAGTTGACTCATTCTGACTCATTTTATAAGAGTTGATGTCACCATTAAGGCTGAGAGGATAGTTTGATCATGGTCCTCTAGAACCTAATCATGCTTCTCTGAGAATAAGTCCATGAGATTCTATTTTCCACTAGCCTCATGAACTTTTTTAAACTTGAGTCTTTTAGCTCGGAGTATCATTCATTACATTACCTTTACTTATCATGTAAGCAAGCTTGAAATCAAATGACTGTAGGTACTCAACCCACTTATGCTTCCTAATATTGTGATCCTACTATGTAAATATGTGCTTAAGGATTTTGTGATTATTAAAACCCACAAAAATATCTCCAAGTATATAGTTTATCCAACAGTATAAGTAATAAACTACAACACCTATCTCAAGTTCATGCTTCAGGTATTTCCGCTCATTAGGCCTCAACAGACAAGACGTGTATGTAATGAATCACTCATCCTGCATTAGAATAGATCCAAGAGTGATACTCGATGCATTTTAGTGGATAGTATAGGTCTTTTCTGGATCTAAAAGAATCGATATTAGTGCTAAAATCAAATGGCCGTTTAATTATTAAAAGGATGCTTCACAAGATTCTAACCATACAAATTTTACACCCTTCTTTATTAAGCCTGCAAATAGCACTGTAAGTCATGACAAATACTAGATAAAGTGTATGTAATATCTAGTTATCCCAATTAAACTCTGAATGTCAAATTTCTTCTTGGGATTTTCCTAGGAAACTATTTCTCTCATTTTCTCTAGGTCTACTTAAACACCTAACTCTGAGATAATGTGACATAATAAGTGGACATTTTTTTATCCAAAAGTGGAATTTACTGATCTTATCATAGACCTAATACTCTCTCAATGTATTTATAATTATATAAATATGGTTGGAATGGTCATGTATGAAGCATGAATACACTAAGATATCATCAACAAAGACTACAACAAATGAATCCAGATACAGGTGGAAAACCCATTTCATAAGATCCATAAAAATAGTGGTTTCATTCATGAGACAAAATGGCATGACCAAGAAATCATATAGACCATACCTGCTCCTAAAATTTGTGTGAGGTATGGTTGATTACCTGACATGCACCTGATGATAGATCGACTTCAAATATATCTTTAAAAATGCTCTCTCTCCTCAGATCTGATCAAAGTGGTCATCTATTCTAGGAAATGGATACTGATTCATTACCATGATTTAGTTCAATCGGTGTTAATCCATGTAAATCCTGAGGTTACTATCTACTTTCTTGGAAAAAAGGACTAGTGAACCCCAAGGAGAAGTTTTGGGGTGTATGAATACTTTATACTCTAGATCCTCTAACTACTTCTTGAGCTCTGAAAGATCCATAGGTGTGATCCTATAAGGAAGAATGGTCACTGGTGATTCTCATAGAACAAAATAAATAGTAAATTATACCTCTCAGACTTGAGGTATACTATAGAATTCATCAAAAAAGACATCCCTGAAACACTCCACTACAGGAGGAAAAATAGCAGTTCGTAACCCTTGGTCATCTAAAAAAAGGCTGATGATCTTTGTTGTCACATTACATAGCCTCTAATTCTTGGGTCCATATCTAGTAGAAATAACATCCCACTCTTCCTTATATACATAACTACCACCCTATAGTGATGTAAAAATCACCCTCTAATGATAGCAGTCAATATGGGCTCAAGAGGGAACTGACCAGTCCATAGTGGTGATTACATCAAAGCTCGTCTTATCGAGGATGATGAGATTCCATATGAAGAGGTGTCCACCTATCTTAAGGGGGAAATCCTTAAAATGGTGAACACCCTCTAAGAGGATACCTAATGGGGTATCTAGTGTCATAACATTATATAAGTGTTCGATCTTAAGGCATACACTCTCTATAATAATCTCAGATATAAAAGAGTGATACATGACGTTTTCAAATAAAGCATGCACTAAAGTGGAGCCCAATAGAATAGTACCTTGAATTGTAGAAGGTCTGGAAATCTGCTACTCCAGTATAGGTTGGGCTGCATGTAACAAGATTGGATCATGACCCTGAGTTACTAACTAGCCACCCTGATCAATCCAGCTATACTGGTATTGTGTATCATGAGTCTAGCTTCCTCTACCTCGACCTCCACCTCGGCTTGAATAGTTTATGGTATTCCATCCGTCTTCCTGGCATCATCCTACTAGACCCACTCTGAAATTTGGGGTAGGATTGGATCCCCACTTGCTAGGTTTTGATGGGAAAGTTTTTTAGAAATGTTGTACATGGACCATCCTACCACAGCCTCTGCATTTCACTATATCACATAAGCATTGAGGTTTCATGTATCTTGGCTTACCATAGTTAGGACATATCAGAAAGTTGTCACCATGTGGAGATTGACTATTGATACCTCTATGAGTAGTCTCAGAAATGTCTCTTTTACCCAGAATAATAAACACTGATAGATTTATGTTCCAAACCACCCTAACTCACACCATCAACTTCCCAAAAATTTATATCCTTAATAAGGGTCAGGTTGATGATTTTAGAAATGGTCGTCAACCTGAATACATTAACCTATGATTGAATGGAGTATAACAAACCATCCTATAATTTCTTAATAGACATATGATCATCACCCACTATATTACGAGAAAATTTCTACAATTTGGTGAAATTAGCCAAGTATTTCATAACATACATGCCTTCCTACTTTAGGTTCATAAATTCTCTATATTTTTCATCCCTCAGGGTCTTTGGAAAGAAATAGTCATATAAGATAGTCTAAAAATCTTCCCAAACCATATCATGATGTTGATATGCCTGGGTAATAACATCCCAACACCGTTTTAAAGAATCATGTAGCATATAAGATACAAGCTTAACCCTTTACGCTGGAGGTGTCTCTATATTCTCAAATGTAGAAAGAATAGCTTTAAACCATGACTCAGCAGCATGTGGTCTGCCATCCCATAAAAAGGTGGGAGGATGTTTCTTCTAGAACGCCTGAGTCAACTCAACCATACTTGTGGTGGGTCAAACAACACTCTAAAAATTATTAAACAAACATATAAATCCATCTTGGAACTTATCATTAGTTCCCATATCAAGAATATGGAGAGGTTCTGCAAGTGACACTATAGAAGGAAACACTAACAGTTCAAGGCCCACCACCATAGGTTTATGGTTGCAACTGCCTTCAGGGCATACAACTAGAGGATGTGATGGAGGAATGATGCAACAATACCAAACTCACACCTCATAAGAGATTTAACAGTTGAGAAGATTATATATAGAACAATAGGATAGGTGGATAGCCTTCCAATAATGAATTTGAATTTATAACAGAGTGTAACCTGAGAGAGTCTAGAAGTGTGATCTAGGGAGGTTTGGCACCTAAATCTAGCACTGTATCAACCAATAGTAGGAATCATCATTTGGAGCTTCCACATGGTGATATTAGTAGCCAAAGAACATAATTAAGTAGCCAGTTGAGGTGCTATAAATGTGTTAGACTGGGGAATATGATACCTCAGTGCATGAGAGACCCAGTTGAGTATTGATCCTGTGACAATATGGGCCATCTATAGTGCTTCTATAGAACATTTCCGTAGGCAACTAGTGAGAGAGGGTCTGCATCAACTCCATATATAGGAGCGGGGTCAACCGCTTCTCTTCGGGCAGGGATCTAGAGTATATCTAGAAAATCCGACTGAAGTGGTGGTCATGTTCATGGTAGTTAGACCCCATTTATTAAGTATCAGCAGAGAAGATCTACTCAGGGTATCCAAGAATTATCAAAGGGTCGCAAATCAAGCCAGATATATGCAGTTCAACCGACATCTGAGGAGAAGGATCCCATACCTTCTATAGTGATAGGTACTATTCTAGTAGCCTCTACTTTAGAATAAGCTAATTTTGATATAGGTGATTCTCATAGCTTTATATCTATGCCTGTTTTGGAGATCCTTGGGATCAATTTTCAATGTTTTTATGGTGTTATGATTCTTTACACTCTATTGGGGATTAAAACGGAGGATGTATAGGAGTGAATGGAGTTACCCTTTGAGATTGGTAGGTTTAACTTTGTATAGGCCCTATTTTTCCTCAAGATGGTATGTTTTGTCATCATTCTTGGGATGGACCAATTGGTCACCTTTCATGATTTCATTGATTTCTATCACTTAAGGGTGAATTTCACATCACCACAGGGCAGTGAGTTTATTCACAATGGTGACTGGGATGTCCAGGTGAGTCAAGATAGACTTGAACATTGTGGGCTAGGAGGGATGATATCCTAGAATGTGATTTTATATCTGGGTGATCTGGGAACATATCGAGAATATTTCCCTCCAATGGTTGATCAATTCAGGGATGTTTTCCCAGGTGAATTATCAGGATTACCTCCAGTGAGAGAGGTGGAGTTCTCTATTGATCTAGTTCTAGGAGCTTCATTGGTATCCATTTCTCCTTAGAGGATGTCTAATACTGAGATGAACTATCTTAAGAGGAAGCTAGAGGATTTAGAGGAAAGGGGGTTTATTCAACTCAATACTTCTATATGGGGTTCATTGGTCCTTTTTACAAAAAAGGGTGATAGAAATCATAGGCTATGTTTGGATTACCAGAAATTGAACTAGCTTAAAGTTAAGAACTTGTATCCTCTATTATGGATAGATAATCTCTTTGACTATCTCTGAGGATCTCAGGTATTCTTGAATATTTATTTGAGATTGGGTTATCATCAGGTGTGTGTTAGACCATCAGAAATACCACGCATAATCTTTCATAGCAGGTATGGTATATGCGAGTATTTTTTCATATCGTTTTATCTCATAAACGTTACAGCAATCTCCATGGAACTAATGAACCTAGTTTTCCATCCTTATTAAGATTTTTTTGTGGTGGTTTTCATGGATGATATCTTGGTGTATTCTAAAACTCTACACAACCATGATAAACATATTGAGATCATATTGGGTACACCGAGAGAGCATCAGTTATATTCTAAGATCACAAAGTGCCACTTTTAGATGGATTAGATTCAATTCCTAGGCTACATTATCTTAGAGATGGGGGTATCATTTTACCCAGAGAAGGTGAGAGTTGTAGTTTTCTAAGAGTATCTCAAGAAAGTATTTAAGTAATGGTGTTTCGTAGGGATAGCTGGTTACTATAGGCGTTTCATATAGTACTTATCACACCTAGCAGTTTCTCTTACAAGACGGACTAAGAAGGGTGTGATGTTTGTATGGTCAAATTCCTATAAGATGGCCTTTCATTAGCTGAAAGGTAGATTGACTTCAACACTGATACTAATTTTTCTAAACACGGGTAGGAGTTACACTATTTACTATGATACATCAGGTATCAGGCTAGGAGAAATTCTCAAACAGGGGGATAGAGTCATAGTATATGGGTCTGATTAATTGAGGCCATATTAGATGAATTACCTGATACACGATCTCCAGTTATCTATAGTTGTTCATGCGTTTCACTATTGGAGACATTACTTTTAGTGAATTTTGTAGTGTTCATGGATCACTAAATCCTCAAGTAAAAATTTACACTATGTGATTTGAATATGAGGTAGAGAAGGTGGGTTGAATACCTAGAGTCCTTCAATAATGATCTTGATTACATTCCTGGTAAAATAAATGTAGTGGTCGATTCACTAATCATGAGGACTCTGATATAGGTAGATTAGCAGTTTAGTAGAGAGTGTTATCTTGTGGTCTTATTCTTGGAGATGCATTTGGAGGTGTAGGACAGTCAAGTACAAACATTTATTTCATCCTTAATTGATACCTCTTCCATTTTGTATATAGTAAGGATGAGGAATGTTTTAGAGTCTTAGAGCCTAGTCTTATGGGAGAGTGTGATAGGTGAGGACCCTCCTTCTAGTTAAACTTTAGGCTATGATGAGATCCTCTGTATACAAGATCACATATGGGTTTTAGCAGAAATTCATGAGGAGATGATGTGAGGCATTCATGCTTCATCTTGGGAAGTACACCCAGGAATCACCAAAATGTATTGGGATTTACATTTTCAATACTAGTGGCCAAGTATGAAAAGAGATGTAGCTAGTTTTTTGATGATATGTTCCACCTATCAGCAGGTGAATGTGGAACACCAGTGAGTAGCCAAACTTTTATAGTATCTTCCCATTCCTAAGTGTAAAGGTAATAATTTCGTGATGGACTTCATGATAGGTTTACCAAGTTAACCTCAAGTTAATGATGTTGTTTTGGTTTTTGTTGATAGTCTCACAAGGTTCACTCATTTCAGACCTATCAAGGAGACCTTTTTAGTGGATGAGATTGGGAGATTGTAAATATATGAGATAGTATAACTTCACGGGGTCCCCAATACTATCATTTAGATAGGGATTCCCATTTTACTTCACAATTCTGGAAAAAGTTTTAGAGGGTATTAGGTACATAGGTTCTTCAAAGCACAACATACCACCCTTAGACCAATGGTTAGTCAAAGAACATGATGCAGGTGCTTAAGGACATGTTTCAAGCATCTTTCCTAGATTTTGGGGGCTCTTAAGAGATTCATATACCCGAGGGTGAATTCTCCTATAAAAATAGCTTTCAGGATACTATTAAGATAGCACCTTATGAGGATTTATAAGGTAGACCATGTTGATCACCCCTATGTTGGTTAGAGGTGGGAGAGGTATCTATGCTTTAGCCTCTTCCTATTTAGGAGACCATAGAGCATGTTTAGTTGATTCAGAAGTGGATGAATATTTTGTAGTCTAGACATAAATCATACAATTATTGCAGTAGACGAACTCTAATGTTTGAGGTCTGGGATTAGGTATTTTTATGTGTATCACCGAGGATGCGATATAGGAGGATTAGGAGACATTTTCAACTTTCACCATGATATGTCAGATCGTTCGAGATTCTAGAGATAGTCAAGCCAAAAGCCTATTGGTTGTAGTTACCTCAAAGGTACCGGTCCATGCATGATGTCTTCTATGTATCTCAACTGCATTGTTATTATTCAGACTTGTATCATGATTTTGAGCCTGAGGAGGTTGAGTTATTGGTAGATTTATCCTTTGAGGAGCATCCAATTCCTATTGTGGATCATAGCACAAAGGTTCTCTAAGGCCCGTCAGTAACTCTAGTACGGGTGTTATGGAAGAAGAGTTGTGTATAGGATTAGACCTAGGAGTGGGAGGCAGATTTACAACATAGTGGCCAGATTTGTTCATAAATCATGATTCACCACCCTTATAAGGGAAATTAGGGGACGAATTGCTTTAAGAGGGTATTTTTTATGAACCTAATTATTTCGTGAGGTATGGATCCCTTAATTTCCAACAATTTTCAGTTTAAATATCTAGATATGGCCTAATGTGAATACCCTTTGAGGTTACGGGTGTATCGAGGGTGTCCAAGGATGGTTAAAATTCTGAAACCCATCTTTTAGGTTGAAAAAGTCCTGGCACATAGTTATTATATTCCATTTGGGGTAGGCCGCATTGTTAGATAAAACCATGAGAGGCTAGACAGTGGCATCCTATAGGTTGCACAGTTAAACAAATCGTGCAATTTGAGGCACACGGCCGTGTGGGAATGTCTGCATTTTTAATAGTGAATTTTGGCATGGTATTTTCATAGATTTTCAAACCATTCATAAAAACCATGTGAGGTACCCCTTTCCTATAGCAAAGCATGCACGGTTGGTGCACAATTTTGCCAACTATGCAGCCAAACCATGTGACCCTAACTTTTGGGTGAATTTATAATTTCACCCCCACTTAATTATTATTTCTAACCTAATTCTCTCATTTACTCCTATGGACAAAACCTTTACCTTTGATAGGTTTCCTTTGATGCCTAAAGTATGAATTGATAGATCTCCTCTATCTATAATCAGAATCAATAGTAGTTCATTTCGTTAGATCTACATCGGTAAGATCTATATTCCTTTTGTGTTGTTACTTGTTTGGTTTGGTATCAGTTTTTCTATTTAGGTGTAAGATAATATACCCAATTTATAGTTTCCTTGTTAATTCCTTAATTTTATCCCAATATGAGTTGAATCAGGAGCTGATATTGGATGATCTATCCACTAAGAACCTAGGGTAGGTGGTCTCATTTTTCTTCTTTAAATTCAAAGTGTTTATATATTTCATTGTGTCATGTGCCCAATATTCATAGCATCACCCATGAAATGAAGTTTAATCATTTAATTGAATTGATAAGTATAGACAATGTAATTAATTTTACTGTTGATAGTTGATTAAAGGATGAGATACTTGAATTGGAACCACCCCAGGGATGTATTGATTATAATGAAATGGACCACCATTGGTGGCATGTGACTTTGGATGCCTTAGGGTGTGACCTTTTACCCCTTGATAAAGGATTTTAATTTTGAATCGAATTGTAAATTAAATTTTTGAATTGGATTTTCAATTTGAATTATAATATCAATTTTGAATTGAATTGACTAATGGAATGGAATGGAATGTCCATAACCTTAGGCTTCCCTTGTAATTTCCCATTAATAATGAGATGGCCTTATATTGAAATACCCATGTGAGTTAAATAGAGGCTAGGAATTCTAAGATTATTGTGTTCCTTGATCCACCTTCTAAGGTGAGGTTTAAATGAATATTTCTTAGTAATGAGTTTGATATTGATTAAATTTTATTGAATGAATATATGCATATATGCCTTTGGTGACACATAAGTTATTATAAGAACATCATGTATGGACTCATTTGGCTTCTACCTTACCTATTCTTGAGTGACACTTGGACTCCTTATACAGACTTCCAAGTAAGGACTCATGGGGTCTTACTGTTATATGTTGAGTGATAATTGGACTCCTTATGGACTTCTAAGGACTAACTTGGAGTTATGATTATCATATATTCCATGGGTGTCACTTGGGCTCCCTTAGTGGACCTCCAAGGACGGACACAATGGTTGTGATGTTATACCACACCTAGAATAATACATGGATTTTTGTGAGGATCTCCATGGATGGGCTTGTAGGGTGTTGGTTTATATTAAACCTATAGAAATACCTATATTATAAATGAGGAATTATTAGGATGGGATTGGTTTATAAATTTAATAATGAATGAAATGGTTTATATGATGCATCTTCCAAGACAAAGCACAAGCTTGGATTCGGTCAGAATCTTATAATTTAGATATGGACAGCTTAGGTGTCACTTGAGAATATCACTATGGAGGATGTTGGACTATGCTATAGGTTCTAAGACTTATTGATTAAATAAGGTTGGTTAATTAAATGAACTTGATTATAAATGAAACAGTCTTGACTATTAATTCATATACTTACCTTCTAAATTAAATTGATGAATGAGTTGGTTATTAAATGAGAACCCATACTTTATAGGATGTTTACTTTTAGTGCTTCCTTTACATATTATATTACTTCCTATACACTTTTATTATTATATATTCACTAACTAGATGGAACTAAACCTTGGGTGGTTGTCTAATGGTATTTAGTCTCACACCCTGTCTGGTCCACCTTTGGGTACTCAAATAGACTACATGATTATAGGTATGGATAAGGGTAATCACCCTACTTTAGGTTCTTGATTGTTTCTTAGGATCAAGGGAGCATGAGACCAAGTAGAGGATGGTGATGCTAGCTAGATAATTTTTGGTCTGTTTTTACTTTTGTTGCATATATTTTACACCTTCCTTGTATACCTATTTTGGATATTTTGTAGAGACATAACATGTATCACCATATTTTTTTATATGATATTCCTTCTAGTATTGTTATTTATATCTATTCCTTCTGGTTGTCTATTGTTTTATTATTATATTGATCCTTCTACTGACTGCTATTACTATTCCATTGTGTTGCACTCTGGTAAGAGGAAATAGTCTCCCAACAAACACACCCAAGGCCCTCATTTCTAGTTGGAAGCCTCTAGAATTTATTGAGATGAACTTGAGGCCATATGTCCAACCAATCTTGGGGAACCTTTTAGTGGAACCCAAGTCTGAGATGTTACATGCGGTATATTCTGGAATCCACATAGGAGATCCATAGGCATATTCTAACGATCACAAAGGGACTGGAATATACTCCTACACCCATCATTGTAGTATCTTATATGCGTGTTTACATAGCTACTTGGTAGCAAGAACATATAATTTATCCCATTCTAGAGGATCAATGGAATATTCTAGTGAAGTATGATACAACTATTTGGATCATATTCCCATTCTGGCTAGGGTTCACCAACATAATCTAATAGTCCCCTCATGATAGGACCATATCCCTATCACATATATATTAGAGATCCAATGGAATATTCCAATGGAAAATCAAGTTCAGGATTTTATCCATGCCCTCATCCCATAAATCTCCCACCAAACTCTTTCTATGGTGCTGGGAAATAATATTCAACATATTCTGGAGGCCAATAGGATCCATCCCCATATTCCTAATCATGTCGATGGAGTAGAAAATTAGAACACCTCATAGGAGATACAAGAGGGGGTGTATATTCTATATCCCATTTTGGATTATCTTCAATATATCCTTATGAAGAATAAAAATCAGGATCGGGTGCATATCCCCATTCCAATTGAAGATTGTCAGTGTGTTCTAGTAGTCACTTTGAGGAAAACTCATATCCCTTCCAATAAGAGTTAGTACCATATTCCTACTCCTGTCGATGAAGGAGAAAATCGACACACCTAAAATATCATATAGAATGGGGTACATATTCCCTCTCTCATTCTTGATTATTTTTAGCATATTTTGACAAATAATGAAAATCAGGATCATGTGCATATCCCTATTCCAATCGAGGTTTGTTGGAATATTTTGGAAATTACTTCAGGGAAATCTCATAACCCTACCAACAAAAGATAGACCCATATTCCTACTCTTTTTTATGAAGCATAACATCAGAAAACCTAATAGGTGATACAGAAGGGGGTATATATTCCCTCTCTCATTATGTAGGATCATTAGTATATTCTAAAAAAGAATGAAAATCGGGATTGGGTGTATATCCCCATTCTAATCGAGGTTCATCAGAATATTCTAGTAGTCACTTTAGGGGAAGATCATATCCTTTTCAAATTCTTAGAAACTTCCTAGCATATTTCGATAGTTACCCAACAATGGGTGAATTTCCCCAAAAATATTAGAGAGATTCATCGATATATTCTGACAAAAACTTGGGGACCGTCTAAGGGGTTCTGATTCATAAAGTTTCCCACCAACCACACACAAATGTAGCATCCTAATAAGGATAATCTTAAGTAAATCATCATCGATCATTATATATAGACGAAGATCGTGTTGGTATTCCTAATCTAATAAATTATTATTTCTTTGAGGATATATTATGATTATCAATATTAGCCCAATAATCTTTAAAAATCTTCATCAGAAGGAGGTGATTTTAACCATAGAAGTCCTCTTTATAGTATAATAGATATGGATCATGGGGACTCATACCCTAAAATACAATTTAGAAATCATCCCCATGTTAATTTTTCACCCATAAAATTATATCATCTCCTTGTCAAAGTCCCTTTATATAGATAGGTACTTGAAAAATCAGGGTCAAATACATAAAGTTCCCCATTTGCAGCTAACAATCCTTCATTGTGATCAATGGATAGTCCGGGTAGTAGCCATCATCAATGCCTCCTACAAACCATGTATCATCATCCTCAAAAAATAAACTTTTTGTTCTAATAATTTAAAGTAATATACCTCTAAGAAAGATTAAAATATCATGGATATATGGAGGGACCAGGCTGAGGGTGATATTTCAGTCATGTTTTGGCCCATAGATACCTCCCAATTTGAGGTTTCATGGGAAATAAAATTAAGATGTATACACTATCTGTATCAAACCTATAGAAAACTCATTTCCACCTCAAGGTGAACCATATGCCCCATTAGGAATACATAGATCATCTCAAGATGATAGGTGAGCTCTATCACTATGTTGAGTTGGAAGACTTGTCAGTGAAACGAACCTTAGATTGTGAAAAATAACATAAGAATCTATATTATGATTTACCTGAAAGATTAAAGATAATCTAATAGATAATTGTGAATTCTTTATGTAGCATACACATCAGAGGGTGGGGTGAATATGGAGCATTGTATTTCACTCTATTCCCAAGTTAGTTGAACCCTTCGAGGTAGAAATCCAACAATGTTATTGTCTCAAGTCAAGTCATGTGGATAAAAGGTGAATGCTATGATTATTCCATTTAGTGTAATCCTACTTGCAATAGAGATCATAAAGGTTACACTCACTGAGAATGCACTATCATCATGTTGCAACATTAGGCCTCTATAAAATTTGAAAAGGACTTTAATTGAGAAAAATGGGGCCCCCAACTATAGAAAATTCTCTAGAAGCAACTCACATGAATAGTGTGAACTTCACCCAACCAATACCCATGTAAAATCATAGAAAATTCAAAATATATACATAGTAGTAGCTTTAGAAAAAATCAAGGAACAATCCCAACCAATTAATATGAGGAAGTTTTTATCATATTAGCTACCACCACCACCTATGATATCATCAAATCCCCCAATGAATCCAAGATATAATGGTGGTGAGGATAAGTCAAATCCACACAATATGGTTGGGGGAATTTATATCATCACCACCATTATCACTGCACATAGGATCATAAAATCCCCAATGATATACGGATAAAGAAGCATCATCATCCAAACAACCTCCACCCATAGGGCCGGGGGAATTTATATCATTACCTCCTCCCCTTCCAAGGGAGTAAATATTCACCAAGCTAGGATAAGACTCATGTGAAATATCATTTTTTTTTCTTACCAATTCATAATATATCATCACCATTAATTACACACTCGGAAAAGGTCATTGAAAACTCCTTATAGGTTTCTCTCTATAAGACACTCCCTGAGGAATGGGTTGGGGGACTATCAAACCCTAAAGGGGTTATAATCCCAAATGACCATTCAAGGAAGAAGGTTCTAAAGAAGAATTTTAATTATCCCTCAATGAATATTTAGAGGAAAATACAATTCCATACAGTTTTGAGGAATAATATGACATTATTCTGGATTCCTGGTATGATTTGGTTAATTTAATCAATACTAATTTGGTAGATGACAATACTCACCATGAGGAATAGGATAAATATGTGAATATACAACATGAATTTCACACTAAGCTATATGGGGAGGGTTTCCATACTCAAAATCATAGATAGTACCAAAACCCGGAATCCCTAAGAACTCAAATACCACTCCCATAGCATGTGTTGGCTAAATATAGTGGAAAAGGGGTAGCATTATCTTAGGAACTACCATAATAAATTGATACACCTTCAGTTGAGGATAAATTAGCATGATATGAGGCTAATATAGAATAATTTAAATAACTAAAAATAGTGCTACTTGGGGGAAATATTCCCACTGAAATAATGATATGGTGAAAATTAATTTATCCCATTCAAGAGGAGTTCTACAAATAGAAAGATACATTCCACCAATTGGGTAAGGGTTAAATCATCCTATCAATTCTGTGCCTAGACTACCAATTTACCATATGGAAAAATCTATGGAATGTCAATATTTCACTTATTTGGGACATATAGTTTCATCATTTATTTCCAATTATCCTAAACCCATGAAAACTATGTTGCGATATCAAACATAGGCAAGTAGGATGGATCATGCCTCACCCACTCCCAATAATCAAGCTTCCCCTCATCTATAAATACCACTAGAGTTCTTGGAATCTATCTAATTCCCCATCACTGGGATAGAGTTGATATAGGGAAAGTGAGATCTGGTATAACCAGAGAAAAAACCTTAACCTAAGTGGATAGAAGTGACCCCTCCTCCACCCAACTTTTGAAGTCTTACTTTCCCAACCATTAATGGTTCTAGTGATCCAGAACAACATATGACACATTTTTTGTCCTTTTTTGGCCCCATTATGGGAACACTTGTGCAGTAATAAGAGACTAAAATCATATATTTCATGAATACAATGGAAGGACTATATTTTTTTCGATATAGTAATCTCCCTTCCATGTTAATTGTGATTTGGGAAGATCAATACTGCCAATTCCTGTATCAATTCAGATTTATATTGAGGAATACAATAATCACTAACCTTTCAAATTGTAAACCACATGGGAATGAAGGGGTCATAGGTTTTATTTTTATATGGAAGGGTATCACATATTCCCTAGATATGGATATTTCAAAATAGTATCTAATGGATCTATATGTATATAATTTTTAAGATGATCTTCAAACATATCTCATCCCATTGAAATTTCCTAGTAGATTTAGAGAACTAGCTTCAATATCACAATGGCTGGAGGATACTCTCCACCATAAAAGGATAAAATCTTGTCCCATTTTATCTTTTATGGAAAGGAAAATGAGTAGGGTAGAAAAAGCAACTATCACACTCAAACCAATACTGGTTCAAGCTCCAACTCCAAGGCTCACCCAATATCATGCGACACCTCTCTCTAAATAACAAAAATAACAATATCATACTCGGTGGGAAGGGGGGGAGGATTGAGGTCATCTGAGTTTTGAAGATAAAAAGAATAAAAACTGTTATTTTAGGAGGGATAAGGTTATATGATATTTTATCATGACCCTGGAAAACAATATGCTCATATTTCCATAAATTAGGAAAGTGAGGGAGTTTGACCTTAATGACCTCCGGAATTATTTTCCTTATCACCGAATGTTGGGAAATAATATCAAAAATTACTTTGTCTTCAAGGAAATACTTCAAAATATTGTTGACTCAAGAGAAGTCAAATTGGGAAAACCTCAAGAATATGTGGCTTCTGTCTCCACTATTCCTCGAGAGGAATAGGGATTATGGAAATAGGGCCTAAGAAAACATGCATATAAATTTAATGATTGGATAAAACAAAAAAATATTTAATAGAGTGAATTCTGTACTTAGGGAGAAATTAAATCAGGAAATTATGACCTTAATCCCCTCAATAACAAATAAACTATCCATTTTAACATCTCATTCAGCAAAAAGAATTTATACATAACAAAAGATAAATAATGTTTAAGAAGAAGAAGAACCTCGACTGGCCCCTAATCTAGTTAAAACTCTACAAGACTTATTCACCATGAAATTGGGGGGACAGGAACTGCCTCGAAAAACAAAACCATCATTAGATGAAGAATAACCATATGACTCATTTGATATTATTTATTTTACTGACCTCTTTTCTAATGTAGAAACTGAATGTGAATGTGAGCCTCAGTTCCCCACGTATAATCGAGGAGGAAGCATAATGATAAGAGGATGATGGGACCATAGAATAATGGTATATTGTAGATCATATCATATAGAAAGAAACCCCATGGATTTCATATATAATGCTAAGACTCATAGATAGGAACTTTAATGGGATCAACAGAAGGAAAAATTGACTCCTGGTTCATCTATATCTTGGTCACATCCTATTGTACTAGAATACTGATTGGTTGATATACCTCTAACTAATCACTATCATCAGGATATAGATAGTTTGGTATAGTCTATACCACTAATAGAGATATCTATGAATGTCATCTAGAAGTTCTTAGTAAAACATGCATTGACCTCTATGCCTCAATTCAAAGAGCATCCCTAACTAGAAAATGAATAACCCTGGATCAGAAATATGATATCAGAAAGTAGTTGTATGTAGTCCTAGACAAGTTTTTTATCTGAGATACCCTTCATCTCTCAATGTACCTTTGAGGATTATTGGTCAAATACCTTTATGGTCATCAATAATTTGAAGTGGAATTTGATGTAGTAGAGTGTAGGTATACTGAAAAGATACTAATCTAGTTAAATGACACGTGATTATCTCATTCATAGAACGGGGTTGAGAAGATGTTATACATGGGCATATTAGGCCCATGTACTTGACTAGAAATCTTGATGATATTGAAGTTTTCTGATCACTCATTAATAATATAACTATAATTAACTTTATCATGATGTGAACACTTCAACACTTGGGTTTTATCAGGAAGGATTTTTCCCTTCCAAATTTACCATATGTGGGTATAATAAGAGTGAAAAAAAAAATCCATTATATGGATAATGTTTAAATCCTAGTTTGGGTTACTTGAATCTAATCCTAATTTAATTATCTTCCATTAGGATGCAGCATTTAATGTTCTATTAGGAAGACCATGGATTCACATGCATGTTGTGGTTCCCTCGTTATATCATCAATTCTTGAAATATGTAGTTAATAGGAATATTAGAGTGTTATATGGAAACAGATCCTCATTCAATTATTGTAAATCTCAATATATGGAAATATCCTACTACAAAATGGAATGTAAGAAACTAGAAATTAATGTAATTGATTGGGTCAATGCCTCAAATATCTTGAAAAATTCACCTCTCAGTCCATTTTTTATACTTTTTGATGACTATGTGTTTTCCATAAGCCAAATTGAGGAACTAAATCCAAATAGGGAAAGTTATCAAGTCATTCAAGTCCCACAAGACTAGAGTATAGATACTCTGTTTTTCATTATATTAGTTTTATTGATAACATGGAAAGGTTACCCCCATGAGTATGGGAATTACAGTATGAATGATGATCCCCAACCATATATGGGAGGACATGGGCTAACCCTGGATAGTGTCCCCATAGATGACAGTTGTTCTGATAGTAATGCCCCTATGTCATGTCCAAGATCTCTAGAGTCCATATTTTATTCACCCCTTTGTGATTATAATGACCCCAATATATCCACATTGAAACCCTTTTTGGAATTTTAATATAATAGAAAGTGTCGAGTTCTTGATGAATAATTCCCACACCTTCTCATAGATCTCAATAGGGAGAGGGGGAAGAAAAGGAGGAGGATCCCATATACACCCCTCCAATATTTTAGGAAGGTGTCTGAACCATAGTAGATGAGATCAAACTGGTGAACCTCAGCACACATTAAGATTTCCAACCTACTTTGGTCAGTGCTTCCATGACTCCTGATAAATAGGAGAAGTATATCTTCTTTATAAAACAATGTAAGGATGTTTTCACCTATAGTTATACTAAGATTATCAGGTTATACCCTAAGGTAGTCACCCATCATTTAGGGATACCCTAGGATATCTATGGTTATAAGTAGGTGGATAAGAGAATGTTGGAGTTGGTGGTCTAGAACCAACTACTTTGTACTTTATTCATTAATAAAAGCATTATCACATCTTGATTGTTCTTCTGCGTGACAATGCATGTGATAATGTCCTAAGGACAACTATTTCATTAAAGGGTCATAGCGGATCCCTGCTATGATGAGAACCCAGAAGTTCCATAACACTGTTCTTGAATATATGTTCTATGGTCGGATGATATTATTTGAGGGACACAAATAATACAGGTCATTAGGGGTGAGGACTCATAAAACTTTGAGGTATCTTATCATGGTGTGCACCCTTGGTAATATCTAGGAGGATATTATGAGAACGATACCCGCCAGTAGGAAATCCACATTTAATAGTGTCATTGGATGTTCCTATCTACGGACGTGTGTATTATTCCTTAGACTTTAAGATTATTATTAATGGGAATTACAACTCGTGCACTTAGATGTATTGAAGAAAACTATGAGGACACACTGTTCGCAGCGAGGTAGGATACGTTGGGTGCGTCACTAGTAATACTGCATTAATAGATAATGCGAGAAAGGATTTGTCCCTTCTATTCCATAACGGAATTAGATATCTCAGGCCCTTTGATGGAATTGATATAGCCTAAATAAATTCATGTCCATGGTAAGGTATGGGCAAGTTCAATTCTGGGAAGTCAAAGAAAGAATAATCGAGCACATGGGTTGATGGCACTATCATGCAACCCGCTTGATTAGAGATATCGAGAAAAAGGGATTATATTACACGGTAAGCGTTCGTAGGAGGTGACACATCATTGCGGTGTTAACTTCTTTCTCTATGGGTGCCTTGGAGTGTTTCTAGACGTTAACCTTGGACTTTAGGCAGGCTCCGCCTAATGCCACTGAGAAAGAGGCCTAGAGGGTCACACACTAAGTGTGTCCATGTATCTCAGTTAAATATTAATTTAACAAATTAAATAAATATTATTCCCGACTGTGGTTTAATAATTATTTAAGAATGCCTGATTTCATTTATTTCGACACTAGTTATTCAAGAGAATATATTGTGGGTGAAATAATATATTTGTT
This sequence comes from Viscum album, assembly GCA_963277665.1. NCBI lineage: Eukaryota > Viridiplantae > Streptophyta > Magnoliopsida > Santalales > Viscaceae > Viscum > Viscum album. Next base: position 792,517,763 of record OY728166.1, read on the forward strand.
AGCGAGTAATGTAGTTACATTTATTTAAGAAATAAATTGACATTACTCAAGGTCTAATAAATATGGTGGAGAAAAATGAAAAATAAAAGTACACGCCATGTATATTAAATGTACATGCCGTGTAGTTTTATGGAAGACAAGTACACGTCGTGTATTAATTATTACACGCCGTGTAGTTTTCCATTCGGGGTTTTTGAGGATAAAATATTTTTTATTTAATTAAATGATATTAAATGTAATACGTTGGGTGCATGTCAAGTAATAATGATAGTCAACTATCATTATTATGACATGGGGTATTGTTAAGAATTAAATGAAATGATTAAATACTTTTGGGTAATTAATTCATTTTATTATTCTAAGTATTATAAATCACTATTACATTATTCTCATGAGATCTAGCCATTTTTGTGCACAACGGTTTTTGGAAATACTCTCAAGACAAGAGAGAATTCCCTTTCCACCAAGAACGCTTTCAAGTTACGAGAGCGAGATCCTCCACCGGATCAAGGAAATCAAAGGCAGACATCGCAAGCAAAGTTTCATCTCTGCTAGCACCTGGAGATCCCTTCGGCGATGTTCAGAGATACGTGGATCAAGTGTGGATCACCGCTAGAGGAATCCTATACTTGGATTCTACGACGCAACAACGGATCATGGGATCGTGATCGGAGACTCCAACGAAGAAAGAATTCCACCGAGGTAATTCTTATGAATTAATTAAATTAATTATAACCGACATATGACAATCCTATCTCAATGGTTCTAGGACTCTTCTTTTCTTTTTCGTTCTTCGTTCTATTCCGAAGATCTGCCGTTTTATATCATGACGGATCTCGGATTGAACGTCGTTTAACACTAAAATTAAAGTTGGGATAACCCACCAACGCGCTTCCGTTGTTCCCGGAACCTACAAGTGGTATCAGAGGGAGGTTATATCATTGATTATAATTATTTAGTTTTTCATTGGTGATTTACGCATTTAATAATTTAGTTATTTCAATTCATGTTTAATCGTTCTGGAAATCTGAATGTCGAGATCTGTTCCTCCTCCCTCGTTTCTCGTTCACCTCACAGAAACAAATTTTTTATTTTAATTTTGATTAAAATAAAATAGTGGAACTCATCCAGAAGAGCCAAAACGTTTCTGGCCGTACAACACCAGAATACATGACGTGTATTCGTAAGTACATGCCGTGTAGTCTAGGTTCAATTCATTGATCGATCCACCAAATCAAGTCGTGTATTGAAGTCATTTATGACACCGTGTGTTGACCAGAAATAGGTGCACACAGTTTCTGAATTACACGCCATGTGGTCTAATGAACACGGCGTGTAGTCCCTTCGGGTTCGGGTTGGAACATGTACCCCGTACACGGCTTGCCCGGCTGGAAACCGTGTAACGCGGAAACTACACGGCGTGTGTCCAAAAGAACACGCCGTGTACTCTGAAAATTTCCAAAGTACATTGACACGCCATGTCCTTGGGCGTGTACTTCGGATGGATGGTGAAGAAAAGTACACGCCGTGTAGTCAGAACTACACGCCGTGTACTCACCCAAATTACGCAGATTTATTAAAATTTATTATTATATTATACAAACCCTTAAGACATGTACCATAGTGCAAGTGTAAAACTGAGGCACAACATAGGATAGGTGTTTTATATATATGTGTTTAATCTAACATCTGTGTAATGAATGGGAATTCACCGGGTTGCCTCCAAGGTACAAGTTACGTACAAGGATAATTTTAAATGAATTTATTTGTTAAAAATTATGATGGATGAGAATCTCAAGGAAATTCAGAAAAAGGGTTTAAGATAAAAGGATTGATTAATTAAAGATAATTAATTAATTAGAGCATGATTTATCTTAAAAAATAACGATTAAAGAATTGAATGCTAGTTTTATTTATGCGTAAATATTGTTTCATGTATGGATGATCATGAGCTAGACCGAGACCTTTTTATGTGAATGGTTTCTTTTAATTTATTTATTTAAATTAAATTTTTTGGCCTGTGATCCATCTCCTCATTAATATGTAGGGTCTGCGTGCCCAATGATTCTTTTATGTAAAAACCTCTTTTTACCCCTCACCTTAGTGTGAGATAAATGCATATGTAATGGATTGAGATCCCAAGCTAGTGGAGGCAGCTCAAGTCAGGAGCCAAGGTGAAACCAATCCAAGGAGATACAAAGGTGGACAGGTGGAAAGCTGTAAACACGAACCTGAAAGGTTCAAGGTGTTTCTCCCCTAGGTCTTGGGTTAGTTTATCAACCAATAGATAAACTAACCAATAGAAAAAGCTCATGATCATACCATTTATTTATTTCTATCAGTTTTATGGTTTATTTATTGTTGGTGTATTGTCATGATCACACAATTAATGAATTAAACAAGCATGCAAGATGGAACTAAAATAAAACCGGATTATACGTAAATATTATCTTAGACATGGTTAATCACTTAAGTATATCCCACTTAATATTAACAAGCATGTAATCAAAGATAATAAAATGGAAATTTACGCATAAGAATAAAATCCCTCAAAATAAATATTAAGTCGGTATAGCCTTCCATAATCTTGGTTAGAATCGAATCATAGTTCAAAGTGCTTGACCAACCCTATTTGGGGTGCTTTCAATTATCGGGGAATTATTATTCAAGGTTTTAGGTTGACTTGACTTGGTTTGCATCAAGGGTTGAATGCCACAGCAGGACTTGGTGTGACCAAGAGGCAACGGTTGAGGAAATCCAAAATAAAAGGATTTCAGGATTGGGGAGTCCACTCAGTGGATCAAGAAGCTGCGAGTTAATGTAGTTGGAATTTGGAATGCCTACCTAAAACCCTTCAAGTTTCTTGACCAACCCGAGTTGGGGTAATGCTAAGGGAAATATGGATCCTTTCCACTTGAATATTCAGGCAACAGAATATTCCGAAATCAATGGTGAGGGCTATTGGATTTTGATAAAATAGTGGGAGACCAATAAGTATTAATTTATTTATTTGTCTCAATTTTTGTAAAAAAGTACTAAACCTTTGATCATCTTAATTTATAGAAATGTCAAGAAAATGACTTCAAAAATATCATTGTGCACCATACTCGAGAAGGAAAACCTTCTCACCGACACCAATTTCCAAGAGTGGTAGAGGCGTTTACGCGTCGTCCTTCGCCACGAAAGGAAATTATATGTGCTGGAAGAGCCTATTACAGTTTCCCCTGGGAAAGAGTCTAGTGATGAGGAATTATCTCTCTACATGAAACACATGGATGATGCCACAGATGTCTAGTGTTTCATGCTATCGGCCATGTCTAATGAGATCTTGAAGCAACATGAAAACATGGACGCGTATAGCATGATGTCTCGCCTTAAAGATCTCTACCAAGAGAAGGTGAGACAGGAGAGGTATGAGATCTTCAATGCTTTTTTTACCATGAAGTTTGGAGAGTCTGCGCCATCTGGGCCTCATGTATTCAAGCTTATTGTCTATATTGAACGCCTGGAAATCTTAGGGATTAAATTCTCAGATGAGTTGCATACATATCTCATCCTATCATCACTGTCCAAGACCTTATCTAGCTTCATTGTCAACTATAACATGAGCGGCAATGAGAAGATTCTGTCGGAGCTTTTGACCTTGATTCGCCAGGTTGACAAGGAAATGGGGCGTGACAAACCCGCAGTCCTTATGGTGAACAAGAAAAGGAAGGACAAGCCAAAGGGTCCAAAGACTTATAAACGGTCTGAAGCCCCCGAGCACCGTCCCTCCAATAAGGGGAAGATCTAGAGGCAGGTCAAGTAATGGGAGGCGGTGTGTTTTTCATGTGGCAAGCAGGGCCACTGGAAGAGGAACTGCACCCAGAAGCTTGGGGACGCTAAAGGTGTGTTCTTTATCGAGTGAAATCTTTCTATTTATACACATTGGGTATTAGATATAGCTTGTGGGGCTCACATCTATATTCAAATGTAGGAACCAAGTAGATTTAGAAAGATCGCCAGAGGAGAGGTGGATCTTCGAGCTGCCAATGGCGCAAGGCTGGCTGCGTTGTCTATTAGTGACTACCTCCTCTCATTGCCGACTGGGATGATTTTGGTTTTACATAACTTTTATTTTGTGACTAGTGTTACCAAGAACATAATTTCTATATCTTGTTTGGATATGGATGTATTTGTTTTCAAGTTCGGAAATAAGGGTTGTCTCTTTTATAAGAACAACGTATATTATGGTATGGCACATTTGAATAAGGGTTTGTATGTATTAAATTAATAAAACCAAGTGTTGGCAATCGATAACGAAACAAACTCACATGACTCATACATCACCCAGTTGTGGCATCACCACCTTGGTCATGTAAATGAGAAGCGCTTGACAAAGCCCTGTCAAGATGGCTATTTAGACTCTACTGAGCTAAAACCACTTCATAGATGTCACGCTTGTTTATAAGGTAAAATGACCAAGCCGTCTTTTGGTGGATAGGGTGAAAGGGCCACAGAGCTTATAGGATTGGTACACACGGATGTATGTGGACCATTTCCAGTAGAAGCTAGAGGTGGATATTCTTACTTCATTACTTTTACTGATGATTTGAGTAGATACGGATTTTTCTACTTAATGGGGTATAAGTCAGAAGCCTTAGAGAAATTTAAGGAATTCAAGAATGAAGTATAGAATCAACTTGTTGAGAAGATAAAGAAGCTACGATCGGATCGAGGTGGAGAATATCTGAACCAAGAGTTCATCGATCTACTACGGGAGTCTGGGATTCTATCTCAGTTCACTCCTCCTTATACACCACAGTGGAATGGTGCTAGTGAAAGGAGGAACCGCACCTTGTTGGACATGGTGAGGTCGATGATGATTCATGTAGATCTAACATTATCCTTTTGGGGATATGCATTACAAACAGCAGCATACACATTAAACTGAGTACCAACTAAGGCGGAAAATGGAATTCCCTCCGAGTTATGGAATGGAAAGAGACCCATTTTGTCACATACACGTGTATGGGGATGCAAGGCGTTTGTTAAGGCCTTCTCTGGAAACAAACTAGCACCCCAGGGCACAAAGTGTATCTTTATAGGATATCCTAAGGAAACGAAATAATATTACCTATATAACCCTCAAGACAAGAAAGTGACTATCTCCAGACAATCTTTCTTTCTTGAGAGGGAGCACATCCTCAAAAAGGATAGTGGGAGCAAGATTGACTTCGACGAAGTTGATGCTCAAGTTACATAGGAGTTGGTACAGAAACAAGTTCCACAGGTCCCTATGGAAGAGTTTCCAGAAACACAAGTACTGAGTAGGAGCTTAAGATAGGTAAGGGAAACAGAGAGATTTGGTTTCCTAGTCACCGAGGATGGTGAATCATTAGTTTTGGACAATGATGAACCTCTCTTCTATAAGGAAGTAGTAGAAAGATCAGAAGCTGCGAGATGTCTAGAAGCTATGAATTCTGAGATGGATTCCATGTATCATAACCAAGTCTAGGTTCTGGTCGATGATCTAGTTGATGTAAAGCATGTTGGATGAAAATGGGTATTCAAGAGAAAGCTGGACATGGAAGGTCAAGTTAGCACCTATAAAGCAAGTCTAGTGGCTAAAGGATTCAGACAGCGTCAAGGAATTGACTATGATGAAACCTTCTCGCTGGTTTCCATGTTTAAATCCATAAGAATCATACTTTCCATAGAAACTTACCATGACTATGAGATTTGGAAAATGGATGTCAAAACAGCATTCCTTAATGGGAACCTTCAGGAAGATGTCTATATGACACAACCAGAAGGTTTTGTGACACTAGGTGAAGCCAAATGGGTTTGCAAGTTATAAAAATCCATTTATGGATTGAAGCAAGAATCTAGGTCATGGAACATTCGATTTGATGAAACCATAAAGGAATTTGGTTTCATTAAGAAAAAATGTGATCCATGTGTTTATAAGAAGTTTAATGGGAATGCAGTCATTATCCTAGTAGTATATGTTGATGACATATTGCTTATTGGAAATGGCGTACCATCCTTACAGTCAGTTAAGGACTGGTTGAACAAGTGTTTCTCCAGGAAAGAATTGGGAGAATCAGCCTACATTCTAGGGATCAAGATCATTCGTGATAGATCCAAGAGGTTGGTTGGACTAAGTCAGGGTACATACATTGACCAGATACTAAATAGTTTTAGTATGGAACAATCCAAGAGGGGATTGGTTCCAGTGTCACATGGCCTACATATTTCTAAGAAAATTTGTCCTCAGACACAACAAGAGAAATATATAATGAGCAAGATACCATATGCTTCGGCTATAGGATCCATCATGTATGCCATGTTATGTACCAGGCTTGATGTTGCCTATGCACTGAGCATGGTAGGCAGATATCAAGAAAATCTAGGAGAACAGCATTGGACTGCTGTTAAGACTATCCTTAAGTATCTGAGAAGAACTAAGGATATGTTCCTGGTGTATGGAGGAGATGAGGAGCATTTCATCAGAGGGTATTCTGATGCGGGTTTTCAGACAGATCAGAACGATCTGAAGTCGCAATATGGATATGTTTTCTGTCTCAATGGAGGAGCTATGAGCTGGAAGAGTTCAAAGCAGCCAGTTATCGCTGATTCTATAGTAGAGTCTGAATATATAGCAGCTTCTAATGTAGCCAAGGAAGCCATCTGGATTTGGAACTTTTTCCAGGAGCTTGATGTGGTTCCCAGCACTAAAGATCCCATTACATTGTATTGTGATAATACTGCAGTGGTGGCTCTTGCAAAAGAACCAAGGTCACATCAACGGACAAATCACATACTCTAGAAGTACCACCTATTGAGGGATTTCTATCATAGGGGTGAAGTTGCAGTGAGCAGAGTGTCCATAGAAGAGAATGTGGTGAAGCCCATGACTAAAGGCATATCTCAGCAGAAGCATGAATATCATGTGAGAGCTAGCGGGTTAAAGGTTGTTAGCGGTTGGCTCTAGTCCAAGTGGGAGTCTGTTGGAGTTGGTGGTATAGAACCAACTACTTTGTACTTTATTCATTAATAAAATACTTATCACATCTTGATTGTTCTTTTGCAAGACAATTCATGTGATAATGTCCTAAGGACAGCTGTTGCATTAAAGGGTCATAGCGGATCCCTGCTATGATGAGAACCCAGAAGTGCCATAACACTGTTCTTGAATATATGTTCTATGGTCAGATGATATTATTTGAGGGACACAAATAATACAGGTAATTAGGGGTGAGGACTCATAAAACTTTGAGGCACCTTCTCATGGTGTGCACCCTTAGTAATATCTAGGAGGATATTATGAGAACGAGACCCACCAGTAGGAAATCCACATTTCATCATGTCATTGGATGTTCCTATCTGCGGACGTTTGTATTGGTCCTTAGACTTTAAGATTATTATTAATGGGTATTAAAACTCACGCACTTAGATGTATTGATGAAAAATGTGACAACACACTGTTCGCAGTGAGATAGGATACGTTGGGTGCATCACAAGTAATACTGCATTAATAGATAATGCGAGAAAGGATTTGTCCCTTCTGTTCCATAACAGAAGTAGATATCTCAGGCCCTTTGATGGAATTGATACAGCCTAAATAAATCCATGGACATGGTATGGTATGGGAAAGTTCAATTCCGGGAAGTCAAAGAAAGAATAATCGAGCACATGGGTTGATGGCACTAGCATGCAACCTGCTTGATTAGAGATATCGAGACAAGGGGATTATATTACACGGTAAGCGTTCGTAGTAGGTGACACGTCATTGTGGCGTTAACTTCTTTCTCTATGGGTGCCTTGGCGTATTTCTAGACACTAACCTTGGACTTTAGGCAGGCTCCACCTAATTCCACTGAGAAAGAGGCCTAGAGGGTCACACACTAAGTGTGTCTATGTATCTCAGTTAAATATTAATTTAACAATTTAAATAAATATTATTCTCGACTGTGGTTTAATAATTATTTAAGGATGCCTGATTGCATTTATTTCGACACTATTTATTCGAGAGAATATATTGTGGGAGAAATAATATATTTGTTAGCGAGTAATGCAGTTACATTTATTTAAGAAATAAATAGACATTACTCAAGGTCTAATAAATGTGGTGGAGAAAAATGAAAAATAAAAGTACACACTGTGTAGTTTTATGGAAGACAAGTACACGCTATCTATTAATTATTACAGGCCGTTTAGTTTTCTAGTCAGGATTTTTGAGGATAAAATATTGTTTATTTAATTAAATGATATTAAATGTAATATGTTAGGTGCATGTCAAGTAATAATGATAGTCAACTATCATTATTATGACATGGGGTATTGTTAAGAATTAAATGAAATGATTAAATACTTTTGGGTAATTAAATCATTTTATTATTCTAAGTATTATAAATCCCTATTACATTATTCTCATGAGATCTAGCCATTGTTGTGTACAACGTTTTTTGGAAATACTCTGAAGCCAAGAGATAATTCCCCTTCCACCAAGAACGCTTTCAAGTTACGAGAGCGAGATCCTCCACCTGATCAAGGCGGTCGAAGGCAGATATCACAAGCGAAGGTTCTTCCGTACTAGCACCTAAAGATCCCTTCGGCGATGTCCAGAGATACGTGGATCACGTGTTGATCACCGCTAGAGGAATCCTATACTTGGATTCTACGACGCAACGACGGATCACAGGATCGTGACCGGAGACTCCAACGAAGAAATAATTCCACCGAGGTAATTCTTATGAATTAATTAAATTAATTATAACCAACATATGACGATCCTATCTCAATGGTTCCAGGACTCTTCTTTTCTTTTTCGTTCTTCGTTCTATTCCAAAGATCTGGCATTTTATATCGTGAAGGATCTCGGATTGAATGTCGTTTAACGCTAAAATTAAAGTTGGGCTAACCCACCAACGCGCTTCCGCTGCGCCCGGAACCTACAGAGAATATGTCCAACACTCACCACAATAGTTGAGGCTGATGTTGACAGGATTATCATGGATAAATTTATTGGGGAATTCCAATATCTAAAAATGGTCGGCTAATATTGTCTTAGTAAACAAAAATAATGTGAAAATTTGAGTCTAGATTGATTTTATAGATCTCAACCAGTATTTACAAAAATATAATTTCCCTTTCCCAATCATATAATTTGTGATTGATGTAGCTACTAGCTTCCTGACCCATTCCTTTATAGATGGATACTCTAACTATAATTATATTTGGATGATATGTGAGTATAAATAGGCTATCACTTTTTGATATCTCCAAGGGTTTTACTGCTATTTTGTAATTCTCTTAGGCTAAATAATGTCAGTGCCAAATACCAACGTGTCATGCATTATATATTCAATCCTTTCTTAGGAACAATCATGGAATTCTATGTTGAATAACTGGTGGTAAAATCATGCCTACACATTGATCATCTCAAAAATCTTGAAATGATTTTTTGTAAGATATGAAAACAAAATTTTAAAATAAACCCCTTAAAGTGTTCCTTCGGGGTTACATTGGGAAAATTCATCGATTTCATGGTACACCATCATGGTATCAAGGTTGATACCGATAAAATAAGGGAAATCATTAATATTCCCACACCATGAAACCTAAAAATAGTTTAGAGGATTATAGGTATGTCTTCCTTATATAATCACTTCATTTCCAATACGGATGGAAAATATTTTCCATTCATAATATTGATGAGTAAAGTAATCCCCTATAAGTGGGCTGAAGGTTTCTATCAAGACTTCGATGGACTTGAACAGTATATTTTTCATCGTCTAGTATTGATGCCTCCAGAAAAAGGGAAACCACTCATTTTCTATATGGAAGTTCTAGAGAGTTCACTTAGTATACTCATTTCCATTAATAATGATGTAATCAAAGAAAATGTCTTATACTATCATATAAGGATAATGATCGGTGTCGAGACCTGATATTGAAACATCGAGAAGAATTTTCTTAGGATGGTCCTTGTGGTAAAAAATCCTAGGGATTGCCTCTAGCACTATGAAGTCTATTTGGTGTCTCACATCAACCCATTCAAGTATATCCTCAACCGCCCAATCCTAATAGGATGGATGACACACAGGGCATTCATACCACAATAGTTTGATATGTAGTTCATACCTCAAAACCCAATCAAGGGTCGGGAATTGAAATATTTTTATTCAGAACATAAGTTCCTGGAGAACACACTAATATATATAGATCTCCCCAATGAAGAAATATTTTCCATTAAACATTCCACCTACATATAGGAGATATAATTTAATGGATCTTCTAGGAGCCCCATCAAAAAAATGGATAACCTAAAGGACAACTGATTCGGTCTATACATTGTATTTATCTCCCCAATCAAGTTAGTATTACGATATTATTTTCTTCTTTCATAGGGTTACACCAATAATAATGCATAGAATCAAGATATTATCATCAGTTTGGATTTGGGTCTTCAATTTTTAGTGAAACACCAACATATTAAAGGAAATTCAGTGTTGGTAATTAAGAAAGTTATAGGAAAATATACCATAAAAAAGGAGTATCTAATCCATTTTTTTGATCATTTATATAAACTAATGTAATAATTCTCCTAGGATCCAACTCTAACTCATGTCCCACGATCACAAAATGAACACACTGATATGTTAGAATGAACTACTATAGTCTTGATAGATCTATACAAGGGAGAAATTATTATTCACATTGTGCATCACAAGGTTATATTTATATTCATTGGATATAACATAGAAGAGGTCAAAAAGATTAACATCACTCTGAATCATGATGAGTTGGTACCCTCATTAATCATTTCCACTACTATATTTATGTACTTTAGAATAGACTATCTTCAAAGCGGGGTCTATCTATCAGATAAAGACAATAAATAATAGATCTAACCTTGGGTATAAAATTTCATTCTCCAAGATTTCCCAAATATATAGAAATTCCTTTATAAGTAATGATTTGATGGAGTCCTCCTTAGATGCATTCAAGAGGCATAAATATTTTCCTCCATACAAGAGGTTCATTCTAGAACACAGGGGGCATATCATTAAAGAACCAAGATCTCCCATCATATTAGTAGGCTTGGATATTTTTAGCCAATAATAACATGAGATTATTTTGAATTTAAAAGGAAATTATATACTTGTAAAATATAATCAAATTCCATACATTATCTTCCATAGTTGTTTCATAATACAAAATATTCATGTACATTTTCCATGTGGGGAATGGATGTCATGAGACCATATACCCTAACTACAGTTAAGAAGTTTAAGAATATACTTACAATAATTGACTTCTTCTCTAAATGGTTCGAGGTTATACCCCTCAAGGATGTCAAATAAAATGTTATTATTAGGTTCATGAAGTCTAATATCATCACCATATTTAGAGTCCCCAACAAAATATTGATAGAAAATGGTACCAATTTCTATTCTTATGAGTTTAAGGGACTATATCAACAATATAACATCTAATCCAACCATTTCTCCCCCTACCATGTAGTAAATAATTTTTAGATATAATCTTTTAACTATAATCAATCTAATATCCTTTAGAATATGGTGAATATAAATAATAAATCTTGGAAAACAATCTCTTACATGACTTATGATCTTATCACACCACAACCCATGCTACCATACAAGAGACCCCATACTCACTTTTATATGGAATAGAGGTAATTTAACCTATCTAAATTCAATTACCCTCACTTAATGTCACTATTTGTTACCATATATCTAAATATGAACAATCCCATAAATGGATGGATGAATTCGATTGTCTCGATGAAAAGATATTGTGCACACTGCACAGCCTAGAAATCTATAAAAAACAGGTTGTATGAGCATTTAATAAGAAAAAAAATTTCTTCTCATTCCTCTAAGTAGAGCCTATATTATCTCTTATAACTCCAATGATACTAGGTCAGATTATATGCCTCCAAAATTGGATCAAAAGTGGGAGGGACCTTATGTATTACATAAGGTTTACCCCAATGGGGATTATTCCCTTATCACTATGGATGTAAAATTTATCTCACCTCTTACTAATTTGAGGTTTCTCAAGAATTTCACATCAATGATCATTTTCCTCATCACATGATATAAAAATTCATGAAATATTCCTAACTATAACCCATTAAGATACATTGTATGGTTCTACCTATATGGAATTAAACTATGTAGCATATCATACTCATCATATGATGTAGAACTATATGTTCATCATCCTCATCGCATTATGTTAAACTCTATAGTGGAATTCTATCATTCATAACTCTAAACTCCTCAGAGTGGCGCATTCCCTATGGCCTCTTTCTCCCTTACATGAGAACTTGATCCATATATATATCTATGACACACAATCTACCTATGCCTTAGAGAATAAATTCCATCACCCCTATGAAATATCCTGATATGAATAATTTATTTATCCTCACAATAACTATATGTGGCTTCATTCATGTTCCATCAGAATATGTAGCGACACTCAGAATCCCTGAACAAGGTCCAACTGCAGAAATCAAAAATCCCCCCACCTCATCTTGGTCCCTGGATGGATCACTCTTTATTCACATAGTTTATTGTTATTTTCATCACTAAGATGAGTTCCTTTTACTTCACATGTAAATTAGATCTATGAAAAACAAAAAATTTGAAAATCCCCCCTCCTATGTATGAGCTATATATACTCAAGAGTCTTTGGCATGTCACTACTTATCTATAAAATTGTATTCAGAAAATATTAGTTTTACCATGCATATGATCTTGATCTATGTAGGGGTTCTATAAAATAACTATGTGTGTATTTATTCTAAATATAAAAGTATTTTTAGTGGAATTCAGATATCTATTCTAAACCCAGCCATAAAACTCATCATCCTTACTTCGGGTGATCACACTGCCCCTCATTCATGATGGGTCCCTTGTAATCACTTAATTCTAGAATAATTCTAGCCAACTCTCTTTCCTATGTATATGAGATGGATATAGGTAAGTAATTTCTCATAATAATTTATTGTGAATTTATTTATGTTTTTTCAGGATATGCAGTGATTCATGGATCCCTTATCCTAAATCCAACCATAAGTTTTCATTGATCTAAAATTCCCTCTCTCAGTGTGTGGTATTTTCAACCACATTAGGACTTCCTGTGGGGTATAAGTCCTTGTTTCATTACATTAAACTTCAAAACATGTGATAATTTTATGTGGATTTATTTTTTATTATTTCAATATATGTGATGACATCTAGATAGTACATTCTAGACCCAACCACAAGCCATCATCCATCTTCACTAACCCATATATGGTAATCTCAAGTCCTAAATTCTACCACCATATCTTCTTAATATCCTTATAGTTATTTTATATTGCCACAAATATTTCATTTATATTGTTAATTAACATTCTTTACTCAAAGAGACACTTATATTGGCTATACATACATTCCACAATACAGCTCTGCATATGCACCCCAATTTTAGCCTATCAACCAAAAGCATCTAATCCCAAGAAGAGGGACCTCTAATATTTGTATTTCCTGATGAAATTATAACGGAACCCTTCATACAAATATTGTTAGTGTTCATACTTTGTGTACCTATCTCATATCACCTCTATTGATCTAAGAACTTCAATTTGCGACCAATATTGTCATTATCATTCCCTGTGCAACATATTTTAGGGTGTCCTCATTTCTTGAGACTCGTCCAAATTATTACTTTTCACCATTTTGAAAACATGATCCATATATCATGACCCAAAACTATGTACACATCCTTCAATTAAATACATGATAAAAATAGGCTCACATTCCCATTGGTATTTTAACTTTCCCTTTACCTCAATTTTTTTTAAAGTTTTATAAACTTAAACTAAGAATCCTTCTTTCAGATCACATGTCCTTAAACTTCTTATCAAAGTGACACAAAAACCTATTAGATTAAAAACCTAAAAAGGGTGGCCTAAGAAAAAGTATCGTCTTGTAGTGGTGTTTCCTCCCCATTTTCTTCATCTCGGTCCAGAGGAAGTTATTGTTGGTGGCGGTCCATCTACTGAAGTCTTTTTTAGGATGTATTTGTTCTTATTATTTGGTTCTAATTTCCCATTTCTTCATGGTTTTTAGCTTTCAACGTCTATTGGTGTCATTTGGTGTTGATTTTGGTCTTTTAACTTTCCCTTTCCCAAATTTAATTAATTTTTATTGATATTTATTTTAATATTTAATTATATATATAGTAATATTTATTATAAAAAAATATAGAGAAAGAGGTAATGTTGTTCACTCTTCCTTCAGAAATTCCACATAGGAAGTGTGAACCCTATTCAAGATTCCTAATGAAGGTAGAAGCATCAATGAGGTTGACTCTTCTTAAGACCCGTTTTTTTAAATATCCCTAACCATATACCCCTCTTAAATTTTTTAAAATTCTAAAACCCATTTAAAAAAACCCCACTAGATCCCCACTACATCGAAGTGAGTGATACAGTGTTACCCTGATTTGGAATTATCGCCACCAAAATACAAAGGGGTAAACCAATAATAACATCCCAAAAGATTGGGAATGAGGACTGCCACTTGGGGCTTGAACTCAAACCAAATAAAATCAGAAAAACTAAAAATGGGTGGAGCTTGAAATGGGATGCATGCCCAAACTATTGAGGAGAGGGGTAAATCAATTTGAATCGAATGAAAAATTGTATACTTTAAGAGGAGGATAAAACTTCCATAAGAACAAGATCAAACAATAGGTGAAGAAACCCTAAGAAAACTAGGGATGATATCATGTGAACCTGGGAGAGAACACTGGGAATATCCCTAGGGTGGAGACCCAAGAAGAGAATAAAAGGAATGATCCATATTTGGATGTATTTCATACCCCTAATAATGTTATTAACCTACACCCAAAATGTATCAATACAATCCCTTGGTGTCTATGGTTTACTGATAAGGGTGATGTCTTAAATTTGTGACTCTTGGACTTGGCTTGCTGGTTTGAATTAATATTTATACCCATTCCTTAAATAAAATGATCAAATGAAGGTCAATTACCTTGCCTAGTATCCTCTAAATTATGATTAACATATTCTCTTATAAAGGCGGATTTTCTACCATGTCTTCCTAAATATTTTCTTCAAGGAGGATTTCATCATACATATTCCCAAATATCAAGATTCCCTCAAATTTTTGGATGTCCCATAAACTAACTATTACCTGCCCATTATAAATATGGAATGTGTTGGTACTCAAACACTAATAGTTGAAAAATTATGGTATGAGTTCAATTGTCAAGTACACAATGAACTGAGAAGCTCATATTGTATCTTATAAGTTGACTATTCATAGTTGTTTGATAAATTATACAGAACTCTGGTCCACCCCCCCCCCCCCCCCCCTAAGCCCATCCAAGGTATTCTTATTTGGGAATAAAATGTTTTCTCAAGGCATAATATAATTCATCTAACCTATGTTTCTATCTAAGTTATTCCTTTATCTAACCTATGTGTCCATCTAAGTCATTACTACATGGGATACCAAGGTTTTCTTGAGGTGTAACATAAGTCCATAGGCACGTTGCCTTCAATATGCAAAAATATTCCTTGATATTATCCATGTCATTTTTCTTATTAAGAGGGTCATGTTAGTAATCATGTCATATTATAGTTCAAGTATGAATAATAAAGTGTTCTTTTCCATAAGTATGTCATTTCAAAATTAAAATATAAAATTTGGGACATTCCATTTTTTAATTAATTAAGAAGGTTATGGGAAGGTCCACGCCATTTATCGATTAAAATAACACCATTTTATTTCATCTTTTTACTAAATATTATGGTGCACTTCATATGTGGTTTTATTATAAAATGGGGTATCATTGGAATAAAAAATAATTTAATTCAATTTTAACATCCCCTATACTAGAGTTAATCCAACACACCTCAATGGTGATTAACGCATAGTCATAGAATTATAATCAAATCATTTAAAGATGAACCCAAAAAGGGTGATTTAATTTCCAAGATGAAACATAGATTATGGGCATATAAGAAACACACCCAAAGGGGTGGTTTTATTTGATGTGAACAACCTCCAAAGATGAAACTAAATTCACAACAACTATTTAATTTAAAACATTAAGTTTCACATAATTAATATCAAATTTAAAGGGAAACTCATAGAAAATATAGTGTGTGAAACATCAACATATTACATAAAACAACAAGACATTGAGAGAAAATCCATAGACAACCTACCTCATGCTTAGGATTCTTCACTCATCTATTATCTTGCTTTGATTCAATCCGAATTGTGAGAAAATGGAATAATAGAAAAAATAACTAAAAATAGGACAAATGATCTTGTATTGAAATAGAATTCAATAAGTAGAGATAAACTGAGAAAGGAGAAAGGAGGAATTGTAGAGTCACTATTGGTTATCCAATGTGATGATCAACAGAAGATTATGAGCTTGGATGGAGGAGAAATATGTAATCCTAAGAGGAGGAGAGGGAGATCGAGCAACATATGGCGTGTGGGAGAAATGAGGGATAATTTTGGGACAAAGTTGACTAGATATGAATTTCATATTTTAAAAGAATTTGTTTTTAGAATGTTTTGTATTTTTTGTCATTGCGTGAAATCACCTTTGTAATTTCTAGTAATCAGATGAAATTGTTTCGGTCTCTCACAAGATCGAACACATATTTCTTAAGAAATAATATAAATTATAGTTTTTTTTAATATTTTTTCTTGGTCAACCTATTTTCATACTCATATTTTTTGGAATGGGTTTTTTTAATAGAGTGGGAAGATGTACCGGATTTAGAATGTCTTTGAGATGTTCAATGTAACAAATCTGATAATGCTTTGCTACTATAAAATTTATCAACATCATAATTTGAATAAGAACTTTTGATCCAAGATTTGTGAAATTAAATGGTAGAAAATTTGTGCGGAAGAAAAAATAAATATGATTTTTTGGTGTTTCTATTAAGTTGAAGTTTTCCAGGAACAGATCATCATATCAAGGTGCACCAAATGCAGAAATTGTTTGAGTACTAGGAGTCTAAATATCTTGTAGTCAAATATTTTGTGTCAAAATACTGATCGAATGATCTATTAGATAGGCAAATAATTAGACGAACTGATCCATTAAATGAACCATCAGATACTAAGTTTCATAAAGAAAGAAGTCATTGTTGATACCAATCCATTAGAAAAGTTGGTCCACTAATCCATAAGACAAGATTTGACACCAATGATTCATCAGGTGTTGTTTCATCGGTCTGATTATTTGTTGAACAAATTATTAAATTAGATTAAAATGGTTCTGGATTCTTTATAAGTTGCAATGATGTTTATGGAAAAATAGTTGAATAATTTGATCGGGCTGAGGAATACAATCGAACTTATATGATCATAATTAAAAGTGATTGTTTAGAGATTTTGGAGTGAGAAAGTTGTAGTAAAGAGAACATTCATTGAAAGAAACTAAATTCTAAAGAAGTTACAATAATATAATCAACCATTTTCAGTTGGCTCAAAGCATCAGAGTGATCAATCATTTATTTTTTTAATCATTAGTGGGTTAAGATAAAAGGAGGTCGAGTTCAAAGTTGTGAAGTTATGATATATTGATCCATCGGATGAGAAATTAAAAATAAATTCCATCAGATTGAATATGAGTTAGAAATTACAATTAGAGTCACCAAAAAAAGAAAGAGAGGACTCAAATTATCAGACTAGAGAATTTTTTTAAATATGAATAATGAATAAGGTCTTGATAATTTAGAAATATTCGATGAGAATCAAGAAGAGTTGAGAAGTGTTGATAAATGGTAGGATGAATTTTCAACTACTAAATTAATTCAAAAGTGTTAATTTCATTGAGTGGGAAAAAATTCAAGTTCCCACCTTTTCTGTTTCATGAGAATCTATATAAAGGGGTGAAAGTACAAAAGACACTAACATTGTTCACATACAAAAAAACACTGGAGTTTTGTTACAAGATAGAATTTATAGAGTAATATTTCTGGACTAAATAATTGATCATAGGAGTTGTGGTCAAGGTTCACCATATTGAACTGAATAATCAGATTTAAAAATCAAACAAGTTTTTAAACTGATGACTCGATCTTGTTTTAGTATTGAAGGATTAGATAGAGGAATCAAATTGAGTGATTAGACTGATTTTTTATACAAATTTCAGAGAAGTTTTTTCCTACCTACTACTAGGTAAGAAAGAGAATATTTTTTTAAATAATTACAAATGTTGAATTTGTTGATCCAGCATGGTGGAAATGTTCAAAAATAATTGGTGAAGGTTTCTAAACCTATTACAACATATTATTTACATATCACATGCTTTAAAATGAACATGCACTATTATATTGATCATATTTCTAAACAAGTGTAAGGGTATTTCCTGCTTGTTATATCCACACAAAAGGATTGTTTTCTAGTGGATTATGTTGTATTGAATTATTTCCATACCATTACAAGGACCAACTACTCTTATTGAGAAGTAAACCTTGTAAATACTTATGTTCCTGTGGTTTTGTGAATGTTTTGTTTTTAGAAAATTATTAAATGTTTAATTATAGATTAAGGTTTTTATATAATAAATATAACAAAAAAGAAAAAGGTGTCACTAATTCACCCCCTCACACTCTTAGTGATTGCATTAATCCTTAATAGGCCTTTTCAATTGGTATCAAAGGGAAGGTTTCTTAATTTATTATTTACTGAAGTTTGAAGATAAATTGGTGTAGATAATTTGAATTGTGTGAATAGTAATGGGATTTTGATTTTTGATAGGAAGGAATATCTTATCTAGAATGATATAATTTTTTGTATCTTATGTCTCTTGGTTATGATGTTTTGGAAGCTTCTATAGATGGATTTCTTCCTCTTGTTGAAAATGTTCCTCTTACATCTATTGATAAGAAAAATATAGAGAATTATGAAAGGTATAAAAATGATTTACTATCATCAATTTATGAAAGTTAGTTTCTTAGTGTAAAGGCAGTTGGAACTACCAAAGGTATTTGGGAAAAGTTGAAAAATATCTATGAAGGCAATACAAAGGTGAAGAAAGAAAAGTTAAAAATCTAGAAACTAAAGTATGAATATATCAAAATAGGTGAGTATGAATATTTAGGTGACTTCTTTACAAGGGTGAATGATATAGAAAGCACCATAAGATATCTTAGTGAGAAGGTGGAAGATTCAAATATTGTTAAAAATATATTATCAATTATTACTAAACAATTTAATTCAAAATTTTAATCTTTAGAAGATATAGATCATAAAACTTTATCTTTAGATAAATTACATATCACTCTCATTACTTATTAAATGATAAGAGAGAAAGTTATGAAAAGAAAATAAATGGTTGATCAAGAAATTTCCTTCAAATATTACAAGAAATGGAAATCCAAGAAATTTCTTAAAGTTGAAGAGGATAGTGACTCTGAAACTGAATATGAGTTTATTAAGAATTTTGATAAGATTTTGTATTTGTTTTCTAAAAATGTGAAAATAGGAATAGGTAAGTAAAAATGGAATTTACCACTGAAATTATTTTAATGTGATGTTTTTGGGAATTTTTATACAAATTATCCTTGAAGAAAGGATGAATAAAAAATTTATGTTGATGATAGAAAATCTAGAAGATCTTGGAAGATACATGTTGAAAAATAAAAATCATATTTCAAGGTAAAAGATAAAAATTTATCCCAATCCAAAAGGAGAAGTTTTTTATATAAAGATGGTGAATATGAGTAAAATGAAGTTAAAGCTAAAAATTTCACTAAAGTTGTTGTAGAAAACATGTTTATTTCAAAATTAAATGATGAATTGTTTGAAAGTAGTAGTTTTTAAGAAGATAATAAATTATAATTTTCTCTAAAAATAGATATGAAAGAATTTATTTAAAAGATTGTAACACTTGAAAGAGAAATCACGAATTTGAAAATGGAAAGTTCAACAGAAAATTGTTAAGAATATTTTCTTAAAGATAAATCTAAGTTTTTAGAAGAGATTGATCATTTTATGAAATATCGTAAACAATAAAATAATTATAATTAATAACTTGAAGTTAACATAAAATTTAAGAATAATGAATTACAACTTATTCAACAAAATTTCTCCAAAAGTGTGTAGGGATATGTGAATTTCAAAAACTATATTTCTAAAATTAGTAAGAGTTATGGGAAGTGTGTACTTGAGAAATATCAACAAAAGTTATCTTCAAAGGTTGAAATGAAAAATGAATATGTTCATAAAAAGAATAAAGCTGAGAAAATTGTGTATGTAGCTAAAACTAACAAAGTTGAAAATTTAGAAGTTTATAAAATATCAAATTTTGAATTAAATATTGTTACTACTACTGATTTTGTTAATGTTGGTAAGAAATCAAAAATGAATAAGAATATTTTTATAGATAAAAAAAGTCTAGGACTTAATAAAATTTAGATGTGTAAGGTAATAAAGTTGTTGAAAACAATTTTACAACTCGATATAGTATGGAAGTTACAGAGGAAAATATTCTTTCTATGGACACTACTGGTATTATGGTGGATTTGGGCATACAAAAAAATATTTTTTTATTCAATCAACAACACTATAGCTATCCCATGAGTAACAGTATAAAAAGTTTTAGGGGGAGTCAATCCTCTCAAATATGGAACTCTAATAAAGTTATTTTGAAAACTAAAAATAGATTTCAAACTTTGGAAACTATTTTGGAAAAATAAAAACATATTGGACATCATACTAAAGGATTTATTGTCTTGTTTCCATTACAAGAAAAACTTTATAAAAATTCTAAAAATCTAGATGTGAATGAAGATAAAGAGAAAGAAAAGTCTCTTTTTATATAAATTTCTCTCAAATGTACAAAAGGATAACAAACCTAGATTTTGGATAGATGGTACTTCTCACAAATTATAGATGATTTAAAGTTTTAGAATAATTTAAAAGACTTAAAATAAGGAACAGTAATGTTTTTCAATGACGAATCTCTCAAAATCAAAGGTGTTGGGTCAACCATTATTAGGGAATAAAAATTGAAGTCCAAAAAGACCTTATTTATTGATGGGTTGAAACAAAACGTGTTAAGGGTTAAAAAACATTGTAAATAAGGTAATAAATTTTTTTTCAAGGAATACGGTTTTTTTTAAAGGAGTATAATATGGAAAAGTTTTTATGAGATTTTAACATACAAAGGGGAACTTTCTTCAAGTTGGTGATGTACAGAATTCATGTTATCTAAGTTTTATGGAAGAAAATCAATTGTGGCATAAAAGGTTGGCTAATATGTTTCAAAGGAATATGATTAAGTAAACAAAGTGAGGTATTTTTTGTGATATTCCTTATATGAAGAGAAAATGATATTTTTGTTCAATTTTTTAGAAAGGGAATATTACAAAATTTGTGCACAGAAAAGTTAAAATTTGTTCAACTCACCCCAGGAACTAATTCATTCTAATGTTTATGGTCCAATGAGTAAACAATAAACTTTCAAAGCTAAGTACTTTATTTATTTCATTGGTGATTTTACTCTCATTACTTGTATTATGTATTTGAAACATAAATCAAAATCTCTAAAAAAAATTAAGAGTTTCAAGAGAAGATATGAAAATTAATGTGGATATTATGTTAAGAATTTGAAAGCTGATAGTGGTGGTGAGTACAAAAATGAATAATTCAGAAGTTATCTTGAAAAACATAGAATTTTTTCCTGAGTTTAGTGCACCATACACTCCATAGCATAATGGTGTTTCTGAAAGAAATAATATAATTTTAGTGGAGTTGGGGCATACATTGCTGATTAATCATAGTCTCTCACACTATTTCTCTAGGCAGGCAATGAGTAAAGTAGTTTAAATTTATAATTGGTATATATCAATTTTTTATAAGAATCCATATGAAATTTTATATAATTAAACTCCAAGTTTGAAACACTTGGGGTTTTTGGGAGTCCTTGAATCATAAATATCAAAAGTTTAAATCTGGTAAAATTTGATCAAAGAGGTGTTAATGGAGTTTTTATTAGCTATGCTTCTTATGGAAAATGATATAGATGTTTTAAAAAAGAAACAGGGTGGATTGTTGATTCTACCAATATAAAACCTCTTGAAAAAGATGATGAAGAAGTTTCACAAACACATACAAATGAGGAAGATAAATAAGGTGAAAGATTTATTATTGAGAAACTTGAAAATAATCCCTACTGTGGTGATTCCACACAATTAGAATAATCGGACTCAACTATTTCTAGTGATGAAGAATAACTTCATACATATCATCCTAGGATTAGGAAAATGGTTTAAGTACAAAAAATCATAGGTAATAAACAACAAAAAGTAAAAACAATAAGAACATCAAAAAAATCACATACTTATTTGTATTAAAAATTTGATCCAAAAGATGTTAAAAAATCATTTAATCCTAAAGAGTGGATTCATGTTATCAATGATGAGTTAGATCAGATTGAGAAGAATGATACCTGAGAACTTGTACCCAAACCAAATAATAAAAATGTTATTAGTAAAAATTGTGTGTTTCAAAATAAGTTGAGTAAATATGGTGAAGTGATGAGAAACAATGCATGACTAGTTTGTAAAGGTTTCTTGAAAATTGAAGGTATTTATTTGGATGAGACATTTTCTACTCTTTAAAGGTTATAAATAGTGATAATATTTATTGCAATTGTTTCATAAAGAAGTTACAAAAAATTTCATATGGATTTTAAGTCTTCATTTCTAAATAGAGATCTTGATTAATAATTTTATATTAAACAACCATGTGGATTCATACTTAGTAAATATTAAATATATATGTGTGTTAGTTGAAGAAAGATTGGATAGGTTAAAGAAATAATATCTAGCTTGTTATTCCAATTTGGATTCATTCTTAATAAATTTTAACTTCTAGAAATGAAGAGTTGAAAGTAGTATATACATCAAAGGAAATCATGATATTTATCTCATTGTAATTGTATACATTCATGATATTATCTAAGTTGAGAATGATGAAAGAAATTTTCAGAATCTTACTAAAGAGATGAAGAAGTTGTTTAAAATGTCCATGCTTGGTGAAATTAAATACTTTCCTAGATTCCAAATCTCAATAAAGAAGAAATATATATTTCTATCTCAAAACAAGTATGTTAAGGGACTTCTTAAGAAGTTTTTCATGGAAAATTAAAAACTTTTTTCCACGCCAATTTTAGTGGAAACCAAGTTGCCTAAAAATGGAGAAGGAAAAGAAGTGGATTCCAAAGAATTTAGAAGGTTGATTGAAATATTATTATATCTGACTACATCAAGTCTAGATATTGTGTATGCTATTACTTTATGTGAAAGATTCCAAATTGGTCCAAAGCAATCTCATTGCTTGGCAGTAAATGAATTCTCAGATATATTAGTGGAAAATTATATTTCAGAATAAATAATGATAACATAGGAAGAATTGACTTATTTGGTTATACATATGTTGATTGGGTAGGGAGTATGGATAATAGAATATCAAAATCTGGTGTAGTTTTATTTCTAAGGGAAATTTGTGTGAGTCTTCATTCTAAAAAGTATAATTCTATAAATCTTAGTACAGCTAAAACTAAATTTGTTGTTTCCACTCAAGATTCAACATAACTTATGTCGATAAAGACTCAATTGGAAGACGTTATTATTAAAGTGATTTTACCCATTATCTTGGATTGTGATAATAAAAGTACTATAAATATCACTAGAAATATAGTGAAAAATTCTCATTCAAAGAATATTGATATAAAATATCACTTCATCAAAGAGCATGTGGAGAAGAATGAACTCAAGTTGGAATATGTTCTGATAATGGAAAAAGTTGTTTACATATTCACAAAACCTTTACCAAATGAAGAATTTTTAAAACTAAGGTTGAACATGGGAATCCAACATCTTTATCTCTAAGTTTGAGGTATGTGTTTCTATCACCTCTCTCATCTTGACTTTGGATAGTGTTTTCAAGGGTGATAAAAATGATGTTTCATAAATCTATTCATTGGTATGTGCTAAACCTTTTAAGAAATCATTTTTTTAGGAATATTTTTTAAAGGGGTAAGTAGTGAGTTCATCATGTAAGTGTTAAAACAATTCTAATAGTTTTTTTAAGTGATCGTATGAAACTTTTTATTATAGGAAAGTTGAATAATTAGTGAAGATAGGTGTAAATTTTGATAGTTTGAAGTTCTTGATGAAGTTTCTTAATCCACAACTTGTGGAAAGCATGGTTTTACTACTCAATGATTCTTGTTTCCTATAATGAGTTCGCTCATATAAGATTATAATTATTGATTAATGATCCATATCTTGATTTACAAAGTTTAAGTGATTTATGAAGACTGGTTGACATCAAAATCTAATTGGGGATATTATTGGAACCAAGTTGGATGGAGATGGTTTTTTGGATTCTGAAATAATTTTTTTATCGAATGTTTTATATATTTTATCATTAATGAAATAACCTTACTTTCTAAGTTATTGAGATCATATGAAGTTTTTTCTGACTTAGAAGATCAAATATAGATTTCTTAAAGAAGTCTATCAATTACAATTTTCTATTTTGAAGATGTTTTCTGGGTGAACCTGTTTTCATAATCATATTTTATGGAATGGGGTTTTTCAGAATGGAGTGAGAAAATATATCTGATTCAAAAAGTATTTTTAGATGTTTGAAATAAAAAATATGATGATACTTTTTTGTGACAAAAGTTTTCAAAATCATAAGTTTACTAAGAACTTGTGATCTAAGAGTAAAATAAAAGGAGATAAAATGTGTGTGGAAGAAAAGAGAAATGTGATTTTATGGTTTTTCTATGAATTTGAAGATATTTGTGTGAAAATAATTAGATTTAGGTGAACCAGATGTAGAAGTTGTTTAATATTAGGAGTCTGAATTCACTGAATTCAGAGGTTTTTTGTTGAAGTGTTGATCGACTAATCCATTGGACAGATCAATCCATCAAACAAACTAATACATTGAATGAACCATAGTTTTCAAGTTTCAAAAAGAAACTAGTTGTTGTTTATATCAGTTTTTCAAAAAAATTGTTCCACCAAAACATCAAAAAACCATTGACACTGATATTTTATTGGATACTATTTCATCAGTGTGACTAGTTATTGAACAAATGAAGAAAGTGGATTAAAATTGTTCTAAATTATTTACCAGTTTAAATGATGTTTATGAAAAAATATTTGAAAATTTTTATTATCCTAAGGAAAATAATCAGACTTATATGATCAGACTTCCAAGTGATTGGGTAGAGATTTCAGAGCAAGAAAGACAGAATAAAGAGAACAATCATTTCAAGCAACTAAATCCTAAATAAGTTTCAACAACATAGTCAACCATTTTTAGTTGTCTTGAAGAATCAGAGTGATCAATCACTTATTTTTTATCTTAAATGGGTTGAGAGAAAAGTAGGTAGAGTTCCAATTTGTAAATTTATTATATATTAATCCATCATATGATTTTTTTTATAAGAAATTCCACTGAACTCAATCTAAGGCTAAAATCACAATCAGAGTCAAAAAATAAAGAAATATTGGAATTAAATGATCCTACTAGAGAATTGTATATAAATACAAAGAATCCTTAAGTTCTATAGAATTCAAGAATATTATAGAAGAATCCATAAGATTTTATAAGCATTGATAAATGTTCAAATGAAGTTTGAATTTATTAATTAATTCAAATTTTTGAATTTCATTGAGTGAGAAAACAATTTCAAATTCTCGCCTTTTCTGTTTTTGGTGAACCTATATAAAGAGATGATAGTAAAAGGAACATTGAAACTATTCACGTTCACAAAAGGCAGAGTGATGGAGTTTTTTTGAAAGATTTAATTTATAGAGGAATATTTCCATACTAAAGAAGTAATCATAAGAGTTTTGGTTAGGATTCAATGGATTAAAATGAACAATTAGACTGATGAATCAGACTAGTTTCTAAAATGATGACTCAAACTTGGTTCCAGACTGAAGAATCGGATAGAGGTATTGGGGTGAGTGATTGGATTGAGTTTTTATATGAAGTCCAGAGAAGTTGTTCCAACCTACTGCTAGGTAAGAAAGTGAATTTTTTTTTGAATAATTTGAATAGTGGAATTTCTTGAGGAAACATAGTGATAATGTTCGGAACCAATCGGTGAAGGTCTCTAAACTTATTACAACATCATATTTACATCTTTAGTGCTATAAAATGCATATGTACTTTGGTATTGATCATAGTACTACACAAGTGTAAGGGTATTTCATACTTGTTGTATCCTCACAAAAGGATATTTTTTCTAGTGGATTGTGTGGTTTTGAATTTTTTTCCTACCATGATAAGGACTCACTACTCTTATTGAGAAGTGAACCATGTAAATAATTTCCTATGGGTGTGTGAATGTTTAGTTTTCAGAAAATTATTAAATACTTAATAGGAGGAAAAGGTTGTTATAAAAGAAATATAACATAAAAGAAAAAGGCCTCACTAATTCAACCACCCCCTTATCAATGATTTCATTGATCCTAGTTGGGAATTTTCAATTGGTGTCATAGGGAGGCTTCCTTCATCTAATTTATGCTAAAGTTTGAAGAGAAGTTGGTATAGATAATTTTAATTTTGTGAATAGTAATAAGTGTTTTTTTCTATGGAA
Organism: Viscum album; assembly: GCA_963277665.1. NCBI lineage: Eukaryota > Viridiplantae > Streptophyta > Magnoliopsida > Santalales > Viscaceae > Viscum > Viscum album. The sequence goes on from OY728166.1 coordinate 792,544,463, forward strand.
AGCACTATCATATCTAGAAATATAGAATTTTTTTAAATATTATGGCTCTTTTTTATGATATTTTAGAAACTTCTATAGATTGATTTCCTTCTCTTATTGAAAATGTTCCTCTTACATCTATTCATAACAAATTTCTAGAGAATGATGGAAGGGATAAAAATTTGGTACTACCATCACTTTATAAAAGTGAATTTATTATATTGAAGGGAGTTATAATAACTAAAGGTATTTGGGAAAAGTTTAAAAATATATATTAAGGCAATACAAATTTGAAGAAAAAAAATTTACAAATATGGAGGCTGAAGTATAAAGTTCTCAAAAATGGGTGAGTATGAATCTGTTAGTGACTCTTTACAAGGGTGAATGATATTTTAATCACTATAATATGTATTGGTGAGAATATATAAGATTCAACATTTTTTGAAAAGAACTTACATATTCCTCTTGAAAATTTTGATGTCAAAGTTTCATATTTGGAAGATAGCTATCTTGAAACTCTATCTTTGGATGACTTACATAGCACTCTCATTAATTATTAAATGAGTGGAGAGAAAGTTATGAAAATAAAAGAAATGGTTGATTGACAAATTTTCCTCAAATCTTCCAAAAAAGGGAAATAAAATAAAGTTCTTGAAGATAAATAATATAGTGACTTTGACACTGAAGATGAGGTTACTAAGAATTTTGATAATTTTCTGTCCCTATTTTCAAAAAATGTGAAAAAGGAATATGTAGGTACAAAGGTAAGTTACCAATAAAATGATTTGAATGTGGATTTTTTGGGAAATTTTCTTCAAATTTTCCTCAAAGAAAGCATGAAGAATAAATTTATGTTAATGATAGAAAACTAGGAATATCTTGGAAGAAACATGTTGATAAACTAAAGACCTATTACAAGGGAAGAGATAAAATATTCTCCAGATCCAAGAGGAGAAGTTTTTTATCTAAAGATAATAAAGATGATGAAAGTGAATTTGAATCTCTAAAATTCACTAAAGTTGTTGTATAAAACATGTTTATTGTAAAAGTAAATAATTAAGAGTTTTAAATCATTAGTTCTAAACAAGATTCTCAATTATAATTTCCTCTAAAAGAGAGTTGAAATAATGTATTTTAAAGACTGTAAGACTTGAAATAGAAATAAATAATTTGGAAAGTGAATGTTCAATAGAAAATTGCAAATAATTTTTTCTTAAAGATAAATCTAAGTTGTTAAAAGAGATTGATCATTTGAAGAAATATATTGAAAAAGAAAATAATTGGAATGAACAAATTAAATTTAATATAAAATTGAATGAGGATGAATAGAACTTGTTCAACAAAATTTATCTAAATGTGTGAAGGGATATGAAAGTTTCAAAAACTATATTTATAAAATTATCAAGAGTTATGGGAAGTGTGGACTAGATAAATATCAAAAAAATGTCTTAAAAGGTTTAAATGAAAAATGAAGATGTTCATAATAAGAAGAAAGCTGAAAAAAATGTATATAGATAAAACCAACAAAGTTAAAAATTAAGATGTTTTTAAAATGTCAAATTATAAATGAAAAGTTTCTACTATTACCGATTATATTAAGGTTGGAAATAAATCTTAATTGAATAAGAAGATTTCGAGTGATAATATAAATTCTGGGATCAAAAAAATTCTGATATGGAAGATAAGAAATTTTTTGAAAAAAAAAGTTTACAACTCAATAAAAGTATGGAATTTATAGAGGAAAATATTCTTTCTATGGTTACTGCTAGTATTGTGGTGGACTTATACATATAGAAAATTTTTGTGGGTTAAATCAAAAACACTATAGTTTTCCCATGAGTAAAAGGAAGAAAAAATTTTAGGGGAGTCAATCTTCTCAAATAAGGAACTCTGAGAAAGTTGTTTGGAAAACTGAAAATAGATGCTAACCTTTGGAAACTATTTTTAAAATATGTGAACATTCTGGACATATTGTTAAAGGATGTATTCTCTTTTTACTACTATAGTAATATCTTTATAACAATTCTAAAAAGATGGTTGTGAAATAAGAGAAAGAGAAAAAAGGATCTTGTTATAGAAACTGCACTCAAATATACAAAAGGAGAACAAACCTAGATTTTGGATAGTGGTTGATCCTTAAATATTATAGGATATTTGAATCGGTAAAATAATTTTAAATAATTTAAAGAAATAATAGTAACATTTGGAATGATGAATCTCTCATAATCAAAGGTGTTTGATCTTCCATTATTGGGGAAGAAAAATTAAAATCCAAAAGGTCCTTATTTTTTGATGGGTTGAAACCCCATTAATTTAGTATTTTATAGATTTTTTATTAAGGAAATAAAGTTTTTTTTAGGAAATATGGTTTTTGTGAAAATATTATAATATGGAAAAAGTTGTTATGAAAGGATAACATACAAAGGGGAACTTGTTTCAAGTTGATAATATATAGAATTCATGTTTTCTAAGTATGATGGTAGAAAATCAATTGTGGTATAAAAGTTTGGGGTGTGTGTGTCATAGGAATATGAGTAAGTTAATAAATAGAGATAGTGTTTGTGATATTTCTGATATGAAAAGAATAAGATATTGGTTTTGTTCAATTTTTTAGAAAGTAAAAATTACAAAATCTATGCACAAGAGAGTTGAAATTCATTAAAATATTACCCTAGAACAAATTCATTCTAATATTTGTGGTATAATGAGTAAATAATCAACTTTTGGAGATAAGTAATTCATTTTCATCATTGGTTATTTTAATCGCATTACTTGTATTATTTATTTTAAATATAAATTGGAAGCTCTAAAAAATTTTAAGAGCTTCAAGAGAAGAGATGAAAATGAATATGGGTATTCTATAAATAAATTAATAAGTTATAATGGGGGTGAGTAAAAAATAAATAATTTAGAAGAAATCTTGAAAAACATGTCATTCATCATGAGTTTAGTTCACCGTTCACTCCACAGCAGAATGGTGTTTCTAAAATAAATAATAGAAGTTTGGTTGATATAGGGCATACAATGATGATTAAGCATGGTCTCCCACACTATTTCTAGAGGTAGGAAATAATTACATCATTTTACATATAGAATCTGTTTTTCTATAGAAAAAGTTTTGATATAACACCTTGTGAAATGTTCTATAATTAAACTATAAGTTTGAAACACTTAAGGGTTTTTGGGATCCCTACATCATAAAGATAAAAAGTGTAAATCTTATAAAATTTGATTAAAGAGGTGTTAATGGAATTTTTCTTGGCCATAATATTAATGGTATAGGATATAAATGTTTTAACAAATAAATGGGGAGGATTATTGATTCTACTAATGTAAAAGTTCTTGAAAAATATGAAGAAAGTTTTACAAACACATACAAATAAGGAAGATGAATAAGATGAAAGATTTTTGTTGAGAATCTTTAAAAGAGTTCCAAAAGTGGTGATTCCATGAAATTAGAATAATCAGACTTAGTTATTTCTAGTGATGTGTAAAAACTTTATACCTCTCATCCTAGATTGAGAAAATAGGTGGAATTACAAAACATCATTGGTGATCAACAAAAAAAAATTCAAACAAGAACAATATCAAAGTGTAATAACTCAGATATTCTTTTCAGGTATGTTTTCTTTTTCTGGTGTTTTTGAGAAAAAGAGAAACTTCTGGAAAAATTTGAAGTACACGTTGTGTACTTTATGAGTACATGTCGTGTACTTGGTTACCACGGGTAGTCATGTGCTGGCTATGTAGTGGCCTTGCACACGGTTGTGTGTGGTGACCTGGAGGCCACCTAAAGCGGGGCTCGATAAGGGTAAGTACACGTTGTGTACTTCAAAAGTACACATCACGTACTTTCTTTTTTTATTAAACACACTAAGGTCGCATCTGATGGATAAAACCATCTCCTTCTAGGTCTGGTTTGTCTAAGAGAGACTGTACGACTGTGATCTTTCCCTAATCCCCCAATCGAGCATCCGTTCTCCGAATCGACCGCCATCAATTACGTTGGTATCACCTCGGTAAGCTCTTCCTTATTCTAAAGCTTTGTTTCCTAATTCTTCCTCTTTCTCAAGTTATCTTTGGTTGAACATTTTAGATGTTTTGGTAGATCTACAGTGTTCTTGGGTGATTCAAGTCTTGAGGTTCATGTATAATGATCTCCCAACACCGAGGTAGGTGGTTTTTGCCTTTCCATAGAAAGTCTTTGAGTTATATGTGAAAAATCACCCAATACCCATGAATGGGGTATTTTGTGTCTACTATTTTAGCCCTTTTTTTTCCTGCTATGCTTGTATGCTTAAGAAGAGGTAAATTGAATGTGAATAGGGTTAATTGCTATTCTTTGGAAGTGTTTTACCATGTATGTTTTTTATGACCGTTTGGTCCTGCTTAGCTTGTTAGGCTCTCTTGTTTGTTTCCCATGCCAAGTATTGTAGGATGGTGTGATTTATTTATCTGACATGTTGTTATGTTGTAGATTGTAAGTCAAGTAGTTCTTGAGGTTTACTTTGGCTAATATGCTTTGATGTACTTGTTTACTTACATAGGGTCGTGAGAACCTGGTGTAGTAGACCATAGGGAGAATGGATGTAAGGGCTTCTCCAGAGTGTCTATTTTTCACTATTACGATGCGAGACCATAGGGGGGATTGACGTAAGTGCTTCCTCAGAGTGTCTGTAGTTCCTAGAAGTGGGCCATAGGGGGAATGTGACCTATGTGCTTCCCCAGAGCACCTTTTAGTTACTGATATGAGACTATAGGGGGAATTGAAGGTGAGTGCTTCCTCAGAGAGTCTATGCTTCAGCTGAACCAAAGGGGTTAGACTATGTGTACTTCCGAGAGGGTTTCTTGTACTTGTTTGGTTGAACCAGACGGGTTAGGTTGTGAGTACTCCTAGAGGGTTACCAGATTTGATTAGCTGCTTGCTTGTTATATGAATTTGAATTCCATTGAACTATAGGAATGTTTACTACTGAGTAACTCCTTGTTTACTACTCTTCTTACTTATTGCCTTCCATATATTCACTGACTGTTAGGAACAGATCTTTTAGTGGTTGTCTGCTGGGATTTATTTTCACACCTTGTTTGGGTCATGCTTTTGGTCCCAAACAGATTATATTATTGTAGGTATAGATAAGGTCAAGTGCCCTTCTACTTCATGTACTTGACTGCTTTGGAGTTGGAGAGCATGGGACCAAGCTGAGGCTTGCGATGCTGAGGAGTTGTTTATCTATTTTCTTTTATACTTTGTTTTAATATTGTTATATTCTATCATTGTGGTTTGTTTGGCTGTTTTCCTAGACATATTTATCATGTATCATTTATATATGTTCTCTAGTTGTTTTTTGTCAGTCTTCCACTATTTGCTGTTGAATGTTATTATTATCACTGCTTCCACTATTGTATATTTGTTTTATTTCAGCTGTGTTTCTCTACCAATGAAGGCATAGTTTCCCCACTATCACACCTAAGGCCCTCACTGCTAGTTGGCAGCCTCTGGCATTTGGTAAATATGCTTGAGGCCATGTGACCAACTGGGTATGGGGCGCCTCTGGGTGGCTGCTGAAACCGGGAGGTTTCAAAGTGGTATCAAAGGATTCTTTTTTCTTGACTTATTGTTTGGAGCCTATATCTAGGGATAGGATGGAATAGGTACTTGGTAATAAGTTGTTCTCAGGCGTAGCTAACCCGTGTAGAGGGAAATCCAATCTACCTCGTTTATTGCAATTTTTCTGGTTTTTCAATTTTATAGTTGATTTGATTTCACCTTGAGTGATTCACATGTATTGTGTTATTATTATTGATGTTATTGAGTTTCTATTTCTGTTGTAACCCGATGAGATGAGGGTATTCCATCTCATTCATAATATAGGTACTTTCTAGAAACCACATGTCATACATTATTGTCATGCCATTTAGGGTGCATTATCGTTTTCATGTTGTTTTGATAGATTTTGTGTTAAATATGAATGCTATTGTGATAGATACCTTGATAGAATACCTACTTTTGGTTAGGGTATTGCTTTGTGTAAATATTTTTTGAATAAATTCCAAACTTGGGTTCTTGAGGTGTTATAGGCCCTCATGAATCGGAATTTGGTGGATCATTGACTTTTTTTCCTTGTATATAACATGTATAAGATGCCAAACTTTGTTTCGTGGGGAGTATGGGACCTCACGAATCAAAATTTGGCACTTTAATGTTCGTTTCAGTGTTTTTCTAGGTTTTGGAGTAGTTTCTGAGGCTTACTGTCTGGAAAAACACAAAATACACGACGTGTAATGTTGAATACATGCCTTGTGTTCTTCTATTCGGGAAGAAATTATTTTTCTTAAGTACACATCGTGTAATGTATGTACACGCCGTGTAGTATCTAACTGTCTCTCAGAATGTGTGGACAAGGACACAGGGTTTGGAATCTTGGGTAGGAAACGCCATGTACCAAATGTACATGTCGTGTTGTAGAACCGTGTAACCGGCCATGTCACTAACAACACGGGTTGGTTGAGTCTATTCTGATACACATTATGTCTGTATAGAACACGCTGTGTAGTGTAACCTGAGTACCTAGCAGTGTATCAAACAACACGGGTCGGAAAAATATTTCTGGTACATGTTGTTTCCATCTGTAACACGCCGTGTAGTGTGAGTCATGTATTCGGCCGTGTCTCTAACAACACGGGTCAGTGAAGCTCGTCAAGTACATGTTGTTTCTGGCATGAACACGTTGTGTAGTATTATTCTAGGAGAGCTGTGTGGCTTAGCCATGTATAAGAACTTGGGTAGGGGAAGGGAATTAAAGTACATGTTGTGTTTTGGGACAACACGTCGTGTGATTGGGGTGTTACACGACCAATTGTGGCAGGAGTACATGCCCATGTGAAAGGCTTAAGGGAACACATCGTGTAATCATTATACATGTCATGTATACATTTTTTAGAAAAAATGAAAGCTTCCTTTCTCATATTCCCTTCTTTTACTTCTAGTTTTTAGTCCCTATTAATCTTGAATTAAGGTGTATGCTTGACTTTGCAGAGTCATGCCACCAAGACGTCCTCCAGTAGTACGCCAGTTACAGTGCAGTGATCAGACCCCGGACATGGCTGATCGGGGACTACCAGCTGATCCCCCAGTAGTGCCAGTCTTGGAACCTGCCATCATTCCAGACACAGGTGTTGATGCACAGTTCCGAGAGGGCTTCCTGAGGTTCATCCAGACCTTCCAAGGAGCACTGCATCCTTCCCCTTCTATGGCAGAGCTGACGCAGGTTTTCCAGCAGTAGCATCCTCCCACCTTCACAGGGGAGGAGGACCTCAGGCTGTAGAGTCATGGTTTGAATTCATGTTTTCTATCTTTGATCACCTGGAGATGCCTCCATAGAGGAGAGTGAAACTTACTACGTACATGCTTCAAGATTCCGCCAAGATATGGTGGGATGTGATTTCACAGGCAGTAGGTCAGCAGGTTATGGCTTGGGATGAGGTCCAACATGCCTTCTAAAACTACTTCTATCTGGGGACTTTTTGGGACGATCGAGCCTGGGATTTCATGAGTCTAGAGCAGGGTACTCTTTCTATTATGGAGTATTCTTATTGATTCACAGATCTGCAGAACTTCACACCTATTCCAGAAGGTGATAAGTTATTCCTGGCAAGGAAGTTTGAGGATGGTCTTAGGCACAACATCTGATCGCAGGTGAACTTCTTCAGGTCGACTTCCATCACTTCTATAGTCAACTAGGCACTGATCACAAAGCACAATCTGAGGGGTTCTAGAGTTGTGAGCTAGGGCGGTTCGATATCTAGAGTTAGTATCCCTCCTATTAACAGCAGGAAGTGTCGCAGAGAGTTTTCATGTGGTGATCCATGGAGGCCAGAAACATTGACTGGTAGCCAGGTGGTGTGCTTGCAGTGCGGGAAGAGTGGGAATACGAGGCCACATTGCCCGAGAGACCCAGTGGAGTGTCGATCTTGTAGAAAGATGGGTCATCTTCAGCATTTATGTCAGTTCTTCTCACCAGTAGCTGGTGACAGGGGTTCTTCTATGACTCCTCCTTCAGGAGCAGTACCACCAGTTACTCCTCAGTTAGGGAACTGGAGTTCTTCTGGCTATTTAGGCCGAGGTAGAGGTCACGGTCGCAGTAGTCTGTTGCTAGGATTTCAGCGACATCAGGGTGGATCATCTCAGAGTGTTCAAATAGGGTCACAGGGCCGCGGTGTAGGTCAAACTTTTGTAGTGGAGCAAACCTAGCAGGATCAGGATCCTAGACCCTCTACAGTTTGAGGTATGATTCTAGTTGCCTCTATTTTAGATTCTGCTCATTTTGATATAGGGGCTTCCCATATCTTTATATTTGTTGTTGTTGTAGAGATCCTTTGGATCTATATCTTTTCTTCCATTGATATCTTGACTGTAGACACTCCGTTGGGGACTAGAACAGCTAGTGTACATCAGTGCAAGGAGTGGCCTCTTGAGGTTGGTTGGTGTCACTTCTTTTGGGACCTCTATGTCCTAGGTATGACAAGCTATGACTTCATTTTCGGAATAGACTAGTTTGTTTCCTTCTAGGTTATTGTCTATTTCTATCACCGTAGGGTGAGTTTCACATCACCAGAAGGCGAATCGTTTCTTTATAAGTGATAATGGGATGTCCAGGCGAGCAGAGTAGGGCCCAAGCATCAGGGGTTGGGAGGAGTTGTAGCTCAGATCACTCGTCTATATTTGGATTACCAGGGGACTTCACAGATGGATATTCCTCTAGTGGTGGATCATTTCAGGGACGTCTTTCTAGAGTACTTTTTAGGTTTTTATATTGAGCGAGATGTGTAATTATCTATTGAGCTTGTTATAGTAGCGGCACTAGTGTCCATTCCTACTTATAGGATGGATACACCATAATTACAAGATCTCAAGGAGCAGTTAGAGGAGTTGCAGAAAAAGGGTTTCATCTGACCCAGTACTTCTCCTTGGGGATCACCTGTCCTGTTTGCAAATAAGGTAGACGGTACCCTCAGACTTTTTGTGGATTATTGGAAGTTGAACCAGTTGATGGTCAAGAACCGATATCCCTTACTGGGGATTGATGATCTCTTTGATCAGCTTTGAGGAACCCAGGTGTTCTCGAATATTGAATTGAGATATGGTTACCATTAGTTGCACGTTAGACCATCCGATATACCTCTTACAGCCTTCCATATCAAGTATGGTCTATATGAGTATGAGGTTATGTCTTTCGGTCTCATGAACGTGCCTGCAATTTTCATGGCACTGATGAGCCAAGTGTTCCATCCATACTTGGATTCTTTTGTGGTGGTCTTTTTGGATGATATCTTGATGTACTCTCACACTCTAAATGACCATTCTACACATCTTGAGATCATTTTGAGTACACTGATAGAGCATCATTAATATGTTAAGTTCTCAAAATTCCACTTTTTGATGGACCAAATTCACTTCTTGGGTCATGTTATCTTAGAGATAGAAGTGTCAGTAGACCCAAAGAAAGTGAGAGCAGTAGTTTCCTAGGAGCAGCTGAAGAACGTCTTTGAGGTGTGGAGTTTTCTAGGGATGTTTGGATGCTATAGATGTTTCATACAGAACTTTTCACACTTAGTAGTTCCGCTGAAGATTCTAACTAAGAAGGGTGAGAAGTTCTTATGGTCAGATTCTTGTGAGTCATCCTTTCAGGAGCTGAAAGGGAGGTTGACTTCAGAACCGATACAATTATTTCCAGAGTCGGGCAAGAGCTATACTGTTTACTGTGATGCTTCAGGTATCAGGCTAGGAGAAGTGCTTATGCAGGGGGAAGGAGTCGTTGCGTATGGGTCTCAGCAGTTGAGGCCACATGAGAGTAACTACCCGATGCACGATCTCGAGTTGGTTGGTGTTGTTCATGATTTACGTTGTTGGAGACATTATCTTCTAGGAGATCATTTTGTATTTTTCACCAACCACAAGAGTCTCAAGTATATCTTCACTCAGCGTGACCTGAATTTGAGACAGTGAAGGTGGGTTGAGTACCTTCAGTCCTTTGACTTTGATCTTGCCTATATGCCTGGGAAAGGAAATGTAGTGGCTAATGCGCTGATTAGGAGGACTCAGATATAGGCAGTTTAGGAGGCCAGCAGTGAGTGGTATCTTATGGATCTGTTCTCTGAGATGCATTTGGAGGTGCACGACAGATAGGGTCATAAGTTTCTTTCTTATGTAGTGTTACCTCTTCTCTTCTTTATCAAGTGAGAATGAGTCATCTATCAGATTCAGAAAGCCTAGTCCTATGGGAAAGCATGTAAGGAGGGGACCCTATTCCTGGGTGAACCATAGGCGAGGATGAGATCTTACGTTTTCAGAGGCGCGTATGGGTGCCAGCAGACATAAATGAGGATCTGATGTGGGACATTCATTCCTTAGTTTGGTTAGTTCATCCTGGCTTCACCAAGATGTATCGTGATCTACACCATCAGTATTGATGGCCAGGTATGAAGAGATATGTTGCTGGTTTATTCATGAGGTGTTCCACCTTTCAGTAGGTGAAGGAAGAGCACCAGTGACCAGTAGATATTTTTCTGCAGCTAACTATTCCTAAGTGGAAGTGGAATGATGTCACGATGGATTTCGTGATAGATTTTACGAGGTCACCATGTAGGAATGATGCAGTTTGGGTTGTCATTGACAGACTCACGAAGGTTGTTAACTTCTTGTCAATCAAGGAGACCTTCAGTGTTGATGAGCTAGTAAGGTTGTACATCCAATATATTATATGTTTACATGGGCTTCCACACTCCATTGTTTTAGATAGGGACACACGTTTTACTTCTCAGGTCTAGCAGGGGCTTTAGAAGGCTTTGGGTATATAGGTGCTTTTGAGTACAACTTACCATCCCTAGACAGATGGTCAGTTCGAGCGTATGATTCAGGTGCTTGAGGACATGCTTCGATCATGCATCCTAGATTTGGAGGTTCTTGAGATAATCACATGCCTCTTCTGGAATTTTCCTACAACAATAGTTTTCAAGAAACTACTTAGATGGCACCTTATGAGGCTTGGTATGGTAGGCCATTCCAATCACCCTTATGTTGGATGGAGGCAGGAGAGGTAGCTATGCTAGGACCTCATCTTGTCTAAGAGACTCTAGAGAAAATAGAGTTGATTCAGAAGAGGATGACCATTGCACAGTCTCAAAATAAGTCTTATGCTGATCGACGGAGACGACCTCTGGAGTTCGAGGTCAGTGATCAGGTCTTTCTACGTGTCACACCGAGGTTGGGACACAGGAGGATTGGGAGGTAGGGTAAGATTTCATCAAGGTATGTTAGGCCGTTTGAGGTGTTGGAGAGAGTTGGGACTGTTTCCTATAAATTTCAGTTACCTCATAGGTATCGGGCTATGCATCACATTTTTCATGTCTCTCAGCTTCGACGTTAATTCTCAGACCCGTATCATGTTTTCCAACCCCAGAAGGTTGATCTTGAAGTGAATTCATCTTTCGAGGAGCACCCAATCTGGATTATTGATCGAAGTACGAAGGTTCTCTATGGTCAGTCTATTCCTATGGTACGAGTGCTATGGTAGCATAGTAGAGTACAGGACAAGGCTTGGGAGAGGGAGGTCGATGTACGATCACAGTGGTCGGAGCTGTTCGGAGATTCTTCTTCTACACCTCCTTACTAAGGAAATTCAGGGATGAATTTCTTTAAGGGGGGAAGTTTGTAAGAACCCAGATCTTCATTTGGAGTATGTTTTATTTCTCTGGTGTTTTTGAGAAAAAGAGGAATTTTTGGAAAAAATTTAAGTACACGTCGTGTACTTTATGAGTACACATCGTGTACTCAGTTACAGCGGGTAACTGTGTGTTGGTCGTGTAGCGGCCTTACACACGGTCGTGTATGGTGACCTGGAGGCCACCTAAAGTAGGGCTTGGTAAGGGTGAGTACACATCATGTACCTAAAAATTACATGTTGTGTACTTTCTTTTTTTCATTAAATGCATTGGGGTCGCGTCTAACTGACAGAACCATTTCCTTCTAGGTCTGGTTTGTCTGAGAGAGACAGTATAGTCATGATCTTTCCCCAATCCCCCGATCGAGCATCCATTCTCCGAATCGACCTCCATCGTTTGTTTTGGGATCACCTTGGTAAGCTCTTCCTTATTCTAGAGCTTTGTTTCCTAATTCCTTATCTTTCTCAAGTTATCTTCGGTTGAACATTTTAAACATTTTTGTATATCTACGGTGTTCTTGGGAGATTCAAGGCTTGAGGTTCATGTATAACGATCTCCCAACACTGAGGTAGGTGGTTTGTTCCTTTTCATAGAAAGTCTTTGAGTTATATGTGCAAAATTTACCAATACCCATGAACGGAGTATTGCGTGTCTACTGTTTTAGCCTTGTTATTTGCCTTCTATGCTTGTATGCTTAAGTAGAGGTAAATTGAATGTGAATAGGGTTAATTTTTATGCTTTTTAATTGTTTTCACATGCATGTTCTATTTATGACCATTTGGTCCTGCTTAGCCTGTTAGGTTGTCTTGTTTGTTTCCCATGCCAAGTATTGTAGGATGGTGTGATTTATTTATCTGACATGTTGTTATGTTGTAGACTGTTATCCAAGTAGTTCTTAAGGTTTACTTTGGCCGATACAGTTTGCTTTACTTATTGACTTACATAGGGCCATGAGAACCTGGTCTAGTAGACCATAGGGAGAATGAATGTAAGGGATTCTCCAGAGTGTCTGTTTTTCACTATTACGATGTGAGACCATAGGGGGAATTGACGTAAGTTCTTCCTCAGAGTGTCTGTAGTTCATCGACGTGGGACACAGGGGGAATGTGACGTAAGTGCTTCCCTAGAGCGTCTTTTAGTTAATGATACAAGACTATAGGGGGAATTGACAGCTAGTGCTTCCTCATAGAGTCTATACTTAAGCTGAACCAAAGGGGTTAGACTATGTGTACTTCCCAGAGGGTTTCTTTTACTTGTTTGGTTGAACCAGAGGGGTTAGGCAGTGAGTACTCCCAGAGGGTTACCTACTTTGATTAGCTTATTGATTGTTATATGAATTTGAATGCCATTGAACTGTAGAAATGTTTACTGCTGAGTTCCTCCTTGTTTACTTCTCTTCTTACTTATTGTCTACCATATATTCATTGACTGTTAGGCACAGATCTTTTGGTGGCTGCCTACTGGGACTTAGTATCACACCCTGTTTGGGTCAAGCTTTTGGGCCCAAACAGATTATATTGTTGCAGGTATAGATAATTTCAAGTGCCCTTCTACTTCAGGTACTTGACTGCTTTGGAGCTGGAGAGAATGGGACCAAGCTGAGGCTTGCGATATTGAGGAGTTGTTTATCTGTTTTCTTTTGTACATTGTTTTAGTAATGTTGTATTCTAGAATTTTGGTTTTTTTGGCTGCTTTACCTAGACATATGTATCATTAATCACTTATATATGTTCTCCATTTGTTTCTTTTCCAGTCTTCCACTATTTACTGTTGAATGTTATTATTATCACTACTTCCGCTATTGTATATTTTTTTTATTTCCACTGTGTTACTCTGCCAATGAGGGCATAGTTACCCCACTATCACACCCAAGGCCTTCACTGCTAGTCAGAAGCCTCTAGCATTCGGAGAAATGTTCTTGAGGCCATGTGACCAACCGAGTACTAGGCGCCTCTAGGTGGCTTCCAAAACTGGGACGTTACACAAAGTTTGTTTCACAAACTTATTTGTATTCAAAAGTTGAGCCAAAATATGTTAATGTATATTTCAATCATGAGAAGTGGATTCATTCTATGAATGAAGAGTTTGAAAATATTGAGAATAATGATACTTGGGAACTTGTACCCAAACCAAAAAATAAAAATGTTATTGGTAAAAGGTGGTCATTTTTAAATAAGTTGAATAAATATAGTGAAGTAATGAGAAAAAATCATGTCTGGTTTTCAAAGGTTATTGACAAATTGAAGGTATTGATTTTAATGAGACCTTTTCTCTTTTTAAAAGGATAGAAACAATCAGAATCTTCCTTAAAAAAATTTCACAAATAAGTTACAAAAAATTAGATGGATGCTAAGTCTACATTTCGAAATGCAAATCTTGATTATGAATTTTATATTGAACAACTATGTGGTTTAATAATTGGTAAATATGAAAGTTATGTGTTCAAGTTGAAGAAAGATTTGTATGGGTTAAAGAAAGTTGTGAGATCCTGGTATTCTAATTTCGATACCTACTTAAAAAAGTTAAACTTTAAGAAAGGAAGAGTTGACATTAATCTCTACATCAAAGAAAATTGGGATATTTATCTCATTTTAATTGTGTGAATTTATGACACTATCTTTTCAAGGAAGGATGAAATAACTTTTGAGAAGTTTTTTGAAGATTTAAATAATCTTTTTGAAATGTCCATGCTTGGTGAAATGAAATAATTTCTTGTATTACAAATATCATAGAAGAAGAAATATATATACTTTTATCTCAAGAGATGTATGCTAAGGAAATTGTTAATAAGTTTTTCATGGAAAATTCAAAACCTATTTACACACCAATTTTATTAGGAACCAAGTTTTCAAAAGATGAATAATGGAAATAAGTGGATTCCAAATGATTTAAAAATCTAATTGGAAGTTTGTTATATCTGACTGCTTCATGACCAGATATTTTGTATTCTATTACTTTATGTTCAAGATTCTAAAGTCATACAAAGGTATGTTATATATTGGTAGGAAAATAAATTCTCAGATATATCAAAGTCACAGCATATTTTGATATCAAATATGGCAGCTTAGGAAGAATTGACTTGTTTGGTTATACAGATACTGATTGGGAAGGAAATGTGGATGATAGAAGATAAATATCTTGTGAAGTTTTCTTTATAAGGTAATTTTTTGTGAGTTATCATACTAAAAATAATAATTCTATAAATCTTAGTATAGATAAATATGAATATTTTTCCACCTCTCAAGATGTAACACAACTAATGTAGATGGAGACTCGGTTGGAAGATTTTCTTGTTGAAGTGTAGTTACCCCTTCACTTGGTTTGTGATTATCAAATTGATATAAATCTCACTATAAATCCAGTGTAACATTATTATTCAAATAATATTGATATCAAATATCACTTCATAAAAGAGCATGTGGTGAAGAATGAACAGAAGTTTATATATGTTCCTACAACGGAACAAGTTGCTAACATATTCACAAAAACCTGTACTAAAGGAATCATTTTTCAAAATGAGGTTGAACATGGGATTCCAACCTATTTTTCTCCAAGGGTGAGGTATGTGTATTTTTTCCTCTTATATTTTCTTTGGAAAGTTCTTTTAAGGGGGATAAAAATGATTTTTTATGAATTTATCCATTGGTATGTGCTAAACCTTTTAAGAAAGAATCTATTTATGGGGAGTTTTTAAAAGGGTAAGTTTTGAGTTCATTGTGTGAGTTTATGAACCATTCTAATAGTTTTTTGAATTTCTTTTAGGAAAATTTTTTATTATAGGAAAGTAGAAGAAGTTGTGAAGAGAAGTGGAATGTTTGACAGTTTAAAGTTCTTCACGAAGCTTCTTAATTCACTACCTATGGATAGCATGGTTTTTTTGTTAAAAGATTATTGTTTCTTACACTGATTTTGCTCATGTAGGCTTATAAATTTTTATTAGTGATACATAGCTTGAGTAACAAAGTTTCAGTTATTTTTAAATATTGGTTGACTTCAAAATTCAAAGGGGGAGATTGTTGGGGCCAATTTGGTTGGATATGGTTTTCATATTGTAAAATAAGTTGTTTACTGAATGTTTTTTATTTATTTTTTCATTACATTAAATCACCTTACTTTGTATGTTTTGATGATCAAATGATGTTTTTTTGGACTTCTAAGATCATACACAAGTTTTTTAATAAATTCTATAAATTAAATTTTTTTATTCTATAGATTTTTTCTAGGTGAACATGTTTTCATACTCATATTTTCTAGAATGGGGTTTTTTGGAATGGAGTGGGAAGATATACTAGATTCAGAATGTATTTCAAGATGTTTGAAATAAAAAATATGATGCTGCTTTGATATGATAAAATTTTTAAACTAATAACTTGTGATCCAAGATTTTTGAAATAAAGGGTGACAAAATGTGTGTGCAAGAAAATAGAAGTTTCATTTTCTGGTGTTTCTAAAAAGTTGAATTTTTATGGGTGCAGATCATCAGATTGAGGTGCACTAGATGTAGAAGTTATTTGGATAATGGGAGTTTGAATTTGATGAATCCATAGGTTTTGTGTCAAAGTTTTTGTAAACTGATCAATTGGACGTTCCAATCCATCAAATGAATATATTCATTGAATGAACCATCGATTGTTGAGTTTTAGAAAGAAATAAGTTTATGTTGATATTTTTCCATTATAAATGTTGCACCATTGATCCATCGACAAGATTTGACACCGATAAGTCAATAAATGTTGTTTCATCGATCTAAGGTATTGTTGAAAAAATGAAGTAAGTGGATAAAAAGTTTTCTAAAGTCTTTATAAGTCACAATAATATTTATGAAAAAACATTTGAACAATTTCATTGGTTTGAGGAATATAATCGGACTTATATAATCAGACTACCAAGTGATTGTTTAGAGATTTTGGAGTGAGGTAGATTGACTAAAGAGAACAGTTGTTGTAAGAAACCAAATTCTAAATAAGTTTTAATTATGTAGTCAACCATTTTCAGTTGGCTCAGATCATCAGATCGATCAATCACTTATTTTTTTATCTTTAGTGGGTCAAGAGAAAAGTAGGCGGGGTTAAAAGTTTTGAATTTATGATATAATAATCCATCAGATGAGATTTTAATAAGAAATTACATTGGATTGAATATGAGGAAAAATGCATAATCGGAGTCACCAAACAAAGAAAGATCAAACTCAAATGGTCAGACTAGAGAATTGTTTATGAATTAAAAGAAGGAAGAAGTTATGGAGAATTCAATATGGTTTTAGAAGAATACACAAGGGTTGATAAGAATTGAGAAATAGTCAAATGAAGTTTTCATTTCTGAATTAATTCAAAAGTGTAAATTTCATTGAGTAGGAAAACAATTTTTGAGTTCCCACCTTTTATGTTCCTAGAGCATCTGTATAAAGGGGTGTAAGTACAAAGAACACAAAAAAAATTCACAATCATAAACAGTAGAGTGTTGGAGTTTTTTTTGTGAGATAGAATTTATAGAGGAATATTTCTGGACTAAAGAAGTTATTAGAAGAGTTGTGGTCAGGATTTACTAGATTAAACTAAATAATCAGACTCAAGAATCAAACTAGTTTTCAAATTGAAAACTTAGACTTGTTTTCAGACTGAAGAATCAGAAAAAGGAATCAGATTGAGTTTTTGTATGAAGTGTAGAGAATTTGTTCTTACCTTTGGTTGGGTAATAAAGTGAATAATTATTTTTAAAGAATTAAAAAAGTGTAAGTTATTGAGGCATCATAGTGATAATGTTTGGAACCATTTGGTGAAGGTTTTAAAATTTGTTACAACATAGCATTTACATATTTCATGCTATAAAAGGCACATGAATTACTATATTTATCATAGTTATACAAGTTTAAGAGTATTTTATACTTTTTTTATCTTCCCAAAAGTATTATTTTCTATTATATTGTTTGGTATTGGATTATTTCAAAGTCATGCCAAGGACTAGCTACTCTTATTGAGTTTTGAACCTTGTAAATACTTATGTTTATATGGGTGTCTGAATTTTAGGTTTTCAATAAAGTGTTAAATATTTAATAGTGGTTGATAGTTTTTATGCAAGAAATATAACATAAAAGAAAAACATATCACTGATTCACCCCTCCCTCTCTTAGTGATTTCATTGATCCTTGCTAGAACTTTTCAGGTAAGAGGGGAGGGAAAATACTTTTGGAGAGGGAAGAAAGTTAATTTCACCCCTTTAATGAGGCACATGGTTTGGATGCAAGATATTCTAAATTTTTCACCAATTGTGTACCAACTATTCCTAATGTGGTACCCCCTATATGACTAGGCACATGGTTTTTCTACCAATGTGCAGCCTATGCAGTTTGGATCTGTAATTTTCTATAGATGTCTTTCATTGGTTTTTGGCCTCAGGTGCATGGTTTTAAATACCATGTGACACCCTCCAATCCTCTCATTGTTGAGGTGAATATTTAACACTAATTGTGTACTAATCACGTACCTCTCTTTGTCTCTCCAAAAAACAGGTCTTTCGAAGTCTTATGCTCCTGAAACTCAATGGAACACCTGAGACACCACCTAGACCTTAAAATCCATCTAAAAATGACACTTTTAAGCATTACAACTCTCATATTTACATTAAAAATATTATTTTAAGAAATGAACCATCCAAAAAATCAAAATTTTTAAAAAGACTTTATATTTCCATGGTTCAAAAACACGGGACATTACAACCTTCCCACCTTAGAACTTCTCATACCCAAGAATCCTTGTGGGACAACAAAAATAAAAACTTAACCTACCTAGGTTGTGGAAATTATTCTGAAATGTCTAAAATATTTTTTAAACACCCAAAATTACTACAAGCATCACTTTTAATACATAGTACTTAAGATGTGAAATTCAGTCCAATTCCCATATTCAAAACTGAAATATCAAGATGACACTTACTTGAGCCTATCTAACCCAATACATGATAACATCATTGCCTCTTTTCCATAAATAATCCAATGGTGTTCCCCATCATAGGTTCTAACTTAAATGGAAAATTTTGAGTCATGGTTCTCCCACTATAAAAGTTTACCTAACTATAAAATCCATTAGTTTTTTAACGATTCTCCCAAAATGATTCTCAAATGAGCAAGCAGATAACTCCCAACTGACTACATTTAGCCAGGTTATGTTGGATTTTCCCTGAAAAGACTAGGACTATCTTTGCAATACACTTTTCTCCTCCCAACAACATGCCTTTAATGGTTCCTCACTAAATAAATTCAACCAAATAATAGAAAATCAAGTCAATCTTGTACCGACTGATTATCTTTGAAAATGCTCAGATTTCATAGTCAATGCATCCAAAACCCAATCTTGATACCTGTAATAAAATTCACACCTCAAGATTTCTTCAGTCATGAACATAGTTGTATATCTGATCCATCACCATTGGTTTGTCACCCTAATTTAATCAACTCAGCATTTCTATAATTCTGAGTTAACCTCATATTCAACTACTAGATTATAAGGATATCATCCAAGGTAGTCTATTCTTGAGAGCTTACAAGTGATACATTAGTACATAGCCAATATTTCCACATATCAAAACAATGACCGATCCCAATAGCGATATCGCACCAGGAAATTGAGTCAAAAAATCAGTTGGTTCCATGAGTTATTTCAAGGCCACATACATGGGAATCCCTATATCACTCAAGATAGTCCATGCTCCTAGTGTGAAACTCTCAAAGAGTCTATTCATTGACCCAACCATGAATTTAGCTATTTCTTTAGATCGATGTATAACTGATGTTCTCTAAGTGTGCCCTAGAAAATGTCAAGATAAGGACATGATTGTCACTAAGATAAGAGTGCACTAAGATGATATCAGTGATCATTAATAAGACCCAAGAAACTCATTTCATATCCAAGATAAGGTTCCCATCATGGTTTTTAGGACTAGAAACTTGAACTCACTAGCCTCAAGGGCTTC
The DNA here is from genome assembly GCA_963277665.1 of Viscum album. Lineage (NCBI taxonomy): Eukaryota > Viridiplantae > Streptophyta > Magnoliopsida > Santalales > Viscaceae > Viscum > Viscum album. The sequence goes on from OY728166.1 coordinate 792,564,131, forward strand.
TAAAAGTATTTCTGACTATGTCCAAATGGTCTTTTTTGGGTTTCACTCCCTCTTCTTGTAAGTACGATCTAAAATACATTTGACGCAGCACTCCCCACCTTAGGAGTGTCCTAGAAATCATTTACTGATAATGGGACTTCATCCCATGGCACACTCTTTATCCTCCACCAAACAAGGGTTACAAATGTAACCAAAATTCTTTTACCAAGAACAAAATTGGAAAGAGAGGAAAATCATATGCTTAAAAGCATGCTAGATCAACTTTACTCTAGATGTATGTGTGACACTCTTAAAATTTTTTCTCATGAATGTAATTAGCATCAGGAATATAATCCAAAACTAAAATGATTGGTAGTGTTACAACACTCAATACTTTTGCAACATTATCCCCTGGCAATGGGATAACTCAAACTTCTCTATACAATGAGGTCATTCTACTTTAGAAGTGACCTAAGAACATAGCATAACAGCTCAAGTCTTAATGGATTTCCATCGAACTTATACAGATCACTTTACCATTTTATAACTTGATGGTTACTTCATGTATCAATGCTTACTACCTCAATATTTCACCAACACAATGGAATGTCATTTGATACTATCCATAGGCCTATTGTCTCTATACATCCCAATATCTGATGTCCCATACTAAATATTTGTCCAAGAGTATTATTACCTCATACAACTGTTAACTTAGCTGACGAACTCCCGAGTCTCCCATTATTGAAGAAGAAGAAGAAGAAGAGTTACACGACCTACTAAGCAGACAACAATTCCATGGGCATTTATAACCTACTAAATCCAAGCATTACAGGATGATCACATCCCAAACAAGGGTTCATTCATCACACAACCACCTTCCCAACCCAAGTGTCATTCTAAGGACTAAGAGTTTTTTCCAAGAAAAGGCATAAGAATGACACTTATATGCTCATAACTCAAGAAATAATCCAATGGTGCTTCTTATTTTCAATGTTATATCTAAACAGGCTAGCCTTATCCAATAGGAATAAACTCTATAACAATTTCATGCCATTAAAAGGTAACTAGGATTAATTTCCTAACCTCTTAATCAATACAATGAAAATTTCAAAGATATCCATGGGTTACGTTTGCGTTCCCATTCAAGGAAACACTCAAGAAAATGTTTAGACTACCCTTACATGAGGTTCTTGGATATCAACACCATGGAAAGGTTTTATTTCAACAATTTTATTTTATTCACATTTATTTTAAACATTAAATACACACATACATATTTAAATAACATACCAATCATAAAGGTAACTATACTAGGAACTTTATTTATCTGATTCCATGTATCATGATAGCAAAAATTATCTCATAATTCCCTTTTAAGAATTTATTCATCGGTAAAGTTCCCATAATTGGGATTAGTTAAAGAAAATTCCACTCACAATCTATAAATTAAAACACAATTTAGGTTTTGATCATAATTTTAATTGACTAAATTCTCATATTATAAAAGCTCATAAGCATACAATATATTTTTTAATTAAATTAAGGATAACCGGTTAAGTAAGATGACACCATGAATTTATACAAGAACTGTATAAGTGTCTACTAATACTTTAAATAACCAACCCATTAACATAATCATACCTCTATGGGGTTAAACACTAAGTCATATCAAAATAAAGTAAACCTATAAAGGTCCCATCATTCCAACCTGGATCCATCTAAGTGTAACCCAATATGAGTTAATTTATTAAATATTAAAAGAAACCTTAGTGGGTTTTTCATATAGTCATAAGATGATTAAACTCACCTACAATGGATGAGTAAATCATATAAGGATTCAGTTATATGGTTCATAATTTCCAAGTTATAAAGTTAATTTAATTTTAAATTGCAACCGACACCCATTTAACTAGCTTCCCTGATAAATGGTTTGAATTTATTAATCAAAACAATTTACTTGAAATTTTAATTCATACATTTAATGTATATATATAAATCATGGTTTGGTTAAATGGATTACCATTCCCAAGTTATAAAGTTACTTTCATTTATAAGTTACAATTTTTATTCATGTAATTGAAACTTGATCATTACCTTCATTATCATAATATAACTAGTCCATATATGATGGTTCGATTATGTAGGTCACCATTACCTAATTTATAAAGGCCCATAAACTTTATAAATTGAAAATTGGAACCCATTTAATTGCAACCACCAATGTTTCATCCCAAGTAACCAATGGTCCATGGATCAAACATGTCACAATCAACTAGTCAAATAAAATTCCACTATAAAGATATGCGGGAAAACACCATTTAAGTTGATGCAGATAATTTATTTAACCAACCACATACCATAACTATAATAAGGCCTGTTATCACATAGAAATAAATACAAGTTAACATGGAAATGTATTACAAAACATGGTGTACAGGTAATTATGCTAGATAATCACCTAAACATGGTATATGGATAAGCATGTTGTTAAATCACATAAGGAAAATTCAACATATATTAGTTAGTCAAGAAATGTAATCTACAAGGCATTGAATACGCATGGAATGTGAATCTCTATGTTCCTATAATGATGTATGAAATAATAATTTATTATCATACTGATCCATGGATAAAATGATAAAAATTCCATAAATCAGTAAGCAGCATAAAGTACATAAATCACTTGTGGTGAAATAATAATCAACTATAATAATGAACAAAACAAACAAAAATCTTGGCCCTAGAAACTTGTTCTTTCCCCCATGCATGGGTTGATCACTCCTAGACACGGTATATTTACCAAGTTCCAACACATTCCTAGTCTCTTTTCTACCAGCCCAAAATAATAAGACAAATGAAAATAACTCTCTGATGACACTTTTATAACATCCCAGCCTGATAACCACTGACACAGTGTCCCGAACCAGTCAGTCACATAGTCTTGAGTATGCCTCCCCATACGCTAAAGTTTGTTGAATAACAGTAGGGTTCCAATGGTGGTATGGTGGGGAGACTATACCCACATGATCAAACTGGGGAAGAGGTGTATAGTAAATAAATTGGAAGTGGAAGAAGCATAAATAAAGGTAGTGGGAATAAATTAAATAACCTATAAATGCCAAATAATACAACCATACGTGTCAATGTGATGCTACAATATACAAGTAGTAGACACATAGAAGGTAATACATAATGAAATAAAAAAATCCCAAAAGGCCATCTCTATGATTATCCTAAGCTCTGGACCTATCCTATGCTTCTAAGATCCCCTATCTAATAATAACAACACATAACACAACATGATCCTGGAACCATGAGGTATGTTCGGATACCAAAGAGTGACCCAAACAGGGTGTGAGATAAAATCAATTGGCCACCACCAACGGTGTCTAATTCAATATAGAATGTGATTATAAAATAATAAGTATTAATGTATAATAAATAATGTAGTTAATAAATAACTATAAAAAATTTGGGCTCAGGTTCCTTAAGAACGCTTGGTAGACTAAACCTACTACAGCCTTCGTCGGAATACCTATGAATATGTTTCACCATATATAAAGGTATATATATACAAGTATGTATGTATGTGTATGGACTATATAATTAATAACATGTATAAAAATATATATATATATACATGTAGTACTATTCAGGATACAAGGCATAACTCAGGCGTCTATGCATAATCATAACAATGACATAAGGGTCTCAGTATGTAAATATGGGTACGATCCCAAGAATTTTAATAGGGGATATGGAGCACCATTCCCAACAATCCCAATAAATTATTTCAAACATTATGTACCACGTCCTAATCAAAGGGTGTGAAACATCATGTCTAACCACCTAGGTGGATGTGAAATGCCATGTCCAACATCCCGAACCAAACATGTGTGAAATATCATGTCCAACAACTCTAACTGAGGACACTCAATAAGAATCATGTATATGGTAATCCCACTTTCCCTATGATCCCTTAACCAAGGAGTTCCATAAAGAAGAACCTGGTATCGCTCAAGGTGTAGTGTAATCCCATATGACCTATGAGCCCATCAAAGGTATTCCTACTTATAAATCTAAGGTTTTCTCAAGGCATAATATAATTCATCTAACTTATGAGCTCATCCAAGGAATTCCTAATTGGGAAACCAAGGTTCACTCAATGTGTAATATTAACTACATAGGCACATTTCCTTCAATATGTGAACATTGTCCATGAGATTATACATGACATTTTTTTAATTAAATGAGAGTAACAAAGAGGTCCAAATTAATAATCATTTCGTATTATAGTTCAAGTATGAATAATAAATAGGCCATGTCCATAATAATTCCATAACATAATTTAAGTACAAAATTTGGGTCATTCCATTTTTCAAGTAATTAATAAGACCATGGGAAGGTACATTCCATTTATCAATTGAAATAACACCATTTGATTTCCCTTTTTATTAAATAAGACAGTACACCCCGTAGGTAGTTTTATTAAAAAATGGGGTATGGTTGTATCACCAACTCATTTAATTCAATTTGTACACCTCTTACACTAGATTTAATCTAACACACATCCTAGGTGATTAAATTTTAGGCAAATCATTGTAATAAAATCATTTAAAGAGACACCCAAAAAGGGCTATTTAATTGCCTAGACGAAGCATAGATCATGGGAATTTGAACAAAACACCCAAAGGTGTCATTTTATTTTAGTTGAACAACCTCCAATGGTGTAATTAAATTCAAAATGACTATTTAATTTAAGGTATTAGGTTCAACCTAATTAATTTTACATTTAAAGGGAAACACATAAAAAATTCATCATGTGGAATAATGGTTTATTATATAAAATAATTAGAATTTAAGTGAAAAGACATAAACCACCTACCTCATGTTTAGGATTCTTTATTTTTCCATTATCAGTCTTTGATTTGATCTTTATCAAGATAAAATGGAATAATTGAAAAAATTGGGTACAATTGTGAAGGTGGCACATGACACAATAAAGAAAATACACAAAACTGTTGGTCCGGGGATTTGACCGCTGACCACACCCCAAACCCTTCCCCACCCTTACCCACCCTTACCACCCCAACCGAACATGGAGGGTAGAAAATGGAATAATATAAAAATGATCTGAAAATAGGTAAAATGATATTGCATTGAAACAGAATTCAATATGGCAAGATAAACTGAGAAAGGAGGAATTGTAGACTCACCGCCGGCTATCCAATGTGATGAATAGTGGATGATTCCGATATTAGACAGAGGAGAACTATGAAATACTAGGATGAGAGAGAGAGAGATAGAATAGAATACAGTGTATTGGATAAATTTGGGAGAAGAGGTGAGGGAAAACACTTAAGTATGAGAGGGAAGAATGGTAATTTAACCTCTTGAGGTGCATATTTTTTCTGCATAGTTGGCCAAACTATGTGCCTACTGTGTTTCAGCTCTGCCTAAGGTGGAACCCCCATCACATGGTTGGGTGCATAGTTTTTCTAATCATATATAGCCTATGTATTTTGGATCTGTAGTTTTTTACATACACCTTTCATGGTCGTGCGGCCTCAGGTGTATAGTTTGAAAAAACTGTGTGACACCCTCTAGGCCCCACATAGTTGAGGTGCATGGTTAGCACTAATCATGTGCTAACACCTCCCTTTGGCTTTCCAAAAATTGGTATTTAGAATCCCAACACTCCTGAAAATCAATGAAACACTTGATACACCTCTTAGGACTTAAAACCCATATAAAAATGACACTTATAAGCATTCCAACTCTCGTATTTACATTATGAAGCTTAGTTGATGATTTGTCCTGACCACCAAATCAAAATTTTCAAAAAGCCTATATAATTTCCACAGTTCAAAAACACAAGATGTTGCAAAAATTGTATAAATAAAGGGTCTCAACTCACCTATTTATAGGGTCCCACCAAGTAAGGAACTACATGGAAAATAAGTAGGCTTCACTACTTCCTCAGAGTTTACTTCTTATCATTATGAATGAAACCAATTCTAAGGGGTCATTTTTTGATGCTCAGAGAGTTGAAAAAACCAAATAATTACAACCAAAGTTAATAATAGATGATTTCAAGGGCTTTGAAAATTTATTTTGGAATAAAAATAAATGGATACTAGGGTACCATGAGGTCCCCAAGACCCATGAGGTTAATCCCTAAAGACCACATGGTCCAACCAAATGGTGATGGTGCGTTATTTAAATATGATCCATGAAGCCCCTTATCTAGTTGTGTTGTTCAATAATGCAATGATGGGGTGTCATTCAAAGATGATTTTAATGGTATGTCAACCACTTTGTGGTATGACCATTTGATGATGGGAAGACATTTTGACATTCCATGAAATCCTTTTAGGGACTCTTCTTGGGAACATGGAATCATGTACATATCATATGGAAAGTCACTAACTCTGGGTGTCTATAAATACCCCACTCCCTCTCCAAAAATAGACATAGAGAAGAGAAAAAAATGAGACTTAGTCAAGAGCTAAAGACTTAATCTTCTATAAATTCCCCTACACAGTTAACCAAAAAGGGAAATACCTATGCCCATGGAGGCAAGATGACCCCACATAGGTGAGTCTACCTCACAGAGGCTGAGATAGCCATGCAAAGGCTGAGCTGACCACATGAAAACCTATCTACGAGGTTTATATTTTGATAACCACTCTACGAAGTCCCCAATTTTAGAATCATACCCCTTATATGGGCAGTATTCCTTCATCTGACATATTCTATAAAATATCTCAAGTTTGGAAGAACTCTATGGCTATTATTCTATGAGGTCAAAATTTTGAGAAATTTAACATGAAGCCTCATCTAAGGCAACATGAATCACATGATCATGGTATGCATGTCAGTGTGAACCCATCCAATCAGGGATTACCTTGATAAAAGGAGGATCCAAGTTACCACCCCAGATAGTTGGAACCTTTTAGGGGATCACGATTGTGGATCCACTTAATAATAAGGGTCCCTATCAGGAAGACATTAGAGAGGTCTCCCCTATCTTTATTATGGATTTATTCTCTATCCATAGGTTTGTTATTGAAATGGAATACCTCTTTGAATAATCCCTTGGTATTTCTTATAGGATAACATACATGTCCTACTATTATCCCCACCCTTACTGGAAATAGAAAAAAAAATATGGGTGGATGGTGTTCTCTTTTGGTGTGAAACCCAAGATGGTTTCTATTGTAAATTCCATCTATAAGCAATGAATATATCACACTATTATTACTCTCTAGGTTTAAGTCATATAAAAATCAAATTATGCAATTTTCTTGATCTTCTATTATCTATTTTTTCTCAAAATGATCATGAATCACATGGGATTGATTATGCCATTAGCACCATTAAAATATATCAAAAATGGTCCTCCTCTTTTGGTGTAATCCCCAAACATATTATCCATGGGACTCCTCCTTGGTTGTAAGACCCAAACATATTTGGTAATCCTAAACTCATAATAACCATTTAAATCTAATTGTGCACCCTTATATAATGTGATTTATATTCCATTATCTCTTGTTTCTCACACCAATTATGTATCATATGGGCTAAATGGTCTGAGTTGATCATTATTTTAGCATAATTAAAATTCCCCTGCATATGGTCCTCATATAAGGTGTAATCTCCAACCCAACCTTTCTAGGGAAGCTCCATGTGTGTAATCCCCAATCAATCCTCTATTTCCATGCCTTTCATGAGATTTAAATCTCTATAGTATGATGTTAAACTATGTGGAAAATGTCCCCATAGGATGCCATTAAATTGTGTGGACACTATTCCCACAACATGACGTTAAAATATGTGGCTAATGTCCTTACCGAATGATGTAAAACTGCATGGTATAGTCTCATCATATGACCTTAAACTATAGCATTTAAACTATATGGGATTGGATTCCTATCTTCAACAGGATATGTATGATTTATTTTTGAGACCCAAAACCAATATTCCCATATCTATGTCATTTCATAAGTGTTAACACTAGTATATACCCCTAAGAAAACTATATCACTTCATTGAATTATATCCCCAGTGACATTATGCCCCCTATTTTAAAGATCACATTCCCTCCAAGTTTTACAAGCTTTTCCCTAGGGCTATATTCTCTTGGAATTCTTCTAATTGGTCCATATCCCCAAAAAAAGAAACATCACCCGCTAAGAGGGGAATATTCATTCTAGATATCATCATATCTCATTTGGATAGATCCCTAATGAAATCATATCTTTGCATGGTAGGTTTTATTATTTCTAGCTTAACCCAACAATCCTTATTGGGTTATATCCCGGTCAAAAAGGGTTTCTCATGTGTAAGCCCTACACTAACCATTTCTAGGAATCTTTAACCTAATATTGCTAATCACATTATTTTAAACTGCATGGATTAGTCCTTGTTGCGTTACCTTAAAAGGTACAATGTTCCTCGTTAAGTGGCATTGAAATATAAAGTTTTTGATTCCCTTTATAGGGGTATATGGGAAGCCTATTTAACAGGATCAATCCTGATAGTCAAGTACCAACTACCTAATTGTATGAAATTAAAATATAGAGTGCCCAATAATGAGTCTTTTAACTAAAATATTATCCCTTCATCAAGTAAGGATATATATAACATTAGATACATCTAGATGTGTTTTCATTCATTCACATACTTGATCAATCGACCATCATTCATGAGGGTAACCAGTAGTGTTATCAACATTACCATGTAAGATTCATGAATATGTATTAAATATATAAGGGCATACCATAGTAGGAAATAATCCCCCCCCCCCGACCAAATGGTGTGATTATACCAACCTCTCATCATCTCAAACAATGTGCATTCTAAAAAATCATTGGAAAGAAACCTCAATGATTGCTTGCCTTTGGTAAGTAGGTCGGTAATGATGTTCATGATAAACCATTGTAGATAGGGGATCACATCATAGTTTCTACATCGAAATAGTTATCCATCAAGGTGAATAAAGTGTTTTATATTTATTCTGGATAGAAGTATAATTTTCAATGAGGGATTTCACAGTAGGTCAATAAAGAATCAACGAGGAGTTCATCAGTGCATTCATATAGAATTGAGGATGAATTCATCCCAAATTATATTGAAGAAGAAGAGACCTAAAAATATATAAACCATGTGGGAATATTACCCTAGAGTGGTTCATGAAGGAGTAAGTTTTCCTTCAAATGCAATGAGCCTTAGGTGGTAGTGAGCTGACCCAAAACTTGTAAAGGTATAAGCCTTGGGTGGAAATGATCCAACCCAAAACCTATTAGGGTAGTGAACCAAAGAATGTAGTGAACACATCCTTTTAACCACTGAAATTAGTGGGCACAATGGTCATTCAGTGCATTGACACAATGAAAATATCATGCTCTTTGGAGTATCCTAATATAGATTAACCAAGTAAAAAATATTTGTGCCCTTGTATGTATTACATTTCTACATATGTACATGAATTAGTGAGATTTATTGTTAAGAGATTGGTTTAACATAGTTCATATACATGTGGTAATAATATCCTTAAAGTCTAATAAGTGAATAGGACAACAATTTTTTAAATTGGGCACACATTAATTCACTCCCCCCCCCAAGGGTGTCTAAAGGGGACCCAGCAATTGGTATCAAATGAAAAAGTTTTGAGTGTGTTTAACCTTTGAATTATTTTTGGAGTTCAGTTTTTCTACCCTCATAATTTATCGGCCTCATGAAAAAGGTAAAAAGTTTTTAAAACAAGTAAATATCCAAAGGAATTATAAAATGTGGAATATTTTTTGGTTACAGTGAGTTTCAGTGGGAAGAATCCAATAGCCTATAAAAGGTAGGTATGGATAGTTCAGATTGTGAGTCAACTTGACTATTTAATGATGTTGTTGGAATGTATGAAAAGTTTGATATTCCAAGTGAGGTTTGGATTACCTATGATGAGGAGATCCCAAAGATGATGAACATAGAAGTAGTCTACCATTCAGAGTAAGTATATCAGCAGCACAGAAAATTAAACATGAAGTTGAAGAGTATAAAAAAGTGACTGGAAGTGGATAGTGGTTGAAGGAAGAAGAATGAATCCCAATCCTAGATATTAGAAGTAATTTATTACAAATTTCAATAGCTCAAGGGTGATTCTAATGAGAAGGTACATAACTCAAAAGAAGTTCAGAATTTTAAGGTCAAGAAGGAATAACTTATTACACATATGGAAGAGCTGGTTGAGGAGGATAGAAAGATATAATAATATAAAGTGATCCTTAAAGACATAATTTATTGGTTAAAATCAAAAATAAAGGATTAAAGTGACATGATATAAAATATCTCATAAGAATCAGAATAAGATGTGTCTAGTGGAAATACACTCAAGAAAAAATTGAATGATTAGCTTAAATTTAAGAGAAATGGAATCTAATAGTTGTAAGAGGAAGTGAACTTAGTCAAGAAGTAATTAATTTACATGTAAGATCTGAATCTTGAAAATAAAAGAGGTGTATAAGTTATCAATAAGAGTAAAAATTATGTATGTGTTGGAAACTATTTCAAGAAAGTCTCAACAAGAGGTAAAGACAAATGGATTAGCACTCCAATAATAAATAGAAACATATGCTACTTTTATGGGATGTATGGTCACATATCTATTTTTTTATAAGGAACTAGAGTATATATCCTTTTGTGAATATGGTAGGAAGTTTGAGAAATTGATCTCTCATGCACAATAGAATATATATGATTATCATTCTCATAATGTTCATAATAATAACTATAACAACCCTTATCTTTATTAAACATTAATACATTATTTAATTACATAAAATTACACTTAATAAAACCTAAAAGATCAATAAGGCTAGTGACTTTTGGAATTAGGTGCATTATATTACAACTTAAAACATAAAATTAAACATATTTATTAAAAACTTCTTAAACATGCTCATAATTAAAACTGCATGGGATAACTTGAAGAAATACATAAGAAAGGGGTGATCTATAAATCCCAGTAAGGGAAAAACATGGAATAATGTAAAAAAAATTAGATAATAGGCATATATAGGTTCATAAAAAGAGTATGAATCATAAACATGAATGATAATACATGATATATCATATTAACATAAAGTCAACATGGGAATGTGCCAATAACTTAAAACACCGCATCATAGGTCAAGGATAACTACCAATACATAAAAATGGAAAAAAGTACTATAAAGGAATCAATTTTAACCCCTATCCCAGCATGATGTATCATGATACTAAACATTACTCAATGCATTGGAGAACTATATAATTTTTGGGTGTACCCATCACTTTCATTTCATTCTCATGCTTAAGTGTGTCACATAGATCATACAACATGGATTCATTAATCATCAAATTTTATTCCAAGAATATAGAGGGTGAAATAAATAAATGTAATTCCACAATAATAATGATTATAAGTGCATAAATTTGAACACCCTTTATATAAAGTGGGTATCATATTCACTATAAAATTGTTTTAACATGGATTCTCGTGGTGAAATTTCCGCAGCATAACAGGGAAGTGTAAATATTCATGGAAGGAATTAATGAGAGAAAAATGGGTCTCTAATCATTTAGAAATCATAAGGAAAGTATGGGGGAGGTTCAAAAACATACCCCGTCATTATGAATTGAAAATTAAAGGACATAAAATTAAGAGGATTCTTGAATAAAGGGAAGAAAGAGAGGTTCCCTTATGAAATTCTGGCAGCCTAACGACATCACTTAAAAATTTATAAAATGGGTTGATGATAGAGAAAGGTGACTATCATAATTTGGAAATAAAATGGGAATTAATATGGAAATGTAAAGACATATCCCAATATTATTAAAGGGATAATATAATTCATAACATAATAAAGAAACTTGAATAAATAGGAGAAAGGAAAGAACCCTTACTTGAGTGTGTCGCTCCAAAAGCTTTAAAAGGGGATTCCTGAGAGATTGAGGCACCTTGGGAGTATTATAAAGATGGTAAGGTAGATTAAGGACGTGATATAAGAATTTTTAGTGAAGATAAGTGGGAGATTTGGTCAGTTTATATAGGAAATGATAGGGGAGTTCTTTAATATTTCAAAAACATGGGTTTTGGACTCTATGTAATAAAATATTCAAAACCACAAACCTTCCCATGGTTTTTGACCATGGTTTCTGAAAAAGGGAATTGTTTTTCATTATTTTATTAGAAATGGGCCAAACTTATTAAAATAATTCCCTTTCTTATGTGGAGGTGAGTCACACTTTTGAATAAATGGATTTAAAACTCTAAAATATATTAATGGTTTTGGAGGATTTGTAAAGGCTTAATAAAAATAATAAAATAAACATAAAAGCACATTATTTAAAGTTTAGAACATATATTTGGCTGATTATAACCATTATAGTATTTATTAAATCATTTGTGGGTCCTTATGATGTCATAAAACACACCGTATATTTATACGATATTTAATTTTAACCCGAAAATTTGATTGTCTCAAAAAATTATGAAAAAATAACTATTAGATAATTTTCACCTTCAAATTCCAAAAAATTTATTTTATATAAATAATTTTCGAAATATGTTCATTTTCACATTTAAAATAAGATTCAATATTTACTAAAATATGATGGGTTTTTTGACAATAACAGTTTTTAAACCCTTATAAAAAATACATTTCACTTCATAAAAATTATATGACCATTTATAATTAATAAAACTTATTTAATAATAAAATTTTATTAAAAATAATATTTATTTCAAAAATACATTAATTAATCAAAATATATCCCTTAATTAAATTTGAATATTACCCAAAAATACAATTTTTGTTTAATTGAATCAAAATCAATATCATTTATAAAGTAATAATAAAAAAGGAAAATAAATTCATTATTCTATAAAATATATGTAATAATATTATTAAGGTCTTAATACATATCCATTTAATACATCGACATACACACTAAGAGTAAGGTGTGTGACGATGAGACTTTCATGGGGTCATACGGCGAACTTGGTTTGGGTCATGATCTCAATGAGCTTAAACTTTTCCCATAAACGATTTTGATCATGCTTAAGTTATTGGATCTTAGATTGGGATTGATAAAGGGAAAATCCCAATGATGTTTTATCCCTATGAAGACCTGATAAATGGGCTTCATAGGGTACAATCCTACTGGATGAGGTCATCACTTCTTTTGTCTGAGTCAATTGGATTCATTACAGCCCTATATTTATACTAATAATGTTATCATTGTTTAATGGTTATATTATCAATGGTAATGATTTTTAATAGTATTTTGAATCCAATTGGATATAATAAAACAAATTAAGTGCATGTTTTTTTATAACCATATTATATAATAAAACATTAAATCATAATGGAATTTTATTTATAATAGTTCAGGTTGTTACACTAACCATGTATTGAGTGGAAATTTTAGTAGGAGTTCAGCTAAATTAAAAGGGGAAAAATTCATGAAATAAAGTAAATATATTTCCCTCTTAAGAATATATTTAACGGGATAGTTAAAAAGTATTACCATACTAAAAGTAACTTAATAATAATTTTTAATTATAATATAGAAACAAAAACCACTTGGAAAAAAATAATTTAGACCTATAGGTAAAACTAAAAATAAATTTAATCTTTAAAGAAAGTGGACAAGGTTTCCCTAGTTGTGAGAAAAGAAAAGAATTCATCCAATAGAAAGTCTAATATGGCACTCATGGCTATAAAAGATATTAATACTGGTGGAAGTATTATCCAATGCATAAATAAAACTAATAGAAGATGTTATATGAAGGAAAGAAGGAATAAAAGTTCACAAGTGGGACTTCACTTAAAATAGAGAAGAAGACTAATCCAAGTAATAATATGCTCACTATGGATAATAATATGAAAATAAAATAAGGTGGATTCAGTGATGGAATTCTTCTCCCTAATATTAAAAGGGTGGAGGAATGGTGGAAGGAAATGGGTTGGTCCAACATGAACATCCCCACTTCTCTACTTGAGGAGGTTTTAGGTACCCCTATACCCATGAATTAAATTTTTTATAACTATTCTTGATGTGTTATAGTTTTATGAGGGAGAAATGATCTATAGGGTAGTTTTTCTAATAAATAACATGAAATTGAGCATAAGGATAGATGTGTTTGAATCTATAAAATGGCATGAAATATGAGAAATTCAGGAGCATTTCAAGTCTTAGTTGGTATCAATACTAAACAAAGAAGTCAAGGATTAACTTGACTCATCCAATGGTGTAAAACATCAAGTTTTCACTCATCATATGCACCTATAAATTTCCTTTTTAAATAAAATTCCAAATCTAGAATTAAAAATTTTCTTAATAGAATACAGAATTTTGGTTGATAAAATATCCCAAATTGAGCCAAAAAGAGGTTTCAAATCCATATTTGAGATTAAAAATAGTATTAGGTACTTTTTGAACAAATTATAGTAGTATTAGGTCCTAAAATGAGTGGTAATAGACCATTGAAATGAATAGGATAGACCTAAAGGCTACGGAAACATTACTATCATTAATGATTATTTGTGTTATGTTCTTAAAATTTAGTATCATTGTGTATATAATATTTATTTCTACTAAATTGGAGATGTTTTTTCCAATAAGAAGAACCCCCAAAATGAAGAAAATTTTTGTATTTGTTGTCAAGTGTTGAATCTGAAATTAAAGGGGGGGTGAATATGATCTATCAAGGCTATTACACCTCCTTTGCACAAGGATGGATCCTATGAAGAGCTAAAGGATTGGTATGTCTCACACGCAATGTGTTTTAAATTTATACACTAACTATTTGGTGTGAAAGTTTAATAGAGATCGCATATTGTTGTTTTTTGGTAAAGTGAGGAAATGAAGTTGTTAGAATTGTATTGCAATCATGAGTAACATGGACACCTTTGGTGTTGTTTATAAAAACTATAGTTTCTTACACTGATATCAAGCTGAATAGGATTTCAGGATATTTTTGATAGCCTAAGTGCTAAGTGGTAAATTCACTCACTGATTTTCATAAGAAATTATAGCTGTGTAATAAAATAAAATTCTATAATTGGGTATTCCAACCAAAACGTTATAAAAATTAGTGTATAAATCCAAGGGAATAAGTGGCTCAATAAAGTGTGAAATTGAAGGAGTGGGAGAAGATTTCCTTATCCTCAGTTATGGAAAAATAATCCCATGAGAAACTCCTCTTAGACCAAGGGGTTTATCTTTATTATATTTTTTCCTACACATTGAGGGGAAAAAAGATTTAGGAATCCCTTGTATTGACAAATGGGGAGATTAGTATATCTTTATGAAAATATAGAAAATGATTGTTTCATTAAAAGGGGGGTTTTATCTAAAAATAGATAACCCTATTCATGAAGGGTACATGTTCGAGAACACCCTAAGGGAGGGAATAAAATATCAAATCTACTTGGAGCCCCTTTGTATTTCATTAAAAAGGGGGGATATAATGTATCTTGGAGAGTTGTGTTAACAAAATCCAAAGGGGGATTATTGGACACCCTTTAGTGAGTGTTGGATTTTTTTACAAGCTTGACAGACTTAGCCTAAGGTGATTTGTTGAAAAGGTGGGTAAATTTTTGGACACCCCCATGTG
This sequence comes from Viscum album, assembly GCA_963277665.1. NCBI lineage: Eukaryota > Viridiplantae > Streptophyta > Magnoliopsida > Santalales > Viscaceae > Viscum > Viscum album. The sequence continues at coordinate 792,579,771 of OY728166.1, forward strand.
TATGTTGGATTTGTTGAAAAGGAGGCTGAAAGGTTGTGCATAGAGATTATTATGAAGGAATATTGGTTATATATTTAAAGACAGCCATGCAACAATGCTAGTAAAAGTTCATGGGATTACCCATGAAGGTTTGAATCCATGAAAATGAAATTTTTGGGTAGTTCAGTTCAAATATAGAAGACTAAAAGAAATCTAGAAAAATTGTTAAGGACTCGCATATGTTAATTTCTTGCATAAGGGGATTCACCATATATTTGAATCTAACTGTATAGAGGTTCTATGTAAGGGAATTTTGGGGGTGTAAGTAAATTATTCTATATGAGGGATTTTATATATCCAAAATTGGAAACATATGTGATTTTGGTGAAGGACTGACGTAATTGAATTTGGATACTCTAGGGAGTTCACGTAAAGGAATCTGACAATGTATGAAAATATGAATATGTGAGGGAACTCACATAAGTGAATCAATGACATAAGGAATTTTGGGTGTGTGGACCACCATGAATGGGTTTTCAAGTATGAACTTTTAAATAACATGGTCCATGTAACTGAATGGATCAAGGTAATGGAATTTTGTGCTGTGTAGAGGATTTCTTTTACCATTTTCTATAAATGATGGTTAGTGATGAAACCACACCAGTCGATGCATGAGTGGTTCATGAATAATTCCAACATAATGGAACTTTAAATGGGAACTAGGATCTAAGCCTAGAATGAATAAAGAAGTTCCCAATGAGATGCAGTGAATTAAATAAAATATTATTCATGTTGTGAGGTTTTCACACTGTAAATGAAGTGATCCATCTGTGAAGTATCCTACTGCATGAATCTCAAAGATGTTTTTTAAATCAAGTTGGCATTTTTGAAATCTGTATTTGATGGGAGATCATGATTTTGAAGGATCTAGAGGTTTTCCATGATGAATTCCAAATAAAAAATGGGAAATGGAAATGTGGAAATTACAGAAACTGAGACTTCTAGTATTTTTAATACACTTTTTTCTATCACATGGAAATCTGGAAAGTTATACAAAGAAGGGGTATTTACAGTCTAACATTATAGAAGAAGTCTACTTAGTATCCATATTTGGAAAAAGGAAAATAGCATTGGATCGAGAATCAAGGAGGAGATTTCATTATAGATATTTTGTATTCTAAAAATAAGAACATAAGGAAGAAGAAAGTGAGTAACTCTCATAGAATAATTTGATATATACATATCGAGAAGAGAAGAGAGGCTCTACAAGTATTCATCGAGATATTTGAAGGAAGAATATGATGGAATCACTGCAGTGTAGTGAATAAGAGAATAAGGTGCTTTCTTGAAGATCCTTATTCTTAGAGAATAAGGAGTTGTAGTTGTTCATCAAGGTGAAGAAGGTGTTCTCGAATTATTCTCTAAAGAATAAGAAGTTTCAAATAGGGAGTTTATAGTAGGTTTATGAAGAAGTAGCAAGGAGTTCATTAGTGCATCCATCCAAAATTAAGGATTAATTCATCCCATATAAAGTTTAAGATGAAGATAAATACAAGTCTATATATTATTTGGGAGTCCTATCTTATAGCAGTGTGTGAAGGAGGAGGAAGGAAGAAATTCACCTTCAGAGGAAATGAGCATTGGGTGGTTGTGAGTTGACCTAGAACATGTAAAGACAGTAAATCTTGGTTGATAGTGATCCAACCCATAACCTGTAAGGGTAGTGAGCCCAGGTGTGGAGTGATCACAACCTTATAACTGCTAAAATAAATGTGCTTAGTGGTTAATCAATGCATCGGTGAAATGTTGGCATCATTCTCTATGGAGTATCCCAATGGGTTCAAACCAAGTAAAAAACTTTTTCCTCCTTCATGCATTTTATCTCTACATCCATATGTGAATTTGGAGAATTTTAGGGTTAAGAGATCAGTTGAACACAATTCATATGCGCATGAGAATAATAACTTTAAAGGCAAATCATTAAGAGGCTAAGAAAGTTTTAAATTGGGAACACCCAAATTCACCCCCCCCCCCCACCTCAGGATGATTATAAAGGAACCAAAAATGACCCTTGTCATTATAATTTAATTCTCCATTACAGTGTGTGGATGTAGATATGATTTCCTGGAAAGGAAATTTAGTAAAACTTTATATATATTTATACCACTTTATCAAATGCCTAACTTTTTATAAATAGTTCTTGTTAAATAAATGTTACTTGATCTTAATACTTTTTATATGGATTGGTTTATCATTGTACAATAAAATAACCAAGACCTTGTAGAAAACTCTTAAAGTATCTATTGTCTCGAATTTCAGTAACCATCATTATCCTTTCATTCATGGTGTACAAATCTGTATCGAACATCAGCACCTTATATGAAACTTATTTTTATTAAAATTTTACTTATATGCAAGTGAGGGGTTCAAGGGTTTATGATACACAAAAAAATACCGAAGACACATAGGTTCTTGCATTATTTGAGAGTGGAATGGCATTTAGGTCATCAATGGAAAAATTAAATATAATTATTATAAATTATATAACAAATTGAAAAAAAAAATATAGAATACAATTTCAATCAATCATTGTTCTATCATCCCAAGATCAATCGTCATCAATTCATCTACCATTTTTTTAAGGATAGTTGTTATTTTCTATATAGAGTAACATAAATCAAACCATATTTGACTAAAATTTCTTGCATACTGCAAATTAAAAACAAATTTTATAGATATTTATTATTTTCTACTAGTGTTGTATTGAAGATTGTATTTATTTTTGTTTATAAGATAAAAAAATTTATATTTTATGAAAATTTATTTTGATAAAATTTACATAAAAATGATTTTTTATCTTAATTTGTTTAATGTAATTTAATTTTTTATTCTCAAATATATATTTCATTATTTAATTTATTAAATAAATTAAAATATTATATTATTTGACTTTAAAAAAATAATCACATAGTTTATTTTATAAATATATATGTAAGAAAATTTTAATTTTAAAAATATTCTTTAATAAAATTTAAATTAACCTTAAATATTTTTAAAATATATGTGTATTTATGTTTTCTTTTCTCAAACATTTATTTTAATATAATATTTTTGTATTAATTTAGAATTAATTAAATATTATAAATAAAATTTAAATTTCGTTTTTTTATATTTGTTATTAAATTTTCTACATACATTCACATTAAAAACTAATCAAATATTATCATTATATAGGACTCAGGCTTAACATACATGGAAATTACATCATTTTAGATCAATATTCAATACATTAAAAAATAACATGCTTGAGGACCATAATAGTTTAGTGTATTTGGAAACATGGAACACATTATTCTAATTTCGTGAAATATCTTCAACATCTCCCATAAAGATCTTTCCCTTTAGTACTCCTACTTAAAACTTTTCTTCATAACCTGGGGAAAGGGAACATAAGAAACGGTGAGCTCATATTCTTAGTAAGGGTAAAAATAAGGGAGATATATAAGAATAACATGAACATAAGGGTATAAGAACATGAGAATAACATTTGAAGACCATACCCTGCATATCAATGATCATATACAAGATTCATGGCATAAATATTGGCATATAATAAGACATGAATCATAAAGGAGTCAAAGAGCATAATTCATGTGTGCATAATATATGTATAAGACATGGAATTGTGGCAGGAACATAAACATGTAAAATGATTTCTGTAGTATTCAAGGCGTACTTCCAATCCCATATTAGTGTAATGGGTTCACTCCCCAAATCATATTAGTATTCAAGTTCCACTCTGAATACTATCTTAGTGGAAAATGTCCTTTACTGAACTGATTTCACTCCCCATTCTAACGAGGTCTATCTCATGAGAAATAAATATTTACCCAATTCATTGGAGGGATATATAGGTCCCACCTATCTCATAATGAAATCATACATATGTGTTTCATAATATCATAAACAATCATCATATCATAACCCATGAAATGAAAAATGGGTATCATAATCATTTCATCATATCTTAACTTTTGGAAAAGAGATAGGTGTTATAATCATTTCATTATATAATAACTCGTGAAAAGAAGAAGTTTTCATAAGTATTGATCATGATATAACTCGTGGAAGATAAATGGGTTTTATAAAAAACATTCCATCATAAGCATAACAATTTAGAGAAATAATAATAATGGTATCCCTAGATCATATCCCTAGTAAAGCATGAACCATATCAAAGGATTTCATCTTAGATAGAGAATTATTTTAAAATATCACTTGGAGAATTTCTTAAGGTAAATAACCTTTCATTTAAAATAATTTTTTATAGAACAATACATTTTAAAAATCATTTTCTTTGAAAACCACTTTTAAAACTTATAAATTAATCTTTATGAATCTTTTAAAACATTCCTTGAGGAAAATACCCCTTCCGATTTGAAATTTTCTTTTTAAATCATAAAACATTTTGAAAACATTTTTCTTTGAAAATAACCTTGAAAAGTTATAAAGGAATTTTTTAAATCATTTAAATCCATTTATTTTCAAACAAACTTTGAAAACATATAAATAAATATTTGAAAATCATTTAAAACACTTTTTAAACATAAAGCCTTTTTGAAAAACTTTTTTCTTTGAAGATAACCTTGAAAATTTATAAAGGAAGCTTTGAAAATCATTTAAAAAAATTTATAAAACATAAACCATTTCTAAAATCCTTTTCCTTGAAAATGAGCTTAAAATATCATTTAAAAACATTTTTGAAAACATGGTTTTTGAATAACATAGATTTCTAATCGAAGAGAGAGATAAAGTAATATTTTTATAAAAAAAATTCTTAATAATATTAATTACAAAAGAGTATAAAAATGGTACCAATACAAAAAAAAATTCATAAATAACCAGAGTATAGATGGATCATAATATTTCATCAATGGGAGTATAATCATAAACAATCCTGATAAACGATGAGATTGTAACAATAAACTCTTACCACTTTGGTAACTTTTAATCATAATATCCATAATATAATAAAATTACATGAATATTAAAATATCATAAAAATAAGGATATTAATGATCCAAAATTTCAATGTTATTTATATACACCTTTTAAAATAATATAGGTGCATACTATAACATGTGTCTCAAAGAAGGCAAATTGAGACAAAATTACCTTACCAATTTGGTAACTTTTGAACCATAAAACACTTGAATGAGAGATATTAAAATAGATATTTAAATACTCATAAATTTAAGTATAATAATCATATAATTCATTAATGGGTAGTATATACACCACACAAAAGAAAGTGGTGAATAAGGCATAAGTCTTGCAGAAATAAAAGTAAGACTGGAAATCCCCTTACTACTTAAGTGACTTTTTAATCGTGAGATCCATGAAATAATAACATCAATTAAAATTTTTAATATCATGAAATAAATTAAATTCATGATATTTCATGTCATAGGTAAGTATATACACCACACAACAAGTATAAGTGGTGAATATATCATATATCTCACAAAAATAAAAGTGAGATGAGAAACCCTTACCTTAAGTATTGAATTTCTCCGTACACATTAAAACCTCCTATATAATAAATATAAGTTTATTATAAATATACCAAATAAGCATATTATTATATATAATACTATATATTATTTTATTATGACTTTATATTACCTCTTTATTAACAATTCCATGTTAATGTTATGTTTTGGGTAATATCTTCTTTGTTTTTCATACATGTTTTTATTTATAATTCTTAGTCCTCTTACTTAGATAATGATTTACTCATTTCTAGAATGTAAATCATGATATTAATATCATATATATTCAGTATATATATATATAATAATCTGTAAAATATATAAATAGGAAATGAAATACACCATTCATGGAGACGGTAGATCGTACGTACACATGAACAATGTTTCCATTTCCTTATTGTATTGAAAGAAATAAAATTAAATGATGTATATATATATATATTAATTACTTTAGAATTATTATGTCAAAAATATCACATATTTTTTATAATCCCATTCTTAATACATTCCCTGTAAAGAGTGAATGAATCAAATCACTTTGAGGAGGTGGTAGTCCACACTTCCACAAATGAAGTTATCATATTCTCAAAAAAATATAAATAATGAAGGTATATGTTATATAATAATTTCAAAATCATAATTAAATAATAAATATAATATATATATATATATATATCATATAAAAATAGTAATTAAATCATTATTCCCAACCTTGAGAGGTGGTAATGGAAGAACGAACGACATTGGTTCACGTGGCGATAGTCCGCCATACATACGAATGATGATTGTGTGTCCCATTTTATGGAAGTGTGTGTGAGTTCAGGTCATTCCCTTAAGATAAAAAAATATAATTATATTTAGGATACTTTTTTTATTATATTCTTAAGATATAAGAATAATTTAATGGTTGGAGAAAGAAATAAAACAAAAGTTATCATTGAAGAACTTTACCTCTTCTTCGAGTAACTCCTTTTGGTTTGAAACAAAGGACCACCTTGGTTTAATTTCAACCAAGAGTGAGGCTTCTATGATTATATGAGGGGTTTTGGGAGATTATTTTTGAATGTATTTGAATATCCAAAAGGCTTGAGATGTGTAAATAAGTGAGGGGGTGAGTGACCTTTTATAGTGGAGGAGGAGTGGCATTCTTGTAAATACAAAAATTTAAACACTATTGAGAGGTATCTCTTACATCATGTGCCTCAAATAATAGTCCATTTTAAATACAAGAGGGGAAATTGTGGAAATATGTCCATAAAATGGGTTTTGTATATGTTTCTAGGTCATTTTTTCCCCTTAAGTTAAAGTTTAGTTATAGCATCCCTAGCCTTTTTTACATATTTTTACATGATTTTGAGAAAAAGTAAACATAAGATTACAAGCCAAGGATCATAAAGTCTAGTGTCTTGGAATATTGGATACATAATTAAACATCATGAAACCAAAATAAAAAACATATTTTATTTAATCTTCATAATGAGATCCTAAATCCAATTGAGCCCTTATATCTTCATATGATAACTTGGGGAATTCATGAATAAAAGGGATGAGCTAAAAAGACCGATAAGTGAATAAGCATAGGAATAACACATAGAACATGGGTTAGAAGGCATAACTTGATTACATAAAAGGAATTGAACATGAATAAACATAAGGAATAAAAAATTTATAATATGGGAACATATAATCATGGAATCATATTAATGTGGAAATAATATATAACATTACATAGATATGAGTCAAGGATAGCTGCCAAAAAATGCTCAACAAAGTCTTATAAAGGAATCAGGTTCACTCCCTATCCCAACATGAAATATCATGATACTAAACATTACCCAATTAATTAGATCACTATATGGGTCAAATAATCATAACATGCTCATGAATATGTGTGCCACATGAAGAATCATATATAAGTAATCAAACATAACATCTCAGTTAGCCATAGAAATAAATGGGTATCGTAATCATGTCATAAGGCATTACAAATGGGTGTATCATAAAAGTGTCCATGAAATAATGTATTTAGAACATACATGGACATTAATAAAGAAAATTATTCATGTATAATGATAAATTTTTTCCAACTAAAGTGAAAACATTTTAAAATAGTGTTTAGGAAACTTTAGAAATTAACCACTTTAGTGTAGTTTTAAGGGAAAATATTAAAGAGTCTTTAAAACGGATAAGGAATAATTGTTTTTAAAAAATATAAATGAACCATGATAGTTTATTATTATAAAATGAGTAATTTTATAAAAATAATTGTGTATTAAAAAATATTATGGATAGAACATGAGAATGGGTAAGAAATCAGGAAATTCCCTTTAATTGGGCTTCTTTATTGGGAATATTTGAGAAGGGGACCTTTTTAGAACATGTATTTCCCTATCAAAGAAGGATAATATGATCTAGATACATGATTTTAGAACATATAAATGGAATTTAAAATAATTCAAAAAAAAATAAATATGAATTACATTGGAGTAAAGAGATATAAAGGGTAACCTGAAGGAAAAAATGGAGATTCGGGTAGAATACCTTACATTATGTCTAAAATAGATCTGAACTTCATCTTAATGTCCTGAATAATCAAATTAAATCCCTTAATTAATTAATTAATAACCTTTATACATTTATTTTATTTATCATAATTTTATTAAGTTCATTTATGGCCTTTTTCATGGGTTATGAGATTCAATTTCATCATTTGGGGGTGTTGGTTTCTTTGGTTTTCATGATCGATTTACTTGTATACATGTATGGAAAATCATGTAAAATGAGAATAGTTGTCTAGAATTGAAGCCATATGTTATTAATTAAAATACATAAGATTAAATGGTTATATAATTCATTGTATAATTTTGGGTGAGGATCAATCATTAGATAAGGTGTCGCGTTTATCGTTTAGATTATTTTGGTGGTTTTTCGATCATCACAAAATAGTTTTGTTCTATTAATTAATATCATGTATATATAATGGTTACAAAACATGAAATAGGATTTAATAAATATATTATAATATTTTTTATCCATAAAAATGGTTTTATGAGAAGTCTTTAAGGAGTTAATAGAAATTGAAAACTTTTTCATCCTTGAATGTGATAAATTAACACATCATGGATGATGTTTTCATTTTTAGTAAAAATGAGAGGGGAATAGAAATTATGGTATATATTCCATTATTATAATACAATTATATTATATTTAAGTTAATTTAGTTATAATACCATTTTTATGAGGATATTTGAGGAGATAATAAGAAAATAAAATAACTTGAAAATAAATTAAAAGAAAATAGAGAGGATTTTACCTCTTGAATCCTTCTTCTTGAGAACCTCCTTAGGGAGATTGGATTTGGTATTTTGTTGAGACCAAAGGCTCATGGACATGGGGGAGGGGATTTTAAATATATTTGAATATAAGTTTTACAGGTATTGGATATTGAGAGGTGTGAGGAGAAGAGGTGGTGAGGGGTGGTATTTAGAGTGGATGAGAGGTGTGTTTTCTCATTATTTTATTCATTAGTTTATATTTTGATTCAAGACTATGAATAGTTTGAGAATTATCACTAAATATATTAAAATAATAAATGTTAGTTCAATATTATGGTTCTTACATCATCCATGACTCAATAAATAGTGTTTTTAATTTATAATGTATATATACCATAAATTACCGTATTTTACTATTCACTAAAAATTCAAGTATTTTATAAAAACCCAAAAAATTCACCCTTACCATTTTTTAACGTGTATAATTCAAAAATGAACTCCATTTTGTCAAAATAATTTTATAAATATGATAAATTTAATTTTTAATTAAAATCATCATTTACTTGGAAAATACTAATTTTAAAATTATAGATGATTTTATAACACTTTGAAAATTTAAATAAGGTATCATAAAATTATCTTATAATAATAAGGCAATAAAATAATAATTCATGAATATAATTTATGAAAATAAATTTTTTTAAATCATTATAATAGTGATAAAATTGTAAATAAATAATTATGTTTCACAAAAATATCAATACTTGATTTAATATTTTTAAAACATTTATTTACTTATAATTTGATATAATTATATCATATTTTCATTTATAAGATGGATAAGTTTTATATATAATTTTATTTGTGAGGTTACTATTCTATTTTCTAATTTAATATTCATAAGGGTCACATTACTATTCCAAAGGTCAAGTTATTATTCCCTCAGTATATGTTCTTTAACTTATATAAATATCTCTTATTTCATTCAATATTCATTTATAATGTTTGTATTGTGTTCTATATGTTTTTTTATGTTATTTATACTATATACTATAGTTATAATAAGGGGATTTTCATTGATAAATTTTTGTGTCATTACATTCTTCCCCCTTATAAAATTTCTCCCTCGAAATTCCATTTTACATTATAAGTTGAAAATAGGTGTGGGTAATTATCCTTCATCACTTCCTCAAGTTCCCATGTTACCTATTTGTACCAAGGGTTCCACCGTAGTACTTTGACCTGGTGAGTATTGTTGCATAGAACTTTATCTCTATAATCTACAATCTTCACTGGATGCTCCTCGTATGAGATATCATTTTCTAACTGTACCTCCTCTGAATTCAGTACATGTGAAGGTTCTGATATGTACTTCTTCAAGAGGGATATGTAGAATACATCATGTACTTGAGACATGGTAGGTGTAAGTTCTAGTTGATAGGCCACGGCTCCAACATGATCAAGAATCTCAAAGGGGCCTATGTACCTCGGACTTAGATTTCCTTTCTTCCCAAATATCATGATCCCCTTCCATGGAGATATATGAAGGAATACCATGTATCAAACCTTAAAGTCAAGGTCCTGTTGATGATTGTCTGCATAGATCTTCTGTAGACTTTGGGATGACTTGATGTTATGTTTAATGGTTTTCACCTTCTCTACCATTTCTTTAACCATTTCAGGTACTATCAGCTTACGTTCACCGACTTCATCTTAGCATGTTAGTGTTCGATATATTTTCCCATAAAGGGATTCATATAGAGCCATTTTTATTCTTGATTGGAAACTATTATTGTAGGATAACTTGACCAAAGGTAAATTTTGATCACATCCTCCCTTGAAATCCATACAACATGCTCTCAACATGTCTTTTAATGTCTAGATTGTCCGCTCAAATTGGACATCAATTTGAGGATGAAAAGTCATACTAAAGTCCATCTGAATGTTTAGAGCATTTTGGAAACCTTTCCATAACTTTTATTTGAATCTTAAATCTCAATTGGATACAATCGATAGTGGTACTCCGTGAAATCTTACCACTTATCTATTTTATATCTGTGCAAGTTGATCTAGTGAGAATTCCTCACAGGTTGTGATAAAGTGATTTTTCTGTGTAAGATGATCCACAATAACCCATATAGAATTTTTTCTACTGGATTACTTTGTAAGTCCAGTGAAAAAGTTCATGGTGATGTTTTCTCATTTCCAAGTTGGTATAGGTAATGTTTTCATCATCACTTTATACTTTTTCCATTCAACCTTCACTTGCTAACATTCCAAGAACTTTGATGTATACTCAGTGATCTCCTTCTTCATATTGTCCCACCAATAATTTTATTAGAGATCTTGATACATCTTGGTGCTCCCTATGTGAATAGAGAAGGTTGAGCTATCTACATCATTCAATATCTCTTTCTTTATTTCTAAATTTAATGGTACACATAGTCGTGACCCAAATATTATTAATCCATCCACATCGATCATGAACTTACAGGTTTTTTGTAAGGACCTCAACCCCAATTTCTCGAATATGGTGCCTTAATTTATTACATTGGCATATAAACAAGGAAGATGCATCCCGCAGGACCAAATAGTTTATTGTATTTGGGAAAATAGATACATAAATAAGTTCAACATTATAGTTTTAAATGAAATACATCATAGAAACTCCTTTGTAAACTCTCTTATTTTTATAGATTATCTTTCAATATCATTCATAAAATTCACCTTGGCATCCTAGGGAAAATAAACATGAGAAATGGGTGAGTTCAGATGCTCATTAAGGATAATTAATATGGAAGAATCATAAATATAAATCATGGTGAATAGCTAAAATTACACATTCCATTAAAACATTATCTTGAGCATAAAATGGTAGGAATTAAAATCTGATTAAATAATTCCATAATAAAACATAAACATAGAAAAGATACTTACCAATGGATATTATAGTAGTCTAATAATCACATTTAATATCAAATACTAATCTCATAATGAGTTAATTAATAATTTGGGACATCATAAATATACCTTCAATTCTTTGTCCAATACACTATACATAATCAGGTAAGATGTTAACCCATACCCAAACTAGTTTGTCTCATGAGACCTACCGATGCACCGAGGGGATATAGCGGTCACCACTGGACACTTACTAAGTCCAATAAATTCCTAATATGAAAGGGTTGAAACATAATCAACATATACATTCATATTGAAACTAACATATGAAATATAAATAACTTTCCTCAATCAGTGAACATAATCACTAACCATTAGAAGTTATATGGTGAATGGTATTAAGATAGCACATCCATAGTAAAACTAATCATAAACCATTAAATAAAATATGGTAGATGATATCTTAAAATATTAATCTCAATTAAATATAATAATCAACAAGGTTGTTGAATAGATGAAAATACTCTTATTAAATCATTAATGAATTCTTAATAGAAATACTCTTTTCTTTTGCAAAGAAGAATTCTTTTGGAAAAATATTAGTATAAAACCATAAATGAAATAAGATATTTTTTTCATAATAAAATGAGTGACTTTATAAAAATAATGGTGTCTTAAAATATATTATATAGTGCACTTGAAAATAGGTAAGAATTTGAGTCGTTCCTTTAAATTGACTTTGCGTATCAGGAAGAATTGAAAAGGGAACCTTGTAAAACATGTATTACCCATAAATGAAAGATACAATGGTCTGGATACATAATTTTGGAATTTATACACAGAATTTATAATAATTATATAAAAATAATTAAGAATTAAATAGGTGTATAGATTGAGAAATCATAACCCGAATGAAATTGGAGGTTCGGGAAGAAAACCCTTACCTTATGTATAAATATGTTCTACACTTGACCTTAACATCCTGGATAATAAAATGAAATCCATTAATTAATTGATTCATAACGTTATCTAAAATTATTTTATTTAATATAATTTTATTAAGTTCATTTATGGCTTTTTTGATGAGTTATAAGATACAATTTTATTGCTTGGGAGCGTTCGTTTCCTTGGTTTTCAGGATCAGTTTACTTATATATGAGTATAGAAGTTCATGTTGAATGGGTATAATTCTCAAAAATTGAATTTAAATTATATTAATTAATATACATAATATTAAATGGTTATATAATTCATTTGATTATATGGTATGAGTATGATTCATTATAAAAAAACATTAGTGATAATCATTTAGATTATTTTGGCAGTTTTTCAATCATTACGAACTAGTTTTATCGTATAATTAATATTATGTATATATAATGTTTCTAGAACATTAAATAGGTTTTAATACATATATTATAGTCTTTTTTAACCATAAAATGGTTTCATTTACAGATTTTGAGGATAAATTGAAGAATGAAAATTCATCGTCCATGAAGGTTGTAAATCAGATGATGATTTCGTTTTTAAAATAATAGAGAGAGAGAAAGGAGGTTGAGGAAGGATATTCCATTAAAAAGATATCAGTATAATATATATATGATACTATAGTTATAATTCTCATTTGTATAGATGAGGTTAAGAGATGATAATAAAATAAAATAACTTTAAAAGAAATTAAAAGGAAAAGGGAGAGGATTTTACATCTTGAATACTCCTACTTGAGAACCTCCTTAAGGGGATTGGTTTAGGTATTTTATTAATACCAAGAGCTCATGGAAATGGGTAAGGGACTTGGGAAGATTATTGGGTAGAAATTTGACAAGTCTCAAAGCTTGTAATGTGTGAGGATAAGATATGGTGAGGTTGGTATTTATAGTGGAGGAGATGGGTGATTTCTGAATATTTTATTCATTATTTTATTATTTTAGCTCAAGAATATGAATAGTTTGAGCATTATCATCAACTAAATTAAAATAGTGAAGGGAATTTATATATTATGGTTCTTACATCAGATATAACTCAATGAATAGGGTATTTAACTTTTACTGTATTTATACCGTAAATTATCATATTTTACTACTCACCAAAAATTCAAGTATTTTATAAAATTCCCAAAAATTTACCCTAACCATTTTTTGAAGTGTAGAATTCAAAAATGGACTCTATTTTATGAAAATAATTTTATATATACGATAAATTTAATTTTTAATTAAAATCATTATTTATTTGAAAAATATAGTTTTTAAAATTATAACTGATTTTATAACACTCTAAAAAATTAGATATTTTCTTATAAAATTATTATAAAATAATAAGATAACTAAATATTAATTTATGAATAAATTTTATGAATATAAATTTTATTTTAAATCATTTTATTAATTATAAAATTTTAATTAAATATTTATGACTTACTAAAATACCAACATTAAAATAATAATTTTTAAAATATTTATTTACTTATATAATGATATAATTATATCATATTTTCACTTATAAGATGCCTAAATTTTATCCATGCTTTTATAGGTGAGGTTACTATTATATTGGTCATATTACTATCCATAAGTTTAACATTACTATTCCAAAGGGTTAACTTACTATTCCTTTGGTATATGTTCTCTAATTTCTAGAAACACTTCTTATTTCATTGATTCTTCATTAGTAATGTTTTTATTGTGTTCTAAAAGTGGTTTTATGTGATTTATAATATATAAAATATTTATAATAAGGGAAAATCCATTGATAAAATTTTAGGTTGTTACATTCTCCCCTCCTACAAAAAAAATCTCCCTTGAAAGTTCCAGATTGTCACCCCATAAAAATATTTGGGTTGTTATTCATCATAATTTCCTCTGGTTCCCATGATTCCTCTTCAATTTTATTACTTTTCTAAAGTACCTTCACCAGTCGATTCATCTGATTCCTTATCACTTATTCTCTAGTGTTCATAATTCAGATAGGCTCTTCACAGTAAGATAAATCAGGTTCCAATTCTATTCCTTCAGATGTGAGGACATGTGATGGGTTTGGAATATACTTCCTCAACAAAGAGATGTGGAACACATTGTGTAATTTAGAAAGGTTAAGTGGCACAGCCAAATGATAATCCACAACTCCAATTCTCTCCAAGATTTCAAAAGGACCAATGTACTTGGGGGTTAGTTTTCCTTTCTTTCCAAATCTTATAACACCCTTACATGGAGATAATTTTAAGAAAACATGATCTCCCACTTGAAATTACAAATCCTTAATTTGATTATCAGTATAGATATTTTGCCTGCTTTGAAATACTTTGATATGGGTTTGAATAGTCTTTACCTTCATTGTTGTTTCCTCCACAATCTCTAAGCCTACAAGCTTTCTTTCACCAACTTCATCCCAACAAGTTGGTGTTCGGCATATCTTTCCATAAAATACTTTATATGGTTCCATTTGAATACTTTAATGGAAACTATTATTATAGTAAAACTCTACCATAGGTAAATAATGATCCCACATACCTTTTAAATCATGTGATCATGATCTCAACATGTCTTCTAAAGTTTGGATCGTCCTTTCTAACTGCCCGTCAGTTTGAGGGTGATAAGTAGTTCTCAAATGAAGCTCAATATCCAAGGATTTCTAAATACTTTTCTAGAATTTTTATGTAAAACATGGATTTTTATCTGACAAAATTTAGATAATTTCTCCAAGAAGTCTTAAAAATTCATTAATATAGAGTCATGTAAGGATATTCAGTGGAAAATATTCCCTTATAGCAAGAAAATGTGCAGATTTGGAAAGTCGATAAACAATCACCCATATTGCATCATTATTTCTTGTATTTTTTGGTAATATAGTGACAAAATCCATAGTGATGTCATACCATTTCCATATAGTAATATTAAAAGGTTTCATGATTCCTCTAGGATGTTATCTTTCAGCCTTCACCTATTGACAGACCAAACATCTTGATACATAATCAGTAATTTCTTACTTAATATTATCCCACCAGAAATGTTCCTTCAAATCCCTATACATCTTAGTCCTACCAGGGTTTATAGAGAAATTTTATCTATGGTTATCATCCAATAACTCCCTTTTTAGCTCAGGTATAGAGGGAACACATAGCCTCCTCCCAAATTTCATAATTCCATCCTCACACACGAAGTCTGGAAAGTTCCCATTATTCACAGCTTTAATTTTCTTTTAGATATTCTCATCATTATACTAAGAAATTTTAATCATTTCTAATAAATATGGATGGGAAACCAATTGAAAAAGTGATGAGGTTTCACCTTCCTTGGTAATTCCCATATCCATCTTTTCTAGATCCATATACTCAGGATCCTTGTTAATCCTCATTTTGTTCAGAACTCTATGATCCTTCCTAATCAATGCATCTGCTACTTTATTCGCCTTCCTTGGGTGGTAGTGTATTGAACAATCATAATCCTTGAGTAGTTTGATCCATATCATTTTCCTCATGTTTAATTATTTCTGTGAGAAGATATATTTCAAGCTCTTTTAATCTATATATATCTCACACATTTCGACATAGAGATAGTTTCTCTATATTTTCAGAGCAAAGATTATATCTGCTAACTCAAGATCATGATTTGGATAGTTCTGTTTGTGAATTTTTAATTGCCTTGATGCATAGGCAATAAATTTATCATTTTTCATAAGGAAACACTCGAGTCCTTTCTTTGATGCATTACTATAAATCACAAATTCACCATTCCCAATGGTAGAGTCAATATTGAAGCATTCATTAATATCCTATTCAATTCTTCAAAACATTCTTAACATTCTTTTTTCATAAAAAATTAACCCCTTTATGAGTAATCTTGGTTAAAGGGTTATCTAATCTGGTGAAGTTCTGAAAAAAAATCCAATAATAACCTGTTAAACCAATAAAGATATGTACCTTAGTTATGTTCATTGGTGTAGCCCATTCTTGAACTACCTTTGTCTTCATAGGATCAACTAAGATTCCATCCTTTAAGAGAATATGGGCAAGAAAAGAAACTCATTAAAGCCAAAATTCAAACTTTCTAAACTTTCCATATAATTTATTTCTTATAATAGTCTTCATAACAATCCATAAGTGATTCTCATGATCTTTGTAGATTTTGGATTGTACCAAGATATCATTGAAAAATACCACAACAAATTCATCAAGATATTCCTTAAAAACACTATTCATTAGATCCATGAAAATGAAGGGTGCATTAGTCAGTCCAAATAAAATTATTATAAATTCATAATCTCTATACCTAGTTCAAAATGTTATCTTTGTAATATATTCCTTCCACACATGCAATTGATTATATCTGGATCGAAGGTCAATCTTCGAAAAGTATTGAACTCTGTGAAGTTGATCAAATAAATCATCAATGTGAGGTAGGGGATACTTTTTCTTTATTGTAATATCATTTATTTTTCTATATTCAATACACAGCCTCATGGATCCATATTTATTCTTGACAAAGAGAATAAGGGATCCCCATGGAGAAACACTAGTGTGAATAAATCCTATATCACTCAATTCCTCTAGTTTTTTCTTTATCTCCACTAATTCCACTGTGGTCATTCTATAAGGAGTCTTTAATATAGGCCTTGAACCAGGAATTAAATCAATAGAAAACTAAATTTCTCATTCTAGAGGATGTCCAGCTAAATCCTATGGAAATACATCAACATATTCTTATAAAATAGGTACATCTTAAATTTGAAGATTTATTTCCTCACCCATATATATTTTTTATCTTCCTCCCCAAGAATTTCATTCAGTAGAGTTACTAGGGGTGTATCAAGATAATAATCAAATGATGGGGTTTCTACTCTAAAGATAATGGATTATACATCATTCTCAAAAATTGTAACTAGCTTCTTTTTTAAATAGATTTTATCATCATAATTTTAAAGTAAATCCATACCAATAATTATATCAAAGTCAGTCATAGGTATGATGATAAGGTCAACAACTAAATCACATTTATGTTTCATAAAGGGGACTGATCAATACATCTTTATTGGAATGATACTTCCCTTATGAGATTTGAATAATAACTCCTTTATTAAATTAAATTGGAAATTTCTAATTTTCTTGGAAAATTGGGTAGATATAAAAGAATGAAATGATCTAGAATCAAATAAAGCATTGGATAAGTTTGAGGAAATGATTAAAGTACCTCCCACCACATCATTAGGAACTTCAACCTTAGGAGTTGTGATGTCATAAGCTTGGCCTTTCTCCCTTGGAATTATCTAGGGAAATTTTCCTTGATGTTTAGGAAATTCATGAGCATAATGTCCCATATATATAAAATTATAGCATTGAAAATTGGTAGATTATTTCTTTACCTTACAATCATAGGCTTGGTGGCCTTTTTCTCCACACTTGCAACAGACTCCCATTCCCTTCAGAAAATTACTGGGGTGTTTCTTCCCAAAATTTATGCAAGGTAGAAAGTAAACTCTTCCCTTCTTCCCCATTTCCTTATTACCTTTTCCAGAGTGTTTAGTATCCCTCTTATTCTTTTTTTTTTACTTTGAATTCATATGACTTAGAGAATTATTTTCCTGTCATGATAGCCCATGAGACTATATCTTCATATGATGAGAAATTTTGGGAGACCAATTCCTTTTGGATGAATGGTTATAAACCATTAAAGAATTAATCAATCTTGATCCTTGGATTACCTATTTATTCCATTGAATTCCTTGTTAACCTTGTAAATTTGGCTTCATACTTCACAATGTTTTTATCCACTTTCTATCTTAGACTCAATAATTGTCTCTTCATATCCTCTCATTGTTCACGAGGAAAATAATTTTCTAGGAAAATTTCCTTAAAATCCCTTCATTCCATATTTTCGATTTATTCCTCCTACTTTTTGTTTTGAATTAGTGACCACTTTTGATCTACGTCTCCCGATAGATGATAAATATCTATGACAACCTTCTCCCTTTCGTTACTTCCCAAATAAAGAAATATCTTCTTTAAGGAACTTATCCACTACTCCGCTAAAAATGGTTTTGTGGTCCCATTGAATGGTTGAGGCTATTGTTTCATAAAGTGTTCTAACATTTCTCCTTCACGTTGTGGTTCATGAAGCTTTATACAGGTAAGGTTATTATTCATAACCTCAATCAGTTGTCTCAGTATAGTTACAATTTTCTCAGCACTAGTCGCATCTCTAATACAGACATCATTATCTTTCATAGGAGTGAAATCCCTATATGGGATACATTTGTTAATATGGTTTCCATTCCTTACACTATGCACCATTTCTAAATAATTTCATACACTATATTAGGTTATAAATCATAATTTATAATCTCAAACTAGAAAAACACTTAACATAAATCGAAATTCTATGCATAGTTATTCTCATAATCATACAGATGGTTTATTTAGGGACATGTTTACTTTTAAATCCTTAACAATGGTTTGTAAAGAAAATATGAATTATCCTAAGAATATCCCCCAAGAGTGTAAAACTAGGTGCATAGTAAAGTCCATTATCGTGTACCAGGTTACCCCGAGTCAGGCCCAGGACACCTTGTCGGAGTTATCTCTAGGTACATCTATACTAGAATCACATCCACCTGTAGTATCTAGACAGGGATGTATTACTAGGAAGATCCACATAATCTATACCTTACCAAAATTCTATGATGTTCTTCAAATATTATCCTCAATGCATATCTTAGGGTTATGTTATTTAAATCTAGTTTAAGGTTTCTATTACTAAACCTCCTCTGATACCAACTATACGGACCCCGACCCGAGTTGCCCGAAGATGGTGCCTTTATTTATTACATTAGCATATAAAAAATTAAGATGCATCTTGAAGGACTGAATAGTTTAGTAGATTTGGAAAACCTGATGCATACATAAGTTCAATAATACAGCTTGAAATGAAATACATCATAGAAAATCCTTCGTAAACTCTCTTATTCTTCAAGATTATCTTTGCATGTCATTCATAAAATTCACCTTGGCATCCTGGGGAAAAACATAATAAAGGGGTGATCTAAGATGCTCGGTAAGGGTAATTAATACAGTGGAATCATAAATATAAAGCATGGTGAATAACTAAAAATACATATACCATTAAAACATAATCTTGAGAATAAAATGGTAAGAATTAAAGCTGATTAAATAATTCCATAATAAAACAAAACCATGGAAATGATACTTACCCATGGATATTCTAGTAGTCCAATAATCACATGGAATATCAAATACTAATCTAATAATAAGGGAATGAATAATGTGGGACATCATAAATATGTCATCAAGGATTCATCCAAGACACCATACATAATCTGGTAAGATGTTAGCCCATACCCAAACTAGTTTATCTCATGAGACCTACCGATGCACTAAGGGGCTATAGCGGGCCCCACTAGACACTTACTAAATCCAATTCATTACTCATATGAAAGGGTTGAAACATAATCAACATATACATTTTTTTTGTTGGATTAGGACACTCAAGAGGGGTGAATTGAGTTCCTATAAAAATTTATGTTAAAAAAATTATTTGAAAGAATCCCCCAATTTAAAAACAAAGCAGGTTAGTTAATCAAAGTAGTAGATTTATTATATATTTACTATTTGATTAATTTCTTTAAAGATTGATTATTTCTCAGTTATAACAATATGAGATATTGATATAACTTTTGAAACCAATTTACTAAACCAAAATAGTTATAAATACTCTCCAAAATCAACTATCAAAGTGAAACATAGTTTTCTAAAATATGAGTTAAAATAGAGTAAACTAAATTTGAAAACACAATGAATTAAAAAAAGAGTTTTAGACTCAAGGTGAGACTTAGTCCTATCCACTTAGTGATCACCTACCACCAAGAAATATATATATATATATATATATATAAGGATTTGATCCACACCCTGGATTGGGGTTTACGCACCAGTATACAAATTGTCCAGGTCATAAGACCTCTACCATAGTTATACATGGGAACTAAAATATCCAGGTCACATAGGACCACTACCATAGTTATATGTGGGATATAATAGGTTTAAAACATGTTTGTGTGAGTATATCTTGTATCCTCCAGTTCAGTGCAGGAGACAGTGTGTGTTTAACAAACAGATGCACACACTATTCAAAATGTAGTAAAAATGCACACAACAGAGTAGGAAATAAATATATAGAGTTTAGAAGGCTCTTTGTGTTGTGAAATGTAGATTTGGAATCTTTGGATGTAGCATATGTGAAGTTTGAGTTCTCTTTTAGAAATAGACACTGAAACAGAGTGTCGTTGGAGCTTTGTGTTATTGTTTCTAGGAAGATGTGATTCTCCTACTTATTGTCTATTTGCTGTAAGGATTATTGAATCTTTGGTCCATAACAATCCTCATTTAGTTCACAACTAGCAGTAATGAGAGTTCTTTGTGTGCTCTTCGTCTTAGTCTAGTATCTCTTATTGTATATTCTTTTCTATTATGCTCTCCTGTTGTGAAGCTCGTGCACCAATATTTCACTTTATTTTAGGTGTCATATGTTGGCTGACAAGAATCATGTGAAGGTACCTCATACCTTATAATTTTTAATGACATAGTCATTAATGTTGTCTGCAAAAATCATTACTTAAATTAGTATCATTAAACCGCTCAAATATGACCATTAGAGATAATTTTAAATAAAAGAAAATTTAAATAGTCTTTCAGTGACTCCTTTATCGATAAGTCATTTTGTAAGTGACTCCTTCTATCAGTGAGTCCTTATTTTGGTATCAGTGACTCATTCTATCGATGATTCATTCTGTCGGTATCTTCATGCGTCGGAGACTCAATGCTTTGGTGACTCATTTTGTTTTGTCGGTGTCTCCTTTGTATTGTCAGTGAGTCATCTATCGGTGATTCAGTTTTTACTTTCGGTGAAACATTTTTTCTATCAGTGAGAAATTTTCCCTATCAGTTAGTTGTCTGTCGATGAGTCAGACTTAACAGTCGGTGAGTCATTTTTTATGTCGGTGTTAGTGACTCATACTTAGCTAGTTTTCTATTTTAACTGTCTTACAACATGAATTTCAAAAGAATGTGTTAAACATATAATGACACATATATAATCATAATTAAACATAAATAAACATGATTTAGTATATATAAACATGATTGAAGTGATTGGACATGATTTGACATGATTTTTTATTATTAAAACTATTAAAACCAGAGAGGGTCCAATAATCTCCTATGGGCCAACAATCTCCCCCTTTTTGATGATCACAAAACATAGAATTATAAAGTATAATTATTTGATGAATAATATAATCATTCCACTTACTATCTCCCATTACTGATTTTCTTAAGAAATTAAATTTCTCAAAAAAGAGATAAGGTTCAGAGGTAAAATAAATAATGTCTTATTTCCTCCCCCTTTATCTTTTCTCCCCCTTTATCTTAATGAGATGTAAAAAATAATAATAATAATTCCTTTATTTTTCTCCCCCTTTTGGGATTATAAAAAATCATATAGAGAGGAAAGAATAGAAATCAATAAAGGCATAGCACACATAGATAATTGTAAGATCAGTGAATTTCATAAACATTATAAAGTACAATATAGTGGAATAAAACAAAAATAAAGTCAATAAACCCTATAAAAAAGTGATCCAAACTACTCTTTGGGATCTAGTTTGTCATTTACATTATCATAAGGATCAGTAGTAGGTTCAGTGGAGGGAGGCTGAGAGACTGGAGGGTCTGAATGAATTCTCAAGGTATAAAGTATAATGGATTTAGGAACATAAGGGAGAGGGTAGGTTTGATTGAAGCCCGGGGTTGGATCTACTCTGTGATGGTAGTCTGGATCTAGCTCAAATCCTGAGAAACTGACATAGACTAAGTCTAAGGTGGAAAAGAGGTATTGGGAGAGGCTGAAGAGGTCAGAGGTAGTCTGAGAGGTGTAGTAGCCTGAACCAGTATGGATTTACTCTGAACATAGAGATATGGCTTCAACAGATTAATGAAATCTGTAATTATCTCCCCACTATATTACATTTCCTTTTCAAAATTGTACTTGTTCTACATAAACTTTTCAACAAGAGGTGTTAAGTCTTTCAATTTTTGAACTTGATCCTTAAAATCTAGAGTAACTAGAGGAAAATTCAGATTATCTACCAAATATTTAAAGTGGTTGGATAGCTGATTCTTGATGTAAATGCTTCTGAAATGGGAATTAATCCTCTTTGTGAGTTCTTCCTGAGTATCATATTCTTACTTGGTATAAAATTTGACCATATCATGCACATGATCATTGTTCTTTTCAATTTTTTCAAGGATTTCCAAAATAGAAGCACCAAAAAAAGATTAAAGCTCTTCTCGAATTATAAATCTAACCATTTCACTATCCAAAAATTGAGAAGGCTGAGTAGAGGCCGAAGGAACAACAGAAGATGAGGTGTGTCCCTTAAGAGATTTAATCACTTTATCCAAACATTCTTTATACTCATGGGTTAACCCATTTATGGGAGAAACTAGTTTTCTCATCTCATTCCCAAGATTGGTATTGTTTTTAACAATCCTTTCATATGTTTCAATTAATTTTGGTTTAATCTCAGCTATAACCTTCTATGAAACTTTGGATGCATCGGTCTCACTTACACCAACTGCCTAAACTGAAGCAGGATCAGCATGCATAGACTATCTCATATCTTCAATCAAAGACTTTAAAGAGTTTACCTCATCAATTGGAGTAGGTATGGACACAACTTTAGTGTTAATAGATTCCCCAACAGCTGATCATAATTCTTCTTTAAAAATCTCAAAATATTACTTAGTGGCATAGCCACTTGAAGGGATTTGATCCACTGAATCTCTTAAAATAGGCACAAAAACCTCATCATCTGAATCTTCATAGCCTAAACCAAGAGCTACATATCCAAGATTCCTTTCCCATTCAAACATAACATCATCATCTAAAGGGGTGAGAGTGTCAGGTCTCACTCTTCCAGCTTGATGCTCCCCCCATCTCGATCTCTCCTTTTATGAGTCTCCCCCCCCAACTTGAGGTTATTTTCTATCATACACTAACAATGGTGTAGAGACTAACTGAGCATCCACTGTATCAACAACTTGAACTATTTGTTCTTATTCTCTAGCATCAATTTCTACATGACCAAAAGGGTACACATTCTTTCCATGGTCCATAGGAACATTTCATTCTATGGTTTCATATTCATCATCACTAGGATGATCAGAGCCATTTTCACTTCCACTTCCTTCACCTATTTTATCATCTATATTATTTCCATCATGTTCGTCATTTTCTTCTTCTTCTTCTTCCCTGCAAGAGACACTTCCATTTTCTTCTTCTTCTCTGCCTGAGCTACTTCCATTTTCTTCTTCTTCTCTACATGAGCCACTTTCTCTTGCTATATATTATTCTTCTTTATCTTCTGAAACCTATTCAGTACCACTAGACTTGCTTTCATACTCCACACTTCCTGACACTTTTGTCTCCTCATCACCATTGTCACCAAGAGTTGGTTCATTAGAATGTAAGGGTAGAGGTGGACTAGGAGGTCCATATGATAAACCTTTTTTAGCTTCAGTGGTTTCAAGGTCACTTATATCATCAATAGAAGACCCTTGATCTCTAATAGGATTAGCAACCTCTTCCTCAGAAAAATAAAAAGGCTCAGCATCTTTTGGTCCTAGACCAGGATCCACTAAATCTCTTAACATAATAGGATGGTTCATTGGGTTTAATTTTTCATAAATATTATCCTCATCTCCAACCCATTCCTTCTTCCATGGATTTCAATGGATTTTCATACTCTTAAAACTCTCCATACTTAATAAAAAACCACTACAAGCTAAAATAGTTTCATCACCTTATTCCACACATCCTTTCACTTTCAGCATGGCTAAGATCATACTTGGGTAGAATAGGGAATTGGTCTTACAGTAGGGATTAATCATTTCACTAATATAAACTATAAGGTGTCTATATAGATTCACATTTATTCCTTTCTTTAGCAGGTACACTAGGTACACATATTGGTACTTCAAGGGTGAAAAGTCCCCTGTCCTAGGGAAAAGTTGGTGCTAAATGAATTTGAAAAAAAAGGTCTAATCTTCCCATCTAGATCAGTATAAATAGGCCTCATGTGATCCTCATTTCCAGTTATATCCTTTAGAGTTGTCTCATAGAAAAACATGTCACTTGAAGGTGGAGAAGTTACTTGGTAATCATCATACACACCTTCATGTGAAGCCTTAAGGCATTCATCCCAATGCCTAGATGAAAACTAAATTCTCTTTCCTTTAACTATGGATTTGATCCAACATACTTCACTGCCTTCAAAAAGAAACCATCATTTGTGTAGAATTCATGCACGAGCTTTGGATAGAATGGTCTTTCATTATTTGAAACCCATTCCAGCCAATCTTGAGTTTGAAATACCTTTAATAGTAAAGACTTACTCTCTAGAATCCATTCAATAAGAACTTCCTTCTCTAGAGTTACCACACAGTTTTCAAGAGCTGGATTGATAGGATTAGATCTGATCAAGTCTCCTTTTTCTTCTTAACAGGATGTGACTCGTCACTAGATCCTCCTTCAAGTGAACACTTCATCCTCGCTATTTCTGATGGTTCAGTTGAAGGTCGAAAGGTGAAAGGTTGAGGGTAAATAGAAATGGAAGAAGAGTGTAAGGGATAAAGTAAATACTGAGTAGTAAATTGGAACAGCTAAAATTTATATCATTTAGGGATTATATCTCAAATTCATGAACCGAGTTTAAAGAAATAAATGAAACAATGTCATTTTGGTTAAAACAT
Source organism: Viscum album (assembly GCA_963277665.1). NCBI lineage: Eukaryota > Viridiplantae > Streptophyta > Magnoliopsida > Santalales > Viscaceae > Viscum > Viscum album. Next base: position 792,605,294 of record OY728166.1, read on the forward strand.
AAAATAGATAAAACAATGGGTTCCATCGGTGTCAGCATGACAATATCTATATGAAACTATTGGTGTTAGTATGACTATATCGGCATGAAAATATTGGTGTCGGCATGACAGTATCAGTATGAGACTATCGGTGTCGTCATGACAGTATCAGCATGACACTATCGATGTCGGCATGAAAGATGTATCATTGTCAGCATGACATTGTTTACATGACATTGTCAATGTGACATAACTAGTTTGTTTATCCTAATAATGTGACAACTACACTTTGTTTAAACAAAGGATCATCAATATAAGGTTCTCAGAAGTTAATCATCCATAATTCAAGTTTTTGTAGTTTATTCTTCCAGAGTTTAATGGATTTTTGAATATGTCAGCAAGCTGGTTTTCAGTTCCAATAAACTCTAGTGTTATATCACTTTTTTTATAATGATCTCTCAAAAATTGATGCCTTACATCAATATAAATTGTTCTAGAATGAGAAACATGATTCTTTGAAATGTTAATAGCACTTGTATTATCACATTTTATAGGGGAATGTCTGAATTGACATCCATAGTCTAGTAAAGTGTGTTTCATCCATAAAATCTGATCACAACAACTACCAGTAGCTATGTATTCAGATTTGGCAGTAAATAATGCAATAGAATTTTTCTTCTTACTAATCCATGAAACTAGAGACTTTCCCAAAAAGTGAAAAATTCAGGAGGTTATATTTTTATCTAACTTACAACCACTAAAATTAGCATCATAATAACTCACTAAATCAAAAGTTTTTCCTCTGGGATAGAACAATACTAAGTTTGTATTATATTTGAGGTATTTGAAAATTATTTTAACAACATTTAGATGTGATTCTTTAAGGTTATCTTGAAAATAGGCACACATACGCACACTAAACATAATTTCAGGCCTATTAGTGGTTAAGTAGAGTAAACTCCCAATCATTCCTTTTTAAGTGGTTTGATCAACATATTTACCATTTTCATCAAGATCCAACTTACAGATATTACTCATTGGAGTGTCACTACTTTTTATACTATCAAATCCAACCCTTTTTTGAATATCATTAGTATATTTACTTTTATTTAAAATAATACCTTCTTTATTTTGAAAGATTTGAAATCCAAGGAAGAATTTGAGTTCCCCCATTAAACTTATTTTAAATTCACTTTCCATCATTTTTTAAAAATCAACACATAATGAATTTTTTGAATATCCAAAAATAATTTCATCTACATAAATTAAAACAACTAAAACATCTTTAGAAATTATTTTTATAAAGATATTGGGATCATCTATACCTTTTGTAAAACCTTTGGAAATAATAAAACCACTTAGTCTATCATACCAAGCTCTTGGATCTAACTTTAAACCATATAAATCTTTTGTTAATTTAAAAACATGATTTGGAAAGTGAGGGTTTGTAAAACTAGGGGGTTGTTAAAAAAAATCCTTAACTATATACCCATTTAGGAATGCACTCTTAACATCCATTTTATGTAGCTTTAAATTTAGATGTGCTACATATGCAATAAATATTCTAATGGACTTAAGTATATAAACTGGTGAAAATTTTTCCTTATATTCAATACCTCATTCTTGACTATAACCTTATGAAACCAATCTAGCTTTATTTCCTACAATATTACCAACTTCATATACTTTATTTATAAACATCTATTTAGTTCCTATGGTCAAGATGTATTTAGGTCTGTCTATAAGTTTCTAGACTTTATTTCTTTCAAACTGATTTAGTTCTTCTTGCATATCCATTACCCAAAATTCATCATTTACTTCATCATTAATTCTTTTAGGTTCAAGCTGTGACAAAAAGTCTTTATGTTCAAGCTAATTTCTAAGAGAATCTCTAGCATGTATCCATTTATCTAGGTATCCAACTATGACATATAAAGTATGGTTCTTAAGAGTTATTGTGGGTCTAGAAAAATAAGGGCTAGTGATTTCATCTTCTTCATCAAGTTCGAGTTCATCATGACTAAATTCTGGAGAATTTCTAGAACTGGAAGATTTAATAGATTACTTAACAGTAGGTTTAGATGATTTTTCATTTATGTCCATATTTGAAAAATCATCCTCAATATTTTCTAGAGAGGTCTTGGGTTCATGTGGGTATGTTTCATCAAATTTGATACGTAAAGATTCTTCCACACATTTGGTTCTTTTATTAAACACTCTATAGGCTTTAATAGAGATTGAATAACCTAGAAATGTTCCTTCATCACTTTTGGATGAAAATTTGTCAAGATTTTCTTTTGTATTAAGGATATGGACTTTGCAACCAAAAACTTTGAAGTGACTAACTTTGGGTTTTTTATTGTTCCACACTTCATAGGGGGTTATCTTAAGAATTGGTCTGATTAAGAATCTATTAATAATATAACAATATATATTGACAGGTTCTACCCAAAAATAGATAGGAAAGTCATATTCATTAATCAAAGTATGAGATATATCTTGTAAGGTTTTATTTCTTCTTTCTACAACACCATTCTGTTGGGGTGTCCTAGGAGTAGATAAGTTATTAATATAGCCATTTTGTGAGAAAACAAAGATTCAAACTCTTGGTTTTAAAACTCATGACCATGGTCACTTCTTAAGGATTTAATTCTAAGACCACTTAGGTTTTCTACTGTTCTAACATACTTGGTTAAATGAGAGAAAGATTAACTTTTGTGAGCTAAGAAAAGGGTCTAAGTATATCTAGAATAGTCATCTACAAAAACATAGACATAGTGCTTCCCATTTGGACTTGAAACTCTAGATGGTCCAAAAAAGTCCATGTGAACCAACTCAAGAGGTTGATAATTTGAAACTTGTTTCTTTGGTTTGAAAGATATTTTATGTTGTTTACCCTTTTGACAAGGATTATAGACTTTGTCATTTGGAAACTCAAGTTTGGGTAGATCCTTAACTAGTACTTTCCTAGTAATATTTCTAAGTGAATGAATATTATAATATCCGAATTTCCTATGCCAAAGCCTTTATGAAAGGCACTTAAGTAGGAAAAAATTTGAGACACTAAGGAATCTAAGTTTACAGCATAAACATTTTCATTTCTAAGAGCAGTAAATACTGACTCATTTTTAAAATTAAATACATTGCATGAATCATTTTCAAATTTAACATTAAAAACATCATCACATAACTGAGAGATACTAAGAAAATTATACTTCAATCCATCAACTAAAAGTACTTTGGAAATTAAAACTGAATTAAAGTTACCAATATAGCCAAGGCCAATGATTTTTACTTTAGTATTGTCGCCAAAAGTGACATGTACACTATCAATATTTATTAGATTATTGAATCATGAATAATATATTGTCATGTGTCTTGAACATCCATTGTCCAAGTACCATATACTTCTACAGGAGCTCTTCAAATATATTTCCTACAAAATCATATTAGACAAGAAAATATTTTTGTACCCAAATTTTTTTGGGTCCAGTAACATTAATAATAAGAGGTTTGGGAACCAACATTTGTTTCATGGGTTTCTTATACACTATTTTTAAGTATTGAAAAAATAGACTTTATTTGGGAAAGAAAAACTTAAAACAGTAGAAGATATTTCATGGTTGGAACTTGTAAAAAAATTTCCAGAACTAGGAATAAAACTAGATTTTCTAGATTTAGATACAAAATTGGTTTTGACAAAAAAAATTACCTAGTTGATATCTAATACCACTAGTTTATTTGGGTGAAACTTTTTTACCAATAATTTGAACCATGATATCTTTTCCATTGTTAAAATTTTCTAAATCCTTTTTCAATTACTCATTGGACAATATAAGCTCATTGTTTTATTTAATCAATTGATCATTCTTTTCCTTTTATATGGTTAGATAAAATTTAACAGTAGAGGTAAGAGCATGTTGTTTCTTTAAATCTTTATATTTATCTTTTAATTCATTTCATGTATCTTCAATAATTTGTAATTATTAAAACATTTATTCATTAGTCATATTTTCATAATCAATTTCATATCTAGAATAATAAGAATTATTTATAGGAGAACCAAGGGTTACCTCAGATGTGTTTTTCATGAAACACATGTTTTCCTTATCACCTTTCTCATCATGTGATGATTCTGACTCACTTGAGTTATCCTCAGAAGCACTCTATGTGGCCTTTATTTACTTCTTGTATCTTTTATCTTTGTACTAATATTTCTTCTTATATTTTAACTTAGGATAGTCAGCCTTCACATGTCCTCTTCTATTACATTCGTAAAAAAATAATTTCATTTGATTTATCATTCCTTTCCCAATCCTTTTTCTAGTTTACCTTATTATCATATTTACCTTTGTAGCTGGGATTCCTAAAGAATTTATTCCTTCTATAAAACTTCTTAAACTTTCTGGATAATTGAGTCATTTCCTCATCACTGTCATAAGGTGAATATTCACCACTTGTACTGTCATAATGAGTTTGAATCCTTTCCTTTTCTTTATTCTTGGAAGTAGTGGTTTTCAAAGCTACTAACTTTCTCTTTGGTTCATCCTACTATTCCTTGTTGACTTCTAATTATTCTTCATGCATCATCAGATTTCCTATTAGTTCCTTAACAAGAAAATTACTTATATCATAGGATTCCCTAATTGATACTGATGTTCCTCTCCATCTTTTGATTAGACATCTAAGTAGCCGCAATATTTGTTCTTTGGAACCCACGGGCTTCCCAAGAGAGATCATAGTATTGACTATCTCATTGAACCTGAGGTACATATCTGAAATGGGTTCATCATGCTTCATCTTAAAGTTATCATATTTAATAGTATAGGAATTAAATCTCATTTATTTAGCATTAGTGGTTCCTTCGTGTGAAATAGATAAGGTATCCCAAATTTTATAAGAAGATTTACATGCAGATGTTCTATTAAATTCTTAATCCCCTAAAGCACAAAATAATACATTCATGGATTTACAATTATTATTGTAATTAGTTTTTGTGGAATCACTCCATGTAGTCCTTGGAGTGTCTGGTATGTCATATTTATCTTCTATTATAGTCCAAATATCAAACCCCATGCTTTCTAAGTGCATTTTCATCTTTATTTTCCACTAGGAATAATTAGTACCATAAAAGTAGGGTGGTCTATTGGTATCAGCACCTTCCTATATATTATCCATAATAAAAGATAAAAACTAGAATTTAAGGAGATAAAAATTTAGAACTAACAGAAATTTAGAGATCTTTAAAACATAATTAAAATCACAGTTGAAAATATTTTACAAAGATTTTAAAAAACCTCTGATACCAAATGTTGTTCAGAGTAGGACACTCAAGAGGGGGGTGAATTGAGTTCCTATAAAAATTCTATTAAAAACATTATTTGAAATAATCCCCCAATTTAAAAATAAAATAGGCTAGTTCATCAAAGTAGTAAATTTATAATAGTTTGACTATTCAATTAATTTCTTAGAAGATTGATTATTTCTTAGTTACAACGATATGATATATTTATATAACTTTTGAAACCAATTTACTAAACCAAAATAGTTATAAATACTATCCAAGATCAACTATCAAAGTGAAACTTAGTTTTATGAAATATGAGTTAAAATAGAGTAAACTAAATTTGAAAACACGTAGGATTAAAACAAGAGGTTCAATCTCAAGCCAAGACTAGTGATCAATACCACCAAGAAATATATATATATATATATATATATATAAGCTTTGATCCACACCCTAGATCAGGTTTTACACAACGGTATAAAAATTGTCCAAGTCACAGGACCTCTACCATAATTCTACGTGGGAACTAAAATATCCAGGTCATACAGGACCTCTACCACAGTTCTACATGGGATATAACAGGTGTAAAAAGATTTTTTTGTGAGGATATGTTGTATCCTCCAGTTCAGTGTAGGATACAGTGTGTGTTTAATAGACATATGCACACACTACTCAAAATGTAGTAAAAATGAACACAATAGAGTATGAAATAAAGAGAAAGAGTTTAGAAGGATTTTTGTATTATGAAATGAATTTTTGGACTCTTTGGATTTAGAATATGTGAAGTTTTATTCCTCTTCTAGAAATAGACACTGAAATAGAGTGTCATTGGAGCTTTGTGTTTTAGTTTCTAGGAAGGAGGGATTCTCCTCCTTAGTTTTTTTTCTGCAATGATGAATGAAGATTTGGTGCACAAAAATCCTTCTTTAGTTAACAGCTATCATTAATGAGAGTTCTTTGTGTGTTCTTCGGCTTGGTCTAGTATTTATGCTTGTATATTCTTTTCTATTATGTGCTCCTGTTGTGTCGCTCTTGCACCAAACTTTCACTTTATTTTAGGTGTCTTGTGTTGGACGATAAGAAGCATGTGGAGGTACCTCATACCTCGTATTGTCCATTAACATAGTCATTAATGTTGTATACAAAAAGAATTAATTAAATCAGTAACATTAAAACACTCAAATATGACCATTAGAGATAATTTTAAATAAAAGAAAATTTAAACAGTATGTAGGTAACTCCTCTGTCGGTAAATCATTTTGCCAGTGACTCCTTTTATCGGTGAGTCCTCATGTTGGTATCAGTGACTCATTATATTAGTGATTCATTCTGTCGGTATCTCCATGAATCGGTGACTCAATGCATCGGTGACTCATTTTATTCTGTTGGTGAGTCATTCCTTCTATCAGTGTCTAATTTTTATTTTCAGTGAGTCATCTGTCGGTGAGTCATTTTTTACTATAGGTGAGACATTTGTTCTGTCGGTGAGACATTTTCACTGATGGTGAGTCATCTTTCGGTGAGTCGGACTTAACTATCGGTGAGTATTTTTTTTTTGTCGGTGTCAATGAATCATACTTAGACAATTTTATATTTTAACTATCTTACAACATGAATGTCAACAAAATGTTTTAAACATATTATGACACATAGATAATCATAATTAAACATAATTAAACATGATTTAGTATAGATAAACATGATTGAAATGATTGGATATGATTTTACATGATTTGTGATTATTAAAACCATTAAAACCAAAGAGGGGACAATAATATCCTATGGGCCAACAACATTCATATTGAAACTAACATATGAAATGTAAATAACTTTCCCCAATGAGTAAACATAACCACTAAACATTCGGAGTAATGTGGTGAATGGTATCATGATAGAAAATTCACAGTAAAACTAATCATAAACCATTAAATAAAATATGGTAGATGATATCATAAAATATTGATCCAAATTAAACATAAGAATCAAAAAGGGTGTTGAAATAGATGAAAATACTATTATAAAATCTTTGAGGAATTCTTGAGAGAAATACTCTTTTATTTTTCAAAGAAGAGTTCATTTGGAAAAATATTTACATAAAACCAAAAGTGAACTAATATAGTATTCACATAATAAAATGAGTTATTTTAGAAAAATAATGTTGTATTAAAATATATTATATATCTCACTTGAAAATAGGTAATAATTTTATTTGTTCCCTTAAATTGAGTATGCGTATCGAGAAAAATTGAACATAGAACCTTGTAAAACAAGTATTTCCCATAAAAAAAAGATGCACTGATATAGATACATGAGTTTGGAATGTATAAAAATAATTTATAATAATTATATAAAAATAATTAATAATTACATAGGTCTATATAGGGATAAATCATGAACCGAATGAAATTGGAGGTTCGGGAAGAAAACTCTTACCTTATGTCTGAATGTGTTCTGCACTTGACCTTAACATCCAGGATGATAAAATTAAATCCATTAATTAATTGATTTGTAACCTTATATAAATGTATTTTATTTATTATAACTTTATTAAGTTCATTTATGGAATTTTATATGATTTATGAGATACAATTTTATTGCTCTGGAGCATTCATTTCCTTAGTTTTCACGGTCAGTATACTTGTATATGAGTATGGGAGTTCATGTGGAATGGGTATAATTCTATAGAATTAAATTTATATGATATTAATTAAAATAAATAAGATTAAATGGTTATATAATTCATTTTTTTATATGGTATGAGTATGATTCATTATAAAAAACATTAGTGATAATCATTTAGATTATTTTGGCGGTTTTTCGATCATTATGAACTAGTTTTGTCATATGAATTAATATTATATATATATATTAGTTATATAACATTAAATAGGTTTTAATAAAAATATTATAGTCTATTTTAACCATAAAAATGGTTTCCTTACTAGCCTTTAAGGAGATATTGAAGAATGAAAATCCATCGTCCACGAAGGTTGTAAATCAGACGGTGATTTCATTTTTAAAATAAGAGAGAGAGAGAGAGAAAGGAGATTGAAGAAGGTTATTCCATTAACATGATATTATACCAGTATATAGATGATAATGGATTTATCATGCTCATTTGGATATAGTATTTTAGAAGATAATAATAAAATAAAATAACTTCAAAATAAATTAAAAGGAAAAGGGAGAGGATTTTACCTGTTGAATACTCCTCCTTAAGAACCTCCTCAAGGGGATTGGTCTTGGTCTTTTGTTAAGACCAAGAGCTCCTAGAAATGGTAAAGGTACTTGGGAAGAGTATTGGGTAGAAATTTTACAAGGATAAAATCTTTTAAGGTGTGAGAAGAAGAGGTGGTAAGGGGTGATATTTATAGTGGAGGAGAGGGGTGATTTTTGAATATTTTATTCGTTATTTTATTATTTTGGCTCAAGACTATGAATAGTTTGAGAATTATCATAAAATATATTAAAATAATTAAATTAAATTCAAGATTATCATTCTCACATCAGAAATGACTCAAGTAATAGTGTATTAAACTTTTAATGTATTTATACTGTAAATTATCGTATTTTACTATTCACCAAAAATTCAAGTATTTTAGAAAAAAAAACAAAAAATTCACCCTAACCATTTTTTACAGTGTTGAATTCAAAAATGGACTCCATTTTATGAAAATAATTTTCAAAATATGAGAAATTTAATTTTAAATTAAAATCATTATTTACTTGAAAAATACAGTTTTTAAAATTATAACTGATTTTATAACATTGAAAAATTATATAGGTTCTCATAAAATTATTTTGAAATCATAAGATAACTAAATATTAATTTATGAATAAATTTTATGAAGATAAATTTTATTTAAAACATTTTATTAATTATAAAATTGTAATTAAATATTTATGACTTAATAAAATACCAACATTAAAATAATCACTTTAAAATATTTATTTACTTATATAATGATATAATTATTTAATATTATCACTTATAAGATGTCTAAATTTTATTCATACTTTTATAGGTGAGGTTACTATTCTATTGGTCATATTACTATTCATAAGGGTAACATTACTATTCCAAAGGGTTAATTTACTATTCCTTCGGTATAGGTTCTCTAATTTATAGAAACATGTATTATTTCATTGATTATTCATTTATAATGTTTGTATTGTGTTCTAAAATAAGTTTTATGTGATTTATACTATATAACATATTTATAAGAATGGAAAATCCATTGATAAAATTTTGGGTTGTTACATTTTCCCATCTCTAATAGCTTCCACACTTTTCTAAATTTCCACATCATTCCTTTAAGCATCATTTATTTTATTTATAAGGGATGGTTTAGAAATCATTTGAGAAATAATTTATGATTTTCCTTACTTAATGATTATAATGTCCATCCTTTGTAGGTCTAAGAATATTGGATCCTTTTCAATTCTCATCATTGATAACAATGCAGGATCCTTAGATCATATTCCACCTTATTTGCTTTACTGGGATGGTAGTGAATTGAGTAGTCATATTCCTTGATGATCTCTAACCATCTTATCTGGCGCATATTAATCTCCTTATGTGTGGATATATATTTGAGGCTCTAATGATCAGTATATATTTCACACTTATCCTAATAGAGATAATGCTACCAGAATTTCAATGAAAAGATCACAGTTTCCAACTCCAGATCATGCATGGGATAGTTTTTATTATGAATTTTCAACCACCTTGAGATTTAGGCTATCAATTTATCATTTTTAATAAGTATATATCCTAATACCTTCTTTGAATCATCTATGTACACCACAAATAGTTCCCCACTTATCTGATGTGTGACCACTGGTGTAGCGATAAGCCTCTTTTTCAACTCTTTAAAGCAGTCTTTACATTCACTAGTCTAGAAAAACTTTTCTTCCTTTCGATTAAGCTTGGTTAGTGGGTTTGAAAATCATGATAAGTTCTTCAAAAATCATCAGTAATACTCATCTAGACCAAGGAAACTACGGATCTCAATTATAGATATTGGCCTAAGCCACTCTTTGATTGCCTTTATCTTGGAAGGTTCCACAGATATCCCTTTTCAGGTGATTAGATGCCCCAAGAATGATACTTCCTCCATCCATAACTCATATTTTATGTGCTTTGTATATAGTTTCTCCCTTCACAATTTTTTAGCATAGTATTCAAATACTCCTCGTATTCCTCCTTTCTCTTTGAGTATATCAGAATATTGTTAATAAAGACTACCAAAAATTGGTCAAGGTAGTATCTAAATAATCTATTCATTAAGTCCATGAAAATTGTTGAAGCATTAGTAAGTATTAAGGGAATCACTATGAACTCATAGTTTCTATACCTTTTTCGAAAGGTAGTCTTTGGAATATCTTCCTTCCTCACCTTTAATTGATGATATCCCGACTGAAGGTCCACCTTATAGAAATAAATGGCCCCACATAGCTGATCAAACAAGTTATCTATCTGTGGAAATGGATACTTATTCTTTATCATGATTTTTTTAGCTCATGATAATAAATTTAGAGACACATTGATCCATCCTTATTCTTGATGAGGAGGATTAGCACACCCCATGGTGAAGTACTCAGGAATATAAAACCCTTATTGATATTCTCCTGTAATTGCTTCTTTAGTTCTTCCAAATCAATGGTGGCCATTATATAAGGAGTCTTTGATATTGGAAAAGATCCAGGAATAAGTTCAATTAAGAATTCAACCTCTCAATCAGGATAAAGACCATGAAATTCTTCATGGAATACATCAATGTAATCCCTCATGATGGGAATATATTAGAGCATGATTCTCTCATTTGTCTCAGCATTTGAGCCAGATATGCTTACTTATAAGGAAAAAATATCTATAATTGATATAATGATTCTAAAGGAGATTCATCTTCCTCCATACACTTGTATATAATTGGAGGATACTTCAAGATATGAATAGTGATCTCCATTTCCCAATAGTTTATGTTGGAATTATATAAATATAGCCAATCCATGCACAATATAGCATCAAACTATACCAAAGGAAGTACGAAAATATTTGTTGGGATGTTCAGTCCACAAACATTAACTAGGGATGAGTTATATACTTTGGATTTAATAATTTCCCCATTTTTTGTTCTCACAGATAACTCAACCTTCAAATTTTGTGGTAGTGATTGAAATAGTTATACTAAACTTACAAGATATGAAAGAATGTGTAGAGCTAGAATCAAATAGTTTGTTCACTATTCTTGAATGAATAACTAGCATACATATCACCACATCATTGTCGGGATCCACATCAACAGTAGTGATTGCATATGCCCTTACTTGATTCCTTGGAGGTTTTTGTTGTTGATTGCCTCCAACAAACATTGGCTTAAGGAAATGAATTCCATGATTTCCATGTTCCTTATAGTTAAAACACTACACTATAGGCTGAGTATTGATCTGAACCTTCTTTTCTTATTCTGCATTATTGGGATTCTTCATATCCCTTTGAAATTTATTAGCCATATACCCTTCTTTTCCACATTTTAATCATCTCTTAGTTCCCTTTAATTAGTTTCCAGGATGCTTCTTCTAACACTTTTGAAACGTGGGATGTTTGGTCTTCTTTCCATCATAGGATTTATCTATTGGTCCACCCATATTAAACTCCATTTTTCTCTTTTTTTCACCGAGCCCCTAAGACCACTGAGAGTCTCTGATCTACATTTCAACCTTAAGGGAACAATAGACAATATTCTCATAACTATCAAAGTCTTTAATCGCTAATTATTTTCATAGACACAACTTTAATTTACTAAAGAAGCATTTCACCTTGCTTTTGGTTTTCATGAAAAAGACAGAGGTGTATCTTGTAAGACTTGTGAATTTTTCCTCATACGCCCCAATAAACTCATCTTCCTTATACATTAGTCTGATGAATTCCCATTAAATATTGATATGGAGGGTTTGGGGAAAATATTTATTGAAAAATATTTTCTTGAATTCCTCCCAATCCATGGAATCAATTTCCTCTTTGGACTTTGTTTTCTTGATCAGTTTCTGCCACTGATCAGCTTCCCCATCAAAACGATATAACGCCAACACAAATTTCTATTCTTCTAAGCACTAGAGGTCATAGAATATATTCTCAATGGATTTAATCCCTTTTTCTATGAGGAGGGTATCATAATATCCACTAAACATTGGAGGCCTTTGCTACATGAAGTATTCGATGGAAACTTTCTCTTTTTTAGGAGAAGGAGGGAATTCTGCATGATTCAAGTTATTATTCATAACCTAAGGTAGATGATAAAGTACTGTCATAAAGTTTTGAGCACTCATTCCCAACATATTTAGCATATCATTATGGAAATCGTCACATTGCCTATCATATTGATTTTTCGCATCGTTCCTTCTATTTTCAGCCATTTACTAAGAAAATAATGTACAATTAGAGGAATTGAATACTTATCTAATAATCATATAAAAAGAAAACATTGAACATAGAAGGATAAAATTATAGAGGAAAAGTATATACTAACTTGTGATACCCTAATATTCAATCTAGGTTATCCATAGTGATAGAATTACCCCTAGGGTTCTTACTAAAGTATTCTAATCCTAATATCCAAAAATATAACTAGACCTTTATCTAATAACAACTATATAATCCCTATCCTTTTTCAAATATTTTTACATTATTTTGAGAAAAATTAAACATCAAATTACAAGATAGGGATCATAAAGTCTGGTGTCTTGGAAGATTAGGTACATAATTAAACATCATGAAACCAAAATAAAAACGTCTTTTATTTAATCTTCATAATTAGATCCTAACTCCAATTGAACCCTTATATCTATATAGGATAACCTGGGGAATACATGAACAAAAGGGATGATCTAAAAATCCTAGTAAGGGAATAAGCATAGGAATAACACATAGCACATGGGTTAGAAAGCATAACATGATGACATAAAAGCCATGGAACATGAATAAAAATAAGGAATAAAAACATGTATAACAAGGAAACATATAATCATGGAATCATAGGAATGTGTAAAAAATGTATAACATTATATAAACATGAGTCAAGGTTAACTTCCAAAACATGGTGGACAAAGTCCCATAAAGTAATCAGGTTCACTCCATGTCCCAACATGACGTCTCATGAGACTTAACATTACCCAATGAATTAGAGCACTATCTGGGTACACCCATCATAACATGTTTGTGAATATGCGTATCACATGAAGAAAAATACATAAGTAATCAAACATAACATATGGGTTACCCATGGAAATAAATGGGTATCGTAATCATGTCTTAAGGCATTACAAATGGGTGTATCATAAAAGTGTCCATGAAAGAATGGATTTAGAACATGCATGGACATTAATAAAGGAAAATAGGAATATATAATGATAAATTGTGTCCAAATGAATTGAAAACATTTTAAAATAGTGTTTAGGAAACTTTAGAAATTATCCACTTTAGTGCAGTTTTATGGAAAAATATTAAAGAGTCTTTAAAATGGAAAAGGCATAATTGTTTGCAAAAAAATAGAAATGAACCATGATATTTTTTTTTGAAAATTTGAGTGATTTTATAAAATAATGTTAGATTAAACAATATTATGGATAGAACATGAGAATGGGTAAGAAATAGGTAAATCCCCTTTAATCGGGTTTCCTTATTAGAAATATTTGAGAAGGAAACCTTTTTAGAACATGTATTTACCCATAAAAGAAGAATAATATGATATGGATACCTGATTTTAGAACATATACATAGAATTTATAATAATTAAAAATAATAATCATTACATTGGAGTAAAGAGAGAGAAATATTAACTCTAAGGGAAAATGGAGGTTCGGGTAGAATCCCTTACCTTATGTCCGAAACAGTTCTCCACTTGATCTTAATATCCTGGATAATCAGATTAAATCCATTAATTTATTAATTAATTAATAACATTTTATACATGTATTTGATTTATTATAATTTTATTAATTTCATTTAAGTCCTTTTTGATGGGTTATGATATTCAATTTCATTGTTTGGGAGCGTTGGTTTCCTTGGTTTTCATGTACAGAAAATCATGTAAAATGAGAATGGTTTTCCAGAATTGAAGTTATATGTTATTAATGAGAATCCATAAGATTAAATTTTTATATAATTTATTTTATAATTTTTTGTGAGGATGAATCATTATACATAATGTTAGTGATAATCGTTTAGATTATTTTGGTGGTTTTTCAATCATCACAAACTAGTTTTGTTTTATCAATTAATATCATGTATATATAATGGTTAAAAAACATTAAATAGGATTTAATAAATATATTATAATCTTTTTTAAACATAAAAATGATTTTATGATAAGTCTTGAAGGAGGTAATGGAAATTGAAAACTTTATCGTCCTTGAATGTGATAAATTAACACATCATTGATGATGTTTTCATTTTTAGTACAAAAGGAGAGGGGAAGAGAAATTATGATGAATTATTAAATTAGCATAATAAAACTATATTATATTTAAGTTAATGTATTTATCATACTATTTGGATGAGGGGAGTTGAGGGGACAATAATAAAAGAAAATAACTTGAAAGGAAATTAAAAAGAAAAGAGAGAGGATTTTACCTCTTGAATCATTCTTCTTGAGAACCTCCTTAGGGGGATTGGTTTTGATATTTTATTGAGACCAAAGGATTCTGGAAGTGGGGGAGGGGCTTGGGAATATATTTTAGTATAATTTTTACAAGTCTCAAATCTTTAGAGGCATGATGAGAAGAGGTGGTGAGGGTGGTATTTATAGTGGAGAAGAGGGGTGTTTTCTCATTATTTTATTCATTAGTTTATTATTTTGGCTCAAGATAATGAATAGTTTGTGCGTGATCACTAAATATATTAAAATAATTAATTTTATTTCGGGATTTTGGTGCTTACATCATCCATGAATCAAGTAATAGTGTTTTTAATTTATAATGTATATATACCGTAAATTAGCGTATTTTACTATTCACCAAAAATTCAAGTATTTTAGAAAAATACAAAAAATTAACCCTAACCATTTTTTGATGTGTATAATTAAAAAATGAAATCTATTTTATGAAAAAAAAATTATAATTGTGATAAATTTAATTTTTAATTAAAAACATCATTTACTTAGAAAATACCAATTTTAAAATTATAACTAATTTTACAACACTTTAAAAAATTAATTAAGGTATCATAAAATTATCTTATAATAATAATAAAACAAAATACTAATTCATGAATATATTCTATGAAAATAAATTTTCTTTTAAATAATTATAATAATGATAAAATTATAAATAAACAATTATGTTTCACAAAAATATCAATATTTAATTAAACATTTATTTAATTATACTATGATATAATTATATAATATTTTAATTTATAATATGGATAAGTTTTATATATACTTTTTTTTGTGAGGTTACTATTCTATTGTCTATTTTACTATTCATAAGGGTCACATTACTATTCCAAAGGTAAAGTTACTATTCTATTGGTATATGTTTCTTAACTTATAGAAATACCTCTTATTTCATTCAATCCTCATTTATAATGTTTTCATTGTGTTATATATTTTATTTTTATGTTATTTATACTATATAACATAGTTATAAGAATATAATTTTCATTGAT
Organism: Viscum album; assembly: GCA_963277665.1. Lineage (NCBI taxonomy): Eukaryota > Viridiplantae > Streptophyta > Magnoliopsida > Santalales > Viscaceae > Viscum > Viscum album. The sequence continues at coordinate 792,621,229 of OY728166.1, forward strand.
AAAATTTTGGGTCATTACATTAGTCCCTTGGTAAACTCGTTTTTCTCTTAATCGCTGTAATTAATTTTAAATATTTTCACTGATTTTTTGGTAAAAAATTAATTTGATATTATTATATATTATAAATTTATTATTATTATAAATATTCAATCTTTTTTTATAAATTATAATCATATAATTGGCATAAATTTATTTAAAATAATCTTATAGGGACGAAACAATGGGTTTTTAAAGTGAAAATGTTCAAATGTTTGAAATGTTTTTATATCCAATTTCAATGTAAAATTGATTCAAATGAACTAAATTGAATTAATGGATATATAATTGATCTAAATATACTTTAAAACTAATTTAAAATATAATTTAACTATATAAATAAATTAGGTAAAGATACAGTTTTCAATTAAAATTCAGTGTTTTCACTATTCATCAAAAAAATGATACTTCTCAGAAAAATACCAAAATTTCACCCAAAGTAAATTTTGATATTCTGATTTCAAAAATAAAGTTTATTTTTTCAAATAAATATTTTAAAATTGTCAGATATTATTTTTAAAACAAGTTTGGCATTAAAAGGTGGTAAAATTTCCTTTTAGAATAATACATCTTTTTATACCTAAAACTGGATTTGTTCTTATTTTATGCCTATAAAATTATTGGATGAATGTCAAAACCTTTGGTTGAATTTATAATATATAAATTTTATTAATATTTCTCATTAATAGTGATTAATTTGGTTTATTAAGATAAACTGCCTTAGTGGGTATAAAAATAGTTTTTTCATAAAAACACTTCCTTTATATTCAATTGGTTTTTATTTTTATTTAAAATTAATTGATAACCAAATAATTCATTTTATAAATTTTTTTAAATCATAGTTTCATAATTTAGTTAATCATATTCATATATTTAATTCCAATAGATAGGTGATGAAAGTTGCATTGATGTGGATAATTAGTGACTTCCCGGCATACGACATGTAATATGGCTGGAGTACACATGGTCCAAAATAATGTTCGTATTGTATGAGGGGCAGAAAAGCGTTTATGCTCGTTAATGGAAAAAAACTTTGTTTCTTTGACTGTCATCGCAGATTCCTTCCAACGAATCATCCTTTTTGGAAAAACAAATATCATTTCAGAAAAGGCACAATTGAAAAAGATGGACCTCCAACAATGATCTCGGGTACAGAGTTAAAATTAGTTATCTCTTCATTACCTCCAATCACATTTGGACCAATAATAAACCAACAGAAAATTGATGGCTTTGGAAAAGAGCACAATTGGATAAAATGAATCATTTTTTGGGATTTGTCATATTGGTCTGATTTGTTGGTCTGTCACATGATAGATGTCATGAATATTGATAAAAACTATTTTGATAATTTTTTCATACAGTTATGGATACACCAGGTAAGACCAAAGATAATGTAAAGGCATGATTAGATCTTGCCCAAATTTTCAAGCAACCAGAACTATAACTATTTGGAAATGTTATATCACGGAAGTTAATGAAGCCAAAAGCAGCTTATACACTATCCAAAGAGACTCACTTAATATATTTTCAGTGGATTATATATTTGATACTTCCAAATGGTTATGCTTCCAATTTGGGCAGATGTGTCAGAAATGGACATATTACCAGATTGAAAAGCCATGGCTGTCACGTTATAATGGAAATAATTCTTCTGATTTGATTGAGAGGCTTGTTGAATTATATGATTTGGTATGCGCTAAAAGAGATATAATATTTTTTCTGAGACATTTGTATTGTGACAACTGACTAAGATGCAATAAGAAGACTACAAGAAGACGTTGTTTTAATTTTATGTAAACTGGAAAAAATATTCCCGCCAGTTTTGTTTGACTCAATGGAACATTTGATATTACATTTACCGCATGAAGTAAAATGTGGAGGTCTGGTACAGTTCAGATGGATGTACCCATTCGAGATATGCATGTAGAAATTGAAGAAAAATGTATGTAACAAAGCATCGGTTGAAGGATCAATTACAAAAACGTATTTACAAGAGGAAATTTCTTCATTCTGATCTCATTACTTTCAATCTAAATACCCCTCAAAACACAACCGCATGGGTCATAATGAGGGAAATTTTGATGATGACATGAGAAATCAATTATCAGTTTTCAATTAGCCCGAACCTGGCTTCGGTGGAGTTCATGAACAATGGATTTTAGATGATGAATATCATAGATCTCATATATATGTTCTTCTTAACTATGAAGAAATGTCACCAGTTGTACTGTAATTGCTCCTATCACTTATTCTATAATTTTAGTTACAGTAAATTAATCTTATTTTATTTTTAGGTTATATGATAATCATATCAAGAATCAATTTCCACAAATTATAGCAGCTGCCCTAAAAGAACATCGGCAAAATAATTTTACCTACTGGTTTCAAAAACTGGTAATGTAGATTCTTTTTGGTTTAATATATAAAATCAATTTATTACTTTTAATAGTGATAATTGTTTTAAAAAAAATTATGTATTCGTACATGATGATAAGATCGATAATCGATTGTGTATATTGAGTAACCCACCATCCAAAATGGTTAAATATTATAATGTATATATGGTGAATGGTTATCGCTTGCATAAACGTGCATATGGGGAATCAAAAAACAATTAATAGTGATGTTTTCTTGAAGGGATCACATCATAGAGAGAATGAATTTTACTTTTATGGAATTCTTAAAGAAATTTAACTGTGTTATCTAGGACATAATTACGTAACAATGTTTAAATGTCAATGGATACATACTGAGAGAGGCTTGAATGTTCATTAGACTCATGGAATCATTGATATTAAATATAAAAGTCTTCTTATAGTAAATGAACCATTTTTATTGTCTCATAAATCACATAAAATTTATTATGAAAAATATTGTTCTACTTCTAGAGAGTTGGGTGATTGGTGGAGCATAATAAAAATTAAATCTCGAGAAAATAATTTTACTCAAAGTGAATTTGGTTCCATTGAAGTGTAAGGAAATTAAATTTTTCAAGAGACTACTCTAAATCCATCTATTTCACAAAGAGACATGAAAATCGATAATGACACCCCACAATTAAGGGTTGATGGTGACGATAATGTTAATGATGTTACAAATGAATTTGAAATGATAAGATATGATCAAACTGAAACTAATATGGAAATTGATGATGTTGAGAAGGAAGATAAAGACATTGACATTTACAGCTATGAAGATGATGATGAAGATGGACATTGACACAGTTTAATGTCGATTATAATCAAATATAATTTATATCTACATATAATAGTTGTTTTCAACTATTTGCTGACAATAATCAATTTGTGTTTCAGATGGACCTGGATCTATATCATCTATTGTAGGAGGCTAATCTACCTTTAGATGGGTAGGATATTTATTCATCTAACCCTCGGGTTGTTGGCACTTCAGGGAGCACTCGGAGGGGGAGTGGTTTTTCCCGACTGATGATTCCCAACCCTATCCATGAGTAACGTCCATGCCTTAGGTTTGATCCACACACGCAGAGGTATGTTTAGCTGTGTATTTTAGTAATTTTTTATTATTTTATTTATATTTTAATTGTTTGATTATTTTTTATTTTTTTTCATAGCTTTACACATATAGTTGTTAGATAGGGAGGCGCTATATTGTGCAATTATTTTTTTGAGGCATGGGTCTCATGGGATCATATTCCCAATGATATTCAACATTGAATGTTTGATCATTGGATGGTACATAAATAAATAATATTTATTTTGAAATAAATTTATTTAATAGCTTGATATTAAAAATTATATGTAGGTTTTATGGTATCCCATCAATGATAGTATGTATAGTGTTATCTAGAAGGCATAGTAGGGGGTTACACGTTTGCATTACAGTCATTTTTTGCACAATTTGAGAAAAAGTGAAATGAAGAAAGAAGGAAGGATATGGTTTGATGATTCATGTTGCATCCACCGACCAGATTACATTTCATCTCAGGTTTGGGATGGATTATGTACACACTGGTTGAGTAGGAAGTTTCATTGTAGATCATTGGTAGGTTGCCACAATCGAGGGAGACAGGAGGTGACACATCAAGCTGGTAGTCATACATTTAGTACACATAGAGAGCATATAGTAAGTAATTTTTTTAAATATTTTATATAACTTTAAATGTAAACAGTTTATTTTATATTCATATAGACAGTTGAAAAACCTGATATTATGTAGTTAGATTTTTATAGGTGGATGTACAATGATCTGACCACTAGAGAGATTAGAGGTGCTCTCCAACGTTAGATTGTGGTCAGTATAATTTATTTTTGAGTTTTAAATTTTACTACAAATAATATTTTAACAATTTTAATTTTAAATTTCAATTGAAGGAGTCATGTGAGGCTATGATGTCTCAGCCACAGGCTGAGATTTAGAACAAGATTGATGCTCAGACCAGTGCCCACCCATTTGATGAGTCAGCAAGGATTCAGGTGACCTAGTATGCCTTCGAGAAAGGACGAGTTGTTGGTATCAGCTCTAGATTGATGCATGAGAGTTTTTATGGCACCATTGTGATGTCGTCATCTAGCTCAAGAGGATCTTGTGGAGAGACATCATCATTTGCTGCACAATATCAGGAGGATCTGGAAGTTCAGAGTGAGTTTATAGAGAGTATGCGTAGAGATCATCAGGATATGATTCAATGGAATCGGTAGTAGCAAGAAGAGCACCGACGACAGCAGCAGCAGTAGGAGGATGAGATGAGTCGATAGCAGCAGCAGCAGATGGAGTACATGTGACGCCTGACTTAGAGTTTTGGGATGGAGTTCTCTCCACTATCTCCTCTAGCTCCTCCAGACAACCCTCCCTGCTAGTGATTTAGTTTAGTTTTTATGAAAAAACATTTTCATGTAATTGTTTTTTGTAATATTAACTATTTAAAGTTTTAAATAGTATTTTTTTATATTATTACGAATATTACATTTTTTAGTATTTATTTTATTTTTTTATATTTTTGTGAATCTTGAGATTTTTAAAATATTACTAATATTAATATTATTATTTAATGAATATTAAAAATATTATTATTTAATGAATATTAAAAATATTATTATTATTATTTTATAATTTGATAATTTAATTTATGTTGCTAATATTAGTATTATTATTTCATTTATATTAGTTTTATATTATTATTATTTTTATTGAGTTTTATTATAAATATTACATTTTTTAGTATTCATTTTATTTTTTAATATTTTGCTAATCTTGAGGTTTTAAATATATTACTAATATTAATAAAATTATGTAATGAATATTAAAAATAATATTATTATTATTTTATTTTATAACTTGATAATTTAATTTATGTTTCTAATAATATTATTATTATTTCTTTTATATTAGTATTATTTTTATTTTATTGAATTTTTTTATGTTTTTCAAGTATTTGTGACGAGTCTCGTCGTAATAACTTTCATATTTGCGATGGGTCCCATCACAAATAGTCCAAATAAAAGAAGTTATTGTGATGGGACCCGTCGCAAATAGTTTTTAAATAATCAGGATACTATTACGACAGGGAATGGCCCGTCGTAGTAGGGTTTTTTTTAAATGGAAAAACTATTTGCGATAGGGGTATGAACTGTCGCAAATACCACATTTTCCAGTAGTGTAAAACTCAGTATTGTGTGTAACGTAATCTATCCAAGGAACTTGGAATTGTGTGTAACACAACCCAAACATAGTGTTAAGTGTACCAAAATCTAGTCTAGGTGTTGCGTGTAGTGAAATCTAATCTTGGTGTCATGTATAAAGAAAGATTAACATAGTGTAGAATGCAATGTAAGCTATCAAATAATTTTAATTTATTTGGAAAAAAATCATAAAAACTCAAGGTGTTACATTTTACCCCCCTTAAATTGAATTTCACCCTCAAAATTCTTATGGGTTATCAAAGGTTTAATATTTTAAAGTTCCTTTCATAAGAACCCACATCGTAAAAATGAATAATGAAACTTCCCTTAAAAAGGGGATGTTGGAAACATCACGGTTACCCAAAGTAACTCATAACTAGGTTTCCACATAGGATAACATAGGTGGAAGGTGAAGATGTTGACATGGAAGAAAATTATAAATAATTATAGATCATGATTGAAGTCATTGATCACAAGAAATTGAATGATCAATGGAAAGTTAAGTGCCTAAAAACCATAAATTTGTGATGATTTATAAGACCATTGGTTCAACAAAAATGATGGCATTAGGATAAATATTTTTCAATATCCACTTCCTAGAGTTGAGGAATTCTTTTACCATCTAAAAATATAAGGAAATGTACTTACTTGATTTCATTACCTTTTGTATGCACAATCTCACCCTTTGGTTGTGCCTTGCTCAATTTTTACTTCATCTCTTACTCCAAAAATGAAGGTGAATTGGTTATGTTTAAACACTAATGGGTTATAAGATCCATAAGTATAACACTAATTCATTCCATCTATCATTAGTTATCATCATAGTAAAATGGTTATCACGGGTTATCCAATATGCATAAATACTCATATAGTGAGATAATACTTTAATCTCTAAAACCTAATCTGAATTTTAGATTAAACCATTCCATAAATTTTTAACCTTGTAACCCTTGTAAAATTTGAAAATCCAAAACATTATAAAAAAGGTCACTAAATTTCTCAAAATCAACTTAACCTTGATCCCTCATATATTATAAAGTAACTCTTAGTTGCCACATGCCAAACACGTGAATACTGTCATCATGTATTCTCTTGAAACATGGTAATAACCTAAATTACCATAAAACCATATTGAAAACATACATACTTATTCATTCCTTACATAGAACACAGGTTATTGGATATAATCTTTGAATCCAAAAATGCTCTAAACTTCATCAATGATAGCATAAACCACTTTTTCAACAAATCTTTTATCAGTTTTGAGGTCATAAACACTATCCAATTTACACCATCTATATCATCATATCTTTATCCATACTAAATATCATTTTATAGTCCTCAAGAACATGTTAAGGGTTACCTTCCCTTAATTTAACCTTTACATTAAATCACTTTTCTAGGTCATCAGTATCATTTAACATATTCTTAAAAAACCTTAAAGAAAAACTTTTACAAAAAAATCCTTATATACTTCATGATTCATATAACATAATCCTTGAATTCAAATACATTAATACTTTGATCATTCCACCTCTTCCATAATCCATTAACTAAGCTTCATTATCTTATTCCATAATACTTCTTTCCAAAAATATGAAATACAAATCATTTCTACTCAATTTAATCATGGTTATAAACAATATTATTAGAAAAGAACATACCTTTCATATGTCACTTGTGGTCTCTTCATCATCAGCAGCAAGACCATTACTCTTACGAAATTTCATATTTCCTTCATGATATTTTCCTTTAAGACATTGATTTTCATAATTCCCATTATTTCCACATTTAAATCATTATCAATGATACCTTATGGAGGCCATTATTATATCCATTGCATTAACTAAAATTTTCATTTTCCCTTTGCAGTTTATTTCTTTGTGTCATTTTCCACAATAAAAACATATTTTTGTTCCTTTAAGACATCCACTTGTAGTATCTAGACAAAGATTTAATTTCTTGGAAATCACTCTATCAATCCTTTACCGAAATTTTAGGACATTTTATTAAACTTTGACTCATCATTAGACTTATCCTTAAAGACATCCCTAGACATATCCTTAGAAATATCCCTAGGGGTATCACTAAATTTTTCTCACACTAGTCTCCAAATGCTTACTAAAGATTCCCTTTAATACCAACTATAGTGAACCAGTCTTAACATACAAGTATATTACATCATTTTAGATGAATATTCATAATATTACAAAATTACATGCTCGGAGACCATAATAGTTTATTTTATTTGGAAACTTGGAACGCATTATTCTAAATTGGTGAATTATATTCAACATATCCCATAAAGATTTTTCCCTTTAGTACTCATACTTAAGACCTTTCTTCATAACTTAAGGAAAGGGAACATAAGAAAGGGTCATCTCAGATGCTCAGTAAGGGTAAAAATAAGGGAGATATATAAGAATAACATGAACATCAGGGTATGATAACATTATCGTAACATTTGAAGATCATACCCTGCATATCAATAATCATATACATGATTCATGGCAAAATATTGGCAGATCATAAGACATGAATCATAAATTAATCAAAAGAGAATAATTCATGTGATCATAACATAGGTATAAGACATGGAATTTTGGAAGACACATAAACATACACTACTACAAAATAGGCGTTTAATAGCACTAAAAATGGCTTTTATCAGTGCTAGAGATGCACTAACAACTGAAGTGAGATTAAAAGTCTTAGACTTTTATCAGCGCTAAAAAATCACTGATAAAGGGGCACACTATAGTGTGTTGTAACAGCGCACTACAACACCAGTGCGGTGTGTTATAACAGCACCCCATAGCACCAAAAACACCATAAAATTAGAAAAATCAAGTATGAATACATAATTTAAATGAAATAAAATTTACAACACAAATATAAGAAAAAACACTATATTATAGACATTTCAAACATTGGTTTATACAATTGCATACGTAAAAATTACTATATACATTCAATAACAGTAGTCTTACTTTGTCTTTTGATCTTAACCCCTACTCAAGAAAAAAACACACCTGTACAAGAAAACAATTCTTATGTTAGTAATAATATAAAGAATTAAATTAATATAAAGTGTTAATTTTAGACTAAACTTTGAGTCATACCAGGAACATTGTGTATCGGATTGAGTTGCGGTTGATTCTTACACATCGCACAATTTCATTTTCGTCTTCAAGAATTATCACTATAAAAATTAACTAAATAAGTATAAGATAAAAATGATAATGAAATTAATTAAGTAATATTAGATAGAATAATGAGAAAATAATCTAGGCTCGTTTTCTCGGTTTTGGCGATGTGATGCGCGTTTTAAACTAAAATGACACTTATTTATTGAAAAGACACACTTGGAGTCATGTCGGTCACATTGTGTGTCGGATTGATGTGGGGATGATTCTTACATGTCTCAAATGACTTATGGATTGTTTTTCTAAAGTATCAAAATAATCCGAATGTGTTTGCTCGATTTTAAGTACCTTGCTTGTCTTTTTTACTAAAATGTCATTTTAAACTAGAAACTTGCAATTTGACTCATACCGGTCACATCATGTGTTAGTTTGACGTGATACCGATTCCTACACATCAAAAATTACTTATGAATTGTTTTACTAAATTATCAAGGAAATCCGGGTGTGTTCGCTTGGTTTTCAGTGATTGGCACTTTTTGAACTAAAATGTCAATTTTAAACTAATATCGGACACATTGAATCATACCAGGCACATCGTGTATCAAATTTAGGTGTGTATGATTTCTACACATCAAAAATCACTTATGGATCATTTTACTAAATTATCAAAACAATCAAAATGCATTTACTCGATTTTAAGTAGGTCAGTTGTCCTTTTTACTAAAATTGATGTCAATTTTAAATAAAAAGATACACTTGGAGTCATACCAGTCACACTATGCACTGTATTGAGGTGAGAATGATTAATACATTTCAAAAATGACTTATGGATCATTTTACTAAATTATAAACACAATATAAATGTGTTTTTTTAGTAGGTCATTTGTCTTGTTTACTGAAATTGATGTTAATTTTAAATAAAAAGACGCACTTGGAGTCATATCATTCCATTCATGTCTATCTCATGAGAAAGTATGAAGAATAAATTAATGTTTATGAAAAAAAACCAAGAAGATCTTGGAAGAAAAATGTTTATAAATCAAATACCTATTACAAGGGAAGAGATAAAACATTCTCCAAATCCATGAGGAGAAGTTTTTTATCTAAAGATAATAAAGATGATGAAAGTGAAGTTGAATCTGTAAAATTCACTGAAGTTGTTGTAGAAAATGTGTTTATTGTAAAAGTAAATAATGAAGATTTTGAAATCAGTATTTCTAAATAAGAGACTCAATTAGAATTTCCTCTAAAAAGAGAGTTGAAATAATTTATTTTAAAGACTGTAAGACTTGAAAGAGAAATAAAGAATTTGGAAAGGGAATGTTCAATAAAAAATTGTGAATAATTTTTTCTTAAAAAGAAATCTAAGTTGTTATAAGATATTTATCATTTGAAGAAATATATTGAAAAAGAAAAGAATTGGAATGAACAAATTAAAGTTAATATAAAATTGAATGGGGATGAATAAAACTTATTTAACAAAATTTATCTAAATGTGTGTAGGGATATGAAATTTTCAAAAACTATATTTCCAAAATTAGAAATATTTATGGGATTTGTAGACTAGATAAAGATCAAAAAAAATATCTTAAAAGGTTTAAATTAAAAATTAAGATGTTCATAAGAAGAAGAAATTTGAAAAAAAATGTATGTAGATAAAACCAAAAAAGTTAAAAATTAAGATGTTTTTAAAATGTAAAATTCTGAATAAGATATTTCTAATATTACTTATTCTATTAAAGTTGGGAAGAAATTTTAATTGAATAAGAAGATTTAGAGTGATAATAGAAAGTTGGGGATCAACAAAATTCTTTTGTGGAAGCTAAGAATTTTTTTGAAAAAAAAGTTTACAACTCAAGATAGTATGGAAGTTATAGAGGAAAATATTATTTCTATGGTTACTGCTAGTATTGTGGTGGATTTAGACATATAGAAAATATGTGTTGGTTAAATCAAAAACACTATAGTCGTCCCATGAGTAATAGGAAGGAAAGTTTTTGGGGGAGTCAATCTTCTCAAATAAGGAACTCTGAGAAAGTTGTTTTGAAAACTGAAAATCGATTCCAACCTTTGGAAACTATTTTTAAAATATGTGAACATCCTAGACATATTTCTAAAGTATTTATTCTCTTTTTACTACTATATTAATATCTTTATAACAATTATCAAAAGATGGTTGTGAAAGAAGATAAATGGAAAAAGGCTCTTGTTATAGAAACTGCACTCAAATCTACAAAAGGAGAACGAACCTAGATTTTGGATAGTGGTTGATCCTCATATATTATAGGATATTTGAATATTTAAAATAATTTGAAAGACTTTAAACAAGGAATAGTAAAATTTGGCAATGATGAATCACTCAAAATCAAAGGTATTGGATCTTCCATTATTGGGGAAGAAAAACTAAAATCCAAAAGGTCCTTATTTATTGATGTGTTGAAACACCACTTATTTAGTATTTTATATCTTTTTTATTAAGGAAATAAAGTTTTTTTCAGGAAATACAGTTTTTATTTGAAAAGATTATAATATGGAAAAAAGTTGTTATGAAAGGCTAACATACAAAGGGGAACTTGTTTCAAGTTGATAATGTACATAATTCTTGTTATCTAAGTATGATGGTAGAAAATCAATTGTGGTCTAAAAGGTTGGGGCATGTGTGTCATAGGAATACAAGTAAGTTAATAAAGAGAGACAATGTTTGTGATATTCCTGATATGAAAAGAATAAGATATTGGTGTTGTTCAATTTGTTAGAAATGGAAATTTACAAAATTTATGCACAAGAAAGTTGAAATTCATTCAAATCATCCCCTAGAACAAATTCATTTTAATATTTTTGGGAAAATGAGTAAATAATCAACTTTTGGATCTAATTAATTCATTTCTATCATTGGTGATTTTAATCGCATTACTTGTATTGTGTATTTTAAATATAAATTGGAAGCTTTGAAAATTTTTAAGAGCTTCAAGAGAAGATATGAAAATGAATGTGGGTATTCTGTAAAGAAATTGAGAAGTGATAATGGTGGTGAGTAGAAAAATGAATAATTTAGAAGTAATCTTGAAAAACATGGAATTCATCATGAGTTTAGTTCACCGTACACTCCATATAAGAATGGTGTTGCTAAAATAAAGAATAAAAGTTTTGTTGATATGGGGTGTACAATGATGATTAAGCATGGTCTCTCACGCTATTTCTAAAGGTAGGAAAGGAGTAAATCAGTTTACATTTAGAATTGGTTTTTCTATGGACCAAGTTATGATATAACTCCTTGTGAAATGTTCTATAATGAAACTCCAATTTTGAAACACTTCAGGTTTTTTGGGAGTCCCTACATCATAAAGATCAAAAGTGTAAATCTTATAAAATTTGATTAAAGAGGTGCTAATGGAATTTTTCTTGGCCATACTCCTGATGGCAGAGGATATAGATGTTTTAAAAAAGAAATGGGGAGTATTTTTTATTCTACTAAAGTAAAGGTTCTTGAAAAATATTAATAACAAGTTTCATAAACACATACAAATGAGGAAGATGAATAAGATTAAAGAGTTTTGTTGAGAATATTTAAAAGAGTTACAAAAGTGGTGATTCCATGAAATTAGAAGAATCAGAATTATCTATTTCTATTGATGAGTAAGAACTTTGTACCTTTCATCCTAGATTGAGAAAATAGGTGGAAGTACAAAACATCATTGGTGATCAACAACAAAAAAAAATCAAACAAGAACAACATCAAAGTTTGTTTCACAAACTTATTTGTATTCAAAAGTTGAGCCAAAATATGTTAATAAAGATTTCAATCATGAGAAGTGGATTCATTCTATGAATGATGAGTTTGAAAAGATTTATAAGAATGATACCTAGGAACTTGTACCCAAACCAAATAATAAAAATGTTATTGGTAAAAAGTGGTTGTTTTTAAATAAATTGAATGAAGATGGTGAAGTGATGAGAAACAAATCATGACTAGCTATTCACTCCTCATTCCATTCATGTCTATCTCATGAGATATAAATATTTACCCAGTACATTGGAGGTAGTTATAGGTCTCACCCGTCTCATAATGAAATCATACATATGTGTGCCACAAGATCATAAACAAGCATCATATCATAACCCATGAAATAAAAAATGGGTATCATAACCATTTCATTATATCTTAACCTGTAGAAAAGTGACAGGTTTCATAATCATTTATCAGGGTATAGCCCGTGGAGGAGAAATGGGTTTCATAAACAACATGTCATCATAAGCATAATCATTTAGATAACGAATAAGAATGGTATCATTGAATCATATCACTAGTAAAGCATAAACTGCATCAAAGGATTTGATCTTAGATGGTGAAGGATTTTGAAAGATCACTTGGATCATTTCTTAAGGGAAATAAAATTTCATTGAAAATAACTTTTTATAACATAAGACATTTTAAAAATACTTTTCTTTGAAAACCTCTTTGAAATTTTATAAATAAAGCTTTAAAAATCATTTGAAAGATTCCTCAGGGAAAATACCCTTTTCGCTTTCAAAAATTATTTTTAAATCATAAAACCTTTTTGAAAACCTTTTTCATTGAAAATAACCTTAAAAATTTATAAAGGAAGATTTTAAATAATTGAAATTATTTTCCTTGAAATTAATCTTTGAAAAATATAAAGGAAGATTTGAAAATAATTCAAAACACTTTTTAAACATAAAACCTTTTTGAAAACCTTTTTTCTTTGAAAATGACCTTGAAAACTTATAAAGGAAGATTTGAAAATAATTTAAAACACTTTATAAAAAAAGAACATTTTTAAAATATTTTCCTTGAAAATGGACATAAAATATCATTTAAAAACATTTTTGAAAACATGGTTTTTGAATAACGCGGATTTCCGACTGAAGAAAGTGATATAGTCAAATTTTTATAAAAAAAATTTCTTAATCATCTTAAGTACCAAAGAGTGGGAAATGGTACCAATACATGAATATTTCATGAATAACCAGAGGAGAATAAAATTAATGAGAGTTATTAAGAGATGGATCATAAGATTTCATCAATGGAAGCATAATTGTAAACAATCCTGATAAACGATAAGATTGTAACAATAAACTCTTACCACCTTGGTAACTTTGAATCATAATCTCCATGAGAGAATAAAAGTACATGAATCTTAAAATATCATGAAAATAAGGAGATTCATGATACAGCATGTTGAAGGGCAGTATATACACCTCATAAAAGAATATGGGTGCATAACATAACATGTGTCTCGAAGAAGTCAAATTGAGACAAAATTACCTTACCAGTTTGGTAACTTTTGAACTCTAAACCCCATGAATGAGAGATCATAAAATGGAAATGTAAATACCCATAAATTTAAGGATAAGAATCATAGAATACATTCATGGGCAGTATATACACCACACAAAAGAAACGAATGGTGAATAAGGCATAAGTCTTGCGAAAATAAAAGTGAGATTAGAAATCCCCTTACTACATGAGTAACTTTTGAATCGTGAGGTACGTGAAAGAATAACATCAACTTAAACTTTGAATATAATTAAATAAAGTAAATTCATGATATAACATGTCTTTGGTCAACATATACACCACGGAACAAGAATAAGTTGTGAATATAGCATATATCCTACATAAATAAAAGTGAGACGAGAAAATTCTTACCTTAAGTCTTGACTTTCTTCGTATGAGTTCAAACCTCCTATATAATAAATATAATTTTATTATACATCTACCACAGAACCATATTCTTATATATCATACCATATATGAATTTATTATGACTTTATATTACCCATTTATTAACAATTTCATGTTAATGTTATGTTTTGGGTAATATCCGCTTTGTTTTTTGTACATTCTTTGACTTGTCATTCTTAGTCCTCTTATATCATGATTTCCTTATTTCCAGAATGTAAAGAATGATATCAATATCATATATATTAAGTATATATGTATTTATAATAATCTATAAAATATATAAATATGAAATGAAATACATCGTTCATGGAGATGGTGGGACGTACGTGAGCATGAACGTTGTTTCCATTTCATTGTCGTATTGAAAGAAAGAAAAGTAAATGATGTGTGTGTGTGTGTGTATATATATATATATATATTATCATTCTAGTAGCATTATTATTTCATAAATATCACATATGTTTAATAAACTCATCTTTAATACATTACATGTAAAGCGTGAATGAATCACATTACTTTGAAGAGGCGGTCGTCCACATGTCCACAAACGAAGTTATCGTATTCCCACAAAATGGAAAGTATGAGGGTGTGTGTTATATAATAATTCCAAAAGCATAATGAAATCATATATATCATATATATCATATAAAAGCAGTAAGTTCATTATTATTCTCAACCTTGAAAGGTGGTAATGGAAGAACAGATGACATCGATTCGCGATGTGGTAGTCGGTTGTACACACGAACAATGATAGTGTATCTCATTTGATGAAAGTGTGCATGAGTGTAGGTTGTACCCTTAAGATAAAAAAAATGTAAGTATATTGAGAATAGTGATGTTATTATATGATCAAGATATAAGAATAATTGAAGGGGTGGAGAAAAAAAATAAAACAAAAGTGCTCGTTGAAGAATTTTGTCTCTTCTTCGGATAACTCCTTTTGGTTTGCACCAAATGACCACATTGGTTTGATTTCTGTTGAAAGTAATGCTTCTAGAATGAGAAGAGGGATTTTGGGAGCTTATTTGAGTTGGCGTTGGATGAGTCAAAAGGCTTGAGAGGTGTGAAGAAGTGAGGTGGGTAAGTGCCCTTTTATAATGGAGGATGGGTGACATTCTTGTAAATACAAAAAGGTAAACGTTATTGATAGGTTTCTCTTACATCATGCGCCTCCAATAATGGTCCATTTTCGAGCCAAAATGGGACATGGTTGAAATATGGTCATCCAATGAGTTTTGGACATGTGTTAAGGTCATTTTGGCGTGTTAAGTTAAAGTTTAGACCCTAGATAAACTCGTTTTTCTCTTAATCGCTTAATTAATTTTAATTGTTTTCACTATAGTAAACAATTAAGCTGACTTTATTAGACATTATAAATTTTGGTGATTTGAAATATGGAATCCATTTTTCCAAATTCTGATCATAGAAGTGGCAGAGATTAATTTAAAATAATCTTGTAGACGGGATAAAACAACAAGTTTTTAAAGTGAAAATGTTCAAAAGTTTGAAATGTTTTATATCCAATTTCAATATGAAATTGGTTTCAATGACATACATTGTATTAATAGATGTATAATTGATCTAAATATACTTTAAAACCAATCTAAAATATAATTTAATTATATAAATAAATTAGATAAAAATGCAGTTTCAATCAAAATTCATTGGTTTTCACTATTCATCAAAAAATGAAATTTTCAAAAAAATACCAAAATTTCACTCAAAGTAAATTTTGATATTTTGCTTTCAAAAATGAAGTTTATTTTGTCAAATAAAGATTATAAAAGTGTCAGAAATCAGTTTTAAAACAAGTTTTCATTAAAATTCAGTAAAACTACCTTTTAGAATAATACACATTTTTATGATTAAACTGGATTTATGTATATCAAACTTATTGGATGAATGTCAAAATATTTTTGTTGAATTTATAATATATAAATTTGATTAATACCTCTCACTAATAGTGATTAATTTAATTTATTAAGATAAAATGTCTTTGTGAGCATAAAATATGTTTTTTCATAAAAATACTTCATCTATGTTCAATTGGTTTTTATTTTCATTTCAAATTAATAGATAACCAAAAAATTTATTTTATAAACATGTGTAAACCATAATTTCATAACTTAGTTAATCTTATTCATACATGTCATTTTTGTGATAACTATAACAATTTTTTAATAATAATATTGTAGTTTGATAAAACATAGTCCTGCATGTAGTGAACATATGAAATGAACTCAGCATTGCGTGTAACACAAAACATAGTGTAGTGTGCATCAAAATCTAATATAAGAGGTGTGTGGCGCAATCTAATCATGATATTGTGTATAAAGTAAGATTAACATGATGTACCATGCAGTGCAAGACATCAAAGAATTTTAATTTATTCTGAAAAAAAAAATCATAAGAACTTAGGGGGTTACACATTATTTATATAACATAGTTTGGTTTATAAAAAAAAACAATAAACTAACATCATCCTAGAGATAAATTTTCATATGGATTGATCAACCGAGGTATAAATTCGTTTAACCATCATGTATCATAGTCATCTCATTTGAAACCTTCATTTTTTTTTTACAACATTATTCACCAATTGAGGCTTCGTTTTTTTACGATTACTATTTAAAAAAAAAAAAAACTCATTGAAATCTGGCCGTCAGCCAGTATCCCTAATCACTACTTGACCCAAATTAATATTTTTCAAATAACAAAATTAAAATAAAAAATTGGGTCCAGTTGGGAATCAAACAAAATAAGAGCATCAGAATACTCAAACGATTCCAGAGGAAGAAGACGACGGCATTCCTTCTTTCATCTACAGATGGAATGGCGAGAAAAAACCGAACTGAACAAAAACGCGCCAAATTCCCAGAAAATTAGGAGACGAAGAACTAGATCCAGAAAAAACAGAACACAAGTTCATCACTGACAGAAGAGGGGGGAAACATATTGAAGAACACCAGCTTCTTTGATTCATCTCAATCCCCGAACCTCTCCCCCTTTGCGTCGAAATTTGATCCATGACAGGGAGGGGGAGCCTCTGGTATTTACATGAGATCCGAGCATTACCAGTACACGATCCGGGGAGCTCTTCTCGGATTCATGTTACATCCGCCATTGAAAACATCTGCCCCTCGCTTTCAATCCATGGATGCACTGAAACAAGTTAACTAAATAAGAACAACTTCATCTCCCACATCCAGATCGATCATCGGAATCCCGAGATCGGGGGTTTCGAACGAACCACGATCGGTTAGGGTTTAGGTGGAACAGAGAGGGGAGGACTTACTCAGGACATGCTCCGCCGAGATTCTCGTCGACGGGTCCCTGCAGATCATCTTCCTCAACAGATCCTTGGCCGCCGGCGAAACCGAACGGAAGATCCTCGGCGGGAACCTAAGGTTCCCCCTCGCCACCGCCGTGAACGTCTCCGCCGCCGTCTCGCCGCAAAAAGGGGGCACCCCCGCGAGCATCACATACAGCACCACCCCCGCGCTCCACACGTCCACCTTCTCGTCGTACTCCCGCCCCATCACCACCTCCGGCGCCACGTAATAGGGCGTCCCCACGATCCCGCTCATCAGGCCGCCGTCGGGCCCCAGCCAGCCCGCCGATCCGAAATCCGCGAGCATTGGCCGGCCCAGGGAGTCGAACAGCACATTCTCCGGCTTGAGGTCTCGGTGGGCGACGCCGTGGCGGTGGCAGTGGGCGAGGGCCTCGACGACGGGGCGGAGGACGGCGGCGGCCTCCGGCTCGGAGAGGCAGCGGGCGGGGGAGGAGGAGAGGCGGTCGTGGAGGTCGGAGGGTTGGCAGAGGTCGGTGAGGAGGTGGAGGGAGCAGTGGTCCTGGAAGACGCGGTGGAGGCGGAGGATGTGGGGGTGGGTGGGGAGGTGGAGCAGCGCCTTGGGCTCGTTCTCGGCGCACTCCAGATCGGTGGGGTCGAGGAGGCGCCGCTTGTCCACCGACTTGCAGGCGAAGAAATGCCCTGTCTCCGGGCAGAAGCAGCGGTAGACGGTGCTGAATCTGCCATGCCCGATCTCCTCCAGCACCTCGTATTCCCTCCTTAAACCCTCGCCCATCTCAGATGTTGCTCTGGTGCAGTGAATGTAGGGTTAGGGCTTTAAACAAAAACGAGAAGGATCAAGGGAAGAATATTCGGGGGAGGCTTCCGCCCGGGGATTTGGGAAGGGTTGAGGACGGACGGACGATATCTTTTCACGAGGAACGACCGGAAACAAATAATATATAAATAATATTTAATAATTCTTAATAATATAATTAGTAAATTAAAAAGTGATAAGTTATATAAAATATAATATAATCTCACTTATTAATTAATTAGTGACCATTACATTTAGAAATTTTTGTGAAATTTTTTATGATGTAATTATTAGTAATTTATTAATGGGTAATATATTTATTAATTATCAATTGTATTATTTATTATTAATTGATAATATATTATTATGTTATTGATATAATTAATAGTATTGTAACGACCCAGACCCGAGCAGCCACCCGAACAGTGCTAAACGGGTCAGGTGTTACTACCTTAGGCGCACCTTCCCAAACGCGAAAGACTGTTGACTAACCGCGAGAGTCTTATAGATATAGTGGGGGGGCTATACCCTCTCGGAAGATAATAAAGGTACTGGTTCGAGTGTAATAATAAATATGCAGCGGAACAAACGACTCATCAGACTCGAACCAGACCCGTAGAGCGGAAGCACATTCAATATCGACAAACAGCGGAAGCAATAAATATAACAGCAGTTGAAAGTAAACACAACAGCATGCTGAACACCACTTGTAACTACTAATCAAACAACAAAACATGCATCCAAAACAGATCATACATGTGTGTGTGTGTGTGTGTGTGTGTGTGTGTGTGTGTGTGTGTGTGTGTGTGTGTGTCAAGCGTCAATGGCTGACCAACTGTAGCTACATAACAAATAAACATGATAATACAGGAAAGGAAGCAAAAACAAGATAAACTCCAGCTAGGCAAGACACGCAACCCAGCTCCTGAAGATGACCTCTTTCCTACAGGTAAATCCATAAAGTCCAAATACGTCCTGAAGGGCCCGTGCAGGGTGTGGGACTAATCTCAGTAGGATACCACCCAATGATGCGTACCTAATATAAGTGTTTAAGCAGACATGCATTTATAAGGAAAACAGTAAACAGTACGATGCACAAATAAACGCAAACTCCACTGGTGCTCACCAGCCACCATGGAATGTCACCTGCTTCGGCCAACGCCGGAATCTCTGTCATGTAGTCCGACACCATGTGCCCCCTAACACCGAGTGTCTCAAGTACCGACGTCCCGAAGACACACCCAAGATTAGTAACCCGGAGGAACAACGATGTCTGCCCTTAAATAAATAGCCAGAGAGAACGATATCTGCCCTTAAATAAATAGCTAGAGAGACAACGATGTTTGCCCTAAAAATAAATACCCGGAGGTACAACGATGTCTGCCCTCAAAATAAAGTAACGGGAGAGACAGCGATGTCTGCCCTCAAATCAAATAACCGGAGGGACACCGATGTCTGCCCTCAAATCAAATAACCGGAGGGACACCGATGTCTGCCCTCAAATAAATTACCCAGAGAGACAGCGATGTCTGCCCTCAAATAAAAGTGAGCCTCTGCCCCCCAACTCGATAGCCTAAATGCTATCCCCTGGAGGCTATTCACCTCCCACGTGGCTTCCTATAGCAAGCACCCCCAATCAAAGTACCTAAACCGCATCTACGGGGGCCTCTACCCACACGAGTGGTCAAAACCACATCATCACGGAGTCTCTCTGTGTGCACACTACTCAAAGTTCCGGGTGAGCAGTAATCACCAAAATAGTACTTAAGCCACCACACATCTGACACCTCGTGTCCCTGCGACCATGCCACTTAATTCTGATGGTCTCGCCATCCCAGTAACCCGTGCCATGCCCAACCTGACAGTCATCATGCCTCAAGCCGACGTCCATGACGCCCAATCTCGTGGTCAAACCACCTATTGTAACCCCGGGCCAAGCCCAACCTGACAGTCGTACTGGCTCAAGCCGACATCCATGACGCTCAATCTTGTGGTCAAACCACCCAATGTAACCCCGGGCCAAGCCCAACCTGCGATCATAATCACTCAACAGTACCAAGCACAACCCAAAGGTTCCAGGATATGCAATTCAGCAATTACATATGTAACACATTTAAACAGAACACATAAACATACAAAATCATCTAAACAGATGAATTTCACTAAGCAAGTGATGTCCCGTACCAGCACTGAAGTTTCTAAGGTCTCCAACAATTCATATCAAGTTCAATAAACCATACTCAACAGTTTAAACAATACAAACAATTAATACCATTTTGGCGCCCCCGGCCAAAATGCCCCAATGAGCATCAACCACTCGCCCGACCCCCGCTCAAGAAAACAGGTAACAGGGCAAACCCAAAGACATCCCATAGGTTAGATAATAATTAAAGAGGCAATAACAGGCAATACAAGGTCACACTCAAAATACCTGAAACGCGCTGAAGGCCGCGCTACCCAAATGACCACGAAAACACAAAAAGTGATATGCACCACCTACCTTTAGGGTTTGGCGAAATCAACCCTTTTCCCAAACGCACTCCAAACCAGTGAACGCCTCCTCGAAACCGCCTCAAAAACCCTTCCCTAACATCAACAAGCTCAACCTTTAACACACAAAGGCAACACAACCCTAGATCTACATGCAACCCTTGTAGATCTAAGAAACTAAGAGAGAGGGAAAAGAAGACCTAGATAAAACCAAAGAAGAACCAAGAGAAGAGACTTACCTGAGAAGAACCGACTTCGATCCACCAAGAAACCCCTTCGATTTGCCTCCAAAATGAGCCAAGGAGCCCCCCCCAACCACAGAAAATTGGAACTCCCGCGCGAGTCACGAGTGGGAGAAGAATGATGGAGGAATGGAAAATCCTGAGTGGCCTGGAACCTAAAAACCCAAACTTTAAGTGGCCGCACGGTTACACCGCATGGTTTGGAAAACCGTGCGCCAACCGTGCGGTTGCCACTGTCTCACCCAGGGACTTCGCACAGCTTGCTCGCGCGGTTTGACAAACCGTGTGCCGCCCGTGCGGAGCCCACTATCAAGCGTACACGGTTTGCTGGGTTGGACACACGGTTTGTTTAGACCGTGCGCCAACCATGCGCCCCTGTACGACCTCCACAACTTTAAAAGTTTTTCCTAGATTCTCTTAGTTTTCTCAGAACAAGCCAAAATTTAAATAGGTTCGGGATTTTGACCCGTTCTCAAAAACCCGAGTTCTTACAATCTCCCCACGAGCTATCAAACGAAACCCGGAGATGGCACCGAACATACCACCCCAATCAAAGCAACCCGGACTTCCCCAGTCACAAGGTTCTGGCTAAATTCCTCAAGGGGCTCCCCACCTTAGGAATCGCCTAACTCAGTCTCAACCCGAAAAAACTCAGAACAAGAAAAGGTTCGCTAACCTGTTTCTGGGCTCAAGGTCCTCTCGTGATGCATCGTCCCCCCTGCGCCTCATTGGCGCCCCCGTTCCGCTTCCGACATCCAACGTATCCCGCACCTCATCAGTGTCCGCCTCCACGAGGTCCTGCATCCCATGGATGCTCAAAACGAACCCGATGCCTAGCACCTCAAATAACCCACATCCTCGATGCCCCGATGCCCATGACACCTCAAGTAACCCGCATCCTCGATGCCCCGATGCCCATGACACCTCAAGTAACCCGCATCCTCGATACCCCTAATGCTACGCATCTCATACATATATATATAAATATATATCACACACCTGATATGGTGCCAATCCCACTGACTAGCATCTAGTTAGTCCACATAGATCTTGTGCATCACATGCACTCAAAATGGACATGCCTCTACAGGTCATGCCAGAAGAGAATAAGGAAATCACGACCACACTCGCGGTGTACCTCTAACCATCGTCGGCTCACCAGCCTGCTCAGCCTCTGGCAGCTCCACGATACGCACTTGGACTGAAGTACAGCTGCCTGATGCCTGACCTCCTTGCGGTGCTGCTCTAGTCACCAGCCAATGACCCCTCAACTGGGTCCTGCTGTCTCTATCACGTCCTTCGCGTGAAGTTGAACCTCGGCTACCCTCTCCTGGTATCAAACCTGAACAAACTCCAGATGCCACAGTCTGTCCTGGTCCCTGTCTGCCAGCTATCTGAGAAGGCTTCTTGCAGAACCTCTCCAGATGCTCGACCTGTCCACACGCTCGACACTCCTTTGGAGGCATATCGCACTAAGTCCGAACATGTCCTGACTATCCACACTAAAAGCAAACCACAGAAGAACTGCTACGAGGTGGTCTAACTGAGTCCTTGGCCTGACTGCCCTGCTGGAACTCATCCCGTCCTCGCTTCCTACTATCTGAACAATCACCTAAGGCCGCTGCCCGACCAACCTGGGGCCTATCCCTCCGATTGCCCTTTTCTATGAGCGCCTAATTCACCGCCTCTGAGAAAGAACCTACCCGGAAGATATTCACCTAGATCCGAATGGCGTGTCGTAAGTCATCCTCGAAGCGTCTCACCCTTGCCGCGTCATCGCTTACCATACCAGGTGCAAAGCAAGACAACTCAGTGAAAGTAGTTGCATAGCCCATGATGGACATGTCTCCCCGTTGAATGCTCAAGAACTCCTGATCTCTCTTGGCTCTCAGTGTCTCTAGGTAAAAGTGCTCAAAGAAGCTGTCCTCGAAGTCCTTCCATGCCAGTCCCTTGTGCCTGCAAGCCTGAACCTGCACATCCCACCAATGCTTTGTCGGTCCTCACAGCATGTACGTCGCCAGCTTGACCCTTCACCCTGGAGGCGTCTTGACTTGCTCGAAGATCATCTGCATGCTCTCTATCCAGTTCTCAGCCGCATGTGGACCACCCTCACCCTGAAAAAGTGGCGGGTGTTGCGACTGGAACTCCCACGTCAGATATTCCATAGATGGCTCCGTACCCTATGCGCCTCTGTTGATCCCCTACAAGACATGTACTAGGCTAGATTGGAGCTGCTCGTCGAGCCATGGTCCAAACACTGCCAAATTCAGCTACTGTCCTGCCTACACTGAATCATGGACCTGATCCTATCTCTGAGCCTGTACCTGTGGATCCTGCTCTGCCTGAACCGGATCCTGAACTTGATCCTGCAACTGCGGCATTGTATCCTCACTTGCCTGACGCTCCATCGAGACGTGTTTGAGGAACCCGCTGAATATCCTAAATGGTCAGACAACTCATATATATATATATATATATATAACAATAGATATTCAACGCAGATAAGGAAAGTAGTAAAAGGCAGTGCATAACTACTACCCTTACTCTCCCCCACCGCAACCCATGCCCATGACATTCCGACCTCATGGCTCCTTACCCGCCCCTCAATAGAGTCAAGTATCAAAAGTACCTCGGGCCATGCCCGTCCCGACAACCCACATTGCCTCAAACCAACGACCGAGTCACCCAATCCTGGTGATCAAAATAACCTCAACCGATAGTACCTGCCTGCTCATACAAGAGCCAGAACCAAATACCCTGTCACATGAAATTCTAAAAATACATAAAGCATGACATGCACATTGAAAAAACAAGCAATTCTATCAGGAATTTCACCAATTCACATTTCAAAGCATACAAAGCATGGCAATTGATATTATTTACATGGAATTATCGCTTCACAAAGCATACATGCAGTGCAGCCCAACTGTATATACATAACAAATAAGCATGCTAATATAAGAAAGGAAGAAAAAACAAGATAAACTCCAACTAGGCAAGACCTCAATGTCCATACCATCTCCATGCAACAGCTAATGCACCCCAGCTCCTGAAGTTAGCCTCTTTCCTGCACGTAAATCCATAAAATCTACACGCGTCCCGAAGGGCCCATGCAGGGTGTGAGACTAATCTCAGTAGGATACCACCCAACGGTGCATACCTAATATAAGTGTTTAAGCGGACATGCATTTATAAGGAAACAGTAAACAATACGATGCAGAAATAAACACAAACTCCACTGGTGCTCAGCAGCCACCATGGAGTGTCACCTGCTTCGGCCAACGCTGAAATCTCTGTCATGTAGCTCGGCACCATGTGCCCCCTGACACCATGTGTCTCAAGTACCGATGTCCCAAAGGAACACCCAAGAATAATAACCCGGAGGAACAACGATGTCTGTCCTCAAATAAATAGCCGGAGGGACAACGATGTCTGCCCTCAAAATAAATAGTCGGAGGGACAACGATGTCTACCCTCAAAATAAAGTAACTGGAGGGACAATGATGTCTGCCCTCAAATCAAGTAACCGGAGGGACAACGATGTCTTCCCTCAAATAAATTACCCGGAGGGACAACGATGTCTGCCCTCAAATAATGGCGAGCCTCTGCCCCAACTCGATAGCCTAAATGCTATCCTCTGGAGGCTCCTTACCTTCCACGTGGCTTCCTATAGAAATCAACCCTGACAAAAGTACCTAAACTGCATCTACAGGGGCCTCTACCCACACGAGTGGTCAAAACCACCTCATCATGGAGTCTCTCTATGTGCACACTACTCAAAGTTCCGGGTGAGTGGTAATCACCAAAATAGTACCTAAGCCACCACACATCTGACACATCGTATCCCTGCGACCATGCCGCTCAAGTCTGATAGCCTCGCCATCCCAGTAACCCGGGCCATGCCCAACCTGAAAGTCATCCTGCCTCAAGCCGACATCTATGACGCCCAATCCCGTGGTCAAACCACACAATGTAACCCTGGTTCAAGCCCAACCTGACAGTCGTACTGCCTCAAGCCGACGTCCATGACGCCCAATCCCATGGACAAAACACCCAATGTAACCCCATGCCAATCCCAACCTGCGATCAGAATCGCTCAACAGTACCAAGCACAACCCGAAGGTTCTAGGATATGCAATTCAGCAATTAAATATATAACACATTTAAACAGAACACATAAACCGGAAAAACCATCTAAAAAGATGAATTTCACTAAGAAAGTGTTGTCCCATACCAGAACTGAAGTTTCTAAGGTCTCCAACAATTCATATCAGGTTCAATAAACCATACTCAAATGTTTAAACAATACAAACAATTAATACCATTTTGGCGCCCCAGGCCAAAATACCCTAATGAGCATCGACCACTCGCCCGACCCCGCTCAAGAAAACAGGTAACAGGGCATACCCAAAGGCATCCCATAGGCCAAATAATAATTAAATAGGAAATAACATGCAATACAAGGTCACGCTCAAAATACCCGAAACGCGCCGAAGGCCGCACTACCCAAATGACAACAAAAACAAAAAAAGAGATATGCACCACCTACCTTCAGGGTTTGGCGAAATCAACCCTTCACCCAAACGCACTCCAAACCGGTGAATGCCTCCTCAAAACCACCTCAAAAACCCTTCCCTAACATTAACAAGCTCAACCTTTAGCACACAAAGGCAACACAACCCTAGATCTACATGAAACCCTTGTAGATCTAAGAAACTAAGAGAGAGGGAAAAGAAGACCTAGAGAAAAACAAAGAGTAACCAAGAGAAGAGACTTACCCAAGAAGAACCGAATTTAATCCACCAAGAAACCCTTTCAATTTTCCTCCAAAATGAGCCAAGGAGCTCCCCCAACCTTAGAAAATCGGAACTCCCGTGTGAGCCACGAGTGGGAGGAAGAATGATGGAGGAATGGAACATCATGAGTGTCCCAAAACCTAAAAACCCAAACTTTAAGTGGATGCACGGTTACACCACACAGTTTGGAAAACCATGAGCCAACTGTGCGGTTTCCATTGTCTCGCCCAGGGACTTCGCACGGCTTTCCCGCACAGTTTGACAAACTGTGCGCCGCCCGTGCAGAGCTCACTGTCACGGGTGCATGGTTTCCTGGGCTAGCTGCATGGTTTGTTCAGACCATGTGCCAATCGTGCACCCCTGTATGACCTCCACAACTTTAAAAGTTTTTCCTAGATTCTCCCAGTTTTCTCAGAACAAGCCAAAATTCAAACAGGTTCAGGATTTTGACCCGTTCTAAAAACCCAGGTTCTTACAATCTACCCACCTTAACATAGATCATCCTCGAGCTATCAAACGAAACCCGGAGATGAAACTAAACATACCACCCTGATCAAAGCAACCCAGACTTCCCCGGTCACAAGGTTCTGGCTAAATTCATCAAGGGGCTCCCCACCTTAAGAATCGCCTAACTCGGTCTCAACCTGACAAAACTCAGAATAAGCAAAGGTTCGCTAACCTGTTTATGTGCTCAAGGTCCTCTCATGACACATTGTCACCCCTACACCTCATTGGTTCCCCCATGTCACTTCCGACATCCAAAATATCCCGCACCGCATCGGTGTCCGCCTCCACGAGGTACTGCATCCCATGGATGCTCAAAACGAACCTGGTGCCCAGCACCTCAAGTAACCTGCATCCTCGATGCCCCGATGCCCATAGAACCTCAATTAACCCACATCCTCGATGCCCCGATGCCCATGGAACCTAAATTAACCCGCATCCTCGATGCCCCGATGCCCAAGGAACCTCAAGTAACCCGCATCCTCGATACCCCTGATGCTACACATCTCATACATATATATATAAATATATCACGCAACTGATATGGTGCCAATCCCACTGACTAACATCTAGTCAATCCACATAGATCATGTGCATCACGTGCACTCAAAATGGACATGCCTCTACAGGTCATTCCAGAAGAGAATAAGGAAATCATGGCCACACTCGCGGTGTACCTCTAACTGTCGTCGGCTCACCAGCCTGCTCAGCCTCTGGCAGCTCCACGATGTGCACTTGGCCTGAAGTACGGCTGCCTGATGTCTGACCTCCCTGCGGTGCTGCTCCATTCACCGACCACTGACCCCTCAACTGGGTCCCGCTATCTCTATTACGTCCTCTGCGTGTAGCTGAACCTCAGCTACCCTCTCCTGGTACTGAACCTGAACCAACTCCAGATGCCACAGTCTGTCATGGTCCCTGTTTGTCAGCTATTTGAGAAGGATGCTTGCTGAACCTCTCCAGATTCCCAACCTATCCACACACTCGACACTCCTTTGGAGGCCTATCACACTGAGTCTGAACATGTCATGGCTTTCCACACTGAAAGAAAACCATAGAAGAAATGCTACAAGGTGGTCTAATTGAGTCCTTTTCCTGACTTCCCTACTGGAACTCATCTCGTCCTCGCTTCCTACTATCTAAACAATCACCTGAGGCCGCCACCCGACCGACCTGGGGCCTATCCCTCTAATTTCCCTTTGCTATGAGCACCCGATTCACCGCCTCTGAGAAAGAACCTAGCCAGAATATTTTCACTTGGATCCGAATGGCGTGTCGTAAGCCATCCTCGAAGCATCTCACCTTTGTCGCCTCATCGCTTACCATACTTGGTGCAAAGCGAGATAACTCAGTAAAAGTAGCTGCATAGTCCATGATGGACATGTCTCCCTACTGAAGGCTCAAGAACTCCCGAGCTCTCTCGGCTCTCAGTGTCTCTTGGTAAAAGTTCTCAAAGAACCTATCCTCGAAGTCCTTCCATGCCAGTCCCTCGTGCCTGCGAGCCTAAACCTGCACATCCAACCAACACTTTGCTGGTCCTCGCAGCATGTACGTCGCCAGCTTGACCCTTCGCCCTGGAGGCATCTCGAGATGCTTGAAGATCATCTGCATGCTCTCTATCCAGTTCTCAGCCGCCTGTGGACCACCCTCACCTTGAAAAAGCGGTGGTTTTTGCGACTGGAACTCCCACGTCAGATATGTGATAGATGGCTCCATACCCTGCACGACTCTGTCAATCCCTTGCAAGACACGTACTAGGATAGCTCAGAGCTACTCATTGAGTCATGGTCCAAACGCTGCCAAACTCAGCTGCTGTCCTGCCTGCACTGAATCATGGACCTGATCCTATCTCTAAGCCTGTACCTGAGGCTCTTACTCTGCTTGTACCGGATCTTGAACCTGATCCTGTACCTGCGACACTGTATCCTCACTTGGCTGATGGTCCATCGAGACGTGTAGGAGGAACCCGCTGAATACTATAAATGGTCAATCAACTCATATATATATAACAATATATATTCAACGCAGATAAGGAAAGTAGTAAAAAGAAGTGCATAACTACTACCCTTACTCTCCCCCACCGCAACCCATACCCATGGCATCCCGGCCTCATGGCTCCTTACCCTCCCCTCAACAGAGCCAAGTATCAAAAGTACCTCGGGCCATGCCCATCCCAACAACCCACGTTGCCTCAAATCGATGACTGAGTCACCCAATCCTGGTGATCAAAATCACCTTAACCGATAGTACCTGCCTGCTCGTACAAGTGCCATATCCAAATAACTTGTCACATGCAATTATACAAATACATAAAGCATGGAATACAAATTGAAAAAACAAGAAATTCTATCAGGAATTTCACCTATTCACATTTCAAAGCATACAAAGCATGACAATTGATATTATTCACATGGAATTATCACTTCACAAAGCATATGTGCAGTTTTGAAATTGAAATACCTACAATGTGCCTATAAAAAGCCAAGCAAACCAACCTTGTCATACCGGGCCAAGGTCCAATTCTCCCTTACCGCACTGGGTTAAGGGTTACATATCACAATCAATAACATCACACACCAAGTGATCCACCAAGGTGGAAATCATATAAACTGTTATCTAAGAAAAAAGCAAATAACAATTCCCACCGAAGGTAACTTGGTCCATTCCTCATACCTGGGGTTGCAGGAACCTAAGAAAAAGCTAGAAACCCAGTTCCAGTAACAACCCGTCTCCAGTCTACCATATCCCAAATAATAAAACCAGCAGAAATAAAAGAGAAGCCTCGGTCTCATTAGTAGCCAGCAAAACACTACTACTAAATCTATGTCAAAAACTCCTCTGATACCACTTTGTAATGACCCAGACCCTGAGCAGCCACCCGAACAGTGCTAAACGGGTTAGGTGTTACTACCTTAGGTGCACCTCCCCAAATGCCAAAGGTTGCCGACTATCAGCGAGGGTCTTATAGATATAGTGGGGAGGCTATACCCTCTCGGAGGATAATAAAGGTACTGGTCCGAGTGTAATAATAAATATACAACGGAACAAATGACTTAGAAGACTCAAACCAGACCTGCGAAGCGGAAGCACATTCAATATCGAAAAACAGCGGAAGAAACAAATATTACAACAGTTGAAAGTAAACACAACAGCATGCTGAACACCACTTGTAACTACAAATCAAACAACAAAACATGTATCCAAAACAGGTCATACATGTATATATATATATATAAAGGGTGCTAATAGCTAACCAACTGTAGATACATAACAAATAAGCATGCTAATACAAAAAATGAAGCAAAAACAAGATAAACTCCATCTAGGAAAGACCTCAAGGTCCATACCATCTCTATGAAACAACTAATGCAGCCCAGCTCCTAAAGCTGGCCTCTTTCCTGCATGTAAATCCATAAAGTCTACACGCATAC
Organism: Viscum album; assembly: GCA_963277665.1. Classification (NCBI taxonomy): domain Eukaryota; kingdom Viridiplantae; phylum Streptophyta; class Magnoliopsida; order Santalales; family Viscaceae; genus Viscum; species Viscum album. The sequence continues at coordinate 792,651,347 of OY728166.1, forward strand.
CGAAGGGCCTGTGCAGGGTATGAGACTAATCTTAGTAGTATACCACCCAATGGTGTGTACCTAATATCAGTGTTTAAGCAGGCATGCATTTATAAGGAAAAAAAAATAAATAGCACGATGCATGAATAAACACAAACTCGACTGGTGCTCAGTAGCCACCATGGAGTGTCACCTACTTTGAACGATGTTGGAATCTCTGTCATGTTTCCCGACACCATGTGCCCCCTGACACCGCGTGTCTCAAGTTTCGACGTCTCGAAGGCACGCCCAAGAATAGTAACTCGGAGGAACAATGATGTCTGTCCTCAAATAAATAGATGGAGGGAAAACGATGTCTACCCTCAAAATAAATAGCCGGAGGGACAACGATGTCTGCCCTCAAAATAAAGTAACCGGAGGGACAAAGATGTCTTCCCACAAATCAAGTAATCGGAGGGACAACGATGTCTACCCTCAAATAAATTACCTGGAGGGGCAACGATGTCTGCCCTCAAATAATGGTGAGCCTCTACCCCCAACCCGATAGCCTAAATGCTATCCCCTGGAGGCTCCTCACTTCCCACGTGGATTCCTATGGCAAGCACCCCCAACCAAAGTACCTAAATCGCATCTACGGGGGCCTCTACCCACACGAGTGGTCAAAACCACCTCATCACAAAGTCTCTCTATGTGCACACTACTCAAAGTTCTGGGTGAGCGGTAATAACCAAAATAGTACCTAAGCCACCACACATCTAACACCTCGTGTCCCTGCGACTATGCCGCTCAAGTCTGATGGCCTCGCCATCCCAGTAACCTGGGCCATGCCCAATCTGACAGTCATCCTGCCTCAAGCTGACGTCCATGATGCCCAATCCCGTGGTCAAACCACCCAATGTAACCCCGGACCAAGCCCAACCTGACAGTCGTACTTCCTCAAGACGACGTCCATGACGCCCAATCCCGTGGTCAAACCACCCAATGTAACCCCGAGCCAAGCCCAACCTGCGATCAGAATCACTCAAAAGTACCAATCACAACCCAAAGGTTCTAGGATATGCAATTCTGCAATTACATATATAACACATTTAAACAGAACACATAAATAGGAAAAACTATCTAAACAGATGAATTTCACTAATCAAGTGATGTTCTGTACTAGCACTGAAGTTTCTAAGGTCTCCAACAATTCATATTAGGTTCAATAAACCATAATCAATAGTTTAAACAATACAAACAATTAATACCATTTTGACACCCCCGGCCAAAATGCCCCAATGAGCATCGACCACTCACCCGACCCCGCTCAAGAAAACAGGTAACATGGCATACCCAAAGACATCCCATAGGCCAGATAATAATTAAACAGGCAATATAATGTCATGCTCAAAATACCCGAAATGCACCTAAGGCCATGCTACCCAAATGACCATGAAAACACAAAAAGAGATATGCACCACCTACCTTTAGGGTTTGGCGAAATCAACCCTTCACCCAAACGCACCCCAAACTGGTGAACGCCTCCTCGAAACCGCCTAAAAAACCCTTCCCTAACATCAAAAAGCTCAACCTTTAACACACAAAGGCAACACAACCCTAGATCTACATGAAACCCTTGTAGATATAAGAAACTAAGAGAGAGAGAAAATAAGACCTAGGGAAAACCAAAGAGGAACCAAGAGAAGAGACTTACCCGAGAAGAACTGAATTCAATCCACCAAGAAACCCCTTCGATTTACCTCCAAAATGCGCCAAGGATCTCTCCCAACCTTAGAAAATTGGAACTCCTGCGTGATCCACGAGTGGGAGGAAGAATGATGGAGGAATGGAAAATCCCGAGTGGCCCGGAACATAAAAACCCAAACTTTAAGTGGCCGCATGGTTAAACCGCACGATTTGGCAAACCGTGTACCAACTGTGCGGTTGCCACTGTCTCACCCAAGGACTTTGCATGGCTTTCCCGCACGGTTTGAAAAACCGTGCGTCGCCTGTGTGGAGCCCACTATCAAGGGTGCACAGTTTCCTAGGCTGGACGCACGGTTTGTTTAGACCGTGCGCCAACCGCGCACCCCTGTACGACCTCCACAACTTTAGAAGTTTTTCCTAGATTCTCCAGTTTTCTCAGAACAAGCCAAAATTCAAATAGGTTCGGGATTTTGACCCATTCTAAAAACTCGGGTTCTTACAAGTATAATAAATAATTTTTATAATTTAATAATATAAATAAAATAATTTGCATTAAATAATATATCTACTAGTTGATAATTATTTTATTTATAATATATTATGGTATGAATTATTAATTTTTTTGGGGAAAATGCGGAGGCTATGGCTCTTTTATTAAAATAAAATAAAAGATAGTAACAAGGAAGGAGTATGGGAAAAACAGGGAAAACCCAAAACAGAAAACTATTTGTTTATCTTTTTCAGCAGTCACTCGGTTAGCCTTTGTTCTTCTTCTCTAATTGCATCCAGCTCCGCTCTTCCACGCCCTCATCCTCGACCTCTCGATCTCCCTCTGCTTGCACTTTCCCTACTCAATAGAGATTGAATTATTTCATAAAGTGTCTCATCATCCGTGCTCTCTGAGCCCAAGCTATCCTCTTTTTCTTCCTCCTTTTATTAGGAGAATCCTCTTTTGTCTCTGACATCTTCATTTCTTCTATAATCGGCATGTCAACCATCGTTGGGGAAATAACCAGGGGCTGTGTCTTCTTGTAAGAAAAAAGTTGGAAGCCTTCTTTATCCACAATTGGATTTGAAGAAGAATGACAAGCCTTAGAGATGACTAGGGAGTCAGATTCTAAAGTTTTTTTACCTTTTTGATTCACCAAGGAAACCATCCTTTCCTGTAAGAGTTGTTGATCAACCTCAAAATGTGGTTCTTCTTCTCTTACTTTCTCTTTTTCCTTTTCTAGGAGCATCAACATGGAGAACATTTTCCTCTTCTATACAAATATCAACCCAAGAATTCTTCTTGTTTTCAGAGGTGGAAGCACATACCTAGGGTGAGTCTGGGCGGTCACCCTTTTTATCAACTTTAGATGCCTCTTCATGAGCACCATCTTGCGCCTATTTCTCAGAAGGATTAACAACAGTTCCCAGATCTTTCAAACTCTTACACAAGTATTTGTCATCCTCATGCAACAACTGTGGATCAGTTTTCCAAGCAGAGGTAGTTTTGTTCTTCATGGGACAATTATTCACATTATGACCACGCATAGCACAAAAGTTGCAAACTATAGAGCACCAGCAAGAAGATAGGTCATGACCAATAACATTGCAGCCTTTTCAGAATTTAGGCATTTTTTCATAAATGATCCTCAGCTCAATAATATCATCATCAGTTGCAAGCATCACCTTGCCAACAAGAGTCGAACCTAGCTCAACCTAAACCATAAACCTAGCAAAGTGGAAAAAGTGGGAAACTTCCGTTTCCTTATCAATTTTAATTGGAATACCAATGGATAAGGTAATATTATACAATATTTTGGGATTCTAGAGTATCCAGTTTAAACCATAAACTCTTACCCAAATTTGAGTAGTAGTGTTACCAACCTCCAAGGGATTGAACTTTTTATCCCATACTCTCAAGTGAATAATTCCCGGTTTGAGAGCAATAGAACCAAAGATCCATGCTCGAAATTTTAATTCATCCATGGGGAAAAGCATATGATAGTATCCTCGAACAAGAGATACACACTTCCATGATGATAAACCCCAAATCAATGAGATACGCTCCTTGAGTTCATCAATTTTCATAGGTTGTGAACCTTTGGGAAGGAAAATTCGAGAAATGATTGAGAACTCACCCATTTTAATCTGTTCGGAGACCGCAATGGGATCCACTTTGATGTGAACAATGTTTCCTTTTCTTCAGATCGAAGAATCAAGCCCACCTTTGAGATAAGCAAAGGAGCGGGTACCACTGCCCTCCTGGTGAACTACCGTATAATCTGTTACTTGATCAAGATTACCTACTCCAGCAAAAACAGATCTATCTCGCATTGAGGGTAAATACACATGGTTTGTGTCATCCTTTCCAGCATCCACCACCATGGCCAATCCTTTGAAACTGCCCACCACTAGTGCCGCAACAGCATAGCCAGTCGATCCCTCCATAAACGAGCTTGTTCCGCCTGCAGTTTTTATCGCAACCAGAGAAGTCACGCCCGCACCCGTCTCCTTATCCACTACCTCAACCATAATCTTAAAGGCACATTCTTGATTCACATCAACCAGAACAATATCGAACAGAAACATCCCTCCCCTCGCTGCATCTACGACAGACCTCACCCTTCTCGAAGAATCACCAGACCACACTGCCTCCATGCCTCCTGTGCCAACCGCATCCACCGAGATCTCTCCGCCATCAAAACCAGACACCACTGTTGCTTTACGCAATTCCAAATAAGAAGTATTAATATAATTAACAAATAGTAATTTGTTGTGAAATTAGGCGAAGAAAAACAAAGGGTATAACGATATCGAATGCTCGGGATAACGATGACGAAGTAAAAAACATATCAATCACAATAAAACAAAAAATAAAGAACAAAAGTATATATGTCCACTCAAAAATCCACACCCAATTCCATTATCATGTCACCATATTTATATATTACAAAAGGCTTGATCCAATAGATAAAATTAATTCCAATGAATCAGATCCAATGGTGGGAATACAAATGGTTTTGGCCATATGAAGAGACTTGTTGGGAAATGAATAGACCCCATTCATTATGATTTATGACATCTGCACAATAAATGTGAATTTATAACACTCCTCCTTGGATTTCATAATCCCATGGAATCTAATATGAATCTTCACTTAAAAAAACTCTGTGGAAAAAACAAGTGAAGCCAAATTAATATGATTTCATGCTATGCTACCTCATTAAAAACATAATCAGAAAATCCACTGGGAAAAATTGATTAAGAGAAAAAGAGTACAACGTTCCCAACTCCCCCTCATAAAATCACGATATACTTTTTAGTCTTCACATTCCAATTTTATAAATCAATTTCTCAAATGTTGAAGTTGGAAATGCCTTTATGAAAAAATCTGCAATCATAAGACCTTATTTATTGGACGTCAATATCACCATTCTTTTGAAGGTCATGAGTGAAAAAGAATTTTAGTGAGATATGTTTTGTTCTGTCATCTTTAATAAAACCACCTTTCAATTGTGCTATACAAACAGTATTGTCTTCATATAATATGGTGGGAATATTATTATTCATATCTAATCCATAGTTACTCCTAATATGATTAATCATTGATCTCATCCAAACAAATTCTCGACTTGCTTCATGAATATCAATCAACTCAGCATGGTTGGAAGAAGACACAATAATGGTTTGTTTTATAGAACGCTAAGAACTAGTAGTCCCACCATATGTAAACACATATCTAGTTTGAGATCTTTCTTCTTGTGGATCAGAAAAGTATCCAACATCACCATAACCAACCAACTTTGATTATGAAGATTTGGAATAAAGTAACCCCATGATCTTTTGACCCTTGAAGGTATCTTAATACATGTTTGATACCATTCCAATAAATTTATAGAAAATGATATATCGGGTCTTGTATTATTTGCAAGGTACATCAATGCTCCTATATCACTCAGATATGGTATTTCGGGAGAAATTAGTCCTTCATTATCCACTCGTGGTTTAAAAGGATCATTATCTCAATCAAGAGATCGTACAACCATTAGTGTACTTAATGGATATGATTCATTCATATTAAATCTCCGTAGGACTTTATAATTATATCATGATTAATGAACAAAAATTACACCCTTAAGATTCTCAATTTGTAATCCAAGGCAAAACTTTGTCTTTCCAAAGTCTTTCATTTCAAATTCTTTATTCAAATATTCAACTACCTTGGAAAGTTCATCATTAGTCCCAATTATATTTAAATCATCAACGTATACTGAAATGATCACAAATTCAGATCCAATCTTCTTAATGAAGACACATGGACAAATTAGATCATTTTTATAACCTTACTTCATCAAATATTTACTCAAATAATTATACCACATACGCCCTGACTGCTTTAATCCATATAATAATTTATTCAACTTAACTGAATAAAAATCTCAATATCAAGGATATTTTTGTCAGCAATTTGAATCCTTATGGTATTTTCATGTAAACATAATTATCAATATCACCATAAAGATATGCAGTCACAACATCCATCAAGCGTAATTCAATTTTCTCGTGTACAACAAACATCATGAGATACTGAAAGGTTATTGCATCCATTACAGGAGAGTATGTTTCATCATAATCAATCCCGGGTTTTTGTGAGAAGCCTTGAGAAACGAGTTGTCCTTTATATCTCACAACTTCATTATTTTCATTTTTTTCTCACAAATACCCATTTGTATCCAACATGATTAATCCCTTTAAGGGTTTTCATGTTCGACCAAAAAACCTCACATTTAGCAAGTGAGTCTAGCTCAGATTGGATTGAAACTTTCCATTGATCCCAATCTGGTCTTTTACAACATTTATTAACTATTTTAGGTTTTTGATCCTCATCCATAATTTCAAGGGATACATTGTATGAAAATGTGTTATCAACAATGGTCTCCACTCAGTTCCAACATATTCCAGTGTTGGTGAAATTTATTGAAATTTCCTCTTGATCACGTTCATGTATTTCACGTACATTTGCATTCTATTCAGATTCATTCATATCTTCAATCAACATAGGTTGTTTACCCTTTATTTGATGAGGATTTTTATCTTTTGAACCATGTGGTCTCCTGCGCTTTAGGCATGGATTGGAAGCATTGTTGGTAATACCATCATATTTTTCTTCCAGGACATTTATCCTTACTAGTGTATTCACAATTGGTATATATGATTTTGTAACCTTTTTTAAATCATTGAATGCATCAAGAAATTGATTTGATAAATTTTGAAAATTAATGAACTTTTGAACTTAAAGTTTACTCATATTTGTACGAGGATCAAGGTGTAACAATGAAGTCACCTTCCATGATATTTCTTTTGAAGTCGATTGATTTTCCCCTTTGAGTGTTGGAAATAATTTTTCATCAAAATGACAATCAGAAAATCTAGCTGTGAATACATGTCCTGTCATAATCTCAAGACATTTAATGATTAAGGTAGATTCAAAACCAACATATATCTTGAATCTTCTTTGGGTTCCAATTTTTGTTCGTTGCGGGGGTGCTACAAGCACATATACAGGACAACCAAATATCATTAAGTGTGAAATATTTGGTTCATGGACACAAGCTAATTGCAAATGGGAATAATCATGATAACTTGATGGCCTTATTTGAAGCAGTGTTGTTGCATGAAAAATTGCATGTTCCCATGCCAAAATGGGCAATTTAGTTTTCATAAGTAATGGTATAGCGATAAGTTGTAATCGCTTTATAAATGATTTAGCTAGACCATTTTGGGTATGAACATGGGCTACAAGATGTTCAACGCTTATTCCCAATGACATGTAATAATTATTAAAATTATGTGATGAATATTCACTAGTATTATCAACCCTAATATTCTTGATTGAATAATCAGAGAATTATGCCCTTAACCTTATTATTTGGGTAAGTAATTTCAAAAATGCTTGGTTACAAGTGGAAAATAAACACACATGAGACCATCTAGTTGAAACATCAATCATGATCATAAAATATATTAATGGTCCACATGGTGGATGAATTGGTCCACATATATCACCATGAATTCATTCCAGGAACATTAGGGATTCAGTCCTAATCTTTGATGGTGACAGTCTTATGATTAATTTTCCTTGAGAACAAGGAGCACATGAGAAATCATGGGGTGTAAGAACCATTTTATCAACCTATGGATGAACATGCATACATTTAATTATTTTTCTCATCATTATTGATCCAGGATGACCCAAATGTTCATGCCACACAATAAATGTATCATGGTTGGAAAAATTCTGGTATACCGTGTTTGATTGAATTGTAAAAATATTGACAAAGTACAGTCTAGACAAAAGTCTTAAAAGCTTCTTGTGGATCAATTTTTGCTCATTATTAATGCTTGTTATATAAAGTCATTCAACACCAACTTCATCCATAGTCACAATTTGATATCCATTATTACAAATGTATTTAAAACATATCAAATTTCATTGAGACTTAGGAGAAACAAATCATTATTTATCATAATATGTGTACCACCAGGTAGGAAAATTCTTTCTCTTCTGGATCCTTCGATTAATTTCGCACTACCGATTAATGTACATACATGAGCACTACCCATTTTAATAGTGATAAAATATTTCTCATGTTTATGAATTGTATGTGTCATTTCATTGTCGATGAGACAAATATCTTCATTATGGAAATTATTCCCAAAAGGCCGATTTATATCATCCATTTATATTAAAGAAAATAAAAATTCATATAAGGAATAAAATAAAATAAACAAAATGAAACATATGATATTTAAAAAAATTACAAAACCAAAAACCATAGTTCATTTCAACCACAATCATACAAAAAAATAAAAATCAAACATCAATTACTTCACAAGAATTCACACTTGATCTATATGATCATCACCTTTAGGGTGTGAAAAATAATTGAAAATATCAAAGTTTGTAATACCATCATCATATTTCAAAGCCTGGTCAACAAAATTCGCTTCACCATTTTTTCCTTTCCTTTGATAGATTACTGATAAAGATAAAAAAAATGATTTAGTGCACGAAAAGTACACGACCAATTCCCCTTTACTCCACATCAAAAATAATTACTTTCATTGATCTTTTCTTTCTTTATTTTTGGTTGTTCATTATTGGACCACTTCTAGTGGTTCCCTTTCCTCTTCTCATTTGGTGTATGACCACCTTGAGAAAATGACATTCCTTGGTCTCGATTGCATTGATTCTTACCATGAAATTTATTAAAAGTAGTCAAATTAGATTTAGGTAATGGAGCCAAACCAATAAGTCGTGATTCATGATTTCTCATCAGGAGTTCATTATTTTGTTCAGAAACAAGAAGGCAAGAAAGTAATTTAGAGTATTTTGTAAAACCTTTCTCATGATATTGTTGTTGTAGAATGACATTAAAGTCATGAAAAGTAGAATAAGTTCTTTCCAACATATCGGTATCAGTGATAGTATCTCCACATAATTTTAGTTGCAATGTTATTTTAAACATTGCAGAGTTGTATTCACTTACCGATTTATAATTTTGGAATCGTAAATGACTCCACTCAAATCCTTATCCTGATAATATTACAAGTTAAAGGTGATCATAATGCTCCTTGATATTCTACCATAGCACCAAAAGATACTTCACTATAAGGCACTCATTATTCATATCCTCATGGAGGTGATGACGAATGAATATTAAGGCTCGGGCACGGTCTTGAGCGAAAGCATGATTGCCAACTTTAATTGCTTCACCAAGGTCGTTGGCATCAAGGTTTATCTCCGCATCCAGAATCCATGATAAATAATTCTTCCCAGAAATGTCAAGAGGGAGAAGTATATTCTTCACAATATTCTCCATGGAAAATTTATCTTACCGGTATGACTAACCTTTTTTACTTCTCATAGCAGTCATGCTGATAAAATGTTGTGAAATTTTTCGATTGAAGGCGAAGTGAAACAAAGTGTATAACGATGTTGAATACTCAGTATGATTATGTGAAGTAAAAACATCTCAATAATAATAGTACAATAAATAAATAACACAAGTATATGGACACTCAAAAATCCACACCTAATTCCATTATCATGTCACTGTATTTATAGATTACAAAAGCTTGATCCAACAGAAAAAATTAATTCTAATGAATCAGATCCAATAGTGGGAATAAAAATGGTTTTGGACATATGAAGAGACTTGTTGGGAAATTAATAAACCTCATTAATTATGATTTATGACATCCACACAATAAATGTGAAAATATAATATAATTATTATTATTACCAATATAGTTATTAATATTAATGTTTTTGTATCATTCATAAAAATTTATATTAATTTTTAATTTTATAAATTTATTTGTTTTATATAACAAAATATAATTCATTAGTATGTTTTTAAATAATGTAAAAATAATTATTTAAAATATATATAACACGTATCAGTCCAATATTTTTTACACTTTGACCATGATTTATTATTATTTTTTAAAATTATTTAATTATATTTAGCCTCATTTTTTGATTCTGGGTTGAACTAATTTTAAATTTTGAAATTTGGGATTTTCAATACAGACACATGGTTGGCACATGATTAGTAATTTTTCACAACCTATGAAAGTGCGTCTGTAAGTTTACAAAGCCAACCATACGACTGGTGCACTGTTTCCTTAACCGTGCACCCTAACCCTATGAAGTACTCCATGATTTCTAGTAGAACGCACATCATTGATGCACGGTTTGACCAATTGTGCAACCAAACTATGTGTAGTGTCCATACCTTTAAAAGAAATGGCATTTTATGATTTACCCCCTCATTTCCCCAAAAATAACCCTAGGCCTCCTCCCCTCTCCCATTCTCTCGACACCATGCCCAGGGGTTCTCTCAACCACATGTTTCCCTCCAACCTTGTCCATCCATTCTTGGATGTTTCTCTTGTCGTTTTCTTATGTGGTCATCTTAAGTGAGTCTTTACTCCTCTTCATCACTTTATTCATCCTTCTTCTTTCTTTCCTCACCGCAACATGAGGTTGGTCAAGCCCTAGGGTATTCTCATTGTCTGATTTTTGTGGTTTTTCTTATTCCTAGGGTTTTCTTTCATTTTGTGGGTTCCTCAGACTCAATTGAGATGTGATTGGGTCTCACGCATCGAAGGCAGTAAATTTCTCTCTGGTATGAAGTGGGTTACCCTATGTCTGAGCATTTGAATTGAAATAAATGATTTCTTGATTGTTTTAACATGTTTTTTTATTATATTATAAAGTATATAAATTATGGAAAGGTGGTTAGATGAACATAATGAGTTTGTTTCATGATTTCCACACATTCCTCTTATTTGGTGTAATGTCCCGACTTAAGAGACACTAAAACGGTACCCCGATCTAGTTGGTCACAAGGTCTCAAATTCACCTCCCTATACATTAGAGGTTGCTGATTAGGAGTGAGGTTCTAGGGTGTGATAGTGGGGAGATTGTGCCCTCATACCGGAATAAAAAAATAGCGGAACTAACCAAATATCATCCATAACAATAATAATCAAATCACAAAAGAAATAAATATAACAATATTGAAATAATAAATCAAATGTAGTAAAGGCCTGAACAACCATGTCATACATACAACACTGATCGCCCACTAGGCCGACCATACATATACAAGAGTAAATAAAAGAAATAGATATAAAAGTATAAGGATCTACTGTAATCTCTAAGCCAAATCACATACCCTATCTCCACATAAGAATATGATCCATCATAGTCAATCAGTCTCGGGCCTCAGCCCTACCTATACCTGAAACCATGTGAATATCTTCTTGGGTACCCCAGTGCAATAGTGGCCCAAGCAGGGTGTGAGTACAAAACTCAATAGGGCACCACCAATGAGGTCTCATACATATCCAGTGATATAAAATGTATGTAAAAGTGAGTTACTCATTAGGATAATAATAATAATAATAATAACAACAACTTCTATAAATGATATGAAAGCTAACATCGTACAAGGAATTCTCAAGAAAAGTGCTCAAACTAGCTGAGACACATCTAGAAATTATAAATAAAATAAATAAAGTGAAACCATAGTTGATCCCTGGGTCTGTGATCCTAGTCAACTGGGTAATGTGTCATAATATATTTATATATTTATATGTGTGTATATATATTTCCATATATATATATATATATATATATTTTTATATACATGAGTAAGGTTTAAAAATATCACAGCTCAACAACAGTCGATCCTTGGGTGCGTAATCCCAATCATCTAGACATCCTATAAAAAGGGAACTAAGATGTATGTTGTACCACTCAATCTGTGTATAATTAATTTGATCCCTAGGTCCATAATATCGATTGAAAATACCTGCTTCAGCAAACATCGAAAATGTCTCTGGGCAAGCTATGTCACCACTGGAGGATACATGTCCTAACCCTGGGATTACTCGTACTTGTCTCCAATCACTATAATGAAGGATGATGTGTGGTGACGAAAAATCCTGTAAACGGTCCCTGAGCTCGATGTCACAGTAATCAAACCTAGGGAGCATCTTAGGCATTTCTCTAAGAGAGAAGAATCATCCATCAAGTATATATCACATCAATGGCGAGGAGCACCATGTCCAACACCACAATCAAGTAATCGATTAGGGAGAGAATCATTATCCCCATTGCTAAAGTATCATAATCAAAGGGACACCATGCCTAAGTATCATAATCATAGAGATTCCATGCTTGAGTATCATAATCATAGGGATGTCACGCTCAGGTATCATAATCATAGAGATGTCATGCCCAAGTATTATAATCATAGAGACATCATTCCTAAGTATCATATTATATAAGGCTCAAAATACAAATCCTAGGAAGTACATATGAGCATCCCAATAAAATAAAAAACAAATAAAAGGCTCAGAAGTTGGATCCCAGGAAGCATGTTCAGGCATCCCAAAAAAATAAAGTCACATCACATTAGACTCATCGACTAAAAACCAAGAAGCACCTCTCGTAATCATTACTACATCAACAATAAACAGATGAATGCATAAATAAAAGAGTGAGGATAACCAAATGCCTAACCCAACACTACTTCAATATACTCACGACTTACAAGTTTGGTATGGGTTCTAAGGTGACACTCGCTACCATATCAACCCAAATCCATATCGCACTAACTCAGGGTCGGTCAAGCACTGGTCACACACTAGGTCCCCTAGATCAAAATGCTAGAGAGACATCCTACTAAGGATCCTCATGGCTCACAGGTAACCAGAGGCATCTCCCTTGGGGTCCTATAAGTTAATATGTAAGCAAGACACCCCTCTTGGGATCCTAAATAAGAATAAGAAGAGGCGTCCCATTGGGGATCCTCGGTCATGGTCATAAACTCAAGTCGAGGGATGAAGCTAGTGCACTGAGGTTTTTAGTGATCCCTGAAATTTATCCAGTATAATCTATCCATTTCATTTAGTTAAAAAATTCATTAGAATGAATTGAAACAGGGGGAATCTTCCTCTAGGGAGATCCCTAGCATCCATATATTACCATAAAAATGAAAAAAATACCAAAGGGTAGGTATGAAAGACCAACTACCATTTGGAAACTTTAAACCATTTATTTTCCAAGGGATGATGGCATCTTCCAAGGCCCGTCCATGCTCATTCGATACATGGAGGGTCCTTTCTCACAACCAAAACATCAGAAATTAATTAATTACAATTACACTATAATTAATTAATTAATTAAGATTATCATGATAAATAAATAAAAATATTTAATTTATAAATGCATAATACCCAAAATCTCATCGGTCGGTCTTGTCACACTAGGACCATGACCAAATGCTTTCCAAAAACACATGAAACACCTTCAACCATGAATCAGGCATAATCCCAAAGAAATGATGTCAAAACAAACACCCAACAATTTAATTTAAAGCATTAAAGCTTTATAAATTCACCAAAACAATGTACCTTGACTAAACAACACACGATGAAGTGAAGATGGCCCCTCGGGACAACCTCTTCCTAGAAAAAGTAAAAACCACATTTGAAAGGGTCATTTCCACCATGATTTGGTGGAACCGATGAAAAAAACTAAATGGAAACTCCTAAAATTAGGAGCGATGGAAGGGAAAATGTAGGAGGAGGATGGAGGAATATCTTACCCGATGATGTCATAAAATAAAACCCATGACCTCCTTGATCAGTGAAGAACAAAGGGTGAGGAGAGGAGCATCAGCTGAGAGCCTCTCATGCACGCCCGCCTCTTTCTCGACAAAACAAATGGGAGAGCCCCCTATTAACCCTTTTTAAAAATCCATTCCTACAGGTTTCATGATGTGAACCACATACACATTGTGAATTCCTCAGGGTAATCCCCAGGCCTTTACATCTTGTATTCCTCAGGCAACATCCTATGAAACCAATTCACATCATAAATGGAATTCATGATGTGAATTTTCACTAAAACTATTTTTAGTAGCCCGACTACCCATTCCTCCTCCGGTACTTTCCCAAAAACCCTGAGACCTCCATCAGTACTTAAAACACATCCAAAAACACTATGTCTAGACAATCAAACACTCAAAATATCGTTTTGATTTCTAGTTCACAAGACGGACCATCCACCAATGGAGAAAAATTCAAATTCTCTTAGAAATTCGATCGGTCCAAAAGCACGGTACCTTATAATATCCACATTCATGATGAAGTTCCTTACTAATCACATCTAAATATATGAAAAAATGCAAGTCAAACCACCAACGATTGACTATTCTCAAAAAGACTGTCTTTAGCAGCTGAGCATCAATGAAACAAATTCCAAAATCCTTTATCCCCAATCGTATCGAGACCATTCTGAGTACACTCACCGAATCTTTTAACTAACTTCTAGTAACCTTCCTTAGGCTGTAGTACACTTTTACCATAATTAAACAAAGTATTCAAATTTAAAAATAAACAATCCGTACCTTTGTGAAAAAACAGACCATCACAACCTCCCCTCCTTAAAATAACTCTTCCCAGAGTTAGCCTTATGAGGGTAAATACATGTCTTCAGAGATCAGATCCTTCCACAAATCACGTATATCAGCTTCCCATTCCTATGTCTCATCCAATACTTGGATATGATTGCATATCACCCGTACTCGAGGAACCGACCTACCTTAGAGTGTCTTCATGCTCCGATCAACAACATGAACTGGATACTCCTCGAAGGAAGCATCCATTTCTATCTCAACCTCATCAGACTGAAAGATATGTGAGGGGTCTAGATAGTATCAACAAAGATGATATATATAAAATATATCATGCATGGACCAATATATCTGAGGAAGTACCAAATGTTAAGCCACTGGTCTAATCCATTTCACAACCTCAAAGGGTCCCACAAACCTCGATGGAAGCTTAACCTACTTCTGAATACGTATATTCCCTAACTTGGGCGAGACTCATAAGAAAATATGGTCTATGACCTCAAAATCAAAAGGTTTCCGGTGCGTGTTATCATATGACTTCCTTTTAGACTTAGTTGTCAACATGTGCTTTCTGATAAATTGGATTTTCTCTATAGTCTCCTGCATGAGATATGGTCCAAGAACAGCTGCTTCCCCTACCTCTAGCCAACAAAGAGGTGAGCAGAAAGTCTTACCATATAAGGATTCATAGAGAGCCATCTCGATGGTAGCATGAAAGTTGTTATTATAAGAAAGCTTAATGAGGGGAATCTGTTTCTCCCAGGAACCCCCAAAGTCAAGGGCACATGCACAGATAATGTCCTCTAGAACCTAAATAGTAGGCTCCATATATCCATCGGTCTGCGAGTGATATGCCATTCTCAAAAGTACATATGTACCCAAGGCCTTCTACATCCCTTACCAGAACTGCGACATGAAACAAGTGTCTTTTTCATAAATAATAAAATGAGGATATCCATGAATATGTACAACCTAATTGACGTAAAACCTTCCTAGATCATCTACCTAGAATGACTCTTGCATAGGTAAGATGTGTGTGACCTTCATCAAATGATCAAAGACAACCCCCATTTTATCATAGCCTCAAGGTGATCTAGGTAGACCAGTCATGGAATCCATTGAAACATAATCCCATTTCCACTCGATAATGAAAAATAGTTGTAAAATCCCTGTCGGTTTCTGATTCTCTACCTTCACCTGTTGACAGGAGGAACACCAAGTGATGAAGCCGACAATCTCATGTTTCATACCAGGACACTGATACTGAAGTCATACATCTCAAAACATTTTGGTAACATTGGGATGAACTACCCATGTCGAGGCATGGAATTCCCACATCATATCCTCTTTTATGTCTTTTGGGACCTGTACACGCCCATAGAACAATAAGGTATCATCCCCATCCACCATCAAACATGAAGATGTATCATCCTATGAAACACTTTCCCTTAGGAATAGGCCTTCAAGATTAGATAACTGTCTTATTCTTACTCATTCAAAAAGATTAGATTTCACTGACAAGACTGAGAGGATAGTATGACCATGGTACTCATGAACCTCAACATGCATATCTGAGAATAAGGCCATAAACTTCTATTCAACACTGGATTCCTGAACCGCCTGTGTCTGAGTCTTCCAACTTAGAGCATCAGCTACTAAATTTCCTTTACCAAGAATGTAGGCAAGCTCAAAATAAAACAACTATAGGTACTTCACCCACCCACATTTCCTAAGATTGATATATAGATGTGTAAAGATTCACTTGAGGATTTTGTGGTATTTCAATACCACAAAAATTATCTCCAAGTAAATAGTGTATCTAACAACGTAAGGAAAAAACTACAATAGCGAGATCAAGATTGTGTGTGGGGTAATTTTTCTCCTGAGACCTCAACTAACGATACCCATACATGATGACTTGCTCATCCTGTATCAGAAAAACTCCAAGACTAATACTTGATGTGTCACAGTATACAGTAGAGCTCTTTCCTGGCTCTGGAAGAATCAGTATCAATGATGAAGTCAAACAAACCTTCAAATCCTGAAAGACTGCTTCACAATCTTATAATAATATGAATATCAAACCCTTCTTTGTTAATCTTGTAAGAAACACTTCAAAGTGTGATAAATCCTGGATGAAGTGTCTGTAATATCTGACTACTCCCAAGAAACTCTAAATATAAAAGGCATTATTAGGATGATCCCAAGAAAGTATAGCTCTCACTTTTTATGGGTCTAATAAAACTCCTAAATATGAGATAATGTGACCCAGGAAGTGGAATTTGTTGATATAGAAGTGGCATTTATTGATCTTAGCATAGTGCTAGTGCTCTCTTAGTGTATTCAGCACAATCTCAAGATGATTTGAATGGTCATGTCTAGAGCGTGAATACACCAATATATTGTCAAAAAAGACTACCAAAAATAAATCTAGTTACAGGTGGGAAACCCGATTCATAAGATCCATGAAAATAGTAGGTGCATTCATGAGTCCGAATGAAAGAACAAGGTACTCATATAGACCATACATGCTCCTAAAGGTTGTGTGAGGTATGTCTAATGTCCTGACATGCATATGATGATAGCCCAACCTAAGATTTGTCTTTAAATTTTTTTATCTACTTGGAGCTAATCAAAGAGGCCATCTATTCTAGGTAGATGATACCAATTATTCACTTTGAGCTGGTTCAAAAAATGGTAATTCACATAGAGATTGAGGGCATCGTCTGCCTTATTGGAAAAAAGAACCAGTGAACCCAAAGGAGAAGTGTTGGGGGTGTATAAAGCCTTTAGCCTCTAGATCCTCTAATCGATTCTTGAGTTCCATAATCTTCTTAAGTTCCATCCTATAAGGAGGAATGGTCACTGGTGCTACTCCTATCACTAACTCAAATTTTAAATCTACCTCTTTCACTAGAGGTAGACCATAGAAGTCATTAGGAAAAACGTATTTGAAATGCTCTACTACATGAGGAAAGATAGAGGGTTGTAACCCTTGGTCATTTAGGAAAAGACTGGAGATCTGTGCTATCACATTACCCAACATCTTCTGCTCGGGTCCTGAACGCAAATCTTGGACATCCCATTCACCCTTATACACGTTCACACCTCCCTATAGATATATAAATATCACCCTCCAATGATATCAGTCAATGTGGGATTAGTAGGGAACTAACTAGTCCATCCCTATAATTATGTCAAATCCCATCATGTTGAGGTTATGAAGAATACACATGGAAAGGTAACCGCCTATCTCAAGGGGATAGTCCCTACAATGGCGAACACCCTCATAATAGATACCTAACAGCGTGTCTAGAATCATAACATCATAAAGTGATCAATCTTAAGGCCCAGACTCTCAGTGATTTCCCTATATATAAAAAAGTGAGGTACATCTGTGTTAAATAAAGAAGACACTAAAGTGGAGGCTACTAAAATAGTACCTTGTATAGTAGAATATCTTGCACTCTGCTCCTACAGTATAGGCTGAACTTCATGTAACTATCTTATACTGTATACCTAATTCACTGCATGACTACCTTGAATAAGCCCTATCAACTGACGTTGAGAATCATAAGTATGACTTCCTCTACCTTGACTTCCACCTCGGCCTGGTCGACTGGTGGTATTCCAGCTACCTACTAGACGTGATCCTTCTAGCCCTGCTTCTAACTGAGGAGTAGGTGAAGATCCCCACTAGCTAGTTACTGGAGGGAAAGTCTTGTAGAAATGCTTAATATGCCCTATCTTACCACATCCTATACAGTCGATTGGATCCCATGGACACTGATACTTGAAATTTCCTAACTTCCCGTACTAGTGACAAACCAAAAATCTACCAACATGAGGAGCCTAGCTACTTCTACTACTGTGAGTAATCTCAAAACACCTCTTTCACCTGGAAGAAGAACCACCAATAACTCTATGTGTCAAACTACCCTGAATGAAACCTTCAACATCCCTCAAGTTACACTCTATAATTAGGGTTTGGTTGATGATTTAAGAAATAGTCATCAACCTGAACATGTTGAGTTTTGACCAGATGGCGTAAAATACCCCATCCTCGAATCATCTAGCGGTTATAAGATCATCACCAAAAAGAGTAGGAGAAAATTTCTGTAGCTCCATGAAATAGGTAGAGTATTCCATAACTAAAATTCTCCCCTATTACAGATTCATAAACTATATAGCTCTGTCATCCCTCAAAGTATGGGGAAATAATTAGTCATAGAATATTTTCTGAAAGTCAGCCCAGACCATATCACGATGTCGATCTATCTGGGTGATGATGTCCCACCACCGCTTGGTTGAATCACGTAACATATATGCTGATAACTTGATCCTCTAGTCTGGAGGCATCTCCAAATGCTCAAATATAGATAGGATTTCTTTAATCCAAGACTCCGTATCATGAGGTCCACCATCCGCTGAAATGGTGGAAGGATTCTACTACTGAATCTTACGAGTCAACTTTTCCATGCTCAGGGCAGATCTAACTACACCTTACATAAACTGAAGCATACATAGAAAACCCTCTTAGAATTGGGTTTCAGTTCCCATTTCTAGAATTAGAATAGGTAGAATAAGTGGATCTATAGAAGGAATCAATGGAAGCTCTTGGCCTGCCACCTTAGGAACATGATCATCGCTGCCTTCAGGGTGTGAAACTAGAGGACGTCATGGTGGCATGACACTACAATGCCAAACACACACCTCAAAATATCTTTAAGAAACCGAGAATATTTCATTTAAGAAACTATGAAAGGAGTAAAACCTTCCTATAAGAACAACTATGCCTCTCTGCCTGCTTCAAAATCTAGGTCTAGATGGTAGAATATACCATAGGAACATAAGAGACACCCACTACCCACTACTGAGGATGGGCTTAGGTCTAAGTCTCTATGATGAATATAAAAGATAGTTGTTTCAAATCAGGAATCATATTCATTTATAAAGTGTGCTGGTTTAAACATATTTTAACATCTTTAAAAATGGTTGAATTAGATGGTTTTCTATTTTTTGATCTATAAGGACCCATACTCCTCATGAACCAAAACATGGAATCCACTCAACCCATACCATAACATGTTCTAGCTCATGTGACTGATGGTCCATATATCAACATGCCATAATTGAATGCTTAAGGTGTCTTCTTTAACCTATTTATAAAAACACTTTTAGGCTAAGGTAGACACTTTAAGTATCAATTATGTTTTCCAATCCCTATAAGAATTGGAAGCACAATTCAATATAATCAAGGCACTAATAATATGAAATAGGAAAATACACACTAAAAATATACGTGACATGGAAAAATGTATGGCCTATAAATCATATTGTGCCTATAGTGATGCATGTAATGCATTGCCCTCATTTCATTGGGTGATAGTAAAGAAATCATAATTTCAATAACATCAATATCAATAACATTGGAAACCAAGTGTGTCACCCAATAATGAAGTCATATCAATAATAAATGAAAAAATTAGAACAATAATTATAATTCGCTCAACTAGGACTTTACCCCTAATATGGGTTCGCAATGCCCAAGCATGACTTATGACCAAGTCCCAGTCATTCCTAGTCTCCAATCTATTATCTCCAAATAATAAATAAAGGAAATCCTATAATACAACTTTGTAATATCCCGACTCAGGATCCAATTAACCCGTGCCTTGAGCCGGTGGGTCACATGGCCTCAAGCATGCCTCCCTGTATGTCAGAGACTACCTACTAGTAGTGAGGGTGTAAAGGTGGTATAGTGGGGAGACTATACCCTCTTATTAGAGTGGCACAACAGATACAACAATAAACATACACAGTAGAAGAAGCATGTATAAACAGACAAAATCAATAAACTATGGAAACATAAATGGATAAATGAAGAAGTAAGTAGTAGAAGATAAAAAAACTGAATAATATAACCAAAATCCTCTAAGGTAGTGTCTTGTAAATGTATGCATGAAAATCTAATACGGGGGGGGGGGGGTGGTGCAGGGGAACATGCATATAAAATAATAAAGACAAATATAACTAAACTTTTCTCCATAGAATCTCAAGCTAAAGTGTGATCCTCTGCTCCTAAGCTCCATCTAAAAGTAATAAATATCAACATCCTATAACAGGGACCATACCCTTATCAATACTTGAAGTCAAATAGTCTTCTCGGGTACCAATGGTAACCCTATTAGGGTGTGAGATAAAAATATCAGTAGGCCATCACCAATGGTTTCTATGTATAGTCCAAGAAGTGCCCATAACTATACATTGTGCAAGTATAAGCATATAAGTAAACAATATTGAAATAAATAACCAGCCCACTCAAGTTACAATAGGACACTTGGAGAGTCTACCTGCTTCAGACCATGGTTGGGAGGAGTGTCTAATCATGTCAATATATATATATATATATATAAATACCAATAATATATATATAGTTTAGATCTATATTTCATCCACCTATATGAACCAATTACATGCAGACATAAGTGGCCATATACATGGAATACTAGTGCTGGCTAGATAGGGGTGTAACTCAGACATCCATGACCAGTCTAACAAGACTAAAAGCTCATGAAATAGGGTATATTACCTACATCCAAATATAGTGAGAGACACCATTATACAAAACTCAGGATGGAGAGTGAACTGCCCAAAAAATACTCTAATCATGGAACGTGGCACGTAAATCCCATCACCCATATATCATCACTAGTGTGAGACATCATGCTCAACACCTGATGTAAGATAGAGTGATGCTGTCATGCTCAACCAATCCCTTACCATCATTTCATAGCCTCTATAAAGTTTCATTATAATTGTAACTATCACGGGGCATTACCCCCATCCATTTATTTCACATAGCCCATATACATAAAAGACGCATAATCATTTATAACATAATACATAAGGCATAAACTCTTATTCATGTCATTATCCAAGTTTAATTTCAATTAAAACATTGTCACTATCAATGAGAATTCATATAAGTATTAAAAAGGTAAATTAACTTAACATCCCTTGGGGTCACTCCTTTTGAAACCAATTAATCCATTAAAGAAAGGAAACCCATGTGATCAATTCCATTTTAACCATCCAATCCATTAAAACTTGGAAACCAAGTCATAAGGCTCCAATTTTCAATTGGAAGGTTCCATAGTCAATTCATTTAAAGGATTACACTATCTCATTTAAATCAACCCATTCAATTTACCAAAACATAACAAAACCATTTATAAATCCCAATGGGTCAAAGGGTCATTTAGAAGATGACATGATCATTAAGGCAATTTCCCACTTGGGAAATTCCAACTATAAGAAGTCCAAGAACCTAATAGGTGCCTTAGTATATATTTAATACACATGTATCAAGGGTAATTTCATTTAAAAGATAATCAAAAAAGTATTTAGGAGTTCTGATCATTTGATCCAATTGACCAAAATGGTCATTTTCAATGGCACAACCATGAGGTGTCCATATATGGTATGTGTAACCTCTAAACCACCAAATGTGAATCAATTAACATGTATCTAGGTAGAAGGGTCAATTAGACATCAAGGAATCAATATAATTGGGATTATCGAAAAAATCTAGTGTGCGACACAACCATGTAATTACAAAATGACAAAACTCAAAGGGAAAATGATGTGACCACATACCTCAAGGTCATAGATGACTCCTCGCTCGATATCATCCTTAGATTCTAAGCAGTTTGGAAGAGATATGAGAAACAATCCAATGCCCTTAAAATAGGGAAAATGATCCTGCACCTAAATAGCACAATGGATGGAAAGATAAACTTATATAGGAATTGAGATATAGGGGAGCTTACCAAGATAGATCCAATGCCTTAGATGGATTGAAGAATAGACACCAGAAGAAGAAGTTACTTCAATTCCTAGATTAAGGGGTTTGGGAGCTCAAAATAGGAGGAAGTCAATGTTTTATCCACTGGAGAACAAAGGAGAAGAGAAAAAGGGTTAAAGATTCAAGTGGGTATAGTTTGAACTTTTCACCAAAAATTTGGGGGCACATGGTTTTGGAGCACATTTTACAAATTGTGTGAAAACCATGTAGAAACCCTCTATCCGAAAAGACTACAATGTCACATGTTCATGCACATTGAGTTTCATAGTTGCAGAAAAACCATGTGACCTGAAGGTACCCCTTTCTGTAGCTATATGACCGTGCACCCTAGGTCAAATAGTTTCATACAAATCATGTGGCCCAGTTACTTTTCCCATTTTTAGGAAATCCAAGCTCCGAACAAGCCCCAGATTCTCCTAGGACCTTCCTTAGGTCGTAGTTCACTTTTTCTATAATTAAACAAAGGATTCAAATTGAAAAACAAGATCTTTACCTTCATGAAAAGATGGGTTGTTACAGACACACACTAGTCGATGTATGGGTGGTTCATATATGCTTCCAACATAATGTAACTTAAAATGGGATCCATGATCCAAGCCCATAATGAAGAAGGAAGTTGCGTGAAGTAGCTTTCTACACGAATCTTAGATATATTATTTTATTTATTCAAGCTGGCATTTTTGAAAGTTTCATGTGATGGGAGATCATAGTTTTGAAGGATCTAGAGGTTGTCCATGATGCATTCCAAATACAAAAAGGGAAATGGAAATGTGGAAGTTATAACAATAGATAATTTAGGGTATTTTTAATACATGTTTTTTCTATCACATGGAAAGATGGAAAGTTATACAAAGAAGGGGTATTTCTAGTCTGATGCTATAGAAGAAGTTTTCTCTGTATCCATATTTGGGAAAAGGAAAATATAATTTGACCAAGAATCAAGGAGGATATTTCATTAGAGATATTTTGTATTCCAAAAATAAGAACATAAGGAATAATAAAGTTAGTAACTCTCATAGAATAATTATATATATACATATAAAGAAGAGAATAGAGGCTCTGTGAGTATTCATCGAGAGATCTGAAGGAAGGAGAGGATGGAATCACTGCAGTGCAGTGAATAAGATAACTAGTTGCTTTCTTGAAGATCCTCATTCTCAGATAAGGAGTTGATGTTGTGCAGTAAGGTGAATAAGATGCTCTAGATTTATTCGGGAAAAAAGAAAAAGATGTGAAGAGGGGGTTCATAGAAGGTCTGTGAAGAAGTGATAAGGAGTTCATTAGTGTATCCATCCAAAACCGAGGATGAATTCAACCCAGATGATATTGAAGATAAACAGACCTACAAGTTTATATATTATGTGGGAGTCCTACCCTAAAGTACTGTGCGAAGGATGAGAAAGGTGGCAATGCACCTTCATAGGCAATGAGCTTCGGGTGGCAGTGAACCAACTCAAAACATGTAAAGATAGCGAGCCTTAGGTGGAAGTGAGCCAAACCAGAACCTGTAAGGGCAGTGATCCTAGGCATGGAGTGATCAAAACCTTATAACCATCAAAACCAATGTTCCTAGTGGTTAATTTTTGCATTGACGTAATGTCAATACCATGCTCCATGGAGTATCCCAATGGGGTTGAACAATTTAAAAAATCTTTGTCCTCCTTCATGCATTGCATCTCTACATATGTATGTGAATTCAGTGAAGTTTAGGGCCAATAGATAGGTTGAACATAGTTCATATGTGCATGATAATAAGATCCTTAAAGGCGAATCAATAAATAGGCTAAAAAAGTTTTAAATTAGGAACATCCTATTTCACCCCCTCTTAGGATGCTTAAAGAGGACCCAACAAAGACCCTTTATATTATAAATTATTTCTCCATTACAGTATGTGGACATATATATGATTACTTGGAAATGAAATTTAGTAAGACTTTATATATATTTATACTGCTTTATCAAATGCCTGACATTTTTTAAATAGATCTAGTTAAATAAATGTTACTTGATCTTGAGACTTTTTCTATGGATTGGTTTATAATTATACAATAAACTAACCAAGACCATAGATAAAACTCTTAGAGAATTTATTATCTTTAATTTTAGTAATCATCATTCTCATTTTATTTATGGTGTACAAATCCAACATTGAATATAAACACCTTCTATGAAACCTATTTTTATTACAATTTTACTCACATTCCATGAGGGGTTCAAGAGGTTTGGGATACATAACAAATTACCGCACACACATTGGTTCTTACATTCTTAGATACTGGAATGACATGTAGGTAATCAATAGAAAAATTAAATATAATTATTAAAATTATATAACTGATTACAAAATAATCACAACATAAAATTTCAATCAAACATTGGTCGATCATCTCAAGATCAATCATCATTAATTCATTTATCAAGTTTTTTATGGATAGTTGTTATTCTCTATATATAGTAAGATATATCAAACCATAGTTGGCCGAAATTTCTTGCATGTTTTAAATAAAAAACAAATTTTATGGATATTTTTTATTTTGTACTAGTGTTTTATTGAAGAGTATATTTATTATTGTTTATAAAATAAAATATTTTTATATTTTATGAAAATTTATTTTGTTAAACTTTTTATAAAAATGATTTTTTATCTTAATTTATTTAATTTATTTCAGTTTTTTATTCTCAAAGATATATTTCATTATTTAATTTATTAAATAAACATGAATATTATATTTATTTGAATTTTAAAAAATAAGTATATCATTATTATGAAGAAGAATATTTGGGGGATGCTTCTACCTGGGGGTTTGGGAAGTGTTGAGGAGGAAGAATGATATCTTTTGAGAGTAATGAGATACGAGGGTGGAGATTGGTTGATTCAATATTTTTAGCATGACCTAAATGACTTATGGTTTACTCCCCTCTTTTTGAAATAAACTGATCAGAAACAAGAGTGAGCAGACACCTTGCTCGGGACGCATATGTTGACAGTTATACCTATAAAAAATCCGCAACACTATGGGTCGATCTGTTATCCACTGGATTTATGTGGGTTAGGGATTTGATTATTTAGGCACTCAAAAATTCGGACCTCATTTGATCCAACCTACAAAACCCAAAGCCCGCACAAACTAGCCTATTGGGTGTCCATAGGTCTGGTTTCATTCACAATTATAAGTAGTATTCCAAAAATTTATGTTTTAAAAATAAAATAAAATAATTTAATATAATAGATTAACACGAGTGTGGTAAAAAATAGTTCAAGTTTAAAAAAGCCATACATAAATCAGGGAAAATATCACCTCATGTTGGGTTTTGAACATAACGGCCAGGATGGCCATGATATGGATGACATGTGTGTTTATTTGGAGTGTGACACCAAATTAATAAATAATATTGATGTATTAAAAAATTGATGTAATTATTCTGAAAATGGATGTACAAGACTACCCTTTTCTTTCTAATAAAATTCTTTACTAATATTTTTATTTATGTATTTTAATTTTTTTATTATAATTTTGTGTATATTAATATTTATATATTTTTATAGCATTTTAAGATATAAAATAATGTCTAGAATTTTATTTTAAAATAGAATATATATTAACACAAGTTTTTTTTATAATTTTTAATAACATTATAAAATTTAAAAATATAACGTCCATTATTTCATTTTAACAAAAAATATATATTACTATGAGTTTTTAAAAGTAAATTAGAAAAAATTAATAAATAAGTAAAATAAAAAATAAGAAAAAATAATAATAAATATATAATAATATTATGTATTAATATATTTGAATTGAAAAACTAAACATGTATTTATTTTAAGATTTTGATAATAATGTCTCTAATACAAATTTCCAGTATAAAATTTCAATGCAAATTTTGAATACAGATTTACATTGATAATAGTAAAATTTTAGTTTATTAAAAATATAATTTAGTGTTTTACATTCGACATTTAAATGAAAAATTTAACTATAATTTTTTGATGGAAATTTTCACTAAGAGTTTCCAGTGTAAATTTTCAATATAAATTTCTGATGAAATTTTATATTTTATATTTATGTATCAATATTTTTTTATTGTAGTTTTAAGTGGATGTTTCTTGTGGATGTTTACAGTAAAAGTTTCTAATGAAAATTATAAATTTAATTTTCTAATGAAAATTTATATTTTTCATTTATGTTTTAATGTATCTATAATTTAATTTTAAGGGAAAAAATGAACTGCAGATTTCTGATGGAAATTTTCACTGAAAATTTCCAGTGGTAGTTTGCACTGGAAAATTCTATAGGAAATTTATGGTTCAAATTTTTAGTACAAAGTTATATTATTTATGTGTTAATATATTTGAACGTCAAATTTTATTATGCATTTATTTTATAGTTTTGTTAATAAAAATTTCATTATAAATATAATAAAAATCAAATGGAAATTTTCACTGTAAATTTAAGCTGAAATATTTACAATACTTTTCTAGTGGAAATTTATACTAAAAGTTTTTTGTACAAATTTTCAATGAAAATTTCCAGTTAAGATTCACATTTTTTATATATGTATTAATATATTTCTATCTTACTTTTAATTATTGAAAATTTAATTTTTTTATTTTGGTTTTAATATATCTACATTTTATTTTAAGTGAAAACTTGAACTACAAATTTCTAGGGGAATTTTGCAGTGAAAATTTCCATAGAAAATTTACAGTTCAAATTTTCACTAAAAAATTAAATTATTTATTTATGTTTTAATATATTTAAACTGAAAATTTAAGCATGTATTTATTTTAGAATTTTCTTAATCAAAATTACATTAAAATTATAATAAAAATCAATTAGAAAATTTCATTGGAAAATTAAGTGGTGATTCAAATTAATTTTTCTGTGGAAGTTTGTAGTAAAAGTTTTTTTTATGAAAATTTGCAATGAAAATTTTAAGTGAAAATTTAAATTTTTTATTTATGAAGTAATATATTTTCATTGTAATTTTAAGTGAAAATTTAAGTGTAAATTTTCTATGGAAATTTACACATGGAATTTCCAATGGAAATTTGCACATGAAATTTCCAATGGAAATTTGCATAGGAAATTTCCAGTGGAAATTTGCACAATAAATTTATAGTGGAAATTTTCCTACGTACATATAATAAATAATTTCTATTATATGTATATGTAATAAATAGATTATATGTTTTATATAAATTTATATAACAAATAATATATATTATTATGTGTATATGTAATAAATATTATATATATTAGTTGCAACATTAACGAGAGGCGTATGAGTATTGTTGTACATAAATTGGTTTGGACGACTAGGTTAAATAACCCACTTGAGATGATATTAATCCCATAAATCATAAAAAATATAATTTTTAACGTTTGTTATTAGGGTTATTGTTAATCAAAAGCTAAATATTTTCACCCAATCTCAAATATTTCTATTTTCCACTCCACTTTATCATGATTCACCAAATAATAAAATATTTTTATATATTATTTTATTTAAGATTGTGGGCCGGTCCGTCAGTACATGGGTCCCGCATGGTAGATTCGAGCTTTTGTTTTTTAAGAGCGCATTATTTTTGAATCGGGTTGGGACTGCTCAATACGATCTGCAACCCGCATGATCCGCCCCATGGGATGACCCACCCCACCCCGTTAACACCTCTATTAATAGTAACATAATTTTTTTTATTAATTATCAATTATATTATTAATTATTAATTAATAACATATTATTATGTTATTAATATAATTAATAGTATAATAAATAATATTTATTATTTAATAATATAAATAAAATAATTTTTATTGGATAATATATTTTCCAGTTGATAATTATATTAGTTATAATATATTATGGCATGTGTTATTAATTAATTACTTATATAAATAATAATATAATATTATTTGTTATTTTTATTAATTATTATATAATTCATAATTAATAATATTATTAATATTTAATAATAAAATTAATATGATTATTTATTATACATATTATAGATAATAAAAACAATAATTATTAATATAATTATAAAATAGTAATTATTATTATTACCAATACAATTATTAATATTAATGTTTTTTGATAATTCATAGACATCTATATTAATTTCTATTTTTATCAATTTCTTTATTTTATGTAACAAAGTATAATATATTAGTATATTTTTAAATAATGTACAACTAATGACTTAAAAAACATATAACATGTATCATTAAAATCTACATAACTGTCTACGGTGCTCTTATGTGCCACAATCAGGTTTATATATAATGTGTTCATGCCATGTCTCTCGATGTCTATGCTCTAGCGTATGTATATCCCATGTATTATCTCTAATACCTACCTCCATGTCACCCTGTGTAATAAGAAGTGGATCTATAGTCTCCTTGCCTGTATCCTATCATAGTTACAAGGAAAGTGGTTGTTATCTGGAACTCTCTTCAACATGTGAAGAAGATGACTACTGTGTAGTGAATATCTGCGGATTTGAGAAAAATAAAGACTGAAACACAGACCAATTTGTATCTATCACTATAGCAAAATCTCAGACAATAAAAAACTTTGTATCAAAATCAGTAGCATATGAATTGGTGTCCTTTGTAATAATAACACGTGATTGTGACTGTGGGTGTTATTATTACTTTGGTTGTGGCTGTGGTTGTGGCTCGTATCAATAGGAAGTGGAGGGGCATCTAACTGATCATGATGAATATCCTCATCCTGACCACATCATCATGTGTTGCATCCATAAAAGGCTCGACATCCTCTTCTGCATGTATATAAAGTTCATCACCTCCAACATCACCTAAAACATCAAAGAAAATCTCATGATAAATCTTATCCATGGAAATAAGTAACTCTGTCACTGCTCTGTGAAAATAATTCTGGTCAAATGCGCTTCTCTCTATGGGATCAGAGATGTGAATGAGGTGTGTGATATGGGCATCCCGCAAAAAAAAAATGTAGTTAATTTCAATTAATAAAAAACTATTCAACACTAGAAGAAATAATTTTTACTAACTAATGATATCCCCATCCATGTCATGTAAGATATATCAATTTCAATATATCATTCATGATATCACCTCTAGTCAAAGTCTCGCTTCCCTGACATCTTTAGGGAATAAAGTTAAGACAACTGACTAAGTAGTGTGAGAATGTATTGATAGAAGTAAAACTTCCTCATAAATCTATTAAGATGATATCACTCAACAATATGAAAATAATCATAGGTACAATACATGAGTTGACAACAAACATCACCGTACAATAAGGTGGCGGACTTTGGATGATACACTAAATATATAACATCCATAAAACCTGAAATATCAAAAAAAATAAAAAAATAAAATAAGAAAATAAGAAATGAAATCATATACAATATGCAATAAAAATTTAACTATATATTTAATAATCACATAGGTCATCTGGTCAAAGACTGTCCAACATAAGTCTGTAAGCGTGAACATCATGTCTGACAGTATCTGAATATCAATGTGACTGACTCCACATATAGGAAAATTTTTTATACTTATATTTCATAATATAAATTTATACATTTGATTTTCACACAAGAAGGAAGGAAAAACATACAATCATACACATGTGGACTCCCATAAAATATCGACATACAATGGTGTGTGGGCATGTGGAGCTAAGTGTGAGATGCACTCCCATCCACATTTAGATAAGAATGACACATCCTATAATCTGTATCTTATCAATGTGATATGTGTTGCATAACACTCTATATTTATAAAAAAGACACGTTGACCCTCAACTATACCTCCCTTCCCAGTCCAAGTCCTCAAGTTAAGGTAAATAGATCAAGTGGACAAATGTAGTGGAATACTCGATGAAGATCGTGACGCCAATATGTCTAAGAATGTATGCACATGCAAATATCAACACTATGATATCATCTGCATCATTGGTGTCATGAATCAGACCAGGATTCCATCTGACCTGACACTCAACCCAACCCAAGACAAGTTCCGAGAGGTGATCCTCCCGGGATAGTGACAAGTGTCGGGCATCAAAGATATCACAATGAGAATGATTTAGCCCAATAACAACTATGACCAAATAACCAGAATAGAGCACATAACATAAACCAATAATAACAGAATATCAATAAATACATAAACATGACCTGGATACAACATCAACTTAGAAAAATATAAACTAAAAAATAAAACTAAAACCAAAATGGAATGACACAATATCCATGTGACCTTTTGGTCACTACCAACCATAAGACCAACCTGCTCCAAAAGGAAACCTGAACTAGAAGACCGAACCTACAAAACAGCTCGGGTCTACCGACATTGAGCGACACAAGCATGGTGTTATCATAGAACAACATAGTAGGAAAGCACCACAAAATTTTTACATGTCCTTTAACAAAAAAATTCACAAACACTAGTTTGAAATACATTTAGAAAATAGGGTTTTATCATTTCAAAGAACCAAGAAAATTTTTCTAGAAATTCACTTCTTAAAATAGCACAAACCATTATCCTCTATCCAAAATAGTTTTCCATTTTAAAACCAGTTTAGAAAACCAATATCAAAAGGAATAACCAAACCAGGTGATCAAAAAGTATGATAGAAAATAAAGGAAACAGTGAAGGTGAATATAAATAAGGTAAGAATTAGAAGAAAAAATAAATAAATACAACAACGTAAAATAAAACATACAAATAATAATAATAGTAATTTCCTCAAAATCTATATAATCAATCCCTATATGTACTCGGGTCGGACTCACCTACCGACATATGATGAAACTCCATAGTTAATAACCAACATGGCTACTTTAAACTAGCCTCACTAGTGGAACATGCCACCTGGACTCTCCACAAATCCAGGGGGGTACCAATCCATCTAATTGCGATCTGTAAGAAACCTTCACTTGACCCTATAGAATATTCCCATGATTCCCATGATAATAGTTCATGGAGAATGAGGTGGTCCTCACATATGTGGCGTGAACCAATAACCCAAAAATTCCACCATGCTTGCCTAGAACAAATCCGACACCACCTATGTGATGACCCTCTCCTAGGAGGGACTACCATAGAGGTGACCCTCAAATATCAAGCCATACACAAGTGTAAATTATGCCAACACATCACATGATTTTGGAAACCAATTTCCAAAGCACCCCAAGGTACCAAATGGGCCTTTAACATTCCCAATACAAATATATCTCCAAAACCATTCCCAAAACCAAGATGAAAACACACCACATGATTGAAAGATGACAACCAAGACTTTATGTCAAGTTGTTTGTTAAACCATGAATCCAAGGTTCCAAATGAGATAAACATTAGAAAACACATTTGAAACCACATTTTCAATCATTTAGAACCAAAGAATCATTTAGAAAGTATTGGGGTTTTAGAAAAACCATTGGAAGGAGAAGAACTAGGGGTCATAAGAAAGGAAAGGGGACAATGATTTGAAATCTGGGTTCAAGAGGAACATTCTATAAAGTAAGACATTATCATTTGAGAGTCAATCCATATGTGCACCCCATGCACACATGAAAGTGACCACATCCAATGGAACACTTAAATCATCACTAAATTACAAAAGTTCCAATTTAAAATTCAAAAGAACCTTGAAACCATTTTACACACAATTGTAAAACCATAAATAGGTACTTAATCCACAAACCAAACCCAATTAAAAATGAAAACCAAATTAACAAAACAAAAATACATGAAAACCAATCTAAATCACCCAATTTCACCTTTAAAGTCAAAGTAACATTTTAACAATCACTTTACATACATATACCTATAATCATAATTAATAAAACCCTTTGAAAACTCATTTTCTCTAAATCACCATTATGAAAACACCATAACAATACAAAATAACACACAAAAATCAAGATTCACACATCATATAAAAAATTTAGGAAGGTGCAAGCATCAATGGTATGTTTCGTTAAGGAAAATAATGGAAACACCTACCTTAATGATGTGCGCATGCAACGAAACCTTAATAGAAGAAAAAACTAAGCCTAAGAAATGATCCTAACACCCTAAAATCAAATAAAACGACCCACATTATCCAAAACTCACCCCAGGGTTTGACCAAGAGAGAACCCCACCAAGAAGAACCATGAAACAAAGAGGGGAAGAGAAGAAGAGGAGAGAATTGACCAAAAACTAAGAGAAACTTACATTAGAACCTCATGGGATCTTTAATGGAGGAAGGAGAGTAAGGGAGGAGGGTTTTTGGGAGCCCCTTGATGTGAATAGGTTGATAAAAGGATGAGAATACTGAATTGAGATTAAAACATAAGAGGGGAAAAGATGGAAATTCAAGTTTTAAGAAAGCTGGTCAAGTCACACAGTTTGGACACATGATTTTCCAAACCATGCGCCAACTGTTCACACCCTACTAGAGAAGAGGGACTCCCACATGATTTGGGAAAGCATGAACCAATAGTGAAAAATTCCTCTATCAAATTATAGATTCTCCTCGCATGCTTGCTGCATGGTTTCTCCTAACTATGTGCAAGACGTGTGCCTTATCCCAGACACTAACTTAGATCCACATGGTTTTCCCTAGGCCTTGCATGGTTTGGATCAAACCATGTTTCAATTGTAAAAATAGCTAAAAACTACCCAAAATATGTGAAACTCAAAATTTTTCACCCGGGACTCAACCTGAACATCAACCAATAGATTCAACATCAATAAAATAATAAAATAAAAGAAATCCCAAGGTTAGGGTGTGACAATTCTCCCAACCACAAAAACTTTATTTCCCCATAAAGTTACCCAGCCAAATGAGAATAAAAACTCAAGATCATAATCGAATTAGGTTAGAAAAAACCATGAACCTCGGTGTTACCTTTCACTTCTAAAGTCACACCCGACTAACACTAGAGAAATCCACAACAAGAAAAACTACAGGGAAGGAATATGAAAGGGTTTTCCCCACCACAAGAACTTTCCAGCACAACGACACTAGTATGGGAAATCCCAACAAAAACCAAAGCTCCAACACAAGGTAAAAACATAGATGAGACTAAAAAAAACATGAACACTGGGAACTCCCAACCCAAACAAGAAACCTAACCATGACTCATTAATTCCACACGACTCAAGAATCTCTAAAGTGAGTATAACTAGAAATCGAAAAAAATCCACAAAATGAAAATATCATAGTTTTCTCAAAATGATACACAACCATAAAAATTACAAGTAAAAAGGACTCCAATACTTATAATGAAGATAAATTTTAAAAAACCAAGAAAAATACAATAGGAAAACTTAAAACAATTCTACTCCGACGCCGAAAGGTGAAATTTGGTCAAGGTTCCCCACACCCATTGATTCCTAACTATGTGAAGAGCTTCAATCCATGGACTAGGGATGGATCCCTGATGTCTTGAAGCATCTTCTTCCCCATAGTCAGGAGATGACAACCTCTGATCAAGACTCTATCTTCTATCCATACTGTTTGCAGAACTTCTCTGGTGACCCAAACGACCAAATCAATGGAAGATCACTTCAAATCACCAAACTGATCACACTAGAAATATGATCAAACAATCTGATGAATGATAAGTCAATCCCCAAAAAGGAAACCCCTCAGGGTCAGGTTCCTCTGGAACACATCTATCTCTATATGGGGAACCCTCACAAGGGCCAAAATAGATTGGATTGGAAACCACCATAGTCTATGCTATGGAAACCAACTCAAAAAGAAACGATTGCATCATGAGATTCCAAAAAAAACTTCACCAGATGAGAGGGCTCACTCCTTGATCTCTGGATGATGACACCAAACAAAAATAGGAGCCTTCAGGTGACCCTATGAAGATATCTCTGGAGAAAATGATACCATATCTTCAAAAAGATTAACATAGGCCTTAACCATCCGCTAACCTTGTTGAACACCTAACAACTCAACCTATTTTATTTCCTTGAACTTATTAGGGATGAACCATTAAATAAAAGTTGTCTCAAAGACTTCCCAAGACATTTCAACTTGCAATGATGATGGGATGATCACCTTCTACTTATCCAAACTCAGACCTTCAAGTGAGCCCAGAATAGCTCTAACCCTCACAACTTTGGGAGTTCCCAATAATCATAAGATACCTTTAACTTCCTCAAGACACTCCGTATCCTCTAAAGAATCTCAATCACCGTGAAAAATAGGCAACAACCAGGAATAAATTGACTTCTCCACTCCACCTAGAGTCTGGATAGGGTCAATAATAGTAGGATACTTGCTCGAAAACTTTAGGAACTTTCTGAGAATCATACTGTAAATAACATAAGATAAAAAACAGAATCAACATCGAATCAAATATCAACTTAAAAGAGCATCATAAACTAAAAAATCAACTAAAAAACTGAACATAATAAGAAAAAACCAAGAACCTCTTTTATAAATAACTATTTACAAACCAAATTCCAAAACCGTTTCACCCCAAATCCATTTTTTACAACACCCAACTCATTTTCAAATCTCACTCAAACACCAAAACCCACCTTTAAAATAAAACCAAACCCTGAAATAACTTTCCTTTTAAAAACCCCTTTTCTAAAAACCATTTTCATTTCAAAATCCACTCACATATAGCAAAACCAAACCAAAACATAACTCACATCAAAATTATAGGAATAGGTAACTAGTATCCATGCATAGCCCGAACACATGGTTTAGAAAACCATACCCTCAGTAAGAACCAACCACTATAATTATCTTGAATCATGAACTCGGTCTCCACATGGGTCGCTACTCTATGCAAGATCACTGTGTAACATTGGTTCACTCCCATTGTTATCCCCCAAACCACAAACCCAAAGACTAAAAAAAAGACTCAAATCCTATACTACCCATGGTAACTTTAGGATTAGAATGAGAAAGATTTAATGATGCTCTTCTAACACCTACCTCTCAAGTCCCGATAGTCCTATATCTAAACTACCTAACACTCTAAATAAAAAATGGCCGGTCTGATACACTTTTTCATAAACTAGGCTGAGCTTCCATTTGACGTGTCACTCGACCTAGCCTGAGACAAGGCTAGAGAGGCATTCCCAATCCTCCTGGGCTAGAGGCTAGCACCGAGCATCAAAGATATCACAATGGGAATGATTTATCCCAATAGAAACTAGGATAAAATAACCAGAACAAAGCAAGAAACATAAACCAATAATAATAAAATATCAATAAATACATAAACCGAATCTAGATACGAAAACAACTAAGAAAAATAGAAACTAAAAAATAAAACTAAAACCAAATCGGAATGACATGATCACCATGTGACCCCTTGGTCATCACCAACCATAAGACCAACCCGCTCTAAAAGAAAACCTAAACCTGCAAAACATCTCAGGTATACTAACGCTGAGTGGCACAAGTAGGGTGTGATCATAAGACAACTCAGTAAGAAATAACCACATAATCCATACATGTAATTTCCCAAAAAACTATACAAAAACTAGTTTGAAATACATTTAGAAAATAGGGTTTTATCATTTTGAAGAACCAACCACATATTTTCAAAAATTCTCTTTTTAAAACAACACACACCACCATACTCTTTGCAATTTTTTTTCCATTTTAAAACCAATTTTGAAAACCAATATCAAAAGGAGAAACCAAACCAAGTGATCAAAAAGTATAATGGAAAATAAAGGAAATAGTACAGGTAAATATAAACAAGGAATGAAATAGAAGAATAGATAATCAAATGTAGCAGAGTAAAACCAGATATATAGATAATAATAATGGGAATTTTCTAAACATCTCTAGAAGAAATCCTTGGATGTACTTAGGCTGGACTCACCTTCCACTGTATGGTGCAACTCTATAATCAAAAACCAACCTAGATTCTCTAAAATAGCCTCACCAGTAGCACACCCCACCTACCCTATCTACAAATGTAGGGGGTACCAATTCGTCTAATCGGGATCAGTAAGAAACCATCACTCAACACTCTAGAATATGCACCATGATTCCCATGATAATAGTATGTGGAGAATGGTGAGGTCCTCACATGATGACATGTACCAATAACCCATATATGCCACCATGCTTTCCTCACCCAAACCCCTACACCACCCATGCGATGACCCTCTTCTTGGAGGGACTACCATAGAGGTTCCCATCACATATCAATCCATACACAAGTTCCAACCAGGACTACACATCACATGAGTTTGAAAACCAATTTCAAAAACACCACTAGGTTTCAACCAGGCCTTTAGCATTGCCAATCCAAATATATCTCAAAAACCATTCCCAAAACCAATTTGAAAACACACCACGTGGTTATAATATGCCAACTAGGCCTTTATTTCAAGTTGTTTATCAAACCATGCACCTAAGGTTCTAAACATGATAAACTTTTGAAAACACATTTGAAACCACATTTGTGATCATTTAGAACTAAATAATTCTTTAGAAAGCATTTGGGTTTTAGAAAAACCATTGAAATGAGGAGAACTAGGGGAGAGAAGAAAGGAGAGGGGATAGTGTTTTGAAATCGGAGTTCAAGAGGAACATTTTCTATGGGAATCCGTTATCATTTGTGATCCCATAAATATGTCAACCCATGAACATATATAAGTTACCACATCTAAAGGAACACTTAAATAATCACCAAATTACAAAAGTTCCAATTTAATAATCAAAAGATCTTTTTCACCATTTTACACATAACCATAAAACCATATAGAGGAACCCAATCCACACCCCAAACCCAATTCAAAATGAAAACCAAATTACCAAAACACAACTACATCCAAACCTATCTAAAGCACCAAATTTCACCTTTAAAGGCAAAGTGGAATTTTAACAAACACTTTACACACATATACCTATAGGCATAATTAAGAAAACCCTTTGAAAAATCATTTTCTCCAAATCACCACTATAAAAACACCATAACAATCCAAACTAACACACCAAAAGAATGATTCACACATCATATAAACATTTTAGGAAAGATAAATAATCAGCGGTATGTTCCAGGAAGGAAAATAATCGAAACACACACCTCAACGATGTGCGCATGAAACAAAACCTTTAGATAAGGAAGAACTATGACCAAGAAATTATCCACACACCCTAACATCAAAGAAAAAACTCACATTATCGAACCCTCACCCTAGGGTTCATCCAAGAGAGAACCCCACCAAGAAGAACTAACAAACCAATAGGGGAAGAGAAGAAGGGGAGAAAATTGACCAAAAAATA
This sequence comes from Viscum album, assembly GCA_963277665.1. Lineage (NCBI taxonomy): Eukaryota > Viridiplantae > Streptophyta > Magnoliopsida > Santalales > Viscaceae > Viscum > Viscum album. Next base: position 792,689,123 of record OY728166.1, read on the forward strand.
AGAGAAACTTACCTTGTATTATTAGGGTAGCTTCAATAGAGGAAGGAGAGAAAGAGAGGAGGGTCTCTAGGAGCCCCCTCGTGTACCTAGGTCAAGAAAAGGAGGATAATCCCAAATTATGATTAAAAAATAATAGAGGAAACTAGGGAAATTAAAGTTTTAATAAAATTGAGAAAGTTTCACGGTTTGACCACATGATTTTTCAAATTGTTCACTAACTGTATGCACCCTACTAGAGAAGAGGGACACCTGCACAGTTTGAGAAACCATGCAAGAATTGTGAAAAATGGATCTGTCAAATTACAGAGCCTCCCCACATGATTTCTTCACAGTTTATCCTAACCATGCGCAAGCCGTGTACCTTGTCCTAGACACCAACTGGGAGCTGCATGGTTTGTCCTAGGACTAACACGATTTGGCTCAAACTGTTCTCAAACTGTGCATAGGTTCAAAAACCACCCAAAATCCCTAAAACACAAAAAATTTCACTGGGTAATCGACTCAAACCTAAAAAAAATATAACTAACATCAAGAAAAGAATAAAATAAAATAAATTCAAAGGTCAGGGTGTGACAATTGGTTATATAGGAAAAGTTATTGCCTATCCATGACATATGTAATCAAATCCTTATGATGGACCTTCAATCATCTCAAACCTTAATACCTAGTTGTCTATAAACTAAATCAAAAAACATTTCACCAATTTGGCCCATCACAACCGCACCCTTGATGGAGAGTCCCAACATAATTGATAAATCCTCAATATTAATAATAATCTCTCCCTATAAAAAATGAAATGTATGTGTATATGGATACCATATATCTTTTAGGGAAGAAATGAGATGACGATCAATGAAGGATAAGTCACACATCACTTCACTATAGAACCTATCATGACGAAAATGAGGGATGATGATAGTAGGTGGTGCAACATGATGGAAATGATGAGACCTCTGTTCACTCAGAGTAGGAACCAAACCTTCCTCTATGACTATGTGTAAAACATTATTGTATTAGAATGCGAGAAATGGAAGGCTCACCAACTTTATATTTGATATCATCGTTAATTTTTATAGTTAATTTAATATAATTTGTAAATTAGTTTTTAAAAAAATACAAGAAGAAAAATGAGGTAGACTATTAGCATTCATAATTAGGAATTATAATGAAAAACGAGGTAAGAAAATATATGTGTATGATGTTGTTGGATTAGTCCAAAAATTTATTGTTTTAATGATCTTCAATAATGTTTAATTTATTTTTAAATAATTATGTGTATATTGACCATGATGAAAATCCCACATAGTACAAGCGACTGCATGATATATTCAATCAGTCGTGTTAGAAGGGTAGTGGATATTCTCTATTCTAACACTTTATTTTCAAGAATCAACGATGCACTATTTTCTCACACAAATCACAAAATTCTAGAAAATATTTTTTGAATCTATTTAATGTGATTTCAAGGATAGATTTAAATAAAATTCATTTAGAGGCTAAACCTCTTGTTATTCATTTATGTCGTGTGTTTAATTTCTTAATAGTTGAAATATCAAAAAATTATTTTTGATTCAAACCATAAATGAAACAAGACAAAAATAAAAAAAATTAGAAAAGAAACAATCTAAAAATGAAACATGGAAAAAATGAAAGAATATATAAATGAAAAAGTCTAAAAACAAAAAAATTTACATAGAGATGATAAAATACATAAACTCGATCAATGATGTTATGAAGTGGAACCCCTTACTAGAACTTTGGGACATTTTTATGAGTATTATCTTATATATAAAAAATGATACATTATATTCCCACTCCCCATTATTCATTCCAATCCATTTCATTTCTAATACGAGTAGAATTTGGTCATCCCTGAGAGCACAACCTGGTAATATCAGGCACTACAGTCGAAAGATGAGAAGGCAAGGTAAAAGTATGAAATATCACAAAATTATTTACAATTAAAAAAAATAAAACAAACCAAAAATTAAATAATCCATAAATGAGAAAAAGGAATAAATAAAAGAATCAATAAATGAAAACATCTAAATACAAAACCTCATAATATCAAGGACCAAAAACGTTTTATTAGAATGAAAGGTAAAAGTATGAAAATCACCAACAAGCATCCAAGGTGCACTATAAAAGTCAACCAGAGTGTTTATGTGATACAATGGGTCAACATAAGGTTCCCATGATAAGTTCACTGATGCACAAGCTGCAATGACATGTGAATATGGATATCTCAATGTTTGGAATGAACCGTAGTCACATTACCTGCTTTCCAATAATACGACTAGCACTTAACCATTGTTTCTTGTGATTGGTTCATGGAACTATTTTACCATAAACATCTCCCAATCCAATCAAAGGTACAAATGAGAAATTATGATGCATCATACATCATCTTATCAATGTCTCTTTGAAAATTCTAACTAAAACACACTCTATGTTGCATCCTATGATAATCCTATTGGGATTGTTCAAAAAATTAAATCACATATCTATAAAATTTATTCTGAAATAACCCAATGATTTATAGTTTATGAACAACCTTTAAGACCCCTATTTATGCACTCCACAATATTAGTGGTCGTATTGCCATATCTCCTTCCACCATCATATTCTAATGACCATTTCTCTTTTGAAATATGCATCATATAGTCATATACATCTTGATTATCCCTTTTAATTTATTAAAGTTAATGATTGAATGTTATTTTTTGGGGATATTATGCTGAAATCATAATAAAACAATGTATTTAAAAGGATATTATTTTTTTTCCAAAAAATATAAGTTTAATAAAACATTCCCAACTTGATGATTGTCTTATTTATTACCTCAACTCTAAAATTCTTATGCACATTACTAGAAATATGTTTGATGAAATATTGATGATAAGCACTTTCTTATCATTATGAAACTCTTTCACTACTAATGAAATCTATAATCACTCGATGACGATCAAATATCATTCATACTTCTTGGATTTTTGTAAGATGAATGAATATACATGCCAAAAACCAATCCTATGATTCAAAATTATCCTTTTTTTTGTAATATAAAATGAAAGTGGTAAAGGATCATGATTAGTATCCCATGTGTAATAAATAAGTAGAAAACCTATATACTTTACATAAATAAAAGTTCCATCAACTTTAATGAATTGTTAGTAATAAGTAAAAAAAAATACATGGATTGAATTCCGAAAATAGACTATGGAACTTCACCTTTGTTTAATCAACTTGATGATATAGGGAGAACTACTCAATGGTTCATAGATAATAAATAACCCTATTATTAAGATAAAACAATCCCATTACTTGTGGAAAAACTGTATATGATTCATCCCAATCACCATATACTTTCAAAATTTCCTTTTGTTTTTCATTACAAGCTTTTACATGTTATATCTTATATTTGAACAAATGTTTTATTCATTCTTGGAAAAGATACACATAAATGTCCTAACATGTTCATATCATATTTACAATAAAAGTCGATATAAACTCTTTATCAAGTGAAGAGTGATCCTGTATCAATCTTGGATGTACACAAGTATTTGGGACTTCCAACTTAGTTATCTTCCAACATGTAAAAAATTTATCATATATTTCCCACATTTGAAATTTATATTTTGGCTTGTATTTGTCACACCAATGAAGTATTTTTCTTTCTTGGACTCATCAACCAAAAAGAAAAAATATCACTCTATGTGGTATTTATTTGACACATTTTTCAATTCACTTTTACTTTCAATCTTCTATTAAGAATATGTGGTATTATTAGTTGATAAATATGTGTTACCTATAATGATAGATAATTAAATAGTTAGTGTAATGAAACCCCATTCAAAATTCCATGCATAAGAAATTCCCTCGACTAAGTAAGTTAGTAATATAGGATGATTTCCACTAACTGTTTATTTCCTATCAATTAAAGGAAACTCGTAAGGTTCATTACCTATATCATCCTCACTTAAATCATATCCTATTGCATGATTAGATACCTCCTCATCAGATAAAGTCTCACTCATTAAATTAGAAGCATTTTTGGGGATGTACCTTATAGTTCTTTTCATATTCTGATCATCTTCTTTATAATCCATTTATGTTACTGAAGTCTTTTGAGAAGAAAATGATTGAGAATGCTATGAAGTAATGACTTAAATAGATATCTCATAACATGGTTCTATAGTAGTGGGTCACACCTCATCAATAACATAAATAACTACATATAATTCCATTAAACCATTACTACACTATTTCCTTAACAATGATGATGCCTCCACCCAATCCTCATCATTGAGAAATGGATACTCAATGTGCTATATATGATAATCATATTAAATATTTTGATATGTAATTGAAGAAATTACTTAACTAGAACTTAGTTTTAAGAAATTATGAATCTTCCTATAAACTTCATCCAATGTCACACATTCATGAATATTTTCCAATCATGTAGGTGAAATAATATAACTAAAACCCTGATCAATATAAATTACCACACCATTTTAGTATATTGACATATGCACGATTACCCATAATTTTTTAATAAAATTATATATATATTTATACCACATCATCAAATGTTTAACATGTTTTAATTAGTTATGATTAAATAACCGTGACTTGACCTTGAGGCTTTTTTATGGATTTCTTTATCATTATTTGATAAACCAACCAAAACCTAGGGGGAAACTCCTATAGTCTCTATTATCTCAAATTTTAGCAACCGCTAGTCTCCTTTCAGTCATGGTGTAAAAATACAGCATCAAAAAACAACTCCTCTTATCAAATTCCATTTTATTACAATGTTACTCACATGAAAGTGAGGGGGTGTAGGGGTTTGGGATACATAACTTTTTTACACAGACACACAGGTCCTTACATACTTAGGGAGAGGGATAACATGTAGGTCATCAATGAGGAAAATAAAATTCAATTATTAAAAATTATATAACCGCATAAAAAAAATACAATATGAAATTTCAATCATACATTAGTCGACCATCTTAAGATCAGTTAATTATTACAAATTAAATTACCACAAATAAAAAAATATGACATGAAATTTCAATCATACATTGGTCGGTCATATCAAGATAAGTCATCATAAAATAATCTTAACATTTTTTTATACTTATTATGTTATATATATATTATAACTATACCTATAACTATATCTAATAAATAAAAAATAAATATATACACACATCTATTTATATTCATACATTCATGAAGATTTTCCACTCTTACTAGTGAAAAAATATAGATAAACCCATGATTGATATAAATAACCTTGACATTGAAGTATATTGATACAGACATGATTACCTAGAAAGAAAATTTAATAAAACATTATATGTATTTATACCACATCATCAAATTTTAATATTTTTAATTAGTTATGATTAAATAACCATGACTTGATATTGAGACTTTTTATTTGGATTGGTTTATAATTATTTAATAAACAAACCAAAACTTGGCGGGGGGGGGGGGGACTTATGGAGCCTCTACTATCTTAGATTTCAACAACTACCAGTCTCCTTTCAGTCACAGTGTAAAAATATAGCATCAAACAACATCACCTCTTGTCGAACATACTTTTATTAGAATGTTACTCACACAAAATTGAGGGTGTTTAGGGGTTTAGGATATTTTTTTTACATAGATATATAGGTCCTTACATACTTAGAGAGAGATATGTCACACATTCCATCAAAAATGAAAATAAAATGAAATTATTAAAAATTATATAACCACATAAAAAACATGGCATGAAATTTAAATCATACATTGGTCAGTCATCACAAGATCAGTCACCACACAATACTCTTAACATGTTTTTTAGGATACTTATTATGTTAAACATACTATAACTTTACCTATAACTATATCTAATAAATAATAAATAAATATATATACACATATATTTATATTCAGATATTCATAGTGATTTTCCACTCTTGCAGGTTGTAAACTATAGCTAAAACCCTAATTGATATAAATAACCTCATCATTGAAGTATATTGACACATACATGATTACCTTGAAATAAAATTTAACAAACCATTATATATATTTATACCACATCAAAAAATGTTTAACATGTTTTAATTGGTTATGATTAAACAACTATGACTTGATCTTGATACATTTTATATGGACTAGTTTATCATTATTTGATAAACCACCCAAAACATGGGGGGAGGGGGTGGAACTTATGGAGCCTCTACTATCTCAGATTTTAGAAACCACTAGTCTCCTTTCAGTCATGGTGTAAAAATTCAGCACCAAACAACAAAACCTTTTTTTTAATTCCCTTTTATTACATTTTTACTCACATGAAATTGAGGGTGTCAAGGGTTTTAGGATACATAAGTTTTTTACATGGACAATCAAGTACTTACATACTTAGAGAGAAGGATGAAACATAAGTCATAAATGAGGAAAAGAAAATGAAATTATTATAAATTATATTGCCGCATGAAAAAAATATGACATGCAATTTCAATTATATATTGATCGGTCATGTTAAGACCAATCATCACACAATACTCTTAGCATGTTTTTTGGGGATACTTATTATGTTCTATATATTATAACTTTACCTATAACTATATCTAATAAATAATAAATAAATAAATATACACATCTATTTATATTACTTGTTTTAAATATCAATATATATATATATATATGCATTTTTTGTATTTAATAATCAATTTTAAATATGTAAAATATTATTTTTCAAATATTACATTAAAATAATATAACATATATTATCTCAGTAATGATATTCATTTTTGAATTTAATTTATGATATACATGTTTATATGTAATGATTATTACTAATATATTTTAAAAAATAATTAACTAGAATACTTCTATTTATCTCTGCATCCAACAACATATTGTACATTTATTTAATTTTCAATTTACTATATACACACACTTAAATATATTAAACTGTATTTATTAATAATTTAAAATATAGTTATATATATTTTTGTAATAAAATATAGTTTCCTAAATAAAAATATTATTATTTTATACATTAATACTCAGAATATTATTAATAGTAAATTTTGTTAAATTTAATTAACAAAAGTAATATAATTTGCACTTAAATAACCAATAAAATATGATAAACTTATGTTACTTTAAATATAATAAAATCAAGTTACTATATATACATATTTTGAAGTAATTAAACATTCCAAAATTTAAATAATTATATTTTATACATAATTACTCAGAATAATAATTATTTATAATTAATATAATTTAAAAATTATTATTAATTGGGATTTTTTTGTTTCATTGAAAAAAAATATTATATATATATATATATCGAATAATATATTATATATTTAAATAAATTTAAATATGGTAAATAATACAACATATATATACATATAATTATATTCAAATAAAGTTAATAATATTTTTTATAAATAATTATTAATAATATAATTTTTATAAAATATTTAGGTATATTCACTTTATTTGTATATATATATCAAATATTATATTTTTAATTTATTTTACATTAAATAAACTATATAATATAATATATACATATAAATGCATGTAAATATCATTCTTCAAAATTTAAATTACAAACATCTACAATTTTCTAAAAAATAATATTTCCCTAAATGTAAATTATATTATTTTATTCATAAAGTTTAAATTATGAAAACACCATATTTATATTTGCTAAATCATTCAATATAAAATAAATCATACAAATAACAATAATTCAAATATAAATTAAATCATATAAAGAACATTAATTCATACATTCATATAACCATACAATTTAAATAAATAAATCATACAAACAAAATAAATAAAGCAATTAGAAAACTAAAATGTTTAAATAGAAAAATTTCCTTCTCAAAAGTCAGAAATTAATATATTTAGAAAGATATCTGACATAGATCCACTTTAGAATATCATGTTAGAATATGGTAAATAGAGTGGGGGGATCCATTTTATAGTTTTTTTTTGCAGTGGGAGGCGTGAACTCCATTTATACCTCCTGTGTATTGATTACAAAGGAAACATGAACCCCATTCATGCTTCTTAGCTAATGAGGGAAGCATGAACAAGGTTTATGCCTCCCTTGACCCCCTTTTCCAAATACATAAAACCATATCCCATTTTTTAAGAAAATAAAATATATTAAAAATTTTTTTGGTGAATGAGATTTTTTAATAAAATATATTTATAAAAAAATGTAACTATGATTATAATTTACTAGTCTCTTGCTGTTGAATTCACATGACATAATTTTTTTATAATATATAATTAATATGTAGATAATTTTGAGTTATAAAAACAATACATTCATAGAATTTAAGATGTAAATTTTAAAAAATTATTATTAAATGTGTTGCAAGTTTATAAATTATTAATTTCTTATTCAATTATTCAAAAACACATCACTAAGTATTATAATAACGAAAAATTGAAACTTTACAATATATCACTCCAATATTTTACCCACAATATACAAAAATCTAGAATAAAAATATTTTCATCTATAATAGGTTGCACAAAGCGATATATTTTTATATAGAATTTTTATAAAATATATTATATAATTTAAAAATTATAAAATAGAAAAATAAGTAGGTTTAATTTTGATTTAGTACCTATAATATATGAAATATTGAATACATATACATACAAAATAAATTTTTATATTAAGAAATCTATAAATTATGTAATTTTCTATATGTAGAATTATAAATAGAATAAAAAATGACATGTATAATTGAATAATTTGAAGAATTCCATTTTAAAAACTATATATTTTTTAAATTAAATAATTTTAAGAAGAATAGAAAAATGTAATAGTAAATTAATTATAGAGAATATTGATAATTGTGATTTTTAGGGTAATTTTTTTATAATAAATAGAAATTGAGAATTTTGAAATAACCAAACCACATGTCTTTTCTGAAACTCTCATCGCAAAACCCTCTTTCAAGTTACATAACCAAACCCTTTTCAATATCATTGGCAGTTATACTAGGCCCAAGATGATAAATCAAATTAATTACTTGATAAAAATTCTTTTTTTCTTTAATTACAAAATCAATTCTACTAATTTTAGGCTTTCTAATAATAATAAAGGTTATCAACAACTTGATCATTACCATATGTATTACCAGAATAATCTTTGGTGGAATTAAAAACCTAATCCACCATAAATGTTGGAATCCAATATTTCATTGTCTTTCTCTTACATGTATATGGAGATAAGTCATTAGGGCCTTTGAGAATTCATTTTGTTGCACTATTGTTATCAAAAATCCCTCAAGATGAATTTTTATAGATTTTGGGCTGTGTTTGTTGATAAATGTAGTATACCATAATTTCAACAAGGTATGTTTATTTTTTAGTTTTGATTAAACCCAGGTACCTAAGGGTTGGTCAGTTGTTTCTGGAAAGGAGGTTGCAGGTAGGCTGGATCCTAGCTGTAGACCAAATACACGACACATATTTAAATACATAGTGTGTATTAAATACACAATGTGTATTTGGCTGGCCAAACCCCATTCACGTTGTGTAGATGATTTCCCTTAGGAGAGAAATCCCAAGCATTATATAAAGTGCAATTCATTTACACACTATGTAAATGTTGGGGGAAGTTTAAAAAAAGAGGGCAGAGGCTCATTTTTGATAGAATCCCCTTATTTCCCCAGCAAGTTCTGCGTGAGAACCCTCCAACACCCAACCTAGGTTATTCCAATCATCCTTTATCCAATATTCATTTCCTCCACCATTGGTCATATCAGATCTGCAATGGTAATCTCTCCACTCCTATTTCTTCCTTATTTTGTTTATCTTCCCATCTTATGCACTATTTTTGTACAATCTCATATCCCATATTTTAAAGGTTTTTTTCTTCTGATTTATTGTTTTCTCCCTTTATAGCTTGAATCAAGGGCCGAAAATTTATGAGTGGTCATTAACAAACCTAAGATAGGCGTTTTAGTTCTTTTCCCTAAGTTTCATTTCATTTATATTATACGACGTCATGCCACACGTCAGACTTCTACGACGCTACCTATAAAACACTTAGTAAATAAAATTAAATGGGTTTTCATGCTTAGTATGGTTCTAGATAGCGATGAATCAAAACCTTGGTTGATTTACTTGACTTGAGCCACCCCTATGGGTGTTCCCACATTAGAGGCCTAATTTACCTTTTACCTTAAATTATCTAAACACCTCTTTAGGTGTGGTTTCTATTTTAATAAATATATCATAATGTGAAATGAAATTAAGATTTTTTTTGGCCATGGGTTAGGCTCCATGCTAATTCCATAGTAGAATTAATGGAATTAAAAGGTTTGGACAACTTAATCTGAAATATTATAAGTGAAATTCCTTGATAAATGGTATGAATTGTGATATTTAAGACATACCTCATACCCATGCCTAGGGAGACACTTGTGTCCTTATGGGATGCCTTGGATAGGCCCATCGAGCATTATAATTTGAATTTGTTAGTGTATTTTATGTACACCAGGAGAGATACTTGGTATGCCTTGGATGGGATCACCCTGAATTTACCTTACCTCCATGTGAGCGGTACCTGTTCTATAGAGGAGACACCATGGATGGGATCGATGGCTAGATGGTTATACTAGGTCATGAGTGATACTCATCCCCCTACGTGAGATACTAGCTACGAGCTCAGAGGATTTGTCTCCACACCATGTCAGGAGTGATACTTGGGATTCCATTTATGGATATCCTTTGATGTAATCCTATAACATTGAGTATTTATTTAAATCTTGGTGTGATACTTGGGTTCCTTGATATGGTCCGCCTTGGATGGACCTAATATACCACTTATTCAAATTCAAGAGATGTTTTTTTATAATTCTAGCAATGCTAATTTATTAAATTAAGGGATGAATCCACTAAGACAAATCACATGCTTGGGATCATTCCAATATTGTTAATTTATTTATTATGAAAATTACACTCATATCATACTTTCACAAGTCACCTTGGCTTAGAGACATCCGACTTAGGCTGAAGCAGGTAGTTTTGGTCGGGTATCCCATGAGGAACCCATTCCGATTTATTTATTTATTTATTAACTTAAATTTATTATTATTATCACAATTATCCTTATATACGCACATACTGGATTGATCGAGATACCATTGGCAGTGACCTACTGAGTATATCTCACACCCTACTTGGGCCGCCCTTGGTACCTGAGCAGACTTCCTGATTGTAGGTATAGATAAAGGGAAGTGTTTGGATTCTGATTATTGATTCTTGGTGTTAGTATGGAGTATAGGGGAAGATGACTGAGCTTATTCTAATGATGCTAGTAGTTATTTTTTTTACCTTTTTGTATTTTTGTTTAGCATGTGGTATATGTCTATTTTCCCTATATCCTATGTATTAATTTTTTTATAGCTACATGACATGATCATTATCATTTTGTATCCATTTATTATTCAGCTTCCACCTACTTATTTATCTTAGATGTTATTTATTTATTATTCTAAAGATGCTTGTTCATTATTGCTTCTGTTGTTTTCCATATATTACTTACCATTATGCTATACTCTGAATCATGAGGGAATAGTCTCCCTATAGACACCTTAGGCCTTCACTACTAGTTGGTAGCCTCTGGCATATGGGGATTTGAACTTGAGGTCACGTGACCAACCATCTCAGGGCGCCACTCAGTGGATTATGAGGTGGGAAACTATAAAGTAGTGTCATAGCTATTTTTAATTTTGAATTACTATTCGGTTATTAGAATGAAGACTAGGATTTATTGAAATTTGGTAATGATTTTGTTCTTAGTAGTATCTAACCCACATATAGGGGAAAACCAAATTACATGGGACTGGTTATTGCTATTTTGGTTTTTTCCTGTTACAGTTGTACCAATTTCACCATTGGGTGACACGCATGTTTTGTGACATTCTTATTACTAATAATATTATTATGGATTTATTCTTCTTGTCCTGGTGTAAAAAGGTAGTAATGTTTCATGCATCATACTAGGCACTTTAAGACTTATATGATATGCATTTTTCCATACCATGTTTACTTAATGCACGCATTATCTGTATTTCATGTGATTATTGTGAGTGCCTTGATTGTTATATATATAAATGTGATAAAGTTTTATATAGGGATAAAATAGTTGGATTAATTAAAGTTACTACACCAATTTAAATGGCGTTTTACCATATAGATTGATGAAAAAACCTTAATTAACTAATTATGCCATGTTTGTGACATTAACCATTGGTTTTATGGAATGAAATGTTAGATTATTTGATTATTTAATTCCATATATAATTTATGAATCATGTAATTTTATAAATTTGGAATTACATTTCATTCAATCAAATCATTATATATGACCTGTTACATCCTGTTATTGGACATAAAGGTCAGGCCATAGTTACCTGATTTGCTAATTTCAATTTATAAAGAGTACGAGCCTTTATAAATTGGGAACGGTCACATAAATAACTGGTCTGTGATATCTATATGTTTATAAATAAGAATTAAATTAAATAAAATTAAACTTTTAAATGAAATGGTTACCTCTAAATGGGGATTCCAATTGCAAAGCAATGAGTGCTTTCCTCCATACCTTGCAATTGACACTTGATATACCCAAACCTTTGTTGTGTTTTTTGAGACCTTGACCCTGACCCAACCATAGTAGTAGGATAGTAGGAAGTGTCTCCTAAGAATAATGTGATCATTCTTATCACCTAGAATTATCTTTAGGAATAGGTAGAGTGGTTTTAATTATTATAGGAAGGCTTTGTACCTATAATTTTCTACTTTTGCTGTTTTATATTTGATGATAAATCTTATCTGAAGCATGTGATTGGAAATTATAGAGATATGGAACCATGAAATCCTTGATTTTTTACTTCAAGAGGGTGGTGATGAACATGTTTTGGAGGTGGTAGGCCCTGATCCACTAGTATTACCTCATATAGTTCCACCCGAGGCACCTCATATTGATCTTCCACTGGGTGTTGATGATCAGTTCCGAGATATATTCTTTTTCTTCATGTACTCTATACAGGGAGATCTATGACCTACCCATTCTATAGTAGAATTACTGAAAGAATTCCAACAAAAAAACCCTCCAACCTTTTTAGGGGATTACGGTTATTAGGTTGCTGAGTCTTGTCTAGAGACCATGATTTAGATCTTCAAGCTTCTAGAGATGCCTTTAGAGTAGAGGGTCAAGCTCACTATCTATATGCTCTATGATTCTGCTAAATATTTGTGGGATATCATCGCTTAGGATAGAAATCATCAGGATATGGTATGGGTGGGCTTCCAAATAGAATTTTATGATTACTTCTTCCACTAGATGTTGAGAGTAAACTGTGCTCGAGAGTTTATGCATCTCTAGAAAGGTTCTATATTAGTGATGGAGTAATCAACTCATTTCACTAAGATTTAGTGATTTTCACCTACTTTGATCAGTGATGAGTTGATGACTATTAGAAGTTTTGAGGATGGGATCATATACACCATTGGATTATAGGTGAACATCTTACGGTTGACTTCCATTTCAGAGATAGTGAATCATACCCTCATCATAGAATGAAACATGAGGGAAGTCGACAATGTAATCTAGGGAGGTTCAATTACGAGATTGGTAAATGGTTTATCTAGTGGTAGTAAGTGTTGCTTTGAGTTTTTTCATGGTGGAAACATAATCTAGATGACACACACTGATAGCTATGTAGTGTGTCATCAGTGTGGTAGGAATGATGATAAGAATCTTCAATTATAAGGAACCTAATCAAGTGCCAAGCTTGTAGCAGGACATGTTGCCTTTAGTGCTTCTCTTGAACTTTACCACCAGTTCATAGTGAGAAGATGTCTACACCAACACTAAATTTGGGATTAGGACCTTTATCTCCATGTTAGGCTGAGATTTGGTTTACTATTGGTCGGTTAGGCCAAGGAGGTGGTCATGGATAGGGTAGTCAGACTTCAGAGGTTTAGTGATAGCAGAGCAGACCTTCTCAGGCTATTCAGGTTGAATATCAGGGTTGTAGTTCATGGAATATCTATTAAGTGCATCCTACTCCCGAGGAGTAGAGTTTGAGGTCTTCTAGAGTATGAGGTACTATTCTAGTAGCATCTACTTTATCTTATCACTTGTTTGATACAAGTACATCACACTCTTTTATATATGTGGCGATTATGGAATGTTTGGGCCTAGAAATAGAAAAATTATATGGTGTGATGAATCTCAACACACCATTAGGGGTTCAGTTAGAGAGTGTGTGCCAATGAAAGGAGTGACCCCTTGAGATAGGTTGGTATTGTTTCTTGTGTAATTTCTTTATCCTCGAGATGACCAACTTTGATGAAATTATCAGAATGGGCTGGCTAGTTTCTTACTACTCCCATGTTGATTTCTATCACCAAAGGGTGTCTTTTACATCACCAGAGGGCATAACATATGCTCATAAGGGTGAATGGGACATCCAGGCGATTCAAACTGGATCTGAGAGTCATGAGATGTGCAAGGTGACAACCCATATGGAAAACCTCTTTATGAGAAATTAAGGAATGTGGCTTATTGAATTCCCTCTTGCGGTGGATCATTTTAGGGATGTCTTCCTTGATGATTTTTTTGGATTACCTCATGTAAGATATTTGGATTTCACCATTGATCTAGTGTTATGTGTGACACCAATGTCTATTCCTCCCTATAGGATGATACCTACAGAGCTCTAGGAACTCAAGAAGCAGTTGGAAGACTTAGGGGAAAAGGGTTTTATATAACCTAGTACTTCACCATGGTGTTCACCAGTCCTTTTCAATAAGAATTTAGATGGTAACCTTAGGTTGTGCATGGATTAATGTTGGTTGAACTAGCTTATGGTGAGGAACCAATATCCACTACCTCACATAGATGACCTCTTCGATCAGCTCCAAGGAGCACAAGTTTTCTCTAAGATCAATTTGATGTTATGATACCATCAGGTGCATGTGAGGTCATTAGAAATACCACATATAGCATTCCAGAGTAAGTAAATCTTGTACAAGTATGTGGTTATTCCATTCAGCCTTAAAAACATGCCAAAAATATTTATGCCTATGATGAATTGGTTTTTTCCACCCGTATAGGGATTCATTTGTGTTAGTATTCATAGATGACATCTTGGTGTATTCCCACACTAGATATGACCATGCCAAACATCTTGAGATCATATTAAATGTACTGTGAGAACATAAACTATATGATAAGATGAGAAAATTACACTTTTGGATCGATAAGGTTCACTTCTTTAGTCATATCATTTTAGATGAAGGAATGTATGTTAACCCAGAAAAGGTGAGCACCGTGGTTTCCGGGGAGTAGCCCAAGAATGTATTTGATATATGCAGTTTCTTAGGGATGTATGGCTATTACATGTAATTAATTTAGTATTAATCATGCCTATAAGCACCTCTTACAGGCTTGAATAAGAATGGTGTGAAATTAGTATGGTTAGATTCTTGTGATATAACCTTTTAAGAGTTGAAAGGGAGACTAACTTTAGCACTGATCATGATTCTGCTAGATCTAGGATGGAGCTACAATATTTACTATGACGCTTTAGGAGTCAGGCTAGGGGAAATTCTAATGCATAGAGATTGGGTTGTAGCATATGGGTCCCACCATCTGAGAGATCATGAGTGGAATTACCCTACGCACTACCTCGAGCTAGCATCCATCA
Organism: Viscum album; assembly: GCA_963277665.1. Taxonomy (NCBI): domain Eukaryota; kingdom Viridiplantae; phylum Streptophyta; class Magnoliopsida; order Santalales; family Viscaceae; genus Viscum; species Viscum album. The sequence goes on from OY728166.1 coordinate 792,704,902, forward strand.
TTTATTTATTACACTGTTGGAGACATTGTCTATTGGTTGAGTAGTTTGTTGGTTAAATATACCATAAAAGTCTCAAATATATTTTCACATAGCGTGACTTGAATCTTAGGCTGTGCAGATGGGTAGAGTACCTATAGTCTTTTGACTTAGAGATTTCTTATACACCTAGTAAGGATAATGCAGTAGCCGACACCCTAAGTTTGAAGACTCAAACATAGGCCATCCAGGAGGCTAATAGTGAGTGGATGTTGATGAATTTGTTTTCCAAGATGCACCCAAAGGCTAAAAAATATCATGGGTATCTTGTTTTAGTAGCTCTAGTAGTGACATAAAATGTGATAGATATCAGATCCTGAGGGACTCATCTTGAGGGAGAGGGTCTCTAGTGAGAACCCAATTCCTGGTTGGGTTTTTTTATGAGAATCATATCCTTCACTTTCATAGATGTATTCGGGTTCCTTCATACATACTGGAAGAGTTGATTTGGGAATTTCATGCCTCTGCTGAGTAGTTCACCCTAGGCTTACCAAGATGTACTAAGATATAAATCATCAATATTGGTGGCTAGGTATAAAGAAACATATTTTAGGTTTCATCTTGAGGTGTTCCACCCATCAGTAGGTGAAGGAAAAGCACCAGGGACCCTCATGAATTTTACAACCTCTAGCCATACCTAATTGGAACTAGAATAACATCACCCTAGATTTTATGATGGGATTGATGAGACTCCCTCAAGTTAGTGATTTAGTATGGGTGATCATCAATAGGTTGAACAAGTTCACACACTTAATACCTATTTGAGAGACCTTCTTAGTTGAAGAGTATGGGGGGATTCATATTTAGGAAATTGTGTGCCTCCATGGTGTTCCACATTCTACCGTATCTGATTTAGATGCTTGGTTTACATCACAATTTTGGAAAGGGTTGTAGTAATAACTAAGTTCATAGGTGATATAAGTATATATTATCACCATCACACCAACAGACAGTTAGATCAGATGATATAGATGTTATAGGACATGATCCGGGCATGCATCCTTGATTTTAGAGGTTATTAGAAGATATATATACCTCTCATTGAGTTTTAATATAATAATATCTTTTAGGAAATGATTAAAATGGATTTGTATAAGTCCATTTACAATTGTCTATGTTGTTCACCCTTGTGATAGTTAGAGGAAGGAGAGACAATAATAATGGGTCCTCATATCATTTAGGATACTTCATATCAATTACAACTGATTCAGAAACATATGGCTATAGCTCAGTCCAGGTAGAAGTCTTAAACCAATTTCCACTATCGACCTCTAGAGTTAAATGTGGGACACCTGGTATTTCTATTATTTTCACCTAGAATGGTTCATAGATGGATTCATAGGTAGGAAAAGCTATCACCTCATTTAATTGGGCCTTTTTTGGTTGTGGAGAGAGTCAGGACGATATCCTATCAGTTGTAGTTACCTCAAAGGTATTATGCCATGCACGTTGACTTCCACATATCACACCTTCACCATTACCATTACAAAAAATCTCATTCATTTGAACTTGAGCATATTGAGTTGGAGACAGATGTGTCCTTTGAGGATCATTCGATACGTATCGTTGATCGGAGCATGAAGCCTCTCCAAGGAAGGTCAGTTCCTCTGGTATGGGTGATATGGTGGCATGACTGTGTGCAAGATAATACCTAGGAGAGAGAGGCTGATGTACATGCTTTGTGGCTAAAAATGTTCCTAGAAAATTCTTTACTATCTTCAGAAGGCCAACTCGTGGATGCGTTATTTTAAGTAGGGGAGGTTGTAATGTCCCATATTTTCAGTGAGTTATGTATTTTTTAGTTTTGGTTAAACCCAAAAACCATGCCTAAGGGCCGATCATTTGTTTCTGGAAAAGAGGTTATAGTTAGGATGGATATCAACTATATACCAAATACATGACATGTATTTAAATAAATATTGTGTATTGAATACACGATGTGTATTTAGAAATCTAGACCCCTTTCACATTGTGAAGAGGTTTTCTCTCGGGAGAGAAAGACTGAGAAGTACATGATATTTAATGAATTTAAATTCTATGTAAATTCCATGGGTGTTTTTTTTAAAATAGGGAAGGGGATCATTTTTTATAGAACCCCTAATTTCTCCAAAAGGTACCACACAATAACCCTCCAACTCCCAACCGAGGTTCTTCCACTCCTCCTTCATCTGAGCTTCATTTCCTTCATCGTTGGTCACGTTGGATCTGAAACGGTAAGATCTCCACTCATATTCCTTCCTTTCATCATTTATCTTCTCATCTTCTACCCTATTTTGGTGTGAGCTGATATTCTTTATTTTCAGATTTTTTGTCCACTTTTCTGTTTTCTCCCTTTCTAGCTCGAATTAAGGGATGAATGCAGATGGGTGGTCATCTATGAACCTAATTTTGGTGGTCTAGTTCTTTCCCACAAGTTTCATCGAATTTATATTATCATATATCATTCCATGCACCAGACTTCTCTAGAAATACCTCTAAAACACTTAGTAAATTAAATTAAATGGATTTTCATGCTTAGTACATTCATAATAAGTGTAAAATAAGCACCTTGGTTTATTTCATCAACTTGAGACACCCGTATGGGTGTGAATTACATAGAGGCATAATTTCCCCTTTACCTTAAATTGTACAAACACCTTTTTAGGTGTGGTTTCCATTGTAATAAATATATCAGGATGTGAAATGAATTGAGGAAGATATTTGTCCATGATTTTGGCCCAATGCGTATGCCATAGTAGAATTTATGGAATTAAAATATTTGGCCAACTTAATTTTAAATGTTATAAGTTAAATTACTTGATTGATGGTACAAATCATGATAACTAATACATACCTCATACCCAAGCTGAGGGAGACACTTGGATCCTTATGGGATTCCTTGGATGGGCTCATCGAGCTTTATAATTCAAATTTATTAGTGTATTGTATATATCAAATGAGTTATAATTGGTATAGATTGGTTAGGATCATCGTACATTTAACTTACCTCCATTTGAGTGATACCGGTTCCCTAGGGGAGACATCATGGATAGGCTTGATGGATAGATGGTTATACTAAGTCATGAGTGATACTCGGTCACCTATGTGAGATACTAGGGATGGGATTAGGGTTTTTTTTCACACCATGCTGGGAGTGATACTTAGGATTCCATTTATGGACCGCCTTAGACATAATATTATGGCGTTGAGTATTTATTATGCTCCTAGTTTGATACTTGGGTTCCTTGATATAGTCCATCTTGGATGGTTATAGGATGAGGCTTATTTAAATTCAAGATATTCTTTTTTTTATAATTCCCAGAATGTTCATTTATTAAATTAAATGAAGTTTCCATTAAGACAAATAACATTCTTGGTCTTGGTCCAATTTTTTTACTTTATTTATGATGGCTATTGAACTTTATATCATACTTGTATAGGTCACCTTGGTTCAGAGATATCTGGCTTAGGCTGAAGCAGGTAGTGTCATTTAGGTATCCCACAAGGAACCCGATCCAATGTATTTATTTATTTATTTCCTTGAATTTATTATTATGGAACACTGATCCTTGTATATACATAAACTAGATTGATCTAAACACTATTTGTGTTGTACTAATGAGTATATCTCAGACCCTTCTCGGGCCACCCTTGGTACCAAAGAAGACTTAATGATTGCAGGTATATATAAAGTTAAGTATCTGGCTTTCAATGCTTGATTTTTTGTGCTAGGATGAAGCATGGGGATAAAGGAATGAGCCTATTCTGATGATACTAGTAGTGGATTCTTTTGGCCTTTTTGTAATTTTATATATCATTTGGTATATGTCTTTTTTTTTCTCTATCTTGTATATTCATTTTTATATAGCTACATGACATGATCATCATCATTTTGTTTCCATTTATTATTCAACTTCCATATGTTTATTTATATTGGATGTTATTTATTTATTACTCCATTTCATCTTGTTTATTACTGCTTCCAATGTTTTCTATATATTACTTACCCCCATGCTCCACTCTGACACATGAGGGCATAATATCCCCAAAGACACACCCTATTCCCTCAATACTAGTATTTAGACTCTAGTGTATGGGGAGGCACACTTGAGGTCATGTGACCAACCATCTCAGGGCACCACTTAGTGGATTATAAGAAGGGACACTATAAAAAACATGTTGAAAAAGTTTCAAAATAGAGAAAACTATGCAGTATTTATGATAAAAAGGATGAGGATGAGTTTTAAATTAGTTTGGTAAAATTGAGCATAATTTTTTCATGAAGGAATAATTATCACACAAGTCAGGTAAATACTCACAGAAATAATGTTGTGTGAACTTGGTGATGTTCAAAAAATTGAGGTGAGGTGTTTTTTAGAATAGCGATGGGGTGTGTGATACATGTTTTCCAGATTAATTTTATTTATAAATAGGTAACCAATCTCTTCATTTGAGAAAAAAACACTTAGATAAATATCATGAGAGATAAGTTCTCTGTATCCATGTAATGCATACACAAATGCATTTTTTGTATGAAGGAATTTTTGTGATGAATATTATCATAAAAAATAGATATTACGAAAAAAAGTTTTTGGGTAAATGGGTTTTACACAAACATCATTTGTTCACAAAATGATATTACACAAGCCTTAAGGGAATTGAATTTTTTTTTCTATGGTAAATTTTAATTCATCACATTGATGGAATAAGAGATTTATGAAACACTAATTGTATTGTAGATAGAGCTAATTAAGTTCATCTAATGAATATTATGATAGAACAATGAGTGTATTTCAGTTGAGAGGGGAGTGAATTTCCATACCATGATTGGTTGTAAACCAAGAGGACAATGAGTCTGCTCTGAACATTCTAAATATCAGTGCACTTTAGTGGATTTGGTATATTGTCACACCATCATTGTATTCTAATTTGGACACAACCCATTGTGAGTGAACCATGTAAAAATAGTTGTTTCTCTTTCATGATCTCAATTCCATTATTCATTGTTTTGAAATAAGGAGATAATGTTTTTTGTGTCATGACAGAACATGATCATAAATGAGATAATTTAAGTCTGCCATACCATTATCCAGTACCTCCCTTCTCAGGGTATTCAACATTGTGTGGGGTGACATCAGGTATGAAGGTTAAATCCAATGAAATTATTCTCTATGTGGAAGTTATGATATTAGTAAATCACATAGGGATTTCGATCTTCTATGGAAACAAATTTCAAATCTACAAGAATCAGATCTAGCATAATTTCTTATATTTATGCATGGATGTTTATACATATACTATTCCTGAAATTTTGGTCAATTAGGACTATGGAGTTTTATTAGAGGGAGACTATAAAGAGTTGGATACTAATATAAAGGGAATTAATGTGTTAGTAGAATCATTATCCAATACAATCTACATGAATGTGATGTCATGTACTTCCTCACATGCCATGTGGGAAAAGACACTTAACATCTATAAGGGTGATTCAAATGTATATGAAAATAAATTATAGGTTCTATGTAAATAGTTTGTGGAATTGAGGATAAAACTAAATGAATTAGTTGATTCATTATTTAATCAGGTAAATGTGGTTATAGAGGTCACGTGTAGACTCCGAGAAACCATTAATGATGCAAAGATCACAAAGAATATATTGAGATGATTTACACCTTGGTTTAACCCAAAAGCCTCAGTACTCAAGGATAAATATTCAAAGGAGATAACTTTGGATAATCTCTATAGTACTCTTATTACATACTAGATTATGGACAATGATAAGAAGTATATGGAGAAGGAAAATCTTAGGAAGATCAATTCAAGGAATAAATAAGATTTCAGTAGAAAATAATTTTAAATAAGTGGAAGTTGATGATGTATTGCTGTTACTTTACTCAAACATAAAAAGGGAAAAAGGAAAGTTCAAAGAAAATCTTCCTTTTTCTTTATTTTAGATGTGGAATGGTTGGAACCTAGCCACAAAGTTACTAAATATATTCTAATATGTGGATGAAGATGATGTAATTACTATGAAGAAATTTGGTATGGAGTTGAACATGAAGAGCAATGGGTAGAAATTATTCAAGAGGAAGAAATTTCTCTCAAACAAGGATAATATTTTGGAAGAAACAAAATTGGAGGAAATTAAGGACTGAAAAGTAATAAAATAATATGTTCTTATGGATATTATAAACAATTCCAAAATAAGGGAAGACAACAATGATGACGAATAGAAGTATAAGGTACATTTGATCTTAAAGCAGAGTTATAGGTTATAATTTATGATATATATGTTTGGAGATCCAAAATGAATAAAGAAAATGGAGCGGTTTTTGTTTCTAAACTCTACATGAAGTAGTAGAAAGAAGAAAAGTCTGATTTAAAGTAAAAAATTGAAAGGCTCAAATATGAAAATCTAGAAAACTCAGAGAAGGTTGTTGAGTACAAGTGCATGATCGAAGAGTAGACCTAGTTTATTGATGGTTTGAATAACTCCATTAAAGATTAATTAAAACACATCAAAGAGAACAAGGAAGAAATCATCATTCTTCGATGAAAAACTAAATAATAGGAGAGACACTTGGGTCTCGGTATGATATTGGGAAATTAGATCGATTGTGATATAAAAAAGGTGAAGGAGAAGCATGAAGGTATACTAATAAATTTAAAGAATTTTTCATAGAAAAAGAGATACATAAAAAGGAAAAATATGGAATAAGGATTCATAAGAAACAAAACACAGTGTTGGTTGATGCCAAGCCACAAGTTCCCACTCCAAATATGAAGATATATTTGGGTGTGAATCAAAATTAGAACACTAAAAATACCCAAATAGTTATTGGATCCACATTGAAAATATGAAAGAATACACCTCATATTCGGTGTTATTATTGTGTAAAGTTAGGACACACTCTTATTGTGTATTCCATAGCTAAGAGGTATTTAAAATCATAATAGAAATGAAGGCATCCAAGCATAACTCGACATTTTAGGTTTATTTTTGATAAACATTATTCTTGGTGTGGATATGGTCATATGGTCAGGTATTACTCATTTAAAATTTAGAGAAACATTCCTATGAATATATAAAGTGTTTTTACATAGTAGTTCAAGGAATCATCAAGTGGAATAAAAATGAAAAATCAATTATATCTTTTCAAGATGAAGTTGGTCCAAAATATTTAGAGGATGATCAAATTCATTGATCATACTTAGGTATAAAGTCAAATACATAGATAAAAAAGAAAAGAGATAATAAGGTATAGGTTTTGGAGATTAACCTAAAAGTATCATATCATAATGGGGTATAGATTCTTAATAGCAGATGTACTTCCTAGATGATGGGAAATAAGGATATAGTCACAAACATCAATTATGACAAAGAATACATTGCTTGATTTGGAAATAATAAGGGGTTTAATATTATTAGATTATAAAAATTCAAAAATAGGTGAAAAACATGTGATGCATGGATTTATTGGTTGTTCAAGTCCATTATCACAACTTACGAAGTTTAAGTAAACCGCATGACTCAGAACATATAGTGAATTTCCACAAGAATAATTATATCAACAATAATAAGGATGGTATAATTATGATGAAAGGAAAGTGCTCAAATGAGAATCTATACCTCATCAATGAAAAAGAATATATATTCACTTTATCCAAGGAAGAATAAAATTGATTGTCTTATAAAAGGATTGGTCATTTGAGGAAATAGTCTTTGAAAGACCTGTGAATAATGATGGAGCTTGTGATATCCCTATATTGTCACATGATCATACACATGCATGTGATGTTTTTTAAAAATGAAATATTATTTGAAATATATAAAAACTGAATGAAGATAAATCAATAAGGTTTCTTGAATTGGTTCATGTTGATTTGTGTAGACCGATATCACAAAGATCCATTGTTGGGAAGAGATACTATATACTATTCATTGATGATTTAAGATGGATATCATGGTTGATGGTTATCACCCACAATATTTAGGCATTCATTTTCATTAATTAGTATCAAATGAAGGATGCAGAGATTATTGGGAAGAAGATCATAAAATTCTAAACTGAAAATAACATGATGTTCACTAATAACAAAGTAAAGAATTATCTCTTGAAGCATGAGATAAGGCACCAAGTATTAGTATTGAGAACTCCTCAAAAAAATAGTGTAGTTGAGAGGAGAAATAGATCACAAATAACATGGAAATAATGATGCTTATTAAGAAAGATCTACCAAATAAGTTTGAGATGGAGGCAGTCTTGAAATCGGTCTATATTAATAACAAATATTTTTTTTTGTGTTCGGGAGAAGAAAAGAGTCTATATTAGATGTTTTATGGGAAGAATATGATTTTAAAATAATTTCAAATATTTAGAAGTAAGTGTTTTATTTTCAATATGTAGAAACATATGAAGTTTGAGTCTCATATAGAAAAAATGGATTTTCCTTAGCTACTCATCAAAGTGAAATGTGTACAAGTGTTTTAACAAATAAAATGGAAATATTTTTGAAATCCAAGACATCGTTGTGTTAGAAAATGGTTAGAATATTTAACAAAACTTTGAGAAAATTTTGAAGAAAAATAATGAGGAGTTGATAGCTCAGGGGGAACACAAGGGGGTGACATTGATTTTTACAAATACACTGATGATGAGAAGAATGAAGTTAGATCAGTAGCTGTATAGAATCCAAAATGAAGGGATGGAATTTATGAGAAAAAAATCATTAATGACTGAACAAAACTAATGTAAACTAGAATAATGAATTATCTACAAAAAACTTCACTCTTATCTCAGGTAGATCCAAAGTGTTTTTAAGAGGATGCTAAAGATAAGAATTGGGTCTAGGTGATGTATTGAGAATATGACCAAATTTAGAAGAATATGACATGAGATATTGTTTCAATAATAACATATAAGAACACCATCAAGTCCAAATGGGTTTTCCATGAAAAACTAAATGAATACAATATGGTGATTCATAAAAAGGTATGAATTTTCTGAAAGGGATACTCCTAGATTATAGGTTTTGATGCGGATGAAACATTTTATCCTATGTCTAGGTTTGAAACAATTTGATTATTATTATGTATAGTAGTGCAGATGAGGTTCATGGTTTTACAGATGGATATAAAATCAACATTTCTAAATATATTACTTAAAGAATAGGAGTACATAGAGAAAATAAATGGATTTATTATACATGAAGATGAGAATAAAGTTTTATGACTCAAAAATCACTTTATGGGCTAAATCAAGAACCAAGATCATGGAATTCTATACTATATCTATAGTAACTTTGTTTTTTTCTTGTAAGATGTTGAAATATATTAAGGAATATTTTTGGGTCTTGGAGCTAAGATTACATTAGATTCGAAGGCCCAATGATCCCAAAATTAATATTATAAATATATTTGTAACACACACAATTAGTTTTCCTAAGAAGTGGAATAACTCCCAAATAAAGTCTTGAATAAAAAATATGTTACCATAGTTGAATCTAAAACATAGGGTTCACCCTAGGAGTGACCTAAGGTTGGCCGGTGTCGGAAATTCGTTTGAGGTAGCCGTTGGTGGTGTGTTTAATTAAAATAAATAATAAAATTTATTTAGTTTATTTAAATGACCTAATATAAAACCTCTATAAATACCCTCTTATGGAAATTTTCTAGAGTTATACACATAATAATAAGATATTAAATAGGAGGATAAAAATAGTTCTTCAGTGGAAGACTAAATCAGAGGATGATGAGAGATCAGATCATGGTGGATCGAGAGGCAGCGAATGCAGTGAATCATCGTCATCACTGGAAAAAACCTTATTCACCAATGATTGTTCCAAATCAAGGTAGGAATTACCAATTTTTTATTTCTACCAATTGATTAAATGATTTAATATTAATTATTTAATTTCTTCTGATTCTGTGATTTCACATTCTTTTCATGAGCCCCATAGATGAATTAAATTGTTTAATTAAATATATTATTGTTTTCCCATGATATCACCCTGGATATCCCATTTATATGATCATTGGATGAGACATCTTGGAAAATTATGGTCACAACTTCATTATTGTACTTTTCCTACACCCTTTCTTCTCATTCTTCATATTTGGACCATGAGGTCATGATTTGACGTTTACAGGGTGGGTTAAAGCGTGTTAAAACTCCTGGATTCATGGTGGTTGTGTGGAAAAAGAAAATACCAGTGTTTTTCATATGTATTGAGATATATATTGGGTAATATTTTGTGGATATTGGATCCATGAGTGGTTAAGGGAAGCATAATACACACAACATGCACAACGATTCTTCAAGAGGGTGACCAGAGTTTGCTTTTCGACCACCAGAGGAAAAAAATAGATGGATGAAGGATTTCCTCTTCAATTGCAGGTGGAAAATAGATATAGAAAGTGGAAAAGGGAACAGATTTGTAAAATGTGGGATGATTATAGAGTTTTTTTAAAAAATAATAGTACATGCCGTGCGGTTTGGAAGAACACACTTCATGTACATCCTTTTCTATGGTGGCTAGGGTTTTTGACAGAGTTAAGGACTACACAATGTGTGGCCAGGCCCACATGCCATGTGACCCTCCTCAGGTGGCCAAGCCATGTTCCAGATGGCACATTCAAAGAAACCTATGTGGTCAGATATGCTATGTACTATGGGAGTACACAAACACATACCTACACTCGGGCACAACCAGGTATATGTGCACAACCCTAAGTACACAGGCATGGCTAGCTGTACACGGATAGGCCTCGAGTGGCTAAGACGCACCATTTACTGCCTGTACATTCCATGTATAATAATAAGGATTCTAATATGTTTTTAGATGAGTACACAAACAGACAATGAGGTAGGATCACATGCCATGTGGAACCCCATACACACTTTGTATTCCCTCTTACAACTTCTTCCTCTCACACATCCTTCGTTTGGACTCATATTTTGACCTGTAGTAGCATATCTTTAGTTTTTTTTCTGAATATAATGCTATAGTTTCATTTTTTGTGGTATAAAAGATACAATGAGAGACGTTCCAAGTGTGATTCTTCTTTAGAAAATTCTTAATGATGGAAGTGGTCATGATAGGACCATCAAAGAGTTTCCAGTGTTAGTACTCCCCTATCGCACCAGGGTGCAGGTTCCCTATACTCTTTATATAGATAGAGACTGTACTACCCTACATTGGGTGTGAGTCCTCTGTCTATAGAGTTCTACTCCCTCATCTTTGATCTCTGATTGTGAGTGATTCCTTGATGGGTGTTGTAGCTTCCTCGGTTGTGGTGCACAATAGCAAGGAGTAGACCCTCCACATATATTTCGGGCGAGGTTGCGTTAGATACTGGGCATTAGTGATGGAAATTTAGAGCTATAGGATAACTCATCGACTTTGGATAGGCTGTGAGATGAATATATCATTTTTATCTCATTTGGGTTTCTTTATGAGTATATATATATGTATATATCAGGTTTCTTTTCCCTCTTAATTTGGGTTGATTTGACCTCTTATTGTATCTCCCTATTGCTCCCATTTGGTTTTTAGGTAATCCTACTAGGTATGTATACACTCACCCCTACATGGTATTTTCCCACATGTGTCATGTATTATGAAAATGATGGAAATATTAGTATTGAATTTGGTGGAGATTAGGGATACTTGGGTGCATTAAAAACTTATGGTGGTCATGACTTGGATATCAAGAGCTAATCACTCTCAGTTTTCATTTCTTCCATTTGTTTTTTGGTTGATACTTAATTTCTAGTTGGGTGGGTATTTCCCCACTTTTTTTTTTAATTTATACTATCGTACTATGTTTTATTTCTCTAGAGGTTATTTCATGCATGTTTACACTCCATCTGTTACTATATTTTATTATTCTTCTATAATATTTCATAGAGATGGTTGGGTGCATGCATAAAGGAACACTAATAAAAGGCCTCCAATTTTATATTATTCCTACTTGGTACTTGTCTATAACCCCAAACTATTGGAGGCATGCTTGGGGATATGGAAGCCCGACCTTATATCGGCTAGGAGGAACCTGATGGGTCAGGTCATTATAGAGTGGTATAAGAGAAGTTCATTCATCTGGATGGTGTTTAGAGTTGTACCTTTACGAGGATTGGTTGGGACTTAGGGCAAAGGTGTCAAGGTTTCTTGAGTGCAGCCATCAGCCCAGGAACCCAGTGTTGGTGCGGCGACTGACATATCCATAGCCTAGGACTCTGACCACCATCTTGTTGAATTAGAATACTAATAAATTTATTATAGGTAACAATGGTACATGAATCATATAGGATTGAGTCCTTTTATTGTAATTCTTGAGTTAGATCCCCATGTATATATATTCTTATCTCACCATGGTATGTCTTGATCACTTTCAAGATGCCTCCGTAAAGACAACCATATAGGTTACTGATTTAGAACCATGATGAAAAACCGATGAGTGATAAGGCTTTAGTTCAGGGTCCATACCATGTGGTGTTTTCTCTAGGTGGTTAGAGAGCAGTACCATGCCTATCGAACTACAAATAGTACTAGAAGTTTAGATTGATGATGTGTGTAAACTTAGAAAACTTCATGAGTTACATCATTATATATCACTAATGTTCTATGGTGATCAAGATCCCTAGGTAGTGGAGGATTGGATTGAATTAGTGATCTGAGTCTTAAGACTGGTTCATACCATGACCAATTAGATGGTTGCACTGGCAAATAGTCTTTTCTATGGAGCAGTAGGGGACTGGTGAAGTCTGGTGATGCAGAACCATGAAAAGATGACACACTCATGGTCTAAATTCCATTATATTTTTAGTGAGGAGTATTATCCCTCATACTTATGCTCACTTAGAATCTAAGAGATTCTTGAGTTGCAGTAGGGTAGTATAATAGTAGTTGAGTATGCTGCAAGGTTCACTAACATTACATGATACTCCCTCCATATGGTGGGTGATGAATTATTCTAGGTGAGGAAGTTCAATCAAGGGATACATAGAGACATTTGGGCCAGTGTAGTCAACTTATTTATACTGAACATTGATGGAGTGCTAAATGGGATTTGGTGATTGAGAGCTTCCGAGCAGAGGGACACTAAGTTGTTAGAGCCAGTGGTGGATATCATGTGACTGAATCATCTGTAGCATCTAGTAGTCATAAAATGTTAAGGTCTCAAAAGAGGAGGCATACTCATTCCTGAACCCAGTCATGTGGTTTTGTGACTCAAGGATTTTACCAAGGATCCAATTTTCTTGGAGAGGGGTGATTCTATGCTTGAGATGGGAAAGGTCACTTAGATCATGATTGAATGACCCATCATGCTAAATAGAATAGAAATATAGTAGATGGAACTCCATGACAGATGTAATTCCATGATCAGGGATCTACCATACATGGATAGGGATTTCCTCAGGGAGTGATTCTTGTAGAGGAGTAGGAGCCACTCTGGAGGAAGAAGCAGTTGGTGGAGGATGATGCTATGTGATCCTACCACCACCACCACTAAGAGGCATATTTCAGGATCTAGGAGCTAGTGTTCGGGGCTGTGGGAAGTTGTAAAATATGGAGGGATATGATAATTCTACACATGAGATGATCTAAGGCATGATCTATATTTTTTCTACTCTTGACTTGATACATGTAGACATATTTGTGAGTCACTCTTTCATATCCTTATTCCTGGAGCAAGAGATGAAGCTTCCAGTTGAGACTTTAGCCCAATAGTTTCAATTGGAGGTTTCTACATGGATCAATTCTTTGATATCACATACTTTTTGGTAGTTCAATATATCTCTTGGTGGATAGAGTTTCACATGGGACCTCTTGGTTATCACGATGAGACCTTATGAAATTATCTTGTGTATGGATTGCTTGTCCATGATTTGATCCTAGATTTACTATCATCACATATAAGTAAGATGCCTACAAATAGATGGTATGAAATTATCCTTTATGGGAGAGAAATATCTCATGGTTGATGGAGTAGGTTTTGTGAGTAGGAAGATGGAACCTATCACCCATTATTTGGAAAGTTTATCCCTTGGTGCAGTGGGATCTTCAAGTATATGGATTCCTTCGGTAGTGGAGAAATTTATGGACATCTTCCCCATGGATGTTCTAGGACTACCTATGATGAGGGATATAGAATTATGTAATGTATTTCACCCCGAGACCATGCCAATATATTCAACAACATATTGGATGGCCCCTATCGAGCTCTAGGTGCTGATGGTGAAGTTGGAGGACCTTTGAGAAAAGGATTTTATCAGACCTAGTGTATCCCCTTGGGAATATATAGTTTTGTTCATGAAAAAATATAATGAGATCTTGATACTTTGTGTTGATTATCATTGCATGTGCTAGGTAACAATAAAGAAAAAGTATGCCTTACCGAGGATTGATGACCACTTTAACTAGTTTTTTGGTGTGAGTTGGTTCTCAAAGACCGGTCTCATGTCCGACTACTACTAGTTGATAGTTCATGAGGTTGATATTCTGAAGATGATATTTCAATGTTGTTATAGAAACTATGAGTTTCTGGTGATACCTTTCGTTGTGATAAATTCCCCCTCTATGTTTAAGAATTTTATGAACTGAATATTCTATCCATAGTTGGACCAATTTGTGGTTGTCTTCATTGATGACATACTCATTTACTATTTATTTGTGGAGGATAATGCATAGAATCTGAGGATGGTTCTAAATTTACTATGTGAGAAACATATTTTTGGTAATCTATCAAAGTTACAATTTTGTATATGCAACTTCACTTTCTAGGGAATGTAATATCTAAGAATGGATTAGCTATAGACTTGATAAATATTGATACAGTGCTTGATTAGGATCCAACCAAGAGTGTGTCTAAGGTGCATATCTTTTTTGACTTGGTTGGGTACTACATGAGGTTAGTTCTTGACTTTTACAAAGTAGTATCCACTTTGACTACCCTAATGTGGAAAGGGTGTCAATTTACCTAGACCGAGTAGTGTCAGAGATCCTTCAAGTAGTTGAGGATGAGTTTGACCAGTGATCTTATATTAAGACTATCGAAGGAGGGAATAGAGTATATAATGTTTTATGATGTCTCGAAAGATGAGGTTATTTTTGTGTTGATGAATAGACAAGAAGTTATTGTATATCCATCATGTTGGTTGAGACCCCATGAGTAGAACTATGATACTCATAACCTGGAGTTGGAAGTGGTAGTCCTCACTTTGAATATATGGAGATTCTATCTTCTGGGAGATCACTTTATTGTATTCTCAGATCATCAGTGAGTCTGGTATATCATCATGTAGAGGGATCTAACCTATAATAAAGGTGTTGGTTAGAGTTCCTTTAGGACTATGAATTTAATATGCCTATAATATTGGGAAGGGAATTGTGGTGGAATATTCCCTTAGTTGGAAGTCCTATTATCTCTTGGTGGAGGAGGCATCTGAGTAGTTGGATTCTTTACAGCTGAACCTAGTGGAGGAGTGGGGTGTAATTTTTCTTCGATTGATGGTGTTGACTCATCTGCTTCTTTTTCAAGTGAGGGAGGCTTAGTCAGGAGACAATGACTATGAGGTTCTTCATGACCAGATATCCTTAGGGGATTCACCACATGGATTCTCTGAAGAATAGGATCATTTCATACTTTTCCAAGGATATACATTGGTCCTGGTCATGATGAGAGAGGATGTGATGAGGAAGTTTTATACTTATCTTTTGGTTGTACACCCCATATTTTAAAATATGTACAATAAACTTTAGTGGTAGTTTTTTGTATTCTGGAATGAGGTGGAGTGTCACCTAGTTCATTTCTTGGTGCCTCACATGTCTATAGGTGAAGGATGAACACTAGGTTTCAACAGGTTTTATGCAAACCCCCAAAGTAAAAATGGGATGACATATGCATGGAATTTTGATAGGTATCCTATGAAAAATGTGAGGCCACGATTCCATCTAGGTAATAACTGACCAACTTACCAAGTTTCTACACTTACTTTATATTAGGGAGCAATGTTCGATAGAGAGTTTAGGGTAGTTATATATGTGGTAGATCTTCCAAGTCCATGGGGAACCCTCGATGATTGTCTTTGATTGTTACGTGTGGTTTACATCACAATTATAGAGAGGTTTGCAAGAGTATTTTGGGACCTATTTGAGGATGAGTAAAATGTTTCACCCCCAGTTGGATAAGAAGACCGAGTACACCATCTAACTATTAGAGGATATGCTGAGTGCCTGTGTGTTGGACTTTGACTGGAGTTGGTAGGATCACTTTTAATTGGTAGAGTTTTCTTATAATAATAGCTATCACTCTACTATCAAAATGGAAAATTTTGAGGCCTTGTATGGGAGACCTTGTAGGTCACCCTTATAATAGACTAATTAGGGAGATACATATCTTTATAGGCCATAGATGGTATAGGTGAGGACAAAAAGGTCTAGGTGATCCATGAGAAGATGAGGACAAGCTAGAGAACATAGAAATCTTATGCAGATCAACATCGTAGGCCCTTAGAGTTCAAGTAGGGATACCATGTTTTCCTGAGAGTCTCCTAATGACGAGGATTACATAGGTTTGACTAGGGAGGCAAGTTATATCCATGGTTTATTGGGATGTTTGCGATCTCACAGATTGTTGATGAGGCTACTTATCGCTTAGCCCTACCACCGTAGTTGGACCAGGTGTTTGATTACTTCCATGTGTCACAAATGAGGAGATAAATACACAAACCTAATCATGTGATTGATTGAGGAGAGATTAAAATTGAGGATGGATCCACCTTCATGGAGTAACCAATAGTGATTGAGGATTGGTAGGAGAGGATCTAGTGAGGATGGACCATTCCCTTGGGTCATGTACAGTAGTGGTATGGGAGTGTATAAGAAAGCTCATAAGAGTGAAAAATATAGACATGGGATTAATATCCTCACTTTTTAAGTTAGCTTATGATTTTCAGGGTAGAAATACTTAAAATAGGGAGAATTTAGTGACTCTTATTTTTCCTTTGTAAGATTTAGAAATATATTAAATAATATTTTTAGAGCCAGGCGTTGAGGCGATGTGAGATTTCAAGGGCCTATGATCCCAAAATTGATATTATAAAAATATTAAATATATTAATATCAAAAACACATATTTTTTACTAAAAATGTGGAATAAATACCAAAAAAAATTTAGACCAGAAATATGACACCACATTTTAATCCAGAACACAGGGTTTACCTTAGGCGTGACCTATGATTGGTCGGCACTGGATTCCCAGTTGAGGCAGCTGCTGGCTGTGTGTTTAGTTAAAAATAAATAAATTTTCTTTATTTAAATTAAATAATCTAAAACCTCTATAAATACCCTCTTGTGAAAATTCTCTAGGGTTAGCTTCATTACCCTGTGATATTAGATGGGAGTAGAAACACTGTTTTTCATAGGAAGATCGAATAGGAGGGCGATGAGAAATCTAATCAAGGTGGATCAAGAGGAAATGAATGTAGAAGATCATCTTAATCATTGACTAATTAATTATTCACCAAATATTGATACAAATAGAGGTAGGTCTTGTTAATTGTGGATTTACACATCTTGATTAAAATATTGAGCATCGATTATTTATCTTCTTTTGATTCTGTGATCGCATGTTATTTGCATGAGCCCCATAGATGGATTAAACTGTTTAATTAAATTTATTTTTGTTTTACCATTATATCACCTTGGATATCCTATTTATATTATAGTTTTATATGATCACTTGGAAAATGGTGGTCACACCTTCATTCTTGTTTTCCCCCCACCTATTATTCACATTCTTCATTATTAGACCACGAGGTCACGGTTCGATATAGCCAGGGCGAGTTCAAGCATAATAAAACCCACAGATCCACAATGGTTATGCTCATCATGAATGAACTGGTATTTTACAAATGAATTAGGATGGATATTAGGTGATATTTTGTGGATCTAGGATCCATGGGTGGTGATGGGTGGCAGAATGTGCATAGAACATGTGGTGGTTCTTCGAGCAGATGATCAGAATTTGATTTCCAACCACCAAAGGGATGAAATCAATGGATAGAGGATTTACCCTTCAATTTCAGGTGGTTATTAGGTGCGGAAAGTGGTGGAGATCCTAGATCTAGAAAACATGTGATGATTTTGGATTTTATGTGAAAAACTATATTAGTTCAGAAGAACACATTCCCTATACTTTCTTTTCTATAATGGCTAGGGTTTTGGGTAGAGTTAAGGATCATATGCCATGTGGCCAAGCCTACACACCGTATGAACTTACAAGGGTGGATAAGCCATGTTACAACTAGAAAACACCTAGGATCCTATGTGTTCTGACATTCCATGTACTTAGGGAGTATACTAGCATGAGCGAGCACCTGGGCATGACCAAGTATATGGATAGGTACACCATCATGGCCTGAAGTACATGGGAACATCAAGCTACACATGGGAAGGCCCCAAGTAGTCGAGACACACCATATACCACCTATAAATTCCATGTACAACTACATGGCTTCCAAGATGTGTCTATAGGAGAACATGGCCAGGTGACAGGGTGGGGTCACACACCATGTTGACCCCTATACACACCGTGTATCTCTCATAATTTTTATTCACCTAATATATTCTACATTTGGACTTGGATTTTATCTCAAGAGTAGCCTATCATGAGTGTTTTTCATGTATAACATGATAGTGGCCTTTATTATGGTGAACTTTAACTTTTTTTAAAATTGTCTCGAAGTACATCGAAAAACCCCATCAAGGAGGAAAAAAGTGATGTAGTCCCAGTGCATCCCCTTGGATCACCTTCCTACACTCTAAAGGAAGGGAACCTAAGCTATCATAAATTACAAGAGTATCAATAGGATTCCCAAAATGAGAAAGCGATTAAGATACAAAATTACCTTCCCTCTAAATATGGAAAAGATTCTGTCCAAGTTTGAACTCTGTGATGCACCTCCGAAGCAGATAAATCAAGTGCCAAGGAGCTTCCCGCCATTTCTGAATAGAAGACACCAAAATTTATGAATCAGAATCAATCTCCTCCACCTGGATCTCATGTACCCTACAAATATTCATTCCAGTGACAAGAGTCTACACCTCTACCCCCAAAGAAGACCCCATACCATAGAATGCACTGAACCCGAAAAGAACCGAACCCCTCTGGTCTGAAGCACCCATACTCCTCTCATTAATCCCCCCATACAAGAACCATCCACATTCAACTTCCATCCCCGTAAAGGAGGTATCCACCTAATCCATGAACCCTCCTTACTCATGAGGCTACCTGGACGATGCGTAAGACCACACAACAGAGCCATAATTTAATTCCTCGAGAACAACGAACCCAGCTCCTGTATTAGCGACCTCATCCAGACCTTCAAGAGTAAGGGAGACCCCTTGTTACCTCCTTTGGCCTGATTATGATCTTCCCATATGACCCAATAGACTGAATCAAGAATGACCGCCCAAACCTTGCAGCCTCCAGCCCAACCTTCAACTCCATGAAACCATGTATTGATGACCCCATGCACATACAACTGATCCTCTACAAGGAAAGGTTGTGGGGAGAAGAGAGACCACAAGTAATGCGTCTAGCTACTCCGAAAGAAAAGGTGGACAATTGTTTTAGTTTGCGGCCGCTCACAACAAAAACACTGAGATGCCAAAGCAATCCCTCTCCGTTGTATGTTCTTGTCCATAGGCAATGCCTTATTCCTAATCTTCCAAATAAGAAAATTCATCTTGGAAGGGATATCCTTGCACCAAACCTTACTATCTCCCATATCCTGTAGACCTTATGAGTTCACCATTCTCCTATAGTTCTTAGAGCAGAACATTCCTGAAGATGACCCTATTTAGAAACGTTTATATATGTCCTCATTCAAGATGATGCCTTCTTGAACCCTCCTCTATTCATAGTTTAGAATATTAAGCATCAGATCGGGTTGAAGGCAAGCCTCCTTGTATGAAATGTTCGGATGAGGACAACCAGAAAACTCCAGTTTCTCCCCCACCCAATTGACCTTCTAGAAACTTAAATCCCCCTTTCCAACAATCCACTTAGCTGAGCCCGAGAGAGCCTCAATATGTGACACCATGCACTGAGACAGCCGTGTGAACTGGGACCCAGTAGCTGACGCCCCCCATTGATCTCCATACCTTCCTCTAAAAAGCATATCCCAAAACGACTCGCCCGCAATGATCTCCCAAGACAGCCTGCCTTGCATGCCTTGGATTGATACTTTAACATCACGTAGACCCACTCCCCCATCCTCCACCATTCTGGACATGCGATCCCAAGAGGCCCAGTGAGATCATCCCAACTGATTGGAATCCCACACAAATGAATTCAAAATGATCTTGATCCGCTTAACAACCCCTTTGGGTGGCTGAAGCACCGAAAACACATGCATAGGTATAGTTATCAACACACTATTTACCAACACCACCCTCCCATCAAAGGAAATAAATTTACTCTTCCAGTTCTGGATCCTTACCAGCAACTGTGAAATGACATCCTCAAAATGATGCTACCTGATGTGACCAAAGGAAAGAGGCACCCCCAAGTAAAGTAACGGCATCTATATTTGCTGGCAGCCCAGGATATCCAGAATTCTCCTACAACGCCTCTATGAACACTTGTTGGAGATGTATACAAAGCTTTTAGAAGCATTGATAACCTGCCCACTCAACTACCCATATGTTCTCAAGATCATCATGAGATTCAAAAAGGATCTCCATCTCCTGTTAGTGAAAATTAAAATGTCGTCAGCAAACATTAAGTGTGAGATGGTTACCATTTTACCTCTACCGCAATAGGTAGCCAACTTTCCCTCCTACATGCCATTGTAGAAATTGGGAGAAAGAAGTTCTTGAGACAAAACAAATAAACTTGGGGAAAGGGGATCCCCATGCCGAACCCCACAGACCGATTTAAAGAAAACAAAGCATTTCCCAATGATCGAAACAGATAGCCAAGCAGAAGATAAACATCTGAAGAAAATATCGCAAAACCACTCATGAAACCCATACCTCCTCATCACTCGAATAAGAAAGCTCCACTCCAATTGATCATACACATTATCCATATCCACCTGTAGTATTACATTTGAGCCCACAGACCTCCTGTTGATATCATTCACCAATTCACTTTCAATCCCAACCGCCCCTTGTATACTACATCCTTTAATGAAGCCATGTTGTTCCCTTGAAACCATACATGGAAAACATCTGCTCAGCCTGGTTGAAATCAGAGAAGTAAAAATATTAAAAGACACATTGCGGAGACATATGGGTATATATTGTCCAATATTGGTTAATCCCTTGATGTTTGGAATAAGAATAATGCAATAAGCGCAGATGGATCTAGTTAACGGACCCCCACTGAAGTAATCCCAAACCGCTTTCACCACCTAAGGTCCAACCACCTACCAAGACGCAACATAGAAAGCCCCTGGGAAGCCATCCAGACCAGGCACGCTATCCTAAGGGATGCTAAAAACAGTCTCCTTAACTTCCTCCTCAGAAGTTAATGCACACAAATTCATATTGTCCGCCTCATTAAGTAGAGAGTTTTTGGGGTTAGTTCCACCCTATCTTACTAGGGCACAATTTCCCTATAAAATTTTTATATATAGAGATGGTACTCCCCTACACTAGGAATGGTTCCTCTATCTACGGAGTGGTACTCCCCCTCATATTTGAGCTCTAGTGATGAGCGAGTCCTCTATGGGCATTGTGTCTCCCTCGAATGTGGAGCAAAATAGAAAGGAGCGATCCCTCCACACATATTTCTGGAGAGGTTATGTTAGATAGTGGGAATCAGTGATGGAATTTTGGAGCTTCAGGATGACTCATAAACTTTGGATGAGCTATGAGATAGAGACCCCTTTCTCTCTCATCTGGGTTTCTTTACGAGTATATATATGTATTGGGATTAATTTAAATATTGCTTTGGGTTGAGATGACCTCTTGTTTTATCAATTTATCACTCCCTTTTAGTTTTCAGGGTGTCCTAATAGGTATGTATATACTCACTCCTTCATGGGATTTTACCACATGTTTCATGTATTATGAAAATGATGGACATATCAAAAATGAATTGGTGGATCTTAGAGATACTTGGGTTTATTAACCACATACAGTGGTCGAGACTTAGGGATCTAGAGTTGGGATCTTCCACTTTTCATTTATTATAGTTTTTTTTTCAGGTTGAGAATTCATTTCTGGTTGGACATGTATTTTTTTTATTTTGGTTTATACTATCATGGTCTATTATATTTCTATAGTAGTTATTTCATGCATGATTACACTCTAGCTATTACTATTTTTATTATTCCTATGAACTGTTGCATGGAGACGATTGGGTGTATGAATACAGGTACACTAGGAAAAGGCCTCCCATTTTATATAATTCATTTTTTGAAATTTTATCCTACCCTTAGACTATTGGATGCAGGCTTGTGGTTGTGTTGGTCTGGACTTCCTCTGGACAGGTGGGCCCTAGTGTGTCAGCCCATTACAAGATTAGTACTTGAAGACATGAGGTTTTTAACATGTTAGAGTTAATCATAATATCTATATCAAGAATGTGTGATCAAATTATAATGGTATTTTTAGATTTTTGATAACATAATCTTTGGTATATTGAAAAAATCACAAGGAAAGTAGTTTGTAGAATTCATGAGTTGGTTGTTCCAAATATCAATGATTGGTGAGATGAATTTTTTCCTTGGTTTTCAGGTGATATAAGGAAGACATAAAAAATTAATATCATAATCCAAATATAAAAATAAGGTTATGGAAATATGTTTATTGGAGGATTCCAAGGTAATGAAAACATTGATTTCTACCCAATTGAGGTTTTTAAGGGATGATAATGGAAAATAGGTCAACAATATGAAGTATCGAAAGATTATCGAGAGCCTATTGTACTTCAAAATTATAATTAATTTCATTTTTACCATTTTTCAAGATAAATTGTACTAGATTAATCCCAAGGAAATCCACTCATGAGTGGTGAATATAATACCGTGGTATATCAAAAGCATGATTGATTTTAGTTTGATTTACAGTGTAACACCCCACATGAAGCTATTATAATATATAGATGTAAATTGGTCTTGTTCTGTAGATTATAGAAAGTCAACATCAACCGGTACATTCTATCTTGGAGGATTTTAAATTTCCCGTATTATCAATAAATAATATTATATTTCATTGATAACTATAGAAGTTGAATACATTGTAGTCACTCAAGATCGTACACAATTATTATGGATTAAGAAACAACTTGAGGATGTGGGAGTTTAAGTGAAGTCTCATTTTGATAATAAATGTGATAATTCAAGTAATATCAACCTTATAAAAAATACCACACACCAATAAAATAAAAATCACATTGAAATAAAGTATCACTTAATTAAGGACAAATTTGAGCAAGAATTTGTGAAATTTGAGTTTGTGCCCATGAAAGATTAATTAATAGATATTTTGAAAAAGACCAAACCCAAAGAGTCATTTGAGAAGCATCATGTGGATTTTTGTATCCCATTTCACTCACTAAACTTAAATAAGTGTGAATTTGGTATCACCACTCCCTAAGGAATGTTACAGTCTCCCTCATGTGTTAGAGACTATCCTTCCAATTGAATCTCATAAAGAAGCGACCTTTGGGTTTGTTTAAAAATGGGAAGAGACTATTCAATTAAGGGGGTGTGATTTCTCAAAACTTTTAATGGGGAGAGTATCTTCAAACATCTGAAACAAGGGGGATATTTTTTTAATATTCAATCAATGGGAGAAAATATGTAGGTGTAGTTACATGGAACCAAGTGGTGATTGAGCTGAATGAAGTGATTCATTGAATATTTCTTCATGTTAATATTGTTTCTCACATTTAACATGACCCATGTGGTATTAGTGAACATGTTAAGGGAATATTAGGTTGAAATAAGGAGTTGAAAAGAGTGAATATTACTTTTCATAGGAAGTGAATTTTTTTAACTAGATGGTTAAAGATTTTAAAGTGCTTTAAACAAACTGAAAGGGGGATATTGTGAGAAAAATCACAAAATTTGACTTTTTATAGATTTTGTGTTGTGTTTTTTGAAACATAATATTAAAAAAGTTCTAGAGTGGAGAAGACCTTGAGGTGTTTATGAAGTAAAGGCTCTTGAGTTTGAACTCAGTTTGAGATGATTATACATAAATTTTATACAAATGAAGAATTATCATGAAAGTTAGGAAGATGTTTATAAAACTAAAATTGTGTGAACTTGGTAATTTTTTTAAAATTTAGGTGATGTTTTTTTATTATCATGATTTATTTCACAATATATATTTTCTAGATTGATTTTTCCTATAAATAGGGCATTGATATCTTCATTTGAGAGAAGAAGATTTAGAGGAAGATCAATATATATACGTGATTTATCTTTATGTAAGGATTATATAAACACATTTCTTTCATGAAGGAATTTACATGACCAAAAAATTCACACATAAAGGATATTAAATTTAAAAGTGTCTGTGTGAATGGGTTTTATGTGAACATAATTTTTTGTGTAAAATGAGTTTATGAGAACCTTAAAGGAATTGCATAGAATTTCTATAGTAAAGTGGAATTTATTATTTTGATGAAATTAGAGCTTCATGACACACCAAATGTGGTGTAAAAATAGATGATTTATTTCATATAAAGAATATTATAAAGGAATAGTGAGTACACTTCTGTTGTAATCTAGGTGGACAATAAGTATTATATAAACATTGTAAAAAACAGTGCACTTTAGTGGATTTAGTACATTGAAAAATATCTCTCTTTTTGTTTCTTTTATTTATCCCGATCTAGGTAAACCTAGTAAAAATAGTTTTGTATTTTTTATGATTTAATTTCCATTATACATTATAATCAAGTAAACAGAGAAGTGTTTTATCTCATGATGAAATAATATAAAAAATGGGTGAGATAAAGTTTGTCATGCCCTGATTCATCTTCCCCCCTCACAGGGTATTCAACCTTTTTTGGGGACAAAAAATATAAAAATATTTAATAAAATAAAAGTTGGTGGGGAATTTTATTAAAATATTTGCAAGGATATTACAATCATAATAGACTTCAACACTCACCCAAGTATAATTTGAATGGAATTTTGAAGCATTGAAACCATATCAACACATTATTCTACCAAAAACACTACCATGTATTTTAAACTCAATTTTAAACCAATGATATAATTAAAATGATTATAAGTCAATTATCAAAGAAAAAATTACCTTGGAATCATTTAGTTCCATGCCCCTTATTATGTCGTAAAACAACATTGGGTTTATAGGTTTTAGTATCCAATTCAAAAAAATAGCTTCCCTCAAATTCAGAAGCTACTTCTTCAAAAAATAATAACATGAAATCAAAATATAAATATATGTTTGAAGTATATTGGTCATAAATAATTAACATAATTACATTTGAATAAAAAATAAATTGGTAAGCCTTTGATTTCTCTCCAATTAAAAATGAACTCAAATCAACTTTCTCCTTTTCAACCTCTCCTCTTTAGCGAGACCAATGTTTTATAAAATAGAAAAATTAATGAAACTATTATATTTTTTTCACTCCCCTATAAAATAATTCCACTAATTTAATATTTATTTTATTTTAAAAAATGTTAATAAAATAAGTTACATAAAAAATTATTTTCGACCAAAAAATATAATATAAAATACACTCAAAACAAATTTCACATTTCCCAATGCCTTTATCCTATAAAAAAAATATAAAAAATATATTTTATGGATTATTCCAAAAATATATATTATTAAAAATGAACATCATTCTTTTAATTTTTAATGAAAGATTGGATACCCTAGTAATGGTTATAGTTTTAAGGATTAAAAAAATAAATAAAAGGATCTATACTCTTTGAACATGTATGTATATTCATAAAATGAATTTAAGAGATGTATTAGGTTTTATTTCAAGACTTATTTCAAACAAAAATCACAAAAAAACATGTTCAAACATTCTTAAAAAAACAACACTTGAAATTTTAAAATTTGTAACTTTGATTCCTAAATAAAAAAGTGTTATTAATGGAAACTTTTATTCTAACATAGATGAATCAAATTAGATTCACTGATGAATCAAAAAAATTAAAACCCTAAAAAAACACACCCAAATACTTAGCTACCCTCTAGTTATTATGATTAAAATTGGATTGTAGATACATGAAATTAATACTAAAATTGTATGGTGAAATTTATTCTAAAAAATATGATGTTTTGAAGGACCATATAAAATAAATAAATACTGTAGATGTTATCTAAATTCAAGCTAATAATTTCACCATTGATACATATTTTATTGGTTAAAAATAAACAAATAATAAATCGATAGGAAATTCCACCATTTAGTTCTTACAAATTATGAGCTTTCTAGAATCCAAAGATCCAAAAACTTCTTGAACTATTACTTCTATGTTTTTATTAGATGTGTTACAATAATAAAATACATTCCAAGTTGTCATTATATGTGATCTAATAATCAATGTCCTATTGGATTGTTTCTTCCACGTTTTCATTGGATGTGTTTCAATATGATTTCACCACATACTAGAGACTTTTCCCATGTAAATAAACAAATAAACACTAACCTTGAATCCTTTAAAATATTTACAAAAGAAAAATATCCTAAAACTCTTAATGATTCCATGTATCTTAGATACATAAAATTAAAAAAAACAAAAAATATATTCTTTTACATTAAGCTAAACTATAGGTATCTAATTTTTAAAAATAAATAACCATTTATTTTGTATACTACAGTGCATCATTTTACATTAGAACTAAATAATTTTTATTATTTAGAAATCATTAAGTATATATCTTATGCACTATCTGGTGGTAATGTATTCTTCACCATCTCTACATATAGATTAAAATAATATCATGTTAATGGATCAATACTCCTTAGTGGTGGCAGTTCATTTTCTTATTTCTTGGGCATTGTGCTTCTAAACAAGACCCTATGGTTATGATGCATCCTCCATATGATCTTCTATCCACTTTAAAGGAGAAGAAGTACACAACCTTTTAGGCCTTACTCTAGGTTAAATATTTATATCAACATCTATCTTAGTATTATGAGCATTATCATCATCCTCACCCATATATTTCAAATAATATTGAGAAACATGACTTATGGGGAGCTTTTATGTTGATTTATTCTTCACTATATCTTCCATTGGCTTAAAATAAGATCAATTAATCCAAATTATAGGGATATATAAGGTAGATTAATTCTTCACCAACTCTTATATTGGATTTAAAGAATATTGATTCAACCACCTTATGATCCTCTTGGGTGATAATGTGTTATCCACCTCACCTACACCATCTAAGACACTAATGATTCATTATAGTCTATTTACCACCTAAATAACTGTTTCCAATGCAATATATTCCATGATATTTTTTATTGATATTTTTATTCAATACAGTGTCTTAAATCATAGCGAGACTACTACTGGTTGTTAATTTATCTTCTTGTTTATTATAAGGATATCTTTTGAGATAAGTATTTCAATAAGTGTTGAGATTTACTTAGAAAGTATTGATATGGAAAAGGACAAAGATAAAGAAATGAAAATTAGTAGGGTATTTTATATACACAACCAAGCCTTACTATCTGGTTTGGAATACTTCCATTCACCATGTATCATGATATTAGTTAACATACTTGTTATTTGTTGTTACAATTTCAATAATGGTATATCATTGATTCCATATCAGATTACTTTCTATGCGATGTTATTTTCATAAAATATATTTGGGGGGGGGGGTATATCATAAAAAATAATAAACATATTTTCATTTATTTTGATGCATCGTTTTATGTTTATTATTATAGTATCTTTATTGATCCTTTTATGAGATGATGTCAACAGATCCATAAAAATGAAGGTTAATTAAGGAATGGTTTTCCATAAATGTTATATTTATTGGAATTATTATCACATTCATATTTAGTTTGATCTCTTATTTATCTATATTTTATATTTGTTTTATTATTAATTTATGTTACATGATATATAAAAATTTCTTTAGGTGATGTTCTATACATGTAAAACTAGAAAAAATGTGACACTTATCAATTTGAGTTTGTGATTATGTATCAAGGTTTTTTTGATAACACTTAATGAAAACTATCACACTTGCATAAAACTATAACAACATAAACCCTTCCAGACCTTTACTTTGGGAGGTTTGGGTTTTGGGATACTTGAGATGGGATTGAGGAAGGGGGAGGGGGATTTGGAGTAAAATATACAACTACGGGTGGTGATTCACACTGTGAGTCATTGGTTCATGACATGTAATGTTTTACAAGGTGGGTTTATGTCTTGTTCTGGATTTTCTGCTTGATCTAACTCATGACATAAAATGTTGTTCACATCGTGAATGTTAGCGATAAAGTTTTTTTGTATCTATATCTTTGAAGGTTTCATGGGGTGAAGGGATATACTCACAAAGTGAAATTATTATAGGTTTTTTTGGATCAAGTGACTTATTTTTCTATGGATGTGAACCACATGAAGTTCATAGTGTAAACTAGTCATTTACATCATGAATCAGGAGATTTCTAGGATGTCTATATATTCTGAAATACCTCTAATTTACATCATTCTCCCTCAAATTATCTAGAAATTTAAGTTATTCCTAGTAAATTTTAGGATCTATAAAAGCCTCTTATCTTTGGCATTCACCCTCATCTTTTGGAGATTCAATATCTGTGATTCCAAGTGAGATATTCTTACCTTCCTCTCCGAATTCTTCGTTGTTTTATCAAATATATCGCAACGAATGTGTTGTTTAGAGTTTGGGGGTTTTTAGGATATAATTTTTATGATATATAATTGTGTTTTAGATTGATTAAAGAATTACTTTTATGGTTGTTTCCCCTTAGTTCATCCTCTCTTTCTTTGGATTTGTGTAGTGAATCAGGAAGCGTCTTTTGAGGCAGGAGATTTTAGTTATATCTTTTTTATATATATCTATGGGATTATATGATATTTATTTCCATTTTATGGATGACATGAATTGAAATAATAAAGATAAAAACTGATATTAATGAAATTGAAAGGGGATAGTGTGATAAACATGTGGATACTGATTTTCTGGATGTTGATGATTCTATTTTATGATATATGCTTGTTATTTGATTATTATTTTAAGTGATAAATTTATATGATAATACCCTTAAATGGTTAAATACATAAATAAATTAAATGAAAAATACTAATTTGAATATGACTATTTTATACTTGACTTATTGTGTACAGTTTAGTGGATTTTTTTATATATGGATTAGTGGCCTTGGGTATTTATGGCTTGGTGGCCATGCTGTTCTTGATAGTTTTTCATGGTGGTTTCTTGATATTGGTTTGGTATAAATGGAATAATAATATTAGGATAATTTTATTTGGTTATGGATAAATAATTTATTGGTGAAAATATAAACCAATAACTAAATGAATAAAGCATGGGGACTATTTTGTTAAATAAAATAATGGGAAATGGAACCCAAGTTGTGTTACTTCGTGTGATGCTTGAGGTTGTTTGTTATATATTATAGGTGTCACATGGTAGAGAGATTATAGTAGTGACCTTATGGTGTTTATGGCTGTGTTTCTTGTGTGTACCCATAAGTGCGGGCTTGTGTGAGACTACTATATACTTGTATTATTTTATAACTTTTCTATGCGCCTCACCTGAGTCGAGTTACCTGATAGACACCCATTGTAACATCATAAATCTCAAGGTATTCATATTTTTAAGTTTTATGACATAATAAGGGTGTAATTATATGATTTTAGGCTAGTTAGTTGTGTTTAGAGAAGGAAATGGCTTAAAGGCTGAAAATTTTGGCTATATGAGTGGTTCACGTTGTGAATAGATATTCATGACATTAATGTATTTTGGGTGGAAGCCATGAATCTTCATTAAATATTTGAAATAGATTCATTATATGAAAGTTAAATTCATTAAATTAATAGTCTTTGATATTTTAATATGACATGACATATTTTTCATTGTATCAGTTTTCTTGAGAATTCATGACGTGAATCCTTAATCCACACTATGAATGTAGATGGTTCATAAAATATTAATGACCTATCACCATTATATTTTCTCATATATTTCCCTTATTATTTATACAAAACATAGGACCTATATAAGATATTTTGTCTCTCCTCATCCCATATAACTCCTCTCTTTGATTTCCATTCGATCCTACACATCTAACTCGGTAAGTTCTTCTTTGACCGTGATCAATTCTCTCCTCTTATCCTTGACCAAAATCAATTATAACTTTGACATATTGGTTGTATCTAAGTGTTTTATATTGATATAATTATGGTTTTTATGATACTTTATAAAATTGTAATATGAATTTAAGGATTTGGTATCTACGCAATGCTTAGAATAAGACCATTGTCAGCATTGAGTCTTCTTTGGTAAGTTGATAATATCCTATAATTTTTGTGTGTGTTTAAGATTATCACTCAATACTAGAGTTCTAAAAATGTCAAAAAAGGTATGGTTCTAGGATTTGATAGTGCTCTTGGACTTAGACGGTGACCCTTTCCCTGATCTCCATTATTTCACCTGAGGTAGGAAACACTTAACTTTCACGCGTGTCTTATATGGGTTATTAGCATGATTGTTGGAATTCATGTGTATCCCTAGGAAACCTATGTATGATTATTGATCATAATATGCATGCATGTGTACCCTTGACCTATTAATTTTTTTCTTGCATATGGATTGTTATGATAATGATACTGTTTGACTTGTTGTGAATTTTGATTTTTCATTTGCATATTATATCATATGTGTTGTTATTATGTCTCTATAGCTGAGCATGCATGTAGATACTAGTGTAATATCCCATTAGAGGGATGTGTTAGGTGTGATATAAAAATTAATTATAGTATCACTTGAAGAAGGTATATGTTTACCATTTTTGGGACTTTCCCTTGCTTGAGAGGGGATGTGGTAGGAGGACGACTGAGGTTCCTTCGAGCATAGATCCAAAGAAGGTAGATCCAGTCTCTGAGAACCCAAACTATGTTTTTGACTTGTATAATATATATTTTTTGAAATATATAACCTATTTAATTTCATGTTATTCACTTGAATATGTTATTTAATTATGTTAAGGGTTGTTGGTGGTGTCCTACTGAGTCTTGTACTCACACCATACTCAGGTATTTCAGTGTACTTGTAGATTTTATGCTCAAGGATCTGGTGAAGGGAAAGGGCCACATGGTGGATAATTGAGTAGGTAGGTAGGAGGATGTGTATGTTGTTAGATAGAGTTTGTAATGGATGTATTCAACAACTCCTTTTATTTTTTTCTTACCATACTTGGATCTTTTTTTGTTAGTTTTGGTTTTTGTATCTATCATGCCATACTACAACTGCACATGTTATATTTATATATGTTATTACTCTGATTGTTATTTATTTATTTATTGATTATTATTATTTCTCTATTTATATACTCTTATGCTCACTTAGTACTGAGGTAATAGTCTCCCAACATCATTCCATAATCCCTCACCACTAGTCGACAACCTATTGCATATGGGGAGGTGCATATGAGGTCATGTGGCACCCCTAGCCTAAACCTAGTGGGTTGGTTCGGGGTGTTACAAAATGATATCAAAGGTGCTAGGTTTGTTAACTTTTTTCTTCTATTTTCCATAACTTGGAACAAATTTGACAGGAGAAAGGATGGGTGGGACTTGGGTTGGGAAACTATGTTAGGTCTAGCCAGCACTGTATAGTGGACCTCCAAGTTACCATAAAGTGGGAAATTATATTTTTCTATTTAATGTTACCATTGATTAAATTCACATTGGGTGATGCACATGATATTGATATGTTTATTTATATGAATTGATTTGCATTTATGAATTATACTTGATATATAGGATCACATTCCATATATACCCATTTCTTGCATTAGATAGAGTCCAAATAATTAAATTCCTGATGAAATTATAATATGTGATTTTTTTCATTATTTTTTTCATTCCTTATTTGAGCTGTTGAATTATGTGCTTGAGTGTATATGTTTGTCTATGACTAATGTGAAGTTACTGGAGGCTTGACTTAGGTTTTGGATAGTGTTTCGGGGGTTATAAATTATTCTTGTATGTAACATCTTAGGTTGAACTTTGTTGTAAACACTTGTGTGTGACTATGAACTATTAACGATTTTCTTATTCTATTAATATTGTTTAAGTTGTTAGATGTATTTATGGTTTGTTCTAGAATTTTTGGAAATATTTCCCCATAGATGTCTTGAGTAACTAATTTCACTGCCTGTTGTATTAAAGGATTCAACTGAGCATTCTTCCTTAATTTATTCAGTAGGTCAAGTGATATAACTAGTCCAACCAATACTCTTTCAGCCAATACTTGTTCAGGGAGTAGGAACCCACATGGGTGGGCCAATGATGGCCGAATCCATAGATGACTTTTAGATCCACCACCCCCTATCCTTCCAGGGCACTAGAGGCCCTTAGGACATGGAAGACTAGATAAGGGTCATTGAGAATATATTCAACCTGGTAGAGTCCCTAGAGGAATTGATGGTTAAGATTACGACCTTCATGTTTCAAGGTACAAATGGATGATAGCGGGATTCCATGATGTAGGCTAATAAATGATAAGGTATGATATTGTAAACCTTCATAAAACTCTTCTTCAAAGAGTTCTTACCCAATTCAATAAAGGTAAACTGTTCTTAGGAGTTCATTGAGATTCAGATGGGGTCGGAGACAATGTCTTCCTATTCAGAACACTTTACATAGTTGATCCACTTTGTACCACTTCTGGTGGGAAATGAGGCATATAAAGCTTGGAATTTTGAAATTGGACTTCCCCTAGAGTTGAATAAACATGTCAAGAAATTTGATCTAATGACTTATGTTGCAGTTCTTTGTAAGGTATTGATAATAGAGAAGGTAATTGAGGAATATAGAGTTGCTGATATTCTTATTATTATCGGTGGACCAATAGGTTCATTATCCAATATATTCTTAGCTTACCATTCTAGGAGAAAGAAGATGAATTCAGAGGATGGATTCTAGGGTGGTGGTCAATAGTTAGAGAATAGTTGAGATTTTTTGACTCATTCTATGGGGAGTGACTTCATTGGATGTTATAACTGTGGGAGGAAGGGAAAATTTCTCAAGGACTATACCTTTTATCTCAAGAATTGTCACCAATGTGGAGAGATAGGGAATCTGAAGTAGTTTTGTGATAGGGATTCAAGTATGTGCTCAACTAAGTCAGGAATAATACCTCAATGGTAGATGAAGACCCCTTAAGGTTTAGTGGACTAGGTGATTCATGAACATATGGGGTTTCATGGAGTAGTGGTTGGTAGGTCTTATGAAGTTAACATAGATTTATAAGATGGTAGAGAGGGACCTTCCACAATATGAGGTTTAGTAACAATTTATTATACTCTATCTATTGCATTGTTTGACATAAGATCATCTCATTTATTCATATTAGTTAAAGAGGTTATTGGGTTTGATTTACTGATTAAATTATCTTCTGAGATGTTTTCCATCGAGACACACCTGAAAAAAAGTAGATCATCGTCATATCTATACAAACTATTTGATGGTGGTTTCTAGCTTTGAGCATGTTTTGAGATTCACAATTTTGGAGATGACATGTTTTTATGTGATCCTTGGAATAGACTATTTGACCATTTTCTATTCACATATCAATTTTTATCAAAGATGAGTGAACTTTTCATCACATAAGGGGTAAAATTTTGCATTGAAAAGAGAATGAGACATCAAAGTTAGTAGAGTGGGAACAAGAACTCATTAGGGATAGATATTTTTATCTTAGATGGCTGGTATCATCCACATAGTAGATCTGGTTGTGGCTCCCTCCTCTTAACCTATAATGGTATAACTATACTGTGATGTCTTTCTAGGGGACTTATTGATATTACCTACACATAGGGGAGTTGAATTTTAGATCAATCTGGTTGTTGGAGCATGGACCATATCAAATCCACCATATCATACAACACAAGAAGAGTTGGAAGTGATCAAGGTAGAACTGGATGATCTAGAAGAAAAGGGATTTACCAGATAAATAACTTCTCCTTGGGGTGATCTAGTGTTGTTTTACAAGAAGGAAGATGGTGTTATTTAGATTTGTGTGGACTAACGAAAGCTGAATCATATTATAATGAAAAATAGTTACGCATTTCCAAGAATAGATGACTTGTTTTATCAGTTTAGTATAGAATATTGTTTCTACATGATTGATCAGTGTTCTTTCTACTATTATATTTGAGTTAGATAGGATGACATCCCAAATATAATGTTTAGGAGAAGTTATGGGTTGTATGAGTATCTTGTTATGAATTTGGGGATAAATAATGCTCCAGCAGTGATCATGGCTCTCATGAACAAGATCTTTCATCCATACTTAGATTCATTCATCATTGTGTTCATTTATGACATCCTTATATATTCCAAGATGTTGAAATCACATTTTATATGCATGTATATCATGTTGATTACTCTTTGGTCACATCAACTTTATGCCAAGTAATCGAAGTTTCACTTTTGGATAAAGAGGTGAAATTTCTTAGAAACATGGTTTCACAAGTAGGGATATTAGTTGATCCAAAGAAGGTTGATGAAGTTATGTATTGGATATGGATGAGTATTTTTTTTTTGAGATTTAGAGTTTTCTTGTATTATATGGGTACTATAGGTGATTCATTCAGGACTTCTCCCACATGACATCCCCCATGACCACACTCACTAAAAAGGTGTCCAAGTTTTAATGGATAGCTCAGTGTGAAGAAGTATTCTCAAAGGTGAATAATAGGTTAACATTGGCTCTGATATTGATTATTACTAAGCCTAGAGTCAGCTATGTTGTGTATTTTAACATGTCTAGTGTTGGATTAGGAGCGAATCTGATTTGGGTGACAAGGTAGTCACTTATGAGTCTCTCTAGCTACAATCCCATAACTGTAAAGACCATAATCATGACTTGGAGTTATAGGTGGTGGTCTATGTGCTGAAGTGTTGGTGACACTACCTATTTAGTGAGATATTTTTTGTGTACATGGATCAAAAGATTATGTGATATATCTTCTCCCAACATGACCTAAATATTTTTTAGAGGTGTTGGGTAGAGTATTTATAGAAGTTTTACTTCAAGATGGAATATTCTCTAAGGAAATGAAATTTAGTTATAGATTCCCTGAGCAAAAAATATATATAGAAAGTAGGTGAATGAGTTCCATAAGATGGATGTAAGATCTTGGATTTATTAGTAAATTGGAATATAGAAATTACATGAGGAATTAGAAGTAATAGTTTTTTCACCCTTAGTGAACACATCCTTATTGGTAGAATGAGTGAAGGCTAGTCAAGAGCTTGATCCATAGTGTAGGGCGATGCATGAGAGGCTGGAAGCAGGTGGATCTATTTCAAGTTGGTATTTAGATAGACATGGAGTTATCTTGGTTTATGGAGGGGAAATGGTTCCATCTTACATGAGATATGAGCTGATGAGATCCTATTATGCTTTGTTTTAGGAAGTTAACTCGGGGTCAACCAAGATGTATCATGATGCCATGTAGAAGTTCTAGTGGCCCGACATGAAGAGAGATATTTCTGATTTTGTCTCCCATTTCCTAACTTATCAGAGAGTCTATGCTAAAAATAAGATACGTGGAGGGTTACTATAACCACTTCTAGTTCCTGTAAAGAAGTGGGATGAGTAAACCATAGAATTACAAACATGGTTTCTCAGGTCCCTAAGAAGAAAGGATGCATTGTGGGTAGTAGTGGACCGATTGATCAAGGTGGATCATTTCCTAATGATATGAGTGATGAACTAAATTTATGAGCTAGGAAATATGTATGTTTGAGAGATTGTGTGTCTTTATGCAGTGCCTTTGAGAATAGTATTTTAAAAATACCCCCATTTAACCTCATATTTTTTTAAAGGTTTACTGAAGGTGATGGGTACCCGGTTGAAGTTGAACAAAATTTTCATCCTCAGACTAATAGGAAACCTGAAAGAACAATCTATACTTTGGAGGATATTTTTCAAGTTTTTATTCTGTATTTTGGAGCTGTTTGGGATGATCAATTAACTTCGGTGGGGTTCTCCTATTATAAAAACTTCTAGTTTTGATTCAAATGTCTTTGTTTGAGGATATGTATAGGAGGCTATTTTTTCACCTCTCTACTGCATGAGGTAGGTAGATCTCCATTTTTTGGGACAAGTATGGTATATGAAACCTCATAGTGGGTTTATTTTATTTATAAATGATTGGTTATGGCTTAGAATAGGAAGAAGTCTTATGTAGATGTCTTATAAGGTAAGTAAAGTTAGAACCATGGTACTTTGGGCCATTTGAGATCGTCGAATGCATCAGGATGGTGGACCATCTATTGGAAATTCCTCCGACGTATCAACGTATGAAAAATGTATTCTATGTATCATAGATTCGAATGTATGAGATCAATCATATGTATGTACTCTACTACAAGGATGTTGAGATAGAGCATGATGCATCCTATATGGAATGACCTGTTCGGATAGTGGACCAAATAAAAAAGGTTCTATGATGAATGAACATTCCTCTTGTTCTGGTCTTGTGGTAGTATGGGAAATTTCAAGAAGATACATGGGAGTGGGAGGTAGACATTTAGGTGTAGTGGTCCAAATTGTTCGAGCAGACCTCAAGGGAAACTTCTCGAGGACAAGAAATTTTTAGAGGGGGAGATTTATAACAACATAAATCTTAAGGTACACCTCTTTTTATGTTATTTCACATCTTAAGTGTGTAATTAAATGATTCTAATCTTGTTAGTGGTCTTCAGAGAAGGAAATAACTCAAAGGATGGAAATTTTGGCTACATGAGCAATTTTCACTTTGAATAAATATTCATGATGTGAATGGATTCTAGGAGTAATCCATGAATATATATTTATGATGTTAAATAGATTCACAACATAAAGGAAAATTCACAATGTGAATGGGATTTGGGATTTTAATATGAGGTGATGCATTTTTTATTGTATTATTTTTCCTGATAATTTACTACATGAATCCTTAATTCACACCATGAATGTAGCTAGTTCTAGTAGATCTTATGAACTAATGCCTTTATCTTTTCTCACACATATCCTTTATTACTAATAAAAACCCTTTTCTCTCTCTAGGTTATTTTTTTCCCTCCTCTCACCTTCCAACTTTTCTCTTCTATGCCCGAACACCCATTCAATAATGCACCTCCAATATGATAAGTTATTATTTGATCATGATCAATTCTATCCTATCCCCCTTGATCAAAATAAATTAAAAATTTGATATATTTGTAATATATAAGGTTTTGGGATTGATCTAATCATGGTTTTTATGTTTTTTTATAGAATCGACATCCGAATTTATGGATTTGGTATCTACGCAATGCTTGGACCAAGACCATTGATGGAAATGGATCTTCTTTGATAAGTTGATATTGTCTTAACCTTTTTGGGTTTGGTTCCTCTTCTACCTAAATCCTAGAGTTCTAAACATGTCAAATCAATAATGGTTCTAGGATTTGGTAGTGCTTATGGACTATATGGTTAACTTTACCTTGATTATCATTGTTTCACTTGAGGTAGAAAGCCCTTAACTTCTATGCGCATCTTATATGTATTTTTAGCATGATTGTTGGAATATCAGTGTAGCGTTGAGAAACCTATATCTGATTCATTATCATATGAGGTTTACACATATAGCCTTAACTTATAATTGTGTTTATTTCATATGGATTTTTTTATAATGATACTGCTTGACTTGATATGATGTTTGATGTGTCATTTTCATCTTGTATTTTATGTGTTATTCTTCTATCTCTACAGTTGAGTGTACATGTCGAGCCTAGTACACTATCCCGTAAGAGGGATGTGCTAGGAATGAGGTCAACATTCATTGGACTATCCCTTGAAGAAGGTAAGTTTCATCCATGTTTGGGTCTATCCCTTACTCAAGGAGGGATGCATCAAGTGAAAGACCGATGTTCCTTATGGTATGCAACTGAAGAAAGTAGAGATGGTATTTAAGGAACCAAAATATATTTATAATTCAATAATATATTGTTTTTATATTTTTACCCTATTTAATTTCATGGTATGTACTTGTAGATTTCAAGATCAGGGATATGGTGAAGGGAAAGGGCCCTGTGGTGGATGATTGAGAAATTAGGTAGGAGGATGCATATGTTTTTAGATACATTTTGGGATTAATGTCTATAGTAGCTACATTTATTTTTTTGGCTTACCATACTTGGATCCTTTTTATTAGTTTTGGGTTTTATATTTGGTATTCCATACTACCATTTAATGTGTTATATTTGTATATGTGTTCACTTTGATGGTTATTGTTTTATTATTTATGTATTGATTATTATTATCACTCCCTTAATTTACTTTGATGTTCACATGAAAATAAGGGTATAGTCTACCCAAACTATTCCATTGGACCCCACCAGTTGTTGACAACCCCTTTCATAATGGGAGGCGCACTTGAGGTCCTGTGGCACCCATTTCTTAGAAATGGTGGTTTGGGCTAGGGTATTACACGTAGATACCTTGGGATTTTTTCCATAACATTTAGGACAGAGAGGATATAGATGGATGACTACCCCCTCTACCCTAATATACCTTCAAAATTATCTTTTGGTGATATCGGTGGTGGATGATGAGATATGTGTTGGGGGTCATACATGGTAATAGTTGGAGATGAGGTTGATGTATTACATGTTCACGGTACCCTATCACATTGGTTACCTAATACGAAATATGTGGTTAGTGTCACCATATGTGATATGCTGTTAGTTCCATGAGATATGATGTTTCAGTAAGTGCCATAAGATATGATATATGGCTGATCCATTATAGGTGGATATGGAATGGATGAGAGAAAAGGATGTCTTTTCATTGGGTGATAACATAAAATTAGTGGGGAAGTGGTTACGAGTCACCTTTACTTACATTATTATGATATTACTTTATCATTATTGGATGTTTTATTTGGTGAGAGATACTTGGTGAGGTAAGGGTGGAAAAACTGTTGACCTATGTAGGTTCTAGTTAGTTTTATATTTGTTCACCAAGGCATTAGTATACTCTTTTAACTTTTTCATGAGACACCTTGGGTATGATCCTACTGAGAATACATGTTATGCTCACCCTATATATATAAACCATTTTTCTAGTTTCTAGGAGGACATTGGTGACCAAACTAGATAGTACTATCTTAGAGCTTAGGCTGTTGTGGTTGCTACCAAATGATTTTATTTTGGTATTATTTTCGCTTGGAGATGTTTGTATCAATTTTATATTCATGTATCGTGTGATATTTCTTGTATGAGATTTTGGTTTATTTATTTTATAATATAGTGGATTGGTTGGTGGTTTTATGTTATGATCCAGGGATACCAGGGGAAATTAATACCATTTGAATGATTTATACCCTCGGTGCTAATCACCAAACTGAGGCCTATTGGAGGTGAGAATAGAGGATCACTCTTTCTTTTAACTATCAGCTTATAAGGGGTACTAGTGGAGGGGGTCATTAAAGAGTTATATCGAAGGTGTTGGTTAAGAGATAGGGTGGATTTTTGAGTTATAAATGGTGAGGAATTCATGGGTTGGTAAGGCATACATGTTAGCTGTATTTAGTATGTGATGAAAAAAGGGAGGCCATCTAGGACAAAAGATTTTAGCCCCCCTATGATCTAATTCAAGGACCTTAAGATATTCAATTTTAATAGGTAATGTGATGTTTCTTGCAAGGTATAGACCTAGGAGAGGTATATTATCATACTTTCATGAGTTATTTTTTTAATTGGGTGGTTATAGTAATAAATAAATGAATTAATTAAATGAATCTAAATAGACCCATTGCTATCAAACTTTGGCGTTTCTTGTTTTGTTGTAGAGATATTAGTTGGTCGTCACCCTCTTGTATTTTGAGTCAGGGAATTCTTATAGGCTGACCTCATTTATGATCAGAGGGTTGATTATGATCAGGAGGATAAAAAGTGGTAAAAGACATTATGCACCTTTCAATGTCATAGATTGGTGAATTATGAGGGTAGTATCTTTGATATAGATATTGAATGATGGTTAGAGGACATTGGGATCTCTTTTGTCTTGATTTGATCTTGAGATGAGTTTTGGGTTCCCCTAGTGGTTAGCCAATTTAGGGGAGCAGCCCATTAATAGTGAATGTTGTACCTAGGGGAGTGAAAGGAGACCGATATGTTGTGGTCTTTTAAGGTTCGAGTTCTTATCAAAGATGGTGAAGGAATAAAAGTGTCAAGAGTTTATCTCTATTTGGTAGGGGAGTATGAGTGTTCAATAGGAGGACCGAGCACAACTCTTAGAGGAGGTGCTATGCCCCACCCTTTATTTGGTAGTTTCCCCATTTACATTACCTATGTATTTTGAGGTGCATAAGAAGGTGAAGGGGATGTAGAGGGCACATTAGTGGTCTAGGGAACCCCTAGTTGAGAGTTGGTAGGCACATATGAGGGAAGAGCGTTAGATAAAGGGTCATAGATGATGGGATTGTCTAAGTTATGATTAGAATAGAAACATCACCACCATTTAGTATCACATTTATTAAGGGATAGACATTCTCATGAATCTATTAGGATCTCTCATATTTTATGTTTTGTCTATAGAGTTCATAGTCACTATGAGAAATAGTTTCTATTAGCCTTTGAGGTTTAGTATGGATTGGACTATCAGGCCCCCTTCTAGTAGTAATTAAAGTTTCCCCAAGAAAGTTTCAATAGCAAGGCCTTAAAATTTATGTTCTGTAGCCTTTCCAATAATATTATTCTTATCTAAGAGGAGGTGGAGTTGGCAGAGGGAATCCCCATGATAAACCTCACCATTAGGGACCCAGGTCAGAGCATGGATATGTAGGTTATCTGTAGTGAGGTAGAGGAGCTGGCTGAGGCCATATGCATGTGATAGTGGCACTGTTGCTATAGGGTATAGAGGTTGTTCGATGTACGATCAGTTTATCATCTACCCGGGTTTTTTTGATTATAGAGATTCACACTTTTTTTAATGCACCTTGGTATGAAAAAAGGGATAGATGTGGAGAGGATTCCCACACACTTGGTGTTGTCCATGCCAGTCGAAGGCTAGAATAGTTTGTTTAATGTGTTATAGGGATTTAAACTAATTATGGAGAAATATCAGTCATCGAGAGACATATTTGTGTTGCAGATACAACTATAATATTTCATTATCAGCATGAATTTATTGTATTTAATTTACACAATGGTTGACTGTTTCCATTGGAGAGTTGAGTTTTTTGATGTAGAAGGGAAATGTGTGGTGTTTATTAGGGAGTTAGTATTTTTCATGGGTGGTAGGTGAGTGGATCCCCTTCATTCCTTGATGTACAAGTCATCCATATAGATAAAAAGATATAAGGTAGTGGAGGTCCCCATTTTTTTGGTGTTTCTAGATGTTTTCCTTAAGGTGGTTGTGACCCTACTCCCTTGAAGAAATATTGAGTTTAGGATAGAGTTTAAATTCTATGTTGCATCAATTTTGATAAATCCCTATTAGAATGAATCCTTGGAGTTGTGGGAGATGAGCATCCAAATTTATGACATGGTGCATAAAGGCTTTATCAGGTCTAGTGTGTCACCATGGAGAGATCTAGTTTTGTTCTCCTAAAAAGAGGATGGTAGTCTGAAGTTGTTCATAGACTATTAGTGGCTGAATCAAGTGATGATCAATAATTGTTACCCTATTATAAGAATTGAAGATCAATTTTGCTAGTTTAGTAGATCTATCTAGTTTTCTAACATCAATATGTGGTCAAGATATCATTAGCTAAGGATGAAGGAGGTATATATCTTATAGACCAACTTATTATGCCGATATAGGTACATAAACTTCATAGTAATGTCGTTCAATATCACGAAATCACTAGATATTTTCATGGGACTAATGTAGTTTTCGTTTCATGATTACCTTGACCAGTTTATAATCATGTTCCGTGAAGAGATTTTTATTTACTTGAGATTAAAGGAGGAGTATGCAGAGCACATGGGGATCATTTTTTAGACTCTTGAACACCACCAATTTCATGGGAAACTATATAAGTAAATATTATGGACACAAGAGGTTCATTTACTTAGATATTTGGTATCCCAACAAAGAGTAGTGGTGGATCCAATAAAGGTTGAGGCGATTGTTTCTTAGGAATCACCCAAGATCATGGAAGATGTCCGTAGCTTTCCTGGTCTTGGGTTTTTTATCATAGGTTTGTGTCTAACTTCTCCCAGGATGCAACCTCATTAATAGCATGAATAGAAAGGATGAGGATTTTTTATGGACTAATAAGTTTCCGGAAGAATTTGACTACCAAAAGTAGTATTTTTTCAACACCCCAATTCCTCAGCTACATGAGGAGGGTGTGATGTTTTGTGTGTTTTACAATGCTTAACACTTAGGTTTAGGTTGAATTTTGAGGTAGTAAAAAGAAATGATATTCTATGGGTCTAGGTAGTTACACCCCTAAGAGAATAATTATGCCACCCATGATTTGGAGATGGAAACGATGGTGTTTTACCTAAAGATATAGAGACATCACCTTATTGGGGAATTTTTTATGGTATTCACAGATCACAAAATCTGAAGGTAAATCTTTTCTCAGTGTGAACCGAATCTACAACATTAGGGGTGTATAAATTTTTTCCAGGACTATGATTTTGAGATCTCCTACACACTAGGAAAGGGAAATTTCATGGAATATATGTTGAGCAGAAATGTGTGAGGATCTTTTCAAGAATAGAAGGATTCTTAGGAAGTGATGTAGGAGTTATTAACTTTACATCTCGAGGTAGAGGAGGTTGATGGTTGAGGATACCTATTCAGGATGACTATAGATCATGATTTGTTTTAGTAGGTGGAGGAGTCTCAGTGGGGAGACTCTAAGGTGGAGACGATGCTTGACTAGATTGTTCATAGTGATTACACTATGCTATGGTTAGAGGATGGAAAACAATGGGTTATGTTCTAGGGGAGGATGTTCACCCCATTGGTGATGCATGAGGGAGTCCTCCATGAGTTTCATATATCACCCCTAGTAGTACACCCTGGAATATCTAATATGTATCATGGTTGAAGGAGTAAGTTTAGTGTCTAGGGATGAAATAATCAATGGTGGAGATCATAGTGAAATGTTTATTTTACTAGTAGGTAAGAATATAAAATCATGTGCTTAGTAGTTTGTTGTGGTCTTTGTATATCCATGAGTGTAAGTGGAAGGATATCTCAATGGATTTTGTCATCGGTTTACCTCAGGATTAGGGGGGATAAGATTATATCTCGGTGATCATGGATAAAATAATGAAATCATTTCACTTTATATTGATTCAAGAATCATGTACCATGGATGTTCTAGTGAGACCATATGTGGATGATGTGGTAAGGATTCATAGAGCCCTGAGGACCATCATTTCCAACTAATATCATCACTTTACTTCATGAGTCTAGAGAAGATTATAGTATTCCTTTGGCTCTCAATTATTACATAACACTAATTTCCACCCCTAGATGGATGAAAAGATAGAAAAGACCATCCAGATGCTGGAGGATATGTCGCAGGTGCACATCTTGTATTTTGGTGGTCATGGGTGTGACACCTATGTTTATTTGAGTTTTCTTATAATAACACCTACCACTCTTCCATCGACTTGACCCCTTTTGAGGTGTCATATGGGAAACTATGTCGATCTTTGTTGAGTTAGACTGAGACCGGGGAAGTAGGAATTATTAGTCCTGACATTTTGGAGAGCACAATAGAGAAGATCTAAGTGGTATGTGAGAGGATGAAGGTGGTGCAGGACCACTAGAAGGCTTATGATAATCGGTGGAGGAGGCCTTTATACTTTGAGGTTGGAGACCATGTCATTTGGAAGGATTACACTTAG
The DNA here is from genome assembly GCA_963277665.1 of Viscum album. Taxonomy (NCBI): domain Eukaryota; kingdom Viridiplantae; phylum Streptophyta; class Magnoliopsida; order Santalales; family Viscaceae; genus Viscum; species Viscum album. The sequence continues at coordinate 792,749,023 of OY728166.1, forward strand.
TGCATTCAATAGAGGTTTGGTTAGGGAATAAATATTTCACCCCAATTTGTTTGACCCTTAAAGGTGTTAGAGAATTTGGTGTGGTGGATTATCGGTTGGTGCTACCTCCATAACTGGATATAGTTCATGTTGTATTCCACGTGTACCAGCTTCATTGGTATCTTCATGATGATTACCACATCATCGACTGGGGAGAGTTAGATATCAAGAATGATATGCAATTCATGGAATGATTGATCGAGATTCACTAGCATTAGAAGAAGGTTCTATGAGGGCGTATGATCCCCTTGGTTCGAGTTCTATGGTGGAATGGCGATTTAGAGGACAGTACTTGGGAGTGGTAGTCATAGATATTTACCCAATTCATAGATTTGTTCATTCCCTAATGTTTTGGCTATTTTGTTATAAATTTTTATGGTTGTTTAACTTCTTTATATTATGTTTTTAATACCATTATTATGTTTTGAGGTATGGTTTCATCCTTTTTTTATAGGTATCTCTCAGAGGAGTGTTTTTTTATAGTTGGAACTGCCTTTCCTTTTCTTGTTGGTTTTGATTACCAAGGATGAGAATCATTTATGAGGTATCTGATGCAATGGACCAAAACCTTCCAACCAATCAATTTGTGAGTTTTGGGTATTGGGATCCTTTATATGGGCTTAAGCAAGCGGAAGGGGGAGTTGGAGTCAAATATGAAATCACAGGTGGTTATTCACACTGCGAATATCTATTTCACGACATATAATTTTTCATAGGGTGGATTCGTGGCTTGTTTTGGATTTTTTAATCAGTGATATTTGCGGTGTGAAATGTTATTCACATAATGAATTTTCATTGAGGAATTTTGGTGGTTATATATTCAAAGGTTTCATGATGTGAAGGGAGATGTGTAATTCCTACAGGTTTCTTGGATTGATCACCTTTTTTTTTCAACAGATGTAAACCAGTCATTCACATTGTGAATGGTTTGATTTATAGGTTTTTTATAAATTCCAACCCCCATAATTTTCCCAACTATACCTATGATTCTATTGGACTTCAGGTGATTATTAGGTGATTTTTGGGAGACCTAACAACCTTTGATCTTTGGTGTTCACCCCTTGCTTCCAAATATTCAATATCAGTGATTCTAGGTGAGTTATTCTTCTCTTCCTCTCTAAATGTTTCCTTATTTATTCAAGGATCTCACATTTCCTATGTTATTTGGATTTTAGGTATTTTTGAGATGCAATTTTGATGTTATATTGTTGCGTTTCAGATTAATTTTAGGATTCCTTATGTGATTATAGTCCCATGGTTTATCCTCTATTTCTTTGGATTTTTGCAATGAATCAAAAATATTTTTTTAGGAAGGGGATTTTATTTCTCTGTCTTCTATATTCATATATAGGATTATCAATATTTTAATTTTTATTGGGTGGATGGTATAAACTATAATAATAAAAATAATAAACTGGACTAATGAAATTGAAAGGGGATAGTGTGACGCACATGTATATACCAATTTTCTTGATTCCAAATATGTTGTTTTATGTTATATGCTTATTATTAGATTATTACTTGTATTGATGGATTGATTTAAAAATACCCCAAAATGGTCAAATACTTAAATATAGTAAATTAAAAGACTAATTTGAATATGTATGTTTTATACTTGACTTATTATGTACAACTTAGTGGATTTTTCTGTGTATGGATTGGTGGCCTTGGTTGTTTATGGCTTGGTGGCTTTGTTGTTTACAGAAGTTTGATGTGGTGGTTTCTTGATAATAGTTTTGTAGTAATGGAATAATATTTTTTGACATACTTAAATATGGTTATGGATAAATAATTCATTGTTATCAATCTAAAATAATAGCTAAATTAATAAATCTTAGTGTCTATTTTCTTAAATAAAATAACGAGAAATAGAACTCAGGTTGTGGCACTTTGTGTGATTTTTGAGGTTGGTTGTTCTGAATTAGAGGTAATTCTTAGTGAAATGATATCAACAACAAGATGACAGTGGCTACGGTGGTGTTTCTTATATGAACCCATAGGTGTGGTCTTTTGTGAGACTATTATATACTTGTATTATTTTATGGTTTTCTACACACCCCACTCAAGATAGGAAACTTTAACAACACCCAAAGACCTTGGTTGTGTTTTCCTAAACATCCAAGATGGGGAGGATATTGATGGATGACTACCCCTTACCCCCACTATCCCTTTAGAAATATATTTTGGTGATACAGTTAGTAGATGATGAGATATGCGGTGGGGTTCATGTGTGTTAGGAGGACATAAGGTTGTTGTACTCTGTGTTTATGATACCCTACTTCCCAGGTTACCATATAAGAGATATACTATAAGTGTTGTACGAAGTGATATGTGGTTAGTTTCATGAGATTTGATGTGCAGTTGGTTGTACAGGATATGATATATGGTTGGTGCCATTATTGGTGGATATGGAAGGGATGAGAGAAAATGATGTCTTCTCATTGGGTGAGAGAAGAAAATTAGTGGGGAAGTGGTTATGGGAAACCTTTACCTACATTATTATAATACAACCTTACCACTATTGGATATGTTATTTAGTGATAGATAAAAACCACATGAAACTAAATTGTTTAAACTATATGAACTTAAAAAACTAAAATATAAAAAATATTGTTGTCAGAAATATTCACTGAAATCATAAAAATATAAAATGAATTCCTATAAAAAATAGTATGAACTAAAATATATGAATGAAAAAACTATATTAATTAATAATCCCAAATATTCAAAAATAAATAAACTATTAATAATATAGTAAAAATAACTATAAACTATTTGATAAGTGTTTATGTGTAAACTGAAATATTTTAAAGCATGAATACCCATGAATATTTCTTCTATTCATAAAGTATATCATTTTTTCATCAACCATATTTTTAATGAAAGGTTTTAAGGAATGATTACTTATTAATAAAAGTATAAGAAATTTTCAAAACCCATAAAACCTAATATCACTATGCCTTTGAAACTAAAATCCTGTAAAATAGGAAATGAAGAATGCGTACCTTAAACAAGAGTAAATTGTTGATATACCCTTATTTCAATGCTTAATAAAGATCACTAAAGAAAAACTGAAAGGATTTTACTTTTGATATGTATCCGTTGGTTACACCAAATCACCCAAATAGTTTGGGTATGACCTTCTGAACCTCCATGATATGCTAGTATCTCATAGTGCTAAGGAAGATGGAGGAGGAGTGATTTAAGAGGAGAAGATTTTAGTCTAGAGGCTTTTCAGAGGATCACACACACTAGAATAATGGTATGAAATCCATTATATAGGATATGGGGATACTACCTAAGCCCATATATTTACTCATGCATTTTATAAATGTAAGAGTAAGTGACTTTGGTTACATCTCATGTAACCCTCAACCACACACTCTCCCATCCATTTTAATTTATAAAACATATAATCCATGATATCCTATGTGTATGATATTTAAGTGTTAACTCATTAACACTACACTACATTAGATGAATTATAGTAGTTATAAATGAATCAAACTTTACAATTCATGGTACTATGATTAGACTATGTTTTATAATACAGATATCCAAGGCATCCAATACAATATCAATATATCATAAATTATGGCATACCCTAAAGGCATAGATTTAATCCTTTCTAAATATATATTTATTACTCCACTACATACCATATTATGCTATATTATATCACATATCTTTAGGGAATATTCCTTTTAATCTCCCTCTTACAGTAAAGCTTTATAAACTTTGTGCCATTTCACCTTATATTGTATCATATATAATAACTTGTGAAATCACATGCAAAAATATTTTTTCATATCTTATAAAATATTTTTGGAAAGATATGATTAACGTCAAACCTTGTAATACATCATATGAAATACCTTGTGAAAACCCTATCCAAAACTCATTTTGGATAAAACTTTAAAATAATTTTAGAGATTCTCTCTAAGTAAAACTCAATCCCCATTAAACCAACCAAAAAGTAGGAGCCATGGGAAATTATTTCATTGAAAAAAAATATGAATCATTAGATCCATAAATATAAGAAAAGATAGGTGACTTGAAAAGTGTTAATGCTACTCAAGCTATAATGGGATCTAACATGATCTCTATCAAACACATGTATCTCTAAACTTGTGTCCACTAGCTGTATCATATAAAAACATTCATTTTCATATAATTCATTTGTCTAAGACATCAAGTGACCATGGGACATGGATTATGCCAATACTGTATTTCCTCCTCATACATTCTCGACTCTCTGAGTATAAATTGACTAGGTAGATGAATACATCACATTTCATTTATCTAGTAGATAAGAATATCACATATCCCTCATCCAAGTAGATAATCACATAACATATATATTTTACCGAGTGTCTCTTTACCACTTAGTTTACTTGTGTTTTAATAAGTATAAATTCCTTAATTTAATTATTTTTTTATTTAATAATTACAAAAAACATTAGTGCTATTATAAACGATTTCATTGTTTTTAAAACTTATACTACTTATAAAAGAACATTAATTGGACAATTAAAAAATTTCACAGTATTTTTTACTTATTACATAATCATCTTTGTTGGGGTTACTATGTATAATATTTTTATAAAGAATTATATAGAAACTATTTTATTCTATCTAAACCTTATGACTGTATATATATATTAACCTTATGGATACTTTTCTTAACCTTATATTTACTTTTCTTAACCTTATGAATATATTTCTTAACCTTATGACAAACCATTATTAACTTTATAACTAAATTTTATTAACTATATGATGGAATTTTCTTAACCTCATGAAGAACTTATCTTAATATTATGAGGACTTAGTTGAACCTTATGAAGTTAACCTTACAAGCTTAACTTTATTTTCTCAACCTGATGAGATGAGATGAACTTTATGAATATAAAACTTATAGGACATAATGATCCTTACAATTTCATTATATTGTTTGTTATAGGACTTTCAATTTTTTCTCTTATTATTTTTTTATTATTACACTTATTTATTTGATTATGATTTTTTTAAATCTGACGATCATATTCAAAGTTGTTTTAAAGTGTTTACTATAGAGTTTATATTTGTTTATATATTTTTTCATATCAATTTCATGTTTCTAGAAAGTATTTAAAAATTTTAATTTTACATAAGAAAACCAAATTGCTAGATTTATGGGTTTATTCAAATCAGTTTTAATAAGTATTTAAGGATGATTATTATGGAGGAAATTTCAAGAATTTTTAATGATAATCTTAAAAGATTCGAACAACTGTAAAGTTGTTCATTTTCATTGAAACTTGGATGATATTTGCGGTAATAACTCCAGTATTATCATTATTATTATTTTTAATTATTTTAACCATTTTAAAATATTTATAGATAAAGGGGAAATTAGTTGAATAAAATAATAATGACACCATATGGATGAACATACTTGTTACACCTTTTATAACCTCTTGAAATAATTTTCCGATCCCTGTGTAAACAATATTCAAACTATTGAAAAATTATTAATGAAGAGAATGAACTCTAAAATATTTACTAACTTGAAGAGATAAACTAATATATTTCTTAATAACTGGTTCTTTGTTTCAATTGTTCTACATCAACTTCTTCTATCTGGTTTCTTTGAGTTTGTACTTAATTATATCCATCTTTTTCACATGTTCTTAAAATGTGTTGGTTTCTGATTTTACCTTCTAAAATAATTATTCTTATAGGGTTGTGAGTCCTAGATATATAAAGTTGGGTTATGTTATACTACCTTTTAAAATGTATGTGATGATTGTGACTCTTGGTTAAAATTCAATTTTGCAATGATTTGTGAATTGCCTTTAAAAGTTAGAGTTGTTGTGTAGTTGTGCCTCCACTAGAAAATTTAGATTATAATAAAGTTTTGAATACCGTTTAAAAATCCATGTATTTAGTGAATACCACACCTCTCAAGGAGTATAGGGGTGTAAGGAGTAGATGTAGGATCACTTTGATATAAACTACTATAAAAATCACTGTGGTTATTTTTTATTTTCCTCTTCTCTTGCATGTGAATGTTTAATTAATTTAATTAGTTTTATTTTTTTAAAATATACTATTCTCCCCCTATAAACTTTTTTATATCTTAAATTGGACCTTAAAATTGTTATAAAATCATATTAGTTCTGTATATTAATATTTTTTTATATATTTTATGTGATAACACTTTCCCAGACCATATAGTCTAAGGACAATATATTTTAAGATGAAAAGAACTAGTTAAAATGATATATGGATTCTATGGAAACTACCTTAGTTGTATGGTACATACTATGGATATTTGAAGACTCAAATGTAGGATTATCTTAAGTATCTGAATATTGAATATTGGACTATAATGTTAAAATCTTATAAATCAACTGATCTAGATCCTGATACTTTTATGGGAAGTGATGCAACCGAATATATTTTAAATTATAAAGTTATTAATCTATTATATTTTTTTATTAATATAAATTTTTTAGTCATATTTATTCTTTTAATAATACTCGAGAAATTTAGAGATTTTTTAAACTGACTCACCTTGGCTCAGATAAGTTTATTGGAAAAAATATTGGAGTGTTTTGGGCTAAATGTAGATATTTCAAAATGGGATAAAAATAAAATTTCAACCATATGTTTCATAGGTTTACTAGAATTTTAATTGGAATGAATGATATTACATAAGAATTAGGAAATATTGTTCTTTTTTAAAGAGTCTTAAGAGATCTGTATAAGAAGTTGAATGCATAGAAATTTCCCATTGATGAAAGTAATAATTTCAAATAATACACTCTTGATGAGATGATTGGCTCACTGATTCAATATGAAATGTAATTGAATAAAATTGTTAAAGAAGATAATATAAAGAATAAAGGTTTATATTACAAATATGTTAATAGTTTTTCTTTTGACTCTTATATTTTTAAACTTCAAGAAAGTAAAAAAAATTATATGGATAAAATTGCCTAAAAAATTTATAAGATAATGAAAAAAGGTTTCAAAAATTGATCCAAAATAAACTCTAAAAAGAATAATTGTATTGTAGAAAAGAGAGTTAATACTACCATTAATTATGATACTTATAATGTTATTTTTTTTGAGTTCAGAAATAAAGTGCACATTAAGATAGAAATCATTATATTGAAAAATATAAAGAAGGTTAAATTATTCAAAAAGAAATAAAAAAGGATCTAACCACAATAGGAGCTTTACTAATAAATATGATTCCATTGAAGAATCTAGAAATGAAAAGGAACATATTAACTTGTGCTTTGTGGAATCTTTAAACAAGTTCAGTGATTTCGGTTTTTATTCTAGATTTTTATTTGTATAATATTATTATTTTTGAATTAAATAAAGATATTAATAGAGAGAAAAAATTTATTTTTAAGGATTACAGATTATATAATAAACTCGAAGGAAAACATAAAAAAACTTATTGAAGATAACATGGGTATTTTTTATTAAAATAAAAAACATGGAAATACCGATTCTAACTCTAATGAAAATATTTATGAACATTTAAAAAATGTATAGAATTTTAATGAAAATAAAAGGAAGATATTGAAAAATTAAATCAAAATATGTATACTTGTGTTCAAGGAAAGAATAACTATGAAAAATGATATCTTTTAATAAAATTTATAAATATAAAAATATTATTAGATATGTCAGGTGATTAACTTAGAGGTATCAAAATTATTTTGTAAAATGATAAAATGGTTGTTCTTATACTACTATTTTTTTAAATGTATATTGAAAGGAAACTATGATAATGAATGTTCGCTAAGATTTCCACAAACTTTGGGATTTAATATGACTCATATTTCAAAAACATTATCTTTAAAAGTACCTTTTAATAATTTTTTTAAATATATTTGGATTCTTAAGAAATATTTTACTAATCTAATTAGACCCAAAGTTCCTTGGGTACCAAAACTATTTAAAACATAAATTTTGAAGAAAAATGTCTTAAAAGTATTAAGAACAATGTATGGTGCATGGAAAGTGGATGCTCTAGGAATATGAATAGAGACCCATACAAATTTATTTCATAAAACATATGAGAGGGAGGAACTATGACATTTAAAGATAATTCCAAAAGTTAAGTAAAAGGATTTGATGAAATTGGTATTTCCAACTCTAATATTAGATCTAAAGTTGTATATGTTGACAGATTACAACAAAACTTAATTATAATTTATCAATTATATGATAATGATATGAAAGTTTAATTTCAAAATAATTAATGTTTAATTTTTAAGGATAATTATTTATTATTTTATTCTAAATGAAAGGAAAATATCTACACTATTGACCTTGTTGAACTACCGATTCAGAATGTAAAGTGTTTGAATATTATAAAGAATGATAGTTTTATATGGAATGAATGACTTAGACATGGGAATTTCAGAAGGTTCAGTAAATTTTATCAAAATTGAAAAGTATTTTAGTTATCAGACATGTAGAATGACAAGTTTCATGTTTATGATGGTTACATGAATGTAAAACTACATAAATTTTCATTTAGTCCTATTAAGAAACTGAACTCCAACCAACCTCTATAGTCAGTTCATATTAAATTGTTCTATCCTACTCAAATTAAATCTCTTAGTGGAAAGTGGTAAACATTATTATCATAGACGTTTATAGTAGATTCATATGGGTATACTTTATCTCTTATAAAATCAAAACTTTATTTTTTTTCCTATTTGTAACTTATTGCAAATTTAAAAAGGTTTTAATTTTTCAGCATCTATAACACCTCAGTAAAATATATTTGTTGAAATAAATAATCAATCCATAATTAAAATGGAAATAATTATGTTAAGTGATTATAATATACCTAAATATTTTTAGGTAGAAGTAGATTTTACCGATTATTATATTTCTAACCAAATTCTTGTTAGACATAGTTTAAAGAAAACTCCTTTTGAATTTTGGAAATAAAAGAAACATGAAATTAGTTATTTTAAGGTTTTGGATTTAAAGTTTTTATTATTAATACTAAAGATAGTTTAGATAAATTTGATGCTAAATGTGATGAACGAATTTTCTTAGGATATTCTTAAATTAGCAAAGGTTATAGAGTTTTAATAAAATTACTTTGATTATTTAAGGATCAATTTATGTTAAATTTAGTGATAATAATGTGATATATAATTCATATTTAGAGAAATTTGATGAAGAATATAGAGAATTTAATTTTGGTGAAGCTAAATCTAAAAATAATATCGCATCTATTAAGGGGGAGGATATCCATTCTGAATTTGGTCTTAGATATTAGAAAACTCATAAAAGATTATCTTATTGGTAAATTTATTATTAATATTGATTCTATAATTAAAATTAGAAGATTTATTTTTATTTTTTTATGAAAATTATTCTTTTTTTTTATAATTTTTTACCAAATGATATTAATGAATCATTAAAAGATGTTAATTGGATTGTTTCTATGAAAGTTTATCTAAGTCAATTTTCTAGAAATTTTCTTTGGACTTTAGTTAAACCCCCAAAAGAAAATAATATAATTTTAACTAAATATATTTTTTTGAAATAAATTGAATGAATTTGATCAAATTTGAGAGTCCTAATAGGATCGTGCTGACACACTTGGGGGGGGGGGGTGAATGAGGTGTAGCCAAATTTTATCAAAAACCAGTCACTTATTTTATTTCAATGAACCCCATTTAGTTTGAACCTTTGATGATAGTCAAATAAAATGGATCTTTTTTTATTTATTCTAGAACACACCTATATGAAATGAAGGTAAAGTAATAAAGATGGAATATGTATTTTAATAATGATCAATATCAATGTGATCCTACTACTTGCTGCAGCTTGTTATTACCCTAGGCTACATATTTTCTACCATGAATCTTATTATCAATACAAGTGTATTTTTGGTTGTTTTTATCAAAAACCACACACACCATATTATATAGGTGTTAGATCACTATATTACACAAATGATCAAGTTAAATATCTCATTGTACTCCTTTAATATGACACCCCACAAGTTGTTCCATATTTTTTTTCTCCTCTTGAAGTAGATCAGTAGGTTTTTTTGAGGATGTATCTGCTCCCATAAAATAGATATGATTCCTTAACTTAGAGTTACTTCACCCCCTGAAGGTATTAAAAAAACATGAAACTCAGTATTTGAATCCATATAGCTTCCAATTATTCTGAATTTGTTAGTTGAATACTCAACACAAATATCCTTCTCTCAAACTTAGCACTGTAATATTAGGAAAATGAATATATCATACCTCATTCAACCTCAAATTCAGGCACTCAATTTTTTTCTTCTTCCTTAACTAAAAATATCCAGTAGGATCAATTCAACTCACTCAAATTTCTCTTATTATTTAATATCTAGTATATTCAAATCACAACACTATATCATATCTCCTCTTATTCACTACAAGTTGAAGTGGTTTATTCTTCCTCCCTTATTTTTATTTACTTTGAGAGTTTTAATATATCTTGTCTAACTCATAGTAACTCAATACTCAACAGTGCTCGCTTCTATCCATATTTTTTTGAGATCCCCCCAATTTTTCTACACAACCACCCTTTACTTTTTATGGGTTTAGTTCCATATTACCACAAATGGAAATGTGTTTAAAATAATAACTCCACTCACACATAAAATATCCAATTTTCAAAACTGCACATGGAATGTTCCCATTATCACTTATTTTAAAAAATCAAAGAGTATTATAGAATTACCAATTTTCATTACAACTCACATGAATGAAAAAATATTTATTTTATTCCTCCAGTAGGGTTAGTTTATCTTCTTCTAAAACAAGCTTCCACAATTTTTAAACTTGAGTATCCTGATTTGTATGAAATTTATACAGCTCAGTAATAGATCATGGCATGTAACCTCTCTCTTATAGTTTGATATATTCATATGAAGACCTGTATATATCTCATATTGAGTTTTTACACACCAATATTTTCTCATATTCTCAAGCTTAAACACAATTATTTAAACACCATAGAATATCATAATCTTCCACTTGAATCCGTCCACATTATTCTTGAAAACAAAATAAATTCATTTCAACTCTTTTAAACATACATAATTTATTCTAAAATTTGATATTTATTCTCCCTTCCATGAAGATAAATTTCTCAAGATTATATTATAGATTTATAATGCTCCATAATGTTTTCATCATGACTAAACAACCCTTGAATTATCCCAAGTTTTATTTACTATTCAAAATTTTCAATCTAGAAATCCAAATGTTTAGTATTAAATTTCATAAAATTTATCCAATTATGAAGTTTCAATCTAGAGAAGAACTTTATTTTGTATATCTTTGAAGTTATATAATGTCCCAAAGTCATACACTCCAACTCTAAAGTCTTAAGATTTTCATTAAATACATTTTTTATGAATTAGAAATTTTATGCTCTCATATTATCCATTTCATATGACATGTAAGTTATAAGAAGTAAAAATTCATATAATATAACATACTATAATGATACTCAAAATCATAGACTAAATTCATACAATCTTTTTTCCTAGGAATTTGGAAGTCCTATGGTTGTAGTGAAGTCTTAACCCGGAGTCTGATAATTTTCCTAAAGAAATAAGATCAAATTCTTATAGTATAGATTCATATGATGGCATGGAAGTCATAAAACATGTAAAAAATTCACACAATTAAGTCATACAGTGAAAATAATATGATCTATGAATTTTCCCTTTTTAGTGAACTAAAAAATTATAGATTTATTCAAATGAATTCAAAATGAATTACAATGACTCGAGGGCCTTTCCAAACCAATAAAAACATCATCCTAGGTATTTTCAAATTAATTTTTTGTAACCAAAATGATAAATGTTTCAAATATGGTCCCTCTAACTTTAGTTGGATCTTATAGACACTTTGAACATGTTTTAACATTTTTAATGAAAATTATACAAGTTACCCAACAAGGTTTAATTCAATATCGAGCTCACTTGTTCAATTATACCAACTCTTCCCCTTCCTTTAAATATTGTAAATAGTTCTTCAAAGTTAAAATATTTTCATGGAAAAACAAACCAACTATATCAATCATCACATATAGATCTCCCTTTGAATATATCCATACAGGTATTCAAGGAAAACTTCTTCACTTAATTATTTTTATACTCATTCAATCACCCAATAAATACTAGATATATATTTACATACTAATGGAAAATAAATATAATAAAAAACTATAGGGAACTTCAATAACCCATTTTAATTTTTGTCAATAATTTGAACTTCCAAAACATGTAGATGTATATTGATATTCTTTGATAGTTCACTATTTATCTCCCCTTTTTTTTATAAAAAATACAATTTGAGAGATTTATTTACCCTTATAGACACCATGGGTCTGAGGGAGTGATTTTTAAACTTTATAAAACTCTTATAATTTTAATAATGACATCCTCTCCCCATATTTTTTCTCTTCCTTTCACCATGATAAATTCTTTCCATGAGAGAAGTATGGAACCACATATTTTTTATCAATGTGTCACCAACCCATAAAATGTAATTCTACATAGGGAAAACATTTATAGAAAAAATAGAAAAATGTATAGACAATAAGTTTGTCTATACACACACTTTGTGGAATTAACTCTAAATTGTAGTTTTTAGGGACTTCTCAAATAGATTTACCAAATATATTAAGAAACTACACTCACGTGAACACAAACATAAAAAAAAATTAAAGTGTATGGTATTTTATCCCCATTCAGTTATATAATCACTCCTTAATAAACATAATAAATATTTTCAAAAAAGGTGATGGGAGAATGAAAATAATACCCCATCCTTCATTTTTCAATGGGGTGTCTAGTTATTCATATTTGATAGAAATGACTAATTTTTGAATGTTTAGACTTCTTTGATATCTCCCATTAAAGGGAGACTCTCCAAAATTCATCTCCTCTAATTCCATGTATTTAAGAACAACCAAATTAATGTGTTAATAAGGGATATCATATTAAACTTATCTATGGGATTAGTGTGGGTGGGACATGTTTCTAATCTCATGAAACTTATTATTGGAATCTACAAGACTTTGAGAATTATTCATGATAGTGTCACCTTTATTTTCCAAATCTGTTTTAGTTTGGGTAGCATAGATATCTTATTGATTTAACTTTTCACAATGGTATTTTCAAATTTGTAAAGTAGAGAAGTTTCTTTTCTTCCTAATTATTTATCTTCCTTTCCTTTTCTAATTGATCTAGAAATATGGTGATACACTCTTTTAGCACCTACTTAGCTTTATTATTTGGTGTGCAATACTTATTAACAACAATAATTTTACAACTATAATTAGATGGTGTTTTCCATTTGTTCTTCATTTTTCCGGGAATAAAAATCATAATTTTGTAGCCTTATGTATAGCATGTTAACACCTTCCATGGTTTTTTTAATAAACTTTGAGTTACCCTTATTGTGAAGCCCTTTTCAATTTTATCTGGGGTGTCCACCCCCATTAAAATCCAGCTATCTATTTATTAGTATGTGGTGGTTATTTTTTATCATTATAATATTAATGATACCTATCAAGGTTGTCACAATATTCATTATAGCAGTGAACACCTGTGTTTCATAAATCACAAATTTTTTCTAATTATTCAAATATTTTCTTCATAGATCAATTTATCCTTTTCTGTTCTCTGCTTTGAACTAGTAGGTTTCCCCCTTGTTTCATCTTTTACCCCATTGAATTATTGATTCTATGATCTATATAGGTTTTTATGTTGTTCCAATATTCAATATCCCTATTCTCAAACTTCAAATAGCACAAACACCTACCGATTAATAACATTGTTCTTTTTTAATTTGGGTTCAATCAGTACAAATTGAAATTGAAACACCCCAAAATTCTAAAGTACAACTTTTTACTCAATATCATGTATGAAATGAAACAACAAACATGTAAGGGAATATAATATCCCAAGACTCTACAATATATTTATTATTTAAAAAAATTTAATACATGATATTTCTTGTAATGATTGAAACACCAAGTTATCTTATGTTACATGTAGGAGAGTCCTTCATTGATATATTATGTTACACACAAGAGATACCTTCCTGAATATCTTTTGTTACATGAAATAGCTACCTTCCTCGATAGCTTTCACTACACTCAAGACTGAGTTTCACCAAATAATAATGTATTATTAAAATATTATTATTTAATATAATATGATATAAACTAGATATTAAATTAGTTGTTATGAATAGTAATAACTAACTTAGAAAAATTATGTTTATTACCAATATAAAATGAATTCATTGGTTCAAAATTACTGATAAACGAAAATACGAACCAATTGGATATAAAATAAAATATTATTATTTTTATACTTCCAAAGGAGTTTTACCTTAATAAAAACAACTAATTATAATTATTTAATGATTGTAATGAAATATAAATGTTATATATTCAATAATATATTTTTGATATTCATATAATTGATTTTTTAAGCATAATATAATAACAAACCCCAGCTCATACAAAAAAACCTATATTTTTATTAATGCATTTTTACCACCTTTTAATAGAGCACCTATTTTAAATATGAATATTGGAACATTTATAATTTTAATTTGATAAAATAAACTTTATTTTTGAATTTATAATTTCTAAATTAGTTTACGGTTAATTTTTGAGAAACTTCATTTTTGATGAATAGTGAAAAATACCACATTTTAGTTAAAAACTGTCTTTTTGTTTAAATAATTATTAATGTTAAATTATATTTTAAATTTTTTTTAATGTCACATTATATAAATGATAAATATATTAATACAATTTACTTTATTATAATCAATTTCACTTTAAATTGAATATAAAAACTTAACAATCTTTTGAACATTTTTCTACTAAAACCAGTTAATTCGTCCGACTATGAGATTAGCATTAATCTTAATTTTACCGGTTCTGTGAATTGAATTTCAAAAAATGGACATAAACGATTTTAATAAATATTATATTTATAGTATGATAATATAAACAGATTTTTTGACCAATATTATTAGTGAAAGTGATTGAAATTAATTATAGTGATTAAGGTGTAATTAGGCTATAAAAGGGACTAAACCCTAAATTTAAGGGCCCAAATGACCTATAAACCTGTAAAAAAACCATTTTATGGCCATAATTAGGAAATTAAACTTTCATTATTGAGTTATGTTGGGTTTGTATGAATTTTTTTAGGTAATAACACATGTACACCTAACTTGTTTCTAAAAATTCCATGTGAGTCATTTTCCTTCTCTATAAAAGGCCACCACCTCTCCCACTTATGCACACCTCTCAAACCACTTAGTTTCTTCGAAGATCTACCCAGATGTCTTCCCCAAAGTCCTCCAATATACCTTGAAGCCTAAATTTTTGTATGAATTAATCCAAAGAATCCTTTTAGTCCAAACCAAAAGTAGTTACCCGATTAAGAGGTAACACCTTCTCTCAAGCGTTTTAGTTTCATTTCCATTCTTAACTCCCTATAGTATTAATATTCTATGATTACATAAAAAAAAGTATCATAAATATATTAGTATGTTTTTATGCTAAGTTTTTGACCTAATCTTACACAAACCTCCATCTAATGGGTAATGAACATACTATTTCTGTGTATGACGAACTACTGCCTCACGAAATGATAATTGTTCAATTCTCCTTTACCGCCCCTTGTAGTGGCCATTATGATGGAAAATATATTTATATATTATATATTATATATATATATATATTATGTATTTATACTTATTTAAACCTTTTATAATTCATAAATTTAATATTTTCCATTTTACGTTAATACGATAACATCGTTTGAGGAAGTGTGGACTACCTCCCCTCAAAGCGATGTGATTCATTCACACGATACATAGAAGATATAAATGATGGTTATAATTAAACATATGTGACATAAAAAACATATATATTATATTCATTAAATAATTATCTTTCTGTAAATATAATATATATCATTTTCTTTATTACCCTTTCACACACTTTAAAAGAGATAACGTCGTTAATGGATGTGTGGACTACCACTTCCTCGACATGATGTGATTCCTCTAACATCACAGAATTATATATATAAGTATATATGATTAAATAATATGGTATTTATTATATAATTATAATTCTATAAATATTTTAGTTTCTTACCTTCTTTCCACAACAATCGTTAAAAAATTGGAATGTTACTCATGCATACATACGACGAACCATCTTCATGATTGTAACATTGAATCATTTTTCATAAACATATTTAATGATTTATTTTAAAAGTATAATTACAGTATAAATATAATAATTATTTCATTATTATTATTCTGTATATACTTTTGTAATGGCCCATTAGACCATAGTTAACCTACCAAAGCTGTTTTTGACACATAAACCAAATTTGTCAAAACAACCAACGTAAACATAATTGTTTAGGTAGTTTTATACAACATAGTAATAATAAAAATAAAAGTAATTATTAACATGGATTTTTTATGAAATAATTATAAAATTAACATAATTTTATTATATATGAAGTTTAAATACGTTCTCTTAAAAGGAAACGTAAGGTAAGGGATTTTCCTCTCAATTTATATTTCATTGAGGCTTAATTACTATTATGTACCTATTTATTTTATATGGTTTATGTACTACCATTTTTAATGATATATCATGAATATACTTACTATAATGATATTATAATTTTCATTTAATTTTATTCCTTCATGAGGTTATGATTTAGAATGTTTTAGAGTGGTATGGGACACTTTGGAATGTTTAAGGATTATTTTTCTCAAGACTAATCCTAATGATATTTCAATGGAATTTCTATTTGAAGAAATTATATAATCATTTTTAAATAAAATATTTCATTATTATATATTTATTCATCACCATTTTCAAGTATTAGTACCATTTCTCCACTCTTTGGTACTAAGATGTTTTATAAAATGTTTTTCAGAAAACCTGACTTTATATCTCCTTTAGTCAGAGAACCTGTTTTCTTCTAAAAACCTTGTTTTAATAAAATATTTTCAAAATTTTTTTTAAAATAATTTGGTAAAGACATTTTTACCTTTTTTATTTTACTAATGTTTTCAATGGAATATTCTTATCACTTTATAAACAAGGAATTTTTCTTACCATTTTACCGTTCAAAAGGAATACTCTTTTTAACTCGTACGACATGTATGGATTTATCCACTGTCATTTCTTTGAAGCCTCTTTTTCAAGTTTATAAGGTTTATTTTTAAATAAAATGTTTTTAAAATGGATTTTCAATGAAAAATAGTTACAAAAGTTTTTTCAAAAGCAATGGATATTTTCCTCAAGAATATTTTTAAAAGTTATTCTTTTATTTCATCAATGAAAACAATGCTTTATTTTACTCCACATGGGGTTTGTTGTATTGATACTGTCCTTAATATTCCTCTAGATAGTTTATAATTGATTTTTCCAAGGATAGTATTCTCATTCACTTACATAATTCTTTTTAATCCCCTTGAAATATTAAATTTCCTCTAATCATTTGACAATAAAATTCCCCTAAATATCAATATCAATTTTTCATGGATATGATTATTTCCTAAACCATATAAATTTTTTCATACGGTGTTTACTTTGAATGTTATTTTATTATTTTATAAAATATCATTAAACCTATATCCTTTATTCAATACGAATATTTTATAATGCACTTTGTTTATTTAAATTCTTTGGACAAGAACTATAAGGGGTGAAGGACCGGTTAATGCAAGACCTACGGGTTAGAGACCGGTTAATGAACGATCTACGGTTTAGAGACCAGTTAATAAATTCACCACAATGCATCAGTAGTCTCATGAGAAAAATTAGCTATGAAAATTGGAAAATTTTAAACTATCTCTCAATGGTAAAGGTATTATGTTTGTCATGAACCAAATCTGGTTGCTACAGAACCCAACCCCAAACCCAGACCATGACAAGGACCAAAGGGAATTCCCAATCCCCATGGGCTGGAAAAAGTGCCAGGGTATCATATAATTAGAATTGGGAATGATTTACCCAATTTTATAAACATTAAACAACAAACAAACTCAATAAAACAAATCTGGATTTTCAACTAAAACTGTCTTTTAAAAAGTTTCAGAACTCAATTAAATAAGTTAAAACTATATTTAAAGACCATTAAAAAGGTACAAAACAAAATAAGGATAGAACAAGAATCTCCATATGGAAATAGGAACCTTCCTCAAGCCATCCCCACAAGACTCACCACCAAGGACCTGCTAGAAACCTGAACCACTGGCACTAAAAACTGTACCCAACCTACACCAAAAAAAAATAACCAAGTCTACTTACACCCAAGGGTGTAATTTGGGTGTGATCCAATTACCATTAGGATAAAACCACTAAGATATTCCATGTGATAAACATTCAAAGACGAAAAGCTGGCAAGTTTTCATAAATATGAAATGCTAGTTACAATTTCTAAAAGATGAAAACTAAAAATTAAAACAGTTTTCAAATGGGATATCATTAAGAATCAACACTTTTAAAAATAATGTAAACACTACTGAATTTTCCATCCAACCATACCGTATGCCTTCAGTAAGCACAAAGTGACTAATGAGCACATGCAATAGGAAATAACCCCTAGGCACTAGCTTGTTGTGGGTCCCAGTTACCTCGTATCTCGGTGAGAGTAACTATCACAAATATCCATTCTCATGCATGATACACTAGTAGGGAACATACCCATAACCTATTGGTCCCCAATAATCATCATAATAGTTTAGTTAAAGTTGTAAGCGTCAATCTTTCTAAGTGAAACTGAGGCCAAACCCCACGGATTCACTAGCATACTAGTATACGTCCACCCACCTAGATACCCGGGTTTTCCCTTTGTGCTCAAACAAGTTCCACAAGTAAATAAATATAATTCACACATGAAAATATAATTTCCACATAAAAAAATCCACCAAAAATCCCACATGTATACCACACAAGTCACAAAAGTACACTTTTCATTAAAATTGATTTTTTAAATCCAACTCACACCAAAATAGCCCACAACACATTCACATTTCTTTAACACTTCCACAAATTCATTAAAA
The DNA here is from genome assembly GCA_963277665.1 of Viscum album. NCBI lineage: Eukaryota > Viridiplantae > Streptophyta > Magnoliopsida > Santalales > Viscaceae > Viscum > Viscum album. The sequence continues at coordinate 792,768,216 of OY728166.1, forward strand.
TTTTTTATAAAACATTTAAAAGGTCATGCACATCACATAATGGCCCACACACAGATGCCACATAACACCCTTTTACCTTCAAAATAATTTTATCACCAAACATACACAAAACAACCCACAAACAAGTTTTCCCCAACATCACAATTTAATAGAACATTTAAGAAATTTAAAAAACATTATAAAAATGTTTGACATATTAAAAAATCACTTCAACTTTCAAAAACCAATATTAGGTGAACATTCACACCAAAAAGTACATATACGCCCCTTTCCCACTTTGTTTAACCAACTAAAACATTTACAATTTTCATATAAAGAACCAAAGTGGTGTAACTATGTCTTGCACACAAAACCCATTTCAAAACCCTCGTTTAAGACCAAAACCATACCGATTACTATCCAAAACAGAATTTTAAGCCCTAGGGACATTTATAAAACCACTTACATGTTTTATAAAATCACCTTGAATAATACCACAAAAGATACAAATGAAATACACATTTTCATAAAATCCTCTCAAGAAGTATAACAATGTTTTACACACCAAAACTATTCAAAAACTCTATTTTTGGACCCACATGACACTAATACATTACCAAACCATAATTGGAAGGCAAAAAAAGATTTATTATACCAATTCCATAAATTATAAAATACACCCAAATAATACCCCATGAGTTACACACGAAAACACCCAATTTCAAGTTAAAATGCAACTATAAAATTAAACAGTTAACCAAATTAATCATAAACAGTTTTTGTACCACACCCAACATATTAGGAATATGAAAAATGAATAAATACAGAAATCTAACTCATAAATAATTGTTTACAAATGGAACCACATACCGAAAGTGTCGAATCCCTCAAAACTTGGTGCGAAACATCAACCGCACCACCGCCGCACCACAAGGAAGATAAATCCAGACCTAGACCACAATATTTGACCAAAAAAACACAAAATAAAACCCTAGGTTCTAACCCTAACTTCTGGAAATTCTATAAATTCATGAAATAGGGAGGAAACCCTAAGGAGAAGGGAGGAATTGAAGAGAGAAACACTTACCCAAAACAATATTGAAGAAAATGACCCAAAATCCACTAGTATTTGAATTTTAAAATAGCTAAACATTTAAGGGAGGTTCGAACATGTATTAGGAGATCATGTAGGAACTAGAATGGTTGAAAAAGAGTAAAAATAGAGGGAGTTATGAAAGGATCAATTTACCTTTTCAAATCTGGGCGATTTGTGAAATCCAGAGAAGTTACACCCAATTTCGCGATTCTATTGATCTCCAAATTGGGGGAGGGGAGAATGAGGGCACGCCTTAGGTAAGTGGTCTCAGTATAGAGTTTAAATCATTGAAAAACTTAAAAATTGAATGTGTTATTAAAAAATTGCAAAATATTTTTAATGTAGGAAATGAGATTTCGGGCAGGCCCAATCCCTTAAATAAAAACTCAAATCCACCATGATTTTAGATTTCTAAATGGTCTAGATTAATTTTGTGGTGTTCATAGGTCAGAGGAATCCAAGTAGGTATTTTAATTGATGATTTTTTTTTGAAAAATGATGGATTTATAAAGAAATTAAAATTTATTTTTAAATCTAGAATTGGGCTCATGGTTTAGCCCAATTCATGAAAACTCACCCATTCCTCCATAAAAGCTTGGGAAAACCTCAAAAAAAAGAATTAATGGAAATTAAATGAAATTTACCTTCAAAATAATTCATGTATGTGACAATTTTCTCCACCATGAAAAATTTCTGTCCCTAGAAATCCACAGTAAGTCCAAATACAAAAACCAAACCCAACTGAGAAACCAAGAGGTACTCCCTTGCCAGGTTTCACCCCCAAAGGCCAAAACACCTCCAGTGATCAATTAAGTAAGGAATACCCTCACAAACTAAACATACACCACTTTCCTGAAACAATCAATCACATTCATGCTTTATCCTAAAAGAAAAATCCTCAAATACAATCTGAACAAGACTCAAGCAATTTACCCAAACAAACAACAACATCGAACAAGGTTACACTTAACTTACTATAACTAAACCATTAGGAACTCTCCAATATCAACCTTTACCCAAGGAATATGTAGGTATATTGATAGCTCTGAACGATACTACCTACCGCCAATCCAAGACCATGGATAAATCTGAGTTACTGGTACGGGGGAACAAAAATAGGCTCCCCACTATAAGAGACAACCTATATTTTTCCGAGACAGAATCAGGACACTAACAGGGGGAGGCTTGAATAGACTCCCCAGTAAAAAGGGTATAATTACATTAGACATTTACAAAATAACTTATATAAGACACATAGTGGGTCTCTCCACCATAATAACAAACCATCTTAACCGACCAGCACGAGCTGGTACCGAAAGACCCCAAAATTTAAAGAGTTGGGACGACCACATGGTTAGTCCGCACAGTTTGGGAAACCATGCGCTAACAGTGGGGATCCTTCTATCCACATGGTTTTATGGGGCATGGTCACTATTAAGCAAGTGCAAACCATGTGCTCAACCTGTCTAGGAAAACTTCAAACCTTTTTACAAAGACTCAATGGAAACCAAAGGGGGAGGGAATAACATTGGGCGATGAAATGGGTACAAGTCCCTCCACCTATTTCCACCAAACTGGAACAACAGAAGAAGGATGATGACCCATTGGTTTAAAATCTTCCGATATTTCATACTGAGAATAGGGCTTTGTACAAGGGTTTAAACGACCATGGGATTTCTCCTGACCACGAACCAACTTCTCTCCGAGACCTATGACTGGAGATCAGATGATTGAAGTATCTTCGGCCTTTCAGTTAGGCTTTGAAAACCCCATGAATGAGAATTCTTCTTTCGGTGCAACCAAAAAGTACACCAAAATCCCCGATAAGTTTTCCAAGACATAAAACATTCCAAACTAACTTTACCCTAACTCAATATTTCACTGAAACAAGGGCTTAGAAGATAAACACACAAAAAACCTTGTTTGTTCGAGTGAGAAACAATATAAGTAAATAACACCTATACTCACCTTCCTCTAAAATGGAATATTTTTAAGTTTTTCCAAGGGAGACATTCTCCCAACATAACAGAGACTCTCAGATGATTGCACGACTTTCAACTTTATGGTCAATCGAGCACATGACATCATAAGGTGTCACCGAACATGACCATTGTGACTGATATAAAAAATACATAGAGTGAGACCTTATACAACATCCCCAAACAACACATAATTCTAGAAAGTGGAAACAATATCCTATAATGACCATATTTTCCATATTGGTGGTCTAACATGAATTCATGCTTTAAAGAAACTATGAAGAACCTAGAGGCCCTCTTAGAGACCATCAAGGCACTCATCCACACTAACAACCCTAGACCATATCCACCTTCGATGAATTAGGAAACTTAAGAAACTAAGGTCTATTTCAACCTTCCACAAGCACTCTACCACTACAAGAGGATCTAAAAAAACAAGGAAAGGAGTGGGTATAGACTCAATATATAGATCTTGAGAAAAAAATATTCCTTATATTGGTCAATTGAAGGATTTTACAATGGATAAACAATCTGAGTTGCACTTCAATTATGCATTAACCCTTAATGGGGGCATACCTTATCCAATGAGAGAACCCAAGGACCCAACCAAGCTGTTCTGTTGGTCAAAAAGTGCCAAAAACCAGATCCAAAGACATTAAGGGAACCACCATAAAGGTGTCTCGAAACATATATCAGAGGATACTACTAACCGGTCCTTCTACCCAGCTTATCGACCAAACACAAACCCAAAACATAGTTCGAACTGGAGGGGTTCTTTGACTCCAAAAATACCACAACATCAAAATTTTCCAAAAAAACATAATATAAACCATCCCAAACAGTTCATCAAGACACCATGTTTTTCTTTAAAAATATTTCTTTGAAAACAAACGGTTTAGTGGTTAGTGCATCCACCAATGGTACCCCATGGGCCTTACACATGCATGTTTCTGTGCCACACCGGGCACCCTCTTCGTATCCATCCCAACACTCATATAGTCATTCCATCAACCATCCATCATCCCATATAACCCCATGCACGTGGTTTCTCACGAAAATACCAATGGTTAAAACAAAAATTCTTTCCACTTTTCAAAACCAAAACGGTAAACCAACACATCCTTTTTCTCAAAACCTCTAACCACGAGATCAAAATCCCAACTCAAATCTTAAGAAACTTTTCAGAAAGACACAACCATTTAGAAAATAACTAAATTTCAAGATATTCACATCAATTTCAAAACATCTCATCCCATTAAAACACCCTTTGATTGTTTAGAAAACTCTATTGGAAACACTTTTCAAAACCAACTTCAATATAGTTCCTGCTTTCAAAAGAGGTGTAAGCACACCATTTTACATTTCAAAACAATTCTGAAAATTCAGTTCCACTATTTCATTAAACAAACCATTACCTCTTTATTTGAAAATCATTTCACAAAAACTTTACGCTTCTTAAAACCAAGTCACTTTAAAACCAATGTTCTGAGATTTCAAAACTAAAGAACACAAGACAATGTGAGTGGAAACTAGTTTCAATGGGTGACTTGGACATATGGTTAGTGGACATATTCCAATCACTTCACTATCATAGAGAGTGTTCTATAGAATACCCCCAACTCCACATGGCTTTCCTGGCCCTACGAGCACTGATACCATTAACCCAACTCTCTATTCATTTCCCCTAATCATCAACAAACCAAGAAAACCAAAGGGATTAGATAAATCCTGACTTCCCTTGGAAACTTGAATCCCGTCATGAGGTGTGGTGATCAGGAACACTACCCATAACTAGAATACCAAGTCCCAAAAATCCTAACTCTATACTATCTTGAATCTTCCCCAAATAACAGGACCCAAAGAGTTAACCTGAACCTCCTTTGATACCATTTTATCACGAACCAAATCTGGTCGCCACCGAACCCGGCCCCAAACCCAGCCCATGACAAGGCCTGAAGGGCGTTCCCAATCCCCACGGGATGGAACAAGTGCCCGGGTATCATATAATGAGAATTGGGAACGATTTAACTGATTTTATAAACATTAAACAACAAACAATCTCAATCAAACAAATCTGGATTTTTCGACTAAAACCGTCTTTTACAAAATTTCAGAACTGAATTACATAAGTTAAAACTATGTTTAAAGACCATTAAAAAGGTAAAAATCAAAATAAGGACAGCCCAAGAACCTCCACATGGAAATAGGCACCTCCCTCAAGCCATCCCCATAAGACTTCACCACCAAGGACCTGCTAGAAACCCAAACCACTAGCACTAAAAACCATACCCAACCTGCGACAACAAAAACAACCAAGTCTACTTACACCCAAGGGTGTAATTAGGGTGTGATCCAATGCCCAATAGGATACTACCACTAATATATTCCATGTGATAAACATTCAAAGATGAAAATCTTGCAAGTTTTCATAAATAGGAAATGCTAGTTACAATTTCTAAAAGATGCAAACTAAAAATTAAAACAGTTTTCAAGTGGGTTATCATTTAGAATCAACACTTTTAAAAATAATGTAAACACTAATGAATTTTCCATCCAACCATACCGTATGCCAATTGTAAGCAAAAATTAACTAATGAGCACAAGCAATAGGAAATAACCCCTAGTAACTTGCTCGTTGTGGGTCCCAGGTACCTCGTATCTCGGTGAGAGTAACCATCACAAATATCCATTCTCGTGCACGAGCCACTAGTAGAGAACATACCCATAACCTAGTGGTCCCCAATCATCATCATAATAGTTTAGTTTGAGTTGTAAGCATCAATATTTCTAAGTGAAACTGAGGCCAAACCCCACAGATTCACTAGCATACTAGTACACGTCCACCCACTTAGATACCCGAGTTTTCCCTTTGTTCTCAAACAAGTTGAACAAGTAAAGAAATATACTTTGCACATGAAAATATCATTTCCACATCAAAAATACTCCAAACATCCCACATGTATACCACACATGTCACAAAATTCCAATTTTCATTAAAATTGATTTTTGAAATCCAACTCACACCAAAATAGCCCAGAACACATTCACATTTCTTTAACACATCCAAAAATCCGTTAAATTTTTTATAAAACATTTAAAGGTCATAAAAATCACATAACGTCCCACACAAACATGCCTCATAATACCCTTTTACCTTCAAAATAATTTTATCACCAAACATACACGAAATAGCCCACAAAAAAGTTTTTCCCCAACATCACAATTTAATAAAATATTTCAGAAATTTACAAAACATTCTGAAAATGTTTGACATCTTAAAAAATCACTTCACCTTTAAAAAACCAATATTAGGTGAACATACACACCAAACAATACATATGCTCCCTTTTCCCACTATGTTTAACCAACTAAAACGTTTACAATTTTCATAAAAAGAACCAAAGTGGTTTAACTATGTCTTGCACACAAAACCTATTTCAAAACCCTCGTTTAAGACCAAAACCATACCAATTACTATACAAAACAGAATTTTCATCCCTAGTGGAATTTATAAAACCACTTCTAAGTTTTATAAAATCACCTTGAATAATACCACAAAATATACAAATGAAATACACATTTTCATAAAATGCTCTCAAGAAGTATAACACTGTTTTACACATCAAACCTATTCAAAAACCCTCTTTTTGGCCCACATGACACTAATACATTACCAAACCATAATTGGAATTCCAAAAAAGATTTATTAAACCAATTTCATAAGTTATAAAATACACCCAAATAATACCCCATGAGTTACACATGAAAACACCCAATTTCAAGTTAAAATGAAACTATAAAATTAAACACTTAACCAAATTAATTATAAAAAGTTTTCGTACCACACCGAACATATGAGGAATATGAAAAATTAATAAATACAACAAGTTAACTCATCAACAATTGTTTACACATGGAACCACCAACCGAAAGTGTCGAATCCCTCAAAACTTGGTGCGAAACATCAACCACACCACCACCGCACCACAAGGAAGATAAATCCCACCCTAGACCACACTATTTGACAAAAAATACACCAAATAAAACCCTAGTTTCGAACCCTAATGTCTGAACAATCTATAAATTCATGAAATAGGGAGGAAACCCTAAGGAGAAGGGAGGAATTGAAGAGAGAAACACTTACCCAAAACAATCTTGAAGAAAACGACCCAAAATCCACCGGTATCTGAATTTTAAAATATATAAAAATTTAAGGGAGGTTCAAAAAAGGATTATTAGATCATGTAGTAAATGGAATGGGGGAAAAATAGTAAAAATAGAGGGTGTTATGAAAGGATCAATTTACCTCTTCAAATCCGGGTGATTTGTGAAATCGAGAGAAGTTACGCCCAATTTCACGATTCTATTGAGCTCCAAATTGGGGGAGGAGAGAATGAGGGTGAGCCTTAGGTAAGTGGGATCGGGAGAGAGTTGAAATCACAGAAACAACTTAAAAATTGAATGAGTTATTAAAAAATTAAAAAATATTTTTAATGCAGGAAATGGGCTTTCGGGCAGGCCCAATCCTTTAAATAAAAACTCAAATCCACCATGATTATAGATTTATAAATGGTACAAATTAATTTTTTGGTGTTCATATGTCAGAGGATTCCAAGTATCAATTTTAATGGATTAAAAATGTTTAAAAATGAAGTAGTTATAAAGGAATCAATTTTTTTTAAATCTGGAATTGGGCTCACAGTTTGGCCCAATTCATGAAAACTCACCCATTCCTCCATAAAAGCTTGGGAAACCCCCAAAACAAAGCATGAATGGAAATTAAATGAAATTTAACTTTAAAATAATTTATGTATGTGACAATGTTCATGGGAAACACGATGTCCAATAATTAATCATTTTCACTAATTTAGTTTTAGTTATTATTTATCCATGAGATTTTTTGTTGACTTATCTATGGGTATATTTCATTTCCATTCATTGATTAAATGGAATGTATTTTAGATTATTATTTTTTCATATTTATTTTTCCTTATCTAGTTATTTTAATTCCATGTATTTCCAGTTACTACCTTTCTATATTGTTTACGCACTTCCATTCGGTTTACTGATTACATGGCATGTGTTCTCAGTTATTTACAAAGGCATTTTGACTATTCTTAATGATTCATTTTTACTTATAATATATTTTTCCCTTATAGATAATTTGAGCTCAACCTTATTATGTTTATTTACATAGTATTCCAAGAATCATAATATGAAAGATATGTAAGGATTTACTAGATGTATTAGAGTTATCCTCAAAGTTATTTATTTATGTAGAAGTTATTTATAAAAAAATTTTGTTTAATGAGTATATTATTTGTAATACAAGACTCATTTATGTATCTGGTTTTCCAAGAATACTAAACTGATCAGTCATTTAGGGATATATTCCTTGTAATCCCACCAATGCAATTTATAGCATATACCATATCCGGGCTATATGGGGATGGGTCTCTACAGAAATCCTTGTTAATTTTGGGTAGAAACATCAAATTTTTAGGCCTTATTTTGAGGGAATAATTTCTTGGGTATGATCACCTATACCCTTGAATTATTAGTGTATTTTATAGTATTTTTATCCTTCTATATTTTTATATATTTTTTCTTTTTTCCCATAGTTAAAAAAAAAAATTCAGTAACAACTGATATAACTAGACAGTGGGTTACCTCTTTATATAAACTTGAGGTGGATGATTCTTAATGTGATCTCAAGCTCATCCTACCACCATTTTCAGTCTTATTAAATGTGAAACTCATCTATAAATCTTTATTGGAGGAACAATTTTCCTCAACATGTTGGGAACTTCTATCTTGGTTTGATTCCAGATTCCACATTCTTACTTCAAGCATATTATTTTTAAGATTGAGTGAATTTTTTTTGTATTTAGTGGATATAAATATATTTTCCCATTAAATATTTATCTCTATAACTTGATATTTATGAATCTTCCTTGTCTATTATAAATAACTATCCATATCCTTGATCCTATTTTACTTAAATTCTAGTTGCGAACTTTTAATACCCATAAAAACTTTATATAGTTTTTTTAATGCATGGAACACTTCTGTAAAAACTTTCTAAAAAACTTTAACCTCAAATTAAACCCTTTGAAAATATTTATCATCCATTTAAATCCTTTACTTTCAAAGTGTGATAGTTTCTTCTTTGACTTTCATAAGTTCTATGGGAGTGTTACAACAATACAATTTCTTTTCTAATACTTCTTCCATTACATAAAATTATTTTTATAACAAAAAATTCTCATCTTGTATCCATTTTATAAATGAAAATATATAAGTAAAAACTTAAATAGTAACTTTATTAAAATAATCATTAATTTTTGAATATAATTCACTGATACACTCATTTAAATAATCTCCATCATAGCTTGAGATTATATAATTACAGGACACATGATCAACATGTTTATCAAGACAAATAATATAACATCCCATGTTTTTATGAATTATTTTTTCAAATAAATTAAATTTCTTTGATATATTTCATTACATGCAACACTAATTTAAGCTTGTGCTATATGAGACACCGGGTTATCTTTTGTTTCACATGACACTAAGTTTTAAAAAACCCCCAATATATTATTAATATATTTATTTAAACACGAATGTTATAACCTAGCTATTAAACTTAGCGATATGAATAGTAATAAATAATTTTTCAATATTAATTATAGTGCTTTATATAAATGAATCACATTGAGAAAAAATACTCATTTTTTTGGTAAAGTCTTCATATGTTTTGAAAATACTATTTTCTCAAAAAAAGATTTTTATTTCATTTTATTAACATTAATAAAAATATTTTTTCACAATTTTATAAAATTAACTTGATAAAATAAACTTTATTTTTAAATAATAATTTCAAAATTATATTAGGGTGAATTTTTGGATTTTTTTCTGAAAAGTTTCATTTTTTATGAATAGTGAAAAATACTGAATTTTAATTGAAAATTTCATACTTATTTATTTATTTATAAAGTTAAATTATATTTAAAATTTTAAAGTAAAATAAGTTAAATTATACATCCATTAATTCAATTTATTTCATTGGAATCAATTTCATATTGAATTTTGATATAAAAGCTTTGTAAACTTTTGAACATTTTCTCTTTAAGAACCTTCTTCCTCATCACATCTGCAGGATTAATTTTAAATTAAAATTTAACACTTATGTGAATGAAATTAGGAAAAATTGATTATATATTTATAATAACCATCAATAATATTATCTAATAATTTTAACTTAATTTTTGGAAAAATGAATAGTAAAAACAATAAAAATTATTTACCGTGGTTAAGGTAAAAATGAGTTTATCAGGGGGGTTAAACTAAAAATATAAGTTTAAAAAAAACCCAAAATTTTTACAACACCCATTATATGGATATATTTAGAACTAATCTCTTATATTATAAATAATGGTTCATTTTATAACCTTATTGAATGAAAAAAAACATGGGTATACCTCTTTCTTTTCAAAAATTACAATTGCACCACTCACCTCACTTATAAAAGGCCAGCCCCTTTAGTATATTATTCACACATTAAAACCCTTTTTTTTAAGAAAATAAAAATATAAATCACTTATAAAATTCCATCCTATCATCCTAGAATTTTTATTTTGTACATAGCGCCAACTTATGAAGACTTTTGGTGAAAATATAAGGAGGACACCCGAAGAAGAGGAAATGTTCATCAATGAGCATTTTTGTATTATTTCTTCCCCCACACCCTTAAATTATTATTATACTGTGATGATATAATAAAATTAGTATTTACATATAATGAGATGTTGTTATGTTAAGTCTATAACCTAAAACCATACCCACTTCCATAAAATGGGTTATGAAATCATCATTTGTGTGTGTGACAGACCACCGCCTTAAGAACTGATGTCATTCATTTTTCCATTACCCCCTCTAAAGGATGGAAATAATGATAGATTTATTATTTATATATATTATATTTATAATTTTATTACATTTATGGAATAATTATATCACACATACCTTCATACTCTCTGTTTTGTGAGAATACAATAATACCGCTCGTGTGTACGGTGGACTAGTGCCTTGCGAAGTGATGTGATTCATTCATGCATTACATGGAAGGTAATATGGATGGTTTTGTTGAAAATATGTGATATATATGAAATAGAAATGATTATTTAATGATATTATATCATTTAATTTTATTTCTTTCAATCAGAAAAGAAAATGGAAACAACGTTCATGTGTACGTATGACCTACCGTCTCCACAAACTGTGTATTTCATTTTATATCACTAAATTATATATATTACTATAAATACATTTATACTAAATATATATAATATTTATATAATGTTTAAATTTATGGATATGATAAAATCATGATCAATTAAGTGGATGAAAAATAAAAAATCAAAACATATACGAAAAACAAAGCAGTTATTACCCAAAACACAACTTTAACATGGAATTGTAAATAAATGGGTAATAAAAGGTCATAAGAAAATTATATATGGTATTATATATAAAAATATAAGTCTATAATATATTTATAATAAAATTATATTTATTATATAGTAGTTTGGAATGTGTACAATAAAATTCAAGACTTAAGGTAAGATATTTTTGTCTCAATTTTTTTTATTTGATACGTATGTTATGTTATGTACCTATATTCTTTAACGAGGAGTATATACAGAACCTTTGAAATGTAATATCATGAATTTATTTATACTAGTGATACTTTAAGTTCCATTTTATATTATTTGTTCATGGGGATTATGATTCAAATCTACCAAAGTGGAAATGATTTTATGATACAATCTTATCATTTATCATGATTGTTTATGATTATGCTTATGATGATAAAATATTATGATCTATCTATAAAGAAACTCATAAATTTTCTTTTCATCTAGTTATTCCTGATATTTTAAAGAAATAGTACAATTTTCCCACTCTTTGATACTTAAAATAATTGAGAAAATGTTTTAAAGAAAATTTGACTCTATTTCACTCTTTGTTTAGAAATCCATTTTATTATAAAACCATGCTTTCTAAAAATGTTTTGAAAAATGTTTTATTATTATCAAATGTTTTTTAAAATATATTTTTACCCATATTTTAATTTTTACAAAAAATATTTCAAAGGAATCTTCATTTCATTTTCTAAACAATGCCCATTTGGATTTTCATGGAAATGTGAAAGGAATATTTGTTTTAACGTGTACGACAAAAACAAAACTTCCTATCTCCATGAACATTATTTTATTTGAATATTAATTTATATGTTTTCAAGGTTATTTTAAAATAAAAATATTTTCAAAATGTTTTATGATTTATATATTTTTTTCAAAATAGAAAAGGATATTTTCTTCAAGAAATGTTTTAAATGGTCATTCAAAATCATTTTCCATCTAAGATGACATCTGTTGATGTTACCTATGCCTTGCTAAGGATATGATACACGGATAACATTATTATTAACTCTCTAAATGGTTTATGTTTATTATGGAATTATTTTTATGAAACCCATTTATCCTCCATGGGTTATACCATGATAAAATTCTTATGAAATACTATTCTTTTTCCATGGGTAATGATATGATGAAATGATTATGTAACCTGTCTCTTTTCCACATTTTATGATATGATGAAATTTTTATGAAAACCATTTCATTTCATACTTTATGATATGATGAATATTTTATGATATTTTTCATATATAAATATGGTTTTCATTATGAGATGGGTGAGACCTATATCTCCATCCAATACATTGGATAAAGATTTATATCTAATTAGATAGATAAGACTAGAATGGGGAGTGAATCCAGTTTAGTAAGGGAATTTTTTATCTATGATGGACTTGGGAGTGAACCTTGACTACTATGATGGTTTGGGGAGTGGACCCATTCCACTATTCTAGTCTTTTCAATGAGTCTTGACTACTATAGAAATTATTTTCTATGCTTATGTGTTTGACACAAATCTATGTATTATTCCAATGTTATGATCTCATGACTCATGTTATTTGATTACCTTATGATTTATGTATTTTAAACTTCCAATATTTCTTCCATGGATTAATATTATGATATTTGATATGATTATTATTATTTTCAAATGTTATTCTCATGTTCTCACACCCTTATGTTCATGTTATGGTTACGTATCTCCCTTTTTCCCCTTACTGAGCATCTGAGCTCACACTTTCTTATGTTTCCTTTCCCCAAGTTATGAATAGATGCATTATGTATGATATTTCTAATAAGAGTGATACTTATGAATATTATGGTGGGATATTTTTTAGTTTACCTATAGACCAATTGTTTTTGTTTTTATGTTTCTAATAACACTAAACTATTACGATCCTCATGCTTGTGCTTGTGTAATGAAATGAATATTTAGTAAAAATGATTTAATATCTATATATGATAAGCCTAGGCCACTATATTTGGTATCAGAGGATAGGTTTAGTTATCCTTTGGAAACTAGGATGAGAAAACCTTAGTGAGATCCCTAGGTATATGTTTAAGTATGAGTATAAAGATAAGTCAAATTATAAGAAAATGACCTAGAATTTTGTTAAAGGATAGAGTAAGTGATTTACAAGAAATTACATCCCTATCAAGATATTTTAAGTTTAAGTGGCTCTAGAATAGAGGTAACTAGGTTTAATAACTCTAAAAATTATACATTGAGCTAGACTCGATCGTCACTTAGTGCATGACAATGAGCCCTATTGCACACCTATTTTGACACTCCAAAGGGATACACTTTGGAAATTAATAAACTCTTTATGATAAATCATGAAGGATTTAAATAGATGATGACTATGAATATCCTAGGATAAACCTAAGGTGTCATAGATTAGAGAAGGTTTCATGATCTAGACACCATTTAAGTGATTTTTCATGATTATGTGGTTCCCCATCAGGATTATTGTTTCTCACACTATGTTTTTTGGTTTTATTCAATGACTATAACTTGAAGTAATGATGTTAATACTAAGTGAAATGGATAATGAATTGATTTTACTATAGAGAATTATAATTTTATGGGGGTTGGAATAAAAAATATCATTTTTATTCTCACAAAACTTTCTCATGTGACGAATCATGCTGGAATTACAAATGGACAAAGGAGGGAACAACATTTTTTGAGTCCTTCATGAAGAAATTTACACCTTATTTTAGTGTATCTTATAATACAATAGTTTCTAAATAATATAAAAATACCACTGAAAAGATATTTTTCATTCTCTAGTGTTTGAAACATGAAAATGTCATTTTGGATATCTACCATTTGGAAGGTAAAGCATATAAATGGTATAATTTTATAAAGAATACGAGGCAATAAAATGAAATTGAATCCATGTATTGGGATGAGTACAAGAACTTATTTTTAGTGAGTACTTTACTCGTATTATTCATACGAAGATGGAGACTGAGTTCCTTGAGATAAAGAAGAAACAAGGTGAATATGTTGGTATATATGAGGAAAATTTTAGAAGACCTTTGAGGTATGATATTGTAATTAGGTAGTTGGGGTATTACCCAAGTGGTAAAGGCTACCCATAATCCCATATCATACGAGAGTTAAAATTTGGGTGGGAGAGAATTTCCACTGACATGATGTCGATAGGTATGATATTTGTGTGTGGTGTGTGTGTGTTTAATGTAACTGTAACCCCAAGAACCTAATTTATATATGATTTTGGAATTATCATCCAACCTGAATGTATGGTTTAAAAATTATTCAGTTTCTTAAAACCAAATCTTCAAAAGGTATTATCCATATGAAACTTCAGTAGCTATGAAGAGATTGTTCAATGTAAAATCAAGGTGGAAATGGAGGTTGGAGTTATGTATTAATCACACGGTTTTGATAATAAGAGAAAAATGGAATTCAAATAAAAATATAAGAACCATGGAGAGAATAAGACGAGATTTCCTATATGATCAAAGTGTGGAAATAAGCATGTAGAAAATAGTCTTAAGGGGACTAGTAAATGTTTTAAGTGTAGAAGGGAAGGTCATCAGATAATTGATTGCTGAAGTGATGGGAAGAAGTTAGCTAACTATGTGAATAGAGATAAAGTTGCATAGAATTCACCACCCATAATCTAGTGTTTTAAATGAAAGTATTACATACATTATTCTAAACAATTTTCAAATATAGAGGTTAATGGTGGTGATCGAAGTCAACAACCTCTTAATACAAGAGATAAAAGGAAATATCATGTGATCACTCTTTATAACAAGGGGTGCAATAATGATGTGGTGAAAAGTACCCTCACCATACACTCTAGAACTTATAATTTCTTATTTGAATCTAGATCTACCCATTTTTTTATCTGAAAAATTTTATAAGGGTATCAAGATTCCAATCAAATTATTAGATGTGGAATTAGTAGTGAAAACCCCTAATGGTATGGTTATCAAATATAAAGTATATGATTCCTCTCTATTTGACATTGGAAGGAAAACACATCCTGTAAATATTTTCATTCTTCCTTTGGTTGAATTTGATGTTATCTTGGGCATGGATTTGCATTCTCTACATAAATTCCACATCAATTATCATGGAAGGGAAGTTACATTTGATATTCTAAACTAGCCTATGATTTTCTATCAATGTGATGATAAGTATGAACTTCTGATGGAGATCATATCAATTGAATGGGTCTTAATTTACATTCAGAAGGGTTTTTTTATTATCTCAAATGATTTCAGAGAAAATTGACATCAATTATATGACTATTGTGCGATAATTTTTTGATGCCTTTCTAGAATAGTTTCCTAGCCTTCCACAAAAACAATAAGTTGAATTCTCAATAGAACTCATACTTGGTTCCGTACCAATTTGAAAGAATCCTTGTAGAATATCCTAGTTGAGTTAAGGAAATTGGAGAGGAAACACCAAAAAAACCATGATAAGGGATTCATTTATCCAAGTTTTTCACCTTAGGGTGAACTTGTTTAAAAAAAAAAGAAATATGGAATAATGTGACTTTTCATTGATTATCATGAGTTGAACAGGATCACAATTAAGAACAAGTATCTTCTTCCCCAAATTGATGTCTTGTTTGATCAACTATAAAAAGATCAATAATTTTTCAAGATTAAACTTCATTCAAGATATCACCAATTGAGGGTCAAGAAGGAGGATATACCCAATAAATCATTTCATACAAGGCATGGATACTATGAATATATAGTGATTCCATTTAGTCTTTCTAATTCCCACTATCTTCATTTATTTAATGAATATATTCTTTAGAGATTATCTTGATTTGTATGTGGTAGTATTTATAGATGATATTATTATTTATTCGAGGAGAAAGGAAGAGCATGAAAACCACTTGAGAATTGTACTAAAACACTGAGGAAGATTTATATGAAAATATTAAAAAGTGAGAATTTTGGCTAAAGTAGGTTTCATTTTGGGTCTTATAATCTCAAGAGGGGTTATATCGGTTGATCCATCAATGACATAGGCTATTGAATGTTGGACCAGAATAACGACGATGACTAAGATCCCTAGTTTTCTTGGTTTAGTTAGATATTATTGATGGTTTGTGGAGAATTTATCATGAATATATAATCCTTGCACCAAATTAACTCAAAATAGAGATAAGTTCCTCTAGAATGATGAATTTGAGGAAAATTTCAAGGAATTGAGGAGAATATCAGTCAGCGCACTTGTTCTTACATTACCCTATAGTGGAGAAGGGTTTGTAATCTTTATTTATGCATCCAAGAAGGGATTGGGATGTGTTATTATAAATAATTACATGGTTTTAGATTATTATTCATAGAAATTAAATATTTATGAGAAAAATTACACAACTCATTTCTTGGAGTTATCCATAGTAATTTTTTGCATTAAATATATGGAGTAATTATCTTTATTGAGAAAAGTGTGATATATATATCGATAAAAAAAATTTAAAGTATATATTCACATAGAAGGATTTGAATATGTTCCAAATAAGGTTTCTAGAACTTATTAAATATTATGACTGATCAATACATTACCACCTTTGGAAAGAGAATAAGGTGGCCGATTCTTGATCATGCTAGATTATCCATGATTAGGATTAAAAAATATACAATATTTATCAATTTGAAAAGTATAGATATAGAAATATTGAAGTAAGGGGAAAAATATTATCTTTATCAATTTTATTTTTAACCATATATACAAGTGAGGATTAAATAGGAACAAAAGGAAGATTTATACCTACAAAATAAGTTCAAAAATGTTCCTAATATTAATCCTGATCATGATGGAATGATAAGATTCATAAATCGTGTATGCATTATGTCCATAAAATATTTAAAGAAAGAGTTGTTAGAGGAATATCATATTTATTCATTATCCATTCATCTAGAAAGTACAAAGATGTATAGATATTTGAAATAGTATTTTAGGTGGGATGGCATGAAGAGAGATATCACATAGTTTTTACCACGGTTTTTGGAATGTTAGAAATTTAAGGCTAAAATATAAAAGTTTAATGGGATGTTACACCCATTACCCATACTAAAATTAAAATTGGAAAACAACCCCATGAATTTTGTTGTTAGACTCCCAAAAACATCTAAAGGGCATAATGATATATGGGTTATAGTTGAAAACCTTACTAAGAAAGCACAATTCATCGCTATAAGAGAAGATTTATGTCTAGATCAACTTGATATGATATACATTAAGAAAGTGGTAATATTTCATGGAGTACCACATTCCATTATGTTTGACTAGGATATAAGGTTTACCTCAAAGTTCTAGAAAATTATTCAGTAAAATATTGATACATAGTTGAGTTTTAGCACTTCGTACCATCCTCAGATAGATAGTCAGTTTGAGAGAACAATTCAAACCTAAGATGATATGTTGAAATATTGTTATTTTGATTTAAAAGGTGTTTGGGACCAAAACATTCCTCTAGTTGAGTTTTCCTACAACAATACCATTAAGTAAAGCATTCATATGGCTCTTTATAAATCCTTATTTGGAAAGAAATGTAGTGCTGTAACGTTCTAGAATGAAGTTGGAGAAAAAAAGATATTGGTACCTAAGATAGCTGATGAAATGGTAGAGAAGGTTAGAGCCATTTAGAAACATATCATGGAATCTAAGAGTTGGAAGAAAATTTATGCTGATAATTACTGGCGTGATCTAGAATTTGAAGTTTGTGACAAAGTGTTTCTAAGAAATTTTCCATGGAAGAAGGTTATGATATTCGAGAAGAAAGGGAGCTTATCCCTAGGTATATTGGTCCCTTTAAAATTCTTAATTGTATTAGGAACATATATTATCACTTGGAACTTATATTAAAGATCTCTCAAGTACACAATTCATTCCATGTATCACTCTTAATTTAGTACATAACTAACCCTTCACATGTACTGAACTCAAAGGTCATACCACTAGAGAAAGATCTTTCTTATGAGGAACAAATGATGGAGATTCTAGACCATATAAAGAAAGTTCTAAAAAAAAGACCACTCACTTGGTAAAAGTTTTATGGTTAAACCACAAGTTTGAGGAATCTACATGAGAACTTGAGAATATGATGAGACATAAGTATCCTCATTTGTTTGTATTAGAGTGAAAAATTTCAAGGGATAAATTCATTTTATGGGGGTAGAATGTAACATCCTGAGTTTTTATAAATTATTTTTTTGAATAAATGAAATTTATTTTATAGATTGTGTTACACACAACACCAATTTAATATTGTACTACACACAACACTAGGTTATCTTGTGTTATACATGCCACTGAGTTTTAATAAAACCAAGATATGTTATTAATATAGTTATTTAAACACAATAGTTATAACCTATCCATTAAACTTAGAGAAATGAATAATAATAAATAATTTTTAAATATTAATTATAATGGTTTTATAGAAAGGAATATATTTATAGAAAAACTACTTAATTTTTAGTAAAGTATTTATATGTTTATAAAATACTATTTTCTAATTTTTATTTATTTATTTCCTTTTATGAACAATAATTAAATTATTATTTTTGCACTTTTATAAAATTAATTTGATAAAATAAAATTAATTTTTGAAATTATAATATAAAAATTATCTTAGGGTGATTTTTTTGGGATTTTTTCGGAAATATTTTATTTTTTGATGAATAGTTAAGAATATTGAATTTAAATTGAAAACTGTATTTTTATTTAATTTTTTTATGAAGTTAAATTAATTTTTAAAATAGATTTAGATTAAAATTAGTTAAATTATACACCCATTAATCCAATTTAGTTCATTTTAATTAATTTCATCTTTAATCTCAATATAAAAACTTTATAAACTTTTGAACTTTTCTCTTTAAAAACTATTTTCTCATTGCATCTGCAGGATTAATTTAAAATTAAATTTGGACACTTCTATGAATGAGATTTATAAAAATGTTTTAAATATTTGTAATTAGAATAAATTATATTATCTAACAAGGTTAACTTAATTTTTCCCCAAAATAAATAGTAAAAAAAGTAAATATTATTTACTGTGGTTAAGGTAAAATGAGTTTATCGGGGGGGGGGGGGGGGGGGTAAATAAAACAATAAGGGATAAAAATGACGCAAAATTTATCCAAAAACCATTGTATGGATATATTCTGACCTTATCTATTATAATATTGATAAATGTATATTTTGGAATCTTGTGGCATGATAAAAACGTTGGTACACTATTTTTTTTTAAAAATGACAAGCGTGACACTCAACTCACTTTTAAAAGGTCACCCACTCTCTTCTATTATTCACACATTAAAAAAATTTTGTTTCATAAAATACCTAACCAATTAATTTTTTAACTTCTTCTATCTTATCTTAATAGAATTATTTTGGATAGAAATCAAACCTAGTATGGATTTTGGTGTATTTTTATGGAGGATACCCGAAGAAGAGATAACGCTCATCAATAAGAATTTTTGTTTTATTTATTCCTCCACCACATTTAGTTATTATTATACTACGTTAATATGATAAAATAACTATATTCAATATAATTATATGTTTTTATGTTAATTTAATGACAAAAAATCATCTCAACTTCCATCAAATAGGTTATGAAATATCGTTCGTTTGTACGGTGGATTGTCGCCTCACGAACCAATGTGATTCATTCGCGCTTTACATAGAAGGTAGTAAGGATGTTTTTAATGAAAATAAGTGATATATATGACCTAAAAATGATTATTTAATATTAATATATCATTTAATTTTCTCTCTTTCAATCTGGTAAGAAAATGGAAACAATGTTTATGCATGTGCACAACTTACCATCACCATGAATAGTGAATTTCTTTTTCTATCACTAAATTTTATGGATTAATATAAATACATATATATTGAATATATATTATATTTATATAATTTTAAAATTCTAGATATTATTAAATCATGATCAAATTAAGAGTTCCAAAAATAATAAATCAAATTATACATGAAAAAAACTAGTTATTACCCAAAGCGTAAATTTAAGATGGAATTGTCAATAAATAGGTAATAAATGGTCCTAAGAAAATAATATATGGAATGAAATATATAAATATTTTTCAGTAATGTATTTATAATAAAATTATATTTATTATAAAGGATGTTCGAACATGTATGATTGAATTCAAGACTTAAGGTAAGAGATATTTGTCTCAATTTGACTTCTTTGAGACATATGTTATATAATCCAACTAAATTCTTTAAAAAGGGGTATCTAAAGACAATTTGACATGTAATATCATCAATTTATTATGATAATTATATTTTAAGTTCCAATTTATGTTATTCCTTCATGGGGATTAGGATTCGAAGTTACCAAAGTGGTAATGATTTTATGATTCAGTCTCATTGTTTATCGAGATTGTTTATGATTATGTTTCTAATAAAAAAAATATTATGATCCATATATCAAGAAAATCTTGAATTTTTTATCGTATGGTTATTAATTATATTTTAAAGTAATTATACCATTTTACCACTCTTTGTTATTTAAAATAACTGATAAAATGTTTTTAAGAAAATACAACTTTATTTCACTCTTTGGTTGGAGATTTGTTTTATTATAAAACCATTTTTTATAAAAATGTTTTAAAAAATGTTTTATCATTATTATATGATTTTTAAATAATTTTTTACCCATGTTTTACTTTTTAGAAACATTTTTGAAATGAATATTTATATCATTTTTCAAACAATGCCTATTTGGATTTTATAAAAAATGTGAATGCTATCTTTGTTTTAACATTTATGACATGAATAAAACTTACCATCATCATGACCAATATTTAATTTTAATATTAATTTATAAGTTTTCAAGTTTTTTTTTCAAATAAAAATATTTTCAAAATATTTTATGTTTTAAAATGTTTTTTTCAAATTGGAAAGGATATTTTCCTCAAGAAATTTTTTAAATGATTGCTCATAATCATTTTCTGTCTAAGATGACATCCTTGGATGTTAACTATACCTTAATGGGAATATGATCCAAGGATAGCACTATTATTATTTATATTAATGGTTTATATTTATGATGTAATGATATCTATGTAACCCATTTCTATTCAATGGGTTATACCATGATAAAAATCTTATGAAACCTACTTCTTTTTCAATGGGTTATACTGTGATTAAATGATGAAATTGTTATAAAATATGTCTATTTTCCATAGGTTATGATATAATGAAATGTTTATGAGAACCATTTCATTTCATGGGTTATGATATGATGAATTTTATATGATTTTTTGGCACACATAAATATGGTTTTCCTTATGAGATGGTTTGGACCTATATCTCCCTCAAATTCATTGGGTAAGGATTTATATCTCATGAGATTGATAAGACTAAAATAGGGATTGAAATCTATTCAGTAAGATAATTTTTCCACTATGATGGTTTTGTGAGTTAATCTTGACTATTATGATGGTTTTGGGTGTGAACCCATTCCATTATGATTGCCTTGGTAGTGATACTTGACTACTATGTAAATGATTTTCTATGCTTATATGCATTCCACAAATCTATGACTTATGATAATGTTATTGTAATGAACCTGGTATTTATAGAATAATAATTTTTCTTTTATATTAATATTTATGAATAATATATTAATTTTATGCTAAAGGGGACTCTTTTTACAATAGCGTACTCGACACACAACAAAAGGTTTATCTGAAATCTTATATTGCACACAACATTGAGTTATACCGAAATATAATACAATAATAATATTATTATTTTAAATGGTAGTTAATACCTAGCCGTTGGAATGGAGGGAATGAACAGTATCAACTGAATTATGAAAATATGGTTTACCCATGTTTAAATAATGATTCATTGGTTACCAAATTTTTTTATAAATGGAAATAAAAACTAATTGAATATAATAGATGTGTTTTTATAAAGACCTATTTAAAAAGAGAATAATTGTTTTTATAAATTCATATCACTCTTTATGGATTTTTATTTAATTTATTTTTTTGTTATATATTCAATTAAATGTTTAAAATTCATCTTATATGTTTTTTAGATATGATATAAGAACAAATTCAATTTTTTGGATAAAAGAATTATTTTTCTAAAAATGCAGTTTTACCGATTTTTGATGGAGAACCCTTTTTAAATTTCGTTTTTGAAACATTTATATGTTATATTTGAAAAGATAAAGTTCTTTAGAATTGGGAGAAAAACAATTTACTTTGGATTATTTTTTTATATTTTTCTGATAACTATCATGTATTAATGAATAGTGAAAATACGCTAAATTTTAATTGAAAAAAACTTTTTCCATTGAGATAATTTATATGCTTAAATCATATTATTTAATGGTTTTAAAGTATAAATGGAATATATATTTATCATTTAATCAAATTTTGTCCATTTCAAGTAATTTTCCATTGAAATTGGACATAAACACATGTCAATCTTTTGATAGTTATTACTTCTTAAAAAACCCGCTTTTCAGTTTTAACAACAGAAATTAATTTTAAATTAATTACTGAAAATTCTATGTTTTGAATTTGGAAAAATTAATTCCATATTTGGAATCAAAAGGTCAAAATTTTTTAAATATTAACCTTTTATTTTTGGACATTATGAATAGTAACTTCAATAATTATTTTATTTACCATGGTTAAAGGGTAAATCTGGTAAATAAGGGTAAAAATAATAATATTATAATAATATTAAACTACCCTAACACATGTCCTAATCCTATTGGATGAGATATATCTGACCATGGTCATCCTTGGGTCTATTTTGGGGCCCTATGGATCCACTTGGATATAAAAATGACATTTTATAAGAGTTAATTTAAAGTAAAGAGAAATATGACATAAACATGTATCTTTTACTAAAAAAATTTAATATGGGGTTATATAACTTATCTCCTTGACTATAAATATTTATTAAAATAAAAAATGATTTTATACATCATGGTATTTTATTTATAAATTTTAAACATTAAATAAATAAATTTATTTATGACACAATGATGATACAATGATTAAATCATTAATAAAGGATTCAAATAAATGACATTATGAATATTAAAATAAATGCAATTTTATTATTTTGATGTCATCCAAGAATTTTTATGGATGATTTTTATATATTATCTTTGAGTTAATTTCTTTGGTTTGAAGGAATCTGGTTGTTATGAATTTGTAAAAATGTCAAGTATGAATAGTGTCCAAAATTGACATAATTCATAACATAAAATATAAAATAGTTTATTAAATGATATATAACTTCCTAAAAATCTAAGATTCGGAAATATAGTTAATATAAGTCCAAATATGTCATAAATTACTTTTTTGGGGTCTTTTGACATGATATTATAATTAAATTAACCCACAATGTGTAAATAATATGATATCCCTGTAAGATTAAAAAGGGTAAAATAAGGGTTAAACTAAAAAGATAAGGATAAAAAAATATTCAAAACTTGTCTAAAAATCATTGGATGATTGGTATTCGAACCAAAATCATATTATCTTCGAATTAAATTAAATTTTGACCATTCTTAATTGAAATTTAATTTATAATAAATTAATATTTTCAGACTTTCCTAAAGTGTCTCTCCACCCTCATATAAAAGGCCACCATCTCTACCCACACAACTCACACCTCTCAAGGCCCTTGTCTTGCCCAAATTCTTCCAAAATAAGCTCCCAAAATCCCTATATTCCTCATAGAATACTTAAATTGGGTAGAGGAAAATTCAATAAAGCCTTTTGGATCAAATCAAAAGAAGTTACATGATTTAAAGGAAATTAAAGAATGAACGAGACAAGTCGGACTCAAGGTAAGAGAATTCATCTCAATCTCCTTTAATTGGGGAATTTTTTAATAATATCCACCTTTATTATTTTATAAGGTGTATATACAACCACTATGACATTTAATATACATATTTTATTTATATTAATGTTATTTATTAATTCATGGAGTTAAGATTTGAATGTTCAAAGTGGTATGAGACACCTTGAACGTTTAAAGATTTAATTATCAAATCTTTGTCTTCATGAAATTAATTTACATATTTATTAATATGGATATAAAAGGATTATAAAAGAAATTTTATGTCTATCTAAAATTCCATTCAAAGTTTTCAAAAGAAATATTTTTATACAAAGTAGTTTACTTTCTTTACAAAATGAAAAAATGAATGTTATTTTTTTAAAGTATATGGAGATAACAACTTCTCTAGTGCCATAACCGTTATTTGATATTTGGATTCCTCAAAAAGACTTAATGTATTTTAAATAAATCCCTTATTTCTTTATTTGGGTATCTTGTTATTGAAAAATGGTTCTAAAATGAAAATGGTATTTTTATACGGAAATGTTTTCATATGGGATTAAAAGAAGCTTTCAAACAGGGGTTTTGTAATGAATGTATTTTATTCATAAAATGGTACATGAGTATTATATGATATGGGTGAGACTGATATATCTTAGATGAGTGGTTGAGCCCCATTATAGCTCACTGGTGAGCTCGATAGAGCTTATATGAAGGGTTGAGCCTCATTATAACTCACAGGTGATCCCGACACAACTTATACGAAGGTTTGAGCCCCATTATAGCTCCTGGGTGAGCCCAGCACAGCTTATACGAAGGGTTGAACCCCATTATAGCTCACGGGTGAGTCCTATTTACCTTATATGAAGGGTGATCCCCATTATAGATATTTAATTTGTATGTCAACCATATGGTTATTCCAATTGGAAGATGTTTGAAAGGGTTTTATTGATATAATGCTCCAAGTCACCTAAAAAGGTTTTAATGTATTGCTATTTGTTTTAGTGTTTTTAATTGACTAAAAAGTATGGGTGTTATTCATGTGAAAATGATTTGTTTCATCCGCTCAAAGAATATTGAAAGGGTTATTGAGTTTTAACTAGACTAATGGGTTTTCTTTATTTTTATGTCACTTACTGAGATTTTTGTGATAATCCCAAGTTTTAAATGTTTTAATAGGATTTAAGGGAGAATAGAGTCAGGGATGGATTCAAGGAAAATTTATGATGATTAAACATGAGAATAAACAATGTTTATTTTTAAAAGTTTTATTGTTATGGAAGAAACATATACTATTGGAAGTGTCCACTTTGTATTTCTATTTTTTTGTTATGTATTAGTTATGGCCTAATTCTCTAAAGCTATAAACCTGAAAATATCATAAATGTGAATTCTTGACTTAACTTAATATTATGTAACATTTAAGGCTGGGGACTTATAGTTATGCTCTCATGGCTCATTTTCTTTGATTCCCTTATGGTTCATGTATTATAAACTTCCAATATTTATTCTACGACTCAAGATTATTATATTTGATATGTAGGGTATTGTTTTCAAATATTATTCTCATGTTTTCATACCCTTATATTCATGTTATGCTTACATATCTCCCTTTTTTACCCTTACTGAGCATCAGATCTCACCCTTTCTTATGTTTCATTTCCTCAGGTTATGAAGAAATGTATTGTGTATGATATTTCTAAGAAGGTTTCTAGTTATTAAGATCATAGTAGGATATGATTTAGTTTACCTATGGACTAGTTTTTTTTTGTGTTTCCAAGTTTACAAAGACACTCAACCATTATAGTCCTCTAGTGTGTGACGAACCATCACTGATTGAGGTGTTACCCCATGGGACGCAATGTCATCTCAGCTGACAATGGATCCTCCCCGGCTAGGGCATCCCTAGATGACCTCTTCGTGGGGAGGGGGATTCTTGAGTGTGGAGGGTTTGAAAAGTCCACTCTCGAGAATTCCTTTCTTAATTGAGAATATTCATAAAAAATGATGCAATATCTATGTATGATAATCCCGGGTCTTTATAAGTACCAATCTAATTATATTTAAATGGTGGTTTTTCCTTTTTTATTTTTTTAATAATTTTCTCTTCTTTTTGGCATCCGTTATATTCCTTAATTGCAAGGACTTGTCATACACTTCAAAATTTGTTTTTCCCAGGATGGAAGTAGATTCTTCAATCCAAGAGATTTCAAACTCAAATCTACACTTCATGATATCTTATAAAAAAATTAGGCAATAGAATATATATCAAATAAGATGAAACCTCACCATAATACCTATTGAAAGTCCAAATAGTTTAATTCAGAAAAACTTGAGAGGGGGGCGAATCAAGTGTGACCAAAATTTACCCTAAACCAATTGCTTATTTTAATTATTTCAACACCCTTCGGTTTAAACCTTTGATTTTGGTTAAATAAGATGGATCCTTTTACTATTTTACCAATCATATAACACCCTGATAGTTTATGAAATGTTTTTTTCAAATAAATTCAATTTTTTTGATGGCTAGCGTTACAAACAACATCAAGTTTTTAATGAACCATGATATATTATAAATATTATTATTTAAACAAGACTCTAATAATCCATCTATTAAACTTAGAGGTATGAATAGTAATAATTTTTTTAAATATTAATTATAATGGTTTTAAATAAATAAAATATATTGATAAAAAATTAATTAATTTTTAGTAAAGTCTTTATATGTTTTGAAAATACTATTTTCTAAAAAAATGTTTTTATTTAATTTTGTGATAAAATAATAAAAGTAATCTTTTTTTTCCAATTTTAGAAAATATATTTGAAAAAATAAACTTCATTTTTGAAATCTATGTAATGTCTCAGATTTTTCCATGTATTATTCTAATATTATATAGGAATTCTTTCGAGACCAGGCTCTGAGACGGCGTGCAGTTCCGAGGCCCAGTGAGCCCGGAACAAGTGTACAAATTTAATTTAATAATTAAATAACGCGCGCATGCGGTTTTCCGGAAAAAGTGGAATAACTCCTGAATGGGTGATCAGATCAGAAATCTGAGGGCACTGTTGCATTCGGAACATCGATTTTACCTTAGGCGAGGCCTAACATCGGCCGACACAGGTCGGTGGTGGAATCCAGTTTTTGGGACATAAGAGTAATAAAATATTTAAATAAAAATATTTTATTCTGCAGTGAAATATTTTAAATCTGCTGCAACATATATCCCTTAACTTTTTAATTAAAGGTTAGTGCAAGGGTCCAAGGTTAAAAACCTCATAACCCTGAAACCCTTGGCGGCTCAGGAGGCTCTGGAGAAAACCTCCCAACGCGGCGACGATGACGTAGTGACCAGATCATCACCGACGAACGCCGCAGAATCCAGGTAGGATGTTTGTTTGTGATTTCATCCCTGTTCTTGATTTATACGACGAATGCGGGCTAATCAACGAACAGATTAGTCCGCGGATCGATCGTTCTTGCGGGATGGGATTTTTGCGGGGATTTTTGGGAGATTGAATCCATGTTAATCCATTACTGTTGATTTTCTGCTCCGTTTAGTCCCATTAACGGGAGCAGATCAATGCCGTGATGAACGACGACAGAGGTTTGTTCCTCAATTTCATTTCTTTGGATTTCTCCCCTTTCTTTTCTTCACGTTCTTCACGTTCTTTGCGGGGCGATGAACGACGGATCGTTGCGCATCCGTTCTGCGACGCAACGATCCCAAACTATGGATCCAACCCCGGAGCGGTGTCATGGAGGTGCGACGACGATATCGGTGGACGATTCAGAGCAGATCGAGAGTTATGAGTTTTCAGGTGTTTTTCTTTGGATGGATCATTCGAGGTTTATGATCCGTTTTAAGGGATGAAAACACCCGTCGCAATGTTCGTATGATGAACCGAAACAATCCCTGGAGTATCAGGATGAAAGGACGAGAGATCGTGGATCCGGAAGATCCACCGAAGCACGAGGAAGAATACGGCGTTCTGGAAATTTCCCGACTACACGGCGTGTAGTATGGGCTACACGACATGTGTTCGTCGGCGGCCCACATGGCGTGTACTCCGGGAGTACACAGACATGGGTTGGGTACACGGACAAGGACACGACGTGTATACCCCTCCCCGGCCAGACCCGACCAGATACATGGGATACCCCGTGTACTGGTACACGGGCGGGCGACACAGACATGGGCATAGACCATGTACGGGCACATGGCCGACGTACACGGAGTGAGCCCAGGTCCTCGGACATGGCGTGTGATTCTTCTAAATGCCGTGTAGTTTCTTTCTATCTGACAAGATGAATGACACGGGCCGGTTACACGGGCAGTACCCGGGGTCAAGGAACACGACATGTATTTTTTCTACACGCCATGTAGTTTGGTTTTACACGGCTTGAACGAATGACATGGGCCATTTACATGGGTAGTACCCGTGGTCAAGGAACACGGCGTGTAACCATACTACACACCGTGTAACCTTTTATTCATGGCTTGAGCCACTTGTCTTCTATGACTTGGACTAGTTCTTAGGGTTCATACCCTTGGTTTTCCCCCTGAAGGTTTTGGTATCATTTATTTTATACAGGAGTATGATCCCTTCAGGAGAACTTCCTGAATAGAGTTGTTAGAATCCCCTCTATGAAACTTGGAGCCAGATCCTCTATTAATTCCTTGAACCCTAGGTAGAGTTCTTGGTATCGACGTGACCAACTTTACCCAGGCACTGATCCTCTACTTAGCGGATTAGCTCAGACTGAATTTTAGAAATCACCCCATGACTTGGTTGTGATCCTCATCTGAGCACCATGTTCTCAAGGTACTTGTGGAGTGTGTTCTCCCAGAATTATTACTTCGTATCTCTCTCTTCAGACCTAGGAGTGTGTTCTCCCGGTTGTATGCTTAGTGGAATCTTCGAGCCGGGTCCTAGTGGTGGGTTTCGTGATAGTCGATCGTGTATGAGTATATCTGGATATTCTTGTTATATGTTCGGTAGACATATACTGTGTAGAGCTGACTGTACCTTTCTTTTGTGGTATTTTTCCCTTGTTGTAATTTCCTTTGTGGTTTCGGGGTGTCCTACTGGGTATTGTTATACTCACCCCTGCACGGACTCTGCCCGCACGTGTCATGTCTTGTGTAGACAAGCGAGCCTTTGAAAGGATTCTAGGCGGACTGGGACCGAACGGTACTCAGTGAGATCAGATAGGCTGAGGTGTGTTCCTATGGCTACAGACTGCAGTCCCAACACCTTTATTTACAGGTTGGACTTTGTTACAGAATTTCTTTTTGGCGGGCTTGTACTTTTGGCCCAGGGTTTTACTTTCTTGTACTTTACTTTCCTGTCGTACTCTGTGGTTGGGTTTTAGTGTATGCATGCATCTTTTCCTTTTAACAGTTTTACTTTTCAGGTTTGTGGGGTTGGAGATGTGTGTGCGTGTGTTCAGGTTTATAGGTAATGCCTCCCATGTTAGTAGCATGCCTACTCGGTGCTAGTCACCAGCCCCTGACCTATTGGAGGCGGGTTTGGGGAGTTGTGGCTCGGGCCCCACTGGGACGGGTCATGACAGAGTGGTATCAGAGGTGGTCGGTTTTACCTTATGACCGAGCGTCTGTGAGTTGGTTTGGGGAAGCAGTGTTAAGTGTTTCGAGTTTGGATTTTAGGCCAGGGACCCCAGTGTTGGTGCGGGAGGCCGACGTATCCATACACCAGGACTCTGATAACTTTCTTTTCGACTCGGAACATGAGAACACTAGTTGTAGGGGACAACGATGGTACATGCATCGTATAGGAATGGGTTGTGACTTCCATGTCCTTCTTGGGTCAGCTCTCCAGATGTACTCACTGACTGAGATACATCTTGTTTCTTTACAGGATGCCTTCGTGATGCGCACCCACTAGGATCCAGCAGCTCGATCACGAGGATGACCCCCTCAGTGAGGAAGCCTCGATACAGGGACCGGATCCCCCAGTTTTACCATCTGGTGGTGTGCCAGTTATTTCACCACCTATGGAGCAGTGTTTTGTGCCTGCTGTACCAGTGGAGGAGGAGCGCAAGCTGAGCGCACTCCATGAGTTTCAGAGACAGATACCTCTCAGGTTTCGAGTTGAGCCTGACCCTTAGGTAGTAGAGGACTGGCTTGAGGCAATGGCTAGAGTCTTCTGTTTAGTTAGGACACCAACAGACCTGATGGTGATCCTGGCAGCGATCCTTTTGCAGGGCTCGACAGGACGATGGTGGAGTCTGGTTATCCAGACCCACAACGAGGTGACACTTGCATAGTCAGAGTTTGAGTGTCTCTTAAGAGAGGAGTTTTCACCGGTTACCCTGAGAGTAGTACGCATACAGAAGCTTCTCCAGCTCCAGCAGGGAACCATGATAGTGGATGACTATTCGTCGAGGTTTACCGATCTCTCGCGGTAGTCGATGGATATGGTCAGAGATCAGTACTTCAGAGCTCGGACTTTTGATCGGGGCTTGCGCAGAGATATTCGAGCTATAATCACCCCGATGAGCATTCCTACTTATGCTGGGGTGCTCGAGCGGGCTCTGGTGGTCGAGAGATTCTTGGAAGAGTGGAGACTTCGACATCAGGGAGCCGACATCAGGGACCCAGGCGTGGGAGACATTTTTAGAGGAGATCCCAGGACAGGGGATCTGCCGTACAGGGTTCACAGGGTGCATCCAGACAGCCTCGAGAGAGGCGATGCTACTCATGTGATGGTAGGGGACATCTCGCTCGAGATTTTCCGACCCACCGTACTACTGACACGGGAGTAGTGGATGGGCCACCGAGGCAGAGGAAACATGTGGAGTAGACAGATCCGTGGGGTGGCAGATGTGGTGGGGTAGCTGGGAGAGAAACTGGATGTGGTCAACGTTTTGACCTTTTACCACCACCACCTCTAGGAGGTCCACCCCAGTCTCAGGGAGCTGGTGGACAGAGGCAGGGACAGCTGTAGGCGGCAGAGGCTTATGACCTAGGTACCCCCAGAATGATTAGAATTACAATCTGTGTGTTTTCTACTTTGGCTTCTATACTGATAGACATAGGTTCTAGTCATTCCTTTCTGGCTGCTTATCTTGTTCGAGACCTTGATATTCCAGTTGAGCCATCGACTCGACCCTTACGCTTTGAAACACCGACTGGAGAAGATTCAGAGATCACACACCTCTGTAGACAGTGTGACCTGACCCCTGGAGGTGAGAGTTTCGGTTGGAAAATCTTAGTGGTAGCATCGAGGACTTACGATGTCATTCTTGGTATGGATTGACTATCAACAGTTCATGCCCAGATTGACTGTTTTAGGTGAAGGGTGCGGTGTGTCTGCAGTGATGGAACGGGGTTCTCTTTTGTCGGTGAAAGAGAGACCTAGGAAGAACAGGATGGACTCGTGCATAGGAGGGAAAAACCGATTTCACATTATTTGGCTAGCCTAGCCCCTGGCGCAACAGATGTTACGAGTTCCCAGTTACCAGCGGCGGTGGTTGAGTATGGGGACGTCTTTCCGGAGGATGTCCCCGGGCTACCTCCCAGTCGAGAGATAGATTTATGCATTGAGTTTCAACTCAGGACGACACCGACATCAGCATAAGCATATCAGATGGCTCCTATAGAGCTTCGTGAGCTGAGGGTGCAGTTGGACGACTTGAAGAAGAAGGGCTTTGTGAGACCCAACGTTTCACCCTGGGTGGCCCCAATGCTGTTTTCCAAGAAGGCAGATAGGATCTTGAGGCTATGTGTGGATTATAGGTGCTTGAATCAGGAGACTATGAAGAACCGGTATCGACTACCGAGGATCAATGACCTCTTCGACTAGTTGAGAGGGGCACGATGGTTCTTGATGGTTGATCTACGATCATGCTATCACCAGTTGCGAGTATGAGAGGAGGATATATTGAAGACAGATTTCAGATGTTGCTACAGTCACTATGAGTACTTGGTGATGCCCTTCGGCATGATGAATGCCCCGACGGTGTTCATGGGGCTCATGAAATGTATCTTTTAGCCCCATCTAGATTGGTTTGTATTGGTCTTCATCGATGATATCCTTGTGTAATCTGCATCCGAGTAGGAGCACGCGAGACATCTAAGGATGGTTCTGGACACACTCTGAGAGCACCAGTTGTATGGGAAACTCTCTAAGTGTCGGTTCTGTTTACAGGAGGTCCACTTTCTGGGACACGTTATCTTGGAAGATGGTGTAGCAGTGGACCCAGCCAAGGTGGAGGCAGTTCTAGCATGGGAGCCACCCCGGAGCGTGACAGAGGTGCAGAGTTTCCTTGGGTTGGTAGGCTACTATCGAAGATTCATCCTTGATTTCTCTAGGATTTCAACACCCATGACAGCTTTGACCTGAAAGGTACAACCTTTTGTGTGGACCGAGAGATGCCAGCAGGCTTTCCAGTAGTTGAGATAGATTCTGACGAGTGCCCCTATCTTGAGATTACCGGAGGAGGGTGTCGAGTACGTAGTGTTCTGCGATGCATCAGGAACTGGGCTTGGTTGTGTCCTAATGCAGAGGCAAGTGGTGATTGCCTATGGCTCACGTCAGTTGAGGCCACACGAGCAGAACTACGCGACCCTTGATCTTGAGTTGGCAGCGGTAGTCTTCGCATTGAAGATGTGGCAGCACTACCTGATGGGCGAGCGATTTACCATCTACTCTGATCACAAGAGTATCAGATATATCTTTTCTCAGAAGGATCTGAATTTGAGACAGAGGCAATGGCTTGAGTTCCTCTAGGATTACGAATTTGAGATCATTTATACTCCTGGGAAGGGGAACGTAGTGGCAGATGCTCTCAATAGGAAATCTAGTTCACAATTGCTGGATGAGGTGACGAGGCAGTTTGCCTCCTTACAGTTATCCTTCATGGATAGAGATGAGGGAGCCTACCTTCAGTAGATGGTTGTTACACCTCCACTCTTACAGTGAGTCAAGGAAGCACAACGCGAGGATGCTAGCTGTGAGACTCTACGTGCTCAGATATCCACAAGTGATGCTGCTGATGGATTTTCAAAAGGTGGGGAGCACATTGTTCTTTTCAGAGGGAGCACGATAGTACTAGTGACGTTGCAGGAGGAGGTTTTGAGGGAGTTCCATACATCCCCTTTGGCGGTGCATCCAGGCGTGGAAAAGGTGTATCAGGACCTCTGATGTCAGTTCTGGTGGCCAGTAATGAAGAAGGGTGTGGCAAAGTTTTTCTCTCGGTGCCTTACTTGTCAGCAAGTAAAGGCCGAGCACCAGGTTCCAGTAGGTTTGACTCAGCCCCTTGAGGTTCCAGAGTGGAAGTGGGATAGGATATCCATGGACTTTGTGATGGGTTTACCACATACGTCCAGGGGACACGATTCCATCTGGGTGATCATTGATTGACTCACCAAGTCGACCCACTTCCTAGCCATAAGGGAGCAGAGTTCAGTAGAGAGCTTGGGATGCCTCTACGTGCAGGAGATAGTTTGACTTCATGGAGTTCCATCCATGATCGTCTCAGATTGTGATGCTCATTTCACATCCTGGTTGTGGAAGGGATTGCAGGAAGCTTTTGGGACTCAGTTACGCTTGAGCATAGCATTTCATCCCCAGACTGATGGTCAGACAGAGCAAAATATCCAGGTCCTAGAGGATATGATTCGAGCTTGCATACTTGACTTTGGTCATAGATGGGAGTATCACCTACCAATGGTGTAATTTTTTTATAACAATAGTTATCATTCCACTATTGGTATGGCACCATTTGAGGCTCTGTACGGGCGACCTTGAAGGTCACCACTTTGCTGGACTAACTCGGGAGAGTTAGCACTCATGGGACCAGAGATGGTGAGAGATACTACAGAAAAGGGGTAGGTCATCCAGGAGTGGATGAAGACTGCACAGAGTCAGCAAAAGTCTTATGCTGAAAGGAGGCGGAGGCCCTTGGAGTTCAAGGAGGGAGACCATGTGTTCCTTTAGGTCTCACCTCCACGGGGATTGCGGAGATTTGGACGAGGCGGCAAGCTATCTCTGAGGTTCATTGGCCCTTTTCAGATTCTGAGTAGAGTTGGGGAGGTGGCGTATCACTTGGCTCTACCTCCTGAAATGGACCGGGTACACAGCATCTTCCATGTGTCGCAACTACGAAGGTACGTGCACGATCCATCGCACGTTATCGAATGGGGCGAGCTGAACATTGATGATGGGGTGAACTTTGCAGAGTACCCAGTAGATATCGAGGAATGACAGGAGAAGATCCTTTATGGATGAGATATTCCCTTGGTGCGTGTCCGATGGAAGCACGAGAATTTCCAGGAGAGCACGAGGGAGAGGGAGGCTCAGATTCGCGTGCAGTACCCATATCTTTTTGAGTATCCCTTCTTTTGGATTTTCAGGGACGTAAAATCCCTAAGGTGGGTGTGATGTAATGTATCAAATTTTTACATATATTATTTTAATATTATATGGGAATTCTTTAGGGACCAGGCTCTGAGATGGCGTGCAGTTCCAAGGCCCGGTGATCCCGGAAAAAGTGTATGAATTTAATTTAATAATTAAATAATGCGCGTGTGCGGTTTTCCTGAAAAAGTGGAATAACTCTCGAACAAGTGCTTGGATCAGAAATACAAGTGCATCGTTGAGTTCAGAACAATGATTTTACCTTAGGCGAGGCCTAACATCAGCCGGCGTAGGTCGGTGGTGGAATCCAGTTTTTGGGATGTAAGAGTAATAAAATATTTAAATAAAAATATTTTATTCTGCAGCGAAATATTTTAAATCTGCTGCAACAGATATCCCTTAACTTTTTAATTAAAGGGTAGTGCAACGGTCCAGGGTTACAAACCTCATAACCCTGAACGCCGCAGAATCCAGGTAGGATGTTTGTTTGTGATTTCTTCCCCGTTCTTGATTTCTACGATGAACGCGGGCTAATCCATGAATATATTAGTATGTGGATCGATCATTCTCGCGGGATGGGATTTTTGAGGCAATTTTTGGGAGATTTAATCCATGTTGATCCATTGTTATTGATTTTCTGCTCCGTTTATTCCCATTAACGGGAGCGGATCAACGCCGTGACGAATGACAGCGGAGGTTCGTTCCTCAATTTCGTTTCTTTGGATTTCTCCCCTTTATTTTTTTCGTGTTCTTCGCATTATTTGCGGGGTGATGAATGATGGATTATTGCGCATTTTTTCTGTGACACAACGATCCCAAACTGTGGATCCAACCTCAGAGTGGTGTCACGGAGGTGCGACGACGATATCGGCATAAGATTCGGAGCAGATCGAGAGTTATGAGTTTTCGGGAATTTATCTTTGGATGGATCGTTCGAGGTTTATGATCCGTTTTAAGGGCCGAAAACACCCATCGTGATGTTCGTATGATGAACCGAACCAATCCCTAGAGTATCGGGATGAACGGACGAGAGATCACGGATCCGGAAGATCGGCCGAAGCGCGAGGAAGAAGACGGTGTTCTGGAAATTTACCGACTACACGACGTGTACTTTGGGCTACACAGCGTGTGTTTGTCAGTGGCCCACATGGAGTGTACTTTAGGAGTACACGGATATGGGTTGGGTACACGGCCAAGGACACGGCGTGTATACCCCTCCCCGGCCAGACCCGGCCAGATACATGGGATACCCCGTACTAGTACACGGGCAGGAGACACAGACACGGGCATAGACCGTGTACGGGCACATGGCCGGTGTACACAGAGTGAGCCCAGGTGCTCAGAAACGGCGTGTGATTCTTCTACATGCCTTGTAGTTTCTTTCTATCCGACAAGCCAAATGACATGGGCCGGTTACACGGGCAGTACCCGGGACCAAGGAACAAGACTTGTATTTTTTCTACACGCTGTGTAGTTTGGTTTTACACGGATTGAACGAATGACACGTGCCATTTACACAGGAAGTACCTGGGGTCAAGGAACACGGCGTGTAACCATACTACACGCCATGTAACCTTTTCTTCATGGCTTGATCCACTTGTCTTCTGTGACTTGGACTAGTTCTTAGGGTTCGTACCCTTGGTTTTCCCCCTGAAGGTTTTGGTATCATTTCTTTTATACAGGAGTATGATCCCTTCAGAAGAACTTCCTGAATAGAGTTATTGTAATCCCCTCTATGAAACTTATATCCGAATCCTCTATTCATTCTTGGAACCCTAGGTAGAGTTCTTGGTATCCACGTGACCAACTTTACCCGGGCGCCGATCCTCTGCTTAGAGGATTAGCTCAGACTGAGTTGTTGGAATCACCCCATGACTTGGTTGTGATCCTCATCTGAGCACCATGTTCTCAAGGTACTTGGGGAGTGTGTTCTCCCGGAATGAGTACTTCGTATCTCTCTCTTCAGACCTAGGAGTGTGTTCTCCCGGTTGTATGCTTAGTGGAATCTTTGAGATGGGTCCTAGTGGTGGGTTTCACGATAGTCGATCGTGTATGAGTATATCTGGATATTCTTGTTATATGTTAGGTAGATATATATTGTGTAGAGCTGATTGTACCTTTATTTTGTGGTATTTTTCCCTTGTTGTATTTTCCTTTGTGGTTTCGGGGTGTCCTACTGAGTATTGTTATACTCACCCCTGCACGGGTTCTTCCCGCACGAGTTGTGTCTTATGAAGACGAGCGAGCCTTTGACAGGATTATAGAAGGACCAGGACCTGATGGTACTTAGTGAGATCAGATAGGCCGAGGTGTGTTCCTACGACTACAGACTGCAGTCCCAACACCTTTCTTTACAAGTTGGACTTTGTTATAGACTTTCTTTTTGGGGGGCTTGTACTCTTGGCCCAGGGTTTTACTTTCTTGTAATTTACTTTCGTATTGTACTCTGTGGTTGGGTTTTAGTGTATGCATGCATCTTTTCCTTTTAGTAGTTTTACTTTTCAGATTTGTGGGCTTGGATATGTGTGTGTGTTTTTTCAGGTTTATAGGCAATGCCTCCCATGTTAGTAGCATGCCTACTCGGTGCTAGTCACCAGCCCCTGGCCTATTGGAGGTGAGATTGGGGAGTTGCGGCTCGGGCCCCACTGGGACGGGTCGTGACAATCTACATGTAAAAATTATCTTTGAGTGAATATTTTATAATTTTTTGAAAAGATTAATTTTTTGATGAATAGTAAAAGATACCATTTTTATTAAAAATTTCCTTTTCGTTTAAATAATCTACATGATAAATTTTATATTAAGAAGGTTTTAAAAGTAAAATTAGTTTAATTATATATTTATTAGTCTAATTTAGTTAATTGGAATAAATTTTATATTGAATTTTAATATTAAAAATTTCTTTACTTATGAAAGTTTTCTCCTGGGAAAATCGGTTTTTCAACTCATCCGATGGATTAATTTTAAATTAAAATTTTCCAATTCTATGAATGGAATTTGTGAAAATGGATTAAATATTTTTAATAATCGTAATTAAAAAAAATAATATTTTTAACTTAATTTTTGGTCAAAATGAATAGTAAAAACAATAAAAATCAACCACTGCGGTTATGGTTAAAATGGGTTTACTGGGGGGGGGGGTGTTGAACTAAAAAGATAAGGTGTAAAATATACTCAAAACTTTTTAAAATCCCCCTATATGTAAATATTAATACCTTTTATCATATAAGTTTTTATAAGGATCCACTTTAGATCCTTTTGATATGTAAAAAATGTGACTACGCTTAATTCTTGTCAAAAGTTCCATGCGTGTCCTCTCCCTCACTTATAAAAGTTCACCCACTCTCCTCTACTCTTAACAATTCCAAAACCATTTTGTACTACCAATAACTATAAAAATAACTTTCTTAATTCCATACACACATCCTATATTCCTTATTTTTATTATGAAAACCTCCTAAGAAGGCTTTGGGTATAAACCTAATGGGGTTCTCTAAAGGAGAGGTAAAATTATTAAACATGTGTTTTTATTTTATTTCTTATTAAAAATCCTTAAAATATTCTCCAACTATGAATATATACTAAAAATACTATATAACACATAATTATATTTATTTAATAACCTATATCCTTCTCCTCTTCTATCAAATGGGAAACAAAACTGTCGATTGTGTGTACGAAAATCTACTACCTCACGAACCGATGTAATTCGTTTTCCATAACCAAATATCACAGATGGATATAAGGATATATTTAAATTATGTATATGTTATAATTATTTAATTAAAATATTATATATACCTTATTAATTTCCATTATGTGGGAACACGATAAAGTTGCTCGTACGTACGATGGACTACCGCCTCGTGAAGCGATGCGATTCGTTCTTCACTCATGCTTTACATGGAAAGTAATATGGATAGTTTTAATGAAAATATGTGATATATAGGCTATGAAAATTATTATTTAAGGTTAATATATTATTTATCTTTATTTTATTTCATTTTTTTGATAAAATTGTAATAACGTTCAGGAGTACGTACAACCTACCATCTCCATGAACAATGTAATTAATTTTCTATCTCTAAATTTAATAGATTAAGATAAATAAATATATAATGAATATATATGATATTTACATCATTATTATTCTATATATTTTGAAACCATGATTAAATTAAAAGGATAAAAAATATCAAACCAAAACATACATGAAAAACAAAACAATTATTACCCAAAACACAATTTTAACATGGAATTGTTAATAAATGGGTAATAAAAGGTCATAAGTAAACAATATATGCTATTATATATATAATTATCATTCTTTAACATATGTATAATAAATTTATATTTATCATATAGGAGGTTCTAATGTGTATGAAGGAATACTAGACTCAAGTAAATGATTTTTGCCTCAATTTGCCTTCTTTGAAACATATGTTATGTTATATACCTATATTATTTTAAGTGGTGTATATACTACCAATTTGAAATTTCATATCCCGACTAAACTTATATTCTTGATATTTAAAGTTTCATTTTTTGTTATTATTCAAGGGGATTACGATTCTAAAAGATACCAAAGCGACAAAGGTTTAATATTACAATCTCATTGTTTAACAAGATTGTTTATGATATGCTTCCAATGATGAGATATTATGATATACCTCTTAATAAAATCATTTATTTTATTATCCTATATTTATTTCTAGATGATACATGATTTCCTTTCATTTTCCTCTCTTAAATTACTAAAAAGACCAAAAAATGTTTTTAAGAAAAATCGTTTTTATTTCTTTCTTTGGTTCCATATCCATGATTTATAAATATATTTTAAAGAAATTTGTTAATATTGTAAAAATATTTTTTAAATAAATTTTTACCCTTTTTTGAATTTAAAAAAATGTATTAAAATTAATCTTCTTGTAATTTTTTGAATGAGGTGCTTTTTTACTTTTACCAAAAATGTGAAAGGAATCTTTTATTTAAATGTGTTGAACATGAAAAAAATTTCCACCATTATGACCAATTAATGATTTAAATATTCCTTTATATGTTTCCAAGGTTATTTTAAAATTAAATTATTTTAAAATTTTTTTATAATTTTTTAGTTTTAAAAAGTTATTTTTTAAATGGAAATGTTATTTTCCTCAAGAAATGTTTCAAGTGATCTTTCAAAATCATTATCCATATAAGATAACATCCTTTTATGTTACTTATGATTTACTGAGGATATGATATGAGGATACCATTATTATTATTTCTCTAAATGGTTTATTTTTATAATGATAAGAGGTTTATAATACCCGTTTCTTCATCACGGGTTATACAATGATAAAATGATTTTGAAACTTGCTTCTTTTTCCATGAGTTATAACATGATGAAATGATGAAATGGTTATGAAACCTATTTCTTTTCCACAAGTTTTTCTATGATGAAATGTTTATAAACCCCATTTCTTTTCATGGGTTTTTATATAATGAAATTTTTATGTTCTTGTGGCACACGTAGGTATTATTTTCATTATGTGATGGGTGAGACCTATATCTCACTCCAATGAATTGGGTAAAGATTAGTATCGAATGAGATTAAAATGAATTTAATGGGAATAAAGCCCAATTTAGTAGGGGATTTTTTCCACTATGATAGCCTTGGGAGTTTACCTAGATTACTATGATGGTTTTTGGAGAGAACCCATTCCACTATGATATTTTTGGCAATGAGCCTTGACTATTAAAGAAATTATTTTCTATACTTATGTGTATGCCACAAATCTATGACTTATGATAATGTTATGTTATCATGGATCATTTTCTTTGATTCTATTATGATCCTTATCATATGAATTACCAAGATTTATTCGATAACTCAAGTATATGTTATATGATATGTAGGGTATAGTTTTCAAATGTTATTCTCATGTTCACATATCCTCATGCTCATGTTATGTTTATATCTACCTTGTTTAACCTTATTGGGCATATGTGATCACTATTTTTATGTTTTTTTTCATAGGTTATGAAGAAGGTTATTATTTATGATATGTCTAAGAAGGGTTATAGTTATGAATAACTTAATAAGAGATGATATAGATCACTTATGATCTAGTTGCCTATGTATCTGAGTTTACAAAGGCACTAGACCTAAATGATTATTGCATGGATCATTATGCTATGTAATGAATATTAATCTATTAAGATGTAATATATAGGTATGAAAATTATGGGTTGTTATATTTGGTATCATATAAAGGTTTAGTTAAACCTTTGAAAAATAGGCTGAGAAATATTTTGTGAGAACCATAAGGATAAGTCTAAGAATAGGAATACATCCTAGAATTTCGGTGAAGGATAGATCAAATGGTTTATGATAAATTACATCCCTATCTGGATACTATAAGTGGATGTGGCTCTGAAACAGTTGTACCTAGAGGTAATAACTCCGAAGAGGGAATATAGTGATGTCCTTAATCATTGCTTAGTTCATGAAAATTGGTCTTTCTGTACACCTAGTTTGACACTCCCAAGGGATTTTTGAAATTCATACTCTTCATGAACCATCATGATGGATTTGAATAATGACCTTAAATGAACTAGGTTCTGCCTAATGTGTCATATATTTAAAACAAGTTTTCATGATTTAGACATCCTATAAGTGATTTTTTTATGATTATGTAGTCTTCTATTTTGATTATTATTTCTCCCAATATGATTTCTTATTTTAATTGATAAATAGAACCCAAAGGAACTGTGTTAATTTTGAGTGTGATAGAAAATGAAATGATTGTACTATAAAGTAACCAAATGTTATGGTAGATAAAATGAAAAATATCATGGATATTCTCACACAACTTTCTTAATCTTTTAAAATGATGAACTTCCAAACAAAAAAAGAGGGAAAAAATTATTTTGAGTCCTTCAAGAGGAAAAGTACACCTTCTTTTAGTGGTTCTACTGATCCAATGGTTTCTGAGTAATGGATTAGTATCAATAAAAAATATTTTATGTTATCCAGTGTTTAGAGCATGAAAAATTCATTTTGGATGTCTATTGTTTAGAAGGATAAGCAGTTCAATGGTGGACTCTTATCAAGATTACGAGTCAACAATATGAAATTGACTCCATGGAATGGGATGAGTTCAAAAACTTACCTTTCAATAAGTACTTTACTTATATTATTCAAAAAATGGTGAAGAATTTTCTTGAGTTAAAGTAGAAGGATGATGAATCTATTCATACCTATGAGGTTAATTTTACAAGACTTGTGAGGTACACCTTTTTTATTATCATCCAACCTGAAAGTAAGGTTGATCGATTCTTTAGTGTCTTAAAACCAAGACATTAAAGGGTGTTGGACTAGAGGACTTCATTAAATATGAGTAAATAATTTGTTTTTCTATCAAGGTAGAAATGGATATTAGGGTTACCCATTTATCACATGGTTTTGATAATAAAAGAAAGAAGGTATTCAAAGGAAACTATAAAAACCATGGAGGAAAGAAGAAGAGCCTTCTTTTATGCTCAAAGTGTGGAAGGAAACATGAAAAAAATTTCTTTAGGGGGATGGTAAATGTTTTAAGTTTGGTAAGGAAGGACATCAAGAAATTTATTTCCAAAGTGATGGTAATAAGTTATCTAATGATGAGAATAGATAGAAATATCCATAGAATGCGCTAACCAAACTCTA
Source organism: Viscum album (assembly GCA_963277665.1). Classification (NCBI taxonomy): domain Eukaryota; kingdom Viridiplantae; phylum Streptophyta; class Magnoliopsida; order Santalales; family Viscaceae; genus Viscum; species Viscum album. The sequence goes on from OY728166.1 coordinate 792,810,685, forward strand.
ATGTTTCAAATTCAAGGAGTATGGGAATTATTATAACTAATTACTAAACCCAAAGGTTAATAATGATGATTAAAATTATAAACCTTTTAATCCAAGATACAATAGAAAATATCATGAAATCACTATTTTAGATGAGGGGTGTGATAACTATGTGGTGAAAGGTACACTTAACATCTACTATATAAGTGATAATGTTTTATTTAACTATGGATATAACTGCTGCTTTATATTTGAATAATTTTATAAGGTTATAAAAATTCCACCCCAACTATTAGATGTCGAATTATCATTATAAACCCCTAATGATACAATGACCACATCTGAATTCTATGGTTCTTATCTAGTTGAATTTTGTGGGAATATGATTCCTAAAAATCTTGTTATTACCCCTATTATTAAATTTGATGTTATATTAGGAATGTATTGCATTTAACTACATAAATTCCACATTAATTGATGAGGAAGGGAAGTCATGTTTGATATCCATAACAACCTATGATCGTCTATCAGCGTGATGATAAATATAGAATTCTAATGAAAATAAAATCCACTGTTTGGTTTTTGATTCCAATTAAAAAGGGGTATTTATCTTAAATGGTTTGGGAGAAACTCAACATCAATGATATTACTATTTATGGGAATTTTTTTATGTTTTTATGAATGATTTTCCTAGTATTCCATCAAAACATGAAGTTTAGTTCTCAATAAAACTCATAACTGGTGCAACACCTATTTAAAATACTCACTATATAATGGCCCCGATTGAGTTGTATGCATTGAAGAAGAAACTCTAGGAGAACCTTGAAATGGTATTCATTCGGCCAAGTGTATCACTTTGGGTACATCAATTTTATTTTTTAAGAAGAAATATGGATTCATGTGACTTTGCAATGATTACTGGGAGGTGAACAAGATCATGATTAAGAACAAGTATCCTCTATAATGTATTGATGACCTATTTGATGAATTTCATGGAGCTCAATACATTTACAAGATTTTCCTTCATTTTGGATATAATAAATTGAGGGTAAAGTAGGAGGATATATTAAATAATTTATTTCATTTAAGTCATGGAAACTATGATTATATAGTTATTCCATTCTGTCGTACTAATTCCACCACTATATTCATGGATTTAATGAATAGTCTTTATAGATTATCTTGACCATTTTGTGGTAGTATTTACAGACGATATTATAGTTTATACAAAGTGAAAGTAAGAGAATTAAGTTTACTTGAGAATTATACTAAATACCCTCAAGAAGAATAAAATGTATGAAAAATTTATGAAGTGTGAATTTTGGATAAAAAATGTTTCATATTTAAGTTATATAATCTTAAGAAAGGGTATATAAGTAGATCCACCAAAGACAGAGGATATTTAATGTTGGTCTAGACCAACTATAGAGATTGAGATCTGTTGTTTTCTTATATTATCTAGATATTATTGATGGTTTATAGAGAATTTATTAAAATATCTAATCCACTAACCATGTTAACTCAGACGGGAGTCAAGTTCCTATGGTTTGGATAATGTGAGGGAAATTTCAAGGAATTGAAAAGAATATTAGTTGGTACACTTGTGCTCACATTACCTTGTAGTGTAAAAGCATTTGTAGTCTATAGTGATGCACCATAAAAGTGATTAGGATTCATTCTCATGCAGAATGACATGGTTATATCTTATGCCTCAGGAAAATTGATGGTTCATGAGAAAAATTACCCAAATCATGATTTGGAGTTAACTATGGTAATTTTTACATTAAAGATATGGTGGAATTATATTTATAGAGAAATGTGAGATATATATACTAATTATAAGAGTTTAAAGTATATATTCACACAGAAAGAGTTGAACATACACTAGAGAATATGGTTGTATCTAATTAAATATGATAACTGATCAATAAATTACCACACTGGGAAAGTGAACAAGGTGGACGATGCTTTGAGTCAAAATGAAATGATATATTATCTATGATTTGGATAAAAAAGAACCAATATTTATGGATTTGTAAAGGATGGATCTATAAATCATTAAGGAAGGTGAGAAATCTTATCTTGCTCAATAAATTTTCATTCATCTATCCATGTGAGGATAAAATAGGCACATAAGGATTATGTGGAGCTTCAAAAGAAGGTGAGAAATATTCATGAGTTCATCATTTATTGTGATGGAATGATAAGGTTCATGAACTCTGTATATGTTCCATCCAAACAATATTTAAAGGATCTATTAGTGGAATCTCATAGTTCTTCATTATCTATTCATCTGGGAAGTAAAATTATGTATGAAAATTTGAAAGTTTATTTATAGTGGGATGGAATAGAGATAGATATTTTAGAGTTTTTACCTTAGTACTTGGTATGTTAGAAAGTTAATGCTAAGATAAAAAAGTATAAGGGGATGTTACAACCATTACTCTCACCCTAATGGAAATGGGAAAGTATCACCATTGATTTTTTTTGGAATCCAAAACAATATAAAGGGAATAATGCTATATGGATTGTAGTCGACCACTTTAAAAATTCATCACACTTCATCGCCACCAAAGGAGATTTATATATGGATAATATTTTCACAATATGCATTAAAGAAGTGGTAAGGTTTCATGTAGTACGACATTTAATTTTATCTGACTAGGATCAAAGGTTTACCTCAAAGTTATGACTGAGTCTTCAATAAGATATTGATAAAAGTTGAGTTCCATCAATGTGTATCATACTCAAACATATGGTTAGTTTTAGATAACAATTAAAACCCTAAAGTATATTTCAATATCTTTTTCTATGTATTTCCAAGGTGGTTGGGATCAATCCTTTTCTCTAGTCAAATTTTCATACAATAATATCTTTCAATGAAGAATTTATATGGATCATTATAAAGGCCTCTATGGAAAGAAGTGTATATCTCCAATGCAATGAGATAATTTTAGAGAAAGAAATATGTTGGGACCTGATCTAGCTAAATAAATAGTAGATAAGGTTAGAGCCATTCAATAACACATAAGGGTAGCATAAAGTTGGAAGATAAGTTTTGCTAATAATCATCAGTGTGATCTAGAATTTTAAGTCGATGATAAGGTGTTTTGAAGAATTTATCCATGGAAGAAGGTTTTTAGATTTAGAAAGATATAGAAAATAATCTCTAGGTTTATCATTCCCTTTGAATTTATTTATCACATCAGAATGGTAGCTTATTGATTGGTGATTCCATTGAAACTCTCTCAAGTCCATGATGTGCTCCATGCATCTCTCTGGAGGAAGTACATGCTTGATCCTTCACATGTACTAAACTTAGAGGTAATACTACTGAAACATGATATTTCTTATGAGGGGAAAACAATGGATGTTCTAGACCGTATAGTGAAAGTGAAATGAAACAAGCCCACTCACCTTGTTAATGTTTCATAGTGAAACCACCAGTTTGTGGAATCTACATAAGAACCTGGGGATGTAATGAGGTAGAAGTATCCTTAGTTTTTTGTACCAAAGTGATACAATTTGGAGGGTTAAATTCATTTTAAGTGGTTCAGAATGTAACCACCTAAGATTTTATGAAATATTTTTTTAATAAATTTAATTTCTTCGATAGCATCCGTTACACGCAACACTGAGTTTTTAATTAATCAGGATATATTAATAACATTATTATTTAAAAAATATTGTTATAACCTAGTTATTAAAATTGGAGGTATGGATATGAATAATTTTTTTTCAAATATTTTGTGTAATAATTTTATATAATGAAAGCATATTGATAAAAAACTAATTAAATTTTAGTAATATTTATATATTTTGAAAATACTATTTTCTAAAAAAAAATTATTTCTTTTTTGATAAATAATAAAAGTATTTTTTTGAAACATTTGGAAAATATTTTTGAATTGATAAAATTAATTCTTTAAATTTATGTATCAAAATTATTTTTGAGTGAATATTTGATAATTTTCTGAAAAGATTAATTTTTCAATGAATAATAAAAAATACGGATTTTTATTAAAAATTTCATTTTCAATTAAAGAATTTACAATATCCATTTTTTAATGTGGTTTTAAAAGTAATATTAGCTCAAATATATATTTATTAATCCAATATATTTTATTTTAATCAATTTCATATTTATTTTTGATATTAAAACTTTATATACTTATTAAAATTTTCTATTTGAAAAACCGCATTTTCATCACATCGACAGCTTAATTTTAAATTAAATATTTCCAATTATATGAATTTAATTTTTAAAAATTGATTCCAAATTTTGAGTCAAAATAATTAATATTGTAAAATTAGTTTAACTTAATTTTTGGTCAAAATAAATAGTAAAAATAATAAAAATTAATTTTTGTAGTTATGGCTAAAACGGGTTTACCAGGGGTTAAAATAAAAATACCAGGTGTAAAATGACCTATAAAATTGTCCAAATATCATTTTATGGACATATATATACCTTTTCTCATCTAAGTTTCAATAATGATCTATTTTTGAGCGTTGTGTCATGTGAATAACGTGGGCCCACTTTAATCTATTCAATAATTCCATGTGTTTCCTCTTCTGCATTTATAAAAGGACATCCACTCTCGTCTCCCCTTCACACTTAAAAAACCATTTTATTCAGAAAATAACAGTTGAAATCACTTCTTTAATTCCCTAACCACATCCTATAGGACTTATTTTTGTTATTAAATCCTCCTAATAAGGATTCAGGTATAAACCTAAAGGGGTTCTCTAAAGAAGAGGTAAATTTTTTAAACTTGTGTTTTTGTTTTAGTTATTATTACCATTGATTAAAATATTCCAAAAAAATGATTATATAATAATATTACTATATTCTATATAATATATGTTATTATTTTAATTAAGTAACCTATATCCATCTCATATTTCATCAAATGGGAAATACAATTATTGATCGTGTGTGCGCTGGACTACCACATCGCAAACCGATGTAATTATTTTTCTATTACCACTTCTCATGGATAGATATAATAAAAAAATTAAAATATTTATATGATATTTAATAAATTATTATAATTTTTATTTATAATACCACATATAAATTCTTACTTTCCATTATTTGGGAAAACGATAGCATCGCTCGTATGTACGACAAACCGCCTTGTGAAGTGATGTGATTCGTGCTTCTCTTATGCTTTACATGAAAAGTAATAAGGATAGGTTTAATTAAAATATGTGTTATATATTACATAAAAATAATTCTGAAAAGGTAATATATTATTTACTTTTCTTTTGTTTTATCCATCAAGAAAATGGAAAAAGTATTCATTCGTACATTCGGACTACCATATCCATGAACAGTGTAATTCATTTTGTATCTCTAATTTTAATTGATTAACATAAATAAATATATAATAAATATATTTATTATTTATGTTGTGGTAAAAATTCAGTATATTTTGGAACCATGATCAAAGTAAATGGATTGAGAATACTAAACAAAAACATACATGTAAAACGAAACAATTATTACCCGGAACGTGATTTGAATAAGGAATTGTTAATAATCAAGTAATGAAAGGTCATAAGTAAATCATATTTGGTATGAAACATATTATTATAGTTATTTAATATATTTCAAATAAAATTATATTTATTAAATAATATGTTCAAATGTGTACTAAGGAATCCGATACTTAAGGTAATAGATTTTTGTCTGAATTTTCCTTTTTTGAGACATATGTTATGTTATGGAACTAACTTATTTTAAAAGTTGTATATAATACCCCTTTGAAATGTTATATCATGAATATAATTCTATTAATGATATTTAAATTTTCATTTTATGTTATTCTTCACAGGGATTACTTTTCAAAAGATACCAATGAGGTAAAAGTTAAATGTTAAAATCTCATTATTTAATGGAATTGTTTATGACATGATTACAGTGATGGGATATTATGACATACCTCCTAATAAACTCATGTATTTTCTTATTTTCTAGTTATTTTCGGAAAATAAATGTTTTCCTTTCATTTTACTCTCATAAATTATTAATGATACAAAAGATTTTTTTAAAGAAAAATCACCTTTATTTCTCGTTTCGATCGAGAAAACCCTTTTTATTCCATTTACATGATTTTTAAAAATGTTATAAGGAATGTTTTTACAATTATAAAATTATTTTTAAAAACATTTTACCCTTATTTTAATTTTTACAAAATGGTTTAAAATAAATCTTCTTGTTTTTTTTTTCAAACATGGTGATTTTGAATTTTACCTAAAATGTGAAAGGAATATTTGTTTTTAAATATGTAAGACATGAAAAAAAATTTATTCCGACATGAAATATTAATTATTTAAAGATTATTTTATGAGTTTATAAAGTTATTTTTTAAATGTTGTATGAATATTTAGTTTTTAAAAGTGATTTTTAAAGTGGAAAGGATATTTTTCTCAATAAATGTTCCATGTGATATTTAGAAATTAATTTCCATTTAAGATGAAATACTTTGATTTTATTTATTATTTACTAGGGATGTGATCCAAAGATACCATTTTTTTCTATCTCTTAATGGATTATGTTTATGATGAAAATATTTTTATGAAACCCATTTCTCTTCCATGGTTTATACCATGTTAAAATTATTATAAAACCGCTTCTTTTTCCATAGGTTTTGCTATGATGAAATAATTAAATGACTATGAATCCTATTTATTTTCCATAAGTTATTCTATAATGAAGCCTTTTATTTTCATGTAATATGATATAATGAATGTTTAAGGATCTTATTGATCATGTATTTATGATTTTTATTATGTGATGGGTGGGACCTATATCTCCCTCCAATACATTGGGTAAAGATTGACATCTCCTGAGATAAATAGGACTGTAATGAGGAGTGAACCCATTTTAGTAAGGGAATTTGTATATTATGATAGTATTTGGAGTGAAATTTAACTACTGTAATAGTTTACAGAGTGAACATATTCCACTATGATAGTTTTGGAAATGATCCTTTCCTAATAAGGAAATGATTTTCTATGATTATGTGTATGAAAAAAATATTTTTCTTATGCCAATGTTATGTTTTCATGGCCCATGTTCTTTTATTCCATTATTATTACATTCTTATGAACTACCAAGATTAATTCCATGACTCAATTTTATGATATATTATATGTAGGGTATTATTTTATTATGTTAGTCTCATGTTCTCATACCCTTATTCTCATGATATATTGATATCTCCCATGTTTAACCTTACTAAGCATCTGATCTCACTCTTTTTATTTTTCTTTCCCAAGTTATGAAGAAGGGTATTATGTTAGATACTCAAAAGAAGGTTGATAGATATAAAGAACTTATTAGGAAATGATATAGCTCAATTATGAACTAGTTGTTTATGTATTCGAGTTTTCTAAGGCATTAGACCTAAACCATTATGGAATGGATCATTATGTTATGTAATGAATATTCATCTATTAAGATGTAATATCTAGGCCAAAAACATATGGTTCACAATAGTTGGTATCAGATCGAGTTTTAGTTAAACCTTGGGAAACTAGGATGAGAAAAATTTTGTGAGAACCATAATGTCAACTCTAAGTATAGGAAAATATACTGTGATTATAGTGAAGGCTAGAGTGAGTGGTTTCAAAGAAATTACATCCCTATCTGGATACTACATGTTAATGCAGCTCTAGAATATTTATACCTATCGGTAATAACCTAGAAAATAGTGTGTTGATATGGACTCAATTGTCACTTAGTGCATGAAAATGGGCCTTTCTGCACACCTGGTTTGACACTCCTAAGGGATATGTTTTTGAAATTAAAAAACTCTTTAGAAACCATCATGAAGGATTTGAATGATGAACATCAATGAACTAGGTTAGTTAAAAGTTTTCACAGATTTTAATAAGGTTTCATGATTTAGACATCTTCTAAGAGATTTTTCATTATTATGTGGTCTTCCATTATGATTATTATTACTCAGTTGATGATTTTGGGTTTTAGTTAATGGTTGGAACCCGAAGAAACCATGTTAATACTGAGTATGATAGGAAATGAAATGATTATACTCTTGAGAAACCAAATTTAATGGGATATGGAATGAAAAATATCATTTATATGCTCACACAACTTTATAAATCTATGAATTATGATGAACTTAAAAATTTGAAAAGGATGGAACAATGTTTTATTTAGTCATTCATATGGAAATTTCCACCTTCTTTTAGTGGTTCTACAGATCCACTAGTCACTAAGTAATGGATTAATACCAATAAAAATATATTTTCCATTATCTAGTGTTTTGAGAATGAAAAATTCATTTGGATACCTATCATTTTGAAGGAGAAAATGATCAATGGTGTAATGTTATCAATAATACAAGTCAACATGATGAAATTGACTCCATGTAAATGGGATGCATTTTATAACTTATTTTTCAATAATTACTTTCCCTTTACTCTTCAAAAGAAAATTTAGAAGGAATTACTTCATTTAAATAAAAATTATTATGAATCATTTGGTATATATGAGGAAAATTCTACAAGACTTATGAGGTGCACGTTTTGGTATAATCCTAATACCTGAAATTTAGGTTTATTGATTATTTAGTGGATTAAAACCAAGTCTCTGGAGGGTGTTTGTCATAAGGGATTTTATTATATATAAGTAAATCATTCATTTTTTCATCAATGTATAAATAGAGATTAGTATTACCCATCAATAGCATGGGTTTGATAAGAAAATAAAGATGTAATTTAATAGAAACTCTAAAAACCATGAAGAAAATAAGTTCATCTATCCTTTATACTCAAAGTGTAGAAGGAAACAAGGATAAAATTTTCTTAAGGGGATTAGAAAATATTTTAAGTGTGTCAAGGATGGTCATAAAGAAATTGATCCCTAAAGTGATGTGAAGAAGTTAGATAATGATACAAATAGAGAGATAGATCCACAGAATAAACCAACCACAATCAAATGTTTCAAATTCAAGGAGTATGGGAATTATGCTAACTAGTACCCAAATCTAAAGGTTAATTTGGATAATCAATTCCATCAACCTCTTAAGATGAGAGACTAAGATAATTCTCATCCGATCACTATTTCAGATGAAGGGTATGATAATGACATGGTGAAAGGTACACTTACCATCCACTCTATAACTTATAGTATTTTATTTGATTACAGTTCTAACCAATATTTTAAATATAAAGAATTTTATAAGGGTATAAAAATGTAACCATAATGACTAGATGTTGAATTAGAAGTGAAAACCCCTAATGGTATAATGATCACATCACAAGTCTATGATAATTATCAAGTTCAATTTCTTGGGAATGTTATTCCTACAAATCTTGTTATTCTCCCTATTATTGAATTTGATGTTATCTTAGGCATTTATTATATTTCTAAACATAAATCCCAAATCAATTTATGAGGAATGGAATATACTTTTGATATTCCAAACCAACTTATGATTGTATTTCAGTGGGATTATAAATATGAAATTCTGATGGAAATTAGATCCATTGCATGGTTTTTAATTATTATAGGGATGGTTATATTAGATGGTTTTAGAGAAACTCAACATCAATGATATGCATATTGTATGTGACTTGGTTTATGTTTTTCTAGAAGAGTTTCACTATCTTCCCCCGAAACGTGAAGTTAACTTCTCATTTGAACTCATACTTGGTGCCACACATATTTCAAAGACTTCTTATAGAATTTCGTCTATTGAGTTGTTAGAATTGAAGAAGAAACTCCAAGATAACCATGAAATGGGATTTATTTGGCCAAGTGTGTCAACTTATGGTGAACCAATTCCATTTATTTAAAAGAAATATGGATCTATGTGACTTTGTATTGATTATAAAGAGATGAAAAAGATCGAGAGAAAGAACATGTATCCTCTACCTTGTATTTATGACTAGTTTGATCAGCTTTGTGGAGCTCAATACTTTTCAAAGATTGACATTTTTTCTAGATATCATCAATTGACGGTCAAGAAGAAGTGTATAACCAAGAAAACATTACATACAAGGAACTTACACTATGATTATATAGTGATTCCATTTGGTCTTACTAATTCCACTACTATCTTCATGGATTTAATGAATAAAGTTTTAAGAGATTATCTTAGTCAGTTTTAGGTAGTATGTATAGAAGATATTATCATTTATTCAAAGATAAAGGTAGATCTTTAGGATCACTTTATAATTGTACTAAATACCTAAGGAAATATAAACTGTATGAAAATTTTATAAAATGTTAATTTCGACTACAATAGGTTTCATTTGTGGGTTTTATATTTTCAAGAGAGGGTATATCGGTAGATCAATCAAAGGAGGCTATTAAAAATTGTCCCAGACCAATCATAGTGACTGAGATATGTAGTTTTATTTTTTTAGATGGATATTATTGATGGTTTGTGGAGAATTTATCAGGAATATATAATCCAACCACCAAGTTAACAAGGAAGGGATCCAAGTTCCTTTGGACATATGAATGTGAGGGATATTTCGTGGAACTGAAGAGAAGATTAGCTAGTAGACCTATGGTTACATTAACCTTTAGTGGATAATGGTTTTTAATCTATATTGATGAATTCAATAAGGTATTAGGATGCGTTTTCATGTAGAATTACATGGCTATATCTTATTATTCAAAATAATTGAAGGTTCATTCTCAAAATTACTAAACTCTTGATTTGAGTTAGCTGTGGTAATTTTTGTGTTAAATATATGTAGGAATTATATTTATGGAGATAGGTGTGATATATATACTATTAAAAAGAGTTTAAACTATATATTATCATAGAAATAGTTGAACATGAGTGAGATAAGATGGTTGGATATGATTAAAGATTATGATTTCATAATATATTCCCACCTTGGGAAAGAAAACATGGTGGACAATGCTTTGAGTCGAAAGTATCACAATAAGTTATCTGTGATGAAGATAAAAAAGGATCCAATATTTATAGATTTGTAAAGTATGGATCGAGAAATCAAGAAGGGAGGGTGAAAATCTTATATTTCTCAAATAAGTGTTCAACCATCTATCCATGTGAGGACAGAAGAGTCATAAAAGGAAGATGTGGAGCTTCAAAAGAATATGAGAAATGTTCCTGAGTTAAAATATTATTGTGATGGAATGATAAGGTTCCTGAACTATGTATCTATTCCATCCATAGCATATTCGAGGAATGATCTGTTAGAGGAAGCTTATAGTTCTTCATTCTCTACTCATCTAGAAAGTACAAAGATGTATAGAGATTTGAACGAGTATTTTTGGTGGGAAATAATGAAGATAGATATTGTAGAGCTTGTATCTTGGTTGTTGGTATATCAAGAAATTTAAGTCTAAGAGACAATAATATAAGGATATTTTACAATTATTTCCTATACTAGAATAGAAATAGAAAAACATCACCTTGGATTTTGTAATTGGGCCCCCAAAAAACATCTAACGAGTATAATTCTATATGGGTTGTAGTTGATCTCTTTAAAAATTTAGAACACTTAATCAATATCTGATAAGATTTCCATCTAGATTATCTTTCTAGAATATTAATTAAATAATTGTTAAGGATTCATGGAGTACCACATTTAATTGTATCTGATTGGAATCCTAGGTTTTCCTTGAAGTGATAGTGATTCCTTCAACAATATATTGATGTGGAGTTTAGTTTAAACACTATATATCATCCCCAGATAGATGGAAAGTCTAATATAACAATTCAGACCCTAAAGGACATACTAAGATCTTGTTCTATGGATTTTAAAGGTGGTTTGGATAAACACCTTCATCCAGTCAAGTTTTCATACAACTATTACTTTCAATCAGGAATTAAGATAGATCTTTATGAATTTATATATGGAAATAAGTATATAAATCCAATATAATGGGATGAATTTTTAGAAAGAAATATATTGGGACCTTTTCTAGTTAAATAAATGGTATAGAAGTTTAGAGCAATTCAAAAACATATAAGGGAAGTAAAAATTCAGAAAAAAAAGTTATTCTGATAATAACTGGCTTGATATGGAATTGAAGTTGATGAAAGTGAATTTATAATAATTTATCTATGTAATATGGTTATAATATTCTTGAATAAAGGGAAACTAATATCAAGATATATCAGTACCATTGAAATTATTAATCTTATAGGGATGATATCTTATCGATTGAAACTTCCACTGATCCTTCACATGTACCAAACTCAGAGGTTATAACACAAGAGCATGATATTTTATATGAGGAACAAATGATGGAGATACTAGATTGTATATATAAAGTTATATTAATTAATACCACTCACCTTGTTAAAGTTTCATGGTGAAACTATCAGTTTGAGGAAGCTATGTGGGAACCTAACGATGTAAAGAGGCGAAGTATCCTCATTTTTTTGTACCAAAGAGATAGAATTTCAATTGGGAAATTAATTTTGAGTGGGGTAAAAAGTAACACCCTGATATTTTATGAAAAATATTTTTTTCATATAAATTTAATTTTTTGATTTCTTGCATTACACGTAACACTAAATTTTTGAAAAACCCTGATATATTATTATTATTATTATTTAAACAAGGCCTTTATAACCTAGATATTAAATTTAGTGGTATGAATATGAATAATAATTTTTTAAATATTAATTATATTGGTTTTATATAGATAAAACATATTGATACAAAAGTACTAAATTTTTAGTAATGTATTTATATGTTTTGTAAATACTATTTTCTCAAAAAAAGTTTCTATTACATTTTTTGATAAAATAATAAAAGTAATGTTTTCAACTTTTATAAAATTTATTTGAAAAAAAAACTTCATTTTTGAAATCTAAGTGTTAAAATTATCTTTGAGTGATTTTTTTATAATTTTATGAATATATTAATTTTTTGATAAATAGTAAAAAAACACGGATTTTTATTAAAAACATTCTTTTTTAAAGAATTTACAAGCTATATTTTATATTAATATGTTTTTAGAAGTAAAATTAGTTTTATTATATATTTATTAATACAATATTTATTATTTTAATCAACTACATATTGAATTTGTATGTTGAAACTTTCTATAATTTTGAAAAATTTCTCTTTGGAAAACCACGTTTTCATCATGTATGCAGGCATAATTTTAAATTAAAATTTTACAATTATGTGAATGGAATTTAGAAAATTTGATTCTATATTTTAAATAATAATAATAATTAATATTATATAATATGGTCAACCTATTTTTTTTTCAAAATTAATAGTAAAATAGTTAAAATTAATTACCGTGGTTAAGGTTAAAACAGGCTTACTGGGGGGATTAAACTAAAAAGATAAGGTGTAGAATGATATATAAACTTGTAAAACTCACATTTTATGGACATATATAGAACTTATATCATCTAAGTTTTTATAATGATCCATTTTTTATCCTTGTATCATGTGAAAACTGGGTACACTTTATTCTTTTCAAATATTCCACGCGTGTCCTCTCCCTCACTTATAAAAGGCCGCCCCCTCTCATCTCCTCTTCACACATCCAAAAAAAATTGGTTCAGAATATACCTAAAAAAATAAATAAATTAATTCCCTATCCACATCATATATTCCTTATTTTTATTGTCAAACCCTATTAATAAGGCTTTAGGTATAAACCTAAAGGGGTTCTCTAAAGAATAGGTAAAATTCTTAAACTTGTGTTTTTTGTTTTATTTGTTCTTCCACATCCTTAAAATTTTATCCAAATATAATGATATAATAACACAATTATATCCCATATAATAAGATTATATTATGTTAATTACATAACCTATATCCATATCCTATTCTATCAAATGGGAAACAAAACTGTCGATCGCCTGTACGGTGGCCTACCACCTCGTGAACTGATGTAATTAGTTTTCCTTTACCACATCTCATGATTGGATATAATGATGAATTTAAGATATATATATATATTATTTATGAAATTATTATACTTATATAATTATAATATCACATATACCTTATTACTTTCCATTATGTGGAAATATGATAAACTCGCTCGTGTGTACGATAGACAACCGCCTCATGAAGTGATGTGATTCATTGTTCACTTACACTTTATATGGAGAGTAATAAGGATAGTTTTAATGAAAATATGTTATATATATGAAATAAAAATTATTCCATATGTTAAATATATTATTTACCTCTCTTTCATTTCATTCATTGGGAAAATGGAAACAACATTCATACATACGTACAACCTACCATCTATATCAATGGTGTGATTCATTTTCAATCTATAACTTTATTGGAATACCCTAAATACATATATAATTAATATATGTGATATTTATATAATGTTTAAAATTATTTAGATGATGGAACCATTATTAATGTAAAATTACCAAGAATACCAAATAAAAATATACATGAAAAATGAAACACTTATTACCTAAAACATGATTTTAACTAAGAATTGTAAATAAATGAGTAATAAAATATCATAAGTAAATAATATATGGTATGATAAATATGAGTATGTTTAATTAATATATTTATAATAAAATTATATTTATCATACATGAGGTTCAATTAGGTATGAAGGAAGTCGAGACTTAAGGTAAAATATTTTTGTCTCAATTAGCCTTCCGTGAGACATATATTATGTTATGAACAACTTAGCATGAAGAGGTGTATATAATTAAAATTTGAAAAATTATATCATGAATATACTTATGTTCATTATATTTAAATTTTTGTTTAATGTTATTTTTCAGGGTACTTATGATTCAGAAGATACTAAAGTGGTAAAGGTTTAATGTTACAATCTCATTATTTAATGAGATTATTTATCATATGATTCCAATGATGAGATATTATGATCTAACTCTCAATAAAATCATTTATTTTATTATACTATATTTATTTATGTAAAATAAATATTTTTAGTTCATGTCCATCTCTTAAATGTTTAAAGATACCAAGAAAATATATATTTTTTAAAAATATTTTTATTTCTCTCTTTTGTCTAAAACATGTTTTCTTTCATATTCATCATTTCTAAAAAAAATTAAATAGAATTTTTACTAATATAAAATTATTGAAAAAAAAATTACCCTTGTATGAATTCTTAAATTTTTTTTAAAAGGAACATTCTTATCCTTTTCCAAATGAGGTGCTTTCGACTTTTACCAAAATGTGAAACGAAACTTTGTTTTTAAACATGTACGACATGAATAGAATTTTACAATGTCATGACCAATAAACAATTTAATGATTAATTTATAACTTTCAAAATTTATTTTAAAATAAATGTATTTTGAAATTTTTTATTTTTTATTTTTTATTTTTGGAAAATTATTTTTAAAGTGGAAAGTCTATTTTCCTCAAGAAATGTTCCAAATGATTTTTTAAAATAATTTTCCATCTAAGATGAAATAGTTTGATGTTACTTATTATTGTATAGGGATATGATCCAAGGATACCATTATCATTATTTATCAAAATAGTTTATTTTTATGATTATAATATGTTTATGAATCTTTTTTCTCTTCAATGGGTTATACCATGATAAAATGCTTATGAAATATGCTTCTTTTTCCATGGGTAATTCTTAAATGAAATGATTTTGAAACCTATTTCTTTTCCATAAGTTATGATATGATTAAATGTTTATGAAAACCATTTATTTTCATGGGTTATGATATGATAAATGTTTTATGATCATGTGGAACATGTATATATGATTTTCATTATATAATGGGTGGGAACTATATCTCGATCCAATGCATTGGGTAAAGATTGATATCTCATGAGATAAAGACGACTAAAATGAGGAGTGAACCCAGTTTAGTAATGTAATTGTTCCAATATGATAGTCTTGAGAGTGAACCTTGACTACTATTATGGTTTTGGGAGTGAACCTATTCCACTATGATAGATTTTATAAAGAGACTTAACTACTACATAAATTATTTTATACAATTATGTGTATTCCACAAATCTATCTCTTATGCCAATATTATGTTCCCATGGCTCATGTTATTTGATTAAATTATGATTCAGTACTTATTAAAACCAAATATTTATTCCATGATTCAATTTTATGATCTAGGATATACTGGGTATGGCTTTCAAATGTAATTCTCATGTTCTCTTACCCTTATACTCATGATATATTGATATCTTCATTGTTTACCCTTACTGGGCATCTGAGATCACTCTTTTTAATGTTTCATTTTTCTGGTTATGAATAAGGGTATTATGTATGATATTTATAATAAGGGTTATAATTATGAATAACTTAGAAGGAGATGATATAGCTCACTTATTAACTAGTTATTTATGAATCTAAGTTTCCAAAGGCACTATACCTAAATGATTCTGGTGTGGGTAATTATTTTATGTAACAAATATTTATATATTAAGATTTAATATCTATGTATTAAAAGTATGGATCATGATATATTATATACCTACATTCAATTTAGGTAAATTAGTAATGATGGAATAAGTGTTTTCACAAGGTTTGGTCTCAATGTTAGCCTACTTCTTATTACAACTGACTATTATCTTGGGCTATTAATTTTGTCACTATGAATGTTATTATCAATAAAAGTATATTGTGTGTTGTTTTTATTTTACATAACTAAAACCATATTATAGAGATTTCAGATCACTATATTACACAAGTGATCAAGTACAGTATCTTACCACACTCCTTCAAGCTGGAATACCACCAGCTATTCCATATTTTCCTCCTCCTCTCAAAGTAGATCAATATGATGAACAAGGATATATTTTCACACAAAACAAAGATCTATATCCTAAAATAAGTGTTAATTATATTTTTTTAAATTATTTAAACAAAACACATGCAACTTGATCTCTGAATCTTTATAACCTCAAGTGATTCTGAATCTGTTAGCTAAATACTCAACTCAAATCTTTTTCTCTTAAACTTAGCACTATATACTCGGTCAAATATATATATCATAGCTCAACCAACTTCAAATTTAGGGACACATTTTTATTATTTATTCTTCCTCAAATATATTTTTTCAGTAGAAAATAGTCGGCCCACTAAACTTTCTATTATTTTTCTTCGATACCTAGAAATTTCATATTCACATCATTGTATCAGATCTCATCTTCTTCACTATAGGTTGAAAAAACTTCTTTTTATTCCACTTATTTTTTCTGAATTTAATAATTACACAATATATCAGATAAAACATAGTAAAAAAACACTCAGAAGCTACAAAAACCTAATATTTTAAAAATAAAACTTTGTTTGATAACATATACGACATGAAACACCAGCATAAAGGAACTGTGAAATATTATTATTTAAATATAACCGTTATAACATAACAAGTAAATTATAAGGTATGAATGGGATTAAATAATTTATTATTATATATATAAATATCTTAATCCATATAAATGTATTAATAAATTCTTAAGAAATAAGCACTCAATTTTTAATGAAGACATTTTATACTTCAATAAATACTTTTTCTTCAAAAATGTTTTATTGATTTTTTTTGCGTAAATATTAAAATTATTTTTTGAAAATCATAGAAAATGAATTTTATTATATTTTTAAATTTTTTTAAATTATAATACCAAAATTAACATAGGGTTGAAGTCTAGGATATTTCTGAAATGATTGGTTTTTTAGTGAATAATGAAAATTATAAAATTTTCAAATATTGTCATTTATTTCCATTAAATCAAGAAATTTCAAAGTAACATTATATTTTTTTATTATGTTTTAAAGTTATATATGAAAAATTTAGTTTATTATAATCTAATTAATTTCATTTTAATTAGAAATTTTCCTGATTTTGTCATAAGTTTTTTTTAAAACACGGTTTTCTGCAAAACGTTTTTAAGTGCATAAAGTTTATCCATTTTAATTAATAAAAATAATAAATATTAAGATAAGTTTTATATTAATTTTATAGATTATATACGTATTTATATTAATTTAAATTAATATAATTATTATTTATATTCATAGAGTTGATGTAAGATCATTTATTTCTTTAAAAACATTTCCCTAAAAAATGACTTTTCATCATTTTTTTTGTGGACTTAATTTTAAATTAAATTCTATCACTTATTAAAATTTAATTTTTTAAAATGGATTATATATTTATAATAAAAATAATTAATATTATTCAATACTTTTGATTTAATTTTTGGTGATATAGGATAGTAAAAATGGTAACAATTTATTATGATGGTTAAGGTTAAAATAAGGTTTTGCGTGTTACATGTGTTTCTGTTAAAATTATTTTTTCGCACACATAGATTTTTTATGTTATAAATTTTATTTAATATTTATAATAATTGGGTATAAATTATCTAATAACTCTCATTTTATTTTTAGGCTTAAATTATAAATTACCAAGGTAAAAAGTAGTTACCGTGGTGAAAACTAAAATGGTAAAAGTGAGTGACCATAAAGGTAAAAAGAATAAAAAGTTTAGTACATGATTATTTTTTAATTTTTGAGGTTTTTATTGACCTTATATTCCCTAAAATACATCATTTATCAATTTTTTTTGGAATTTTTCTTGAAAGTTATTTCTCATTGTTAAATAGTTTTTGTGTATTTAAAAAAATGCTACTCCTCACTTATAAATGGGCACCTCCTCTCATATTTTATCCAAAATTAAAAAGCCTTTTGGTTCAACCATTACATAAAAGAATAAATTATGTATTACTATTACTATTTTTATAGACCTTGTTTTATTAGAAAACCCTCCTTAGAAGGATTTTGGTGTAAACCTAAAGAGGTTGTCTAAAGAAGAGATATTGTTTTTAACTGGGTGTTTTGTTTTATTTCTTCTTCAACCTCCTTAAAATATTATACAAACATGATAATAAAATAAAATAAGTATATCCTAAATACTTATATGTTATTATGTTAATATTATATCCTATATCCATATCCTCTTCCATTAATTGGGAAACAAAACAATCATTCTTGTGTACGGTGGACTACCGCCTCGTGAACTGATGTAATTTGTTTTCCATCATCATCTCTCACTATTATTTATGATGATGAATTTAATATATATAAATAAATATATATATGAAATTAATGACATATTTTTCATTTTATAAAAGTAATATATCATATATTTTCTTGCCTTTATATTCCCTAAAAAATGATAACATTGTTCTTGTGTACGTGTGGACAACCACATCCATAAAGCCTTGAGATTCTTTTTGCATCACCGCATCACATGGATGATATATAAAAGTGTATTTCAAAAAAATATATATAGTATTTATGATATAATTATTATTTTATAAAGATAAAACAGTACTTACCTTTTTCCATCATGGTCATTGAAAAATGGAAAAGTTACTAATGCGTGAGTACGACTTACCATCTCCATGATTGTTATGTAGTTAATTTTTCATAACCATATTTCATAATTTTTTTAAAATTATAATTTATGCATGAAAATTATAATCAATTCTAGATTATTATTCTAGATATGATGGAACAATTAATTATTTTAGCATAGTCAACCTACCGAAGTCATTTTGGACATATGAACCAAATATCGTCAAAACGTTCGACGTGAATTTAATTGATTAAATAAATACATATAACATGGTAATAAAAAAATTAATAAAAAACTTAAAAATGGTTCTTAATTATGTAAAAAATTAATATAGGTTAAATATTCAGGAAGATAAAGTACGTACATGATGAGTCCAACATGAGGTACTGGATTTTTTCTCAATTTCCCTTCATTGAGGCATATTTTAATGTTAGGAAACTAATTTATTTTATATGGTGTATATAAATAACTTTTTAATTTTATATTATGAATCATTCATAATTCATGGTAATTTATTTTAAAATTCATTTTACTTCATCCAATGGGATTTTATTTGAAAGTTAGCAAAGTATTAATGAATTTATGTTACAATCTCCTTTCTTTTTGAGATTATTTATGTTCAAAGTTTCTTCGAGGGAAATAATATAACATTATTTTATTGAACCAAATCTATTTTATTATACTCTCTATACTGGAAATATTTCCTATAACAATGTTTCAAAACCGTTGGTATAGGCTAGAGAACCGTTGGTATAGACTATACGAAGTGTTTCCCAAACCATTGGGTATATGGTTGTTGGGAATGGACTATACCAATGATTTTCAGTGAACCTTTGTTATAGGTTTAATAATTTTTTTTTACCCAATGTTTCACTTAGAAACGTTAGTATAAACCAACCTAGTTCCCAAACTTGCAACACCCCCACCCTGCCCACAAAACTTGTAACAACCAGTAGAACCTGCTCAAATAGCCACCATAAGCCACACCATCACCCCAACTTGGTCAATTACCCATAATAAAACATCACCAAACAATATAAAAATAATGATAACACAAGAAACCAATTAACTCATTCAACAAGTGATAAAACACATTCAAAACATCACATATATTCATCCAGAAATAATCATTAAACATCAAATGTCATAAATATCAGTAAAAAATGTAAAGAATCAATATTTCCCTCATCACCATCACTAATATCACCGTCATCCTTGTCATAATCCTTGAACTCATCCTCTACCTCATCCTCTTCCTCATCCTCAACTCTAATCCTCACCCTTATCCTCGCCATCAGCCTCACCATCAGCCTCACCATCATCTATTCCAACATCCTTGCAATCGCCATCTCTAGTAACGTCATCGTCCTAACCACCACTAGGACCAATGACCGATGTACTATATAACGTATTCATCATTGAAATATATTCATCACAATCCATGATGGCATGTGGTGAAAGTGATGGACATAATAATTCCATAAATTTCATAAATTCATCATTGGCCCTTTGACTCTGTTCTCACTCTTGTATGACTATTTTTGTCCTTTTCTACCTAGGTCTAAGACTATGTTCCTTGTGCATTAGATTTTCCCAACTCAGTGCTACCAGAACTGGAACTTGAAGTGGTCCAATATCTAGTTAGGACAGTACTCTTCCCTAGTCGACTGTATACTCTGCCATGCTACTCATCTAAAAAAACCCAATGTAAGTGATTGTTTGATCCAAAGTTTTTAGTTTCCTTCTCATCATGGGAATCCAAATAACACTATCAAAAATATAAATTGAATATTTAGTTACAAAATAGATATTAAAATTTTAAATCAATAAATTAAAACTCACATTTTTCTTCTATTTCTGCTTGTTTACCATGCTTGCACCTTTCTAAATTTTTACTTGAGAAAAACAATTTTTCTTGGGGCACACGTACTTCAATATTCAAATCCTCCATATCAAATTACATTGAATGAATAAAAACATAATTGAAAATAAATTATTAATAATTAATTTCATAACTAAAATCAAATGGATATACTCAGAATAATATGGTAGAACATGATCACTTAATTAGACATAAAAATATCTTTTTAACACAAAATAATGAATTTAATAAAAGGCCCTATAACTAAGACTCATAAAAAATATATCATATTTTCATTACTATTTCATATTTATACATAGTAACCATCCCTACCTTATTTACTATTTGAATGTATAATTTCGATGTATCTTTATCAACAATGGGCATCAATACATGAGAATATAAAATAGTGTCATGGCATCACTTCATGATAAAAACATATAATCAAGAATAAATAATATATAGTGGGATAATAAAGGTTTAGCTAAACATGTTAACTTTCCATATATGTGCCCAAAATTCTAGATTTCCTTACTCATATCTATTTCTAGAGTATATCCCATTTCACTTGGGAATTCATATAATGTTGGAAACACAAATTCAATATTTAATAAACTATGGCATTATAAGGAAACAATGCTTATCTTACATTTTCCATTTCCATTATAGTTTCCCCCTTCCATTCATTTTCAGAATACTTACATTTTCTTATGGGTAACCACATATTGTAAAATTAGGGAGTCAAAATCACCCAATTAATAAAACAAAAAGACATACTATTAATTAAAACAATATATATGTAAATTTTAAAGAATAAGGAATGAAATAAAATAAGAATGACATGATAAAAATATACAGTATTGAATTTAAACGGAAGAATCACATTCACATTCCACTGGATGAATCCACTAACTAACTATTATGTAATGTATAGGTATAGTGAGAGATAGAGAGAGAGAGGTGTTTACACAACCCATAACTATTGAGGATAAGTGTTTGAACTGCTCAAAGGCACTCATAATGTTTCTATAGTCATCCAAACTTCTAGAGGAATGTAGAAATAAAAATGGATATAAAGGAATATTGAATTTAAGAATTCAATTTCATGAATTTCATCAACCTACAACCCACACAACAAGTAGGAGGTGAGGGGATACCATTTCATAGAAAAACATTCACTTTACCATTATTTATAGATTAAAATAAAATTTTATATCTTAATACCATGTTGTGGAACAATTCAAAAAGAAACTAGAAACTTTTATACAAAGATGGTTACCTTTAGTAGCATGAAGCATCCTAGAAAACAAATGAATCATAAATTAATAAGAAGATAAAAAATTAATAAATTCCTCTTTGCATGATACTACTGATCCATCATATTAGAGTTATGATTCTCCCTTTTTAAGGTATCATATTACTTTTATTTGATCATATTGGATACTATTTTCAAAAAATATTGGTACCACATTGAAATAATGAACTCTTATTGTGAGTATGAACTTTATATTCTTAATAATATTTATTTTATTTTCTAGACATGGATACTACCACTAGATTTTGCATATTAATATATGTAATCCATATTTATTTCAATAAGAATTTCTAGATTCATTATTCCTTTCATTACATTTAACAGATTCTCTAATTTTTTGTATTTATAGATTCTATAATTTTTTGTATTTCCAAATTATACACTTTTATATATTTCATTTAATCTTCAATATATTTCTTGAGAGAGATCAAATAAAATTTTAGCACCTTTTATTTATCCATTTTTTCTTCCATTTTATGAGAAATTTCTCCTAATAAATTACTTTTCTCCTTCATCTTGATATTTATCCTTTCAATGGATTATTTCAAGGAGAAATATTCTTGATCCAGAATTTTATTCTATTGAAATAATTTTAATATAAAAAACCATTCTTTTATTTTAATTTTTTGATTTCAAACATTTTTTCTTAAGGATTGAAGCTCCTCTTGGTTGTTGCATAAACATTCTCCAGATTGAAAACTTGATGTTGTTCTTACATATTCTTCTTCAATAATCTTATCATCTCTTTTAATCACTAAGGTAGAATATGAAATCTTAAACTTGAAAGAAATGACCAAATGAGTGTTAGTTTTAAATGTATCAAGAATATAAAATTTATTCACCTCTTTTGAATTACCAATTTTCATTACACACCTTATTATTATTATTTTTATTCATTTTTCATGTAGACAGAATATATTTTTCTTTGAAAGATTTACATTCACCATTTATTAAAGTAATAAAATTATCTTATTCAATAATTATAGTAGGAGTCATGTCATGTTACTTTAAAATGGAATCTCTATAGATATATGTTAATGTATCCCATTTATCTAAAGTCATAGAAAAATAAGTAGAATTATTAAATACCTTTTCAGTTAAAACACCAACCAAAATTTTCATGGAATCTTCATTATAAAACCCATGTCTATGATTTTTGAGATCAAAATCGGGATGAATACACTATATAAAACCATCTATACAAGTTTTTAGATAACCAATATTCTATAATTTACAATCTTCAAATTTAGAACCATAAAAAATAGGAGGCTTAAAATCAAAATCCACATGTGCCATAATATTAATAAATAGATTTGATAGATTGTAATCCAAGTAAGAACATTTGGGGTATGATGAAATATTTGGTAACACATTCCAAAAACACATTCTAAGTAGATAAAAACTCTATGAGGTGTTTGTGTGTGTGCGTGTTGGAGGGGATGGGGGTGTGGAAGCAAGTTGTTTGCAGATTTTTTTTTCAATTAGTGCCCTATGATAGATATTATTCCTATGTTATAAAGAAATATGATTTAATCTATAAAACATTAAACTCATGTATAATTGAAGATATTTTATTTCTATAATTTAGTTAAATAGGAAAATTATAAATGAGTGTCGTACCTACTTCACTACTACAAAACTGGCCTTTAACAGTGCTGATATTCATCAGCACAAGAAAAAAATGATGATAAATGGCATATTTATCAGCATTACAGAAAATACTGATAAATTTAACCTTTTATCAATGATTTCTTTTAGCGTTGATAAAGGAAACCTTTATCAGTGCTTTATTTTTAGCATCGATAAAGGGTATCCTTTATCAATACTTTATTTTTGTCATTGATAAATGGTTCCCTTTATAAATGCTTTAATTTTAACACTGATAAATATTTATTTCATCAGTACTTTTTTTAGCATTGATAAAGTTCCAAATAAAAAATGAAATAATTAAATAAAATAAAAATAAAAATTGAGTTTATAAAAAAATACTACAAATTTTATTAATTGAATAATTATTGATAAAAATGAATAAATTGATTATACATTATTAAATATTAAACATTTTATTAATTAGATAATTATTGTAATTAATTTTATTAAATTGTATATATTAAATATATAGATATATATTAATGTATATAAATGAGATTTATATATTACAAAATATTTATGTGATTTAAATTAAATATTCATATATTTATTCAATAATGGTTTATAATTAAAAATTAATATGAATTAAAAATATTGACTAATTGCAAAGTACTCGACATATAATTGAATTTTGTTTGTTTTTTTAATTTAACGTAGATCAAATATGTTTTATATTGATTTCAAATATACATAATTAATGCATTTTTATATACAATTCACACTCATAAAACTTATACATTTTTTCAATATTGTTAAAATGTACTTATTCTTAATTTATTCAATCTCACTAATTGTTAACATATATACAGGCACATATAATTAGATATTCATTAATAATGTTAAAAGTATATGTTTGTAAAAAAAATATTTATAAATAAATATATTTATAAATGTACATTTACTATATTTATACAACTATATATTTATAATTATAAATAAATAAATATATTTTTAAAAGTATTTATAAAATTATAAATTAACAATTATATATATTTAAATAATTATTAAATTAATAATAAATTTACTTAAATAATGAATATATTTACTATATTTATATTTATATATATTTATTAAACATATATATGTATAATTATATAAATATATATAATGATATAAATATTATTTTTTAAAAATATTTCTATAATTATAAATAAATAGTTGTAAAATTATAAAAAATACATTTAAAAAGGAATATATTTACTATATTTATATTTAAAAATATTTATTAAGTATATATAAATATTTAATTTTTTTTATAATTATAATCATAAATCATTTAAAAGCGCTTAAGTAATAAGTGCTGATAAAAGTATCTTTATCAATGCTTTTTTCACACTGATAAAGATGAGGCTTTATAAGCGTTAAGAAAAGAAGTGATAAAATGAACATTTATCAGCGTTATAAGTTTAACACTGATAAAAATTGGTTTTATTGGTGCTTTTTTAGCGCTAATAAAGCCCCACCGTTACCAAAGCTAAAAAAGAGCTAATAAAGAGTCCTTTTATCAGCGCTTAAGTAATAAGCACTGATAAAAGGTCTCTTTATGAGAATTTTTTATAAGTGTTGATTAAAGTGTCTCGATCTAATTAAAATCCCTAACCATTTACAAACCCATCATGATATCATAAGATTTCCATGGAATCCACCCACTACCGGCACTCATCCATGGTGAATCAAATCCCGGATCACACCACTCGACTACCTCTAGTTGTTCGAGTCTGACATCCAATGGTCGATTTTAGTTAGGTTTTTGAAGAGGGTATCAGATTTTCTTTAACCTAGAGAGGTAGTCCTTCAAATTTTATTTGTGTATTTTTGGTTTCATTTTTGATTTCTTCTTCGATGATGTTGTTATTTGTGGTCTGGTGATTTTATACTAGCGAGGTAGGCCTTCCAATTTTCTCAGTTTCCAATTTTGATTCAACTCTTGATCGATCATTGAGGCTTTATTGTTTCTAGACTCAATAGTGACATATAGAGTCACGTGGAGTTTAGTTTTTTTTATTTTTTTTACATTTCCTAAATTGATCATCCAATGTTATAAATATCCCATTAATTCTATAAGTTACCTATAAACCGAGGAAAATGTCAACTCACTAATCATCAAAATTTTAAACATTTGTCATTGTTAATGTATAAAATTATTATCATTATTCATCTCTTGAACTTATAAATATTATGTCATCTAAATTGATAAACATTTTCAATCTATCCATAAATTTTTTTTGTAATGATTATGATCAATTCATTATTTTTTAAATTAAAGTTTCTTTAATAATTCATCTAACCTTAAACACCAAGATCTTTGTTCTAATTTCAATTCATGAATCACCTTTATCAGTTTACAAACATTATTATTATATTAAAGAATGAGAAAACAATCTGTTTGTTTGATATAATTCCTTTTTGTGTAACCCCTTAGTAAATGCTAATTTTACATCCAGTTATAGTAACTTGAATTTCCATGGGATGGGTTGATGTGGTGATATGAAATCCCAAGAGTCTTGATATGTTTTCAAATATTTAATTACCATTAATTTAAAATGTAATAATTCCATTAGGTTTCTACATCACTTGTTCCAATACATTTTTATATCTTTTAGTTGACTGAGTGAGAGCTTATTATTATTGTTTATCATATTTTAGTTTCTTATTACTCCTTAATTTCCTATATTATATTTTCATTTGTTTAGGTAATTTAAGAAATTTTTGATGTGGATTTTTTCTTTTCTTAAATTCAATTACCCATTTTCTTCAACATACTGAAATTATTTGAAATAATCAAATGTTGAGTTTCCCTTATTATAATTGTTTATAACTTTCACTTTTGATAATGAATATATTATGTGTATTAATTTATATGTTGTATAAAATTGATATTTTATGAACCCAATAGGATGGATATGAACTGAAAATGGATTAATTCTAATCATTTTACAAACAAAATTGAAGATGGAGTTAAATATTTCATCAAGTTTTTAAGAGAGAATGCAGACAACGCTTCTAAAATTATCTCTCTGTGTTTAGATTATTGTTATTCCCAAAAAATTACTTTAGAAGGGTTGAAAGAATATTGTTGTATATTTGGATCCATTGATCAATGGTGAATAAACAAGGATTGGTTTTTCATCAATCACAAAGCTAATAACAAAACTATGGATTCTTTGGGCACTTCACTACAGTTGGATAACTACCGCTTATCATAGAATTTGACCGAAACTTAATTCCCATCATCCCCATGATGATCTCATCCCACACATAGAGAGAAACAAACTAATTAGATTCTTGAAAATTGAGATGGTGGGGAGTGTGTATGTGATGATAGCATCACAGGGACATCATGAAAGAAGTTCAGGTCAAATCCTATGCTAAGAGGAAGTTAACCAACAGTAATGAAGTGCATAGAGAATCCTTCTTTTTTTATTAACTTTGTGAGTGATGCAAAAAAATCCTTTTTTTGGATCAATTGATCAATGGAGCCAAATAAACATATATATAATTAATTTTATCATGGTTTCCTAACATCCATATAGTCTTCTAAACCATAATTAAGTGCACATACAATCCTTAGTTTTTTTATTAGCTTATATCAAGACCAACATAACCCTTTGGAAGGATGTAAAGGTAATGTTACGATATACTTTATCTATTTTACCGAAAAATTATATAATTAAACATTTATTTAATTTTTATTATTCATTACAAAGTTCATTTATTTTAGAATATTTCTATCCATGTGTCATGCCTTTTCCGGAAGAGAAATGACATTGTCTCTACTCCATAACAGAGGTAATCTTGATGTTTGCACAGTAAAATCATTGTCCACAGAATTAATGTATTGTCTCAAATTTATGTTTAATTTATTTCTTTTTAGCATTAATCACAAAATAATTGTTTTCTTATACAGGTGAATTATTTTTTTCTAGTTGGGGTGCTCTGTCCAACATTCAGGCTTCTTCTCCCTCAAAACCTTTTCACTCCTGTAGTGTTGCATATATCACTTTTTTTAATGTTCTCTCCACTGCCTTTATAGAAAGAGAAATGAAGCTGCCTCTACTCAATCACAGAGGTAATCTTTATGCTTTCACATTAAAATTATTACCTATAAAATTAATGTATTTTTTTATATTTATGTTTAATTTATTTTTTTAGTATTACCCACATAATAATTTTTTTCTTAAACAGGTGTATTCTTTTGTTTGAGTTGGGGTAATCTGCCCAACTTTTATACTTTTTATCACTAAAAACCTTTACACCCTTAGAGTGTTGCATTTATCAATTTCTTTCAAGTTATCTCCACTTCCTTTACAGGAAGAGTAACAATTCTACCTTTGCTTAATCATAGAGGCAATCTTGATGTTTTCATAGTAAAATCATTACCCATAAAATTAATGTATTGTTTCATATTTATTTTTGATTTATTTTTTTAGTATTACTCACATAATAATTGATTTCTTATAAAAGTGGGTTCTTTTGTTTGAGTTGGGGTTTTCTGTCCAAATTTCATGCTTCTTTTCCCTAAAAACCTTTTCACCCCTACAGTGTTGCATTTATCACTTTTTTTAGAGTTATCTCCAATGAATTTGTAGGAAGAGAAAAGATGCTGCATCTGCTCAATTATAGAGGTAATCTTGATGTTTTCATAGTAATTCCATTGTTCATACAATTAATGTATTATTTCATATTTACAATTAATTTATTTCTTTTTAGTATTACTCACATAATAATTTTTTTCTTATATAGGTGAATTCTTTTGTTCGAGTTGGGGTGCTCTATCCAACGTTCAAGATTCTTCTCCCTTAAAACCTTTTCAAACCTACAGTATTGGATTTATCAATTTATTTAAAGTTCTCTCCATAGCCTTTACGGGAAGAGAAACGACACTGCCTCTTCTCAATTTTAGGGGTAATCTTGATGTTTGTAAAGTAAAATAATTGTCTGTACGATTAATGTATGGTTTCATATTTATATTTAATATATTTATTTATAGTATTACTCATATAATAATTTTTTTCTTATATAGGTGGATTATTTTTTTAGAAGATGTGATTTTTTTCGAATCTGGTCATGTAGTGTTGGCAGTTCAATAAATAAATTCAATGGAAATCATGGTAAAATTGTCAGGTAGGATTGTTTTAAGACTTTGGGATGTGTAGGAATCATATTCAACTAAATATGACACACTATGTGACCATTATGACTTCAAGTTCTTCATTTTATTTTAAATTGGAATTAATTTTAGTAAAAAAGACAATTGAATCAATGTGTCCGTTATCAGTTTAAAAATGACATTTGAGTTTAAAAATTTTCACTCACTGAAAACCAAGAAAACACACTCATGTTTTCTTGATAATTTAGGTCATTGATTCATAAATCATTTGTGAAGTGTAGGAATCGGTATCACATCAAACCAATACCCAATATGATCTTTATGAGTCAAAGTGAGTGTTTCAAGTCTTAAATGATATTTTAGTAAAAATAAATGTTACATACTCAAAACTATGAAAACACATTTAGATTATTTTTATACTTTAAGACAAAAATCCATAAGTGATTTGGAACTTGTAGGAATTTGCTGCACATCATTCCGATGCACGGTGTGAACAGTATGACTCTTAGTGAAACTTTATTTAAAATTGACATCAATTTTAGTAAAAAAACAAACAGACCTAATCCAAACCAAAAAAACACATTCATATTGTTTTTATATTTTAGTAAAATGATATATATGTGATTTGAGATGTGTATGAATCAACAAAACTTCAATCTGACGCACGATGTCACCGATATGACTCAAAGTGCATGTTTTTATTTAAAATTGACATTAATTTGAGTAAAAAGGACAACTTACCTACTCAAAAATAATCAAACACACTCAAATTGCTTAAATACTTTACGAAACAATCCATAATCTGATACACAATGTGATTGGTATAAGTAAAAGTGCATGTTTTAATTTCAAAATAACATTTGAGTAAAAAAGACAAGTGACATACTCAAAACCGAGAAAACACATTAAGATTGTTTTGATACTTTAGGACAATAATCCATAAGTCATTTGGGATGTGGAGGAATCAAAATCACCTCAATCTAATGCACAGTGTGACCAATATGATTGAAAGCTCATATTTTTATTGAAAATTGTCATCTATTTTAGTAAAATGGAAAACTGTCCATATTAAAACCAAGAAAACATATTCTAATTATTTTGATACTTTATGAAAATTATCTATGAGTCATTTGTGATGTGTAGGAATTAGCCCCACCTCAATCTGATATACAATGTTCTAAGTATGTCTCAAACTGTCTATTATCAGTTTAAAATCTATATTTTAGTTCAAAAGTGTCACTCATTTAAAACAGATCAAACATGCTTGCATTTTCTTGATAATTTAGGAAAACAATTCACAAGTCATTTGTGATTTGTTGGAATCAATTTCATGTCAAACTGAAACATTAAGTGATTAGAATGAGTAAAAATCACGTGTTTCCATTTTAAAATTACATTTTAGTAAAAAGACAAGTGACATACTCAAAACCAAGAAAAAACATTTAGATTATTTTGATACTTTAGAAAAATGATCCACAAGTCATTTGAGACATGTTGGAATCATCTTCACCTCAATATGATGTACAGTGTGACTGCTATGACTCCAAGTGTGTCTTTTTATTTAAAATTGAAATCAATTTTAGTAAAATTAACAATTTTTAATAATTTATTTCTTTATATTATTACTAACATAAGAATTATTTTCTTATATAGGTGCATTCTTTTTCTCAAGTAGGAGTGGTTTGTTCAGAAATAGCATGATTCTGTTCAGGATTAAAAGATAAAGGAACATTGATGATTTTGAACCTATGTAATAATTTTTATTTATGTAATTATATAAACCGATATTTGAAATGTCTATAATATAGTGTTTTTTTCTTGTGTTTATGTTGTAAATTTCACTTTATTTAAATAATATATTGGGTCTTATTTGAGTTGATATCTGGTGTTTTTTTAGTGTTGCGGTGTGCTGTTACAACACAATGTAAAATAACCCTTTATCAACATTTTTAAAAGTGATGATACAGTTCTACTTTATCAGTGCACATAGAAGCACTGCTAAAGGCCTATTTTATCAGTGCTCATAAAATCTCTG
Organism: Viscum album; assembly: GCA_963277665.1. Lineage (NCBI taxonomy): Eukaryota > Viridiplantae > Streptophyta > Magnoliopsida > Santalales > Viscaceae > Viscum > Viscum album. The sequence continues at coordinate 792,841,981 of OY728166.1, forward strand.
ATAAGGGTCCCTTTATCAGTGCTAAAAAAGCACTGATAAAGGACCCCTTTGTCATCACTGATAAAAGACCAGGCCTTTTAATATCGCTCATGTAGTTAGCACTTTTCTAGCACTGATAAAGACCATTTCTAGTGCTGTTAAATGACAATTTTGTAGTAGTGATTCCTCTCATGGTCCGACATCATAGTCCACCCCAAATTGTGGAGGTATTTCATATAATCCTTTTTACTTCTTCCAAATTCTTCCTAAAAAATAATTTTCAATAATAAAAAACTAAGTATTAATGAAAATTAGTGTAATTTTCATTCAAAATCCTCAAATTTGGTTAATACCTTGAACTTGGTACTTGTCCAATAACTAATCATTTCACAATAACATGCTACTAGACACTTATTCATGATAGTTTCAACCTTTAAATCGATGAAAAATCTATCATTCAATCCATAATACAACTCATTATTATATTCTCTCCACATATCACCTAACTCTACGAGTCATGTTGTCCACGTTGACTCACCATCAGGAAAATTAAAAAGAAGTTGGCACCAAAAAATTAATTCATATAAATTCAATAATAATATAACATTTAATCTAATGAAATTTATTACCCATATTTTTCCCAAGAATTATCCTTTACTTCATTTAGAAGGTGACTTCGTGAGAGTGTCCTAACGGTAATGATTTTAGAGTATTTGGAAGGTGTCACTATATAACTCATACACACTCACCCTGTTTTTCAAATCATTTGATTTTCCTCATTGTACTCAACTATCATCTTTGTGTTTCAGTTCCACACCACCCATATGTGTGTATGCCCACACCACCTTGTGGAAGATCCACCTGTTAAAGAAAAAAATTATATCAATACATATTATAATGAAAATCATTTATGGTTAAAAAAATCACTAGGGTTCTATAAATATACCTGACATAGTCTGATTAGTGGGTTACACTAGATCCCCAGGCTCTAAAGTAATGTTAACCTATACAGATGAACTAGGACTCAATTTATGCTTGAGAGGTTCAAAATATTTTGGAGTAGAAGTCAAAGGAGTAGGAATATAGAAGCTCAGGGAGAAGGAAGTAGAAGGAAAAGAAGATGGCATATATGCCTGTGGAAATGCATAATATAGATGGGGAGGTGAATCTATCATCAGATAAGGGAAAGATATGTGAGGAATATCATAGGAAAATGGAGATGAAAACATTGGCGAACTAAATATCCTAGGTGTATCCAATGACACTATGGGATCAGAAGGTGTGATTGATGGTATGTCTGGGGTGGGACAGGGTGTGATCGGGTATACTGAGTGTATCATGTAACTCCAGTACCAACCCCTTGTATCATCTACCTAAGAACTGATACCACTATTCTAGTCTGACTTAATTAAGGAATACTAATTTTCAAACCAAATAACGGATAAAGGGTGATTTAAAAAAATCATTTTATATTTAGTGGGAATAATATCAAAACAAAAAAAATTCATAGAAAAAAATACATTCAAATTAGCATGTTTAATATGGGTATGATATAGTTTTATTCTATTTTCAAATTGATCCAATTCAATTTTGGTTAGGTCATTTGGTTTATTTTAGTTAATTAATTATGTCATTTATTCTTTTTTATTTATCTTAGGTTATTTGGTTCATATTTTGGGTTAGGTATTTTTTACATTTTTTGGTTAGGTCATTATTTTTATTTGTTTTGATTTTCATATTAATTTGTTTAATATTTCAAATTCAATTCATATTGCTTTTTTAGTTTAAATGTTTTAGTCTTGTTGGGTTTGATAGATTATAATATAGTTTAATTAAATATTAGAAAATGCAACTCAAAGAAAAATACAAACAGTATATATTAAAAATTCACATGAAAGATAAGTTCTATAAAAAATATTTGTAATCAATTGTAAAGAAATTTGAATAGTACCAACCTTAACAACCCAAGTCAAGATAAACAAAAATAACTAAGAAGACATATGAATGATTCTATATATTTCCCACCATAACTATACATTCAAAATAAACTCTCACGGTTAAACTATTGGATTCATCATAAGTTATAAATGGATCAGGGCCAATGGGAATTGGGATGGTGTCAGTTCCATCATCACTATTATAAAAAATATGTCTTGGGATTACTTCAATAATGACACAAAATTCAGGTCTAAAATGATATTTCACATAAAAAACTTGTTTCACCATTAATGCCAATATATACAAATCATTGGTAGAAAGAGTGAAAGTTATTTCAACAACTCAAAATCCATAATCATCAATAAATTTTCCATGCATCATCATCGAATCAAACCAATTTCATTTCATCATAGCGACTCATCTATGAGAGTACTAATAAAATATTAGTATTTTGTAAATGACTCCATAATAAAATACATTTTCAAATCTAGGTTTACTATCTGATTCACTTGTATAACTATATTTTGTGGCAATTACTATAACACCATCATGTTGTGCTCTCATGTTCATTTCTTGTTCAGTGATAATAAATATGCACCCATTGATCACAATTGATTAGCATTCATGAACCACAAAATTAAGAGAAAAATCCAAAGGACTTATTTCCTTGGAGACAAATTCAGTAGGAAAACTTAATACATAAAATATAAATAAACATTAAAATTAATTAAATATTTATTTTATTAATTTATTGTAGTAATACTACTACCTTTAATTTCAACCAAGAAGAAAACTATTTTCTATGCTAAGTCTCTCTCCTTCTCAAAGTTTAAGAACAATTATTTTTATTTATTAGGTGTTTATGTTTAATTCTAAAAAAATAGAAATAGTTCAACAAATATATACAATTACATGATATGAGATAAGATATACATGTTAAATTTACTTACTTGATATAGTCATTAAAGAAATCACAGTAAAAAAAACTATATAATGTGTCATATTCTACTTTTCAAGGCTTAATGTGTTCAATTTATATAATAGAGTAATCCCCCCTTTTGGGTAAGTTTTGGAAAACTAGGTTCAATTTTCTCGAATTATTCTTATTCATTTCTCATTGGTCTATTCCATCTTGTAGTCACATCAGACAAATACATTGAGCAAAAATAAATACATTCTTGATCCAAGTAACCTTTCATGAGAGAACCTTCAGGATGATTCCTATTTTGGAAATAAGACTTCAATGTGTACATATTTCTTTCAGTTTTATACATCGAATGGAAATAAATAGGTCGTCCAAGAATTATTTCAGTTAGAAAATGGATAGTTAGATGCAACTTGCATGTGAAAAATGATTGGGGAAATATTTTCTCTAATTCACACAAAATTAATGGCGCCACTATCAACATTTTTGCAAGAAATACTTAGACAACTTCTTAGCATATATATCTCTATAAAAACGAAACAACCAAATAATTGAAACCCATACATTATTGGATAGAAGATGAAGAATTTATATTATAATCAACTCATGAAAAAGGATGTGATAATAAAGAGTCTTTAAAAATTTCAACTTCAACACTCTTTAATTGACCCGTTTTGATATGTCTCACGAATAGAAATCATGAACTTTAATAGTCTCTAGTACTTCCTGAAATTATTTTTTTGTTGTCACCACATAAGAAGTACACAGAAAATTCCATTTATTTTCACTAATACACATATGATGTAATTATGTTCTCATACCCCAATACACCAATTCCCACCAAGATTCTAAATCATATTTTGTACTTCCATTGAAATTTAGAATAATTGAAAGCCAAATTTCACATATTTTTTCAATATGCAATACATCTAAGAAACAACATAACAAATTGGTAAACCAATAAGGAAAATCAAAGAAAATACTTTTCTTCTTCCAATTATAATTGGTTTTAGTGGAAATATTATTCCTATTTCTAGACTTTATCTAAACTTTCCCAAAAGAAAAACTAACAACTTTCAATTCATTAATCACATAAATTCCAGACATATACTGAGGTGGAATATCCGTCTCCATGGTATTTTTAAACCTTTTATGATTATTCTTATATGGATGATCCATTGGAAAGAATAATTGATGTCCTATAAAACTGAAACTATAGTGATATTTAAGTCTTCTGGATCATGTAATCCTCATCTAAATTGAACATGATAGTTTTCCCTTCATACTCCACCTAGACATCATTTCATAAGTAGGAAAATCATTTATCATCCACATAAGCATTTCCCACATATGAAATATGTCTTTCAAACTGCCTCGTATCTATGCACACCCACATTACATAGATATTTTAACTATTTTATTAAATGTTTTTTGTATATATATATATCATTTCCATGATAATATGGTCTAGATATGAGTATACTCATGAAATTGAAAGATTTTTTCATACACATCTATGGAGGAAGGTTATAAATTTGTATTAAAACCGTCTATATGTTTTACGAAGTAATCATCTGCCAAAAAAAATTAAAACTGTCACATGAAAGACCAAAAATCACATTACACATGACAACTACATAATTAAGATATCAATCATCAAATGTCTTCCATGAAAATACGTTTACAGGATGAAATAACTCATCACTATCCTTTTTCTCTTGGTATCATGCCATCACATTTTTATGATATTTCATCATACATAAACAGATTTGGGAGTCTAGGAATCAATGGAAAGTGACACATTACTTTCTATAGAACATTGGATGGTGTTTCATCAGCATTTGGATTCCATAGGGATGTGACACATTTTATACAATCATTTTATTCAGCAGTTTCCTCCTAGGATAAGCTGCAATATTCCAAGGAAGAATGAATTTTGTTTTTTTGGAAATTCATGTTCTTAAACTAACTTCCATGTCAAATAATGGTTTAAGGGAATATCTGCATCAATTGGAAGTAAGTAATTCAAAAATTTAAGAATGCAATTGATGGTATAATTATAAATCCCACACATGATTTTCCCATGAAATATCCAAAATTAAAATTCCAATTTTTTTATTTTACCATATTGTCGATATACTGGGGTTGTGGAAGCATCATTCAATTTATTCACACTTTCAAAATAATCATTTTCTTTACATTAATCATGTGTAATTGTATCAAAGTATTCTTAGGTCGACATTCTTTTTTTCTCATGATGATGAATAAATGGAAACTGGTCATCTAATAACTTCTCCAGTCCATTCCTCTAATTTGGATCATGAGCATTTTGAGATTTCATCTTCTCCCCATTATGATATCACACATATTATTTTGTTTGAAAACTATATTTCATTATATGGTAGCTAACTTCTTCACGGATTAACCAAGGTCTTCCAATATAATTATAACATGGGAAGTGTGCGTGACCACTATCTGAATCATTGTTAAATGAAAAAAATAAAAATCTATCCAACTTGTTCTGAAAATTGGTTGAGATATGTTCAGTTCCATACATCCAAATTCTATCCATTAAATAAAAAATGATATATATCATGTCATAAAAAATTAAATGAAATTGAAGTTAAATAAAAAATATATTTAGGGAAACTGGAATTTTTTTACTTTATATGAAACCATATCTGGAAAACTAGTCTCTATGATAATCATAATATAAAAGAAAAAAAATATTATATATATATATATACATATATATATAAATGCTATAAATATAAAACCATGATATTGAATTCAATTAAATGCAGGAATACAATAGCGAGAGGGTGGGGGTGTCTCCTTGGGTTAACTATAAGGGATCTAGTGTACAATCAATAGAGAAATAAAACAAAGTAACTAAGAAGAAAAATATTAGACAATAGTAGTAGAAATGTTTCTACAATGTCTTGCATCCCAATTAATATTGGAAAGAGAATGTTTATGAATCTAATTATGTGGGATGGTCTTCATGCATGTCGATCCACTCAATATTCTAACTTGGATAGTATGAAATCAATATAAATGCTCAAATGAATTTCATGTTCCCATGATTTATATAATACCATACTACACTTCTTGGAATTTATTTCAATGCTCCCATTCTCTTAATCACTTTCTTATTAGTTTTCATGTGTCTTGGTTGAAGGGTGAAGATTCTTCAAATGTGAATATATCAACTCGTATCTTTAATTTAATCTATTCCCATTACATTCATCAATATAAAATTATTAAATGATTGTGATATGGAATATTTGGAGGAGAACATACATTTTTTTTTCAGACCAGAAGAATAAAATGATTTTTGGTTTAGCCCAAAAAATCAATTTTTAAAATTTAATTTTTATGTTAAATGAATTTGTAAATAAAAATAGGGAATTTAATGTTATGTTGCAGAACATCCAAGGAAGATATTTTTAAATTTTAGTGATATGATTCAACGCTTTTCACATCTCATATTCTACCCAGATGTTACATTTTGATTTTATAAAATGAATCATTCATATCAATCCTTTTCAAAATTATCTTCTATAGAGTAAATTTCACCATAATTTATCGAAGAACGACTCTTATGTCTTTATAAGTGTCTCTTACTCATGGAATGATCACCCCAATTTTGCATAAAATTTTTTATATACTTTTCAGGGTGCCATAGATCTTTTTCAATTTACATTTTTTCACTTTATTTATACCTTACTAAATGCAATGTTACTCTTTCAGAATTGATAACTTAACCTAAATTCACCAAGTTGCTTCTAAATGATTATTACACATTCCCTATAGTGTTTTAACTTTTCCATTTCTATTAGTTTTAAGCTTCCAGAATATAACATCTTTATCACTAATCCTTATATCTAGTCCTTTATCCTAGATTGTGGTTATTACTGATTTTTTTTAAATTATTAATTGTAGGATTGATTCAAAAAAACCTCAAAATGATTAAATCATAAAAACATCCAATAGATAAAAATATTTTATTTTAAAATATAAAGAATAAAAAAGGTACAAATACATGATATTTATTATAAATTAAATGTATATATATGTAAATTTTTTATAAATTCCTAAAAAAATCAAAGTATTTAACATTTAACTTTTCACCAAACTCATTATTAAACCAAAATCCATTTAAGATAATATCATTAAATTTTAATACCCAAATCGACCAATGAACACCCCCTAGAGATCATTATTCCAAAACACTCTTTAATATAAATTAAATTTCATGATATAATCAGAACAACCTCATATAAATATTTAAAATGAATAACAATTCATTTATATTCAGACAACACATAAAGAAAACCAAAATTTTTATATTTGATGGATTTATTTTTATGATACCTTCATTGATATCATCATCAAGGATAAACCAAGATTATGAAAAAGTATTTACATTAAAAATTATACAATATATCCCAAAACAAAAAAAATCATATATTTATTGAACCCCCATCTTACCATATAGAAAAAAAATAGAAGTAAATAATCAATAACCACAAAATTAATAAATTCTCCATTGTTTAAACATATTAAAAGAAACTAATTACAGTTAGAAAATGAATCTACCATGGTGTTGTAAACCTATAATAAAAATAAAATCGTTGATTTTTTGAATACCTGAATGATTTGGAAGTCACATATTAAACAATGAAGAAAAATGGAAGTAAAATAAGAAGAGGACAGATCACCACCAGGGAGATGGAACCTAAACACTGACTACTTGGGATTTCGGGCTCTTTGGACTGAAATGTGGTGGTATGAGACTAAAATGAAGGTAAGTGGATATCATGGTGTATTTAGGAAAGCCTATCCAATTTTTTTTAAAACCATTGGGATAGATATTATTTACCAACCATTTTAAAAACTATTAGTAAATCTCTCTCTATATCGATGGTTAGAGAGAACTGATGTTATAGCCATTACTAAAATAGGATATACCAACAGTTATATAAAACCATTGGTATAGTTCCATTGGTATAGGTTCAAATTATAGTTGTGTCTGTTCATGAATGAGGTTTATAATTTTGGTTTGTATTTCATCACTTCTTGAATAAATAAACATCAAGAAAGTTGTTTGTATGTAGTACTAATCATATATCTTCTTCTATATTTGGAATATTTTTCTTAAATGTACATATTTTCATTTAAATATTTTTAAAAATGGTTTTTTATTATAAAATGATTTATTTAAGACAATTTTTCTCATGTTTTAATTTTTTTAATTTTTTTAAAAGGAATCTTTCTGTCATTTTTCAAATGAGGTACTTTTCGACTTTTTTGTACAAATATGTGAAAGGAATGTTTTCTTTTAACTTATAAAACATGAAAATAATTTACCACCATCATAAAAATTCAATTATTTGAAGCCTCCTTTATAATTTTACATAGTTATTTTCAAGGAAAAAAAGTTTCTATAATATTTTGATTTTATTTTAAATTTTAATGAAGTGATTTCAAAGTGAGAAGGGTATTTTTGTAAATAAAATTTCCATGTGATATTTTAAATAATTTTTCATCAACCAAGACAACCTTAATGTTACATATTACTTATAAATTCTACATATATGTTAATTACATATATACCTAGCTCATTCTCCCTTCCTTTTAGGGGGTAATACATTGCATGAGTTATTTTGTCAAATGAAACTCATTTCTTTCCGTGGGTGATTTTTATGTTTAACCCTTCAAATTTATTTCATTTTGTGGAATGCATAAGTAAGTATTATAATGGGTTCACCCAGATATTTATCCAATGAATTGGGTAAATATTTTGTCTCATGAGATGTTATATATGGAATTAGGGAGTAAACCTAATCTATTAAGAGACCTTTTCTACCATGTGATGTTTTCATCATAGTTTTCCTTGAAATATGCTTATATCATGTTATAAATTGATTCCAATTTACTATCCTACTATGATCTCATGATACCATGTAATTTATATTATTATTCCATGTGATTACTCATGAGACTTCTATTTTATGATATCCTGTTATACCTTGGACTCACACGTTCTATTTCCTCATCATGTTTATTCCATTACTAGGATTTTTAGCACATCCCTTTATTCTGTGTATTCCCTAGGTTATTCTATGTAGTTTTAAGAGATCAAAGATATTTATAAGTTCACTAAAGAGAATAAAAATAAATATTTTATGTTTTAGTTTCTTTTGATATTTTATGTATCCATTCTTCCAAAGACTTAAGGCCTTGCATTCTTTGGGTTGTAATTAATGGATGTTTAGGTTAAAAATCATGTAATAATATGCATAAAATGATTGGTTTGGAATAATTGATATCAAAGGAAAGGTCTAGTTATTTTTTTGATATAAGGATTTCAGAACTTTATTGAAAACCCTAGGGATAATTCTAAGTATAGGATAACATCCTAAAGTTTTGGTAAGGAATATATTATGTGGTTTTTATGAGAAATAAGTCCATATCTAGATATTATAGGTGGAATGGTTTTGGAATAGATGAATATTAGGGTAATTACCTTGAAAAGATTTGGTTGAGTATATCCCAACCATCATTATTATACATGGTGAGTGTGCCCATACTGCACACCTAGTTTGGCACTCTTAGGGAATATGCCTGGGCTAATTAAAAATTCCTTTATAAACTATCCTAAACGATTTAAATTTATGATAATCATAGATTAACTAGGCTAAACCTAATGTTTAATAGATTTAAAATAACGTTCAATGATTTAGGCATCCTATAAATTACTTTGCATGATTATGATTATTGTTTCTCACACCATTATTTTTGGTATTAGTCAATGGTTGGAACTAGGAGGAATGTTGTTAACATTAAATGTGATGGGAAATACGGAGACTCAGAGAAACAAAAAATGGGATTAGGACTGAATTGAAATATTTTGGGATTATTACTAATCATTTATCATGATATATGATTAAAAACTAGTACTTTAACCTACTCTTAGTCTCTCCAAACATGACAAGGATGAAGTCACTAAGAGATCTGGTGGAGGATGATATGGTGGAAAAGAGGATAAATTTTCTTCATCTTAGAAATTTGGGAAGAGACACCTTGTAAAATTTATAAAGTAATATGAAAATATTTTATGTGTGTAAAATAAAGAAATAGAGCAATGAATTTTCAAGGATAAATGAGGAGTTCAATGGATAGAAGAAAATTTCACCCTATAGATCCATTTTTAGTTTGTTTTCTTAAATATAGGGAACCTAGAAATTATCCATGTCAATGACCGTTTCTGAAGGTTAACTCCTAGATCATGGAAGGACCTATGTTATACCGACCATTGAGGTGAAAGTATTTGAGTTTTGGTATTTTATAATTATGTTGTAGAATTATTTTGATAAATGGTGTTTTGGTTATAAGAATAATTAAACATAGAAGGAGTGGGTTAATTTTTTTTGTATAATATATGATTTTACTATTTCTTTATTGTGTTTTAGATTATTTATAAAAAAAATTATCATATTTGATTAGGAAATATGTATTTTGGTGTGAGACTTTTAGAGTAATTAATGTTATTTTTAGATAAATGTTAAATTTATATTGTAAGAATATGTGATAAAATCATTATAATATTCAGGTTTTAATATTATTATGGAAATTTTTGAAGAATTTTATGGTTAGTTTTTTATTAAATGATCTAATTTGAATTTTGGGTGTTATTGTCGAAGCTTCTGTGATTAATGTTGTATTTCTTCATGTGAAGGTTTATTCTTTTTGGGAATTTTCTTACCTTATGCTAACCATTTTGGTTTTGGTTAATTTATAGATATAATAAAGATAGATTTTTATCCTTTTCTAGAATTATGTGATTTTTTAGAAGTTTATTTTAGTGCTTTAGGTATAAAAAAATTCATCTTTAATACTCATCGTTTGGAGAAAAAGTTGAGATTGTTGTGGAAATTGATTACCTGATGAAATTATAATTATCAAGTATATTTTCCTTATGTTATTTTTCTAAAAGGCAAGGAATTCATAATATATAGGAAAAGGATATTTAAATGATAATTTTACCATATTACCTTCATTTATTTTCTAAATAAATGGTCTTTTTTTCACAACTCTTTAGTTTATGGTTTTGTGGTAATTAACTTTCTCATGACAATTAAATTTCTTGCGATTAATGTTTTATGTCAAAATCCATGATTATTTGGACATTAATACTTTTCTCCATGAAAATATATTCACTTTCAACTAATTTAATATTATTTTGAAACCTAGTTATGTGATGACCTTCATATTTCCTTTTCCTTCATTTCAAGAGGGGGTTTTATTAACTCTTTTTACGATGTGGGATTTTAACAAAGGTATTTTCAAATGTTAGACCTTTGATTACCAAGTCTAAGTTAAAATTGCAAGGATGAAATTTATTAAATGAGGTGGGATAATGTAACACCATGAGATTTTAAAAATAAAAATGTATTCGATTGGTATATGACTTGCAACACCAAGACTAAAAGAACCATGAAATATTATTATTTAAATATAACCATTATAAATCAGCTGTTAAATTAGTGGGTATGAGAAGTATTAACTAATTTATGATAGATATATAAATATCCAGATTTATATAAATTAATTGATAAATTATTAAGAAACATGCACTCAATTTTTAATGAATACATTTTATTCTTAAAAAAACATTTTCTTTGAAAATGTTTTTATTTGTTTTTCTGAGAACACATTCTAATAATTTTTTGGAAATTTTAAAAAAATTATTTTATAGAATGAAAATTATTTTTGAAATTATCATATCAAAATTAACTTAGGATGAAATTTTTGTATTTTTATAAAATGATTGATTTTTCAATGAATAGTGAAAATTATTGATTTTTCAAATATTACCATTTCTTTCCATTAAATCAATTAATTTAAAAGTATAATTATATTTTGAATTTCATATTAAAGTGAAATATGAAAAAAATAATCGATAACAATCTAATTAATTTCATTTTAATCATAAATTTTTGTGATTTTTTATAAGTTTATTTTTATGTTAAAAACATGATTTTCTACAAACTGTTTTTAAGTGCACAAAGTTTATCCATTTTAATTAATTAAAATAACACCTAATAAGGAAATATTTAATTTTAAATTTAAATTATATATATTTATATAAATTTAAATTAATATAATGATCATTTCAAGTCATAGAGTTAATATAGGATCATCTATTACCTGAAAAATGCATTTTCCTTAAAAACCACCCATCTTTGCGTTTTGCGAGTTTAATTTTAAATTAAACTATTCCACTTATATGAATTGAATTTGATAAAATTAATTAAATATTTAGAATAATTTTAATTAATATTATTTAAAAATATATAATTTATTTTTGGTTATAAATAATAGTAAAACATGAAACATTTATTACCATGTTTAGGGGTTAAAATAGGGGTATTGTGTGTTACATGCACTTTTGTTAAAATTAAATTATCACACACATAGGATTTTTATTTTTTAAATTTTATTTTTTATTTATAATTAGTGGTTAAAAATATTATAATAAGGATAATTTTAATTTCAGTCTTAAAGGAAAAATTACATAAGTAAAAGCTAGTTACTATGGTGAAAACTAAAAATGTAAAAGAGAGTAACCATGAAAGTAAAGGGAATAAAATGTTTAAAAAATGTTTATTTTTTAAAATTTAGGGGATTTTTATTGACCTTGAATTACATAAAACATATCATTTATCAATTTTTGATGCACTTAGATTGACAGTGACTTCTCATTACTGAATAGTTTTGGATATTTACAAAAATGCCACTCTTTCTCACTTATAAAAGGAACCTCCTATCCTCATTTCCTCACACTGAAAAATCCATTAATTTCATACATTAGATTCCCTAATCCATTCCTTCCCCCCCTTACCATGACATAGGTACCTTAGTTTCATTATAAAACCCTCATTGAAAGAAATTAGTGAAAACCTAAAGAGGTTTTTTGAAAAAGATGTATTATTCGTAAATGATAGTTTTGTTTTATTTCTTCTTAAACTTCCTTAAAATATTATTTAAACATTATTAAATAATAAAATAATTATATCCTATATAATTATATGTTATTATGTTACTTTTATTACCTATATCCATCTCCTCTTCCATCAAATGGGAAACAAAACAATCATTCGTGTGTACGACAGACTACCGCCTCGACAAACGATGTTGTTATTTTTTCGTAATCAAATCTAATAACTATTTATGATGATGGATTTAATTTATATATATTATATTGATTAAATATTTATCATTATATACAATTAATATATCATATATTTTATTTCCTTTCCATTCACTAAAAATGATAACGTCGTTCATGCGTATGAGTGGACTACCACCTCTATGATGCGATGTGATTCATTTTTTCTTCACTGAATCACATAGATAGTATATATAATCATATTTAAATAAATAATTTAGTATTTATTATATAATTATCATTCAATAAAGATAAAATAATACTTACCTTCTTTCCATTAAGATCATTGAAAAATGGAAACGTTACTCATGTGTACGTAAAACCTACATCTCCATGATTGTAAAATAGTTCATTTCTCATAAACATATTTCATGGTTGGTTTTAAAAGTATAATGTATGTATAAAAATTATAATTATTTCATGTTTTTTATTCTAGATATTTTCTAATAATGAACTCTTTTACAATAGTCAACATACGAATTTCATTTTGGACATATCAACTGAATATCGTCAAAACGTCTGACCAGAACTTAATTGATATGTGAATAATTATAATATTGTAATAAATAACACAAATAGAATAATTAAATAGAAAAAATTTCTTAAGTAAAAAATTAACATAAGTTTAATATTATTGAAGATAAAGTACTTACATGATGAGATGAACTCGAGTCAAGGGATTTCGTCTCAATTTCTCTTCATTGAGGCATATTTTAATATTATGCACTTAATTAATTTAACATGGAATATATAATACCCATTTAACATATTACATCCTAAATACTTCATACTTCATGGTATTTTAAGTTACAATTAATTTTACATAATCTATGGGGATTTTATTCGAAAGTTACCAAAGCGGTAAAGGCTTTATGTTACAATATACTTTCTTTTTCATGTCTGTATTTTACTTAAATTCTATTAAATAATGTTTTTAATATTTTTAAATGATTTATTAAATAAATTTTAACACATGTATTATTTTTTTTAATTTTTTAAAAGTAATCTTTCTATCTTTATCCAAAAAATGCACGTTTTGTCTTTTTTCACAAAAGTGTGAAAGGAATGTTTTATTTTAAATTATACAAAATTAAAGAAATTTCCTACTTCCATGACCACTAAATTATTTTAATTTTAATTTAAAATTTTCCATTTTTCTTTATAAATAATTTTTTTTCTATAATATTTTGTATTTTTTTAGATTTTAGAGATATAATTTCAAATTTAGAGGTTATCTTTCTAAATAAATTTTCCATGTGACATTTTAAAGACATTTTCATCAATGATGATAGTATTTGATGTTAAATATTGTTTATAAATTCTAAATATATGTATCTTAAAAACATACCTAGATCATTCTTTCTTCTTTTTATGAGTTAATACATGATAAAAAATATTTTATCAAATAAAACCCATTTCTTTATGTGCGGAATTTTTGTGTTTATGCCTTAATATTTATTTCCTTTTGTGGCACACATAATCAAGTACATGTTATTATATGTGAACCCATATAGTGATTCAATTAATTGGGTAAATATTTTTCTCATGAGATATTATCCATGAGATTAGGGAGTAAACCTAATCCGTTATGGGACTCTGTCTACCATGGGATGTTATTTTGGAAGTTATACTTGACTTATGATTATGTCATGTTACATGTTGTTTTTAATTTCCCATGTTTCTATGATATTATGATACCATGTTCTAAATTTTATTATTCTATATGATTACTCATGAGCCTTCTCTTTTATGATATCATGTTATGCCTTTGACTCACATGTTATGTTTCCTTAACATGTTTATTCCCTTCCTGGGTTTTTTAACTCACCTCTTTCTTTTATGTATTCCTCAGGTTATCCTATGAAATTTTAGGAGAATAAATAGATTCAGGAGATCTATAATGAAAATAAAATTAAATATGTTATGTTTTAGCTTCTTTTTATGTCTTATGTACCTAGTATTCCAAAGAAGCTACACCTTGTGATATCTGGATTGTAATTAATGGATGTTTATATTAAAAATCATTTAATAGTATGTGTAAAAGGACTAGGTTACTATAGATATAGTGGATTATCTTCATATTCTTTCGATAGCCACACAATGTTTCTATATATCCACCATTTACTTTTTATGGGGTTAGTTCCATATTCCTAGAAAATAGAAATGTTTGTAAAATAACAACTCTATGCACATGTACAATCATTATTTTTCAACACTGTACATGTGAAATTCCCATGATATATTCTTTTTCAAAACTAAAAGTGTAGTATAAGAATACCTTTATTTATTGCAACTCATTTAGACAAATATTTATTTATTTTATTTCTCTAGAAGTCTCAACTCATCTTCTTCACAAACCAACTTCCATAATTTTCACAATTCAATATCTCAATATATAGGTAATGTATAAAAATTAATAATTTCTTGAGGCATGGTACCACTCTCTTACAGTGTGAGAGATTCTTATGAAGACCTATACAGATCTTGAATTTAGTCTGTATACACCAATCCTATATCATATTCACCTCACCTTCTCAAGCTTTAACATAATTATTTAAACACTAAAGAACAACTCAAGCTTCAAATCGAATCCATATACATTACTATTGAAAACCCAAAAAAAATAATTTCAACTATTTTAAATATAAAATACTTTCTTCAACACTTTAATATTTATTCTCACAACCTTGAAGATCAGTTTCACATGCTCGGATCATAGATTTACAATGATTCATAATGTTTTGATCATGATCGAATAACTATTTCATAATAAAAAATTTCATTTCCTATTCATATTATTCAATATGTAATCTCAAAATTTCATTCTATAATTTCTTGAAATTTATCTAATTCAAAAGTTATATGCTACAAAAAAAATCTATTTTGAATGACTTTAAAAGTCTTAAAAATCCCTAAAGTCATACACTTTAACTCAGAGGTCTTATATTTTTCATATGACACATTTCATATGACGTTGAAGTCATACACTACTATATTCTAAATTTCATATGAATTATAAGACATATGAAGTCAAAATTCATATGATGTCACAAATTTTTATACTTCTCAAATTTGTACTCCAAAATTATATGATCTTCCTTTCATTAGAATTTGGAAGTCTTACAATTGTAGTGTAATCATATGTTGAAGTATGATGATCTTACCAAATTAATACAATAAAATTATTACAATTCATAGTCATATGTAGGATGTAAGTCATAAGATATACACAAAATCCACACAATGAATTCATATGATGAAAATTTATACAATCTGTGACTTTTCAATCCTTTAGTGAACTAAATAATTCTAGATTTATTCAAATTATTTTGAAATGAATTTCAATGTTTCTATGGATTCTCCAAACATATAAAAACTTCATAAAATGATTTTTCAAAATAATTTTCAGAATTTAAAATTCTAAGATTTAGATTGATGTTTATTAAAACTTTAGCTAGCTCCCATAAACATTTTTAACCTTTTAATGGAAATTGTTCAAGCTATCCAACATGGTTTAGTTTAGCAGCTAGCTCACTTATTCACTTCCCCTAACCCCTACACTTAATTTAAATGTTTTAGATAGTCATTATAACTTCATCACTTTTCAAGGAAAAATAAACTAACTCTATTGATCATCACATATTGACCACACTTTGAATTTTTCCATCCAGATATTAAAGGGAAGCTTCCTCACTTACTTCATCAGGTGAATAGTTACTCCATTACCAAAGAAATCATAGATATATATTGAAATTCTCATTGATAGAAAATATAATCACACACTAAATGGAACTTTATAATTATACATAATAAGGAAATATTAATTTCACAAGTCTATTGTTAAGAAGATGGTATAGATTTTGATGAATCGTTTGCACCCGTTGCAATTATTAAATCATTTTTGAATTATTTTATCTTTTAATTATTTTAAATGTTTTAAATTATATCAAATAGATGTTAAAATTTATTTCTTGAATGTATTTTTCAGAATAAGTGTAATTTAATCAACCATTATGTTTCGAACGTGAAAAATTTCCTAACCAAGTCTTAAAATTTTCAAAAAGTTTTTAGGGACTTCAACAAGATCATAGATCTTGGTATGAAAGGTTTTATTTTTTTTATTAAATAATGGTTTTATTAAAGTTAATTTATATCCTAATTTTTTTTGTTAAAATGATTTCAGGTTATATATTAATTATTCAAATTTATGTTGATGATATTATTTTTAGATCAATAAATGAATTTATATGTAAATATTTTCATAATCTAATAAAAATTAAATTTGATAAGATTATTATGAGAAAATTAAGTTCATTTTAGAAAATAAATTTTATCAAAGAAAATATGGAATATTTTTTAATGAATCTAAGTATGGAAAATAATTTGTTAAAAAATTGGATTTTATTCTTATAAAATTGTTAGAACCCCTATGAGTATTAATTGTAAATTAGAGTTGGATGTGGCTAGAAAATATGTTGATATTAAATTTTATATATTAATGATCGTAAGTTTACTTTATTTAAAAACTTCTTGGCTTGATATTACTTTTGGTGTATACATGGGTGTTATATTTTAGATTGATCCTAAATAATCTCAATTAAAGGCTATTAAAAAAATTATCAAATATATTAAAGGAACTTTATATTCTGGATTATTTTATTAAGGAGATACTTATTTTTATTAGTTTATATATTCTAATTAAGATTTCATAGGTTTTATAATTAACATAAATAATACATCAAGTTTGTGTCACTTATTAATAAAAAGTTAAATTTCTTACAGATAAAAGATATATATATCTATTTATTTATCAATAGTTAAAGATAAATATATAGCTACTAAAAATTTTCATGCTTAATTTTTATGGATTAAGAAAACTTTGTCTAATTTTAGCATTTATTTTTCTCATATTACTATTTATTGTGATAACTCATATACTATTTCAATTTCTACAAACCCTTTAAAACATTCTGCAACTAAAAATATATACATTATATTTCATTTTATTAGAGATCATGTTGATAGTGGGGATATTTATTTGGATTATATTTCAACTTATACTTAATTAAATGATATCTCTATTAATCCTTGGGATTCAAATAAATTTTAGAAAATTAAATTTAAACTTCGTATGATGGAAATCTGAAATGGAAGTTTGGTTTGAGTCTTCTTAAATATGTTTATGTACATTGATCATGGATAATTGTTTTAATTATATGTTTTATTGAAATATTATTTAATAGTTTTTTACCCTCCAATTCCCTACACATCATTATATAATTCCTTGGATATCCTAACTTGTTTCATGGATCCCTGTATCTTTATAGGATTATTTATAGAGGGATTTTCCAATGGTTTATAAATTTTATTTTAAAAATTGTAAATAATATTTTTTTAATTTTATATTTTTAATGAAGGAAGAGGTGACAAAATTAAGGGATACAATTTAATTATTTATTATCTTACTTTAATGTTTTTGTTTCCGATGATATTTTTTTACTGTATAAAATCAGGAGGAGATTTAATGTTTAAATATGTTTTTATTTTAAACTATTATAAATTATTCACAATTATATTTGAAGTTTATGTATATTATATCATATATGTTTAAGTGTGATGTTTTTATATATATTTTTCTTGATTTTTTGGCTATTTGTTTTTTAACACTATCATTGTCAAAATTTAGATTTTCAAAATTTGGTCTTTTTTGTTATTCCAAAAGGGGGGGAGATGTTTTTTAAATTTTATTTGGTTTTAAAGTTATTAAAAAGGAGGATATTATTTAGTGGCTCCTTACCACTTAATTGTTTTTTTGTGTTTTGATAATTATAAATTCCTTCCTTTAATTATTATTATTATTATAATTACAAAAACTCAAGTGTTACTGTAAATTATTTATTTGTTTTTAAAGATTAAATTTATTATTAAATAAAAGTGTGACATTCATTTTACATTAATTAATTATATAATTTTAATTTCTTATAGAATTATTTACATATTAATTAATCATATTTATTTTTGTTACTATGAATAATGTTTTTATAAAGGATTATGCAGTCACTATTTTATCCCACGTGAACATGATGACAATATATCCATATGAACCTTAGTATTGCTTGTTTTAACCTAACAATTTATTATCTTAACAATATTATTGTATGAATTAAACTTAAAATAGACTTTTTTTTACCTTATGAAAAACTTATTAAAAAATTTTCTTAACCTTATGAAGGTATTATCTTAACCATATAATGACTTATAAGAACATTATGAAGTTAACAATACGACCTTAAATTCACTTTAGAATCCTTATAAGTAATGTTAAACTTTATGTAAATTAAAATTATGATCTAAAATAAACCTTATAAGTAATATAAATTCCTTACAATAGATATTTCTATTTTTTCTCTTATTATTTTTTATTATTACACTGATTTATTTGATTCTAAATTATTTTCATATACAATGAGCATATTCAAAGTTGTTTTAATGTATTTAATGAGATTTTTATATTTTTTATAATTTTTTCATATCTATTGCATGTTTTTGGAAAGTATTTCAAATTTTTGATTTTACAGAAGGAAACTAAATTGTGAGATTTAAGTTTTTATTCAAATTATTTTGAATACGTATTTATAGATAATTAATATGGAAGTTATTTCTAAAATGTTAAATGATAATCTTAAAATATCTAAACAACTATGGATTAATTAAATATCATTCAGATTTGGATGATATTTGTGGAGATAATTCTAAATTTGTTATTATTATTATTTTTGAATTATTCAAAAAGTTTTTGATTGTGTATAACTGATACGGTTCTTTTTTAAAAGGAACCAATGATATAGAAAATAATAAAAACACCTTGAGAGTGAACAGACATGCTTCACCTAACTGAACCTATTAAAATATTTTTATAATCACTATGTGAATAATT
The DNA here is from genome assembly GCA_963277665.1 of Viscum album. Taxonomy (NCBI): domain Eukaryota; kingdom Viridiplantae; phylum Streptophyta; class Magnoliopsida; order Santalales; family Viscaceae; genus Viscum; species Viscum album. Next base: position 792,861,997 of record OY728166.1, read on the forward strand.
TTTAAACTCCTATATGACTCTTAGGGAAGAAAAAAAACTTTACAATATTTAATGACTTGAAGAGATAAATTGATCTATTTCTCAATAACTATTTTTTTCTTTAACTATTCTACATTGACTTCTTCTATCTAGTTTCTACGAGTCTATACTTAATTTTTTCTATAAAATTCACCTTTTTTTTAACTCTTTGTGGTTTATAATTTCCCCTTATAAAGGCATTATTCTTGTCGGGTTGTGACTTCTAGATTCATAATGGCAAGTTAGGTTATACTACCTTTCAAAAGGTATTTCTTGGTTGCGACTCTCAGTTAAAATTTAATGTTGTAATAAATTTTGAATATCCTTTTAAAATCTAGCTTTTATGTGTGGTCATTACTCCTCTAAAAAAGTTAAGTTGTATCAGGTTATTACTATATAATATTGATATCTGATGATATCCATAAGATGGAGAGGGTTCTATCAATGATCCCTTTTATTTTTATGAATTCCCCATTTAATTTAATATTTTTGGTCTGTAAAAGCCTTGATATACTCTTATTATGTCACACAACCTCACCAGAATAATAAAGTAAATGAAAGGCATAAAACACAAGGAATTACAAGGTTTTGACTAAAAATTAAACTCCTTTACACCTTCAGGTACATTTATGAGGCTTTGTTTTTCCACAATAACACACTGAGTACAAGTACAAGCTATATCTTAAAATTTTTGGAAGGCAAGAACTTGAAATACCAAGTCTTTAGTAATTAACACATTTACTTTATGATAATTTATTTATATTGGCTCCCACAAGTTAAATTTATCACCTGAAAATCTTTTATCCACCTCCCAATGTGGACATTTTACTACCTCCCAATAGTTATTCATGGGTCCTACCAAACTCCTTCCTTAAATAGGTTTTCAAATGCTCTATTATTCTAATTTAGTATGCATGAGGCTTAATTATTATTCAATTACTCACATACAAATGTTAAATAGGATTAATTAGACTTACTCAAAGGATCTATTAATGATAATATCATATGGTACATGAAGACGTTCATGTTTATCACATTCCCTATAAGTTTTAACATAGTAATGGTAGTGTTAGATTCCTCATACTTCCTCTTCAATGAAAATGGTTTACCAGATTTTTTAGATTTTACCTTTGATAGAAATCATTTCTATCCTTTAGAATTCAGTATTGGGTTCTCTCACATACTCGGAACATTATTCTTCATTCTCTGTATATTTTATATTCACAAAATAATGTGAATATATTTCAAATATTATTTGCATAAAATAAATTAAAACTTACTTGAAATGTGCAAGGATCTTCTCATTTTGAATCACATTTAAATATGAATCAAGGTATTCCCTTTTGAATCCTCTTTAATAATCAATAGATTTCCCTCTTCATGTGATATTTGAATATTATCTTTTAATTCCCCAAAAAATCCTCGACTTTAAATCATTTTTAAATCTCCCTCCATGTGTGTATGGATTCATGATCCCATGACATGACACTTAAAATTTTGATGTGGAAATCCTTGTAAAACCCTAATATTTTAAAATATATTTATCTTTAATAAAATTGTTGTGTTCGATAGTTTGTGATGTGTGCAACACCGTATTTAATTGAATAATTACATATTAAAATATAAAATGAAATACCTTAATATATAGTTAATTAAAATTGATAAATTAAATTAATAAATACAATTAACAAAATTCATGAACTTTTTTGATAAATGATAAGGAATGTTAGTTTAGAAATTCTCATCTAAATAGATATTTTTTGTTTATAAACTTTATTTTCACTATGTATGTTTTATTTAAAAGTTAATTTCATTTATTTTGAGTATTAAACTTATGTAAAAGTATTTTTTACAAATGTATAAAAATTATAAATCATTAAATATATTATAAAATGGTTATAAATGAAGATAAAATCATTCTATGGTGAAAATATATATTTTGTTTCTTTAGAATATTGTTTTTATGTGTGAAATGCATTTTTATGTTATAAATTAAATTAATAAATATTTATGAAATATTTTAATAAAATTTTTAGATTACATATTAAATAAAATAAATTAATATGTATATAATGGCTGTTACTAGGAAGGAAATGAGAATAATATCTTTTTAATGCTTAAAAATACATTTCTTCTAGAAATGAGTTTTACTTTTTATCTTTTTCTCTTAATTGGTCAAATTCTCATCATCGATTAGAAATGAGTTTTACTTGTTATGTGAATAGATATTAGAATTAATTTATTCCACATTTAGAAATGTAATTTTATAAAACAAATTCCATATTATGAATAGTAATGTATAATTTTTTATAAGTTCAATTTCATTTTTTTTTCATAAAACTTATTTACCTTGCAAAAAAGTTTATCACCATGGTAAAGGTAAAAATTTGTTAAAAGAGTTAAAATAAATGGATAAGGATTCATGATATTAATAAACCTTATATTTAATTTAATAGATTGATTTTAGTTTTTCCTCCCTCATATTATATTCTAAAATTATAAATTTTGGAGCTAATTTCCATTTATAATTACTTTATTAAATTTTAAAGTTATTAATATTTACAAGGGGTTTAACTCCCCTCAGTTATAAAAGAGAACATACTCTTCTTACTTGTTCACACAATATGAGAACTCTATCTGAGACATTCTCTAACAAAATATCTTTTCAAATTTCCTCCTTATTTTATAGACTTCCTTATTTCACCAAAATATCATCTTAAGAAGGCTTAAGGTTTAATCCAAAGGAAGATGCACAAATAATAGGTAATTTTCTTTACAGATATATTTCAAGTTTATTTCTTCTTCAACCTAACCCAAATCCTCTATAACCATGTTTATTTGATGAATAAATATATTTACTATACTGGAATGTTTTTATGTTAATTTTATAACCATTTTCTATCTTATTTTCATCCCATGTTAAATGAAAGTGTTGATCATGAATACGTATGAACTACCATCTCTGTGAAGTGATTTGTTTCATTTTTCATAACATCCTCAAATGGCTAGTTATTTTCATGGATTTAATGAATATATATTATATTTATGATTTAATTATGGTTCTGGAAAAATAAATTATTATTTACCTTCCTTTCTTTCCAACCATTTAAAAATGAAAGCATCACTCATGCGTATGTGTAGACTTCCACCTCAACGAAGTGATTTAATTCATTTTTCATTGCCAATTTATATGTATTTTTATAGAAGTGTATATAATGAATAAATATGAAATTTATGACATGATTAATATTCATTATATTATGAAACCATGACCAAGATTCAAGGATTATAATCTGAAATCTTAAACATATAATAAAAAAGAAATAGTTAAGAAATGAATACTGATTTTAGTGGATAATTAATTAATAAATGGGTGATTGGAAATTATGAATAAATAATGTATGGTAAAATAAGTATGAGTATGGTTATGATTTAAATTCATAATAAATCTAAATTTATTATACATTATTATAGACCATGTATGAATTAAGTTGGGGATTGAGGTTAGGGTTTATGTTACAATCTCTTCTTTTATCGGGATTGTTCATGTTTAAATCACCACTGAGAAAATTATATGATCTCTGTTAATTAAACCCCATATATTTTCTTATATTATAGTCATTTCTAGGGTTTTAAAGAATTATTTTCATTTTTACCTCTTTAGTACTCAAAATAATGAAAGAATGCTTTTTAAAAAATCCAACCTTATTTATTATTTTAGGTCGAGAATATTTTTCTTCCATGTACATATTATTTAAAATGATTCAAGAATATTATATTATTTTCTATAATTATTTTCTATAATTATTTTTAATATAATTTTAATTTTTTTCAATGAGTTAAAAAACAATATTTACAACATTTTCCATACTAATTATATTTTACTTTTTAAAAATGTTTTAAAAGAATCTATTTTTTAATGTTTTCCAAATGAATGAATTTTCCAAAAATCATGATCATTATTTTTTTTAATCATAATTTAAAATTTTCCTTAGTTTAATATGGAAAATAATATTCCTATTTTTATTGTAATTTTAGTTTTTAAAATTTACCAAAATAAAAGGATGTTTTTCCTTGTTTTTAAATCTTATTTCTAATAATTTTATAGAAGTATTTTTCATATATATAAACATAATTTAAGGAATATTATGATTCATTGGAAGTATTATCTAATGATACATTCTATTCCCTTTATTTGAATGGATTATGATTATGTGATGAAGAAATATTTGTAAAACCTATTTCTTTTACATTGGTTAATTATGATATGATGAAATGATGAATGTTTTTATGATCTTATGAAACACATATAAATGATTTACATTATGTGATGGGTGGGCTTGGAATTGTATATACCTCAAATGCATTGGGTAAATATTTATATCTGATGTTATAAAATGAAAGAGAATGGGTAGTGAAGTCAATCCAATACGGAACTCTATCCACTATGAATAAAAATAGAATGAGAAGTGAACCCAATCCATTATAGGAATCTATCCACTATGTTATGATGATCTTAAAAGTGATCCTTGACTAATGAAATTATTTTATATTATATGATTATTTCAGGTTACTATGACACATTCTTATGATTATGATACGCTCCCATGGATCATGATTGATTATTCATGATTCTGCACTCTTATGAATCGTGTCTTTTTTATGACAATTTTTTTGCGATGAATCATGGTTTATGATCTATGAATGATTTGTTATGAATTTAATAATTTGTCATCAAGATTTCACTCTCATTTTATTATACTATGCTCCAATATGATCATTGGTTGATATTTATCATGTTTAATCTTACTGAACATCTATGCTCTCTTCCATGCCGAATCCCTCTCCCACTGGGCTTTGTCTCCATCAGGCCTCCATCCTAGAGTAAGTCCTAACCTCTTCAGGATGATAACCACACATAAGCCCCTGTTTCCTCTTTGGGTTGTGATCAAGTGTATGCCCCACTCCATTTCCCACATACTCACCTTTCGCAACATGATCCTCAGGTCTTTGTGGTCTCTTGTTTATCACACTAATCATGACTCACATGGGCTTAGAGAAAGAATCGACCATGACATCCTCTCTGGGTAGCCTAGATTGTAATCCCCATGCCTCACTAATTGAACTATGAGGTCTTTGATCCTTGCCAAAGTAGGGTACGTAGGAAGCCTCCACGAGGTTCAATCCCACCACCCACCTGAACTACGAGGTGTTTGATCCTTTCCAAGGTAGGGTACATAGGAATCCTCCATGAGGTTCAATCCCACCACCCATTGGACTCCAGGTCCTCCTTTACATCGGTTCACCAACACTCTGGGAAACCTAGAGTGTAAGCCCCATGCCTCACTACCTGAACTACGAGGTCTTTGATCCTTGTCAAGGTAGGGTACGTAGGAAGTCTCCACGAGGTTCAAGCCCACCACACACCTAAACTACGAGGTCTTTGATCAATTCCAATGCAAGGTACGTAGGAAGCCTCCACGTGGTTCAATCCCACCCCCCATTGGACCCCAGGTCCTCCTTCACGTCGGTTCACCAACACTCTGAGAAGCCTAGAGTGTAAGCCCCATGCCTCACCACCTGAACTACGAGGTCTTTGATCCTTTCCATGGAAGGGTACATAGGAAGCCTCCATGAGGTTCAAGCCCACCACCCATTGGACCCCAGGTACTCCTTCACGTCGGTTCACCAACACTCTGGGCAGCCTAGAGTGTAAGCCCCATGCCTCACAACCTAAACTATGAGGTCTTTGATCCTTGCCAAGGCAGGGTATGTAGGAAGCCTCCATGAGGTTCAAACCCACCACCCATTAGACCCTAGTTCCTTCTTCACGTCAGTTCACCGACACCATCCGAACTATGATGATTTTGATCCTTGCCAAGGAAAGGTACGTAGGAAGCCTCCATGAGGTTCAATCCGAACACCCGGTCACTCTAAACCCCCTTCATACCGGTTCACCCACACCATCCATTTGGACCCCAGGTCTTTATTCATGTCGGTTCACCTTCATCCTGAATGGCGTTAAACTGTAAACCATATGAAGCGATAAGCCATTGTGTCCCTAAATCAGTGGTAAGCCATTGAATCCTGATCAGTGGTAAGCCACTATGTCCCCTATTCAGTGGTAAGCTGTCGTAATACCCTTCAATGGGACCCACATCCACATCTTTGATCTGTCCTAGTGGTGTCAGACCGACCTGGGCTGTTAACAATGCGTAAGCCCCATACACATCATCGGGTTGTTGTCCTATGTGTACACCCCAATTAAAGCTCATCGCCTGACCTTTCGCTCGAGCCTATGTGTCTCGGGAGGGTCATGTCCCAACCCAGTGGTTCCATTTCCTCTAGGTCCCATCCACACGTCCATTCTCAAGGGATGCCTCCTTAGGCATCCTATCGTCCTCCTGAACTCTGCAGACATTGATTCCCTACCACAAAGATACGTAGAAAGTCTCCCTGAGACTCAAGGCCAACATTATAGTCATCCTCATAGTGGTCCCATCCCATTAAACACCCATTTCAATCAGCACCCCATCATCCATCTTGATTCTTACCTGGGCCACCACATCCTGGTGAGGTCATGTCAACCCATATACATCAGAGTGTCCTCTAGAGGTTACACTCATTCGATCCACTCTAGTCAGTGTTATGATTAGTCTGATCCATCTCTTTCAGACGTTAAACTTGAGACATACCTTGTGTTAAACATGGAAAGATGAGGAAAACCTCAGAGACAGGCCTATGGCATATGATTCTCCATGTTCGATGTGGGATTCCTCGGGATTTCAGGCCTTCGAGAAGCCCTATAGTAAGGGATAGAAGATAGATGCTCCAGTATCCCCGCGCCCAGACACACCAGTGATGGCCAACGTGACTACACCCTTGACTGAAGGTTGCTGCCCTGACCAGACCCCTTGGAATGTCCCGACAGAAGAAGTGTAATTAACTAGTATCTAAGAAGATATGGCGCTAGGAAGAGTTTCATGAACAACATCTTAAATCTATTAGGGAGACTCGGACTAGGTGACGAGTTCTGAGGAGGAATCCACAAAAGGAAGAACTAACATCCCATCATCCCATTTCGACCAAGGAGAAAATGTCCCTGAAAAAGTGACAGATGCCGCCCACCTTTGGAAAGCTGGAATACGGGGCAACAGCTGCGCGTCCTCCATAGACGGATGCACACGCCCCGATGAAAGCGTCGGAAACAGAAATGGTGAACCCGATATGAAATTATGCTCCTAAAATATGGAGATTAGTAGTGCTCGAGGCATCAATAGATTGAAGGTCACCAAATCCAGTTATCCGGCGCCGGGTCCCGCCAAGAAAATAGCAGGCCCGATGTGAAACTCACCAGAAGTTGGGGAAGTAGAACATTGGAGATCCTATTCTAGGACGTGTCAGCGAAGATCCCTCTTACCAGTCATGGAAGACAGAATGAAGATGGGGCATTGGTCGTAGATTAATTTTTCTTTCAGCACTGACAAGTTAATCTCCCTGATCCTCAGGAATCAAGTTGCTACATTCGGAACGCGATCACCGCCTGTACACCGATGTAGGGGCAGCGGCAATACCAACACGGCAGTCCTCCGTGCCTCATCATTTTCCACAATGGCCTCTACACCCATGGCCCTGGGGAACACATGCCCCATCTCCCCATCCGAGGTCATCCAACGAAGGGTGATCAACGAACTCGTGCACCGTTACGAGGAGGGAATAATCCCGACCCGGGATATGGACCGCTTGAATCTGGAGGTGTCTGTGCCTCATCGCCAACACCACCCCCAAGGGTCTTACATGGAGCCGATACTCCCCACACCGACATATAACCGTTTTGGGAGCCTCTCCCCAGAATTATTTGATGACTCCCTGCCTTACGCTGATGAGGTAGAGGACATTCGGCCTGGCCCTGTCAGAGTCCCATTCCAGTGGCTGCCAGTGAGGGCTCCCTCCCAGCTGTGTCAGCACCACCACCCGACCTTGCTGGATGAGGAGCAGGTAAGCCACGTACCTACACCACCAGTTCTGGTTCATCTGACCCGATGCCAGCGTTGGGTGCAAGCTGAGGAGGACCCCTGCCAAGGGGCGTTAACGTCGACGACTACTGTAGCCCGAGCCACCACCGACACATACCATCAGTTCCATGAATACACTGAGCAGGGGCACTTATATTCCCAACCAGGATTGAGGCCCCAACTACCCCAAGGGCAGGCTAGGTCGACTCGCTTGGTCATTGGCACAGGTAGTGGCCGCCGCGAGCTAACTCGCAGCGATGCCACTCAGTACGAAGGTCCTCCCCATACCACTACCATGGAAAGCACGGGCCTTCCCCACTTTGAGGTTCGGAATGGAGGTCTGCCCCATGCCACCCTCAATCCAAATGAGGGTCTTTTTCACAGCAGTGATGCTCAGCACGGGGGGACTCTCCCGTGCCCATTACACTGGGTATGAGGTCATTCCACCCACCCCAGACCGCCGTTGTAGGGAAATTTCACATCCGGTCTCTCTCCAATGTGGGGATCCTCCCCGCGTCCTCTCAGTAGCTAGAGAAGGTCCTCCTTGCCTCATAAAATAGAGGGACGAAGGTCAGCCTTGCACCACCCACACCCAGCACAGAGGTGCTACTCGTGTTCAGCTAGCCCAGTATAAGGACCCTCCTCATACTGAGGCCACGAGGGGAAACAAGCATGAAGGTCCTCCTCATGATCCTTCCAGTTTTAGCAAAGGTATTTCCTGCTCCAGCGCTACCCATGGAGGTCTTCCTCATGTCCCCTTTGACATCTATCCTGGTGCTCCTTGCACCCCGGATTTCTCAGGTAAAAACCCTCTCCGCCTCAACACCAGTGCAGCCAAAGGGCCTTGTGTCAGAAATCAGCCCTGTCCTGAGGAGCCACCCAGGGGAAGGAAGGCAGGTATCTGCCGCCATAAGAAGAATTCCGGGAAGGTCAGGAGAGAGATCAAACCAGTATGCTTCTCAGACTCTGAAGCGGAATATGACTCAGTATGGGAACCCTCCTCTCATTCATCCAAGTCAAGGGATGGGGTAGGAATGAGGTACATCATCCTAGTACTCCTGGTATGTGAGGACCATAGGATTACTGCCTCCCTCCACAGGTATATCCAGGAGAACAAAAATATGGCAACCCCATAGGTCACGGTCGTGTAATCACTGCCGTCATCACCAGAAGTGCTCTCTACCTCAACAAGTGATCACTGAGAACTATTCTGGGGACCGATGGCGAGTGAGCAGCAGCACGAACTATCACCAGTAGCCCTTTCCTCTAAGCCAAGAACTGTGGCTGTCAGCCCATCTTATCCCGATGTAGTGGCCATGTCCCCAAACTCCTCTGAAGACAACCCGAGATTCGGTGGCCAATCAGTATGCTCGCCATACTCTCCACCGGCCAGCCTGTCATCCCAGTGGTCTGCCTCAGCACCGCTGCCAGTTCTCAACCACCTCTAGTTGAAGAGTGGGAAAATTAAAGGCCATACCCTGAATCCGAGCCAAGGACCTTATGGAACATCCTCGTAGTGGTCCACTTCCCCAAGATGTTATGGCCCTTGGAAGCACTAAATTTTCGCACGCCAGAATCCCTCACCCCAGAGGAGTTTGAATGTTTCTTCCAAACCCTCTGGGCAACACACTTTTTCCTTCTTCATTAGTGAGTGGTTTATCCTAGGAGCCAAGTGCATTTTGAAGACATTGGAAAGAAATGTCGTCTGGTCGATCTGGCTGCACTCCCAGTGGCCCAGTGCCTCGAGTCACCAGGACGCCATAAGGTCCTCCAAGAGCAATGTGTTTAGAGTTTCAAGATACTCCATAAGATCATCAAGGAGTCTTTCCCCCACGTGCAAGTCCATGGATGGGGGCAGTATGATGCACTTCCCTTTAGTCCTATTCGGCGGTAGCCCAACCTTCTAGGCAATATCGATGACCTGCCCCCAGGAAGGGTCGCAGTCAGCATGACCGATATAGTGGATGAAGAGGATGAGTTGGAGCTTCTTGATGGGGACTTACCCTCGAGGGCGTGCCCCCACTATTGGACCCATCGGGGAGCATCACTCACTATTAGAGGAACCTAATAGGTCTCCCTATACCCACCGAGGAATTAGTACTCATCCGGAATTCTGGTAAGGTTAAAGAGCACGTCGGAGATGCCAAGCACTCCAACCCATCCACCTCAGTGTAGAAGATGGAGGAAGATTCTGAAAATGCCACATTGTGCCAAAAAATTTCCGAGAATAAGAATTTGGTCGATGAACTTTTGGATGAACATGATGTAGAGCGACGAATAGACTACAGTGACCCAGGTCGAGGCAGCAGGGGCAGGAACAACTTCCCCCCGACGAGCTGCCTCCAGGTGACCCTAACCGTCCTGCCCCTGTAGAGAGGGTTGAGGCTGGAACTTAGGGAAAGAGGGCACAATATATCTCACCAAACCATCCCAAATGGCGCGACAATCCAATGGACACATCTCAGGCTCCCCTAGCTGCCCCGAGGGTCATAACTCCAGCCACTCCAAGAGCCGTTAGGCCTGATTACTGTGTTGAAGAACCCACCAACGTGCTCGTGGTTAGGGATCCCCATTAAGACAGGGACCCCCACCCTGATGATCCAATGACGACGCTCATTTCTGGCCTAGAGGCATTGGAATCACGATAGGTGGCGATCCGACCTGATGGAAATCCATATCCAACATGGGTGGATGACATGCCGACATCTCCAGGTTTCGGGAATCCCACCTTCTCCCCCATTAATGGGGTGAGGGACCCACCGTATCACCTATCCCACTTCAACTCAAGGTGTGTGCCCATGTTAGGGACTCCAGTGCAGTAGGAGGCTGCCAAGCTCCACTATTTTATTCAGACATTGGAGGGGCCTACATTCCTCTGGTACAACAAGCTTCCCATCGGGTTAATAACCAACTGGGATGACCTTCGCAAGCAATTAATCAACTAGTTCAGCTCCACAACATGAAAAATGAGCATCACAGACCTCTTCAAGTGAAAACAAAGGTATAATGAGTGTGTCGCAGACTTTATCGCCCGGTGGAAAGAGCTTACATATTCCCTTGACATGCCACTGACTCAGAATCAATTACTGACGATGTGTGTTGGGAACATCAAGATGGAACAGGTTCCCTCTCTGATAACCCAGAACTACCCCAGGGGATTTTGAGACTTCTCGGATAAGGCCCAGCTCCTGGAAGAAGCCCTGCAACATGCCATCCAAACACATCTGTTGCCCCTATAATTCCCACGAGAAGGGTTTTCAGAGCCGAGCCTGCCACAGTGGACCAAATAGAGGCCCCAGACAGCTAGAATTATTACCAGTAGAGCCACCTCCCCAGCCTCACAGAGGCCCACCACCACAGGCGCAACCTCCAGCTCAGCAACGACTTCCTCAGAATCGGCATGTGCCCCCACAGAATGCGCCACCATCTCTTAGGTGGGACAACCGGGCTCCGCCTCCTGGACAGGATCCTACAACTCCTCGTTAGGGCCAGGCTCCATGGACCCCCTTTCCAGATAGAAGAAATCAAACCTACTCGTTCAACGAGAATCAGGTCCCTGGCTATTTCTGAAGTTCCTTGGAACAAGGTATTGTGCGACTGCTAGAGTGTAGAAGGATAGAAGAGGCAAACCTCACTGACCGCCCCAACTACTGCCCCTATCACCGGATCCTAGGGAACACCCTCAAGCAGTGCTATGTGTTCAAATATTGGCTTCAAGACTAGTTTGATAACAACATAGTCAGGCTGGGCCCAGCTCTCGCACACGTGGCATGCGTCGTCGTAAGGCCAGATAGCAGCAACGACAATGAGGGCGAGTGGTAGCATGTTTCTAACCGTGATTACCCGAAGTATGATGAATGGATGGCTTGAAAAATGGTTGCTCTTGCCCATGGTATCATTATTGCACTCTTGATCCAGCCGGATCCTTCCAAAGCTACAGCCACTACTTCTGCATCATCATCTCAGCCGGCCTCTTCCCAGAAGAGAAAGCATCGGCGGCGCAAGGGAAAGCAACATGCCCCGCTAATGCCATCATCATCCTGTACTCTTAGTGATTTCATGCCTCTAAATAAGTTTATTCCTCCCAAAATCCTCCTAGTAATGGATGAATCTTTGAGTGATAGTCAAAGGTACGCTTCGGTTAATACCGTGGAGTTGGTAAATCCCTATATAACTCCCGATGACGGGGAGCGCCAGGTGAACCTCCCTGACGTCCCTAGCTGATGCCAACTTCAGCGGAGCCGCGACCATGTGGGTCATCAAGGCATATTATTTGGAACCTCCAGCCAGGCCGCAAATGCCACTGGGACTAGACAGCAGGCCCAGAACATAGTTCAGCACGTGCAGCCTCCTCATCCGGTGTCATCAGTCCCGCCTCCACCGCTATTTGTATTGCTGGATCAGGAAGAGCCACTACGACTATGCTGCGACCAGCCTCGCCCTGCTACATGCCAGTCTCAGTCATCCAGCCCTCATCTGATAGCTAGTCTGTGAGCTTCAACCAGTGGGCAGTAGGATATGCCCAGCACTAGTCAGCCGCCAGCCCAGCCGGCAGGGCACGCCATGCCTCCTATCATAGAGCACCCCCCTGCAAGAAAAAGTTCACACCTGGAATGGAGGTATGATGTTATAAAGCACCTTGTCGGAATCCCAATGAGGATTTCCATCCTCGAGGCCCTTTTACTATTACTAGATATACGTGAGGCTCTCGCTGAGGCTCTAAGAAGCCCCCTCCAATATGAGAAGGAGGTAGCAAATGCAGAAGCCTTTCATGCTGAAGAGGTCGAGAATGCCGAATGTTAGGCCATCATTTCTTTCTCTAGAGAAGATGAAGGATCTCCCATAAAGGGTTACATCTGCCCACTATACATCACCAGAAAATTTAACGACATGGATGTTCGCCACTATCTTGTTGACACCAACTCCAGGACTAGCCTTATCTCGACACAGACACTACAGAAGCTAGGGTTATCTGAAGATGATTTGACTCCCTACGATTTAAGAATACAGGGACATGATATGACAGAGTAGATACCATTTGGTAAGATCCATTTGAAGACCCAATTCAGTGGCCTAATTTCCAGCACCGAGTCTACGGTGGTCACCCCGAACACTGCGTACAATGCATTGATGGGCAGACCATGGCTCCACCTGCACGTGGAAGTCCCCTCATCGTATCACCAATTCCTCAAGTACTCCCTCAACGGCTGAGTAGGCGTAATTCAAGGTGACATGTCTCCTTTAACCTCTTGTGAATCCCGCTACCTGGATGCCGACTATTACAAGATAAAGGATAAGAAGATTCAGGCCAGTGAGGTCGAACCCGTCACGGTTGCAACTAACCCGTGGGCAGGTCTGGATGACTCCTACATCTTCCCGATCTATCAACTGGAGGCCACAACCCCTGACATGGGGCAATGTTTATTTGTCTCTAGTACAAGGGAGAAGAATATCCCCAAGTATATGTGATGACATAAAATCACCTAGTAATCCTACACAAATCAGGCTCAGGTGATCCCAGAGCCTCCTACCCCTGTAAGGTACTGGGATGTCTGCCCCATGGCAACAACAGTACGTCATACGTGTCTGTTTTGCCAGGATGGAATTAAACAGGTTAAGTTGACATGCCATTATTTCTTTGATATCATTATGTGTGGCCCCTTGGGCCGAAGACCAGATGGGATCAGGTCGACAATCTTCATTGCTATGGTTTTGGTAGTACTGGAATCTTCCGATGTGATGACCACTGCTACTCAGGCTGGTACCAGCCTCCCGTCGGAATCTGCCGAACTAGAGGAAGATCATCCAATTGGGTTCCCTCCTCCATAAGAGAATAAGAGGATTTGGAGGAAGCTCCCCCCGCCTTTGAAGAGGGAGTCTCTGCCACGGTCTATGAATTGGTACTGGAGAACCTCGGTAGCAAGGTGGACCCGAGACCCACGTTGATCAGTGCAGCCATGCCTCTCGAGGAGAAACAGTGGTACATGGAATTTCTGAAATGACATCGTGATGTATTCACCTAGATCTATGACAAGATTCCAGTGCCATATCCTCAGGTAGTCGTCCACCAACTCAGTCTTCCGAAAAATTATCATGGGTTCAAGAAACATCCCAGAAAGATGCACCCTTCTCATGGTGCCATGGTCAAGGCCGAAGTTGACAATCTCATCAAAGACAACTTGGTCAAGGAGGTCCAGTACCCCAAATGGAAGGCCAACATTGTTCCGGTCAGGAAGAACAGATAGATCAGAGTCTTCATCGACTTCTGCAATCACAACCGTCACTGTCTGAAAGATGATTTTCCCCTTCTAGTGAGAAAACTATTTATTGATTCCACAACTAGGTTCCAATCCCTTTCATTCAGGGACGGTTATTCTGGATACAACCAAATCCGGATGACCCCCGAGGATGAGAAGTATTCAGCTTTCAGGGTGCCACAAGGTATGTTTTATTACCAGGTCATGCCCTTCAGCTTAAAGAATGTAGGTACCACATATCAGCGGGACATACATTGCATATTCAATCCAATCCTCAAGACATTAGTGGAATTCTATGTGGAAGATCTAGTGGTCAAATCTCGTCAATGCCAGAACCATCTCAACGATCTTGAGAAAGTGTTCTCCTTCCTCTGTTCCTGCCACCTGAAGATGAACCCACTGAAATGTGCCTTTGGGGTCACCTCTGGGAAGTTCCTTGGCTTTGTTGTCAGGTAACGGAGCATCGAGATCGACCCATAGAAGATCAAGGAAATTAGCTAGATGCCTCCCCCGAGCAACATTCGAGAGCTTTGAGGTTTCCAAGGCCACTTAGCCTATATATTCGGATTCATTGCGAATATAGCCCGAAAGTGTAATCCCTTTTCCTGGATTATGAATAAAGGCACCACCTATGAATGGGACAAAGAGTGCCAGACCGTGTTCGAGGAAATCAAGCAATATCTGCTCCAGCTTCCGGTCCTAATGCCACCCGTCTCCAGAAAACCACTGATCCTTTACATGACTGCCCTGGAACGATCCATTGGATCCCTTCTCGCCCAGAAGAACAATGAGCGGGTGGAAAATAGTCTTTACTACCTCAGTCGTATTCTCATCGATACAGAGACCAGATACTCCCCCATCGAAAAGAGATTCATTGCGCATGTATTTTTCGTGTAGAAATCGTGACACTAATTTCATCACCATGAGGTACAACTGGTGTCTCGGGTAGACCCGCTGAATTAAATTCTGAACCGATCCATGTTAACTAGCCATATATCATGGTGGGAATTCCTCCTCCAGTAGTTCGACATCAAGTTCATCCCTCAGAAATCAATCAAGGGACAAGCACTACCAGATTTTCTTACCACCCATCTAACCCCCATAGACCAGTCCTTGGACCTGGATTTTCCCGATGAGGCAATCCTCTCGGTAGATCATGCCATACTATGTTGGAAAATTCACTTCGATGGTGCTTCCCAAAGCCCCACTGGCAGGAGTCTCAATGAACCCAGACTCAATAGAGTAGGCATGGTTATTTTATTTATCACCCCATTGCA
The DNA here is from genome assembly GCA_963277665.1 of Viscum album. NCBI lineage: Eukaryota > Viridiplantae > Streptophyta > Magnoliopsida > Santalales > Viscaceae > Viscum > Viscum album. Next base: position 792,877,564 of record OY728166.1, read on the forward strand.
AGACATTCTACCGTACTCATTCCTGTTGTCATAAGGATGCACCAACAATGAGGTAGAGTATCAGGATATTATCACAGGCCTCAAGCTGGACCTCAAGATTGATGTGCCCCATTTTCATGTGAAAGGGGATTCCGAACTAGTCATCAAGAAAATAAATGGTGACTACGTTGTCAGAAATCCATAGCTTTTACCATTATTGGAGCACACTCTCTAGAAAATGGACCAGTTTCCATCTCGGCCATAAGTTACTCATGTCCATCGATTTTAGACTGGTTGAGCCAATGCCCTCGCCGACCTAGCTAAATCACTTGCAGAACCTGAGCAGGATGACCTGATTATACATGTGGCACATTAGAGACTCATTACTCCCGTCACCCCAAATGATGATGAAAGCCTACGGGTAAGCCATCTTACCAATGAAGACTCCACGTCAGAGCCTTCAGGTTTCTCAAATGCATTGGTTGAAGTGACCCCCGATTGGAGAGCCCCCTTCGTCGAGTATCTCCAAAATGGTCACCATCTGGATGATCGGGCCGAGAGCGAGGGAATATGACGTCACACACTGCAGTTTAACCTCCAGAGTGGTCCTTGTCTTGAGTAGACCCTGTACAAGTGCGAGTTAGATGGTTTTCTCCTCCGTTTCATCCAAGGAGTCGATATTTCTTAGGTCATGTAGGAGGTTCACACTGGTTTCTGCGGCGCCCACCAGACTGGGCCGAAGCTATCTCAATAGATCCAGAGACTGGGGTACTTCTGGCCCTCCATGATCTATGATTGCATCGAGTTCTCAAAGAGATGTCACACGTGCCAAGTTCATGATAAATTCATGAATTGGACACCAGATCCTATCCACTCCACCAATTAATCTTGGTCGTTTGTGGTTTGGGGACTCAATATCGTGGGACCATATCCACCGACGACAGATCACTAGTGCAGGTTCATCCTCACTGCTACAGATTTCTTTTCCAAGTGGGCAGAGAAAGTTCTGCTCAAGGTGGTCAAGGCTCATTCTATCATTGACTTCGTGAGCTCCAATATCATCTACCGGTTTGGAGTCCCTCATGCCATCCTCACCGGTAATAGCACCAACTTCCGAGCAGCTGAGTTAAAGAAGTTGTATTCCAAGTACAACATCCATTCAAACCATACCTCCTGCTATCATGTGTAGGAAAATGAACAGATTGAGATGTTCAATAAAACCCTCTCTAAAATTTTGCAGAAAATGGTTGGTGAGAACAAGAAAAGTTGTCCGGAAAAGCTCCCCAACGCCCTCTGGGCTTATCGGACAATAACTCATAATTCCACCCAGGTGACCCCATATTTCCTGGTGTATGGAGCAGTGGCTGTCCTGCCCATTGAGACCCATCTGCCTTCGTTATGCACATCAGTATATGACCAGTTGGCGCTAGATAAGGTAGCCGAAATCCATTTGGATGAATTGGAAGCACTTGACAAGAATAGGCTTCGTGCCCTGCACAATCTGGAAAGGCATCAGAATAAGATGGCTATAGCCTTCAACAAGAGGGTTCACCTCCACTCTTTCCTACAAGGTGAATTGGTATTGGCCCTCTAGACACTGAGGATCCCTAGCAGGAAACCATCCAAGTTGGATCCCAAATGGGAAAGACCATACATAATTCATAGGGTTTACCCCAATGGTGCATACTCCCTGGCGACCATGGATGGTGAGTGTATAACTCCTCCCACCAATGCTAAATCCCTCAAGTAATACTTTGACTGAGCCTCCTGGTCCCGCACAACCTTAAAATGAATGAGGGTCCCACATGAACCTAAACTGCTTTGTCTTACAAGACGTTAAACTGCAATTTTAGAAATTGTGTGGATTTATTCCCATCTGCATGGGATACATTGGAATGCTCAAGCATTTCATATTGAGACCAGCCCCAAAATCTTCTCTTTGAATATCCCCCCTGGGTATAGTTCTCTCGGAGGATCCTTGCATGATATGGTGTAGGCTTCCTTATCCCAACTCATGCCAGGATTACGGCGGTCGTGCCCTGTGCCCACTCACCATTGTTCTATCCTCCCATTTCCTCACCGTACGATGCTAAACTGCATGGCCTTCAAAAACTATGTACGGAATGATTCCCATACTCATGGGATACGTAGGAACGCCTAGACATTTCATTTGTTGGCCCAGGCCCAAACACCAGAATCTCCACTCGGGTCAAGACATATGGTGTGGTCCAGTCTTTTTCCCCAATTCACATCGAGCTCATCTCGATCCCTCCATACATCCCACTACCCAGAGGTGTCCGCCTCTTTCACAGAAGGGCGCAGCCATGCTTCACCCACTCCTTTGATTGGGACTCCATCATCTCTCCCATCCAAAAGTCCCCCCGAATGGTAGGGATGCTAGGCCCAAGGGATATCCTACCACTTCGGGGCAACACCCTCAAGGATGTTGAGCAACAAACTGATACAAGTCCTGCATTGCGAATATGGGCGGTGGTCGATGCTCATTTGTTTTTCCCATTCCAGACCACAATAAGGACGCTGTATTCTGAACATGTTCAACAGCTATCCTTTGTCGTTAAATCCTCTGAAAAATGTCCCAAACATTTAGTGTAGTGGTTCATTGTACCCCATTTCATCTCCAAGCGATGAACTCCCTTCAGTCGGTGCCAACTATTATCCCCCCATATGACAGGGAGAGCCGAGTCTGGTTCCTTGTTTCCCACACCGAGTACCACTCATGTGGTCTTAGGAGCTGTGATGAGGTGGTAACCGCACAAGAATTCATATGGATACTGTTGGCCGGGACGCCCAGCCTCAGGTCCCTTGGCCTTTTCTGGCCCCCTGGCCTTCTCTGGCCCCTGGCCCAAGTTCTCATTTTGGGTTGTGTGGTGTGGAGAGGACTTATGTGCTCATTCACGTCAGGTTATTTTTCCATGACACACATATCCCCTTGAGACATGTCTCCCATAATTTATCATCCATACCATGAGCACATGCCCTGCTGTGCTTCACGTGCTCAATTTTGGCCCCCCGGACCAAGTCCTAAATCTTACAGGATTGTACGGTGTGGAGCAGACTTATGTCCTCTTTAAAATCGGGTTACTCGCCGCATCGTACATCTCCCTTGTTTGGGGTATCCTACCCCTTTTTCATCCTCACTGTAAGACGTTAAAATGCAAACCGATCAGGCCTTTCTGTATGAGGCCCAGGCTCAGGCCCCTTGGCCTTTTTGGGCCCCAGGCCCGGGTTCTCACTTAAAGTTGTATGGTGTGGTATGGTATTATTTTCTCACTCACGTTGGGTGTTGTAACAACCCTTCCATTTACCTCCTCCTCCTGAGATTTTTCCATCCCCTTGTGATATCCTTGTCTTTTCAAAATAGTCATTCTCAAGATGAGGCCCTCAATCCTCTTCATAGATTCACCAATGTGCCCAAGGGTACTCTGGTTTAGCACCTGGAATGTCGGATTCTGCTTGGATATGCTTTAACCCATTTTTTTTCAGGCTTCGTGTTCCCCTTGATTAGGGATTCCATCACCTGCCATGTCTAAAGGATCCCTCGAATGGCATAGATGCTCAGCCCAAGGGAACTTCTACCATTATGGGCCAACATCCACAAGGGTTCTGAGCAACAAATTGATAAAAGTCCCACATTGAGAATTTGGTCAGTGGTTGATGCTCATTTGTTGTTCCCATTCCAGGCTCACGCGATATGGATTCTGTGTTTCGAACACGATCAAAAGTTATCCTCCATCGTCACACCAACCCCATTAATCCCAAAATGTGGGTTACATTACTCACACCCTTCTCCCCCTCATCATGTCCAAGTAGAATTTCGGACTCTAGGTACTATTCCTCAGTGTGCATCCGCACGTTAGGAGGAAAAATCCATGATAAGGCAATCATTCGGGGCTCCACCGATTCCCCCTTGGCATGTATTTCATGCGTTGCAAATACCTTATACACCCTTGTTTCCTACACCGAGTTCGACTCACGTTGTCTTAGGGATCATATTAAGGTCCACACTTACTTAGAATAGTCCCGCTTCTCCATGGTCCAAGTTCTAAGACCTTAAACTAAGATCTTTTCATATTTCATTTTTCTAGAACTACGTACAGCTTGATTCCCATTCCTTGGGATATGTAGGAACACCCAGAAATCTCGTCTACGGGTCCAGCTTAATTGGGATCCAATCTCTCCTAATTTCTACCCTCTTACCTCTTTTTGGACCCTTGGCCCGAGGTTTCTTTCTCAGAATCTCATACGGTGTGGTATGGACCTCGTCCTCATGTTGGGTCTTCTCTATTGAACCGTGAACCTTCCCCCTTTAGCCTATTCTCTACTACATCTCTGCCACACAACATTAAAGTACATGGTTGGCCCTATCACATGACCCTAAACTGTGACAGTATTTTCCTGTCCACACGATGAAAAATGGCACAACATTGTGGTGCCCTTACTCAAGAGACATCATGTTTGGTATTGGTCAAACACTGTACCATTTTTCAATGCCTTCATTTGGCGAGATTCTTGTTGTGATGCTTGGATTCTCTATTTTAGGCGCATCGCCTCACAAAAAAAACACCTCCATTCACCCTAAAGGACAAACAAGACTTATCAAATGCCGCTTCTTTTGGTGCGAGGGCCAGATCCACACACCCTTTTTATCCCTGGCACTGGTACCTTACCATGCCACCCCTCAGAACTACATATGGCTTGATCCCCATCCTTATGGGTTACGTAGGAAAGGTCGTGCACATTTTCTTGGGCCCAAACTAATCTTCATTTTTGGTCCCTTGACCTAAAAACTTCCTACAGAACATGGGGTGTTCGGGACCCCAGGTTCCCATTCATGTCGGGTTTTATAATTACCCCACCATGTGTCTCCCGCGTTTCCTACCATCCATGGTTCGAGCTCCATGACCATAAACTAAGACCACTACGTGTTCTTTCTGAAAGATGTTAAACTGCACGACATCTTCCAGAACTATGTATGGATTGATTCCCATCCTCATGGGATATGTAGGAACGCCCAAGCATTTTTTTCTCTAGGTCCAGCCCCAGGAATCTACAAATCCTATCCCTTCTTTCTCGGCCCCTTGGCCCAAACTCATTTGGGAATACATGGTGTGGTGAGTACCTCTTAGGTTCTCATTCACGTTGGGTCTTTCAATAGCCACACCATGTTCTTCCTATATCTTTTCCCAGCATGGTACGTGCTCTATGACCTTAAACTAAGATCTCCCTATGGGAACCACGCGTCACGTTTGGATATTTCGCCACCCTACGCACATTCCATTAAATAAATCCCCCTTAATAGTCTACCCTAGGACCTTAAGTTTAAAGCGAGCTACCCCAAGAGCCTTGTCCTTGGGAAGGGACTTGAATCCCTATATCTGATACCTCTTATAGTCATAATCAAATGTGTTTCGACAAAGAGACCGAAGAGTGGAAATTTCACGGGGACATTCCCCTCATTCCATGTCCAAGCTTCGTGAGCCCGTTATTTGGATCCTCATCCTATTATACATCCAAAGGGACCCCCTTCATAGCCTAGCCTCATGCCGCCTCGACTCACCTATAGTTTCGGGCCAACGTCCCTAAAGATCTAGGATTACATTTGCGACAGGTCCCGTGTTTCGAACATGGTCAGCGGTTGACCATCATTTGTCTGTCCCCATTCCAGGCTAACACGATATGGATACTGTGTTTCGAACATAGTCAATATCTATCCCCTATCATCATGCCACCATCATTGTGGTCCAGATCTCGAGCATCATGATTCACATGTTTCTACTCCCTTATGTTCATGTGAAATTCCAACATGTTCAGCTTTACTTTCCAGCGCATCTAGGTGCGTTATATAGGTCGGGTCAGCATCAATGGGACTTCAGTCATCTAATGCCCCATCATCCCTAACGTGTGACTCCCTGTGCTAAGAAAGTCTCGTCACTACTTGTTGTTTCCCACATCAAGCACGACTCACGTGGGCTTAGTAGTTCTAGTAGGATGTGTACTGGTGCAGCCATTACCACACATGCCTTTCCCCATCCCACATGACATTAAACTGCGCTCTCAGAACTACGTATGGATTTATTCCTATCCTCATGGGGTACGTAGGAATGCCCAACCACTTTTCTTCAGGCCCAGCCTAATTCTCACCCTTAGTCCCTTGACCTGAAAAGTTTCCTTCAGGGATACATGGTGTGATCTGGACTCCAAGTCTCCATTAATGTCAGATTGATAGCTACTGTTCCACATACTCCCTTCTAGGGATCTTCCCTTTCACTCCACGTCCTATCATATGAAGTTAAACCAAATGAGTTCATATTTCCTCAACACATGACACTAAACTGTGGTTCTTCCCTAAACAAGTTCGGGATGCCCTATGTTAATCATGGGATGCGTCAGTTTCCTCTCCAAAGATAATTCTCCTTACCAGTGTTGGTCTCTGACCACTCTGTGCCCCAAGAACTACATTTGGCTTGATTCCCATTCTCATGGGATATGTAGGAACCCCCAGACATCCTGTCTTTGATTCCAGCCCTAGGAATCGTAATTCTTGTTTCCCCCTCTTTTTTTCGGTCCGTTGACCTAAGCTCTTTTGGGGAACCACGAAATTATAGCTTTACCCTGAACAAGTTCAGGATGCCCCATGATAAACTTTGGGAGGTGGCAGTTTCCTTGTTAGAGAGGTCCTATTTAGAAGTATGTTTGATCTCTGATCAGACTGGTGTATCCACCTAATGTGCATCCACCACAGTGGCATAATTTCAAGAGTGTTGGAATCTAGTAAAACAACCCATCACTCCACTCTCCACGCTTTGCGTGCCATTTATTCAGACCCTCATCCTCTCTCACATCTAAAGGAACCCGCTAACAGTATGGATGCTCGGCCTACAGCTCGAATATAATCCTAGGACAATGTTCCAGAAGGCTAATCAATGACATTATGAGTCAGGAGACGTGTTTTGAACATGTTTAGTGGTCGTCCCTCGTATTTCATCCCCATTTCAGGCTAACACAATATAGATTCTGTGTTTCGAACGTGGTCAATAGTTATCTTTTATTGTCGCACCGTCCCCACAGTGTTCCAAATTTGGGGTATTGTAATTCACACTTTCCATTACCTTATGGTTGGATTTATTCCAGCGCCCCTAGCGTTACCACGTTCGTGCACAAGATCACGCTTGGAAAACGATAATTCGGCTGTTCTAAGAGCTTCATTATCCGGTCAGGTCTCTCCCTTTACTCCCAGGAATCCGGATTGGTTGTTCAAACCCCTGGATGCCCGAATCCTGGTTTGCACTCCTACATTTAAACATGACAATGAGGTGGTCATCCATAATTTTTCACATCAGGCCCAACCCTCATGAGCTTAGGGATTGACTGCTGGACGCTCCACGAATGTCACAGGAATGCAATTAACCAACACAAATAACGGAACTCATGCATGCAGTTGGCATAAAATAATCAAAGCATGAAAGTGCATTCAAAGGTTACATGCATCACAATACCCTAGGATCGACCCCTACCATAGACGGGTTGACCTCATCAAAGGAGCGTAGTAGCTCCACTACACTCTAACTAGTGGCGTCCAGGATTTTCTGTTGCCTGTTAAGTTCCCGCTCCTCCTCGGCAGTGATGGAGCATAATTCATCAGTCGCAATCTGGGACCATTCCACACCAGTCTGGATGACAATCATTTCATCTGAGGCTCACTTCATGCCTTCTTCAGCCTCTGCCATCTGGGCCTTCAATCACAATATTATCTTAGATTGCGCGTTGAGGGAGGCCGAGTGCTCTTCCGCCCGATTTTGCAGCTGCTGGACCTCATCTTCATCCTCCTGGAGCCTCTTAATGTTCACCGCTTTCCTCCATTATGAACCCACACTGAGGCCACGGTCATGCTCCCAAATATTCTCTGCCATTAGATCACATAAGAGCATGTGAGGACGTTGGGCATCCACTCCCCCAACACACAGTTCACGCAGTCGCGAGTGAAGTCTATCCATCTCATCCAACCATAGAGGTTGGGGGTATCATCAATGAAGCGCTTGATCTGCTTCCATGATCGGCGATAGACTATTCTGATGTCCTCTTCATTAGAGGCATTCTAGTCCCAGTCAGCGTGGTTGGCAGGATCATATGTAGGGAATGCCCCCAGGAACTCATCAGTTGGATCTGCATCCGGTGTTTGATAAGGCATGGTGGGACTCGGGCTATCCGACCGATCCTCATCGTCAGACCCCACCTCGATGATCTCAGGATCAACCTCCCTGATGGTCCCACTAGTGATCAGGAGCACCACAGTTCAGTCAATCTGAACCTCCACCTCTACAGTCATCAACATTCCCCAGGGAAAGGTACTTCTAGGGATACCAAATGACCTTTCCAAGGGAACCCATGCCATTTGGAGGACTTTGCGTATCAAAAAGGGATCATTCATTTCAGTTAACATGGTTGATGGATGAAAGTCATTAATTTTATAGAGGAGACTTACAAAGATCTAATTCTTGATCTCATCTTTGGGTTGATGCTGTCGGGACCCCGAAGCGTGGCCCTCCATATATTGTTGGAAGGTCTGAAGATTCGGGAGCTGATTCAGGTATTCCAGCCCCTCCAGACATGCTGATCTCCCCGGGAGTAGTCGTGGAACCCAAAGGTCCCACTTTGGTATCTCTCTAAGGGAGATAATGAGCTCTGTGCACAAGGCCCTCATGCACAATTTAGATGTCATCAAAGAGTTCAGAATGACCTGAATGTGGGATCAGAAGAATGTATATGGAATCTTTACTTCAAGGGCCTTGGTGAACTCTTCAAGATCCAACTCTTGATCCCTAACTTCACCCTCCTCCAATGGGCTCCCTCTCCTAGCCTCGTCTCCCTAGGAGGATTCATCTGATTCTTTCGATAGAGGGAATCATTCCATTATTTTAGTAGCCGACAACTGTGGGGGAGTGGTGCGATCGAGCAACACCTTGACTCGATCCATCTTCGGACGTGGGGTACCCTGGGAGTGCACAAATTCCTCCAGCTCTATTAGGTATTGCTCTGCCTCCGCCTGGGATACCGCAAAGCCAGCCTTGATAGGGCCTATCCCCGGCAAATCCATCCCTAAACGGTTCATATGTTCCCACATCTCCGACGGGTCAAGGAATTACCAGTTAACTTCCCAGATGTACCAAGCCTCCATAAAGACAACATTATCTAGAATATCAATGTGGCATAGCTGCTTCCCTAGAGCCTAAGTGGATAATTTATGGAACCCTCTAGGTGGCCTCCCCTCAGGATGCCTCTGCTCTTCTGGGACTACCAGGTCTGTCGCCACTGCTGCCTCTCCCTCAATTAGTGTGGGCCTCGCCGCTACGGTAGCCCCGCCAACGTAAGATGCCCCTACCGCCTTATAACCTCGGCCCCAGGGTTTGGTAGGAACCCCATCATCAAATCGAATGGTTGGTTTCTTCAGCATTTCCCCCAGGTAGGCCACCACCCAACTCGGGGCATATTCCTCCACTAGACTCACGACAGCGGTCAGTGGGGGCAGCTAGTTCTGCATCTTCCTGTCTTTCCATGTGAACATAAGGCACATCATCCTCATCACACATGGGTGTTCCTCGTAGAACACCCCCAGATAGACCTACGGGGTCGGTCGCTGCATGCACTGGAATTGCCGAGCAAATCGGCACGGGGTATACGACTCAAAGAGAGGGTCATGATCCAACCCTGACACCAAAACTCCACCTCAAAAGGCCATTCTACACTCGGTTCAGAATCGACGGTGCGGCCAGCTTGGCTGGAAAGCTCTTGGTAGCATTCAGGTTGGATGGGCGGAAGTTCGATCCTGGAGGGGAAATAGGGTTCGAGTATTCGTAAACCCCCCCTGATGTGTGCTGCTATCCACCCATACAGAAGGTGGAATGGCCCACATATTCATTTTGGCCTCTTTACCTCACTAATGTGCTACAACATCTTATATATCTTGGCGAGCATCGGGATCCCAAGGTTGACCCGCCCTCCTATTGCCAACATGGATTCCATAATGAATGTGCTTGGCCACACTCCCATGTTTGTGTCCCTCACCTGTAGGATCCAATCACAGATGAGAGCCGCGATGAACGCTGTTAGCCTTACTATCGGTTGTTGTTCAGTGATGATGCTAAATCCCCATTTCATCGACTGGCTATCCTCCAAAAGTCTCTAGTATGAGTGCTCCTTACTCCTAGACCCCTTCGGGAAAGTCCGAGGCCGCGCCGAAAACTGTCTTTTTTCTAAGAAGCTCAGGAACTGTTTGAACCACCGCTTGAAATGGACGTCCCTCACCACCTCCTTGTCCTCTCCCCGCACAAGATCCATCAAAGACATCACCAGTGGTGACATTTTCTCAAGGTCCTCCCACAAACTCAAGGTGGGGAGGAATTAGTCATACATAGCCCCCAGTATCAGGACCCCCGAGACCTAGTGGACGTCCCATAAGCTGATATTGACTTCCCCATGGTGAAAATGGAATGTGTTGGTCCTCAATGACCACCTACTCAATAGCTCTAGCATCAGCTGCTTCGGCTGGTAGATGTGAAATTGGGAGGCCCAAGCTGCCTCATACATGCCCACTCTTCTCAGATCCACCCCAAAATCCTCACATGAAGAACCTACCCAGCAGGCCCAGGCCCAATCATCTATGAAGTTGCTACCCCAGAACATGTCCCACTCATCAGACCACCCCTTCTCTGGGTTCCCCAAAGCCACCTTCAATATCTTCTAATGCATGGGGGGAGACGTCTCCGGCTGAAATTCTGTCCCTTCAATGTTATTCTTGTGGTTGTATAAGAAGTCAGCAATGATAGGTAGAAGTCCTCCCGGGCATGACCGTCAGCCACCCTGAACCATCGGTGCTGGCATGTCATGCTCCTGAACTAGTAAGATAATTCTTCTCGACTCCCTTCTTGGATAGAGACGTCATCCCTAAGCCCGAAGACCTAAAAGGGAAACCTCTTGAACAACGGGTAGTTCCTATGGCTCTCTGATAGCAGCTCCACCATAGAATCATGGTCAGAGTGGATTCTAACTAGCTCACCTAAACCCAAGTTGTTTTCCATCTCGTCCCTTTGGGGAGCATCTGAAAGGACCCCCTGGGTGGCTTCTTGATGAGCCATTCAGTCTTTTAGGTTGGGGCGATTGTTTTGGTTCGGTCTCGAATCTCGTTCGCAGAGCATGTTCACAGAGTCTGCTCAAGGAGCCCTGCCTTGGCCTCCAAATGTGGAGTCATGAAGTGCACAGATGCGAAGTAAAAGACACGCTATGCGCCATGAAGATGAAGTCCTGATTCGTGGAGAGCAGTCGCGGAGTGCGTGGAGCTTCAAGAATCAAGAGCGCTAAAGGCCAAAATCGTGAAGGATAGAAAGGTAAAAAGATAATTCATCCCCTCTATATATAGGCGATGACCCTCGCTGCTTCACAGCACATCTCGACCGTAGAAAGATTCGTGGCACACCTGGAAGACCTGTCACTTTCCTTCTTTGCAATCCTCCTTCGTGAGCCAGCTTCGCGAAACGGCTGAGGGATTTTGGTGATTGGCCCCAAGAACTCGACCCTTGATTTCTCCCCGGCTCCAAGTCTGAGGGGGGACATTTTTTGGCACCAAAAAATCGGAAGGGAAAAGGAGAATAGTAAAGGCTCTGAAGTTTCCTCACGAAGCCCTTTCGCGGAGCGCCGTGGACCCACGAGCCCGCTGCGAAGCCAGGAGGAAGGATGCTCTGCAATCCCCTTTGACATTTGCGAGCCCTCCGCGAAGGCAGGGGGTGGGATGCTCCGAATGCCCCTTTGAGATTCACCAAGTCACCAAGAATCTAGGAAGCAGGATGCTCTTTGAGCACCTTGGAAGTTTGCGATCCCGTCGGGAAGCAAAGAGGCAGGATGCTCCTCGAGCCCCTTTGACATTCGCGAGCCCGTCGCGGAGTGAAATCTATCTTCACGCGGAATGAGCGCTTCTCCGTGACACCTCTTTCCTATAAATACTGGCCTCCCCCCAATCCCAAAGCATGGATCATTTGACCTTTCCTGTTCCCGACTCTCAAATCACACAACACTTTCTGCTTTGCGAAAAATGAGCCGCTCAACGTACTTTTGCTCCATGAAGTGCCTCCCATTTTCCTTGTTTTCACCCCCTCTTTTGAGAGGGATGGCTTTCGTGAAGCCCACAGGCCTTCTTTAAGGAAGGAGATCTTCATGGGGACTTGGGCCATTGTGAAGCGTTTATGCTTCGTGAAGCACCCCCCATGCACATGTGACTCGAATGCTAAGGATGAGTCACTATTCCTCATGAAGCACATTTCTTCACAGGACCTTGCTTTGCAAGGAACACATGTTTCATAGGGATTCTCTTTGGGTATTCCCTTCCACTTCATGAAGCACTAATCCTATGTACCTATTCCCTATGTCTAGGCTAGCCACTTCACTTCACGAAGCCTGCACCTTCATGAAGCCCTTCCATTGCATGGAGAACCAGAGCTCTATGAGGTCTCTACTCATAAACCCCTTTGCTCTGCAAATACATCTCTTGTGAAACCTCCTAGGTTCGCACGAAGCAACTTCAAAGTCCCTTGGACACCACTTCCCATTGCGTTGCTTCGCCTCATGTGTTTTCGCATAGGCACAGTAACAGCTATTGCTTCTTCGCATAGTCACGTTAACGTGGACCCCCAATGGTTCGCTCCATGACACCCCCCTCCATGGTGTGGCATGTCCCCTATCTTTACCAAGGTGCAGAGGTTATCGGTTATATAAGTCCTAGGGGTGCATAGTGAACCCACCTCGTCCGAGCTGCAAGATGTTAAACTTCCAAGAACCATCGTCCTCAGCACATGACATTAAACTGTGACTTCCCCCCATGCATCATACATGGGGAAAGGGAAACCACTCTAGTGTAAGCACTATATTTTCTTGAAGGAGGTAGCATCACTGCTCCTCCTTTCTTTTCTAGTGCCTAAGGCCAGCAAAGTGCATGGTGGAGAATGGTGCTCCTCCTCTCTTCTATGCCGAATCCCTCTCCCGATGGGATTTGTTGCCACCAGGCCTCCATCCTGAAGTAAGTCCCAACATCTTCGGGCTCCTAACCACACATAATACCTTGTTTCCTCTTTGGGCTACGATCACATGTAAGCCCCACTCCATTTCCCACAGGCGCACCTTTCGTGACGTGATCATCAGGTCTTTGTGGTCTCTTGTTTCTCACACCAAGCATGACTCACTTAAGAGTAGAGCAAGCATCGACCATGACATCCTCTTTGGGTATCCTAGAGTGTAATACCCATGCCTCACTACCTAAATTAAGAGTTCTTTGATCCTTTCCAAGGCAGGGTATGTAGGAAGCCTCCATGAGGTTCAATCCCACCACCCACCTGAACTACGAGGTCTTTAATCCTTTCCAAGGCAGCGTATGTAGGAAGCCTCCATGAGGTTCAAGCCCACCACCCATTGGACCCTAGGTCCTCATTCACGTCGGATCACCAACACTTTGGCAGCCTAGAGTGTAAGCCTCGTGCCCCACTACCTGAACTATGAGGTCTTTGATCCTTTCCAAGGTTGGGTATGTAGGAAGCCTCCATGAGGTTCAAGCCCACCACCCACATGAACTACGAGGTCTTTGTTTCTTTCCAAAGAAGGGTATGTAGGAAGCCTCCATGAGGTTCAAAACCACCACCCATTAGACCCTAGTTCCTCCTTGATGTTGGTTCACCAACACTCTGGGCAGCCTAGAGTGTAAGCCCAATGCCTCACCAACTGAAATACGAGGTCTTTGATCCTTTCCAAGGCAGGGTATGTAGGAAGCCTCTATAAGGTTCAATCCCACCACCCATTGGACCCCAGTTCCTCCTTCACATTGGTTCACCAATAATCTGGGCAGCCTAGAGTGTAAGCCCCATGCCTCTGCACCTGAACTACGAGGTCTTTGATCCTTGCCATGATAGGGTACATAGGAAGCCTCCACAAGGTTCAAGCCCACCACCCGTTGGACCCCAGTTCCTCCTTCACGTCGGTTCACCGACACAATCCGAACTAAGAGGACTTTGATCCTTGCCAAGGAAAGGTACGTAGGATGCCTCTATGAGGTTCAAGCCCAACACATGGTCACTTTGACCCCCCTTCACGTCGGTTCGTACACACTATCCATCTGGACCTCAGGTCCTTATTCACGTCAGTTCACCTTCGTCCCACATGACGTTAAACTATAAACCACACGCAGTGGTAAGCCATTGTGTCCCTCAATCATTGGAAAGCCGTTGCATCCTGATCAGCGGTAAGCCTCTGCATCCCCTATTCAGTGGCAAGCTGTCTTAATCCCCTTCACTGGGACCCACATCCACATCTTTGGTCTGTCCTAGTGGCGTCAGAGCAACCTGGGCTGCTAACCACCTTTAAGCCCCATACACATCATCGGGTTGTTGTCCTATGTGTACACCCCAATTCAAGCTCATTTCTTGACCTCTCGCTCGAGCCTATGTGTCTCGGGAGGGTCATACCCCAACCTAGTGGTTCCATTTCCTCTAGGTCCCATCCATGCATCCATTCTCAAGGGCCTCCTCCTCATGCATCTCATCATCATCCTGAACTACGCATACTTTGATTCCCTACCACGAGGATACGTAGGAAGTCTCCCTGAGACTCAAGCCTAACATTACCATCGTCCTCACAGCGGTCCCATCCCATTCACCACCCATTTCACTCAGCACCCCATCATCCATCTTGATTCTTACCTGGGCCACCACATCCTGGAGAGGTCATGTCAACCCATCTACATCAGAGTGTCCTCTAGGGGTTACACTCATCTGATCCACTCTAGTCAGTGTTCTGATCAGTCTGATCTGTCTCCACCAGACATTAAACTTGTGTCATACCCCATGTTAAACATGGGAAGCTGAGGAAAACCTTAGAGACATGCCTATGGAATATGATTCCCTGCATTCGATGTGGGATGCTTTGGGCTTCCGTGCCTTCGAGAATCCCTATAATAAGGGATAGAAGACAAACACGCTAGTATCCCAGCGCCCATACATGCAAGTGATGCCCAACGTGACTACTCCCCGGACTGAAGGTTTCTGTCCTGACCGGACCCCTTGGATGTACCAAAAGAATTAGTGTGATTAACTGGTGTCCATGAAGATATGGCGCTAGTAAGAGTTTCACAAACAACATTTTAAATCTATTAGGGAGACCCGGACTAGGTGATGAGTTCCAAGGGGAAATCCACAGAAGGAAGAACCGACATCCCATCATCCTGTTTCGATCATAGAGAAAACGTCCCTGAAAAAGTGACGGATGCCGCCCGCCTTTGGAAAGTGGGAATGCAGGGCAACAACTGCACATCCTCCACATACCGATGCACATGCCTCGAAGAAAGAGTCGGAAACATTCATCATCTTAAATCATAACATAATTTACTCTTAGATATTTTAGTGGATAACTCTTTATCCATACCACTATATATATAAATAAAACTCTATTCCACTTGAAAACTAATCATATCAGGGTCTTCCAACTAATTGTAAACTAAAAAAATTCTACTAATGGGCACCAAATACTGTTATTTTCACCCATTACTCTCTTTCCTAACACAAGATATTTTAGGGGAACCTAACTTTGGAAATACAAACACAATTGGATGGTCAAGCTTTGAATAATGCCACTTTAGAAGGATTATAACACTTCGTATTTTAAGGGGATTTAACCTCAAAATCTTATCTCATGATATTCCATTTATATAGGTATGATTACAGTCATTTAGTTTAGAATCTTATTCCTTTAATCGAAACAATGTATTCAATTTCTTTTTGATTTTTATCTCATTAGAAAAATCACATCTAATGTTACTAACCCAAATCAAAATCCAATTATATTCACCCATGTCTAAATGCATCCTATTAATAAGGTACATGAAGACCTTTCAGATAAAGGGTTATAATTATATAAAATAGAAAATATCCACATGATTAATTATAGAGCCATAGATAGTTAACCCACACTTTTCAAGAATAAGGAATAAGTCTCTAGGCTAGTGGGAAGTCCGAACCAAAATACATCCATATAGAGATATTTTACTCAATAGATATCACAATTACATCATAATTATAACATCTAATATGTAAAAATATTAATTAACTACTTAATTCATGCTCATAATTCAATACAAGCCAAATCCAAGGTAGAATAAAAATAATTTTATTATCATACCCAGAATGTAACTTCTTACATACATGTATGAAAATTTGTAGAATCAATTTAACATTTAAACTAAACCATATATAAAAATTAAAAATATAAAATATTATATCTAATAATTAAATAGGGAATAATAAATAAATGTAAAATTCATGAATTTATATATTAGATAGACATTTATGAACAATTCAAAAATAAAAAATTACAAACTATTTATAATTTATTATGGACATATCATAATTATATAAATATAAACAATTTATATTTATTCTCTAATATGTATTCCTTTATATTATTCATTATATAACAGTTAATATAAATATATTATATTTTATGAAATATAAACATTTTCAATTTTAATTTCTATTGTGCAAACATTTTAAACAATTTAAATATCACTTATTTAATATTATTTTAACCCTTGATCAAATATTTATCAAAACTCATTTGGATACAGTTTAAATAATTTATCTAAATAATTAATTTTAATTTGGATAATTGAAATTAAAAATTATGAATCATTTATAAAATAAATATAAAATCTTTTCTATGTTTTCCTTATATTAAAAATTTATAAAAAATTTATAAATTACTCATATAATTTTTAAATAAAAACTTTATTTATAACTTATAATGCATAATATATAATTGTAAAAAGGTATTTTAATAATTAAATTTAATATTTTATAGATATTAATTTAGTAAATATATCTTAAACATTTAATTAGCTAATTATAATTTTTTTTATCATTAATCGATTTATAAACACATTTATAAATTAATAAATATCCTAAAATACATTTTATAATAATTTATAAACAATTTATAAATTATATAATTCAATTAATAATTAAATGTTAAGAAAAAAATTATTCTAATCTAATCATATTTAAAATATATAAGGCATCGTAAAAGATATTTGATAGGGATGCAATACTAAAAGTATTTAAGCACTATATGTCATATTTTACAACTGATAACCCTATCTCTGTTTACAATAAGCAACTAGCACAAGGTGACCTTTACACACTACTCATGTAGCAAAATCAATACCTTTACATATTATACCTCTAACAATGTAACCCTTATGCATATGGACCCTTATATATCATCTCATTATTACCTTTACATATCAATCATAGTTTTCAATCCACATTTATACCATTAAGGTGATACGATTCTCTATTTTGAGCCCATGAAACAATTCTTTTATTTAATATGATATTTCTATGTTGTGTGATATGACTTACAAAAAACTAAGATATTTATATTGAGTCAGTGGCTATGATATCCCATTCTATAAGATGCAACTCAATTGAGTAAAACAAAATTATCAATCATATTTAATAATAGAGATCATGATAGCTATTATTATTTAAAAAACCTTCATTTTCAGTTTCATTTCCCAAATAAAAAGTATGTTATTACTTTGATACCACAAAAAGGTTTCTAAGGAATGGTTAATGATTAATCAAAGTAATATAAAATTTTAGAAACCATAAAATTCAAGATCATTGTGACTTTAAAACTGTAATCATATGATATGAAAAACTTGTAACTTACACTGAGTATGTTTCTTTTATAGCCCTCATTTAGTTCTTGAGGATCACTAAGGAAAAACCAAAATGATCTCCCATATGAGGTATTTCTAGGGGATACACTGAATTAACCAAATAGTTTGGGAAAGACCTTCTGAACCTCCACAATATTCTAGTATCTCATAGTGATAAGGAGGATGGAAAAGGAGAGATTCATGATGGAAAGAGTTTAGGATATAGGATTTCTAGAGGATTGTAGACACCATTATCATAAACTAGCATTTATTTTATAGGATATAGGGATGCTCCCTGAGCCCATGCATTTACTCATGTGATTCACAAACACATGATTAAATACCTTCAATTATATATCATGTAATCCTTAACCACATACTCTCCCACCTGTTTCATCTTATGAAATAACTAATCAATGATAGCCTAAGTGTAGGATATTTGAGTGTTAACTCTTTATCTCTCCACTACCTTAGATGAATTTTTGTATTTCCAAATGAATTGAAATTTTCAATTTATGGAACTAATATTCAACTATGTCATATAATGAAACTATATATGGTATCCAATACGATATTTATATATCATAAAATATGGTAGACCCTAAAGTCACAGTTTTAAATATTTTTCTATCTACATGTCATACTCTGAAACATAAAATATTGTACCTCATGATATCTCATGGATTTAGAGCATATTAATTTCATGAAAAGAATATATATGCATGTATGTATGTAAGAATGTATATATGTGTATGTAAGTATATATATATGTGTGTGTATATATATAATAACACACACATATATATAATTATATACATTTGTACATATATACATATATACATGTATACATATATGAATATATATATAAAAATGTATAATTAATTATCTAAATTAAACATGTCATATATACATATATATTAATTTATACATGCGTGTGTGCGCCTGTGTGTATTAATTTAAAATAATTTATATTTATAATTATATGTAAATTAATATTTTAATATATATAAATAATTATATAAATTCATTAGTATTTATATACACACACATATATATTAACATATAATATAAATATAACATGAATACACACAAAGATATACAGACACACATATACATACATACATAAAAATAAATGGAGATATAAGTTAAAACATAATTATAATTAATTAATAATAACTATATAGATTATTATTATTAATATATAAATTACTATATATATATAAGCATAGTTACATTAATTTATATATAGAGAAGGATAGATTGATATATATATATATATATATATATATATATATATCTTAATAATAACAAAATAAATGATCGTTAATGTATAAATTAAGACACACACACACATATTTGTGTGTGTGTGTGTGTATTTATAAGTATATTTATATTAATTTATAAATAAACAAAAAATAGATAAAACAAAATTATAATTAATTAATAATAACTCAATAAATGATCCATAAGGCACACACACACATATTTATAAGTGTATTTGTAATATATATATGTATATTAATAATAATAAAATAAATGATCCTTAGTGTAATAATATATATATATATATATTTATTAATTCATAAGTATATTTATATATTAATTTTCATGCGCACACACACACATTTATATATGTAAATATAAATTACTATATATATAGTTATATATTAATTTTTATATTAGTATAAATATATATATATATATGTGTGTGTGTGTGTGTATTAACATGTTAATTAATATATAAATTTATGCACATTAATACAATAATTAATACATAAATTTATAAGTATAACTGTATTAACACATATATGCATATAATAATATAAATTTAATATATTATTATATATATATATACATATACACAAGCATATATATACCTGAGGAAGCTTTCTAGTGTTTACTATATATAAAAAATTTACTAATAGGGTTATTAATTTACATATATTAGTTTGCACGCACACACACACATGTGTGTGTGTATATTGATATATATATATATATATCTTTATCTTTATGTATCTATGTATGCATATGTATATGTATATGTATATGTGTGTGTATATATATATATGTGTGTGTGTAAATATATATGTATATGTATGTATGTATGTATGTATTAAGTCTTATATATAAGTATATATGTTAATATATTAGTTTATATATAAG
The DNA here is from genome assembly GCA_963277665.1 of Viscum album. NCBI lineage: Eukaryota > Viridiplantae > Streptophyta > Magnoliopsida > Santalales > Viscaceae > Viscum > Viscum album. Next base: position 792,897,476 of record OY728166.1, read on the forward strand.
TTCATTTATATTAATTAATGAATATATATATATATAATTTTAAATATGAATTTATAAATAAATTTTTATATATGAATAAAAAACACAAGTAAATGATGTGTGGGTAAAATTTATGTATTTAATGGTGTTTATAAACATCACTAATTAGTGACATTTTAGCTAATTTAGCGATGTTTATAAACATGGATAATTTATTGACATTTATAAACACTATTAATTAGAAAAGTTTATAAAAACGACTAATTTAGTGACGTTTATAATCATTTCTAAATTAGATGTGATTATAAACATATATAATTAGAGAAGTTTATAAATGCGACTAAATTAGTGACTTTTATAAACGTGTTTAATTTAGTAACACACTATTACGAGTGTTTTTATAAAACAATGGTAAATGGTTTGGACACATTTACAAACACGACTAAATACAAAACCAAAACACAACCAAATTCAATTTTTCTTGTAGTGATAATATGAAACTATTTCTAAAAACTACATCAAACTATATACTTTATAATAATGCAATCCATAAAATAATTAAATTACATGGTTTCTTCCAAATACTCCCATATTCAAAGGGGGCAATGAGAATCAGTGATTTGAATTTATTGGATTTTAAGGAGCCTTTATTATCCTTTATAGGGGAGGATTTATTTTTAACTATTTAAAATTATAATTAAGAATATGGTCCATTGGTTGAGGGAGATCTCTTAAAACATTTGGATAAAAATACAATAATGCTGATAATGACATACCTATCATTTTATATATGACTTTAGAGAAATTATAGGTAATCTGTAATGGTTCAGAACTTCCCAATCCATTCCTTTGAAATATCTTGGTGTTGTAGGTGTTGGTAGTAGTTTAGTTAGAGAAGAGTGTTGTTGGAACTGAGATTTCAACTAGGAGTAGGTAGTCACAGTGTAACTGTTCAAGTCATGGAATGAAGGGTTGGTAACATTAGAAGTGTGGTCATATAGTTCTTGGTAACAATGTGGTAGGATTTTTTCGTGCATGAAGGGTTTGAAGGTGGATTTTGAATTTTTTTAAACATTATAAGGTTTTAAGGAACTCTATACAGATTTCTTTTAACATTATAACAATACCATTTTCGATTTATTTCTCTTGGTATAATGGATGGGTGCACGAAATGATGCGTTTTTCATGGTGGTAGAGTTTTTGAATGGATGAGGTTCATGATGTGGCCATGTTTTCCATAGATCAGAGCATTTAGGATGAGATTTGGTGGTTCTACCTGGTGTAGTTCCGCAACAAATTACATGGGGTCATGAAATGGCATGTATTTGATCGTATCAAATAAAAAGTTGACAGATCTTTGATTGAGGAAAACAAGGAAGGATTCAAGACATGAATCTTGGGAGCCATTCAATTTGACCCAGTCACAGCGTGGCCATGTCTTATCACTCCGTGATGACCTTTTTTATCTTTCAAAATATAAATTGACAACCAATTCAACTTTTCCTTATTTTAATTTAAATTCTATTGAACCTTTGGGGACTTATGGTATATTTGTAGAGTATCTTGATCCCCCTTAAGAATCTTTCCACCATTGGATTCATAATAATGATAATTCTTTCTCTGAGTTTAGTTCTTTCCCTTTTCTTCATGGATTTCTTTTTGTTCATATTTAGGATAAGGTTGTAGCTATGGGATATGGTTGGACTATGTGAGGTCTAATTGAGTTTCTAATTATAGATATTATGATCTAGGTTTCTAATGTTTCCATTGGTGTGATCTCAATCATGGTACCATCACTTCATTGCCTTATCTTGACCCAATGATTTATAAATCTTTGGTTGGGGTAGGGGATTTAAGAACTATGTTATACCTTGTGTATAATATGAAATTAATATGATTTTTTTATTTGGGTGGATATTATGGATTTTCCTAACAAATATAATGAACCAGACTTAATGAAATTGATCAGAAAGGGGTGTTTCACCTACCTTTATTGTTTTCTATATATTCTTCACAAAATTGATGCATGTTTTCTACTATCGATGAAAAGATTTTTTTGAGCCTTATGTATTGATGATTTTAATTTTCCATTAGGATCACTTTTCATTAAAGGCCAATCTATTTAATATGTAAATTTATCCAACTATGTGGAAATTTGATATCATAATGATGTTACTTTCAAAAGGAAGTTGTTTTGGTAGTAGTTAATGTTGTAATTGGTTATTATGTTCTTATTGTGTTTTTTCCTTATTGGGTGTTTTATGTATATTCTTCAATATGGGATGTGTTGGGAAGTAGGGATACATTTGGTTGGTGTGATTAGTAATGGTTAGGTTATTGGTGTGGATTGGGCCATTGAATTGCAATTGGTTGGCATGGGATGTGTTTTGGGATGGTTTTTTGATTATTAGTTAATGGTTTCCGAGATGTTGTGGTGCCAAAGGGCATGTTTTGTTTGGAGTTTGATGCATTAATTGTCTATGTGATGTGGGGGACTTTTTTAGTTTCTTAGTAGTATAAGAATATAACCAATAATGATTAAATTGGTAATGGGTGTGGATAGGTGGTAAATGGATGATGGGTTGTGACTAGAATGTTAATGAATTAAGTAAAGAGTGAAATTAAAGTAATTAATATGGATAATGGATAAAAATGATTTTTCATTAAATATGGAATTAAATGACTTAACGAATTTAAATTTATTAGTAAATGGAAAATTTGGAAATGGAATAATGGTATGACTAAATGAGAATTGGTGAATGGTTTATGTTATTATTTGGTTTAGGAAAGGGGACTTGTTTTTTGTGTGATGGTTGATTGTAGTGGCAGTGAGTGGTGATGGTAGTGTGGTGAAAGTGTTGGCCAGGGATAGTGTTGTATTGATGTGAATCTTTGAAACAAGGCTTGTGTGTAGTAATATATTATATAGGATACATTTTGTTTAGATTTCATTACACATCCCACTTGAGTCAAATAACATTAATGGCTCCCAAATATTTTAGGTTTCATTTTTTCCCCATCATCAAGGTTGGTGAGGTAGAATGGATAGAAACTCCCTCTTCTTTTCCCTCTCTTTAGGCATAGTTCATGGTGGAATTAGTATATATTGGGGGTGATGTATGGTAGGAGGAGAGAACATGGTTAACTTCATTCATTTTCATGATACTCTAATTTAATGGGAAAATATGTGATGATGATGGGATGATGATGTGGTATATATAGTGGGGGTTGTACATGGTAGATGATGGCACAAAATTTATGCACTTCCTGTTCATGAAACCTTACTATTATTGTCGGTGATGCGTCAATAGAATATGTACATGTGATTATGGATTTAGAGATATGGTTGGTGATTGATGCCAATATGAGATGTTGGTTCCCTTAAGAGGCTGGGGTGGGTAGGTTTGCAACCTAACCCAAAACATACATACATACATACATACATATATATAAGGGATTGAAGATTGGGAAATTTGACTTTGGGACGTGAGAGTATAAAATCAATGGAGAAGTGGTTAAGGGGATACTTTAATTATATTCCATGTTACTATTATATTGTATTAGATGCATAATCAGGTGAGTGAAATTTGGTGAGGCCAGGTCGTAGTTGACCTGATAAGTGCTTTTTGATTTTGTTGTTTGTTCATTGATGCATTAGTATTATCCCTTAAAATTTGTATGAGAGGTATTGAGTATGATCCTACAGAGTATACATGTTATTCTCACCCCTATATATAAACCTATTTTTTAGGTTTCTAGGGTGAGTTTGGTGCCCATGTTGGATATTACTAGCTTAGATCTTGGGGATGACTGCGCAGTTGCTGACTATAAATTTTAATTAGAATTTTTATTTAGATACTTACATTTTTATGTCATATTATTGTATTTTGGGATTATTATAGATCTTTTTTATTTATATTATGGTGTTTATCGGTGGGTTTTTGTTATGTTTATGGGATATTTGAGGGTGTTTTCTCTCATTTTTATGTTTTATACCCTCATCTCTAGTCTCCTATGTAGGGCCTACTAAGGGATGACTTAGAGGTTCACTCTCATCTTCATTGTAGACATGAAAGGGTTTCTCAATGGGGGTGTGTCATGAAAAAGTGGTATTGAAGACTTTTTTGATATTTAGGATGAATATTATAGTTATTCACTAGTGAATATTGTAAAAGTTGGTAGGATAACAACAATAGTTGAATATGGTCTGTGATGCAAGCAATAGAGATTGACTTGGACATGGGATTTTAGAGACCCTTTTGATCTGATACAAGGAACCTAAGCTCATTCAATGTGCTAATATAAGTGTTACTACTTATGGTATTGAGACCCAGAGAGGTACATGCATCCTGCTTGATTGTACTTGTGTTTGAATTTGGTTGATTTTAAGTGGAAATTTAAATGAGTCAAGTTACATGAAATTCATTAAATAAATTTCATGCTACTGATAAAAGGAGTTATTTCCATTTTTTAAAAAAAATTCTCCTGGTCATCGTTTGGGTGTAGTTCATGTTATTTTTTTCAATAGACTGAACTAGTTGACTATAGGAGCGTTAACCTGACCAAGCAGGATGAGCTATAAAGGAAGCTGTTGGGTGAGTTCCAACATTATGGGATGGCTAAGTGTGAGGTGATCATCTTTGATACAAAGGGTGATAACTATCTAGAGGATATTGAGATTGATTTTAGATTAATTTATTTAAGGGTGGAGAATCAGGTTCCACTAGTTGTAGTCAGATACGTGGAGCACCACGACAATGGTGATCCAGTATCTTGAAGAGTGGGAAGAGAAAGATATTTCTTTGGATGATTTTTAGTGGAATTTTTTATGGAGTTTCTATCATTGTCGATGAGTATGGGGAAGAGGTAGGACCTTCTCTCTATTTAGTAGAGGATTCTAAGTGTATGATATCTTGGTATCAGATTAAAATACCTCCTTCGCTTTTCCCTTAGTCTATTTCTAGATTATAATTCTAGAGATCGATGCTTGGAGGAGGAATTGTGTCCTATTATTCATTATTTAGTCACCCCCTTTATGTTACCCATGCATTTGATAGTGAAGAAGAAGGATAAGGTCATTGAGAGTATGCATGATTAGTTAATATCATCTTGAGAGGGGATATACCAGAGTTACTAAAGGAGAAGAGTTATTAGTATAAGATCTGAGATATATGGATATTTAATGTCTTGGCCGGTTGGGAGTTGGACTCAAGAGTTTCCTTTTACCCATTTATCTGGGATTAGAAGTTCTTGTTACCCTACTAAGAGCTTTATTCCAATGTTATTTTCCTATAGAGGTCATGTTCATCGGTGATCTCAATGTATAACTAATTTTGGGGCCCAACATGGTATGGTAGGTCGAGTTCTTTATCAACCCCAACAACAATGGGTTCCTTTGATGTTATATCAGTATAAGGTACAACATGATCATGTTATATCATGAAGATATGGAGTATATATAGGTTATCCCCATGATATCCCCCACCCTTAGTGATATAGGGTTGAATGAGGTCATGGAGGTGGTCATCAATAGTGAGGCAGAAGATCCATACATGGGCAACTTTATGTTATGGAGGAACCAAAACTATAGGTGATAAAGATCATACGAGATAAAAAAATTATATATTTCACCAAGGTTTATGCTTTATTTTATTCTTTAAAGTATAAATTCATTATTCCAACCACCTTGGTCCATTCCATGGGACTTAAGTTAGAGAGGATTCAAGTGATCCTAGTGTTGACTATGTCAGTTGGATTTAGTCGAGTCTACTTGATGCATCTTAGAGTTGTGAGATGATGATGGGGAAACATCAGTCTTCTAGGGATTTCCTTTTTTTCTTTAAATTCTTCCATACAACGTCATTATTTTTCATATACCGGTTATATTCTATGTGAATTGTTATTGATTACTTCTGGAGGAAGGTCAAGATCTGTGATGATGAGGGCTAGTGTGTGATGTTTATTGGAGATAGGGATCATTATATGGGTTGTAGATGTTCAGAGATATTTTTTTTTCTTATTTATCATCTTTTTCATTGGGTTTAGTGGGGTCATATAATATGGAGTTCCCTAGAGTCATATATTATTTTATTGATACTCCATTCAAGGATATTGTGACCATACCCCCTCAACATGACATTGAGTTCGGGATAGAGTTTCAGCTGGGTGCTTCTCTGATTTTGATGGATCCTTATCATATGGAACCCTTTGATTTATAAGAGTTGAGGGATGAGGTTAAAAATCTGAGGAAAAATGGATTTATTTGAGCCAATGTGTTTTCATGGGGCACCCTTGTGTTATTTTACAAGAAGGAAATTTGTAATCCATGGTTGTGTTTAGACTACCTATGGTTGAATTAGGTGATGGTCAAGAATCATTACCTTCTTCCAAGGATGGATGATCTGTTATATCAGCTAAAGGGATACAACTAGTTTTCAAAGGTAGATCTATGGCTTGAATATCACCATATGAGGTTGATGGAAAAATATATCCGAAAGACAACTTTCAAGTGTTGATGGGGGTAATTCTATTTCAGGGTTTTGTCATTCTATGTCATGAATTCCCCATTCATTTTTGTGGGACTCCTGAACTATGTGTTTTATGTGCTCTTGGATAATTTGGGTGATTATTAATAAAAAACCTTCTCATATACTTGAGGTCATAAGATTAGCATGTTAAGAACTTAAATTATGTTTTACAATTCACCCAACACTAATAGATTTATGGGAATATTTTGAATTTTAAGTTTTAGATGAGAGAGGTGAACTTCTGTGGAAATGTGGTGTCTTAATAGTGAGTGGTAGTGTATATTTTGATGTTTGAGGACAATATTTCTAGGGAATCCCCCAATAATGATATAGAAGTATGTAGTTTCCTCATCAATCTAGGATATTATCAAAGGTTTCTATTTGAATTCTCTTAATACATATCCCTGTTGAAAGTCTTGACCAGTAAATTATGTTTCTTTTTATGTATTGATCGATGTTGGGAAGATTTCACCTACTAAAATTATAGGTTGATAAATACTAATGTTCATTAGAAACTTGAATAAGGGGTGATTTTTAATTTTATGTATATAAATCCAAGACTTTTACACATATTATTATATAATTATTAAACATAAATATCCATTAATACATCATAATGATCCTAAAGGCCCAGTGTCTTTAGAAGTCTAGGTTCATAATACATCATAGGAAACTAAAATGTGGAATCCTTGTTTTATTATACATAGTGAGCTAATAAAATAAATTTGATCTTCTAAACCTGCATCAGATAGCCTAGGGAATACATTAAAGAAAGGGGTGATCTAAAAATCCCAATAAGGGAATAAACATGATAAGGATTTATAATAAGTGAGTCAAAGGTATAACATGATACCATAAAAGAGAATACAAACAAGTAAAAAAAATAAGAATAACATAAATATCATGTTATCATAAGATCATGGAAATATAGTGAAGTGTAAGTGACATAAATCATGATCTAAATATAATTCAAGGATAACTACCAAGAAAACATCACATGGTGGAAAGAGTCCCATAATAAATTGGGTTCACTCCCAAATCCCATAAATGACGTCTCATGAAACTAAAACATTACTCAATGCATTGGAGGGATATATAATTATATCCCTACTCATCACATTCATTTCATTTATGTTCATATATGTTCCACATAATGATATAAATCATAATTCATAAACATAATAAATACTCATCGAGATAAATGGATTTCATAATCTCTTATCATAAAATAATCAAAATAGATTCCTTAAAGAAGGAATTTAAGAGATGGTAAAATGGCATGTATTACCCAATAAAAGGAAGATATAATAATATGGTAATTCATGTTATATGAATATATAAAAAATTTATTATAATTTCATAACTTTAAATAGAGAAAATGTGTGATATAGGGCGAATGGTTATAACCTGAAGAAAATGGTGGGTGAGAAATATCCATTACCTCAAGCCTAATTTGTCACGTGTGTCATGAATCCACCAAAATAATAAACTAATTATAATTATTTACTTGATTAAGAACCATTTAAAAGTTTATTATTTCATTTATTTTATATTTTACGGTGTCATATTGAATTACTAAACCAATTAATTCCACATTGGACGTTTTAATGATAAACGACTCATATATCCAAAATCACTTGGGTAAATTGACTAAGGTCAAAGAGATTATTTTTTAATCTTATAAAAAAATTTAATCATGAAATAATTATCATTTTTATACATAAATTAAACTTTTTGAACCAATCATGAAATATGATAATGGAAAATGAACTAATTTACAATTATGATGACTGTAGGACATACACATGCATGAGTAATGCTTCAATTTTTTGAGAATAATGATGGAAAGAAAGTAATTATTATTTTATATTTCCTTAATGATAATTATATAATAAATATAATCTAATTTATTTAAATAAAATTCAATATACAATCCTTTTAATGAGATAATAATAAAAAAACAAATCACATCGCTTCGTCAGGTGGTAGTCCACCGTACACACGAATAACGTTATCATTTTCAATAGATGGTAAGGTAAGAAATTATATGATATATTAATTTTAAAGAATAGTTAATATTTCATTATTATCATATATAAACACTAAATTAATCATTATTACCTCACATGTAAATTATATGTGAAAAATGAATCACATCACTTCGTAAGGCAGTAGTCTGCCGTACACACGAGTGATGTTATTATATTTTCTCTAAAATGGAAAGTAAGTTATATAAGATATTATAATTAAATAATTATAATTATATCATAAATATCACATATAAACATTAAATACATCCTTATATACATCTATGAGAAGCGGTGATGGAAAACAAATTATGTCAGTTCGCGAGGCGGTAGTTTGTTGTACACACAATCCACATTTTCATTTCCTATTTGAGGGAGGGGATATAGTTTTAGGTAATGAATTTTAAAAAATAAAATATAATTATACGTAAGATACTGATTATATTATATCATCATGGTTTAATAATATTTGAATCGTTTGGAAGAAGAAATAATATTAAACGCTCGGTTAAGGATGTTACCACTCTTTCAGAAGACTTATTTAGGTTTGCACCAAAAACCTTTCTAGGTTAGATTTCTGATCAGAAAAGGATTCTAGGATGAGGATAGTAAAGTATGTAATTGATCATAATATGTATTTTCTAGGACAATCTTTTTTTAATTGTGAAAAATGGAGGAGAGGAGGTGTTCTTTTATAAGTAGGGGAGAGGACACTCTTGGAATTTTTGATTAGAAATAATTACACTAACATTTTCATCATGCCAAAAGAATCCAAAATGGAGAATTTTAGAACCCTAAAAGAGATAAGGTAGAAATATTAATTTATTATTTTAATTTTACTAGTTTAGGTTATTTTTAACCGTTAAAAGTTTAGTTTAACCCAAAATAAACCCATTTTCAACTAAACTGCATTAATTAATTTTTTCTTTTTTCACTATTAATTAAAGTTAAAATTAAAGTTAAATTTTTTAGATAATATAAATTATATTGATTCCAAATATAAAATTAATTTTTACAAATTCAACTCACATAATTGCGATAATCTAATTTAATATTTAAACAGTAGACGTGTTAAAAAATAGTTTTTAAGAAATAAATTTTTAGGAAAAAGATTTTCTTATATTAAATATATGAAAAGTAATAATAATTAAATTAATTTAAATTAATATTTTTAGATATATAATAAATTAATTTAATTTAAATCATTATTAATTAGGTATTATTTTAATTATATAAAATAGAGAAATATTTTGCACTTTAAATCATTTAAAAAATGCACTTTTATGTCTAAGAATAAACTTATACTAAATGCAGTATAAAGATGATTTAAACATAATAAATTGAATTAAATATAAAGAAATAATACTTATGTAAATTTTAAATAAATTTTAAATAATAATTTTACTTTTTAATTATTTAATTTATTAAAACAAATATAAGTTTTACCAAAAATCCATATTTTAACTATTCACTAAAAATCAATATTTTTTGAAAAATAAAAAAATTTCACCCTAAGTTAATATAAATATTATTATTTGAAAATTTATTTTAATTTTATAAAATAAAATTTCTAAAATTTTCAAAAAATTAATGTAATACTTTCCCACAAAAATTAATAAAAATCATTTTTGAACAAAACTTTTTTTTGTTGAATAAAATATATTTATTAAAGTTAAGTTCTTATTTACTACGAGTTTATAATCAAAATTATATTTAGTAGAGACATTATATATATTTAATAAATTAGTTAATACTATTAATACCCTCTAATTTAATGGTTAAGTTATATAGGTCACATTTAAATACTAATATTATACTACAGTTTGTTTAAAATCGATGTTTTGTGTCACATATGATATAAAACATAGTTTTCCATTTTTAAAAAACTTGGGGTGTTACATTATTACCAATCTTAAACAATTATTCTGTAAATTTTTTTTGTTACAAAATAAGGTGAAAATAGTTGAGAGTACTTCTACTTCATTGCCTCTTTCAGTTCCCATGTTGCATCTTTAAACTTAGGGTTTCACCAAAACACTTTGACCACATGAGTTGTCTTATTTTTGTATAACTTTTTCTCTATGTCCTAAGAACTTCACTAGCTACTCTTTTTATGAATGGTAAGGTGTGAGTGATAAATGATAGGCCACCACACCAATGTGATCAAGGATCTCAAAGGGATCAATGTATCTAGACCTAAGCTTTCCATTCTTCCTAGACCTCCTGACTTTATTCCACAATGATATAAAGATGACCACATTTTCTTCAAACTCAAAAATATAGGTCTCATTGATAATTATTTTAATATATTTTATTTTTACTTTTTACAAATGTCAATTGATGTAGAATGTTTTGTACCTTCTCTTTAATCTATTGGGAAAGATCAGGTCCCATTAGCTTTCGCTCTCCAACTTCATTCTGGCGTATTGGAGTCAAACACCGCTTCTCACATAGATCCTCATAAGGTGAAATTTGAATGATATAATGTAATATGTTGTTATATGAGAACTATACTAGGGTAAGGTATTGACGCCAACATCATCTAGAGTTTGGATGGTTCTCTCAGACTAACCATTCATCTAAAGGTGATAAAAAACACTAAAGTTGAGTTTTGTATCCAACACCTGCTGAAGGCTTCTCTAGAACATTGAGGAAAACCTCAGATCTCATTAAAAAATGGAGATTTGAAATACATGAAATATCATCACTTTCCTTATGTATATCTTATTGATTTTTTAAGAGAGAAATATTCCTTAATAGAAATGAAATGTTTCAAATTTGTTTAATGATCAACTATCACCTAGATGTTGTGATTGACTTTAGGCATCCTAGGGGGTCCTAAAATGAAATCCATGGTTTTTTTTTCATTTCCATGATATTATGGTTAATGTTTTCCTCATACCATTAAAAATATAGAATTTATCCTCCACTTGTTAGCATGCCAAACACTGAGATGTAAATTCCACAATATCCCTCTTCATGTTATCCCACAAGAAGTTTTTCTTTAGATCTATATATATCTTAGTGATTCTTGGTTGAATTGATAAGGATGAGATATATGAATCATCCAGAAAATCCCACTTTAACTCTCTTTTTTATGGTATAAATATTTTTTTTCCAAACCTTATAACCCCATTTTTAGTAAATTCAAACTCCATAATATTCGCTAACTTTTTCTATGGTGCCTCGTCCTCTTTTTGGGCCTCCTTGACCCTCTAAAGAATAGATGGTAGATCAAGGCAGGATTAATATCCTTTTAATATTCCCATATTCATACTTTTAAAATTAAATAAGATTTTATCCTTATCAATTCTCATCATTGATAAAATAATTGGATCCTTCCTACTTAGATCATCTACCACTTTTTGTTGATTTCTCAAGATGGTAATGGATTTAGAAGTCATAATCCTTGATCATCTACAAACTTCTTCACTAGTTAATGCTAAGTTTCTTCAGTGTGAATATATATTTTAGGCTCTTATGATCCATATATATATTTCACACTTCTCCCCATAGAGATTAAGTTTCAAGATCTTCAATGAAAATACCACAGTATATAACTCTATACCATGTGTTGGATAGTTCAACTCATGAACTTTAAACTACCTTGAGGCACATGATATCACTTTATCATTATACATTAGTAAATAACTCAAACCCTTATTTAAAGTATTATTGTATACCAAAAAAAGTTCCCCACTTGAGGTCATTATATGTACTGGTGCAATGATAATCCTCTTTTAAACTCCTTAAATTTATCTTCATGTTCACTGGTTTAAACACACTTTACTCTCTTCCATGTTATCTTGGTTAGTGGTTTTGATAATTGTGAAAAGTTTTTCACAAATTTTCATTAATACCCAGATAGTCGAAGGTAACTATGGATCTTCATTACTGATATTGATCAAGGTCTGTCTTCGATTGAATTTGTCTTATAAGGGTCCACAGATATCCCTTTGATGGTGATAATATTCCCCAAGAATGATACTTACTTCATCCTGAACTCACATTTACTATGGTTTTATTAAAACTTATCCTTTCTCAATACCTTTAACATAGTATTTAAATAATCTACATTCTCTTCCTTACTATTTATGTAAATCATAATATCATCTATAAATACTACCACAAATTTATTGAAGTAATTTCTAAAGACTCTATTCATTAAGTGTATAAAGATTTCTAGAGCATTAGTGAGCCTAAATGGAATCACTATGGACTCATAGTGTCCATAACTTATTTAAAAGGAAGTTTTGGGAATATATTCCTTCTTCACCCTTAGTTGGGGTTATCCTAACTGAAGGTCCACATTAGAGAAATATTTAGCCCTAGGTAGTTGATCAAATAAGTCATCTATCCATGGAAGGGGATACTGGTTCTTTATCCTGATTTTTTCGAGCTCATGATAATTGATTATGAGGTGAATTAACCCATTCTTCTTCTTGAAAAAGAGGGCTGGTGAACCCCAAGATGATCCACTTGGGTGTATAAAACCTTTATCCATATTCTCCTATAGTTTCTTCTCCAGATCCTCAAGTTCAATAAGGGGTATTCTATATGAATTCATAGATATTAGAAATGATCTAGTTATAATATCGATTGAAAATTCAACTTTTCATCTCATAGGAAGACCATAAAAATATTCAGTAGATATATAAGTATAATCCATCAAAATGATCATGTATTCAAGCAGTATCATTTCTTTAGTCTCAATCATTTGAGTAGGATACGTTTTATCATAAAACAAAAGTATCCATCCTTTAGATGATGATATGATGGGAGATTCATCCTCCTCATTTCGGTTGAATAGAATTAGAGGGTGATTCATGATTTATAAGGTTATTTCATTCTCTCATCATTTTATGTTGGATCTATATAAGGAAATCCAATCCATTCCATGGATTGAATCAAATTATACAAAAGTAAGTATCACAAGTTTTTCTGGGAATTTCATCCTAAAATATGGACAACTGATGAATTATATGCTTGGGATACTATAACTGACCCATTTTCCTCATTCACTAATAACTCAACTTCTATGTTTTGAGGTGGTTCTTGAATGGTTCTAATAAACCTATGTGATATGAAAGAATGAATATAACCAGAATAAAAAAATTATATTCTATATTCTTGAATGAATAACTAGAATATATATCAACACTACATTTCCCGAATCCACATCAGTATTTGTGATGAAATAAGGTCTCACATGCTCTCTATGACTTAGAGGTTTTTATCATCTATTTCCATCAACAATACTTGGAATAGTGAATTAGTTCACATAGTATCCTGGTTTGTTTTAGTTGTAACATTGGACAATAGGTTGAGGGTTGGTTGGATCATTTCTTTCTTCCGTCACATTGGTAGTTTTCTCCCATCAGCAATCACTAGTTGGGTTCCATTCCTTTCCATACCTAATGCACTTCCTCATTCTCTTTAGACAATTTCCAGGATACTTCTTCCCAAACTTTTAATAAGTAGTAATTTAGGATTTCTTTCCACCATTATATTTTTCCATCACACCACCAAAGTTAAACTCTATTTTCCTCTTCTTATCCTTATAAGAGCCCTGAGATTTACTGATCTCCATATGAAATTTTATGGAAAATCAAACAATTTCCTCATATCTATACAAGTCTCTAATTTCCAAATATTTTCATAGAAATGGATTTATACCACTAAATAATTGTTCAAATTTACTTTCAAGGGAGATGAAAATGACGGTGGTGTATCGTGCAAGTCTTATGAAGTTTCCTTTATACACCCCAATATATTCAACATCCATTTTATTAAGGGTAAGTAAATACATCACCATTTTATGTCATAGAGTGAAAAGAAAATATTTGTAGAAAAACATTTTTTGGAATTCCATCTACTACATCCCTTTGATGTCTTCCTTAGGCTTCAAATTTGTTATAAAAATTTACCATTGATTGGATTCTCCCTCCATATGATAAACATCAAGTTCAACCTTATCTTTCTCAAAGAATTATAGGATATATAAGATATTTTTAATGGATTTTATTCATTGTTACATAATTAAAGGATCATAAGATCCACTAAATTTTGGAGTCCTTTGTTTTATAAAGGTTTCAATTTAAAGTTACTATTTCTTTGGGAGATTTGGGAGTTCCTCCTGATTCAAGTTTTAGTTTAAAACTTTAGTTTTCTAAGAAATTATTTTCAGGAATTTACAACTCCTTCTATCGCATTGGTAATCTCATTTTTCAAGAATCACATTGCCCCTCACAATGGTTATTGACTTGTTTTATCCTATTTATATCCATTTTATAGAAATAAAAGAATAATTTATTTTTAAAAAACTAGACACATACACGAGAAACTATGAACATTGTAGGGATAACTCATAAATGACATGTATTCCTTCAGTAATGAATCTATATGATTAAACTAAATTTATCCATGATCTATTTTCTAATATAAAATCTTATGTGAATTTTTTACCTTCTCAATAGTTCATTAAGACTTCATGAATTTCCAAAACAAATCCCCTGGAAGTGTCAAACTGGGTGTGTATTACATCCCTCTATCTTATAATCAGTAACACTTGAGTGAATCACAACACACCTTTTAAGATTTATCACCCCTAGGTAAATATGTTACAAAACCACATCCACTTATAGTATTCATAAAGGGATGAAATTTATCAAAAACTATCTACTCTATACTTCAACAAAATTCTAGGATATTTTTCTATACTTAGGCTAATCCATAAACTTATCCTTTTATTTATCCATATGGTTTCACTAAATTATTATCATCCTAGTTTACAAATTTTAACTATAAATTTCTTATAATACCAACTATATAAATCCAATCCTCTTACACATATCATTACATTATTCTTAAACATAAATATCCATTAATAAATATAATTATCATAAAGTCCAAGTGCCTTTAGATGACTTGGTTCAAAATACATCATATGAAACTAAGACATGGAATCCTTATTTTATTCTTCATAGTGAGATCCTAAAATACATTTAAGTTCCTAAATATACATTGTACAACCTAGGTAATACCTGAAATAAATGGGTGATCTAAAAACCCTAGTAAGGTAATAGACTTGATAAGGAGGAATAACAAGTTAGTTAAAGGTATAACATGATAGCATAAATGATAAGGCACATGAGTAATAAAATGAAAGGATAGTATAAATAGAATGGTATTATAAGCTCATAAAAACAAATCAAAGTGTAAATGAAATAAAATATAACATAAACATATGTCAGGGATAACTTCCAAGAAAACATCACATGGGGGATAGAGTCTCATAATGGATTAGGTTCAGTCCATAATCACATAAATGGAATATAACGAGACTAAAAGATTATCCAATGAATTGGAGGGATATATAATTTCATGCCCAAAAATCATATTAATTTAATATACATTCATATGTGTTCTATATAAGGATATTAATCATATGGAGTAATCATAATAATTACCCATGGAAAAAATGGGTTGCATAATCTTATCTTATAACATAATAAAAAGAGATTCCTTAAAGAAGGCCTTTGAGAGATGGTCATAATGATTTTATTACCCCTTCAAGGGAAGGTAGAATAATTTAGGTATTCATGTGAGGGAAATATTAAAAGCATTTATATTCATTCCAAAAAATTAAAGAGATATAAAGTGAGATAAAGAGAGAATGATCATAACATAAAGAAAACTATGGGTTAGGTAAATCCCTTACCTCAAACCCAACTTGTCCCGTGCATTCTGTATCCACATGAATAAAAACATTATATTAATAATTTACTTGATTAAGAACCAAATTTTACTATTCCTTTTATTTTATTTTTTACCATGTCATATTCAATTACTTAACCAATTAATTTCACATTGGATGTTTTAACGATAAATAAATCATCTATCGAAAATCACTTTATTAAATTGACTAAAGTAGAAGAAATTTTTTTAATTATCTCCATAGTGTTAATAATAAAATAATTATCATTTTTATACCTAAATTATACTTTTAAAACCGATAATTAAATATAGTTATGAAAAATGAACTATGTTACAGTCATGGAGACGGTAGGTCGTACGTATGCATGAGTAACACTGCCATTTTTCAACAAGAAGGATGGAAATAAGGTAAGTGTTATTTTATCATTAAATAATGATAATTATATCATAAATATATTATTATTTCTTTATATTCAACTAAATTTACCATCCATGTGATTACCTAATAATAAAATTAAAAAAATGAACCACATTGCTTCGCTAGGCGGTAGTCCGTCATACACACGAATGAAGTTATTATTTTCAATGGATGGGTAGGTGAGAAAGTATATGAAATTTTATCTTAAAATATTCATTAATATTTTATTATTATAAAATATAAATAATAAATTAATCCTTATTACATTTCATGTAAAGCTTAAGTGAAAAAAGAATCACATCACTTCGTGAGGTGGTAGTGGGCCGTACACATGGGGGACAATATCGTACACTGTAGAGAATGAAAATTAAGAATGTATATGTGATATTATAATTAAAAAATTATATTTATATCATAAATATAAAATATAAAAATTTAATTCATCATTATTTCTATCCTTGAGAAGCGATGATGGTAAAAAATTACATCGGTTTGTGAGGTGATAGTCCACCGTACACACGATCAATTATTTTGTTTCCCGTTTGAGGAAGAAGGAATTGGTTTTAGTTAATTAACATAAAAAAATAATATAAATATATATAATATAATTATTTTATTATATCATCATGGTTTAATAATATTTTAAGGTTGTGGAAGAAGAAATAAAATAAAATTCATTGTTATGGATGTTACCTCTTATTCGAAAAACTTCTTTAGGTTTGCACCAAAATCCTCTCTAGGTTGGATCAATAATCAAAAAAGATATTAGGATGAGGATATGGAAGTAAGAAAGTAATTTTTATAGTTATCTTCCAAAACAATGGGTTTTAGAATTTTTGAAAGGCAAGGAGAGTGGGTGGCCTTTTATAAGTAGGGGAGAGGACACACATATAATTTTTGAGAAGAAAAAAATTATACCCTCATTTTTCTCAGTCCAAAAGGATCCAAAATGGACCATTTTTAACCTTATAAAATATAAGGTCTAAATATGACCATAAAATTTGAATTAGACAAGTTTCGTTCCATTTTAACTCTTATCGTTTTAGTTTAACCCCCAGTAAACCCATTTTTACCTTAATTGTGGTAATTAATTTTTACTATTTTCACAATTAATTATGGTTAAAAGTTATGTTTAAATTATTAGATAGTATAAATTATGATTATTAAAAATATTTAATCCTTTTTTCTAAATTCAACTCATATAATTGGAAGAATTTAATTGAAAATTAAACCTGAAGACTCGTCAAAAAATGGGTTTTCATGAAATTCAATTTTAAGAAAAAGATGATCTCATATTAACTATATAACAAAAAATAATAATTAAATGAACTTAAATTAATATTTACAGATATATAATATATATATTTAATTTAAACCATTATTCATTAGGGGCTATTTTAATTAGTTAAAATGGAGAAACATTATTAACTTTAAAATAATTTTCTGAAAAAATGCATTTTTAAGTCTAAGAATAAACTGATACTAAAATCTTGTATAAAAATGATTTAAATGTAATTAATTATATTAAATATAAATAAATAATAATTATGTTTATTTTAAATCAAATTCAAATAATAATGATACTTCTAAATTATTTAATTTATTAAAAGAAATGACATTTTTACCAAAAAATCGATATTTTTACTATTCACTGAAAAATCAATATTTCCCAAAAAATCCTAAAATTTAACCCTAATTTAATATCGATATGATTATTTAAAAAATATGTTAATTTTATAATTTTTTTTAAATTACTAAAATTAAATATAATATTTTCTCACAAAAAATAATAAAAATTCATTTTGGAAGCAAAAGTATTTTTATAGAATAAAATATCTACATCATATTTGAGTGATTATTTATTAAGAATTTTTAAATCAATTTATTTTTATTAGGGAGTTTATATATATTTCATAAAGTATTTAATATTATTCATACCCATAAATTTAATTTCTAAGTTATATTGGTCATGTTTAAATAATAATATCATATCGTTGTTCATTTAAACTCAATGTTCAAAGTCACATATGCTATCAAACATAGTTTTTACTTTTTTAAAAGATTAGGGCGTTAAAAGATATGTGATTATTCCCAGATCATATTGGGTTGTGTTTTAAAGAAGTAAAGAGTAGTAATCTGATACAAGTCTAGATAGTTACTACCCCATGAGAATAACTATTGCACCCATGATCTCGAGTTGGTGGTGATGGTTTTTTTCTAAAGAAGTGGTGATATTACCTCATAAATGATCATTTTTTGGTCTTTATAAATCACAATATATTTAGGTATTATTTCTCTTATAGGTATCTAAATCTATAATAGTGAAGGGGAATATAGTTTATTCAGTAATGTGAATTTATGATCTCCTATATCCTAAGGAATGGAAATTTGGTTTCTAATGTGTGGGGTATAAAGTCACAAGGAGATGTTTTTTGGGAGACTAGATATTCTTGGAGGGTTGTAGAGAGGGTTTCATCAATAAATTTTGACGCAGAGGAGGTTGGTGGTAGAGGTTTCTAGTTTTTAAACGACATTGAATTCCTCTTTGATATAATAGTTTGAGGTGTATTAGTGGGGATAATCAAAGGTAGAGGTGATACGGGATAGAATCATCCATGATGATTCTACAAGGGAAGTTTGGAAGATAATCGACATGAGATGATTTTTTGGGGGAGTTTTTTTGTTCCATCATAATTTCATGAGGAGGTTCTCTGGAAGTACCCCTGATAAACAGTGAAAGTGCATCACGGGGTGTCCAAGATGAATTATTCCTTGAGTGGTAATCTAGTATGGCCTGATATGGAGTAGTATAGTTCATATCACTGTGTTTGGTCTGCTGGTACATGAAGGTAGAGCTTCCTGTTGTATGTGGTTTTTTGGAGCCCGAATGGCCTGAAGGACTTCATTTTTATTGATTTTTGATAACCCCCCTTTCAAGGGATTAGGGGGAACCCTTACAAGGCCTATATACTTAGAGATTTCATGGGTCATAGGCCTAAGAGACATTACATGACCCAAAGGTCTTAGGGAATTCAACCAGACTATAACTATAAGGAACTTTCCCTCCCCAGCATCTCTATTGTGATGGTGGCTCTCAACATTCACATGGACATCTAGATAAGCTTCCTGTGCAAGCATAGGCTGGTCCTCATGGCATATCCATACCCTCTTATTCTTCCAAATCCATTGGTTCTGCTCTGGTGAGTGCACCTGCCCAAGAAGACATCTCAATGGATTTATTTATTGATCTACCCCAAGCCCAGAAAGGATGTGATGATATTTGGGTGATCATTTATTGGTTGATCCAGTTGAAAAAATTCCTAGACATTGAGGAGTTGGATTCTATATAGGTTCTATCATGGCAGTATATGGATGAGGTTTTGCATCTTTACAGGGTACTAAAAACCATCATCTTTGATTGAGATCCTAGTTTTAACTTACAAGTCTAGAAATGATTTTGATATTATTTAGGCTCTTAGTTTCACCTTAGCACTAATTTATATACTCTAATAGATGAAAACACTGATTGTAGAATTCATATGATGGAGTATACATTTCTCTCTTATGTCTTAGATTTCAATGGATCACGGATGGAGCACTTTCCCTTAGTTGGGTTTATTTACAACAACAACTTACACTCTTCCATTAATATGGATTCATTTGAGTAATTTTATGGTTGTATTTATAAATATTCATTATTTTTCACTAAGACTAGGTGTTTGACATTCCTTAGACCAGATGGGATGCATAACAAGATAGTGAAGATTCAAATGATTCAAAAGTGGATGAGAGTGGCCTAGGTTCCTCAAAATTCTTATATTGACTATAGGAGGAAGTTGCTGGAGTATGAGTTTAGTGATCATGTATTATTAAGGGTTTCCCTACATCATGTAATATAAAGGTTAGATTATGAAAGTAATATCTCCCCCAATTTGTCATTCCATTCATGGTGTTATAGTGTATCAGTGATGTGGAATACCCATTAGTGCTTACTATATGGCTGGATTGGGACCCAAAAATATTTCATGTATCATATATTTTTTGATATATTCAAGATTTATCCCATGTCATTTACTGGGGATATTTTTTAATTAAGGATGATGAAATGTTTGTAGTGTGGATAATTGAGATCTAGGATCATCAGAATACGGTGTAGGTTTGGAGAACTATTCTCTTAGTTTGATTTTTGAGGAGGCATGGAGGTATGGGGAAATTATGCGTCAATGTGAGTCATAGATTCATTTTAAGTATTATTAAATGTTTGAATCCTAATTTAATTTGGTATTGTAATGTATCAACTAGTGTTTATTTAATTGAATTTCTTTTTTCCTTATTGTTATGACTTGGTTGATGTAGTCTTCTCATTTGAGAGGTATCTCCTAGTGAGTTCTTGGTTGGTGGTGTAGATGGTTTTCCTTCTAGATTGATTTTGATTCTCAAGGATGATAATTATTTGATAGGTATCTAATGTAATGTTCCAGACCATTCTAACTTTTTCCTTTGTGATATTTGTGTGTTAAAGGTGTTGGTAGGATTTTGGAGAGATAAGAGTGGTGTTGGAAAAGATATTTCAACTGGGTGAAGGAAAATATGGAATGACCATTCGGGTCATAGTGAGGATGGTTTTAGATTGTCTATATGTGGTCATACAATTCCTAGTGGTGACATAGTTGGATATTAAATGACATAATGGGTTCAATTTTGTATTTTGGAATAATTTTGAACCCTACAAGGATTTAAGGAACCCTACACTAATTTCATTAAACCTTATGAAGATTCCTTTTCCAAATTCTTAGTCATGACATGATCAACTATTTCATGGTGTGATGATAATTGGGTAGTGGTGGAGTTGTTCCAAAGATGACCATCATGACACAACCATATTTTTTAAATAATGAAGCAAGGAGTCTAATATTTGGTGGTTCTATCCAGAGTAGCATCATGACTCAATACTTGGGATCATAGTGGAACCCATCTTTGATCAATAAAATTATAAATTTGGCTGAAATTTGAATTAGTAATATATGGTAGGATTCATGACATGAATATTAGGGGTAGTTCAATCTATCCTAGTCATGTTGTAACCATTTATTTTCATGAAACCATGACCAATTTTTTTTATCAATATATATATTGACATTCCCTTTGTTTTTACACTATTTTCCTTTTAATTATAGAAAATAATTAGCAATTTTTGGTGAAGTTTTAGAATATCTTGAGCCCCATTCATAAGATTTTAACCATTGGATTCATTAGATCAATATTTCTTTATTTGATTTTAGTTTTTTCCCTTTTATTTTTTTCACCATTCATCATCTAGATATGGTAATAGTTGTGGGATATGGTTGGATTGTGTGAGTTTGAAGTAAGTGGTTGATGATGGATTTTGTGCTCTAGGTTTTTACAATTTCCCTTGTTGTGATATCAATCTTGGGATTATATCTTCCTTTCATTGTATTTGTTAAATGATTCATACATATTTAATTGAGGTAGGGGATTGAAGAACTCAATTCTAACTTGTATAAAATGTATAATAAGCATGATTTTTTTCTTTGGTTGGATGGTATGAATTTTCCAAAAACAAATAATCAACATGTATTAAGTAATTTGATGGGAAAGTGGTGTTTCACTTTATTTTACTTATTTTTTAGATATTTCTCAAAACATTGATGTATTTTTTTATTTTTCTTTAAAATCATTTTTTTGTTGAGCCTTGTGTTTTTATGTTATACTTTATCTATTGGGGTCAACTTTCATAAATGTCTAATCACTTCACGATGGTAATTAAGCCGATTATGTGGAAATTTTATATTTGAATAATGTTTCTTATAGAAATAAGGGGTTATCTTAGTGGTTAATATTGTAATTGGTTACTATGTGGTTATTTTGGTAGTGCAACCATATTAGTAATTTTTTTGATGTTTCAAGACAGGCCATGTTGGGTAGTGGGGTTGTGTTTGTTTGGTGTGAGTAGTGATGGTTGTGTTACTGGTTTGGATTGGGCAGCGAAGCTACGATCAGTTGGAAAGGGATTCATTATGGGATAGTTTTGTAGTGATTAGCTAATGTTGGTCAAGATTCTATGGTGCCTAAGGGAATGTGTTGTGTATAGTTTCTTTTGGTGATTGTTTTTGTGATGTGGGATATTTTTTCCCAATTTCATAGTAGTAGAATCATACAACAAATAATTATAAACATGGTAATTATTATGGGTTGGAAGTAAATAAATGATGGGTTGTGAATAAAATATTAATGAATTAATTAAGGTGGGAAATGGATGGAATTAATATTGGTAATGGCTAAGAATTATTTTTCATTAAATATGGACTTGAATGGATTAATGAATGTAAATTGTTTTGGATATGTAAAAAATATAAATAGTGTAATAGTATGACTAAATGTGAATTTATGAATAATTTATGTGACTATTCTATATGGGAAATAGGTCTGATTTGTGGTGTGATGGTTGGAAGTAGTGGTAGTGTATGGAAATGGTAGTGTGGTGATAATGGTTGGAAGTGATGTTTTTTGTATTTATGTGAACCCTTTAGGATGGTCTTAAGTGTGAATCTATATTATCTATGGTATCATTTCTTATGATTTCTTTACACATCCCACCCGAGTCAAATAATTGTAATAATTCCCAAATGTTTTCGGTTCCATGTGTTTTTTCCAACATCTAGGTTGGTGAGGGAGAATAGATGTATACCCCTTATTCTCCCCCTCTCTCTCTAGGAATAGTTCATAGTGGTATATGTATATGGTGGGGGTTATGCATGGTAGGTGGAGGGAAAAAATTTTAAGTCCTTCATGTTAATGATTCCCTGTTGTGATGGTTATAGATGTGATAATGAAGGGATTATGATGTGGTATCTATAGAGGGATAATGCATGTTAAGAGGAGGGAAAAATGTTGGAGTCCTTCATATTCATGGAAAATTAATCTTATATACAATGATGTGTGGATTTGATATGGGTATGTGGTTGTGGATATGAAGATTTAGTAGTTGACTGACGTATATATGAGATGTTTTGAATTTTAGGAGGCTAAGGTAAGTATGTCTATGACCCAACCAAATAATATATATATATAGGATTGAAAATCATGACATTTGACTTTGGGGTTTGAGAGTTAAAAATTAATAGGGAAGTGGTTACATGGCACCTTTTATTATATTACTTGATAATATTTTATAATATTAGATATGTAATAGGGAGAGTGATCTTTGGTGAGGTCGGGTGGTAGTTGGCCAGAGAGTTACTTGTTGGTTCTTTTTTTGTTCACTGATGCATTAATATGCTCCTCTCATATTTTAAGTAGTGTTATAAAGAATGATCCTACTGATTATACATTTTATGATCATCCCTATATATAAAAACTTCATTTCAAGTTTACAGGGAGAGTTCTATGAAAAACTTGGACGGTATTATCTTGGGGATTTGGATTTACTATGGAGTCAGTGCTTGAGACTTTTCTTTAGTCTTTTTATCTAGATTCTTGTATTTTTTTGACATATTCATGCATTGTGGGATAATTTTTTATCTTGGTTTACTTATAAAATTGTGTTCATTGGTGGTATCTTGTTATATTTTTTGGATATATGTGTGTAATGCCTCCTATTTGCATGTTTTATACCCTTTGTGCTAGTCACCAACCTAAGACCTATTGGAGGTGGGACTCAAGGGTTGATCTTGTCTTTACGAAAATATTAGGAGAGGTTTCTATTGAGGGTGGGTAGTGAAAAAATCATTCAGGCATTGTAATATCTTGATGACCCAGTGGTAAAGATGGAGCTCTTACTAGAGTATAATTACAGAGCCCATTGGATCTTGCTGAGACACTGGGGGAGAGGGGTGAATCAGTTTACCCAGATTTTACAAAATTTATACTCTATTTCACATTATCCCCTATTACACTCAAACATTTACCCAAGTTAAGAGGAATGGGTATGATGTGTGTTCTCAACAATCACATACACATGTAATGAAAATTATAAAAGACACAACAACACATGTATATTTTTATAAGGTTCGGATTCTGATGGAAAACATATTCCTTATCATGTATAAAGGATCCTAGGAGAGATATGATTGACACTGAGAGGGGGTGAATCATTATAGGTCCTTTCAAACCAAATGTATACTTTCATTTCTTTTTCATTCAACTACTTTCACTAGATAAAGTGAATTGATTTTCCTGTTCTTTCTCATTCTTTTTGATATTTCAGGGACATCAAAACACACTCAACTCAAAGGGATATAAGAATTTATAAGGTTAAAATCTCAACATGATATGGATAAACCTTAATGTGAAATGGTAAAACCCCTGGTCACACAACCCATTAGTAAGACCTTGTGATCTTTACACTATTTTCTCCAAAAATTATATAGCGTGCATTCCATATACTTTTTGGGTTCATCCAGTACTCTGGAACATCCAGTACATTTATAATTTAATGTATGGGAAACAATAAGTTATTCTAAGAATAATATTTAATTTTTTATAATTATTGATGTGCTAATCCTTCTTCTTCTTCCCTTGCATAGTATAAAGTCTCATCTTCTATTTGTAGACACAACACTACACACAACATATTATTATTTTATTCATAGTAACAAATTTATATGATACTACTTTTTCAACTTCTCTCGTATTATTTTCTTCTTATTCTTATTCTATGTAAACATGAGTGCAAAGATCTCTTCTTATCTCTTTGAAATTCATGATCAAATCAACCAATTCTTCCCCTCCTTCTTTCTATGAAAATAGATATACACAATACTTTCATATCTTCTCTCCTTTTATCTATTTCTTATTTGGTTCATAATAGACTGCACTGGATCTCTTTTCCCTTCTTTGAGTCTTTAGGATGTATACGAATCATTAGAGTTACGTCACCCTTTTCTTCCTCGATACTAGAAAATATTTTCTTTAGCTTCTGCATCGAATCAAAATCTCTAACCATGTTAATAATTTCTTCCACAACCTAAAATGTATATAAATATGAAAATTATAAATGAAATATTAGTTACTCCTTCGCATTATATCCTCATCCTTATAAGACTCCATGGTTTCTTCTTAATAACTACATCACAGTTATTCTTCCTTTTAATTCGATCGTAATGGAACCCAAATTAACTTCAAATTAATTATGTATATTATTTATTGTATATTATCCAATAATTATTCTTCATCAAAGAAACATATATCAAGATCCAATTATCATGATATTATTCATTGAAAACTTAGTTTAATTTCATCATCATGATTAATTATTCCATAACTCCATATTTAAATACTAGAAGGAATCAGGTATTATTCCTTCTATTTCTTCAGAGGGTTTGCAATAAACAAATATCCTTAATTTTGTCACATGGTTTATTAATTCATTTACCCAAAATTCATTATTTCATGTAAAATTTAATGCATGGGAATCCCATGCATGGTATGAATACTATGTTTCTTCTACAAGAAGCAACAGTGTTGGATGTTATTATCTTCATTTATATCAGTTTATACATTGATCAAAATGTATTCAAGTGTAGATTAATGAATGTATCGACATTTTGATCTTAAGAAAATCAAAAATCCAATTAAAATACTATCTATATTGTCTTCTTGAGAATAGTTGTACATGGTGTCTTGAGATCCTATAAATTCTTCTGTCAGTATGTATAACAATCTTTTATCATGGAATAAATATGTGGGATAACCTATATTGGTAATGATGAATGATATCTCAATAAAATCATGTCTCAGATGCACAAAAGATATGTATCTTGAAAAATCATCCTACCATGTGAAGCTTATGATTACACCTCCCACCATTTCATGGCCACACCTCCCACACAGTCACACCTCTTACCATTAAAAGATTGTCATAGTACCTCCTTCCATCACATTATCATACCTCCTACCATATGAAGCTCATGGTAGCACCTCCTACCATCACAAAATCGCACCATCTATAATTTGAATCCAATAGTAGGGACTCTTATCATTATAGAGTCACATCTTCCACCGTGTGAACCTCATGGTAGCATGCCATATCATATAATGGTTAAACCTCATGGTAGCACATCCATGGTAGCACCTCAGGGTGTCACATCCACGGTAGCACCTCATAGTGACACATCCATGTTAGTACCTCATGGTAGAACATCCATGAAAGAACATCAATTATATCACCTAATAGTATTACATCCATGGTAACACCTCACAGTAGTACACCCATGGTAGCACATTCATGGTATCACCCCATGCTCATACCTGCACAGTCATAATCTCATGGTGTCACCTTATGACCAATTAGGGCTATCTATGTATGTTGGATCCTATGTGGTGAGATATGATCCCAAATGGTGTTATTTTCAAAAACAATAATCATCTATATATATTTATAAGTATCTTAAATAACGTGTGTAGAATTCCTTAAAATAGAAACTTCCAAGATATTTTATAGGCATAAAACAACTTCTTGGATCCCCTTATTCTTCAATAAGATTATTCAAAGCTACCTAAATTATTTTTAAATATATTTACATCTCTTTATAATCATTACCTCTCAAAAAATATAGTTCACATAAAGTGGGATCAACAATATTCCCCTCTGTATTTATTGCAATAACATTTTAATGATGTTTTGATATGTGTCATGCCTTATATACCTTTTTCTTATCAAACATTCCTTTAACTTTGTATCCCCATTATTGAAATGAAATAAAACGTACTTTGAAAAATAGGTATCAATACATACTTATAATATTTTCCTTAACAATTCAACTCTAATTCCACTTAATTTATGATTAGTGTAGAAAATAAGAGGGTTTGATCTAGATAAAAAATTTGTCCATTTAAAAATAGAATGATACCAAATTAAATGATAACATAAAATCTTGTCTTTAAGGGATGTAAAATTTTATTTCATAATTATGAAAATTATAGATTCCAATTAAAATATACTTTTCTAAAAAATATCAACCTGAAAATCTTACACTCACTTCAACAAACAGGTTAAAAACATTCAAATAAAAATAACAAGATTTAAAAATAGCCATTGAACTTCCTAATCCATCCATTTTTCATGTAAATGATAAATTTTATTTTCCCCCTTTAATATATATTCTGATTTCGTTTATCAAGGATGGGATATAAAGAATACATACCTATTCAATGAAATTTTCCAGCAAGTACCTTCCAGAATATTCAAATTTTCATGAGAATAATAATTCTAGCAGGTTCTTCACCATTATTCACATTTCATCCCATAAAGGAGACATTACAAGTCTTATTAACAAAGTTTTATCAATATTTAAATTAATAACATGATGTTTTAGTTTGATAGAAAACCAAATTGTAACATAAACTCGTGGATTTCTAGATTTGAAAAATTCCAAAACTTCACTAGGGATGATCTTATTGAATGCTTATTCTTCAAAATACCAAATACAAGATGAAACCAAGATGGTATCTTATATATCATTGTTGTATAGAGTATTAAATCACTATACTTTATCTTATGTTCTCCCCCATTAGAGCATTATTTAGCTTCAATTACATACATTTTAATTTCAAATACAATACACAAATATTAAGAGAATAAGGTGGGCATTCCTTGCTTCTCAACAAAAAAAAATAAGGTCATGATGATTTTATCATCCATGTTTCCCCATTAAGTCTACTATTAATTCTTGGACATCTAATATTTAATTATTATTTATCATGGTGAAGCATGGATCTCATCAATTCTTCAATTTCTTTGTGTGTGAATTTTCTCTTCTCAAAAGCCTTTACATCACTTGAATCGCCTATTGCAATTTTTATCCATTTCAAGAAATATTATTATACTAGAATAATTGTTCAGGAATATCTAGGAATATGTCCATACATGTTTCACCACGCACATATAACTTTTTCAAAAAAAAGGTTTGTTATTTTCGGAAAACCTCTCATGAAATTCAACTTATTCCTGTGGTTTTTTATCATTAGCACTAGATTTTTATTTTTCTTCCTCTATATTGATTTCTTTATATAGATCTACTATCCAAAAAACTAATATATCTTTGGGAATATGGAAAAAATATTTTTTTTCACCACATAGAAACTTATGAGTGTTATTATTCATGTCATTCTCTCTTGATGTTGCACTCTTATCGGTCTTCTTGGACTTTCTTTGAATCAACTTTAATTCAACTTATTGTCCAAGGATTTATTACCAGTTTAGAACTTCTTGTGGGAATTATAATTTGAAACCATCATTATATTTATACCCAAGGTTGATTCTTCAATATTCTATGGTCTTATCTTTTCATTATTCTTTGATACATGTTGAGATTTATATACATAACTTTTGTGATCGCCACCTTTTCCATTATCATATGAATACTTATGTGCATTAAATCAATTTGATGAAGATAGATTTCTATTAGGATATAATTGTTTCATCATCAACAGATTCCCCCCTTGGTAAAGGGTTAATTCGTGACAATAGTACAATGCACTATTCCTGAAACTGTTGTGGCACCAAAAAGACCCTACAAAACTTGATTTTTTTTCACTTTAACTACTTTTTTTCAAGAACTGTGACCAAGCTATTTTTTGTCATTCCCAACCTCTAGTTGGGATGATCTTGGGGAACCAAATTCTATATTTATAATTCTATACACCATATACATGGTGACATGTTTTAAATCATTTTTATTCATTTATAATTATATAAATTTTGTTTTTTACTTATGTAGTATTTATGAAAACCGATTTAGATAAATCATTATAAATTGGCCTGGATGGTACCATTTTCAACAAGGATTATCGATAGAAATAATTAGGTGATTTAATGATATTTTTTCCAAATTATTAAGGTATTTAATTGAAATAGTAATCCAAAGTGAACTATGTGGAATCAAAATCCCACTTCTTTGATTGAGAAAATTCATTATGTGTCACTTCCAATTCTAGGAACTTTTTAATGAGTGAATTCTTCTCATCTTAAATAAATTAAATTCTATCTTCATAAAACTTATTCATTATTACAACTTATTTATCATGCAATTTATTATTTTCTTTAAGTAATGTATCAAGTTCATTTATTTTCTTAGATTTAATATCCATTTGTAAATCCATTTTATTAATGATGTTTTTCATTTTTCTTCTAATGCCTATGTTTTCTTTTCAAATTATTCAACGTCATCATCTTTATCAAGAATTTTATTAAGATAAATCTCCTAAAACATAGAGAAATTATCTTCAAGATCCTTTTTTTACTTCTTCAAAGGCTCCATCCTACTTAGAGATATTTATATAGTTCAATTCTCTTTCCTTCAAAACATACTTTATTTTTTCTGCCTCACCTTCAAGATGAGTTATTTCTTCTTGTATGATTTTCAAAATTCCATATATAATAGAGACTAATTCTTTGAGAATAAAATTATTCATATCCTTTAATGATATAGTAGATAAATATGCTGACATATGTTCACACCCACTTGGTTCATCCTGTGGATAGTTTAAACAAGAATATTCACATAACTTAGGACCACTTGAATCCCTTGATCCTACTGGAGTAGTAATAATTTCCATATCCTAACTAGTACATTGAACCACCTATTATTATCATTAAAATATTGGTCTATCTTATTTTCTTAGATCACTTTAAATTTATTCATCCATTAAAAAGAGGCACATCTTCATCATATTTTTATTCTCTTTTTTTACTATTCATTAATGTTTTTTGTAGAAACTGAATTTTGATTTGAAACAAAAAGTATTTCTCTAGAAAATAACTTCATTAGAATTTTAGGAAATAAATTTAAAATATTTGAATATAACAGTTTCATATTGAGAATCCAAAAAAGGTAACCTCCCTTTTATACAAATTAAAGGATCATTGGAGGGTTATTATTAACACTGATGGGGGGGAGGTGAGTTAATGTTGGTCCTTTTAAACCAAACATATTATTTTTTTCCCTTTTTATTTAAATATCTTTCATTAGTTAATATGAATTGATTATCTTATTCTTTCAATCTTCTATTGATCTTGCATGAATATCCAAACACACACACCAAAAAGGGACATAATAATTTAGAAGGTTCACCTCAAAATATGATAAGGATCTTCCTTGGTGTGATATATTAAAACCAATGGCAATACAACCCATTAAAAAACCCTCTAAACACTAAAATATTATCTCCCAGAAGTCTAGAGTGTGCATCCCATGTGCTGGTTTGGTTAATCCTTCACTCAGATAAATTTTTACCTTTAAAATTTATTATAGGGGAAACAAGAATATAATATGACACTAATATGGAATGTTGTCTTATTGTTGATGTGCTATGCCTTCTTCTTCACTTTCACACTAGTAAGTATCCTATTCTATTTGTATACACATCACTTCACATGACCTCTTTTTCTTTTCTTCATAGTGGAAAATTGATATTCTAATGCTTATTGTTACACTTCTCTATTATTCCTTTATTCTCCTTATTCTTCTATGTAAAGAAAAGTGCACATATCTCTTCTTCTCTTGGTGAACTTCACGGTTAAATCCTCTAATTATTATCCTTCTCCTTCTTCTTCTTCCTGTGAAAAAAGATATTCATAATACTTCCTTCTCTTCTCTATTCTTCTATATTAATTATTTAGTGCATAACATACTACACTGGATCTTCTTCTATTTATATGGATCTTTAGGATGTATATGAATGACCAGAGTTGGGTCTCTCTATTCTTATTTGATACTAGAAAATATTTTCTCTAGATTATGTATCGGATAAACAACTCCAGTGACACTAATATTTTTTTTGAAAACCTTCAATGTATATAAATATGATAATTATATCTACAACATCAGTTACTCCTTTACATGATCTCATCTTCTATACATTCCTCCCTGATTTCTTCTTTATAACTACTTAAAACCAAAATGCATTTATTCTTCCTTTTAATTAGAAAAAAATGAAACTTGAATTAACTTATAAATAATTATAGATATTATTTAAAGTATAATGGCCAATAATTATTATTCATCAATTATGAAAAAATCACAATCTAGGTATCATGGCATTCTTCATTGAAATCTTGGTTTAATTTCACCTTCATGATTAATTATTCCATAAATCCTCATTTGAATACCTAAAGGACTCGAACATTCTTCCTTATATTTATTCACACGACCTGAAATATCCTCAACTTCTTAATTCTCTCACATTGTTTATTCTTTAATTTCCAGCACATTCATTCTTTTATATATAATTGTACATGGAAAATCCTTCTTCATGTCTATGCAAGATCATATGAATGAGAACTGCATGTATGGTATGCACGATCTGTTCCTTTGATGAGAAGAAACAATGCTAGATGTTACTGCCTTTATTTATATCACTTCCTCCTTCAATAAAATTGTATAAAAGTGTAACTACATGCATCTATAAATATTTCGATCTCACCCCATGCATAAATCCTTTTCAAATTCCATACAGATTATCTACTTCAGAATAGATAGACATGGAATCTCGAGCTCTTGTAAATCCACTTAGAAGTACGTATAACAAGATTTGATCAAGAAATAAATCCACGTGACAACTCATCTCAATAATTATAAATGAATACTCAATCAAAGCTTGTCTCGTATGCATGAAAGATCTATATCATGGTAGTTCCTCCTACCATGCGATGCTCATGGTAGCACCTCTTGTCATCACACTGTCACAGCACCTGTACGATGGCACCTCCTATCATGCATAGCACATGGTGGAACGTCCTACCATTTCCCGATCACACCTCATTCCATGTGAATCTCATGGTATAACCTCCTACCATAACATGGTCACACATCCTATTGTGTGAATCTCATAGTAACACCTCCAACTATCACGTGGTCAAGTCTTCCACCATGCGAAGCTCGTGGTAACATGTCCTACCATCGCATGGTCACACCTCATGGTAGAACATCCATGGTAGCACCACATGGGAGCACATCCATAACAGTACATCATAGTAGCACATCCATGGTAACACCTCATGGTAGCATATCCACTGTAGCACCTCATGGTTGCACATCCATGGTAGCACCTCATCGACAGTTTCACCCCCATAATCACACTCCCACGGTGGCACATCAAAAATTACTTGGGATAGCTACAAGGACAGGCTCCTGTGTGGTGATCTTTTCTCCCACATGGTATTCTTTTCAAAAATTCTTCACCATCCATGTATATTTTTACATTTCTTTAAAAAACTTGGGTTTAATTACTTAAAACCAAAACTTCCATGATATTTGATAGGCAAGATATAAATTATTGGGTTATTTTATTATTCAACAAGCTTCTTCCAAGCTAATTCAATTCTTCTAAACAATATTGAAATCTCTAGAAAACTATTTCGTGACAATAAAAACAACTCAAAAAGTGGGATCAATAGTGTAAAATTTCTATTTTGAAATGGATTTTATAATCACTACTAAATTATAGTGATTTAAAAAATGTTTCAAGTTGTATATAAATATCAGGGAGGTATCGTCTACTTCCCTGATATGGAATTATTTATATTGATACTAGTATTTCTTAAAAAAGTCTTCCAAAAAACTTCTTGAACAAGATTTAACTTTTTCTCAATATAACCTTTCATCAACCAAATGATCTTGTTCCTATATTATAGGTCTTCAAAACCCCATAAATGAAAAACTTAGTATTCTTGTAAGTAAGGACAATACACTTATTAAATTAGCAGATGATGTGACTTTAACTCCAATGAACTATATAATTAGAATGATAAACTTAAATTTATTCAACACACTTTATGTTACCTTCACCCTCAATCCATTGAATATATGGAATATTTTATTTAAAATTCAATTCATAATCCATATTTATTTAATCATCAATATTCATATGGGGTTTTCAATGTAATATACTTCTCATGGTACTTTAATTATATCAAGAATGAATGTTTTATGGTATTTTATCATTTAATACTTCACATGCATGGGTTACTCTTAAATTTTTATTATTATCAATTAGATATTATAAAAACACCTTATTCATCTTTCTCTATTCACATAAGTGGGTTCAGTTTACAAAAAAAATCATCACTATACTTCTTCATGCAACAAAAGTACTATATTTTTTACAGCATCATTTAGTGCATGATTTTCATGAACCTTGAAAACTATTTGAGGCACTAATAAACAATAATTCATGAATATATATATATATATATATATATATATTTCTTTTTCTGCTTCATGTGAACCAGTTGTGAAAAATTATCATTTTTTTTCAATTCCTTCTTTTCTTTCATGCTGTCTAGCATGAGATCAGTTTTCTTCATGAAAGTTAGATATGTGTATTCTAATTCAAGAATAGAGAACTGTCAGAGGTATCTATTATCTCAATATTTGATCCAAAATAAATGGTGGGGTCAAGAGTTATATATAGAGAAAGTCACACCATCTTAGCTTAAAAAATCACGGAGAGCCACTCATCTCCTTGATATGTTGGAAATCATTTCCCCTCTATTTTACATACTGTGGGGTAAAAATAAATGTGTGTATGAACCACATTAATTATGAACTACATGATCACTCACACCCAAATTGTGTACTCCTTCATCACTTACCAACCTCATGGGATGCTTGCTCTTTCATTTTACGATCACAAGTCTCTATTTTTTTAAACTGTATATTGTATACATTATTTATCATGTAATAAAAACCACATACATTACCATAAAACCATATTATTTCATACAATCCTTACTTTTCATTCATTTCATACTATCTTCATGCAAAATAATAAGTACCATTTTATGACCACTTGGTAATTTCACACACTGACTTCATGGAGTATCCTTCACATGGTAACCCCTGCATATCACATGATCTCACACAATATAATCATATATCATTCAAACAAATAATCCTCCACTCTGTTATGCACTCATCACATACTATCCATTCAAGGTACTTACTGCATGCAAACCAAATAAGTGATACTCATGGATTTTTTGTTTTTTCCTTTAAACCATTACATCTTCAAACTTAGCTGAAAGTAACTATGAGATCCTCTTGATCTTGTGTGGTTTGTCTATTCTAGTTGCAAAACTCACTAATAGAATCCCTAGTAGAGTATGAAGATAACATTGAACTAGAACAAAATCATTCTTTCCAGCGTGTTGCCTCATTTAAATCTCATGAGGCCATATATAAAAAATGAATAGTGTGCATGTAAAACTCATCGCACATCAAAACAAGAAAAATGAAGAAAGATATTAATATACCTTTACATACCATTATCTAGGTAGTGAAGCTATTCAGCTTATAGTGCTCAACTAAATCCTCCTGTGT
Organism: Viscum album; assembly: GCA_963277665.1. Classification (NCBI taxonomy): domain Eukaryota; kingdom Viridiplantae; phylum Streptophyta; class Magnoliopsida; order Santalales; family Viscaceae; genus Viscum; species Viscum album. Next base: position 792,932,484 of record OY728166.1, read on the forward strand.
TTCACCTAACGTGATAGGCATAACACCATTCTCTCAACACACGTGCCGCCCACATGCTTCATGCTTGACCTATGCTACCCTATGAATGTTTTTTAACAAATGTTCTCCTTTCCTTTTCCAGGTCTTTGTAGGACTACCATTAAGCTTGGACCGGTCTAGTACTACTCTATCTAGATGGTCTAGCAAGGACTTGGTATATATTCTTTAGTTATCTATACAAAGTAAAACAATTGTTAAAATAAATTCCACCTACGACCATATACCAAGGTACTCAACACCATAGCCTTAAATTTAACAAATAAAGATTTCATATTATATTTTTAAATAAATAATCAATATCATACTTTTATAATTATTCTCATAATCTATTAATTAATCAATTGAATAACTCCTCTTCATCTCTTATTTTCATCTTCACTTCTTCACTTAATATAGACAATGTTTTTTCTCTAAATACCATTATCACATGTATTAATAATTATGAGAACAATTATATAATAATAAAAATTCATGGGAGTATTTTATAATAAATCATAACATCCAATGAATCCATAAAAATCCTCTAAGTATTATAACTCTACTTTTCTTGAACTCATTTTCCTAAATGTTCCTCAACCTCTTCCATACTTTCTCTTTCCATGATAGTCAAAAAACATGGAGAAATCCATATTATTTATGCATTTAATTTTATTCATCATGATATATTAATACAAAAATACAACATTACTCGTCATCTATCCATATGGTCCATACAATCTCCACCATTGGATTTATTATCAATCCCACGTCACTATATAAAGACAATGTTCTTCTCACCCTTATTAAAAATAAATACAAATGATGTGAAGGGGAAAAATCCCAGTCTTATTATGATTATTATTCTTGAGAAAATGATTTTATCCATTACACCTTCATATTATCCTTATGATCCACTTGTATATCTAAGGACGTTACCACATGTTGTCTTAATAATGAATCTATAGTTAGTCAACTCTAAGTCTATATGGGATAAGCCAATGTAGAAAACAAGAGTGATTTTACTAGGACCCCAATGTTTTCCCTTAATCATTTTATATTGTGATAATATCTAAAAAATTATCATCATTGGGGAAATATAACTAATTTATTTATGAATTGTATACCCTTCACTTTACTCAACACATTCATCAGAAATTTCAAGTGAAAAATAATCTAATCCCCATTTCTCGAGATTACTCATCAAACAATGCACCAATTTATATACATGTTTTTTATCAAAAAATACAAGGGTAAAACATATGATTGGATTACCATTTGATTCATCTTTCATAAATATGACCAGAACTATCAAATATTTATGGAACAACTTTTAATAGCATTGCCTTCATAATAGCTCTCCCTCAAGCTAACTCACCCTTTATCATTATCATGGTGGATATTTCAATCGCATATACTTTAAGATATTTATATTAATGATCCACCATTATGTAAAAATTTAATATTTTATCATATCTTTTATAATTTTTCCATCTTGATCCTTTCAACATATTTTTCAAGCATTAATTATTTAGTTCTCCCCTAGAGAACCATTATCACCTTCAATTCCCTACATAGTAAGGACACAAATAAAAATAAGGTAAAGGAATAAGTTTAAATTATAATGGGTTTATTCATAAGAAAATAGGGATGATAATTTCATCTCAACATAGAGACTCCATTCCATGTAACTCTAAAGTGTCTAGATATATTCATCCTTATGTAAACTTTACTCTTCAAATAATGATTTTTTTTTACGAAAAATGGAATCTTTAATTTAATTATTATTTAACTTGTATGTATTTTCAATATTCACATATTCTATTAATGAATTTATTTCTCTTAGTGAGTAGTTTTAATTATCTAACATCTCTTATTGAGTAGGTAGAATATCCATATAGTTATTTTCAATATATCCAGCCTACTTTCACCTTTCACACAACTTTTCTAAAACACTTTATTTTTAATTTATTTATAATATCTTACAAAATTCATGATTTTATTCATATGAATCAACTAACTACACTTTATAAATTATCTTGTCTTTTTCTTCCTCTATATTTATTACTCTTTATAAATTTTCTAGTCAAACAATCATACAATATATAGGTACATTGGTAGGTTTTCTAGAATTATCATATGGATTATTTTTATACTTGGAGTTAATATTATTTGATAACCACCACAATTAATATTTAGGTATACATTCAATAACTAAAACAATCTTTTTATCACTCTCTTGTATTGATTCATCCCGTTAATTTTTCTTTATTTACATAATTTTGACTTTGATAGATTTCTTTAAATGATCCATGGTGTGGAATTTTTTACCATAGAAGAATCATTATCCATTTGTTGAGAAATAGATAATATTATTCTTTTTTACCTAATTGGGAGTGTTTTATGTAGCTTTATTATCTTTCTTTACTCTTAAGATAGCATATCCTCTCCTTTTTTCTATTTCTTCATTTATTTTGGTCTTCTTTTTGTAACATCGTTTGATTTGTGTTGGACTAGTATATACCAATACTCATCATAAAAGTAACCAAAAAAGTTATAAAAAACACATATGTTATCAAGATACACAAATATGTTCAAAGTAGACAAAATTTTCTTCTTATTTGAATTCTAATTTCGAATAGTAGGTCTTATCTGTGTTTCAAATATACTCCCCAGGAATTGTGGCCTTATATAATATTCTATGATTGAAATGTTATGATAATAATTAATGGCCTTGTGTCCAAAATTTAAAAATTTCCAAAAATACCCTAAACCCTTATTCTTTTACCTTCATCTGTAATCTGGATAGATTTGGATTCTTGATGGTTTTGGGTAGAATTAACCTTATTTTGAGATTTGATTGCAGATACACTCTTATTGGATATGTTAGAAACTACCTGTGATGTATTTATAGATTTAATTTCATTTTACCCATCCATATTTAAAATTTTAAGCTACACTTTCATGTAAAACAATATTAGTGAAACTAGATGTGCTATGATGGTTGGTTAGTGTTTTCAAATAGCTTGTTGAAGATGCTACTCTAGATAATCTTAAGCTTTATTTACCATAAGTTTGAGTATTTTTATATAAAAGTTTCACATATTAAGTTTTTATGGAAGCATATATATTCTCAATATTTTTGGAAGTTTCATATTGTGTATTTTCTAGATCTTTAAATTTTATCCCAAGATCAAGAAATTTCATGTTGAGAGATTATTTTTCATCCTAAATTGTTCTCATATTTCCTTCCTATTCTCACTTTAACTTCTAAATATTATATTCATGAATCTTGATTAATTATTGTAAAGATTAATCAAGATGTTCAATTCTTTTTTCTTTGACCTTTATCTGATAATATTTTACATTCATAGAGGTTTTATGAAAATTCCTCAATTCATGGATTACTTATTGAAGATTTTTTTTTCACTACATTCTCAAAAACACGACTTTAAAATTATTCTTTAATAAAGGAACAATTTACATTTAATAATTTCAAAAATTCTTCATTAAAAAAGATATGTGGGTATTTTGAATTTATTTCTTAGTGGATTCTCTATTTTCTCAACTTACTTTTCTAGTTGTTCTTTCTCTTCTATAATTTCATTAAAAATTCATCTACGTATTTGATTAATTTAATAGAAACATGTTAGAGTTGGTTCCCTAGAATGAACTACTATGTATATTCGATTAATATAATATTCATAGTCTTGAAAATTAATTAATTACTTATCGCATCTTGATCATTATTTTATATGACATCTATGTTATAATTACCTTTGGTGTTTATTGTACTGAAAGATCATAGCAGTTTCCCACTATGAAGAGAACCTATAAGTTCCATTAAATTATTCTTAATTATATTTTCTATAGTTGGATGATATCATTTGATGGTATAGAAATGATATAGTCTGTCTGGGGTGGAGACTTATATGACTTTGAGACATATTCTCATGGTGTACAAACTTGGTAATATTTAGATTATGAGATTATATGAATGTGAACCACTAATAGAAAATCCAAATTTATATGTGTCATTAGATATTCCAATATACAAACATGTGTAATGATCCTTGATAATTAATATTATTTTTAATGTATATTATGAGTCACGCACTTTGATGCATTAAAGGAAATCATGATGAAATATTCTCATGGTCAGGTAGGATACATCGTGTGTTTCACAAGTAATATTACATTAATAAATAATGTAGGAATGGATATTCCCTTTCTGTTCTTTAATGGTAGTTGATATCTCAAGCCCTTTTATAGAAATGTAACTGCCTTATTAAGTCTATATCAATAGTGTTCTCTTTTCATGTTCATTTCAATAAATTAAAATAAAGATACATCAAGCACATAGGATGGTGACACCAGCATGAAACCTACCGTATTTGATATATAATGATAAAAGGATTATATTACACAATGTATGTTATTATAAATTTATTTTCATTTAAAAATTTAACATCTTTCTATATAAATGCCTTTGAGTGTTGTTAGATGCTAACCTTAAACTTTATGATTAACAAATCATTTCCAGAGGTAAAAGGGTCAAGAGGGTCACACACTATGTGTATTCGAAACATTAGTTGAACCCTATTTAAAATTTTACATGATGAATAAATATTTTTCCCATATTCGGTTTAATAATTATTTATTTTTAGTTGATCACATATATCTAGTCACCAATTATTTGATAGAATATTATTTGAGTTAAATATTAAATAAATATCCATTTCACAATGTAATTATTAATTACATGAATATATAATATTTATTTATTATAATTCATTCTCACGGTAACAAATATTCATTTATTTGGTTATGTGAATATTTCATAAATACTTATTTACATACTTTATGAATATAATATTTATTTATTATTGTAAAATAATGCAGTGATACTTGTTTAATAAATAAATACCACTATTTAAGGCCCATTAAACAACGATGGGGATTTTTAGATTGAGTTTAATGATCCAACGAGAAATGTGACATTAAATATTATTTAAATAAATATTACTTTATTTATTTCTGGAAATAAAATGTATTTTATATGCGTTTTTAGCACACGTAAAGTAAATAATAATGATATTATTATTTATACATGAGGTTTATTGGGGATTAATAAAAATAATAAGGGTCCATATGCAATTATTATTTTACTAAACCTAGCTATATTTAAACCTAATTGTGGAATTTCTAAACCTAATCATCATTGTTCATAATAAAAGTCTAGATAAAATCATCTCAAGCCCTAAATAACATTTCTTATAGAATCATCTCAAGAACAGAGAGTGATTCTCTTCCACCAATATCTTAAGACTAGAGGGATCAAGAAGAGTCCTTTTACCTGAAGTGATTCTTGTGGCGATCATCAATGAATGAAACAAGCATAAAAATATTCCATGCTAACACCTTTGGACTACTTCAGCAATGTTTGTAGGTTTGCGGTGCACATGTGGATCACTAGTAGAGCGATTCTACACTTGAATCATCTTGGAATAATGATATAATGAAATGATGTAGTCCACTGATTCGTCAATGAAGAATGAAATTTAAAACAAGGTATTTATTTATCCAAATAAATTAATTATAAATTATATATGATCATCTTATCTTCTTAGTTCTAATATAGTAGTCAATTAATCTTATATTTAATTATGCTAGACATGAATATCTTCATCATCTATATCTCATATTATTCATTGATTATGACAGAAAGTTTAATTGGCTATGGGCCAAAGGTGATTCCACTGTGACCAAAACCTTCAAGTAATATCAGAGTGGTCAAATAATTAATTTATAACTACTTATTAATCATTTATTAAAGATATTCATTTTTTGTTAGTTTTTAATTTTGGATTATTCATTATTTAAATCTGAATATGGAAGTATTATATTCTCCTTCTTCATTCTCGATCAAATAACAAAGAATTGGTTAAATATACATGAAGATCATTCAAATATTCCATCAGGAGGTTCCAAGATTTCTAGCTATATAACAAAATATGACATGGATTATATCCATGTACACTGCATAGGGATGAACCATGATAAATCTGATTTTTTATGTAGTAAATGCACTTGGAATTCATTAAATACACATTGTGTGTCTACCAACTATGCTGGTACATGACATGCTAGGAAACATGATTTGTGACCTCCATACACACCATTTAGTCCACACATTTTATTGGTGGAAAACACATAGTCAAAGACACATCATGTATTTATTAAATGGTGTGAATGACTAAAATCTGAGAAACATGGTAATTATTTCACACAACACCATGGTCATGTAATTAATACACACATGGTGTATTTAATTCACACGATGCAGTGTTTGTGTAATTAATACACATTTATTGTATGTAATACAAATGAAGCAGTGGTCATTTAATTAATTCATATGTGGTGTAATGAATATGATGTGTAATTAATTCACATGACGTTTGTAATTAATTCACGTGTGATGTAAAATTAACTCACATGTGATGTAGTTAATTAATTCAAACATGATGTATTTAATTTACATGCATATTAATTAATTAATTATCACATGGTTTAATTAATTCACCCAAGATTTAATTAATTCACACATGGTTTATTATAGATACACACATTAATATTTTAATACACGTAGTGTAATTAATTTATGCAATGTACATGTAATTCCGGGTTTTACATGAGTAAATCAATTTATGTAGAAATAAAATTAATTAAAGTACTAAAATGGGTTACACATTGTGTAAAAATGGTTTAAAGAATATTACATACTCAATTAACTTCGCATTAAATTTAGAACTACTCTTTGTGTTTCCTTCATGCAGATGTTATGTACTTATTTAATTTAAAAAAATTCATTAATTTAATTTATTTTGAATTATGGGTGATGTAATTTCTAAGACTCTTCAGATAAGATAAAATTAATGAATTAATTAGTTAGTTCATGATATAATTAATTGGATTAATTAAAATTGATTTTATCTTAATTAATGATTTAATTAAAGTGAATGCTAGATAATGTGAAATTTTATATTTGTTGCATGTATGTGGATAATCAAATTCGATCAGAGACATATTTCTGCATTACTGTAGCAGTAATGTAGAAGGACCTATAGTGGTTACAATAGTAGGTACTGTTTGGAAATATAATAGTTAGAACTATTCATCTCTTTAGGCTTTTGAGCCACTGGTTTGGTCCTCGAGTCCTTCAAGGCCTTCAGAATACCCAAGACCTTTAGGCCAATAAGTCTTTTGGGTCACCTCAAGGCCTTTGGTCCACATCATGGCCTTCAGACCACTACAAGGCCTTTGGGAACATGAAATTTTGCTTAACTACACCAGGAAGACTCTACAAGGAGGAGGATCCATATGAGGATTTAGATTAGGTGCATTCACTAGAGCTAAGCTAACAGATTTGGAATAATGAGAGGGTATGGAAATTGTAATCAGAACCAGCCTATGCACCCATGGGAAGCCTATCCGAACATCCATGTGAAAGTGGAGAGTAGACATCATGATGTAGATGTTGGGGAGGATTAGTTCTTGGTAGTTATAGTCTAGATAAATTCCACTATGACCTTCGGGTCATGTAATGTCATGAAGCCTATGGGTTATGTAAGGGTTATCCTTCAATCCTTAAAGGGGTGATTATAAAAAATGAATAAAAATAGAAGTTCTTCAGTCCATTCAAGAAAAAATCCCTTAACCAATATTTTGGTTCCCCTCACTTGTGTTTGAGTAAATTTTTATAAATGAAGCTTCAAGATGAGTAGAGGTACTTTAAGTTTTGAGTCGAGGTGAAACAAATCCAAGTGGTACATAGGTTAATAGGTGGAATGTTGTAGCACGAACCAATTTATGATTTAATGTTTTTTCCACCTAGGGTTATGGGTAAGTTTATCATTCCCTAGATAAACTAACTGTTAGAAAAAAAACCTTATGATCATTCCACTTTTTTTTATTTCTATCAAGTTGCATGGTTAATTTCTTTATTGATCATTTATCATAATAAAATAAATTAATTAATTAAAAATAATGCAAGATGGAATTAAAATAAATTAGATTATGTGTACATTTTATTGTGACATGGTTAATTATCCACTTAATATTAACATGCATGTGATAAGATAAAACAGGAAATTTACATACACTACTACAAATATAGCCTTTATTAGCTCTAGAAAAGTCGATTAACAGTGCTAAAAAAAGCGCTATTAATCTAGGCGAGGATAAAGGGGGTCCCTTTTATCAGCACTCCGAAAAGCGCTGATAAAGGCCCATTTTATCAGTAGTAAAAAAATGCTGATAAAATACCCCTTTATCAGCGCTTTATTTTAGTGCTGATAAAAGGGGTTTTTATCAGCACTTTTAAAAATAGCTGATAAAATAAAAAAAATAAAAAAATAATAGTTATATAATGCGGGGGGGGGGGGAGATTTTAACAGCCCTTGAACCCCCTATCAGCGCTAAGAAGACCCCCCCTCACACTCTCCCACGTGCTGCCCTTCCCGTACATTAACACATGCACGCACTCCATTACTTCCACCCGAAATCGAACCTGCGAGCTCCTCCCTTTCGCAGCTACACCTTTACCACTACACCATTTCATTTTTTTCTCTATTTAATGATATATCTGTTTATATATATATATATAGTTATATTTATTCGTATATTAATATAGATTCATATTAATATAAATATATTTATTCATATATTAGTATATATATATATATTCCTTCATATATTAATATATATTTATATTTATTTATATATATATATTTTAGTAATAATTTTTTATCTGTATATTTATTTGTATATTAAGATATATTTATAAGATTAGTTTTAAATACATTAATAAAATATTTTTTTTATGTGTGTTTATAAATAAATAAATAAATACATACATACATATATACAACACATACACACACACACAGACACATATATATTTACGAAAAAATACATATATATGTATATTTGAAAAGCCATAGAATGTTAAAACGACCATAACTTATAATCCAAAAGCACGTTTCAACTCCACAACCATTAAAATTGAATAAAATGGAACAATCTTCGATATGATATGTGGTATAGGCCTAACAAACATTCGGATCAGAAGTTATACGTGTTTGAATGTTAACAAATCGGGGTATCCCGACTAAAAACTCAGTTTTGGAGGCATTATGGACCTTTTTGGGCCCCAAAAAATGCAACAAAAGCTTTTCTTTAGTCAATAACATGTAGAGCTCATCGCAGGCTTCAATTTGATATGTTGTAGAGCTCAAACAGACACCCGAATCAAAAGTTATGGTTGTTTGATGTTTGACTTACATTTTCAACTTATTTTAGATCTTTTATTAATGTTTTTGATTTTTTGTGTCTTCAAATTGTTATTAAATGATTTTTAATCAATAATAATTAGCAAATTATTAATTAATAATATTTTTTAAAATATTTTAAATCCATTTTCACTAAATTTCTTATATATTAAATTTAATAGTCTATTTATACTTATCTAAAACACATTTAAAAATATATATTATATTTATATCAATATAAATATACTTATATAACAATATTTTATTTTTCATTATTATTTTTGAAACATAAAATTTATCAGTGATTTTTGGAGCGCTGATAAAGGGGTAGTGCTTCCCTTGCCCGTTTTTTAGTAGTGATATAAAATATAAAATCCCTAAAATCCATATATTAGTTAGTATATCCTCCCACTACTTGGGTAGAAATTGAACCATAGTTCAAAGTGATTAACTAACATTTTTTTGGGAGATTTCAATTATTAAGGAATTTTTATCTTGAGTTTTAGGTTGATTAAACCTAGTCCACAATAAGGTTTTGTCGCCTCCATGAGACATAGTGAAACTAGTAGGAAAGCATCGAGGGAATGCAAGTATAGGATTTCAGGATTAGGGATTCCACACAATGGATCAAGAAGATAAAAGTTAATACAGTTGGAAAGTTACACCTACATGAATACAATTGAATAGATTTCTAGGCCTCCTTCTGAGCTATGAGAAAGGGAATATGGATTCTTTCCACAAGAATATACATGCGATGAGATATTTTGAAACTAATAGGCAGGGTTATTCAGTTTTCATAAAATAGTGGGAGACTAGTAAATAAATATTTATTAAATCATATCTTTTAATAATCAAGATAAAACTAAAGGTTTATTTTTATTAAATATGGAAAGAGATATAATTGTAACACTCTGACTATTTGGAAAAATTCTATTTCCTAACCATAACTCATTCCCAAGGGTTATATATTTTTTTATACATTAAACTACTACAGGAAAGTTCATACCAATCTTGGAATTCCCTACACTTGTTCAACCACCTCAAAAATCAAGAGAAAGAAATAATGATGTCTATACGAGGTACATGTGGATTATTTAATATTCTATTGTGTATGAATATCAATTATATCTAGATAACTAATAATGTTACATAAGAACATGAATGCCTATACCATGATATCTCATCTTCTATCTCTTGATAAGGATAAAGAGAGGATTTTAAAAATGATATTTTCAGTACACTATACTCATGTAAACCGGAAGAGGAAACTTAGATATTGATATTGAATTCAATATACTAAATTAAATTGATCACTTAGTGAAGTTTCACTTCTATATGGATAATAAATTTTCTATTAATCTCATACAATCATCATTTCCTTCCAAATTTCCCTAACTCGTCTAGAATTATGGGAAGAACTGCATAACAGTATTATGACATTACTTGACCAAAATAAGAGTTATGGGGAACTTTATTCTACAACCCTAATGGTGAAAAAATTGAAATTAATTTTTTTTAAATATAATGAATATTTTATTGTAAATGTTTCTTCTAAAACATATTTCAATGAGAAAAAATACTTAGAGAATGTATGGTGAACACAAGCATATTTTCTTCTCAAATATATAGAAAGGCCCTTTAAAAGATATTTTAAATAAATTGAAGAATATGCAATAATTTACAGCTACTTAAAACATATCCATCATGGATTGTAATGTTTTATTTTATTTTTTTATATTAAATACTAATTTTATTCAAAATAGTAAAATCAAGAATGAAATATTACTAAAAGTATGGTGCATTATCACAAGAGCTAAAGAAAAGTGATTCTTGTATCAGTCATGAGAATCGCGTGAATTTAAGAAGTAAATATGAATTCTTCCAAAGTATTAAAAGGTTTATTCTTTTATTTGATAAGATAATTTCACAACTTCAAATTTCCTAGTGGATAGATTCTAGTTGAACTATTGTTTGTATAAACTATTACGTATACATTTATCTAAGTGTTCTATTGGACACAATGAGATGTTCTTTCTTTTAAAATTAATGTTTTTATAGTATTATACACTAAATTAATAGTTCATTAATACTATAATCATTGATATCAAATATTGGAAATATGTTATGAATATAAATTATAAGATTAGTTTTCGAAAAATAATTCTTTGTCAACTAAAACTAAATATTATTGTTTATGATATACCAAAAAGAATATTTAGTATCTTTAACGATAAAAAACCATTTAGGTATTATCCACATACTTAATGATTTTTATATAAATAAACCTTTTTAAATAAATCCATTCTAAAAATCTTATAGAATTTATTCAGATACATATCATGAATAATTCCAAGTATAAGTTAGTGGTGAATTCATATACTTCATTAAATCTATTTAAGAAATTACAAAAATGATAGATGAGAGTATTGAGTGCACTAGGTAAAGGATATAGGATCCTTTGGGTTATAATTATATAGAATATCTTAACCAAGTATAATTTATAATTAAATGTTTGGCAAAGGTTTTCCTTAAAAAATGTTACCTTATTCACATCATAGAGATGGTGATTGTAAGAACGCAGGCCAACGAAGAGTCTTCTAAATATTTTACGTATTCCATGATTTACTTCCATACATGTTTCAAAAAATAAAATAGTAAAAAATAACCATAGGAAACATAAATCTACTAATGGTTATCATATAAGTTATGGTATGATTGGAGTCCATTAATGTAACAACCTAAGGTGTTATGATTTCAATCATTTGTTAATTTAGTATTATCTTCAAATGTATGTCAAAGGAAACACAAGATGCATATCGTTTTATTATCTTATAACTACTCAGGATATTAACACCCCCATGATAAAAGGTATCAATCATACCAACTACATTTCTTTGTGGGAGGCATATATCTTTTGAGACAGTGGGAGCATACAAGGCTTCAATTAAATCCTCGCTCTAAAGGAACAAGTTTTCATAAGTACAACGAACCCATAAGTTTTAGTGGGAGTAATAATTCTAGATATGCATACTGTATGGGAAATTTAATACCATAGAATTGGTTTTACATTCACCATGGGGGTGATATATATTATTCAGAAAGAATAACAATTCCTACATGAATTAGTAAGTTACAACTAGATATGATTAAATAGTTCATATGAATTCAATAATTTAATCCATATACAAAAACGTTCATGGGTATTGAATTTTGGATGTTTATAGACTTAATAAAGTTTGTGGGTATGCAAGAGAGAATATATCTGGATGTTATAGTTTGTTACCAATAAAGAATGATTGATTATTAAAATATTTAATGATTTAAAAATATTCTTTGATAAAACTCTTTACTACAATGACCCTAAATTTTATCAATGGAAATTCCCTTCTTATAATTATTCCATATAGTATAAATCACATAAACTCACATAGATAATACAATACAAACTTTATAAATGAAGAATGAATGAACAAAGAAGTTAAGGAACCTATATCAATGAAATAATAACTTGACCTTTGAAATAGAAATGTGACCCTTATGAATAATAAACCCGCTAATAGAATAGTAACCTCACCCTTGAAATTATAAAGACCATTTAAGAATCTTATAAATAGTAATGTCATATAATTATATAATAGTATAAGTAAATAAATGTTTTATAAATTATTAATTAATTGTTGGTATTTTTGTAATTAAAAAACATTTAATTACAATTTTATAATATAATGAATAAAAACAAAATTTATTTTCATAAAATGTATTTATAAATTAATATTTTGTTTTCTTCTGATTATAAGATAATTTTATGAGACTTTAATTAATTTTTTAATGTTTTATAAAATCCGTTATAATTTTGATATCGATATTTTCTAAGTAAATGATGATACTAATTAGAAATTAAATTTCTCATACATATAAAATTATTTTCAGAAAATGGAGTTAATTTTTTAATTCTACATATCAAAAAATTCCTGGGGTGAATTTTTGATATTTTTCTCAAATAATTGAATTTTTGGTTAATAGTAAAATTCTATAATTTACGGTATATATACATTACAAGTTAAATAAACTATTTGTTGAGTCATCGTTGATATAAGAACCATAATATTGAACTCACATTAATTATTTTAATATATTTAGTGATAATGTTTAAAAAATCTTAGTCTTGAGCCAAAATAATAAACTAATGAATAAAATAATGAGAAAACACCTCACTCCTCCCCTATAAATACCACCTCTTCTCCTCGTACCTTCAATGCTTTGAACCTTGTAAAAATTATAAAAAATACTCTTTCAAATACCCTCCCCCAAATCCAAGATCTATTTTTCTCATAAAATACAAAAACCTTTTCCCTAAGGAGGTTCACAAGGAGGATAAATTCAAGAGGTAAATTCCTTTTTCTTTTCTTTTAATTTATTTTCAAGTTCCTTTATTTTATTTTTCTCTCCTCACCAACACTCATCCAAGTGGAATGATTACTCCAATACCTTAAATATACTAGATTTATATCATGTTAAAGTAATATCAATCATTAAACTCCTCCCTCTATCTCTTTTATTCTAAAAATGAAATCATCATCCGTGATGTGTCAATTTATCAACATCATGGACGAAAAACTTTCATTTTCCTTTAACGCCTTCAAGGTTGTTCATAAAAACATTGTAATGGTTGAAACATATTTTAAAATTTATTTTATATCTATTTTTATGTTTTTGAACTAACATATATATATATAACACTAAATAATATAATAAGATGAGTTTTTTGTGATCAAAAACCACCAAAATTAACCAAAACAATTATCATTAACTATTTATCTAATGGTTCATCCTCTTAAAATATTACCAAATGATTTATAAAATAATTAAATCTTATTTAATTTCATTAAAAATATATAATTTCAATTTTGGATAATTATCCCCATTTTACCTGAGCTTCCATACTCATATACAGGAGAACCAATCTTGAAAACCAAGAAAACGATCACTCATGGACGTCAAAATTAAACTCTATAACACATCGAAAATACCATAAATGAACTTAATAAAACTATAATGAATCTTATTCATGTATAAAAGGTTCTATATTTTTTAATTAATGAATTTAATTGGATTATCCATGATATTAAAGTGAAGAAACTATTTATACATAAGTTAAAAGGAATTATCGAACCCAACTCTCTTTCTTTGGGTTCCCCCTTTCACTCCATTTTTAGTATGGATGTTCCTTTATTTTTCTATAAATATAATTTATTTTTCTTTACATTTTTTCTAGTATATAGATGTTTCCAATCTAGTTTTATAATAAATGAAAATATTTTTCCAAAATAACTCTTCTTTCTCAAAAAATATATCTTTTACTACTCATGAGATTTCTTCTTCTTCAATCAAGATTGATACCAAGCATCTTATTCCATTTTTTTCTTGGGAAATACAAATTATATAAATGTATGTTTTATGAAATGAAGCTAATTCTTTCCATTGGTTATTTTATGTCTAATATTGATATATTTTCTATATGGCATGCATGATAATGTAAATGTTATAATGTGATGGGTACACTCGGAATTATATAGCACACATAAATTTTATGATGTGACGTGTTTGCCTGGATTATATAGAGCTCCAATGAATTGGGAAATGCAATGAATCTCATGAGATAAATTGAAATATGTGTAAAATTGATGCAATATTTTTTCAAAACTATATGTGGTTTTGACCACTAAGAAACAATGTTTCATTTTTATGAATTGCCACATTCGATACCATAATCTAATGTTTCATCTCATGATTATGAATATGGTCCATTTCTTATATTATGATGATGATGATTATTATTCTCACACATGTTACATATATCTTATTCATCCTCTTATTATGATTTTATCTCACCTTTTTTTGATGTATATCCTCAAGTGAATACTTATACTAAGAAGAACACAAGGACCAATAATAATCTAGAGAAGAAGTAACTAAATAATTTTTTATATTTTATTATGAAAGGTTATGTATGATAATAATTTTTACAAGAAACTAAACCATTGGATCCTAATTGTGTAATTATTATTTTTTGTTTATATTTAAAATGATGTAATATATATGTAAGAAAAAGTAGGGCCACTATAGTTGGTATTAGATCACTATTTAGTTAATATGGGAATTATGATTAGAGAAGATTAGTGAAATACCTTAGTATGAGACTAAGTGTGAGTAATCACACAAAAATATTTATTTTAGAAAAATGTTAAATATAAGGATCCCACATGATATTACTTAAGGATTAATTTCATAAAGGAATAAATTATTTATTCATCACTTGTTGACTTATGTTTTGTTCTAACCTTTTATATTTTAGAAAATGGTGGGAACCAGGAGAAATGAAACCAACAACCCATGTGAGGGACAATGCAGTGATTTGTCAAACCACATCCCCAATGACTTGGTAGGTGGAGTTAATAATTTCATGGTGATTTTTACCTAGCTGTCTCAGGCTATGAATAATAACCTGAACAATTTGGAACATTTTCCATCACCTAAGAGGGAGAAACTAGCTATAAAGTCTTTTATGTGGCAACGAACACCAACATTTAGTAGATCTTATGATCCACAAACCATTGAATAGTGGGTCAAATCAATGTAGAATATCTTTTCTGTACTTTATTGATCTGCGATGGAGAAGGTGACACTGGTAATTTGTCATCTAGATGGAGAGGTCGGCCAATAGAGGGAATTGATTAAGAACACCAAGATAAAGGAAGAAATTGAATATATGGAGTGGGAAGACTTTAAGATACGGTTTCGTAACAAGTATTTCCCTCAAAATATTCATACAAAGAGGGGGATAGAGTTCATAGAGCTAAAGCAAAAAGAAGGTGAATATTTAATTTCTTAAAAATAAAATTTCACATGGATTTCAAGGTACGCTTTGAATTTTGTTATCAACAATAATAGAAAAATTGATATATTATTTAGTGGTTTAAAATCACAACTTTGAAAGGATCTTGAAATTTGAGACTTTGGGAGTTATGAAGATGTTATTTGATATGCTCTCAAATGGGATATGGAGTTTTTATAATGGTCTCATGGATATAGTGATAAAAAAATAAATATGGAGTTTCAATTTGGGGGTCTAATAAGAAATGTGGAAAGAAATACTAACCACCCACATGTTAAAAATGTGGGAATAAGAATCATGAGAATTTACTAAAAGGGATGGGGAAATTATATAAGCGTTGTAGAAAATGACACCAAACTCATGAATGTCGAAAAAACATGAGGAAGTAGGAAGATGTGGTGGAAGAAAGGATAGAACCACCCATGGTTCAATGCTTCAACTGTAGGGAGCAAGGGAACTGTGAAAGCTAGTGCACTAAACCCCAAGTCCTAGGGATAATCAGAAAAATCAGCCACAAAAGCCAAAGGAGAAAGGGAAGGCTTATTCCATCACTAAATCTAAGGTGGGGCCTGAAAATGATGTGGGGACAGGTATGCTGGTTATTTATTCTAGAATAGAAAATATACAATTTGATTCTAGTTCTACGAATTCTTTCATATTTTAAAGACTTGGATTTTTCCGTGTAATTATTTTTTAATTATATGGGTATATTACGAGTCCATGAAAATTAACCACGCTTGGTTCTGAGGTTCGTTGTGCCCGGAATGAATTTTTGAACTTTTTTTGGGTACGTTCAGTAAAAACGCGAGCGACATTTTTTAGCTTTTTAACCAGTTCTCAGAATTGAAATTCGAGGACACCATTGAACTCGCAGGGTCTATATTCGCTTAAGGAGACCTTCACCTCGAGCACAGTAGGTCGAGTGTGGAAGTTAGTTTTCTGTATTTTCATGGGAGAGTTAAAAGAATAAAAATAAAATAAAACAACAACTTTTATTTTATTTTCTTGAAACCTCCATTTTGAATACTTTGTGGTGGGGACCACCTGAACTCCCCTTTAATGTGAGTTAACCCTTGGAATTACACCATTTTTTGTGCCAACTTTAATTTAATTAATGTGCCAACTTTAATTTTATTAATATACTAACTTTAATTGAATCAATAAACTTAACTCAATTAAAGATGGCTCCTCACTTCTTTGATGGAAATCATTGGAAAAGGGAGAGATTGGGGAGAGCCTTTGGAAGATCATCCTCCGATAAAGAATGAACCTTTGACGTGGATGACGCTTGAGCCCGGATCAGAAGTGTCTTGCGGGAGCGAAGAACGTCGGCATCTTCATCGACTTCATCTTCTTCCTCACGAAACCACCAATGAACGTCAAGGTAGGGAATTTTCTATATTTTCTTCATGGTTTTACATTGATATATTTTTGTTGAACTACCTTCTACCAACTTAATGAGGAGAGTGGGAGCCGAACAAACACGATCTAATCCCTCCTCAATCCTTATTGACGTGTTCATCACAAGCGACGGATGGCCTACTGGCCGGCCGTGATGACATCCATTGCGCAACCGCGCTAAAAAAGGAGGTCGCAAAACTACGACCGCGGTGGAGGAAGGCGGTGGCCGACAACCATCCGGCTGCATGGAACTAAGATGGCGTGCGACCGCACCTCCTGTAGCGAGGGAGGCCACGACTAGTCAGCCATGACAGAGGATGGTGTTGGACGTCAACCAACCGGCTGCGTGAAGGTGGGGCGGCACGCGTCTATGCCGTCGATGGAGGAGGAGGTCGTGGCCCGTAGGATGTAGTGGCACACCAAGGCGGCCGGCAACCAGCTAGCCACAGGAGGTCAGCGGTGCCGACGTGCCGTAGCGAGCTGCCCCCTTCGCGAGTCTGTCCAGACCACAGCCCAACGGGCCGAGCCTGCCATGGCCCAGCCCATCTGGGCCGGACCCGGATCGGGTCGGGTCGACCCGAACAGGGTCTGGTCGGCCCAGGATGGGTCATCCCAGACCTGGGCCCATCCGGACCTAGATACGGCTTTTTTTCCGTATCTTGAGAGTCGAGCTTCCATTTGATGAACCGTCTATGGCGTTGGGAACCTTGGATAGAGATGGTCCTTTTGGTATAATACACTTGATTTTGGGATTAATTTGGAGTATGGCCTGGTTGGATCGAACCCGAATCCAACTGGGCCCTCGTAGTGGAAATGCCAATAACTTACAGATGGGGTGTCTGATCGACACACCATCTCTTGTGTTGGATACCTTATAACATGAAGGACCGTTGGGATACTTATTCGTGGGACTTTGTGGTAGTTGAAGTATCTACCTATGTCTTGGGGAGAGGAACCTCCTGGAATCTAGCTTGTTTAGTGTGGGAACCCAGTGGTTGGATGTAACATGAAGGAAGAACATCGATCCTGTGTGGGTCAGAACTCAGTGATCCTATGTGGGTCAGCGCATAACGATCTTTCATGGGTCAGATCCTGTGTGGGTCAGCGCTCAGTGATCTTGTGTGGGTTAGTGCATACTGATCCTGTGTGGGTCAGATCCTCTGTGGGTCAGCGCTCAGTGATCCTCTGTGGGTCAGTGCATACCAATCCTGTGTGGGTTAGATCCTATGTTGGTCAGTGGGTGTTAGTTACCTATCGATCCTGTGTGGGTCAGTGGGGGTTAGTTAGCTATCGATCATGTGTGGGTCAGTAGGGGTTAGTTATATATCGATCCTGTGTGGGTCATAAGTAGTGTTACCTAACAGATTAAGATGATCTAGCCTTATGACTAATCATCGGTACTTCTATACTTAAGTTATACATGGTGTGAGCTAAGTCTTTTAACATTATGGTGTTATCTTCGTGGTGTGACCTGTGTGGTACTTCTACCTTTGTGGTGTTACCTGAGTAGTACTTATACCTTCAATATGTTACCTGTCTGGTACTTCTACCTTGGTGGTGTTACCTGTTTGGTACTTCTACCTTCATGGTGTTACCTATGTGGTACTTATACCTTCATGGTGGTACCTGTGTGGTACTTCTACCTTCATGGTGTCACCTGTGTGGTACTTCTACCTTCATGGTGTTACCTTTGTGGTATTCTTCCCTCTTGTGTGATATGGGTATATCTTGATAACTTAGGTATATGTATGGGCATATATCTATGTAGAGTTGATGTCTATTTCTTCGTTCTTGGTGGTTTTTCCTCTATGGAACTCTCGGAGACCTACGAGGGTCTTGGGGTCCCTACTAAGTATCTTTATACTCACCCATGCATGGGTTACACCCACACCTTTCTGTGTCTTGTGTAGACGACGGACTGCATTGATCAAGGATGAGGGTACCAGGACTAGAGGCTTCTCGGAGGTGGACCTTAGATGAGGAGTAATGCAGAGACGACCATTTGAGATCTGTACCTACCCTTTAGGTAGGATCCTTGGCAGGTGTTCACAAGAGCTTTTTTCCATTTTACCTGTACTTTCCAGTTGGGATTGTATTATGGCCCCTTTACTTACTGTACACACTCATTTTACTATACAATTTACTTTGTTCTTGTGTCTTGTTGTGTGCTTACTTGTGTGAGTTTACAGGTTATTAAGGCAATGCCATCCTGATTTTAGGGATATGCCTTATGGGTACTAGTCACTAGCCCCAGGCCTATGGAAGGCAGGCTTGAGGTAGTCACGACACAGACCCCAGGGGATGGGTTGTGAAAAAGTGGTATTAGAAGAGTTTGGTTCTACCGAAAGACTAGGAATCTGATATTTTCAATATAGAAATAGTGTTAAGTGTTAGGAGTGTGGTTTTCAGTTCGAGGAGTCTAGTGTTGGTGCGGCGGCTGAGGTATCCATACCCCAGGACCATGAATTTTGATTTCGACTTAGTGCACAGAAACACTGATTGTGTGTGTTTTTGAAGATTTTTTCTTGTGATTTCTTTGGAGTTAGCTCACCAGGTATAACTTAATGAATGTGGCACACCTTTTCTTTATCAAGATTACTCCACGTAGATAGCCAGCTAGGATTCCTGAGAGAGTACACAATGACGGCCCACCGGGCGATGAGACTTCGGTGCAGGGCCCCCTTACGGTAGTTGTACCATCAGGTGGTGTACTAGCAGCACCACTACCCGTTGTACAGCCGATGCCACCAGTCCCATTAGCAGAGGGTGAACACCACTTGAGTGCATTTCATGAGTTCTAGTGTCATAGGCCACCGAGGTTCCGAGGTGAGACAGATCCACAGGCGATTGAGGACTGGCTGGAGGTTGTGGTTAGAGTTTTTCGACTTGTATGGACACCAGCCGACCTCATGGTGATCCCTGCCCCTAGTCATCTTTAGGAACCAGCAGGAATATGGTGGAGCTTGATTCTCCAGGTTCACGATGAGGTGACTCTCATCTGGGCGGACTTCAAGAGAATTTTCAGGGCTAGTTTTTTCCCAGTGACCTTATGCTCAATGTGTATACAGAAGATTCTCCACTTGCAGTTGGGTAGCATGACTGTGGATCAGTATTCAGCGAGGTTCACCGACCTCTCGTGCTACTCCACTAACATGGTGTGGGACCCTTTCTTCAGGGACCAGACCTTTGAGCAAGGGCTCATATAGGAGATTGGAGATTCGATTATTTCTCTCATCATCCCAATGCAGGCGAGTGTGTTAGAGTGAGCACTCTTAGTGGAGAGCTTCCTTAATGAGAAATCACCGGCAGTGAGACCCACCACCAGAAAACACGTAGTAGATTCATCGGCATCTAGCAGCAGAAAAATGACATAGAGGTCCAAGAGGACCAGACCTATAGGTGGGTGACCATAGGATATAGGGTCGATGGTGCAGGGCTCTCGAGACAGAGTAGGACTGGCGAGGATCAGGCAATGTTACACGTTCGGCGGGCAGGGTCACATGGCTCGCGACTACCCAACCCACCATACGGACGACCATCAGATGGTCGAAGGACTGCCTGGGAAGAGGCAAAGATTTGATCGGGGAAGTCCACAGGCAGGAGGTGAATGTGGTAGAGGAGCAGGTCATGCAGCAGGTGGTGGGCAGCGATTTGAGGTTCTATCACCACCACCACTAGGTAGTCCACCCCAACCACATGGAGCAGGAGGAAAGGGATAAGCTCAGCTTCAGGCAGCTGAGGCCTATGACAACAACACTCTAGAGATAATACGAGGTACGCTCTATGTCTAATCCACCCTAGCTACTGTACTTATAGACATAGGTTCAAGTCACTCATTTATTTCCACATCCCTCTTTCAGAGCTCGAAGATTCTGGTGGAGCTGTTGGCTTGATCCTTAACGCTAGAGACTCCTAAAGGAGAGGATTCTACAATTACACACAAGTGTCGGCAGTGTGAGATTACTCTAAGAGGCGAGAGCATCAGTTGGGATCTTTTAGTAGCAGCATCGAGGCCTTACAACGTCATCTTGGGTATAGACTGGTTATCTAAAGTTCATGCTCATATCGACTATATTAGGTGCAAAGTGTGGTGTGTCCGCAAGGATGGGTCCAGGGTTTCCTTCACTGGCAAGAAGGAAACTTTTACAACATATGATGGGATTACCCGGAGTAGGGTGCAGCCGATCACACATCAGTTGGCTAGCCTTACCCTCAGAGCGGTTGATGTAGAGAGTTCGAGCTATCCTGTAGTGGTGGACCAGTACGCTGATGTTTTCCCTAATGGCGTTCCAGGTCTACCTCCTCGCAGGGAGGTGGACTTTTACATCGAGTTGTACCCCGGGACAACACCGATATCTACACCAGCATATCGAATGGCTCCCATGGAGTTATGAGAGCTACGAGAACAACTGTAGGACTTGTAGAGAAAGGGGTTCATTAGTCCCAGTGCTTCTCCTTGGGAAACCTCGATTTTGTTCACCAAGAAGGCGGATGGGAGTTTGAGACTCTGTGTGGACTATTGGCGCCTGAACTAGGTGACTGTGAAGAACAAGTACTCGCTACCAAGTATTGACAATATCTTTGATCAGTTGAATGGATCATGATGTTTTTCGAAGATAGACCTTAGATCAGGCTATCACCAGCTCAGGGTATGAGACGAGGATGTAAAGAAGAAGACCTTCAGATGTTGGTATGTCCATTATGAGTTATTGGTTATGAAATTTTGTAGGACCAATTCCCTAGCAGTGTTAATGGGACTCATGAACAGGATCTTCCATCCATTCCTTGATCTCTTTGTGGAAGTCTTCCTTGACGACATCTTGATTTACTCAGCCACAGAGGAGGAGCATGCCTATCATCTGAAGATAGTTCTGGACACACTCTGAGAGCACCAACTTTCTGGTAAGCTCTCGAAGTACCCGTTCTCTATTAGAGATGTCCACTTCTTGGGACACTTCATCTCGGTGGTTGGAGTTGCGGTGTATCCAGCAAAGAGAGAGGTTATGCTTGCTTGGGATCCACCCAGGAGTGTGATGGAGGTGCGAAGATTCCTGGGTTTGGCCGGTTACTATTGGTGGTTTGCGCCTGACTTTTCTAGAGTTGTGGAACCCTTATCCACGTTTACGAAGAAGGAAAAACCCTTTGTGTGGTCGGAGAGATGCTGGCAGAGTTTCTATAAGTTGAGGCAGAGACTGAAAAGTGCCCCCATCTTGAGGCTACCATAGGAGGGCGTTGGGTACGTCATCTACTATGACACATCAGGGATCGGACAAGGATGTGTCTTGATGCAAGACCGAGCAGTGACCGTGTATGGTTCTCGACAACCGAGACAACATGAGCAGAACTATGATACCCATGACCTGGAGTTAGTAGCAGTGGTCTTCGCCTTGAAGATGTGGTGACATTACTTGTTGGGAGAACATTTTACAATCTACTCTGATCACAAGAGTCTCAGGAATATCTTCTCTAAGAAGGACCTGAACCTAATACAGTGGAATGGGATTGAGTTCCTCCAGGACTATGACTTCGAGATAGTCTATACTCCTAGGAAGGGGAATGTAGTAGCATATGCACTCAGCAGGAGATCTGGTATACAGTTTCTGAGTGTGTAAATGGAGCAGCTAGATACTTTGTGGATGTTCTATGTGGATCGAGACGGAGTAGATTATCTTCAGTATCTAACAGTCACTCCCCCACTCCTTCAGCGACTTAGAGAGTCGTATCTTGGGGACACTGAATGTGAGGCTCAATGTGCTCAGATATCGACAGGACAAACACCTGATAGATTTTCTGAAGGTGGGGAGAACGCCATCCTCTTCAAAGGGAATACTATGGTACCAGTGGCTCTATGGGAGGAAGTGTTGAGGGAGTTCCATACATCCTCTCTTGGGGTACATCCAGGAGTGCCGAAGATGTACAAGGACCTCCGGCGTCAGCACTGGTGGTTGAGAATGAAGAAAGAAGTAGCAGAGTTTGTCTCATGGTGCCTCACTTGTCAACAAGTGAAGGAAGAGAATTAGGGTCTATCAGGCTTAGTTTAGCCACTAGAGGTGCCTGAGTGGAAGTGGGATGGAATTTCCATGGACTTCATGCATAGTACCCCCACTTGTTTCCCTAGTTTGTGTTTTGGATTTCAGGGATGCAATTCCATGAGGTGGGGAGAATGTAAAGACCCATATTTTTTCATGTAATTTTTTTTAATTATATGGGAATATTATGAGTCCACGAAAATTGACTTCACATGATTCTGAGGCCTGGTGTGCCGGGAATTAATTTCTGAACTTTTTTTTCGGGTACATTCAGTAAACGCGCGAGTGGCATTTTGTAGCTTTTGAACTAGTGCTCGGAGTTGAAATCTGAGGACACCGTTGAACTCACAACATCAATATTTTCTTAAGGATACCTTCACCTCGACTATAGTAGGTCCAGGGTGGAAGTTAGTTTTTCATATTTTTGTGGGAGAGTTAAAATAATAAAAATAAAATAAAACAACAACTTTTATTTTATTTTCTTGAAACGTCAATTTTGAAAACTAGGTGGCGGGGACCACCCAAACTCCCCTTTAATGTGAGTTAACCCTTGGAATTCCCCCAATTAATGTGATAACTTTAGTTTAATTAATGTGCCAACTTTAATTAAATTAATAATCTTAAATCAATTAAAGTTGGAGCCTCACCTCTTTTTTGGAAATTGTTGGAAAAGGGAGAGCTTGGGGAGAGCCTTTGGAAGATCATCCTCCAACGATGTATGAACCTATGGCGTGGACGACGCTTGAGCCCGGATCATAAGCGTCTTGCGGGAGCGACGAACATTGACATCTTCATTGACTTCATCTTCTTCCTCACGATGCCACCAATGAACATCAAGGTAGGGAATTGTTTATATTTTCTTTTTGGTGTTACATTTATTTATTTCTCTTGATTTCCTTATAACAACTTAATGTGGATGGTGTGGGATGAAAAAACTTGATACGATCACTCCAAAATCCTTATTGGCATGCCCTTCGTAGGTGGAGGTCGACATACTGGCCGACCGCAATGACGGTGGAAGTGAAACCATGCCTTCGAAGGAGGCCTTGGCACGATGACCGCAGTGGAGGAAGGTGGTGGCTGGTGACCGGCCGACCGCATGGAACCGGGGCGGCATGCGACCGAGCCGCCGGTAGCGAGGGAGGCTGCGGCCCGTCGGCCGCGGTGGAGGAAGGTGGCAGCCAGAAACTGGCCGACCATGTGAAGGTGGGGCGACGCACTTCCACGCCGTCAATGGAGGAGGAGGTCGCGGCCCGTAGGTCGTGGCCCGTAGACCGCAGCGGCGCACCAAGGCGGCCAGAAACCGGCCAACTGTGCGAGGTCAGTGACGCTGACGCGCCACTGGAAGGAGGACTATATGGGAATCTGACCGGCAGCATCACGGCCTAGTGGGACTACTATAGTGGGTCCCACATTCCAACCTTGCACCACACCCAACCGAACGGTCCATTAGAACATTCAGGATACCGGGGGGTGCCACCCCCTGGGTGTTGGCTTGGATAGACCCCGCCACGACGGACCATCCAGCCGAGCAGGCTGCACTGCAGCTGGCTGCACCCAACGCACCTCACCACAGTGGGCCACACCCAGCAGGCCACACAGCAGCGGGCCGCGTCCTGCAGGCTGCACCGCAGCGGGCCGCACCCTAGAGGGTCGTGCCTAGTGAGTCGGGTCGCCCCCTTCGCGGGCTATTCTAGACTGCGACCCAGCAGGCCGGGCTCTCCACGACCCATCCCATCCGGGCCAGACCCGGACCAGGTCGGGTTAACCTGAACTAGTTCAAGTCTGTCTGACCATGTCGGACCGGACCTGCGCCTATCCAGACCCAGATACGCCTTCTTGGTCGTATCTTAAGAACAGGGTGTCCGTTTGATGAACCATCTACGGAGTTGGGATCCCTGGATCGAGATGGTCCTTTTTGTATACTCCACTTTAGTTTTAGATAAAGTTGTAGTACGACCAGGTTGGATTGAACTCAAATCCAATCGGGAATTTAGAGTGGAAACGATAATAAGTTACAGACCGGGCGTACGATCGATGCACCATCTATTGCGTTGGGTCCCTTATGACATGATGAACCTTTGGGATACTTCTTGTTGAGACATATTAGCATTTTAATTATCGACTGATGTCTTGGGGAATATAACCTCTCAGAATCAAGCATGCTTAGTGCGGGAACCTAGTGTCTTGCTGTAACGTGAAGGAAGAACATCGATCCTGTGTGGGTCAGCGCTCAGTGATCCTGTGTGGGTCAGATCCTATGTGGGTCAGTGCTCAACGCTCCTATGTGGGTCAGCACATACCTATCCTATGTGGGTCAGATCCTGTGTGGGTCATCGCTCAGTGATCCTATGTGGGTCAGCGCATACAGATCCTGTGTGGGTTAGATATTGTGTGGGTCAGCGGGGATTAGTTACCTATCGATCCTTTGTGGGTTAGTGGGGGGTTAGTTACCCATCGATCCTATGTGGATTAGCGTGGTTAGTTACCTGTCGATCCTGTGTGGGTTAGAAGAAGTGCAACCTAACAGAATAAGATGATATAGCCTTTCGACTAATCATCTGTACTTATGTAATTAAGTTATACCTGGTGTGATCTGAGTCTTTTACCTTCATGGTGTTATCTTTGTGGTGTTACATGTGTGGTAATTCTACCTTCGTGGTGTTACCTATGTGGTACTTCTACCTTCCTGGTTTTACCTGTTTGGAACTTCTACCTTCATGGTGTTACCTGTGTGGTACTTCTACCATCGTGTTGTTACCTGTGTGGTACTTCTACCTTCATGGTGTTACCTGTGTGGTACTTCTACCATCGTGTTGTTACCTGTGTGTTACTTCTACCTTCATGGTGTTACCTGTGTGGTACTTCTAACTTCAGGGTGTTACCTTTGTTGTATTCTTCCCTCTTGTGTGAGATGAGTCTATCTTGATAACTTAGGTATATGTATGGGCATATACCTAAGTAGAGTTGATGTCTATTGCTTCGTGCTTGGTGTTTTTTCCTTTGTGGAACTCTAGGAGTCCTACGAGGGTCTCGGGGTCCCTATTGAGTATCGTTATACTCACCCCTGCATGGGCTACGCCCACACCTTGTTAAGTCTTGTGTAGGCGACAACCAACATTGATTGAGGACGAGGGTACCAGGACTGGAGGCTTCTTGGAGGTGGACCTTAGACGAGGTGTACCGCAGAGATGACCATTTGAGAGTTGTACCTACCCTTTAGGTAGGATCCTTGGTGGATGTTCCCAGGTTTTGTTTTCAGTTTTACTTGTAATTTCTATTTGGGATTGTATTTCGGACCCTTTACTTACTGTACACACTCTTTTTACTATATAGTTTACTTTTTTCTTGTATCTTGTTGCGTGCTTGTTTGTGTGAGTTTGTTGGTTATTAAGGAAATGTCTTCCCAGTTTTTGGGATATGCCTTTCGGGAGCTAGTTGCCATCCCCTGGCCTATAGAACGCAGGCTTGGGGTGGTAATGGCATGGACCCCAGGGGATGGGTCGTGACACATATCTTGCAAGATTAGTATAACTATTTAAACACCACCAAAAAATAAAGAGGTTAAGTTATCCATAAGAATATAAAATGTGGAAGTTATTGCATCCAAAGTATATAACTCCTCCCTAGTTAATGTTTGTGGACTAAACCTCCAATAAAATCTTTTAAAACTTTGTTTTGTGGATTTTTATGCTATTTTGGGCATAGATTGGCTATCTTTATACAAAGACAACATCAACTGTTGAAAAAGGGAGATCACTCCTCACATCCAGAGGCATCCTCTAATTGTATACAAGTGTAAGGATGGGGATGAATCTTCTTTGTATCCATCATCCCAATATGGATATTATTGCCCTATGAGAAATCATATCTAGCTCAAATGATTGAGATAAAGGAGATAATCATGATCAAAGACATTCCCATTGATAGGGACTAACATGATGTGTTCCACAATGAATTTCTTGGTCTTACTCCTAACCAAGAGGTTGAGTTCTCAATTGAAATTATTCCTGTATCTCTTCCTATATCAAAGACACCTTATTGAATGACCACTATTGAGTTGGAAGAACAGAAGAAGCAGTTACAAGAGTATCTGGACAAGGATTTTATACACCAGTGTGCTTTACTATGGGGTGCATCAGCCCTCTTCGGGAAGAATAAGGATGGATAATTACGCCTTTGAATTTATTATCATGAACTCAAAAAAATCATGATAAAGAACAAGTATCCCCTTCCATGGACATATGGCTTGTTCGATCAACTATACGGTGGAATGTATTTCACGAAGATGGACCTTCAATCAGGATATCACCAATTAAAGGTGAGGAAGGATGATATTCCCAAAAATTCAATTAGAATGATGTATAGACACTATGGGTTCATAGTGATTCCCTTTGGACTTGCAAATACTACATAAATATTCATAGGCTTAATGAATAGAGTCTTTAGAGAATATCTTGATAAATTTTTGGTTGTCTTTATTGATGATATTCTGATATACTCTAAGAGAAATAAGGAACATGAGGGGAATTTGAATGTTGTGATAAAGACATTATAAAGGGAGAAAATTTATGAAAAGTACTGTAAATGTGAGTTCTGGATGGAAGTAGTATCATTCTTGGTTCATGTTATCACCCGAAAAGGATTATTTGTATACCCTTCCAAGACAAACACAATTGAGGAGTCTCTGAGACCAACATCTATAATGGATATCTATAGTTTCCTTGGTTTATCTAGGTATTAACAGAAATTTTTGAAGAACGTATCATGATTTAAAAACCCACTAACCAAACTAAATCAGAAGGGAGAAAAGTTCGTCTAGACTGGTGAATGTGAAGACTACTTTAAAGAGTTAAAAATGAGGCTTGTCTCTATTCTAGTACTCACACTCCCGACAAGTGGGGAACTATTTTTAGTATAAATCGATGATTCAAAAAATTGATTATGATATTTACTAATTATTTTTGAAGCTTTCATCAAGGCGTGCCTCCATCTATTTTAGAGGACGCACTTCTTATTTCCCTGCATTTCTACTTTCCAAAGGTGGGTGGAATCAGTTGCTTATTTAGGGACATTTGATCCTTGATTGAAACGGGATGATGTAATGTTGGTTCTTCCTTACATGGATTCCTCCTCATAACTTGTTTCCTAGTCAGGGTATCCCTCATAGACTTAAAGATGTTGTTTGTGAAACTCTTCCCTATGTCATGTCTTCATGGAAGCCAGTTAATTATGTTGCTTCTGTCAGGACATTCCAAGGGGTCCATTCAGGGAAGTAACCTTTGGTTGGGGGAGTAGTCACGTCGGACATCGTTGGTATGTTTGCACACTGGAACACTGATTCATCTGGGTTTCTTCCCCTTATGATAGGACTTCTCGAGGGTGTAGAATCCTGAGTCATCCCATGTTGAATGCAAGGAATTTTATGCCGTATTCATGTCTCTGAGGTTTTCCTTAGTTTCCCCTATTTAACAAAGGGTATTCCGCAGGTTTAATGTCTAGAGGAGATAGATCAGAATGATTAGAACACTAAAGAGGGTGGATCATATGGGTGCAATTCCTGGAGGGGAACACCGATGTTTGGGATAACTCATGGTTAGTGGTATGATTGCTACTAAGAGATGTGAGAAAGTGGGGTACATGATCTCACCAGGATGTGGCGGCCCTAGTAAGAATCAGGAAGGATATGGATTTTTGAGACTGGATGGAGAGTGATATGTAACGACCATAAGAACGAAGATGATGTTGTGCTTGAGTCTCGAAGAGACTTCCTACGTATACCTGTGGTAGGGAATCAAAATACACATAATTCGGTGAGACAATGGGACACCTAAGGAGGCGACCTGTATGGATGGGACTCAGAGGAAGTGGAAACTCCAGGTTGGGGAATGACCTTCTCAAAACACATAGGCTCGAGGGAAAGAGCAGGATGAGACATGGGTGATGGTATTGAACCTCAAGGAGGCTTCCTACATATCCCCGTGGCTGGGAAGAAAATTCCATTTAGTTCAGGTTAGGGGTATAGAATTAGGGTGTACACATAGGACAATGACCCGACGGTATACTGGGGATTACGCATGGTTATCAGCCAGGGTTGGTCTGACGCCATGGGGGCAGACCAGAGATGTGGGTTCCAATAAAGGGGACTACAATGTCTTACCATCGATTGCAGACTGTAATGTATTACTGCTAGTTGGGTTAAATGGATAACCGCTGGTTGGGTGCAATGGATTACCTCTAACAGGGGTTCCAATGGATTATAGCTAGTTGGGGAATACAACGGCTTATCATTGATTAAGGTTGAAAATGACTTACCATCGGATGGGGATCACAACAGATTACCTTCAGATAGGGTTGAACCTTAGGGAGGATTCTTACGTACCCTGACTCGGAGACAAGGATCAAAGCCCACATAGTTTGATTGGGTACAATTCATAATCTTGCAGGAAGAAAAGTGGGAATACAGTTTAACATCATGTAGGACGAAGTTGGACCGATGTGGAGTGGTCGTAACTGATGGGTGTTTGGCTCAAACCTCAGGGAGGCTTCCCACATACCTTTCCTTGGTAGGGATCAAAGTCTACATAGTTCTGGAATGTTTGGTGAACCGATGTGAAGGGGTCTGGACAAGTAAGTGTTGGGCTTGGACCTCAAGGAAGCTTCCTACGTACCTTGCCTAGGGTACAAGGATCAAAGTTCACATAGTTCGGAATTGTTTGGTGAACCGACATGAAGGGGTTGAGACCAATAGGTGTTGGGCTTTAACCTTAGGGAGGCTTCCTACGTACCTTGCCTAGTGGACAAGGATCAAAGTACACGTAGTCCGGAATGGTGGATTCTGTTTAATGTCATGTGGGGTGAAGGTGAACCTACGTGAATGGGTCAGAACAAGTAGGTGTTGGTCTTGAACATGAGGGAGGATTTCTATGTACCTTTCCTAGGAGACAATGATAAAAGTTCACATAGTTCGGTACATTTTGGGTGCCATGGTCGGTGCTTACTCTCAGTCCATATGAGTCATGCTCAGTGTGAGAAATAAGAGGTAGCAAAGACCTGACGATCACGTTGTGAAAGGTGTGTCCATGGGAAGTTGAGTGGGTATTACATGTGGTTAGTAGCCCAAAGATGAAACAGGGGCTTATGCATGGTTAGAATCCCAGGGAGATGGAGATTGGGACTTACTCTAGGTTTGGCTCCACTGGCGACAAATCTCAAAGGGAAAGGGACAGGATAAAGAAGGGCATTGTGCCCATCTCTACTCTGGTCTTTGGCACCAAAGAAGATAAGAGGACCAGGAATGATTTCTCTTGCAATAAAGGATAGGGGATTACCCCAAGATGGTTTCCCTCCCCGTGGACAGATGTCGCTCAAACAAAGAGGATCTCATTCCATGTGAGGATGATCTCACTCCCATGGAGATGAGAAGGTGTAGATAATGTATGAGATGGGGTAGCTCACGTGTGATGCACAGGGCGAGGCTATAGTTTAACATCATTTGATGAGGATGATGGTGCTTAGCAGTTTAATGTCATGCAGCTCAGATGAGGTGGGTTCACTCCATACCCCTAGGACTTACATTATCGACACGCTTTAACCCTTGGTGAAAGGAAGGCAGTGGAAATTCCATTATGAGGGGGTGTCGTGGAGTGATCCACTAAGGGGTCCACTTTAGTGTGGCTATTTGAATAAGAAATAGCTGTTAGAGTGCCTATGTGGAGAATCATGATGCTAAGCAATGCAATGTGAAACACTTCCCAAGGGACCTTGAAATCACTCTGGACAAACCTAGAGGGTTTTACGAGAGAAAAGTACGTGAAACAGACGTTTCGTTCATAAGAGGGGCTCGAACATGGTACCTTAAGGTAAGGATGGCACATGGAGCGCACAAGGAGGGTCACGCGCAATATGGGAGGCTACGCGCAATATGGGGTGGCTTTGTGAAAACTAGAAGGATGCACGCAAAATAGTTCTGATGCAAAGGGAATTCACACACAAGATGGATCTTTTGCATGAAAATGACTTAGGGTAAACTGAAATGGATGAGGATCATGCCCAAGAGGGCCCACCTGAAGTAGGACCCTTTGGGGACCAGTCGCGCAAGATCCAATACCCTGAGGCCATAGTGTTTTTTTCACACGATCGTAAAAGATATGTCTTTCGTGCAGCAGAGCATCGCTTCGTCTTCTATAACCATCCCCGAAGGGTGGGGGGTACACTTCATTTTATAGCCAAAATCCTCAGAGGTGATGAAAAATAGGTGCGGTGCACAAACGTATGTTCGATGTTCCATTTGGAACATAAGGGTTTGCACGCCTAGGAGAAACTTCCGCGCCAGAATCCCTTCTTTTGTGCCCATTCCTTGGCTATATTTTTGTGGAGGTTTCCACGAAAGGGATCATTTGACATCACATTGGGTGCGCAAGGGATTGCGTGCCATAGGAAGTTTTGTGCGTGCACCTGGACTCTTGCATGCCATTGCTGAGGCGTGTGCATGGTGGGTCGCTGTGGAAGTCGACTCTTGATGCCGCATTGGGCACGCAAGATCTTGCACGCCGAGGGGGATCTTGCGCGCACCGCTTCATTCTTATGCACACCTCCCTCTCCCAACATGGAATTGTAGCTTTATTCTCGATTTTACTTTGGTTTCTTCAAAAGATCACGCTCAGGGACCTATCCGAAATTCAGCATCAACAAATGCCCCCCCTCAGAATCAGAGCTAAATGGGGACCTGAAGGTTGGATTCTGAGGGTCACACCGAAAGATAGATAAAATTCCAATCGGTGGGCGCAAAACCGGTTGTTGAACACGCAAAACTATTTTGTGCATGTGTAAGATTGGGTTCATGCATATAAATATGGTGATCCCCATAGGTCCCCATCCACGAGCAAGTTTTTGTGGATTATTCTGAGTTTTGTGCGCGACCCGGTCACTTTCACGCCGCCATCCATTTTCACATAGAGTGGACTTGTTTCATGCCACCGACTATTTTTCATGCCAAATCTTCATTCTTTATCCCACATCCCTTAGGATTTCTGGAATTTTTCTAAAATGGCTACCCAACAAACCAATTCCAAGAGGGAGGTTAATACAGCTACAAGGAGGACTCAGATGATCACGAACCCCCAGATTATTCATGCAAAGAGGGTCGTGTCTAACAATAAAATGATTTTTGACATGGTTACTCAAGCTCCAAAATATTATATCTCGAGTGATAGCCTGCTGATATAGAACTTCCGCATTTTGGAGGAGGTGCTGATACATGGCTTCGAAACTGATACGCCGCAGTCATGGGTGACCCGTGAGGATAGTCTCCCATAGTTCAACATTATGAAAAATGGCCATCCTTCTAGGGAAACACAGAACATAGCCATCTATGTTCTGAATCCAAAGACTAGGACTATCGTAGGGAGTTGCCCGACCCCTGAGGAGTCTCCAAATCTTTATGAAAGCACCTTCCGAATCAGTATTACTGATGAGATAAAGGGTTGGCAGGAGTGGGATTTTAGTTCTGGAGGTAATTTCATAAGATAATGGGCATGAGAATACTTGGTATGCCAAATGTGCAGGGAGTTTGGACCAGATATGTTGCCTATCAGGCTCTTTGAAGCAGTTTGGACATCCTAATTTCACTTCTACCAGCAGTAGGTTCTGGTACCAGAATTGTTCAGCCATTGGTCTCTTGATACCAAAACCTTCCACCTCCACCATGGGGATGTGGGTATCATTCTGTGGGACATTCACTGTATTGGGAGAATCCCATTGGAGGGGTAACAATATGAAGAGTTCCTCCTGATGGAGAACGTCTGGGGGGATATGACGTGCACCCGCATCCTAACATGGCATCTACTAGAGCTGGTTAAGGAGAAGCTAAAATTAAAATATGTTCTGAAGGTCATACCTTATCAAGGATGGTTCAGTATTTTCCTGATGTAGGATAAGTCTTTAAAGATTCTAGGCTGAGGGAATAAATGCTCGAATACATCTCAGATGAGAAAGGTTGGATCATATTGAAATATCCTGGAGGCTGGAGAGTATCGATCATGGGGCTTCAGCATAAATGAAAGTCATGACCCAAATGTACGATATTCCAGGTTCCTTGCTGCATTCTTGAGATGGTGGCTATTTCTAGTGAGGGATATGAGGATAGAGGTGCACCCAAGGATGCTAGTGATGGATGAAATCATGGCAGAAAGAACAAGGTTAACCTAGTGGTACCTGTACTTGCCAGGTTATATGACATTCTAAGGAATATCTCGAATGCCATTCTCCCTCCATGTAACTTCCCAAATGCCATTCATGCTCCAAGTGATGGTATGTGGCCATCCCTCTTGAACATTGCTGGAATCTACCTGCTAACGCTCAGAGAAGAAGGGATAAAGCTCAAGATCGGTAGCCATACCCATTTCGACTTTCACCCATTCCGAACCCCAGTTGGTCAGATGGTAAACGACAGGCGGGGCCTATTGAAGCAGAGGGAGCACCTACAGAGCATTAGGGTTGGTGTACTGGTAGCTTGGATTGATGGAAAAATCTTTTCCGAACCATACGTGTCGAGTAGGTTTTCCAGGAAATTTGGGTGCATGCAGGGAATGCCAAAGAAAGTTTATATAGAGGTTCAGGAAGAGAGAAATCTCTGAATTCTTCACCAATTGTGGATTATGTTCACGACTGCAGGCCTGGGTGAAGTCACCACCCCCCCCCCACCGATGTTAGTGTTGGCATGTCAACAGAGTATGCTGAACACTGGAAAAAAACATATCCCAAGGTGATTATATGGAAATGCATCCAACAACTCAAAGAATCTAGTGTGGATCCCAAAGAGTATGGAGGTTGACTGAGTTCTACGGGGGAGGTGAGATGAAGAGCGGGAAAAGTGGATAACACAGCACAGTATGGAACTTCATCAACATGAGCACTGAAGTTGAGAGTGTGCCTCTGCCTTCTGAGGAGGGGTAGTCCCATGGGCAGCCATGTGGGCCAGCTAGAGAACTCACGGGGAAGCCACTTAGACACCTCCTGAATCCAACTGTGGACACTATCTTTCCCTCCCTATGGTCTTCTTGGAGGATAATGCGACAATCCATGTCAACCAGAGAGCTATGGCAGACACTGGCACATACTGGGCTCGATTTTCTAGAGATAGGGTGCATCCAAGTGGCAGATAGGGTGAACGTTCATCGTCGGAATGCATACCTGATGGCCATGGATATGTACAAATTCCAATAGGGGTGGTATGAATAGTCGCATCTCCTAGTAAAAGTGATGCCTAGCCAGGAACATTACCCAGAAAGGATTCCATCTGAGGATGAAGATGTAGAGGAGGAAGAATAGGAAGAGGTAGAGGAGGGAGGATATTATGAAGATGTAGATGAAGAAGAATAAGAAGAATAGGGCGAATAGGGTGAAGAGGTTGAAGGGGTTGAAGGTCCCAGTAGTGAAGGAACTTCAAAAACACATGATCATCAATTAAGCCCTCGTGAGAGTGGAAAAATTGCAGGATCCGATGCAGTACTGGATGAACAGCTTGAGGTGAGTTTAACTCATATCTCCACTAGCCTTTTCCTTTCCACAATCCTAGGTTATCGACTGAATTTCATCTTGTTTAGGAACACATGGATGATGGCGCCTAGGGAACCTTCCCTGTGGGGGATGAGGATATGCCCATGGAGGGAAAATGACATCCTCAGGAACCTATTCTCAGAACAGAATGAGGAGGGGAAATGGATATGGTTGGAGTAGGCGACGATGGGCTGAAAGAAAGGGGTGAAATGGTGGCTTCTGAGTTCCCTTCCATTCCTTCTATCCAGAAATAACCGGTGTCGATTATTGAGCTTACAAGTATTGAGGGATATCCTGTAGGGGAGGATCCTACCATTACACAGGCATTGGATACCACCGTGCTTGGCTCTTGTAAGTCTTTACCATTGTTGGCTCTCATCTTTTATCAGGAAGCTCAACTGACTAAAATATCAATTCCCATTGTAGTAATTGCATTTTTGGAGGCTCGACCAGGCATTGAATTGGGAACATCTGCAAGATCCATGCCAATGGCTAAACCAGCTCCTACAGAGCCAACCCTTCAAGCTACACCCACCCCAGTTCTCGTAGATTCAGAGGCTAGAGTCATGGGCGATGATGATGTTGGGGTAGAGCTCCATGCCGGCGAGGGTGAAGTTGTTGGGGAAGAAATAATTCCAGAAGAGGACCCTTCTGCTAAACTTTTGGATGATTTCCATGACTATAGGCCTGTAGGACCTGAGGAGATAGATGACTCTAATTCTAAAGTAGCCAATGAAATCCATATGACACAACACAAGGGGTAGAAGTGTATCAATCACTTCCTCAGTCATCCACATGAAAAATGGATTAACCGGATGGGATCACTCCCCACTTGGCTACGCTTTCTCTATGCTGGAGGGGTAGATTCTCATTGTCTTCATGTAATGATACATGATTACATGGCTAAGAAGAAACTAGAGAGTAGCCAACATTCCGACATTGCCCAATTCCAGAAAGAGTCAGAGAATACCTAGGCATTCCGGAAGGCAGAGCAGGAATTTTGATGCCTTGAAGAGAAAGAGAAAGAAAGGCAGGAATTCATGGAAAACCACTCTGAGATTATTGAGAAATTGAGGACTAATTTGGAAGATTCCCAGGAGTAGATAGTGTAGGCGAGCTTCCAAATGATTGAGCTCCAAACTGAATAAGTGCGAGCACAGACTTGGGCCAATGAATTACAATCTGTGGCTTCTAATGAAGAGAATGATCTCAGGGGGTGGGAAGTAATGCTAGATTCCACAAGCCAGAAGGTGGATACACTAGAGACATTCATCCAAAACATTGATCATTAAGGGACCTGTTTTGGCTGAACCAATATAATTATCCTTCTATATTTTCTTATTCTGAACTGTATGTATAAACTTATTATCTTCTTAATTGTTTATTTTGATTATCGTTCCTTAATCATAACTATGGAGTAACTATCAATAAATCCTTAAACTGATGTGGTTTGTGCTCGATGTGAGAAATAAGGGATGACTGCTTCGTTATCTCATCTGAATATGAGAGTACCGACCAAGATTCAAGCATCCAAGTTTTGAACAACCAATCCGGATTTCCAGGGAGAGGGAGGGAGACCTAACTGGAGAATTTCCACCTTCTAAATGTGCTCATGTGCACAAGTGGGGTAATTCCAGGTGCATTAGAGTCAACCCAAATAGAGGGGAATGGAAGGTGTAAATAACAATATCCAGAATTCGAAGTAGTGTAGGGATTTCAGGACAATAAAAGATAATTTTTGACTGGATTCGAAACACCATATCCTTATTGTGTTAGCCTAAAATGGAAATAACAAATGGGGGTTGACTTCTGACCATGTTCTAAACACAGGACCTGCCTCAAAATGTTGTCCAAACTCTTTCGGGGTGTTGGCCTTGAGTGGTAGGTGAGCTGATGCGGCATGAGACCAGGCCATGATGTGGGTCCCTTCAGACATGAAAGAGGATGGGTATCTAAATAAAGGTCTCATGAATCCTATACATGAAGTGAGGGAGTGTCCATGTGAGAAATCTACACCTTGGGCCTTTTATCATGTTGCATATGAGTACGACAATAAGATGTATCAGATAGAGGGAGTCCAGTCCCTTTCCAAGGAAAAGGGTCTTGGGGTCACATGCTTCCAGATTAAGGTCATATATTGGACCATTAAGAGGGGACATGATTTAATGAAGTGCTCATAGGGTGAAAAAGTAGTTGAAACTGATGTGTAGTTACCATAGGGAGATCTTAGTTTAGGGTCATAGAACTCAGACCAAATATCCTAGATTAAGGTCTTAGAGCTCAGACTAGAGATGGTAAGGAATGAGGAATACACATGGTGAGATAATTATAAAACCCAACATGAATGAGGACATGGAGTTCATATCACCATGTGTTCCTTGGGTAGGTTTTAGGTCGAGGGACCGAAAATTAAATTTAGGATGGGCTAGAGGCAAAGAGAGTGGGTGTTTCTACGTACCCCACGATAATGGGAATCAAAACATATGTAGTTATGGATATGGAATGGTAAGGTACCAGTTTTAGGGATAATAAGGTTGTGAGGGTCTTTCCCACACACCAAAATAAGTGGTATTTGATAGATCTTGTTTTCCTTTAGGATATACGTGTGTGCATTTTTTTTTTGAAGCGATAAACTTAGGATGGAGAGTATGGGCTTTGCTACAAGAATCAAGCCATAAGTAGGTCTTGAAAAATGGTATGGTGGGTGACCAATACCAAACATGTTGTCCCGTCGAGGGAGGATATCACAATGTTGTCCCGTTTTATTCATCGTGCGGCCAGGACTATTGTGTCATAGTTTAGGGTCATATGATAGGACCAACCCATTTGGGGGGGGGATGTGCGTGGTTTGGTAAAGCATACCCGACCTGACTGGGGACTAGGCCCACAATACACCACGCGTAATTTTGGTGAAGAAACCTCAAGAAGAGGGGCCAAAAAAGGTCAGAAAACATGGTTCCAGACCTATGGATGAAACGTCTAGGTGGTCCTACATATCCCATGAGGATAGGAATCAATCCATACATAGTTTTGAGGGTAAAATTTAACATCTTGAGGGAGGAGGGGCATGAGAGACTAGCACCTAGAAGGGAAGTATGTGGTGCAACTATTGTAAACCCGACGTGAATGAGGACGTAAGTCCTACACCACACCATAGAATTCTATGAAATTCTGGGCTATAAGGATGAACAGAAGAGGTAATTGGTGGAACTTGAGCTAGGCCCCAAGACGATATTCTTTGGTGTTCCTACATATCCCATGATTGTGGGAATCAAGAAAAAAATAGTTTTGAGAGTTACGGTTCTTACGCCTTACAGAAAGGACGTAGAAGGAGATCTCAGTTTAAGGTATTAGATCTCGGACCATAGAGAAGTGAAAATCTTCCAAGCGAGTGAAAACCTGCCCACATGAGCTACACTCGATGTGGGAAACAATGGAGGATAATGACTTTGCAATGTGTGGAATACATGAAAGGGGAAATTGGTGCAGAGCCCCAAATAACGCCTTATCGTGGCTTTGTCCTCCAAACGTGCAAATGTGCACTGAGGGATAGTACCAAGAGTGTCAAAATTTCACTTGGACATGAAGGAGTAGAAAATGATGTGAATCATGTAACTGACATTTAGGGATTTATGGGGTTAGCATGATGATGGAGGATAACTGTTGACCATGTTCGAAACACAACATCCATATCATGTGACCTGAAATGGGAATGACAAATGAGCATCAACTGCTGACCAT
This sequence comes from Viscum album, assembly GCA_963277665.1. Taxonomy (NCBI): domain Eukaryota; kingdom Viridiplantae; phylum Streptophyta; class Magnoliopsida; order Santalales; family Viscaceae; genus Viscum; species Viscum album. Next base: position 792,971,453 of record OY728166.1, read on the forward strand.
ATTTGCAACGTGGGTCTTATATTAATTCGTCATTCAAAATCCTCAAGGACGTTTTCCTGAAATGGTATGAGAGAACTTGGTCCGAGTATCTAGGCTATTTTGGGGTCCTTTTGGATGTGAAAGATGATGAAATGCCAAATGAAGGAGAACTCGAAGCCTGAAAAATGGACGAGGGCATGTCTTGGTAGAATCTGACACTCTAGGTCCTGAACTAGAGTGCTCTTGGGCCCATTGGTGAACTCCAAATAGGGGTTGAGGTGACCAATTCAAGAGAAGATGACTCAAAGAGATGGGTATAGAACAGGGGAAGAAGGATCTCTCAGGAGGGATAGATACGTGGAATGGAAATTACAAATCCTATGTGACTGAGGACATAGAGTCCATACCATACTATATACCTCCTCTTGAGAAATTCAGGCTAGGGGGATAGAAAGATGAAGAGGTTTCTAATAAATAGGGCTAGACCTAAAGACTAGATGTTCAGGCGGTCCTACGTATCCCATGAGGATAGAAATCAAGCCATGTGTAGTTCTGAGGGTGCAATTTAACGTCTTGTGGGATGAGGATGGAAGGAATGTGTACGACATGGCGAGTAACCTGACATGAATGAGGACATGATCCCACGTACTCCATGCCATTCATAATTCCCAGAGAGAATTCAGACCAAGTGGCCGAGAGAAATGGGAATTGATCCTGGGATGGACCTGTGGACAAAACACCCATGTTTTCCTACGTATCCCATGAAGATGGGAATCAAGCCACATGTAGTTTTGAATATGCCATATAGTTTATCGTTTTGTGGAAAGGACGTTATAGATCTTACTTTATGGTCATAGAGCTCATACCGTAGATTCCTATTTTAATGTCATTTTCATGGGATAGGTGATTGGAGAGGGAGAATCATCATGCCTATAGAATAAAAAATGCAATAATGATAGAGGATAACTGTTGACCATGTTTGAAAGATAGTATCTGTATTTGTATGACTAGGGTTTGGGGGAAAACAATTGATCGTTGAACATTGACTGCATTCGAAATACGGGACTTGTATCAATTTCTCACTCAAAATCCTTGGGGATGTTGGCCCGAAATGGTAGGAGAGCCCTAGGGATTATCATCCATGCCGTTCGGGGGTCTTTTTGGATGTGAATGATGATGGAAACCAAAATTATGGGATGCACAAAGCATAGAGGGACATGTGCTTGTGGAAAGGATGATAGATGAAGGAGCTATGTCTCAAAGGGATATGTGTGGCATAGAAAAAATAGCTCTGCATGAATGAGGACATAAGTCCATATCACACCGCACAATCCTAGATGAGAACTTGGGCCAGGGTGCCGAAAGGGATGAGGGACCTGAGGCTAGAAGTCCTTGCCAGCCATAGACACGTGACCCCTTATGTGGTTATTGCCTTACCAAAGCTCCTAAGTCCACATGATCCATGCTCGATATGGGTAATAATGAATAGGATTAGGCTCTACCCAACACATGAGGGTTTGGAAATGAAGGAATAAAATTAGGCAGGGTCTGTCCTGACTAGATCAACACTCCTTCCCGAAGTGGAAAGATGTTTGAAGAGGTATCATGAAAAAATGATTCACTACACCCAACAATTGGGACTTTTAGGGAAGGAAATAATGATGGATAATGGTTATTGACCACATTCAAAACACAACATCCATATCGTGTGACCTGGAATGGGAACAAAAAATGAGTGTTGACCACTGAACATATTCGCAATGTGGTACTTGTATCAATTTGTCCCTCGAAATCCTTGAGGTTATTGGCCAGAAATGGTAGGAGAGATTTTGGGACTATAATCCATGCCATTTGGGGTCCTTTCAAATGTGAAAGATGATGGAAACCCAGATGATGGGATGTGTGAAGCATGAATATGCCAATGCATTTTAATTTCATGGAGAACGACGGAAGAGAAAGAGATCTCCAAGGAGGGGAATACATGGTGCGGTCATAATGAACTCAATGTGAATGAGGGAAAAATCCTATACCACAACATGTGTTTTAACCCAAGGGGATATTTTTAAGTTGGGTATGGACCTATGGATGAAATGTTCAGGTGTTCCTACGTATCCCATGGGGATGGGAATCAAGCCACACGTAGTTCTAAAAATGGCCATGCAGTTTAGAGTCTTGTGGTGAGGACGTGGGAGGATATAAGAACATGGAAGGGAACATGGTTAGATCCTCATAATCCTGAAATGATTGGGGACCAAAGAATCCTACACTACACCATGCGGGACCCTACAAGAGAACTACACTTAGGGGGGTAGTCAAAGAGAAGATTCTGGGGGATGGACTCAAGACGACGCATCTGAGCGTTCATACGTCTCCCATTAGGATGGGACTCAAGCCATACGTAGTTCTTAAGATTAAGTTTAACGTATTGCGGGATGATACAGTTTAAGGTCATGTTGGACCAGATAGTTTAAGGTCATGTATGACCAGGGCCCGATCAGAAAAAGTATTGATTAAGGAATTTAACATTGGTGGGAGGAGTGATACGCTCTCCAACCATGGTGACCAAGGAGTACACACCATTGGGGTAAACCAAATGAACGATGTAAGGTCCTTACCATTTGGGTTCTATCTTGGGAGGTTTTCTACCATGTATCATTGGAGTTATCAAGGCCAACACTAGGTTACCGTGCAAGAAAGAGCAGAGGCGAACCTTGTTGTTGAAATCTCTATCTATCTTTTTCTGATGACTTTCCATATTGTGAAGGGAATAAAGCCTATTCTCGTCAAGTGCTTCCACTTCAACCAGATAGATTTGAACTAATTTATATGGAGCTTTCTGATCATAGACACTTGTGTGTAATGAAGGAAACTGAATCTCGATGGGCAGGATGACCTCTGTTCCGTACACCAGGGAGTATGGGGTCACCTATGTGGAATTACGAGTCGTCGTCAGATAAGCCCAGAGAGTGTTATGGAGATTTTCTAGCCAACTCTTCTTGTCCTGACCAAACATTTTCTACAGAATGTTAGAGAGGGTTTTTTTTAATGCCTTGATCTTCCCATTTTCTTGTGCATGATAACGGGAGGTATGGTTAGAATGGATTTTGTACTTTGCGTACAATTTCTTCAACTCATCTTCGAGGAAGTTGGTTCCATTATCAGTAAGAACAGCGTGAGGGACTCCAAATTGGTAGATGATGTTGTAGCTCATAAATTCAATGATAGAATGGGCCTTGACCTCCTTGAGTGGAACTACTTCTTCCCAATTGGAAAAATAAATCTGTAGCGATCATGATGAACCTGCCTTGGAGAGATGTCACCAGTGGATATGGTCCCACACCATGGATTCCCTAGACCACAAAGGGCCAAGAGTACTTGGTAGTGTGAAGAGGGTTTGGAGTCCTGTGGAAAAAGTTTTCATAAATTTGGTATGTATGTAATCTCTTGGAAAACGTGATGTAGTCACATATCATAGAGGGCCAAAAATACCCTAATCTTCGGATATGGTGAGATAGTTTCAGCCTAGTCTGATGAGCCCTATAGGAACCAACATAAACCTTCTACATGACTTTAGAAATATCAACTCCTTGAATTTAATAGAGGATAACTCCATCAAACCCACAATTGTAGAGGATCTGATCAAGATCGGGACCGCTCTGGAGGGTAAACTGCAATGTGCGATGTCAGATTTTCTCACGCTCAACATTATCTTCTGGGAGATTGTTGTGCTGGAGGTGCCTGATAAAGGGGGTCCTCCAATTGGGAGTCAATTCCAAAATTGAATCAGGGGGATCTGAGGGTCCTGACGTGGAGACCCCAATGGTAAGGTGGATTACCTATGGGCTATCATCTTCATCTGGATTGATGTGGGTGATGAATCTCAGGTGTTCCACGTGGATAATTAAATCATCCTATTTAGGCTCTGCAAGTGATGTAGTTAGGCTAGCCAAGGCATTGGCTTGACCGTTCTGGGATCGAGGAATATGAGTAACCTCTGGCCAGGATGGGAATTGAGCCATCAGATGGAGGGTGTGTTCCAACAATGGTACAAGCTCTGGCTTTCTGAGGACATAGTCACCGTTGATCTGCTTGATGACTAGTTTGGAGTCCCCTTTCACATCCAAGTGGGCAACGCCCATCTCGAGGGCCAACTCGAGGCCATTAATGAGAGGCTGATACTATGCCTCACTGTTGGTGCATCCTTTTGACCGTAGGAATGAATATGAGAGAATGTTCTGTGCTATGGGTAAAGAAGAAGACACCCCATCTTACTTTATTGAGCCTGGTGTCATTGAGCCTTCGGCCGGTAGGGCTCTGGGAAGCACCATCAAAGTGAATTTTCCAGCACTGAATGTTGATAAAACACATTTTTATTGAATATTTTATTGATAATAAATGATAAATTTCCATCAAATTTTGTTAAGTATGTTTATTTATAAAATATTTGGGATTAGATCATTCATTTGAAAATTTGATGGAAATTCCAGTTTTATCCTTTATAGTGCACTGTAGTATTTCAAAGATTAATATTTTAATATTTTCTATTTGAACTTGAAATTTTGTAATTGTATTCCTGACTTAATGGGATACAACTTTTGTTCTGGACATTGTAGCTAAAATTTATATTTTATTGGACTAAATGGACCATGAAGTCGAATGTGGGATGGACCCACCAGATTGGATATTTGTTCTGTATTTGGACCATAACATCTTCATCGAAGCTTAGATTTGGCCCAAATGTTTATAGGATCTCACCAACCCAATTATGAACAAATAATTCTACTAGAAGAACAGCTGGTTTATGCGTTTCGAGGTCAAATGGGCGATTCGAGTTGGCTTAAAATATTTGGCCGAGATTCCTCATTCACACTTGAAACCTCTTTAAACCTAGCCTCCCCTCCACTATATAAATTAGTGTTTTTATCATTTTGAGGGGTTAGGACGTGCCGTATAGGATTGGAAGCAGAGGTAAAGTGGTGCTTTTCCATTTCAATTATCCATTATAGGAGGGAATCTTTCAAGATAGGATCTCCTCCAAAATGATTTTCTCTTCCTCTTCTTTATTGTAATGTTTTTGTTCTTTCAATAAACTTATTATTTTATCTTCCATTTATTTTATTTTTCTCAATTTTCTTCTTATTTTATCTTCCTATTTGGGCTGTAATTCTTGAGTAGAAGTGTGATTGGGTTATACCCATTATAAACCGTTGCAAATGCAATTCGCTTCAATGATGATTACACCACCCATGGAAGAGTGGTCCTTTTAGTAATCGATATATCTCTTACCTTATTAATTATTTTATTTTGAATAAATGAGATACTTTAATTCACTTAATATGATATATTAATTTAGTTTTCAATATAAATGAAACTAAGTGGCCAATTGAACAATCGACACAAAAACACGCGAGGTAGAGGTTTGTGTAAATTGTGAGGGTGCGATCTTAATCTGTAATACAAGACCAAACATGATAAATTTGTCGAGGTAAAATATAATCTCTTAACTCTATTAAACCTCATTTACATAGTAGATATGTGCTCTAATTAACTAATGACCATAAGATAACCTAATAACATCAATTAAGTAGGGTGCTACGATTGCATGTTCCGAAGCTAGCTTAGGGTTTAGGTAATTTTATCTTTGTGGTTAAGTTAACTCACGTAGGGTTTGAGGGTTAAAAAATTAGGGGATCATAATTTCATGGATTTTAATTTAAATTCTAATGATAAACAATTCAATTAATAGGTATAGTTAGATCGATTACGCCTTTTAAATATTTTCTAAAAAAATATCTTCTTGTTGTGTCATTTTAAACGAACTTCATTTCAAAAATAAAATTTAAAAAAATAAAATCTTCTTCAAGAAAACTTCTTATAGATTTATAAACAATAAAAAAACCCATCTGTTTAATTAGTATTCTTATTTCATTTTATTTTATTTTCAAAATACATTTAATATGTTGTTAAATTTACTTCCTCCTTTGAGAGATGACCTTGGTCAGCCACTCTATTGCACCTAAGTACCCAAAAACCATTAATCATTTGAGGGAGCACAATATAGTGCCTTTAAAATAGAATTGTTGCTGGGGAGACATGTAATTATTTCAACCAATTAGAGGTATTTATTTTATTTTACATTTTATTCTCTTCTTCTCTTCATTCTTCTTTCTTTACCCAATCTAAAATTTTCTTCTTCTTATTTTTTGACCATCAACTCAAACATCCCATTTTTATTTTACTATGGTATAATTTCATTCTTTTAATTTTTACATGAATTAAGACATCAACAAATCTCAGGGATCTTTTAGATATTGACCCTAAGATTGAACGTAACCTTCGGGCTTGAATCAGACATTCTCAATCTATGGGAAGTTTCAACATTCAACCAGTTGGAGAATTACTCCACTCCCAAAACATTGAAATTGGAAGAAATTCAAATTCAAACATAAAACAAGAACCAATGGATGAAAATAATGGAAATGAACTTAATAGATCCATTCAAGAATTGGTTGCACCTGAAATTAATTATCAACCAAATTGAATTGCATACCCAAATCTTGGATCAGACTTTGAACTAAAATTTGGGTGAATTCACCTACTTCCAAAATTTCATGGCCTCTTCGGTGAGGTTCCCAATAAACACCTTAAAGAATTTAATGTGGTTTCATCAACCTTAAAACCAAAAAATGTATCTAAAGATCAAATCAGACTAAGGGAATTCCCATTTTCACTTGATGGAGTTGTAAAAGACTGGATGTATTATCTACAGCCTGAAGATGTAACTTGTTGGAAACATTTTAAAGGACATTTCCTACAAAGATTTTTTCTAGAATCAAGGACCACTTCCATTCATAAAGAGATCTCAGTGATCAATAAATCCCAAGGGGAGTCAATGTATGAGTACTGGAGGTTATTCAAGAAGTTGTGTGCAAGCTACCCACATCACCAAATCAGTGAGAAAATCCTCATCCAATACTTCTATAAAGGACTCAGACCTATGGAGAGAAGCATGGTGAATTTCACGGCTAGAGGAGCATTGATGGAAAAGACACCAGTAGCTTCACATGCATTGATTGACAAGATGGCCCAAAACTCCCAACAATTTGTCGATCGAGGTACACCACATGTCAGGTGAGTACATTAGGTAAGTCCTTACTCTCTTGAAAATCATTCGATTGATACTAATTTGGAAGAATTGACCACTATGGAAAGGCAGATTGATTTGGATAAAAATACATCCCAACCCCCTCTTTCAAGGCATTGTTGCATTTACACTGAAACAAGCCACCGAACTGACTATTTCCCCCAACTGAAAGAGACAAAAGATTGTGTAGCAATGTTTCTTGGGAGACCATATCAGCAACAACAACAACCATATCTCCAAAAGAAGATTGAATCCTTTCCTCCAACATACAACCAAGGGTGGAAGGATCAATCAGACATGAGGTATGGCTATGGACAACAACAAAGTCCCCCTTTTCAATAAAACTTTTATCAGCCTCCACCTTACAAACAGAATTTCCAACATCCCCAAAGGCGATTTGAAGCTCAAGCATCAAAAAGTCAACAACAAGGTAATTTTCAACCAAAGGTAGATTCTTACACTGATGATATTTTGAAACAAATTGTTATTAATCAACAAATGAGCCAAATTGCTACTGCCCTCCATGAATTAGTAAGTAAGAATTCTGGAAATCTACCTTTCCAACCTACTCCAAATCCCAAGGTTAATTTCAGTGCCGTCACTTTGAGAAGTGGGAAAAAATGATTGATACATCTGTACCTACCATTCCACCAGGATTCCCCTCCACTCCAAAAAATCCCCATTCCACACCAACTGTTGAGCAACCCAAGGATAAAGATAAAGGTAAGAAAAATATTGATGATATTCCTCCTAAACCCATTTCTTTTCCAAATAGATTTGTTCAAACCAAAAAGATGGATAAAGAGGTGATGCAAAAAGAAGTTTTAGATGAATTAAAGCGTGTGGAGATAAACATCCCTTTACTTGAAGCCATCAAGAAAATCCCAAGTTATACAAATTATTAAAATATCTTTCTACAAATAGAAGAGGGATCAAGGGAAACGAGAGGATCAATCTTGGAAGGAATGTACCAACACTCATTACACCAACTCTAACAATTCTAACAAAGTGCAAGGATCTGGGGAAATTAACCATCCCATGAACCATAGGGGAGTTACACTTTTCTAATGCTTTATGTGACTTAGGAGCTTCCATAAATGTAATTACTCACTATATTTATTATTCTTTATAGTTTGGTGAGTTGAAGCCCACAAGAGTAGTGGTACAATTGGCGAATAGAGCCAGAAAATATCCAGCGGGAGTCCTTGAGTATGTACTTGTTTAAGTAAGATACATGATCTTTCCAGCAGATTTCTACATTCTTAACATGGAGGATGATCAGGTATGTTCTCATTCTCCCATTATCATAGGTAGACCCTTCCTCAAAACTGAAAAAACTATTATAAATGTCAATGAGGGTATAATTTCCATGGAATTTGAAGATGAAGTTGTGATATTTAATGTCATGTAATCCATTAATTACCCTTCATAAGACAATTTTGCTTTTTTTATCTCCCATTTTGAACCACCAAGTAAAAACCCCATGGATTTTTATTATCCTATGATTAGGGAGATTATAAGCATTGGTTCTAGTTTGATGTCTAAGAGTAATTCCACACCTATTTCGAATGCACAAGACTCTATTAGATTTTATCTTTAAATGGATCCATTTTTTTATTATGATCATGTTCAATTTGATTATGACATGGCTGTGGAGTATGCTAATGGATTTGATGGTTTATTCTCTAATTTAAATTATGTACATTCTGATACTGATGTTAATTGTACACATATTTCAGTTCCTTCAATTTATCCATCCATACTTCACCCCCCTACATTAGAACTCAATCCATTACCCCTAAATCTAAAATACTCATACTTTTCAGGTGGTGAGAAATTACCTATTATAATTGCTAACAATCTCCCTTTTGAACATGAAGAAAAACTTTTGAATCTTTTGAGGGAGAACATCAGGGAAATCAGGTGGACCTTGACTGACATATTAGGTATTAGCCCCTCCATTTGCATTCATAGGATTATTTTGGAGGATGGGGGTAAACCGGTTAGGCATCCACAAAGGAGACTCAATCCAACACTTTTGGAGGTTGTTAAAAATAGGTTGAAAATTGCTTGAGGCAGGTATAATCTATCCCATTTCAGATTCTTAGTGGGTGAGTCCTATTTTGGTTTTTCCTAAGAAAAGTGGTTTTATTGTTGTTAAAAATGAGAAAGATGTGTTAATTCCAATTAGGGGTCAAAATAGTTGGTGTGTGTGTATTGATTATAGGAAACTAAATCAAACCACTCGCAAGGACCATTTCCCCCTCCCATTTATTGATCAAATGCTTTAAAGACTAGCTGGGAAGACACATTATTGTTTCTTGGATGGATTTTCTGGATATTTTTAGGTTTTTATCACTCTGAAGGATAAGGAGAAGAAAAAATTCACTTGTCCATTCGGAAAATTTTCTTACCGGACGCCATTTGGAAGTTGCAATGCCCCAGGTACCTTCCAGAGATGCATGGTGAGTATTTTTTCTGATTTTCTTGAGTCCTGCATGGAGGTATTTATGGATGACTTTACAGTGTATGGATCCTTATTCTTTGAATGTTTAAGTAGTTTGGGAAAGGTGTTGAATCATTGTATTGATAATAATATGGTCTTGAACATTGAAAAGTTTCATTTCATGGTAGATAATGGCATTGTGTTAGGACATGTAGTGTCAAATCATAGGATAGAGGTTGATAGATCTAAGGTAGATATAATTTCATCCTTACCCTATCCCCTATTTGTGCATGATGTTAGATCTTTCCTAGGGCATGCAGGGTTTTATCAGCACTTCATAAAAGATTTTATTAATATTTTCCTTCCTTTGTCATGATTACTTCAAAAAGATTATGATTTTGTGTTTGATGATTCTTGCAGGGTAGCCTTTGATAAGCTGAAGAAGTGTCTGACCACTCCACCGATCATACAACCCCCACAATGGGACATTCCTTTTGAGCTTATGTGTGACACATCCAACTTTAATGTTATAGATTTCTTATCAAATAGGGTGGAGGTACATTCACATGTGATTACCTAGGCATTGAAGACATTGGATTCATCCCAATCAAACTACACTACCAAAGAAAAGGATTTTCTTGCCTTCATATTTTCTTTATATAAATTCCGTTCATATTTATTGGGCTCTAAAGTAGTTGTTTTTTTTTACCATGCAACTCTGAGGTAACTTTTGAAGAATCCAGACGCAGATCCTAGACTTATCTGATGGATGCTCCTTCTTCAAGAATTATATATTTAAATAAAGGACAATAATGGGTCAGAAAACCTAGCGGTAGACCACATGAGTAGGATTACTCACACACTAGAGGTTGATACCTTGTCCTAGGTACCACTTCAAGACACTTTTCCCGATGAGCATATTCATTCCATCTCAGGTACACATCCTTGATATGCTGATTTAGTGAACTACCCTGTTTCATTTGAAATACCTGCAAATTTTAAGAAACATCAAGTCCAAAAATTAGAAGGTGAGTCTCAGTATTATGTGTGGGATGATCCATACCTCAAGCACATGTGTAGTGATCAGGTTATTTGGAGGTGTGTTCCTGATCATGAATTTGAGTTTGTTCTGTAATTCTATAATACACTTGCTTGTGGTGGAAACTTTGGATCCCAATGGATATCTAGGAATGTTTTGGACTCTGGATTATATTGGCCTAGCTTATTCCATGATTCCCATGTGTTTTGTAAGTCATTCTCTCATAGCCAACACATTGAAAACATTTCTAAGAGACATGAGATGCCTCAACAACCCATACTATTCTGTGAGATTTTTTATGTGTGGGGCATGGTTTTATGGGTCCTTTTCCTGGTTCATTTGTTTTTTGTATATTTTGGTAATTTTTGATTATGTGAGAAAATGGGTGGAGGCTAAGGCCACCCAGACTGATGATTCTCATGTTGTTGTGAAATTTGTCAAAGCATATATTTTTTGCAGGTTTGGGGTACCGAAGGCCATCATCAGTGACCAAGGGACACACTTTTGCATTTGGAATTTGGATTCCCTCCTTCGTAAGTATGGGGTGACACAAAAAACATCAACACCATACCACTCCCAAACAAATGGCTAGGCTGAGGTTTCAAATAGGGAGTTGATCTTTTTTTTGGAGAAAACTGTGCAGCCAAATAGGAAGGATTGGAGAAAGCACTTGGATGATGAATTGTGGGATTACAGGACAACATACAATACACCCATTGGTATGTCCCCATTTTGGATTGTTTTTGGGAAAGCGTGTCATCTTCCCATGGAAGTTGAGAATCGGGCTTATTAGGATATAAATAAATGTAACATGGATTTGGCCCATGCTGGAATCCAAAGGAAGCTGAAAATTATAGAGCTTGAGGAGATTTGATTTTCTTCATATGAGAACTCAAGGCTCAATAAGGAAAGATCAAAAGAATCTCATGACAAAATGATCCAAAAAAGAGAATTTCATGTTGGAGATAAAGTCTTTCTCTATAATTCACGACTGAAGCTGATGCCTAGTAAGTTGTGTTCCAGGTGGTTAGGTCCTTATTTTTTTACTAATGTTTTTACTTATAGTGCATTGGAGATCACACAAGGGGACACAGGAAGAAGGTTTACAGTCAATGGGAAATGATTAAAGAAATAAATTGAGGGACTTCCTACTGATGTAGTGGATTTCATAACACCGCATGACCCCATCATCACTTGAGCATATTAGGTTGTTCCTAATCCTTTAACTTTTATATTCTTTGTCCTATTTAAAATTATATATTTCATGTGCATATATCATCTCATAGGTGAACATTGAGGACAATGCACTATTTTAAGTGTGGTGGAGGGGACAACATTTTGGGGTAGAAATTTAGGATTTTTATTTGTGTATTTTATGTGTATTTTCTATTAATTTTTTTGGTTAAAATTTCCAAAAAAAACAAAAAATCAATAAAAAGGAACAAAAATATATCATGTTACATTCTCATGTAGAACATATGGAAAATTCATGTTTTCAAAATTCATCTGTAGAAACATAAGCATGAGTAAGAATTCATCATCAAGGGTTGAATTTTATAAAAATTGAAGTCATCGATGATATGAATTGTTGTGTCATTATAAAACCTTTTAGATTTTGACATCATTATTTGTTATATTTTTTCATAGTAAATTGTGTCATTGATTTCTCCACACATTTTTTCACAAATTCATGAATTGTGAGTTTCTCTTACCCAATTGAATGTATATTTAGGGTAAGTAATTATTTTCAGCTTATAACTTTGTCTTTCCATACGTTCGTCTATCTTCTAATAATTTCCATAAATGTACCAGATTGACCTATGTGTGTGCACCAAATATCTGACTATTTTATGCCCTCTAAAAAATTCAATAAAAAATCCAAAATTTAAAAAAAACAATCAATAAAGAGGGGAGTGAAGAAATGTACAACATGTGGGGATATTTAAGTCAGGAGCTCATGGTTTGACTTATGGCAATGCTTAAATGAGTGGGATTTGGAATATTATTGCAAAGGATGTTGAAAAGGTTTTGTGGAATAGAATTAGGCAAGAATAAAAGTTTTTATTGACCTGAATATACTAGATAAATGGTGGAGAGACAAGCTTGGAATGGTTGGCACACACACACATGGATAATTAGTGGCATGGTAGACCCATGACTTGTTTCGCTATGATTAGTGTTATGAATATCATTGGATTTTGTTTTGAAAAAATTTATGAGATAATGAATTTAAAATTTATTGATATATACTCTTGATGGGATTCTTACTTTTCCTATATTTTCACTATGGATTGAGAAATATGAATATGCATATCTTGTCGCAATTTTTTCGAATACATGATATGAGGTTTTTCTTAGGAGTGAAAAAGGATAAGTGTGGGGGAGTTTATAAAACAAATTTTTATTGAATATTTTATTGATAATAAATGATAAACTTTTCTCACATTGTGTTAAATATGTTTAATTATAAAATATTTTGTATTAGATCATTCATTTCAAAATTTGATAGAAATTTCAGTTTTACCCTTTGTAGCGCATTGTAGTATTTCAAAGATAAATATTTTAATAATTATTATTTGAACTTAAAATTTCGTAACTGTGTTCCTGACTTAATGTGATACAACAATTGTTCAGGACATATGAGCTAAAATTTAAATTTGGTTGGACTAAATGGACCATGAAATCAAATGTGGGCTGGACCCGCCAGATTGGATATTGGTTCTATATTTGGGCCATAATTTATTCATCCAATATTGGATTAGGTCCAACTTTTGAGAAGATCTCTCCAACTCAATTATGCACAAATTAGTATTATGTAAGAACAGATGGTTCACACGGTTTGGAGGCAAAATGGGTGGTGAAAATTGGATTAAAATATTTGGTCGAGATTCCCCATCCACACTTGAGACCTCTTTAAACCTAGCCTCCCCTCCACTCTATAAATTAGTTGTTTTCCCATTTGGAAGGGTTGGGACTTGTGTTAGAGGATTTGGAGCAGAGGTGAAGTGGTTTTTTTCCATTTCAATTAACCATTGGAGGAGGGAATCTTTCAAGCTAGGATCTCCTCCAAAATTATTTTCTCTTCCTCTTCTTAGTTGTAATGTTTTTGTTCTTTCAATAAACTTATTATTTTATCTTAAATTTCTTTTATTTTGATAAATTTTATTCTTTTTTTATCTTCCTCTTTGGGCTGGAATTATTTAGTAGAAGATTGATTGGTTTATACCCATTATAAACTGTTGCAAATGCAATTCGCTTCTATGATGATTACACCGCCCATGGAAGAGTAGTCTTTTTAGTAATCGATCTATCTCTTACCTTCTTTATTCATTTATTTTCAATCAATGAGATACTGTAATTAAATGAATATGATTTATTAATTTATTTTTAAAGATAAATGAAACTAATCAAGCAATTGAACAATTGACACAAAAACACGCGAGGTCGAGGTCTGTGTAAATTGTGAGATTGCGATCTTAATCGGTAATACAAGACCACACGGGATAAATTTTTAGAGTTAAAATATAATCCATTAACTAAATTAATCCTCATTTCCAGAGTGTATATGTGATCTAATTAACCACTGACCATTAGCTAACCTAATAACATCAATTAAAGCAGGGTTCTATGATTTCGTGTTCCGAAACTAGCCCAGGGTTTAAGTAAATTCATCTATGTGGTTAAGTTAACCCTCATAGGGTTTGAGGGTTAAAAAATTAGGGGATTATAATTAATTGGATGTTAATTTAAATGATAATGATAAATAATTTAGTGAATTAGTAGATTTATATTTATTACACACTTTAAATATTGTCTAAAAAATATCTTCTTGTTGTGTCATTTTAATCAAACTTCATTTCAAAAATAAAAACTAAAAAAATGCAATATTCTTCCAGAAAAATTCTTCTTAATTTATAAACGATATAAATCCCCCATAATTTTAATTAGTATTCTTATTTACTTTTATTTTATTTTCAAAATACCTTTAATATATTGTTAAATTTACTTCCTCCTTTGAGAGACGACCGTGGTCAGCCACTCTACTACACCTAAATACCCCAGAAAACATTAATCATTTGAGGGTGCCCATGACAGTGCCTTTTCAATGGCTTGTTCTACTGAGAGGATTGCATTATTGGGAAGATCATGGTCCAGAGACTAGTATGTGGGAGCTGGATGGGCGGCAAGGAAGTCTTCCAATGCTTTCCTCTTGATAGCCTTCTGAGGGAAAAACCTGATGTCGAAGTGCTGGTGGATCACTACGCACTGAGATAGACAAACTATCAACATGGGGCGGTTTAGGATGTACTTTAGAGGATTCACTCGGGACACCAGCTGTACCACATGGTGCTGCAATTAATGTCGCAATTTCTGTACAGTGAATACCAGTGCAAGACAGCTTTTATCGATCAGGGAGTATCTACTCTCTGTAGTGAGGAGCATACGGCTGAGATAGTAGAGACTATTCTATGTTCTCTCATTGTTATTCTAGGTGAGAAGGGTGCTGAGAGATCGTTCCAGGGCGATCACATAAATGACTAGCGGATTTCCGGAGACAAGTGGCATCAGGACTGGAGGTTGGAGCAGATACTTCTTGATTTCCTCGAAAATAGTCTCACATTCCTCGTCCCACTAATAGACAGTGCCTTTATTCATGAGTTGAGAAAAGGGATTACAATTGTCAGCCATATTTTTAATGAATCAGTGTATGTAGGCCAAGTGGACTTGAAAGCCTCAAAGCTCACAAATGTTTCTTGGGGGAGACATCTTGTTGATGGCCTTGATCTTCTCTAGGTCAATGTTGATGCCTCTATATCTAACAATGAATCCAAGAAACCTCCTAAAGGTGACCCCAAAGGCACACTTCAATGGGTTCATCTTTAGATGGAAAGAACATAGGAAGTTGAAAACTTTCTCAAGGTCCTTGTGATGGTCCTGATGCTGGAGGGATCTGACCATCAGATCGTCCACATAGCATTCCACAAATATCCCGAGCATCGGCATAAATATGTGTTGGCTGAAATGTGGATAAGTGACACCTGTATTCTTTAGTCCAAATGGCATGACCTGGTAACAAAAGGTACCTTACGGTGCCCTAAATGCTATATAATCTTTATACTCAGGGGCCATTTGCATCTGATTATACCCGGAATACCGATCCATGAAATAAAGAGCCTGGAACCCAGCTATGGCATCGTTCAATAGCTCCCTCATAGGAAGGGGAAAATCATCCTTCAGACAGTGACAGTTGAGATCCTAGAAGCCAATTTAGACTTTGATCTCTATATTCTTCTTCTTGATGGGATCAATTTTGGCTAACCATCTGGGGTACTGGACCTCCTTGATGAAATTGTCTTTGATGAGCTTATCAAATTCGGCCTCGACCATGGCACCGTGAGAAGGGTGCATCTTTCAAGGAGGCTGCTTAAATCCGCGGTGATTTGCAAGGAGACAGAGGTGGTGGATGGCTACCTGGGGATCTATTCCCGGAATCTCATCATAACTCCAATAAAATACATCATGGTGTTGTTTAAGGAATTCCATGTACTATTGTTTTTATTCGGAAGGCATAGTGGCACTGATCAATGTGGGTATCAGATCTGTCTCGCTATTGAGGTTCAACTGTACCAATTCATCAACCATGGTGGAGACACCCTCTTCAAACGTAGGAGGTGTATCCTCTAAATCCTCTTATTTACTTATGGAGTAAGAATTCTCGGCAGGAGGAGTTTCCTCTGAGTCAAAAGATCCTGATGGGAGAGTGGTACCAGCCTGAGCGGCAGTAGACACTGCATCGAGGGACTCTTGTGTTGACAAAACCATGGTAATGAAAGCTGTAGATCCGATCCCATATATTCTTCGGCCAAAGGTGCCATGCTTGATGATATCGAAGCAATATTGACGCGTTGGATTGAGCTGGTTTATCCTATCTCGGAAAAACAAACATGTATGACGTATTGTTGTTGACATGGGGTGGACATCCCGATATTTTATGGGGGTAGGGGATCTGGGATCACCCGAGCCTGATTTTTGTATGAATACGAGGTGATCTTATGGCCTCTATTAGACTTGGGAATGTGATTCCACCTCTTTCCAAAAACAACAAAGCATTTCCCCATATCTAGGGTCATAGTCTCCAATCAATTGATTGGGAAAATGTAGGCATTATCCAGGTTTATCCACGGGTCAGTTGTAGCTATAGTGTGTTCAACATCATTATCCTGAATATTCTTGTATTTACTCTTGTAATAGTCAGTATCTAGGTAGCGGGATTCACAAGAGGCAGAGGGAGATGTGTCACCTTGGAGTATGCCCACTCAACCATTAATGGGGTACTTAAGGAACTGGTGATATGATTATGGGACCACCACATGCAGGTGAAGTCATGACCTACCCATAAATGCATTGTAGGCGGTGTCCTAGGATACAACCATGAACTCGGTGCTGGAAACTAGGCCACTGAACTGGGTCTTCAGGAAGATATTGCTTACCAGTGTCTGTTTCGTCCTATCATAACCTTGGACTTTTAGGTTAGAGGGACTCAAATCATCTTCAGAAAACCCCATCTTCCAAAGTGTCCGGGTTGGGATTAGGTTGATCCGGGAGCCTGTTTCTACAAGGCATCAACAAACCTCCATGCCATTGAAATGGATGGTTTTGTATAATGGGAGGATGTTCCCCCTGTATGGGAGAGACTTCATCTTCTATAGAGAAAAAGTTAATGGCCTAGAATTTAGCATGCTCGACTTCCTCAGCATGGAAGGCTTCTGCAGCAGCTACCACTATCTTGAACTAGAGGGGGCTTCTTAAAGCCTCAGCAAGGGGTTCACGCATGTCTGCTGATAGGTGAAGGGACTCAAGGATATAGATCCTTTCTGGAATGATGGAAATATTCTTTAGGACATCGTACTTACATGTCAAGCATGAGCTTCTTCTTACAAGAGGTCGTTCTGCAGTAGGGGGTGATTGGACCTACTGGCTGAACCAGCGGCTGAGTGGTGCTGGGAATATCCCATTTCTCACTAGTCAAAGCTTTTGGAGAAACTATTGAATGTGGATCATATTACTGGGTCCGGTCTGTAGTAGAGCGTGGCTGATTATGGTGCGGTCGAGGTGGATCTGTCTAATCAAGTAACACTAACAGCGGTGAAGGCGGATCTGATAACACCAGATGAGAAGGTTGTGCTTGCTGAGCTCTACGTTGGGCCTGCTACCTGGTTTCAGTGGCATACATATCCAGGATGTAAGTACTAACCGAGGCACTCCAACGACCCATATATACATGGCTCCATCAATGTTGGCGATGGCTAGGGACGTTGGGAGGATCTGTATGGCGTTCTTTGTCATCAGAAATCATGTAGGTGTTCACCAGCTCTATGGTGTTAACCGAGGCGTACCCTTGACTATCAATTGAAGAATCCTCCACTACTGTATGGGCACTTGGGGGAATTTCTATCTCTAGGGTCATGAAGATTCCGATAGTACGGGATAATGATGACATTGGTGGGGAAATTTGTTTTCCCTTTCATCGCTGATGCCTGCTCTTTTGGGAAGAGGAATGATGAGCCGTTGACGGAGAAGTACTAGCTACGGATGACCCGATGTCTTCTAAAGGCTCAGGTCGATTCAAACATGCATGGATAATACCATGGGAATATTCAACTATTCTAAAAGCCATCCAATTGTCATACTTTTGGGATTCGTGGTTAGAAACCTGATGCCACTCACATTCGTTGTCATTGTTGCTGTTTGGATTCACGAATACACACTCCACATGTTCCAAAGTTGGGAACAACCTGACTATGTTGTTTTCAACCTATTATTGAAGCCATTCTTTAAACACATAGAACTTTTTGAGGGTGTTCCCCAGGATCTGGAGGTAGGGGCAGTAATTGGTGCGATCAGTGAGATCCGCCTCTTCTGGTCTCCTATATTCAGGAAAACATAGAAGTCCCTATTCCAAGGCACTGCGGAAATAACCGGGAACCTAAGTCTTGTTGAATGAGTAGGTCTAGTGTCTACTGTCTGGGAATGGGGCTCTAGGATCCTGGCCCTAATGAAGGGTTGGAGGATCTTGTTGAGGAGGTGGGACCTGGTTATCTCTCCTGGGTGTTGGCTGCACATTACATGGGGGTGCCTGCCGATTCTGAGGTGGGCGTTGTTGTACTGGAGGCTATGACGGAGGTGGAGGGCCTATTAGAGTCTATGGATATGGATACACTGGTAACAACTCCAGTTTCCTGGGGGCTTCTATCTACGCCACCGCGATAGGCTCATCCTTAGTGGACCTTCTTGTGGGAATTGCAGGAGGCAACGGTCGTGCCTACTTGGCCTGCTACAAGGCTTCCACTAGGAATTGGGCCTTATCAGAGAAGTATTCGAATCCCCCAAGGTAATTCTGGGTAATGAGATAGGGGACCAGTTCAGTCTTGACATTCCCCACACACATTCACATTTGTTGTTCCTAAGTCAGTGGGATGTCCAGGGAATAGGTAAGCCCTTTCCACTGGGCGATATAGTCTGTGACGCATTTTTCAGGCCTCTTCTTACACTTGATGAGGTCTAAAATACTCGTCTTCTAGATGGTAGATCTAAAATGGTAAAGAAAATATCTGCGGAGGTCTTCTTAGCCGACAACTGACCCGATGGGTAGCTGGTTATACCAGAAAAATGCATGCCCTTCCAATGCATGTATGAAGCATCAGAGTTTGGCGGGTTCTTGCTATGCTGGAGTTCCTAGCATGGGTCTGCACCTTAAGATGAAGTAGTCCAAATGCTGCACTGGATCTTTCGTCCCATTAAAAGGGGAGATTTTTGGGTTTCTGAAACCCGGGGGCACTAACATATCGTTGACCCATGCCGGATTTGGCTTGCCATTAGGTAGGATTGCCACCTGTCGAGTTTCCAACACCTCGAGGTGAGTAATGAGCACCACCATCAGATCATCTGGGCATGGATTCTTTTCTTGACGATGATCCTTGACCACCAGTGCATTGGTAGGTTCTTCAACATGATAGGAAGGCTCGATATCTCATGGAGCAGCTGGTGGGATGGCCTGCGAATGGCTATGGGAACCTGACATGGGTCCCAGAGATTATCACGCCAGTCGCTAAAATTTGGCGACACATACCGCAACCTATTTCCATAAGTCTCGGTCTCTATCCAATATGTGTGGGGAGGATGGTTAGTAGAACCTAGAGGCAATTCATTGGGGGAAGTTGTGCCTGCCCCAGATGAGGATCACCATAGTCTGGTAATCACTCCACGACATCCTCAGTAAGGAGGTCATCGACCATATTCTTATGCTCTGCGAGCTGCTGATGCAACACGCCTTTTTCAGGATCATCCTCCATATTTTGTACTGAGCCAGACGGGTCGGAGAGTTTTGTGGATTCGAGGTGCTCTTTTCCCTTATTGGGATTTTGGCAGAGGACCAATGCCTCGGTGGGTATAGGAAAACCCAGTAGATTTCTTTGCTGGAAAGTAACCCTTCCCAATGGGTCCAATAGCTATGTCACTCCCCCATAGGGTAAGTATTTTCCAAGGATATATTTCTCTATCTCTTCCTCTGATAGGTCATCCATGTTAACTGTAACTCTATCTGGAGGAATATCTTAAATATCACCTAGAAAGTCGGGATAGTGCCGGATAGAACTAAAATGGAGGGTCGTGTATTGACCCCAACCACGGATATGCACATGGGTGGAAGCCCCCTTGATAATCATGTGGAGCACTTTAAATATCTGGATGCATCGTTGTTGGAGGGTCCTATGGAGTCCTGGTGACTCAGGACGTTGGGCCATGGGGAGTGCGGCCAAATCGATCAAACGACACTATTGACCAATGTCTTTAAAGTGTGCCTGAATCTTGGGGAAATCCACTCTTCGATGGAAAAGATGAAAGTGAGTCACCCATAGGGTCTAGAGAAAGCATCCAACTTATTCTTGGGTGAGCGATTCCGGTGCACTGAAATTCGGTGCTGCAACTGGCCAAAACAACTCTGGAAATGGTATGGCGCAAGAATGTCCCACAAGCTACTCAGCTCAGACTCAGGGTCTGGCCCTTGGTTTCCCCACTTGTCGACCAGAGGTGACTGGGGAACTAGTAGTGGTACTGAATCAGACCACTGAGATAGTAGGCTTGCTGGTGGAGAATACAGAGAGCGGGCTGAAAAGTCACCACATCTCGGGCTATCCTTTGAAGAGAGCGGTGACTTAGCCACCACATCATGATAAGATGGGCTGGTGACCACAATTTTTGGTGCAGTGGCTATGGATTATGGTGGTGGACCATGTTGTTTCTTATTTTCCATCAGTCCCCAGAATAACTCTTCGTGATCTATGGTCGAGGTAGAGAGTGCTCCTAGAGATGATGGTGGCGATTGCACGGCCAGAACCTTGGGAGATGCCAAATATTTGTCCTCCTGGATGTATCTGCGGAGGGACATAGGGATCTGGAAGACGTCGTATTCCTGAAGGATAAAGTTGATATGCCTCATACATACCCCATCCCCCGACACAGAGGATCGAGTTGAGGGTTCCATCGCCAAATCATATTCTGCCTCTAAATCTAAGAAGCAGACAGGTTTAATCACAGTCTGAATCTTCCTGGCATTCTTTTTATGGTGGCAGCGACCCACCCTCCTACCCCGGGATGGATCTTCAGGACATGGTAGATTTTTGGCTCGAGGAGGACCTTCGGCCAAACTGGTACTAGGGTGTAGAGGAATTCCTCCTGGGTGATCCGGGGTGTGAGGAGCACCTAGACATATGTCAAAGGGAACAGGGGGAGGACCCCCAGTGTCCACTAGCTGATGCATAGATGGAATCTCCGCGGGAAGTGCTAGAGTGGGTAGAACCTCCGCTGGAGCTTGTGGGAGAATGGGTAGGTCCTCCATACTTATTTCCTTTGTCAATGTCGGTGTGAGGAGGGTCCTCGTACTGGTCGATCAGAACATAGGTAGGACCTCTGTGTTGGGTGTCTATGAAGTGAGGAAAACCTCTACTTCTCTAGTTTCTAAGATGAGGAGGACCTTCTTTGGTTGTTGTAAGGACATGGGGAAGTCCCCCACGCTGACGGTTGACCGAATGGGTAGCATCTTCACACCAGCGACCTACAACAGGAGGAATGGCTCCATACCTGAGGTCGTGGGTGCGAATGAGGCTTCCACGCTAAGTGTCACTATAGTGGGGGAGACCCTTGTCTGGATTTAATATGGCATGGGGAGGACCTCCACACCGATCTTGGGAGTGGGACATACATGTGCTCTTATTGTCGATGGCATGGGGAGGACCTCCGTATTGGGTTTTATTACCACGGGTCGGCCCGCAATGGGGCCTACCTTCATCGGAAACCCGGAGAGTCGACCGAGCCTACCGGTGGGGTGGTTGGGGCCTTGATTTGGGTTGGGAATATGAGTTCCCATTATCATCATAGACAGGGGACTGATGGTATGAATTAGTGGTGGCACGTGCCATGGAAGTTATTGACGTTGACTCCCCTCAGTGGGCGTCCTCCTCAGACTGCGCCCAACGTTGGTGTTGGGTCAGCCAGACTGGGGCCAGTGATGTAGGTGCATAACTTAACTTCTACTAAAATCGTGTGGTTGGGTGGTAGTCCTAACGTGGCATAGTGGGATCCCTCCTTGAAATCCCCTGGAATGGAATCTTGGCCGAGCTGACCTGGACATCCCTCACCTCGTCGGCTTAGGGGAGGGAGTCATCCAAGAATTTTGAAGAGAGGCTCCTGAAATGGTTATGCATCAGAGTGGGAAGCAGTGGCTCCCTGCATGGCCCTTGGGGGCTGTAGTGGCAATGAGTCACAAAAATCTCTATGTCTTGTCGGTCCATGTCCCAGGTTAAGATAATCCTCTATTCCTTGTATCGTCGAATGAGGTCATTTATCACCCTTCTATAAATGATTTCAGAAGGGGATATGGGGTGTGGGTGCCCAGTATTCGTGGTCATGGGGGCTACCACAGGAGGGATGAAGCCACAAGATATTTTCACATTGATTTTTCCCCTTCCCCTACGGCGGTTGGTAGGCAGTGATGGATTTCCTATCGTGATAGTTTCGGTCCTAGAAAGCAGGGAGATTTAACCATTAGTGATGAAAGAAGGAAAGCGGCATCCAGTGCACCAGCGCCACTCCGTCTTCCATGGTTAGTAAGAATGATCCATGCTAACAACGTCATAGACCGGGATTTCCAAAGTTTAACTTCCCCAATTTTTGGTGAGTTTCACTCCAGGCCCACTATTTTCTTGGTGGGACCTGGCACTGGATACATGGATATGGTGACACGTCAATCTACTGATTTCTCGAATTCTAATAATCTCCATATTTAGGAGAAGACGTTCATGTCGGGTTCACCATTTCTGTTTACGACACTTTATTCGGGGCCCACATCCACCTTTTTCAGAGGATGCGCTACTTGTTTCCCTATATTCCCACTTCCCAAAGGCGGGCGGCATCCATCAATTATTTAGGGAAGTTTTCTCCTTGATCTAAACGGGATGATGGGATGTTAGTTCCTCTTTCTGTGGATTTCGCCTCAGAACTCGTTTCCTAGTCCGGGTCTCCCTCATAGACTTAAGATGTTGTTCATGAAACACTTCCTAGTGCCATGTCTTCATGGACACTGGTTAATTATGCTGCTTCTGTCAAGACATTGCAAGGGGTCTAGTCAGGGCAGAAACCTTTGGTCGAGGGAGTAGTCACGTTGGACATCGTTGGAATGTCTGGATGTTGGAACACTGATGTGTCTGGGTTTCTTACCCTTATGATATGGATTCTCGAGGGTTCTAAAGCTCAAGTAATCCCACGTCTAATGAGGGTAATTTTATGCCATAGACATGTCTCTGAGATTTTTCTCATCTTTACATGTTTAACACAAGGTATGTCATGGGTTTAACGTCTAGAAGAGACAGATCAGACTGATCAGAACACTGACAGAAGTAGATCAGATGGGTGAAACCCCTGTAGGGTAACAATGATGTTGGGTCTAATGTGTGGTTAGTGGACCAATTTCTACTTAGAGCAGTGAGAAAGTGGGAGACATGATCTCATCGTGAAGTGGTGGCCCGAGTAAGAATTAAGATGGATATGGATTGTTGAGAGTGAATTAAGAATGTTATGGAACTGTCGTACAAGGGATGGTGATGTTGGGATTGAGTCTCTAAGAGACTTCCTATGTATCCCCATGGTAGGGAATCAAAGTCCACATAGTTCGGTGAGACGATGCGACACCTAAGGAGGCCACCTGTATGGATGAGACCCGAAAAAAGTGGAACATTTGGGTTGGGGCATGACCTTCTTGAAAAACATAGTTTTAAAATGGATTACCACTGGTTGGGTGCAACGACTTACCACTTGTTGGGTGAAATGGCTTACCACTAACTGGGGTTCCAACAGCTTACTGTTGGTTGGGGAATACAACAGATTACTGTCGATTGGGGTTGAAAGTGTCTTACTGTCGGATGGGTATTACAAAGTCTTATCGTCAGATGGGGTTGAACATCATGGCGGCTTCCTATGTACCCCACCTCGGAGACAGGGATCAATGCCCATGTAGTTTGATTGGGTACAGTTTAGAATCTTTTGGGATGAAAAGGGGGCATATAGTATAATGTCATGTGGGACGAAGGTGGACCGATGTGGAGTGGTCGGAACCGATGAGTGTTGGGCTTGAACCTCAGAAAGGCTTCCTACGTACCTTTCCTTGGAAAGGATCAAAGTCCACATAGTTCGGAAGTGTTTGGTGAACTGATGTGAAGGGGTTGGTACAAGTAGGTGTTGGTCTTGAACCTCAGGGAGACTTCCAACATACCTTGTGTAGGGGACAAGGATCAAAGTCCATGTAGTTCGGAAGTGTTTGGTGAACCTATATGAAGGGTTCGAGACTAGTAGGTGTTGGGATTGAACCTAAGGGAGGCTTATTATGTACCTTTATTAGGGGATAAGGATCAATGTCCACGTAGTTCGGAATGGTGGATGTCGTTTAACGTCATGTGGGACGAAGGTGAACTGACCTGAAGGGGTTGGTACAAGTAGGTGTTGTGCTTGAACCTTAGGGAGGCTTTCTAAGTACCTTTACTAGGAGACAAGGATCAAAGTCCACATAGTTTGGTATAGTTTGTGTGCCATGGTCGGTGCTTACTCTAAGCCCACGTGAGTCATGCTCGGTGTGAGAAACAAGAGGCAGCAAAGACCTGATGATCACATTGCGAAAGTTGTATCTGTGGGAATTTGAGTTGTGATTACATGTGGTTAAAGGCCCAAAGAGAAAACAGGGGATTATGTATGGTTAGAATCCCGGGGAGATGGAGATTGGTACTTACTCCACGTTGGGGGGGCCACTAGCGAAAAAGCTCATAGGGAGAGGGATGAGAGAAAGAAGGTCCCTATACCCATCTCTCCTATGGTATTTGGCACCGAAGAAGAGAGGAGGATTAGAAATTATGCCTCCTACAAGAAAGTATAGGTTCTTAAACCAAGATAGTTTCCTTCCCCAAGGATAGACATCACTCCAATAAAGAGGATATCATTCCATGTGAGGAAGATCTCACTCTCGTGGAGACGATCGAGTGTAGGGAATGTCCGAGATAGGGAAACCTGTGTGTGATGCACAGGGCGAGGCCACAGTTTAAAATCATGTGCTGAGGATAATGGTGTTTATCAGTTTATTGTCCTGCAGCTCAGACAAGGCGAGTTCACTCTGTACCACTAGGACTTACATGACTGGCACGCTTTAACCCTTGGTGAAGGGAAGGCACCAGAAATGTCGTGGTGAGGGGGTGTTGTGGAGTGATCCACTGAGGGGTCCACATTATCATGGCTATGAAGAGAAGAAATAGTCGTTAGCATTCCTATATAGAGAAGCACGAGAATAAGAAATGCAATGTGAAACACCTCCCAAGAGACCTTTAAATCAATTCTTAGGGTGGTATGGGAGAAAGGTGCACGACACAGATGTGTCGTGCATAAGATGGGCTTGGACATGGTTCCCTAAGGTAACTACGACACATGGAGCACACGAGGAGGGTCGCACACAAGATGGGAGGCTACGCACAAGATGGGGTGGTTGCACGCAAACCAAAAGGATGCGTGAAAAATAGGTATGTTGCAAAGGGAATTCTTGTGAAAGAGGTATATTTAGCAAGAAAATGACATAGGTTAAAAGGAAATGGATGAGGATAATGCCCAAGAGGTCCAACCCGAAGAAGGGCCCTTGGGGGACCTGTCGTGTAAGATCCAATACCTTGAGGCCATATTGCTT
Organism: Viscum album; assembly: GCA_963277665.1. Taxonomy (NCBI): domain Eukaryota; kingdom Viridiplantae; phylum Streptophyta; class Magnoliopsida; order Santalales; family Viscaceae; genus Viscum; species Viscum album. The sequence continues at coordinate 792,997,335 of OY728166.1, forward strand.
TTTTCACACAGTCACGGAAGATGTGTCTTTCATGCAAGAGAGCATCACTTTGTCTTCCTTAAATGTCCCCAAAGGGTGGGGGTACGCTTCGTTTTATTGCTGAAATCCATGGAGGCGGCGCACAAGATGTGCAGTGCGTAAACGTTTGTTTGACGTCGCATTGGGCGCGCAAGGGTCTGCACGCCTAGGAGAAACTTCTGTGTCAAACTCTCTTCCTTTGTTCCCATTCCTCGACTGTATTTTTGTGGAGGTGGCTGAAAAAAGTATCCTTAGACATTGCATTGGGCACAGAAGGTATTGTGTGCCGCAGGAAGTATTGAACGAGCACCTCGACTCTTGTGTGATAGTGCTTAGGGGTGTGCATGATGGGTTACTGCGGAAGTCGACTCTTAATGTCACATTGGGTGCATAAGATATTTCTCTCTAAGGGGGATCTTTTGCGTGCCTCTTCATTCTTGTGTGCACCTCCCTCTCCCACCACAGAATCATCCCTTTATTCTCAATTTGCCTTTGGTTTCTTCAAAAGAGCCCCATATGGTCCCTATCTGAAATTTGGTGTCAACACTAATGAAAAATGGTAAAGTGGTAGCCTAAACCTCAAGGAAGATAAAAATTATTGAGAAAAACTATCCCATGCATGATCTGGTGTTGGAAGCCTTGCTCTTTATGTTGAAAATCTGGTGGAATTATCTATACGGGGAGAAGTGTGAAATATATACTGATTATATGATCCTAAAATATATATTCACATGGAATGATCTTAATATGTTCCAGTGAAGATGGTTATAACTCATCAAGGATTATGACTGCTCAGTCTAGTACCATTCGAATAAGCTGAATAAAGTAGGGGATGCTCTAAGTAGAAAGGATCATGCATCTTTATCAATGATGAGAATTCATAAGGATCTAATATTCTTAAATTTTCAAAGGGTGGACATGAGAATCATTAAGGAATGAAGATCATTGATCCTTTCACAAATTATTTCTCAACCATCCCTTATAGAAAAGATAAAGGATGCTTAATGAAATGATTTGTAAATTCAAATTAAGGTAGAATCTTTGAGAAAGGGGAAATCCTCATAGTCTAAAATTGATGTGGTATTATTTATAATATTTGGATCATGATTATGTTCAGCTTCCAATTCATAGATAAATAAGGATATTCTTAATTACTCCCATAGATCAAACTTCTCTATTCCCCTAGGGAGAAAAAAGATGTATCGATATCTCTGAGATAACTTTTGGTGGGACAATATGAAAAAAGAAATCATTGATTATACATAAAAGTTCCTGGTTTACTAGAAAATTAAGGCTGAAAGATAAAATTGTAAGGGGTTGACGCAACCATTACCCATACCAACATGGAACTGATAAAACATCACCATGGAATTTGTCACCAAACTTCCAAAGACATCCAAAAGAAATAATTCTATATGGGTTATTGTGGATCATCTTATAAAGAAAGATCACCTTATCACAATTTGAGAGAACGTCTCATTGGATAAGCTTTCATGAATATATATCAGATAAGTGTAAAGGCTAAATGGAATACCTCTATAGATTGTATCCGATCAAGATTTTATATTCACCTCTATGTTCTAGAAAAGTATTCGGCATGCCCTAAACACTTAGATAAACTTTTGTACAACTTATCATCCTCAAACAAATGGTCAAACTAAATGGACTATTAAGTCACTGGAAGACTTATTGAGAGAATATTCAATGGGCGTCAAAGGAGGATGGGATTAACATTTGCCTCTGGATGAGTTCTTTTACGACAATAGTTTCCAATCAAGCATCCAAATTACACCATATGATGCCCTTTTTGGGAAAAGGTGTAGAACACAAGCATGATGGGATGAAGTCAATGAGAATAAGTTGCTAAGATCTGAAATGGTTGAAGAAATGGTGGAAAAGGTGAAAACCATTCAGTACCACATCAAGTCATCCCAAAGTAGACAAAATATCTATGTAGATAATTGTTTATGATACCTTGATTTTAAGGTTGGAGACATGGAATTCCTCCACATATCTATTTGGAAGAGGATGATGAGATTTGGGAAGAAAGGAAATTCGAGTCCCAGGTACATAGGCCCCTTAAAGATTCTTGATCGAGTTAGAGTTGTGGCCTATCGATTGGAACCTCCACCAGTCATGTCTCGAGTACATGATGTATTACATGTATACCTCTTTAGGAATTACATACCAAATCCCTCACATGTACTGGATCAAGAGGTGGTGCAACTGGAAGATGATATCTATTACAAGGAAAATCTAGTGAAGATCTTGGACTATAAAGGTAAAGTTCTACACAACAAGACTACTCACCTGATTAAAGTATTATGGTGGAACAATAAGTATGAAGAGGAAACATGGGAACTATAGGAATTGATGAAGGAGAGTTATCCTCACTTTTTTCCCCATATTATGTAAAATGAAATTTCATGGGAGAAATTTAATAAAGGGGGAAGAATGTAACGACCCTGAATTCTATTAATGGAAATTACCTTCTTATAATTATCTCATGTAGTATAAATCACATAAAATCACATATATAACACAATAAAAACTTTATAAATGAATAATGAATGAAATAAGAAGTTAATGAACCTATACCAATGAAATAGTAACTTGAAATTTGAAATAGTAATGTGGCACTTATGAATTGTAAACCAGACAATATGATAGTAACCTCACCCATGAAATTATAAATAAAATTTAAGCATCTTATAAATGGTAATATGATATAATTATATCACAGTATAAGTAAATAAATGTTTTAAAAAAATTTAATTAAGTGTTGGTATTTTTGTAAGTCAAAAATATTTAATTACAATTTTATAATTTAATGATTAAAAAGAAAATTTATTTTCATAAAATGTATTTATAAATTAATATTTTATTGTATTATGATTATAAGATAATTTTATGAGACCATAATTAATTTTTCAAGTGTTATAAAATCAGTTATAATTTTAAAATTGATATTTTCTAAGTAAATTATGATTTTAATTAAAAATTAAATTTCTCATAATTAAAAATTTATTTTCATAATATTGAGTTCATTTTTAAATTCTAAACATCATAAAATTTCAAGGGTTAATTTTTTGGACTTTTCTGAAATGATTGAATATTTGTGAATAGTAAAATAAGGTAATTTATGGTATATATACATTACAAGTTAAATACACTATTCACTGATTCATAGTTGATGTAAGAACCATAATATCGAACTAAAATTCATTATTTTAATATATTTATTGGTTTCTCTCAAACTATTCATAGTTTTGATCCAAAATAAAAAACTAATAAATAAAATAATGAGAAAACACCACTCTCATCCCCTATAAATACCACCCCTCACAACCTCTTCTCCTCACACCTTCCAATATTTGAGCCTTGTAAAAATTACTCCCAATACTCTTCCCAAGTCCCTCCCCATTTATAAGATCAATTGGTCTCATAAAATACCACAACATTTTCCCTAAGGAGGTTCTCAAGGAGGATAAATTCAAGAGGTAAATTCCTCTTTCTTTTCTTTTAATTTATTTACAAGTTATTTCCTTTTATTATTCTCCCCTCACCTCCACTCATCAAAATAGAATGATAACTCTAGTACCGCACACATACTTTAATTATATATTGTTAATGGAATATGCATCATTAAACTCCTTCCTCTTTATCTTTTATTCTAAAAATGAAACCATCGCTCGTGATGTGTTAATTTACGGGCATCATAGATGATGCACTTTCATTTTAATTTAAAACCTTCAAGTTTGTTTATAAAACCATTATAATGGTTGAAAAATATTTTTCGAATTTATGTTACATCCCTTTTTATGTTCTGTAACTAACATATACGTAATACTAAATGATAAAACAAAACGAGTTCATTGTGATCGAAAACAACCAAAATTAACCTAATCGATTATCATTAACTATTTATCTAATGATTCATCATTATTACATATATCCAATTGATTTATAATATAATTTAATATTTTTTAATTTAATTAAAAATATATAATTTCAATTTTGGATAACTATCCTCATTTTACATGAACTTCCATACTCATATATAATCAAACTGATCATGAAAACCAAGAAAATAAACACTCCACAACGATAAAATTAAACTATATAACTCATCAAAAAGTCCATAAATGAACTTAATAAAACTATAATGAATAAAATTAATATATAAAAGTTTTTTTTATTTTTTAATTAATTAATTTTAATTGATTATCCAGGATATTAAGGTTAATAAATCATTCAAACATAAGGTAAGGGGAATTCTCTATCCCAACCCTCTATCTTTGGGTTTTCTCTCTTTCACTATATTTTCAGTATGGATGTTCCTTTATTTTCTTGTAAATATCATTTCCCTTTCCTCTAATTTTTTTAGAATATACATGTTTCCAATCTTGTAGAGACCCAAACTTTCATTAATGGAAATCCCTCTTGATCTAATAAAATGTCTCTTTATGTAAAAATTTTATATAAAATGTCAACTTATTTGGTTTTATATTAAGAATCATGACCATTTATAATATAGCTATTGAACAGTGGTCACATGATTAGTATAAATATAATGATTTAAAAAATCCAATTTTCTCAGACAAAGGAAGTGATGGCCTCATCCAGTAGACGTGCCCCATACAAAGCCCATCTGCCAGAGCTCAGAAAGGAGGTGGCATCATTGGGCTTCACTCTTCACCAATCCCAAGCCGAGCTTGAATATTTTAAGATCGAGTGGGGCCGCCTACGAGAGAACTGGTAGTTGATTGATATTACCACCCGAACAATGTTATTCGAGCCACCCCAAGAGTCTGTCACCATCGCACACCTTATTCTTCGGTCTTATGCGGGTGTTATAAGGGGTTATGTAACAAGACCTTAGAACTATGGTTATGTACATTATTTTTGTATATAATAATGAATATACATTCATTTTATTATTGTTACCTTCTAAATAGTTTTTTAAATCACAAATAGTATTTTTACTTAATTTTCAACTAAGAAATCTATTTTGATGGATTAATGGATTTTTGAATTAAATAATATTTTAATAAAGTATTATTATTTCTATTAAATTATTTTTCATTAAACATAAATGATCTTATAATTTTATGAATGCAATCATAATTTATATTATGGTTTGAAATCCATTTTTTTACAAAACCCGTGAATTTTCGATAAATGTCGGTTTTTATTTTCAAAATGAAAATTAACATATTTAGAAAATTATTTAGATAAAATAAATATTATTTCTGGAATCAGGACGTCGAAATTATCCAATAGTGAATTTTTCATAATTTTCTGATACAGACAAATGTTTGGGTAAAAATTAAATACCATTTAAATATATAATGTGTTTTATGACATCATAATGACCCAATAGTGATGTAATAAAGTACTATAATCCTTATTTTCGTCCAATATATGTTTTACCATTAAAATAATGTGATTTTGTATTAGTTTTACTTATTCTACAAAGCATTAATGGACCCTTCAAAACGCATTAAACATCTTGCCTTTTTAAATTGTTTTCCTTGGGAGTGTGACTCACCTCCACATAAGCAACCCCATTATTTTAAGAAGTTCGTACATTGGCATTATAAAATATTGTTTTACAATTCCCTTTTACAAAAACCATGGGCAAAAACCATGGGATGGTTTGTGGTTAGGATTAGTTTAATGTGAGGTGTCCCAAACCTAAATAATAAAGAATTCCCTCACCTTTCCTATATAAACCATCCCAAGATCCCACTTCATCCTCACTCAAAGCCTTTGGAGTTCGTCCAACTTCTGCCCTCCTCTCACTAGAATCCTCCCAAGGTTCTTTAATCTCCCAAGAAGCCTCTCTCAAGCCTCTCTCAAGCCTTTGGAATCCACTTCCAAGTAAGGGTTTTTCTTCCTTTCTCATTTTTGTCCAATCTTTTTAATGTTGTTATGCCCTTTTAATTTCAATTATAAATGTTGGAGTATGCTTCCACACCTCCCTCGTACTACCATATTTATTTTATAATGATAGGAGACCCCCTTCTCTATCATTAAATGCCTCCCATGTACACCTGTTACTATGGCGAAATCCCGAAAGGAATTTCTCTCTCCTCATTTACATTCAAGCAATTATTTTGTATCATGAATATAAATTCCATTAAAATTGTTGGGACATGTATTTATATTACCCCCTTACTGTCCATTTCATGTAAATATGATGAAACATCCATTTCTCTCCCATCAATCATTTTTATGAATTCTTATGTCACGTAGTTACGCTGCCGAAATGCACTGATTTTCCAAGCCAATGTCATTGTGTAGTGAATACCGTGTACATTTCTCTATCAAGGGTATTCACGTTTATGAACATTTTCTTATTGATTATAAAGTTTCATATATGAATTATGAATTCCTTTATCATAGAATAAATGATGATGTTTTATGAATCCATGTTATATGATCCATGTGGCACACTTATGCATAAAATGAAATGTTTAAGAAGGGTGCACCCTTATAGTGTTCCAATGCATTGGGTAATGTATAGTGTCATGATATGTCATGTGCAATGGGTTTTTACTCATTCTAATTCAAGTGAAATGAGTTTTTACTCATGCTTCATGTGCAATGAGGATTTACTCATGCTCAATATGCAATGAGCCTTGGATCATGCTAATTCCATGTTAAGTTTTGTTGCCACATTTCCATGTTATGATTATCATGCTTTATCATGACTTTATGTTTATGATTCTATTGTGCTCTAATGATAAGCCTATATTCTAACATGTATTTTATTCCTCATGTTACTCCATGTTTATTCCCTTACTGGGCTTTATAGCTCACCCTTTTCTTATGCATGTCCTCAGGTTATCCCATGAAATGCTAAGTATTAGGGAATGTAGTGGTCATGTAATGGAAGTTTTCAATAAAGATGTTGTTTTTCATGTTTTAAGTTGTTATGTAATGATCCTAATCCCGAAAGACACTAGACCCCTTGATCTTCAATGTTCTATCAAATGAATTTTATGTAATAAATTATGTTTAATTGTGTAATAAAAAGATGGGTTGTATTAGTTGGTATCAGAGGATAGGTTTAGTAATTTTTTGTATTAGGATTAGAAAACCCTAGTAAATCCTTAGAGACAAGACTTTTTATAATAAAAACATCTCTAAGTTTTGGTGAGTATTGAGTAAGTGGTTTATCAAACAAATACATACCTTTTTGGATATGAGTAGGTAGAGGCAGCTCTAGCACAGATGTATCCTAGGGGTAAAACCCAAAAAACACTGCTTTGAGCTAGACTTGAACGGGAACTGGTGCACGACAATGGGTCTTGCTGCACTCTTGGTTATGACAATTCTAGGAGATATTCTTTAGTAAATTCATGACCTTAGTATGAACCGTTATTAAGGGACAAAAAAATTCCCTAAGAATATATGTTAGAAAGTAGATTATGGATAACATGGACTGAAGCTAATAGATTACTATGTTAAGGAAGTAAAATTTATTTATAAGTCATTAGTTTTGTCCTTGGATTACCCTTTATGTGTTACCCCTAACTTTCCTTTTATTCCATCCAATGGCCGGTAATAGGAGGACCCGAGCTAACAACTGATGTGAAGATCAATGTGATGACTGTACTAATGAGATTCCCAATCCAATGGGAGCAGGAATCACGAACTTTGTCACGATTCCCTCTTAGCTAACTTAATCTTCGAATAGAAACATGGGTCAAGAGGAACGTTCAACCCCCCCCCCCCCCAAGAAAGAACAAGTCGCTATCGAAAGCTTCATAAGACAAAGGCCTCCTACTTTTAATGGATCATTCGATCCCTCAATCGCTGAACAATGGATCAACTCCATTGAAAAGATCTTCCCTATCCTTCAATGTTCTGAAAAATAGAAGGTTATCCTAGATGCTAATCATATTGAGGGTGAATCTGATCAATGGTGGATGTTGATCAAAAATACGAAGCCTGGGGAGGATATCGAGGCGTTGGAATGGAAGGGTTTCTGGAAGATGTTTTTCGATAAATATTTTCCATGCACCCTCCAGCTTAAGATGGAACGGGACTTCCTTTCCCTCAAGAAAAAAATCGATTAATCTGTTGGAGAGTACCAGGAAAACTTCACAAGTCTTGCACGATACACTTCTGGCTTTGTTGTTACCCCCGAATGCAAGGTTGACCGCTTTATTGGTGGGATGAAACCTAGCCTGCGGAAAGCTCTAGCGATCCCTGACTTCGACAACTATGAGGAAATTTTTGGATGTATCCTCAAGGTAGAAATAGAGATCGGAGAATCTCAGGGGTATCATGGGGATAAGAAGAATAAGGTGGACTTCAATGCTGTTGGTTTGATGGATAAATCCAACGGTTCTAAGAAGATCCATCACCCCACTTTCCGAAGGTGCGGAAAGAAGCACCCCGGAAATTTCCCTAAAGGGGACGAGGAAATGCTTTAGGTGTGGAAGAGAAGGGAACCTAACTGTTAACTACTGACAAGAAAAACCCGCGGCTACAACAGAAGAGAGGAACCCTATGTTCGAACCTCAATGCAATGTTCATTGCTATAACTACAAAGAACCAGGGAATCTTTAAAATCAGTACCCTAAGCCAAGGGTTTTTTTGAGGCAACCAACAACCTCCAAGGTAGCAAGGGTGAGCTTTTACCATCACTACAGCCGAGGTGAACCCCGAAAATGATGTGGTGACAAGTACGCTAGTTATTCATTCAAGAATAGATAACTTACTTTTTTATTCAGGTTCTACGCATTATTTTATATCTCGAAAGTTTAGTAGAACAATCCCAACACCACCACAAATCATGGAAGTGAAGATGTCGGTGAGTACGACAAATGGGGAAATCATTTCATCCCATGAATATAACTCCTCCTCTGTCATAATCTGTGGATGGAACTTCCCAAAGAACCTCTTCATACTCCTTCTGGTGGAATTTTATGCAATTCTTGACATGGATTGGCTTTCCTTATATAGAGCCAACATAAATTCCCATGAGAGGGAAATCACTCTCCATATGGAGAATTGAACCCTGATTCTTTACAAGTGAAAGGAAGAAGATTAATATTATTTTGCTCCATCATCTAAAGCATGGATATTACTGCCATATGAGCACGCGTATTTGGCTCAGATGATTGAGTCTAAGGAGGCAACCATCCTAGAGGACATGCCTATTGTGAGGAAATTTTCTGAAGTGTTTCCCAAGGAATTGCATGGTCTTCCTCCTAGAAGAGACATTGAATTCTCAATTGATCTTATACCTGGGGTGTTTCCAATATCCAAGACTCCATATAGAATGGCTGTTGTAGAGCTTGAGGAGCTGAAGAAACAACTACAGGAGAATCTGGATAAAGGGTTTATATGCCCAAGTGCTTCACCATGGGGTGTACCAGTCCTCTTTGTCAAGAAGAAAGATGGGTCAATGTGCCTCTACATTGATTATCGTGAGATTAACAAAATCATGATAAAGAACAAGTATCCTCTCCCACAAATTGATGAATTGTTTGATCAGCTGTGTGGAGCACAATACTTCTCCAAGGTGGATTTGTGGTCGGTATATTATCAAGTAAGGGTGAAGAAGGAAGATATCCCAAAGACAACATTTTGTACAAGATACGAGCACTATGAATTCATAGTAATTCCTTTTGGACTCACTAATGCTCCATAAATCTTAATGGACTTGATGAATATAGTCTTTAGAGATTACCTCGACAAATTTGTGGTAGTCTTTATAGATGATATTTTGATATACTCCAAAACTAGGGAGGATCATGAGGAGCATTTAAGAACTGTACTAGAGACCTTGCGGAAAGAGAATCTCTATGAAAAGTATAGTAGGTGTGAGTTCAAGTTGAAGGAAGTCCCATTCATGGGCCATATCATCCCAAGCAATGGGATATCTATGGATCCCTCCAAAAAAGATACAATTGAGGGATCGCCGAGGCCAACATCAGTAACAGATATCCATAGATTCTTGGGGTTATATGGATATTATCGACGATTTGTCATAAATTTCTCATGATTGTACAACCCTCTTACCATGATAACTTGGAAGGGAGTAAAGTTTTCTTGGATTTATGAATGTGAAGAAAGCTTCAAGGAGTTGAAAAGGAGGCTTATCACTGTGCATGTGCTCACATTACCCACAAGTGGAGAACTTTTTGTGGTATTTAGTGATGCTTTGAGGAAGGACCTGGGATGTGTGTTGATATAAAATGAAAAATTCATTGCCTATGCTTCAAGTAAATTGAAAGTTCATGAACAAAACTATCCAAAACATGACCTCAAGTTGGCTGCAGTGATCTTCTCTTTGAAAATTTAGTAGAATTATCTATTTGGGGAGAAGTGTGAAATATATACGGACCAAAAAAGCCTCAAGTATATATTCACACAAAGAATATGTGTTCCATCAAGTCTGGAAGCTATCAGAAAAGTTAAATCCTTGGAGTTTAATGTTAATGAAGAAGGAATTGTGATATTTGGGAAAAGACTATGTGTTCCATCAAGTCTGGAGCTGAAGACGGAACTTTTTGTTGATGAACATAGTTCGAACTTCTCTATTCACCCAGGAAACACAAAGATGTATCGAGATCTCTGAGAGCATTATTGGTGTGATAATATGAAGAAGGAGATCATTTAATATACATAAAAGTATCTGGTGTGTCAGCAAGTAAAGGCAGAGAGGCAGAAGTCTAATGGGATGATGCAACCATTGCCCATACCAGAATGGAAATGGGATAACATCACCATGGACTTTGTCACCAGACTTCAGAAGACATCCAAAGGCAACAATGAAATATGGGTTGTTGTGGACCGTCTTACAAAGGCTACACACTTCGTTGATAGTTGGGAGGATTTCTCATTAGATCAAATGGCAAAGATATAAATCAGGGAAGTGTTAAGGATTCATGAAGTATCACTATCTATTGTGTCCAATCAAGATCCAAGATTCACCTCTAAGTTTTGGAAGTGTATTCAACATGCTCTGAATACTGAACTGAACTTCAGTACGTCCTATCATCCTCAAACTAATGGCCAATCTGAGAAGAATATTCAAACATTTGAGGACATCTTGAGAGCGTGCTCAATGGACTTTAAAAAAGGATGGGATCAACATCTTTCTCTAGTTGAGTTCTCTTATAATAACAATTTCCACTTGAGCATCCCAATGACACCATATGAAGCCCTTTATGGGAAAAGGTGCATAACACTGGCATGTTGGGATGAGGTCGATGAGCGTAAGATGCTTGGACCAGAAATGGTCGAATAAATGGTGGAGAAGGTGAAAACCATTCAGCAGCATATCATGGCAGCCCAGAGTCTACAGAAGAGCTATGCAGATAACTATCGATGAGACCTTGAGTTTAAAGTTGGATACATGGTATTTCTTCACTTATCTCCATGGAAGAAGGTCATGAGGTTTGGAAAGAAAGGGAAGTTAAGTCCAAGGTACATCGGCCCCTTTGATATTCTTGATCGTGTCGGGTCTGTGGCCTATCGACTAGCACTTCCACCTACCATGGCCAAATTACATGATCTCATTCGTGTATCCCTCTTAAGGATGTACATACCAGACCCTTCACATGTACTCTCTTCAAAGGTGGTATAGTTAGAGTATGATCTTTCTTATGAGGAGCAACCAGTGAAGAAAATTATGAAGCAGAGTTACCCACATCTATTTTAGCGTGGGAAAAGAAAATTTCGAGGGTGAAATTTTTTAAGGGGGGAAGATTGTAGCGACCCAAACTTTCATTAATGGAAATTCCTCTTTATATTATTAAATGTATATTTATGTAAAATTTTCATTAAAATGTCAACTTCTTTGGTTTTATGTTAAGAATTGTGACCGTGTCACGACCCACTCCCACCAAAGATGCCCCTCCTGAGCTGGCAATGGTGAAAGGGAGATAATGAACCCCGAGTCCCGCCTCCAGTAGGCCCCGGGGTGGCGACTAGCACCAAGGGTATGAGTTTTCACAAATATGGGAGGCATTACCCTTTTTATTATTTATGATCGGGAAATAGGACAAGTCAACCACCAAAAGGAAAAGCACAAGTGTATAGAAATAAACCCAAACCAAACCCACATGCATGTTTAAATAGTTCTGAAACAAGGTACAAGTAAAAGAAATCTCAAAAGTATAATACCAAAAGAAACAAGTGTACAACAACAGTAACAACTCCAACTTTCTGACTAGTAGGGTCTCGCACGGCCCTGGTTGTCCTCCTAGAAACCTGAAAGTAAACGTAGGGTGAGCATACAAGTATACTCAGTAGGGAAACCTAAAGCTCTCATGCACAAGTGGGGAGACATCCTAATGTCCCGTGAGAATAACAGAAGAAACCTAGCAAGGAATTCTATCCACCCAACCCCACCAGCCACACTCACCAAAAACACAATCACAACAGGTAGTAGTATATAAGAAAAAGAGTATTGGGTACCATGCACCATTTCCCATTAGTTAGCTAGTCTTCCTAATGGAGAACGTCCTGACGCTGCCACACTCTCCCCACCCACACACACCTGGGCCTCAAAAACCACACATCCCGCCCGCACACACCTGGGCCTCACAACCACACATCCCGCCCGCACACACATGGGCCTCACAACCATGTATCCCGCCCGCACACACCTGGGCCTCATCCTGGAGATTCTTGGGAAATAGTAAATCCTTCCCTAAGAGTCTTGGGCTAAAACCACCCCAATTGAAACCTACCTGAAGGGTCTTTGGTGTAAGGTTGCCTCAAGCCATCACAGCCTAGGGAAGAAGGAGCAGGAATGAGCTAGTAACTAAAGGGAAAACACCCTCTCCCATGAAATGGGAGTGTTCGGCACTAGGTTCTCAACATGGGTGGGGTGTGATAAAACACAAATATATATATATATACCAAACACTCATCCCAACCTATGGATTATAATCAGAGAACTGAGCACGTGCCTCGGCACTGCTACTACGAATCATGCATACCACAAACAACCGCAACCCCATTTAGGTTTTCACGTTTCAGCAGAATTAGTTTATTAGTTCCTTAACTACTGGGAAACTATCCACAACCATCCACATCAATTGTTCGTAAAGAAAATCCCTTCCATCCACAAATCATGTTAGTAAAGCACAAAAAATTCCTTCTTATTAGCCAATCGACCCCATTGATTATTAACCCCGTTCCATTACCATGCCCCACCATTCATTAACTCTTCCACATTTTATTTATTATCCACAACCCATAGTTCGTTCACATTCAAACTCATCCCTGCAACCCCGCTGCCAACTGCCATAACCACAACCGCACCGTACATCATCATCCCTTGATACCATTTATCACAACCCCGCTGCCCACCAGATCCAAAACAACCCACAAAACAAGGTTTGTTCCACATCATCGCCCCTTTAACATCATTTACCATAGCCCTGTTGCCCGTTATATTCATAACAACCAAGGATTCACCCCCCCCCCCTTCACACACCATGTAACCAAGCCAAAACCCACATGTTCATTATTCCATTTTGTTTAACCGGGGTGATCACACAAGGGTTCCATATTTTAATCACCCAACTTTACGTGATTAATAATTTTCCACATTCCACAAAGTTTCCACCCACAAAACGGTCTATAAAGATAGGGAAACATTTAATTTCTCAAGAAAAGGCCCCCAACGACCGTTATTTTTAGTATCCATGTGCCTATTCAATTCACAACATAATATCACAAGATAAGATAACCATAACAACTCCCCCATCCCCGTTCTTTAACCAGTTATTATCTTTATTTAAAGGTTCAACTGCTTCTCATGAAAACAAAAGGATATCCACCCCGCATGTTGCACAAATTAGAGAGACGAAGGTAAGATCCCTACCTCAACAGGTTCTGATCACAACACTCCCCCGGATCAACCTTAGAAGACGTCCGTCGGCATCTGTCACCTTTGTCGAGTCCCGTCAAAACCTCCTCGGGTGGAAGTTGGAAAGGAAATGCCGAAGTAAAGACAACGGATCCAAGATTAGAAGCTCCGCCTTGTCGTTACGATCCCGTGTCCGCTAACAGATCGTAAATCGGAGCTCGGACGAAGAAGTTATGGAAGAAAACGAGCCTTAGAGTCTCTTGGGAGAGCTCTGCTCAGAGGATTGGGGAGGAGAGGGGTGAGTTGAAAAGGAGGACGGGACCCCTCCTTTTATAGGTGAGAAAAGAAAAAGTACACGATGTGTACTTTATGGTACACAGCGTGTATTAGGCCGTTTCACACGGTCACCACGCGGCTTCCAACACGGCCTTCTACGCGGAACGTGGCCGTTGAATGGTCAACACACAACTTGAAGGTAACGCATACCCGGGGAGGGACTACACGATGTGTAGTATTGGATACATGGTGTGTACCCATTTATTTCACATGGCAAGGACACGACTCCAACACGGCACACGACCGTTGACTGATCAACACACGGTTACACGTATGCGGGGAGAGACTACACGATGTGTAGTTTGGGGTACATGGTGTGCACCCATTTATTTCACATGCCAAGGACACGGCCTTCAACACGGGGTATACCCAGCAAGGGGGTACATGGCGTGTACTCAAACTACATGGCGTGTAGTTTCAAAATTCTGGAAAGTGTGGGAAAAATCCATTTTACCCTCCAGAACACTTCGTGGCCTTCTTTTTGACAAAGGAATGGGCCGGAGAGGTCCGGGCCATTACATCAGATACCTCTTAAAACATTCTCATCCTAGAAAATTCAAAAACCAACCTAGAGGAAACCCAAAAAGATACCTCTTAGGGTTATCACTATAATAGGAACCTAGCCAACAACCCTAATCATATGTGTTAGGAATTTCTTCTCCTATGTCGAGATATTATCCGCTTTAAGCGGCACTGAATCGCCTGCACGGGTTTAATCGCATCCTTATTAATGTATCTCGATTAAGAATTGGGTCTTCCCACCTTAATACATTAGGATTTTTTAACTTGAACTACCCCCAACACCACACAACCAACACACTGCCCGAACATGTGTCTTGGGGAAATTCCTTCTCCTATGTCGAGATATTATCCGCTTTAGGCGGCACTGACTTTCCCGCATGGGTTCAATCGCATCCACATTAATACGTCTCGATTAAGGATCAGGTTTTCCCCTTTTTCCCACACATCCGAACATACTACACACTTCAAGAGAACAAGGAAACAAAAGGTCTCACAACCGACAAGCCAAGCATTCCATATATCAAAGGTACAAAGTATAACATCAACACAAATCTCAGAAGAGAAAAAGGACAAACAAAAGTCAAAACAACTCCGAGTACTGAGCGTGCATATGGGCCTCCTGCTCCAAAGTGCTCTCCTCAAGGCCGCCATGCCTCCATAACACACGAACCAAGGCAATGGTTCGTCCATGGAGCACCTTCTCTTTATGATCCTCGATTCTGACTGGTCGTTCCTCGAAGGTCGTGTCGTCTCCCATATCTAGCTCTCCCCATTCAATAACTTGAGAGTCATCGTGTAAGTACTGACGATGCTAGGAGATGTGGAAGACGTCATGAACCTTCTCTAACTGAGGTGGCAGGGCCAGCCGATATGCCACCTCGCCGACTCGCCTCAGCACCTCGAAAGGTCCGATGAACCTAGGTGAGAGTTTACTCCCCTTCCCAAACCTCTGCTTCCCCCGTCAAGGGAAAACCTTCAAAAACACATGGTATCCCACCTAGAACTCCAAAGGCCTCATTCGACGATCAACATAAGACTTCTGTCGGTCCTGAGCCGCTTTCATCCTCTCACGCACAAGCTGAACCTTCTCTGTGGTGCTCTGTACTACCTCTGGCCCAAGAGAACCTGTCTCACCAACCTCTACCCAGAAAATGGGTGAACGACATGTTCTTCCATAAATATCCTGAAACAGTGTCATTCCAATAGTAGAGTGGAATCTTTTGTTGTAGGGAAACTCTACTAAAGGAAATTGTCGTACCCATGATCCTCTGAAATCCCACACATGCTCGTAGCATGTCCTCCAACATATGAATAGTCCACTCTGTCTGTCCATCGGTATGGGGGTGGAAAGCAGTGTTAAGGCGTAGCTGGGTGCCAAAATCATATTGTAACCCCCTCCAAACTCGTGAGGTAAACCGAGTATCCCGATCTGAGACGATAGTCTTTGGAACTCCATGCAAACGCACCACCTCGTCTACGTACCTCTGTGCTAAGGTACTCACCGGGCCCGACTCCTTAATTGCTAAGAAGTGAGATGATTTCGTCAGTCGATCCACCACTACTCAGATAGCATCATAACCACCTGATCTCTGGGCAGTCTTGTGACGAAATCCATTGATATGTCATCCCACTTCCACTCTGGGACATCTACTGGGAACATGGTGTTCAGCCTTCACTTGCTGACACACTAGGCATTTAGCCACAAACTCTGCCACTACCCGTTTCACCCCAGGCCACCATAAATTTTCCCTCAGGCCTCGGTACATTTTGGAAACTCCTGGATGTACCTCCAAGGCTGAGCTATGAGACTCACGGAGAACTCCCTCACGCATCACCTCCGGAACAAACAACCTTCCATGAAAAAGCATCTGATGTCGGCTATCCTCTGATCATCCTTCTGGAGCGTTTCCCTAATTGACACGATCCCGCATTACTTCCACCTCGGAGTCCCACCACTGAGACTCTCCCACCAATTGCAATGAGGAGGACTACACCGTCATCTAAAACAAACAGCCTCTAACACCTTCTACCCTTGCATCCAAGTGCAAGGCAGCCAACTCTCCCATCGCCTTCCAAGCATCAGTGGATTCTCGAACCACTTCTTGATGCGACTTACTGCTCAGGGCATCAGCCACAACGTTTCCCTTACCTTCAATGTAAGATATCTCAAAGTCATAGTTTTGGAGAAACTCGACCCATCTCTGCTGCCAAAGGTTCAGGTCACGCTGGGAGAAGATATAACGCAGGCTCTTGTGATCTGAGAAGACCACAAAGCGCTCCCCAAGGAGGTAATGTCGCCACAACTTTAGTACAAACACTACTACTGCAATCTCTAGGTCATGGGTGGAATAGTTATGCTCGTGAGGACGTAACTGCCTAGACCCATAACAGATCACTCCCTTCTTCTGCATCAACACGCACCCCAGACCAAGGCAAGAAGCATCACAAAACACCTCATACAACAACCCTTCCTCGAGAAACCTGAGTACGGGAGCACTGACCAACTTCTCTTTCAGGTAGTCGAAAGCCTTCTGGCACTACTCACTCCATAGGAAGACCTAGTTCTTCCTAGTCAAAGCTGTCAATGGAGCAGCAACTCGAGAGAAGTCCGAAACGAATCTCTGATAGTAACATGCTAACCCTAGGAAACTACAAACTTCTTCCATGCTCTTGGGTGTTTCCCAAGAAAAAACTACCTCCACCTTCGACGGGTCCACTGACACTCCATGCTGAGACACTACGTGCCCAAGGAAGTGTACTTCTTGTGTTAAGAACTTACACTTCGACAATTTCCCGTAAATATGGTGGTGTCGAAGGACATCAAAGACTGCCCTGAGATGCTCAACGTGCTCTTTCTCTGATCTTGAGTAGATCAGGATGTCATCGATAAACACCATGATGAACCAGTCCAGAAACTCTCGGAAGAAAAAGTTCATAAGTCCCATGAACACGGCCAGTGCATTCGTAACTCCAAACGGCATCACTACAAACTCTAAGTGCCCATAGCTGCACCTGAAATCCATCTTTGAGATGTCATTGTCCTTTACCCTCAGCTGACTGACTGCTAGGGGAACCCAGTACTCCCTCGGAGCACGAATCAAGGTAAAAGCGATCCCTAGCACCTCAAGCCACCCCTCCATCTCCGTATCCGAAATACTACCCTCGTACTTCTTGAGGGTTTGCCGCTGGAAAGAACGGAGAGTCTTCTGCCACTGGCTATCTTCCTCCTCTCAGTCAATCCTCAACTGATCGACCGCCTGAATATTCTAGGCCTCGGCCGTCTAAGCCACCTGGGGATGACGTTCAGGTGCCATAGCTGTATGGTAAACAGAGATCACCTAAGCCCAAGTAGTAAGGAAATTTCTCAGGGTTTCATTTTATCATTTTATTTCAATTTATTTCCCATAACACCCAAATCAAGTAAAGCACAATTATGATGATGCATGTACCTTCCGTAGGTTCTCTACCCTACAATCAATGTAGTCTCACTTGGCTGTTCGGTAGGCTCAGAGTCCTTACATCGGATCACGGGGGGGCCTAAAATCCCGTGTCCTAGCCGGTCTTCCCTGGACTATGTCACGCACCAAGATTAACTAACATTGTTGCCCTAACATCCCATGCAATCCTCATTGTGCCTAACTCCAAACTCCATACTATCCCTCAACCATCACCTTTTATACCATTCTGTCACGACCCCCTCCCACCAAAGATGCCCCTCCTGAGCTGGCAATGGTGAAAGGAAATAGGACAAGTCAACCACCAAAAGGAAAAGAACAAGTTTATAGAAATAAACACAAACCAAACACACATGCATGTTTAAATATTTCTGAAACAAGGTACAAGTAAAAGAAAGCTCAAAAGTACAATACCAAAATACACAAGTGTACATCAACAACAACAACTCCAATTGTCCGAATAGTAGGGTCCTGCATGGCCCCGGTAGTCCTCCTGGAAACCTGAAAGTAAACGTAGGGTGAGCATACAAGTATACTCAGTAGGGAAACCTAAAGCTCTTGTGAACAAGTGGGGAGACATCCAATTGTCTTGTGAGAACAACAGAAGAAACCTAGCAAGGAATTCTATCCACCAAACCTCACCAGCCATACTCACCAAAAACACAATTACAATAGGTAGTAGTATATAAGAACAAGAGTATTGGGTACCCCGCACCATTTCCCATTAGTTAGCTGCTCTTCATAATGGAGAACGTCCTGATGCTGCCACACTCTCCCCGCCCGCACACACCTGGGCCTCACAAACCACACATCCCGCCTGCACACACCTGGGCCTCACAACCACACATCCCGACCGCACACACCTAGGCCTCACAACCACATATCCCGCCCACACACACTTGGGCCTCATCACGAAGATTCTTGGGAAACATTAAATCCTTCCCGAAGAGTCTTGGTCTAAAACCACCCCAATCGAAACCTACCTGAAGGGTCTTAGGTGTAAGTTCGCCTCAAGCCATCACAGCCTATGGAAGAAGGAGCAGGAAGGAGCTAGTAACTAAGGGGAGAACACCCTCTCCCATGAAATGGGAGTGTTCGGCACTAAGTGCTCAACATGGGTGGGGTGCGATAAAACAAAAAGATGCAGATATATATATATATATACCAAACACTCAGCCCAACCTATGGCTTCTAATCAGAGAACTGAGCACGTGCCTCGGCACTACTACTACGAAGCATGCATACCACAAACAACCCCAACCGCATTTAGGTTTTCACGTTTCAGCAGAATTAGTTTATTAGTTCCTTAACTACTGAGCAACTATCCACAACCATCCACATCAATTGTTCGTAAAGCATATCCCTGCCATCCACAAATCAAGTTAGGAAAGCACAACAAATTCCTTCTTATTAGCCAACCAACCCCATTGATTATTAACCTCCTTCCATTACCATGCCCCATCATTCATTAACTCTTCCACATTTTATTTATTATTCACAACACATAGTTTGTTCACATTCAAACCCATTCCTGCAACCCAGCTGCCAACTGCCATAACCACAACCGCACCGTACATCATCATCCCTTGATACCATTTATCGCAACCCCACTGCCCACCCGATCCACAACAACCCACAAAACAAGGTTCGTGCCACATCATCACCCCTTAAACATCATTTACTGCAGCCCTGCTACCCGTTATATTCGTAACAACCCAGGATTCACCCCCCCCCCCCTTCACACACCACGTAACCAAGCCAAAACCCACATGTTCATTATTCCATTTTGTTTAACCGAGGTGATCACACAAGGGTTCCAGATTTTAATCAGCCAACTTTACGTGATTAATCATTTTCCACATTCCACAAAGTTTCCACCCACAATATGGTCTAGAAAGATAGGGAAACATTTAATTGCGCAAGCAAAGGCCCCCAACTACCGTGATTTTCGGTAGACAAATGCCTATTCAATTCACAACATAATATCACAGGATAAGATAAACATAACAACTCCCCCATCCTCGTTCTTTAACCAGTTATTATCTTTATTTAAAGGTTCAACTGCTTCTCATGAAAACAAAAGGATACCCACCCCGCATGCTACACAAATTAGAGAGACGAAGGTAAGATCCCTACCTCAATAGGTTCTGATCACACCGCTCCCCCGGATCAACCTTAGAAGACGTCTGTCGGCGTCCGTCACCTCTGTCGAGTCCCAGAAAAACCTCCTCATGTGGAATTTGGAAAGGATAGGCTGAAGTAAAGACAATGGATCCAAGCTCAAAAGTTCTGCCTTGTTGTTACGATCCCATGGCCGCTGACGGATCATAAATCGGAGCTCGGACGAAGAAGTTATGGAACAAAAGGAGTCTTCGAGTGTCTTGGGAGAGCTCTGCTCAGAGGAATGGGGAGGAGAGGGGTGATTTGAAAAGGAGGAGGGGACCCCTCATTTTATAGGCAAGAAAAGAAAACGTACACAGCGTGTACTTTATGGTACATGGAATGTACTCGGCCGTTTCACACAGTCACCACGCGGCTTCCAACACGGCCTTCAACGCGGAACGCGGCCGTTGACTGGTCAACACATGACTTTAAGGTAACGCATATGCGGGGAGGGACTACACGACGTGTAGTATTGGATACATGGCGTGTACCCATTTATTTCACACGACAAGGACACGACTCCAACACGGCACACAGCCATTGACTGGTCAACACATGGTTACGCGTACACGGGGAGAGAGTACACGGTGTGTAGTTTGGGGTACACAGCGTGCACCCATTTATTTCACATGGCAAGGAAACAGCCTTAAACACGGGGTATACCCGGCAAGGGGGTACACGACGTGTACTCAAACTACATGGCGTGTAGTTTCAAAATTCTGGAAAGTGTGGGAAAAGTCCATTTTACCCTCCAGAACACTTCGTGGCCTTCTTTTTGACAAAGGAATGGGCCGGAGAGGTCCGGGGCATTACAGACCGTTGCTAATATAGTCGTTGAATGGTGGTCACAGGATTAGTATAAATATAAGGCTTTAACAAATCCAATTTACTCAGACAAAGGAAGCGATGCACTCATCCAGTAGACGTGCCCCATATGAAGCCCATTTGTCAGAGCTCAGAAAGGAGGTGGCGTCATTGGGATTTTCTCTTAATCAAGCCCAAGCCGAGCTTGAATATGTTAAGCTTGAGTGGGACCACCTATGAGAGAAATGAAAGTTGGTAGAGATTACCACTCAAGCAATGTTATCCGAGCCACCCCAAGAGTCTTTCACCATCGCACACCTTACTCTTCGATCTTATGCGGGTGTTATAAGGGGTTTTGTAACAAGACCTTAGCACTATGGTTATGTACATTATTTTTTTATATAATAATGAATATACTTTCATTTTATTATTGTTACCTTGTACATAGTTTTTAAAGCACAAATAGTATTTTTAGTTAATGTTCAACTAAGAAATCTATTTTGATGAATTAATGGGTTTTTGAATTAAATAATATTTCAAAAAAATATTATTATTTCTATTAAATTAATTTTTATTAAATATAAATGAATGTATCATTTTATGAATGTAATCGTAATTTTTATTAAGGTTTGAAATCCATTTTTGTGAAAACCTGTGAATTTTTTATAAATGTCGGTTTTTATTTTTAAAGTAAAAATTAACATATTTAGAAAACTATTTAGATAAAATAAATATTATTTTGGGAATCAGGACGTTGAAATTATCCAATGGTGAATTTTTCATAATTTTCTGTGACAGTCAAATTTTTGGGAAAAAATTAAATACTGTTTAAATATATAATGTGTTTTATGACATCATAATGACCCAATAGTGTTGTAATAAAATACTATAAGCTTTATGTTCGGCCAATATATGTTTTACCGTTAAAATAATGTGATTTTGGGTTTGTTTGACTTATTTTACAAAGCATTAATGGACCCTTCAAGACTTATTAAACATATTTTCTTTTTAAATTGTTTTTCTTGGGAGTGTTAATCACCTCCACATAAGCAACCCCATTATTTTAAAAAGTTTGTAATTTGGCCTTATAAAATATTTTTTTCCACTTCCCTTTTTCAAAAACCATGGGAAAAAACTTTGGGCTGGTTTGTGGTTTGGATTAGTTTAATGTGAGGTGTCCCAAACCTAAATAATGAAGAATTCCATCATAATTCCCTCTTTATGTTTGAATGATGGGAGACCCATTTCTCTCTCATTAAATTCCTCCCATGTACACCTGTTACTATGCCGAAATTCTGAAAGGAATTTCTCTCTCCTCATTTACATTCAAGAAATTCTTTTGTATCATGAATCTAAATTCCCTTACAATTGTTGGGACATTTATTTATATGACCCCCTTATTGTCCATTTCATGTACATATAATTAAACACCCCTTTCTCTCTCATCAACCATTTTTATGAATTCTTACGTCACACCATTTTGCTACTGAAATTGCACCGATTTTCCAATCCATTGTCACTGTGTAGTGAATACCATGCCCATTTCTCTATCAAGGGTATTCACCTTTATGCACATTTACTTATAGATTATAAAGTTTCATATATGAATTCCACATTCCTTTATCATGGAATAAATGATGATGTTTTATGAATCCATGTTATATGATCCATGTGGCACTCTTATGCATGAAATGAAATGTTTAAGAAGGGTGCGCCCTTATAGCTCTCCAATGCATTGGGTAAAGTATAATATCATGATACGTCACATGCAAAGGGTGTTTACTCATGATAATTCGAGTGCAACGAGGTCTTACTCGTGCTTTATGTGCAATGAGGATTTACTCATGCTCTATGTGCAATGAGCCTTGGCCCATGCTAATTCCATGTTAAGTGTTGTTGCCACATTTCCATGTTATGATTATCATGCTTTATCATGCCTTTATGTTTATGCTTCTATTGTGCTCTAATGATATTCCTATTGTCTAATATGTATTGTATTCCTCATGTTAATCCATGTTTATTCCCTTACTGGGCTTTATATCTCACCATTTTCTTATGCATGTCCTCAGGTTATCCCATGCAATGCTAAGTACGAGGGAATGTAGTGGTCATTTAAAGGAATTTTTCAATAAAGATGTTGTTTTTAATGTTTTAAGATGTTATTTAATGATCCTAAGCCCCAAATAACCTAGAACTCTAAATCTTCTATGTTGTATCAAATGAATTTTATGTAATAAATTATGTTTAATTGTGTAATAAAAAGCAGGGTTTTCATAAATCTGGTTTTATAACAAATGAAAATATTTTCCAAAAGAACTCTTCTTTATAAAAAAACATATCTTTTACTTTTCATGAGATTGATTTTTCTTCAATATAGATTGATACCAATCATATTTTTTCCTTTTTATCTTCTTAAATCCAATTTATATAAATTTAGGCTTTATCAAATGAAACATATTCCTTTTTATGGTTTATTTTATATCTAATATTGATATACATTCTATGTGGCATGCATGATTATGTAAATGTTATTAGGTGACGGGTGCACTTGGAATTATATAGCACGAGTAAATGTTATGATGTAACGGGTGCACCCTAAATTTTATAGTGCTCTAATGAATTGGGTAATATGATGAATCTAATGAAATAAAGTGAAATATGTGTGAACATGGTGCTATCTTTGTTAACAACTATTGGTGGTTTTGACTACTAAGACACAATGTTTTATTTTTATGCATTGTCCAATTACACTAATTTATCTAATGTTTCCTATCATTATTATGATTATGGTCCATTTTATATATAATTATGATGATGAATATGATCACCCAAGTTTCATGTTTCTTATTCACCCTCTTATTAGTCTTTTAGCTCACCCATTTTTGATGTATATCCTTAGGTGAATACTTATACTAAGGAGAACATGAGGTCTAATAAGAAGTTAGAAAAAGAAGGAATTAAATAAATTTTTATGTTTTATTATGTGAAAGTTATGTATGATTCTAATTTTCCTAAGACACTAAACCTTTTGGTCCTAGTTTTGTAATTCTATTATGTTGTTTATCTTTAAAATGATGTAATAACTATGTAATAAATTAGGGTCAATATATTTACTCCAACCATCAGGATTAAATCTATTTAAATTATACTTGTCATATATATTATGATATTAAGAATAAAATTTCAGGGTCACCTCTAATGGATGTAAGTTTATGGTTCATATGACCTGACCATAAAGGTTTCTCACATTAAATAATTCTAATACAGAGTGTAAGTCTTAAGAATCCATTAAAGGGGTGAAACAAGTATAAGTACCATAGTATATTTGTTTGGATATAATTATTGTCACGTTTCTATAAAAGGTTAGTGGGAGTAATATAGTTTTCCAAGACAGTTATGTTTGGAAACATATAGAAAACAAGTGATTAGTCTTATAGAAATATAAGAATAAATAATTTCTCCAAAGATGAATTAGGTAATAACCAAATTACTAGGGAATTATATCTACTTGTATAGATCAAGTGGTTTCTTAATCCATGACATAGTACTTGGTTGAAATGGTATTGAAAATTAAAAGATGGAATAATTTACTCGAAATGTTTCAGTGTCACATGGGATCCTTGTGATGTATAGATAGTATATTCATAAGAGTAATTTAGAAATATATCTCAAATTCCATGATATATATACAAGTTTAATCTTGCTTATTCATGAGGAATAAAATGAAAATATCAATCAATACTAAGATAACTAAACAGGCTAGTATTCAGAACTATCCTACATTGATTTAAAAAGAAAAACTAAATGAGTTTATAGAAATTAGAGAAATGGAAATACTAGTTTTTAGGGGATATAAAATTGGTATTATTTATATTAGTTTAATTAGGAATCATAGTAATGATAAAGTAATATACAAGGGTAAATATTATTTCATCTAGTAGTTGTCTTATCTACATTTGGAAAAGTACAATTCTATTTCTAATGCAGCTTAAGAAACTATTTTAGTAATGATTTGTTCCATATTTTAGAGTTATACCAAGATAGTGAAATTCAATCATATCATGATGAATTTTAACTATGGTATTATCCAAGGTTTCATGGATGAAATAGGTCTTATACTCAATAATATTGTCTCTTGATGTATTTTCTAATATAAATGAGGTTTTATTAAGTAGATCGGACATAGGTAGCATGGTATAATTAGCAACAATAACCAGGTCTCAGTAAAACATGTTTATCATGAGATGCCAACTAGTTGATTTATTATAAGTTGGATTTAGTGTAAGTGGGATTTTTTTTGATCTGGTTCTCTAGAACCAACTACTATGTACATTCCATTACCATAATATTCATACTCTTGAATATTTATCAATTAATTATCACATGATGATCATTATTTTTCATGAAATTTATGTGAAAATGTCCCTGGGTACTTGTTGTGCTAAAAGGTCATAGAATTTCTCCGATATGATGAGAACCTAGAAGTGCTATGAAAGTATTCTTAAATATATGCTATATATCTAAATGAAATCATTTTATGGGGTTTGAATGATACAAGATCTCATGGGTAGTGACTTATCGGACATTGAGTCACTTTCACATGGTTAACAACCTTAGTAATCTTTACAGAAAGAGATTATGAAAACATAAACCATCATTAGGAAATCTATATTTATATGTGTCATTAGATGTTCCTATATATATATGTGTGTAATGATACTTATAATTTAAGATTATTATTAATCCATATTATGAGTTATGCACTTTGATGTATTGATGAAAATTGTGACAACATATTCTCTTTGTGAGGTAGGATACATTGGGTGTGTGTGAGTATAATTGATTAATGAATAATACAAGAAAGGAATTGTCCCTTTTTTCTTTAATGTAAGTTGATATATAAATCCCTTTACTGTAAATGGAACTATATTATTAAGATCATGACTATGGAATTTTTTTCATATTCATTTCTGGAAAGTCAAAGAAAGAGACATCGAGTACATAGGTTGATGGCACCAGCATTCAACCTACTTGATTAGATATGTCATGATAAAGAGATTATATTACATTATATGTTTCTATATGGTTACTATTGTTATAGAATTTAACATCTTTCTATATGGCTATCTTGGTGTGCTTAGAGACGTTAACCAAGGACTTTAGGTGTAATAACCTAATTCCACCAACAAAGGGGCTTAGAGGGTCATACATTAAGTGTATTTAGAACCTTAGTTAAACTCTATTTGAATTTAACATATTGAATAAATATTATTCCCATTTTGGTTTAATAATTATTTATTCTTAGTTGATCACATATATTCACTCACCAGTTATTCGATGGAATAGTATGTGAGTTGAATATTAAATAAATATCCATTTTAAAAGGTAATTATTAATTAAACGAATATATAAACTTTACTTATTCCAGATCATTTTCAAGGAATTGAATATTTATTTATTTGGTTATGGGAATAATTAATAAATATTTATTCAAAAAATTTGTGAATATATTATTTATTTATTTATTATCAAAAAATAAAATGATGTCTATTTATTAAATAAATAACTATTATTAAAGGATTGATAAATAATGAGGAGGATTCTAAAATCAACTTTAATGGTCCAATGGGAAATTTCATATTAAATATTATTTCAATAAATAATAATTTATTTGTTCATGTAAATAATGTTTATTTTATCCATTTGTTTATTACATGTCATGTAAATAAAAATGATATAATTATTTAGAGATGAGGTTATGAAAACCCTGATGTTTTATTACACAATTAAACATAATTTAGTACATAAACTTCACTTGATACAATATAGAAGATCGAGAGGTCTAGTTTATTTGGGGATTAGGATCATTTAATAACAACTTAAAACATGAAATACAACATTTTTATTGAAAACTTCCTTTACATGACCACTACATTCCCTCGTACTTAGCATTGCATGGGATAACCTAAGGACATGCATAAGAAAATGGTGATCTATAAATCCCAATAAGGGAATAATCATGGAATAACATGAGGAATACAATACATGTTAGAAAATAGTCATATCAATAGATCACAATAGAAGCATAAACATAAAGGCATGATAAAGCATGATAATCATAACATGGAAATGTGGCAACAACACTTAACATGGAATTAGCATGGGCCAAGGCTCATTGCACATGGAGCATGAGTAAATACTCATTGCACATGAATAACGAGTAAAATCTCATTGAACTTGAATTATCATGAGTAAACACTCATTTCACACGATTTATCATTACACTATACTTTACCCAATGCATTGGATCACTATAAGGGCGCACCCTTCTTAAATATTTCATTTCATGCATAAGTGTGCCACATGGATCATATAATATGGATTCATAAAACATAATCATTTATTCCATGATAAAGGAATGAGGAATTAATAAATGAAACCTTATAATCAATAAGTAAATGTGCATAAATGTGAATACCCTTGAGAGAGAAATGGGCATGGTATTCACTACACAATGACATTGGCTTGGAAAATCGGTGCAATTTCGACAGCGTAACGGCGTGACGTAAAAATTCATAAAAATGGTTGATGAGAGAGAAAGGGGTGTATCATCATATGTACATGAAATGGACAGTAAGGGGGTCATGTATATACATTTCTCAACAATTGTAATGGAATTTAGAGTCATGATACAAAAGAATTTCTTGAATGTAGAAGAGGATAGAGGAATTCCTTTTGAAATTTTGGCATAGTAACGGGTGTACATGGGAGGCATTTAATGAGAGAGAAAGGGGTCTCCCATCATTCAAAAATAAATTGGGAAGTATGGGGGAGGTTTGAAACCATACCCCAACATTTATAATTGAAATTAAAATGGCATAACAACATTAAGAAAATTGGACAAAAATGATAAAGGAAGAAAAACCCTTACTTGAAAGTGGCTTCCAAAGGCTTGAGAGAGGATTGAGAGAGGCTTCCTGGGAGCTTGGGGCACCATTGGAGGTTTCTAGAGAGAGGATGGAAGAGGTTTGACGAACTCCAAATTCTTTGAGTGAGGAGGAAGTGGGAGCTTGGGTGGGTTTATATAAGAAAGGTGAGGGAATTCTTTATTATGTAGGTTTGGGACACCTCACATTAAACTAATCCAAACCACAAACCAGATCATGGTTTTTGCCCATGGTTTTTTGAAATTTGAAGTGTAAAAAAATATTTTATAATTCCAAAGTCCAAAATTCTTAAAATAATGGGGTTTCTTATGTAGAGGTGTGTCACACTCCCATGGAAAAAATTTAAAAAGACAAGATGTTTAATAAGTCTTGAAGGGTCCATTAATGATTTGTAAAATAATTAAAAAAAACCCAAAATCACATTATTTTAATGGTAAAACATATATTGGCGAACCATAAGGCTTATAGTATTTTATTACATCACTATTGGGTCATTATGATGTCATAAAATGCATTATATATTTAAAAGGTATTTAATTTTTACCCAAAAATTTGACTGTCTTAGAAAATTATAAAAAAATCACCATCGGATAATTTCGACGTCATGATTCTATAAATAATATTTATTTCATCTAAATAATTTTCTAAATATGTTAATTTTCACTTTAAAAAAACCGACATTTATCGAAAATTCAAGGGTTTTGACAAAAATGGCTTTCAAACCTTAATAAAAATTATAATTGTATTCCTAAAATTATACGATCATTTATATTTAATAAAAAAATTAATTTAATAATAACAATAATATTTTATTAAAATATTATTTAATTCAAAAAACCATTAATTCATCAAAATAGATTTCTTAGTTGAATATTAACTAAAAATACTATTTGTACTTTAAAAACTATTTACAAGGTAACAGTAATAAAATGAAAGTATATTCATTATTATATACAAAAATAATGTACATAACCATAGTGCTAAGGTCTTGTTACATAACCCCTTATAACACCCACATAAGACCAAAGATTAAGGTGTGTGATGGTGACAGACTCTTGGGATGGCTCGAATAACATTGCTCGGGTGGTAATCTCTATCAACTTCCACTTCTCTCGTAGGTGGTCACGCTCGAGATTAACATATTCAAGATCAGCTTGGGATTTTTCAAGAGTAAAGCCCAATGACGCCACCTCCTTTCTGAGCTCTGACTAATGGGCTTCATATGGGGAACGTCTACTGGATGAGGCCATAAATTCCTTTATTTGAGTAAATTGGATTTGTTAAATCCCTATATTTATACTAATCATGTGATCACTGTTCAATGTCTATATTAGCAATGGTCACAATTATTAACATAATACCAAAGAAGTTGACATTTTATATAAACATTTTACATAAAGAGACATTTAGTTAGATCAAGAGGGATTTACATTAATGAAATTTTGGGTCGTTACAATCTTTCCCCCTTAAAAAATTTCACCATCAAAATTTTGTTTTCCCACACTAAAATATATGTGGGTAACTCTGCTTCATCATTTCCTCTGATTCCCACATTGCTTCTTCAAACTTGTGGTTTCACCACAACACATTGATGAGGGGAATTGTCTTATTTCATAGAACTTTTTCTCTACGATCTAAAATCTTCACTGGTTTCTCCTCATAAGAAAGATCATCCTCCAACTGTACCACCTCTAAAGAGAGTACATGTGAAGGGTCCGATATGTACTTCTTTAAGAGGGATATGTGAAAGACATCGTGTACTTTGACCATGGTAGGTGGAATTTCTAGTCAATAGGACACAACCCCGACATGATCAAGAATCTCGAAGGGGATGATGTACCTTGGACTTAACATCCCTTTCTTTCCAAACCTCATGACCTTCTTTCATAGAGATATGCATAGAAATACCATGTCTCCAACTTTAAACTCAAGGTCTCATCAACGGTTATCTGCATGACTCTTTTATCGACTCTGGGCTTCCTTGATATACTGCTGAATGTTTTTCACCTTCTCCACCATTTCTTTGACCATTTCTGGTTCAAGCAGCTTATGCTCACCGGCCTCATCCCAACACACTGGTGTTCTACACCTTTTCCCATAAATGGATTCATATGGTGCCATTTGTATGCTCGAGTGGAAACTTTTATTATAAGAGAACTCAGCCAAAGGAAGATGTTGATACCATCCTCCTTTAAAGTCCATCGAGCACACTCTCAACATGTACTCAAGTGTTTGAATAGTCCGCTCAGATTAGCCATCAGTTTGAAGATGATAGGCCATAATGAAGTTCAGTTCAGTATTCAGAGCATGTTGAAGACTCTTCCAAAACTTAGAGGTTAATCTTGGATCTCAATCGAACACAATAGAGAGTGGTACTCCATGCATCCTTACCACCTCCCTGATATATATCTGTGCCAGTTTATCCAATGAAAAATCCTCTCGAATAACAATGAAGTCAGTAACCTTTGTAAGAAGATCCACAATAACCCAGATTGCATTGTTGCCTTTGGATGTCTTCGGAAGTCCGGTGACAAAATCTATGGAGATGTTATCCCATTTCCATTCTGGTATGGGCAATGGTTGCATCATCCCATTAGACTTCTGCCTCTCTGCCTTCAGTTGATGACACAACAAGCACCTTGATGTATATTCAGTGATCTCCTACTTCATATTATCCCACTAATAATGCTCTCGAAGATCTCGATACATATTTGTGTTTACTGGGGGAATAGAGAAATTTTAACTATGTGCATCATCCAAAATTTCCTTCTTCATCTTCGGACATGATGGAACACATAGTCTTTTCCCAAATCTCATAATTACTTTTTTATTAACATTAAACTCTGAGGATTTCCCTTTTCTGATAGCTTCCACTTTTTCCTGAATTCCCACATCATTCTTTTGAGCATCCTTTAACCTTTCCAAAAGTGACGGTTGGGTAATCATTTGTGAAAGGATTAATGATGTTCCCTTCTTTATGATTCCCATGTCAATATTCATCAAATCTAAGAAGATTGGATCCTTTTTAATTCTCATCAATGATAGAATCGCTGGGTCCATTATACTTAGGGCATCTGCCACCTTGTTCCCTTTCCCAGGGTGGTAATGGATTGAGCAGTCATAGTCTTTGATCAGATCTAACCATCTTCATTGGTGCATGTTCAAATATTTTTGTGTGAATATATACTTGAGGTTTTTGTGGTCTGTATATATTTCACACTTCTCCCCAAAGAGATAATTCCGCCACATTTTCAAAGCGAAGATCACTGCAGCCAACTTGAGGTTATGTGTTGGATAGTTCTATTCATGAACTTTTAATTTCCTTGAAGCATAGGCAATGACTTTGTCATTTTGCATCAACACACATCCTTGGACCTTCTTCGAAGCATCACTGAAAACCACAAAAAGTTTTCCACTTGTGGGTAAAGTGGGAACAGGTGTTGTGATAAGCCTCCTTTTCAACTCCTTGAAACTTTATTCACATTCATCACTCCAAGAAAACTTTACTCCGTTCCAAGTTATCTTGGTAATAGGGTTCTAAAATTGTGAGAAATTTCTCAAAAATCATCGATAATATACAACTAACCCCAAGAAGCTACGGATATCCGTTATCGATGTTTCCCTCAGCCATACCTCAATTGAACTTATTTTTGAGGGATCCATAGATATCCCATTGCTTGTAATGATATGGCCCAAGAATAAGACCTCCTTCAACCAGAACTCACACTTGTTTTACTTTGCATAGAGCTTCTCCTTCTGCAAGGTCTCTAGTATAGTTCTCAGATGATCCTCATGATCCTACTTGGTTTTGGAGTATATCCTAATATCATCTATAAAGACTACCACAAATTTGTCGAGGTAATATCTAAAGACTCTATTCATAAAGTCTATAAAGATTGCTGGAGCATTATTTAGTCTGAAAGGCATTACTATGAATTCATAGTGCCCGTATCTTGTATGAAAAGTAGTCTTGGGGATATCTTTCATCTTGACCCTTACTTGATAATATCCCGACCGCAAATCCACCTTGGAGAAGTATTGTGCTCCATGCAGCTAATAGAACAAGTAATCTATTCAAGGGAGAGGATACTTTTTCTTTATCATGATTTTGTTAAGCTCAAGATAATCGATGAAAAGGCGCATTGACCCATATTTCTTCTGGATGAAGAGGACTGGTTCACCCCATGGTGAAGCACTTGGGAATATAAACCCTTTATCCAGATTCTCTTGTAGTTGTTTCTTCATCTCTTCAAGCTCCACAACATCCATTGTATATGGAGTCTTGTATATTATCAATGCTCTAGGTATAAGATCAATTAAGAATTCAATATCTCTTCTAGGAGGAAAACCAGGAAATTCCTCGAGAAACACTTCAGTGAATTCCCTCACAATAGGCATGTCCTCTAGGATGGTTGCCTCCTTAGACTCAATCATCTGAGGTAGATACACGTTCTCATAGGGCAGTAATATCCATGCTTTAGATGATAGAGCTAAAGAAGATTCATCTTCCTCCTTGCACTTGTAAAGAATCGTGGGTCGATTCTATATATGGAGAGTGATTTCCCTCTCATGAAAATTTATGTTGGATCTATATAAGGAAAGTCAATCCATGCCAATAATTGCATCAAATTGCACTAGAGGGAGTATGACGAGGTTCTCCGGGAAGTTTAATCCACAGATTATGATAGGGTAGGAGTTATATTCATGGGATGAAATGATTTCCCCATTTGTTTTACTCACCGACATCTTCACTTCCATGATTTGTGGTAGTGATTGGATTGTTATACTAAATTTAGAGATATAAAAGAATGCGTAGAACCTGAATCAAAAAGTACGTTCACTATTATTGAATGAATAACTAGAGTACTTGTCACAACTTCATTGTCTGGGTTCACTTCGGTAGTAGTGATGGAAAAAGCTTTCCCTTGCTGCCTTGGAGGTTGTTGGTTGCCTATGAAAACCCTTGGCTTGGGGCACTAATTTGCAAGATGCCCTGGTTCTTTACAATTGTAGAAATGAACAACGTCTAGAGGTTCGAATAGATCTTTCCTCTCATCTGTTGTAGCAGCGGTTTTTTCTTTTCAGTAGTTAACGGCTAGGTTCCCTTCTCTTCCACACCTAAAGCATTTCCTCATCCCCTTCTGGCAATTTCCGAGGTGATTCTTTTTGCACCTTTGGAAAGTGGGGTGTTGGATCTTCTTTGTACCATTGTATTTATCCATCAGACTACCAGCATTGAATTCCACCTTATTCTTCTTATCCCCATGATACCCCTGAGATTCTCTGATCTCCATTTCGACCTTGAGGGTACATCAGACAATTTACTCATAGTTGTCGAAGTCATGGATCACCAGCGCTTTCTGCAGGCTAGGTTTCAGCCCACCAAAGATGCAGTCAACCTTGCATTCGAGGGTAATGACAAAGACAGATGTGTATCATGCAAGACTTGTGAAATTTTCCTCATAATCTCCAATAGATTCGTCGTCTTTCTTCTTGAGGGAAAGGAAGTCCATTTCTATCTTTATCTGTAGGGTGCGCGGAAAATATTTATTGAAAAAAACTTCTGGAAATCCTTCCATTCGAACTCCTCAATCTCCTCCTCAGACTTCGTATTTTTTATCAACATTCACTATTGATCAACTTCACCCTCTATATGATAAGCATGCAGGATAACCTTCTCTTGTTTAGAACATTGAAGGATGGATAATATCTTTTCAATGGATTTGATCTATTTTTCAGTGATTGAGGGATCAAATGATCCATTAAAAGTAGGAGGCCTTTGTTTCATGAAGATCTCAATAGTGACTTGTTCTTTCTTAGGGGGTTTAAACGTTCCCCTTGACCCATGTTTCTATTCAAATCTTGAGTTAGCTTAGAGATAAGCATGACAAAGTTTGTGATTCCCACTCCCATTGGATTGGGCATCTCATTAGTACAGTCATCACATTGATCTTCACATCGGTTGTTAGCCCGAGTCCTCCTATTACCGGCCATTGGCTGGAATAAAAGGAAAGTTAGGGGTAACACATAAAAGGTAATCCAAGTAAAAAACTAACAACTTATAAATAAATTTTATTTCATTAACATATGAATCTATTGGCTTCAGTATATGTTATCCATGATCTACTTTCAAACATATATTCTTAGGGAAATATTTTTCCCTTAATAGTGGTTCATACTAAGCTTGTGAATTTATCAAAGCATATCCCCCGAGAGTTTCATAACCAAGAGTGCAGCAAGGCTTGTTCTCATGCACCAGGTCCCATTTGAGTCTAGCTCAAAGCAGTGTTTTTGGGTTTTACCCCTAGGATACAAATGTGCCAGAACCGCCTCTACCTACCCGTACCCATACAGGGATGTATTTTCTTGATAAAAAAGATTCTCAATACTTACCAAAAATTAGGGATGTTTTTATTATACTTAGTATTGTCTCTAAGGCTTCACTAGGGTTTTCTAATCCTAATCCCAAAAATAACTAAACCTGTCCTCTGATACCAACTATGGCAACCCTGATTTTTATTACACAATTAAACATAACTTATTACATAAACTTCACTTGATACAATATAGAATATTGATAGGTCTAGTGTCTTTGGGGCATAGGATCATTAAATAACAACTTAAAACATTAAATACAGCATCTTTATTTAAAACTTCCTTTACATGACCACTACATTCTCTCGTACTGAGCATTGCATGGGATAACCTGACGACATGTATAAGAAAAGGGTGAGCAATAAAGCCCAGTAAGGGAATAATCATGGAATAACATGAGTAATAAAATACATGTTAGACAATAGGCATATCAATATAGCACAAGAGAAGCATAAAAATAAATTCATGATAAACCATGATAATCATAACATGGAAATGTGGCAACAACACTTAACATGGAATTAGCATGAGCCAAGACTCATTGCACATGGAGCATGAGTAAATCCGCATTGCACATGAAGCATGATTAAAACCTAATTGCTCTCTAATTAGCATGAGTAAACACCCATTGTATATGAAATATCATGATACAATACTTTACCCAATTCATTGGAGCGCTATAAGGGTGCACCCTTCTTAAACATTTAATTTCATGCATAAGTGTGCCACATGGATCATATAACATGGATTCATAAAACATAATAATTTATTCCATGATAAATTAATGTGGAATTCATACATGAAACTATATAATCAATAAGTAAATGTTCATAAAGTTTAATTCTCTTGATAGATAAATGGGCATGGTATTCACTACACAATGACATTGGCTTGGAAAACCGGTGCAATTTCGGCAGCGTAATAGCGTGACGTAAGAATTTATAAAAATGGTTGATGAGAGAGAAAGAGGTGTCTCGTAAAATGTACATGAAATAGACAGTAATGGGTTCATATAGATACATTTCCCAACAATTGTAATGGAATTTAGAGTCATGATACAAAATAATTTCTTGAATGTAAAAGAGGAGAGAGAAATTCCTTTCGAAATTTCAGCATAGTAACGGGTGCACATGGAAGGAATTTAATGAGAGAGAAAGGGGTATCCCATAATTCAAAAATAAATATGTCAGTATGGGGGAGGTGAGAAACCATACCCCAACATTTATAATTTAAATTAAAAGGGCATAACAACATTAAGAAAAGTGGAAAAAAATGAGAAAGGAAGAAAAACCCTTACTTGGAAGTGGCTTCCAAAGGCTTGAGAGAGGCTTGAGAGAGGCTTCTTGGGAGATTGGGGCACCTTGGGAGTATTCTAGAGAGAGTAGGGAAAATGTTGGAGGAACACCAAAGGCTTTGAGTGAGGAGGAATTGGTAGCTTGTGTGGTTTGATATAGGAAAGGTGAGTGAATTCTTTATTATTTAGGTTTGGGACACCTCACATTAAACTAATCCAAACCACAAACCAGACCATGATTTTTTGCCCATGGTTTTTGGAAAAGGGAAGTTAAAAAAAATATTTTATAAGTCAAAAGTCCTAAATTCATAATGTATTGGGGTTTCTTATGTGCAGGTGAGGCACACTCCCAAGGAAAACAATTTCAAAAGACAAGATGTTTAATAAGTCTTGAAGGGTCCATTAATGCTTTGTAAAATAAATCAAACAAATCCAAAATCAAATTATTTTATTGGAAAAAACATATATTGTCCGAACATAAGGCTTATAGTATTTTATTACATCACTATTGGGTCATTATGATGCCATAAAACACATTTTATATTTAAAAGGTATATAATTTATACCCAAAAATTTGACTGTCTCAGAAAATTATGAAAAATTCACCGTTGGATAATTTTTACATCCTGATTCCAAAAATATTATTTATTTTATCAAAATAATTTTCTAAATATGTTAATTTTTAATTTTAAAATAAAAACTGACATTTATCGAAAATTCATGGGTTTTGACAAAAATGGATTTCAAACCTTAATAAAAATTACAATTCCATTCCTAAAAAAATACGATAATTTATATTTAATAAAAAAATTAATTTAATAGGAATAATAATATTTTATTAAAATATTATTTAATTTGAAAATCCATTAATTCATCAAAATAGATTTCTTAGTTGAATATTAACTAAAAATATTATTTATGCTTTAAAAACTATTTACAAGGTAACACTAATAAAATGAAAGTATATTTATTATTATATAAAAAATAACGTACATAACCACAATGCTATGGTCTTGTTACATAAACCCTTATAACACCTGCATAAGACCGAAGAGTAAGGTGTGCGATGGTGACAGACTCATGGGCTGGTTCGGATAACATTGCTCGGGTGGTAATCTCTATCAACTTATACTTCTCTCATAGACAGTCCCACTCAGGCTTAACATATTCAAGATCAACTTAGGCTTGGTCAAGAGTGAAGCCCAATGACGCCACCTCCTTTCCAAGCTCTGACAAATGGGCTTCGTATGGGGAACGTCTACTGGATGAGGCCATTGCTTCCTTTGTCTGAGTAAATTGGATTTGTTAGAGCCCTATATTTATACTAATCATGTGATCACTATTCAATGACTATATTAGTAACGGTCACAATTCTTAACATAAAACCAAATAATTTGACATTTTATATAATAATTTTTACATAAAGAGACATTTAATTATATCAAGAGGGATTTCCATTAATGAAAGTTTGGGTCGTTACAGAGGTTCTCTAGGGATTAGGAAAAATAATAAGGCCCCATGTTCAATTATTATTTGTCTAACCCTAGCTCTATTTAAACCTGATTGTGTCATTTCCAAACATAATCATCATTGTGTGCATTGAAAGTATAGAGAGAATTCTCTCAATACCTAGAGAACTTTTCTCCTAGAACACTCTCATGAATTTAAATCAATTCTCCTCAACCAACATCTCGAGATTAAAGAATCAAAAATAGTCCTTCACTACAGAGTAATTATTTTGGTGAACATAAATGAATAATAAAAGCATCATAATATTCTATGGTAGAACTATATAATTTATATGGTGATGTCATAGTTTCATAGTTCATGTGTGGATCACCACTAGAGGGATTTAACACTTTAATCTTATTGATGCAATGAAAAAATGATAAGAAGTGGTCTACTAATTTATCAATGAAGAATTAAATTCAACATAAGGTAATTCTTAATATAAATTAATTAATTATAAATTTTATGTAATGACAATTTCTTCTTTATTTTTGCATGATTGTCAATTAATCTCAACTTAATTCCATTTTACCTGATATTCTTTGTCATGTAAATCTCTTATTATACATTAAGTACAACAAAAATCTGAATTGGATATGGCCTAGAGATGATTTTTCTAATATTGAATCCTTTAAAACATTTTTCACATACATTTCAAATTGAGAGCATAAGTATTTAACTATTTTAATGAATTATTCATCCTCATACTCTCTACAACTTGAATTTTTCTCTTCAAAAGGATCATTGTCAATAGATCCGGGAGATGAGAATTTATCACCTTGATCAGCTTCAGATGGGGATTGATGTTTATTTTCATTTTTTGATATTTTCTCAATCTATTTGTCTCTTTATTATTCTTATTTTCATAGTTTTTTTAAACCTTCATGTATTCTTTTATGGGAGTGGAGAGTAAGTCTTCCACCTAAGGCACTTTTAAATCAACTTCAAATCTTAACTTCATATTGAACATATAGAAACAAATGGGGAATAAAATGATCCAATCAGAGGGAGACCTGTAATCGGATACCACTTGTAGATCCTAGTGGACCATGTAGGGACACTGAGAGGTGGTGGATTGGTGCACCCAAAATATACCAAAATTATACGGTCTTTTCAACCAACCCATATGACACTTGAAACTCTACCTAGGTTAAGATGAATGGATCTAATATTTACTTTCAACAATCATATACACAAGTAATACACATAGCGTTTTTTTACAAGGTTTGGGTCCTTATGGAAAACCTACTCTTTATCGTTCCAAAATACTATTATAAAAAGGATTTTATTGTCACTATTGATTTTTAGTGATTAAAAGTGTATTTAAAGTTGTAAAATAATGTTTATAGGGTATCATCCACTTCCCTAATATAGTTTCGTTTATCATCAGTTCCTCAATGGAATTATTTATACTAGTACCACCAGTTCTTCAAAGGTTCTTATAACAAAATTCATGAACAATATTTTCTTTTTTACTCTAAATGTATTTTTATCAACCAAATTATCTTGTTCCTTGATTTTAGGTATTTGACTACCATTGAACAAACAACTTAAACTCCAAGCAAGTTGGCCCAATAATATTCTTCAATAAGTAGAATATGTGAATTTTAATCTAACTCGTTGTATAATTAGAATTATTAAATTTAAGTTATTTGATAAACTATAGGTTTTATTCTTCCTCAATTCATTGAAAATATGGAAGATATTATTTCCAATTCAAATCACAATCTGAAAATATTTAATCTTCAATCTTCAGTCGGTTTCTTCAATGAAATATACTACTAATCATAATTTAATTATTTCAAACATGAATGTTTCATGGTATTTTTTCATTCAATTTTTCTCATGAATTGATATTTCATGTTTCATGCATGGGTTACTCATCACAATTTATTATTTTTATTTGTATAGTATCAAAAAAACTTATTCCCTTATCTCCTTTATGCATGTAGGATCAATTTTCAATAATTTTCTTCACTATAATTATTTGTGTAACACATGTGTTGTATTCATAACAGTATCATGTAGTGAATTATTTTCATGAACATTGAAAGCTATTTGAGTATAGAACACAAAATAGTCCATACATTTCTATCTCTTTTTCTTATTCTTCTTCACACAAACCAATCAAGTGAAATTCTTCTTCTTTATTCTATTTCCTCTTTTCCTTCACTTGGGATATCATGGGATCTACTTAATTCACAAAACATAGATGTGCAGATTACTATTTGATAGTAGAGAACTCTATATGATTTCTATCATCTCAATATTCAATCCAATAACAAATGATGCAGTCCAAAGGTATTTATTGTGAAATTTTCACTACCTTTGCTCTAAAAATAATGGTAATCTACTTGTTCTCCTTATGATGTTGAAAATAACATCAAATATATTTTTGTGTACTTCATGGCCACAAGTTGTGTGAACGTAAACCACATTAAACACTTATTTCATGCCTATGCACACCCTAATTTAATAATTCATGGAATACTGACCTTGTGAGCCACTTAATCCCCCATTTTATGATTTTTAGACACTATTTCTTTATAAAACACATGTTCCATGAATTATTCATCATGTACACAACACCACATGAATTCCCTACAAACCATATTATCATGTACTACCGTTTAATGGTGTTAGTTTCATATCATCTTTAGACATAGTTAGAAGTATTATTTTGTGACTGTGTGGTAACCTCTCACACTAAACATACAGACTATCATTCATATGGTTACTCCTATATACTACATAATCACGCACAACATGATCACACACACTCTAAGTGAATAATCCTTCACTGTATAATATACTTATAATTTACCCTCCATACTTCATACTTACTACACACAAACCAACTATATGATACTCATTCCTTTGACATTTTTCCCTTGAAACTAATTGGTGTACATGAATTTTGAAAATATTTTTATTGTGATTTTTTAGTAAAAAGTCTATTTTTATCAGATGTATAATATTAAATGGTTTAAATGCTTAATTTAAATGTTTATGGATGATTTTTAAGATTTTATACATGAATCCACACTTCAGAGAAGTTGTTGATTAAAGTCATTAAGTACACAACATTTAATTAATAAGCAGACATAGTGAACATTTAAAAGAGGCACGACTTGATTTCCTGGAGTACAAGTACAATTTACAAACTATAGTTTAATTTACCTTTATACCATCAAAAATGGTGTGTGTTCCCAATATATAAGTGTTTGGTGGAAAATTTTCTACTAACACCATGTATGTTGGTGCAACGTTCTATGTAGTTTTCACCTAAAAAAAGCTACCATGTGAGAATTAATAGGGTCGCAATGTTTTCCACCCACCAGTGGAGAAAGTGAGGAAAAATGTGAGTTGACTAGAGTATCCATAGTGTCATTTATTTTTCTATAAATTTAGAGTAAGACCTTGGAATTAAGGGTTGTCTATTCCAAGGGGGAGGTTCTGACACTCTTCCAACTCGCTCCTCCCCTAAAGCTAGTGGGTGTTTTTATTTCATTTTCATTATATATTTTTTTCAATTGTAACTTTGTTTTCCTTTTGTATTCATCAATACGTACAAACTTACCATGGTCATGATATGGTAAGTGTTCTGTGTTGGGGTTGTAATGAGACTATGGGTGTGTTGTAAATAAAATTCTGGTGTTTTTTTCAATTATTGTGTTTTTTATCTTATAAATACTTAGTCGATTTAATTACTACATTCACTTATTGTATTGTGTAAAACCAAGAATTAAACAACTGATGATAACCAAATAAATTATAATAGTAAATACCATGTCCATGGGAGAGTCTGTTGTCATTATTTTGGGATTTGTGTTGATAATATGTTTTTTAAAGAATTTAATCAGTTGAATAAGGGATTAAGTCTTAAAGAATGAAACCACAAGTTATTATACCAAGAAGCATTGGTAAAAATTGAATCCCCAGAGTAAGTAATTTAATCAATAGTTTGAGAGACTAAAAAATTATTTTTATAATTAACCCAAGCTTAAATTTCAACCCTGACACATTTTATTCTATATTTCATTCTCCTTTGTAATTTATTATTATTTTGTTCTCTTTTGGTCTTCATTATTTTTGTTTTCCATTTTCTTTTCCCTTACCATTTCATCGCATGGATTACTAGATGAAAGTCACTAACTCGCAATTGTATCCTCTTTGTTTGTTCCCTATGGATTGACCCTAATAGCCTGATTCTATGGCAGAGTGTAGGGAATTTTTTAACCATTCCTTATGATGGGAGCTGTCAAAATTTTGGTGTCATTGTTGGGGACACTAATGAAATTGTGTGAGTTCTGAGTTTAGGTCGGTTAATTTGAGGGTTTCCTTTTTTCTTAATCTATTTTTCATAGGTACATCTATATCAATTCCTAAATAGATTATTATTGAACTAAAATATGTTATTACTCATATAGAGAGGATTTATACCCATATGATGCAGGGCGTTCATACTCATATCTGGGAGAGTATTACCCATGTATAGATGATAAGTGTCATCATGAGTAATAACCATATACATTATTTAATTCAAGTTATTCTTAACCATATTATTCTCTTGAAAATTCCAACCTAAATAAAAAATTATTATCTATGATGCAAGATTTTAATGAGCACTATTCAGACTAATTTAGAAGATTGGAAGAGATTGGAACCCTAGTAGGAATAATTGAAATGATGATAAAAAATGAGGAAGATTCAAAAATTTCTTACATTGGACATTCTATTCATGATCTATCCAAGAAATTATATTTTGAAAAGTAACCTGGTTATCCTGAATTAAATATTTTTGAAAACCACATGTCATGTGTTGAATTTGAAATTGGGGACATATCACAACATAAAAGTATTTAAATTCATAATCAATTAAATTTTGATTACTCAGTGGAAAAATTACCTAATTTGGAGATTTTTTGTAAGATATTTGAGGTATTTAGAATTATAGAGTAAGGACCAAAAGAGGTGATAAATAGAAAGGGTCAGACCGATATAAAATTACACCTATGAATCCTCAAAGTTGCTGAATTGGGCTACTATAAACTACCTCCCCACCCTCCGGGAAAACATTTCCCTTTCTTTGAAGGGAATGGTATTAAAAATATGTAGAGGTTTGTAAAGTGAAAGAAACAACCTCTTTCTGATTACAAGTTTTTATTGTCACTCAGTTCAAGATAAAGACCTTAACAAAAGGTTCTTTATGGGAGGCGGCCCAGATTCTTTATCCCACTACCTCTTTCTTTTTCCCTCTCTTTTTTATTTTATTTAACTACATGGTGTGTAATTTTCTTCTTACACTCCATTTATCTCTCTTTTCTTATCATCTCTCTATTTTCTTAAGAAAAACTATGATTGTAATATCCTATCCCGACTCACTCTATGAACATTAACCTGTACAGTTCTCTGCATAACCTTAACTACACCTCTCGAGATACCAGAGGCTATCGACTAGCAGTAGGGGTCTAAGAAGGTATCTTGGGGAGGCTATACCCCTATATTAGAGCGCGCAATCAAAAAAATAACCAAGAATCATACATATAATAGTATATATAAAGAATAACTAAACTAATCATGCTATAAAAATAAAGGGCTGACATCTAGAATGAAAAACATACCACCCATCAGGCCAATTACATATACAGACTATAATAAAAGAAATAAAACAAAATGATCCACCAACTCTACAAGCCATACCTCATCCCAATAACATAATGAAATTTGATCTGTCATGCTCAATCATGAAAAACCAAACCCTAAACCTCATCTAACCTTATACCTACAACAAAGTGGACATATTCTTGGGTAGCAAAGTTCCATGGATGCCTGAGTATAGTGTGAGTACAAAACTCATAGGGAACCACCAATGTGGCCTCATAGATAAATTATATTGCAGTGATGTATTAATGTGACATTATTAATATAAATAAATAAAATTCTGAACAATAAATAAAATAACCAACCATAACTGCTTCATCCAATGTCAGTTATCTCTGATCATGTCACGTAATTGTACCAACCACAACAACACAACCACCCATTGGGTGGGATATTCACATGAGTGTCACAAACCTCCCCTCACAGTATTTTTCCCTTCAAGTACATAAGCCCAAGTGTATCGCATAACTCCCCTATGGGAGTTTTTACATCCATGAATAATCCCACAAGCATCAAAAACCCCTAGCCAAGATCATCGTGGTATACAAGACTATCCAAGCCTTAATAGATAGTAGGCCCATATCATATCATGGGACATGATCCCCCACTGAGATATCATGTGGCAGTCATAACATCTCATCTCCATTTCCAAGTAAACCCAATCGATAGTATCACAGACCTCCCCTATGAGATCCTTCTCATATAGGGAATATGCACTATAAGCATCTTAGTTAAGGCATAATCATTTAAGTATCATAGACCACCCTTATGGGTGTTACCATGCACAAAACAAGTCTGATAATAAGGTTTATTCCATTTCATAAAATAACTACCACTAGGGTATATGCTAACAGTATCACACCCACATAAATAGTGGTTTCTATACCATTGTAAAATAATTAAAACAGGGGTGGTTGTATTCCATACCCACCATTACTATTGATATCCCCTTGACTCACATGATCATCATGGGTTCTATGTGACACTTGATACCATCTCCTCCAATAGCCACATACACTTTCTCGGGTTCATTTCTCAAAGGGGTACCCGCAAGGTCCCCCCAACTCATAAATACAAAGGCAGTATCCCACTTGAGATCCTTGAATGCATCTAGTCTCCTAGGAAAATGCTTCGTATTCGTATGACATGTCATCCCTCAACACCATCAAGGTAATCTAGAAGCCTCACATTCCAAATGGGTACACCTTAATGGGGATAATATCGAGAGATGGATCAAGGATATTCTCCATGCCTCAGGTTACTCTAGTCTAGTAAACTC
This sequence comes from Viscum album, assembly GCA_963277665.1. Classification (NCBI taxonomy): domain Eukaryota; kingdom Viridiplantae; phylum Streptophyta; class Magnoliopsida; order Santalales; family Viscaceae; genus Viscum; species Viscum album. The sequence goes on from OY728166.1 coordinate 793,041,547, forward strand.
ATCCTAACCCACATAATCTCTTCCTAAGGTCCATCCACCTAGGAAAAAAAATTCAATCATCCTCACCTAGCCAACTATGGACATCTATTTCAAGTATCATCACCCCCTCCCTCTTGGGGTATCCAAATGTCTTGATATCTTCTTAGTATAGGCATTAACCATCAGTGTATGAAGAGTCCAACTAGTACCCAAGGACCTTAGTGGCCTTAGCACTTTACACATTTCATCTTCGGAAATTTAGATTAGTAAAAAATAAAAAATTAATTTTCCATTTACTTTAAATTAATCAATAATTTAAATAAAAAATATCCTTGTTATTAAACCATCCAGGACCCTCAATGGCATGACCACACATCACATGTAGTATAATAAAAATGTGATAAGCCATAGGGATAGTACTAAGGACCACCTACCATTTTTAGAATCTTTTCGAATTTATCTTCAAGGTTCGACCATAGCTTCCAAGGCCTATCTAAGCCCATCCAGCCACGTCTATGATCCGCCAATCTCATTTCAATGACCCAATCACCTAACTAAAACCATTGAACTTCAAAAGGTTAATTAAAAAAAATTAAAATTATTTTAATTATTTTAATTTTAAAATGGAATAACCACTAAAAATATCATCATTATATTTATCACATAAATAACAAAACTAAACACATGACGTCTCATGGCATGCCCCTGACCTCATTCTAGGAAAAATACCTAACAGGCCACATTGATTCAATAATTAATTTAATTAATTTTTTTGAAAAAAAAAGTATGAAAATTAATAATGGTGATATACCATAAAATATTGTCAATAGACCAAGTGTAGATGGAATCATAAGATTCCATCATCCTAGGATTCTCAAAATCACCTTGAGAATCAGGATATTCGACCATTATCTGGTGGAATTTCCAACAAAAACCTAGCTTAAGAAGATAAAAATTAGGTTAAAAGTAATAAAATAGAAATGGAGTTTGCATAATAGGATAAATATATTATATCGATGATTAAAACCCCTTTGGACCCCCCCCCCCACCCCTTAAGGGGGCTTGAATACGGGATGATGGTGAAAGAACCCCTTGGTCGAATGCGATAGAGGGAGGAAGAATAGGGGTTGTCCTATTAAGAAATCAGGAGGGAAATTTTGTAATTTTACACTTTTTATGAGTCACACAATTTGACAACATGGCTTGAATAAATATGCTCCAACTGTGAATCCTTCACTATTCAAGGTTTCACACCTTGAATAGTTGCTCTACATAGTTTCCCAAACTATACTTCATCCAGGCAAAACACCTCCACAACATTGTGCATATTTTTTCGATAATTGTGTGTAAACTGTGTTCTAGGATCTAGTTTCAAGACAACCCACATGGTTTCTTATAATGTTCACATGTTTTTACTTAAACTAGGTGATAACTATGTGCATAGATCATGTTCTGTATAAAAACAACTACAAACCTCCCCACGCTTGGGGTGCTGCATGGTTTCTCATAAACTGTACACACCAAACTACACAACCTGTCTAGGAACTTCCAAAACACCTGAAACTTAACCTGAAACTTCTGAGTCTCACTCAATCACTAGGGATACCTTATGAGCCTCATTCCATTTCTAAAAATATATCCTTAATATGATAAAACTATTTAAATTCCATTCTGAATCTGTGATCAAAATTCAACCCCTCTAGTAATCAAAAATTATATTTCATTTTTAAATTTTAAACTTGTATGGAAGCACATATTATTATAATCTCCCCACCATAACACTTCTCATCCATTAGAATTATTACTTTTCTTCCATCCACGTCACATGGCCAATCATGGTTATCCATTCTCCAACACACGACCACATTCTGACATGAAAGGATAAACATGTTTTTAAAGAGAAACCAAAAAATTAAGGGGATTATGTCACCAAACCATGAGAAAACACTTGTGTCTATTTTTTGAACACTGTTACAGCACTCCATGGAACCCATCCTTCTCGATACAAAACCACATCATCCTCCAATTGATCATTCTTCCTATAGTGCTCACCATTATTTAACCTAACTCAAAATAGTTGATTCTAAATAAAGATAAGCCTCATAATCAAAATAACTAGTCCCAACATACTTTTGTAATCCTTATGATGCACTTAGTGTGATTCTAGATTAACCAATTTTGATCAAAAATGAAAACACTGATTTAGTGTCGAAACTAACTCAAAATTCCAATTAAAAATCCAAAACAAACATTCCTCCTTCATTTGATTCAATACGAACATGGAATATTTTTCTCAAAAAGTCTTGATTAAAACCCATAACAAACCCTTAGTATTATAAAAATGTAATCAAGGAGATTTCTGACTCACTACATCCATTTATACATGATAATAGTATTCAAAAATTGTTTTTCCAACCCTTCTTCAAAACACTCGATTCCCAATTCTAATGTGTTACTAAAACATATAATCACGATACCCTTAAGCCTAAGGGTACCCCGGGATCATATAAGATCACTATCTTATTCCTATACTAGAATTATAGTAATGTTCCCTAGTTGAACCATCTTCCATCCTTTTCAACCATCATTCCATACCTCAAGCGTTGACAAACCATTATCCCACCCATATTTGGATCATCATCAACCTTCCCAAGCTTGACCCTGGTGCTCATACTCCAGCTAACACTATATCCAAAATTATACCTATAAATTTACAAGTAATATATAAGTACTCAAATCCATTTACCCACTAACATAAAAATTCAAAAATGTTCATCTAATAACCAATCCCACACTCCCATAATCTCTTAGTACGAGGGTTGCATCACCTGCAACTGACAAGACACACCCTACCTATAAGTTCCTAGCCTTAAACATGAATTAATCTTGAGATTAGACAATAATTTGACTTTCATTCACATAGAGGATCTTTTTAGGTTTAGATATTTAGAGAATTAGGTCATAACTCATACATAAAAAGTTAAATATTATAAGTAGACACTTCTACTCACTATACATTTTTTTCATAAAAAAACTCTTTAAAAAGAAACATGGTATCATTTCATGTTTTAACAACATAACTTTTACTTGATCCCATCCTTGACTCTGTTATTCTTTAAGTCATGTGAAAAAAATTTCAAAACTTGGGAAGATCATAAAAACCTCAGTAAGGGATACACAAAGAAGAAAATTATTAGTCTTTGGAAAATGAGAAAAACATGAATACTTTATAATAAAGTAATAATTTTCACCTTTATGAAGTAATAAATACTCTTCACTAAATATAATCTCATTGCTTACCCTTTTTGTAACCAAAAGAATAATTTAAACCCCAGAAAGCAACATATGTCATATAAAGGTAATATGGGATGTAAACATACTTAAATAGAATAACCATATGGTCTACTTCAGCACATATCACTAAATGGAGTAGTCATATAGCCGAATTCCAGGCCCAATGCATTAGAGGTTATAATGTAACCACCCACCCTTGGTTTATCACAAAACTACCCATCTTTTATTTATCATGTAACCACCCATATTTGGTTTATCATGTAACCACCCATCAAATTTCCAAGTACCATTATATAATCATAATACATAATAGATTTCAATTATCAACATGTCACTCATAAAACTTCATTTAAAATCACAATAAATCATTCAAGATATTGAAATATTAAATACATTTCTAAAACCATTTTGAATACCAAAATGCCAAAAAAGGAAATAATGAATTTCTTTTCCTTTTAACAAAAATATTAAATCTTATAGAGGAATACAAATATCAAAAAATGATTTTGGCGACGGAGAGGTCATTATTGTCGTATACATTAAAAACATTCCTTTTTTAATTTAGTAAAACTATTCAAAGAAAAATATTCACTTTTAATTAAATTAAAATTCAAAGGTTTTTACTATACACCTTATAAAGAAGTTCGTGTATAAATTAAAATATGCCTCAACGAATGGAGATTGAGACAAAGTCCCTTACAAAGATCTTATCCTTAGATTAAGCATAAATCAAATACATAATTATGTGTGAAAAATATAAACACACCAAATATAAGTGTATATTCAGTGTAAAATAATCAGAGTTCCTGCACACATATTCTTGTAAAAACAAAACCAATGACATAGATATTTAACTCAATGAATGGAAATTCAGTTAAGATTTCCCTTACCTTGAGTATGAATCGTCACGTACAATCATTATGTCCCTTAATAATAAACTTAGTTTAATTTATAATTTTATGAGAAAATTTTCCAAGATTATTATTCCTTTCATATCACTTATTACCATGTTATAAAAATTACCTAATTATTTGAATTCATATTGGATGTTTTGTCGATATTCAGTACTTGAGTTGAAAATGAACTTATTTTGATGTAAATTTTCCATGTAGTCAAAATTAAATAAAATCCATAATATTATTCATGATTTAAATATAATATATATCCAATATATATGTATTTATAATATCCATAATATTTATAGATAAGAAATTAAATTCACCATTCATGGAGGAGGTAGGTCGTACGAATGCATGAATGCAACTTTCATTTCTTTCTCAAATTAAAAGAATAATAATCAAATGATATAAATGTATATTATAATACCAATATTATATTAATTTAATTTACATATCATAGTTTTAATAAAACCATCCTTTATATATTCCATGTATAGAGTGAACGAGTCATGTCGCTTTGAGGGGGCGGTAGTCCACACTTCCTCAAACAAAATTATCATTTTTACACAACATGGAAAGCATAAAGGTATGTTATAAATAAAAATTAAAGAATCATAGAGACTATATAAATATAATATATATCATATATAAATATATTTCTATCATAATTTCCACCATGATAGGTGGTAAGATAAAAATGAACAATCATCAATTTGTGAGGTAGTAGTACGTCATACACAGAAAGAGTATGTTCTATATCCATTAGATGGAGATGTGTGTAAGTGTAGGTAGAAAACTTAGCTTAAAAAATAATATTATATTTATGATACTTTTTTTATAAAATAATGTAACATAGAGAGTTTATGGGGGTTTGATAAATAAAATAAATGAAAGGAACTTGAGAGAAGACATTACCTCTAAATCGGGTAACTCCTATTGATTTGATCCAAAAGGCTTCCTTGAGTTGCCTTATGTACAAGGTAAGGATTATATGAGGAATTTGGGGATTTTAAAAGATTATTTGAGCATAATTTAGAAGATAAAAGGGGCTTGAGAGGTGTGAGTAAGTGCATAGAGTTGGTGTCCTTTTATAAAAGGAAGGAGGGTCACTTTAGGAAAGTATTGAAATATTATTTTATTATAAATTTATTTTCAAATTATAATAGTTAAAAAGTGATATATTTGGAGTATAATATTATTATGGGTATAATTCCTCTCATAAAATAGGTTTTAGAGAAGTTTCTGTCACAAATGTATCCTTATCTTTTGGCTTTAAACCTTAGTTAAATAAATTAACTCTTACCATTTTTTCTGGTCTTTTTACACTATATGGTTAATATGGTTACTATAAAATTACAAGAAAACCTGAAGTGGATAATTAATGACATTTTTAACATTATATAAGTTAGTTTCAAAATTCTATAATTTTTATGACTATTATATCATTTAATAAAATAATATTTTTTTAAAAAACTTATATATGTCAATTTTGACACTATTTAGTAATTGATTTTTGTTAAAATAATAACGACATTATTCATTCAAAAAAACTACATTAATTAAAATATAACATTTCCTAATAATACATAAAATTAATTTATTGCATCAAAATGTTCAAATTACATTTATTGTAATGTTTATAATATCATTTATTTGAATCCTTCATTAATAAGGTAATCATTTAATCATCATTGTGTCATAAATAAATTTATTTATTCAATGTGTAAAAATTATAAATAAAATACAATAAAGTATTAAATCCTTTTATAATTCTAATTACTATCTATAGTCAAATATATTAGTTATATTACCCCACATTAAAATCATTTTAGTAAAAACATACATGTTTATGTTATATTTCTCTTTACTTTAAATTAATTATTATAACATGTCATTATAACAACCAAGTGGATCCATAGGGTACTAAAATCTACCCAAGGATTATATTAGTCATCAATATCTCATTTAATAGTATTATTACATGTTTTAGGGTAGTTTTATATTATTAAAATATTGTTTTTTACCTTTATTTACACGATTTACCCTTTAATCGTGGTAAATAAAAATAATTAATGAAGTTACTATTAATAATATCCAAAAATAAAAGGGACCTATTTACATAATTTGGACCTTGTGATTCAAAATATGGAATCAATTTTTCAAAATTTAAAACAAAAAAATTGGCTGAAATTAATTTAAAATTAATTCCCATTGTCAAAACGAGAAAACAGGTTTTTTAAAGTAAAAACCATCAAAAGATTGACATGTGTTTATATAAAATTTAAAATTGAAATTACTTAAAAAGATAAAAATTGTATTAAATGATAAAAAATTAATCCAATTACACTTTAAAACCAATTAAAAGTACAATTCAACTATATAGATAAATTAGATGAAAAGGCAGTTTTCAATTAAAATGCTATACTTTTCACTATTCATCAAAATATGAATTTTATCAGAAAAATACCAAAATTTCAACCAAACTAAAGTTTAATGTTATTATATCAAGGAAGAAGTTTATTTTGTAAAATATAACATATAAAAGTGACAAAACTATATTTAAAAAGGGTTTTCCATCAAAAGGCGGTGAAACAACCTTTTAAATATATTAGAGTATTTTATGCTTAAAATTGGATTCATTCTCATTTTAAGCCTCTATAATTTATTGGATAAATGTAAAACCATTTAAAAACATTTTTAATCATATTTTAGTTAGTTCTATTCATTCCTGCTAACACAATGGCTAGGCATTATCTACCATTTAAAATAATAATATTATTATTGTATTTTTTCGGTATAACTCAATATTGTGTGCAACGTATGATTTCAGAGAAACCCATTGTTTTGTGTCGAGTACACTATTTGAAAAAGTGTCACCTTAATATAAAATTAATATTTTATTCATAAATATTAATATATATGAAAATTTATTTTTCTATAAATACATGGGATGTTACACTACCATTGGAGTGTCGTCATCATTATGCTACCAAACAAAACCCTCTAGTCATAATGAGGGTTAAACAATAAATGGTTCACTCCCCGAAATATGGTTTACATTATATCACTCATCAATCACCACCTAAATGGTTTTAATTGTGATAAATCAAATTTCAATCCTTCTAAGTCATTCTTATTACCGTTCGTACAACAGTTCCATTACACTCGATACACTTTAGCAATAGATCACACTATAGGGGAACTCCCTTTAATTTCTTTTGAATATTATTGTAACCACACCTACAGGAATATTTCCTGATTACATCAATCCTAAACCTACTAAAAATTTTCACCCATTATCCAATTGAAATCCCCATGTGTACGTAGCATGATCTACCCAATCACACTACAGAATTGACAATGTACACTCTTATACCACCCAAAAGAAGAAACTCGACTCATGAATCCAAGATACTCACATCATTGGAACTAGGCACAAGTGCCTTATCAATAACACTGATTCATATCTCAAAGTCTCTAGGTACTCCCACCTGGACCATAGATATGATCTCTCTAGGATCATAACTAATTGGAAACATTACATGGTTCTGATATAAAGTTCATATGACGTGTCACATTTTAATTTCCCTATCAAGGTACCCATCTATACATTGACATAATATGACAAAATCACAACCTTAAAAGGCACTAATTATTACCGAGCATCCATAAATAGGACTACCCTTTGAGAATCAGCATCCCATCAATCAACAAGTATACATATAATGGAATTGTCCTCAATGACCTATATCGAGAAATTATAGTGATACCGTTCATTTAAGATGAATGTGATTCCATGATATATGGTAAAACATGATATTGGTTTTCATGTGAACTTTAAATAACCATACATACATATAACTCACCCCCAAGGGGTTCTTACCTAAGTCATTGAATCACTTTTCTAACCACTCAGGGTCCCTACCTATCCCTTGCTGAAGGGACCATACCACTATCAATGACATCATTAATTTCACTCTAGGATCCACATGATCTTCCATTGGAATAAATTTCATGTATACAAGTCATCCCAACTTATTATTATACCACCAAGTACTTATACAGGAAAACGACGTATGAGCATCTATTGACACTTAAAACAGATAAGCCTCAAAGTCATACTAAAATCCTATATATCATGTGAATCCTACAGTCCTGATATAATGCATGAGACACCTATTACCTCTACAGGACAAGATCTAAATTCCAATATCCTACCTCATCACATTAAGCCAGGAACCATAGGTTATAAAAAATAAATCATAAATATCAAAACACTTGTACATCACGTGAAGAGAAAATCATATTAACCATAATATCTCAAACCAAGAACATCAGTCTCATTCCCATGGTATCCTGCAATTATACTAGAAAAAGAGTCAACGACACACTAGTTTGGATTCCATTGCAAGTACTAAAACATTCATATAACTTCTTTCTACCTTATCCATAAATAGTTAGATTAAAGAATATCATATGATACCAATTTTTAATTTCCTAACTAGCTCACTTTATGAAAATCAATTGGAAAATTTCACCATGTGACCAAAATCATACCTCCTCAAACACTAGAGGATACCGAATAGAAGTGGGAGTCTAAGTAGGTATGGTGGGGAGGATATACCCCCTATGTTAAAGTGAAAAATCAAAATTAAATAACCTAAAATCATACATATCAGAGTACGTAGGAAGAATAATTTAATTGATCATTATAAACAAAATAAAGTACTAGTATATGGAATTCGAAACATATTTCTAATTGGCCCAGTTACATATACAGACCATAATAAAAGAAATAAAACAAAAGGCTCCATTCTCACTCTGAGTCATACCTTATCAAAATCTATGGATGAAATATGATCTATATTTCTTGATCATGCAAATAAAACCCATGGGACTCAGACTGACATGTACCTACAACCATGTGAATGTATGCTAAGGTACCCATATGTCATGGCCTTAAGAGCAGGGTGTGAATAGAGAACTCGGTAGGGAACCACCAATGCAGTCCTATACGTAACTAGTAATATAGTGATATCTTCATGTGAAATGATAAATATAAACAAATAAACTGGTAAATGATAAATAAAATAACCTACCATACATGTTTCATCCAATTTTTTGGTTTTTTATGAGAATGTAAAATCATGCCAACCCGAACAATACAACCACCCTTTGGGTGAATTGTTCACAAGAGTATCACAAACCTACCTTCATGGGAGTTTTCCGATCAAGGGAATAATCCCAGAGGTACCACATACCTCCCCTATGGTGTTTTTCTCATATGAGAAGAATCCCGTAAGCATCAAAATCCCAAATCCAAACTCACCTCGGTATACCAGACCTTCCATTTCACAATATATCACAGTCCCATGAAATATTGTAGGCCACGATCGCCCAATGATGGACCCCCAGTAGAATATCACATGACGCTCCCAAAATCTCAGATCCATATCCATGGAATCCTAATCGATGTTATCACAAACCTCACTTATGGGGGTATTTTTATCTATGGAATAAGACCTATAAGAATATTATTTATGGCTTAATCCTTTTAAGTATCATAGACCACCCTTATGGGTGTTTATATACATAAAAAAATACCACCACCTAAGAATATTCCATTTTATAAAATAATTTCCACTAGGGTGTATGCTAACAGTATCACACTCGTATCAAGGGGTGCTTCTATAATGTTGTGAAATAAAGGGGTTAGGGGTTCTTGTATAAAAAACCCACATTTTTATCAACATACCCTTATATAAAATATTTGGTATAGGTTTTAGGTGACACTCACTACTATATCTACTCATATCCATGTACACCCACTCAGGGTCATCTCTCAAAGGTGCACCCATAAGGGTCCCCTAGGTCATCACTAAAAAAGATTATCTCACTTGGGATCCTCAAACACATATATTCTCCCAAGATGATGTATGTAGATCAAAGGACATATTGTCCCTTGGCATTTTCAATTTCATCTCACGACCCCACAAGCTTTAGGGGTACACCATACCAATGATAGTCTCAAGATATGTCTAAAAGCCCATTTCCATGTCTCGGGTCAATCCAGATAAGTCGACTCATCCAAACCCACATAATATATGTCTAAGGTCCATAAAACTAGTCCAAAAATATTTTTTGGTCCTTAATCAGCTAACTAGGATCTTACATTTCATGTCTCATCATACCCACCCTCTTAGGGGTATCCAAATGTGAGGGTCTCTTCTTCATCTAGGCCTCAACCATTATTGACTGAGGAATCGAGCCTATTCCCAAGGACCATAGTGGACCTGAAACATTACTCATTTAATCCCAAACATTTTACATAGGTTAAACAATTAAAAATTAAATTTCTATTTAGTTTAAATTAATCAATAATTTAAATCAGAAAAATTCTTTTTATAAAACAGGTTAGCGCCTTTGGTGGTGTCACCACACCTCAAATGTAGTATAATAAAAATTTGATAATCCCTAGGTATAGTGTCAAGGACCACTTATTTTTTTAAAAAAAATTTCAATTTACCTATAGGGATGAAAATTTTTATCAAGTCTTGTCCAACCTTTTCCATGATCAACCAATCTCATTTCAGTGTCTCGTTCCCCTAACTCGGACCAGAAAACTTCAAAAAAATAATTAAAATACTTAAAATAAATTTAATGATTTAATTTTAAAAGGGTATAACCACCAAATATCTCACTATTGGCCTCTTCACACCAAAAATACATCAAAACACAAGCCAATGACTCATGGAATACCCCCAAACTCATTCCGAGAAAAATCCCAATCACGTGATGTTGATTCTATAATTAATTTAATTTAAAAAATTGGAAAAAATTAAATGAAGTTCATACTGGTGAAAACCATGATGAATCACTGAGAAATAGATTTTATATTATGTTTAGATATTCTCTCATCCTAGGATAAACAAAATCCCCTTGAGAATCATGTGATTTCACTGTGCTCTAATGGAATCGCTAATGAAAACCTAGCTGGAGAAGATGAAAATTAGGTTAATAGGAAGATAAGAGAAACAGTGGTTGTTGGGGTAGGATAAATAACATAGGTATATTATTAAACCACTTTTATAACACCCCTATTTAGGGGAATTAATATGGGGGTAGGGGAAGATCCCCTTGGACACACGTGAGAGTGGGATGAGGAAGAGTGGGGATGCCCTCTAAAGAAATCAGTAGTTCAAACTGATAATTTTAAACTTTTGATGAGTCACATGGTTTTACAAAAAATTTATTAATCATTGAACCTTTACTATCCAAGGTATTACACCCTACATTATTAGTTACCATGGCTTCCAAAATAGTGTGATGACCATGCTAAATTCCTCTACAACATTGTGCATGGTTTGTATGCAACCATCCACCAAATGCTAGGTCTAGTAAACCCCACATAGTTTCCTATAAATTTCACAAAATTTTCCCTAAACCATGAAGATAGACTATTTTCTATATAAAAATGACGAAAAACCTACTCACACTCAAAGTTTCACACATTTTATCCTAAATCATGCGAACTAAATTGTGCGGTCTATCTAGGAACCTCCAAAACACTTGAAATATAACCTAAAACTCTTGAGGAGAACCCAATCACCAAAGTTACCTTCCAAGAATATTTCCATTCCTAAAAAAATATCCTTAAGACCTTATAAATATCTATCTTCAATTATGAATCTCCAATCAAAATTTTACACATCAAGTAATCAAAAATTCAATTTTATTTTGGAATTTTTAATTGATACAGACATAGATTTATATAGTGGTCATGTGAATAAAATAAGAATACATGATGTTTATTAACAATAAATGGTGTTTGTTTTTAGTTTTATCTATGTATTAGAATAATAAATTTAATATAAGTAAATAATAATTAAGTGAATAATAATGAATGAAGCATGTGTCGATAGAAGGGTTGCCCAAGGGCATCTAAGTCATCCCTAGTTCGAATCCTTCCATACCCTCCATTGGAACATGGGTCATTCATTTTCTCATATGTTTTTGATAAATTATGTTTGATATTATATTATATTTTAAAATAAAATAAAAATAAAAATAAAACTCATGATGAGGACTGTCTGGTGGGAAGTATCACTACTTAAGGACCAAAAGAACAAATTTTGAATCCTCTTAACTGACCACAACTTCATATTTTCTTTTAAAATAAAACAAAACATTGTGTATTGTAGTTTATTTAATGAATTTTAAGTGGGTAATGTTTTTATTAAATATATATTTTAAAATTAAAAAACCATTATGGGGTTGACTCAGCTGGTAGGGTTGCAGCCCTAGGTGCAAAAGTTGCGGATTTGATTCCTTCCATCCAACTCAACTACATCCTTTTTCTCTTAAATAGAAGCACATGTCATGTATGTATCTCTACATAATTTTCATTTGTATTAATATTTTCATAAAATTAAAAATAATATAAGAATAACTTTTCACTTGAAGGTGGATTTGGGTTGATGCGAAAGGTATCTACACTAGATCCAAAAGACCTCGGTTTGAGTCATTGCAAAGTCCCCAAATTTATCCCTCCCTTCAAAAATAAAACCTCAAACCATGTATAGTTTATTTAACTATGTATTTGTATATTTAATGAATAAAATAACAATATGATAGTAATATTTCAAAAGTAAAAACTTCACTCTAGTAGTTTAGGATCATTAGCGAGATTGAACCGGTCACCAGTTTAGATCCTGCTCAAAGTGCTGGGGAAACAGTTTATTTCTCCTTTTATTTTTGAGAACACACATTGTGTATCTATACACACACTAAATGTATAAATGTTTATATTTAAATATAATATATATATAAATAAAAAAATAAATTAATCAATTTATAAATTAACTAATCTTGTTAAAAAAAACATGTACATGACATGTTCCATGTATACATGGCATATACTTGACCATTAAAATCCCAAACCTCTTTACATATCTAGTACCCATGCCCTAGACCCCCCCCCCACACACACACACATCATCTCATGTCCTCTAAAGGAATCCACCACTAACCATCCTCCAATCATCTGATTCTGGAATTCTTCCACTTAAAATCACTTGCAATACGTTCCTGGATCCAGGCATGTGGTTCCATGACCCTTGTTTCAGTGTTTCCAACACATATTTAGGATTATTGAGAATTTGGGGTGTTTTTTGATGTAAAGATTCAATATATTGACACACACCTAAAAAAACATGGCATGTTAAAATTGAACATAGGTTGGCATAATATTTTAAATACACATGACAAATGCGTTCAACACACGCCATATACATTTTCCATTTCCCAATGAGAGAGAGGTCATGTACTAAACTCCACATGGATCGGGTGTCCATTTTCCAAAAAAATATATGTGAGTTTAGAATAAATGTTTCACCTTAACACTTCTTATACATGGGGTTCCAAGGCATGTGTAACATCATGTTACCCACTTTTAGGTAGCCCTCTCCTTTTTTCTTGTTTTCCTTAACTGGGTGCATCTTGGAAATATTGAGGATAGAAAACATTTACTGAGGAAAATGTTTTAAAGTTTTTAGATAGATGTTTGTTTGAATTAATATATTCCTAGTAAAAATTTATTAATGGATTTTTGTGTTTCTCCCCAAGTTCGGAGGATTCCCAAGTTGGTTCTCAAGTTTTCTTTTGTACGTTGGGAGATTACACGATGTATAAAGGGGTTACACAAAGTGTACTTGGTTTTCAGACACATACCATGAAATGTGTCCATTTCTTGAAGTTATTACACATCATTTAATAGTTACATGACGTGTAAAAATAAAATATCAATTTTTAAAGAAAATGATATGGGTTTTTTAGAGTACTTGATCCCTATGGATTACATGCCATGTAAAGGATTTACGTGTTGTGTAACTATCGGGAGGTTATCTTTAATGGTTACACTTAAAAATCTCCCATAGATCTCTTGGATCATGACTTATAACCCTTCTACAATGATTTTGGGAGTCTCCATTCGATTTGGGTTGATCCGTTCAATTTTTGATCAATGTTGCAGTTAGTTCTCATCTCTCTGGGTGAGTAGGAATTTTTTCTTCTTTTTTTTATTATGTTAGTGTTGTGGCATTGTGTTATCTGATTCATTGATCCATAATTATGATTCCTCTTGATTTTATATAGATTATAGAAGTTTTCTTGTTCTGGGGGTCATTTCATTTGTTGGTTGTGGTGTGGCGGTTGTGAGTTCTTGAGGTATGTGTCATTTCTTCTTCTCCAACGACCCTTTTGTTGAATTGAATCAATTTTGAGATGTATAGATTGATTCTAAGGATTCTTTTGTCGTTTTTTATTATTCTTGTTGGTGTATCCTCTGTGGGAGTGCATGACCCCGAGTTTTGAGGTATGTGGTTCTATTTCTAGCATGTATTGGTGAACTGAATTTCTCTTATTTTGATAAATTGTTTATTTAAAAGAATTAGAATAATATGACTTATTATTATGTGTGTTTGGAACTGGTTTTTTTATAAAATATGGTTTTCCGCTTGTTTTGGGTAAATGTAAAGTGGTTTCAAAGCATTTTGAAATGTTTTTCAAAGAAGGTTTTGAAGAAAAATGTTTGATGAACTGGTTTTTAATATAGAGCACATGGAAATCCTTGGTTACTTACATGGAAAGCATAAAAATAGGTCTCATACACTATTAAGGGATTTTCTCATGGGTATTATAGCTACTCTCTAGGCCTATCATTCTAGGTACTTGTTAGACCAATTGGAGGGTTAACTTTCTAAGGTGTTCCCCTACCCTCTATACTCAATGCATATGTCAAGTGGCTTGATGTGTACATGATTGTCTATGTTGGGTATGAGTTTCTTAGCTATCCTGACCTAGTGTGATCCTTGGAAGGATGTTACCTATGATTATTCATTTGTATTGTAATGTTTTGTTGTACTTCCATGGATTTGATATGATATGTGATGTATGATTTGTTTTTAAATGATATATCTAATGAGGTATTTGGTTAAGAAATGATTTGAAACTGATTTACCTGCTTTATTTGGAAATGTGGAAAAGGGAAAATTAAACTGTTTTTCTATCCATTTTTTATAAAAAAAAATTTAAACTATTATCATGCCTTGTTTTCTTTAAAGTTGATAATGCTAGGATTATTGTTTAGATACTTCATACGGAACACCTGGGTGAGACCCTATTGATCATGTTAACTCACACCCTTCATACCTCTTCGACAGTGCATAGACCTAGTTATTTCTTTTGATATAGGGAGAGGCAACGCACTGTAGTGAGGATGTGAGGTTTTATGTTAGTTGGGATGGGTATATGTTGGTTAGATGGTGGTATTTTTCCCATGTTATCACATAGAGTAGTTGTTTTTTTTCAATTTTGGTAGTCCTTTGTGGTTGGAATTGTACTTGGAGATTATTTTTACTCTTGATTTGTTTAGTTTCCACTATTTCCTTTCATTTATGGCATATACTTATCTCTTTTTATATTGTATCTATTATTTATATATTCCATGTTGTTGTTTTAGGCTGGTATAAATAATTTCCTCTATTTTTTGTATGATTCCCAGGTGCTAGTCATCAGCCCTTGGGGATCGGGAACACCCTTTGGGTATGTGGGGTATTGTCGTGAGTACTAGTTTTGGAGGGTATTCAAGTCGGTTCATTATAGTTTGGTATCAGCACCCTGGGTTTGGGGTTTATCCTTTTCTTGGGATATTTTGTATACAAGAGATAGGGTTTTCAAGACTTGAGAGGTATGTTGCGGTGATTTTCTGTCCAGCTCTTTCCTTGATGAGAATGAAGTTACCAAGGGATATAGGGATATGTGTCTCATATTTTTGTTTCTTGATGTTCATCACAATTTTTTCTTATGGGGTATCTAGTTTGAACTAATATTATTCTAATGTCTGATTATTTATTTTGTTTTAGTAATTAGAAGTATGCCTCTTAGATGTGTTATGACATTTCCTCAAGAACATGTAGTTGATTCACCTCAAGGAAATCCTCATATGGATCATAACATTATCAAGGATATCCTTCAAGAAGTTCACGTTTTTGACTAGAATATTCCATAATTACATAATGTGGTTGTTGAGGTACAATCGGGAGCTGTAGGGGAAAGGGATCGGTCACTGGAGTTCTTTTGTGAGAAGCCAATATTCTTTAAATCTATGATTTAACCTAAAGAGGTTTAGGATTGGATTTAATAGATCAATCAGATCTTTGACTTCCAGGAAAATTTTGAGAATATCAAAGTGAATTATGTAGAATTCAGGCTTGAGGTTCCTAAAAAGCATTGGTGAGATTCCATGGTATAGGCAGATGATCATTTAGGATTAGACTGGAAGAGTTTGGAGGCTCTCTAATTACAGTAGTTTTTTCTAGAGTTATTGATGATAGATAAGTATCTGGAGTTCCTCTATTTTCTGCAGAGAGATCTTTTGG
The DNA here is from genome assembly GCA_963277665.1 of Viscum album. Lineage (NCBI taxonomy): Eukaryota > Viridiplantae > Streptophyta > Magnoliopsida > Santalales > Viscaceae > Viscum > Viscum album. The sequence goes on from OY728166.1 coordinate 793,058,156, forward strand.
TATTGGTGTACACAAATTTGTTTGTGGAGATGGGTTTTTTTGCACTAGAGTTTGTAAATAAGGACTAGATGAAGGATTATAAGTACATATAGGGTTTGTGACTAGATATCAGATCACAGTTATTTATGATGAATCTTTTAAACTATTCATAGGCAGTAGTAAGGTATATGATGGCAAAGATGAGTATGAAATACAAGGTTGAATATTCTTCCCTTTGTCTTCCACCTCATGGAAACGTCAGTGGTGCTCCAAGGAAAAAGAGTAAGTGGAATGATCATCAGAGGATTAGTGGAGGTGGTTCTCAATATAAGGCCTTTTCAGAACCTCTAGTTGTATTTAGTGGTGTATCTATGACTTGATATCATTGTGGAAAGTTCATACACACATGAAATTCGTTTCCTTCACCCACAAATATGTGTAACAACTAAGGGAATTATTGTCAACTTTAGTGTTTGTGTCAAGGTATGTCTAATCCTTGATATGGTCATGGATCATTGGCTCCAAATTATAACACATCACAATAATATTCATCAAAGAATATAGGGATCCATCCATAAGCCTCAGTAGTGAAGCACCTTCACAAAGTATATGAGTTTCCAGTAGAGGTAGATGCAAGTCCAGTGACATTGAGGGGTACCATATTTATTTCATCCTCAGTGGATATGGCTTTATTTGATATTGGTTCTTCCCACTCATCTATATATATCCTTTATATTGATGTTATTAACCTTCCAATAGAATTAGTTTCCTTTTTTAGGGAGTTAGAGAAACCTCTTGTGGAGAGGAAATAGTAGGGGTTTTAATGTCCTTATTGTGTGATATCGATAGCTGATACAGAGTTGGTCTGGAATTTTATTTTTATCGATCTAGATCTATTATACATCATCATTAGGATGGATTTTCTTATTTATCATTGATATGAGGTATATTTTTATCATCTATGTGTCTCATTACTTATGGTTGATGGAAGATCACGAGTGTCCCAAGGAGAGTGTGACCCAAGGTATGGTCGTGCAGGACATTCCCACCTAGAGCTTAGGAGTTTTTTTCTTTTATTTAATTGTATCATGATGATTTTTATTCTATTATTCATCTTCTTTTTAGTTTTTCAATAGTTTCCCAAAAACATTCCTAGAAAATTTCTCAGGGCTTCCTCTAGTGAATGTGGTAGAGTTTTAAATGGACCTAGTGCTAGAAATGCAGCCAATATCAATACCTTACTATCATATTGCACCAAAAGAATTGAAATATCTCAATATTTAGTTGGAATATATGGTGAAAATGGGTTTGGTTCCCCCTAGTCTTTCCTAATGGGAAGCCTCAGTGCTCTTTTTCAAGAAGGAAGACAATTCGCTATGGTTGTGTGTAGACTATCAAAAGTTGAACTAGGTGATAGTTAAGAACAAGTATCATTTTCCCTATGTGAATGATTTGTATGATCAATTAAAGGGGGAAAAGTAGTTTTACAAGATTGATCATTGGGAAGGTTATCACCAGCTTTGAGTTTTGGAGTCATCTTTCAAGAGTAGGTCGGGCCATTTTGAATATTTTGTGATGTCATTTGGTCTGACTAATGCTCCTATAGATTTCATGGCTTTGATGAATCAGATATCCCATCAATATCTCGACACCTTTTTAGTAGTTTTCGTATATTATATTTTGGTTTATTTGAGATAAAATCCTGATCATGGGTACCATATAAGTTTAGTTTTGGAAATCCTTATAAGTCACCATTTGTATGTAAATATTTCAAAATACGATCTCTAGATTCAAGAAGTGAAATTCTTGGGGCATGTGGTTTATCATCATTAATAATCAGTTTTCCCTGATAAGGTAAAGATTGTCTTGTCATGGAGAGATCCACATAATGTCTTTTATATTCAAATCGTTCTTTGACTTGATGGATACTGTCAACGGTTCATCAAGGATTTATCAAAGTTTGTATCACCTCTTTACCTAACTTCTTTCTTCTGTATGACTTCCCAAGGATGGAAATTCTTATAGTGGGGAGTTTGTAACATCTATTTAACTGATTTCAGGTAACCCTGTACTTTTTCTTATTTTCCTTCATAATTGGGTGCATCTTGGGACTCATGATGATGGAAAACATTTGTTGAGAAAAATGACTTAGCATTTGGAGATAGATGTTCGTTAAATTAAAAGAGTCGAGGTAAAAATGTGCTAATAGATTTTTGGGGTTATTACCAAGTTCATAGGATACTCGATTTGGTTTTATAGTTTTATTTTATACACTTAGATATTACATGATGTTTAAATGGGTTACATTATGTGCACTTTGTCACCATACACAAATTGTGAAACGTGTACACAACATGAAGTGAGTACACGTCATGAATCTTGAAATGTGTACACAGTATGAAGTGAGTACACGTCATGTAATGGTTACACGATGTGTAAAAATAAAAGATTAGTTTTAAATGAAACGTTAGTGGGTTTTTAGGTATACTTGATCGTTGTGAATTAAATTTCCTGTAAATAAGTTACAAATTATGTAACTATAAGGATTTTGGATTTAGGGTGTTGCTCGGATGAAATTTTATTTCATTATCCCACAGCTCTTCGGAATCTTGACCTAGTTTCCTTATCTGGTTATTTGAGTAATCTCCATTCAATCTGTTTTGATCCATTCAGTCTTTGATCACCATTTAATTTAGTTCTCATCTCTCTATGTGAGTAGGACTTTCTTCTTATTTGTTTCTTTGATCGTGGTAGTGTTGTGTTGTTGCATTATCAGATTTTCTGATTTGTAATGATGATTACTCTTATTTCCTTATAGATATATGGTGTGATCTAGTTATGGGGGTCATTTACTTTGCTGGTTTTGGTGTGGTGGGTTTGTGTTCTATAGGTATGTGTCATTTATCTCCTTCATATACCCTTTTTTTAATTGAATCAATTATAAGATATTTAGATTGATTCTAGGTCCTTCGTTGTAATTGTTTCACTCTTCTTGTTAGTGGATCCTTTGTGGGAATGTGAATCCCCGAGTTTTGAGGTCGTTGGTTCTGTCTCTACCTGTTTTTGGTGAATTTAATTGATATTTTTTTGATTAAATTTGTATTTAAAAGAAATGTCATCATATAACTATTTGTTTTGTGTGTGTAGAACTATATTTTTTAATAAAATATGGTTTTCCCCTAGTTTTGGGTAAATATAAAGTGTTTTGAAAGAATTGTGAAATGGTTTTTTGAAATGTATTTAAAAAATTATTTTATTAAAATGGTTTGATGATCTTGTTTTGAAAATAGAGCACATGGGAATCCTTGGTTACTTAGGTGGAAGTTATAGTAATAGGTATCTTCCACAATTAGGGTATTTTCTTATAGGGATTATCTCTGCTCTATAGGCCTGTTTTTCTATAGACTTGTTAGATATGTTGGGAGGTTCACTTTCTTGGGTGTACCTCTTCCCTCTTGACTTGATGAATATATCTAGTGTCTTGATATGTATATGATTGTCTATGTTAGGTATAAGTGTCCTAGTTATCCTGACCTAGTGTGATCTCTGGAGTGATGTTACCTATGTTTTTGTATTTTTATTGTGTTGTTTCTTTGTAGTGTTGTGGATTTGATATGATATGTGATGAATTATGTATTTTGAAATGATATATATATTGATATATTTGGTTCTGAAATGATTTGAAACTAATTTAACTACTTTATTTGGAAATTCTGAAAAGGGGGAAATTAAAAAAAACATGCTTTTATTATAAAAACTATTAAACTTTAATCATTCCTTGTTTTCTTTATATTTGATCATGCTTGGATTATTGTTCAATGACCTGATATGGAATACTTGGGTGAGACCCTGTTAGGCATGTTACCTCACACCTTGTATACCTCTTCAGTGTTGCACAGAACTGTTTATGTCTTTCAATGTAGGGAAAGGCAAGGCGTTGGAATTAGTCGGTGAGGTTTTCTGTCAACTGTGATGAGTAACTATTGGTGAGATGGTGGGAGTTTTCCCATTCTATCACATGGAGTAGTTTTTTTCCTTTTTTGGAAGTCCTTTTTATTGGACATGTACATGGATATTTTTTATACTCTTGAGTAGTTTGGTTTTTATTATTTCCTTTCATTTATGGAATATAATTATCTCTTTAATTGTTGTCTCTATTATGGATATGTTCCATGTCATTAATTCAGGTTTGGAAAAATCATTCCATATGTTTGTTTTATGATTCCTAGGTGATAGTATCCAGCCCATAGGGATTGGGAACACCCTTCGGGTATGTGGCATATTGGGTGTGTACCAGTTTGGGAGGGTATTCAGGTTGGTTTGTTACACATATCCAGATAACATGAGTTTCTTCCAAACATACACTACAAGTCAAGTAGTCTAAAAAATATGTCATTAACTTTTTAAAATCTGATTTTCTTTTATTTTTATTTTCCTTTTGTTTTCATTTGTAATTTTCATGTTCTTTGATTATGGATAAAGAGATCCGATTACACAGGAATCACCATGACTTACTACTTTTGGGTGTCCTCTCACACACCATAATCTACATTTTACAACCTTCACCACTCATGGGAGTATTGTTTTAGTTCCCACCTTTCTTTTTATTCCTTTTATATCTTAATATATTATTACTTCCCTAGTATGGTCTATCTTGTTTCATGTTTCATCAGCTTTCTATACTTGATGTTTCACATGGGGGATATTCTACTATATTAAGTGTGGGGTAGGGTCTATCAACACCGCACTAATCATTTTCCCTTTAGATAATCAAGGAGACATCATTAATTAGAAGAAATATTTTTTCACATTGGAAATTATTGATTAATTGTGATTATAAATAATTAATACATAGGTGAAAATTTTTAGATTTTTATACTCATTTCAATTTTAGAATATTTTCAAATGATTGTTAGTATAATTTTGATTTTAATTCTATGAAATTTTCATTATTAGATTGATTATATTTATTCATTTCATGACCTAGTTGACTTATTTTATCTTATTACCAAGAAGTATTCTAAATATTTTTGAAATATTCTTTCGTATACCCTCTTTTTTAATAGATTCTCAAGATATGAATAACTACTAGAACATTCATGTTTTTATAATCAAAACAAGATGATTTTGAATCACATTAAAATGATTGAGGCATTTGATTGATATATTTTCAACTCATTTGACCTTGAGACCTACCCTACATTAAATTTTTAGTAAAACCCCTAGAAACCATGAATTAACTTCCTACCCTAATTCCTCAATATTATTGCATGTTTTTTCATTTGAGAATTAATAAGGGAGTTTGGTGATTCTTGGTATCATCAGATGAGCATACCATGAAGTGGGTGTAGCTAAATCATCTTTTTCTAATTTGATATAGGGTTCAAACACCATATTTCATTATGCTAATATGGGTCCCATTTTTTTCCAAAAAAATTGAAAAGAGTACCAAATTATTTCATTGTACTGAAATATGGTTTTCAAACCTGAGAGACAAAATAAGGAAGTGGAAAAGTTGCTTTCATGAAGACACTTGAGATGGGGATTATTTCCCTTGAGCTTTTTATTCAATATCATGATTTATATTTTAAAATTTTGGAATCATATTTCAAGCCTCTGAATTGAATTTTCACATCATTAACCACCAACATTCAGCCTCAGATTCATCATAAACTTAATGAAAGTCTATGGAAACTATTTTTTTCATACGATAATGATAATTTGCACAAAGTAATTCTTAAATAAAATAGAAGTATAGAAGATAATGGTGAACACATTTCACCAAAGAGGTCAATGCAAGGCTCAAATATTATCACCGTACAGGCTCCAGAAAGGTGTAACCAGGAGATCCAAGTTGGGTACACATTATTAGTACCCTAAGAGACACACTTACGCGAAAAAACTATGTGAGGTTTCTCTTTTAATAGGGTTGCGAAATTTCCTATAAATAGGAACACGGGGCTCCTTATCTCACATGATTAGAAAACCTAAAGAAGTATTGAAGCTTTGCTTTCCCTAGTTCTTTTCCCAAGTCCTCATAACCTTTCAAGTAGACTTACAAGCCTTGTAATAAGTAGAAACTAATGGCGGTAATAAGATCAATGTTCCCTTTGTGTTTTAAACATAGAACACCTATGTAAACCACCTCCCATAATTCAAGCATACTAGGGAGAAGTCCCCTTATCAATCCCAAGACTTTAATTCTAGTCTCCAAATATACCAAAGGATACCCTTGTATCCTAGAGAAAGACCTCACCCAATTTTTTTCACATTGGTTGTCCATTTCCTAGAGATTTCATCACCATGTATAGGTTTTCCCAACACAAGACCTCTTCACCTCACCCAGCCTTCACCTGCACAATCCATCTTAAGCTCATCCAACCTTTACCTGTGTGATAATACATTGATCCCTATATTTATGCCACCAATGGAAGTGCATCACTTCTCTTGGATCCCTCATCTAAGGGGTACTAATCCAATGGTTCCACTAAAGCCTCTAGACTTGCAAAACCATAGGGAAAGACATGCAACTGTTTCTCCCATTCGGTTATGATTCCTATGGTAAGAGGTTCCCCACATTTTTTCTACCTAATGGGTAGGTTCCATGGGGTGTGTATATCTATGCATTGATTTAGTAATAAGGACCCCAACCTTGGGGCATTTCCAAGGACCTCTCAGTCTCATAAATAAGGGATACAGATTTTTTCTCCCATTCTTGTATCTAAGACAAAGGACCTACCATTTTTAGCACTAGGGTTTGGTCCATGTTCTCCCCTTATCATCTCTAAGACCAGGGACCTCCCATTTTAGATGGTTGGGGGAGACACTTTCCTTTCCCTTTAAAGAGGGTTAGTGCCTTATCCTCCTCTCTTCTTTGGAACTAGTAGAAGGTAATCACTCCTAGAGTAATCCCCCATTATTTCTTGTAGGTGTTTATACTGCTCCTATCTTTCACCCTCCAGGGTCACCAAAAAAATCAAGGAGATGGGAACATCAAGAAATTTTATATCTCACAACGCTTTGACTTCATCCACTGGTGAACAAAGAAGATTATGTGGTTTTAAATATCTTCTACTTCCTCTTATTTCGCACACCGAGAATGACTCACATGGGATTAGTGATTAGAAATGACAATGACATTTTCACGATAAGATGCATGTCTTGAAAGATAATCCTTTTTTGGATCTTATTCTCACATTCCTTCAAAGGGACTCCATTAGCATGGGTCCCCAAATCCATGTATCCAACTCAAAGGGCCTCTTATACGATATAATCCCCAACCATACTAACCCCATGGGATTCTTATTCAGTATAACCCCCAAACATGTTATAACCATATCAAAGGGACATATAACTTATGAGATAATTTCTTAAGGTCTTATATATGCATGGTTCTACAAAACCATGCATCCATATCAAAGGTCTACATCCCCTATGAGACAAAACCACATGAGGGCCTCCATAGGCATAAGTTATCAAAATTGAAATATGTTGGCTTTGATTCCCATCCAAATGGGATATATAGGAAGCCTCTATAATGTTTAGACCAAACATGCCAAATTCGCCCTAACTTTATTTGTGAAGTATTACCAATAGGTTCATATCCAATCTAGGAGGTTTCATTCCCTCTAGGTTCCTTCGGACACTTCAACACAAGTCCCACACAAATATTTGAGTATAAATCTTTCACTTATATTTCCTTGCCACATGATGTTAAACTGAAAAGTTTGGCCCTTGTAACATGACATTAAAAGGTATGATGTGTTCCATTAAATGGCTATGTACTATTGAGTTTTACTTTCTTTTACAAGGATACGCAATAGGCCCATATCATGGACCCAATCCCAATATCAAAACAACTCCCTTCTCCCTGGACGACGATAAATTCTTGAGTTCCCCACTACGTTGTAACAACCCGAGATTTTATAAGATACATTATTTTTAATTTAATTCATATCTTCTGTTGTATGATACACCATGATTATCTTGCGCTATACGAAACACCGTATTAGCTTGCAGTATACCCAACACTATTCTTGGCTCGTGTTACACACAATTTCAAGTTCGTTTGATAGAAGTTATTTTACGCAACATTGAGTATATATATATATATATATATTCAATGTATAAATAAAATATGGTTGTATTCTGTTATACGCAACAACAATGGAGTCTTGCACTACAGGTAACCCTAACTTGGCTTGCATTAAACGCAATCACGGCCTTCTTCGATAGCGTGTGTTGTACGCAATATCGGGTTTCACTAAATAATGATATATGGTTATAATATTATTATGAACTAGCCGTTATGAATAGTATTAAATAAATTTTTAATTTTATAACATTATTATTCATCTTACATATTTTCTAGAACATGATATGAGAACAAAATAAATTTTTCGGGTAAAATAAGTATTTTTCAAAAAATGCAGTTTTGCTGCCTTTTGATGGCGCACCCACATTAAATCTAGTTTTTGAAATGTTTATAAGTTCAATTTAAAAAAATAAAATTCTTCTTTGGAATTAGGATATAAAAATTTACTTTGGATAAAATTTTCATATCATTCTGATAACTTTCATATTTTAATGAATAGTAAAAACACGCTACATTTTAATTAAAAACAACTTTTTTCATCGTAATAATTTATATGGTTAAATTATAATATTGAATGGTTTTAAAGTATAAATAGAATATATTTTTACCATTTAATATAATTTATGTCATTATCATTGATTTAAAATTTAATTCATAGGTTAAATCAATTCAATCTTTGGCAATGTTTTAACTTTTAAAACCTATTAGCTTAACAACGGGGTTAATTTTAAATTAATTACTGCAACTTCGGTGTTTTGAATTTTGAAAAATGGATTCCATATTTGGAATCAGTGGTTCCAAATTATTTTAATAGGTTACTTTTATTTTTTTATATTATGAATAGTAACTACGGCAATTTTTATTTACTGCGGTTAAAGGTAAATAGGGTAATTCAAGGTTAAAAGAATATTATAATAATTCAAAATTACCTTTAAACTTGTCCTAACCTTATTGGATGAGTAGTGGCCGACCATGGGCATCCTTGGCCCGATTTTGGGACCCCAATGAGCTACTTGGTAGTGAAAATGACAATTTGGATTAATTAATTTAATGTAAAGACAACATTGACTTTAACAACAATATTTTAGTAATTAATTTTTATAAGGAGTTATATAAGTTATATTTTCGACTATAAATATTATTTTGAAATATAAAAAGATTACCTACATCATGGTATTTTTTTCATAATTTTTAAACATCAAATGAATTAAATTATTTATGACACAATAATGATGTAGTGTTTACCTCATTAATAAAAGATTTAAATAAATAAGATTATAATGATTAAAATATCATCCAAAACCTGTCCAATTCCAATTGGATGATTTTATTTCGAATATGATTCATCTTATCTTCGACATTAATGTGTTTTGTACCTCTTGAAACCGAAGATAAGTTTATTATAAAATAATGTTTTCACACTTTCTTAAAGAGCCCCTCCTCTCCCTTATAAAAGGAGACTACTTCTATTCAATTCCTGACACCTCTCAAGCCTTTTTTCTCATCCAAACTCTGCCCAACTAAGCTCCCTACATCCCTATACTCCCCCATGAAGCCTTAAATTAGGCAAGAGACTCTCCAAGAAGTCCTTTTGGTTCAAACCAAAGGAAGTTACCAAAATTAAAGGTAACAGTTTCTCTTAAGTTGTTTTCTTTTATTCTACTTCTCCAACCCCTAAACTCTTTTTAATCCTTTCTTTTGTAACAAAAACAATATCATAAATATACTAGGATGTTGTTATGAGAAGGATTATAACTACACTTACACACACCTCCATCTAATGGATGAAGAACATAATGTTTCTGTGATGGAAAACTAACGCCTCACGAAACGATGATTGTTCGATTTTCTCCTATCGCCTCTCATGGTGGCCATTATGATGGCACTATATTTATATATAATATATATTATGTTTATTATTTCCTTATGCTTCTTTACATCCCAATTATATCAAGCCTTTACGATTTCCATAGTCGTTAAATACGATAATCTCATTTCAGGAAGTGCGGACTACCGCCCCCTCAAAGTGATGTGATTCGTCAATACATTATGTGGGATGTATAAAGGATGTGGTTAATGATATTATATATGATATTATACTGGAATTATAATATACCTATGTATCATTATGTTTTAATTACATTAAAATAATAAATAGAAATGAAAGTAGCGTTCATGCGTACGTACGGCTTACTGTCTCCATGAACAGTGCGTTTCATTTCTTACCTCCATATGTTATGTACTATTATAAATGCTTGTATATTCTGGATATATAATTAATTTATATGACATATAAATCATTATTTAAATTTTGGAAGTAATTAAATCATGATATAAGTAAAAATAACATCAAGAACAACAAGTCCAAACACGTACGATAAATAAGATGATTTTACCCAAAACGCTACTTTAACATTAATTTACAAAAGAATGGGTAATATAAAGTCATAAGTGAACCATATATGATATCATAACAATGAATATGATTATTTAATAAGTCAATGACATTATTTAAATCATTATACAGGAGGTTCAGAAACAAATGAAGCATATCAGACGTACGGTAAGGGATAACCTTTCCAATCTCATTCTTATCCGAGATTGTTTATTCGTAAGTAATTACTGGGGTTATTGTTATCATCAAAGTCCATGTTTTATAAAAGTGTTTTTATGTATGTTTAATGTCCTTTTTACCCATTTTTTCTTTTACTACATGATATGTAAGGAATCTTTTTTTTTACGTTATGAGGTACTTTTTTACTTTTCCGACAAAAGTACGAGGAGAATGTTTTTTTTAACTTATACGACATGAAAGGATTTTTACGGTTTTATAAAGACTTATTTTAATGAAGCTTCCTCCAAAATATTTCATAAATATTTTAAAAAAAATCTCTTTCTTTTAAAATTGCATGACGTTTTGTGAAAAGAAATTGATTTTGAAGAAGAAATGATATTTTCCTCAAGAATTCATTTCAAGTGTTTTATCAAAACCATTTTTTCATCTAAGATGACATTATTTTATATGTTTATGTTTCAAGTATAATGACCCTATGATTTACATGGTTTCACTTTTCTTATGTTGATATATCCATTTGTTTTATATGGATTATGTGATGATGAGATGATGTTTATGAAACCCATTTTATTCTTTGGGTTATGATGAATGTTTCAAGTTTATTTTGTGGCACAAGTAATAATGATTTCATTATGAGATGGGTGGGACATATATATCCCTCTAATGCATTGGGTAAATATTTATATCTCATGAGATAGACATGGCTGGAACGGTAAGTTAATCTGGTTCAGTGTTACAGGACTGAAACGAGGAGTGAACTCGATTCAAAAAGGGACTTTGTCCACTAAGATGGTCCTGGAAGCAATGCCTTGGATACTATGGAAATCATAATGTTTCTCCACAATTAAAAGTTTTATTCCCATTCTAGTTTATCAAGATTAATGTTTCTTTATTATCTATGCCTTACGTGTTGCCATGTTTTATTTCATTGCTCAAGATCTTGATGTTTAAACATTGTGTTCATGTTTTTAAGTTCAAATGTATATGGTTTGTTTTATTTTATCCATGCTTACCCTTACTGAGCATTTAATCTCACCCTTTATATGTTTTATTTTCCCTAGGATATAAAGAAAGGTTTTAGGTAAGAAAACATAAGGGGAAGATCTTTATGGTAGATGTTGAAGATCTTTCACTACAATTAGAAGATTACGTTCCGAGTTTCCAAAAACACTAAACTACTACGGTCCTTGATTTTTGAATTTTTTTATGTATTAAGTATTCCACAAAAGTAATGTGTTTTCCATGTACGTCAAGCTTCGGGCCTCTACAGTTGGTATCAGAGGAAAGGTTTAGTCAACCTTTGGAAACTAGGATGCGAAAACTTTAGTGATATTCCTAGAAATATTTTTAAGGTATGTCTAGGGATGTCCCTAAGGTTAAGTATAAGTATAGGTTATAGTCCTAGAATTATGGTAATGATATTTTATTAAACGTAAGATGTTGGATATTGAAGTTACTCCCCCTTTATTATGATTTTTGCCTCTCACACTATTCTTTTTGAGTTTTAGAAAATGGCTGGAAACAAGATGATTCATGATAATGGAGGATATGATTGACAATAGAATGATATTCTTCATGAGAAACCAAATGAAATGGGATTTAGAAGTCCAATAATCATTATTATTCCAAAGCAGAAATCTCCTAATATGATCAATAAACTCAAATTTGGTAAGTTTCCTGACTCGGCTAATAAGAGAAAGATGGAGTTTCATGATGATCATAGAGAAAAGAAAGTTCAATTTCCCCTATGTAAATCATGTGGGAAGAGGCATCAAGAAGAATGTTTCAAAGGAACTGGATGATTCTTTGGGTGTGAAAAAGAAGGACATAAATCCAGTAAGTGCAAAGGAAAAGGTTCAGTTAACACCATGGATGAGGATAATGGTATTGCTACGACAACAATAATGGTTAAATGTTTTAAATGTGGAATGTACGGGCATTATGCAAACCAATTCCCTAAGGGAAAGTCTCGTGAAGAGAATTAGTATGGTCGTATGGGTAATATTTATGTTGATGATGATGAAGAGACTACAAATGATATGTTTGATGAAAGAATTGTTGAAGCTCAGTCAATGGTTTAAGAATGTAGTGGAATGATTACATGTTTATCAAGTGCAATAATGTATAAGTAATCTCATGGTACTATGGAATAAAGAGACATCTAAGGATTGTTACATTGTTGTCTTTCCTTAAGTTTTGAAAGTGTGTGATGAATGGTACCGGTATTTTTGGAAAGTAGATGATATGAACATAATGAAGGGATAAGAAGAAAATTAAATGTTTGATAGTATTCGTGAGCTCATGACTGATATAAGGAGAAGGTTATATCATGGTTTGAGTATATAGATTTTTTGAATTTTTGTATGTGGAAAGAGTTAACTTTTGACAGTATTCATGTTTTCACTAAGGTTTAATGGGTATTCATTTTTCAGGAGAATACATGATTAAGGTATTCACATGATTGGAATGTGACCAACAAGATAAAGGGGGATAAATGATGGTTGGTTGATGACATTTCAAGTAATCATTTTCTTTATACTATGAGCTTGGACCGAATTATCTTAGATAAGCCTAAAGATTGGAATGGATTATGTTGGACATAAGTTAGTATTGTTTAAGGATAGAATTTGTTTTGATATTATTGATGGGATGTTATAGTAAAGTAGTTTTAGAAAAAGGACAACCTACAGGACGGGCGACAGCCCATCGCGTCAGATAAGGCTGCGGGAATCGAACCCAAAACTGAAGTGTGACTGGCCTTTATCGCATACCAATGGCCTACAGGAAGTCCCTAGTTAGTGGAAAGTAGTTTTATTTTATTAATAGGTATGATAAATAAAGTATAAGTCCATTTTTGGAACCATATACGATTAATCTCACCATAAGATGGACTTATAACGTTTGCTAAACTTTTGTTTGAAATAGATGGAATGACCCATCATTTTATCTCATGATCTGTTAATGCTTCACGAATAACAAACTCAACTTCATTTCTTTAAGAGATGAAGTGGAAATTGTTCAATTCACAAACAATAGTGAGATTGTACGAAAATCATGTAAGTATTTCTTTAATTCATCAACTTTAGGGAAATGATATTGAAAACCAAAAATGTTGTCCTAGTGCTCTTAAATCCGATGAATCAGATGGTACCTTAGATCATCACAAATTTATGGCTTCGTGATTGTTGGCTTTTTTATAGCCATGTTCTCTACCACTCTCCATCAGAAATTGATGGTTAGATTTTTCTTCCATATCCATATTTTAACCTATGTTCTCCTATATGGAAACCCAGTGATGAGTTACTTTGGGTAATCGTTACATTTCATACTTTAGTTTTTAAAATTAAGTTTTAGTATTCCTTTTTACGATGTGGGTTTCTATGAATAATAAACGATTTATAACCCTGACGAATTTCGAGGGCGAAATTCATTTTAAGGGGGGTAGAATGTAACAACCCGAGATTTTATAAGATACATTATTTTTAATTTCATTCATATCTTATGTTGTACGATACACCATGATTATCTTGTGCTACACGCAACACCGTATTAGCTTGCAGTATACACAACACTATTCTTGGCTCGTGTTACACACAATTTCAAATTCGTTTAATAGAAGCTATTCTACGCAACATTGAGTATATATATATATATTCAATGTATAAATAAAATATGGTAGGATTCTGTTATACGCAACAACAATGGAGTCTTTCACTATAGGCAACCCTAACTTGGCTTGCATTACATGCAATCGCGACCTTCTTCGATAGCGTGTGTTGTACGCAATATCGGGTTTCACTAAACAATGATATATGGTTATAATATTATTATGAACTAGATATTATGAATAGTATTAACTAAATTTTGAATTTTATAACATTATTATTCATCTTACATATTTTCTAGAACATGGTATGAGAACAAAATAAATTTTTCGGGTAAAATAAGTATTTTTCAAAAAATACAGTATTGCCGCCTTTTGATGGCGCACCCACATTAAATCTATTTTTTGACATGTTTATAAGTTAAATTTGAAAAAATAAAATTCTTCTTTGGAATCAGGATATAAAAATTTACTTTGGATAAAATTTTCATATTATTCTGATAACTTTCATATTTTAATGAATAGTAAAAACATGCTATATTTTAATTAAAAACAACTTTTTTCATCGTAATAATTTATATGGTTAAATTATAATATTGAATGGTTTTAAAGTATAAATAAAATATATTTTTACCATTTAATATAATGTATTTCATTATCATTGATTTTACATTGAATTCATAGGTTAAATCAATTCAATCTTTGGCAATGTTTTAACTTTTAAAACTTATTCGCTTAACAACGGGATTAAATTTAAATTAATTACTGAAACTTAGGTGTTTTGAATTTTGAAAAATGGATTCCATATTTGAAATTAGTGGGTCCAAATTATGTTAATAGGTTACTTTTTTTATATTATGAATAGTACCTACGGTAATTTGTATTTTCTGCAGTTAAAGGTAAATAGGTTAATTCAAGCTTAAAAGAATACTATAATAATTCCAAATTACCTTGAAACTTGTCCTAACCTTATTTTATGAGTAGTGGCCAACCATGGGAATCCTTGGGCCGATTTTGGGACCCCAATGATCCACTTGGTAGTGAAAATGACAATTTGGATTAATTAATTTAATGTAAAGACAAAATTGACTTTAACAAAAATCTTTTAGTAATTAATTTTTATAAGGGGTTATATAAGTTTTATTTTCGACTATAAATATTATTTGGAAATATAAAAAGATTCCATACATCATGGTATTTTTGTCATAATTTTTAGACATCAAATGAATTAAATTATTTATGACACAATAATGATGTAGTGTTTACCTCATTAATAATTGATTTAAATAAATAAGATTATAATGATTAAAATATCATCCAAAACTTGTCCAATTCTAATTGGATGATTTTATTTAGAATAAGAGTCATCTTATCTTCAAAATTAATGCGTTTTTGACCTCTTGAAACCTAAGATAAGTTTATAATAAGATAATGTTTTCACACTTTCCAAAAGAGCCCCTCCTCTCTCTTATAAAAGGTGACCACTTCTATGCATTTCCTCACACCTCTCAAGCATTTTGGCTCATCCAAAATCTGCCAAAATAAGCTCCATACATACCTATACTCCCCCATTAAGCCTTACATTATGAATAAGACTCTCCAAGAAGTCCTTTTGGTTCAAACCAAAGGAAGTTACCAAAATTAAAGGTAACAGTTTCTCTTAAGTTGTTTTCTTTTATTCTACTTCTCCAACCCCTAAACTCTTTTTAATCCTTTCTTTTGTAAAAACACCAATATCCTAAATATACTATTATGTTGTTATGAGAAGTATTAGAACTACACTTACACACACCTCCATCTAATGGATGAAGAACATAATGTTTTTGTGATGGTAAACTAACGCCTCACGAAACGATGATTGTTCGATTTTCTCCTACCGCCTCTCATGGTGGCCATTATGATGGAACTGTATTTATATATAATATATATTATTTTTATGATTTCATTATTCTTCTTTACTTTTCAATTATATCAAGCCATTACGGTTTCCATAGTCGGTAAATACGATAATCTCATTTCAGGAAGTGCGGACTACCGCCCCCTCAAAGTGATGTGATTCGTTAATACCTTCTATGGGATGTATAAAGGATGTGGTTAATGATATTATATATGATATTATACTGGAATTATAATATAACTATGTATAATTATGTTTTAATTCCATTAAAATAATAAATATAAATGAAAGTAGCGTTCATGCGTACGTATGGCTTACCGTCTCCATGAATGGTGCGTTTCATTTCTTACCTCCATATGTTATGTACTATTATAAATGATTGTATATGCTGGATATATAATGAATGTATATGATATATAAATCATGATTTACATTTTGGAAGTAAGTAAATCATGATATAAGTAATAATAACATCAAGAACAACAAGTCCAAACACGTACGATAAATAAGATGATTTTACCCAAAACGCTACTTTAACATTAATTTACAAAAGAATGGGTAATATAAAGTCATAAGTGAACCATATATGATATCATAACAATGAATACAATTTTTTAATAAGTCAATGAAATTATTTAAATCATTATACAGGAGGTTCAGATACATGCGAAGCATATCGGACGTACGGTAAGGGATAACTTTTCCAATCTCGTTCTTATCCGAGGTTGTTTATTCATAAGTAATTACTGGGGTTATTGTTATCATCCAAGTCCATGTTTTCGAAAAGTGTTTTTATGTATGTTTAATTTCCTTTTTACCCATTTTGTCTTTTACAACATGATATGTAAGGAATCTTTTTTTTACGTTACGAGGTCTTTTTGACTTTTCTGACAAAAGTACGAGGAGAATGTTTTTTAACTTATACGGCATGAAAGGATTTTTACAGTTTTATAAAGCCTTATTTTCATGAAGATTACTCCAAAAGATTTCATGAATATTTTCAAAAAAATATCTTCCTTTTAAAATTGCATGACGTTTTGTGAAAAGAAATTGATTTTGAAGAAGAAAGGATATTTTCCTCAAGAATTCATTTCAAGTGTTTTATCAAAACCATTTTTCCATCTAAGATGACATTATTTTATATGTGTATGTTTCAAGTATAAATCCCCTATGATTTAAATGGTTTAAAATTTCTTATGTTGATATATTCATTTGTTTTATATGGATTATGTGATGATGGGATGATGTTTATGAAACCCATTTTATTCTTTGGGTTATGATGAATTTTTCAAGTTTATTTTTTGGCACAAGTAAGAATGATTTCATTATGAGATGGGTGAGACCTATATCTCCCTCCAATACATTGGGTAAAGATTTATATCACATCAGATATACATGGATGGAATGGTAAGTTAATTCGGTTCAGTGTTACAGGACTGAAACGAGGAGTGAACTCGATTCAAAAAGGGACTTTCTCCACTAAGATGGTCCTGGCAGCAATTCCTTGGCTACTATGGAAATCATAATGTTTTTCCATAATTACAAGTTTTATTCCCATGCTATTTTATCAGGATTAATGTTTCTTTATGATCTATTCCTTGCATATTGCCATGTTTTATTTCATAGCTCAAGATCTTGATGTTTAAACATTGTGTTCATGTTTTTTAGTTCAAATATATATGGTTTGTTTTATTTTATCCATGCTTAACCTTATTGAGAATTTGAGCTCACCCTTTATATGTTTTATTTTCCCCAAGATATAAAGAAATGTTTTAGGTAAGAAAACATAAGGGGAAGATCTTTAGGGGATATGTTGAAGATCTTTCACCACAATTAGAAGATTACATTCCGAGTTTCCAAAGACACTAAACTATTACGGTCCTTGAGTTTTGAATTTTTGTATGTATTAAGTATTCCAAAAAAGTAATGTGTTGGCCATTTACTTCAAGCTTCGGGCCTCTACAGTTGGTATCAGAGGAAAGGTTTAGTCAACCTTTGGAAACTAGGATGCGAGAACTTTAGTGAGATCCCTAGAGATATTTTTAAGGTATGTCCAAGGATGTCCCTAAGGTTAAGTATAAGTATAGGTTATAGTCCTGAATTATGGTAAAGATATTATATTAAACCTAAGATGTTAGATATTGAAGTTACTCCCCCTTTATTATGATTTTTGCCTCTCACACTATTCTTTTTGGGTTTTAGAAAATGGCTGGAAACAAGATGATTCACGATAATGGAGGATATGATGGACAATGGAATGATATTCTTCATGAGCAAGCAAATGAAATGGGATTTGGAAGTCCAAACATCATTTTTAGGCCAAATCAGCAATCTCATAATATAGTCAATAAACTCAAATTTGCTAAGTTTCCTGACTCGGCTAATAAGAGAAAGATAGAGTTTCATGATGATCATAGAGGAAAGAAAGTTCAATTTCCCCTATGTAAATCATATGGGAAGAGGCATCAAGGAGAATGTTTCAAAGGAACTGGATGATGCTTTGGGTCTGGAAAAGAAGGACATAAATCCAGTAAGTGCAAAGGAAAAGGTTCAGTTAACACCATGGATGAGGATAATGGTATTGCTACGACATCAACAATGGTTAAATGTTTTAAATGTGGAATGTACGGGTATTATGCAAACCAATGCCCTAAGGGAAAGTCTCATGAAGAGAATTAGTATGGTCGTATTGGTAATATATATATTTATGATGATTAAGAGACTACAAATGATATGTGAGATGAAAGAATTGTTGAAGCTCTGTCAATGGTTTATGAAGGTAGTGGAATGATTACATGTTTATCAAGTGTAATGTTGTATAAGTAATCTCATGGTACTATGGAATAAAGAGACATTTATGGAGTGTTACACTGTTGTATTTCCTTAAGTTTTGAAAGTGTGTGATGAATGGTACTAGTATTTTTGGAAAGTAGATGATATGCGCATAATGAAGGGATAAGAAGAAAATTAACTGTTTGATAGTATTCATGAGCTCATGACTGATATAAGGAGAAGGTTATATCATGGTTTGAGTATATATAATTTTTTAATTTTGGTATGTGGAAAGAGTTAACTTTTGACAGTATTCATTTTTTCACTAAAGTTTAATGGGTATTCATTTTTCAAGAGAATACATGATTAAGGTATTCACATGATTGGAATGTGACCAACAAGATAATGGGGGATAAATTATGTTTGGTTGATGACATTTCAATTAATCATATTCTTTATACTATGAGCTTGGACCGAAGTATTTTAGATAAGCCTAAAGATTGGAATGGATTATGTTGGACATAACTTAGTATTGTTTAAGGATAGAATTTTTTTTAATATTATTGATGGGATGTTATAGTAAAGTAGTTTTAGAAAAAGGACAACCTACAGGACAGGCGATAGCCATCGCCTTGGATAAGGATGTGGGAATCGAACCCACAACTGAAGTGCGACTGGCCTTTATCACATACCAATGGCCTACATGAAGTCCCTAGTTAGTGGAAAGTAGTTTTATTTTATTAATCGGTATGATAAATAAAGTATAAGTCCATTTTTGGAACCATATACGATTAATCTCACCATAAGATGGACTTATAACTTTTTCTAAACTTTTGTTTGAAATAGATGGAATGACCCATCATTCTATCACATGATCTGCTAACGCTTCACGAATAACAAACTCAACTTCATTTCTTTAAGAGATGAAGTGGAAATTGGTCCATTCACGAACAATAGTGAGATTGTACGAAAATCATGTAAGTATTTCTTTAAATTCATCAACTTTAGGGAAATGATATTGAAAACCAAAAATTTTGTCCTAGTGCTCTTATATCTGATGAATCATATGGTACCTTAGATCAACACAAATTTATGGCTTTGTGATTGTTGGCTTTTTTATATCCATGTTCTCTACCACTCTCCATCAGAACTTGATGGTTATATTTTTCTTCCATATCCATATTTTAACCTATGTTCTCCTGTATGGAAACCCAATGATGAGTTACTTTGGGTAATCATTACATTTCATACTTTAGTTTTTAAAATTAAGTTTTAGTATTCCTTTTTACAAAGTGGGTTTCTGTGAATAGTAAACGATTTATAACCCCGACGAATTTCGAGGGCGAAATTCATTTTCAGGGGGGTAGAATGTAACAACCCGGGATTTTATAAGATACATTATTTTTAATTTAATTCATATCTTATGTTGTACGATACACCATTATTATCTTGCACTATACGCAACACCGTATTAGCTTGCAGTATACGCAACACTATTCTTGGTTCGTGTTACACACAATTTCAAGTTCGTTTGATAGAAGTTATTCTACACAACATTGAGTATATATATATATATATATATATTCAATGTATAAATAAAATATGGTTGGATTATGTTATACGCAACAAAAATGGAGTCTTTCACTACACGCAACCCTAACTTGGCTTGCATTACACGCAATCGCGACCTTCTTCGATAACGTGTGTTGTATGCAATATCGGGTTTCACTAAACAATGATATATGGTTATAATATTATTATGAACTATCCGTTATGAATAGTATTAACTAAATTTTTAATTTTATAACATTATTATTCATCTTACATATTTTCTAGAACATGGTATGAGAACAAAATAAAATTTTCAGGTAAAATAAGTATTTTTCAAAAAATGCAGTTTTGTCGCCTTTTGATGGTGCACCCACATTAAATCTAGTTTTTGACATGTTTATAAGTTCAATTTGACAAAATAAAATTCTTCTTCGGAATTAGGATATATAAATTTACTGTGGATAAAATTTTCATATTATTCTGATAACTTTCATATTTTAATAAATAGTAAAAACACGCTATATTTTAATTAAAATAACTTTTTTCATCGTAATAATTTATATGGTTAAATTATAATATTGAATGGTTTTAAAGTATAAATATAATATATTTTTACCATTTAATATAATTTATGTCAATATCATTGATTTTACATTGAATTCATAGGTTAAATCAATTCAATCTTTGGCAATGTTTTAACTTTTAAAACCTATTCGCTTAACAACGGGATTAATTTTAAATTAATTAATGCAACTTCGGTGTTTTGAATTTTGAAAAATGGATTCCATATTTGGAATCAGTGGGTCCAAATTATGTTAATTGGTTACTTTTATTTTTTTATATTATGAACAGTAACTACGGTAATTTTTATTTACTGCGGTTAAAGGTAAATAGGGTAATTCAAAGTTAAAAGAATATTATAATAATTCAAAATTACCATGACACTTGTCCTAACCTTATTGGATGAGTATTGGCAGAACATGGGCATCCTTGGGCCGATTTTGGGACCCCAATGAGCCACTTGGTAGTGAAAATGACAATTTGGATTAATTAATTTAATGTAAAGGCAAAATTGACTTTAACAAAAATCTTTTAGTAATTAATTTTATAAGTGGATATATAAGTTATATTTTCGACTATAAATATTCTTTGGAAATCTAAAAATATTACCTACATCGTGGTATTTTTTCATAATTTTTAGGCATCAAATGAATTAAATTATTTATGACACAATAATGATGTAGTGTTTACCTCATTAATAGATGATTTAAATAAATAAGATTATAATGATTAAAATATCATCCAAAAGAGCCCCTCCTCTCCCTTATAAAAGGAGACCACTTCTATGCAATTCCTCACACCTCTCAAGCCTTTTGGCTCGTACAAACTCTGACCAAATAAGCTCCCTACATCCCTCTCCTCCCCCATGAATCCTTACATTAGGCAGAAGACTCTCCAAGAAGTCATTTTGGTTCAAACCAAAGGAAGTTACCAAAATTAAAGGTAATAGTTTCTCTTAAGTTGTTTTATTTTATTCTACTTCTCCAACCCCTAAAATCTTTTTAATCCTTTCTTTTTTAAAAACACAAATATACTAAATATACTAGGATGTTTTTATGAGAAGTATTCGAACTACACTTACACACACCTCCATCTAATGGATGAAGAACATAATGTTTCTATGATGGCAAAATAACGCCTCAAGAAACGATGATTGTTCGATTTTCTCCTACTGCCTCTCATGGTGGCCATTATTATGGAACTGTATTTATATATAATATATATTATGTTTATGATTTCTTTATGCTTCTTTACTTCCTAATTATATCAAGCCTTTATGGTTTCCATAGTTGGTAAATATGATAATCTAATTTGAGGAAGTGCAGACTACCGCCCCCTCAAAGTGATGTGATTCGTTAATACCTTATGTGGGATGTATAAAGGATGTGTTTAATGGTATTATATATGATATTATACTGGAATAATAATATAACTATGTATAATTATGTTTTAATTCCATTAAAATAAGAAATAGAAATGAAAGTAGTGTTCATGCGTACGTACGGCTTACCGTCTCCATGAACGGTGTGTTTCATTTCTTACCTCCATATGTTATGTACTATTATAAATTCTTGTATATGCTGGATACATAATGAATTTATATGATATATAAATCATTATTTACATTTTTTAAGTAATTAAATCATGATATAAGTAATAATAACATCAAGAACAACAAGTCCAAACACGTACGATAAATAAGATGATTTTACCCAAAACGCTACTTTAACATTAATTTACAAACGAATGGGTAATATAAAGTCATAAGTGAACCATATATGATATCATAACAATGAATATGATTCTGTAATAAGTCAATGACATTATTTAAATCATTATACAGGAGGTTCAGATACATACGAAGCATATCGGACGTACGGTAAGGGATAACTTTTCCAATCTTGTTCTTATCCGAGATTGTTTATTCGTAAGTAATTACAGGGGTTATTGTTATCATCCAAGTACATGTTTTCTAAAAGTGTTTTTATGTATGTTTAGTGTCATTTTTACCCATTTTGTCTTTTACTACATGATATGTAAGGAATCTTTTTTTTTTACGTTATGAGGTACTTTTTAACTTTTCCGACAAAAGTACGAGGAGAATGTTTTTTTAACTTATATAGAATGAAATGATTTTTACGGTTTTATAAAGCCTTATTTTCATGAAGATTCATCCAAAATATTTCATGACTATTTTCAAAAAAAATCTCTTTATTTTAAAATTGCATGACGTTTTGTGAAAAGAAATTGATTTTGAAGAAGAAAGGATATTTTCCTCAAGAATTCATTTCAAGTGTTTTATCAAAACCATTTTTCCATATAAGATGACATTATTTTATATGTGTATGTTTCAAGTATAATGTCCCTATGATTTACATGGTTTCACTTTTCTTATGTTGATATATCCATTTGTTTTATATGGATTATGTGATGATGGGATGATGTTTATAAAACCCGTTTTATTCTTTGGGTTATGATGAATGTTTCAACTTTATTTTGTGTCACAAGTAAGAATGATTTAATTATGAGATGGGTGGGACCTATATCTCCCTCCAATGCATTGGGTAAAGATTTATATCTAATGAGATAGACATGGCTAGAATGGTAAGTTAATCCGGTTCAGTGTTACAGGACTGAAACAAGGAGTGAACTCGATTCAGAAAGGGACTTTGTCCACTAAGATGGTCCTGGCAGCAATGCCTTGGCTACTATGGAAATCATAATGTTTTTCCACAATTACAAGTTTTATTACCATTCTATTTTATCAGGATTAATGTTTCTTTATGATCTATGCCTTACGTATTGCCATGTTTTATTTCATTGCTCAAGATCTTGATGTTTAAGCATTGTGTTCATGTTTTTAAGTTAAAATGTATATGGTTTGTTTTATTTTATCCATGCTTACCCTTACTGAGCATTTGAGGTCACCCTTCATATGTTTTCTTTCCCCAGGATATAAATAAAGGTTTTAGGTAAGAAAAAATAAGGGGAATATCTTTATGGGAGATGTTGAAGATCTTTCACCATGATTAGAATATTACGTTCCGAGTTTCCAAAGATACTAAACTATTACGGTCCTTGAGTTTTGAATTTTTTTATGTAGTAAGTATTCCACAAAAGTAATGTGTTTTCCATGTACATCAAGCTTCGGGTCTCTACATACGTGGCATAAAACTATCATCATAATAATAAACAACCAAGTAATCTCTAACCTGTATGAAAAAGGATAACATCGATGGAAACCTCAGATACATAAATATGTCTCCATCAATGAATATCCTCAGATACATACAGATGATTATAAAGTTCATGTGATTATCCACTAAAATAGGATAATATTAATTTTTTATATTTTAATATTCATGTGTTTCAACGTCTATAAACCCCGATTTTAGTGCATTTTATTAATGAAACATTATTTCACATCATTGTGAAATTAATGTTTAAAGTGTATCAATTTGGGCCCAATTAATCATCAGCTTTTGGAATACATTATTTTATATATTTGAATTTAATATTTCAGGTTTTCATTGACAACTTTTTTTATAAAATTTTTAATTTTATGTTCAATTGAAGATACAAAATTGGAGAAGAACATTTTTTTGACATGGATGAAAAAACTTCTAAACAAAGAAGAATGGTCCTTCAGCCCATAAAATAAAAGTAGATCCCACAATTCAAGCCCAATGAAGCTCAAATTATAATTATATATAGATAAATATTTGGTATAATTTAATTCAACTATGATTAAATATAATTCAAAGGTTTTCATGGTGATCCAAGAGGTCCAAGATGAATATTAAATTATGGGCCAGATTTCAAGGCCCATAAAGTCATCCCATCAATTTAACCATAATTTTTTAATGGAATATCTAATAATATAACATTTCTATATAAATTCTATAACATATGTAAAAAACTTCCCTTATATGACCTTCCAAAATTCATAAATATTAAAATTCAAATTTTCAAGTCGACATGGGGGAAGAATCTTGATCCCATTTTTCTATTTAATATTGAAAAACCCAGTTTCCCTTTTTCCTAATCCACCTTTTGACTATCCAAATTAATTTGGATGATATTGAATGATAAGGGATTGACCTAAGTCTAAAATATTTTCTATTTAAGGTGGTTTTGGGGAAGGAATTAGGAGATAAAGTTTTATTCTTTCAATTGTAATGTGATTAGCACTAGTACAAAAACCATTTTTTATGTCGTTTTTTTTTTGCTTTTTAACGTTGGTTTTTAGGCGACGTTATTGCGAGAGACATTAAAAATATGATTTTTTACGTTGATTATTTAATAACCAAAGTAAAAAATGGGGTTTTATGGTTTTTAATGTTGGTTTTTAAAAAACCTACGTGAAATACCTTCTGTAAATGGCGTTATGATGCCATTTTTTACATCGGTTTTTGAAAAAACTGACGTTAAAACCCCATTTTTTACGTCATTTATTTAATAAAAGATGTTAAAAGTTATTTTTAACATCGGTTATTAAATAACCGACGTAAAAAATGTTTACCATCTTGTAGAAAATTTCCTAATCTTTCATTTGACAGGTCATAGAGCTGAAATGGAGTTACGGATCAAAAGTTATGACCATCAGAAGTTTGGTATTTTTTTCTAGGAAAGATTGAATGAGCCAACCGTAGTTTCATCTTAGAAATAATTTTTCAATCTGTAGGGGGATTCATAGTTTTACCATGATATAAAGAATCATCCATCATTATAATAAATTAATAATTGTTAAATGGTATATCAATTAAGAAAATTACTCATAGAACATATAAATCATGGGAAAATAATTACAAATACCATGAAAAGGTTGAAGAAATAAGAAATTGTTGATTCAAGTGGAAGACCAAACAAGTTGATTCAGTGGAACGATGATGGTTGAATGAAATGATCGTAAAATGGTATATCAATTATGAAAAAAACTCATAAAATCCATAAATCATGGATATATGATTAAACATACCTTGACGAGATCGTGGAAAGAAGAAATAATTGATTTACGTTGAAGATCAAAAGAGTCGATTTGGGGGAACGATAAAGGTTGAAATAAATGATCGTTAAATAATGATATGTGTATAATAGAAACATATAATTGATATGGTAAGAGAAAACGCGGTATTAAAAAATTTAGGCGGCAATTCAAAATTTGGATGCCGCAATGTAAAAAGATTGAAATTTCGCATTCGTGGGATATTAAATTTATCTTTTACGTCGGTTTTATGATAACCGATGTGAAAAGATATAAAAATTTTCACTTATTTTTCACGTCGGTTATTATAAAACCGACATGAAAAATAGATTTTCATGACTTTTTCACGTCGGTTATTTAATAAACAACGTGAAATTTTTTTATAAAAATGTAGTTAATTTCCTAAACTTTAATTTGACAGGTCACGGAGCTCCAACGGAGTTACAGATTAAAAGTTATGGCCTTCAGAAGTTGATCACCTCTAAATGATGTCTTAGGGAAGACCAACTTCTGAAGGCTATAACTTTTAATCCGTAACTCTGTTTGAGCTTTGTGACCTTTCAAATTAAAGCCTGGGAAATGAACTACACTTTTTTAATCTTTTTTCACGTTGGTTATTAAATAACTGATGTGAAGAAGTCATGAAAATCGATTTTCACGTCGATTTTATAATAACTGACATGAAAAATAAGCAAAAATTTTAATATATTTTCATGGAAATGGATTTTTCACGTCAGTTATTAAATAACCGATGTGAAAAATTGATTTACATTGATTTTTTACATCGGATATTATATAACCGATGTGAAAAATCATATTAAATGGATTTTTCACGTCGGTTCTTTTATAACCGACCTGAAAAATATGCAAAAATGTTTTTTTACGTCGGTTATATAATAACCGACGTAAAAATTCAATTTTCAGATATTTTCACGTCGGTTCTCAAAAACAGACGTGAAAAGGTGAGACGTAAAAAAAGGTTTTTTTACTAGTGTAGATTTCATTTTGTAATCACATGTTTGTTTTTTTATCATGTAATTTTTTTGGATCAACTTCATTTATTCTTCTTATTCTTCAATTTTTCTAAAAATTTTCATATCACATTAACACTGGTTCTTCAAGGTGTGAATTTATTCACATAATAATGTTTGAAATTCCTCATACAGTGGTGGAGTGTTTGTTATTTCATTTTTTTCACTTCTTCCATACCACTTATTTAAGTCTACTTCCATCCTCCATTAAAATATTTACATAAAATGAAGGATAACCCTTGTGTGGGTTGATTCTAAGGATTTTGGCTTATTTCATTCTTTTCCTTTGCTGAATTTAATGACTACACATTTTGAGTGCTAGTACAATCCAATTCCTTGGACTGATCATGAAATTGATCTGCTAATTCAATTATTAATTAGACTTGGAATTGTGTATGGATTAAATCAGTGAATAATGTTGGGTACTTATCTCATTTATTGGATTCTTCTTAAACCAGTTAACAAAACATTCATTGAAAAATAATTACATCCATTCTAGAACTAGAAACAACCTAGGATCATCCCATCATCATTAATTATTTTATTTTAATTAATTTGTCATTTTTTAAAATTAAATCATTAGTTATTAAAATAAAATCAATGAAAATAGTTTTCTAATCCATAGAATGTATGTTTCTGTAGGTTTTTTCTTAGGTCTCTATGGATTCTACTGCTACCTTTACTACAATGACTACTTCTACCCATAGGGTAAATTTTGGTGTGACCAAAATTTAGCACCATTTCTTTGAACCTAAGTAAGTTATCTTAGACACTCAATGTAACATACCAACCTGGGTTCAACTAAAATGGTTCCCTAGGCTAGTTCACCATAAGGCCTCAAGCGCGCCTCCCTGTATGCTTGAGGCAACCGACTAGCAGTGAGGGTATAAAGGTGGTACGTGGGGGAGATTATACTCTCATATCAGAGTAGTACGAAAGAAATAAATAGATATGATCCATAAAAGTAAATAAACATAGTTTGGAATTGATAAATAACTAAAATAGAAGTGTTTTGTAATAATAAATGAAATTTTGTTAATAACCCAAACAACCTATCATACAAACAATACTGGTTTCCCAATGGGCTAACCATACGTGCATGGGTATAAAAAATAAACTAAAATAAAATTACAAGACTCTACTACCAACTCTGATCCATACTACATACCCAGTCTCCAAACATTGTCGAACGACACCAGTCTGATCATAAGAATCCACATGAGATTCTTCACTCGATCATACAACTCTGGGTCTCAACCCTATCCACCATGAATTTATTCCCACCCTAAAAATTAAACATAAGGTTTGAACACACACTGAGGTGCGCATATAGGGGTGAGAAATAATATTAGTAGGAAAACCCAATGATGAACCTATAAATATTATTTCAAGTTTATGCACATGAAATTTTATTAGCCTATCTGAGACATAACTTAATAAAATAAATAAAATAAATAGTGTAAAACCACAGTCAATCCCTAGGTCCATGATCCTGGTCAATTGGGAAAGGTGTTTCATGTATATCCATGTTTATTTGTTTATATATATATCCCATAAATATATATATATACATAAATATGTATATACATGATAAAGGTGAAATAAATAGCATAAATCAACAGTAGTCAATCCTTGGTTTCATAATCCTAATCACCTAGACATCCTCTGAAAAGGGCATTGAGTTGGATGTAGTACCACCCAAGTTGTGTATAATTAAGTTGATATCTGGGTTTGTAATCCTAATTTACAATACCCACTTTTCCCAGCACTGAAAATTTCTCTATGAAAGATACATCACTGTAGGGGGATATATGTCCAAACCCTAGTTCACATATTCTCATCTCCAATATCTATAAGATGAAGGATTACATGTATCAACTGAACATCCTGCAAATGTGAAATTGATCTAGATATCTACAATTCAATCCATGTGTAATACATTCTGATGCCTGGTTCCTAGGTCCATGTCTATAGGTGATCATGATATTACAACTCGGATAATACCTAAGGGGGATGACCCATAGGTGATATGGAAGGAATACTCTCTTAGTATGATATATCAACACAGAACCATTAAATAACTAGATCAATATCCTACTCCCATAAAATTATGGCAAGTATCCATAATGGTGTATCCAATGATCCCTGAGAGTATCCTATGAATCATATGAGGAGATCAAGTCCATCCTTAGAGAGCTCATCAGTATCCCGTTGCTCTAAGAAAATTCTCCCATCCAAAAACCTTTGGCATACTCTATAATGATAGAAAACTATCCATTCATAGAGTGACCCGGTATAAGAGGGGTCTGGGAAACTATCTTAACAATGTACATCTATATCCCTAACCTCGGAGGAATCCGAGAGAAAAATGGGACTTTTAGTAACAGTAACAGTGACATTCAATCAGGTAAGGCTCAAGATACAGACCCCAAAAATTATGTCTTCCAATACCAATAGAATAAGGCATAGAATCTACATTCTAGGTAGTACATCTAGCAATCCTAAAATAGAGAGTCTCAATATTTAGATCCCAAGAAGCACATCTGGGTTTCCCAAAGATATAAATAAAAGGTATTAAAAGCTAGGTCTCAAGAATTGTGTCTAGGCACCCTAATAAAAAAATATTGATCCTATGAAGTACGTCTTGGAATCCAAAAGGTAGGTTTCATGTCACATCAATCTCATTAGCCACCAACTAGTATCACCTATAGTAATCATTGTTGCATCAGTAGTGAACAAGTGAATTCATAAATAAAGGAGTGTGGGTGGCTGAATTACTAACCCACCACTACTACCATATCCACAAAGTATTACACATTTCGCATGGGTTCTGAGGTGACACCTACTACCATCACTACCCAAACCCCTTGTGCACTAGATTAGGGTCGATCAAATGTTTGGGTACCCCTAGGTCCCCTCACTAGTGCAAAAACACAAATTAACGTTGTTTTTTTTATATTTTTTATGTCCGTTTTTAATAGACGTCTATAAAGGCAACATAAAAAATATGATTTTTCGGCATCGATTGTTATAAAACTGATGCTAAAAATTAATTACCTTAAGGTTTTCAGCATCAGTTTTATAGAAAACTGACACAGAATCTCCCGTTTATTTTTTTTTAAATTTCGGCATCAGTTTTTAAAATAACCGACGCCGTAAATTAAAAAAAAATAGAAAAATCAGAAAATTACACTTCTAAAAATATCGAAACCCCTATACAAAAAAAACACAATATACAGAAATAGTCAAACAATATTTATCATTCAACAAAAACCTATAACTTACATATACCAAGCATAAAAAAAAAGATGATGTTGAAAGTTAAAAAAATAGAATAGACTTACCTGAAATTTACAGCAAGCTCATTGTTGGTTATTGTTGAAGCATTCATTTGATTATTGGTAGGTTCAAACACCTAATATATCAAAATAGTTAGTTTTTTGAACCCATATGTATTATTATTTATAAATATTAGAATATACATACCTCAAATCCTAATCAGACTTAACAAATAGTTCTCCAAAGTAGATCGAGTATAGGACATTTCAGATTGGGAATAAGACTGTGAATCATTGAATACATACAATAATATTGAATGATATGAGGTTAAAAAATAAAATAATATGGTAGAAAATATAAAAAAATTAATACAACTAACCTTATGAAAATCAGTAGTTTCCCCAGTTGTGATTATCTTGTACATGAATCGTAAAAAATAATAACCACATTCAACATTTCCATTTTGACGATGACACTACAGTTATAAAATAGTAAATTGATAGTAAATACAATATATAACAATAAATTCAGAAAAAAAAATATAATATAAAAACTAATTACCTGTACTTCCACATATTTGATTTTCTTTAGTTTCATTACTAACATGTTTTCCTTGTTAAATTGTTTCCATGAACTGCATTTTCATATATATGAACTAATAATACATGTCTAAACAATGAAAATTAAACATAATGAGTTTATAAAAAATAAAAATAAAAACTTAATTGTTTAATAAGGTGGAAAATGGTTTACAAACTGTTCCTAATAAAGAGAAAAACCAATATAAGTTGCATTCACTTGGGCAAAATACACCTAACATCCAATGTCCCCTACAATACAAAAAGTTCACAGTTAATGAAATTATAATGATTATTATTTCATAATTATGTTTATGTTTTTACTTATCAGGAAATGTAAAAAAACTAGCGTTTAATCTTTGTCTGTGATTATCACTCAGATATATATTGAACTCTATCATCATTCTTCACATTTAGGAATTCCAAGGAAATGTACTCTGGGTCTATAAAACTGTAAATGATTGTTCTTTGATTTTGTAAAATAAGCTTGTGTGTATAACTAAATTAAAAAGAAAATATAGTTAGTCAATTTAAAACCATCTTTTATTAAAGAAATAGAAATTCAAATGTCAATTTACTTACATGGAAAACAACTCCACCACACTCAGCCCGAGCTCTTCAAAATCAACTAAATTCATGATATCTCCTTTCATTATTCTCAATTGATAACTTCTTCCACATATATCGTATTTCATCTGAAACTCATAGATATAAATCAAGGAAGTAGAAGCCTGAGATAATATTTGTAACCCAGAAGAAATATTATAAGGATCTAAAGACGACTGTTCCTGAACACTTTGTTGCATTTGGGCAGTTTCTTTTTCTTTTAGATATTACTATATAAGTTAGATGTCATAAAACATTACAATTAATCATGAATCATTTGTAATTTATATTTAAAAAAACACATACCTCATATGAAATATAACGTAGAATACTATTTGGCCAAAGTAAAAAATGGATTAGACATTGTCTAACACAAGTGATCTCCTCAGTAGGAAACGGTAGTAGAGTAGTAGGATCTATAATATTAAGTTCTGATACTCTATAACCTGACCCATCTGCATAGGCTGATGATGTACCGAGTCCCCCAAAAAATGCACATGTCTTAATGTAACACTATTTACATGAGGATCTCCATCAAACAACTCACAATATAAGGCTTGATCCGAGCGAGGAGGTCGAGGCTCAAAGTAAGAAGATGGGGCAGGGTGGTCCGGGTGAGTAGGCTGAGAAGGAAAAAAATGAAAAAGGTATATTAGAGTTTATAATTTATAAAATATAAAAATTGATGAAAATAAAATAATATACCTCGAAAGGCTACGCAGATGGGGCAGGATAAGAAGATGGGGCAGGGTAGTCTGGGTGAGGAGGCTAAGAAGGCTGAAAAATGAAAAAGGTATATTAGTGTTTATAAATTATAAAATAGAATAATTGATGAAAATAAATTAATATACCTCAAAAGGCTGTGCAGACGGGGAAGGATAAGCAAATGAGGAAGGGTGGTATGGGTGAGGAGGGTGAGAAGGCTGAAAAATGAAAAAGATATATTAGTGTTTATAAATTATAAAATAGAATAATTGATGAAAATAAATTAATAAACCTTGAAAGTCTGCGTAGACGAGGCGGGGTAAGCAGGTGGGGCAGAGTAGTCCGGGTGAGCCGGATGAGAAGTCAGAAAATTGAAAAAGCTATATTAGTATTTATAATTTATAAAGTAGAAAAATTAATGAAAATAAAATAATATACCTCAAAAGGTTGCGCAGACGGGGTAGGGTAAGCAGATGGGGAAGGGTAGTCTGGGTGAGTAGACTGAGAAGGCTGAAAAATGAAAAAGTTATATTAGTGTTTATAATTTATAAAATAGAAAAATTGATGACAAATAAATAATATACCTGGGAAGACTGCGCAGACTATGACTTTCTTTCCAAGTGTTCTAATAAATCCTTCTGCACTGCTCCTTGAATTTGATCACCCATAGATTGTTTCATATCTTTTAGCTCTTCTTTTAAGGATTCTATTTCTGGGTCTCTTGATTGCTTACTCTTACCAAAAACCTTATGAATACTAACACCCACCTGATATCCTCTAACATGGACGGGGTGTTTTTCCTTTCCCAAAGCAGTGGCTAGGATGTCCATCCTACCCTCGGGGATAAAAGAACCTTGTGTCTCTTTCTCCTGAAGTTCATCCTAAAATGAAAAATAAAAAAGTTATATTAGTGTTTATAATTTATAAAATAGAAAAATTGTTAACAAATAAATAATATTTACTTAAAATTATATCAGCCACTTGCTAAGATTCCTCTGTAATATACTATTCATTTTTCCTTCTTATTGCTTGTTTCCATATCTCATGGTGAGTGGGAGGAGATGGAGGACCAAACTGGACCTCTTCTGAACCACTACTTGATTGAGTTCTTAATGCTACATATTTTTCCTCAATCATTTTCGGCTCCAAATACGAATACCCTCCATGTGATAAAGTATGAGGGTATACATTTCTCAATTAGATCTCTTGATGAGAGCTCATGGAGGCCTGTTATATAAAAATAAACTAAAAAGTAATAAGAAAAATATATCATAAATTTTAAAATATAAAATAATTTCCATACATGGAATTTCTCTTCCTGATGACTATCAACAAATCGCTTCCATGTATCTTCATCTATAAACGGATACTTAAGACATGGGATTCCATACCTTCTCTTCCAAAAAACACAATTTATTGTCAATTTGGTTTTTAAATCTCTCCATCGAACTGTCGTTAAAGAGAGATTTCTTTTCTTAATTTCTTTGGTTTCCTCAAAATTGAATGTCATCTATAATTGAATAAATTTAATATGTCATTTAAAATATATAATATTAAAAAAATTAGATAAAATAATTCAATTAAGATATTTTACCATCATGGCCTCCCAAAGTTATTGCTTCGCAGTCTTTTCCATCGACTTCCAAT
Source organism: Viscum album (assembly GCA_963277665.1). Lineage (NCBI taxonomy): Eukaryota > Viridiplantae > Streptophyta > Magnoliopsida > Santalales > Viscaceae > Viscum > Viscum album. Next base: position 793,092,020 of record OY728166.1, read on the forward strand.
CAGGATATAAAATACTAATCCTGTAACGGCTATGCATAGCTATATAACTAACAAACTGAACTGCATTTGGGCCAACTAAATTATTATTATCATCAATACGGATGTGTACTTTGTCATCATCATGAGAAAGTGATAGTTTTGTTAAATGTGTAATACCGCGTTTATCAACTTGAGAACATGATTTTTGAGTAGAAACAGGAGAAGTCTCCTCCACCGAGGACGCATCAGTAGTCCTGCATTTTTTTTAAATTAACAGTTTTATTTCATTAAATAAGTATATTACTGAATATTTAATAATATTTCAAAATAGAAATACCTCATTAATTGCTCCCCTCTATCTGTATTTGACATTTATACTAGAAAGTGTAATGAAATTTTGTGTACCTTCATGTCATTAGAAAGCTGAATAATTAGAAACAAGGAAGACAAAAATAAGTAAGTAAAAAAAGAGGCATGCATTTGTAAGTTTCAAAAATGAAAAAAAAATATAAATATTTTCCAGAAAAATTAAGAGACTAATTTGTTGTTTTCCCACATGCCTTCATCATGATCATTACATACTGCATGCACTATTTCTAACTTATACTCATTTTAATCATCTGGAAATTGTGTAATAGATGAATAAGGCTCATATAAATCACTAACATCATCAGCATCATCCTCATAACCCAAATGGTATCTTTTTCCTTGAAAAACAACTGACCACTGATCATTAGACGGATCAATGGCATAAAATACTATTTTTTCATGTGTCGCCATGATAAATGGTTCCTCATTGTAATTAAATCCTTACAAATCAACCAGTTTAAACCCATATTCATCATGTCTCACACCACTATTACTATCAACCCAATTACACTTAAAACGGTGACTTAAAATTTAATATAATAAATTTCTCATATGTCTTCAAGGACTCCAAAATATGACGTTGAAGAAGAAATTGGGTTCTTATCTTTGGCACTTGAAAAATGCACTGCTTCAGTGAGAACCATCACACCACTGTTCTAAACGGTACTCTTGTCATCCAAGTGGTTTTTTGTAAAATGTGTATCCATTGATATCAAAACCAGACCATGTGATCACATTAAGAGATGGTCCCCCTGATAACCAATTCAATGTTTCTAATGCAGATATATATGGGGTGACTTTCTCTTTAAACCATGAAACAAATGTCTTCTTATGATCAATCATCACCCACTTTTCGTTTCTTTTCTGATATCGTAACTTTATTTCATCAATATGTGAGGATATATATAATTGAACTTCATTTGTGTTGTTCAAAATGTATAAATGTGCCTGCATCCCTTCATCACGTGGAATGAACTTTACCTTTAAGCCTCGAACCCCTCTACCTTCACTATCAACTGTCATATGTCAAGATACAGGGAGACCAATATGCTTCACCTCATACAAATAATCAGTACAGAACTCAATCACCTCTTCTGATACATATTTTTTAACAATAGAGGCCTCTGGTTAATAAGGATTTTTAACAAATCCTTTCAAAATTTTCATATATCTTTCAAAAGGATACATCCATCTTAAATAAATAGGCCCACGTATTCTTATCTCATGCACCAAATGAATCAGCAGATGAACCATTATATCAAAAAAAATTGGTTGGGAAATACATTTCTAGTTTAAAAATAATAAAATTTGATTATTTCTCTAACACATCTAACAAATTCGGATCAACTACTTTGCTACCAATGGATTTGAAGAAATTACATAACCTGATGATAGTCTTTCTGACAGCTGTTGGCGATATACCATGCACTGTTACTGGTAGAATTTGTTGCATCAACACATGGAAATCATGAGATTTAATACCTATTAATTTACAATCCTTCGATAATTCCAAATTATTCACATTTGAAGAAATACCACTGGGTAATTTAATACCATGAAGACACTGACAAAAATTTATCTTTTCAATCTTGCTTAATGTGTGACAAGCCGAAGGTAAATATGTTTTGTTTCCTTTCACAGTGGGAGATAACTCCAAACATATTCTCATTAATATCAAGTCCAATCTAGCATAAAATCCATCTTCAGTATTTCCTTTTATGTCTAAAAAAGTTCCAATAAAACTGTCACATATGTTTTTCTCAATATGCATAACATCAATGTAATGTTCTATCTCTAAAAATCTCCAATAAGGTAGTTCAAAAAAATAGACTGCTTCTTCCAGATATGTTTTTGAAAACCCGAACTTATTCTCTTTCCGAATGTCGAATCAATATCATTCACCCTGCCACAGTATTCTTCAACTGAAAATGGTCAAGGGGGAAGTTTGTATTCTTATAAACTGTTAGAAGATTTTTTCAATCTACGATAATGATGATCAATTCGCAAAAAACTTTGATGTCCCATGTACACTGTCTTTCTTTCATTCTTCAGTTGATAATATGAAGTTTTTTCTTCACAAATTGGACATGCTTTATGTCCCTTAACACTATATCCAGATAAGTTTCCATATGCAGGAAAGCCGTTTATAGTGAACATTATCATAGCACGCAAAAGAAAATACTCTTTCTTGTATGCATCGAAAACTTTAACACCTTCCTCCCATAGCAATTTCAAATCATCAATCAATCATGAAAGATACACATCAATATCATTTCGTGGTTTTTTTGGTCCAGAAATCATCAACCTCATCATAACATATTTTTTCTTCATACATAGATGTAAGGACAAGTTGTAAACTACCAGCAAAACAGTCCATGAACTATGTTGGATACTGAGGCACCGATATGGATTCATTCCATCAGTACACAATCCCATTCTGAGATTTCTAACTTCACTTCCAAAATCATGAATTTTTTTTATTAAAACTCTTCTACTGTGGTGAATCGGCAAGGTGACGTAAATTACCATCAGAGATGCTCTCATCTGAATTCCATCTTAACCTTTTTTCATCAATTAAATTTGAAAATAGATGCTTCAAATGAGGAATTATTGGAAGGTAGCAAATTGATTTAGCATGAGTTTTGATTCTGGCACCTAAAAATAAATCAGAATTAAATTATAAAAATTGTATGAAAAAAATATTGGATGATATCATTGGAAACTACAAAATTGATTTTTCATGATGTTAGATGACATCACCTGATAATGAATCTGAGTTGAATTTCCCATCTATCTTATAGTGTGATGTCCCACAAGTAGGACAACTTGATAAATATTTATTTTCTTTCCTATACAGTACACAATCATTGGGGAAAGCATGTATCTTTTTATACCTCAATCCTAGTGGGCATAATATTTTCTTCGCCTCATAATTGGAATCTGGAATCATGTTTCCCTCTGAAAGTAGCTCTTTTAAAAGCTCAAGTAAACTGGAGAAAATTTTATCACTCCACCCATTTTATGCTTTTAAGTTAACTAATCTCAAAACTACTGATAACACTGTATATTTACTATAACCTGGGAATAATGGTTTCTTATAATATTCATACAATCATTCAATAGTTGGTGTTTTTTCGATGGTTTCAACACCTAAATCGTGAATTAATTCTTCGATACAATCCTTTGAATCATTATAAATATTGTCATCAACATTGGATGTTGAATTTTCAGTTCTTTCACCATGCCAGATACAACATGTATAATTAAGGCTAAAACCATAACAAATGAGATGATCCTTGGTTTATCTGGAATTTAACTTTCTCATATTTACACACTTCACACATGGACAGAAAATCAAATCAGTGTTTTGAAGATTTCGTTTAGCGAATTCCAAAAAAATAACAACTCATTTCTCATATTCACTAGTGGTTCTTCGTAAATGAATCCAATTACGATCCATTAAATACCTAATATCACAATATATTTGGTGAATATATTAAAACATATAAACAATTAAATATCTATCAGATAAATTGTAAACAAAAACACATTTAATAAAAACTATTTACAATGAGATAAAAAACATCAGATATGAAACACATCTACAAATAGTAAACATTTTATTTTCATATTATATACATGTGTGTTATATTTATATTATAATTTAATTATAATATCATTCTTTTAAAATTTATTAGCTCACTTTACATAGTTGTTTCTTTATTTTGATGTTGCATGTGTAAAAAGTATTGAAGATTGCATTAATTTAAAGGATTCAATAAGTGAATTGGGTGAAATTTGATTGGAGTCAATGTAAAAAGATGAAATTCGTTGATAAGATATTTAAGAATGTTTGTTGAAATAATATTTAACCATGTACTAACACATTTAAAATAAAATATAAACTAATAATTGAAGCAAATCAATAACAAAATTAAATGATAAATAATTTATCTACAAAATTAAAAAAAACTTACAAAATTTAAGTTTAACCTAAATGGATATCCTCAATCCAAACTGTGTTCCGTATAATGACTTAGATAAAAAAACACTACAAAATCTATACCAACAATGATAATACTAATGAAAAACAATGATAAACAATAACTAAATTCAAACCACCATTAAAAGTCACGTAAAATAGGGTTATGGAAGAAGAAATAAACAATGGAAGATAAATCAGAGGAGGATAACGAAGAAATCAAACCAAAAATCATGAAAATAGAATAAAACCGTAAAATATGGTCATTCAAGATCACAAATAGGGCTTTGAATGTCCTCCCGAGTCGAAGGCGCCACTGTGGGTTTTGATTTCGAAGATCCAACAAAATGAGGGTTTTGCGACCACGATAAATTTTAAAAGACTTTTGGCGTCGGTTATTCTAAAAACTGATGCCAATAATCCTTTTTTTTTAATTTTAAGCATCGTTTTTTACCAAAACCGACGCCAAAAATATCCAGGTTTCTTAATTTTGGAGTCGGTTTTGGAGAAAAGTGACGCTGAAAATTGGACTTAAGGCGTCAGTTTTCTTCAAAACTGACGCCCAATTTTTTTTATTTCCGTCTTTGGTTTTCTTAAATACCAACTCTAGAATATTATTTTTTGATTTTCGGCATCAGTTTTCACAAAATCGATGCAAAATATTATCGAATAATGGTTTTTGGCGTCAGTTTTACTGAAAATTGGCACCAATAAGTTCCCACACATACTATTAGTGTCGGTTTATAAAAAAACGACATTATTACATCGACATTAAATCCGTTTTTCCACTAGTGCCTAAGTCAATACATAAAAGTGGAAACCTACTTGAGATCCTTAGAATGGTATACATAGGAAGAGGCATCCTACATAGGACCCTAAACAAAAGTAAAAGGGTAGAGGGAACATACGAGGGATTCTCTAGGTCACCATGTAAGTGAGTGTATCCCACAAGGGACCCTCGATAAAAATAACAAGGTGGAGGAATCCTACATGGGATCCTTAGAAATAACTAATCTCATAGCCTTCTAGGCCAAAAGGGGAAATCTCGTAAGGGAGATGTTCTTAGAGGGTGACCTATGAAATCATTGGTCAAGAGAGATAGATCATGGCACATCTCATATCAATGGATTTCTCACTGTAAGTTGATAGTTGTATTTGATTATCTAAAGAAGAACCTCCTCATTATACTAAAAAACCTAAAAATTCCTCTAATAAATCCTGAAATCACGTCATGGGTTTTACCATTGTGATATATGTGAAAAGATACACAAAATGTACTACTCGTGGTACTAAATCTGACTCAGGGGTGTAAAAAATTGAAAAACCCACAAATAGGAAGTAAAGGGGTAGTGCACAGCATTTATACACACTACACAATATATACCACCAAATCCCTACCTAGGTGTGTACTCCAGTCGAACATGGCATGTAAAAACTCAAGTACATGTTGTGTTTATCAAGAACATGGTGTGTACCATACACATGGTACCTAACCATGTACCTCACATGTTCTATCCATGTACCTTTTCACGATGTGCAACCCACATGGGGTCTGGTTGTGTACTCTACCTGGCCATGTGCCCCAACACGGGATGTCTAGAAAGGTCCTCGGCTGCTTGGTCGAGTCCCATTAAGTAGAATGTATAATGTATACATGGTTTGTACTTATAAAAATATCATATTTCTTAAATGGTAAGAACACACAGTGTGTGTTTCAGAATCTAAACATTGTGTGATAGGGATTCCTGAATGAGGAACCCCTCAAATCTCTTGAAACCCCGGTTTTCCCCCAAAAGAAATATATTGACCCATAAGGGGTCCTAAACAGTAATAAAAGAGATTTAACACTAGAAAATGGATAATATATGGGTATCTATTGTAAAAAACTTAAAACGGACTACCTTTCGGTGGAATCAACCAAAGCTTCTCCAAATTTCATGATCAATGGCTGCCACACGATGATCTGGCTCATCCTGAGCACCGCAACAGTACCTCTCTTACCCTCTACCTATTTATATCTACATATCCCTCTCCCTGTAATATCTATTTCGTGGAAAAGAAACCCACATAGGGTAATGTACAATAATACAGGGGAGGAAGAAGAAAATTAAATGAAAAAAAACAAAAGGAAGAAAAAAAAAGAGAGGGGCCCAGCCCGGCCCCAGCACCCAACTTGAGTTTATACCTCACCAACAAAAAAATAATTGTTATAGACTCAAAATCAAAGATATAATCTCAATATGATACTCCATTAAAAATATTTAACCAAATGGAAACTTTCAAATAAATTAATATTTAATTAATTAATCATTAATTATTAATTATTCCATGAAAATTCAAACGGTTATGAACTAAACCAAACTCAAGTAATATGGTAAAAATCATATTCTGATACCAATAGTGTGGTCAAAAAAATTATCCAATACTATATGCAAAGGTAAAATGACCATTTTACCCCTTATAAGCATCTAAAAGTAAAAATTCAAATTTCTGTTCAAATTTCCAGTTCGAAAAACACGAGTTCTTATATTCTCCACATCATAAACCTTCTCATACCAAAGAATCATTATTGGTAAGGCTATATATAGTGACCCAAGACTTTTACACATACTATAACAAGATTTTAAGCATAATTATCCATGAAATACAAACCAGTGATCAAGAAGTCTAGTGTCTTTGGAAGACTAGGTACATAATTAGGAAACATGAAACCAAAATAAAAAATAAATTTTATTCATATTTATAAAGATATACTAAATCCATTTTAGATTCTAAAACTTCATAGGATAACCTGTGAAAATACACATACAAAAGAGATGAGCTAAAAATACCAGTAAGGGAATAAACATAGGATTAAAGCATAAAATGTTAGTTAGAAGGCATAACATGATAATATAAAAAAGAATGAATCACGAATAAACATATAGAAGAATAAAATATATAAAATGGTATCATATGATCATGTAATAGAGAAAATCGGTGGCAATATATAACATGACATAAACAATAGTCAAGGATAATTGTTAAGAACATATCACATGGTGGACATAGTCCCATAATGGATTAGGTTTACTCTCCAATCTCATACACAATGTCTCATGAGACTAAAACATTACCCAATTCATAGGAGTTATATCAAATCACACCCACCATAACAAGTTCATTCATATGTGTTCCAAATAAACAATAAAATACAAGGAATAAATATAAGGTTTACCCATGGAAAGAAATTGGCATAGTAATCATGCATTAAGGAATAACCAAAGGGAATATAATAATGGTATCCATAAAAGAATGGATTTAAATAATTATTGGACATTAAAAACGGAAATATGAGAATATTCCATGAATAATTAATCTAACTTAAGTGAAAACAATAAAAACTGTGGTTAGATAACTTTAGAAATGTGCCTCTTATGTGAAATTTTAAGGAAAAGAATAAAGAGTCTTTAATGAGGATAAAGGCATAAAAACCATATATGAACTAATATAGTTTTTTAATGATATATTTATTTATTTTATAAAAATATTTTTGGTTTAAAATAGTTTATGGAGTGTACTTGAAAATGGGAAAGAAAAAAAAAAGATAAGTTCCCTTTAATCGGGTTTTCTTATCAAGATGAATTGAGAAGGGAACCTTATAAAACAAATAATTCCCCTTCAAAGAAAGATAAATTGAGATGAATACATATGTGTGGTACATATACATATAATATAGGAGAATTACATAAGAATAATGAAGATATAAATCAAGTAAAATGGAGATAAATTATAACCCAAAGGAAATATGGAGGTTCCAAGAGATCCCTTAACTTATGTCTGAATGCATTCTGCACTTAAACATAATGTATTGGGTAATAAAATTAGATTCATTAATTTCTTAATTAATAACATATTCCAAATTTATTTTATTTATTATAATTTTATTAAGTTCATTTATTTCCATGTTGTTGAGTTATAAGGTACAATTTCATCATTCCGAGAGTGTTTGTTTCATGGTTTCATGGTCGGTTCACTTGTATATAATTATGGAAGTTCTTTTCAAATGGGAATAATATTATAGAAGATAAATGAAATGGTTTTATTACCCTTAAATAATTTTAAATGGTCTCATATATCATTTTATTTTCTTGCATTAGGATGATTAATTTGATAAAACATTAATGATAAATGTTTAGTTTATTTTGGGGGGTTTTCCATCCATCGTGAACTAATTTTGTTTTATTTAATATTATGTATATATATAAGTTCAAATACATGGAATAAGTTATAATATACTTATTAAAATCTTATTTAACCATTATAATTTTTTTATAACCATCCTTGAATGCATTAATGAAAAATAAAAACTCACTATCCACAGATACGGTTAGTCGCCATAATTTGGAAAATTGTTTCATTTATTTGAATAAGAGGAGATAAAAAAAGGGGATGGATAGAAAATATTCCACTAGTAATCTAGAATTAAATTATATACATGATATAGAAATTATTATGATTTTATGGATGAATATGGTGAGGATAAGTTAGAAGATGAAAATAAATTAAGAGAGGTGGTTAAAGAAAGTTACCTCTTGAATATCACTTCCTTCAAGGATCCCTTTAGGAATTTTTAATTGGTATTTGGGTGAGGAAAAAAGAACTTGTACATGGGGAGAGTGGGGAGGAGATTATTTTTCATATATTTTTAAATCTTTAAGGCTTTTATGGTGTGAGAAAAATGGGTTGTCAGGGGTGGTACTTATAAGGGAGAAGAGGGGTGTTTTTTAAATATATCAAAAGATTAAATTATAATAAATTTATTTTCTATAAAAATACCACAAAATGGGAATTTATTCAAAGATAAAATAATATAAGGTTATAATATCATCAAAGAATAAAATTTAGACATGTTTTGGTTTTATTTTAAATCGTACCATTTTGATTAATTTTTAGTTAACCTATTTTAATTTTAACAATGGTAACAAATTTTTCAATATTAAAAGGTTGTAATTTTTACTTATATTGTGTCATTTGGACCATAAATTTTCATTTAATAACATTTTAGATCATATAATAATCGATTTTAATTCTTTTAAATATTTTTAGGATTTTCCAAAAAATATATTAATCCCATAAAATATAATTATTTTCAATTTTCAAACTATTAACTGCATTAATATTTAAAAACATCAGGAAAATAGGTAAAATTCTAAAAAAACTATTTTATTATATTCTAAAATTCTCATTTTCATAGATAAAATTATTTTATAACCTTAAATTTCTCAAATTATATTACTTTTAACATTTTTATTATCGTTTATTTTATTTTCCTGTTAACTGGAAAATTACTACATCAGCGTTGTATAAGAATTAGGTTAATTATTTAATTCATAATTTTTTTAAATAAATTACAATGATGTATTCAAATATTTTAAATTTCTGAATAATATTTATATTCGATAATATCTTTTAGTTAACCCCATATTAAAAATATTATACTTATTAAAAATACGAGTGTGACATTTTGTCAGTTTCTCTGATATTAATAATGTCTAATTCATTTTCACATAAAATTATCCAATAAATAACTCAATTTAAAACATTAATTTTTAAGGGTAGAATTTAATTCATCCAATAATATTTTGGATGAAAAATTATGGCCTTGACACTTATTTTTAATCTAGATTAACCCTATTTACCCTTTAGTGGGATGATAAATTTTACCATAGTTACTATTAATATTGACCAAAAATAAAATAGTAATTTTTACTCAATTTGGATATATGGGTTAAAAATATGGTATCCATTTTTCAAAATTCAAAATATACAATGGGAATAATTTAATTAAAAATAAAATCAGAAAAACTCAATAAAAAACAATTTTTCTGAAAAATGACCTTTTTAAGTATAAAATGCTTTTATACTAAATTAATGTATAAAATTAATTTCAAAAACCAATATTAGATTATTTATAATAAAAATGAAATAATTAAAGTTTAAAAATAATCCAAAATATAATTTTACTTTGTAAATGTTTTAAAATATGATACATCTTTCAATATAAATTATATTTTTCACTATTCATTAAAATTTATAACTTTTTAGAAAATTCTCAAAACTTCATCCTAAGATAATTTCGGCATGATGAATGTAGAAATTAATTTTATTTTTTAAAATAAATTTTCTATATCTTTCAAAATTAAATATATTTAATTTTTCACAGAAAGCAATTAAATCATTTGTTTGAAGAAAACATATTTTTAAAGCATAAAATAAATTTATTAAAAATTGAGTATTTATTTCTTAAGAATAAATATATATAATATTATTGTTAATCATATTCAAAACCTCTAATTAAATATCTAGGTTATAATAGTCATGTTAAAATAATAATATTTTAATAGTATATCGCAAATCATTTAAACTCGGTGTTGCATGCTACACAAGCTACTGAAGAAATCAGTTCATTTAACGAGACATATTTCATAAAAATATCAAGGTGTTACATTCCTCCCCCATTATGAAATTTCCCACTTGAAATTTTGTTTTATATACTAAGGTGAAAACAAGTGAGGGTACTTCTCCTCCATCACGTCATCTCGGGTCACCTCTTTATATTTCTAGTTCCTCATAATACTTTAACCAGGTGAGTGGTCTTGTTGTATAGGAGTTTATATTTATAGTATAATATTGTCACTAGTTTCTCCTCATAAGAGAGATCATTTTTTCGTTGTACCACCTCTGAATTCAGTACATGCTAGGGATCTGGTCTGTACTTACTTAAGAGGGGTAAGTGGAATACATCATGTATTTGAGACATTGTTGATGGACGTGCTAGTCGATATACCACAAATTCAATGCGATAAAGAATCTTAAATGGGTCAATGTACCTGGGACTTAGCTCTCCCTTATTCCAAAATCTCATTACTCTCTTCCATGGAGATATTTAGAGGAATATATTATCTCCAACGTCAAACTCTAAGTCCTGTCAAAGGTGGTCTTCATATCTCTTCTATCAACTTTGGGAATCCATGATGTGTTTTTGAATGGTCTTCACATTTTCTACCATTTCCTTGATCATTTCAGGCCCCAATACCTTATGTTTAGTAACTTCATCCCAGAATTATGGTGTTATACATTTTTTCCAATAAAGGTATTCATAAATATCCATTTGGATGCTTGAGTGGAAACTATTATTATAAGAGAACTCGGCCAATGAAATATGTTAATCTCATCCTCCTTTGAAGTTAATTGAGAATTCTATCAATATGCATTCTAGGGTCTATATGGTCCACTCAGATTGGACATAAATGTTAGGGTGATAATTTTTACTGAAGCTCACTTCAGTGTTTAGATCATGTTAGAGACTTTTCTAGAACTTGGAGATAAATTTGAGGTCTCGATCAGATACAATTGATAATGGTACTCCATTTAGCCTCACTACTTATCTGATGTATATCATGCAATTTTATCGAGTGAGAAATCCTATATAATTTCAATAAATTGATCTATCTTTGTAAGATTATCCACAACAACCCATATAGCATTGTTTCCTATGGATGTCTTCAGAAGTCTAGTGACAAATTCTATGGTGATATTTTCTCATTTCCATGTAGGTATAGGTAATGGTTACATCATCCCCGTATAATTTTTCTATTCAAATTTTACTTTCTCACATACAATAAACTTCTATGTATATTCAAAAATATCCTTCTTCATATTGTCCCACCAATAGTTCTCTTGGATATCATGATAAATCTTTTTACTCCCAGGACGGCTGGAAAAGGTTGAGCTATGCGCATCATTCAAAATATCCCTCTTTATCTCAAGATCTGACAGTACACATAGTCATGACCCAAATATTATGACTCCTTCCTCATCAATTTTTATCTCTGGGGATTTCCCATTTTTTATAGATTTCACATTCTTATAAATTTTCATATCATTTCTTAGAGAATCATTTATCTTCTCTATAAGGAATAGTTGAGAAATAATTTGAGAAATAAATGATGATGTTCCTTTAATTATGATTCTCATTTCTATCCATTTTAAGTCAAAGAATATTAGATCCTTCTTGATTCTCATTATTGATAAATTTTTAGGATCCTTTCTACTTATAAAATCAACCAGTTTATTTGAATTTCCAAGATGATAGTGGATTAAGTAGTCATAATCCTTGATGATCTCTAACCATCTTCACTAGTTCATATTAAGATTATTCAATGAGAATATATATTTAAGGATCTTTTGATTAGTATATATCTCACACTTCTCCTCGTATAGATAATGCCACCATATTTTCAATGTGAAGATCATAGATTCCAACTCCGGATCATGAAAGTGATAGTTTTTCTCAGGATCTTTAAACTTCCTTGAGGCATAGGCTATCACTTTATCAATTTTCATTAGTAAAAAACCTAAACCATTCTTTGATTCATCTATGTATACCAAAAATATTTCTCCACTTGTGGGTGGTGTGCGTATTGGTGTAGTGATAAGCCTCCTTTTTAACTCTTTGAAGTATTCTTCACATTCACTGGTCCTGCCAAACTTTACTCCCTTCCGAGTCAGCTTGGTTTGTGTAAATACCTCGACCCCAGTTGCCTAGACCGATGCCTTAATTCATTAAATTGGCATAATAAACAAGAAATTCACATCCTGAAGGACTGAATATTTTAGTAGTTTTATAAAACTAGATACAAGCATAAGTTCTACATTACAACTTGAAAGGAAATACAATATATAAATTCCATTGGGAACACCCATAACTCCTTGATTATCCCTAAAAGTCATTAATAATATTCAACTTTGCATCCTAGGGAAATATAAAACATAATAAAGGGGTGATATATGATGCTCAGTAATGGTAATTAATACAAAAAAAAGATAATATAAAAAATTAGGCATAGTGAATGACTAAAAACACATGTCGTTATAACATAAACTTGAGCATAATTTGGAAAGAATAAAAACTGAATAAATAATGCCATAAAATAATCACATTAGAATGAAGCTTAACCATGGATATTCTACTAGGATAATATTGACTTGGATTATCAATTACTAATATCATAATGATGGAATGCATAATTATAGACATCTGAAACATACTATTGAGGCCTCATCCAAGACATCTGAAAATAAATGGTTATGGCCTTGGCCAAAACCATATCTGAAAATGGGTAAGACCTCAGCCAAGATGATATTTGTTTTTAATAATGAGACATATCAATGCATCGAGGGGATATAGTGTTCCCCACAAATCACTTATTAATTCTAATTAATTTCTCACATGAATGGGGATAAATAAAAATAATATAAACATATTAAAGTTAAATAACTTTCCATAATTTGTAAACATAATCACTAATCATTCTGAGTAGTGTGGTGAATGGTATCAAGATAGCATATCTAGAGTCAAACTGATCATAACCCATTTAATAAAATATGGTATATGATAATCATAATAGATCATTATTAATAAATCATATATTTCAAGATAAGTTTCGAAATAGATTAAAATACTCTAATAAAATCATCGAGGAATTTTTGAGAGAAATGCCACTTTTACTTGCAAAGAAGAGTTCTTTTAGAAAAATCATTTGTATTTTTCATAATTGTTTGTATAAAACCAGAAAAGAAAAAATATATTTTTTCATGAAAAAATTAGTGATTTCATAAAAATAATGGATTCTTAAAACATATTGTGGATGGTACTTGAAAATGGGTAAGAAATCGAGATGTTCCCTTTAATCGGGTTTGTGTATCTTGAAGAATTGAGAAGGGAAACTTGTAAAACATGAAATTATCATAAAACAAAGAATAAATGTTCTTGATTCATAATTTTGGAATGTATACATATAACTTATAATAATTATATAAAAATAATGAATAGTATCATTGGTGTATAGAGGAAAAAAACATAACCCGAATAAAAATAGAGGTTCGGGAAGAAATCCCTTACCACTTTGTAGACAGTCGAACCATATGCCCTGTAAAGTCAATGGTAATAAAATAATAAATTTAATACCATTAAGATAAATAGATTCATGATATCATTCATTAATGGTTATTATACATGCATTCCGTACAAGAGATAGTGTTGAATAAGTTATATCTCATAGAAATAAAAGTGAAATGAGAAACCCTTACCTTATATTTGAATGTGTTCAGCACTTGACCTTAATGTCCTAGATAATAAAATTAAATCCATTAATTAATTAATTAATAAATGTTTTTGAATTTATTTGATTCATTTTAGTTTTATTAAGTTCATTTATGTCCTTATTGATGAGTTGTATATTTTAACATCATCATTTAGGAGCATTTTTTTTCTTGGTTTTCATGATCGGTTCTCTTGTTTATAAGTAATGAAGTTCATCTAAAATGGGTAAAATTATAAATAATTAGAATTTAAAGTTATTAATGAACTTATAAAAGTGTAATAGGTTTAATATTTTTTTACCATATATGAGGATGAATCATTAGATAACATGTTAATGATAATAGTTCATATTTTAGCGTTTTAGATCACAACGAACTTGTTTTGTTTTATCATTTACTATTATGTAAATATGTTACTTCTAGAAAATAAAAATAGTTTTAATATAAATTTTATAATTTTTTCAACCATTAAAATGGTTTTATGAATATCCTTGAAGATAGTGAAGTAAAATGAAAACACATTGTCCTTGAAGGCGATGAAACAACACCTCACAGATAACATTTCCATTTTTAGAATAAAAGAGAGAGGAGAAGGGGATTGATGATGGATTATTCCATTAGAATAATATAATTATAGTATATGTAAGTTTTTTTATTTATCATTATATTTAGATGATGGTAGACAAGGATAGAATAAGAAAATAAAACAACTTGAAAATAAATTAAAAGACAATAAAAGATGTTTTTACCTCTTGATTTTCTCCTCCTTGAGAACCACCTTAGGGAAAATGTTTTGGTATTTATATGAGACCAAGAGCTCTTGGAAATATGGGAGGGTATTGGGAAGATTATTGGGTAGAAATTTGACAATTCACAAATCTTGGAAGGTGTTAGGAGAAGGGATGGTGAGGGGTGGTATTTATAGTGGAGGAGAGCGGTGTTTTTTGAATATTTTATTCATTTGTTTATTATTTGGGATCAAGAATATGAATAGTTTGAGAATTGTCACCACATATATTAAAATAATGAATTATAGTTCAATATTATGGGTTTATATCATCCATACATCACATATGACTCAATAACTCATGTATTTAACATTTATTATAAATTATTGTATTCTACTATTCATAAAAAATCAAGTACCTTAGAAAAATACCATGAATTCAACTAACTATTTTTAGACATACAGAATTCAAAAATGAACTCCATTGTTTAAAAATAATTTTCTAAATATGAGAAATTTAATTTTAAATTAACATCATCATTTTCTCCAAAAATACATATTTTAAAATTATAACCGATTTTAAAAAACATTGAAAAAATAACTAAGGTCACATAAAATTATCTTAAAATCATAAGAAAATAAAATATTAATTTACGAATATATTTTATAAAAACAAATTTTCTTTTAAATCATTTCATTAATTATAAAATTAAATATTTATTGCATACAAAAATACCAACTGTTAATCAATAATTTTTAAAATATTTATTTAATTATACTATGATATAATTATATCATACTTTCATTTATAATATGTAAAAATTTTATTTATACATTCATGGGTGATGTTTTTATTCATTTGGAAGGTTTAATATTCATAAGGTTTGTATTTCTATTCCTAAGGGAAAGTTATTATTTCATCGGCATGGGTTTCTTAACTTCTAGAAATACCTCTTAATTCATTCATTTTTCATTTATAAATTTTTTATTATGATATCTAAGTGATTTTATGTGATTTATGCTATTTGAAATAATCATAAGAAGGGAAATTTCATTGGTAGAATTTTGGGTCGTTACATTCTCCCCACCTAAAAAAATTTCGCCCTTGAAATTTCCAAAATGTCACCTTATAAAAATATTTGGGTTGTTCATCATCATAAGTTCCTCCGACTCTCATGTCGCCTCCTCAATTTATGATTTTTTCAAATTACCTTTACTATTCGAGTCATATAATTCCTCAAAACCGATTCTTTAGTGTCCAAAATATAGATAGGCTCTTCATAGTAAGATAAATCAGGTTCTAAATCTATTCCTTCAGAAGTTAATACATGCACTGGGTCTCGCATGTACTTCCTTAACAAAGAGATGTGGAACAAATTGTGTACTTAAGAAAGATATGTGGAATTTCCAAATGATAATCCATAGCTCCAATTATCTCCAGAATTTCAAAAGGGCCAATGTACCTAGGGTGCAATTTCCCTTTCTTCCCAAATCTTATAACACCCTTCCATAGAGATACTTTCAAGAAAACATGATCTCCCACTTGAAATTACAAATCCTTCATTCGATTATCATCATATCTATTTTTCCTAATTGAGTTTCTTTGATATGTATTTGAATAGTATTTAACTTTATCTTTTTTTCATCCACAATATTTGGGCTTACAAGATTCCTTTAACCAACTTCATCCCAACAGGTTGGTGTATGAAATCTATTTCGATACAATGCTTCATATAGTGCCATTTGAATACTATAATGAAAATTATTATTGTAGGAAAACTCTACTAGAGGTAAATACTGATCCCGCATACCTTGAAAGTCAAGTGATCATGATCTCAACATTTCTTCTAATGTTTGGATCGTCCTTTCTAAATACCCATCATTTTGAGGGTGATAAGCAGTACTCAAATGAATCTCAATATCCAATGCTTCATGAAGACTTTTATAGAATTTCAATGTAAACCATGCATAATGATTAGACACAATTGAAATAGGTGATCCATGAAGTCTTACAACTACAATAATATAGAGTTGTGCAAGGCGTTCTAGTGTAAAATCCTCCCTTATAGTGAGGAAATATGCAAATTTGGTGAGTCGGTCAACAATTACCCATATTGCATCATTATTTCTTTTATTTTTTGGTAATCCAATGAAAAAACCCATAGATATTTCATCCCATTTCCATGTAGTAATAGGCATAGGATGCAAGAATACTCTAGTATGTTGTCTTTCATCCTTCACCTATTAAAAAACTAAACATCTTGATACATAATTAGCAATTTCACCCTTTATATTATCCCACCAAAAATATTCCTCCAAATATCTATACATCTTATTGATTCAAATATGTATAGAGAAATTTGATCTATGGGAATCATCCAATAAATCCATTTTTATCTCGAGTATAGATGGAACACAAAAACTCTTCCCAAATTTAATAATTCCATCCTCATACACAAAGTCTCCCAACTTCCCATTATTCACAACTTTAATTTTCTTTTGAATATTGTCATCATCAGACTGAGAAATTTTAATCCTTTATAATAAAGATAGTTGGAAAACCAATTGAAAATGTTATGATGTTTCACCTTCCTTGATAATTCACATATCCATCTTTTCTAGATCCATATACACAGGAACATTTTCAATCCTTATTTTGTTCAGAACTCCCTGATCCTTACTGATCAATGCATATTCTACCTTATTCACCTTCCCTGGGGGCGGTGTATTAAAAAATTATAATCCTTGAGTAGCTTGAGCCATCGACTTTGCCTCATGTTGAGTTCTTTCTATGATAATATGTTTTTTAAGCTCTTGAGATGTGTATATATCACATATCTTTCACTATAGAGATAGTGTATCCATATATTAAGAGAAAATATTATGACTGCTAAATTAGGATCATGAGTTGGATAGTTATATTAATGAGTTTTTAATTACCTTGATGCATAGGCAATAGCTCTATCATTCTAAATAAGGACACAACTGTTTCTTTGATGCATCACTATAAATTACAAATCCACCATTTCCCAGAGGTAGAGTCAATATCGGAGAATTAATTAATCTCCTATTCAATTATTCAAAATATTATTCATGTTCTTTTTTACATTAGAACATAACCCATTTATGAGTAATATGGGTTAATGGGTTAACTAAACGAGTAAAGTTCTGAAGGAAACACTAATAATAACCTACTAACACAATAAAACTACATACCTATATTATGTTTGTTGGTCTAGGCCATTCTTGAATCGCCTTTTTCTTCATAAGATCAACTCACATTCCATCCTTAGAGACAATATAGCCAAGAAAATAAACTAGTTAAATCTATAATTCACACTTTCTAAACTACCCATATAACTCTTTTCTTCTAAGAGACTCCAGAACAACTTGTAAGTGTTTATCATGGTCCACATAGCTTTTGGAGTATACCAATATACCATCAATAAATACCACAAGAAAATCATCATGATATTCCTTGAATAATGTTTTCATTAGATCCATAAAAACATAGGGTGAATTAGTTAGTAAAAATGGTAATACTGTAAACTCATAATGTCCATACCTGGTTCAAAATGTTTTCTTTGGAATATCTTTCATACTCACATGAAACTAATGATATCCAAATCTAAGGTTAATTTTCAAAAAAAATATTGATCTTCGTGAAGTTGATCAAATAAATCATCAATGTAGGGCAGGGGATACTTGTTCTTTATTGTAATAGCATTTATTTATCTATAATCAACGCACAACCTCATGGATATATATTTATTCTTGTCAAAAATAAAAGGGTCTAACCATGGAGAAACACTAAGGAGTATAAATTCTTTATCACTCAATTACTCTAATTGTTTCTTTAGTTATACTAATTCCATAGTGTCCGTTATATAAGGGTCATTTAATATAGGTCTTGCACCAGGAATTAAATCAATAGAGAACTCAACTTCCTGATCTAGAGAATGTCTGAGAAAATCCTATGAAAATACGTCAATATATTCTTTCACCATAGGTAAATATTAAATTTTAATATATCTTTCCTCATCCATAGATGATTTTTTTTCTTCCTCTAAAAGAATTTAATTTAGTGGAACTACTGGGGGTGGATGCAGATGAGAATTAGATGATGAGGTTTCTACTCTAAAGATAAGGGATTCCACATCTTCCTCACCAATCGTAATTTCATTCTTTTTACAATATATTTTCACATAATATTTTTAAATCTAGTACATAACAAGGATTATATAAAATTCAAAAATAGGTATTATGACAAGGACAACAACTAAATAAAATTTATGTGTTATAAAAGGGGTTGACCAATACATATTTGTTTCAATGATATTTATTTGAGGAGTTTTTACTGAAAAACCCCTTGTTAAATATAAAGGGTAATGTCTAATTTTCTTGGAAAAGTGTGAATATATAGAAGAATGAAATGATCCAAAATCAAATAAATCATTTAATAAGTTTGAGGAGATTATTAAAGTACCTTCCACCACATCATTAGGAATTTCAACCTCACCAGTTGTGATAGCATAACCTTGTCCTTGCTCACATGGCCTTTTATGAGGCGTTATTTCATGAAGATTTATAAAATAATTATCATAGTGTCTCATCTACCTAAAATTATATCGTTGAATATTTATATCTTCTTTATTTCCACTGAAATCGTTATCATTATGGTCATTCTCTCCACACTTGTAGCAAACTCCTTTTCTTTTTAAGCAGACAACATGTTGTTTCCTTCCATAAGTATCACTTGTTAGAAAATTACCCTTTTATTATTCCCTTTACACATTATTTCCTCCACCACACTCTTATTCTCTTATTTTCCCTTAAATTAATAGTACTTAGAGAATTATTTCTCTATCTTGATAGCCCATGAGACTATAACTTTGTATGATGATAAATTTTGGGAGACCAGTTCCCTTCAAGGGAATGGTTTTAAACCATCAAAGAATCGATCAATCTTGATATGTGGATTACATGTGGATTATGTGTAATTCCTTGCTAAAATTTTAAAGCTTGATTTATACATTTCAATGTTTTTATCCTCTTTTTGTTTCATACTCAAGAATTACCTCTCCATATCCGCTCGTTGTTCACGAGGAAAATATTTTTATAGAAAAAATTCTTTAAAATCCCTCCATTCCATATTTATAATTTCTTTATCCTTCTTTTTTTGAATTAATAACAACCATTGATCTGAATCTCCCAATAGATAATAAACTACCATGATAACCATCTCCCTTTCATTACTTCCCAAAGCAAGAAATATCTTCTCTAAGGAACTTATACACTTCTCTACTATAAATTGGTTTGTAGTCCCATTGAATTATGGAGGCTATTGTCACATAAAGTGGTCTAACATTACTCATACACATTGTGGATCAGGATACTCTATTCAGGTAAGGTTATTATTCATAAATGGAGTCATCTGTCCTATTATAGTTATAATTTTCTCAGCACCAGTCACAGCTCCAGTACCAACATTATTATCTTGCATAGGAGGGAAATCCCTGGATCGGATATGTGTGTTGATACAATTTTCATTCCTTCTACTAGACATCATTTATAAATAATGGAATACATTAAATTAGGTTATGAATCATAATATATAATTTTAAACTAGAAAAAAAAATTAACATAAATTGGAAATTTATGCATAGCTAATCTCATATTCTTAAACATGGTTTATTTGGGGACATATTTACTTTTAAATTATTCATAATAGTTGTAATGAAAATGTGAATTATACTAAGAATATACCATGAGATTGTCAAACCAGGTTCATAGTAAGACCTTTTTTGTACATGGTTACCTCGAGTCAGGCCTGGGACGCCTTGAAAGAGTTGTTCTCCTGGGTACATTTGTTCCATAACCACGTCCACTTTTAGTATCTGGATAGGGATGTGTTTCTGGGAAGACCCAAATAATATCTAACTTACCAAAATTCTAGGATGTTCTTTTATATTTATATTTAAAGTGTTTCTAAGGGTTATGTTCCATAATATATATATTCTAAATCTAGTTTCCATGGTTTCTAATAAATTTTTTTGATACCAACTATAAGACCCCTACCCCAGTTGCCTAGATCTGGTGCCTTACTTCATTACATTGGCATAATAAACAAGGAAGTCACATCCCAAAGGACCGAATTGTTTAGTAATTTTGGAAAACCATATAAAAACATAAGTTTTAAAATAAAAATTGAAGGGAAATAAAATATAGAAATTCCATTATAAGAATCCATAACTCGTATATTATCTCTACAAGTTATTCATAATATTCATCTTCGCATCCTGGAGAAAAATAAAACATAATAAAGGGGTAAAATATGATACTCAGTAAGGGTAAGTAATATAGTAGAAGATACCATAAAAAATAATTCATGGTGAATGACTCAAAACAGATAAACTTGAGCATAATATGAAAAGAATAAAAGATAAATAAATAGTTCCATGAAAATAATCACATGAGAATAAAGCTTGACCATGGATATTCTATTAGTAGAATATTCACGTGGATTATCAATTAATAATATAATAATGAGGGAATTAATAATTCCATAAATTTAAAACATACCATAGAGGCCTCTTCCATAAAATATGAAAATAAATGGTTAAGGCCTTGGCCAAAACCATATATGAAAATGGGCAAGGCCTCATCCAAGACCATATCTGTTTTGTCTGATGAGACCTAAAGATGTGTCAAGGTGATATAGAGGTCCCCAACCATCAATTTTTAAGTCCAATTCATTCCTTGTATGAATGGGGATAAATATAAACAACATATACATATGAAATATAAATAAATTTCTCAAATATGTAAACATAATCAATAATCATTCTGAGTAGTATGGTGAATGGTATCGAGAAAGCACATCTAGAGTCAAAATGATAATAAACCATTTAATAAAATATGGTAGATTATAATCATAAGATATAAATATCAAAAAGTAATATAATCCAATCTATTTGTTGAAATAAATGAAATTACTCTAATAAAATCATTGAGGAATTTTTTAGAGAAATACCCCTTTTACTTGCAAATAAGATTTCTTTTGGAAAAATAATTTTTATTTTTGATAATTGTTTGTATAAAACCCTAAATGAAAAAATATAGTTTTTCATGAAAAAAATGGAGATTTTATAAAATAAATGTTGTCTTAAAACATATTATGGATGGAAATTGAAAATGGGTAAGAAATCGAGATGTTCCCTTTAATCGGGCTTGTGTATCGGGAAGAATTGAGAAAGGAACCTTGTAAAACATGTAATTCCCATAAAAAATGATGAAATTATCTGGATAAATATGTTCGGAATTTATACACAGAATTTATAATAATTATATTAAAATAATTAATAATTACACTAGTTTATAGAGGAATAAAGCATAACCCAAATGAAAATATAGGTTTGGGAAGAATACCCTTACGACTTTGCAGACAGTCGAACCATATGCCCCATAAAATGAATGGTAATCAAATAATACATTTAATACCATAAAGTTAAATATATTAAAGATATAATACATAAATTTTAATTATACATACATCCCACATAAGGGATATTGGTTAATAAGTCATATCTCACAGAAATAAAAGTGAGATGAGAAAACCCTTACCTTATGTCTGAATGTATTATGAGCTTCACCTTAATATCCTAGATAATAAAATTAAATAAATTAATAAATTAATTAAGAACATTTTATACATTAATTTTATTAATTAAGTTTTATTAAGTTCATTTATGGCTTATTGATGAGTTATAGATTTTAATTTCACCGTTCAGGAGCATTCATTTTTCTTGGTTTTCATGATCGATTTGCTTGTTTATAAGTAATAAAGTTCATGTAAAATGGGTATAATTCCCCATAATTATAATTATATACTATTAATGAACTTCCAAAAGTGTAATTGGTTTTGTATTTTTTCCCAAATATGAGGATGAATCATTAGATAACATGTTGATGATAATCATTTAGATTTTAGGGGTTTTATATCACAATGGACTCATTTTGTTTTATCATTTAGTGTTATATAAATATGTTACTTACATAACATAAAAATGTTTGTAATATATATTTTATAATATTTTTCAACCATTAAAATTTTTTTATGAACATCCTTGAACACGGTGAAGGAAAATGAAAACTTGTCATCTTTGAAGGCGATGAAACAACACCTCGTGAACGATGTTTCCTATTTTATAATAAAAGGGAGAGGAGAAAGGGATGATGATGGATTATTCCATTAGCATAATAAAATTAAAATATATGTAAGTTAATGGATTTATCATTATATTTTTATGAGGTTATGTGAGGAGATAATAATAAAAATAAAAGAACTTGAAATGAAATTAAAAGAAAATGAAAGCGGTTTTTACCTCTTGATTTACTACTCCTTGAGAACCTTTTTAGGGAAAAGGTTTTAGTATTTTAATGAGACCAAGTGCTCCTGGACATGGGGGGTATTGATACTATTATTAGGTATAAATTTTATAGGGCTCAAATCTTGGAAGGTGTGAGGAGAAGGGGTGGTGATGGGTGGTATTTATAGTGGATGAAAGGGGTGTTTTTGAATATTTTATTCATTTGTTTATTATTTTGGCTCAAGACTATAAATATTTTGATAATTATCGCCAAATATATAAAAATAATGAATAATATTTTGATATTATGTGCTTACATCATCCATACATCACCTATGACTCAATAATTCATGTATTTAACATTTATCATAAATTATCATATTTTTCTATTCATTAAAAATCAAGTATCTTATAAAAATCAAAAAAATTCACCCTAAAAATTTTTCAACATAAAGAATTAAAAAATGAGCTCCATTTTTAAAAAAAATATTTATAAAAATAAAAAATTTAATTTTTAATTAAAATCATTATTTACTTGAAAATATAGATTTTAAAATTATAACTAATTTTATAACACTTTCAAAAATTAATTAAGGTATCATAAAATTATCTTAAAATAATAAGAAAACAAAATATTAATTTATAAATAAATTTTATGAACATAAATTTTCTTTTCAATCATTTTATTAATTATAAAATTAAATATTTATGACTTACAAAAAATTTAACTCTTAACCAATAATTTTAAAAAATATTTATTTAATTATTATATCATATTTTCATTTATAAGATTTCTAAATTTTATTTATATTTTCAGGGGTGAGATTACTATTCATTAGTCCAGTTTACTTTTCATAAGAGTAATATTACTATTCCTAAGGGAAAGTTACTATTTCATCGGAATAGTTTCCTTAACTTCTAGAAATACCTCTTAATTCATTAATTCTTCATTTATAAATTTAGTATTGTGATATATAAGTGATTTTATGTGATTTATGATATATGAAATAAACCTAAGAAGGTAAATTTCATTCATAGAATTTTGGGTTTTTACAGTTAGTGGGTTTAAAAATCATGGGAATTTCTTAACAAATCATCGCTAATACCCAACTAAACCAAGGAAATTGCATATCTCTATTATAGAGACTAGTTTGGTCCACTCCTTTATTTCCTTTGTCTTACATAGGTCCATAGATATCCCTTTTTTGGTGATAACATTTTCCAATAATGATTCTTCCTCCATCCAAAACTCACATTTTCTATACTTTGAATACAGTCTATCCCTTCAAAAAGTATTTAGCATAGTATTCAAATGATCATCATGATCCTCCTTCATCTTAGAATAAATGAGATTATCATCTATAAAGACAAAAAAAATTATCTAATTTCTAAATACTATATTACTTAAGTTCGTGAATATTTCTGGAGCATTATTGAGTCTGAATAAAATCATTGTGAACTTGTAGTTTCCATACCTCATTCAAAAGTCTGTATTGGAAATATCTTCCTTCTTCACCTTTAATTGGTGATATCCCGACTGAAGGTCCCCCTTAGAGAAATAATTATCCCCACACTATTGATCGAACAAGTTATCTATCTGTGGTGTGGGATACTTTTTATTTATCATTATTTTTTATAGCTCATGATAATCAATTCATAGGTGTATTGATCCGTCCTTATTGATGAAGAGGACCAACACACCCCAAAGTGAAGTACTCTGGTAGATGCAACCCCTATGCAGATTTTCTTGTAACTACTTATTCATTTCTTCCAACTTACTGGTGGATATCCTATAAGGATTCATTGATATGGGTAGAGATCTTGGTATAATATCAATTGAGTACTCAACCTATCGGTCATGAGGAATACTGAGTATTTCTTTAGGGAACACATTAGCGTAGTCCCCTACAATGGGCATGTATTCAAGAATGATCATATCATTTGTCACAATCATTTGATCAATATATTCTTTCTCATAAGGAAATAATATCCAAACTTGATTTTATGATTCTAAAGGAGATTCATCCTCCTCCTTACACCTTCACGGAATAGGAGGATGCATTGGGATGTGAAGAGTGATCTCCCTATCCCGATATTTGATGTTGGTTTTGTGTAAAGATAGTTAATACATTCCCAATATATCATCAAACTCCAAAAAAGTAAGTAAGATTAGATTTTATGGTAGGTTTAATCTGCAAACATTAACTACGGAGGAGTTATATACTTTAAATTCAATTATTTTCCCATTCTCTTTTCTCACAAATAACTCAACGTCTATATTTTGAGGTGGTTTTTGAATAGTTATACAAAACCTAAAAGATATGAAAGAATCTATAGAACTAGAATCAAATAGTAAATTTTTTATTCTTTAATGAATAAATAGTTTACCTGTCACCAAATAATTTTTGGGCTCTAACTCAGCAATAGTGATAGAATATTCCCTTCCTTTATGCCTTAGAGATTGCAGTCATTGATTGTCTCCAAAAACCCTTGACTTAGGGAATTGCCTCACAGAATGACCATGTTCCTTGCAATTGAAACACTAAAATACAGGCCGAGTACTGATCTAAACCTTTATTCTTCCATGTTAGTGGGATTCTTCTTATCCCTTTGGAAATTATTAGCCTGATGCCCCTATTTTTCACATTTGAATCATCTCTGGGTTCCCTTTAGATAGTTCCCAGGATGCTTCTTCCCATATTTTTGACACGTGGGATATTGGATTTTATTTCCTCCATGAGATTTATCTATTGATCCCCTTATATTAAAATATATATTCTTCTTTTTATTGTTGAGCCCATGAGACCACTAAGAGTATCTAATCTCCATATCAACCTTAAGGTAATAACAAACAATCTCCTAGTACCTATCAAAGTCTAGAATCTCTAATTCTTTTTGTAGACTCATATTTAATCCACTAAAGAATTGATCCACCTTGATTTGGTTGTTCATGAAAAATATAAAGGTATATCTTGCAAGGCATTTAAATTTTTTCTCATATGATATGATAAACTAATCCTCCTTTTTTATTCAGTCTGAGGAACTCCCTCTCCAAATTAAGATGGAGATTTCATGAAAAATATTTATTGAAAAATATGTTCTTGAATGCTTCCCATTCAAAGGAATCAATTTCCAATTTATTCTTTTTATTCTTTATTAGTGTCCACCACTGATCAGTTTCCCCATCAAGATGATAGACCACTAGCATGACTTTATCTTCTTTTAAGCACTAGAGGACAGAGAATATTTTCTCAATAGATTTAATCCATTATTTCATGATGAGGGGATTATAAGATCTAATAAATATAGGAGTACATTGTCACATTAAGTATTCAGCCAAAACTTGATCATTCTTAGGTCAAGGAGGTAGTTCCACACAATTTAAGTTATTATTCATAACCTGAGCTAGTTGAGATAGTATTATCATGAAGTTCTAAGCTCCTTTTCCCATTAGGTTTGGTATATAATAAGGAAATAATCACATTTACTCTCACATTGGTTATTATCATGGGTTATCCTATTTCAATCCACTAACTAAAAAGAAACAAGATAAGATTATGGTGCTTGAATACTTATATAATAATCACATAAAAAGGTAACTATGAACATATAAGGATAAAATTATAAATTAAAAGTATATCTTAACTTGTGATTCCCTACGTTTCAATCTATGTTATCCATAGTGATAGAATTATCCCTAGGGTTTTGACTAATTGTTTCTATTCTTAATATGTATAAATAACAAAACTGTTCTCTGATAGAAACTATTACAATCCAATCCTTTTACACATACTATTACAAGATTTTAATCATAATTATACATGAAATGCAAACCAGGGAATGAAAATTCAAGTGTCTTTGGAAGACTAAGTACATAATTAGGAAACATGAAACCAAAATAAAACATAGGCTTTATTAATCTTTATAATAACCTGTTAAATCCATTTTATCTCCTACAACTTCATAGGATAACCTGGGTAAATACATAACCAAAAGGGATGATTTGAAAAGTCCAGTAAGGTAATAAACATGGGATTAAAGCATAAAACATGAGTTAGAAGGAATACCATGATAACATAAAAGGCATGGATAAAGAATAAAAAATATGGATGAATATAATATAGAACAAAGAATCATATGGTCATGGAAACATAGGAAAGTGGTAGCAACATACAACATGACATAAACATGAGTCAAGGCTCACTATCAAGACTATATCACATGGTGGATAGAGTCCCGTAATGGATTAGGTTTACTCCCTAATCCCATAAATAACATCTCATGAGACTAAAACATAACCCAATGAATTGGAGTGCTATCTAGGTTCACCCATCATAACATGTTCATGTTTTTTGTTCCATATAATGAATCAGATATAAGGAATAAACATAAGGTTTACCCATAAATAGAAATGGGTACCGTAATCATGTCTTAAATAATAACCAAAGGGAACATAACAATGGAATGGATGAAATAAGGTATTTAAATAATTATTGGAAATTAATAAAGGAAAAAATAAAAATAGATCCTAAATAATGAAGTCCAACTAAAGTGAAAACATTAAAAAGACCGGTTATGTAACTTTCGAAATGTTCCACTTAAGCATGGTTTTAAGGAAAATAATAGATTATTTAAAGAGGGTAAAGGAATAAAAACCATAAATGAACTAAAATAGTTTTTCTTGATAAATTGAGTGGTTTTAGAAAAATATTGGAGGATTAAAATATTTTATGTAATGTACTTGAAAATGGATAATAAAAAGAGAAGTTCCCTTTAATCGGGTTTGCTTATCAAGAGTAATTGAGAAGGGAATCTTATAAAACATGTAATTAACTATAAAAGAAATATGAATTGAGAAACATACATATGTTTGGTACATATAAATATAATATATGATAATTATATAAAAATCATTAAGGGATAAAACAAGGAAAAGAGATAGAGAGCATAACCCAAAGGAAATATGGTGGTTTAGATAGATCTATTACCATTTTCTAAATGCATTCTAAACTATCACTTAATATAATGTATAATAAAATTAGATCCATTAATTACTTAATTCATAACCTATTACTCATGTATTTTATTTATTATAATTTTATTAAGTTCATTTATAGCCATTTTGATGAGTTATAAAGTCCAATTCTTTCATTCTTGGAGAGTTTGTTTCATGGTTTCATGATCGGTTCACTTGTATATAATTATAAAAGTTATTTTCAAATGGTAATACTATTCTGGAAGTGAAATTAAATGGTATTAATGTACTTATAAAATTTTAAATGATTTCATATATCATTTTCTTTTCTAACATGAGGATGATTCATTTGACAAAACATTAATGATAAATATTTAGTTTATTTTGGAGATTTTTTCATCCATCATGAACTAGTTTTGTTTTATTTGATATTATTTCCATATATTAGTTATAAAAATTTGAATAAGTTATAATATACTTATTAAAATCTTATTTAACCATAATAATAGTTTTATAACCATCCTTGAAGGTGGTAATGAAAAATGAAAGCTCATTATCCACGGAGATGGTTAATCGCCAAAATTTGGACAATGGTTTCCTTTCTTTGAATAAGAGGAGGTGAGAAAAAACTGATGGATATAAAATATTTCATTATTAATATATAATTATAGTATATACATGATACTTTAGATATTATAATTTTGGGGATGAATGAGATGAGAAGAAGGTATTAGAAAAAAGAAAGAAATTAAGAGAGGTGGTTAAAGAAATTTACCTCTTGAATATAACTTCCTTAAATGGTCACTTTAAGAACTTGAAATTGGTATTTTTGTGAGACCAGTAGCACTTGGATGTTGGGAGTGTGTAGAGGATAGTGTGTAGTAGGTATTTTTAAAGCTTTAAGGCTTGGAGTTTGTAAGGAAAATGGGTTGTGAGGGGTGGTATTTATAAGGGAGAATAGGGGTATTTTTGAAATTTCTTGAAATATTAAATTATAATAAATTCATTTTCTATCCAAATACCACAAATAACCATGTATTAGAAGCTAAGATAATATATTTTTGTAATCTAATCAACCAAAAAAATTTATATGTGTTTTATTTTTATTTTAGACTTTATCATTTTAATTTACCTTTAGTTAACCTATTTTAATTTTAACTATAGTAACATGTTTTTCAATATTAAAAGGTTGTAATTTTAACTTATATGGGTTCAATTGGACCATAAATGTCCAATTAATTAAAATTTTAATCATATAATAATCTCTTTTTTATTTTTAAAATAGTATTATGATTTTTAAATAATTTAATAGAATTCCAATCCCATAAAATATCATTATTTTAAATTTTCATACTATTCAGTACATTGATATTTAAAAACATCAATATAGATATTAAAATTCAAAAAAAACAATTTTATTATATCATAAATATGTCATGTTCGCATATAAAATTTGTTTATTTCCTTAAATATCTCAAATTATATTACTTTTAATATTTTTATTATTATTTATTTTATTTTTTTGTTAATTAAATAATTACTCTATCTGTGTTGTATAAGAATTTAGTAAAATTATTTAATTCCTAATTTTTTTAATAAATTAACATGATGAAGATAAATATTTTATTTTTCAAAATTATATTTATAGTATAGTATATCTTTTATTTAACCCCATATTAAAAATATTATACTTATTAAAAATAAGAGTGTGATGTTTTGTCACTTTCTTTTATTTTAATAATGTTTAAATCATTTTCATGGACAAGTGACCATTAAATAACTCAGATTATAATTTTAAGTATTTATGGTTGAATTTAATTCATCCAATAAAAATTTTTATGAAAACTTATGGCCTTATCACTTATTTTTAATCTAGATTATCCATATTTACCCTTTATTAGGATGATAAATTTTTCTACGGTTACTATTCAAATTGACAAAAAATAAAAGGGGTATATGAACTAAATTTGGACCTCCTGATTAAAAATATGGAATCCATTTTTTAAAAATTAAAAATATAGAAGAAGTATAACTTAATTTAAAATTAAACAAAAAATGCAATGAAAAATAATTTTTCCAAAAATTATCCTTTTTAAGTATAAAATGTTTTTATACTAAATTCATATATAAAATTCATTTAAAAGAAAAAAATTTGATTTTTTATAATCAAAAGAAAATAAGTAAACTTTAAAACTGATCAAAAATATAATTTTACTTTGTAAATGTTTTAAAATAATATACAATTTTCAATGAAAATTTGTATTTTCACTATTCATTAAAATTTCATAATTTTTATAAAATTCCTAAAAATTAATTATAAGATAATTTTGGCTTAATGAATTTATAAATTAAATTTATTTTTTCAAAAAAAATTATAAAATTGTTAAAATTAAATATATTTATTTCCTAAAAGAAGGAAATAAAATCATGTCTTTGAATAAAACATATTTTTGAAGAATAAAATGTCTTTATTTAAAATTATGTGTTTATTTCCTAAGAATTAATTTATTTCATATTATGGTTATTCCAATTCACACTATCCAATTAAATGGATAGGTTATAATGTTCGTGTTAAAATAATAATATTAGTATATCATGGTTCGTCTAAACTCGATGTTGCAAACAATACAAGTTACCAAAAAATCAAATCATTTAAAGAGAAATTTTTCATAAAAATATAAGGTTGTAACACAAGAATCCATTATCTCAATCCGGTCATCTAAAAAAATTTCTATATTAATTTCTCAATGACCAGTCTCATAACATCAATAACTCTCCTACATGGGAGATACTTAACTACAACTGATACAGTACTATCCACAATAGGAATACCCTAATTATCATTTCAACAACTGGAATCAAACCCAATGGCCTATGTAAAACACTAAAGTTAAAATTAAAATGAGGTTCACCATCCTAAAATGTAAAATGGTGCACTCCCCACCATATGGATTACCTCATATATCTCCTTGAGTGAAACCTCAATGACTTCCTTCATCAATCCAGGAAATATATTTAAAAAGAAAATAAGCTCAGTGTAGAGATGACACTCTCTCAGTATACTTAGGATGATGTCAATATGGGGTATGATCTTCTCTAAAAATTATTACACTAATATTCTATATATAGGTGTGTATAGATCTCTTCGAGCCACGATCACATCAAACAGGATGCACTTCCTTTAACCAAATCCTAACACTATGTCTTCCGATAATGAGTGTCCAGGTCCAGACATTGGACAACCATCTTGCAGTACCCCATTCATTTCTAATTTCTCCTCTAACATGTAGGGACATATTTTAAATAACCATAAATCATAGGGAACCATTCCCATAAAAATTCTTGAAAACATTGGTCCCCGGCTCGTACACAACTACTCACCGATTTACAATGTAAAGGGTACCACACACAACCAAATATACCTTTATCACACAAATCATACTCCAGATTTAAAAACCAAGGTAATTATAGAATAATTTTTTACATTAATTTAATATATTTTATAATCGTAATATAAGTATAAATCTTGCTTTATGCTTAAAAAAAGAAATTTTCAAAAAAAAGGTTTTACTATCTTTTGAGGGAGAACCCATTTTAAATATAGTTTTGTGACACTTTTATAAGTTCTATTTTAAAAAATAAACATTTTATTTTTAATCATGATATAAAAATTTATTTTGGTTTGATTTTTGGTATTTTTCTAATAGATTTCTTATTTTAATGAATAGTGAAAAATACAGCATTTTAATTCAAAACTATATTTTCATCCCATTTATTTATATTGTTAAATTATACTTTTAATTGGTTTTAAAGTATAATTTTATTAATTTTTTATCATTTAATCCAATTTAGGTTGTTTTAATTAATTTCACATTGGAATTGGATATAAACACGTGTCAATCGTTTGATGGTTTTTACTTTTAAAAACATGTTTTCTTGTTCTATCAATGGGATTAATTTTAATTTAATACTAAAAATTATGTGTTATAAATTTTGAAAAATAGATTCCATATTTGGAATAATTGGATCCAAATTATGTAAATAGTTTTTTTTTATTTTTTAGAATTTATGAATAGTAACTTTGGTACTTTTTTTATTTAACAGAATTAATGATAAATTAGGTTAATTAGGGTAACAAATGATATGATAAGGACAAAAAAATACCATAAAACCTTATAAAATACTATTAGATGAATAAAATATGACCCTTAACACATATGGATCATAATTGACTCATTTAATTGACGTTTTGTCATAAAAATGATATAAATATTATTAAAATAAAATAAAATGAAAAAATATCACCCTCTTATTTATTATAAGTATAATAATTCTAATATAGTGATAATCATGATATAAATTCAATCATAAATATTTATATAAATATAATTAAATTATATAAATAATGGAAACTTATTTATAATTTTTAGATACTAAATAATTACCATAAATGATGACACAATAGTGATATAGTAATTATTTTATTAAGAGAAATATAAAATAAATGATATGAAAAATATAAAAATAAATATATTTTTAATTAATTAAGGTAATAAAAGAATTTTATAGGTGAACATGACATATTATAATTCTATTAAATGGTTTTTTAGAATTTATCTCTCTGTTTGGATTTTATTTAAATTCAATGAAATGAATAGTGTCAAAATTGACGCAATTGATATTTTATAAAAACAATATTTGATTAAATTATTTATAAATCATAAAAATCTTTCAAAATTACAAAGTGGATATTATAAGGTCTAAAGGTTCTTAAATATTACATTTATGGTAAATTTACCCCATATAAGTAAAACTTATAGTGACTACATATTTAAAATTTCATTACCATAATTAAAATTAAAATAGAATAATTAAGGTTAAAACAAAATGATAAGGTTTAAAATGAAATTAAAACATATATAAAAGTTAGTTGTTAAGATTATTTGGAACCATACTTAAATTATCTTCAACATAACTTATGTTCGATTCATTTGGAGTTAAATATTAATTTATATTAATTTAATATTTTAAGAGTTTCTAAGGCTGCCCCTCCCCTCTCCTACAAAGAGGCACCCATTATTTTATTTTCCTTACAGTTCATAAACCATTTTTTCAGCCAAGATATACCCAAAACCCTTAATATAATATCTTATCACATTCTAAAGGCCTTATTTTAGGAATAACACCCTCATTAGATGTGTTAAGGTGGTAATTAATGGAGATTTTTGAAAGAAGAGGTATTGTTTTTTATGTGTTTCTATTTTATTTCTTCTTCCACTTCCTTCAAATATTATTCATCCATGAAGAAATAAAAACTCTGGTGTATTAAATATATTTATATGTTATTATTTTAAATTATTTAATATCATCACCTAAATCCATCACCACTTCCATCAAATGGGAAAGGAATTAATCGTTCATGCGTATGTGTGAACTATCACCTCCACGAATCGATATAATTTTTTTCATAACTGTATCTTATGACTAGTTATAATGATTGAATTAATGTTAATATGTGATATTAATGATATATTAATCATTATAAGATAATAATATATTAATTATGTTCTTAATTTTCATGCACATAAAAATGATAACGTCATTCGTGTGTATATGTGAACCATCACCTCCACGAAGTGATGTGATTCGTTTTTATTCACCGCATCATTTGGATAGTATATATAAGTATATTTAAATTAATAATATGATATTAATTATGTTATTATAATTATTTAAATATAAAATAATACTTAACTTATTTACATAACTATCAATTAAAAATGGAAAATGTTACTCATACATGCGTGCGACCTTCTATATCAGTGATTATAACATTGTTCATTTTTCATAATCATAATTAATGGATTGATTTAAAAGTATAATTTATGTATAAAAATGAAAATAATTTCATGAATATTATTCTGTAGATGAGTACTTATGACCACATGGACTATTGACATCATACCAAGTTCATTTTTGACTCAATTACTGAATATCGACAAAACATCCAACACGAACTTAAATAATATTGTAATTGGTATAACATGGTAATGAGAGATATAAAATGAATATTAAACATTAAAAATGTTCTCAATCAAGTAAATAATTAACCTAATTTTATTATTCATGAATATAAAGAACATACGTAACAAATCGGACTCGAGGTAAGGGACTTAATCTCGATCTCCTTTCATTAAGGCATATTTTACTGTTATACACCACCTTATTTTATAAGGTTTATAATAAACCCCTTGAATTTTAATATCATTAAATGTTTTTTTTAAATTAATATTTCTATATAGAGAGTTTTAATTTCTTTAAAATTTACAAAAGGAATGTTTTTTAATGTATATGGCAACAACGACTTCCTCGCCGCTGCAATTGTTATTTGTTATTTGGATTCCTCTACAAGCATTAATGCTTTTAAAAGAAAAAATAAATCACATATTTAATTTTTTGGGTATTTTGGTATTTAAAATGTATTTATTATTTTAATATCTTGAAATTATTCCTTATGATTTCAAATGAAATTTTATGAGGGAAATACTAAAAATTGCAATCTTCTTGTGTTATGATTATATAATGGTACTTGGAAATTTGATGGTTGGTTACATGATAAACTAAGTATGGGTGGTTACTTAATAAACCAAGGATGGGTGTTTACATTATAACTTACAATGCATTAGGTATGGAAGTCGGTTGTATGGCTATTCCATATGTAAAAGTGATATGTATGGAAGTCGGCCGCATGGTTATTCCATTTAAGTATGATTATGTCCCAAGTAATATTTTATATGTTATATATTCTTTATCTGGGTTTCATGATAATTTTTTGATTACAAAAAGGGTGAGCAATGAGATTATTTTCTAAGGAAATTATTTACTACTTATTAAGGGTGAAAATTATTACTTTCTGATAAAGTATCCATGGGTTTACATGTTTTCACAAGACTAATAGTTTTCCGTGTTTTTGTATCCCTTACTGGGATTTTTATGCTCATACCATGTTTTAAAATGTTTTACATATCATTTAAGTGAGAATAGAGACAAGGATGGGATTGAGGGAAAATCGTGACGATTGAACATGAAAAGAAACCATGTTTCTTTTTTTAATTTTTGTTTTATGAAATAAATGGATACTATTTGGAAGTGTCCATGTTGTATTTCTATGGTTTTTGTTATGTATGAGTTATGGCCTAATTATCTAAAGCTATAAACCTAAAAAGATCCACAATGTGAAATAAAGTAAAATTCTTGACTTAAATCAAGATTATGTAATGTTTTAAGGTTGGGTACTTATAGTTGGTATTAAATGATGTTTTAGATAACTTTAGAGGTTAGGGTAATATTAGAAAGTTAACTTAAAGGATCTTAACTTATGGTCAAGTTAAAATGTTATGGGATTTGAGGATTTCCTTGTTGCTTCATCTAAGATATGTCTATTCAAAATGGTTTTCCATATAGAAAATAAGGAAGATGTGGTGGGAAGGAATCAAGAGTAAAACATCCATCCAAATCAGCATCCTGAGATGGTTGGAATAGGAACTGAGCAGTTTATTGCATTGAATTTTTAGTTGAATCAAGCGATAAATAGTAGTGTTGTTCATGCAAGAGAGAAACATGATCTACCATAGAGTTACTTGATGATAGTATAGAATTTTATGACACAACTTCCTCTATCATTCAGAGGATCGTCTGACCTCGTGCTAGCTGAAGGATGGATTAAATACATAGAAAAGATATTCAACATCATGGGTTGTTTGAAGAACCAAAAGGTAACTCTTTCAATTTATCATTTTGAAGTAGAATTTGGTAAGTGGTGGACAATGGTTAAAAATATCAGAGGAATTGAAGAGATTGATGCCATGGAATGGGATTAATTTAAGAATATCTTCCTTGAGAAATATTTTCCTAAGGCAGTTCGACTTAGGATGGAAAATAAATTCTTAGAATTGAGAAAAAAGGAGGAAGTTTTGGTGGTTGTATATAAAGAAAAGTTCAACCGTTTTCTAAGGTACATCCCAAATTTTACTCAGGATCTTGATAGTAAGATAAATCGGTTTTACTTAGGATTTAAGATGAGATGTCGAAGGGAATTAGCTCATCATGAGTTCTATGCTATGAAAAATCTGTTTGATGTAATGAGAAGGTAGAAATAGATTTTTCTAATGATCATGTGTTCCATGAGAGCAAGAAAAAGGAGAGATCTAGTTGGAAGTAAATGGGAAATAATCCATCAAATAAGTTTGGAGGTAAGAAAAATAAATTTCCATTTTGTGGGAAGTGTGAAAAAAATAATCCTAGAGAATGTATTTCCAGTGGTGAGATATTTTTATTACAATGAGTTAGGTAATTATGCTAATGTTTTTCCAATGGTGATTACCTGGGGTAGAAACTAGTAAGAATAGTATCATAAGGGCATGGAAAAATCTTTTAATAATACTATAGTTGATTTGGGACCATCAAATGAAGTGGTTATAGGTATGTTATGGGTTTTCTAAAAATATTCCAATACTTCTTTTGAATCTATATATTTACATTCTTTCATTTCTGAGAAATTTGTAAATAAATTGAAAATATCACCTAACAAATATGATATATAACTTTTTGTAAAAACTCTGGGTAGAGGTATTAAAGAAACCCGTATTTATATGAGTCTTCCTATTATAATTTATGGTATGGACATTCTTACAAATCTTGTTGAACTTCCCCTAGTGGAGTTTGATATCATTTTGGGTATGGATTAAATTTCAGTTTATCATGATGAAATGGATTTCAAATCCCATAAAGTTTTATTCAATGATTTCATACCATTGATAACATAACAAGAAGCTGGGATATTGATTAAATATGGTAGTGAAGGTTATCTAGCTCATGTTATTGAAAAGAAAGAAATCGTTTTGATTAGTGAAATTCCAATAGTGAATGAATTCATGGATGTTTTTCATGTTGAATTGTCTTGTATTGTTCTTGCTTAGAAGGTTGAATTTACTATTAATTTAGTGCATAATGTTAAAACTCCCTTATCAAATGTCTCAAGTAGAACTAGTGGAATTGAAAAAATATTTGCAATAATTTCTTAATAAAGGTTTCATTTAACCTAGCACTTAACTATGGGGCGCTCCTGTTTTATTTTTGAAAAAGAAGGATAGTTCAGTGAGAATTTGTATTGATTATAGATCCTTGAATAAAATAAATATTAATAATAAATTTCCTTTACCATATATTTATGATTTGTTTGATCAGCTCTAGGGAGCTCAGTATTTTTCAAATATTGATTTTATTTTTGGGTACCATCAGTTGAAGGTGGTGGAGGATAACAATCCAAAGACATCGTTTTGAATGAGATATGGGCATTATGAGTTTTTAATTACACTCTTTGGGTTATCTAATTCACCTATTGTATTTATGAATCTCATGAATGGAGTCTTTCATCACTTTTTTGATCAGTTTTTGGTTGTTTTTATAGACGATATTTTGGTATATTTTAAATTCAAGAGGAACATTAAAGGAACTTAAGGGTTTTTTTCAAACCTTAAAAGAAAATAAATTATATGGAAAGTTTATTAAGAGTCAATTTTTGTAGAATTTTTTTTTTCCATGGTCATATTGTTTCTAAATATTTCATAATTGATGACCCTTCTAAAATAAAAGATGTTGAAGAGTGGCCAAAACCTACCAATTTCATAGAGATTCGTAGTTTTCTGGGATTAGAGGGTTATTACTGAAATTTTGTAGAAAAAAATTCTTGGTTATCTATCCCACTAAAAAAGTTAACATTTAAGGGAGTTAAGTTTGTATGGAAAAAATAATGTGATAATTATTTTCAAGAACTAAAGAGAAGATTCGTAAATGCTCTAGTTTTAGAATTGTCTTCCAGAAATGGGGAATTTGTTATCTACAATGATGCTTCATTGAAAGTACTTGGTTTTTTTATAATATAAAATGATCAGGTAATTTCTTATTCTTTGTGTTATTTGAAACCCCATTAGTTAAATTACCCTACAGATAATTTGGAATCAGCTATTGTTGTTTTTAAATTAAAAATTTGGTGGCATCATTTGTATGGAATAAAGTGTGAAATATATACTGATCACAAAATTTTGAAGTATATATTCACTCAGAATGGATTAAACATGACATATAGGATATGGATGTAACTAATCAAGGATTATGATTTCATGATTCATTACCTACCTGGAAGTGAAAATAAAGAGGCTGATTATTTGAGTCAAAATTTAATGTTACATTAACCATGGTATATTTGGAACATGATCCTTTGGTTAATGATTTGATGAATTTTGTCATAGAAGTTTTTAGTATAGGAAATTCCTCTTTTTTATTTTAGGTTTTAGTTCAATAATCTCTATCAGATATAATTAAGCAAGCACAAAAGTAAGACAGTGAGTTTTAGGAAAAGTTATAATTGGTTTAGAAGGTTAAGTTACCTAAATTTAACATTGATAAAGATTGTGTTTTGAGATTTGGGAAGATATTATGTGTGCCTTATGATTCATAGATGAAGAAAGAGTCATTATGTGAAGCTTATAGTTCTCCATTTTCAGTTCATCTATGAAGCACTAAGATGTATAGAGACCTTTGATAGTATTACTGGTGGGATGGAATGAAAATAGATGTTACTGATTTTACCCAAAGATTTTTTACTTTTCAATAGTTTAAAGTATAACAGCAGTAACAAAAAGTGATGATTCATCCTTTTCTATTGATGAAGTGGAAATGGGACAATATATATATGGATTTTATATTGGGGTTACCAAATACTTCTCGACGTAACAATGTGATATGGGTTATTGTTGATCGATTGACTAAATCTGCTCATTTTCTTCCTATTCGAGAAATTATGTCTCTAGATCAAATCTCTCTATTGTATATTAAAGTGATATCCAGGTTACATGGAGTTCCCCTCTCTATTGTATCTAATCATGATCCCAAGTTCACTTATAAATTTTGGGAAGGCCTTTAGAAGTTGTTAGGTATTGAATTAAATTTTAGTACAAGTTTTTATCCTCAATCAAATAGTAAGTCAGAACGAATAAATCAGACCTTGGAGGATATGCTACATGTTTTTTCAATGGATTATCAGGGAATTTGGGATCAACATATTTCTTTGTTGATTTTTATTATAATAATAGTTTTCATTCTAGTATACAGATGGAAATATTTGAGGTATTATATGGAAAGTAGTGTCGAAATCTGTCATTTTGTGATGAAGTAGGTGAAAGGAAGTTTATGGGACCATAATTGGTAAAGGAAATGAAAGAGAAAGTTCATTTTATTCAGTGACACATGAGGACAGATCAGAGTAGATAGAAAAGTTATGCAGATAACCAGAGGAATGATCTTTCTTTCGAGGTAGTTGATCATGTATTTCTCAAAGTCTCTCCATGGAAAAGTGCAACGCATTTTAGTAAGAATGGGAATAAGATTATAAGGTTTATTGGACCCTATTAAATCCTTTAGAATGTTGGATCATTTTTTTACATATTGGTTTTACCTTCGAGTTTATCCCAAGTACAAATTTTTTTTCATGTTTT
Source organism: Viscum album (assembly GCA_963277665.1). Taxonomy (NCBI): domain Eukaryota; kingdom Viridiplantae; phylum Streptophyta; class Magnoliopsida; order Santalales; family Viscaceae; genus Viscum; species Viscum album. The sequence continues at coordinate 793,132,122 of OY728166.1, forward strand.
ATTATTAAGAAAGTATATGTCGAATCCATCTCATATTTTGAGTCCAGAAGTAGAATAGTTGGAAGAGAATCTTTCCAATGAGGAACAACCAGTTCACTCTCTTGACCACGGGGAATAAGTGTTGCTAAATAAGATGATTCATTAGGTTAAATTTTTTTGGAAAACCCATATGGTTGAAGAGACAACCTGGGAATCTAAAAATGCTATGAGGGGAAAATACACCCACTTATTTGATAAGTGAATGAAATTTCGAGGATGCAATTTCCAAAAGCGGGAACAATGTAACAACCTAGGTAATGATAGAATACGTTTTTAAATTCATATAATATATTTTATAATCATAATATAAGTTTAAATATTTATTTATGCTTAAAAACTAATTTTTCAAAAAAAAACAGTTTTACCACCTTTTGATGGTAAATCCATTTTAAATATAGTTTTTGAAACTTTAATAAGTTAAATTTTTAAAAATAAACCTATTATTTATAATAGGGACATAAAAATTCAGTTTATTTTAATTTTTTTTTATTTTTATGATAAATTTCATATTTTAATGAATAATGAAAATACTACATTTTAATTCAAAATTGTTTTTCATCTAATTTATTTATATTGTTAAATTATCCTTTTAATTAGTTTTAAAGTATAATTAGATTAATTTTTTATAATTTAATCCAATTTAGTTCATTGGAAGTAATTTCATATTGAAATTAGATATAAACACATGTTAATCTTTTAGTTGTTTTTACTTTTAAAAAACCTGTTTTCTCATTCAGTCAACAGGGTTAATTTTAATTTAATTAAAGTAAATTTTTTGGTATAAATTTTAAAAAATTGATTCCATATTTGGAATCAATGGGTAAAAATTATGTAAATAGGTTCCTTTTATTTTTTTTCAATTTATTAACAGTAACTTTGGTAATTTTTTTATTTAACACAGTTAAAGGTAAATCAGTTAAATTATGGTAACAAAGAATATGATAAGGACAATAAAATTACCCTAACACCTTCTATAATCAAATTGGATGAATAAAAACAGAACCTTAATACATAATTATTGGAATTGTTTCATTTAATAGACTTTTTTCCATGAAAATGATATAAATATTATTAAAATAAAATAAAGTGACAAAATATCACCCTCTTGTTTATTATAAGTATAATATTTTTAATATATGTATAAACTTGATATAACTTCGATCCAAAATACTATAAATAAATATTATAAAATTATATACATCATTTAAACTTATTTATAATTTTTATAGATTAAATAATTACCATAAATGATGACACAATGGTGATAGAGTAATTATTTTATTTACATAAATATTAAATAAATGATATTAAAAATATTAAAATAAATATATTTTGAATTAATTAGGGTACTCTGTGAATTTTATACATGAATATGATGTATTATAAGTATATTAAATAGTTTTTTTTTGAATTTATCACTTCTTTTTTATTTTATTTAAATTCGAAATGAAATGAATAGTGTCAAAATTGACATTATTAATATTTTATTAAATTATTTAAAAATCATAAAAATATTTAAAAATTACAAATTTGATTTTATAAGGTTTAAAAGTTATTTAATATTCTATTTATAGGAAATTTACCCCATATAAGTAAAATTTATATCCACTTAATATTTAAAATATTGTTACCATAATTAAAATTAAATTAGAATAATTAAGGGTAAAACGAAATGATAAGTTTTAAAATGAAATAAAAACATGCCTAAAAATTATTTTTTGAGAGGATTTAAAACCATAATTGTATTATAATATACATAACACAATTATGAGCCATTTGGAGTTATATATTAATTTTTATTAATTTAATATTTTAAGAGTTTCAAGGGTGCGCCTCTACTCTCCTATAAAAAGACACTCATTCTTCTCTTTTCCTTACACTTTAAAAATAATTTTTATCATCCAATATCTACCCAAACCAATTCCTATAATCTATCCCTACATTCTATATGCCTTAGTTTAGTAATAACACCCTCTTTAGAGGTGTTAAGATGGAAATTAAAGGAGACCATTCAAAAACAAGGTATCCTATTTTATGTGTTTCTATTTTATTTATTCTTCCACTTCCATCAAATATTCTTCATCCAAGATAAAATAATAACTATGGTATATTCAATATACTGATATGTTATTATTTTTAAATCATTAATATCATCACCTAAATCCATATCCACTTTCATCAAATGGGAAATGAATTAATTGTTCATGTGTACATGTGAACTATCACCTCCACAAACCGATATAATTCATTTTCCATAATCATATCTCATTACTGGTTATAATGATTAAATTAATGTTCATATGTTATATTCATGATGTATTAATCATTATAAGATAATAATATATCAATTAATTTCTTACTTTTCATGCACATAAAAATGATAACATCGTTCGTGCGTACGTGTGAACAATCACCTCCATAAAGAGAAGTGATTCGTTTTTATTCACCACATCACTTGGATAGTATATATAATTATATTTAAATGATTAATTATATATTAATTATTTTATTATCATTATGTAAAGATAAAAATAATACTTACCTTCATTACATAACGATCAAGGAAAAATAGAAAATGTTACTTATGCGTGTGTACAGCGTACCGTCTCCATGATTATAAAGTTATTCATTTTTCGTAAACATAATTAATAGATTGATTTAAAATTATAATTTATGTATAAAAATGATAATAATGTCATAATATTATTCTGGTGATGATGGAATTATGACCATATGGACTATTGACACCATACCAAGTTCATTTTCAACTTAAGTACCGAATATCGACAAAACGTTCGACATAAACTTAAAAAATTATGTGATTGTTATAAAATCATAATAAGTGATATTAAATGAATAATTAAAATGAAAAAATTTCTCAAGTAATTAAATAATTAACCTAAGTTTATTGTTCAATAATATAAATAACATACGTGATGAATCGGACACGAGATAAGGGACTTCCTCTCGATCTCATTTTGTTGAGGCATATTTTGTTGTTATACACCAACTTATTTTATAAGATGTATAATAAAAACCTTGAATTTTAATTTCATTAAAAGGTTTATGAAATAAATATTTCTATATGGATCGTTCAACTTTCTTTACAAATGAAAAAAAAGGATTTTTTTTAATGTATACGAAAACAATAACTTCTTCGCCGTCGTAACTGTTATTTGATATCTGGATTCCTCTACAAGCATTAATGTTTTTAAAAGAAGAAAAAAACCATTATTTCCTTTTTTTAGGTATTTTGGTATTGAAAATAGTTTTGAAAATGTATTTTTTATTTCAATATCTCGAAATTACTTCTTATGATTGTGAATGAAATTTTAGGAATAAAATGCCGAAAATTATAATTTTTTATGTTTTATGATTATATAATCATACTTGGAAATTTGGCAGGTGATTAAGTGATAAAACAAGGATGTTTGGTTTCATTATAAACCAAGGGTGGGTGGTTACACTATAACCTCCAATTAATTGGGTATGGAAGTTAGTCGTATGGCTATTCCATTTGTAAGAGTTACATGTATGGAAGCTGACCACATCGTTGTTCAATTTAAGTATGATTATGTCCCAAGTAATCTTTATATGTTATATGTTATTTATATGGGTTTAATGGTAATCATTTGATTACAAAAAGGGTAATCAATGATATTATTTTCAAAGTAAGTTATTTACTACTTCTTAAGGGTGGAAAGTATTACTTTATGATAATGTATACATGGGTTTACATGTTTTCACAAGACTAACATTTTTCCTTCTTTGGTATCCCTTAATGATATTTTTATGCTCATCCCAAGTTTTAAAATATTTTACACAAGATTTAAGGAAAAAAAGAGACAAGGATGGGATCGAGGAAAAATTGTGAAGATTGAACATGAAAAGAAACCATGTTTCATTTTCTTTAAAGTTTTTTTTTATGAAAGAAACGGATACTGTTTGGAAGTGTCCACTTTTTATTTCAATGGTTTTTGTTATGTATGAGTTATGGCCTAATTATCTAAATATATAAACTTGAAAAGACCCTCAATGTGAAATAAATTAAAATTATTTACTTAACTTAAGATTATGTAAAGTTTTAAGGACATGTCCTTATAATAGTGAGTCGTTTACTACTAAAACAAAGTAGACCATGCTACATGGAATGTCAATCTAAACCATTCAGAAGATCTGATGTAAACCCTCTTCAAAATTGGGTACCTTACTCAGGCCACAATTTATTCTATGACCACTCGTCACACAGTGTCATTCTAGCCATGAGAGTCTACCTATGCTTTGATTACCTTAGTAATAATGGAAACATGGGTTGACTGGGCCAGGCACTAAAACATTCCTGCTTGTCAAAGTTAGTCTTGATACTAAAGCACCCTTGGTGATTCATCAAACGTTGAAGGTTTCAACATGAATATATCACGAAACTCGAGCATTAACTATGAATTGGTCTCAAACGAACATATAACCAATCTCACATCCTAAAAAGGAAACCATAAACCTAGGCCAACCTCTCTCACGTAGTTTTCCCCTGACCAAAGAAAATATCTACCTATAAGGATCTGAGTCAAAACTAAGGACCTATAAGTCTCCCACCTAGCCCTACTGATGATGTATCACAACTAGTTCATAAGGTATAAACTACAAGGTTCAAAACTATCAACATTGGCATACTAAGGCCCTGATCCTCTATAATAATCCTCATAAGGAACTGGTCCCAAGAGGTCATGATATCAGTGCTAAATAGATATTGTACTAACACTCATCAAGAATACATATACAGTAATACCCCCTCGAGGTCCAGTTCATAAGAAACATCTTGGTACCTATCATAATCATACTCAAAGATCTGACTAGATAACCACAAATTAAGTTCTATTAAGTAAAACTTCATTCCAATCTATGTAGGAAAACACTGTATAGATTGATACTAACACTTTAAATAACTAAAATTAATAAAACAAAATAGTAAAGGGGGTATAATACTTGGTAATCATGTTCCCTATAAATGTAATATGGTCACTTAATCTCTTTTTCATGAGGACTGAGTCATTAACCTCTCCATCAAATGCCTCAACTTTGATCCACACTTCCTACCATCAGAATTAAATATATATTCAAGTTGGCCCAATTGAGTAGAATGAAACCAAAATCCTATATGAGAAAACACCATTTATGTTTTTTTGGAACTACAATTATCCTATATATTCAACAAAATTACACACTATAAGACCTATAACATTTTAATCCTGCATTCTAAATATGATGCATAAGATGCCTCTTGCCTTTGTCGACTAGGAGTAAAAATCAATCACTAGCCTCTTTCTAATGGACAAGAGCTAGAAATCCATCAATGAACTCTCACTAATAGGCTGAGATCCATAGATCTATAATAAATCATAATATCCACACAACATGTTCATCACTCAAGGACAAAATCATATACAACTGTAACATCATATATCAAAATAGCAATCTTATATCCTTGAAAACCTGAAATTCTTACCGGAACAAGTGTTCTCAAAGCACTGATCTGATATCCATCATTGGTTCTGAAACATTCCAAGTACTCTTGTCTACCATATCCCAAATAGAAATACAATAGGAAAATAACACCTATGATACCACTTTGTAACGTCCCAACCCAGGTGCCACTAAATCGGTGCCTCGATGCTATTCACCACATGGCCTCTAGTGCACCTCCTTACATGTCAGAGGTTGTCGACTAGAAGTGAGGGTCTAAAGGTGGTACAGTGGAGATATTATACCCTCATATCAGAGTAACATAATAGAAATAACTAGATATCATCAATATTAGTAAATAAATATATTGTGTAAGTAATAAATAACTGAAATAAAATAATTCTATAATAATAAATTAAGTTCTATTAAAATATAAAATAGTCATCTCATACATACAACACTGGTCACCAACTAGGACAAAAATACATGCAAGATTACAAAAAAGAAACTGAAATAATAGTACATGTATCTACTAATAACTCCAATCTGGGAAACTTACTTGTTCTCCAAACACTATTAAACTACACCATACCAATCATAAGAATAAATATGAGAAGCTTTTCTTGATCATGCAACTCTAGGACTCAACCCCATCCACCATGCATATGTGCTCAACCTAAAAGGTACACATGAAGTATTCACACACACTGAGGTGTATGTATTGTGGTGAGAAATAACCTTAGTAGGCCACCCCAATAAAAAAACTATAAATCTACAATCAAAAGTGCATGATCATTCAATATGCTCATCCTATCCAAGACAAAACTGGATAAGATAAATTAAACAAATAATGTGAGACCACACTCGATCCAGAGGTCCATGATTTAAGTTAACTGGGCAAGGTGTTTTCATGTATATCCATATTTATATGTGTATATATATATATATTCCCATAAATATATATATATATATATATATATATATATATATATATGTATGTATATACATGAGTAAGGTGAAATAAATAACATAAATCAACAATATTTGATCCTTGGGACCGTAATCCCGATGACCTGGACATCCTGTGAAAAAGGCATTGAGCTAGATGTCGTACCCCTAAAGTCATGTATAATTAAGATGATCTCAAGATTTATAATCCTAATCGATAATACCTACTTTGTCTAGTATTTCAAATGTCATGGACTTCTAGGCTAGAAGGGGGAATCTTGTAAGGGAGACATTCTCATAGGGATAACTATGAAAGCATCAGTCCAGAGAGATAGCTCATGGAATATACCAGATCAAATGGGGTCTCAATCTCAGGTGATAGATGTATTTTCTTATCAAATAAATGACCTATCCATTATAATAAAAAAAAACCCCAAAAATCCTCTTAGGAGTCCTCAAATAACCTCAAGAGTTTCACCATCATGATCTACGTACAAAGATACTCAAAATACACTTCTCTTTGGTCCAAATCTGACTCGGGGTGTAATAATATAAAAAATATTCAATTGGGTAGTAAAGGGGAATTACACTGAGTGTATAATCAATACACGTTGTGTGTCCCAAATTTCAACCTAGGTGTGTAATCCAACCAAAATATTCATGAAAAACCCAAGTACACAGTGTGATGAACATGTACATGGTGTGTACCCTACACAGGGTACCTGCTTGTGTACCTCAAATGGTATGTCCATGTATATAGCCTAGTGGTGTACCTCTACACAGTGTGAAACCCACATGGTGTTTGGTCATATACTCGACATGGTCATGTTCCTCTACACGAGATTTATGGATGGGTACATGGATACACGATTGAGTCCCAATACACATCATATATACCCCATACATGGTGTGTACTTATAAAAAGAATATCTTCCCTAAAAGGGAAGATCACACGACATGTGTTCTTGAATCTACACACCGTGTGATTTGGATTTCTGAATGGGAAACCCCTGAAATCGCCCGAAACCCCAGTTTTTACCCCAAAAGGAACAGGTCGATCCACAAGGTCTCATAAGTAGTCATAAAAGGGGTTTAACACAATAAAACATAAAATAAATGGGTAAATGTAGTAAAACATAAAATATCTTACCTTTTTAAATAATCTACTGAATCCTCACCCTTTTCCGTGATCCATGGATGCCACACGACGATCCAGCTTCTCCTGAGCTCTATGATGGTACCTCTCTTCCCCATCCCACTTTCTTTATCTCCATAACCATATCCTCTCTCTATCATAGTGAAGGAGCCCATGGAGATACATGTGTGAGATTCCATGGGATAAAGAAAAAATTAAAAGGAAAAAATAAGTGGAAGAAAAGGTAAAGAAAAATAAAATGGTGGTCCTAGCCCTGCACTGACGCCCGACGTGAGTTTATGTCGCACCTAGGAAAAACTCCCTCTTTAAAATTCAAAAATATTGATGGAATATCAATAAAATGATCCATTAAAAATATATTACCGAACAAACATGTGAGGATAAATTGATATTTAATTAATTAATTAATTAATTATTAATTATTCCTTGAAAATTGAATGGTTTGGAATTCAAAAAAAAACTCTTTTCCTAGGGTAAACACCCTATTCTAGGACCAACTGAGTGGTCAAAAAAATCATCCAAGGAAATATGATCAGATAAATTGATCATTTTACACCTTACAACCATTAAAAAAGAAAAAAAAACTTTTTAAATTTCCAGCCCTGGAAAGTGTGGGTTCTTACACTCACATCTTATTCTCAACCCACGTCTCTGTTCTCACCCCTAATTTCACTCATATGGAAGGCCATTTTAAACAAATGCAAACACAAGGAACCTCTCTCTACTTTGACTACCCCACACCAATTATAATGTATAATTATTATCCTAGTTTCTATTGGTGGGATAATCAATAGTCAAATGAACCACAATGTTTGAACTCCTATTATCCACAAAACATTCCAACCTATAGTGAGTTTTAATCCCAAAAAAACAATATAAACATCCACCTATACAATTCAAAAAAATTAATTATTATCCTCAAATATAACATTTGGACCGACCCCTTTTCCCACCAGATTCACAACTATTACTTGAGAAATTGGGCCAAAAAATAAACAGAATGACTTTTGAGGTTTCATCCTTGAGAGTATAATTACAAATCATTGAAACAGTTATGGAACCCATTCCCACTTAGGTTGTCCCTTCCTCATCACAAATCAAATAATCCTATTACACACAAACCTCTCATTGAAAACTCATAGTTATGACTATTTCCATGAGTGGGAAGAATAATAAAAAAACTTGAAGTAGTGATTCCGAAAACAATAGAGGTTTCAAAACTAGAGTGAAATGTTGAAGAACCAAATTTAGAATATAAAAAATTAGGGCATTATAATGAGGTGAATTGGTAAGTGAATGTTGAAATTCAACCTGAGAAACATGAGGGAACTTTTAATGAGTATTTAAATCTAGTGAAAGTAATTTTCTATATTCACAAGAGGGAAATTTGTCTTTAAGGATTAAATATTCTGAATATAGATCTATTGGTGATTTTTCAAGACTAGTGATCATTGATCCATTGTGAGAAATTGAAACCATCAATTCCATACCCATTATTAACATTCATTTGGACAGTTTGAGTTTTTAATCATCTAATCAATATGATCCAATTCTATTGAGAAATTTGTAAAATGAAATTGAGTTCGATTCAAAGTATTGACCTTTGTTGGGAAGTGTTAGATAGCCTCAACTCTAATTAAAGGTCCATGCATCCCCTCTCAAATCATCCTTAATAGGGGATAATAAAAATAATTTTATAATAATTCCATCCTATCTTGATGATAATAAATAGAAAATTCTCATTGATTTATTAAGTAAGATTAGAAAAGAAATTGAATGTAACCCTTTCAATATTCATGGGATTAGTCCATTCATTGGGACCTATGTGATTTTTCTTGAATCAATTTCAAAATCTTCCCACCTACCCTATTAGATACTAAATTATAATATAATTTAATTTGTGAAAAAATTAATCCTTAAAATGTTTAAAATTGATATTGGTTAGGTTGGGGTTCATGTCGAGTTAATAACATTAAACTAAGTGATTAATGGGATGAAACACATATTTTGTGTTGATTTAATTTTGTTTTGTTTTGTTTTATTTTATTTTATTTGTTTTTGTGTTTTTATTTTCAATGTAACTCCCTTGGGTTTTCCAGTGTGATATAATGTTTCCTATGTGTGAGATTTAACAGTTGAAACATTTTAGAATTTTCAAATGAAACACATACCTACTAGAGTTCAAACCTAACCTTCAATCATCCTCGATGAGTCTACTTGTGACTTTAATCCAAATTGATCAACTACTTATTGATGGGTCATCAACTTCAAACCAAGTTATTTTGTCCCATGATTTCATTTCAAATCACATTATCCCCCTCTTTTCCCCAATTCTGAACTATCTCTTCTCTTCTCTTTCAATACTGAGGGTAGTTTCATTCTAAGTTGGGGGTGAAAATATGTTATTTTGAAAAAAAAATTGCACTTTTATGTAAAATTTATATTTAGTATCCTGGCATGCATTAATTTACACTGTGAAACTTGAAAAATGAATGTCTAATGATTTTGAATGACTTGATTATGGTCTTTATACATGTTTATATTCAAGGGAATAATTTTGGTTTTCATGGTTGTCTAATTTCATTTTTCAATGTCTACTCATTCATACATTTAATAAAAATTTCAAAATACACGTCCTTTTTATTTTGGGTGTAATTTTTATTTCTTGGGTCCCTTTCATCAAAGCATAGGTTTTGGGGTCACTTTTAGTTTAATTTAAGTATCTGGAAAAAAATAGGAAAAAATACCATATAGAAAAATGTTTTTCCCAAATTCAAGGTGTCCAACACTTGGGGATCAAGACTCTATAGTTTTCTTACCTAGATTTTGGATTTACATCTCTATTGTTGAGTATGGAATTTAAAAAATCAGTGGCGTTCAACACTTAGAGATCATGACTCCAAATTGTTCTTGCCCATAGTTAGTATTTTCATATATATTGTGGTTTAAAAAACCAAAAAAAAAGAAAGTAAAAGTAGAAAAATAAAAAATTGGAAACTCATGTTAAGGTCTAATGTGATTCCCACCTAGTGCTTTTATTTTTTTCCCCTGATCAATAAAATGGGAATCATGTCTATTTTGATGAATAAAACATCATAATTATTAATTTAAAATGGATGAAATATGGTGATAAATTTGAAAAAGGGAATGGTATTGAGCTTGAGATATTCTTGTGAACATATCTTGTGTGAAATGGTCTTTATAGGTTTAATGATTGTTTGGAATGATTTATTTTGATAAGCATTGTATGATAAAATATTTTTTGAAAATATAATTAAATTTTCATATTTTTTAGACACTTTTTTCTCAAGATTAGATAAACTCAAGTTGGGGGTGTAATTTTCCATTGTAATATTCTAATATTTAGTGTTAATATTTTAATATTCATGTGTTTTAATGTCCATGAACACCGATTTTATTTCATTTTTTTATCACATCATTCTGTAATTCGTGTTTAAAGTGTATCAATTTGGGCCCAATTAACCATCAGCTTGTGGAATAAATTATTTTATTTATTTAAAATTAATAGTTCAGGATATTATTTATCAATTTTAATTGAAATTTATTTTATTTTAGGTTCAATTTAAGATCCATAATGGGAGATGAATATTTTTGGACATGGGTGCAGAAATTTATGAACAAAGCAGAATGGGCCTTAGGCCCATAAAATAAAAGTGGAGCAAAAAATTCAATCCCAATGAAGATATAAATTTAAATGTAGATAGATAAAATTATGGTGAATATTTCATTCAACTATGATGAGAAATAATTCAGAGAATTTTAAGTTGATATAGGTGGTATAAGATGAAATATAAATTATGGACAGATTTTAAGACCCATAAAATTAGCCCACCAATTTAATCATAATTTATGAATGGAATATCAAATTGTGATGAAATTTATACAGGAATTATAGAAAATATGTAGAACATTTTTCTATTATATGAACTTCAAAAATTAATCTATATTCAAATTCAAATTTTTGGTTCAACATGGGGGAAGAATCTTGATCATATTTTTCTATTCAACATGGAAAAGTCCAATTTCCCTTTTTCCTCACCCACCTTTGGAATATACTAATTAAATGGGGTGATGTTGAATGATGTTGGATAAATATAAGGCTCAAATATTTCCTATTTATGTTGTGTTTTGTGAGGTAATTAGGGTTTCAAGTTTTATTCTTTCAATTTTGATGTTAAGCTGTTATTTTTTAATCACATGTTCGTTTTTTCTCATGTAATTTTTTCAAATCACCTTCGTTTCTTAAAAGAATTTCTTCTTATTATTCATCAATTTTTCTATAATTTTTCATATCATTTTGATACCATTTCTTCAAGGTGTGAATTTATTCACACAATAGTGGGTTAAATTCCTTTCACAACGGTGGAGTGTTCATTGTTTCATTATTTTCGATTATTCTATTCAACTTATTCTATTCTAATTCAAAATTTCATTAAAATATTTTCATTAATGGAAGGATAACCCTTTTGGGTTAATTATAGGGGGTTTCTTGAGGTTAGATTAGATTTTATTTTATGTTCTTAAATTCTTAAATTAGTTCTATGGTTTGAGATTTCCTTTCTCTGGCTAATTTTCTTCTTCATCTTCACCGACATTAACAAAACATTTTGAGTGATAGTATGATCCAACTCCTTGGAGTGACCATGATAGTGATCATATAATTGAATTAGTTATTAGCCTTTTAATTTTATACATATTAAATTGGTTAATTATTTTGGGTTCTTATCTCATTGATTGGATACTTCTTGTACTAGTGAACTAAAAATTCATAGGAAAATAATTAAATCCATTCTAAACCTAAAAACAACCTAGGATCAAACCATAATAAATAATTGTTTTAGTCTAAGTAATTATTTGTTTTCCCTTTAAATTAAATCATTATTTATTCAAATCAAATCAAGCGAAATATTTTCCACTCTATAGAATGTATATGTTTGTAGGATTCTTCTAAATTTAATGTGGATTCGAACCCTACCTATACTACAACGACTGCTTCTACCTATAGGGTAAATATGGGTGTAACCACCATGAAATATAATAATTTATTATTAAACCAAGGTAGACCCATGTTATACTTGGTATTTAATAATGGATTCATGGACAATTATTAAATCTTTAATAGAGTCCCGGAGTAGGAAATAATTCTCCCAAAAATGTTGTGATGATCATGGAATCCCATCCTCTCAAAAAATGAAAGTATTTAAGAATTATTGGATCTATTTACAAATGACCATTTGGAAATAAGGTTTGTGAAACATTCTGAATAAGGGAACTATTGGGTGTTTCCACTTCCATCAACAAGACCCATTAGAAACCGCCTAGAAAGGACATGGGTATATTTATCTGACGTGAATATTGTGACACCATCACTATAAAATTCCATTCCAACACCATGTTGTTTTTGGGGATGTAATAAAAATAGTGAACCCAACGTGAATTATTTTGAAAACACTTTCAACCCCCCCCCATAATCAATCGTATGGGACACCATGATTTTTGTTGGAAAAAAATGGTGAACCTAATGTGAATCCTTAACCAATATGAATGTGTCGCCCATATTTCATACCCCTTTTTGCACTCAAAATAAAGAGGGAAAAACATGGATCTAAAATAATCAATTTTTCATGTATTCCTTTATTGGTATTCTACTTTAATGGGGATTTTTTGTGTTTGTCTCATGACTTTTAGGAACCTTTGATAAGAACTCCCTTCAATCCAAATGGGATCATACCAGTTACCAAAGATATATGCTTCAGCCACTACATAGGTTGGGTCCTCATTAATGCATAGGATTCCATCACCAACCAAGTGTCTCCAATGACAGATCTCAAATGCACTGGTTGGGGAGTACAACCTAAATGGTACCATCCCAACCTTAGACGCTACTCTAAAGGCCCTCCATCTCAGGAATCCCCACCATCTATCTACTGAACAATGGTTTGTGGCCTAGAAGAAGATGGAACCAATTTTCATATCAAACCATTTTGGGAGCTTATCCTAGAAATTCCATAATCATCTCCTCCCATATCTTAGGGAGGTAGATCAAGAGGCCATTGACGAGCTCATACAGATAGCATATGGGTCCCTCCAAAGGGATCCTACAAGTAGCCTCCACCAACAATGTCATGTAGTGAAAAACCCTTAATATAATGGGGGTGTTTTCCTTAGGAGTTAGACCTAGGTAACTCAGAAAATGGTATGAAAAATGGAATATTGAGGGCAGAAACTAGACAATAGGGAGCAAGGATGCAACTTTGTTCCCTCTGAATAAGTCTGGTATTCAAATTTTGGGGAAACCCATGAGTAGGAACAAACACCTGTATGAGATATCCAATATTATAGGTGTAGTTTAGAAGCATCCAGATAATCCCACCAACTAAATTTGGTGGCGAACTATGAGCAGGAACAAACACCTTCCCACATCCACAAATCCCAACAGACCGATTTGGAGGAAAACTTCAAGAAAGAGCACACACCTCCCCATATCTATCAAACCTATTAGACTAACATAGAAGTATTTAGATAAATATAACATAAAATCCTAGAAAAAATAGGGGAAAAATCATATCTATATCCCTACACCAGAGTATTTTCATTACATACTGGTAGGAAATGAAGGATATGAGTAGTAAAACACCCCTCGTATAGCCATAGAATGGGCATATATCCCTGTTATAGCCACTGAAGTTACCCAACACGTCCTAAAAAATGTGAAAGGGATGATAAAAAAATTTTCCAACATCCTAAAAACTTTCCAATATATAAAAAGTGTAGTGGAAGTGGTAGAGGTGTAGACACACAACTTCATCCCCATAATTGTGGTGACTTGTTAACAAAAAATGAGGGTCACTTCGGAGTAGACACCCACCTATTCTCCCATCCAGGAGGGTCATGGGATAAATTCCACCCTGATATATGTAAAATTGGATTAGGCACGTACCCCCATTCCAACTGGAGGTCATTGATTTACCATAGTGGTAATCCTAGGGCAGGCACAAACCCCTCCCAATATTCAAGAGACATGTCGACAAATTCTAGAAGTAACACTAGAGTTAATCAAACAAGATTCCATAAATGAAAACCGCTTTCCCCAAAAAGTGGCCCCAGTCATCCACAATAAGGAATCTAAAAAATTCCTCATTAAAGAAAACTTGAAAATGATGAGCATATCTATGATCCCACTCTACTTAATATTGGAGTTCTTGAAGCCCTCATATATTTATCTATGGAGGATCAGGATTATAATCTTTTGTTACCAAATTAAAAAAATAGTATCATTAGTTCCAAAATTCCTCTCTGGACATCTTACCATGAAGGCTTTCTTCATGTACAAAATAAGATCGATCTCGAGAACCCATCTCCTGAAAAACACCATGGTAGCCCTCTTCATGGCTAGAAGATCAAATAGCAAGGAGGTACTCCCCTTAATATATTCTACCCTAAAGTTACTCCCTAGGGTATACACTACTATGACTCTCCTTGTAATCGAACACCAATCCTTGATGGTAGTCATCCCCATGATGGAATATGTTGTGATGTTCTTCCCCACAACAATAATACACTTCATCAAGGAGGTCCTCCCATTGGAAATTTAATTATGATAAATCCCTCCTACCACAAGGAACTTTGTAAAATGAATCTAGTTATGTCTGATTCCTCATCATGGAAAATTGAAATCCTTTCTCAGCCATAAGACAACCCAAGGAAATGGTCATTCTATGAACCACCCTCATATCACCTACCTTCTATTATGACTAAGGAAATCCCCATCGATCATGTTGTTTACAATAAAGCAGTAGGGAAGAATCCACTTTGATCATACCAGGTGGAGGATCCTATAGAAAAAGATGAAGAATACATGTTGAAAAGGAGGATACAGTTAGATAAATATGATATACCAGCCAGGTTTTAGTTTTGAGACACTCCCCAATACAGTATTCCAGAGGTGTTTTTAGAATATTGTGTCTACAAAATCTGCCTAAATGTATGGAACACTATTAATAATTTAAAATCAAAATTATTACCGTACAATGAATATCTAAGTCATTTCAATGTGGTAGGAGGGATACACTATCAAACCGACTTGGCGACTCACCTATCTGCACAACACCCAAAATTCAGAAAATATCAAGGATCCATTTAGTGTGCATGTCTCAACGCATTGAAAGAGATGTTCCAACTAATCATCGATGCCCTATTTTGTGTTCATATCAAAGGAAGGAGAAAAAATGTGATGTTTAATTTCACCAAACTCCCCAATCAGTAAATACCAATAAATGTGATATCATGTAATGTCATAGCCTCATGTTAGATCTAATAAACAGACTTTGTTCATAATAAATTGTACACTCGGAAAAGGAAAGGATGAGGGATCATGGTGGGCACAAATAAAAGAAATCTCTTAAAGAGACTGAATAAATACTTACAATGAATTATGAATTGATGAACTTTTTTGTCACTAACCCTGAAGACACTATAGAACACGATTCCAATACAAATTAGTAGGAGGAGGATGTTTCGGTTCATAATATGGTTCACACCAAAATGATTGAAGTAGGTTTTTCTACCTGGAACCAAAGGCTTTCTCTAAATTTGTGAATTCCCTCAACTAATAAATTACTACCTGCTTAGTGAGAATATACCAAAGAAATTGGTAAAGGTAAGGTTGTGCCTCACCCACCTCTTGGATAGGTTGAACCCCACACAGCCGAGGAAATATTCACTTAGTAGTAGGAATAGATAAAGGAGTCGAGTAAACTCAATACATAATTACTCTGAGGAAACATCCTTATTGTATATTCTCTATAAGTAGAGTCTCATCTGGAACTCCTAGCTGATGCACCTCAGCAAAAAGGGTTCATCCCAACAACTAAAATGAATCCATGACATCTGCTAAATGTGGGATACCAAAAACTAATATACTTAATCCCCATGACCACAAGTTATATAGAGTTTTATCCCTTGGGAACACAACTAGGGATAGTCCAAAAATATCCTCATAGACCGACCCTTGCAAGCTTCCCACCACAGGTACAAACAAAGACACCATAGATAGCCCCACCTACTATTTTCCCTGCTCAATCTCATGTTTAATAAGATATCCCTCAAGGGATAATCAATACTATTGATTCACTGAAATTCTGATTGGAATATATGGAATAATGGTATACACTAATGTAGCTAGAAAATAATCATTACCCAGAATTAGTAGATCCAAACCCTCCCCCACCAAATTTTGGGAACCATACATTTCTAATTTTTAATAGTTTATGGGATCTAGAGTATAATTGGATGCATTTCATATCCTTTTATGATCCCATGATAGGAAACCCTGTACAAAAAGTATCAGTGAAACTCATGTACTTCATGAAAACACTATAAGGGTCATCATTCATATAATACACCAATTTTCTATATTGATCAATCGTGGGATGGTAAGATCTCCATCGGTAATTTTTCCTTCAATTTAGCTCTATGTTGTAGAATATAATAGTCCTTGACCTCTCAAACTGATAATAGAGGGATAATGACAGGGTATCATATTTCATTGTTTGATGGAAAGGTTTGACCTAGTACCTAAACCTATAACTTCACAAAGAATAATTGTTGTCCATTTTTATAGAGAATCTCTGAGATGAGTTGCACACACCACTCATCACTATAAAATATATAGAAAGGTTTCAGTATCTCATCATAGTTTGAATAAAATGGAAGATCCTATCTTGTGAACTAAGTAAAAGTCCCAAGTAATTTCATTAGCTCATGGGAAGAGAATAGGGAAAGTAGAGGCTACAGTAGTCATGCTTAATCTTGCACCTGATCCTGCTCCATCTCTAAAGCCCGCACCATATCATGCCCCCCCCCTTGAGCATCAAAAAAATTCTTGCCTCATTAAAATGAGTGAATAAAGAAGATTATAAACTAATTCAATGAAATAAATAATAATTCTTATTCATTCTTAGATGAATAATTCCTGGGTTAATTCATCGCGACTTTAGAGAACAACTTGCTCAATTTTCCAAAGCCCAAGATACCTGATAAGGCTAGTATTGAAGATCTCCTAAACTATTTCTCCTTCCACTAAACAT
Source organism: Viscum album (assembly GCA_963277665.1). Lineage (NCBI taxonomy): Eukaryota > Viridiplantae > Streptophyta > Magnoliopsida > Santalales > Viscaceae > Viscum > Viscum album. Next base: position 793,149,834 of record OY728166.1, read on the forward strand.
TGGAAAACACTATCCAGGAATTATTTTTTTTTCAATGACATCCTAAAAAATGGTGGAGTCAAGATAAGTAAAGCTAGGAAATCCACACACACAAGTACCATATGTTTCTACCACCAATCCAGAGGAAGAGTGCGAATGGAAGGAAGTTACTAAAAAAGGGCGCATAGAAGTTTAGTGATTGGATGGTCAGAAACACAATAAACTAGACTCATTATATCCTATGATCATAGTTGAAACAATAAACTATACCCCTAGCCTTTTCCATTGAGGAAAATCTGACTCCACTGACGCTGCATCCCTCTGAGGGTCAGTCTTCTAAAAAACAACATGGCCAGAAGGGTGTGAAACAAAAACATGAAGATTAACCTATAACAAGGATAAATTTATCCTTGTCTCTCTCAAAATTCAGGAGTTCATTCCTAGAATAATGAGTGTTTCCTCTCCAAATGGTACAATGAGCACCATCCACCAAATGTTACCATAATTGTTGACCCACCAGACGAAGTACTCATTAGGTAGGGAATTAATCTTCAGATCCATTAATGTCATTCAATTAATGGATTTATTCTTTGATGATGATGATGATGATGATGATGATGAATATGGACCTAGACTCATGTTATCTACATTCTAATGGGGAATTAGGGTAACAGTCCACAGTGACTGAGGATACAGGGGAAGATGTAGTCACCAAAGAAATCAATACTCTGGCCATGTTCCTGCTCAGACCATCAATGCTGTCGAAACCCATGGGAGAGCCCTACAACAAGTCCAGCAGGAATAATTAAATCTCCCCACATGTGACATGAGTTTTTCTAGCATGATCATCCCAGAATAATGATTGTATATGGATCCATCATTAATCCAACCTTGGAATGCAGGCATACCTGGTCGACCAAACCAACCAAGGATAGATTTTCCATCAACTCATGTTCTAAGGACAGATCTACCCATTTCATGTACTTCAGTTCCTAAAAAACCAGCAAAAAATAATCCTCATGTATGGAATTGTAGACCTTTATCCCATAAGTATGAAATTATAAAGTAATTTTCCCTGGTTCCAGCTAAGTTTTTTATCTTGGTTGCCTTAAGTCTATCAAAAAACCTCCAGGAAGCACACATAGAGGCTTTACTGAGCTCTCAGAAGTTTTAATCTAAAGTTTTCACTGCTAAAATATATCATGCATATATAAATCCTATAGAATACCACATGAAAATATATTTCAAAAATTAATACGAAGTTTTTTTCATACAAGGACACATTAGACCCTTGTATGTGTAATGCAATATAAACAATGTTGACGTTCGAAAAGCTTTCATTTGCAATGGCTTAGGGGTCAACCTAATTTTGGTCTAAACACTTAACAGGACAGGTTTCAAGGAATCTAAATTTTCCCCTTATACTATAATTCTACAATGTTATTAAAAAATAGAACAAATCCCTCTTGATAGGATCTAGCTCAAGACCTTGTTTTGGGAACTCATATCTGGAACAAAATTTTTGGTTGTTTGAAAAGACACTCCTTTTAACGTTCTGCTAGTAAGAACTTAGTTACATCAGTATGAGGAAATACCCAAATCATACCACCAATGCCTCAAACATTTCATTAATGGTTATATTGGGAAATTTTAGGGTGATAAATCCCCATTAAAATCCTATGAAACTCAGTATATTGACATGGGATTCTACTAGAGGGAAAGAAAACAACCCATGAAAAATGGAATCACTCGAGTCACTAACCTTAATGCTTTATAAATAACCCATGATAATCCATTAAAATAGTTCATTGAAGAATATATGATTCCCGTCAATCATATTAAATGAATGGGCCCAAATTTGGGCACATGTTCAGCAACCTTCCCAATATTTTTCATGATAACTGAGCCCAATAGTGCTAAAAATGTCATTGACTCTCCAAACATTGGTAAGATCTTGGTTCAAAATGTTATAAATCCATATCCTAAAATTTAATAGACCCCTGTCGCATAATTTGAATAAAAAAAAATATTTTATCTCACTAAGTGAGAGTGGAGTTACCCCTTCATACCTCATCTCTCCTTCGGGGCTTCAAAGAAACCCCATGTGATCAGTTGGGTTGGGAGAAGCCACTTAATCTTCCAAATGTAATTTTTTTTACCACTTTTCCAACTCTGAATAGTTTCCTTCATTAACTACTTCCCCCCAATATTGAAGAGGAAGAGTAAGGGGATGAAGACCTTAGAGATTCCCCTCCAGCATTTGAGGAAGGTGTCTCTGCCACCATTTATGAACTCAAGAAAATAAACATGGGCATGGAGGAAGATCTATGGCCAACATTTATTAGTGAAGCCATATATTCCAAATTAAAAGAGGTGTATACCTCCTTTATAAAAAATAATTGGGATTTTTTTCTCAGGAATTTTATAGAAATTATATGCCTCAATCTTAAGGTGGCCACTCGCCACCTGGGCTTACTAGAAAACCATCGGGGATACAAACTAGTAGCCAGAAGGAAACACCTGACTCATGCCACCAAAATTGAGGTTGAAGTTGATAAGATCATAAAATACAATGTTAGTCTGGAATTCCATTATCTGATATGTCTAGTGAACACAGTCCCCATAATGAAAAACAGTCAAATCAGGGTCTACATCGACTTTCGAGATCTCAACAGACATTTTCCAAAAGATGATTTCCAGTCTTGATCATAGAGCTATTGATTATTGTTATGGATGGTATCAACCCCTATCCTTCATGAATGGATGGTATAATCAAATCTAAATTTCCCCAGAAGATGAATAATCTAAAACCTTCAAGGGCCCTAGGGAGTATTTTTCTATCAGGTAATGCCCTTTGGCTTGAATAATTTCATCCATACATTCTAACATTCCATGTATTACATCTTCAAACCTTTTATATGGAAGTTTTAAAATTCTAGATTAATAACCTATTGGTTAAGTCTCAACAGTGTTATGACCACCTTCATGATCTTGAGAGCATCTTCAATAAGTTGTGATAGAATATGCTAAAAATAAACCCCTTAAATGAGATTTTGGATTCACCTAAGGGAAATTATTCAACTTCATTGTACACTATCATGGAATAAAAGTAAATACAAAAAATAAATAAGATACCCTCAATATAGAACCTCATTGAAACCTCAAAGAATTTATAGGACTATGGGAACACCTTTCCTATATTCATATCTTTATAGAAAACCTTTTAGGTAAGTATTTGACATTTTATAGCTTAATTAAAAAGGGGGTCACATATTAGTTGATTGATTACTTTAAAGAATAATTTGATCGCCTCAAGAATTATATCTTGATTCTACCAGTTTTAATTCCACCTATTTAGGAGAAAATACTCATTATATATGTGATAGCCTTGGAACAATCATTGGGTGCTTTCCTCATGAAAAAGAATGATGTCATGAATGAAAACAGCCTCTATTATCTCATTTAAACAATGATCGAAACTAAGAATCATTATTCATATATTGAGAAGAGTTAGTAGGTATTAATATTCACGGGTAAAAAGATCAGACACTACCTGTATCACCACAAGGTCTATTTGGTATCTCACAAAAACCTATTAAAATACATCCCCAGTCATCCTATGTTAATCAGACATTTGGAACGATGGGAGGTGATCTTAGAGTAGTTTTACATTCAGTTTGTTCCCCAGAAAGCGATGAAAGGTCAGTCTTTAGCCGAATTCCATATAGAGAATCCATCTGTAGATGCAACATTGTTGAATATTGAATTTTAAAATGAAGATATATTCTTTTTCAATAGGGCCCCCATATATGGGATATGTATTTTGAAGGCACATCCATAAGCCTAATAGGGAAGAGAATGGAACACCCCAATCTCAACAAATTCAGGTTGGGATTCGTTCTCATCTCTCCAGAAAAAGTAAGTCTTGAATTAATCCTTATTTTTTCTTAAGTTTTCACAAAAAAAAAATAGGTAGGATATAAAGTACTCATTAAAGTACAATAATTATCACTTCAAATGACACTGGATCACTTAAAGGTGAAATGACTTTCAGAGTTAGTAATGAAGAAGATCTATGGTGATTATGCCATTATAAAGGAAGATTTAGTCCCCATAATTGACTATGTATGAGGAATTATTGCATAATTCCCCTCAAAGACAACATTGACTCATCTCCCATGATCACAGAATGATAAATCCAATACATTAGTGAATGCATCCATGACTTTAGCATATCCGGATTGGGATAAAACAGTCATCAGCATTTCTCGTCGTCAAATGCTCTCGCCTTTTGTTCGTGTCAGCATGGGAGAATGAAATGAGGTCAACTCCATAACTGAACTAGATAGTATTAAAACTATTTGGATAATACCCATTGTGGACTACCTCCAAAATGGAGTGATCTTGTCATACAGATCCAGAAAAGAGAAAATATGATGATGGGTGACCAACTTTACACTTTATGACAGCCCAAATCACCAAAAATTTCTCTATAAATGAGGCTTTGATGGAGTTCTTCTCAGGTGAATCAATGGAAAAGAGACCAATTCCATAATTAAAGAATTACATACAAGATCCAGTGGTGCCCACTAGTCAGGGTTCAATATTTATAATAAAATCTCTAAGCTTAGATATTTCTGGCCTTCAATGATATAGAATTGTAAAAAATTCACCAAGAAGTTCCATTCCTTTCAGGTTCATTCCAACTTCATCCATCAACCCATGAAGTTTATAAACAAAAAAAATAATCCTATCAATTTTACATATTGGGAATGGATGTTGTAGGTCCATATCCTCCATATACTGCCAATAAGTTCAAATTCATTCTAACTATTGAAGACTTCTTCTCAAAATGTGTTAAAGCAATACCCCTCAAGGATGTTGAGGCCAAAGGAATTTTCAAATTCATAAAATCCAACATCATTACCAGATTTGGTGTCTATTATACAATACTGATAGACAATAGCATTGACTTCTGTTCTGCTAAGGTGAGGAAGCTGAGGATTATAATATCAAATCCATCCATTCATCTCAATATCATGCAATGGCTAATGGATAGACCGAGGCCTTCAATAAGACCCTAATAAACATACTCTAGAAAATGGTAGATAAAGAAAAAAAATCTTGTTCTGATAATCTCTTTCATGCCTTGTGGTCCTACTATACTACCACCTGCACTACCATGTGGGAAACCCTGTATTCACTTGTATACAGTACAAAAGCAGTCTTTCCCATTGAGGTCCAATTTTCCTCACTCCACATTGTCATATAAGATCAATTATCCATATATGATCAATTAAAAAAATAGTTGGATGAATTGGAGTGAATTTATGAGAAGATACTACACACTTTTCATCCCTTAGAGGTCCATCAAATTAGATAGCATAGGCCTTTAATAATAAATTAAACCTCTGGTCATTCCTTCAAGGAGAACTAGTAGCGGTCCTCAAGACCCCAATGATACTAGGGAATAAACCTTCAAATCTTAAACCAAAGTGTGAGGGGACTTATTTCATACACATGGACCACTCTAATAGAGATTATTACTTGACCTCGATGGAAGAAGATCTTGTAATTTCCCATACCAACACAAGATTTATCAAGAAATAATTTGGGTGATAAAAACACCATTTCATCCACATCATAAGATGATAAAATGCATGATGCCTATATCCTATCCATATGATGTTAAAATTCATGTCTTCATAGACCTATATATACAACCTTAAAAGGAACAAAATATGGTCATAGTCATATGACCTAAAACTATAAGATGTCATATTCTGAGCTATAAGACTTTGAACTGTATAGCCTAATGTTCTTTCCACATGATTTAAAGATACATGGTTTATATCCTTAGTGCATGACTTAAAAATACATAAAATTTAAGTTCGTGCTTGAGTAGATAATAATATTTGGTGTTGGTATTTCACCACACCACTATTCTAGAACTATTCGTGAATTGATTTATTCCATCACAAAATATGTAGTGATGCCTAGATCTCTAATCATAGGTCCAGCCACAACATTAAAATTTCCCCCTCCATGTGTAAGGGTCTGACCAACACATGGGGGCCTTTATAAAGAACTATATGTGGCTTGATTCTATCTTAAAATGGTATATTTAGTGACACCAAGACCATATGTCTTGGTCCCATCCATGAAGTAAAAAAATGCACCCTCTCCTACAGAAAAATAGATATCTATGAAGGATACCTTAATTTGGATTCCCTCATTCAGGATCCCATAATGGAAACATAAATATACTTCTTATTAATATCAAAGTTCTATACATGAGTCTTCACACTCTATGGATAATACCAATCCAAATTTTTTCCTCATGATCATATTTATTCCTTACACACATCATACTTCTTGTCCTAGATAATTTTGGATCTCCATAATATTTCTATGGACATTAGTAATATAAAGTCATATTCCTGAAGAGACATTTGTCTAACTATGCAGTAATATTCCCCAGTTGGCTTTTCATAAGTCACCCACCAAAAGGGATTGTCAGCTAGAGGATTCTATTGTTTGACTATTCATCGGTACTCCTACAATTGTATTTTCATAATTCTCTCATAAAAAGGGTCTATCAACCAAAGTTACATTCATCCTCAGGTCAGACTCTTTTATCTATGTGATCCCCCAAAAACATTGTGTTGTAAAATTATTTTTGATCGTGGTTAGAGGAAATTCCTTTTGTTTTTTTTTCATCTCACTCCTGATATGAGAACCCTCAAATCATGGTTTACAATTCCCTTCCTCATGCTTGAAGCATGATGGAACATACTTTTCCTAGTAAGTCATATATTACTCATTATTTCCATGAACTATGGTCCTATCTGTATAACCTAAAAACTAAAAGATGCCATGTTTTCCTAGTCACATGATGTTAAATTGTAGGGAAAAATCTTCAGCACATGATGATAAACTGTAGTCTTCCCATGTCTACTAAGAATAAGATTCCCTAGGAAACTGGATTAGGAAGAATCATATCAAAAACATGGGATACCCCTCATGAGATGATTCCCTAAACACCCAGATAGTGTTTTTTGGGATTCATGCCTTCTTTTTCACTTCAAGTAACCTTTGTAATTATCGTATGATGTTAAACTACATGGTTTTCCATAACTATGTATGGATTTATTCTCATTTACATGAAATACATAGTGATTCTTAGATCATACATCCCAGTCTAGCCACTATAAGATCAAAATTACCCTATCATTCCTTCTAATAATCTATGAGTGGTGAAATAAACCCTTTCCGATCCTTATTTCTCACATTTATCATAGCTGATGTTGGCTTAAGATTTTTGGTGAGGCTTTCCCATGTGATCAAGGAATATCAGTTCATTTCAGGGTTAGTATGGTCCTGGATGCAAGACCTTAAAAGGAACACCAAATTTCCTTGCAACATGACATTAACATACATTTTTTGTATCTTTTTCATGATTTAAATTCAAGAACTATGTGTTCTTTGATTATCATCTTGATGAGATACATAATGATGATCAGATATTTTATCTTGTTCCTTAAACAATATAAAAATTCCCCCACTCCCATGTGTGAACTAGATCTGAATGGGAGGCCCAAGTACAGGTTATGACCCCTCTCATGAGTCCATATTCAAAAATAAAGCCCCATGTCTGCATAATAATTCAATAAATGTGGGTAATATTTATTATAACTTTGTGTGGATTGATTCTTACTTTTACAAGATATGCAGTGATGCCTGAACCCTGTGTCTTAGGTCCAACTACAATAAAAAGAAACCCTTTCCTATGTATCAGTCAGACCTGCATAGCAAAGTATTTCTTCCCATTTTTTGGGTAATTTTTATATGAAATGATCCTTATATATTCAATACCTTTCCTTCCTTAAAATAAAATCTATGTCTAGGGAAATCTGAATCTCTATAATCATTCTTTTTCCATCGGTAATAGAATTTCATATTCTTGAATTCACTATTGTCTGACTATGTAGTAATACTCCTCATTTGTCTTTGCATAAATCACTCTCCAAAAGGGCTTATCATTCATAGGATTTCATTGTTTGAATATGAATTAATACTCCCTAGTTTTACTTTTCATAATTCACCCACCAAAAGGTCCTATCAACCAAAGGCACATTTTTCCTCAGGACAGACCTCTTCTATCTCCATAATACCCAAAACATTTTGTTGCAAAACTATTTTTGAATGTGTTATGTAGTCATTCATTTCATACTTTTCCCATATCATATTTCAAATCTTAAAACCCCCAAATTACATCTTACAACCTCCCCCCTTCATTCTTGATTATGATTGAACAATCTTGATAGATTACAGTGAAAGGGAAATATCTAAATTTTCAATCAAAGCTAAATGACCTTAAAACGTAGTCATCAACATACTTTCCATAAGACATTAAACTACATGGTACATGTCTTGGTCACACAACATTAAACCATGAAATGATTTAACCCTTGTTAGGAAGGATCCTTTCCTCCTAGAGTTGGTCTCCCAACAAAAGTTCCCCTCCTTTATAAAAACTAAATTTGTATGGGTGAGGTTTCCCATTCATGACCAATGACAAGACAGATACTCCCTTTATTTCCAAACACATTCCCTTCACAAACCATCCTATGTGGTCTTGAGAAATACTAATCTTTATAAACTACCCACACATCATTAATAGAATGTCATTTTCCTGGAGATATCTTTGTCTGGATATACAGTAATACACCCATGTTGTATTTTCATAAGTTTCCCACCAAAAGGTTATATAATCTAGAGGATTCCATTGTTTGACTATGAATTAATACACCAAAAGTTATATTTTCATATGTCTCCCAAAAAAAGGGCCTGTAAAAAAAAGGAAAATTCATCCTTAAGAGATACCCCTTTTATCTTTGTAGCCCCGAAAACATCATGTTAGGAACCTATTTTCAAATATGGTATGTAGTCATCCCTCAAAAACTTGTCTTACATCATGTTTTAGATCTGTAAATCACAAATTTGTGACTCAAAATTTTCCCTATTGTGTTTATGAATAATGTTAGAACATTTTTTTCCTGTAATCCATACTTGGGTCATCATTACATAACACATGGTCAAAGTTGTTTGACCTAAAACACCAATCACATTAGTCTAGCTTGCAAGACTCTAAACTGTCCACAAAAAGAGACATAGTACTAGCCAGACTGAAAACCCATAAGATGGCATCCTGAGAAAAATTTGAGTATCAGCTCACTAGATTGGTGTTCCACATGGTTTAGGAAAAAAATGATCAATGAAAAGAAAAAGGCACAAATGTGTTAGGTTTAAAACCTGCAAAGGGAGGCCTAAGAAATAGTCAAGTCTCACTTGCTAAGTATTCTTAAAATTTGAATTAGGAAAAAACTTGAACAATAATACAAAAGATGCAAAGTTCTTAGGGTTTTTCATATGACTCTAGAAACAATAAAATTGTTCTCACTAGGTCCAAAGACCTTGTAAAAAATTAGAGAACCTCCCCATCCCTATTATTGTGGTTTAAATTCATTAACCCTATAAATTTGTGTTATACAAACTGGATTCAGTGTTATTTTATAATTATAGAGGAAGACACGGATGAATACATAGATGATTGGAAACAAATTATTTTTCATTTATGGATTAAAAAATCATGGGAACATTCACAAATTGGAGTCTCTCTATCATATTATAAAAAAGGCCATCAACGTAACTCTTTAATTGTTGGAGGGTCTCTCGAGATCCATTAATAGCCTACCAAATCTCATCTAGATGAACAACCTCATTCAAAACCCTTTAAATCCATTAAAACCCTTAAAAACCATTCAAATACCCATTCAAACCCCTTAAAACCCTTAAAACCCATTCAAAATCCTTAAAAGGGATTAAAACCCTTCTATAACCATTAAAAACCCATTTTAAACCCTCAAAATCCCTTCAATACCCTTCCTTAACCCTTAAAACCCTCTAAATACATTTCCAACGAGCTCCCCTTGGGCAGATTCGATTTCTCATTGGAGGCATGATATTTGAGAATATTTCTCATCAACCTACTTCCTAAACTCCATAAATTTATTAGAATGATTGAGTTCCACATGGGATAGTGTAGCTCGAAGGTCATCAGTTTAGATGAGAATTATTGCCTTGATAAGACTATATTGTGACTCGTACTCTTACTATCACTGGTGAATGATCTCATTCATGGTTTCATGGACTGTGTAGTAGGAAAATCCATTATACCCCATTATTCCAAACATGTTTTGAATTTGAGTGATTCATGAAGGTAAATCTTCCATAGGAGTTTGCAAGACTAACTCTCATATGTCTTGCCATACGAACTCGTGAAGTTCCCATAAAGTATCTTGAGCTTTCTGGATCATGTGGTGCTAGTGATAAAGGTAGAGGTATACTCTTGATCAGTTCACTTCTATAAATGAATTATGTTGTCTTTCCTGGAGATATTTTATCCTCTCCCTATACTCTTGATTGATTTAGGGTGGAGGGACCCTCTTCGGTTTTAGACTATTGGTGATGAAAGATGAATAAAATTAATCATCAACATTTCAATAAGGAAAGGAGAGAGGAATAATATCATCAAGGTAGTTGATGGAACTCACCCATTGATGGATCATATTCTTAGTAGGATTCCTCCCTATAACCCTTGGTCTCAACACTTTGAACTGTGGTTTCCATCTAGGGAACATTCCCATGAGTTTTCTTAGGGATTGAGAGGGAAATATACCAAGAATACCCTACTTAGAGGCCCTCATCTATCATTCCCTCAGTTTTAGGGGTAGGAGGGACCTCACCGCCCTTGTCATGGATTTCTTAGGTTACATTTTTTATAGAAAAGGCTGTGAAAAACAAGATCGTGGATTTAATGCATTGGGCGTAAGGTCGGTCAGGGAGGAAAATTCTAAGGGGGGAAGACCACATCCATATAAATTCATATTTAAGTCCTTGATCTCCTTCAGGGATCCAAAAATATCAATATATGCATTAAATGATTCCATTGTTTCATTATATATTGTGTCAAGTCTCATAGAATCCTTACTAGAAAGGGTTTCCAAGATGTTGGGATCAATGCTGAAATTGGATCCTCTATTATAAGCATTCATGGACCTCTCAGTGGGAACAAACATTTCATCCACCGAAGGATCAATATCATCACCAAAACATTTATAGGATGGTCTGAGGTCCATATAATCCTTTTCTAGAGTAGTGATAGGACTGGCGGGGGTAATCGTAGGGTCCTCCAATGTATGTGGTGGATCTGAAACATTGTTAGGAATAAAGTAAGTAATTGGAACATGACACCTTATGATATGAATTTTACATTACCAAGATCTTCCTCCCTCACTACAGTAGCGGGAACAGATGTGGCCCCAACCATTGATGCTTCTCTTGTCAAGGGAACAGACTCGCTAGTCAGAATTTGTGCCTCTTCCAGGATGTCCTCCTAAGTTCTCAAGGCACCATCTCTTAGCCCCTTGAGAGAGAATATGGGAGTGGATTTTGAAAACCATAGTCATAATTAAGCATTTGTTTTAGAAAAATCAAGAATCAAAAATGTTGTGAAAACTCACCCTGACTGGTGATACACTGGTCAAAGTGCTTCACCCTCCATCATGCCTTCACTTTCGAAGGAGGAAATATAGTACTTGCCTCCTCAAAGATAGGTATTATTGGTGGAAGTTGAGAACACTCTACCACCATAACCCCCTCCATCATCCTATGTCATGAGGATAGATCCCCCGATTCAAGAGTTGATTCCTAATCCCCCACAGGGGAGACTATCGGGCCATATTTTGGTGACAGGATCTCAGCTGATTCTCCCTTAACCCTTTGAAAATTAGGGTTACACTTTCCTTAGTAACATAATTTATTTCAAAAAAAAATAAGAACAAGAAGAGTGAGAAAAATGGGATAAGGGAAAACTTACATCCTGAGGATCAATGAATTCATCCCATTCATTAGTTGTCAGTTCATCAACCCCTTCAGTGGACCACTATTTCATCATGTCCTCCACTCACCTCATAGAAAGGATACGATTATTAGTGGAGTAAATGAGCATATCAAGATCCTGGATAAATATTCCCACCTCACTAAGGTCAGTATTAAAGAGGAGGTTAGGTGGGGCACAAACATCCCTAATCTATGGAATTCATAGCTCAGCATGGAGGAGTGACCAAAATTCCTTAGCATTAGAAGTCCTACCCTGATATGTTTTCACCACCACTAGTCACATAAATTCCAAGGTTGTTGCAGCCTACTGTGAAGCAGACCTAACACTCATTTATTTCACAGTCTTCTCGAATATCTCTATTATGGTAGAAGGATTGGAAACTGGATCCCATATTTTTTATTGGTGAAAGAGGTCAGACCATCTAGGCTAAAACTCAATCATAATAGCCCTTTTTACCCTAGATAGTGGACTAAAACGTGTATGGGGTTTCCTAGGTGGGCTTGGGGCCTCATCACTGTCACCCTCTAGAATGGGTGGAGCCTTTCTACCATGCTTCCCCCATCCAAAACTTGTTACAGCACTGAATCGGGGTATGCTTATTGTCAATTCTACTTGGGGATATGATGAAATCCAAGCATCAACATGCCAAGAGTTCAACCTAGTGGACACACTCACTGGAGTCATATTAATTTCCACTTGAGTCACCTTCATAACTATAAGAATCCAAAGTTTTCGGGCCACTATTGTGTGCCTCTCGAATTGAACATTCACAGGAGGGAATACAGTTTTTTATTATAGGCCCTTGAATTTGTGTGAAAATATATATGGATCATAAGCCTCACATATAAAATCACCATTGATTTGGGATGCTATAACACCATCCCTAAGGGAAATCATATATAGCCTCAATTCATCCTCAACTTTTTCATCATTGGTGAATGTCTGTAAGAACCCGGTTTTTTCTGTGAAAGACTTTGGAATATTCTTGATGATATTCCAGAGCAGCGCCTTCAGACGGCGTGCGATTCCGAGCCCTGGAGTGGCCGGAATTAAATTTTCAGTGCGTTCACACTGGAAATGAAAAATAAATGGGATAACTCCTAAATAGAGTTCCGGATCAGAGATTTGAGTGTACGGATGGGTTCGGAATGGGGTGTTTACCCTATGGATGACATAAAACTTGTCGGCGTGGAACGTTTGGACCCCTCGCCCACTTCTGGAACATTAAACGGATTAATTAATTAATTAATTAATTCGTTTAATGTTGAAACGCATGTATCTCTTAAACGGTGGCTCTGATTGGAAAATCGATGGCACCGTTGAGTTCAGAGCGTGCTTTTTACCCTAGGAGGGGTGTAAGTTTTGCGGGCGCGGCCCGTCTGTGAAAAATGGCCACAGGGGCGTTTTCGTAATTTAGCGGCTTCGGACGTTAAGTTTTATAACTTTTGAACGGGGTCTAGGAATAAAATTCCGAGACCGCCGTTGCGCTCAGAGCGTGCTTCTTAGCCTAGGGGAGGCTAAATACCGACCCCGTCAGGAGTTCGGGCTCGGGGCTGTCGGGCGGGCATTTAAGTGATTTGTACTTAAACACCCCCCCCCCCCTTCTTCTTCTTCCTCTTCTTCCTCAAACCCTCATCCCCCTCCTTCACCTCTGATGAGGCGAGCTCCGGCGAGGCGACTCTGGCAAGGTGGGGTGGTGCCGGCGGATCGACGCGAAGCTCCGGGCGAAGCCCAGTGAGGTAGGTGGTGTTGTTTGAGTTTTAAATCCCGATCCCCCCTTTGAACCCCAATTTTAGCATCGGTTCGTCATTTAATATTTGAAAAAAATCCCATGGACGCGTAGTATACAATTTTCTATTTCTGACGCTTGTTTCGGATTTGAAATCGGAGGTCGGAGGCATCCGCAATCGTTCGCCGAAGTTTGCGGGAAATTAGGGTTTTCTGGGTGTTTCCGACAGGTTCCGGCGGCGGCAGGGGCTTCGGCTGGCGGCGACGGCCTCTTCAGGCGGTGGCTGCGGCGGCTCGGGCGGCTCCAGACGAGGCGGGCGTGCAGCGCTGGCCGGTCTGCTGGGCGCCGGCGTGGGGGAGCGCTGGAGCGCGACGGGGAACAAGGGTCGCGGCGCGAGACCCCGCGGAGGAAGCACGACCTGCGTCATGCGGGTCGTCGCGTGGCGACCGGACACAGCCGGTCGGCCGGGCGGTGGACCGGGTCCACCGCTGGCCCGCGCGGCCAAGCTGCGGGCTGGTCCAGGCCGGTCCAGCCCCAGGGGCCTTGCCCCCTCGGTGTTCGGACACCCGTAATTCCCGCTACGGGTGTCCGTTTTGAGTACCATCTGTGGCAGTGGATCTGTATTGACGAGACGGTCCTTTTGAGATGGTTTCGGGAATTTTTAATTCCCGAAACGAGGGGTCGCGGAGGCGCGACGTGTCCTTAAGTGGACAAGCGTAATCCCCGAGATTCTTGTTTCGGACGGCGCGGACGTGTCCAACATCCGTTTTGAGCGCCGTCAGTGGCGTTGCGACCCTGGCACTGAAGCGGAGGTTTCTAAGGTGGGTTCGGGTGTTGAAGCTGGAGTTGAGGCATGGGCCCCACGGCCCGTCCTTTGAGCTGCGTGCAGCGACGTTTTCCTCGGACGACGGTTCGGGGCATGCGAGCAGTTGGTGTTGGGTGTTTTTTCGAGGGAATTGCGTTGGCGCTGTCTGCCCGTTGTAATTATGCACGATGGTGCGAGCCCCGCTAGGGCCGTTTCGGGAGTTGACGGTGATTTCCAGCTTTATAACTGGGCGACCGTTTTGGACAAGTGAGTAGTCCATCTTGTGTGATTTTTCGAGAGGATCGCAACGGTGCAATCCGTTCGTTGAGTTTCGGGATCGGGATGCGGGTCCCACGTGGCACCACTCGTGTGCGGTGTGCCGGGATGCACATTTTTCTCCGGATATCTGTTGCACTCAAGTGAGTAGTTCTTTGGACGTGTTTTCCCGAGGGGATCGCAATGGTGCGATGCGCCTGGCTGTTTTCAGGACCGAGGCTCGGGATCACGGGATGTCGTTCGGGCGTGAGGCGGTGTTGGTGTCCTTTTCCGTCAGATATCCGTTGGAGGCGAGTAAGTAGTCGAACTCACGTGTTTTTCCGCGAGGATTACTACAGTGTGATCCGTTTGGCTGTGCGGAGCCTCTTGCGTGATCTTGTTAAATGTGGAAGCATGGAAGGTGCTCCAGTGGTGGTTCTCACTACTTTGTTTGTAGCGGACCCTTGGCGTGTGATCGCGCACTCTTGGGGGAGTGATATAAATGGTTCGTAAGATGCGGTTGGCCGTGCCTGGGCCTTTGAGGTGGAGTTTTTACGTCACGCCTTCGCGTTGATGTTGGGTGTCGTGTGCACGATAACCTATGGGCTGGAACGAGGTATACTCTGGGAGTATACGGGAGCGCTTGGAGGTACGTGTGGTTTGTACCTGAGATGTCCGTGCGCTTGGTTGGGGTTTGACTTGGGGCCACGTGTCGTGTGGGCCCCAAGTGCGTGTTGTGTTCTGCTTCGCGTACTTTGACCTCTCTCTATGTATAGGGTCCCTCAGTGCTCATTTGCTCGACCAGTAGGGTGGAGTTTTTCCCCTGGCTCTATGCTCGTTCGTTTGACCAGTAGGTTTGAGTGGTCCCCCCCTGGTTTTGTCCTCGATGGATCGGCCGGTAGCGGTGTTAGTGACACCTAGTGATGGAACAGGAGTTGAACCCCCTTTGGGTGAGTCGTACTGGAGTTGGGTGGTTGTGCGATACCCACTCCATGATCAGTTGGCCAGTGTTGTACCCTCTCATAGAGATGGACAGAGCAGTTCTGAGTTTTACCCGCCAGCGGGGCTGGGCAGTGGGTTACTCATCAACTTTTTTGGGTTTACCCTCTAGCAGAGACTGGGAAGTGGGTCACTCGACGCTATTAGGGTCTACCCTCCAGCAGAGACTGGGCAGTGGGTCACCCGACGACCTCTTAGGGTCTACCCTCCAGCAGGGCGGGGCAGTGGGTCACCCGTCATCTAGTTCCAGGTCTACCCTCCAGCAAGGCTAGGCAGTGGGTCGCCTGTCGACTTATTCCAGGTCTACCCTCCAGCAGGGCTGGGTAGTGGGTCGCTTGATGATGTATTAAGGTCTACCCTTCAGCAGGGCTGGGCAGTGGGTCGCCGGATGCTGTGTTATGGTTTACCCTCCAGCAGGGCTGGGCAGTGGGTCACTTGATGATGTGTTAGGGTTTACCCTCCAGCGGGGCTGGTCAGTGGGTCACACGACATCTGGTTATGAATTACCCTCCAGCAGGGCTGGGCAGTGGGGACACCGGTTGACATTACAGACTCAGTCCTCTCGACCAGGCTAGTCTGTGGCTTACCTCCGTGATTACCAGAGCGGGACCCTTGGTTATACGGGTCAGTGTTGTGACGGCTTGACTTTGAGGAGACCTATCGACTGCGGGGCAGTGACGAGTTGTGGTTTGACGTTCCCCCAGAACTCTCAAGTACGAGGGGCACTTTCCCCACTGAGACGCGTTCTTGTGACGCGATCTAAAACCATGCGGGCGAGTTAGTGCCGCCCAAAGCGGATAGTGTCAAGGTGCGGTGATTGAGCCCCTTGGCTTGCGGTTCAGGGCAGATGTGCGGGATGCTGGGCATCGATGATGGTTTACTTCTGGGTCTGTTGGCGACTCTTTTATTGGGCTAAGCTACGGGATGGGGATCCCCTTACAACGTTGTTCGAGTTTCTTGCTGAGCATACCGATATGTATATACCTTGTTTCTGGTACCCACTTCTTGGGTTTGGTTACTCTCCTTCCAGGTGAGGCGAAGATGCACGGGGTATGCCACGTGCTTTCCGTGTCTAGCTTCTCATGGTTGGACGAGTCTACTCTCCTGCTATAGGCAGCGAAGACTCGACGGGAAGTTCATATTCTCACCGTTTCCAGCTCCTTGTTCCTGGACGAGTCTACCTTCTTTTCTCATGTTGGGTTAAGCTTGACTCTTTACTGCACTCTCTGTTGTACTTCTGTTCTACTCCCTGTTCTCTATACTACTCACCCTTCGGTACCTCCTTTATCTCTCCCTCGAGCCTTCGGGGTATTCTACTGAGTATTTTTATACTCACCCCTGCTTGGGCTTTTCCCGCACTTGGTGTGCCCTTGCAGACGACGGACAGGTGGAGCGTGACTTTGGTGGAGCGTAGGAGCTTGGGAGCTTGGACCGCGTGCGGCAGTTGTGGCCGGGTTTCAGGTGGGAGATCCGCCAGCTGTTTCTTTTTGTTTACCTGTTGCTGGGTTGTGGCACCTTTTCTGGTTGGGCGCGTGTTTTTACCCTTTTTCCCTTTTCAGTTTACTTTCAGCTTGTACCTTGTACTGTTAGAGGTCGATGCACTCTTGTTGTTATTTATAGCAGTTGCCCTTTTATTTACTTGTCTTTTCTTTTAATCTGCACTTTGCATTGAGTGTGCTGCGTGTGGGTGTGTTCAGGTGCTTAGGAAAAGGCCTCCCCGAGTTGTTGTGCCTTCGGCGCTGGTCGCCAGCCCCTGGCCTATGGAGGCGGGCCTGGGGTAGTTGCGGCTCGAGCCCAGGTAGGGTCGGGTCATGACAAAGTGGTATCAGAGGTGGTTCGTTCCTTGGGGCGTTGTGTGGGCGTCCCTAAAAGAGGAATTGGTTGGGATTTAGGGAAACAGTGTTAACGTGTCTCGAGAGCGTCTCTCAGGCCAGGGAGTCCAGTGATGGTGCGGCGGCCGACGTATCCATTCACCAGGACCTTGATAACCCGCTTTTCGACTCGGCATGCTGAGACACTTGTTGCAGGAAAATTTGTTTGTGAATCACATAGGACTAAGTCTTGACTATCCTTCTTGAGTCATCTCCCCATCATTGTTGTTTTGGTATATACATATATGCTCATCTGACCGCGGCACTCCTTGATGATATTCAGGATGTCTCCACGAAGACAGCCAGCCCATATACCAGCTTTGGTGCGTGATGACGACCATGTGAGCTACGAGGCCACAGTCCAGGACCCATCATGCGAGCCCCTTTCTCCGGGTGGGCCGGTAGCAGCACCCCCACCTGTTGAGCAGTAGATAGTTTCAGCGGAGCAGGCTAAGCTTGAGAGAAGGTTGAGCGCTCTCCGTGAGTCCCAGCGGCAGAGACCGCTGAGGTTCAGTGGTGAGCCAGACCCTCAGGCAGCAGAGGTTTGGCTCGGGGCAGTGGTTCACCTTTTCAGGCTTGTGCAGACGCCGACAGATCAGATAGTGTCTTTGGCAGCCAACCTTTTTTATGGAGTAGCTTGGCATTGGTGGAGTCTGGTGACTCAGTTTCTTAGCGAGTCATCTCTTTCGTGGGGCAACTTTCAGTTGTTGTACCGTGAGAAGTTTTTCCCCTCCTGCTTGCGCTCCTTTTGGATTCTGGAGCTCCTACAGTTTCAGTAGGGAGGGATGACGGTGGCCGAGTACGCGGATAGTTTTGCAGACCGTGCACACTTATAACCGGACTTGGTCCATGATGACAACCTCCGAGCGTGGAAGTTTGAGCATGGTCTCCTCCGAGAGATTCTTGCTGTCATAGTACCCTTGGGAATTTCCACATATGTCGGGGTGCTAGAGCAGGCGCTGGTGACAGAGGGCTTCCTGTCACGTTCTAGTGTTGGTGGTGGAAGCAGGCACGTCGGAGCCGGGACGTCTGTCGTAGCTAGCAGGCGCCGAAGGACAGGGCCTCGATGCAGGTGGCCTTCCCACTGGCGGTTTCGGAGACGTGGTCGTATACCACTGTGGCGAAAAGGCGCAGGGCCTCAGCCGAGGATGCCCTTCCGTGAGTGGATCTCGGGCCGTGTTCGTACACCACAGTGACGCCGGAGGGCACCAGGGCAGCCCAGAGAGTCGGTGCTATGCTTGTGACGGGTGAGGTCACTTGGCACGAGACTGCCCGACCCGAGTTGCTGGGAGCTTCGGGCAGGCAGCAGGCGCACCACCACGGTAGAGGCATCGTCGTGATCAGAATATTGGCCAGAGAGGTGGTTCTAGAAGAAGAGAGAGAGGAGCTGGAGGTGGGGGACGACGTTACGAGATCTCCCCATCACCACTAAGCAGTCCATGTCGGGCTCCGGGAGCTGACGGTTGGGACCGCAGACAGTCGCGAGCTTTGGATGTCTACTATCCTGCAGAGTATGAGGTGATAAGAGGTACGCTCTACAACTCTTCTACCTTTTTGCAGTAGAATTGTTTGACTCTGTGTGCGAACTAATTTCCTTCCTGCTCCTTGTTTGATGTGTTACCAGGGTGACGCGGTGCGTCGGGTGTAACCCTGTGTTGGTAAGGTAAAAGGCGTGAGACTTTTTCCTTTAGTCGATGGTGTTGGCTCCTTCGCCTATTGATCGTGTAAGAGAGTATCGACTGTGGAACCTTGCGTGACTAGATATCCTTGGGTGTTTCAACATATGGATATTCTGAAGGAGGGAATCACCGGGCCTTATTTCAGGTGCGGGCAGTGATTCTAGTCACGGCATGCGACGTAGAGGTTTGGCCGTGGAGGTGAGCTACCCCCGAGGGCCTTCGGGCCGTTTGAGACCGTGCAAAGGGATGGTGAGGTTCCCTACTGCCTTTCCCTAACCCCAAAGTCTGGAATGGGTACACGACGTTGGAAAGGGTCGACCTCGCATGAACAGATCAATCCTTTGGTCTGTGTACGGAGGCACAGAGCTGTGCGTGGGTTCTTCTGGGTATGGGAAGGCCAGGTGTGAGCTTATTACCCTATATTCCTCCCTAGTTTTGCTTTTCGGGGATGAAAATCTTGAAGGAGTGAATGATGTAAGAACCAGGTTTTTTCTGTGAAAGACTTTGGAATATTCTTGATGATATTCCAAAGCAGCTCCTTCAGACGGCGTGCGATTCCGATCCCTGAAGTGGTCGGAATTAAATTTTCAGTGCGTTCACACTGGAAACACAAAATAAATGGGATAACTCCTAAACAGAGTTCTGGATCAGAGATCTGAGTGTATGGATGGGTCTGGAATGGGGTGTTTACCCTAGGTATGACATAAAACTTGTCGGCGCGGGACGTTTGGACCCCTCGCCTGCTTCTAGAACGTTAAACGGATTAATTAATTAATTAATTAATTCGTTTAATGTTGAAACGCAGGTATCTCTTAAACGGTGGCTCGGATTGGAAAACTGAGGGCACCGTTGAGTTCAGAGCATTCTGTTTACCCTAGGAGGGGTGTAAGTTTTGCGGGCGCGACCCGTCTGTGAAAAATGGACCTAGGGGCGTTTTCGTAATTTAGCGGCTTCAGACGTTAAGTTTTATAACTTTTGAACGGGGTCTTGGAATAAAATTCCCAGACCGCTGTTGCACTCAGAGCGTGCTTCTTAGCCTAGGGGAGGCTAAATCCCGACCCCGTCGGGAGTTCGGGTTCGGGGCTGTCGGGCGGGCATTTAAGTGATTTGTACTTAAACACCCCCCCCCCCCTTCTTCTTCCTCTTCTTCCTCAAACCCTCCTCCCCTTCCTTCACCTCCGGCGAGGCGAGCTCCAGCAAGGTGAGCTCCGGCAAGGTGCGGTGGTGCCGGCGGATCGACGCGAAGCTCCGGGCGAAGCCCAGCGAGGTAGGTGGTGTTGTTTGAGTTTTAAATCCTGATCCCCCTTTTGAACCCCAATTTTAGCATCGGTTCGTCATTTAATCTTCGAACAAATCCCATGGACGCATAGTATATAATTTTCTCTTTTCGGCGCTTGTTTCGGATTTGAAATCGGAGGTCGGAGGCATCCGCAATCGTTCGCCGAAGTTTGCGGAAAATTCGTGTTTTTTGGGTGTTTCCGGCGGGTTCCGGCAGCGGCAGGGGCTTCGGCTGGCGGCGACGGCTTCTTCAGGCGGTGGCTGCGGTGGCTCGGGCGGCTCCAGGTGAGGCGGGCGTGCGGCGCTGGCCGGTCTGCAGGGCGCCGGCGCGGGGGAGCGTCGGAGCGCGACGGGGAACCGGGGTCGTGGCGCGCGACCCCGCGGAGGAAGCACGACCCGCGTCCGGCGGGTCATCGCGTGGCGACCGGACACAGCCGGTCGGCCGGGCGGTGGACTGGGTCCACCGCCGGCCCGCGCGGCCAAGCCGCGGGCCGGCCCAGGCCGGTCCAGCCCCCGGGGCCTTGCCCCCTCGGTGTTCGGACACACATGATTCCCGCTACGGGTGTCCGTTTTGAGTACCGTCTGCGGAAGTGGATCTGTATTGACGAGACAGTCCTTTTGAGATGGTTTCAGGAATTATTAATTCCCGAAACGAGGGGTCACGGAGGCGCGACGTGTCCTTAAGTGGACGAGCGTAATCCCCGAGATTCCTGTTTCGGACGGCGCGGATGCGTCCAACGTCCGTTTTGAGCGCCGTCAGCGGCGTTGCGACCCTGGCACTGAAGCGGAGGTTTCCAGGGCTGGTTCGGGCGTTGAAGCTGGAGTTGAGGCGTGGGCCCCACGGCCCGTCCTTTGAGATGCGTGCAGCTTTTAGCGACGTTTTCCTCGGACGACCGTTCGGGGCGTGCGAGCAGTTGGTGTTGGGTGTTTTTTCAAGGGCATCGCGTTGGCGCAGTCTGCCCGTTGTAATTCTGCACGATGGTGCGGGCCCCGCTAGGGCCGTTTTGGGAGTTGACGGTGATTTCCAGCTTTATCACCGGGCGACCGTTTTGGACAAGTGAGTAGTCCATCTTGTGTGATTTTTCGAGAGGATCGCAACGGTGTGATCCGTTCGTTGAGTTTCGGGACTTGGATGCGGGTCCCACGTGGCACCGCTCGTGTGCGGTGCGTCGGGATGCACCTTTTTCTCCGGATATCCGTTGCACTCAAGTGAGTAGTGCTTTTGACGTGTTTTCCCGAGGGGATCTCAATAATGCAATGCGCCTGGCTGTTTTCAGGGCCGAGGCTCGGGATCATGGGACGTCGTTCGGGCGTGAGGCGGTGTTGGTGACCTTTTCCGTTGGATATCCATTGGAGGCGAGTAAGTAGTCGAACTTGCGTGTTTTTCTGCGAGGATTACTACGGTGTGATCCGTTTGGTTGTGCGGAGCCTCTTGCGCGATCTTGTTAAATGTGGAAGCATGGAAGGTGCTCCAGTGGTGGTTCGCCCTACTTTGTTTATAGCGGACCCTTGGCGTGTGATCACGCACTCTTGGGGGAGTGATATAAATGGTTCATAAGATGTGGTTGGTTGTTCCTGGGCCTTTGAGGTGGAGCTATTACGTCCTGCCTTCGCATTGATGTTGGGTGTTGTGTGCACGATAACCTATGGGCTGGAACGAGGTATACTCTGGGAGTATACGGGAGCGCTTGGAGGTACGTGTGGTTTGTACCTGAGATGTTCGTGCGCTTGGTTGGGGTTTGACTTGGGGCCACGCGTCATGTGGGCCCCAAGTGCATGCTATGTTCTGCTTCGCGTACTTTGACCTCTCGCTACATAGAGGGTCCCTTAGTGCTCGTTTGCTCGACCAGCAGGGTGGAGTTTTTCCCCTGGCTCTATGCTCGTTCGTTTGACCAGCAAGGTTGAGTGGTCTCCCCCTGGTTTTGTCCTCGATGGACCGGCCGGTAGCGGTGTTAGTGACACCTAGTGATGGAACAGGCGTTAAACCCCCTTTGGGTGAGTCGTACTGGAGTTGGGTGGTTGTGCGATACCCACTCCATGATCGGTTGGCCAGTGTTGTACCCTCCCGTAGAGATGGACAGAGCAGTTCTGAGTTTTACCCTCCAGCAGGGCTGGGCAGTGGGTTACTCATCGACTTTTTCGGGTTTACCCTCCAGCAGGGAATGGGAAGTGGGTCACCCGACGCTATTAGGGTCTACCCTCCAGTAGAGACTAAGCAGTGGGTCACCCGATGACCTCTTAGGGTCTACCCTCCAGCAGGGCTGGGCAGTGGGTCACCCGTCATCTAGTTCCAGGTCTACCCTCCAGCATGGCTGGGAAGTGGGTCGCCTATCGACTTATTCCAGGTCTACCCTCCAGCAGGGCTGGGCAGTGGGTCACTTGATGATGTATTAAGGTCTACCCTCCAGCAGGGCTGGGCAGTGGGTCACCGGATGCTGTGTTATGGTTTACCCTCCAGTAGGGCTGGGCAGTGGGTCACCCAGTATCTTAATATGGTATACCCTCCAGCTGGGTTGGGTAGTGGGTCACTTGATGATGTGTTAGGGTTTACCCTCCAGCGGGGCTGGGCAGTGGGTCACCCGACATCTGGTTATGAATTACCCTCCAGCAGGGCTGGGCAGTGGGGACACCGGTTGACATTCCAGACTCAATCCTCTCGACCAGGCTAGTCTGTGGCTTACCTCCGTGATTACCAGAGCGGGACCCTTGGTTATACGGGTCAGTGTTGTGACGGCTTGACTTTGAGGAGACCTCTCGACTGCGGGGCAGTGACGAGTTGTGGTTTGATGTTCCCCCGGAACTCTCAAGTACGAGGGGCACTTTCCCCACCGAGACTTGTTCTTGTGACGCGATCTAAAATTGTGTGGGCGAGTCAGTGCCGCCCAAAGAGGATAGTGTCAAGGTACGGTGATTGAGCCCCTTGGCTTTCGGTTCAGGGCAGACGTGCGGGATGCTGGGCATCGATGATGGTTTACTTCTGGGTCTGTTGGCGACTCTTTTCTTGGGCTGAGCTACGAGACGGGGATCCCCTTATAATGTTGTTCGAGTTTCTTGTTGAGCATACCGATATGTATATACCTTGTTTCCGGTACCCACTTCTTGGGTTTGGTTACTCTCCTTCCAGGTGAGGCGAAGACGCGCGGGGTATGCCACGTGATTTCCGTGTCTAGCTTCTCGTGGTTGGACGAGTCTACTCTTCTGCTATAGGCAGCAAAGACTCGACGGGAAGTTCATCTTCTCACCGTTTCCAGCTCCTTGTGCCTGGATGAGTCTACCTTCTTTTCTCTTGTTGGGTTGAGCTGGACTCTTTACTGCACTCTCTGTTGTACTTCTGTTCTACTCCCTGTTTTCTCCACTGCTCACCCTTCGGTACCTCCTTTGTTGCTCCCTCGAGCCTTCGGGGTATCCTACTGAGTATTTTTATACTCACCCCTGCTTGGGCTTTGCCCGCACTTGGTGTGCCCTTGCAGACGACGGATAGGTGGAGCGTGACTTCGGTGGAGCGTATGAGCTTGGGAGCTTGGACCGCGTGCGGCGGTTGTGACCGGGTTTCAGGTGGGAGATCCTCCAGCTGTTTCTTTTTGTTTACCTGTTGCCGGGTTGTGGCACCTTTTCTGGTTGGGCGCGTGTTTTTCCCCTTTTCCCCTTTTCAGTTTACTTTCAGCTTGTACCTTGTACTCTTAGAGGTCGATGCACTCTTTTGGTTATTTATAGCAGTTTCCCTTTTCTTTACTTGTCTTTTCTTTTACTCTGCACTTTGCATTGAGTGTGTTGTGTGTGGGTGTGTTCAGGTGCTTAGGCAAAGGCCTCCCCGAGTTGTTGTGCCTTCGGCACTGGTCGCCAGCCCCTGGCCTATGGAGGTGGGCCTGGGGTAGTTGTGGCTCAAGCCCGGGTAGGGTCGGGTCGTGACAATGTCCTAGTGGGTGGGTCCCCATAAGGAAAGAATTTTAATTCCTTAAATATATTCAATATATTTAAGGCTTTCACCATGATTTATAGACAGAGGATGCATACCAAAAACAGCCTAAACAAATTGTTGAAAATAGCCCCTAGGAACTTTGATTCCCCTCAAAACATTATAAGTGGAAAAAATACGCCACAATCAATCCCCACAATACTTGTAATAGCCCTAAAATTTTAAACGAGGCCTTCCTTGTGTGCATATACAGTAGGAACCAATGGATAATTTCCAAGATAGGGGATTCCAACCCTATATGATTCCCCTCTACTAATGTGGTCGCTATGAAAAATGTTCCCAACCTCACTCCACTATTAGATTCATGAACTAGAAGTATATAGATACTTATACACGTCATTATGAAGACTGAAATATGTGTCTTGGTGGGTACATCAAACTTAATTTCATACCCCCATTGGTTTTACTCACCTTGATCCAATGTGGCCTAGAATCTATCAGGAATTCCCCACTTATCCATTGTGGTACATCCCATGGGAAGTTTTTATCTGGGGCCCTCCCCCGTGGTCTCTAGGAAGGTGTTCATTCATGCCTTAGAATGTAAATCCCCCCTTTGATGAGGGTCTTAATTATTTATGAACCGGGACATCTTTAATAACTCACATTCCAAAATGGGCATCCTTTCCGCATCCTCCCATGTGGATTTTGGTGGGATAAATTCATCATACATCCCACCGAGGATGGGAGCTCTAGAGATCTTGTAGAAATCCCATAGATTGATACCAAATTCTCTGTGCATCATATGAATGGAGTTAGTATATGGGATCCATTGGTTTATTAGACTAGGAATAATGTATGGGTTCTTGTATACATATTTTTGGTCCACCTAGACAGCCTTATAAATACCAATCTCCTTTATCTCGATTGAAAATTCAACATAGGTTTGGCATACCCAGTATGCCCACATCCACTCGGGTCTTACACCCCCTCCCAAGTGGAGGTCCTAGTCTTCCCTCCAGCCTTTGGATTAGTCTATCTTGGAATCTCAAAATATTGGTGAACAAAAGTGTGGATTTAACTTAGGGGGTATGAGGCTTAAGATATGGGGTATAGTTTTTGTGATGCATAATACAGGTCATGTATGATATTCCCTCATTTATGTACAAGCCCTTGGATAAGATTTTGGCATTTGAAAAGTTCTTATATTATTAAAACTAGGAGATAAGGATATAGTTCTTCAGCTTTAGGATCAATACATCCTTCTGAAGTTTGAGGTCGTATAGTGGTAGATAGTTACTCTCAAGATATTCATGGTGATTCTTATTCATGTGATTTACCTATCTAGGAGAGTAGTGCTTCATATGTTTTAATAATCTGGTCCAACGAGATCAACAATATCCTTTATATGAATATCATCTTGTTCATTAAAACCATCAACCTTATGAGTTTCCATTGGGAATCTACAAGGAAGTACTGATATTTCATTAGATATAAATCTCGGTTTTGGAAAAAAAATTAGAAGATAAAAAATTTGGAAAAGGAATGGCCTTGCATAGATCACTCTCCCTAGTGGACTTGTGTAGGTCACTCATCTAAGAGGCCTCACATAGGTCACTCACCTAAGTGACCTCCCTCAGGTCACTCTCTCAAGTGTATGCATCGCGTGGGTAAGGGCATATTGGGTCTATGCGAATGAAAATTCAGCAAAAAATTAGTGCAATAAGATTTATAGCATGGAGATAGTGATAATGTAAGGTATGTGAGGAGAACCAATGAGGCCTATGAGACTATTTATAGACATGGGGACCCCTTCACGATCAATGTGTGTTGAAATTCCATGCGGTTGACCTGCGTGACCCACCTACGCAGTCTACCAGCACGATCCACCTGTAAATCTCACACTTTCACTCCTCCATTACATGGTATTCATGTTGTAATGTTCATAAATCCTAAGAATAGAGGTTTATGAACAAGTAAAGTCTGGATAATGAAGGAACCATAAACATATTTTTTCCTCTACCTTAAGATCATACCCTCATCTTCCTATCAGATGCAATCCTTAGGGGGTGATTTTTTTTACCCTTCATTTATTCATCTAAGAATGATAATTTTCAACAAACAATTCCTAAAGAAAACAAAAGGTGAGGAAGATAAATGGTCACACATTTTTTCCTAGGAGTTCCGCACAAGGCTCAAACAACATCACCACACAGGTCCTGCCTATGCACTAGTGGTACCATGTAGGCTCCAGAAAGGTGTGACCATGAGATTCATGCAAGGTACACCTATGTGGTACCATAAACAACACACCTATTTGAGACACCTATGTGATGTGTCTCCTTCACCTGATGTCCTAAAATTTCCAATAAATAGGACCCTGGGGATCCTCATTTCACATGACAGGAAAAACTGAAAAATCCTTGAAGTTTTGCTCACCCTAATACTTCGCCCATGTCCTTAGAACCTATCGGTTAGACTTCTGGGCCTTGAAATAAGAGTAAATTAAGGTGGTTAATAAGATAAAATTTTCCCTAGTGTTTTAAACATAAAACACCTATGTGATCCACCCCCCCCCCATTCAAGAATACTAGATAAAATTCCCCTTTTCAAGCCTAGGACTTAAACACCAATCATCCAATGAAACTTGAAGAGGCCCTTGTAGCTTAGAATAAGGCCTCATCTATGTTTTTTTCCCAGGATGTCTATTGCCCAGAGATATCCTCTACTCCAGGTCTACCCAATGTGACACCTCTTCAGCTTTCCCAACCTTCACTTACACAATCCATCTTTATCTCACCCATCCTTTGTCACGACCTGTCCCAGTGGGGCCCGCATCGTGACTCCACAAGCCTGCCTCCAATAGGCCAGGGGTAGGTGACTAGCACCGAGTAGGCATATTACTAACATGGGAGGCATTTTATAAGTACCTGTACACACACACACATCTCCAAGCCCACAAATTCTGAAATGTAAAAACCACTAAGGAACAAAATGCATGCATACAACTAAACCCAACCAATAGAGTATGACAGAAGGTAAAGTACTAAAAGTAAACTGGGCCAGAATAAAATACCACCAAAACAAGAGTCTGATAACTACAAAGTCCAACCTATAAACACAAAAAAGGTATTGGGACTACTGCTCGTAGTCGTAGGAACACTTCATCTTGTAGGGAAATTAGAAAGCTCGGTCATGTCTTGGTCCGCCCTGGACTCTGTCAAAATGCTGGTCGTCTTCACAAGACACATCACGTGTGGGAAAAGCCCGTGCAGGGGTGAGTATAACAATACTTATTAGAGGAACCAAAAAACTTCAAACCAGTAAAGTTACAATAATCTATGCATAGTATATGTCTACAGAATATATAACAAGAGAAACACAAACCAGATATGCTCAAAACCCAGACCCGTGGTTTAGAGACAAATCGCACAACCACATACCCCCGTTAGGGATTTAGTTCGAAGATTCCATGAAGCACTCATTCCAGGATAACACACTCCACGATTCTTATAGTTCTGATTACATCTGTCCAAGAAGTGTTGTTCGTTGGGAACCGTCACGAGAGGTAGTTACACTCATTACAGGAGACACACTCCTGAGTGGGAAAGATCACGATACATAGATGAGGATCACTGCCAAGGCCATGGTGGATACTGCGACTCATCCAGAATTCACCTTCTAGGTAGAGGATCGACGCCCGGTGGAGTTGGTCACGTTGATTCCAGACTCTACCTAGGGTCAAGAATGGATAGAGGATCTCGATTCGGGCCTCTCAGATGGATGTCTGACTCTATCACAGAAAGTCCTCCTGGAGGGATCATATTCCTGTAGAAGGAAACGATGCCTGACCTTCAGGAAAATGATAAGAAGGGCACTAACCCAAACGAAATATATCCAAGTTACGGTGAACAACAGGACCATGCTGTTTTCCAAAAAGTACACGGTGTGTAGAAAAGTTACACTCCGTGTTGTCTGACCCCGGGTACTACCCCTTTACAACAGCCCTTATCGTAAGGCTGGTCTCATAAAAAACTGAGTACACGGCATGTAGTATGGTGTACACGCCGTGTCCGATTGCCTGGGGTTAGCTCCGTGTACGCTGGCCATGTGCCCATAAACGGTCATCAACCTTTGTACTACAACCCTTGTAAATGGTACACAGGGTTACTCGCGTTACTGGCCTCACCTGGCCATGTGATGGAGTACACGGTCGTGTGCTCCATCCCGTGTCTATGTACCTCCTGGATACACATCGAGTTTCGTGTATCCGCCTCTGCCATGCTGCACACGCCGTGTTCTGAAGTCGTGTAGATCATCTCGTGTCCGTGTACTTCCCAAAATACACGCCGAGATTTAGGGAAAGTCTAACATGCCATGTGACTAGGGTCACACCCCGTGTGATTCCTCTCTGACCCCTTAAACCCTAGACGTCGCCTCCAGTACTACAAGGAGTGTTCTTTGGAAGTACATGCCATGTATTCTGGAAATTTCTAGAACTGCGGACCTCCGTCGTCGCACCACCGGTGATACCCCGTTCGTCAATCTGTTTGTCCGATAACAACGAAACTTCTAAGTTTTGGTCACCCCGACACCACAAATCTGATTCCATTGTTTTAGGACCTCTGATCGACTCCGAAAACATGCAACTATCCATTCGCGCGAAGAACACTCGAAGAACGGACCTTCCCGATCCGGTCTGATTCATCATCCTCCATCATTGTCACACCTTCGCAAGGTCGTTGTGGTGTCTATTCTTCAATTTGGGATTGTTTCGTCGCAGAACGGATGCATAATGATCCATTGTTTGTCTCTCCACGAAGAACGTGAAGAACGCGCGAAAGAAAAAGGGGGTAAAGAAATCCAAAGAGAATCGAGGAACGATCCTCTGTTGTCATTCATCATGGAATTGATCTGCTCCTATTAGTAGGATTAAACAGAGAAGAATCAAACAACAAGAAATCAATATGGATCAATTCCCCAAATCATCCCAAATAAAACCCTCCCGCAAGAACGTACGAATCTATGGATCAACTTGTTTGTGGTTGATCCGCGTTCGTCATTTAAAATCAAAAATGGGGAAAGGAGATTTGAAATAACAACCCCTACCTCAAGAAGGGATTTATTACTGACGAAGAGGTCATGATATCGCCGTTGTTGAGATCCTTCAACCTTGTTGGCATAGCTATTCGCATCTTTGATCTGTCATCATTCGTCGTCGAGAGTTCTCTCCAGAGTTTCCTCTCAATCTTTTGCCAATGATCGACGTTCAATTATCCCAATAAAAAGGGAAACGTGTTTTGTCATTCAAAAATATGTTGCGGTATTAATGAGTCCAAATTTCCATTCTTGAGTCATTATGACATGCCATTTATTAAAGAAACAGTTGCCTCATCGCTACGTTGCAGTGGATGTTTCCATAAAATAAAAATAAACATTGCGAATTTATTTTTATTTTTATTTTTACTAAAAAAGTATGAAAATTAACTTTTTCCCTCTACCCACGTCGGTCGAGGTTAGACCCGTTCTTTTGTAAATTCATCGTCCCGGACGTAACAGTGCCCTTAGATTTTTAATTCGGGCATCCGTTTGGAAACTGCCACAGCTGCACACAAGTGCTGACTCGCTTAACTTAAAAAAAGTTCAAACCACCATTTTGGGCTCACTGGGCCTCGGAATGATGTGAAGTCTTCACGCCCAGTCTCAAAATAATTCCATGTAATATTTAAAAATGATACATGGAAAATCTGAGACATTACATTCTCCCCACCTTGGGGATTTATGTCCCTGAAAATCCAAAACAAAGGCTACTCAAAAAGATGTGGGTACTGGGCACAGATTTGGGCCTCCCACTCCCACGAGCTCTCTTGAAGATTCCCATGTTGCCACAGGATGCGCACCAAGGGAATCAATCGACCATGAAGGATCCTCTCCTACCGATCCTCTATCTCCACTGGGTACTCAGCAAAGGTCACTCCATCCATGATGTCCAGCTCGCCCCAGTCGATGATGTGTGATGGGTCATGCACGTACCTCCTCAGCTATGACATGTGGAAGACATCATGTACCCGATGAAACTGTGGCGATAGAGCTAGGCGGTACGCCACCTCTCTAACTCTGTACAGTATCTAGAAAGGTTTGATGAACCTCGGAGATAGCTTGCCGCAACGGCCAAATCTCTGTAACCCTCTTCGAGGTGAGACCTGAAGAAAGACGTGGTCTCACTCTTCGAACTCTAGAGGTCTCCATCATCTGTCAGCATAAGACTTCTACCAACTCTGTGCAGTCTTCATCCGCTCCCGGATGAAATGCACCTTCTCGGGGGTAGCTCACACCAACTCTGGACCCATGAATGCTGACTCTCCGGGGTCGGTCCAGCAAAGCGGTGACCGATAGGGTCTCCTATAAAAGGCCTCGAATGGTGCCATACCAATGGTGGAGTGGTAGATATTTTTGTATTAAAACTCCACTAGTGGTAGGTGTTCCTCCCAAATACAACCAAATTCCACGACATAGGATCGTAACATATCCTACAGAACTTGAATGTTCCTCTCCGTCTGACCATCTGTTTGGGGATGAAACGATGTGCTCAATCGTAGCTGAGTCCCAAAAGCCTCCTGCAATCCCTTCCACAATCAGGATGTGAAATGGGCATCTTAGTCCAAGACTATTGTCGAGGGGACTCCATGAAGCTAAAATATCTCCTGCATGTAGAGGCGTCCCAAGCTCTCTATGGAACTCTGATCCCTGATAGCTAGGAAGTGGGCCGACTTGGTGAGTCGGTCAATGATCACCCAGATGTAATCATTCCCCTTGGATGTTCATGGTAATCCTGTCACGAATTCCATTGATATTCCATCCCACTTCCACTCTGGAACTTCCAGGGGTGAGCTAATCCCACTAGAACCTAGTGCTTAGACTTCACCTGCTGGCATGTGAGGCATCAGGAAATGAACTCTAATACTGCCTTCTTTATGCCTGACCACCAAAACTGTCTTCGGAGATCCTGGTACATCTTTGACACTCCAGGATGTACCGCCAAAGGGGATGTATGAAACTCCCTCAGGACCTCTTCCCACAATGCCACTGGTACAATAGAGCGTTCTCTGAAAAGAAGTATGTGCTCCCCACCTTACGAATATCCATCGGGAGCATGACCTTTGGATAACTGAGCATGTAAGGATTCACAGTAGAAATCCCCAAGTTGGGCTTCTCTAACTCATTGTAAGAGTGGAGGGGTGACAACCATCGACTGCAGGTAGGATGCATCTTCTCTGTCCATAAAGAACAACTCCAACGTGGCTAACTGCTATGTCACATCACTCAACAGTTGTGAGATCGACCTTTTGCTAAGAGAATCTGCCACCTTGTTCCCCTTCCCAGGAGTATAGATGATCTTGAAATCATAATCCTGGAGGAACTCTAGCCAACACCTCTGCCTCAGATTCAGATTCTTCTGCGAAAAGATATAACTAAGGCTCTTGTGGTCAGAGTAGATGATAAACTACTCACCCATAAGGTAGTGTCACCACATTTTCAATACGAAGACTACCGCAGCCAACTCGAGATCATGGGTCGCATAGTTCTGCTCATGTGGGCTAAGCTGGCACAAACCATAAGCAATCACTACTTGCCTCTGTATCAAGACATAGCCAAGCCCATTCCCTGATGCGTCATAGAAAACTATGTACTCGACACCCTCCTCTGGAAATCTCAAGACTGGGGCACATGTCAAACTCCATCTCAACTGCTCGAAAGCCTGCTGGCACTTCTCCGTCCATACGAAGGGTTGCCCCTTCCTGGTCAAGGCTGTCATTGGTGCTGATATCCGGGATAAATCAGGAATGAATCTCCGATAATATCCTGCCAACCCAAGGAAGCTCCGCACCTCTGTCATGCTCTGAGGTGGCTCCCATGCTAACACAACCTCCACCTTGGCTGGGTCTATAGCTACTCCATCTGCTGAGATGACATGTCCCAAAAAGTGGACCTCCTAAATCCAGAACTGGCACTGTGAGAGCTTCCCATAAAGCTGTTGCTCCTGAAGTACATCTTGAACTATCTGCAGGTGTCTCTCATGCTCGACTTCTGTATCAACTTACACCCTGGGACGACACCAATTTTCTCGTCAGCATATCAGATGGATCCCGCAAAGCTTCGTGAGCTGAGGGTGTAGTTGGAGGAATTGAAGAGTAAGGGTTTCATGAGACCCAGCGTTTCACCCTGGGCGGCCCCAGTCTTGTTTTCCAAGAAGACAGATGGGAGTCTGAGGTTGTACGTGGATTACCGGTGCCTGAACCAGGTGACGGTGAAGAATAAGTATCCACTGCCGAGAATCGATGACCTCTTCGACCAGCTGAGATAGGAACAGTGGTTCTCGAAGGCTTACCTTTGATCAGGTTATCACCAGTTATGATTACGGGATGAGGATATACCTTCGCACCTCCTCAAGGTTGTTGTGGTGTTGATTTTTCAATTTGGGATCATTGCGTCGCAGAACGGATGCACAACGATCTGTTGTTCGTCGCCCTATGAAGAACGTGAAGAATGCGTGAAAGAAAAAGGGGGAAAGAAATACAAAGTGAATCAAGGAACGAACCTCCGTCGTCGTTTGTCATGGTATTGATTCTCTCCCGTTATTAGTCTTAAATGGAGAATAATCAAACAACAACAAATCAACATGGATCAATTCCCCAAATCATCCCAAATAAAAGCATCCCGTAAGAACATACGAATCTGCGGATCAACTTGTTTGTGGTTGATCCGTGTTCATCGTTTAAAATCAAAAATGGGGAAAGAAGATTTGAAATAACAACCCATACCTCAAGAAGGGATCAATTGCTGACGATAAGGTCGTGATACCTCCATAGTCGAGATCCTTCAACCTTGTTGGTGTAGAGATTCGCAGCTTCGATCTGTCGTCGTTCATCACCAAGAGTTCTCTCCAGAGTTTCCTCTCAATCTTTCACCAACGATCGACGTTCAATTATCCCAATAAAAAGGGAAACATGTTTTAGCATTAAAAAATACGTTGTGGTATTAATGAGTCCAGCTTTCTATTCTTGATTCATTATGATGTTCCATTTATTAAAGAAACAATTTCCTCATCGCCGCGCTGTAGCGGATGTTTCCATAAAATAAAAATAAACTTTGTGAATTTATTTTTATTTTTATTTTTACTAAAAACGTCTGAAAATTAACTTTTCCCCTCGACCCGCACTGATCGAGGTTAGACCCGTTATCAGGTAAAGTCTTCATCCCGGTTGCAACGGTGCCATCAGATTTTTAATCCGAGCATCCGTTTGGAAACTTCCACATCCACACACAAGTGCTGACTCACATAACTTAAAAAAAATTCAAACCAATATTCCGGTCTCACTGGGCCTCGGAATAATGTGTTGTCTTCGTGCCCGGTCTCCAAATAATTCCATATAATATTTAAAAATGATACATGGAAAATCAGATACATTATATCCTTCACCTACAAGAGCCTCCCATTAGCCCTATTTTAATGCCACCAATAACAGGGAATCACTTCCCTTTGATCCCTCATCCAAGAGGGACCAATCCAAATCCTCCAATGAGGGGTATGACCTCCTATCTTCTCTAGAACTGGGAAAAGGGAATCCCTCTTGGAGTAAACCACTATTCTTTCTTGTAGGAGGTCATACCCCTCATGTCTTCCATCCCTCATGGTTACCAAAATAAGAGAGGTGATGAGAATTTCAAGGCCCTTTCTCTCTCCCATCGTCACAGCCTCAACCACCATTGGAATAAGGAGATTGTGTGGTTCGACAGATCTTTCACTTCCTCTTGTTTCTCACACCGAACATAATGACCGCGCTGTCGTGACACGTCAAATTGATAATGTTTTAAGGTTAATTTATAGTATAGGGTAGACCCTAGTCCGTCTCTCAAGGAGCGTTGATAGGTTTTGAGTATGTATTTTTAATAAAGATTACAAAAAGAGGGGGTGATTTTGAAAACAGTTTTAAGAAAATAACTTAACTTAAAGAGTTTAATAGTTGATAGAATAAGGTGGTGGTTTAAGAATTATGAGATAATAAGATCAATTAAAGTTCACTACACATCTTGGATAGTTCATTGTTCTGAAAATTTTACATGGTTTTGTTTAATTCTTTGGTTGAGGGTTGTCAAGATCTTGATTCCCCTCTTGCCTCTCTAAATGTTGCACAAAGTACCAACCCGTGACACAACAATCATGTTGTCAAGGTTTGGACTTCAATAAAATATTAAATGTTACCAAATCATACTAAAATATTTTGTATGTGTTAGAGAAAGAGGATCCTTATGTTGCCCAATCGGAACAACTCAAGTTTCCCACTTGAAATTTCAACCCAATCGGTGTTGAAATAAAAAGCGGTTCACTTAATTAAACCCAAAAATGAACTCAGAAGAGAAACATGTTTAGATAAAACATAAGTGAAATAATACACACAAAAATTACAAAAAACCAGTAGAGTATCAAGTGTCTGAACTCCCACCCAAGTATGTGTAGCTCCCTCGAAATGATCGTCCACCGTTTAGCTCGCCATCGAGAGGAGGAGAAGCCTCGGGTAGAACTCCTTCTTCATTGTTAAACACCCTATGATGATAGGGGCCTCCAGAACTTCAAGTATGAGGAGAGAACTCCTTTTTATCACCAAAATACCAGATCTTTTCCTCCTTGTTGAACTTTCAAATGAGGAGCCCAAGGTTCCATTTTATAGGAAAATGGGAAGGTGGTTTTGAGCACACAGAATTATTAAAACCACTTGTCACAGATGTTTCGACCTCTAGAGCCTTATCTCGATTTGGAGAAAATAAAAAGGTTGTATCCCCATATATTTTCTCTCTCCACTGAACGTTTGGCACAATTTGGACACCTATATCCGGAGATATGGACAGATCACAGAACACCACTTTTGAATCCGTGTAGATTTGGTGTGCTGGAAAGATCAGGTCGGAAAGGCCATAAGATGGCCGAATTATTCTTTTTTTGATTTATATGAAATGTATCCCAATGAGTTTTGGACCAGCCCACCAAATATCAGCCCAATTGGATGCACTTTCTGGTAGAAGTGTGTAGATTAATACACTGGTATGCTTGGATCCTGCGCAGTTTGTCCCATTTTTCTTGGACATCATCATGGGCCCTCCAAATCACCTTCACCTTCAATGAAATTTTCAAGACAAGTAACATTGGACATTTTAATATATATAAAAACAAAATAAATTATTAAAACATGGAATTAAATTTGTTATTATTTTTTTAATTTACAATACAAATTTAGTTTAATACAATGGTGTAAGTGTGTAAATGACACAGTGAATCGTGGTACGATCACACCCCCACACCTAAACATTTTCACTCCTGGGAAAAGTCACATATCAAAATAAAATGATGCATATATAAATATTCCCAACATCATGAAGATTTAAAATTTGAGGAAATTTTAATTCACTAAAGTAATGTGATCAATGCACGAACCACGCCAAGGAGTTCTTCCTAGTGAAAATGGAAAAAGATGTCTCATAAATCATATCACAATAAAATTCAAAGAGATTCATGAAACCAACATGAGAAAGGAATTAAAAAGTCAAACATTCCACTAAATGTCCATGTACATATTTGAAAACCATTCCATGATATTCTTTCCACTTTCTATTAAATAAACATAGGTTATTTTAAAAAAATTCGCTTTAAATGATTTTTCACCAAACTGTTCTACATCCTTTGCAATCATATTTCAAGATCCACTAACTTAAGAATTCCCAAAAGTCAAACCATAAGCTCCTGACCTAGATATCCCCATATGTTTCACATTTCATCACTCCCCTCATTTATTATTGTTTTTTTGAAGTTGCATTTGGAACAAATCTCACACTCATCTCTCAACCCTTGTTTGATCTCATCACGACACTAATTGAAATAGTTATAACAAGATAAAAGGTTGAGGAGGAGTGGTTTTTGATCTACCTAAGAAACAATTTTTTTTGAGGGTGTACAACAGTCGGAAATTAGGTACACATGCATAGGTCAATCTAGTATAGTAGTGAAATAGATCGGATAAGGAACAAATGTATGAAAATATCATTTAAAGCTGAAAAATATTAACCTAACATATATTTACCTTATATTAAGTAATAAATATTCACACTTCGTGGTTTGGTGCAAAAATGTATGGAGATATTAGTGACACAGTTTTCCAAAAAACTACTTATACAAGGGGCATCAATCATCTCAAATGTTTCACAGTGATACAACTATTTATATCATTGACAAAAAACCAATTCAATAAAAATCACTCCCTGATGTTAACTTCATAAAAAATTCTTTTTCGCCATTCTTTATGGTATTTTTAATTTCCCCCTTTTATGGTCACCGAATCATGGAACTTTTAATTTTTTTATGGGGGGAAAAATGAAAATACCATAAAGAAGGCGAAAAAGAGAAGAAAGAAGAAAGATAATGGAAACCCTAATGAACCCAGAAAGATGGAGAAAAGTGAAAATACCATAAAGAAGGCATAAAAAGAGAAGAAATAGAAAAAAAATGATGAAAACTATCCCAGGAATGTATCCATCCCCCCCACACATAAATTTTGCAGTGTCCTCACTATAAGAAAAGAGGATGTGGAAAGGAAGGATAAAACCTGGTGAGTTTAATTCATAGATTGCTTCTTGAACATGGAGTTCCTCCATCAGGGACTCTGGAATGGATTCATGGAAGTGCTTCAGCCGCTGCCCATTGACAGTGAATGTTTGCTTGGTTTCTTCATTTTGAACCTGGACAACACCAAATGGAGAAACATTAGTAATAGTGTATGGTCCAAACCAGCAGGAACGAAGCTTACCTGGATGCAACTTCAGCCTTGCATTATAAAGGAGGACCTTCTGCCCAATGTGGAACTAACGATGAAGGATAAGACGGTTGCAGGCAGCCTTGGTTCGCTTCTTATAAATCTTGGAGTTTTCATGTGCATCTCTTCTCATTTCCTCTAACTCCTGAATCTGCAGCTTCCTTTGGGAACCCGCACCAGAAAGATTAGAATTTCATTGTTTGATGGCCTAGTAGGCCCGGTGCTCAATCTCAACAGGTGGGTGAAAAATCTTTCCAAACACAAGACGATAAGGTGACATTCCAATGGGAGTTTTGAAAGCAGTATGGTAGGCCCATAATGAATCATCAAGTCAAAGACTCCAATCTTTTCTATTGGGTTGAGCCATTTTTTCAAGAATTTGTTTTACCTATCTATTTGACACCTCGTATTGACCATTGTTTTATGGGTGATATGCAGTAGACACTTGATGAACGGCCCCATACCTACGCAAAAGTGATTGCATTGTTCGGTTGCAGAAATGAGAACCCTAGTCACTGATGATGAACCTAGGTAAGAAAAACCTACAGAAGATTTGGGTTTTCAAAAATTCTAAAACTACCTTAGAATCATCAATCCTTGTAGCTCATGCCTCTACCCATTTTTACACATAATCAACTACCAGAATAATGTACAAGTTTCCAAAGGAATTTGGAAATGTCCCCATAAATTCAATACCCGAAACATCAAAAATGTCATGAAAGAGCAATGGTTGTTGTGGCATTTCATTTCTTTTAGAGACACTCCCCATTATTTGACAACGAGGACAATATTTTCAAAAATAATGGGCATCCTGAAAAAGTGTTGGCTAAAAGAGACCAGAATAAAGGACCTTGCGATCAGTCTGTTGGGGACCAAAGTGGCCCCCACAAGCAAGAGTGTGGCAGAATCTAAGGATGGACTGAAAGTCACTATCGGGAACACAATGCCTAAGGACTTGATCACTAAAGGTGCGCCAAAGGTAGGGGTCATCCCAAATATACCAACGGGACTCATGTTTTAGACAACTATCTTGGTTTCTATTGAAATCATTAGGAATGTAAGATGCTACCAAATAATTTACAATTTCGGCATACCAAGGAATAACATCTTGCACTCGGTACAATTGATCATCAGGAAACATGTCATTAATGTGAATATAGGGGGATGAGTTTATTATCGAGGATG
This sequence comes from Viscum album, assembly GCA_963277665.1. NCBI lineage: Eukaryota > Viridiplantae > Streptophyta > Magnoliopsida > Santalales > Viscaceae > Viscum > Viscum album. Next base: position 793,188,355 of record OY728166.1, read on the forward strand.
GGGGAATCCTACTGATATGGTCAGCCACCACATTCTCTGCTCCTTTTTTATCTCTAATTTCTAGATTGAATTCTTGAAGGAGGAGCATCAAACGAATGATACATGGTTAAGCTTTCGGTTTCTTAAGGAGGTATCGGGGGTCTGCATGGTCTGAGAACACAATGACTTTGGACCCCAAAAGATATGACCTGAATTTTTCCAAGGAAAACACAATGGAAATGAATTTTTTTTCAGTTGTGGTGTACTTTTCTTGGGTAGGGTCCAAATTACGTGAGGCATAGGCTATGACATGTGGAGATCGGTCGACCCTTTGTAACAAAACTGCCCCAACTACATAGTTAGAGGCGTCACACATGATCTAAAATGGTAAATCCCACTAATGTGGTTGGATTACCAGGGGTTAGGTGAGACTCCATTTTAACTTATTAAAATCTTCCTCAAATTCTTTATCAAAAACAAATTATTTTTCTTTTTGGAGTAATCGGGAGAGGGGGAGTACAATTTTACTAAATTCACGAATGAAACGACAGTAAAATCCAGCATGACCTAGTAAAGATCGCACATCCCATATATTTTTGGGGAATGGAAGGGAATAAATGACATCAACTTTTGATTTATCTACTTGGATACCATCCCCAAAAATGACATGCCCCAAAACTGTACCTTTTCGCACTATGAAATGAAATTTCTCATAATTTAATACAAGATTCTTTTCAATACAACAACGTAGGACTGAACCAAGACTATTCAAACATTCATCAAAAGAAGATCCATAAATAGTGAAATCATCCATGAATACTTCCATGCAATTCTCTAGGTAATTTGAAAAAATACTAACCATGCATCGTTGGAAAGTACCCGGAGTATTGCACAGACCAAATGGCATCCTTCTATAGGCAAATGTGCCAAAGGGGCAAGTGAAGGTTGTCTTTTCCTGATCCACAGGGGAAATATGTATCTGAAAGTATCCAGAATACCCATCAAGGAAACAGTAGTGGGACTTACCCGCTAGCCTCTCTAGCATTTGTTCAGTGAATGGAAAGGGGAGATGGTCATTCCTCGTGTGTTGGTTTAGTCAGCAATATTCTATACAGACATGCCAACTATTCTGCACATGAGTTGGAACCAATTCATTATTTTCATTTTTAATTACTGTAAGGCCATTCTTTTTAGGAACTACTTGAATGGGACTGACCCATTGGCTGTCAGAGATGGGGTAAATGATTCTAGCAGCCAATAATTTTGTTGCCTCATTTTTCACAACTTCTAGGAGGTTTGGGTTCTGTCGACGTTGTGACTACCTCACTGGTTTAACCTCATCATTTAACAAAATATGATGTGTAAAAATTGATGGTCTAATACCAGGAATGTAATCAAGTGTCCACCCTAAAGCTTGTTTATACTCCCTCAAAATTTCAAGCAATCACAATTCATGCTCAGGAGGGAGTGAACTAGCAATGATGATGGGAAACTTGTTTCCATTCTCAAGATATGAATATTTTAAATCTTGAGTCAGTTGTTTTAGTTCCAATTCAGGTGGATTTTGGATTGACGGGAGTGTGTGTGAAAGTGAGAGGTCACTGGTCTCATCTAACTGCTCAATGGTATCAACCTCAGATAAGGAATGAGCTTTTACAAGCTTAGCAGTATCATCGATGGTCAGTGGATCATCAGTGTTCAAGAAATCATCAATCAATGAACATGCATGAAACTTTTCTAGACCACTACAACAATCAATGCATGAAACAGTTCCTAGAATTTCTATCAATGAAGAAAACTCAGAAAGGGGATTGGGGGAAAGAAAAGTTGTTTTTTCAGGGGTAGGGAGTACATCAATTGAATTAACAGAGAGAGAGGAATGTTCTTTTGAGGTGTGCTTCATGGCATCAAGGATGTTTAAATGGACTATGTCACCACCAAATTCTATAGATAATGTACCATTGTGGACATTAATTATGGTTTTTGCGGTTTTCAAGAAAGGTCTCCCCAATATAATTGAGGCATGTCCATTCATCCTATCATCCTCCATTTTAAGCACATAAAAGTTACTAGGAAAAATTAAATTTTGGACCCTCACAAGAACATCCTCTAACACACCAGAGGGGTGTGTAGTACTCCGGTTATCTAGTTGAACAATAATTCCAGTGGGCTTCAATTCCCCGACCTGCAATGTAGAGTAAATGGAGTGAGGCATCATATTTATAGAGGAACCTAAATCAAGCATAGCATTAGAAAAAGAATACTCCCCTATGGTGCATGGAATTGAGATTGTTCCAGAATCATTGAACTTGGTGGGGAGTGATGGCTCTATCAATGCTGAAACATTCCTTCCCAAGCTCACTTTCTCATCACCTTGAACTCACCTTCGGTGTATACACATCTCCTTTAGAAACTTATCGTACCATGGAATTTGATTCACAGCATCAATCAATGGGATGTTAACCTGCACTTACTTGAAAATTTCCAATATTTCCTTATCAAGTTCAGTTTCCTTTTGTTTTCTTGGTTGGGTGGCCCTTTGAGGTAATGGAAGAGGAATGGTTGGGATAGGTTACTCATCTATATTTACACTCTTTCCTTTCGAAGGGATTCTCTTAGGACAAGGTTCTTCAACATTTGGAACATTCTTAATGGTTGGGATGGAGGTTTCCTTAAGAGATGATGACTCTAATGGAGGATTCATTTTACTTTCTATTTGTTTTCCACTCTTAAGGTTTATGGAACTAACATTTCCTTTATCCCTAGGGTTAACTACTGGTTGAGAGGGAATTTTACCTGACCCATGACTTTGAATTTCACCCACTGAGTTAGCTAGTTGGCCTAATTGGGTTTTGAGGTCTTGTATGGATACCTGAGTGGTTTGTTGGAATTGGATATTGTTGGAAACCATTTGTTTCATCATATCTTCTAGGCTAGGCTCAGGTTTTTGAGGGGTTTGTTGGAAAGGCCTTTGGGGTGGTTGAGGGTTTCTAGGTGGTGGCGGTTGATGACTACTCTGCCCCGGTTGGTTCCATTATTGTTGAGGTTGGTTTGAATACCCCCCTTACCCATAGGCTTGGTTCTATTTCCAACCAGGGTTGGATGGATAGTAAGGTTCTTGCATAAAGGGTTGGTTATAGGGGAGGCCTAGAAATATTTCCTCACAACTCTCAGATGTTTCCCTCAATTGAGGACATTGGTCAGAGTAGTGGGTGTCAGAAGAACATATACCATAATGGATAGGAGGAGGAGATTGGTATTTCCCTTGGGAAAGATAAATTTTTCGAAGAATGGTACTTACCTCTTCGAACTTTGTGTCCACCTTCTTCTCGAATTCAGTACTTTGCACCTCATGGACACCTCGAATCAGTATATTGGTCCTTGAACCAAATTGTTGTGTGTTTTGAGTCATGTTCTCAATCAGGGTTCTTGCAGCAATTGGGGTCTTATCAACTAGTGCACCACCTGTAGCAGCATCGATCATATTTTGATCAATAGGGATTAAACCTTCATAAAAATATTGAATTAAAAGTTGATCACTTATTTGGTGGTGTGGGAAACTTGAACATAACCTTTTAAAACGTTCCCAATATTCATGTAATATTTCCCCTTGAGATTGTCTTATACCACAAATTTCTTTCCTTATTGTTGTAGTACAAGAGGATGGGAAATATTTTTCAAGAAAAAGGCGTTTCATGTCCGCCCAGCCTCTTATTGGTGAATTAAAATAATATAACTAATCTTTCACAGTGTCTTCCAATGAAAATGGGAATGCTACAAGCTTTACTTGTTCCTCATCCACATTAGCAGGTTTTAATGTTGAAAAAACAGTATGAAATTATTATAAGTGCTTGTGTGTATCCTCTCCAGCAAGTCCATGGAATCTTGGTAATAGATGAATTAAGCCAGATTTTAGTTCAAAATTGGGTGCCTCGCCTTGTAATTGAATATAGGTGGGTTGTATATCAACATTAGGCGAGGCTAGTTATTTTAATGTTCAGTTGTTTTCAGAAATATTATGCAAGTTTATTTCAGTTTTTATATTGGTTCTAGAATAAGAGGAGGAAGGATCAAGAAGAGTGTCAATGTTTTGTGTGTCCTCCTTCAATGGGTTCTCTTGGGCGTCTCAGGGTCGCTGATGGAAGATCCTCTCCGGTTCAGGTTAAAAAGGAGGTAAATCTCCCAGATTAGAACACATCATGAACCAAACCTACACAAAAAATAGATCATAATACAAAAAGATAGGTAAGGGTATAAAATAGATAAATATTCACAAAATTTACAAAAAAAAAATCAAAAACATGCACTAAAAATCAAAGCGCTCCCCAGAAATGGCGCCAAAATTTGACCGTTCTATCATGAAACGTCAAATTGATAATGTTTTAAGATTAATTTATAGTCTAGGGAAGACCCTAGGTCATCTCTCGAGGAGCGTTGATAGGTTTTGAGTATGTATTTTTAATAAATATTACTAAAAGAGGGGGTGATTTTGAAAACAATTTTAAGAAAATAATGTAACTTAAAGAGTTTGATAGTTGATAGAATAAGGTGGTGGTTTAAGAATTATGAGATAAGGAGTTCAATTCAAGTTCACTACACATCTTGGATAGTTCATTGTTCTGAAAATTTTTCATGGTTTTGTTTAATTCTTTGGTTGAGGGTTGTCAAGATCTTGATTCCCCTCTTGCCTCTCTAAATGTTACACAAAGTACCAACCCGTGACACAAAAATCGTGTTGTAAAAGTTTTTACTTCAAGAAAATATTAAAGGTTACCAAAGAATACTAAAATAGTTTCTATGTGTGAGAGAAAGAGGATCCTTGTGTTTCCCAATCGGAACAACTCAAGTTTCCCACTTGAAATTTCAACCCAATCGGTGTTGAAATGAAAAGCGGTTCACTTAATTAAACCCAAAAATGAACTCAGAGGAGAAACATGTTTAGATAAAACATAAGTGAAATAATATACACACAAATTACACAAAACCAGTAGAGTATCAAGTGTTAGAACTCCCACCCAAGTATGTGTAGCTCCCTCGAAATGATCGTCCACCGTTTAGCTCGCCATCAAGAGGAGGAGAAGGCTCGGGTGGAAATCCTTCTTCATTGTTGAACCCCCAATGATGATAGGGGCCTCCAGAACTTCAAGTATGAGGAGAGAACTCCTTTGGGTCTCTAAAATACCAGAGCTTTTCCTCCTGGTCTAACTTCCAAATGAGGAGCCCAAGGTTCTATTTTATAGGAAAATGGGAAGGTGGTTTTGAGCACACAGAATTATTAAAACCAGTTGTCATAGGTGTTTCGACCTCCAGAAATCCTTATATATATTTGGAGAAAATAAAAAATTTGTATACCCACATCTTTTCTGTCTCCACCAAACTTTTGGCACAATTTGGACACCTATATCTCAAGATATGGACAGATCACATAACACAACTATTGAATCTGTGTAGATTTGGTGTGCTGGACAGATCAAATCAGAAATGCCATCAGATGGCCGAATTAGTCTTTTTTTATTCATATGAAATGTATCCCAATGAGTTTTTGACCATACCACCAAATATCATCCTAATTGGATGCACGTTCTAGTAGGAGTGTGCAGATTAATCCACTGGTGTGCTTGGATCCTGCGAAGTTTGGCCCATTTTTCTTGGACATCATCATGGGCCCTCCAAATAACCTTCACCTTCAATGAAATTTTCAAGACCAGTAACAATGGAATTTTTAATATAGATAAACACAAAATAGATTATTAAAACATGGAAATTCAATTTGTTATTATTTTTGGAATTTACAATACAAATTTAGTTTAATACAATGGTGTAAGGGTGAAAATGACATAGTGAATCGTGGTACGATCACATAACTCAAGTGATCTTAGAGGTTAGTAATGGTCATGAAATTCTCACAATAAGATTCATGCCTTGGTAGAGAATACTTTTGAATATATTCCTATCACTATATTTCAGAGGGCCTCTATAGGCATGGGTCCTCAAATAAATGTATCCAGCTCAAAGGTCTTACTATATGGTATAAGCCTCAACCATACTAACCCCATGGGCCTCCTATTTGGTATAATCCCTAACCATGTTTTCACCATCTCAAAGGGACATATCCTCTGTTAGACATGATCTTGAGGTCATCCATATGCTTGGGTCCTCAAAACCATGCATCCATCTCAAAGTTACACTTCCCCTATGAGAAAAAAACCTCCTAAGGGCCTCCATAGTCATATATCCTCAAAATAGAACTATGTGGGCTTTGATTCACATCCAAATGGGATATGTTGGAAGACTCTTTGGGGTTCAAACCCAACACCCCAGATTCACCCTAATTTTATTTGGGCCACATTCCCAGTAGGTTCATATCCAATCTAGGAGGTTACATTCCCTCCAGGTTCCTTGGGATGCTTCGGCATAAATCCCACACCAAACATTGATTAGTCATCTTTAACCTATACATCCTTATAGCACGATGTTAATGTCGCACCCGGATTTTTGTTTTCATTATTTGTCCTAGTTTGTTTTTAGATCTTGGTTTTACTCTCGAGTTATGGGTGTGATGGGTTTGAATTTTGAGGTATTTAATTTTTTATTTTTATTCTAGTGCTTTTACATGAGTTTTACTCCTTGAGTTTTGATGAAAATTTGAGTTTTTGGGTTAACAGCAGGTGGTGTACAGTTGGCACATGGTTTGACAAATCGTGTGCCTTGCCCAGAAACCATCCAGCCAAAGTGAAATTTTGGGAAATGTATAACCACATAGTTATCATATGGTTTATAAACCATGTGGGATATTTCTATTAGGTATTAAGGGGTTCACGGTTTCCACATGGTTTGGAAAACTGTTCGGGAAAACCGTGCGACTTTTCCAGGTCATTAATGATTGGAAAATTCTACTTGTTTCCTCTTGGGATTTAACCCTAAACTCTTATTATCTTCCCCACTAGGGATTTTCATCCATTTAATCCTCAACCAATATTTCCTAGTCTTCTTATTCATAAATATTTGGGTAGTTTTGACCCCGATTCTTGAAGGATTCATCAATTAATTAGTTCCTCTCTTGATTTTTCCCTCTTTCTAGGGTTTCTTCCCTCTCTTTCTTGGGTTCTCGTTTTACAGTAGCATGTTTGACCTAGGAAGGGTTTGATCTTGTGTTTTTGAGTGAGAAATTTATTTTTTTTTTTGCTTAATCTTTATTTTTTAGGGTCTTGTGGTGGTGAGGTTGTGGTTTCGCACTAATTTATGGAAGTTTCCAAGCTTGAGGTAGGTAGTTCCATGCCCTAACATTTTTAGATGCTTTTGATATACTTGTTTGAATTTATATATGTGTTCCATGAATTACTTGTGTGGTGAAAAATATGTTTTGGAAAGGTATTGACATGAATATATGATAAAACTGGTATTTTTGAAGGAAGATGATTATTATTTTTATGTTCTTGATTATGGTGCTTCTTGGGAGTGTTTTTATGATTATGAAAAAGGTGAAAAGTGTGTTTTCAAAGGATAATGAATTATTTTGGCATGTTGGATTTTGTTTTACACCTTTAAATGTGATTTTTTAATTATCTAAATGACGTGTAGCATGTTGTAAAACTGAAATTAGTTTAGGTGTGGATTTGAAAGTGGCTTGGCCCATGGATATGAATGGATTGATTGTGTGATTTTATTATGATGTTTACAAATGGGTTTTTAAGAATTATAAAAGTGGTATAAAAAAAAAATTCAAATGGTTTTGGTGTGTGTAAAATGGAAAGTGGTTTTTTTATAGAAAATATTAATTTCTATGTGATGGTTTGTAAAAGAATTGATTTCCTTATATGCTTGTAATGCTTGGAATTTATTTTTAAATTTTTTGATTTTTGGGATATGTGAAATGGTATTAAGAAAAAATGGAATCCATGGTATCTAGGTGGGAAAACTAGAACTATTATTCTAGTGATTCGGAAGTGAAAATCCCAGATTATTTTAGTTGATTGATGCTAGTGGACTTGGAAGTGGAAAAGCCTAGATTCAATGATCATGATTGAAAATTACAACACTAACTAAAAATGTGACATGATAGGAGACCACTAGGCCCATGTTATGTTTCCTCCTAGTGGTTCGTTCATGATAAATCTATTGGTTATGGTTTATATACCACATTTCATTGAGGTATGATGTTCTTAGTGACTCAATTGTGCTAGCTACCCTTAGGGATTTACCCATGGTGATCAGTTATAACATGAAACTTATGTGATGTGGTTCCATTCATCAGTATATAGTGGATGTTGTGAATATTCCATTTTTTAAGAAAGTTTGTTGAAAAATGGTTTCTTTGAAAGTGTTTCCTTATGAATAGTTATCCTGAAAATGCTTTCCTAAAAATGCTTCAAAGAATTTTATATAAATGTTCGTGTTAATTTTTTTACCAATGTTGTAGCATGAAATAATTTATTTTGGGTGGAATCCTATCAGTCTTTGGATCACACCCCGTATACACCTTTGGGTGTATATAGACTATGTTATGAATGACCAGGTAAAGGAATGATATGTCGCGGTGGTTCTGGTTGCTAGAGTTCCTCTGTTTCTTGTAGGTGGTGTTGGGGGTGGCATGAGGGTAATGACTCTCTTTTCACATGGAGGTTTTTGGATATTTTTGTTTTTATCTTTCCATTTTAGTGTTTTTGGTTTTTTTTTAAATTGTAAAACCTTGAATCTGAAAATTATTGTTCCTTATTTGGATTTTTTTATTTATTATTGTGATTTTTTTTCTTTTGGTTATTAATGATTATAAAAATAGGTGACATCATTCACAAAGCATACTTTTGATACCCAGGAACTATTTTCCATCCCATGGGTATCGATAATTTCCTTTGATCTATGCCACATACCAGGTTCGTTGTTGGGTTGGATGGAACCCCGACTTGGTTCATGACAAAATGGTATTAGATAAGGTCATGATCTTTTGGGTCACGTTATTTTGGGAAGAGTCTGGATAGACCAGAGCTAGGAATGTTGGGTCTTGATATTCTGGTTGTGAGTAGGGTTCTTAGCCAGCACACCTCGTTACGGAACTCAAGTTTCCATGTGAATTCAGGTTTTATTTGGGTCATTTGGTTCTTGTGGTTTATTGATGTTTGGGATATGAGAAGGGAGTTGGGATAGTGATATTTGTGAGCTCGCGGGCCTAGAAATCCATGTGGAGATAAAGAAATGGTCCTAGAAGACTCTCTGTGATGGTGACGTGATTGGAATATGGCCACCAATCATATATCCAAGCTACCCATCAAAACTAGTTTCCCCTTGTGAGATGTTTTGGGTCTTTCTTAATTCTAAAAAAAATTTGAGAACCCTTGTTGTGGAAATTGTGAAAACTGAATTTAAAGTGGTAATGGTTTGATTTTAGGAATATGGAAATAGAGTTTTCATAAATCATTTTTAAGAAATATTTGGAAAGTGTATTTTTATGAAATGGTCTTTGTGTAAAACTAGAATTATTTTAATGAGATTGGATTTATATGATAGAAATTTGGGGTTTATTGAATTTTTTTTTAGAAAAAAGAATTTTTTTTGAAATTTTTTTTGGGAACTTGTTTTAAATAAGAACATATGAGTTTTTAATAAAATGATTATTGATGAAATGGTATTTTTTAAGCTTTCAAAAATGTTTTAAATGGAATGAATTGGATTTATAAATAGAATCCATAGGAACTTATCTTAAGGAGGATAAATTTATTTGATGTGAAAATTTTGAAAATTGGTTTTATTTTAGAGGTTAGTATTTTCCAAAAAAAATTGAAATCCAAAATAGGTTTTGATTTTGTGGTTAGTGGTTTTTAAAAATAGGTTTTGTGAATTTTGAAATGAAAATTAGATTGATATGTTGAAGACGTGGGTTGAATGTTTTGTTCTGTAAAGTGTAAAAGTTTTTTTTTAACCTTTGGTATTCCCATGTCTAAGAACATGCATGGATATGTGTGTAAATTTGGATGGTTAATGGAAATAGTAGATGAGTTCCTGGATTGACATGTGGTGGTGGGTTCCCAGTTTTTCATGGGAATATGCATGTGTGGGGATCCATGTAATGCCATTGGTGAGTGTGAAACCTACCAAACTTGTTCTCTTTTAAAACTTTATTTTGAGAGAAGATGTGATTTTTTTTATAACTAGTAGTTGTGTGGTGTGTCTCCTTGTGATTTCATAATGTTTCTTGCGAGGTGTTTTGAGTTTGAGGAATCCTTTCTATTTGAATGGTGTTCCAGGTTTGTGTTCTTTTTGATGGTTTGGTTTTGAAGTAATGGTTAGTGGTTTCTCTTGAAAAAAACGTTTTGGGAAGCCTTTTAGTTGGTTCATTTATTATGTTCAGCATTTTTCTATGGTAGTTTTTGGCCAATGGATTATTTTGGTTGAGTTCACGGTTTTATTGTTGGCTAGTGTATTCCCCCACAATATTTGATGGATATTTGAAGTGTGTCGATGGGTGGTTCACCATTGTTAGACCCTCCAGTTGATAAACCCAAAGACCTTCTTCTTGAGTTTAAAAATTTCAATCCTCCTCTATTTCATAGTCAAGAAGGTCCTCTTAAAGCAGAAGAGTGGATAAAAAAATTGAAAGAGTGTTTAGTTTCCTTGAGTTGTATGGGCCATTAAAGGTGAATTTTTCCACTTTTATGCTTGAAGGTCCGGTCTAGAAGTGGTGAAGGGAATTCTGGTAAGGAGAATGGAAAGCGGTATGAAGCTGTTGGTGCTAGCCAAAGTGTTAAAAGGCCCTTGTATCTTTCATCAACTTCCTATAATCACGGGAGTAGGGTGTTTTTTGGGATCATCTTGAAATTCCATCTTATGTGTGCTTATTTTTTCATAATGGTTGTGTTTGGGGGTGTTTTGTGGTATTCCCCTATTGGATCTAAATGTAAGGTTTGGATTATAAATCCTTTTAGAACTTCTATTTAAATTAAAGTGTGTTTTCCTTTCAAAAATTGTGAATTTATCTGTTTTAAATGGAGGTGTCTCCCATTCATTCTTTATTCTTTTTGTTTCTTATTAGGATTAAATAGGATGATACATATGTGTCCCCTAAATACTTGTCTTAGTGAATTGCCTTGTTGAGGTGAAGTAAACTCCATGGTTTGTTGTTTTCTATTGGTTCTTCCTGGATTGCAGTGTGGCTGCTTGTGGATCCAAGATAAGGAGTTCTGATTGGGGGTCATCAGCCTTTAACTATGATGCAAGAGATGCTTCAAACATTAGGATTCCATCCATAGGCCCCGGAGTGAAGATCATGCATATTCATAAATCCTCAGAGTATGGGGATCCTTGGTCTGGATTTTTTCTTTGGTTCTAGAATGGGGACAGTTTAAGTTCCCTATAGTAGTTTCTTCATCATGGAAAGTTCCCCTTGGCAGAAAGGGAATTGTGACCTCGTTTATTTTTTTTGAATCTTATTGTCTGAGGATTCTTCATTGGTCATAAAGATGAATGGTAGTCTCATTTTATTGAGATTCCAGTGGTTGAGATTTCTGGATATTAACCCCTATTTTTTTGTCCTTGTGCAGTAGGTCTTCATGAATTGGTTTCAATTATAGACCATATCTTGGGTGGTTGTTTTCCCCGTTAAGTTTTTCTACTCAGGTAAGGGTTCATAGGCCTATATTTTTTGGTATGTGTAGGAAGTTCATAAGTTGTCCCATGTTAGGTTTCCCATGTTAGTCCATGTTGGTTGGTTAATATGGTTGGTTCTGATGGTGGGGAGACCCACCATGAGTCTCTCTGAAATTTCTTCTAAAGTAAGTTAGTTCTAGTTCATTTCTAATGGTGGGTATCTTGTTCGGGCCTCCCTATGTTCATAATATGGTTTAGTTTCTGGTGTTTTATTAGTAGTGGTAGTCTCATTTGGATCCATATAATCTTGATTTCCTCCCTTTAGTAAATGTTGGGGGTTTTAGAGTATGCACAATGGTCTTGTTTGAATAAAAAATTTCAAAATTTGTGTTTTGAATTTTCTGACGCACCTCTAAAAGTGGTTTGGGTTCATTTGTTTGTTTCAAGTAAGAGATGTGGGTTTCATTTGGTACTATATAAAGTGTTATTGGATTCATGTGTTAGATTATGTGTTATGGTAATTCCTTTTATTTTGATTGATCAACTGGAGGTGTTGTGGCTTCCTAGGGGAAGAAGGTGTGTGATGGGGGGTCCATTATGGCCTCCCGAGTTAAATCTTATGAACCTCTATTTCAGTTCGGGGTGTTCTTTATTTCTTCTAATTTTGATGTTTTTAAGGTATTTTCTTGAGATTTGGAGGATTATTGGTTTTTTTATCAAATATTGGGATGGATTTCTGAGGATGGAAAGATTCATGGTGGGGAGAATTGGCACACCTTGGTTTTTTTTTCTTCATTTGTCTCAGTTCTCTTTTGAATTTTAGTTTTTCTGTTGAGTTCCAAGTGTGATGGGTTTCAATTTTGAGGTATTTCCTTTATTTATTTTCAGTCTAGTGATTATCAAGTAGTTTTCACCCTTGATTTTTGATGAAAAATTGAGTTTTTGGGTTAACAGTAGGTGCTGCGTGGTTGGCGAATGGTTTAGAAAACCATGTGCCTTGCCTTGTAAATCGTACAAGAAAAGTGACATTTTAGATAGTGGATAACCACAGGGTTTGTAAACCATATGAGCTAATAGTGTGGCATGTTCCTCTTAGTCAATAAGGGGTTCATGGTTGTCGTGTGGTTTGTAAAACCATGTGGGAAAACCGTGCAACTTTTCCAGGTTATTAAAAATTGGAAAATTACACTTTTGTCCTCTCAAGATTTACCCCTAAACCCCTTATATCTACCCCACTCAGGATTTTTATCCATGGGATCCTCCTCCAAGATTTCCTAGTCTCCTTAGGCATCGATATTTGGGTATTGTTTACCCTGATTCTTCAAGGATTCATCAAGTAAATGGTTTCTCTCTTGGTTTTTCCCTCTTTATAGGGTTTCTTCCCCCTCTTTATTGGGTTATCATTTTCTAGTAAGATTTTTGAACTAGGAAGGGTTTGATCTTGTGTTGTTGAGTGATATATTGATGTTTGTTACTTAATATTTCCTTGTTAGGGTCTTGTGGTGGTGCGGTTGTGGTTTCACGCCAATTTCTGAAAGTTTCCAAGCTCGAGGTAGGTGGTTCATGATCTAACATTTTTAAATTATTTTGATATTCTTGTTTGGACTTATAAATTTGTTCTGTGAATTTATTTTTTGGTGCAAAATATGTTTTTTAAATTCCTTGAAATTTATATGTGATGGAAATTATATTTTTGAAAGTGGATGGTTATTATTTTTATTTGCTTCATTGTGGTGCTTCTTAAGAGTGTTTTTATGATTATAAAAAAGGTGCATAGTGGGTTTTAAAAGGAGAATTAATTGTTTTGGAATGTTTTTTTTTAACCTTTAAATGTGATTTTTGAATTATGTAAATGATGTGTAGATTTTTGGGAAAAAAATTGGTTTAGTCTTGGATTTGAAAGGGTCTTGACTCATGGAAATGATTGGATTGATTGTGTGATTTTATCATGATGTTTCAAAATGGGATTTTAAGAATTGGGAAAGTGGTGGAAAATGTTTTTTCAAATGGTTTTGGTGTGTGTAAAATGGAAAGTGGTTTGTTTATGGAAAATGTTGGTTTCTATATGATGGTTTGTGAAAGAGTTGATTTCCATATATTCTTGTAATTCTTGGAATTAATTTGTGAATGTGGTTATTTGTGGGATATGTGTAATGGTATTGAGCACAAATGGAATCCCAGGTATCTAGGTGGGAAAACTAGAACTAGTACGCTAGTGATTCAGAAGTGGAAATCATGGATTCTTCTATTGGATTGATGCTAGTTGACTTGGAAGTGTAAAAGCTCAGATTCACTCATCATGATTGAAAATTACAACACTAACTAAACATGTGACATGATCAGAGACCACTAGGCCCACGGGATGTTACCTCCTAGTGTCTTGTGCATGAGAAAGCTATTGGTTATGGTTTCTATACCATCATTCACCGAGGTAATAGGTTCTTAGTGACTCACTTGTGCTAGAAACCCTTAGGGATTTACCCATGGTTCTCTCTTGTAACATGAAACTTATATGATGTGGTTCCATATACCAGCATATGGTGGATGTTGTGAATATTTCATTTTTGAAGCAAGTTTGTTAAAAAATAGTTTTCTTTGAAAGTGTTTCCTTGTGAATAGTTATTCTGAAAATGTTTTCCTAAAAATAATTAAAAGGATTTTATATAAATGTGTATATTAATTTGTCTTCTAATGTTGTAGTATAGAATCATATCTTTTGGGTGGAATCCTACTGGGATTTAGATCACACCCTGCATACACATTTGGTTGTATGTTGAATTTTTTATAAATGACCCGGGTAAAGGAAAGATGGGTCACAGTGGTTTTGGTTTCTAGAGTTCCATTGTTTCATGAAATTGGTGTTGTAGGTGGAATAAAAGTGATTTATCTCTTGTTTCATGGAGGTTTTTAGAGAGTTTAGTTATTATATTTCCATTTTAGTGTGCTTGGTTTTGGTTAAAATTGTAAAACCTTGAACTTGAAAATTATTGTGTCTTATTTGGATTTTTTTTATTTTTTATTTTGATGTTTATTTTTGTTGGTTATTAATTATTATAAAAATTGGTGAAATCATTCTCAAATCATACTTTTGATACCTAGGAAAAGGTTTTTAGCCCACGGGGATTGGGAATTCCCTTCAGGCCATGCCATAGACTGGGTCGGGTGTCAGATTCGATGGTACCCTAGCTTGGTTCATAGTAGTTAAACTAAACAGTTTGGTCCTTGTCACATGACCTTAAAAGGTATGATGTTCTCTATTAATTGGAACTGAACTATGTGGGTTATGATTCTTTTCACAAAGATACGTAGGAAGCCCATCTCATGGGCCTGATCCAGAAATCAAAACAACTCATGTCTCCCTATATGATGATAAATTTCAAAGTGCCCCACTACATGGCTTAAAACCAACATCATGATAATAAATGACCAAATAATATCTAACCCGTATAAAAAAGGATACCATCGATGGAGAAATTTGGATAAATATAGATTTACCAGTCGATGAAGAACTTTAGATACATACATATGATTCTAAATTTTGTGCATGATAATAATTTATTGATAACCCAAGTGTGACCCATGTTATACTTGGGATATAATAAATGATTCATGAACATGTATTAAATATTTAGGAGTGTCTCGGAGTATGAAATAATTCCACCCAAAAGGGAGCGATGAATTCAGACACCCATCCTATTGACCAATGAAAGTCCCAAAGTGTCATTAGATCCATTTCCCAATGATTACCTACCTTTATAAAGCAGGTTTTTGAAACATTACAAATAAGGGAACCATTGGGTGTTTCTAGTTTCACAAATAAGACCCATTAGAAACCACTTGGGAAGGATGTGGGCATATGTTTCTGACATTATGGTTGTGCCACCACCACTATAAAATTTCATTCAAATCCCATGTGGTATTTGGTAACCAAATAAAAAAGGCAAACCCAATGTGAGAGAGTGTGAAAACACTTTCAACCCCCCATAATCAATTATATGGGACACCATGACTTTCATTGGAAAAAAATTCCCTATTATTTTTATGGTTTAATTTCTAAGTGGAGATTTAGATTACTTAAAATCCTATAGATAGAGTGAATATATGTGATATTTACCATAACTCTAATAAAATGATCTTGAGTTATGAGTGAATTTTTTTCAGGTGAGGAAGATCATAAATTGAATGGGTATTTATGAAAATTTGAAAAACTTGTGTGAAATAGAATAAATATATTTAATTTAATTATATATGATACATAATTAGAATAAATTGAAATTGAATAATTATTTTACTTTTTGAAATTATTAGTTATATATTTATGTTTATAAGTATAATTGATCAAAAATTATCCTTATTAGTGTATGGACTCTTTTAGATTTGATGTTGAGATTCTCCTTGAGGGAAAGCAGATGGCTAAGTGTAGGGGAGTTTGATATACCTGAATTGTGCATATTATTTTGGTGTGTTTTATTGAGTAAAAAGACTATTTTTACCAGATATATAATATTAAATGGTTTAAATGATTAATTTTAGTGTTTATTAGTAATTTTTAGGATTTCATAGTTGAATACACACTTTAGAGAAGTTTTGGAGTAAAGTGAGTAAATAAAAACTTGTAATTAATAAGCACACATCATGTACATTTGAAAGAGGCATGAATTGACTGGTTGGAGTACACACCCAGGTTCTATACTCGATTTCACACACTATGTATACCATTAAGCATGTCGTGTATGCCCAATCTTAAAATTATTGGTGGAAAATTCTCTACTGCACACCATACACATCAGTGCCACACATCAGGCACTTCTCCCCTACTGAATGATGGAACATGATAATTCAATGGGCGACATAGTTTTCCACCTATCGGCATATAAATTAGGGGAAATAGAGATTTTAACTAATTTAATGTCATATACTTTCAATACACACTATATAATTTATTTTTCTATAAATTTATAGGTAGGACTTTGAATTAAGGGTTGTGTATTCCAAGGGGGAAGTGTTGCCACTATGACAACTTCATCCTCCCTTGAAGCCAGTAGATATTTTCCTTTCATTTCCATTCATTTTTCTTTATTTTAACTCTTTTTTCCCTTGTTTACATCCTCTATCCATGGTTAGTATTGAGTTTCCCATAGATTCTTATACCCTTACCATGGTCTAGAAAGAGTAAGTGTTCCGTGTTGGGGTTGTATGAGATTTTAGGTCTCTTTTAATTCAAATTATAGTGTGTTTTAAATTATTATGATTTCTATTTTATAATTTCTTTACCGATTAAATTCCTTTATTAATCAGTTGTGTTATTTCATACCAAGAACACAAATGGGGATAAGTAAAGAAATTACAATAGGATGTCCCATGGACATTAGGGGAGTCTATTTCCATTTTTTTTGGGGGGGGGTTCAAAAATATGTTTTTTTTAATTTAATCACTTGTCTAAGGTATTATGACTTAAAAAATTATACCACACTTTATTGGTCCAAGAATAAATGATACAAATTCAATCCCCATGGTAAATTAATTTTATCAATAATCTAATACACTAAAAAAATGTTTTTAATAATTAACCCTAGCTGAAATTGCAATCCTAGAACATTTTACTCTATATTTAATTATCCTTAGTCATTTATTCTTATTTCTTTTCATTTGGTCTTCATTTTTGTTATTTTATATTTTATTTTACCTCACTATTTTGTCACCTGGATAACTAGACAAAACTAACTGAGTTGAAACTACATCCTCTATGCTTGTTCCATATGGATTGAAGTTGATACTTTTCTTCTATAATAGAGTATGGGGAAACAATTTTTTCATTCCTTATAGTGGGATAAGTCACCAATCCATCTTAGAACTAATATTAAAGTGATTGTGAACTCCTCACAATCTCTAATGGTTCATCAATTCTAGTCACATACCTCACCAACGGAGACCCTAGAGAAGGTTAAAGATTCCATCAAAATCCAACAACATTTTTTTTAAATATATCCGCATTTAAATATCATAAATCCATGTATAAAAAATTAATAGTAGATAACTAAAACTCATACCACATTGAAACAAGTGGTATGAATGAAATTGAGTGTCAATTCTAACTTATTGCCTCCCATGTCACCCCACATGTGATAGGATAAGCACCATCCTCTCAACATGTGTGTCACCCCGCACACTTAATGATTGACTTGTGCTCTCTTATGTGTTTTATAACTCCCTTTTACTCCATTCCTTGATCAGGTCTTGGCAGGGATGAACCATAATCTTGGCCTAGTCTAGTATTGGGATGTTAGGATGACATAGCTAAGACTTGGGGAATATTTTTTAGTTGACTCCACAAAGGAAAATAGTTGGTAAAATAAATGCAAGATATGACCATATTCCAAGGTACTCAACACCATAGCCTTCTCCTCAATCATAAAAGACTTTATAATATATTTTCAAATGAAGAATCAATATCATCCTTTTATAATTCTTCTCATAATATTTTACTTAGTCAATTAAAAAAATCATCTTTAACTCTTCTTTTCATCTTAACTTATTCACTATATATAGACAATGTCATTTCTCTGAATACCATGAGAACATGTCTTAAGAATTATGACCCCAGTTCTATAATCATCATAAGTGAATAGAGTATTGTATTATCAATCATAACATGCAATTAATCTATAACGATACTCCAAGAATTATCACACTACTATACTTTTCTTGAAATATTTTTCCTAAAATGTTTTCAACTTCTTCCATAATTTATCTTTCCATGAAAATCAATAATCATGAAGAAATAAATCTATAGTTTTCCCAACCTAGTGCTCCCTCATGTGATAAATTCAGGCTAGCTACGTGACCTCAAGCATGCCTCCAAGTATGTCAGAGGCTACTGACTCTCATCGAGGGTATAAGAAATATAGTGGGGAGACTATATTCTCTGGAAAAAAGTTTCAATAACAAATAAAATAATATATAAATAATAAAACATGAAACGACAGTAAGATAATGGACAAAACAAAACAATCCAATAATAGTAGAAACAATGTAATGAAAAGATGAATGTAACTAAATGACATGTTGAAAGTCATGAAAATAAAAGGCTAAAAATAATATATAAAGACTTCAAAAGCCCTAATCCTGATCCCCATGTCGGTCCCATTTATGAAATCCAACCCACCTAGAAAGAAATCAACCAATATTAGGGCCCTTTCCCTTGTCTATACCAATATACATGAAATCTATATAAGTACTAAAACGTAGACCGAAAAGGTTTTGATTACAACTCATTAGGCCACCATGAATTGTGTCTAAAAAATATAGTATGATCATATAGCGCATGTAATAAATAAATAAATAGGGGTATTAATTTAATAAATTAATACTTCTCATATGATAAACCCATTGACCCTCGAGTTCCAGGATGGTATTTAGGGCCAGCCAAAATTGCTTTGTCATGTTGTCAGATAAGTATGGGCATTTCACAAAACCATGCTGATCAAATCCGTAACCCTTCTAGGGTTAAAGCCACAAATAATCATAGGATCTATTTATATAATCATTCCATCATAACCGAGAACAATCCCTTTATATAATCATTTCATCATAACCAGGTGTAATCCCTTTATATAATCATTTAAGAATAACTAAAAGTCGTAACAAGAAAATAGGTCAATCCAATATAACACATGAGAACACATCAAGAATATCAAATATTTCATCATGATCCAAAAATGATCAAATCAAAAAAAAATACATTTTTTGATCCATTTACATTTCACATAGTCAGGTTTCTAATTACTATAATAATTTCTACAATTATTTTCCATTTATTTATTTACAATAAAAGTTGTTAGCATTACAATATAGCCCCAACTCATCAAGTTAACATGCCATTATATTTACACTTCAATCAATCGATTCCATGAGATCCTATCTCAAGAAATCACTAAAATCAACATGTTATTCCAAAATTCACATTACCAAGTCTGTTAATTCACTATCATTCTAAGGGTAGGATCACCTCTTAGGTGGTGGTAAGTCAATTCTTAATTTCAATAGACCTGATGGGATCCATGGGAGGTCTAAGTAATTTGATTATCGAAAACCATGATTTCATTCAATTAGATAAGTCTCGTGCATGACATACCAATGTTATCTTAATTAATGATCATACTAGAAAGATTAAAAATGGACTTTTAGTGAGTTTTTCTAGACCACCTACCTCAAAAGAAAAGAATAAATAGGCAACCCTTAATGTTTGTGGTATAGCATAGTTCCTTCTTCCATTTAATGGAACCAAGAAACTTCAATATCACACCCCATAACACCAATACCTAAAGGATCATGCTTTTTTATTGAAGATAAAAGTCTCTGACATCATTTGTGGAAGGTTTGGATCACCATAGATTGATCCCTAGAAGTTAGGGGTTAAATACTATTTAAAGTGGCTTCAAAATCCTTTAAAAATATATCTAGGGAACCTAGGGTTCAAATTAAAGAGAGGAGATAAAAAGTGTTTAGAGGGTTCGAGTTATTATAGACAACTTGTAAAATAGATGACCACAATGAAACCTACTAAACCAAGTTGTAGAATAGGATTACACGATTAGGAATACGACATTGTGAAAGGGACCATGTCGCAACCTATCCAGTCAAACAATGTCCAAGGATTAGAGTTTCTTCCATGATGTAGATCCTATATTCCTGGGTAGTGGCTACGACATAGCCCAAAACACCACATTGCAGAGCCTATAAACCCTAAAAGATAGCTATTCTATATCCAAGATCTACACCGCAGGGGTGTTAAATTTGAAAAAATGAGCCAAATTCCTCCCCGAGTCCCTTGATATGCATATACCTTCTCTATGCCACAACACTCAACTACTATGGTGAGGGCTATGTTAAATCATGACACCACATTGTAGTTA
This sequence comes from Viscum album, assembly GCA_963277665.1. Classification (NCBI taxonomy): domain Eukaryota; kingdom Viridiplantae; phylum Streptophyta; class Magnoliopsida; order Santalales; family Viscaceae; genus Viscum; species Viscum album. The sequence goes on from OY728166.1 coordinate 793,208,829, forward strand.
TTCCTCAAAAAGAAGTGGCTCCAAACTTCCTCCCTCAAGCTCCCTTCACTACAGCCTAAGCTTCCACACTATAGTGACAATGATTTTGGTGTAGCCCATGGCTCCATGGTGTAGAATCATTTATAGTAGTTTTTTCATCTCTACTTTCTTTCCTCCTCCTAGAACAACCCAACCAAAATAAGGCTTGAAAACTAAGGTTTGAATAAAAAATGATCTCAAATAGTTTTATCAAAACTTTAAAGAGGGATGTACCTATAAAAAGAAGATATATTACAACCTCCCCACCATATAACATCTCATATCCAATCTATTCCCCTAAGCATCATAGTGGGTATCGGCAAATAGCTATGTCTACTATGTCCACATATCTGAATCCCTCTCTCAGGTATCCTCTTGTACACACCTATGTTTCTAAAACACCCACACTAGAGATATGGTCTTCCACTAAATATTATTCTCACTATAGTCTATGATACAGATCATATGCTCCTCAAAGGATATATCAATATTCAGCTCAACGCCATCAACTTATATCATGTGAGAAGGGTCAGGATGATATCTCTAGAGCTGTGGCACATGAAACACATCGTGTAGGGAACTATAGAACTATGGAAGGGCTAAATAGTATGCCACATGACCAACCCTTTCCACTATCTCAAATGGCCCAACAAACCTGGGCGCTAGCTTCCCTTTCTTCATAATATAGTGTTTCCCCGTCCTAAAAGACACCTGAAGGAAAACACGATGACTATCCTCAAACTCTAGTGGTCATATCTTATGGTCAATGTAGGATTTATACCATATCTATATGGTCAAAAAAATGCCTTCTGATCAACTAAACCCACTCAGAATTTTCTCTCATGAGACTAGGTCCCACAAACACTAACTCACCTGCCTCTAACCAGCAAAAAGGCGAGCAGAGTGACCTTCCATAAAAAGCTTCAAAAGGATCCATTTATATCGATTCTTGAAATCTATTATTATAAAAAAATTCTACAAATTCCCAATACTTCTCCCAAGAACCACCGAAGTCCAAACATAGGCTCATAACATATTCTCTAGAATCTGAATTGTTTGTTCAAATTGGCCATTAGTCTGAGGATTATAGGATGTACTCAGAAGAACATGTGGTCCCATATCCTTTTGTAGACCCTTCCAGAACTGAGATGTGAAATGAGTATCTCAATATAAAATGATACTACTTGGAATACCATACAACCTAACTATCCCCCACAAGTAGATACTACCGAAAAAATCAACATTGGAGGTATCCTTGATGGAAGATAAGTGAGTTACCTTCATTATTCAATCCATAATCACCCATACCACATCATTATTGTGAGGTGTACTAGATAATCCTATCATGAAAACTATGGTGACATCATCCCACTTCCATTATGGAATGGATAGAGGTTTCAACAACCTAGAAGGCCTCTAATGCTCAGCCTTCACCTGTTGACAACAGAAACATCTCATAATGAATCTTGTTGTCTCCTTGTTCATCCATGGCCACCAATTATGTCTATTGAGGTCATGATACAGCTTTTTCAGACCTATATGTACCACCCATCTAGAATCATGAATCTCCATTATAATCTCCTTATATAATCCCATAGGAACCCATACATGACCATGGATAAGAAGAACATTTCCACTGCCAAGGGACCATCCTGTTGGTGGATCCCCTAAAGAGCCCACTTTGTGTATGATTTGTATTTCTTATCAATGGTTTTCAATGGATATTATTTATTTTCAATGTTGGTCAATTAAATAGTAATATTTCATTGATGTTTATATGGTTATGAAATTATAAATAAGTTTTTGGAAGATTAAGAGAAGTATATGAGGTATCCAAGCTTGATATCAATGTAAATATAGCTTGGATGAGTAGATATTGAAGATAGGTCTCAAGTATTATTGTCTAAAGGAAATTACATTTATATACTTTGAGTTTCCAACTATGAAAATTGGTGAACTAATCTTCATGTCAAATACATGTGTCAATGGTGGCACATTGTTTATAACAGTGAAGAAGATGATAAGAAAGATGATTTTTTTGAAGATTTGTTTGGAATGGATATTCCAAAATGTGAATGAAAAATACTATTTTGAATAATTGAGAAGAATAATCCCATTAAATAAAACGTTTATTGCAATAGGAATGGTTTAGGAGAATTGATAAAGTTTTCCTTTGTTTTTATATTATAGACATTTTCACTTAGATTAATCTAAGTGTTAATAAAAAAATCGAGCCAACCAATACAAGCCCAAAGGGTCAACTGATCAACCATATATGGGAATCTAGGTCAACCACATGGTAGGTTTGTCCCATACAAGCATGAAAGGTGGAAGAGGAGCATATTGGTATTCATATTTCCCACATGAAGTGGGTGGGAATGTGTATAAACCCCATAGAGCACACACCTGAAGGTGCGCATAGGTTGGGCCATAGCCCATAGTGTCGAAGCTCGAAGTGTGTACTATGTATCTGGGTAATGACCCTGGTGATGGATCAAGAGGTTTATGGAATAATCCGACATAAAATCATCACCCAAAATTGGCATCATTCAATGTGGGAAACAAAACTCGATGTACTTTCATTTATTTAAAAAATATATGAATAGAATGTGTGTTTTTTATCGATTAAATTAGATCCATCCAATCATTTTGTTCAATCATATTCAACCTCTACATCCTTCGACATTATTATTCGGTAGAGATCATCTTCAGAATCCAAACTAAGCTCAACGGGATTGATCTCTCATCATTTTGAGACATCTAGAACCAACCTAGATTAACATGCAGTAATGTTTTAATGAGTTTTCAACTGTTTTCTCGAAGAAGTCGACAATACTGAATGAAAATAAAGTTATAGGAGTCATTTTGAGTAGTATATTTTCATATATTAACTTCAATATTTCTATAAAATGATTATTATGTGATCCTCATCACATTAATGTGAGTATATCACTATAAAGTATAATTTGAGATCACAAAGAAAATATGTCATAATATTCAGCATATACATTTGAAGAATTCAAAGATAATATGTTTGGATATTTAAATGAGTCTTAGACATGGGTTATTTTACATATATAATAATTGTTTTATAATAGAGTTAAGTTGATGACCCCTTATTTATAAAATGAGAGAACCCTTGACCGAGAAGAACTGTTGCAGCTTGCGTATTCTTTTAAGAGCTTTTATTTTTAGAAAAAGATAAAATCTATGAATTAAAATTATGTAAAGAGGAAGTATAGTTCTGTGAGACTCCTTTGCATCATGAATTGGGGTGTTCCATGTATCTTTTGTATGAATTAAGAAGTAATATTCATATCCTATGTGAAGAATAGCTATGGACACACAACTGGTGTTTATACACCCTCATCATGGTTCATGAAGACAAATAAATTTGTGAACCAGTGTTCAAGTTGTTCACTCTCACTGTGTTATGTGAAGATAAAACCATACATGTACTTGGTTGATACACAATGGATAGTGAGAAGAATCGCACATTGTGGTTTTGTGCAAAGGAAGAAGAAGTGTGAAGCATAATGTTGCACGATTGTGCATAAACTGTGTGAATAGAATTTTCACAATACACAGTGAGCACTTATAATCAGATGAAGAAGAATAAATATATGATATAACAGTACTACACACAATATTTTTTTCATAGTTACACTTGTGAAAGAATAAAATAAGAAGGTGGAAACCGTGTATAAGAACCTTATATGAAGAATGAAGGCAATGGACTCACCTATATGAACTTAAGAGAAGGTCCTATGCATGAATTAAATAACACAACTCATTTATTGAAAAGGTATGATATAACATCATAGTGTGTGTGAAAATGATATTGATAGGAATGGGAGATTAAAATAAATGTGTTCCATGTATATGTGAAGGAAATAACTGAAATAAAAAAAACATATTGTCTAAGTGATGAAAAAAGGAATTGGACCCATGTGCTAACAAGAATATAGTGCATTCGTGAATTGAGCATTAAATGCAACATATATGTACCATTTTAATGAAATATCAATCATTCATGTGCTAGGGTTTCATGAGAATTTACATACAATAATTTTATGAAGTTTATATCACATGAAATATTTATTTTGTGTTAATTAAGTAATGATGAGTTTTTATTAAAATAAGTAAGAATAATTTTTCTCGACCACTTGATAGACTAGGAAGATGATATTGAATACTATTCCACAATGCATGCATAAAATATCAGAGAACCAATATTGTATTCACTATTGATATTGTATTGAAGAAGGGGAATTAATTGCGATGATGCTAACCTGAGTTGAGATTTCAGTGTTTTGATAATCACAAAGGATGTTTGTAATTCTAGAAATTTTGGAAGAAGGTGATTCAATACAGTTTGTTTTTCACTAAATAAGAAAGTGGTCAATACAATACTATATACTGTTACATATTATTGTGTTTTAAAGATAATAGATATAAGAATAAATGACTGGACAATCTATATTTAGTTGACTACCATTTTGGTTTAGGATAATTCTTTGTTATCAGTCCATAACCCATTCATATCATTTTTACTGACAGAAGAAGAAGAAATTGAAACTTAAAGTTTTCTGCTATGAAAAAGAGTAAGGTTGCTTTCCTACTATTGTGCAAGTAGCCAAGTGTGGTAGAATATTATGGAAGAAAAAAGTATCACTATGACACTCAACATAGGTCTCATCTAGTGTAATAATTTCTTGGTTTTACAAAGAACCTTAATGAGAATGTGAAGATTTTCTTCAGAGTCGGTATAAAGAACCAGGGAGGAGCTGCATGTTGGACTAGGTCCTCACTAGTTCAAGGAAGAAGGATTGTCCCCATTCCCCCTTCTAAATTGTAGGGACCCACACTGTCCAAAGGATTGTATCCTAGCTAAACCATTATAACTTGATATATCATTATAGTGGATAATCCATGTACTGTTTATCACCGTGAATTATAAGAACTATTTAATATCATTGAGTAGTGAACCTCGTAAAAATATCATGTGTTATATTTTACTATTTTCATATACTTTAATACAACAAGAAAAAGAGAATAAGATAATCGAGATCATAGAAGGTAAAATAGATAAAGGGATATAAGTTTTAAAAGGTTAAAAAGTATCCAACATTGATTCACCCCCCTAGTGTTGGGAATATCCCAAAATTTTCCTTTAAAGTGGTTTCAAAGGGTTGGTTCACCTCTGATGGATTCTATAAATTGAATCTATTCTATTTTAAATATTTGAGTTTTTTTTCCTATATTAACAATGAAATATAGTTTTGGTGAATATTTAGTTATCTCTTGGAAGAAGTCTATTTCTACCATGACCATGATGAATAGGATAAAGAAAGAGAAAAGAAATATGAATAAGAAGTCCCTCTAATCTAAAGAAGAGGAAGTATCAGTATCTCCATGCTTTGGAAACAATGAGGAAATGTCAGGCTTGGAAAGTAAAGAGTGAGCAGATCAGGTTTCCACCAAGGTGAAGGCCAACCTTCCTACCTCAAGTAAATAAAAATATTCAAGCGATCAGTGAGTATGTGTTATCACCTTTGAAAATTGTCCTCAAAATAAAGATCCTATCACAAGTGGTGATGATGATCAATCTATAATTTCTCAAGAAATATCAATTTATATATTAAGAGATATTATGCATGGTATTACCAAAGAAACAATCTCCTTTTTATCCTTTAAATCTTTGTAGGAATGTATCACCCATCTTGAAAGAGAATTTGAAGTTTTGGAGAAGGTTTTATAAGGAAAAATTATTGAATGTTTAACTCCCTCTATAAATTATGGAAACTTTAAAGAAAGAAAGAGGGAACTTGAAGTAAGTGCCTCAAAATGTCTCAATAAAGTTTCTGAGAAAGAGTCTCTACAAGAAAATATCCACACACTTGAGTAAAAGTTGAATAATATCACTGATGTCAAAGAATTTCAGTTGGAATAAAAAAACCAAGAGATCAAGTAACTTGACTCTTTTATTTAAAATAAAGTTAAACTGCATGAAGAGGAAGTTGAAATAATGAATATGGATTGTGAATAGAATATTATTATGATTTAAGATTAGAAAATCATCCTCAATTTGAAATGTATAGATTTTTAAGTTCATTTGGACAATCTTAAGAAGACACATATTGAGTCTTCACAAAATATGGGAATAATTGATGTTGCTCAATGATCACTGGAGGATTCTAATTTCAAATGACCTCCAAAATATGATATAAATATCATGAATTCATTCAATTATCTATCACATGCACCTGTTAAGAAATAGGTAGCATCCATATAATCTTTTACCAATTCTTCTAAATTCATTTCCACAAATAGTATAGGTTGTAAAATAAATTTTGAAAAATTATGGATGAAAAAATGTGATAATAAACCTACACCATGACTAGAATGGATAGGAGAAAGAGTGTGGAAGTTTTTTCCTCACAAAAAGAACAACAAGTCATGAAGAAGACCCAATAACCTTATACAAAATATATCAGGAAATCAATATTTTTGGGTTAATGTTGGTGTTGTAATATATTTGGTCATTGTGTGTTAGATTTTTAGTACAATACTATAAATTCAAAAAAAATCGAATATTACTTCAAGAGGGAGAAATCAATAGATGGAGAAGAAACATCCACAAGTCCAAAAAAATATACTTTAAATATATTTGTAAATATTGAAAACATTTGTGTTGTATGAAATGAAAGTGGCCACAAGGATGGTACATGAACATCTCAACATGTATCTAAAGCTGATGAGAAAAGAAGATAAAAAATCTATCTAAGAATGAAAAAACTACCTTGGTAAAAAATTAGAAGAATGTTATAAGCACAAATTATCCTAAGAAGATTCTAAGAAGGAAAGCTGAGAAGATATTGGATTCTAAATCCAAGAGGTTGAAAAATGTGCACCATACAAAATAACTAATAATATGGATGACACTTAGAAGAATCCATGTGGAATATCCAAACTTTCTTCCATAGTTCCTAATGACATGTTAGTTATATAGCCATAAGATTTGTAAAGAATGAGGAAAACTGAAGAAGCACAAGCAAAGGCTAGTGCAAAAGGAAAAAAGGAAAAATCTCACATGATAAAGTTAAAGTACATAATATTTTTTCAACAAAATAATACTCTTGTGTTAAAGAAGTTTTTTGTGGGAGATAAAATAAAGATGGTAATATTGAAAAATATTTTTTAACTTTTCTACCATATTAAGAAGTAGTCCTTAAGATGAGTAAAAATGTATCATCAATGAAGGTTGTTAAGAAGAAAAATTCTCAACACAAATCATAAGATAAAGTTAAGAGATCGATGCTTCCTAGAAAATAAGGATAAATAATATATCATCTTGATTTTATGTTATATTTGATATCCTAAAAAACAATTATTTTAGAAGATCATCATTGGTGAAGTTATAGAAGTTGTCAAATATAGAAATTCACAAGTTAAATATTCATTATGGTGCATTATCCATGTTGTAACATCTTTAAATCCTTTCTTGAATAGATTAACCATTATGAAGATAGTGAAGAGTGTTTCCCTTGAGGGGGAGAAAAATTAATAAAGTAAATAATCTTCTAGAATCATTATTTCAATTAGTAACAAATCTGATTATTTTGGAAATTTCTTGAAGATCATGTTATTAGAAAAGGCATTCATCTCCTAATCTCTCACCCTTGGTTATCAAAAATAATAAAAATTACACAAAGGGCGGGTAATTTAATTAATCAATGACATAAGAAAAAATGAAGATTGAAAATTTTCCAAGACTCCTTATCCATCATGTTATACTTGAATGTTTTTATCTATTTGTTCAAGTCAGTGTAGGAGTTTTAGGGTGATTTTTCTTAAAATGATTCATGTCGCATTTAGTTTTTAGGAACAAGCTGATAAGGAAGGTGATCATATTTGGGTATTGTCTTTTGTTGTCTAGGAATTTTAAGAAAAATGGAAAATCACTTCACATTGTATTTGGTGAAACTTGGACTGACCATTGTATTCAATGAATCAGACTCACAATGATTGAAATTTTTTAACGTATTGAGGAAGAATCGTGCTGGAAGTAAATGGTTATCGAACTTTCCCTGAGTTTGGTATGGAAGGAGTGATCGTAATGGTATAGAATCAGTGTCTCATGACTATGATTTAAATTTGATGATGCTTTACTGATATTGGATTTCTCATAAATCACAAGTATTCATAAAACTTGTTATTCAAGCTTGATGAAAGAAAGATGGAGTAAAGATGTTATAGATCGTATTCATCCTAATTGTAATCATGCCAATTGTATTTAGTACAATCATATTCAGGCTTAGTATGAAATAAATATGTTTTTGGGAGAATACGAAGTCTCTGGAGGGATGGGAAGTTACAATACTTTACATTGTAAGTAAAAAAGTTTCTAAATTTTATCTTCAATGTATTCAAATACATGAAGGAATTCATGATACAATTTAATGTTTATGAAAGTATAAAGTGCTTGAAGCTGAATTTTTCCATCCACAATGATTTTTCTGGATATATATTTGTTTAAAGGTTGATAAGGATTATTTTAATGAAGAAGTGAAAGAAGTTGTTGAATATCGATCCATCGTATTCAGTATACCATCATATTCATCAAAGGTAGAATTTTTCTAATCAAGATAAATGGTAAAGAAATTGAAACTATTAAAGATGATTCAAAATGTAATTATAGTGAAAGATCAATAATGTATTCAACCATTTATCAAGTATGACTTACATCCTAATGATACATATCATAATTATAACAGGAATTGGACTTGATTTTGGTAAGAGTATGAAAGATATGGTTGGATGTGTTGTTAGAAGGTGGAGCTTGAAATTTTAAGGTTAAGAAGATTTTTGGAAAAAGTTATAAACTAAAGGCACTAGTTTTCATTCAGACCAAAAGCCAAAAGATATAAATATTTGAAGAATAAAGATAACGGGCATCATATTTAGAATATAAAAGATAACCCTGATTTGTTTTCAAATGATTTTATCAAATGGGTCAGGAACCATCATATCAGAGTTGTTATCGATTCATCTTGATGATCGTAATAACAAAATCAGAATGGGTAGATAGAAAAATAATTGCATCGACAATCGGTATGAAGAATTGAAGTTGGACTGGTGTTTGAAAAGAAAGTATGAAGAAGAGTTTTAGTTGTTAGAAGATTCAATAAGGATCGAGAAGTGTTTAGAAGAGTTTAAAAAGTCAATATGCACCCAAAAATCTAGGAAACATTCAAATTCATGTAATTTAGTTGAGTGGGAATCAATTTCATATTCCCATAAAAACTATCTTTGGGTCACCTATAAAAGTATAAATGTACATTGTACTTTTCTGACTGAACTATTATTCATAGTAAAGAGGAGAGAAGGTACAGCACTGAAGAATTTTAGAGAGAGAAGAAGAATTTTCTGTATTGAGCATTGTTGAAGAAGTTTCATCGGACATGAGTGAAAGGAGAAGAGACACTAGTATAAATATAGGCTTTAATGTAGGTGTTTTGACGTCGGTTTATAAAACAATATTTTAAAAACAAATAAAGTGGAGTTTTGGCATCAGTTTTCTTGAAAACCGACGTTGAAGATAAGAAAGAAATTGGCATCGGTTTCCTTAAAAACCGACACCAAAAATATAAAATGAATTATTTTTTATGTCAGTTTTTAGAAAACTGATACAATATATTGTTTAAAAATTACATCGAGATCCTAAATCCCTAATTTTATTTCACTAAAAACCCTCTCTCTCGACCAACAACATATCCAAATAACTTTGAAGACCCTCGGCCACCTTCAATGGATGTTGATTAATTATTTCAGTAATTTCTTTCAAATTTTATTGTTCCTTCTCTTAAATCTTTCATCCTTTATATGTATTTCTTGATCATCGAGCTCTTATGACTGATGTGTAACTATGATTTAAGGTTTGTTTTGGTTTTTTATTTTAATTCATTTTTACACACATTTTTCTTGAATCCTGCAAGGTTTGCTCTATTTCCACAAACATTTATTGAGTTTCTCATAATTCAAGATAATTTTTTCATTGTTCAACTCCAAAATTTGTAAGTTTTTTTTATTTTTTCAAATAATTTATATATAATTGTTTGTTATTATAATAGTTCATAAGTTATTATATGTTTTTATGTTCAAAAATATATTTTATATAATTATTTGTTATGATAATTGTTTAAGTTATATTTATATAAATGTTTCTATAATATTTTGTATAATTATTTGTATAATTTTTCAGAATTCAAGTTCATTTTTTCATAATTGATTGTAATTAATTTTTTGATGTTTAATTTTTATGATAATTTTTTGTTAGTTATTTTATGTTATCAATGTTTTATAGTTTATGTTTAAGTGTGTAAGGTATTGTTTTATTTTTGAAGATAAATTATGAATATTTTTTTGAAGATAATTTATGTATAATGTTTTTGTTATTTATTAAGATAAATCATGTATAATATGATTTGATCAATATGTATAATTGTTTGTTAGTATTAAAATCATCATTTGTTTGTTTGAAAAGTTAAGTTATAAAATTTTATCACTAATCATTTTTATTGAATGTGTTTATGTTTAAAATTTATCTATTTATATATATATATATATTTAAATATTTATATGTTTTAATGTATTCACTGATTGTATTGAAATATTGGGTATTGAATGGGTCTTAATTGGATAAATTTATGAAGAACCACTAGGGAATATGAAAAAATAGTTGATGAATTCTTGGAATTTTCTAAACAAAATCTTCAAAACATATATTTTATTTTTTTCTATGTGTGAAGTGTTTGAATATGAGAAATTTAAACTCCAGATAAATCAAGGATCGTCTCATTTATTATGGTTTTATCATTAATTATACACATTGGATCTGTCATGGTGAAAGAACTAAAAATTAAATATCTAATATTGATGATAATATTCATAATGAGGAATAGGATTGTATTGAATAATTAATTCATGATTTAGGTGTTGAAACCATCGAAAAAAAAAGAAATTTTTGAATGATTTTATGGATATTATAAGAAAACATTATTACCAGGTTGCAGCAAATATACAATGTTATCAACACTTTTGAGATTATTTAACTTGAAAGAAAGAAATGGGTGAAGTGATAAAAGGTTCTCCAACTTACTTAATCTTTTAAAAGAGCTACATTAAGAAGGTAACGAGCTTCTAGATTCCAATTATGAGGTGAAGAAAATATTGTGCCCAATGGGATTGGGGTATAAAGAGATACATGATTTCCCCCAATGATTGTGTGTTGTATGGGAAATAATATAAATATTTATCAATTTTTCCTACATGTGGGACATCACACTATAAGATAGATGAAAAGGTCAACTCAGATTCATTCCTAGGTACTCACATCTGACCTCATGAAAAATCAATTTTTTACTTTCTAATGATTTCATCCAATAATTCCTTCATATAATTCTGATAATTCAATTGTGATTCATTCATAGGTACCATAATCAAAGCTCCTATTAAATAAATTTTGTACCTTCCTATAATTCCCCATTTGAAGCATCTATTTTCCAATTCAATTGATGAAAAAAGGTTAATATGGAATTCATATGAGCACATCTCTAATGGTAAGTTACACCACCCTACTGATTCACCAAAGTGGAAGAGATTTGATAAACAATTTCATTATTTTGGAAGTGAAGTTAGAAATCTCATAATGGGATTTTGTACTGATAGAATGAATCTATATCAGATCCTAAGTAGCCAACATAGTTCATGGCCTATTTTATTAGTAGTTTACAACTTGTCCCCATATATATGTATGAAGAAAAAATAATTTATGATGAGATTGATGATTTCTAGACCAAAAAATCTAGGAAATGATATTGATGTGTATCTTTCACCATTTATTGATGATTTGAAACTACTGTGGGAGACTGGTGTTAAAGTTTTTGATGCATACAAGAAAGAGTATTTTCTTTTGTGTGCTATGATAATGTTCACTATAAACAACTTTCCTTCATATGGAAACTTATCTAGATAAAGTGTTAAGGGACATAAATCATGTCCAATTTGTGAAGAAGACACTTCATATTATCAATTTAAAAATGGAATAAAGATAGTGTGCATGAGAAATTGAAGATTTTTTAGAGTTGATCATCCTTATCATAGATTAAAAAAAGAATTTAACAGATTATGGGAGTAAAATATTCCCCCATGACTATTGTTAGTTGAAGAATATTACGACAGGGTGAAAAATATTTATTTGACATTTGGAAAGAAAAGAGGTTTTGGTCTTCAAAAAAATATCTAAAAGAAATAGTCTAACTTTTTGGAACTACCTTATTGGAGATTTTTAGAGATAAAACATAACATTGATGTTATGCATGTTGAGAAAAACATATGTGAAATTTTGATTGGAACATTTTTAGACATAAAAGGAAAGAAAAAAATATGGATTTGATGCTAGATTGGACTTGATATCAATGTGAATGTGTTTGTATTTAGCTCTAATATATAAGGAAATATAACATATTTACCTCCAGCTTGTCACAAATTAAGAAAGATTGAGAAGATGAATTTTTTTCAGTGTCTTCATGGTATTAAAGTACCTAGTGGTTGTTCTTCAAATGTGAATAATTTGGTGTCATTGAAGGATTATAATTTAATAGGTATGAAATCTCATTATTTTCATGTATTGATGCAAGAAATTCTACCAATCACACTGTTTAGTATATTGTTGAAAGCTATCAGAAATACTATCATCAGGTTATTTAATTTGTTAAAATCTATTTTTAGAAAAGTCATTGATCCAGATTTTTTATATGTGTTGGAGAATTAAGCTTCTCTTATTCTTTGTCAACTAGAAATTTATTTCCCACCTACATTTTTTTATATAATTCTTTATATGGTGATTCATTTGGTATATGATATAATAATATGTGGGGTTGTTTATTTATTCTAGATGTATCCTTTTAAAAGATATATAAAAATATTTAAGGGATGTGTTAAAAAACCTTATCAATCAAAGGCCTCTATTGTTCATAAATATGTTTTAGAAAAGGTGATTAAGTTTTTTAATGATTATTTGTATGAAGTATATCATATTGGTCTCCCTATATCTCGACATATGACAGTTAATAGTGAAGGTAGAGGGATTCGAGGCTTAAAAGTAAAGTTAATTCCACATGATAAATTAATTAGGAAAATTTATACATTTTGAACAATAGAGATGAGGTTCAATCATATATATCATCACATATTGCAAAATTAAAGTTACGATATCCAAAGATAAATGAAAAGTGGCTGATGATCGAGCATAAAAAAACATTTGTTTCATGGTTTAAATAGAAATTTATCATTAATATATCTGTATTAGAAACATTGAAATGGTTGGAGAGGGGACCATCTCTTAATGTGATCACATGGTATGGTTTTTATATTAATGGGTACACATTTTACACAAAGAAGATGGATGAAAATATTATTGTTCAAAATAGTGGTGCAATGGTTTTCACTGAAGCACTGCATTTTTCAAGTGAAAAGGATAAAAACCCAATTTCTGCATTAACTCTATATTTTGGAGTTATTGAATACATATGGGAAACTTATTATATTAAATTTTGAGTCACCGTATTTAAGTGTAATTGGGTTTCAAGTAATAGCAGTGTGAAACATGATGAATACAGGTTTAAACTCATTGATTTGAAATGATTTAGTTGTAATGAGGAACCATTTATCATGGACACATATGCTAAGAAAATATTTTATGTCATTTATCCATTGAATTGCCAGTGGTCCATTATTTTTCAAGGGAAAATAATCTATTTGGGTGATGAGGATGATGGTGGTGTTATTTATTTATATGAGGCTTCTTCGTCTATTACATGATTACTAGATAACAATAACTATAATGCAGACATAGTGCATGCAATACAAAATGATCATGCTGAAGGGATATGGGGAAAAACTAAATTACTCTCCTAATTAATCTGGAAATTATTTACATTATATTTATTTTTTGAAATTTACATGTGTAAAATTGTATTATATAATAACTATTAGATAATTAATTATATCTATTTGATTATTTATTTGATTTTTTGTGTTAAATTTTGATATTCCATGGTTATGGTTAAATATTTTTTCCTTGAAATACCTGATGTAAATTATTGTATTTTGGTTTAATTTACGCATATGAGAACACCTTTTCAAAATTTGATATTTAAATTTTTAAATGTTTATATCTTTTTATAAGTAATGTTTATATTTAATAGTTAACCTTGCATTTTTTTGTTAATAATCATAACATCATTATTTTTTAAAAATTACACATGTGTGACACTTTTTTTACTTACATTTTTCTATTTTCCTATTTTCTAATTATTTACTTATCTAATAATATTTAGGTACATAATAATTTCCTTACATTTTCCTATTTCAATGAAATATATAGATACAGAGATAGAGGAACATCTACCGAGGTATATGTCTTTTTTCATATTAATAAATATCCAATAATATAATTATTTAATGAAAACAAGATTTTAATTTACAAAAAATAACTCCAAGGCTACAAATGAGACTTTAAAGATGGATTCTTCTGTTGTTAGTATTCAAAAATCAAATTCTCGAGTTGGTAAACACGGCATTACACGTTTACCAAAAATGTCACTTTCTCATGGAGACAAACGATTAAATATTAGTTTTAATGATAATAATAATGAAACTAGCCCAAATGAAACACCAATTTATCAACTATATCTCCATAAAGTGTTGTTGCAGGATTAGCATTTTATATCTTGATTGGAAGTATGTCGACAAGATGGAAATAGATCATCTTTGGGAGGCCGTAATAGTAAAATGTCTCAATTGATTTATTTTATCTCATTTTTTGAATATGATATATTTTAAATGAATAATATTTATGTTATTAAATTATAGATGACATTAAATTTTGAAGAAACAAAAGTATTTAAAAAAAGATGTATTACTTTAGAGATGATTCGATTGAGGGATTTCAAAACAAAGTTGACAAAAAATTATGTGTTTGGAATGAGACAAAATGAAAAATCATGCCTCAAGTATGAGTTTTTAGATGAATATACATGGAAGAAATTTGTTTCTACCCGACATGATGAAACATTTCATGTATGATAATTATATTATATTATATTGTAAAATTTATTATATATGTACCTAATTACTTATTAGTTTACTTTTTATATAATAGGCCTCTAGGAAATACCATCAATACATCTAGTTGTAGAATGTATACCCTAGTAGTTTATCACATGGAGGGTATCATTTATTGAATCAAAAAATGATTGAGGAAAAGTTTGAAGCATTAAGAGCTCAGTCTACTAGTGGTTCTGAAGAGTTCCATTTTGGTCCTCTATCTCCATCTACCCACCATGAGAAATGGAAAAGAGTGATAAGAAGAAAAAATAAAAAATATATTTTAGAGAAAGCTAATGAAGTATCTAAAATAATTATAAGTAAATAATTATTATTTTAATGATTTTTTGTAATTTATAAATTAAAAACACTATTATACCATTTTTATTTTTCATTTCAAGATGAACTTCAAGAGTAATTGACATAGGTCACTTTTATCCCTGAGTGTAAGATGGAAATCCTAGACACTACTTTAGGAACACCCCATCGGCATAAGAGGATATGAGGCGAGTGTTAGTATTTGGTAAGTTTTTTTCCATCAAAGTAAACAATAAAGAGACCTAGAAATCGAATCCTTAAAATATTAGTTGAAAGATATGAAACAGTGCATGGGCGATCAAATTTAAGAAGCTGTGTAGTAGGATATATTAGAACAATTTATGAGATAGTCACAGTCTGCATAGCCTTCCCAGCCTGCCCAACCTTCCCAGTCTACCTACTCAGATCCTCCACCTCCTCGCTCAGACACAACCTTATACAGTGAGTTGTATGCAGGAGATCCTGATGTACATATTGTAGTGTTTGGATTCGTGCATTTTTTAGGGGATTATGTACATCATCAGCCTATTTAGATGGATCAAGTTATAGTATTGGTACATGATATTATTGATCCTACTACTCTACTACCATTATCTGCCATGGAGGTTACCATAGTTGGGGATTGTATGGGTCATTTTTTACTTTGTCCATCTATACTTTTTCATCATATTTCATACAAGCTATGAGTTTTTTTAAATATTAATTACATTTAATTGAAAATTAATTATAATGTTTTCTAACATTTAACTTATATAGGTGTATCTAAAATCCAAAGAAATGGAATAAATGAAACAAAATGTTTAGAAACAAATAACTGTATATACTTCAAATATTTCTGATGGGATAGAAAGATTATCTCATGTTTCTTCTTCCTTGAATAATATCTATGAGTTTCGGATGATGTCCAATATATGTGTAAGAGACTATCCATTGAGAATATTCAGAAAATATATCACGGATCTAATTAATTTTGAAGAGATCAGTGTGCCTTTGTTGCAGTTGTTTTCCATGTATGTAAATTGACATTTCATTTTTTATTTTTTTAATTAAATAAGGTTTAAATTGACTAACTATATTACTTTTTTTAATTAGGTGTCTACACATGTTTCTTGTTCAAAATGACACCACATGCATTTATAGATTTATAGATCCATAATACATTTCAATGTCTATAAAATATGTATCAACTGAAAATAGAGTGGCATATATATGTGAGAGGTTATTAATGAAAGATATTGGGTGTTGGTTTTTTCCATTTCATGATGGGTAAGAACATAAACATAATTATGAAATAATGTTCATTATAATGTCATTAAATGTGAACTTTTTATATTATAGGGGGAATTGTATTTTAGGCATATTCTGCCCAAGTGAATACACATTATATTGGTTTTTCTCTTTACCAGGTGGTGTTTGTAAAAAATTTACACCTTGTTAGAAAAGTAAGTTTTTTTGTTTTTTATAAGCTCATTATGTTTAATTATCACTGTTTATACATGTATTATTAGTTGATATATATGAAAATGCAGGTCATGTAAAAATTTTAACAAGGATCGCTTGTTAATAAATAAGCCAAATACAATCAAATATGTGAAAGTAAATGTAATTATTTTTTATATTAGATATTATTTTGATTTTTGGATATATATATATATATTGGTTTTTATTATCAATTTAATGGTTTATTAAGTTCAATGTTGTCATTAATAAAGAAATATCGAATGTGGTTATTATGTTCTACGATTAATGTATAAGATAATCAAAACTTGGGTAATGACTAAATATGATAAGGTTAGTCATATTAATTATTTTATATTTTCTATCATATTATTCTATTTTTAATATTATATCATTAAATGTTATTGTAGGTGTTCAATGATGTCGATTCGTACACAAAAGATGAACTTAACCATCTTCAATATTTTTCTTCATACTATTTGTTAAGTATGATTACAGTTTAAGGTATGTATATTATAATGTTTATGATTAGTATTATATTTTCCTAATAAAAAGTGTTCAAAAATGAATTATTTTGTTATAATAGGTTTTTGAACATAATAATATTAAATGAATGCTTCAAAAATAACCAATAATGATCATTTTGTAAATTTCAGGTACGTTTTTTTTAATTATACTTTATAATACAAATGTGTAGATAATTTTTGATTAACTTGTTAAATGTATATATGTTTTTATAGATTTTTATTAAATGATTCATTTTTTTTATAGTTGTATACTATTTTTCTATTATAGGGATTCTGATTTTTTTGGGGCTATAATATTCAAAATTTTCTAATTGTTTTTAAAAATTCAACATTGGTTTTTATAAAAACCGACACCGAATAATTTAAAAAAATTGCATGGCTTTCATCATTGGTTTTTATGAAAACCGATACTGAAGAGGAAGCCAGTTCACATTTTCGGCATCGGTTTTTAAAAAACTGGTGCCAAAAATATTGTTTTTAACATCACCTTTATAGACATCAATTAAAACCCGATATTGAAATTAAAAAATGACATTGAATCATGTTTTTGAACTAATGAGACAAGATTGTAATGTATTCATCTAATCATCATATTCAGTGGATCATCATATTCAGATAATTATCATATTCTTCTTTTCATCATATTCGGAAGGTCATCGTATCAGGCTGGATAATTGGACTAAGACTATCAATTTGGTTTTCTGGACTGAGGAAGAAGGTGTTCAGAATTGTCTCAACCGTATTCTGATAGATATGTACTTTTCCTATTGAGCAATCGGACTGAGTTTCATATCAAATTCCTCGAAATTCTTACTATCTTCTGGGTAAGAAAGTGAAGAATTTTTTTCAAAGAATTCATTTGTGGAAGTTGATAAAGAAGCACATTTAACGTGTGTTGTTACAAAAAATTTGTATTACATCATTTGTGCTAGAGGGAGCACACGCACTAATAAATTTTTTATATAGTGCTATAAGAGTGAAAGGGTATATCCTACTCATTATATTCCACACAAAAGGATTATTTTCTAGGAGATTGTGTGGTATTGTATTATTTCCAAACCATATCAAGTACATAGTTATTCTTATTGAATAGTGAACCTTGTAAATTATTGTGTTCTTATGGATATGTTTTTGATTTTTTTCAGAAGGGAATGAAATATTTAACAGGAGGCGAAGGTTGTTTCATTTTCAAGGAAACATAGAAAGTGAAGATATCACTGATTCACCATCTTCCCCTCTTAGTGATACAATTATCCTGACTGGGAACTTTCAAGTACCATAATCTTATAATGAAAGTGAATAAACCTTGAAGACAAGTATATGAGTTCTCATTTCTTGAGGTTTCAAGATCACTTGGTAAGGGATAACTTTGTTGTCTAAATAAAATCCTATTGTTTTCTACACTGAGCATGGTTTAATTAAATTTAGAGTGAAATAATGGATGACACACTTATAAGTTTAGACTGATACCCTTTTCCCTAAGCTTTGTATTTATTTTAAATAAGGGTGAGATAATGTGAAATAAAAGTTTGGAAAAGTAAATAGGAGAGAAATGTATTGACACATTCATTTAGAAAGAACTTTAAAGGTATTTACAAAAAACACAAAGGGGGAGATTGAATATCCCACTTTGTGTTTGAGTTGTATGTGTTGTCAATGGTTTTCAATGGATTTTATTTGTTTTCAATGTTTATCAATGAAATAGAAAGATTTCATTGGTGTCAATATAGTGAATAAGTTATAAATATGTTGTTGGAAGTTCAAGAGAAGTGTCCAAGGTATCCAATCTTGATATCAAATTAAATATAGCTTGGATGAATGGATAGTGAAGATAGTGATCAAGTATTATTGTCTTAATTAAGTTACTTTTGAAGACTTAGTTTTTAACTCTGATGATTGGTGAACTGATCTTCATGTAAAATACATGTGTAAATGGTGACACATTGTTTACAATAATGAAGAAACTGAGAAGAGATTTGATTTAATATTGAATAGTTCTTTGGAATGGATATTCTAAAAAGAGGCATGCATGGGAGGCCTGATAAGCCATCCCGTCAACAACATATGGGACTCTAGGTCAACCACATGGTAGGTTCTTCCCATACAGGCCTTCATGGTGGAAAATCAGTGTATGAGTGTTCACAGTGGACACAAGAAGCTATAGGTCCCATATATAAGCCCCATAGAGAGCACATGTGAAGACACGCATAGGTTGGGCCAGAAGCCCGCAGAGCTGAAGCTTGAAGTGTGTTCTATGTATCTAGGTTTCGACCCCGGTGTTGGCTCAAGAGGCTGATGGTACACTTAGATATAAAAGGAAATGCCTGAAATAGGTGGCATTCTATGTGGGATGAAAACTCGTGGTACTCTTCATATGTTTAAGAAACATATAGATAGAACATATCTTGCCTGTTGTTATGAAAGTAACCAAGTGAAGAAGAAAATTGTGGAATAATAAAGAAGCATTATGACACTCAACAGAAGTCTCATCTGGTGGAATAATTCCTCGGTGTTATAAATAACCTTAATAGAAAGGTGAATATTGTCTTCATAGTTAGTATAAATAACTAGCAAGGAGCTGTAAGTTGGACCAGGTCATCACCAGTCTAGGGAAGAAGGATTGTCCCCATTCCCCCTCCTAAAGTGTAGAGACCCACACTGGCTAAAGGATTGTCTCCTAACCAAACCAATGTAACTTGATATCTAATTATAGTGTAGGATATGTGTATTGGTCATCACCATACAAAAAAAATGACTAGCTACTCTCATTGATTAGTGAACCTTGTAAAAATATCATGTTCTATCTTTTACTACTTTCATATACTTTCATATGATAGGAAAAGGATAATAAGTGAATCGAGATTATAATAGTTCAAAGAGGTAAAGGGATAAAATTTATAAAGGGTTAAAGATTTCCCAACACTTATTCACCCCCTTCTTAGTAATAGGCATATCTTTCATCCCCAACATATAAATTATACCTTAGTTCCAATCCCTCCAAATAAGATTATTTCCCTAACTTGATTCGGTCAAGCATCACGGGTATAACAGATGTTGAATTCAGGGTTACTCAACCCTAGGCTCTTGGACATATAGATGCATGTCTTTAAAGAGTGTCATTAGTTGCTACTCATCACAAGACTCCTGCACTACTTCTATATGTAAATTCTAGTTCAAGGCATCGATAATGACTTTTCCCTTTCCTGGTGTATAAGCTAGATCTAAGTCGAAGGACAACAAGTACTTGACCCACCTCCTCTCCTAAAGGTTTAGGTCTCCCTAATAAAAGATATACTTGAGGCTCTTATGGTCCGTGTACACCACTAACCTCTCACCAAAAAAATAGTGTCCCCAGAATCTCAGTGCATGTACCACCGCAACTAACACCAAATCATGAGTAGAGTAATTCCTCTCATATGATCTTAGCTGTCTAGAGCCGTAAACAAACACTTGATCCTCTTGCATTATAACTACCCTGAGTCTAACTCTAGATGCATCACAGTACATGGTATAATCCTTACCCAGCACAGGTAAGGTGAGGAACGGTGCTGAGGTCTACCTTCTCTTCTTCTATTAAAAATCTCTCTCACAAGAATCTGACCAAATAAACATCACCCCTTTATTTTTCATTCTAGGCATCAATGCTTCCAAACAGGAAAAGTCCTGGATGAAACACTGATAATATCCTACTAAACCCAGAAATCTATGAATCTCGAAGAAATTATTGAGTTTTTCCTAAGATATTATGGTTGAAACCTTCTCTAGGTTAATAGCTACTCCAACATCTAAGATAACATGTCCTAAGAAGCGCACTCTATTAATCCAAAAATTTCATTTGGATAGATTGGTGTAAAGATGATTCTCTCTCGTTGTATTCAGGATGATGTCTATATATTGAGCATGATAGTTTGTACAGTAAGATTTCATTAACGAAAACAACCACAAACTTATCCAATAAAGGATAAAATATCTAATTCATTAAGGACATGAAAGTCGTAGGTGTGTTTTTTAGGCCGAATGACATCACTACAAATTCATGTAATCCGTACCTACTCTTAAAATAATTCTAGGGTATGTCTAATGGTATCAACCTCAACAAATGGTACTCAGACCTCAATTCAATCTTAGTGAACATTTGGGAACCTCTCAGGTGATTGAATATATATATTAAATGCACTAAATGGGATATAGGTTCTTGACCATCATCTAGTTGATAATACACATATAAGAAAAAAGTACCATTTTCCCTCTTAGAAAAAAACATGGGAGAACCCCATGGAGAATTACTAGGGTGTATGAATCACTTCGCTTCTAGATCTTCCAAATAAAATTTTACCTCACAAAACTTTGTTGGTTCCATACTATAAGGAAGGATATAAACTATCTTAGCTCCTGGCACCAACTCAATCATGAACTCGATCTCCCACTCAGGTGATAAATTGAAGAACTATTCAGAAAAAACATCATGAAAATGGTTCACAACTGAAAGAAAAGTATCATGTTGCATTGCACCATCATCTAGAATAAGGTTTCCTATCTGAGCCATGTGAAAATCCAATCTATAATGAATTTTTTCTACAAGACTTGCTTAAAGATCCCACTATTCCTGATGGATGAAGCTACCCCCTTGTGGAGGTATAAAGGTAACTCTCCATGATAACAGTCGATATGAGCTTGGTAAAGAACTATCCAATATATACTCAGAATCAAGTCAAAGACTTTCATTTCGAGCACAAATAACTCCCAAAGGAAATGATATCCACCAATTTCAAGAGGACATTCCTTACAAAATTTGATATCCTTTGACTGTACTCCCAATGGTGTGTTGATGGTCACAAGTCCATCTAAGAATTATACAACCAACCCCAAACTATTTGAAAAATGGGTAGATAAAAAGGAATGTGATTTCCATGTATCAAACAAAAAACAAGCAAGGGTTAATGATACAAGAATCGTACCTATGATGGTATAAGTTGATGCATCCAAATTAGCCTAAGTAAACTACATAGAGTGTAGATGACTCGCCCCTGAACCCTGGGCTCTAGTCTAAATCCTCTATGTTTCTCCCTCTAGATGGTACTTTTGCTCCTATGACGGGGTACCACATCAACTACCTCAGCCTAAAAATGTAGTGGAACTACAACTACTAGCCTATTAAGGGGTAGTTGAGTCCCTTCTGAAATTTGGTGTTTTTCATGATGCCCTACCATTGATCTGATACTGTAGGGTCCTGTAAAACCTCTAAAGATAACCCAACCTTCCACAGACATGACACTCGATAGTGGGGTAAGGACACTACAGGCACTTGTGGCCTAATCTGCCACATTGAAAGCACTGCATTGAGCTGTGATATTATGGTGAGAGTCTACTCCCTTAGTAGCTTTTCCTACTGCTACCTGGTGGTAACTATCATAGTGGAGCTTATTTTAACTAGAAGAAGAGTTTCCATATCACCCTACTGAAACTGTATGGCCTCCACTCAGGGCCTCTTTCAAATTATCATTCTAAGAGCTTGATTTATCACATCTACAACGCTGTTCAAGTGAAATATATTCACCTATGACCTTATCTTATAGTGAATCCTATCCTGGAAATGTCTTTCCTTAGCGACCTCATCAGCTTCCAAGGATGAAAAAAAACACTTTTGTTTGCTGAAGTGTTTGGCATGGTCCATCACTTACATGCCCACCTATTTCATGTGCATGAACTCATGATTACCCTCAACCTCAACATATCTGGATAGAAGTGTATTAGGAACTTTTCCTCGAATTCTTTCTAGGATAACTTCTCTTGCTATCCGACTTTCTTCTGAATGTCCCACAAACACTTGACTGTTTTTCAAAGAAAGTAAGCAGCAAGCTTCACCCTCTTATCTATGGGTGTTTCAAGCAGCTTAAATATTATTTGGACTAACTCAATATAGAACTCAGCTACCTAGGGGCCTCCCCTAGTGAATATAGGTGGATAATTAAGGACCTTATACCACCCTGAGAGGGGGGTGAATCAGGATGTCACCTTTTTCTCTTCTTTACTAGATCTTGTTCCCAAATTGGTAGAAATGTGTTTAAACCTGTATGATGGATATGTGCGGTAATTAAAACATGCATAAGGTTAACACAGCACTTTTTACTTGGTTCACCGATAAGGGCTACATCCAAGGAGCATATGCCGATAGGTTTCCGGTCATACCAAATTCCACTAATCTTCACTAGCTGTGGATTATAAAGGTTTGGGTACAATCACTCTATCCTAGGCTCACTGCCTTTACAAAGGATCAGGGATAGCCCACTGCTTCCCTTGGATCACTTCCATTGAATCCCCTTGGATCACTAACTTGGGAGAGGTCTCACTCAGTTTATCGACTTGAAGGTCGCTTCAACAGATTGGCATGAAAATTCTTTGTCTCTATTCATGATGAGACAGTGCTTGCATCGAAGTCTCGAATTGATTCTCTTTTATATTCAATTTTTTCCTTTAATGCAATTACTGAATTCACTAGAACATCTTCCCTTTTTTTATTCTCTATAATCACAAACTCCCTTTATGATATTTTTTTTTTGCTCAAACTATCCCTGATTCTGCGGACTGTCTCTGATCTGTATACCATGCCTTCTTTGCGTACCACACCTAGTTTGCATACCATGCATGTTCTGCATACCGCCCCTTCTCATCATAACGTGCCTGCTATGCGTACCGCCTCTGCTCCACCTACCGCCTCTGCTCCATGTATTCAGCTTACTCTGTGAACCGCGCCTGATCCGCGTACCACCCATGCCCAGCGTACTGCACCTGCTCCGCAGATCACCCCTACTCGGCGTACCATGACTACTCTGTGTACCGCACCTACTCTACACACTGCACCTTCTCCGTGTACCGCACCTCTATGTATTGCCTTTGTGTATCGCCTTCACGTATGGCCTCTACATACCGCCTTCGCCTTCTGCGAACTCCTTCTTTAAATTCTATGAATTATTTAATCTCCTACATACCCCTTTCTCTTACCTAAAATCTCTTATGTGGACTAATCCTTCAAATTTCATGAACCATTTTGGATTTCACGTACCAATTCGTCCTATACATAATTTCTTCTATGTACCACTTTTGGACTTATCCTAGTTCTTCCACAGCGATAATATTTTCTTATCTAATTAACTCACTCTTTAATGATGGGATTAACACTCCTTATATAGGAAAATAACTCTGCAAATTTCGCTAATCCATTTTACCCAAATTTTCAATGTGGGAGAAACTTCACCACATACTGAACTCTATCCATGTACAGTGAGCCTCCACCATGTACTATGACCCTCTGGAAAACTGTAAACCTTTACCATGTACCGTGTATCTTCCAGTATGCACAATGCATCTCTTCCGCCAATGACGATCCATTCTATGTACCGCAACTCCTTCCATGGTGAACCATTTTTGATACCGCGAACCATTCCTTATAACTTTCCCTCTTACCGAATTCTTTCTCCATGTACTATCATCGTAAACCATTTTCGGTTCTATGCACCACTCCGTATACCGTTTCTGCCACCAGGTACGCAGTCGTGAACCATTCTCGAAACATGGTACATGATCCACGTTCTATGGTATTTGGTTTGCTTCATTTTTGGATTTCCTTCTCCGTTCCACATCTCATTCACTCCTATGAATAAATCCTTCCATTGCCAAAAAAATTCTGATTTTGAGGTCCAATAATTTGGGAAACACTAGGAAACGACACCAGGGAAAGTACTGCAACTTACCAAATTCCCTGTCTTTTAGAAACATCAGTCTTTCTAGTCAACACTGAATATGATTGGCATCATCTTCTCATCTTTGTATGATCATTCTTAAATCTTCAAATCTCCACATGATCCCTCATGCAATAATTCATGTCTCTCAATAACTTTGGAGTCCTTCATTTTGATCTTCATTGACAACTGTTGACAACAAATACAATTTTATACACAAAGTGGTCCCAACAATCCCCCACCCTTTGTATTTTGTTGTCATTACCTTAAAGTTCACCTCAAATGAATATGTCAATATCAAAATTAGAATATTCTCTCTCCCCTTACTTTCATTTCACTTCTCTCCCCCTTATTGACAAGAAATACAAATTTCATAGGAAAAGGGTATCAATACTTTCTTAAGCAATGTGACATCAATCATTTCACTCTAAGTCTACTTGAGTAATGCTCGATGTAGAAAACAATAGGATTTGATTTAGACAACAAGGTTTTCCATTATTCATTGATCATGATACCTCATGCGTTGAGTACCCATGTAATTTTCCTTCAACGATTTTCTAATTTCATTCTAGGCTAAAGAAATTGAATGTGATAGGGAATAATCAACCTGAAACTCCTGCACTCACTTCAACAAACAAATCAAAAACATACAAGTACAATTGGTCGGATAGGTGTCCTTGGTGCACTTCCATTTTTCTTATGTCACTGATTAATTTAGTTACTCCCCCTTTATAAAATGATCTTCATTCTGAGTAACTAAAGATGAGAGATTTAGAAATGACATACATTTTCCAATGACATGTTCTTCATGAAATTTCCAGATTTATTTCAATTAATACCAACTGAAGTTGATACATATTGAAATAATAATTTTGGAATCTTCTAAATTTTTCTCCCCCTCAAGGGAAACACTCCTCATCATCTTCATCAAGGATTATCCTTCATCATTTTAATCTTTGAATATCAACTGAGGACTCTTCCAAGGATGGAAACTTCTTCATATTAGCTATCACGAGTTGATAGCATTCACTGCTTCTTAGGTTCTCCCCTGAGAGAATGCTTCACCTTCAATTATCTCTATTATCATCACAAATACAACACACAAATGATTAAGTGAATAAGTTGGTTCATCCTTACATCATCAATATGATCTGCATAGTTGAGATTCTTTTCTAAACCAAGTTTCTCCATTTATGCCAGTCTTCATTCTTACACATCTGAACATATGTTCTGATCCGTGTTGATGTGGCATGGCTCTCTTCACATTCTCTTCTTCTTTTTGTGGAGAATTATTCTTCTTAACAGTCATCGTGAATGATACATTCTTACTCCTATTAAGTACTGCTTCTTTCTCTGTTATTAAGGTTAGAAAACATTTTGCAATGTGACCAGATTTCATACATCTCTCACATAGAACTTCTTTAACACATGTGTTTCTATTGGTTTTCAATATTTCATTCACTTTATCTTCATCACGTGAAAGTTTTCCTTTTCATTTATCACCATACTTGTCCTTTTCATCTTCAAGTTTCCTTATTATTTTCAAATCTTATGTCCAGATAACCAACATTTCATTTGGAATTATTGCAGCAGGTTTGGATCTTCCACACAGGTTCATTTGAGTGTCATCCCTCTTAGTTTCTCTTTTGGATGAATTTCTCTTCAATTTCATGGACCTAAAATCCAAAGTCTTCTCAGCTTCCCTACTTGAGATCTTCTTGGGGAAATGTGTGTTCAAAATATTCTTCTGATTTCTACCTAAGATGGCTACTTCATACCTAGACGACATCAGAGGTCTTCTTTTCTTATCAACACTGGATGTATGTTGATATGGGCATGTACCTACCTTGTGACCACTACTATTGCATACATCACAGATGTTATCAAGCATTATAAATATGTTTGTAGTAAACATATGCTTTTGGACCTATAGATGTTGATTATTTTTCTCTAGCATTCTTCCCTTTGATATAGGATTTCTCTGTGCTTTTTCATTGAAGGGATTGTACCAAAAATCTAGTGCACGATGCCTAAATCTATTGCAGCACCAACATTGACCCACACATCTTGTCTTCTTGATATCTTTTGTATAAGGTCATTGGGCATTCTTCTTAATGTGTTTTGCTCTATCTCAGGAACGATCTTCCAACTTCTTCTTCCTATCCACTCTATCTATGGTGGTAGGTTCCTTATCCTCACCTTTCCTCATCCATACTTGTTTAGAATTTTTCTTCCAACCTGCACTTTTTGTATAAACATATTTAGAAACAATAGTACAAGTTGGTATGGATGGTACCTTCACTTTCTCTCAGATACTAGTGATAGATCAATGAGTGAAGTCATGATCTTCTTATCACATTTTGGAGGTCTTTTGATAGTAGAATATTCCAGTGATAATTGAGTAGCAACAAAGATTGTTTCTTGAGATGGATCATCAACATATTTCATGATCTTCTTATCACATGTTGAAGGTATTTCAGCTTCAGAATCCTACAATGAACACTGAGTTCCAATAGAAACTGTTTACTTATTTTGTGAAGTCTCAATACATGTCTTATCAAGATTGTTCCACTGAGCTTCCAATTCAATACATTTCCCATTAAGGATGACTTTTTGATCTTCAATCATTGTCATCTTCTCTTCACAAGCCTTCTTCATTCTAACAACTTCTTCTTCATGCAGCATAATTTTATTCTGAATCAAGGAGTCATGTTTCATGATCTTATTAGATATACATTCTATTTCTAGACCGTTGATATCAGTTCAATTTTTCAGTTTCTCTTCAAGCACACAGATCTTTTCTTCAAGATCCTTTCTGAATATCTCTTCCTCTTTAACTTTTTTGAGCCATTTTGAAATATTTATTTCATGTTTCCTATTTGTTTCCTAAAAGGATTCAATCTATCTGGAAATCCTTAAACATTAAAGGATTTTCTCTTTCAAGCCCTTTTCCATATTGTCTGCTTCTCTTTCCAACTGGGCGATCTCATCCTGTATACATTGAAAGATTCTACAAACAAAGGCAGTTCTTTCTTAAGAAACATCGCACAGATAATTTATTATTTTCTCAATTGTTAGCTTACGTGATGTAAAATATTGATCAACATCACCACCTATGTTGTAAACCTTATTTTTGGTGGAAACCTGATCCACATGCTCTTTACTTTACAAGTTTGATATTTATTCATTATTGGAAAGGCATGGAGAACCATAAACTTCATCTTATTTAGGAAGGAGGGACTTCTTCAACTGTCTCTTCTCTTTCTTTTTCTTATTTGTCATAGTCTTGCTAGATGTAGACTTCTGCTCAGAGATGACTGAATCTTCATCAAGACTGCACTTCATTGTTCACTTTAGGAAAGAAACTCAAATCCTCTTATGAATAGAATTACTGAAGAGTATCCAACATAGTTAAACCTGGATCTGATACCAATTGAAGGACCCTACACCACCCTGAGAGGGGGTGAATTAGGGTGTCAACTTTTTCTCTTCTTTACTGGATCTTGTTCCCGCGTTGGTAGGAACTTGTTTAAACCTGTATGATGGATATGTGTAGTAATTAAAACATGAAAAAGGCCAACACAATACTTTTTATTTAGTTCACCACTAAGGGCTATGTCCAAGGAGCATACGATGACAGGTTTCTAGTCGTACCAAATTCTTCTAATATTCACTAGTTGTAGATTACAATGGTTCGGGCACAGTCACTCTGTCCCAGTCGCACTTCCTTTACAAAGGTTTAGGGATAGCCCATTGCTTCCCTCGGATCACTTCTGTTGACTCCCTTGGGCTCACTGCTTTGGGAGAGGTCTCACTCAGTTTATCGACTTGAATGTAGCTTCAAAAGATTGGCATGAAAAGTCTTTGTCTCTATGCAGCATGAGACACCGCTTGCATCGAAGTCCCAAATTGATTCTCTTTTATATTTAATTTTATCCTTTAGTACAATTACTGAATGCAGTAGAAATTCTTCCTTTTTTTATTCACTAGAATCAAAAACTCCCTTTATGATATTTTCATTTTCGCGAACTGTCCCAGATTTTGTGGACTATCTCTGGTCTGCATACCATGTATGCTCTTCGTACCGCACCTGGTCTGCATACCACATATGTTCCGCATACCGCCCCTTCTCAGTGTACTGTGCCTGCTTCGCCTACCGCCTCTACTCTGCCCACCGCCTCTACTCCACGTACTGCGGTTTCTCTGCGTATTGTGACTGCTTCGTGTACCACACCTGATCCGCATACCTCCCCTACTCAGTGTACTGCGCCTGCTCCGCATATCACCCCTTCTTGGCATACCGTTCCTGCTCCGTGTACAACACCTACTCTACGCACTACGCCTGCTCCGCATACCATGCCTCTGCGTACCACCTTCGCATACTACCTTCATGTATGGCCTATGTGTACTGCATTCGCCTTCCGCAAACTCTTTCAAAATATGTGAATTATTTCATCTCCTACATACCCCTTTTTCTTACGCAAAATCTCTTTCGCGAACTACTCCTTCAAATTTCACGAACCATTTTGGCTTTTGTGTACCACTTCGTCCTACATATAATTTCTTATGCGTGCCACTTTCGGACTTAGCTGAGTTCTTCCACAACAATAATATTTTCTTATCAAATTCACTCGCTCTTTAATGATGGGATTATCACTCTTTATAAAGGAAAATAAAACCTTAAATTTTTCTAATCTATTTTACCCAAATTTTCAATGTGGGACAAACTTCATCGCATACTGAAATCCATCCACTTACATTGAGCCTCCACCACATACTGTGACCCTCTGGAAAACTGAAAACCTTCACCGCATACCGTGTGTCTGCCAATCTACATATTGCATCTCTTTTTCCAATGACGAGCCATTCCACACACCATATCTCTTTTCATGGCGAACCATTTTCAGTACGTCAACCCGTTCCACGAACCGTTCTGTGTACCTTTCCTGCTTACCGCACGGATTCACCGCGTACCGTCGCTGCAAACCGTTTTCGGTTCTGTGCACCACTCCATGTACCATTTATGTCGCCAGGTGCGCGGCCACGAACCATTCCTAGAACATGGTACGTATAACAACCCAAACATTAATTAATGGAAATCCCTCTTGATCTAATTAAATGTATCTTTATGTAAAATTTTTATATAAAATGTCAACTTCTTTGGTTTTATGTTTTTGGATTTTAAAATACTCTTAAGAATTTTGACCATTGCTAATATAGTCATTGAACATTGATCACATGATTAGTATATATATAGGGATTTAACAAATCCAATTTACTCAGACAAAGGAAGCGATGGCCTCTTCCAGTAGACGGGCCCCATACGAAGCCCATTTGTCAGAGCTCAGAAACGAGGTTGCGTATTTGGGCTTATCTCTTGACCAATCCCAAGTCGGGCTTGAATATGTTAAGCTCGAGCGGGATCGCCAATGAGAGAAGTGGAAGTTGGTAGAGATTACCACTCGAGCAATGTTATCTGAGCCACCCCAAGAGTCTGTCATCATCACACACCTTACTCTTCGGTCTTATGCGGGTGTTATAAGGGATTATGTAACAAGACCCTAGTACTATGGTTATGTACATTATTTTTGTATATAATAATGAATATACTTCCATTTTATTATTGTTACCATGAAAATAGTTTTTAAAGCACAAATAGTATTTTTAGTTAATGATTCAATTAAGAAATATATTTTGATGAATTAATGGATTTTTGAATTAAATAATATTTAAATAAAATATTATTATTATTATTAAATTAATTTTTATTAAATATAAATGATCGTATAATTTTATGAATGCAATTTTAATTTTTATTAAGGTTTGAAATCCATTTTTGTCAAAACCCGTGAATTTTCGATAAATGTCGGTTTTTATTTTAAAAGTTAAAATTAAAATATTTATAAAATTATTTAAATAAAATGAATATTATTTCTGGAATCAGGACATAAAAATTATCCAATGGTGAATTTTTCATAATTTTCTGAGACAGTCAAATTTTTGGGTAAAAATTAAATACCGTTTAAATATATAATATGTTTTATGACATCATAATGACCCAATAGTGATTTAATAAAATACTATAAACTTTATGTTCGTCCAATATATGTTTTATCATTAAAATAATGTGATTTTGGGTTTGTTGGATTTATTTTACAAATCTTTAGTGGACCCTTCCAGACTTATTAAACATTTTGTTTTTTAAATTGTTTTCCTTGGGAGTGTAACTCACCTCTACATAAGCAACCCCATTATTTTAAGAACTTAGGACTTTGAACTTATAAAATATTGTTCTCTACTTATCTTTTCCAAAAACCATGGGAAAAAACCATGGTCTGGTTTGTGGTTTGGATTAGTTTAATGTGAGGTGTCCCAAACCTAAATAATAAAGAATTCCCTCACCTTTCCTATATAAAACCACCCAAGATACCACTTCCTCCTCACTAAAAACCTTTGGAGTTCGTCCAAACTCTTCCCTCATCTTTCTAGAATCCTCCCAAGGTGCCCCAAGCTCCCAAGAAGCCTCTCTCAAGCCTCTCTCAAGCCTTTGGAAGCACACTTCCAAGTAAGGGTTTTTCTTCCTTTCTCATTTTGGTCCAATATTCTTTAAATTGTTAACCCCTTTTAATTTCAATTATGAATGTTGGGGTATGGTTTTTCACCTCCCCCATACTTCCCTGTTTATGTTTTAATGATGGGAGACCCCTTTCTCTCTCATTAAATGCCTCTCATGTACACCTGTTACTATGTCAAAATTCCAAAAGGAATTTCTCTCTCCTCATTTACATTCAAGCAATTCTTTTATATCATGAATATAAATTCCATTACATTTTTTGGGACATGTATCTATATAACCCCCTTATCTTCCATGTCATTTAAATATTATGAGACACCCCTTTCTCTCTCATCAACCATTTTTATGAGTTCTTATGTCACACCGTTATGCTGTTGAAATTGCACCGCGCTTTTCCAAGCCAAAGTCATTGTGTAGTGAATACCATGCTCATTTATCTATCAAGGGTAATCACATTTATGCACATTTACTTATTTTTTAAAGAGTTTCATGTATTTATTGCACATTCTTTTATCGTGGAATAAAATATAATGTTGAATGATTCAATGTTTTATGATCCATGTGGCACACTTATTCATGAAATGAAATGTTTAAGAAGGGTGCGCCTTGATAACACTCTAATGCATTGGGTAAAGTATATTATCATGAAACATCATGTGAAATGGGTGTTTACTCATACTAATTCATGTTCAACAAGGGTTTACTCATGCTTCATGTGCAATGAGGGTTTACTCATTCTCCATGTGAAATTAGCATTGGCTCATGCTAATTCCATGTTAAGTGTTGTTGCCACATTTCCATGTTATGATTATCATGATTTATAATGCCTTTATGTTTATGCTTATCTTTTTCTCTATTTATATTCCTATTTTCTAACATGTATTGTATTCCTCTTGTTATTCCATGATTATTCCCTTACTGGGCTTTATAACTCACCCTTTTTTATGCATGTCCTTAGGTTAACCCATGCAATGCTAAGTATGAGGGAATGTAGTGGTCATGTAAAGGAATTTTTCAATAAAGATGTTGTATTTCATGTTTTAAGTTTTTATGTAATGATCTTAATCCCCAAAGACACTATACCTCTTGATCTTCTTTGTTGTATCAAATGAAATTTATGTAATAAATTATGTTTAATTGTGTAATAAAAAACAGGGTTGTCATAGTTGGTATTAGAGGATAGGTTTAGTTATTTTTGGGATTAGGATTAGAAAACCCTAGTAAATCCTTAGAGACAAGACTAAGTATAAAAAACATCCCTAAGTTTTTTTGAGTATTGAGTAAGTGTTTTATCAAGAAAATACATCCCTGTTTGGATACGAGCACGTAGAGGTGGCTATGGCACAGATGTATCCTAGGGGTAAAACCCAAAAACACCGCTTTGAGTTAGACTCAAACGGGAACCGGTGCACAACAATGAACCTTTCTGCACTCTTGGTTACGACACTCCCAGGGGATATGCTTTGGTAAATTCACAAGCTTAGTATGAACCATTATTAAGGGACAAAAAAAATTCCCTAAGAATATATGTTATAAAGTAGATCATGGATAACATAGACTAAAGCAAATAGATTCATATGTTAAATAAATAAAATTTATTTATAAGTCATCAGTTTTGTCATTGGATTACCCTTTATGTGTTACCCCTAACTTTCCTTTTATTCCATCCAATGGCTGGTAATATGAGGACTCAGGCTAAAAACCGATGTGAAGATCAATGTGTTGACTGTACTAATGAGATTTCCAATCCAGTGGGAGCAGGAATCTAAAACTTTGTCACACTTCTCTATTATCTAACTCAATATTTTAATAGAAACATGGGTCAAGAGGAACGTTCAAACCCCCTAAGAAATAAAAATTTGCTATCGAGAACTTCATGAGACAAAGTCCTCCTACTTTTAATGGATCATTCTATCCCTCAATCATTGAACAATGGATCAACTCCATTGAAAAGATCTTCTCCATCCTTCAATGTTCTTAACAAGAGAAGATTCTCCTGGATGCTTATTGTATGGAGGGTGGAGCTGATCAGTGGTGGACTTGATCAAAAATATGATGCCTGAGGAGGAGATCGAGGCATTGGAATGGAAGGATTTCCGGAAGATGTTTTTCGATAAATATTTTCCATGCACCCTCCGGCTTAAGATGGAAAGGGACTTCCTTTCCCTCAAGCAAAAAGACAATGAATATGTTGGAGCATACAAGGAAAACTTCACAAGGCTTGCACGATACGCCTGTGGCTTTATTATTACCCCTGAATGCAAGGTTGGCCGCTTCTTTGGTGGGCTGAAACCTAGCCTGCAGAAAGCACTGGTGATCCGTGACTTCGACAGCTATGAGAAATTTGTCCGATGTTCCCTCAAGGTTGAAATGGAGATCGGAGAATCTCAGGGATATCATGAGGATAAGAAGTGTAAGGTGGATTTCAGTGTTAGCGGTCTGATGGATAAATCTAATGGTGCTAAGAAGATCCATCACCCCACTTGCCAAAGGTGTGGAAAGAAGCACCCTAGAAACTGCCAGAAGGGGATGAGGAAATGCTTTAGGTGTGGAAGAGAAGGGAACCTGGCTATTAACTGTCGTTAAGAAAGACCCATAGCTATGAAAGAGGAGAGGAACGCTCCATTCGAACCTCAACACATGGTTCATTGCTACAACTGCAAATAACCAAGGCATATTGAAAATCAGTGCCCTAAGCCAAGGGTTTTTGGAGGCAACCAACAATCTCCAAGGCAGTAAGAGTGAGATTTTTCCATAACTACTGCCAAAGTGGACCCCGACAACGAAGTGGTGATAGGTACACTAGTTATTCATTAAATAATAGTGAACATACTTTTTGATTTAGGTTCTATGCATTCTTTTATATCTCGAAAGTTTAGTAGAACAATCCCTGCACCACCACAAATCATGGAAGTGAAGATGTCAGTGAGTATGGAAAATGGGGCAATCATTTCATCCCATGAATATAACTCCTCCTCTGTTATAATTTGTGGATTAAACTTCCCATAGAACCTCTTCATACTCCCTCTGGTGGAATTTGATGCAATTATTGGCATGGATTGGATTTCCTTATATAAAGCCAGCATTAATTGCCGTGAGAGAGAAATCACTCTCCATGTGGAGAATCGGCCCCCAATTCTTTACAAGTGCAAGGAGGAAGATGAACCTTATTTAGCTCCATCATATCAATCATTGATATTACTGCCCTATGATCATGCATATCTGGCTCATATGATTGAGTCTAAGGAGGCAACCATCCTATAAGACATGCCAATTTTGAGGGAATTCGCTGAAGTGTTTCCCAAGGAATTTCTTAGTCTTACTCCTAGAAAAGATGTTGAATTCTCAATTGATCTTATACCTGGGGCATTGTCAATATCCAATAATCCATATAGAATGGTTGTTGTGGAGCTTGAGGAGCTGAAAAAAACAACTACAAGAGAATCTGGATAACGGTTTTATATGCCCAAGTGATTTACCATAGGGTGCATCAGTCCTCTTCATCAAGAATAAGGATGGGTCAATGTGTCTTTGCATCGATTATCGTGATCTTAAAAAAATCACGATAAAGAAAAAGTATCCTCTCCTGAGAATTGATGACTTGTTCGATCAGCTGCATGGAGCACAATACTTTTCCAAGGTGGATTTGCGGTCGGGATATTATCAAGTAAGGGTGAAGAAGGAATATATCCCCAAGACTGCTTTTCATACAAGATACGGGCACTATGAATTCATATTAATGTCTTTCAGACTCACTAATGCTCCAAAAAACTTCATGGACTTGATGAATAGAGTCTTTAGAGATTACCTTGACAAATTTGTGGTAGTATTTATAGATAATATTATGATATACTCTAAAACCAAGGAGGATTATGAGGAGAATCTAAGAACTATACTAGAGACCTTGCGGAAGGAGAAGCTCTATGAAAAGTACAGAAAGTGTGAGTTCTGGTTGAAGGAGGTCTCATTCTTGGGCCATATCATCACAAGTAATGGGATATCTGTGGATCCCTCCAAAACAAATGTAATTGAGGGATGGTCGAGGCAAACATCAGTAACAGATATCTATAGCTTATTGGGGTTAGCTGGATATTATTGACGATTTGTGAGAAATTTATCATGATTGTCCAACCCTCTTACCAAGCTAACTTAGAATGGAGTAAAGTTTTCTTATAGTGATGAATGTGAAGAAAGCTTCAAGGAGTTGAAAAAGAGGCTTATCACTACACTCGTTCTCACTTTACCCACAAGTGGAGAACTTTTTGTGGTATTCAATGATGCTTCAAAGAAGGGCATGGGATGTTTGTTGATGCAAAATGAAAAATTCATTGCCTATGCTTCAAGGAAATTGAAATTTGATGAATAGAACTATCCAACACATGACCTCGAGTTGGCTGTAGTGATCTTCATTTTGAAAATTTGGCGAAATTATATCTTTAGGGAGAAGTGTGAAATATATACAGACCACAAAAGCCTCAAGTATATATATTCACACAAAAAGAGTTGAACATGCGCCAATGAAGATGGTTAGAGATAATCAAAGACTATGACTGCTCAATCCATTACCACCCTGGGAAAGCGAACAAGGTGGCAGATTCCTTAAGTATAAAGGACCCAGTGATTCTATCATTGATGAGAATTGAAAAGGATCCAATATTCTTAGATTTGATAAAGATGGACATGGGAATCATAAATAAGGGAACATCATCAATCCTTTCACAAATGATTGCTTCACTGTCACTTTTGGAAAGGTTAAAGGATTCTCAAAAGGATGATGTGGGAATTTAGGAAAAAGTTAAAGCTATCAGAAAAGATAAATCCTCAGAGTTTAATGTTAATAAAGAAGGAATTGTGAAATTTGGGAAAAGACTATGTGTTCCATCAAGTTCGGATCTGAAGAAGTAACTTTTTAATGATGCACATAGTTCAAATTTCTCTATTCACCCAAGAAACACAAAGATGTATCAAGATATCTGAGAGAATTATTGTTGGGATAATATGAAGAAGGAGATTGCTAAATATACATCAAAGTTCCTGGTGTGTCAGCAAATGAAGGCAGAGAGGTAGAAGTCTAAGGGGATGATGAAACCATTGGCCATACCAGAATGGAAATGGAAGAACATCACCATGGACTTTGTCACCGGACTTCCGAAGACATCCAAATGCAAAAATGCAATATGGGTTTTTGTGGATCGTCTTACAAAGGCTTCACACTTCATTCCTATTCAGGAGGATTTCTCATTGGATCAACTGGCACGGATATATATTAGGGAAGTAGTAAGGATTCACGGAGTACCACTATCTATTATGTCTGATCGAGATCCAAGATTCACCTCTATGTTTTGGAAGAGTCTTCAACATGCTCTGAATACTGAACTAAACTTCATTACGGCCTATCATCCTCAAACTGATAGCTAATCTGAGCGGACTATCCAAACACTTGAGGACATGTTGAGAGCGTGCTCAATGGACTTTAAAGGAGGAAGGGATCAACATATTCCTCTGGTTGAGTTCTCTTATAATAACAGTTTCCACTCAAGCATCCAAATGGCACCATATGAATCCCTTTATGGGAAAAGGTGCAGAACACTGACGTGTTGGGATGAGGTCGGTGAGCATAAGCTGCTTGGACCAGAAATGGTCAAATAAATGGTAGATAAGGTTAAAACCATTCAACATCATATCAAGGAAACCCTGAGTCGACAAAAGAGTTATGGAGATAACTGTCGAAGAGACCTTGAGTTTAAAGTTGGATACATGGTATTTCTACACATATCTTCATGGAAGAAGGTCATGGGGTTTGGAAATAAAGGGAAGTTAATTCCAAGGTGCATCGGCCCCTTTGAGATTCTTGATCGTGTCAGGGTTGTGGCCAATAGACTAGCACTTCCACCAACCATAGACAAAGTACATGATATCTTTTATGTATCCCTCTTAAGGAAGTACATACCAAACCCTTCACATGTACTCTCTTTAGAGGTGGTAAAGTTAGAGGATGATCTTTCTTATGAGGAGAAACCAGTGAAGATCTTAGATCGTAGAGAAAAGGTTCTACGAAATAAGATAATTCCCCTCGTCAAGGTGTTGTGGAGAAACCACAAGTTTGAAGAAGCGGCGTGGGAATCAGAGGAAATGATGAATCAGAGTTACCCATATTTGTTTTAGTGTGGGAAAGGGAAATTTAGAGGGCGAAATTTCTTAAGGGGGGAAGATTGTAATGACCCAAACTTTCATTAATGGAAATACCTCTTGATCTAATTAAATGTATCTTTATGTAAAATGCTTATATAAAATGTCAACTTATTTGGTTTTATGTTTTTGGAATTTAAAATACTGTTAAGAATTTTGATTGTTGCTAATATAGTCGTTGAACAGTGATCACATGATTAGTATAAATATAGGTCTTTAACAAATCCAATTTACTCAGACAAATGAAGTGATGGCATCATCCAGTAGACATGCCCCATACAAATCCCATTTTTCATATCTCAGACAGGATATTTCATATTTGGGCTTCGCTCTTGACCAAGCCCAAGCTAAGCTTGAATATGTTAAGCTTGATTGGGACCGCCTATGAGAGAAGTGGAAGTTGATAGAGATTACCACCCGAGCAATGTTATCTGAGCCACCCCAAGAGTCAGTCACCATCGCACACCTTACTCTTCGGTTTTATGTGGGTGTTATAAGGGGTTACGTAACAAGACCCTAGTACTATGGTAATGTACATTATTTTTTTATATAATAATGAATATACTTTCATTTTATTATTGTTACCTTGTAAATAGTTTTTGAAGCACAAATAGTACTTTTAGTTAATGATTCAACTAAGAAATCTATTTTGATGAATTGATGGATTTTTGAATTAAATATTATTTTAATAAAATATTATTATTATTATTAAATTAATTTTTATTAAATATAAATTATCGTATAATTTTATGAATGCAATTGTAATTTTTATTAAGATTTGGAAGCCTTTTTTTCAAAACCCATGAATTTTCGATAAATGTCGGTTATTATTTTAAAAGTGAAAATTAAAATATTTATAAAATTATTTAGAAAAAATGAATATTATTTCTGGAATCAGAACGTCAAAATTATCCAATGGTGAATTTTTCATAATTTTCTAAGATAGTCAAATTTTTGGGTAAAAATTAAATACCGTTTAAATATATAATGTGTTTCATGACATCATAATGAACCAATAGTGATGTAATAAAATACTACAAACTTTATGTTCGGCAAATATATGTTTTACCATTAAAATAATGTGATTCTGGGTTTGTTTGATTTATTTTACAAAGCTTTATTGGACCCTTCAAGACTTATTAAACATTTTGTCTTTTTAAATTGTTTTCCTTGGGAGTGTGACTCGCCTCCACATAAGCAACCCCATTATTTTAAGAATTTAGGACTTTGGACTTATAAAATATTTTTTCCACATCCTTTTTCCAAAAACCATGGGCAAAAACCATGGGATGGTTTGCAGTTTGGATTAGTTTAATGTGAGATGTCCCAAACCTAAATAATAAATAATTCCCTCACCTTTCCTATATAAACCCACCCAAGATCCCACTTCCTCCTCACTCAAAGCCTTTGGAGTTCATCCAAAATATTCCCTCCTCTCTCTAGAATCCTCCCAAGGTTCCCCAAGCTCCCAATAAGCCTCTCTCAAGCCTCTCTCAAGCCTTTGGAAGCACACTTCCAAGTAAGGGTTTTTCTTTCTTTCTCATTTTTGTCTAATATTCTTTAAATTGTTAATCCCTTTTAATTTCAATTATAAATGTTGGGTTGTGGTTTCACACCTCCCCCATACTATCCTATTTATGTTTGAATTATGGTATACCTCTTTCTCTCTCATTAAATGCCTCTCATGTACACCCGTTACTATGCCGAAATTCTGAAATGAATTTCTCTTTCCTCATTTACATTCAAGCAATTATTTTGTATCATGAATCTAAATTCCATTAAATTTGTTGGGAAATGTATCTATATGACCCTCTTACTTTCCATTTCATTTAAATATGATGATACATCCCTTTCTCTCTCATAAACCATTTTTATGATCTCTTATGTCACGCCGTTATGCTGTCGAAATTGCACCGCGCTTTTCGAAGCCAAAGTCATTGTGTAGTGAATACCATGCCCATTTCTCTATCAAGGGTATTCACCTTTATGAACATTTACTTATTGTTTAAAGAGTTTCATGTATCTATTCCACATTTATTTACCGTGGAATAAAATATTATGTTGAATGATTCAATGTTTAATGATCCATGTGGCACACTTATGCATGAAATAAAATGTTTAAGAAGGGCGCGCTCTGATAGCGCTCCAATGCATTTGGTAAAGTATAGTATCATGATAATTCATTTGAAATGGGTTTTTACTCATTCTAATTCAAGTTCAATGAGGGTTTACTCATGCTTCATGTGCAATGATGGTTTACTCATGCTCCATGTGCAATGAGCCTTGGCTCATGCTAATTTCATGTTAAGTGTTGTTGCCACATTTCCATTTTATGATTATCATGCTTTATCATGCCTTTATGTTTATGATTCTCTTGTGCTATATTGATATTTCTATTGTCTAACATGTATTTTATTCCTCATGTTATTCCATGATTATTCCCTTACTGGGATTTATAGCTCACCCTTTTCTTATGCATGTCCTCAGGTTATCCCATGCAATGCTAAGTATGAGGGAATGTAGTGGTCATGTAAAGGAAGTTTTCAATAAAGATGTTGTATTTAATGTTTTATGTTGTTATGTACTGATCCTAATCCCCAAATACACTAGAACTATCGATCTTCTATGTTGTATCAAGTAAATTTTATGTAATAAATTATGTTTAATTGTGTAATAAAAGGAAAGGTTTTCATAGTACGTGGTACATGTTCCAAGGTATGTGGTTTTCTTCCTTTATTGATTTCATTATTTGTTCTACATCTCGTTCACTCCTATGCATAAATCCTTCCATTGAAAAAAACAAAATCCCAATTTTGAGGTCCAATAATTTGGGAAACACTGGGAAACGGCACCAGGTAAAATAATGCAACTTACCAACTTCCATGTCTTCTAGAAACATCAGTCTTTCCAGTCAACACTGAATATGACTGACATCATCTTCTCAACTTTGTATGATCATTCTTAAATCTTCAAATATCCACATGATCCCTCATGCAATAATGCATGTCTCTCAATAACTTTGGAGTCCTTCTTCATTTTGATCTTCATTGAAAACTGTTGAAAAAAATAAAACCTTACACACAAAGTGGTTCCAACAGATAATTGAGTTGGAACTCTCTCATTAGCTCAGTCATCGAATATACGGTGTGAATAGTCTCCCTCTCCATAGATCGTATGACCTTTAGGAAGCTGTTGCGGAGCTGATCTTCCATCTGATTATCTGAAGCTGTAGGAAGTTCTGGCTCAGCCTCATTAGGAGAGTGTTGATTTCCACTCTCATGATGCTCAATCCGAAGATGATGAGAAGGAATTCTCTCTACAAAGGTTTAACAAACTGTTTAGATTATAGGTTACACAACAAGATAAACCTCAAAAGGTAAAAACAACAGAGAATCATTGGCTTCTGGTTCCTCTGCAGTTGTCTTAACAAGAAAATTTGGCATAACATAACAATTTCTTTCATCTCTTATATCAGGTATATCAGTGGATCTCATTTCATAGTTCGTATGGGCATATATTCAACATGAAATAAAACTATCCCTAGCATGAACAATTCATGTCAATATATATCTCTATGTGTCTATCGTGATGCATGCATACTCATCTTATGTCATTCCATCCCATGATTAAAATATAAATAAACAATAACATACCACAAGTGAATCACCTAAGGTGAAATAACATCAAAACTACAACAAGAAAATAGCATGAATAATAATATAATCCTTGGGCACTTGGATTTTCCCCCACGCGTGAGTTAGCTACTCACATGAACGAGCTCACTACAAAGTCCTGACACATCATAATATCGTTTCTACCTTTCCCAAATAGTAAAGCAATAGAAAAGAAACATAATCCTTTGATACCACTTTGTAATTTATCTGACTCAGTGCTCCCTCATATGATCGAGTCGGGTTGGCTACGTGACCCCAGGCGTGGCTCCTCATACATGAGGGGTTATCGACTAGCAACAATGGTTTAAGGAATATAGTGGGGAGACTATATCCTCAGGAACATAGTTGGAATAACAATGAAAATAATATATAAAATCTCAAACATGCAATAACAACAAGATAAAGGACAAAACCAAATTATCCAATAATAATAGAAAAAATGTAATTACAAGTTGAATGTAACAAAATGACAATCTAGAAGTCACACAAATAAAAGACTAAAAAAATAGATAAAGAATCCAAAAGCCTCACGTGATCCCTCGTGAAATAATGCATGTCTCTCAATAACTTTGGAGTCTTTCATTTTGATCTTAATTGACAACTATTGACAACAAATACAACTTTATACACAATGTGGTCCCAAAAATCTACCCCTTTGTATTTTGTTGTCAATACCTTAAAGTTCACCTCAAATGAATATGTCAATATCAAAATGAGAATCTTCTCTATCCCCTTACTTTCATTTCACTTCTCTCACCCTTATTGACAAGAAATAAAAAGTTCATGGGAAAAGTGTATCAGTCCTTTCTTAAGTAATGTGACATTAATCATTTCACTCTAAGTCTACTTGAGCAATGCTCAGTGTAGAAAACAGGAGGATTTGATTTAGACAACAAGGTTATCCATTATTCATTGATCATGATACCTCGTGAGATGAGTACCTATGTACTTTGTCTTCAAGGATTTTCTACTTTCATTCCAGGATGAAGAAATTGAATGTGATAGGGAATAATCAACCTGAAACTCCTACACTCACTTCAACAATCAAATCAAAAACATTCAGGTACAATTGGCAGGATAGGTGGCCTTGGGGCACTTCCATTTTTATTATGTCACTGATTAATTTAGTTACTCCCACTTGGTAAAATGATATTCATTCTGAGTAACCAAGGATGAGAGATTGAGAAATGACATACCTTTTCCAATGACATGTTCTTCAAGAAATTTCCAGAGTTATTTCAATTAATACCAAATGAAGTTGATACTAATTGAAATAATAATTCTGGAAGCTTCTACATTTGTCTCCCCCTCAAGGGAAACACTCATCATTATCTTCATAAAGGGTAATCTTTCATCATTTTAATATTTGAATATCAATTGAGAATCTTCCAAGGATGGAAAATTATTCATCTTAGTTATCAAGAGTTGATAAAATTCACTACTTCTCAGGTTCTCCCCCTGATGGAGGGGTTTTCTGAAAGGCCTTGGAGCAGCTTCTCCCTCTCGCCTCTCTCGATCTAGGGTTTCCTCATCGGTGCTTCGGCGGGGGAGTCCTACGCATTTCGGCCTCGTCTCCCCCCTTCCCTCTCTTCTCCCATATCCTTCTCCACCCTCTCCTATTTGTTTTATTTTTGTTCTTGTTTTCCCCTCTCATCCGCTCTCTTTTGTTTCCCTCGGGTTTATTCTCGATGATGTCTCTCAAGGATTTTCTAATTATCCCGACGACGGTGGTCCGATATTGAAGTATTTGGCCGCTTTAACCCTGCTCTGACCTCATGTTCCACCACAACTCTCTATGTCAGACCTATAGTGATGGTTTCATAGTGGTTTTGGGATTTGAGGTTCGGCGGTCTGCAGCTTTCCAGGTACTCTTGAGTCGGTTCTCTCTTCTCTCTGGTTTCGCCCCACAGTGTTGTCATTGTCTGAAGCCCTCGGCCATTCATGTCTCTGCCCTGACCTCAAGTCTCTCTACTACTCTTCTGGTCAGATCTAGAGCGGTGATTTCTTGAAGTTTTGGGATGTGGGGTTTGGCAGCCGATGGTCCTTCTCGCGTGGCCTGAGTCAGCGTCCTTCTCTGATGGCGTTCTATTTCCCTTCCTTCTATGTGACATCAACTTCTTCTTTGGTTTGGTTTCTAGTTTTCAGCATTCTTACCCTTTTTTTCAGCGAATATGTGTTGGGTTCTTCTACTAGTTGTTCATTGATGGTTACGTTTTGTGTTTATGGTTTATTTTGGTTTGTGTTTTCTCTGACCGTCGGTTTGTCACGACGGTGTTGTGTCATGGATACAACTAATTTCGATGGAATCTAGTGCTCTTGTGTGGTGTTTTGGAAGACAATGGTAATGGAGGATGATAACATTCTTGTTTGGTGTTTTGGACATCAATGGTGTTGGTGTCAGTGGTGATGACGATGAGATGGAAGCGGTGTTGTGTGATGGTTGTGGTGATGGACGGCGACGATGATGGTTGATGGCTGGAAATCTTCTTTGGTTTGGATCTACTTCATTGGGGAATGGAGATGAGGTGGTGAGATGTTTTCTGGTGTCTTCAACGGGCTCTGACGTTCTCCGGTGGTGCGGTGGTTGAACGACGACGTTAACAGCGATGATGGATGGTGACGATGACAGGGGTACTCATGATTTGGGCGGCAGGTGACTTGACTTCGGTGGCTTTGGATGAATCTATTCATGATCTTCTCAGGTGTAGTGAAATGTTTTGAATTTTCAACCTTTTGTTTTGGTTCCCACTCACCCATAAAGCAGGTTTAGAAAATCAAATAAAAATAGATTTTGAGGAGGTTCTCCCCCTGAGAGAATGCTTCATCTTCAACTCTTTGTATTATCAGCACAAATAAAACACACAAATGATTAAGTGAATTTGGTGGTTCCTCCTTACATCATCAATATGGTCCGCATGGCTGAGATTCTTTTCTCAA
Organism: Viscum album; assembly: GCA_963277665.1. Taxonomy (NCBI): domain Eukaryota; kingdom Viridiplantae; phylum Streptophyta; class Magnoliopsida; order Santalales; family Viscaceae; genus Viscum; species Viscum album. Next base: position 793,253,434 of record OY728166.1, read on the forward strand.
CCAAGTTTCTCTATTTACACCAGTCTTCATTATTTCACATTTGAACATATGTTCTGATCCGTGTTAATGTGGCATGGCTCTCTTCACATTATCTTCTTCTTTGTGTGGAGAATTGTTATTCTTAACAGTCATCATGATTGATACATTCTAAATCCTATTAAGGATTTCTTCTTGATCTGGTATTAAGGTTATATAAACTTTTTCATTGTGTCCATATTTTATACATCTCTCACACAGAACTTCTTTAACACAAGTGTTTCTCTTGGTTTGAAATATCTCATTCAATTTATCTTCATAACGTGAAAGTTTTCCTTTTCCTTTATCACTATCCTTGGCCTTTTCATCTTCAAGTTTCCTTATTCTTTTCAAATCTTCTGGACAGATGACCAACATGTCATTTGGAACTATTACTAGGTTTGGATCTTCCACACAGGTTCACTTGAGTGTCATCCCTCTTAGTTTCTCTTTTGGATGAATTGCTCTTCAATTTCATGGACCTAAAATCCAAAGTCTTCTCAGCTTACCTACTTGAGATCTTCTTGGGGAAATGTGTGTTCATAATATTCTTCTGATTTCTTCCTAAGATGGATGCTTCATACCTAGAAGGCATTGGACGTCTTATTTTCTTATCAACACTGGATGCATATTGAGATGTCCATGTACCTACCTTGTGACCACTTCCATTGCATACATCACAGATGTTATCAAGCATACCAAATCTATTTGCAGTAAACAGATGCTTCTGGACCTATGGATGTTGCTTCTTCTTCTCTGGAATTCGTCCCTTTGATATAGGCTTTCTCTGCGCTTTTTCATTGAAGGTATTGTACCAACAATCTAGTGCACAATTCCCAAATCTGTTGCAGCACCAACATTGACCCACACATCTTGTCTTCTTGATATCTTTTTTATAAGGTTGTTGGGCCTTCTTCTTAATGTGTTGTTCTCTATCTCAGGAATAATCTTCCAAATTCTTCTTCCTATCCACTCTAGCCATGGTGGTGGGTTCCTTCTCATCACCTTTCCCCATCCATACTTGTTTATAATTTTTCTTCCAACCTGCACTTTTTGTAGAAACATATTTAGAAACAATAGTACAAATTGGTATGGATGGTACCTTCACTTTCTCTCATCTACTAGTGATAGATCAATGAGTTAAGTCATGATCTTCTTATCAAATGTTGGAGGTCTTCTGATATTAGAATATTCCAGTGATCATTGAGTAAAAATGAAGACTATTTCTTGAGATGGATCATCAACAGATGTCATGATCTACTTATCACATGTTGAAGGTCTTTCAGATTTAGAATCCTTCAATGAACACTGAGTTCCAATAGAAACTGTTTCCTTATTTTGTGAAGCCTCAATATGTGTCTTCTCAAGATGGTTCCACTGAGCTTCCAATTCAAGACATTTCCCATTGAGGATGACTTTTTTATCTTCAATCGTTGTCATCTTCTCTTCACAAGCCTTCTTCATTCTAACAACTTATTATTCATGCAGCATCGTTTTATTCTGAATCAAGTAGTCATGTTCCATGATCTTATTGGATATACCTTCTAATTGTAGACCCTTGATATCAGTGCAATTTTCCAGTTTCTCTTCAAGAACATAGATCTTTTCTTCAAGAGCCTTTTTTACCCTCTCTTCCTCTTTAACTTCTTTGAGCCATTTTGACATATTTATTTCATGTTTCCTCTTTGTTTCCTCAAAGGCTTCAATCTGTCTGGAGAGCCTTAAACATTCAAGGATTTTCACTTCCAAGACCTTTTCCATATTTTCTACTTCTCTTTCCAACTGTGTGATCTCAACCTGCATACATTGAAAGATTATACAAACAAAGGCAGTTCTTTCTTCAGAAACATCACGCAAATAATTTCTTATTTTATCAATTTCCAGCTCATGTGATGTAAAATATTGATCAACATAACCACCTATGTTTTAAAGCTTATTTTTGGTGGAAAACTAAGCCACATGCTCTTTACTTTCCAAGTTTGATATTTCTTCATTATTGTAAAGGCGTGGAGAACCATAAAGTTCATCTTCTTTAGGAATGAGGGACTTCTTCAACTGTCTCTTCTATTTATTTTTCTTATTTGTCATAGTCTTGCTGGAAGTAGACTTCTGCTCAGAGATGACTGGATCTTCATCGAGACTACTTAGGAAAGAAACTCAAATCCTATTCTGAATAGAATTACTGAAGAGTATCCAACATAGGTAAACCTGGATCTGATACCAATTGAAGGACCCTAGACCACCCTGAGAGGGGGGTGAATCAGGGTGTCAACTTTTTCTCTTCTTTACTGGACCTTGTTCCCATGTTGGAAGAAACTTGTTTAAACCTGTATGATAAATATGTGCAGTAATTAAAACATGAATAAGGTCAACACAGTACTTTTTACTTGGTTCACCACTAAGGGTTACGTCCAAGGAGCATATGCCGACAAGTTTCTGGTCGTACCAAATTCCACTAATCTTCACTAGTTGTGGATTACAAAGGTTCGGGCATAGTCACTCTATCCCAGGTGCATTTCCTTTACAAAGGTTTGGGGATAGCTCATTGCTTCCCTCGGATCACTTCTATTGACTCCCCCTGGCTCACTGCTTTGGGAGAGGTCTCACTCAGCTTATCGACTTGAAGGTCGCTTCAACAGATTAACATGAAAATTATTTGTCTTTATACAGCACGAGACACTACTTGCATTGAAGTCCCGAATTGATGCTCTTTTATATTCAATTTTCTCCTTTAGTGCAATTACTGAGTGCACTAGAACTTCTTCCTTTTTTTATTCACTAGAATCACAAACTCCCTTTATGAAATTTTCGTTTTCGCAAACTGTTCCTAATTCTGTGGACTATCTCAGATCTGCATACCATACCTGTTCTGTGTACCACACCTGGTCTGCGTACCGTGCCTATTCCACGTACCGCCCCTTCTCAGTGTACCACGCCTGCTTTGTGTACCGCCTCTACTCCGCCTAACACCTCTGCTCCGTGTACCACACCTGCTCCGCGTACCGCACCTGATCTGTGTACCGCCCCTACTCGGCGTATTGCGCCTACTCCGTATATCGTCCCTTCTTGGCATATCGTGCCTGCTCCGTGTACTGCACCTACTCTGTGCACTACGAATGCTCCACGTATGGCACCTCTGTGTACCGCCTTCATATACCGCCTTCATGTATGGCCTCTACGTACCATTTCACCTTCCGCGAACTCCTTCTTCAAATTCTGTGAATTATTTCATCTCCTGCATACCCCTTTTTCTTACACAAAATCTCTTTCGCGGGCTACTCCTTCAAATTTCGTGAACCATTTTGTCTTTCGCGTACCACTTCATCCTACGCAGAATTTCTTATACATGCCACTTTTGGACTTAGTCGAGTTCTTCCACAGCGATAATATTTTCTTATCGAATTCACTCGCTCTTTAATGATGGGATTAGAACTCTTTATATAGGCAAATAACTCCGTAAATTTTGCTAATCCATTTTACCCAAATTTTCAATGTGGGAAAAACTTCATCGCATACTGAACTCCATCTGCGTACATTGAGACTCCACCGCATACTGCGATCCTCTATAAAACTGCGAACCTTCACCGCAGACTGTGTGTCTTCCGGTCCACATTTTGCATCTCTTCTGCCAATGACAAGTCATTCCGTGTACCACAACTCCTTCCATGGCAAACCATTTTTGGTACCGTGACCCGTTCCGTGAACCGTTCCGCATACCTTTCCTTCTTATCACACACTTTCATCGTGTACCGTTGCTGCAAACCGTTTTCAGTTCTATGCACTGCTTCGCGTACCGTTTCCATCACCATGTACGTGGCCAAAAACCATTCCTAGAACATGGTACATGGTCCATGTTCTGAGGTACGTGGTTTTCTTATTTTGTTAATTTTCTTCGTCGTTCCACATCTCGTTCACTCCTTTACAGAAATCCTTCCATTTCCAAAAACAAAATCCTGATTTTGAGGTCTAATAATTTGGGAAACACTGGGAAACGACACTAGGGAAAGTAGTTCAACTTACCAACTTCCCTGTCTTCTAGAAACATCAGTCTTTCCGATCAACACTGAATATTACTGACATCATATTCTCTGCTTTGTATGATCATTCTTAAATCTTCAAATCTCGACATGATCCCTCATGAAATAATTCTTGTCTCTCAATAACTTTGGAGTTCTTATTCATTTTGATCTCCATTGACAACTATTGAAAACAAATACAACCTTATACACAAAGTGGTCCCAACAGATACTATAATTGGAACTCTCTCATTTGCTCAGTCATCGAATGTACGGTGCGAACAGTCTCCCTCTCCATAGATCGCATGACCTTTAAGAAGTTGGTGAGGAGCTGATATTCCATATGATTATATGAATCTGTATGAAGTTCTGGCTCATCCTCATTAGGAGAGTGTTGATTTCCACTCTCACGACGCTCAATCCGAAGATGATGAGAAGGAATTATCTCTACAAAGGTTTAACAAACTGTTTAGATTACATGTTACACAAAAAGATCAACCTCAAAAGGTGAAAACAACAGAGAATCATTGGCTTATGGTTCCTCTACAGTTGTATTAACAAGAAAATTTGGCATAACATAACAATTTATTTCATCTCTTATATCAGGTATATCAGTGGATTTCATTTCATAGTTCATATGGGCAGATATTCAACCTGCAATAAAAGTGTCCCTAGCATGAACAATACATGTCAGTATATATCTCTATGTGTCTATCATGATGCATGCATACTCTTCTTGTGTCATACCAGCCCATGATTAAAATATAAATAAACAATAACATACCACAAGTGAATCACCTAAGGTGAAATAACATCAAAACTACAACAAGCAAATAACATGAATAATAATCTCTTCCCTGGGCACTTGGATTTTCCCCCACGCCTAAGTTAGATACTCCCATGAACGAGCTCGCTACAAAGTCCCGACACATCATAATCTCATTTCTACTTTTCCCAAATATTAAAGCAATAGAAAAGAAACATAATCCTATGATATCACTTTGTAATGTATCTGACTCAGTGCTCCCTCATATGACCGAGTTGGGTTGGCTACGAGACCTCGGGTGCACCTCCTCGTACGCGATAGGTTATCAACTAGAAACAATGGTGTGAGGAATATAGTGGGGAGACTATATCCTCTGGAACATAGTTGGAATAACAACAAAAATAATATATAAAATCTCAAACATGCAATGACAGCAAGATAAAGGACAAAACCAAACTATCCAATAATAATAGAAACAGTGTAATGACAAGTTGAATATAACAAAATGACAAGATGGAAGTCATACAAATAAAAGACTAAACAAAATAGATAAATACTCCAAAAGCCTCAAAATCGATCCTCATGTCGTCCCCATCTCTGAATTCCAACCCACCCAACAAGCTATCAACCAATACAGGGGCCCTTGCCCTTATCCATGTCTACATCCATAAAATTTGTTCAAGTACCAAACAGCGGCCCGAACAGGGTGTGAATACAACTCAGTATGCCACCACCAACTATGTCTAAATAAATTCAGTCTGGGCATATTGTGCATGCAATAAAGCGATAAATAATTTTATTAATTTAGTAAATTAATATGGCTCATAAAATAAGCTCACTGGCCCTCGAGTTTCAGGATGACACTCAAGGCCAGCCAAACCTACTTAGGCATGTTGTCAGATAACTTTGAGCATCTCGTGGATGTAAGGGTTGGTGTCCTAAAAACCAACTGTTTTGTACTTTGATTACATGAATGTTCACTTATTATATATTGTTCATTGTTCTGCATGATTATAATATAATAATGTCCTGGAATATTTGTTGCATTAATAAGGTCATGGCAGATCCCCGCTATGATGAGAACCTTGAAATGCTATAACAATATTCTTAAATAAAATTCTACGGTTGGATGACATGATATGATAGGACACATAGTATACATACCGTCATGTGTGAGTACTCATAAGAAGACGAGACTCTCTCTCATGGAGTTCGTACTTGGTAATCTCTAAGATGGGAGATTATGAGAACAGACCTTCTAGTAGTAATTATGCTTGTCTTGGTGTCATCGGACATTACTATCTAAAAGCATGTGTAATGTTCCTTAGACTGGAATATTATCATTAACTCATGTCATGACTCGCGCACTTAGATTTACTGACAAAAACCATCACGTAGAAAGTTGGCGGGAAGTAGGGTACGTTGGGTGCGTCACGTGTGACATGTTGTTAATGGATAAGTCGAGGAAGGATTTATACCTTCCATTTATGGAAGTTGATATCTCAGCCCTTTGATTGAAATAGAACTGTCACATTAAATTCCATGGCCATGGTGTAAACAATGAGTTTATTTCAGGTAGTCAAAGAACGACGGATCAAGCATATAGGTTTATGACACTACCATGAAACCTGCTTGATGCGATATCGAGACAAAGGGATTAAATTACACAGTAAGCGTTCGTATGAGGTGATATGTCAATGCGGCGTCAACTTCTTTCTCTTGGGTGCCTTGACCCGTTGCTAGACATTAATCTTGGACTTTAGGCAAGCTCTCCTAATGCCAACGAGAAAGAGGCCTAGAGGGTCACACATTAAGTGTATTCAAGTATCTCAAGTAGAATAAAGATTATTCCCATACGTGGTTTAATAATTATTCAAGTAAGCCTAAATCATTTAAATGATGGAGGAAGAAGGAAATGAAAAACAAGATATACACGTCGTGTATTAAAGATTACACGCCAAGTAGTTTTTCATAGAAAACAAGTACATGCTGTGTATTAATAATTACACGCCGTGTAGTTTTATTTATAGAAAGGAAATGAATAAATGAAAACAAGATATACATGTCGTGTACATTGAATGTACATGCCATGTAGTTTTCAATGAAAAACAAGTACATGCCGTGTATTTATTAATACATGTCGTGTAGTTTTTCCAGTCGATATTTTGAGGATATAATATTGTTTTAAATGATATTTATTATAATTAGCGTGGACGCATGTAAAGGAATTAATTATTTGACATGGGGGTTTTAAATAAGAATCAATGAAATAAATAAAATTCATTTATTTATTATCATAACTCTACAACCTCAAACCTGATTATAAATATCCTCACAACCCAACTCTTTTCCTACACACAAGAAAATCGTTGTGCATAACAACTTTGGGGAATTCTTTCAAGGATGAAAGAACCTCTTCCTCCAAGAACGCTCTCAAGACTGAGAGAGATCCTCTTCCATCGGATCAAGACGATCTAAGGCGGACAACGCAAGCAAAGGTTTCTCCATGATAGCACCCCAGAGACTCATTTGGCGACGTCCCGAGATACAAGGTGCAAGTTTGGATCACCGCTAGAGGAAGTCTATACTTGGCTTCTGCGACGCAACGACGAATCACATCGGAACGTGATCAAGAACATAAACAAAGAAAGAACACCCAAAAGGTATTTCTTTTCAATTTATTAAATTAATTATAATCAACCTGTAACGATCCTACTTTGTGGTTCCGGGACTTTCCTTTTCTTTGTCTTTTTCTATGATTCGATCCATGGAGACTGAAGTTTATCATCATATTGATCCCGGATTGATCATTGTTAATGACAAGGAAGCCAAGTGGGAACATCCACCCACGCGCTTCCGCTATGCCCGGAACCTTCAAATGGTATCAGAGGTAGGTTACAACGTTGATTATAGTTATTTAATTTTTGTTGATAATTTATGCATTTATATTTGATTCAATTCAAAATAAATCGTTCTATAAATCTGAATAAACGTGATCTGTTTTTCCTCCTTCGTTTATCGATTCGTATCACATAAATGGCCTTTTAATTTTAATTTTTGATTAAAATAAAAATGAAGATCTCATCCAGAGAAGCCGCTCTTTCTGTCTGTACAACACGGGAATACACGGCGTGTAATAAAAACTACACACCGTGTACTTAGGTTCAATGAACCGGCACTGGTCCACCAAACCATGCCGTGTGAATTGAGTATGCTTGTGTATTTATTACCCCGTTTTGACCATAAATGAATGGCATGTGGAAAACAGGAATACATGGTGTGTATGTTGTAGCAACATGTCGTGTAGTCCGATCCGGCCTAAGTGAAACCGTGTACAAAGGAGAAGTCGCGTACCACGTACACGGGATCACCAGGCCGGTTACTGCGTAACAAGGAAGTACACATCGTGTATGATTTATCTACACGCCGTGTAATCCAAAATTTCCAAAGTAGAGAAAAAATGCCAAATCCCCCAGCGTGTACTTTGGATAAAGGGTGAAAAGAAATACACGCCGTGTAAATATAAACTACACGCCATGTACTTTCCAGAAATTTCACCAGGTTTCCTCCAAAAGTACAAAGACCTGTACAAGGAATATGGATGAGAAGAATCTCAAGGAAATTCAGAAAGGAATTTAAGATAAAGAATTGATTAATTATAAGATCATAATTAATTAATTTCAAGCGCGACTTATCTTAAATAATAGAATGATTAAAAGAATTTGAATTCTAAATATGTGTAAATGTCGTTGCATGCTATGGATGGTCATGAGCTAGACCAAAGACCCCTTGTATGTGTGTATGGTTTCATTTAATTTAAATTCGTTGGCCTGCGAGCCTTCTTCCAATAAAATGTAGGGCATGCGTGCCCATGGTTTCTTTAATGTAAACCCCATGTAATGGAGGATCTCTCAAGCTAGAGGAGACGGTTCAAAATCTGAAGCTGAGGAAAAACCAACCCAAGAAGATACAAAGGTAGACAGGTGGAAGCTGCAAAACACGAACCAGCAGGTTCAAGGTGTTTTCCCTAGGTCAGGGTTAGCTTATCAAAACTGCTAGATAAGATAACCAATAGAAGCTCATGATCACTCCATATTATTTTATTTCTTTCTGATTGCATGGTTTATTTATTATGTGTGTATTGTTGTGATCACATAAATAAAATGAACAAGCATGCAAATATGGAATAAAATAAAAACCAGACTATGCGTAAACATTATCAGAACATGGTTAATCACTTAAGAAAACATCACTTAATATTAACAAGCATGTGATAATGAAAAACTACGCATAAAGAATAAAATCCATCAAATACCATATTAAGTCATACCAAGCCTTCTGTTACTTGATTAAGGGCAAGACTCAATAAAACTATGTGTTTAACCAACCCTTGTTGGGACACTTACTTTTATAAAGGAATCCCTTATGAAAGGTTTCGGGTTGACTTAACCATATTACATCAAGAGGAGTAGCCCTTGCTAGACTTTATGTAATATTGGAGGCAAGAGTTGAGGAAATCCAAGTCAGGATTTCAGGATTGGGGAGTCCACTCAACAGATCAAGGAACTGTAAGCTCATAGTTGGCAAAGACCTGCCTACCTAAATACCTTCAAATAGCTTGACCAACCCTTGTTGGGGTTATGCGAAGGGGAATATGGATCCTTGCCACTAGGATGTCAAAGCAACTAGACATTCTGAGTTCAATGGTGAGGTCCATTGGGACTTGATAAAATAGTGGGAGAATTAATAAATTCATTTATTATTTTTCATAAAATGTAATCAAAATGTACTAATAAATCTGGTCTTTTAATTTGTAGAATCGAAATGACAAACTCATCAACCACATTTTCTTTGCAATCAATTCTGGATAAAGACAATATCCTCACTAACAGTAACTTTTAGGAATGGTTTAGGCGCCTTCGGGTTATCCTACGCCATGAATGAAAGTTTTATGTGTTGGAGTCCTCACTTCCTGATCCCCTTGCCCAAGGGGCGAGTGATGAAGATCTCCTTGTCTATGATCAACATTTGAGTGATGAACTCGAAATTCAATGTTTGATGTTGTCATCTATGTCTGATGAGCTCATGAAGTCTCATGAAGACATGGATGCCTACAGCATGCTCGAGCACCTCTGTGGTCTATACTAGGAGAGAGCTAGACAGGAAAGGTTTGAGATCTCCAAGGCTCTATTTCAGAGCAATCTTGGAGAGGGTGCCCCATCCGAGCCTCATGTAGTCAAGCTCACTGGATACATTGAGCGCTTAGAGGTTCTAGGGTTTAAACTCCCTGAAGAACTGGGTACCGATCTCATTCTTGCATCACTTCCCTAGAGCTTCTCAAACTTTTTTGTCAACTTCAATATGAACAACATTGAGAAGTCTTTGTCTGATCTTCTTATCCTTATTCGCCAAGTGGATAATGACATGAAGCGTGAAAAACCTTCTATCCTTATGGTTAATAAAAGGAAAGGGAAGATGGAGAGCTTTAATCCCAAATCTTCTTCAAGGCCTTCCAAGAAAAGGAAGATCAAAGGGGAGGCAAAGGAATAGGATGTTGTTTGTTTCGCATGTGGCAAGAAGGGCCACTAGAAGAAAAACTGCACCCAGCCAAGGAAGCAAGGGGAAGCTTCAGGTGCGTTTGTTATCGAATGAAATCTATATGTTTCTACTAATTGGGTATTAGATACTTCTTGTGGTGCTCACATCTATATCCAAATATAGGAACCAAGTAGATTCAGAAAGATTGACCAAGGTGAGGTGGATCTACAAGCAGCCAATGGAGCCAGACTCGCTGTTGTAGCTGTCAGAGACTACAATCTCACATTGCCTACTGGGATGGTCTTGGTTTTGAAAGGATGTTATTATGTACCCTCTGTAACCAAAAACATTATTTCAGTATCCAGATTAGATACTGATGGATTCATCTTCAACTTTGGAAGTGGATGTTGCTACTTTTATAAAGATAACATTTGTTTTGGTAGGGCACATTTATATAACGGCCTTTATGTGTTAGAATACACAAACCAAGTAATGGAAATCGATGACAAAGTTAATTCACATGACTCATACCACACCCAAATTTGGCATCACTGGCTAGGTCATTTCAATGAGAAATGTTTGACAAAATTACATCAAGATGGGTGTTTAGATTATTTCGAACTAAAACCACTTGGTGTATGTCATGCGTGTCTATAAGGAAAAATGACCAAATCACCATTTAGTGGGAAAGGTGAAAGGGATAAAGTGATTCTAGAATTAGTTCACACAGATGTGTGTAGACCATTTCCAGTTGAAGAAAGGGGTGGGTTCTCATACTTCATAACTTTTACTGATGATTTTAGTAGATATGTATATATCTACCTAATGAGGTATAAGTCAGATTATTTTGATCGGTTCAAAGAATACAAGAATGAATTTGAGAACTAGCTTGGTAAGAAGATTAAGAAACTCCACTCAGATAGAGGAGGAGAATATCTTAATCAGGACTTCATTGATTTCTTACGGGAGTTTGGGATTTTATCTCAACTCACTCCTCCATACACGCCCCAGTGGAATAGTGTAAGTGAAAGGAGGAACCGTACCCTGTTGGACATGGTGAGATCAATGATGATTCATGCGAGTCTTCCATTATCCTTTTGGGGATATGCATTACAAATAGCAGCAAACATACTAAACCAAGTACCAACTAAATCGATAAATGGTATTCCATACGAGTTATGGAGTGGATGCAAATCCATGTTATCGAATTTACATGTGTGGGGTAGCGAAGCATTTGTTAAGGCCTCTTCAGGTCACAAACTTGCACCCCGAGGTACAAAGTGTATCTTTATAGGATATCCCAAGGAAACAAGGGGATATTACGTATACAACCCCTCAGACAAAAAAGTTACAGTGGCAAGACACGTCATATTCCTTGAGAGGGAGCACATATCCAAAAGAGGTAGTGGGAGCGAGATAGACTTCGATGAATTCGAGGCTCAAGATACATAGTAGTTCATACAAGAACAGATTCCACAAAGCCCCATGGAAGAACATTCTGTTCCAAAGACACAAGAACTACGTAGGAGCACGAGAGAGGTGAGAGAACCAGAATGGTATGGTTTTCTTGTCATCGAGGATGGTGACTCATTATTGGTTGACAATGATGATCCTCTTACCTACAAGGAAGCAGCTGAAGGCACAGACGTTGCCAAGTGGCAAGAAGCCATGATTTCTGAAATGGATTCCATGTAACAAAACCAAGTCTAGATTTTGGTAGATCCTCCAGTTGATGTAAAGCCTATTGGAAATAAATGGGTATTCAAGAAGAAACTGGACATGGAGGGGCAAGTCAACACCTATAAGGCATGACTGGTTGCAAAATGTTTTAGATAGAATCAAGGAATTGACTATGATGAAACTTGTTCAACGGTTGCGATGCTGAAATCCATCAGAATCCTATTGGCTATTGCCGCTTACCATGACTATGAAATTTGGCAAATGGATGTCAAAACAGTTTTTCTTAATGGGAACCTCCAAGAAGATGTCTACATGACACAACCTGAAGGGTTTGTGACTCCAAATGATGCCAACAAGGTATGCAAGTTGCAGAAATCCATTTATGGATTAAAGCAAGCATCCAGGTCTTGGAACATTCATTTTGATGAAGCTGTAACAGAATTTGGCTTTGTTAAGAAAGAATGTGAGCCTTGTGTCTATAAGTGGTTTAGTGGGAGTGCAGTCATTTTCCTAATAGTATATGTTGATGACATATTACTAATTGGAAACGAAGTACCTGTCTTACAATTAGTTAAGGCATGGTTGCATAAATTCTTATCCATGAAAGACTTGGGCGAGGCAGCATATATTCTTGGGATCAAGATCCATCGTGATTGATCCAAGAGAATGCTGGGCATGAGTCAAAGTACATTCATTGAAAAGATACTAAAGAGATTCAGTATGGAATAATCCAAGAGGGGATTGTTTCCAGTGTCACATGGCATTCATCTTTCCAAGAAAATGTGTCCTCATACACATGAGGAAAGAAAGAGAATGGCAAGGATCCCTTACGCATCCGCGATTGGGTCAGTCATGTATGATATGCTATGTACGAGGCTAGATGTTGCTTATGCATTAAGTGTAGTAGGAAGATATCAAGCTGATCCAGGAGACCGCCATTGGATGGCAGTCAAGACTATCCTTAAGTATCTGAGGTGTACTAAGGATATGTTTCTGGTTTATAGAGGAGATGAGGAACTATTCATCAGAGGACATGTAGATGCTAGTTTCCAGACTGATCAAGATGATATGAAGTCGCAGACTGGATACATCTTCAGTTTGAATGGAGGTGCAGTGAGCTGGACGAGCTCAAAGCATAGTGTGGTGGCAGATTCTACAACGGAGTCCGAGTATATCGCAGCTTCTGAGGCAGCTAAAGAAGTAGTATGGATGCGAAGATTCTTCCAAGAGCTGGATGTAGTACTGAGAAGTAAAGATCCTATCACACTCTATTGTGATAATACTGCAGTGGTGGCACTTGAAAAAGAGTCAAAGTCACATCAGCGGACAAAGCACATACTTCGGAAGTATTATCTCTTGAGGGATTTTTCTCAAAGAGGTGAAGTTGCAGTGAGCAGTATTTCCACAGAAGACAACGTGGTGGACCCCTTGACTAAAGCCTTGACTCAGCAGAAACATGATCATCATGTGAGGTCTAGCGGACTAAAAGTCATAGGCAGTTGGCTCTAGTTCAAGTGGGAGTTTGTAAGGGTTTGTGTCCTGAGAACCAATTGTTTTGTACTTTGATTACATGAATGTTCACTTATTATATATTGTTCATTGTTCTGCATGACTATAATATAATAATGTCCTGAAATATTTGTTGCATTAATAAGGTCATGGCAGATCCCTTCTATGATGAGAACCTTGAAATGCTATAACAATATTCTTAAATAAAGTTCTACAGTTGGATGACATACTATGATAGGACACATGGTATACAGACCGTCATGTGAGAGTACTCATAAGAAGACGAGACTCTCTCTCATGAAGTTCGCACTTGGTAATCTCCAAGATGGGAGATTATGAGAACAGACCCGCCAGTAGTAATTCCGCATGTCTTGGTGTCATCAGGCATTACTATCTGCGAGCATGTGTAATGGTCCTTATACTGGAAGATTATCATTAACTCATGTCATGACTTGCACACTTAGATTTACTGACGAAAACCGTCACGCAGACAGTTGGCGGGAAGTAGGGTATGTTGGGTGTGTCACGAGTGACATGTTGTTAATGGATAAGTCGATGAAGGATTTGTCTCTTCCATTTATGGAAGTTGATATCTCGTCCTTTTGATTGAAATAGAATTGTCGCACTAAATTCCATGACCATGGTGTAAACGACGAGTTTATTTCAGATAGTCAAAGAACGACGGATCAAGCATATAGGTTTATGACACTACCATGAAACCTGCTTGATGAGATATCGAGACAAAGGGATTAAATTACACAGTAAGCGTTTGTATGAGGTGATACGTCAATGCGGCGTCAACTTCTTTCTCTTGGGTGCCTTGACCCGTTGCTAGACAGTAATCTTGGACTTTAGGCAAGCTCGCCTAATGCCAACGAGAAAAAGGCCTAGAGGGTCACACACTAAGTGTATTCAAGTATCACAAGTAGAATAAAGATTATTCTCATATGCGGTTTAATAATTATTCAAGGAAGCCTAAATTGTTTTAATGATGGAGGAAGAAGGAAATGAAAAACAAGATATACACATCGTGTATTAAAGATTACACGCCGTGTAGTTTTTCATGGAAAACGAGTACACGCCATGTATTAATAATTACACGCCGTGTAGTTTTCTTTATAGAAAGGAAATGAATAAATGAAAACAAGATATACACACCGTGTATATTGAATGTACACGCCGTGTAGTTTTCAATGAAAAACAAGTACACGCCGTGTATTTATTAATACACGCCGTGTAGTTTTTCCAGTCGGAATTTTGAGGATATAATATTGTTTTAAATAATATTTATTATAATCAGCGTGGGCGCATGTCAATGAATTAATTATTCGACATGGGGGTTTTAAATAAGAATCAATGAAATAAATAAAACGCGTTTATTTATTATCATAACTCTACAACCTCAAACCTGATTATAAATATCCTCACAACCCAACTCTTTTCCTACACACAAGAGAATCGTTGTGCACAACAACTCTGGGGAATTCTTTCAAGGCCAAAAGAACCTCTTCCTCCAAGAATACTCTCAAGACCGAGAGAGATCCTCTTCCATCGGATCAAGACGATCTAAGGCGGACAACGCAAGCAAAGGTTTCTCCACGCTAGCACCCGGAGACTCCTTTGGCGACGTCCCGAGATATGAGGTACACGTGTGGATCACCGCTATAGGAAGTCTACACTTGGCTTCTGCGACGCAACGACGAATCACATCGGAACGTGATCAAGAACATCAACGAAGAAAGAACACTCAAAAGGTATTTCTTTTTAATTGATTAAATTAATTATAATCAACATGTAACGATCCTACTTTGTGGTTCTGGGACTTTCCTTTTCTTTGTCTTTTTCTATGATTTGATCCATGGAGACTGGCATTTATCGTCGTATTGATCCCGGATTGATCATTGTTAATGACAAAAAGCCAAGTGGGCACATCCACCCACGCGCTTCCGCTACGCCCGGAACCGTCAATGGAACTATGCCAATCACAGACGTAACCCTTCCAGATTTAAACCCACAAATCATCATAGTTGAACTGGGTAGAGCCCTATAAGTATTACGGCATGTTCGGGCACAAACCCGTTGTATAAGCATTTCAGCATAACTGGGCACAAGTCCTTCATATAAGCATTTCAGCATAACCAAAAGTCATAACGAGATAATAAGCCAAGCCAATATAGCACATGAGCACACATCAAACATATCAGATATGTCATCATAAGCCCCAATAATCAAATCATCAAATTACGATTTGTTTATCCATTTACATTTTGCATAGTCAGGTTTTCAATTACCATAATAAATGCCAAAATTCCATTCCATTTATATTTCGCCAAAAAGTTGTTAGCATGCCAATATAGCCACAACTCATCAGGTTAACATGCCACGCTGGTTATACTTCAATTAAATGATTTTTATTCCATGTGATCCTATCTCAAGTAGGCATTACAATTCACTTGTTTAGCAAGTCTACTAGTTCACTATCAATCCAAGGGTGGGCTCACCTCTCGGGTGACCACAAGTCTGATTTCAACGTCAATAGACTATGGGATCCATGGGAGGTTCAGGCAATGTGATTCTCAACAATCGTGATTTCATTCAATTAGACAGGCTGTGTGCATGACATATCGGCACAATCACAATTATTGCACATACTATAAGGATTGAAAAGAGATTTTTAAGGAATTATTCTAGACCGCCTACCTCAAAAGTAGAGAAGAAATGGGTAACCCTCAACGTCTGTGGTGCAACAGGGTTCCTCCTTCCTTTCAACGGAACCAAGAAACTTCAATCTCACAATCCTGAACACTAAGACCTAAAGGAATGTTCCTTTGGATCGAAGAGAAAACTCTCGAACATTGTCCGCGGAAAGCTTGAATCACCATAGATCGATCCCTAGAATGCGGGGGTTGAATCCAATTTATAGGAACTTCAAAAGTCTTTCAAAAGCTATTCGAGACACCTAGGGTTCAAGTGGAAGAGAGGGAAGAGAAAAAGAGTTTGGAGGGTTCGAGGTATTTTATAGATAGTCTGTAAAACAGGAGGCCACAACGTCGCCTCCCAGACCATGTTGCAGAATAGGTTGACAAGGTAGGGACTACGATGGCGCAAGGGACCACGTGGCAGCCTGCCTGATCAAACCGTGTCCAAGGATCGCAGTGGCTTCCACGACACAAATACTATCTTCCCAGGGAGGGGCTACGGCGCAACCCAAAACACTACGCCATAGAGCCCAAAAACCCCGAAAGATTATTACGTCGTAGCTGAGCTCCGCACCACAAGGGTGTCGAATTTGGCAGGACCTACAAAATTCCTCCCTGAGGCCCTTTCATTGTAGCGTCCATCTCCATCTCACAACGCTCAACTGCCAGGGGAAGGGCTATGCCACAACATGCCTCCACGCCGCATCTATGCCTCAAACGGCGGTGGCTCCGAACTTTCTCCCTTGAGCTCCCTACGTCGCTTCCACGTCGCAGTGACCATGCTTGCGACAAAGCTCATGGCTCCATGGCACGGAATTAACTACATTAGATTTTTCCACTCAGCTTTCATGCCTCCTCTCAGAACAACCCAACCGAACTAAGCCTCAGACAATTAAGGTTCATACTAAAAACTGGTTCGAAGAGGTTTATCAAAACTTTAAAGAGATACGTACCTTAAAAAAGACATGATCTTACACCATCTTTCTTATACATTGACTTTTATTACTCATGATATATTGACAACAAATACAACACTAATCATCATCAATCTAAATGGGTTCTTCAAGAACTATGTGTATAGTTTTATCACGAAGAAAAACAATGATCTATGAAATCTTTAAAGGATAATGTAACTAAATAGGTTAGAAGATTATGAATCCGGAAAAAAACTGCATAAACAACTATATATTGCGATTCCCAATGAACGGATTTGCTAAAAATAAACATAAATATATAAACTTGGGGTGACACGTGTTGTCCAGGGAGGAATCAATGGCAACACACAATGCCAGATGTGCGGACGTAATGCTTCTAAAATCGGAAAAGCAGGGTACACGGGTCCACTGTTGACAGTTCGATCAAAGCAGCCTCGGCCATCCACTTATCCCACCCTCCTTGACCCACGTGTGAAAACGGTACGACTTCCTCCAGTTCTCCACAGTGGGCGGCCACATCCGCACTCTATTTATATATTTATGTTTTTTTTGTGGAAATTATTCAAACCGCCACTCTCAAACTCATACCGCGCCAGCCGGTGGAGTTTCTTGTTCGGCCGAATGATGGAGTCGTTCCGGATTTTCGACTGGTTTGGGGCGTCCCCAACCATTGCAAAAAATGTGATCCACTTTTAGTCGTAAATGACACACGCGTGTTGAATTGAGGTGAGATTAATTTTTATATGTCACAAATGAATTATCGATCTTTTACGTATAATCTCAAAATAATTCGAGTTTTTTTTTTAAAAGGACGATGCATTGACCAAAGTGGCCAAGACACAAAATTTATTAAAAGAAAGATTACAAGAGACGAAAATACGGGCTCATTTTACAATCTTTCACATGGAAATGAATAAGAGCAGCAGAGAGGTCTTCGCACCAGGTCATGTCTTGATTAACTCCCAAATTGGCTAAGTCATCGGCAACCATGTTTGCTTCCCGATAGACATGTGTGATGATGTAGTTCAGATCGGTGAACGGATAGTTGCATTCCATCCAACGGGTGATGATCGACCAAGCTAAATGAGTTACACCATTCCAAATAGCTTGAACGATTGTCGCCGAGTCACTTTCAATCCAAAGGTTGTTCCAACCAAAACTCATGGCAAATTTTATCGCATGAATCAAACCCAACATCTCAGCTTCAAGGGAGGTGTCACTGCCACAATGACCCATGAAGCAGCCTAGGATCTGGCTGAGATGGTTCCTGAAGACACCACCACATCATGCAGGCCCCAGATTGCCTTTGGAGGCACCATCAATGTTGATTTTGATCCATCCAGGAAGATGGGCTCTCCAAAACACCTCGAGAGTGTGATGCGGCTGACATAAGTTGCCGCTGATTTGAAGATGTTTTAGGATTCCAAAGTGATGCACAGAATTGTGGCAATGACCTTTTTGTAACAAAGCAACTTCTTTTATGGCAATGAGGATTCGGGTCCGACCTGCATTAAGATTGAGTGAGTAGTTGCTATGAATAATATCATTTCGATCATACCATATCACATGGTGAAGTTCAGTAACTGTAGCAAGGAAGAGATCCCTAATTTGCTGAGAACCCTCAATCTCTACACATTTTTTAAGTTGGGTTTTGACAGAGTCAAGAATCAACCATCTGCAATCAAAGATGTCAAAAATATAGTTCTAAAGAGCAGTAGCAGTAGCACAAGAAAGGAAGAGGTGGTTAGCATCTTCTATGTGCTGGTTACAGATTTTACATTTAGAGCAAAGCTGAATTCCAAACGATCGAAGACAAACCTCAATGAGAATTCTATTGTGAGCAAGTCTCCAGATGAGACTGAATCTTGAGAGCTTTATCCAAGGTTTGTTGAAGTGTTTAATCCAACTGAAGTCACTCTCATTGTTGCAGCAAGTGTGATTGTAGTAAAGCTTTGAGGTGAGCATACCATTGTGAGCAGGCTCCCAAATTAAGAAATCATAGTTGTAAACAAAAGGATAGTTGTCAATGAGATTCAAAATAGGAGCAAGAAGATGATCATGTTGAGAATTTAAAAATCTCTTTGATAGAGCTATTGGTGTTTTCAAGAATTTGATCAAGAGGAATCACAGAGATTAAAGACGTGCCAGTCCAATTTTCTAGCCAGAATTTCATGGAGGAATCTCTGGAGACCATCCATCTGGAGTGAATGAGAGTTTGAGGGCGGGCCAAATGGAAGAATTAATGCAGGTCAAGTTGCCATTCTTAAGTTTTTCGAGGAATCTATTCTTGAGAAAGGTGATAGAATCAGAAGTATTGTGAAAAAGATTCCAAGTGAGTTGAGCTTGAAGAGAATCTTTAAAGGACTTTAAATTTTTTATACCAATGCCACCATTTTCAATGGGCTTGCAACAAATGGACCAAGGGATCATCACAAGCTTTCTTTCTAGAATACCACCGGTCCAGATGAAGTTTTTAATAGCTATGTTCATTTTTTTGATAAGACTAATAGGCCATTTGTAGACCATCATGGAGTAGACCATTTTGGAAACAATAGTAGATTTGAGAAGGCAAGTTCTGCCGGCCATAGAGAGAGCCTTACCCTTCTAGGAGGAGAGTTGGTTGAGCACTTGATCAACAATATTCACAAAGTGGAAGGATTTAGGTCTACCCCAAACAATGGGGACTCCAAGGTAAGTGAAAGGGAGAGAGCCTTCCTTCAGCCCCAAATCACTGATGATGTTACATTTTCCGTTGAGGGAGAAGTTCTTCCCAAAGAAGATGCAAGATTTGTTCCAACTTATGTTTTGACTAGAAACGTCTTCATAGTGAGCTAAAGCTTTCTTGAGGTTAAGAATGTTTTTTTGTCGCCTTGGAGGAAAAAGATGATGTCATCAGCATAAAAGAGGGGAGTGGGGGCTTTTACATTCCTGGAGACATGAATGGGATTCAGTTTATTTTGGACCACTAGACGATTGATAACACACACTTAGCAATATCGGTCATATCGTGTATCAGATTGACGCGTGATTAATTTTTACATGTAGCAAATGAATCAATGATCATTTTCCTAAAGTATCAAGACAATCCAAGTGTATTTGATTGGTTTTGAGTATGTGATAAACATTTTGAACTAAAATATCATTTTTAAACTGAAAGCATGCACTTCCAGTCATGTCGTCCACACCGTGTTTCAAATTGACGTGAAATCAATTCCTACACATCAAAAATGAATTATCAATTTTTTCCCTAAAATATAAAGATAATTCAAATGTGTTTGCTCGGTTTTGAGTATGTGACATGCGTTTTGAACTAAAATGTTACTTTTAAATAAAAAAATACACTTTTAGTCATATTGACTACACCATATGTTAGATCAATGTACAATTAATTTCTACTTGTAAAAAATAAATCATGAATTGTCGTCCTAAAGTATCAAGACGACCCTAGTGTGTTTTTCTAGTTTTGAGTATGTGAAATGTGTTTTGAACTAAAATGTCAATTTTAAACTGTCAACATGCACATTTTTTCATTCCAATCACATCGTGTGTTGGATTGTCACGCATTAAAAATGAATTATCACTCTTTGTTTTAAAGTATTAAGACAATCTTAGCATGTTTGCTCGGTTTTGAGTATGTTATAAATATTTTAAGTAAAAACACACATTTTTAGTCATAAAAATTACACCGTATGTCAGATTGATGTGCGATTAATTCAGACATGTCAAAAATGGATCACATGTCATTTTTATAAAGTATCAAGACATTATGAGTGTGTGACATATGTTTTGAACTAAAATGTCGCTTTTAAACTAAAAACATGCATTTCAGTAATACCAGTCACGCCGTGTGTCTGATTGATATGAGGTTAATTACTATATATCGAAAATGAAGTATCAACCATTTCCCTAAAGTATCAATATAATTTGAGTGTGTTTGATTTCTTTTGAGTATGCGACATGCTTTTTGAACTAAAAAGTCACTTAAATGAAAACACACACTTTCAGCCATAATAACCGCACGATGCATTGGATTGATGTGTGATTAATTCATACACATCACAAATGAATCAAGAATCATTTTCATAAAGCATCAGGACAATCTGAGTTCGTTTTCTCGATTTTAAGTATGTGCCGTGCATTTTGAACTAAAATGTCCTTTTAGATCCACATCTACTCCTAATAAGTGATTTTTTCATTAAACATGTGCTATTAAAAGGTGCATCCCTAGGTATTCTTCTAACATGTCCAAACCATCTTAATATAGTCTCAGTCATTTACTCGTGCGACTTGTCTAACTTCTTTCATTGAACTCATATACCAACTTAAAAGCTGCTGGTTGTTGATCCTCTAGAGGACTTTAACTTCTTCACATTTGATGACTCCTTTTATAAGTAAATTCCATTCATTATTTGTTGGGATTCATTCTTTAGTGATGTTTTTGTCTAAGAAATATGTATATAATGTTGTCTATTAAAATGGATTTTGTTCTTATGGATTGGAGAACATTATTGTTGTATTCATCAATACTATTTAAATACCCCATCTTATTATATTAATTTAACTAGAAGATTCTAATTCAAATGAAATTTATTGAATAAAAAGAATATAGAAAATCGTTATATATTTAATAATATATATAGTTGAATTACACATTCTAACATAGGATATTCCAAACATAGATAAATTTATAAACATAAAAGAGATTAAATGAAAAAAAACGCACGACAGATTAAAAAAACACATAACAAATTCATAGAAAATTTAAAACAAATTCATAATAAATGAAAAAAAAAACAAATTTAATCCAAATATAATAGGTTTAATAATAATAATAAATATTTCTAGATAGGATTATAATGAATAATATAAAAATCACACTATAAACAACTAGCTAAAAAAATCAGGCTTCCAAACATATTCAACCACAAGGACATCATGAGGTGACACTAAAGATACATTAATTTATTATTTTAGAAAGATAACAAATATTTTTCAAGTAACCTGAGCAATTTTTTAATAACACCAGCATTATTGATTTCAATCTGCATGTGGGATGAAATTTGTAACTTTTGTAGACCATCCTCTACTGATGACAGCTGATTATGGTACCCTACAATGGTAGGCTACGACGACTCTTGCTTCACCTCCCAATCTTTCAAACCCGAAACTTCTGCAAAATATCTAAAAATGATAAGAAAATTAACTAAATAAGCAGTAGATAAACCAACTCTTCATGATCTATGTGAAATAAAAAAAAACTTAAACACATGATAGGAACTCACTTATTTGTGATGTCTGCAAACATTCTCACACTATTTAAGATTCCCACTCATTCTTTAAAAAATATACCTCCTTTGTTCAATATGTGTATTTTAAACCATCCCGGTAGTACTAGAAAAGTATAGATAAACAAATAGTTAATAAATACTTTAAGTTAAATTGTAATTACCCTTGTAAATACCTCTTCATGGATGCTAGTTTGTGGATATAATATGTTATCTTTCATAAATTTACAAATATAATAACCAAAATCATTGTTTTGGATTTCCTTTAGACACTATATAAACACTGAGAAAATTAAGTAATTTGTTTTGATATATGTTTTGATAGTGAAATATTATTATATATACCATAACACTTATCCAGTTGTAGAAATCCATAGACTTCTTGTGTACATTGTTCGTCCTTATTGTAACGACCCAAAATTCTATCAATGAAATTTCTCTTATAAATATTTATATAAAATCACTTAGAGAACACAATACAAACATTATAAATGAAGAATAAATGAAATATGAGGTATTTCTAAAAGTTAAGGAGCCTATACTGATGAAATAGTAACTTGACCTTAGGAATAGTAATATGACACTTATGAATAGTAAACTGGCCAAATGAATAGTAACCTCACCCATAAAAGTATAAATAAAATTTTGACATCTTATAAATGAAAGTATGATATAATTTTATAATAGTATAATTAAATGAATATTTTAAAAATTATTAATTAAGTATTGGTATTTTTATAAGTCATAAATATTTAATTA
This sequence comes from Viscum album, assembly GCA_963277665.1. Taxonomy (NCBI): domain Eukaryota; kingdom Viridiplantae; phylum Streptophyta; class Magnoliopsida; order Santalales; family Viscaceae; genus Viscum; species Viscum album. Next base: position 793,276,636 of record OY728166.1, read on the forward strand.
CAATTTTATAATTAATAAAATGATTTAAAAAAAACCTCTTTTCATCAAATGTATTCATAAATTAATATTTTGTTTTATTATGATTTTAGGATAATTTTATAAGACCTTAGTTAATTTTTTAAATTGTTATAAAATCAGTTGTAATTTTAAAATTTGTATTTTTCAAGTAAATGATGATTTTAATTAAAAATTAAATTTATCATATTTAAAAAATTATTTTCATAAAATGGAGTTCATTTTTGAATTTTACACATCAAAAAATGGTTAGGGTGAATTTTTGAGATTTTTTTGAAATACTTGAATTTTTGGTGAAGTGCAGAACACTTTCGGACACAAGGTAATAATTTTCTTCCCGAACATCCATTTTATTTAGGTTTTTATTTCTCCCTCTATAATTCAATTTAATTCTTAATTTATTTTATATACTTCTTCTAAATTCTGATTATATGTTTCAAACTCATGTATTCTGATCAGTTGATCTTTCTTTTATGGAAAATACATGTTTTACAAGGTCCCCTTTTCAATTCTTCCTGATATGCAAGCCCGAATAAAGGGGATGCCTCGATTTATTACCCATTTTCAAGTGCCATAAATAATATGTTTTAAGACACCTTTATTTTTATAAAATCACTACTTTTTTCATGAAAAACTATATTTGTTCATTTCTTGTTTTATACAAATAATCAAGACAAATATAAATGATTTTTCCAAAATAACTCTTCTTTGCTAAGTAAAAAGGGGTATTTCTCTCAAGAATTACTCAATTATTTTATTAGAGTATTTTCATCTATTTCAACACCTCGGTTGAATTTTATTGATCTTTTATGATTATCATCTACCATAATTTATTAAACGGTTTACATCCAGTTTGACTGTGAATGTGCTATCTTGATACCATTTACTATACTACTCAGAATGGTTAGTGATTGAGGAAAGTTATTTACATCTCATATGTATATGTTGTTTATGTTTAACCTCATTTACATGAGAAATGAATTGAAATTAGTAAGTGATGGGTGGGGCCCGCTATAGCCCCTCGATGCATCAGTAGGTCTCATGAGACAAAACATATATGGAATTGGCCGAGGCCTTGACCATTTTCAGATTTGGTTTTGGCCGAGGCCTTAATCATTTTCAAATATCTTGGTCGATGCCTTTATGATACATTTCCGATGTTTGACATATGCATTCTCTCATAATAATATTAGTAATTAATTATCTATATGAATATTTGACTAGTAGAATATCCATGGTTAAGCTTCTTTATCATGTGATTATTTATATGGAATTATTTATTCATCTTTTAACCTTTCCATATCATGTTCAATATTATATTCTAATGACATGTGTTTTTAGTCATTCACTATGCCTTATTGTTTATATTATCTTCCTCTGTGTTAATTTCCCTTACTGAGCATTTGAGCTCACCCTTTTTTATGTTTATTTTTCCCCAGTATATGAAGATGAATATTATAAATCACTTGTAGGGTTAATCTAAGAGTTTTTGGGTGTTTTCAATGGAGTTTCTATGTTTTTTCCTTTCAAATTGTAATGTAAAGTTCATGTATTTAATATAGCTTCTAAAACTACTAAACTATTTGGTCTTTCAGGATGCGACTTCCTTGTTTATAATACTAATGTAATAAAGGCATCGAATCTGGGAAACTAGGGTCAGGGTATCTGCAATTGGTTTGAGAGGATGTTTAGTAGAAACTTTAGAAACTATATTTAGGAAACATATATTAGGTAACATAACCATAAGATATAATTTTAGGATAAGCATAAAAAATCATCCTAGAATTTTGGTAAGGTAGAGATTATGTGGTTCTTCCTAGAAATACATCCCTATCTGGATACTACAAGTGGATGTGGTTATAACACAAATGTACATAGGAGTAACAACTCCAACAAGGTGTCCTGAGCCTTAATCGGGGTAACCTGATACACGAAAATGGGCCTTACTGCTCACCTGGTTTGACATTCCTGGGGGATATGCTTAATATAATTAACATTTTCTTTACAAACCATTATGAAGGATTTAAAAGTAAGTATGTCCCCAAAGAAACCATGTTTATTATTATGAGATTATCTATGCATAAAATTTCAATTTATGTTAAGTATTTTTCAAGTTTATGCATTATGATTCATAACCTAATTTAATGTATGCCATTATTTAGAAATGGTACCTAGTGGAAGGAATGGAAACTGTATCAATTCATGTATTCCATATAGGTATTTCCATTATATGCAAGATAATGATATTGGTACTAGAGCTGTGACTGGTGCTGAGAAAATTATAACTATACTGGGACAACTAAATCAGGTTATGAATAATAACCTTACTCATATGGAGCATCCTGGTCTACAACGTGGAGGAGAAATGATAGACCACTTTATGTGACAACAACCTCCATCATTAAATGGGACTATAAACCCATTTATAGCTGAGCAGTGGATAAGTTCTGTAGAGAATATATTTCTCACTTTGGGAAGTAAGGAAAGGGAGAAGGTTATCATGGCAGTTTATCGACTATCGGGAGATGCATATCAATAGTGGTCATTAATTCAAAACACAAAGGAGGAGGAAGAAATTAAAAATATGTAATGGAGGGATTTTAAGGAAATTTTCCTAGAAAAATATTTTCTTCATGAATGGTGATCAAATATCGAGAGTAAATTCTTGAGTTTGAAACAAAAAGAGGATAAAAATGTTGTAAAGTATGAATCCAGCTTTACAAGGTTATCAAGGTATGTCACAGACTACATACGTAATCCAAGGAGCAAGATTGATCAATTATTTGATGGTTTGAAATCATTCCTTCATAGGGTGAAGGTATCCCAAAATTTCTCATCATATGAAGATATAGTCTCATGTGCTATCAATATAGAGAAATAATTATCTAAGTCATATGAATTTAAGGGAAACAAGAGAATAAGAGGGAATCATAGGAAATAATGGATAAAGGGAAGAATAAAAAGGGAATTTTACAACGTGCGATACTTGTGGAAGGAAACACCCTAGTGACTACTTAAAAGGATGGAGTTTGCTACAAGTATGGTGGGAAAGGCCATCATGCTCATATTGAAAAGGAAAGAAAGAATCTACCAATGTTCAATTCTAAAATTGAATGGAGACGAGACACTATACAAATGATTATCCTAAGCGTCAAGGAAACATTCCCTAGAAAAGGACAAGGGATAAAGGCCAAGCTTATACAATCACAACTATAAAGGTTGAAGTTTATAAGGATGTGGTGGCGGGTACTTTAACCATTTCCTTAAACTTACCCAATGATTTATTTGATTCTGGATCATCATATTCTTTTATATCTTCCCAGTTTTCCAAGAAAATTATATATTTACCTTTTGATTTAATAAAAGATTTTTCAGTCAAAACTCATAAGGTAAGTATTATTACAACAAAGATGTGTCTTTCAATCCCCTTTATGACACATAAACGTGCTTTAGTTACTGAAATTTTCATCATACCTATGATTGTGTTTGATATAATCCTCGCACTAGTGCAGAAAACGTTATTTACATCACCATTTTTTACGTCGGTTATATATAACTGACGTGATAATCCGTGAAACGTGGTTTTTTACGTCGGTTATTTTATAACCGATGTAAAAAATGCAGTGAGTAGATTTTTAACGTCGGTTATTTTAATAACCGACGTTACAAATCGCGCGCGTTCGTTTTTTACGTCGGTTATAAAATAACCAACCTAAAAAACAAAAGTGCGGGTTTTTTTTTACGTCGGTTATAAAATAACCGACGTAAAAAACGTGGCTTTTGAGGCCTTTTTGACGTCGGTTATTTTATAACCGATGTAACAAAACAACCCACAGAAAGTTTTTTACGTCGGTTATACAATACCCGACGTAAAAAACTGTGATTTCTGATGTCTTTTTCACGTCGGTTATAGAATAACCGACGTCAAAAACCAACACGCAGATTTTTTTACGTCGGTTATAAAATAACTGACGTAAAAAAAGCTGTATATGATACATTTATAAGGTTGGTTATTATAATAACCGATGTTATTAATGTAAAAAAACAGTTTATAACGTTAGTTATTAAATAACCGACGTTATAAAACATTTAAAAAATTAACAAGCCCCGTGGATTGTCATTTATGATTTTTCGATCGACAGTCCGGCGGCCCGTCTCTCTCGCGCGGTAAACCCTAATAAACTCGTTGATCTCGCTGCGTTAAACTCGTTTTGCCTTCATCGTTTATCATATTTACTCTCCTTGGATCTATCATCTCAACTCGCATCACTCAAGTAAGCCTTCCACGAATTTATTTCATTCATTTTTTTACCGGATAGTCTATATTCATGTTTTGTGATTTTTGTGTTTAAACTAGGTAAGATTCTTCGATTTCGAACCCTCTTACCTCTTTTTTCCATCATCATCTTATTTATCATCCCTAGATCTATTAGATCGAATCACAATATTCATGTAATCCTCAACTACTTCTATTTAGTTTGTTTTTGTTTCGCGAATGTCCGACATTGATGGTAATTTTTGTTGTCATTGACAAATAATGATCTCATTCACCTATATTACTGCATAGAATGGTTATTGATTAAATGTACGAATTCAGAAATGATATTTCATGTGTTGTTTCTTCTTATGTTTATCCTCTTTTATATGAGAATCTATTAGACATATAATGTAATGGCTGTTGACCTCTATGGCCCTTTGATGCATCGCTATGTCTCATGATTCCAAATAAAAATGGGTTCTGCTGAGGGCTTACCCTAGTATTTTTTGAGGCCTTGGCCAAGGCCTCGACAATATGTTTAAGATTTCTAGAATTATCCATTACCTCATTATGATATTAGTTATCGAGAAAACTTGTGATCATTTGACTAGTTGAATATCAATGGTTATTTTTAATTATCATACGATCATTTAAGTAGCCATATTTAATAATATTTAATTCCATCTATTTCATACTGAAGTATATATTAAATTCATGTGTTTTTAGTTGTTCACCATGCCTAGTTTTTATATGTAAACCATTGTTTTGGGGGTTGTCCGGGGGGGGGGGGCTGTCCAGAGGGTTGGGGGGTGTCCAGGGGGGTGGGTGGGTGTGGGGGGTTGTCCAAGGGGGTGGAGGCCTGTCCAGAGGGTTTTGGGGGTTTTCCGGGGGTGGGGGGATGTAAAGACCCGTAAAATTCAAGGGAATTGTTTTCTTAATTTTCTTTAGAATTTTACAAGAGCGCGGTTTCAGACGGCACCTGATTCCGAGGCCCGGAGTGCCCGGAATTAATTTCCGAAGTTTGGCTCGGGTACGTTCAGTGAACGAACAAGCGGGAATTCCTAACTTTTGTTCCGGTGCTCGGAATTGAAATCCGAGGGCACCGATGAACTCGCAGCGCCGATATTCGCTTAAAGAGACCTTTTCGGGAGTTGCGTTTGTTGCGGGTTGAAAGTTAGTTTTGGGGTTTTTAGTTTGAGTTAAATAAAATTGTGTAGAACAATTTTATTATAACTTGTTAAAAACCTACCAAAGGAGGTTGGAAGTGGGACCCACACCCACTTAACCTCCCTTGGGAGGATTAAGTGTGGTGGGGCCCACACGAACCCCTAAACCTTTCAAATTCTCCCAACTCCCTTAACGCCTCTTTTATTGGCTTGAGTTACCTTTTTAATTATGGGAGTTAAACCTTTTGAATTTCAAACTTTTGAAATTCTAATGTGTTATGTGATAATAAAATAAGATGTTGTCTTATTTTATTTTGGGGTTTTTGTTTGTCTTCTTGAGAGGTGGAGAGCTCTTCTTCTTCTTCAAACTCAACGAAGAACGCGAAGAACGTCGTTCTTCAACGAAGAACTTCTCCGCCGAAGAACACGGTCCATCCGCGACGCCGTATCCGCGACGCGACGTACTTCTTCCGCGTCATCTCTTCCGCGACGGTTTTCCGCGACGAACGCCATCGACAACGACTCTTCCTCCGACGTCAAAGGAATCGACACCGATATTCCACGACTACGTCAACGTGCGACTATCGAGGTAGGGGTTCTTGAGTTCGTTGTTTTCTTTATTATTTGACTTTCCTCAAGACTTAACGAAGAACGCTCAATTTCCGACGAAGAACGCCGCTCCGCTCTTCTTCGTCTCCCGTGTCAACGAAAGAGATCACCGCTTCCTCCTCGGACCTTCTTCGTCGGCATACGAAGATTCGCCAACGACGTAACTCTTCGGGCATATCTCTTCGTCAACGGATTGACGAACGACGACCGCGACGCCCGACCACCGCGACGTTGTCTTCCGCGGGACGTTGTCAAATCTTCGATCTTATACCCGAGGTAGGGGTTGTTGATTCAATATTTATTTATTCCATTTCTTGAACGTGGATCTCGCATGTCTAACATGAGGCTTTGAATGTTTAAGTTGAGTTATTTATTTAACGTGAGGGGGGGCCGGACCGCATGAACACGACCGAACCCCCCACCATCGTTTATGTTGATTTATCTTGCGGGAAGAAGCAAAGTGGCGTGGTACCATCGCACCACGCGGACATTCGTGCAATTTTTTTACGCGGCGCCGTCGCGCTACGCCGAGGAGAATCTTCAAGAACGCGACGCCGTCGCGCCGCGTTGAATGGAATCAAGACACGGCGAAGGGGCGCGGTGCCGTTGCACCGCGCCGGATGACGAACGCCGCGGCCGGTTCCGGGCCGCGGCGGGACGAGGAGACCGCGGCCGGTTCCGGGCCGCGGCGGGAAGAGAAGACCGGCGGCCGGGCCGCCGGCGTCGGAAGCCGAAGGGGGGACCGGAATTTCTGGTCCCGTTGGAGAAAACCGGCCGGCCAACTGGCCGGCCGGAAGGCATTAAACCGGGGGAATTAATCCCCCGGCCAGCATGTAAAACCCCCCTCTTTAAGAGGGGGGCGGTTCCATGAAAGGGGGGCAGCAGCCCCCCGGTTCTTTTAATTAAACCGGCCCCCACGTGGGGGCCGTTTGTTGCAAAGGCGCGACACTAATGGCCGCGCCGCTTCCCAAATCAGCGGGGCTTAGCCCCCGCGTGCGGCTCCTCGCGGCACCCCGAGCCGCCGCGGCACCCTGCGCCGCCTGCGCCGCCGCGCCGCCATGCCGCCGCGCCGCCGCCGGCCGCCGCGCCGCCGCCGTCCGCCGGCCACCGCGCCCCCCCCCCGGGGGGGGGGGGGGGGGTCGGGCCGGGTCGGCCCGGACCCGGACCCCCCCGTTTCGAACCAGATTCGGTTTTTGGCCCATAACTTGAGCCTCGGACCTCCGATCGACAAACCGTCAGCGGCAACGCGATCCTTGGATCGAGACGGTCGTTTCAGTATATCGCACTCAAGGTTTCGGATTACTTTGAGTTCGGCCGGGTTGGTTCGTTCATGAAACAAACCGGGCCTTCGGAGCGGAAACGCTCATATCTTGAGCTACGGACGTCCGATTGACGTGCCGTCAGTCGCGTTGTGTTCCTCTTAGTGAGACAGATCTTTTGGCATACTCCGCCTGAGGTTTGGACGCAGGTGGAGTACGGTCGGGTTGGTTTAGCCTTAAAAACCAACCGGGCCCCGGAGACGAAAATGCCAATAACTCTCAGACCGGGCGTCCGATCGACGCGCCGTCTGTTGCGTTGAGTTCCTGTTGACGATACGGAACTTTTGGATACATCAACTCTAGTCCTTGTGACAGTTGATGTATCAGCCTCTCGGCTCGTGGAGCGGACCCTCCGAATGAGCTTGCTGTGTGCGGGAACCCTAGTGCTGGCTGCGACTGCTACAACTGCTACTACTTCTACGACTGCTACTGTGACTGCGACGACGACAGTACAGAGATCCTGTGTGGATTCGACGACGACAGTACAGAGATCCTGTGTGGATTCGACGACGACGACTACAGCACTCAGCGATCCTACGTGGATCAGTGCTACAGGTCCTGTGTGGGCCCGATCCTGTGTGGGTCCGCGCTCAGCGGTTCTGTGTGAGCCAGCGCCTACAGGTCCTGTGTGGGCCCGATCCTGTGTGGGTCTTTGCGGGGGTTAGTTACCTATCGATCCTTCGTGGGTCCGACGACTTAGATGGATCAGTGATCATCTTTATCGTCCTTGAAGAAGTATACCTGTGTGAGCTGAATCCTATTGCTTTCCTGTGTGGATTGTGTTGTGCAATCCTGTGTGGATTACGTTTTGCTTTCCTGTGTGGAATACGTTTACTTTCCTGTGTGGACTGAGTTGAACTTGGGCTCGGAGGTTAGAGCGTATTTGAATTGATGACTTAGGTATATGTATGGGCATATACCTAAGCAGTGTCAGTTGTTACTTCGTGATTGTACTTTTCTTCGTGGTTTATCCTTCGTGGAATTGAGAGACCTTCAGGGGTCTCGGGGTCCCTACTGAGTAGCTTATACTCACCCCTGCACGGGCTTTGCCCGCACTACATTGTGTTGGTTGCAGACGACGGACAACGTTGACCTTAGCTGAGGCCTACAGAGCGGGACGGTACCCGGAGGTGGACCACTGGGCGGGACGTGCACGGAGCGGACGGCGGGACCCGTGGAGCAGAGGAGCTATCTGTACCCACCCTTCAGGTGGGATTTCCGGTGGACAGCTCGGAGTAGCAGTTTTTACTTTTCAGTTGCTGTTTTTCCCTTTTTGAGTTGTACTTTACTTTCAGTTTGGGTTTGTATTCTGGCCCATTTACCTTTCCGCACTTTCAGTCGTACTCTGCTTTTGTTTAGTGTTTACTTTCTGCTTGCTTACTCTGTGGTGTTTGTTTACTTTTCAAAGGCAATGCCTTCCCTTTTTACTGGGATTTACGCCTTGGTGCTAGTCGCCAGCCCCTGGCCTATGGAAGGCGGGCTTGGGGTAGTCACGGCACGGACCCCGAGGGCGGGTCGTGACAAATTGGTATCAAAGGAGTTCGGTTCTACCGCGAACTCTGATCTTTTCTATGTGAAGCAATAATGTTTAGCGTATTGAGTGTGGATATCAATCCAGGGAGTCCAGTGTTGGTGCGGCGGCCGACGTATCCGTACACCAGGACCCTGACTTCTGATTTCCGACTTAATGCACGAAAACATTGATTGCGTGTGTATTTTAATGTTTTCTTTGTGATTACTTATATCAGCTCACCAGGTATACTGTTCTAACCGTGGCGCACCTGTTTCCTTTTCAGGATGGCCCCACGACGGCAGCCAGCTATGGTTCCGAGAGTCGAGCGAGACGACAGCCCACCGAGCGACGAGGCCTCGGTGCATGGCCCTTTTCCAGTAGTGGCACCGGCGGTAGCTTTACCCGCCGATCCCCCGATGCTTCCAGCAGCAGCCGCTGACGATGCACGTCGCCTCAGCACACTGCATGAGTTTCAGCGCCAGCGACCGCCCAGGTTTCGCGGGGAGACGGATCCCCAGGCAGCAGAGGACTGGCTGGAGGCAGTGGTTCGAGTGTTTAGGCTAGTGAGGACACCAGCAGACCTCATGGTGATCCTCGCTGCGAGCCTACTACACGCAGCAGCAGGACGATGGTGGAGCTTGATGCTCCAGGTGCACGATGAGGCATCTCTACTTTGGACGGACTTTGAGAGCCTCTTCCGCTCGGAGTTCGTCCCAGCCACCCTTCGTGCGGTGCGTATCCAGGAGCTTCTACAGCTGCGGCAGGGCAGCATGACGGTCGCTCAGTACTCGGCGAGATTTACCGATCTCTCGCGCTACTCGACCGACATGGAACGGGACCCATTCTTCCGGGCCCGGACCTTCGAGCAGGGTTTGAGACACGAGATCAGGGCATCGCTGATCTCCCTCAGCATACCGACTCAGACAGGAGTACTGGAGCGGGCCCTTCTGATCGAGAGCTTCCTTGCTGAGTCTACACCAGCACAGCGACCCACCGCAGGGCGGCACGTGGCAGAGTCATCTGCAGCAGGCAGTCGACGGATGACTCAGGGGTCCAGACAGACCAGACCTTCGGGCAGACGATCTCAGGGCACTGGCTCAGCAGTGCGGGGCACACAGCGCGGAGCCAGTCTTACGAGAGGCAGACAATGCTACTCGTGCGGCGGGCAGGGCCACATGGCTCGCGACTGCCCGACCCGCCGTGCCGAGGAGCAGTAGTCAGTTGATGGACCACCGAGGCAGAGGCAGAGGGTCGACCATGGCGGTCCGCAGGGAGGAGGCGGACGAGGCAGAGGAGCTGGACGAGCAGCTGGTGGTGGCCGACGCTTTGAGGCTCTACCACCACCACCACCAGGAGGTCCACCCCGACCACAGGGAGCTGGCGGGCAGCGACAGGCACAGCTCCAGGCAGCAGAGGCCTACGACCACGGCGCACCCGAGATGATTCGAGGTACAATCTGTGTCTATTCCACCCTTGCTGCAGTTCTTATAGACACAGGAGCGAGTCACTCTTTCATAGCCGCTGCCCTTGTTCGGAGCTCGGAGATTCCGACAAAGCCGTTGGCTCGATCCTTACGGCTAGAGACTCCTATGGGAGCAGACTCGACGATTACGCACTGGTGCCGGCAGTGTGAGCTTACTCTAGGAGGCGAGAGCTTCGGCTGGGATCTTCTTGTAGCAGCGTCGAGGCCTTACGACGTCATCTTGGGCATGGATTGGCTATCTACGGTCCATGCACAGATTGACTGTTTTAGGCGCAAGGTGCGATGTGTACGCACCGACGGGAGCAGGTTCACCTTCACCGGCGAGAAGGGAGCCTTAGCAGCACAGGATGGACTTCCGCGGAGGAGAGGACAACCCATCACTAATCAGTTGGCTAGCCTTATCCTTGGAGCAGTTGACGTGCGGAGTCCTGGTTTTCCTGCAGTGGTGGATCAATTTGCGGACGTTTTTCCCGACGACGTTCCAGGGCTACCTCCTCGCAGAGAGGTAGACTTTTATATTGACTTGTACCCCGGGACAGCCCCGATATCCACTCCAGCATATCGGATGGCCCCCGCCGAGCTTAGAGAGCTACGGGTACAGTTGGAGGACTTGCAGGGCAAGGGGTTCATCCGACCCAGTGTTTCACCCTGGGCTTCCCCGATATTGTTCGCCAAGAAGGCGGACGGGAGCTTGCGACTTTGTGTTGACTATCGTCGCCTGAACCAGGTGACAGTGAGGAACAAGTATCTGCTACCGAGGATTGATGACCTCTTTGATCAGCTCAAGGGAGCACGATGGTTCTCGAAGATAGACCTCAGGTCAGGCTATCATCAGCTCAGAGTCAGAGACGAGGATGTGCAGAAGACGGCCTTCAGATGTCGGTATGGCCACTATGAGTTCTTGGTTATGCCCTTCGGTGTAACCAATGCTCCAGCAGTGTTCATGGCTCTCATGAACAGGATCTTTCAGCCATATCTCGATCGGTTTGCCGTAGTCTTCATCGACGACATTCTGATTTACTCTACGACAGAGGAGGAGCACGCCTATCACTTGCGAGTTGTTCTTGACACACTCCGAGAGCACCAGCTTTATGGTAATCTCTCGAAGTGCCAGTTCTGGATACGTGAGGTCCACTTTTTGGGACACGTTATCTCTGAGGCGGGAGTTGCAGTGGATCCTGCGAAGATCGAGGCTGTGTTAGCATGGGAGCCACCCAGGAGCGTGACTGAGGTTCGGAGTTTCTTGGGACTAGCTGGATACTATCGGAGATTTGTGCCGAACTTCTCTAGAGTTGCGGCATCACTCACAGCTTTGACGAAGAAGGGAAAACCCTTCGTGTGGTCAGACAGATGTCAGCAGAGCTTCCAGGAGTTGAGACAGAGATTGACTAGCGCACCTATCTTGAGGTTTCCTGAGGAGGGAGTAGGGTACGTAGTCTACTGCGATGCATCAGGGACCGGACTCGGATGTGTTCTGATGCAGGAGCGGGCCGTGATCGCCTATGGATCACGTCAGTTGAGGCCGCATGAGCAGAACTACGCTACCCATGACCTGGAGTTAGCAGCAGTGGTCTTCGCTCTGAAGACATGGCGACACTATCTGATGGGCGAGCGCTTTACAGTCTTTTCCAATCATCAGAGTCTCAGGTATATCTTCTCGCAGAAGGACCTGAACCTGAGACAACGACGATGGCTCGAGTTCCTCCAGGACTATGACTTTGAGATAGTCTATACTCCTGGGAAGGGGAACGTAGTAGCCGATGCCCTCAGCAGGAGGACGGGCATTCAGCTACTCGAGGAGGCGACGGAGCAGCTAGCCTCTTTGCAGATATCCTTCGTGGATAGAGATGGGGCAGCCTTTCTTCAGTCTCTCACAGTCACTCCTCCACTACTGCAGTGAGTCAGGGAGGCACAGCACGGGGACGTTGACTGTGAGACGCGGCGTGCACAGATATCCTCGGGACATGCACCTGATGGTTTCTCCCTTGGAGCAGAGCACGACATCCTTTTCAGAGGACGTACCATGGTACCTGTCGCTTTGCGAGAGGAAGTACTGAGAGAGTTTCACACTTCTCCTTTAGCAGTACATCCTGGAGTGGCGAAGATGTACCAGGACCTCAGACGACAGCATTGGTGGCCGGGTATGAAGAAGGCTATAGCAGAGTTCGTTTCTCGATGCCTCACCTGTCAGCAGGTGAAGGCAGAGCATCAGGTACCAGCAGGCTTGGTACAGCCCTTGGAGGTTCCGGAGTGGAAGTGGGACGACATATCTATGGACTTTGTGACTGGACTTCCACGCACTTCCAGAGGTCACGACTCCATCTGGGTGATTGTTGACCGACTCACCAAGTCGGCACACTTCTTACCCATCAGAGAGCAGGGCTCAGTGGAGAGCTTGGGACGTCTCTACGTTCAGGAGATTGTGCGGCTCCACGGCGTGCGATCATCTATCGTTTCCGATCGAGATGCCCGCTTTACTTCCCGGCTTTGGAAGGGGTTACAGGAGGCGTTCGGTACGCAGCTACGTCTTAGCACAGCTTTTCACCCTCAGACGGATGGTCAGACGGAGATGACCATTCAGACTCTCGAGGACATGCTCCGCGTATGTGTCCTCGACTTTGGTCGTAGCTGGGAGGACCACCTACCCTTGGTGGAGTTCGCGTACAACAACAGCTACCGCTCCACCATCGGGATGACACCGTACGAGGCGTTGTACGGCCGACCATGTAGATCTCCTTTGTGCTGGACAGACCCTGGGGAGTCAGCACTGGTGGGACCGGAGATGGTCCAGGCCACGACAGAGAAGGTCCAGGTCATCCAGGAGCGGATGAGGACAGCTCAGAGCCGGCAGAAGTCATATGATGACAGGAGGCGGAGGCCACTGGAGTTCGAGGATGGCGACCACGTCTTCTTGCGGGTCTCACCTCGACGTGGTATTCGGAGATTTGGCCGAGGCGGCAAGTTATCTCCGCGCTTCATCGGACCCTTCCAGATTCTCAGCAGGATTGGCGAGGTGGCTTATCGCCTGGCTCTACCACCTCAGTTGCACCGGGTGCACGACGTCTTCCACGTATCTTAGCTGAGGAGATACGTGCATGACCCGACGCACATCATTGACCATGGGGAGCTTGATGTTGACGATGGGGCGACTTTTACGGAGGTCCCGGTGGAGATAGAGGATCGACAGGAGTGGGTCCTGCGTGGGCGATCGATTCCTCTTGTGCGCATCAGATGGAAGCACGGGAATCTCCAGGAGAGCACATGGGAGCGGGAGGCTCAGATGCGTGCTCAGTACCCTCATTTGTTTCCCTAGTTTTTGATGTATCTTTACGGGGACGTAAAGCCCTGAGGTGGGAGTAATGTAAAGACCCGTAAAATTCAAGGGAATTTTTTTCTTAATTTTCTTTAGAATTTTACAAGAGCGCGGTTTCAGACGGCACCTGATTCCGAGGCCCGGAGTGCCCGGAATTAATTTCCGAAGTTTGGCTCGGGTACGTTCAGTGAACGAACGAGCGGGAATTCCTAACTTTTGTTCCGGTGCTCGGAATTGAAATCCGAGGGCACCGATGAACTCGCAGCGCCGATATTCGCTTAAAGAGACCTTTTCGGGAGTTGCGTTTGTTGCGGGTTGAAAGTTAGTTTGGGGGTTTTTAGTTTGAGTTAAATAAAATTGTGTAGAACAATTTTATTATAACTTGTTAAAAACCTACCAAAGGAGGTTGGAAGTGGGACCCACACCCACTTAACCTCCCTTGGGAGGATTAAGTGTGGTGGGGCCCACAAGAACCCCTAAACCTTTCAAATTCTCCCAACTCCCTTAACGCCTCTTTTATTGGCTTGAGTTACCTTTTTAATTATGGGAGTTAAACCTTTTGAATTTCAAACTTTTGAAATTCTAATGTGTTATGTGATAATAAAATAAGATGTTGTCTTATTTTATTTTGCGGTTTTTGTTTGTCTTCTTGAGAGGTGGAGAGCTCTTCTTCTTCTTCAAACTCAACAAAGAACGCGAAGAACGTCGTTCTTCAACGAAGAACTTCTCCGCCGAAGAACACGGTCCATCCGCGACGCCGTATCCGCGACGCGACGTACTTCTTCCGCGTCATCTCTTCCGCGACGGTTTTCCGCGACGAACGCCATCGACAACGACTCTTCCTCCGACGTCAAAGGAATCGACACCGATATTCCACGACTACGTCAACGTGCGACTATCGAGGTAGGGGTTCTTGAGTTCGTTGTTTTCTTTATTATTTGACTTTCCTCAAGACTTGACGAAGAATGCTCAATTTCCGACGAAGAACGCCGCTCCGCTCTTCTTCGTCTCCCGTGTCAACGAAAGAGATCACCGCTTCCTCCTCGGACCTTGTTCGTCGGCATACGAAGATTCGCCAACGACGTAACTCTTCAGGCATATCTCTTCGTCAACGGATTGACGAACGACGACCGCGACGCCCGACCACCGCGACGTTGTCTTCCGCGGGACGTTGTCAAATCTTCGATCTTATACCCGAGGTAGGGGTTGTTGATTCAATATTTATTTATTCCATTTCTTGAACGTGGATCTCGCATGTCTAACATGAGGCTTTGAATGTTTAAGTTGAGTTATTTATTTAACGTGAGGGGGGGCCGGACCGCATGAACACGGCCGAACCCCCCCACCATCGTTTATGTTGATTTATCTTGCGGGAAGAAGCAAAGTGGCGTGGTACCATCGCACCACGCGGACATTCGTGCAATTTTTTTACGCGGCGCCGTCGCGCTACGCCGAGGAGAATCTTTAAGAACGCGACGCCGTCGCGCCGCGTTGAATGGAATCAAGACACGGCGAAGGGGCGCGGTGCCGTCGCACCGCGCCGGATGACGAACGCCGCGGCCGGTTCCGGGCCGCGGCGGGACGAAAAGACCGCGGCCGGTTCCGGGCCGCGGCGGGAAGAGAAGACCGGCGGCCGGGCCGCCGGCGTCGGAAGCCGAAGGGGGGACCGGAATTTCCGGTCCCGTTGGAGAAAACCGGCCGGCCAACTGGCCGGCCGGAAGGCATTAAACCGGGGGAATTAATCCCCCGGCCAGCATGTAAAACCCCCCTCTTTAAGAGGGGGGCGGTTCCATGAAAGGGGGGGCAGCAGCCCCCCGGTTCTTTTAATTAAACCGGCCCCCACGTGGGGGCCGTTTGTTGCAAAGGCGCGTCACTAATGGCCGCGCCGCTTCCCAAATCAGCGGGGCTTAGCCCCCGCGTGCGGCTCCTCGCGGCACCCCGAGCCGCCGCGGCACCCTGCGCCGCCGCGCCGCCGCGCCGCCAGGCCGCCGCGCCGCCGCCGGCCGCTGCGCCACCCCGGGGGGGGGGGGGGGGGTCGGGCCGGGTCGGCCCGGACCCGGACCCCCCCGTTTCGAACCAGATTCGGTTTTTGGCCCATAACTTGAGCCTCGGACCTCCGATCGACGAACCGTCAGCGGCAACGCGATCCTTGGATCGAGACGGTCGTTTCGGTATATCGCACTCAAGGTTTCGGATTACTTTGAGTTCGGCTGGGTTGGTTCGTTCACGAAACCAACCGGGCCTTCGGAGCGGAAACGCTCATATCTTGAGCTACGGACGTCCGATTGACGTGCCGTCAGTCGCGTTGTGTTCCTCTTAGTGAGACGGATCTTTTGGCATACTCCGCCTGAGGTTTGGACGCAGGTGGAGTACAGTCGGGTTGGTTTAGCCTTAAAAACCAACCGGGCCCCGGAGACGAAAATGCCAATAACTCTCAGACCGGGCGTCCGATCGACGCGCCGTCTGTTGCGTTGAGTTCCTGTTGACAATACAGAACTTTTGGATACATCAACTCTAGTCCTTGTGACAGTTGATGCATCAGCCTCTCGGCTCGTGGAGCGGACCCTCCGAACGAGCTTGCTGTGTGCGGGAACCCTAGTGCTGGCTACGACTGCTACAACTGCTACTACTGCTACGACTGCTACTGTGACTGCGACGACGACAGTACAGAGATCCTGTGTGGATTCGACGACGACAGTACAGAGATCCTGTGTGGATTCGACGACGACGACTACAGCACTCAGCGATCCTACGTGGATCAGTGCTACAGGTCCTGTGTGGGCCCGATCCTGTGTGGGTCCGCGCTCAGCGGTTCTGTGTGAGCCAGCGCCTACAGGTCCTGTGTGGGCCCGATCCTGTGTGGGTCTTTGCGGGGGTTAGTTACCTATCGATCCTTCGTGGGTCCGACGACTTAGATGGATCAGTGATCATCTTTATCGTCCTTGAAGAAGTATACCTGTGTGAGCTGAATCCTATTGCTTTCCTGTGTGGATTGTGTTGTGCAATCCTGTGTGGATTACGTTTTGCTTTCCTGTGTGGAATACGTTTACTTTCCTGTGTGGACTGAGTTGAACTTGGGCTCGGAGGTTAGAGCGTATTTGAATTGATGACTTAGGTATATGTATGGGCATATACCTAAGCAGTGTCAGTTGTTACTTCGTGATTGTACTTTTCTTCGTGGTTTATCCTTCGTGGATTTGAGAGACCTTCAGGGGTCTCGGGGTCCCTACTGAGTAGCTTATACTCACCCCTGCACGGGCTTTGCCCGCACTACGTTGTGTTGGTTGCAGACGACGGACAGCGTTGACCTTAGCTGAGGCCTACAGAGCGGGACGGTACCCGGAGGTGGACCACTGGGCGGGACGTGCACGGAGCGGACGGCGGGACCCGTGGAGCAGAGGAGCTATCTGTACCCACCCTTCAGGTGGGATTTCCGGTGGACAGCTCGGAGTAGCAGCTTTTACTTTTCAGTTGCTGTTTTTCCCTTTTTGAGTTGTACTTTACTTTCAGTTTGGGTTTGTATTCTGGCCCATTTACCTTTCCGCACTTTCAGTCGTACTCTGCTTTTGTTTAGTGTTTACTTTCTGCTTGCTTACTCTGTGGTGTTTGTTTACTTTTCAAAGGCAATGCCTTCCCTTTTTACTAGGATTTACGCCTTGGTGCTAGTCGCCAGCCCCTGGCCTATGGAAGGCGGGCTTGGGGTAGTCACGGCACGGACCCTGAGGGCGGGTCGTGACAGGGGATGTCCAGAGGGTTAAGGGTGTCCAGGGGGATGTCCAAGGGGGTCGGGGGTGGGGGTGGTGTCCAGGAGGGGTGGGGGTGCTGTCTGGAGGGGTGGGGTGCTGTCCAGGGGGTGGGGGGCTGTCCAAAGGGTTGGGGGGTGTCCAGAGGGGTGTCCAAGGGGTAGGGGGTGGGGATGGTGTCCAGGAGGGGTGAGGGTGTTGTCTAGAGGGGTGGGGGGGTGTTCGGGGGGGGGGGGTGTCCAGAGGGTTGGGGGGTGTCCAGGGGGTGTCCAAGGGGGTGGGTGGGTGTGGGGGCCTGTCCAGAGGGTTTTGGGGGTTGGCCGGGGGGTGGGGGGCTGTCCAGAGGGTTGGGGGGTGTCCAGGGGGTGTCCAAGGGTGTGTGTGTGTGTGTGTGGGGGGGGGGGGCTGTCCAAGTGGGTGGGGGCCTGTCCAGAAGGTTTTGGGGGTTGTCCGGGGGTGGGGGGCTATCCAGAGGGTTGGGGGGTGTCCAAGGGGGTAGGGGGTGGGGGGTGGTGTCCAGGAGGGGTGGGGGGTGCTGTCTAGAGGGGTGGGGGCTGTCCAGGGGGTGGTGGGGGGGGGGGGGGCTGTCCAGAGGGTTGGGGGGTGTCCAAGGGGGTGGGTGGGTGTGGGTGGATGTCCACGGGGGTGGGGGCCTGTCCAGAGGGTTTTGGGGGTTGTCCGGGGGGTGGGGGGCTGTCCAGAGGGTTGGGGGTGTCCAGGGGGATTGACTAATGCATCATGGTTTATGAGATTATGACATGATGATTGTGTCGTGATGATTGGATTTACATTGTGATTTTCTCCATCTGAATTTTTATTTTAAATATGATTTGATTATCAGGTTTACTCCATTTTCTCCAATTTTCTATCAACCATGTAGGCGCCATGGTTTTCTTTTATTCAATGGAATTTAAAACTGTTATATCTAACTATATTTTGTTTTAATAATAATATTCAAGCATATTTTTTTAAATACGCATAAATTTGTTTTATATTTCAAAATTGTTTTACATTCAAATTATGATTTTTTTTCATGTAAACTTATATTTTTCTTATCTTAAAAATATATATATTTTTGATATTTGTTATAGGTAATAATGAGTCGAAGTTGGATTACGGCACATCGAATGAGCAATGAATATGAGGAAGGTGTTGATGCCTTTTTGGAATTTGCTAAACGAAATGTTCCAAGTAGTGACATTTTTTCTGTCCATGCCTGAAATGTTTGAATATGAAGAGGTTGAAAAGTAGAGAGATAAAAGATCATATGATATGTCATGGTTTTAATCCGAGTTACAGCCCTTGGATTTGTCATGGTTAAACTGGACGAAATTTCACTGATGATGATGATTCACAAGGTGGTAACTCCGATGGAATTGAAGAAATGATTCGTGATATTGTAGCATAACAAATTAAGATAGAACCGAAAGTTGCGCGTCTATATGGTGATGCTTAAAAACCATTATATCCTGATTGTACAGATTTTACGGTTTTGTCGGTAGTGTTAAGATTGATTAACCTGAAGTCAAAACATGGATGGAGTGACAGAAGTTTTACAGAGCTGCTACAATTGATGAAAGACATTCTTCCAAAAGATAACGATCTTCCATATTCACATTACAAGGCCAAGAAAATATTATGCCCGATGGGATTGGGATACAAGAAAATACATGCCTGTCTGAATGAATGCATTATATATAGGAAGGAATATGAATTTCTGTCAGAGTGTCCTAAATTTGGGACATCACAGTATAAGGTGAAAGAAAAATCACAGGATGATGTAGAGATTACAAAGCTCCATTCAAAGGTATTTTGGTATCTTCCTATAATTCATCGTTTCAAACGTTTATTTTCTAATTCACATGATGAAAAAAGGTTAAGATGGCATGCTTATGAGCGGGTATGTGATGGAAAAATACGTCATCTAGCTGATTGTCCACAATGGAAGAAAATTGATGCGTAGTATTCTATATTTGGAAATGAAATAAGAAATCTCAGATTAGGGTTGTGCACAGATGGAATGAATCCATACCGAACCCTCAGTAGCACACATAGTTCATGGCCTGTTTTATTGGTAATTTACAACCTCTCTCCTGAAGTTTGTATGAAGCACAAATATGTCATGTTGAGTATAATGATATCTAGTCCAAAGCAACCCAACAATGATATTGATGTTTACTTGTCACCGTTGATTGATGATTTGAAACTGTTATGGGCTGATGGTATTAGGGTGTATGATTCTTATAAAATGGAATATTGTCAACTGCATGCAGTGCTTCTGTTCACTATAAATGACTTCCCAGCGTATGGAAATTTGTTTGGATACATTGTTAAAGGGAATAAAGCATGTCCAATTTGCGAACAACATACGTCATATTGTCAATTGCATCATGGGAGGAAAACAATGTACATGGGTCATCGAAAGTTTTGGCCTATGGATCACCCTTATAGAAGACTAAAAAAGGCATTCAATGGATCACAAGAATTTGATACTGCTCCAAAACCTTTATCCCCGGATCTGTATTTTGAGAGGGTGAAAAACCTTGATGTGACATTGGGAAAGACATAGAAATCTGGTAATGATAGACATATTTGGAAGAAAAGGTCAATTTTTTTGAGCTACCATATTGGAGGTATCATGAAGTTAAACATAATATTGATGTCATGCACATGGAGAAGCATATATGTGATTGTTTGATTGGAACATTGTTAGATATTAAAGGAAAGACTAAAGATGGGTTGAATGCAAGATTAGACTTACTATCAATGGGAATACGTTTGGAGTTAGCTCCCACTCCTAAAGAAAGACGAACATTTCTTCCCCCGGCTTGTCATACATTATCGAAGAGGGAGAAAATTAGCTTTTGGTAGTGTCTTCATGATATCAAAGTGCCTCAAGGTTATTATTCAAATGTAAAAAATTTTGTCTCATTGAAGGACTTGAAGTTGATAGGTATGAAATCACATGATTATCATGTCATGATGCAACAAATTCTACCAATTACATTGCGTGGAATATTTCCCATTCGTGTCAAAAAGACTACGATGAAGTTGTGTTATTTTTTCAATTCAATTTGTAACAAGGCGATTGATGTGAATTCTTTGAACATTTTGGAAAAGGATGCAATTTTTATACTTTGTCAATTGGAAATGTATTTTCCTCCGACTGTTTTTGATATAATGGTGCATTTAATGATTCATCTAGTTTGAGAAATAAATCTTTGGGGACCTGTATATCTTCGTTGGATGTATCCTTTTAAAAGGTATATGAAAATATTAAAGGGGTATGTTAAAAATCCATATCGACCTGAAGCCTCCATTATTGAAAAGTATATTTCTGGGGAGGTAGCAGAGTTTTGTACGAGCTACTTGGCTGCGACGCAACACATAGGTTTGCCTCCATCTCGCCATGAACGAGTTAATAATGAGGGAAAGGGGATTCGTGGCTTGAAAGTCAAATCATTATCAGCTGAACAGATGAAGAAGTTAGAATCATACATCTTGAATAACATAGCTGATGCTCAACCGTATATCACATTGCATATTAATGAGTTGAAACAATGTCATCCAAAGAAGAAAGAAATGTGGATTTTGAATGAGCACAACAATTTTTTTTTCATGGATTAAAAAGACTTTGCTTGGTAGATCAGATGTATCAGAGACATTAAAATGGATAGTGGGTGGTCCATGTTGAAATGTGATAACATGGTCCGGTTATGACATTAATGGATATACATTTAATATGAAAGCTCAGGAAAATAGAAGTGGAGTTCAGAATAGTGGTGTATTGGTGTTTGCAGAAGCAATGCATTTTTCAAGTGCTAAGGACAAAAACCCAATTTCTGCATCAAGTGCATATTATGGAGTGATTGAAAACATATGGGAGGTTGATTACTTTAAAATTAAAGTTCTTGTTTTTAACTGTAAATGGTTTATCAGTAACAGCAGTGTCAGACACGATGAATTTGGAATGACACTTGTTAATCTGAATAGATTGGAAGACACAACTGATTCTTTTATAATGGCAACACATGCAAAACAAATTTTCTATGTAGTAGATCAATCAGATATGCAGTGGGCTGTTGTTTTACAAGGGAAAAAACAATATGTTGGTGAGGATGAAGTTGATGAAGATGCTGATTTATGTGAGATCCCTACTTCCAAGGAAAGATTAACAGAACATAATGATGAGCATGTTGAAGACATGGTTTGTGCCATAAGGAACGATCACGACGAAGGAATTTGGGAAAACAATCCATTTGTGCATTCTTAAAATTACAGGTAACATATGTTTATTTCTTGTTTACATTTATTTTTTTCATAAATGTTAGATATTGTAAGTTTTTTATTTATTAAAACATGTTTTAAAATAAAATAAGTATAAGTTTTTATTTGTTTTATGTTTGTTTAGTTTACTTTATCATGTTTACCATTACATGAATTATATATCTATTATTTTTTTTCAGTGACAATTACTTTACCATGTTTACCAGGTTTACCATGTTTACCATGTTTACCATCTTGACCATATTTACCATCTTTACCATTGTTTAACATGCTTACCATATTACCAATGTTTACTATTACGTAACTTAGTACACTTTTCTATTTTCTGATTACATTAGTATTAAAATATTTGAATTTGTATATTTTTGAACTAACATTTGTTTTTTTGATTTGAAGGATAATGACAGATCATTCAGTTGATCAACCACATGATTCTGGAGATGAGCATATTGGTCATACCTCTGGGGAGGAACATTCACATGCTCCTATTATGACAAAGAGTTCAAAGGTTGGTAAACATGGGTGCACACGTTTAACAAAATTATTAGTTGCCCGTACGCAGGATCAGAGGATAGTCGTTGAGTTTGATGATGATGATATTCCTAGAGGTCCAAATGCAAAAGATTTTAAGAGTTTTGTAGCAACTCAGGCTAAGAGCAAAGTAAGCATTCTGTATGATGACTGGAGAAGTGTAGATAAAGCGATAATCTCTCAGTTTTGGGAGACAATTTTGGTAAGATCTTTTTCTATTGTTTGAATATTCTTTAAATGTTTATAGTATATATAATATGTTTAAACTCTTCTTTATCAGATGACATTTGATATTCCTGACACTGGAGGAGTCAGGAAGAAATGATTATCATTGGTTTCCAGGAGATGGAGGGATTTCAAATCAACTCTCTCATCTGATTTCATTTATGGTCATAGGAGTCATGATAATCCATGTCGCATATATCCTTTTATAGATGAAGACACATGGAGATAGTTTTTTGAAAGTAGAAGAAAAGAGTCATTTTTGGTAAGGTCAGTGTAAACTTTTATAAGATTTCTTATATAAATGATCTTATTAACATTTTGTTAATGATTTCTTATTCTTAATTTACAGAAAACAAGAAAATATCATTAGGAGATCCAATCTAAAAATGTATACCCTCATAGTTTATCTCAGGGATGGTATGCATTTTTGGAAGAACAAATGATGGCGGAAAAAATTCAACAACTAAGAGCCGAGTCTTCAAGCTCTGGAGAGGTGGCCCCTCCATCCCCTCCATCTAGACATGAAAAATGGAAGAGAGCCCGGAAGGGCAAAAAAGGGCAATATCTTTCAGAAGAATCGAGAATCGTAGCTGAGAGGATTGTAAGATATCTATTTTATTTATTTAAGTTAACCATTTTATTCATATAATTTCAATCATTACAGAAATGTTCAATTAATTAATACAGGACTCTATTGAGGAGCAGAGTTCACAGGGGACATTTACAGCTACTGGGAGGGAAGATATTTTATCTATAGCATTGGGAAGGCCTAAACATCCTGGTCGTGTAAGAGGATATCCGGCAGGTGTATCGGTAAGAAAAGTGTTTCCACGTTCTTCAACTTCAGACGTTGATGGGGTTTATAAAAAAAAATAGAATCCTTGGAGGTTGAAGTTCATAATATTAATGCGACGATGGAGGAAAAGATTAGAGCGTCAGTGCAGTCTATGTTTGCAGACATGCAAAGACAATTTCAGACTGTAGCTCCCACTCCTCCACCTCCCCCAACAGATCCCATTATTTATCCTCCACCTCCGCCAGTAGCTCCCACTCCCCCACCTTAGTCTGCTGACCCTATTTTTTATCCTACTTCTCCGCCACAACTTCCTACTTATTGCGAGTTGTATATTGATGATTCTTAACATCATATAGTAGCATATGGGTTGGTATATTGTATAGGAGATACAGTTCATCATCAACAATTAGAGGTAGAGAATCAGAGGGTCACTGTACATGATATTATAGATAGATCAGCTCAGGTACCATTACCTACAGATGAGGTGGCAATAGTTGTACATAGTATCGACCATTTTTTAATTTGTCCATCCAGACTTCTTTGACTCATTACCATAGAGGTATGAATGTTATATCTTTTATTTTATTTTATTTTATTAAATTTGTTTTATCATTTGAAAACTAATATATTTTTCAATTTATTTTTACAGGAATACTTCAAAGGTAAAGAAATACTATATAGACAACAACAAAGACAAATGGCTATGACATCAGATACAGATTCTAGTAGTCTTGACAGATTGTCAAGATATTCAAATTTGTTGGCGGGTCATTATGAGTTTCCAATGGAATCTCATGTTTGTGGACGTGAAATAAATGCGGGGATTATGAAAACTGATATCATGGAGCTTGTTACTGGAGATAAGTTGGGCATCAACGTGGTGAAAATGTTTTCCATGCAAGTCTTAACACCTTTTACCTCAGTTATATTTATGAAAAATGTATACTTATGTCTGTTTTGTATTAGGTATCTTTATAAAATTTGTGAGAGGAATGAGCTGACAGATGTATATGGATTCATGGACCCACAATTGATTTCCCCTGAAGCATGTGCATTGGATGAGGAACAAAGAATGCTTTATATTTCTAAAAGACGTGAAAAGAATATAGTCACACAATGTTGGATGATGCCTTTTTGTGAGAGGTATGAAACTCATATCTCTCAAAGAGTTAATTATCTTTTAACATAAAAAACCACTAAAGTTAAATTTCCTTTTATCAGTGATCATTGGATGTTAGGGTTTTGTTTTCCCAAGGGAGAAAGCACTTTATTGGATATGCTCTGTCCATGATGATGTGCGGGAAAGTTTTAAGAATATATTGGAAAAGTAAGTTTCAATTTCTCAATAGTTTTATATATTATAATGAATTTTAAATTTACCCCATTAGTATTATTTTCTAATAGGGCATGGGCCTACTTTCGAAAAAACACAAAGAAAAGGAATGAAAAGATCAAATATGTAAATGTGAAGGTAAATATCCATTTATAATTTGTACTTTTTGATTTATTACATTAAAATAATATATTGAATTTACACTCATTCAAACAGAATTGTCATGAACAACAAGGCGTCATAGAATGCAGATATTATATGTTAAGATTTATGTATGAAATAATAACAACTGGGACAGTTGTGAATTTTGACCTGGTAAGATTTCCTCTTAAACTTTGCCATAATATTTCAATTTGATTTATTCATTATACCCGTTAACTACTCTCCTTTTCATTTGTAGCTTTTTGATGACCCTCAACCCTATAATGCTGAAGACATCAAACACTTACAAGTAGAGTGGTCAAATTATTTTATAGGTTTGATTTAATTTTAGTTGTTTGTAATGTAAAATATAATTTTGAATATTGTCATTGTAATTGTGTATTTGGTAGTTTTTTAGGTTGGATTTAGTTTTTTTTGAAGTTGACAGTGTAAGTTTTGAATGTTATATATGTGAATGTTTAATTTTGCTCTACTTCATGTTTTGGTCTACTTTTGATGGTTTTTATAGTATGGATTCTGGTCTGGGGGGAGGAGTTTCAAGGGTGTGTGTGTGTGGGGGGGGGTGTTCAGTGGGGTTGGGGGTGTCCAGGGGTTGGGGAGGGCTATCCGGTGGGGTGGGGGGGGGGGGGTATACATGAGGGTGGGGGGGGGTTGTCGAGGGGTGTTTGGGGCTGTCCAAGGGGTTGGGGGGAAGTCCAAGGGTGTGATGGGGGCTCCAATGGGGTGGGGGAGGGCTGTCCAGGATGTGGGGGGGTATACATGAGGGTGTGGGGTTGTCCCGGGGTGTTTGGAGCTCCCCAGGGGGTCGGGGGGCAGTCCAGGGGTGTGGTGGGGGCTGTTAAGTTGGGTGAGGGGGTGCTGTTCAGGAGGGTGGGGGGGGGGGGGGGGGGGTTGTAGAGGGGTGTTTGGGGTTGTCCAGGGGGTCGAGGGCAGTCCAGGGGTGTGGTGGGGGCTCCTATGGGGTGGGGGCTGTCAAGTGGGGTGAGGGGGTGCTATTCAGGAGGGTGTGCGGGGGGGGGGGGGGGTAGTCCAGGGGTGTGGTGGGGGGCTCCAATGGGGTGGGGGAGGGCTGTCTAGGGTGTGGGGGGTATACATGAGGGTGGTGGGGGGGGGGGGGGGTTGTCCGGGGTGTTTGGAGCTGGCCAGGGGGTCAGGGGGCAGACCAGGGGTGCGGTGGGGGCTGTCAAGTGGGGTGAGGGGGTGAGGGGGTGCTGTTAAGGAGGGTGGGGGGGGGGGGGGTTGAGGGGTGTTTAGGGCTGTCCAGGGGGTCGGGGGGTAGTCTAGGGGTGTGGTGGGGGCTGTCAAGTGGGGTGAGGGGGTGAGGGGGTGCTGTTCAGGAGGGTGGGGGGGGGGGTTGTCGAGGGGTGTTTGGGGCTGTCCAGGGGGTTGGGGGCAGTCTAGGGGTGTGGTGGGGGCTCCAATGGGGTGGGGGAGGGCTGTACAGGGGGTATACATGAGGGTGGGGGCTATCAAGTGGGGTAAGTTTTATATGTTATCAATGTAAATGCTTAAATTTTCTTTAGTTCATGTTTTGATCTCCTTCTTTTTTTGTGGTACGAATTATTGATTTGGTTTCTGGTTGATTTTGGGGGAGAGCAGAGGACTGCAGTCGATTTTTTTTAAATTTTTTTGTCTTCCATGTCGGTTATTTTATAACCAACGTGATAAAGAAATCGAGAAGGGTTTATCACATCGGTTTTTTTCATAACCGATGTGATAAACACCTGTGACATGGTTTATCACGTCGGTTATGTAATAACTGACGTGATAAAGGACCTGGGAAATGATTTATCATATCGGTTAATCAATAACCGACATGATAAAAGGCCTGGGAAATGGTTTATCACGTTGGTTATTAAATAACCGATATGATAAACCATTTCCCAGGTCTTTTATCATGTCGGTTATTGATTAACCGACGTGATAAACCCCCCTGGACTGGTTTAGCATGTCGGTTATTATATAACCAACGTGATAAATCATCGCCCATGATTTTATCACGTCGGTTAGTTAATAACCGACATGATAAACCCCCCCGCACGTTTTTATAACGTGGGTTATTATATAACCGACGTGAGAAAGCCCCCTCGGTTTATCACGGCGGTTATATAATAACCGAAATTATAAACCCCTCCCCCCCGGGTTTTCTCACGTCAGTTATTAATTAACTGACGTGATAAACACCGCAATGTTATGTTTTTTACGTCGGTTTTTAAATAACCGACATAAAAAATGCTATTTATAATGTCGTCTGTATTAACGTCGGCTAAAAACCGACGTAAAAAATGAAAAATAACCGACGTAAATAACGTTTTCTGCACTAATGTCAGTATGTATTGACCTTAAAAATATGATTCAAAAATCTATTGTAAAAAAGAAGGAAATTATGATTGGTGAGGAAGATGTAGAATCCCTTATCTTTAGAGCAAAGACCTCATCATCTGAGTCATATCTAGATCTACATCCAATAGCTATTCTAAATGAAATTCTTGGGGAGAAAAATAAAACATCATCTATGTATAAGGAAAGAAATATTCAAATTGAAGATTTATTTATTGTGCAAGAATATATTGATGTATTTATAGAGGATTTACCTAGACATCCTCTAGAGAAGGAAGTTGAGTTCTCTATTGATTTAATTCTTGGTGAAAGGGTCATATCAAAGAATCCCTATAGAATGACCATTGTGGAATTAGTGGAGATGAAGAAACAACTAGAGGAATTAAGTGACAAAGGACTTATTCACCCTAGTGTTTCTCCATGGGGAGACCCCATTCTCTTTTTCAAGAAGAAAGATGGATCCATGAGGCTATGTATTGACTATAAAGAAATCGATGCTATTACAATAAATAATAAGTATCCTCTACCTCACATTGATGATTTATTTGATCAACTTCACAGAACTCAAAAAATTTCAAAGATTGACCTTCGATCTGGATATCATCAATTACATGCGAGAAAATAATATATTCCAAAGACAACATTTTGAACTAGGGATAGATATTACTAGTTTACAACAATTCCATTTGGACTAACTAATGCACCCTTTTTTTCATGGATCTAATGAACAGAGGTTTTAAGGAATATCTTGATGAATTTTTTTGTGGTATTTATTGATGATATATTGGTATAATCCAAAATCTACAAAGACCATGAGAATCACATGCGGATCGTTCTATAGAATTTTAGAAGAAATGAATTATATGTGAAGTTTAGAAAGTGTGGATTTTAGATTCAATCAATTTATTTTCTTGTCTATATTATCTTTAAGGATGGAATCTCAGTTGATCCTGTGAATAAAAAGGCTCTTTAGGAATAAACTACACCAAAAAAACTAATAGAGGTACGTAGTTTTATTGGTTTAACACGTTACTATCAATGTTTCGTTCAGAATTTTTCCTTATTAGCTAACTCGTTAACCAAGATTACTCGTAAATGGGTTATGCTCGTATAGAAAAAAGAATGTGAAGAATGTTTTGAATAATTTAATAAGATATTAGTGAATTCTCTGATCTTGACTCTACCATTAGAAAATGGTGGATTTGTGATTTATAGTGATGCATCAAACAAAGGAATTGGTTGTTTCCTTGTGAAAGATGATAGAGTTGTTGCCTATGCATCAAGGCAGTTAAAAAATCATGAACAGAACTATCCAACTCATGATTTTGAGTTAGTATCCATAATCTTTGCTTTAAAGATATGGAGACACTATCTCTATAGTGAAATATGTGAGAAATATATAGATAATAAGAGTTTGAAATATATCTTATCTTAGAAAAGAACTCAACATGAGGAAAAGGAGATGGCTCAAACTACTCAAGGATTATGATTGTTCAATACACTACCACCCAGGGAAGGAAAATAAATTTGTAGATGCATTGAGTATAAAAGATCATGAAGTTCTGAACAAAATGAGGATTGACAAGGATTCTGAGTACATGGATCTAGAAAATATGGACATATAAATTATCAAGGAAGGTGAAATATCATTACCTTTTCAAATTTATTCTAAACCATCTTTATTGGAAAGGATTAAAAGTTCTCTATCTGATGATGAGAATATTCAAAATAAAATTAAAGGTGTGAATGATGGAAAGTTGATAGACTATATATGAGGATGGTATTCTAAAATTTGGGAATAGAATTTATGTTCCCTCTTTACCCAAGTTAAAAAGGGAATTATTGGATGATGCCCATAGCTCTAATTTCTCTATACACCTTGGTAGCATTAAGATGTATGGAGATTTGAGAAAACATTTTTGGTGGGATAATATGAAGCATGAAATTACTGATTATGTATCAATATGTTTGGTTTTTCAATAGGTGAAGGATGAAATACAACATCCTATAGGAGTCATGAAACATATTACTATTCTTGTATAGAAATGGGATGACATTACTATAGATTTTTTCACTAGTTTACCAAGGACTCCAAGAAATAATGATGTAATATGGGTAATTGTTGACATACTTACAAAATATTCACATTTCCTTAATATAAGGGAGTATTTTCCACTAGAGATCCTTAAAAAACTCTATATTAATGAGGTTGTAAGACTTCATGGAGAACCTCTTTCAATTGTGTCTGACCATGATACATGATTTACATAGAAATTCTAGAAAAGTCTTTAAATATCTTTGGATACTGAGCTTCATTTGAGTACTTCTTATCACCCTCAAATTGACAGAAAATTAGAAAGGATGATCCAAACTTTAGAAGATATGTTGAGATCATGCTCACTTGACTTTCAAGGTACGTGAGATCAATATTTTCCTTTGGAAGAGTTTTACTATAACAACACTTTCTATTTTAGTATTCAAATGGCATCATATGAAGCATTATATGGAAATAGATATCGTACACCAACTTGTTGGGATATAGTTGGTGAAAGGAATCTTGTAGGCCTAGAGCTTGTGGAGGAAACAACAACAATGGTAAATATTATTCAAACACATATCAAAGGAGCTCAAAGTAGGAAAATGATCTATGCTGATAATCGAAGGAAGGATTTGGAATTTGAAGTGGGAGATCATGTTTTATTGAAATCTCCATGGAACGGTGTTATAAGATTTAGGAATAAAGGGAAAATAAGCCCTTGGTACATTGGACCTTTTGAAATTCTGGAGAGAGTTGGAGCTGTGGAATATCATTTGGCAATGGTGCCTAGATTTTATAAACCACATAATGTGTTCCACATCTCTTTGTTAAGTAAGTAAATTCCATACCCAACACATGTCTTCACTTATGAAGGAATAGATTTGGAACCTGATTTATCTTACTATGAAGATCCTATCTAGATTCTGGACATAAAAGAATAGGTGTTGAGGAATCGAACAACTTATCTGGTAAAGGTACTTTGGAAAAATTATAAAATTGAATAAGAAATATGGGATCCAGAGGAAATTACAATGAAGAACTACCCAAATCTTTTTATGAGGTCACATTCTGGATATTTTGAGGATGGAATTTTTGTAGGAGGGAAGAATTTAATGACCTAGAATTATATCAATGAAAATTTCCTTATTATAAATATTTCATATAGAATCACATAGTGAACACAATACAAACATTATAAATGAATAATGAATTAAATATAAGGTATTTCTAGAAGTTAAGGAGCCTATACCGATGAAATAATAACTTGACCTTAGGAATAGTAATATGAAACTTATGAATAGTAAACTAGACAAATGAATAGTAACCTCACCCATGAAAGTACAAATAAAATTTAAACATATTATAAATTAAAGTATGATATAATTATATCATAATATAAGTAAATGAATATTTTAAAAAAATTTAACTAAGTGTTAGTATTTTTATAAGTCATAAATATTTAATTGAAATTTTATAATTAATAAAATGATTTAAAAGAAAATTTATTTTCATAAAATGTATTCATAAATTAATATTTTATTTTCTTATGATTTTAAGATAATTTTATGAGACCTTAGTTAATTTTTAAAAGAATTATAAGATCATTTATAATTTTAAAATCTGTATTTTTCGAGTAAATGATGTTTTCAATTAAAAATTAAATTTCTCATATTTATAAAATTATTTTCATAAAATGGAGTTCATTTTTTAATTTTGAACATCAAAAAATGATTATGGTAATTTTTTGGGTTTTTTCTGAAATACTTGAATTTTTGGTGAATAACACAAACAGTAATTTATGGTATAAATACATTATAAGTTAAATACACTATTAAATGATTCATCAATTATGTAAGCACCATAATCTAGAACTTACCTTAATTATTTTAATATATTTGATGATAATTCTCAAACTACTCATAGTCTTGATTTAAAATAACAAACAAATGAATAAAATATTCAAAAATTCCCCCTCTCCTCCACTATAAATACTACCCCTCACCACCTATTCTCCTCACACCATCCAAGCCTTGAGAGCCTTGTATAAATTCTGCCCAATATTATTTCCAATCCCCCACATCCAGTATCTCTTGGTATAATAAAAAACCAAAATCAATCCCCTTAAGGAGGTTCTCAAGGAGGAGAATTCAAGAGGTAAAATTCCTCTTTCTTTTCTTTTATTTTCTTTTCATTTTATTTTATTTTCTTATCCTTATACCCTATCCAAAAAGACATGATAAATATAGTATCATTTATATATTGTAATGATATCATGTTAATGGAATATCCATCCTCAAACTCCTTTCTCTCTCTATCTCTCTCTTATTCTATAAATGAAAAAATCACTCGTGATGTGTCAATTTACCAACATCATGGAAGATGCATTTTATTTTTACATTAACACATTCAAGACTAGTCATAAAACAAAAATTATGGTTAAACAATATTTTATTATACATATTATAAGTTATTTAGTATTCTATAACAAATGTATATACATGATATTAATTAATAAGAAAAAACTATTTCATGATGATCGAAAAACCACCAAATTGATCTAAACGATTATCATTAAAGTTATATATAATAATCATCCTCATATCTAGAGAAAAAATAATATATAAAACCATTAAATATTCTATATTTTCATTAATAACATATAATTCCAATTCTGGTAAATGATACCCATTTTACATGAACTTCATTACTTATAAACAAGCGAACCGATCATGAAAACCAAGAAAACGAATGCTCCCAAATGATGAATTTAAACTCTATAATTAATCAAAAAGGACATAAATGAACTTAATAAAAATATAATGAATAAAATTCATGTATAAAATTTAATTAATTAATTAATTAATGGATTTAATTTGATTATCTAGGACGTTAAGGTCAAGTGAATAACACTTTTGGACATAAGGTAAGAGTTTTCTTTGAGAACCTAAATTTTCATTTAGGTTTTTATTTATCCCAATATAAACCAATATAATTCTTCATTTATTTTATATAATTATTCTAAATTCTGATTATATGTTAAAACTCATGTATTCTGATCAATCCATCTTTATTTTGTGGAAAATGCATGTTTTACAAGGTCCCCTTCTCAATTCTTCCCAATATGCAAGCTCAAATAAAGGGAACACCTCAATTTCTTACCCATTTTCAAGTTCCGTAGATAATATGTTTTAAGACACAATTATTTTTATAAAATCACTAATTTTTTCATGAAAACTATATTTTTTCATTTCATTTTTTATATAAGAAATCAAGGAAAATACAAATGATTTTTCCAAAATAACTCTTCTTTGCAAAGTAAAAGGGGTATTTATCTCAAAAATTCATCCATGGTTTTATTAGATTATTTTCATCTATTTCAATACCTCTGTTGAATTTTATTGGTCTCTTATGATTATATTCTACCATATTTTATTAAATGGTTTATGATCAGTTTGAATGTGGATGTGCTATCTTGATATCATTTACCATACTACTCAGAATGGTTAGTGATTGGGGAAAGTTATTTACATATCATATGTATATATTGTTTATGTTTAACCCCATTCATATAAGGAATTCATTGTAATTAGTAAGTTATGAGTGGATCCCGCTATAACCCCTCAATGCATCGGTAGGACTCATGAGACAAAATAGATATGGATTTGGTTGAGGCATTTCCAATTTTTAGATATAGTTTTGGATGATGCCTTAATCATTTTTAGATGTCTTGGTCAAGGCCTTGATGGTATGTTTTAGATGTCTATCATATTCATTCCATTATAATTATATTTTTAATTTATTATATATTTGAATATTCAACTAGTAGAATATCTATGGTTAAGCTTCTTTCTCATGTGATTATTTATATGGCATTATTTATTCAGCTTTTAACCTTTCCATATCATGTTCAAGATTATGTTCTAATGGAAAGTGTTTTTATTCATTAACCATGAATTATTTTTTATATTATCATACACTATATTACTTACCATTACCAAGCATCTGATCTCACCCCTTTATTGTGTTTTATTTTCCCCTAGGATATGAAGATGAATATTATGAATGACTTGTAGGGTTAATATAAGAGTTTTTGGGTGTTACCAATGGAGTTTCTATGTTTTTTCCTTTAAGGTTGTAATGTAAAGTTCATGTATGTAATCTAGATTCCAAAACTACTAAACTATTTGATCCTTTAGGATGTGACTTCCTTGTTTATTATACCAATGTAATAAAGTAAGGAATCAAATCCGAGCAACTGGGGTCGAGGTCTCTACAATTATTCCATGGGTTTAATGATAAATGTGATATAAATATTCCCAAATTCCCTTTTATATTATACATTATGATTGGGATTCTCATAGATCATGAAATTACATTTGGTAAAAATCTTATAACTAAGTATGTGGGAGTATCGTATCTTATGATATGGAAATATCATAAGTAGGCTATATGGACATGTCATATTGTATGTCATGGTTGAGTGAAAATGAGTTGAATGGTTTGATACATTTCATTTTACATCTACACAACTTATTTATCTATTCAAAACTCTCTTACACATCAACCATTATTAAAAGGCATGAGAGATTTATGTCTAAGAATGCATGGGATATCATTGAAGGATTTAATTGTACATTTATGAAACATATGAGAAAATTCATGGATTAAGGAGAATCCCTATAACCCATATAAAGAGGTCTTGGCTATGGGTAGTGGGTGTGAGATCTTCCTAAATCCTCTTGCTGATACTCTCCTCTTCCAAAGCTCTCTACCTCCAACCTTCTTTGCTTTTGAGACACCAATATATTTTTATGGTTAAACAATCCCAACCAAAGTGTTTGGGTGATTCAATACAATCCATGGATACACCTTAGAGGGAAGAAACATTCAAATTTTCCTTGGTAATTTTCATTAAGTACAATAATACTATGACGACATAAGAATTATATGGTGTAAGGTACACACATTCTTCATTTCCAGTTACAAATGATTTTCATTTCAATAGAATGGTGATCTTGGTTTAAAGGTTTCTTACTCACTTCCTTTACTTATATTAATGATTAATCTATGCCCAAAAACCTTTCAGTGGTATTAAATAGTTTCTATGAATTATGATTCCAAAAATAATTTTATAAATAAAGTTTATCAAAATCATTATTCCCGTTGCATTACTTGTTATAAAATATGATTAATATTTTTTCTGCAAGATTGAATCATGGATTGAGATAAGGGTATATCATAGAAATTGATTTAGTACAGAACCCTTGTGTTTTTACATGAAATAGCATACGAAATAGGATAATTTTATTCAATGACATCACTTTAATAGGTTTAAAAAATAGTGTCATATCACATTTGTGATATCTCCATATATCATAAAATAAGAAAATTCATCATATTTAATGATTGGACTATTAGTTTTATTATACGATTGATAACATATAAAGAGTTTATGCTCTATAGTTTATCAATCGTATCCTACGATTGATCCTTATATCATTAAATATAGTTCATTGAGAATTTTTTCTTTATTTTCAATTATGAATTTATTTATATAATTTATGAATTATTTATAAATTATAACAAAAGTAATTTTAAGATATTTAGTAATTTATAAAGTGTTTATAAATTAATTAATTATAATGAGTTTATAATTATTTAATTAAATGTTTTTAAAACATTTACTAATAAATATTCCATAATATTAAGTATTAATATTAAAATTCCTTTTAAAAAAGAAAAAAGAAAAAATGTTTATATTTATTTTTTTTGAATTTTTCATAATGCTTAATTTGAATCATTAAAATTAAAATGTCCCTATTTAGAAATTATTTAAACCTTATCAAAATAGTTTTGATAGATAAAATGATCAAAGGTTTAAATAATATTATTATGTGATATTAGATTCTGGAAAATGTTTGCATAATAGAAATTGAAATATAAAATGTTTATATTTTATAAAAATATATCATATATTTAAAATAAATTCAATATAATGATTAATATGAAGTTCATATTATGAGTAAATATAAATTGTTTATATTTATCTAATTATGTACTATCATTAATAAACTATAAAGTTTTTATAATTGTCAATTTATGAATTGTTCATAAAAATAACCCATGTTTGAAAAAATAAATAAATTCTTATTTATTTGTTTAATTACTTTTGAATATTCATGTTTATAAACTTTTTATGAAATATGAATATTATATATTCCTTAATTTATGAGATAAATTGTTTCTTATAAAATTGTAATGCCATGCAAAGTACTACAACACAAGATATAGTTTTCATTTACCTTGAACTTAGTTAGTAATTAAAGTTATTAGCTTGAATTTGGTTAGTGAATATAGTTCATATATTTTAGGTTTTAAAGTTATGATGGGTTGAATTATCTCTTGAGTAAAGTATCACTAGGTAGAGGGACTTTGGACCAGAATTCCCATAGGCCTAGATGCTCATGTCTTGTTCTAAAAATGTGGGAGTTGACTATATGTGGATCCATGCTTACTCATGAGGAGATTATAAATATCATATAATTATAAACCTTTATATGAAGAGTTCACATACATTATTCATGAGAGGCATTTGGATATGTATGAATATGTTTAAATGATATTTTTGGGTGAGTAACACAAGCTACTATCTTTGTAAAGAGTTACACATTAATACTATCCAGATTCTATTAGATCACTAAGAGGGGGAGGGGATGTATCAGCGATCAATTTTTCTTTTACGAGTTTTTCCCCTTTTAAACTCAACCCCTTGAACCTGTGAAGATTTTAAATCTACTAAATATAATTTATCAACTGTTCCTTATATGATTAAATAGATACAGAGCATGACACATGATATTTACAAGGTTTATCTACCCATTACCACTCCTTTCCATGTTGGTTAGTCCCCCCAACATGGATTCTCCACTATTTACTCAACATTTTACAACATAGAATCCACTATGTTCTTTAAACTTCCAAAGTCCATTGGAAGATACAATTATTCTACAATTATGATTCAATAAAGAAAGACCATCTTCCTATCCTTGGTTTCTCCATGTACATATGGATCAATAGATCAACACATGTACCATTCTTCCATGTATTTAAAATATACCATCAGTAAGCCTATTATCCTTAAAACACAATCTAGATTTGATGTGATTTGGATTCTACTCAGCTTCATGAATACTCAAGGTTTTAGTACTTCTCTTCCTCCTAAATATCTCTTGGATTCACCTTACTCACTTCTCTCCATAATACAAGATGTATCCGGATCTCTGAGTTCTCCTGCTCATTGGAACTCCCTTACACCCTTCCCTTCCTACAAGTGTCAATCCTCCTGCGTTAACATAGAGAAACATAATACCATTTAAATTGGACACCTTTCAATGCATTATGGGTCATCAAATAAACTTCCCATAACTCCTAAATTACTTACATAATCTCCATTAAAGTTGTAAATCCATAACCGATTCATGGATCAATATCCTCTTCATATGTCACATGAATTAACTCCTTTCCATTCACTTAAATAACCTCTAATCACCACCTTCGAATCATGCTATAATTATGGACTAAAACCAAATCCCATGATTGTATAAGAATTCAATATCCATCCAAGTATCATCATAATTATTTCTCTTGATTTTGAATTATCACCTACCAACACACCCTTCACCATAGAATGGTGAAAAACCTTCATCCATATTTTCCTCAACACACTGAACACTACAACACAATCCTCTCATATTTCCCATTTTACATAGGAATTACTTTCATCGCACCATGATAATAATTATGACAATTTTGGCCTTCCCCTTATTACACAGGGAGATATCTCAATCACAACACCCACCTTTATAGTGTGGGACTAGTCGTGTTAAACTTTGTAAAGTTAAGTCTTCAAAGTAGTGCATCCTCCTCAAACCACAACCAACAATGCACCCATGTTGGGTTGAACCACATTGCACTAGTGATTTGGAATCTTACCATGGGGACCACCACAACATATTCCATTCCTAATTGCTCATTTTGGGAATTTTTCTGTCAACATGTCCTATGCTATAGGTGTGGCCTGCACCTACCTGTCTTAAAAAACTTGTTTATTTTCTTCTTCATATCATCTCAACACATATTTACATAAAAATACTCTTCTATTATTGAAAATAAATACAATCAAATCCAATAGTCTTAACCCCCCTATGTATTTTTTGTCAATACTATCAAAAATATCAACAAGTCAATATATGAATTCTTTTTTTCCCTAATATTCTCTCCCTCCCTTTTATTCCCCACCTTATAGACAATCAAATGAAAAGGTTGAAGAATGGGGCCCTTTTATCTCATCTTATCCCAAAAAACTTCTCCTATCTTTAGTCACTTTAAGGAGAGGGATGATATCACATATTCTTTATCAATGAGACTTTGATTAATCCACTCTATGTCTACATGGGTTAACTCGATGTAGAAAAAAAGAGAGATATAACCAAGTTTATATAAAAAGTCCATAAAATCTTATCATGTGATAACATGCCCAAAAATATTCTCATTTCTCAAATAAGAAACTATAAAAAACAAATTATTTTTTTAAAATAATCGTGTCACCTACAAACGTCTCAACTAACCATTAAAATAGTTCATGTATAAGTCATGTAACACCCTTTTTCTCATGAAATGATCAACAAAAACCCCCTTGATAAATTTATTGATCACAATCATAAAAAAAGAGTGTAATTGTGATTTTAAAACCTCATTTATATATTTCTATAAGTTTTATATAAATTCCATTTTTGAAAACTTTATCTATAACGACCTGACTCCAGTAACCCAAAATTAGTGTATTATTTTATTACATTATGATAGATACAAAGGGTAAAATTCCAAAGGTCTGATTAGTTTAGTAGTTTTGGAGAACTAGATACATAAATTATACCCATCTTACATTAGGAATACAAAATAAAACATAACAAAATAAAATTATCAGCATCCTTGAAAACTCATTCCAAGAAATCTTCTTCATAACCTGGGGAAAGGAAACAAAATAAGGGTAATCTCAAATTCTCATTAAGGGTTATATATAGAGGAAGAAATCATGAATCAATAATAATAATCAATATGGAAAGGTAAATAACATAATACAAATTCCATTTAAATAACTTGACTATCATGATCAGATAAGGCATAATCAATATGTAAAGGTAAACAAATGAACACACATGTCGTTTAATCAATAATCTGAGAATGAAATTCATCCAAATATAATATCATTGTAAAAATATCATAAATAATAAGATAAATGAATTTTAAATGAAGTATTTGATTAATTATTGGATGTCATGTCTTAGGAACACGAAAACCTTTACTATCAAGATCTATCATCAAGACAGTTTAAAACTACAAGTAGAAACCTATTTAATTTTGGCCAACTGATTTGTCTCATGAGACCTATTGATGCCTCGAGGGACAATATATAACTGATCCACAACCGTTTCTTGAATTTCAAAATAATTACCCACATACCAAATAATCTATTTAATTCATAAACAATGTTCATTATCATAAAGTATCCATATTGAGTAAATGATACTGATTTATCAATATTTCCCCAATTAATCAAATAACATTAAAAGTAAATATCATATATAAAAATAGTATATAGTTTAGAAAATAATCATATCCATCACATTACAATATTTATATTTAAGTGAAATGTAACTTCCAATAAAAAATGATCATAATAAAGTGATTATTTCAAGATAGAGTTAAGAATCACAAAAGAAAGTGAGATTGTAATTTTTTTTTTACAACTTGGTAATTTTAAATTAAAATAACTTTAGATGAAATAATTGAAATAAATGCTTAAAATAGCATGAATTATGAATTAATCATGATATTAAATTTCAAAGGGATAGTATATACGCCAAATAAAAATGAATTGGTGCATAATAATAAGTAAGTCTTAATGGAATGTAAATTGAGATGTAATCCCTTACCTCATGATTTCCTTTATTTGAATGTTATTTAACCTCCTGTATAATGGTTTTAAGACTATTATAAATTTATACCAAAACCATACTCATATTTATAATATCATATATGATCCTCTTATAACATTTTACCACATGATTTTTAATAACATTTCATTATTTCAATTGTTTTTGGTGTTGATCATCTTGTTTTATCATTCATTTTTTATTATTAATGTTTTATTTCTTTTGAATATTATATAGTTTCATCATATTCATAATAATAATCATGATATAATTATCATATTTATACATCAATTTTACTTTCAATACCATGCTTCCAATGCTTTCGTCGGGTCCACCTACACATCACACGCGCTGGCTTCTTTTTCCCCATTTTATCACTTTACAAAGGTGGGAAGCTTTAATTACTTTCATCGGAAATGTATGATCCTTGATTAAAATGGGATGATAGTATTTTGGTTTGGTATTCCATGGATTCCTCCTTGGATATCGTTTTCTAGTTCGAGTCTCCCTCGTAGATTTAATTCATGTTCATGGAACTGATTTCTAGGGCCATATCTACGTTGATGCTGGTTAAATATATTGCTTCTATCTTGATAGGGTAGAAAACTTTGGTTTGGAGAGTAGTCATGTTGGGCATGTCTAAGAATTTCTAGGCATTGGGTACATTGGTCACCGATAAATCTTCCTCTTTAGAGGGAATATCATATGATGCATCTTAGGTGTGAAACCCAAGGCATCCCATGTCGGTCTTGATGTAATTAACGTTAGGGGAACAAGTATTCCAAGTATTTTTATCTTAATAATACCACACTTATACATGGGGTAAGTATGATATATCAGGTCACAAGTTCTATGTTCTATGGAGATAGATCGGAATGTCCAGTTTAGATGGATTGGGGCATGAGTTTAACGTCATGTGGAGACAAACATAACTTTAATGTATTGTGAGGACATGATGGATGGATTAGAACATCCCATGGGGGAAAACCCGGGAGGTGTGTACCTAGGAGGGAAGATGTAAAACCTGGGTTTACTGATGGATCAGAACACCCTATGGAGGTGGATCTGAAGTTGTGGATCAAAATACCCCATGGAGGAAGATTTGGGTGGTGTGTCCCTAGGAGGGAAAATGTCACACCTAGGTTTACTAATGGATCATAATGCCTCATGGAGGAAGATCTAGAGTTTTGGATCAGAACTCCCCATGGAGGCAGATCTGGGAGGTGTTTCCCTAGGAGGGAAAATTTAACACTTGGGTTTAATAATGGATAGGAACACCCCATGAAGGCAGATCTAGGAGTTGTGTATCAGAACACCCCATAGAGGTAGACCCTATAGGTGTTCCCCTAGGAGGGAAGATGTCACATCTAGGGTTACTAAGGGATTAGAATACCCTATTGAGGCAGATCTAGAATTTTGGATCAGAACACCCCATGGAGGCAGATTCGGGAGACGAATCCCTAGGAGTGAAGATGTCACACCTAGTTTTACCAATGGATTAGAAATCTCAATGTAGGAGAATCCATAGTTGTTGATCAGTATGCCCCATGAAGTTGGATTCAGGAGGTGTGTCCCTAGGAGGAAGGATGTCACACCTGGGTTTACCAATGTTGGTATTGAACCTCAAGGACATTTCCTATGTACCCTATTTAGGAGATAGGGATAAAAACCCACATAGTTTGATGCCTCAATTTAAGTTCATGTGATAGTACTAATCCATGTAGTTTAACGTCATGCGGTAAGGGTGCTATTTTCATGAAAGGAGTGTATATGAGGGATGGTGTGGGGATTACACATTGAATCTTCCCTCTGGGGGTGACTTATAATCCATGGTGGGAATGGGCGACATCCCATGATGATCATCCATGGGGCACACTATGTTTGTTACATAGGGTAAGACTACTTTTTTACATCATTTTAAGAGTACGTTTTCATGTAGTTTAATGTAGTATGACTAGGATGCAGAGTTAGGTAGTTTTATGTCATGAAACTCAGATTTGGAAGGACTCACACTTTAAGGGAGACTGTGTCAAGGCAGAAGAAATATATGAAAGTAGTAATCTAAACCAAGATAGGTGAACAATTTCCCTCAAATATTACCCCCTAGGGATTATGTGACCACCGCTCATCCGCTTCAGGGTGGGGCATGGCATTGGCACTGCCATAGAGGAGTGAGAAATTAGGAGACCGACATTAAGGTTCATATACTTAAAAGCAATAGGGGTTATCATACTTATTATTATAATAAAAAGGTAGGATGGTGGCCTAGAACACACTTTTAATGAAGTGTGTAGGCATAAGAATCGGTGGCACTAGTCACAAAGGGATTCAGGGTGTGGTTGAACTAGTCCGAAATTAGTAAGCGGGACCTGGGCACTCGACCTTCGTGAAGGGGTGTTAATATAAGGGATGAACCATGGAGAGGCCCATAATAGGGTTTTAAAATTGATTGGGGCTTTATAAAGTAGGGTCTTACAAATCTTAGGGGCCTTTTGAAGGTTAGGGAATTCTTTAAGGAGTATGAACCACTAAACAGGGTGACCCTACCTCGGGGTAAAGTCCTGCTTCCCATGGGGTTTGATTCGTGAAGGGTAGGTTCCTCATGAACCCCATATTCCACAAAGATATTTCTTCTTATATGAAGGGAACAAGCCTTCAAAAAATTCATCTTCATTTTGGCTGGAGGCTCTCAATAACACAAGGTAGGTAGTTTTTTGAATATTGGATACCTTGGGGGGGGGGGTCCATTTTCTCTTTTGCTCATGAAGATCGGGTGGTTCATGAACATAGATTGATTTTCAGAAGTTGAAAGGTCACATGTCCCCTTAAATGTAGAAAATAAGGGGGTATTTATAGAAATCGGGATTTTCTATGATTGGAAGCCTTGCGAAGCTTTATGAGCTTCACGAATGGGTAGGGCTCTGCGAGTATGAATGCCGCTGTGTGAAGATTAACATAAACCGTATGCACGTTCAGAAAGCACTCCATGAATCGACCTTGACATTGTATAGAGGTTACCATTATTCCTTTTCATTATTATTAAGGTACTCTATGGATTGAGGTCTGCATGAGCTTCAACCATTCATGAAGTAGCTGAGCCTCACAAAACAGACCCTTTGAGGTATTTTTGGTATTTTTGGATAAGAATCTCCCTGAATTGGACATACCTTTCTCAACCTATCCTGTGACATGTGTATTTTAGCATAAAAAAATGCCCCACTCAGAATTTTAGTTGAAGGAAAAAAGGTGGGTTATATTCTTAGGGAGAATCATTTAAAATTGGAAATTAACTTCCATTTGTGAAGTGCATTCGCATAGCCCATTCACTATGCCTACTTCGTGAAGACCATCACAAACCCAAAAGTGTCCATACACCTATAAATAATGGAGGGGAACCTTAGAGGGACCACCCGAATTTTGAAAATAGAAAATCCTATGATCTCCTTTTGTGAAGCTCACACCATTTTTGAGTTCTTTGTGATTTTGATCCCCATCACTGGTGAAGCTCACCTTCTCTGCGACTTGAGATCCATTAATATTTCTCCACAAACAGTGTTTTGAAAATCCAATATTTTTGAAATGAGATTCATGAACCATAAATTCACTAACCTACCCCCATAATTAGATATTCACAAACGAGACTCATAGAAACTCTTAAGTCTCGAAAGAAATGGTTGCTGAAGGATCTAGTTATGTTTCCTCTTATATGAAGAAATGGATTGAAACATAATGATTGGGGAGAGAATATAGAGTGCGTCAAACCATGATTCACTCATTTCACTACTAACATAATCTCAAAAAGAGTATCATCTATACAGAAGGATACCACTATATTCCTTTGGGATGAGGGATGATGTATTTATCCCTATGTTGAGAAGAGACAAGCCCACCTACTAGTTCAGAAGAACAAAAGGACGGTACCAATGGCATAGGGGGGTCAGGGGTCACAACCAAAATAACCATGAAACAATCATAGTATACACTCTTTGTAACCACATAAACAATATTGGTAGGGAAAATTTGGAGTATGAGACACCCCTTTCATTGTGAGACAATTATCAAGGTGGGTTTGTGGGATTCACTTAAAGGATGGATGAACAACTGGGACCTGCACCATGGAAAAAATATCACTGATGAATGGTCTTGAGCCTATTGAGATTATGCATCATGCCATGAATTTTAGGCTGAGATGAAGTAAGTGGGACTCTATGAGGTAGCATGGGCCTCACAGTTTCATGTCTACCGCCATCTAGGCATCACACTGAAGCTGATGAGTGGGTGGTCACTAATGATTGAACACTAGGAGTGTTTGATCTGAGAGAGGATATGGATAGAGAATGAGGCTCTCTAAATATCCGACATGCTTTCCCAGCATGCACTAGTGTACGAATGGGGTAACGTTAGGGGCGTTTAATTCTACCCACACAAATGGGAATGAAGATCATGAATCATGATACCTAATATCTGGAACAAAAAGTGGGGGTGGCGTGATGATGGAGAATAATTCCTGACTATGTTCAAAACAAAACATCCACTATCATTTAGCTGAGGATGGGGAAAAAATGAGGTTCAACTATTGACCATGTTCAAAACATTGGACCTGTCTCAAAATGTCATCCAAATTCCTCCGGGGTGTTGGCCTATGATGTTAGGTGAGCTAAATCGACCAAGAACCATTTCCATTAGGGGACCCTTTAGGGTGTGGAGGAGGATGAAGATCCAAATATAGGGACACGCGAAGCATAGAGATGAAGTGATGGAATGTTTGAATGTATTCCAATATTCTTGGAATTATTCCACCATGGATTTGAGCACATTGGTATGGGAATAACAGTCAAAACAAAGGTCAAACTCATCTTATAGGGTAAGAA
The DNA here is from genome assembly GCA_963277665.1 of Viscum album. Taxonomy (NCBI): domain Eukaryota; kingdom Viridiplantae; phylum Streptophyta; class Magnoliopsida; order Santalales; family Viscaceae; genus Viscum; species Viscum album. The sequence goes on from OY728166.1 coordinate 793,320,633, forward strand.
TCATCTTAGATTCCAAATGATGGTTAAAGAACATGAATTATGTGGTAGGTAACCAACACTGAAAGAGATTCTTGATCAAGGGACAAAGAATCCTTTTAGTTTAACTTAATGCAATGAGGATTATAAATACATAGTTTAATGTCATATGGTGAGGACATTGAACACATAGTTTAATGTCATATGATGAGGGAAATGTATCAAATAGTTTAACATCATGTGATTGGGAAGTGGTGTATGGGGATTATGAATTAAAATTACCATAATTTCTTCCTCATGTTAAGTCAAGGGGGAATGTGAAAGGACATGGTAAACCAACATGAATGATACCCACCCAACCAAAGAGGTAGTAGGCATAGGAGGGTAGTACAATGGGGAAACTCCCAAGAGGGGCCTATGTGGAAAAGAGATCTTTTAGATATCTATACCAAGATAAGGGATATAAGTAAAGTCATATATAGTTTAATGTAATTATTTTTAGACCATGACTCTTAGTTCAAGGTCTTACATCTTCGATCATGACTATTAGTTTAAGGTCTTATATCTTGGAATGTAGGGTGGGTGCCCTGAAAAGGATATGTGTAGCATGGTAGAGTAACAACTTGACACAAATGAGGGGCCTAGAAGGCTCTTACCCATCACAAAAAATACCAAAAGAGGAATGGAACATAGTTTAAAGTCATGATTCTTGGACTTGGTCTCCCAATTTAAAGTTATAGAGTTTGGACCATGATCTCTTAGCTCTTAGTTTAATGTCATAGAGTTCAGGCCTATGTACACCCTAAAGTGTTTGGCATGGCATGAAGGAGTAGTAACCTGATATAGAAGGAGGGCCAGGGGAGGCCCCATACCATGAAAATATAAGGGGTAGGCTACAAACAGTTTAAGGTTTTGATGTTGGGATCCAAGCTCTTGGTTTAGGGTCAAAGAGTTTGGACTATGAAAAATAGTTTAATGTCATAATTCTTAGACCGTATAGGGGGAATGTCTTGAAGGAACATGATCGAAATCAAAGGAAGGTTACCTAATTTGAATGGGGAAGCCTAATAGTCCACTTAATACCATACAAGATGTGTCATATACAACCCACAAAAACTTTAAGGTCATGATTCTTAAACCATTGATTATAGTTTAAGGTATTAGAGCTAAGAACAATGGGCTTGAATACCCCAAATGTACATGTGTAGCATGGAAGAGTGAAATCCCATCGTGAATGAGGGGATTAGGAGGCTCTTACACCACACAACACATTCTTGGGGTTGACCCACACATAGTTTAAATTCATGATGGTTAGACTCGGGATCCTAGATTATGGTCAAAGAGTTCGGCCCAAGGAGTGACTTGTGTGTCTCAACCTTTCTTGAGGAAAACCAACTCCCAACTCTTAAGCCAGTGTGAGCCATTATTGGTGAAATAAACAAGGAGCGATACAGAGTTATTATTGCTTGAAGGGGAGAACATAATGAGGGGGTGAAAGTGACCTATAAGTCTCATGGGGGAGATTGCAACTTTTAAGACCTGGATAATGAGAGAGGGGACTGACCGATATATGGGGAATAACTTTTTACCATGTTTAGAACACAGGTTCTATACTCATGTTAGTTATATATGGGGTGAACAAATACAGGATTGACCATTTAATGAGTTTAAAACATATGATCTTTTGTTTTCTACCAAAGATCCTTCATGGAAGGTGCCCAGGAGGGTAGGTGAGCCAGTGTGTCATGAGAGAATTCTTTTAGGGTGCCTATTCAGATTAGGAGGATGATAATTATCCAAATAATTGAAAGAACAAATCACATAGGTGTAAATGGGGATTTTACCAGAAATAATTTGATGGTAGGGATGGTCCTAAGATGGCATATTTGAGCATCACTATATATCCCATGAGGATGGGAATCAATATGCATTTAGTTCTAGGAACACGACATGAAAGGAAGCTGACACGGGCAGAGTGATGTCCCCTCTAGTGATGGCGCATGATCGTCCCATATTAGAATATGAGGCATACTAGTTTTATGTGGGGTATTCCTTGATATCCCATACTTACTATATGAGGGATCCTATGTTTGTTGCACAGGGTAAGGATTTAGTTTAACATTGTTCACTGAGGATATTGGGATTGTAAATTTAAAGTCATACAAATTAGACTAGGGATTCTATTAGTTTAAAGTGATAGAGCTCGGACTGTAGGGGAATTTGCTAGTTTAAGGTCAAATAACTTTGACTAAAGGAGACATGGGTTTCCAAAAAGGGGTTTGCATGAAATAAAAGAGTGATAAACCGATGTGAATGGAGGGTCAAAGGGAACCTCTACCACAAAAAACTTGAAAAACCATACCCGACGTAAACATCTTGAAATTGGGGAAGGAAAGGCCCCATAGTAAGTCAATAAAGGGGGATGATCCCAGGATGATATATCTGAGTGTCACTATATATCCCATGAGAATGGTAATCAAGTCGCACATAGTTCTGGAACACAACATGGTAGGAGGCCAACCTTAGAAGGGGGATAATATCTCAAATGAGGATATTGAAGTTTCTCATATTAGGGTATGAGGCATCCTAATTTTATATGGGGTAATATCATCTCTCATTAAGAGATATCCCAATTTTATACTGGGTAAAATCACAGTTTAGCATCATGCATTGAGGACTTTGGTGGGGCTCACGTATTGAGACGACCATTATTTCTTTCCTAATATTGGTCTATGAGGGTATCTCGTCCTGTTGATGGGTCAAGAGAAATTAATGGGTCTTAGGCCTATGCCTAAAAAGGGGGACCATGGGAGTATTTTTGGGTGATAGAACTGTAGGTAATAGATGGTTTTGCAGTGAATCTATAGCTAGGTCTAGAGACATAAAGTATAGTAATAACTATGTATCTCATGAGTATGTGAATTAAGCCACATGTAGTTCTATGAAGTGGGGACAATGCACATAGTTTAGGTTCATAATGCTTGGACCAATTTCAAATAGTATAAGGTAATAATTCTTGGACCAATTGAAAATAGTTTAAGGTCATAATTCTTAGACTAGGGGAAGGTGCTACAAGAACATTTTTGTGAAAAAAGAGAGTGAAAAATAGACATTAATGGGTCCAAGGAGGCCCTGCACCACATGAATTAATCCTGGAATAGTCTATAAAAAGTTTACGGTAGTATAAATCAGACCATGGAAAAACATTTAGAGTCATGACATTTAGAATATCAGCCAACACACAATTTAAATTCATGATTCTTAGACTAGGGAAAACGTGTTTGTTTTGATAGAAATTTCATTGCATGAAATAGGTAGAATCCAACATGAAAGGAGGGAATGCATGACCATATACGTATCACAAGGAAACAAACAACACATAGTTTATGGTCATAATAATTGGACCAAGGAGAAGGGGGAATACAATTTAAATTCATGATGCTTAGACTAAAAGAATATTGGCCTCAAGGGTATCTATGTGGGATAGAAGAGATAATACCTGACGTGAAAGAATCCAAAGAGGATCTTGTAGGACATGAACACCTCGAGATGAACTGCACATAGTTTAAGGTTATGATGCTTGGACTATAAATGGGGATACGGGGATGAAGTGTTAATAAATTTGTGGTTGGGTCCGAACATATAAAGTATGGTCATCGCTAAATATCCCATGAGGATAGGAATAAATCCACATATACTTCTAGAACACGATGTGATAGAAGACCAATGCCATAAGTGGAGAGGAAATCCTCTTTGGTGAGGGAATTGAGACATCCCATGGTTATCATGGGGCATAATGAACTTATGGTATGGGGAAAGACTATAATTTAACATCATATGATGAGGAAGTTTGTTTTTGTTCATCTCATATTATATGAGGCATACTGATTACAAATGGGGTAATATTTTTAACCATCCCATACTTATCATATTGTATGAGGCATCCCAGTTTATATGGGGTAGGACTACAGTTTAACATCGTGCACTAAGGATGTTAAGATTTGTAGTTTAAAGTCATATAACTCAGACTATGGGGGTTTCATATAGTTTAAGTTTATAATTCTTAGACTGATTGAAAATATTTTTAGGTCATGTTTCATGGACCATGGGGCTTTGCGCATCTTTACCACAGGTACAAATTCTACCAAGACTCATAAGCCTACATGAGTCATGATCAGTGTGGGAAATAAGAAATGTTGAGGGGATTTAACTAACACATGGAATCACATAAGAAGGGAAATGAAATGTTAGTTTGAGAATGTACTAATGACACAAACCTACCTACTCAATGTGTGGAGATGCACATAGGGGTAATACCAAGGGTTTTGGAACTCCACCAAAACATAAGGAGGTGGAAAGGAGGTAAATCATGTCTTTCAAGATTTGGACCATGAAAGGGAAGACTGATGGTTAGGGATGACTGTTGACCATGTTTGAAACACAATATCAACAACTACACCAGTCAATGATGGGGAATGAAAATATAGAATCAACCGTTAACCATGTTTGAAATAGAGGAACCATCATTCATTTCAAGGGACCCATAAAAGCATTTTACTAGGAAGGGATGTGATCCATTTTGGCCAACCACCATCACTGTTAGGGAGCCTATTTGTATTTTAAGGATGAAGAGGATCCAAATAAATTAATACTCAAAGTGTGGAGATGGGATGGTGGAATGTTAATATGGAACTCAACACCCTAGGTTCGATGCTATAATGCATTCGAGAAAGTAAATAGGGTGTACTGTAAAGTGGGATTTGAACCCGTTCCCAAGGATGGGGTTCATGAGGTGGTCTAAGGACCTAGATGGACCTAGGGTAGATGAATCAAGCATTGAAAATATTTTAAGTTTGTATTTAATGTCCCTAAGGTGAGAATTAATTGGATATGGGTAGTGAATATGAGTGTCAAACCTGATGTGAATAGAGAGCCAAGGAGGCCCAACAACACACAACACATTCTAAGGATGCCTACTGTAACATCCTAAACTGGATGCCATTGAATAATGCCCCGAGCCAGTGGGTCACATGGCCTCAAGTGAATCTCCTTGAATTCTAGAGGTTTCCAACTAGCAGTGAGGTCCTAGGGTGTGTCTGTGGGGAGACTATGCCCTCATATCAGAGTGTATCATAATGGTAGTAAACATAGCAGTCAATAACAGAAGTAGTAAATCATCCAGACACAATACAAACATCAAAGACAAAAATATATAAACAATACCAGAACTAATATCATATAAAAAATGATATGTCATTTTCTGTATCTAAAAATAATCCAAAATAGGTATACATGCATCAATAAAATACATGTATCAAAATACTAAAAATACCAAAAAGAACTACCCCTAAGAGCATCACAAGCCTCAGCTCGGTCCTGTGCTCCCCTACTCTTAAGCATAACAAAAATTCAAGAATGAAATAGTGGGTGCTTTCCCATGTCCCTACCTGCATCCATGAATTATTTCTGGGTACCTAACAATGTACCAAACATGGCATGAGATAACACTCAGTAGGACACCACCAACAATGTCTATAAAAAATCTAGTCTGTGTAATATAAAAAAATAGTGTGCAATATATCACAGGTAAAATTACTAAAAGTAAATTAAGACAAGACCATTGGTGTTTTCTAGCTTACCAAGGATCCCTGCAAACAATAGTTAGGCCCCCAAAACAAAGAAAAAAGTAAAAGAAATAAACAAGTATAACACCATCCAGTCTACCCACTGGAGTCAAATACACGTACTAAGGATATCTGTGAAACATACCAAAATATCTACAATGAACTCACTGTGTATAATAGTGTATAATATTCATCACAGACACACCATATAAACAATTCACATTCACTATGGCCATGCCATATAATCAAAAGTGTTCGACCACAAATGGTCGGATCCAAGGTATAGATGACCAAAGTATCCTTGTTGGGTCCCAAGATCATCTCGATGGAAACTTGAAAAAGACTTGGTTGGGGTTAAAGGAGCATGTCAATAAACCATGTACAATTCAAAACCAAGAAAGCTAGATCCAAGGGGTAAAAAGGCCCAAGGAATCCTACATAATCAAGACCAAAGAAGAAAATAGGTCCAAGGTGCCCACTACTACAATCAAGATCAATGAGAGAAACATCCATGGCATCTAGTGGAATCAATATCCAAGGTATACTAACCAATGAATACACTATAATTATCCATTCATCATAAAATTTCATTCATCATTCATAAGAATTTATGTTTCATGAGTTTTCCCACTCATTTCCATAATTTTTCTAAAATCCATTTAAATAATTAAATTAATCATTATCATGTTATCACATGGAAAAGGTGGAAAACCTTCTTCTAATCATTCAATTCAATTAAATTAAATTAATAGAAAGATTTCTATAACTAGGAAATCACACATGTATCCCATGGGAGGTATACCAAAATGGAAAATGCAAAGGCACACCCCATGGGTGTCCTAGGTCGGGGAATCAACCTCCAACAATCTCTATGGAACTATTAGGAATCCCTAACAGGTTCTAATTCATCAATTTCAAACATTTAATTAATTTCCAGGGCATTGAAGGAAAGTTTGGTGTACGGAATAATGAAAATATGACTTTGAAAACATGAATCCATATAAGAAATGTTATAGAACACCAGCCATAGGTATGTAGTAGATCCCTAATCCAATATCGAGCTCTAATTTGGTCCATATTAGAAGAAACAAATAATGGATGAAAATCCTAAAAATAGAGCATATTAGATTGAACCTAAATAACTCCGTCGATATGAATTCAAATAAAGAACGATGCAAGCGTATCGAATAAATTACCAATACGTATCTAATGATACCGATGGTGTTTTATTCTATGTTCAAATAGAGAATTGGGAGAAAATCCTATCAAATGGATTCAAAGAGGATCTCCCAAGGACACAGTTTTGTCCAACGAAGGAAAAAGAAAAGGGGTTTAAATATATAAACTCATTAAGGGTGAAAATATAATTTCTCCAAGAATTATTGGGCCACATGATTGGCCAAACCGTGTGCTAACTGTGCACCCATAACTTCTTTAAGGGGAACCTCACACAGTTAGTGTATAAAAACCATGTTATTTTTATTAAATTCATACATGATTTATAAAATTACACTTAATAAAACCCAAAAGATCAAGAATTATAGTGTATTTGGGAATTAGGTGCATTTAATTACAACTTTAAACATGAAATACAACATCTTTATTGAAAACTTCTTTTACATGACAACAACATTCCTTCATACTTAACACTACATGGGATAACTTGAGGAGATACATAATAAAGGGGTGAGATATAAAGACTAGTAAGGGAGTAAAAATGACATAAAATAAATATAATAATACATGTTAGGCAAGTCATTTCAATTAGTCATAAAGGAACATGAATCATAAAGCACGATATAACATGATATTCATAACATGGAAATGTGGCAACAACATAAAACACCACATCAAAAGTCAAGGATAAAATACCAAGACATCATAGTGGAAAAATTACCATAAAGTAATTTGGTAAACCCATATCCCAACATGAAATATCATGACACTAAACATTACCCAATGCATTGTACCGCTATATAATTGCAGGTGCACCCATCACATTCATTTCATTCTCATGCTTAAGTGTGCCACATAGATCATAAAACATGGATTCATTCATCATAATAATTTATTAAAAGATCAAGAAATATAGAATAAATAAATTTAATTACTAAATAAAAAGTAATATGTTCATAAAAGTGAACACCCTTGATAGGTAATGGGTATGATATTCACTACACAATTGTTTTGGAATGGAAATTCGTAGTGCAATTTCAGCAGCCTAATGAAATGACATAAAAATTCATAAAAAGGGTTGATGAGATATAAAGGGGTCTCTAATAATATATATATGAAATATAAAGTAATAAGTTCATATAAATACATGTCCCAACATAAGTAATTTGTAAAAAGAATGTGTAACATAATAAATAAACTTGAAGAAAGAGGAGGAATGAAATAACTCTTACGAAATTTCAGCATGGTAACAGGTGTACATGAGAGGGATTAATTAAAGATAAAGGGTTATATCATCATTAAAACATAATACGGGAAGTATGGGAGAGGTTTCAAAACATACCCCATCATTTTTAATTGAAAATAAATGGGTGTAATAATATAAGGAAACTTGGATAAAAATGAGAAAGGAAGGAACCCTTACTTGAGTGTGTGACTTCAAAAGCTTAAATAGGGGATTATTGAGAGCTTGGGGTGACTTGGGGAGGATTTTAGAGAGAGGAGGATAGATTAAGGACGTTATATAAAGATTTTTAGTGAAGATAAGTGATATATTGGGTGGGTTTATATAGAAAAAGAGAGGGGAATTGTTTAATATTTCACAAACTTAGGTTTTGGAACCTATATAATTAAATATTCAAAACCATAAAACATACCATGGGTTTTTTCCCATGGTTTTTGAAAAATAGGGAAGGTTTTTTAGGGAAAGGAATGAATATATTAAAACATTATCCTTTATTATGTGGAGGTGAGGCACATTATTAAAGAAATGGATTTAAAATCATAAAATATATTATACATTTTGGAGGATTCATAAGGGCATTATGAAAATAATAAAATTATCTTAAAATAAAATTATTTTAATGGGAAAACATATATTGGGCATATAATTCCCATCATAGTATTTATCACATCATATTTGGGTCATTATGATGTCATAAAGCACACATTATATTTATACGGTATTTAATTTTTACCCGAAAATTCGACTGTATCAAAAAAATACAAAACATTAACCATTGGATAATTTTGATGTTATGATTCCAAAAATAATATTAATTTTATCTAATTTTTTTTCTAAAAATTCTCATTTTCAATTTTAAAATAACATTCAACCTTTATTGTAAAATACTGGGTTTTTTTGACAAAAAACAAATTTTAAACCCTTACAAAAAGTACATTTCACTTAATAAAAATTACATGAAAATTTATAATTAATAATCCTTACTTAATAATAATATTTTATTAAAATACTATTTATTTCAAAAAATCCATTAATTCATCAAAATAAACCCCTTAATTGAATATGAATATTACCCAAAAATACTATTTCTGTTTAATTGAATCAAAACAAAAAATCATTTAAAAGAAACAATTAAAATTAAAATATATATATTATTATAAAATATATTCAAATTATTAAGGTCTTGATACATATACCTTTATTACACCATCATACGCCCTAAGAGTAATGTGTGATATGGTGAGATTATCATGGGGCCGTTCGGTGAACATGGTTTGGGACACTATCTCGATGAGCTTGAACTTCTCTCATAAATTGCTTCTCTCATTCTTAAGTCGCTGGACCTCATCATGGGCTTAGTCAAGGGTAAAGCCCATAGATTCTATCTCCCTCAGAATCTCTGATAAATGGACTTCACAGGTCACGATTCTACTTGATGAGGCCATCACTTCCTTTGTCTGAGTCAATTAGATTTGTTAAAGCCATATATTTATACTAATCATGTGATAATTTCTCAATGGAAATATTAATGATGGTAAATATTCTTAATATTATTTTAAATCCAAAAACATAAAACCAAGGAAGTTCATGTGTTTTATATAATCATTTTACAGAATAAGACATTTAATTAAATCAAAAGGGAAATTTCACTTATAAAAGTTCGGGTCATTATAATCTTACCCCCTTAAGAAATTTCACCCTATAAATTTACTTTTCCTACACTAAAATAGATGAGGGTAACTCTGCTTCATCACCTCCTCTAGTTCCCATGTTTCTTCTTCAAACTTGTGTTTTTTCAACAACACTTTGACAAGGGGCATTGTCTTATTTTATAGAACTTTTTCTCTACGATCTAAGATCCTCACCAGATGATCCTCATAGGAAAGGTCATTATCCAATGGTACCACCTATAGATTAATTACATGTGAGGGGTCTGGTATGTACTTCATTAATAGAAATACATGGAATACATCATGTACTTGAGACATGTTTGGTGGGAGTGCTTGTTGGTAAGCCATTTCTCCGATGCGATCAAGGATCTAAAAAGGTCCAATGTACCTTGGACTAAGATTTCCCTTCTTCAAAAATATCATGATTATATTATATAGATATATGTGGAGGAATACTATGTTAACAACATTGAACTATAGGTCACGTCTATGATTGTCATCATAGCTCTTTTTTTGAATTTGAGCAGCTTTGATGTGTTGTTGTATGGTCTTAACTTTCTCCACCATTAATTCAACCATTTTAGGACCTAGAATTTTTTGTTCTACAACTTCATCCCAACATAACAGTGTTCTTCAACTCTTCCCATAAATGGATTCATAGGGTTCCATTTGGAAATTTGAGTGGAAACTATTGTTGTAAGAGAACTCCACCAAAAGAAGATGTTGGTCGCATCCTCATTTGAAGTCCATTGAGAAATTCCACAACATGTCCTCAAGTGTATGGATAGTTCTCTTAGATTGGACATCAATTTGAGGGTGTTAGGATATGATAAATTTTAACTAAGTATTCAGAGTATGTTGAAGACACTTCCAGAAAATAGAGGTGAATCTTGGATCTTGATCGGATACAGTTGATAGTGGTACACCGTACAACCTCACCACCTCTTTAATATATATCCATACAAGTTGATCCAATGAGAAATCCTATCGAATAGAAATTAAGTGTGTAGTATTTGTAAAATGATCCACCACAACCTAGATAGAATTCTTTCCTCTAGATGTCTTAGGAATCCTGGTGACAAAGTCCATGGCGATGTTTTCCCATTTCCATGTATGTATGGTTAATGGTTGCATTATCCCCTTAGATTTTTTTTCCTTCACTTGCTTACATAAAAGACATATTTATGTATATTCTATTGTCTTCTTCTTTATATTCTCCCACCAATAGTGTTCTCGTAGATCTCAATACATCTTTGTGCTTCCAGGATGGATAGAGAAGATTGAGATATGTGCATCATCCAACATCTCCTTATTTAACTTAGGATTTGATGGTACACATATTCTTGACCCAAATATTACAAAACATTCTTCATTAACATTGAACTCTAAGTACTTCCTTTTTATAATAGTTTCTACTTTCTTCTGAATTCCCACATCATCTCTTTGAGAATCCTTTAACCACTCTAGAAGAGATTATTGAGAAATATTTTTTAAAAGGATTGATGATGTTCCTTCCTTTATGATTCCCATGTCCGTCCTCTTCAGGTCTAAGAAGATTGGATCCTTCTCAATTATCATCAATGATAGAATTTCTAGGTCCTTTCTACTTATAGCATCCTCTACCTTATTCACTTTCCTAGGATGGTAGTGGATTGAGTTTTTGTAATCCTTGATAAGCTCTTTCCATCTTCATTGTCACATATTCATCTATTTTTGGGTGAATATATATTTGAGAATTTTGTGATATGTATATATTTCACACTTCTCACTAAAGAGATAATGCCGCCATATTTACAATGCAAAGATCACAGTTACCAACTCCAGATCATGTGTGGGATAGTTTTTCTCATGAACTTTCAACTGCCTTGAGGTGTAGGAAATGGCTTTGTCATTTTTCATCAACACACATCCAAATACTTTTTTAAAGAATTACTGAAAATTAAAAAAATCTCCCCACTTGTAGGTAGTATGAGCACAAGTGCAGTGATAAGCCACCTTTTCAACTCCTTGAATCCCTCTTCACATTCACCATTCCAAGAAAACTTGACTCCCTTCCAAGTTAGCTTGGTTAGAGGGTTTGATAATCACGAAAAATTCTCACAAATTGATTATAATACCCAAATAATCCAAGGAAACTATAGATATCTATCCCATATATTAGCCTTGGCCATCCTTAAATTGACTTAGTCTTTGAAGGGTCCATAGATATCCCATTTTTTTGTGATGATATTACCCAAGAAAGTGATTTCCTTCAACTAGAACTCACATTTCCTGTACTTGTCATAAATCTTTTCTTTTCATAAGGTCTTTAGCACCGTACTTAAATACTCCTCACGCTCCTTCTTACTTTTATAGTATATTATAATATCCTTAATAAATAATACCAATTTTTTTGAGGTAATATTTAAAGACTATATTCATCAATTCCATTAATATTTCTAGATCATTAATTAGTATGAAAGTCATTAATATGAATTTATAGTGCCCGTACCTTGTAGGAAAAGCAGTTTTGCAGATATCCTCCTCCTTCACCCTAACTTGGTAATATCCTGACCACAGATCCAACTTGGAAAATTATTGTACACCACATAACTGATCAAAAAATTCATCAATATATGATAGAGGATACTTGTTCTTTATCGCGATATTTTTGATCTCATGATAATCAATGCAAAGGCGCATTGACCCATCATTCTTCTTAAAAAAGAGGACTGGTGAACCCCAAGGTGAAGCACTTAGGAATATGAAACATTTATCCAAATTCTTCTATAGTTGTTTCTTCATCTCCTACAGTTCAAAAACAACTATTCTATATGGAGTCTTGGATAATGGTAACACCCCAGTCATAAGCTCAATTGAAAATTCAACCTCTCGGCTAGGAGGAAGACCAAACAATTCCTTGGGAAAACACATCAGTGTCTTCCCTCACAATGGACATGTCTTCAAGGATGATTCTTTACTTAGACTCAATCATTTTATCTAGATATGCTTTATTATAGGGAAATAATATCTACACTTGAGATTATGGTACTAAATAAGATTCATCCATATCCTTTCATTTGTACATAATTGGTGGACTATTTTCAATATGGAGAGTAATATCCTTCTCGCAACAATTTATATTGGCTCTATATAGGGAAATCCAATCCATGCCTAGAATTACATAATATTCCACTAAAGGGAGTATGCCAAGGTTTTCTAGGAAGTTCAACCCACAAATTGTGATAATGGAGGAGCTATATACTTGGGATGAAATAATTTACTCATTTTTCCTTTTCACCAATAACTCCACTTCCAAGCATTGTGATGGTGATTGAATAGTTTTACTAAACTTTTGTGATATGAAGGAATGTGTAGAAATATGGATGATAATCCTACCTTTCAATTTTTTGATTTTGGTTATAATATATCCAATATATACTTAGGGATGATTACTTTAAACTATTAAACATATAAAGGGTAATCCAATGAAATTAATGGGATAACTTATAAATTAAATTTATTTCCTCAACTTATGAATTTCTAGGATTCAATCTAAGTTATCCATGTTCTATTTCAAAATGTATATTATTAGGGGATTTTTTTGTTCCCTTAATAATGTTTCATACTAATATTATGAATTTACCAAATAATATCCCTCGGGAGTGTCAAAACAAGAGTGCATCAAGGCCTGTTGTTGTGCACCAGTTCCCGTTCGAGTCTAGCTCAAAGTGGTGTTTTCAGCTTTTACCCCAAGATACATCTGTGCCACAGCCAAATCCAATTGTTCATATCTAGAAAGAGATATATTTTCTTGATAAACCACTTAATATATACTCACCAAAATTTAGGGATGATTTTCTTATACTTATTCATATCCTTAAGGATTTAACTATAGTTTTCTAATCCTAATACCAAAAATAACTAAAACTATCCTCTAAAACCAACTATAAAAACCCTATTATTTTTAGTAAATTCATACATGATTTATAAAATTACACTTAATACAACTATAAATAACAACAATTATAGTTTCTTTGGGAATTAGGTACATTTCATTACAACTTTAAACTTGAAATATAACATCTTTATTAAAAACTTCTTTTATATGACCACAACATTCCTTCGTACTTAACACTGCATGGGATAACCTGAGAACATACATAAGAAATGGGTGAGATATAAATCCCAGTAAGGGAGTAAACATGGAATAAAATGAATATAATAATACATGTTAGGAAAGTCATATCAATGAGGCATAAAGGAACATGAATCATAAAGCATGATACAACATGATATTCATAACATGGAAATGTGGCAACAACTTAAAACACCGCTTCATAAGTCAAGGATAAACTAAAAAGACATAATAGTGGAAAAAGTCCCATAAATGAATCAGTTAAACCCATATCACAACATGAAATATCATGATACTGAACATTACCCAATTTATTTGAACACTATATAATTCCGAGCACACTCATCACTTTCATTTCATTTTCATGCTTAAGTGTGCCACATAGATTAATAAAACATGGATTAATTAATCATCATAATTTATTCCATGATCAAGGAGTGTGGACTAAATACATTTAAGTTCTCAATAAAAAGGTATATGTTCATAAAAGTGAACACCCTTTATAGTTAATGGTTATGATATTTACTACACAATTGTTTTGGAATGGTAATTTGCAGTGCAATTTTGGCAGCCTAATAGTGTGACATAAAAATTAATAAAAAGGGTTGATGAGAGATAAATGGGTATATAATAATATATACATGAAATTTATAAAAATAGGTTAATATAAATACATTTTCAAATATAATAAATTTTTAAATAGAAGGTGTAACATAATAAATAAACTTGAAGAAAGAGGAGGAATGCAATAACTCTTACAAAATTTCGGCATGGTAATGGGTGTACATGGGAGGGATTAATGAGATATAAAAAGGGTATATAATCATTAAAACATAATAAGTAATGTATAGTGGAGGTGAAAAAACATACCCCATCATTTTTAATGGAAAATAAAAGGGTGTATCAATATAATAAAACTTAGATAAAAACGAGAAAGGAAGGAACCCTTACCTGAGTGTGTGACTTCAAAAGATTGAATAGGGGATTCTTGAGAGCCTGGGGTTCCTTGGGAGGATTTTAGAGAGGGTAGGACAGAGTCAGTACATTATTTGAGGATTTTTAGCGAATTGAAGTGAGATCTTAGGTGGGTTTATATAGGAAAAGAGAGGGGAATTCTTTAATATTTCACAAACTTAGATTTTAGAACCTATATAATTAAATATACAAAACCACAAAAATTACGATGGTTTTTGGCCATGTTTTTTTCCAAACAGGGGAGGTTTTCATTATATTATTAAAAAAATGGATGAATATATTAAAATATTATCCTTTCTTATGTGAAGGTGAGTCACATTATTAAAGAAATGAATTTAAAATCATAAAATATATTATACATCTTGGAGGATTCATAAGGGCATTATGAAAATAATAAAATTATCTTAAAATCATATTATTTTAATAGGAAAACATATATTGGGCATATAATACCCATTCTAGTATTTATTAAACCATTTTGGGTCATTATGATGTCCTATAACAAACATTATATTTGTACGGTATTTAATTTTTACCCAAAAATTTAACTGTCTCAGAAAAAGATGAAATATTCACTATTGGATAATTTTGACATTATGATTCCAAAAATAATATTCATTTTATCTAAATAATTTTATAAATATGTGAATTTTTACTTTTAAAATAAGATTTGAGCTTTATTGTGAAATGTTGGGTGTTTTTGACAATAACAATTTTGAACCCTTATAAAAAGTACATTTCACTTCATAAAAATTACACAAACATTTATAATTAATAATAATAATTAATAATAATATTTTATTAAAATAAAATTTATTTAAAAAATCAACTAATTCATCAAAATAAACCCCTTAATTGAATTTGAATATTACCTGAAAATACAATTTCTGTTTAATTGAATCAAAACCAAAAATAATTTAAAAGAAACAATTATAATGAAAAAATATATATTATTATATAATATATTCACATTATTAAGGTCTTGATACATATACCTTTATTACACAAGTTTACTCCCTAAGAGTAAGGTGTGAGATAGTGAGATTATCATGGGGCCTTTTGGTAAACATGGTTTGAGTCGTGATCTCGATGGGATTAAACTTCTCTCATAAATAGTTTCTCTCATGCTTAAGTGACTGGATCTCATCATGGGATTGATCAAGGTTAATTTACATAGATTATATTACCCTTGTAATCTTTGATAAATAGACTTCATAGGGTATGATTCTACTTGTTGAGGCCATCACTTCCTTTTTCTGAGTCAATTGGATATGTTAAAGACCTATATTTATACTAATCATGTGATCACTACTCAATAGATATATTAACAATGGTCAAAATTCTTAAGAGTATTTTAAATCCAAAAACATAAAACCAAGGAAGTGAATGTGTTTTATATAACCATTTTTCAAAATAAAACTTTTAATTAAATCAAAATGAAAATTTCACTTATAATAATTTGGGTTGTTACATAGTGTGCATGGTTTTCAAAACAATGAAAAACCGTGTATCAACCACTATAAAAAACTATAGAGCCCCTCACACAAGTGTGTGACCCCTTACACATTATTTCCTTAAACCTCACACTTCTTTATAGAGGCTTGGAACGCCACGTAGGTTTAGAAATAATTGTGCGTCCTGCACCAAACAACTTCTTCTAACCATTCGACTTACCTTATTTTCCCAAAAAGTGGGGCTATAGGCTCTGAACAAGCCCTGAACACCCTTGATAAACCCATGATCACATTGGGTACTCACATTAGGCCACAAAAAATCATTTAAACTAAAAAAATAGATCCATACCTTAAAAATAGGGGATCTTACAATCTTCCCCTTAAAGCAATTCATCCCCGAATTGCACTTCCAAGGGTGGTCAAGGATCACTTGAGAATAAATTCGACCACTGAGCACATATGTGTACCTATTTCTCCCAAGCCTAATCCTATAAAAAACCATTCTTCCATATAACTTATAGTATATGAACTAAACGACCTTATAGAACCTTTGTACTCCAATCAACAACATGTTTAGGATGATCCCAAATGGATGAATCAAACTATAACTACACCTAATCAGGATGTAGAGTATGAGATAGTTTTGAGTGATAATGGCATAACTGAGATACATGGAAGACATCATGTATGATACAATATCTTTGAGGTAACTTCAACCACTAGGCTACCATCCCGACTCTCTCCAGAATCTCAAAAAACCTGACATAACATGGTGAAAGTTTACCCTATCTCCTAATCTGTCCATGTCCAAGTCTCGATGAGATACATAAAAAGACCCAATCCCTAACCTCAAACTCTAGATGTCATTTATGGTGATCAACATAGGATTTCTATCGAGACTGTGCAGCGGTCATCTTCTTTCTAATCAACTGGACCTGCTTATAAGTCTCCTGCATGAGACACAATCCCATTAAAGATGTCTCACCTACATCTAACTTGAATAGAGGAAATCAACATGGACTACCATAAAAATTCTCATAAGGTTCCATATATATAGTCTTATCATACCTATATTTTTTAGGATAACTCAATTAGGGGTATATTCCTCTCCCAAGAGCCCCCAAAATCTAGGATGCATGCTCGTAGAATGTCTTCAAGAACCTAAATCATACACTCCAACTGGACATCAGTCTGAGGGTGGTTTTCTGTGCTTAGAAGAACTTATGTACCTAAATACCTCTGTAAACTCTACTAGAAATGATAAGTAAATAGGGAATTCCTATCTGGTAAAATGGTTTTAGGAACCCCATAAAGTTGTACTATCTAATGGATATAAAATCACCCAAGATCATATACACTGAAGGTCTCCTTGATTGGCAGGAAATGAAAAACCTTCATGAGCCTTTCCATAACAACCCAAATGACATCACTACCTCATGGTGACCCCGACAACTCAGTCAAAAAATCCATTGCGACATATTCCCATTTCCACTCAGGAATGGGTAACTGCTTTAAAAACCTAGCTGGTCGATGATGTTTTACCTTCACCTGATGAAAAGTGGAACACCTCATAAAAAACTAGCCACCTCATGTTTCATCCCTAGACACCAGTATTGGTGACGTAAATCCTAATACATCTTGGTAATGCTGAGATGAACTTCTCAAACTGAGGCATGAAACTCCTTCATCATATCTTCATGAATGTCTATTGGAACTCATATGTGACCATGAATGCATATGATCTCATCCTTACCCACAGTCCAACCAGGAGATGGGTCCCCCCATCCACACTCTCCCTTAGGAACATTCCCTTAGAATCTGATAGCTGCCTCATACTCACTCTATTCAGAAGGGTAGAGGTCACTACTAGGAATGAAAGAAAATTATACCCCTGACCATCCTTCACCTTTAAGTGCATCTCAGAAAATAAATCTATAAGTCGACACTTGATACTAGCCTGCTAAACTCCCTATATCTAAGTCCTCCTGCTGAGTGCATTGACCACTGTATTGCCTTTCACTAGCATATAATAAAGCTCGAAGCCAAAATACTTTAGGTACTCAACCAACCTTCACTACCACAAATTTATATCACATTATGTAAATATATACTTGATGATTTTGTGGTCCACATACACTATAAAATGCTCTCCTAGTGAGTATTGTCTTTAACAGTGCAAGGCATGAACAATTGCAGCTAACTCAAGATCATTCATCGGGTAATTCCTCTCATGTGGCCTCAACTGCTGAGACCCATATGCCATGACTTTATCTCCCTACATGAGAATTAATCCTAGACCAATACCCGTTTCATCAAAATACACAGTGTAGATTCTAAATGAATATGGAAGAATCATGATCATCACTAAAGTCAGTCTCCCTTTTATCTCATGAAAGGCGGTCTCGCAGGTATGAGACCATGAAAACTTCACACCCTTCTTATTCAAGACCATAAGATGTGTTGTTAATCATGAAAGTCCTGTATTAAATTCCTTTATTATCCACCTATCCCTAATAAACTTCATATGTCAAAGATATTAGGATGCTACCAGGAAACTACAACTCCCACCTTCTCTAGGTAAATTGATACACCTATCTCTGAGATAATATGACCCATGAAGTGAATAATATCCATCAAGAAGTATCACTTTGTGAGATTAGTATATAATTGATGCTTTATCAGTGTATCCAAAATGATATCAATATGTTTGGAATGGTCATGTCAATTTAGATAATACACTAAGATATTGTCCATGAATACCACTAAAAATAAATCCAGATAAATATAGAACACTCAGTTCATCAGCACCATAAAATTTTTTGGTATGTTCATGAGACCAAGAGACATAACCATATACTCATATATACCACAACTACTATGAAAATCTGTATGAAGTATGTCTGTAGGTCGAACATACACCTGGTGGTATCCTGATCTGAAATGAATTTCCAATAACACCCGAGATCCTCAGAGCTGATAAAAAGGTTATCTATTTGTGGAAAATGATTTCGGTTCTTAACTTCCAACTAGTTCAATTTTGGATAATCCACACATATCCGAAGGGTACCATCCATATTTTGTTTTCAAAAAGGACCAGTGAACCCCATGGAGAAATATTGGGTCATATAAAACCCTTTTCCTCCAAGTCCTCTAGATGCCTCTTGATCTCATGTAACTCCATAGTAGCCATTATATAAGGAGGAATGGATACTGATGAAGCTCCTAACACTAGCTCAATGAATAAATCCTTATATCTCTTAGGAGGTAAACCATAAAATTAATCAGAAAAAATTACCCTGAAATGATCAACTACTGGATAAGCATCTACTAGATGTGAACCCTATTCATTTAGGTATAAAGTAGCAATATGGGCTGTCATTATTCCCAGCCCATGATTCTCTGGTTCATCTCATCTCGCCTGGACATCCCATTCAACTTTTTGAATAAAATATCTTCCCTCTAGTGATGTAAAGGTCACCCTTTAGTGATAACATGTGAAATAGTCTTGATAAACAACAAACTAGTCCATCCCAAGTATGATGTTAAACCCTGTCATCTCAAGGAAAAACATACCCCATACAAAGTGACACCCACAAATATCAAGGGGGAACTCCCTACACTGGTATAAATCCTATATTATAATCCCCAATAGAGTATCCAAGGTCATAATGCCATCAGAAAATAAAAAAATGAGACCAAGGATCTCTACCACAGGTACATATTTGAAACTATGAGATGCACCTGTATCAAAAAGAGAAGATACAAGAGTAGAGGCTACTAAAATCATACCTCTCACCATAGAAAGTCTGGATCTATTCTCCCCAGGGGTTGAATGTATAGAACATATCTGACCTAAACCATGACCCTATGAAACAACCTCACTACACTGAGCAAGCTCACTCTACTGTCTAGGTACAACTGGTTTCTAGCTGCCCTGACCACGACCACCACCTCAGCTTGAATGAGTGGAACTACTCTATATGCCAACCTATTTTGGATTTGTGAAACCCACTCTTGAACCTAGAGTCATATTTGACCCCCTTCACCCAACTGGTTGAGGGAAGGTTTTGGGAAAATGCAGCATGTGGCCCATCCTTCCGCAATCTCGACACTTGACTGGGTCTCAATCACATTGATTTCTTATATTTCCCCATATCCCATTATAAAGACCCATAAAAATTCAAGGTAAATTTTTTCTTAATTTTCTTTGGGATTTTACAAGAATGCAGTTTTTGAAGGCACCTGATTCTGAGGTGTGGTGTGCGCGGAATCAATTTCCGAAGTTTAGCTCGGGTACGTTCAGTGAACGAACGAGCAGGTTTTCCAAACTTTTGAACCAGTGTTCCGAATCAAAATCCGAGGGCAGCGATGGAATCACAGCGCCAGTAATTGCTTAATAACACCTTTTTCGGAGTTGCGTTTGCTCGGGTGAGCTTATTAATTAATTGGGTTAACTAAAGAATAAAATAAAATATTGTGCTACATATTTTATTTTTATTCTAAGTAGTGATAACCTAGGCATGGTGGTTGGAGTGGGACCCACTAATATCCTAACTCCTAGGTAGGATATTAGTGAGGTGGGGCCCACATGAGCCCCACCCCCTTTATTTTCCTTTTACCTTCCACGTGCATTTAATTTTGTAACTCACCCGCACCCCCTTTTTAAATTCCAAGTCAACTCTCGCATTTAATTGGAGTATTAAACGCCTCATTAATTGGTCAACACACAATAATTAAATCATGATTTAATTTTGAATTTCAAAAAGGGATGACATGAGTTATAAAATAAGGCAAAGCCTTATTTTATTATTATTGTTGTGTTGTGCGAGAAGATTTGGGGAGAATTTTACTCTAGTCTTGAAGAATGTTCTTCCTCGTTGAAGAATGCGAAGAACAACGAAGAACACCGGCCTCCGACGTAAGACGATGAATAACGCAAGTTCCTCAGAGATCGACGATGCGACGCCATGTACTGCGACGCCGACAATCCTCTTCTCCGCGACGCCGTGTACCACGACGCCGACGATCCTCCTTCCGCGACGCCGTCTTCCGCGACGTTCCTTTCCCGCGACAAACCTCGTTCGACGACTTCATCGAAATAGGGGGTTTGGTTTAATTTAATTTATGTGGATTATATCCTTGACATGTGTTTAATTTGTTGAAAGTCGTTTAAACCTCTAACACGGTGGGTGCGGACCGACGAACAAGTATGAACCCACCGATTTCTCTGTTCTTGATGCGCGGAAGGTTGGGCGATGATGAAACAGGACCGTTGAGATATTGGAGGCCTTCAAAGTAATCCACGGGTCCCGAGATGACCCTAGGCACAGACGAGAGCAAGAACGGACACCCGGAGCGGCTCTGGTGGCCCGCGGACTTCACCGGCGGCCGGAGGCGGCGGCGTCCCGACGCACCGCTAGGAGGGACCGCCGCGGCTGAATCCGCGACGACAGGAAACTGGGATCCCATGGCCGCGCGGGACCCGGGGGAGATGCGGTGCCCAGCACAGCGTCCGCTGGCAAAGGAGTGGCCCCCACGTGGGGGCCGCAGTTCCAATCAAGCGGGGTAGCCACCCCCCCTTTCCGGTCGGCTCGGCCATCATCGAGCTGGCCGTGTGGGGAACGCCCACGCCAGGACAACCGGACGCCCAGGCCGGGCCGGGCCGCACTGGCTAGGCCGGGCCGTGCCCTAATGGGCTGGATCCGGACCCGGTTCGGGCCGACCCAGGGGGTCTCGGGCCGGGTCGGTCCAGGCCCAAAACCCCCTAAAACCAGACATGTTCGTTCTTTTTCCCATATCTTGGGCTACGAACCTCCAATAGACTCACTGTCAGTTGAGATGAAATCCTTGGATCGAGGCGGTCGTTTTGGTATATTTAAATCAAGGTTTCGGAGAACTTTGGGTATGGACGGGTTGGTTCGAGCACGAAACCAATCGGGCCCTCGGAGCATAAACGCTTATAACTTGAGCTCCGGACGTCCGATTGAAGTGTCGTCGACTTTGTTGGATTCCTATTAGTGGGAAAGACTTTTTGTCTTACTCCGCTCAAGGTTTGGACATAGTTTGAGTGTGGTCGGTTTGGTTTTGACTTAAAAACCAACCGGGCCCCTGGAACGAAAAAGCCAATAACTCTCAGACTGGGCGTCCGATTGACGCGCCGTCTGTCACGTTGAGTTCCTCTTGTAGAGACGGAACTTTGAGATACATAAACTACGGACTACATGTCATTTGATGTATCGACCCCCCTTTTGGCTCGTGGAGCGGACCCTCCTGGAAACAAGCATGCTGTGTGCGGGAACCCTAGAGCTGGCTGCTACTGCAACGACTGCACTGAAATCCTCCGTGGGTTCGGCATCGATGAAGACCGTACTGAAATCCTCCCTGGGTTCGATGATGATGAAGACTGCACTGAAATCCTCTGTGGGTTTGGCAGTGATGAAGACCGTACTGAAATCCTCCGTGGGTTCGACGGTGATGAAGACTGCACTGAAATCCTCTGTGGGTTCGGCAGTGATGAAGACCGTACTGAAATCCTCCGTGGGTTCGACGGAGATGACTAATTTTCTTGTATTCTACGTGGGTCTGGCTGTGTTTGACTCTGTTCTTGCTATCCTACATGGGTCTGGCAGAGTAGCTGGTCTGTATCCTATGTGGGTCCGACAACTTAGCTGGTTTAGTATCCTACGTGGGTCCCAGCTTAGATGAATTAGTGGCTATATCTGATCATCTCTATCACCTTACGAAGAAGTATATCCTGTGTGAGCTGAGTCTTGACTTTCAATAAATATCTTCGATATGATTGACTTGCTTTCCTATGTGGATTGGGTTGTGTTATCCTGTGTGGATTGGGTTGTACTTCTATGTGGACGTGATCGAACTTGGGCTCGGATGTTGGAGCCTAACGGGAAATGAAGACTTAGGTATATGTATGGGCATATACCTAAGTAGTATTGGTTGTTACTACGTGATTGTATCTTTCCTTTGTGGATTATACCTTGTGGATTCTGGGAGACCTTCGGGGGTCTCGGGGTCCCTACCGAGTAGCGTATACTCACCCCTGCATGGGCTATGCCCGCACTACGTTGTGTTGGATGCAGACGACGGACAACACTGATCGTGGTTGAGGCTTGTGGAGCAAGTCGGTACCTGGAGGTGGACCACTGGGCGGGACGTACACGGAGAGGACGGCTGGACCTGAGGAACTGAGGAGGCTATCTGTACCCACCCTTTAGGTGGGACTTCTAGTGGACGACTCGACGTTGCTGCTTTACTTTCAGTTGCTGTACTTTCTTTCTAGTTGTACTTTACTTTCAGTTTGGGTTTGTATTCTGGCCCACTTACTTTTCCGCACTACTATTGTACCCAATTTTACTTAGTGTTTACTTCTTCTTGCTTACTCTGTGGTGTTTGTTTACTTTATAAAGGCAATTACTTCCCCTTTTTGTTGGGATTTACCCCTTGGTGCTTGTCGCCAGCCCCTGGTCTATGGGAGGCGGGATTGGGGTAGTCACGACATGGGTCCCGAGGACGGGTCGTGACAAATTGGTATAAGAGGAGTTCGGTTCTACTGCAGAACTCGGGACTCTAATCTTTCTTCTATGTGAAGCAATAGTGTTAAGGGTATTGAGTGTAGTTATCAGTCCAGGGATTCCAGTGTTGGTGCGGTGGCCGACGTATCCGTACACCAGGACCCTGACTTCTGATTTCTGACTCAATGCACAAAAACATTGATTGCATGTGTGTTTCAAAAGTTTTCTTTGTGATTACTTTGTGTCAGCTCACCAGGTATACTATTTTGACTGTGGCGCACCTGTTTCTTTTCAGGATGGCCCCATGATGGCAGCCAGCTAGGGTTCCGAGCTTTGTTCGAGACGACAACCCACCGAGCGACGAGGCCTCGGTGTAAGGCCCTTTTTCAGCAGAGGCATCGGCGGTACCACTACCCACCGAGCCACCGATTCTACCAGCCCCAGCCGCTAATAGTGCATGTCGCCTTAGTGCACTGCATGAGTTTCAGCATCAGAGACCGCCCAGGTTCCATGGGGAGGCGGACCCTCAGGCAGCCGAGGATTGGCTGGAGGTGGTTGTGCGAGTTTTCAGGTTAGTGGGGACACCAGCTGACCTCATTTTGATCCTCGCAGCGAGCCTCCTGCACGCGGTAGCAGGCAGATGGTGGATCTTGATGCTTCAGGTGCACGACGAGGAATCTCTCCTCTGGAGGGACTTTTAGAGCCTCTTCTGCTCGAAGTTCGTCCCAAACACCCTCCATGCGGTGCGCATCCATGAGCTTATACAGCTGCCGCAGGGCAACATGACGGTCGCCCAGTACTCGGCAAGATTTACCGATCTCTCGTGCTATTCGACGGACATGGTACGAGACCCATTCTTCCGGGCCCGGACCTTCGAGCAGGGACTGAGGCATGAGATCATGGAATTGATGATCTCCCTCAACATTCCGCCACAAGAAGGAGTACTAGAGAAAGCTCTTCTCATAGAGATATTTCTTGCTAAGCCTACTCCAGTAGTGAGACCTACCGCAGGGCGACAGATAGCAGAGTCGTCTACAAATGGAAGTCGATGGATGTCACAGGGGTCCAGGCGGACCAGACCATCAGGAAGACGACCTCAGGACACTGGCTTAGAGGTGCGGGGCACACGACGTAGAGCCAACCTTACGAGGAGCAGGCAGTGCTATGCATGCAGCAGGCAGGGCCACATGGCTCGTGACTGCCCGACCCGCCGTGCAGAGGAGCAGCAGACGGTTGAGGGGACACCCAGGCAGAGGTAGAGGGTCGACCATGGCGGTCCGCCAAGAGCAGGTGGATGAGGCAGTGGAGCTGGCTGAGCAACAGGTGGTGGGTGACGCTTTGAGGCTTTACCACCACTACCACCAGGAGGTCCACCCCGACCACAGGGAGCTGGCGGGCATAGACAGGCTCAACTTCAGGCAGTAGAGGCCTATGACCACGGTGCGCCAGAGATGATTCGAGGTACTATCTGTGTCTACTCCACCCTTGCTTCAGTTATTATAGACACAGGAGCGAGTCATTCTTTTATTTCCGCTGCCCTTGTTCGGAGCTTGGAGATTCCGACAGAGCTGTTGGCTCGATCCTTACGGCTAGAGACTCCTATGGGAGCAGAATCGACGATTACGCACTGGTGCCGACAGTGTGAGCTTACTCTAGGATTCAAGAGATTCGGCTGAGATCTTCTGGTAGTGGCGTCGAGGCCTTACGATGTCATCTTGGGCATGGATTGGTTATCTACAATATATGCTTATATTGACTGTATTAGGTGAAAGGTGCGGTGTGTACGCACCGACAGGAGCAGGTTCACCTTCACCAGTGAGAAGGGAGCCTTTGCAGCGCAGGATGTGTTGTACCCCACACTCTTTGATTTTCATGATCACAATCACTTTCATATATGTTTAACTTTGTTTTTAAGTGTTGTGGATGATAGGCAAAAGATTGCCAAAGGATTGGCCCAAGAATGGACAAGAAATGGACTGAAATTCAGTCCACCGGCCAGCCGGTGGAACTGGCAGAGGGATTGCCCACTGCCAGGTTCCACCGGTCGACCGGTGGCTCTGTCACCGGTCGACCTGTGGCACCCAGCCCAAATAGTATTTGCTACTGTCTTGCCACCGGCCAGCCGGTGGCTCCTCCACCGGTCGACCGGTAGAGCCTGGATCAAGACTCTTCTTCTCTACCAAGGCACCGGCCAGCCGGTGGATCTGTACCGGCCAGCCGGTGGCCCAGTCAAACTAGCCGTTGGCTTTGACCAGTCAACCCTCATTTGGCCTCCAACGGCTCTTTAAGCCTCTCCAACGGCTCCGAAGCCTCCCCAAGGGTTCCATGCCTATAAATAAAGGCCAAGGAAGCCCCGGACACCAATCAGATCACATACCAAGCGCTCGGACATATTGTTGAACATTTGGCGTACCTCCGGCGCTCCACCTTCAAGGATCCTCAAGTGCTCCAACCAATTTCCAATCCAAGGAGCACCTCAAGAAGCTTGGGAGAGCACGCTACATCAACTCCATCATACCTTGGCGCCCAAGTCTTCCTCACATACGGGTTTTATTGTTTTAATTTTTATTAAGCTTTAAATTTGGGTTTGTGCCTACAAACCCCAAACTTTTCTCATCCCCTCTTTCTTTTGGGTTTCACATCACCATTAAGGTGTGAAGAGGTTTCTTCAAGCCTTTCCTTTTAAAAGGCTTGTGTCACCGGTGAGCTAGCCTTCACCCGTTAAAAAGGCTAGTGGGTTCTTACTCAACCATTAAAAGTAAGTGGGTTCTTGCTCAACCATATAAAAGCAAGCTGTAATAGGTCCTAGTGCTACCTCAAAGCCTAGTGGGTTTCTTGCTAAAACCATTGAAAAGCAAGCGGTAGGAATCTCTCAACGGTTGAGTTGGGAGCGGAGACGTAGGCCGGGTTTTGGCCGAACTCCGTTATCAATTTCTTGTGTGATTGCCTCTTTATTTCCGCTGCATTCTTTACTTTGATTTTAATTTGTTAATAATTTTTTAAAAGGCAATTCACCCCCCCTCTTGCCATCTTTTCCCCTGTTTTCTTCCGACCCATCAATTGGTATCAAAGGACGTATTTGAATAATTCCCTAACCGGTTTCAAATTAAAGATCCTATTTTTTTTGATGGCTTCTACCGCTTCTTCCTCTCAATCCCCCGAAGGATTTTCTTTGGATCGTGCTCCATTCTTTGATGGATCCGATTATAGTTTTTGGAAAACCCACATGGCCAAATTTCTTAAAAGTATTGGCTTTCCAATTTATAGAATTGTTATGCAAGGATTTTCCCTCTCCTCTCCCGATGAGTCTAAATGGACCCCCGCCGATATTGCAAATTTCGAGCTTGATGGCAAAGCCATGAATGCTCTACATTGTGGGTTAGATAGAAATGTTTTTGATCATATTTCTTCTTGCACATCTTCACATGATATTTGGAAATGTTTAGAGCTAACCCATGAAGGTACTAGCATGTCTCAAAAGCAAGAACCCGCTCGAAAGCAAGAACCCGAGGCAAAATCCGTACCCGCTTGCCCACTCCACAAGAAAAGGGCCAAGAAAAAGGAGAAGAAGAAGGCTTCAAAGGCAACATGGAGTGATAGCTCCACCTCTTCATTCTCCTCCTTCTCCTCAAGCGACCATGGTAAAAAATGCCTAATGGCAAAACATGAGGTATCATCATCCTCTTCTTCTTCTTCCTCCTCTAGTTCTTCAAATTCTTTCAATCATTTGTCTTATGAAGAACTCCAACATGCTAGAGACCAATTAGAAAATGGTTTTCATGAACTTTCTTCTAAATTTGTTTCTTTGAAAAAGAATTTCAAAAAACTTTCCTCCGAAAAAGAACAACTTCTCAAAGAGAAGGAGGAACTCTCCCTAAAAATC
Organism: Viscum album; assembly: GCA_963277665.1. Lineage (NCBI taxonomy): Eukaryota > Viridiplantae > Streptophyta > Magnoliopsida > Santalales > Viscaceae > Viscum > Viscum album. Next base: position 793,348,280 of record OY728166.1, read on the forward strand.
CAAAATTTCCCAAATGTTGATTCTTTGGAATCAACCATCAAGGACCTTAGAGAATCCCTAGCCAAGTTCACCCAAGGTGAACAAAATTTGTCCAAACTCCTTGGTTCTCAACGTGTTTCTAGAACCACCAATGGACTTGGCTACTCCAATATAGCTTCCTCCTCCCATGCACCCACTGTTTTTGTAAGGGGGAGCTCTAGTTTCAAATTTTGTAATTATTGTAAAAAACCTGGGCACCTCATTTATGAGTGTAATTGCAAAAATGCCCGGTACGGTCAACCCAAATCCATTTTTTATTCGGACGAATTTTATAGGAGAAGACCCGCTATGAGACAAGTTTGGATTGAAAAATCCCTTCTAGCGAGTCTCTCTGGGCCAAAATTTATTTCCTCTCCCCGGTGATTTATTGTCTTTATTTAGGGGGAGTTAGGTTCTTTTAAGCCTTTTTGTGAATTAAAAATTTTTCATTCAAAATTCTCATTTCAAATTTTTTATTCAAAACTTTCGATTCAAACTTTCAATTTCAACTCTTGGTTCCAAATTTCAAAATTCAATTGGTTTTTGATTCAAAACTTTCAATTCAAAACTCTCAATTCAAACTGTTATTCAAATTCGCATTTCATTTCAAAAATTTCAATTGATCTTGTTTTTCAAATCATTCCCTCAATCAAGTTTTATGCCCCATTCTATTTTGATAATCACAAAGGGGGAGAAATTTCTTGATTGATTGGGGGAGAATCTTTTCTCTCATGCTTAGTATTTATTTTCAATTTATCATTTAAAGCATGCCTTTCATTTAAGTTTTTACATTGCTTAGATAAGTGATTGTGATCATCAAAATAGGGGGAGATTGTTGTACCCCACACTCTTTGATTTTCATGATCACAATCACTTTCATATATGTTTAACTTTGTTTTTAAGTGTTGTGGATGATAGGCAAAAGATTGCCAAAGGATTGGCCCAAGAATGGACAAGAAATGGACTGAAATTCAGTCCACCGGCCAACCGGTGTGATTGCACCGGCCAGCCGGTGGAACTGGCAGAGGGATTTCCCACTGCCAGGTTCCACCGGTCGACCGGTGGCTCTGTCACCGGTCGACCTGTGGCACCCAGCCCAAATAGTATTTGCTACTGTCTTGCCACCGGCCAGCCGGTGGCTCCTCCACCGGTCGACCGGTAGAGCCTGGATCAAGACTCTTCTTCTCTACCAAGGCACCGGCCAGCCGGTGGATCTGTACCGGCCAGCCGGTGGCCCAGTCAAACTAGCCGTTGGCTTTGACCAGTCAACCCTCATTTGGCCTCCAACGGCTCTTTAAGCCTCTCCAACGGCTCCGAAGCCTCCCCAAGGGTTCCATGCCTATAAATAAAGGCCAAGGAAGCCCCAGACACCAATCGGATCACATACCAAGCGCTCGGACATATTGTTGAACATTTGGCGTACCTCCGGCGCTCCACCTTCAAGGATCCTCAAGTGCTCCAACCAATTTCCAATCCAAGGAGCACCTCAAGAAGCTTGGGAGAGCACGCTACATCAACTCCATCATACCTTGGCGCCCAAGTCTTCCTCACATACGGGTTTTATTGTTTTAATTTTTATTAAGCTTTAAATTTGGGTTTGTGCCTACAAACCCCAAACTTTTCTCATCCCCTCTTTCTTTTGGGTTTCACATCACCATTAAGGTGTGAAGAGGTTTCTTCAAGCCTTTCCTTTTAAAAGGCTTGTGTCACCGGTGAGCTAGCCTTCACCCGTTAAAAAGGCTAGTGGGTTCTTACTCAACCATTAAAAGTAAGTGGGTTCTTGCTCAACCATATAAAAGCAAGCTGTAATAGGTCCTAGTGCTACCTCAAAGCCTAGTGGGTTTCTTGCTAAAACCATTGAAAAGCAAGCGGTAGGAATCTCTCAACGGTTGAGTTGGGAGCGGAGACGTAGGCCGGGTTTTGGCCGAACTCCGTTATCAATTTCTTGTGTGATTGCCTCTTTATTTCCGCTGCATTCTTTACTTTGATTTTAATTTGTTAATAATTTTTTAAAAGGAAATTCACCCCCCCTCTTGCCATCTTTTCCCCTGTTTTCTTCCGACCCATCAGGATGGACTCACGCAGAGGAGGGGACAGCCCATCACTCATCAGTTGGCTAGCCTCATCCTAGGAGCAGTTGACGTGCAGAGTCCTAGTTTTCCTATAGTGGTGGATCAGTATGCGGACGTTTTCCCTGACGACGTTCCAGGACTATCTCCTCACAAAGAGGTAGACTTTTATTTTTACCTGTACCCCAGGATAGCCCCGATATCCACTCCAGCATATCGGATGGCTCCCGCTGAGCTTCGAGAGCTATGGGTACAGCTGGAGGACTTGCAGGGCAAGGGATTCATCCGACCCAGTGTTTCACCTTGGGCTTCCCCGATATTGTTCGCCAAGAAGGCGGACGAGAGATTGAGACTGTGTGTCGACTATCGTCGCCTGAACCAGGTGACCGTGAGGAACAAGTATCCTCTACCAAGGATTGAAGACCTCTTCGATCAGCTCAAGGGAGCACTGTGGTTCTCGAAGATAGACCTCAGGCCAGGATATCATCAGCTCAGAGTTCGAGACGAGGACGTGCAGAAGACGGCCTTCAGATGTCGGTATAGCCACTATGAGTTCTTGGTTATGATTTTTGGCATAACCAATGCTCTAGAAGTGTTCATGGGTCTCATGAACATGATCTTTCAGCCATACCTTGATCTATTTGTTGTGGTCTTCATCGATGACATTTTGATATACTCGACCACTAAGGAGGAGCACGACTACCACTTGCGGGTTTTACTAGACACACTCTGAAAGAACCAACTTTATGGAAATCTCTCGAAGTGTCAGTTCTGGTTACGTGAGGTCCACTTCTTGGGACACATCATCTCTAAGTCAGGAGTTGTGGTGGATCCTGCGAAGATTGAGGCAGTGCTAGCTTGGGAGCCACCCAGGAGCGTGACGGAGGTGCAGAGTTTCTTGGGTCTAGCTGGGTACTACCAGAGATTTATGCCAGACTTTTCCAGAGCTGTGAAACCACTCTCAGCTTTGACGAAGAAGGGAAAACCCTTCGTGTGGTCAGAAAGATGTCAGCAGAGCTTTCAGGAGCTGAGACAGAGATTGATCAGTGCACCTATCTTGAGGCTACCGGAGGAGGGAGTAGGGTACGTAGTCTACTGCGATGCATTAGGGACTGGACTCAGATGTTTCCTGATGCAAGAGTGGGCCATGATCACCTATGGATCACATCAGTTGAGGAAGCATTAGCATAACTACGCTACCCATGAACTGGAGTTAGCAGCAGTGGTCTTCGCTCTGAAGATGTGGCGACACTATCTGATGGGCAAGCGCTTCACAGTCTACTCTGACCACCAGAGTCTTAGGTACATCTTCTCGCAGAAGGACCTGAATCTGAGACAGTGACAATGGCTCGAGTTCCTCTAGGACTATGACTTTGAGATAGTCTATACTCTTGGAAAGGGGAACTTAGTAGACGATGCTCTTAGCAGGAGGACAATCATTCAGCTACTCGGGGAGGTGACGGAGCAGCTAGCTGCTTTGCAGATATCCTTCATGGATAGAGATGGAGCAGCCTTACTTCAGTCACTCACATTCACTCCTCCACTACTGTAGTAGGTCAGAGAGGCACAACGTGGGGATGCTGACTACGAAACGCGACGTGCACAGATATCCTCAGGACATGAACTTTATGGATTCTCTATAGGAGGAGAGCACGACGTCCTTTTCAGAGGATGTACCATTATACCAGATTCTTTACAGGAGGAGGTGCTGAGGGAGTTTCACACTTCCCCTTTATCGGTATATCCAGGAGTGGAGAAGATGTACTAGGATCTCTGATTCCAACACTGCTGGCCGGGTACGAAGAAGGCTATAGCTGAGTTCGTTTCTCGATGCCTCACCTGTCAGCAGGTGAAGGCAGAGCACCAGGTACCAGCAGGCTTGGTGCAACCCTTGGAGGTTCTGGAGTGGAAGTGGGATGGGATATCTATGGAATTCGTGACTGGACTTCCACGTACTTCCAGAGGTCACAACTCCATTTGGGTGATTGTCGACCGACTCACCAAGTCGGCTCACTTCTTACCCATCAAAGAGAAGGGCTCAGTAGAGAGCTTGGGATGTCTCTATGTTTAGGAGATTGTACGGCTTCATGGTGTGCCATCATCTATCGTCTCTGATCGAGATGCTCGCTTCACTTCCCAGCTTTGGAAGGGGTTGCAGGAGGCATTCGGGATGCAGCTATGGCTGATCTCCGTTTTTCACCCTCAGACGGATGGTCAGACGGAGAGGACCATTCAGACTCTCAAGGACATGCTCCGTGCATGTGTCCTCGACTTTGGTCATAGTTGGGAGGACCACCTACCCTTGGTGGAGTTCTCGTACAACAACAGCTACCACTCCACCATCGGGATGACACCATACAAGGCATTGTACGACCGACCTTACAGATCACCTCTGTGCTGGATAGACCCTGGGGAGTCAGCACTTGTGGGACCAGAGAAGGTTCAGGCCATGACAGAGAAGGTCCAGGTCTTCCAGGAGTAGATGAGGACATCTCAGAGCCGACATAAGTCTTATTCTGACAGAAGGAAGAGGCCACTGGAGTTCGAGGATGGCGACCACGTCTTCTTATGGGTCTCACCTCGATGTGGATTACGAAGATTTGGCCGGGGCGGCAAATTATCTCCACGCATCATCGGAGCATTCTAGGTTCTCAGCAGGATAGGCGAGGTGGCTTATCGCCTGACTCTACCACCTCAGTTGCACCGGGTGCATGACGTCTTCCACGTATCCCAACTGAGGAGATACGTGCATGACCTGACACATATCATCGACCATGGGGAGTTGAACATTAACGATGGGGAGACTTTTGAGGAGGTCCCGGTGGAGATTGAGGATCAATAGCAGTGGGTCCTACATGGGTGGTCAATTCATTTAGTGTGCATCAGATGGCAGCATGGGAACCTCCAGGAGAGCACTTGGGAGCGGGAGGCTCAGATGCGTGCTCAGTACCCTTGTTTTTTCCCTAGTTTATGATGTATCTTTATGGGGACGTAAAGACCTGAGGTGGGAGTAATGTAAAGACCCATAAAAATTCAAGGGAAATTTTTTCTTAATTTTTTTTGGGATTTTACAAGAACACAGTTTCTGACAGCACCAGATTCCGAGGCCCGGTGTGCCCGAAATCAATTTTCGAAGTTTAGCTCGGGTACGTTCAGTGAACGAATGAGTGGGTTTTCCTAACTTCTTAACCGGTGCTTGGAATCGAAATCCGAGGGCACCGATGGAATCACAGTACTGGTAATTTCTTAAGAACACCTTTTCCGGAGTTGCATTTTCTCGGGTGAGGTTATTAATTAATTGGGTTAACTAAAGAATAAAATAAAATATTGTGCTACATATTTTATTTTTATTCTAAGTAGTGATAACCTAGGCATGGTGGTTGGAGTGGGACCCACTAATATCCTAACTCCTAGGTAGGATATTAGTGAGGTGGGGCCCACACGAGCCCCACCCCCTTTATTTTCCTTTTAACTCTCACGTGCATTTAATTTTTTAACTCACCCACACCCCCTTTTTAAATGCCAAGTCAACTCTCGCGTTTAATTGGATTATTAAACGCCCCATTAATTGATCAAATCACGATAATTAAATCGTGATTTAATTTTGAATTTTAAAAAGGGATGACATGAGTAATAAAATAAGGCAAAGCCTTATTTTATTATTACTGTTGTGTTGTGCGAGAAGATTTGGGGAGAATTTTACTCTAGTCTTGAAGAACGTTCTTCCTCGTTGAAGAACGTGAAGAACGAGGAACAACGCTGACTTTCGACGTAAGACGATGAAGAACGCAAGTTCCTCGGAGATCAATGATGTGCCACCGTGTAGCACGATGCCGACGATCTTATTCTCCACGACGCCGTGTACCGCGATGCTGACGATCCTCCTTCCGCGACGCCATCTTCCGCGACAAACCTCGTTCAACAACTTCATCAAGGTAGGGGGTTTGGTTTAATTTAATTTATGTGGATTATATCCTCGACATGTGTTTAATTTGTTAAAAGTCGTTTGAACCTCTAATGCGGTGGGTGCGGACCAATGAACAAGTCCGAACCTACCGATTTCTATGTTCTTGATGCGTGGAATGTTGGGCGATGATGAAACGGGACCGTTGAGCGATTGGAGGCCGTCGCAGTAATCCACGGGTCCCGAGACGACCACAGGTGCAGATGGGAGCAAGAACGGACCACCAGAGCTGTAATGCCCCGACCCCGGTTACCTAGAGTCGGTGCATTATTACATAACATTGGCATGATCACGAGAAAGATCAAGTCTCGAAAGACCTATTAGTTTAGTAGCCTTGGAATAACTAGATACATCCATAAATTTTTACATTACATCATAAAAAAACATCTTGTCTTCATATCCCCTCATACTATCCCTGCAGGTCATTCATAAATTAATTCTTCATAATCCTGGGAAAAATAAAACATTGAAATGGGTGAGCTCAAATGCTCAGTAAAGATGACATTATAGCAGAAGCATTCATAGATAAGCATAAACACTTAAGGCAGTTTATAACTAAAACAAAAGCCTTTTAAACTTGAACTTCAGCATAAAATGGAAAAGATAAAATAAAATAATGCCATTTACTTACTCACATGGATATTCTACTAGTCGAACAATCCCATGCAATATCAATAACCACTTTCATAATGATGGAATGCATAATGCCAGACTATCATAACCACATAGACAAGGCCTCGTGCCAAGACTACAAATAAGATTTTTCCAAGGCCTTGTGCCAAGACACTAGTTTGTCTCATGAGACCTACCGATGCATCGAGGAGCTATAGCGGGCTCCACCCGTCACTTATTAATTCCAATGCATTCCTCATATGAACAGGTTTAAACATAACATAAACATTTGTATTAAAACTAGCATACGAAATGTCAATACTTTTACCACAAACCATGAATGGTATAAAAATAGCACATCCACAGTCAAACATACTAATTCGATATGATATGGAAGATTGTATTGTATCACATTAACCTCAATCAATAATAATGAAGGATGTTGACATAAATGAAAATAATCATCAAGACTATTTGAGAGAAATATCCCCCTTTTCTTGAAAACATTTAAAAGTCACACTATTTGTCAAGAAGCCATTTAAAATAGATTTTTGAATCAAAGTGTCCCATACCACTTTGAAACTTTTAAAAGGAGTTTTAATTTTAAAACTTTAATGTCCATATAAATAAATCCTTAAAACCATTTTTAAAACATGGACATTAATGAACAAGATTTAGAAGAATAAATCTTTAAAACATTTAAAAATTGTATTTTAGTTAGAGATTCTAACCAAAATAGAGACACTTGAATAAAAATAATTGAGGAAATCAAAACTTTGTAATATCATGAGAATAAAGGGATTCATGATATACTATGTCAAAGTACATTATATACACCACATAAAAGTGATTTGGTGTATATCAACAAAGAAGTCTCAATGGAATGTAAATTGAGATGAAATCTCTCATAAAGGACGTATCCTTAGGTTAAGGATAAATCAACGACATAATTATGTGTGAAAAATATAAATACACTAAATATTATTGGATATTCAGTGTAAAACAATCAAAGGATATTCACGTATATTCTTGTAAAAACAACACCAATGAATTGGATGTTTAACTCAACAAATGGAGAATGAGTTAAAATTACTCTTATCAAATTCATATCAACGACTTGAGAATTATCGATGGAGTGATTATGTGTATCAAATATAACGACCCATACTTTAAATACATTGTTAATACTTTGAAATTGAAGCACACTTATTACAACATATGACAAAACCACAAAGGACCGTATAGGTATAGTGTCTTTAGAAACTGGGAAACATAAACAACTGGTTCATAAATCTTCTACAGTGTCTCCCATTTATTTCATCATATCTAGGGTCCCTTTTAGCATATTCTACTTAATATCCATCTTCCTAACCTGGGGAAAAGAAAACATAAAAGGGTGAGCTCAAATGCTCAGCAAGGGCAAATAAAGGAAATAAAAATCATATCATATCTTTATGAAAATCAAAACCTGCAAAAGAGATCATAATATCTTAACATGGAATAAATCATAGAAGTGAAAATGAGATCCCCATAATCATAACATAAAACATGAAACTTTGTGGCATGCACACATAATCATGGAAAATCATTTCTTGTTAGTCATGACTCATTGCCAAGACTATCTTAGTGGACAAAGTCCCTTTCTGAACCGAGTTCACTCCTCGTTTCAGTCCTGTATCACTGAACCGAAATAACCTTCCATTCCAGCCATGTCTATATCATGAGATATAAATCTTTACCCAATGCATTGGAGGGAGATATAGGTCCCACCCATCTTATAATGAATCATTTCTTATGTGTGCCACATAATCATAAAACATACATCATCGCATAACACATGTAACAAAAATGGGATTTTTGAAACATCATGACATCATAAATCAATTCATATAAGATAAAGGAATTCATAAACATAATTCCATCACAACATAGTCAAATCAATGTAAAAATATGGATAGAAACAGAACCCTTTATTATCTTAGATGGAAAATAATTTTGATAAAACACTTGAATTGAATTCTTGAGGAAAATATCCTTTCTTCTTCGAAATCAATTTCTTTTCACAAAACATCATGCAATTTTAAAAGAAAGAGATTTTATTGAAAATAGTCATGAAATATTTTAGAGGAAGCTTCATGAAAATAAGGCTTTATAAAACAGTAGAAATCCGTTCGTGCCGTATAAGTTAAAAAAAAACATTCTTCGTACTTTTGTCGGAAAAGTCAAAAAGTACCTCGTACGAAAAACGACAAAAGATTCCTTTCATACGTATTACTAAAAACTCACCGAAGGGTAAAAATGGATTTAAAAAATTTTATGTGGATGGAAATAATATTACATATTGAGTAAACATGGATGTGGATGATAAAATACACCCCAGTAAATACTTACGAATAAACAATCTCGGATAAAAATGAGATTGTGATATTTCCCTTACCTTAGGTCCGATTTGCTTTGTTCGTGTCCGAAGCTCCTGTATAATGGTTTAAATAATGTTATTGACTTATTACAGAATCATACATATTGATATGATATCATATATGGTCATATTATTATCTTCTTGTTAGTAATATTTCATTGTTACTTGTTACTCGGGTCTTTATAACTTTTTGTTCTTATGCGTGTTTTGTTGAATAAATTCTTATTCTTATCTTTAGGTTATAGATAATTCATTTCCAGAATGGTATTAGTGTAGTATATACCATATTCATTCATTCAATTCATTTATATAATCATTATGAAATGAAGATCATGTAGAACGAGTCACATCACATCGTGGAGACGGTATTCCGTACGTACGCACGAGTGATGATATCGTTCCTATGATCGTGGAATTGTATTGGAGTATATATATATATTATTTCAGTATCAATATTACTTAATAATAATCATATATAGTTACTCATTACACCATTATACCCATCCTTGTAAGGTGATGGTGGAAAATAGATTACACCACGGCGTGGAGACGGTATTCCGTACGTACGCACGCGCGGTGATTTCATTTTTCCGTAGGATGGATAGAAGGTGAATTATGGTTGTTTCATATTTATAATAACATATAAGTATGTAAGTAATACTGATGTTATTACTTTATCATGAAATAACTAAAGAAGAATAAGTTGAAGAAGAAAGAAATTGAAAAGATCGGTAATGGATATTACCTCTTCTTTGGAACGCCTCTTTGAATCCTCCACTTAAGGAACTAAGATTGGTCTTTGGAGAAGACCAGGACCTCTAGGATTATTCTAGGGAATTGGAGAGGAGAAAATGGCAGGGGTTGGCCGAGCTTGAGTGCTCAAATTGGTGTGAGGAGGAGGGGGAGGAGGTGCCCTTTTATAAGGGAGGAGAGGGGCACCTTAGGAATATCTCAAAATATTATTTTATATTAAAGTCAAAATCGGTTTATAATGGTTCCAAAGGGTCTTATTTCGAAGCTAAAGTGGGGATGGGTCGAAATACTATCAACCAATAGGATTTAGACAAGTTTAGGGTATTATTTTAACCTTATCAATTAGATTTAACTCTAAGTTAATTAATTTAACGTTTACCGTGTCTTTTTGTTTTCTTTCACTATATGGTTAATACACTTACTATAACATGCCAAACGAACCCCAAATTGTTTATTATTAATATATATATCCTTATCTAAGTCATTTGGCCGAACCTTAGATTTTTAGGAATAAAATAACAATTAATAATATAATATTTGATTTAAAAACTATTTTGTGTCAATTTTGACACTATTTGATATATGATTTTTGTGAAAGTCATAACAGAATTATATGTTCGAACCAAGTTGATTAAATCAACATTAATATATCATAGTAACCTAGAAAATTAGTGGAATTCATAAAAAGTCTTAAATTACATTTATTTTGGTATTTATATTATCAATTTTGTCAATATTTCATTAATAAGATAATTACTGCATCATCTTTGTGTCATAAATAAATTAAATTATTTGATGTCTAAAAATTACAAATAAAATACCATCATGTAGGAAATATTTTTATCTTGCTAATGAATATTTACAATCTAATTTATCTTATGTATAACCCCATATTAAAAACGATTTACTTATTAAACTTTGATTTTAACTATTTTAACCCTTCTTTAAATAAATTAATAATAAATGTCCTAATCTAATCCAAGTGGGCCTAAATGGTCATATTTTATTCCTAAGTTTGTTTTTGGTCGAATTACACTTGTCCAATAGAATTAGGACATGTGTTAGGGTAATATTAATATCATATTTACCCTTAGTTACCCTATTTACTATTAACCGCGGTAAAAATCGTAAAAAGTTACTATTCACCAAAAAATTATTTTTATCTCATTGAACCACATTTTACTTACTGATATCAACCGTGTCTGTCGAATTTTCGAAATTCCATTCACAGAAGCGGTAAAATTAAGTTTTATGCAAAATTCAGTTTTTAACCTACCACTTAGTGGTTTCACTATTCATCAAAAATTGAAAGTTTTCAGAAAAATACCAAAATTTCACCCTAGGCTAATTTCGATATTCTGAGTCCAAAAATGAAGTCCATTTTGAAAAATAAAATTTATAAAATTTCAAAAAGTGGTTATTACTATTCATAACGGCTAGTTTTAATAGCATATTGTTGTTTAGTGAAACTCGGTATTGCGTACGACGCAAGCTATCGAGGAAGGTCGCGATTGCGTGTAAAGCAAGCCAAGCAAGTGTTGTGTAGAAAAAAAAATTCCTTTGATGGTTTATATAACATAAAAGTCTCGGGTGTTACATTCTACCCCCCTTAAAAAGAATTTCGCCCTCGAAATTCGTCACTTTGTAACAAACAGATGAGGATAATTCTCCCTCATCATATCGTCAAGCTCCCATGTAGATTCTTTAAGTTGGTGGTTCCTCCATAAAACTTTCACCAATCGAGTGGTCTTGTTTCGTAGGACTTTTTCGCTACGATCCAGAATCTCTATCGGCTGTTCTTCATAAGAAAGATCTTGCTCTAGCGGTACAACTTCTGAGCTGAGTACATGTGAAGGATCTGGTATGTACTTTCTCAGGAGAGATACATGGAACACATCGTGAACTTGAGAGAGATTCGGTGGAAGCGCCAATCGGTAAGCTACCTTCCCAACACGATCCAGTATTTTGAAAGGACCGATATATCTAGGGCTCAACTTCCCCTTCTTTCCAAATCTCATAACCCTCTTCCAGGGAGATATTCGTAAGAACACTTTATCACCCACTTCAAACTCTAGGTCTTTTCTTCGGTTGTCGGCATAACTTTTCTGTCGACTCTGAGCTGCGCTTATGTGTTGTTGAATAGATCTAACCTTTTCTGCCATTTCATCAACGAGATCAGGTCCTAATAGCTTTCTTTCCCCAACTTCATCCCAGCAAGTTGGAGTCCTGCATTTCTTTCCATAGAGAGCTTCATAAGGAGCCATCTGAATACTGGAGTGAAAGATATTATTATAAGAAAATTCCACCAAAGGTAGGTGTTGATCCCAACCTCCTTTGAAATCCATAGAGCAAGCTCTCAACATATCTTCTAGGATTTGAATTGTTCTCTCAGACTGACCGTCTGTCTGAGGATGATAAGCAGTGCTGAAACTCAACTCTATATCCAGAGTATGCTGAAGACTTCGCCAGAACTTCGAGGTAAATCTCGGATCTCGATCAGATATAATAGAAAGTGGCACTCCATGCAATCTTACCACTTCCTTTACATATATCCTGGCAAGCTGATCTAGAGAGAAATCCTCTCTAATAGCAATGAAGTGTGCAGACTTTGTAAGACGATCAACTATGACCCAAATAGCATTATTGCCTTTGGATGTTTTAGGAAGTCCTGTGACAAAGTCCATAGTGATGTTTTCCCATTTCCATTCGGGTATGGGTAATGGTTGTAACATCCCCTTAGACTTCTGTCTCTCAGCTTTAACTTGTTGACAAACCAAGCATCGAGAGACATATTCAGCAACATCTCTTTTCATGCCATCCCACCAGAAGTACTCTTTCAGGTCCCTATACATCTTCGTGCTTCCAGGATGAATAGAGAATGAAGAACTATGAGCCTCATCCAGCAGCTCCTTCTTTAATTCGGGGATGGAAGGAACACAAACCCGATTCCTGAACTTTATTATCCCATCACAATCAAGGTTGAATTCAGGAACATTTCTCACCTTCTTTTGTAACTCGACATCTTCTTTCTGTGCCTCTTTAATCTTCACATGTATAGATGGTTGAACATTCATTTGAGAAAGATAAGATTTTTCTCCTTCCATTATAATTCCAAGATCCATCCTTTGTAAATCCATAAATATTGGATCTTTTGTGATCCTCATCATGGATAAACTAGCATGGTCTTGTCGACTTAATGCATCTGCCACCTTGTTTGCTTTCCCAGGGTGGTAATGGATTGAGCAGTCATAATCCTTAATCAGCTCCAACCATCTTCTTTGACGCATATTCAGCTTCTTTTGTGTGAAAATATACTTTAAACTTTTATGATCAGTATAAATATCACACCTTTCACCATAAAGGTAATGCCTCCAAATCTTTAATGCAAAGATTACCGCAGCCAACTCCAAATCATGTGTTGGGTAATTTTGCTCATGGATTTTCAAATGTCGTGAGGCATAAGCTATCACCATATCATTTTGCATAAGAACACACCCCAATCCCTTCTTGGATGCATCACTGTAGATCACAAACCTTTCTCCACTACAAGGCAGTGTGAGCACAGGTGCACTGGATAACCTTCTTTTCAACTCCTTGAAATTCTCTTCACATTCCTCTGTCCAGACAAACTTAACTCCCTTCCTAGTCAACTTGGTGATTGGATTAGATAATCGTGAAAAATCTTTTACAAAACGTCGATAATATCCAGCCAAACCAAGAAAACTTCGGATCTCAGTTACTGTTGTTGGTCTTGACCATCTTTCGATAACCTCTGTTTTTGCTGGATCCACAGATATCCCCTCTTTTGAGATTATATGACCCAAAAATGCAACTTTTTGAAGCCAAAATTCACACTTGGTAAATTTGGCATAAAGCTTCTCTTTTCTCAGGGTCTTCAATATAATTCTCAAGTGATCTTCATGCTCTTCCTTTCTCTTTGAATAGACAAGAATATCGTCTATAAAGACTACCACAAATTGATCAAGATAGTCTCTAAAGACTCTATTCATTAGATCCATGAAGATAGCAGGGGCATTAGTAAGACCAAATGGCATCACTATAAATTCATAGTGTCCATACCTTGTACGGAAAGCCGTCTTTGGTATATCCTCCCTTTTGACCCTTAATTGATGATACCCTGAACGAAGATCAATCTTGGAAAAGTATTGAGCTCCACGTAGTTGGTCAAATAAGTCATCAATGCGTGGGAGAGGATATTTGTTCTTGATAGTGATCTTGTTAAGTTCTCGATAATCAATGCAAAGTCTCATTGATCCATCTTTCTTCTTAACAAATAGAACAGGTGCTCCCCAAGGTGACGCACTATGGCGTATGAATCCCTTATCAAGATTCTCTTGGAGTTGGTTCTTCAATTCCTGCAACTCAATTGGGGCCATTCTATAAGGTGTCTTTGAAATAGGCAAAGCACCCGGTACGAGTTCTATTGAAAACTCAACTTCACGATTTGGTGGAAGACCCGGCAATTCCTCCGGAAAGACATCATCAAACTCCCGTACAATGGGCATATTCTTAATCGTGAGTTTCTCACCAACCATTTGAGATAAATAACCTTCATTTAGTGGAATCAATACCCATAAGATGGAAGAAATTTCCACTGGAAGGTTATGTTCATCCTTGCATTGATAGACGATCGTAGATTGATCTGGAATATGAAATGTGACTTCCCTTCTTTGGAAATCGATATGAGCTCCATGTAGAGAAAGCCAATCCATGCCAAGAATCACATCAAATTCCACTAAAGGAAGGATCACAAGATTTGCAGGAAGCACTTTCCCACAAACTTCGATCGGTGAAGAATTATAAACTTTTGATGCGATTGATGTGCCATTAGGTGTTGTCACAGCTAACTCAACATCTAATTGTTGAGGTAATACGGTGATACCCTTAGAAAAGTCTTCAGAAATAAAAGAGTGGGTGGATCCAGAATCAAATAAAACATTTGCTACTTTAGAGTGGATGGTAAGTGTACCTTTCACCACATCGTTATCGTACTCCACATCACTGATAGAAATTGCATGTGACTTTCCTTTGTCTTTAGCCTTAAGATTTTGTTGACGTCGACCATCATCATCAACCCTTGTATTTGGGCATTGATTGGCATAATGCCCCATCTCCTTGCACTTGAAACATTGAAGTGTAGTAGGTTCATTCTGTGTATCCCTTCCTTTGTTTGCATCATTAGACATCTTCTTCCCATTATCACAGCATTCAAATGCCCGATGACCTTCTTTTCCACATTTAAAACATTTACTTGTCCCTTTAAGACAACTCCCTCCATGTTTCTTTCCACACTTTGAGCATAAGGAAAAGCTCATCTTCTTTTCCGTGTGCTCTTTAGATTTTTCTTTGAATTCCATATTCCTCTTCTTATCAAACCCATGTGACTGATGGGTTACTCCAATCTCCATCTCGACTTTGAGAGCACATCGAACGATTTCCTCGTAGCTATTGAAGTCCCTTATGGCTAACGCCCTTCGAAGACTTGGTTTTAAGCCACTAAAGAATCGATCGATCTTACTCTCAGGTTGGATAATAATACCAGAAGCGTACCTTGCAAGTCTTGTAAAATTTGCTTCATAGGTACTAACAGATTCATCATCCCTTTGCTTCAGTTCAAGGAACTCTTTCTCCATCTTTGTTCGGAGAATACGAGGGAAGTACTTATTGAAAAATAAGTTCTTGAACTTGTCCCATTCCATAGACTCAATTTCATCCCTTTGCCTCGTATTCTTAACAAGATTCCACCATTGATCCGCATCTCCTTCCAAACGATACACTGCTAGGATGACTTTATCATGCTCAGAACATTGAAGAACTGAAAATATCTTTTCAGTAGTACTAATCCATTGTTTAGCAACTAATGGATCAGTAGACCCGCTGAAAGAAGGTGGACGCTGCCTCATGAAGGATTCAACAGAATGTTGCTCCCTCCTTTGTTCGTTTGGAAATCCTGCATGATTCATAGCTTGAGAAAGTTGTGTGAGCATGGCTACAAGATTTTGCATTCCAGCTCCCATATTGTTTGGTTGCTCAGGGGGACAATCATTGCATTGCCCATCGCATTCCGCATTAACACGGTTCCTTCGGGTTCCAGCCATTGACTAAAACCAAGAAGAATAGTGTGAGCAACACTAATTATAATAGGAAACCACATAATTCAAAAAAAATTTCATGCTTATGGTCTTATCCTAGGTTATTCATGGCCATTTCTAAGATTGTGTTCTATGCTTAGACTTATCCTTAGGGTTCTTACTAAGGTTTTCACATCCTAGTTTCCAAAGGTTGACTATACCTTTCCTCTGATACCAACTATAACGGTCTGGAATTACTTCTAGTGGACTATAATTGATACCTATCAGGGCACTCCATGGGCGGCTACACCCCCTGGGCGGGACACACCACCATCCCCAGTGGCAGCCATTTCCTCATGAAGCCCTTGGGCGGAGAGCCATGCTTCGTCCAACGCTCACATGTGAGAGTTCCCAAGGATCGGATACATTCCTACCTCCTTTGCCTCTGATACCAACTATAACGACCCATACTTTACATACATTGTTAATACTTCGAAATTGAAGCACACTTATTACAACATATGATAAAACCACAAAGGACCGTATAGGTATAGTGTCTTTAGAAACTGGGAAACATAAACAACTGGTTCATAAATCTTCTACAGTGTCTCCCATTTATTTCATCATATCTAGGGTCCCTTTTAGCATATTCTACTTAATATCCATCTTCCTGACCTGGGGAAAAGAAAACATAAAAGGGTGAGCTCAAATGCTCAGCAAGGGAAAATAAAGGAAATAAAAATCATATCATATCTTTATGAAAATCAAAACCTGCAAAAGAGATCATAATATCTTAACATGGAATAAATCATAGAAGTGAAAATGAGATCCCCATAATCATAACATAAAACATGAAACTTTGTGGCATGCACACATAATCATGGAAAATCATTTCTTGTTAGTCATGACTCATTGCCAAGACTATCTTAGTGGACAAAGTCCCTTTCTGAACCGAGTTCACTCCTCATTTCAGTCCTGTATCACTGAACCGAAATAACCTTCCGTTCCAGCCATGTCTATCTCATGAGATATAAATCTTTACCCAATTCATTGGAGGGAGATATAGGTCCCACCCATCTTATAATGAATCCTTTCTTATGTGTTCCACATAATCATAAAACATACATCATCGCATAACACATGTAACAAAAATGGGATTCTTGAAACATCATGACATCATAAATCAATTCATATAAGATAAAGGAATTCATAAACATAATTCCATCACAACATAGTCAAATCAATGTAAAAATATGGATATAAACATAACCCTTTATTATCTTAGATGGAAAATAATTTTGATAAAACACTTGAATTGAATTCTTGAGGAAAATATCCTTTCTTCTTCGAAATCAATTTCTTTTCACAAAACATCATGCAATTTTAAAAGAAAGAGATTTTATTGAAAATAGTCATGAAATATTTTAGAGGAAGCTTCATGAAAATAAGGCTTTATAAAACAGTAGAAATCCGTTCGTGCCGTATAAGTTAAAAAAAACATTCTTCGTACTTTTGTCGGAAAAGTCAAAAAGTACCTCGTACGAAAAACGACAAAAGATTCCTTTCATACGTATTACTAAAAACTCACCGAAGGGTAAAAATGGATTTAAACAATTTTAGGTGGATGGAAATAATATTACATATTGAGTAAACATGGATGTGGATGATAAAATATACCCCAGTAAATACTTACGAATAAACAATCTCGAATAAAAATGAGATTGTGATATTTCCCTTACCTTAGGTCTGATTTGCTTTGTTCGTGTCCGAAGCTCCTGTATAATGGTTTAAATAATGTTATTGACTTATTCCAGAATCATACATATTGATATGATATCATATATGGTCATATTATTAGCTTCTTGTTAGTAATATTTCATTGTTACTTGTTACTCGGGTCTTTATAACTTTTTGTTCTTATGCGTGTTTTGTTGAATAAATTCTTATTCTTATCTTTAGGTTATAGATAATTCATTTCCAGAATGGTATTAGTGTAGTATATACCATATTAATTCATTCAATTCATTTATATAATCATTATGAAATGAAGATCATGTAGAACGAGTCGCATCACATCGTGGAGACGGTATTCCGTACGTACGCACGAGTGATGATATCGTTCCTATGATCGTGGAATTGTATTGGAGTATATATATATATTATTTCAGTATCAATATTACTTAATAATAATCATATATAGTTACTCATTACACCATTATACCCATCCTTGTAAGGTGATGGTGGAAAATAGATTACACCACGGCGTGGAGACGGTATTCCGTACGTACGCACGCGCAGTGATTTCATTTTTCCGTAGGATGGATAGAAGGTGAATTAGGGTTGTTTCATATTTATAATAACATATCAGTATGTAAGTAATACTGATGTTATTACTTTATCATGAAACAACTAAAGAATAAGAAGTTGAAGAAGAAAGAAATTGAAAAGATCGGTAATGGATATTACCTCTTCTTTGGAACGCCTCTTTGAATCCTCCACTTAAGGAACTAAGATTGGTCTTTGGAGAAGACCAGGACCTCTAGGATTATTCTAGGGAAGTGGAGAGGAGAAAATGGCAGGGGTTGGCCGAGCTCGAGTGCTCAAATTGGTGTGAGGAGGAGGGGGAGGAGGTGCCCTTTTATAAGGGAGGAGAGGGGCACCTTAGGAATATCTCAAAATATTATTTTATATTAAAGTCAAAATCGGTTTATAATGGTTCCAAAGGGTCTTATTTCGAAGCTAAAGTGGGGATGAGTCGAAATCCTATCAACCAATAGGATTTAGACAAGTTTAGGGTATTATTTTAACCTTATCAATTAGATTTAACTCTAAGTTAATTAATTTAACTTTTACCGTGTCTTTTTGTTTTCTTTCACTATATGGTTAATACACTTACTATAACATGCCAAACGAACCCCAAATTGTTTATTATTAATATATATATCCTTATCTAAGTCATTTGGCCGAACCTTAGATTTTTAGGAATAAAATAACAATTAATAATATAATATTTGATTTAAAAACTATTTTGTGTCAATTTTGACACTATTTGATATATGATTTTTGTGAAAGTCATAAAAGAATTATATGTTCGAAACAAGTTGATTAAATCAACATTAATATATCATAGTAACCTAGAAAATTAGTGTAATTCATAAAAAGTCTTAAATTACATTTATTTTGGTATTTATATTATCAATTTTGTCAATATTTCATTAATAAGTTAATTACTGCATCATCTTTGTGTCATAAATAAATTAAATTATTTGATGTCTAAAAATTACAAATAAAATACCATCATGTAGGAAATCTTTTTAGATTTCTAATGAATATTTAGAATCGAATTTATCTTATGTATAACCCCATATTAAAAATGATTTACTTATTAAACTTTGATTTTAACTATTTTAACCCTTCTTTAAATAAATTAATAATAAATGTCCTAATCTAATCCAAGTGGGCCTAAATGGTCATATTTTATTCCTAAGTTTGTTTTTGGTCGAATTACACTTGTCCAATAGAATTAGGACATGTGTTAGGGTAATATTAATATCATATTTACCCTTAGTTACCCTATTTACTATTAACCGCGGTAAAAATTGTAAAAAGTTACTATTCACCAAAAAATTATTTTTATCTCATTGAACCACATTTTACTTACTGATATCAACCATGTCTGTCGGATTTTCGAAATTCCATTCACAGAAGCGGTAAAATTAAGTTTTATGCAAAATTCAGTTTTTAACCTACCACTTAGTGGTTTCACTATTCATCAAAAATTGAAAGTTTTTAGAAAAATACCAAAATTTCACCCTAGGCTAATTTCGATATTCTGAGTCCAAAAATGAAGTCCATTTTGAAAAATAAAATTTATAAAATTTCAAAAAGTGGTTATTACTATTCATAACGGCTAGTTTTAATAGCATATTGTTGTTTAGTGAAACTCGGTATTGCGTACGACGCAAGCTATCGAGGAAGGTCGCGATTGCGTGTAAAGCAAGCCAAGCAAGTGTTGTGTAGAAAAAAAAATTCCTTTGATGGTTTATATAACATAAAAGTCTCGGGTGTTACATCAAAAGTATATCCACAGTAAGGGGAGTGGAAATTATGACATAATCAAATGAATAGTGATTCAATACATAATCTTGGGGTAATATAATCAATGAAATATGCGTAAAGCCAAATGAGTGGAAATTGAAATATCAAAATCCCTTATCGATTAGGTAACTTATGTAACATACGCCCATGAAAGAAGGATCATACCATGATGATGTAAATACCCATAAATTAAAGTATATTACACAATGAATAAAATCATGGGCAGTACACATACACCACATGCAATAATTAAGTGGTGAACAATGGAATTCTCACGAAATTAAGAGTGAGTTAAGAAACCCCTTACCACGTTGTAATAAACTGAGTTGTATGATCAAAAGTTAATAACCACCAAATTATTTATATAATAATATTAATATAAATATAATCATGATAATATATATCAAATGGCAGTACACAATACACCACTTTCAATAATTTAGTGGCGAACAATGGAAATCTCACGGAATTGAAAGTGAGATAAGAAAATCCCTTACTTTGTACTTTTTCCTTGGTCGACGGTAGGTTTAACTCCTGTATAATGGTGAAATATTTGTTATTGAATTATACAAGAATAATTTACTTTAATATGATATCATATATGATCTTTTAACATTGATTTGTTAATAATATCTTAGAATTATCGTCATTTCGGGTGTTAACGAGTTCATTTTACTTTATATTCTTTGTTATGTGAGCCATATTTGTTATTAATGGGATGTATATTATTCATATCCAGAATGATATCAAGTTCTTAGATAATATTTTTAAATCATCAAATTATAATTATACTTGAATGGATATGATGGAGAATGAATCTCATCACGTTCGTGGAGACGGTAGTCCGTACATACGCACGAGCGACAATATCATTCTTTTGATATTAAAATAATATATAATTGGATGTTATATCATATATACAGAATCATTATCATTTTATATTTATTATTTACATGAGTTACATATCATTATTATACCCATCCAAATAATAATATATTGAATAACAATTACACCACGACGTGGAGATGGTAAGCCGTACGTACGCACGTATGGTGACATGTTATTCAAAGGATGGATAGAATACTGAATATTGTTGTACCATATTTATAATAACATCACAGTATATATATTATACTTGAGTTATTATTTTATAATGGTAATAACAAATAAAGAGGAAGTGGAAGAAGAAAGGAACTTGAAAAGGGGTGGTGAAAACATTACCTCTTCTTCGGGTTCTTCCTTTTGATTTGATCAAAAGGGCTCCTTAGGTTGGCTTTCTGATCAAACTAAGGCCTCCAGGTTGTAGTGAGAGAAGTTGAGATAGTATTTGGGCAGGGTTTGGCCGAACCAAAGGGCTTTTAAGGTGTGATGAAATGAGAAGGAGGAGTGCCCTTTTATAAAAGGGGTGAGGGGCACCTTTGGAAAAGTTAGAAATATTAATTTATAATAAATTCATATTCGGTTTATAATGGCTCCAATGTTTATTATTTAAATGTTAAGGTGGGTATGGGTCAAAAACAACTTAACCAATAGAAGTTAGACAGGTTTGGGTCATTATATTAACCTTATCTTTAAGTATTAACTCTTAGTTAATTAGTTTCACTTTTACAATGTCTCTTTGTATTTTTATATTATATGGTTAATAAACTTACTATATACATACAAGCGACCCCCAAGTGGTCCAGTAATGATGAGACTATCATAATATAAGTCTCTTGGATGAACCTTAGATTTTTATGAATTTAATATCAATTAATAATATAATATTTGTTTTAAGAAATCTTTTATGTCAATTTTGACATTATTCAATAGTTTATTTTTGTGAAACTCATAACACATTGATTACTTCGATCAAAGTCAATTAAATCAATCCTAATATATCATATTATCCTAGAAATTTATTTTAATTCATTAAAAGATTCATATTGTATTTATTTGGGTATTTATAATATCAATTATTTTAATTTTTCACTATTAAAGTAATTAATTCATCATCATTGTGTCATAAATAAATTAAATTATTTAATGTCTAAAAATTATAAATAAAATATAATTATGTATGAAGTCTTTTTATCTTTCTAATTAATATTTATAATCTAAAATCCAACATATATAACCCTATGTAACAATTGTTTTGTTAAAAGATATATGCTTGTGTCATTTTTGTATTTATTTTAACTTAATTAAAATAAAGTGTCATTATCACTTACAAGTGGATCCATGGGGTCCCAAAATCGACCCAAAGATGCCCATGGTCGACCAGGTATCAACCAATAGGGTTAAGACACGTTTTAGGGTAATTTAGTATTATTATAATATTATTTTCTTAACCCTTGTTTACCGGATTTATCCTTTAACCATGGTAAATAAAATATTTACCGAAGTAATTATCCAAAATGTTTAAAAATAAAAGTTAACTATTTACAAAATTTGAACATCCTGATTCCAAATATGGAATCCATTTTTCCAAATTCAAAACACAGAAGTGGCAGAAATTAATTTAAAATTAATTCCTGTTGTTAAAACAAAAAACGTGTTTTTTAGAGATAATAACTATCAAAAGATTGTCACTTGTTTATGTCTGGTTTAAATGTGAAATTATGTTCAATGACCCACATTGTATTACATGGTAAAAATTTATTCTAAATATACTTTAAAACCACTCAAATTCATAATTTATCACTATTAATTATTTTGATTAAAAAAGTTGTTTTTAATTAAAATTTAGTAATTTTCACTATTCATCAAAATATGAAAGTTATCCGAAAAGTACCAAAATTTCACCCTAGGCTAATTTCGATATTCTTAATCCAAAAATGAAGTCCATTTTTAGATATAGAATTTATAAAATTTCAAAAATTAGGTATTACTATTCATAACGGCTAGTTTGATTGGTTATGGTGTGTTAAAATCTCGAAGTTGCGTACAATGCATGCCATTGCATTATTTGAAAGGAAACATACCGTGGAAGATTGGGGTGTTACATTCTCCCCTCCTTCAATAAATTGCATCCTCACAATTTTTAAAATTATGTTTGGGAATATAATGGAAAGTCCCACATCGGAAAAAGAGTCAATAAAACTATCACTTTAAAAGAAAGAAAGAGAGGTATAAGGGTCATCCAAGAGAACCCATACTCAGATTCCATGTAGGAAAACATGGATATGAATGATAAACTAAGTGTCAAGTTCTGATGGACAGGGATAGAAATCATGATCAGGAGAAAGTTAACAATAAGAAAACCACAAACTTCTGTTGGGACAAACGACCATTATTCTCCTAGTAGGAAAGTAAACGGACAACATTTTTTTTTGTTTTAAGTTACATTACATAAGGACGAGGAATTCATTTTTGATATTGACTAAGAACATTAAGAGATATACTTACTTTTTATGTAGAGTTTCATTCTTTAATAAATTTCCACCACTAACTCAATTTTTTTTAAATGATGAGTATTCAAGAAGACTTGGTCACACTGGAAGAGCTAGAATAAACTTCTATAGAATCACATGATCCATGCAGGATAAACTATATATTTACATTGTCTTTGAAGATTAATAAAAACCAAAATGGTTAGTGAATGATCTAATGATCCCCCAAAAGGATATTCCTTGAGATAAATATGCACTAATCTTAATTTCTAAAATTAAACCAACAATACCCCAAAGTTAAATAAATACCATTCAATAATCAATTGTCCTTAAAATCCTTCAATATAATCCAGACTAATATTGAAACCCAAAACATAGAAAAATTTGATTATGTAGTCTCCCATGTTAAATTGTATCTCCAAATGACATCAAATACTCTTAAAGTCCCATACTTAAAAGTAATTAACATCATCACATATTCTATGTTATAGGTTAATCATTTCCATAAATAACCCAAATCACTATAAATCCAAAATAAAAACGTAGATAAAAATCTACCATTACTCTACAAATGAAACCCCATTGTATTCTATTTTCCTTGGGCATATAGTGTTCCCAAAAAAGCGAACATCTTCCAAAATAACATCTATCACTTAATCACCAAATCATTTTCCTATACCAAGGGTATTCATTTGATAAGACATAAGAACCCAAATCAACTTATTATTGATCAATAAAATCATTTAACTAAAAAAATAGTCACACTAACCAGTGACTTCACGTAGTCCAGTGGTAGGCGATAAATCCCAATCGCACTTTGGTTGTGGGTTCGATTCCCACAGCTTTGTCCGACGCGACGAGTTGTCACACGATCTATGTGTTGTCCTTTTTCAAAAACTATATTTTATAATATTACCAAAATGAGATAAATTCCTCAAAATAACATAATTTAACCACAAATGTTATATCATACCTTGAATTTTCATCCCAAATTATAATAACATATAATTTTCTCAAACCCCAATGATCATATAAAACCAAATGGTTATTTATACCTATATCCACAAGAGAAGAGACAATTCTTCCTCAAATATCATTCTCACATGGCAAACTGCGAGGTTACAAATACAACAGAAAATTATTCCAAAGTAAACCCATCAACAAGGAGTGCTAATACTTTTTAAATTTTTCTCCAACCATTTATTTCCGCATAGCTTCTTCTTTGACCAAGAAAATATCCTATAGAATTGGATATTCACTCGGGTAATGGCCAGGTCCCCTAAATTTACGGAAAATGACTGTAAATGGACTCTTGGGACCATTTTTATCTTCTTCCATAGTACTCTTCATTTTTCTTCAGAAATTCTTCACTTTATGTCCTTCCTTCCCGCACGTAAAACATTTCGTTGTCCCATTGAGACACTTTCCTGGGTGTCTCCTTCCACATTTCCTGCATGATGAAAATTGAGGGTTCTTTTCTCCATGGTCTCCATTGCTGTAGCTCTTATCATTTATCACCTTTCTCTTTCTTGTTGAGTCTGGGAGTTAGTTAATATATATGTTGTTGATCATATTTTTGAAAAACTGATTTGGCATAAGGACGATATATTTTATGCCTATCAACATTCCATTTTTTTGCTCATTGCCACCATCGTTCCCACCTTGTACATCATTCTCAAAGTCACTATGACTTCCTTGGAATCCAGCCATTGACTAAAACCAGAAAGAATTGTGTGAGTAACAGTAGTTGTAAAATCATTTAGAGATTAAAATGTCACCATATTCTCAATTTGAAACATATTAGGATTAACCAAGGTCATTTACTCTCATCCTATATATATATTACTTAAATCGGTTTGTAAAGAAAATGTAAATTATCCTAAGCATATCCCCCAGAAGTGTCGTAACCAAGAGTGCAGTAAGGCCCGTTGTCGTGCACCAGTTCCCGTTCGAGTCTAGATCAAAGCAGTGTTTTCGGGTTTTACCCCTAGGTACATTTGTGCCAGAGCCGCCTCTACCTGCTCGTATCCAGACAGGGATGTATTGCTTGGAAAACTCACAAAATCTCTACAATACCAAAATTCTAGGATGTTCTTTTATACTAATCCTCAAAGTTCATCTTAGGTCTACGTGCTCTAATCAGAGTTTATCTAAATCTAGCTTCCAAGGTTTATACTAAACTTCCTCTGATACCAACTGTAATGCCCCGACCCCAGTTACCTAGAGTCGGTGCATTATTACATAACATTGGCATGATCACGAGAAAGATCAAGTCTCGAAAGACCGATTAGTTTAGTAGCCTTGGAATAACTAGATACATCCATAAATTTTTACATTACATCATAAAAAAACATATTGTCTTCATATCCCCTCATACTATCCCTGCAGGTCATTCATAAATTACTTCTTCATAATCCTGGGAAAAATAAAACATTGAAAGGGGTGAGCTCAAATGCTCAGTAAGGATAACATTATAGCAGAAGCATTCATAGATAAGCATAAACACTTAAGGCAGTTTATAACTAATACAAAAGCCTTTTAAACTTGAAATTCAGCATAAAATGGAAAAGAAAAAATAAAATAATGCCATTTACTTACTCACATGGATATTCTACTAGTCGAACAATCCCATGCAATATCAATAACCACTTTCATAATTATGGAATGCATAATTCCAGACTATCATAACCACATAGCCAAGGCCTCGTGCCAAGAATACAAATAAGATTTTTCCAAGGCCTTGTGCCAAGACACTAGTTTGTCTCATGAGACCTACCGATGCATCTAGGATCTATAGTGGGCTCCACCCGTCACTTATTAAGTCCAATGCATTCCTCATATGAACAGGTTTAAACATAACATAAACATTCGTATTAAAACTAGCATACGAAATGTCAATACTTTTACCACAAACCATGAATGGTATAAAAATAGCACATCCACAGTCAAACATACTAATTCGATATGATATGGAAGATTGTATTGTATCACATTAACCTCAATCAAGAATAATGAAGGATGTTGACATAAATGAAAATAATCATCAAGACTATTTGAGAGAAATATCCCCCTTTTCTTGAAAACATTTAAAAGTCACACTATTTGTCAAGAAGCCATTTAAAATAGATTTTTGAATCAAAGTGTCCCATACCACTTTGAAACTTTTAAAAGGAGTTTTAATTTTAAAACTTTAATGTCCATATAAATAAATCCTTTAAACCATTTTTAAAACATGGACATTAATGAACAATATTTAGAAGAATAAATCTTTAAAACATTTAAAAATCGTATTTTAGTTAGAGATTCTAACCAAAATAGAGACACTTGAATACAAATAATTGAGGAAATCAAAACTTTGTAATATCATGAGAATAAAGGGATTCATTATATACTATGTCAAAGTACATTATATACACCACATAAAAGTGATTTGGTGTATATCAACAAAGAAGTCTCAATGGAATGTAAATTGAGATGAAATCTCTCATAAAGGATGTATCCTTAGGTTAAGGATAAATCAACGACATAATTATGTGTGAAAAATATAAATACACTAAATATGATTGGATATTCAGTGTAAAACAATCAAAGGATATTCACACATATTCTTGTAAAAACAACACCAATGAATTGGATGTTTAACTTAACAAATGGAGAATGAGTTAAAATTACTCTTATCAAATTCATATCAATGACTTGAGAATTATCGATGGAGTGATTATGTGTATCAAAAGTATATCCATAGGAAGGGGAGTGGAAATTATTACATAATCAAATTAATAGTGATTCAATACATAATCTTGGGGTAATATAATCAATGAAATATGCGTAAAGCCAAATGAGTGGAAATTGAAATATCAAATTCCCTTATCGATTAGGTAACTTACGTAACATACACCCATGAAATAAGGATCATACCATGATGATGTAAATACCCATAAATTAAAGTATATTACACAATGAATAAAATCATGGGCAGTACACATACACCACATGCAATAATTAAGTGGTGAACAATGGAATTCTCACGAAATTAAGAGTGAGTTAAGAAACCCCTTACCACGTTGTAATCAACTGAGTTGTATGATCAAAAGTTAATAACCACCAAATTATTTACAGAATAACATGAATATAAAGATAATCATGATAATATATATCAAATGGAAGTACACAATACACCGCTTTCAATAATTTAGTGGCGAACAATGGAAATCTCACGGAATTGAAAGTGAGATAAGAAAATCCCTTACTTTGTACTTTTTCCTCGGTCGACGGTAGGTTTACCTCCTGTATAATGGTGAAATATTTGTTATTGAATTATGAAAGAATCATTTACTTTAATATGATATCATATATGATCTTTTAACATTGATTTGTTAATAATATCTTAGAATTATCGTCATTTCGGGTGTTAACGGGTTCATTTTACTTTATATTCTTTGTTATGTGAGCCATATTCGTTGTTAATGGGATGTATATTATTCATATCCAGAATGATATCAAGTTCTTAGATACTATTTTTAAATCATAAAATTATAATTATACTTGAATGGATATGATGGAGAATGAATCTCATCGCGTTCGTGGAGACGGTAGTCCGTACATACGCACGAGCGACAATATCATTCTTTTGATATTAAAATAATATATAATTGGATGTTATATAATATATAAAGAATCATTATCATGTTATATTTATTATTTACATGAGTTACATATCATTATTATACCCATCCAAATAATAATATATTGAATAACAATTACACCACGACGTGGAGACGGTAAGCCGTACGTACGCACGTATGGTGACATGTTATTAAAAGGATGGATAGAATACTGAATATGGTTGTACCACATTTATAATAACATCACAGTATATATATGATACTGGAGTTATTATTTTATAATGGTAATAACAAATAAAGAGGAAGTGGAAGAAGAAAGGAACTTGAAAAGGGGTGGTGAAAACATTACCTCTTCTTCGGGTTCTTCCTTTTGATTTGATCAAAAGGGCTCCTTAGGTTGGCTTTCTGATCAAAATAAGGCCTCTAGGTTGTAGTGATAGAAGTTGAGATAGTATTTGGGTAGGGGTTGGCCAAACCAAAGGGCTTTGAAGGTGTGAAGAAATGAGAAGGAGGAGTGCCCTTTTATAAAAGGGGTGAGGGTCACCTTTGGAAAAGCTAGAAATATTAATTTATAATAAATTAATATTCGGTTTATAATGGATCCAAAGTTTATTATTTAAATTTTAAGGTGGGTATGGGTCTAAAACAACTTAACCAATAGAATTTAGACAGGTTTGGGTCATTATATTAACCTTATCTTTAAGTATTAACTCTTAGTTAATTAGTTTCACTTTTACAATGTCTCTTTGTATTTTTATATTATATGGTTAATAAACTTACTATATACAACAAAGAGACCCCCAAGTGGTCCATTAATGATTAAACTATAATAATATAAGTCTCTTGGCCGAACCTTAGATTTTTAGGAATTTAATATCAATTAATAATATAATATTTGTTTTAAGAACTCTTTTATGTCAATTTTGAAATTATTCAATAGTTGATTTTTTTGAAACTAATAACACATTGATTACTTCGAAAAAAGTCAATTAAATCAATCCTAATATATCATATTATCCTAGAAAATTATTTTAATTCATTAAATGTTTCATATTATATTTATTTGGGTATTTATAATATCAATTATTTTAATTTATCACTATTAAAGTAATTAATTCATCATCATTGTGTCATAAATAAATTAAATTATTTAATGTCTAAAAATTATAAATAAAATATAATTATTTAGGAAATCTTTTTATCTTTCTAATTAATATTTATAATCTAAAATCCAACATATATAACCCTATGTAACAATTGTTTTGTTAAAAGATATATGCTTGTGTCATTTTTGTATTTATTTTAACTTAATTAAAATAAAGTGTCATTATTACTTACAAGTGGATCCATGGGGTCCCAAAATCGACCCAAAGATGACCATGGTCGACCATGTATCAACCAATAGGGTTAAGACACGTTTTAGGGTAATTTAGTATTATTATAATATTATTTTCTTAACCTTTGTTTACCGGATTTACCCTTTAACCATGGTAAATAAAATATTTACCGAAGTAATTATCCAAAATGTTTAAAAATAAAAGTTACCTATTTACAAAATTTGAACATCCTGATTCCAAATATAAAATCCATTTTTCCAAATTCAAAACACAGAAGTGGCAGAAATTAATTTAAAATTAATTCCCGTTGTTAAAACAAAAAGCGTGTTTTTTAGAGATAATAACTATCAAAAGATTGTCACTTGTTTATGTCTGGTTTAAATGTGAAATTATGTTCAATGACCCACATTGTATTACATGGTAAAAATATATTCTAAATATACTTTAAAACCACTCAAATTCATAATTTATCACTATTAATTATTTTGATTAAAAAAGTTGTTTTTAATTAAAATTTAGTAATTTTCACTATTCATCAAAATATGAAAGTTATCCGAAAAGTACCAAAATTTAACCCTAGGCTAATTTTGATATTCCTAATCCAAAAATGAAGTCCATTTTGAGAGATAGAATTTATAAAATTTCAAAAAGTAGGTATTACTATTCATAACGGCTAGTTTGATTGGTTATGGTGTGTTAAAATCTCGAAGTTGCGTACAATGCACGCCATTGCATTATTTGAAAGGAAACATACCGTGGAAGCTTGGGGTGTTACAAGAGTGGCTCCAGTGGCCCGCAGACTTCACCGGCGGCGCGGGTCGCCATCGCGGCGGCGCCGGCGGCTGGCACCGACCGGCCGCCCGGAGGCGGCGGCGTCCCTGCGCGCCGCCAGGAGGGACCGCCGCGACTGAAGCCGCGGCGGCAGGAAACTGGGATCCCACAGCCGCGTGGGAGCTGGGGGACATGCGGCGCCCAACACCGTGTCCGCTGGCAAAGGAGCGGCACCCACGTGGGGGCCGCGGTTCCAATCAATGGGGGCAGCCCCCCCCCCCCCCATCCACTCGGCTCGGCCAGCACTGAGCTGGCCATGTGGGGTGCGCCCGCGCCAGGACAACTGGCCGCCCAGGCCGGACCGGCCACACCGGGCTGGGCCGCGCCGGCCGGGCTGGGCCGACCTAGGGGGTCTCAGGCCGGGTCGGTCCGGGCCCAAAACCCCCTAAAACCGAATAGGTTCGTTCTTTTTCCCATATCTTGGGATACAGACCTCCAATCGACACACCGTCAGTTGAGATGTGATCCTTGGATCGAGACGGTCGTTTCAGTATATTACACTCAAGGTTTCGGAGAACTTTGGGTATGGCTGGGTTGGTTCGAGCACGAAACCAACCAGGCCCTCGGAGCAGAAACACTTATAACTTGAGCTCCGGACGTCCGATTGACGTGCCGTCAACTTTGTTGGATTCCTCTTAGTGAGACGGAACTTTTTTATTACTCCGATCGAGGTTTGGACGTAGTTGGAGTGCGGTCGGGTTGGTTTTGACTTAAAAACCAACCGGGCCCCTGGAACGAAAAAGCCAATAACTCTCAGACTGGGCGTCTGATTGACACGTCGTCTATCACGTTGAGTTCCTCTTGTCGAGACGGAACTTTGAGATACATCAACTTCGGAATACGTGTCAGTTGATGTATCGACCCCCCTTTTGGCTCATGGAGCGGACCCTCCCGGAAATGAGCATGCTGTGTGCGGGGACCCTAGAGCTGGCTGCGACTTCAATGACTGCACTGAAATCCTCCATGGGTTCGGCATCGATGAAGACCGTACTGAAATCCTCTGTGGGTTCGACGGTGACGAAGACTACACTGAAATCCTTCGTGGGTTTGGCAGCGATGAAGACCGTACTGAAATCCTCCGTGGGTTCGACGGTGATGAAGACTGCACTGAAATCCTCCATGGGTTTGGCAGCGATGAAGACCGTACTGAAATCTTCCGTGGGTTCGACGACGATGACTACTGTTCTTGTATCCTACGTGGGTCTGACAGTGTTTGACTCTGTTCTTGCTATCCTACGTGGGTCTGACAGAGTAGCTGGTTTTTATCCTATGTGGGTCCAACAGCTTAGCTGGTTTAGTATCCTACATGGGTCCCAGCTTAGATGAATCAGTGGCTATATCTGATCATCTCTATCACCTCACGAAGAAGTATATCCTATGTGAGTTGAGTCTTGACTTTCAATAAATATCTTCGATATGATTGAATTGCTTTCCTATATGGACTGGGTTTTGTTATCCTGTGTGGATTGGGTTGTACTCCTATGTGGACGTGATCGAACTTGGGCTCAGATGTTGGAGCCTAATGGGAATTGATGACTTAGGTATATGTATGGGAATATACCTAAGTAGTGTTGGTTGTTACTTCGTGATTTTATCTTTCCTTTGTGGATTATCCCTTGTGGATTTTGGGAGACCTTCAGGGGTCACGGGGTCCCTACTGAGTAGTGTATACTCACCCCTGCACGAGCTATGCCCGCACTACGTTGTGTTGGATGCATACGACGGACAACGCTGATCGTGGTTGAGGCTTGTGGAGCAAGTCGGTACCTGGAGGTGGACCACTGGGCGAGACTTACACGGAGCAGATGGCTGGAACCGAGGAACCGAGGAGGCTATTTGTACCCACCCTTCAGGTGGGACTTCCAGTGGACAGCTCGACGTTGCTGCTTTACTTTCAGTTGCTGTACTTTCTTTCCAGTTGTACTTTACTTTCAGTTTGGGTTTGTATTCTGGCCCACTTACTTTTCCACACTACTATTGTACCCAGTTTTACTTAGTGTTTACTTCTGCTTGCTTACTCTGTGGTGTTTGTTTACTTTATAATGGCAATGCCTTCCCCTTTTTTTCGGGATTTACGCCTTGATGCTAGTTGCCAGCCCCTGGCCTATGGGTGGCGGGCTTGGGGTAGTCACGACACGGGTCCCGAGGACGGGTTGTGACACCCACACTGGTTACCAAATACAACACTACTATTGCTAACAATATGGATGAAATTCCCCTCATGATAATCCTCAAAACCATGCTTCCTACCTAAACACTAAACCACTAAGTCGAGAGGCTAAATTGCTATACTCTGTGCCCCCATCTTCCCTCAGGTTCCACTCTGTAATAAGTTCATGATTCAATATATCAATAATAGTCATAAAATTGAAAATATTTACCTGAGATCAAACATCATGTTTGGGACCTTCCTTGAAGTATCTTTCCCTTTACATCTCATCAACAAAGTATATGGGCACAAAATGCTACAGTTTTTTTAAAGCATGCTGAATACTACATAACCTTCATAACGACCTACTCGAGGCACATAAAATAATTGGCCCGATCACGTCTCAGATTATCAAGAGAAAAGTATTCATAGAATCTAGTTTTTAAATCACCCCAAACCATATCTTGAATCTTGTTAGCTGATTCAAAACTATCCCACCAGTGCTTTGCTACTCCCCTAAGCATATAAGTTGCCAACTTAACTCTCCTATTAGAAGGTGTCTCTAGATGATAAAAAATTGACAACGTATTCTCAATCCACAACTCAACATCTTTTGGACTTTCATACCCCAAGAACATGGGAGGATTCTTATACTAGAACACCCACATCACCTCAGCCACAGATAAGCCAGACTGCAGTGCTCCTTGAAAAGTTTTCATATAACACATAAAAACCTCACAGAACTGTGCCTAAAAATCTATGACTGGTAAAACCATTGGTTCCTTAGTTGGAAATACAATTGGATCTACTGGTATCCCATGAACCACCACCTTCCGAGCATGGTCATTACCACCCTCCTTTCGTACAACTGGAGGTTATCGTGGTGGAATGTCTCTACAATTCCAAACACACACCTCAAAAATAATCAATAACCAAATTTCACAATGTAAAAGTAGGATAGGTCAAAACCCTCCTAAAAAAAGAAAACCCCTCTACATTATCCTAAAACTAGGACTTGGTAAGAAGAAATAGTCACTAACATCACTAGAGACACTAAATACTACCCACTCTAAAGCTGGGTCTAGGTCAAGTTCTCAGTTTTCAAATTATTCAATTTCATTTGAATTTACATTTATATCACAATTCTTTTTAAATGGTTGAACCAAATAGTTCTCCACTTTTTATCCATAAGGTCCCATACAAATCATGAACCAAAATATGGAATCCACTTAATCTACACTATAATGCATTCTAGTCCATGTGACCAATGGTCCATGACTCAACATGACATAGTTGATTGCTTAGGGTGTATGCTGTAGCCTAATTAGGAAAACACTATTTAGGTTATGAAAGGCACTCTAAGTACCGACCATGTTTCTCAATCTCCTAAAAAAATCATTTATTAATAGATGGTATTTCACATAATGCATATATCAAAAAGTCATGTAGTCCAATAATGCATCCTATATGGCATGGAATAATGCATGACATGTGAATCCTATAAAAGTACCAAAAAATGATGCATGATATGAATACACTCACATCAATGGGAAACAATTAAATCCATAATCAAAAGGAACATTAAACAAAAAGTGCATCACCTAATGGTGGAATCAAATAAACTATAATAAGAAAAATTCAGAAAACAACAATTTCATTCCAGAAAATTTCAATTTTTCCTCTATGTGGTTAGATACTCACAAGAACAACTCACTACCAAATTCAAATTCTTCCTAATACCTATCTATTTTCTCAAAATAGTAATAAAACAAGAAAAATTACCCTATAATACCACTTTTTAATGTTTCAACCCAGATTCCACGGAGCGGTTCCCCAAGCCGATTGGTCACAAGGCCTCAAACACATCTCCCCAAATGCCAGAGGCTACAAACTAGTATAAAGGGACTAGGATGTTTTAGTGGGGAGACTATTCCCTCATGTTAGAGTGTAGCACAATAGTAGTAAACATAGTAGTAAATAGTGGAAGCAGTAAATCATCCAGATATAAGAAAAACATCCAAGATAGGAATATATAAACAATTCCATAAGTAATATTACATACAAAATGATATGTCATGTCATGTATCTAAAAAGAACCAAAAAAAGGTATACAAGAATCAATACAATATAAGTATCAAAATTCCAAGAAGACTAACAAGAACTATCCAATCTAGCATTATGAGATTTAGCTCGGTTCTATACTCCCCTGCTCCTAACCATAACACAAAGTCAAGCATCGAACAATGGGCATTTTCACTAGTCTCAACCTACATCCATGAAGTCTATTTGGGAACCCAATAACAACGTGAATAGGGTGTGACCTAACACTCAGTAGGACACCACCAAGGATGCCTTTAAAAAATCCAATCCATGTGATATAACCAAACATAGTGTGAAATATATCATAAGTAGAAACACTAAAAGTAAAGTTAGACAAGTCCAGTGGTCCTATATAGCCTACCAAGGCTCCCTACAAACAATATTCAGGATCCCAAAATAAGGTTAGTGCTAAAATAAATAAACAAGTATAAAACTATCCATGCTACCCATTGGAGTCAAATACCCATACCTGGACTATTTGTGAAACATACCAAAATATCCGCAGTAGCCTCTCCATCTATAAAAGTGTATAATATCTTTCATGACCATTCCATATAAACAAGTCACATTCACCATGTTCACATCATATAATCAAAAGTGTCAGACCACAAAGGGTTGGATCCAGGTATAGATGACCAAGGTTTCCCCATCGAGTCCTAGGAGCATCTTGATGGAAACTCGGTAAAGACTTGTTTGGGGTCCAAAGAGCATGTAAATAGACCATGTACAATGTGAGATAAATAAATCTATATACAAGGGGTATCAAGGTCTAATTAATCTTATATAATCAATAACTAAGGATAAAATAGGTCCAAGGCATCCACTACTGCAATCAAGATCCATTAGAGAAACATCCATGACATCTAATGCAATCAATATCCAAGGCATACCAACCAATGAATCCACTACCATTATTCATTCATCATGTCATTTCATTCATTATTCATAAGAATTTACATTTCATGACTTTACCCACTAAGTTCTATAATTTCTCTAAAATCCATTTAAACAATTAAATCAATCATCATCATGTGATCACATGGAAAAAATGTAAAAATTTCTCCTAATCATTCAATTCAATTCAATTTAATTAATAACGGGTTTCCTCTAACTAGTCAAGTGCACACACACCCAATGGATTGTATAATAAAAGTGAAAATGAAAAGGCACACCCTATGGGTGGCCTAGGTATGGGGAATCAACCTCTAATAATATCTATGGAACTAGTGGTCATCCCTAAAAGGTTCCAATTCATCCATTTAAAATATTAAATTAATTTCTAGGGCATCACCAAAAATTTCAATGTGCAACACAAGGACAATAAAACTTATAAAACAGGAAACCATATGGAAAAAATTTTAAACTACCTACTTTAGGTCCATATTAGAGCACTCATCCAACATCGAGCTCTAATTCAGTCCTAAACAAGAGAAAAATGAAGAACAAATTAAAAGGCTGAAAATAGGGAATATTATCTTTCACCTAAATAGCTATGTCGATACAAAATAAAATGAATAATAACACAAGAGGATTGAAGAACTTACTGGCATGAATATAATGAGATTGAAAGTGTTCAATTCTAAGTTCAGATGGAGAATTGATAGTAAATCAAATCAAATGGATTCAAAGAGGAACTCCCAAGGCCATAATTCTATCCAATAGAGGAAAACGAAAATGGGTTTCAAAATATAAACCCATTAAGGGTGAAAAGGTAATTTCCCCAAGAATTAATGGGCCACATGGTTGGCCAAACCATGCACCAACTATCTACTATTCAATACTTTAAGGGGAACCTTGCATGGTTAGTGCACATTATTTGGAATACCATGCACAAATTGTGTCTTATCCACTATTAAAAACTGAAGATCCCCTCTCATGGGTGTGTGACCCCTTCCACACAATTTCATTAAACAGTGCATATCTTGATAGAGGCATGGACCACCTCTCATGGTTAGAGTTAATTGTGTGTCCTGCACCACACAGTTTCTTCTAACCATATATCCTACCTTATTTTTCAAAAATACAGGGCTCTAAGATCTGAACCAGCCCCAAACACCCATAACAAACCCATGATCACATTGGGTACTCACATTTTTCGATAAAAAAGAATTTAAACTGATAAATAGAAAATATCCATACCTAAAGAAAACTCAGGATCTTACACCTGTACATAGTTTATAATCATGATTCTTGGACTTGGAATCATAGTTTAAGGTCATAAAGTTCAGAAAAATTGCAAATAGTTTAAGGTCATATTTCTTGGACACTGACTCTTAGTTTAAGGTCATAGAATTTGGACCATAGGGATGCTATTAGTTTACGGTATTAAAGTTTAGACCAATTGCACAGTTTAACATCATGTTATTGGGATGTTGTTATATCCTTACATGAAGTACTAATTGAGAAACTTGGCATTGGTGGAAGGTGTGATATGATCTCCATCCATGGTGACCAAAGTTTATTATCCATTGGAATATAGCTTATGAATGATGTAAAGTACATCACACTTGGGATCCAACTCCAGTGGATTATTTTTTGGTATCATCATCATTCTAAGATCCAATACTATACCACATTGGAGGAAGTAGAAGAGGTGAAACATCTTGTTGAATGCTCTCTCTATCCTATTATGGCACCTCTTTAAATTATGCAGGACTTGTAGCCGGTTCTCTTTGAGGGATTATAACTCATCTAGTTGTAACTATTCCATTCTATCTAGAATCTTATGGTCATAGATAGCTATTCAGAGTGATGGAAACTGTGCCTCGATGGGTGAGACTACCTATGCTCTATACACCAGGGAGTACAAGGTCACCTGAGTAGAATTATGATCCATTGTCTAATAGTCCCATAGGGTGTTGAGGACCTTGTTTAGCCAAATTTTCTTATTCTTTCCCACCATCTTCTATAATATTTTAGAGTGGTTCTTGTTAAATTTATCAATCCATCAATTTTACTATACATGGTAGTGATAAGTATGGTTGGACCGAATACTATACTTGGCATACAATTTATTCCTCAAAATAACCTAGAAGTTGGTTCCATTGTTAGTGAGAATATTGTGAAGAACTCCAAATAGATAAATGATTTTGGGGCTCAGAAACTTGATCACAGATCATGCTTTTACTTCCTTAAGGGTAATATCTTTAACCCACTTGGAGAATAAATATTTTGCGATTCGAATAAACCTAAAATGGAGAGATATCACTGGTGGGTATGTTCCCATGATGTCAATTCCCCATATTACAAATGGAAAAAAATAATTAGTGGTGTGGAGAAGCTCTAATGGTTGATGAACAAAGTTGGAATGGATCTATCACACATGAAACCTCTTGGAAAACTCGATTCAGTTGAAGACCATGATAGGATAGAAGTATCCCAACCCCTGAATTTGGTGGCAGAGCTTCAATCCCACCTGATGGGAACCACATGACCTGGCATGAAACTTTTGCATAACCTATGGTATATCGTCTCCTTAGATGAAATGTAGGAGGATTCCATCCAACCCACCTCTATTGAGAGTATTCTTAAGGTTAGGCGTGCTCTGGAGGGTAAAATACACTGCATGACAACAAATTCACTCATGCCCAGCTCTGTCTGGTGGGAGAATTCCACACTAGAGATACTTGATGAAAGGAGTTATGTAAGTGGGTGTTTTATCTACTATGGTTGGATTTGAGGGTCCTAGTACAAAAACACTGATATCCAGTTGATTTACCCATTGGATTTCACCATCATATGAAATGGTGGGGGTAATGAACCTCTGATGCACCACATGAATGATTAGATCATCCTGGTTAGGTTCTATGATAGATGTGACTAGGATCGATAGTGAATCATCTTGAACATTCTATGACCAGAGAACATGAATCATCTATGGATGTGAAGGAAACATGGGAATCAGTTGACAAGTGCACTCTAGTAGTGGCATGAGCTCTTGCTTCCTAATGATGTAGTCACTATTGATCTGTTTGATGAATAACCTAGAGTCTCCCTTCACATGTAGTTAGGGAAATCAATCTTAAGGTCCAAGTTGAGACCAATAATGAGAGACTGATACTCTAAATTATTTCTAGTGCAACCATCTGACTACAGGAATGCATATGGAAGGAAAAATTATGCTGGGGTGATGAAGATGATCCCCAAGACTACTCTATTGATCTTGGGGTCATTGATACTTATACCAGTCAAGCTTCAAGAGGAACCATCAAAATGAATATACCAATATGGAATAGTTTAATCCAATAAGAGGATATACTTATATAGGAAATCAACATCCAGGGGTCAGATGCAAATCTAGGAAATATGTCAGTGCCTAGCCTTTGAAAAAAATCTGTGGTATAAACCTAACTTTCAACTTATATATGATCACTACCCATTACTCCAATCATCATATAAGTATGGGGAAATTGAGAACATACTTTAGCATGTCCACTCAGAACACCAAATATATCTCATAATGATGTAGATAATGTCGCAACTTCTGTGTTTTGAAAACCAGTGTGAGGCAACTCTTTTTGATTGGGGAGTATCTGGTAAATGTATTGAGGAGCATAAAACTGAGAAATAATAAACTACTTTTTTTGATCTTATTATTTTTCTATCCATTAAGGGCCTCAAGGGACCTCTCTAGGGTGGTCACATAGTGGACCAGAGGCTTCCTGGAGACCGCCAACATCAAAACCTGAGGTTTTAATAGATACTACTTGATATCATAAAACATAGTATAAAACTCTTCATCCCACTAGTAGATGGTTCCTTTCTTTATGAGTCTCAAAAAGGGATTACACTTACTATCCATATTTGTGATAAATTAGCTTATGTAGGCTAATTGGACTTTGAGGCCTCGTAACTCTCGAAAGTTTCTTAGGGGAGGCATTTAGATAATGGAATCGATCTTTTATTATTAAATCTCAATGTATCAGTATCTTATGATGAATCTAAGTAATTTCCTAGAGGTATCCCTAAATACACACTTTAAGGGGTTCATTTTCAAGTGCTAGGATCAGAGGACGCCGATCACTTTCTCATGGTCCTTGATATGGTCCTGACACTGGAGATATTTGACCTCCAAGTCATACTTGTATAATTCCACAAAAGTCTCAATAATTGTTTGGAAGATGTGGTGTATGGACCGATGGTAAGTTTCACTAGCATTTTTTAGGCCAACGGGAATCACTTGATAGCCAAAATTCCCTTGGGGCCCCCTAAAGGTGGTGGAATACTCATCCTCAGGGGCCATCAGGATCTAATTGTACTTAGGGTATCCATCCATTAAAGAGAGGGCCTAAAACTCATATATAATGTTAATCAATAGTTCTGTCACAGGAAGGGGAAAATCAACCTTTATAAAGTGGTGGTTGAGGTTCCCTAAGTTGATAAAAACTCTGATATGACCATTATTCTTCCCAATCAAGATGATGTTGGCCAACCATTTGGGGTATTAGAACTCCTTGATGAATTTTTATTTGATAATATTATCAAAATTGACCTTGAACATGGCACTGTGGGAGGGGTGAATCTTTCTGGGAGGCTTCTTAAACCCACAGTGACAAACTAGGAGGCCAAAATAGTGAATGACGATCTGAGAGTTCAGTCCTAGCATCTCATCATAGCTCTAGGTGAAGGCATCATGATTCCATTTTAATAAGGCCACATAATGCCGCCACTCCTCTGGAAACATCAACACACAAATCCGTGTTAGTATCAGATATTACTCTGTACTAAGGTTCACCCAAGTTAACTCATCAATGGTGGTGGATACACCCTATTAAAATGTTGGAAGGGTGTCTTCCAATTACTATTTGTTGTCTGAGAAAGGAGAATCAGTGGGAGGATGTGGCTCTTCTAGTCCAATCGACTCAGTAGAAGAACTGGTGCCTTCTTTGGTAGACACAAAGTTCTCGATGAGGATTTTCTACTCTATAGAAGCTATAGTGATAGAAGTTTTCAAGCCAATTACATTAGACCTATGACCACGAGGTTCATGTTTGTTGTCTATGAAATGGTGGAGAGTCAGCTTCTATCGAGTCAACCCTTCTCTATAGATTATTCAAATATGCAATGAAATGGTCACCATGGGGTGAAATTCTCTGTACTTCACTGGGTTAGGGGATTCTGGTATCACCTAGGCCTATTCAGTGTAGGAGTACAAGGTAATATGTGTGCACTCCTTTTTCTTAGGGATTCCAAAACCCTTCTTCTTAGAAACAAAAAAGAAACCACTAAGGTCTGGCATTGTAGCCTCCAATTGATGATTCAAGAGAATAAAGGCATCAACCAAGTCTACCCATGGTCTGGATGCAGTGTCTATCAGATCATTGGGAGAATTGACATGTTCAACCCTATTCGTTTGAACCATATTCCCCTCTCTATTATAATATTATTCATCTAGATAGTGGGATTCACAAGAGTCAAAGGGGGGGACATCACTCTATAGCATACCTACTCGACCATTGATAGAGTACTTGAGGCACTGGTGATACAAGATGGGGACTGCCGCATGAAAATGAAGCCATGGCCTTCCTAATAGTGTGTTGTAGGTAGTATATTGTGAGGCTACCATGAATTTGGTACTTGATGTTAAGCCACTAAATCAGGTCTTCATCCAAACTTTTCCATGTGGTTTATAATCACTCTTGTCATAACCCTAAATTTTCAGGTTGGAGAGAGTCAGATCTACTTTGGTTAGTCCCAGACTTGTGGAGCATCCAAGCTAGGATGATAATGATCCCAGAACTAGTGTTCATGAGGCAGCGATGGATCTCCATGCCATTGATTTGACCGGTGATGTATATGGGGCGTATGTTATCTTTCATGAGGATTACCTCGTCTTCCTTGGAGAATGAGAATATGACTTGCTATTCCTCTTGCTTGGACTCCTCTTCATAGTAGTAATTTGTGGTAGAAACCTCTTATTAGATCTAGAGGGGGATTTTCAAAGCTTCTATGAGGGAATTACACATTTATTTTGAAAATAGGAGGTACTTGAGGATCAAAAAACTCAAGGGTATGCTAGTGTGGTTCTTCAAAAGATCATAATTCTACACCAAGGGAACACTTTTACCCATGGAGGGCCACTCCTTGGCAGGGGGCACAAAATATACTATTGGAAAAACCTCCAAATTCTGTATAGTATTGGAAATATTCTACTATTGAGTAGATAACATGTTTTGAAAAACTATTGAATGACTCTCTACTGGATGAGGTATAGCTTTGGCTATACATGACAGATCACAATGCGGTCTTTCCTGAGTCGATCTGTCAACTAACATGATTGTCTGCACAATAGACTACAGAGGCATTATTAATGGAGAATACTAGGATGACAGGGCCTAATGAGTTCTACAAAAAACCTTCAATCTGGTCTTAGTTTCATGTAAGGCTTGGTTAGAGGTACTAGCCTGAGTATTTTGATGTCACACAGATACTTGGACTTTCCTTCAATGATGTCGTCTAGAGGCACCTGAGGGGTCTGTATGGAATTCCTCGCTATCATGAATTGTGAAATTATCTACCAATTTAATGGAATTAATAGATACATAATCCTATTCCTCATCTATGTAATAGTTCAAAATAATACATAACCTAGGCACATATCCTAACATGGGAGGCATGAAATTTCTAAGAGTATGAGTTGGATTCAGCACCGATAGGGAACACTAGTTTCCCTTACACTATCAGCGTATATTCTTCCAAGACTTAGAAGACTACAATGCAGGCACATAGGTAGTTGCTGGAGGAGACGAGACAACCACATGGGGTTCGTGCTTACTCAAATGGGCACAAATGATTCCATGAGCATGAGAAATTTACTTGTGATCTAACCAGTCATCGTATTCCTATGTTACGAGTTTGGAAGCCCATTTCCATTCAATATATCCATCACTATCACTGTCATGGTCAGAGGATACATGGATCAATTGTGCCAAAACATCACCCAACTTGACCAAACCATGATCCACTTGATCCTAGATCCAGTCTTTGAACACATATAATTATTTGATGGTGTGTCCAAGGATTATGTGGTATGATCAATGGTCAAGGTGGATAGTGAATCTAGCTTCCTGGGAATTTTTTTCACTCTATAAGTTTTATAATTCCCTTCTCTAGAGCATATATGAATTATTACAAGACCTAAGAATCCTTAAAGAAATAGGTATGATGTCTTCTTCCTAGGAAAGGTGTTCTGGGAGATTGGCCTTGGTGAGGGGCTAGAGTTACATTCTATCATTAAGGTGGATTTTCTTGGAAAGGTAGTTCCTAACAGTTTTATTCTAGGAGAGGATGCACTTAGCAGGTCTTTTGTACTCAGTGAGGCTCTTTTGGTAAAGGGACCAACAATTATAGTGGCTTGGGGACCTTTGCATGCATGACAGTGATAATCTCTTATTTTCTTGGCCTTCTTACTAGATTAGGAAGAGGTAAAAGGCATGAATATTGTTTGTCCTACTGAAAATATTCCTCCAGATGATGAAATATTTTAGATAACTCCCAAAATCCACTAGGGTAATTTTGGGTGATGAGAGTAGGGACCATATCACTCTTCAAGTTCCCCATGCACATCTTGAACAACTTCTCCTGGGATAGTGGCAAGTAGAGGGAATACATGAGGCCTTTCTAGTGGGTGAAAAAGTATATGAATTGATCATTAGGACACTAATTTAAATTTAAGAGGTCAGAAATACCTGTATTACCCATGGTGGAGATGAACTAGTAGAGGAATTGTCTACAAAGGTCCTACCAACTAGCAATGGACCTAATGGGAAGCTGGCTGTACTAGATGAATATAGGTCCCTCCAGTGTTTGGATGAAACAATAGAGTTTAGTGGCCTCCTACTATTCTAGGGTCCCCAATATAGGTCCACACCTTGATATAAAGTGGTATAGGTGCTTTAGTGGTTCAAACACCCCATTGAATGGGGAAATGTTAGGATTTCCAAACTCCAGGGGTGCTCATATGTTGTACACCCATGCTAGGTATGAATTTACGTTAGGTGAGATCTCCACATTTCATGTCTCTAAAGCCTCAAGGAAAGTGGTGAGTTTGTATATCAAGTAATATTAGTGAGGGTATTTGTAAAACAATGCATTAAAAATATTATCACCTCAGGTAGCAGGCTCATCAAATTGGAGAGAAGCATGACTTGGGTCCTGAGGAGGATAATCACACTGCTTGGGCTGATTCAGCAACTCATACCTTTTTCGCTTTCCATATACCCTAG
The DNA here is from genome assembly GCA_963277665.1 of Viscum album. Lineage (NCBI taxonomy): Eukaryota > Viridiplantae > Streptophyta > Magnoliopsida > Santalales > Viscaceae > Viscum > Viscum album. The sequence continues at coordinate 793,391,942 of OY728166.1, forward strand.
ATTCTTCCATTTCTAGTTTTGTGGGACCATTGAGCTTGATATTTGGAATCTAGACAAGGAGGAATGTTTTCTACAGAGAAGGAGATATGGTATCTCTTATAGAATTCAGGCGCCAATCATCAATGAGATCAGTAATGAGCCTTTTATTCTCTTGAAGTTACTAGAGTAAAGCATCCACTAAGGGATCTATCACTTCATTTGGTGAAACCTAGAATAGATTTGAGGGTTCAAAATAACCCTTTCCCTTGGGAATATTCCAATAGGATGGAAAACAGACCTTGTTAGAGGGATCTCCGAGTCTGTATGTCTGCCTCTGCTGATGATTGAGGACACTCGTCAGAGGGTCTGCCTGGTACTTTGCCATACCTTGGGGAGGATCTTCCCTATAAATCCATGCATTGATTCTCATTTACCTATAACCCTATTGAAGGTTGGTTATAACCATATTTTCCATTAAATTAGCCATATGGGAAGTTTCATCATTGGTAGATAGGCCAGACTACTATAAGATAATGCTAAAATGGAGGGCAACATACTTCCCCTAACATTTGATATGTACATGCAGATATGCTTCTTCTATAACTCGACAGAGCACTGTGAGGATCTTGAACAAGGTTTGTTGAAGGGTCTGGTAGTAACCATATAAATCAGGGCACAAATCCACTAGGAGTGTCTTGATCTCAACCTTCTTTTACTACTGCTTGATGGCATTGAGGTGATCCTGAATTCCTAGATAGGATAACTGACGACTGCAAAGGAGATGAAATTTCATCTAGATAATTTGGGAAAAGGAAACTACTTGGTACTCTGTGAGGGACTCTGGGATGCTAATGTCCAGAGTTGAAGGATGCTAGAACACTATTTATAGTTTTTTGGTATCCAAAGACTCCCACAAGCCCTCTTTCTCAAAGGAAGGTCCTGCTCCTAGTCGGCCTAAGCCCCGATTAGCACTGGCTAAGATAAGGGTGGTCGCACTGATGTAGACCATCTATGATGATAGTTTACCAGGAGGGGATTCTTTTTGTTATTTAAACATCCACTACATGCTGGGACATCTCTTGGGGGTGGTGCTAACCTCATCACCACATCCCTATAGGAAGGGGTTTTCACCAATGCCTCATGTGCAAGAGTAGTATCATCCTTATGTGGATAAGTAGAGTGATCACCATCTAAAGGAATTATTCTAGACCCTAACATATCTCCAATGTATTGTGTAGAGGCATAGAGGAGGGAAATTTGTGGTGATAGAGATGTATGCATCACGAGCCCCTGGAAGGGGGCTAGAACATCCTCCACCTGCAAGTACCTTCATAGGGATCTAGGGACCCTATGGACCCCTTCTTCTAGGATTGATAATACCAGCTATAATCCCCCTACCCTAGACTCTAGTATATGGGTAGAATGATCCATCATAGAGTCATATATCCCCTTATAATCTAAGTGGTCAATGAATACATTTCAATCTCCGGGGTTTCTCCAATGATTTTGAGTATTCTTCCTTTCTCCATGAGACAATTCTTCAGGGTTGGGAATATCTTTAGCATGGGGAGACCTCCATACGGATTGGCATTTGAGAGAATAGAGCCTCTGATTTTTTTTTGTATCATGGGGAGGACCCTCGTGATCATTGGTGTTGGAGCAGTGAGGGACTCTTATTTGGTTTCTAGGATCATGGGGAGGACCTCTGTGATCACTGGTAGAAGAGCGGGGATGACCTTCTCTTAGGTTCTCAACAGTATATAGAGGACCTCTATAATGGATGTTAAAAGAGTGGGGAGGGACACCACTTTTATCATTAATAGAATGGAGAGGACCTCCATGTTGGTTAGCAGGAGCACAAGGATAACCTCTATACAACTTCTCCTCATCACATGATGGCCTGTAATAGATATTGGTGGTACAGGAGATGAGGATAGTCAACCCAAAATACCTATGAGGTGGATGGGGTCTTCATCCTGATCATGAAAAGATAGATCCCTACTAACCTATTATAGGGATCTGATAAGAAACGCCAGTGGTGGAAGGGTTTACATGATCTTCTAGAGATTCCCCTTGTTAGCCAATGTCCTGGGCCTGACCTCACTATTGATATCAAGTGCATTGAATTGGGGATAGTAGTGTTGGGGTAAAGTACAACTACTCTTCAGAATGTGGAACTGGTCGATACTAGTGCCGATGAGGCATGGTGTGTGCCCTTCTAGGCGGATCCTAGGTAGTAGTCATGGCTAGTGAGACTCGAACGTCCCCTACCTCCTCAGCGTAGGGGAGTAAATCATCGAAGAGATCCAGGGAGAGACTCCCAAAGTGATTTTTACTTGGACTGGGTGGGGGTGGTTTCCCATGGTGTGACCCTAGGGGGTGGCAGTGTCGATGAGACATTGACACCTCCAGGTCTTGGTGGGCCATATCGTAGTTGGGGATGACCCCTTATCATATCAGAGCATGAGGTTATCAATCACTCTCCCCTATAAGCTCTAAGAGGGTGATACGGTGTGTAGGAACCTGGTAGATGATGTTGTAATGGATGTTTGGGTGGAAGAATGATTGGGTGGAATTGGGCATAACCATTTCTCCTGCCCCGACACCTACAAGTGCTAGGTTGCTAATTTCTCATAGCTTAAGTCCTGCCTAGTATGTGACAACCATTAGTACATGTATAGTAAAAGTGATTCCCAATGAACCTATATTTTCCAATATTCTAAAGATGGGATGGGATCCCCACTAATGATTTTGTAGATCGTGAATTACCAATACTAACTACCCCAATACACAAGTGAGTTTAATGCTGGGCCCACCATTTGCTTGGTGGGACCTGGCACTGAATGTTTGAATCCAATGACATGAAAATCCATTGATAACCCAGATTATACTAGTCCCCATGGTCAAGGATAATATATTCAAATTGTGATCACCATTTCTATTTCCAATGATTTCACTCAGGCATCCCACATTTAATGCACATTGTCTTCCGTTGGACCGCATTACCACTTTCCATAGGTGGGATGCTTTCATCACTTTTATCGAAGATGCCTGATCCTTGATTGAAATGTGATGATGGGATGTCGATTCATCTTTCCATAAATTCCTCCTTAGAGCACATTACCTAGTCTAGTTCTCCCTTATAAATTTAATTCTTGTTCGTGGAACTCAATCCCCATGCTATCTCTATGTGGCTGCCGGTTAATTATGCCACATCTATCTTGATAGGGGAGAAATCTTTGGTCAAGAGGGTAGTCATGTTGGAAATATCTAGAAATGTATGTAAATTGGGTACATTGGTCACCAGTAAATATTTCTCATTGAATGGAATCTCATATGAGGATTCTTAGGCATGGAAACCAAGAAATCCTATATCAATAGTGAGGTAATTAATATCAGAGTCACAAGTATTCTAATGATTTTTACCACAGGTATCCCAAAATTATGCATGGAGTAGGTATGATGGATCGGGTCACAAGTTATACTTTATATGGAGATAGATTAGAACGTCCTGTTGAGACAGATCAAGGCATGGATTTAATGTATTGTGAATATGTGCACTTGGTTAATGTCTTGTGAGGATAATATGGATGGATTAGAATTCCCCATGGGGAATATCTAAGAGGCGTGTCCCTAGGAGGGAAGATGTCACACCTAGGTTTACCGATGGATTATAATTCCCCATGGAGGCAGATCAAGAGTTGTGGGTCAAAACATCCCATGGAGGTTAATCCTGGAGGTGCGTCCCTTGGATGAAAAATGTCACACCTGGGTTTATCGATGGATCATGGCGCCACAAGAAGTCAGATTCGGAGTTATGGATTAGAATTCTCCATGGATCCGGATCTGGGATTTGTGTCTCTAGGAGGGAAAATGTCACACTTGGGTTTATTGATGGATTAGAAGACCCCATGGAGGTGGATCTGGGAGTTGTGGATCTGAATGACCCACTGAGGTGGATCCAGGAGGTGAATACCTAGGAGGGAATATGTCACACAAGGTTTTACCAATGAATAAAAACACCCCATGGAGGTGGATTCAGAGTTGTGGATCAGAATTCCCCATGGAGGCAGATATGGGAGGTGCATCCTTAGGAGGGAATATTTCACATCTAGGTTTACCAATGGATCAAAATACCCATGGAAGAAGATATGGGAGGTGCATCCATAGGAGGTAAGATGTCAAACTTGGGTTTACCAATGTCAGTATTGAACCTTAAAGTGGCATCCTACTTAACCTGTTTAGGAGATAGAGATCAAAACCCATGTAGTATGATGCTAAAGTTTGAGGTTGTGTGATAGGACCGATTTATGTAGTTTAACATCATGTGGTAATGAATCTCGAGTCATAAAAGGCACAACTATGAGGGATGGTGTGATGCTTATGTGTTTAAGATTACCTCTAGGGGTGTCTTGGACTATGTGGTGGGAGAGGGTGGCATCCCAGGATGATTTTATATGAGGCATATTGTGTTTTTTATACAGGGTATGACTACAGTTTTAAATCTTGTGTTGAGATTTGTTTTGTGCAGTTTAACATCATATGGCTAGGACATGGATATGGGTAGTTTTATATTATGTATCTCAGATGTGAAATGGATTAAGATTCAAGGGGGACCGTTTACAAGAAATAAGAAGATACAACATTAGGCATCTCCTCCAATATAGGTGAATAGTTTTCCTCAAAGATTCCACCCCTAGGTCTTACGTGAACACCTCTTATGCACCTTTGGGTGGGGCATGGCATTGGCACTACTGTGGAGGAGTGGGAAATTAGAAGATAGATGTTAGGGTCCCTATGATTAGAAATTATAGGGGTCAAGGTACCATTTATTAGAATAAATAATTAGGATGGAGGACCATGATTCACTTTGAATAAAGTTGGTAGGCACAAGAATGGGTGGCATAGATCATACAGGAACTCAGGGCATGGTTGAACCAGTCCTGAATTGGTATGGGATCCTAGGGCACTTGATCTTAGAAAAGGGGTGTCAGATAAAGGGATTCACCATGAAGAGGAATAGAATAGGGGTTTCTCAATGATTGGGGTTTTTTAAGGAGGATCTCGTTAATCTCAAGGGCCTCAAGAAGGTCAGGGGCTTCACAAAGAAGTATGCTTTGTGAAACAAGGTGACCCTACCTTGGGGTAAAGTTCCAATTCCCAAGGGGTTGGATTCATGAAGGGTAGGTTCCTCACAAATATCCATATAAAAAAAAGGGATTTCTCATTTCATTAAGGTCATGAGACTTTGTGAAATTCATATCCACTTTGGTTGGAGGCTCTCAAGAACACAAGGGAGGTGGTTTTGTTAAGCTTGGATACCTTGGGTGATCCGTTTTCTCTTTCACTCATGAAGCACTGGTGGTTCATGAACTGGGAGATATTTTCGGATTTCAAAAGGTCGCACGTCCCATTTATTGTTGTAAATAAGGGGATATTTATAGAAATGGAGGTTTATTGGTGGACTTCACAAAGATTTATGAGCTTCATGAATGGTAGGGGCTCCATAAGTTTGAACGTCATTGTATGAAGATTACCATTAAGCCTCTGTATGGTCATGAATCACTCTAAGAATCAAACTTTATATTTCATGAATGTTACCATTTGGACTCTAAATTCATTTTAAGTCACTTCTTGGATCTGGGTCTTTGTGAGCTTCGGTTGTTCGCGGAGGAGGTGAGCTTTATGAAATAGACCCTTTGAGGGATTTTTGTGACATTTTGGCTCAAATTTTCCTTGAAACAACAATACCTTCCTCAAACTATCCCTTGTAATGAATATTTCAATTTCAATTGACCAATAATGAAATTATGGTCTGAGAAATGAAGTATGTTACAATCATAGAGATGGTAGGCTGTATATATGCATGAGTAACATTTCCATTTTTCAATGATCATTATGGAAAGGAATTAAGTAAGATACTGTATTGAAATAATTATAATAATATCATATATATAATATTATTTCTTTTAAAATACTTATATATATAAAACATGTAGTTTGTTTATGAAAAGAGTGTCACATAATTTCATGAAGGTGGTAGTCCACACGTACACAAATGGCGCTATCATCTTTCATTGAGTGAAAAGGTAAGAAAGAAAATGATATATATATATATATATCATCTTTTAAGAATAATAAATATTTCATGAATATAATTATTATTTAATTTATATCATATATAATCATTAACTTTATATATATCAACTTCCATGTAAAGCGTTAGTGAAATATGAATAGCATTTCTCGGTGACTCGGTAGTCCTCCGTACACATGAGTGACGTTATCGTATCCCCTAAGGAATGGAAAGTAAAATGGTATATATTATATAATGAATCAATAAGTATAATTATGTTATAAATATAATATATATAATTTATATCCATTATCAGACCCAACCCTGAGAGGTGGTAATGGAAAAATGAACGACATCAGTTTATGAGGTAATAGTCTTCCGTACACATAAATGATGATTTCATAATCCATTTGATGAAAGTAGAGATGTTTGTAGAATATTAAATTAAAATAAAAACATATAAGTATATGGAATATAAAAAATTTAATATATCATTATGGTTTAATAATAATTAAAGGGGGTGTTGGAAGAAATAAAATAAAAATGTTTGTTGAAGAACGTTGTGTCTTCTTTAGGTATCCTCATTAGGTTTTCACTAAATCCATCCTAGGTTGGATTTATACTAAAAATAAGGTTTATAGGATGATATAAGGAAAGTTGGGGAGTTATTTGGGTAGGTATTGAATGAAACAAATATGTTTGAATGTGTTAATAAGATAGGATAAGAGGTGGCCATTTATAAGTGATGTGAGTGGTACACTTGAAATTTTATAAAATATTCAATAACATACACGTTTTTATTATGTAAAAAGCCAAAAAAACGGGATATTATCAAACCTAGAAGACATTATATTGAAATATATCCATCCAATGGGAATTGTAAAAGTTTTTAGTTAATATTTAACCCTTATCTTCTTAGTTTAACCTCCGGTAAATCCATTTTTACCTTAATCGCAGTAATTAATTTTTACCATTTTTACTATTCATTTTCATCCTAAATTAAGTTGAAATTATTATAAAATATAAAGTATGATTATTAAAAACATGGAATATATTTTTTCAAAATTCAATTCACATAAGTTTCAAAATTTAATTTTAAATTAAACCTTTAGACGTGATGAGAAAGCGTGTTTTTAAAGAGAAAATGTTCAAAGGTTTACAACGTTTTTATGTTAAAATTCAATATAAAAATGATTAAAATGACCTAAATTGGATAAATTGATATAAAATTGAACTAATTTTACTTTAAAATAATTTCAAAATATAATTTAACATTAAAAATTATTTAAATGAAAAGACAATTTTCAATTAAAATTCAGTATTTTTCACTATTCATAAAAAAATGAAACTTTTCAGAAAAATATATAAAATTAAACCTAATATAATTTTGATACCATGATTTAAAAAATTTATTTTATTTTTTAAAATAAAATTTCTAAAATTGTCAAAAATTAATTTTAAATTATGTACACAAAGAACGACTAAACTGTACCTTAGAAAAAATACATTTTTTTAGAAAAAATTTCTTTTTATTTTAAATGATTCTTATTTTATTTTTCATAAATAGGTAACCATAATTTTCATAATTTAATTATTACTATTAATACCCTATAATTTAATGTCTAGGTTAAAATGGTCTTGTTTAAATAATATTTTAATAGAGTATCACTTTTTGTTTAAACATGGTGTTGCGTTCATCCTAAGTTATCGAAAAAATTAAATTTGTTTTAAAATAAATATACTGTAAAGTCTTGGGTTATTAAATTATTACCTCCAATAAAAATTTCATCACAGATGTTTTTGGATATTACCTTCTAAATATATGAAGGTAGTTCTCTTTCATAACATCCTCTAGTTCCCACACTGCTTCTTTCATTTTTTGATTTCTCCATAGTAACCATACCAGATGAGTTATCTAATTCATAAATAATTTATCTCTAATGGGTTCTTAAGAGTATGGTAGATCAAGTTTAAATTCCATTTCATCAGAGGTGAGCACATGATTTGGGTCTGGAATGTACTTCCTTAACAATGACATATGAAACATGTTAAGTACTTTTGAGAGATTTGGTGGCATTTCCAAATGATAAGCAATAAATACAATTATTTCAAGGATTTAAAAGGGTTAGATGTACCTAGGGATCATATTGACTTTATTAAAATACTTTATAACACCCTTCCATGGAGATACTTTCAAGAATACTTGATCTTCAAGTTGGAATTCCAAATCTTACCTCAAATTATCGACATTACTCTTTTTACTACTTTAAGTTGATTTAATGTGATCCTAAGCAGCCTTGACCTTTATTGTTTTTTATTCAACAAGTTATGGGCCAACAATTTTCCTTTCACTAACTTATTTCCATCAAGTTGGAGTATCACATCTCTATCCATTTAATTCTTCATATGACACCATTTGAATAAATGAATGGAAACTATTCTTATAAGAAAACTCTACCAAAGGTAAATACTGACCCCACATACCTTGAATGTAAAGTGAGAATGACCTCAACATTTCTTACATTATTTTAATACTCCTATCAGTTTTTTCAGTAGTTTGAGGATGGTAGGTAGTTCTCAAATGAAGCTCAGTATCAAGAGCCTTCCAAAGACTCTTCCAAAAATTTTATGTAAAATGGGGATCAAAAGTAGACACAATTTAAATAGGCACACCATTAAGTCTTAAAAATTCATTAATATATATCCTTGTGATTCTATCACTTGGTAAATCTTCTCTTATAATAAGGAAATGTGAAAATTTGGTTAAGTGATCAGTAATAACCCATATCTCATCTTTCTTTCTGGGAGCCTTTGGTATTCCTGTAACAAAGACCATAAAATTGTCATCCCATTTACACATAGAAATAGAAATATTATGAATTAATCCTCTAGGATGATATCTCACAACTTTAAATTATTTAAAAACTAAACATCTAAACACATAATCAGTAATTTACCGATTCATGTTATCCCACAAAAAATGTTCCTTCAAACCCTATACATCTTAGTGCTACCAGAGTGTATAGAGAAATTTTATCTTTGAGAATAATCCTAAAATTAAATTTTAGCTCATGTATATATGGAGAACATAATATCTTTCTAAATTTCAGAACACCATCTTCACAAATGAAGTATACTAATTTCCCATCATTCAGAGCTTTAACTTTCTTCTGAAAGTTTTCATCATCATATTATGAACTTTTTATCTTTTATAATAGATATGGTTACACAATAATTGAAAAAAATAGTGATGCATCTTCTTACTTAATAATTACCATATCCATATTTACAAGATCTACTAACATAATACCCCCCTCAACCCTCATTTGGGTCATAATTCCATGATCTCTCCTACACAATGCATCGTCTACATTACTTTCTTTCCCTAAGTTGTAGTGTATTGAGAAATCATAATCCTTGAGTAGCTCAAGATATCACCTTTGTCTCATATTAAGATATTTCAATGAAAGGATGTATTTTAGGCTCTTATGATCCATGTATATCTCACTTATTTCACCATAGAGATAATGTTTCCATATCTTGAAAGAAAATATTACTGCTTCCAACTCAAGATCATGGGTTGGATAATTCTATTATTTAGTCTTAAATTTCCTTAATGAATATGAAATAACTTTACCATTTTTTATTAAGGAACAACCAAGTCCCTTCTTCAATACATCACTATGTATCACAAACCCATCATTTCTAGATGGTAGAGTCAAAATCAGAGCATTGAACAATCTCCTCTTTTTTTCATCGAAACATTCTTCTCATTCCTTTATCCAAACAAACATAACCACTTTACATGTAATATTATTTAATTGGTTAGATAATCAGGAAACAATCTGAATGAATCATGTATAGTAACCTACCAAACCAATGAAACTACATACCTCAATTATGTTCTTTGGCATAGTCCCTTCTATGACTACCTTCATCTTTATAGGATTAAGTGAGAATCCATCGTTGGAGACAATATGGTCATAAAAAGAAACTTCTTGAAGCTAGAAATCACACTTACTTAATTTACCATATATATCTTTCCTTCTAAGAGTCTCAAGAATGATCCGTAATGGATTATCATGGTTCTTATAGCTTTTAGAATACACCAAAATATCATCAATGAATATTACAAAAAAGTCATCAAGTTATTACTTTAAATTAGATCCATAAAAATAGAGGGTGCATTAGTCAATCCAAATGGAATTATTGTAAACTCATGATGTACATACCTTGTTGAAAAAGTTGTTTTTGTAATGTCTTCCTTCTTTACTCACAATTGATGATACTCAAAATGAAGGTTGATATTTAAAAAATATTGGAATTCATGTATTTGATTAAATAAGTCATCAATGAGAGGTAGAGGATAATTGTTATTTATCATAATATCATTGATTTTACTATAGTCATTTAATAGCCTCATGGAACCATCTTTCTTCTTGATGAAGAGAATAGGGTATCCCCATGGAAAAAACTAGCCCAAATAAATCCCTTATCAACAAAATCATCTTATTTTTTTATCCAACTACACTGATTCAATAGTGGATATTCTATAGGGAGTATTTGATATTGGTCTTACATTTAAGATTAAATCAATGGAAAACTAAAATTCACACTTTGGGGGATGTACAAGTAATTATTTAGGAAATACATCAATGTATTCTTGTAAAATAGGCACATATTCAATTTAAAAATTAAATTCTCTATCCCTAGGTTTTGTTTTCTCATCTTCCCCAATAATATCATTCAGTAGATCTGTTGGGGGTGGATATAGGTATGACTCAGATGATGAAATCTCAGCTCTAATGATAAGTAATTTTATATCTTCCTTACAAATTGTAATTTACTTCTTATTTCAATTAATTTTTGCATCATATTTTGAAATACAATCCATATTAAGGATTATATCAAATTCAAAAATAGGTATGATAATAAGTTTAGAAAATAAATCATGTTTATGTGTCATAATGGGGACTTCCTAACACATACTTGTTGTAATGATACTTACCTTAGAAGTTTTGACTAAAAAATCCCTTCTTAAATTAAAAGGGAAATGTATAATTTTCTTGGAAAACTGGGTAGATATAAAAGAGTGTGATGATTTGGTATCAAATAAAACATTAGATAAATTTATATATAGTATTAAATTATCTACCACCACATCATTGGGTACTTCCACCTTAGCTGTGGGGATCACATAAGCTTATCCTTATCCCCTTAGACTCTTTTATGGTAGCTTACCCTGATGCTTGGGGAATTAGTTTATGTATTTCCACATCTCCTTACAATTGAAAAATAGAATAATAGTGTTTTATTTCTTCCCTTTTGAATCTTTACCCTGGTAACCCTTTTATCCTCACTTAGAACAAATAAAAAATCCCTTCAAGCATTTCCTATAGTGATTTTCCCATAATTTTTACAATGTGGAAATCATTGTGTTATCTTCTTCTTCTTAGATGCATTACCTTTTTCATTGTGTTCAAATAACCTCTTATTCTATTTAATTCCCTTGAATATGTAAGATCTAGAGAATTCATTCTCTATTTTAATGAAAAATAAAACTATTTCATCATATAATGAAATAGTTTGATAGACCAGTGCCCTTCAGAGACTTGGCATAATCCCTTTAAATAAATGATCAATCTTGCAGTCTATGTTGTGTATGTAATTTGTAACATAATGGGCTAACCTTGTAAATATAGTTTCATACTCTGAAAAAATTTCTTCTTCTCTTTTTTTTTAAGCTAAGAAATTTTCTCTTCATTTCATTTTTTTCTCATGATGGAAATATTTATTGAATAATGTCTCTTTACAAGATTTACATTCCATGAGTTCCATTTCCTCTTACTCCCTAGTATTCTAGATCAATGACCATCATTGATCAACATTTCCCTTTAGACAATACACTGCTCGTGTATCCTTTTCCTTTTCACCACATCCTAATGCCATAAATATCTTATCCGAAGAGTTAATACATTGATCGACTACCACTAGATTAGTAGTACCACTAAATGATGGGGTATTATGTCACATAAAGAAATCCAACATAGGATAATATCACTGTGGATCAAGTTTATCTATCTGGGCAAGGCTATTTACTATAACCTGATTAATATTTCCTAAAATAGCCACACTTTTCTCTATTCCAATACTAGATGTATTGGATTCATCAATAGAGAAATCAATACATTGTCTTAGAGTATTGATACCCTTCTTCCTTTTAGGTGCCATTTCTAAATAATAACATATACTAGATTTGATCATAAAATCATGAAATTTAAATCATAATGTATAATCCTAAGTATGATGTACACTTAACATAAATTAAAATGTATTCATTGTCAATCTCATAATTATAAACTTGTTTCTTTGGTGATATCATTATTTTAAAATCCTTCATAATATTTTGTAAAGAAAATATAAATTATCCTAATCTTATCCCCCATGAGTGTCAAACCATCTTCAAATTAAGGTATGTTTTCATACACAAGGTGACAATCAGGTCTTTCCCAATCTTCTATTTTTGGAGTTATTACCCAAAGGTAACTCTATTCGAGAACCATGTAAACATGTATTATCTAGATAGGGATGTATTGTATAATAACCCATTATTTTCATACATATATATTATATCTAAATATATGAATATTTATTACTTAAAATAACAAAACTACACAAGAACTATATGGGTTTAGTGTCTTTAGAAACACTGAAACATAGGAAAATGGGTCATAAAGCATCTACATCATCTACCACTTATTCCTTTATAACCAGAACCTTTTTTTATATATCATACTTAATACTTTTATTCATATCATGGGGAAAAGAAACATAATAAAAAGGGTGAGGTCAGATGCTTAGTAAGGGTAAACAAGTGCAATATAAATAATAACATAAGTATAAAATAATTACAACAAGAGCATAAAATTTGAAAATTATACCCTGAATATCAAAAATCATAATCTAGAGTCATGTAATAAATCATATAAGTTTATATTAGATTAATTATAAGAGAACACGAGCCATGAGTGGATAATATTGGCAGAATACACATAATTGTGTCAAACACATAAGTATAGAAAATCATTTACTTAGTAGTCAAGGAACTTTTCCAAGACTATCATAGTGGAATGGGTTCACTCTATATATCATCATAGTATTCAAGGTTTTCTCCCAAGACTATCATGGTAAATAAAGTCCCTTTATTATCATGGAGAAGAAATGGGTTTCATAAATATCATGCCACCATAAAAATAAAACAAACATAAAAAGAATAAGGATAGTATCCTTGAATAATATCCCTAGTAATGAATAAGTGACATCAAATAATGTTATCTTATATGGAAATTAATTTTGAAAGATCACTTGAAATAAATGTTAAAAAATAACACTTACATTTTCAAATCATTTCTTTTTAATGAGTTGTGCAATTACAAAGGAAAAAAATTTCTTTTAAAATAACATTATAATATTGTAAAGTAGACATAAAATCATTAAATATTCATGATGGTGAGAAAATAAACGCATACCATATGAGTTAAAAAAACATTCCTTCCATATTTTTGTCAAAAAAGTCACAAATAAACCTTATTTAGAAAACGAGAAAAAGAATCCTTTGAAACCTTTACCTCACGATTCCATTTAGTTTTTCATAAATTAACCTCCTATATAAAGGTTTAAATAATGTTATTAATACATTAAATAACTATAATAATATTTATAATACCTTACGTGTTACTTTTTCTAAATCTTACCACCCATTAATTATTAATATATCATTATTTTCATTGTTTTGGGTGGATTCGTTTCATGGTTTCATCATTGGATCATTTGTGTATAATTATGGATTTTCTTGTCAAATGGAAATAAAAATATAGAACTGAAATAAAATTTTATTCATAGAATTTAAAAAGTTTAAATTTTCCCATATTTTTTTTCTAACATGATGATGATTCATTTGGAAATTTTTTAATGATAAATGTTTAGTTTATTTTTGGCATTTTTTCCAACCATCATGAACTAGTTTTGTTTTATTTAATATTATATATATATATTTGTTTCAGAACATTAAATTGTTTATAATATAATTTTTTAAATCTTATTTAAACAGAATAATACTTTTATTACCAACCTTTAAGGTGGTAATAGATAATGAAAAAGCAATATTCATGGACACAATTAACCACTATAATTTGGACAATGGTTTCTTTTCTTTGAATAGGAGTAGGAAATAAATGGGATAGATATAAGATATTACATTATAAAAATAAATTAAAATTATTTACATGATTTTTTATTTATTATTCCTTAACAGATGGAGGAGGTGAGGAGGAGGTAGAAGAATAAAATAAAATAAGAGATGTGGATTGAGAAAATTACATATTGAATATCACCTCCTTTAAAGATCCCTTAAAGACCTTGGAATTGTACTTTTGGTGATATTAGTAGAATATGGACGTGGAGAGAGTGTGTAGGAGAGGTTTTGGAAGTAATTTTAGGAGCTTTAATTCTTTTGAGGATAAATGGGATACTGAGGAGTGGTATTTGTACTTGAGGAGGGGTGGTTTTAAGTGATTAAATAATGATTAATTTATATTTAATGCCAACCACATTTTTGTGGAATTAATTAGAATTAATTAGATTGATAATTAATTTTGTAAAGGCTGGTTATGGTCAATTAACACATCAACTATACATTTTAAGTGGTATTTTTATGTATTTTATGCTTTTACCATTTAACTTTAACTTGTTTCATTATTTTGCATATACTGTGGTAAATATTTTTTTTGCCCCGATAAATTTTTTATAACTAAAAATGAAAATTGAATTAAAAAATAATTTTAACTTATGTTTCCAAATATTGAATCCATTTTACCAAATTCAATTCACATAATTGGAAAAATTAGTTTAAAAAAACCTATAGACTCAATGAAAAGCTGGTTTTCAAGAAGTGCATTTTTCAAGAAAATGATGATTTTATATTAAATCTATGACTAATAATTATCATTTTATGAAAATACGTTAATATTTTATGATATATAATCTATATATTTCATTTAAAAAATTCTCAATTAGGTATTATTTTAATTACTTAAAAAAGAGATACATTATGTACTTTAAAACATGTTTTGGAAAAAATCCCGTTTTTAAACCCAAAAATAAACTTATTATAAAATAAAATATAAATTTGATTCAAAATAATTTAAGTGGATGAAATATAACTAAATAATACTTATATTACTTGAAACCATATTCAAAAAATAATGATACTTTTACATTTCTTAATTTATTGAAATTAAATGACATTTTTACAAAAAATTGGTATTTTTCACTATTCACTAAAATATTAATCTTTTCATAATATTATAAAAAATTAATCCTAGTATAATTTTGAAATGATTAATATAAAAATGATTTTAATTTTATGAAATTAATTTTATAATATTTTAAAAAATCAATTATATTTATTTTCTCATAGAAATCAATAAAAATCTATATTTAAAGAAAAAATATATTTGAAGAACAGAACAACTCTACTTAAAATTATGTGTTTATTTACTAAGAATAATTTAATATAATAAAAATGAGTTGGAAAATTATGTATTTCACAATGTGGTTAATACTATTAAATCCCACCAATTTAATGTTTAGATTATAATGGTCATGTTAAAAAAATATATTTTTTAGAGTTCATTAAAGCTTGATGCTTTGTGAAACATAAGATACTGAAGATATTAAATTTATTTTAAAAAATAAATTCCATAAAATCTTATGGTGTAACATTACACTCCCCTTAACATGAATTTATCCCTCAAAATTTTTCACTTAGATACTAATAGATGAGGATATATCTGTCTTATCACATCTTTAGGTTCCCGCATAGATTTCTCAAATTGGTGGTTTCGCCACAAAATATTAACTAGGTGAGTGGTATTGTTTCATAGAACTTTATCCCTATGATATAGAATATCAAACATTTTTTATTCATAATAAATATCTTTCTCCACTGATATGGCCAATGAGTTTAGTATATGTGAAGGATCAAGTTTGTACCTCCTCAGGAGAGAATATTGAACACATCATGAATTTTAGAGAGATTCGATAGAAGCACCAATCGATAAGATACCATCACAATATGATCAAGATTTGTTTAAATAAATGGTGTCCTACCAATTTGAAATTGAACTTTGAAAATATAAGGTGGATATTTGAAAATTTATTTTTTGTAAACCCACATCATAAAAGGGTCAATAAAATTTATTCCTAAAAATCGTGAGATTAAAATGAGAATATCACCAAAAAACTAGGATTTTTATTAGGGAAATATTTATGGAAAGTAAAAATATGGACATAGAAGAAAATTCTAACTATCATGTTCTAATAAAGAATGATAGAGAACATGGTCATTATAAGGTTAATGTCCACAAAACCATATACCAAATTGGTATAAAAAGGTCATTGATATCATTATAAATGATGGTAATAGGATAAAATTTTATTTAAAAATAATTTGAGAAGATATACTTACTTGATTTCATCTCATAAACACAATCTAACTCTATTTATGAGCCTTGATCAATCTCCTCTTCATTTCTTACTCCAATAAATGAATTTTAAATTATAATGCCTGCAAAACTAGTGGATCATAAGATCCATAATGGGATGTCAAGTCATTCCTTCTTATCATAATAAAATGGTTAGCATAAATTATTCAATATACATAAATATTAATATGGTTTAGTAATATATTAATCTATAAAATATCATCTAAAGTTGAACGTAAACTATTTAATAAATGGTTACCCTTATGAACCATCAAAAAAAAAATCCGAAACTTTGGAATGAAGGACACTAAATTTTCAAAATCAACTTATCATTAATCCCCCAAATAAATTGATGTATCTATTAATTGTCACACAATAAAAATGTGAATATCATTACAATTTATTCTCTTAAAATATTTTAATAACCTTAATTACTAAAAAACTTTAGTGAAAACAAGAAAGCTTTCAAAATCTAACCCTTTTCTAAACCATAAATCCAAAAATTATATAAAATCAATCCATAAATAACCTTGTCATAATATTACTAATTAGTTACAAGGTCATGAATACTATCCCATTTATTTTATCATGAAAAAACATCTCTTTAAATCATTATTATCCTATCATCATTCACATATTAAGGGTTATATTTCCCTTAATCACGTGTTCTAAAAAAATATCACCTGACCACTTCAATCACTTTTCATGGTTACTAGTACCATTAAACATATACTTTCAAATACTTAAAGAAAAAATAAAGTGAAAAAAAATCCTCATATGTTTCACTATTCTTTAATACCATAAAATTATTTCTATAATATTATATATAAACACTTAATCATTCCAATTCCTTTTTAAACCATTAGCCAAGATTCTTTATTTTATTCCTTAACACTTCTTCCATCTCATATTTCATTTTTATTATCTTCATCATCAGAAATATAACCATCACTCATACAACCTTGATGATTCTCTTCATGAGCTTCCCCCTAGAGAATCTATTTGTATAATTCCCATACTTTCTATATTAGAAACATTTAAATGTTGATGATACCTTTGGAACACCATTATTATTTTCCATTGTATCGACTAAAACTTTCAATTTTCCTTTGAAATTAATTTCTTTATATACATATTTTCCAAACCCAAATAATCTTCCAATTCCTTTGAAACATTATCATTTATACCTCTTACCACATGCTTTTCATGAGGAAAATTAAACTTGATTTCCTCTATGGTCACCATGAAATTCCATCATTCTCTTATTAGAAGAGTCAGGAAACTCACCAAAGTTGAGATTATTGATCATATTATTAGATTTATGATAAGGAATAATAATAAGGTTTCATCTTATAACTCCCATTTAATTTGGTTTCTCATGAGGAAGATCATTCTATTGTCCATCATATTCACCATTACCATGAATCCTCCTGGTTCTAGCCATTGTATAAAACCCAAAAATCATAGTGTGAGAAACACTAATCATAGTTTGAAAACCAAATAATCAAGGGAAATTTCTTATGAAATTTTGATCTATGAAACCTTCGGTTTAATTATAGGTTATTCATGATCATTACAAAAATTATTGGATTATAACATATACTTAGACTTATCCTTAGGGATCTTACTTATGGTTTTCTTATCCTAGTTTCCAAAGGTCAACTAAACCTTTATCTGATACCAAATATAATGAAAAATTATTTTCATATATAGATATTACATCTAAATTGATTGATATTAATTATATAACATAAAAAAACCACATAATAATCATATGGGTTTAGTGTCTTTTGAATCTTGGAAACATAAACAATTAGTTCATAAAACATATACACCATCTCCTTCTTATTATTTTATAAATAGAACCCTATTTGAAATTTCATACTTAATAAATTTTCACATATACTAGGGAAATTAAAAATAATAAAAGTGTAACATCCCTCCCCTCCACATTGGCTTGAGTTGAGGCAGAATTGCTACTTGGCCTTAGGCAACATCCCCACAACGTGAAATGTTGGCAATAAATACCAAGGGATTCATAAATAGTTGGGGAATGATTTTCCATTTAAAAATAAAACAACCAATCCAAGATAACCATAACTAACAATCACCGCATGATTCATGTTAAAAATAAGATAGCTCAATGTATAATGAAACAAACCAAACTATATCAGAGTACCAAGCATAAACCAAGATCAACATCAACTATAAAATAAAAGAAAAAACCAACAAAGCTTAAAGACTCAAAAAAACACCAAATTTGAAACTCCCAACAATATCCAAGATCCAAATCCACAATCCATGAGCAAGTATCATGAAGAACCACTAATGAAATTTGATACTTTTCCTTTACACGTGTCTCAAAAAAAATCTACAAATGCACCAAAGTTCCCAAGAAGGGGGTGAGTGATGAAACTCATCAGGTTTTCCCCAAATGACTTCCCTACTTAAGCCACTAAGATAGAACATGTTATCACATTTATATAAATTTTTTATATAAAACACTTTAAAACAACATATATCAATTTATATCAAATCCAAACCATTTATGAGTAAATCAATTTTCATACCAAAATAAGTTCCCTAACAAAATCCATTTCCAAGGAAAGAAACCAAATAAGTCATTCAACCATTTCTTAATAATCATACAGTATAAACCATTCTATTTAACACAACCACACACACACACTTGGCGAAACAATCTTGGTGTTACCATGGATGGTGGAAATTCATGCCTATAACCATTCCCTTTGATGGCGGTACTTCTCGTCCATTATCCATCCCATTAAATTCATTCCCAACCAATACATGCCAAAACCATACCAACCAAAAGTTTCAAACCATTTCAATAAAAAAAATCTTTTTTTAAAACACTTTTCCAACAAATTTCATTCATTAAAATCAAACAATGATTTTAAAATCATCAATTTAAAATCATTAAACCAATTGCACTTTCCACCAAAATAAACAATTTACACAAGCCATCACCAAATAAGGTTCTATCAATATTTTCACATCAATTTTACAATTAAAAGAACAAAATTAATTAAATTTTAAATATAGCCTTCAAGTTCTAATAAGAGGAGTTGAGAGTGAATCCACCTACCTCAAAAACTACGGTGAAAATGGATAATGACACAAATTTTTCAAAAAACCTGGTAGAGTATCCAAAAACCCAACTTAGATCTTGTTACATAACATAAAAACAACCAAATATCATAATTATTAGTATCAAATATCATAAATATATCCCCAATAGATTAGATCAATAAATTCAGGAGAGTTAAGGAGAATAAATCCAAGAAAAACCATTCAGAAAAATACTTACCAAGTAATATGTATTTCAACACACCAAGATTTTCAAAAATATCACTTTGAGATTGAAGGGGAGAGTCTCCACAACCATTAGGAGGAGAGAAAATCAAGTTAGGGTCAAAATAAGTAAAAACAAGAGGTTTTTGAGTAAATCAAATTGAGATACACTTTTTAGGATCTAAAAATTAACCATGCATGGTTGGGTCGCATGGTTATATAAACGGTGCACCAACTATATAGAATCCACTGCCTCCCAACACCCTTAACATGGTCAGATCACAGGGTTATAAAAACCATGCACCAAACGAGTTTTTCCCTCTATTCTAAAAATAAAGGTTACTCTTAGGTGGTTGCACAGTTTGGCCAAACAGTACACCTACCCAGTAGCCTATTTTTCACTTTGCATGGTTTCCTTTAGGAGTTTCACAATTTCTACTAACCATGATCAAATTGTGCATCTCTATAAAAGCCCCCAAAACATATAAAAAGTCCTCTATAACCTCCCAAAATTCACCCAAAAACTTTAAATACTTAAAAAATACATAAATAAAGGGTTATTTACTAGAAAATGGGGGTGATACATTATCCCCACCATTGGACTTTCCTTACTTAGAAATTAGAAAACCACTCTTGTCCTGAAAGGGTTCATGCCATTACTCGACCATTTCTTTCTCCCATTCATAAGTCTCTTCCTAAATCTGACCATACTGCCATAAAACCCGCATGAGGATGATGCTATTCCCACACAATAATTTCTATTACCTATCCACAATACATACCGGCATGTTAACCAATGAAGCATCTAGATATAGGCCAACATGATCCCATCAAATCATATGATCAAGATTAGGATGATACTTTTTCAACTAAGATACTTAAAGAACATTATGCACTTCACCGAACCATGGTGGAAAATCCAACCTATATTCCACCACACTAACCCACTCAAGTATCTCAAAAGGGACTATGTATCAAGGAGATAACTTTCCCTATTTCCCAAAACAATGATGCCCAAGACTTGGAGTGATTATCAAAAACACATGATCACTCACCTCAAATGAAAACGGTCATCAATGATGATATGCATATGATTTCAGATGACTTTGAACCGAATCTATTCTATTCCTGATCAACTGAATATTCTTCACTGTGTCTTGGATAAGGCTCATCCCAACCAGTGAAGTCTCACCTCTTTCCACCCAACAAAGTAGAGAACGAAAAATATGTCTGTATAATGCTTCAAAAGGATCCATATGTATCGACTCTTGATAACTATTGTTATATGATAACTCCACTAAAGGTATGTACTCATCCCATGAGACACCAATATCCATTACACAAGCTCACAACATGTCTTCCAATATTTTTATTGTAATTTCATATTGTCTATCTGTCTAAGGATGATACACTGCAGTCATGGTCAATTAAGTCCCAAGGGATTACTATATGAATTTATATAAATAATATGTAAAACTCAAATATCTGTCTAATACTATGGAAACTGGTATACTATACCTCTTTACCACTTCTTGGATATTGATTTTAAATAATCCCTCCACCGTATTAGATTCATGAATGGGGATGAAATGAGCTAACTTTGTGAGCCAATACACTATCACACATATAAAATCATGTTTCCAAACAATTCTTGGGATACCTGTCACAAAATACATGGCTGTCTGCTCCTATTTCCAATTAAGAATTGGTAAATACTACAACACACCTACTGGTTACTGGTGCTCTACCTTAACCTGTTGACAAGTGAGGAATCTCATTACAAAATCATCCACTTTACTTTTCATGATGACCCACCAAAACCATTATTTAAATGAATAATACATCTTCTATATCCCAAGATGAACATCCTATCTCAAATAGTGGTAAGAATAATGAAGTTACTCCTGAAAAGCCATATGTATAACCATCTTATTTTGAAACCACAAAACTGAAGTCCCACTCATCTCTAATCCCTCAATAGTATCCCCACCATTGTGTTTAAAACTTATAACAACGCATTCTGAATCAGATGTTTGTGCCTATTTAACTACCTCTACTAAATTAAAAACAAAAGAAACTAGAAATAAAACCAAAAAATTACCTCAGTCTTCATATTCCAATTGCATGTCAGCTATCATCAACATAAACTACCATTGGTCTAAAGCCTCATTTTCCAACTGAGCATATGACTATTTTATTAACACATCTTCCACTAAATCTCCTTTACCTAGTGTATAAATCAATCCAAAGTCAAACATTTTTAGATACTCCATCCATTTATTTGTCTCAAATTCAAATATTGTTGTGATAAAATATGTTTCAAACTCTTATGATTTGTAAAGACTATAAATTTCTCACCAAAGAGGTAATGGTGATAGGTTTTCAAATCATTGACTAAGATACCTAACTCAAAATAATGTATTGGTTAGTTTTTCTCACGAAATTCCAACAGCCAAGATCCATAACAAATAACCTGGTCTCCCTATATATGAAAACATACCATCCCATATCCCAATGCATCACAATACAACATGTACCCTTGTCCTGATTCTAAAAAATCAAGATCAGTGCTGATGTAAGGCGAACTTTATGCTCTTGAAATGACTTATGAAATTCCTTGTTCTATTGGAATGGAACATTTTTCATTGTCAAAGATATCATAGGTGAAGGCAGTCATGAAAATTCAGGAATAAATCATTGATAATAACCAGCTAGACCAAATAAACTACGTATATCATAGAAATTCTTTAGCGATTTCCAAGAGATAACATCATCTATATTTTTTGGATCCATTGAAACACCTCTTTTAGAGAAAACATGGCTAAGGAAATGTACCTATTGTATCCAAAAATCACACTTTGATAATTTTTCATATGAATGATGATCTCTTAATATTCCCAAAACTATCTTCAAGCATTTCTTATACCCAACCATTTTCCTTGAATACACCAATATGTCATCCACAAACACTACAACAAAATAATATAGATATCTATAAAATATACGATTCATCAATGCATGATGGTGAATTTTAAGACCAAAAGGAATAACCAAATACTCATAATTTCCATATGTACTCCTAAAAGTTGTTTTTTGAATATCCTCCTTATGAACCTATAATTGGTGATATCGTGAACATAATTTAATTTTAGAGAACCACTGGGATGACATCAATTGATTGAAAAAATAATCAATTCATGGAAGTGGATACTGATTTTTTATCATAACTTGGTTATGATTAAGATAATACACACATAAACAAAGAGTTCTATCAACATTTTTGACAAACAAGACTGGTTCTAACCACAAATAGGACTGGTCTCCAAGGGGTGATCAATCATAAATTTCACTTATCTTGTGGGCAGTAACCCTAAGAACTTTTTAGGAAATAAATCAGGAACCTGATCAACAACCACTAGAAAACTACTATTTTGGGTCTCTTCCATAGATGAAAAAGTCAATGCTGCCAACTGGTATGAGATTGTTCCAACTGCTAGTGCCAATAATATTGTTGCACCTGATTTTACATTCCGGTCTTCTTTAAATTTATCCTCAATGCCATCATTGGTTATAAAACTAACCCTTCAGGTAGAACAGTCTGTAAGAGAATTGAACATAGTCAACCAATCCATACCCAGGATTGTGTCATTGAAATCCATCTCAAGAATAGAGAAATACCATATCAACTCATCACCATCAACCATTATGGAAAATTTTTAAATATAAAGGCTCGACATTCTCTTTGTCTAAGAGGAGTTTGATGTTTCAAAATAAAAGGCATCATCTCAACATTTAAACCTAGTAAATCAATAGCATGAGAAACAATAAATGAATGGGATGCACTAATATCAAAAAAATATTTCATAAGGGTAGAATTGAAATGAATTGTACATATCACTGTCGATGGTCCAAATTTATCATCCAAAACGAGTTTCTCATCTCTATATAACTGCTTACTCACTACACTTTTTTCTTTATTATCCTGTCGAGATTGCACTTCCTAATGAGTCATGGTGTTTCTATAATCACCATGGATAGATCAGTTCTACTGATGAGAGGTATTCTAATACCCTCATCCCATAAAATCATATTATTTTTGTGAAACATAATATGTTTCATGAACACATGACCTTGGAGCACTGTGAAAATAGTGTTGAAGATTCCACATTTGATTTAAATTATGGAATGCTTTAGGTGGTTCTATACAATCTCACTTAATGTCGTGCAAGGAACCACATTGGAAACATCCTAATTTGGTCATATGTTTTGGGGGAAGATTCATGGTCTAGATGTTGGATTTTGAGTAATTCCACAACCATGGAAATAGGTGTCCCACTTCTTATTGCTCACAGTATTTGAGTTCCCACTATTTCCCATATGTATCGATATGCTCCCTCCACCCGTAGCTCGTGATATGTATTTATCTTCCACCATCTCTCTAATAAACATATATATATAATTTTTTATATAAAGCATAAAAATCTTTGATTAAATCTCCTACCTTAGCCCTAATTAAAAAATTAATGCCTTTAAGGATGCACTTACAACATCTTCAGGTTCAAAGAAGACTAAATTAATAAATTTATCCATGTACTCTGTCACTGAGAGATTGTACTACTTAAATATAAAAAATTATATTGTTCTAGAAATACTAAAAATGTGAGGATATAATTTTTTGTTGAACAATTCTTCAAATTCCTCCCATGTAATTCCTTGGTCTAGTTTATCCAGAACTGCTAAATCCCACCACTGGCATGCGAGATCCTCTAGCATATACATTACCAACTTGACATTCTACTCTGCTGGTGTGCCAAAGAAATCAAAGACTTTATTCACCCTATTTATCCACACATATTCCTTCTTTGGTTATGAATCTCCTCTAAATATGGTCGGTTTCTGATTTTGGAACATAATGGAATGATCCAGTTTCCTAGGTTCATCCCTTCAGTTCCCTCTATCCATGACCTGAAATGCCTAAAAAATACTTTGAACCAGATGTTCTTTCACATGAGGCTTAGGTGTAACCACATTCTCAGCAGCTTCTTTCAGTTGGCTTCTACGACTCCTACCAGGTGACATTTTCTATAACCCAAATAAAATTCCATAAGTTTCACACTCTAGAAACTCGAGGCTTAACAATTTCAAATTATACCATATCACACATATCACAAAAAGGATTTCCAAAATTCAAAACTTTTCCTCTTCAAACCATTTTTGAAAATTCCACAATGCTTTTGAAAATCAAACCTTTTTCAAAATCCAAGTATCTTGCATTTTCAAAATCTCACATTTGAAAATAATTTCAACAATATTCAAAAATAAACTCATTTTCACCAAATCATAAGTCATTATTCAAAATGAAATATGCACTCATAGTGGGAATTCATTTATATCAATGAATGTTATGCTCTTCTCATTGGATAAACTGATGACAATGATATAACACTCCTATAAGTGTCTCTAAAAGAGTTATGTAACCAAATTACTAGTAACTTGAAGTTCCACATAAATAGGTTAGATTTTCCTCCTTATTCTCTAAATTTATAGTCCCAAAAATCCTAATCCTTTCTACCATCCCAACTCAAGGACAAAACCAGATCAAATTTCAACTCCAAGAACGACATACCAATACCTTTTTTCCCAAAATTAAAAGATGGACCGGAAAAGAATGATTCCATTTGTAACATCTCACCCATTCTTATTGTCTTGAGATGAGGCATAATTTCTACTTGGCCTTAGGAGGCATCCCCAAGATGGAAAAGGCTATCAATAAATACCAAGGGATTTATAAAGAGTTGGGGGACAATTTTCCCTATAAAAATAATACAAAAAAACCAAGACAACCATAACCAACAATCACCACATGATGCATGATAAAATTAAGAAAAATAAATGTATATCAAAACATACCATACTATATCAGAGTACCAAGTAGAAACCAAGATCAACATCAATTAAAAATCATAAGGCAAAACTAATGAAGCTTAAAGACTCTAAATACACCAACTCTGCAACTCTAAACAATCTCCAAGCTCTAACTCCACAATCCATGCCGAAGTATCATAAAAAACCACTAAATAAATGAAATACTTTCCCTTTACTCATTTCTTGATAAATTATATTTTTGAACGCACCAAAGTTCCCAAGAAGAGGGCGAGTAATAAAACTTAGTAGGTTTCCTCCAAATAAATTACATACTCCCGCCGCTAGGATAAAACATGTTAGCACATTAATTTAAAATAATTTATATAAAACAATTTAAAATAGTTTATATTAATTTATATCAAAGATAAACCATTTCTATGTAAAATAGCTTTCTTACCAAAACAATTTTCCCAACCAAATCCGTTTACAAGGAAAGAAACCAAACAAGTCATTCAACCATTTCTCAATAATCCTTTGGAATAAACCATTATATTTCACACAAACACACATACACACACACTAAACAAAATAATCTCGGTGTTACCATTTATGGTGGAACATCACATATATAACCCATCCCTTTGATGGTGGTACTTCTTGACCATTATCCATCCCATTACATTCACGCCCAACCAACACATGCCAAAACCATGCCAACCAAAAGTGACAAACCATTTCAATAAAAAAATCCTTTTTTTAAAACACTTTTCTAATTGATTTAATTAATTAAATCCAAACAAAAATGTTAATATCATCATTTTAAAATAAAGAAACTAATTACACTTTCCACCAAAATAAACAATTTCCACAAACCATCACCAAAGAAGAATCTATCATGATTTTCATATAAATTTCAAAATTCAAATCACACAATTCAAAATATTTGAAGTCAATCCTTCAATATCTGATAATATGAGTTGAGAGTGAAGTCACCTACCTTAGAAACTATGAAAAAATGAAGAACGACATAAATTATTCAAAAAAAACTGGGTTGAATCTCTAAAAACCAGACTTAGATCTTGTTCCCTAACATCCACATAGAAAAATATCATTATGATTAGAATCAAATATCATACATATATACCCAAAAGACTATATTTAATAACCATATAGAGGTAAGGTGGATAGATCTAAGGAAAACTGTCAATAACATAGACTTACTAAGAAATCCGACTTTTAACAGACCAAGATTTTCCAAAGAATCCCTCTCGGATAAAAGGAGAGAGTCTCCACAACCTTTGGGAGGAGAGAAAATATATTTATGGTTGAAATAAGTGAAATACAAGAGGTTTAGGAGTAAATATGAGTGAGATACACCTTTTTAGGATCTATAAATTATCCTTTCATGGCTGGGTCACACGGTTAGGCAAAATCTGCTGCAACCGTGCACCGACCACTGCCTATGAACACCCTTCACATGGTTGGATCAAATGGGTAGACAAACTGTTCACCAAATATGTTTTTACCTCTGTTCTAAAAATAATAGTTTCTATTAGATGGTCTCATGATTTTCCTACACCGTGCACCTAACCATATGCCTACCCAACAGCCTCTGTTTCACTTTGTACTATTTTCTATAGATGTTTCATGGTTTCTAATAACCAATCTCAAACTATGAACATCTAGAAAATCCCACCATAAATATCAAAAATCCTCTAAAACCTCCCAAATATCACCCAAAATATTTATAAACTTAAAATAAATAAATAAATGGCTTCTTACTTGAAATTGGGGGTGCTACAAAAAGGGTGAGCTCAGATTCTCAATAAGGGTAAACAAGGGAGATATCTGTCATAAATAAGCATATAGGATATAAGAACATGATCATAACATTTGAAAATTATACCCTGTATATCAAATATCATAATATTGTATGATGGAATAAATGATATAAGTTAATAAGACATGAATCACAAGATAACATGATCCCTGAGAGGATGATATTAGCATAACACATAGAATTATGGAATACACATAAGTATAAAAAAATCATTTCCTTAGTATTCAAGGCTCTTTTCAAATACTATCACATTGGAATGAGTTCACTTATCTGACCATCGTAGTAGTCAAGGTTCACTCCCAAGACTATCATGGTGGAAAAATTCACATACTGAACCAGTTTCACAACCCATTCCAGTCTAGTATTACTGAACCAAGTTCACTTATTGTTTGAGTATTTATCTATCTCATGAGATATAAATCATTACCCAATTAATTGGAGGGAGATATTGGACCCACATTCCATTGGTTATAACATAACCACCATCCTTGATTATAACATAACCACAATCACATAATTAAAACCATACATATGTGTTCCACAAAAACATAAGTCATTCACTGTATCATAACCCATGTAATCAAATGAGTTTCATAAACATCTCATCACAACAAAACTCATGGAAAAGAAATGGGCTTCATAAATATCATGCCACCATAAACATAAAACAACCATAAAAAGAATAAGTATGGTATACTTGAATAATATCTGAGTAATTCATAAGAAAAATAAAAAATGATATCTTAGATGTAAACTAATTTTGAAAGATCACTTGAAATAAATGTTGAAAAATAACACTTACATTTTCAAATAATTTCTTTTTAATGAGCTGCATAATTACAAAGGAAAAATTTTATTTGAAAATAAACTTTTAATATTGTAAAGGAGACGTAAAATCATTGAAGATTCATGATGGTGGGAAAATATACTCATGCCGTATGATTTTAAAAAACATTCCTTCTGTATTTTTTTCAGAAAAGTCACAAATAAACCTTGTTTAGAAAATGAAAAAAATAATCCTTTAAAACCATTTTGTAAAAATAAAAACCTAAGTAAAAATGTATTTAAAAAATCAGAAGATAATAGTAAAAAAAACTTTATAAACAATTTTAGAAAACAAATACATGGAAGAAAAAGGGAGTTAAGGGAAACTTTAAAAATATAATTTTCAAAAACAAGTCCCTTTTAAATATCATATCATTGAAGTGATAATTAATAAAATTAATAGATTATGTGTATTCACTATAAATAAAAATAAAATAAATTCTACATACAATCATAATATTATAAAAATTATTTCCACACATAATCTTAATATTACATAATCAATTAAGTAGAAGTTTAACCCAAATAATGGAAATTGGGGTAAGAATTCCCTTACCACTTTGTAATCAGTCGAATCGTATGACCCATAAAAGTAATAATTATCAAATGAAACATTGAATAAAATTAAGATAATTATATTCATTATATTATATATGAAATTTTATTATATATACCACACATAAGAAATAAGTGGTGAATAATTTATATATCTCATAGAAGTAAAAGTAAGATGAGAAACCCTTACCTCATGATTCTCTTTAGTTTTTTCTACTTTAACCTCCTTTATAAAGGTTTAAAGAATATTATTAATTCATTAAATAATTATACTCATATTTATAATACCATATGTGATAATTATATAACATATTACCACCCATTCATTAATAATATTTCATTTTTTTCATTATTTTTAGTGCGTTTATTTCATGGTTTCATCATTGGTTCATTTGTGTATAATTATGTATATTCTTGTAAAATGGAAATAAAAATACATAAGTGAAATGAAATGGTATTAATACACTTAAATAAATTTAAATTTACCCGTATAAAGTTTTTATTTCTAACATGAGGACGATTCATTTTATAAAATGTTAATGATAAATGTTTAGTTTATTTTCGGTGGTTTTTCGTACCATCACAGACTAGTTTCATTTTATTTAATATTATTTATATATGTTAGTTATGGAACATTAAATAGGTTATAATATAATTTTACTATAATAATAATTTTATGACCGGCCTTGAATGTGGTATTGGAAAATGAAAAACAATTTCATGGAGACGGTTGACCACCATAATTTGGAGAATGGTATCATTTCTTTGAATAAGAGAAGTTAATAAAAGGGATGGATATAATATATTAAATTAGAAACATAAAATTATATTATTTACATCATTTTAGATTTATTATTCCTTGTTGTATGAATTAGGTGAGGATAAGGTATAAAAAGAAAAGAAAAATAAGAGAGGGGGTTTGAGGAAATTACCTCTTTAATATCACCTCCTTGAAAAATCCCTTAAAGACCTTGGAATTGGTATTTTGGTGGTACCATAAGAAAATAGACATGGGTAGAGTGGTTAGGATATGTTTTTAAAGATATTTTATGATATTTAAGGATTTTAAGGAGAAAGGAGATGGTGAGGAGTGATATTTATACTTGAGGAGGTGTGGTTTTATGTGATTAAATAATGATTATTTTATATTTAAAGCCAACCACATTTGGGTGAAATTAATTACAATAGATTAGATTTATAATTAATGTTTTAAAGTTTTTTATGGTCTATAAACAAATAAAAAACCCATTTAAATTTTTAGTTTTTAGGTATTTTAAGCTTTTACCTTTTAACTTTAACCCATTTCATTATTTTACATATACTATGGTAAATATGTTTTTTACCATGATAAATTTTTTATGCCTAAAAATAAAAATGAACATAAAAAATAATTTGGGCCTTCTGATTAAAAATATTTAATCTATTTTACCAAATTCAGTTCACATAATTTCCAAAATTATATTTAAAATAAAACCCAGAGACGCGATGAAAAAGTGGGTTTTCAAGAAGTATATTTTTCACGAAAAAGATGATTTTATATTAACTCTGACTAATAATTATCATTGTATAAAATTTGATTAATATTTACAGACATATAATATATAAATTTTCTTTAAAAAATTCCCCATTAGGTATTATTTTAATTAATTCAAAAGGATAAACAATATGCACTTTAAAATAGGTTTCAGAAAAAAAATCATGTTTTTAAACCAAAAAATAAACTTATTACAAAATACAATATTAATTTGATTCAGAAGAATTTAATTGAATGATATATAAATAAATAATACTTATTTTACTTTAAAATATATTCAAAATATAATTTTAATTTTTAATTTCTGAATTTATTTAAAATAAATGACATTTTTACAAAAAATCGGTATTTTCACTATTCACTGAAAAATTAATATTTTCAAAAGATTCTCAAAAATTTATCGTAATATAATTTTGACACGTTGAATCAAAAAATGATATTAATTTTATCAAATAAATTTTATAAATGTTTCAAAAATGAATTATATTTATTTTCTCATTGAAAGTAATAAAAACCTCTTTTTGAAGAAAATATATATTTGAAGAAAAAAATGAAATTACTAAATTTTTTGAGTTTTTTCCTAATAATAAGTTAATATATTAAAAATTAGTTGGAAAATTTTATATTTCATAATGTGGTTAATACTATTTATTCTTTCTAATTTAACAGCTAGTTTATAATGGTCATGTTAAAATAATAATATTTTTTGGAGTTCATTAAAACTTAGTGTTCTGTGCAATGTAAGCTATTGATGAGATTAAATTTAATTAAAAAAAAGGCATACAATGAAATCTTAGGGTGTTATATATTTCTAGGAAAAACTACATAATATCTTACATAACAATAATTAAGAATGTTCTTTTATACATATCTTCAAATTCTATCATAGTTTTATGATCCATAATCTAGGTTATCCTTAATCTAGTTCACAAAGTTTTTTCTAAAATCTCTCTAATACCAACTATAATGACCTGAATCTAGTAACTGAGAGATGGTGTATTACTTTTTTACATGGTCATAGATACAATGGTTAAAATCCCAAAGGATAGATCAGTTTAGTAGTTTTGGAGAACCATATACATATTTCTTACCCATTTTACATTGGGAATAAAAAATAAAAAATAATAAATGCAAAATGTTAGCACCCTTGAAAAATAATTTTAATAATTATTCTTCATAATCCAATGAAGGAAAATAAAATAAATTTGAGATCAAATTACTATTAAGGGTTAAGTATAGAGGAATCTATCATGAATAAATAATAATAATAAATATGGAAAGTTAAATAACTGAACATATATACCTTTTAAATAACTTGACTATCATGATAAGATAAGGCATAATAAATATGTCAAGGTAAATAAATGAACAAACATGCCATTTAATAAAAAAACTAATAATTAAATGCATACATGGATAATATCATGGAGAAAATATGATGGATAATAAGATAACTAAATTATCAATGAATGAAATTATTAATTATTGTAAGTCATGTATCTGGTACATGAAAACCTCTACTATATGATATATCCTTAAGATAGTTTTAAACTACAGTTAGAAACCTATTTAATTTCAACCAATAGATTTATCTCATGAGACCTGTTGATGAATTTCAGATATATTTATAATTAGGCCCCACCAGTGTCTTGATTTTCCAAATAATTCCTAATATATTGAATAATCAATTTAATATATAAAAAGTGTCCCCTATCATCAAGTATCCATATTGAGTAAAGGATACAGATTTATCAATATCTCACCAGTTAATCAAATAAATTTCAAAGTAAACACCATATAAACAAAATGGTATACAGTTTATGAAATAATTATATACACTAAACAAGAATATTTATATTTAAGATAAATATGATTTCTAATAAAAAATTATCATAAGAAATTAATTGTTTTAAAAGAAAGTTAACAATCATAAAAGAATGTGGTATTGTACAATAACTTTTACCACTTGGTAATTTTAAAGTCAAATCAACTTGGATGAAATAATTCAAATTGAAACTTAAAATACTATAAATTATGAATTAACCATGATATTACATGTAAAATGGATAGTATATCCACCACATAAAAGTGAATTGGTTCATAATAATGAATAACTCTCAATGGAATGTAAATTGAGACGAAATCCCTTACCTCATGATTTCCTTTTGTTGAACATGATTTAACCTCATGTATAATGGTTTTAATCACGTTATTAATTTATAAAATAACCATATTTATATTTATAATATAATATATGATCTTATTATGACATTTTACCACCCATTTGTTAATAATATTTCATTATTTTTTGTTTTTTTGGGTGTTGATTTCCATGTTATCTCATTCGTGTTTTGTTATGAATGTTATGGTTCTTTTGAATATTATATAGTTTCATCATCTATAGAATAATAATCATAAAGTAATTATAATATTTATACATAAATTATACTTTTAATAACAATAATGAAGTATGGTTTTTATAAATGAATTACGTTACGATCCTGGAGACGGTAGGCCATACGTATGCGTTAGTAATGTTTCCATTTTTCAAAAATCATTATAGAAAGATGATAATTAATATATTATAATTACATAATGATAATAATTTAATATATACCATATTATTTCTTAAAATATACTTATATATATCATCCATGTGGTGTGGGGATGAATAGAGAGCCTTGCCATTTCATGATGGCGACAATCCACACATAAATGAACGACATTATCATCATTCTTTGAGTGAAAAGGTAAGAAAGAAAATGATATATATATATAATATTTTAATAATGGTATATATGTCATTAATATAATAATTATTTCATATATATCACATATAATCATTACATTTATCCTTATCACCTTCTATGTAAAGCGCTAGTGAAAGACAAATCACATCGCTTCGTGAGGCGGTAGCCCACTGTACACACGAACGATGTTATCATATACCCTAAGGAATGAAAAGTAAAAATGTATATATATATATATATATATGATATAATGAATATATAAATATAATTATGTTATATATACTTTATATACATTATCATACCCAACCGTGAGAGGTGGTAATGAAAAAAAGAATGACATCAATTTGCATGACGCTAGCCCATTAAACTCATGAATGATGATTTCATAACCCATTTAATGGAAGTGGAGATGGTTTCCTTAAAAAAATAGCTCACAATATTTTATATACTAAGGTTATTATATTATCGTAGTTTAATAATAATTTAATGGGGTGAAGGAAGAAATAAAATAAAAACACTCATTGAAGAACATTTCCTCTTCTTTGGGCATCCTCATTAAGTTTGCACTAAATCCTTACTAGGTTGGATTTATGCCCAAAATAAGGCTTCTAGGATGAGATAATTTAATCTAGGGAGTGATTTGGCTAGTTTTTTTTCTAAACCAAATAGTTTTTAAGATGTGAATAAGAGAGGATAGGGGGTGGAATTTTATAAATGCGGTGAGTGCCACATTTTTATTTTTTGGAAAATATTCAATCACACTGACATTTTTATCTTGAAAAAATCCTCTAAAATGGGAAATTATAGAACCTAGAAGATATAAGGTTCAAATAGGGACTGAAAATTTGTGTTGTAAAATTTTATAGGTCATTTTTAACCCTTATCTTTAAAGTTTAACTCTCAATAAATAATTTTTTACCTTAACTATGGTAATTAATTTTTACTATTTTTACTATTCATTTTGGTCAAAAATTATGTTATACTTATTAGAAAATATAAATAATTCTGATTAAAAACATGGAATCCATTTTTCCAAATTAAATTCAAATAATTATCAAAATTTAATTTAAAATTAATCCCGCAGACGCGAAGAGAAAGCGGGGTTTCAAAGAGAAAATGTTCAAAAGTTTAATATATTTATATATAGAAATTAAATATAAAAATGATTAAAATGAACTAAATTATATTAATTGACATAAAATCAAACTAATTTTACTTTTAAACCAATTCAAAAAATAATTTAATAATTTAATTTTTTTAAAAGAAAAGATATTTTGTAATTAAAATTCACCATGTTTCACTATTCATAAAAAAAAGAAACTTTTTAGAAGAATCCAAACACTTTACCCTAAGATAATTTTTATATGATAATTTATAAAATGAAGTTTATTTTTCCAAATAAAATTTATAATTTTTTAAAAAATTAATTTTAAATTATGTTTGCAAAGCGTGACTAAATCGTACTTTAGAAAAAATATAGTTTTTCAGAAAACATTTATTTCTCTTTTAAATGATGATTATTTTATTTATAAGAAATAGGTAACCATATTTTTTATAATTTAATTAGTACTATTTTTACCCTGTAATTTAATTTATAGGTTAAAATATTCACATTTGAATAATATTTTAATAGATATCACATTTCATTTAAACATAGTGTTTCATGCATCGTAAGTTATTTTTGAAATTCAATTTATTATAAAGAAATATTTTATAAATTCGTGGGGTTTACATTATTCTCATTGTAGACCCCCCTCAAAGGATATAATCCTATCCTATTTATCATGGATAATTACTCTATGTACAACTAAACTTATTTTATATCCAAGTGTAACACCCTCAAACTTATCGTTTAATTCCCTGTACGATATCAAAAATTAAAAAAAGTAATAGGGAATAAGGGGGGACATTTTTTTTCTTTAGAAGAAACATTTTGCGTAAGTGTTTACACTCATCCTTGCATTCATCTTCTTTCAAAGCTCATTATCCGATGTTCTTTCTTCCTTGTTGATATACTTCATGGATTGTGAACACATTATCTTCCCATGAATGGAACCCTTATGTGGAGTTGTTTTGTCCATCCCAAACTTTTGAATTTTTATGTCACTTATTGTGGATTACATATCATGAAATTCGAACACATTATTTCTTCTTAGAACTTACATTTTCCCCCTCAATGTGTTTAGTTTTAACTAATTGGACAAGACATTTCAGGTAACCTTTCTTTGATTCTCCTATAAATTTGGGTTTCTTACATTCCTTGTTGACTTATTTCATTTTTAAAATATTTTACCTATTTTTGTGTTGAGTTTTTGTCTCTTTCATAACATAAGGGCTATCCCCTATTAGCATAGTCATGTAAACCTTATTCTTATCACCTTCTTGACCACATATTCCATAGACTTCTATCAAATTTTCAAATATGTTTTGGGTGGAAACATTTGAAGTACTTCTCATCACAACTTCCATACTTTGACTTTTATTCCTTGACTTCACACCATAAATCCCACTTGGCTAATTAATATTTCTTGGAAAATTCTTATTAAACCAACACAAGTAGGGTTTGTGTCCATACCTTCCACAAAACTAGCATAACCTTATGAGTTTTTAATTTATAGGTTGATTCCAAATTTATTCAGTTATATATTGCTGCTATCCTACTAAAAATAATCCTTCTTTTGTTTGAGTATTTTCAATATTTTTGGCTAGTTATATTCTCTTTTTTATAGGGAATAATTCCTCTAATATTTCTCGAACCAAGTATCTTTAAATTTGGTTTTAACACATACACTATAATAATAAAAAGTTATACCTTTTTCCTTTGAAAATCTCTTCTCACTTTCTTGAGAGGACTAAGTTTTTTATTTCCCGAATTGATGAATTATTCTATAGCATTTTTAGCTCAGATTTGACGGGAAAAAACATTGATCTTATCTTAACTAGATCTTATTTCATTTCATCCATCTTTTCCTTAAGATCTCTCATTTTCTTCTCAAGGTTAACCTTCTTCATTTTATTTTTATAGAACTCATTCTCAAAAAAAGAAAGGATATTGATTTCATTAGTATATTGGTTTCTTGATGATGGTGAATCAATTTTATCCTTTCTTCTCATAATATTTTTCTTTGGGTAATATTTTAAAATATGTTTTTTCCATTTCAATTTTAATCCTTTTGTAATTGTTTTCCATTTATTTCATTTTTACCCCTTTTAAAATTTCTTGAAATAATAGCAATTATATCATTGAAATACCTATTATATTACATTTTCATTACATTTTTAATCTTTATAGAAAACCTCATATGATTACACTTGTTAGGATTCAGTTGGATCACTGAGAAGGGTAGGGGTGAATCAATGTTCTATTTTTATTTGAAAATTTGTTCCCTTTTAAACTCAATATATTGAACCTATGAATGCACTTGATTGACTTTAAATAATAACTCAACCTTGCATTATACATAGATATAGATACATATAATCACACATGATATTCACAAGGTTTGGCTACCCATGCATACTTCTTTCCATTCAGGTTATTACCCCCTAATATGGACTCTCTACTATTTTTACAACATATTATAACACAAAATCCACTATTTTATTTACACTTCCAGAGGACAATAGAAGTCACATTTATTCTATGACTATGATATAATAATGAAAGGCCACCTTCCTATCCTTGGTTTCTTATACACCACTTATAAATTTAATATTCCTCCATGAGAAGATGGGTTAGTATATCTACAGATGAACCATTATTAATGGTCTTCAACAGCTAATAGTATAAAGTTTTTTGGCCTTAAAACTCATTTATTATTTTGTGAGATTTTGATTCTACTCATATTCATGAATACTCAGGGTCTCAAGACATCTATTCCCCCTGAATATAACTTAGATTTTCCTTACTCAATTATCTCCTTGATACAGTATGTATCAAGATCTTTGAGTTCTTATGTTCATAGGAACTCCCTCAAGCTCTTCATTTCCTATAGGTTTTTACCATTCTATGTTAAAATATAGAAACAAAATACTAATTTAATTGGACAACTTTTAATGAATTATGGGTCATTAAATAAACCTCCCATAACTCCTCAATTACTACAAAGAACTCCATTAAAGTAGTTAATCCATAAAATCTTTGTGGATAAATATCCTATTCATTTCTACATAAATTAATTCCATTTAATTCACTTAAAGAACCACTCCTGTACAATTTTGATTCAGGCTAGAATTTTAGCCTAAAAGTGAAGATTTTGATTATGGAATCATTTAAGATCCATCCACGTATTATCATAATTAGTTCTATCAATTTTAAAACATCACCATACTACATGCCATTCAACACGATATGATGAAAAACCATCACCCATTTTGACCTCAACATGCCAAACACGACGATGCGGTCCTCTCATGTTTCCTATTTTTCATAGCCAATCCTTTTATAAAATCATCATCATCACTTCAACCATTTTTCACTTCCCCATGTTATATATAGATACATATCGATCAGTAAGCCCACCTCTATGATGTGGGACTAACCATGTTAGCCTTTTCATACTCAAGTATTAAATGTGATGCATATTCCTAAAAAAATGACCAAAAATGCGTCTATTTTGGGATGAACTAAGTTTCACATGTGATTTAGAATCTCACCACTGGGACTACCATAATGTGGTCTCTTTCCAATTGACTGTGTTGGGATTTTACTTCTCAACACATCCTATACTATGGGTGTGGCCTTCACCTTCCTTGCTCAATAATATTATTAATTGTCTTATTCATCTCATCTCAACACATATTGAAATCAAAACACTCTTCTATTATAAATAAAAAATTAAATCAAATCCAATAGTCCAAAAAAATTGGTGCGAACATATTAATTTTCTAGATGGAATTAGGATTCTGAGTCTAAATTATTAAAAGTATGCACAAATAAAGGAATAAATCAAGATATAATTAAGATTTCATATGATACAATTGTTATTTAATATACATATGAAGTACATTTAATTGGTTAGATTTTAAAATAAAACTCCTAAAATACTAATTTTCATATTCCTTCAAAATAGAAACTTGTAAAATATCGACCATTCAGTATGGGTGAATCTAACCGTTATGTGCCCATGTATTATCTTGTGTATGGAAAACAAGTATTAAGGTGATCCTAACTATTATATTCCTTGTTCTTATATTTTTATTTGAATTAAAAATTGTTGGAAAACCCTAAAAATTATGATTCTTGATGAATATAGTTGACTGAATCCATGGGATGGATTTGTATATAGTTATCCAACAAGCTACCCAAGAGTAAAAAATTACCTAACTAACCATTTTTGTCTACCAGATATAGTCATAACTTATTTACATGGTGCTCGATGTAAATGATGATAAAATTTAGATATTTTCTCACTAAATGGATATGATGTATGGGATAAACATTTTTAATGGGTGTAATTTAAATAAAATTCCTCATTAAATGAATATTAAACATGATACTTGTATGATAAAATATTCTATTTTAGATAATCAAATCATTATCATAAATGTTGACCTTGAGATCAATATTACATAAAGAAAAACTACACAATAGAAACTTATAAGGGTGGCCTATAAAGGAATACACCACTAAGAAGGGGGGATGAATAATTGGTTCTATAACAAATCTTTTTTAATTTTGTCTTCTAGGAAATCAACCTCTCCACCAGTTAATATATGATATTATTAATATAAACACCCAAACTTTCACAATTCAAGAAGAAAATAAAGAACTTTAAGAACACTATGATTTTTAGAGGGTTCTTCCTCAGTGTGATAGATTACACCTTACTACAGATAGTCACTATTTCATTCCACAAATGTTTACATCCTAAAATCGAATCATGATGTGTAGAGAGGTTTCATTCTATACCTATAGTTCACAACTTCCCAATGGTACTCTCTTCCTCTAATTATTGTGAAAAATAAAAAAAAAACTATTTGATAAAGATCTACAAAAAGTTAATGTTTCTTAAACAATAAATATAAATATTCCTCTTTGAGCCACTATATGCGATGACTACAAAATTTATCACCTGTCCATAGAACCAAAACTTCTAAATATACATTTTAGGATCAAAACAAGGTCAGGTCAATTCCATCTCATTGATTGTATATCCTAGAATGATTTCTTCTTATAGCTAAAATATTGGGTACAATTTTTTTAAATCTATACATCCACAATGCTTCAGTATTGACTACACCTTCTTCTTAGAGAGTCACACCACTCGATGTTCCATGCTTCTATTTTTCACAATCTCAAAATTCTCTCTCTTAGATACTATTTTATGTATAGGATATTATTAAATTTCATGTCTTTTTAAATATAAAAAATGGTATCTTATAAGATGCCTCAATCCTAACAACAGAAAGGAAAATGGTTATATATTCATTTTTTTATCCATGATCTTTTGAACGAACCTCAATAAACCTATTATGTGGATTAGTCACCCATTCCTATCAATGCTAATTTATATAACTACCATTTTATTTTAAATTATTTGAAAATTTTTAAAGATTAGAATATTTTTATACCAAATGAAAATACTCAATAAATTGATTAAGGTCAATTCAGAAAATTTAACAATATAAATCTTCATAAAACCTAGCTCAGATAACACTCCATCATTGTATAAAAATCATAAATCCATTGAAACAATCATGACATGATAAGTTTATTATTTTTCAGATCAACTAGATTCTCAAATGATCTTAAACTTCACATAATAGTGACCAAACTTTCCAAAACATAGCTTGAATGAAAACATTAATTTCATGTGATTATGGAAATTAGGATTATCAAAATATTATCACAATTTTATTCAAGATTAAAATTATAGAGTTTTATAAAAAAATGAATCAATTTAACTTTTCTTCATCCTCATTTAGTTGAATTCATGGTACAATCTTGATCTTCAAGATTTGAAGATCACGACCCATTTTATTTAGTTTTAATACCAGTTAATTTGTGATGTTTTGATTAATAAAGAGTATATTGAGCATCATATGATTTATATATCTTTAGAATACTTATTATAGAGTTTCTCAACTTTCTCACCCTTCAAAATTCTCAATCATTCATAAATTAAAGTATCTTATGAAGTTTATCATGTATCTTATTCACTTAAATTTCATACAAATCCTACTGATATCTTATAAAATGTATCTTTTGAAACCTATTAGATGTATAAAGTTGTATATCATACAAACTCAACTCATATGATACATGTTTTACAAGAGTATTACAAGGTTAAATATCTTATAAAATAGGAATAACAACTTACAAGGACCCTATATATTATAAGATCTAGATATATTAAAAAGTATTTATATCTTATAAACCTATGTTATCATATGATGTTTCCATATCTTATGAAGATCAGATATCTAATGTAACTAATAGAATCTTATGAAGGAAAAACATTTTACACTGAGGTAGAACTATATTTTTTTTACACAACCATCTTATGAAAACCACATATCTTATGAAATTTCATAAGATATGATACTTACCCATTTTAACACCCACATAGGAATTCCATAAACACTTCCAATGATCATAGATCCTTAAAAATTGAATTCAAACCATCTCTAACCATATTAAAAACATTCCCAAAATAACTTCAAAAACATATTCCAAACTTTTAATGATTCTTCATTCAGTTTTAAAAACAAATAAAAACCTTAAAAAAATCAGTTGGGAACTTCAATCTCCCATTTTTGGATTTATTGTCAACATCTTTCAACAGTTATAAACTTCACTAAACTCCGATCAAAATTTAAAAAATTTCATGAGAATCTTCAATCACAACCTTTCTCATTTGAGAAGTTTCTCAATACCAAACTATTGGATAAGTTAGTGTTTTTAATATAATTATATCTCTCAGTGATAAGAAATTGCGACCAAGTAACATAGATTAAATCCCCCTCAATCCACACTTATACTTATAATTTCCATGTATCTCCCATATTTATCAATCTCTATACCATCATATTAAAATTTCAAGGAAATATCACACTCAGACTTTGACAGATACATGCTCCCCTTTTGATAAAAGAGTGAACCACCACTTTCCAAGTGTTGAGTATTCCCCCATTTAATAACATAATCCCAAGCCTTGTGGGGGTGGGTTTAAACATGACTTTAGGTGAGGGGAGAAGATTAAACATGAAGTTTCATCTATAGATTATCAAACCTCTTCTTTGGAATTACCTTGGTAAAAATATCAGACATTGTTTCCTTGTTGAAAATGTATTCAAACTTTATATTACTATTATCCAAATTTTTATTGTTAAAATGATATATAATATCAATGTGATTTGATCTTGAGTTTTGAATGAGATTATTTGAAAGATCAATGTCACTTGGATTATTATAAGAAATTTTAAGTGGATTTTCAACAATAACTCCTAGATCTACTAGGTGTACTTTTATATTTAGAACCCATGTACATGCATGTTTAGCTTCTATATAATCCAACTCAACTATACTTAATGGTACTGAATTTTTATTCTTACTATTTCATATAACACATATATCACTAAGAAATAATTATCCTTCTAAAGTGGTATTCTTATCAATGAAATCTCTTTCCCAATTTACATATTTAAATCCATGAAAAATTAATTCATAACAATTTTTTATATAGTAGGCCTAATTTTAGTGTTCTTTCCACATATATTGAAATTATTTAAACTATAAGTATATGAGACTCCTTTGGATCACTCTGAAACCTTGCACAAATATTTACAACAAATAATGTATTTGGTCTTGAAGTTATCAAATATAGAAGGATTCTAATGATTTTTATAAACTCCTTCTGGTTAAAACTATATCTAGACTCATCTATTGTCAGTTTTGTTCAATCATTCATTAGAGTAGAGATTTATTTTCAATTTATATTCCAAAACTCTTTAAAAATACCCTGACATATTTCTTTTGGGATAGAAAAATATGACCAGAACTTTAAACAAATTGTAATGTTAGAAAATAATTCATCTCTCCCAAAATTGAAATCTCAAAAAAATATATTTTCCTTATAAAATTATTCACAAAATAAACTATTTTTACCCAATAAAAATAATTTCATAGACATATACAATGACTATTAGAGTACCCATAGATAGATCCTTCACATAATGGTTTTTGTCAAACTTGAACTTTGAGAATTACATTCATTTCAAACATCCATCCATCTCAGCATACCAATATTTAGGGTGCTATTTTAATATGTATAATTCTTTCTTAATCATTCACATTAGGTCATCATATAAACTAATGATAGAACCCTTAGTT
Source organism: Viscum album (assembly GCA_963277665.1). NCBI lineage: Eukaryota > Viridiplantae > Streptophyta > Magnoliopsida > Santalales > Viscaceae > Viscum > Viscum album. Next base: position 793,434,556 of record OY728166.1, read on the forward strand.
TTCTTAATAAAACATCATCTTAAAGGTCTCCATTTTGGAAGGATGATTTAATATCCATTTGAATAATCTTTTAATGTCTAAGTGAAACCACTACCAATAATTTACCAATACTCTCAAACCTAGATATTGGTGTGAATGTCTCATCAAACTCAAATCCTTTCATTTGGGATGAGCCTTTTCAAACCAGTATTGATTGTTTCTTGTCAATTCACTATTTCCATTGAGTTTATTTCTAAAAAATGACTTGGTTCCAATCACTTTTTTATGTTTAGGTATTGGAATAAGATCCAAAGTGTAGTTATTCTCAATATGATCAAACTATTCACTCATAGAATTTATCAATTCCTTATGCCCAACTACCTTACAAATAGTTTGTGGTTCAAATTGTGAGATGGAGGTAATTTTATTTTCCAATATAAACATAATTCTTATTTGGATAGGTGAATCTTAATTTCCAATAATGTTTTCAGAATCAATATGTTTCTTAATTTTTTAGAAGCCTAATCTTCATCACTAGTCTGATTTGAATCAAGTTTAACTATATTCTTCACATTTCTAGGTTCATCGTCATTTTTTATTTTTTGAAATCTGTATGCTTCTAGATCTAGTTATATTATCACATACCTCCACTATCAATTATTACGTTTTAATAATATTTAAAGATTTTGAAATAATATAATTATACCAAATTTTTTAAATAGTTTTAAATATTTATGCCCATTTACATTGTAATGGTATTCCATGAAGGTTCCTTCTTATTCATTTTCTTTAAATTTAGCCAGATTTGTGCCTTTAATCTTCATAAAGAAAGTGATTCTAATTTTTTTATGGAAATTATCAATTGAAATTATTTTATACCACATATTATATGGCTCTATATGATATTTAGGTCTAAAAAACATCTGTTTTGACTGTGAACTACATTGTGATTTTTTTCTCAAAAATTACTTGGAAAGTTTTTGATCTTCTAGAATAATCCTTCCCATATCAACAATGCTCAAATTTTTTCCTTTCATTTATACCATTTTATTTTTCGGGGGGGGGGGGGGGGTATGGTGTTCTATATTGATTATTTATCTCATGATTTTCAAGATAACTTTTAAAGGCATTGAATGTGCGTTATTTTCTATTTTCCGATTTCACATTCTTGATGTACATTTCAAGATCCTTTTAAACTTATCATCTAAAGATTCTAAAAATTTAAATTTCTTTAGACTTATGCTTCATGAATAAGGAATTTTTCATCTGGGTGTAAAGTAATGAAATAAATATCACCATAGTTAACTTACGTCTCATAGGACCACACACATTTGAATGAGTGAGTTCTAAAGGTCCAGTGGACTGAATTTCAACTCTTTTATGTGTCCCTTGAACCATATTCTCATTTTTATTAGTGTGAAAAATAGATTATTTAAATCTATTGAGTTTGGTAAGGTCTCTCATCACTTCAAGTTTTGATATTTTGCACACTTTTATTTTCCATGGTGAATATGTCTCATATTCTATATATTTTTTTTATCTTTGGTACTCAAGTAGCATGAATTGGATATATCACCAATTTAAAATTAATTTCCAATTGTTATTTTTTAATTTGGTAATGAACATTCCATATTTGGATTTATTGATGATGTGTGAGTTTTTTTGAATGAAAATTTTATTCCCATAACCATATATCTAGTTTTCACTTAGAAAATTATATTTCATCCCTACCACATAAAGCACATCCTTTAATTTGAACTTATTTTACTCAATTTTAGCAATTCCAACACCACTAATTTTTAAGTAACTTTAATTTATAAAATTTAATTATCCTACATCAAAATAATTTATGTTCTTCAAAGATTTAGTATCTGTTGTAAATAGTGTGGGATCACCACTATCAAGGATCCATAAATTTTTTCTCTTATTGGCCTTCAATGAAACCTCAACAATAAGATATTGTTCCTCATGCTTTTTTATTTTGAAATCATTTTATTTTTTATTCTTAAGGAAGTTAGTCAAGATGACCAGTTATACATTTCTCAAAAAAATTTCCTTACTTCTCACATCTTCCATATAATTCCTCTAAACCATCAAATTGTTTTAGTGTGGATAGACCTGATTTTTTTTTCATATCCTAATTCTTTTATGATTATTTTATCATCTTCTTAGTGATTATCCCACTTGATTAATACCTTCTCTTAGGTAGTTAAATGTTGTACCAAAATGTGTAATCATTATGACTAAACATCATATAACACTAGAAATACCCATTGAATATGTATCTTCTAGAATAATTGAATATTTTTCTAGAAACCCATTGTCTAAAATTCTGAATTATATATATATTATTACAATGAACTTGATTATATATGAGAGAATATAGAATCTTTTTTCATCTCCTTTATTCATTGGATGTGAGTGATGGTTTTTCACTATTCCATTTAATCCATACTTCTCTATATTTTGAATTATTACCTATAGTGTTAGTCAGAATAGATTCAAAATCATATGTTTTAGGTATATATTTAACCTGATATTTTTGGTAGATTACCCATATGATTTAGAAGATTTAAATTTGAATTCAAAATATTTTAAGAATTATTTTATCTCATTTAGTTCAGTTTTAGATATAAGTCACTTTTATTACAACTTTCATACTTTATCTTCTTCCACAATGAATTTTACTTAAATAACTTTCTTGGTATTCTCATCACCAGTAGCTTTAATCTTGGATCTCTTAATTTCTTTAATGATTTTAGTTTATCTTTTTAGAAAATATTATTTAATATCATCTTTATTTCCATATCAATTATTGAACAACCTAATATCTTTATTTATATTTTTATTCTACTCAAGACATTATTCCAATTATGATTTGAGAATATACACTTTGTACATTTCTTTACATCATTCCTCACCACTATATTAAGAAATTTCCTAATTCTCTACATGTTCCATTAATTTAGTTATTTTATTAGGAAGTTTTATACTTTGATTAGATGATATATGAAGAATATTATTATTTCTATTTACTTATCAATTTTTTTCTTTTCCTTCTTGGTAATATATTCTTACTATCACCGAACCTATTTACTATTTTATAGCTATTTACACATTTATTCTTTTTATTTTTTCATCTTTATCATTAGAATAAAGCTCATAAGTTTTCTTATTTGGGTATTTGGTTTCAAAGTGTACTATGCCTCCACATTTAAAGTATTTTAATGGTATTTTACCCTTATATTTATATTTTCATTTTCTAACATTTTTGAAGATAAGAGACATGAAACTCTTGAAACCACTATCAATCTCACCTTGATCATCATATTCAATTGATTCTTTAGGTTATTCCTCCTTCATATTAAGTTTACTCATGGATTAAAAAGTCATATCTTCTTTAAACTTATTTTAAAAGGAAGGTTTCTTCCTAATTTAATATGAAATTAGAGTATTGTGTATATTATCTAATGAAATATCCTTTCTGTCCTCTATTTTTGATATTTTTGGATCAAAACTATCAGAGAAATTTCTTATAAGCTTCTTCATAATATTATAATCTTCAATATTTTATCTATAACCTCTAATATTGATCCCAATTTCACTAAATCTAGTTAAATAATCATTAATGGTTTTATCTTCACCTGTTTTCATATCCTTATACCGTATTTTCTATATTTTTAGCGTAAATTATCTGAATTTTATATTACCTTCATATATGATTTCAAGATTATCACCAGATTGTTTTTCAATTTGATTTTCCATTTATTTTGTGATGAATTTTTCAGAAAGAGACATGAGGATTGAATTACTGTATTTTCCATCAACTCCAAGATTTATTTTATTGTAAAATGTTATCTTTTCACCCCTTTGAATAGGACTAAATACCATAGTATCTATGTCCAACACTTAAATACCTGGAGATATAAATATGGAAACATTCAAATTTTTCTTTCATAAAAATTCTTTTCATAAAAGAAAATTACCCCATTATCATTAATTAAACAAATATTACCAATATTACATAGATAGAGGACCTAATATAGGTAACTCGAGGCTCTAATACCACTTTAGGGTGACCTAGAAATGGTTGCACCACTTATAGGGGGGATAAATTATCTGTGCTATAAAAAACCTTATATATTTTATTCTTCTAGAAACCTAACCCTATGACTGGTTAAGATCTTATCCTTTTAATATAAACACTCATCCTTTCATGATGAAATTTTAAAATATAGAACAAAAGGGATATAATGTTTTAACAAGATTCAGCCTCAGTGTGAGAGATAACTCATTACTATAGAGGATTTCTATCCTACTCTATATATTTTTACACTATAATTGTAAAACCAAATTATTGTGAGTAAGGTAGTTTCATCTTGAATCGATAGTTCATATATTCTTGCTAGTTACAATTTCTTTCAATGAATCCCACTTGTTCCAATGAAAATTTTAAAAAAGTTGATAAAGATCTCCAAAAAATTCATTATTATTCAACAAAAAATATAAATATACCTCTTTGAGGCAATAAATGTGATGATTATAGTTATTCTAACCTATTATTATAATAAATATTTTAAAATATACTAGTTTAGGATCAACACATGTCCCATTAAATTCCAACTCATTATATATAGATCATTGAAGGTTTGATTCTTCTCATCACTCAAATACCAAGAAAATAGATTTTTAAATCTCTAAATCCACAGAGATTCAGTATCATATTATTATTATTCTCATAGAGTCACACTACTCAACATGCTCTTCTTATCTTTTTCCTTGTCTCAAAATTCTATCTTTTCGATATTCTTTTATATAGAATCACCTTCATTATTTTTTTTGTTGTTTTGAATATATCTGAAAATGATATCTTGTAATATAAATCAATCCTACAAATAGAAAGAACAATGATTGTATATAAATCTTTGTTCATCTATAATATTTCACAAAAACCTCATCAAACTAGTTATGTGTATCATTAAACCACCTAAGTCAAAGTGAATTTCAAAAACATCTAAATGATTTTAAATTATTAGATAAATTTCAAAACATAAAAACTTTTCCTACCAAATTAAAATAATCAATTAGTTAATTAAGGTAAATTCAGAATATTTAAATAATATAACTCTTTATAAAACTTAACTCAGATAAAACTCTACCAATATATGAAAATCATAAATCCATTAAATAGTCATGACACAATAGGTTTCATTTTTTTCTAACTTTAGTAGATTTATAAATTTTATTCACCTTCATAACATAATGATCATAAATTCAAGAAAAATATTGAATCATAAAATTATTTTCATGTTCTTATGGAACTGAGGATTCATATAATATTGTCACACTTTTATTTTAGAATAATCTTCTAGATTATCTTAAAAAAATATATCAGTTTCACTTTGTTTCATCCTTATTATATTAATTTCATGGTGCGATCTTGATCTTTAAGAAGTGAAGTTCCCCACCCCATTCATTCATATTTAAAAAAATTAATTTTTTATTTATTATCAATGAATAATTAATATAGTATTGTATGATTTATGTTTTTTCTTCATAATATTTAGTCTATAGTTTCTTAACTTTATCTCCCCTCAAGAAAATTAAAAAATTTCAAAGTAAAGTATCTTATAAAGTTTTTCCTATATCTTATTAACTCCAATAACTTATGAAGTTTTATGATATCTTACAGGAGGTATTTTATAAGGTAATAGAGTTATATAAATTCACATATCTTATGAACTCAGTTCATATCATATGTGATGAATAAGAGTCCTCCATAGATCAATATCTTATGAAACAACTATAACATCTCACAGGGACCAGATATATTATGAGATCCAAATTTACTATAAAATACAATATAATATGAACCTTAATAATCATATGAATTTTCTATTTATTATCAAGATTAGGTATCTTATGAAACTCACAATATCTTATAAAAACAAAACATCTAATGTGAAGGTATACTTATCTTAAGAAACACATCATATGTAATGAAAACCACATATTTTTTGATTTTTTAATGATACACAACCATTTTATCTTAATCATAAGAATTTTGTAAAATCTAATAATGAGAAAAAAATTCAGAATTGAACTCAAACCATCTAAAACACAGTCCAAAAAACAAATTCAACAATATCTAAAAAACATCCAATGACTCTTCATTCAATGTTGATAATAAATACAGAACATTAAAAAAAATCTATAGGTCACATCAACATCCTAGATAGGTGCTATAACTAGATAATATTTTTTAAACAAGAAGGTAAGTTCTATGTGTTGAAAGAACCCTTTCCTAAGAAACTGACTGATGAATTCATTCAACAAACAAAGTTATACGCCTATAATAAAAAATAATGGATTCACTATAATTATTTACTCTCATGTTTGTGACCATGTAAGATAAGTTGTCAAAGTAAAATGAGACCATAGACACTTATATGATGATATAAAGCATAAAAATACTCTATCAATAAAAATCTAACAATGAGAGGTATGAGGTAACAAAGGCCCTATTTTGGTGTAAAATGGAAGAAGGATCCTCATTATTTACTCGTGTGCTCAATATTATTGGGTACATAAATGAATTATAGGGGCTGGGTTCACCACATAGAATCAAAATAGCTATAGACTTCATTCTAAATTCACTACCCAAAAGGTTCTGATAGTTTATTTTTAATTATAATATGAACGATTCAATAAAAGTTAACCCAATATCCTCAATATGTTGAGAACAACCAAGAATAAAATTAAAGGTATAGGCTCAACTTCCACCATGATGATGAATAAGGATAAAGGTAAATTGTTTAGCTAAATAGGTAAGAAAAGTGTCTGTTGAGTGTCCACCACATCCCAAAAATGAAAGAAAAATAAGGAGGGATAATGATTTTATTATGAAAAAACTAGAAATTTCAAAATAAACTATCTATAATACTTAAAGGGTTGTAAGAATCCATGTTGAGAGTCTAACTTATGTTTTTATTTTATAGAGTTTTAAAATTATATTCTGATGGTTACATGATACCACCTATTAGTTTTACAAGTTTTGTAAATATACAAGAATTCAGAAGTGAAGGAAGACTTGAATATTAGAGCTTGAAGTTTTCATTCAAGTAATGGTGCAAGGAGTTGCCTCATTAAGGACTTGTATGTAAGGATAACTTCAAACTTGGATGAATTTTTAGAAAATATGTGTTTTATTTGTCTTATTTCTCTCGTTATAAGTGTTTTAACATAATAATTTTTAATTAATGAGATTAATATTTTGATACAAATAGTTTATGGTTAATCCAAATTATATAACATTCTTGAATTGGAGACAAGGAAAAAATGAGTTTTATCAAGGGTAAAGTGTTTATCCAAGAAAATAAGGGAATATGATTCCACCACTAATAGTAGAATATTTGATAAAGCCTTATTTTTATTAAAATTTTAAAGACATATAATACCATATATGATATGAAAACAATAGTTTATTTTTTAAATATTCATACTAAACAAAAATAAGAGTTATTTAAAAAATATAAATAATTTTTGTGTATCTAAAATGAAATAAGAGTTATTTCCTCAACACAAAAGAGTTTGTGTTTCTTAGCATGATATTCTAAAAAGGATAAAGTTACTAAGAGTCTTTTGGGAGTATGTTTGGAATTTAGAAGCTAAATGTTAACATATAAAGTATTATTCTTGTCAAAGTTAAAAGTTAATTTCACTTGACATCCTTAAGTTTTAGGATATGATGGTAAAGAAAAAATTTAAATGTTACATTGTTTTCCATGAAATATTGGATTACACTTAATATCATAAAATGTTTAGGATATATTTCTACCAAAATATTGTAAAGAGTTACAATATTTACTATTATATTTCAAGGGAAAATATTGATGGAAAGAGTTATAAGAATGATGATAATGATGATGTTCCTAGAAAACTTTTAAGTACAAAACCGAAGTTATTAACATTATAGCATTGGATATTGTAGATTTAAGAAGTTTTATTACATTTAAGGAGTTGAAAATTAGTAAATTATTCTTAAGTCTCACAATTAGTCAAACTATCCCACTTTGTATATTTTACCCTCTAATGAGATTAGTGGGAGAGTTTTATTTGATAGTCACACATGGATGTGGAAATAATTATATATATATATATGTAATGAGTTAACTAAACCCATAAAGTGTAGTAAACATAATGTTGATATGGATGTCTATTATATATTATATGATAGACATGTGCCTATGTATGATGTTGTTAAGTATTCTTAAAAGTTTTTAAGAATATAAACTGTATCATACAAAATGAAATCACAAATTTATCATTCCTTCACATTGGATGCATATATTTATATGTAGATATAAATTTAATGAATTTTAATGATAAATGGACTCTCAAAGTATGAAATTAACTTATCCACAACCAATTTTCTCAATGTAGTATTATAGACTATGATGAAATGTTAAGGTTATCGTGAGTACAATTCTTATATAGGGATACAAAATATGCTTATGAGTAATAAAAGTGTTTTGTTCACTAGTTGAACCATGAAGTATATAACATAGAGTTTTATACACTATATATTTTCTATGATATCGATTCATTGTTCATATTTAGTGTCCTCACACCTTAGGTTGGTGAGATACATAGCATGAGAACATTCATACTTTGATATATTTCTTACACAATCCTTGAGGATTATCTAATCGGGGGGGGGGGGTGTTAGGGTATATTGCTGTCCATGTCCTCAAATAGAGCTCAATTAAGATGATATTTTTCCTCTTGTATGATAATTATGACATCATTAACCTTAATTGAGATAAACAAAGAAAATATATGGCCATACTTAGAAGGTACATATGATGTGGTTATTTACTTGGATAAGGGATATGTGTTGCAATCATCGACTAGATGAATGACATGTGATATATTTATCGACCTTCTCATTTTATTCTAGAAGAGTTGAGAACATTTGAGCATATGGGATTGACGTATCTGATGTACCATGGTCACTATTTGTATTGGTAAATGGGAACGTCTGAAAGTGTATTATGTAATCCAATGTGGATGAGGGACATAGTTATAGAGACACATGTGTTTGATGGAGATCATGTTAGATCCCTTTATAGTTTGAATAATATTAAAACTTTTCTATATGAAACTATTTACTTAAAATTATGAATCCAGTGATAAATAGACCCTTAGGGTTACATTTTGTTGTTTACTAATTGGGGATTGAGTTTGGATCCTAGAGTTATTGTAAAATATTTTTAAATTTTATCCATAGGATTTTTGGATGGGATTTACAAAAAGTATCACATACAATATAATACAAGGAGAATTTTATGATATATTTACAAAGGGGTTTTTTAAGATATCCAAAATGTGTTTTTGATATGGTTTCATAAGTTATTGTATATGATATTATATGAGATGAAAATGTTTTATGCTTCCGTACAAGTGGGTGATTGATAAGAATATTTCCTAAATCCATTTTATATTATATAATATTATTGGGATTGTTATGGAGTATGATACACTATTCTGAATAAGGATTAAAACTTAGTATGTGGGTATATTTTATATTACAATATCAAGATATCATAAATTTACTGCATGGATATGTATTGTAGTATGATATGGTTGAGTCATAATGAGTTGGATGGTTTGATACATTTTATTTGGAACTTCTATAACTTATTCAGCTGTTTGAAACTCACTTACACATCAACTATCATTCAAAGGCATGGGAGAGTTATGGGAAAGGGATAAATGAGATATAATAGTGGATTTATTCATATGTTAATGAAATATATGAGTAAATTCATGGATAACGGAGAATATCTATAGCCTATATAAAAAATTATTGAGCATGGGAATTGGTTGTGCAATCCACTTGAAACCTATTTCTAATACTTTCCTCTCATGAATCTCTCTACCTTCAACCTTATTTTCTTTTGTGATACTAAAATATCTTGAAGGTTGAATAATCACACCCAATATTTTTACTGATTCAGTGCAATCCATGGATACACTTTAGAGAAAGGAATCAATCATTTATTCCTTGGTGACTACCATCAAACACAAAAAGAGGGTTATGAAAAAATAATTATATGCTGTAAGGTGTACACATTATTTCTGGTTATATATGATTTCCATTTCAACTATATAATGATATGTTTTAAATTTTTATTAATCACTTACACTGATTTGATTAATTTTTAATATATTATTTGAAACCTTTTAAAATAAATGATTCCCCATCATAACAAAATTAATGTAAAAACATAAAATAAAACATCTACTTTGAAGTTTATTTATAAAATGTTGAATTTAGTGTATTAAAAATTCCTAAGGTATATCATGTGTGGTAAATTTCTTGGATATCCATAATTTTCATCTAAAAAATACATCATTATAATATCCAAATTGATCATAATAATAATGAAGTGATTTCTAAAAAAATGGAATAAGTATGGGAACAAATGAAAATATATTTTATATGAATAGAGTGTTGAGTTTTACCCCTGAAATTTAGGTATTAACAAGAGAATGTTGTCAATTATTTTATTTTCAAAAGTTGTATCTAGTTTGTGAAATATTAATAAAATGTCATCATTTTTCCATCGATTTCTTTTATAGAGTTAACATAAGGTCTAATGAATCAAAAATTTACTTCACAAGGTATTCCCTTTACACAGTATGAAACAATAATAAACATATCAGATCAATTATTGGATAAAAAAATTATGAAAATGTACCTCATGTATACATTCAAAATCTAGGCTCCCAATCATTACCACTTAAGAATTTCATTGACATTATCAATAAAAATCATGTTAGTAATGAAATCTCGATACATTTTACCTTTAAAAATAATGTAGTCCATATTATTATCTTAGATCTTTATATCCACATGAACTTGTAAAGTTTATAAATGAAGTAGTTGAATTTGTGTTGTAAAGTTACTCACAAGAAGGTGCTTTAGATCTATTAGTTGATCCTTTAGATTATCTTTACTTGACCTTCCATTTTCCCTTCTATTTCTCCTTTTGTAATAATATACCCATATTTAAACCATTATCATTAATTGTAAAAGGTTTTTTATATAAAATAAATTAGAAAGGATATACCTCATTATTATAATGTGTGTTTATAATATTAAACATTTGTGCTATGAAAGTTTAAATAGAAATTTCAACTATGTGAACATTAAGATCACCATGGTAAATAGGTAGATTGGCACTCAAATTGTGAGATATATGAGTCCTTACTCTCACATGATCATTTGGAAATTATTTTATTGTGTAGAATATTCCCTTAGATATTGTACACTATACCTCTCAAAACAAGGTAATGAGTGGGTGCTGATAAATCTAAATCACTATTAATTTCACTACATGGAATTTTAGTAAAAGAAAAGTATTAGTAGTTATTTGATTCAAATTTTGAAAAAATGTAATGAGAAAATTGATTACCTATGATAAGGAAGGACTTTGAGGGGGGAATGGATAACCTCAAAGCTAGGGGATGTCTCTTTATGTTATGGTTATTAATGTTTTGATTCTACATACTAAACCTTTCAAAGAAACTAGTTTATCACATTAGCCAACCAACTAACTTTTTCTATTTGACCATCTATCTATTCTTGTATGTCTTTTATTTTATCATTCGTGTCCCCCATGTCTTTGATTTCTCAAAGTATGATCAGGGTGAAACTCTAAAACTTGGACCTCTGATGTGGCCATACTATTCTGAACAATTCAAATCCAATGGGAGTAGTTTTTCATTGGGTACAGTATATGAAGATTATTTTTTCTAAATTAGATAAAAAAATAGAAAATAAGTAGTTATTTTTATATAATTTTTTTAAATTAGAAAAAATTTCTATTATTTAATACTTGAAAATCATTATCATAATTTCTATGCATTTTCATATACTATTTTCCCTTTCTATTTACCTGATCCTCCTTCTATAACACATGAAATGGGATTTAAGTGGTTTAGGATTTTGATTTTTCAATATTCATATAAGAAAAGGAATATAATTATGCTGTTTCTTAATATCACGTAAAATTTTACTCTAAAGTTAAAATTCATATAATTTTTTATTAAACTAAACCATATCCCATGCTTGAATTATGGAATGATTACATTAGTTTTGATGCATGTAATTTATTCTTTTCACTCCTTAAATTAAAAATTTAAAATCAAAGTGATTACTAAATGTAATGTAAAATAAAATAATAGTATTTAAAATTTAACTTAAATGATTCCTCTCCATGATGGATAAGGAAAGTATCTAAGGTTTTTTGGTTTATAATGTGTAGTTATATAGCTGTTGTTTGGGGTTTTACTTTCTTCTTATCATGATGTTTTATAAGAAGTGTCCAAAATAGTCTATGATCCTTTCTAATGGAAATCGGTAAGAATTTCATCTAAATTTTTTCTAATATAAATGTAATTTATAAGGGATAATTAAGAGTAAATAAACAGTTCATTATTTGTTTTTTGGTAAAATAGATATAGGATAACATAATGTCACTCTAATGTCTACCAAGTATCTATATCAATCGACAAATGCATTCAAATATTGACCTCAATATAATTAAAGAAAATAGAATTGTTGGGGTCAATAGGTTAACCATGAGAATTTGATAAAACCTTAAATTTTATACATTTACTTACCACCTTAATAATTTTTTCTAAGACCATCACACTACCCCATTCTTATCTTTTTTAAACCATATGTTTTTTACCTCATAAAAGTTTCTCAATTTCAATACTGAAAATATGTTAGTCCTAATCATTGGTAGCATCAAGAGGTAAAGAATCTATTATCTAAAAAATTTGTTAGACATTTAATTTAAATTATGTAAATTTAGTATAGAACACATATTATTATGAGGAAAGGAATTGTAGATACACAAAAATAATGAGAGATATTTAGATCATTCATTGAAATATTTTTTTATTTAAATATTTAATGGATTTCTCCCCTTTATCATGTTACAAAATTACTCATTGTGGTATGATATGACATACAATACATAATCTATATTAGGACCACCATAAAATGATTTCGAGATCCCAATGAAAGGTTCATCTTCAATGGAATTTTTATTTGACCATGCCGTTTTGTTCAACAATATAACATTTAAATAATTTTTGATTATAGGATATGAGGCATAAAATAATTACACTTCCTATGATACCATTATGAATGGTTAATCCTTTTAACCTTACTTAATAAAATTCGCTTTAAAGAATCCCAATTAATTTATTTTAACTATACTCTTATTATCAACCAATTTGAATAAAAAAATTAGAACTTAGAATGTTGTATAATCTAATTACTATATTTTTTCAATGGTTACAAGGTATGAAATATCAATTTAAACTTAATTTTTATCATTGGTACCAGATATAAGAATCACTTCCACCACAAGAGTAACTCCAATATTTTATATCTACAATATTCATCTTGTTACTTTATATAGAACATATAATTGTTAATTACATATCTATTTGAAGATAATGCATGTAAACTTGGTCCTATGGCTATCCATCAAAGTTATTATGAAATTGAATTCATATTTTTATATAACTTCTTAAATATATGGTTTCAAAACCATCATATAAACTTTTGATTATGTGTAATTGATATCCATATTTTAAACCAAGATGGATTGAAATACCTAAGAATTAATTTGTGAGTTTCAACATATCAACCTCTATATTGTTATATAAAACATAAAGGTGAGATTTCTCCCACTCTATAATGGTAATTATGATAATATATCTTCCATAAATTCATTCACACATAGGGTTTCTATAGACACCCGAAGCTTGACGTACATGGACATTACATTACATTTGCGGAATACTTAGTACATAACAAAAACACACACTAAAGGATCGTAATAGTTTAGTGTCTTTGGAAACTCGGAACGTAATCTTCTAATCGTGGTGAAAGTTCTTCAATATCTCCCATAAAGGTCATCCCTTTTTTCTACCTAAAACCTTTCTTTATATCCTGGGGAAAAGAAAACATAAAAGGGTGAGCTCAAATGCTCAGTAAGGGTAAACAAAAGAAAAATCAATCACATCATATACATAGCTTTTGGAAATCTTAACCTGCAAAAGAGCTCATAATATCATAACATGGGATATATCATAGAAGTGAAATGTAATCCCAATAATCATAACATAAAACATGAAACTTTGTGGCATACACACATAATCATAGAAAATCATTTCTTGTTAGTCAAGACTCATTGCCAAGACTATCTTAGTGGACAAAGTCCCTTTCTGAATCGAGCAACCCTCGTTTCAGTCCTGTTTCACTGAACCAGTATAACCTACCATTTCAGCCATGTCTATCTCATGAGATATAAAATCTTTACCCAATGCATTGGAGGGAGATATAGGTCCCACCCATCTCATAATGATACCATTCTTATGTGTGCCACAAAATCATAAATCATACATCATTGCATAACCCATGAAATAAAATGGGATTCTTAAACAACATGACATCATAAAACAATTCATATAAGATAAAGGAATTCATAAAAATATTTCCATCACAACATAATCAAACCAATGTAATAATAGGGATAAAAACAGAACCCTTTTATTATCTTAGATGGAAAATAATTTTGATAAAATACTTCAACTCTATTTTTGAGGAAAATATCCTTTCTTCTTCAAAAACATTTTTTCCTTTCATAACATGTCATACGAATTTAAAATAAAAGAAGTTGATTAAAAATAAACTTGAAAACTTGTAAAGGAAGTTTCTTAGAAATAATGTTTTAAAAATCCATTCAGGTCGTATAAGTTAAAAAAAACATTCTTCGTACTTTTGTTGGAAAAGTCAAAAAGTACCTCGTACGGAAAACGACAAAAGATTCCTTTCACTTCTTTTACTAAAAACTCACCGAAGGGTAAAAATGGATTTAAACAATTGTAGGTGGATGGAAATAATATTACATATTGATGAAACATTGATGTGGATGATAAAATACACCCCAGTAAATACTTACGAATAAACAATCTCGGATAAAAATGAGATTGTGATATTTCCCTTACCTTATGTCCGACTTGCTTTGTAAGTGTCCGAACCTCCTGTATAATGATTTAAATCATGTTATTGACTTATTACAGAATCATATTCATTGTTATGATATCATATATGGTTCACTTATGACATTATATTACCCGTTCTTTTGTAAATTCCATGTTAAAGAAGCGTTTTGGGTAAAATCGTTTCATTTATCGTAGGTGTTTTGACTTATTGTTCTTGACATCATTATTACTTATATCATGATCTACTTACTTAAAGAATATAAAATATGATTTATATATCATATATATTCAGTATATATATATATATTAGATAGATAAATGAAATGAAAAACACCGTTCATGGAGACGGTAGTCCGTACGTACGCATGAACGTTGTTTTTCTTTCCTTATTGTCTTGAATGGAAGTAAGTAGATGACATACATATATATATATACATAAATCCAGTAGCTTTATAATGTCATATATTTCATTATTATTTCTTATATATACATTATAATCATTCTTAAATGGTTAACATGGAGAATGAATCTCATCGCGTCGTGGAGACGGTAGTCCGTACGTACGCACGAGCGATGATATCATTTCTATAAATATTGAATTGAATTGGAGTGGATTATACAATATATCAGAATCAATATGATTTTGTAATAACTATGTATAGTTATTCTTTACACCATTATACCCATCCATGTAAGGTGGTGGTGGAAAATAGATTACACCACGGCGTGGAGACGGTATTCCGTACGTACGCACGCGCGGTGATTTCTTTTTCCGTAGGATGGATAGATGGTGAAATAGGGTTGTTTCATACTTATAATAACATATCAGTATATGAGTGATACTTATGTTATTACTTCATAATGAAACAACCTAAGAAGAAGAAGTGGAAGAAGAAATAAAGATGAAAGAATTGGTAACGGTAATTACCTCTTCTTTGAAGTGCCTCTTTGAGACCTCCTCTTAGGGCACTAGAATTGGTCTTTGAGGAATACCAGAACCTCTAGGATGTTGCTAGGGAAGTGGATAAGGGATTTTGGTAGGGGTTGGACGAGCTTGAGTGCTCAAATTGGTGTGAGGAGGAGGGGGAGGAGGTGTCCTTTTATAAGGGAGGAGAGGGGCACCTTAGGAATATCTCAAAATATTATTTTATATTAAAGTCAAAATCGGTTTATAATGGTTCCAAAGGGTCTTATTTCGAAGATAAGGTGGGGAGGGGTCGAAATCCTATCAACCAATATAATTTAGACAAGTTTAGGATATTATTTTAACCTTATCAATTAAATTTAACTCTAAGTTAAATAATTTAACTTTTACCATGTATTTTTGTTTTCTTTCACTATATGGTTAATAAACTTACTATAACATGCCAAACGAACCCCAAATTGTTTATTATTAATATATATATCCTTATCTAAGTCATTTGGCCGAACCTTAGATTTTTAGGAATACAATAACAATTAATAATATAATATTTGATTTAAAAACTCTTTTGTGTCAATTTTGACACTATTTGATATATGATTTTTGTGAAAGTCATAACAGAATTATATATTCGAACCAAGTTGATTAAATCAACAATAATATATCCTAGTAACCTAGAAAATTAGTGGAATTCCTAAAAAGTCTTAAATTACATTTATTTTGGTATTTATATTATCAATTATGTCAATATTTCATTAATAAGATAATTACTGCATCATTTTTGTGTCATAAATAAATTATATTATTTGATGTCTAAAAATTACAAATAAATTACCATCATGTAGGAAATCTTTTTATATTTCTAATGAATATTTATAGTCGAATTTATCTTATGTATAACCCCATATTAAAAATGATTTACTTATTAAACTTTGATTTTAACTATTTTAACCCTTCTTTAAATAAATTAATAATAAATGTCCTAATCTAATCCAAGTGGGCCTAAATGGTCATATTTTATTCCTAAGTTTGTTTTTGGTCGAATTACACTTGTCCAATAGAATTAGGACATGTGTTAGGGTAATATTAATATCATATTTACCCTTAGTTACCCTATTTACTATTAACCGTGGTAAAAAAAGTAAAAAGTTACTATTCACCAAAAAATTATTTTCATCTCATTGAACCACATTTTAGTCCTTGATATTAACCGTGTCTCTCGGATTTTCGAAATTCCATTCACAGAAGCGGAAAAATTAAGTTTTATGAAAAATTAAGTTTTATGAAAAATTCAGTTTTTTTTTAACTACCACTTAGTAGTTTCACTATTCATCAAAAATTGATGTTTTTCAGAACAATGCCAAAATTTCATCCTAAGCTATATTTCATATTCCGAATTCAAAAATGAAATCTATTTTACCAAATTCATAACATAGAAGTTGCATTAATTAATTTTATAATTAAATCCCGCTGTTAAAATAAATAGCGTGTTTTTAGGAAATAATATATATCAAAAGATTTACACTTGATTATGTCTTGTTTAAATGTGAAATTACAACCAATGACCAACATTGTATTAAATTGTAAAAATATATTCTAAATATACTTTAAAACCACTCAAATTAATAATTTATCACTATTAATTATTTCGATTAAAAAAGTTGTTTTTAATTATAATTTAGTAATTTTTCACTATTCATCAGAATATGAAAGTTATCCGAAAAGTACCAAAATTTCACCTTAGGCTAAATTCGATACTCCGAATCCAAAAATAAAGTTCATTTGAAAAATAAGATTTACTGGATTTCAAAAAGTGGTTATTACTATTCATAACGGCTAGTTTTAATAATATTTTTATAGCATATCGTTGTTTAGTGAAACTCGATATTGCGTACTACACACGCTATCGAGGAAGGTCGCGATTGCGTGTAATGCAAGACAAGTCAAGGATGTGTGTTGTGAAAGCTCCTTTTGGTGTAGCGTACAACACAAGACATTAATAAAATTAAAAAGAATATTTTTTTATAAAATCTTGGGCTGTTACATTCTACCCCCCTTAAAATGAATTTCGCCCTCGAAATTCGTCGGGGTTATAAATGGTTTACTATTTGAAAGTTTCTTTAATAGAAACCCACATAGTAAAAGGGGATACCAAAACATGGCTTTAAAAACTAAAGTATGAAATGTAACGATTACCCAAATAAACTAATCACTGGGTTTCCACATAGGTGAAAATATGGATATGGAAGAGAAATCTAAGCATCATGTTCTGATGGAGAGTGGTAGAGAACATGGCTATGGAAAAGCCAGTAATCACAAATCCATAGATTTGTGATGATATAAGGTACCATCTGATTCATCAGGTATAAGAGAACTAGGACAACATTTTTGGTTTTCAAGACCATTTCCCTAAAGTTAAAGAATTTGAATTAGAATAAATACGTACTTTATTTTGGTACAATCTCACTGTTGTTCGTGCCTTTAACAATTTCCACTTCATCTCTTAAATAAATGAAGTTGAATTTGTTATTCGTGAAGTGTTAGAAGATCATGTGATAGAATGACGGGTCATTCCATCTGTTTCAAACAAAAGGTTAGCAAAATTATATACATAAGTCGATCTATAGTGAGATTAATCACATATGGACTTATACTTCATATATCATACTGCTTAATATAATAAAACTAGTTTCTACTAAACAGGGACTTCCTGTAGGCTAGTGGTAGGCGATAAAGGCCAGTCGCACTTCGGTTGTGGGTTCGATTCCTACAGCCTTGTCCGTAGCGATGGGCTGTCGCCCGTCCTGTAGGTTGTCCCTTTTTCTAAAACTACGTTACTATAACATCCCATCAATAATATCGAAAATCTTCTATCCTTAAACAATACTAACTTATGTCCAACATAATCCAGCCTAATCTTTAGGCTTATACATAATACTGCAGTCCACTCTCATAATATAGTGACATCGATTACCAGAGATTTAATACTGTCGTTGATCCCCACATATCATAAGATATGTCTTGTTGGTCACATTCCAAACATTCAAAGTCCTTAAGCGTGCATTCTCTTGAATACCTTAGTGAAAACATGAGTGCAGTTAAAAGTTAACACTTTCCACATACCAAAATCCTCAAAATTCTATATACTCAAACCATGATATCACTTAGTCCTTATATCAATCATGAGCTCATGAATATAATCAAACACCCCATTATCTTATTATTCCTTCATTGTGCGCATATCATCTAAATTCTAAAAATATCTGAATAACATTTCATGGATAGTGGTACCATTAATCATACACTTTCATAACTCAAGGAAAGACAACAGTGTAACAATCCTTAGACGTCTCTTTATTCCATAGCACCATGAGATTTCTTATACAACATTACACATGATAAACATGTAATCATTCCACTACATTCTTAAACCATTGACCGAGCTTCAAAAATTCTTTCATCTCACATATCATTTGTAGTCTCTTCATCATCATCCACATAAATACTACCCATATGACCATACTGATTCTCTTCATGAGTCTTTCCCTTAGGGCATTTGTTTGCATAATGGCCATACATTCCACATTTAAAACACTTAACCATTTTTGATGTCGTAGCAATACCATTATCCTCATCCATGGTGTTAACCGACCCTTTTCCTTTGCACTTACTTGCTTTGTGTCCTTCTTTTCCACACCCAAAGCATCTTCCAGTTCCCTTGAAACATTCTCCTTGATGCCTCTTCCCACATGATTTACATAGGGGAAATTGAACTTTCTTTCCTCTATGATCATCCTGAAACTCCATCTTTCTCTTATTAGTCGAGTCAGGAAACTTACCAAATTTTACTTTATTGATCATATTATGAGATTGCTGATTCAGCATAATAATGATCTTTGGACTTCCAAATCCCATTTCATTTGGTTTCTCATGAAGAATATCATTCCATTGTCCATCATATCCTCCATTATCGTGAATCATCTTGTTTCCAGCCATTTTCTAAAACCCAGAAAAGAATAGTGTGAGAGGTAAAAATCATGCTAGGGAAAACAACATAATAAAGGGGGAGTACCTTCAATATCCAACATCTTAGGTTTAATTCTATGATCATTAGCGTAATTCTATTACTATAACCTATACGTATACGTATCCCTAGGGACATCCCTAGACATACCTTAAAAATATCTCTAGGGATCTCACTAACATTTTCGCATCCTAGTTTCCAAAGGTTGACTAAACCTTTCCTCTGATACCAACTGTAGAGACCCGTATCTTGACGTACATGGACATTACATTACATTTGCAGAATACTTAGTACATAACAAAAACACACACTAAAGGATCGTAATAGTTTAGTGTCTTTGGAAACTCGGAACGTAATCTTCTAATCGTGGTGAAAGTTCTTCAATATCTCCCATAAAGGTCATCCCTTTTTTCTACCTAAAACCTTTCTTTATATCCTGGGGAAAAGAAAACATAAAAGGGTGAGCTCAAATGCTCAGTAAGGGTAAACAAAAGAAAAATCAATCACATCATATACATAGCTTTTGGAAATCTTAACCTGCAAAAGAGCTCATAATATCATAACATGGGATATATCATAGAAGTGAAATGTAATCCCAATAATCATAACATAAAACATGAAACTTTGTGGCATACACACATAATCATAGAAAATCATTTCTTGTTAGTCAAGACTCATTGCCAAGACTATCTTAGTGGACAAAGTCCCTTTCTGAATCGAGCAACCCTCGTTTCAGTCCTGTTTCACTGAACCAGTATAACCTACCATTTCAGCCATGTCTATCTCATGAGATATAAAATCTTTACCCAATGCATTGGAGGGAGATATAGGTCCCACCCATCTCATAATGATACCATTCTTATGTGTGCCACAAAATCATAAATCATACATCATTGCATAACCCATGAAATAAAATGGGATTCTTAAACAACATGACATCATAAAACAATTCATATAAGATAAAGGAATTCATAAAAATATTTCCATCACAACATAATCAAACCAATGTAATAATAGGGATAAAAACAGAACCCTTTTATTATCTTAGATGGAAAATAATTTTGATAAAATACTTCAACTCTATTTTTGAGGAAAATATCCTTTCTTCTTCAAAAACATTTTTTCCTTTCATAACATGTCATACGAATTTAAAATAAAAGAAGTTGATTAAAAATAAACTTGAAAACTTGTAAAGGAATTTTCTTAGAAATAATGTTTTAAAAATCCATTCAGGTCGTATAAGTTAAAAAAAACATTCTTCGTACTTTTGTTGGAAAAGTCAAAAAGTACCTCGTACGGAAAACGACAAAAGATTCCTTTCACTTCTTTTACTAAAAACTCACCGAAGGGTAAAAATGGATTTAAACAATTGTAGGTGGATGGAAATAATATTACATATTGATGAAACATTGATGTGGATGATAAAATACACCCCAGTAAATACTTACGAATAAACAATCTCGGATAAAAATGAGATTGTGATATTTCCCTTACCTTATGTCCGACTTGCTTTGTAAGTGTCCGAACCTCCTGTATAATGATTTAAATCATGTTATTGACTTATTACAGAATCATATTCATTGTTATGATATCATATATGGTTCACTTATGACATTATATTACCCGTTCTTTTGTAAATTCCATGTTAAAGAAGCGTTTTGGGTAAAATCGTTTCATTTATCGTAGGTGTTTTGACTTATTGTTCTTGACATCATTATTACTTATATCATGATCTACTTACTTACAGAATATAAAATATGATTTATATATCATATATATTCAGTATATATATATATATTAGATAGATAAATGAAATGAAAAACACCGTTCATGGAGACGGTAGTCCGTACGTACGCATGAACGTTGTTTTTCTTTCCTTATTGTCTTGAATGGAAGTAAGTAGATGACATACATATATATATATATACATAAATCCAGTAGCTTTATAATTTCATATATTTCATTATTATTTCTTATATATACATTATAATCATTCTTAAATGGTTAACATGGAGAATGAATCTCATCGCGTCGTGGAGACGGTAGTCCGTACGTACGCACGAGCGATGATATCATTTCTATAAATATTGAATTGAATTGGAGTGGATTATAAAATATATCAGAATCAATATGATGTTGTAATAACTATGTATAGTTATTCTTTACACCATTATACCCATCCATGTAAGGTGGTGGTGGAAAATAGATTACACCACGGCGTGGAGACGGTATTCCGTACGTACGCACGCGCGGTGATTTCTTTTTCCGTAGGATGGATAGATGGTGAAATAGGGTTGTTTCATACTTATAATAACATATCAGTATATGAGTGATACTTATGTTATTACTTCATAATGAAACAACCTAAGAAGAAGAAGTGGAAGAAGAAATAAAGATGAAAGAATTGGTAACGGTAATTACCTCTTCTTTGAAGTGCCTCTTTGAGACCTCCTCTTAGGGCACTAGAATTGGTCTTTGAGGAATACCAGAACCTCTAGGATGTTTCTAGGGAAGTGGATAAGGGATTTTGGTAGGGGTTGGACGAGCTTGAGTGCTCAAATTGGTGTGAGGAGGAGGGGGAGGAGGTGTCCTTTTATAAGGGAGGAGAGGGGCACCTTAGGAATATCTCAAAATATTATTTTATATTAAAGTCAAAATCGGTTTATAATGGTTCCAAAGGGTCTTATTTCGAAGATAAGGTGGGGAGGGGTCGAAATCCTATCAACCAATATAATTTAGACAAGTTTAGGATATTATTTTAACCTTATCAATTAAATTTAACTCTAAGTTAAATAATTTAACTTTTACCATGTATTTTTGTTTTCTTTCACTATATGGTTAATAAACTTACTATAACATGCCAAACGAACCCCAAATTGTTTATTATTAATATATATATCCTTATCTAAGTCATTTGGCCGAACCTTAGATTTTTAGGAATACAATAACAATTAATAATATAATATTTGATTTAAAAACTCTTTTGTGTCAATTTTGACACTATTTGATATATGATTTTTGTGAAAGTCATAACAGAATTATATATTCGAACCAAGTTGATTAAATCAACAATAATATATCATAGTAACCTAGAAAATTAGTGGAATTCCTAAAAAGTCTTAAATTACATTTATTTTGGTATTTATGTTATCAATTATGTCAATATTTCATTAATAAGATAATTACTGCATCATTTTTGTGTCATAAATAAATTATATTATTTGATGTCTAAAAATTACAAATAAAATACCATCATGTAGGAAATCTTTTTGTCTTTCTAATGAATATTTATAGTCGAATTTATCTTATGTATAACCCCATATTAAAAATGATTTACTTATTAAACTTTGATTTTAACTATTTTAACCCTTCTTTAAATAAATTAATAATAAATGTCCTAATCTAATCCAAGTGGGCCTAAATGGTCATATTTTATTCCTAAGTTTGTTTTTGGTCGAATTACACTTGTCCAATAGAATTAGGACATGTGTTAGGGTAATATTAATATCATATTTACCCTTAGTTACCCTATTTACTATTAACCGTGGTAAAAAAAGTAAAAAGTTACTATTCACCAAAAAATTATTTTCATCTCATTGAACCACATTTTAGTCCTTGATATTAACCGTGTCTCTCGGATTTTCGAAATTCCATTCACAGAAGCGGAAAAATTAAGTTTTATGAAAAATTAAGTTTTATGAAAAATTCAGTTTTTTTTAACTACCACTTAGTAGTTTCACTATTCATCAAAAATTGATGTTTTTCAGAACAATGCCAAAATTTCATCCTAAGCTATATTTCATATTCCGAATTCAAAAATGAAATCTATTTTACCAAATTCATAACATAGAAGTTGCATTAATTAATTTTATAATTAAATCCCGCTGTTAAAATAAATAGCGTGTTTTTAGGAAATAATATATATCAAAAGATTTACACTTGATTATGTCTTGTTTAAATGTGAAATTACAACCAATGACCAACATTGTATTAAATTGTAAAAATATATTCTAAATATACTTTAAAACCACTCAAATTAATAATTTATCACTATTAATTATTTCGATTAAAAAAGTTGTTTTTAATTATAATTTAGTAATTTTTCACTATTCATCAGAATATGAAAGTTATCCGAAAAGTACCAAAATTTCACCTTAGGCTAAATTCGATACTCCGAATCCAAAAATAAAGTTCATTTGAAAAATAAGATTTACTGGATTTCAAAAAGTGGTTATTACTATTCATAACGGCTAGTTTTAATAATATTTTTATAGCATATCGTTGTTTAGTGAAACTCGATATTGCGTACTACACACGCTATCGAGGAAGGTCGCGATTGCGTGTAATGCAAGACAAGTCAAGGATGTGTGTTGTGAAAGCTCCTTTTGGTGTAGAGTACAACACAAGACATTAATAAAATTAAAAAGAATATTTTTTTTATAAAATCTTGGGCTGTTACAGTTTCTATGGTGATGAGATTTTGGGGAACCAATACAATCCTCAATGGAAAGGTAGTCAGAGTAGAATTCAATATCTTCTCCAATAATGTATCTCTATCCAATAAAAACTTTGGAAAGACTTTGATTTTTTACATATCCTTTAAAAATCTTCATAAACCATAAAATGGGATACATACATTTATAATGTTAAGACCACATAGTCATATCTCTATAACCAATTAAACCATTAAGTGTGCCATTATTTCAAAGAAATATGGTGGAAATAAATCTCCAATTCACATAATAAAATATAAATTTATCTTTCCATAGTTGGAAACTTCACTAGGTATATAACTTGACTATATATATATTTGAAAAATAAGTAAATCTTAGTTAATAATTAAACTATAGCAGCCCATACTTTTCTTACATAGACATTTCCGCTTAAAAGATGAATATTCATTACATAACATTGTGATCCACACTAAAATCATATAGGTTTTGTGTCTTTAGATACTTGGATATACAAAAAATTTGTTCATAAGAGATATAAATCATCTCCCACTAAATCCTTCAAAACTAACACCCTTATTAGACATATCATGCTTAAAACCTATCTTCATAACAAAGGGAAAGTAAAAATAAGAAAGAGTGATCTCAGATGCTCATTAAGGGTAAAAAAGGGATATATAAATGATAACTTAAACACATAATGAGAATAAAGGAATGAGAATACGAGTTTAAAATTTGAAAACCATATCCTGTATATCATAGATCATAATCTTGAGTTGTGGAATAAATCTTGGTAGTTCATAAGGCATGAATCATAAAGGAATCAAAGAACATGAGCCATGAGAGAATGACATTGGAATAAGAGACAGTTTGTGGCATACAAATAATAATAGAAAATAATTTCTTTAGTCAAGGATCATTTCTAAGACTATCGTAGTGTATTGGCTCCACTATCCATTCTATCATATCATTATTCAAGATTAACTCCTAAGATTACCATAGTGGGCGAAGTACTTTACTGAATTGGGTTCACTCCCCATTTTATTCCTTATTATTTCATGAGATATCCATCATTACATAATGCATTAGAGGGATATATAATTATGGACCCACTCATCACATAATAAAAATAATATATATGTATGCCACAATATCATAAAATATTCATCATATTATAACCCACGGAAAGTAAACGGGTTTCATAAATATTTGAACATTTCATCATGACATGACCCTTGGAAAATAAATGGGTTTCATAAATATATTATAATAATAATCATAAACCATTCAGATAAATAATAAGTATGGTATGATTGGATCGTATCCCTCGTAAATCATAAGTAATATCTAATGATTCCATGTTTTATGAATATTCCATTAAAATATGAATTTGAATATTTATTGAGGAAAATACCATATTCAATTTGAAATGACTTATTTAAATTATTAAAATTTCCAAAATATTATCTAAAATATTTATTTAAAAATAACCTTGAAAACTTGAAAAATAATCTCCAAAGTATTGATCAGTTATGATGATGGAAAATTCCATTCATTTTTTGCATATTAAAAAAATATTCCTTTCATATTTTCAATAACAAGTCAAAATTACTTATTTTTGAAAATGACAAGAAGGTTCATTTTAAAAAAATTTATAAAAATTAGATCGTGATTAAAAAATGACTTAAAAAATATTAAGATAATATTAAAAACATTCTTGAAAACATCTTTAGAAAACATGGATATGGAAGAAAAATGTTTTTTGACCGAAGAGAGAAATATAGTCATCTTTTCTTAAAAAATTTATCTGTGTATCTTGAGTCCTTAAAGGGAGAAATATTATAGGAAAGTATATAATACATATTAATAACTATAGGAGAGGAAAATTTATGGGAATATTTATAGATAGCTCATAAAATTTCATCATCAGAAACTTGGTCGTAGAGAATCGTGATAAATAATGAAATTGTAACATAAATCAATTACCTCAATTTTTAATTGATTAAAAGGGGATATAACCTAATGTATAATAAATTTAAATTTATTATAATTATATAAAAAAATAATTTACATACTAATAACACATATTATCCACTTATACTATTTCAACACCAATTTATTAATAATTCCTTATTAAAATCATCATTTCTTGGTGTTAGCTGTTTAATTTTTAATGAGAATTTCAGTTTGGTAATTCCAATAATTTTATTTTGATCATGGTTACTCCATAATTATAATTTTAATCATGATATAAATATCATATATATTCATTATATGTAAATTTATCATTATCCATAAAATACAGAGACAAAAAAATGAATTACACCGTTCATGGAGATAATAGGCTGTACGTACGCATGAACGCCATTTTCAGTTTTTAATGGATGGAATGAAAGAAAGACAATTAAATATTAACATTTAAAGAATAATTTTTATATAATATATATTATATATATTCATTAAATCTATCCATATTACCTTCTATGTAATGCGTAAATAAATAATGAATCACATGGCTTCGTGGAGTTGGTAGTCCACACGTATGCACAAGCGACATTATCATTTTCCAACAGATGGGAATATAATAAGGTAGATATGATATTATAATATCATAATAATAATTAAATTATAAATATCATTTATAATAATTAAAATCATCATAATAACCATCTATGAACGATAATGATGAAAAATTAATTGTATCCTGACGTGGATACGGTAGTCCAAACATACACACGAGTGATACTTTCAATTCCAATTTGATAGAATATAGGGTGGATATTGGTGGTAACATAATAATAATATTTTAGTATATTAATTATAATTAATTTATTATTTTATGATAAATACCACATATTTAGAGGTGGCTGAAGAAGAAATAAATTGAAAGATCTTGGGTAAGACGATTACCTCTTAGTTGGTAAGCCTCCTTTAGATCCTTTATTAAGGATCATTTGAATTGTATTTTAGGAATAAAAAGCCTCTAATACATTTATAAGGAATTTTATAAGAGAATTGGGTTGGGGTTGGTCAATATTTATAGCTCAAAGTTGTCTAAATAAGATAAAGGAGGGGTGTCATTTTATAAGTGGGGGAGAGGGAACACTTGGAATTTATTAAATGAATAAAATATAACAAAGTAATTATCAATAAAAATGCATAAAAAATGGAAAAAGAATCAAATTTAAAGTGGATAATGTTGAAATATCATGATAAAATGAAATTTATTTAGGTTTTTGTGTCATTTAAAACCTTATCTTTTGGTCTAACCCCTTCATTAACTTATTTTAACCTTAATTGGGATAATAAATTTTTTTCTATTTTAAATGGTTATAATTTTACTTGTAATTTAAAAATTAGATCATAAATAGATAACTAGTGAAATTTTAGAAAATTTATAATCCCACTTGTCTTCTTAAAGGTTTTTTATTATTCTTAAATAATTTTAAAAAATATTTTTTGTCCTAAAATATCATTAATATAATTTTGAAACTATTCATTTAATTTGACTCTAAATATATGATGATATTAACAAAATTTGAATATAAACCTTTAAAAAATACCTAATATGTTATATTCATATATTAAATACATTGGTAACTATAAATCACCTATAAATATTACTTTTATAATTTTTAAAAATATATACATGATTTTACTACTTCTTGCATAAGAATTGTGTTGGAGTTGTGTACACATTTAAGGTAATTATTTTATTATAAAAAATTAAAAATAAATTAACAAGATAAAAAAACCTTTTCATATTTAAAATAAATTTTATAACCAAACTTATCCTCTTTTTATCCTCATGTAAAAATTTTAGAGATATTAAATTCAAGTGAGTGACATTCTTGTAATTTATTTTTACTTAAAACAATATAAATTTCATTATAAATGGAAAATGGAACCAAAATTCCATATATTAAAATTAGGGATGATTGTTATTGAATTTATTCCAAAAAATGAAATAAAGTCAAGAGTTGGGTTGATTTGGAGACCTTATCTCATGTTTTTAACCCCATTTACCCATTTTACCCTCACTAAGGTGACAAATATTTACCTCAGTTACTATTAATAATGAAAAAACATAACGTATTTACAAAATATAAACCTAATGATTCCAAATATGTTATAAATTATTTAATATTAAATCTATATAAGTGGTAAAAATCAACTTTAATATAAATGCATAAAATTCAAAGAAAAATAGTTTCTATAAAAATATGTTTTAAGGATAAATAATAACTTATATTCAAATCATGAATATTGCTGATTCAAATGGAATTAATTAGATAATTGTAAATAAAATGTATTATATATAACTTTAAGAACAAATAAAAAACACAATAGTACTTTTAAATTACTTTATTTAATGAAAATAAATGACATTATTTGAAATAAATATATATATTTCACTACTTGAAAAATAAATCATTTCATAAAAATACCAAAATTTTACCCTAAGTTATTTTTTATATGTTTATTTAAAAAAAATTTAATTTTATAAAATAAACTTTCTAAAAGTTGAATAAATTAATTTTATTATTTTCTCATAAAAATAAATAACAACCATTTTTGAGGAAAAATATATTTTTAAAGTATATAACAACTTTAATAAAAATAGAGTGCCTATTTATCATTAAATTATCTTTATCTAAATCCTTTATACATATTTTTTTTCAAAATGTGGTTATTCATATTCACTCCTCTAACATAACAACTGGATTATAATGATATACTATATTACATTTCATTTAGACTTGGGGTTTCATGTATTACAAGCTATCAAAGAAATTAAATTTATTTGAAGTGAAATATATTATAGAATTTCATGGTGTTATAAAAACAAAAATACACTATAATTAAATCTTCCATAAAAACATGAGATTCATGTGATTTTTAAACCTTTATATTTAAATCAATCATCAACATGGAATTATTAATATTTGATGAATACCCCTCTAGAATCGTTACGTGATAGCCTAAACTAGAACCCCCATTTGTGTCAGAGTTCCACATACCTCAAATTCACTTCTCCGTATTATAGAGGATAAAAACTAGTGGCGAGGTAATAATCTATACAATTAGGAGACTATTCACTTTAATCAGAGTTATAAAACTGTGGGAACAACCAATCAATATCTAAAGCAAATATTAACACACAAAAAAAAAATCAATAAACACATTTCTATATCAAATATACCATTCAGAATTCATGCATTAATAAATCAACTGTTTTCCCACCAGGCCAATCACATATAAAAAATAAGAAAAATAATCCAAAATACACTATATGCACACTGGAAAAACTGCCATCTCTTGACCTTAGACACCTGGTCTCCAAATACCCATCAAGCTGCCACAGTCTAATCCACTCTATATCCTATAATGATACTGAAATCCCTCATAAATTCTGCATGTACACTAAGGTTTCCATGCATGGTGTGAGAAATAAATCTCAATAGGGTCTCAATAAGTTCCCTGAGTATACGTCACCATATATATGTATGTGTGAGGAAATAAATAAACATGTCATATATGTGTGTGGGAATCATGTAATGACCGTTGCATAATGAATCACAATGTGTTATTTCATCATGTTCTAACTAGACCACCATGAAACCCAATTATACCTACTTTAGTTCCATGATGGAATCTACCTCTTTATCTCATCTCATTCCATTGTACTGATTCCCAACACATACATAATGACTTGGGGTAGGGTGGTGTCCAAACTTAGACCTGTTACTTAAAGAAATTGGGTGTGATCATACATCAACATCTCAACCCACTACCTTTTCACTCAAGGTAGGGTCTATCAATATCATATCACATCACACCCTAACCTATCCCTCCCATGTGTGGTCCTCAATGCATGAATCTTAGGTAAAGGTCCATCATTCACACTGACCCATCCACAAAAACTTAAGTGAGGTTACATCCAATACATCGATTCATCCCCATAGACTATGAAAATGTCACATCATTCACACTAACCCATCCCCATAGACTATGGAGAGGTCACATCAAGAATTCCAAAATATCCCCAAAGACTCTGGAGAGGTCACATCTATCGTAGAGACCCATCCACATAGACTCTTAGGAGATCACATTAATCACACCAACCCAAGCCTCTAAAGGAAATGTCCAATAAGTACACCCAAGCACACACATTAAGTAGCACACAAGGCCTGAAACCCATCACATAGATCTCTACCACAACTAATGACTACCCTCTCATGCTACGATGTATCTCATCCCACCAATTAGGATGTCCAATAGATTCATTCAGACTAGTATTGGTCTCTAATCATCGATACCAATACACATCCATCACCCATCAGTGATACTATAACCTATAGGATCCCTCAACCCATACCTATAGGATTGGTCCAACATCTTCATGATTCTTCATCACTCCTTATCCTACTACCTAGGGATCATCCTAAGACACTATTAAATACTTGACCTTAAAATAAATACATGGGGTCCAAATCCTTTCTAAAACCCTTTGGAATCCTGATGCCAAGTCTCAACCAAACCCATAACCTACACCTGGGTACCATCTCATAACTCCTAGAGGAGACCACCTAAAATTCTACCTAGAGGAAACCCCTATTTATCAAATATTGTCCTAACCATAAGGAAAAATCCCATTCAAAAGGATCACAAATCCCCAAACCACACTCAATTGGGTTTCACTCATCATGTGTAAGATGAATGATTGTCTCACATATTAACACTAGTCCTAAGACTCTTATGCTTTCCCAACTTAACCTAGGGATCCCATCCTAGGCTACCCGTAGCACCACTAGTACCTTGAGACCAACCCAAGGCCTCATTTTATCTCAACCAATATCCCCAACCCTTGGAAACATTTTTATAGGTCTATCTCAACTCAATGAAGTGATAAATAACACTTAAATTGAGAATAGGAAACTCAACACCATCCTATCTCTTCTTCTTAATTCCCTCTCTTTCCCTAGCCATATACCCAATCCCATACAACATGAATATAGGAAAGAATTCATGAATAAAAAAATATATAGATTTTTATTAAAGGTACTATTTAACACTATCAAGGAGTTACCACCCAAGCCAAGCTTCACATCACCTCAGCCATACTGGCCCAAGCCTCATCTTATATTGTGTCAACTCTCTATATATTACCTCACACCAAAAATCAAAAATAATTAATTATAAAAATTATAAGTAATTATTTAATTTAAACAATATAGGAATATTCAAATGAAAACTCACTAGGTACTATTGTCACGCTGAAAACCTGACCAATATCTCATAAAAGTTCCATGGCACACACCCATCACCATCCCCACCAAAAGACCCATCATACGACACTTGAATAAATTCCAAATTCATCAAACTCAAGGAAAACCCCGATATAAATTCACATTACAACATAAATTTAATTTTTTTTGAGAAATAGTGTATAGATATCATCTTGGGTTCACTTATAACCATTTTATATGAATGACCTATAAAAAACCTAGGATTTCACCATGCTTTAGTGAAACCATCCCCAGAACCTTACCAAAATTAGACAGGAATAATGGCTAGTGAATGAACACCAAAACAAAGGGAAACATAAGAAGAGACTTAAACAATATATATAATGAGAACCATCCCCAAGCATGAGTAATTAAAGGGATAAAAGAACATAAGAGTATACATTCAAAAAACCCTCCGCATGCATTCTCCTCCCTTCTAAAATGAAAAGGGGGTCGGTCACAAATGGATTTACCCTCTTTTTTTTAAAATCCTCTCGATATAGTTCACAACATAAATGTGATTCATGATTTAAATCCCCCCTTAGGTAGAGGGGCTCAAAATATCACATGAAAAGTTCTCGACATGAACTCTTGGTTCACAACATGTAAATTTTGGGAATTAGTGTTCTTCCCTCGTCCAACACTATTCATGGTGTGAACCATTATTTACAGTGTGAATGGATGTAGGATACTGAAATTTAGCCTCATGGGAAACCCAAACCTTCTCCTATATCAACCTTAGAATTTATACAACCATCTAAGTTTTTATCCATATATAAAAACATCATTTAATGGAATTCAAATGATCATATTCTCAATTTGAGTCATGGTTCTCAAAATAAACCTCTCACCAAACAAATAATTTCCAGAATTTATAACCCATAATTCCATAAATTGTTACAAAATCTCCACCATAGGGCCTCTCATCCTTGAGAATCCATGGAAATCATAAAAATACATCTCCCAAACTATCTCGATCATCAATTACTTGAGAACTCCCCATGTTTTACTCCAAAATGATGAAACACTTTTACTACATGAATATCAACAACAAACACAATATTCAAAAATACCAATCTACCTGCTCATCACCAACACCAACATTGATATGATACTCATTGCACCCATCTATCTCGAGACACCATGGTGTATTCACCCAATTCACCAAAAAATCTCACAGTGTTCCCCACCATAAGGATCCACTCACAACATCTAGTTTTGATCTATGGTTCTCCCCACAAAAGGAATTACCTTACCAAAAATGAAACTCTAGTGGATCACTGACCCACCAACCATGTTTTGAAAAATGATGTCGATGCGGTTTCCATCTAACTATTTCTAATACAATGTTAAAGCGCCATACATCCACTAGATGAATTTTCCTAAAAACACTCATTCACACCTACTGATGTGTTATCTAGATATCCAATAACAATTCATTAACTCCTAAAGAGATCAAAATATAATCTAAACACCCACATCTAGGTCCTAACCCAACTTCCATTGTAATTCCACAGTTGGATCACCAACCGGCCTGCAATAGGTGCCATGAT
The DNA here is from genome assembly GCA_963277665.1 of Viscum album. NCBI lineage: Eukaryota > Viridiplantae > Streptophyta > Magnoliopsida > Santalales > Viscaceae > Viscum > Viscum album. The sequence goes on from OY728166.1 coordinate 793,467,867, forward strand.
CTCACTCCAAGCACCAACTCATCTCCAATCTGACTCAACCTTAGATCATAACAAAACCTCCATGATAAAAATATAGAACATCGAATCCACTCAAAACTAGATCTGAATTTCAAATATTTTAACATGAGATCTTTAATTATAGTAAGTTTTTATTTCTAGAGAAATAATTACACAATGCATATAGTTTTATTCAGGAATATGATTAAAACATAAATTATAATTTTTTTAAATTGTATTTCATGTAATTAATATAATTTTTGTAATAATCCATATTAATATTATCTTACTTAACTTTAGGTATTTTTTTGAAAAAAATTATTTTTAGGTGAATAGTGAAAAATACAATTTTTTTTGTAAAAATGTCATCATTTTTCATTAAATAAAGTAATTTAAAAGTCTCCTTATGTTTTTCATTTTATAATAAATTAAATTAATTTCTCTTTAATTATAAATATTATAATTAATTACATAGGAATCTTAATTATACTTGATTTTGGTATAAGTCTATATTTGGGTTTAAAACATTCTTTTAAAAACCATTTTTCATTGCATTTTGTGGTTATTTTTTTAAATTTAAATTTAAAAGGAATATAGATTTATTTTTACTAAATTGAAAACATAATTGGAATCAAAATTTCTAAATTTTATGATTATTCCACTTTCATTTTTGTTCATTATGAATAGTAAAAAAGGTAAAAATTCAATACGATAGTGGATATTAAAATGGATTTATGGGGGGGGGGGGGGGTAAACTAAAAATATAAGGGTTAAAATTACTTAAAAACTTATCTAAATTTAATAATATCAAATATTGACTTTTAATATAGTCTAATTTGGATCCACCTGGCTTGAGTAAGACATTAATATATTTTAATCTTATAAAAAATTTCATGTGTGTCCTCCCCCACCCTTATAATTGGAGACCACCTCTATTATATTACTCATACTTCATAATCCATATTTCTTGTCCAATAAATTCCTAAAATCCCTCCCAATGATATATAGGTCTTGGTGTTTTTCAAAATATCAACCTTTAAAGGCATAAGGTTTAATACAATAGAGGTTGTCAAAAGAAGATGTATAACTTTTAACCGAGTGATTTTATATTATTTATTCTCATAATCCTTTAAATTATATGATAACCATGATAATATAATGAAATCGGTATCTATTATATAATTATATTTTATTTTTTCTATGGAAAAACATTTATTCACTTCCTTTTCCATCAAATGGGTAACGAAAGCATCGGTAGTGTGTACGTGTGGACTATCGCCTCATGAAGTGATGCAATTTGTTTTTCTTCACCACTATTAATTGATGTTTATTATGATTAATATAATTTTTATATGTTATATTTATGAAATAATAATAATTATATATATATAATATATGATTTATACTTTTTTACCCTACCACTCGTTAAAAAATGATAACATCACTTGTGCATATGTGTTGACTACCACCTCCACAGAGGGACGTGATTCATTTTTTATGTATTGCTATAAATAATGATTATAAATATGTATATAATGAATATATATGATATTTATTTCATGAATAAAATTCTTAAGATTATGCAATCATGATAAATATTCTAGGATCAAAACCACCAAACCAAAACTTATATGAAAAATAAAACAATTCACAGCCAAAAATTATGATTTAAAAAAGGAATTATTAATAAAAGGGTGTAAAAATATTATAAATGGATCATATGTGATACTAAAAATATATATATGGTTTTGGTATAGAATTATAATAAATTTAAATATATTATACAGGAGTTTAAAATCACTTATGAAGTAATCCAAACCTTAGGTATGGGTTTATTTCACAATCTCATCGTTATTCAGGTTTATTTATGTTTAAGTTTCAACTAGGGGAATTATATGAACTTTATATATTAAAACCCATATATTTTATTCTATTTTGGTTATTTCTATAAATTGAAATATTTCCATCCATTTTCCTCTTTTTAATTACTCAAAATTCTGAATGAATGTTTTTAAGGAAACCCAAATTTTCTTTTCTATTCAATCAAGAACCTTTCTATTCCCTAACCATATTTTCTTCAAAATGTTTTCAATAATGTTTTCAATATACTTAAATTACTTATTAAATTAATTTTCAGCCAAGTTTTATTTTTTATAAAAATGGTTAAAAGAAATCTTCTTGATGTTTTTCAAATAAGGAACTTTTTACCAAAGGTGTGAACAAAATATTTGTTTTAACGTACACTACACAAATTAATTTTACCTCAATCATGATTGTTATTTACATTTAATATTATTTTATAGGTTCATATCTTTCTTTCCAAATAAAATATTTTTCCTAACATTATATAATTTTTAAAATTTTAAATAATTTATTTCAAAATTAAGGCTGTATTTTCATCATGAAATGTTCTGATAATATTTTAAAAGTATTTTCATATATATATACCTAATTTTATGGGTATTATACTTTAATAGTGATATGTTCTAATGTTTCTATCCACCCTTATTATTTTTATGGATTATGATCATTTTTACTTGGGAAAGTATTAACATTCCTTATACTAGTTCTTCAAATACATATAGTTATTAATTATTAAGGAATATTGACTTAATTATGCTTTCTATTAATATGATGAATACATTGGAATTTTTAAGTGATGTGTTGGGGCTAAAATTACATACCCCCTTGATGTATCAGTAGGTATCATGATACAAAATATTTTGTGTATTTATCAGATGCCTTATCCATTTATTTTTCATATAATGGCATGATGCCTCGATAGTTAGTTTAACAAATATGGTATTATGGTTTCCAACATTATGGTATCACTTATTGATGTACATGTGATTATTTCAATAGTCATATACCCATGGATAAGTTTTAATCTCATGTGATTATTTATATGTAATTATTTGATCATTTTTTCATTTCTATTATATTATTCACACCTTATTTATTTCATAACAGCTTCTGCTGTACACATCACCATACTGAGCATCTGAGCTCACCCTTATACTTGTTTCCTTTCCCATGGATACTATAAAGTGTGCTATTACTGATATGAAAGAATATTATATAGGTAATAATAATATTATCAAAGAAAATATTATATTGTATTTTATGTTTTCCGATGTAATGTGATATTCAATCATGTATCTAGTTTTCCAAGACTACTAAACTATTTGATCCCTTAAGATGCAATCGTTTACATCTAGTGATAATGTAATAATGTAACCACCAACTTTAGGCTACTAGGATTGATGTTGTTATATATATTATCATATAAATTTTATTATAAAACATCAAAACTATATTTTGGAAAGAATACATTATAGAACATAATCCAATGACATAATCTTGGTATAAGTCTAATTATGGGATACTATCAAAAAGTTTTGTTAGGGTAGAGAATGTGTGGTATCTTGGAAAAAAAATCTCTATTATGATAATGAAAATTGGATGTAGTTTTGGCATAGATTAACCTTGGGGAAACAACTTTGAGTGGGGTATATTGGGTATTAACTCGATCATCACTCGTTCACGATGAGTCGGTCTAAGATTACACAACTCACTAGACACTCCAAAGAGACATTATTTATTTGATTCACATTCCCTTTACAATTAATTATCAAATATTTGAACATATTTATACGATTTAAAGTTATTCTTAATGAAAATAAGATTATGATTATGAGATTAGTTTTATATAAATTTTCAATTAATGTTAAGTGTTTTTGTAATTCTAGAAGTATAAATTATGATTTATAATGTTATGATCCAATCTTGTGTATTCCATTATTCAAAAAGGGTGCCCATTAGAAGGAATTAAAACTATATCAATGCACATAATTTATGTAGGGATTTGTCTCATGAGAAAGACAATAATTCTAAATCTGGATTTGAAAATTCTATAAATATATAAAGGTAGCTGACTCAGGTTCTGACCAATAACCTTGAATATATATAGTAGTCTACTGATATGCAACATGGTGTAATAATGTTATACTATTTCAATTGAAAACTTCCTACACATCATTCTATGTAACCCTAAATCCATTTGTATATGAGAAATATAAATGTTTCTTAGAAAACATATTTACTATTTTGGGAAGTATTGAAAGAGAGAAGGTTATCCTGGAAGTTTATCATCTCATGGGGGATTTAGATCAATGGTGTTCATTGTTCAAAACACTATGTATGTTGAGAAAATAATGAGGATGAAGTGAAAGTATTTCAAGGTACATTTGATTGAAAAATATTTTATTTGCGAACAAAAAGAAGATATGGAGAGACAATTCTGGATAAAATGGTAAAATTAAGAGTAAAAAAGTACTAAGTATGAAAACATCTTTACATGGTTAGTAAGTAATGCTATAAACTATGTAAATAATACAAAGAGTAAGATGGACCCTTTTTTGACATGATACATTCAATCATTCAAATAGAAATAGTCTCCCAAAAATTCTCATCATATGAAGATATAGTATCATGAACAATTAAGATAGAGAAATAATTGTACAAGTCTTATGACTTTGAAGGAAAGAGAGGGAATAAGAGGATAATTAAGAACCTCATGAAGAAAAAAATAGATAAGGGGAAGAATAGAAGGTGAAATTTTAGACATGTAATACTTATGGAAATAAACACACTAGTACATGCCTAAAGAGAACATTTGTTTTTTATAAGTGTGGATATAAGGCCCACCATGCTCACAAATGAAATTGTAAGGGAGAAGACATCAAAGTATACTACTTTAACTATTACATGATGGGGAACTGTATAACAACTTGACCCTAGAATCCTAGTTTTGGTGCCTTACTTTATTACATTGGTGTGATTACAATGAATCAAATATTGAAAGACCGATCATTTTTAGTAGTATTGAAGAATTAAATGTATAAATAGTTCCCTTATTACATTGGTAAAACATAAAACATAACAAAGAAAAATAATTTGAATCATTTAACTCATTCAAAAATTTAATATTCATAACCTAAAGAAAAAGAACAAATAAAAGGGATATCTCAAATGATCAGTAAGGGTAAGTAAAGTGGAATCAATAATAAATTAATGAGAATAAATCAACATAGAAAGGTAAATAACTAAGAACACATTCCATTTAAATCACCAGAGAAGGAATAACTAATATATAATAATAGATAACTAAAACTTATTCCATTTAATAAATGATCTAATAATTAAATGCATCCATAGTTATGTCAATGAAAAAATATTTTGGATAATAATAAAAAATTAATTCTTAATATAGAAAATGCTTAATTATTGGATGAAATGTTTTCTAGGTACATGATAAATTTACAATCAAGATCTTTCACAAGGTGGTTTATCATATCAATTAAAAAATCATCCAATTTATCACACTGATTCATCTCCTGAGACCACCAATACATTAATGGGATTACTTTAAATAGTCCCGAACCTATGTTTTATCATTCCAAATCATTCTTTATATATCGAATAAATTATTTAAATGATTTTAAATCAACATGTCCCATAGAACTTGGAAACATTTTATTACCCTAAAGATAAAAGGATTCATGATAAAATAAATCAAAAGGGTCAGTTGATACACCACACAAAATAAGTAAGTTGTGAATAATACATTTATCTCATAGATGTAAAAAGTGAGATAAAAATTCCTTACCACTTTATAATAATTTATCTAAATGGATGCGTATTTATAAAGGAAAATATTTTATTTGAAAATAACCATGTAAACTTTTAAATGAAGCTTCAACAAATTAGGGTGGTGGGAAATTATCTGCATGTTGTATAAGTTAAAAAACATTCCTTTTAATTTTTTAGGAAATGTCATAAAGTTCCTTGTTTTGGAAAATGATAGGAAGAATCCTTTTAATTTCTTTATTGAAAGTAAAAAAGGGATAAAAATGACTTTAAAAAATCATTGGAAAAAAATAAAAAAAATGAATTTTTTTAGAAAACACTAACATGGAAGAGAAATATTTCCCAGTGGAGACTTAAATACGAATAACCTCGAATAATGATGAGATTGTGACATAACCCCTTACCAATTTGGTAATTTTGAACCATAATTCACATGAAAGATAGATAATAAAATAAAAATAAAAATACCCATATATTTATGGATAAGGATCATTTAATACATTCATGGGAATTATATACACCACAAAAAATAAACAAGTGGTGAATATGACATAAGTCTCGTAGAAATAAAAGTGAGACTGGAAATCCGCTTACCTCATATTTCCTTTTTGTTGTGTGGTATTTAAACTGATGTATAGTGGTTTAAAAAATGTTAATAAATTAAACTAAAATGATACTAATATTTATAATATAATATATGATCTTCTTATGATATATCATTACCTGTTTGATAGTAATCTTTCATCATTTTCACTATTTTAGGCATTATTTGCCTAGTTTTTCTAGTATGTTTTGACTTGTTATTTGTTGTTTTAATTACTTATATAATGATTTAATCATCTCCTAGATGTAAAATATGATTCAAATATCATATATATTCAGTATATATATATATATATATATATATATATATATATATATATATATATATATATTAATCCATAAAAATCGTTTATAGGAAATGAAATGCACCATTCATGGAGATAGTAGACTGTTCGTACAAATGAATGCTACTTTTATTTATTTACCATATTAAAAGAATGAAAATTAATATATATATATATATGATTATTAAAATTAATGTTTCATATATATTTCATATATAACACATATCTGTATCAAAACAAACCTTTATAAGTTCCATATATAGTGTGAATGAATCCCATCATTTTGAGGCAGCGGTAGTCCACACTTCCACAAACGATGTTATCGTATTTACATAAAATGGAAAACATGAAGGTATTTGTTATATAAAAATTAAATAAGTATTAATAAAATATAAATATTATATATATAATATAAAATCAATGTTTACATCATAATTACCAACCATGAGATGTGGTAAATGAAATATGAACGACATCGTTTAGTGGGGCGGTAGTTTTCCATACACGGACGGTAAATTCATTACCCATTTGATGGAAGTGTGTGTAAGTATAGGTAAAATCCTTAAAATAAAAAATATAAGTATATTAGGGACTATTGTGTTATTATATAATCATTTAATAATAATAAATGAAGGAGTGGGGAATGGAATAAAACTAAAGTGATTGTTTAAGAACGTTACCTCTTATTTTGGTAACTCCTTTTAGTTTATACCAAATGCCTTCCTTGGTTTTATATATAACCAAAGTGAGGATTCAAGGATTAGTGGATGGATTTTGGGATATTATTTGATCATGTTTTGGATGATATATAAGGCTCAATGTAGTTTGAGGAACTGATGGAGGATGTTCCCTTTTATAAATGAGGTGTGGGTCACTTTTGGAAACTCTTAAAATATTAAATTAATATAAATTATTTTTTAATTAAAAATGGATGAAAAGAAATTTATTTCAAAGATAAGATGAGTATTGGTCTAAATCCTCTCATAAAATAATTTTTAGACATTATTATGTCACATTCTTACCCTTATCATTTGGATTTAACACTTAGTTAAACCCTTCAACTATTTCTGAAACAACTTGACTTTTTACTCTTTATGGGTTAATATAGTTACTATAAAATTACAAACAAACCATAAATGAGTCATGGATAAAATATTAAACTTTATCCCAATCATTTTTCTAAATTTTATATTTATATGAGTTTTAAAACATTTAATAAAATATTATTTATTTTAAAATATCATTAAGGTCAATTTTGACACTATTCATTTCATGATATTTTAAAAAATATCAATAAACAAGATAAATTTGAAAAGAACTCTTTAATATATCTATAATATTTCTAGGTTATATATAAAATACATTTATGACATTAATTATGTAACACCCCAAGCTTCCACGGTACGATTCTCTTTGAATAATACAGTAGAGTGTGTTGTACGCAACTTCCAGATTCTAACACACCGTGACCAACCAAAGTAGCCGTTATGAATAGTAATACCTAATTTTTAAAATTTTATAAATTTTATCTCTCAAAATAGACTTTATTTTTGGATTAGGAATATCAAAATTATCCTAGGGTGAAATTTTGGTACTTTTCGGAAAACTTTTATATTGTGATGAATAGTGAAAATTACTAAATTTTAATTAAAAACAACTTTTTAAATAAAAATAATCAATAGTGATAAATTATGAATTTGAGTAGTTTTAAAGTATATTTAAAATATATTTTTACCATTTAATACAATGTTGGTCATTGGACATAATTTCACATTTAAAACAGGCATAAACAAGTGTCAATCTTTTGATAGTTATTATCTCTTAAAAACACGCTTTTTGTTTTAACAACGAGAATTAATTTTAAATTAATTTATGCCACTTCTGTGTTTTGAATTTATAAAAATGGATTCCATATTTAGAATAATGAGGTCCAAATTGGGTAAATAGGAAACTTTTATTTTTATACATTTTGAATAATTACTTCGGTACATATTTTATTTACCATGGTTAGAGGGTAAATCCGGTAAATAAGGGTAAAACAATAATATTATAATAATAATAAATTACCCTAAAATGTGTTCTAACCCTATTGGTTGATACATGTCCATCCATTTGAATCTTTGGGTCGATTTTGGGACCCCATGGATCCACTTGTAAGTGATAATGACACTTTATATTAATTAAGTTAAAGTAAAAACAAAAAATGACATAAGCATATAGCTTTTAACAAATTTTTTTTTACATAGGGTTATATATGTTATATTTTCGACTATAAATATTCATTATAAATCTAAAAAGATTTCCTACATAATGGTATTTTATTTATAATTTTTAGACATTGAATAATTAAATTTATTTATGACAGAATAACGATGCAGTATTTTCCTTAATAATAAAATAATCAAATAATTGGTATTATAAAAGTTAAAATAAATATAATTTGAAAGTTTTTATGAGATACACGAATTTTATTGGTTAATATTACATGTTATTATTGCTTAAATTAATTTTATTCGAATTAATAAAGTTGTTAAGACTATCAAAAATCAATTATTGAATAGTGTCAAAATTGACATAAATGAGTTTTTAAAACAAATATTATATTATTAAATGATATTCTATTCCTAAAATTCTAAGGTTAGGACAAAGGAATTATATAATTGTAGGTGTATTCTTAATGGACCACTTGGGGGTCTCTTGGATGTATATAGTAAGTTTATTAACTATATAATATAAAAATATAAAGTGACATGGTAAGTGTCAAACTAATTAACTAAGAGTTAAAACTAAAAGATAAGGCTAATAAAGTGACCCAAACCTATCTAAAACATATTGGTTGAGTTTTTTTCGATCTATCCTTACCTTATACTTTGAATAATCCACTTTGGAGCCATTATAAACTGAAACTGAATTTATTATAAAATAATACTTTAAGTTTTTCCTAAAGAGCCCCTCCTCCCCCTTATAAAAGGACACCAATTATAACCAATTATTCACACCTTAAAATCCTTTTTGATTCGGCCAAAACCTGCCCAAATATTATATAAACTTCCCTCACTTAAACCTAGAGGCCTTAGTTTGATCAGAAATCCAACCTAAGGAGCCCTTTTGATCAAATCAAAATGAAGAACCCGAAGAAGAGGTAATGTTTTCACCACCCTCTTTCAAGTTCCTTTCTTCTTCCACTTCTTCTTTCTTTGTTATTTCAATTCTAAAATAATAAATCCAGTATCTTATATATACTGTGATATTATTATAAATATGGTACAACCATATTCAGTATTCTATCCATCCTTTGAATGACATGTCACCATACGTGCGTATGTACGGCCTACCGTCTCCATGTCGTGGTATAATTGTTATTCAATATATTATTATTTAGATGGGAATAATAATGACGTGTAATTCAAGTAAATAAAAAATATAACATGATAATGATTCTGTATATATGATATACCATCCAATTATATTTTATCTTAATATCAAAAGAATGATATTGTCGCTCGTGCGTACGTACGGATTACCGTCTCTAGGAACGCGATGAGATTCATTCCCCATCATATCCATTCAAGAATAAATTTCATTTAATGATTAAAAATAATTTTTAGAGACATGATATCATTCTGTATATTAATATGATACATCCCATCCATAACAAATATGGCTCACATAACAAAGAATATAAATGAAAATGAATCCGTTAACACCCAAAACGATGATATTACTAAGATATTATCAACAAATCAATGTTAAAAGATCACATATGATATCATATTAATGTATATAATTCTTGTATAATTCAATAACAATTATTTCACCATTATAAAGTATGTTAACCTACCCTCAACCAAGGAAAAAGTACAAAGTAAGGGGTTTCTTATCTCACTTTTAATTCCATGAGATTTACATAGTTCACCACTTATTTATTGCTTGTGGTGTGTGTACTGCCCATAATTGTATCCATTGTGTAATTTAATTTAATTTATGGAAATTTACATCATAATTTTATTATCATTCTTTCATGGGTGTATGTTTCATAAGTTACCAAATCAATAATGGAATTTTAAATTTCAGTTTCCACTCATTCGACTTTACGAACACTTCATTGATTATTTTACTCCAAGATTATGTGTGGAATCACTATTCATTTGCTTATGTCATAATTTCCATTCCCCTTTTTTTGGATATAATTTTTGATACACATAATCACTCCAATGATAAATTCTAAAGTCATCGATATGAACTTGATAAGAGTAATTTTAACTCAATCTCCATTTGTTGAGTTAAATATCCAATTCCTTGGTGTTGTTTTTACAAGAATATGTGTGATGTCCTATGATTGATTTACACTTAATATGCAATAATATTGAGTGTATTTATATTTTTCACACAAAATTATGTCGTTTATTTATACTTAACCTAACGATACAGTCTTTATAAGATATTTCATCTCATTTTACATTCCATTGAGACTTCTTTGTTGTTATACACCAAATCACTTTTATATGGTGTATATAATGTACTTTGACATAGTATATCATGAATCCATTTATTCTCATTATATTATAATGTTTTTATTACCTAAATTATTTTTATTCAAGTGTCTCTCTTTTGGTTAGGAACTCTAACTAAAATATCATTTTAAATGTTTTAAAGATTTATTATTATAAATCTATCTCATTAATGTCCATGTTTTAAAAATGGTTTTAAGGATTTATTTATATGAACATTAAAGTTTTAAAATTAAAATTCCTTTTAAAAGTTTCAAAGTTTTATGGGACACTTTGATTCAAAAATCTATTTTAAATGGAATCTTGACAAATAGTGTGACTTTTAAATGATTTCAAGAAAAAGGGGGATATTTCTCTCTAACAGTTTTGATGATTATTTTCATCTATGTCAATATCCTTTATTATTCTCGACTGAGGTTAATATGATAAAATACATTATTCCATATTGTATCTAATGAGTTATGTTTGATTTTTTATGTGCTATTTTTATACCATTCATGTTTTGTGGATAAATTATTGACATTTCGTATGCTAGTTTTAATACGAATGTTTTTGTTATGTTTAAACCTGTTCATATGAGGAATGCATTGAACTTAGTAAGTGATGGGTGGAGCCCGCTATAGCTCCTCGATGCATCAGTAGGTCTCATGAGAAAAACTAGTGTCTTGGCACAAGGCCTTGACAAAATCTTATTTGTAGTCTTGGCACTAGGCCTTGACTATATGGTTATGATAGTCTGGAATTATGCATTCCATTATTATGAAAGTGGTTATTGATATTGCATGTGATTATTCGACTAGTAGAATATCCATGTGAATATGTAAATGGAATTATTTCATTTTATCTTTTCCATATTATGTTGAAGTTGAAGTTTAAAAGGCTTTTGTTTTAGTTATAAATTTCCTTAAATGTTTATGCTTATTTATGAAAGTTTCCGCTATATTGTTATCCTTACTGAGCATCTGAGCTCACCCCTTTCTATGTTTTATTTTTCCAAGGATGTGAAGAAGTAATTTATGAATTACCTTTAGGGATAGTATGAGGATATGAGTCTGGTATATGGAGACAAGATTTTGTTGTATTTTTTTTCACTTTATGATATGATGTAAACCTTATGAATGTATCTAGTGGTTCTAAGGCTACTAAACTAATCGGTCTTTCGAGACTTGATCTTTTGTTATCATGACAATGATACGTAATAATGCACCGACTCTAGGTAACTAGGGTCGGGGTGTTACAATTGGTATCAGAGGAAGTTTAATACAAACCTTGGAAGCTAGATTTAGATAAACTTTGATTAGAGCACATAGCCCTAAGATAGACATTGCGGATTAGTATAAAAGAACTTCCTAGAATTTTGGTATTATAAATATTTTGTAAGTTTTCCAAGCAATACATCCCAGTCTGGATACGAGCAGGTAGAGGCGGCTCTGGCACAGATGTATCTAGGGGTAAAACCCGAAAACACCACTTTGAGCTAGACTCAAACGGGAACTGGTGCATGACAACGGGCCTTGCTGCACTCTTGGTTATGACACTCCCAGGGGATATGCTTAGGATAATTTACATTTTATTTACAGACCAATTTTAATTATTTTAATATAAGATGAGAATAAATGACCTTGGTTAATCCTAAGGTGTTTCAAATTAAGAATATCGTGTCATGATATTCTCTAAATTATTTTATGACTACTGTTACTCACACAATGCTTTCTGGTTTTAGTCAATGCATGGATTCCAAGGAAGTCATAGTAACTTTGAGATTGATGTACAAGGTGGGAATGGTGGTGGCAATGAGAAACAAAATGGAATGTTGATAGGGTTAAAAGATATCGTGTTCATGCCAAATCAGTTTTCCAAAAATATGATCAACAACATATATATTAACCAACTCCCAAACTTAACAAAGAAGAGAAAGGTGGTGAATGATAAGAGATCCTGTAGTGGATACCATGGAAAAAAGAATCATCAATTTCCATCATGCTGGAAATGTGGAAGGAGACACCCAGGAAAGTGTCTCAATGGAACAAAGAAATGCTTTATGTGAGGGAAAGAAGGACATAAAGTGAAGAATTGCCGAGGAAAAATGAATAGTACTATGGAAGAAAATAAAAATGGTCCCAATAATCCATTTAAAATCATTTTCCGTAAATGTAGGGGACCTGACCATTACCCGAGTGAATGCCCTATTCTATAGGATATTTTCTTGGTCAAACAAAAAACTATGTGGAAATAAATGGTTAGAAAAATGTTTAAAAGTATTAGTGCTCCTTTTTGATGGGATTACTTTGGAATAATTTTATCTTGTATTTGTAACCCTACAGTTTTCCATGTGAGAATGATATTTGAGGAATACTTATCTTTTATCTTGTAGATGTAGTTATAAATAACCATTTGGGTTTATATGATCTTTGGGTTTGAGGTAATTACAAGTTATTATATTTTGGGATGAAAATGCAAGGTATGAGATAACATTTGTGGTTAAATTATGTCATGGTTATTTTGAAGAATTTATCTCATTTTGGTAATGTTATAAAATATAGTTTTTGAAAAATGACAACACGCAGACCGCGTGATAACCCGTCGCATCGGACAAAGCTGTGGGAATCGAACCCACAAACAAAGTGCAATTGGGATTTATCGCATACCACTAGACTACGTGAAGTCCCTGGTTAGTGTGACTAATTATTTTTAGTTAAATGATTTTATTGATCAATAATAAGTTGATTTGGGATCTTATGTCTTATCAAATGAATACCCTTAGTATAGAAAAATGATTTGGTGATTAAGTGATAAATGTTATTTTGGAAGGCGTTCGCTCTGTTGGGAATACAATATGCCTATGAAAAAATAGAATACTATGAGATTTCATTTGAGGTGTAATGGTAGATTTTTATATGTGTTTTTATTGTGGATTTATTGTGATTTGGTTTATTTATAGAAATGATTAACCTATAATAGAGAATATGTGATTAGGTTAATTACTTTTAAGTATGTGACTTTAAGGGTAGTCGATGTCATTTGGAGATACAATTGAACGTGGAAGACTACATAACCAAATTATTCTAAGTTTTAGGTTTAAATATTAGTTTGGATTATATTGAAGGATTTTAAGGACAATTATTTATTGAATGGTATTCATTTATCTTTGGGGTATTGTTGGTTTAATTTTAGAAATTAAGATTATTGTTTGTTTCTCTAAGGGAATATCCTTTTGGGGGATCATCAGATATTGTACTAACTGTTTTGGTTTTGATTATTTTCCGAATAAAAGGTAAATATATAGTTTATCCTTTGTGGATCATGTGATTTTCTTGAAGTTTATTCTAGCTCTTCTAGTGTGACCAAGTCTTCTGGAATACCCATCGTTTAAAAATGAGTTAGTAGTAGAAATTTATTAAAGAATTAAACTTTACTTAAAAAGTAAGTTTATCACTTTATGTTCTTAGTCAATCTCAGAAATGAATTCCTCATCTTAATGTAATGTAACTTAAAAAAATGTTGTCCGTTTACTTTTCATATTGGGAAACTAATGACCGTTTGTCCCATCACAAGTTTGTGGTTTTTTTGTTGTTAAATTTCTCCTAATCATGTTTTCTATCCCTCTCCATCAGAACTTGACACTTATTTTATCATCTATATCCATGTTTTTCTACATGGAATCCTATTATAGGTTATCTCGGGTGACCTTTGTACTTCTATTTATTTCTTTTAAAGTGATAGTTTTATTGACTCTTTTTCCGAGGTGGGACTTTCCATTATATTCCCAAGCCCAATTTTAAAAATTTCAAGGATGCAATTTATTTAAGTAGGGGAGAATGTAAAACCCCAATCTTCCACGATACGATTCTCTTTGAATAATATAGTAGCGTGTGTTGTACGCAACTTCGAGATTCTAACACACTGCGACCAATCAAAGTAGTCGTTATGAATAGTAATACCCACTTTTTGAAATTTTATAAATTTTATCTCTCAAAATGGACTTCATTTTTGGATTCGGAATATTGAAATTATCCTAGGGTAAAATTTTGGTACTTTTCGAATAACTTTTATATTTTGATGAATAGTGAAAATTACTAAATTTTAATTAAAAACAACTTTTTTAATCAAAATAATTAATATTGATAAATTATGATTTTTTGTGGTTTTAAAGTATATATAGAATATATTTTTACCATTTAATACAATGTTGGTCATTGGACATAATATCACATTTAAACGAGACATAAACACGTGTCAATATTTTGATAGTTATTATCTCTTAAAAACACGCTTTTTGTTTTAACAACGAGAATTAATTTTAAATTAATTTCTGCCACTTTTGTGTTTTGAATTTAAAAAAATTTATTCCATATTTAGAATCATAATTTCCAAATTGTGTAAATAGGTAACTTTTATTTTTAGACATTTTGAAGAGTTACTTCGGTAAATATTTTATTTACCATGGTTAAAGGGTAAATCCGGTAAATAAGGGTAAACAAATAATATAATAATAATAATAATAATAAATTACCTTAAAATGTGTCCTAACCATAATGGTTGATACATTTCCGAAAATTGGCATCTTTGGGTTGATTTTGGGACCCAATGGATCCATTTGTAAGTGATAATGACACTTTATATTAATTAAGTTAAAGTAAATACAAAAATGACATAAGCATATATCTTTTAACAAAACAATTTTTTATATAGGGTTATATATGTTATAATTTCGACTATAAATATTCATTAGAAATATAAAATTATTTCCTACATAATGGTATTTTATTTATAATTTTTATACTTTTAATAATTAAATTTATTTATGACACAATAATGATGCAGTATTTTCCTTAATAATAAAAGAATCAAATAATTGGAATTATAAAAGTTAAAATAAATATAATTTGAAAGTTTTGATGACATACACGAATTTTATTGGTTAATATTAAATGTTAGGATTTCTTAAATGAATTTTATTCGAATTAATAAATTTGTTAAGACTTTATCAAAAATCAATATTGAATAGTGTCAAAATTGACATAAATGAGTTTTTAAAACAAATATTACATTATTAATTGATATTCTAGTTCTAAAATTCTAAGGTTCATCAAAAGGACTTATATAATAGTATGTGTATTATTAATGGACCAATTGGGGGTCTCTTTGATGTATATAGTAAGTTTATTAACTATATAATATAAAAATACAAAGTGACATGGTAAGTGTCAAACTAATTAACTAAGAGTTAAAACTAAAAGATAAGGTTAATAAAGTGAACCAAACCTATCTGAAACATATTAGTTGAGTTTTTTTCGACCTATCCCCACCTTATAATTTGAATAATTTTTTTTGGATCCATTAGAAACCTAATATAAATTTATTATAAAATAATACTTTAAGTTTTTCCTAAAGAGCCCCTCCTCCCCCTTATAAAAGGACTCCACTTCTAACCAATTATTCACACCTTCAAAGCCTTTTGGATCGGCCAAACCCTGACCAAATATTCTCTCAACTACCCTCAATGAAACCTAGAGGCCTTATTTTGATCAGAAATCCAACCTAAATATCCCTTTTGATCAAATCAAAAGGAAGAACCCGAAGAAGAGGTAATGTTTTCCCCACCCTCTTTCAAGTTCCTTTCTTCTTCCACTTCTTATTTCTTTGTTATTTCCACTATAAAATACTAAATCTAGTATCTTATATATACTATGATTTTATTATAAATATGGTACCAACATATTCAGTATTAAATCCATCCTTTGAATGACATGTCACCATACGTGCATACGTACGGCCTACCGTCTCCACGTCGTGGTATAATTGTTATTCAATATATTATTATTTGGATGGGTATAATAATGACGTGTAATTCATGTAAATAATAAATATAACATAATAATGATTCTGTATATATGATATACCATCCAATTATATATTATTTTAATATCAAAAGAATGATATAGTCATTCGTGCGTACGTACGGATTACCATCTCCAGGAACGCGATGAGATTCATTCCCCATCATATCCATTGATGACTAAATTTCATTTGATGATTAAAAATAATTTTTAGATACATGATATAATTATGTATATTAATAAGATACATCCCATCCATAAAAAATATGGCTCACATAACAAATAATATAAAGGAACATGAATCCGTTAACACCCAAAATGACGATAATACTAAGATATTATCAACAAATCAATGTTAAAAGATCATATATGATATCATATTAATGTATATGATTATTTTATAATTCAATAAAAATTATTTCACCATTATACAGGAGGTTAAACTACCATCTACCAAGGAAAAAGTACAAAGTAAGGGTTTTCTTATCTCACTTTTAATTCCGTGGGATTTCCATTGTTCACCACTTATTTATTGCATGTGGTGTGTGCACTGCCCATGATTGTATTAACTGTGAAATTTACTTTAAATTATGGACATTTACATCATAATTTTATTATCCTTCTTTCATGGGTGTATTTTTCCTAAGTTACCAAATTGATAAGGGAATTTGAAATTTCAGTTTCCACTCATTCGGGTTTACGCATACTTCATTGATTATTTTACTCCAAGATTATGTGTGGAATCACTATTCATTTTCTTATGTCATAATTTACACTCACCTTTCTATGGATATACTTTTTTATACACATAATCACTACTTTGATAAATTCTCAAGTCATCTATATGAACTTGATAAGAGTAATTTTAACTTAATCTCCATTTGTTGAGTTAAATATCCAATTCATTGGTGTTGTTTTTAGAAGAATATGTGTGAATGTCCTCTGATTGATTTACACTTAATATCCAATCATATTGAGTGTGTTTATATTTTTCACACATAATTATGTATTTGATTTATACTTAACCTAAGGATACGGTCTTTATAAGAGATTTCATCTCATTTTACATTTCATTGAGACTTCTTTGTTGTTATACACCAAATCACTTTTATATGGTGTATATAATTTACTTTACATAGTATATCATGAACACCTTTATTCTCATGATATTAAAAAGTTTTTATTACCTAAATTATTTGTATTCAAGTGTCTCTCTTTTGGTTAGGAACTCTAACTTAAATATCATTTTAAATGTTTTAAAGATTTATTATTCTAAATCTATCTCATTAATGTCCATGTTTTAAAAATGGGTTTAAGGATTTATTTTATAGACATTAATGTTTTAAAATTAAAATTCCTTTTAAAAGTTTCAAAGTGGTATGGGACACTTTGATTCAAAAATCTATTTTTAAATGGATTCTTGACAAATAGTGTGACTTTTAAATGATTTCAAGTAATAGGGGGATATTTCTCTCTAATAGTTTTGATGATTATTTTAACCTATGTCAATATCCTCCATTATTCTCTATTGAGGTTAATATGATACAATACAATCTTCCATATTGTATCGAATGAGTTATTTTTGACTGTGGATGTTCTATTTTTATACCATTCATGGTTTGTGGATAAAGTATTGACATTTCATATGCTAGTTTTAATATGAATGTTTATGTTATGTTTAAACCTGTTCATATGAAGAATGAATTGGACTTAGTAAGTGACGGATGAAGCCTGCTATAGCTCCTTGATGCATCAGTAGGTCTCATGAGACAAACTAGTGTCTTGGCACAGTGCCTTGAAAAAATATTATTTTTAGTCTTGGCACGAGGCCTTGACTATGTGGTTATGATAGTCTGGCATTATGAATTCCATTATTATGAAAGTGGTTATTGATATTGCATGTGATTATTCAACTAGTAGAATATCCATGTGAAAATGTAAATGGAATTATTTCATTTTATCTTTGCCATATTATGTTGAAATTGAAGTTTAAAAGGCTTTTGTTTTAGTTATACATTGCCTTAAATGTTTATGCTTATTTATAAAAGTTTCTGCTATATTATTATCCTTACTGAGCATCTGAGCTCACCCCTTTATATGTTTTATTTTTCCTAGGATGTGAAGAAGTATTTTATGAATGACCTGCAGGGATATTATGAGGATATGAGTGTGGTCTATGGAGACAAGATGTTGTTGTATTTTTTTCACTTTATGATGTGATATAAACCTTATGAATGTATCTAGTGGTTCCAAGGCTACTAAACTAATCGGTCTTTCGAGACTTGATATTTTGTTATCATGCCAATGATACGTAATAATATACCGACTCTGGGTATCTGGGGTCGGGGAATTACAAATTATATCATGTTATTTTTTTTAATATTTTTAGTAACATTAATTTTATATTCCATTAATTAACAAATTACTTCATCATAATTGTAGAAGTCCTTAATTTATTACTTTCTTCCCTAAAAATTGAAAATAATTTATTATCACTTAGATTAAAATTTTATCTTTAAAGTTAATATATTAAGTCCAAGATATATTCTTAATAACCATATATAAAAAATTTAATACTTTAAAACATGAGTGTGACATATTAGAATTCGCTCAGAATAAAATACTAAAAAAGTTATTAAAGTAATCCAAGTGGCTCAAAGAGGACATAGTTCAAAACAAGGATCATTTTTTTCGACACTAACTCATCCAATAAAATTAGGAAAAGTTTTAGGGTAGTTTTATAATACTTATAATATTATTTTTAACTTTAATTACCCGATTTACCCTTGACCATGATAATTTAAAAAATACTAAAGTTACTATTCATATTGCCAAAAAATAATGGGAATGTATTTAAATAATTTGGAACCACTAATTCAAATTATTGAATCAATTTTTAAAAATTTAAAACAAATAATTTTTAGTAATTAATTTAAAATTAATCTCATTGATGAAATGAGAAAATGTGTTTTTAATTGAAAACGTTCTAAAGATTGAAAAGTTTTTATATCCTTATTCAATTTGTAATTGATTATGATGACCAAAATTAGATTAAACAATAATAAAATAGAGATAATTATACTTTAAAAATATTTAAAAATATATTTTAATACTATAAATTATTTAGACAAAAAAATCATTTTTAATTAAAATACAACATTTTGTCACTATTCATCAAAACATGAAACTTATGAGAAAAATAAAAAAATTTAATAAAATTAAATTTTTATATTCCTATTTAAGGCAATAATTTTATTTTTTCAACTAAAATATATGAAAGTTTAAAAAAATTATATTTAAAATAGGTTCGCCATAAAAATGTGGTAAAATTGCCATTAGAGAAATATATAGTTTTATTTATAAAATTGTGTCTGTTCTTATGTTATGAATATTAAATGTATTGGATGAAAATAAAAAATATATTACATTAATATCATTCAGTAGTTGTAATTATTTTAAATTCTTAGGATAAAATGACTTTGTGAGCATAATAATATTTATTCCTAAAAACATTTCCTATATATTCTGTTGGTTCCTATATTCATTTTATAATTAATTTGTAACCAATAAATCCAACCATATATTTTTATAAGTTAGTTAATACTATTCGTAACCACCAACTTAATGGATAGGTTATATCTTATTATATTAAATAATAATATTTTGATAATATATTATTAATGGGTATAACTTGGCCTTGCGTGTAATGTAAGAAAACTCATTTTTGTGTGTATCCTAAGATTAAAATAATGTTATGTATAAAAAAATCTACAAAAAAATTAATTTTTTTAAAAAATGAAAATTTTGTAAAGTTTTGGGGTGTTACATTCTCCCCCCCTTAATTAAATTTCATCTTCACAGTTTAAAACTGATCTCAGTATTCTATGGTTAGATATTTGTAAATAAATAATTTTTGAAAAACCCACATCATAAATAAGGTTAATAATAATTCTTCTTAATAAGTGTGAAAAGGTAATGTGAAGGTCACCATAAGAAATTGGATTTTTAATAGGGGAACATTAGTGAAAACATGGACTGGAAGAGAAATATAACTATCATGTTCTGATGGATAATGACAGAGAGCTTGGTCATCAGAAAGTCTACCATCACAAGACTATAAATCTATGATGGGTTAAATAGGCTATTGATTTCTCAGTAATAAAACTAAAGGAATTTTTTTAGTATAAAATAATTTTCTTATAGTTAAGGAATTAATTTACTTCCTAGCCTAAGAACATAAGGAAACATATTTACTTGATAAGTGGTGTTTTATCCTTTAATAAATTTATACCAAAAACTCAACTTTTTCTCCAAATGATTAGTATTTAAGATTTTTTTTCATTATTAAAGAATTTTAATCAATTTATATGGATCAAAAAATCTATAAAAGTATAACTATCTATTCCTCCTATATTTACACATTAACCAAAACCAAAATGGTTTGGATTGGTAAGATAATTCATAAAAAGAATAAACTTTATATGATGAAAAACAAATTTAATATACAAAATTCAATAGTAATACCCAAATTTAAATATAGGCTATTCAAAAAATAACTATCCTTCCTCAAAAATATTCTAGATTAAGATTGAAAACCGAAGTATTCGATCACATAGTCCTCCAAATAACATTAATAACTCTTAATGTCTTATACCAAAAATTTAATTTCCTAAGTAATATAATCTCCAAAATATGATAACCATTTTAAAAAATTACCTAAATATCCATAGTTCTGCAATAAAATCATATATTATTCCAAAAATATAATTCAAATTTTACTTCTAAAATAAAATGCTATATTATTCTATTTTCCTTTATCATATAGGGTTCCCAAAATAGTGAACGTCTTTTGAAACAACATTAATCACATAATCAAAAAATCATTTTCCATTCCAAAGGTAATCTATTTGATAATTTGTTTTCTCTAAAACTAAAATATCTCTTATCCATTAGATAGTTTAATTAAAAATATATCATGCTAACCAGGACTTCACGTATACTAGTGGAAGGTGTTTCACCCTTGTCACCCTTTGGTTGTGGGTTTAAACCATACAACCTTTCCATATGTGACATGTGATCACCCAATGTGTAGGTTGTCTTTTTTCTAAAACCATATTAATACAATTCAAAAAATATGATAAGCTTCCTCAAAATATAACCTAAATATATTCAGCATTAAATAATTTTTTTAACCAGAAAGGTTATCTCATATGTTTCATTTTTTATTCGCAATAATATATATATCCATAATTACCTTAAAATAAAAGATTATATAAACCCAAATGGTTATCCTTATCTTTAAACATATTTCCATAAAATACAAAGGGATTATTCCTTAAATAAACATTTCATACATACTAAACAAATAGGTAATGTTCCTTAATTTTTGCTTTCCTAAATCCAGTTCCCAAGGTTCCTACTAAAATTCCTTTGATTCCAACTATAATGATATGACCCTAGAATCCCAAAGATGGTGCCTTACTTTATTATATTGACAGGAAGACAAGGAATCAAATCTTAAAGGACTGATTATTTTAGTAGTCTTGAAGAACTAGATACATAAATGGCCCCCTTATTGCATTTTTAAAACATAAAACATAATAAATGAAAATAATTTTCATCCTTGAACTCATTCAAAAATTTCATCTTCATAACCTTGGTAAAATATAAACAATAAAAGGGTGAGCTCAAATGATTTGTAAGGGTAAGTAAAGAGGAAGTAATAATGAATTAATGAGAATAAATAAACATGGTAAGTTAAATAAATGAGAACACATGATATTTAATTAACTTGATAAGGAATAACCAATATGAAATAGTAGATAATTGAAACAAATTCCATTTAATAAATGATATGAGAAGGAAATGCATCTAGAGAAATGACAATGAAAAAATCTCTTAGATAATAATAATAACTGACTTCTCAATAGAGAAAATGCTTAATTATTGGATTTCATGTTTCCTAGGTACATGGTACCTTTACCTTCAGAAAATTTCATAAGACTATTTATCATATCAGGTAGAAAACCATTTGATTTGGCCAACTGATTCATCTCATGATACTACCGATTCATCTAGGGGCTTACTTCAAACGGTCCCCAACCCGTGTCGTACCCGTCAAAAGCATTCTTCTTATATCAAAAAATTGATTTGAAATATTTTAAGTCAAAGTGTTCCATACCACTGTGAAATATTTTAATACAATAAAGATAAAAGGATTCATGATATAATATATCAAAATGAGATGTATATATACCCAATAAAAGAAAAAAGTGTTGAATATGACATTTATGTCACATATGTAAAAAGTGCGATGAAAATACCATACCACTTGGTAATAATTTATTTAAAAGACCACACATTTATAAAAGAAAATATTTGATCTGGAAGAACATTATAAAAATATTAAGGAAGCTTAAAAACATTAGGGTGGTAGTAATTTACATTCATTCCTTATAAGTTAAAAAACATTCCTTTTTAGTTTTGTAAGAAAAGTCATAAAGTACCTTTTTTGGAAAAGGACATGAAGATTACTTTCAATTTTTTTGTAAAAAGATAATAAGGATTAAAAAATAATTTAAAAAATAATTTTAGAATATTAAAAAAATTTATAATTATTTTTATAAAAAACATAAATAGAGGATAAATTTTTCCAAATGGAGACTTAAATAAAAACAACCCCAAATAACAATGAGATTGTGACATAACCCCTTACCAATTTGGTAACATTTAAACCATAAATGTTAAGTAATGTAGACCATAAAATGGCTATATAAATACCCATAAATTTAATTATAAGGACTATAGAATACATTTATTGGAAATAAAAACACCACACAAAATAAATGAGTGGTGAATATGGTGTAAGTCTCACATAAATAAAAGTGAGTTTAGAAATCCCCTTACCTTATCCTTTTTTGTATGGTATTTAACCTCAATTATATTTGTTTAAAACATTATAATAAATTATAACAAAACTAGAATCATATTTATAATATCATATAAGAACTTATTATGATATATTATTACCCTTTTGATAGTAATCTTTAATCATTTTCACTATTTTAGGCGCTATTCACCTAGTTTTTCTAGTATGTTTTGACTTGTTATTTGTTATTGTTATTAATTAGATCATGATTTAATAATCTCTAAAATGTAATATGTGATTTAAATTTTATATATATTCATTATATATATATATTTATAATAATCCATAAAATTTAGAGATAATAAATGAAATTCATCATTCATGGAGATGATAGGCCGTATGTACGCAGAAACACTACTTTCATTTATTTTCCATACTAAAAGAATGAAAAGTAAATTATATATATGTATTTTGAAATTATATTATCATAAATATTTCATATATATCACATATATTTTTTAAAACCATCATTTTTATTTTCCATGAATAGTGTGAACGAATCACATTGCTTTGAAGAGGGGGTAGTCCACACTTCCACAAACGATGTTATCGTATTTACAAAAAATGGAAAGAAAAAAGGTATGTGTTATATAAAAATTCAAGAAGTATTAAGACAAAATAAATATAATATATATCATATAAAAATATCATGTCTATCATAATGACAAACCATGAGAGGTTGTAAAGGAAAAATGAATGACATCGTTTCGCGAGGAGGGAGTTTGCTTTACATGAATGGAAAATTCGTCACCTATTTGATGGAAGTGTGATTAGGTATTGGTATAAACCTAAAAATAAAAAAGTATAAGTATATTTAGGATACTAGTGTTATTATATAATCATGGAATATTAATAAATGAAGGAGTGAGGAATGAAATAAAACTAAAGTGACCATTGAAGAACGTTACCACTTATTTGGGTAACTCATTTCGGTTTATACAAAAATCAATCCTTGGTTTGTTGTCTTAACAAAGTGAAGATTCTATGATTATATTATGGATGTTGAGAGATTATTTTATCATGTTTTTAATGATATAAAAGGATCAATGTAGTATGATAAAGTTAGGGATGAGGTTCCCATTTATAATTGAGGTGAGGGGCACTTTTAGAAACTCTCAAAATATTAAATTAATATAAATTAATTTTAAATTAAAAATGTATAAAAAAGAGTAATTTAGAAGTTACAAAAAGAAACGGTCAAAATCCTCTCATATAATAAATTTTAGATATGTTCCGGTCACAATTTTACCCTTATCTTTTTGCTTTAACCCTTAGTTATACCCTTTAACTCTTACTCTGACAAATTGACTTTTTACTATTTAAGGGTAAATATAGTTATTATATAATAAAAAAAGAACCATAAATGAGTCATGGATGACATTTTAAATGTTATACCAATAATTTGGCCGAATATTATATTTTTATTAAATTTATATCATTTAATAAAATATTATTTATTTTAAAATATCATTAATGTCAATCTTGACAATATTCATTTCTTGACTTTTCTAAATATATAAAAAAACAATATAAATTAAAAGAAACCCTTTAATACATCCCTAATATGTATAGGTAATATATAAAATTTTTCTATGACATTAATTATATCAAATTATATGTATTTTAATATTTTTAATAACATTAATTTGAAATGTAGATTAATTATAAAATTACTACATCATCGCTGTGGAAGATTTATTATAATTATTTATTGATAAAAAAATAAAATTAAATTTATAATAATGAAGATAAATATTTTATAGTTCAAATGAATATTTTTAGTCTAATATATCTTCTTAGTAAATATATATAAAAAATTTAATACTTTCAAAAACTTTAGCATGACATACTGGACTTCCCTTAGAATAAAATATTAAAAAAATGATAAAATTCATCCAAGTGGCCTTAAGAGGCCATAAAATCAGAATGAGTATGATTTTTGTTGACAATAACTAATCCAATAAAATTAGGATAAGTGTTAGGGTAGTTTTATAATACTTATAGTATTATTTTTACTATTTATTACTCAATTTACCCTTAATTGTGGTAATTAAAAAAAATACTAAAGATACTATTCATATTTACAAAAAATAAATGGAAAATATTTACACAATTTGGACCCAATTATTAAAAATATGGAATAAAATTTTCAAATTTCAAAACACAGAACGTGCAATAATTAATTTAAAATTAATCCTGTTGACAGAATGAGAAAACAAGTTTTTAAATTGAAAACGTTCAAAATATTGAAATGTTTTTAGATCATTATTCAATGTGAAATTAATTTAAATGACATAAATTATATTAAATGATAAAAAATATCTTATTATACTTTAAAAAAAAATTAAAAATATAATTTAACACTATAAAATTTCTAAATGAAAAAGGTGTTTCCAATTAAAATGAAATATTTTTTCACTATTCATCGAAACATGAGACTTATTAGAGAAATACAAAAAAATAAACCAAAGTAATTTTTTATATTTTCATTTAAAATTAGAAGTTTATTTTTTTATAATAAAATATATAAATGTGATAAAAACTTGATTTAAAATAGGTTCTCCATTAAAATGTTATAAAAACACCTTTAGAGAAATATATGTTTTTTATGAATAAAATTGGGTTTGTTCTTATCTTATGCCTATTAAATATATTGTATGAATGTAAATAATATTTGATTGAATATATATTACATTAATATTATCCAATAATTGTAATTAATTTAATTTATTATGATAAAATGACTTTATGAGCATAAAAATAGTTCTTTATAAAAACATTTCATATATATTTAGTTGGTTCATATACACATTTATAATTAATTTGTAACCAATGAATTCAACCATATATTTTCATAATTAATTTAATAATATTCATAAATTCAAACTTATTTGTTAGGTTATATCTTATTATATTAAATAATAATATTTTATTATTATATTTTTATTCGATAAAACTCGGCCTTGCGTGTAATGCAAACCACTAATTTTTATGTTTAGTGTATGATTGAAATGATGTTGTGTATAAATAAATATATACATAAAATTAAATTTATTCAAAAATAAAAATATTGTAAAGTCTTGGGGTGTTACAAACCATACCAACCAATTCCCCAAAGATCAAGATAACTTACCACAAAAGAGGACATGGGGAGAAGGCCAAGCTTCTGAAATTACAATAATCAAAGTTGAAGTTCCTATCGACGGGGTGGAATAGAATTTGATCATAAATTCAAAGTTAGATAATTATTTATTCGATTCTGGATCCTCAGAGTCTTTTATATATTTTATGTTTTCCAAGAATATTAAATATTTTTATAGCACACTAAGAAGGGAGTTATCAATCAATACAACTAGAGGAAATATAATTACAATAATGATATACTAGTCAATTCCCATTATGATGCATAGATGTACCCTATTAAAAAATTGTATAACTATATATATGGTATAATTTTATTTAATACTTGGTATATATTTTATTTTAATGTATAATATAAAAATTTATCGCCAAGAGAAGGAGATCATAATTTGTGATGAAGATGTTGAATTGCATATCTTTAGAGTAGATAACTGATCATATAAATCATGCCTAGATCCATCCCTATAAGATATCCTTAATAAAATTATAGGAAAATAATTTAAAACACAATCAATGAATGGTAAATGTAATCCTAGTATAGAGGATGTTCATATTGTGAAAGAATATGTTTATGTGTTTCCTGAATAACTACCTGGACACCAACCTAATAGTGAAATTGAATTTTCTATTGGACTCATCCCATATAAAAAAATCAATCTAAGTATCCATATATAATATCCTCAATAGAGTTTATGGAGTTAACAAAACAGCTACAGTAATTGTACGATAATCGATTCATACACCCATGTGTGTCAGCTTCGGGAGCTCTTGGTCTATTTATGAAAAAGAAGGATGAAACTATGTGGATGTATGTTGATCATGGGAAAATTAATGTCATAACTATAAAAAAAAGTTTTATATTACTTGTATTGATGAATTGTTTGATTAACTTCAAGGAGCTTAATATATTTCCAATATTTATCTTTGTCCTATGTATTATCATTTGTGAGTATGGAAGGAAGAAATTCTAAAGTGAACATTTCACATGAGGTATGTAGATTATGAGTTCCATTTGTTTTTATAGATTCGATGATCAATGTTTTCTAGTAATATCTTTATAATTTTATTGTGGTATTTATTAATGATATCTTGGTATACTATAAAAGGTATTAAGTCTATAAGAGTCATTTATGAATCATTCTTGAGACTCTTAGTACAAAAGTGTTATATAGAAAATTTATCAAATTTAGATTCTGGCTTCAGGAATTTTGTTTTCTTAGTAATATTGTATCTAAATATAGAATATCAGTTGATCCTTCAATGTCAAAGGTAGTGAAATAATGGACTATTTCATAAAACATAACCGAGGCATATAGTTTCCTTATATTAGTAGGTTTCTATCGATGATATATTCAAAGTTTTACCCAATTAGAAAACCCACTAATCAAGTTGACACATAAATAGGTTATATTATTATAAATAGAGTTGTGGATAGAGTAATGTAAATAATTTTTTTTAAGAATTAAATAGTATCTTGATCAATATTACAGTGTTGAGATTACCATCATAAAGAGTTGGATTTTTGATATATAGTGATGCATCAAATAAAGGAATTGGATGTGTAATTATATAGAGTGATAATGTTTTTTCTTATACATCAAGGTAGTTAAATATCAATGAACATAACTATATAATCCATGATATTGAGTTGGAAGCCACAATTATTTTCATTGAAGATATTGAGGAATTATCTCCATGGTAAAAATGTGAGATATATAGAGATCACAAGAGATTTAAATGAAAATTTTTTCACAGAAAGAGATAAAAATGAGTCAAATTAGATAACTAGAGCTACTCAAGAATTATTTTTTCTCAATTCACTACCACCTTGGGAAGGATAACAGGGAAGATGATGCATCGAGTAGGAAATATCATAGCGTTCTGAATAAGAAGATGATTAATATGGATTCTTTATTAAGGGACTTATTAAAGTTAGATATAAGTATTATTTGGGAACGGGAATCATCACCCATTTTCTAAATTATTTCCAAACCATACTTATTGGAAAATATTAATAGTTACAAGCTCAATTATAAGATGTTAAAAAAGAGAATTAAAGATATTAAATATTGAAAAATGGTGGATTTTATTTACGAAGATAGTGTGATAAAATTTTTAATGTGGTTATGTGTTCCATCCATAAAAGAGATGAAGGGAAAATTATTAAATGAATCTCGTAGGTCAAATTTCTGTATACACCTTGGAAGCACCAAAATGTAATGGGATTTGAAGGAACATTTTTTTTGTGGGTTAATATGAAATAGGAAATGGAAAACTATATTAAGATTCTTGGTTTTTCAAAAGGTAATGGATTAGAGGAAATATCCTAAAGGAATCATGAAACCTCAACCTATTCCTATATGGAAATGAAATTATATTATCGTGGACTCTAAAACTATATTGGCAAATTCACCTAGAAATAATGATTCAATATTGTTTATTATTGATCAAATTACCTAGTATACAATTTTCTTTTCTATATTGGAAGATATACCTACTGAGAACCTTTCAAGGTTTTATATTAATGAATTTATGAGACTTCATGTTATACCTCTTTAAATTGTATCCCATCACGATCCCTGTTTTACATCAAAATTATGAAAGATTATTTAGAATGAACTTGACACTAAGCTACATTTGATAACCAACCATAATCCTAAAACTAATGAGCAGTCTAAAAAGACTATTCATTCATTAGAAGATATGTTTAGTACATACTCGATTGACTTTCAAGGTATGAGGGATCAATATTCACCTTTGGTGTAATTTTCATATTACAATAGCTTCCATTCAAGCATTCAAGTGGAACCATATAAATCATTGTGTGGAAATATATGTCCTACTCCAAATTTTTGGGAAAAAATTAGTTAAAGGAATCTTGTTGGTACAGATCTTATTGCTGATAAAATAGTTAATGTAAAGACTATTCAAATTCATATTAAGGTATCTCAAAGAATAAAAAAAAGTTATGCCGATAATCCAAGGAAGGATTTATAATTTAAAGTGGGATATCATGTTTTCTTGAAGTAATAACCATTTAAAGGTTTTATATCATTATAAAATAAAGGGAAACTAAGTCCTTGGTACATCAGAAATTTTGAAATTCTAGAAATAGTTAGAGCCGTGCCGTACCATTTAGAAATCCAACCTATATTCTATAAAGTTCATGATGTGTTCTATATATATTTATTTAGGAATTACATTCCAGATCCAACACATGTGATCACCACCTATGAAATATAATTGGAACCTGATTTATATTACCATGATGGTCCTATCTAGATTCAGGACACTAGAGAATTAGTGTTTGGAAGTCATACGACTCAACTAGTAAAGGTACTTTGGATAAATCCTAAGATAGAAGCGATGATGTGGGAAACTGAAGAATTTATGATGGTGAAATACCGAAATATTTTTATGAGATAAAATTATATAAATTTCAAGGACTAAATTTTTAAAGGAGGGAAGAATGTATCACTCAAGCTTCAATTATAGTAATTTTTTCTTTCTAGAGAAACAATAACATAATACACATATCTTTATTCAAGAATACAATCAAAACAAAAATTCCCATTTTTTAAAATTTTATTTTATGAAATTAATATAATTTTTAAATTATCATATTAATATTATATTAGGGTAAATTTTTGGTATTTATTTTAACATTATTTTTAAGTGAATAGTGAAAATACTAATTTTTGTAAAAATTCCAGTTTTTTCATTAAAGAAAGTAATTAAAAACTATCATTATGTTTTGAATTTGATAAAAAAGTAACCCAAGTCTCCTTTGATTAAAAAAAATATAATTAATTATATAGGAATCATCATCATAATTGATTTTGGTATAAGTTTATTCTTGAGTTTAAAAACTCATTTATTCTAAAAACTGTTTTTAGTCTCATTTTTTGAGTTTTTTTTAATTTAAATTTTCCACTTATAGAAATTCAATTTTATAAAATAAAATACATAATTTGAATCAATATTTACAAATTTTTTTGGTTATACCACTTTCATTTTTTTTATTTTTACTATTAACTATGGTAAAAATAAAATAATATGACAGAGTTTAAAATGGATCAACAGTGTAACACCCCAAGCTTCCATAGTACGTTTCCCTTTGAATAATGCAATAGATTGCACTGTACGCAACTTCAAGATTCAAACACACCACGACCAATCAAACTAGTCATTATGAATAGTAAAACAAATTTTTGAAATTTTATAAATTTTATTGTTCAAAATGGACTTCATTTTTGGATTTGGAATATCAAAATTAGTTTATGGTGAATTTTTGGTACTTTTCTGAAAACTTTCAATTTTTGATGAATAGTGAAAAATACTAAATTGTAATTAAAAACAAGTTTTTTAATCGAAATAATTTATAGTGTTAAATCATAAATTTGAGTGGTTTTAAAGTATCATTAGATTATATTTTTATAAATTAAAATAATTTAGGTAATTAGATGTAATTTCAAATTTAAGCAAGAAATAAACAACTGTCAATCTTTTGATAGTTATTATTTCTTAAAAACATGCTTTTTATTTGGACAACAGGAATTAATTTTAAATTAATTTTTGCCACTTCTATGTTTTAACTTTAGAAAAATGGTTTCTCTATTTGGAATCAGTATGTCCAAATTGTGTAAATAGATAACTTTTATTTTTAGACATTATGAATATTTACTTCGGTACATATTTTATTTACCTTGGTTAATGGGTAAATCTGCTAAATAAGGGTAAAAAAATATTATTATAATAACATTTAATTACCCTAACATGTGTCCTATTTCTATTAGTTGATACCTTTACGACCATGGTAATCCTTGGGTCTATTTTGGGACCCCATGGTGCCAATTGAGAGTGATAATGACACTTTATATTAATTAATTTAAAGTAAAGACAAAAATGACATAAACATATATCTTTTAGTAAAATAATTTTTATAGGGGGATATATATTTTTCTTTTAGACTATAAATATTCATTTTAAATCTAAGAATATTTCATACATCATGGTATTTTTTTATAATTTTTATACATTAAATAAATAAAATTATTTATGACACAATAATGATGCAATGTTTACCTCATTAATGAATGATTTAAATAAATGAGATTATAAAATTTAAATTTTTTTCAAAAACCTATCCAATTATTATTAGATTATTTTATTTAGAACATGAGTCATATTATATTTGACTTTAATTTGTTTTGGACCTTTAGAAACCGAAAATAATTATATAATAAAATAATATTTTCAAACATTTTTAAAGAGCCCCTCTTCCCCCTTATAAAAAGACCCCACCTATATCACATTTCTCACACCTCTCAAGCCCATTTGTATTGTCCAAAATCTACCCAATTAAGCTCCCTACATACCTCTCTTCCTCTTAGAAGCATTAACATAGGCATAAGGCACTTCAAGGAAGGCTTTTGGTTCAAACCAAAGGGAGTTACTCGATTTAAAGGTAACATCTCCTCTTAAGTTCTTTTTGTTTCTTTTACTTCTACAACCCCCTAAACTCTCTTTATTCCTTTATTTTATAAACGAAAAATTATACTAAATATAATAGGTTGTTTTTATGAGAATTATTTTAACTACACTTACACACACCTCCATCTAATGGGTATAAAACATAATATTTCTGTGGATGGTGAACTATTGTCTCATGAAACGATGATTGTTCAATATTATACTTCCACCTCTTATGGTGGCCATTATGATGGAACTGTAATTATATATGATATTTATGATATTAATTTTATCTATAAGATTATGTAATTATCTTTTATAGAATACCTTTATTTTTTTTCATGTTGTATATATACAATAATTTCATTTGAGGAAGTGCGGACTACCGCCCCGTCAAAGTGATATGACTCATTCATACCATACATGGAAGGTATAAAAGATGGAAAACATAAATAATGTATATAAAATATTAAATTATACTGGAATAATAATATAACTATGTATCATTTGGTATTCTTTCTTTTCAAAATAAAAATAATGAAATGGAAGTAGCGTTAGTGCGTACGTAGGGATTACCGTCTCCACGAACGCGACGAGATTCATTCCCCATTGTAACCATTAAAGAATAATTTTCATTTTACTAATCAAAATAATATTTAAGAACATTATATCATATTGGATATGAATCAAATACATCCTATCCTTAACAAACATGACTTATGTAACAAAACATATAAAGGAAAATGAATCAGTTAACAGCCGAAACAATGATACTACTAAAATATTATTAACAATGAAATATTAGAAGATCATATTTGATATAATATTTATGTATTTGGTTATTGTATAATTTAATAACAATTATTTAACTAATATACAGGAGGTTAACTTACCCTCGACCAAGGAAAATTACAAGGTAAGGGTTAATTTCACAATCTCTTTATTATCTGAGGTTGTTTTTACGTAAGTGTCTACCAGGACCTCTTTGTCACCCACATCCTTGTTTCTTAAAAACAATTTCAATTTTTTTTTACTATTTACTATACTATGGTTTAAAGTCATTTATACCCTTATTTGACTTTTTATAAAATGGTTTGAAAGGAGACTTTCCGTCGTTTTCTTAACAAGGTACTTTATGACCTTTTCAACAAATTAAGGTAAGAATGTTTTTTAAATTATACGGCAGGTGTAGTTATTCTCCACCATTATAACAATTTTTAAGCTTCCATTAAAAGGTTATAAGAATATTTTCAAAATAAATTTTTTCTTTTATTATTACATGACTTTTAATGATTTCAAAATAGAAAGAGATATTTCTCTCAAATAGTTTTTATTTGATCTATGTCAACATCCTTTAATGGATTTTATACTTGTTTGAAGTTGATTTATTATGATGCAAATATTCTATATTGTATTAAAGGTTTTGTGATATGTTTGAATTTGGATGTGTTATTTTGATACCATTCATGGTTTATGGTTAATGTATTAACATTTCATATGCTAGTTTTAATATAAATGTTTATGTTATGTTTCAACCTTTTAATATGAAGAATGCATTGGAATAGGAAGTGATGGGTGGAGCCTGCTATAGATCCTCGATGCATCGATAGGTCTCATGAGAAAAACTAGTGTCTTAGACCAAGTCCTTGAAAAAATCTTATTTGTAGTCTTGGCACGAGGCCTTGACTATGTGGTTATGATGTCTGACATTATGCATTCCATCATTATGAAATTAGCTATCAATATTACATGTGATTATTCGAATAGTATAATATCCATGTGAATAATTAAATGAAATTATTTGAATTATATTTTCCATATTATGATGAAGTTTAAGTTTACAATTTTTTTTATTTAGTTTTATACATTGCCTTAAATTTTTATGCATATTTATGAAGTTTACGCTATATTGTTATACTTACTGAGAATCTGAGCTCACCCCTTTCTATGTTTTATTTTTCCCAGGTTGTGAAGAAGTATTTTATGGTTAACCTACATGGATAGGCTAAGGGATATAAGTGTGTTAAATGGGGAAAAATGTTGTTTTTTGTTTTTATCTGATGATGTAATGTAAAACTTATGTATGTATCTAGTAATTCCAAGGCTACTAAAATAATCAGTATTTCAGGACATTATTACTTGTATCGTGACAATTTTATGTAATAATACACCGACTATAGGTAACCAGGGTCATGGCATTACAAGTGGTATCAGAGGAAGTTTAGTACAAACCTTGGAAACTAGATTTAGATAAACTCTGATTAGATCACATTACCCTAAGATAGAATTTGATGATTAGTATATAAGAACTTCATGGAATTTTGGTAATGTATAGATTTTGTGTATTTTCCAAGAAATATATCTCTTTTTGGATATGAGAAGGTAGAGGTGGCTCTGGCATAGATGTACCTAGGAGTGAAAACTCTGACAAGGAGTTTCAGGCTTCACCCGGGGTTTCCTAGTACACGACAATGAGCTTTACTGCACTCTTGGTTACGACACTCCCGAGGGATAGTCTTAGGATAATTCACATTTTATTTACAAACCATTATGAAGGATTTATGAGTATATACCTCATCAATGAAAACATTTTTATGATTATGGATTATATCCATAAACTGTTTAATTTATGTGAAGTGTTTTACAAGTTTGGAATTATATATTGTGATTCATAAACTAATCCAGTGTATGCCATTGTTTAGAAATGACACCTATTGGAAGGAATGAGAACCGCATCAATGCACATAATCCAATTAGGTATTTTCATCATACTCAAGATAATTTAGTGGATCTGGTGATGCAACTGGTGTTGATCAGCTTACACTACTAGAAAGAAGATCTATACCAATGTTTTTTGGAAAACCGTTGGTATAGTTCACTTATATGGACCTATACCAATGGTTTGGACAAAACCGTTAGTGTAGGTCACTAATTTGGACCTATACCAACAGTTTTGGACAAAACGTTGGTATAGGGGGGACCTATACCAACAGTGTTTCCAAAACCATTGGTATTGGTCCCGAAATCAAAGAATCTATACCAACGATTCTCAAAACTGTTGGTATAGTTACATGTATTTTTAATATAATCTTCTTACAGAGAATATTAAATAAATAAAAATTTAAAATATTTATGATCATACATATATATATTTATGAAATTATGTTCAAAAAATTCATGTTAGGTAAGTGGTTAGGTCATTCAATAATAAACTAGAGGTACTGGGATCAAAACCAACAGAATGCTTCTTTTTTGAAATACATATACCAACAGTTTTATGGAATCTTTGGTATAGATTTTTCATATTACATATTTTAACAGTTTTGAAAACCATTAGTATAGGTCTATACCAACAGTTTTTACAAAACCATTGGTATAGAACTATCCCCAAGACATACTATCCAACGATTCTCCAAACCATTGGTATAAGATATAACAACGGTTTAGAGGCCTATACCAACGGTTTCAAACCGTTGGTATAGGGTATTTTTTTAGTAGTGTTATCACCATACTGGGACAACTCACCCAAGTTATGAATAATAACCTTACCTGTATAGAGCACCCTGAACCACAATGCAAAGTATCAATGTTAGACCGATTCATGAGGAAACAACCACCAACATTCAATAAGACTAAAAATCCATTTGTAGCTAAGCAATGAATAAGTTCCTTAGAGAAAATATTTCATTCTTTGTGGAGCAGTGAAAGGGAAAAAGTTGTCATGGAAGCTTATTGCCTCACGAGAGATGCAGATTAATGGTGTTCATTAATTAAAAACACAAAGGAAGATGAAGAAGTATCAAATATGGAATGGGGGAGTGTAAAGAGAATTTATTTGAAAAATACTTTCCTCATGACCATTAAGAGAATATTGAAAGACAATTTCTAAGTCCAAGGAAAAAGGTGGATTAGAATGTTTCAAAGTATGAGGATAACTTTACAAGGTTAGAAAGGTAAGTATAAGATTATATACGTAACCCAAAAATTAAGATTGATGGATTCCTTGATGGGTTAAAACCATTTCTCCATCGAGCATTAGTCTCAAAATCCTTCTCAACATACGAAGATATTTTCTTATGTGATATCAAGATAGAAAATGAATTATCTAATTCTTATGAATTTAAAGAAAATCAAGAGAAGAAGAGATCTTTTGAACACTTTAGAAATGTAAATAATGGGAAGAAGGGAAAAGTTGAATATCCATCCCACGGTAAGGATAGGAAGAAACACCCCGATACTTTCCTGAAGGGAATGGGAGTCTGTTACAAATATAGTGAAGAAGGCCACTAAGATCATGATTGAAAGGGAAAGAAAGAGTCTGTCAATGTTGAATGATACAATTGTAAAGAAATGGGTCATTATGAAAATGAATGTCCTAAGTTCCAAGGACACTTACCTCAGAAAAGTCCAAGGGAGAAAGTCTAAGATTATGCGATCACTACTGCTGAGGTTGAAGTTCCAAAAGATGTGGTGGCAGGTAATTTAATGGTTTCCTCAAGTTTAGACAATATTTATTCGATTTTGGATCATCTTATTGTTTCATATATTCCCATTTTGATAAGAAAATTAGATATTTACAATTTGATTTTACAAGGGAGTTATCCATCGAAACTCCTAAGTGAAGTATAATTACAACAAAGTTTTGTGAATCAGTCCCCATTAGGGCATATAAATATTCTTTATTCGCTGATCTCATTGTCAAAACCATGATTGAATTTGATATAATCCTTGGTATGGATTGGCTTTCAAACCATGATGAGAAATTTTATTGTAAGAATAAGGAGTTTACAATTTTTAATGATGATAAGGAATACCTTATCTTTAGAGTAGAAACATCACCCTATGATTCTTATCTAGATCCACCCCTAGTAGATCTACTAAATTCAATTATTGGGGAGGAAGAGAGTGAAATAACTATGGGTGAGGAAAGGAATGTTCAAATAGAGAATATACCTATTTTACAAGAATATGTTGATGTATTTCCAGAGGATTTACCTAGATATCCTCCAGAACAAGAAATTAAGATTTCCATTGATTTAATTTCTGGTTCAAGGCCCATATCAAAGACCCCTTATAGGATGAACATTGTGGAATTAATGGAGCTAAAGAAACAACTAGAGGAGTTGAGTAATAAAGTATTTATTCACCCTAGTGTTTCTGTATGGGGTGCCCCTGTTCTTTTTGTTAAGAAGAAAGATGGATCTATGAGGTTTTGAATTGACTATAGGGAGATCAATTCTATTACAATAAAGAAAAAGTATCCCCTACCTTGTATTGATGATTTTTTGATCAATATCATAGAGGTCAGTATTTTTCAAAGATTGACCTTCGATATGGAGATCATAACTTGTGTGTGAAGAAGGAATACATTCCAAAGACAACATTTTGAACTAGGTATAGGCATTATGAGTTTACAGTAATGCCTTTTGGACTGACTAATGAACCCTATATATTTATAGATATAATGAACAAAGTTTTCAAGGAATATCTTAATGAATTTTTAGTGGTATTTATTGATGATATCTTGGTATAATCCAAAAGCAACAAAGATCATGAAAATTACATGCGCACTATTCTAAATACTGTTAGAAGAAATGAATTATATGGGAAGTTCGGAAAGTGTGAATTCTAGCTTCAGGATATTTCATTTCTTAGCCACATTGTCTCTAAGGATGGAATATCTGTTGATCCTTCAAAGACCAAGGAAATCCAAGAATGGCCAGCACTGAAAAGTATAACTAAGGTACGCGATTTTATTAGTTTAGCAGGTTATTATCGGCGTTTCATCCAAAATTTTGCCTAATTGGCTAACCCATTAACCAAGCTCACATGTAAAGGGGTTAAATTTGTTTGGAAAAAAGTGTGTTAAGAATGTTTTGAAGAAGTAAAGAGAAGATTAGTCAATTCCCATATATTGACTAAACCATCAGGGAATGATGGGTTTGTTATTTATAGTGATGCTTCAAAGAAAGGACATGGTTGTGTCTTTATTTAGATTGATATGGTTATTGCCTATACATCAAGACATTTAAAAATTAATGAACAAAACTATCCCCATCATGATCTTGAGTTAACAACTATAATATTTTCTATGATGATATGGATACACTATCTCTATGGTGAAAAATATGAGATTTATATTTATCACAAGAGTTTTAAGTATATTTTCTCACAAAAATAACTCAATGAGGCAAAGGAGATGGCTCAAACTAATCAAGGATTATGATTGCGCCATACACTACCACCCGGGGAAGGCAAATAAGGTGGAAAATTCTTTGAGGATAAAGGATCATGGAGTTTTGAACAAGATGAGATTTGAAAGGGATCCTATGTTCATGGATATAGTAATGATGGATATGGGAATAATCACGAAAGGGGAAACATGAATAATTTTTCAAATGGTTTTTTAAAACATCTTTACTAGAATGAATAAAAATTTCACAAACTGATGATGAGAAGTTTCAAAAGAAAATTAAAGCTGTTAACGATGGGTGATTAATAAAATTTGTATATGAAGATGGGATTTTGAAATTTGGGAAGTGACTTTGTGTTCCTAACATACCTGATATAAAAAGGGAATTGGTGGATGATGCTCATAGCTCTAATTTTTCTATACAACCTGGTAGTACTAAGATGTATTGAGATTTGAAGGAACATTTTTGGTGGGACAACATGAAGAGAGATATTACTAATTATGTTTCAAAATGTATGGTTTGTCAATAAGTGAAAGCTGGAATACAACATCCCAGAGGAGTCATGCAACCTCTTCCCATACCTGAGTGGAAATGAGATGATATTACGATGGACTTTGTCATGGGGATTCCAAAGACTCCTAGAAGGAATGATTCAATATGGGTCATTGTTTATCATGTTACCAGGTCATCAAATTTTCTTGCTATAAGAGAAGATATACCACTTGAACGTTTAGAAATACTATATATTAATGAATTTGTAAGAATTAATGGAGTACCCCTGTTGATTGTTTCTGATCATGATCCCCATTTTACATCAAGATTCTGGAAAATTCTTCAGAAGACCTTGGATACCAAACTTCATTTGAGCACATCCTTCCACCCTCAAACTGATGGAAAATCAAAATGGACTATTCAGACATTAGAATACATGTTGAGATCTTGCTCACTTGACTTTCAAGGTATGTGGGATCAATATTTACCTCTGGTAGAATTTTCTTATAACAATATTTTCCATTCAAGTATTTAGATGACACCACATGAAGCGTTATATGAAAATAGATGTCGCACACCAACTTGTTGGGATTATTTTAGTGAAAGAAACTTATAAGCCCAGAACTTGTTGAGGAAACAATGGAAAAGGTGAAGGTTATTCAATCCCACATCAAAGCAGCTCAAAGTAGGAAAAAGAGCTATGCTGATAACTGAAGGAAAGATTTGGAATTTCAAGTAGGAGATCATGTTTTCTTGAAGGTATCTCCATGGAATGGTGTTATATGATTCAGTAATAAAGGAAAATTAAGTCCTAGGTACATCAGACCTTTCAAAATTCTAGAACAAATTAGAGTTGTATCTTATCGTTTGAAAATGCTGCTAAATCTCTCCAAAGTTCATGATGTGTTCCACGTATCACTGTTGAGAAAATAAATACCTAACCCAACACATGTACTCACCTATGAAGAAATATAACAATAACCCGATCTATATTATTGCGAAGAGCCTATTAGAATTCTTGATACCAGAGAACAAGTGTTGAGAAACTGGATGACTCATCTGGTGAAAGTTCTATAGAGAAATCATAAGATGGAAGAGGCAACGTGGGAACCCGAGGATCTTATGATGAAGAACCACCAAAATATTTTTATTTAGTAGTATTATAGAAATTTAGAGGATGAAATTATTTGAAGTATGGAGGAATGTAACACCCCAAACTTCCATGGTACGTTTCCCTTTGAATAATGCAATAGCTTTCTTTGTACGCAACTTTCAGATTATAACACACCACGACCAATCAAACTAGCCGTTATGAATAGTAATACTCACTTTTTAAAATTTTATAAATTTTATTTTTTAAATTGGACTTTATTTTTGGATTTGGAATATCAAAATTATCTTAGGGTGGATTTTTGGTACTTTTCTGAAAACTTTCAATTTTTGATAAATAGTGAAAAATACTAAATTTTAATTAAAAACAAATTTTTTAATCGAAATAATTTATAGTGTTAAATTATAAATTTGAGTTGTTTTAAAGTATCATTAGATTATATTTTTGTCATTTAATATAATTTATGTCATTTGACGTAATTTTATATTTAAACTGGACATAAACAAATGTCAATCTTTTGATAGTTATTATTTCTTAAAAACACGCTTTTTTGTTTTGATAATGGGAATTAATTTTAAATTTATTTCTGCCACTTATTTGTTTTGAATTTCAAAAAATGGATTCCATATTTTGAATAGGGAGGTCCAAATTGTTTAAATAGGTAACTTTTATTTTTAAACATTATGCATATTTACTTTAGTAAATATTTTATTTACCTTGGTTAAAGGGTAAATCTGGTAAATAAAGGTAATAAAATATAATAATAATAATATTAAATTACCCTAACATGTGTCCTATTCCTATTTATTGGTACATGTATGACCGTGGGCATCCTTGGGTTGATTTTGGGACCCCATGGAGCCAATTGAGAGATGACACTTTATATTAATTAATTTAAAGAAAATACAAAAATGACATAAACATATATCATTTAGTAAAATAGTTTTTACAAGGAGTTATATATTTATCTTTTCAACTATAAATATTAATTTTAAAGATAAAAATATGTCCTACATCATGGTTTTTTTATAATTTTTAGACATCAAATAAATAAAATTATTTAGGACACAATAATGAGGCAGTGTTTACCTTATTAAAGAATGATTTAAATAAATGAGATTATAAAATTTAAAACAATATCCAAAACCTATCCAATTATTATTGGATGATTTTATTTTGAACATGAGTCATATTATCTTTTACTTTAACGAGTTTTGGAGCTTTAGACACCGAAAATCATTATATAATAAAAAAATATTCTCAAACATTCCTAAAGTTCCCTCCCCCTATAAAAATCCATCACCTATAACCCATTGCTCACAACTCTCAAGCCACTTGGCTCATCCAAAC
Organism: Viscum album; assembly: GCA_963277665.1. NCBI lineage: Eukaryota > Viridiplantae > Streptophyta > Magnoliopsida > Santalales > Viscaceae > Viscum > Viscum album. Next base: position 793,509,439 of record OY728166.1, read on the forward strand.
TCTACCCAACTAAGATCCCTACATCCCCATCTTACTCTTAGAAGTTTTACCTTAGGCATAAGTCACTTCAAGAATGCCTTTTGGTTCAAACAAAAGGGAGTTACCCGATTTAAAGGTAACATCTCCTCTTAAGTTCTTTTCTTTTATTTTACCTCTCCAACCCCCTAAACTATCTTTATTCCTTTATTTTATAACAACACAAGTATCCTCAATATAACTGGTTGTTTTTATGAGATGTATTTTAACTACACTTATACACACCTCCATCTAATGTGTATAGAACATAATGTTTATGTGGACGACGAACTACTGGCTCCTGAAATGATGATTGTTCAATATTATACTACCACCTCTAATGGGGGAAATTATGATGGAACTATAATTATATATGAAATTTATGATATTACTTATATCTATAATCATATTTAATTCACTTTTATAGAATAAATTTATTCTTTTCATGCTATATATATACGATAATGTCATTTGAGGAAGTGCGGACTACCGACCCCTCAAAGGGATATGACTCATTCATTCCATACATAGAACATATAAAGGTTTGTGTTATTAAACTTATGTAAAGTGTATAAAATATTATATTATACTGTAATAATAATATAACTTTGTATCATTTTATCTTCTTTTATTTTAAAATAAAAAAATGAAATGGAAGTAGCATTTGTGCGTACGTACGGATTACCGTCTCTGCGAACGCGATGAGATTCATTCCCCATCATAACCATTCAAGAATAATTTTCATTTTATTATTAAAAAAATATTTAATAACATTATATCATTCTGGATATGAATCAAATACATCCTATCCATAACAAACATGTCTTATGTAACAAAACATATTAAGGAAAACGAATTAGTTAACACTCAAAATAATGATACTACTAAAATATTATTAACAAAGAAATGTTAGAAGATCATATATGATATCATATTTATATATGTCGTTCTTGAATAATTTGATAACAATGATTTAACTATTATATAGGAGGTTAATGTACCCTCGACCAAGGAAACTTACAAGGTAAGGGTTATTTTCAAAATCTCTTTATTATCCGAGGTTGTTTTTACGTAAGTGTATACTGGGACCTCTTTATAATCCACATCTGTGTTTCTTAAAAATATATTTCAAAACATTTTTACTATTTACTATACTATGGTTTAAATTAATTTATACCCTTTTTTTAATTTTTATAAATTTTTTTGAAAGTAATCTTTTCATCATTTTCCAAACAAGGTACTTTATGACATTTTTGACAAGTTAAGGTAAAAATGTTTTTTAACTTATACAGAGGGTGTAGTTATTATCCACCATTATAACACCTTTGAAGCTTCCCTTATTATCTTATAATAATATTTTCAAAATAAATGTTTTCTTTTATAATTATATGACTTTTAAATGAATTTAAAATCTAAAGAGATATTTATCTCAAATAGTTTTGATTTCATCTATGTCAACACCCTTTAATAGATTTTATACTTGTTTGAATTTGATTTATTATGATAAAAATATTCTATATTGTGACGAAAGGTTTGTGAAATGTCTGACTATGGATGTGTTATTTTTAGACTATTAATGGTTTATGGTTAATTTATTAAAATTTCTTATGCTTGTTTTAATACAAATGTTTATGTTATTTTTCGAACTTTTCATCTAAGGAATGCATTGGACTTAGTAAGTGATATGTGTAGCCGACTATAACTTCTCGATGCGTCTATAGGTATCATGATACAAAATAGTGTCTTGGCACAAGGCTTTAACAAAATCTTATTTTTAGTCTTGTCATGTGGCCTTGAATATGTGGTTATGATATCTGGCATTTTTCATTACATCATTATGAAATTAGCTATTGATATTGCATGTGATTATACGACTAGTAGACTATCCATGTGAATAAGTAAATGGAATTATTTGATTTATCTTTGCCATATTATGCTGAAGTTTTTGTTTAAAAGGATTTTGATTTAGTTTTATATATTACCTTAAATGTTTATACTTATTTATGAAGTTTATGCTATATTGTTATCCTTACTGAGCATCTGAGATCAACCCTTTCTATGTTTTATTTTTCCCAGGATGTGAAGAATTATTTTATGGTTGACCTGCAAGGATAGGCTACAAGATATAAGTGTGTTCAAAGGGACAAAATTTTGTTGTTGTTTTTATCTCATGATTTAATTTAAAACTTATGTATTTATCTTGTACTTTCAAGGATACTAAACTAATTGGTCTTTCGGGACATGATTCCTTTTATCATACCAATGTTATATAATAATGCCTCAAATTTGGGTAACAAGGGTCGGGGTGTTACAAAGATGGGGGAGAGTTAAACATGAAAAGATAAAGTTTAAAATTACATAAAAACTTGTATAAACTCCATAATATATATATATTTCAGTAATATCACTTTATCCCTTATATTACAGTCTAATTTTGAGCCACATGTATTGAGTTAGAAATTAATACATTTAAATATTTTAAAAAATTTCAAGTGTGTCCTCTTCATCCCTTATAAAAGAAAACCACCTATACTCTATTATTCACACTTCATGAGTCATATATATCAATCAAAAAATACCCAAATATGTTCCTAAAATCATTTCTTATGATCTAGAGGTTCTGTTTTGATCAAAATACTAACCGTATAAGGCTTAAAGTGTATACCAAAGGAGGTTTTCCAAAGAAGAGGTATAACCCTTAACTGAGTGTTTTCATTCTATTTATTATTATACCTCATTTAATTAAAGGATAACCATGATGAAATAATAAAATTGGTATCTAAAATATAATTAGATGTTATTATGTTAATGGTACAACATTTATCCATCTTATTATCCATAAAATGGGAAATAAAATAATCGTTCGTGCGTACTTGTAGACTACCATCTCATGAAGTGATGTGTTTTGTTTTTCATCACCACCATTAATGGATGGTTATTATGATAGATATTGTGTTTATATATGATATTTATGAAATAATTATGATTATATAAATATAATATATTAGTTACCATACTACCCTAGAACCAGTTAAAAATGATAACGTCACTTTTACGTACGTGTGGACAACCACCTACACACAGCGATGTGATTCATTTTTCATGTATGATTTTAAAGAATGATTATAAATATTTTTATAATGAATATATATGATATTTATATCATGATTTAATTTTTATATATGATGGAACCATGATCAATGTGAAAGGAATGAAACTACAGAACTAGAACTTACATGAAAAATAAAATAGTTAACACTAAGAAATGATGATTTTAATAAAGAATTATTAAAAAGGGTGTTAAAGTGTCATAAATGGATTATATATGAGATTAAAATTTTTTATGTTGTTATATTATGTTACTATAATAAATTTAAATTTATTATATAGTAGGTTAAAACCAATTATGAAGGAAGTTGGACCCATGGTAAGGTTTTATTTCACAATCTCATCCTTATTTGATATTTTTTATGTTTAAGTTTTCCTTGATGTAATTATATGATATTTTTATATTAAAACCCACATATTTTATTATTATTTTTTTATTTCTATTAATTTTAAATTTTCCTTTCATTTTACTATCTCTAAGCACTCAAAGGTTGGAAATAATATTTTTAAGGAATACCAATTTTTTTTCCAATTTGGTACATATTGTTTTTCTTCCATGACTATATTTTCTTAAAAATGTTTTCAAAAATGTTTTTAATATTCTAAAATGATTAATTGAAGTCGTTTTTCCCATGTATGAATTTTTATAAATAGTCTTAAAATTAATATTTTTTTTCCAAAAGAGGCACTTTTTACTAAAGGCATGAATGGAATTTTATTTTAATATACACCACTTAGAAAACATTTACCACTATCATGAATAATATATTATTTGAAGCTTAATTTAAAAGTTTTGATAGTTCTTTTCCATATAAACGTTTTTTCTTAATAAACTGTAATGTTTTATATTTTAAATAATTTTTTTCAATAAGAAAAATGTATTTTCATTTAGAAATGATCCGATGATATTTTTAAAATATTTTCTTATATATCAACATCGTTTGATGAATCTTATGGATTGTTGGTGAAATGATCTAATGTTACCATTCAAACTTATTACATGGATGGATTATTATCATTTTAACTGGGGTGAGTATTGAAATTTCATATGATGGTTCTTCAAATACATATAGTTATTTATTATTAAGACATTTATTTGGTTTTATTTGTTAATTCATATAATGAATTCATTGGAATCATTAACTGATGGGTGGGTCCCAAAAGTACATAGCCTCTTGATGCATCAGTAGGTTTCATGTGAGAAAACAAGTTGGGTATTTGAAATATTCCTTACCCATTTAAGTACAACTTCTTAGCATGAGGCCTCGATAGTAAGTTAAAGATGTACGACATTATGCATTCCATCATTATGAAATCAGTTATTGATGTACATGTGATTATTATAATAGTTATATTATCCATGGATAATTCTCATGCTCATGTGATTATTTATATGAAATTATTTGATCATAATTTATCTCTACCATATTATCCATGTCTTATTTATTCTATAATTAATTCCTCTGTATGCATTCCCTTACTAAGCATCTGAGCTCACCATTTTATTTTTTTCATTACCCAAGACTCCATGAAGTGTACTATGGTTGATATATAAGGATATGATGAAAGGAATAATAATATCCTAATAAAAAAAATACTATATTGTATTTTAAGTTTTCAAATGTAATGTGAGATTCTATCATGTATCTAGTTTTTGAAGACAACTAACTATTCAGTCCATCGACATGTATAGTGATCCATACTTTTAAAACATAAATATTACATCTTATTAGATAAATATTCATTACATTTCATTATGATCCATGATAGAACCATATAGTTTTAGTGTCTTATGACACTATATAAAAAATATTTTATTTCATGAAATATATTCAACATATCCCAAAAATATATTCCTATATAGTACTCATTTTAAACATACCCTACTTAGAACCTTCCATCAAAACTTGGGGAATAAACACATAATAATGGACGAGATCAGATGACTAGTAAGGGTCAATATGGGTTATATCAATCATTATAGGATAAAAAGCCGCGTACTGAAATGGAAGAACTGCTTCCTATCATTTGGAGGCCTCATTTCCCTGGTCAATAGCATCATGTCAGTAATCCTAGTTCATGTGATGGATTCCTCCTACATGACATGAGGTGTTATCAAAATGATTAACAAGGTGATTTTTAGTTTTATATAGGATGAAAAGTCTAAAGGAAAGAGACAATGGGCCTTCTGGGACAGGATGGTGTGGCCCATTCATGATGGGGGGATCAGCGTGCAGGGTCTTCAGAGCCTTCTCCATTGTCTGCATGCGAAGCTTTCATGGGAGATTCTTGAGGGACACACTCTCTGGGGAAAGAACATGTATAAAATTTGAGGGGGATTTGTGGAGGTTGTGAAGGAGTAATCTTTTCCTTTATGGTCGATCATCTTCCCTCTGGTTTAGACTCCCCAACAGAACTCTCGTTGCCTGGTTGGCACTGGGGTCATCTCATTCTGGAACAACAATTGGGAGGGCTCAGTTCTGAGTTACCCTAGTTGTCCGGATCCCCTGATCATGGTGAATGAAGTGAGTATCTATCCCAGATTCATGAAGGCTGCCATGGATAGTAAAAAATAGGGCCTTCTCGATTCCATCATGTTCAACTCGGATCCAGACAAATGCATGTTTACCCCTTCTTCCTCAGGTGACTTCTCCTCCAGGGATTTCCATAGGTTGGTATCTTCAAAAAACCTTCTAGATAGATGGAATGAAGTGCTATAGTGTATCAAATCTCTATCAAAGTACAATTTTATGTCTTGGTGCATCATTAATTAGGCGTTAGCCATAGATGAGAATATCAAGAAGGTGGGTATTATTTTTTCTTCAAGTTACCATTGTTGTATCACAGGGCACGAGGAGAGATCTCAATAACTTTTCTTCGAAGGGGATTTGGTGTAGGGAGTGTGGTATAGGTTAGGTGTCCTTATAGCCTTCACCTCATGGGATATCATGGATTCTCCTTTTCTGGTCATATGGTTTTAGGGCATGATAGATTCAGGTATAGAATGGATGGTTCAGAGAGTTATATTCAATACCGGTTGCTGGTATCTGTGGGAAGTCAAGAATCAAGAAAGATTCGAAGGCCATATTCCTTCGGTGCAGGACATCATCACGAGGACCCTCTTTCTATTGGTGGATTTGGTGTCTCTCAACTCAAACTAGAGGAGGGATCCTTCATTAAGGTTTCTTTAGGCCAAGGTATTGACCTCTTCTCCCTCTCTAAACCATCTGTAGGGGAGATGTGTTTACTGGAATCCTCCCATCAAAGGCCTTAAATTGAATTCTGATGGGTCGTGTAAGATGGGTTCCATGAGTGGAGGGGGATTAATTCAAGGTCTAGGGGGTAATTTAGTTCTGGTATACTCAACATTCTATGTTGATGGGACCTCTATTCAGGCCGAGTCCAGCACAATGCTTATTGGGATCACCTTCTTCATACTGAAAAACCTTGACATTACACAAGTGGAGAGCGACTCTATGATCCTCCATGATTCCCTTTTCCGTAGAGGTTCTTATCCCTTAGATATTAAATACACATTTCACAAATGCAGAGCTCTTTTGGGAGACCACATCAGGGAAACTCATACTTGGCGTGGGGGGAATAGGGTTGCAGATCATTTGGCCTCTTGGGCAGACCATAACTCTATTAGCACTACTCTCCTCACTAATAACAGCCTGAAACCAGACGGTGTGATTTTTGTTAGAGGGGATTCCCATAGCTTGCATTATTTCAGACCCCCTTATATTTGGTTCCTTGTTTTACTCTCTTTTTGAATAAAAATATAATTTGGATGGATGGATCAATAAGGATGTCAGAGTAACAATCATCATTAGAGATTCATAACATGGGCATGATGCATTATAAGAAAAATAAATCATAATATTATAAATATAGATAAAAACAATCATGAACATGCATAATATTTTTATAATTTCTAGAAAGTGATCATAACCATGCATAAAAATGTAAAAAAATCTATTCAAAATCATAATCATGCATTTTTGTATGAGCATTTCTAGAAAGCGATTATACTCCTGAATCAACATGTGAAAAAAATATTCACAATAATTTACACTCTTACCATCGCCATATCATGATACATAAATACCACTTTACCCAATTCATTATAGGTATGTAACTAGACCAACCTTCACATAATCATAATTCATTCAAATAAATGGAAGAAAATCATAAAACATTCATTATATCATTATAAAATAAATCCTAGAAAATAAAAAATTATGAAATATTTCATCAACATAATCATTGACCATTCATAGAAATAATAAGGATGATATAATTGGAGAATATCCATATCAAAACAAAAGTAACATCCAAAGATGTTATCATAGATAAAAATTTCCGTTAAAAGATCCCTCAAATATTTCTTGAGGAAAATACCCTTTTAATTTTTAAATCATATATTAAAATATAAAAAATTCCCAAATAAGAGTGAAAAAATGTTCCTTTAAAATAATATGCGAAACTTATAGAGTAATATTCAACGTATTACATGGTCATGATAGAAATAAATTATGTCCGTGCTATATAAGTTAAAAGTAAACAATCATTTCACACTTTTGTAAAAAGGTAAAAAAGTATCTTGTTTGGAAAACAACAAGAAGATTACTTTTAAACAATTTTGTAAAAGTAAATCATGGATAAAAATGAATTTAAAAAATCATAGGATAAAAGTAAAAAAAAATTGAAAACATTTTAGAGAAAACATGGTCATGGAAGAAAAAGTATTTTCTTCAGAATAAGTAAACAAATTTAGATTTTCTTAAAAAAATTATTTCAATCTTTTGAGTAATTAAATTGAGGAAAATGAAATGAAAACATGAATTCTTAAGAAATAACTGGAGAATAAGAAAATTAAAGGGACTTATTAGATAAATATCTTATAATTTCATTAATATAAATTCAAACATAAATAATACCGATTAAAATAGGATTGGAATATAAATCTCCTACCTCAAGTATCGTCTTTATTTGAACGCATTATAAACTCTTGTATAATAAATATAGATTTATTATACATGTATTAAATAAATATAATCACACCTTTTATACTATATAATATTTAATTATGGAATATTATTACCTATTTATTAACAATTTGTTATTAAAATCACTATTCTGTGTGATAAAGGCTTTGTTTTTTATGCATGTTTTGGTTTAAAAGTCCCAGTCCTTGTACTTTGGTCATTATTTCATCATATGAATAATTTTAATAATTATATAAATATAATATAATATATATATATATAAATATATATATATATTCATTATATATATTTAGATTTATCCATAGAAGGAATAGAAGGAAAAAATGAATTACACCATTCATGGAGATGATAGGCTATACGTACGCATGAATGATGTTTCCATTTTTTGACAGATGGAATGAAATAATGGTAAATAATAATTAAACTTTATAGAATAATTATTATATAATTTATATCATATATACTCACTATATCTATCATTATCACCACCCATGTTAAAATAAAATGAAAAAAGTGAATCTCTTCTCTTTATGCAGGTGGTAATCCACATGTACGCCTGATTAACATTATCAGTTTTGAAAAGATAGAAAGGTAATAAGGTAGATAGGATAATACAATTATCGAATCATAATTATTTCATAAATATCACATATAAATATTAATCCATTATTATAACCATCCATGAAATATGGTGATATAAAAAGAATTACACAAACATGTAGAGATGTTAAGTCGCTTGTACGTACGAGCGATGTTTTCATTTTATATAGGATAAAAAAGAGTTGAAAAAGGTTTTATCACAATAATAATAAAATTTAATTATATTTATGATATTTTACTAATTATTTTATAATTTATACTATATATTTAGAAAATTTATAATAATAAATAAAATTGAAAACGTTCAGTTAGGAGTTATACCTATTTGCTGAGTAACCTCCTTTGAATTACCCCTTAATCATTGATGGGATATTATTTTTGAATTAACATAAGATCTAATATGTTTTAAAGAAACCTATAATGATAATAGTGTTGGTATTGGATGAAATATGTGTCCCAGATTTGAAAATAAAAGAGATAAGGAGTGTTCTTTTATACGTGAGGGAAATGAAACTCTTCGAATAACTAAAAACATTAAAATACAACTAAGTCATTATCATGATAAATGATTATAAATGGATATATATATTAAAATAAAATGAGTATAAGGTATAAATGGAATTATAAAATTAAATTAATATAGGTTTTATAGAAATTTTAAACCTTATCTTTTAGTTTAACACATTGGTTAACCAATTTTAATCTTAATTGTGGTAATGAATTTTTAAATATTAAAGGGTTATAATTTTAATTGTAAGGTAAAAATTGAATCATAAATGCTAAAGGGGTTAAATTTTAGACCATGTATCAAAATTATTTTCCTCTTAAAATATTTTTATGATTTTTAAATAATTTAACAAATCATTTTTATCATAAATGATATTAATATCATTTTTAGAACTATTTACATTATTTGACTTTGAAAACAATATGAAATTTATAGAATTAGAATATTAAACTTTTAGATATCTCTAATATTTTATATTAATTTATAAAATCCATGAAAAAAAATTATTCACTCAAATTGTATAATTTTAATATTTTTAAAATCATTTATTTTATTTTTCTATTAATTGAATAAATACCGCGACGACGCTGCATAATAATTTACGATGATTACTAAATAACTAAAAACTAAAAAATAATTTACTATGACAAATAAAATTAATTTATCTTTACAATGAAAATTTGTAGATAATATTATCCTTGATTTATCATTATGTAAAAATTTTATAAATATCAAAGTCAAGAGAGAAACATTTTTTATTTATTCTATTCTTAAATTAATAGAGTGGTCATAATGAATGAATAATGAAAAAAGTGGACATATATTCAATATTTGGAATAAAATGGACAAACTACATCCACAAAATAAGATAAATTAAAGTTTTACAGAAATTTTAAAGCCTTATCCCAAAGTTTTAACATTAATTTTCCTATTTTACCCTTTTTGAGGGGGGTGAATTTTACTATGATTACTATTTATATTGATAAAAAATAAAATAGATATATTTACAAAAAATGATCCTCCTTATTCAAAATATAAAATTCATATTTAAATATTCAATTTAAGTTGAATAAATTCTTTTTAAAATAAGTTTGTAAGTCACAATGGAAATAGTTTTTTTTAGAAAAATACATTTTTAAGCATAAAACTAGATAGACATTATTATCTCATGACTAGAAAAAATATTAGATGAAATTGAAAATATTTCAATTAATATATAAAATTTAAATTTCATTAAAATTATTCCCCTATAGTGATTAATTTAATTTATTAATATAAAAATACATTGTGTATATAAAAACAATTTTTCAGAAAATATCTATTATACTTTCAGTTGAATTTTATTTTCATTTCTAATCAATTAATATCCAAAAAATTAAATTTATATATGTGTAAACCACAATTTCTTTATAATTTAGTTAGTAGTATTTATATGTTCTAATAAAATAGATATGATATAACTATATACTTCATTATGGTTCATTTAGACTCAGGGTTACATGTATCACAATCCATCAAAGAAATTAAAATAATTTAAAGAGAAATATATCATCAAATCTCAATGTGTTACATTATAGACCCCTTAAAATGAATTTCACCTTCAAAATTACATCAATTAGATACAAATAATTTTGGATTTTTCTGTTTGTTATATCCTCATGCTCCCAAGTTGCTTCCTCTAATTTATTGTTTTTCCACAATGCTTTGACCTGGAGAGTGGTCTTGTTTTAGAGTAATTTATCTTTATGATCCGTAGTGTACATTATATTTTCATCATAGGATAGATCGTTTTCCAATGGTATGAACTCTAAGTTTAGTACATGTGAAGGGTTATGTATATACTTTCTTAGGAGAGATTCATGAGATACATCATTAACTTGAGTGTGATTCGATGGAAGTTAAAAATGATAATCCAATATGCCAATATGATCCAGAATTTAAAAGGGACTAACTTACCTAGGGATCAACTATCACTCATTTATAAATATCAAAACCTTAATCCATATAAAAATTTATAGGGATACCTTTTCACCATCTTTGAACTCTAGAAATCACCGAAGATTACCAACATAATTTTTTTTGTTGACTTTGAGCTACTCTTCTGTGCTTCTGAATGGATATTAATTTCTATGCCCTTTAATCAACTAGATCAGGTCCCAACAGATTTATTTCTCCATCTTCATACTAGCATGTAGGGGTTCTACACTTCTTACCATAGAGGGATTCATAATAAGCCATCTGAATTCTCGAGTGAAAGCTATTTTTGTAATAAAACCTAACTAGAGGAAGGTGTTGATCCCAACCAACTTTAAATTTTATAGAGAGAGAGATCACAACATATCGTCCATTTTTTGATTCTCTCAGATCAATCATCTATCTGAATATGATATGCACTTTTAAAACATAACTTTTTATCTAGACCATATCTTCTCTAAAACATCAAGGTAAACCTCATATCTTGATCAGATACAATAAAATGTGGTACTCCATGAAATCACACCATGTATTTAATATATAACCTAGAAATATGACCAATAAAGGAAAATTATCTAATAGTAATGAAGTGTACTGAATTCATAAGGATATCGACTAAATTCCAAATTTCATTATGCCCTTTTGATATTTTAGGGAGTCCATAAATGAAATCCATTGTAATATATTTCCATTTCCATTCAGGTATGGGTAATGGTTATAACATACCCTTAGTCTTCTATTTGTCAACATTAAATTGTGGAAATACTCGGAATCGAGATACATACTCCATAATATCCCTTTTCATATTCTCTCACCATAAATATTCCTATATATCTCTATAAATCTATGTATCTCCATGATATATTGAGAATAAATAAGTGTGAGCTTTATCAAAAATCTCATTCTTTAAACATGGTATAGATAAAACACATACATTTTTCATGAACATTATTATTCCATCTTAATTAGGGTTAAAATAATGAAAATTTATCATTTTATTCTATAGTTCTACATCCTCCCTCTATGCATTTCTAATCTTCACATGGATGTACTGTTGAACAATCTTCTGATTTAGATAATATTTCTCCCCTTACTTATTTCTAGATCCATCCTTTTCAAATCCTAAAATATTGGATCTTCTATGATCCTCATTATAAATAATCTTGCATGATATTTTTAATTCAAAGCATTGTACACCTTGCTTACTTTCCAAGGGTGGTGTTGGTCAGAGTGGATACTCAAGATGGGGGTGAATTGAGTTCTAATTAAAATTTCTGTTAAAACTTTTAAGACTAAAATCCCCCAAATTAACACGGCCCAGTTAATTAAGGAAGTAGATATATAAGTGACTTGTTGTTCAAAAGGTTTCTCAAAGGTTGATTACTCCTTAGTAGAATCAGTATGAGAACTAATTCCACTTTTGAAACAAGTTTACTAAATGAATCAGATATACACACTAACCATAACTAACTATCAGAGTGAATGTAAAAACAGATTTATTTCTTTGAAAAATTAAGTAGCGGATAAATGTAAAACAATGTAATGGAAAGATGAACACAATAATTTAAAAAAGTGGTTCATTTTTAAGTCAAGACATAGTCCTCTCCACTTGGTGATCACCTACCGCCAAGTATTTATATTAAAGAGTGATACACAGCCTGTATCGGGCTTTAAAACAGTTTTCACAAACTGTCCAGGTTTCAGAACCTCTACCACAGTTATACGTGGGAAAAATTTAACTACCAAGTCACACCAGGCTTCTTCCATAGTTATATATGGGGAAAAAATGTAAAGAGAGTTTGGTATGGGTATTTTTAGTATCCCTCAGTTTAATAACAAGAGCCAATGTGTGTAACATATACACACTGATCACAAATGTAAAATGCTTAAACACAATATAGCTAATGATAGTAGTAATAAGTTTAGAATGCTTTGTTGTGTGGGCAGATCAGCTCTGGACTCTTTGGTATCAAGGAAATAAAGTTTTGGTCCTTCTCTGCAAGTTGCCTCCAAAACATAGTGTCTCAACTTCCAAGTTCTGACTTCCAGATGTAGAGATGTTCAGCTTCTAAGGTTTTAAGCTCTTTGCAGTGACCTTTCCAATGATAGACTTATCTCAATAGGTAATTTCATTAACAGTGAAATATGTCCATCAGTAGACTTGGAACAACAGTCGACTATCTCGACAGTAGGAGTTGTCTAGCGGTAGCCTTCTATTAATGGTAGACATGTCTAACTGTAGACTTGAACAGTGAGGTTCTCAATAGAAGACTTGAGAAAGAGTCTGACAGTGAACTTCTAACGGAAGCCTTGTCATAGCAGTGACCTTGTGACAGTGACTCTTTATTTGTGATCTTTGATAAGCAGATCATCGGTAGACTTGTGATAGTAACCTTGTACCGGTAGCCTATATTAGTGATAGTAGATCTTCAATAGTAACCTTCTAGGATCAATGAACTATTGTAACAGTGAATTTTAACGGTGACTTTGGACAGAAGACTCTAGCCAGTAGACTTTAATAGTGAACATGTATTTAGATAAATGTAAACCGTAAACTGATGCAACAAATTCATGAGACTAAGAGTATACATTATTCAGGATAAAATAATTATAAATATAGATTAAAGAGAGTTAGAAAATGACTTAATATATCATGATCAATTCTTAAACATGATTTGGGATTATCAAAATAGGTGAGTCCAACAATCTCCCCCTTTTGATAATCACAAATTATGCCAGTATGTATTAAAGATAGATATCATATATAATACAGTCACTAAACAGGGATCAAAAAATGTCTCAAGTATCAGAGATTAATAAGAGTGTAAAACCAAAAAATATTGGTACATGGTATCACAGAGAAAGGAAAAACAGATTCAACATAATATCATATTAGAATATTATCACATTTCTCCCTAATCACATGATTAGTCTAGAATAAGCACAGTATGTCTCCCCCTTTGTGATTAGAAGAAAGATGCACAAATAGAGAGAACCGAGAAATCTTTGATTAATAAAATAATAGTATATGACCCAAAAAGAATACAAAGTCCCTATAAAAAGACATAAACATACTCAATCCACATCATCCGGAGGTAATAGATATTTCTCTTTGGAAGAAGAATATGGAGGATGATCCGGTGGATCAGTAGGTTTAGGAATTGCTGCAGGAATGACTGGAGGGGCTATAACAGAAGCTCCTGTGGGTCCGTAGTGGGTAGCTCACTGAGGGATCAGTGGGGTAAGGCTTCTGATAGCTTCAGCAGGAGACATCCTAGAAGAACCACTGGGTTGAGATGCAGGTAAGGACGGAGGTATGATGACAGGGGTACAATCCACATGGAGAAAGGGTAGAATAAGGTTTTTGAAATCCATAATAATGCTTCCTCCTCTTTCCATAGCAGATAAAAAATCATCTTTATTCTCCAAAAATTTATCCAAATCAGGGGTCAATTCTCTCAGTTTACTAACCTGATCCCTGAATGCTTGATTTAATGGAGGCATCTTCATATTCTCTATCAAAAGCTTGAAGTGGTTGGTCATTTGGTGCTTGGTATAGATCTTCTCAAAGTAAGAATCTAACTTATTCTTAATGGCCTTCTGAGTAGCAGTAGCTTCTTGCAAGTGTTCACGAACATAACTGTTAACTTCCTTAGTGGTAGCAAGTATCTGGGAATCAAAGGTGAAACCGGTACTGACCTTAGCAAGCTCTTCCTGGATCACAGTTCTGATCTGGTCAATGTTCACAGAGGAGCTTGATGAGGGAAGGGGTTTGACCGAGAAATCTACCGTCTCTTTGAAGGACTGAGTCAAATTACTAATCACCTTCTGAACAAGTGCATCTTGACTATTCATGTGTTATTTGACTGATGTCTTAAAATCCTAAAAAACATCCACAAACTAATTGACTACCTCTTTGATATATCGAATCTCAGCATTCACTTGGTTTTGAGAACTGCTCATGGCAGTCAATGAAGCAACCAATTGTCTTAGAGCAACCAAAGATCCTGTCCAGCTTTCAATTTGAGTATGGCACACTTTAACCTCATCCATAATTTCTTTCATAGGACTAGACACAACACATCCTAGAGACAGCTCCAATGATTTCTCCACACTCTTCAGCTCTTTAACAAGTCTATTCTTCAAATCTGCCACTGATTCTCTCAGGGCCTCTTTCATTTCAACTTTTAAGGACTTAAGGTCTTCCTTGGTTTCCAAATTGTCAGCCACAACTACTAGAATACTTTCAGGTAGGATGACAGAATCCCTTTAAGGATGGTCTTCCTCATCAGAATCTCCATAATTGAGTCCAAGTATCATGTATCCTGGATCTGATGACCAACCCTCTATGTCATATATCACAGAAACTAAACCAAGACGCTCCCCCTCACTTAGAGATCTCTCCAGAGTATTCTACTCTACTTGTTCTGTTCTAGGTAACTCCACATCCTCCTCTGTAACTCTAGTAGATTCAACAAGAGTTTGCACTGTTGGTTCACCAGTGGGGTGAGTCACAGCCTCCACTGAGTCATCACAGACTTCCATATCAATGGAAGTAGATACCACTCCTGCTTCCTATCCAAAAAATGTCTTGTCTGTATTATCTATTAGAGGGATCAAAATGAGCTCTTCTTATTCATTTTCCTCATCATCATTAGCTTCAACAACAGCCTCCTTTCATTCATCCTTATCACAACCCTCCTCTGTCTCATGAGCATAATGATATGAATCGGTGGCTTCATCCTCTTCAGAGGTATCCTTGACAATATTATGATATGCCTCTTCTTCTTCAGTGGTCTTAGTATCACTGTCCTTTAGAATGGTCTCTCTTCTTGGCGGTTCTTTTGGAGGGCTAGCTGCTCCGAAATCTACTGTCCTTACAGGACTGTGAGGCAAATCATGATCAATCCCATCATCAATGGGGGTGTTCTCTCTTTCAGGGTCCACAACACCTTCAACTTCCTCCTCCTCATCTAAATAAGACAGTTCTGGATCATCAGGCTTCAGACCTGGATCTCTCTTATCTTTTGTCCTAGATGGGTGTGTAGTAGGGTCAAACATTTCATATACCTTTCCTTCATCATTAACCCATGCCTTCTTCCAGGGGTTCCAGATAATTTTCATGAATTTGAAAATCACCTTGGAGATACAAACACTATTCTTGGACACTATCATCTCTTCTTTATTTCCATCCACACCCTTTACCTTTATCATTACTGAAATAAGCTTGGCATGGAATATGGCATTGGATTTTGAGCTTGTCTTAGTCATATCCTCCAATTGTTCCATCAGTCACCTACATAGGTTAATATTCTTTCCATGCTTCAGTAAGTACATCAGGAATATGTCCTGGTAATTTAGCACTGCAAAATCTCCTCTCCTGGGACTAAGTACATGCTATAGGAATTTGAATAAAAGCATGTCTTCTGCATTCATCTTAGCTGCAATGATCTTCCTTGATTGTCCATTTCCTGTCATCTCTTCTAGAGATTTTTCATACTCAAAAACATTACTGTCTAGAGGAGCCACTCCAGAGTAGTAATCATATACTCCTTCATGAGGAATTCTCAAACAGGTAGCAAACTCATCAGATGAGAAGCTGACTTCATTTCCATCGACTCTGGATATTAGCTTTTGCACATCATCTTCCTCTTAGAACTTCAGATATTCATAGAATTATTTCACAAGCTTCAGGTAGTATGGACCATTGTTATTGGAAAAATATTCGGTCCATCCTTGGGCATCTAGTGCTTTGAGCAATAATGACTTGATCAACAGTAGCCATTCTTCACTTAACTCCTTATCAGCAAATATTTATCTCTTGATGTTGACTGGTCTCGTCGGAGTATTACTGGTCCCACAAGATTCGGCTCGAGTTCTCTTTGGACTTGGCACATCCTCATTGACAGTCGGGGGTCACTTGGTTCTATCCATAGAGATTGAGAGAGGTTTGAGGGCTCAATAAAAGGGTTAGGGTTTAGGAATTTCGAGAGCAAGGTTCGAGATTGAGAGAGGAAGGTGGATTAAGAAATGTTCATCTCCTTTGGTTTTATCATTTAAGGATTAAAATAAAAATAAAAATAATAATAAATAGGAATAAAAACGGTTCGAATTCCCACAAAAATAAAGAACAACAGCGAGGTATCCAATAGTTAGATGTACCAGTGAGGTACACCGGTGAGGTATAATAGTGAGGTCCAACTGTGAGTTCTAACAGTGAGGTCTGACTGTGAGGTCTAACTGTGAGGTCTAACTGTGAGGTCTAACTGTGAGGTCTCACTGTGAGGTCTAACTGTGAGGTCTAACTGTGAGTTCTAACTATGTGGTCTAACTGTGAGGTCTAACTGTGAGGTCTAACAGTGATAAAGTTAATCATACATAACTCATGTTTGATGTAATTTAACCACTAAGAATTCAAAGGCTTTGTGAATATATCATCCAATTGATGTTTAGTGCCAATTAATTCAAGAGTGATATCACCCTTTTGGTAATGATCCCTAAAACAGTGATGTCTCACATCAATATACTTTGTCCTAGCATGAGATAATGGATTTTTGGAAATGTTAATAGCACTTGTATTGTCACACTTTATAGAGACATGTTTGAATTGATATCTATAGTCCAGTAAAGTGTGTTTCATCCACAGAATTTGAACACAACAACTACCACCAGCTATGTACTCAGCTTCAGTAGTAGATAATGCAACATAATTCTGCTTCTTACTACACCAAGATACTAGTGACTTGCCAAAAATGTGACATGTCCTAGAGGTGCTTTTTCTATCTAACTTGCAACCCGAAAAATCAGCATCAGAATAACTCATAAAATCAAATGATTTTCCTTTTGGATAAAATAATCCTAATTTGGGAGTATGTTTGAGATATTTAAAAATCCTTTTAACAACATTAAATGAGACTCTTTTGGATTGGATTGAAAGTGAGCACACATGCATACAATAAACATGATTTCAGGTCTGCTAGCTGTAATATAGATTAAACTCCCTATCATACCTCTGTAGTTGGTTTGATCCACTAGTTCTCCAGCTTCATCAGCATCCAACTTATAGGTGGTACTCATAGGTGTGTCACTACCTTTACTACCATCCAAATAAAAACGTTTTAAAAGTTCCTTAATATATTTACTTTGATTCAAAATAATTCCATTTTTATTTTGAATGATCTGAAATCCAAGGAAAAATTTGAGTTCTCCCATTAGACTCATTTCAAATTCATTTTTCATTATTTTTTAAAAATCAGTACATAATGAAATTTTATAAGATACAAAAATAATATAATCCACATAAATATGTACTATCAAAACATCTTTAGAAATCCATTTAATGAAAAGAGTAGGATCAACTATCCATTTGGTAAAACCTTTTGAAATAATAAAAGAGCTGATCCTATCATACCATGCTATTGGAGCTTGTTTTAATCCATATAAAGCTTTAGAAAGTTTAAAACATGATTGAAAAAATGAGGATTAGTAAATCCAGGAGGTTTTTAAACAAATACATCCTCAACTATATACCCATTTTGAAAATCACTTTTAAAATCCATTTGATAAATCTTGAAATTCAGATGAGCTGCATAGGAAAGTAGTATCCTAATAGCTTCTAGTCTAGCTACAGGTGCAAAGGTCTCCTCATAGTCTATTCCTTCTTCTTGAATATATCCTTGTGCAACTAGCCTAGCTTTATTTCTAACTATATTCCTAGACTCATCAACTTTGTTTCTAAACACCCATTTAGTTCTTATTGACAAAGTGTCCTTGGGTCTGTCAACTAATTCCCAAACTTCGTTTCTTTCAAACTGATTTAGTTCTTCTTGCATAGACATTTCCCAAAATTCATCATTGATAGCATCATTAATATTTTTGGGTTCAAGCTGTGAATGAAAATCTTTATGTTCAACCAGGTTTCTTAGAGAAGCTCTAGTTTGTGTTCCTCTATTTAAATCGCATACAAAAACATCTAGAGGATGATTCTTGAGAGTCCTAATACCTCTAGGAATGATTGAACTAGATTCTTCATTGTTGTCTGATGGTTCAGAATCAGTAGGAGCAGATTCTGGAAAATTTCCAGAACTGGATACTTTTACAGGGGATTCACTATCCTTATCATTAAGGTTCAGATTTGACAAATTTTCCTCAAGATTTTCAAGAGAGGTTTTAGGCTCATGTTGATCAGTCTCATCGAATTTTACATGAACTGATTCTTCCACACATTTGGTTTTCTTATTGAACACTCTATAGACTTTACTTGAGATATAATAACCCAGGAAAGTTCCTTCATCACTTTTGGGAGCAAATTTTTCAAGATTATATTTAGTGTTAATAATAAAGACTTTGCAACCAAAAACACTAAAGTAATTAACCATAGGCTTCCTATTATTCAAAACTTCATAAGGTGTCCTTTTTAGAACAATTCTAATTAAAACTCTATTGATAACATAACAAGCTGTATTTACAGCTTCAGCCCAAAAATAAACAGGTAGGTCATACTCATTGATCATAGTCCTTGAAATTTCTTGAAGGGTCCTATTTCTTCTTTCTACAACTCCATTTTTTGAGGTGTCCTAGGGACATAAAAGTTGTTACTATAGCCATTATGTGAGTAGTAGGATTCAAACTCATGATTCTCAAACTCACAGCCATGATCACTTCTCAGTGTCTTAATTTTAAGTCCACTGAGGTTCTACAGACTTGGAATATTTTAAAAAATATGAACAAGCTTCACTTTTGTGAGATAAAAAGTATACCCAAGTATACATAGAGAAGTCATCCAAAAGAACATAAACATAGTGATTCCCATTTAGAGTTGAAAATATTGATGGTCTAAACAAATCCATGTGAACCAAATCAAGTGGTTGAGAAGTTGAAAATTCTTTCTATGGTTTGAAATAATCTTTTTGTTGTTTTCTCTTTTGACAGGGATTACACACTTTATCAATTTGGAATTATAATTTAGTTAAGTCTCTAACTAAACATTTCTTAGATAGATTCCTAAGTGAGTGCACATTACAATGTCCTAATATTCTATGCCACAACCAAGACTCTTTATGAAAATCATTTAATCAGGAAACATTTTTTTTGGCTAAGGAATTTATATCAACAACATATACATTCTCATTTCTACATGCAGTGAAAACTAAATCATTTTTTGATTTAAAAAAATTGCATGAATCATTTTCAAACTTGACATTAAATCCATCATCACATAACTGAGATATGATAAGTAAATTGTACTTTAATCCATCAACAAAAAGTACTTTAGAAATCAATATTGTATCAGGGTTACCAATTTGGCCTAAGCTGATGATTTTTCCTTTTCCATTGTCACCAAAGGTGACATGCCCGCCATTAAATTTAATTAGAATCTTGAAGAAAGAATAGTCTCTTATCATATGTCTTGAACATCCACTGTCCAAGTACTATAGAGTTTTACAGGAACTCTTTAAACAGCTCCCCTGCAAAACAGATTAAACATGAGGTAATTTTGGTACCCAGATCTTCTTGGGTCTAGAAAGGTTAGCCAATAAAACATTGGGAACCCATATTTTCTTTATAGGTTTTATAAAATCAAAAAACATATTTTGAGACATAAATACTTTGTTAGGTCCTTTAGAAAATTGTTTCTCAAAAGATAGTCCAGAACTAGCAGTGAACTGTCTAGATTTTGGAACAAATTTGGTTTTGGTAATTTGTCTTTGTCCAGGCTAATATCCTAGACTTGTTGTATATTTTGGAGCAATATGTTTTCCTAGAAACTGTGTCAAGGTATCCCTACCATCAGTGAACTTATCAATTTCCTTTATTAATTGTTCATTAGATAATTTTAACTCTTTATTTTCCTTTAGCAGTGTAGAAAATTTCTCTTTTTCTATGTCCAGATTTGACTTGTAATTCACATTTAATGCATGCTATCTTTTTAATGACTTATATTTGTCCTTGAGTTCATTAAAAGTGACCTCAAGGATTTAGAAATATTCAAATAATTATTCCTTAGTCATATCTTCATTATTATTAGAGTCACTTTCATTCCCATAATAAAAAGTATCATGCATAGGGGAATTAATTGTTACCTCAGATGTCTCTATCATAAAACATAGATTGGAATGTTTTTTTTGTTCTGAGTCGGAAGCATTAGATTCACTAGAACTGTCTTCTGAAGCACTCCAAGTTTCTTTTATAGCCTTTTTATAACTTTTTCCCTTATAATCATATTTCTTTTTAAATTTTAACTTCGGGCATTCAACCTTGATGTGTCCTTTCCTCTTGCATTAATAGCAGACTATATCATCTTCCTTATTATATTTCTTCCAATCCTTCTTCCGCTTACCTTGTTGATCATACTTACCCTTGTAGTTTGGTTTTCTAAAAAAATTCTTCTTCCTATAGAACTTCTTAAATCTCCTGGCTATTTGAGCCATTTATTCATCACTTTCTGAATCTGAATCTTCATTGGTTTAACTTTTAGTAGGTACATGTATTTTCTCCTTGTCTTTGCTCTTTGAAGCAGTAGACTTGAATGCTACAAATTTTCTCTTAGGTTCATCATCTTCTTCTTTGTTCACTTTCAGTTCTTCTTCATACATAATTAGTTTACCAATCAAATCCTTAATAGGTAGCTTGCTAATGTCACATGACTCTCAGATAGATACAGAAGTGCCTATCCATCTTTCTGGCAAACATCTCAATATTCTCATGATCGGATCCTTTTCTGGTACAACTTTTCCCAGTGAAATCATTGTGTTGAAAATCTCATTAAACTTGAGGTACATGTTAGAAATGGGTTCATCAGGCCTCATCTTAAAATTATCATATTTAATAGTATAAGTATTTAATCTCATTTCCTTGACATTGGTTGTTTCTTCATGAGAAACAGCCAAGGTGTCCCAGATTTCATGAGCTGTTTTACATGCAGAAATTCGGTTAAATTCCTCATCTCCTAAAGAGCAGTAAAGGGAATTCATAGATTTATAGTTATTGTTATAGTCAGACTTTGTAGCATCATCCCAGGTTGATCTAGCAGTTTTGGGGATCTCATAGTCTGATTCTATAGCAGACCAAATACCAAAACCAATACTTTCCAAATGAATTTTCATTTTAATTTTCCATTGATCATAGTTCACACCATTAAATAAAGGTGTCATATTAGTAGCAGCACCTTGTAGTCTATTGTCCATAAATAGAGTACTAGAGTTTAGGAAATAACTTTAAAGAGATAAAATTTAGAACTAATAGAAATTTATGTTCTTTAAAGATGCAACTAAAATCACAGTTGAAAAACAGAATGGTTTGAAAACTCGTATTAATAAAAATACTCTGATACTAAATGTTGGTCGGAGTGGATACTCAAGAGGGGGGTGAATTGAGTTCCAATTAAAATTTCTATTAAAACTTTTAAGATTAAAATCCCGAAAATTAATATGGCCCAGTCAATTAAGTCAGTAGAGATATAAGTGACTTATTGTTCAATAGGTTTCTCAAAGGTTGATTACTCCTTAGAAGAATCAGTATGAGAACTAATTCCACTTTTGAAAAAAGTTTACTAAACGAATTAGATATACCCACTAACCAGAACTAACTATCAGATTGAATGTAAAAAAAATTTTTGTCTTTGAAAAAATAAGCAGTGGATAAATGTAAAATAGTGTAATGGAAAGATGAACACAATAATTTAAACAAGAGCTTCAGTATTAAGTCAAGACATAGTCCTCTCCACTTGGTGATCACCTGCCACCAAGAAATTATATTAAAGAGTGATACACAGCCTGTATCGGGATTTACAATAGTTTTCACAAACTGTCCAAGTTTCACAACCTCTACCACAGTTATACATTGGAAAAATTTAACTACCAAGCCACACCAGGCTTCTTCTACAATTATACGTGGGAAACAAATGTAAAGAGAGTTTGGTATGGGGATTTTCAGTATCCCTCAGTTTAAGCACAAGAGTCCGTGTGTGTAACATATACACACTACTCACAAATGTAAAATGCTTAAACACAATAGAGATAAAGATAGAATTAATAAGTTTAGAATGTTCTGTTGTGTTGGAAGATCAGCTCTGGACTCGTTGGTATTAAGGAAATGAAGTTTTGGTCCTTCTCTACAAGTTGCCTCCAAAACAGAGTGTTGAAACTTCCAGGTTCTGACTTCCAGATGTAGATATGTTCAGCTTCTTGGGTTTTAATCTCTTTGCAGCACACCACTATGGCTTGAAAAATGTTCTTTCAATAGATCTTTGTGAAGCCCTCTGTTCTTCCGAATGAGTGCTTGAGTGTTTTTCTTGAGTTGTGTATATTCAATATGTCCACGCTTGTCACTTGTTTTTTCTATATCATTTCATGACATCTCTACATATATATATGTGTACACTTTTAAGCTGATCTTTTTCTCGTTTGGTTTAGCAGGGGCCGACAACAAAAATGTTTCAACCATGTGTGGTCTTCCTCGTACATCGTACTGTCTCCTGATATGCCTGAAAATAACATTAAATAATTTCAGGTGCATTAATTTGTCCAGACATGACCATTATGATAGTATTAATAAAATTGGTAAATAAAAGAATAGAATATCATTAGATTGGTAGCAGATGCATGTCACACGGTATACTTCAATGGTAGCCTCTACGACTGTGGACTTCATCGGTAGGCTCTCTGACTGTAGGCTTGTAATAGTGAACTTTGTGTCAGTGGATGTCTTGTAACGATAGGTGTTGCTCTGTGTAACAGTAGCTCCTCATCAGTGGACTTCATCGGTAGGCTTGACCAGCGGTAGACTCCAACAATAAGCTTCTAACAGAAGCTTTGTAACATCAGACTAATTCAACAGTGACCTTTCCAATGATAGTCTTATCTCAACAGGTAATTTCATTTATAGTGAAATATTTCCATCAGTAGACTTGGAACAAAAGTCGACTATCTCAATAGTAGGAGTTGTCTAGTGGTAGCCTTCTACTAATGGTAGACATGTCCAACTGTAGACTTAAATAGTGAGGTACTCAACAGAAGACTTGAGAAAGAGTCTAGCAGTGAACTTCTAACAGAAGCATTGTCACAGCAGTGACCTTGTGACAGTGACTCTTTGTCTGTGAGCTTTGATAAGAAGATCATCAATAGACTTGTGACAGTAACATTGTACTGGTATCCTATATTAGTGATAGTATATCTTCAGCAGTAACCTTCTAGGCTCGATGGCCTATAGTAACAGTGAACTATAACGGTGACTTTGGACAGAAGACTCTAACCAGTAGCCTTTAATAGTGAACATGTATTTAGATAAATGTAAACCGTAAACTGATGCAACAAAGTCATGAGACTAAGAGTATACATTGTTAAGGATAAAATAATTATAAATAAAAATTAAAGAGAGTTAGGAAATGGCTTAATATATCATGATCAATATTTAAACATGATTTGGGAGTATCAAAATAGGTGAGTCCAATAGGTGGTAATGTATTAAGTAGTCATAATATTTAATCAACTCCAGCCATATTCTATTGCACATGTTCATCTCCTTATGAGTAAATATATAATTTAAACTTTTTTGATCAATATATATATCACACATTTCCTATAAAATATAATTCCTCCATATCTTTATTGAAAAAATTACTATTGATATCTCTAAATCCTGAGTTGGGTAATTTTTCACATAAACCTTCAATTAGTGTGAGACATAATCTATCACTATATCATTCTACATGAGGATTCATCCCAATACCTTATTTGATTCCTCAATATAGATTAAAAACACTTCTCTACTATAGGTTATTGTTAGAATAGGTCGTCCAACTAACCTTCTCTTCAGTTCCTTAAATTTTTCATCACATTTATCAATTCAAATGAACTTTTCTTCCTTCTGAGTTAACTTGGTGAGTGGATTAGTAAGGCATGATAATTTCTCCACAAAGCATCAATAATATATAGAAAAACCAAAAAAACTATAGATCTCAGTCATAATGGTTGGTCTAGACTAATATTTAATAACCTTTATCATTGATGTATCCATATATATACCTTCTATTGAGAATGTGTGACCCAAAAATGAAACTTTTGGAAACCAAAATTCACCCTTTGTAAAATTTTCATAGAAATTATCCTTCCTTAGGGTGTTCAAAAAAATTATCAAAGGATATCCATGGTATTCCTTTATATTTTAATATATAAGAATATCATCTATAAATACTAAAAAAAACTAATTAAGGTAATATCTAAAGAATCTATTTATTAATCAATGAAAATAACGAGGGCATTTGTAAGACCAAATGGCATCACTATAAGTGTCCATACCTTTTAAAAAATACTATCTTGGGTATATCCTCCTTCTTGAACCTCAAATAATGATATCCAAATTGATAGTCAATCCTGGAAAATTTATTTAGATCCATGAAGTTGGTCAAACATGTCATCAATATAGAGTAAATGATACTTGTTATTGATAGTGATATTGTTAAGTTCTCGATAATCAATGTATATTCACATTGATTCATTTTTATTCTTAAAAAATGAAAAGGTTCACCCCAATGTGATGCACTTGTCCAGATGAATCTTTTGCCAATATTCTCTAGGAGTGTCTTCTTCAATTCCTTCAACAAAATCAAGACCATTCTACATGAATTCTTTGAAATTAATGAAGAACTGTGTATGGGTTTTATAGAAAAATCAACATCATTATTCAATGGAAGACTAGGAAACTCATCCAAAATGATATAAAAAACTCCCATAAAATACAAAAATTCTAAATTTTAAGTTTCTACCCAACCATATAAGATAAAAACCCAACATTGATATGAATTAAGATCTATAAGATAGAATTAATTTCTACTGCAAGTTTTTATTCATCATTGCACTGATAAATGATCATAGAATCATTCAGAATATAAAATGTGACTTCCATTACTTGGAAATTAATACGGGATCGATATATAGAGAGACAATACATGCCTAAAATTACATAAAATTCAACTAGATGGTGAATCACAATATTTACAGGAATAAAATTCCCAAAATATTCTATCAGAGAAAAGATATATACTTTAGATGAAACCATCATATCATTAGAAGTTTTTTATGCTAACTCAGCATCTTATTGTTGAGGTTTTGACTTGATAGCCTTAATAAATTCTTTAGATATAAAATAGTTGAAATATTTATAATCAAATAAACCATTTTTAGTTTTAGAGTAAATGGTAAATGTACCATTCACAATGTCATTATCCTGATCCTATCTAGTTGTGGTAGCAAAGGCCTTTCCATTATCCTTTTTCTTAATGGGTTCTTGATTCTCACCAACCTCATTTGCTAGAATTGATTCAAATAATACCAAACCACTATGTATCTATATCATCGAACTTCATTGGTCGAATCCTTATTCTCTTATATTACATTTTTGGACCTTTTTATCACTTATAAATAATCACTAGCTTGTTGGCTAAACCTTACAAATTTAAATAATTTCCCAGTTCCTTTTAGATAATTTCCTGATTACTTCCCCCCTCATTTTTGGTATGCTGGTGGTTAAAACTTCTTTACTCCATAAGATACACCATTTAAGATTTCATAAAGATCTATTTTTATCTTCTTATCGTTAATACTAGAAGAATAATTGTTATTACAACTCTCCTTTTATACATTCATAGCATATTAAATTATTTTTTTCAAAGTTAAAAAAGTGTCTTACAACCATCACTTTTTAGAGACTTGGTTTCAAGCCACTAAAGATTAAATCAATTTTGCTTGGAGGATCAATTATAAAGCTATAAGTACACCATGATACCCTTTTAAAGTTTTCTTCATAGGTACTAATGGATCCATCATCACTCAATTTCATATTAATAAAGTCGATTTCCATATTAATATAAAGGGTTTAAGGAATTTATTTATTGATAAATACCGTCTTAAACTCCTCCCATTCTATAGATTTTATTTTCTACGTTTCCTCACGTTTTTGATAAGAGTAAACAATTGATCATCTTCATCTTCCATGTGATATACTAATAAAAACACATTATTATGGTCTGAGCCCCAAAGAATATAAAATATTTCCTTTATCTCATTGATCCATTGCTCGATGAATAGTGTATGAGAAGACTCATGGAAGGAGGGTGGATGTTGTCATATAAAAGTCTCAATGGAATGTTTCTCCCTCCTTGGCATATTTAAAATCTCAAAATGATCCACATTTATATTTATATATTGAGAGAGTTGAGTAAGAATAGTTATAAGATATTTCAACCCAGCTCCCAATCCATTTAATTTCTCTTGAGGATGCTCATTGTTCTATCACATTTTTTTCACATGATTTATTTTTATTCTGACAATTGAATAAAACAAAAACATAGTGTAAGCATCGGGCTAGAATAATTAGAGTGAACTAATATATAATAATGAAAATAAACTCTTGATATGTCATAAATTATGAAAAATTCTTATAAACATATGACACATTAGGTTTAACCTTATTCATATATTATCATAATGTATTTAAATCCATTATAATGGTTCATAATGAAAATTATAGTTAACTAAATAATATCCCTTGAGAGTGTCAAACCAAGTGCATAGTAAGGGAACACTCATTGTGCCCCAGAATGATGTCTGAGAGATATTCAACCAAATCTCTTTGGGGGTTATTACCCCTAAAATCATCTTTAAAAAAAAACCATGTGCACTTATAGTATCCACACTAGGATGTATTACTAGAAAAACCACATAATCTATTCCTTACCACAATTTAAGATGTTATATTATACTTAGACCTATTATTAACGTTCAAAGAATAACTAAACCCTTCTATGATACTAAATATAATGGACCATACTTTTCATACATAAATATTAATCTTATTATATTAATATTCATTACATAAAATTACAATCCAAAATAGAACTGTATAGATTTTATATCTTTGGAGACTAGATACACAATATTATTCTTTTATGAAAGATAATAAATATCTACCATAAAGATATTCCCACATAGTACTCTTCTTATACATACAAGACTTAGAAACTTTCATCAAAACCTAGGTAAGGAAGACATAAGAAAGGGTGAGCTCAAAAGCTCTGTATGGGTAAACATGGGAGATATAAATCATTATAGGATAAGATGATCATAGGGGTATGATAACATATTCAAGTGCATGTACTCAACATAAAATATTCATACCCATAAAATCATATATAATAATATCTAAAATCATTCATTTATAAATGTTTGATCAATAAGGATGTTAGAGTAGTAATCATCATTAAATATTCATAACATGGGCATGTTGCATCATAAGTATAATAAATAAAAATATTGCGAACATATATAAAAATAATAATTTCCATGCATAACATTATTTGTATATCAAGAAAGTGATCATACTCACACGTCAAAATGAGAAAAAATCTATTCACAATCATGTTCAGGAATTTTTTTGTGAGAATAGTAAGAAACCGATCATACTCACACAAAAATATGTGAACAAATCTATTCTCAATCATATACAATATTTTAATAATCATTTTATGAGATATCATTATCAATTTACCCAATTTATTGGTGGTATATAAGTGACCCAACTATTATATAATCATAATTCATTCAAATAATTATCACAAAATCAAAAAATATTAATCATATCATTATATCCTAACCTGTGGAAAATAAAAATGTTTCATAAAAATATCGTCAACATAATGATATAAGATATAGAGAAAGAATAAAGATGGTATCATTGGATCATACCTATAATAAAATATATGTAATATAAATTTTTTATTAAAGATGAAAATTTACTTTGAAAGATCACCGGAATATTTCTTGTGGGAAATGCCCTTTTCATTTTTACATCATATATTAAAATATAAAAATTTCCCAAATATTAAAGAAAAAATTTTATTTAAAA
The DNA here is from genome assembly GCA_963277665.1 of Viscum album. Classification (NCBI taxonomy): domain Eukaryota; kingdom Viridiplantae; phylum Streptophyta; class Magnoliopsida; order Santalales; family Viscaceae; genus Viscum; species Viscum album. Next base: position 793,538,554 of record OY728166.1, read on the forward strand.
AGAACCTTGTAAACATTTAATGTAATATTCAAAGTATTGAGAAGTAATGATGGTGGTAAATTCCATTCCTGCCGTATAAATTAAAATAAAACATTCCTTTCACACTTTTTTTAAAAAGGTAAAAAAGTAAACCTTTTAGAAAATGACAAGGAGATTAATTTTAAACCATTTAAAAAAATCATTGGTATAAATGAATTTAAAAAATCATAGGAGAATATTAAAACATTTTTTAAAATATTATAGATTAAACATAGACAATGAATAAAATAGAGTTTTGAATGAATAATAAAATATAACCAGTTTTTCTTAAAAATATTCTTTCGATATCTTGAGTATTAAAAGTGATAAAAATGAAATTAAATTATGTATTCTATATAAATAACTATAGTATAAGAAAATTAAATGGATTTATCAAATAATGATCATATAATTACCTCAATTGAAATTCATGCATAAATAATCCTAATTAAAATATGATTGAAACACAAATATCTTACCTCACGTCTCGTATATTTTCGAATGAGTTAGATACTAATGTATAATAAATCAATATTTATTATAAATTTACTATATAACCTTACTCATACACATCATACCATTTATTAATTACTTATGAAATATTATCACCTATTCATTAACAATTTTTTAGTAAAATCACTATTCTGGGGGATAACTTCTTCGTTTTTCATAAATGTTTCAGTTTGGAATCCCCAGTCCTCATACTTTGGTTCAGGTTTATTAATTTTAATAATATTAATAATGATATAAATATAATATATATTCATTATATCTATTTATATACATCCATAAAAGTCATGGATAGAAAAAATAAGTTACATCATTCATGGAGATGGTTGACTGTGCATACGTATGAACATTTTAACCATTTTCCAAGGGATAGAATGTGTAATTATAGGAAAAATCTTTTATGTTATAAATATAAGTATTATTTTATAATCAAAATTTTATTATGATAAAATATAAATAATTTTACATTTCATAATAAATTTACACATAATGGAAAACTACAACTAGGAATAGTAAAGGGATTATTTAATGATTTAATCAAAATTTTATTATGTCTGAAGACTATGAACTCATTATATTAAAAATATGTTGTATGATAAATTTATATGTTTTAAATAAAAGTATTATTTTTTAAATGATATTATAAGAAACTTTTTAAATGATAATATATTTTTAATGAAGCCCAAAGTAAATTTTTTAATCTTGAGAATGTTCATTTTTTCTATAAAATTGATAAATTTCAATAATTAAGGATTTTAATTTAAAAGTTAAATTTTTTTATTTATAGAATTATTTTTATTAAAAAAGATTTATTTTTTGACTCATTACATAAAAATTATATTAGGGTGACATTTTAGGAATTTTATGACAAATTTTATTTTATGACAAAAAGTGAAAATTGCTGCTTTATGAGCACTGTGATTTTATGACATAATTATTATGTCAGTATGAATAAAATTTTAATAAATATTTTATTTAATAAAAATATATTTTTAATAAATATAAATATTAATTTAAAAATATTTATTTTAATTTATAAATTTATACCTTACATTTTGAAACAGAAAATTGGAATTTCAGGATAAAATTTATTTTTTATTTGTGTGGATTAATTGGGTAGTTTTGAAGGTAAGTTTCAATTTAAAAAGGTATTAAATGTCTACCCACACTCTCCCACTAATTAATTATCTAAAAAATTGGTTGCAATTCAATTTACCCACAAGTTGTTGGATTATATAAGTATTATCCCAAGGTAAGGGATCTTTTCCACATGTTCTTTTGATTCAAGTTCTTCTTTTGTATAAGCCTTTGATTATCAATTTTAAATGTTGTAAAGTGATTTTAAGTATACCTATTACTTTTAATATGATTTATTTTTAATTATATACTTAATTTTTATCTCATTATATATTTTTCTAAGTCATTACTCTATCAAAATAAGGGTTTTTCACCCCACTTTTACAACAAAACTTGAAAGAAATTTTAAATCCCTTATCATTTCAATATAATATATTATTTTGTTTCATTATTATAATTTAATTACTATTTTATTAATGAGATAAAACTAGTAAATCTCATTATAATACCTTTATAAGCTTTTGTAATACTCATGGTTTCTCATAGCCATAAATCCATTCTAAATTTGGTAAAGAAAAGTGTGTGTAGTTTTCATAAGCAATGATATATTTATCTGGATAGTAAAAGTGGATGTGGTTTTGTCTTATATTTATCTATTGATTAAAACAATTAAATGTGTTGGTTGGGTATATCCTGACCATCCTTCTGGAGCATAATTAATGGGCCCTTACCGTGCACTTGGTTTGACACTCTCGGCAGGTTTTCTTTAGATAATTCACATGCACTTTATAGGAAATAATAAAGGATCAGAATATGTGGATTGAAATTTTTATTTAATTGATATACATATTACATGAATGTACACTTAACCACTTTTTATTATCATTCCTTCAATTGGGTCACTACCCTTTTCATTGTGAATATCAAATAGTTTCCAAAGTTGATTGTTGGATATTCACCAAGATTACCACATTAATTCATTAAAAGGGTTTCTTTCCCTCCCAAATTTGTAACAAATATTATTGTTCTCCTTAAGTATCCATATTTATAATTAATTTTGCATTTATTATACATTTTCATGTTCTAATGTACATGTGGTATAGTGGAAATAGGATTTCCCTAGAGAATGACCCATCACCGACTTTATCTTGCCTTATAATATGCTATGTGTAATAATTCCTCTCAAAGTGAATACTCTTGCACGTTTTTTCTTATTGAAGGCTATTCACCTAGATACCCATACATAAAATTTCTGGGGAAAGTATTGACTAATCTAGTTAGCATTTATTCTATATGCTGTAAATACCCTATAATTCATTATCTAGATCGAATGGAATTTACAAAGATTCTCAATTTTACTGGATACTCATTTATATTCCAAGGGTTCATGATATGATTATTGGTAGATTTATGTAGGTTTCCCTTATTTGGAACACATGAATTAAGTCATATGAAGGGTGAACCCGATTAGTGCTCCAATACATTGGGTAAAGCAACATAGTTTTCTGGTGGTAGGTTACTCCAAAGTGATATGAGAGTTTTCTGGTTAGGTAATTCTCTCTAATGCCACTACGCCAAAATTTGTATTTAGCGGTGGTTTAAACCGCCGCTAAATCATTCTACGATGGTTTTAGAAAACTGCCGCTAAATCGTGCGTCAGGAAATAATTAGCGACAATTTTTTAAAACCATCTTAGAATGATTTAGAGGCGGTTTAAACCGTCGCTAAATCATTTTTATTTTTTTTTTTAATTTTTTTAATTTTTTTTAATTTTTTTAATTTTTAATTTTTTAATTTTTTGTAATTTATTTATTTATTATTACCACATACATGCCCATCTCAATGAATAAGTCCATGTCCATGCACAAGTCCATGTCCATGAACATGCCCATGCCATATATAGAAATTCTCCGTTGGGTGAGATTTGAACCGCTTACCACTTGCTTATTCCCCAAATACTTTACCACTCTAGCAGGCTCTTCGTGTGGTCAATAAATCGAATTTAATATAATTACACCGACACACACACGCGCAAATATATATTAATTAAAAAAACAAGTAATACAAAACAAATAGATACACACTAAATAATTATTAATCAATAATGATCAATCAATAATCAATAATCAATAATCAATAGCCAACGAGCCAGTACCCTAGTGGTTCTGGCTCCTGCTTGGCATCCAAAAGACCCAGGATCAAATCCAGGCAGGGGAGAATTCCCGAGTTACTGTATCAGGGTACTATAGCAGCACTGTAGCAGGTCATTGTAGTAGTACTATAGCAGCATCGGACTGTAGCAGCGGCAACTCTGTAGCATTGGAGGGACTGTAGCAGGGGTACTGTAGCGGGGGCGGTACTGTAGCAGGTACTGTAGCGGCGCAGGTACTGTAGCAGTATTGTTCACCGAGGGGACCTTTGGGCCAAAAAATGGGCTTTCTAGCCCTGTATGTAGGCCACTTGGCCTTGGGCTTTCAGGCAATGTAATGGGTCACCCTACACCCAGTCTAAAGAGGTCTTTGATTTAATAATAAATTGAGGCTTCATCTCCAACCTTTAATAATCAATAATCAATAATTAATAATTAATAATATATAATATATAAGACATAATATATAATACATAATACATAATACATAATACATAATACATAATATATATATATAATATATAATATAGAATATCTATTATATATTATGTAATATATATTATATATATATATATATAATACATAATACATAATAGATAATATATAATAGACAATACACAATACATAATATATAATACATAATATATAATACATAATATATAATATATAATATATAATATATAATATATAATATATAATATATAATATATAATATATAACATATAATATACAAGTAATGTATAAATAATAAATTAATTAAAAAATAATTTAATATATGATAAATAAAAAACAAATTAATAATAAATTAATAAATAAAAGACAAATAAATAAATAATAACTAATAGCTAATAAATAATAAGTAATAAGTAATAAATAATAAATAATAAATAATAAATAGTAAATAAAAAATAAAAAATAAAAAATAAAAAATAAAAAATAATTATTAATAACTAATAATTAATAATTGATCATCAAGAATTAAGAATTAATATTTAAAAATTTATAAATAATAAATAATTAATTAATTAATTATTAATAAATAATTAGTAAATAATTAATAAATAATGAATATTGAATAAATAAAAAAATATGTAATAAATGAATAATAAACTAATAATAAATTAATATTTATTAAATTGAAAATAAATTTAAAAATAAAAAATAAAAAATAAAAAATTATAAAAAATAAAAAATAAAAAATAATAAACAAATAATCAAATAAAAAATAAATAAATACATACATAATTAAATAGATAAATAAATAATAATTGATTAAGAATTAATAATTAATAATAACTAATAATTAATAATTGATATTTATAAAATTAATAATTCTTAATTAATAGTTAATATTTAATTTTAATATTTTATATGCAATATGTAATATTCAATATTTAATTAATAATTAATAAATAATTAATATTTAATTAATGAATAATCAGTAAATAATAAATAAATAAATAAATAATAAATAATAAATAAATAAATAATGAATAATACACTAATAATAAATTAATATTTAGTAAATTAAAAATAAATTAACAAATAATAAAGAGTAAAGAATAATGAATAAAGAATAAAGAATAAAGAATAAAGAATAAAGAATAAAGAATAAAGAATAAAGAATAAAGAATAAATAATGAATAATAAATAAATAACTACATAAATAAATAAGTATATAAATAACTAATAAATACTTAATAATTAATAATAACTAATAACTAATAACTAATAATTAATAATTAATAAATAATGAATAAAGAATAAATAGATAAATAATAAATAAATAAATAAAAAAGAAATAATCAAATAATAATAAATAATAAATAAATAACTAATTAATAATTTAAAAATAAATTAAAAATTAATGTGCACATAATAACTAAATAATAAATAAATAAATAAATAATAAATATTAAATAAATAAATAATAATAATAAATAAAATATAAATAAATAAATAAATAATTAATAAATAATTGATTAATTAACAATTAATTAATTAATTAATAAATATTAAATAAATAAAAATAAACAAAAAAAACAAATAAATAATTAAATAAATCATAAAATGTTAAGAACCTCTTAAAACCCTAAAAACACTAAAATGGCCATAAAATATGATCATAGAATCCTTTTGCAGTGCCACAACTAGTCAAATCGAAGATCGTGAAATGAGCTTCGATATGATTTATGGTACAGACTGAATGAACACCTAGACCGAAAGTTATTACCGTTTTAAGAAATCAGTTTCTATGACTAAAACCTCTATTTCAGAGGTCATATAGCCTTTTTGGTAGAATAAAAAGAGATACAATACTCAAATAGTTAGTACCATACTAAGAAATGTAGAGCTCATCACAAGATTCAATTTGATATGTGGTAGAGCCCCAAAGGACACCCGGATTTAAAGTTATGGCCGTTTGAAGTTCGAGTTCGATTTTCGACTTTTAAATTTTGAATAAATATTTTTTCCTTTGATTATCACATGATTTAAATCTCACTTGGTTTTTTTCTCATTTGATAAACTTCGATTTTACTGGTTTTGGAACTGAAATGGACTCTCAGATCAGATGTTATGGTCATTTGATGTCAAAGTCTATTCTTCTACTTATTGATGATTTGTTTTCAGTTTAAACATATTATTAACTAATAATTATAAATATTAATTAATTAAAAAATTATAAATATATAAAATTATAAATAATAAACTATATTTTATTTTAAATAATAAAATAATAATAATAAAAAATAATAATAAAAAATAAATAAAAAATAAATATATATATTTTAAAATCTTCTAAAATTTTGTTGCGATTTTCAAAAATACCCGCTATTTCGCAGTGTTTTTTTTTTGAAAAAACTGCTGTTAAAAAAATTGATTTTTTAGAAGATATTTTTTTTAAAATTAAAATATTAAAAAAAACATTAGCGGTGGTTTTTTCAAAGCGGTTTTAAAAACCGCCGGGAAAAAACCGTCGCTAAAACACTGTTTTCTTATAGTGTGCATTGGGTATATAATTATTCTCTTGAGATGATTTGTTTATGAAACCTTGTAATTATGACTTGGTAATGTGTTATGAAACCTTGGTGAACAACCTTGGTAATATTTATGGTGTGCCCTAATAGAACTCTAGTGCATTAGGTAAACATCTCTTTCAGTATGCCTTGGTAATATGTTTTATGATACTTTTTGGAAAACCTTGGTAATATGAAGGGTTTGATCTAATTACAGCATCCCAATAAATTCAAATAGTATTTTATTAAATTATTCCAAAATAAATTTATTTTTTAAAGCTGAAAAATAAGGTTCTTTCTTTCATATTTAAAAGTTTTGGAAATATTTTTTTTTAATTTATGAAAAACTATTTAAAAGTACTTTTTGAAAATTTAATTTAATTTATTCATTTTGAGATGTTTAAATATAATAATATTATTATAATATATTAATATGTTATGTTAATAAAACAATACATGACTAAATGTACTAAAACATCACTTTAAGATATTTTTGGTTAAAACGTACTTTGCATAAAAAATACTTGTGTTTATTTAGAAATACTTTTATTAATGGTTATTAGAATTTGAGTAATTTAACTAAATTATTATTTTCAAGCATATTTTTAAAAAAATATAAAATATTTTTAACTGACTTTATTTTAATCTAATATAATTTTTTAAATAATTTTTTAAAAATAGAATGATTAATATTTATATTATTTTAAAATTTTAAAGTGATATAGTTTATTTGAGATAAATAAATTTTGAATATTCATGATTATTAAAGTAATATGATTTATAATATATTATAAATATATTATTTTTTATTCAAAATTATAATATTTATAAATATGAGTATTTTTAATTTATATAATGAAAATAATAATAATGATAAATGATTAAGAATGTTATTATTATTTTTTTGGATTAAAAAACACATAAATCAGATAAGGGAGGTATTTGTGAGGATGACCCTCTTGGGGGAAATTGTTTTAGGGGTTCACTTTTGGTGGAGGTTGAAGTTGAGCGAGGGGAAAGGATTTGATCCCAGGTTTTCCATTATCTTGAGGTATCGACCGAGGTCGAGGTTCGAGACCAGCCACCGACGTGTGTAAATCGAGATTTTTCGACAAGGTTCAATTGTAGGCCGAACTCGGTTCAAATGCCGATGAGGGAGTTTGAACAAATCCTAAACCATGGCGAGGGCCTCCGACGGCTGAAGGAGAAGTAATCGTAAGTGAGGGATTCTTTCCGAGCGAGGTCAGATCTTCTTCAACCTAGCGAGGTAAGTGTTTTTTCTTTTTGGATTTTAGATATCTAAATCTCTTTGGTTTAATAGTGTTAGCATCATTTTCTTATTTTCCTTCAATGATCTATTTACCTATTTGTTGTCATCTCGATTCTGCTCAACAATGATAGTTTTTGATTCTTGAAACTGATTTGTGTATGCTATGTCAACCAGTTTGTCTCAATTTTTTTGAAGCTTCATAAAGAAGACTGGTTAATTTTTTGAGACATTAACATCAAATTTTTTTTGTGATTGAATTATGATTATTTTCATCGTTATGAATCCATTTTTTTTCATGTTTGTCCTGCAAGTTGTAGAGACATATTTTTATAGGTTCTATTCATATTTTTTTTTTCAAATGAATAGGATATTGAGAATTAGATATCTATTTTTGAATTTTCTGTCAGTATACAGTAGTATGAATATCTAGACTATTTATGCTATCTAAAAATGGAATATATATTTTGTGGCCATGATTTTCAAAACAAGACATAATATATACAAACATTTATTAATTATTTTCATCTCTTATTTTGTTATCCAAATTGTGAATCATGTGGCTATAAAATCCATACTTTGGAATCTAAAATAATAGTTCCAAATTGATTATTTAGAAAAAGTCATTTACACACCCTCAATTATCTCTTTCTTATTTCAACCAATGAATTCAAGCTTCTAGCAGTAAACTGCAGGCCACATTTGTTCATGTTAAGGTAAGGGTGCTATTTTATTTTCAATATATGTTTTTGAGTTCACAAATTTGTAAGAGATTATTAATTTTTTTTGTTAAGTCAATTTTTATTTTAAGAAATTGAATTTTTATTTATCAAATTATGATTGCGAGAGTTTTATTTTGATTTCAAATGTATCAACTTAGGTATATAAAAATAAATACATGCATCTTATCTACCTCTATTTATCTATTTTAATAATTCAAAACTATTTCAAAACTATAAATTAATGATTTAAATTCATATAGTATTATTTAATATTATTCTTATGGTTATTCTAAGGGTTTTATTTTATTTTTATTTTAGAACTGTTAAATGATTTTTAATGGGAATTTATAAATTTGAAAGAGAGTTTATTTTTATAAACCAGATATTAATATTGAAAATTATATTATATTGGAGTTTTAATTTTTTTATGGAAATATTTTATTATTTAATTTCAATTTATTGAATGGATTTTATTTATCAAATATATGTTCTTATATTCCTCTTCAAGGGATTATATCAAAATTTTGTATAAAAATGAATTTATTTATGGTATTATGTGTAATAAAATTCCATGTTTCATATATGTGTATATATTAATTTATTAATTTATGTTTATTATATATATATATATATATTTGACCATTAATACATGATTTGAATGTGCAAGAAAATCATGTATGAATATAGATTAAATTTCAAATCAATTTCTTGTACCATATTATATTTTAAATTTACTCATGCATGAAATGTTTGATTTAAAATGTTTCTCTTATAATTTTATTTGCATGATTATTATTACCTATCTATTAATCCATGATTTTCTTTTATATGAAGGGTTTTTACATTCATGTCATTACTTTATGCATAGAATCAAAAGTAAAAAATCCTTTAATGTTTTTATTTAAGATTGAGTTTTGAATAATAAAAGTTAATATTTTATATAAAATGTATTTCCTAAATTAATGAATGAAAGTTTGAGTACATGGATGTTTATGTAATGGCTAAATAACATGAGTTTTGGGTGTATCAAAAATTGTAATATATTTTCAATTAAAGTTCATACTTATATATATATATATAAATAAAATTTTGTGTAGTTATGTTTTAATGAAAGAAATACCCAGTGATAAGTGTATATACACAAGGATAGATAAAAATGTTTTTACAAAATTGGTGTATAAACATGGTCAACATGATAGGGAGTGGGGAGTGAACCCATCCGTTAAGAAAATGGGTAGGCCTAGACAAACTTCCAGGTTTTAGATGGCCTCATGGTTTTGTTTTCAAAGGCTTATTTAGTATTTTCAAAAAATCACTGGATTATTTTTCATGTATTTTTAAAGTATGATTATTTCAAAGAATTATAAATTTTTATAAAGTTATTTTACAATGTTAAATTTTCAATGTATTTTTAGAGAACTCATTATTGGGAAATTAAATTCTCACCCTATGTTTTAAATTTATTTTCTAGAGGTTTAGTATAAATTATATAAGAAGTGGGTTTCTTTGGGGAGGCATTGCATGTGATGTTTGTTCATTTATTTTATTTTTTTTCAATATAGTCTTTTTAAGTTGTAAGGTATATATCTAATTATCCTGAGCCAAGACTTGAAAAGTTCTTGGTATGTATTAAATGTTGTGTAGTTTCATTTAAAAAAAATACACACACTATTTTAAGCACTGAACCTGGAAGCGTGGATTTGTGGTTTTATAACTGGTATCAGTGAAATTGTCTAGAGAACTTTGGATATTAGATGTTTTCGTATAAGTGGTAGAGTATAGAAATATTTAATTCCTAGTTTCTATTAATTCTAAAGATGAAAATTCAGAATTTTATAAAGTTTGATTAATTAATTATGAGGGAACAATTATTTTTAAGGGGAGAAGAATGTAACATACCCTGAAATGAAAATAGTATTTTATTAAATTATTCTTAATTAAAAATATTTTTTAAAGATGAAAAATAAGGTTCTTCATTTCATATTTATAAGTTTTGAAAACAATATTTTTTAAGCAAAACTATTTATAAGTAATTTTTGAAATAATAATTTTAATTATTCATTTTGAGATGTTAAAAAATAATATTATTTGTATAATATATTCATATGTTATGTTAATAAAACAATACATTACCAGATGTATTAAAAAATCAATTTAAGATATTTTTGGTTAAAATTTAATTTGAAAAATAAATACATGTATTTATTTAGATAACATTTAATAATCTTTATCAAAATTTTATTACTTTAAATAAATTATTATTTTCAAGAATTATAAATGGTTATGTTAAAAAAATATTGAATAATTTTATGTAACATTATTTTAATCCAATTTATATGTTGAAATAATTGTTTAAAAATTTCATTCTTAATATTTTGATTTTTTTAAAATTTTAAAGTGATATCATTTATTTGAGATATTTTTTTGAATATTCCTGATTATTAAAGTAATATGTTTTATTGTATATTATAAATATATATATTTTTTAAAATATAATATTTATAAATATGAGTATTTTTAATTTATATAATGAAAATAATAATAATGACAAATTAATTAGAATTTTATTAATATTATTTTTAGATAAAAAACACATAAATCAGATAAGGGAGGGATCCATGAGGCTGACCCCCCTTGGGGGTAATCTTTTTAGGGTTTCACTTTGGGCTGAGGTCAGAGCTGAGAGAGGGGTGGGGATTCGATCTTAGGCTTGGCATCGTCTTTAGGTATCAACCACAATCAAGGTATGAGACCAGTTGTTGGTGTGTGTGGACCAAGATTTGTCAACAACGTTCAATCCCAGGTCGGACGTAGTTCGAACATCATTTAGGGATATCGAACAACTATCGACCCATGGTGAGGGCCTCTAAAGGCCTTTGGTGGACCATCCACGAGTGAGGGGTTCCTCTCTGAGTGAGGTCAGATATTCCTTAACCTAGCGAGGTAGTTGTTTGTTTTTTTTGGATTTATGGTGTACAAATCTCTTTAGGTTAACAGTGTTAGAATCCTTTTCTTCTTTTCCTTCAATGATCTGTTTACCTATTTGTCTTCGTCTTGATTCTTCTCAATAATGATAGTATTTGATGCCTGAAAATGATTTTTTTGCTATGTCAACAAGTTTGTATCAATTTTTTTGAAGCTTCATGAATAAGACTGATTAATTTATTAAGAATTTAACATCAAATTTAATTTTGTTTAAATTATGATCAATTTCATAGTTATCAATTCATTTTTTTAATATTTCCCTGCAAGCTATGGATATTTTGTTTTATAGGTTCCATTTATATATATTTTTTCGACAGGATAAGATTTGGAGAATTAGATATAAATTTTTGAATTTTCAATCAGTATGTAAGAGTATGAATGTCTAGACTATTTCTGCTATCTTTTAAATGTGATATAGATTTTCTGGTCATGATTTTTAAACCAAGACTTAACATAATGAATATCGATAATTTATTTTCATCTCTTTTTTTATTATCCAAATAGTGAATCATATTTCTATAAAACTCATCCTTTAGTATCCAAAATACCAATGCCAAATTAATTATTTAGACATAGTATTTTAAAAGAGTGTTTATTTTTATAAAGAAGATATTAATTTTAAAAATTATATTACATTAGAGTTTTAATTTTGTGAAGGAAATATTTTATTTTTTTACATTAATTTTATGGAAGGTATTTTATTTTTCAAAGTTATGTTCTTATATTATGATGCGAGGGATAATATTGAAATTTTGTATAAAAATGAATTTATTAACGCTATTATTTGTAATAAAATTCAATGGTTTATATATATATATAAATTTATAAATTTATGTTGATTATATATATGTCGAAATATTTAACCATTAATACAAGTTTTTAATGTGTAAGAAAATCATGATTAAATATGGATTAAATTTTACATCAAGATCTTTTACTAGATTATATTTTCAATTTACTCATGGATGAAATGTTTTATTTAAAATGTTTCTTTTATAATTTTATGTGCATGCTTGTGATTAAATATATGTTAATATATGATTTTTTTTATATGAAGGGATTACACATATGTGTCATTAATTTATGAGTATAATCAATTAAGAAAATAAGCTTTGAATTTTTTTATTTAAGATTTAGTTTTAAACAGTAAATGTTATTACTTTATATAAAATCTATTTCATGAATTAATGAATGAAAGTTTGATTACATGGATGTTTATGAAACGACCAAGTGACATGATTTTTGGGTGTATCAAAACTCACAATATATTTTCACGGAAATTTCATACTTATATGTTTATAAATAATTTTTTTTATATTTTTGTTTTAATGAAAAAACCTAGCGATAAATATATATATATAATGAAATCTCAAAATGTTTTTATAAAGTTTCCACATGGAAATGGTAAAAATGATAGGTAATGGGGAGTAAACCTATCCTTCAAGAAAGTGGGAAGGTCCAAATAGCCTTCTATGTTTCAGGTGGTCTCTTGGTTTTGTTTTCAAAGGCTTGCTTATTGTTTTCAAAAAATCATGGGATTTTTTAAATCATTTTTAAAGTGTGATTATTTAAAAATAACTATAAATTTTTTATAATGTTATTTAAAGATGGAAAATTTTCACTGGCATTTTAGAAAACTCCTTACTAGGAAATTTAATGCTCACTCTATGTTTTAAATTTATTTTCTATAGGTTTTGTATAAATTATAAGAGAAGTGAGTTTCTTTGAGGAGGTAGCACACATGAAGTCTTTTATTTTTTTTTTATAAATTCTTGTTAAGTTATAAAGAATGCATCCAATTCTCTATAACCTAGATCAAAAAAATTCATAGTATGTATTAAATATTGTGTAGTTTCTTTTATAGAGAAATATACACAAAATTTAATTCACTAAACCCAGAAGCGTGGGTTTGGGGTGTTATACTGACAGTACTCCTCTGCAATGGAAAAAGATACCTTGGACAAAATATTTGGTAATATTTAAACAAAACCCTTACTAGTGAGCTATGATAATGTGTTTATGAATGTCTCTTGATTATTTCATAGCCACATTTCCAAGTTATGCCTCATGTACTTATGATTAGGTCATTATGATCATATTATATATCCTGTACATATGATCATGTTTTGCCTCATGTACTTATGATCATGTTATTCTTTTTTTCTTCATGTTCATGTTATCTTATAATTCCTCATGTCTTACACTTGATGTTAATTTATGCTCTATTTACATTTTTTGTCCCTTACCAAGCTTTATAGATCCACCTTTTTCTTATGATTCCCCCTTTCCCTATAAATCAAAATCAAAGGGAGACATGTAAGTAAATTACATGTGTGGAGTATAATTTTAGTATAAATGTTTTTTAAAATATTTTATAGTGTAAAGGTAACTATTTCCCATAGACATATAACTTTATATCTTGAGAGTTTTTTGTAATTCACGTGATGTATTAAAAATTATGCATGTTTAGCATCAGATTTCGAAGTGTGGGTCTGAGGTATTTCAAAATGAAAGAAATATAAATAATATTTAAAATTTTAAAAATAATTATTATATCATATATATAATATATAATAATTATATATATTCTTATTACAATCCATATCAAAATAAAATGAAAAAATGAATCTCATCAATTGGTGGAGGTGGTAGTCTATAGGTACGGACGAGCGTCCATATCAATTTCCAACTGATGGAAAGGTAAGATGGTATATAATATCATATAATTAAATAATAATAATTATTTCATAAATATCACATATAAATATTAAATCCATTACTATAACCATCCAAGAAATATGGTGATAAAAAAATTAGAATGCTGTGTGGAGATATGAAGTCGTACGCACACACGAGCGATGTATTCATTTTCCATAGGATTGGAAAGTGGTGGAATTTTTTTCCCATAAACATAATAAAATATTAGTAAATTAATTATACTATTTTAATTATTTTAAAATGGACAATATATTTAGATAATGTAGAAGAAAAAATAAAACTGAAAATGCTCAGTTATGATTTATAACTATTTTTTTGAGAAACCTATTTTTGCTTACACCTAAATACTTTAAGGGATGGTATTTTTTCAAGAATAGAATCTATAGGATGTGGTGGAGTAATCAGGGATGATAATTGGGTGGGGTCTTTAGAAGATATATGGCTCAAAGTGGTGTAAATAAAATAGAGAAGGTGTATCCTTTTATAAGGGAGGGAAAGGACCCACATGAAATTTCTAAAAAGATTAAAATATAACTAATACCTTCTCAAGAAACATTCTTCCAAATTCATATATATTCAAATAAAAATGGGTAAGGTCTAAATATAATCACAAAATGAAATTCATACAGGATTTGGTGTCATTTTAAAGCTTATCATTTGGTGTAACCCCTTAGTTAACTAATTTTAATCTTAACCATTGTAATGACTTTTTAAATATTAAAGGGTTATAATTTTACTTATAAGTTAAAAATTGACTCATAAATGGACAAGGATTGATATTTTATACCCTTTAAAATCCATAATGTATTATTTAGATATTTTTAATATCTTTAAATGATTTAATAATTTATTTTTATCATAAAAATATTAATGTCTTTTTAAGAACAATTCACATAATTTGAATTTGAAAACAACATGAAAATAAAGGGATTAAAATATAAACCATTAACACATATCTAATATGTTATATTAATCTATAAAATTATTTGAATACAATTATTCATCCAATTTATATTACTTCAATATTTTTAAAATCATTTATTTTATTTTTCTATTAATTTAATAAATACGGTGTTGGTGTTACCTAAGCATTTAAGGTAATTATTAAATCACTAAAAAATTAAAAACAATTTAATATAATAAAAGAAATTAATTTATATTTAAAATGAATATTTATAACAGAACATATCCTATTTTTATCCTTATGATTTTTTTACTGAAATTAAATTCAAGAGAGTGACATTTTGTATTTATTAATTTTTTAAATTATTATAAAGGTTATAAACAAATAATAATGGCACTAATGAGCCATATATTTGATAATTTTATAAAAATAGGGAAAATACATATATCAAATAGGATAAATAAAATTTTTAGGTAAATTTTTAAGTTTTATCCCTTAGTTTTAAACATATTTTACCCGTTTTACCCTTAGTGAGGTGACAACAATTTAATATGATTAATTTTCATATTTATAAAAAATAAAATGGGAATATTTAACAAATTTTATCCCCATGATTCTAGATATGGAATCTATTTTTCATTATCCAATTTCTATAGGTGTCACAAATTCTTTTTAAAATAAGTGCACAAAATAGAATGAAAATTGCTTTTTTTGAAGAACACATTTTTAAGAATAAAACAAGATACAAATTCTTATATTATTCCTAGAAAATATATTTGATGAATTTTAATACATTTTATTTAATATATAATATATAAATTTTATTAAAATCAATCCAAATAGTGATTAATTTTATTTATTAATATAAAAATACATTGCATGCATACACACAATTTTTTAGAAAAACATATCGTTTACATTCAAATGATTTTTATTTTCATTTAAAATTAATTGATAACTAATGAATCCATTTTATACAAGTTTAAAACATAAATTTTTAATTATTTATTTATTTCTATTCATACCCACCAATATAACAACTAGGAGATAACTGTATACTTAATTAGGCTTCATGTTGACCCAATGATGCATGTATCACAAGCTATCAAAGAAATTAATTTTTTTGAAGAGAAATATATCTTAAAATATTGGGGTGTTACTATATGATATCACTTGTATCTAGTGAAAATATAATAAATCACCCATTGGATCTTGTCTACTAGGGTTGGGGTTGTTAAAAATCTATTATTACCCAAGGAACCAAAATTCGGTGGATCTTATCACACATTGATATTCCAGTGTCACCATGACTGTCCAGTGACCAGTATTGCTACTATGATAACCTATCCTACAATAGTTTCATTCAACCATGACTAATATGATGCTCCCAAACATTTTAGTATCATTATCATCACCCAAAAAAACCTAAACACGGATTTCCATAGCCCACACTCATTATATTACCGTACATAATGATGGGACATGACAATTCTGCTCATACAAATGAACCAACACAAAATAAAAATATTTTACCATTATTTAATCACTAGGAATGTAAACCTTGAACAACAAATGGTTCACTCTCTACTATGTGTCTTCCCTTACTCTGCAACTTGATAACTAACCCAAATTGGTCCTAAAAACATAGCTCTTTGATAAAATCTGTTTCCAAGATCAAAAACCTAGTCCTTCATGCTTATAAATGTATCACCACTAGGATATGACTATTGGAATGATCAGGTTAATCAAAATACCCTAAAACTTCTCAATATACCCATACATGGACCCTTCATTGAGACAAAACTCAATCGGTACCACATGTACCTCAGTTTCACCTACCACCACACCCCAAGATGTTTCCCAAAAATCATGTCCATTGCTCTCTATCTTCCTCCAAAGGTAGTGAAATCCACTGAGAATTTTCTCATAAGTTCCAATTTATGATTCTACTCTATTTTTCCTAATCCCAATTTATGTACACTCTCATATAACCAGATCACACACCCTAATGAAAAGCTTCCCTTCTAATATAAAATCCCATGCTTAACCCCTAGAACACGCTCCCCATTCATGTTAGTATCACCTAAAAACCTAGGTAATATCACTCATTTAAATAATTACCACATAATCAAATTTATCATAGGAATAATTCCAAACCACAATATTTTACCTACACTCTAACTGTTCTACCAAAAAAGCACGGTCTATATAACAGAACATGGCACATAAATCATGACTATCTCAAATTTCTAGTTCAGTTAAGTATAAATCCACGCAAAATATATATGAGAAAACACCACATATGTTTTTGTTGAAAATTTATATAACCTAACCCATTTTCTTAGATCACCTCTTAGGAACACCATTCCTTCATCGTGCCATTACTAGGGCATCAATGTCAAAATAAACTAATCAGTGTCTTCATGAAACCCTTGATAAAGGGAATAAATTTCTCTCAACCGCAAAACTTTTATACTAAGACCCACATTAAATTCCATCAAAAGAAACCATATTTGGTTCAGTTGACTAGAATAAAACCACATTTTATATGGGAAAACATCATATAATTTGTTTTTGACACTTTAAATAACCAAACAATGTCATCAAAAAGTCTAATCACACAAAAAAAATAAATATTTCATGTGAGTCCTACATACCTAATCATGATGTTTGCACATAGAATATTTCCAATGAGGTAAGATAAAAAAAATAACAGCTCTAAAAACTCATCATATTCAATAAAATTATCAATCATAATAATAAAAAAAGAACACAAATCTCATACCACTGGTAACAAGGACATACCGTCAGAAAGGTGTTCATGACTCACCAGTCAGTGGTCTATCACAAGTATGAAACATTCTGAAATTACATGTCTAAAATATCTCAAATGTATAAAAAAATATCAGATAACATTTTGTGACACCCCATCCTAGAACCATGGATAGAGATTTTGTAATATATACCATAGATGTATATCCCCATAGAGTAGAGGTAACTAACTAAAAGTTTGGGAATAATCCATACAATTGGGAGACTATTCCCTAAAATCAAATTCATATAAAAGTGGAAATAAAAAAAAATATCTATAGAAGACATCAAAGTATGAAAAACCAATAAACTTAATTTTATATCAAGTGTAGCATGCTGAATTAAAAAAACTATACATCAACTGACTTCCCAATGGGATGATAACATATAAAAAATAAAAAAAAGAAAAAAAAAATACAAAACTCACACACACTAGACACATTTCCATCCCTAGACCTCACAAACCCTGTCTCCAAATACCCATTGAGATGCCACAACTAAATCCACTATACATCAACTGACTTCCCAATGGGATGATAACATATAAAAATAAACAAAAGAAAAAAATACAAAACTCACACACACTAGACATATTTACATCCCTAGACCTCACAAACCCTGTCTCCAAATACCCATTGAGATGCCACAACTCAATCCACTACATGTCTTGTGATGAACCTAAAAGCATACATAATGTAGACACACCCACACACTCACACACAAATCGAGGTTCCCCTATATCGTGTAAGAAATGATTCTCTATAAGGTATCACCAAGTTCCCCTAGTATATGCCATCATATACATGTATTCCTGAGAAAATAAATAAATATGTCACATATGTGTGTGGAGGTAATGTGCTAACTTGGGCACAGTGACTCCCTAGAAGTCAGGTCATCATGTGATAAACTGAACCCCATAGTATCCATTCATACCTACTTTGGAACCATGCTAGAATTCACCTTATCATCTCATCTTGCACCACTTTACTACTTACCAACCCACACTCAATGTTTCAGGGTAGGTTTGCATCCAATTCTTGAATCATTACCTAAAAAACTGGGTATGGTAATATTTCCACAACTCGGAACACTATTTTATCCCTCAAGGATGGGTCCATCAGCTATATCTTACATCACACCACAATCAAACCCTCTGATAAGTGTTCCTATAACCAAGACTACCAATGTCCATTTTCCACACAAACCCAAGTATACAAATATAAGGGAAGTCACATCTGACACACTGACCCATCCCCACCGACTTTGGGGAGATCACATCAAGTACACCGACCTATCACTGAAGACTCTGGAGAGGTCACATTAAGTACACTAACCCATCCCTATAGACTATTTTGTGTTCACATCAAGCACAATAACCCATGATCATTGACTATATGGAGGTCAAATCAAGTACACCGACCAAATACTATGAAGGCAATGTCCCATATGCACACACTGCCATACACATTCTACAACAAACATGGCTCATAGTCCATCACACAACTCTCCAACTCATCCCATACAAGACTAGACCCAAACTTTCCAATCATTCCATAATTAATCCAATCATACCCATCAAATCATCTACTGGGCTTCTATAGAACTGCCTGGGTCTTTACCCATCGATACCAACACATGTTTGTCACCCATCAGTGACCCCATATCCTGTAGGCATCCTCTAACTAGACCACCATTCCTGTTCCAACAACACCATGATTTCTTATATTTCATAGTCCTAATACATAGGGATCATCCCAAGAAACCACACTCTACCAGACCTTGACCATAACAGGTGGGTTATAAATCCTATCTAAAACCCCTTAGCATCACAATACCAAGTACCAATAATAACAATGATACATAGCTAGGTTCCATATCACATATCCAAGGGGATACTAACCAAAAGGTTACTCAAAGGGAACCCCTATACATCATACATCATCCTTTACCTAAGGATCCAACTAATTTAGAAGGTTTACTAAACCCCAAACCAACCTTAGTATGGTGTAACTCTTCCAGAATGTAATGAATGATTGTCTCACCCATTACCACTATGCCTAAGCCTCTTCTTTCTGCCCGAATAGCCCTTTAGAACCTATATTAGGGTAACCCCATCACCACTTACACCTCAATACCAACTCGAGCCCCCTTGATAGCTTAATAAATATCCCCAACCCTAAGAAACACAGTCTTCAGATGTCCCTAATTCACCCAAGTTATAAAGTTCACTTAACCTAAGTATATAAGACCCAACTTCATTCTATCTCTTACACCCAAGACCCTTTCATATCCGAGCTATCTACCTAGTTATGTAGAATATGAATATAGGTATATATTCATGCATAAACACATATATGGATTTCTATAAAAGGCTCCACCATCACCCATCAAGGTGTTACCACCCAAGATAAGAACTATGACACCTTGGACAAGCCCGTTCGAGCCTCATTTGATCCTTGTAAACTTCCTAGCTCTAACCTAATAACACACATCAGAAATAATTAATTATACCAATTTATAATTAATTATTTAATTTAAAAAAGTGGCATATTTAATATAAATCTCATTGGGCACTGCCATCTCACCCAAACCATGACCAACTACCCTAAAAATTTTTGTGGCACACTCCCAACATCATCCAAACCAAAATAACTATTACATGATTCCTGGTTAAATGTTGATTTCATCCAATTTTGAAAAACTCCTTAGAAAATTTACTTGGAAACATAATATCAGTGGAATAGTGAGAAATGATGCACATAAATAATCTCAATTCCTCCTCTACACACCATATACGAAATCCCCATAAAAAATGATTTCACTATTCTATAATGAAATAATTTACAAACCCTAGACACAATTAACCTTGAATTATGTCTTGTGAACATAAATAGAAAAAGAGGGAAACATGCATAGATACTTAATTTAAATTTCAACCAAGAACTATCCCCTTTCATGGGGAATCAATGGGGGGGAAGGATATCAAAAGATCAATCCTAATAAACATCCCCATGTGCACTCCTCCTGTAGAAAATGAAAAGGGAGATAACCCCCATTTGGTGCTACCCTATTTTTTAAAAATCCACCTAACGTGGATCACGATGTGAATGAGGGTTCATTCCATGAATGCTTTTATAGAAAGAGGCTACCAAATATCAGCCCAATATTTCAAAAATGTGAACCCTTGGTTTATGATGTGAAATGTTTGGGTAGTAGGATTCTCCCCTTAACCAGCCCCGTTTACTACTTGAACCATTGTTCATGGCCTGAATGGAAATAGGCTACTGAAATTTATCCACCTAGGGCACTCAACATTTTCCTAATGACCACCTAAGAACCCATATAACCAAATGAGTTTCGATCCATGTCTAAAGAATTAATTCAAGGATTTCTAAAAACTATGATTTTGAATTCGAGTCTTGGTTCTCAAAAAGATGATTTCACTAATCCAAAAAATGAAAAAACCTTCAAGAATTTACAACCTATAATGACATGGGCCATTTCAATTCTCACACAAGATGAAGTTTCAAAACTAAAATATTTCTTTGATGGAAATATTGTAAGATACTGGAGGAATAAAAATATATCTTTCACCCTTCAATAAAAAAAACTCTTCTCTTATCCACATATCAATCACATTCAGCCTAACCTTGATGTAATATTTTTTCTTAGGATCATTTAGTAATGTTCCATTGAAATTATCACATTCATTTCTTTTTATACTTGCATGACATCAAGAAATTTGTGGTCATACAAACAACTATAATATAATTATTCAAAAAAACCAATCTCTTTTTCTAACCCATTTTCATTAGGATTTTTGAAAAGGGTTTATGAAAAATAGTGATAATGTCTTTTAATTTCTCAATATATTTATCACCTATAAATGGAGAAGGTGTTGCAACTTCTTCTAAATTCACATTTAATGATTTTATCCAAGAATGGTATTTATGTTATTGGGGTAAATATATATAATGTTTTAGAAACTAAGACTTCAAGGAATGTATCAACCTAACTAAGTTCATAACCTCTTTTTAAATTGTACACCCTAACATTACTTTAATACTATATCTTGAAAATATTTTATAATCACTAAATTAATTTATCATCCCAGACATTATGGCTATCAAAATGAAATCTTAATTTCTAAGATCATTATACAATGTAAAACTTGAATCCCAAATCAATTTTAAATCATTGATAAATTGTTCCAAATAAACATAAATATCAATACCAGTTTATTTTTGTACTGATATAATAAATGATAAATGTATTTAGGATTCATTCATAAACAAGGAGGTGGGTTATAATTTACTAACATAAGTGGAAATTTATTATGTGTTCCATTTTTAAAAAAAAAAATATTCATTCCATCTATTTATAGAACTAGATGAAGGTTTCTCAACTCAATTCTAAATTCAGGATACTCATGATCAATTTTATTCTGCTGAGAAGAGTTTACTGGGTGATTGTGTTTCCCATTTTAAATTCTTGTATCTGTATGCCATATTAATTTATATTTTTGTATCATCACTTACATATAACTATCCAAACCTTTGAATTATTGAAAAGTATCATAATTTTTTTTAATGAGTTGATTTATATTTCTTGTATCGAACTAAACCATACTTGTCATTCTTCAAGTGATTCATGGTCCTTGTGAAACAATATAAAATTATGTGGATATGCAATTATTATTTTATAGATCATACCCATTGAACAAAAAAATCATATATCATCATATATTCTACAGGGAGGCTTATTTTCTTAAGGTAATATAACATTCAAGAGATCAATTAGTTCTGTTATTTGGTTTCTATTTATATGTTTTAGAATGTTAAATTATATATATTATGTATAGTTGATAATGTTGTATATTTCATAAAACCATCCTAAAATGAAATCATTTCACAAATCTTTAACTTCTCAAAAAAATTTGTAAAATCATCAAGGTCATCTTAAAATATCATTTACATTTTCCAAATACTATCTCCATCATTATTTACAATAGTACTAATATCAAAAAATCCATTAACTGTAGTTTTATGCCAGTAAATTTCTACATTTAGTGGTTCTGTATGTTTAGTCCAATATTTTAAACTTTAATATATTATTTGATATATCAAGTGTTCTCAAATATTTTTTGGATAAAGTCATCTTGATTAAAAATAATGCAAACATAGACAAATGATTTTTGAAGGGTCATTTATATTCTCTATTGAAAACTTAATGAACTCTTTAAGACCATCCTCATACTGTTTTTTTATATGATTAACATTAAACTATTTTAGATTCATATTCACCTTATTTGGTTTAAAAATAATCATATTTAGTAATAAATAAATAAATACACATAAGGTATGCATATAATGTATAATTTTCTACTTGTGTAAATTATATAAGTTGTATGTTTTAAAAAATATAATTATAAATTATAATGCATACATTTTAGAGATAAATTTTTTATTCCACTTGATTTAAAAAAATTTATTCTATTTGAATGAGTTGTTTTTCAAAAATATTTTGAAAATTTAAGGTAAATGTTTTAAATGAAATTTTATACAAACCTATGTGATTGTTTTTTATTTATACTTGTTTTCTTTAAAACCTTGATTTAACCCCTTGTGAAAGGTTGGTTTTGGGTAGTGTTATTGTTTTTTTGGTTATTATTTAATTTGAATATATAAATTCCATCATGTTATAATGATTTATTTTTATTGAGTGGTTATCATATACTTTCATGTTCTTATATAAATTTTAGAATTTGTTAACGTATTTTTATCCATGAACAACTTGTTTACATCATGTGTTTATTATTGTTTTCTTATGTTAGGGGAATTAATCAATTTTTCTTAATTTAATATTTCATGTTCCATGAACTTATCATGTATAATGATTTTATTTATTTTCTCACTTGCTTCAATTTGTATATTTTCATGTTTAGAAATGTCATAAATCTCCAAATGGTTTTAATATTCATAATGGAATGTTTGTTTTTCACATTTAGGTTATGTACCTTATTTTTATTTTAATTAATTAGAATACATATTTACATGTATTAGGACTTGGTCTAAGAAAAGAAATTAATTTTTTCTTTATACTCATTCTATGTTATCTTGAGTCCTTATATTATACCTGAGTTTAGTTCATAAAGATATAATTTGAATCATTTAAATATTCCTTAGTTAATTATGCCTTTTTTTACAAAGTAATTAATTTCCTTCCACTGAAATCTAATTGAATTATAAGTTAAAGAACAATACTTAAACCTTAGTTAAGAATTTCATTAATGATGATATAATGGTTGGGTTTGACCAAGTGAAAAGGAATGATTTGTTTCTTAAAGCTATAGTGTTTCATTAACTAGATCATTTTTATAAACTCACTTAGAACTTTAAAAATACAAATGACATTTATTTTATTAAATAATTGAGTATGGAATTGGTTTTAAATAAAAATTATTTTTTTATTGTTCTCTGCGAATCCATAAACTTAGGAAATTTATTTCTTTAACATATTTTAGTCAAAACTCATTGAAAACTCAAAATAAATGGATTTCATTTATTTAGAAAGTATCTAAAGTATAAATATTTGTTATTCAATCATATGACATAAGACACAAACATAAATTATGAGTTTTAAATCCATGGAAAAATCAAACCAAATATAAAAAAAAATAATTATTAAATTCATTTAAAAATATATCTTGAGGAGAAACATACCAAGAAAACACGTCCTTAATAACCAAAAGAGTTCTAAATAAATTAAATAAAATAAAAATTCATCCCAAATCCATTATTAAAAAATTACATAATTTTTTTTGTGAAAATAAATAAAATTTGAATTAAAATGATTACCAAATGAAGCCTTAAAAACTTAAAATACACTTCCAATGATAAAAAATAATTGAACATTAATAAAATTTCTAATAGAAAACTATGAACTTTGAAAAAGATGCCTTTTTGAAAATACTCTAAAAATAAACACGGACTTATTCTTTAAAAACCATTCCCCTTAAAATACCTATATATAGTAGACTCCAAATCAACTTCCATTTTCAAGCCTTCCCAAAGAAAATTTTAATTTTTGTTATAAAAAACATTTTAAAACATTTTAATTCAAAAAAATTAACAGTTCCAAGGCATAGTAGCAGTGGTCAGTGTGGTTACCAACAACGTTTTTATTCATTTTAAATAAATAATATCCAAATAACTTGATGAAGTTACCCAACATATTCTATATAGGACATTTTATATTTATTTTATAATAAATTTACATTAATACTTACTTATTATTTATAATTATTCTTATTTTTAATCAATATGGACACCTATCGTTTCTTATCATTGTTACAGTGAAGAATCCAAACTAGAATGACTCTAGTTGTATCCTGACATAATCCATGAATCTTAGAAAAATTATTCTTCTTGTTTTAGGTGATAGTGTGGAGGAACAAGTGATTTCTATAATTAACCATTTATCATAATAATGATTATCTTTTGTTCTCTCTTTTTTGATATTTAGGTGGAGGATTTACTATAGTCGTTCGTATAATTAAATATTTTCACTTTCAAGATAACTAATTTTATGCATTTAGTGCGAACCCTCACAAAATAATTTAATAAAAAACACTATCTAAAATAAGATACAACAAAAAAATTCCACAAAAAAATCATTAGAAGTCCCCCCACTACGATAACAACACACACAATAACCAACCAAATAATTTTATCCAAAAAAATATATAAAACTAGAAAAACAAACCACAAAATTCATATTTAAATTTTGAAAGAAATGAAAAACATAAATACACTAGGTCACCTAAAACCCAATACCAACCTTGAGACTATATCCCTTGCATGCTGGATCCCATAAACATAGAAACTGAACCATCCTTGGTGAAATTACTCATCAGAATCAAGAATATCCCCCACCATCACCGTCAAACCAAACAAAACCCTCAAAAAATTCCATCTCCTTCTAGGAAAAAATGATAACTATAGGAAATAAAAAAAGCAAAAGAATGACAAAAAACTTGGTACCACCAACACCAAGTACCGAAATTGTTCACAAGACTATCGATACAATATAATGAAACCAAAATAGACACCCAAGACTAAATATAATAAAAAACCAAAACATATCCCTTCTCCAACATCAAAATTCAATAAATAAATCCAAAAAAAATAGAAATAAATCACCTTTAAATAATTTCATTAATCATACTACAATAAGGTATGCTATTAGAGACCTAAAGGGAAAGAATCATATGTTGGTTGTGCCTCCTGGAACACCATCAAACACTCAAACAACACCCCCCTAAAACATTAGTGAATTCCATCACAAGGGACATAATAATAAGGTTGAGATATAAAAGGATTTAAGAGAAAAAATAATAAGACTAAGGCCACAACTATGTGCCAAAACCTTTACAAGAACTTCCTCCCTTTGGGACAATCACTAAGAAAACTGAGACCACTTTATTCTTATGTATATAAATAATGAACATCTAAAAAATGGGCCACTGAAAAATATAGAAGTGAAATCTAATAATAGGATTCATATTAGAACCTAGAAAATGAAAAATACTTCATCGAACAAACTTCCACCAATATATAAACATATAACAATCCATAGTCAGGCAACACCATGAATGAAACACCAAAGGAAGAGAATTATCAACCCCACCCAAAAAACCTACCAAAAAACCATGAAACTCTATTTAGTAGGATAAAAGGAGGGGTATAAAAATATGGTTTATGTAATAAGGGAATCAAAGAGTCACAAACAAAGTTGAGAAAAGAAGAGGAATCCAAGAATAAGAAGAAAAATAAATCCTTCACTGTCAGCTCACAGACTGAAAAACCATAGAGATAATGATATAAAAAGTAGAAAAAGGGGAGAGAGGGGGTGATATAGAAGGAATAAGACAATGCAGTGTGATGCTCAGTCACATAAATAATTCTTTCATGAAGGATTTTAAGTGGGAATGCTAGAAAACATGGGGCCGAGTGAGCGAGATCCTAGGGAGAGTGAAGTTGCATCCCCTTAATGCCACTTTAATATCTTCAGATTAATAGAATCAATTAATAATTTCTATGAATATTGAGAGAATTATCTTAAAATAATTCATTGTAAAAAACAATCACTTTATCTAAAATGATATATTCAGGAATTTTTACCTAATGTTAAACAATTAATAATTTATACTGTTCCTCTAAATCTATTTTTTTGATATTTTATAATATCCACTTTATGGGTAAGTGGTAATTATACTAGATTCCAAAAATTCCACCATATTACAAAAACTCCCCACATTCCAAAATCAAGAGAAAAACATCACATCCAACTTCTTCACAACCAAAGTGCCCTGCCACCAATTGAGGTTTCAAATTCAAATTTCAAAAATATAAAAATGATTTTTAGACCATGTGCTAGCCATTATCATTATGAGTTGAAACAATAGCCACCTCGAGTCACATAATTCTCTCACCTGCCTCGATTTGTACCAATGTCAATCTAACATCCAGTCATGTCCGTCATCATGACTTCTCAGAAACACCACCTTCATCATCGCCACTATAATTTCCAAAGTTTCCATAACCTTTGTCATCGTCCTCATTTCACAACACCTACTTCCAATTAATCGATATCTACCACTAAAAACACCCTCACCTTCAACTGCCACTCTACACACATCGTAAGAAGACACATCTCCAAACACCTCGCAAGAACACCCAAAAACTGAAAGGAACTTCCTTGTCGATGAATGAAACCAAAAAAAGGAATCACCAGTCGTAGCTCCATAGACACCCATTTTCTCACACAAACACATTCCAAAGCCTCCTCGAAAGCTAACACACCCAACCAACCTGGTAGGGTGTGAAGAACCTATAAACCAGAGTATAACACAAGCATTGGGGCCTCTAACGAGCCGAACCACGAAGGCATAACCATCAAACAACCAGGGCCTACAAAGATAAATCACCACGAGACACCGAACCACTCAAACTCACATCCTATAGCACTAAGGAGACCATTGTGGAATACAAGTCATAGAGATAGAGGTGGTGACCAGATGTCAGAGCAAAGAAATGGGCGGCCTAACTCCTCGATAGAACACAACTTCTAGACCCAAAAGGAAAACATAGAACGAACTAACAAACAATGAAATATAAAATTAGTGGGATTTAAACTCAAATAGAAATCCATGATTGAAATCCTAAAAGAACCCAAAGATGTAGATAGAAGTGAGGGGGCCACCAAGAGGAAAATCGCTGGACCTGAGAGAACAAATTTTGGAGAGAGAAGAGACCCGGTGAGCGAGAAACCAAGAGGGAGTGGAGGACAAGAGAACACAAGTATATGCAAATCCAGGGAGAATTAAGAGGAGAAATTACAGTTACCACTGGGAAGGGTGTGAACCCTAAGAGGGAGAGGAGAAGCCGGGATCCTGAAGGCGGATACCAGGTGAGTGAGGCTCTATAATTTAAAATGTTCCCTTTATCTAATTGTTAACTCTATCTAAACCCTATATTAAATAATAATTATAATAATAAAAACAATAATATATTACATGTAATGCATTAAGCTCACATATATTTAAATATCATTTTCAAATAAATAAATGATATTATATAAAATATATCATTTTATTCTATTTATTAAATCATCCCATCGATCCTCATAGGAATTTATCAAACCTTGAATACTATAATATTTTTTGGAATAAATAAATATTATTCATTCAATAAATTAATAAATTCTATATTCACTAAACTTGAGAATAAATATTTATTTTAATATTCATGCAACAAAATAAATTTTTATATTAATATATTTAATAAATTAGGGAATGAATAAATATTTTTTATTACCTTATCAATAATAAATAAGAGGTTAAATACATATTAAATTCACTAAACTTGTGAATAAATATTTACTATAATATTCAACTCACATATTCCAAACTCTAGTAATTGGTGAATGATTGTTTTAGATAAACTTTACTTGAATAATTATTATCACACAATATGAGAATGATATTTATTTTTAATATTACATTCAAATAGAATTAACACAGATTATGCATTCACTTAGTGTGTGACCATCTAGACTTTTTTCTCATATTAGTGATAAGAATATGTTTGATTGATGGAGATATTTTTATTATTGAATTTAAATGTCTATTTGTTTTATGAATATTACATTTACCTTACACTGTTTATAAATACATCACATTACACTATTTATAAATGCCTCACATTAGTAGTTTGATTATTTTATAAATGGAAAATTATAATTTCTCAGAGTTTTTATAAATTTTTGTTTATTGTTGAAAACTACATTTTTAAACAAAGGATAAATTCATAGAGAATGAATTTTCAAATTCATATGAAATAATATTTTAAAGGAATACATTTTCATCAATGTCATGCAATGTCTACAAAGTTATATGAAGTTTAAAGAGTATTATAAAATAAGTTTATAATTCATATGAATTGTGATTTAAAATTTACAAGAACTGAATTTTAAAATTCATATAATATCTTTTTTCTTATCTTTCAGATGTTTTGTTTTTTTGGAAATATATGAGTTTATACTTATAAAGATGCTAGAAGCATGTTTATATTGCTATAATTGATGATTAATCATGCTAGAATATTTTTTATATAGATATATTTATTATTTATGCTAATGTAAAAAATGTTTATGCTTGTTTGATTCTTATAAAAACTTAAATTCATTCTTATGATAAAATTATCCTTACAAATATTTCATGATTATAGATATTTCAATCTTATGGAATTTCATGCTTACAGATTTTCATGCTTACATAAATTTTTATTCTTAGAAAAATTATGCGTATCTAAAAAACTAAAATGATGTTTATAGAAATAGTATAATGACACTTAAGTAGGGATAAGTTTATAATTTTAAGGGAATTTCAATATTTTGTTCTTTTATTTTTAATATTTTGAATTAATAAAAGTTTATATCATTCATCTTAAATTATTTTTTAAAGTATATATATAAATATATGGTAATAATGATATTCAATGAGTTTTTGAATTGCCTAACAGATAAATAATATGGGAAACATTTTTTGACAAATATATGATATTTTCCATATTGTGGTGACAATATTTTCTTATCTATATTGTTTTCTAGATATAGAAAGTTGCAACTAGTTTTGAAGGATCACCTATGTGATCTAGATGATTTAGAATTTTATAAAAAAGGTAACTAGTAATTGAAGAGTTTTTTATAGCTTATAATTGAAGGAACTCATTGAGGAAATCAGTTTGATGAATTTAACTATAAGGTGATGATATTTTGATACTATGACTACTATACTACTATGTGATCATAAAGAATCTTGAATATTTTTTCTTTCACTAAAGTGATCAAGGATACATAGAGTTGAATTATCTTTGACATCCTATTATTCATTTATTTTCTCGTACTCATTATTATATATTTTTTAGTTTTATTTGATATTAAACTATCAATTTTTGATTTTACCAATGAAAAGTCACATTTTATGGGTTATACCTCATAAGAAAGGTAAGTTCTATTGGATTGTGACTCTTGGAAAAATGTAATGTTTTATTGGTTGTTCCTTGGTATAAGGAAAGTAAAAAACATGTTTGGGTTATACATCTAGATGAGAAAATGGTAGGTTTTAGAAAAGGTTATCACACCTATCAAAAGAGAGGTTTATTCTTACTGAGTAAATTTCCTATCGAGGAGAATATCAGAGTGAATATTAGATGTGTATTCATTCGATCTAAACTACTATAGAAATCCGATGTTCATATGTTTTATTTTCTATTATACTATTATCGTTAACAAAACATCTCACCTACACTATTCTAATTGTTCATACATACTGTTACACATACCTGTTACAATTCATTTTCTTTATTTAATTTTTTTAATGTTTTAAAATGTCAATTCACCCCATCTAGACCATGTCTACATATTATCTTGGGAAATAATTTGTATCTGTGCTAAACCATTTAAGGAGTTGGTTGTTAATTTTATATTTTATCTTTGTAACTATATCCTAGACCTAACAGTTTACAAATTTTTTGTAATATGGAAGGAATGAACTTAAAAAATGGTTAGATACCCAAAATACCCCATACTTTTATTGGAATTATTATGGTTATTTAAATTATTAAATAAAGTTATATATAAATAATTTAAGTATTGATCATTAGATGATCACAATGAAAGCATATAGACTACCTTATGAAAATCCAAATACTCTTATAGGTAAAATTTCAGCAATATATATTTTGAATTATAAATTCACAAATTTATTATACTATGATATAAGTCGAAGTGTGTTTATATATGCATCATTATGCAAAAAAACGTAAGATATTTATAGAATATTTCAGGTTACACACTACGACTTAGAAAAGATTACAAGAAAAAAATATGAATGCTACATTCAGTATATCAAAAAAATTTATTGGGAGAAGATGAATCAATTTATGAGTTGATTTATAGATTTAGAATATTTATAAATGGTATAAGTGACATATGAGAGGCAATAAAAAATACAATATTGGTTGAAAGTGTGTTTTAGTATCTACTTATAAGGTGAAATGAAAAAAGGTGGAAATCAATCAGAGTAATAACTTTATGGAATAAAAGTTGGATACAATAATTGTTTCACTATTATAACCCACTGATATTTTATGAATTTATTTTATTAAATTTACTTTCTTCAATAGCTTGTGCTACAAAAAATAAGTTTTAACAAAATGAGACATACTATTAGAATATTATTATTTAACATGATAGTTCTCACCTAGATACTGGAATGATTGTTATGAATAGGATTAACTAAAATATAAAAATATATTATTTACACAAGTTCATAAAGTGAATTATTTTGTGACAAATTAATTATAAATGAAAATAAGAACACTTTCAAAATAAAGGAAATATTTTTCCAAAAAACTGTTTTTCTATGAACGAACGTGTTTTACCTCAATAAATTAAAAAAATAAATTTTGTTGAATGATTTTGATAAATTTTTATTATATATTAAATAAAATTTTTAACATTCATCTTATTTGTTTTTTTGATATGGGATAAGAATAAATGTAATTTTACGCTTTAAAATTATATTTTTCTAAAGAGATGTTTTGTCGGATTTTGTGCCACAGTTTTAATATTAAATTTTGAAAATTTTATAAAATTAATTTGAAAAAATAAACTTAACTTTTGAAATCATAATTTAAAAAATATCTTCAAGTGAATTTTTAATAATCTTTTTAAAAGATAATTCTTTTAGTGAATAGTGAAAACACTAGTTGTTATTAAGACACTCCTTCTCACTCAAGGTATTTACAAGATAAATTTTATTTTTAAATGAATTTGAAAGTAAAATTAAATAATTTATATATATTTTTCAATACAATTTAGGTCATTTTAATCAATATAATATTCAATTCTGATATAAAAACATTTTAGACTTGTGAAAAGTTTCTCTTTGGAAACCCATTTTTTCATCATTTATGCGAATTTAATTTTATATTAAATTCCAAAAATTATGTGCATTTAATTTTTGAAAATGGATTAAATATTTTAATTATAATAATTTACATTACATAATAAGATCAACTTAATTTTTTGTCAAAATGAATAGTAAAAATATTAAAAATTATTTATTGCGGTTAAGGTTAAAATAGGTTTACCAAGGTCTAAACAAAAACATAATGGGTAAAATTACATAGAAAATTGTTAAAAAACTATTGTATAGAAATATTACTAAATTATCACCTATAATGTTTTATTATAACCCATATTCAAGCCTTATAACATATGAAAAACATGGGTATACTTTATTCTTTTTAAAAAATTTATGTGTGTCTTCTCCCCTACTTATAAAAGGAGACCACATATCCTACCATATTCACACTTACAAAAACATTTGCATAATAAAATATTGAGAAAATATATTCCTTAATTCCATACCTTAATCCTAAAATACATGTTCATTTAGTAAACCCTCTTAAAAAGGAATTAGGTATAAACCTAAAGAGGCTCTCTGAAGAAGAACTAAGTTTCTTAACCTTGTGTTTTGTTTTATTTATTCATCCAAATCATTAAAATATTATTAAATTATTATTATATAAAAAAAATTATATAAAATATACTTATATATTATTATGTTAATGGAATAACTTATATCCATATCTCCTTCCATAAAATGAGAAATAAAATCACCAATCATGTTTATGGCAGACTACTACATCACAAACTGATGTCATTTGTTCTCCATCACAACTTCTTACGACTGGATATAATGATGGTTTTAATATTTATATATTATATTTTTGATACTATTATTCCTATTTAAATATAATACCACAAATATCTTCTTACCTCTCAACCTTTTTGAAAATAATAATTTCTCACGTTTATACGACAGACTACTCCCTCGGGAACTAATATGACATGTTTTTAATTTATTATTTATTTGGATTATAATACAGAAAATTAAATGTATATATATGATATTTTTAATATAATTATACTTTTTAAAATATCATATTATATATATCTTCTTACATTACATTTTATGGGGGATACAATATCATCGCTCGTGTGTACGATGGACTTCTGCCTTGTGAATCAATGTTATTCGTTTTTCACTAACGCTTTTCATGGAAGGTAATAAGGATGAAGTTAATAAATTTATGAGATATATATGAAATAATAATAATTATTTAAATGTTAATCATTGTTTTAATTTATTTTTTTTCTATCTGTTAAAAAATGGAAACATCGTTCATGTGTACATACGACTTACTGCCTCCATGAACGATGTATTTAATTTTATAAATATTTATTTTATTGATTAATATAAAAACATATATAATGAATATATATTATATTTATATAATTCTTAACATTATGTACATCTTGGAATAATGATCAAATTAAAAGGATTGAAAATACCAAATAAAAAATTACATGAAAAATATAGAAGTTATTACCTAAAACGTGAATTTAGATATGAATTGTTAATAAAAATGTAATAAAAGGTCATAATTAAAACATATATTATATTATATATATAGTTATTTTTATTTAGTTTATTTATAGTAAACATATATTTATTATAGTGGATTTTTAAATGTGTATAAAGAAAGTAAAGACTTAAGGTAAGAGATTTCTAGTCTCTCTTTTATTTCTGGGAGAAATATTCCATATTCGCCACTAAATTATTTTTTGTGGTTTATATATTGCTCCGTTGACTTGTTATATCATGAATATAATTATTTTAAAGATTTTTAATGTTTTATTTAAATTTATTCATTAATGTGGCTTATAATATGAATGCTTCAAAAAGTTGTAAGATATTTTTGTCTCAATTTGTCTTCTTTGAGACAAACATTATGTCACTAAACTATATTTTTTTATGATGTTTATATACAGTACGTTTACATGAAATATCAGGAGTTTATTTATTCTAATTATATTCTAATTTTCACTTAATGTTATAATTTCTTGGGGATTATGATTCAGTTTTACCAAAGTGGTAAGGGTTTTATGTTATAGTCTCATTATTTATCAGTATTGTTTTTAATATACTTATAATGATAAAATATTATGATATATATCTCAATAAACTTTTGAACATTATTTTCCTATGGTTATTTCTATAAAATACAAGTTTTTATTTCACTTCACTCTCTTAAAGTATGAAATATATCAAAAGAACGTTTTTAAGAAAAATCATCTTTATTTCTCTCTTTGGTCAAAAATCATATTTCTTACAAAACCATGTTTTCTAAAAACATAATAAAAAATAATTTTAACATTATAAAAAGTATTTATTAAATAAATTCTATTTTTTGAAATAACTATTCATGTAATTTTCCTAATAAATCCCATTTGTATTTCACAAAAAATGTGAAAGGAATATTTGTTTTATCGTGTATGACATGAACAAAATTTTCTTCCATCGTGGAAATTAAATGTTTTCAAGAATAAATTATAAGTTTAAATGTTTATTTTCAACTAATACAATTTAAAAAATGTTTTATGTTTTAGTTTTTTTCAATTTGGAACTGATATTTTCATGAATAATTATTTCAAATGATCATTAATGCTTACTGATGAATGTTTTATGAAGCCCATTTATTTTCATGGGTTCTAATATGATGAATTTTTTATGATCTTGTGCTACACATATGTATGATTTTTATTCTATTATGGGTGGGACCTATTTCTACCTCAAATAAATTGGGTAAAGATTGATATATCATGAGATAAGTAGAGATATAATGGGGAGTTAAACTAGTTCAGTAAAGGATTTTTTCCTATATGAAATTTATGGGAGTGAAGCTTGACTACTATTATTGTTTGGGGAGTGAACCCATTCCACTATTATAGACTTGGAAATGATCCTTGAATATGATGAAAATGTTTTTATATTCTTATTTTTATGCTAAAATTCCATGTCTTATGTCAATGTTATGTTATCATGGATCATGCTTTTTGATTTAATTAGGATTCATGTATTATGAAATTCTAATATTTGTGCCAAGAATTGAGATTTTGATCAGTGATATGGAGGGTATGGTTTATATATATTAATAGCTCATTCTCATACCCTTATTCTCATGTTATGGTTATGTATTTACCTTTTTTTTCCTTAGTGACCATCTTAGCTAACACATTCTTGTGTTTCTTTTCCCAAGGTTTTGATGATAGGTATTAAATGTGATATGTTTAAGTAGGGTTCTAGTTATGAGAAACTAAGTGGGAGATGATGTATAACTCTTATGAATGAGTTGTTTATGTTTCTAAATTTCCAAAGGAGATATACCTTTAGGATTCTCAAGTGTATGTCTATGTAATGTAAGGGATATTCATCTAAAATGATTTAATATATATTTATGAAAAATCATAGGTCACTATAGTTGGAATAAAGGGATATATTTAGTTAACCTTTGTAAACTAGGATGAAAAAACCTTAGTGAGATCCATAGGATTATATATAAGGATAAATATAAGAATTATTACATGTATAGGAAAATATCATGTAATATTGGTGATGAATAGAGTGAGTGGTTTACTATAAATACATAATTTTCTCAATACTACAAGTGGACATGGTTCTGGAAGTGATGTAACTAGGGGTAATGACTTGGAAAAATTTTCATTGATATTAAATTTTGAGTTACCTATTATACCACAAAGGGACTTACTACGCACCTGGTTTATCACTCATAGGGGATATGCTTTTGAAATTTACAAAATCTTTACAAACCATCATGAGGTATTTAAATAATGACCATGAATGACTTAGGTTAAGCATTGGGTTCCATTTATTGTAAAGAAGGTGTCACTATTTTTACATCCTATAAGTGATTCTTCTTGATTATGTGGTTTCCCACTATGATAATTTTTACTCACACTATGATTTTGGTTTTAGTCAATGGTTATAACCCAAAGGAACTGTGTTAATATTTTATGTAAATGAAAATGTTATGATTTTACTCTTGATCAAATAAATTTTATGGGAGGTGTAATTAAAAATCTCACTGGTATTTTCACACAAATTTCTGAATCTATGAATCATTATTACCTTTAAAATGATAAAATGAGGTAACAAAATTTTATTGAGTCGTTGATGAGGCAATGTCCACCATCTTTTAGTAGTTCCACTGATAGTTGATAAGAAATAGACCAGTATAATTGAAAAGATATTTTTTGTTCTCCAGTGTTCATAACATGAATGATTAATTTTAGTTGTCTATCATTTTGAAGGATAAGCTGATCAATGGAGGAATCTCCTCAAGAATATGATACCACCAAATGAAATTGACTCCATGGAGTGGGATGAATTTAAGAGATTATTTTTTCAATAAGTAATTCCCTCATATTCAGTTTATGAAAATGGATAATGCATTCCTTTAATTAAATTATAAGGATGATGAATCTATTGGTACTTATAAGGAAAATAATACAAGACCAGTGAGGTACACTTATGCTATTATCACCCAACCTTAAAGTGGGGTTGAAAGATTCTTCAGGGGATTAAATCCATGTCTCTAAAGGGAGTTATCCATAAGGGACTTTATTAGATATTATGAAATCATTCAATGTTATATTAAAGCAGAAATAGAGATTATAGTTTTTAATAAATCATATGGTTTCGATAAGAAAATAAATATAGAGTCTAAGAAAACAATTAATAACTATGGAGAGAAGAATATGATATTTCTTTCATGATCAAAGGGAAGTAGAAAACATAGAGGAAATTTTATCAAGGGGGATAGTAAATGTTTTAAGTGTGGAAAGGATGCTCATAGATAAGTTGATGATGAAATGATGGGAACAAGTTAACTATCATTAAAAATAGAGAGAAAACTCCATATAATATACCACCCAAACTCTAGTGCTTCATGTACATGGAGTTGGGAATTTTTTGAATCAATTCCCCAATCTAAAGGACAATGAGGATGATATGACACAAAACCTTTTAAGATATGGTACAAATAGAAATATTATGCAATCATAATGGATAAGGTGAATCATGACAATTAGGGTAAACTTATCTTACATAACTTATTTGGGAATTTCATGTTTTTTGTGTGAATTATCCATATATAATTTTTTTTTTCATCCTTTAGTGAAATTTGAAGTGATTCTGAGCATTTATTATCTACCTATACATGTATTCTGGAACAATGAAATCACATTTTATATTATTTTAGTTCAAGGATTAACTCAATATTTTAATGTAAATGTTTTTATATAAGATAATATCTTATTTAAGGAATAAATGGTTGAAGCATTTATGTATTTTGATTCATTAATTATGCTATTGATGTATTTTTACAATGATATTTTGGTTATAAGAATCATGAATCATATATGCATTGTGTTAATTTTGGAAGAATATATGTCTCTATGTAATATTAACTTAATTTTCATGGAAACCATAATTGAATTATGATTTTAAGGTTGATATGAAGTTTAAAGTCTTATAAACCCCTTTGAGGTTTTATATGATGAGTTTTTATCAAAATTGAGGATATTTTGGGAGAAATTTATGGAAAAATAACCCTTTTGTTTTTTATATGTTTGAATGAAAAATTTATTTGTGGAAGTATGACTTCACATTTTGGAAATAAAATTAAAGGAACCGATAACCTTCAGGGTTTTATCTCATCTTTGATGTTGAGGTAAATATGAGTTATTACAACACGAGAATTATATTAATATAGTTTTGGAAAAATTATAAGCCACATGATGGGTGACAAAGTATCATATCCAGAAAGTCTATGGGGATTGAACACACAAGTGAATGATGAAAAGGGTATAAAAGATACCACATGCCTATGTGAAAGATTCATTCTCATGGGAGAACATGAAGGGACATATTTCTTAGTATGTATCTCAGTGTTTGGTATTTCAGCAACATAAGGGTGAGATACAAATTATTAAGGGGATGCTCCAACCATTATCTATACTAGAATGGAAGTGGGAAAAAATACAATGTATTTTGTCCTTGAACTCCCCAAAACATATAAAAAGCACAATTATATGTGGGTTTTAGACGATATACTTACAAAGTAATCACATTTCATCACTATCATTGAAGATTTATCTATGGATTAGATTTCCAAGATATAGATTAAAGAATTATTAAGGTTTAATGAAGTACAAAATTCCATTGTGTCTTATTAGGATCTGATTATTACCTTGAATTTACCGTGAAGACTTCAACAATATCTTGATATAGAGTTGAGTTTTATCAAAATGTACCATACTCATACAAACAGTCAGTCTAAGAGAAAAATTCAAACCCTAGTGGATATTTTGAGATCTTGTTCTATAGAATTCAAAGGTGGTTGTGATCAACACCTTCCTTTAGTTGAGTTTTTTATATAATAATAGCTTTCAATTGAGTATTAAGATGAATCCTTGTGAATCCCTCTATGAAAAGAAGTGTAGATCTCCAATGTGCTGGAATGATGTTAGATGAAGAAAACTATTGGGACTTGAGATAGTTGATTAAATAGAATAGAAAGTTAGATTTATTCAACAATATATAAGGGAAGTGAACATTCTTCAAATAAGTTATACTAATAATCATTGTCGTGATATATAATTTAAAGTTGGTGATAAGGTGTTTCTAAGAATCACTCAAAAAAAGAAGGAAATGAGGTTTAGAAATAAGGGAAAACTAATTCCATGGTATATCAGTTCCATTGAATTTATTGACTATATCGGGATGGTATCTTATTGGTTGACACTCCCATCAAACCTCTCCCAAGTCTATGATGTGTTCTATGTATCTCTACTAAGGAAGTGTACACCTGATCCATCACATGTAATGGACTCATTGGTTTTACCATTAGAGAAATATATTTCATATGATGAATAATTAAAGGATACTCTAGATCATATAGATAAATCTCTATGAAAAAAGACCACTCACCCGTTCAATGTTTTATGGCATAATTACTAGCTTGAGGAAGCTACATTGGAACCTGAGGATGTAAGAAGGAAGAAGTATACTTATCTTTTTTATATGAAAGTGAAGGTATTTTGTGGGTGAGATTTATTTTAAGGATTGGGGGGGTTCAAATATAAATCCCCAAAATTTAATTGAATTTTGTTCTATTAAATTTATTTTCTTTGATAGCTTGTGCTACACACAACACTGAGTTTTAATGAAGCATGATATATTGTTAAAATATTATTATTTAATATGATAGTTATCGCCTAGATATGGGAATGGAGGGTATGAATATGATTAAATAAATTATGAAAAATATATGGTTTATATATATATATAAGTAATTATTTGGTGACGATTGAATTAGAATTGAAAGTAATAACCGTTTGGAAACAAAGGAAATCTTTTTTTCGAGAAACTAAATCTCTACACACAAATGGATTTTACCCCAAAAAATTAAAAAATAATTTTTTGAATGATTTTAATTAAATTCATATATTATATATTACATAAAATGTTTAAAATTATTATTATGTGTTTTCTAAACATATGATATGAATAAGTCCAATTTTATGCTTAAAAATGTATTTTCCGAAAAAGCAGTTTTGTCTCATTTTGTTTACTAATTTTAAAATTAATTTTCGAAAATTATTGAAATTTTATTTGAAAAAATAACCTTAATTTTTTAAATCATAATATAAAAATTATATAATAGTTATTTTTTGATTTTTTTTAAAAGATATTTTTTTAGTGAATAGTGAAAACACTAGTTTTTATTAAAAAATTACTTTTCATTCAAAGAATTTATCACATAAATTTTGTTTTTATATGGTTTTAAAAGTAAAATTAGTTCAATTATATATTTATTAATCCAATTTATGTATTTTTAATAAATTTTATATTGAATTTTGACATAAATTGTTTTTATACTTTTGAAAAGTTTCTTCTTGGAAATCTGATTTTTAATTGCATATACTAATTTAATTTTAAATTAAATTCATCAAATTATATGAATGGAATTGGTAAAATTTGATTTCATATTTGGAAGAATAATAATTTATATTATATAATAATATAAAATTAATTATTTGTCAAAATTAATAGTAAAAAAAATAAAAATTAAATGGCGTAGTTAAGGTTAAAACATGTTTACTGAGGGTTAAAATAAAACTATAAGGGTTTGAATGACCTATAATAATGTTTAAATCACATTTTATGGGAATATTTATACCATAAAACCTATTATATCCAATAATTACACAATTTAGAGCCTTTTGGCATGTGAAAAACATTAGTACACTTTATTATTTTGAAACGTTCGTGTTTGTCCTCTCCCCAACTTATAAAAGGCCACCCCATATCCTACCCTATTCACAATTTAAAAATCTATTTGGTTCCAAGAATACCTACTAAAATATCTTACTTACTTCTCTAGTCACATATTATATTATTTATTTTTTATTAGTAACCCCTCCTAAAAAGTATTTATGCATAAATGTAAAGAGGCTCTTCAAGGAAGAGGTAAAATTATTAACCTTGGATTTTGTTATATTTATTCCCCAACCTCCTTCAAATATTGTTCAATTATTCTGATATAATAACACTAATATATCCAATATACGATTACATGTATATTTTAATTAAATAATATATAACCATCTCCTCTTCTATCAAATGGGAAACAAAACTATCGATCATGTGTATGAGGACTACTGCCCCCTGAACTGATGTTATTAATTTTCAATCACCACCTCTAATGGATGAGTATAATAATGGATTAAATATTTATATATTATATTTATGATAATATTATACCTCTATAATTATAATTCCACATATACCTTCTTACTTCCCAAACCTTGGGAAAATGTTGGCATCACTCGTGTGTACGACAGACTGTCGCCTCACAAACAAATGTGATACGTTTTTCATTAATGATTTAATTGGATTGTAATTAGTATATATTAAATGAATATATATGATATTTTTAAAATAATAATTATTATTTTGTATAATATAACATATACCATCAAAATTTTCATCCCGTGGGGGATATGATAACATCGTTCGTGTGTATGGCGGACTACCACCCCACGAAGCGATGTGATTCGTTTTTCAATAATACTTTTAATGGAAGTTAATTAAGATAAATTTAATAAATATATGTTATATATATTAAATAATAATTATTAATTAATATAGAATTATTTTTTTCCTTTATTTTTTTCCATTCATTAAAAATGGAAACAACGTTCATGCGTACGTACGACCTACCGTCTCTATGAACGGTGCATTTCATTTTATATATCTTACTTTTTGGGAAAATATAAATACATATATAATGAATATATATGATATTTATATCATGGTTAAAATTATATATATTATGGAACTATTATCAAAGTAAAAGGATCTAAAATACAAAATCA
The DNA here is from genome assembly GCA_963277665.1 of Viscum album. Lineage (NCBI taxonomy): Eukaryota > Viridiplantae > Streptophyta > Magnoliopsida > Santalales > Viscaceae > Viscum > Viscum album. The sequence goes on from OY728166.1 coordinate 793,580,666, forward strand.
AAACACACATGAAGAGAAAAAAAGTATTACCCAAAACATAGTTTTAACAATTTTTTTAATAAAAGGGTAATAAAAGGTAATAAATAAATCATATATGGCATGATAAATATAATTATTCTTATATAATATATTTATAATAATCCTATATTTATTATACATGAGGTTTAAATGTGTATTAAGGAAGTCGAGACTCAAGGTAATGGATTTCAAGTCTCTCTTTTATTTCTAGGAGACATATGACATACCCACCACTCATTTATATTGTGTAGTGTATATATTTTCCCTTTGATATGTTATATCATGAATTTATTTTTTTATTATATTTGATATTATATTTAATTTTCTTCTTTAATGGGGCTTAAAATTCAAAAGTTTCAAATTAGTAAGGGATTTTTGTCTCAATTTGTCTTCTTTAGGACATACATGATGTTATGCACCTAAATTGTTTTATAAGGTGTATATACTTCTCCTTTTACATGTAATATAATGTATTTACTTATTATAATGATATTTTAAGTTTCATTTAATATTATATTTTTAGGGGACTTATGATTCAATGTAACCAAATTGGTAGGGGTTTTATGTTATAACCACACCATTTATCAAGAGTGTTTATGATTATGCTTCCAGTGATCAACTATTATGATATATATATATATATATAATGGGGAAATAATTTATTCTATTACGCTTTGGTTATTTATATATAATACATGTTTTAATTTCATTTTACACTCTTAAAGGATTGAATATACCAAAATAATGTTTTTACAAAAAATCATCTTTATTTCTCTCTTCGGTTGAAAATCTATTTTCTTCCAAAACCAAGTTTTCAAAAAAATGTTTACAAAAATGGTTTTAAAATTATAATTTTTTTTTCTTAAATATATTTTACAAAATTTTTTGAAATGAATTTTCATGTTGTTTTCTAAACAAGTCCCACTTGGATTTTACCAAAAATGAGAAAGGAATCTTTAGTTTAACATGTGTATAATGACCATAATTTACCACCATCATAAATAATAAATGTTTTAAAGATTAATTATAAGATTCAAAAGTTATTTTCAAATAAAAATAATTTTTTTTTATAATTTTAATTTTTTTTTTCAAAGTGGAAATTATATTATACTCAAGAATTGTTTTAAATGATCTTTGTAGCTTTCTTTATAAATTTCTAACGTTATTTTCAATGTAAAGGATTTTTAAAATTGTTTATTTTTAAAAATATGTTTTGAAAGTGGAAATGATATTTTACATAAAAAATGTTCTAAGTGATGTTTCAAAATTTTTTCCATCTAAGATGGCATCCTTGGATATAACTTAATCTTTACTAGGGATATAGCCCGATGATGCCACCTTTATTATTTTTCTGGATGGTTTATATTTATGATGAGAAAATACTTATAAAACCTATTTAATTTAAATGGATTATGAAATGATGAAATGTTTTTTGAAGCACATTTATTTTCATGGGTTATAGTAAGATTAATGATTTATGAAGCCCATTTAATTTCATGGGTTCTGATATGATGAATGTTCTATAATATTGTGGAACAAATATATATGATTTTCATTACGTGACAGGTGTGACCTATATATAAATCTATTGAATTGAGAAATTATTGACATCTCATGATATAAATTGGACTATAATAGTGTGTGAAACTAGTTCAGTATGGTAACTTGTCTACTATTATAGTATTGAGAGTGAACCTTGACTATTATGATAGTTTGGGGAGTGAATCGATTGCAATATGATACCCTTGATAATGATCCTTGACTACTATGTAAATTATTTTCTATGCATATGTTTATGCCAAAATTCTATGTCTTATGTATATGTTATTCCCTCATGGACCATAAACTTTGATTTAATTATAATTCAAGTCTTATGGACTTCAAATATTTATTGCATGGCTCAAGATTTTGATCTTTTATGTGCAGGGTATGGTTTTAATATGTTATGATCATGTTCTCACACACTTATTCTCTTGTTATGTTTACATATTTTCCTTGTTTACCCTTAATGAGAAACTGAGATCACCCTTTATTATGTTTATTTTACCTTGGTTGTGATGATATTTATCAGGCATGATATGTCAAAGAAGGTTGATTGTTATTAGTAACTAAGTGTAAGACAATGTAGAACTCCTTTGAACCTGTTGTTTATGTTCCCAAATTTCCGAAGGAATTATACCCTTTCTATCCTTATTCATGTGTTTGTGAAATTTAATGAATATTTATATAAAAATATGTGATATCTATGTATGAAAATGTTGGATCTCTATAACTATTGTAACATGAACTTGAATTAAAAATAATTACAAATGAGAAGATATAAATAATAAAAGAATTGAATTTAAATATAATATAAATGTTTCCAATTACTCATTCAAGTATAAATCATAGAGAATATAGAATGATTAAATGAATCACTTGATTAAAGGTATTTAAAAAATAAAAAAATGACAATGGTTTGAAGAATATATTCAAAATAAAAGATTGGATGGAACATAAGAAAGCTAATAATAGTAAGAATATTGATTTTTCAGAACTAACATATAATGAGTGCCAGGAAAAGTGAAAATTTAAATTAGATTATCCAAAATTTAAGAACTTAATAAAATAAATGAATTATATAAATATGGAAAGGAAATAAATTATGGATTTCTTGAGTTGAACTAAAGAATCAGGATCGAGTAGTGATTCTGAAAGTGAATGGGCATCAACTAACCTAATTTTAGTGGCTAAAAACATAAATGATAAAATCTAACTTAAGAGGTTTTTTGGAAAGTGGTACATGGATAATATTTTCTCCATACATATAAATGGGGAGACTTCAAACTTTTCATCATGAAATCAATGTGATATAGGCTCTCTGACATTCAATGTTAACTCAAACAGAATTATGAGAGGATTCAGTGAAGTAGGTAAATTTAATATTGTTTAAATTTATAATATAAAATATGGTGAAGGTTTAGAAGAAAATTTAATAATTTCTTAATAAATTTGTGTTAATGAAATGAATTTCATGTTTGGAGATAATAATTTTTTAGACTATAAATACGAAACTCGCTTATTTTGTGTAAACAAAAAAAGACAATATATATTATATTTATTTTATTGAACTTACTAATCAGAATGTGAAGTGACTTAATGATATTGAAATATATGATATCATGTATTTTATAAGAGTATTGTATATAAAAACTTTCATCAATCACATAAACTATCAAATCGTGGACAGGTCCTACAATTACCTAAGATGAAAACAAGTATGTAACTTTTTTGCGAATCTTGTTTAAAAGGTAAAAAATATAAGGATGCATTCAGATTTATTAATGAATTCAATAATATAAAACCACTTTATCTTTTTAATATAGATATATTTGGTCTTATACAAACTGCTAGTTTATGAGTTAATAAGTATTCATTTATAACTATTGATGATTTTAGTTGGTTCACTTGGAATTATTTATTAACTCATAAAATTAAAAATCTAATTAAATTTAACACTATTTGTAAATTAGTTTAAAAATAAAAAAGGTTATTTAATTATATATATTAGAAGTGATATTTTAGGCGAGTTTTTAATCTATATTTTTAAAAATTTAGTGAATGATATTGATATTTACATTGTTTTTCCGCTCTTAGATCACCGTAAAACTTTATTTTATAAAAATGAAAAATAGAACTATCTTGGAAATTCATAGATAAATGATTAATGAATATAAAAGACCAAATTTTTTTAATGAATCAGTTGATATAAAAACATATATTTTAAATATAGTTTTATCATACTATTGGTAAATAAATCCTTTTATGAATTATATAATGGAAATAAACCAAAAATTGTCTTTTTTGGAGTCTTTAGATGTAAAGTTTTTATTTTAAATACTAATGAAAACTTAGATAAATTTGATTTCAAAATTGATGAAGGTATTTTTTTCTGATATTCAAATTATATCACATCAGATAGAGTATATAATATGATAACTTTAACAATCAAATAAACTATTTATGTTAAATTTGACGAATCTATTTGTTAAAAATTTAAATAAAGACTTAGATAAGGTTGATGAAGAATTTTAAGAGGTTAACTTCAGTAATGATTAACATAAAAATGATAATGTATTTGAAGATTGGGGTCATATTTATTCTCATTTTGATCCTAAAAATTAGGAAAATATTTACAATCATTATCTTGAGAAATTAATTAGAAATATTGAATCTAGTATTCAAATTTAAACAATAGGTTTTGAAATATTGTGAGAATTTTTCTTTTACTACTGGTTTTGTACCTAATAATATTAATTATGATTTATAATATACTAATTTAATTATTTTTGTCTATATAAACTTAATTATTTTTCAAGAAATACTATTTGGAATTAAGTTTAACTTCTTAAACATAAACAAGTTAGAGGAACTAAATAGATTTTAAGGAATAAAATGGATGGATATAGAAACAAATATAGGAAATAAGATAAACTAATTTCTCAAGTATTTTTCAATAATAAGGAATTTATATTGATGAATCTTTCACTCTAGTTTCCAGGGTTAAAGATATGTTTTTCTTAATTTTTATATTTATAAAGGTATTAATTTTTTCAAATTGTTTTTAAAAGTGAAAATTTAAATGGTTTTATTTTTGAGGATGTGTACATTAATCAACCACATTTATTTGAACATCAAAAAGTATTTAAATCTTATTTTAAATATATTAAAATATTTTTATGGTCTTAAACAAGATCTAATAGCTTGGTATGATGGACTATCATTTTATTTATTGAATAACAATTTTAATAAAAGACACTTTGATTCAAAATTTCTTATTGAGAAAGTTTCTAATGATATTTTAAATGTGATTTTTTTGATGATATCATATTTTGTTACTCAAGAGAACGGTTATGTAATTGATTTTCAAATTCAATAAAAATTTAATTTGAGATGATTTTAATGGGTGAATTAAAATTCTTTCTTAGATTGAATTTATTTCTAAGAAGTGATGGAATATTTTTGAATCTATCAAAATATGATATATATCTAGTTAAAATGGTTAATATTTATTCAAATAAAAATTTTAAAACATATATAAGTAATAATTCTAAATTAGGTTTAGATGAATTTTAAAACCTATAGATAAAAAACTATTTTGAGGTATGATAAGTTTTTTGTTATATGTAAATGTTTATATACCTGATATTATGTTTTTAGTTTTTTTAATTTTAATATTCCAATATAATCCTAAGGAAGTTCATTAGAATACAATTTAAATAATAATTAGATATGTTTAAGTAACTGTTAATATTTTTTTATTTTATTCCTATGAGAACTATTTTGATTTTATATATCATTTTGATTCTATTTTTTTTGGTTGTAGGCTTGATAGAAAATATAAATAAATTATTTTTCATTTACATGGTAAAATTTTATTTTCGTCGGTTTATAAAATAAATTATTAGTTTTTTAATCCAAAATTTAGGCTGAGTATATAACTATTTCTAATTTTTGTGCTCAAAGTATTTGGATAAAAAAACCTTTACCAATTTTAATGTTTATTTTGATAAGTTTCATATATATTTTAATTTTTTTTCTATTATAATATAACAAAACCATTGCAAAATAAAAGGATAAAACATATTGATATTATATTTAATTTTATAAGATACTTTGTTAATAAAGGATATATCCATAAAAAATTTATTTTAATTGATAAACTTTCTGACATATTTACCAAAACACTGGATATAATTAAGTATGAGAAAATAAATTTTGAACTTAGTTTAATAGAGATAAATCTTAAATATTTGGGATTTAGAATATTTATTATTGTTTTTTGTTAACATATCAACTATAAAAACTAGTTTGAATATATTTTTTAAGAATAAATTTGATGCATTGATTTTTTTTTCTTTTTTTTCTAAATCAGTATGTTGCTATTGTTATTATATTTATATTTATATAAATTCATTATTTTAAAGTTTACCTAGTTTATTATTTCTCACTATTTTAATGTTTTTAATTAATCTATATTTTGGAACAACTTAGGTAGTTTGAAGTTTTTTGGTATATTATCTATAATTTTTTATAAGTTTTTATCCATTTATTAATGGAGAGATTAAATGTTTTTAAGTATATGAAAGTTTTTTTGTATTACATTTTTATTATTCTGATGAAATTTAGAATGTTTGTTTTTTTAAATTGTTTCATAATATTAACTGTTTACTTATTTTAGTCGAAGTAAGATATTAAAAGAAGGACGTTCTAATTAATTATAATTCTTTTGTCATTTTTTTATAAATTTCAAAATGGGGATTTTTTTTATTTCTATAAAATATATTTCAATTTTATAACTTCAAAAAATGGGTATATTGTTAGTTCTATGACTAAGTATTATTAATGTATAAATATTTAGTGTCAAATTGTTATGTTTATTTATTATTTTGAATTTTTAAAATACCTCTCATTGCTTATAAATACCTCACATTACACTATTTCTTAACACATCAAATTAATAGTTTGATTATATTATATAATGGATAATTAAAATTTCTCATAGATTTTTCAACTTTATGTTTATTGTTGAAAACTGATTATTTTTTAATATAGGATAAAATCATATGAAATATGATTTTAAAGCCATATGAAATGTGTTTTCAAATTCCTACCAAATGTGTTTTCAAAGCCATATATTTTTTTAAGAATTCAAATTCTCTCTGCAAAGTCTTGTAAAATTTTAAAAGTCTTAATAATGAAGTTTCTAAAGTCACACAAACTATTTTTTAAAATCTATACAAAATAATATTTATTATTATTAAAAGAAATTTTTAAAATTCATATGATCTATTTTTTCTATCATTTTGAAGTTCTATTTTTTTTGGAAAGTATGAATTCTTGCTTCAGAAAAATATAGAATCATGTTTATAAATAATTAATTCTTGATGACACATGATAAAAACATGTATACATAGATATATTTCATGTTTATTTAGATGTAAAAATGACATTTACACTGGATTAAAGCTTAAAAATAATTAAATTTGGGATTAGGGACAAATGACCCTTATAAATATTTATTTTTTAAAGATGTCTCATGTTTATAGATTTTTCATTCATATAGATTTTCATGATTATAGAAATTTTTATACTCATAGATTATGATGATTATGCAAAAAAACTATTTTTTTTATGAAAATAGTCTAATGACCCTTAACATAGATAATTTTATCATTTTAATGAAATTTCATTACTTTTTTTCTTATAGTTTAAATATTTTTAATTACTATAATTTTATATAATTTCTTAGAACAATTTTATTAATTTTAATTATATATATATATGATAACTATGATATTCAATTTTTTTTAAATTTTATAATAAAGTAATAACATGGGAATTTTTTTTCAAACTTTTCATTATATTTCTATATATAGGTAATGGTATTTTCTTATTTATATTACTTTATAACTATGGGAAGTTGTGATTGGTTTTCAAGAAACTCCTATTTCATCATGAAGATGATGGATTATATGAAAAGGTATTTACACATTAAAGAGTTTGTTTATAAATTTTAATAAAGGGAAATCACTAAGGTAATGAGTAAACAAATAGAATTGAAAATAACTAAGAATTTTTACTATGATTAGTGAATAAATGTGTGATCATGAAGGAGTTTCATCATTTTTTATTCTAATAAAGTGATTAGAGAAACACCAATATGAATTATCCTTGAAGTCATATTCTTTTTTATCATTACCACAATCGTATCCTTTAATTTGTGTTTGATCATAAAATATTGGTTTATGATTGTAAAAAAAATAGTGAATCTCTTGGATATAATTCTTAAATAAAAGGTATATCTTACTAGGTTGTGAATCCTTAATAAAATTCTAGTTTTCTAGGTTATGTCATGGTATTTAGAAAGGTAGAAAATGGTTTGGGTTGTACCTCCAAGTGATTAAAAGGAAAGTCTTATAAAATGATTTCACACATTTCAAAAGTGAGTTTTTTTCTTAGTGGATACTATTCCTCTCAAGGATAATAAATGAGTAAATAGTGGATGTTGGAATATTTAATTTGAAATCCTAAAAATATATTCTGTCCATATATATTGTTTTCTTCTACATTATTTTCATGAACAAAACACTACACCTTCACTTTTCTTGATATACATGCATATTGTTACACCTGTATATTAAAATTACACTGATTTAATTATATTTTTTAATGCTTGAAATGGTCTATTTACCTACTCTTGAACATATCAACATCATTTATTGGAAAAAAATATTAATGGAATTAGATTAAATTACATAATGTCAAAGATCAACATATAGTTATTGAGTTAATGAATCACACTATCCTTGGTTTTAATAATTCCCAATACACTTTATTAAGATTTTAATCTTAATTTATGTTTATTATTTTAGTTTATATGGGAATACATTTTTTTAAACCTTTAATGTGTTAAAAAATTATCCATTTTGAAGCAACAATGAACTTAATCCTAAGGACTTAGGTGCATTGTTATGGAGCACTATGGTAAAAACATTTGATAAAGTAGTTTGAAAGTTTATCCTTTGAGAAATCGAATAGTGTTTCTAATGAAATTAAAGCCTAAAAAATGAACTCAGAATCAAATCATTGTTGTTTCTTATAATGGAAGTTTATCAATAGAACTTGAGGATTAAAGGATCACAATCACTTTACACAAATAATTTACTCTAGTGGGTGGAATTTATTCTGATTGTTTTGAAGTCTCAAACATTTTGTTTCTTAGAGATATTATGATTGCATTTTGTTTATTGGGATTTACTTGGATCATCCATGTGCTAGGATTTCATTGTAATTCTTTAAGTATTTCTTGTACTAATTTCTATTTTCTGGTCCTTTGTGATTAATGGATTTTGGAGATATAAAGGAAATTGGAATATTTGATCCTTTGTGATCATGAGAATTCATGGTTTGGAAGTAAGAGTTTTTTGGTTAGGTTGTTCAAGGAAATTTAGGGTTAAGAATATATAGTGTCCATGGATAGGATGATAATATCATTTCATGGGTATATCGGTTTATGATCTTCCAGGTGTCAAAGTGGGATAATTTGGTTCAGGTTATGAATTACCTGTTAGTTTGGTATATAAGTGATGGGTTCCTTTGTTTGAATTTTTTTTATTAATTTAAATACTCTAGGTGTATTTTATTTGTTATTAAGTACTATTTAAATCATTTAAATTCTCTATTATTTTACATGAAATTGTAATTTTATTTCCATGGAGTTTTTAAAAATTGTAACAGTGATTTAATATTTTATTGACTCAATTTACACTTCATTAAGTATTTATACTATAAGATTTAATATAATTTACTTTTATTTAATTGGAATATATTATCATCCAATCAACATACACTTAAGTGGGATGAAATTCTGTAGTTGTTTTACTAAATTTCCTCCCCTCTTGTAGGGTACCGTAACAACTTTTGTGGGACCAACATTTGGTATCCGATATTGTCGCTTCAATTGAGAATATATCTGATCTTTTCCCATTTTTTATTAAAAAATATAGAAATATATTTAAACAAAATTATGGAAGATTAAATATATCATTTTTTATATGGAAGGACATCATATATTATCTTTTAGAAATTTTAATTCTAGATGACCAATAATCTTTGACGAACTAGACTATGAATATCGACATGATAAAATGAAGACTTTAATTATCAACATGGGATTTGATCATTTTGTTTATATGAACAATAATTAAAGAATATTGTAGAAATATTTATTTAATTTTACACATTATGAAATGCTAGAGTAGTATACATATTATATAGTTTGGAATTTGTTTTTGTTTTCAATGACTCAGAACATCTACAATAAAATATCATATTGTGATATTTCTAATGGAATATGGTAAAAGATATAAAAAAATTTGTTTAGAACTTCCAATTTTCTTCAAACTCAAAGGGATATTCTCCATGTTGACAATTAGGATTTTTATTTCATACATGGATAATCTGTATCACAAATTCATCAATGATTTATGACCATTGTAAATAGAAATCAATCATTAGGAGAGAAGGAAATAACTGAGGAAAATATTTTAGAGAAGTTTATTGATATTTTACCCAAGTAATGAAAATATAAAAAAATAGCTATATATGACACCAAAAATCTAACTAAGATAAGTCTAGATAATCTCATTTTTACTTTAATTAAATATACAAATTAGTTGAAAAAAGATACTAAGAATGAAAATAGGAAGAATGGTGTTGTTGTTTCCTCTACCTATGGTGTTACAAATTTTAGCTATCAAACCTATGAGCCTGATTCTATAAAGAAGAAATCTAAACATCAATTAGATGATAGTAATTCTAAGGAGTGTAAAGGATAACTGACTAAACATAAGATGATAATGAATAAGATTATCAAAAAGAAAAATTTATAGTATTCTCATTTGAAGAATATAATAGAAAAGTATAAAAAGAAAGTTTCTTCAAATACTATTTTATATGATTGAAAGAAACATTGAAATATTACACTAGATTTTATTTGGTTAAGAAAAATGAATAAGGATGGAAAATATTTTATTTTTAAAGAAAGAAATGATTTCTATTCTACGAATGATATATGGATTTTCATGGATTGTTCATCACCTAAAAACAATAGTTGTTTGAAGGATGAAAGCAAGTTGGAAATTATATTCTCTTATAAAATTCTTCAAAAAGATATATGCTCTATGGATAAAGTAATTTCTGAAACACTTACTCAATTATAGATAAATAAAAAAGTATCATATTCCCTAGATGATGAAAAATTAAACTACATCAGAAGATGAAATTTTTTCTTCATTATAAAATGGAAATGATATTACTTGCAATGAATAAATTACTATGAATATGTCATATTTTAAAAACAAGAATTAAATATTAAATAAATACCTAAGTTATGTCAAGGAAGATATTTTTTTAATTATAATATTGAATTTTAGGGACTTGTTTTGATGTTTCAAAATTTTCTTATGAGATTAATGATAAAGATTCTAAAATATCCGAAATAAAGAAAGAGAAGAGAAAACTCTTTAATGAGTTGGGGGAATATAAAATAGAAATATATAAGTAAAATACTAAACTAAAAACTAATATATCCTTATTAATTTCATCAAGTTATATGAATGAAAATGTTGTGATTAAGTTTGAAATTGAAAGTTTGAAAAATAATTTGATTGATTTTACTACTCGGATAAATTTGTTTGAAAAATTGTATAAAAAATTGAAACATAATAGAATAATGTTTTGTATTTGTTATGAAATCACTGAAAAATGTTATCAAAATAATTTTTTTGTACAAAATTATACAACCTTGTGTTCTAAATGTTAGAGAGGAGGGAACTGGGGAAACATTTTATTTGAATAAAGTTCAATCTCTTGGTCACCATAAGGCTAATCTTACTAAATATATTACAGCTATAGAACATAGAAATTTTTTTCATATGTGGGTTTCTAAAAGTTTTTTACTGATGTTAATAGACCCAAGAATTTATAGATATCAAACTCTTATCCTTGCTTTTTTGAAAAAGATATGCTGAGTACCTGCAACTGGAACATTTGGTACTTGTAAAATCAGTTGTATTCGACTTATGACTAGAGACAAATTTAGTTTTGGAATATTATAAGTGGTAAAGGTAGGAAGAGTTACCATTAGAGATAATGAGAAAGGTAAAATATATTTAATATTTAATATTTTTTCTTAATAAGTGTTTAATTTTAATGTTATTTGTGTTCAATATCTTAAGAACAAACTCATTAGCATTAGTCAACTATATAATGAAGGCAACTCAGTGAAATTTAGGATTGAAAATGTACTATTAAAATTTCAGATATAGTGTATGATTTATCTATAGAATGACTTGATAATGGATAGACACTAAATAGAGAATACCATTATAATTTAAATTTTCCTTATATTAGTTCAACATAAGATTCTCCTTGGTGTTGGAATAAAAGATTAGGATATTGTAATGTCAACACATTAGCTATGCTATATAGGAAAGTATTAGTTAAGGATCTACTAGAAAAAAAATTTAATACCTCTAAGGTATGTGATTCTTTCCATTATTTTAATATGTTGGTTTCGAGCATAGGAGATGTGTGCATTGGTGGGCGATATCTTAAAATTTATTTTAATATTAGAGTTTCCCAAAACCATTAGTTAGGATCTTGAACATCAAATTTATAATTAATTAATTTAGATTGGAAGAAAGAAAATACCTGGGCATAGGATATATTTTCATTAATGAATGTTGATCATTTAAAAATACCCTTTTTTATTTCCTTTATTTCACTTGTGAGTTTCTGGGGATATAATTAATCTAGAAGTGATCTTCACATGATCTTTTAATTTCTGAACAATTCCAAATCATCTTTGTGTGATAGTGTAGGGTATCGAATGTCTTTCATTGTTTGTTCCTGATAACTCATTATTTTGTCTTGAAGAAATATCTCTAGAATTTCTCATTCTTGAGTAGGAGAGATATGGAGGAGTTAAAATAGAATTCATTATGTCAAACAATTCTCTATTTTTTGATTTCACTGATTGATCTAATTCATAAAATACATAACCCTCTATTTATAGAACTTGGGTTTAGGTTAAAATAATTATTTAATGGCATGCTGGCCATCAAATAATATAATGTCTTTAATAAAACCCCATGACACATAATAAAATAATTATAATATTATTTTTTGGTGTACACCAACTAGTATAATAATAACTATTATTTAATTGATTATTTAATTAGTATTTTTCACCAGACTTGATATTGGTTTTTCTGAACTCCTATAGCATTTTTTGAACACCTGAATAAAATATTTTATTCTCCTAAATAAATATTTAATTCAAAAACCTGAAAATAAAAAATTTATTAAATATCCAGTAAAATAAATAAATATATTTTATTCATAATCAGATGAATAAATATTTATTTTAGTTATGCGATCAATAAAACTTGAATAAATTTATTTATCTATATTTATAATAATATTTAATATATTAATTAAATTCCAATATAATTTAATCAATATCAACAGAAACACATAGTGTATAACCCTATAGGATTCTTTCTCATCTTTATTATGCGGTCTTGCTAAATTACAAGATTACTTTATGGAAATGGGTCAATTATTTTTTTCATAGTGTTATATTTATTATAAATGATATTTCAATATGTGTGTGGTGAGTTTAGATGAATTGGTTATGACTAGGTAATTTTTATAGATTCATCTAATGGAATTAGGTGTCATGCGTGTACAATTCTCATTGTACAATAATATAACAATTGTAGAAATGATATTAATTATAATTTTTATTTGATAATAATTTCACACAGTAATGCAACAAGTGTAGAAGATTTAAATTCCCTAAAATGCCTTTTATTACATGAGGAATTAAATATAAATTAATGAATTAAATGAAAAAATATTATATATTTTTTTCATGATGAATATGAGAATAAGAGAAGAGGGTTTGAGAATTGGAATTGAATTAAATTAATTAATTGGGAATTTTTTTCAAGTAATATAAAGGGTCCTTACTTAAAGAATAGGCCAATCAAAAATGGAAATCCTCAGAAAGGCTAGACAAAGTCACATGTGGGGCCCAAAGGGGTCACTACCCCCTTAGGAGCCCGCCCAAGGCTTGCTCGAGGGTGGAATGAGGTTGGAATAAAAGCGTGCCCACATGAGGCCCATGTATAAGGCCTACAATGTATTAGAGTAGTGGCAGTGCCACCCTGAGTGGTAGCACAACAATAGGGGGTTTTGGATTTCTGGCCGCTACATGGAAATTATTGATTGTTATACAACATTGTTGACATATGCCAAAACCTATTTGGTATAAGCGCCAGTAAGATACAGTTCCTCTGTCACTTAAATGATTGATAAAACAGGGGCCACACAATGCAGTTGACCTCAGTCATCTTATCTATATTGGTGATAATATTTAACCTACGACTTGCTTGAGAATTCTATTCACACCAGATCATAACTGAGCCATCAATCGATCAATTTAGACCATTTTTTAATATGGATCCATCATAATGAGCAACCTAGGATCAAACTGATATCATACATGTAACTATTCTTTTCAACATGCGATAACTAGAAGAATTAACTACAGATGAAATTAGAATAATAGTTATTAGAGGCCATTCATATAGGATGAGGTATATCTTTATAAATTTTTAACATGGGATCCTCAATGCGTGCATGTGAGTATACCACTGCAAAGTTTGATATCGCAAAAATCATGTAGATAAAACACCATGTTTTTTGTGTAAGTTTGAGATACCCTTAATGAATCAATTATTCCATTAATGAAATATTTCTTAGATATTTAAAGAAGTCTTGGATGTGGATTAAAAATAAGATCTTGGCAGTGTGAGGCATTGTGATACCCATCTATAAATAAAGACCAATTGAGGTCGAAAAGGGTTGCTACAAATATTCAGAAGCTCTCATTTTCTCTATAAAAACATAGCATACATGAACCCCATTGGTTCATAAAGGGTATAAGAGATGCATAAAAATTCATTTGTTAAAATGATAAGAACCTCATAATACTTCTACAAGTGTTTGACACTCTCAAAGAAGATTCATGAAGAATAGGGTTTTGAGAAGTCATTTGAGGAAGCACTATAACCTCCACACATATTCTCCCTTATTTGAACAAAGCACTAAGAACCCGAGGGGTAGTTATCATGTTCATATAAAATTCTCATTTTTTAAGAATAATTGAGTTCCATGAATAGTTCTTGGTTCACATGATTTTTTTTGAGGAGTCCTGAGACAATTTTATCTATACTCTTCCATGTGATGAAAAAGAAAAGTAAATCACACAGAATAATATTGGAATCTGCAATATTTTCACAAAGGATTTTAGAAATTTTTTAAAACATCATTTCATGAAATAATGAAAAAGTGAACAAAGGTAGTGTGTCTTATATAAAAGAGGCTTGAGTAGAAAGAGAACTACACACCCATTCAGGTCTATTTATAAAGAAGTGGACTATAGTGCTTGATTCCTTACATACAAATGTGTTGAGGGTGGATAATGTGTGTGTTCATACAAGACGTGTGTGAATAAACACAAGGGATAATATATATACACCCCTTGAACAAAGTTATTCCATGGTATATGATACACACGCATGAGACCTAATTGAATTCTGTGAATCTTGATAGAAGAAAGTGAATGTGGTGCATACATGCTTACATGCATAGTGAAAAAATTGAGAAGAATAGGAAACATGAATGAAGAATACATGAATTTTATTTGATCTTGTTCAAGTATTATTTTGTGAAAAAATTGGACACATCATTATGATCTTGGGACATCATTCATAAGGAAGAATATCATGAGTATAGTTGCACTGATGCAACCGAAAACATATAGGTGATCGTAATTGATGGAGAAAGATCAGCAGAATGTAAAGGTACTTGAATAGGTACATAAGAGAGTTTAATTCAATTATCATATGAAAAAAGATCAATATATCATCTTGAAGTGAATAAATATTTAATAAAGTTGGAAGTCTTCGGTTTGAGCCAGAACAAAAGTCTCATGTGTGATTTAGGAGTAGAGGTCTATAGTGCGGATTCTGAAGTAGTCCAATGTGGATTCTGGTAAAACTATGGGATGTAGTATAAATACCCTCCTATGTGGATTCAGAAGAGATACAATGTGATTATTTATTGACCACTGCAATTGATAATAAATATTATACTGGAAAATCTATGTTGGGGGAATTACCAACATGAAAAAGAGTAATTCATTGTATTGAACCTTGTTAATCCTTGTATTTTGTAACTTTTTATTTACTACATTATTTGAGGCAAGGCTGAGATAGACATGAATAGTTTTTCAAGGATTTAATAATCCATAGATTTTTAATTGAAATAAAATGATTTTTAAAAATAAATAGAAACCAATAATTCACCCCTACCCTCTTAGTGGTCAATCCGGTCGGGGGCACTTAAAGTGGTATCAGAGCTAAGGTCACCTCTAAAAGATCCAATATAATTTTTAGGATTGAGAACATGAATTCTATAAATAGTCGGGTAATTTCAGTTTTCAATGGTGAGAACTATCAGGGCAGAAAAATTAGGAAGATACCGTATCTCCTATCACTTAGGGTTGAAGTGAAAGATGTTTTTATAGTGGAAATCAGTTGTATTATAAACTAGGGTAACCGAGGAAATGGTCCCACTTTCTATGTCTTCTATGGAATGATGGCCATAAACTACGGCTCCTTCCCTCCCCTTGTTGAGAGGGGGAGGGGTCGCTTGGGATTGGGTCCCCCTTTATTTCTCTTTTCTTACAGATCCAACAATGCTTTCACCCTTACCTACCATCGAGCTCACCCCAAAGTCCCCTAGTTTGCCTAGGGTTTACTCAAGCTATTACTAACTAGTTGGGAGTTCACTAATTAATCGAACCTACATAGGTACTCTATGGTGGATCTCTTTGTTCGGAATTGATCATCCGTCAATGCCTTCGACCGATGCATCTCTGATTCATGGGGTCTGAAACATCACACGATTGTTAGGCTACTGGACCCCTAAAACCTTCTCATCTTCTTCGAGTTTGAGGATGAACTCATCACTACCTAGACTGAGAAAAAATGTTTCTATTATAATGAACCATTCTTCCTCTTCTGATGGCATTTTGACTTTCATTTGATGCGTGATCCTTCGACTAGACCAATATGTGTAATTTTCCCCAGCCTCCCGCTTCCATTTCAAAACCCCTTAGTGATCTCGATGCTTGGAAACGTGGTCATTAGGTTCTTAGGTTTTGAAAACCAATCACAATCCATTTTCCACCCCATTTATCCATTCATCTGTGTGTAAATTGATATTTCCAAACCACCGTTTGAATTTGTTCAGATTGAAAATTAAAATGAATATTGGATAAAACACAGGGTTTGTTTTGATTTTTGGATTTATTTCTGCTTGTCATGTGGTCATTTGGGTCATCTCCAACAAGATTACAGGAGTGCTGTAGTCGGACAAGGATTAGTTCCCACATCCCCAGTTCGTGAAGTTGAGGGAGCAGATATTGAAACTGTGAAATCATATGCGGCTGTGATGTCTCTACCATTTCATAACATATCAGGTTCAACTAATATTGATGGAATTAATATCATTTCGTACCAATATTGTGTGAAGGGTTCCTTAGGTATTTTAGGTGTTCATGGATTCGAAATCCAGGGTATTGGATATTCAAGGTCCAAGGCACTGAATTTAGGGACTACTTCAGGTTTCCAGATCCCCAGTTTAATCCCTCTGAGACAGAAACATGGATCTCCCAGGTCTAAGAAACTGACTTTTCTTCCAACTCCTATTGATATCCAACTGATCCTCCTTTATAACATGTTTTCCAGTATAATAAATGGATTGGATGGGGCAGAGGGTCAAGGGATATGAACAATAGTGAGTCATATGAAGGATAATGAGAAGGATCCATCCCCTGTTAAACAATCTTCAGAAAAGGAGGCATTGTTAGCTGATTCCTCACAGTCTCCCTCAGAGAATGAAGAGGATGATAAAATAAAGTGTTTCTCACATAATTTAATGTCTAAAGGAAAGATAAATATTGTCTATGTTGGAGACTATCTGATGAATGCTGTGAGAAAGAGTAAGACTCAGAAAGATTATTCGTACCTTCTAAAACTGAGGACTACCCATTCAGTTGGCATGGGTATTAAATTTAGAGAGCCTTTTCAGCCTACTCAAGATGGATATGAGCGGGAGGTTACTTATGACCAGGACGTGGAGTCTAAAGGTGAGAGTCTTGAGGATCCTAATGGTTCAGTTGATTCGGTGGCATCTGATGGTGTCTAGAAGGAGGTAAGGAAGGAGAATGCTGACCTGAAGCTTCTCCTACACTCTGAGGAAAAGATAGCGAATGGAAATTTTGAAATCAATACTGGAAAATATAAAGAAGATATAATATATGAGAGATCAATTCAACTTGATATTAACAAAAAGAAAGTTTATTTGATTGACAAGAAAGACTGTATTTTGGTTTATGGAATCAACGAGGGGAAAATAAATGTGGAAGAATACATTCATATGTGGGAAACTTTTACCTACCACTTTTAGGATCTCATCAAAAATGATCCATATACAAAGGTAACATCTATCTCATAGAGATTACATAGGGTGATTAATTCAAATGTTTTAATGTTTTTATAGAATAATTCAATAATTTCTTATGAGGTTTGAATTGGGTATGACATGTAATATTTTTGGGTTTCTCACTTTCCCTTAAAAGTGATTTCATAAATAATAATTTTAAATTGAGAATTTTTATATTGGGATATAGACTCAATTATAATAATTATATTATAACATTTGTAGATAAGAGGAACTTGGAGATGAATGGAAAGGATCAAAAAGAAATCTTGATAGATTTATCATAAGAGGTATGCACTAATGTTTTGGTTCTCCAAACATCTAAGTAAATATGAGATAAACTATGAAACAATTATAAATAAAATATTAAAATCATATAAGCTAAGGTAAAAGCTTAGAGAATCATATTTAAAGATATTAAAATGGGAAATAAATAAAGTGATGATGAATACTTTTCAAGAGTAAATGATATAGTCTATAGAATAATATGTTTTGGTGAGAAGTTGGATGATTCAACCACAGGGAAAACGTTGATGAGAAACTTTCCAAATTTGTTTGATTCAAAAGTTTCTATAGTGGAAGAAAGAAATTTCAATCATTGGATTAACTTTATAATATTTTCATGACATATGATATGAAAAAAATGGATTTTTAGAAGAAATAAAATGATGATATGTCCTTTAAATGTCTAATAAAATGTAAAACTATAATTGATGAAGAACTAGAATCAAGTGATTATAAGGATGAAGAAGATGGAGAGGACTGTAATCAAATAAGGGCCTTGATTACAAGGATGTATAATTAAGATATAAGAGGTAAAGGAAAGAATCCATTGAAATTATTCAACTTTCATGGGTTCGGAAGATTTCCATATGGCTTTACAAAGAAGAAATCCAATATATTATAATCTGATGATGAAGAATAATACTTTCAGAAGAAGTATAATAAATATAAAAAGGGTGATTATGAGAAGAAAAACAAGATGAAATCAAAAAAATATAATAAATATGATTTTTCTGGTAATTGATCAATCTTTATCATCAATTAGTGAAAAAGAATATTAATGACCTTCTAGAAACCAGGCATGCCTAATGGGAAAATCCACGACTTCTAAATACATAATTGAATGTGAATAAGGTAAAAAAAGAACTAAGCCTGAATAATACTTGAAGGATAATATTTAAGATACAATTGAGAATAACATGAAGCTCAATAAGGAGAAAAGAAAATTGATATAGTAGAATAAAGAATGTGTTGATAAGGAAGATTCACATCTCAATGAGATAAGGGTTTATCTGAAGAAAGTTGTAGAGCTAGAAATGAAACTAAAAGATACTAACTAAAATTCACCTCAAATAGAGAAATTCAACAATAATGAATAAAAAATAATTAAATAGAACAACCAAAATAGGTTGAAGTTAGATAAACTTGAAATTATGGTGAATGATATTAAATAAAGACTTGATGCGAAAGAGGTATAGTTATGTAAGATGTAGTCTATGTGACCTTTAGTTCAAAGTGAGTTAAAGAAGATTAATAAAGATTAAAAAAAATATTGAGAATAAGTGTGAATATTATAAAGTTGTTGAGAATATGAGTCTATAGAAAACGGTTGTTTCTATACCTAATGAATTATAATGTATATTTGTTACTTCTGAAAATATATGACCGAGATATAAGATTGAATCTGGATGGACCAAAAGAACAAATTAGAAATCATCTTCCACAAAAAAAGAGTTGACTAATTAATCCAGACTGTTTCCTCCAAAGATGAAACATCTATGATATATTAAAAGGAAAAAAATAATCTTCAGTGTATAACTATTATAAGTCATAAGGTCAAGGTTCAAAGGCTATTGATGGTGTTGTGGAGTGTTTGGTAATAAAGATTATTCATGCTGGTATAATATGTCACTACCAGGAATGAGGCATGAATAAAGGGGGAGAGATACTGAAAAATGAGATAATATTATCAGAAAGGGAATCCTGTGACCAAGAAATCATCAAAATTTTCAATAGAGAAAAAATTTTAATGCTTGAGGAAAGTCTGTGAAAGATGTGGTCAAGAACGACCCAAAACTAATAAATTATCGACAAGACTTCCAGGAGATATTCCCTATGATCAGTAAGGAAAAAATGTTCAATAGGAAAACTATGGAAATTATTATGGAGATTACAAGAAGATATAAAAATTCAAGAAAGAATTCCTAGTTCTTTTTTAGAGCAATTAAAATTGGATAATAAGTTGGAGGAAGCTGAAAAACTTGATAAAGTTAAAGGAAATCAGGTTACTGTTGAATATGAGGTTGAAAAGGTTATTATAGACCAATTCCAAGAATTGATGATTAAGAAGTTATGGAACATAAATGAAAATTAATATGATACTAAAAAGGAAATTACATGAACATCATAAGTGTCAACTAATAAAGAATGATAAATCACATATTCTTAGCAATCTGAGAAAAAGTCTAGATTAAGAGGAATCTCTTAGTTTGATTGTTATTTCTGAGAAACCAAGAGGACCCTACTTATTCCCTATTATTTTATTTATTTTGAGATAAATTTTTTTGAATTTAAGAAGATGTTTGAGGCTATCACTTCTAGATAGCATGATGAGATTGTACATCAAGGATTCTACTAACTTCTATGAAATGGAAGAAAAGTGGGCATCACTTAAGGGGGAGAAACCATGAGAATGAAATGATAAACCTTGGGAGAAATTCAACATTAATGGTCAAGTTATTATAATAACACTTCCATCCATCATTATTAATTTTTTTTATCATATCAATTAAGTGAGATTTCTTGGATAATAAAAAATTGAGATAAAGGGGGAGATTTATCTTCTCAATGGAACTTTATAATGTGTTTGTTGATGTATGTGTAGGATTTAGCGTTTTATTGATAAATTTTATTATTTATAAACCCTTGGAAGAGAATTGATACATTATCAGCATGATTTCACATGAATTTTTGTTTATGGATTGAATTATAAACCTTGTTCATATATATGATACTTAATTTTCACATAGGAGAATAATACTATGGACATTCAACAAGTGTTTCACACTCTTGATGGTTCTTTGAGAAGAACAAAGTTCTACAAAGCCATTAGAGGAAGTGTGATAACCTTAAATCATATTCCTTCTAGTTTGTGAGAAGCACTAAGAATCCACAGGGTAGTGTAAATGCTCACATCACAGTTGCTCTTGTTCTTAAAGAATTGAGATCAATGAATTGTTCTTGGATTACATGATTCATTTTAGGATATATGAGATATTTTTTATCTATACTATTTCATCTGAAGATGAATAGAACTAAATCACATAGAATAATAGTGGAATCTTCACTATTTGTGGAAAGGGTTTGATAAAATTTTGAATACATTGTTTTATGTAAGAAATAAAAATTAAAAATAGGCAGTGTGTCTTGAATGAAGGAGGATTGGGGAGAATTAACAATACACGACCATTCAGTTCTATGCATAAAGAAGTGTGCTATAGTGAATTATTACATTCATGAACATGCATTGAAGGTCGATAGAGTGTGTGCATACAAGTTGTGTGTGAAGAAAAAAAGGGAAAGTATATACAAACCCCTTGAACAAAGTAATTGAATGGTACATTCCACACATGCATAGAATAAAGTCACGTTTGTAAATATTGAAAGAAAAAAGTTAATGTGGTTCATGCATGCTTACATACACACATGAAAAAACTGAGATGCACATTCAACATGTATTATAGATACTAGAATTTTAATTGAACTTGTGCAAGTATTATTGTGTGCACAACTTTCACACACCATAGTGTGGACGAGACTTCATTCAGAAATAATAATAGACTCAGAATAATTTCACTAAGTCAACTGATCAAATATAGGTGATTAGAATTGATTGAGAATGACTAACAAACCATAAATGTACTTAAATAGGTATAAAAGAATGTGCTATTTAGAATTATTGTGGATAAATATCCACAGATCATCCTATAGTGGAAAACCATATAGAAAGGTGGAAGACTTCTGTTGGAACTTAAGTAAAAGTCACTTATGTTATTTAAGAGAAAAAGTATCTAGTGCCGATTCTAAAATTGGCCAACGTGGATCCTGGTAACACTTTGGGATGAAATATAAAGAACATATTGTGTGTATTCAGAAGAGATACACTTTGATTCTATATCAACCAATGGAATTTCAAATAATTATTATATTTGAGAATTTGTATTTGGGGAAATAACCGACACAACAAGGAGTAGGTATTTATACCAAACCTTTAAAATCCTTATGTTATGTGCCTTTTTATTTTTCACATTATTTGAGGTATGATTGAGAGACATATAAATAGTGTATCAATTCTTTAAACAGTCATATAGGTTTAATTGAAAGGAAGGAATTTGTAAAAAGGAAAAGAAACCCCTGATTCACCCCTCCCCTTTTAGTGTTCAATCCGGCCTGGGGAACTTCAAAGTAACCCAAGATAAAGAACCTAATTTTTAAATGGAGTCAAGTACATATAAATGCTCATTGTGTAATATAATCTCTTTATCACAATATATCATCAGGATGGTTTCATCAACCTATATACTCAATACATCTTTCTTTGACTATCTGAAATAATTTTTTTTACATCATGTCCATAGAATTTAATGAAATTGTTATATTTAAATCAATGGGATCATACATAATATTCCATAAATATGGAAGGAGAAATCCCTCCTTTACCTTTTCATTAATAGAATGTCAATTGTGACACACCCTACACACGCTTCTTCCCTCTTGTATATTTCTTGATTGTTTTGGTTAGTAAATCAATGTACGTGAGTCATGACATGCATAAATTATAATCTTAATTTATAAGGACCATTACACATGCTCACAAATTGCAATATCCGATGACACCAACACATGTATAATTCCTACCATTGGCTATGTTCTCATAATCTCCCACCTTGAATATTTCCAAGTATGAACCTCATGAGAAGAAGCTACATATTCTTACAAGTACTCACACCTGATGGTCAACATACCATGTGTCATATCATAGTACGTTGTCTAAACATATAACTATATTTAAAAGATATCCCCATATAGTCTCTAGGTTCTCATTATAGTGGGAAACCTCTATAAACTCATCAATTTGTCCAATACTTTTGTGCATTATCACATCAACGTTATGTAAAATAATAATCAATATATGATTATTTATTTATATTAATATTCACTTATTTTAATATACAAGTAATCTAAATTACAATGTAGTTGGTTCGAGGGAATAAAATATAACATAAGAAGCATAAATCAAGATTTAAATCCATAATTTAAGTCTTAAAATTCATTTCGTTATAGTTAGTACACATGGATATTTTTGGTCCTATAAAAGCTATGAGTATCAAGGAAAAATAATGTGTGTATGTTTTAGATGATTGTAATACTAGATATACATGGAATTATTTTCTAGTAGTTAAGTTATAATATCTCTATATTTTTAAAAGTTTTGTTTCTCATGGTTGAAACTTGAAAAATATACCTATAGTCACTATACGAAGTGATAGAGTTGAGAGTTTGTAAAATTTTGTTTTGATATTATTTGTAGTGAAAAAGGTATAACTCATAATTATCTATTATCAAGAATTTATTAATAAAATTTAGTAGATAATTTATGTAATAAAACTCATTAGTAAATTACCTAAACAATATAGTGTAAATATTCAGTTGTTAATTTTTTTTGGCAAGATGCGGTGAGAATAACTTGTTATACTATAAACAGTATTTTATTTCCTCTAGTGTTTAAAAAACTCCTTATGAATTATGGACCAGAAAAAAATGTAAACATAGTAACTTCATTGTTTTTGGATGAAAAGTATTCAATTTTAATAATAAATATAGTCCAAATATGTTTGATATAAAGGACGATGAATGAATATTTCTTAGTTATTTCAAAACTATTATAGTGAATCAACTTTTCTACAGGAGGAAACAAATAATTGAATAAACAATGAATGTCAAGTTTGATGAAATCAATATTTATTTAAAATTTACAAAATAAATACGTTTGTATTGTGATTATGAAACCCCTATAGTTTTATTACCCATAAACCTGAAATTAACATTGTAAAAAAAGGACTAATAGTGGAAGAACCTCTAGAATTTAGATAAATCGAAGTTAATACATCGGCGGATGAAGTTCAAACTTCATCTTTACTTAAAAATAATATTGTATTAAGGAATCATTACACCAAAAATATCATTGGTGTTGTAAGACTAATAGTTAAAACCAGAAATTATTTATGAAATAAATGTGATTATTTTGCATTCTTATCTGAAATTGATCTAAAAATGGTGGATGAAGATATTAGTGATGAAAGTTGAATAATATCTATATATGAAGAGATAAATCAATTTGAACTGAACAAGGTTTGGAACTTGGTTGAGTATCCAAATTATAAATTTTTTATTCTTCCATAATAAATGTAATTAAATTGGTGTTATTTTCCAGAATAAGGAAAGTATAGTTACTAAGGTTTATTATTGAGAATACATAATACATTGTGAAGATAATTTCATTTTGGTAGCTAGGATTGAATCCATCCATATACTTTTATCCTTTACAAGCTTTCTTAAGTTTACTCTATATCAAATGTGTGTTAAGAGTTACTTCCTAAATAGATATGTTTAGGAGTAATTTTATGTTGAACAACCTCCTAGTTTTAAAATTTTAAAATTATGAGAACATGTTTTTAAACATACCAAATATCTTTATAGAATAAAAAAAATTCAAGAGACAAATATTATCATCATACAATTACTTTGTTCACAACATATTTGTTTATGGAATGAAATATCACACTCTTTTTATTAATAACGTTTTTAAGGAAACTATCATTGTTCAACTCATGTCAAGTAAATTATATATATCTTAACTAAAAAAATTATCATAGATAGTTTTTAAAAACTTATGTAGAGTGAGTTTGAGATGAGAATTATGGGATAAATCAATTTATTTATTAGATTCCAAATAATTAAAAAATAAAAAAGTATTAACTCATAATAATTATATAAGATACCTACATAAAATATTTATCTTTGAAAATTTCTTGATCATTAGTACACAGATAGGTTATGGGATTTTTATAACCATCTTATGATTAATGGTTGTGAAAAACAAACCAAAACACATGCATTGCATATTCAATAATTTAAGCAAGTAAATATTATCATTAAATTGAGTACCCATTGTTATCCCCCAAAGTGGTGATGGAAATGGACAAGAGGGGGATGAATTGAATTTCATTTAAAAATTAATCTGATTTAAGAATTTAATAGTGGAAAGATAATGGTCTGAATATTGAACAATTCAATCACACTGATTTAAGAAAAGAGTGAGAAATGATAATTAAAGAAAGTAAAATATGAACACAATAATTTTATATTAGTTTGTATCTAAATGATCCCAAGTCTACTCTTCACATACCAACTCAGTGTATGAAACCCACTAAGGTATCTCACTTTTGAAGGATAGTGATAACTCTTTACATCTTCCTTTTTAGAGAGGTATTCTTAACACAATTTCAATGTCTTTTATGTGTTAAAAAACCCAACATTTTAAAGAAGAAGACCCAACATATACATTTATAAGATCAATCCTAACGTACTTACTTTTCAGGTTTTGACCAAAACTAGTCTTTTATTGTTAGAAACCTGACCTAGTATTTTATAGGTAAATAATATACCTAGAATTTCAAAGGAAATTTTTTAACCCCTTATATGTTACAAGATAAAAGTAACCCAATCTTCTAAGGGAACAAAAAAAACCTAGACTATTATGGGGGTGGTCCTTTTATCTATAGTTTTGAGGTTAAGTGAACCCCAGTATTATAAGGGGATAATGTAAACCCAATATTATATAGAAAATATTGAAAATATAAGTGTCTTTTGTAGGGGTAGTTTCACCCCATGAAAGATGCACTATGTGAGGAAAATTCAGCACAAAAAGTTACGAAATAATGAAAGAATAAAACAATTTAACAGAGTGAGTGATCATTAATGAATATGATAACATTTAGATTTGGTAGTTCTCTGACCCTTGAAGATGTTGAAACAATGAAGCATATGAAACGAATAGTTTATTTCATAAAAAATTTAATCAATGAAGTTCTAGGACTCAGTTTTGAACTATGTAATATGTAAGAGTAAATCCGATCCATTTCTATATATCTTCATTTCATGCATTATTCTTTTTATATAATAAATAACAACCTCAATTTTCTTCACTTTGAAAGCAAGGATTATTCTTCATAAATTAATACAATAAAATATTCACATGGAAACATCATTTAATTATCTTTGATATATTTTAAAAATAAAATCTACGATTTACAAAAAATCATTAGAAAAATAAACAATTAATATATATGTAAATACTTCAATTAAATTTCATCATAAATCCCTTGTAATACTTCCATAACTTATGAGATACTGAATTAAAATTAATTTTTTTAACATAAATCCCCTTTTAATGGTTGAGGGGGAACCCAACACAACATCAAATACATAAAGATAAAAATCGTTCCTCAATGTTCCAAAATGTCAAGGCCATAAACAACTAGTTCAAGTCTACAAATATAAGACCCTCACCATCATCAATAACATTAAGTCAAAATTCCACCTTCTCATTGATGCTCAATTAACTGTCCCGTGCAGAGATGCATGGTCCTTGTACCGATTTCAATTACTATACCCTCTCAAACATCCTAATCCAGATATCAATGGTCTGGTGAAAACTCCTTACTCTAAACCTCACCTGAATAATCCCCTCGTAGAAGTTTTGGTTGTATAATCCCTTGAATCGTGGACCCTATAAGCGACACAGCAAATTCACACCTCCACAAAATCCCTTACACGTAGTCAAAAAATACATCACCATCTGAAATAACATCACCGACGTTGTCTGCATCCCTATCACTGGTACCGTCATCAGAAGAAAGGCCTGCCACAACCCCTGAGACTCCCTCAAGAATTAAAGACATAGAATGATAAAACCAAAGAGGCATACTCTCCAAGATTCCTGAATCCAAGCTAATGACACTTATAGAAGGATGAACAAACTACCACACAAAAGGAACATTACTGATAAGGGGGTTCGAGCTGATCTGAACCAGAAGAGCCACTCTGGGCATGGAACTGGGAAGATCTGAGCCGAGGAAGAACCCTCATAAGAGGTCAAAATTAGAAAACTCACAAAAATCATAAGATAGGGAAACTATTGAGGAATAGGTTCAAGAGGACACTGACGACGTCGATTCCTCGAAACCATCATTAGATCATCCAACATCAAAGGGAATTTGAAAATGAAACAATCGCCTTGAGCCATGAGATCTTCCAAAAACCAAATACATTGAAAAGGGATTAAATAGTGTTAAAGGAAGAATTAAAGGGTAGGAAAAATCAAATAATCCCTCCAACTCAATTATGAAGACAACACCTGAGCCTCCCCCTCCGAATCGACACCGAGGGGTTACCCTAGATCTTTGAGAGGAGGGAGAGATGTTGCTTAGAGGCCATACCTCATTTCAAAGAGATATATATGGAATATAATCCTTTAAAGGTATATAAATATATAAAAAAATGTTATTTTAACTCATGAGAGACTAAATCATAGTCTTGAGAAAAAATATTAAAATAATGATTAAAATAATGGAAAACCCCTCATCTCCACCACCATAAATACAACCCTCAACCCCCTCTTCCTCTAAAATCTATCAAGATTTGATCATTGTCTAAATTCTTCCCAATAACCTTAAAAAGTCTCTTAAATATGTCAAAGACATACTGGTCTCACCAAAAGGCCAAAACCAAAGGCCTTAAAGAGTATCTCAAGGAGAAGAGATAAAGAGGTAAACATCCTCTTTCATTTTCTTGTGTTTTATTTTCAATTCTTTTATTTTCTTATACTCTCTTAAACTAACCTTATCCAAGTGGAATGAAAGCTATATGATTATATATATTCAGGATTTTTATTAGGTTTATGAAAAAATTCATTATCATTCTTACTATCCTCTTACTCTTATTCTAAAATTAAAAATACCACCCGTGATGTGTCAATTTACCGACATCATAAACTATGTGTATTTAATTTCCTTTACATCCTTCAACTATGGTTGTAAAACCATTTTTATGGTTGAAAAATATTTTAAAGTTCTTGATATAACCTATCTTATGTTCTGTAATTAACTTATATTCATAATATTAAAGGTATATAATGAAATAATTTCGTGATTATCGAAGAACTGCCAAAATGATCTAAACGAATATTACTAATGATTTATCTAATGATTCATACTCATAAAATATAACCAAAATGTTTTATGGAATCATTTAATATTCTGAAAACATATTAACACCATTTCATTTCACTTTTGGTGTTTCACATTCTTTCGAAAATGAAATCCCTTATGAACCGACCATTGAAATCACGTAAAGAACGCACCTGAAATAATGGAAATAACAAAGTATTATAAATTATTTGGTGGAATAATGTTATAAAATGATACTATAGGGTTTTTAAACACGATTAATCTTATTTAAAAAAATTAATAACACATTTTAACCATTATATATGTGTTTTAAACAAGTTTTAAGTTTGACGAACCCGAGGTAAGGGAATTTTTTACCAAATTTATATTCTTTGGGTTAACATTCTACTTCATTGATTATATGGTACTGAGAATATTTTTGTAATTTAGTTTTTTTATATTATGTTTTACTATGTGGATTCATAGTGTATACACATATTCCTTTCATTATATTAATTATCAGATCAATTATATGATATTTTTAAAGGACTTTCCTTTTAAAATCCTATTTTAAAATCCTATTTTACTAAATTCAAAAGTGATGTTTTTATGCGATTATTAATATTTTATGATTATATTATGGTTATTGGGAATTTATTATTATTAAGGGTGGGACCTATATGTCCCTCCAATGCATTCCATATGTTTATGTTGGTGGTCGACCATATGGTTACTCCAAGTTTAACTATAATGGTTACAACATAAGGTATCCATGAGGGTTACACTGTTAGGTAGCCATGAGGGTTATATATCATTGTGTATATATGAGAGTTACAATTGTAAGAAATTAATTCTTCAAGACACCTTAATTTTTTAATTATTTTTTCTATGTTTTATGGAAATATCATGTTTCACAAGGTATATGATACTATATGGGTGAGAATTTTGTCTCTATGAAAATGATTTCATATGTTTATAAGTATTCATGGACTAATGGTTTCTCTCCTTATTTTTATATCCCTTTCTGATATTTTTATGCTCATACCAAGTTTCCAAATGTTTTTCAAATGGTATAAGGATGGGTAAGAGAAAATATTAACATAAGATTAATGTTGTGAATATTTTTATCATGAAAACGTAAATCATCTTTTATTTCAAATGGTTTATATTTTAGAAGAAGTGGATACTATTTTAGTAGTATTATCTTGTATGATTATGGGATATTGTGTATTTATTATGTCTTAATTTTCCAAAAATATAAACCTAAAAATATTTACTATGTGTAAGAATTTGAGTTCTTGACTAAAACTCAAGAATATATAATTTTTAAGGCTGAGTCCATAGAGATGGTGTCAAAGGCATGGTTTAGATAACTTTAGGGGATTAGGATGATGTTAATAGAATACCATATATTATTTATACCTTATGTTTATGTTGAAATGATATAGAATTTAAATATTATCATGTTTCTTCATCTAATATATGTATCTTCATAATAGTTTTCTGTAGAAGAAATAGGGAAGCTCAATTTCGAAGGAACCGAGGGGTTGATATTTTTCTGAATCTGCAACCAGTAATAGTGGTAATTGGAACTGAGCAGTTTTTGATAGTAATGGCTTAGATAATGAAGATAATAAATTTCTGTGAAATCCATGCAAGAGAATAACTAGATCCATCAAAAAGGAACATGATGATAGCAGAACATTTTACAAGGAAGCACCCTCATGCTTTCAATGGATCTTCTGACCCAATAGCAGCCAAAGAATGTATTAGATCACTTGAAAAGATATTAAATGTTATGGGATGTTTAAATAATACAAAATTTAGTATTTCTATTTGTCATTTTGATGGTGAAGATGATTAGTGGTGGTCAATGGTCAAGAATATCTGGGATAGAGAAGATATTGAAGCCTTAGAGTGGGATGAATTTAAAAGTCTTTTCCATAGAAATATTTTCCTAAGGTGGTTTAACTTAGGATGGAGAATAAATTCCTTAAATTGAGGAAAATGGGGAAGATTGAGTGGCTGTGTATGAAACAAACTTCACCCAACTAACAGGGTATGCTCTAAATATTATTCGAGATCTTGATAGAGAAATCAATCTCTTTTACTTAGTATTTAATCCATGATATTGAAGGGAATTGGCATCCTGATAATTCAAATGTTATGAGAAACTTTTCATGTGTTATAAGAGGGAAGAAATGGAGTTTTCTGATGATAACTTGTACCTTAAAAAAATAGAAGAATAGGTCCAAATGATAAGAAATGGGTAATAATTAATCAAAGAAATCTGATGTTAAGAAAGTCTAGTTTCTGATCTTTGAAAAGTGTGGTAAAAAGATCCCTGGGGAATGTCTTACCAAAACCAGGAAGTGTTTTCAATGTGGTAAGCTTGGAAATATGGCCTGATATTGTAATTGAAATTATCCAAAGAATAATCATGATAAGAAAACAATAAAGTTTTTCAAATGTGATGATATTGGTTATTATGAAAATTCCTTCCTAAGGAAAGATCAGAATGATGCAAAGAAGTTAGACTATAAGAAGAAAGGTGTAGTGAGATTCTTTATGTCTATGTTAGAAGATGTCAGGACATCTAATGAAGTGGTATCCGGTACCTTATTTTTTACATAGATTTTACTAATGTTTTTTTTGATACGAGGTCTAAAAATTCCTTTATTTCTAAGAAATTTTCTGGTAAATTGGAAGTATCATCATAAAAAATGAGACCAGAACTTATTGTTAAAACACCAGTGGTAAATATCTTAGCAAAGAGAAATTATAAGAATCTTCCTATTATTACCTATTTAATGTCATTACCTGCAAACCTAGTTGTTTTTCCCTTAGTAGAGTTTTATGTCATTTTGGGTATGGATTGGATTTCTATTTATAATTTCATGATTGATTGTAGGGATAAAGAAGAAGTTTTTTCAAAAAGGGTTTCTATTTTTATATAAGAATGAACCCATTCAATTTATAACATATTAGAAACTCTTATTTTTTTATTAAAAATAAATATGGTTCCAAGAGACTTTACATTTATTATAGATATTTGAGTAAAATTACTATTAAGAATAAGTATTTGTTGCCTCACATCGATGGCCTGTTTGATCATCTCTAGGGAACTCAATATTTTTCCATGATTGAATCGAGATCCGGGCACCATCAGCTAAAGGTGAAGGAGGATCAAATTCCAAAAATAGCTTTCAATACTAGATATAGTCATTATGAATTTTTTGTTATTCCATCTGGGATAACTTGTGCACTTTACGTATCCATGGATCTTATGAATAGAATATTTCATGAGTTCTTGGATAAGTTTGTGTTTGTTTTTATTGATGACATTCTGGTATATTATAGAAGTAAAAAGAAGAATGAAAAAAATTTAAGGGTCATTTTAAAATCCTTAAAAGAAAATAAAATGTATGGAAAATTCAGAAAGTGTGAATTTTGGTTGAAAATATTTTCTTTCATTGGTCACATTGTTTCTTAAGATAGCATTATTGTTGATCATTCTGAGACTAAAGTTGTTGAGGAATGGCCAAGAACGACAAATATAACAATTTTTTTGTTTTCTTGGTTTAGAAGTCTATTACCAGAGGTTTATTGAATGCTTTTCATGGTTATCGAGTCCAATGAATAAGTTAAATTGAAAATGAGTTAAATTCATATAGAATAAATAATGTGATGATTATTTTTAGGAACAGAAGAAGAGATTGGTGTGTGATCTAGTTTTGGACTTTTCTTCCAGAAAGGGTTATTTTTTCATTTACAGTGATGCTTCATTGAATGGAATTGGTTGATTTCTGATGCAGAATGATCAGGTAATTGTTTATGATTCAAGACAACTAAAACATCAGGAGTTAAATGATCCTACACATGATTTTGAAATAGAATCTATGGTTTTCCATTTAAAAATTTAAAGGAATCATTTATACTAATCCAAATGTGAAATATATACTGACCACAAAAGTCAAAAGTATATATTCACTCAATGTAATTTACCATGAGGCAAAGAATATGGCTAGAATTGATAAAGGATTATGATTGTACGATCAATTACCATCCTAGAAAAGCATAAAAAGTGGAAGATTCATTGATTAAAAAACATCATGCATCATTAACTATGTTATGACAGAAAAGACCCTTTTATTAATGATTTAATGAATTTTGGATTGAAAGTTGGGGGGTGCAAGAAATTACTCTGTTTTGTTACTTTTTTCTGTACAACCATCATTGTCAGATTTAATTAAGTAAGCACAGAAGGAAGACAAAGAGTTACAAAAAAAGGTAGAATTGGTTAAAATGAGAATGGTTTTAGAATTTAATATTGATAAAGATAGTGTTATAAGATTTTGAAAGAGTTTATGTGTGCCTTATGATTCTCATCGGAAGAAATAATTATTGTATAATGCTCATAGTTCTCCATTTTCAGTTCATCCTAACAGCCCAAAGATGTACCGAGACCTTTAGTAGTATTACTTGTGGGATGAAATGAAAAGAGATATTACTAATTTTATCGATAAATGTTTGACATGACAATAAGTTAAAGTAGAGTGCTAGTTACTAAAGGGTATGCTTCATACTTTACCATTGCTAGAGTGGAAATGGAAAAATATGTCCATCAATTTCGTTGTTGGACTACTAAAGACTTCTTGAGGTAACAATTCAATCTATATTATTGTTGATCGAATGAATAAATATGATCATTTCCTTCCTATTCAAGATATTTTTTATTTGAATCAAATTTATCAACTATACCTCAATGATATTGTTAGGTTATATAGAGTTCTAATTTACTTTGTATCCAACCATGATTTGAGGTTCACTTATAAATTTTGGAAAGGTCTTTAGAAGTCATTGGGAACAGAATTAAATTTTATTAAATCTTTTCATCATCAATCAGATGGGTAGTCAGAATGGACAACTCATACCTTGGAGGATATTCTTTGTGTTTGTTCAATGGATTACCAGGGAAGTTGAGATCAAAATATTTCTTTAGTTGATTTTTTTTAAAAATAATAGTTTTAATTTTAGTGTACAGATAGAACCTTTTGAGGAATTATATGAGAAGTAGTGTCGAACTCTAGCTTTTTGGGATGAAATTGTGGAAATGAATTCGACAGGACCGGAATTAGTAGAGGAAGTGGCTGAGAAAGTGAATATTATCCAAAAAAACATGAGGATAGCTCAGAGCAGGAGCTAAAGTTATGCTAATAAGAGGATGAAATGATTTTCTTTCAAGGTAAGTGATCATGTTTTTATTAGAATCTCACAATGGAAAAGTGTTTTGCATTTTGGTAAGAAAGGAAAGCTAAGTCCATGATTCATTAGGCCTTTCGAAATCCTAGAGAAAGTTGGACTAGTTTCCTACTGAGTAGATTTTCCTCCGATTTTATCTCATGCACACAATGTCTTCCATGTTTTGATGTTGAGAAATTATTTTATAGATTTATCTCATGTTTTGAACCCAGAATTAGTTCAGTTGGAAGAGAACATTTCTTATGAAGGGAAAACTGTACAGATTCTCGATCGAAGAGAACAAGTATAACAGAATAAGGCAATCCAGTAGTTAAAGGTTTTGTGGAGAAACCACATGGTTAAAGAAGCAACATGGGATTATTAAAATGCTATGAGGTAAATATACCATCAACTATTTAATAAGTAAATAAAATTGTGAGGACACAATTTCCAAAAGGTGGGGAGAATGCAACACCCCAAGGTTTTAAAAAATAAATTGAAATGCATGAAACAATGAGTCTGTACATAATGATACCTTTTTAAGGATATAGTTTTAAACTAGTCATTAACCATAATTTTTTTTCTTCTATGATTTGAATTTTGAAAAACAAATATCTACGGTTGCAATCAGTAAGTTATTTGGAGTCTAATAGAACCAACTTGATTCTTTTTGGTGAATAGTAACATTCCCTTATAAATAGTATTATGACCCATATGAATAGTAAATAGTATAATTATTTTATTTTCTTAAGTTTATAATATAATGAGATATTGATTAATTTTTCAAGCTGATATAAAATGATTTATAGTTATAAAATTGTTGTTTTTAAAATAAATTATGATTTTGATTAAATATTAAATTAATCATATTTAGAAAAATATTTTCATAAAATGGAGTTCATTTTTGAATTATAAACATCAACAAATGGTTAGGGTTAATTTTTTGGATTTTTCTAAAATACTTGATTTTTTTGTGAATAGTGAAAGACGATAATTTAAAAAATATGCTAAATTAATGAATTTATGCATCATGATTGAGTCATGACTAATGTAAATGGAAATTGGTTCGAACTCACATGAACTTATTTCTATTTTGGGACACATGAATCAATATTATTCATAGTCTTTAACAAAAAAATTAAACTAATGATTTAAATAATGGAAAACCCCTTCTCTCCTCCAATATAAATACCACCCTCACCCCCCTCTTCCTCTCACACCTCTCAAGCTTTTAGAATTGATTAAATTCTTCCCAATACCCTTCCCAAGGTTCTTACTCACGTACAAGATCTACTTTTCTCATAAAAAGGCCAAAAACCAAAGGCCTTAAGGAGGATCTCAAGGAGAATAGATCAAGAGGTAAAAATCTTCTTTCATTTTCTTGTGTTTTCTTTTCAATTATTTACTTTTATTATAATATCTTCTCCTCACCTTATACAAGAGTCATGAAATATCTAGTATTATATATATTCTGTATTTTTCAATTTTATAGAAAAATTCATCATCATTCTTCCTCTCCTCTTCCTCTTATTCAAAAATTAAAAACACCATCCTCGATGTGTCAATTTACCGACATCGTGGATGATGTGTCTTTAATTTATTTTACTTAATTTAAATATGGTTGTAAAACCATTTTTATGGTTGAAAAATATTTTAAAATATAATATATAACTACTCTTATGTTCATTAATTAACATATATTATTAATATTAAAGTTATATGATTAAATAAGTTTGTGATTATTGAAGAACCACCAAAATGATCTAAACAAATATCACTAATGATTTATCTAATTATTAATCCCTATAACATATAAAAAATGATTTATGGAATAATTTAATATTATGGAAACATATTAACACCATTTCATTCCACTTCTATAGTTTATCTTCTATTCGATAAGGAAATCCTTTATGAACCGACCATTGAAATCATGTAAAGAACGCACACAAAACAATGGAAAGAACGAAAGATTATTAATTTAATGGGTGGAATTATGTTATCAAATGATCATATAAGGTGTTATAAACATGATTATTCTTCTATAAAATATTAATAAAACTCATTTAACAATTATACATGATGTGTAAACAATTCTGAAGTAAGACAATCCTGAGGTAAGGGAATTCTTAACACAATTTCCATTCTTTGGGTTAACCTTCTACTTCATTGATTATATAGTACTAAGAATATTTGTTTAATGAATTTTTTAAATATTATGTTTTACTATGTTTATTTATAGTGCATACACATATTAATTTCATTCTATTAATTATTACAACAATTATATGACATTTTAAAGGTGTTTTCAATTAAAATACTCTTTTAAAATTCTATTTTATGAAATTCAAAAGTGATGTTTTTGTACAATTATTCATGTATTATGATTTTTTATGGTTCGTGGCCATTAATTATGATTAAGGGTGGTACCTATATCTCCCTCCAATTCATTGGGTATGTTTAAGTTATAGGTCGACCATATGATTACTCTAAGTGTAACTACGATGGTTGCACAATAAGGTTGCCACGAGGGTTATATTGTATGGTTATGATGAGGGTTACAAATAATATGGTTGTTGTGAGGGTTACTGTAGAGACCCGTAGCCTGACTTACATGGAATTTACATTACTTTTGCGGAATACTTAGTACAAAACAAAAACACACACACAAGGATCGTAATAGTTTAGTGTCTTTGGAAACTCGGAACGTAATCTTCTAATCGTGGTGAAAGATCTTCAATATCTCCCATAAAGATCTTCATTTTTTTTACCTAAAAACCTTTCTTTATATCCTGGGGAAAAGAAAACATAAAAGGGTGATCTCAAATGCTCATTAAGGGTAAACAAAAGAAATATCAATCACATCATATACATAAGAACATAGCCTTTGGAAATCTTAACCTGCAAAAGAGCTCATAATATCATAACATGGGATAAATCATAGAAGTGAAAATGAAATCACAATAATCATAACATAAAACATGAAACTTTGTGGCATTCACACATAATCATAGAGAATCATTTCTTGTTAGTCAAGACTCATTGCCAAGACTATCTTAGTGGACAAAGTCCCTTTCTGAATCAAGTAACCCTCGTTTCAGTCCTGTTTCACTGAGCCGGTATAACCTACCATTCCAGCCATGTCTATATCATGAGATATGAAATCTTTACCCAATGCATTGGAGGGAGATATAGGTCCCACCCATCTCTTAATGAATCCTTTCTTATGTGTGCCACCAAGTCATAAATCATACATCATTGCATAACCCATGTAATAAAAATGGGATTCTTAAACAACATGACATCATAAAACCATTCATATAAGATAAAGGAATTCATAAACATAATTCCATCACAACATAGTCAAATCAATGTAAAAATATGGATAGAAACAGAACCCTTTATTATCTTAGATGGAAAATAATTTTGATAAAACACTTGAAATGAATTTTTGAGGAAAATATCCCTTCTTCTTCAAAATCAATTTCTTTTCACAAAACATCATGCAATTTTAAAAGAAAGAGATTTTATTAAAAATAGTCATGAAATATTTTTGAGGAAGCTTCATGAAAATAAGGCTTTATAAAACCGTAAAAATCCGTTCATGCCGTTTAAGTTAAAAAAAACATTCTTCGTACTTTTGTCGGAAAAGTCAAAAAGTACCTCGTATGAAAAAGCGACAAAAGATTCCTTTCATATTCTTTACTAAAAACTCACCGAAGAGTAAAATTGGATTTAAACTATTGTAAGTGGATGGAAACAATATTACATATTGAAGGAACATGGATGTGGATGATAAAATACACCCCAGTAAATACTTACGAATAAACAATCTCGGATAAAAATGAGATTGTGGTATTTCCCTTACCTTAAGTCCAATTTGCTTCGTATGTGTCCGAACCTCCTGTATAATGATTTAAATAATGTCATTGACTTATTAAAGAATCATATTCATTGTTATGATATCATATATGGTTCACTTATGACATTATATTATCCGTTCTTTTGTAAATTCCATGTTAAAGAAGCGTTTTGGGTAAAATCGTTTCATTTATCGTAGGTGTTTTGACTTGTTGTTCTTGACATCATTATTACTTATATCATGATTTACTTACTTCCAGAATATAAAATATGATTTATATATCATATATATTCAGTATATATATATATATAATAGATAGATAAATAAAATGAAAAACACCGTTCATGGAGACGGTAGTCCGTACGTACGCATGAACGCTGTTTTTCTTTCCTTATTGTCTTGAAATGGAAGTAAGTAGATGACATACATATGTATATATATACATAAATCCAGTAGCTTTATAATGTCATATATTTCATTATTATTTCTTATATATACATTATAATCATTCTTAAATGGTTAACATGGAGAATGAATCTCATCGCGTCGTGGAGACGGTAGTCCGTACGTACGCACGAGCGATGATATCATTTCTATAAATATTGAATTGAATTGGAGTGGATTATACAATATATCAGAATCAATATGATGTTTTAATAACTATGTATAGTTATTCTTTACACCATTATACCCATCCATGTAAGGTGGTGGTGGAAAATAGATTACACCACGGTGTGGAGACGGTATTCCGTACGTACGCACGCGCGGTGATTTCTTTTTCCGTAGGATGGATAGATGGTGAAATAGGTTGTTTAATACTTATAATAACATATCAGTATATGAGTGATACTGATGTTATTACTTCATAATGAAACAACCTAAGAAGAAGAAGTGGAAGAAGAAATAAAGATGAAAGAATTGGTAACGGTAATTACCTCTTCTTTGAAGTGCCTCTTTGAGACCTCCTCTTAGGGCACTAGAATTGGTCTTTGAGGAAGACCAGAACCTCTAGGATGTTGCTAGGGAAGTGGAGAAGGGATTTTGGCAGGGGTTGGCCGAGCTTGAGTGCTCAAATTGGTGTGAGGAGGAGGGGGAGGAGGTGTCCTTTTATAGGGGAGGAGAGGGGCACCTTAGGAATATCTCAAAATATTATTTTATATTAAAGTCAAAATCGGTTTATAATGGTTCCAAAGGGTCTTATTTCGAAGATAAAGTGGGGATGGGTCTAAATCCTATCAACCAATAGGATTTAGACAAGTTTGGGGTATTATTTTAACCTTATCAATTAGATTTAACTCTAAGTTAATTAATTTAACTTTTACCGTGTCTTTTTGTTTTCTTTCACTATATGGTTAATACACTTACTATAACATGTCAAACGAACCCCAAATTGTATATTATTAATACATATATCCTTATCTAAGTCATTTGGCCGAACCTTATATTTTTAGGAATAAAATAACAATTAATAATATAATATTTGATTTAAAAACTATTTTGTGTCAATTTTGACACTATTTGATATATGATTTTTGTGAAAGTCATAACAGAATTATATGTTCGAACCAAGTTGATTAAATCAACACTAATATATCATAGTAACCTAGAAAATTAGTGTAATTCATAAAAAGTCTTAAATTACATTTATTTTGGTATTTATATTATCAATTATGTCAATATTTCATTAATAAGATAATTACTGCATCATTGTTGTGTCATAAATAAATTATATTATTTGATGTCTAAAAATTACAAATAAAATACCATCATGTAGGAAATCTTTTTATCTTTCTAATGAATATTTATAGTCGAATTTATCTTATGTATAACCCCATATTAAAAATGATTTACTTATTAAACTTTGATTTTAACTATTTTAACCCTTCTTTAAATAAATTAATAATAAATGTCCTAATCTAATCCAAGTGGGCCTAAATGGTCATATTTTATTCCTAAGTTTGTTTTGGGTCGAATTACACTTGTCCAATAGAATTAGGACATGTGTTTGGGTAATATTAATATCCTATTTACCCTTAGTTACCCTATTTACTATTAACTGTGGTAAAAAAAGTAAAAAGTTACTATTCACCAAAAAATTATTTTCATCTCATTGAACCACATTTTAGTCCTTGATATTAACCGTGTCTCTCGGATTTTCAAAATTCCATTCACAGAAGCGGTAAAATTATGTTTTATGCAAAATTCAGTTTTTAACCTACCACTTAGTAGTTTCACTATTCATCAAAAATTGATGTTTTTCAGAACAAAGCCAAAATTTCATCCCAAGCTATATTTCATATTCCGAATTCAAAAATGAAGTCTATTTTACCAAATTCATAACATAAAAGTTGCATTAATTAATTTTATAATTAAATCCCGCTGTTAAAACAAATAGCGTGTTTTTAAGAAACAATATCTATCAAAAGATTGACACTTGTTTATGTCTAGTTTAAATGTGAAATTACATCCAATGACCAACATTGTATTAAATTGTAAAAATATATTCTAAATATACTTTAAAACCACTCAAATTAATAATTTATCACTATTAATTATTTCGATTAAAAAAGTTGTTTTTTAATTATAATTAATAATTTTCACTATTCATCAGAATATGAAAGTTATCCGAAAAGTACCAAAATTTCACCTTAGGCTAAATTCGATACTCCGAATCCAAAAATAAAGTTCATTTTGAAAAATAAGATTTACTGGATTTCAAAAAGTGGTTATTACTATTCATAACGGATAGTTTTAATAATATTTTTATAGCATATCGTTGTTTAGTGAAACTCGGTATTGCGTACTACACACGCTATCGAGGAAGGTCGCGATTGCGTGTAATGCAAGTCAAGTCAAGGATGTGTGTTGTGCAAGCTCCTTTTGGTGTAGCGTACAACACAAGACATTAGTAAAATAAAAAAGAATATTTTTCATAAAATTTCGGGCTGTTACATTCTACCCCCCTTAAAATAAATTTTGCCCTCGAAATTCGTTGGGGTTATAAATGGTTTACTATTCGAAAGTTTCTTTAATAGAAACCCACATCGTAAAAGGGAATACCAAAACTTGGCTTTAAAAACTAAAGTATGAAATGTAACGATTACCCAAATAAACTAATCACTGGGTTTCCACATAGGTGAAAATATGGATATGGAAGAGAAATCTAACCATCATGTTCTGATGGAGAGTGGTAGAGAACATGGCTATGGAAAAGCCAGTAATCACAAATCCATAGATTTGTGATGATATAAGGTACCATCTGATTCATCAGGTATAAGATCACTAGGACAACATTTTTGGTTTTCAAGATCATTTCCCTAAAGTTGAAAATTTGCTTAGAATAAATACTTACTTTATTTTGGTACAATCTCACTTTTGTTCGTGCCTTGAACAATTTCTACTTCATCTCTTAAATAAATGAAGTTGAATTTGTTATTCGTGAAGTGTTAGCAGATCATGTGATAGAATAACGGGTCATTCCATCTGTCTCAAACAAAAGGTTAGCGAAAATTATATACATAAGTCGATCTATAGTGAGATTAATCATATATGGTTCCTAAAATGGACTTATAATTCATATATCATACTGCTTAATATAATAAAACTAGTTTCTACTAAACATGGACTTCCTGTAGGCCAGTGGTAGGCGATAAAGGCCAGTCGCACTTCGGTTGTGGGTTCGATTCCTACAGCCTTGTCCGAAGCGATGGGCTGTCGCCCGTCCGGCAGGTTGTCCCTTTTTCTAAAACTACGTTACTATAACATCCCATCAATAATATCGAAAATCTTCTA
Organism: Viscum album; assembly: GCA_963277665.1. Taxonomy (NCBI): domain Eukaryota; kingdom Viridiplantae; phylum Streptophyta; class Magnoliopsida; order Santalales; family Viscaceae; genus Viscum; species Viscum album. The sequence continues at coordinate 793,622,051 of OY728166.1, forward strand.
TCCTTAAACAATACTAACTTATGTCCAACATAATCCAGTCTAATCTTTAGGCTTATACATAATACTGCAGTCCACTCTCATAACATAGTGAAAATGATTACCAGAGATTTAATATCATCGTTGATCCCCATATATCATAAGATATATCTTGTTGGTCACATTCCAAACATTCAAAGGCCTTAATCTTGTACTCTCTTGAATACCCATTGAACCTTAGTGAAAACTTGAATGCAGTTAAAAGTTAACACTTTTCACATACCGAAATCCTCAAAATTCTATATACTCAAACCATGATATCTCTTAGTCCTTATATCAATCATGAGCTCATGAATACTATTAAACATTTCATTTTCTCGTCTTCATTATGCGCATATCATCTTATTTCCAAAAAAATATCTCAATCACTCTGAATACCACATCAATAAATATTGCAATACTCAATGATACAACATTATTTTGTAATCCCATTACATAAACACTTAATCATTCCACCACATCGTTGTCATATTCAACATTGCCAATAGTGATCGCATGTGATTTCCCTTTGTCCTTTGCCTTCAGTGGTTTCTCATGTTGATCATCACTAACCCTTGGATTAGGGCAATTATTAGCATAATGCCCCATTTCCTTGCACTTGAAGCATTGAAGTGTTGGTGGTGCGTTCTCTGCAGTGTTTTCTTTATTCACATCATTAGAAACCCTTTTTCCATTACTTCGACACTCAGCTGCTCGATGACCTTCTTTTCCACACTTAAAACATTTTCTAGTCCCTTTAAGACAATCTCCACCATGCTTCTTTCCACACTTTGTGCATAAGGAAACATTCATCTTCTTTTCACCATTATTCTGAGATTTCTCCTTGAACTCCATCTTTCATTTCTTCTCAAAACCATGAGATGGATATGTAACACCAACTTCCATTTCTACCTTCATAGCACAACGCACAATTTCTTCATAGCTACTGAAGTCTCTTATAGCTAATGCCCTTCGAAGACTTGGTTTTAAGCCACTGAAAAATCGATCAACTTTACTTTCAGGTTGGATGATAATACCAGAAGCATACCTTGCAAGTCTTGTAAAATTTGCTTCATAGGTACCAACAGATTCATCGTCCCTTTGCTTCAGTTCAAGAAACTCTTTATCCATCTTTGTTTGAAGAATACGAGGGAAGTACTTACTGAAAAATAAGTTCTTGAACTCGTCCCATTCCATGGACTCAATTTCATCTCTTTGCCTTGTATTCTTGATAAGATTCCACCATTGATCAGCTTCACCTTCCAAACGATATACTGCTAAGATGACTTTATCATGTTCAGAACATTGAAGAACTGAAAATATCTTTTCAGTGGTACTGATCCATTGTTCAGCAACAAGTGGATCAGAAGACCCACTGAAAGAAGGTGGACGTTGCCTCATGAAGGACTCAATAGAATATTGTTCCCTTCTCTGCTCATTTGGATGTCCAGAATGATTCATAGCTTGTGTAAGTATAGCAATAAGATTTTGCACTCCATCTCCCATAACATTTGTTTGTTTAGGAGGACAATCATTGAAATGTCCATTGCATTGATCAACACGGTTCCTTCGGGTTCCAGCCATCGTCTAAAACCCAAAAAGAATATTGTGAGAGGCACAAATCATGCTAGGGAAAACAACATAATAAAGGTGGAGTACCTTCAATATCCAACATCTTAGGTTTAATTCTATGATCGTTAGCGTAATTCTATTACTATAACCTATACGTATACTTATCCCTAGGGACATCCCTAGACATACCTTAGAAATATCTCTAGGGATCTCACTAACGTTTTCGCATCCTAGTTTCCAAAGGTTGACTAAACCTTTCCTCTGATACCAACTATAAAGACCCGTAGCCTGACTTACATGGAACTTACATTACTTTTGCGGAATACTTAGTACATAACAAAAACACACACACAAGGATCGTAATAGTTTAGTGTCTTTGGAAACTCGGAACGTAATCTTCTAATCGTGGTGAAAGATCTTCAATATCTCCCATAAAGATCTTCCTTTTTTTTACCTAAAAACCTTTCTTTATATCCTGGGGAAAAGAAAACATAAAAGGGTGAGCTCAAATGCTCAGTAAGGGTAAACAAAAGAAATATCAATCACATCATATACATAAGAACATAGCCTTTGGAAATCTTAACCTGCAAAAGAGCTCATAATATCATAACATGGGATAAATCATAGAAGTGAAAATGAAATCACAATAATCATAAAATAAAACATGAAACTTTGTGGCATTCACACATAATCATAGAGAATCATTTCTTGTTAGTCAAGACTCATTGCCAAGACTATCTTAGTGGACAAAGTCCCTTTCTGAATCGAGTAACCCTCGTTTCAGTCCTGTTTCACTGAGCCGGTATAACCTACCATTCCAGCCATGTCTATCTCATGAGATATGAAATTTTTACCCAATGCATTGGAGGGAGATATAGGTCCCACCCATCTCTTAATGAATCCTTTCTTATGTGTGCCACCAAGTCATAAATCATACATCATTGCATAACCCATGTAATAAAAATGGGATTCTTAAACAACATGACATCATAAAACCATTCATATAAGATAAAGGAATTCATAAACATAATTCCATCACAACATAGTCAAATCAATGTAAAAATATGGATGGAAACAGAACCCTTTATTATCTTAGATGGAAAATAATTTTGATAAAACACTTGAAATGAATTTTTGAGGAAAATATCCTTTCTTCTTCAAAATCAATTTCTTTTCACAAAACATCATGCAATTTTAAAAGAAAGAGATTTTATTAAAAATAGTCATGAAATATTTATGAGGAAGCTTCATGAAAATAAGGCTTTATAAAACCGTAAAAATCCGTTCATGCCGTTTAAGTTAAAAAAAAACATTCTTCGTACTTTTGTCGGAAAAGTCAAAAAGTACCTCGTATGAAAAAGTGACAAAAGATTCCTTTCATATTCTTTACTAAAAACTCACCGAAGAGTAAAATTGGATTTAAACTATTGTAAGTGGATGGAAACAATATTACATATTGAAGGAAGATGGATGTGGATGATAAAATACACCCCAGTAAATACTTACGAATAAACAATCTCGGATAAAAATGAGATTGTGGTATTTCCCTTACCTTAAGTCCAATTTGCTTCGTATGTGTCCGAACCTCCTGTATAATGATTTAAATAATGTCATTGACTTATTACAGAATCATATTCATTGTTATGATATCATATATGGTTCACTTATGACATTATATTACCCGTTCTTTTGTAAATTCCATGTTAAAGAAGCGTTTTGGGTAAAATCGTTTCATTTATCGTAGGTGTTTTGACTTGTTGTTCTTGACATCATTATTACTTATATCATGATTTACTTACTTCCAGAATATAAAATATGATTTATATATCATATATATTCAGTATATATATATATATAATAGATAGATAAATAAAATGAAAAACACCGTTCATGGAGACGGTAGTCCGTACGTACGCATGAACGCTGTTTTTCTTTCCTTATTGTCTTGAAATGGAAGTAAGTAGATGACATACATATGTATATATATACATAAATCCAGTAGCTTTATAATGTCATATATTTCATTATTATTTCTTATATATACATTATAATCATTCTTAAATGGTTAACATGGAGAATGAATCTCATCGCGTCGTGGAGACGGTAGTCCGTACGTACGCACGAGCGATGATATCATTTCTATAAATATTGAATTGAATTGGAGTGGATTATACAATATATCAGAATCAATATGATGTTGTAATAACTATGTATAGTTATTCTTTACACCATTATACCCATCCATGTAAGGTGGTGGTGGAAAATAGATTACACCACGGTGTGGAGACGGTATTCCGTACGTACGCACGCGCGGTGATTTCTTTTTCCGTAGGATGGATAGATGGTGAAATAGGGTTGTTTCATACTTATAATAACATATCAGTATATGAGTGATACTGATGTTATTACTTCATAATGAAACAACCTAAGAAGAAGAAGTGGAAGAAGAAATAAAGATGAAAGAATTGGTAACGGTAATTACCTCTTCTTTGAAGTGCCTCTTTGAGACCTCCTCTTAGGGCACTAGAATTGGTCTTTGAGGAAGACCAGAACCTCTAGGATGTTTCTAGGGAAGTGGAGAAGGGATTTTGGCAGGGGTTGGCCGGGCTTGAGTGCTCAAATTGGTGTGAGGAGGAGGGGGAGGAGGTGTCCTTTTATAGGGGAGGAGAGGGGCACCTTAGGAATATCTCAAAATATTATTTTATATTAAAGTCAAAATCGGTTTATAATGGTTCCAAAGGGTCTTATTTCGAAGATAAAGTGGGGATGGGTCGAAATCCTATCAACCAATAGGATTTAGACAAGTTTGGGGTATTATTTTAACCTTATCAATTAGATTTAACTCTAAGTTAATTAATTTAACTTTTACCGTGTCTTTTTGTTTTCTTTCACTATATGGTTAATACACTTACTATAACATGTCAAACGAACCCCAAATTGTATATTATTAATACATATATCCTTATCTAAGTCATTTGGCCGAACCTTAGATTTTTAGGAATAAAATAACAATTAAAAATATAATATTTGATTTAAAAACTATTTTGTGTCAATTTTGACACTATTTGATATATGATTTTTGTGAAAGTCATAACAGAATTATATGTTCGAACCAAGTTGATTAAATCAACACTAATATATCATAGTAACCTATAAAATTAGTGTAATTCATAAAAAGTCTTAAATTACATTTATTTTGGTATTTATATTATCAATTATGTCAATATTTCATTAATAAGATAATTACTGCATCATTTTTGTGTCATAAATAAATTATATTATTTGATGTCTAAAAATTACAAATAAAATACCATCATGTAGGAAATCTTTTTAGTTTTCTAATGAATATTTATAGTCGAATTTATCTTATGTATAACCCCATATTAAAAATGATTTACTTATTAAACTTTGATTTTAACTATTTTAACCCTTCTTTAAATAAATTAATAATAAATGTCCTAATCTAATCCAAGTGGGCCTAAATGGTCATATTTTATTCCTAAGTTTGTTTTTGGTCGAATTACACTTGTCCAATAGAATTAGGACATGTGTTAGGGTAATATTAATATCTTATTTACCCTTAGTTACCCTATTTACTATTAACTGTGGTAAAAAAAGTAAAAAGTTACTATTCACCAAAAAATTATTTTCATCTCATTGAACCACATTTTAGTCCTTGATATTAACCGTGTCTCTCGGATTTTCGAAATTCCATTCACAGAAGCGGTAAAATTATGTTTTATGCAAAATTCAGTTTTTAACCTACCACTTAGTAGTTTCACTATTCATCAAAAATTGATGTTTTTCAGAACAAAGCCAAAATTTCATCCCAAGCTATATTTCATATTCCGAATTCAAAAATGAAGTCTATTTTACCAAATTCATAACATAAAAGTTGCATTAATTAATTTTATAATTAAATCCCGCTGTTAAAACAAATAGCGTGTTTTTAAGAAACAATATCTATCAAAAGATTGACACTTGTTTATGTCTAGTTTAAATGTGAAATTACATCCAATGACCAACATTGTATTAAATTGTAAAAATATATTCTAAATATACTTTAAAACCACTCAAATTAATAATTTATCACTATTAATTATTTCGATTAAAAAAGTTGTTTTTAATTATAATTAATAATTTTCACTATTCATCAGAATATGAAAGTTATCCGAAAAGTACCAAAATTTCACCTTAGGCTAAATTCGATACTCCGAATCCAAAAATAAAGTTCATTTTGAAAAATAAGATTTACTGGATTTCAAAAAGTGGTTATTACTATTCATAACGGCTAGTTTTAATAATATTTTTATAGCATATCGTTGTTTAGTGAAACTCGGTATTGCGTACTACACACGCTATCGAGGAAGGTCGCGATTGCGTGTAATGCAAGTCAAGTCAAGGATGTGTGTTGTGCAAGCTCCTTTTGGTGTAGCGTACAACACAAGACATTAGTAAAATAAAAAAGAATATTTTTCATAAAATTTCGGGCTGTTACAGTTACAATTATAAGTAAGTAATTCTCCAAGATAACTTTATGTTTTATTTATGTTTTATATGTTTTTTTTGGAAATATCAAGTTTCACAAAGTAAGTATATGATTTTTTATTGGTGAGAATCACGTCTTTGTGAAAATGATTTCATATGTTTATAAGTATTCATGGACCAATGGTTTCTCTCCTTCTTTTATATCCCTTACTAATCTTTTTAGGCTCATACCCAGTTTCCAAATGTTTCTCACATGGTATAAGGATGGGTATGGTAAAGGATGAAGACAAGATTAGTGTTTTGAATATTTTTATCAAGAAAAAGAAATCATATTTTATTTAAAATGTTTTATATTTTGGAAGAAGTGGATACTATTTTAGTATTATTATCTTGTATGATTTATTGGTTGTTGTGTATGTATTATGTCCAAATTATCTAAAACTCATAACCTAAAAAGATTCTCTATGTTTTAGAATGTGATTTCTTTCTTAAAACTCAAGAATATGAAATTTTTAAGGTCAATTCCTTATACAAAATCCAAATTATTTAGAATTTTTAATACTTACATTAAATAAAATAATATAAATAAATATTTGAGATTATCAAAACCTGAAGTGGTTAAAGGATCCACTCCATATTCCAATATTTTTATATATTTAAATATACAAGTATAATTTCAAAACATTTCCCATTTTGAAATTATCAAAAAGAAAACATTTTAATAGATAAATCCTTTATTCAAAATGATAATACCTCTCCTCATTTTTGTTTAATAGTGTTACACCCCCTTGGTCGATAGTCCAAATTTAACTCCCCCTAAATTTAGTCATGCTTGGAAAATATATATACATTGTATTTTATAAGAAGATTTTTCAAGATAAAAGTGTATTAAATAGAGGTAAACAGGAATAAAAAATATAAATATTGCATAAAACATTATTAAACATGTAAAATTCAAAATTAATCCACTATAATTCCTTCTCTTATTAGAATATTGAGTTTTATAATGTGATAAGATATTAAATTATGTTTGTGAAAATTAATGAGAAATCCTTCATAAAATTACCTTTTTAAACAAAATAAAAGTTTTAATAGTAAGTATAAATCTACTATAATATATAAGAAAACTTAAACCAGTAATATAGTAAAAAATATGTATAGAAAATTAAAAAGTGTAAACATAAAAATAGATTCCAAATTACTATAGATTTTATATAAATCTAAAAATTTCACCTTATAAACACACTAAAAATCCCTATGGCTTTTAGAATTAAATATGATTCTCAATGATTTTAACAAAGTAAAATGTTTATATATGATAAAACTAAAATCTTTACATATTTTAAAAACATGATAACTCATGATTAAACGATATAAAGAAAATTTTACAAATTGAAAAATATTCATGTTAATCATATATAACAAATTATATTTAAAAATAAAACACTTAACCTTGATCTCAATTTTTCATTCTATGAACTAAAGTTCATATTTAACTTTTCAGCATGTCTAGTAAAAAATGAAAAATAGATTTCAATGTAGTTGAAATAGAATAAATACAAGAATACTTTTCTAGGAAAAATTTAAAAATTGAAATAAGGTTTTCTATGACTTAATAGATGCATTATATATATATCAATTAAAAAAATATTAATTTCAAATAGAAAGCCACACCACAATTTCATCTAAATTATCTTGAATAAACAGACTAGTTTATACAAAAATTAAATTCCATCTTAGATTAAATAGTGGATAAATATTTTAAACACACATATTTTACTTGATTTTTTTTTTAAATTTAAAAACTATACATATCTAAATATTAAAATAGATACTATAATTTAAAAGATTTCACAATAAAACTAAGAAGATTTTGAAAAAGGTGAATAAAAAATATATAAATTGAATATTTAAATAATTTATAATTATGGAATAATTATAAAAACATGAAAAAACCATTCCTCCCCCATTAATTTCAACCATATTCTTTCCAAAAAAATAAAACCTAGTCATTTTTATTTTAAAATTTAAAAAAATGAAATATGCATATATATGTTATTTAAATCAGATTTGATGTTTTGAAAACTACACATATAAAACTGTGTAGGTTTCAATAATAAAAATATCTATGATGAATTTAAAATTAAGTACAAGAGTAATTAATTCCCTCCCTTCAAATTTACACTACCAAAATAGTATAACTAGGATTTTAATTCCAGTAGTGAACCCTCCTTTAGAAACATTATTTAATATCAAAAGGATATATGAAACATGATATAAAATATTCAACAAATTTTGAAAGTGGAAAAAATGAAAATAACATACCCATAAACCCAGGTTTACTTCGAAAATAATTTATTCACTGGTCACATGAAAAGGAAAATTCAAGACCATGACATATAAACACAATTTTAATCACATTTACAGACTAAAGAAGAAGATAAATATTAAAGTACATGGTAAAATCCCAAAATTATACAAGTTTTTCATCTTTAGACAAAATGAGATTTTAAATCTTATAATTCTCATCCCATTATTCCAAGAATAAAACTATAATGACATGCATGGTGGATATAAGAATCTAAAATTAAATACTTATTATTTGGGAATAAATAATTGTTTAAATTCACATGAATTAGAATATAAATAATTAGGTATCCAAGTAATATAGGGTTTATATTGTTTTTCCATGAAATTAAATTTAGATATAAATTTTCTTTTGTGACTAAAATATTTTAAAAAATTCAATGGAAACCCACAAGTTTAATGACCATAGGATTCACATTTGAAATAATTAACCAAATAAGTTTCAATATATTTTCCTTTTATGAAATTATTTTTAAACAAAGACAATATAAAATTAAAAAAACTAATTCTATTATTTTTATTGTAATATTTCTGGAAAAAAGAATTCATAAAAATATTTATATTTGAAGCACATTTTTTATAAATTGGTGTTCTTAAAAAAATATTTTCATTTTTAACACGATTAAATTAACTCTTCAGCATTTCATTTTCATTATAAACATATTCCAAATAATCATAGAATTTTTCATGTGTGGAAGAAGTTGTGTTTATAATATTTTCATTTAATATCTCATTTTCTTCATTAATCATTAAAATTTACATATCAATATTATTTAATTTAAAAGATAAGTTCTTTTTATTTTTACGTACCCTTTTATATTTTTATTTGATTGAAACATACATATAAGTGATTTAGTTTTTTCTATCATTACATAAATCAAAAATTTTCTTCAGATATTCAATACTTGGCTCGTCATTTCTAGGATTGATCTACTCTTAAGAATCATAATTATTATCACTATTATTACACATACTTATCATAAATATACTTATATTTTTTATAGTGTATGGACCAAGATAACTTGAAAAATAATAATTAGGAGGTTAATATTATTCCTAAAAATCCCTTGATATTAAAGTAATAATACCAGTTTATTTTTGAATTTTATCCTTATTGTATGAGCTTTTAGAATCACTCCATGAAGTCACATTTTTTTAATTTTTTTGAAATTCTACTGATTTTTCAGTGTATAATAATTAGGTTTAACATTTTTTTATTCCTAAAACCATAACAAATAATATTTGAACAATATAAATTCAAATTTGAATTACATTGAGTGATATCTATTTTTGGAAAATGTTTTTTTATTATCTTGGTTGGAAACTCTATTTTCTTATGTAAAAAATTTCTATAATCAATGTTAATATTTTTTTGTTGAGTCTCCTTCTTCAAAGGTTATTATTTCCAAATATATCTAAAATTTCATGAGCAGTGCTCCAACAGATTATTTTCAATAATATTTCTATAAAAATAGTAATAAATAATATTCATGATCTTATAATTGAGGTTATATTAAAAAATATATTCTCATTTCAAATAAATCAGATCATGTTTTAGTTGAAAAATAATATTTAATAATAATATCACAAAATATAATGTCAACACTCTTTAGATAAAATTCCATTTAGATATTCCATTGAGAATACTTACTACTGCTTTGGTGGAATTATTGAATTCCAACCATTTCTATTCCTTAAATCGTCCATCACTGAAAAAGATCTTTCCCTCAGTCTTATTATGTACTATGATAAAAAGTTATCATAATTAATATAAAAAATAAAATTAAAAGCAATATATATTTACTAGATTCAACCTCTAACACCAATTGTGGGTAATCAAACAAAGTTACCGACTAACTTGTCCTCAAAGGGTCATGCTCCAATACCAACTGTATGGTGTTGAAGGAGTGATAGTAATGGAAAAGGGGGTTGAATTTTATTTAATTTAAAAATCAATAAATTTTTATATTCTATGTGGATAAAGTTAACATTATAAATATTAAACAATTCAACCACACTAATATAATAAGAGAGAGAGAGATAGATAAAAAATAAATAAAGTGGAATATGGACATAAGAATTTTTTAGTAGTTTAGATCAAAATGATACAATGTCGACTGTCCAAAAATCAGTCCAGTGTATGGAACCCACTAAGGTATTTCACTTTTACAGGAGTGTGAAAACTATTTACATATTCCTTTTTCATACTTTGAGTCTTAACCTTATCCCATTTTCTATTTTGGGTTTATAAAAAATAAAACGTTTTATAGGAGAAGACCTAACCTATACTTTTACAGGATCAATCCTAACCTATTGCATTTTTTGTGTTTTGATAGAACATAATATTTTATGGGTGGAAACCTAAGCTAGTATTTTATAGGTTTATACCCAATCAAGCCTTTCAAAGTAAAATTCCTAAACTCTTCTTTTTTATGTGTCAAGATTAACTCTGTCTTGTAAAGGGATAGACTAGACCCAGAATCCTATAGAAGATGCCATTTCCTCTAATATTTTAGGGGATAAGTAAAACCTGATATTATAATGGGATAGACTAATCCTAGTCTTATATGGGGTCAAAATAAAACCATATGTATTTTTCCTAATGCTAGTATAACCCCATGCAATATTCACTATGTGTGGAAAATTCAACACAAATTGTTATAATAAAATGAAATAATAAAAAAGTTTAACCCAATGAATGATTGTTGATGAATATTATGGAATTAATATAAGGTAGTTCTTAGGCCCTTAAAATTTTGAAACAATGAAGCTTGAGCAACTAGAAGTTTAGATTATCATGTAGTTAAAAAATAAATCTCCAGGGATTGGTTGTGAATTATGGAACACATAAGTGTAAAGAAGATTCACAACTATATTTCTTCATTACATGCCTCTATATTTTTATATATATAAAATATAAATGAATATTTTCTTTACTTTAAAATCCATGATTCACCTTCATAAATTCCAACAATAAAATCCATTGGCAATAAATCCCTCAAGGTACCATTGAAGCATTTCTAGGTTGGTTGTGTTTATTGAAAAAGAGGGTTTATGTTGTGAGTTTTCATGTTCCTGATATATTGTTGGAAGTCTAAATTGAAAAAGGTCCATGAAAAAGTAATGGATGATCTAGAGGTGGTACAAAAAGTACAGATATAATGTGGTTCATTTTTCTAGTGTTATCCAAAATTTGTGTCAAAAAATTGGAGAGTAGAGACAATTGTTTTTGGAAAACTGCATTGCGGTCCAGTGTTAGGGAGGATTATAATGTTTCTCGCCAATAATTTTTCAAAATCAGAACATCAAAATATAGAAAAGGATATAGTGGTGTGCCAATCATGAAGTGGGGTGCTAGTCATGAAGTTGCATGAAAGTCATCAAGTGGTCTGCAAGTCACAAAGTGTATTGCGTGGTGAGTTGTGCACCTCATTCGTATGGTCACCAAAATTACTATAATAGATGGATTCCCTCTTCTTTTCGAATAATCACAACACTTAGATAAAATCTGACCTTTGATCATGATAGTTGAAGTAGCGCGTAAGTTTTGAGTGGCGCGCAAGTAGTGAGTTACATGTAGGCAATGAGTTGCATGAAAGCAGTAAGTAGTGCACAAGTAGTGGCGCGCAAGCAGTGAGTTGCATGAAAGTAGTCAGTGGTGTACAAGTAGTGGCATGAAATTTGTAGCACAAAAGTTTAAAGTTTCTTGCATGTTGGTTTTGGTGTACAAGTAGTGGCATGAAAGAAGTGACACACAAGTAGTGGCGCACAAGAAGTGGCACACAAGTATAAAGTGGTGTGCAAGTTGGTTGTGGCACGTAAGTAGTGGCGCAAAATTATGAAGTGGAGAATAAATTGGTTTTCCCACAACAAAAAAAGAAGGTTCTCACTAGTTAAAGTGGCGAAAAAGTCACCCTTGGGTTGTGTGAAAGTTAGATGTTTCCCAGTACATCTACAGTAAATTTGTATTCATCAGTGGATGAACATTTCAATTCAATAGAGCATCTACATAAAATAGAGTTTTCATTCATTTGTGATATTTAAGGGACATACAAGTCCATAAACTAGGTGTGGATCCTTTCTAAGAGTAGTGGGAGAAATTAGAGGATGACGATGATCTTTTCCACTGGTAGTGATTCAGAGGAAGAGACATAGGGAGTTAAACTTTGTAATGAAATGGGCAGAGCCTGTAAAGACAGTGATCCTGGGCATAGAAGCGGTCTAGTCTGAACATCAATATTGTCAGTGAGTCTTAGTGAATTTTGTAAAATCGTCACATCGCCATTGTATGCGCCTTGGATTGTTTCCTAGTGAGGATGAACCCAATAAAAATCATTTCATCCTTGTGCTATCTTTCCTGCATTACATTCAAAGAATTTTCATCATATAAACAAGGAAAGAATAAGATTAGAATTAAAATTTATGTGAAAAACAATGAGCATTATAATAAAGAGGTCAAGTTATATTCGGGTAGGAAGAATTTAGAAAAGAATATCCATACCCTAATTCACCCCCCTCTTAGGGTATCTAGGCCCCTTTTAGACCTAAGAAAATATTCACATGGAATTATCTTTTAATTCTAATTGATATAATATAAAAATGAAAATATTTCTTGTCACGAACTAACCTGGGTCGACCTTGAACCGATCACCCGAGTCGGTCCGCGACATGACACGAGAGGCGTTCCCGATCCTCCCGGGCTGGTGACAAGCACCAGGGCATCAATAGAGGACAAGTGGGAACGATTTCACCCAGTAGAAATAAATAAATAAAGAAGTAGAAGGAAAATAAATGACACGAAAAAGGAAAAATGACCAACAAAAACACACTAACCTCATCTCAACCAAAAACTCTTGCGACTCTGAGAGTTTCTCACCAGTCCACAACCAACTCTCACTAACGGTGAGCGAGCTCGAGCCAAACCTGCAGAAAAACTAAAAACAGGAAAACAATATAGGCGTGAGTATTAAAAATCTGTAGGTGGGCCTGAATAATTCTATTCCCAATGCACATACCATTAAATAAATAATTTATCAATTCCAGGTTTGAACTAAATTATATAAAATATTGGTTCTTCACACACACACATTTTCATTTCTAAAACAAGTATCAGTCCATTGCCCGTTATAATTTGAAAAAAAATTTAAATGTTGAAAGGAATAGGTGCATTACATTTTTAATACATTTCTTTTATGAAAAATTAGAAAACCAAACTTTAGTTATTATCCAAAAAGGAAAACTACACATAACACACAATACACACCAAGGTCAATGGAAAAAGTGGCACACAGGGGCCGGAAACCGAACTAATCCTCTTAACCGTCCACCACATGAAAATAAAAACTAACAGAAACATGGGTTGAACCTAGGATATTGTGAACAATCCAGAATGTACTATACATCTGACTCGTCCTGAAAGCATGCTCTAACTCGATGACGTTATAACGCCCTAATGCTCGGCATAGCCCTGCATGGCCTAACTGAGGGGCCCAATCCCCATAAAAGCAATAAATCAGTATTCCCCTCCTATGGGGCCACTACCCAGTGCATAATCTAAAATAGTGCAGCAATCATTCTCAGAAGATTCACTCACTAGGCCAGGTTCCCATGTTAACACAAGTAATAAAAAAACGGAAAAGGGGTGAGTCAACAAAGTCAATCAAGTAACACGAACATCACACACAACATATGCAGTAAACATACACCATAGGTCACTCCTGAGTCACCCCAAAGAGATCTTTCCAAAATAATTTATTTTTATTAAAGTTCCAAACGGGCCTTCACAAACTTTAAAGAAAAACCTCATTTCTCAGGAAAACCCGAAACACTTGTTCAAAAAATCATTTATCTTTAAAACCAGAAGCACATTTGAAATTTCGTGAATTATGTTTAAAGGAAAAACTGGCATTCTTTCACTACTGGGCATCCGCTCGTCAAGAAAATATTTCAAGAGACATGTATAAAATAAACGGCTCTTTTTTTACACCAAATAGTCATTTAAAAATTAATCATCTTATATTATTTTTCTATTTATTAAAATTAATAAAACATCAAGCAATTAATAAATTCTAAATTTAAAGGTGAGTGTAGTGGGGGACCTACCTCGGCTCGCAAACCCATCACGACGATGCGACATGCCTCGCGCAGGCGCACCGGCACGTGCAAGCTCGCAACCATAGTGTCATGGAAAAGCCTTGCCAACACACTGCAACTGAAAGTAAAGCAATCTAAAACACAGAAACACTAACTAGTGACAATTGAACATCACAAAAATTACTAAAAACAAACATAAACATTAATTTAAAATAAGAAAAACAAAAGGCAATGCATTTCTCACCTGAATTTCAGTGCAGGCGAAACGACGTGAACTCAAACCACTCACCTCTAGTGGCGGACGCTCGTCGCGCGCCCAAGAGGGGTTCGCGGTCAGTCGGATGACGCACGGTGGTTCGGAAAGAGGTCCTACCAGGTCAGAGGCAGGTGCGCACGGGTGGAGTGGTGCCGCCGCAAGGCAGGAAGCAGTGTTGGCTTGATGGGCAGTGCACGATCGACAGGTGCAGAGTCAGCTAGAGGGCGCCAGAGAGAGGAGTAACACCCACTGGTCGTTGGAGAAAGCTGCTATCCAGATTAAGGAGGTGGCCTAGGTGCTGCACAGGGGGGGTCACTAGGCTGGTCGAGGCATGGATAGGGGGCTATTACACTACTGCTGGATGGAGCAAGGTGAGGTCGCGACAGTTGGACGACGGGTGTCGTCTATGCGGACAGCGGGAGGAGCCCAGGTGCATACTAGTCGGCCGGTCAAGAGGGAATCGGAGAAGCAAACAAGGAGGGGGTGCTCCTCGGGTGTGCTGAGTAGGGAGAAATGGTGAGGGCGTAGGAGGCTGAAAGTGTCGTGCAGTCGCAGGGCAGGGGGAGGCGGTGTGGAGCGGGAGAGACGCGGTGCGGCGCTGTTGTGCGGGGCCACTGCAAGGCTGGCTAGCGATGGCACAGCAGGTTGCGAAGAGTGGTGTGCTGGCAGGCGCTGTGCGGCTACTGGGCAGGAGCGGGGGTTGCGCTGCGACGCTACAGTAGGGAGTTGGGTGCAGGGTGGCTGGTAGATCTGGAGCAGCGCGTGGAGTCTGGTGGCGCACTTGGAAGAGGGGGATCTGCTAAGGGGGAGCGGCTGGGTGGGGGCATAGCAAGGGGCAACAGTTGGGAAGGAGCGAGGCCAGCTAGGGTGTGAGATGAGGGTGGAGACCTGGGGAGCGGATGGCACATGCGGAGAGAGAAAACAGGGAGGATAGTGCTCCGCTGGGGTGCGATGGCTCGGGAACGAACCAGGGGGCGTGGTCCTGCAGGTAAGGCGGAATAAGAACAATGGTAGGCTGGGGTGCAGGATGTCTGAGGGAGGGTGCAGCGTGGGAAGACAGCCGCTGCTGTGCGTGGGGGCTGGAATGAGCTACTTTAGGAAGAAAACAAACAAAGAAAAGAGAAGGGGGCAGTCGGCTGCAAGGCGGGGGACACCCGCGTGGAAGAACCAAAAGAGAGAAGAGAAAAAAAAGATAAGAAGAAATAAGAATAAAGAGAAAAATAGAATAAAATAAAATAAAAAGTAAATGATAATAATAATAATAATAATAATAATATTATTATTATTATTAAAATGAATTCATATAAAATAAAATAAAAATTAAATGATAATAATAATAATAATAATAATAATAATAATAATAATAATATTATTATTATTATTATTATTATTAATGAATTCATATAAAATTAACGAAGGGCCACGCCGTTGCATGGGTGAAGCCGCGCGGCGTTGCGCTCCACCCTTGCGTCCAACGACATCGAACCCAAAGCATGCAATTTTTTGACAAAGCACAAAAATCTGGTTCTGGAATAAAAGCAATAGATAGGTCGGGGTGTGACAATTCTCCCCACCATAATGCTTCCAGTCCCCAGGAAGCCACAAAAGACCTAGACCATAGAAGAAAATTCTTAAGTGTCACTCACCCCCAAAAGTTTAGGCACCTCCAGTTGATCGATCTAAACGAGAAATAAACTCCCATGACATGCAACTTATCCTCAAAACACGAACACTTTAAGACACCACCATAACAAAACTCCAATACTGACGCGGGGAGGACCGAACAGACTCTCCATCATAGTAAACAAGACAAACTGAGTTCAACAGGACCCACGATGGGTCTCCCCACCATTAGGACTGGAAAAATTAACCTAACTTGAAAACATTCCATATGGACCAAAAACCCCCCACCACGTGGGGGAGAAGGGAAGGGCCCTATGGGCAGAGAATCAAAACTACCGTCACCATCACTCCAACGATGCCACACCCTCGGAAGAACGCAAACTATACCACACTAAGGATGAAGATTAAACCAAT
Organism: Viscum album; assembly: GCA_963277665.1. Classification (NCBI taxonomy): domain Eukaryota; kingdom Viridiplantae; phylum Streptophyta; class Magnoliopsida; order Santalales; family Viscaceae; genus Viscum; species Viscum album. Next base: position 793,638,879 of record OY728166.1, read on the forward strand.
GCCCTTCTTCACCGCTGGGGTTCACCTGACTATGCGCCATCTTCACTCCGGGACCTATGGCTGGAGCTCTGATGATTGAAGCATCTCCTGCCTCATAGTCAGGCTTCAAAAATTCCCAATCATAACATACGAACAAGAATTTTACCAAACACACATCCATTAGAACAAAGGATTCAAAGAGGTTTAGCCACAACCATTCTTACAAATGAAAGAAAAGAAACACCAAAAAATGGTATAGGTGACGACTATTACATCCAAGAAACACTATAAAGAGAAAACCCCAAACTAATCTGCAAACACCATCCTACTCCTACAGACGGGCTGAGGTGACCTTCAATGAGCTTGGTCTGGATTTAGTGCGCTTCTTGAAAACAGCTTGACAGAATTGCTGTAAGTGGCCCAGACTTCCACAGGTGTAGCAGGGTTTCAGAGCATTCGGGCACATCGGCCTCTTGTGCCCCTGCTTACCGCACTGGTGACTGATCAAGGAATTGTGTTGTGAGGAAGATGACGGAAGGTTTGAAGGCATCTTGATTCCTATACTAGTTCCACCACCATCATGCCGCTTCCCATTCTTCTTATCGCTATCTTCTTCACTACATCCCAATGCCGGAGGAGGATTCACCACCTCATGTCCCCCTGCTAACTCAGCTTTGACGAGGAAAGCTTGTCTCACCACATTAGGGAAAGTGATCATGTTGAATTCTCCAATATTCGACTACAGCTCAGGACGTAATCCAAGCTCAAAATGCTGAGCTTTCACGGGATCATTTCCAACATACCCCGGTTCATACAGAGCCAGGTCTAGGAAATGACGAAAGAATTCCAATACTGATCCGACACCTTGCTGGAGACCGCACAAATCCATCCTCTTCCTCACCCTTGTCACTTTAGAGAAGTAATGTTGGATGAATGACGACTTGAAGAACTCCCAAGTGAGATATTTCCGAGGTTTATTTTGAGACACGGACTTCCACCATTTCCAGGTTGTACCTTCAAGCATAAAGGTAGCCAACTTCACCTTTAACGACTTAGGCAACCCAATGAAACTGAATTTCCTCTCAATCTTCTGTAACCACTACTCTACCTTAAGAGGATCTATCTGCCCATAAAAGAGGGGAGGGTTTAACTTCTGAAACTCTAGGACGTAGTCTTTAGGATGATCAACTAGAGGATTATTTTAAGGATGCACCATCCGAAGATGCACCTTGGGCATCCATCGAACCTTCGTGGGGGAAAACACTAAGGAACAAGAAAACAAAAAGATGGGTCAAACATGGTCATTGTCATTTCAAATACCAAAATAACACTTTTCACAGAGTTTTTTTATCAGAAATAAGGAAAATCCAGACGATTCACGAGAGGGAAACTAGTGATGATGGGTGACTTGACCATATGGTTGGTGGCCATACGCCAGTCACACCACCATCACTAAGAGCATTATAGGGTAAAGTCTCTGGCTCCACATGGCTTGCCAGACAATACGAGTTCACGGAGGTCACTTTCCAAACTCTCATTTCATTTCCCAATACCAAAAAAACCATAAGAATCAAAAGACATCGACAACCCAAACATCACATGGTAACTCGAGGTTCAAAACGAGCAAGGGTTCATGACTTCCTTCTCGTCCGTATGCCTTGAGTCCCAACAATCATACTCCTTCTACCATGACAACCCCAAATAACAATGTGTGGTCTAAAAAAACAAGGTCCGCTCAGGAGTTGACCTGCTCTGATACCATTTTGTCACGAACTAACCCGGATCGACCCTGAACCGATCACCCAAGCTGGTCCGCGACATGACCCGAGAGGTTTTCCCAATCCCCACGGACTGGCGACAAGCACGAGGGCATCAATATAGGACATGTTGGAACAATTTCTCCCAGTAAAAATAAATAAATAAATAAATAAATAAATAAAGCAGTGGAAGTAAAATAAATGACACGAAAAAGGAAAAACGACCAACAAAAACACACTAACCTCATCTCGACCAAAAACTCTTGCGGCTCCGAGAGTTTCTCACCAGTCCACAACCAACTCTCACTAACGGAGAGCGAGCTCAAGCCAAACCTGCAGCAAAACTAAAAACAGGAAAACACTATAGGCATGAGTATTAAAACTCAGTAGGCAGGCCCGACTAATTATATTCCCAATGCACATACCATTAAATAAATAATTTATCAATTCCAGGTTTGAACTAAATTATATAAAATATTGGTTCTTCACACACACACATTTTCATTTCTAAAACAAGTATCAGTCCATTGCCAGTTATAATTTGAAAACAATTTTTAAATGTTGAAAGGAACAGGTGCATTTAATTTTTAATACATTTCTTTTTTGAACAATTATAAAACCAAACTTTAGTTATTAGCCAAAAAGGAAAACTACACATAACACACAACACACACCAAGGGCAATGGAAAAAGTGAAACACATGGGCCAGCAACCGAACTAGACCTCTCAACCATCCACCACATGCAAATAAACACTAATATAAACATGGGTCGAACCTAGGAGATTGTGAACAATCCAGAATGTACTATACATCTGACTCATCCTGAAAGCATTCTCTAACTCGATGACGTCATAACACCCTAACGCTCGGTATATCCATGCATGACCTAACCGAGGGGCCCAATCCCCATAGCAGTAATAACTCAGTATTCCCCTGCTATGGGGCCACTAGCCAGTGCGTAATCTAAACTAGTCCAGCAATCTTTCTCAGAAGATTCACTCACTATGCTAGCTTCCTATGTTAACACAAGCAATAAAAAAACGGAAAAGGGGTGAGTCAACAAAGTCAATCGAGTAGCACGAACATCACGCACAACATATGCAGTCAACATACACCAAATGTCACTCCTGAGTCACCCCAAAGAGAGCTTTCCAAAATAATTTATTTTTATTAAAGTGCCAAATGGGCCTTCACCAACTTTAAAGAAAATCCTCATTTCTCAAGAAAACCTGAAACACTTTCTCAGAAAAAAGCATTTATTTTTAAAACCAGAACCAAATTTTAAATTCCGGAATTATGTTTAAAGGACAAACTAGCATTATTTCACTACTGGGTGTCCTCTTGTCAAGAAAATATTTCAAGAGACGTGTATTAAATAAATGGCTCTTTTTTACACCAAATAGTCATTTAAAAATTAATCATCTTATATTATTTTTCTATTTATTAAAATTAATAAAACATCAAGAAATTAATAAATTCTAAATTTAAAGGTGAGTGTAGTGGGGGACCTACCTCGACTCACAAACCAATCATGACGATGCGGCACGCCTCGCGTGAGCGCACCGGCACATGCAAGCTCGCCACCACAGTGTCACGGAAAAGCCTTGCCAACGTGCTGAAACTGAAAGTAAAATAATCTAAAACACAGAAACACTGACCAGTGACAATTAAACCTCGCAAAAATAACTAAAAACAAACATAAACATTAATTTAAAATAATCAAAACAAAAGACAATGCATACCTCACCTGAATTTCAGTGTAGGTGAAACAGCGTGAACTCAAACCACTCACCTCAAGTGGCGGACGCTCATCGCGCACCCAAGAAGGGTTCACGATCAATCGGAGGACGCGCGGTGGTTCAAAAAGAGGTCCTGCCAGGTCGGAGGCAGGTGCACGCGGGTGGAGCGGTGCCGCCGCAAGGTAGGAAGCAGTGCTGGCTTGATGGGCAGTGCACGGTCGACGGGTGCAGAGTCAGCTAGAGGGAGCCAGACAGAGGAGTCACGCCCGCTGGTCACTAGAGAAAGCTGCTGGAGAAAGGTGGTGGCCTAGGTGCTGCACAGGGGGGGGGGGTCACCAGGATGGTGGAGGCACGGATAGGGGGCTATTACACTACTGTTGGCTGGAGCAAGGCGACGTCGTGGCGGTCGGACGACGGGTGTCGGCTATGCAGACAGTGGGAGGAGCCTGGATGCGTACTAGTCAGCCGGTCAAGAGGGAACCGGAGCAGCAAACAAGGAGGGGGTTCTCCTTGGGTGTGATGAGTCAGTAGAAACGGATAGGGCGCAGGAGGATGAAAGTGTCGTGCAATTGCAGGGTAGAAGGAGGCACCGTGGAGCGGGAGAGACGCGGTGCGGCGCTGTTGCGCGGGGCCACTGCAAGGCTGGCTGGCGGTGGCGCAACAGGTTGCGAAGGGTGCTGCGCGGGCAGGCACTGTACGACTACTGGACAGGAGCATGGGTGGCGCTATGACGCTACAGTAGGGAGTTGGGTGGAGGGTGGCGGGCAGATTAGGAGCACCGCGTGGAGCCTGGTGGTGTTCTTGGAAGAGGGGGATTTGCTAAGGGGTAGTGGATGGGTGGAGGAAGATCAAGGGGCGATGGCAGGGCAGGGGGAGGCGCTGTGGAGCAAGAGAGACGCGGTGCAGCGCTGTTGTGCGGGGCCACTGCAATGCTGGCTGGCGGTGGCGCAAAAGGTTGCGAAGGGTGCTATGCGGGCAGGCGTTGTACGACTACTGGACAGGAGCATGGGTGGCGCTACGACGCTACAGTAGGGAGTTGGGTGCAGGGTGGTAGGCAGATCAGGAGTACCGCGTGGATCCTGGTGGTGCGCTTGGAAGAGGGGGATTTGCTAAGGGGTAGTGGATGGGTGGAGGCAGATCAAGGGGTGATGGCAGGGCAGGAGCGAGGTCAGCCAGGGTGTGAGATGAGGGCGGCGACTTGGGGAGCGGATGACACATGCGGAGAGGGAAAACAGGGAGGATGGTGCTCCGCTGGGGTGTGATGGCTGGGGAACGAACTAGGGGGCATGGTCCTGTGGGTAAGGTAGAAGAAGAATAGGGGAAGGCTGGGGTGTGGGATGTCCGAGAGAGGGTGCGGCGTGGGAAGCTGGCTGCTGCTGTGTGTGGGGGTTGGAATGAGCAACTGTAGGAAGAAAACAAACAAAAAAAAGAGAGGGGGGGGGGGGGGCAGTCGGCTGCAAGGAGGGGGACACCCGTGTGGAAGAACCAAAAGAGAGAAGAGAAAAAAAAGATAAGAAGAAAGAGGAATAAAGAGAAAAATAGAATAAAATAAAATAAAAAGTAAATGATAATAATAATAATAATAATAATAATATTATTATTAATGAATTCATATAAAATAAAATAAAAAGTAAATGATAATAATAATAATAATAATAATAATAATAATAATAATAATAATAATATTATTATTATTATTAATAATAATGAATTCATATAAAATTGACAAAGGGCCACGCCGTTGCATGGGCGAAGCCGCGCGGCGTCGCGCTCCGCCCGTGCGTCCAACGGCGTCGAACCCAAAACATGTAATTTTTTGACAAAGAAAAAAAATATGGTTCTGGAATAAAAGCAACAGATAGGTCGGGGTGTGACATTTCTATGCACAAAATATCATTAGAAAAATAAATAAATAATTAATATATCAGTAAATACATCCATAAAAGTTAATCATAAATTCGTTTGAATAATCCATTAACTCATGCAAGAGTAAATATTCATATTCTAAAAAAATATATTTTTATCATTTCTCTTTACATGCATTCATAATGCTCATAATTACTTCCTAGATAAATGTTTCACATATATTTTATTCATAATTTAAATATAATATTCTTTTTTTTACTTTTTTATTTTTTATAAAAGAGATACAAAATTCACAATAGAAATCATTATAACATTTAATACTGAACCAAATTATTTTATAATAACGAGTATTAATTTTATTTTAAAAATCCCTATAATATACAATACTATGTCTACATATTTCAATTGGTTTGAATTTGAATATCCAAAGTCCCAAACTTTTAGTGTGAATATGCATAAATGCTTAATCCAATGTGAATCTCATTTAATTATTGATAAAAAAAATCCAAAACCTATTTTCAGGGCCTCTAAATAAATAATGACTAATTTTAGGATAAATAAATAATACAAATATTCAAAATAAACATGCAGTAAATATAAATATAAAATAACACAAAAAATAAAGTATAATTATAGGTTTAAGAATAACCTGTAGAAAATCACAAAACCACATAGGTAAATTTGACTACATGGGGTATTTTCACATATGTGAAGTTCTCATATAGGAAAATTTATATATGATATTTTTATACATATCTAAATTAGTTAATGTATTTGAATATAAAAAGATGAGTTCTACATAAGTTAATTTCATCATGTAAGAGAACCTATCAACATAGCTGATTCTTTAAGCATCAAAATTAATGTATGCAAAACTAATCACTTAGAAAAATTCATACATCTAATATTCAACATAGCTAAACTCTTGTATCCAATATTCAGCATAACTAAATTCACATATCCAAAATTTGGAATATAAAAATATCTTGAATTATCAAATTTCATATATAAATTAGACATTTTAGATAGAAGAATCCTCTTTGGGTCTAATTGATTTATATTTATTAAATTTTATTATATTTCCAAATAATCAATAATCACAATAATATCACTTCTATATATCATTTCATCTTTAAAATTCAATATGAATGTATTTCTAAAAAACTACAGAATTCAGACTGAAAGAAAACATAGACTTGTCACCTAATTTATATCATGATAAATATTCATTCATTATTTTATTTCTTCTAATGAAATTTTGATAATTTTAATATAATTCCATCCAAATAGAAATAACTCAGTTTGGAGTTATGTATCCCTAGTTAGGGATTCTATAAATAAATTAATCAAATCTATAAATTTAGCTATGTGGTTTGGATACATGGAAGATTTAGATAGATGGTTTGGATATGTGGGAGATTAGGATATTTGGTTTGGATATGTGGGAATAGTTAGAAACATGTATAAATGTTATTTAAAGGTATTAAATGATTTTTTTAGCCTAGTAACTCAATATGAAACTTGTAGATCATGTTATTTACAATAAAACGATGAAATCTACAGATATTTTATGTAAGGAAATATATGACATAATCATGGGTAAAAATACTTTATATAATACATAAGAAAGAAATTGTAGTTAAATAATTCAAAGTATTGAGATATTTAAAATTTTATGTTAATGGAAATAAAAAAATATATCTTTCTAATTTTAAAAACATAAAATGGGTCAACGATCCACTCAACACCTAGAACTCATTTTCAGAAAAAATATCCATATTATTCTTTTCTGGAATACATTTTATGTATATTAGGTGGAGTAGTTGATAATAAGCATACTTCCTTTGACATGTTACACAAGAAACTTGGATCCACAACCATATCACGAGGATACCCAAAAGATGAATGGTTACTAGTGCCTTCATTGATAAATGATAAACAATAGAATGGGAAGAATAGAGCTTTGATATAGTTTGTAATCCTCCTAAGTATCACACTCACAAGAATTTAATCTTGTTAATGTTCATTCATTTAATATCTTCAATTAATACATATATCACCAACTAGTAAGATCCATTATATGGATCATAAATGATGTAATGTCATTCATGAGTGGAGGTGGAAACCATATGCATCACATGTGTGTGTTTATAATGAATCACATGCATGGGATTTTATGTTCACATATAAAAATCTCCCACTTACACTAAAATCCCATAAGTATTTTATGTAAAAAGTTACTACTCTTTATGATTCCATCCAAAGTTTTTTAGTTAAATTTTAAAAAAATCCTATTCAATTTCAACATACAACCTTACCAAAAAATTATCCTTATCTAAGGGCCTAATAATGTGACCATATGGGAATTACTAGTGTTAGAAATAGAAATTAAATCCATATTTCATAGATGTGTGTAAAGAACAGCAACTAGAAAAGCATCAGTTTTACTCAAGATGCAAATGGGTCCGGTGTTATATCTATTGAACAAACTCATATCTCTCTGTGAACATGTTCACCACAAGATATATCATAAACATTAATCCCATACCTATATAATCCATTTTCCATGAAATAGAGTCTCCACTAGACATATATCATTTCAAAATATTATAGAGATCTCTCTAATTTATGATTCTACAAAAAAGGTAGACCAAGTCAATGAATACATATCATTCCCTTCATCTTTTTATGGGCACATTACATGTTCTTAAACTACATAATTGAACAAATTATATATTAAACAAATAAGCATATCCATGAATTTTATATGTTTAATTCAATCAAGGTACATATGTTTTTTCTTTTCATACATGTGGATACATCCCATATTTACTATGCTCTAATTGGGGACATGATCAAGAACATACCCAACCACACCCATATTAGCCAATTTGTTTTAAAACTGGAATAATTAGGGTATCAAACTAAATGGGTTATCATTCTTGGTAACTTAAAAACCTTAGATAAGAAGGATTTATAAAATCTTACACCCCTATCTATACCAATAACTGTATGAAATTCCATGTGATGTACTTTTGTGGGTCCATCCAAGTAATAAGTATATATTTATTAACTCATGAATCCATTATCCATATCTCAAATAAGTCTCACTATAAAAAGTGTAATAATCTATTCAAACTGGCCTTATCATATCATCACAACCCATAAAAATCCATAATGGTCATCGGTTAGGAAAAACTCAATGTCATATGTTGAGGGGATATTATCATTCAAACGTTCTTATAAAATAAATTAAAATAAGGGATAATGAATAATAATTGGAGATTACCTTCATAATAATAAAATTATATATTTTAAAACCATTACAACCAAATATTTTACATAAAAATCATGTTGTTGCTGTAATAATGGTTTCATCAATGGATCAACTATATTTTTCTGAGTATCTAAGAAAAAAATATTTAGATCAATGATGAAAATGATCTCCTATATGAGATGAAATTTTCAAAGGATGAGTTTGGTCCCTTCATGAGACCGAGGGTCCTTATACTGAGTAACAAACACCTTTATTGTGAAATTATAACTCATTTTCTCCCTTGATTCTTGCAACCACTCCATGTTTATAAATGAACTTCTTTGTAACATCCCTGACCTGAGAGACACTAAACGATGCCTCGAGGTTGGTCACCACAGGAACTCAAGCACACCTCCCCATATTCCTGAGGTTTCCGTCTATAAACAAGGGTATAATAGGTCGCGTGGGGAGACTATACCCTCATTACCATAGTATGTCACGATAGATAATAATTTAAATGACAGAAAAATGGTAAACAATCAATAACATGTATAAATAACCAATTCCCAAATCTGGGTACAACCATATACAACCATAAATATATCATGCTATACTATAGTTCCAAGTGGACAAAACAAAAAAGAAATAAAAAACAAGAATCCCCAAAATGGTCCGGACTCCAAGTCTCAAACCTCACCCAACCATGTCCCATTCCAACCCAACTCCTTAGCATAGGGCCCTTGTCCTTGTCCTGACCTGCAAGCATGAAATATGCTCGGGTACCCAATGGAGGACCAAGTAGGGTGTGAGTATAACTCAGTAATACAACACCTATGGTGTCTACAAAATATCCAGGAAAAGTATATGGTTCATGCTAGAGATAAATAAGGGCAAGTAAAGATAAACAGTTCAATAGGCTATTCTAGACTATGTTCATTTTAATTATACTACCATTGAATTTGAGTTCACTAATTAGGCATTTCATGATTTAATATACCTTTTTCATGTGTTCAATGGATTAGGAATATTCCGTGTTCTCAAGCACAGGGGAATAAAATCTAGCCCTCTCTCACTAGGAATCACGTTAAAACAATCTCATAATCCTCACCTCGAAGCATTAGTCTGGGGGAATGCAACCGTTGGGAGATAAAACTCCACCCCCTTTGCTAATCTGTGTATTTCAGAGTGGATCTAGAACCTCATTCCAACTCAACCCGTGGGCGTATAACCTCAAGTCGATACCCCACTCAACCAAGACATTTTCACATGCTTATTTATCATTCACCACAATTAACCATATCACAACCAACATAACCAATATCATTTACAACATCAAAACAATATCAATAAATGGGAAATTAACATTTTTCCTCAATCCATTAACACATTCATCATTTATATTACTTAACCCCTTTATCCCCATTCCCATTTCCCAAGCCTATCTCACTAAGCATATTCAAGTATAAATCTAATCCCCTATCATTTTCTTATTTAATCCATTTAACCTTTTTTCATTCCAACCAAACAACCTCTTAGGCCATTACCCAAACTAAGTGTATTAATAAACACCAATTACACATCCTTCAAGCATATTAACATGTTCATCATGGGCTCTATGTTCTCACACAACGGACTTACACTTACTTATCTAAACTCTAAGTTTGAGGAATAGTAGCACACCCTTTGGGTGGACCTAATTTGGTCGAGTCATCCTACATGCATCCCATGGGGATCAAGAGGGGTATAATTAACAATTTAGACACACACTATATCTAAATAAATTAAGGGAACCAAGAACATAGAAATGGAAAATTAAGAACATAACCCTACATGCACTAATCCACATGAAACACAAGGGATACAACTTGTAGACCACTTACCTTAAATCCATTGGAGAACACACCATTATCCAAAGCCTTAGATCCTGATTCAATCAAACCTTGAGGCCTTAACCTATATCTCACCGAAAATAGTGGTTTGATTGCTTTAGATGGAGATAAGGAAGAGTTACAGTCCCTAAACCAAAAAGAGAAGAAAGAGTGGGATTAGCCTTACCTGAATCTTCATTCCACAACCAATGACAGTACAAATGGACTAACGATAAGGGAGATTGATCCATGGAAGATCTCGAAGCTTTTGGGGCGTCATTGGGTTTCAAGAGAGAAGAAAGGAGGAAAATCCTGAGTGGAACTTAAAATCCGGTAATGGAATTTTTGTAAATTTTTAAAAGCTTCTAGGCTGCACAGTTTACCCGCATAGTTTTACAAACCCTGTAGAGGATACTAATCACATGCCCTTATCTCACACGATTTTCTAGAACATGAACAAACCATGTAGATTGTTTCTGCCTACATGGTCTCCCCTTCTATGGTTCTCCAAACGGTGCGCAAACCGTGCAGATTGCCCAAACGCCCCCTTTCCCCCCTTTTTAGGTCCCGAACTCCCAGAACAACATTGATCCTTCTCAAGGACATGAGAAAACACTTGATTACCCAAAAAGGGGAATTAAACTGAAACATAAACAAGAACATACCATACATAGAAATTCGAGATCCTACATTCTTGATCTCATCAACTTCCTGGGCAGCATCTTATCCAATGATGTATTCTTATTTTGTTTTCAAGGATACTATGGTGGATTTTTTTAGAACTCTTCCATTGAATAACTCCACTATTTAGAAAAAACATGTATCCATATTCAAATCTTAAATCATCTTTGTGAGATTGAAAACTGGCATCTATGTAACCATTCACACAAAGATTTTCTTCTCCTCTAAATACCAATAAAAAGATTTCGTCATTCTTAAGTTTGTAAGGATGATTTTCATAACAATGAAAATCCTTAGGATTGGATTGGTATCTATTTGTTATTATCAAAGCATACAGAACACTGTATCAAGTGCACTACATGGCATAAATGATTAATCCCATGGTGGTTGTATAAGGAATCCTATCATCCTTTTCATCTCTTTACAAGGATCCTAAATCTTCCTAAGATTCATTCCATGGAAGACCATTAAATACTCCTTAATGTATTTTTCCATACTAAACCACTTTATAAATTTTCCAATATACCTGTTCCAACACAATCCAAAAAAACACTCAGATCTATCACTATAGTTCAACATACAGTGTCTATAAACTGTTTCACTAGTGTACCTCATTGAGAAACATTTACCCAACCACTCATTCGAAGAGTGAAGTGTTTAGATTTCATTTATGATAAGTAGTATTTAATCTACATAAAATATTTTAAATAACACTACATTTACACTAACCCACTTATATAAAAAATTTAAAAATTATTTATGAAATTAAACTCTTTGATTGAATCATCAAACTTGATTTTCCAACTCAGAGTAGCTTTCTTTAATATATAAATGGGTTGTTTCCACATGAAAGTACTACAAGACTCATTTGTAACATTTATACCCTATGGTTGAATCATATAAATGATCTTAGAATAATTACCATTAAGGATTATATATTTGAAGTCCATTTGATATATATCGTAATAATAATGAGCTTTAAGGGATAGTAAATTCAAAATGGACTTTATCATCACAACATGGTAAAATTTATCTTCAAATCAAATACCATGAACATATTTGAAACCATTTCCCCCCAAAAATTATTTATAGGAAGACACTCTACCATCCATGTATGTTTTCTTATGGAAAAACTACTTGAACTCTATAGTTATTACCCCTTAAGGTGGATCCACCAAGTTTCAATCTCAGTTAGTGTATATGGAGTATATTTTAGATTCCATGGATTTTAATCATTTCTTAGAATTATAACTCTCAATATACTCTTGATAGGAAGTAGGGTAATATTTTTTTAATTATACCTCATAAAAAGTTTCTATGAGAAAACCACATCTCTTAGGTTTATAATGAATTCTACCAGACCATCAAAGTTCATCTATAACATGAGTCTGTTTTTTTCATAACTTTATGTGAAACCTACTCAACCCCCATCCCATGAACACTTCCAATTTTTTTCTTAGAAATATTTAATTTCTACCTTCCTTCTATTAGAAACTCATCTCATGTGTTCCTAGTAAAGTAAAAAACAACATGGGACACTAAAATATTATGTCTATTAGGGTTGTAGAAATAATATTCCTTAGCTTATTTAGGATAATGATACAATAAGATTATATTGGACTTAAGGTTACGTTTATCTAAATCCAATCCTCATATTAGTTATTTTCAATACCATGTCATTTTAAAATGAAAAATGGGATGCTTCCCATAATACAACTCATTTTGTGTCTTTATGAATACTTTAGATAGAAGGAAATTTAGTAAGGTCATAGTGATCTTTAGAGCGTAAAATCAAAATGAGATAAGAAGGTCGTATATACTCATCATCTATAAAAGCATACTCAACAAGGTATGGTTTTTTATTTTAAACACACCTCTCTATTGTGGTGATCTAGGATGTTCGAGTTGTGATATAATTCAACAACTTCTCAAACAAGCTATGAATTCATGGCTGAAGTATTTTCCACTCTGATGGAAAGGTTTTAATACTTTTACCATGTTGATTCTATACCTTGTTTTTAAATTATTTGAGCTTTTATAAAGTTTAACACTTGTGTTTCATTATAAACACATGACCATACCAACTAAAGTCATCAATAAATGTAGCGAAGTACCTATAATTTCCATTTTATTATTCACTCATTGATATACATACATCACTATATATGAGATCCAATAGCTCACTGAACCTTTATCCTTTTCTCCTGAAAGTTACTTAATTATTTTTCCTAATAAAAAATAATCACAACAGATAGAAAATTTATAAATGAATGAGCCCCACAATCTATAAAACAATTCCAATTTTATGTGGAATTAAAATAAGCACTTAACTTATAAATCTGTATGTTATAAATTGGATTATCCATAGCTAAAATATATAAATAATTAATTTTACTCCTGAATCCATAAAACATTTCTTCATTTTATATAGAACAACTATCATTCTTAATAACAAATGAAAAAACCCTACTTGTATAATTAATATATAGAAATAAAATATATATTTATAGTAGGAACATAATAATAGTTCTTCAATTCTATAATCAATCAACTTGATAGAGTTATTACATAATTGCTAACGTCTAATGCAACAACTTTTTCTATGTTACTGAATTTAAGATCTATTTCACCATTGATCAATTCCCTCCCATATCTGATTATATGTTTATCAAAAAAAATGTATGATGCACACCTAATATCTAATATCCATGAGTCAGAGTTTGTAGAACTAATCTCAATACCATTCAAATTTGGGCACTCTAAATGTTTCTTGTTGAGAGCACTTCTCAAACCTTGATACCAATCTTTAACAATTTTATATTTCATCTCTTTTAAAAATAGAAAATATTATTAAGGTGAAGTATTTGATAATATATAGAAAATATATATGATTTATTGAGTATCATGTATCATATCTCTCCATTGAGGACATTAAATGAAATTTCTCCCATAAAAAATGATGATTCTGAACACCATATCCATTTAGTAATTCATGATTCATTTTTACCTAATAAATGAGTCTTTTATGATATTTATATAACAATATAGTTATTTAGGTAGGGAATCATCGTAATCATAATAGGTATGATTCTCATATTTCCAAGAGGATAACCAATTATCCAAATCCATCATATGGATTCAATCAAATTTATTCTTAGAGTAAGATAATCCTATTAGAGTTTCTAGGATACTATAGCCCCTGGAAAACACCAAAAATAGATTAAAAAAGGAAAATATTAGGGAAACCATCTATGGAATGATCTATATAAGGATGTACCTTTTTTACCAATTACTTTCTTTCTTGACACAATATAATTCTTTGGCACCTGAATATGGAACTAAATACTTGGTTGGATAATCATGCTTTTGAAAAGTGCCACTCGGGAAGGAATCTCACACTTAGTATTTGAGGGGATTAATTTTAAGGTCTCACATATTTAATATACATTATATTCATATTAAATACATAACTATCACATCCAGTTTAATCATTATATTTTCATGTTATATTCCTTTACATGTATTCATGTTTATAATGAATAGCTTTCTAACACATAATCCAACCCCCAAATTTACGTGTTCACACAACATTAATATTAAACTCTTTAAAAAAACTAGAATATAGTGTTACTCACCCAAAAATAAGATCCAAAAATAGTCATAAATATTAAAATTCATCACATGCATAAGATATACGAACATTTCATACAAAGAAATAAAGTTATATGATATTTACAAACACAACTTGAGTAAGCTCATAAGGACATATAGAATAACCCATTCAATTCTTTAGATAAGGCATATCCTTCAGGTAGGTAGGTAGTTTGATCCCATGTCCCTCTACCTAGGGAGAATTTACTCAAGATAGAATTCAATTCATGATAACATTAATACTTAATATTCAAAAACTTATCTAACAACTATTTTGTTGGTTGGAGTAGTTCACTCAATAGGGGAGGGGTGAATTGAGTGACTATAAAAATTTCTATTAAAAGAATATTATTTAAAAAAAATGGTTTCCCCAAAAACAGATACAACCCAGTTAATCAAGGATATACTGTTATAATATTTTGACTATTTAAACAACTTCTTAGAATATTGATTAATTATCAGTAATATTAATTATTTATTATTAATATTACTTTTGAAGTTATGCTACTAGGACAAATCAGTTATAACTTATTTCCAAGACTAAATATAAAAGTGATATTAGTGTTTTTTGGATTATGCAATAAAGCAGTAAAAAAAGAATACTAAATTGAAACAACATAGCAGATATGAAACAAGTGGTTCAGTCTCAATCCGAGACCTAATCCACTCCACTTGGTGATCACCTACCACCAAGCAGTTTATATAAATAAACTTTGATCCACACCCTGTATCAGGGTTAACGATAGTACACAGACTCTCTAGGTCACACATGGACCTCTTCCATAATTTTTGTTGGTAAAAAAAATAATAACCAGGCCACACAGGGACCTCTTCCACAGTTTTCGTGGGCAAAAAAAAGTATAAAGAGATTGGTGTAAGGATTTAAAAATCCTTCAGTTTATCACAAGTGTTAGTGTGTGTGTGGAATATACAGAGTACACACACTAATCAAAAGTAAGTAAAAGAATCACTGAGAGAGAGTAGATATGAGTTTAGAATGCTATAGTGATTTGAAGTGCAGCTCTGGACTTCTTTGATTAAACAGAATTGCTTCTGAGTCCTTCTTTGGTTTTTGTCTTGAAAAATAGAGTGTCGCAATTCAACTTGTGTTCTTCATGAGTGTTGATAATGTCAATATATTCCGTGGATTCTAGTGTACTTCGTATGTTATTCAGCAGAGTCGGATTGCATGCATGAGACAAAGATTTCTTTGAAAATATTTTAGTGTGTTCTTCACGGTCGTGATCACAGGCTTGTTTTTTGTTCAGTATCACGCTCTATTGTTATTGGGAACTCTTCACTCCTTATCTTCAAATGCATGAGTTTTAGCCGACAGGTTCCATGTCTTTTGTACCTCGTACCTCGTACTATTTCTACAAAGAGACATTAATTATGTCAGTGCATTAAAGGCATCAAATATGAACATTAGAAATTAAATTGAACGACGAAAAAATAGTTTAAGAAACGGTGTCACAGTAAGGTATGAAAACGATGTCTCCTTCACCATGTATTAGTGTCACGGTCTGAGTGTCACGGTGTCTAGTTCACGATGTCTGAATGTCACGGTCTCAGTCTCATGGTCTGAGTGTCACGGTGTCTTGTTCACAGTGTATGAATGTCACGGTCTGAGTGTCACGGTGTCTTGTTCACGGTGTCTGGATTACGGTGTCTGGCATACTGTGTCAGGCTTCACATTGTCTAGCTTCATAGTGTCTAGCTTACTGTGTCAGGCTTCACAGTGTCTGGCTTCACGGTGTCTAGCTTACTGGTGTCGGGAACTTAGGCAAGTAACTGTATTCAGACTTAAATAGTAATATGCATGAAATGGATTGATCTTAACCATTATAAATCATGAGAGAACTTGAAACATAAATACACATGTTTGGATATAATTTATAAGAGTTAACTAGGTTGAATAAGATTTGTGATCATTAAAACATGATTAATACATAAAGAGTTCAACAATCTCCCCCTTTTTTATTATAACAAATCATACACAGTTAAAGTGTAAATGAGATGCAACTATAGAGAAAATACCATTTAGAAACTTCTCCCCCTTTTGGGATTATCAAAAAGTGGAAATAGGAGAGGGTAAACAGTGCACATTCCATTAAGAGGAAACGAATTTTAGTACAAAATAAGTAGAAGTACAGAAATAATGACATCCCTATCAAAAAAGAGTAGGAACTGGTCTTCTTCAGGGATTAGACTTTTCTTTGCCTTTATCAGCAGTATAAGAGGAAGCCATAGGGTCAGTGGTTGATGTAGAAGAAGGTAGAGAGATGGTAGATAGAGAAGTTAAAGGGAGACCTTCAAAGATTGAGGGAGCCAAGGTAGGAGCAGTAGAAGATCTAGGCTGTTTCTAATCAAGAATCACATGCCTGATCTGACTAAGAGCTTGGCCAACAAACATTTTAGTTGAGGCTAAGGCAGAGGTGAAGGTAGGAATCCCAGGTCTGAGAGGTGAAACCACTGGAGAAACAATTGCTATACTTTGGACATGAAGATAAGGTCTCAGGAGTTTGATGAAGTCTGCAATAATCTCGCCACCATACTGCATGGCTTTTTCAAAGTCATCTTTGTTTTCTATAAACTTTTCCAACAATAAAGTAAAATCGGTTAGCTTCTAGAATTGGTTTTTGAAGTATTGAGTTATAGGAGGTATTCAAAGATTCTCTACAAGGTATTTGAAGTGTTTGGTCATATCAGTCTTGGAGAAAATTTGGTTGAAATAGAAATCTACTTTCTTAGAAATCTCCTACTAGGCATCATTTTCAATCTTATAGTGAATTTGCACAAGGTCAAGAACTCTATCACTATTCTTGAAAACTTCAGAGAAAGAAGCCATATTAAATCCACTGAAAGCATTATAAAGATCTTCTTTGATTATACATCTGAGCAAAGTACTATCCAAGGAAGGTGTATAGGATTGACCAGAGGTATGAGAAGCTTTGACGACTGTTGTTAGAGACTTGAGCTGATTTAGTACCTTTTGAAGACAACCAGTGTACTCATCTGTGATTTTATTAAGGTTCACCACAAGATCTCACATTTTATTCAACATTTTTTTGTGCCTTTCCACAATCTTTTCATCGAAGGATAACATATAAGGGTGAATCTGAGACACAAAAACTCGAGAGACTTGAGAAACAATGGGCTCTAGAGGAGCAGTTGCAGGCTCTGATCATGAATGCAACTCTTTTTTCATATCTTCAACCATGATTCTCAGGGTTGTGACTTCATTAAAAAGAAAATTATTTTCAACTCATACTTCTTGAATTTCATGGACCATATTAGGTTGTATTTTCGAAATGATATTTTCCAAAGGTAGTGAGTCATCTCTCTCACTCAATTTTGTCACAGGACAAGGTTGGGAGTTCATAAGATTCTCAACTCCAGATAAGATAGTATCTCCAAAATCCTTTAAATCATCCTTACTGACAAAGGGTAGCTGCTCAGGTAAAGGTTCAGGTGTAGGAATTAGTATAGGGATAGGTTCAGGTTCAGGTTCCATCTCAGGTGAAAATTTAGAAACTGACTTCAAATAAAATAGGGAAGAGGGATGAAGCCCAGTTGTAGTGACCTGATGAGACTCACTCACATCATAAAAACTAGGAAATTTGTACTGAGTTCCCACAAGACTTGTCTCAATTGGATGTGAGGCTTCACCAGACTCAAGATTTGGGGTTTTCTACTCCTCAACAGGTGCCTCCTTCTCAGGACTGAGAGGCTCAAGATCTTGGTCTAAATCCACAGTTTTATCTCTATATTCCTCAATCATATCTTGTCTAGCCAGCTAAAAGGCTATCTCCATCCTCTCTTCAGTAGAGGGTATTATCTCAGGAACAGATTGTTCTACAGGGAGTTCTTCCAGATTTTCTTCTTGCATAACAGGGAATTCTTCTAGATTTTCTTCTTGCATAACATGAAGTTCTTCTAGATTTTCTTCTTGCATAACAGGGAGTTCTTCTAGATTTGATTCTTGCATAACAGGAAGTTCTTCTAGATTTTCTTCTTTCATAACATGAAGTTCTTCTACTATATAATCTTCCATGGATTTATGCTCAGATTCTGTCACCACTGATTCTTTTTCAGCCTCAGGTTGGATTTCCAGATTAACATCTTCACTAGGGGTATGAGTTTCTTCTTCAAGAGCAACAGGAGGAACACTGGTCCTTTCTTCCTCAACAATAACTTCTTCTCTATGAGGTACTTCCGCTTCTTATTCCTCTTCTTATGAATACTCACCAAGTTCATCTGGTTCCAAACTAGGATCAAAAATTCCTTTCGTCCTTGAGGGATAATCCACAAGATTAAACTTCTCATAAACCTTATCACTGTCTTCCACCCACTCCTTTTTCCAAGGGTTCCAGTTTATCTTAATCCTCCTGATGGTGGATTTAGAGAGAAAATACTCATAGTCTATAATTACTTCTTTATTAGGTCCAACCACAACTTTTGCAACAATCATGGATGATATCAGCTGAGAGTAGAACATAGAGGTGGACATGGATGTAACCTTGATCAACTCACACATACGGTGAATGATGTACTTTCACAGGTTAATCTTGTGTACATTCTTCATTAGATGAATCAAAAACACATCTTGATACTTTAACACAACAAAA
The DNA here is from genome assembly GCA_963277665.1 of Viscum album. NCBI lineage: Eukaryota > Viridiplantae > Streptophyta > Magnoliopsida > Santalales > Viscaceae > Viscum > Viscum album. The sequence continues at coordinate 793,658,305 of OY728166.1, forward strand.
TCACCTTTTGTAGGACTATCCAGATTTTAAACAAACTTATACAGTATCTTTGTTTCTCCATCAGGTTCAGCAGCGATGGCCCTTCTCTTTGTGCTATTTCCGGTTAGGGTTTTCAGAGAATCTTCAAGATCAAAGAAATCAGTTGTAGGTGGAGGTTATCTATCATAATCCTCACATATACCTTCATTAGGTATCTAAAGGCATGCAGCCCATAATCTCAACGAGAAGGATCATCTTTGGCCATTAATCCAGCTCCTCACAACATAATTTTCACCAGAATCAAACGAGAACTACGCGTACTGGTAGAACTGAGATACTAACCAAGGATATATGGGTCTATTCTCCCTTGAGAATCATTCTAAACAGTCTTGTTCTTTTAACACTCTCAATACTAGAGATTTGTTAGATAGAATCCATTCAGGGCAAATTTCTTTCTCAGGAACAACACTTTGATTTACCAGATTTAGATTCAAAGGTCCTTCGGGTGTCAACTTAGAAGCAATCTTCTTCTTCTTTGGGTGGTGATTCTTAGGTGTGGATGACGACCGAAGTTTCATTATTGGCATCCACTGAGGGTTTGAGAGAGAGAGAGAGATAATGGGTTGCAAGGTTGAGAGGGTTTGAAATGAGAGAAAGTCCAAGTGAAGAACCGAGTGAAAATTTTTGTTTTATCATTTGGGAATGCCAATCGTCACAAAAATAAAAATGAGGGAAAGTAAAATAGGTGAAATAAAAATTACCGCAATATAGGTTTAAAGAAAATTATAAATAATTTTTACGGTGAGACAGTAAGTAGTTGTCACGGTGAGATAGTGACTAGTCGTCACTGTGAGACAGTGAGTGGTCGTCACAGTGAGACAGTGAGTGGTCATCATGGTGAGAGAGTGAGTGGTCGTCACGGTGCGACAGTAAGTGAAATTTTCAGTGCGCATTACGGTGAGATAGTAAATGTCAGACCGTAAGTACAAAGTTCTAATGGTGAGACCATAAACATGTGAGACAATAACTGAGAAACCGTAATCATGAAACATTAAAGTAAAACATAGTAATATATTTTACAGTAAGACAAGTGAGATATTTATTTGAGATTTATCTTGCCAAGATCATGTATGATGTAGTCTATTCTCTCAGAATTTAATGGTTTACTGAATATATCAACAAGTTGATATTCATTACCAATTAATTCCAAGGTTATATCACCTTTTTGATAATGATTTATCCAAAAGTGGTGTCTTACATCAATATGTTTTGTCCTAGAATGTGAAACAGGATTTTTTGAGATGTTAATAGCACTTGTGTTGTCACAATTTATTGGTACATGTCTGAATTGATATCTATAATCTAGTAATGTGTGTTTCATCCACAAAATTTGTTCACAACAACTACCAGCAGCTAATCATTCAGCTTCTACCATAGATAATGCAACAAAATTTTGATTCTTACTACACCATGATACTATTGACTTGCCTAAAAGGTGGCATGTTCCATAGGTGATCTTTCTATCTAACTTATAGCCACCGAAGTCAGCATCAGAATAACTAACTAGTTCAAATTATTGTCTTTTAGGATAGAACAATCCTAGATTGAGTTTATGCTTGAGGTATTTGAAAATTCTCTTTACAACATTTAAATGATATTCTTTAGGATTTTCTTGAAAACGAGCACACACAGACACCCACTAAACATAATGTCTGGATGACTAGTTGTTAAGTAGAGTAAACTTCCAATCATTCCTCTATAAGTGGGTTGATCAACATATTTTCCATCTTCATCAAGATCCAACTTACAGGTGGCACTCATGGGAGTGTCACTACTTTTAGTTCTATATAATCCAAAACGTTTTAGAAGATCTCTAGTGTATTTACTTTGATTCAAAACAATTCTATCATTATTTTGAATGATTTTAAATTCAAGAAAGAATTTTAGTTCTCCTATTAAAATCATTTCAAAATTGTTTTGAATCATTTTAGAGAAATAAATACATAATGAATTTTTTTAAGATCAAAAAATAATATCATCTAAATAGATTTGAACAACTAAAACATCATTATAAATTTGTTTTATAAAGAGGGTAGGATCAGCTATTCCTTTTGTAAAACCTTTAGAAATGAGAAAAGTACTCAATTTGTCATACTAATCTCTTCGAGCTTGATTTAAACCATATAATGATTTTGATAGTTTAAAAATATGATTGGGAAAATGTGGATTTGTAAATCCCGGGGGTTGTTCAAAAAAGACATCCTCACCTATATACCCATTTAAGAATGCACTCTTAACATCCGTTCGATATAGTTTGAAATTTAGATGTGCAACAAAAGAAAGTAGGATTCTGATGGCTTCAAGTCTGGAGACTAGAGAAAAGGTCTCCTCATAGTCAATTCCTTCTTGTTGACTATAGCCTTGTGAAAATAATCTATCCTTGTTCCTAACTATATTTCCAGCTTCATCTACCTTATTTCTAAACACCCATTTAGTGCCTATGATGAATGTGTCCTTGGGTCTTTCAACAAGTTTCCAAACTTTGTTTCTTTCAAACTGATTAAGTTCTTCTTGAATAGACATTACCCAAAATTCATCATTAATGGAATAATCAATGTTTTTAGGATCAAGCTGTGACAAGAAGGCTTGATATTCAACCTGATTTTTAATATAAGCTCTTGTTTGTGTTCCTTTCTCTAAGTCTCCTACAACAGCATCTAAGGGATGGTTTTTAAGGGTTATAAACTTTCTAAAAAAATAGGGACTAGTGATTTCAGGTTCATCACCAGATTCAGGTTCATTATGACTTGAATGTAGGGGATTTACAGAATTGGAAGTTTTCACAGATTCTTTCATAGAGGAATTAGAGGATTTTAAGTTGATGTTCAGATTTGATACATCATCCTCCAGATTTTCTAGGACGGTTCTAGGCTCATGTGGATCTGTTTCATCAAAAAAGATATGAATACATTCTTCCACACATTTAGTTATCTCATTAAATACTTTATAAGCATTACTTAATATTGAGTAACCTAGGAAAATTCCTTCATCACTTTTGGATGAAAATTTTTCAAGATTATCCTTAGTGTTGAGAATAAAGACTTTGCAACCAGAAAAGCTAAAGTAATTAACCTTAGGCCTCCTATTGTTCCGGATTTCAAACAGGGTATTTTTAGGAATTGGTCTAATCAATACTCTATTGATTATGTAGCATGATGTATTAACATCTTCAGCCCAAAAGTAAATAGGTAATTCATATTCACTAAGCATTGTTCTAGCAGTTTATTATAGGGTTATATTTCTTCTTTCTACAACACCATTCTGATGAGGTGTTCCAGGGGAAGAGAAATTGTGACTGTAACCATTTTGTGAGAAAAAGGATTCAAACTCTTGATTTTCAAACTCACGGCCATGATCACTTCTTAAAGATTTAATTTTAAGGCCACTAAGATTTTCTACAGACTTGGTATACTTAGTAAAATAAGACCATGATTCACTTTTGTGAGCCATGAAGAAGGTCCGGGTATATCTAGAAAAATCATCTACCAGAACATAAACATAGTGCTTTCCATTTAGACTAGAAACTCTAGATTGTCTAAACAAATCCATGTGAACTAATTCAAGAGGTTGCGAAGTTGAAAGTTATTTCTTTTATTTGAAAGATATTTGTGTTGTTTTCCCTTTTGACAAGGATTACATACTCTATCATGTGGAAACTCAAGTTTGGGTAAGTCTTTGACTAGAACTTTTCTAGTTAGCTTTCTAAGGGCGTGAACATTAAAATGTCTTAGTCTCCTATTCCAGAGACAAGATTCTTTATGAAATACACTTAAGCATGAAATATTTTGATAGGCTAAGGAATATAAATTAACAAAATTAACGTTCTCATTCCTTGATGCAAAAATAATAATTTATCTTTAGAATTAAAGCCATTACATGCATAATTTTCTAATTTAACATGATGTCCATCATCACATAATTGTGAGATACTAAGAAGATTATATTTTAAGCCATTAAAAAATAGTACTTTAGAAATTAAAATCGAATCAGTGTTACCAATTTGGCCTAATCCAAAGATCTTTCCATTGGCATTGTCACCAAATGTGACATGTCAGCCATCTACTTTTATCAGGTTCTTGAAGCATGAGTAGTCTACTTTCATGTGTCTTGAACATCCACTATCCAAGTACCATAGATTTTTGTAGGATATCTTTAAGCAGCTTTCCTATAACATGATCATGCAAAGACAGATCTTGGTACCCATACTTATTTGGGTCTAGTTACATTAGTAATAAGTGCATTATGAACCCATATTTGTCTCATAGGTTTCCTATAAGCATTATGTAAAGTATTTGAAGAATAAACTCTATTTGGTCCACAAAAACATAAAACATTAGAATATGTATCATGACTTGAGCTAGGTGAGTTATGTGTAGAACTGGGAACAAAATTATATGTTTTATACTTTGAAAGAAAATTCATTCTACCAAGGTTTATTTTTCCAGGTTTATAACCAATGCTAGTATTGTATTTGGGGGAAATTTGTTTTCCTAGAATTTGTGTAAGGGTATTTTTCCCAATAGTAAAATTTTCTTAGGTCACTCTTTAATTGTTCATTAGATATTTTTAATTCATTTTTTCTTTGAGTAGTAGATCATTTTTCTCCTTTTCAGTAGTAAGTTGTGATTTGAAATTTATAGTGAGAGCATGCTGTTTCTTCAATGATTTATATTTATCTTTTAATTAATTGCATGTCTCTTCAAGAATGTTACAGTATTCAAACATTTCTTCATTAGTCATATTTTCAGAGTCACTTTCCTCTTCAGAATAGTATGAATTATGTATAGAAGAGTTCAGTGTTACCTCAGATGTGTTTTTCATAAAACACATATTGGGTTTGTTATCCTATTCATCATGTGATGTCTTTGAGTCACTTGAACTATACTCAGAGGCACTCCAGGTTGCTTTCATTGCCTTTTTGTACTTCTTATCCTTGTCCTCATATTTCTTCTTATACTTGAGCTTTGTACAATCACCCTTTATATGTTCTTTTCCTTTACATTCATATCATACAATTTCATCCATTGTGTCACTTCTTTTCTAGTCCTTCTTCCAGTTTCCTTTTAGATCATACTTTCCCTTGAAGTTAGGCTTTCTGAAAAAGTTCTTATTTTTGTATGATTGTTTGAATCTTCTGGCCAGTTGAGACATCTCCTCATCACTATCAGGTGATGATTTTTTAGTGGTGGAGCTTTCTATAGAAGCTTCCAGTTTCCCTTTGTCTTTGTGCTTCGAGAAGGTGGTCTTGAATGCTACAGATTTCCTCTTTGGTTCATCCTCCTCTTCTTTTTTTTACTTTCATCTCTTCCTCATACATCATCATTTTCCCAATGAGTTCGTTTACAGGTATCTTGATGATGTCACACAATTCTCTAATAGAGACAAAGGTTCCCCTCCATCTGTCAGGTAGACATCTAAGGATTCTCATCATCTGTTCTTTGACAGTGACTTCTCTTCCTTTAGAAATCATTGTGTTGAAAATCTCATTGAACCTGAGATACATGTCAAAAATAGGATCATCAGGTTTCATTTTAAAATTATCATATTTTATAGTATAAGTATTAAGTCTCATTTCATTTACACTATATGTGCCTTCATGTGGGATAGACAAGGTATCCCATATTTCATGGGAAGTTTTACAAGCAGAAATCCTATTAAATTCTTCATCTCATAAGGAACAGTAAAAATCATTCATGACTTTACAATTATTATTGTAATAAAGTTTGGTAGGTTTATCCCATGTAATTCTATCAAGCACAGGAAGTTTGTACTCATCTATAATGGATGACCAAATTTCAAAGTTCATACTCTCTAGATGCATTTTCATTTTTATTTTCCATTGAGTATATTTGATTCCATTAAAGAATAGTGGTCTTTTGGTTGCAGCACCTTCCAATCCATTATCCATACTAATGAATTACTTTAAAAGACCTAGAAATTTACAATTAAGATAATTTGTAGATATTTAAAGTAAAACTACAATCGCAGTTGAGTAAGATTACACAGAGTCCTAATAAGAAATCCTATGATACCAAATGTTGGCCAGAGTAGTTCACTCAAGAGGGGAGGGGTGAATTGAGTGACTATACAAGTTTCTGTTAAAATAATATTATTTTAAAAGAAATGGCTTCCCCAAAAATATATAAATCCCTGTTAATCAAGGTTATACTGTTATAAGAGTTTGACTGTTTAAACAACTTCTTAGAAGATTGATTAATTATCAGTAATCTTAATTATGTATTGTTAATATTGCTTTTAAAGTTATCCTACTAAGAAAAATCAGTTATAAATTATTTCCAAGACTAACTATCAAAGTGAAATTAGTGTTTTATGGATTATGCAATAAATCAGTAAAATAGAGAAGACTAAATTGAAACAGCACAATGGATATGAAACAAGTGGTTCAGTCTCAAGCTAAGACCTAATCCACTCCTCTTGGTGATCTCCTGCCACCAAGAAGTTTATATAAATAAACTTTTATCCACACCCTGGATCGGGGTTAAAAATAATACAAAGACTATCTGGGTCACACTGGGACCTCTTCCACAATTTTCGTGGGTAAAAAAAAAAATAATAACCAGTCCACACAGGAACCTCTTCCATAGTTGTCTTGGGTAAAAAAATGTATAAAGAGATTGGTGTAAGGATTTATAAATCCTCGAGTTTAGCACAAGAGTCAGTGTGTGTATGGAATATAGAGAGTACACACACTGCTCAAAAGTAAGTAATATAATCACTTAGAGAGAGTAGATATTAGTATTAAATGATCTAGTTATTTGAAGTGCAACTCTAGACTCATTTGATTAAAGAGAATTGCTTCTGAGTCGTTTTTGTCTTGAAAAAAATTGTGTCACAATTTATCTTGTGTTCTTCATGAGTGTTGATAATGTGAAGACATTCTATGGATTCCAGTGTACTTTGTATGTCCTTCTGCAGAGTCGTATTGCATGCATAAGACAAATCTTTCTTTGAAAATCTTGCAGTGTGTTCTTCGCGGTCATGCTCACAGGCTTTTTTTCGTTTAGTATCGCGCTCCCTTGTTCTTGGGCACTCTTCACTCTTTATCTTTGAATGAATGAGTTCTAGATGATAGGTTCATTGTGTTTCATACCTCATACCTAATACTATGTGTACACAGAGACATTAATTATGTCAGTGCATTAAAGGCATCAAATATGACTGTTGGGAATTAAATTTAAAGGAAACAAAATAGTTTAAGAAACGGTGTCACAGTAAGGTATGAAAACAGTGTCTCCTTCACAGCGTCTTAGTGTCACGACCTGAGTGACACAATATCTAGTTCATGGTGTCTGAATGTCATGGTCTCAGTGTCATGGTTTGAGTGTTACGGTGTCTTGTTCACTGTGTCTAAATGTCACGGTCTCTGTGTCACGATGTCTTGTTCAGGGTGTCTGAATGTCACAGTCTGAGTGTCACGGTGTCTTGTTCATGGTGTCCGGCTTACGGTGTCTGGCTTACTGTGTCGGGCTTCATGGTGTCTGGCTTCACGGTGTCTGGCTTCATGGTGTCTGGCTTACTGTGTCATGCTTCACGATGTCTGGCTTCACGGTGTCTGGCTTCATGGTGTCTGGATTCACGGTGTCTGGCTTCACGGTGTCTGGCTTACTGGTGTCTGGTACTTTGGCAAGTAACTGTATTTAGAATTAAATATTAATATGCATGAAATAAATTTAGCTTAACCATTATAAAGCATGATAGAACTTGAAACATAAATACACATGATTGGAGATAATTTATAGGAGTTAACCTGGTTGAATAAGATTTTTGATCATTAAAACATGATTAATACATGAGGAGTCCAACATATTTTTTATTCTAATAACTTAAAATATAAATGGAGGTCATGATAGATGAAAAATAGATTTTATGATATCATACTTAGAAGGAAAATATATGGATATATCCTAAAACTAGTTTAAAAATTAAACTAAATATTACATGACATTCATATTTAATAAAAAAATTACTAAACATGAATGCAGAATTTAATAAATAAATTAATTTTTCTTTTAAAAAATATGATAATTTTATGAACTATTTATTTATAAATGATAATTATAAAAATTTTATATAATTATCATGAATATAAACATTTTATATTCAATCCATACGAACCATTTAATATTAAATATTATATAAAATTTATATGATAATTCATTAATTATAAACATTTTATAATCCAATTTATACAATATAAACATTTTATATAATCAAAATATCATATATTTTACAATATTCCAAACTTTAATCAAACCAACAATCCAAATATATTTTATTAGTTTTATATAATATTCAGATAGGTCCCATTTTATTTAATCACTTAAATTTAGTTAATTATGAATATTTTATAATTTCAAATATAAACTGTTTTATATTTTAGCCAATTTTGTAATTTGTAATCATTTTACAAAATACCTGTTATGATTTTAAGTAAAAAAATTATATATAGATCGTAAATCATGCCATATAATTAGGGAAAAGGTATTATAAATATTAAAATTTAATATTTAGGAAAAAAATACTCATAAAAAATTATTTAATTAATTATAAATAATTGATAATTAATTAGTTAATTTATAATTTTTTTATTAATTAAATATCCCTAAAATTCATTTTAACATGATTTATAACAATTTTATAAACCATTAAAATAGTTTAAATGTTAAAAAATGTTAATTTTTGTGTGTTTTCTCTTATATAGGTTCCCATAGTTACATAAGGATAAACTCCAATTACCCTTACTTATAATATCTATGTAGGCTTAATAACCCATGATAATTACAAAATATATACTGTTTAAAGTTTCAAAATAAATTAAATTTATGTAGAGGCACCCATGAAAAGGCAGAATATATATTTTACCATTACATAAACACTTCACGTAAGGTTATGGACTAAACTGCCATTACATAAACCTGTTTACATAAAGGTATGCAACAAATTCCATTTACATAAACTATTTATGTGATGGTAAGAAGCAGAATACCTTTATCTAAACTCTTCACATAAATGTAAGTCTCAGGTTACCTTTACATGACACACTCATGTAAGGGCCCATCATATTTACCGTTATGCATCTCCAATTGTGTAAAGATAATTTGAAGATTAACTTTATGTAACCTATTAGTATATAAGTATTTTTATCATCATTTTTGGATACATTTATCTTCACTTTTCTTCCAAAACTAGTAAATAAAACAAATTTAAACATTGATGAAACATTATTTGATATCACTAATGGGACTATTTTAATTATCTTATGATTAATGACAATATAAAGTAACCAAAACCATTATTTATCTATCTTAAAAAATTTAAGAATTCAAAAATTATCATAAAACAAAGAAACTAAAACTCATTTTCACTAGAAACATATATTTTCTTGTTCAATGGTATATGTTTGATGTAGATCTTGTGGATGAGTTGATACTAAATTTACTTCCTCTGAGGGAGTACAAAGACAACTTATATCCATGATCGTGTCATGTGGTTACCCAAATGTTGAGGGGTAATAGAAATAGGTACCTCATGTAAATTAGATCTTGAAGAATTTGGGAAACTGATTGATTTAAAATTATTCAAAGAGAGGATTGGAATATTAAACCACTTGATAGATATTCTAACAGACATTATGATTTTTATATACCTATATACCATATTCTATTAAAATCTTAAGGAGTTATATATTAATGTAGTAAAACGTATTTTTCACTATCTTAACGGTACTCTAGAACATGGAATATTCCATTCATATGTAAATGAATTTTCACTTTAGATTAACTCTTACACCTTTTTTCTAAAATGTATAATGGATCAAAATGGAACCTCTAGAATTTTTCATTTCTTAATTCATTATTTAGTTTAATATTTTAATAATAAATAACACTCAGCTTCAATTTTCACTACTGATGCTGAATATGTGGTGGGTGAAAGTTTTGTATCTTGGTTTTTATGGATGCAACACACACTCAAAAATTTTGACTTTTGTTTTAATTAGAGTCCAATTATTTATGATAGTACTAGCACTATATATTTCTCTAAAAACACACCACATCACTCATGTAAAAATCCCATATAATCAAGACATCACTTCCTTCGGGAACACAAAATAGAGAGATCGTTCTCATGATTATTGGAACAGGATATAAGATAGCTAATATTTTTACTAAACCTTTAATTTTCGATATATTTGAATATGTCAAAATAATTTTTAGGTGTGGTTTGTGAAGTATGATTATAATATATACTTTTGTATTTACCAATATCTCAAAATTAAAAAACTTCTGGAGAAAGGGAAAGAAATTCTATATTTTAGTGTTGTACTAATTTTTTGTTCAAGTTCTTTACTTCATCTAAAAATTAGTTTATTGGAACTAGATTTATCAAAAGTTTCATCTTCAATTAAGGTAAATGGAATTTAAATTTTATAAGGATAAATTTAATTTATAGTACCATTACTATCATTTTTAAAATCTTATTCTTTAATTATTATTTTTACATTTTCTTTTTATAATGTAGTTTTTTCAAATTTAATTCTCACCACCCTGATGATTTCTTTACATTTTTTAATGACATAATCCTTTAAAAATATGGATATTGTAACATATATAAATTTATATGACCTAGTTTATTAACAAAAATATTTGAATATATCCCATATATAGAGTGATACTATTATTCTCTATTATTATATAACTAATTCAGATGTTCTATTACTCTTATGCTTTTAATTATGGTTAACTCCTTAGAAAGGAAGAGATTTTCTTTTGTTTAACACAAGGTTATATTATTTAATTCTTTGAAATATAAAAAATAATTTTTGAACATTATATGGATCCTTATTAATTAAAATAAGATCACCCATAGGTACTAGAAGATAAACTATAGATGGTTTATCCTTTTTAATATTATCACCTATTGACTTAATCTTTTTTATTAGATATTTAATTCTAAATATTATAATATGTTTATAATTTTTATCTCTATATTTTCTTTTCCCTTGTTTTCTTTTTAACTATAAAAATGGGAATTTAATATAGGATTTCAATTTTTTTCAAAGGGGTAAAATTTAATGAAATTTATAAAAGTTTGATACCTTCATATTTATTTTAAAAAAGGATAAAATTTAAAAACATCTACTTGAATATAGGTGCTAACCCTATGAGAGTTTTATTTTCTTAGACATTACATTTATTAAGAGTATAATTATACAGGAATTAAAAAAGAAGTTTCCATTTTTAATTATTATAAAAACTTACCTTATATTGTTTTTTCTCTCACGTGTTGTTATTTTTAAAAAAAAATATTGAGTCAATGTCTCTCAATATCCTTGGTTCTAACAATTCATAATATAATTTATTAATATTTTAATCTTACTCCCTGTTTTCTAATTTTACTTCTATTTGAGTATATATATATTTCCCAAATGTTTAACCACTACAAATATTATCCTTTGAGAAGATACACTAATATTTTTCTTGTGGACTTATGTGTGTTTTGATGGTGCACTATATTCAAAAAATCAAAAAATCAGTCTGAAACTACATTATTCTAGTGATTAAAGAATGCATATGGTTTTATATCAATTAAAATCAAATAACTTATAATCCAACCATTGTAGTTTTTAAAATTAACATCTATAAATATAACTTAAGGCTTTAAGGATCAATACCACATTTCATAAGTACTTTACTCATGTAAGATGAAGTATTTTTTGATTATTTTCATGTTTGAAATAGTTAACTACATAGGGAGCTTCTTAGTGTATTTATTCAAAGATATTTTTCTTAGAACATCAATGTGTGAGGTTTTAATTATAATTTCTCTCAGTCTTTCGTTTTTTTTGAATCCCTTACGATTGAGGGATATTGAGAATTAGAAGACATATGGTGTGTCTGATCCTCCAAGATTAGGGGTTTTCCTGAACATGAAGACATAGTTTGTCTAATAAGGTTGATTGAGGGATTTTAAGGATGGAAATATAGAGTGTCCATAGGTTGGTTGTTTATACCAAATGACAGGTTATTTGGTCTAGGAAATTTCAGGTGTGGAAGGGGGATATATTGGTTCAAGTTATGTTTAAAATGATTCTTTTATCTATAAGTGAAGGGTTCCATTGTTATAATTTTTTGAAATATATAATATTTAGGGGTATTTGAGTTGTTAATACACACTTTATGATTTTTTTTAATGATGAATTATTTTCATTTTTATTTCCATTTTATTTGCACTATTTTTTCTCATTTTATTTGATCATTCTGTGGGTGAACACAAGAGGATGTCTGCTATTTTTTTGAAAATAGCTATTATTTTTAGTAAATTTATTTAAAATAATCCATAGGAAAGCTAAATTGGATATGGAATCCATTCCAAAAATCATAAATAAAGTACTACAGAAGATCAATTATGAGTAGTACGGTTATTTAGGAGATGTTATAGGAGATATCTAGATGGAAGGATATTTTGTGAAATATAATTGTTTTAGTAGTTTTCTAGAGAGTATTTATGTAGATGAGTATGAAATATGGAGAAACTGAGATTAATCATGGTTTATAGAATATAGTAGCCTAAAAGAAATTTTTAAAAGATGATTTTCCCTGTTTTTTTCAATTTTTTTGGTGTGAAAACTCAAAGGTTTTTAGTGAAGTTATATGATGGTTTAGAGAAAAAAGAATAATTTATACATTAGAAAGAACTCAGACCACATAGTGAGTAATAAAAAAAAGGAGGTATATGAATCCCTGAAAAATTTCTTAGAAAATGATTTTGTGAGGAATCACATAAACTATGTTACTTTTCCATGGAGCCGAACAGGAGGTCTGAAACTATTCACAAATATCATAATATATTCACTAGAGAAAATTTTGAAGCGGATAATAATTTATCATTGTACATATTAAACATTGTATCACCTCTGTGAACTACATATCCCTTATGAAATTAGTTCTATGTTATTTACAATGAAGTATTTCTCACAAAGTAAAAAATTATAAATAGTGTAGATCGTTTGAAAAGAAATAAGGAAATATCTTTTGTAAGTGTGAGGTGTTGTTTTAAAGTGATGAAAAAAGGAGGAACCTGATAGTAATGTCTTTATGTGAACCTAGATTGTGTGTGTATTTTTCATTCAAAAGGTGGTAAATATAGGGGGTGCATATAAGGATATTTTATGTAAGAAGTACAAGATGAGAAATTTCATTTGTGGATTAGTGATGAAATTTTAAGGTGATCTATAAAAAACCATACAACCAATATTTTTTTTAAACAATGGACAATTTTTTAACGTTATTTTTTGCTGCAGATGTTAGTTAGTTTATCAGGGGTGTTTTCTTATAAATACCATACTATTCACATTATTAAACAGGGATACATAGTCTATGAGAGGATCTTGGGATCAGTTTTAAAATTAGTGAAGTTGGTATGTTTTGATATAATTGAAAACTTGTGAAGAAGATTCTAGAACATATAACAAGTTTATTTCATGAAACTGTTTAGTTTGTGAATCAATGGGTTCTGAAAAGTATTTCGCGAAGTATCTCAGGAAGTAGTACGCAAAGACAATTCTCTAAAGCTAGTTCATGAAGTGGAATATCATGTAGTTTTAGGTTGTTTTTATAGAACATGATAATGTTCAAGAATAACTATATGTGGATCAATAAGTATATTATAAGAGACACATGGTAATTCATGAATCACGATACACATAGAATATAAAATTATATAGGACTTACGGATAAAGTAATTTTTGAGAAAGAATTTTTACAAAGCTATATATATTATGTATTTTGGGGATCATATATTTTATCATATATTCTTTTACAAGTTAAATTTAAAGGAAAAAGAAGAATATACGAATAAAAATACATGTGTCAGATCTAGTATTCGAAGAGGTGGAACAAAATAGGATAATCCTAGAATGAAATTTACCTATCTAGATAGAGTATTTTTTAGGAGGATATATATTGTAATTAATATATACAATTGACAAATTTTTATTTTTATCTCATCTAGTGTTTCAAAAAGATAGTTCTGAAAATTTGAACATAATACAACATAAATATTGGAGCAATGATGCAAGATGTGTATCATACTGATCATAGATTGTCCATCACGTTTATTATTGGGTGGAGAGAATTACCTATATATTAATTGTGTAAGATACTTCAACAAAGTAGCATGTAAAGGAAAATAAGAGGGAGTTACCCTTGGGCGAGGAATGACCAAACCCAAAATATTGTAGAAGTAGTTATACAGACACAGTGTGACTGTGACCAAATCTTGTAGCCAAAAAACATGGGGTGATTAGTGGATCTTGGTAACCCAACTTAGTGTTGTGTGTATGATCCTTGGACTAGCCATTAGTGGTTAACCGAGTAAAATATCTATATTCTATTTATGCTTTCCTTGAATTTTTTTTATGTTTTAGTGTGTGTTCCATTAAGAGTGATAGACAGATCATAATTTCTTCCAACATGGGAAAAATATTATAATATAAAATTATTGAATAAAAGAAAAAATTTACACTCATAATACCCTATTTTAACCCCACTCTCAAGGTGTTTTGGGTTTATTTAATTTGTGACTGACTTAATTTCCACTAACATAAGTATTTACACTCTCATCGTTAATCTGATTTACTTTGATTTGATTGGAAGATACTATAATTTTATCAACTTACAATAGAGTGGGATGAAATTTTGTAGTTATTCATTAACTACATTAACCCCCTCATATAGTATTAATAATCTACTTTTATGGGACCACCACTTGAAATGAGTCAAGTAACCCATAGACAAAGAAGTTAATATCATAATAAAAAAACTCTTATAAAATTTTACCTTGTTTTACAATCCCTTTGTCTCGATATCTCATCAATAAGTTCTTAAAATTTGTTTAATCAACCTCTATGATTGGTTTATTTTCTTTGACTATTTTAATTTAATTCATCGATGAACTACCTTGGTCGTAAATTTAATATAATAGTTCTATTTCAATAAAATTTCTTGATATATATTATTATATTAACTCAAAATGGGAATATATTTTCTATATTTATTCAATTAATGTCATGTCACTTTTGAGACACCCAACATATGATGCTTCACTGTGAGTATATTTCATCCTGGTTTTTATCCATACATCAAAGTACAAAATTCATGATATACATTAATTCTAATCTCAATTCAAAAAAATGATTCACATATCCATATATTGGGATATTCAATGACACATATAACATAAGATATTTATATAAGTGCTCTAGTTCTCATAACCACCTCTCTTGAATATTTCTAAGTGAAAACTTCATAAAAAAGTTTTAATGTCTTATAAGCCTCTAATACTTGATAAGAAAACGTCATCCATATAATGAAAGATAGAGGTTATCTTAACCATAATAAATATGTTTAAGAATATTTTCATAGCATGTGAGGTTTCTCATTAAAGCTGGGAACCACTGTAACATTTCTATGAAAATAATACCCTCGGGGCATCATCACAATAATGTTATGTAGAAGAACACTTATCATGTGATAAGATTTTATTAACATTATGGAATTATATATTACATATCATGTAATATTAAATAGATCTTAGAAAAATTTGAATATGTAATTCTATTCATCATAATATTCTCCTCATATTTTTTCACAAAACAACATAGAGTGATTCCATACCATGTGATATAGGAAATGATTCACTCTTTAAATTTTCTATATTTTGTTTTTCAATACCTTGTCAATTTATTTACTATGACTATATCTTATAAAATTCATTGATCTTTTTCATAAGATCTAATTCCATAGAACTTGGGTTGAAATTTTATGCTATTCTTGGAGAAATATGTTTTCCTTAGTATTAACAAACTGTTAGACTTAAAATATGTTCTCATATGTTATTAAAATGTGCTCACCATGGTCCACTAACAATATTAACCATACTGAGTTGCTACGTGGCCTCACGAATCCCCCCCCCCCACCGAATATTGGTGGCTGCTAAAAACCAACGAGGGTGTAAGGTGTGATAGTGGGGAGACAATACCCTCATTTTAGTGCAATAATAATTATGAAAGCCAAACTAAACATCATCCACAATGGTAAACATAAGATAATGAAAAATAATAAATTGATAAAATTTATAAATAGTAAATAATGAATTTTTATATATAGTTATGCAACAATGGATTCCCACTAGATCAGCCACATAAACAGAATAAAAGGATACAATGTACACTAAGGCTCTACAACATCCCCGAGCCTCACCTAATCCATGTATCTAATCCCATATGAGATATCATTTTAAATTTTGCTACTTTTGGCCTCTACCAACTCCAAACCTTCAAATAGTATAGGTTTCTTAGGTACCCAAGTGCAATGGTCGCCCGAGCAGGGGTGAGTACATAAACCTGTAGGGATCCACCAACACATTACCATACATAACCAATAAATGATGTGATATATGAATGTGGAATACTTATAAAAAATAAATATACAAGTACATGTATATAAATAAATAAAACTATTAGTCCTAAAATTATGACATAACACCCTAGAACAAAAATACCTTCCTTGAACAATATCACATTTCTATGTCCATAGTGAAATAATCATGTATATAATATATGTAAATCCAAATCCGAGGACTAGGTTTAAGTCCACCCAATAGTATAATAATAACGAGCATACAAGAACCCTAAAATCAAATTATGGTCTCATAATAATAGAAAACTACTATATTAGATCCTTACAATCACATCCGTGGATCCTAAATTGTGTAATAATAAAGATCATACTAGACTCTTGGAATCATATAAGAACTTCCAATAATAATAATAATAATAATGGGAATTAGGTTCTTAGAATCAACTCAAGGATTCCCAAACATATAATAATAATCATTACCTTTTATAAATTTCAATAATTATAAGTTAAACCATTAATTCATGTCTCAAATCTTAGGTGACACACTAAGCATCCTTATAAATTCATTTAATCATTAACCAACACTTTTCCATGGGGGTTTCCTTTCATTATTGGATAATAAATCCTCTATTTCAACCAAACATAATGAATTAATGCTAATTCATCATCATTCCATCCCAATGAGAGTTACTAAGGCACCCATCTATGTCCTCTACATTCATTTATTTTCAACTCATATCATCTATCTAAAAAACCTAAGGTAGACTCACATTTTCATAAGTACATCTAGTCCAATTATCATGATTCATAGATTATCCCTACTCAATGGTTATATAAAAACTATTTGAGCTATAACGACCATATAATTATTTATTTATAACCTCTCATAGAGTTGATATATCACAATATATATATATATATATAATTATAATTTACTCCTCACTATCAGTGGTTAAGATGTATAACCAGTGTATAAGGGGCATTGTGACCATTTTCACTTTTTTATTCCATGTATATTCATTCTATTCTAATTAGATAATTTAAATAACAATCCTGACCATCAGAGGATGATGTATGGACTAGTTTACAAAGGACATTCATGGTCTTTGGTACTCAGAGCCTTTCATATTTAATCATTCAATTTAATTTAAAATCTTTCATATTAAAATAAGAAATTAATTAGTTAAAGGGTTTATTTCCTATATATGTGATTCCATAATTCACAATTTATATCAAATTATAAATTTAACTACATAAACCAGATGTAAATTCCTAGGGACCACTTACCATAATACAGAGAAAACTCCCATTCAGGAAAATCCAAAAAGTGGTGTCCGATTTAATCCAAGTCCTTGTGACCCTCATTAATCACAAGAAAGTCCGAAATCATGCCTAAGAATTATAATTTAATTAATTATTACTAAACTATAAAAATTTAATTCTCATTATAAATGTCAAAACTGAAGGAAAAAAGAAACGATAACTGAATAATTCACCGGGCCTCATCCCCTAGTCAGGACCACAACCAACCACCCATGGAATAACTGCAATACTCTTTTGAAATCATCCTAGGAAAATTCCCTATCACATAAAAATAGTTCAAATGAAATCTTAATATAATTAAATTAGAATCTATAGTTGGAATCTACTAACAAATGTACCTTAGATGTAAAATTATACAACAAGGTTCACGCCTCTCCATGTACACTACCGAACCTAATCCATAGACAACCCCCAATTTAATTCCATGATTAAATGGTCAATTCCTTTTAATTTAGAATAAAATAATAAAATAAATCACTAAGGGATATACCTTTAAAAAAATAAATGGCACACAACCATTATAACGTGAAACTCTCTAACTATTCCGATCAAATTCCACATCATTATTGGTAAATTCCACCAAGATCTAGTGGCATTTTTATCCAATTATTAACCATAATAATGACATGATCAAGAGAGGAACAAGTATATTAGGAATTAGATATGAATTAGTTTAAATGAGGGACACATTGATCCAGTGGTGTATAATGATGAGGGATCCACAATTGGAGAAAATTTAAGGATTTTGCCTGAATTCACCAAAAGATCTCTCATAGATCTATCCCACTTAAAAGTGATCTAATCAAGGGTGTTGGTCGGAGTGGTTTACTCAAGAGGGGGGTGAATTGAGTACCAATTAAAATTTCTGTAATTAAAAATAGTGTCTTAAAGACCCCCAAATAAAATAATAAATTAAACTGTAGTGAATTTATACTAAAGTAGAGGTTCTGTCAGATTCTCAAGGGATTGATTAATTCCCAGTTAATCAACACAGGAGTGTGTGATTATCTTTTGAAACTAACTTACTAATCCACAATTAACATAAACACTTGCTAATTTAATTATCAAAGTAACTTTAAAAACAGTATTGGTTTTAAAGTGATTTGCAGCGGAATAAAACTTTGAAAGAGATGGCACAACAATGTAACCAAGAAGTTCAGTCTCAAGCTGAGACTTAGTCCTCTCAAAAGTTTATATAAAAAATGATCCACACCCTGGATCAGGGTTCAACAGTTTACAACTGTCCAGGTCCAAGACCTCTACCACTGTTCTTCGTGGGAAACAGTACAACAGCAACCAGCTGTCCAGGTCACACACGACCTCTACCACTGTTATTCGTGGGAAATAGTACAACATCAACCAGCTGTCCAGGTCACACACGACCTCTACTACTGTTATTCATGGGAAACAAAGAATGAAAGAGTTTTGTAAGGATTTACAAATCCTTCAGTTTGAGTACAGGAGACAGTGTATGTGTTAGATACAGCAGATAACACACACTGCTCGAAAAGAATGGTAATAAATCACAGAACAAGAGATGTCGAGTTTAGAGATGGTTCTGGTGATTGCAGTATAGCTCTGGACTTCTTCAGATTCTATCTCAAGTGAGTTTGAGTCCTCTTCTCGTTTCTGTTTGAGAAACAGAGTGTCGTATGCTCCAGGTTCACAGGTAGTGAGAATGTAGTCGATGAAGTTCTTCTTGTATGCACAGAACACTTCTCGAGTATGCTTGATTGTCTATGAGCTTCTCTGTGTTCTTCTCGTGCTTGTGTCGTTTTTTGGTATATTGGATGCACCGCACTTTTCTGGTTCGCTTCTTGTTGTTTGTTTTTCCTTCACACGTTCGCGTGTTTCTGGTATGTAGTCTTCTCGTATTTATCTCCCATCAGGGGACAGAAAAGATTTCTTTTCAGCAGGTACGAGGTACGGGTTCTTGACATCCGACAACCTTTATAAGATATTTGACAAATCATTAAAATGTACATGATATGACCGTTAGATAGATTAAATATAGGAAATAAAGAAATTCAAACAGTGAGTCGAGTGATCGGTAGGTAATCAGCATCGGTAGCTTGAACATTGGTAGCTTGAACATCGGTAGCTCGATGTCATTAGTTGCTTTGACTCTATCAGTGGCTCTATGCGTCGGTTGGTACATGCTTGTATCAGTGACTTTGTTTATCGGTAGCTCCATGCGTCGGTAGGTACATGCATCGGTAGCTCCTATGCATCGGTAGCTCCATGCGTCGGTAGCTGTGAGTCTGTATCGGTAGCTTCGTCCATCAGTGACTGTTATTCCATCGGTAGCTATTTATACTTACACCGGTAGCTCTACGTTTGTATCGGTAGCTGTCTGTAAGTCAGTAGCTTATATTTATAAGTACATCGGTAGCTCTGTGTTAAGTCTATCGGTAGCTGTCTGTCGGTAGACTAAGTCTATCGGTAGACTGGTTACCGGTAGCTCTTTATCAGTAGCTATAGGCAGATTACTTATCTGTTTTATGCAGAACACATCCGATTGTGTTAGAATCAATTTATAACTTGTATAAACATGGATAAATGAGGATTAACATATTTCAAAGACTATTTTAAAGATTATTATTGGTTTGATCATAGATTTGAAAGAATTAAATTATAGATCAATGATACTTAAAAATATCACATAGAATGAAAACATAATTGGGATTTTCAACAAAAATGAATACATGATTGAGATTATCAAAACAGGTGAGGTCAACAATCTCCCCCTTTTTGATAATCACAATTTATGATATGGGCATTTAACATAGTGAAAATATAATAGTAAAGAGTATAATATTGAATTCAATTTTCTCAGAGAAAACAGCCTCATAGATAATAGAAATAGTATGATATAGACATAAGTTATCAGAGGTAACAATCATAAGGTACTAAATAGACATAAAGTATTAGAGGGAAAAAATGAAAAGAAGGGTAAAGTGTCTCCCCTTATTCCTTATTTTTCTCCATTGAAAATATTTTTCATTCTCCTTGGTCTCCCCCTTATTCTCTCATTATGTTCTCCCTATTATTCTCCTTATTATTCTCCCCCTTTTTGATAATCAAAAAGTGGGAAAGCATATATATATATATAGGAGACAAATAACACATGAGAAGTAAAAAGAGTTCTGTATTAGAGTAGTCAAAAAGTACAAAAACAGAATACAAAGGAATTCCTATCAAAAATCCTGGCCACTGGGTCAATCCTCATCTGCAACGAGAGATTTTCCTTTAGGATCAGAAGGATGCTCGGGTGGTGAGGATTCAGGTGAAGGTTTGGGAATGCCAGAAAAGATCAAAGGAGGCTGGGCCACTGACACAGAGTCAGGCCTGTAGGTTGAAGATTTTTGGGTGATCATTGGTGTGAGGCTTCGAATGGCTTGAACAGGAGTCAGCTGGACTGTGGAAGCAGCTGAGGCAGAAGCAGGGAAAGCAGGAGGGATGATGACTAGTCTGGCATCAACATGCAAGAAGGGCAGCAGCAGATTTCTAAAATCCATAATAATTCCTCCTCCTCTTTCCATAGTAGAGATGAAATCATCTTTGTTCTCCATGAATTTCTATAAGGCAGGAGTCAGTTCTCGTAGCTTTCTCACTTGTTCTATGAAAGCTTGAGTGACTGGAGGGAGCTTCATGTGTTCCAACATTAGCTTGAAGTGGTGTTTGAGTTGATGCTTGGTGAAAATTTTGGAGAAGTAGTAGTCCACTTTGCTTTTTATGGCTTCCTGAGAGGCAGAGGATTCTCTCATAAAGTCTTGAACAATCTTCATGATTTATCTGGCAGAATCTCTTGTAGAAAGCACCACTCGGCTCAACTCTGATGATTCCACAGAGCCACTGGTAGAAATAGATCCAATCTCCTCCTTTAACATTGTGCGAACATGATTCAGGTCAACTGATAGTTTGGATGTGAGAGGGCCAAGAGAGAATGAAAATGTTTCTTTAAAACTCATAGACAAACCACTGATTAGACTTTGAACTTGAGAGTCTTGCAATTGAACATGATCCTTCACTGAGGTTTTGAAACTTTCAAACACTGAGACAAACTGGCTTACTACACTCTTCACATAAGCTACGTCCTTGTCAGCTTGAGACTTGGAGCTCATATAGGAATCCAAAGCAACAACTGATATCTTGAGAGCTTCCAGATCTGCTTCGATTCTTGAAGACTGAGTCTGGCACTCTTTCACTTCTTCCACAAGCTCAGACACAAAGGAAGATAAATTACAATCCAAAGATAGCTCAAAGGATCTCTCTAGAATTTTCATTTCTTCATAAAAGCTTTCCTTCATCTCAGCGACTGATGCACTGAATGATTCTTTCAGCTCATTCTTCATGGATTCAAGATCTGATTTAGAGACAAACTCATTTGGGATAACTGCAGCAGATCCCCTTGCTGAGGCCAAATTAACTACAGAAGTAGTCATTATTGAATTAATTGAGGATGCAAGAGAGGTTTCCATTAACTTAACTTCTTCAACAAAACTGGATTTGAGGTCCTCTTTCAGCCTATTCAGATCATGAAATCTGACCACATCATCTGGAAACATCTCAGAGGCAAGATCATAATTGATCTTCGGTCTATCCACAGACACCTCATCATCTGAATCTGGATAATCCAATCCACAGACTATAAACCCTGGGTCTTCTACCCAGTCTCCAAGCTCAACAGCTACTGTAACTTTTCCAAGCACAGACTGATGCTCCCCCTCAATGGGTGCATTCTCATGTATCACAACAGCCTTTTCTGCTGGTCTTTCTTCATCAGAATCTTCCACAAAAACTTCCATCTCAGCAGCAGTAAGGAGGTTTTCTGAAACAGGTACTGCTTCTTCTGTAACTTTTTCTACTTCATCAGCAGGCATAGCTGAGTTCCCAATCAAAGGGCTCATACTTAAACTACCAGAAGTAGACAATTCAGA
The DNA here is from genome assembly GCA_963277665.1 of Viscum album. Lineage (NCBI taxonomy): Eukaryota > Viridiplantae > Streptophyta > Magnoliopsida > Santalales > Viscaceae > Viscum > Viscum album. The sequence continues at coordinate 793,681,046 of OY728166.1, forward strand.
TACATTTTCCTTTTCCTCTTCTTCTTGGTGAGGTACAGACTGGTCTTCCTGATGAGTAGATACAATTTCCTCTACCTTTCCTTTCCTAGAATAGACCAATTCTGCAACAGGACTTGGGGGCAAGTCTGGATCTCCTCCAACATCCATAGGAGTTTCTTCTTCTTCTTCTTTTGTTTCTTCTTCTGTTTCACTACTATAAACAGGTTCCTCTTCATCAGGTCTCAGACTCGGATCTCTCATATCCTTTGGTCTTGAGGGATGATCCACAGGATTAAACCTATCATAGATCTTCTGATCATCACTGACCCATTCTCCCTTCCATGGGTTCCAGTTAATTTTCATATACTTGCAAACAGTCAATGTGATACAGAAATTGTTCTTGACTACAAATGTCTCATCCTGAGACTCAGCTATTTCTTTCACTTTTATCATCACTGAAATCAGCTTGGCAAAGAACAAAGCATTGGTCTTTGACTTTAGTCTAATCATGTATTCCATTTGAAGCATCAACAATCTGCACAGATTGATTTTTACACCATTTCTTAGCAAATGAAGAAGATAGATATCTTGATATCTCAGATTTGCAAAATCTCCTCTCCTCGGTATCAACACATGCTGAACAAACTTGAAAAGCAGTCGATTCTCTCCATCCATTTCAGCAGCAACCACTTGCCTTTGATTTCCATTCCCAGTCAGCTCTTGTAAGGCGGTCTCATAATCAAAAATGTCACTACTAGGTGGCATTGCTCTTGATACATACCCAGGGACACCTTCATGTGGTACTTTCAAACTCTCAGCCCACTCTACTGAAGAAAAAGTCATCTCTTTTCCATTTACAAAAGAGCTAACCCGATTCTCATTCTCAGACTTCTCAAAAGTTACAAACTCATAGAATTGCTTTACCAACTTCGGGTAGTATGGGCCATTGTTATTCGAGAAACAATCCACCCATTTCTGGTCTTCCAGAATCTCGAGTACTAAGGATTTTCTAGGCAGTAGCCATTCCACGCACAGTTCCTTCTCGATTACTATGTCTCTATTCTGCAAGTGAGGATTCACTGGTCGCCTTCCCGATCTAGTTTTGACTTCACTAACACTGGCTTTATGCTGTGTCTTCTGCTTCTTAGCATTTGGTTCTACACTTTCATCTCTAACGATAGGAAGCTTGGTTTTTTCCATCGCGGGTTTAGGGTTCTTGGCCGATTTGGGAGGTAGGGTTCGAAGGTGAGAGGTTTTGAGCTCGGTGAGGTAAGAAGTGGCTTAGACTGAGTTTTATCATTTAGGAATTCCAAATAAGCGACTAAAATAGAGTAATAAAAATAATATAAAATGATTCATATTCTTGGCGGCAGACAGAAGTTTTAAAACCTTGCATCGGTGTGAGTTAATCATCGGTGAGAAAAACAAATCGGTGAGAATTTCTACGTCAGTGAGAAACTTACATCGGTGAGAATTTTCACATCAGTGAGAATTTCACATCGGTGAGAATTTCACATCGGTGAGAATTTCACATCAGTGAGAATTTTCACACCGGTTGTGATTAAACATTCCCAGTTCATGTCTTATGTAACTTAGCCTATCCGAACTTAAAGCTTTAGTGAAAATATCAGCCAATTGATGTTCAGTGCCAATAAATTCAAGAGAAATATCACCTTTTTGATAGTGATCTCTTAGGAAATGGTGTCTTACATCTATGTGTTTGGTTCTAGAGTGAGATACAGGATTCTTAGAGATGTTTATTGCACTGGTGTTATCACAGTTGATTGAAACATGTTTAAAAACGTATCCATAGTCCAAAAGAGTGTGTTTCATCCACAAAATTTGTGCACAACAACTACCAGTAGCTATATATTCTGCTTCGGCAGTAGATAATGCAACTGAGTTCTGTTTCTTACTACACCAAGAAACTAAGGATTTTCCAAGCAAATGACATGTTCCTGATGTGCTTTTTCTATCTAACTTACAACCAGCAAAGTCAGCATCTGAATAACTCATTAACTCAAAGGATTGTCCTTTTGGGTAAAACAAACCTAAGTTAACCGTGTGTTTGAGATATTTAAAAATTCTTTTAACAGCAAGCAAATGAGATTATTTTGGATTAGCTTGAAATCTAGCACACATACACACACTAAACATAATATCAGGTCGACTAGCAGTAAGATAAAGTAAACTACCAATCATACCTCTGTAATTTGTTTGATCAACTGGTTTCCCAGTTTCATCTGCATCCAATTTACAGGTAGTACTCATAGGAGTTTCACTTCCCTTGATACTATCCAGACCAAAACGTTTTAAAAGATCCTTTGTATATTTACTTTGATTCAAAATAATACCATTTTCATTTTGAAATACTTGAAATCCAAGAAAGTACTTAAGCTCTCCCATTAAGCTCATTTCAAATTCATTTTGCATACTTTTTGAAAAATCAGTACATAAAGAGTGTTTAGAAGATCCAAAAATAATATCATCAACATATATTTGTACAACTAAAACATCTTTAGAAATTCTTTTAATGAAAAGAGTTGGATCAGAAATCCCTTTAGTAAAACCTTTTAAAATAAGGAAATTGCTAAGTCTATCATACCAAGCTCTTGGAGCTTGTTTTAAACCATACAAAGCTTTAGAAAGTTTAAAAACTTGATTTGGAAAATGAGGGTTAGTAAATCCAGGTGGTTGTTCTACAAAAACATCTTCAATTATAAAACCATTTAGAAATGCACTTTTCACATCCATTTGATATAACTTGAAATCCAGATGTGCAGCATATGCAAGTAAGATCCTAATGGATTCTAGTCTAGCTACTGGTGCAAAAGTTTCCTCATAGTCTATGCCTCTTCTTGACTATATCCTTGTGCAACTAGTCTAGCTTTGTTTCTAACTATATTTCCAGATTCATCTACTTTATTTCTAAAAACCCATTTTGTGCCTATTGTCAAAGTGTCCTTAGGTCTGTCAACTAATTCCCAGACTTTGTTTCTTTCAAACTGATTTAATTCTTCTTGCATAGCCATTACCCAGAATTCATCATTGATAGCATCATTGATATTTTTGGGTTCCAGCTGTGAAAGAAAGGCTTGATGTTCAACCTGATTTCTTAGAGAAGATCTAGTTTGTGTTCCTCTATCAAGATTACCGACAACAGCTTCTAAAGGATGATTCTTTAGAATCCTTGTTGATCTGGTAAAGGTTGGACTAGAAATCTCAGGTTCATCTATAGGTTCGGGTTCAACAGAAGCAGATTCTGGAGAAAGTCCAGAACTTGATACTTTTATAACAGGTTCTTTAGATTTATCATTAAGGTCCAGAATAGATAAGTCTTCTTCAAGATTCTCAAGAGAGGTTTTAGGCTCATGTGGATCAGTTTCATCAAACTTGATGAGAACAGATTCTTCCACACATTTGGTTTTCTTATTGAATACTCTATAGGCTTTACTTGAAATAGAGTAACCCAGAAAAATTCCTTCATCACTTTTGGAAGCAAACTTATCCAGATTATCTTTGGTATTCAGAATAAATACTTTGCAACCAAAAACTTTAAAGTAATTAACCTTAGGCTTTCTATTGTTCCACAATTCATAAGGGGTTTTCTTAAGAACATGTCTGATTAAGACTCTATTAATGACATAACAAGCTGTATTTACAGCTTCAGCCCAAAAATAAATAGGCAGATCATATTCATTGAGCATGGTTCTAGCAATTTCTTGCAGGGTTCTGTTTCTACTTTCTACTACACCATTCTGTTGGGGTGTTCTAGGGGAAGAGAAATTATGAGTATAGCCATTGTGTGAGAAATAAGATTCAAAATCTTGATTTTCAAACTCACGACCATGATCACTCCTCAAGGTTTTAATCTTAAGTCCACTAAGGTTCTCTACAGACTTGGAGTATTTGACAAAGTAAGAACAAGCTTCACTTTTGTGAGCTATAAAATATACCCAAGTATATCTAGAAAAGTCATCTACAAGAACATAAACATAGTGCTTCCCATTTAAACTAGAAACTCTTGATGGTCCAAACAAATCCATGTGAACCAATTCAAGTGGTTGAGAAGTTGAAACTTCTTTCTTTGATTTAAAAGAAACTTTGTGTTGTTTTCCCTTTTGACAGGGGTTACACACTCTATCATTTGGGAATTCTAACTTAGGTAGGTCTCTAACTAGGTTTTTCCTAGAAAGTTTTCTAAGTGAGTGAATGTTGCAATGTCCTAATCTTCTGTGCCATAGCCAAGATTCTTTATGAAAAGCATTCAAACAAGTAATATTCTGCTTAGCTAAAGAATTCAGATTAACAGCATAAACATTTTCATTTCTTAAGGCAGAAAATACCAAAACATTCTTAGAATTAAAAACTTTGCAAGAATCATTTTCAAATTTAACATGAAAACCATCATCACATAACTGAGAAATACTTAATAGATTGTATTTAAGGCCACCAACAAATAAAACTTTAGAAATAAAAATTGAATCAGTGTTACCAATCTGGCCTAGGACGATGATTTTCCCTTTTGAGTTATCACCAAAGGTGACAAAGCCTCCATCAACTTTTATTAAACTCTTGAAACAAGAGAAGTCTCCTGACATATGTCTTGAACATACACTGTCCAAATACCACGTCTCTTTACAGGAGCTCTTTAAGCAAGTTCCCTACAAAACAGATTTAGATGGGAGATGATTTTGGTACCCAGATTTTCTTGGGTCCAGACAGGTTAGCCAATAACACTTTAGGTACCCATATTTGTCTAATGGGTCTCATATAATTTATATAATTGACATGATTTGAAAGATAAACATTATTAGATCCATAGCTATGTATATAACTGGTTGAAGCATATGAAGTTCCAAAATTACCTTCATTCTGTCCAGATTTAGATATGAATCTAGTTTTAGCAATTTTCCTTTGTCCAGGTTGGTATCCTATACCAGTAGTATATTTAGGTGCTACTTGATTTCCTAGCATCTGTGTTAGAGTATTATTTCCATTGGTGAACTTCTCTAAGTCTTTTCTATGTTGCTCAGTTTCAGTTCTGTATTTTCTTTTAACAGTTGAGCATTTTTCTCTTTTTCAATAGTGAGTTCGGTTTTAACTGTAGTGGTGAGAGCATGCTGTTTCTTTAATGACTTGTATTTATCCTTAAGTTCATTACATGTCTCTTCCAGCATATCACAGTATTCAAACAGTTCAGATTTAGACATGTTATCTCCTTCAGAATCATCTCCAGAATAATATGAATTTGAAGCAGGAGTTTCAGCAGTTACCTCAGAAGTGTTTGTCCTAAAACACATGTTGGCTCGATTCTTTTCAGAGTCTGAAGATTCAGCTTCACTTGTTCTATCTTCTGAAGCACTCCAAGTAGCCTTCATGGCATTCTTAAACTTATTGTCCTTATATTCATATTTCTTTTTATACTTCAGCTTTGGATAGTCGGCTTTAATGTGTCCTTTTCTCTTGCACTCATAGCAGACAACATCATCTGACTTGTCATTCTTCTTCCAATCCTTTTTCCATTTTCCTTGGTGATCATACTTACCCTTATAATTTGTTTTTCTGAAGAACTTATTTTTCCTATAAAATTTCTTAAATCTTCTAGCAATGTGAGACATCTCAGCATCACTGTCAGAATCACTTCCACTGTCTTCACAGCTTGAACTTTCAACTATAGCTTGAAGCTTTTCTTTGTCCTTATTCTTTGAAGTTGAGGATTTAAAAGCGACAGACTTTCTTGCAGGTTCATTTTCTTCCTCTTTGTTCACTTTAAGCTCTTCTTCAAACATCATCAGCTTGCCAATTAGTTCCTAGACAGGTAGAGCAGCAATGTCACATGATTCTCTGATTGAGACAGATGTGCCTCTCCATCTATCAGGTAGACACCTCAAAATTATCATAATTTGTTCCTTCGATGAGACATCCTTTCCCAGCGAGATCATTGTATTGACAATTTCATTGAACCTGAGATACATGTCAGAAATGGGTTCGTCAGGCTTCATTTTAAAATTATTATACTTGATAGTATAAGTGTTCAATCTCATTTCTTTCACATTAGTTGTTCCTTCATGAGAAACAGCTAAGGTATCCCAAATTTCAAAAGCAGTTTTACAAGCAGAAATTCTATTAAAATCTTCATCTCCTAGAGCACAGTACAAGGAATTCATAGATTTATAGTTGTTATTGTACGCAGTCTTTGTAGGTTCATCCCAAGTAGATCTAGCAGTAGTAGGAATTTTGTATTCTGATTCAATAGCAGTCCAAATATCAAAACCTATGCTTTCTAGATGAATTTTCATTTTCAGTTTCCACTGAGCATAATTAGATCCATTGAAGAAAGGTGGCCGGTTAGTAGCAGCACCCTCAAGTCTATTGTCCATGATGAGAAAATTTTAAAGAGATAAAAATTTAGAAATAACAGAAATTTTAAGAACTTTAAAATACAACTAAAATCACAGTTCAAAAGCAGAGTACTTTTAGAAAGTATTTTCAACCTTTGATACCAAGTGTTGGTCGGAGTGGTTTACTCAAGAGGGGGGGTGAATTGAGTACCAATTAAAATTTCTGTAATTAAAAACAGTGTCTTAAAGACCCCCAAATAAAATAATAAATTAAACTGTAGTGAATTTATACTAAAGTAGAGGTTCTGTCAGATTCTCAAGGGATTGATTAATTCCCAGTTAATCAACACAGGAGTGTGTGATTATCTTTTGAAACTAACTTACTAATCCACACATAACATAAACACTTGCTAATTTAATTATCAAAGTAACTTTAAAAACAGTATTGGTTTTAAAGTGATTTGCAGCGGAATAAAACTTTGAAAGAGATGGCACAACAATGTAACCAAGAGGTTCAGTCTCAAGCTGAGACTTAGTCCTCTCAAAAGTTTATATAAAAAATGATCCACACCCTGGATCGGGGTTCAACAGTTTACAACTGTCCAGGTCCAAGACCTCTACCACTGTTCTTCGTGGGAAACAGTACAACAACAACCAGCTGTCCAGGTCACACACGACCTCTACCACTGTTATTCGTGGGAAACAGTACAACAGCAACCAGCTGTCCAGGTCACACACGACCTCTACCACTGTTATTCGTGGGAAACAAAGAATGAAAGAGTTTGGTAAGGATTTAAAAATCCTTCAGTTTGAGTACAAGAGACAGTGTATGTGTTAGATACAGCAGATAACACACACTGCTCGAAAAGAATGGTAATAAATCACAGAATAAGAGATGTAGAGTTTAGAGATGGTTCTGGTGATTGCAGTATAGCTCTGGAATTCTTCAGATTCGATCGCAAGTGAGTTTGAGTCCTCTTCTCATTTCTGTTTGAGAAACAGAGTGTCGTATGCTCCAGGTTCACAGGTAGTGAGAATGTAGTCGATGAAGTTCTTCTTGTATGCACAGAACACTTCTCGAGTATGCTTGATTGTCTATGAGCTTCTCTGTGTTCTTCTCGTGCTTGTGTCATTTTTTGGTATATTGGATGCACCGCACTTTTCTGGTTCGCTTCTTGTTGTTTTTTTTCCTTCACACGTTCGCGTGTTTCTGGTATGTAGTCTTCTCGTATTTATCTCCCATCAGGGGACAGAAAAGATTTCTTTTCAGCAGGTACGAGGTACGGGTTCCTGACATCCGACAACCTTTATCAGATATTTTACAAATCATTAAAATGTACATGATATGACTGTTAGATAGATTAAATATAGGAAATAAAGAAATTCAAACAGTGAGTCGAGTGATCGGTAGGTAATCAGCATCGGTAGCTTGAACATCGGTAGCTTGAACATCGGTAGCTCGATGTCATTAGTTACTTTGACTCTATCGGTGGCTCTATGCGTCGGTTGGTACATGCTTGTATCAGTGACTTTGTTTATCGGTAGCTCCATGCGTCGGTAGGTACATGCATCAGTAGCTCCTATGCATCGGTAGCTCCATGCGTCGGTAGCTGTGAGTCTGTATCGGTAGCTTCGTCCATCGGTGACTCTTATTCCATCGGTAGCTATTTATACTTACACCGGTAGCTCTACGTTTGTATCGGTAGTTGTCTGTAAGTCAGTAGCTTATATTTATAAGTATATCGGTAGCTCTGTGTTAAGTCTATCGGTAGCTGTCTGTCGGTAGACTAAGTCTATCGGTAGACTGGTTACCGATAGCTCTTTATCAGTAGCTATAGACAGATTACTTATCTGTTTTATGCAGAACACATCCGATTGTGTTAGAATCAATTTATAACTTGTATAAACATGGATAAATTAGTATTAACATATTTCAAAGACTTTTTTAAAGATTATTATTGGTTTGATCATAGATTTGAAAGAATTAAAGTATAGATCAATGATACTTAAAAATATCACAAAGAATGAAAACATAATTGGGATTTTCAACACAAATGAATACATGATTGAGATTATCAAAACAGGTGAGGTCAACAAAGGGAATATAGGGGAGGATAATGAATAAAAATATAAAAAAATTATACAAGGCTATCTAAAATATGAGGAGGGCTCTATGCCTAAAAAAATAACCCCCACATAAACACTATCCAAAATGATGCACCAATTAGCTGATGGCCTAGAACTGGCCAGCTGGTGCTGTTGTAGGATCCTAGATGGACCTAAACATACATTAAATCTTATTTTAATTATTTATAGAGTTATTAGATACCTTTTGATACATATTACTTATAACCCCCCCTTTTGGATTCTTGAGATCTTTGAATCTTGTTCTAAGTCTTGACTCTCAAAATGAGTCATCCTCCAAATTAGAAATTCGAATCCCATCTGCATTTTTTAACTCATCCAGAAATGAGGTTTTGAAATCTCCCCACCATAAAAATTATCTTCCCTAAGAATTATTACTAACCATTCAGTCATAAAACTTGACTTACGTTTTCCACTAGTTCATGATTTACCAATATAATTATACCTTGGAATGTTAAATGAGTTTTCATGACATAACTCTAAACACAAGGAGCACAATTCATTAAAATATGATCCACCGCTCAAAATAATTTGAAAATTCCAAGACAATGTTTCAATTACACCCATCCTTCATGATATATCAATCAGTAATAAACTTTTCCATTACTTGATTGATGGTAATCCATACTATATTTTTCTTCATGAGAGAAAATTATTTATTACCGCACCAAAACATAACAGAAACATTAGTTATAAGTAGATAATACTTTCTATTTTCAATTTTTAATTGGAATATACATTTTTCACAATTGAAACACAACCTTGAATATATACACTGACATTTCTTTAAAAATTCCCCATCAATTCTTCATAACATCATGACCTAAACATCAACTTGATGCGGTTCTAATCCACCACATCCAATATTGTGCCAAAGTACCACTCGAACCTCAAATGGATGACCTAGCTTAAAAAAATCATTTATAAACACCAATACTTTGTCAAAGAACCTGGTCATGATGCCCTAAATCCTAGAATCACCCCATGTTCATCTAAATATATACACTTACTATTAACCATATTTTTGATGAAAATTTCATAGTCGATCCCTTAGCCATCCAAACTCATCATTGTGCACTATCGCGATACCTATGCATAATAGATATTAAAAAAACTCACTTTACATTATAATTATACCAATATTAGTTGAGACATAACAACTACATTTGATACTACATTCAAATTTTTGATCTAGTATTAATCACGGAACTAGATATTATTAGACGCATCTGCTCATCTGTATACAAAATCCACATCGACCATCCAACATATATTTTCACCTCGTTAAATACCATTCTGGCACAAGGGTCATTCTATTATGATTTATATAATACTCCCTTAAATGAGAGTATAAACATTGTATCTTAAATGAATAAATCTCTTGATTACCATGAACCATTTTCCGTCAGTCGTGGAACAACATGGTTGGACATGGCTATTCCACTCATATATGAGTGCCAAAACTATATATAAATTAATCCTTGTTTTCATATCATTCAAAAATTAAATCTCATAAATAATGAGGTACACCCCCTTATTAGGAAATGGTTCACTCTTTACTATATAAATTTACTTATATTTATTCCCAAGCACAAACTTAATGGGTTTGATGAATACATGTGTGTTGGTCCTCTGGAGCCACGATTATCTTGGTGAATTCTTGACACCACATCACCCAATGTTATCATCTCCACAATGGAGACACAATATTTTCTAATAAAAATAATTATATAATTATAAAGATATCGCTTACCATAGAGGGTCTATCTGGATTTCATAAAATTTCCTCAGGCAACATGCCCACGACCATCTTACATATTATTATCAATCATTTCCTTGAACACAACCACTCACCAATTCACATCTAAACTGGAAAAATGTGTAACCAAATTACTAAATTTCAGTCACTTTAGTATCGAATTGGAGTACACACCCATACAATATGTTCGCATGATCAATCTCCTTTTACTATGGGTAGCATATCATTAAGATCATGCTCAAGTGCCCAATTATTGACCTTGTTGTCATCATGTCAATCACATCTAGTATGAAAACAAATAAAAATTTGGGTTTATTCAATTCAAGATCTAATTAGTTCCAGTGAAAACCATTATTTAAGGATTCCTTTATCAGTGATAAAAAAACTGATAAAGAGTACGTTTTATTGGTGATAAAAATATCTGATGAAATAACACATTTATAAGCAGTTTAGTTTTAGCGCTTATAAATGGTATCCATTATCAACACATTTTATAGCATCGATAAAAGTTGTCTTTATCACCACTAGTTAAAGCATTGATATAACTAGCACATGAGTCCCACATCAACCTTACAAACCACTGATTCTTTTTACACCATTCCGAAACACCTGAACACCAGAAGCCTGTTGTGGGGATGTACTACCTAATACACTGTCTAAACTTCTAAATGGGCTTGTTACTACAAACCTGGTCCTGCACAGGCCTCATCCCTCCCTTTGATCACATGGTCCACTCTAAATAGGATCCCTTGATTGTTGTCCCACCTTCTTCTCATGGCCCATGCTTATTAGGCCTTTCCTGTAAAGTGCTAGATGTGTTAGTTAATTTTTTTTTATAATTAAATTCTTATTTTATATATAAATATCTACATTGATATATATAAATATATTAAATATTAATATATATCTTAAATTTGTTTTTTTTAATCATCATTTTTTCAATATTTTTTAAAATTTATTCAATTTTAAAATTTATTTATATTTATTCATTTTTTATAATAGAATTATTATTTCATATATAAAATCATATTGATATATAAAAATATATCGATTCGTATTAACTATTGATAAGTATTAATATATATCTTAATATATATATATATATATATATATATTAAAACATATAAATATTTAATGTATATCAAGATTTATATATATATATATATATATCAATATATATCAATATATATCAATATATATGAATATTTTATATATCAAAATATATTTTTATAAAAATATATTGATATATATTAAATATTGATGCGTATAAATATATCTATTAATCTATATTAATATTTCAAATATCAATATATATTTTTATATATGAATTAAGAATTTAATTATAAAAAAACTAATAAATATAAATAATAAATAATAAATATCATAAATATATTGATATTTATATATAAATATATTGATATATATTAAATATTGATATGTATTAATATATATATATATATATATATATATATATATTATTTAATATATCAATAATAATTATTTAAATAAAAATTAATAAATTATAATAATATTATATATATATATATAATTAAATAACTAATACACTGTTTATAATTAATAAAAATGAATAAAATTTTTAAATACTTAATACACTAATTACGAAAATGGTACAAACCATTAATTATGCTTAATATTCTATCAAAATTATTAATATACTATTTATTACTGTATATATATATATATATTAATTTTTTTCATTTTTATTAATAAACATTTCATTAATAAATTTTTATATATTTTTCAAACCTTAGTGTTTTTAATACAATTTTAACTTACCTAATTAATATATATTATTTTTTAATTTAAAATATATTCATGCGGGTTCATGAGATGGACCTGGCCAAAACACAAATTTATTAGAATTAAATTTATTAAATTTAATATATATAAATATAAATATACAGTGGATTAATTATATGTAATAAAATATTTAATATATTTTCTATAATTATTAAAAATGAATAAAACTATTAAATAATTAATATACTAATTAAATAATTATTATACTATTTATTGATATATATTAATTATATTCTTAATATAATACTTAAATAATTAATATACTTTTTATTGCTATATATATATATATATAAATTTATACTTTTTTTAATAATTTTATACATTTTTAATAAATATAAACAAAATATTAATTATTTAAATATATATATATATATATATATATATATATATGAATTTCACTCAATTTTGACATGCATTTATATAATATAATTTATTCATTGATAATGGTAAGTGTTTTTTTATAATTTATAGATTATAAATATTTATTCATCTTATATATTTTTCATAAATTTATTCATTTTTAATTTTTTATACATAGTTATTAATTAATATATATAATATTTTATTAATTTATTCCCTTTTTAAAATTTCATTGTTCAAATTTTTTTTTGATTTCATCCATTTTCTTACATTTATTTAAACATGTTTTTTCATTATCATTTATTGGTTTTAATATAGTTTTAATTAATATAATCAATATGTATTCATTTCCATTTTTACTTATATAAATATTCATTTGTAATTTTTTTATATTATCAATATAATTAATAGCAGTTATTCATTTATTAAATTTATCCATTATTATTATTATTTATTTCATTAATAGACGTTATATATTTTATAATGTCATTATTCAATTTAACATATATCAAACTTGTATATTTATATACATTAATTTCACAAACACAAGCAAATATTTACGTAATTAATGAAATATTATATAGAAACACACATAGCTAATATTTATGTATTTTTTTTCAAATTTGAATATTTATTTTAGAATTTCTTTTAATAATCTAATATATTTAATATATTATGTTTTTAGTATGTAATTTTTTTATTTTCAATATTATTTCAATTAGTATTATTTATTAATTTTAATATTTTTTATTTTATATGTTTTTTGGAATTTAACCATTTTCTAATACTTATTTATACATATTTATTTACTGTGTTTTAATATTTCCAATACGTATTCTTATTGATTTGAATATATATCCATATTATACTTTTTAAATAATTTGTATAATTTATAAAACATATCTATGTTTTTAATATTTTTAAAGTCTACTCATTTTTAATTATTCAATTTCACTCATTTTCAACATTCATGATTTTAAAATTATGTATTAATTAATAATGTTAAAAATATATTTGTGAATAAAAATTTAAAAATTAATATATTTATAATGTAAATTTACTATATTTATAAATTAATATTTCATGTTCTGCCACACTTGAATTTAGTTGGGGGCATGCAACACGCAGGTGGTGGGTTGGGCCCAGGATAGGTGTGGTGTGACACCCACCTATACCTCATTACCCAATAACATCTTTCGGAGATATGACATAGTGGGTTGAAGAGCTCCTCCGTGAAGGTGATTGTAAGGGCGTCTAGGGATCAAGACTTCCATGAAGACTCTGCATTAACTTAGTTCAAATCTCTTCCCTAGAGGGTTTTATCCGGAGTCTCCCTCAATTATTGTTGTATCACGGTGCGAGATTGAAGGGGCCTCATTCGTAGGTGGAAAATCAAGTGAAACACCTGATCTAAGGGATGTTCTTGATTGATTTTCATTGGCGACCTTTAAGGGTCCCTATGCTGGTAGGATCCTCAAGAAAGTGTCATCATCCCATATTAAAACCAACCTTGAATCCTTTTAGGAATATATGACTTTGGCTAAGTACTCGTTAATTTTTAGGGTTGTTCTCACCAAAGGTGAGAAGCCATGGTGGATTGAAGATCTTCCTCACATGATTTCCTTTATATGGGTTTTTTTGGATTGGAAGTGTATTTAGTTAGGTAGAGGTTTCTGAAACTATTTGTTTCATTTAGATGAATCCAGAATCCATGTGTGGTCCTCCAATTCATTACTTTGGAATCTGGGAAAAGTCGACATCCATTAATGGATAGTGGATTTCAATGTGTCATAGGTCAATAATGCATTTTCATAAGAATGGATCAGGTTATATGACCTCAATAGGATATTATGGAATCTAAAATCTTTTAGGATATTACTACTACCATTGGAGTTCCGATTCTCCTGGATAATGGGATGGAAAATGTTTAGTATGGCCGCTGTTATAGAATTCTAGTTGAAATTGATTTTAGTTCCACTCTTATGGATAATGTGACTCTTACCGAATCCCACTGATGATATAGAAATCAGTGTTGAGTATGAGAAATGTCATGAGTTCAATCAAAACTGAAAATTTATCGGTCATTTGGATGAGAAATGCAAGTGGAAGGTTTGGTATTTTTATGGTTTGAAGGGAAATCCTTTCAGTTGACTATGGTGTTAATGGTAAATTTAATTCCTCTAGGTCGCATGGGTAGTCATTACCCAATCATCCTAGGATGTAGTCGGTAGAATATATGGATATGAAACCTCCAAACCAAGGGGATGCAACATATAAGAATAAACATCTAGGGGAGAATCAAGGGAACGAATAGACTTCATTTTCTTCTACTAGATCATTCTCCACTCCTGAACAGAAGGATGGGAACATGAATGGGTCTCAACTTCCACTACAGGTACATGGGGTGACAATTATAATACTTATGTTCTCAATAATACCACTCCTGGTGGGTCTCGACATGATAGATATGGTGTGGGGATTAACATGGAGAAGACTTAGGCTGACAATGCTATTAGTGAGCATCCTACTGGAAACGAGGAACCAGATTTTAAGAGCATTTATGATGTTTCTCTGAGTGTTAAATTGATTCATCTTGGGGTTACATCTAATCCCATTCAGTAGGTTGGTTTCTCTAATTTTATTATAATGAATTCCACTATTCAGGATGGGAAGAATGCTGGTGAAGTGGGACAATCTACAGATTAGGGTATTTGTGTTATGCTAGGGTATCCTACTTCAAAAACTGATGATTAAGGTTGTATTTTGTAGCCACTAGCTGCTGAATTTTAAGGTAATGTTTGATAGTAAGATGGATCTGGGTGATCAGATGTTCGACAGATCATGGATTATCTTCTAGAGATCCAGAATGTCTTTAGTTCTTTAGGAATGTCAGGTAAATGGGGTAATGTTCAAGTTAATGGAAGTGATAAAAAGAAATGGATGGTTTTATTGGGCACCACTCATCTCCGATCTACTGACAACGATGGCCATATTTCTTTTAAGGATTCTATTTTAAATGGTAAGTGCAAGATGGTCAGTAGAAAAGGTTTAGCTCTGATTCTTCCAAAAGGATGTCCATGGAAAGATTATTCAAATTAGCCCTGGAATGTGTCCGCTCGGTCATCTTCCAAGGCATCAAAGATCCAGCTCACTCTAGAGGAGGAAATGTCCAAGGAGAGGATCATTGGGATCCTAAATCAAGGTAATTCATAGTTAGAGTGGGAAACTTTTAATGATGATGATGATGATTATTATGATTATGAAAATGATCTTATTTTTTTGATCAATAGTTTACTTTTCTAGACGAGGGCATGTCTCTTTTTATGACCACGTCCATTTTCTTACTTTTCAATTATCTTCTTCTTTCATATTTAATAAATGGTAAGGATATTTGTCTTCTCGATAGACCTTTTTTATATATATTTAATAAATATATATAATTATTTAAATATATTTATTTATAATTATATATATAATCATATTTATAAGTACACATTTAAAATTATTTTAAAATATTTGTAATTATATATATATATATATATATTTATAATTATATACATTTAATTTTATAATTATATTAATTAATATGTTACATTAATTATGTTGGTCTTTATCAACACTTTTTTATCACTAGTAAAGTGGTATTTTATCAATTCATATTATGTTATAAATGATAAAACCCCTATTTATTAGTGCTTTTTTTGAAGAACTAATAAAACCCATCCTAATATTTTAAATAGAACCCATACCAAACTGATTTCCCTCACACCATTCAATATTTAATGGATGGTCATCTATCCTGCCACTCCTCCTTAACTTTCTCTTAGACAAATCAAATCTGTCAAATCTAAGGTATGTTATTATGTCTCCCCCTCTATCATTTATCATTGTATTCAATCACCTATCCCACACATACCTGGTCCATTCCATGTATTTATTTATATTTTATTTATTGCCTTTTGATGCCTCCCCTCTTAACCATGACTGTCTTCAGCCTAATCCAATCACCCACTTTCCTGAGAATCCCTCCGGCGGCCACCCTTTCCCCATCTTCTACTCGTCCAACTGATGCATCAAGCCTTCCCCCGTCTCTTCCTGAACACCATTCCGACAACTCTATCTCAAATTTGTGTTGAATGTCTTGTTTTTTTAGGTTAGGTCAGTGGGAGATTGACATCAAGATCTTACCATTTCACAATAGGTATTGGATTAAATATTTTTATTTTTGTATTGTGATTTATTTGAAATGGTTTTATATTTTATTTAGTGAATTGAGGTTTTAAATGAATATGAATAATGTAGGATTTTATAAAATTGATTTCTAAAAGGATTACTTGATTAAATTGGTAAATGGACATTTTTTTTGAAAATAAATTTTTAATTAAACTTTTCTAGAGTTTAAAAAAATATTATGTTGTTTTAATTATAAACACATGGTTTTGATTAATCTTATATGTGATTTGAGGGAACTATTAAATATGTATCTTATAGGGGTTTATCTTGTGTTTTATTTAAGTATTGGGAATTTTATCATGTTAATATATGTGGTTTTAGGTATAAATTTTTTGATATAGTACTATAAATTTTATATCATGGTCTGATAAGGTTGAATGGGTATGAAATTTTCCCATTATGTGGGGATGCAAAATCATTTTTCTGATTCGACCTATTTTCTCCTTACATTCTGGTAAATACTAATATAATGGACCAGTCATCTCCTAGGGAAGTTTCAAGGTATTTTTGAGTATTTGAATTATTTTTTGTATAAGAATAGGAATCCTTGGATTAAAGGTGTTGTTGGTTTTCCTTCGCACATATTGATATTGATAAAAAATATTTTTCAGATTCAGTTTCTTATCATATTACCTTAAATATTAGGGGTGGACAAGAAATATTTTTTCATGGTTTTAGGTGTGTGGGTATGTATAATTTTTTTCTTCTATTTTATAACATTATTTACCTTTATTAATCCATTCAAATAATAATAATATTATTTTTATCTATTGTGTGTCATTATGGATGGATTGAGTGTCACCCATAAAAAACAATAATTTAAAACACATTTATCCCAGACACAAACAATATTACAAGATAGTTTTAGAATTTTATAAAGATTATTATAATATCCACTAACCATACATGTGGTATAGATTTTATTAATAATGATTATAATATTTTGGATATACTAATTAATATTTTGACTAATAGATATGGGAGATAGTTTATAGGGATCTGTGTCATTATTAGAGGTGGAATCAATATGTTTTGGAAATCAATGATGTTAAATCCATGCTAACTGTTTTTACGAATGACTATTAATAGATCAAATTTTTGGTTTTTTATGGAAATTAAATAGAGGGTTTGAATATTTTAGGATATATGAAATATACCTAAAATTGGTAACTTTATTTTTGAAATAGGGGTTCATTGGTGGGTTATAGTAAAAATATATTTGTTGGTATTGCTATAATAAATAGAATATATTAATATATATAAAAAGATATTAACATGTAATTAAACTTCACTTCTATAATAAATAACATATTTATCCATTAGTTTTATGAAATTCCAAGCTCCTTGACCCTGTTTTAAAATCTAGTGATTATAAGACCATGAATATTCTGAGGAAAGACATTTTTACATAAATTTATAAAGCCAACTCATAATTAAATGATAAACAAGAAAAAGAATTTTCATGGTAATTATTCCATCCGATAATAAATAAATTTCATTTCAAAAGTATTTATTACCACCTTTTGTCCCACACATCATCAAATTGAGAACCCAGAAAAACAACCACATGTTTACCCCAAGTTGTTTCTTTTTAAGTTACCCTTGTGTAAAATTATAACTTTTCAAGAATAATAACCAATTAAATTCAAATGTTGGGTTCCCCTTATTAGAATTACCTAAAATTTTCTCCTTTTATTTTTAATATATTATGTTTTTTTAAATGAATATTTTATGAACCTAATAAGATTTATATGAATTGAAAATGGATTAATGGAAATCATATAAAAAATAGTATGATGATGGAAATTAAAATTTCATATACATTTCAATAGAGAATTCCTACGACACTTATCAAATAATTTTTCGATCTTTACATTTTTTTTTCAAGAAAAATTAGTCTAGATGAGTTATATGAACATTTGATTTATCACAGAATAGATCATAGCTATAAATGTTGGACTAAACATGGGAAAAAACTAAACATGCACAACTATTGGGACGATATTGTAGTTTATGGATCATTTGATATCAGTACTTTTTTAAATGATAATGGGGATCATATGTAATAAATGACAGTATAAATTGAATATGACCTTCTTGATTGTACAATGTTTTTTGAGAAGTTAAATAGTTGTATTAAGAAACCATTGTATACTAATTAAATTAAAAACACAACATTTCCATCTGTATTGAAGTTATATAATTTGAAATCTGGTAGTGGATGGAGTGACACCATCTTTATAGAACTACTTGGTCTCCTCAATGAAATGATACTACAAGAAAATAAACTTCCTTTTCAAACATATACCAATAAAAAAATTCCACTTTTAATGGGATTGATATCTATGAAAATACACACTTTTCCAAATGATTGCATATTATTTTCAATGGACCATGAATCACTTATAAAGTTACCTAAGTGCGGAATGAATCAATGCAATAAATATGAATTAATCCATTAGAAATATATACGGTAATTTACCATCATTCCATAGTTTAGTAGAATATATGGATATTAGGAAACTGTGAGATAATTAACATGTAACAAAAATAAAATAATTAAAGATTGGAAAGTATGTCATATAATAGAATCTCCTTAGTGGATGAAAATTGATAATAATTATATTGTATTTAGAAATGATCCAAGAAATTGTTTCCATGAATTATCTATAGATGGAACAAATACTTTTGGTGTATAGAGTAGTACTCATAGTATATATCCAGTTATATTGGTAAATTATAACCTGCTGACATAATTTTACATGATAAAAAAATAAATTATGTTGTATATTTATATATGTAGACCCAAATAACCCAATATTTATATTGATTTCTATTGGGATCCATTTATAGAT
Organism: Viscum album; assembly: GCA_963277665.1. NCBI lineage: Eukaryota > Viridiplantae > Streptophyta > Magnoliopsida > Santalales > Viscaceae > Viscum > Viscum album. The sequence continues at coordinate 793,700,542 of OY728166.1, forward strand.
GATTTTAGATTAAAGTGGGGTACTGTTGTAATAATGTATGATGCTCATACAAGTGAATAATTCACACTGTGGGATATGTTGTATGGGATGATAAATGAATTTATTTATTATGGAAATTTTTCAGGATATAGAATTAACAAAATATTTTGGTGTCCCATTTGTGAATAATTCACACACTCAGTTTGGTTGGAAAATAACTTTAAGACTATGTTTTTTGGACACCAAAGTTTTTTAAAATGAAGATATAAATACTGATCCTGGATGAAATCATTCGATGGGAATACCGGAAATGGTGCAACAATATCTCCACCAATGGGTGATCAAATTTTTGATAAAGTAAAATATATTGAAACTTTTTTTAGTAATCCATTTTCAAAAAAACATTTGAAATCAGTTTGGAAAAAGTGATTAATTTTATTTTAATTACTATACTGGATTTTCTATAAAACATAAATTTTATTGATGTCATGAATATAGAAACAAATATATATTTGATAGTATTCTTGGCATGTTACTAAATGTTCCTGGAAAAAATATGGCATCTATGCTAGGTTGGACAAGATTGACATGGGGATAAGTGAAGACTTACCATCAGTGAAGGGTAAAAGGTGGACTCTTCTTTCTCCAGTGGTTGACACTCTATTTAGAGAATAAAAATTGTAATATTTAATTTTCCTTAATGGGGTAAAAGTTATAAATGGGTTTTCCTAAAATATCAAGATTGTTGAGTCAATGACAAATTTGAAGTTACATGAAATAAAATCACATGAATATTATGTTTTGATACAATATTTGATGCACATCGCTTTGAATTAAATTCCTCTTAAAAATGCATGACACACATTAAATAGACTTTTCCTCATTTTCAAATCCATAAGTAGTAAAGATACAGACATGGTGAAGTTTCCAATCACGAATAAGGATGTTGCAATCATATTATGTGAATTAGAGATGTTATTTTCTCCACTATTATTTGATTTAATGGTCTACTTAATGGTTCATTTGGTTATAGAGGTTTAACTCTGTGGAACTTTCCACTACAGATATATTTACACCGCTAAATAGTATATAAATATTTTAGAAGGGTATATCAAGAATCAAAGTCTCCTTGAATGTTGTATTAGAGAATGATATATTTTTTAATAAAACATTGAATTATGTACCAATTACTATTAGATGTTGATAACATAAGTCTCTGAATGTTTCATTATAGTGGATGCCTCATGGTAAATGGGATTTTTGGTAGATATTTTGTTACAATTACCATCACATAGTGGGATAAATCTCACCATTACATTTTATATAATAGTAATTATATTTATCCATATGTTGAATCACACAAAGAATTTATTATACATCTTAATCTATTAAGGAATTATGTATGGATAACAAATACACATAATCAATAGTTTATAGGATGATTATGAGATCATATTTATATGGAGTTATTTGAAAATATTAATTCAATTCTCAAAAAACTATTAGTGCTAGATATGGGAAGAAATGAAAATTTTATATCTTACAATGGTCTTGTAATTAATGGTTAAATGTTCTATATGAATGAACATGATAACTGTAGTACGATGAAAAATAATGGAGTTTACATGTGGTGGAAGTGATGCACATATATGGTTCCAATGATAGAAATCCAATTTATTAGAATTTGTCATATTTTTGCATCATCAATCAGATATATGATTTATATTATACAACATTTAAAGTGACTATTTTCATTTGAAAATGGGTTTAAAGTAGGAGTACAATTAAAGTTGTTGAGATGGGATTCATGATGGTGAATTTCAGAATGAAAGGGTATAAGGATGAGTCGTTCATAATGGCATTATAAGTATTAAATTTATTTTATGTCTCAAATATAGAAGGAAAAATTGGTCAATTATCCTACTAGATTCTTAAAAAACTATTAAGCTAGATGAAAATTCAATTCATAATAACCATTTATTTGTGATATTACAGTCGTTTAATAATAGTCCCAATGTAGAAAATCTCTTGTATGTTATAGGGGAACACAAAGAGGGGATTTGGATTCTTGATAGAGGAGTCAAATCCCTTCATCATTTAAATAAAATAGAGAGAATTAAATGAGAAGTTTAAAGTGTTATTTAATTTACTATTTTTTTCCTCATAATATTATGTATTCTCTATTGTATTAACATAACCTAAATTAATTGTTTCACTACTCATGTAAACAATGAATTATGCACGTTCTGATGTTACCAATATTGAGAAAGAACATACAACTGGTTCTAAAACTGTAGAATTATTAGGGGATAAATAACATGTTGATTAAAAAACAATAAGGATGTAGTATCACTGTTTTGACTAAAATTATCAAGTCAATAATCAAGGGTATAAAATTTTAGGTTTGATGGAATCAATTCAGACAATCTGTTGACCCTAAAAAGTCAATGTGCATTATTTATGTTGGGGTCACAATGATAATGAATGTGTTAATTGATATAGATTCATGATTCCGTGTCCATATTATAATGAAGGAACCCATTTGAGAAGATATTAAGATAATTTTATGACATACTCTCTCTAGTTGACAAAAAAAATTATAATGAAACATTGATTTATTATTTATTATCCATTAGAGATTTTACTTATTTTATATGACTCCATAAGAAATATGACCTAATGGCCGCTAGATAATCTTATAAATAATTCCAAAACACTTCATATCAATATTTATCTTCAGGATACTAAGGGGAAAGTAAATCCTTACCCACAAGTTACTTTCACACATTTTATAAAGCAAGAAATATGGAATGATTTCATCATTCATCATGATGAGAAATCATCTCAGGTGCATTATAGTCAATAATATATTATTTGACATCATTTATTTTTTCCAATTATTAATTTATAAAATAGGAAAAGGGGTGATAAAAATAAACAATGTGCATCAAAACTAATGTACTCCTATCATAAAGAAAATATGGGGTATGCTTCACTAGTGAAGAAAATTTTATATATTTCAAATATATAATCAATTTTTTATGTGATATGAAATGAATTACTTTCCTGTGTTTATATACATTTTGATGATTCAAAATATGAATCAACTTCCATCCCATGTCATGTGCTATTGAAGGAGTCTCACATACATAAGGAGAATAAACTAGTTGATTAAAACACAAAAGTAGTATGGTAAATGTGTGTAAGTAATACATAATAATTCATTATTATTTAAAAAATAATTATAGAAAAATATCTATTTATGTTCATATGTTTTTTATGTGGGTTAGGAATAAGAATCAGAAGTTACCATACCTAAAGGAAAAAAATTCATTGTCTTTGAAGCTGCCAAGACAATAGGGATGTATTATAAGTATAGGTTTTGGAGAGTCACTATGATAATAGTTCCGGAAGAAGAAACTAAAAAAGAAAAATATTATATGATGAAAGGATTACATGTCTAAATTTATTCTTTACAAGATATTATTGTCTAGTCTAGTTTGGATGAACATTATATGTAAACAAATCAAATTGAACTAGAAGTGGAACAAATATCAGAACATGAACAACCAAATGTATAGTTTCCTACCCTAGAGGCCACTAAGCGGTTCCCCAAGATGGTTAGTAACACGACCTCAAGCACACATCCACATATTCCAGTAGTGAGCATCAAGGATGTGTCAGTGGGGGAGACTATGCCCCCATGAGTTAGAGTGTAGCACATAGGTAATAATAAATAAATGTGAAACGACTAAAGTAGTGATAAATAAGAAATATAAGAATAATAATAGTATATATAGATAAATAAACTAGTGGAAGATAAATCATAAATGGAGAAAATAAGTGATGATGATGATATCATGTAGCTATACAAAAATGAGGTATATGGGATACAAGGGAAACATACATATATCACATACTATACAGAAATATAAAATTTCATGACATTAAAATAATAATATCATAAGAATAGGCTCGATCCTCTACTCTCATACTATAACGACCCATACTTTACATACATTGTTAATACTTCAAAATTTAAGCATACTTATTACAACATATAAGAAAACCACCCAAGGACCGTATAGGTATAGTGTCTTTAGAAACTGGGAAACATAAACAACTGGTTCATAAAGCATCAAATCTGCCTCCCACTTATTTCATCATATCTAGAGTCCCTTTTTGGCATATCCTACTTAATAACCTTCTTCCTGACCTGGGGAAAGAAAACATAAAAAAGGGTGAGCTCAAATGCTTAGTAAGGGTAAACAAAAGAAATATCAATCACATCGTATACACAAGCACATAACTTTTGGAAATCTTATCCTGCAAAAGAGATCAAAATTTCATAACATGGGATAAATCATGGAAGTGAAATGTAATCACAATAATCGTAACTTAAAACATGAAACTTTGTGGCATTCACACATAACCATAGAGAATCATTTCTTGTTAGTCAAGACTCATTGCCAAGACTATCTTAGTGGACAAAGTCCCTTTCTGAACCGAGTCACCCTCATTTCAGTCCTGTTTCACTGAACCGGTATAACCTACCATTCCATCCATGTCTATCTCATGAGATATAAAATCTTTACCCAATGCATTGGAGGGAGATATAGGTCCCACCCAACTCATAATAATACCATTCTTATGTGTGCCACAAAATCATAAATCATACATCATTACATAACCCATGTAATAAAAATGGGAATCTTAAACAACATGACATTATAAAACAATTCATATACGATAAAGGAATTCATAAAAATAATTCCATCACAACATAATCAAATCAATTTACTAATAGGTATAAAAACAGAACCCTTTATTATCTTAGATAGAAAATAATTTTGATAAAACACTTGAACTTCATTCTTGATAAAAATATCCTTTCTACTTCAAAAACAATTTTCCTTTCTTAACATGTCAAACAATTTTAAACTAAAATAAGTTGATTAAAAATAAAATTGAAAACTTGTAAAAGAATATTCTTGGAAATAATGTTTTAAAAATCCATTCATGCCGTATAAGTTAAAAAAACATACTTCCCGTAGTTTTGTCGGAAAATTCAAAAAGTACCTCGTACGAAAAACGTCAAAAGATTCCATTAATATCTTTTACTAAACACTCACCGAAGGTTAAAATTGGATTTAAACAATTTTAGGTGGATGGAAATAATATTACATATTGAGGAAACATGGATGTGGATGATAAAATACACCCCAATAAATACCAAAGTATAAACAATCTCAGATAAAATGAGATTGTGATATATTCCCTTACCTTAGGTCTGACTTGCTTTGTAAGTGTCCGAACCTCCTGTATAATGATTTAAATAATGTTATTGAATTATTCCAGAATCATAATTATTTTTATGATATCATATATGGTCATATTCTTAGCTTCTTAGTAGTAATATTTCATTGCTACTTGTTATTCGGGTGTTTATAACTTTTTGTTTTTATGCGTGTTTTGTCGAATAAATTCTTATTCTTCTCTTTAGGTTATAGATATCTAATTTCCAGAATGGTATTAGTGTAATATATATCATATTCATTCATTGAATTCATTTATATAATCATTATGAAATGAAGATCATGTAGAACGAGTCGCATCACATCGTGGAGACGGTATTCCGTACGTACGCATGAGTGATGATATCGTTCCTATGATCGTGGAATTGTATTGGAGTATATGTATACTATTTCAGAATCAATATCACTTTATAATAGTCATATATAGTCATTATTTACACCATTATACCCATCCAAGTAAGGTGGTGGTGGAAAATAGATCACACCACGGCGTGGAGACGGTATTCCGTACGTACGCACACGCGGTGATTTCTTTTTCCGTAGGATGGATAGATGGTGAAATAGGGTTGTTTCATAGTTATAATAACATATCAGTATATTATTGATACTGATGTTATTACTTCATAATGAAACAACTAAAGAAGAAGAAGTGGAAGAAGAAATAAAGATGAAAGAATCGGTAACGAACACTACCTCTTCTTTGAAGTGCTTCTTTGAGACCTTATTTTAGGGCACTAAAATTGGTCTTTTAAGAAGACCAGGACCTCTAGAATGTCTCTAGGGAAGTGGATAGGAGAAAGTGGCAGGGGTTGGCCGAGCTTGAAGGCTCAAAGTGGTGTGAGGAAGAGGGGGAGAAGGTGTCCTTTTATAAGGGAGGAGAGGGGCACCTTTGGAATAACTAAAACTATTATTTTATTATAAAGTCAAGTTTGGTTTTAAATAGCTCAAAATTTATATATTTCGAAGATAAGGTGGGGATGGGTTGAAATAATCTCATAAAATAGAATTTAGACAAGTTTAGGTTCCTATTTTAACCTTATCATTTAGATTTAACATTAAGTTAAATAATTTTACTTTTACCATGTCTTCTTGTGTTCTTATACTATAAGGTTAATAAACTTACTATAAGCAGCCAAACGAACCCCAAGTTGTTTATCATTAATATATATAACCTTATCTAAGTCACTTGGACGAACCTAAGATTTTTAGGAATAAAATAATAATTACCAATATAATATTTGTTTTAAAAACTATTTTATGTCAATTTTGACACTATTTAGTAATTGATTTTTGTGAAAATTATAACAGAATTATTAGTTCGAACCAAGTTAATTAAATCAATAATAACATGTCATATTAACCTAGAAAATTAGTGAGATTCATAAAAAGTCTCAAATTACATTTATTTTTGTGTTTATAACATCAATTATGTCAATATTTCATTAATAAGATAATTACTGCATCATCATTGTGTCATACATAAATTAAATTATTTAATGTCTAAAAATTACAAATAAAATACCATTATGTAGGAAATCGTTTTAGATTTCTAATGAATATTTATAGTCGAATTTATCTTATGTATAAACCCATATTAAAAATTATTTACTTATTAAACTTTGATTTTAACTATTTTAACCCTTCTTTAAATAAATTAATAATAAATGTCCTAATCTAATCCAAGTGGGCCTAAATGGTCATATTTTATTCTTAAGTTTGTTTTTGGTTGAATTAAACTTATCCAATAGAATTAGGACATGTGTTAGGGTAATAATAATATCATCTTTACCCTTAATTACCCTATTTACTTTTAACAGTGGTAAAAAAAGAAAAAAGTTACTATTCACCAAAAAATTATTTTCATCTCATTGAACCACATTTTACTTACTGACATCAACCATGTCTCTCGGATTTTTGAAATTCCACTCACAGAAGCGGTAAAATTAAGTTTTATGAAAAATTCAGTTTTTTAACTACCACTTAGTGGTTTCACTATTCATCAAAAATTGAACGTTTTCAGAAAAATACCAAAATTTCACCCTAGGCTAATTTCGATATTCCGAATCCAAAAATGAAGTCCATTTTGAAAAATAAAATTTCTAAAATTACTAAAAGTGGTTACTACTATTCATAACAGCTAGTTTTAATAATATTTTAATAGCATATCGTTGTTTAGTGAAACTCGGTATTGCGTACGACGCAAACTATCGAGGAATGTCGCGATTTCGTGTAAAGCAAGCCAAGAAAGTGTTGTGTAGAAAAAGATTCCATTGTTTATTTATATAACATAAAAGTCTCGGGTGTTACATTCTACCCCCCTTAAAATGAATTTCGCCCTTGAAATTCATCACTTTGTAACAAACAGATAAGGATACCTCTCCCTCATCATATCCTCAAGCTCCCATGTAGCTTCTTCTAATTGGTGGTTCCTCCATAAAACTTTCACCAATCGAGTGGTCTTGTTTCGTAGGACTTTTTCGCTAAGATCCAGAATCTCTATCGGTTGTTCTTCATAAGAAAGATCTTGCTCCAGCGGTACAACTTCTGAGCTGAGTACATGTGAAGGATCAGATATGTACTTTCTTAGGAGAGATACATGGAACACATCGTGAACTTGAGAGAGATTCGGTGGAAGCGAAAATCGGTAAGCTACCTTCCCAACACGATCCAGTATTTCGAAAGGACCGATATATCTAGGGCTCAACTTCCCCTTCTTTCCAAATCTCATAACCCTCTTCCAGGGAGATATTCGTAAGAACACTTTATCACCCACTTCAAACTCTAGGTCTTTTCTTCGGTTGTCGGCATAGCTTTTCTGTCGACTCTGAGCTGCTCTTATGTGTTGTTGAATAGATATGACCTTTTCTGCCATTTCATCAACGAGATCAGGTCCTAATATCTTTCTTTCCCCAACATCATCCCAGCAAGTTGGAGTCCTGCATTTCTTTCCATAGAGAGCTTCATAAGGAGCCATATGAATACTGGAGTGAAAGCTATTATTATAAGAAAATTCCACCAAAGGTAGGTGTTGATCCCAACGTCCTTTGAAATCCATAGAGCAAGCTCTCAACATATCTTTTAGGGTTTGAATTGTTCTCTCAGACTGACCGTCTGTCTGAGGATGATAAGCAGTGCTGAAACTCAACTCTATATCCAGAGTATACTGAAGACTTCGCCAGAACTTCGAGGTAAATCTCGGATCCCGATCAGATATAATAGAAAGTGGTACTCCATGCAATCTTACCACTTTACATATATCCTGGCAAGCTGATCCAGAGAGAAATCCTCTCTAATAGAAATGAAGTGTACAGACTTTGTAAGACGATCAACTATGACCCAGATAGCATTATTGCCTTTGGATGTTTTAGGAAGTCCTATGACAAAGTCCATAGTGATTTTTTCCCACTTCCATTCGGGTATAGGTAATGGTTGTAACATCCCCTTAGACTTCTGTCTCTCAGCTTTACCTTGTTGACAAACCAAGCATCGAGAGACATATTCAGAAACATCTCTTTTCATGCCATCCCACTAGAAGTACTCTTTCAGGTCCCTATACATCTTCGTGCTTCCAGGATGAATAGAGAATGAAGAACTATGAGCCTCATCCAGCGGCTCCTTTAATTCGAGGATGGGAGGAACACAAACCCGATTCCTAAACTTTATTATCCCATCACAATCAAGGTTGAACTCTGGAAAATTTCTCACCTTCTTTTGTAACTCGACATCTTCTTTCTGTGCCTCTTTAATCTTCACATGTATAGATGGTTGAACATTCATTTGAGAAAGATAATATTTTTCCCCTTCCATTATAATTCCAAGATCCATCCTTTGTAAATCCATAAATATTGGATCTTTTGTGATCCTCATCATGGATAAACTAGCATGGTCTTGTCGACTTAATGCATCTTCCACCTTTTTTGCTTTCCCAGGGTGGTAATGGATTGAGCAGTCGTAATCCTTAATCAGCTCCAACCATCTTCTTTGACGCATATTCAGATCCTTTTGTGTGAAAATATACATTAAACTTTTATGATCAGTATAAATATCACACCTTTCACCATAAAGGTAATGCCTCCAAATCTTTAATGCAAAGATTACCACAGCGAACTCCAAATCATGTGTTGGGTAATTTTGCTCATGGATTTTCAACTGTCGTGAGGCATAAGCTATCACCATATCATTTTGCATAAGAACACACCCCAATCCCTTCTTGGATGCATCACTGTAGATCAGAAACCTTTCTCCACTACAAGGCAGTGTGAGCACAGGTGCACTGGAGAACCTTCTTTTCAACTCCTTGAAATTCTCTTCACATTATGCCGTCCAGACAAACTTAACTCCTTTCCGAGTCAACATGGTGAGTGGATTAGATAATCGTGAAAAATCTTTCACAAAACCTCGATAATATCCAGCCAAACCAAGAAAACTTCGGATCTCAGTTACTGTTGTTGGTCTCAACCATCTTTTGATAACCTCTGTTTTTGCTGGATCCACAGATATCCCCTCTTTTGAGATTATGTGACCAAAAAATTCAACTTTTTGAATCCAAAATTCACACTTGGTAAATTTCGCATAAAGCTTCTCCTTTATCACGGTCTTCAATATAATTCTCAAGTGATCTTCATGTTCTTCCTTGCCCTTTGAATAGACAAGAATATCGTCTATAAAGACTACCACAAATTGATCAAGATAGTCTCTAAAGACTCTATTCATTAGATCCATGAAGATAACAGGGGCATTAGTAAGACCAAATGGCATCACTATAAATTCATAGTGTCCATACCTTGTACGGAAAGCCGTCTTTGGTATATCCTCCCTTTTGACCCTTAATTGATGATACCCTGAACGAAGATCAATCTTGGAAAAGTATTGAGCTCCGCGTAGTTGGTCAAATAAGTCATCAATGCGTGGGAGAGGATATTTGTTCTTGATAGTGATCTTGTTATGTTATTGATAATCAATGCAGAGTCTCATTGATCCATCTTTCTTCTTAAAAAATAGAACAGGTGCTCCCCAAGGTGACGCACTAGGGCGTATGAATCCCTTATCAAGATTCTATTGGAGTGGATTCTTCAATTCCTGCAACTCAATTGGGGCCATTCTATAAGGTGTGTTTGAAATAGGCAAAGCACCCAGTATGAGTTCTATTGAAAACTCAACTTCACGATTTGGTGGAAGACCTGGTAATTCCTCCGGAAATACATCATCAAACTCCTGTACGATGGGAATATTCTTAATCATGAGTTTCTCACCAACCATTTGAGACAAATAACCTTCATTTAGTGGAATCAATACCCATTAAATGGAAGAAATTTCCACTGGAAGGTTATGTTCATCCTTGCATTGATAGACGATCATAGATTGATCTGGAATATGAAATGTGACTTACCGTCTTTGGCAATTGATATGAGATCCATATAAAGAAAGCCAATCCATGCCAAGAATCACATAAAATTCCACTATAGGAAGTATCACAAGATTTTCAGGAAGCACTTTCCCACAAACTTCGATCGGAGAAGAATTATAAACTTTTGATGCGACTGTTGTGCCATTAGGTGTTGTCACAGCTAACTCAACATCTAATTGTTGAGGTAATACGGTGATACCCTTAGAAAATTCTTCAGAAATAAAAGAGTGGGTGGATCCAGAATCAAATAAAACATTTGCTACTTTAGAGTGGATGGTAAGTGTACCTTTCACCACATCGTTATCGTACTCCACATCGCTGATAGAAATTGCATGTGACTTTCCTTTGTCTTTAGCCTTAAGAGTTTGTTGACATCGACCATCATAATCAACCCTTGGATTAGGGAATTTATTGGCATAATGACCCATATCCTTGCACTTGAAACATTGAAGTGTATTAGGTTCATTCTGTGTATCCCTTCCTTTGTTTGCATCATTAGACATCTTCTTCCCATCATCGCGGCATTCAAATGCCCGATGACCTTCCTTTCCACATTTGAAACATTTACTTGTCCCTTTAAGACAACTCCCTCCATGTTTCGTTCCACACTTTGAGCATAAGGGAAAGCTCATCTTCTTTTCAGTGTTCTCTTTAGATTTTCCTTTGAATTCCATTTTCCTCTTCTTATCAAACCCATATGACTGATGGGTTACTCCAATGTCCATCTCAACTTTGAGAGCACATCGAACGATTTCCTCGTAGCTATTGAAGTCCCTTATGGCTAACGCCCTTCGAAGACTTGGTTTTAAGCCACTAAAGAATCGATCGATCTTACTCTCAGGTTGGATAATAATACCAGAAGCGTACCTTGCAAGTCTGGTAAAATTTTCTTCATAGGTACCAACAGATTCATCATCCTTTTTCTTCAGTTCAAGAAACTCTTTCTCCATCTTTGTTCGGAGAATACGAGGGAAGTACTTATTGAAAAATAAGTTCTTGAACTCGTCCCATTCCATGGAATCAATTTCATCCCTTTGCCTCGTATTCTTAATAAGATTCCACCATTGATCAGCATTACCTTCCAAATGATACACTACTAAGATGACTTTATCATGCTCAGAACATTGAATAACAGAAAATATCTTTTCAGTAGTACTAATCCATTGTTCAGCAACTAATGGATCAGTAGACCCGCTAAAAGAAGGTGGACGCTGTCTCATGAAGGATTAAACAGAATGTTGCTCCTTCCTTTGCTCGTTTGGAAGTCCTGCATGATTCATAGCTTGAGAAAGTTGTGTGAGCATGGCTATAAGATTTTGCATTCCAGCTCCCATAACGCTTGGTTACTCAGGGGGACAATCATTGCATTTCCCGTCACATTCCGCATTAAAACGATTCCTTCAGGTTCTAGACATTGACTAAAACCAAGAAGAATAGTGTGAGCAACACTAATTATAATAGGAAAACCACATAATCAAGAATAAAATTTCACACTTAAGGTCTTATACTAGGTCATTCATGGCCATTTATAAAACACTAAGATTGTGTTCTATGCTTAGACTTATCCTTAGGGTTCTTACTAAGGATTTCACATCCTAGTTTCCAAAGGTTGACTATAACTTTCCTCTGATACCAACTATAATGACCCATACTTTACATACATTGTTAATACTTCAAAATTTAAGCATACTTATTACAACATATAACAAAACCACGAAAGGACCGTATAGGTATAGTGTGTTTAGAAACTAGGAAACATAAACAACTGGTTCATAAAGCATCAACATTGCCTCCCACTTATTTCATCATATCTAGAGTCCCTTTTTGGCATATCCTACTTAATAACATTCTTCCTGACCTGGGGAAAGAAAACATACAAAAGGGTGAGCTCAAATGTTCAGTAAGGGTAAACAAAAGAAATATCAATCACATCGTATACACAAGCACATAACTTTTGGAAATCTTATCCTTAAAAAGAGATCATAATTTGATAACATGGGATAAATCATGGCAGTGAAATGTAATCACAATAATCATAACTTAAAACATGAAACTTTGTGGCATTCACACATAATCATAGAGAATCATTTCTTATTAGTCAAGACCCATTTCCAATACTATCTTAGTGGACAAAGTCCCTTTCTGAACCGAGTCACCCTCGTTTCAGTCCTGTTTCACTGAACCGGTATAACCTACCATTCCAGCCATGTCTATCTCATGAGATATAAAATGTTTACCCAATGCATTGGAGGGAGATATATGTCCCACCCATCTCATAATAATACCATTCTTATGTGTGCCACAAAATCATAAATCATACATCATTATATAACCCATGTAATAAAAATGGGAATCTTAAACATCATGACATCATAAAACAATTCATATACGATAAAGGAATTCATAAAAATAATTACATCACAACATAATCAAATCAATGTAATAATAGGGATAAAAATAGAACTCTTTATTATCTTAGATGGAAAATAATTTTGATAAAACACTTGAACTTCATTCTTGAGGAAAATATCCTTTCTACTTCAAAAACACTTTTCCTTTCTTAACATGTCATACAATTTTAAACTAAAAGAAGTTGATTAAAAATAAACTTGAAAACTTGTGAAGGAATCTTCTTGGAAATAATTTTTTAAAAATCCATTCATGCCGTATAAGTTAAAAAAACATTCTTCCCATACTTTTGTCGGAAAAGTCAAAAAGTAACTCGTACGAAAAATGTCAAAAGATTCCATTCATATCTTTTAATAAAAACTCACCGAAGGTTAAAATTGGATTTAAACAATTTTAGGTGGATGGAAATAATATTACATATTGAGGAAACATGTATGTGGATGATAAAATACACCCTAGTAAATACCAAAGTATAAACAATCTCAGATAAAATGAGATTGTGATATATTCCCTTACCTTAGGTCCGACTTGCTTTGTAAGTGTTCGAACCTCCTGTATAATGATTTAAATAATGTTATAGACTTATTCCAGAATCATACTTATTTTTATGATATCATATATGGTCATATTCTTAGCTTCTTAGTAGTAATATTTCATTGCTACTTGTTATTCAGGTGTTTATAACTTTTTGTTTTTATGCGTGTTTTGTCGAATAAATTCTTATTCTTCTCTTTAGGTTATAGATACCTCATTTCCAGGAAGGTATTAGTCCAATATATATCATATTCATTCATTCAATTCATTTATATAATCATTATGAAATGAATATCATGTAGAACGAGTCGCATCACATAGTGGAGACGGTATTCCGTACGTACGCACGAGTGATGATATCGTTCCTATGATCGTGGAATAGTATTGGAGTATATGTATACTATTTCATAATCAATATCACTTTATAATAGTCATATATAGTCATTATTTACACCATTATACCCATCCAAGTATGGTGGTGGTGGGAAATAGATCACCCCACGGCGTGGAGACGGTATTCCGTATGTACGCACACGCGGTGATTTCTTTTTCCGTAGGATGGATAGATGGTGAAATAGGGTTGTTTCATAATTATAATAACATATCAGTATATGAGTGATACTGATGTTATTACTTCATAATGAAACAACTAAATAAGAAGAAGTGGAAGAAGAAATAAAGATGAAAGAATCGGTAACGGACATTACCTCTTCTTTGAAGTGCTTCTTTGAGACCTTCTTTTAAGGCACTAAAATTGGTCTTTGAAGAATACCAGGACCTCTAGGATGTCTCTAGGGAAGTGGAGAGGAGAACGTGGCAGGGGTTTTCTGAGCTTGAAGGCTCAAAGTGGTGTGAGGAAGAGGGGGAGGAGGTGTCATTTTATAAGGGAGGAGAGTGGCACCTTTGGAATAACTAAAACTATTATTTTATTATAAAGTCAAGTTCGGTTTTAAATAGCTCCAAATTGATATATTTCTAAGCTAAGGTGGGGATGGGTATAAATCCTCTCATCCAATAGAATTTAGACAAGTTTAGGTTCCTATTTTAAACTTATCATTTAGATTTAACATTAAGTTAAATAATTTTACTTTTACCATGTCTTCTTGTGTTCTTATACTATAAGTTTAATAAACTTACTATAAGCAGCAAAACGAACCCCAAGTTGTTTATTATTAATATATATAACCTTATATAAGTCACCTGGTCGAACCTTAGATTTTTAGGAATAAAATAACAATTACCAATATAATATTTGTTTTAAAAACTATTTTATGTCAATTTGACACTATTTAGTAATTGATTTTTGTGAAAATCATAACAGAATTATTATTTCAAACCAAGTTAATTAAATAAATACTAACATGTCATATTAACCTAGAAAATTAGTGGGATTCATAAAAAGTCTAAAATTACATTTATTTTGGTGTTTATAACATCAATTATTTCAATATTTCATTAATAAGATAATTACTGCATCATCATTGTGTCATAAATAAATTAAATTATTTAATGTCTAAAAATTACAAATAAAATACCATTATGTATTAAATCTTTTTATCTTTCTAATGAATATTTATAGTCGAATTTAGCTTATGTATAACACCATATTAAAAATTATTTACTTATTAAACTTTGATTTTAACTATTTTAACCCTTCTTTAAATAAATTAATAATAAATGTCCTAATCTAATGCAAGTGGGCCTAAATGTTCATATTTTATTCCTAAGTTTGTTTTTGGATGAATTAAACTTATCCAATAGAATTAGGACATGTGTTAGGGTAATAATAATATCATCTTTACCCTTAAATACTCTATTTACTTTTTACCGTGGTAAAAAAAGTAAAAAGTTACTATTCACCTAAAAATTATTTTCATCTCATTGAACCACATTTTACTTACTGAAATCAACCGTGTCTCTCGGATTTTTGAAATTTCACTCACAGAAGCGGTAAAATTAAGTTTTATGAAAAATTCAGTTTTTTAACTACCACTTAGTGGTTTCACTATTCATCAAAAATTGAAAGTTTTCAGAAAAATACCAAAATTTTACCCTAGGATAATTTCGATATTCCGAATCCAAAAATGTAGTCCATTTTGAAAAATAAAATTTATAAAATTTAAAAAAGTGGTTATTACTATTCATAACAGCTAGTTTTAATAATATTTTAATAGCATATCGTTGTTTAGTGAAACTCGGTATTGCGTACGACGCAAGCTATCGAGGAAGGTCGCGATTTCGTGTAAAGAAAGATAAGAAAGTGTTGTGTAGAAAAATATTCCTTTGATGATTTATATAACATAAAAGTCTCAGGTGTTACACATACTCCATCCTCATACTCAAAATCAACCATCAGATGTTGGAAACTTCACATAATCTATACCTGCGATCATGAAGTTTGTTTGGGAACCAAGAGAGGCCCAAATTGAGTGTGATATATACTTAGTAGGACACTACCAATTAGTTCTAGAATAATCTAGTATGTTCATATAAAATGATTAGTGTATCAATAATAATAAGCGTGAAGCATATGATAAATGATACATATTGGTCCATGTTCCTTATGGATACCCAACCGACACAACCCGCTTCAGCCTAAGCCATATGTGTCTGAATCAAGGTAAACCTATAAAAATATAGTATGATTATAATAGTGGGTTATAATAAATCAAGCATCAAGAATGGAGTGAACCCAATCATGTTATTTTTCTTGGAGGATGAGTCCCTATGAACAATTATGCAATCTTAGTCTTTAATCTGAAAGTAATTATTTGAATTTAATAGGAGGAAACGTAAACCCATAAATGATGATTCTAAAAGGAATTCCGAGTATTTATCTAGTAGAACTATTAGTATCTAATAATATAAGATTTTATTCAAGGAAATCCATAAATGGAATCCCATGTACCACTACTAATACGGTATGAAGACAAAAAACCTTCGAGACTGTCTCTGATATCTTACATAAAGGACTGAGTATCACTCATGGAATTGTATAACCATCATTCCACCAAGGCCATCCATGGTGTATCCCCTAGGGAACTAGTATCAATCATAAGGAGGTAGATAATCCCCCCAGTGATCTTGTGCAAGGAATTACACGTATCTCTCCCAGTGTATTTTCAACTCATTTAAAAAATCTAATTATAATTCATGATGTTCCCATCCAATGTTTATTTTATTCGAGACCCTTGTGTTTACCTTGAAATTATATAAAGAAAAGTAAAATTATTAATATATCCCATCACTTAATAATTTTGGAATCTGTAAATCTTTATCCAAGTTGTACAATTTATTTAATTCATTTAATTCAAGATAAGTCATATAACACAGGGGCCTAACTCATGTACAATCACTTCCATTAGGTCATTTTACATTTCAAAGCTATCTATTACAAGGGAAAACACGCCCTAAAGGTGATTTTACAAATGAATGTAACTGGGGTGTCTATGAATTTATGGATGGAAATTCCCTTGGGGTGTATCACATCAAGGCGATCAACTGACTACGTTGATTCGCTGCTTGATTAGGCCATGTTAAGAATTGATATACATTAGTTTAATTTCTTAGACATGGTGGAGGTGACACTGGAGAAGTCTAGTTAACAACATAATGGTTCATAATATGTATTCGAAAAGACTTTAGGGAAAGGAAAAATACCACCTACCTTAGTCCCATAACACTCTCCTCATCCATCTTTGGACCTTGAATCAAGCTGTAACTGGATAAATCAGAAGAACAAACCAATGTACTCAAAATAGAGAATAAGAGTTTGCAAAAAGATTGCACAAGATATGGAAGGAGAAATGGAGAATGAAAGTAATAGGATTAGGGAGATTACCATTACAAATCCAACACACCCAATGATTATGAAAATAGATATGATATAGAGAAGAAACCAAAAATCATATCTTGGCTTGAGGGAGGAGAGATCATACAGAAGAGGCTATCCACCAGAGGAGAAAGAAAGAAAGGTTTTATGTTTTTAATGAGGAAAGTGAAAAATGTTCATTTCAACCACTTTTTAAAGTGGTGCATGGTTTGGTTGCATGGTTACACAAACTGTGCACCAACTATGCGAAAGGAACTTCCCAAGGACAGACCTACCTTGTTCTAGGAACATGGTTTGACTAACCATACACAACCCATATTAAATGGATCTATCAAAAATCCTATAAAACTCACATAGGAATGCATCCTAAATCAAATTATTCAGTGAAACCGTGTGTCCTACTTCCTTGCACCGAGTGCCCCATATGATTTTGTCACATGGTTAGTACTAACCATGTGTTGATTGTGTAGATCAATATATATCTTCAAATTCTTGAGCTCTGAGATCTAAACATGACCTGGACTCTTCCAAACCACTCCTTATCCCCTTGAGCACATTATTAACATAAAACAAGAGGTTTTTGATAGTGAAATAAGTGTCCATAACTCTTCAAAAATCAGAGACATTATAACCCCCTCTTTAAATGAACTCATCCTTTAGTTTTCTTTCCATGGGTGGTAAAGAATTGTCTCTAAAAAGTTACAACCACTGAGCATGTGCACTTGCCTCTCTCTCCTAGGCCACATCATATTCATGGTTCTACTTCCATAGAAAGAAGACCATAGTAACCGACATTCCTCATAGTTCTTTCATGATCTGATAAAAAATACATATATAATTCTCCTCAAAGCACACATCTACCACCAGCTCAATATCCTCAGGATAAAATGAATGAGATGATTCAGAATGATACCAGTAAATCTATTATGCATGGAATATGACACACATGGAACAATACCACTTAGGTAACTATAAATTATAGTCTACTAATTCGAGACTCACCATGATCTCTAAGGACCCAATATAACGAGGTGATAGATTTCCTTGTCTCTGAATGCATCTATGACTAAATCTTAGTGAAACTCGTAGAAAGACCTGATGTCCCACCTTGAACTCCAATGGTTTTGATGATGATCAGAATAAGACTTATGCCTAGAATAAGAAATATCTATACACTTCTGAATCCACTGTACTTTCTATGATGTCTCCTGAATGAGACAAGGACCGAATAATGATGCCTCACCTATCTCTAACCAGTACAGGGAGGAATGATGTGGCCTACTATAAAGGGCCTCAAATGGATCCATTTTAATAATTTCCATAAAACTATTATTGTTGGAAAACTCAATAAGAGGTATATGTTTCTTCCATGAACCTCAAAAATAAAGAAGTCATGCTTGGATCATTTCCTCTTGTGAACATATCATACACTCGGACAATCCATCATTCTGTGGGTGATATGATGTACTTAAAAGAAACCATGAACCCAATTCCTTTTACAATCGCTTCGAGAACTGTGATGTAAAATGTGCATCTCGATATGATATGATAGAGAAGGGAACACCATGATGGAATTCAATCTACTGTATATAAATCCTCTTAATTTCATCAACAAGGAAGGTCTCTTGGATAGGTAGGAAGTGTTCGACATTGGTCAACCTATAGATGATCACCCATCCCACATCAACACATTGAGGGGATATTGGAAAACCCTTAAAAAAGTCCATACTGGTGTTGTTCCATTTCCACTATAGAATGGATTGAAGATGTAGAAGTAAATCTAGTCACTAGTGCTCTAACTTCACTTTCAGATAGGTGGAACACCTCATGATGAAACCTGTAATCTTTCTCTTCATACTCAAACACCAATACTGGAGACCTATGTCTCGGTACATCATGGTAATGCCAGGGTGTACTACCCAGACAAAGGCTTCATTTTCCCACATCATCTCTTTCTGTATGTCTAAAGGATCCCACATATTTCCATAGAAGTGTAGAATCTAATTCTTATCAATAACCTAATAGGGTGGTGGGTTCTCACCTGATACACTCTCCCTTAAGACAAGGCCCTTGGAATCTAAAATCCATCTCATCTTCACCCATCCCTGAAGATAGTATGTTACTACATAATATTCAAAAATAGGGTTCCCTTGACATTCCCAAACCTCCAATAAAATCTCAGAAAACAAAGTCATTAACCCCCACTCACTATTGGCCTCCTAGAGGACCTATGTTTGAGTCTCCCAGCTAAGTGGGTCACCTACTACATTACCCTGTTAGGTTTTATAAGAATGTAAAAATTGGAATATCTATATGCACTCTACCCACCTGTGCTTCTTGATATTAAATTTATGATATGTGGAGATATATTTGTGACTTTTATGGTTTGTGTGAACAAAAAACCGCATATCTAAATTATAATTAATCCAACATCACAAATAATGAACCATAGACTCTATCTCGACGTCATGTATTGGGTAATTCCTCTCATGAGCTCTTATCCTGAAGGACCCATAAGGTACAACCTGATATTAGTATATAAGAACTACTCTTACCCTACTACCTGAAGCATCACTGTAAATAGTTTAGCTTCTTCTTGGCTCTAGAAGGTTCAATAGTAGTGCTAAATTCATTCTCCTCTTCAGTTCCTTAAAGGCTGTCTCATAGGTATCAGACCATAATAACTTCACACCCTTCTTAGTCAATCATGTAAAAGGCACTTCAAATCATGATAATTCCTGAATTAATTTCCTATAATATCCTAATATTACCAAACAATGGTGTATTTCAAAGTCATTATTAGGATTCTCCTAGGAAACCATGATGATCCCATTCCCTAGATCAACAGACACTCCAACCTTTGAAATAATATGACCCAATAAATGAACCTTGTTGATCAAGAATTAGAATTTGGTGATCATAGAATATATATAATGTTATCTTAGATTATTCAACATGATATCAATGTTTTTGGCATGGTTGTATCGAGTATGAGAATACAACAACATGTTGACCACAAAGACTACAAAAAATTATTCCATATATGGGTGGAAAACTCAATTCATCAATGGCCATAATGACTTATAGGAAGTTATTAAGGTCAAAAAACATCACTAGATACTCTTACAATCCTTACATACTTAGGAAAAGTGTCCATGGTATATATGAAGGTCTCACATAGACCTGGTGGTATCCATATCTCAAATCTATCATAGAGAAAATCATCACTCCTTAGAGCTATTCGAAGATGTCATCTATACAAGGCAGTGGAAACTGATTCTTTATATTAAGATGCTTCAAACATAAATAATCAACACATAACCAAAGGGTACCATCCATCTTCTTGGAAAAAAGGATGGATGAACCCCAAGGCAATGTATTGGATCTTATAAAACCCTTTGCCTCTAAGTCCTCCAACTACATAAGTTACTGGAGCTCTGTAGGCACTATACTATAAGGAGGAATAGACACTGGTTCCACTCCTAGAACTTTCTCGATGGTGACATCTACCTCTCTCATAGGAGTTAAACCAAACAATTCATCTAGGAATACATCCTTGAAATGATCATCCACAGGAGAGAATTCCATATATTTCATTCCATGATCCCCCATAAAGAGACTAGACATCCAATCTTTCACCTTCCTAATCCATGATGATCAGGCCCAACTCAACTCACTCAGGAATCCCATTATGCCTTATGAATATAATAACTACCATTAGGAGTGGTAAAAGATACCCTATAGTGATAGATATTAAAATGGGAATGGTAAGGTAATATCCAGTACATTATAAGAATGATGAAAAATCCGATCATCTCGAGGATTAGGAAATTCCAAAAAAATCAGTACCCACCTATCTCAAGTGGGAACACATTAAACAAGTGTATATTATCTTATAAAACTCCTAATAGGGTATCAATATTCATCACAACACATAAGTATTCCATCTCTAGGCCTAACCTTTCCATGATTGCTACAAATATGAAAGAGTACAATGCACCTATATCAAATAGGGTAGAAACTAAATTATAGTATATTAGAATTGTACCTCTAACCATATAAGAACACAAAATATGCTCTTAGGGAGTATGATACACTGTATATATATGAACTGATGTGTGACCTTAATATTCAACTTGAATAACCTTGGAAGGTCTAGTCTACTAGTGTTGAATCTATGAGGTCTAACTACATTGGACACAACCACCTCCCTAGCATAATCGGCCAGTAGTAGACCAACTCCATGCCTAATTCAGAGCCACTAAACTTGTACCTAAATGTGGTGTGGGTACATATCCCCTCTCATAGGTTATTGGAGGGAATGTTTTATAGAAATGTTATAGCTAACCCATCATGCCACAAGCTTAGTACTTGATTGTTTTCCTTATATACTGGTCCTTCCTATGGATGACCCTACCACACTAGTGGCACTCCACATTGCTATCGGTGTGCGTCATCTAGTTGGAACTACCACAAAATTATCCCTCAAAATGATGTTTCCAGTCACTAAACATATTATCTCCCTATCTTGAAGAAACATTTTCCTAGATCACATATCCATCTTACCTCTAGCCCCAATCTTTGATGAGGGTCTTGTTTACTATTTATAAAATGGTGGTCAAACAGAAGAAGTTGTCTTACAGTCATATGGGGTACACAATCTCATCCTCAAATCTTCTCACAATCATCAAATCATCACCAGTCAATGCCAGCACAGAAAATTGAATCTCAGTATAGCGAGTCAAATACTTCATCACCAAAATGGACCCTGTTATAGGTTCCTCCAATATTGAGCGCAATCTTCTCTCCACATCTATGGAAAAAAGTAATCATAAATGTCTATTTGGAAGCCTACCCTAACCATAAACAGATGATTTCCATCCTAGGTGGTTAAACCCCACCAACATTTAGCATAATCAAGAAACATATAGGCATAAAGATTGACCCTCCACTATGGAGGCATATTCAAATTCTCAAACATAGAAAATATATTCTCTATCCAATATTGTGCATCTTTAGGATCGTTATCCCCCAAGAATTTGAGAGGATGGTATTTCTTTAATTTCCACATCAACTCTTCCGTAGTAGGGGAAGGTCATAGAGTTCCCTATACATACTACATAAAAAGAAATAATCTAACTAAGAACTGAGCATTGACCACTAGAGGAAGATCAACAAGAGGTAACTTTGGTGAAACTATAGGAGGTATTACTATTGGATCATATCCCACTGCCTCCGAAGCATGGTCGTCACCACCTTTCTAGTTTATGAATTGAAGAAATTTCAATGGAATAACTATAAATTTTCTAAATTCTTTCCATAGATAATATTTATCATTAAATAAATAATGCGATAATAGGAATTTATAGGTACTAATCCATACAATGAATGAGTCACACCACTCATCCTGCTCTTAATGCTAGGTCAAGGTGATAAGAAATATCATAGAAGTTATGAGGGACACTACCTTCTTCCCACTACTAAGGTTCAGTGAGGGTAAAGGTCTCATATAACACCACATAGATTCTGGTATATGTAGTTTCAATTGAATTGTATAGAGGAAACTTCCTAGTACTTTTCTATTAGCATCCCCATTTATCGGTAACCATTTTCTTAAAATTTTAAATTTATTCAACTTTATTCTAATTTATATTTCTATAGATATCATAGTCTAGTTAGATGCACCACCATTCTCAATTTACAAAAGCCCCTACTATTTATAAATTTCCATTGGTATGTCAACTTACTATAAAAAACTGTTATGTCTAGTATCAAGATGTAACAATTCATATATATTGATTTTATTTAATGAAATAACAATATCAATTTATAGAAATAAATTCTTCCTAAATTAAAAATGACATTCATAAATAAAATCAACTACCACTTTATCACATAAAACTAGTGGTTCATGGCCCAAAAATGGCATAATTTGTTAATTAAGTTTCCATCATTAATCTATATAGGAAAAATATTTTAATTTTTTTAGGTACTTTAATTAATCCAATTATGTTATCCCTACAAGAAATGTCAACACATTAAAATATATAATTATAAAGGTAGTAACTATATACAGTAGGGAACACACACAAAATGTAATGTGGCATGAAAAAATGCACGGTATATAAGTCCAATAGTTCCTGATATGAATCATGTAATGATACCTACTTGATATAACATGACAAGGAAAAATGAAATACTTAATAATAATGTTAGTAATAATAATGTCAGAAAACATGTGTGTCACCCAACGATAAAATTAGTACAACTATAATAGGAAAAAACCAGAATAGGAATAACCCAACCCAGGTAATTTGGATTTTCACTATATATGGGTTAGCTACTCCTAGTAATAAGATCATTACTAAATTATGATATATCCTAGTCTCTTGTATAATACCTAAATAGAAAGAAAAAATTTAAAAGAAGTTCTGATAATAGTTTTTAGCATACCTCCCAGGAATCCACTAAGAAGTTCTTTAAGATGGTTAGCCACAAGACCTCAAGAATGCCTCCCGATATGCCAGAGGTTGCCGACTAGAAGTGAGGGCCAATGGTGTGTATGTGGAGAGACTATTCCCTTATGAGTCACAGTGTAGTAAAATGGTAATAATAAATAAATCATAACCAGTGGAAACAAAGATAAATAAGAAAGAATGAAATAATTATAGAACATCTAGATAAATAAATAGCAGGAATAAAACCCATAAATGGATACACAAAATGATGATGATGATTTCATATAGCTATAAAAAAAATGAGGTACATTGGATATATGGGAAACATTTAGAAACCACTTGATATAAAAAATAAAAAATACCAAAAGCTTACACTACTATCATTAGGAGTATAGTCTCTGTTCTCTTCTCATGTACTTCATACTGAAACTCAGAATCAAACATCAAAAGATGGATGCTTCCCTTTATCAATACCTACAATTATTAATTCTACGTAGGCACCAAGGTAAACTTGGGAAGGGTGTGAGATATACTCAATAGGCCACCATTAATAGCATCTAGAAAGATTTGTCTGTGTACATAAAATGAGTAGTGTGCTGATAATAATAAGAGTAAAGTATATGATAAATGATACATATGCGTCTGGGTTCCTCATGGATACCAAAACTGACACTACCTACTTCATAATAATATTGACAGGTCTAAATAAAATTCAACATGTAAAAATATTATTATGTGTGTAATAATGGGTGATAATAAATCAAGCATCATGAATGGATCAAACCCAAGCATGTTATTAGGATTGGCAGATGCATCCCTAGGCATAGTTATATATTCTTAGTATATAATGTGAAAGTCACTATTAGAATTTAATAAGAGGAAACCTTATCCCATACAAGGTGATCTAAAAAGGAATCCCAAGAATCGATCTAGGAGAACTATAATTATATAATAATATAAGATTCCATCGAAGGAGATCCATAAATGGAATCCCTAGTATTACTCCCAGCATGTTATGAAGACAAAAAACCTCTGAGACCATTCCTAGTATCTCACATAGGGGACTGGGTATCACTAATGGCATAGTATAACCATCTTACCACTAATCCCATCCATGCATTCTCCCATAGGGAACTAGTATTACTCATAAGGAGGTAGATAATATGCATGGTCATCCTGTCCAATGCATTCCATGTTTTGGTCATGGAATATGTATAACTCATTCGAAAAATTTAATTTTAAATAAGGATGAGCCTATACTTGGTGTTCTTAAGTCGAGAAACTTGTATAAAACTATATATGATTTGTATAAAATTCTAACTATCAATATCTCACATCATTTAATAAGCATGCAATTCGAAACCCTTTATCAAAGATGGTTAATTCGTTTATTTCATGTAATTCAAGCTAAGTCATATAACACAAGGTTTTAACTAAGGGCCAATAATTTCCCTTAGGGAATTTAACATTAAAATGGTATATATTAAATAGAAAACACACCCAAAATGTGATTTAAAAAATTATGGTAAAGGTGTGTCTTGGACTTTAAGGAAGGGCACAACCATGGGGTTGCCATACATCAAGGAGATCAACCAAGAGATTTGATTCACCCTATCTAGGACTTCATTAAGCACAGAAAGAAATCTGTTTAATTTATTATAATTTGATGGAGGTGACACTGGAGAAGTTCAATGTGTGGAAAATAATGTACAGTAAGAATGAAATATGTCTTTAGGGTAAATAGTCAGACCACCAACATTTGTCCTATTTCACCCTCCTCATCCAACGTCAGCCCTTGAATCGATCTAGAATGAGAGAAATTAGATTAACATAGCAATGCCCGAGAAATTGGGCGTATGAGATCACACCAAAATACAATAAAATAAGGGAAGATAAATAAATAATTAAATCAAGTGGATTAGAGAGCTTACCATTTTGAATCCAATTCACCTAATGGTGATAAAAATAATGATTGGATGATGTAGAAACCAAAAATCCATTGTTGGTTTAAGGGATGAGATATCACATAGAAGAGACTGTCCTCTGGACTAGGAATAAATAAAGTTTTTATTTTTTAAGTAGGAAAGAGAAAAAGGTTCATTTAACCAACTTTTTAAAGGGTACATGGTTTGGTCACATGGTTTTCCAAACCATTTACCAACCTTACTCAAGAAACTTCCCAAGGATTCCCCTTGCATGGGATTAGCACATGGTTTTACTAACCATCTGCATCCCATGTAAAATGAATCAGTTAAAACGTTTGCAGCTCCTACATAGCCCTGCAGCCCGGATCACACTATTCATTCAAACTATGTACCCTATAGATCTACAGTGAGTTCCCAAAATGGATGAGTCGCACACTTATCACTAACTTTGCGCTAATCATGTGACTTAGTTCACCTCTTCAAATTCCAAGTATATAGGCTCTGAATGATCCTTGGACTCTTTAGAACCACTATTTAGCCCTTATAACACATTCTTTAAATTAAATATGAGGTTTTAAACAATAAAAAATGTGTTCATTCCTCTACGAAAATATGGGATGTTAGAAAATTACCCCACTATCTTTAAGGGTAGTCATTCCCCCCAACCACATACCTTACCTAAAGTAATCAATTTTTTCATTACTCTTTCTCCTAAATGTGAATAAAAAAACTTTCAATAACATTATTTTACTAAAATTATGTAGGTTAGAGTTGTATTGGATTTATATCTATTTCTACACACAAACTTCAATTTTTGTGAGGGTTATGAAGTATAATATATTGGGAGACATTCTACACAACAAATAACTCCCATAAGATCACATGAGAGTTGGGTTAGTAGGAGATCTAGAGTTGAGTGATTAGTTTCCTATTCTACCTAACGATCTAGATATCAACATCATCAATGATTCTATTTTGAATTTCATAGAATGGGTATATAATCTTATAAATATACATTATTAGTGTCCTTAATTTTTTTTTGAAATTAAAAACCTCTAACGATTGATAAAAAATGTCTGAAGTGAGTAATGATATTACAGGTGGATAAAACTATGGGGAAATGGGAGGACATATAGAGATAATCTAGTGCATCAACCATGAAAACAAAAGGACCTTCTGGGAGTTAATTATCCCCCCCAATTCCACTACATCATATATTAACATTATAAGTTCATAAAGACACCAAATTCAAAGAAGTTGATATTTCCTACATTCAATGTAAAGAATAAATATTTGAGAATTTCATTATAGACATGGTTATTATTGAATGTATAAATGAGATTGTCAAGTTTGAATGGTTTTTATTCTCAGTTGTGAATACATAAATAAGGTATATTTTCTTAGTATATATTTCTTTGAAATGATCTAATATGTTCATTAAAGTTAATAAATATTCATATTTTTTATAGGAATTTTTATTACTAGTAAATAATAGTAAAACCTTGTAAATCACGATTTGGAATCATTAATTCTTGAATCAAATCTAAAAAGGAAATTTCATCGAAAGTGAAATAAATTGATAAGAAAAAATATGAACTAAAAAATTCATTTGAGAAGAAAATAATAGATGAAGAAATATTATCAATTCCTACAATTTATAGGTAAAACTCTTCAATATAATCATATAAATTCTATTTTTTCATTTATTTTTTCATTTTCTTCTAGGAAGCACTATATTATTATCACAATCAATATGGATACCCAAAATATTTATTTTTTTGGGATCCAATTATTAGATTTCCATCAAACCGACCACACATGAGGTGTATTGTGAATTTTTAATCCACTACAATCAATATTTTATTGATAAAATGTGAGTTTTATGTTTCAGTTTATGTTTTAAAAATAATTTCTTTTGATTTTTAAATCTATAAATACATGATAAATCATGGTATGAGGTTTGTCATTGAACATAATTTGACTATGGATATATTCAAATGGAAACATATTATTGTAAATATAGAAATACTAACTATAAAAAAATATTTCTAAACAATTTACTTATTTTCATCAATATTTCTTCAATGTTCGAAACCATATAATTGTAATGACTATGAATATTACGTTTTAAAATTTATGAAAGATATTTTATACCATAAAAAACTTCCATCCCCAAATAGGTGAATCCTAAAGGTAATTAAAATTTCATTAAAAATATTTTTTAATATTTTTTTTGCTTATATTTTTTCATTACTACAAATATTTCCAATAATCAACATACTCAAAA
Organism: Viscum album; assembly: GCA_963277665.1. Lineage (NCBI taxonomy): Eukaryota > Viridiplantae > Streptophyta > Magnoliopsida > Santalales > Viscaceae > Viscum > Viscum album. Next base: position 793,728,688 of record OY728166.1, read on the forward strand.
GAGGAATTAATTTTTTTTAGATATGAATGGGTAGATTACATGGTGTTAGAATGCTTGACGATGTCAATTTCAGGTGATTTATAATTATTCTTGTGATCTAGTATGGGGTATGAAAATAGAAATATATTTATGATATGAAGCATCAGTATCAGAATTATTATATATTATTTGTAATATTTTCTCAAGGATATGTATAATAAAGGAAATTGATTCATTTAAAAATTAATAGGAAGAATACATGGGGTTAGAATGAATGCATGTATCTTGAAGAGGTGACTTTATACTACCTATTTAGTTAATTTACTCACCATTTTATCTATTTTTTATTTAATTTCCTTATCATATTTATCTGATACTTATTTTTTTATGTTTACACATTATTTAGAGAACATGTCACATTCTCAAAACTAAGAAAAAAGTTTAGATTATTTTGATACTCTAGTAAAATGATTCATAAGAAGTATTTAACATGTAGGAATTTACCGCACATCAATTTGACACATGATATGGTTAGTATGACTCAAAGTGTGTGTTTTCAATACAAAAGTTTCATTTTAGTTTGAAACATATATCACATATAAAAAATAAAGAAAACAACATCATATTGATTTCCAAATTTATGAAAATTATCTATAATTCATTTGTGACATGTAGGAATTGACTTCAAACTAATATGACACCCGATGTGGTTTCTATGACTCTAAGTATGTGTTTTCAATATAAAAATGTCATTTTAATTTAAAACACACGTCACATAGTAAAAAATGATCAAATGAGATTATACTATATTCAAAATTTAGGACAACAATCCATAGTACATTTTTTATGTGTATGAAATGAATGCATTCCATTTTAACCCATAACGCGGTCAGTATGAATCAAAGTATGTGATTTCAATATAAAACTATCATTTTAGTTTAAAACTCATTCCACATCACCAAAAAAAATGAAAATGAGCTTTCATTTTTTTAAAATTTAGGAAATTTATTTATAACTCATTTTTAATTTGTAGGAATTGACCACACATTAGTCAGACACTCGATGTGGTTAGTGTTATCTAAAGTGTGTGTTCTAAATATAAAAGTGAAATTTTAGATTAAAAATAATTCCACATATCAAATACAATGAAGAAGAGGTCACATTGTTTTCAAAATTAAGGAAAACATTCCATAACTGATTTTTCATATGTAGGAACTGACCGCATGAAAATACAACACACTATGATGTCAGTCTGAATCGAAGTATGTGTTTTCAATAAAAAAGTGTCTTCTTTTTAAAATGCATTACATAGGAAAAGATTATAAAAGAATCTTATATTGTTTTTAAACATTAGTATAATGATCCATAATTAACTTTTAATGTGTAGGAATCAACCAGCTATCAATTTGACACCTGATGTGGTCAACATGACTTGAAATTCATGTTTTCAATACAAAAGTGTCATTTTTTTATTACAATGATCAAATAGGAAAAAATGAGGAAAAAATCTGATTATTTTGAAACTTTATGAAAGTTATTTATAATTCATTTGTGACATGTATTAAGTAACCAAACATCAATTTGAATCCCAATGTGGTCAGTATGACTCGAAGTGCGTGTTTGCAATATAAAAGTTCCATTTTAGATTAAAACACTTGTCACATTTACAAAACTAAGAAAACAAGATCAGACTATTTTAAAACCTTATGAAAATGATCCATAATTTATTTTCACATGAATTAATTGACCACATTCCAATCCAACACATGATGGGGCCAGTATGAATCGAAGTACATGTTTTCAATATAAATATGTCATTTTAGTTTAAAAAACATCACATATCCAGAACTGAGAAAATGAGATTAGATCATTTTCAAAAATTTATGGAAACAATACATAATTCAGATGTGACTCATAGGAAATGACCACAGGTCAATCTAACACATTATTTGTTTGGTATGGCTCAAATTCCATGTTTTCTATATAAAAGGGTTATTTTATTTTATAACACGCATTAAATAGAAAAAACTTGGATGATGTTCTTATATTGTTATAAATATTTAGGAAAATGATTGATTATTCATTTTAGATGTGTATAAATTGAAAACACATAAATCTAGTACCCGATGTGGTCAGTATGACTCAAAGTTCATGTTTTCAATATAAAAGTTCCATTTTTGTTCAGATAGTGTGTCACATCCCCAAAACAGATAAAATAACCTTGTATTATCTCATAGATTATGAAAACATTTAATAACTCATTTTCATGTGTAGGAATTTATAACACACCAATCAGACACATGATGTGGTCGGGATGAATCAAGGTATGTGTTTTTAAAATAAAATGGTAATTTTAGTTTAACAAGCACCACATATCTAAAATCCATAGAATCTGCACATATTGTTTTCACACTTCAGTAAAATGATCCATAATTCATTATTGACCTATATGAATCAATAACATGTCAATATGACTCCAGATGTGGTCGGTATGACTTGAAGTGTGTGTTTTGAATACAAAATTGTCATTTTACTTTAAAAACCTGCATCAAATAGACAAAAACGAGCTCAGATTAGAATATGACACCCTGTATGGTCAGTATGACTCGATGTTTAATTATGAAAGTTCCATTTTAGTTTAAACACATGTCACATCACCAAAATTAACCAAACAAGATCAAATTATTTAATAACTTTAGGAAAATGATCCATAATTAATTATTCACATGAAGGAGTTGACCTCACATCAATATTACAAACAATTTATTCGGTGTGACTTGAAGTATATGCTTTGAATATAAAAGTGTTATTTTAGTTTGAAATGCATCACAAAGAAAAAAACTGAGTAAATTAGATTATATTTTTTTAAGCTTTTGGAAAATGGTCTATAATTTATTTGTGATAGTTTGGAATCAACTATAAATAAATTTGGCACCTGATGTGATTAGTATGACCCGAAATGCATGTTTTCAATAAAAAAGTGTCAATTTAGTTTTAAACACACATAAAATAGACAAATTTGAGAAAATGAACTTTTATTATTTGAAAACTTTAGAAAAATGATCATCAAATAATTTGTGACATGTAAGAATTGAACACACATCATTATGACACCTGATGTGGTTGATATGGCTCAAAGCATGTTTTTTCAATATAAAAGTTCCATTTTAGTTTAAAACACATGTCACATCACCAAAAATAAGAAAAAGATATCATATGTTTATCAAAATTTAGTAAAAATATCTATAATTTATTGGTCATGTGTAAGAATTGACCACACACCAATTTGACACAACATGCGGTCAATATGACTCAAAGTAAGTCTTTTCAATATAAAAGAGTCATTTTAGTTTAAAAGGAATAACATAGTCAAAACTAAGAAAACAAGCACATAGTGTTTTCAAATTTAATGATCCGAAATTCATTTGTGACTTTTTAGGATCAACAAAAAAAATACGACACATAATGTGGTTAGTATGACTCAAAGTTCATGTTTTCAATACAAAAGTGTCATTTTCGATTAAAACATATAATAAATACCTAAAAAAAGAGAAAAAAATCATAGACTATTTTCAAAGTTTTGGAAAATTATTAAAAATTGATTTTTGACTTATATAAATTGACTTCACATCAATACGTCACCTGATGTGTTTAGTATTACACTATGTACATGTTTTCAATACCAAAAGTTCCATTTTAGTTTAACAAATGTATCACATCACCAAAACTGAGAAAAATAGATAAGATTATTTTGAAACATTTGTAAAATGTTACATAATTAATTTTTGACATGTAATAATTGAACACACAACAATCTAACTCATGAGGTGGTTTATATGAATAGAAATGTGTGTTTTCAATACAAAAGTACCATTTTAGTTTCAAACACACATAAACTATCTAAAACTACGAAAAAAGCTCAGATTGTTTTAAAACTTTATGAAAATGATAAATAATTAGTTTTAACATGTAAAAATCAACCAAACATAAATATGACACATTATGTGACCAATATAACTCAAAATTTTTGTCTTCAATATGATAGCGTCATTTTATTTTAAAATTAAATAGACTAGAAAAACTGAGCAAACGAACAAGGATTATTTTCAAAATTCTGTAAAATGATCCATAATTCATTTTTACTGAGTTTAAATTGAACACATGTCAATCTGACACACAATTTGGTTGCTATGACTGAAAGTGCATATTTTTAGTAAATAAGTGTCATATTAGTTTAAAATGAGTATCACATAGGCAAAACTGAGAATAAAAATTTCATATTTTTTATCATCATTTTATCATCTATTACATAATTAATTTCCTTATCATTTTTATCTAATACTTATTTGTTTCATTTTCACAGAGATAATTCTTGAATACAAATAAGAAATCATGTGACAGTTGAAGGCCTATTCTCCAAAAACAAGTGATCTTGAATTGGGTTAAATCCGTAGTGAGTTTTTATCACCACATATAGGAGAACATTAAAGAGCACCTACTTTTGAGAACAATAATAAATAGTGTGGTGTGTAAGAATCAATGAAAACTCAATCCAATATATGATTTTCTGGGTATGACTTAATGTATTTGTTTTTATTTTAAAGTTAATACTAGTGTTTAACTTATTTATTTATAGTATTACTAAGATAAGAATGATTTTCTCATGCGCATTATTTTTATCAATATGGGGTAGTTTGTTCGAAAAATAATAGAAATAATAGGGGTTGAGGGATAAAGACAAAGTAACATTAATTTTATTTAATGTCGATGATAAATTGAAATTACTCATGTGATTTTACAAAATAATGTTTTAAATATCTATAATATGATGTTTTTTTATTGTATTTGTGTTGTCATTTTTTTAAATTAAATTATTTATTTTCTCTGTATTTTTGTTGTTTTAATATGGTATAATTTTAAAAGAACACTATAGCAGTATTCTACTTTATCAGTGCTAGAAAAAGTGATGATAAATTCATTCTTTATCATCGCTAAGAAAATAATTAATAAAGGCATCCTTTACTAGTGCTAAACTAATAGTGACTAGGGAACCCTTTATCAGAACATAATGAATCCCTGATAAAGGTGGACTTTATCATTGATTTTTAGCAATAATGAAGGGGACCTTTACCAACAATTTTCTAGCATTGATAATGGTATAGTAATTTTAACTGTGCTTTGATTTTCAACACATTTTTACTGTAAAGACCAGGAATTTCCAGGTTATTTTTTTTTAAAATAAATCAGAATTTTACGAGTCCGTGAAAATTGATGGCGCGTGATTCCATGACACTGAGTGCCCAAAATGAATTTCTGAACTTTTTTTCGGGTACGTTCAGTAAATGTGCGAGCGGGATTTTCTAACATTTATACCGGTGCTTGGAATTGAAATTCGAGGGCACCGTTGAACTCACAGCATCGGTATTCTCTTAGGGATACTTTCACCTCGACGACATATGGTCGAGCGTGAAAGTTAGTTTTTGTGTTTTTCGTGTAAGAATAAAATAAAAATAGAGGTGTGTAAGATTTCTATTTTTATTTGTAACACCCATGTGGGTGTTGGGACGTAAAGTCCATCAGAACTAAACCTCCATGTGGAAGTTTAGAAGTGGGGACCACTAGACCTTAACCTCCCATGAGAGGTTATGGTGGTGGGGACCACCCTAACCTAACCTCCCATGAGAGGTCTTGGTGGTGGGGAAAACCTGAGGACTAAACCTCTTGAACTACCGTCATTATGGAGAAAAACCTATCAACCCCCTCATTAATGTGGAGGAGCCTATTGAGCTTCCTCCAAATTAATTATGCCAACACACAACTTTAATTATACCTACTAAGTTAATTAATTTAATCCAATTTGAATTTGTGAAAATGATTAAAATTGGCGAAAAACTTTTTATTTTGGTGGGGTTTTATTTTGAGAACATTCGTTTTCAAAGGAGAGAGAGATCTTGGTGGGAGAAAGCACTCCAACGAAGAACATGTTCTTCCATGAAGAACGCTCCACCAATGAAGAACGCCAACCTCCTTCGACCTTTTTCCTCGAGACATCCTCCATTGTTGGACATCTTCAACAACAAAGAATCACCTCCATCAAAGGACGTTAATCCAATGAATGATCTCAAGATCAGAGGCGTGTGACGGGTGCGACGAACGTCGACAACTTCGTTTTCTCTCTTCATCATCGAACAACCCGAGGTCAAGGTTTAACTTTATATGTGATTTTATATTCCCAGATTCTTTTCTTCTAAAACAACGAATGCGGATCAACTGTCTATTTTAGATTGATCCGCGAATGTTTTTCTTTTGCGATTTGGGAATGAATCATTGTGGGAGGGTTTTATGTTCTTCATTCTTGTTGATTCGTTTGCTACCAACCTAACGCGGAGGGTGTGGGCCAAAAAAATATGGCCCGACCTCCTCCGCCATTATGCTTCTTTTGTGATGATGAACGCGATGAAGGTTATGGCACCACCGCCCGCGGCCTCCGCGCCCGGCGCCGCCATGTGGCCTCCGCCGCTCCGCGGCACCCGTAGCCGAGCTGACCCGCACCCGAGCTACCGCCGCTTCGTACTGCCATCCGCCAAGCCTCCACCGCCGTTCACCGACAGCCGCCGTCGTCTGCCGGCCGACGCCTCCATCCGTCGACCGCCCCTGCTGACCGCCGAGTGCCCCCGTCGTCTTCTGAGTGCCGTCGCTGTCTGCCACCACTGACCGTCGAGCGCCGCTACCATCGGTCGAGCGCCGGCGCCATCGGCCGAGCCCCGCCGCCGTCAGCCGAGCACCGCTACCATCGGTCGAGCCCCACCGATGTTGGCCGAGAACCGCCGCCGTCGGCCGAATGCCACCGTCGTCCGTCACACACCGCTGTTGTCCCCCGACGGCCACCGCTGTCCATTGCACGCCATCGTCATCTGCTGAGCACCGCCTTCGTCTGCTAACTCACGACCGATCCACACCCCTCGCAACCGGTCCACGCCCTCGTGGCCGGTCCGCGCCCTTGCAGCAATTCCACGCCCCTCACACCCAGTCCTTGCCCTCGCGGCCGTTCTGTGCTCCCCGCGGTCGGTCCGTCTCCCCCTCGTTTGGTCCGTGCCCTCGCGGTACCCCTTGGTTAAGCCGCCCTTGCGGGCAGGGCCGCACTACGGGCCAGGCCCACTATGACCCCTTTTACTTTCTTTTGGCCATATCTTTGGCACCAGACGCCCGTTTGACGAACCGTCAGCAACGCTAGAAATATTTGAGCGTGGTGGTCCCTTTGAGAGATACCCCAATAAGTTTTGTGTTAAGATGGGGAACCGTCAGGTTGGATCAAGCATGAATCCAACCAGGCCCCTGGGACTAAAAGGATAATAACTCACAGACCGGACGCCCGATTGACGTGTCATTGTTTCGTTGAGATGCCTATGACATGGAAGACCCTTGAGAAACTTATTCATGTAACTTTGTGGCAGTTAGAGTATCGACCAGTAGCTTGTGGATCAGATCCTCCTCGAAGATGAGCAAGCATAGTGCGGGAACCCATTGGCCGGTTGAGACTTAAAGACTACTGAACGTTTGACTTGGAGTGACTCGACTGGACCAGTGGGGATCGCCTTGGTGACAAAGAAGACCCCTGGTGGGGAGTTCCTTGGTGACACGGTAGACCCACAATACTCGATTGGAGGAGTAACTCAGCAGGCTATGAGGGGGAGTGCCTCTGTATGACGTGGCAGACCCACGGTGGAGAGTGCTTATGTGTGACGCGACAGACCCACGATAATCGACAGGAGGAGTACCTCATCAGTCCAAGGTTAGTGGGAAGTGCCTCTGTGTGATGCAGTAGGCCCACTGTACTCGATAAAGGAGGAGTTCTCCAGTAGCCGAGGTGTTCGACGTTTTGCTCGGAATGTTACTTGTTTCTACCCCTAGAATAAATTCTGGTTGAGCTGAGTCAGAACCTCTTTGTTTTCCTCATTATTGAGATGGATTACCTGATAAATTAGGTATATGTATGGGAATATATCTAAGTAGGGTTATCTTTTGATTTCATACTTTGTGGTTTATCCTTGGTGGTTTTTGTGAGACCTTGAGGGTATCGAGGTCCCTACTAAGTATTGTCATACTCACCCATACATGGGATACGCCCACACCTTGTTGTGTTGGATGCAGACGAAGAACAATGCTGACTGGGGCTAAGAGTACCAGGACTGGACAGTACCCGGAGGTGGACCATTCAACGATTCAGTACACGATGGAGGCGGATGGATGAGGAGTGCTGAGGAGGCGATCTCTACCTACCCTTCAGGTAGGAACCTCGGAGGACCACCCAGTAGTTGTTTTTCTTTTTCTTTAGTTGTGTTTCATTTCAGTTGTACTTGTACTTCCTAGTTGGGCTTGTATTCTAGCCCCTTTTTACTTACTTTACTCACTTGTTTTCTATATAGTTGACTTACATTCGTATCTTGCTGTGTGTTTGTTGCGTGTGTGTAACAGCCCGAGATTTTATGAAAACTATTCTTTTTAATTTTATTAATGTCTTGTGTTGTACGCTACACTAAAAGGATCTTACACAACACGCATCCTTGACTTGACTTGCATTACACGCAATCGCAACCTTCCTCGATAGCGTGTGTAGTACGCAATACTGAGTTTCACGAAACAACGATATGCTATTAAAATATTATTAAAACTAGCCGTTATGAATAGTAATAACCACTTTTTAAAATTTTATAAATTTTAGCTCTCAAAATGGACTTCATTTTTGGATTCGGAGTATCTAATTTAGCCTAAGGTGAAATTTTGGTACATTTCGGATAACTTTCATATTCTGATGAATAGTGAAAATTACTAAATTATAATTAAAAAACAACTTTTTTAATCGAAATAATTAATAGTGATAAATTATTAATTTGAGTAGTTTTAAAGTATATTTAGAATATATTTTTACAATTTAATACAATGTTGGTCATTGGATGTAATTGCACATTTAAACCAGACATAAACAAGTGTCAATCTTTTGATAGATATTGTTTTTTAAAAACACGCTATTTGTTTTAACAGCGAGATTTAATTATAAAATTAATTAATGCAACTTTTATGTTATGAATTTGGTAAAATAGACTTCATTTTTGAATTCGGAATATGAAATATAGCTTAGGATGAAATTTTGGCATTTTTCTGAAAACCTTCAATTTTTGATGAATAGTGAAACTACTAAGTGGTAGTTAAAAAACTGAATTTTTCATAAAACTTAATTTTACCGCTTCTGTGAATGGAATTTCAAAAATCCTAGAGACACGGTTGATGTCAGTAAGTAAAATGTGGTTCAATGAGATGAAAATAATTTTTGGTGAATAGTAACTTTTTACTTTTATTTACCACGGTTAAAAGTAAATAGGGTAATTAAGGGTAAAAATGATATTAATATTACCCTAACACATGTCCTAATCCTATTGGACAAGTTTATCTCGACCAAAAACAACCTTAAGTGTAACATATTATCATTTATCCCCACTTTGATTAGATTAGGACATTTATTATTATTTAATTCAAAGAAGAGTTAAAAGAGTTAAAATCAAAGTTTATTTACTAAAACATTTTTAATATAGGGTTATACATAATATAAATTCGATTGTAAATATTCTTTAGAAAGATAAAAAGATTTCCTATATAATGGTATTTTATTTGTAATTTTTAGACATCAAATAATTTAATTTATTTATGACACAATGATGATGCAGTAATTATCTTATTAATGAAATATTGACATAATTGATATTATAAATACCAAAATAAATGTAATTTTAGACTTTTTATAAATTACACTAATTTTATAGGTTACTGTGATATATTAGTGTTGATTTAATCAACTTTTTTCGAACATATAATTCTGTTATGACTTTCAAAAAAATCATATATCAAATAGTGTCAAAATTGACACAAAATAGTTTTTAAATCAAATATTATATAATTAATTTTTATTTTATTCCTAAAAATATATGGTTCGGCCAAATGACTTAGATAAGGATATATATATTAATTATAAACAATTTGGGGTTCTTTTGGTATGTTATAGTAAGTTTATTAACCATATAGTGTAAAAAAACAAAAAGACACGATAAAAGTTAAATTATTTAACTTAGAGTTAAATCTAATTGATAAGGTTAAAATAATAACCTAAACTTGTCTAAATCCTATTGGTTGATAGGATTGCGACCCATCCACACTTTATCTTCTAAATAAGACCCTTTGGAACCATTATAAACCGATTTTGACTTTAATATGAAATAATATTTTGAGATATTCCTAAGGTGCCCCTCTCCTCCCTTATAAAAGGGCACCTCCTCCCTCTCCTCCTCACACCAATTTGAGCATTCAAGCTCGGCCAACCCCTGCCAAAATCTCTTCTCCACTTCCCTAGTATCATCCTAGAGGTCCTGGTCTTCTTAAAAGACCAATTTTAGTTCCCTAAAAGGAGGTCTCAAAGAAGCACTTCAAAGAAGAGGTAATATCCATTACCGATCTTTTTCAATTTCTTTCTTCTTCAAATTATTCTTCTTTAGTTGTTTCATGATAAAGTAATAACATCAGTATTTATTATATACTGATATATTATTATAAATATGAAACAACTCTAATTAAGGTTCTATCCATCCTACAGAAAAAGGAAATCATCGCGCGTGCGTACGTACGGAATACCGTCTCCACGCCGTGGTGTAATCTATTTTCCGCCACCAACTTAATTGGATGGGTATAATGGTGTAATGAGTAACTATATATGATTATTATAAAGTTATATTGATACTTAAATAGTATACATACACTTCAACGCAATTCTACGACCATGGGAACGATATCATCGCTCGTGCGTACGTACGGACTACCGTCTCCACGACGCGATGAGATTCATTCTCCATGTTAACCATTTAAGAATGATTATAAAGTATATATAAGAAATAATAATGAAATATATGACATTATAAAGATACTGGATTTATGTATATAAATATATATATGTATGTCATCTACTTACTTCAATTCAAGACAATAAGGAATGGAAAACAGCGTTCATGCGTACGTACGGACTACCGTCTCCATGAACGGTGTTTTTCATTTCATTTATCTATCTATTATATATATATATACTGAATATATATGATATATAAATCATATTTTATATTCTGGAAGTAAGTAAATCATGATATAAGTAATAATAATGTCAAGAACAACAAGTCAAAACACCTACGATAAATGAAACGATTTTACCGAAAACGCTTCTTTAACATGGAATTTACAAAAGAACGGGTAATATAAAGTCATAAGTGAACCATATATGACATCATAACAGTGAATATGATTCTGTAATAAGTCAATGACATTATTTAAATCATTATACAGGAGGTTCGGACACATACGAAGCAAATCGGACCTAAGGTAAGGGAAATATCACAATCTCATTTTTATCCGAGATTGTTTATTTGTAAGTATTTACTGGGGTGTATTTTATCATCCACATCCATGTTTCATCAATATGTAATATTATTTCCATCCACCTACAATTTTTTAAATCCATTTTTACCCTTCGGTGAGTTTTTAGTAATATTTATGAAAGGAATCTTTTGTCGTTTTTCGTACGAGGTACTTTTTGACTTTTCCGACAAAAGTACGATGAATGTTTTTTTTAAACTTATACGGCATGAATGGATTTTTGAAACATTATTTCCAAGAAGATTCCTTTAAAAGTTTTCATGTTTATTTTTAATTAACTTCTTTTAGTTTATAATTGTATGACATGTTAAGAAAATAAAAGTGTTTTTGAAGTAGAAAGGATATTTTCCTCAAGAATGGATTTCAAGTGTTTTATCAAAATTATTTTCCATATAAGATAATAAAGGATTCTGTTTCTATCCCTATTACTACATGGATTTGATTATGTTGTGATGGAAATATTTTTATGAATTCCTTTATCTTATATGAATTGTTTTATGATGTCATGTTGTTTAATAATCCCATTTTTATTACATGGGTTATGCGATGATGTATGATTTATGATTATGTGGCACACATAAGAAAGGATTCATTATAAGATGGGTGGGACCTATATCTCCCTCCAATGCATTGGGTAAAGATTTTATATCTCATGAGATATACATGGCTGAAATGGTAGGTTATACCAGTTCAGTGAAACAGGACTGAAACGAGGGTTACTCGATTCAGAAAGGGACTTTGTCCACTAAGATAGTCTTGGAAATGAGTCTTTACTAATAAGAAATGATTCTCTATGATTATGTGTGTATGACACAATGTTTCATGTTTTATGTTATGCTTAATTGTATTTCATTTCACTACCATGATTTATCCCATGTTATGAAATTATGCTCTCTTTTGCAGGTTAAGATTTCCAAAAGTTATGTTCTTATGAATTTGATGTGATTGATTTTTCTTTTGTTTACCCTTACTGATCATTTGAGCTCACCCTTTTATGTTTTCTTTTCCCCAGGATATAAAGAGAGGTTTTAGGTATAAAAAAAATGAAGATCTTTATGGGAGATATTGAAGATCTTTCACCAGGATTAGAAGATCATATTCCGAGTTTCCAAAGACACTAAACTATTACGATCCTTGTGTGTGTGTTTTTGTTATGTACTAAGTATTCCGCAAAAGTAATGTAATGTCCATGTACGTGAATCTACGGGTCTCTACAGTTGGTATCAGAGGAAAGGTTTAGTCAACCTTTGGAAACTAGGATGCGAAAACGTTAGTGAGATCCCTAGAGATATTTCTAAGGTATGTCTAGGGATGTCCCTAAGGATAAGTATACGTATAGGATATAGTCCTAGAACTATGGTAACGATATTAGATTAAACCTAAGATGTTAGATATTGAAGTTACTCCCCCTTTATTATGATTTTTTCTCTAACACTATTCTTTTTGGGTTTTAGAAAATGGATGGAAACAAGATTATTCATGATAATGGAGGATATTATGGACAATGGAATGATATTATTCATGAGAAACCAAATGAAATGGGATTTGGAAGTCCAAACATCATTATTATGCCAAATCAGCAATCTCATAATATGATAAATAAAGTAAAATTTGGTAAGTTTCCTGACTCGGCTTATAAGAGAAAGATGGAGTTTCATGATGATCATAGAGGAAAGAAAGTTCAATTTCCCCTATGTAATTCATGTGGGAAGAGGCATCAAGGAGAATGTTTCAAAGGAACTGGAAGATGCTTTGGGTGTGGAAAAGAAGGACACAAAGCAAGAAAGTGAAAAGGAAAAGGTTCAGTTAACACCATGGATGAGTATAATGGTATTGCTATGACATCAACAATGGTTAAATGCTTTAAATGTGGAATGTACGGGCATTATGCAAACCAATGCCCTAAGGGAAAGTCTCATGAAGAGAATCAGTATGGTCGTATGGGAAGTATTTATGTTGATGATGATGAAGAGACTACAAATGATATGTGATATGAAAGAATTGTTGAATCTTGGACAATGGTTTAAGAATGTAGTGGAATGATTACATGTTTATCATGTGTAATGTTGGAATAACGAGACATCTAAGGATTGTTACACTATTGTCTTTCCATGAGTTTTGAAAGTGTATGATTAATGTTACCAGTATCCATGGAAGGTTATTCAGATATTTTTGGAATGTAGATGATATGCGCATAATGTAGGGATAAGGAGAAAATTAAATGTTTGATAGTATTCATGAGCTCATGACTGATATAAGGAGAAGGTTATATTATGGTTTGAGTATATAGAGTTTTTGGATTTTGGTATGTGGAAAGTGTTAACTTTTAACAGTATTCATGATTTCACTAAGGTTCAATGGGTATTCAAGAGAATACATGATTAAGGCCTTTGAATGTTTGGAATGTGACCAACAAGACATATCTTATGATATATGGGGATCAACGACAGTATTAAATCTCTGGTAATCGTTTTCACTATATTATGTGAGTGGACTGTATTATTATGGATAATCCTAAAGATTAGAATGGATTATGTTGGACATAAGTTAGTATTGTTTAAGGATAAGAGTTTTTTTGATATTATTGATGGGATGTTATAGTAATATAGTTTTAGAAAAAGGACAACCTGCAGGACGGGAGACAACCCATCGCGTCGGACAAGGCTATGGGAATCGAACCCACAGCCGAAGTGCGACTGGCCTTTATCGCCTACCACTGGCCTACAGGAAGTCCCTGTTTAGTAGAAACTAGTTTTATTATATTAAGCAATATGATATATGAGGTATAAGTCCATTTTAGGAACCATATATGATTAATCTCACTATAGGATGACTTATGTATATTTGATAAACTTTTTCTAACCTTTTTGTTTGAGACAGATGGAATGACCCGTCATTCTATCACATGATCTGCTAACACTTCACGAATAACAAATTCAACTTCATTTATTTAAGAGATGAAGTGGAAATTTTTAAAGGCACGAACAACAGTGGGATTGTACCAAAATAAAGTAAGTATTTAATCTAATTCAAATTCTTTAACTTTAGGGAAACAATCTTGAAAACCAAAAATGTTGTCCTAGTGCTCTTATATCTGATAAATCAGATGGTACCTTAGATCGTCACAAATCTATGGCTTTGTGATTGTTGGCTATTTCATAGCCATGTTCTCTACCACTCTCTATCAGAACATGATGGTTAGATTTCTCTTCCATATCCATATTTTCACCTATGTGGAAACCCAGTGATTAGTTTATTTGGGTAATCGTTACATTTCATACTTCAGTTTTTAAGGACAAGTTTTGGTATTCCTTTTTACGATGTGGGTTTCTATTAAAGAAACTTTCGAATAGTAAACTATTTATAACCCCGACGAATTTCGAGGGCGAAATTCATTTTAAGGGGGGTAGAATGTAACAACTCGAGATTTTATGAAAACTATTCTTTTTAATTTTATTAATGTCTTGTGTTGTACGCTACACCAAAAGGATCTTACACAACACGCATCCTTGACTTGCCTTGCATTACACGCAATCGCAACCTTCCTCGATAGCGTGTGTAGTACGCAATACTGAGTTTCACGAAACAACGATATGCTATTAAAATATTATTAAAACTAGCCGTTATGAATAGTAATAACCACTTTTTAAAATTTTATAAATTTTATCTCTCAAAATGGACTTCATTTTTGGATTCGGAGTATCGAATTTAGCCTAAGGTGAAATTTTGGTACATTTCGGATAACTTTCATATTCTGATGAATAGTGAAAATTACTAAATTATAATTAAAAAACAACTTTTTAATCGAAATAATTAATAGTGATAAATTATTAATTTGAGTAGTTTTAAAGTATATTTAGAATATATATTTACAATTTAATACAATGTTGGTCATTGGATGTAATTGCAAATTTAAACCAGACATAAACAAGTGTCAATCTTTTGATAGATATTGTTTTTTAAAAACACGCTATTTGTTTTAACAACGGGATTTAATTATAAAATTAATTAATGCAACTTCTATGTTATGAATTTGGTAAAATATAATTCATTTTTGAATTCGGAATATGAAATATAGCTTAGGATGAAATTTTGGCATTTTTCTGAAAACCTTCAATTTTTGATGAATAGTGAAACTACTAAGTGGTAGTTAAAAAACTGAATTTTTCATAAAACTTAATTTTACCGCTTCTGTGAATGGAATTTCAAAAATCCGAGAGACACGGTTGATGTCAGTAAGTAAAATGTGGTTCAATGAGATGAAAATAATTTTTGGTGAATAGTAACTTTTTACTTTTATTTACCACGGTTAAAAGTAAATAGGGTAATTAAGGGTAAAAATGATATTAATATTACCCTAACACATGTCCTAATCCTATTGGACAAGTTTATCTCGACCAAAAACAACCTTAAGTGTAACATATTATCATTTAGGCCCACTTTGATTAGATTAGGACATTTATTATTATTTAATTCAAAGAAGAGTTAAAAGAGTTAAAATCAAAGTTTATTTACTAAAACATTTTTAATATAGGGTTATACATAATATAAATTCGATTGTAAATATTCTTTAGAAAGATAAGAAGATTTCCTACATAATGGTATTTTATTTGTAATTTTTAGACATCAAATAATTTAATTTATTTATGACACAAAGATGATGCAGTAATTATCTTATTAATGAAATATTGACATAATTGATATTATAAATACCAAAATAAATGTAATTTTAGACTTTTTATAAATTACACTAATTTTATAGGTTACTGTGATATATTATTGTTGATTTAATCAACTTCTTTCGAACATATAATTCTGTTATGACTTTCAAAAAAATCATATATCAAATAGTGTCAAAATTGACACAAAATAGTTTTTAAATCAAATATTATATAATTAATTTTTATTTTATTCCTAAAAATATATGGTTCGGCCAAATGACTTATATAAGGATATATATATTAATTATAAACAATTTGGGGTTCTTTTGGGATGTTATAGTAAGTTTATTAACCATATAGTGTAAAAAAACAAAAAGACACGATAAAAGTTAAATTATTTAACTTAGAGTTAAATCTAATTGATAAGGTTAAAATAATAACCTAAACTTGTCTAAATTCTATTTTTTGATAGGATTGCGACCCATCCACACTTTATCTTCTAAATAAGACCCTTTGGAACCATTATAAACCGATTTTGACTTTAATATGAAATAATATTTTGAGATATTCCTAAGGTGCCCCTCTCCTCCCTTATAAAAGGGCACCTCCTCCCTCTCCTCCTCACACCAATTTGAGTATTCAAGCTCGGCCAACCCCTGCCAAAATCTCTTCTCCACTTCCCTAGTATCATCCTAGAGGTCCTTGTCTTCTTAAAAGACCAACTTTATTTCCCTAAAAGGAGGTCTCAAAGAAGCACTTCAAAGAAGAGGTAATATCCATTACCGATCTTTTTCAATTTCTTTCTTCTTCAACTTATTCTTCTTTAGTTGTTTCATGATAAAGTAATAACATCAGTATTTCTTATATACTGATATATTATTATAAATATGAAACAACTCTAATTAAGGTTCTATCCATCCTACGGAAAAAGGAAATCACCGCGCGTGCGTACGTACGGAATACCGTCTCCACGCCGTGGTGTAATCTATTTTCCGCCACCACCTTAATTGGATGGGTATAATGGTGTAATGAGTAACTATATATGATTATTATAAAGTTATATTGATACTGAAATAGTATACATACACTTCAACACAATTCTACGACCATGGGAACGATATCATCGCTCGTGCGTACGTACGGACTACCGTCTCCACGACGCGATGAGATTCATTCTCCATGTTAACCATTTAAGAATGATTATAAAGTATATATAAGAAATAATAATGAAATATATGACATTATAAAGATACTGGATTTAGGTATATATATATATATGTATGTCATCTACTTACTTCAATTCAAGACAATAAGGAAAGGAAAACAGCGTTCATGCGTACGTACGGACTACCGTCTCCATGAACGGTGTTTTTCATTTCATTTATCTATGTATTATATATATATATACTGAATATATATGATATATAAATCATATTTTATATTCTGGAAGTAAGTAAATCATGATATAAGTAATAATAATGTCAAGAACAACAAGTCAAAACACCTACGATAAATGAAACGATTTTACCGAAAACGCTTCTTTAACATGGAATTTACAAAAGAACGGGTAATATAAAGTCATAAGTGAACCATATATGACATCATAACAGTGAATATGATTCTGTAATAAGTCAATGACATTATTTAAATCATTATACAGGAGGTTCGGACACATACGAAGCAAATCGGACCTTAGGTAAGGGAAATATCACAATCTCATTTTTATCCGAGATTGTTTATTTGTAAGTATTTACTGGGGTGTATTTTATCATCCACATCCATGTTTCATCAATATGTAATATTATTTCCATCCACCTACAATTTTTTAAATCCATTTTTACCCTTCGGTGAGTTTTTAGTAATATTTATGAAAGGAATCTTTTGTCGTTTTTCGTACGAGGTACTTTTTGACTTTTCCGACAAAAGTACGATGAATGTTTTTTTTAAACTTATACGGCATGAATGGATTTTTGAAACATTATTTCCAAGAAGATTCCTTTAAAAGTTTTCATGTTTATTTTTAATTAACTTCTTTTAGTTTATAATTGTATGACATGTTAAGAAAAGAAAAGTGTTTTTGAAGTAGAAAGGATATTTTCCTCAAGAATGGATTTCAAGTGTTTTATCAAAATTATTTTCCATATAAGATAATAAAGGATTCTGTTTCTATCCCTATTACTACATGGATTTGATTATGTTGTGATGGAAATATTTTTATGAATTCCTTTATCTTATATGAATTGTTTTATGATGTCATGTTGTTTAAGAATCCCATTTTTATTACATGGGTTATGCGATGATGTATGATTTATGATTATGTGGCACACATAAGAAAGGATTCATTATAAGATGGGTGGGACCTATATCTCCCTCCAATGCATTGGGTAAAGATTTTATATCTCATGAGATATACATGGCTGAAATGGTAGGTTATACCAGTTCAGTGAAACAGGACTGAAACGAGGGTTACTCGATTCAGAAAGGGACTTTGTCCACTAAGATAGTCTTGGAAATGAGTCTTTACTAATAAGAAATGATTCTCTATGATTATGTGTGTATGACACAATGTTTCATGTTTTATGTTATGCTTAATTGTATTTCATTTCACTACCATGATTTATCCCATGTTATGAAATTATGCTCTCTTTTGCAGGTTAAGATTTCCAAAAGTTATGTTCTTATGAATTTGATGTGATTGATTTTTCTTTTGTTTACCCTTACTGATCATTTGAGCTCACCCTTTTATGTTTTCTTTTCCCCAGGATATAAAGAGAGGTTTTAGGTATAAAAAAAATGAAGATCTTTATGGGAGATATTGAAGATCTTTCACCAGGATTAGAAGATCATATTCCGAGTTTCCAAAGACACTAAACTATTACGATCCTTGTGTGTGTGTTTTTGTTATGTACTAAGTATTCCGCAAAAGTAATGTAATGTCCATGTACGTGAATCTACGGGTCTCTACAGTTGGTATCAGAGGAAAGGTTTAGTCAACCTTTGGAAACTAGGATGCGAAAACGTTAGTGAGATCCCTAGAGATATTTCTAAGGTATGTCTAGGGATGTCCCTAAGGATAAGTATACGTATAGGATATAGTCCTAGAACTATGGTAACGATATTAGATTAAACCTAAGATGTTAGATATTGAAGTTACTCCCCCTTTATTATGATTTTTTCTCTAACACTATTCTTTTTGGGTTTTAGAAAATGGATGGAAACAAGATTATTCATGATAATGGAGGATATTATGGACAATGGAATGATATTCTTCATGAGAAACCAAATGAAATGGGATTTGGAAGTCCAAACATCATTATTATGCCAAATCAGCAATCTCATAATATGATAAATAAAGTAAAATTTGGTAAGTTTCCTGACTCGGCTTATAAGAGAAAGATGGAGTTTCATGATGATCATAGAGGAAAGAAAGTTCAATTTCCCCTATGTAATTCATGTGGGAAGAGGCATCAAGGAGAATGTTTCAAAGGAACTGGAAGATGCTTTGGGTGTGGAAAAGAAGGACACAAAGCAAGAAAGTGAAAAGGAAAAGGTTCAGTTAACACCATGGATGAGTATAATGGTATTGCTATGACATCAACAATGGTTAAATGCTTTAAATGTGGAATGTACGGGCATTATGCAAACCAATGCCCTAAGGGAAAGTCTCATGAAGAGAATCAGTATGGTCGTATGGGAAGTATTTATGTTGATGATGATGAAGAGACTACAAATGATATGTGATATGAAAGAATTGTTGAATCTTGGACAATGGTTTAAGAATGTAGTGGAATGATTACATGTTTATCATGTGTAATGTTGGAATAACGAGACATCTAAGGATTGTTACACTATTGTCTTTCCATGAGTTTTGAAAGTGTATGATTAATGTTACCAGTATCCATGGAAGGTTATTCAGATATTTTTGGAATGTAGATGATATGCGCATAATGTAGGGATAAGGAGAAAATTAAATGTTTGATAGTATTCATGAGCTCATGACTGATATAAGGAGAAGGTTATATTATGGTTTGAGTATATAGAGTTTTTGGATTTTGGTATGTGGAAAGTGTTAACTTTTAACAGTATTCATGATTTCACTAAGGTTCAATGGGTATTCAAGAGAATACATGATTAAGGCCTTTGAATGTTTGGAATGTGACCAACAAGACATATCTTATGATATATGGGGATCAACGACAGTATTAAATCTCTGGTAATCGTTTTCACTATATTATGTGAGTGGACTGTAGTATTATGGATAATCCTAAAGATTAGAATGGATTATGTTGGACATAAGTTAGTATTGTTTAAGGATAAGAGTTTTTTTGATATTATTGATGGGATGTTATAGTAATATAGTTTTAGAAAAAGGACAACCTGCAGGACGGGAGACAACCCATCGCGTCGGACAAGGCTATGGGAATCGAACCCACAGCCGAAGTGCGACTGGCCTTTATCGCCTACCACTGGCCTACAGGAAGTCCCTGTTTAGTAGAAACTAGTTTTATTATATTAAGCAATATGATATATGAGGTATAAGTCCATTTTAGGAACCATATATGATTAATCTCACTATAGGATGACTTATGTATATTTGATAAACTTTTTCTAACCTTTTTGTTTGAGACAGATGGAATGACCCGTCATTCTATCACATGATCTGCTAACACTTCACGAATAACAAATTCAACTTCATTTATTTAAGAGATGAAGTGGAAATTTTTAAAGGCACGAACAACAGTGGGATTGTACCAAAATAAAGTAAGTATTTAATCTAATTCAAATTCTTTAACTTTAGGGAAACAATCTTGAAAACCAAAAATGTTGTCCTAGTGCTCTTATATCTGATAAATCAGATGGTACCTTAGATTGTCACAAATCTATGGCTTTGTGATTGTTGGCTATTTCATAGCCATGTTCTCTACCACTCTCTATCAGAACATGATGGTTAGATTTCTCTTCCATATCCATATTTTCACCTATGTGGAAACCCAGTGATTAGTTTATTTGGGTAATCGTTACATTTCATACTTCAGTTTTTAAGGACAAGTTTTGGTATTCCTTTTTACGATGTGGGTTTCTATTAAAGAAACTTTCGAATAGTAAACTATTTATAACCCCGACGAATTTCGAGGGCGAAATTCATTTTAAGGGGGGTAGAATGTAACAACTCGAGATTTTATGAAAACTATTCTTTTTAATTTTATTAATGTCTTGTGTTGTACGCTACACCAAAAGGATCTTACACAACACGCATCCTTGACTTGCCTTGCATTACACGCAATCGCAACCTTCCTCGATAGCGTGTGTAGTACGCAATACTGAGTTTCACGAAACAACGATATGCTATTAAAATATTATTAAAACTAGCCGTTATGAATAGTAATAACCACTTTTTAAAATTTTATAAATTTTATCTCTCAAAATGGACTTCATTTTTGGATTCGGAGTATCGAATTTAGCCTAAGGTGAAATTTTGGTACATTTCGGATAACTTTCATATTCTGATGAATAGTGAAAATTACTAAATTATAATTAAAAAACAACTTTTTAATCGAAATAATTAATAGTGATAAATTATTAATTTGAGTAGTTTTAAAGTATATTTAGAATATATATTTACAATTTAATACAATGTTGGTCATTGGATGTAATTGCAAATTTAAACCAGACATAAACAAGTGTCAATCTTTTGATAGATATTGTTTCTTAAAAACACGCTATTTGTTTTAACAACGGGATTTAATTATAAAATTAATTAATGCAACTTCTATGTTATGAATTTGGTAAAATATACTTCATTTTTGAATTCGGAATATGAAATATAGCTTAGGATGAAATTTTGGCATTTTTCTGAAAACCTTCAATTTTTGATGAATAGTGAAACTACTAAGTGGTAGTTAAAAAACTGAATTTTTCATAAAACTTAATTTTACCGCTTCTGTGAATGGAATTTCAAAAATCCGAGAGACACGGTTGATGTCAGTAAGTAAAATGTGGTTCAATGAGATGAAAATAATTTTTGGTGAATAGTAACTTTTTACTTTTATTTACCACGGTTAAAAGTAAATAGGGTAATTAAGGGTAAAAATGATATTAATATTACCCTAACACATGTCCTAATCCTATTGGACAAGTTTATCTCGACCAAAAACAACCTTAAGTGTAACATATTATCATTTAGGCCCACTTTGATTAGATTAGGACATTTATTATTATTTAATTCAAAGAAGAGTTAAAAGAGTTAAAATCAAAGTTTATTTACTAAAACATTTTTAATATAGGGTTATACATAATATAAATTCGATTGTAAATATTCTTTAGAAAGATAAGAAGATTTCCTACATAATGGTATTTTATTTGTAATTTTTAGACATCAAATAATTTAATTTATTTATGACACAAAGATGATGCAGTAATTATCTTATTAATGAAATATTGACATAATTGATATTATAAATACCAAAATAAATGTAATTTTAGACTTTTTATAAATTACACTAATTTTATAGGTTACTGTGATATATTATTGTTGATTTAATCAACTTCTTTCGAACATATAATTCTGTTATGACTTTCAAAAAAATCATATATCAAATAGTGTCAAAATTGACACAAAATAGTTTTTAAATCAAATATTATATAATTAATTTTTATTTTATTCCTAAAAATATATGGTTCGGCCAAATGACTTATATAAGGATATATATATTAATTATAAACAATTTGGGGTTCTTTTGGGATGTTATAGTAAGTTTATTAACCATATAGTGTAAAAAAACAAAAAGACACGATAAAAGTTAAATTATTTAACTTAGAGTTAAATCTAATTGATAAGGTTAAAATAATAACCTAAACTTGTCTAAATCCTATTTGTTGATAGGATTGCGACCCATCCACACTTTATCTTCTAAATAAGACCCTTTGGAACCATTATAAACCGATTTTGACTTTAATATGAAATAATATTTTGAGATATTCCTAAGGTGCCCCTCTCCTCCCTTATAAAAGGGCACCTCCTCCCTCTCCTCCTCACACCAATTTGAGCATTCAAGCTCGGCCAACCCCTGCCAAAATCTCTTCTCCACTTCCCTAGTATCATCCTAGAGGTCCTTGTCTTCTTAAAAGACCAACTTTATTTCCCTAAAAGGAGGTCTCAAAGAAGCACTTCAAAGAAGAGGTAATATCCATTACCGATCTTTTTCAATTTCTTTCTTCTTCAACTTATTCTTCTTTAGTTGTTTCATGATAAAGTAATAACATCAGTATTTCTTATATACTGATATATTATTATAAATATGAAACAACTCTAATTAACGTTCTATCCATCCTACGGAAAAAGGAAATCACCGCGCGTGCGTACGTACGGAATACCGTCTCCACGCCGTGGTGTAATCTATTTTCCGCCACCACCTTAATTGGATGGGTATAATGGTGTAATGAGTAACTATATATGATTATTATAAAGTTATATTGATACTGAAATAGTATACATACACTTCAACACAATTCTACGACCATGGGAATGATATCATCGCTCGTGCGTACGTACGGACTACCGTCTCCACGACGCGATGAGATTCATTCTCCATGTTAACCATTTAAGAATGATTATAAAGTATATATAAGAAATAATAATGAAATATATGACATTATAAAGATACTGGATTTAGGTATATATATATATATGTATGTCATCTACTTACTTCAATTCAAGACAATAAGGAAAGGAAAACAGCGTTCATGCGTACGTACGGACTACCGTCTCCATGAACGGTGTTTTTCATTTCATTTATCTATGTATTATATATATATATACTGAATATATATGATATATAAATCATATTTTATATTCTGGAAGTAAGTAAATCATGATATAAGTAATAATAATGTCAAGAACAACAAGTCAAAACACCTACGATAAATGAAACGATTTTACCGAAAACGCTTCTTTAACATGGAATTTACAAAAGAACGGGTAATATAAAGTCATAAGTGAACCATATATGACATCATAACAGTGAATATGATTCTGTAATAAGTCAATGACATTATTTAAATCATTATACAGGAGGTTCGGACACATACGAAGCAAATCGGACCTAAGGTAAGGGAAATATCACAATCTCATTTTTATCCGAGATTGTTTATTTGTAAGTATTTACTGGGGTGTATTTTATCATCCACATCCATGTTTCATCAATATGTAATATTATTTCCATCCACCTACAATTTTTTAAATCCATTTTTACCCTTCGGTGAGTTTTTAGTAATATTTATGAAAGGAATCTTTTGTCGTTTTTCGTACGAGGTACTTTTTGACTTTTCCGACAAAAGTACGATGAATGTTTTTTTAAACTTATACGGCATGAATGGATTTTTGAAACATTATTTCCAAGAAGATTCCTTTAAAAGTTTTCATGTTTATTTTTAATTAACTTCTTTTAGTTTATAATTGTATGACATGTTAAGAAAAGAAAAGTGTTTTTGAAGTAGAAAGGATATTTTCCTCAAGAATGGATTTCAAGTGTTTTATCAAAATTATTTTCCATATAAGATAATAAAGGATTCTGTTTCTATCCCTATTACTACATGGACTTGATTATGTTGTGATGGAAATATTTTTATGAATTCCTTTATCTTATATGAATTGTTTTATGATGTCATGTTGTTTAAGAATCCCATTTTTATTACATGGGTTATGCGATGATGTATGATTTATGATTATGTGGCACACATAAGAAAGGATTCATTATAAGATGGGTGGGACCTATATCTCCCTCCAATGCATTGGGTAAAGATTTTATATCTCATGAGATATACATGGCTGAAATGGTAGGTTATACCAGTTCAGTGAAACAGGACTGAAACGAGGGTTACTCGATTCAGAAAGGGACTTTGTCCACTAAGATAGTCTTGGCAATGAGTCTTTACTAATAAGAAATGATTCTCTATGATTATGTGTGTATGCCACAATGTTTCATGTTTTATGTTATGCTTAATTGTATTTCATTTCACTACCATGATTTATCCCATGTTATGAAATTATGCTCTCTTTTGCAGGTTAAGATTTCCAAAAGTTATGTTCTTATGAATTTGATGTGATTGATTTTTCTTTTGTTTACCCTTACTGAGCATTTGAGCTCACCCTTTTATGTTTTCTTTTCCCCAGGATATAAAGAGAGGTTTTAGGTATAAAAAAAATGAAGATCTTTATGGGAGATATTGAAGATCTTTCACCAGGATTAGAAGATCATATTCCGAGTTTCCAAAGACACTAAACTATTACGATCCTTGTGTGTGTGTTTTTGTTATGTACTAAGTATTCCGCAAAAGTAATGTAATGTCCATGTACGTGAATCTACGGGTCTCTACAGTGTGTTTACAGGTTGTAAAAGTAATGCCTTCCCAGTTGTAGGGAATACACTTTTGCTGCTAGCCACCAACCCCTGGCCTATGGAAGGTGGGCATGGGGTAGTCATGGCATTGGCCCCGGGGGAAGGTTCATGACAAATTGGTATTAGAGGAGTTAGTTTTACCGTAGAACATAGGACTATGATATTTATTTTTAACGAAAATAGTGTTAAGTGTATTGAGTGTAGTTATCAATTTAGGGAGTCCAGTGTTGGTGTGGTGGCCAACGTATCCATACACCAGGACCCTGACTTCTGATTTCCGACTCAGTGCATGAAAACACTGATTGGGTGTGTGTTTTCAAAAGTTTTATTTGTGATCTTTTGAGTCAGCTCTCCAGGTATAACTTTCAGCTCACCAGGTATAACCTTTTGACCGTGTCACACTTGTTTCTTTTTAGGATGCTTCCATGAAGAGATCCAGCTAGAGTTTCGAGATTTGTACGTACTGATACCCCACCGAGTGATGAGGCCTTGGTTCATGGCCTTTTCCAGCGGAGGCACTAGCGGTACCACTCCCTGTTGGGCCACCGATGCCACAAAACTCATCAGCAGACGGTGCATTCCACTTGAGTACGTTGCACGAGTTCTAGAACCATAGGCCACCCAGGTTCAGGGGAGAGACGAACCCACATGCGGCTGAGGATTGGCTGTAGGCTATGGTGAGAGTTTTCTGACTCATAGGGACACTAGCCGATCTCATGGAGCTCCTTGCTGCCAACCTTCTCTAGGCAGCATCAGGAAGATGGTGGAGCTTGATGCTCGAGGTTCATGATGAGGTGACACTTCTCTGGGCAGACTTTGAGAGCCTGTTTTGTGCAAAGTTTTTCCCAGTGACTCTTCCTGCGGAGCACATACAAGAGATACTTAATCTGCAGCAGGGTAGTATGATTTTGGCTCAGTACTCAGTGATGTTCACTAACCTCTCGCAATATTCCACCGATATGGTGTAGTACCCTTTCTTCAGGACCTGGACCTTTGAAAAGGGGCTTAGGTGGGAGATCATGGCTTCGGTGATCTCACTCAGCATCCAGGCACAGGTAGGGGTGTTAGAGAGAGGCCTCTTGGTGGAGAGTTCCTCTGCTGATTAGTCACCAGCAGTGAGACCCACTACTAGTCGTCACGTAGTGGGGTCTTTTGCAGCTGGAAGTAGACAGATGTCATAGAGGTCCAAGAGGACCATACCTACAGGTGGACGACTGCATGACTTAGGATCAGTTGTGTGGGCACCCGAGGCAGAGACAGAGCTAGTCATTCCAAGAGAGGGCAGTGTTACTCATGCGACGGGCAGGGTCACATGGCTCGTGACTGTCCGACCCGCCGTTTGGATGATCAGCAGACGGTTTAAGGACCAACCAATCAGAGACAGAGGTTCAACCGAGGAGGTCTGTAGAGAGTAGGAGGACATGGCATAGAAGCTAGCCGTGCAGCTGGCGGTGGGTGATGATTCGAGATGATACTGGCACCACCACCAAGTGGTCCACCTCGATTGTAGGTAGTAGGTGGATAGGGGAGATCTCTGCTCTAGGCAGCTGAGGCCTACGATCACGACGCTCCAGAGATGATATGTGGTATGATCCATGTCTACTCCACCATATCTACAGTACTTATAGACACAGGTGTCAGTCATTCTTTTATTTCCACTGCCCTCGTTTGGAGCTCAGAGATTCTGACAGAGCTGTTGGCTTGATACTTACGGCTAGAGACTTCTAAGAGAGTAGATTCGAAAATCACACACTGGTGCCGACAGTGTGAGATTACTCTAGGAGGCGAGATCTTTGGCTGGGATCTCCTAGTAGCAATGTTGAGGCCTTACGATGTCATCTTGGGTATGGACTGGATATCTATAGTTCATGCTCAGACTGACTGTATTAGGCACAAAGTATGGTGTGTCTGCATGAATGGGTCCAGGTTTACCTTCACTAGTGAGAAGGGAGCCTTTTCAACATAGGATGGACTTGCTCGGAGGAGGGTGCATCCGATCACTCATCATTTGGATAGACTTACCCTCAGAGCGACTGAAGTGGAGAGTCCGAGCTATCCTATTTTGGTGAACCAGAACGCAAATGTTTTCCCTGATGTTGTCTTAGGTCTACCTCCTCGAAGTTAGGTGGAATTTTACATTGACTTTTACCTTAGGATGACACCGATATCTACACCAGCATATCGGATGGCTCTTGCAGAGCTTCGTGAGCTGTGAGTACAACTAGAGGACTTGTAGGGGAAGAGATTCATCCGACCTAGTGTTTCACCTTGGGAAGCTCCGATTCTATTCGCCAAGAAGGCGGATGGGAGCTTGAGGATTTGTGTTGACTATCGGCGCCTAAACCAGGTGACTGTGGAGAACAAGTACCCACTCCCGAGGATTGACAACCTCTTTGATCAGCTGAAGGGAGCACATTGGTTCTTGAAGATAGACCTCAGCTCAGGCTATCACCAGCTCAGAGTAAGAGATTAGGATGTGCAGAAGACGACCTTCAGGTGTCGGTACGGCTATTATGAGTTCTTGGTTATTCCATTCGGTGCGACCAATGCTCCAGCAGTGTTCCTGGGACTCATGAACATGATTGTTCAGCCATACCTTGATCGCTTTGTCGTAGTCTTTATTGATGGCATTCTGATCTAATCATCTACTGAGGAGGAGCATGACTATCACTTGCAGGTAGTACCGAACACACTCTGAGAGCACCAGCTTTATGGTAAGCTCTTGAAGTGCTAGTTTTGGATCTGTGGGGTTCACTTTCTAGGACATGTCATATCGGAGGGTCGAGTTGCAGTGGATCTCGTGAATATTGAGGCGGTACTTGCTTAGGAGCCACCCAGGAGTGTGATGGAGGTACGAAGTTTCTTGGGTTTTGCTGGATATTACCGGAGGTTTGTGCCATACTTCTCCAGATTTGCAGCACCACTATCAGTTTTGATGAAGAAGGGGAAACCCTTCTTGTGGATGGAGAAGTGACAGTGGAGTTTTCAGAAGATGAGGCTGAGGCTGACTAGTGCCCCCATCTTGAGGCTTCCAGAGGATGGCGTAGGGTACGTAGTTTACTGTGAAACATCAGGGACCGGACTCGGATGTGTCCTGATGCAGGAGTGGGAAGTGACCGCATATGGTTCTCAACAATTGAGACAAAACGAGCAGAACTATGCTACCCATGACCTGGAGCTAGCTGTAGTGGTCTTCGCCTTGAAGATGTGGCGACACTATCTGATGGGTGAGTGTTTTACCATGTACTCTGATCACAAGAGTCTTAGGTATATCTTCTATCAGAAGGACTTGAACATGAGACAATGACGTTGGCTTGAGTTCCTCCAAGACTATGACTTCGAGATAGTCAATACTCTTGGGAAGAGGAATGTCGTAGCAGATGCACTCAGTAGGAGGTCTGGTATATAGCTGCTAGGTGAGGCGACAGAGCAGCAGGCCGCTTTGCATATATCTTTTGTGGATAGAGACATATGAGACTTTCTACCATCTCTTATAGTCACTCCCCCACTTCTTCTGCGAGTCAGGGAGGCACATCGTGGGGACGCTGACTGGGCGGCACGACGTGCTCAGATATCCACAGGAGAGGCACCTGATGGATTTTTTGAAGTTGGGGATCACATCATCCTCTTCATAGGATGTACCATGGTACCAGTGACACTTCGGGAGGAAGTGTTGAGGGAGTTCCACACATACCCTCTAGCAGTACATCCAAGAGTGACAAAGATGTACCAGGATCTCCGACGACAAAACTGGTGGCCAGGAATGAAGAAAGCATGTGTAGAGTTTGTTTCTTGGTGCCTCACTTGTCAGAAAGTGAAGGCAGAGCATCAAGTACCAGCAGGCTTGGTTCAGCCTTTAGAGGTCCCAGAGTGGAAGTGGGATGGGATATCCATGGACTTCATGATGGGAATTCCACATACATCCATAGGTCATGACTCGATCTAGGTGATCGTCGACCGACTCACCAAGTTGGCCCACTTCCTACTGATCAGAGAGAAGGGTTCAGTAGTGAGCTTGGGAAGCCTCTATGTGCAAGAGATTTTACGGCTTCATGGAGGACCCCCAACAATTTTCTCCAATCGTGATGCATGTTTTACTTCCCGACTATGGACGGGGTTGCAGGAGGCATTCGGGACACAAATTCATTTGAGCACCACCTTCCATCCTCAAACAGATGGCCAGATTGAGCGGACCATTCAGACCCTCAAGGACATTCTGTGTTCTTGTGTCCTTGACTTTGGTCGTAGCTAAGAGGATCACATTCCTAATGTGTAGTTTGCGTACTACAAAATCCATCACTACACCATTGGGATGGTACATTTTGAGGCATTATATGAACGACCATGCAGATCACATTTATATTGGACTGACCCAGGGGAGTCAACACTCATGGGACCAAAGATGGTACGGGCTACCACAAAGAAGGTTCAGATCATCCAGGAGTAGATGAAGACTGCACAGAGCATGAAGAAGTCATATGACGACAATAGAAGGAGGCCTCTAGAGTTTGAGGATAGTGACCACGTCTTTCTACGGGTCTCACCTCGATGAGGACTCCAAAGATTTGGCCGAGGCGGCAAGTTATCTCCGAGGTTCATCAGACTTTTCAGGTTGTCAACAGAGTTGGTGAGGTGGCTTACCGCTTAGCTCTTCCACCTCAGTTGCACCGGGTGCATGACATCTTCCACATATCCCTGTTGAGGATATATTTTCAAATCCATTCTCACATCATCGACCATGGCGAGCTGGACGTCGACGATGGGGCGAATTTTACGGAGGTTCCAGTAGAGATTGTGGATCGATAGGAGAGTGTCCTTAGTGGACGATTGATAACTCTGGTGCACATTTTCTGGCAGGACGGGAACCTCAAGGAGAGCACATGGGAGTAGGAGGATCAGATGCATGCTCAGGACCCCCACCTATTTACCTAGTTTGAGTTGTGGCTTATGGGGATGTAGATCCCTGAGGTGGGGAGGATGTAAAGACCTGGATTTTTCATGTAAATATTTTTTTAAAATAAATTGGAATTTTATGAGTCCGAGAAAATTGACTGTGCATGATTCTGAGGCCCGGAGTGACGAGAATGAATTTCAGGGCTTTTGTTCAAGTACGTTCAGTAAACGTGCAAGGGGGTTTTTCTAACTTTTTAACTGGTGCTCGGAATTGAAATCTGAGGGCACCGTTGAACTCACAACACCAGTATTATCTTAAGGAGACTTTTACCTCAACAACAGATGGTCGAGCGAGAAAGTTAGTTTTTGGGTTTTTCGTGTAGGAATAAAATAAAAATAAGTGTGTGACTTTTTTATTTTTATTTGAAACACCCATGTGGTAGTTGGGAGGTGGGGTCCACCCGAACTAAACCTGCATGTGGATGTTTAGAAGTGTGGACCACCAGACCTTAACCTCCCATGAGAGGTTATGGTGGTGGGGACCACCCGAACCTAACCTCTCATGAGAGGTTATGGTGGTGGGGACCACCTGAGGCCTAAACCTATTGAATGTCTCGTGTCGCCACTGTCCGCCGACCCCCGCAACTGACCGCCGAGCGCCGCCGCTATCGGCTGAGGGCCGTCTCCATCCCCCGCGTGCCGCTGCTATCCGCCGAACGTCGCCGCTGTCCGCCACGCTCCACCGGAGTCCGCCGAACGCCGCCGCCGTCCGCCGACTCATGGCAGGTCCGCGCCCCTCGCGGCAGGTCTGTGCCCCTCGTGGTTGGTCCACGCCCTCGCGGCTGGTCTGCACCCCTCGCGGCCTGTCCACGCCCCTCATGGCCAGTCCGTACCATCGCGGCTAGTCCGCACCCTCACAGCCAGTCCGCGCTCCGCGTGGCCGGTCCGCCGCCCCCATGGCCGGTCCGTGCCCCTGTGGTACCCCTTGGCCAAGCCGCCCTCGCGGCACCCTTGTGGCCCTTGCGGGTCGGGCCGGACCCAACGGGTCGGGCCACACTGCGGGCCAGGCCAGACCCAACGGGTCGGGCCGGGTCGACCTGAACCGGGTCGGCCCAGGCCGAGTCGGGCTGGTTCTGTCCGAACGGGTTGGACCAGATGTGGGCCCACTACGACCCCTTTTACTTTATTTTGGCCAGATCATTGGAACTAGACATCCATTTGAAGAACCGTCAGCGGTGCTGGAAATCTTGGAGCGTGACACTCCCTTTGAGTGATACCCCACTGAGTTTTGGGTTAAGATGGGGAACATTCTGGTTGGATCGAGTACGAATCCAACAGGGCCCTTGGGACTAAAAGGCTAATAACTCACAGACCGGGCATCCGATTGACGTGTCATCTATTACGTTGAGACCCCTATGACGTGGAAGACCTTTGAGATACTTCTTCGTGAAAATTTTGGGTAGTTGGAGTATCAACCAGTATCTTGTGGATCAGATCTTCCTAGAGACGAGGGGGCATAGTTCGGGAACCCAGTGGATGGCTAAGACTTGATGACTACTGACCATTTGACTCGGAGTGACTCGATTGGCTGAGTGGGGACCTTGGTGACGCGGCAGACCCCCGGTGGGAAGCGCCTTGGTGACACGACAGACCCACAGTACTCAACAGGAGGAGTACCTTAGCAGGCTATAAGGGGGAGCGCCTCTGTGTGACGTGGCAGACCCACGGTGGGGTGCACCTCTGTGTGACGTGGTAGACCCATGGTACTCGATAGGAGGAGTACCTCAGCAGTCCTAGGTTACTTGGAAGCACCTCTGTGTGACCTAGCAGGCTCACTGTACTCAATAGAAGAGGAGTTATCCAGTATCCAAGGTGTTTGAAGTTGTGCTCGGAATGTTACTTGTTACTACCCCTATAATAAATCATGGTTTAGATGATTCAGAACCTCCGTGTTTTCCTCATGATTGAGATTAGTTACTTGATAACTTAGGTATATGTATGGGCATATATCTATGTAGGGTTAATTGTTGATTTCATACTTTTTGGTTTATCCTTGGTGGTTTTTGTGAGACCTTGAGGGTCTCGAGTTCCCTACTGAGTATTATTATACTCACCCTTTCAAGGGCTATGCCCGCACATTGTTGTGTTGGATGCAGATGAAAAACAATGCTGAATGAGGCTAAGAGTACCAGGACTGGACGATACCTGGAGGTGGTCCATTCGACGAGTCAGTACACGGAGGAGACGGATGGACAAGGTTTGATGAGGAGGCGATCTATACCTACCCTTTAGGTAGGAACTTTGTAGGACGACCCAGTAGCTGTCTTTATTTTTCTTTAGTTGTGTTTCATTTCAATTGTAAATGTACTTTCTAGTTGGGCTTGTATTCTGAGCCATTTTTACTTACTGTACTCACTTTTTTTCTATACATTTGATTTGCGCGTTCATATCTAGTTGTGTGTGTTTACAGTTTGTAAAGGCAATGCCTTCCCAGTTTTAGGGAATACACCTTGGGTGCTAGCCGCCAACCCCTGGCCTATGGAAGGTGGGCTTGGGGTAGTCACGTCACAGGCTCTGAGGGACGAGTCATGACATTTACACTAAAAAATCCTTATTAGATAATTGTTAATGGATATATGTGTAGTAGTGGAAACATTATGTTGAACCACCTCAAAATTAATCATTTTACACAAAATGTTCTTTCCATAAGTCAACCATTTGATTTATTAATTGTTTTGAAATTTACAATCATTTACCTACACTTACATTGTGATCCTAAAGGAGAATTAGGAACAAACCAGTAAAAATAATAAATTGATCCCATACTCAAATTTTTTCGTTGATACCAAAATTAGTAGAACTTAAAACCACATCGTGGAAAAAATTTCCTTGGAATCAGATCCTTATGCCATATAACTAGTATCAACTTATATTCCCTATTCTTATAGCCAAAATCACTACTCAAGCTTTCTACCTCTAAGGTACTCACATTCTCTTTCTATCTCATTTTCTCAAGTTTCCATTTAATTTTACTTCTAAAACATAATGGTCAAAACATAATGCTTTAAATTATAACATTTGGATAATCCAAGCTAGACTCATGATACTAGTCTCACTCACTTATCCCATAGGTTGCATCTTACATAGTTCATAACTCATGGGTAAAACCACTCTATTCCTATATTTAACATCACATGCGGACTAAATGGCTAACTACCCACTCAAATATCTCATACTTGATTAATGTATTAGGAATTTACTACCAATTCATTTTAGTACTAGGGTACCAATTTTCATGGAGAATCAATATATGGGAATACCCCCTCAAGAATCTTAATTCCAGGATGATCCTCACCAAGCCTCCATATACAAAAGCCACCCCATTAGTAGCATGATTTCATATATCTTTTTAGATACATACATAAACACACACATATATATATATATAAAGACATCATTCTAGGTGATCCATGTAAATTACCCAAAATTCCTTAGTCACATGGGTTAATTGTTTATAATTCCAATACTGACATTTAATTCACTTATAAGGAGTTCATTACTAAGGCACTTGGTTCCTATAACAATCCACCTAGGATCTATAGGAATCTGTATTCCAAGGGAATGAATAGTCATCATCATAAAACACTACACTATAGATCCACATGACATATCATCCGAATTAAAGTGTACTATTTCCTATCATCAATTAAATCATACAAAAACATTTATATGTGATATGAATCCTACATAGTAAATATGATGCATAAATACATATCTTACCAATGGGAAAGAGTCATAAATCCAATAACTAGACTCTTATGAATGGGTAAAGAACAAAAAATCTATAACTTATAATAAATATAAACATCATGTGCTTAATCGGAGTGAAATCAATCAAATATTACATAAAAAATCCATAGAATCCATCATGATCCCTTAGTAACCAATATTTCTTATCGGGAATAGTGTTCATGATGCACCAATGTGATATCCCTCAAAATCCTAGAATCATTCCAATATCACATGTCTAATAACTCCCCAAATTAGGTAAACATTATAGCCTATGATACCACTTTATAAATTCTTAACCCATCTCACTATAAACTGTAACCAGAACATGTTGTTATATAGCCTTAGGAATGCCTCCACATACACTAGAGGGTGTAGACTAATAGTGAATGTGTATGATGCAAAAGTGGGGAGACTAAACATTCATATCAAAATAGTAACAATCGTGGAAGGTTAAGAAAAAATAATTCAAAAAAGTAAAAATTAGAGTATGTGTAAGAATACATAAAAAATTCACCAACACTAAATAATGAAATCAAACATATAATTATACAACAGAAACCCTCCCACTGGACCAGTCACAAAAACTGAATTAATGAATAGTGAAAAGTACAATGAGGATCTACAACATCATTGAACACAAACTCATCTCTATTTCTAACCCCATTCGTACTATCCTACTCGATCAAGATACTCTAAGCCTCTTCCCAACCTGAACATGTGAACAATAAAGGACGCTCTAGTTGTTAAGTGTAATGGCTACCCGAGAAGGTAGTGAGTACATAATTCATTTGGGAACAACCAATGTTGTCTCAAAAATATCTAGTAAATTTCAATATATACAAATGTGGAAAACTAAGTAGAAATAAAGAAAAAACATTAGGTATATAGATAAATAAATTTGTCAATCCATAGAGTCTAATGCGATACTCAAGAATAACTATACCCACTTTATCCAATGCCACATGTTCTATCCAATGTACCATAATCATGTATATAATATATGATCATACTATATCCAAGGACTATGTCTATGGTCCCACAATAGTATAGTTGGTAATGGGGATAACATATTCTTGAAATCATATTGTGGTCCCTCACTAATATTATATGGGAAAACTAGATCCTTGGAATCATATGCAAGGTCCCCAAATAATTTAATAATGACTAGAATACCAATCCCCTAGAATCACATCAGGCTCCCCCAGTAATAATAGAAATAATTATGGGCATTAAATTCTTGTAATCATCTCTTGGACTCCCAGCCATATAATAACAATCTTTACATTTGATCAACCTTCTTAATTAAGAGTTCAAACATTAAATAATGTCTTTGATCTTATGTGACGCCATGTTCATACTCATAAAATAACCTAATCATTAACCAATTATTTTCTATGAGAAACTCCCATCACTGTGGGGTAATATGTCCCTCATCCTCAACCTAACCTAATATGGTTATACTAATTCTTCATTACTGCCAAACCAGGGGGAATTACTTATGGATCCTCCCCATTTCTTCTACATTCATTAATTTCAAGATCATATCATCAAACTAAGGGCTCTATGGAAGACTCGCATTTCTATTATACTAGTTGGGGTTAATTATCCAAATTCATATATTATACCTACTCAAGGAGAAAATTTCATATATGAGGTCCACAAAATTAATATAATTATTTATTTATAACCCCTCACAGAGTCCACATATCTCAACATACACAATTACAATTTACTCTTGGCCATCAGTGGTCCGGATGTCCAGCTCGTGTACAAGGGTCAAATATTCCCCTTATCACTTTGTGAATTCAAAGTATAATAATTATATTATAATTAAAAAATTACAATCACACTTCTGACCACTAGTGGTTTGGGTATTTTCTAGCATACAAGGGGTTATCATGGCCTTTGGAACTCTAACCATTTCATATTTAAGCATTCAATTTAATTAAAAAAGTTTCATTTTCAAATAATAAATTCATTACTTATAGGTTCAATATCACATAGTGGAAAGATAATATGTCATAATTCATATAAAATTATAAATTTAATTGAATATACTAAATGAAAATGACTAGGTGACACCTAACACAATATGGAGCCAACTCCCATCGAATCAAATCCCAAAAACTCTTTCGGAGTCGAACCATGTACAAAAGGCATCCATAAATCTAAAAAAGATTATAAATAATAATCTAAGATTACATTTTTATTATTTAAAAATAAATTATAATTAATTAAATTATTACCAAAAAATGACATCCAAAGGTGAAAGAAAAAATTCTAAAATAACTAATATGGTCTAATCGTATAGTGAAAACCACACCCAACTGCCCATGGAAGGTCCAAAAAACACTTCTAACATCATCCCATGAAAAATACCTATCATGAAAAAAATATTCAAAGGTAAATTTAATAAAATTAAATTATAATATATAGAATAAATAAATCGATTGATGTAACTTAGATGAAACCTCATACAACGGGGTTCATTCCACTCCCGGTACACTCCCAAACCTAACCAACGAAAATTACCAAATTAATTCCATGATACAATTGATGGTTCAATTTAATTTGTTCAAAAAATAATAAAATAATTCACCAATGGTTGTACCTTTAATAAAACTCCAATCAATGGAACATAATCATCATCATGGTACATCCTCTAGCCATGCTGATCAAAATCCCAATCATTCTTCGATAATTCCACCATGATCATATGTAATTTTCATTAAATTTATAATCATAATCAAGACAGTATTAAGAGAGGATTATAGAGATTAAAAATTATAGAATAATTATATATTAAGGGAAAAATGCATGAGCTTACCCAGATGAACCAATCACAATGAACAACATATCGATCGATTGAGGATTGAGGAATAGGGAGCCAAAATCAAAGAAAAATAAATAATTTATCTTGGATTCCCCGACGGATCTAATCTAGATCTATCTTGATTAGATGGTATTTGTTGGAGAGAGTAAAGAAGGAAACAATTGAAGAATGGATCAAAAAATTCATCCATGTATATCTAAATCATGGGAGGGATTGATACCAAAAAAGTCAAAAAAAAACCAATTAAACGTTTCCTTGTGCACTGTACTGACTAGCATGTGTACTAAAACCAACAAAATGATACTAATACTATATTCCAACTCGCCCTTTCAATTCCCCTACATTCTCCAAATGTTCTATTGAGTTTCTAGTTCCCCTTTGAACCATATTCCTTGTATAAAACTATACTTTTGAGGCACCCAAACTCTAAAAATATTCTTCCAAGTCTAAAATATCAAAATAATCCATCCACCAAATTGAAAATTTAAATTAACCTTAAATTTATAAACATATCCAGACGAAATTTATTAATTTCATCAACATATTTTTCATGGAAGACTATAACACTCCCACTAACCTCATATAGACATATGAATCACTTTTGTTCTTAATAAAACAAAACTAGCATATTGTTTCAATAAATAAATGTTCTATGATAATGATACTTGCTTAAATACATAAATAGATTTATATGACTCACATAACTTATTTAAATTCTTAGTTTCCCCAAAATGTTCTGTTTTTTTCATATAGATATCTTCTATAGAAACCATAAGTCTAGTAACCCAGATCCAGTGTTTACATTATTGCATTTTTATAAGATACAAGGGATCACACTATAGAGGATCTATCAATTTAGTACTCTTGAGAGACCAGATATATAAATAATTTTTATATTACATTGGAAAAATAAAAAAATATCAGGAAAAAACCTAGTGCATCAATGGAGGTTATTCAAAATTCATTCTTAATATCATGGGGAAAGGAAAACATAATAAAGGGTGAGCTATGATTCCAAATAAAGAAAATAGTATAACAGATGATATCATGAATATGTAATATATAAACAACATAGAAGAGTAAATAATAAATACATATTCCATTTAATGCTAGTTATAAATCCATTAGTTACTTTTAGTGGATTATGACTGATTACTGTAAAATAGTTGGCCAATGCATTAATACCAACAATAGAATTGTTTATATTTCCAAAACGTTCTATGGTAGGATATCTGGTTAATATAGTACATAATTATTATTACTAGAGAAATCCTTCAAATAGACTACTTGGGTTCTCCATTATCTAATAGGAGAGTTTTTATTCATTATTATGAAAATATTGTCAATTGGACCACGGGTTGGACCCTAAACTGGAAAAGTTGTTTCCATTCATTTGGAGGTAGGATCACTTTTTTTAAAATCATTATATCTTATATTCTGATGAACATGGTATACGTAAGTTGGCGTCCGATTATATTGACTAGAAACATTGAAGGCATCCAAGTCAGATTTATTTGGGACAAAAATCAAGAAGGTATTCACTATTTGGATAGTTGGAATAGACATTCCAAATGATTACATGAATTGGGTATCAACTTGAGTAGTATTAAAAATAGTATGTGGGGTTTTCATGCTAATATCATGTGGGAGACTATTTTGGGATACTCCCCTTGGTCTACATTCATTAAAAGAAAATATAGTAGTTACTGAATCAAGTGGGATGAAAATTATTATGGCTCGCATCTATGGTGTAGTTTGAAAGGGTATTCTCATTCATTCCTAAAAAAAACCAGATGAATTATATGGTATAAGAATGTCTCTTTATGGAACCATAATTGGGTAAGACAACTCCTATTCTTTCTAGGGTTCCATTATCAAGATATTAGTTTCAAACAAGCCCGAACTCTTCCCCTATTCACTGATGTTGTGCTTAATGAGTAAAATAAGTCTCTATTGCACAAAATTATTTTTCCTGATGATTTGTATTAGTGCTTCATCACTTTATCCCCATCAGGTAAGTTGAACTACAAAAGGTTATGAAATATGATTCATCCACCCTAGATGCAAGATATGTTGGGAGCTGGAACCTGGTTCAAAGATATTTTCTAAAATTAGATTTCTTTGGAGGATTTCAAATCTATATATGACCATTGATGTCAATATCAAATGGGTCTACACACTCCTTTCCTCAAAATGAAAATTCTTTACTAATGATGAACTCAGAACCATATTTTAGCTTATCTTCAAGAGTGATTGGGTCATATATTTGAGGCATATGCTTAGAGGCCTTCTATTATCCCAAGAAATATTATCAAAATGAATGAATTCGTCTAGATGAGCTAGGATTACTTGTCTTAGACACAGACATATTAATATTAATTGATCATATTCACTGTTTTAGTTTTATTGGGTATTATAGGATGCTCGTAATGTAATCTATCACAAGGGGCTCAAACTAGACCTCCAGTTTATTTGTGAAAAATTAGTGGAGCTTCTCTAATATCTCATTTTTTCAATTCAAGGAATAATTTTTTCCTGATGATATGTAGGGTCTCCTTTCATCCTTACATTTCATGTCTATCTATTATCCCCATAAGATAGAGAATATGGGAGTTTTGGTTAAATGGAAGGCTCCCACCAATGTTGGAAAATTAATACGGGATGGTGCCTTTGGTCAAGGGCTTATGAGAGGTGGTGGTATCATTTAAGACACATGGGGAT
Organism: Viscum album; assembly: GCA_963277665.1. NCBI lineage: Eukaryota > Viridiplantae > Streptophyta > Magnoliopsida > Santalales > Viscaceae > Viscum > Viscum album. The sequence continues at coordinate 793,768,434 of OY728166.1, forward strand.
ATGTAATTATAGAATATATTCCTTATTTTTGGAGTGATATTCAGTTGAGGTAGAGTCTTGGGTGATGTTATAGGGGATCACCCTATGAATGTACCATAACATCTCTTTATCTATGGCATAGTTATATTATTATATTGTGATCAATGCTTTGAAGGCATAATTGGAATGTCCATGTAAAATCATTTATTACATCAGATATTTCAAATACAATATTCATATGGAGTTCGATATTATTAACTCATGGTAATATTGCAAAATAGTGGTGGATCTTTTGGCCTTCAAAGGTAACCAAGTTGGCAGACTGGTGGTGTACTCATTTATTAGATCCCTTACAGTTGACCATGTTGAATGCATCTAAAGGGATTCCAATGTAATTCATTATTTTCCCCCGTGAAAAATTTTAAACTTCCTACTTATGTTATTTTGGTTTAATAAATTTTTTCAATTGTCAGTCAACCGGTCAATAAATTGAGCTTCAAAATGAATCCAGGGAAAACAAAACAATCACATGGATAATAATAACTGAACTTTTAATGAAGGAAATGAATAATATTTTGAATATTAATGATATTAATGTAATGTAAATATCCATGACATCATGAATATTACAGTCATGGAATTATCCATGAAACATTTATTGTATTTTAAGGGACACACCAATTCCCCAACTAGTTTGTCCACTTGTTTTGTCTCATACGATTTTTTAATGCATCAATAGGTTATTTTTAAAATAAACCCACCCAAAAATTAAATATTCCAATGAAATCCTCATATATTGAATCAATAATATAATACATAATAAATATTCCTTTTTAATCAATATAAATATTTATTGAATCAAGAATACAAATCAATAATATTTCCTCAATAAGTGTATTAAATTTTAAAATATACTTCCATCAACTAACACCATATATTGAAAGTGTATATGGTTAACAAATATAAAAGTATTAGAAATGATAATGAATCTCTCCATGATAGTATAAATATCTACCTGAAGGATAGAAATAATGTCCAATTAATAAAGGAGAGTAATAGAGAACACGATCACAAGAATGTGAATGATCTCAAACTAAGGTATAATACATAAATCTATATAGAATGGTGGAAGACCATAAATTCCTCAGAAATGATGGTTTGAAATAAATGAAATTATTTTGTTAACTATAGAGTATAATTTAAGTGAAATATTAAAAAAAAATTCTTAAAACATTTATTACTTTTTTTTTTGAAAAAATGAAGCTATAAATTATTTATAAAATTATTTTCAATTTTTTTGGAGAATAATACCATTTATTTTAATATAAAATCTAAAAATTAAAAGAATAATATAAAAGTGTATTTTTTTTGAAAAAGTTTAAAATGATAGGGGAATCAAAATATAAAATACTGGTCAAGGAGGTTGAAAACATATTCATGCTGCACATATTAAAAATGAAATTCCTTTCTCACATTTTTAAAAAGTAAAAAAATGACTAGTTAAGGAAGATTTTAGAAGATTTATTTTAAACCTTTTTAAATGAATTAAAATTTCATAGAAAATTATATTTACCAATTATTTAAAATTTTATAAAATATTATATTAAATAATTAAAAAAACATAGATTGATAGGGGAAATATTCCTAACCTAAAAGAAGAAATAATGATGATTTTGGTTACAAAGTTTTTTTGGACTTTGAGTACCAAAGAGATTAAAAAAATATAATAAAAACTTAAAAACCTATAAAATATATAGAGGAAAATAATATAAATGAGGTTTAATAAAAAAAGATAAAATAATTATTCTAACATAAATTGAAAATTGAACAATCCCGAATAAGAGTGAGATTTTGAAATAATCACTTACAGATTTATTTACTTTTGAATAAAAAACCCATAAAAGTTAAAACTCAAAACGAAACATTAAATAGAATAAATAAATAGGAGTTCATGATATAATATGTCAATGGAAAATTACATTTACAAAATATAATAAATTATGTTCATAATAAAAATTATGTCTCAGTGGAGTTGTATTGAGGTAAAAAACCATAATATTTGATTCCTTCTTGGTGAAATATTTAATATAATCCGGAATAATAAATTTAAATTTATTAAATACTATGTTCAAAACATTTTTATTCGATATTTAATTTTATTAATTTCCTTTTAGAATAATTTTATATCCATCCATTGTATAATTGTTTCTTTCATCAATCACTTAAGGTTGTACAATCAATTTATCAAAAATTTCCCTCGTATATTAACTATGGATAAAGGTGTTATGAAATGGTACCATTATCAATAAAATGTTAATAATGTTTTGAATATAATTATTATTTATCTTATACAGTTTAATTGTCATGCATTCATGGTAGTAATAGAAAAATGATATATGTTTTTCATGGAGGTGGTAGTTAGCACGTACGAATGATGACATTTTTATTTTCCTAATGGTTGGAAATGAAAGAAATTATTTAGTGATTAATATTTCTATAATCATGTTTATATCATAAATACAATTTATGTTCATTGAATATATCCTTATGATTATTCCTATAAATCATAAATGAAAAATGAATCGTATTTCTTCTTGGAGGGGGTAGTCCCATGTACACATGAGTGACATTATGATTTTATAACAGATAGTTGGGTAAGAAGGTAGATCATATATTTATCATGAACCAGACAACCTAGTCCCAAACTGGGATAGAAATAAGATGATATTGATACCCCATGAGTACCTATGGTAGGTTATAGTCTTGAAACAAGCACTAAGTAGGCTCATGACTTAAATGGGAGGCCTTTGTCTAATGCACCTGTACACAATAACAAACACAGATCTATGAAAGAGTATAGAGATATAATAAAACTGAAATATATAATTTGTAAATAATGAAAATGAGAACCTATAGGAAATATTAAAAATAACAAAAATTTAATTCAAAAGTATGAGGATAAAAACACACACTCAACCAAAGATAAGGGAGGTCCTAACCCAAAAATAATAAAAAAGGGAAATATATAAGAGATAACAACTCACAATATCTGATAATAACCATTGAATGTGGTCTAATACTCCATGTACTATTATTCTACATTGATTCTAAGTCCACACAAGTCACCACTGATCCACCTCTCATCTGTATAAAACATTACACATACAGGAAAATCCCATTCAGGAGTGAGTATAAATATACTCAGTAGGACACACAAAAAACCAAGCGGGAATAAATAGAATAAAATAGTCAAATCAACCCATAAGTCTAAGAGGTAAATAAAATATAACATTAGATATGCGTATACATGAACCATAGTAAAAAATGAGAAGAATATAGATATCTACATCCATCTAAGAACGATGAATCTTCTTATAGATCCAAATGTCCAATCTCTGATACCAAGAACGATGCACAAACACACAATAACTAGAGTGTATGGAATGCTCACCACCACTACGTACCATAACTAGGAGAGAAATAACTCAAATATAGGACACGATTCTCACCAGAGCACGATTTAAAGGGAGTTACACTATATAGATAGAGGATAAATGCCCTATATAGTGTGGTGGAGTTCCAACTCTACCTATAATTTGATTTTGGGGAACCTATTCCCTAACGAGTTAGGAGAGTACCGACTATAGTATATCTCTTATTATCAAATATGATCACTTTTATTGACCAAGAATCCATTATAGAAAAGAACCAATTATATCACCTCACAATGTATCTTTTCTGGCAAAACAAAGGACACCATTATGTCCCACATAGTATTATACTCAAATTGGGATACTTGAATGCCAAAATAGATGTCTCGAAGAAGTATATATGCGAGGATGAAGGTTCTTAAAAAAGTAAATCGTTTTTTCATTGAGGCATAAGGTGTGTGGAATCGCCAGAGGATCAAAAAGTGTTCTTCCCTCAACACGGACCTGACAACCATGTTCCTCCACATGGCATGTTACTATAGGTAAATGACGTGCCTAATTACCAAGGATACTGGAAGTGTACTCCTCAAAGATGTCTCAGCCGCCTGGATACCATGACATGGTGTGTGGGCCCAGCTACACTATATGTGATATTTAACTTTGACCAAAACCCTAGCCACCTCACTAACCAAAAATGGAATGTGTTTCTCTGGAATACACTCCTTGTATTTAGGATTTTTACGAAATCCATTACATCCACCTGAACCATCACCATTCCTATTAGTCTCATTGAAAATATTTCTACAAATATCACAATTGAATTTACCAATCCCCTAAAATAAATGGTTAATACCTCCAATCAATGACTCATGGCCTCTCGTGGCCAAAAATTGTGATTTCACTCACCCAAGCATGTTTTTTCATGCCTCTTATCACCAAAACATGGTAATAATCCCAAATAGTATTGAAAATATATCATTTCCACTCGATACATCTAAAAACCATTTATCACATGGTTATTCATGCATCTATCACAAATATGGAGATCTGTAAATGCTTGAAACATTCTAAAAACAATGAATCACAAGCCCCATAGGCAAACAATTAAGAACTCGTAGAATGAAGATAAGAGAGAGGTGCAATAGAAAAGTGAAGTTATCATTTTCCATTGTGATCCTGAAGAATGATAATAATCATGGAAGCAAAAATATGTGTAAAATTTAGGCATAATGAAAACAATTAATCATGTTTAAGAATTCTATATTAATTCTTGGTTCATGTGAAAAATGAAATTCATGGAATTAAGAGGATTTTAAATCCATTCCTAATAATAAAGAAAACAAGGGTAGTAATCCACAAAATAATGATCCTTACCATCATAATGGATCGTTTTTGGTGAATAACACATTCACTAGTGATGTCGTTGAATATTTTACCATGTTCCTTGTTCATCCCATGAATCTCCTTGATCGTTCATCATCACTCCATGATCCCAAGTTTATGAACTCTAATAGAGACTCTTGATTATTACTCTCTAATATCCATGGGTTATGTGGATAAACCTAGGTATTTTTTATTATTAAATATTAATAGGGGAGAAAAATAGGTTTTAGGCATTTAATAAATTAAATAATTTAATTATTAATTTATTTAACATACATACTAACAACTAGAATTCAATGGAATGCTTGACATTGACCAAAATTATGTTGTGCCTAGGGTAATCAACACATTTTGGATTCAAACACAATATTTTATTTTTCATCCATGATTCCCACTAATATAATCTTTATTAATTTTTAAAATTTTCTTTCCCGTGATTTAATATATGTAATAATTTTAATATATTATATACGGGGTCTCGAGACACCCAAAACACCCAAAACATTTATAGGAACAATATAGATATAGTTACCAAAATATTAAAATGATCAAATTATGAAAATTATAGTCATTACATTCTACCCCACTTCAAGGTTTTCCCCTTAAAACCACAATTTACATAAAAAGGTTAGGGAATTGAGCTCAAATATTGATCTATTTCTACTTGGAGGTCTTTTATATGTTCCCATGGTGCCAAAGTACTTGAACCAAAGGAATGAACTACTGATACATGATCTACTCCTACTGTTCCTCTATTTACACTGGGTAATATGATAGGGTATCTCAATCATCAATTCACATATCAACCAAATTAATAATTTGTGTCTATTCATGCACATATATCCACGACTGTAGCACATGGAAGACATCATGTACCCGGTCCTTCTGTGAGGGCATGGTCAAGAGGTAAATAACCTCCCCAAACCTATACTAAATTTGGATCATCTTGATGAACCATAGGGATAGATTGCCTCCTTGACCAAATTTATAAAATCCATGTCATGGGGAGACTCTCAGGAATGAAATATCTCCTTACTTGAACTGTAATGGTCCATGATGTCGATATGCATAAGATTTATACTTCATCTAGACCATATTAAAATGCTCATAGATCTCATGAACCTTCTCTATCATCACGAACACAATTATTGACCCAATAATAGATGTTCCTCCATTCTGAGTCAAACACAAGGGTGAACAACATAGTTCCTCAAAAGGTGTCATACTGGTAGTGGAGTGCTAAGTGTTATTATATGAGAACTACACCATAAGTTAGTGATCCTCCCTACTATGGGTGAATTCTACAATTTATTTCCTCCACATATCTTCTAAAAATGGTTGTCAAGATAAGTCTATCCATTCTTCTTAGGGTGAAATATTATACCCACCCATAACTAGGTCCTGAAATACCCTTTAGTACCTCACAAAAAACCAGGATGTGGACATACCATCTGTTTAGAGATGATCATTAAGTGTAACCTATAAAGTTAGATGATCTACTCTATGTAAAAATGACCTAAAATCTCAATCTTACTCTACTCCCAAATGGAAAGAAATTGTCTTGAATTTGTAAGTTGATAAATAATCAACCAGATGGCATTGTGGCCTCTCTAATTATATTTAATCCACATAAAAAAAATCCGTTGGTATATCCTCCCTCTTCCATTATACGATCTTAAGAGGTTGAGAAATACATATTGAGACATGATGTTCAACTATTAACTACTGATATTTGAGGCATCAAGACATAATCTTGACAACATTTCACCTCATTCCATCCCACTAAAACTACTGATTAATGTCCTAGTAAATCTTCACCACTCTAGAATATATAGTTAAGGGGGGATGAATGTATCTCAACACCTCCTCACACAGGGTGACCCAAACTACATTTTCTATCTATAAAATTATTATATCCTCTACACATTTAGAAAGTCTATATGGTGCATCTCTTGATTATATATAGTAGTTCATAAATTCACAATCAAGATCACCCTGTTGATCCTATCTTACATGTTGAAGAAGTAGTGGGGTCACCACCATTGACCAAAGATAATTTTTAACTCTCTCCTCTACTAGGGTTAGGTGTAATGATTCCGACTAGTCTGATTCCACCTCCACCAAGAGAGAGAAGGATTTTATATTAAGGAAATATTCCACTATGTTATCCTTAACTATAGTATAGAACATATCAAAATCATATTACTGTAGGATCACCAACCAATTCATATGTAACTGAGGCTCAGGTCATCTAAGAAATGACAAAGAACTAAACCAAATGGTATTGTTACCACACCTTTAAGATGAATATTACCACATCCAATTACAAATAGTGGGTTTCATAGTTCTACTCATGGAATCTCAACTGATTCGAACCATATGTGATCACTTCCTGCCTCTGTGTGAACACACATAAAATCCCATCATTGGAGGAATCACAGAAAACATACTCAACACCCTTCTCTGGTAGTCTCATCATAGGAGAATAGGTTAAAATTTTTATATCCTCAACTACTTGAACACTCTCTAATACTTATTAGTCCAAGAAAATGACTGCCCTTTCTTTTTCAAAGAAGTCTATTTGGCTAAAATAATAGAAATTTCTTCCTTAATATTATGACTATGCCCTTATAAAACAAGGAAACTCTTCAACTCAAAAAGATTATTTGGTTTCTACTAAGTATGCACTACATCAATATTTATTGATCCCACTACTACAACATTCTTAGAGATGACATGCCATAAAATGTGTGCCTCATTAATCCAAAACTAAAGCTTTAAGAGATGACCATATAATTGGTGTTCCTAGTGTAAGTCTAGGACCATTAAATAATGATTTGTATAATATTACATAGAAATAGTTAAATGATAATGTCATCAATAAATATAATCAAGAACTAATCTATGAAGGGATGGAATGTCCGATTCATTGTCACATAAAAAGTAATCATGAAGAACCCTTAATGTTTTTAGACACAATGAAATGTTATCTTCAGAATATAAACCCTGTAAACCCTCAACAAATAGTAGTCATACCTGAGATAAATTCTTGAGACCCATATCAATCCTTTCAACTGGTATAAGGGGTATCCAATCACCAGTAAGGGGTATTGTTCTTGATCATCAATTGATTCAGGTGATAGTAATAAATGTATAGGCTTAAAGTTCCATCCAAATTTTAATGAGAAACACTAGAGCCAACCAAGGAGACCCACTGGATCTGATAAAACACTTATCATGAAGGTATTTCAATTGCACAATCAGCACCAGGAGCTTATCATGGGCCATACGATATGATAGGTAAGATATCATTACAGTCCTAGGGTGAAAGTCAATGAAAAATTTAACATCCCACCTCAAATTTAGTCCCATTGAATATTCAAGGAAAAAGTCTATGTAATACTCCACCACCACTAGAAGCTATACATCTGAATATCCCAATGCACTAAGGGAGAAACTCACCAAATTTTCGATGATAAATTACAATTTTCTTCTTAGGAGCCCCACTTGTTTGACCAAAAGGTTTTTCATGAAATTGAATGAGAACCTCATATCGACAGCTTGAAAGAATACAATTCTACTATGAAGATATTCAATATAAGAACATGATGTTGATAACTAGTACATACCAAATATGATGTCAGAAGGTTTCATTACAATGACCAAGATGCCCCATTAGAAACTCTATTCATTGAGTGCCAACTCTCACTACCAGATGATGTGTGATGTTGAAAAGTAATCACTATAGGATCCTATATTCATAGATGATGATATAAAGACACAACATGAAAATATAACTTTTTAAAATGTATATGGAAATGAAATAATGATTCATTCCTATTTATATATGTATTGGGTCTAAAGTTGGGAAAGAAAGGATTGTACTAGGAATCACCTCATGTGCAGCTGGGTCAGATCCTTCTATAGCCTATAATTGACCACATCCTATACCGTTATCCATCTATTCCGGGCATGGAACACCTAGTGGTAGTAGTGAAAGTATGTCATAACATCATCCTCCACCTAAAAATCCTCCATTTTGGGTTTTTATTTCCCCTTTATTAGCACCACCTCCCTAGGGGATGCTGTGAGGATACTTGGAATATCCTTGATCTTGACATTTTCCTCTGTCATGGAGGTCTATCAACTATTTTTCAAATGTATACACCATATTGGAAAAGGAAGTCATGCGCTATGTGACCTCTCCCATCACATGAATAACATCTCCCATATTTGGACCAAATGAACCCTATGTTGGATCCCTATGCAACATATCCTTGCATTTGAGTCTACGAATGATTATTTCTCCTATGCCAATGCTCAGATGATCTATGTCTACCAGTTTTTGTATGTGACTCAGCCTTATTATATCCACAGTCCTCTACATCTACCCAACATCACTCTTCCAAGAATCTTTCTATCACCAAGGTCTATTATAATAATACAGTACAAGTGGAAATGAAAAAATACCATGGTAGACCAGATATCCCTATCATGGGCCTTCTCAAAATTATATTCCTAGAAGTATCCATCTTGAACTATATTGAGAGAGTAATGTGTGATGTTGGAAAAACTCTATACATACTCAATGTATTCCATATCACCCTACTACAGTTCAAGAATCTTCTAAATTGAAAAAAAGTGCAAGGTTGAAGTATAATACTGTTCATGTAATAATTAATGAAATAATTTCCAAGAGAGAATTGTGTCATCCTGGGTTTGAGTGATTAGTAACCACCAGTTCCCTAATACTCAATAAAGAAGTATATTGGTGGGTGTAACCATATAACCACTTGGTGTCCATATAAGAAATAATATTCAAACCATCGACTTGAGTCAATACTATACTGCATGAGGGTGTGTTGTTCAATGAAACTGGAGTGGTCTCTATCTATGTAATATGCATAACATGATAAGCCTATGTATATTATCATTCTAACCTTACAGAGATATAATTTTCTCAAAATGAATATGATCATTTTCCCAATCCATTGGAGGTGGATCAACACAATTCTCATTGGTTGGATGCACTAATATATGTGTACAAAGAGGGAAAACCTCAAGAATATGTCCCTGTATTGAGGCCTCATCACTCAACTAGTCAGTATCACAACCCTGTCATGGTATCCCAATTGTTTTTTTGTCATGAAGAAATCCTAAAAATTCACAAAACATACCAGAGTTAGATTATAATACCTGGGGATCGGACTCAAGAATTCCAAGTTAGTCAAAGGACCCAATCTATGATGATGCATGTACCATCAGTTCCTTATAACTAATGCCTTGGTATCTTGAGTTGACAAAGTCCTAGTGTATGGATATATCAGACACCACACCATCACTAATTTCCCTATTTTGAGAGACAAACTCAATACACTTCCACATTTTTTACTTTAAGTTCACAAACCAATCCCCACAACATGACTAACTCAAAACACAATCCCTAGGAAAAACAACTCAGAATACACTATTTGTTGAACTGAACCTCGAAGGCCATTATTGGGATAATAGTAATCGAAGGGTGACACCCCACACATGACTCTAATATTCCATGGGTTGGAAAAATGCATTGAGTAGGCTCATCAATGAAATGGTAGGCCATATCCTAATATACCTATATGAACGATCACAACCAATTGCATCCAAAAATTCATATATATAATAAAACTAGGACCTCTAGAACATATATAATTTATATGAAAACCTGTAGGAAATATAAAAAAAATGAATAAATTTTATACTAAATTATGATGGAAAAAATACATGTCAAACCAGAGATAAAGATGTACCAGCCTAATGAAAAAATAATAAATATTGAAGATATCACGACACAAAATCTCCCAGAATAACCATCAATCCTAATAATCTCCTCTAAGTACTTCTACGCTCCATTTATACTAGATACACTAAAGTCATTGTTGATCTTCCTATAATCTTAACATGAAATAACACTTTTTAGAAAATCCTATGCATCAGTGAGTATAACAATACCCAATAAGACATACTAAAAACTGGGAGGGAAGATATAGAATTAAAAATTATACTCAACCCATAATTCAAAGAGGGAAACAAAAACTAAAATCCAATATGCTCATACTAAAACCCCAGTTAAAAAGGAGAGGAATATATCTCTCTATAGATAGATAAGAATGAAGAGTTTATCCATAACTACAAAGGTATAATAGTCTTTTCTAAGAACTTTTACAAACCTTATAGAAACCATATTTGAGGGCCCACTCCTCCCTACTGCATACCATAACTGAGGGAGCACTAACCCCTAAAAAGGACCTTCTCCTTTATGGATCTTAATGATGGAGGAGTACCCCTCTATATATAGATGAAACATGCCTACTGTACTTTTGGGTAGTATAGAATCTACTTATGAATAGGTTATGGAGGAAACCCTTGACCGGTGAGTCATAAGGGTACCGACTCTGACATCTCCCCAATTATCAAACCCAATAACTTCCATCAGCCAAGCATCATAGGATGAAGCATCTCACTTGTATAAGCTCACATGATATCATTGATTCCAAAAAGAAAATTCACCATTATTTCCTACATGAAGTCTAATAAAATTGGGCTACTTGTTGTCCCAAATTCAAGTCCCAAAGAAGGATATAAAAATGGTATAAGGTTCTTTGAAAAGTTCATGATGTGTGCATCGAGCCACGTGGTGTGAGAAACTACCAAAGTATTATGGTTTTTTCTTCCCTTTACATAGACAAACCAACCATGTTCCTCTAATGAACAGGTTCATAAGGGGACATGATGTACTGGATCACCAGGGGTCTTAGCCATGTATTACTCGCACATGGACTGACCATTTGGGTAGTTTCACATAGCGTATGGGCCCATCCACATGACATGTGATATTTAACTTTGGGGGAAACCCTATATGTCATGTGAACATGAGATACATGATGTATGTTCCTTTATAATATAGGAAATTTACTTATTATTTTCATTGAATCCCTAACATCCACTTGAAACCTCACCCTGTCCACTAATCTCACTGCAAATCTCACTGCAAATCCCTCCTTCGACTCACCCAATCCACTAAAATTGAAGAGTGAAATATTTGATCATCCATTTCTAGATTTCAGTGGTTGTAAATTAGGATTATTGTCCCCTAAGTGTGATTTATCATGCCTCCCATTTCCAAAATAGGGTCACAGAGCTTGAAAAACATCTATAATCCATCTTTGCCTCTAGATACACCTGAAATACATTGATCCCAAGTAAATTCACACATCCACAATGAATCCATAGGTTCATTCACACTCCAACTAGTCCTAAAATATCAAATTTCTTACCAAGGGATGATGATTAAGAATGAAAAGAATAGTGGTGAGAGAGAGGCATAGTAACAAAGTGATATTATCATTGGACATTACGATCCAAACCAATAATAATAATCATATAAAACAAAAGTGGTTTGAAACATGGGGACAAAAAAATTAATTAGGCTCAAGAAAATTAATTTTTTTAGTTCATGTGAAGAATGAAATTCAAGGAACTAAACTGACATTTCAATCCATTCTCTGTAATCAAGAAAACAAGGATGGAAATCCAAAAAATAATGAGATCTTCTGTAACAACCCCAACTCAAGTAAACTAGATCCATTGTCTATATTATTACATTCGCATAGATACAAGGGGTAAAACCCTGTAGGATTAATCCATTTAGTAGTATTGGATATCTAGATACATAAATGATACCCATTTTACATTGGGAATAAAATATAAAATATAGTAATGGAAAACATTTGGTATCATTGAACTCATTCAAATAGTTCTTCTTCATTTCCGAGTGAAAGGAAACAAAATAAATGTGAGACTAAATTCTTAGCAAGGGTTACATTTAGGGGAATCTATCATGATTCAACAAGGAATAATAAACATTGTAAGGTAAATAACTAAAAACACATTCCATTTAATCAACAACTTGAGTACGAAGAGAAATATTGAAGAAATAAATTATGATCCTATAATTCCATATAAATAATCACATGATTTTGATAATAATACCTAGATAATATCAATACAGTAATCGTTTTGATAATAATAAATGAATTCTAAATGAATTAAATTCTTATTTTTTTTACCTCATGATCTTAGACATCATGGTATCTGTACTGTTAAGTCCTTACACCGAGATAGTTTAAAACTATAAGTAAAAACCCATTTAATATGGTCAACTGATTTGCTTCATAAGACATATCCATGAATCCAGGGGATATATAATTTTGGGCCCCATCCATTACAACATTTCCAATTCATTTCTCATATATCAAATGATTCATTTAATTAATCAATAATATTCCTTTTCAATAAATTTCTATATTGAATAATGATAAAGAATATTAATATTCCCCATTAAATCAAAAAAATTAAAAATCAAATCACTATATATTGAAATTATATATTTTTTAGGAAAAAAGAATATCCTAGATAAAGAATATGTATATTTAATGTAAATTTATTTTCGATTGAAAAAAATGATAACAAGAAAGTGATTGTCTCAAGAGAAAGTTAGGAACCAAAAAATTAATCGAGAGATGATAGATGATAATCACTTTATCTAGAACATAAGTTTCATAAAAAAATCATGTTCTTTAGAAGAAGAAAAGGAATGAAAGTGAAATATTAGAAGAATATTTCATAAAATATATTTCTTTGTAAATCCATTGAAAACATATAGAATAATCCAAATTTCAGAAAACAATTATGGTTGAGGGGAAGTCTGTTATCACCATATACATTAAAAACATTATTTTTGACTTTTTGTAAAGAAATTTGAAAACTTTATTTTGGAAAAGAGTATAATGAATACTTTAAAACCCTTTCTAAAATTTTATGATAACATAAAAAATCATTAATATATCATTTGAGTAAATAAAATGAATTTTGAAAAATAATTTTGAAAAACATGGACATGGAAGAAAAATATATCCAAATTAAAGAGAAAAAATAGGTTTTTATTTTAAATAATTTTTTATTGATTAAAATACCAATGACAGGAATGTTTGGAATAAAATATAGATACATAATATCCAGAGTTATATTAATTATATAAATATCATATTTTATCATTATAATACTTTTTAGTACCATTATTTAAAGTTGTATATGTAAAATTAATCGAATCTCTATGTGGAGACGGTGGTCCGTACATACAAATGATCGATGATATAATTCCCTTAATAGGTGAAAGGGTAAGTAAGTGTATTATATATTAATTTTGTAGAATTAAAACCATGTTATATACATCATATATAATAATTATTTCCATAATTATTACAATACATGTGATTTGGTGATGGAAACAAATTACATTGATTCACGAGGTGGTAGATATCCATATACATGAGCGATGATTTTATTTCTCATTAAACGGAGGAGGAGATGCATAAATAATACCACAATAACATAATAACATCTCATTATATGGGATATATGAGTGTTATTATATGTGAACTTTTAAAAATCATTTAAGGAGGTAAAAGAAGAATGAAAAAGAAATAGCTCAGTGATGAAAATTATCTTCGCATAGAAGAACCACTTTTGGAACTCTTATTAATGACCTTAGTGTTAGTATTTAGGGAATATATGTACCTCTAGAATGTGGATACGTACATTTTTCAGAGTTTCATTCTAGGTTTTTTAATACTAAATGTTTTTATTTTTGTGAAAGAGTGAGGGGTGGGGGTACCCTTTTATAGTTGAGGTGAGTGACACACTTGTAACTTTTCAAGGTTTTTCCATAATGTTATGTCACATTCTTGGATATATGGCTCAAAATTAGATCGTATTATAAGGTTAAAAGGATGTGGTAGAAATAAAACCAACCGATTGGGTTTAAAAAATGATTAGTTCATTTTTTACCATTATATTTATAAATTAACCCCCGGTAAACTCGCTTTTACCTCGACCATGGTAATTATTTTTTATTGTTTTTACTATTAATTATGAAAAAAAATTAAGGTGAACTGATTACCAAATATTAATTATTATTCTTCAAAATATTAAATTCATTTTACCATATTCAATTTATAGAAGTGTTAGAATTTAATTTAAAAATAGACTCGCAAATCTTATCCAAAAAAGTTTTTTCAAGAAATGAATTTCTCAAGCATAAAATGATCTTATATTAACTACATGACTGGTAATCATCATTGGATAGTTTTAAATTAATATATTTTTATATAAAATCTATAATTATATTTTAAATCATTTATAACTAAATATTATTTAAATTAATTAAAATGGATAATCATTAAGCATTTTTAAATAAAAATAGTTTTCTAAAAAAAGAAATATTTTCATAAAAATATCCCTTTTATATAAAAATTTTATGTTATTATCATTATTTATATCAAATATATTGTCATTAAATTTTTAATTATAAATATTATAAAAAATTGTTATAAATTAAATGGTGAATATTTAAATACTATATTTTTTATTATTCATAAAATCTTATTTCTAAGGAAAACTTTAGAAAATCATTCTAGGATTACTTTGAACAAGTAAGTTCAAAATCGATATTCATCATATAAAATAATAATTTCTTACTGTAAAATATTTAAATGTTTATTATATTATAGTTTTATTAAAATTTAATATTCACTTACTATAATTGATCCTTGGGTTTTACATTCTTCCAACTATAAAAATTTCATCCTCAAAATTTTTATGGATTTTACTTTCTATAAAAATGAGGGTTGTTATTATTCATAATATCATATGGTTCCCACAATATTTCCTATATTTTTTTTATTTCTAAAATGTACCTTTACCATTAAATTCCTCAGATTCCTCAATAGTTTCTCTCTATTATCAATAATCTTGATAGGATCGTCACAGTAAGATAGATCAGGTTCCAATTCTATTTCGTCATAGGTGATCACATGTGTTGGGTATAGAATGTACTTCCTGAATAATGATATATAGGAAACATCATTTAATATTGAAAGACTTGGTGGCATTGAAAATCGATAATCCATAGCTCCAATCCTTTTAAAAATTTCAAAGGGTCTGATGTACCTATGGCTCAGTTGTCCATTTTACTAAACCTCATAAAACCCTTTTATGGAGATACTTTATTGAAAACATGATCACCCACATGAAATTCCAAATATTTCATGATTTAATATTCTTTAACACGATCCTAAACTGTTTTTAAATTTTTCATTTTATCCTCAACAAGTTCTTGGTCAATAGGTTTCATTTCCCAAACTTCTTCCCAACATGTTGGAGTATGACCTCTCTTACCATATATCTCTTCATATGACACCATATTAGTATTTGAATGTAAAATATTTTTTAGGAAAACTCTACCCAAGGTAAATAATGATACCATATAACATGAAATTTGGGTGAGGACAACCTTAAAATGTCTTCCAATATTTTAATAGTCCTTTCAGATTGTTATTTAGTTTGACGATGGTAGGAGGTGATCAAATGAATCTTATCCAAGAGCCTTATAAAGACGCTTACATTATTTTATGTAAAACTGGGATCATGATGAGAGAAAATAATATGAGGTGTTCCATAAAGTCTTACAATATCATTAATTTTGAGCCTTATGAGGTGCTCAAGAGGGAAACATCTTTGTAATAGAGAGGAAATGCTGAGATTTGGTTTGGCAATCAATAATACCCCATATTGCATCATTATTTCTAGGAGTCTTTGAATGTCTATGAAAAATTCCAAAATAATGCCATCCCATTTCCACATTGGAATAGAAATAGGCTTCATGGAACCTCTAGGATGTTGTTTCTTCAACTTCACCCATTAACAAACTAAGAATATTAAAACATAATATAAAATTTACCATTTCATGATATCTAAAACAAAATGTTCCCTAAAATCCCTATACATCTTAGTGTTACTTGGTCATATAGAGAAATTATCTCCATGAACATCATCTAATAATTTCCTTTTAATTCAATTATAGATGAAACACATAATTGCTTTCTAAATTTCAGGACTCCACCTTCATAAACTAATTCTACCAACATCCCATCATTCATGACTTAAATGTTATTTTCAGAATTATCATAATTTCTTAATGATATTTTTATCTATTCTTATAAATATCATTTTTCATTCATTTTAAAAAGTAGTGATTTTACACATTCATTAATAATTCAAATATCCAAATTTATTAAATTATTAAAAATTGGATCCCTTTCAATCCTAATTCAGATTATAACTCCATGATCTTTACTGCTTAATTCACCCACTACTTTATTTTCCTTCTATAGGTGGTAATGTATTAAATAATAATAACCCCTAAGTTTCTCGATCCATCATCTTTACCTAATACTGATCTCTTTCTCAGAAAATTTGTATTTTTGTCTCTTATGGTTTTTGTATATCTCATATATTTTACCATTTATATAATGTATCTATATATCTAAATAAAATATTACAACTTTTAACTGAAGATCATAGGTTGGATATTTCTATTCATGAGTATTTAACTACCATGATGGATATGCACTAAATTTTTCATTTTGTATAAGGAAACAACGAAGTCCATTCTTCAATGCAGCGATATATATAAAAAATCCATTATTTCTCAATGGCTTATTCAAAATCGGAGCATTGGCCAATAAAATTTTTAATTGTTAAAAAAATCATCACATTACGTTTTCCATATAAACTTAACCACTTTACATCTAATCTTGGTCAACATGTAAGCCAATTAGACAAAATTCCTGACGAATTTCTATTAGTAACTTTCCAAACCAATGAAACATGTACCTCAATGATGTTTATTGATTTAGTCCATTCTCTAAATACCTTTTTCTTCATATTATAACCATATATTCATTACTTGGAGTCAATATGGCCAAGAAAATAAACTTCACGAACCCAAAATTCTCACTTCTTATGTTTCCCATATTACTCTTTTATTGTAAGTGTCTTAAGTATGATACACAAGTTGTAAGATCCCAGTTTTTGGAAAGGTATGTTTTTTTTGTGTTTTCGGTTGGACCCTTTGTTTTTGGGGAAATAAAATATTTATAGAAAGTGTGAGAGGCCTTGGGGGTGTTCTGGGGGCTTGGGGAATGGAAGAAATGAAATCTGGCAAGACAGGCCAGGGTGTACGACCTGCGCATGGCCAGGTAAACCGTGCGGCGTGCCCAGGAAAAACCATGTGACCCTTCCTCCTCCAGACAAAAGCATTCACACTGTTTGCACATGGTTTTCCAAACCATGCAGCTAAATCGTGCGACCCTTCCTCCTCCTTACAGTGGAATGCACACGGTTTTCCAAACAGCGCAGAGAAACCGTGCGACCACTAAATGTTGGGAAAAATTACAAGTTTGCACTCTGGGATTTTAAACCCCCCTTGGTATTTTCCTCCCATTCCACCCTCTTCACCATAGGCGTGAACCAAATCTCCCAAGAGCTCCAAGAGATCGATATCCCTCATTTATAAGTCGTTTTTAGTGTCGTTGGTTGCGGATCGAAGCTCCGGGTAAGGCTAATCTCATCATTGGTTCTCTTTTTTGGTTTCGTATTTGTATATTCTCTCCTTCTCATTCTAAATCTCTAGAACCCTATCTTTTGGGTGAGTTTTAGGTTTAAGATCCAAAGGTTGGTTGGATCGAGGTCTAAGGACTCGATTGAGAGTGCATTCAACCGTGGTTTTGATGTAGGGGGTCTAAAAGTGATATCCTATAGATATTTGGGTGTTGGTGCATGTTTAGTTGTGTTCTTGATTTCCTTTGGTTATGTTTTGGATAAACTTAGCATGTTTGGTAATAATGGTAATTAAAATGGAAAATGGGAACCCTCTCTATCCCCATGGGATGTGTTGGGATAAACTTGACCTAATTGGGTCCATCCATGGGATGTGCCGGCTTTTCCCGGGTTTCGGGATGGTTATTGAACGAGTGACCTTATTGTAATGAATTGTAGAGCCCTTGATAAATATGTTGGCATGATTGGTTGAACTTGGAATAGAAGTTAGGTGATTCACCTAGACTTGTCAATAACCTAAGGGTTAAAGTGGAATGGATTAAATGGTTGATTCATGGGAATGATGAACGGGCTAAATGGGTTAATGTGTAAACTGATTGAAGACCATAATGGGATAGATTATGGGATTAATGTTGAATGATTAGTGATATAGGCATAACACATGGGAATTGTGTGAATGGTTAGATGATGTGAAATGGTAATGTGTTAATGGGTTAAGGCATGATGTGGATTCCCATGTGGGTTATTGTGAATAGTGTTTGCCGAAGGGAAATGGTTTGGATGGTTGATGGTTACTTATATATAAGCATGTGCCCATGGATTCGTAGAGTGGGGTATGACTTGAGGATCTACGGCCACAAGTCGAGTGAAGACTGAGGCTCTAAACTTCAACATAAATGCACGGGTTAGGAAAGGGGACTGAGGGTCTATTCTCCTAATGGTTGCATCCACCCGGACTGAGGCTTCGAGGTGAGGTTGTGAAGGGGTTAGTCCTAGAGAGATAGGATAATGATTTGTTTACCCTCTTTCATGTGATTGTTGGCCTTTGACCCATGTAACATAATGTATGTGATGAACCCATGGAATTGTGATGAAATGGTAAATGGTGATAATCGGTGTGTAATGAATGGTAATGGAAGTGAAAATGGCTTGGATCTAAACCAGTTAATGGTACCTAAAATAATTTTTGGCAATTATAATTCATATTTATTTTGCATACAATACCTGTTCATACTGGATATGTTTTAGACACCGTTGGTGGTGGCCTACTGAGTTGTACTGACACCCTGCTCGGGCTGCCGTTGGGTACCCGAGCGACTTTATGTTTGCAGGTCAGGAGAAGGGAAAAGGTCCTTGCTAGATAGTGAGTGGACACTGGTAGCCCTTGGTGGAGGATCCAGACTTGGATTCAGGACCATTTTGGGGATTTTGGATGTTGTCTTTATCTGGGGTTTTTGTTCACTCTTTCACTTTTAGTACGACATGGCATATTTACTATTAGAAATATATATTATACATGCTCTTTGTTTATTGGTTATCATTTCCACTATTTGGTTTATTCTGTTGTGGCTTACTCTAATAAAAAGGGGTATATTCTACCCACTTGAATCTATAGACCCCCACTGCTTGTCGGCAGCCTTTGGCATACGGGGAGGCGTGCTTAAGGTCATGTGACCACCCGGCGCGGAGCACCGATTTAGTGGCTTATGGGCCAGGGACGTTACAAAGTGGTATTATAGGAGGTCTTTCTTCTCCTTCTCTGAGGTCATTTTATTTGGGATTGGTAGCCAAGGTATTAGATGTGTTGGGACTTGGTAATGAGGTCGTGCTTGGGAGTAGCTAACCCATGTACGAGGGAAAACCCAAGTCAAGCTAGGTGGGAATTGTTCTTCTTGGTTGTGTGTTGTTACAGTTGATGATATTTCAACGTTGGGTGATGCATATGTGGTTTTATGTGACTGTTTTATGATATTTGGATCATGGACTTAATTACATGAGGATTGGCATTCATGCATCATTACAGGCACCTAGGGAGATAGTTGACATGCATTGTATTAGATACATGCACGGGGTGGGTGTGTGAGGCAGTAAAGTAGGGTGCATCATGCATTTCATAAAACCAATAAATATTGAGAAGAATGAAATAAAAAAGTGGGTAAATTATGTTTAATGGAGTAATAAGGTTTGAATTTTTTTTTAAAATGTTGTTGGGTTAGTGGATAAAAAGTGGGTTGTTGTAGCCAGTAAAGAGATTTTGATGAAGTCGTGGAAGTTTTGTGGTAAGCGTGCTAAATCTCGTGCTTGTCATTGTAGAGAAATCCCACCACGATGTTGGTTTCCAATTGGGAAATGAGAGGGTGTTGCTGAGAACACTCCTTTGGTAGAGGAGCAAGAAAATGTGGTGATCAATGAAGTTAGAGAAGACCAATTCTGAGAGAACTTGGCTCGCCTTATGCAGACGATGGATCGGGACCTAGGGTGGGTTGCACTGAGCATGTTTGAGCTGACCAGGGAGTTCTAGCTACAGAACCCTCTGACTTTCACTGGAGAGGGTGGGCCATAGGCAGCAGAGTTCTGGTTAGAGTATGCCCAGATGATACATGATCATATAGAGACCCCTGTCAAAAATGAGTAAAGTTGGCCGTTTACATGTTGCGGGGCCAGGCTAGGCGTTGGTGGGATATTCAGGCTCAAATCGAGCAGGCTGAGGGGATGTTTGGAACGTTTTCCAGGAGAAGTTTCTGGATCATTTTTACCCCGAGACTTTCAAGAAAGAGTAGGCTGCATAGTTTATGAGCCTAACTCAGAAATTGCTATCAGTGATGGACTATGCTAGTCGCTTCACTGATTTGAGACTCTTTGTCCTAGTGTTAGAAGGGGATGAGGCAGTAGTAGCAATTCATTTCTAGAATGGTTGAGACATGAGATCAGGTCTCAAGTAAACATCTTCCGCTTGATGAGGTTCACTGAGGTAGTAGATCAGGCACTAATCTTGGAAGGAAACCTGAAGGGGCTTCGGGTAGTGGGCTTGCGGTGTCAGTGGGACAGACGAGCGGTGAAACTACCGATGGTCGAAAGTGACCCCATGAGATCTCACAACATGGTGGGAGTGTGAAATGTGGATGGAAGAGAGGGTCAGACTCTCCGAATGGAAATCAGGTGCTCTGCTATCAGTGCGGTAGGTCGGGGCATATGTGTGGTCAGTGTCCTCGACCTCTAGTTGAGTGTCGTTCGTGCGGTCGGATGGGACATCTGTAGAAGTTTTGTAGGAAACCTCAGCAGGTGGGAGAGTATGATGGTGGATGGAAGGTACCAGATACGGGAAAGGGATCAGTTTCCCCATATCAGGTAGGCAGTTGGAGTTCCATGGGTTGTACTCACATGGGTGCTGGACGTCAAACTCCAGTGCAAGATCGCTCACACCAACAGTGCAGTGCAGCGCAGGGAGTTCAGGCTGGAGCACAGGGTAGAGGGGCAAGTCAGCTTCAGGCTGTTCAGTTTGCGCCTGGTGATGGCGAGGCTGGACCATCGAGTGTTCGAGGTTTGATCCTTGTAGCTTCCACTTTTTCTAGTGTGTTGTTTGACACAGGTTCCACACACTCTTTTATCTCTGCTCAGCATGTGGTAGCGCTGGGTTTACCTGTGGAGGGGGGTGTCTGGGGTGATGTCAATTGACACTCCGTTGGGGGTGTGGGCTGAGTATGTCAAGTAGTGCAAGGGATGTGCCTTGGAAATTGGTGGGTTTTGTTTTCTATCGTACCTGTTCATTATTGGGATGTCAGGGTGTGAACTAATCCTGGGAATAGATTGGTTGGTGTTGTATCGGGTGCACATAGACTGTTACCATTGCAGAGTATCGTTCAGGTTGCTTGAGGGTGACACTTATGTCCACCGTGGCGAATGGGATGTTCGAGCCAGGCGTGTGGGGCCATTTTTTCAACAGATGAGTGGACTCACGGCTTGAGTGTCATGTCTCATTCTTGACGACAATTCAAGAGGGGAGTAGTTTGTTTTCACTCCTGTGGTGGATCGATTTCGGGATGTGTTTCCCGAGGATTTCTCGGGGTTACCCCCTAAAAGGGATGTTGAGTTCACAATCGAGTTGCTGCTGGGAGCAGAGCCATTTTATATTCCGCTATACCGAATAGAACCAGTAGAACTCCAGGAACTGAAGGTTCAACTTGAGGAGTTGGAGCGTAAGGGGTTTATCCGTCCTAGTATGTCTCCTTGGGGATCTCCCGTTCTTTTTACAAAGAAGGCCGATGGGTCGTTAAGGCTGTATGTTGACTATTGAAATTTTAATCAGATGATGGTGAAAAATCGGTACCCTCTTCCTAGAATTGATGAACCGTTTAATCAGTTGAGGGCTGCATCGATGTTTTCTAAGATTGATCTATGGTCGAGTAATCACTAGTTGAGGGTGAGGTCTTACAACATACCGCAGACAGCTTTTCAGAGTCGGTACGGGTTGTTTGAGTTTGTGGTAATGCCTTTAGGCTTTGTCAATGCACTAGCGGTGTTTATGGATTTGATGAACCGGATCTTTCATCCCTATCTAGATCAGTTTGAGGTTTTCTTTGCTGACGATATATTAGTGTACTCGAAAACTCCGACGATCATGCCCAACATCTTGACATCGTCTTGGGTATGCTTAGAGAGAACCATCTATACTCCAAGCTATCCATGTGTCAATTCCGGATAGGTGAGGTATATTTTCTGGGTCACATCATCTCAAAGGCAGGTGTGTCAGTGGATCCAAAGAAAGTGCAGGCAGTTGTATCTTGGGAGCAGCAAAAGAGTGTTTCTGATGTTCAGAGTTTTCTGGGTTTGGCCGGGTATTACCAAAGGTTCATTCAGTATTTCTCTCGCTTGGAAGAACCACTTTCGGGCTTGACCAAGAAGGTAATCAGGTTCGAATGGTCCGAGGCATGTGAAAATGCCTTCTAAGAGTTGAAGAAGTGGCTGACGACCGTGCCTATATTGATCTTACCTGAGTCTGGTAAGAAGTACATCGTGTTTTGCGATGCGTTTAGAGTCGGACTTGGGGCTGTGTTGATGCAGGATGAGCAGTTTGTGGCTTATGGGTCGAGGTAGTTGAGACCCCATGAGAAGAACTATCCCACTCATGATCTTGAGTTGGCTGCAGTGGTGTACGCCTTGATGTTCTCAAGGCACTATTTGTTGGGAGAACAGTTTACTGTGTTTACCGACCATAATAGTTTTAAGTACATCTTCTCACAGTTGGATCTAAATCTTTGGCAATGAAGATGGGTTGAATATCTCCAGTCTTTTGACTTTGAGTTGGTGTACACGCCGGGAAAGGGAAACAGTGTTGCAGATGCTCTGAGCAAGAAGGTTCAGAATCAGATGGTTCAGGAGTCCAGCACCGAGTGGAAGGTGATGGCTTTGTTTGCAGAAATGCACTTGGAGGTGCAGGAGGAGAGCGGTCAGGTCAATCTTGCTTCCTTAGCGATGGAGTCAAGGCTTTTGAGTCGAGTTAAGGAAGGTCAGATTGATTATCCTGAGTGTTTTATCATGAAGGAAAATCTTAAATGTGGGGAGCTACCTTCTGGATGGGCCGTCGGTGTGGACGGTGTTGTTCGCATTCGTGATCATGTGGTTGTGCCAAAGTGTGTGCGGTAAAGAACTGATGCGTGAGTTCCATGCATCAAAGTGGGCAGTGCATCCTAGTTTGACCAAGATGTACCATGATCTACGAAGGCAGTTTTGGTGGCCTGGAATGAAGAAGGAAGTTGCGGGCTTTGTGGCGCGGTGTCTTACCTGTCAGCAGGTGAAGGCCGAGCATCAACGCCCAGGTGGTTTGTTTCATCCATTGACAATTCTGGAATGGAAGTGGGATGATGTAACCATGGATTTTGTCGTGGTTCTTTCGAGGATGCCATAGAAGAATGATGCAATCTGGGTGGTTGTGGATCAGTTTACGAAAGTGGCTCATTTCCTACCGATTCAAGAGACTTTTACAGTTGACCATTTGGGTGAGCTGTATGTTGGGTAAATATTGTGGTTTCATGGGGTTCCACAGGCCATAGTTTCATAACGAGATCCACATTTCACATCACGTTTATGGCAAGGGTTGCAGAAGTCACTTGGTACACAGGTATTTTGGAGCACGACTTTCCACCCGCAGACGGACAGGCAGTCGGAGCGTACAATCCAAGTGTTGGAAGAAATGTTAAGAGCTTGTGTCTTGGACTTTGGTGGTTCTTGGGAGAGACACCTATCGTTGGTTGAGTTTTCCTACAACAACAATTTTCATGCTATGAATTATACAGCACTGTTTGAGGCACTCTACGGGAGGCCATGTATATCTCTGTTGGGTTGTCTAGAGGCCGGTGAATCTGAGTTGTTGGGACTAAGTCTCATTCAGGAGACTTCCGAGAGAGTTAAGTTGATCAGGAAGAGGATGGCTATGGATCAGAGTAGGCAGAAGTCATATGCAGATCAGAGGCATAGACCCCTAGAGTTTGGGGTGGGTGATAATGTGTTCCTTCGGGTGTCGCCAAGGTTGGGTCACCGTCAGATATGAAAGCAAGGTAAGTTGGCACCCAAGTATGTGCGACCTTTTGAGATTGTGGAGAGGATCAGACCAGCGGCTTACTGATTGGCTCTTCTACAATGGTATGGTGGGATGAAGGATGTGTTTCATGTGTTGCATCTTTGACAGTAACACCCTAACCCATCTCACGTGGTTGATGTTGAGGATGTAGAGCTTGAGGCTGATGTGTCCATTGAGGAGCATCCAGTTCATGTGGTGGATCGTAGTGAAAAGGTCTTGTGAGGTAAGTTTGTACCATTAGTGTGAGTACTATGGAATCATGGGAAATTTCATGAAGAAACTTGGGATAGGTAATTGGATATGTGGGCTCAGTGGCCCGAACTCTTCTTTTAGGTGGATCAATGAGGCTTGGAAACTCGGCTCGAGGATGAGCTGTTATAAGGTGGGGAGGTTTTAAGATCCCAGTTTTTGGTAATGTATGTTTTTGTTGTGTTTTGGGTTGGAACCTTTGTTTTTTATGCATTAAAATATTTATTGAAAGTGTGAGAGGCCTTGGGGGTGTTCTGGGGGCTTGGGGCCTGGAATAAAGGAAATATGGGCAAGACAGGCCAGGGCGCACGGCTTGCACATGACTAGGTAAACCGTGCAGCCTTCCCAGGAAAAACCGTGTGACCCATCCTCCTCCAGACAGAAGCATGTGCACGGTTTGCGCACGGTTTTCCAAACCGTGTGGATAAATCGTGTGACCCCTCCTCCTCCTTATAGTGGAATGCGCACGGTTTGAGCACGGTTTTTCAAATCGTATAGACAAACCGTGGGGCCACTTAATGTTGGGAAAAATTAAAAGTTTTCCACTCCGGGCCTTTAAACCCCACTCAGGATTTTCCTCCCATTCCACCCTCTTCACCCTAGGCATGAACCAAATCACCCAAGATCTCCAAGAGATCAATCTACCTCATTTCTAAGGCGTTATTGGGGCCATTGGTTGCGGATCGAAGCTCCGGGTAAGGCTAATCTCATCCTTGGTCCTCTTTTTGTTTTGGGGTTTGTATCTTCTTTCCTCATTCCGAAGCTCTAAAACCCTAACTTTTGGGTGAGTTTTAGGTTGAAGCCCCAAAGTTTGGTTGGATAGAGGTCCAAAGACTTGATTGAGAGTGTGTTCAACTGTTGTTTCGAGGTAGGTGGTATACAAGTGATATCCCATAGTTATTTGGGTGTTGGTGCATGTTTAGTTGTGTTCTTGCTTTACTTTGGTTATTTTTTGGATAACCTTTGCATGTTTGGTAATAATGGTATTTAAAATGGTAAATGGGAACCCTCACTATCCCCATGGGATGTGTTGGGATAAACTTGACCTAATTGGGCCATCCATGGGATGTTTCGGCTTTTCCTGGGTTTTGGGATGGTTATTGACCGAGTGACCTTATTGTAATGAATTATAGAGCCCTTGATAAATATATTGGAATGATTGGTTGAACTTGGAATAGAAGTTAGGTGACGCACCTAGACTTGGCAATAACCTAAGGGTTAAAGTGGAATGGGTTAAATGGTTGATTCATGGGAATGATGAACGGGCTAAATGGGTTAATGTGTAAACTGATTGAAGACCATAATGGGATATATTATGGGTTTAATGTTGAATGCTTTGTGAGATTGTCATAATACATGGGAATTGGGTGAATGGTTAAATGATGTAAAATGGTAATGTGTTAATGGGTTAAGGCATGATGTGGATTACCATGTGGGTTGTTGTTAATAGTTTTTCCCGAAGGGAAATGGTTTGGATGGTTGATGGTTACTAATATATAAGCATGTGCACATGGCTTTTTAGAGTGGGGTATGACTTGAGGATCTACGCCCATGGGTCGAGTGAAGACTGAGGCTCTAAACTACACCCTAAATGCACGGGTTAGGGAAGTTGATTGAGGGTCTATTCTCCTAACGGTTGCATCCACCATGACTGAGGCTTCGAGGTGACGTTATGGTTTCTACAAGGGGTTAGTCTTAGAGAGATAGGATAAAGATGTGTTTACGCTCTTGCATGTGATTGTTGGCCTTAGACCCATGTAACAAAATGTATGTGATTAACCCATGTAATTATGATGAAATGGTAAATGGTGATAATGGGTGTGTAATGAATGGTAATGGATGTGACAATGGCTTGACTCTAAACCGGTTAATGCTACCTTAAATAATTATTGGCAATTATCATTCATATTTCTTTTCCATACACTACCTGTTCATACTAGATATTTTGTAGACACCATTGGTGGTGGCCTACTGAGTTGTACTCACACCCTGCTTGGGCCGCCGGTGGGTACTCGAGAAAACTTTATGTGTGCAGGTCAGGAGAAGGTCAATGGTCCTTGCTAGATAGTGAGTGGACACTGGTAGCCCTTGGTGGAGGATTCAGACTTGGAGTTGGGACCATTTTGTGGATTTTGGATTTTGTCTTTATCTAGGATTTTTGTTCACTCTTTCACTTGTAATACGACATGTCACATTTACTGTTGGAAATGTTTATTGTATATGTTCCTTATTTATTGGTTATCATTTCCGCTATTTGGTTTATTCTGTTGTGGATTACTCTGATAAAAGGGGGTATAGTCTCCCCACTTGACTCTATAGACCCCCGCTGCTTGTCAGCAACCTTTGGTGTACGGGGAGGTGCGCTTAAGGTCATGTAACCACCTGGTACAGAGCATCGGTTTAGTGGAATCTGGGTTGAGGACGTTACACAATTGATTCTTGTGATCCTCATAGCTCTTAGAATACAAAGTGACATCATTAATGAATACCACAAAAAATCATCAAGATATTCAATGAATACTATGAATGTTATATCCATAAAAAAGAGGGTTCATTAGTGAATCCAAATGGAATTATTGTAAACTCATAATGTCCATACCCTGTCCTAAATGCAGTATTCATAATATCTTCCTTATTTACTCAAAATTGATGATACCCAGAACAAAGGTTAATATTTGAAAAATATTTATCTCTGTGAAGTTTAAGTCATCAATATGGGGAAGTGGATACTTTTTATTTATCATAATAGCATTGATTTCATTATAGTGAATTCACAACAATATGGATTCATCTATTTTATTAAGGAAGATAATTGGGGATCCCTAAGGTAAAACACTAGGTTGTGTAAATTCCTTGTAACACAAATCCTTTAGTTGCTTATTTAGCTCTATTAACTCCACAGTTTCCATTCTAGAGTGAGTATTGGATATCTTTCTTCCATGAGGGATTAAATCAATGGAAAAAACAACTTAATTCTTTGATTGATGTTCATGTAATTCCTAAATAAATATATCAATGTATTATTATAAAATAGGTACATCCTCAATATTATGACTATATTTTCCATCCACATATTGTGACTTCTCTTCTTCCCTAAGAATCTCATTCATAATTTCTACTGGGAGTTGATCTACATGTGACTCAGATGATGTGGCCACTACTCTGAAGGTATGGAATTCAACATCTTCATCAAGAATCATAATTTCCTTCTCCTTGAAATAATTTTTTTACATAATTTTTTTTAAATCAGGTTTATACTAATAATTAAATTAAAATCAACCATAGTTATGATAACTAAGCTATAATATATAGCATATCTAGGATTCGTTATGGGAACTACCTGACACATCTTGGTTATAGTGAGATTTCCACTAAGAGTTTTGACTAACAATTAAATTCTTAAGGTGACAGGGAAATTTATAATTTTATTGAAAAACATGGAAGATATAAAATATTAGGATGAACTAGAATCAAGTAAAGAATACGAAAATTTTTATGTTTTGATTAAAGTTCCTTATTCCACAGCATTGGGAACTTCTACCTCAGCTATAATGATCGCATAAGATTAGAATTATTCCCTAAAATCTTCTATGGTATGTTACCTTGACACTTGGGGAATTGGTGTGAATAATGACCTATTTATCTATAGTTGAATCATTTCACAAAAATAATTTTTTTCTTCCCCTGTCATTCAATATACATATAACACTTATCGTTGTACTTTTAACTTGCTCACATGCCCTTTAGGCATTTTCCAGGGTGTTTCCTTCCACACTATTCACATGATAGAAATTGATTCATATTATTAGTCTTATTCAATGAGT
Organism: Viscum album; assembly: GCA_963277665.1. Lineage (NCBI taxonomy): Eukaryota > Viridiplantae > Streptophyta > Magnoliopsida > Santalales > Viscaceae > Viscum > Viscum album. Next base: position 793,797,377 of record OY728166.1, read on the forward strand.
TCCCCTTTTATTGATTTTTATATGATATTTAATATCCCAAGAATTGAAAATAACACTACGTTCACTAGCATATACAACATACAACACCAAGTTTAAACAAACCATGAAATTTTATTATTTAAATATGACTCATAAAACCTAGACATTGAATTTGTAGGTATGAATTGTTTTAGCCAAATTTTGAAATATATAAAAATTAATAACTCAATATACATTCATTTATTACTTCTTAGGAAATGAACACTCAAATTTTAGGAAAGCCATTTCATTATTCAAAAATAGATTTTCTTCGAAAATGTTTTTTTATTTATTTTTGTGAGAAAATAATATAATTATTTTTTAATAAATTTTTTAAAAGGTATTTGATAAGATTCATTTAATTTTCAAAATTATTATATCAAAATAATTTGAAGATAAAATTTTGAGATTTTCATGAAAATAATAATTTTCCTTTGAATAGTGAAAAATACTAACTTTAATTGGAAACTTTATTTTTTATTTCATTTTCAGAGTCTATTTTTTTAAAATTATTTAAAGATATAATCAGTTCAACTATATTATGAATATTGCAACTTATTTTATTAGAATCTATTTTAGGATTTAATTTGGTATAAAATCATTTGTATACATAAAAGAAATGTTTCAAAAAAAACATTTTCTCGATTCATTTTTATTTGAAATTAATTACTTACAATTATAGAAATTGAATCATGGAAAAAAATTAATTTTTTTAACTAGTATTTATTAATTTTTTAAATGTTTCTCTTTTATTTTTTTTTCGTTATGAATATAAATCATTGAAAATTCTGTTTCCATGGTAATAGTGAAATGAGTTAGTATATGTTACATATAATATTATATGAACTAATTAATGAACTTGAAACTTCAATTAATTTTACTAGATAAGTATATATCATCAATAAAAATTCAAATGTCAAATATATGACATCTTTTTCTATTTTTCCATGATTTTGACCGTTATAATATTTAAGTGAGATATAAAGAAAAATATCTCACCTTTCTTCTTTTAATATATATAATATTTTAGGATTAGGATAAAAACAATACATATTTGGTTATTAATATTAATTTGAAAAATAAATTATTTATTTCGATAATAATTATTTATTTGTATTTTATTGTAATTGAATAATTATCTTAAATTCTTTCCCAACACCAACACAATACTTAATTAATTAATAGAAAATTAAAATAAATAATTCTAAAATTACTAAAACTTATATAATTTGATAGAATTAATGAATCCCAAAAACATTATAGATAAATTTTACATATTATGGGAATATTAAATGATTATATTTGAATTATGTATTTTTATTGGTGTATTTAAATTCAGGAATAATGTCAAAATTAACATTAATAATATTTAATAATAAATAAAATTTTATTAAATGATATAAAATTAATGGAAATACTAGGATGGAAAAAATGGATTGGATATGGGTTAAAACATAATCTATGGTCTATTTATGGGTTAGTTTTCCTCATATGGTAAAATTCATGACCTTTAATGGGTGGGAAAATTTAATATTGCAGTAATTGTCAAAAAGGTTTACAAAGGGTTAAAAATAAAATATATGGGTGTAAAAAAATAAAACTTGTCCAAATTTTATTGTATGAGAGGATTTAGACTCATAATATTTAAAAATTCTAATTATTCCAAATTTGAACCATTTAGACAAGAAATATAAATTATATTAATTCCATACATTTAAAGACTCCACGAATTCCCCCACTCTCTTATAAAAGGACATTTATTCTATAAATTAGTCACAAACATTTGATCTATATTGATCGACTAAAAACTACTAATTTCTATTATCAACACCATTATGAAATTTCTAGTGGGTTTATGACATCCAAAATACCCACCCTGTGTCTGTTAGGAAGAGATCTAAAGGAAGTCTACCGATGAAGAGGTAATCCTCTTTACCGACTTTTTCAAGTCTATTTCTTATTCTACTTATTATTTGTGTGTTGTAAACATAAAAAAATAATAAATATAGTGTCATTAATATAATTATATTTAATTATTATTATGGTAAACCCATAATCCATCTATTTTCCATCCAATGAAAAAATATAACATAGCTAATGCATACACACGACTTACCTTCTCTACGTATCAGTGTAATTAAATTTTCATCAAAATTTCACTTAGATAATTATAAATATATAATTATTTTTTGTAAATGATATTTATGAAATAAATATCATTATTGTATCATAATATCATATGTACCTTCTTAACATACAATCTTTTGAAGGAAAATAATGTTCACTGTGCGTATTTACGACTTTCCATCTCCATGAAGTGATGTGATCCTTTTTCACCTATGAATTACATTGAAGGTAATAAGGATTGATTTAATTAATATATATGAAATTATAATTACCATTCAATGTTAAATTATGATTTACATTTATTTTGTTCCATTCATTGAAAAATGAAAAAAACATGTTTATGTTTGGCCGACCATATCCACGAACAGTGTTATTCATTTTTCTATCTCTATATTTTATTGGTAATTATAAATATATATTGAATATATATGATATTTATATCTTTAATAACATTATGGTGATGATGTAACCATTTGAAGGATTCAATTACTAACTCCAAGGAAGCATAGGCTGCTGAGGGTGCAATGGGGAGGGTGTCATGTGATGGTCTTGGTATCACGCCAGACTCTCAATGCCTTTCCCCAATTGATTATAACAGGCAATCTCAGATTATGGAAGGAGGGAGATTAGCTATTTTAGAGGATGTGCTAGTGTGGAAGGATGATGGTTTTAATTATTATGCTTCTGTGATGGTCACTAGAAAGTGGGGAAATATTTCTAAAAGTGATAAGGAAAATAGTGGTGCTATCAGACCCTCTTTCAGTTATATTGTTCAGAGTGGAAGAAGGAAGGTTTATGAAAATGATGGTGTTATGAATGATCCACCTAGAAGAAAGCCAAGGACGGACTAATCTCATATGCCTAAGCCAGTGGCCACCAAGGCTTCACCAAATAGGGAAAGTGGAGTCACCTCAGTGTGACGTACGCAATAATGTAAGGAGCAGCCATCGTTGGAAAAGTTGATTCTTAGAAAGAAGTATGCTAATATACTGAAGCAAAATGAAACATCTTCATAATGGGAATCATCTAATGTAGAGGAAGTGCCTTACTATGGATATGGAGAAGGGTATGATTATTATGACATGTAGTTTTCCTATTTTAGTTGGAAATTGTTGGCTGTGGGAAAGATGTTCGCCTGCAGTCTTCTTTTCTGTGTTTTGTACTTTTTTCTTTTATTTTAATAAATGGCCAGGGGTTTATCCTCTGACTGAGATTTCTGGGTATAATAAATTTCAATTTATTATACAAGAGTTTCAAATAAATATGAAGGAATTCATACCCGAGGTAAGGGTTTGTCATCACAATTTTACTTATGTGAGATATATGTTATATTCACCACTGATATCTTTTTGGTGGTGTATATGAAATTCATTTGATATTATATATCATTAAAATATTTATATTCAAGTATTATAAAGTTTTTTTGGAAGTTATTTATTTCATGGGGGTTATTATTAAAAAGTTACCACAACATAATGGTTTATTTCACAATTTCATAATTATTCAAGATTATTTACATTTAAGTCTATATTGGGGGAATTATTTGATATTTCTATATTAAAAACAATATATTTTATTATTTTATGGTAATTCCAAGAATTAAGTAATATTTCCATATTACACTATTTGGTACTAAAAATTATTGATAAAATGTTTTTATGAAAAATTTGTTTTATTTCTCTCTTTAGTCGAAAATCTATTTTTTACCACATCAAATTTTTCTAAATTTTCTTTAAGAATTATTGAAATATTATAAAATGATTTTTAAATACATTTTTACCCTTTTTGAATTTAAAAAAATTCTAAAAGGAATATTCTTATCATTTTCTGAACATGATACTTTTGGACATTTTACCAAAACTTTGAATGTAAGGCTTACTTTAACAGGCACAGAAAGATCCACATTTCATGCCCCCATGAACAATAATTAATTTGAAGTTTCATTTATAATTTTACATTATTATTTTAAAATAAAATTATTTTCCTAATATTTTTGAATTTTTTTTATTTAATGGTGGGCTTCAAAATGAAAAGTGTTTTTTCCTCAATAATTTTATAATGATATTTTTATAGTATTTCTATTCATCAATAGATAAAACCATTATTTTACTCATAATCCACATGGGATATGTTGGAATGATACCATCTGTATTATTTATCTATATTATTTATGATCATTTTGAATGGGGATGTAGAATTTTGATACGATTCTCTATATTTCTTTGAATAGTTTGTGATTATGTTTATTGATTGTTGAAAATATTAACATTTCATTTGATATTTTTTTCATACGAATTTCTACATTGATTTTTGGTGGTCATAGTGAGTATATCAAGAGGGGGGGGACAGTTAATTGAGTACCAAATGAAAATTTATATTCAAAACAGTTTTCCATAAAATCCTGCAAATTATTAAAACAACATAGTGAATAAAAAGTTCATATATTTATAAGTTCTGATCTTTTAAAATATTTCTAAAATATTTATTATGTCTCAGTTAAAAAAAATATGGAAAACTAATTTATCTTTTGAAATCAATTTACTTAATCAAAATCTTATATAAATACTAATTAAGACTAACTATCAAAGTATTTTGGTTTTTTTAGATTTTAAAAAAGTTTTAATTTTAAATAATATAAATAAATTAAACAAAAACACTCACAGTGGAAAGAATACAAGAGGTTTAGACTTAAGCCGAGTCCTAATACTCTCCACTTGGAAATCACCCGCTACTAATTAGATTATATAAAATAATCTATGATCCACAAACTCGATTAGGTAAAAAATAGCAAAAAATATTTCCAAAACACACAGGGACCTTTTCTAAAATAACCAAGGGAATAAAATAAAGAACAGGCCACACATAGACCTATTCCAAAGCACATGGGTAAATAGATGAAAAGGAATTTGAGAATATATCGAGTATTATCCAGTTACCTTGCAGGAGACAATGTGCGTGTTAAATATAAAGAGAAATCACACACTACTAAAAATGTAAATATAATAAATAGAGAGAGAAAATAAATATTTATAGATGATATTGTTTCTCGGTCCAATGTTATCTATGGCTCACGAATACCTAGATCCAGCTTGAGTAGAATCTCGAATCATGTTTCTGAAAATTTAAGTAAAATATAGTGTTGTGAACTCTTTTGTTCTGACTATGGGATGAAACTTAATGTTTTGAGAGCTCTAATCTTACACAATTAGTTATTGGTAAGTATTTTCATTGTAAGTTACACACACAACACTCTTTTTGGTTATCGAAATGTCACCTCATCTCACTTCACATATGTGTATTTTAGTATGTATGGATTGTATCTTTTAGATCTACTTTTCTTATCTGCACGAGGGAGCCTGCTACAACTTTCAATAGTAGCATGGAGAATAAATCATCTTGATCTTATACTCCTCATACTAGATGGCTGACAAAGTGTTTAATGCATTTTTATAATAGTTTAATAATAATCCATGAAATAACTATCAACAATAAATACCATAATATTTTTTTAGAAATATTTAATTAAAATAAGAAAAAAGAGTGAAAGTGACTCCTTTTAATGGTGATACAACACTGGTGGTGTCTTAGGTTGGCAGTGAGTCGGGATGGTAGTGAACCATTCCTATGATGAATCATCTAAGTGGTGGGTCTTCTCAACTGTTGGTCATCTCAAAACTTTGAAAATATTCATTTTTATGGAAGGAATCTTCAAAGGCGACTCAGGTATGTTGGTAATTCATTTTGAAACATAACAAAATTTTCATCCTGGCGGTGACTCATCTTTGAAGGTAGGTGTTTCCAACACATAGAAAACATTCATGGTTCATTGTCGAGTCATTCTATGATGGTAGGTGTCTTCCATACTTTTTGGTAGGTTTTTTCTATACATTATCAAATTTTTATCTTGATGGTGAATCATCACTTGTGGTTTCTTATCTTCAATCTTGAGTCATGTATAACAGTGACTCATCTTCAATGTAAATTCTTTCAAAAAATTAGCTAGATTCCTCATAATCATAGTTATATTGTAAAATGTTTTCATAACACATAAAACTCATTAATCGCATAAGAAACATGATTTGGTGATAATTTACATAAGGGTACCAATAATCTCCCCCGTTTTGATGATCAAAAATCATGGAATTTTATAATACCTAAATAGAATAAACTATTGGTGTGAAGACAAGTGCAACTTCAAACAGAAATTTTATCAATGATTGTAAAAAAGAAATAGTATCAGAGATGGGTAAAAGTAAAGACATATGGTATCAGGTATAGTAAAAAATAATGGAATCCAAGGAGGATTACTGTAAAATGAAATAAAAAAATTTTCATACAACTATTTCCCCAATTGGGATTATCAAAAAGTGAGAATAATATAACAAATGAACATACACAGAAAAAAATTAAAAGATAATTTACATTGAAAATGATGTGAAGTACATCCCCATGATACAAAGAAAAAGTTATAAAATAGACACTCATAAAAAAATAAAATAAGATAATATCAATGCTTTTTCAATTGGGTATAAGGATCAAGAGGTAGCTTTCCATTCCCTTTATTTTAGGCCAAAGGTTCAATAGCAGAGCTCAAGGGAACTCGAGGGATAATAGTAGGGCCATCAGTTAGTGAATGAGTCTCTCTGTTGATAATTGTCTTGATATTCCAAAATTCATCACTTAGAGTCAAACTAAAAAGCTATAAATATTCTAGAAAAGGTGAATTAGGATATCTAGTTACCCCGAGCCTGAAGAAATCTAGATCAGAATCTAGAGGGTTTAGATGAGTTGTAACTGGTATGAAATCCTGATCCACCACTATAGTTCTATAAAAATTGAGAAATATTATCATCATATTTATAAATTCCATAATTATTTTTCTAAACCTATAAATAGCACTAATGAAATCCTTTTTCTCCTTCATAAAATGACTGGACACTAGATTGATTGCCTTCAACTGATTCACTTTATCTTTAAAATCATGAGAGACTAGAGGCATTCTTAGATTTTTATCTAGGAACATCAAATGAGCATTCAACTCATGATTAGTATATATCTAAAAAAGATAATACTTAAAATCTTTTATGATTGTGTCTATATCAGCATTCATATCCTTTATATACTCCCGAAACATCATATGGATATAATCACTTTCATGCTTGATTTTTCTCAAACTTTCTAATGGAAGATCAAGTGCATTACCAAAGACACCATGAAGATCCTCCCGAAAAAATTTCATGAATAAATCAACAAAAAAGTATTAGGTGGATCACTTGAAGAAGTATATATAAAATTAATATTATCCACCCTCTCTGGAAAACATTCTATGAAATCAGCAAACGAATACCTCATCTCATCCATTGTGGATATCAAGGATTCCAACTAACTTTCCAATATTCTGTTCTCTATCTCATCTTCTTGGATATGATGCATCATTTTTGTATGAATATGATGTATCACCAGATCAAATAGATACCTTATATCCCTCTTAGTTAACTTTGTTAACTGATGGGCCTGATTTCTAAACAGTATACTAAATTCAGAAAGAATCTTTTCTCTGAAGGATTCCGAGTCACCTCTGGTGAAAATATCCACTGGCATTTAAGCAACAGATGGTGATGCAACTATCTCAATGGTACGATTGAGAACATCAGGAGAAAATATTTGAAACTCCCATGCAACATCAATCTCATAAAACAAAGTTCCCTTAGGATCCACCACTTCTCGACTAGCAGTTTCCTCATCATCTGAGTATTGCAGTCCAAGTCTGACATATATAGGAAACCTATCCAATTATTCAAGATATGGGTCCATAAAACTCATGAAAGGTATACCAAAGGTATTAAAAACTGGAGGCTATATACCTTTATTCTCAACAATAGTAGGTAAATTCTCATCAAATATATGCACAACCACTTTATAGTCATCAAAAGTAGGTACAATCTCCTCCTATTCATCAACAGACTATTCAACAATAGTATATTCATCAACCATTTGTACATGAGCAATAGGTTCAATGAGAACACCACCAATGGTAGGATCAATAGGGTGACTATCCAAACTTGGGGATCCCTCTACCTCAACATATTCTTCCTTTACATCACAGGCTATTCTAATTACGTCCTCAACCGAGTTGGGTTTCTCTTATGATCTAGTGATAATTAGAGAAGATATATGTTCTTGAAAATATCAAAATAATCTACCTTTATTCAACCACTAGGAACATCATGGTCACAACCTCGATAATTTCCATATTCATCTTTATCTTTATTTCCATTTTCCCCACCTCCTCCTCCTCCTCCTATTCTTCTTTTATTTTCATCACCATTATCATCATTTGAATTTTCTTATGAGGACTTTGAAGTGATTTTTTACTGCTCTTCACCAGAAAATTTTGTTTATTACTCATCATTTTTTAATTTTGAGAGAGTGTATGGCATAGGGAGAGACCTTGGTGGACTAGGAGAACCATAGATAATGGAAGGAGAACTCTGGGGTAGATCTGGGTCACTTCCTTTCTCCACTGATAACCCCTTTTCCTCATCACAAGAGGTAACAACCTCTACTTCCTCATCTTAATATCCCACAACGTAATTTGGTTCCAAACTAGGATCCAAAATTTCCTTTGTCTACATGGATGATCAACTTGATTGAAATCATCACAAATTGTTTCATTATCATCAACCCGCTATTTCATCCATTTGTTCTAATTAATATTCACCCCTTTTTAAATCACCCTTATGATGAAAAATTCTCCATATTTAAATAATCACTCTTCTCCTTCATCAACTAGTCCCTGGAACTCAATCATGGATGAACTTATCTTGGGAGAAATTAAAGAATTTGACCTCAAATATGCATTTCATATATTCGTCATTTTATTAATAAGATATCTAAACAGGTTAATATTTTCACCTATCTTCATATGGAACAGAAGGTAAACATATTCACAACACACTATAAAAAAATCGATTTTCTTTGGGAATAACATATACTAGATAAATTTGAAAATTAGGAAAAATTATCCATATATCTTAGTAGAAATCAATATTTTCACAATCCCATCTCCAGTTAACTCTTCCAAATAATATTCATAAGAAATACTTTCACAACTATCTGAAATAGTTCATTTATAGTTATTTGTGACACCCCCATGAGGTACTCTCAAACAACTAGCTGATTGTCCTAGAGAAAAGAAGAATTTGTGGTCATTTATCATAGTTCTATCCCAGTATTCATATTCATTGAAAATGAACTCAAAAAACTGGTAGAACTGGTGAACAAACCTAGGATATAAGGGTCCCTCATTATTATACAACTATTCCTCCCATCCTCGGTCCTGCAAAACCTTCATCACTAATGGCTTACTGAACATAAACCATTCAACATGAACTCGTTTTTAAGGTACCAAGGATCTCTTCACAAGATCTGGGTTCACTATCTCAATAGTAGATAAATTATTGGATTACCCTTTCTATTACTTTTGAGGATATGACTCATCCAAAGAAGATTGAGTGTATATCTTTATTCTACAAATAGACAACAACTTGTATGTTTTGGATGAAATATTGGGTAGGTTGATGGTCTTGAGAGAGAATAAGTAACATTGATGTTCAAGTGAAAAGGCACGAGGGATTGAAAGAGTTAAAATTAGGCTGGTGACTAATTTTATATAATTTAGGGATTTAATAAAATTTTAAAAAGAAAAACAAAATAAAAATTTAATTGAATTAAGAATTAAATTAATAAATATTATGTAAAAAAATTAGAAATGGCATCTTAAAAACTAACAATAAGAAATTGAAAAAGGAAAATTGATTCCAATGGTGGGTAAAACCAATGGTGAGTAAAATCAATGGCGAGTAAAACCAACAGCGAGTAAAACTCAATGTTGGGAAAAAAACCAAAGGTGGGTAAAACTCAATAGTGAGTCCCAAAAATGTAAATTTAACCAAAATTAATCATGCCTAATTAATGGTTTATGTAGTCAGGGCTCTCAGAATTCAAAGGATTGGTGAAAATATCAGCAAGATAATGTTCTATACCAATGTATTCAAGAGTTATATCACCCTTTTTAAAATGTTCACTCAAAAAGTGATTTCTTACATCGATATGTTTTGTTCTAGAGTGAGATACATGGTTCTTATAAATATTTATAGCACTTTTATTTACAAAATTTATAAGTAAATGTTGGAATTGATATTCATTGTCTAGAAAAGTGTTTTCCATCTACAAAATTTGAGCATAATAGCTCTATGAAACTACTTATTTAGCTTCAGTAGTCAACATTGAATTTTTTTTTGCTTATTAATACACCAATAAACTATTGGATTTAATAAAAAGTGAAATGTTATAGAGGTTCTTTTTCTATCTAACTTAAAACCATAAAAATCAAAATCTGATTAACTAACCAGATCAAATACTTGTCCTCTTGGGCAGAATAGTCCTAAATTGGTCATATAATTGAGGTATTTGAAAATCCTTTTTACTGAAAGTAAGCGTGACTCATTTGGGTTTTCTTGAAAATGAGCACACATACACACACTAAGCATAAGGTCAATTCATCTAGTATTTAAGAGTAGAAGACACCCAATCATACCTATTTAATGGGTTTCATCCATTGATTTTATGCTTCATCAAGATCCAATTTACTGGTGGTTCTCATATAATTATCACTACTCTTAGTTATTTCCGAACCAAAACGTTTTTAAATGTATTTATTATATTTTATTTAATACAATTCCTTCTTTATTTTGAAAAATCTGAAAAAAAAAAGAATTTTATTTCTCCCATTAAACTCATTCCAAAATCATTTTGCATCATTTTTGAAAAATCAGTACATAAATAATATTTATAAGATCCAAAAATAATATAACATATATAAATTATAAAAATGAAAACATCTTTTGAAATTATTTTTATAAATAAGGTATGATAAAATATACCATTTTTAAATACTTTTTAACATAGAAAATAATTGATCCTATCATACCAATCTCTTGGAGCTTATTTCAAACCATTGTTTATGAGGCCTTTGCCGGGGCGTGCACGTCCGTCTGTTTGGGGGACAGCGGCACTGTTTGTTGCCCCACATTCCCGCTTTCCAATGGCAGGCGACATCCGTTCCTTATTTAGGTACATTTTCTCCTTCATCAAAATGGGATAATGGGATGTCAGTTCTTTCTTCCATGGATTCCTCCTCGAAACTTGTTACCTAGTCCGGGTCTCCCTTATAGATTTAAAATGTTGTTCTTAAAAATCTTCATAGTTCCATAACTTTATGGACACCTGTTAATTACAATTCTTCTGTCGGGACATTCCAAGGGGTCCGGTCAGGGAAGAAACCTTTAGTTAGGGGAGTAGTCACGTTGCACATCACTGGCATGTCTGGATGCTAGAACACTGGCACATTTGGGTTTCTTCCCCCTATTATAGGGTTTCTCGAGGGTGCGGAAGCCTGAGGCATCCCACGTTGAATGAGGGGAATCATATGCCATAGGCATGTATATTAGGTTTTCCTTAGCATCTCATGTTTAAAACAGGGTATGCCACGAGTTTAACATATAGCGGAGACAGATCAGACTGATCAAAACACTGATTAGAGTGGATCAGATGGGTGCAACACCTAGAGGGAACACTGATGTTGGGGCCAACGCGTGTTTAGATTCCCATTTGTTGTTAAGGGGGATGGGGAATGAGGTGACATGATCCCACCGGGATGTGGCGGCCTGGGTAAGAATCCAGATGGATGATGTAGTGTTTAATGAGGTAGGTGGAGATTGAGGTGGAGTCGACTCGAGGATGACAGTGATGTTGGGCTTGAGTCTTGAAGAGACCTCCTACGTATCCCTGTGATAGGGAATCAAAGTACACGTAGTTCAGGGGGATTATGGGACACCTGAGGAGGTGAACCTTGAGAATGCACACATGGATGGGACCTGGACGAAATAGAATCTCCAGGCTGGGTCATGAATTTCCCGAAACACATAGGCTCGAGGGAGAGATCAGGATGAGACATGAGTGATAGGCCTGAACCTCAAGGATGCATCCTACATATTTCATGGCAGGGAATCAAAGTTGATGTAGTTCATCTAAAGATATATTACAGTCAAAATGGGTTGACAATGAATTACTGCTATATGGGGTCACAACGGCTTTCCGCTGGATGGGGGACGATGTTTAACGTCGTGCTGGATGAAAAGGGGGCATGTCGTTTAACGTCATGCGGGATGAATGTAGTCCGACGTGAATGGGGGGTTGGAACCAATGGGTGTTGGTATTAAACCTCAGGGATGCTTCCTACATACCTTTCCTTGGAAAATATCAAAGACCACGTAGTTTAGAAGGGGTGTTTGGTGAACCGACGTGAGGATGTTCAGGACTGATGGATGGTGGGATTGAACTTCAGGGAGGTTTCCTACGTACCTTACATTGGCATGGATCAAAGTCCACATAGTTCAGGTGGAGTGGGAACTGACGTGAAGGGGGTCGGAACCAATGAATGGTGGGCTATAACCTTAGGTAGGTTTCCTACGTACCTTACCTTGGCCGGGATAAAAGTCCATGTAGTTCAAGTGGGTTTGGGCGAACCGAAGTGAAGGCGATTGGAGAGACAAGGTGTTGGGATTGAACCTCAGGGAGGCTTCCAATGTACCTTGCCTTGGTAAGGATCAAAGACCGCATAATTCAGAAGGGGTGTTTGGTGAACCGGCGTGAGGATGGTCGGGACCAATGTTTGGTGGGCTTGAACCTCAGGGAGGCTTTATATGTACCCTTCCTTGTCAAGGATCAAATACCTTGTAGTTCATGGTGGGTTTGGGGCTTACACTCTAGGATGCCCTGAGAGGACTTCATGGTCGATGCTTTCTCTAAGCCCACATGAGTCATGCTCAGTGCAAGAAACAAGATACATCAAATACTTGACGACCACGTCCCAGAATGTGCGTCCGTGGGAAGTATAGTGGTTCTAATGTGCAGGTAGCATCCCAAAAAGGAAATAGGGGAATACGAGTGGTTTATAGCCCAAAGAGGAAATAGGGGCTTACACATGGTTAGAAGCACATGGAGGTGGATATTGGGACTTACTCTAGGATGGAGGCCTAGGTGGTGATAAAGACAAGATAGAGAGGGATTTGGCACCACAGAAGAGAGGAGGAGCAGGGGTGCTGCCTCCTACAAGGAAAGATAGGGCCTTACACAAGTGTGGTTTCCCTTTCCCCACGGATGAACGCTGCTCTGATAAGGAGGATTTCATTCCATGTGAGGAATTACTTCACTCCCGTGGAGACCAGTGAGCGTAGAGAACGTCCAAGGTGGGGTGACCTCCGTGCAAGGCACATGGAGAGGTAATAGTTTAATGTCATATTTTATGGATGATGGCACTTGGCAGTTTAACGTTCTCCAGCTCGGATGAGGTGGGTTCACTACGCACCCCTAGGATTTACATGACTGATACCTCTCACCCCTTGGGGAAGGGAAGCCGTCAGCAATACCATTGTGAGGGGGTGTTAAAGAGAGATCCATTAGGGGGTCCACGTTAGTGTGGCTATGCGAAGAAGCAATAGTCGTTAGCATGACTATGCGAAGAAGCATGAGGCAAAGAAATACAGTAGAAAGAATCACCCAAGGGATTTTGAAATTTCTCTTTGAAAACCAGAGGGACCACACAGGAAAAGAGCGTGTTATTCAGGTGTGTCGTGCATAAGAGGGGCTCAAACAAGGTTCCTCAAGGTGAGGGTAGCACATAGAGCGTGCGTAAGAGAATGGTAAAGGGAAATATAGGAGGTCCACGCACATGATGTAGGGTTTTTACGCAAGAGGTATGGGTGGCGCACAAGACAGATGGTTTGCGCGCAAGTAGGGCCGGTGGTGCGCAAGCCCGAGGGGTTTCATGCAAGATGGACAATTTTTGTGGAGGTTAGACGGGTTGCGCGCAAGAGCACCAGACATAGAGGGAACTTTCACTCAAGATGGGATCCCTTGAACACAAAAATCTTTCGAAAGAAATTAATTTCACGAGGATTAGAGGGCCCATCTGAAGGCGTCCCCAGTTGACCTATCACAGAACAAACAATACCTGAATTCCATGGGTTTTTTCACACGGTCGTGGAATATGGGTTTTTCACATAGAAGAGCATCGATTCATCTTTGGGTACCCTCCCAGAAGGGTGGGGATACAGTTTGTTTTATATCTGGCATCCTTGGAGTGGTGCGCAAGAGCCCGGCACGCAAACTCTAGTTGGTCATCGGCTTATATGCGCAGAAGGGGTTGGGCATGCAAACACCCGCTCGACATCACCTAGTATACGGAAACGGGGTTGGGTGCGCAAACACCCATTCGAAATCGCCTACTGCGCAGAAACAGGTCGCAGCACGCAAATGTCCATTCAATGTCGCCTTTGGCACAGAAATGGGTCCGGGCGCACAATCACCCATTCGACATAGCCTTCGGTGCGGAAATAGTTCCGGGCATGCAAAAACCCATTCAAGATCTCCTTCGGTGTGTAAATGGGGTCAGGCATGGCCAATCGTGGAGGAATGTGCTTTGGGTGCGTAATGGAAGGCAAGCGCGCAAGGTTTTGCGCACCAGAAGTCCTCTTGCGCGCGTCCCCGCAATCTTGTGCGTGCCCGCATCCTGGGCCCCAGAATCTCCTCTTTTTCATCCTAAATTCATTCATTGATCTTTTATCCTCTAGATGCAGACCTTCTCTTAATTTCAGCGTCAAAAAATGCCCCCCCCCCCTTCAGAATTGTAGCTAAAAGGGAACCCAAAGGTTAGATTCTGAGGGTATGATAAAAAATATAAAAGGCATGTTCGGCGGCACACAAAAACTCATTTTATACGTGCAAGAGTGTTGCGCGCACGTGGAAGATTAATTAGAGATTTATAAATAGGATTAGACCCCCCTAGGCCCTACTTTGTCTTTTTCTGCGCGACAGGTATTGTTGTTCCCACGCACGAAAATAGTACTGATTCGCGGATAAGATTCTATGACTGACTGCGAGTTTTTCCGCCATCTGATTTTTTTTCTGCGCGCATCGACCTTCTTTAACGCCGCCACCACTTTTTC
This sequence comes from Viscum album, assembly GCA_963277665.1. Lineage (NCBI taxonomy): Eukaryota > Viridiplantae > Streptophyta > Magnoliopsida > Santalales > Viscaceae > Viscum > Viscum album. Next base: position 793,812,592 of record OY728166.1, read on the forward strand.
ACACCTAATCTTCCGCCTTTCATGCTGATCCCTTTGAAGTTCTAAAAATGTCCCCTCAACATACCAACACCGAGAGGGAAGTTTCCGCTACTACAAGAAGAACCCAAATGATTGCAAACCCTCAGATTATTCACACGATGAGGGTTGTATCGGACAACCAAATGATTTTTGGAATGCTTACACAAGATCAAAAGGATTATGTCCTGATCGGTAGCCTGCCACTACGGAACATCGGTCTTCTGGAAGAGGTGTTGATGCCCAGTTTCGAGACGGACACACCGTGGTCATGGGTGACATGCGAGGATAGTCTTCCATAATTCCACATTACCAAAAATGGCCATCCAACTAGGGAAACACAAAATATATCCATCTATGTCTTAAATCCAAAGACCAAGACGGTTGTGGTAAGTGATCCAATTCTCAAGGAATCTCCCACTATTTATGCAAGTACTTTCAGAAGCAGCATTACTAACGAGATGAAGGGCTGGCAGGAGTGGGATTTCAAATCCAGGGGAAACTTTACCAATGAATGGGAATGGGCACACTGGGTACATCAGACATGAAAGGGATTCAGGCTGAAGCTGTGGGCCATTAGGCTTTTTGAGGCAGTTTGGAAGTCTCAATTCCACTTTTACCGACATCAGGACTTGGTAGCAGAGCTGTTCAGTCACTAGACACCTGATACCAACACTTTTCACCACCATCATGGGGAGGTGGGAATTAGTATATGGGATGTTCATTGTATTGGGGGAATCCCCTTAGAGGGGTACTAGTATGATGAGTTTCTCCTGATGGAGAATGTTTGGGGGGATAGGACCCACACCCCAATATTGTCATGGAACCTGCTGGAGCTGGCTAAAGAGGAACTCAGAATAAAATACATCCTAAAGGAAATACCATTTTCACTGTGGTTTAGTCTCTTCCTGACCCAGGGCATAGCCGCGAAGATTCCAGGATGAGGGAAGGAATGCCTGAACACATCTTAGAGGGGAAAAGCAGGATCATATTGGAAGATATTGGAGACGGGAGAGTATCGATCGTGGGGCTTTGGCATCAATGAAGGTCGAGACCCAAATTTGCGATATGCTGGGTTCCTCACCGCGTTATTAAGCGGGTGGTTGTTACCTATGAGAGACACGAGGATGGGAGTCCGCCCAGGGATGCCAGTGATGGCCGAGATTATGGTGGCAAAGAACAAGGTTAACCTAGGGGTACCAGTGTTGGCTAGGCTATACAGTATTCTATGGCACATTTATAGGGGAAGTACCCCTAGGAGGATATATGGTCCATTCCAGATCCACCATGGTTGGGTCACTGCCCACTATGGTGGGTATGACTTATCGAATTCCATCTGCCCCCTTGTAACGGTATACAGCCATCCATCTTGAAAATCGATGGGATCCTCCCATTGACTCTCAGGGATGATGAAATCATGATCAAGATCTATAGTAACAATCACTTTGACTTCCATCCATTCTGAAACCCAATCACCCAAATGGTAGACGATAGGTGGGGTCCACTGGAGTATAGGGAGTACCTGCAGAGCATCTGGGGTGGCGTGTTGGTGGCCCGAATTGATGGTAAAATCTTCTGTGAACCCTATGTGCCGACCAGGTTTGCTAGGCAGTTCGGGAGCATGCAATAGATTCCCAAGAAAGTATATACAAAGGTTCGGGAAGAGTGGTATCCATGCATTTTCTGCCAGCTGTGGCTTACGTTCACAACGGCAGGCCTATACGAAATCATCACTCTTCCCCCCACTGATGTCAGTGCTAGACATTCAATAGAGTATGTCGAACACAGGAAGAGAACTTACCCCAAGGTGATTCTTTGGAAATGCATTCGAAAGATCAAGGAAACTAGCGTAGAGCCCGAAGAGAAAGAAGGTAGATGAGGTGCCACAGGGGAAGTGAGGTAAAGAAAGGGTCTGGGAGCTAGCGCGGCGCGGACCGGTACTTCATCGGTAGGGGAAGAAAAGACCGATAATGTGCCTCTACCCTTCGGGGAAGGGAGGTTTTATGCATCGCCTCAAGGTCCAACTAGGTAATTCCTAGGAAACCAACTCAGGTACCTCCTGACGTCATCTACCGATGTTATCTTCCCTTCTCTATGGTCTTCTTGGAGAACACTACGAAAATCCATGTCTTCCAAAGAGTTATGGAGGAGGTTGATATGCACCGAGATTGATCTAATGGACATAGGGCACATCCATATATTGGATAGAGTAAACATTCATTGCCAACATGCATACCTGACAGCCATGGACATGTACGCATGCCAGCGGGGGCGGTATGAAGAACCACATCTTTTGGTGCAAGTAATGCTTGGCCAGAAGCAAGACCTAGAGTGGCTGCCATATGAGGATGAAAGTGTAGAGGAGGAAGAAGAAGAAGAATAAGAAGAAGAAGGACTGCAAGAAGATGACCAAGTTGAGGGTCTTGATGGTGAGGGGCCTTCAGAAGCTCCCACTCACCAACGAAGTTCCCGGGAGAGTAGCAAAATCGTTGGCTCCAATGCAGAACAGGCAGAGCAGCATGAGGTATGTTTTAAACCTTATATCGGCCTTCAAATTTTCATAGTTTTGATCTATCAACCAAACCCTGTCCTATTCTGGAACACATGGGAAAGGGTCCTTAGGAAGCCTTTCCCACTGGGGGCGCGTGTACGCCTATGGATATTGGGGAGCAACCTCGGGGGCCGGTCCTGGGTACCGGGCGTAGTGGGGAACTGATCTCAGCGAGATTAGGCAACAATGAGATAGAAGAAGATCCCCCTGCTATCCCCATTGTCTAAAAATATCTGACATTGGTAATCGAGTTGATAAGCACTGAATGATCTCACATGGCGGCCCCCCTCCATGACATAGACATTGGAAACCACTACAATTGGATATTGTAAGACCTTTCTCATTGGTTTTCCCTCTTTTATGGAGAATTTAGCTATTAAAGATAATGATTCCTGATGCAGCGATCACAAGGTTGGAGGAACGACAAACTGTTGAATCTTTGAAATCTGCAGGAGTGGGATAGGCGGCGACCACATCAGACTTTACAGAAGCAACCATTCTAGGAGACCCTAACCCGGTACTTAGTGAGCTGGGGATCACAATGAGGGATGGTGGTGACACTGGGGTGGAACTCCAGCCTGACGAGAGTGAAGTCACTAACAAGGTGGAGGTTCCTAAATAAGATCCTGCTACCGAACTCCTCTCTGCTTTCCCTGACTATCAGCCTACAGATCTTGAGGAGATAGATTATTCTGATTTAGAGGTGTCCAATGAGAGCCGTATGAGTTGCGCAAAGGGTGGAATTGTATAAAGTGCTTTCTCAATCAGCCTAAGAAGGAATGGCTAAAATGGATGGGATCACTCCACAGCTGGCTGCACTTTCTCTGTGCCGGAGGGGTGGATTCTTAACGTCTTCATTCGATAGTCCGTGACAACATGGCCGAGAAGCGATGTGAGAGCGGTCTATGCATTGACATTTCCCAATGTCAGAAAGAGTCAATGATTACCCAAGCATTATTGAAGGTAGAACAGGAGGTCTCACACCTTGAATAACAGGCGAAAGAAAAGGAGGTATTCATTGAAAACTATTCTGAGCTTGTTGGGAAATTGAGGGCCTAGCTGGCAGACGCTCAAGAGAAGCTTGTGGAAGTGGGTCACCAAATGACTGCACTCCAAACTGAATAGGCACAAGCATAGGCTAGGGTTAGTGAAATGTACCCTACGACCACTAATGAATGGAAGGTTCTCATGGGGTGGGAGGCAATCTTGGAGGCTACAAGCAAAAAGGTAGTGGTGCTAGAGCGATTTATCCAAGATGCTAATCCTTAAGGGTCCTATTTTAATCAACCTCATAAACACATTTCTTTTTACTACCTCTTATTCTGAACTGCATGTATGAATACATTTGTTTACTTGTTCGTTTGGCTCAATTCATTTCAACCATGATTGTGAAATAAATAGCAATCCATTCCTAAGATTACATGGGTCATTCCTGATGTGAGAAATAAGGGATGATCACACTATTACTTCATTTGAATACAGGAATGGTAACCAAGATTCAGGCACCTGAGTTTGGAACAACCAACTATGATTTTTGGGAAGAAATGGGAGTGGCCTGATTGGAGGATGAGGACCTCAGAATAATCAATGTGCCGCCCTTCCAATGTGATCTAGATCATAATGTGGGTAACACGAGTGGTAGTAGAATTAACCTGGACATAGGGGAGTGGAAAGTGTGAATCACGATACCCCAGATTCGGAACGCTGTAAGGGTGCTGTGACAATAAAGGATGACTGTTGACCATGTTCGAAACATAGTATCCTTATTATGTTATCCTGGAATGGGAATAACAAATGGGGGACAATAGCTATGGCATCCCACCTTTTTATAACATAAACTTTCATTACATTACACAAAACTGAGGATCTTTAAGGTTTAATGTCTTGGAAACAAGGAACAAAATACCTGAAAACAACATAAAACATAATTCTTAAACACTTGGAAGGATTCTCCTTAAGTTCATCCTAGGTTCATTATTGCATCTCATAACCTGGGGACATACATCAAAAGAAAGGGTGAGCAGAAGGCCCAGTAAGGGAAATAAGGGAAACATTTTACATGTGAACTTGAGATACTTAAATAAGGTCATGAAAAGAACTTTAAGGCATGAGAAAGAAATCATGAGGCATATCGTAATGAAAATAAAATTGTTCATAACTTGAAGATGTGGCAACAAAATTTAATATTGATAGTCATTTCGTTTCACCAAGGTCTATCCCCAATGTGTCATTAAAAATTACCAAGGTTATTCACCAAGGTATCAGTCTATAAGGTCATCTCTAGAGATTAAGTATTTACCCAATGCATTGGAGCGCTATCTGGGCGCACCCTTGACATGTATTTATTATCATGTGAACCACATATATATAATCATAAATCATTTCATAAACAACCCATATAGCATAAAAGAAATGGGTTTCATTTCATAATCATAACGTTTTAAAAACTGCTTTAAAGACATGATCTTTATGTCACTTTAAACCCACGGAAAGGGAAAGCGGGTTTCATGTATGTAAATACCAGAATTTAAAATAGAACATTTTGATATATATGTGAATACCTTTGTAGAAATAAGAGCTTTGAGTATTCACTTAATAATATAAAATAATTTTGAGAAAAGAGAGAGTCATTTTGAGAGGAAAATTCTGCAGCATAACGACTACGTTACAGAGTTTTAGAAAACGTTGAAAAGAGAGGGGACATGAGTCACCCACTCATAAATGATATATAAAAATATTATAGGGACATAATATAAAGAAAATGAATCATGTTAATGAAATTTTAAGGCCATACCATTTGAAATGGAAAACATGGAAGTAAGACAAAAATAAGATTTCTCTTATAAAAATTCGGCAGCCTAAGGGCCTCACTTAAACTTCAATAAAAATGAATTGACGAGATCAAATAGGGTCTCTAATAATATTATCATAAAATATCATTATGATATATATAGAGATCATACCCCAACATAATAAAAAGTAACTTGAAAGACTTGACATGAAAATAGAACTTGAAAAATGAGAAGGGTGAAAGACTCCCTTAAAAATTCAGCAGCCTAACGACACCACTTAAACATTCATAAAACAAAATGATGAGAGTAATAGGGGATCTATCATAATATGAAAATTAAAAGGGAAGTAATAGTAATATAAATGAACATCCTCCAACATAAGAACATGGATCATAAAATGAATAACATAAAAGAGATTACTTGAAAAGATAGAGAGAGGTCGGATCGCTTACCTTAAACGTAACTCTTAAAACTCAATGGTTGGGACCTTGAGAGGATTGAGGGAACCTTGGGAGGACTCATTGGGAGATAATAAGACTATAACTTCGTTGATGATGGTTTTGGAGTCGAATGGATGAGAGGAGGGCTTGGTATTTATAGGGAAAGTGAGGGGACAAGGCATTAATGGCCAAGGGACACCTCATTGGTGGTTTTGGAAAAACCATGGGCTTGCCCATGGTATTTTCCCATGGTATTGGCCACTTGGGACAACTCACACAATACTTCATCCTCTTTAGTCGACCATCCCTTAAAATATATCATTACATCATCATGACACAGTTATGATGTCATTTAACATACCGAAACCCTAAAACTGCATTTTTACTAATCACTAAAAATTCATCTTTCTCAGAAAAATCCTAAAAAATCAACATAACATAATATCAATGCTATGAGTTCAAAAATAAAGTAAATTTTATAAAAATAATTTTCTAAATATTTTTAATTAAATTTTTAAATAAAAAACACTATTCACCCAAAAAAACTAAAACTTGATTAATAATTTATGAAACCGTTATTTAACCATTTTATTGAATCACATTACTTAATCAAGATGTCTAAATTATATTAAAACTTTCTTTAAGTGAGATTACTAATCCATTTGGTCACATTACTAATCCTAAGCGTAAAATCACTATTCATAATTTACTATTCATCAAAAATTAAGTTGATCTTATTAGACTCCAAATTCCTTACTGAACAATTTTGCAGAAGACCATTTTTTGAAAATCATTACACATAATTAATTATTTAAGCTTTACATAGATATTTTATAATATCCTTTTTCCAAAATTCATCAATAAAATACATCCTAAAATTATACGGACATTTGAAATTTCACAAACATCACTAAAGAAAGAAATCTCAATTTATTCATTCCAAAGGATTACACAAAGAAGGTACGGTCTCATTACATAGCCCATTATAACACCAGCATATGACCTAAGTGTAAGGTGTGCTATGGTGAGAGAATATAAGGGAGGGTCAGATAACATTGCCCTAGTAATAATATCTACTAACTTGAACTTCTCCCGCATGCGTTTCCGTTCAAGCTTGACATGCTGGAGTTCGGCATGGGCTTGGTCCAAAGCGAAGCCCAAAGATGCCACCTCTTTCCCAAGATCTGATAAGTGGGCCTCATAAGGTTCGAGTCTACTGGATGAAGCCATAAAATCCTCTTTCTGCATTAACCATTAACATATCTATTAAATGATTAAGAGTAAGTTAATATACTATTTAAAAAGTTTAGGTCGTTACATTCTTCCCCCCTTAAGAAATTTCGCCCCTGAAAGTTTATTCTTGAGGCCTAGTCGAAAAGGTGAGGGTACTTTTGCTTCATTGTTTCCTCTGGCTCCCAAGTCGCTTATTCATATTTATGATTCCTCTATAACACATTCACAAGGTGGGTAGTCTTGTTTCGTAGAACCTTGTCTCTATGGTCTAAGATCTCCACTGGCTACTCCTCACAAGAGAGGTCATGTTCCAGGTGTACCACCTCTGGGTTCAGTACATGCGAAGGGTCGGGTATGTACTTCCTCAAAAGAGATACATGGAAGACATCATGAACTTGAGCTAGGTTCGGTGGAAGTTCTAGATGATAGGCCACTGCTCCTATGCGATCAAGAATTTCATAGGGGAAAATGTACCTAGGGATGAGCTTCCCTATCTTCCCAAACTGCATGAATCTCTTCCATGGAGAAATTCAAAGGAAGACTTTGTCGCCAACACCAAACTCCAAGCCCCTTTGACGGTTGTCAGCATAGCTCTTCTACCGACTCTGAGAAGCCTTTAGGTGTTGTTGGATGGCATGAACCTGTTCTGTCATCTCCTACACAAGATCGGGCCCAAGAAGCTTTCTCTCACCAGTTTCATCCCAACAAGTAGGAGTTCTACATCGCTTTCCATACAGAGCTTCATAGGGTGCCATCTGAATACTCAAATGGAAGTTGTTGTTATAGGAGAACTCAACTAATGGGAGGTGTTGATCCCATCCACCTTTAAATTCCATTGAGCATAATCTCAGAATGTCTTCGAGTGTATGAATAGTCCTTTCAGATTTTCCATCAGTTTGAGGATGATAGGCCGTACTAAAATTCAATTCAGTATTCAGAGCATGTTGAATACTTCTCCAAAATTTTGATGTAATTATTGGATCACGATCAGACATGATGGATAGTGGTACCCCATGAAACCATACCACTTCCTTTACGTATATCTTGGCAAGTTGATCCATAGAGAAATCTTCCCGAATAGAGATAAAATGGGTGGTCTTGGTGAGACGGTCCACAATAACCCATGTCGCATTGTTTCCTTTGGATGTTTTCAAGAGACCAGTTACAACGTCCATAGTGATATTATCCCACTTCCATACTGGTATGGGTAGCGGTAGTAATACCCCCTTAGGAAGTTGTCATTCTGCCTTTACTTGTTGACACACCAGGCACCTTATAGTGTAATCAGCAATCTCCCTCTTCATGTTATCCCACCAATAATGATCACAAAGGTCACTATTCATTTTAGTGCTTCCCAGATGTATAGAAAAAGTAGAGCTATGAGCTTCATCCATCAGTTCTTTCTTTATATCCAGAATAGATGGAACACATAGTCTTGTATGAAATTTCAATACACCTTCTTGATCAATATTGAAATCAGGGAACTTCCCATCTTTTACAGCCTCCAACTTCTCCTGCAGCAAAGGATCTTCTTTTTGAGCCTTCATGATCTTCTCTAGTAATGAAGGTTGTGAAATCATTTGGGATAGGGTTGATGATTTCCCTTTCCTTATAATTCCCATGTCCAGTTTTACTAGATCTTTAATCAAGGGATCTCCTAGGATCCTCATTGTTTCCAGAACAACAGGGTCTTTCCTTCTTAACGCATCCGCGACTTTGTTTGCTCTTCCAGGGTGATAAGGAATTGAACAATCATAGTATTTAATAAGCTCCAACCATATCATTTGTCTCATGTTCAATTATTTCTATGTTAAAATATACTTTAAACTTTGGTGGTCAGTGTATATATCACATTTCTCCCCATAAAGAGAGTTCCTCCATATCTTTAGAGAAAAAGCAACTACCGATAGCTCTAGATCATGCATAGGATAATTCTGCTCATGAATCTTCAACTGTCGAGATGCATAAGCAATTACCTTGTCATTTTTCATGAGGACGCACCCAATCCCTTTCAGAGATGCATCACTAAAAATAACGAATCCTTCTCCGATAGAGGGTAGTGTTAACACATGTGCAGTAACCAATCTCTTCTTCATCTCTTGGAAACATTCCTCGCATTCCTTTTTCCAGATGAACTTAACCCCTTTTTGAGTCAACTTGGTTAGCGGATTAGAAATCCGTGAATTTTTTTTTCACAAACCTCCTATAATATCTCGCTAAACCAAGGAAACTACGAATCTCAGTTACTGTTGTGGGTTGAGGCCACTCCTCCACAACCATTGTCTTTGTAGGGTCAATTGAGATTCCTTCATTGGTTACGATGTGCCCCAAGAAAGCCACTTTTCGTAACCAAAAATCACACTTGTTGAACTTTCCAAATAGACTCTCCTTCCACAGAGTTTTCAAAATAACCCTCAGATGATATTCATGCTCCTCACGACTTTTTTAATATATCAAAATATCATCAATAAAAACTACCAAAAATTTATCACGGTAGTCCATAAAGACTCTATTCATCAAATCCATGAAAATAGAAGGAGCCTTAGTCAAGCCGAAGGGCATAACAGTAAACTCATAATTACCATATCTTGATCGAAAGGCAGTCTTTGGAATATCTTCCTTCTTCACCCTCAGTTGATGATAACCAGATCGATGGTCAATCTTGGAGAGTAATTGAGCCCCACAAAGTTGGTCAAATAAATCATCAATTCTTGGAAGAGAGTATCTGTTCTTCACTGTGATCCCATTCAGTTATCTATAATCAATGCATAGATGCATTGATCCATCATTCTTCTTCACAAAGAGAACTGGTGCTCCCCAAGGAGACACACTCGGTTGGATAAACCCCTTCTCCAACAAGTCTTGGAGTTGTTTCTTTAACTCTTCTAGCTCCATATTTGCCATTATATATGGAGTATTTGATATCGGTTGAGACCCAGGTACGAGTTCAATGGAGAACTCTACCTCTATTTCTGGGGGAGGTCCAGGTAACTCCTCAAGAAATAAATCCATGTGTTCCTGAACAATCGGAACATCTTCTATTTGTATGCTCCCTTTTCCTTCTTCATCATCACTGATTAACTCCATAAAGAAAGCTATAGGAGGTGCTTCTAGATAGGGATCGGTTTGGGATATCTCTCCTTGGAAGATAACTGTAGGTCGTTTATTCAAGACTCCTGAGATTTCCTTACTTCTGCATTTGATCTTAGCATTATACTTTGAGAGCCAGTCCATCCCTAGTATAACGTCGAATTCCAACATGGTAATGACTACTAGATTTTCAATAAGATTTTTCTGACTAAAGTAAACACTAGAGTCTATAAACACTTTTGATGCATGGATAATCCCATTTGGAGTCTTGACTGAAAAATCTACCTCAAGAAGTACAGGGATTGATTCTATATTCTTTTCAAACTTGGAGGAAATAAAGGAATGCGTAGAACCAAAATCAAACAAAGTAGTTGCTAGTTTTGAGAGGACAACAAGAGTACCTACTACCACATCATTAAGAGCTTCAACTTCAGTTGTTGTGATAGAAAAAGCACGACCTTGCTCCCCTGGCCTTTGCTAAGGTTGATGGTGATTCCCCTCCACTACCCTTGGATTTGGACAAAGATTAGCATAGTGCCCAAGCTGTCCACACTTGAAGCAATGGACTTCAGGTAAGGCCAGAACCATCTTTCCTTTGTCGTTAGTGTTGGAGAGATGATACTTCACCTCACTACGAAAATTCCGAGCAATATGTCCTCCTCTTTAACACTTGTAGCACTTTCCACTTCCGATCAAGCAGTTCCCCGGATGCTTCTTCCCACATTTATTTCATGTGGTAAGTTGCATTTTCTTTCCACCTCTTCCCTGATCCAAAGTCTTCCCTAAACTGGGCTCTAATGATCTCTTCTTATCATTTGATTTATGAGACCACTGTGTCTCACCAAACTCCAGCTCGACTTTCATTGCACTCCGCACGATCTCCTCATAGCTATCATAGTCCCGGTTGGCTAAATTCTTCCGCAGATGAGGTCTCAGTCCACTGAAAAATCTATCAACCTTCCCACTTAGATCCATGACAAAGCTATAGGTATATCGTGAAAGTCAAGTGATGTTCATCTCATATCTTCCGACAGATTCGTTCTCCTTCTGCTTCATCTCGAGAAACTCTTTCTCCATTCTTGTTCTCATGGAACGAGGGAAATACTTATTAAAGAATATTCCCCGAAACTCTTCCCACTCCATAGCTTCCATCTCTTCTCTAGGATTCATGTTTTTGACCAGTGACCACCACTGATCAGCTTCTCCCTCTAGGTAGTAAACAGCAAGGGTGAATTTTTCTTGTTCCGAACAAAGGAGTACAGAAAAGATCTTTTCAATGGAGCTTATCCATTGTTCCGCAACCAATGGGTCAGTAGATCCACTGAATGTTGGTGGTCGTTGACGCATGAAGGACTCAACAGAGTGTTGTTCCCTTCGTGGTGAGGTCAGCCTCTCAGCTTTATTCAAGTTATTACTCATAACTTGGGTCAGTTGGTTCATCATTCGCATGAATGTTTCAATTCCGGCTTCCATCGGAGGGCCGTCACCGCATAGTGCATTGCAGTTACCATCTGCACGGTTCCTCCTATTTCCCACTATTTTCTAAAAGGATAAAACCTTAGTGAGAAACTTATTTTATTTATGAATCTTTTAACTAATACTTCTTTCTTAGACAATTACATTTCTCTATAATTCCTTAATAATGATTTATAAAAATCTTGTGATTAACCAAACATATCCCCCTGGAGTGTCATAACCAAGAGTGCAGTAAGGCCCATTATCATGCACCAGTTCCTGTTTGAGTCTAGCTCAAAGCAGTGTTTTTGGGTTTGACCCCTACGTACATCTGTGCTAGATCCACCTCTACGAGATCGTATCCAGACAGGGATGTATTTGTTTGATAAACCACTTACTCAATACTTACCAAAATACCAGGAAGTTTTCCTATATTTAAACTTTTCTATAGGGTTCTTCCTAAATTATTATATCCTAATTTCCACAAATAACAAAACCATCCTTTGATACCAACTATGGCATCCCTCCTTTTTATAACATAAACTTTCATTACATTACACAAAACTGAGGATCTTTAAGGTTTAGTGTCTTGGAAACAAGGAACATAATACATAAAAACAACATAAAACATTATTCTTAAACACTTGAAAGGCTTCTCCTTAAGTTCATCCTAGGTTCATTACTGCATCTCATAACCTGGGGACATACATCAAAAGAAAGGGTGAGCAGAAGGCTCAGTAGGGGAAATAAGGGAAACATTTTACATGTGAACTTGAGATACTTAAATAAGGTCATGAAAAGAACTTTAAGGCATGAGAAAGAAATCATGAGGCATATCGTAATGAAAATAAAATTTTTCATAACTTGAAGATGTGGAAACAAAATTTAATATTGACAATCATTTCGTTTCACCAAGGTCTATCCCCAAGGTGTCATTAAAAATTACCAAGGTTATTCACTAAGGTATCAGTCTATAAGGTCATCTCTAGAGATTAAGTATTTACCCAATGCATTGGAGCGCTATCTGGGCGCACCCTTGACATGTATTTATTATCATGTGAACCACATATATATCATCATAAATCATTTCATAAACAACCCATATAGCATAAAAGAAATGGGTTTCATTTCATAATCATAACGTTTTAAAAACTGCTTTAAAGACATGATCTTTATGTCACTTTAAACCCACGGAAAGGGAAAGCGGGTTTCATGTATGTAAATCCCATAATTTAAAATAGAAAATTTTGATATATATGTGAATACATTTGTAGAAATAATATCTTTGAGTATTCACTTAAAAATATAAAATAATTTTGAGAAAAGAGAGAGGCATTTTGAGAGGAAAATTCTACAGCATAACGACTACGTTACAGGGTTTTAGAAAACGTTGAAAAGAGAGGGGACATGGGTCACCCACTCATAAATGATATATAAAAATATTATAGGGACATAATATAAAGAAAATTAATCATGTTAATGAAATTTTAAGGCCATACCATTTGAAATGAAAAACATGGAAGTAAGACAAAAATAAGATTTCTGTTATAAAAATTCGGCAGCCTAACGACGTCACTTAGACTTCAATAAAAATGAATTGACGAGATCAAATAGGGTCTCTCATAATATTATCATAAACGATCAGTATGATATATATAGAGATCATACCCCAACATAATAAAAAGGAACTTGAAAGACTTGACATGAAAATAGAACTTGAAAAATGAGAAGGGTGAAAGACTCCCTTAAAAATTCAGCAGCCTAACGGCACCACTTAAACATTCATAAAACAAAATGATGAGAGTAAGAGGGGATATCTCATAATATGAACATGAAAAGGGAAGTAATAGGAATATAAATGAACATCCTCCAACATAAGAACATGGATCATAAAATGAATGACATAAAAGAGATTACTTGAAAAGATAGAGAGAGGTCGGATCCCTTACCTTAAACGTAACTCTTAAAACTCAATGGTTGGGACCTTGAGAGGATTGAGGGAACCTTGGGAGGACTCCTTGGGAGATAAGGAGACTAGAACTTCGTTGATGATGGTTTTGGAGTCGAATGGATGAGAGGAGGGCTTGGTATTTATAGGGAAAGTGAGGGGACAAAGCATTAATGGCCAAGGGACACCACATTGGTGGTTTTGGCAAAACCATGGGCTTGCCCATGGTATTGGCCACTTGGGACACCTCACACAATAATTCATCCCCTTTAGTCGGCCATCCCTTAAAATATCTCATGACATCATCATGACACAGTTATGATGACATTTAACATACCAAAACCCTAAAACTGCATTTTTACTATTCACTAAAAATTCGTCTTTCTCAGAAAAATACCAAACATTTACCATAACATAATATTGATGCACTGAGTTCAAAAATAAAATCCATTTTATAAAAATAATTTTCTAAATAATTTTAATTAAATTTTTAAATAAAAAACACTATTCACCCAAAAAAACTAAAACTTGATTAATAATTTATGAAACCGTTATTTAACCATTTTATTGAATCACATTACTTAATCAAGGTGTCTAAATTATATTAAATCTTTCTTTAAGTGAGATTACTAATCCATTTGGTCACATTACTAATACTAAGCATAAAATCACTATTCATAATTTACTATTCATCAAAAATTAAGTTGATCTTATTAGACTCCAAATTCCTTAATGAACACTTTTGCAGAAGAACATTTTTTGAAAATCATTACACATCATTAATTATTTAAGTTTTACATAAATATTTTAAATTATCCTTTTTCCAAAATTCATCAATAAAATACATCCTAACATTATCCAGACATTTGAAATTTCACAAACATCACTAAAGGAAGAAATCTCAATTTATTCATCCCAATGGATTACACAAAGAAGCTACGGTCTCGTCACATAGCCCCTTATAACACCAGCATATGACCTAAGAGTAAGGTGTGTTATGGTGAGAGGATTTGAGGGAGGCTCAGATAACATTTACCTAGTAGTAATCTCTACTAACTTAAACTTCTCCCGCAGGTGTTTCCTTTCAAGCTTGACACGCTGGAGTTCGGATTGGGCTTGGTCAAAAGCGAAGCCCAAAGATGCCACCTCCTTCCCAAGCTCTGATAAGTGGGCCTCATAAGGTTCGAGTCTACGGGATGAAGCCATCGAATCCTCTTTCTTCATTAACCATTAACATCTCTATTAAATCATTAAGAGTAAGTTAATATACTATTTCAAAAGTTTGGGTCATTACAATAGATGACCATGTTTGAAACATGGAGCCTGACTCAAAATGTCATCCATTAGACTTCCAGAACATTAGCCTAGAAAAGTAGGTGAGCCATAGGCCGAGCATCCAAACTGTTAGGGGGTTCTTTTAGATGTGAAAGGGGACGAGGGTCCAAATTAAGGGCACACAAAGCGTGGATTTGGAGTGATAGGTTGTTAGAATGGATTCCAATCCTTTTGAAATCACACCACCATTACGAAGGAACATTAGGTGGGTGTATCTGTTTGATCATGGATGAAGCATACATCTGAGCAGGACCTCTTTGGAAAGGGATCTGGTGCATCCCATGACTAACATGGGGCATCCTGAACTTGTTTAGTGTAGAACCACTATTTAGTGTCATGTATCAAGGACATAAGGACTCATGAAGTTTAACATCATGCAGTATGATGAATTTTGAAAGGGAAGATCCCAGGAAGGGAATACGTGGTGCGGTAGCTATAAAATCGACGTGAATGAGGACATAAAGAGTCTTCACCACACCACATATCCCCAGAGGATGTTCTTCAGGTCAATGGACCAAAAGTGAAAGTTAGGATGGGCCCAATCCAAGAAGCTAGGACATTCCTACGTACCCCATTAGGATGGGAATCAAGACATACATAGTTTTGAGGAACATTTTAACATCATGTGCGATGATGGAAGTCATGTGTGGCATGGTTGTGCCAGTACACCTCCTACCAGAACTACTAAGACCACATGAGTCATGTTCGATGTGGGATACAAGGAGTCGTGATAGGAATTTCCTAGAACAACAAGGCACATGTTAGGGGTGATGGGACACTAGGTGAATGAAGTCCCAATGAGGCTGATCCTCCTATATAACACACCAAGATGCGCGGAAGAGTAAATCCCAATATGTTCAAATTACACTTGAACATAAGAAAGTGGAAATATGTGAATCAATATTATCGAGATCTGGACCACAATTATGGTGGCGGGATGATAAGGGATAGCTGTTGACCATGTTCGAAAAACAGTATCTATATCACGTTATCCCAGAATGGGGATAGACAAATGAGGGTTGACTGCTGACCATGTTCAGAACATGGGACTTGTCACAAATTTCTTCTGAGGTCTTCAGGGATGTTGGACTGGGATGGTCGGTAAGCAATTGTGGCATGATAGAATTCCACAAAGGGTGTCCCTTCAGACATGGAAGAGGATGAGGATCCAAATGATGGGCTCACGAATCTTGTACATGGAACAAGGGGAAGGTCCCCATGAAAACTCCAAACTTCGGGCTCATTGTCAAAATGCATCTAAATACGACTATAAGACGTATGAAATAGAGGGATTTTAGTCCCTCCCCCCCAAGGACTGGGGCCTTGAGGTTGCATGCTTCTAGTTTAATTTTCCTAGGATGAGACATTAAGGGGAGATTGATTTAATGGATTGTGCGCAGGGTGGTGAAGTGGCCAAACATGACTCGATGTTCCCATAGGGAGATCATAGTTTAGGGTCAGAGATCTCAAACCAGGTGGGTAGAAGACGTGAGAGGAACATGGTGTGTCCTTTTCAAAACCCGATATGAATGAGGGAAAAATCCCATAAGGTACTTTCCACCCCACACCTTCTCGAAAGAGTTTGGGCTGAGAGGCCGAAAGAGGGGGGACAAGATTTTGGATTCTTGGGGATGGACCCAAAGAAAATGTGTCTGGGAATTCCTACATATCCCACGAGGATGAGAATCAAGACATATGTAGTTCTAGAAGAGACATGGTAGGATACCAGTGTCAGAGATAATGACGTTGCACGGGTCTATCCCTTGCACATAAAGAAGCGGTATTTGATTGATCTTGTTTGTCCTTTAGGAAGAGTGTGTGTTTTTTTTAAAGCAATGGAACTAGGATAGAAAATCCTGGTACGCCATAGGAATCAAGCCGTATGCTGGCATTGAAAAATTATATGGCGTGTGACCGATACCAAACATGATACCCTCTCGAGTGAGGATATCACAGTGTAGTGTCGTTTTTTTGTCGTGCGGTCAGGACGATAATGCCATAGTTTAGGGTCATGTGATGGGAAGAACCATGAATTTTTAACGTCATTCTGGATATTAGTTTAGATTAATGTGGGACAAATAATCATATTTTAAAGTCAAATGGCTCAGACGTATACAAGAGATATGTGGTTCCAGAGGGGATGTGCACGGCGTGATAAAACATTACCTACGTGAATGAGGACAAGGTCCACACTATACCGTGCACGATTACAAGGAGGAAACCTTGGGCTGAGGGTCCAGGAAAGATTAGAGGATAAGGGGCAGAAGAAACTATCTCCCAATTGAGTTGGACTCAAAGACGAGATGTCTAGGTGTTCCTACATATCTCATGAGGATGGGAATCAAGCCACATGTTGTTCTTGAGAGCACCTTTTAATGTTTTTCGGGATAACATACAGTTTAATGTCATGTGGGATAGAAGGTAGGTGGGATAAATACTTGAAAGGGGCATACATTGTGCGACTAATGCAAACTCGATGTGAATGAGGACATAATCCCATACCATGACACATAGTCCCGAAAGAGTTAAATCCCCGAAAGAAGAACAGAAGAGATAAATTAGTGGAAATTGAGCAGGACCCAAAGACAAGATGTCTAGGCATTCTTATGCATCCCATGGGAATGGGAATCAAGATGTATGTTGTTCGAAACAAAATATTAGTTTATGGACTTGGATCTTAGACCATAGAGGAGCAGAATCCTTCTAAGTTAGTGCGGACCTCAAACCAATCCATAATCCCACGTGAGTCAAACTTGATGTGTGAAATAAGGGAAGAAGAGGTTTTTTGAAATACCTAGAATGTACGCCAAAGGTAAGTTGGTGTGGGCCCCAAATGATTCCTTTACCGTGGCTTTTGTCCTCCTAACAAAAAAAGTCAAACTGATGGCTAGTGCCAGGAGTGTCAAAATTCCATTTGAATATTATGGGGTGGAAAATAATGTGAATCATGTAACCAACATTCAAGGCTTTATGGGGCTAGGATGATGATGGAGTATAACTATTGACCATCTTTCAAACACAACATCCATATCGTGTGGCATGAAATGGGAACAAAAAATGAGCATCAACCGCTGCCATATTCACAATGTGGAACTTGTATCAATTTTTTGTCTGAAACCCTCAAGCACATTGGCCCATAAAGGTAGGAGAGACCTTAGTCCTAGTATCCATGCCATTTGGGGGTCCCTTCAAATGTGGAAGATTATGGAATCCTAAATGAAGAGGAACACATAGCCAAAAAAATGGGTGAAACCATGTCCAGGTAGAATCTGACACTCCAGGTTCTAGACCCGATTACTCATGGGACAATTGGTGAATCACCGAAGAGGGAAAAAGGACCTGAATTAAGGGAAGAGGACTTAAAGATATGAAAGCGGGGAATGGGAGCGAAGGCCAATAAGGAGAGAGAGATATGCGGCGTGATTGTTATAAACCCAACGTGAATATGGACACACACCCATACCGCACTGTATACCCCTTTTCTGGGAGAACACGGGCCAAGGGGCCAAAAATGATAGGGATGTTTCTAAGAGATGAGGCTGCACCCAAAGTCTAGATGCTCGGGCAGTCCTACATATCCCATTAGGATGGGAATCAAGCCACACATAGTTCTAGAGGAAAGGGTGATGCTAATAAGGGAAATATACCCCAACGTGGGGCGTGTATGGCACTATGAGTATCCCGACGTGAATGAGGACACAATCCCGCACCAAACCATTCAAACCAAGGTTAGAACTTGGAACAGGGGCCCGAAAAGGATTAGGGGCGTTGGGGTGGGCCATGGACAGAATTCCATGGCCAGCTTTCATTTTAACATCTTGCAGCGAGGATAAAAATAGTGGCAAGGTATCTCATCCCGGGATGTGTATGACATAGAAAGTAACACGACATGAATGAGGAAATAATCCCACACCACACTGTACAACCCTAAGTGAGAACTTGGGCCAGGGGCCCGAGAAGGCTAAGGGGCCTAAGGCTGGGCCTTGGACAGAATTCCATGACCAGATTTCAGTTTAATGTCTTGTAGTGTGGACAGAGGTGATCTTAGTTTAGGGTCCAAGAGCTCTAACCGTATATGCTTAGTTTAATGTCATATGCATGGGACAGAAAGGAAGAATCATTGTGCCTATAGAAGACCACAAAGTGGCAATGATGATAGAGGAAAACTATCGTCCAGGTTCACACAATAGTATCCACACATGTGTGACCAGAAGAGGGAGAATAATTGAGCGTCAACTACTGACCGTATTCACATCATAGGACTGGTATCATCTTGTTGCTCACAATCCTTGAGGGAGTTCGCTTGTAACGGTAGGAGAGACCTTGGGCTGAGAATCCATACCATTCGATCGACCTTCTAGATATATAGGGTGACAAAAACCCAAATGATGGGTCATGCCGAGTATGGGAGGTCCTGCGCTCGCAGAATAGATGATAAATGAAGGAAGGGATATCTCGAGGGGAGATGTGTGGCATGGAAAAATAGCCTGATGTGAATAAGGACATGAGTCTTTAACGTACCACATAATCCTAAATGAGAACTTGGGCCATGGGCCCAAAGGGGTCGAAGGACCTCAGGCTGGGCCTCCCGGCCAAATGTAGGCATATAACCTCTTGTATAGTTACCACCTCATCACAGCTTCTAAGCTCATGTGAGTAGTGCTCAGTGTGGGAAACAAGGAGTTGGATTCGGCTTTCCCTATCATATAATGGTCCGATAGCTAGAATTTCCCAAAGGGAATCACAACTTGAAGATATAGTGGGCCGAATGAACCACCACACTCAATGTTTGGAATATATGGGGGTGGTGAAAATGAAAAAGGATAGACACTAAACATGTTTGAAACACAAAATTCTTATATTGTGACATGAAATGGGAACAAAAATGAGCATCGACTACTAACCGTATTTGCCACACGGGACTTGTATCAATTTGTTGCTCAACATCCTCAAGGGAGTTGGCCCGAAGTGGTAGGAGAGACCTTTTGCTGAGAATCTAAGCCAGTCGGGGGTCCTTTTGGATGTGAAAGATGATGGAGTCCCTATGAAAGGAGTGGGTGAAGTGTATCTATTCCCATGCATTTTAATGTCAAGCAGGGCGGTGAAAGTGTTAGACATCTCTGGGGATAGGTACGTATGGCGGGATTGAGATGAGCTCGATGTGAACTGGGGAAAACCCTATACAATACCATGTGCCCCGAATCGAGGGGGGATTATAAATTTGGGGTTGGGCCAACATATGAAATGTCTGGGCGTTCCTACGTATCCCATGAGGATGGAAATCAAGACCTACGTAGTTCTTAAAGGCCATGCAGTTTAACATTGTGTGGTGAGGATGTAGGAGAATAGAAGAACGAGGAGGGAGCACAGGGTACGATCATCATAATCCTGACATTAGCGGGGCCAAAGAAGCCTTCACTACATCGTGTAAGGATCATCTAAGAGGTCTACCCCTAGGGGGGAATAGTCAAAGAAAAGTGTTCAAGGGATGGACTCAAGATGAAATGTTTGAGAATTCCTACCTATCACATGCGGATGGGAATCAAGCCGTATATAGTTATAAGGGTGCATTTTAACGTCTTTCAAGAATACATGCAATTTAAGGACATGTTGGACATTTTAAAGTTTAGAGTCATGTAGGATTGGGAAATTTAGGGTTGTGTGGGACCAAACATTTTAGGGTTATGCCGGACCCGCTGGCACAGGAAAAGTATTTCTTGAGGAACTTGGCATTGGTGGGAGGATTTATACGCTCATCATCCATGGATACCAGTGAGTACACACCATTGGGGTAAACCATGTGAAAAATGAAAGGCCCTTCCCATTTTGGGCTCCAAATTGGGTGGTTTCCTACAAGGTATCATTGGCATCCTAAGGGCCAATACCAAATCACCTTGCAGGAAAGAGAAGAGACCAATCTTCTTGTTGAAGGCTCTAGTTATCTTATTTTTCTGCCATCCCAGATAGTGTAGGGCACAAAGCCTATTCTCATCAAGTGCTTCCAATTCAGCCAGACGGATTTCAGATACCTTATCTGGTGACTGTTGGTCATAGACCACTATGAGTAACAAAGGAAACTAAATCTCAATGAGAAGGACAGCCTCAGTTCAGTACACTAGGGAATATTGGGTCACTTGGGTGGAATTATGAGTCGTTGTCCTATAAGACCGGAGGGAGTTCGGGAGCTTGTTCGGCCAAATATTCTTATTTTGACCAACCATTTTCTATAAAATGTTATAGATGGATTTGTTAAACACATCAATCAATCCATTTTCTTGTTCATGATAGAGGGAGGTATGATTAGATCGTATTTTGTACTTACCATACAACTTCTTCATCTCTGCTACTCGGAAGTTCATGCCATTATTGGTGAGGACGATGTGAGGAACTCCAAATTCGTAGATGATGTTGGAACTCACCAAGTCAACGATGGAACGAACCTTGACCATCTTGAGTGGAGCTACCTCTACCCACTTGGAGAAGAAATCTGTAGCCATCATGATGAATCTGCACTGGCGAGCTATCACCGGTGGATATGGGCCCATGACATTGAGTCCCCATACCAGAAATGGCCAAGAGTACTTGGTGGAGTGAAGAGGCTCTGTCGATCGATGCATAAAGTTAGCATGAATTTGGAACACATGGCATCTCTGGGTGAACTCGATGAAATCATGGATCATGGAGGGACAAAAGTACCCCAGTCTCTCGATTTGGTGAGATAGCTTTGGACCTGTCTGGTGGGCATCGTAGGAACTAGCATGAACCTCCTGCATGACCAGAGAAATGTTGACTCCCTGAATTTAAAGAAGGAGAATACCATCAAACCTGTGCTTGTAGAGGATCTGATCATGATTGGGATCGTCCTGGAGGGTAAACTGTAACACACGACATTGGATTTGCTCGCGCTCAGCCCGATCAGTCAGCAAGTAACTATTTTGGAGATATTTGACAAAGGGGTATCTCCAGTCGTGATTCACTTCAACCACTGCATCTGGGGGTCCTGAAGTGGAGGCTACGATAGTAAGATGGCTCACCTGCAGGATTTCATCATCATCTGGGGAGATAAGAGCAATGAATCTCTGATGTGCCATGTGGATAATCAGATCACCCTACTTGGGTTCTGCAAGTGATGCAGCCAGGCCATCTAGGGCATCAGCTCAATTGTTCTGAGATTGAGGGACATTAGTAACTTCTGGCCGAGATGGGAACTGGTCCCTTAGTTGGAGAGTGCACTCCAAAAATAGTACAAGCTCTAGCTTTCTGACGACGTAGTCACCATTGATCTTCTTGATGACTAGTTTACAATCCCCTTTCACATGAAAATGGGGCACATCAATCTTGAGGTCCAGATCAAGGCCAATGATGAGATCCTGATAATCTGCCTCATTATTGGTACAACCTTCTAACAACAGGAATGTGTACGGAAGAATGGCTTATGCCAAGGTAATAAAGGTGATACACAAGCCTACCCTATTGATCCTTGGATCATTGATCCTCCTACCGGTGGGGCTTTGGGAAGCACCATCGAAGTGCATCTTCCAGCAGAGCATGGTTTGGTCCACCGAGAGGATCACCTCATCAGGTAAATCGAGATCCAAGAACTAGTCAGTTGGGGCCGGATGGGTAGCAAGGAAGTTTTCCAATGCTTTCCCCTTAATAGATTTACGAGGGAAAAACCTAATATTGAACTACTGTAGAATCATTGCCCACTGAGCGAGATGGCCTGTCAACATGGGGCAGTTCAGAATGTACTTTAGTGGGTCTACCTGAGATACTAGCTGCACCTCATGGTGGTGCAAGTAATGTCGCAATTTCTGTACTGCGAATACCCACACAAGACAACTCTTTTCAATGTGGGAGTATCTGGTATCCGTATTGAGGAGCATATAACTGAGGTAGTAATGGTTGTTCTCCATCTCCTCATTGTTCTTTAGGGTGAGAAGGGCACCGAGAGATCGTTCCAGGGTGGTCACATAAATGACTAATAGATTTCTGAAGACGGGTGGAATCAAGACCAGAGGTTGGAGCAGATAATGCTTGCTCTCCTCAAAAGAAATCTGACACCCTTTGTCCCATTCGTAAGCGGTGCATTTTTTCATGAGCTAAGAAAAGATCTTACACTTTCCTATCAGGTTCACGATGAATCGGCGTATGTAGGCTAAGTGGACATGGAAACCTCGAATCTCCCAAATTTTTCTCGGAGGAGACATCTGGCTAATGGACTTTATCTTCTCTAGGTCGATCTCAATGCCCTTGTATCTGGCAATGAAGTCGATAAACTTTCAAGAGGTGACCCCAAAGGCACACTTCAACGGGTTCATCCTCAAGTGATAGTAATGGAGGAAGACGAACACTTTCTCGAGGTCTTTGAGATGGCCGTGATGTTGGCAAGATTTGGCCACAAGATTGTCCACATAGAATTCAACCAACGTTCCAAGGATTGGCTTAAATATGTGATGTATAGCTTGCTGGTAGGTGGCACCTGCATTCTTTAAACCGAAGGGAATGACTTGGTAACAGAAAGTACCTTGTGATGCCATGAAGGACATGGAATCCTCATCCTCAGGGGCCATTCGGATCTGGTTGTACCCAAATTATCCATCCATGAAGGAGAGGGCTTGGAATCCAGTTGTAGCATCAATGAACAACTCCTTCATAGGAAGGGGAAAATCATCCTTCAGACAGTGGAAGTTGAGATCCCGGAAGTCGATGTAGACTCTAATCTATCTGTTATTCTTCATGACTGGCATAATATTGTCCATCCATTTAGGGTAAAATACCTCCTTAACAAAAGTGGCTCTGATGAGCTTATCAACTTCTGCCTATACCATGGCACCGTGAGAAGGGGGCATCTTTCTAGGAGGCTACTTGAACCCATGATGATTTGCTGGGAGACCAAGGTTGTAGACGACCGCCTGAGGATCTAGTCCTGGCATCTCATCATAACTCCAGGTGAATAGATCACAGTTTTGTTTCAGGAATTCTATGTACTGCTGTTGCTCCTCGAGGGTCATAGCAGCACTGATCAATATGGGTCTCAGGTCTGCCTCGCTACTGAGGTTCACCTGTACCTACTCATTGACTGTGGAAGAGACGCCCTCTTCAATGGAAAGGGGAGAATCCTATAAACCTTATTCTTCACTTTTGGAGGTAGAATCTCTGGTGGGAGGAGTCACTTCTCTTTCGGCAGATCCCGACGGGAGGCTGGTAGCCACCCGAGTGGTAATGGACACCACATTAGAGGACCCCTGTGCTACCGCAACCGTAGTGATGAAGGCTGTTGATCCGATCCCATTATGCCTTCAGCGCAAGTGGCTACGCTTGATGATATCAAAGAAATAATGGCGCATTTTCTTGAGCTAGTTAATACCATCCCGGCAGAACAAGAAAGTATAATGTATTTCCATTTCCATGGGGTGGACATCTCGATACCTTATGGGGTTAGGAGGCTCCGGGATCACCTGGGCCTAATTTGTATAGGAGTAAGAGGTGATTTTACGCCATCGCTTAGACTTGGTAATGGGTTCCCCCCTCTTCCCAGACACAACGAAGAATTGTCCCATTTCTAGGGTTGTAGCCTCCAATCGGTGGATTGGAAAGACGTAGGCATCATCTATATCTATCCACTGGTCGTTCTCAGCCATGGCATGCTCGACCACATTGGTTTGAATATGATTTTCCTTTCTCTTCTAGTAGTTGGCATCCAGATAGCAGACCTCACAAGAAGCAATGGGAGATGTGTCACCATGTAGCAGGCCCACTCGACCATTAAGGGAGTACGTGAGGCACTGGTGATATGATGAGGGAACCGCCACATGTAGGTGAATCCATGGCCTTCCCATCAACACATTGTATTCGATGTCCTGGGAGACTACCATAATTTTGGTATTGGAAAATAGGCCATCAAATTGGGTTTTCAAATAGATCTTACCGATTAGCGTGTGTTCCGTCCTGTCATAACCTTGGATTCTTCGGTCAGAGGGACTCAGACCATCTTCTGAAAATCCCATATTTCACAGTGTTCAGGTTAATATTAGGTTAATTCTTGATCCTATGTCGACAAGACAGTGAAAAACCTCCAAACCATTGAACTTCTCGGTGATGTATAGTGTGCGAATGTTCCCTTGTATAGGGTATCCTTCGTCTTCTATAGAGAATGAGATAATGGCCTGGAATTCATCATTCTTGACCGCTTCAGCATGAAAAGATTTTGCAGCTGCTACTTGTGTCTCAAACTGGAGGGGGATTCTTAAAGCCTCAGCAAGGGCCACATGCATATTTGAAAACAAGATAAGGGCCTCAAGGATAGAGAGCTTTGCTAGTATTCTAAAAAGATGCCTAAGAACATATTACTTTCACATCAGGCATGAACTTTTTCTTGCAGAAGGTCGCTCTATGACATGAGGTATGGTGGGCCCTACCAACTCGATCAGCGGCTGACTGGTACTGGGAACATCCCACTGCCCACTGGTCGAGGCCTGCAGAGGGGCTACCGGATGAGGGCTAGACAACTAAGACTGACATGTAGCAGGGCATGGCATGGTCGAGGTGGTTCTGCCTGATCTAGCAACACGAACGACGGAAAAGGCAGGCCTGATGCCACTAGGTGAGATGGTTGTGCATGTTGATCTCAACACTGAGCTTGTTACCTAGTTTTGGTAGCATGTACAGATTGTCTAGAAGTTCTGACTGAGGTACTCCAACAACCCATTAATCCATGGCTCCATCGACACTGGCGATGACTGGGGATGTTGGGAGGATTCTCCTGGTGCTCCTCATCGTCAGGAATCATGTAGGGATTTGCCAGCTCTACGGTTTTAACTGAGGCTTACCCTTGACCGTCACTTGAAGATTTTTCCACCAATTCAAGGATTCTAGGAGGGAACGCCATCTCCATAGGCATGAAGTCTCTAAGAGCACTAGATTATGATGGCATCAGTGAGGGAATTTTCATTCCCTTACATCGTCGGTGTTTTCTCTTTTAGGAAGAGGCCAGCTAAGACGATGATACAGAAGTTGGGGTTGTAGCTTATGAAGGCTATGGACAATTCAGGCTTGCCTGGATGACACCATGGGCACAAGCGACTACTTTACGAGCCATCCAGTCATCATACTTCTGGGATCCGTGATTGGAAACCTGATTCCACTCACCCTCACTATTGTTGCTGCTGTGTGGCCTCAGAAAGACTCATGATACCTACACTAGGGCTGGGCCCAACCTGACTATGTTTTTGTCAACCTAGACTTGGAGCCAATATTTGAACACATAGCACTTCTTGAGAGTGTTCCCTAGGATCCGGTGATAGGGGTAGTAATTAGGGTGATCAGTAAGGTTTGCCTCTTCCGGTCTTCTATACTCAGGAAAATGCACAATCCCCTGTTCCGAGACACTAATGAAGTAACTGGTGACCTATGTCTCATTGAATGAGTAGTTATGGTTTCTCCTGTCCAGAAAGGGGGCCCTTGGAGCCTGACCATGACGGTGGGCTATAGGATCCTATCGAGGAGGTGGAACTCGAGTATCTTGCTTGGGTGGTGGCGGCGTATTGCGCAGGGGAACCTGTGGATTTTGAGGCATCCATTGTTGGGCTGGATGTTGCACCTGTAGTGACGGGCCTCTGTGATGTTGTGGAGGCAGCTCCACTGGCAACAAATCTAATCACCTGGGGTCCACTATTTGGGCCACTGTGGTGGGCTTGACCCTGGCGGCCCTTCTCACGGGGATTATAGGAGGCAATATACGTGCTTTCTTGGCCTATTTTAAGGCTTCCTATAGGCGCTGTGCCTTATCAGAGAAGTCTAAAAATCCACCAGGATATTTCTAGGTGATCAGATAGGGAACCAGTTCCGTCTTAAAATTTCCCACACACATTGTCAGTAACTGCTCTAGAGTTAGTGGCATGTCAAGGGAATACATGAGTCCTTTCCACCAGGCGACAAAGTCGACGACATGCTCATCAGGCCTCTGCTTGCACTTGAAGTGGTCCGCGATACTCGTTTTCTGCGTGGTAGAGCTTAAATGCTAGAGGAATTGCCTACAGAGGTCCTCCCTGCCAGTCACTGATCTGATGGGGAGCTGGCTGTACCAGACAAATGTAGGGCCTTCCAATGTCTGCACAAAACACTAGAGTTTGGTGGCTTACTGCTATATTAGAGTTCCCAAAATGGGGCCACACCTTGAGGTAAAGTGGGTAAGGTTCTATGGTGAGTCCCCAGTCCCATTAAACGGGGAGAAGGTGGGATTTCTGAAACCCGGGGGTGCTGGCATATCATCCACCCATTCTTGATATGGATTTCCATTAGGTGGGAGTGCCACCTATCATGTTTCCAACACCTCAATGCGGGCAATGAGTGCCACCATCGGATCATATGGATGGGGGTCCCTGTCTTGACAGGGATCCCTAAAAACGAGTGCATTGGCAGGATCTTCAACATGGCAAGCAATCCCAGCGGCTCATGGAGAGGCTAGTTGCACGAGCCTCGGGATAGTTGGGGGAACCCGAGTTGGTTCCCTTGGATTGTCGCACCGTTCCGAAGGGTTTGGAGAGACATACCATGACCTCTTTCCATAAGTTCCGGCTTCAACCCTGTCCACAAGGGCAGGATGGTCAGGGTCACCTGGAGGTAGCTCGCCGAGGGGAAGTTATTCCTGCCCCGGCTGCCCTGGCCTAGGATTACGATAGTCTGGTCATTGATCTATAGTGCATTCAGGGAGGAGGATTTCGACCACCTTCTTCTGTTCAGTAATATGCTGACACAACACGTCTTTTTCATCGTCTTCCTCCATCATCTGCACTGAGCCGGATGGGTCGGAGGGTTTGGCGGCTACGAGATTCTCTTTACCCTTACTGTGATTTCGCCTAAGGACTAATGCCTCAGTGAGTGCAGGGAGACCTAGCAGGCTCCTCTGTTGACGAGTAACCCTCCCCAAGGGTTCCAGTAGCTGTGGCACGCCTTCATGGGGGTCCCCATCTAGGAGCTCTAGCTCATTTTCCTCTTCCGATATGGTGGCCATGTTGACCACGAATCTACTTGGGGGTATGTCCTCAATATCACCTAGCGAGTTGGGTTGTCGTTGGATAGGACTGAAAAGGAGGGAAGCATATTTCCCCCAGCCACAGATCTACATGTGGGGGGAATCCTCCTTGATAATCATCTGAAGTACCTTGAAACTCTGAATTCAATGCTGTTGGAGGGCCCTATGGCGACCTGGTGACTGAGGGCACTGAGCCACAGGGAGTGCATCCAAATCAACTAGACATCATAGCTCGCCAATGTCTTCAAAATGTGCTTGGGTCCAGGGATAAACCGCTCGCTCAGGATGAAGGCGAATGTGCATCGCCTAGAGGGTTTGACAGAAACACTCAACTTCCTCTAGGGTGAGGGATTCCGGTGTGCAGAAATTCGGCGCTACCATGGGCCAAAACATCATAGGGAAGTGGTCTACTGCGAGGATATTCTATAATCTCATTGGCTCAAATTTTGGGTCTAGCCCTTCATTACCCCAATCATCAACCAGAGGGGGCTGAGGAACCATTAGCGGTACCGAAGCAGACTGCTGGGATAGTAGGATGGTCAGTGGAGAGTAGGACTAGCGATCCAACAAACTGCCACATCTCGGGCTGTCCTCCAAAGAGTGTGTCAACTTAGCCACCACATCGTGGTAGGATGATATGACCACCATAATTCCTGGTTCAGGGTCTAGGGCTACTGGATATGGGCTGCGCTGCTTATCACCCACCATTGGTCCCTAAAATAGCTCTATGTGATCTCTTGTCAAGGCAGAGAGTGCTTCTGGTGATGATGGTGGTGATTGCATGACTGTAACCTGCAGGGTTGATAATTTTTCTTCCTCCTGTATATACCTATGGGGGGAGGTGAGAATCTAATGGACCTCGTATTCTAGGAGTATGAGCCTGAGGTCCTTATTTGTGCCCTGACCCTTGACACAGAGGACCTGGGTGAAGGTTCCATTGTTTACTCACATTTTGCTTCGGAGTCTGAGAAGTGGACTGGTTTGATCTCTGTCTAGAACTTCCCAGAATTCTTCTTATAGTGGAGATGACCGACCTTCCTACCCCAAGATGTCTCTTAGGGATAGGGAAGATTTATAACACGAGGAGGTCCTTCGACCGTACTAGTGCTGGGACGAAGAGGGTTTCCGCCTGAGTAAGCTGGGGTGTGAGGTGAACTAGGACTAATATCAAAGTGGACATGGGTAGGACCTTCATGGGTAGCGCTGGAGCAGGTAAGACCACCGCTGGGACTATTAAGAGCTTAGGGGGAATTTCCATGCTTATTTCCCCTTGTGACATCAGTATGAGGAGGGTCCTCGTAATGGTCGAGATAAATACGGGTAGGACCTCAGTGCTTGGTGCTAGTGAAGTGAAGCCGGCCCTCACTCCTATGATTTCTAGGGTGAGGAGGGACTTCACCAGCTGCTATGAGGACACGAGGAGGGTCCCCACTTTGGAGAGCAACCAGATGTGCAATTTCCCCATACCAAAGGTATATGGAGAGAGGAATGACTCCATATCTAATGTAGTGGGAACATGGGATAATTTCTTACTGAGCATCTCCGCTGTGGGGAGAACATTAATTTAGATTAATGGTGGCATGGGGTAGACCTCCATGTCGATCTTGGAAGTGGGGAAGGCTCGCGTTCTCTATGGTATAGGTACGAGGAGGACCTTCGTACTTGGTGGAATCACTGCGGGTTAGTTTGCGGTGGCCATTCCATGTGCTGGAGACCAAGAGAGTTGACGCAGCCTGCCCATGGGGAGGTTGGGGCCTCGATCCAGGCCAGGCATATGAATGTACCTTCTCATCATACACAGTTTGTTGGTGATATGCGTCAGCGGTGGATCGGGCCACTGTAACTGCTGATGTTGACGCCCCTTGGCGGACATCCTCTTCGGCTTGAACCCAACGCTGGCGTTGGGTTAGACGGACTGACGCCGGTGGTGCAGGTACATGGATCACCTACCCCTCGTCTAGTAAGACTGGGTGGTGGCACTGACGTGGCTCGGTAGGAGCCCTTGCTGGGATCCCCTGGAATGGGATCATGGTTGGGCTGACCCGAATATCCCCTAACTCATCGGCGAAGGGCAGGGAGTCGTTGAGATGTTCTGGGGAGAGGCTCTCGAAATGGTTATATGTTGGAGTGGGGAGCAGTGGATCCTTGTTCAGCCCTCATGGGTGGTGTGGATGATGAGGCGTAGATGCCTCTAAATCTAGGCAGGCCATATCCTGAGTCGGGATAATACCCTCCTCCTCGTACCGACATACGAGGTCATTTATCACCCTTCGTTGGATGAACTCTGAGAGAGAGCTGAGGCGGGGGCGCCCAGCGGTTGTGGACATTGAGACCATCATAAAAGAGGAGGAACCACACCGGACTGTTGTGTTGGTACTTCTCCTTCCACTTCGTCAGTGGGCAGGCGGTGATCGAGTTCCGGGTGATGCATCTTGGTTCTTGAAAGCAGAGAGATTAACTCATCAGTGCTGAAAGAAAAAGGGAATCAATGACCAGTTCCCCAACACCATTCCGTCTTCCATGGAAGGTAATATGTATCCACACTGAAGACGTCACAGACTAGGACATCCAACATTTTGACTGCTGCAAATTTCTGGTGAGTTTCACGCCAGGCTCACTATTTTCTTGGCTGGACCCGATGCCAGATAGGTTGATCTAGTGACACGCTTGTCCAATTATGTCTCGAACACTACTAATATCTATATTGAAGAGAATATCTTCCCGTCAGGTTCACCATTTCTATTTTCGACGCTTTCTCCGGGCACGTATGTCCATTTTGTTGGAGGATGGAGGTGCTGTTTGTTTCCCCACATTCCCGCTTCCTAAGATGGGTGGCATCCGTTCATTGTTCTAGGACGTTTTCTCCTTGATTCAAATGGGATGACGGGATTTCGGTTCTTCCTTATGTGGATTCATCCTTAGAACTTGTTACCTAGTCCGGGTCTCCCTTATAGATTTAAGACGTTGTTCGTGAAACTCTTCCAAGTTACATATCTTCATCGACACCAGTTAATTACACTGTTTCTGTAGGGACATTCCAAGGGGTCTGTTCAGGGTAGCAACCTTCGGTCAGGGGAGTAGTCATGTTGGACTTCACTAGCATGTATGGACGCTGGAACACTAGCACATCTGATTTTTTTTCCATATTATAGGTCTTCTTGAATGCGTGGAAGCTCAAGGCATCCTACATCAAATGTAGGGAATCATATGCCATAGACATGTATCTGATTTTTTCCTCAACTTCCTATGTTTAACACAGGGTATGCCATGAGTTTAACATCTAGAGGAGATGGATCAGACTGATCAGAACATTAATTAGAGTGGATCAGATGGGTGCAACCCCTGGAGGGAACACTGATGTTGGGGCCAACGTGTGGTTAGCTTCCTAGTTGTTGTTAAAAGGAATGGGGAATGGGGTGGAAAGATCCCACCATGATGTGGAGGCTTGGGTAATAATTAGGATGGATGATGGAGGGTTTAATGAGGTAGGTGGAGAATGAGGTGGAGTCGACTCAAGGACGATGATTATGTGAAGCTTGAGTCTCGAAGAGACCTCATACCTATCCTCGTGGTAGGGAATCAATGTCCGCGTAGTTCGGTGGGATGATGGGACACCTGGGGAGGAGACCTTTGAGAATGGACACATGGATGGGACCTAGAAGAAATATAACCTCCATGTTGGGTCATGACTTTTCTGAAACACGTAGGCTTGAGGGAGAGATCAAGATGAGACATGTGTGATGGCCTTAAACCTTAGGGAGGCTCCCAATGTATTCCGTGGCAGGGAATCAAAGTCGACTTAGTTCATCTGAAGACAGATTACCATCAAAATGGATTGACAATGGATTACAGCTGAATGAGGTCACAATGGCTTTCTGCTGGATTGGGGATGTGGTTTAACGTCGTGCAGGACGAAAAGGGTGTATCCCATTTAACGCCATGCAGGATGAAGGTGGTCCGACCTGAAGGGGGGTCGGAACTAATGGGTGTTGGGCTTGAACCTCCGGGAGGCTTCTTACATACATTTCCTTGTCCAGGATCAAATAACACATAGTTTAAAAGGGGTATTTGGTGAACCGACATGAGGATGGTTAGGTCCAATGGATGGTGGGCTTAAACCTCAGGGAGGTTACCTACGCACCTTACCTTGGAAAGGGTCAAAGTCCATGTCGTTCAGGTGGAGTGGGAACTGACGTGAAGGGGGTCAGATCCAATGGATGGTGGGATTGAACCTCAAGGAGGTTTCCTACATACCTTACCTTGCCAAGGATAAAAGTCCACATAGTTCAGGTGGGTTTGGGAGAACCGACTTGAATGGGTTCGGAGCGACCATGTGTTGGGCTTGAACCTCAGCGAGGCTTCCTACATACCTTACCATGGAAAGGATCAAAGACTACGTAGTTCAGAAGTGGTGTTTGGTGAACCGACATGAGGATGGTCGGGACCAATGGATGATGGGCTTGAACCTCAGGGAGGCTTCCTACGTACCATGTCTTGGCAAGGATCAAAGACCACATAGTTTATGGTGGGTTTGTGGCTTACACTCTAGGATGCTTGGAGAGGATGTCATGGTCGATGCTTTCTCTAAGCCCACATGAGTCATGCTAGATGTGATAAACAAGAGACATCAAAGACCTGACGATCACTTCACCGAAGGTGGGTCCATGGGAAGTTGAGTGGGTCTGATGTGCAGGTAGAGGCCCAAAAAGGAAACAGGGGCTTACGCGTGGTTTGCATCCCAAAGAGGAAACAAGGGCTTACGTGTGGTTAGTAACCCAAGGAGGTGGAGATTGGGACTTACTCTAGGTTGGAGGCCCTGGTGGTGACAAAGCCTAGCAAGAGAAGGAATTGGAACCTAGGAAGAGAGGATGAGATGGGGTGCTACCTCCTGCAAGGAAAGCTAGGGGCTTACATCGGGGTGGTAGCCCTTTCCCCGTGGATGAATGCCGCTCCGATAGAGGATGTCATTCCATGTAAGGTATGATTTCATTCCTGTGGAGACCAGTGGGAATTAATAACTTCCAAGGTGGGGATCCCTACATGAAAGGCATGGGGAGAGGTCACAATTTAACGTCATGTGATGAGGATGAGGGTGCTTGGCAGTTTAATATCCTGCAGCTCCGACGAGGTGGGCTCACTCCGCACCCCTAGGACTTACATGACTGATACCTACCACCCCTTTGGGAAGATAAGGAATCATAAAGTCCATGGTGAGGGGATGTTATGGAGTGATCCATCAGGGGTCCACGTTAGCGTGGCTATGTGAAGAATAAATAGTAGTTAGTATTCCTATACGGAGAAGCTTGAGGAAAAGAAATGCAACAGAAATCATTACCCAAGGGATTTTGAAATTGATCAATGCAAACCAGAGGGGCCACATGGGAAAAGAGTGCATGATGCAGGTGTGTCATGCATAATAGAGGGTCGAACAAGGTGTCTCAAGGTGAGGGAAGCATATGGAGCGCGCGTAAGAGAATGGGTCGGGACAAGATAGGAGGTCTGCGTGCAAGATGCATGGTTTTCACACAAGACAAAGAGGTTGCACACAAGAGGTACTAATGGCATGCAAGATGGAGGGGTTGTTCTCAAGACAGACGTTTTGGGCGCATGTCGGACCAGTGGGGCATAAGCCCGAGGGGTTGCGCGCGAGACAGACATTTTGCGCGTAGGTTGGATGGGTTGTGCGCAAGTGCGCCTGACGTAGTGGTAACTGGCGTGCATGATGGGATAACTTGTGTGCAAAAAACTTCGAGAAGAAAATAAATTCACTAGGATCAGAGGTCCCATCCGAAGGCACCCCTGGGGACCTATCGCGCAACAACCAATACCTGAAGTCCATGGGTTTTTCGCGTGGTCGCGGAAGATGGGGTTTTCACGTAGCAGAGCATTGGTTCCTCTTTGGGAACCCTCTCTGAAGGGAGGAGATACGGTTAATTTTAAAGTCGATGTCCTCGGAGTGGTGCGCAATATCCTGGCATGAAAACTCCTATCTGTCATCAGCTTGTGCGCGCAGAGGGGGCTGGGCGCACAAACAACTGCTCGACGTCGCCTAGTGTTCGGAAATAGGGCTGGGCACACAAATTCCCATTCAATGTCGCCATTGGCGTAGAAATTAGGATGGGTGTGAAAATTCCCTTTCAAATTCACCTTCGGCGTGTAAACGGGGCTGGGATTGGCTAGTCATAGTGGACGGTTCTTTGGGTGTGGAAGGGAAGGCAGGCATGCAAGGGTTTGTGCATCGGAAGTCCTCTTGCACGCATCTCCCCAATCTAGCGTGCGCCCACCTCCCAGGCCCTATAATCTTTTTTTTGTCTCAGATTCATTCGTTGTTCTTTTATCTGCTCAATGTGGCCCTTCTCCAAATTTCGACATAAACAACCGTATAAATCTTTTATTACCAAGAAAACATGATTTGGAAAATAGGAATTTTAAAATCCAATTTTCTATTTAATGAAAACATCCTCAACTATAAACCCATTTAATAATTCACTTTTCACATCTATTTAATATAGTTTTAAATCTATATTTGTCGCATAGGAATTTAGTATTCTAATGGATTAAAGTTTTTCTATAGATGAAAATGTTTATTCATAGTATATACATTCTTATTGACTATACCCTAATATAACATGTCTAGCCTTCTTTCTTACTATTGTGTAAGATTTATTAACCTTGTTTCTAAATACCTATTTAGTGCGTATTTTCAAGGTGCCTTTGAGTCTATCATCAAGTTCCCAAACTTTATTTAATTAAAATTTATTACATTCTTCTTACATATTCATTACCCATAATTCATTATTAATTGCGTCATTGATGTTTTTAGGTCCAATCTATATAAGAATTCTTGGTTTCTTAAGAAAGTTCTAGTTTATAAACATATATCAAATTTTTCTACAAAAACATCTAAAATATGGTATTTATGAGTCCAAACAACTTTAGAAGAATAAGTAAAAATTAACTCAAGGTCCTCTATAGGTTTATTTTCTAGAATCTCCTATGAACTGGATGATATTTCTACATGATTTATAATAGAATAAAAAGGTTTATAATTTATGTTCAAATTGGATAAATGAACCTCAATATTTTTTTAATGGGGTATTAGGTTCATGTGGATATTCCTCGTCAAACTTAACATGAACATGATCTTATATAATCTTGGTAATTTTGTTAAAAAATATATAGGATCTATTAGAGGTTGAATAATTGGGGAAAATTCCTTCATCAATTTTAGAGGAAAACTTGTCAAGATTATACTTAGTATTATGAATAAATATTCTTCAACCAAAAACTATCAAGTAATTAAAATATAAAGTTCATAAGGAGTTTCTTTAAGACAGGTCAAATTAAAACACTGTGAATTTTATGATAGGATATGTTCAGAGCCTCTGCCCAAAAGTAAAAATCTAAGTCACATTCACTAAACATTGTCCGGACTGTCTCTTGATGAGTTTTATTTCATATTTCTACAACAACATTATACCAGGGGGTGTTAAGAGTAGGGAAGTTATGACTATAATAATTTTATGAGAAAAAGAATACAAATTCAATATTTTCAAACTCACAACCATGGTCACTTCTTATGCTATTAATTCTAATTCCACTTAGATTTTTTATAGATTTATGATACTTGATAAAATAAGATCAATATTCACTTTTGTGAGATAAAAATAATAGCCATGTATACCTATAAAAGTCATCTACTAGTACATAAACATTGTGATTCCTAATTAAACAAGAAGCTCTAGATGGTCCAAACAAGTCCACATAAACCAACTCAAGAGGTTGAGAAGTTGAAACTTATTTATTTAATTTAAAATAAATCTTGGGTAGTTTCTCTTTTTGAAAAGGGTTATAGTCTTTATCATTCGAGAATTTAGGTTTCGATAGATCCTAGACTAACCCTTTCCAAATAAGGTTTCTATGTGAGTGAATTTTACAGTGGCCTAGTCTCATATTCCAAAGTCGAGACACTTTATGAAAGGCACTTTAGGAAGAAACCTTTTTTTTAAATTAAAAAATTTAGATTAACAACATACACATTCCAATTCTTCAAAGTAGTAAATATTAAATCATTATTATAATAAAAAATATTATAAGAATTATTTTCAAACATTAAATGAAAACCATCATTACATAATTGTGAGATTCTAAGAAAATTATATTTTAAACCAATAATAAAAAGAAATTTAGAAATTAAAACTCAGTTGGTTTTACCGATTTGGACAATGATAATGATCATTCCTTTAGCATTGAAACCAACAGGGACATGACCATGATCAACTTTAATGAGTTTCTTGAATCATGTGTAGTCTCATTTCATATGTCTAGACTAGCCATTGTGTAAATACAATATATTTATATAGGATATCTTCAAGAAGATTTCATATAAAACAAAGTATATACCAAGAATAATTTTCATACCAGGATTTTCATGGGTCCTGATGTCACATAAATGAATTTTTTATGGTATTTTTAATTTAATTTCCATTCTTTCTTTATTTTGGGGGTTTCTCATGCATTTTGGTGGAAATAGTTGGTTTTCAAAATTTGGGCCAAACCGTGAGCCAATTTCCATATTTAAAAACAAATTTTGTTTCTTTTATAACTCCTATATTTTTCAACATTTTTCATACATTAAAATTCCTAAATGGCCTCCCCTGACCTATTTACACCACCATATCAATTTGGAGCCTTTAAAAATCCATAATATTGGTGTATTGGGGTTTTTGTATTAAGTAATTAGGCCTTCCCGTAAGCCCATTTTCTGCTTTAAATGTTTCATTAATTCATTAATATATCCTTCATATTTTATTATTTTTCTATGATTCAACCTCCCTATCGACACCAATTTACATACTATCATCCCCATCCTCAGTTTCTCATTTTTGGAGCTCATGTGAAATGCTAATTATGACGAATCTTTTCAGGGTTTCTCAAACCGTCCAGATTTGATAGGGTAACTTTGTTCCTTAATAAATCAATCATTTTCACTCTTTCCCCCCCATTTAAGTCCCCTCATGACCTCATCATCGTCATTAGAACCTCACTATCAGGTTTTGTTTCTTGGATATTCATCATTTAGTTGATATGGGGTGATTTATTCAACTTCTCTTGAAGTAAGTGTTTCTCTATTTGATTTCTTCCATTTCATTATGGTTTCCTTCCTCTTTCTTGATGTTATAAAATCTCAAGAAGTTAGGGTTAGAACCTAGGGTTTTATTTGGAATATTTTTGGTGTAATATTTAGTTTTTAGGTTCCTCTTCATTTCTTTGTGGTTCGGCGGTGGTGCGGTGGATGTTTCGCTCCAAGATTTGAGGGATTCGACACTTTCGGTAGGTGGCTCAATGTTTAAACAATTAATATTGTGTTAGCTTGATGTATTTACTTATTATTCATATTTCTAATATGTTTTTTTGGTATGAAAACTTTTCATGATTGATTTGGTGTAGAGTTTAATTTTATAGTTGCATTTTAGCTTGAAATTTGGTGTTTCTCATGTGTAACACTTGGGGTATTATTTGGGTGTATTTTAGAACTTATGAAATAAGTTTAATAAACTTGCTTGGGATGCCAATTATTCGTTTTTGGGGTATTTGTGTGCCATTGGGTTTGATAGAGGGTTTTAAAATGGGTTTAAGGTGTAAAACCATGTTGTACTTCTTGAAAGTGATTTTGAAAACGTGTGTTTTTTAGATGGATATTTTGTGGTATTGTTTGAGGTTTTTGTATAACACTTGGGGGTGGTTTAATAAATGTTTTTGGGGATAAATATTCTGTTTTTAATTGGTATTAGTGTTATTTTTTCCTTGAAATATGGTTTTAAAATGAGTTTTATGTGAAAATCTTTGTTACACTCCTTGTAATTGTTTTATGAATGTTTTGAATGGTTTAATGATTTATGTAAGAAGTGTAACCATATTGGAATACTATTTTGGAGTGTGTATATTTTTAAATGGTATATTTTAAATGTGAAATGGACTTTTTTGTGATGTGTTCCATCATGGAATTTTTTTTATAAAAATGTTTGAAGGATTTATTAAAGTGTGTTAGAGATGTGAAAGTGATGTGTGATGTTTTGTGTGAGTGTGATGTGAAAAATGGATTTTGGTTATGAAAAGGGTATTATATAACATTTGAGTGGGCTTTTATATGAGTTGGAATATCTTGGAATGGTTTTATAATTTTTTTAATGTATTTATGGAAGTGTTAAAGAAATGTTAAATGTGGTGTGGGCTATTTTAGTGTGAGTTGGATTTCAAAATCAATTTTATTGAAAAGTGAAATTTTGTGACTTGTGTGGTATAATTGTGGGATGTTTGTTGACTTTTTGATGTGGAAATGATATTTTCATGTGCAAAGTATATTTCTTGACTTGTAGAACTTGGTTGAGAACAAGGGGAAAACCTGGGTATCTAGGTGGGTGGACGTGTACTAGTGAATCTGTGGGGTTTGGACTCAGTTTTTCTTAAAAAGATGGAAACTTAAAACTCTAACTAAACAAGGATGATGATTATTGGGGACCACTAGGTTATGAGTATGTTCCATACTAGTGTCTCGTTCATGAGAATATATATTTGTGATGGTTACTCTTACATAGAGATGAGGTACCTTGGACCCACAGCTAACTAGTGCCTAGGGGTTATTTCCTATTGCTTGTTCTCATTAGATCCTTTATTCTTACCATTAAAATATGGTATATTATGATGGAAAATTAAGTCACTTTGAAATTTATTTTAAAAGTTTTGATTCTTAAAATTTTCCCACCTGAAAACAGTTTTAATTTTTAAGTTGCATCTTTTAGAAATTGTAACTAGCATTTCCTATTTATGAAAACTTTAAAGATTTTCATCTTTGAATGTTTATCAGATTAAATATCTTAGTGATGGTATCCTACTAGGAATTTGGTCACACCCTACTTACTCCCTTGGGTGTAAGTAGACTTGGTAATTTTGTTTGTCGCAGGTTGTGTACAGTTTTTAGTTCCAGTGGTTCGGGTTTCTAGCAGGTCCTTACCGGTGATGTCTTGTGGAGATGGCTTGAGGGCATTTCCCCATGCCATGAGATGGTTTTTTGGATGTTTATTTTCTGTTTTTACCTTTTTATAGTCCTTTTGAGTTGTTTTAAACTATGTAATTCAGTTCTGAATTTTTGTAAAAGATTATCTGGTTGGAAAAATCCAGATTCATTTTATTGGGTTCATTTGTTGTTTTAAGTTTATAAACTCGGGAAAATCATTACCAATTTTTAATTTACGATACCTGGGAACTTGTACTAGACCATGGGGATTGGTAATTACCCTCGGGCCTTGTCACTATCTGGGTTTGGCACTAGTTTCGATGGAAGCCATATTTTGTTCGTGACAGAATGGTATCAAAGGAGGTTTATGTTAACTGTTTGGGTCATGTTATTTGGGGAACATTCGGGTAGTCTGGAATTAGGATTTTCGGGACATGGAATTCTAGTTTTGGGTATTGTGCCTGATCACCACACCTTATGATGGGATTCAATTCACCATGGGAGGTCAGTACTTATCTAATTTCTTGGTTTTTTTTGGTTTGATAATGATTAGGGGAAATGAAAAGAGAGTTGGGAAATGGTCTCAGTGAGATCATTGGGCCTGGCAAGCCATGTGGAGTCGGGGATATTTCCTAGAACACTCTTTGTGATGGTGAATTTATTAGCATATGGCCTCCATCCATATTTCCAATTCACCCACAAAAACTAGTTTCTTCTCGCATTTTCTTGTGTCCTTTAATTTTGAAATATTGTAAGTTTAGTTTTAAAGAAAAAATGACATGGTTTTTAGAAGCGTAAAGTTTTTGTGAAATTATTTTCCAAAAAATATGGGATGGATAGATTTTTTAAACGGTAGAACTGAATTTTCAGAATTATTTTGAAATAGAAAATGGTGTGTTTACACCTCATTTTAAAGCATGAATGATATTAATGTTGGTTTTGAAAAAGTGTTTCCAAGAGAGTTTTCTAAAATATTGAAAGGTGTATTAATGGGATGAGATGTTTTTAAATTGATGTAAATAACTTTAAAGTGAGTTTTTATTTGAATGGTTATGACATTCTGAATTTTTTGTAAGATGTAAATTGGGTTTGATCTTGTGGTTAGCGGTCTTGAGAAAAAACAAGTTTTGGTTTACTGTTTTGGTTTTGAAAAGTGGAATTAATTTTTATTTTAACCTTTGGTATTTTCATGAGAATCCACATGCATGGGGTTACATGAGATGATGGATCTTTGATGAAAAGATTGGATGAGTGCCGGGATGGATATGAGGAGGGTGCCCGGTGGCACGAAAATATGCATGTGTCAGGCCCATGGGGTACCACTGGTGGATATGCTAAATGTCGAACCGTTTGTTTTCAAAGAAATGTTTTAAAGGAAACCACGATGTCTTGATGACTGATTTGGTATGGTGTGTATTATGTGTTTTGAAAGTGTTGGTTTTGTGGGATGTTTTGAGTCTAATAACCCCTCCTATTCAAACCATGTTTTGGGTTTGTGTATTGGTTGGTAAGCTGGGTAGAAGGACCAGTTATTAGTATCTTTTGAGATTTGTTTCAGTAAACCTTTACAGTGGTTCCCTTAATGTGTTTGGATAAGTTTTGTGGAATTTTTTTACCAATGTAATAATTTGATTGGGTCCTTGGGTTCTCTCATTGGATAAGGTATGCCCCCATTAAAGGTTAATGCACAACTGAAGTGCAACCCGGATTGTTTCGTCATTGGAAGATCCTCCAATTGATCAATATACGGAATATTTTCTAGAGCTTTGTAGAATGAGTCTACACCATTTCCTTTATTTTTTTATTTTAGATCCTCTTGTTGCGGGAGAGTACTAATGGAAGGTTGAAAGTGACCTTATCTTCTTAAGCTATCTGATTTGTCGAAGGTGGAAGTTGTATTGGGATGTCAGTGTGGATGGTGTCTAAGAGGGCCTTTGAGTCCTTCTTATTCTCTTCAAAGTAAGGGATTACATTAAACCACTAGTTTGGGAGATCTGGTCAAGAGAGGATATTATGTACAATTTCTATAACTGTGTGTTGTTTGGGGACTTCTCATAAGGTCCCTTTCCATGTATTGTTTCTATTAGTCGCAATGGTCATGTTTGGTGACGCATTGGGATGTCATGTGCTTGTTTAATTGTAATGGTGATGGTTGTGAAATCCTCTAAGAGTATCTATTATGTTAGGAGTATGTATTCCTTGGGAAAACATTAATATACTCTATTTTAGAGGAAGGTGTTTATATCTGTCCTTTCCTACCGTTGTTTCTTACCCAAAGAAACAAGGATGATGTGCGTGCATCTTCAAAGCCCTTGTATCAGTGAAATGTCATGTTTTGGTAAAGTGAGTTTTGGATGGTGTTATGTCTTTGTGAACCCATAAGGGTATATGGTGTAGTTTTTTGTGGCACCAAAAGAATAAGTTCCATATAGGGGTTTCTAATGATTAACTTCGAGGCTGAAGATGCTTCAATCTTTTGAGCTCCATCCATAGGTCTCGGAGAGATGCTGGTGCATAGTCAGAGGAACTCCTAGGGTCCTTTAAACAATTGTACAAGTCCTACCCTCAGTATGAATTATAGGAGGAATTTAAAACTCTGGTGTCGTCATATTTCTTCATTTATTCCTGTTTGATGGAAGGAGGTGGAGGGCCTCGTTCCCATGTTTTTCGCATAATGTCTTTCATTCCCCCTTTGGTTTCCATTGAGTTTTTGGAGAAATATTTAAAAAAATTCTAGACTATTTGATCTCATGGTTTTCACATGGTGAGTTGTAGATGTTCCCTAGAAAACCATGAAGATATAAGGATCCACACAGTTAGCGCACGGTTTCCCAAACTTTGCGGACTAACCGTGCGGCCGTCCCAACTCTTTGAGTTTTGGGGACTTTCTATGTCGGCCCATGCTTTTCGGTTAAGATGGATGGTTCTTATGGTGGGGAGTCCCACAATGGGTCTTATGTATGTCCTTTTAGAAATGTCTAATGGATGTCTATCCCTTGTACCAGGGAGTCCGTTTGGGCCTCCCCTATTAGTGTCCCAATTCTATCTCGAGAAAAAGTTAAATTGTCTCTTATGGTGGGGAGCCCATTTGTGTCTCCTCATTCCTGTAAAGCTGTTTTGTCCTTGGTTTTGTATTGGAAGTGGGTAGTCTCATTTGGAGCTATCTAACTACTTACTTCTTCCTTGGGTAAACGTTGGGATTGGAGGGTTCCCAATAGTTTAGTTATATCAAGGTAAGTGTTACCTTGTTTGATGTTCTTGTTTGTTTGGGTAAATTCCTTGAGCCTTGTTCGGATAGTGTTTGAGTTGTTTTATTTTGGGGTAAATCCTGAATGTTCTTGAGTGTTTTTGCAAAGTGGTTTATATTTTTGTTGTGAATTACTCATTCCTTAATTGATCACTGGAGTTGTTTTGGCCTTTGGGGGCGAAGCTTGGGAAAGGATTCCATTTTGGTCTTTCGGTTGAGTTTGGTTTTTGCTTTTTGCCTTGTTATAAATTTATGAGGGTGGATAGTTTTATGGTGGGGATAATTGACACATTAATTACTTATTTTATTGGTATTTTTAATTTAATTTCCATTATTTCTTTGTTTTTGGGGTTTCTCATGCATTTTTGTAGAAATGGGGGGTTTTCAAAATTTGGGCCAAACAGTGAGCCCATTTCCAGAATTTAAAACCAATTTTGTTTCTTTTATAACTCCTTAATTTTTCAAAATTTTCTATCCATTACAATTCCTACATGGCCTCCCCTGAACTTTTAACACCAAAATTTCTATTTGGAGCCTTTATAAATCCATTATCATGGTGTATTGGTGTTTTTTTATTATGTAAGTGGGCCTTCCCATAAGCCCATTTTCTACTTTAAATGACTTATTAATTCTTTAATATCTCATTCATTTTTTATTATTTTTTGGTGATTCTACCTCCTTCTCTAATCCAATATCCCTAGGAGCTTCCCCATTATCGGCTTCACATTTTTGGAGCTCATTTGAACCGCTAATTAGGGTGAATTATTTCAGGGTGTTTCTCAAACTGCCCATATTTGAGAGGGTAAATTTGTTCCTTCATAAATCATTCATTTTCTATTTTTCCCTCATTTCAGTACCCACATGACCTCTTCAGCCTCATTATAGCTTAACTATCTGGTTTTGTTGCTTGGGGATTCAAAATTTGGTTGATTTGGGGTGATTTCTTCAACTTCTCTTCAAGTAAGTGTTTCTCTATTTGATTTCTTCCATTTCATTGGGGTTTCCTTCCACATTCTTGATTTTCTAAAATTTCCAGACGTCAGGGTTCTAACCTAGGGTTTTATTTTATGTCTTTTTGGTGTAATATTGGGGTTTTAGGTTCCTATTCACTTCTTTGTTGTGCGGCAGTGGTGCGGTTGATGTTTCACACAAAGATTTGAGGGATTCGACACTTTCAGTAGGTGGTTCCATGTGTAAACAATAATTAAAAATTTAGCTTACTGTATTTAATCATTATTCATATTCCTTATATTTTGTGTGTAGTACACAAACTATTCATGATTTATTTGTTTATGAGTTCAATTTTATAGTCGCATTTTAGCTTGAAATTGGGTGTTTTCATGTGTAACACTTGGGGTATTATTTGGGTGTATTTTATAACATATTAAATTGGTTTAATAAATCTTTTTTGGGCTTACAATTCTTCTTTAGTAGGGTTATGGTGTGACATTGGGTTTTAAATAGGGTATTTGAATGGTTTTAAGGTGTATAACTATGTAGTAATTCTTGAAAGTGATTTTGAAAACATGTATTTTTCACGTGGATATTTTGTGGTATTGTTTGAGGTATCTATATAACACTTGGGGTGGTTTAATAAATGTTGTTGGGGTTTTAAATTCTATTTTGAATTGTTATTAGTGTGATTTTGTTCTTGAAAGATGGTTTTTAAATGAGATTTATGTGAAAAGCTTGGGTACACTCCTTGGAATTGTTTTATGAAAGTTTTGAATGGTTTAATGATTAATGTAAAAAGTGGAACCATATTGGAAAACTATTTTGAAGTGTTTATATTTTGAAATGGTACATTTTAAATTTTAAAGGGGTAGTTTCGTGATGTGTTCCATCTTGGAAATGTTTTATAGAAATGTTTGAGGGATTTACTAATGTGTGTAAGAGATGTGAAAGTGATGTGGGATGTTTTGTGTGAGTGTGATGTGAAAAATGGATTTTGGTTATGCAAATGGTATTATGTGACATGTGGGTGGGTTTTTAAGTGATTTTTAATATATTTTAATGGTTTTATAAAATAGTTTAATGTATTTGTGGAAGTATTAAATAAATGTGAAAAGTGTTGTGGGCTAATTTAGTGTGAGTTGGAATTCAAAATCAATTTGAATAAAAAGTGAGATTTTGTGACTTGTGTGGTATAAATGTGTGATTGTTGGTGAATTTGTGATGTGGTAATGATATTTTCATGTAAAAATTATATTTATTGACTTGTTGAACTTGTTTGAGCTGAAGGGGAAAACCTGGGTATCTATGTGGGTGGACATGTACTAGTATTCTAGTGCATCCGTGGGGGTTGGACTCAGTTTCTCTTAGAAATATTGACACTTAAAACTCTAACTAAACTATGATGA
Organism: Viscum album; assembly: GCA_963277665.1. Taxonomy (NCBI): domain Eukaryota; kingdom Viridiplantae; phylum Streptophyta; class Magnoliopsida; order Santalales; family Viscaceae; genus Viscum; species Viscum album. The sequence continues at coordinate 793,857,111 of OY728166.1, forward strand.
TGATGATTGGGGAAAACTAGGTTATGGGTATGTTCCCTACTAGTGGATCATGCATGATGATGGATATTTGTGATGGTTACTTTCACCGAGATACGAGGTACCTGGGACCCATAGCTAGCTAGTTCTTAGGGGTTATTTTTTATTGTTTATGCTCATTAGATCCTTTATGATTACCATTAGAATAAAATATATTTGGATAAAAAATTCAGTAGATTTGTAATTTATTTTAAAAGTGTTTATTCATTCATTTATCCCACTTGAAAACTGTTTTAAATTTTAAGTTGCATCTTTTAAAAATTGTAACTAGCATTTCCTTTTTATAAAAACATGCAACATTTTCGTATTTAAATGTTTTTTAGATTGAATATCATAGTGGAGGTATCCTACTAGGTATCGGATCACACCCTAATTACACCCTTGGGTGTAAGTATACTTGGTTATTTTTGTTTATGTAGGTTGGGTACAGTTTTAGGTTCCAGTGGTTCAGGTTTCTAGTAGGTCCTTGGCGGTGATGTCTTGTGAAGATGGCTTGAGGGCGGTGCCCCTTTACTTGAGGTGATTTTTGGGATGTTTCTTTTTGGGTTTTTACCTTTGTTATAGTTCTTGTTAATTGTTTTAAACTATGTAATTCAGTTCTGAATTTTTGTAAAAGATTGTTTCTTTTGAAAAATCCAGATTCATTTCATTGGGTTTATTTGTTGTTTTAAGTTTATAAACTTGGGAAAATCATTCAAAATTTTTAGATTATGATACCTGGGCACTTGTGCCTACTCATAGGGATTGGGAACACCCTTTGGAACTTTTCATCGTCTAGCTTTGTCACTGGTTTCGATGGCGGCCATATTTGATTCATGACACAAGATATGTTTGTAACTAGGGATTTAGGAATCCATATTTTCTTAATGTGTTTCCTATAATTATAATGTAAACTATTTTAAATAAAAACTTTATTTGCTCTATTTGAGAAAACAATAATGGTATAATTTCCAAAATTAGTCTTTAGAATAAAAGTTCTCTTAACAAATCTTCTTTTTCCGGGTTGGTAACCCAGTCGAGTAGTATATTTGGGAGAAATATATTTTCCTAGAATTTAAGTAAGTGTTTATCCTACAATTTTAAATCTATTGATTTTTTTATTTAGTTTCTCATTTCAAAATTTTAATTCAGTGTTTCTTTAAAAATTTGAGCTTTATTTTCTTTCTCTACAGTGAGATTAGTTTTAACACTAGAAGACAAAGGATGCTATTTCTTCAGTACTTTGTATTCATCTTTGAGTTCATTAAATGAATCGTCAAGCATTTCCCCTTTTAAAATATACTCATCATTTTTTCCATTTTCATAATGATTAGAATTATGTATAGGATATATAATAGGTACCTCAAATAAAGTTGTCTTGAAGCACATATTTTTTTTGTCCGGATTCTCTTCACGTGTAGAGTTAGTGTTAATGGAACTATCCTCAGAGGCACTCCATGTGGATTTTATGTAATTCTTATACATTCTATCCTTTTCACCGTACATATTTTTTAATTTTAACTTAGGTTAGTCAAACTTATCTTTTTATATTTCTCATACAATCATAACTAGTAATATCATATGAGTTGTCATCTCTTTTGTAGTACTTCTTCCAATTCCCTCTATTATAATACTTTCCTTTATAGCTTGGTTTCCAGAATAATTTCTTCTTCAAGTAAAATTTCTTAAACCTTCTGGCCAAATGGTCTATTTACTCATCACTATCCGCTAGAGATTCAACATCACTAGAGCTTTTATCTTGTACCGTTTTGTTTTGTTATTGTTTTGATGAAGTAGTCTTGAAAGTTATAGATTTCTATTTTGGTTCTTAATCATCTTCATGGTTAACTTAAATATCATCCTCATACATCATTAAATTACTAATAAATTCCTTTACATGTATTTTACTAATGTCATATGATTCTCTTATTTAAATAGATTTCCCTCTCCATCTCTATACAATATATCTCAGCAGTTGCATAATTTTATCTTTGTGTGACAATGAATTTACCAAGGAGAACATTTTTTTCACTATATCATTGAACCTAAGATACAAATCAGAAATCACTATATCATGTTTCATTTTAAAGTGTCATATTTAATTTTATATATATTAAATATCATTTTTTTAACATTAGTAGTTAATTCATGTGAAATAGATCATGTATCTAAAATTTCATAAGAATTTTACTAGTAGAAACCCTATTAAATTCTTCATATCATAAGGTATAAAAAGAAGAATTCATAGCATTGAAATTTTTATTATAATAAAGTTTTATAGAATAATACAAGTCTTTTATAAGAGTCTTAGGTAACTCATATTTATCCTATATAGCATAAAAAATGTCAAATCTCATGATTTTAATATCAATTTTTATATTTATTTTCCTATGAGAATATTTATTTCCATTAATGAAATGAGGCCTAATGGTAGTATAACCTTGTTGTAAATTATCCATTTAAGGAACTAATTTTGTAATTAACAGAAATTTAACATCTTTAAAATAAAACTAAAATTACAATTGTAAATATGTTAAAATTATTCTCATACCAAATGTGAGTCGAATTGCATATCTCAGGAAGGGGGGGGGGTGAATTGAGAACCCAGTAAAAATTTATGTTCCACATGAGTTTAAATAAAATCCCCCAAATTACAAAAATACCCTTTTTAATCATTATATCAGATCAATATATGTTTGGATATTTTAAAATATTTTTGAATCATTGATTAAGTCGCAGTTAATACAATTACGAAAAACCACTTTAACTTTTTATATCAATTTACTTTATAAAAACATTATATAAAATATAATTAATACTAACTATAAAAGTATTGGTTTTTTTATATTATGAAAAATATTTAGTTTTAAATCAAATAAATAAAATAAACAAAATAAAACACACAATAGAAAGAATACAGGAGGTTCAGTCTCAAGATGATACATAATCCTCTCCACTTTTTAATTACCCACTTTCAAGAATATTATATAAAATAATATATAATCCACAACCAAGATCAGGTAAGAAATAACAAACATGCACACTCTACTCAAAATGTAAATATAATAAATAGAGAGGGAAAATAAGGATGTAATGATGATATTTTTTCTCAGTCTGATGTGTTCTAAAGCTCGTGACTCCTTGGATGTAGCTTGAGTTGAATCTCAAATATAGTTTCTGAAAATCATTTTAAAATAGAGTGTCATGAACTCTTTTGATATTAATGTGCGATGTAATTTAATTTTTAGAGAGCTTAAATATTCTATAGTTAGTTTTTGTAATGATTCTTCATGCAAGTCACACTTCACAACATGCTATTTTTTGTTCTTGTAATATCACATTATCTCACTTCACATACATGTATTTCACTCTACATGAATTTCTTTATAACGTCCCAGACTGTTATAAATGATTTTTTACTTTTTTATTCAATTAAATGTATTATTATGTAATATGGTTATAGAACAAACATGAAAATCCATGAAACTGAAATACTGTGAAAAATATTAGCGTTGTTAATATAGTCGTTGAATAGTGATAAATGATTAGTATAAATATTGTGTTTTTAACAAATCCAATTTACTTTGAAAAAGGATGTAATGAACTCAACTAGAATAATCATGACATATGAATCCCTTTTTGTAGAGGTTATGTGGGAGATAATATCTCTAGGAGTTTCCCTTGACTAAGCCTCAGCTAAGATCATTCAACTTATGCATGAGCAAAACAGTTTACGGTAGAAGTTCAAGCTTATCAAGATGATGACCCAGACCAATCTACCGAAGGACCCCATGGAAGTCTCACCATCGTGAACCTTACTTTTAGGGATTATTATAGTGTAATAAATGGATATGTATCAAGTAAATAATAATATGAATATTTATATTATATAGAATTATGTATTTATTTTATTTTTTATTTTTTACTTTATTAATGATTTTGATTTTGATTCAATTAAACAAAAATTATATTTTCAAGTAATATTCAAATTCTATTAAGGGTATGTTGAAAAAAAAATTATTTAAAAAAATTATCATTAAATGAGTTTTATTAATTATTAATGGTTATATAATTTTTATTAAGTGAAATGTACTTTTTATATGGGTTCAAAACTGTTATTGTCAAAAACTCAGAATTTTTCAATAAATGTTGAATCTTATTTTAAAAGTGAAAATAAACATATTAATAAAATTATGTATATAAAATATATATTATTGTTTGAAATTAGAATGTAAAAAATTATCCAATAGTTAATTTTTCAATTTTTTATGACACAACCAAATTTTTGGGTAAAAATTAAATACTCTATAAATATATGGTGTGTTTTATGACATCATAATGACCGATAAAAAGATTTAATAAATAATATAATGGGTATCCTTGTACAAATATACATTTCAACAATAAAATAATATGATTTTGATTATTTTTATAATGCTTTTATGAACCCTTCAAAATATATAATATATTTTATGATTTTAAATTAATTTCATTAAAATAGTAACTCACCTCCACATAATAAAGGGTAATATTTTAATATGTTTGGAAATTTTTCTAATAATATATTAAAAACATGTCCACTATGGAAGAAACCACGGTAAAAACCATGGGAAGGTTTGGGTTTTTGAATATTTTATTATATAGCATCCAAAACCTATGTTTGTGAAATATTAAAGAATTCGCCTCTCATTTATTATATAAACCCACCCAATATCTAAATTATCTTCAGTAAAAATCATTGTATAATGTCCTTATTCTGCCCTACCCTATCTATAATCCTCCCAAGGCACCCCAAGCTCTCAGGATTCCCCTTTTCAAGCTTTTTGGAGCCACACATTCAAGTAATGTTTCTTTCCTTTCTCCTCTTTATCCAAGTTTATTTATCTTGTTATGACATTGTATTTTCGATTAGTAATGATGAGGTATGTTTTAGAACCTTTCCCATAAAACCCTTAGTATTCATAAATTATGATAGACCTCTTTATCTCTTATTAAGCCCTCCAATGTATACCCGCTACCATGTTGAAATTTCATAACCATCATTTCCGTTATTTTTTTATTAAATATTATTTATTATCACATGCCTTATTTTTCATATCTAATTGTGTGGATATTTCTTTACATGTACCTATTACTAAAAACATCATGTCTAATTGATAAGAGACTGGTTTCTCTCCCATAAACTGATTTTATGATTTTTTTAAGGGATGTCGTTATGCCGCTGAACATCCCCTACTCTTTTCTAAGCATAAACAATTGTGTAGTGAATGTCGTAACCATTTCATATTAAGGGTGTTCACTTTTATGAACATATACCATTTTTTTGGGGACTTAAATGTTTTTATTCTACACTCCTTTATCATTACAAAATTATTATGGTGAATGAATCTATATTTTATTCTCTTTGTGATATACTTAAGCATGAGAATGAAATGAAAGTGACTGGTGCACCCAAAATTATATAGTGCTCCAATGCATTGGGTAATGTTTAGTATCATGATACATCATGTTAGGATAGGGGTGTACCTGGTTCTTTTATGGTTATTTTTCCTCCATGATGTCTAGGTGGTTTATCCGTGATCGATGATTATGATGTACTATTTTAAGTTGTTTCCATATTCCCCATGTTATGATTATCATACTATATAATGCCTTATTATTCATGATATTTTATGCTACATCGATATGACTTGTATAATATGTATTATTATATTTAAGTTTTTCCATTCTTGTTCCTTACTTGGATTTATGGATCACCCCTTTATTATGTATTTTACTAGGTTATCCAATACAGTTTTAGGCTCAACCATGTTAAAAAAGTATTCAATAAAGATATTTTAATTCATTTTTAAAATCATATTGCAATGTACCTAATTCCCAAAGATATTAGACTTATAAATCTTTTGGGTTATATTAGGTTTAATTTTATTTTATTAAAAACTATATTAATGTGTAATTTATATAAGGGTCGTTATAGTTGGAATCGAAGTAAAATTTTAGTTATTTTTTGGATTATGATTAGAAAACTCTAGAAAAATACTTTGGGATACAACTATATATAAGAAAACATTTCAAAATTTTGGTGAGTATAGAGGAAGTTTTTTATTATGAAAATACATAATTTTATGGATACTACAATTGAAAGTGGTTCTGGAATAGATGTACCAATGGGTGAAAACTATGATAAGTTGTCCTGGACCTAACTTGGGGTAACCTGGTACATAACAATGGGCCTGAATGCACTCCTAGTTTGACAAACCCAAGGGATATGCTTTGGTAAATTTATAATCTTAGTAAAAACCATTATTAAAGGAAAAAAATTACCATAGAACATATGTTATAAAATATATTATGGATAACATAGATTGAATCCAAGAAATTTTCTACTTAAGGAAATACATGTAATTTATAAGTTATACCTTTAATTTAATTGGATTATCCATTATTTGTTTAATAGTTTGAAAATAATCATCACTAATTTTCCTTTTATTCTAGCTAATGTATGAAAATAGTAGGAATCAGAAAAATAATCACAGTGAAGGGAAATATAACTACTATACCCAATGAGATGTCCAACCTGAAGGGAGAAAGAATCATGAACTTCATAAAGATACTCTCTCAGTTGACTCAGGTTTTGAATAGAAAACTAGATCAGGAGGAGTGTCCAAATCACCCTAAAATAGAAAAGTCCACAATCAAGATCTTCATGTGACAAAGGCCTCCTAATTTAAATGGATCATCATATCCATTAATCACCAAACAATGGATCAAATCTGTTGAAAAGATCTAATTAATAATTCAATGGTTTGAATAAGAGACGATTCTTTTGGATGTTTATCATATGGAGGGTGAAACTGGTCCATGGTGGAAATTGATAAAAAATACCAAGACTGAGGTAGATATTGATGTTATGGGATGGAACCATTTCCAGAAAATATTTTTTGATAAATATTTTCCCCCCACACTCCAACTTAAAATTTAAAGGTATTTCAATTACCTTAAAAAAAGATTATGAATCTATCCGTGTAGATGAAGAAGAATTCACAAGGCTTTTATAATATTCTTCTATCTTTGTTTTTACCCCCTCGAGTTCAATGTTTACCACTTATTTGGGGGCTAAAACCTAACATATGGAAATACATAGTGATTTATGACATTTATATCTATGATTAAATTGTATAATGTTCCCTCAAAGTCAAAATTAAGATCAGTGAATCTCAAGGTTATCATAGGGATAAGAAGAGAAAAGTGGAGATCAATTCTAGTAATCTGAAATAGAGATCTAAAGGTGCCATGAAATGTTAAAAACCCACTTTATAATGGTGCGAAAAGAAGCACCCTAGAAATTTACTATGAAGGACGAGGAAATGTGTTTGGTGAAAGAAGGAAGGGCACATTTCCAATGATTGTCGATAGAAAAAACCCACTATTACAAAGCAGGAAATGAAAAATCCAGTCAACCCTCACTGTATTGTTCATTGATGAAATTGTAAGGAACCAAGGAATTTTTCAAACCAATGCACTAATCCAAGGGTTTTTAAAGACAACCAACAACCTCCATGGTAGCAAGAGTGAGCTATTTCCATCACAACTTCCGAAGTGGATCCTGACAATAAGGTGGTGATAGGTATGCTAGTTATTTAGTCATGAATAGAAAACATACTTTTTGATTCTGGTTCTATGAATTCCTTCAGATAATGAAATTTTAGTAAAATTATTAAAACAAAATCACAAAAAATAAGAGTGGAGTTATCAGTGAAGATGAAAAATGGGGAAATTATTTCATCCCAAGTATACAACTCCTCCCCTATCACAATTTGTGGGATGAAATTCATATAAAACCTGTTCATACTCCATTTTTTGGAATTTGATTCTATTTTAGGCTTGTATTTTTTCTCTATATAGAGCCAAAATAAATTTCCTTGATAAGGAAATAAGAATTCGTATTGTTAATCGAACCCCAATTCTATACATGTTCAAGGAGGAGGATGAATCTTATTTATCACCATCATCTCAAGCATTCATATTTTTTCCCTATGAGAAATTTGTATCTAGCTCAAATGATTTATTCTAATAAAATAATCATCCTTGAATACATTCTCCTTGTAAGGGAATTTTCCAATGTGATTCTTGAGGAATTTATTGGTCTTCCTTCTAGTTGAGATGTTGAACATTCAATCAGTGTATACTTGGGGAATTACCATTTTCCAATACTACGTATATAATGGATATTATAGAACACAAGTATTTGAAGAAACAACTATAGTAGAATGTAGATAAAGGATGCATACATGCAAGTGATTCACCATGGGGTGCACCAATCCTCTTTATTAAGAAGAAATGTGGTCCAATGCACCTTTTGATTGATTATCATGAACTTAACAAGGTCATGATAAAGAAAAAGTATCATATTCTATGGATTGATGAATTGTTTAATCATCTATGTGGAGCACAATAATTTTCCAAGGTGGACCTGTGATAAGGATATTACCAATTTAGGGTGAAGGAAGAGGATATCCATAATACTTCTTGTCGTACAAGGTACTGGCACTCTGAATTCATAGTAATTCCATTAGGGCTCACTAATGATCCACCAATATTCATGAACATGATGAATAGAGTCTTTAGATATTACCTCGACAAATTTTTTGTAGTCATTATATATGACATTCTAATATACTCTACATTTAAGGAAGAGCATGAGGATAATTTGAGTACCATGATAAAGGCCTTGGAAAAGGAAAATATTTATGCCAAGTAGAACAAAATGTGATTTTTGGTTTAAGGAAGTCTATTTATTGGTGCATATCATCACAATCAATGGAATATATATAGACCCTTAAAAAATAGAAGCAATTGAAGGATGGAATATGACAACATATATGACATATATCTATAGTTTCCTTGGGTTAACTGGGTATTATCACTGATTCATTTGAAATTTCTCCAAATTTGTAAACCCTATCACCAAACTTACTAGGAAGGGAGTCATGTTTTCTTAGATGGATTTATATTAAGAAAGATTTATGGAGTTTAAAAAGAGTCATATCACGACACCTATGATCACACTACCCACAAGTGGAGAGTTTTTTTTTTGGTATTTAGTGATGCTTAGAAGAAGGTCCTGGGATATTTTTTGATGATAAATTATAGTCATTGCATATGCTTCAAGGAAATTGTAATTTCCTGAACAGAACTACCCCACACTTTATTTGGAGTTGGCTGTAGTGATTTTTTATTTAAAAAATTGGTGTCATTATCTCATTAGGGAGAAGTGTAAAATATATATAGATCATAAATGTCTCAAGTATTTATTCATATAGAAAGAGATGAAAATGCACTGATGAATACAGTTAGAGATAATCAAAGACTATGACTACTCAATTCACTATCATCCTAGAATCTGAATAAAGAGTAATATTATCTATGTATAAGGGATTTACTAATTCTGTCATTGATGAAAATTGATAAGGATTCGATCTTTTTAGAATTGGAAAGGTTGGACATGGGAATCATAATATAAGGAACATCATTAATCCTTTCACAAATGATTACTCTACCATCTATTCTAGAGAGGTTAAAGGATGGAAAAAGAGTTGATGTGGTAATTCAAATGAAAGTGTAATCTATATGGAGAGGGAAGTCTTCAGAGTTCAATGTTACTGATGAATGGTGTTGTGAGATTTGGTTTAAGATTATGTATACCCTAAAATCCTATGTTAAGGAACGAGCTATTGGATGATGCACATAGATAAACCTTCTCCATGCACCCAGAAATCACAAAGATGCATCAAAATATTTAAGGACACAATTGGTGAGACAATATTAATAAGGATATCACAAAATATGCATCAAGATGTGGTGTATGTCATCAAGTGGAAGTGGAAAGTAAAGACTCCCTGGGGACGATTCAGCCATTAACCATACCTTCATGGAAGTCGTAAAACATCACCATGGCCTTTGTCACTGATCTTCCAAATAAATCAAGAGTAAATAAATCTATATGTGTTGTGGTGGATCATTTTACAATGACTGCGCACTTCATTATTATTTAAGAGGAATTCTCACTAGATCTACTTTCATTAATATACATTAAAGAATTGGTTAGGATGGATGGGGAACTACTATCAATTGTATCTGATTGAGAGCTAAGATTCACCTCCATGTTCTAGAAAAGTATTCAGCATGCCCTAAACACTAATTTTAACTTCATCAAGTCTTGTCATCCTCAAGATAATGTCCAATTAGAGTGGACTATCCAAACACTTGGGGACATTTTGAGAGCATGCTTAATTGACTTCAAAGGAGAATGAGATCAACCTCTTCCATTGGACAAGTTCTATTACAACATTAGATTCCACTAAAACATCCAAATGGATCCCTATACAGACCATTATGTGAAAAGTTGTAGGAAGCCTTCTTTCTAGGATGAATTTGAGGAACGAAAACTACTAGGTCATGAAATGGTCAAGGAAATGGTGGGAAAGGTTAAGACCATTCAACAACATATTATGGTAGCTTATAGTTGACGAAATAGATTTTATAAAATCATAAAAGAGGTCTAGAGTTTGATATTAGAGAAATAGTATTCCTACATATATCTTCATGGAATAAAGTGATGTGATTTGGGAATAAGGAAAAGCCTAGTCTAAGATACATCAGCCACTTTGAGATCCTTGACCGCATCAGAGCAGTGGACTATCAACATGCACTCCCACCTAACCTATCTAGAGTTCCTAGTACCTTCCTTGCATAACTCTTGATAAATTAAATACCCAACCCCTCACATGGACTCAATACATAGGTGGTACCATTAGAGAATGATTTCTCCTATTAGGAGTATCCAGTGACGATCTTTGATTGTAGATACAATGTTCTAAGGAATAAGACAATGAAACTTGTCAAATTGTTGTGGAGAAACCAAATGTTTGAAGAAGAAAAATTGGAACCAAATGAGGTGATGAAATAGAGTTGACCTCATCTATTTTAATGTGGGAAATTAAAATTTTGAGGGAAAAAATTCTTAAGGGGGAAGATTTTAATGATCCAAATTGTTGTAAATTAAGTTTCACTTTGTTATTTAATGAAGTTTCTTATTATGTAATATGGTTATATAAAACACATTCAATTCCTTATATTTAAAATAACATTAATAATTTTACCATTTTTAATATTTATGTTGTTAGTGATCACATGATTAGTAAAGATATAGGGCTTTTAACAAATCCAATTGACTCGGACAAAGGAAGTGATGGACTCAACCAATAGAATAATTCCCTATGAATCCCATTTATCGGAGCTTCTAAGGGAGATGAAATCTATGTGATTTACCTTTACCAATCTCAGGATGATATCTAACAACTTATGTATGAGAGAAACCGTTAATGGGAGAAGTTCAAGTTCATCGAGAGCACGACCCAAACCATATCCGCTGAAGGACCCCATGAAAGTCTCACTATTGCGCATCTTATTCTTAGGGAGTATGACAGTGTAAAAAATGGATATGTATCAAGACCTTAATATTATAAAAATATATATTTTATAGAATAATGAATTTATTTTCAATTTTATTATTACTTTATTAGTGATTTTCATTTTGATTTAATTAATCACAAACTGTATTTTTGGGTAATATTCAAATTCTATTAAGGGATTTATTTTGATGAATTAATGAATTTAAAGAATAAATAGTATTTTAATAAAATTTTATCATTAAATATGTTTTATTAATTATAAATGGCCATATAATTTTTATGAAGTGAAATATACTTTTTATAAGGTTTCAAAACTTCTTATTGTAAAAAACTCAGCATTTTTCAATAAATGTGGAATCTTATTTTAAAAGTGAAAATGAAAATATTTATAAAATTATTTAGATAAAATAAATATTATATTTGGAATCAGAACATCTAAATTATTGAATGGTAAATGTTTCATAATTTTCTGAGACAACCAAATTTTCGGGTAAAAATTAAATATTGTATAAATATATGTTGTGTTTTATGACATCATAATGACCCAAAAATGATGTAAAAATAAAATAATTAATATCCTCTAACAATTTTACGCGTTCAACATAAAATATTGTGATTTTTATTAATTTTATATTGCCATTATGAATCCTTCAAAATATATAATATATTTGTTTTGACATTGAATTCATTTCTTTAAAATAGCGACTCCCCTCTTCATACGAAAGGGAAATATTTTAATATGTTTGGCCCCTTTACAGATAAAATAATAAAAACCTACCAACTTTAGAAAAAACCATGGTAATGTTTTTTCTTTTGAATATTTTATTATATAGAGTCCAAAACCTAAGTTTTTGAAATATTAAAGAATTCCCCTCTCATTTCCTATATAAACCCACCCAAGCTCCCACATAACATCACTAAAAACCCTTGGGAAATATCAATAATCCTTATTGACCTCTCTATAATCCTCCACATGTTCCTAAACATCTCAATAATCCCTTTTTCAGGATTTTGGAGCCACACATTCAAGAAAGGGTTGTTTCTTTTCTCATCATTATCCATATTACATTATCTTGTTATTCCCTTTAATTTTAATTTACTAATGAAGGGGTATGTTTTCTAACCTCCCCCATACTACCCATATTATGTATAAATGGTGTGAGCCCCATTTATCTCTCACTAATCCCTCCCATTCACACCCGTAACCATGTTGAAATTTTGTAAATATCCTTTCTTTTCACTTTTTAGTCCAGCTTATTTATTATCGTATGTCGTGGTTGTCTAATTAAAAAAGTGCGGACATGACCTTAAATTTTCCTATTAATATCAAATTTATGTACAAATTACGAGAGACCCATTTATCTCTCATCAACACATTTTATGAATTTTTTAGTGACACCTTCAAGCTGCCGAACTTTCACCTTGATTTTCTATGCCAAACTAATTATATTGTGAATGTAGTACCCATTTCCTATCAAGGATGTTGACTTTTATGCACATATACCTTTTTATTGGATACTTAAGTGTATTTATTATATAATCTTGGATGGTTAAATAAATTTTTATTATGAATGAATATGTGTTTTATTATCTTTATGGTACACTTAATCATGATAATGAAATGAAAGTGATGGGTGCACAAGAATTTATATAGCGCTCCAATGCATTGGGTAATGTTTAGTATCTTTCTAAATAATTTTGGGATAGGTTTTTACTTGATTAATTTATGGTAAATTTTCCACCATGATGTCTTTACAGTTTATGCTTGACCTATGTATATGGTGTAGTGTTTAAATTATTGCCATATTTCCCATGTTATGATTTTCAGACCATATCAAGCCTTATTATTCTTGTTCCTTTTTTCCTCATTGATATTCCCTATCTAACATGTATTATTATCTTTATGTTATGCCACATTTATTCCCTTTCTAATAATTATGGATCACCCCTTTCTTATTTATTTCCCCAGGTTATCCAATGCAGTTTTAATATCAAGCATGTTAAAAATGTTTTTAATAAATATATTTTAATTCATGTTTAGAGGTGTAATGAAATGTACCTAATTCTCAAAGACACTAGCCTTCTCGATATTTTAGGTTTTATTAAGTTTAATTTTATTTAATTAAATCATGTATTAATGTGTAATAAACAGAATTATTTTTATATTCTTCCATTAAATATACTTCTATTATCTGCATGTGGGAGTCTGCTACGTCTTTTTACAGTATCATGTAGGAAGAATCATTAAGATCCTATATTACGTGAACTAGATGACTGACATATAATTTAATGAAAATATAAAATATTTTAATAATAATCATTAAAATATCTCCTGGAATTAAATTCAATAATATAGCCATTATAAATATTTAATTCCAATAAGAAAAAATAGTGGCGATGCATACTTTGAATGATGAAACAACACCGTAGGTGAGGTAGGATCGCGATGAGTTAGGTTGGCATTGAGTAATTCAAATGGTGGCTCATATGGGGAGTGAGAATTCTTAGAGGGAGGTCATATCAATACTGTGTCAAATTTTTATTCTGACAGAAGGTAATCTTTAACAGTGAATCAGTTCTAGTGGTAGGTCTTTTTGAAACATAAACAAATTGTCATCCAGGTAGTGAATCATCTATGATGATAGGAATTTATAATCATTAGCTAAATATTTGGGTTCAACGGTGAGTTATTCCCTAATGGTTGGTGTTTTCTTTACTTTTCAGTAGGTGCTTTCCATACTTTTTTCATATTTCCATCTTGACAGTGAATCATGCCTGGAGGTGACTCATCATTAATGGTGAGTCACATATGGTGGTGAATCATCTTCAAAAGTGAGTCTTTCCAAAACTTATAAAAAATTTCTCTAATATTCCATATTTTTTAAAATTCTATCATTACACATAAAACTCATTAATAGTATAAAAAAACCTGATGTGTTGATCATTAAAACAAGGGTTCTAACAATTATATTTAACCAATTTCAGATAATGAATGAATTGGACTTAGTAAGTGATGGTAGTGGCACACTATAGTCCCACGATGCATCAGTGGGTATAATGATATAACTAGTTTGGTTATTTGGATAAGACATTATGCATTTATTTGGATGGATAGCCATAAAGCCTTGATGGTATTTTCAGATATCCTAAAAAATGGTATTAAAAGATAGTTTTAGATTTATAACAATGTGAATTCCATCATTATGAATTCAGTTATTGATGTTCATGTGATTATTTGATTTTTTATAAAATCTATGGAAAATTTTCAAGCTCATGTGAATAGATATATGGCATTATTTAGTCATTATTTATTCCAACAATATTACTTTTCATGATCATGTTATTGACTAAATGGAATAATTTTTCCTGTATTTACCTTTATATATTGATTATGTATTGTTGAAACATGATATATTACACTATAAGTACCCCTTACTGAGAATCTGAGCTCACCCTTATTTTGATTCCATTTCCCATGATACAAAGAAGAAAGTTTTGAATGAGTTCAAGGATTTAGAATAATTATTCTCACTATGATTTATATTTCATTTTCCTTTGTAAAATGGGTAGAATTTATGAATATAGTTTAAAAATATTATTAAACTATTTAGTCCTTTGGTATGTGATTCATTATATCTAGTACCAATGTAAAAAAACCACTTTCTCTAGACTACTGGGGTTGAGGTTGTTACTATTGGTATCAGAGTATGTTTTGTATAATATCTGGGAATAAGATTTATAAAATCATATATTATGGAATAAAAACCTATGTATTACTCTTAGGTATATTTTAATTATAAAATAACAGTTTATTATTTTGGTAAGGTATCGATTTGGGGGTTTTCCATGAAATACATCCTTATCTATATACTACAAGTGGATGTGGGTTTGGAACAAATGTATCTAGGGGTAATAACCCAAAAAAGAGTTCTTTAAGTATATCTAAACCATAACTATGGTGAAAGGTGAATGTTACCTCACTATATACTTAGTTTGACACCCAAAGGGCATATTATTGGGTTAATTCAAATTTCCTCTATGATCCATTATGATAAATTAGAGAATAAAACATATGGAAACCAATGATATTACTTAGTGATATGTGATAAACATAAAGTGTATTGGGTTTATGAGTATATGGTTGATCATAAATATAAAGGCATAGTTATCCCTTTTTAGGTTTTATGAGATGGAGGTACCTTGGATACATTAATGGTAATACAACCCCTGAGTTTAGTATATATTTTTTGTAAAAAGGTTATTTTATGTATAATGATTCATATTTTATAAAAAATTTAAATTTCTTGATAAATTTAGGGTTAATGTGATCTTTGATATTGAAGTAATTATGGGCTATTACAATTTGGGAACATATGTTTTATCATATAAATAACCATGGGATTGAAAATTTATTTTTGATTATGTGGTTAATGTTATTTTGGAAAAATATCACTATAATTTTGGGGATAATTATATGATTAAGGTAAAAAAATTAGTGGAATTATATTTTAGGAATAATGGTTGAATTATATTTTAGAATTATATATCATTTTACCTACCTTTATGGTGATTCAGGTTATTTATGGAAATGAGTAGAATATATTGAAGATTATATGATTAGGGAATACAATTGTTTTTTCTGAGGCATTAAAAGTGATTGATGTTATTTAAAGATATATGTTAAATTAATCTTGGAAGAATATGTGATCAAATCATTATAATATTTGGGTTTCAATATTATTCAGGAACATTTTTAAGAATTTTGATGTTACTTATTTATCAAATGATCTAATTTTAAATTTGTGTATTATTATTGAGGCTTTAGCGATTAATGATGCATTTCTTCCTATAAATGATTATTCATTTTGGGACTTAACATACCTTAGGATAACATTTTTGGACTTGGTTAATTTCTAATGATGGGAGGAATATATTTGTATCTGTTAGTGGAATTATGTGATATGTTAGAAGCTATTTTTTTATTCTCTGTGAAAAAAAATCACCTTGAATTCTCATCGATTGTAGAAAAAGGTTATATTGTAGAAGAAATTGATTAAAATATGAAATTATACTTTTCATTTAAGAATATTTCCCTATTTTTTTACTATATATGATAAATAAAATTTTTAAATATAAGAAAAGTCTTTTTAAACAGATTTTTTTCCTATCACGTTTATTCTCGATCGATCAATGGTCTCTTTACCCATCACAGATTTAAGATCTTATGTTCATTATATTTCTCTTGATCATGTTCTCTATCATTATATATTATTCCTTAGGTGTTAGTTTTTTCCTCCATGTATATATTTTCACTCCATACTAATGTTACCCTATTTTTAAATCTAGTTATGTGTCATTTCAAATGACCATAGTATTTCTCGTTCCCTTTTTTAAGAGGAAGTTTTATTAATCCTTATTAAAATGTGGGTTTTATAAAAAGGAATTTTCCAATTTAATTTCCTTGATTACCAAACAAAATTTAAAATTGGAAGGTTGAAATTTTGGGGGGGGGGGGGTAATGTAACTCCCTAATATTTTAAAATATCACCATGTTCGATAGTATATACAACACGCAACACTGAGATTAAAAGAACCACAGAATTTTACTAAATAAATATGATAGTTACAACCTAGTCAATTAATTGACACGTAGGAATAGTATTAAAAAAATTATGAAATATATATAAAGGACCTACTCAATAAAAATTATTTGATTAATTATTATGAAATAAACTCTAAAATGTTAGTAAAGTCACTTTATTCTTCAAAAATAAGTTTTCTTCCAAAATGAGTTTTTGTGAGAAAACAATATAATTTATTTTTTCTCATTATATATAATGTATTTGATAAAATTAAATTAAATTTTAAAAACATCATATTAAATTTTTTTAGGGTGATGTTTTAGTATTTTTCTAAAAATATTGATTTTCCTATAAATAGTGGAAATACTACTTTTTTTTTTGAAAACTTTCTTTTTGTTCCATGCATTTTTAAAGTTCCAATTTTTTTTAAAATGATTTAAAAATTATTTATCTTATATTATTTATAATTCAATTATTTTTCTTGTAATCAATTTAGTATTGAATTTGGAATAAAAACATTTTTATACATAAAATTCATTTATCTGAAAAACTGTTTTTTATTTTCATTTTGAATTTTAATTACCACTTATAGAAAAAAAAATTTTAAAAATTGATTACATATTTTTAATCATAAATTTAAAATTTGGTAAATATTTAACTTTTATTTTTATTCATTATGAATAGTAATATAAGTATATTTTATTACCACTATAAAGTTAAAATGAGTTTATTTCGGTTAGAAATATTATTATACGAAACAATTAATGACTCTAAAACATGAATTAATTTTATTTTATGAGTATATATCATCACTAAACATTAAAATATTATATATATAACCTTTTTTTTTTACTTTTATAATTTTTAAGTGAGAGATAAAGAAAAATATTTCACATTTCTTATTTTAATATCTATAATATTTTATGATAAGGATAAACAAAATTTATGTTATTTTATAAATATTAATCAAAATTATAAATATTTTATTTCTAACATAGTAATTTATTTATAATTTTTAGTGATGAAATAATTACCTTAAATGCTTGCGCAACACTGACACAACACGTATTCAATTAATAAAAAAATTAAAATAACTTATATTAAAACTACTAAAATTAATATTATTTGATAGAATTAATGAATTCAAATAATTTTATAGATCAATATTTAATTTTACCTAAATATTAAAGTATTATAGTCAGATTATCTTATTTTATTCATGTATTAATATTCATATTAAATTAATAGTGTCTAAATTGACATTAAGAATATTTTATAATAAATAATATTTTATTTAATGATTTAAAATTAATAAAACTACAAGTTTTGTCCAAAAAAATTTAATATGGTTTAAAACATTAATCATGCCCCATTTATGTTTTAGTTTTTCTCATACGGTAACATTCTTGACCATTAAAGTGTGGAAAATTTTAATTTTTGAACAATTGTCTAAAGGGTTTACAAGGGGTTAAAACTAAAATATAAGGGTGAAAAAACAACTAAAAATATTTAAATGTTATTGTATTAGATTTATTAGAATCATAACCATCGTATATTCTAATTATGGAAATTTGGATCCATTTTTACTTGTAATATAATTTATATTAATATAATACTTTAACAAACTACAAGAATGATCCTTCCCTCCCTTATAAAAGGACACCCCTTCGATCAATTATTCACACCACATTGATCCACATTACTCATACAAAAAAATGACTATTTCTCTTATAAACTAACTTATCTTAGTTTTATAGGTTATGTTCGTTCTAAAAGACAAACCCTAGGTCTCTTAATAAGAAATCTAAAGGAAATCTATAGAAGAATGTGTAATCGTCTTTTCCGACTCTTTCTTGTTTATTTTTTTATTATACTTACTATTAATTTTTTAAACCATAATAAAATAATAAATACAGTATAAAAAATATATAAAAATTGTATTATGATTTTTAGATAACCATATTCCATCTCTTTCCCAATCCCATTAAAAGTGAAAACATCCCTTGTGTACATGTACGACTTACCATCTCCCCTTATTGGTGTAATTAGTTATTCATCATAATTTAAGTTAGATGGTTATAAATAAAGAAATAATATTAATATGGGAAATTTATGAAATAAAAAATATTATTTGATTATAATATCATATATACCTTTAGACTTTCTCAAATGTTGGAAAATGATAACATATTTCTTGAGTACATATGGCTTACCATCTCTACGAAGCGATGTGATCCGTTATTCAATTACCCATTACATAGATTTTTATAAGGTTATATTTAATGAATATATGTTCTACATATTGAATAAAAATTATTCTATAAAGGTTAAATATTTTTTAACTTTCTGTATTTATATCCATCAAAAAATGAAAACAACGTTCATGTGTACGTATGCCCTACAGTCTCCAGGAATGGGGTAATTCATTTTTCAATCTCTATAATTTATGGATAATTATATATATATATATATAATTATTATATCTATAACTTAAAAAAAATTATTTATATTATGAAACCATGAGAAATATTCAAGGACTGATACTACATAATCAAAACATACTTGAAAAACAATGTATTTAACACCAGGAATAATGATAATAATAAAATACTATTAATAATTGGGTTGAAAATGAATTAAATTAATAATATATGATATAATATATATTAATATAGTTATTGTATTTAATTATAATAAATTTAAATGTATTATATAGGAGGTTCTAACATATAAGAAGATAGTAGGACCCCAGGTAAGGGTTTCTTGTCTCACTTTTACTTCCATGGAACATATTCCATATTGATCACTTATTTATTTTGTGTGGCGTATATAATACTGATTTTATATTTTATATCATCAAAACATTTCTACTCACGGTATTTAAAGTTTCATTTGAAGTTATTTCATTAACGAGGGTTATTATTCAAAATTTATCACAACAGTTAGGGTTTATTTTAAAATATCATCATTATTTTGGATTGTTTTTGTTTAAGTCTTAATTGGAGTAATTATTGAATATATCAATGTTAAACCCAATTTATATTCTTCTTCGCTATTTGTTCATGAAATTTTCATTTGATAGTATAATTATTCTATATTTTTTTAGTTATAATGACTGAGAAACTATTTTTAGGAAAATCGAATTTTTTTCTCTCTTAGGTCAAAAATATTTTTTTCTTCCATATGAAGTGTTTTTAATTTTTTTTACAAGAATGTTTTTAATATTATCCTATGATTTTTTAAATAAATTTTGACCCAGTTTTTTACTTTTTTATAATGGTTTAAAATTAATCTTCATATATTTTTTTTAAACAAGGCACGTTTTAAATTTTTACCAAAATGTGAAAGGAATATTTGTTTTAATATACTCGACATGAATTTAATATCATACTACTATAACCACTAATTTATTTAAAGAATAATTTACAAGATTCAATGATTCTTTAAAAAAATTAATTTTCAACTTTTGTGGAATTTTTTAGTTTTTAAAATTGGATTTCTAAATGAAAACGTTATTTCCCCCATGAATGGGTTTAAATATATTTTTATGATATTTATATTAATAAATAAAAAATATGTATTTTACTTATCAATAAGTGATTATATTCTTGTAATGAAACCATACATATTATTTCTCTTAATTATTTATGATTAATTTGATAGGAGATGAATTATTTTGATACCATTCACCACATTACTATAAATTGTTTATGATTATGTTTAATGATTCGTGAATGTGTTAAAATTTCAAATGATAGTTTTTAAATTTGATTTTCCACATTGAATAAGATTCATCCCTTATATTTTATGAATGAATTATACTTAGTATGTGGTGAGGGGGTGGGGGTCTATTATAGTCCCTTGATGCAGTGTTCTGTCTCATGAGACAAACTATTTTAGGTTTTTGGATGAGTCCTTACCCATTATAGATATATTATCCAAAGGACTTGATTATATTTTCAAACACCTTAGAAAAAGACCTCAATGGTAAGTTTCAAATTTATGGAATTATTCATTCTATCATTATTAATTTAGTTGTTGATGTCCATGTGATTATTTGATATGTTATGATATCCATGGATAAATTTGAAGATCCTATGATTAACTATATGGGATTATTTTATCATCATTTATTTTTGTGATATTATTTTTCATGCTCAAATGATTGATTAAAATTCATGTATTTTCAGTTATTTAACATCCAATATTATTATTCCTTATTTATATATTATAGCTTCTGCTTTCCATAACCCTTATTGAGTATCGTATGACACACTTATTTTTTTACCTTTCCCCTGAATATAAATAAGGAATCATTGTATTAGTTCATGGATATAGAATATTTACTCTCACTATGTTTTATGTATCATTTTCCTTCGTAAGAAGGGAATAATGTATGTATCTAGTTTACTAATAATACTAAACTATTCGGTCCTTTAGGATTTGATTTCTAGTATATTGTACCAATTTAATAAAGTAACCACTAGATTTGGGCTACTAGGGTAGATGTTGTTACATGGCCGATTATTATCTTGTTTACCCTTGAATATATAGGATCTATAACATTCTTTCTATATTTTTTTGGTGTAAACAACTAAATGATTTTTTTGAGAAACCAATGAACTTCAAAGACTTGACTCAATCCCTTCAATGAAATTGTCAATCTTGTATTCTGTATTGTGTATGTAATAAATAACACTCCTAGATAGTCTTGTGAAGGTATCCTCATACTCCACAACACATTATACATCATTTTTCTGAATGTTAAAGAACATTATTTTCATTTTTGTTAATTGATCATTAGGAAAATATTTTTTAAAGAACATTTATTTAAAATCATTCCATTCCATGTGTTCTATTTCATATTCCTATCTATATTTTGGATTAAAGATTATAATTGATCAACATCACCCTTTAGAAACCATTATTATAGTATAACCCTTTCCTTTCCATCACATCCTAAGGAATGAAATTTCTTTTCAAGTTACTTAATCCATTTTCAGCTACCACTGGATTAATAGTCCCACTAAATGAGTGTGGTTTCTATTGTATGAAGTGATCCAAAATTATAGAATCATTATATGGAACAATAAGTTGTTCAATTTAGGTAAGGTTTTTTATTATAATCTGATTAGTCTTCTCTAATATAGACATGATCTTCTTAGATAAAATACCACCTGTATTGGCTTGCTGAGTATGGAAATCTCTAAATTGACAATGAGTATTGATACCATTGTTTCTTCTAGGTGCTATTTCTAAATAATGGAATACGTTAGATGTTATCATAAAATTATTAATTTTAAATCACATTTTATAATTATAAATACAGTGTAATTATTATCATAAATTTAAAATTTATGCATTTTTAGTTCGTGAATATTAAGTACGATTTATTTTTGGAAATCTCTATTTTCAAATCCTCTATATTATTTTGTAAATAAAATGTTAATTATTCAAACAATTTCCATAGGTAGTTTCAAAATAATTGAGTATTAAGGCTCATTATCATGCACTAGGTGATGATTGGGTCAAATTCCATATGCCCTTTTCAGTGTTATCACCCCTTGGTAAAGTTGTACCAGAACCAAATCCACTTGTATTATAAAAACATGGATGTATTCTTAGGAAAAACAATGCAATATCTTCCTTAACAAAACATTGGAATGTTATTATATACTAATATTTAAATTCAATCATATGGTTAGGTTCCATAATATATGTTTTCATAAATATAGTTCCCATGGTTTGTACAAATCATCCTTTGATACTAATTGTAAAAAATCAACTCCAATTACCTGGATTTTATATCTACTTCATTTAATTATCATAGATACATGGGGTAAAATCTTGAAGGACTGTTCAGTTTGGTAGTCTTGGAGAGGATGATACACACATGATACTAATTTGATATTGGGAATAAAATACAAAACATAGTCATTAAATACATTCAACATATTTAAACTCATTTAAAGGAATATTCTTCATATCCTAGGAAAGGGATATAAAGTAATGGTGATATCAGTTAATTATTATGGGTTACCTATAATGGAATCCACCATGATTCAATAAGGCATAATCAATATGTAAATGTAGAAAACTGAAAAAACAATACATTTAATCAATAACATGAGAATTTAGAGTAATATGTTTGGTGTAAATGATTATCAAATAATATCATATAAATAATCTCATGACCTTATGTATAATGCACAAATAATATCAACAAAATAATCACATGGATAGTAATACCTGAATTCACAATGAAGGAAAAAAATAATATTTCATGTCATGATCTCAGACATTAGGATATCTATATTATAAATACCTTATGCCAAGATAGTTTAAAACTACGGGTAAAAAACCATTAAATTTGTCCAACTAATTTTGATCATGAGTATAATCAATGAATCAGGGAGCTTTATAACTCTAGTCCCCAATCATCACTGAATATATAACACCTTCATCATTTATTCAAATATCAATTTAATTCATGAATATTATTTCTTATCAATAAATGATAGAATTGAATTTAATTATAGAATAACAATATTTCCATAGCTAATAAAATTACTAGAAAAGTAAAAAACTATATCTATAAATGATATATAGTTTATAAAATAAGTATATCCATGATAAATTATATTGATATTTAATTGAAATGAATTATCCAGTGAAAAAAATTATCACAAGAAAGTGAATATGTCAAGGTAATGTTAAAAACCCTAAAATTAATCACGAGATGAAAGGTGACCATTAGTTTATTAGGAATATAGGTTTTTCAATAAAATAATGTACTTTGGAAGAATAAAGGTAATAAAAATATAATATTTAAACAAGCCGTCATAAAATAGTTTTCTTTGTAAAAACACTAATTTTTTTAAAATAAGTTGAATTTCATAAAACATTTACGTTAGAAGGGAATTCCGTTATAGCTTCGTAAAAAAAACATTCATTTTGACTTTTTTTAAAGAAAGCTGAAAATGTCCCTATAATATTACAGTAGAAATATGCATTTCAAACCATTTTTAAAAGTCATGGATAACTTATAATTTATTTAATAAATAATCTCACTAAATAAAATGAAATTAATTATTTATATCAAATACATCAAAGCTGTAGTATATTTACCACATAAAAGTGAATAGTTTCATAATAACAAATATGTCTCAATGGAGTGTAAATTTACAATAAATACAGTTCCTTACTTTTCTCTTTAGGTGAACATGATTAAAATTCATGTATAATTGTATTAATCTTGTAATTAATTTATAAAAAACTATATTAATATTTAAAATATCATATATTACCCTTTTATAGTATCTTAACACTTGTTCGTTAATAATATTTTTTTTATTACCATTATTTTAGGTGTTAACTGCTTCATTTGCTCATGTAAGTTTTGTCGCAGAAGTTTCAGTTCTTGTGAATTAGATATAAATAAATAATCTAAAGTTTAATATTAAATTTTATAAGACATATTTTTTTTGAATTATATACCTTTTTAACCATTCTTGAAATTTAGACATGGAAAATAAATTACATTGCTTCGTGGAGAAAGTAGGATGTATGTATGCATGAGTGATGATATCATTCTCTTAATAGGAGAAAGGGTAATAAAGTGGTTGAAATATAAATTTTATAGAATAATATCATGTCAAATGTATTATATATATTAATTTTTTTTAATAATTATTATCCATGTTAGTTGGTGATGAAAAACATATTGCACTAGTTCATAAGGCGATTGATCAGCGTACACACGAGGGAGGGTTTTGTTTCCCATTTGATGGAGGAAAATATGTCTAAATATTAATAAATAAAAATTATAAAATCTCAGTATATTCTATATAATGGTTTTATTATATTTTAAGTGTTAAAAAATATTTTAAGGTGGTAAAACAAGAAGTGAGAAGAAAGAGCTTATGGAAGAAAATTATGTTCTCTTAAAAGAACCTCATTTGGATATCTTATTAAGGATCTAAGGGTTGGAATTTTGGAAATATAAATACATCTATAATGTGACTAAGGATTTTGGGGAGATATTTTGGAAGGGTTTGGTAGAGAAAAAGTTCTTTATAGGTGTGAGGAAGTGCGGGGAGTGGGTTCCCTTTTATAACTGAGGTGAGTTTCACACTGTTAATTTTTCAAAGTGTTTCAATAATGTTATGTAAATTTCATGGAAATATGGTTGGAAAATGAATTATATATTAAGGAGATAAGTATCAGGTTTGAATATAACTAAATATTGAGGTTTCATCACGTTTTTGGTCATTTTGACCCTTATATATTTAGGTTAACCCACGATAAACTCGTATTTACCTTAACCATGGTAATTGATTTTTACTATTGTAATTATTCATTATGAACAAAAACTAAGATGAATTTATTAAATAAGATTAATTATTATGATTCCAAATATGGAATCAATTTTTTCAAATTAAATTCATATAAGAGGAAGATTTAATTTAAAAATGGACATGCAAATCTTGTTGAAATACTTTTTTTTCAAGAAATGCATTTTTCAAGCATGAGATGATCATATATTAAATATCTTAATTATAATACTCATTGGATTGATTTAATATAATATAATTTTTTATATAATATTTTAATTTCATTTAAATCATTCATTATTAAAGATTATTTTAATTAATTCAAATGGATAGACAATATTCCATTTTAAATAAAAACTGTTTTCTGAAGAAAAAAAACTAGTTTCTATAAAATATCCATTTTACATCAAAATTTTATAATATTTATTTATATAAAATTTATAGTCAATAAATTTTTATTTATACATATTATAATAAATTGTTAAAATTAATAGGTTGTAATTACTAAAAACTATATTTTTTATTATTCATAAATGCTTATTTATATGGGAAAATATAAAAAATTCACTATGAGCTTATTTTCACCAATTAATTTCAAAATGGATTTTCATCCAATCAAATTACAATTTTTATGCCATGAAATAATAAAATTCTCATTTTATTATAGTTATATTAAAATAGAAAGTTCCCTTACTATAATTGAGGATCGAGTGTTACACCAACCTCGAGAAAAGTTTGGTTGTTGGTGAAGAAAACATTAACTAGTGATGTAGCTGAAGATTATGTTGTATTTATTTTTCATACCATGAATCTTCAAAAATTTTACTTATTGATCCATGGTCCTGAGCTCAAAAATTCTAATAGTGTATCTCCTTTACTTCTCTACAATCTTATAGGTCTATGCAGCTAACCCTGGGAATTTTCGATAACAACACATTAATAGAAGAGAGTGTTTGGTTTTGGGAATTTAATAAATTAAATTATTAAATTATTTAATTTATTTAATGCATCTTTTAATATTTGGACTTTAACAGAATGTCCGCTAGAGACCAAATTTATGACACACATAGGGTAACATCACATTTCATTTTCAACCACAATTATATATTTTCATTAAAGGGTTCAATTAATAAATTTTGTACTAATTATAAAAATAATTATATTCATTATTTAATATATATAATATTTTCAATATATTATTTTGAGTGTTCTATAATGCCCAAAACATAGTAGAAACTCTGAGGAAAAATCCATAGAAACTAAAAGAAACATTGAAAGGATCAAATTGAGAAAACTAGAGTTTTTACAATATATTACTTATAGATTTATTATTATGTCATAAATATCCCATATATTCATTAATTACATCTTTATAGCCATATATGTGATCCAGGTATACCAAATGATACACATCGCTCCGTGGAGACGGTTGTATGTACTTATGTATGTGCGATGCATCCATTTAACATAATATGTATATGAAATATGAAAATGATATACCATTAAAATAAAAAATTTAAATTATGCTAAATACAGTAATTTAATTATTTTTATAAGGTTTTCGATTATTTGGAGGATGTTTATGAAGAAAGAAACTTGAAAAATCTCGGTTTGAACATATACCTCTTCTTTTGGTAACCTCCTTTATCTTGAAACCTAATCCTTCTTGAATTTTTATTTTTATGAGACAAATATTTATAGTAAGTGATGAGGGATTTTAAGAAGGTATTTGGGTATGTATTGGATGAGACAAGTGTCTCAATAAGTGTAACACCTGAGACTTTTATGTGAAATATTTTGTTTTTATGTTATATAAATCATCAAAGGAATCTTTCACTACACACAACACTAGCTTGGCTTGCTTTACACGCAACCGTGGCCTTCCTCGATAGCTTGATTCGTACGCAATACCGAGTTTCACTAAACAATGATATGCTATTAAAATATTATTAAAACTAGCCGTTATGAATAGTAATAACCACTTTTTGAAATTTTATAAATTTTATTTTTCAAAATAGACTTAATTTTTGGATTCGGAATATCGAAATTATCCTAGGGTGAAATTTTGGTATTTTTCTGTAAACATTCAATTTTTGATGAATAGTGAAACCACTAAGTGGTAGTTAAAAAACTGAATTTTTCATAAAACATAATTTTACCGCTTCTATGAGTGGAATTTCGAAAATCCGAGAGACACGATTGATGTTAGTAAGTAAAATGTGGTTCAATGAGATGAAAATAATTTTTTGGTGAATAGTAACTTTTTACTTTTTTTACCACGGTTAAAAGTAAATAGGGTAATTAAGGGTAAAAATGATATTATTATTACCCTAACACATGTCATAATTCTATTGGAAAAATGTAATTCGACCAAAAACAACCTTAGGAATAAAATATGACCATTTAGTCCCACTTAGATTAGATTAGGACATTTATTATTAATTTATTTAAAGAAGGGTTAAAATAGTTAAAATCAACGTTTAATAAGTAAATCATTTGTAATATGGGGTTATAAATAAGATAAATTCGACTATAAATATTCATTAGAAATATAAAAATATTTCCTACATAATGGAATTTTATTTGTAATTTTTATACATTAAATAATTTAATTTATTTATGACACAACGATGATGCAGTAATTATCTTATTAATGAAATATTGATATAATTGATGTTATAAATACCAAAATAAATGTAATTTGAGACTTTTTATGAATTAAACTAATTTTCTAGGTTAATATGACATGTTAGTATTGATTTAAGTAACTTGGTTTGAACTAATCATTCTGTTATGATTTTCACAAAAATCAATTACTAAATAGTGTCAAAATTGATATAAAATAGTTTTTAAAACAAATATTATATTAATTGTTATTTTATTCCTAAAAATCTAAGGTCCATCCAAATGACTTATATAAGGTTATATATTTTAATAATAAACAACCTGGGGTTCGTTTGGCTTGATATAGTAAGTTTATTAACCTTATAGTGTAAGAAAACAAGAAGACACGGTAAAAGTTAAATTATCTAACTTAAAGTTAAATCTAAATGATAAGGTTAAACTTAATACCTAAACTTGTCTAAATTCTATTGGATGAGATTATTTCGACCCCTACCCACCTTACCTTCGAAATATATCAATTTGGAGCTATTAAAAACCGAATATGACTTTATAATAAAACAATATTTTTAGTTATTCCAAAGGTGCCCCTCTCCTCCCTTATAAAAGGGAACCTCCTCCCCCTCTTTCTCACACCACTTTGAGCCTTCAATCTCGGCCAACCCCTGCCAAATTATCCTCTCAACTTCCCTAGAAACATCCTAGAGGTTCTGGTCTTCTTCAAAGACCTATTTTATTTCCCTAAAAGGAGGTCTCAAAGAAGCACTTCAAAGAAGAGGTAATGTCCGTTACCAATTCTTTCATCTTTATTTATTCTTACACTTCTTCTTCTTTAGTTGTTTCATTATGAATTAATAACATTATAATAACTCATATACTGATATGTTATTATAAGTATGAAACAACCCTATTTCACCATCTATCCATCCTACGGAAAAAGAAATCACCGAGCGTGCGTACGTACGGAATACCGTCTCCGCGCCGTGGTGTAATCTATTTTCCACCACCACCTTACTTGAATGGGTATAATGGTGTAAATAATGACTATATATAACTATAATAAAGTGATATTGATTCTTAAATAGTATACATACACTCCAATACAATTCCACGATCATAGGAATGATATCGTCACTCGTGCGTACGTACGGAATACCGTCTCCACGATTTGATGCGAGTCGTTCTACATGATCTTCATTTAATAATGATTATATAAATGGATTGAATGAATTAATATGATATATATTACACTAATAACATTCTGGAAACGAGGTATCTATAACCTAAAGAGAAGAATAAGAATTTATTCGACAAAACACGCATAAGAACAAAAAGTAATAAAAACCCGAATAACAAGTAGTAATGAAATATTACTAATAAGAAGCTAAGAATATGACCATATATGATATCATAACAATAAGTATGATTCTGGAATAAGTCAATAACATTATTTAAATCATTATACAGGAGGTTCAGACACTTACGAAGCAAATCGGACCTAAGGTAAGGGAAATATCACAATCTCATTTTTATCCGAGATTGTTTATATTTTGGTATTTACTGGGGTGTATTTTATCATCCACATCCATGTTTCTTCAATATGTAATATTATTTCCATACACCTACAATTTTTTAAATCCAATTTTACCTTGCGGTGAGTTTTTAGTAAAATATATGAAAGGAATATTTTGTCATTTTTCATACGAGGTACTTTTTGACTTTTCCGACAAAAGTACGAGAAGAATGTTTTTTTAACTTGTACGGCATGAATGGATTTTTAAAACAAAATTTCCAAGAATCTTCCTTTACAAGTTTTCAAGTTTATTTTTAATCAACTTCTTTTAATTTAAAATTGTATGACATGTTAAGAAAGGAAAAATGTTTTTTTGAAGTAGAAAGGATATTTTCCTCAAGAATGGAGTTCAAGTGTTTTATCAAAATTATTTTTCATATAATATAATAAAGGGTTCTGTTTCTATCCCTATTATTACATGGATTTGATTATGTTGTGATGGAAATATTTTTATGAATTCTTTTATCTTATATGAATTGTTTTATTATGTCACGATGTTTAAAGATACCCATTTTTATTACATGGGTTATGCTATGATGTATGATTTATGATTTTGTGGCACACATAAGAATGGTATCTTTATGAGATGGGTGGGACCTATATCTCCCTCCAATGCATTGGTTAAAGATTTTATATCTCATGAGATAGACATGGCTGGAACGGTAGGATACACCGGTTCAGTGAAACAGGACTGAAATGAGGAGTGAACTCTGTTCAGAAATGGACTTTGTCCACTAAGATAGTCTTAGAAATGAGTCTTGACTAACAAGAAATGATTCTCTATGATTATGTGTGTATTCCACAAAGTTTCATGTTTTATGTTATGATTATTGGGATTCCATTTCACTACTATGATTTATCCCATGTTATGAAATTATGCTCTCTTTTGCAGGTTAATATTTCCAAAAGTTATGTTCTTATGAATATGATGTGATTGATATTTCTTTTGTTTACCCTTACTAAGCATTTGAGCTCACTCTTTTGTATGTTTTCTTTCCCCAGGCCAGGAAGAAGGTTATTAAGTAATATATGCCAAAAGGGACTATAGATATGATGAAATAAATGGGAGACAGTGTAGACGCTTTATGAACCAGTAGTTTATGTTTCCCAGTTTCTAAAGACACTATACCTATATGGTCTTTTCATGGTTTTGTTATATGTTGTAATAAGTATGCTTCAATTTTGAAGTAATAACAATGTATGTAAAGTATGGGTCGTTATAGTTGGTATTAGAGGAAAGGTATAGTCAACTTTTGGAAACTAGGATGTGAAAGACTTAGTAAGAACACTAAGGATAAGTCTAAGCATAGAACACAATCTTAGTGTTTTAGAAATGGCCATGAATAACCTAGGATAAGACCTTAAGTGTGAAATTTTATTATTGATTATGTGGTTTTCCTATTATAATTAGTGTTGCTCACACTATTATTCTTGGTTTTAGTCAATGGCTGGAACCCGAAAGAACGTGTTAATGCGGAATGCGACGAGCAATGCAATGATTGTCCCCCTGAGCAACCAAACGTTATGGGAGTTGGAATGAAAAATCTTGTAGCCATGATCACACAACTTTATCAAGCTATGAATCATGCAGGACTTCCAAACGAGCAATGGAAGGAGCAACATTCTGTTGAATCCTTCATGAGACAGCGTCCACCTTCATTCAGTGGGTCTATTGATCCATTAGTTTCTGAACAATGGATTAGTACTACTGAAAATATATTTTCAGTTCTTCAATGTTCTGAGCATGATAAAGTCATCTTAGCAGTGTATCGTTTGGATGGTGATGATGATCAATGGTGGAATCTTATTAAGAATAATAGGAAAAAGAATGAAATTGAGTCCATGGAATGGGATGAGTTCAAGAACTTATTTTTCAATAAGTACTTCCCTCATATTCTCTGAACAAAGATGGAGAAAGAGTTTCTTGAACTGAAGCAAATGGGTGATGAATTTGTTGGTACCTATGAAGCAAATTTTACAAGTCTTGCAAGGAATGCTTCTGGTATTATTATCCAACCTGAGAGTAAGATCGATCGATTCTTTAGTGGCTTAAAACCAAGACTTTGAAGGGCCTTAGCCATAAGGTACTTCAATAGCTACGAGGAAATCGTTCGACGTGCTCTCAAAGTTGAGATGGAGATTGGAGTAACCCATCAGTCATATGGGTTTGATAAGAAGAGGAAAATGGAATTCAAAGGAAAATCTAAAGAGCACACTGAAAAGAAGATGATCTTTCCCTTATACTCAAAGTGTGGAAAGAAACATAGAGGGAGTTGTCTTAAAGGGACATGTAATTGTTTCAAGTGTGTAAAGGAAGGTCATCGGGAATTTTAATGCAGTGATGATGAGAAGAAGATGTCTAATGATGTAAACAAAGGAAGGGATACCCAGAATGAACCTTCTACACTTAAATGTTTCAAGTGCAAGGAGATGGGATATTATGCCAATAAATGCCCTAATCCAAGGGTTGATGATGATGGTCGACTTCAACAAACTCTTAAGGCTAAAGACAAAGGAAAGTCACATGCAATTTCTATCAGTGATGTGGAGTACGATAACGATGTGGTGAAAGGTACACTTACCATCCACTCTAAATTAAAAAATGTTTTATTTGATTCTGGATCCACCCACTCTTTTATTTCTAAATATTTTTCTAAGGGTATCACCGTATTACCTCAACAATTAGATGCTGAGTTAGCTGTGACAACACTTAATGGCACAACAGTCGCATCAAAAGTTTATAATTCTTCTCCGATCGAAGTTTGTGGGAAAGTGCTTCTTGCAAATTTTGTGATCCTTCCTATAGTGGAATTTGATGTGATTCTTGGCATGGATTGGATTTCTTTATATAGAGCTCATATCAATTGCCAAAGAAGGGAAGTCACATTTCATATTCTAGATCAATCTATGATCGTCTATCAATGCAAGGATGAACATAACCTTCCAGTGGAAATTCCTTCTACCTTATGGGTCTTGATTCCACTAAATGAAGGTTATTTATCTCAAATGGTTGGTGAGAAACTCACGATTAAGAATATTCCCATTGTACGGGAGTTTGATGATGTCTTTCTGGAGGAATTACCGGGTCTTCCACCAAATCGTGCATTTGAGTTTTCAATAGAACTCGTACCGGGTGCGTTGACTATTTCAAAGACACCTTATAGTGTGACCCCAATTGAGTTGTAGTAATTGAAGAAGCAAGTCCAAGAGAATATTTATAAGGGATTCATATGCCCTAGGGCATCACCTTGGGTAGCACCTGTTCTATTTGTTAAGAAGAAAGATGGATCAATGAGACTCTGCATTGATTATCGGGAACTTAACAAGATCACAATCAAGAACAAATATCCTCTCCCACGCATTGATGACTTATTTGACCAACTACGTGGAGCTCAATACTTTTCCAAGATTTCTCTTCGTTCATGGTATCATCAATTAAGGGTCAAAAGGGAGGATTTACCAAAGAAGGCTTTCCCTATAAGGTATGGACACTATGAATTTATAGTGATGCCATTTGGTCTTACTAATGCCCCTGCTATCTTCATGGATCTGATGAATAGAGTCTTTAGAGACTATCTTGATCAATATTTGGTAGTATTTATAGACGATATTCTTGTATATTCAAAGAGTAAGGAAGAACATGAAGATCACTTGAGAATTATATTGAAGACCCTGAGAAAGGAGAAGCTTTATGCCAAATTTACCAAGTGTGAATTTTGGCTTCAAAAAGTTTCATTTTTGGGTCACATAATCTCAAAAGAGGGGATATCTGTGGATCCAGCAAAAATAGAGGTTATCAAAAGATGGTCGAGACCAACAACAGTAACTGAGATCCGATGTTTTCTTGGTTTGGCGGGATATTATCGACTTTTTGTGAAAGATTTTTCACGATTATCTATTCCACTCACCAATTTGAATCAGAAAGTAGTTAAGTTAGTTTGGATGGAAGAATGTGAAGAGAATTTCAAGGAGTTGAAAAGAAGGTAATCCAGTGCACCTGTGCTCACACTGCCTTGTAGTGGAGAAAGGTTTGTGATCTATAGTGATGCATCCAAGAAGGGATTTGGGTGTGTTCTTATGAAAAATGATATGGTGATAACTTATGCCTCACGACAGTTGAAAATCCATGAGCAAAATTACCCAACACATGATTTGGAGTTAGCTACGGTAATCTTTGCATTAAAGATTTGGAGGCATTATCTTTATGGAGAAAGGTGTGACATTTATACTGATCATAAAAGTTTAAAGTATATTTTCACACAAAAGGAGCTGAATATGCATCAAAGAAGATGGTTGGAGCTTATTAAGGATTATGATTTCTCAATCCATTACCACCCTTGGAAAGCAAACAAGGTGGCAGATGCATTAAGTCGACAAGACCATGCCAGTTTATCCATGATGAGGATCACAAAAGATCCAATATTTATGGATTTACAAAGGATGGATCTTGTAATTATAATGGAAGGGGAAAAATATTATCTTTATCAAATGAATGTTCAACCATCTATACATGTGAAGATTAAAGAGGCACAGAAAGAAGATGTCGAGTTACAAAAGAAGGTGAGAAATGTTCCTGAATTCAACCTTGATTGTGATGGGATAATAAAGTTCATGAATCAGGTTTGTGTTCCTCCCATCCCAGAATTAAAGAAGGAGCTGCTGGATGAGGCTCATAGTTCTTCATTCTCTATTCATCCTGGAAGCACGAAGATGTATAGGGACCTGAACGAGTACTTCTGGTTGGATGGCATGAAAAGAGATCTTGCTGAATATGTCTCTCGATGCTTGGTTTGTCAGCAAGTTAAAGCTGAGAGACAGAAGTCTAAGTGGATGTTACAACCATTACCCATACCCGAATGGAAATGGGAAAACATCACTATGGACTTTGTCACATGACTTCCTAAAAAATCCAAAGGCAATAATGCTATCTGGGTCATAGTTGATCGTCTTACCAAGTCTGCACACTTCATTGATATTAGAGAGGATCTCTCTCTGGATCAGCGTTCCAAGATATATGTAAAGGAAGTGGTAAGATTGCATGTAGTACCACTTTATATTATATCTGATCGGGATTCGAGATTTACCTCGTAGTTCTGGCAAAGTCTTCAGCATATTCTAGATACAGAGTTGAGTTTCAACACTTCTTATCATCCTCAGACAGACGGTCAGTCTGAGAGAAAAATTCAAACTCTAGAAGATATGTTGAGAGCTTGCTCTATGGATTTCAATGGTGGTTGGGATCAACACCTACCATTGGTGAAATTTTCTTATAATAATAGCTTTCACTCCAGTATTTAGATGGCTCCTTATGAGGCTCTCTATGGAAAGAAATGCTGGACTCCAACTTTCTAAGATGAAGTTTGGGAAAGAAAGCTATTAGGACCTGATCTCATTGATGAAATGGCAGAAAAGGTCAGATCTATTCAACAACACATAAGAGCAACTCAGAGTCGACAGAAAAGTTATGCTGACAACCGAAGAAAAGACCTAGAGTTTGAAGTTGGTGATAAAGTGTTCTTACGAATATATCCCTGGAAGAGAGTCATGAGATTTGGAAAGAAGGGGAAGTTGAGCCCTAGATATATTGGTCCTTTCGAAATACTGGATCGTGTCGGGAAGGTAGATTACCGATTGGAGATTCCACCGAATCTCTCTCAAGTACACGATGTGTTCCATGTATCTCTCTTGAGAAAGTACATACCTGATCCTTCACATGTACTCAGCTCAGAAGTTGTACCGCTGGAGCAAGATCTTTCTTATGAAGAACAGCCGATAGAGATTTTGGATCGTAGCGCAAAATTCCTACGAAACAAGACCACTCGCTTGGTGAAAGTTTTATGGAGGAACAACCAATTAGAAGAAGCTACATGGGAGCTTGAGGATATGTTGAGGGAAAGGTATCCCCATCTGTTTGTTACAAAGGGACGAATTTCGAGGGCAAAATTCATTTTAAGGGGGGTAGAATGTAACACCCGAGACTTTTATGTGAAATATTTTGTTTTTATGTTATATAAATCATCAAAGGAATCTTTCACTACACACGACACTAGCTTGGCTTGCTTTACACGCAACTGCGGCCTTCCTCGATAGCTTGTGTCGTACCCAATACTGAGTTTCACTAAACAATGATATGCTATTAAAATATTATTAAAACTAGCCGTTATGAATAGTAATAACCACTTTTTGAAATTTTATAAATTTTATTTTTCAAAATGGACTTCATTTTTGGATTCGGAATATCGAAATTAGCCTAGGGTGAAATTTTGGTATTTTTCTAAAAACTTTCAATTTTTGATGAATAGTGAAACCACTAAGTGGTAGTTAAAAAACTGAATTTTTCATAAAACTTAATTTTACCGCTTCTGTGAGTGGAATTTCGAAAATCCGAAAGACATGGTTGATGTCAGTAAGTAAAATGTGGTTCAATGAGATGAAAATAATTTTTTGGTGAATAGTAACTTTTTACTTTTTTTACCACGGTTAAAAGTAAATAGGGTAATTAAGGGTAAAAATGATATTATTATTACCCTAACACATGTCGTAATTCTATTGGACAAGTTTAATTCGACCAAAAACAACCTTAGGAATAAAATATGACCATTTAGTCCCACTTGGATTAGATTAGGACATTTATTATTAATTTATTTAAAGAAGGGTTAAAATAGTTAAAATCAAAGTTTAATAAGTACGTAATTTTTAATACGGGGTTATACATAATATAATTTCGACTATAAATATTCATTATAAATCTAAAAAGATTTCCTACATAATGGTATTTTATTTGTAATTTTTAGACATTAAATAATTTAATTTATTTATGACACAATGATGATGCAGTAATTATCTTATTAATGAAATATTGACATAATTGATGTTATAAATACCCAAATAAATGTAATTTGAGTCTTTTTATGAATTACACTAATTTTATAGGTTAATATTACATTTAGTATTGATTTAAGTAACTTTGTTAGAACTAATCTTTCTGTTGTGATTTTCACAAAAATCAATTACTAAATAGTGTCAAAATTGACATAAAATAGTTTTTAAAACAAATATTATATTATTAATTGTTATTTATTCCTAAAAATCAATGGTTTGGAAAAATGAATTAGATAAGGTTATATATTTTAATAATAAAAAACTTGTGGTTCGTTTGGCTTGATATTGTAAGTTTATTAACCTTATCGTGTAAGAAAACAAAATGACACGGTAAAAGTTAAATTATCTAACTTAAAGTTAAATCTCAATGATAAGGTTAAAATTAATACCTAAACTTGTATAAATTATATTATATGAGATTATTTAGACCCCTTCCCACCTTATCTTTGAAATATATAAATTTGGAGCTATTAAAAACCGAATTTGACTTTATAATAAAATAATATTTTTGGTTATTCCAAATGTGCCCCTCTCCTCCCTTATAAAAGGGCACCTCCTCCCCCTCTTTCTCACACCACTTTGATCCTTCAAGCTCGGCCAAACCCTACCAATTTATCCTCTCCACTTCCATAGAAACATCCTAGAGGTTATGATCTTCTTCAAAGACCTATTTTAGTGCCCTAAAAGGAGGTCTCAAAGAAGCACTTCAAAGAAGAGGTAATGTTTGTTACCGATTCTTTCATCTTTATTTATTCTTCCAATTATTCTTCTTTAGTTGTTTCATTATGAAGTAATAACATCAGTATCAATCATATACTGATATGTTATTATAATTATGAAACAACCCTATTTCACCATCTATCCATCCTACGGAAAAAGAAATCACCGCGCGTGCGTACGTACGGAATACCGTCTCCACGCCGTGGTGTAATCTATTTTCCACCAACACCTTACTTGAATGGGTATAATGGTGTAAATAATGACTATATATGACTATTATAAAGTTATATTGATTCTGAAATAGTATACATACACTCCAATACAATTCCATGATCATAGGAACAATATCATCACTCGTGCGTACGTACGGAATACCGTCTCCACGATGTGATGCGACTCGTTCTACATGATCTTAATTTAATAATGATTATATAAATGAAATGAATGAATGAATATGATATATATTACACTAATACCATTCTGGAAATGAGGTATCTATATCCTAAAGAGAAGAATAAGAATTTATTCGATAAAACACGCATAAGAACAAAAAGTAATAAACACCCTAATAACAAGTAGTAATGAAATGATATTAATAAGAAGCTATGAATATGACAATATATGATATCATAACAATTAGTATGATCCTGTAATAAGTCAATAACATTATTTAAATCATTATACAGGAGGTTCAGACACTTACGATGCAAATCGGACCTAAGGTAAGAGAAATATCACAATCTCATTTTTATCCGATATTGTTTATACTTTGGTATTTACTGGGGTGTATTTTATCATCCACATCCATGTTTCTTCAATACGTCATATTATTTCCATACACCTACAATTTTTTAAATCCAGTTTTACCCTGTGGTGAGTTTTTAGTAAAAGATATGAAAGGAATCTTTTGTCGTTTTTCGTACGAGGTACTTTTTGACTTTTCTGACAAAAGTACGAGAAGAATGTTTTTTTAACTTATACGGCATTAATGTATTTTTAAAAAAAAATTCAAGAATATTCCTTTAAAAGATTTCAAGTTTATTTTTAATCAACTTCTTTTAGTTTAAAATTGTATGACATGTTAAGAAAGGAAAAATGTTTTTTTGAAGTAGAAATGATATTTTCCTCAAGAATGGAGTTCAAGTGTTTTATCAAAATTATTTTCCATCTAAGATAATAAAGGGTTATGTTTCTATCCCTATTATTACATGGATTTGATTATGTTGTTATGCAAATATTTTTATGAATTCTTTTATCTTATATGAATTGTTTTATGATGTCACGATGTTTAAAGATTCCCATTTTTATTACATGGGTTATGCTATGATGTATGATTTATGATTTTGTGGCACACATAAGAATGGTATCATTATGAGATGGGTGGGACCTATATCTCCCTCCAATGAATTGGGTAATGATTTTATATCTCATGAGATATACATGGCTGGAACAGTAGGTTATACCGGTTCAGTGAAACAGGACTGAAACGAGGAGTGAACTTAGTTCAGAAATGGACTTTGTCCACTAAGATAGTCTTTGAAATGAGTCTTGACTAACAAGAAAGGATTCTCTATTATTATGTGTGTATGCCACAAAGTTTCATGTTTTATGTTATGATTATTGGGATTCCATTTCACTACTATGACTTATCCTATGTTATGAAATTATGCTCTCTTTTGCAGCTTAAGATTTCCAGAAGTTATGTTCTTATGAATATGATGTGATTTATATTTCTTTTGTTTACCCTTACTGAGCATTTGAGCTCACCCTTTTGTATGTTTTCTTTCTCCAGGTCAGGAAGAAGGTTATTAAGTAAGATATTCCAAAAGGGACTATAGATATGATGAAATAAATGGGAGACAGTGTAGACGCTTTATGAACCAGTTGTTTATGTTTCCCAGTTTCTAAAGACACTATACCTATACGGTCCATTCATGGTTTTGTTATATGTTGTAATAAGTATGCTTCAATTTTGAAGTATTAACAATGTATGTAAAGTATGGGTCGTTATAATAAGTTTGGAGGAGAGGATAGAAGGTTCCCTTTGATAAATGATGCATGTAGCGAACTAGTAAATGGTAAGAATATTAAAATATAAATAAGTTA
The DNA here is from genome assembly GCA_963277665.1 of Viscum album. Taxonomy (NCBI): domain Eukaryota; kingdom Viridiplantae; phylum Streptophyta; class Magnoliopsida; order Santalales; family Viscaceae; genus Viscum; species Viscum album. The sequence continues at coordinate 793,896,418 of OY728166.1, forward strand.
ATCTCATGATAAAGTGGTTAGGAATGAGATAAAATAATCATATGGGATGATATAGGTTCAATATACATTAAAAAAATTGGATTTATACCTATTTTTAGGTTATTTTAACCCTTATATTTTTAGTTTAACCACATCATTAATCCTTTTTAACCCTTAGCAAAATGATATGTTTTTATCATGGTTACCATTAATCATGAAAATATTACATTTAATTTGTTACGTAATAATAATTATGATTATTTAAAATAAGTAATCTATTTTATAGTATTCAATTTCCAGAAATTTTATATATTACATTTAATATATATTCACAAAAAACAACAAAAAATAATTTTTAGAAAACTTTTTGTCTTAGAAATAAGTGATTTTATACAAAAATCAGGTATACTATTGATTAATATGAAATTAAATGAATTATGTAAAATAAAACGAGACTTATTTGATAATAAAACTAAAAAATGGAACCTTACCTTGTACATAATTAGTTTAAAAATACGAACTAAAAATAGTTTTATTTAAAAAAAAGACATTACTTAGATTTTAAAAATGTTAAACATCGATTTATAAGTTAAATATTATTATTTTTAATGTGTTATATTAAATTATAAATATAAATTTATCCTATAAAATACTTTTCATTAACATTTATTTTATTCATATATCATGTTAACATCATAAAAATGTTATTATTTGTAAAATGGTTATTTTTTTAACTATTCACCCAAAATCAACTGTTTTTGAAAAATTTGACAAATTGACCATAATATAATAATATGATTAAATAAGAAAATAACTTCATTTTATCAAGTAAAATCTATAAATATGGTATAAGATAATTTTAATTTCACGCTATAAGTGAAAAACCCATTTTTAGAACAAAAAAGTACTATCAAAGCTTAAAAATTATTTATTCTCATTCCTTTCATGGTAAAAATAATTAAATGATTATTAATTTATATTATTTAATATTATATCAATAAATTTCATGAAAATACTTAATCATTAGTGATTCACTTATCTTATTAAAATAAAATGAATTAAACACTTAAAAAAATTCTGAAAAATATCCCTTTTTGTCATTAAATGATATTATCTTCATTCATAACAAATTGTGAATCAGTATATGATTAATTATTGAATAATTAAAATACCTAATAAAAAAATTATTACTAAAAACAGTAGAAATTTATTATTTAAAATAAAAATATATAACATAAACCTTCTTTTATTGAAAAATGAACCATTAAAACTTTTACTATTCTTAACCTCATATGTCTTTATTATTATAATTCAAAATTGAATAATTATTTCTTTGGAATTAATAAATATATTAGGAAACATTTTATCTGTAAATTTAAAAATTCTATTACTATTTTTAATACCTATCAATCCTACTATTAGGTTATAACTATTATATTTAAATAGTAATATTTCTATAGTATATCATTGTCTGTTTAAGATTAATTCTTTCTATATCAAAATATATTTTACATGGTATTCATAAAATAAAATATTAGGGTGTAAAATTAGCCCCTCATATAAATTTCATTGTCATAATTTTAAATAATTTTGTGCATATAATAACATTAAAATAGATTTTAATATGAATTTTAATTTCTTGGTTAGGACTAGGAAAATAATTATTTCATTAATAAATACTTTTTAAAAAATATGTTATACTTTATAAGGAAACTTATTATGAATGTATTTATAGAGTTTTACCTTGATATTTATATGATACTTTTCACATAAAACATGACATATTTATATTCCATTGCTTGGGGAATTATAATAAAATATAATTTCTGGATTTTCTTCCCTGGTTGTTTTTTGAACAGTTTCCAACCACTGATTCATGTAAAATTAAAAGTTATGAATGAATAAGATTATTTTTTCATTCTGGAATCACTAATATCATCATCTAAGTGATAACTAGATTTATTAAACGATAATGTTCTTCATTCTAGGAAACATTTTTTAAATAGAGATTCCTATCATGTCAAACCTTTTTCAAAAACCTAATTGGTTAGCATATGTAAAAATTATATTCTTTAAAGTAAAACATGAAATAAATGATCAATCTAAAAATATAAATAATGACACCCAATGTTTAAAATCAATCACTAAACCTTAAAAGTTTTCAAAATATGAGAGATCAATTTTGAATATAGCATAATCATATTTTCACAAAAATTTACAATAATTAACCTTACATAAAAACACATAATAACCCTAAACATTATATTCTATGGTGAGTGTATAACATATATTAGAAACATCAAAAAATATTCCATACTTAGAGACTATATTTCTAAGAAAGGAAACACTCTAAAGTCAAAATTTTCTTATGAATAATTTCTTAAAAAATATAATTCCTCTCAGATTCCAATGAATGATTTACATGTGATTATAATGTTATTTTTATCATTTATGTTATACTATGATAATAATACAAAAATAAACCTTTAAAATTTATCTTTCATGCTTGGGGAATTGGTTCAAATAGTTCCCTATCTTCCAATAGTTGAAAAACAGAGTATTAGTGATTTATTTCTTTCACTTTCATTCATGAGCTAGATGGAACTTTTACAAGAACTTATAATGAACTCTCTTTCAATTTATGTATTTATTATGATTTTTTATTTCCAAAATTTTCAAGTTTTTTATGTTTAATCCTTCAATTATTCTCTATTGCCTCATTTGTTTCCTAAGTGCTACGTATTTTTTTTCTTATCTTAATTTTCTTTTTAGACATATGAATTGAATAATTATTTAAATGACCTATTACTTGACACCATATCATCATATGATATTTTTCTTGAGAGATTATTACACCACAAAGGCTTGGTTGTAGTCCATAAAAGAAATGAGCAGTATTTCTTTTCTGATTATTTACATAGTTAAAAATTCCATGCTAATATTCTAATGTTTTTCTTGTACGCATATCACTTTCCTCTTCCTACTTCCTTAGATTAATTAATTTTCTTTCAAAACCATTTTTTTATTTTTGAGGAAAATATTTCATAAAGAAAATAACCTTAAAGGTTTTCCATTTCATTCCTGTTTATCTCCACTTCCTCATTCGTATTCTCAATAAATCACCACTGTTGAAATTCATAAACTTTTAATAATATACTACCATAATAAAATTTTCATTTTAATTACGTTCAAAAGCTAGAAATATCTTTTCAATAGACTTGATCATTTTCTCAACCACTAACTAATTAGTAGTCCTATTAAATTATAGAGGCTTATATCCTGTAAAATGATCCAATATTGGTATATCATGATATGTAATAACATGTTTATCCAAATGGGAAAGATTATTTATCATAACCTAGGAAAATTTCCAAAAAATTTTCAAGATTTTCTCAGCTCCAATACCCATTTTATTCAATTTCCCATAATGGAAATCCCTACATTAACTATAAGTGTTGATATGATTTCACATTCTTCTACTAGAAATTATTTCTAAATAGTAAAAAACACATAATCATGAGAAATATTGACTAATGGAATAAAAATACCTAAAAATTTCCAAAATATTATAAGGGACTATCATAATGACTATTTTAGTTATGTTCTTATAAAATAAAGTTCCCAAGGGTCCTAATAAACTTCATTTTATACCAACTATATCAATCTTGACTCTAGCAACCCATTTTTATTTTTTACTTCGATACAATATACGAGGGATATCACCAAGAATTATCAACCAATTTAATAGTGTTGGGAGGCTAGATACATACATGATATCAATATTAAATTGGAATAATAAAACATAGTATGAAAAAAATTATTTCATCCTTGAATATCGTTCAAATATTCATTTTTCTTATCCAATAGAAAGAAAAAATAATAATGGGTGACCTTATATGATCAGTGAAGAAAACCATGGAATTGAAGTTATCATTATTATATAAGGTACAAAAAATATACTAGATTAAGTAATCAATACAAATTAAATTTATTAAATAATTTGAGATTCTAAATAAATCCATGAAAAATAAACAATCACATGGATAATTATATTTGAAATTATAATAAGGTAAATGAAAAATGTCAAAATTAATGATCTTACTATTAAATCCTAGAACAATACATTATGTATGTTAAATTCAAAAAATTGGCCAATACAATTTCACTGTACTTGTATGTATAAATAAATTAACTAATCAATATGGCCAATTGTTTTGTCTCGTGAGACCTGTTGATGCATCTAGGGGATATATATAACCATTTCCACCCATAACTTACATATGTCTAATTAATTACATAAATATTGAATCAATATTATATGACATAATAATATTCCTTATCAATATGAATATATTTATATTGAATCAAGAATAAAAAAATTTAATATTTCTCCAGTAAATGAATTAACTTAATCAATAAAATAGATTCAAATAACACTATATATTGAAATGGTATATATTTAAAACAATATAAAAGTAGTATAAATGCTTTGGAATATATTCATGACCCTATAAATATAGTCATTAAAGAGATAAACAATGTCCAATGAATAATGGAGAGTGATAGAGAATATGATCAAAACAAAATGAATGATCTCAAAATAAACTGTTATCCTAAATTCTTTAAAAGATGGTAAAAGAACACTAATTTATCAGAATGATGGTTTGATATAAAGAAAATTATTTTACAAATTAGATAGTAAAATGGAAGTGAATCATTAAAAATAAACTTCTTTAATAAATTTGTAATTTTTTTTAAAAAAATGAAGTTATTAATCATTTCCATGATTCTTTTCTTTCTTTTAGAAAACAAATAATTTTTTTAATATAAAAGAAAAAAATTCACATAGTAATAGAAAAGTTATTTTTAAAAAAAATACAGAACATTTCCAAGGAAGATAAATAGAGAATAATGGTTAGGGAGGTTGGAAACTCACTTATTCCTTATACATTAAAAATAAAATTCTTTTCACAATTTTAAAAAAAATCCGAAAACCACTTGTTAAAAAAAACTAAAAATAATATTTTTAAAAATTTTCAAAAAAATTATAATATAGTTGAAAAATTCATTTACGAGTTATTTAAAATAATAAAAAATTACATGATATGATTTGAAAAATATGTGTATGGAGGAAAAATATTGCTGAGGTATATGTGGTAATGAGGTTGTTTTTTTTTAAAACATTCTTTCGGTATTTGAGTACCAAAGAGATAAAATGTTATAGTAAATATATGGAAACAACTAAAATAAATATATTAGTATAAAATAGTTGGTATTTAATAAAAAAATATCAAATAATTATTCTAATGTAAATATAAATGCGAATAATCCCAAATAAGAGTGAGATTGTAAAACAAATTTTTACAGATTTAATAAATTTTGAATCAAACTCCATTAAAATAGAAAAAATAAATTTTAAATATAAATACCATAAATAAATATGAATTCATGTTATTATAATTCAAAGGGGAAGTATACACATCATATAAAATAAGTTAGGTGCATGATATAATATATGTCTCAATAAAGTTGATTTGAGATGAAAAACAACATCCTAAATTCATACTTGGTTGGATGCATTATATCTTATTGAATAAAAAAACAAATTTACTGAATTCATTATTTATAAAAATTTTCATCTATATTTCATTTTTATTTTCCTTTTTATAATCATTTGTCATTTATTCATTGTATATTTTTTATTTACATCTACCAATTAAGGTTAATCAATCAATTACTAAAATAAATTGTTATTTTATCATCCATGGTGACATGTTTTATAAAATTGTTAAATAATATTCATAATTTTAATAATTTCAATAACACAATTTTAATTCATTATATAAAATATTATAATCATCCATCTATGGTGTTTATAGGAAAATAAAATATGTTGTTCATGGAGGCGATAATATGCATGTTTACATGATGATGTATTCATTTTCATAATGGTTTGAATAAATAGAAATTATATAATACTTACAATTTAAGGAATAATATTTTTATTAGAAACATCAAATATATTATCTAAATATATCTTGATGATAATCCATGTAAATAAAAAATGAAAATGAATCACATCTCTTTATGGAGGTGGTAATCTACCCATATGCACAGGAGCCATTATCATTTCCCAACAGATGAGAGGGTAAGAAGGTATATTACATATTATATTTAATTAGTTATAGATATGTCATAAATATAATATATATTCATTAATTACATATTTATTACTAACGGTTTGATCCGTAGATGAAATATGATACACATCACTTTGTGAAGATATTATCCTATTTATACACAAGGGCGATGTTTTCATTTCTCATAGGATAGAAAGAAGATATAGAATAGATATTACATTAAAATAAGACTATATAATTGTGGTAAATATAATAAATGTTTTATTTTAGGAGGGTTATTTATGGTTTGGAGGAGATTTAAGAAGAATGTAACTTGAAAAATATCAGTAAGAATATATACCTCCCTTTTTGGCAACCTACTTTGGCTTACATGTTAAACCTTATAGAAGTTCTATTTAGGTGATTTCAAGACATCTAAGTCATTTGGAGGGATTATATAAATGTATTTTTGTAGGAATTTGTTAAGCAAAGTGACACAATAAGTTTATATAATATATTATAGTGGGTTCTAATTATAAGTGAGGTGGGTGGAAACATGTACATGTTAAGTAAATTAAAATATTAAAAAGTAAATTTCATGGAAAAGAGCATAGAAATGTGATAAATTCATATTATGGGATGATATAGGATAAATATTATTTAATCCAATGGGTTATATACATTTTTTAGATTATTTTCACCCTAATTTATTTAGTTTAACCCCATCGTTAGTCATTTTTAACCCTTACCATAGTGATAAGATTTTACCACAGTTACTGTTCATTATGGATAAAACTTAAGTTAAAATTATTACTTAATATTAGTTATTATTGTTAATTTTTTTTAATAAATATAAAAAATAATTAATTCCTATAATTTGGAGCAATTAATTTTAATATAATCTCACAAAACACAATGGAAAACTTTTTTTAAAAAAATGTCGGTTTTAAGCATAAAATGGATTTTATACCAAAATCATGTATATTGTGGATTAGATGTAATTAATTGTATTATTTTAAATAAAATTATACTAATTTTACTATAATACCAAACCAAAACTCAAATTAACCTCATGAATACCTAATTAAATGAGAAGAACCAAGAATGGTTTTTATTTAAACAAAATCATTAAAAATATTTCCAAAATGTTGAACATGGATTTATAAGTCTAGAATTATATTTATAAATGAATTATATTAATTATTAAATATATTTTAAATCTATTAAAAAGGTTTCATAAAAATTCATGTTATTCTTATATCATGTTAATGTAATAAAATTCTCGTCATTTGTTTAATCAATATTTTTTAAATATTCATCCAAAGTTAACTATTTCATAAAAATATTAAATAATCACTCTAATGAAAATTTTCTATGATGAAATATGAAAGTTATTTCATTTTAATAAAAAATATTTCTATATTTGGAAAAAATAATTTTATTATTCATACACAAACACAATAATTTTTAAAAAAAATGTATTTTCAAAGCATAAAAAGAATTTATTCCCCTTCCTTTCATAGAAAAAACCATTATATGTTTTTTAATTTATTTTTATTCAATATATCATAATCAAATTACATTAAAATTATTAATTAGTAGTGTTTCACTTAATTTATTTATAAAATTATACGTTACTCATAAATTGTTTTTTTGAAAAATATCTCATTTCCACCGATTGATTATATGTTCATTCTTAACAAATTTATAATCAATTTATGAATTATTAATAATTAGTTTAAATATATAAATAATATATTATTAATACTCATAATAAGAAAATTTTATCTTTTAATTGAAACATTTATAATATAAGGAAAACCCTATTTTATAAAATAATTACCCATTTATAAATTAACTGTTATTAACCTTGTATAATTTAATTATTATCATTCAAAATTATATAATTATTTCCTAGGAATTAATCAATATATTAATATATATATATATATATCACAATGTAATTAATCGTATTCATACTTTTAGTCTAATGACATGGTTATAATGGCCATATTTAAATAATATTGTTTCTCTGTCATGTCATGGTTTTTTAAGCTCGATGTTCATTATCTACCAAGATACTTTACATAGTATTAATAAACTAAAATCTTTGGGTGTTACATATTCTACATGGGTTCCTTCAAGGAAGGTGTTCTTGACACCCTATTTCCTAATATAATGATAATAAGAGGTTTCTATGATAAGTGAAATTCAAAATAATTTATCTTGATGATTGGTAAAATGTATTCTTTATACACTATGTATAGATATTGATTCATCAATTAGTAACCAATCGATGTTTTCTTGGTACCAGCTTATACCATCCATGTATATATTATTATTTAATACCTATAAATTAATTTATATCATCTATATGAACTACTAAATTACCGAACTTGATTTTAGTTATTGGAATTAGTTTCCCAATCTATACGAACTTTACATTCATAATATATTTCCATTTATTGATTCCTTGTTGGGTCCATTATTCATATCAAATAATATATCACCCATCTTTTTGACTAGAAATACACATTTTATCTTTAAATTTATTATGTAGTATGTTTCTTTGGAACATCCATTCCCATTAAATCTTTTGGGGTTTAGTATTCATATACCAACTCAAATGCTCATGAGGTCTTGAATTCATTGAAGTCAATATTTCTCCCACTATCTCGAATGAGAAGTACTTCCCTATTATATAAATATAGTCATTCACTATAAAAATACATTTCATTCTTAGGTATTATAATATCATGAGTAAATAAATGATAATTAATTAATATACACATAGTGTTTTCCAATATTTTAGTTTTTATATGATTATATTCAATAAAAGATTCTAACCAAACTCTAAAATTTAATATTTAATAGATTTCAATCATATTGAATCTTATATGATATCCACTACTAAATATAGTTGGAATATTATATTCTATTTTACTAATATTTTTGTAATATATCCTCAATGGAATTATGGAATATTTACAGTACATATACGAGTCCTCATCAATACTTCTTATATTACCATACCCTCTTTGATACAACTATGTTATGAGAGTTTACCAATATATTCACTCTGTATTTAAATTATTAATGAATTCTTAGTTAAAATATTCTATAACTAGACCACCTAGAGGATCAAATAACATTTACAATGTTTATTAATTACTTGTACACTACATTCCTAAAATATCTTAAAATAGTATCATAGAGTATTTGAATTTACCTATATATTCTATTTAGAATTGTTCACAATTGTCTTGTTGAACAAACTCTAGAATATTTGTGGTGTTTTGACATTTCCTCTTAAATGATTAATTTTTTAAAATTAATAATTATGTAAAATACCAAAGAGTTCTAACTCCAAAGGGTTTAAAAACCATTTTAGGTATATCCATGAAAACTACATTTATTTTTACTTTATAAGAATCAACTTTACACAATTATGTATTTTATGAGTATAATAAATTTTTTTTATCATTTATTGTTGATATTGGATATATTTTTATCAATTATTACTAAGCTATTAAGTATATAAATTTAAAATATGAAATAATGTCTCATTGTTCTTATAACTATATATTGTGATATGTGTTTTTGTAACACTCTATATAAATAAATAGTTTTATGAGAATCAATCTACTTATAAATCCATAGTGACATTCTTCTCTTTGATGATTCATGAATCACTCACCTTCAACTACTTATAGGTTTCACCATACTTATTATAATAAATTTATGCTTCCTTGGTCCCTATACTTGAATAAGAAAATCCATGTTGCATATTGCTTTTAATACCCAAGAACTAAGACATAAAAATTACATGTAACAATGAGTATATCTGAAGTTAAATTGTTTTACTTATTTTTATTCAATTAATTATAATTACCATTCTTATGATCTTTATTTCCAAACGTGAAGAAGATATACCCTATTCATTACCCTACCTATGTATATTTTCCCCTAATGTGGATATTTTGAAAGAACAACTTACTTTGAACTTATCATGGCCATTTCAACCATGTCCCACACTTTATTAAACATATGGGGTGATGATAAATGTTCCCACCAATCCTTATATACCTATAGAGGCATAGTATAAAGATTACAAAGTTGATTCTACATATTTTTCATTTTATAATTCTTAATTAATATGAAGAATATTGGGGGTAAAGATGATAATACGAGATTAATGGATATTTTATTATCCATATAGAATTTCAAATTCATAAAATAATCAATATAATTTAATATATTGTATTAGATATAACAATATAGGTACCAAAATTCTATTTTACACTAGTATAGTTTAGTGACAATCTCAGTTATCTTCACTCTCTCTTTATTTTCATGTTCCAAGTGATAAGTTTCCATGGTGTGTGCATATATGAATTTGGGTTCCATATTCATATTTATAGACATATCTAACAACATGATAAATGGAACACTCAAATCATCCTCCTCATATCTCGTGTTGGTATCCTTTTAACCTTTCCTTGCTTGTTGAGGTGGCTAAAAAAGAATAGGGGATTCTAACACATTCTATAAGATTTCCTGTAGTGGTGAAGTGTATAGCGGACTGTACCACCCTAGGAAATACTTGCTGGTGATGACATGTTATTTTTATAGAAATGATTATAATTTTTCTCTCTGTTTTATTACTGTTTTCTTTAATAAAAGTAAATTTTAATACATTATCTTGATCACTAGTGTGTTGTAATAATTTAATTTTCATTGTCACCCACTATTATTTAGATACCAACAACCTTCTCCATTGGATTCATAATACCCCATCTCTATTATATTATTGTTTAAAGGATTAATATTACCAATATCATTACCCAAACTATAACAATGTAAATTACTTGAAGGTATTTAGGGTGGATGTCCTTTCCAACCACCTTGGATCATAGTTTCTTAGTCTCTTGAGTGGACTCCCTAACAAGGAGATACTAAACTCAGATTAAATCAATTATTTCATCAATATTTTATTAAGTAAAATATGATCTTTATCCTTAATACCTATTTTGTTAAGTCAACACGTTAACCTTGTTAAGAGACTCCCTAATAATTAAAAAGTATCCTTGGCTATATCTAGACAAACAGTTTAATTGTTGATTCATCTTAACATAGAATATGGAAGCCTTAAATAACTCAATATTTTGTTTCAGGGATTTTTATTATTATACATAAATATTATTTATTTTATTCTTCACATGTTTTTTTAATATTATAGAGATTTTACATGATTTATTAACTATATCTAACAAAATAATTTATTCATAATAATTTTTTTTTATCATGTCTTATATTAATATGCCTGTTATTTTATTTACATTATGTTATCATTTTTAAAAATCAATTAAAACATGTATCACATAAATAAATAAATAAACTTGAATGGAAAATTAAAATAAATATGTGATATGATCATAAGATTTTAATCTACTAGTTGGTTTGTTGAGTGGAATACAGATCAAATTTAATTCTTGGGTAAATATATCCCTGATTCAATTCCAAGATTGAGTTTATATATTTTTAAATTATCTTGTATATATCCTTATTTGGTTTCACCTTGGCTCAGGTCTTTAAATGTCTCTTCTCAATTGGAGATATATCCTTTACATTTGTTTACTCTCTTGTAGATGTGGTGAATAAATGGATGAGGGTTATTTAAAATTAACCTTGTATATATAGGCATGTACATAATAAATTTGATATGGATGATACAGATATCGTCACATTTAATTTAATATTATATTTATCATAAAATATATGAAATGAGTAATTAAATTAAATAAAAAAACCAACATATATATAGTTTAATCATGCTTATGATCAATCAAAACATGAAATTAATATTCATTAAAATTTCTAGCATTCATTTTAATTCATTCTTTTAATTATGAAAAATTTTATTGTATCAATATATTATCCTTAATTAGTTAATTCACTATCTTAATCATCAATCCAAAAAAAAAATCCATGAGATAAACAATTGTTAAGAGGTTTTTCATTTAAAACATTTGTTCCTTATTTTGTATATAAAAGTATAATCTTTTAGTGGATTTTATATATCTTAAAGTGTAGTTTTTAGGTTTTTTTCATTAAATGAAAATATGTTAAACTAATTTTCATTCAATGTTTAATTTAACATGACATACAATAAATATAGTAGTTTAGTAATTGATTCATAAAAAGATTTAATGTTTTTATGAATTAATTAGAAAATGATAAAGCTATTTATAATATGGTTATAACATACTATGAAGAATGAAGATTTCAAACAATGGAGTTTTTTAAAGCATTATATATAAATGGGACTATATCTTCATGACTCGAAGAAGGAAAAAAATATAACATTATTAATGTCTTTTATTGTCATGAATTTGTGAAACTAATTATTGTTGAGAGTGCTTTTGATCACTGTAATAGTTTTACTTCTAAGAGTTTTTGATAATAGATATGTTTTTGTGGTTTCCACTTCATTTATATTTATAATATCAATTAATAAATTACTGATTTTTTACTCCCATAATTTATATATTGATCAATAGATTATAACTTCTTAAAATTTTACACTTTGATACGAATGAGCATTTTAAGTCACATTTTAGACTATAAATCACACTCCTCTTATATATTTCTTATCCTGTCTTATCAGTTACAATATTTGGTAATAGAGATTATTTCTATCAAAATAGATATTATTTATATTCTGATTTGGTTGAGTAGAAATTTTTTAACTTTTACTTCTAATAGAAACTGTGTTTTAGAAGAAATAATATATCTTGTTTTAAATATGTTAGGACTTACCATTAGAATTTTGGAGAACCTGAATCATATCAGACCCCCTATTTTTGATAGAGTAAATATTTAGTAGTGTCATGATACAATGAAGTTGTTTTTCATAAATATCAGTGTAGATAATCTTCTTATGAATAATGATCGATAGATTTCTAGATAATGAGGCAGTACATTTTATTCATGATGAAAAATTTTAATACCAACTGTCCCAAGGATACACTATAATAAAATTGACCTATAAAATTAGTGTTTCAAAACCATTAGTATAGGTGTAACCTATACCAATAGCTTTGGGGAACAGTTGGCATATGTGTCACCTAAAATAATATTTTTTGATAATCATTTATATAGGTAATTAATATAAAATCTATAAAAAAATTTATATAAAACCACTGATAGAGCTCTAAAAAACTCAAGTACCCATACAAATGGTTCTCTAAAATTATTCCAATAGGTGTATACCAATGGTTTTGGAGAACCACTAGTATAGGCTCTTGAATTTCTTATGATTTTTTTATAACATTAAATACTAAAAATTATAAATTACAAACTCAGATATATATATATATATATATATCAAATTGTGTCTATAAAATTCATATAGTAGAGTGGTTATGTTTTTGAAGTGTAAGTGGATAGTGCTTGGATAATAACTCACGAACCTTTTTTCATTACAAAAACAAAGGGTTTTCCCAAAATGTTGGTAAATGTATTTCATATTGATAACCTATACTAATGGTTTGGGAACCATTTCTATAGGCCATCAAAAACAACATTTTTCCAAAAACCATTGGTATGGATCTAATGTAATGAAAAAGACAAAAATATATTCACATAGTTATTATAGGCTACACCAATGGTTTGAGGGACTTCACCAATGGATCCAAACCATTGGTATTGAATGTTTTAGAATAGTCCTAAAAATAATTCAATAAAAAATTATAGTGAAATATATTCTTGTGAAACTACGAATTAAATTGGGAAGAAACTAGAGATTACTCATTTCAGAACTTACTAATTTCTCAAAAACAGAAGCGCTATGTTATTTTTGGATTATTAGTTGTTTTATTTTACACTTAGAGAATCTATTTTACATATTAATCATCAATTCATGACAATTGTCAATAGATTTAAATTTATTTTGTGATAAAGTTTTATCAAATGATTAGCTATTTGAAAAATTTACATAAGTAATTCTGAATGGTTATGAGTCTATGTGTATTTCAATATATGATATAAAGCATTTGATAGATATATGTCATTATAAATTTATCAAAACTATTATTCAATGTGATACTAGATTAAAAATATATGATGATAAAGAGAATTTGAGGAATGGAGTACTGTTTCCCCTAAGTATAGTAATGTAAAACTTAGAGTTTTAAATATTTGAGATAATCTAAAGAAAAATAAATTTAAATGTTCATTGAATACTAGAAATGATAAATCCAGTTAATAAAAACATTATTATATAGAAATATTGATGAATATGATGATTCAAAATAGTAAGATCCAATAAAATCATTCAAAAAATAGAAGAGAGAAATATGAAAGAAAAGAATCCTCACATGTGATCTATTATGAATGTAAGAAGACCTATTATATAATTCAAAATTTATTTAGAATAAAAAATAATTTTAGGAATCTGAGTATAATATATGAAATAAAATAGAATAATTTTTGAAAGCCTTGGACATGTGGAGTGCTAGTGGTGGAGACACAACTTCTAATAATTCATTGGAAGAAAGCGGAAGTGAGAAAACAAATGTTTCTGGTTTCTATGAAAATGTTACTAAAGATAAGTAATATCTTATAAAAAATGTAACTTCATAATCACTTTCCAATTTAGCATTGGATTCTAAATTTTGTTACTATTTTGATGATGATTATTCAGCTTTATCGGATAATGAAAAAAAATTTACCAGAAGAAGAAAAAGTAAATTCATCTGATAATGAAGAAGATTTACCTATATATAAATAAATGGTGAGATATATAACTATTATATAGAAATAATTTTTTTTGAAGAATGATTATGAAAATTTTGAGGCTATTACTAAATATGACACCATAATTTCATTTTTATAGCTATTTTTAAAAACAATTCCTCAGAACTATAGTATAAATCTTAATCATGCACTACTTCCAATTATTAATATTTAGTTTTCAAACAAAAATATGGAATTAGTGGCTTGAAGATAGTCCTGTCTTACTTTAAATACAATATTTATTTTTTTGATAAAATTCATAAATAAGTTAAATGATATAAAAATTCAAATGGAGTTGGTCATACTTCGTAAAAATTTAATTTTAGTGACATTATTTTTCCCCTAGGAGAGAAAATTTTTAAAAAAATTAACAATGTAAAGAACATTGGAGAAATGTTTCTCTTTAGATTATTTTCGGCCTTTCGGTTTACATAAATATATTATTTTTTAAGAACTAAATGCTATTAATTATAAAAGAGATGGACATATGTGAGTTATTAAAAAAAATTCAACAACCTTAATGGATACAAGGATGTTTGGGTACCAATAACATAGTTTTATTATTTTCAGAAAAGTGGTTGAGTACTAAAAGCCAAGACAAGTGGAACTTGGAAATTCATTGTTCCCAGCACATGAATGAAGATTTGTCCAACTAATGGAACTTGGAAAAAAATGGATGTCAAGTCACTTTTAGAGAAAATTCATAGGGTGAAATCATTAGAATTTTTTATGCTTATTTTCTTTAGAAATCTTTAATTTATAACGTTATATATAATTAAGGACTATAGAACAATACTATTATCATAATCCATTTATTCAATGAGGGTGAGCTTGTAAAATTTGCGAATGAAAAAATTACTCTTAAAGATTCAGAAGGTAATATTTTTATATCTTTGGATGGGTAAGATAATAGTTATAATATTTTATTATAATATTATAGGAATCATAATTTTTATTTTTAAGTGTTTTTTATTATTTTTATTTTATTTTCATAGATGTTTAATTCACTGTATCGCTCAAACTTTAGATAAACCTTCTCAGAAATGTTTTGTTATGGATTTTCCAAAAATTAAGTTTAAATCCACCAAATCCTATAATCCTTATCAATATGGTAAGAAATACACATCAAATGTTAAAATTGTCATTGAGGTCACAACTTATAAATCATTACAGTAAGTTTACTTAGAGTTATTCAGTCTCATAGAAACTAGAATCATTATGTGAAAGCACTATATATATTTCCTTGTTAATTATTACACCATATTTACTTGGACCAACTTTCTCACTAGGAAGTTTTAAGATTTATTATATTTTAAAACATTTCTTAATTTTAATAAAAATGGGAAAACCCTACCGATTATTAATATTCTAATATATCAAGGTTGTGAGTTTAAAAATTCATAATTGTAAACATTTTTTTTGTAATGAGGGTATTAATCATAATTTTTCTACACCAAGAACACTTAAACTAAAAGGAGTAGTTGAAAAAATATATTGAGTTCTGTAGGAAATGAATCAAAATTTATTGAGTGAATATTCTATTTTTTGGAATTTTTAGGCTGAGTATGTGAGAACTTATCAACATGCTATAAATTTAGTTTTACACCTCCCATTTCTTAAAAAAACTTTTTATGATTTTTGGACGGCAAAAAAATAAAAAATCATACTTTAGAGTCTTTAGGTGTACTATTTTTTGAATTCTAAAAATTAAATTTATACATTTTTCCTAAATATAATGATTTTATTTTTTATTCCTAAATTAGTAAGGTATATATATTTCTTGGAATTTTAAAAAATATTATTGGAGAAACAGATCCTAAACAATTTGATAAAACTGATCCTTATGGTTTTGTAAAAAATTTGAACATTAATCCAACCACTATAAAATTATATATATTTGTAGTAATTAATACATAGTGGTTCTAAATAACAATCACGAATTTATTAATAATATATATTCATGGAGTTATTATCATCACTTTGTATAAAACCACGAACTTTTAATTAATAGTAGTGGTTTTAAGTAAACCACAACAAATTCAATGTTTGGTAGTGGTTATTTAAAACCACTGCTAATAAATCCATATATTTATTCATATTCACCTATCCTCCTCATTGATCTCATCCCACCATTCCACCTGATCCCTTCAATCCCACATCCATTGTGCCCCTCCCATCAACCCACCACTCCTTGCCTTTGACCCATCGACCTGAAGATCCCCACCCCCTTGAAGAATCCCTCCCCTAAATCCCAATCCCTATTTCACCCTCCCCTCTCATTAATCCCTTCCCTATCTCATTAATATTCCCTCCCCTCAACTCAATCCAAACACCATCATCATCCTTCCCTCCCATTGAACCCATCCATCCATTTCTCATGAGGATGTCTCCCCCCACTCTCTAAATCCCAATCCAAACATATAAATTTAATACTTGGTTTCATAGATGATGTTCCCTATTTTTTGTATTTATTTTTGTTGCCAATTAATATAGATATATCATAACCTGATAATCAATTTCTAATGATGTATTCATAAATATGGAAAACTTTTTCTTAGAATATGGATTCTAATTATATGAATCATTATAACTTATTTTATATTTTTGTTTTATGAAAATGTTCTAAAAATGGTATTGATATGTTGTTCTATTTTAAAATATGCACATAGATATTTCACTGCTTATATATTCATTCATTTTTTTTAATTATTTATATTCATGTATATTTTTAATTGGACTTGGATATGTCTATCATTGTTTAATGATTTTTTTGAATTTTGAAAAATAAAACTTAATCCAATACAAACCTTATTTAATTTATTTATGTTTTTTATGTTTCCTTATTTCTAAACAATATAATTGAATTTGAATTTTTAGAGTTATTTTTAACTAATATTTGACTTTTTTATTGTCTCTTTGAAAGAAAAGATATACCAAGTAAAAATATTAATTTAGTTTAAATTATATTTTGATTTTATTTTTTTATTATTTGTTTCATGTAGGAATTATATCAATCATGTGTTAAATTTATACCAGGAATTAATTTCACTAATATATTGTATGTTTTTTTGGTAGTTACTTATAAAAATAAGAAACTAGATAATACATGAATTACTTTACCTAAAACGATACTTCAATATCTTAATGTGTTGGAGACATTTTTAAATTTATCAATTGAAAATTAATCTTTTGAAGGAAGAATTAAATGTTCATGTTAATTATGTTTTTAATTTAATTCTATACTACCAAAGTATTATGTTGATGATTATGATGTCGGAAATGATAAAACTTCGTACACTGTTCAATTCACCATGCCAAAACCACTGAAGATAATATCATGTAACTAGATTTTCATGTAGTTTTTTGGAGATTAATACATTGGAAAACCTAACAGGGTAGTCAAATGGTTTTTATAAACTATTAGAATATTGAAATCAGGAGTTGTGTGAGGGGTGTAAAAAAAAACCAATGTTTTCCTTTCTACAAAAATTGTAACATATCAAGTGTTTATGTGGAATTTTGAATGATGAATTTTCTATAATATTAGAGTTTTTTCATGTTGATACTGTTAATTCTAAAATCCTTGAATGATTTTATGAGATTAATAAAATTATAAACAATTTGAGACTAAGTTATATGAAGTTATATGCATATCACAATAACTATATGTTATATTTGAGAAAGTAGTTAAACAACCATGAGTTTAAAATTTGTCATACTTATAGTTGGAAATCAATGAATAATGATGCAGGGATAAATGAGTGTTCTAATTCAAAGAAGTTTGAAAATAAAACTCAGGTAGAGGTTTTATGTTAATATACCTTAAAACCTTAATTAAAAATATTATTCAAATTATCTAAAACCCCAAAATCGATGAAGTATCATTCTATGATAAACCACAGTGATGGGTTTATGCGTCATCCAAGAGATTCAGTAGCATTAAAATAATTTGATTATTTATATAAAAATTTCTCTATAGACACGAGGAATGTGCCTTTTGAATTGGTTACTAATGAAGTTAATTCATTCAGGAATTTATGTACCTGTTAGATCATATGAAGAATCATTTTGATCCCATACAATATTCCTCCATGAATGTGTTAAAAAAACTTCTTTTATAATTTTGAAAATTATTCTCGGGAAATAGAAGCCTATAAATGATTTTGATGTATACATTTATCCTTTTATATATGAATTTAAATAGTTATTGGAAAATACTATGGAAATATATGATACATCATTTTTTTTAAAAAAATTCTTTCTTCTATCATGTGGGCCACTAGTGAATTTCAAGGAATTGAGAATTTTCTAGTTTGAGGAATCATACCATCCTATAATATCGATTTTGTACCATTGATTTTGTTTCAAAAAGGATTAATTTTAGTAAAAAATGTTTTCTTTGTGTGATCATAATTTATTGGATGCATATTATAGAGTATTATTTTGTATGTCATTATTTTATGTTAAAACTAATTTTAGGCCCAGTCCCAAATTGTTATTTTTGTCAAAACCATTGATTCAATTATATACTATTGATATAAAATTTTGGAAATAATATCAATTAAAAAGTAATGTAAAAATAATTCTTACCACATCATATAAAACTGGAATACAATAATGGAAGAAAAATATATATATTTGAAACTTCCTTAAGGGAAAAAAATATGTTACATCATAATATTGAAGTTATGTACATTGATAAAAATGTATGTTATAATGTTATTTTTTACAATACAAAATTAGAATTAAAAAATAAAGGGTCATATTTATTCATGTAAGGACTTAGAAACACTAAATATAAAGTTTTTACTTTGGGAAAATGAAAATGTGATGTATCCTATAATAATTATTTTATTGAAAAACCCTGAAAAATACTTAATCCATCGAATACTTAAAAATGTGATAGAAACTTTTTAATGTTATAATAACATCTCATGATGTGTTGAATTAAATAATTATAAGGTACATGGAATGAAAGGTTAAGACATATATATTTTTGTGGAGAAACTACTACCATTTCTATTACATAACTTGTAACTTGATAAAAAAACAATAATCATAATTTAGTTTTAAATGTTATTCAGATAACTTTATGAGAAATATTTGAACCCTAATGAGCTTGATAAATTATAGAAATGAATTTTAAGGACGCTATTTCACTAATATATTATATTTTAAAAAATTATTTTACAATGATGATTCATTTTACAGTTCATATTTTTAAGGAAACTAAATTTCGAGGACTTGTACAGTATCGACAGATATATCCCATCAAGAGATATTGTATTTTTAAATTTTAATCACAATATAATTATGTATTTATCACCTATAACATGTTATTTTATTATGTTTTAGTTAATGAGGTACCTTGGTCATTTGAAGTCTCATGTGAAGATCATATCTCAACTAGAAGACTCTATTGATAGTGGTTATGTGCTTGAAGAGTGTCTCATGTTCAGTTGGAGTTATTTAGATTTTATTGATGAATGATCTTATCTAGTTGATTATATTGTTGATAAATCAAATTATTTTTAGTTATTTTTTTAAATCATGTATATTTGAAATGTTAGGTCATCGAGTTAAAAAGATATCCTTGTTATCGCTAACCCATATAGTGTTCATACATGAAAAATCATTTATGATAAGAAATGGTGATATATTTTAACCCTGTATTGATGAAATGAAGACACAAACAAATATTTGACTTAAAAATCAAAATTTTAGTGTGAAAGTAATAAAATATGATGTGACTTAAGATATTAATGATTGTTTTGTACTTCGGGTAGATTTATAATAGGATTCATATTTATATTATGTTGATAATTATATTTTATCAATTCAAATATTTTCTATCCATTCATATATATCATGGATTTTTATAATCAATAAGAACTGTATAATTATTTGAAATATTTAACGTTAGGGACTTTGAGGAAGTCTTGATGATTCAATGCTAAAAATATTAATGGTTTCTAGTTTTGCACAACTTATTCAAAAGAAGGTTCAAAAACAAAAAATAGGGTTTCTTTAGAAATTTTAACGAGTTGTTATATTATGGAATGTTGATTGATGTTATAAAATTAAATTATCATGGATACCTTTCTATTTTGTGATCGAATTGAATGTGGGATAATATCTAAGCTGGTATTAATAAATATTCATTAATGTTTATTTAGGTGAACATAAATAATTTGATTGATATAGGTGGGTGTGAAAATGTGATCCATATATTTTTTATTCACAAGTTGAAATGGTATATTATGTTGATAATGAAATTGATGATGGGTGGAGTCTGGTAATTGATATGAAATTGGGAGGCTTGTAAGATTTGGGTGATGAAATTGAAGAATATTTTAATGATAGTGAACCTTGAAAATAGGATGTGATTGATCTATTTGTCTATTATGGAATTAAAGATGCTAGTCTTGTAAGATAGGGTGTAGATGAGGACATCATATTAATGGTATATGATGAAAATAAATTGTGAATGAATCTATTGTACATTCAATCCCCCATTAACAAAGTAAACTATATTTTCTAAAATATTAGAAAGTACAATTCATTATTTAATAGAGATTCTATTATAGTTTTTGTTTTCACCATGTTTAACAAATATAGATATTCGCTACAGTAAACAATAGTGATGCATAAAAAATCTTGTAGTCAACAATGTGTGAGAATAGTATTGTGGTAAATTAATTTCCTTTTTCAATTTAAAAAGATCAAAATATTGGTATGATGGTAAAATAAAAAGGTAGAGATTATTTATTATAAATATTAATGTATGAGATTTTGATAAAATAAAATAGTAATTTTAAACTCAAAATCTACTATAAAAATTTTAGGAAATGACTCTAAATTTTTATGTTTCTAATTTTAAATTTTACTATTGTCTTGAATTATTTTTAAATATCGGAAGTAATTTTATTTTTTATGTTTTAGTAAAAATTTCCAAGAATAAAAGTTATGTATATCATAGTTGGTCTACACATTCAAAGGATAGTACACCACCAGTAAAGATCCTAACTCCACCAGGTATTCTTCCCACAACTACGTGTATACTTTACACGGATATAGGTGTGATGGAAATGACTATTGGTACATTCAGACAACTATTATATGAGAATAACTCGACTACAAATATTTTTACACGCATCACATCATAAGGTAATTGGTAGTTGATTATTGTTGGTTTGTATGTTATTTGTAACACCTGAGATTTTTATGAAAAATATTTTGTTTTTTTGTTATATACATCATCAAAGGAATCTTTCACTACACACAACACTAGTTTGGCTTGCTTTACACGCAATCACGACCTTCCTCGATAGCTTGCGTTGTACGCAATATCGAGTTTCACTAAACAACGATATGTTATTAAAATATTATTAAAACTAGCCGTTATGAATAGAAATACCCACTTTTTGAAATTTATTTTTCAAAATGGACTTCATTTTTGGATTCAGAATATCGAAATTAGCCTAGTGTGAAATTTTGGTATTTTTTTGAAAACTTTTAATTTTTGATGAATAGTAAAAACACTAGGTTACTATTTAAAAACCAACTTTTTATTTAAATTTATTTTATTCGAAGATTGATACATAATACCTATATAAGTTCAATTTAATTAATTGGAGACATTTTATAATAATTTTAGATATATAAAAACTTTGTTGTACTTTTCACTGTCTTTTACCCACCACCTACGAGAATTTGAAAATTTACATAAAACTTAATTTTGCCGCTTTTGTGAATGGAATTTTAAAAATCCGAGACACACGATTAATATCAACGAGTAAAATTTGGTTCAATGAGATAAAAATAAGTTTTGTTGAATAGTAACTTTTTACTTTTTTTTACCACGGTTAAAAGTAAATAGGGTAATTAAGGGTAAAAATGGTATTATTATTACCCTAACACATGTCCTAATTCTATTGGATAAGTTTAACTTGACCAGAAAAACCTTAGGAATAAAATATGACCATTTAGGTCCACCTATATTAGATTAGGACATTTAATATTATTTTATTTAAAGAAGAGTTAAAATAGTTAAAATCAATGTTTAATAACTAAAACATTTTTAATATAGGGTTATAAATAAGATAAATTAGACTATAAATATTCATTATAAATCTAAAAATATTTCCTACATAATGATATTTTATTTATAATTTTTACACTTTAAATTCGTTAATTTATTTATGACACAACGATGATGCAGTAATTACCTTATTAATGGAATATTAACATAATTCATGTTATAAATACCCAAATTAATGTAATTTTAGACTTTTTATGAATTCCAATAATTTTATTAGGTTAATATGACATGTTATTATTGATTTAATTAACATTTTTCTAAGTAATCATGCTGTTATGATTTTCACAAAAATCAATTACCAAATAGGGTCAAAATTGACATAAAATAGTTTTTAAAACAAATATTATATTATTAACTGTTATATTATTACTAAAAATATAAGGTTCGGAAAATAACTTAGATAAGGTTATATATATTAATAATTAACAACATGGGGTTTGTTTTTCTTGTTATAGTAAGTTTATTAACCATATAATGTAAGAAAACAAGAAGACACGGTAAAAGTCAAATTATTTAACTTTGATTAAATTTAAATGATAAGGTTAAAATAGTAACCTAAACTTCTCTAAAATCTATTGGTTGAGAGTATTTATACCCATACCAACCTTAGATTCAAAATAAATCAATTTGGAGCTATTAAAAACCGAATATGACTTTATAATAAAATCATATTTTAAGTTTTTCTAAGGTGCCCCTCTCCTCCCTTATAAAAGGGAACCTCCTCCCTCTCCTCCTCACACCACTTTGAGGATTCAATCTCATCCAAAACATACAAATTTATCTTCTAAACTTCCCTAGAAACATCTTAGAGGTCCTGATCTTCTTCAAAGACCATATTTATTTCCCTAAGAGGAGGTTAAGAAGAGGCACTTCAAAGAAGAGGTAATGTCCGTTACCGATTCTTTAAACTTTATTTCTTCTTCTAAATCTTATTATTTAGTTGTTTCATTATGATGTAAAAACATCAGTATCACTCATATACTTATATGTTATTATAAGTATGAAACAACCCTATTTCACCTTCTATCCATCCTACGGAAAACGAAATCACCGCGCGCGCGTACATACAGAATACTGTCTCCACGCCGTGGTGTAATCTATTTTCCACCACCACCTTACATGGATGGGTATAATGGTGTAAATAATAACTATATATGATTATTTTAAAGTGATATTGATTCTGAAATAGTATAAATACACTTCAATAAAATTCCACGATCATGGGAATGATATCATCGCTCGTGCGTACGTACGGCCTACTGTATCCACGATGTGATGCGACTCATTCTACATGATATTCATTGCATAATGATTATATAAATGAATTGAATGAATAAATATGATATATATTACACTAATAACATTCTGTAAATGAGGTATCTATAACCTAATAGAAGAATAATAATTTATTCGGCAAAACATGCATAAGAACATAAAGCAATGAACATCTGAATAACAAGTAGCAATGAAATATTACTAATAAGAAGATAAGAATATGACCATATATGATATCATAACAGTGAGGAAAATTCTGGAATAATTCAACAACATTATTTAAATCATTATACAGGAGGTTCGGACACGTACGAAGTAAATCAGACCTAAGGTAAGGGAAAATATCACAATCTCAATTTTTATCCGAGATTGTTAATACTTCAGTAATTACTAGGGCATATTTATCATCCACATCCATGTTTCGTCAGTATTTAATTTTATTTCTATCCTCCTAAAATTGTTTAAATCCAATTTTACCCTTCGGTGAGTTTTTAGTAAAAGATATGAAAGGAATATTTTTTCATTTTTCGTACGAGGTACTTTTTGACTTTTCCGGCCAAAGTACGAGAAGAATGTTTTTAAACTTATACAGCATGAAAGGATTTTTATGATTTCATAGAAAATTATTTCCATGAAGCTTCCTTTACATGTTTTCAAGTTTATTCTTAATCAACTTTTTTTTTAAATTGTGTGACATGTTAAGAAAGGAAAAATGTTTTTTTTGAAGTAGAAAGGATATTTTCCTCAAGAATGAAGTTAAAGTGTTTTATCAAAATTATTTTCAATATAAGATAATATAGGGTTCAGTTTCTATCCCTATTTTTACATTGATATGATTATGTTATGATGGAATTATTTTTCTGATGTCCTTTTATCTTATATGGAATATGTTATGATGGAATGATGTTTAAGAATCCCATTTTTATTACATGGGTTATGCTATGATTTATGATTTTGTGGCACACATAAGACTGGTTTCATTATGAGATGGGTGGGACCTATATCTCCCTTCAATTCATTGGGTAAAGATTTAGATCTCATGAGATAAACATGGTTGGAATGATAGGTTAATCTGGTTCAATGATATAGGACTGAAACGAGGAGTGAACTCGATTCTGAAATGGACTTTGTCCGCAAGGATAGTCTTGGTAAAGAGTCTTGCCTACTAAGAAATGATTCTCTATGATTATGTGTGTATGCCAAAAAAGTTTCATGTTTTAAGTTATGATTATTGGGATTAAATTTCACTACTATGATTTATCCCATGTTATGAAATTATGATCTCTTTTGCAGGTTAAGATTTCCAAAATGATATCTTCTTATGAATATGATGTGATTGATATTTCTTTTGTTTACCCTTACTGAGCATTTGAGCTCACCCTTTTGTATTTTTTCTTTTCCCAGGGTTAGGAAGAAGGATATTAAGTAATATATACCAAAACGTACTCTAGATATGATAAAATAAAAGGGAGACAATGTAGATGATTTATGAACCAGTTGTTTATGTTTCCCAGTTTCAAAAGACACTATACCTATACGGTCCTTTCATGGTTTTTTTTATATTTTTTAATAAGTGTAGTTCAATTTTGAAGTATTAACAATGTATGTAAAGTATGGGTTGTTATAGTTGGTATCAGAGGAAAGGTATAGTCAACCATTGGAAACTAGGATGTGAAAGCCTTAGTAAGAACCCTAGTGATAAGTCTAAGCATAGAAGACAATATTGGTGTTTTAGAAATGGCCATAAACAACCTATGATAAGACCTCAAGTGTGAAATTTTATTCTTGATTATGTGGTTTTACTATTATATTTAGTGTTTCACACACTATTATTCTGGGTTTTAGTCAATGGCTGGAACCCGAAGAAACCGTGTTAATGCGGAATGCGACGGGCAATGAAATGATTGTCCCCCTAAGCAACCAAACATTATGGGAGATGGAATGAAAAATATTATAGCCATGCTCAAACAACTTTCTCAAGCTATGAATCATGCAGGACTTCCAAACGAGAAAAGGAAGGAGCAACATTCTGTTGAATCCTTCATGAAGCAGCGTCCACCCTCATTCAGTGGGTCTACTGATCCATTAGTTTCTAAAGAATGTATCAGCACTACTGAAAAGATATTTTCAGTTATTCAATGTTCTGAACTTGATAAATTCATCTTAGCAGTTTATTGTTTGGAAGGTGAAGCTGATCAATGGTGGAATCTTATCAAGAATACAAGGCCAAGAGATGAAATTGAGTCTATTGAATGGGACGAGTTCAAGAACTTATTTTTCAATAATTACTTCCCTCATATTCTTCGAACAAAGATGGAGTAGGAGTTTCTTGAACTAAAGCAAAAGGATTATGAATCTATTGGTACCTACGAAGAAAATTTTACAAGACTTTCAAGGTATGCTTCTGGTATTATTATCTAACCTAAGAGTAAGATCGATCGATTATTTAGTGGATTAAAACCAAGTCTTTGAAGGGAGTTAGCCATAAGGGACTTCAATAGCTACGAGGAAATCGTTCGATGTGCTGTAAAAGTTGAGATGGAGATTGGAGTAACCCATCAGTTATATACGTTTGATAAGAAGAGGAAAATGGAATTCAAAGGGAAATCTAAATACCACACTGAAAAGAAGATGATTTTTCCCTTATGCTCAAAGTGTGGAAAGAAGCATTGAGGGAGCTGTCTTAAAGGGACAAGTAAATGTTTCAAATGTGGAAAGGAAGGTCATCAGGCATTTGAATGACGTAATGATGGGAAGAAGATGTCTAGTGATGAGAACAAAGAAAAGGATACACAGAGTGCACACCCTACACATCATGTTACATGTGCAAGGAAATGGGGAATTATGATAATAAATGCCCTAATCCAAGGGTTGTTGATGATGATCGACGTCAAAAAACTCTTAAGGATAAAGACAAAGGAAAGTCACATGCAATTTCTATCAGCGATGTGGAGTACGATAACGAAGTGGTGAAAGGTACACTTACCATCCACTCTAAAGTAGAAAATGTTTTATTTTATTTTGGATCCACCCACTCTTTTATTTCTGAATAATTTTATAAGGGTATCACCGTATTACCTCAACAATTAGATGTTGAGTTATTTGTGACAACCCCTAATGGCACAAAAGTCACATCAAAAGTTTACATTTCTTCTCCGATTGAAGTTTGTGGGAAAGTGCTTCCTGCAAATCTTGTGACCCTTCATATAGTGGAATTTTATATGGTTCTCGGCAAGGATTGGCTTTCTTTATATGGAGCTCATATCAATTGCCAAATAAGGGAAGTCATATTTCATATTCCAGATCAATCTATGATCATCTATCGATGCAAGGATGAACATAACCTTACAGTGGAAATTTCTTCCATATTATAGGTCTTGATTCCAATAAATGAAGGTTATTTATCTCAAATGGTTGGTGAGAAACTCACAATTAAGAATATTCCCATTTTACGGGTGTTTGATGATGTCTTTCCGGAGGAATTGTTGGGTCTTCCACCAAATCATGAAGTTGAATTTTCAATAGAACTCGTATCGGGTGCTTTGCCTATTTCAAAGACACCTTGTAGAATGGCCTCAATTGAGTTGTAGGAATTGAAGAAGAAACTCCAAGAGAATCTTGATAAGGGATTCATACGACCTAGTGAGTCACCTTGGGGAGCACCTATTCTGTTTGTTAAGAAGAAATATAGATCAATGAGACTCTGCATTGATTATCGAGAACCTAACAAGATCTATATCAAGAAAAAATATCCTCTCCCGTGCATTGATGACTTATTTGACCAACTTCGTGGAGGTCAATACTTTTCCAATATTGATATTCATTCAGGGTATCATCGATTAAGGTTCAAAAGGTTGGATATACTAAAGACGACTTTCCGTACAAGGTATGGACACAATGAATTTATAGTGGTTCCATTTGGTCTTACTAATTCCCATGTTATCTTCATGGATATGATGAATAGAGTCTTTAGAGACTATCTTGATCAGTTTGTGGTAGTCTTTATAGACAATATTATTCTCTATTCAAAGATAAAGGAAGAACATGATGATCACTTGAGAATTGTATTGAAGACCCTGAGAAAATAGAAGCTTTATGCCAAATTTACCAAGTGTGAATTTTGGCTTCAAAAAGTTTCATTCTTGGGTCACATAATCTCAAAAGAGGGGATATCTGTGGATCCAAAAAAACATTGGTTATCTAAAGACGGTCGAGACCAACAACAGTAACTGAGATCCGAAGTTTTCTTAGTTTGGCTGGATATAATCAATGTTTTGTGAAATTTTTTTCATGATTATCTAATCCACTCACCAGGTTGACTTGAAAAGGAGTTAAGTTCGTGTGGACGGAGGAATGTGAAGAGAATTTCAAGGAGTTAAAAAGAAGGTTATCCAGTGCACCTGTGCTCACACTTCCTTGTAGTGGAGAAAGGTTTGTGATCTATAGTGATGCATCCAAGAAGGGGCTAGGGTGTGTTCTCATGAAAAATGATATGGTTATAGCTTATGCCTCACGACGGTTAAAAATCCATGAGCAAAATTATCCAACTCATGATTTGGAGTTAGCTGCGGTAATTATTACATTAAAGATTTGGAGGCATTATCTTTAGGGTGAAAGGTGTGATATTTATACTGATCATAAAAGTTTAAAGTATATTTTCACACAAAAGGAGTTTAATATGCACCAAAGATGATGGTTGGATTTGATTAAGGATTACGACTGCTCAATTCATTACCACCCAGGGAAAGAAAACAAGGTGGAAGACACATTAAGTCAACAAGACCATGCTAGCTTATCCATAATGAGGATCACAAAAGATCCAATATTTATGGACTTACAAAGTATGGATCTTGGAATTATTATGGAACGGGAAATATCTTATCTTTTTCAAATGAATGTTCAACCATCTATACATGTGATGATTAAAGAGGCACATAAAAAAGATGTAAAGTTACAAAAGAAGGTGAGAAATGTTCCTAAATTCAACCTTGATTGTGATGGGATAATAATGTTCAGGAATCGGGTTTGTGTTTCTCCCATCCTCGAATTAAAGAAGGAGCTTCTGGATGAGGCTCATTGTTCTTCATTCTCTATTCATCTGGGAATCACGAAGATGTATAGGGACCTGAAAGAGTACTTCTGGTGGGATGGCATGAAAAGGGATGTTGCTGAATATATCTCTCGATGCATGGTTTGTCAGCGAGTTAAAGCTGAGAGAAAAAAGTCTAAGGGGATGTTACAACCATTACCCATACCTGAATAGAAATGGGAAAACATCACTATGGACTTTTTCACTGGACTTCCTAAAACATCCAAAGGAAATAATGCTATCTAGGTCCTAGTTGATCGTCTGACAAAGTCTAAACACTTCATTGATTTTAGAGAGGATTTCTCTCTGGATCAGCTTGCCATGATATATGTAAAGGAGTGGTAAGATTACATGGAGTACCACTTTCCATTATATCTGATCGGGATCCAAGGTTTACCTCAATGTTCTGGAGAAGTCTTCAGCATACTATAGATACAGAGTTGAGTTTTGACACTGTTTATCATCCTTAGACAGAGAGTCAGACTGAGAGAACAATTCAAAATCTATAAGATATGTTAAGAGATTACTCTATGGATTTAAAAGGTGGTTGGGATCAACACCTACCTTTGGTGGAATTTTCTTATAATAATAGCTTTCACCCCAGTATTTAGATGGATTCTTATGAAGCTCTCTATGGAAAGAAATGCAGCACTCCAACTTGTTGTGATGAAGTTGGGGAAAGAAAGCTATTAGGACCTGCTCTTGTTGATGAGATGGAAGAAAAGGTCAGATCTATTCAAATACACATAAGAGAAACTTAGAGTCGACAAAAAAGTTATTCCGATAACCGAAGAAAAGACCTAGAGTTTGAAGTGGGTGATAAAGTGTTCTAACAAATATCTCCATAGAAGAGAGTAATGAGATTTGGAAAGAAGGGAAAGATGAGCCCTAGGTATATCAGTTCTTTCGAAATACTGGATCGTGTTGGGAAGGTAGCTTACCGATTGGTGCTTCCACCGAATCCCTCTCAAGTTCATGATGTGTTCCATGTATTTCTCCTGAGAAAGTAAATACCTGATCCTTCACATGTCCTCAGCTCAGAAGTTGTACCGCTGGTGCAAGATCTTTCTTATGAAGAACAACCGATAGAGATTTTGGATCATAGTGAAAAAGTCCTACGAAACCAGACCACTCGCTTGGTGAAAGTTTTATGGAGGAACCACTAATTAGAAGAAGCTACATGGGAGCTTGAGGATATGAGGAGGGAGAGGTATCCCTATCTGTTTGTTACAAAGTGAAGAATTTTGAGGGCGAAATTCATTTTAAGTGGGGGTAGAATGTAACACTAGAGATTTTTATGAGAAATATTTTGTTTTTATGTTATATACATCATCAAAAGAATATTTCACTACACACAACACTTTCTAGGCTTTCTTTACAAGCAATCACGACCTTCCTCGATAGCTTGCGTTGTACGCAATATCGAGTTTCACTAAACAACGATATGCTATTAAAATATTATTAAAACTAGCTGTTATGAATAGTAATACCCACTTTCTGAAATTTTATTTTCCAAAATGGACTTCATTTTTGGATTCAGAATATCGAAATTAGCCTAGGGTGAAATTTTGGTATTTTTTCTGACAACTTTCAATTTTTGATGAATACTGAAAACACTGGGTTACTATTTAAAAACCGACTTTTTATTTAAATAATTATTTATTTGATTTAAATTTATTTTATGTGAAGATTGATACATAATAACTATATAAGTTCAATGTAATTCATTGGAGATATTTTATAATAATTTTAGACATATAAAAATTTTATTGAACTTTTCACCGTCTTTTACCGACCTCCTAGGAGAATTTGAAAATTTACATAAAATTTAATTTTACCGCTTTTGTGAGTGGAATTTAGAAAATTTGAGACACACGGTTAATATCAAGGAGTAAAATTTGGTCCAATAAGATAAAAAAAAATTGGTGAATAGTAACTTTTTCCTTTTTTTTAACCATGGTTAAAAGTAAATAGGGTAATTAAGGGTAAAATGGTATTATTATTACCCTAACACATGTCCTAATTATATTGGATAAGTTTAATTTGACAAAAAAAACCATAGGAATAAAATATGATCATTTAGGTCCACTTGAATTAGAGTAGGACATTTAATATTATTTTATTTAAAGAAGAGTTAAAATAGTTAAAATCAATGTTTAATAACTAAAACATTTTTAATATAGGGTTATAAATAAGATAAATTAGAATATAAATAATCATTATAAATATTAAAATATTTCCAAAATAATGATATTTTATTTATAATTTTTAGACTTTAAATAATTTAATTTATTTATGAGACAATGATGATGCAGTAATTACCTTATTAATGAAATATTAACATAATTGATGTTATAAATACCCAAATAAATTCAATTTTAGTCCTTTTATGAATTACACTAATTTTTTAGGTTAATATGACATGTTATTATTGATTTAATTAACATTTTTAGAACTAATCATTCTATTATGATTTTCACAAAAATCAATTACCAAATAGTGTCAAAATTAACATAAAATAGTTTTTAAAACAAATTTTATATTATTAATAGTTATTTTATTCCTAAAAATCTAAGGTTCAGAAAAATGACTTAGATAAGGTTATATATAATAATACTTAACAACTTGGGGTTCGTTTGGCTTGTTATAGTAAGTTTATTAACCATATAATGTAAGAAAACAAGAAGACACGGTAAAAGTTAAATTATTTAACTTTGAGTTAAATTTAAATAATAAGGTTAAAAAAGTAACCTAAACGTGTCTAAAATCTATTTTTTGAGATTATTGAGACCCATACCCACCTTATCTTAGAAATAAATCAATTTTAAGCTATTAAAAACCGAATATGACATTATAATAAAATAATATTTTATGTTTTTTCTAAGGTGCCCCTCTCCTCCCTTATAAAAGGGCACCTCCTCCCTTCCCTCCTCACACCACTTTGAGCCTTCAATATTGGCCAAAACCTTCCAATTTATCTTCTCAAATTCCCTAGAAACATACTAGAGGTCCTTTTCTTCTTCAAAGACCATCTTTAGTGCCTTAAGAGGAGGCTAAGAAGAGGCTCTTCAAAGAAGAGGTAATGTCCGTTAACGATTCTTTCAACTTTATTTCTTCTTCTACTTATTCTTCTTTAGTTATTTCATTATAAAGTAATAACCTCAGTATCACTAATATATGGATATGTTATTATAAGTAATAAACTAATCTATTTCACCCTCTATCCATCCTACGGAAAATGAAATCACCACGAGTGCGTACGTACGGAATACCGTCTCCACGCCATGGTGTAATCTATTTTACACCACCACCTTACTTGGATGGGTATAATGGTGTAAAGAATAACTATATATGATTATTGTAAATTGATATTGATGCTGAAATAGTATACATACACTTCAATAAAATTCCACAATCATGGGAAGGATATCATCGCTCGTGCGTACGTACGGTCTACCGTCTCCACGATGTGATATGACTCGTTCTACATGATCTTCATTGCAGAATGATTATATAAATGTATTGAATGAATAAATATGATATATAATACACTAATACCATTCTAGAAATGAGGTATCTATAACCTAAAAGAAGAATAAGAATTTATTCGACAAAACATGCATAAGAACATAAAGCAATGAACACCCGAATAACAAGTGGCAATGAAATATTACTAATAAGAAGATAATAATATGACCATATATGATATCATAACAGTGAGTAAAATTCTGGAATAAGTCAATAACATTATTTAAATCATTATACAGTAGGTTCAGACACGTATGAAGCAAATCAGACCTAAGGTAAGGGAAAATCTTGCAATCTCAATTTTTATCCGAGATTGTTTATACTTCGGTAATTACGGGGGCATATTTA
The DNA here is from genome assembly GCA_963277665.1 of Viscum album. Taxonomy (NCBI): domain Eukaryota; kingdom Viridiplantae; phylum Streptophyta; class Magnoliopsida; order Santalales; family Viscaceae; genus Viscum; species Viscum album. Next base: position 793,929,653 of record OY728166.1, read on the forward strand.
TCATCCACATCCTTGTTTTGTCAATATGTAATATTATTTATATCCTCCTAAAATTGTTTAAATCCAATTTTACCCTTTGGTTAGTTTTTAGTAAAAGATATGAAAGGAATATTTTTTTGTTTTTTGTATGAGACAGTTTTTGACTTTTCTGGCCAAAGTATGAGAATAATGTTTTTTAACTTATACCGCATGAATGGATTTTTATGAGTTCATAGAAAATTATTTCCATGAATCTTCCTTTATATGTTTTCAAGTTTATTTTTAATAAACTTTTTTTTAAATTATGTGACATGTTAAGAAAGGAAAAATGTTTTTTTAAAGTAGAAAGGATATTTTCCTCAAGAATGAAGTTCAAGTGTTTTATCAAAATTATTTTCCATATAAGATAATATAGGTTTCTGTTTATATCCCTATTTTTACATTTATTTGATTATGTTATGATGGAATTATTGTAATGATGTCCTTTTATCTTATATGGATTATGTTATGATGGCATTTTGTTTAAGAATCCCATTTTTATTACATGGGTTGTGCTATGATTTATGATTTTGTGGCACACATAAGAATGGTTTCATTATGAGATGGGTGAGACCTATATCTCCCTCCAATGCATTGGGTAAAGATTTATATCTCATGAGATAAACATGGCTGGAACAACAGGTTAATCCGGTTCGGTGATATAGAAATGAAACAAAGAGTGAACTCGGTTCAGAAATGGACTTTTTCCACTAGGATAGTCTTGGAAATGAGTCTTGACTACTAAGAAATGATTCTCTATGATTATGTGTGTATGCCAAAAAGTTTCATGTTTTAAGTTATGATTATTGGGATTACATTTCACTACTATGATTTATCCCATGTTATGAAATTATGATCTCTTTTTCAGGTTATGATTTACAAAATGATATGTTCTTATGAATATGATGTGATTGACATTTCTTTTTTTTACCCTTACTGAGCATTTGAGCGCACCCTTTTGTATTTTTTCTTTTCCCTAGGTCAGGAAGAAGGATATTAAGTAAGATATTCCAAAAGGGACTCTAGATATGAAAAAATAAAAGGGAGACATTGCAGATGATTTATGAACCAGTTGTTTATGTTTCCCAGTTTCTAAAGACACTATACCTATACGGTCCTTTCATGGTTTTGTTATATGTTGTAATAAGTGTAATTCAATTTTGAAGTATTAACAATGTATGTAAAGTATGATTCGTTATATTATTAGTGAATAGATTATTTGTTTTATAGTTATACTAATTATTTAATATTAATTTTTAATATAAAAAAAGAAAAAAAAAGAAAAAAATGTAAAGAAAATATGTTTATGAGATATAAAATATAAAGGTTTTCGTGCATGTTGAATATTTTTTATGTTCCTATGAGTAACAAGGGAATAAAGTGTACAAATCTTTTAGTTTATCAAGAATATTATTCGATGAAACATCCCATCACATATTATTATTAGATTCATGTTCCAATTTACATGAAGAAAAAGATCTTTGAAAATCAAATAATTTTAAAATAAAAGTAAATATTGAAAAAATACTTATTTATTTGATATTACTAATTGTCCTAATAATTTTTATATTTTTATTTATAGGAAATTTATCATTTTGACATGGATAATACCATTGTGTGCTAGTGGTTTTTGAAAAGTTCATGAAACAAATAGAAAGATATAATGTATAAATTGTTTTGCAAAATTAGTGATAGTTGATAAAGCCTTTTACAAATGTATAGTACGGTACAAGAAGGGTTACCTAGAGAGTAGTGGAAGTGATATTTGGATTGATTGTATACTGATTCATACATGGTAATTTATAATGTAAAATTTACTTTCTATGAATTTATTAATCATATTAATTTTCTTAATAATTTAACATTTATTAATAATATATCTTTATTTTTCCATTAAATTTCATTGAAAAATTTAGTGAGTTGATAGAAGAATATAATCCCATACGCAGTAGGGTTGAAGTGTTTTACAAGGATAAATTAAATAATGGTAATGTTTTAATTATTATAACATATATATATGTTCAATTTTATATTTTATGATCACAAATCATGGAATCAATATCCATACAAAAAATAACAGATAAAGCATTAAATATTATAATATTTTTCTAACAATAAATTATTAAAAAATGAAAATTATTCATTGTTTATTATATTAAATTTTTTACTTAAATTCCATAATTTACTCATATTCCTACTTTCTTCTCAAATTTATATTATAAAAATTAACACATAAAGTGTTATAGAGTAATGAGTTAATAAAATGAATATAAAGAACATAGAAGAAAAAAACAACAATGGATCCAAAATAAGAATATAGAGGTATCTCATTAATGGTGATTTTTTTACAAAGGAACTATCAAAATATAATCATAATTCTAATCCTTATGGTCTGGAATGGTAAAAGGGTTAAAGGGGTAATTACATTTTCTAACAATAGGAGTAGGAGAAGGACGAGGCTGGGGAGTAGACAAAACTATAGGAATGATGATAGAATTATCAACTAGTATGATCTATCCAAGGTCCTAGGAGAAAGATATAACAAAAGGTATAATTAGAGGTGTAGTGGGTAAGGTAGAAGTTAGAGTTGAGGAATCTTCATAAATAGATGCTGAAACACAGGAAGAAACTACTAAACATCTAAAAAATGCATAAAATGTGGTTACAAAACTAAGGCATTTGTAATTTATATATAAGGGTATAAAATCCTTGTAATTTTAGTTACAATCATTGTTTTATGATCTAAAATATGAAAGAAATCCTATTTTTCTGACAAAATAGACTAATAATAGGAGTCATTACAAACAACTTCTCTGTAAATGATTTGAAGGGTATTGTCATAGGAGGAATTTTCAGATATCTTGTGAACAAAAGAAACCAAGTTCTATGATTTAACTTGGTGTAAATTTTATTAGATAGTACTTAAATGAACCTTTAATGAAACCAATTTATTTTTTTAGCCTTGATAGATTTGGATTTAAGGAAATCATATAATTTTTCTCCATGTTAATCAATAACCAATCCTTCAAATTATCAATTAAATTCTGAATTTCCTCACGAATTAAACATCATATGATACCCTCATCAATATATACTAAGGTAAAATGTTATGTTAAAAAGGTAAAGAGTCTATAAGGACTTGTTATAACTAATAGGTACCTTATATCCATTATATCCAACATATCATTCAAATAATATTATAGGGATACAATCTAACATCTAATACTCTCAATTTAATTTTTATGAGATTTATTCTCTTACTCTATATGATTTGTATTTAGGAACAAATGAGACAAATGTGTGTAAATACACTCTCAATAGTTTATATGATGACCTCATCTATGTCATGATTATTATCCCAACTAATTGTTAAAAATACTCTCTTTAGAGAATCTAAATGTTCTGTCCTAAATTGCATGAGTTCTATAGAAGTGATCAATGAAGGCTGTAAAAAAGAAGTTATATCATGCTGATTAGGAGTAGAATTAGATTCTATTGGTATAGAAATAAACTGATAATGGTATTATGCACTAGAGTCACTGAACTCTGGGGATTTTACCTAAGATTCTTCTTTAGAAGAAAACATCCCATGAAGTATCCATAATTTTTTAAGAGAGTTATTTGATTATTCCAATGAATATTATATGGGTATAACTTCTTTTCTAGGATAATAATCCCCATGACTTTATTATTTAGAATGGTTATCAGGTATTTCTCTATGAGATGGACTTGTATCCAAAAGATTTAAAAGATCCTTAGAATACCCAGGTCTGATTTGTCCTTCTAGAATAGATGTAGAAGGAAAATCTGGCATAATAGATTCCTTATCTCTTTAAAAAACGGGAATTTAATATACTTCTATAATTGGTTAATCGTCATCATCACCCTTTTCATTCTTATCACTCTCATAAACAAGAGAAGTTACAGTCATATAAAAAATTATCTTAAGGGGGTTTTTTAGTAGATAGTGTGGAATAAAGGATGGGAGCTCCCAATATGTTAATCCTGAGGGGACTCTCCTCAACTAGATCCACATCCTAATTAATACCAATCTTATTGAGATTAATTCCAAATCGAATTGGTATTGTAATATTATCCCCCTTAATATTTACATCTCCTTCTACTACTAAGTCAACCATCAAAGGTATTTTTGTTTCATTTTATACCTGAACCAAAATTTCATAAATCCTTAGAACATCACGAGAAATAGATCCATCCATTATCCCTTAATAATATCATTGAGCTTCCTCAGCCACATCATCCATGGATTGAGAATCGGCTTTATCAGAATAATAGTTAGGGTCAATAATCCCATATGGTACTATACTTGGATCAATGATATCCCATGGTCTAGTTGGATTGGATATTGGATTGAATCTACCATATTGTTTCTCCTCATCAACTGTCCAAATCCAATTCTATATATTCCAAATGTTATTAATTACTTTATAAGTGGTTTGTTTTAAAAAAACTCTAGAAAAAATATCTTTATACTCCAAAAAATAATATTTTTTATTCATGCATTATAAATATAAACTTTGGTTATGGAAGAGTGTTGTATATGAAATATGGTGGGATTAACTATTCTATATACCTCATCAAGGATCCAAGGAGACTTATTTATACTCTTTGAACCATTATTTATAGAAATAAAATACATTGATACCTTTTTGATAAAATGTTTCCTTCCTAGAGAAAATAATACACTAGATGAATTTAAACAATAGAATAAATTATAGGCTGAGCTCATTTCCATTTGGTGTCTTATAGGTTATGTCATATATAATATCTTCTAGTGAATTCCCAATCTCAGATAGGGTATGGTTCATAAGAAATAAACAATGATGTTTTTAAATTATCCAATATGTGTTTCCCTTAAACAATACACCCAAAATATTGAATAAAATTTGCATTCTTGACTGTCAATAATAGCTCCAATCAAATCCTCATGATCTCCATCATCAAACACCATATTGAGGTAAAAATATTTCACAAGGAATGGATAAATGGGGTGATTTTCATCCAATAACCAACTTTTATATCCGCAATGAAAAATTTATATCTATACCAAAGAACATTTCATCATGAACCACTTAGTTTCCACTACTTTTTCTAGGATGACGTTGTGAGAAAGGATATAGATATTCTTAAATATTTTGGATTTTCTCAAACTGTCTTTCTGTCTTTTGGATTATTTTTGAGAGCCTTACTCACAATATATATTCATTTAGAATACACATGGCCAAGGTTCATGATTCAAGAAGTTAGGAATTCAATGAATAATGTTTTGAAAGAGGGTTTGGTTTGGGTTAGAAGGGATTGTGGTGATTCAGATTATAATTCGAGATATTATAATTATTTTTGGATTATAAGGAGGGAATTTAATGGGAAAATAGAAATATATGTATTTATAATATTTCCAAACCCATATAATATATTTTACAATATTAAATCTAAGAGAATAATTGACATAATAAAATATTATATGAATATATATTTAAAATAATATAAATAAAGATGAAAAAATAATACATTAAAACTTTTTAAACAAAATTATTCATAACTATATCATGTTTGATATAATTCAATTTCTCATTATTCAATGGATTTATAAAAATAACAACTATATGATGTTCTGTACTAATTGATTCTAGAGTGATATCTCCATTTTGAAAATGAACTCTCAAAAAGTAATGTCATATATCAATGTGTTTTAATCTAGAATGAGACATATGAATATTATAAATATTAATTGCACTTATTCTATCACAATATTTATGTTAATTTATTAATTGGTTTATAAAATCTTGTAATGTGTGATTAATCTATATAATTAGTGCACAATAACTACATAAAACTATATATTTATTTTACACAGTGGACAATACAACCGACTTCTGTTTATTACTACACAATGAAACTAGAGACATTTCAAAAAATCAACAATATCGAGAGGTTTATTTTCTTTAAAACTTATATCTACCGAAGTCACCATTAGAGTAAGTAACTAGATCAAAATATACTTCTTTATAATGAATAATCCAAATTTGGTCAAAAGTTTTAGGTATTTTATAATTATTTTCCTGGAATTGAAATATGATTCTTTGGATTTTCCAAAAAAACATATACACATGCACACACTAAACATAATTTCATTTCAACTAGACATTATGTAAATTAAACTACAAATTATACCCTTATAAGTGGTTTATCAACAAGTTTCCCAGTTTCATCAAGATCAATTTTACATATTGTACTCATTAGAGTGTCACTTCCTTTTTTGATATCTATGTAAAAAAATTTTATTATATCTTTGGTGTAATTAATTTATTTAAAAATAATTATTTTTCTATTTTAAAAGATTTTAATTCTAATAAAAACTTTTAGTTCAACCATCAAACTCTTTTCAAATTCATTTTTCATATGTATTTAAAATTTAGTATAGAAATAGTTTTTGAAAGATCAAAAAATATAATGAACATAAATTTTAACTAATAAACATATTTGGAAATTATCTTAACAAATAAAGTAATATTAGCAACACATTTTTCAAAAGCATTCAAAAAAAAAGAAAATTGACGATCCTATCATACCAAGATCTATGATCTTGTTATAAAACATAAATATCTTTTATTAATTTCTAAACATGATTTGGAAAATGTGGACTTTAAAATATTTTCGGTTATTATAAAAAACATACTTAGTTATATACACTTGTAGATAATAACTATTTTATCCATTTTATACAACTTTATATTCAAATGTGTTGTATAGGCAAGCAATATCCTAATGACTTTATGTCTTGCTACTGGTGAAAATGTTTCATCATAGTCAATGCCTTCTTCTTTACTACAACCTTGTTCTTATTGTATAGCTTTATTTTTAATTGTAGTTCAAGACTCATCAATAGTTTTAAAAACATAGATTTATTTCCAATGGTTAAGAATCCTTTGGGTCTTTCTACAAGCTTCCATAATTTATTCTCTTCAAGCTGATGTAACTCTTATCGCATAACCATTGCCTAGATTTTATCATCTTCTATTTCAATGATGTTTGTACATTCAGACTGTGACAAGAAGGCTTCAGGTTCAACCTAATATCTAATAAAATATCTAGTTTGAGTTCCTATATCTATATATCTAACTATTGGATCTAAATTATATTCTCTATGATTTATAGTGGATCTGGGGATAGAAGTACACAGTGCTTCATTTTCCTCTTTAGTTTCAGTTTCAAACATCACCTAATAACTAAATGATTTTTCTATAGCAGTTTTCATAGAAGTATCACAATAATTGTTTTGAGTATTGATTTTAAAATGTTAGAGATCAACCTCAATGTTTTCTAAATATGTAAAAGTTTCATATGGACCTATTTTCTTAATATTAAATGTATATATTTATCAAAAAAATTGTTTCTTTTATTATACATTATGTATGATTTATTAGTGGTTGAATTTACAAGGAATATTCCTTCATCACTTTTATATGAAAAATTATATAAATTCTTTTTTTATTGAGAATAATGATTTTCAAAAAAATTATAAAGATATTGACCTTTTGTTTTCTTCCATTACATAACTCATATAATGTATTATTTAAAAAATTTATAATAATAACACTATTGATAAAATAAAAAGCTTTATTGAAATATTCTTCAAAAAGATAAATATTTAGATCACAGTCATTGAGTATATTCTGAGTCATATCTTTAAGAGTTTTGTTCCATATTTCTTCAACACCATTCTGTCGTGGAGTCCTGGTAGAAAAAAAGTTGTGATTGTAGCACTGTTTTAAGATTAAAGATTCAAAATCTTGATTTCCAAATAGATATCCATGATCGATATTTAAGGTTTTAATTATTATTCCTCTATTATTTTATAAATATTTTTAATATTTGGATAAATATGAACAATATTCACTTTTGTGAACTATAATAAATACATAGGTTTGTCTATAAAATTAATGTATAAGAACATAAACATAATTGTTCCCATTTAAGTTAGAAACTATAGAGGGTCCAAACAAGTCCATGTGAACCAACCCAAGGGGTTGAGAAGATGGATCTTTTTTAATTATTTTGAAGGTGATATTATATTGTTTCCCCATTTCACATGGGTTAAAAACATTATGTTTTGAAAATTATTGTTGATGAAGATCCTTAAATAATCATTTCCTAGTTAGTTTTCTATACGAGTGAAGGTTTCAGCGGCCTTGTATCTCATCCCATACCCAAGATTATTTATGAAAGGAACTTAAAAAAGAATTTTTTTGAAAAAATAATAAATATAAATTATCTAGATAAACACTATCACTATGAAAATCAGTAAAAACTAATATATTTTTGAAATCATAAATTATGTAAGAATTATATTGAAACATGACACAATAACCATCATCACACAAATTTGAGATTATAAGTATATCATATTTTAAACCATCAACCAATAAGACTTTATAAATCAAAATGGTACTCGAATTACCTATTTTTCGAAGTCTAATTATTTATTAATTTAATTTTCCACTAAATGTGACATGCCCACCATCCACCTTGATAAGGTATATAAATCTTGAGTAGTCCAATGTCATGTGTTTTTAATGCAAACTATTAATACACCACAAGTCTTTAACTGTAATCTTTATATAGGTTTCCTACACACATTTAAATACAAACTGACTATCAGAACCACACTTTATTAGGTTAAAAAATGGTAGTAATATATGCTTTTGGAATTGAAATATGTTTAACTAGTTTACCATAAACACACATTAGTCATTTAAGAGTGAGAAATTTATTAGGTCCATATAAATAAGAACTATTTATAGAGTTGGAATATATTGTTCTATGAACAAATCTATTTTTATTAATTCTCCTCTAACTGAGTTGGTAACCAATCCCAATTGTATACATTGGTGTGGTTTTTTTAAAAATTATACTAGTCAATGTTTCAATTCCATTTTAAATATTCCCAAATCCTTTTTGATTTTCTCATTTAAAAATTTAAGTTCATTGTTTTATTTTTACAACATAGAATTATTTTCTTTTTCTTCAGAAAATTCATATTAAGTTAAAAATCATGTTGCTAATTTAAGAAATTATGTTTGTCATTAAGTTAATTTGAAGTTTCTTAGAGTATATTATAGTATTTGATTAAATCCAAAATGATTATATATTAATTAATTTTATATTTAGTTTTATAAATATTTCAAATTTGGATAGGAGATGCATAAAAAATATTTGATACCTCTGATTTTTTTGTCATAAACCGCATGTTTTCCCCTTCATTCTTGGATTCTCTTCTGGAGTTAGAGTCACTTGAACCATCCATAGAGACACTATACGTGATTTTTATAACCTTAATTTTCATTTTTTTATATTTTCATTATATCTTTTTTTATATTTAATTTTATTAGAATCATCCACGATACATCCTCTTCTTTTTCATTCATAATAGGTTAATTCACCTAATTGATTATCCTTTTTTCAATTAACATTTCAGTCATATTTTCATACATAATTTTATTTATTGAAAAATTTATTCTTCCAGTATAATTTTTTAAATCCAATGGCTTTGTGATCCATTCCCACATCATTTCCATAAGGTTATTCATACTCAATTGAACTATAATTATTGATTTTATCTTTTAGCTTTGAGTAAGAAGTTTTTGAAGAAACTAGATTGATTTTATGTTCTTATTCTTACTATTTATTCAATTTCAATTCTTCCTCGTACATAATATGTTTTCTAATAAGCTTATTTCACTAGTAGTATATTTATGTTGCATGATTTTGTAATGTAAATAGTGGCGCCTCTTCATCAATCTAGTAAGAAACACAAACATCTCATCACTTGATATTTATGTTCCATTGTTCCCTAGTCTATTCATTGTCTTTACAAACTTGTGAAACCTAAGATATATGTAAGAAATTATTTCATTAGTTTTAAACTTAAATGTATCGTACTTAATGATATATGTATTCAAACACATTTCTATAAAAGTTGATGTTACTTAATGATAAATAGAAAGTGAGTCCATATTTACATTTTTATAGAATAATAAAAAAATATATTAAAGTTGTACACTTTTAAATTACATTATAATACATTCATTTATTTATAGTTATAGTAATATGATGCCTTTTTGGGATCACTCTTGTAATCTGTAGCAACTTTGAGTTTTCATAATAGTTCTCTATTATAGTCCAATTATCAAATACCATGTTATCTCTATATATTTTCATTTTTAACTTCCATTGAGTATAATTAGTGCCAATAAAATATGTAGGCTCATTAGTTGTAGCCCCCTTAATCCTATCATTACCCATAAAGTTAAAAATTTATTAATAAAATAAATTTATGTCTTTTGGGTGAAAACAATAACACAATTAAATAGAAATAAAAATACTTTTATATTGAATGTTGTTCAGAGTAGAAAACTCAAGAGGCGGGGGGGGGGGTGAATTGATTTTTCAATTAAAATTTTCATTTTAAAAAATTAAAACAAAATACCCTTGATTTATAAAATATAGATTATTTTACTGAGGTATTAGAAGTATATAATTTTATCTTTTAAATATTTTCTCAAAAGTTAAAAAAAACTTAGTTAAAATGAGTTTAACACTATTTTATCTTTTGACAAAGATTTACTTGTATTAAACACACAATATTTTTTATGTTGATGGCCTTGTCTTGAATTTTCTTATTTTGATAATCTCAAATCATGTTTATGTTGTTTCTAACCTATATTATTTTTAAATTAATATAATTCATTTTCTTTAAAATAGTGGAAATTTTCCTAAAATATTGAATTGACTGTGAGGCTTATCCAGATAATTGGTCTACCATAAGAACAATACATTGACAACATGATCATTAGATCGATCATGGTAGATATATGATAATGGAATCATGTTTCTACAATATAATCCAAGTGAAAACACATTGTATCTTAATATACCATTTTATCAAGATTTTATAGAATCAGGGATCGATCACATGTCAAGTGGATCGACCACACACATGTTAGACCAACCATCATTGAGTTATTATAAACTATGGAATTTTACTCAAGATTACTCTATAGACCACAAACACATATGGAAGTGACTGAATGTGTGAAAAAAACCCCTCAAAGTGGTGGATCAATCATAGTTTCATTTAGGATCAACCACAGATTGAAGGAAGTGACCATATGAGATAGTGGGACTTTTGAAGAAGTAAATAATCAACCACACAACTAGAGGTTGTGAACAATAGTAAGGATTTTTCAAAGTACCATGTCGACCGTAAGTATAAGTGATCAGGCATAAGTATAAGTGATCAACCATAAGTATAAGTGATTGAATATAAGTTCAAGTGATCAACTGTATGGCCTATCAAAAAATTTGACCAGATTTATTACAATGTATTGAAGTAACCATAGATTATGACAGGAAAAATTTAAAGTGAAGACATCTAAAATTAAGTATTATATTACTAAATATATTAATTCTACAATTTTTTTATGAAGAATTAAATACTAGTTAGAAGCATTAAAGGAACATGGATTTTGTAGGGATGTACAAGGATCTCTAATGGTTATTTTTAAAAGGCTCTATTTAGAAAAATATTACACTTTTATATATGAAATAGTACATATAAAAAGAAGAGATAACATGACATAATGACAATATAATTTATCACTGATGATGAAGATTAATTTATGCTAGATTTCAAATGTCTAGGACACACTGTGATCACCCTAAATTCAAAAAAACATCATGTAAAATATAATTGTCTTCACACATAATTTCCAAATCATAATATGACCTAGAGAAGATAATATTCACCTACAATGAACCAAATTACTATCTATGATCTATTAAATTCTTTTACCCCCCTTTATTGTTTTTCTTTAATTTTTGAGGTTTTTTCATTTATGTTATATATTTTTTAATCACTAGATCTAGTTCTTCACTGGAGAGTTATAAACACACTCTTTATCATTTCATAATATCCATTATCCCATGAAGAAGTATGGCTGAGGATATGTGTGGACAAGAATTCAAATGTTAACTTTTTTCGCTTTTATTTTCCTATATATAACATTGGAAGAGGATATGTATAACCTTGTTTTCCATGAGCGTTGTTGTGTATATAACTTGATCCAGTCTATGGATTAGTTTATTTTGTTAATAAACTACTAAAAAATAGTTTATTTCCAAGTATAGAGGACTAGGTCTTGACTTGAGACAAAACATTTTGTTTTAGTTCACTATTTTATTTTCCATCTTAGTTATAGTATGTCAAAAAAATAGTCTCATTTTTAAAAACTCAATTTCAAAATAGTACATTTATAGTTAACTTTAATTTTTTTATATAAATTTTTTGATAAAATTAAATCTGTTTCAAAAGCTAAAAGAATTTTCATCTTCTTTTAACAGAGTTATGATTGAACTGATAAGATTTTTTTTGAATGTACAAATTATTTTAGAGACCGAATTATAAGAGAAGTAGTCACACCTGAGAGCTTTAGATGTGTAGTTTACCTTAGTGGGGGAGGCTTAGGCTATTCTATTTCAAAATATGGAATAAATTATTTTCAAGGATATTGCGTCCATGATATGATAATCTCAGCAAATACAAATGTTTCTTATTTATATTTGGTAATTGTAGGAACTAGAGACTGGAATTTTCCAGGATGAGGTGTGTGTATTATCTTAAGTTACCCATAGTGATGTTGATACAATCTCATATGGTCTATAATCTGTTGGTTGTTTTTATGTCAATTCTTCCTTTCATTCTATGGAATTCAAATATAATGACTTGTTTTTTAATTCTCATATAATTGATCAAATATTATATATGTATATAAAATTTTGTAATTTTGTTTGAGTCTCTTTTATAATTATAATTTCATTAATTTTGATCATATGGTTTTAGTAGTTTTTTGTTTTGAATTATTGATATAGAAGATAAATTCTAGATGTAGGATTTTGTATATTTCTCATTATAAGTTGTGGTTTCAACCACCTATAGTATTGATAAACCACCAAAAATTAATCCTTGGTGGATAAAATCCTCATTTAAAACACCTATAATCTTTTTAAAACAAAATATAAGTAGAGAAAATTTCTTAGTTATAAATAAATGTGTTTATCGGATAAAAATGATGCAATTGAGTACTTATATTAGTAGCCATATAGAAAAATATATTTTTGTAATAAAGGATTTTTAGGAACATATTCAAGTAGATCATTATTGAAAAGTAAATTATTCCCATGGTGATTATGTGTGAAAACTAGTGAACAATAGGTATTATAAAGAAACTATTTGAAAATCCTTTCTCCAATCATATTTAAATTGATATTAATTTTAGCAAGGATAATTATGATAAATAATATTTCAAGGTAGATATTATTGGAAAAATAATAAAAATGTCAAAATATGCATATAGACATTACAAAATGAGATATTATAATAATTGATGAATCTTTAAGTTTGAACACATATTCTTATGTAATGCATTTTGGAAAAATGAATAGATGTTTGTCAAAGTGCGAGAATATGGAAATATGGGGAAAAAATAAAGTGAAAAATTAATGTGATGTTATTATAAGAGAGAAGTAAAATGAAGATGATCAATAAGGAAATAAAGATCTAATATTATGGGATTTTTATGTCAGCTATCTCATATAGAGATGGGTTGATTTTTCATTATAAATAGTTAGTATTGTTGAAAATTTATAAAAAGTTGATTTAGAGGTGGGTATAAATCAATCTAAAAAAATTATATTTTTATAAGAAATCAATATAAACCACCCAAAAATAAAATTCTATAATTAATTCATATAAATTTTTTAAATACATTTATTTTAAGATGTTTATTAACATTTATAAAACTATTTTAGTAGGTTTTTATGGTAAATATTTATGTGGAAACATAAACAATCAATGGATCCCGTGACAATGATACTTAAACATGAATGTATTTACATACATTTTTTCTCTAAAATTAGGTATTCCCTGGGGAAGTTTTAATAACAATGCATTGAAATACACATTGGTCAAGATGGTGGGAGTTTGGGCTCATCACACATTTAGGAGGGGATTCTTACCAAATCTTGGACTCTCTTATAGATTTATGATGTATTTTGTGAATACTTCCCATATACCAATGCATAATAGGTTACCCCCATAAAACCATTTCGTAATTAACATGTGTAAATGGGAACATATGTGTGTATTATATGTTCTCCGTCAATATGAACATCTATATGCATCATATGTTCTCTGTCTTTTTTTATTAATTTGTGATACTTAATATAAAGGGGGATATAGTTTAAAACAACAATGATGGAAACTCTAGAGTTTATCAATATCAAGGAAGGCAATAGCTATTCATTTTGTTGGGATCAATCCAATAACAATGGATTGCTATGCATTTTTGATAAAGGAATGAGAACCCTCGTAGTTTGGTCCCTCTTAATAAGACATGTTGTACCTTTTAAGTTTTTGTAAATAGGACCAACCTCTATAGTTTAACATCATGTGATAAGTATGATATCATGTAACTTTATGTTATGTGATAAGGATGTTGGTCACATAGTTTAATATATTGTTTTTTGGATTTTTTTTCATAAAGGTAAAAAACATAGGATTGAGTGGGACTTATGGATATAAGGATGGCCTTTGGGGTAGATTGGGGGCTTACACCTAGTAGGAGGACCAATATAAAGATGTTTTAATTGTTCTAATAGCACGATTAACCCAAAAATCTATGCCCACATGTGTCATGATTTATGTGAGAAATAATAGAAAGAATATAAAAAACAATATATAAAAGTGAAAAATTTGATCAGAATGGGGATTATGAACTATGACTGCCCTTGTATGTCTAACCTAGTAACTAATTTTGTTGAATACATAGTGATCAGGGTCTTAAATATAGTAATAGGCCCATTTGAATTATTTTTCATTGATGGTGTCAGTAATAGGAGACATATTTAGTTATTTATCCAAAGGGTAATCTCATACTCCAATATTCTTTCCTATTAGTTGGTTAAGGAGGGGTATAGAGGTAGGAGAAGTAGAAATACTACTTGAAAATATAGGTTATTACTGCGAGAAGCATTATATACCTGACCTAACTCATTGAATAGAGAAAAAAACATATCATAAATCCCAGGGAGACAACTTTAGTATCTCCCCAATAAAGACCCTCACTATCAAGGGAATCCCTGATTGTGGTATCCCCCAAGGGTTTTAACTTTATGTACTGACAATCTAGAGCCTCATTTTATCAAGGTAATCCATGAAAAATGGGGAATACACTAGGGTTTATTAACTAATTCTTTTATATCTTGTGGCTTTATAGGAGGTCTTAGTAATTATAGATATATGTAACAGACATAGTTTAAGGGTTGATCTACCATTAGGGAAAATTTTTATTTGATTCTTTGGAATGGGAGTAGAAAAATATAGTCGAGTTTGATAGTGGTTCATCTAAATGGTACTAGTTAAAATAATTTATCTATAGTGAGGGACAATAAAAGAATTCACCCAAGTGATACATTGGAGAATAGACACCCTTGTGATACTAGGGTGAGGAAAATGGTTTGTACTAGAAGGAGTGAACTAGAGGCATCACACATATGATAATTTAGAGAATTAGTGACCAAGTGGTACTAGGGAGAGCTAATATTTTGGGAAAAGAACCTTGGGTTTGACTTCTCTCTAGTATTCGGGGTATCTACAGATGCCTTTGGATGAGTAGTGTGAATGTGAGTGTGCATTTAAGGATCCTTCATTCAATTTTCAATTAATTGGGGAATAAGTGGCCCCATAACCAGGTTCATGGAATTTTGATACAATTGGTAACTCAATTACCTTCTATTTTTTTAATTTCCCTTTGTTTTATGGTTAAATTTGATACCTAATGGGATTAAAAGATTTTGGTGTGAGACTAGTGAAAAAATATCTTCCACCAGACTCATCATCTTAAAAAATGTGAAAATGAGGATCCTAAGGCTCCTTTTTATAAGAAACATTTGTACCCTAGGTGAAGGTAGTTTGAAACTCTAATAGATCTGTCTCGTGCATCTTGGTCACAACCCTTGGATATGTATGTCGTTCATTCTTGGTTGACTTGTATCCATGTGTTGGGTGATCTCAAGGGATTTAGGGTGATGTTATAATTCCTTTACCTAAATAAATTTTATTACGTATTTAGACTATCCCTCCTTCAAAGAATCCATCCATTAATAAATGGATACTACCACACCCCCTATGGATTGGATTTTATTCAAATAATGAGGGATTAATATTGAGGTTAATGTGACACTAGTGTAAACGAATTTATGAGAAGGAAGAAATATTTCACTTAAGGGTAAGATTTCTCATGATGGTATGAAAAATATGTGTTTTTTTTAATGAATTACATGTTGGTGTCCTGATCATATGTTTTATGTTATCCCCCAAATATGAACATATGACTAGTATGGAGGGGTCCTATTTATGTATCGTAGCTTAATGCGAGAAATAAAATTTTATGTCTAATCTTCCTTATGTTTGTGTTACCTAAACGTACGTGCATGTCTTTGGGGATTCACCCATCTCTCAAAAAAATGATGTTAGGGGCATAAGGTGGTTGGAAAATTATAGAAAAGTATCCAAGAGATGGACTAGGGAGAGATAATCAATCTAAGATAGTTTGGAGAAGAACATTCAGAAATTGCTTCCATGAATGACTTAAGTAAACTAATTTTCACTTAGTTAATTTTTACACTTAGTTATTATCATTGTATTTATTTTCCTCAAATCCATTTAATAAATTATTAATAAACATTTATTTTATTTTTATGAAAATAGTGTCATAGGTTTCAGTCACTATTTCAGATGATGAGGTTGCTACTTGTATCTAGGAACTTCTTGTGATTCTTAGACCATGATACTAATGTGAATGCAACCTTTTCTTTCGATGACTTGTGATAATTTTGAAGAAACATAACCAAGTGTACTCTGAATCCAAAATTATTCCACTGTATGGAAATTCATAGTTAATATACATGTTTATTACAATACTAGACATATATATTCTACACTTCTTGTTCACTGAATACTCGAACATTGATATAGCTAACATTTCTGTTGAGGGAGCATAGGTCAATGTAAGGGGAACTCAACCAGTTTTCTTGATATATCACAACATACCCACTCCATCCACACAAACTCATATGCATGAACCCAATACACATTACTAGTTTTCTATTTTCTATAACACATCCATTAGCTAAAAAAGGCTCAAATTAATGCTGTGATCTTTATGATTGAGGTGGTGTCAGGACCGAATGGATGTCAACATACTAGGATAACCAGACATGTGATGAATTTAAGTTTGAGATCATGGTGGTAGATATATAAAAAATGGTTGGATTTCTCTGATGTACGTATACAAGAACTATGATTCAGTCCTATAATTTTCAAGCCAATGGATACCATAGACAAACTCTTTTCACTTGACATATGTAGAAGTATGAATAATTTTGTGGGATGTAAAAAAAATATAAGTGGAACCCATTATTATATCCATGTATGATTAATTAATCCCCCAAAAGAATAAATGAGCTGATATTGAGTGAATGTACTCACTATACCACACACTATTGTAGATGAATTTAGAAATTATAGGTAATGATATACATCCTTATGTTTGCATAAATTTTGAGTTGTGTACGAAGACCTTCCTGGATCCCCATGGTAGAGGTCAGAATTTTTAGGTTCCTAAGTGATTTACTATAATGGGAAAGTGGGTAATAAATTGAATGTTTTGTCCTATAGGGGAACTGGGTCATTCTGAAGGACAAGGTTATGAGGTTAAACCTAACATCCCTTCTTTGACCTTCCTGGAAATATTTTTCACAAGGTGGTTAACCACCTATCTACCTCTTGTTCATGACTCCCATAACATCGTCTTGATAGGTTTATTTGTTATGGTAGGCAAGCTTGTTCAAGGAGAGAATATGAGGATGGAAGTACCCATACTGGAAAATATTTATCAATTCCTTCTACACATATACACAGTGAAGTC
This sequence comes from Viscum album, assembly GCA_963277665.1. Taxonomy (NCBI): domain Eukaryota; kingdom Viridiplantae; phylum Streptophyta; class Magnoliopsida; order Santalales; family Viscaceae; genus Viscum; species Viscum album. Next base: position 793,947,739 of record OY728166.1, read on the forward strand.
CCCCCTTCTATATTTATTTTTCATTTCAAGTGTTGTGGGGGTGGGTGACATGGCATATAAAATAATTTTCACTCCATAGTGAATTAAACATCCTTGAACATTACTTTTGAACTTTTATCCATGTTTTATTTGGAATTATTTGTTTATTACTCAAATATGGAACAATGGAAAATATTTTTATCCTATCACCCTCATTTAACATTTTTTTCTATTTTGTGATCCACCACTAGGATGAATTTTGAAAATGGAAGGGATGATTATAAATCCAAACCCTATATGATTTTTGTGACAAACTATTTCTAAGTGATATTGGTGGAATACAAAATCATTTGTGGGGGAAGATGTACCCTATATATTTACACGGTATTTTAGGTGATTAAAATAACCAACACTATCACCGCCAGTGGACATTCACATATAGAAGCATCTAATAATGGAATGATAACTTTGGGTGATGATGGCCCATGAATATAGTCAAGATGAAATCAAATTTCCTTTATTGAGTGAATTTTTGGGATTGACTCCTTGATATTCCAATTTCTTAGTTTCTCCATACCCTCAAGGTATGTTAATAGTTTGTGTTCCCGTGGTTGCTAAAACAACTCTAAGATGGGGAAAATGAAGAAAAGGGCTCACTAAGAGGATGAAAGCGATGAATCCCTAGAGTAACTAGAACAAATGTGAACACTATCTTCATAGTGAATTAGAGTGTAGGAGTCATATAAAAATGATAATCATTTCAGATTATTCATTTGTATCTTGGGGGAATAGAATTATCAGTGGGAAGACACTAACTGATAGGAAGAGTAATAGGATCGAGCTACCCAATCCTTGACTGAGATATAAATTCCTAGGAAACTTATTAATTCAAAGTATTTCAATTCTTCCTCCCAACCAACTGAAGGGTCCTTATTCTATGTATAGCCTGATACACATCAATTTTAGTAGAATGGGCTTTTAATTATTAGGGAATTATGGATGATCCTTTATATTTGACTTTATATTGCTCAATTTGTGGATATACAATAATACCAATACTTTAATAACAATACCAATAATATAGAGTTGGGAAGGAATATAAGGGAGTTGTATATACTTTTCTATACCAATAAAATCTAGAACATATATATGTTCATCCATACACTGACATAGGAGATTTATAAATTGCATAATCTACATGTATTTATTTCCTCATAGGGTCTAGAGTGACTCCATGAAACACTAAGAGGGGTACCTTAGAGGAATATGAGATTCTTGTGGGCTAGAACGCATCAAAAATGGGAAACATACAAATGGTGATAACTCCAACTACACATATCAACGAATTGGGAGAAGAATATGAATGTTTTGAAATAGAAATAAACAATTATTTCAGAAAATAATAGCTAAATCCTTTTCTCATAGAAATAACCTTTATGATTTTGTGGTACCATCATAGATTAGAGGATCTCTGAGTGTCTATAGATGTCTATGACTCTTTAACCATTCCTGAAGGAGCTATCTAGAGATCATTTTAACTTTAGGTGGTGTCCAAATATACCACTGAGCCCATATTCATTCCTGAGTGAATTTTTTGGGGATCAAGGTGACCTGATGTGGGGACCACATATGTCATTAACCATTAAATGTTTCTTGAGGGATTTATTTTGGAATGAGGACATCCTGATCCATGCCAAAAGTTTCTTCCTATTGGAGCTACTAGTCAGGGACTTCGATTTACCATATTAAGAAAGAAACCATTTCATAAGGCAATTAAGTCTCTGTAAATGGTCGATCCATGATAGAGTATGAGAATAATACTATAGTAGAAAATACCGTGATCATGTCATTAATTGATTCACTCATAACCAATGAGAAGACACTTTTGGGGAGAGTGATTAGATGGTTTTCCAACTAAGGTGGAACCAACCATATAGGTCAATACATCAAAAGATTGGTGTGAGTATTTTTTTCTACCTTTTAATAATCTCATAATTTATTCAATAACATGATTCCTCTTGTATCATTAAAGTTACATCATCCCAAATAAATATTTCATTATCAGCAACTTCTACTTCATTATCTATGATGGCCAAACACGTCCATGTTTTAATAGATTTATAATGGATAAAGATGTATTTTCTCTAATTAAATTTTTTTCTATAATATATGACATCATCTAATAGTGAATCTAATATAGAAAAAGTATCACTGAACTTCTACCAAACCTCATGTCTGTGTTCTTGGGTGAAAAAATGGATGATATGTTCTAAGAATCCCATAATCTATTTAAATAGGTATCTAAAATGACTAAACATTAAATTATTATTCATAGGAATTAATAGATTACATAATCATGAGATCTATAATAAAATATATATAATTATCGATGTATGTGACAAAAAAGAATGAGTTTAGGCATCACTTATGAAGGAAGAATAAAATACTGGTTCTACTAGACTCCGAGCCTATGTGATTTAAAATGAGTCTCACTATTATAGAGTATCCTTATAAAAATAACACTTGTTTGATAAAAAGTCATCCCGCATAGTATACCCTAAAAAGTACTTATATTTCACAAGGAGAGAGCTGATGAAATATCAAACCAAATTACACGAAACCTAGATTGATGGGAGAAGGGTGGTGATAAAGGTGGAAATTCTTCTCCTTAAGAAATAAACAGAATATTTCAAACAATTTGAACTTCACAAAAATGTTTATGGAACATAACGATCAATTTTAAAATGTTGAGATTCCATATAGGGTCTTTTATGATGTTTCATTTTCATGAAGATGGACTCCAATCAATATATGCTCTTATCATTTTTTATACATGAATCTCAACTCATTTTGTAATAAATTTTCATCATATTGTTTAAATATAATATTATTTCATAATAATTTAAGAAACACAAAAACATGCAATATAAATAACTTAATACCATTTGAAAATTGTATTTTAAATGAACAATGTAAATTTTGGTTCCCAAAATTCTTGAGTCAAAATGATTGCTTCTAGTATGTGGCTCACTGATGGATCTTTATATGGATACTATCACTATGAAACTATATGTTTCCAATTTAGATGTGTTATTTGTCCTTGTAGTGGATCATGTATGGGTATATTGGTGATTACCATCATTGAAACTCTTGATTTGGTCTATTTTTATTAATCAGTTGGATCTACATGATGAGTATAATTCTCTATGCCTTACACAACACATTATTACATGATTTATAGCAAGGTTTTCACTTTATTAATTTTCTAGGATATTTTTGGTTTAACATTTTATATAATTTATAAAAACTCATACATATCAATTCCTTATAAAGTTTCCACTTCCACTTTATACCCATTTTCTACAAAATGGTTATTATGTTTACAATCCTTTTTCATTCATGTAACTTTTGATTCATTAAAGACATGCCACCATTCACCTTACTATAAAATATAATCATCTTTAGGACCCGTGAAAAATATTATAAAATGTGGAATGTGGAAAACAATGCTCAGTAAGGGACATGAAAATAAAGGAAACTTTTATTTCATTTGAAATTCAAAAGAAAATCATAAAGAATTTTTTGGTTTTATATCATAAACATTTCATCTAATCATAATAATTTACCTACTCATGAAATAAAAATAAACATACCTGAGTTTTTGTAAAACATTTTTTATTTAATCATAAATAAAATATCATAATTTAGCAAATATTTACCAAGTAAACAAACCTTTTACTGTTGGAATATCATAAAATTTACATTAAAATATAAAATCATTGTATACCATTTAAAATCAAAATATTTCCATGAATTCCCATTGGAAAGAATTGAGAAAACATTTATATAACTTTTGGAATCATAGTTTCGTCATGGAATCACCTAATAGTATAATTATAACATTCTCTTAAGAGTAATATATATTATTTAACTATGTTACTATAATGAGGTAACTTATTACATGTTAACTTTATCCACATTTTTGTAAGTGTAACTTACATTAGTTAACTCCATTAATTTGTAAGAGTAATTAACTTTACCCAAATTCTCTTAGAAGTAAATTATTTGGTAACTTTCACTTTTCATTATAAAATCCTGAAATTTTCATTTTAACCTACATAAAAAACCACTTTCAATTATCACATAAAAATGAGAAGAAATATTTTTTTCTCTTCTAAATATTTAAAAACTAAAAATTTATAGAACAATGGGAAAATTATATTCTTTTAAAAATCATTAAAAATTGATTAATAAATTTTATAATGAATAAATGACATTACATCAAGAAAATTTGTTCATTCCATATATGTTATTCTTTCACACTTTTGTAAAAAAGTATCAAAAGTGTCCCTTTTTTTAATAACATTTATAACATTTTTTTTAAATATTTTTAAATATTCAAGGATGTTTAAAAAATAATTTGAAAATATTGGAATAAAATTATTGAAAAATTTAAAAAAACATTGACATAGAAGAGAAATATTTTTATAAGAGAATTTTAAATCATGCTTTTAATGGAAATCCCTTACCACTTTAGTAACCTTAAAATCAAAAGAAAATTGAAGAAGATAAAATTCAAAGAATTTTTAGGCCACTTTAATTTCAGTTAATTTATTAAAATTTACATATATATATGTTAGTGTATACACCAAACAAAATAAAACATGTATTGAAAATATAAGAAGTCTCGAATAAAGGAAATTGAGATGAAAAATACCTTACCTTGAGTCCTAAATAATTTTACACATTACCTAATTATAGAATATTAAAATTATTTTATTTTTTAAATTTATATAAATCATTTATCATTTCCAATATATTTTCATTATTCATTTTTTTATTTATTACCATTAATTATTTAGTTACTAAATTAGTCAAGTTTACGTCGGACATTTTAAGGTCATTTGGTTCATAACTTCAAAATAATATTAGTGTGTTGAACATGGAAAAACGTTTCATTATTCCATAATTTGAAAAATCTGAAACATGTTATAAATATATTATATATATATAAAAGATATAATTTTATAACCATCCATGTAAGACTGTTATGAAATATGAAGCACATCATTTCATAGAGATATTAGTCTGTACAAACACATGGATAAAATTATAAATTTTCTACTAGGTGGAAAATAAATAATGTATATGATATTGTAATTTTAAATAATTTATATATGTTATAAATTTTATATTTTTCTTTATTTATATCATAATAACTATCCTTGTTAGGTGTAAATGAATCACAACACTTCATGGAGGTGGTAGTCTGCATGTACACACAAATGACATTATCATCTTCCAAATGATGTAATGGGTAAGATGGTAAGCAATATATTTTCCTCCTATAATAATAATTATGTAATAAATATCATATATATTCATTTTATCTATTTTTTAGCCATAAATATGATATGGTGTTGAAAAAACATATTGCTTTGCTGAGGTGGTAGTCCACTCCTGTGCCCAATCGAAGTGTTCATTTTCTATTGGATGGAAAAGGTGATGTAAAAAGGTTTTTGCATTAAAATAATTAAATTTTAGTCTATTATAGATTATTTTGTTTCTATATAAAAAATTTTATGAAATGTTTTAATTAATTATAAGAATAAATAATCTTAGGAGAAATCAGTTAAGACTTTTACCTCATCTTTTAATACCCTTGTTTTGATTGAGATTAATACCTTTTAAGAAAAGGTTTATGATCAATATTGGATATTTGAGATGTGGTAATGGAATTTAATTGAGTAATTTGGGAATAATTTATAGGCAAACAGAACTTGAGTTGTGTTTTGAAATGGTGGAAGTGAGTCTCTTTTTATAGGAAAAAACACTGATATTTTCACCAATTTTCCATTATTAAGGGGTATAAAAGTAATTTTAAAAATTATAAGTGGAAAATAAATGAACTATCCATGATAGTATAATAATTTTTACATATAATTGAGTTAATTTAGTATTTTTTATGATTTAATAATTACGTTAATATAAATGTTAAATATTAAATACCATTTAAATTCATTTTCAAGACTTTTAAAAAACGATTACATAAACCTATCAAGAAAAATGAATAATTTTAATTAAAATAATTAAATAATAAATTATAATTTATAATTATCTATAAAATTCATTAAATATCTTAAATTAACTAAATAATATCATTTTTAATGACTTTAAAATCAATAAGTTTGTTTTTCTTTTGTTTTTATTAATGTTGTGTTAACACAGCCGAAGCGTTTTAGACAATTGAACAATTTTTGAAAATTAAAAATAAATTATCAACATTAATATAATTTATTTAATAACAATATAGAAATATAATTTCATTAATAAAATATAGTTTCTCTTATCCTTATCATTAAAACATGAAAAATAGATTAAATTAGAGAAGGTGAGGCCATTTTAAATATAATTTCATTTATATAAAATGGGATGTCATAATATTGTTAAGTGGATAAAAAATGGTTCAAAATTGATCAAGTATAAAGTATCTTTAAATAAATACTCATACACCCATTTATATATAATATTGTGTGATTTTATTACATAGTTATAACATTAATTAACTAGCTATACCCATTAACGCGGTGATAAACATTTTCCATAGTAACTATTCATTCTAACCAAAAATGAAATTGATCTTATAAACATTTAAAAAATGATAATAAAAAATATTTAATCTATATTTAAATATTTAATTTCAATAATTTTATGATATAATTTTAATATATGTTTATAAAATTCAATGAAATACTGTTTTTAGAAAAAAAAAATTCCAATTTTAAGCATAAAACAATTTTATACAAAATTCAAGAATAATTTTGATTTACTTGAAATTAATTGGATTATTTTTAATAAAATTAAACTTATATGAGTTTTAATAAAATTATAAATTAAATATAATAATTAAATTTCTTTTATTAAAATAAAATAAATGACAATTTCTGCAAAATCAGTATTCCTCTCTATTCACCCAAAAGCAACATTTCAAGGAAAATCCCAAAACATAATCTTAATATTACTTTGATAAGATGATTTAAAAAATTATTTACATTATATAAAATAAAATTTCTCAAATTGAATGAAATTAATCATAATATTCATATATAAAATTGAATTAAAACCATTTTTGAGGAAAATATATTTTCAAAGTATAAAATGAATTCATGATCATTATGCATCTAATTACCACCATTTGATTAAAATTAATTTATTTTAGAAAATACGTGACCTAAAAATTTTATTAAAATCCTTCATTATTCAATATTAACTTAATTTATTTTGATAATAATAATTTTCTTATGTAAATTAGTTTTTTCAAAAATATCTAGATTAACCATATATAATCTTATTTGAAATTGAGTTTTTATTTACTAAGAGTTAATAAATACATTTTTATTAAGTTAAAATTTCATATCAATACTTAATAATGTGGTTAATAATGTTCTTAACCACCAATATGGTGACTAAGTTATCACTAGAACATTAAAAAATTATATTTTAATAGCATATCACAAATCATTTTAAGATCGGTATTGCATGTGGTACATGAAATTGAGGATCATGAGGGGAAAACATAGAATGATAATTGAAATTATGAAAAGGTTTTAGTTACCCTAGTATTATGTCTTTAGATGTTCTGTGTGGATCCCCAGTGAAGATATACCAGTGAGTCACTACAAAACAATGCAGTAGATTAGCGGCGGTTTTTAAAGGGTTTATTCACAAACCCATCTAAATTTATTTTCTAGGGGGTTATGTGAAACCCCCTCTAATAATTGAATTTGGAATGGGTTTAAAACCCCTTATAAATTTTCAGATTTATTTGTAATATTTCGTTGGATTTTAGAGGCATTTGTGTCAAAACCAATGCTAATTTAATAATTAGTGGCCCTATATGTTCTGTTGGATTTAGAGGCACTATATATATATATATATATATATATTATATTATATATTTTTTGGATACTAAAGGGTATATATATATAACATTTAAATTATATTTTTAAAGAAAATAGTGGTCATTCATAACCCCCCTAATCTCCAAAATTAGAGGTGGTTCATGAATTGTGTCGTTAATCCCTTAGATTATGGGGTTGAACACCTTCTACTTTATAAAATTAGAGGGGGTTATGAAGCCCCTATAATATATAACATTAGAGAGGTATTTTAATCCCCAAAAATTTAAGAAATTAGAGGGGGTTGTGAACCCCTATAATTTATGACTTTAGAGGGGGTTCATGAACCGCCGCTAATCCCTTTGATTAGAGAGTTTTTAACCCCCTCTGAATTTTTATTTATTTTCTAGAATAAATTTCACATAAATTCAAATTTTATAATATATGTGGGCATATGCATGTGTGTTTGTGTATATTACATTAACACATTATATTAAATTACATCAATTCAATATAAACATATATATAAAGACATTATATAAATACTTAAAATAAATACTTATACATATAATATATATATATATATATATATATATATATATTGGTATACATAATATAAATGTAATTATAAATATATTTATTAAAATATATAAAATTTATATATTGTTTTCTAAATACTATACATTTATATTATGATTTATATTATACATATATTATATTAAATACATATTTATTTTCTAGTTATGTATAAATACATTTAAATTATATTATGTTTACAAATAAATATAATAGAAAGAAAATTAATTATTAATATAAATATCAATATATATTATATTTATATTATATATATTATATTACAAAGATTTTATCCTATAAAAAATTTGAATATATTATATAATTATTTTATATATATTTAATTATAACATATAAATTATAAATTGATTTAGTAAATATATATATATATATCATTTAATTATATTATATATTTTCATTTATATGAATTTCTATAATTGTAATTATATGTCTACATAAATATAATTATATTATTTTATGTTCATTTATATATATTTATATGTATAAATTATATTTCATATAATATTAATTATATAAAATACAAAAAAATAAATATTTTATATAAATTTGTATATATATATAATTTATTTAACAAATATATCATATAAAAACCCAAGCATGTTGTTTTTAAAATTTATATTAAAATAATAATAAATATATTTTTGAATAACATGTTTTTGATTTTACATTATATATAATTAATATTATGTGATAAAATTTTTTACAAATAAATATATATTTAAGAAAAAAATATACATGTATATTTATTGAAATAAATATATATTAATGTACACTATATTATACAATTATATTTTTTGAAATACATATAAATTAATGTGCATAATAATAAATATATGTATTCAAATACAATATATAAAAATATGTATAAATTGTATTTCATATAATATTAAATATATATAATATACATATTAATTAAATATAATATAAAATTGTATTTCATATAACATTATATAAATATTTGTATAAGTTTTATTTCATATATAATATTTGAATAAATTGAATTTCTTATAATATTTATTATATGTAACATAAATATTTGCATAAATTGTATTTCATATATATGTATTTTATATAATATTAGTTATATATAATATTAATTATATATAATAATATACAATTTATACAAATAAATATATATTAATGCACATAATAATAAATACATGTTTTGAAATAAATTAGATAAATATATTTTTAAAGATAGTATATAAATTTATTTAATAAATACATTTATATATATTATATAAATAAGCATGCACATAGAATATAATTATGTATTTTGGTATATAAATAAATAAATTAGATATATTTATAAATATATGAATATATGTGTATATACATAACATAAATAGAATTATAAAAAATATTTACTCAAATGTATGTAAATACAAATAAAATATATAAAATATATAAATTTATAAATTGAATATAATATAAATGTATTATAATATAAATACATAAAAACATAATATAAAAATTTATATATTAAATTATATAAATACATATATATGTTATTTATTTATATGTATTTTAATATTAATTCAAAAAATATTTATTTGAATCACCATGATAATACTCTTAAATATAAAAATGTATAATTTTAGTTCAAAAAAATTGGAATGGATGGAGCAGGGCCGACACTATATCTTGGAGAATGGAGGTTTGAACCCTACTTACTGAAACTTTTACAAGGAAGGTTGACAAGATGGAGGACATGGGGGTGAGGACCGAGGTACCAGATGGGAGAATAGGATGTATGTGGGGTGGTGGGGTGGGATCAGAAATTGAGGGATGTGGGATCTCAATAACTTTTGGGTGGTGGGGAAGAACTAGAACATGAAGGGATAAAGGCTGCCATTAAAAAATTAATAATGATTAGAGGCAGTTTCACAACCATCTATAATCTACGACATTTTCCCAATTTAGATGGGGTTTCAACAATGTATTATATGTCTTAATTATTCGTGGTAAAACTAAGTAGATTGGTTTAAAACCCCTTATAAATTGGGAAAATTCCACAGATTAGAGATGGTTCTTAAACCACCTCTAATCACTATTATTTTTTTTAATGTCATCCTTTATCCCCTCTGGTTCTTATTTGTCCCCACCTTCCTCGTGTTCTTTAGGGATTTACCCCCTCAATTTATGATCCCATCCCACCACACCAATATATAGGTGGTTTTAAACCCCTCTACTTATTCATAATTCAAGGTGGTTATAAAAACTATCTCTAATGATGTAGTCATAAAAACCACCTCTAATATGTTACCCATAACTCCATTAGAGTTGGTTTCCAACCACCTATAACTTGTTGAATATATTATAGGGGATTAAAAACAACTCTAAATTGAGGTTTCATGGTGACTTTTGAGGGGGGTTTTACCACCTCTAATGCAACCACCACAAAAAACTCATCACTTTACCAACAGTTCCTCAAAACTGCCTCTAAATAGAGTAGGAAAGCACATTAGAAGCAGTTCCTCACAACCGCTGCTAATCTGTTTAGAGGGGGTTATAAACCCTTATAAACTAAAAAACCATCTAACTTGGTCATTATTTTTTAGTGAAGAGGTAACATATGGATCCTCTAGATTTTTTCTCAACCAAGGGGCATAACGAGAATAGATTGACTTTTTCTGAGGTCATATGGTGGAATCCAAAAGATTTCTATATTTTGTTTTGTTACCCTAAGTGTTTCCTAAGCATTATATTATGGTGAATTAAGGGAAACTAATAATAGTATTCTTAGGTTTCCCTTGACATGTTTTTAACCTTAAACATTTTGTTCCTTTTCAATTTGAAACACTTAATTTTTTTAGAATCATGTGAGATACTCATCCTGTGAGCAGTGAATTGAATTTCACTAAGTTTTATTTTATGGGTTTCAATTAGGTTATTTTTACATATCTTTATGTGGGATGTTTTGGGAAATGAAATTTTGTTCAATGTAGATATCTTTTATATTGAATAGCTTTGAACACATATTATTATAGTTTATGGTCTCATAGATTTTACCAAATATATATGACAAGTCGCCTAATAAGGGTGAGGAAAAACCCCATGTGAATACATTTCCTATTTTTAAAATTAATTATACCAAAAAATGGGGCATTCAATTTACATTCATGAAGCTTATACCATTTTGACCACAGATTAAGGTCATGTGATGAGGAACAATTAAAATTTCAAAGTCACGATTTCAAAATTTCACCATAAAAAATGTGCTTGATGCACAAGTGAATAACATTGAGGGTGTCAAATCCACTTGAATAATTAGATTATGGATTGTGTAAATCATAACTCAAGGAGTTTGAATCTGGTGTGACAAGAGTAGTGATAAGCCAAAATTATATATACATATTAGATACATTTATTTAAAGTTTATTCATGATTTATTCGATAGTGAACTAGGTTTTCATTTATTTTCACAAGAATTAGGAAATTTGGATTCAAAGGATGAAATGATAAAAATAATACAAAACAAGATTTACATGATGGATACAAAATAAATGATGTGTATACCTCTTTCACAACATACTTGCAGGGCCACATAACATCCTGTGAAGGACTTTCATGGCGTTAAGACAGTAAATGTCATGTAAAATCATTAACGACATGAAGATTTCAAAGATCAGAGCCCCTCTCAAAGTTAATTATAAACAAAAAATGTAGATATTTCATGATGTGAAAGGTTTTAAGGCTCACCTAGTCAATGATACACATCGATGCTTCTGGAGGAAATGTGGATTTCAAATACACGACATATGGACAACTTACATGACATGTAGATGTAGGGAAACATCAATTAAGTCAGTAAATTATGTATATGAATCACAATTCATGTAATACTTAGGCCTATTAATTTTTTGGTCACCCTTAATGTATAAAAGATCCAAAAAAAATTATTTTATATCGCTTTCTTCCACTATTTCTTCTTATATTCATTAGTTTTCATTTTAAAACATATTTTATTCATTACTTTCATTGGTTTATTTAATCCTTCTGAGTTAGTAATCATTATTTTTCCATTATTCATCCATTGTGATATTGTTTCCATTTTCAATGTCCTCTTCAACAATTCTCACCATTCTTAATCAATGCTTGTGTCGTTCTTCAATATTTTTTCATTCGTAGTGAGTTTTTTATTTTTTTTCTCACTTTTTTGGAGTCTAGATTTCTTGTTCTTCATTGTTTGAACATGAAAAGTTAGTTCTTTATTATATTTAAAATTATTTTAATTATTTATCACAAATGTTTGGATGCTATAATGTTGTATTTCTTCTTTATAAATTGTTACATGATTATGCGTAGCCTAATTAATATTTCTTTTGTTTCGATCAACATCACCATGCACGACTAATCCACTTAGGGTTAGGGGTATAGAGTATGGGGGGTTTTCTAAGCATAATTAATCCATATATTGAACCTTTTTAAACATATGGATAGTAATTAGTTAAATAATAATTGTCCGTAAAACTATTTTGTATAACCTTGACCATGGTAAGTGCAATTAAATGAACATAACCTAATTGTAGTTTAGTAGGACTATGAAAATTAGCTGATAACTCTTTATGTATAGAATACAAGTTTAATTCACTTAGATTTTCGTATATACCCTGACTATAGGACAATTTCATCATGGTTAGATCCAATTGGATTGACCAAAACAAACAGGTGACCTTTTCCCCACTTCACAACATAAGTCATAGGACTATCCCAACCTAAATAAAGTATTATATTATGTCTAGAGACATGAAATTGACCCTGATACATTTATTTATTTTCTCAATTAAATCCAAACCATCCAGATTTAGTAAAATTGAAACCTAAATATTGAATATGAAGAATCATTTCCATGGGTTTTTTCGATTGCCTATTGATCTTCCAATAGTCTTCATGAGTTTGACCCCGCACTAACACTTTACATCACCCTTGTAATAAGTGTAGTTTAGGAATATAAATTTATAATATGACTACTTCCCACAAAAATTCAATTATGTTTGTGGGTACCTCAAATTTTGGAACTATTACCAGGTATTACTGTTTCTTAGGCACGGTGACCTTCAGATCAAACCACAAATCACCTCACCCCCTCCCACATTCTTCTTTTTCCCTCCACCATATATGTTTTACATGTTTCTCTTTTAGATGCACTAGTATACACTTTCTCTTTCTCTCTCTCACTATCTATATTTTTGTCTTCTTCATTTATAGTGCATGTGCGAGGGACCCTTGAATCACTCAAGAATCCAGGATGTAGAATAAAAAAATCTCTTTGATCCCATGATTGATAGAGTAATCGATGCATACCTGAACACCAGAACAGATAATCTTAAAAATATTGCACCAACACTACTTCATGACCCCAAATATGTGCCAACTACAAATCAATGTGATCGGCTAGTGCTGCAGAAGTGATCCATTATGGATTATGAATTTCTGTTCACTATTAGTGTTGTTCCCTACAATATTTTCCCACCAGTTATGGTTCAATATATTGAGATCAAACCTAGACTCATTTAAATGATCCATAACATGGGAAAATTCAGTGGACTTCAATGTGAAGGCCTCCATGAACATAACATCAAATTTATTGAAGTTTTTGAAACCTTTCGCAACTAAGTCGTATCATCAAATGTCATTCAATTAAGAGTTTTCTTGTTCTACAAACATGATAGATAAAATGATTTGATAAAAAGTCAAGTTCATAAGTCAATCATGACTTGGGATGAACTAGCCAAACTGTTAACAAACAAATATTTACCACCAATCCATAATTGGAAGATCTAGAATGTAATTCAAAACATTGGATAGGCGGACAGAGATTCAGTGTGGAAGCATGGGATATATTCAAGGAGCTGACCTGCTAGTTCCTAGATCACATTATAGTTGTGTGAAAACAACATAAACCATTTTAGTAGGGAATTAAACCAGATACACATACTATAGTAGATTTCATTGTTGATGGTGGACTCATGCTCAAGATTCCAGAAGGAAGCCTAGATAATCTTGATGAAGTTTCTCATAATCCCAATTTATGGAAAAGTGATAGAGGACTGCCTCATTGTAGAATCCATTAAGTGGAAGAGACTAACCACTTAGAATATCATCTAGAGTATTTGAAAAATAATATAGAGTCATTACAATTACCTAATTCACCACCACCCCCTCAAACTCTAGTGATCAAAATTTTAACCTACGGGATGTTCAGAGGCCCACACCCTTACCAAGAATGTAGGGAAGGGATGAAAGAACCCCAAGTTCTAGATTTTCATTTTGTCATTTACAATAAAAATTAATGTAATTCCAAAAACCTATGTAGTAACATAATTAGCAATACTATCAATATAGGTTGGATCATGATTATTAGGAAAACCAAGTTTATTTTCAATAGAGGAGTGGAAAGGTAAAAAAAATGAATCACAGACCACCAAGGTAATCACCACACTATGTAGCTCCTTATACACAACAATAATTACAAAAACCTTTTCCTAGAGCTCAGTAGTTTCCACCAAAAAAATAGCAGTATCACAAAGCTCTATAAATACTACAACAACAATCCCAACATCTCCAGACCAGTATTTAGAACCTGAAAACTGCCTTTTGTATAAATCATATCAAAGTATTATAACTAAGAATGTAGAGATGAAAAACCATAAGCTTTCACTATCCAATTGGATCATCAAATAGGTAAAATCTCTAAGACATTATCTAATTAGCTATAGTTACTTTTCTAGTAACACCGAATCTCATCAGGGGAAGAGGATAAAGTGATAATTGTTAAAAGTAAAAATGTTACAAATATTTAGCAACCATGTGAAATTGAGAAAAATAAGCTAAAAATATCTGATATAGATGGTTAAGGGAAAAATTTAGGAATAAAACCAACTAAGAATGCTCTAAAAAAATAAAAACTTGAAAAGGATTATATTTATATAGCACCTCCACCATACAATCCACCTCTCCCTTTTCTTGAATAGACTTAATAAGGAATAAAGGTGAGGAAATATAAAAAAACTAGACATGTTTAAACAATTTCAAATCAATATTACCTTTGTAGATGAAATTTATAAAGTGCCAACTTATGAAGAATTATTTATATACATTCTGTCCAAAAAATAGAAAATGGAAGGCTTATGATTCATAATTATAAATTTTTAATTCCTTATAATTTTCTAATGGAAGATGCCTCGGAAAATGAGAGACCCCAAAAGTATCACAATCCTTGAAATGTAGGGTTATTCGATTTAAAAAACCCATTATGAAATTTAGGTGAAAGTATCAATCTAAATTCCATTAGTGTTTATAAGAATGTAGGTTTTGGTGAACTAAAACCCAAAAATTTGGCACTCCAATTTATTGACTACTCAGTCAATAATCCTTAAGGGTAACTTTAGGGAGTCTTAGTAAAAGTCATAAAATTCATTTTACCACCTGGTTTCATTGTTCCAGATATAGAAAAGGAAGGAGATAGTCCCATAATTTTTAAAAGACCATTTCTTTCAAATGGAAAATAATTTATTCATGTGAAGAAAGGATGGCAGTTTTTATAAAGATGGTGAAGAAAAAGTTATGAATGATATGGAGAAGTTTTCTAATAAAATCAATAAGTTGTTAAGTTTTAAAACCATATCTCCTACTAATAATTGGGATGATCATTTGACTCTTGTAAAAATGTAAATATAAAATTACACCCCATTGATAAGGATCCAATGCTCCAAAGATATTAAATTTCGCTACACCTCTGAAAAGGGAGTTTATTCGAACATTGATCCCCTCTGTTTTCAAATATTGTTCAACATGTTGTGTCAACTCAAAGCTAAAGTCTTTTGATTCAAAAAATGTCTATATCTAGACAATAAATAAATTTTTTACTGGGGAGAAACATAGGGTAGGTTTAATTTCCTTGGGTAGGGTAGTTTATTCTTTAATAAAAGCTAAGTTTTCTACTAGATTTTTCAAGAGGACTTTTCCCAAATGGGGCACTATTTGAAAAATACACGTTGTGTAATAAAAAAATCATGTAAATGTTGAGAAACTCAAAATTTATAAATTTCATTATTTTCATGCCATGAATTCAATAAAAAAAATTGTAAATATTGGTGAGGGTTTTTAAAAACTGTGAAGTCTAAGTTTATTACTCAACCTCCCCCCCCCCCCTATCTGATTCCTTTAGTGATCGTGACTGCTCCCCTCCCCCAAGCTCCCTCGCCTGAAGTCACATCTCCCAAGTCTACCTCCCATCCTACCCTACAACCATCCACCTCGACTCCTACTCTCCTCCTCTCTATTATATCCTCTGACCTACTTCTTCCATACATCTATTAAGGCATGAATGAAATCTGTCCAAACCCTATACATTGACCGTGCACCGGACTGCAAGGAAACACCCCCACCACCCAAGCAGTGAAAGGCCACAACTCCTACACCTTTTATAGATCTATAATCCTCAGCCTCTACTTAATCATCAGTAGTATCATTCAACTCTGATGACTCGTAGATAGATTTTAGTGGGCTATAGGGCCCTGCCCATCCTCATATTCATCCTTGTATACCCTTCTCTGACCCTATATACGAGATTCCATTGGTCCATCTCCAGGACAAGATAATAAAGAGCAACAAAATAATGTATCTCGTAGTACTTGAGTGGATCCAAACCCACTAGGAGGTCCTTGAACTCATAGGTTGGATGCACCTAATCCCTATCACCTAATTCATGATGAGGAATTTAGGGTAATCTTCCTTATGTTACTTACTACCTTTGTGCTAAGAATAAACTTCATCTGCTTTAGACTTAGAGGTAAGCCTTGGGAGCTCATCCAATGGGACTTCACATATGTCCATGACATCTACATAGTTGAGTTCATCACCTCTACCATATTCCCTACATTGAATCCCGGTCCTAACAAGGCTGAGGATACACTCCTTTTGGCTAGGATTTCTAGATATTTTCAGAGGAATTATAATCCTTGCAATATGAATATCACCATTTTATAAGGTGATTCCCTCTAAATCCTACAAATGTTCCTCACTCATGCTTGGATTTATCATGGTGACACCCATGGAGGGTTAATCTATATCAAGGAAATTATTATCTCATCATCCATGGGTGGCCCAGTTGTCAACATGTTGAGGTAGTATATCAAGTTATATAGGACCCTAAAAAAGTGGACTCATGACACATTTATTAGAAGATAATTCATCACACATTTGGAAAGACATCTCGGTGCCTTTGATGCTTCTCAACCCCACACCTCACTCAACCCAATGAAGGGTTTCACCCTTCTACTACTACACAATATGGGGCTGCTCATGAAGAATTTAAATATTTACCAATGTATTTGGGTGACGCTGTTGAGGACCCTTCTCAGCATGCGGATGACCCACCCACACCAATATCCCCTACCCATGACTCTATTAAATCCACTACTACCACCTCCATCACACACCATACTTCCAACACCCTTACCTAAAACAATACCCTCACCATATTGATCCTTTATACTACCCATTTCCCTTCTCCCTCCTCTAATGCCTTCCCCACACCATCACCCACAAAATCCTTCCACATAGATCTATGTGACATGAAAAATTGCATCCTTGAGAACTTAATAAATATTTTTCAGGACCTAAGCACCCCTTTTCATGACCTTTCAATTTTCACCACCCATCCCAAGCCACCGTACACTACCGCCTCCCACCTACTGACTTCTGATGGCCCTTATTCTTCATCCTTCCATCCCACCTTCGACTCCCCGAACGAACTATTATCAGACCTGATAGATTATGTGGCCCAACATGAGTTTTTATAATATAAGTACCATTGGGGTGAGGGCCCAACAATCCCACCATATAATTAGGTGTCTTTTATAAAACTAGTTTCCAAACAAATGACTTCCATCATGATCAACACTTCACTTAAACTATCCACTAACATCACTGCCAGCACCATGAAACCCACTGTAGTAGTTGATCCCCCATGAACATCAGCTAAAGATGACATAAATAGGGTGGTTGAGATATAGGAAACCACTATTTATGAGAGTAATCTTGATTCAAACCTCAAAATATTTTATTTTACTTCTTTGTTATACCATTATCCCACCCCTAGTTTTTGTATTCAGTTTGGGTGATTTTTTTGTACTACTTGTATTCCATTTCTCACTAATGTATTATTGCTATATATATACAAGAGATAAATTTTGTTTTAATTTCTCTTGTTTGATCATTTTCATTTTATTACTACATTAATTTATCCATGTCTTTCTCTTATGCCTCATTCATGGTCATTGATGTGCATATCCCTCCACCATATGTTCTCTTATTTTGGATGAATATGCATATGGATGACATCGAGAACCAACTAAGGATATATCACTAGATATATTTTCTCAGTAGGGATCCCCACCATGATTATCAAAAATTAAATTATTTCCTTAATAGATTCTTTCTTTTCGCGCTCCTTAGGTGATAAACCCCTCTAAACCTCCCCATAAGCTTGATGACACATTCACCAGTTCATGTTGGAGGCAGCAAACTTCATAGAGGATAGATGACACTACCTGATACTTTAATCCATCTATTTTCATTTAAATTTATTTATTAGAACTTTATGGGAGGTAACCCATATTTTATTTTATTTATTTATTTTTAGTAATGTGCATAGGATCTTTGTTTTCTTTTTAGTAGAATTCTTGTTCGTAGGTTTCCTAGAACATCACTATACTCACAAATTTGAATTTATATGAGATGATTTTATTTATTATTAAATGGGTAAACCTATCTATTTCATTTCTTTCATCATGTTTATCCTCTATGGGAAAATGTTTTATCTAGTGAAAAAAAATTCTAACAAATTTTTAAGTTTACAAAAATTCCATTCAACCCCCAAAAAGTTTCCCCATGTCATGAAAATCAATAAAGGGAGATCATAATTCCTTAAATTTAATTTCATGTATGCATTTCATTTTTTCCATGTTGTTTTTGATATCCCTCCCATGATAATTTTTATGGCTATGTGGACATCAACTCATTTTATGTGTGGGGGAGTCTATCTTTAACTTTATTTTTGATACACATGGATTATTTCTTATTTTCAATTATCTAGGAGTCATTTATTAAAGAAATCATGCTTTAAACATGAAAACTCATTACACCAATTAAAATTAAAGAAAAAAATCAGGATTGATATTGTTTAAATCCATGTTTTGCACATATTTTTTGATTTTTAGTATGATTATTGAGTTTAGTGATTTAATTCTCATTCAATTTTTTTTGAAATTTCTTTTTATTGACTTATTTCAAGATTTTATGCCCTTAGTGATTGCCTATTTATTTATATACTCCCATTCATGGGAGGATTATAGAACCATGATTTATCATTATTTTCTTATCATATTTTTAGAGCCACGTGGATTATGTAAACCAATCAGAACATTCATTGAGATACTAGTGAGTCTATGATTGACAAATAAATTTTTAATATGATTAATGAAATATTTGTGAGAATCTTTTCTCTGAGACCCACATTACATTTTTTCTTCTTTTTTCCATTAATCCCATAAATTATATTAATGAAATATTTTAGATGGATCCATTTTAAGATGATTATCCCTTCCTACCCTGATCATAGTATTATAAATGTTTATACTTTGAAAAAGTGTGGGGGAATTTTCAATGTTGATGGACAATGGATTTCATTATTGAGGAGATATATTGTGGAACATTCCTGAGACAAATATGATATGGTCTATGATTACTTTTGGGATTTTATATTCCTACCTTGTTTCTTTAAAAATAAATATATATTTATAAATAAAAAGAAAAAGAAAAATAAACTATGTTGTGTATTAAGACTGTAAAAAATCATCATTTCCAGACTAATGAATCATCTAATAGATTACATCATGTTAGGGGATGAATGTAAGATATGGACTGAACATGAATTTCCAAAAAATAAAAGAAAAAGAAAAAGAAAGAAACATGGTACATTTTTTATACTTACATTTTATATTCATGGATCCACGTTGGCTTATTGGATCATGGAAACCTTTTGATCTTAGAGGACTTTCTTTGTTGAAATATATATGTTTATTGTGTTTCATAATTTAGATATTACCATGCTTTTGAGCCTTATTTTTTACTACTGACCCACCTACCCTTAGCCTCAGAGTTATTTGAACCCTTTTTCTAGCTCCCATGATTGATTTTGTATCTTTTTTATGATGTAGAGATGATAGAATCAATGTAATACTATAGTTAGAAACATGTATTTTGGTTTTGAGCATAACTATAGTTACATTTTTTCCTTGAGTGATGAGAGAATTAATTATGAGGTAAATTGAAATATGGGTATGGAATTTAAGGAACTATTATGAAATTGTAATAAAAATAACAATGAATCTGGACAAAGAACTGAACTACGAGGCATGACTGATTTTCTCTAAAGGACTAGAGGACTAACATTTTCTACTTACACTTAGTTTTATTCTCCTAGTTATAATGAATTTTTATAGTTTTAAAATTTGTTTATTCTTGAGTCACAATTGAAATTATTTATCATGTGGACAAGAAATTGTTTCAAATGTTGGATAATTTGATAATAAGAAATTATATATACGTATTGGATAAGATTATTTAAGATTTATTCAAGATTTATTCTATAATAAACCAGGTTTTGGTTTTTTTCATAGGATTTAGAAAATTTGGATTCAACAGAATAAATTTTTAAAATTAGAAAAAATAGCTTTTGTACACCGTGTATCATATACATGATGTGTATACCTCTTTCACAAAATACCTACAAGTCCTCATACCAACTTATGAAGTACATGCATGATGTGAAGAATTTACGCATCATGGAACATTATTACATGATGTCTACACTTCAAAGATTATAATTCCACTAAATGTGAATCACATACACATTGTGTATAGATTTCATGATGTGTTGTGTTTTAAGGCTCACCGGGTCAAAGATACACACTAATTATTTAGTGGTAAATGTGGATATCAAATAGATGGTGTGTAGAAAACTTACATGATGTGATGATTTCAAGACCAAAGTCACCTAAGCCAGTACACAATGTGCATGACTTACACATCATGTAATTTTTGGGCCAATTAATATTTTGATCACCCTTCACACATAAAATTCTCTGACAGGCTTTTATTTTATCATATTATCTTCCACCATTTTTTCTCATTTTCATCCATTTTCTTTCTAAACTATTTGTTAATTATTCTTAACCTGTTATTCTTCCATTGTGATACTGTTTCCATTTATGATGTTTGTTTCAATATATCTCACCATTCTTCCTCAACACTTGCATCATTATTCAATATTTATTCATTCATAGTGAGTTTTTTTATTTTTTTCTTACATGTTTTGATTTCAGATAGCTCATTTTCATTGTTCCATCACATAGAGTCACTTTTTGATTAGATTTACATTTATTTCAATTTTTAACATTGATTATTGATTATTTTAATATTAGATAGCTTCATTATCAACTATATCATGATTTCTCAAAGCCTATTTAATATTTACTTACTTTTGATCAACACATCCATGCACGGTTAATCTACATAGGGTTAGGGGCTTGGAGTAAGGTTGTTTTAAGCATAATGAATCCATAGATTGAACCTTGGTAACCCTATGGATAGTAATTAGGATAATAAGTTTTTAATGACATTATTTTGTACAACCTTGTCTATGAGAGGTGAAATTGAATGGACCTTAGCTAATTTCAATTGAGTAGGAAAATGACCACTAACCTCTGACACATTTTTCATATAATCCAAATGTAATGAAACTAGTTTATCAGCTATACCCTAACCATAGGATATATACAGTATGGGTAGATCCAATTGGTTTTAACAAAACCAATTAGTGAATTTTTTCCTACTTCATACCCTAAGCCGTTGGACTATCCCATGTCAAATCTTGGAATATATTATGTAAAGTGATGTAAAATTGACCTCGATCCCTTCTTGTATTATCCAAAATAAATCCAAACTACCTAGATTTAGTAAAAACCATACCTAAAGAGTGAATGTGGGGAATCCTACCCAAGGGTTCTGTTCAATTAGATTCTTACCTATCAGTAGTCCCAATTGGTTCAACCCCACACTGCCAGTTTACTATGTCCTTATAGTAAGGGTGGTTTGAGACTATTAATTTCTAATCTAACCACTACCCCCATGAATTCAACGACACATGCAAGAGAATAAATGAGATATTTATGTTGGGGATGATCATGTACTATATTAAAAGTATGAGTTCTTCTCCAATAGTGTCATGGAGTATGAGGTATAGAGGATCATCCCCTTAAGAAAAAATATTTCTATGGTTGATGGCCTATATTGGGAAAGATTATACAAGGACATATCAGTTTCATGGTATACGTAGTTCATACATGATAGTGGTAAATGATCCCCAGTCAATAAATTCTTCTTTACATAGGCATGTACTATAGTGTACACATAGGGTTGATATCTCGAGCAGTCTATCCATATGCAATATTTCTTTATTATCATAATAATATTTAAGTAAAATATACTTCAATTGGATTTTTATAAAAGGTTGATTGTATATATATAGATGCATGAAAAATATAAAACATTAATAGAGGAATTTAGTGTGAAAAAAGTTATTTATCTTAGGAGTACATTACGACGATATCATTGTTCTTTAAAAATATCAATTTTTAATATTTTATCTAATGTTAAGATCAAACTTGTCACTCAAAACCAACTTATTTGAATTTTTCTACCGCACAAATACCATTCAAATTTGAGATAGTATACCTCATAATATCACTAAAATGTAACTCGGACCCTCTTCATGAAAAATTATGATAATGAAGGAGAGGAATAATAATGAATAAGAAGAAAACACAAACATATAGAAATTAGAGTAAACTCATCCACAAGACTAGGTTCACAACTATTGAAATTCTAAAAACAATATAAAGAGAATGTATAGAATTGTTAATAAATAAAACCATCATCACCCCCCTAGAGTAAGAGTGAGAGTTATTTATCCATTTCGATGGTGTTAAGAAGAAGAATGGTGGGAGAAACAAAAAGGAAGAAATAAAATATAAGATATATATAAAATAGATATATATTAAAATAAATTTAAAAACATTATAGCATAAAATCATCCCCTTTTCCTACAACTCATTTGTACAATCCATTTATGAGATATGGTCCTGTAATAAAAATTCATTCAAGTTCCCACAACTTTTGAGTGATGAATTGAAACACATTTTTAAATATGTTACAACAATAACTTGTGATTTTTACAATTATATTAGATTCTAGTAATTGATACTTGTAACATTTTCTCAAGTTCAATCATATTCCACAAAATGATTATAAAGTTACGACTGAAAGAGTGGGATGGGGACTGTTCTATCAAATCCAACTTAATATTAACTATATTTCCAATTTGTACTCATTAAATATAGTATCTAACTATTATTATCTATATGATAAATTTCAAGAAATTAATTTTTAAAACATGTGTAAAATATTAAATAAAAACTCTCCACATAATAAAGTTTATCTTAAAAACACAAAAAAGGACAAAAAAGGGTAAAAATAGAATTTTCATAGACTTTATAAATTTATGCTAAAATTATAAATTTCAATTAAATTTAAAAATAAACATAAATTTTTATAAAAAATATATCAATTATTAACAATATATTTGTAAATAAAACATAATTTTTTCACTCCCTAAACCCACCCCTTTGCAATACTGGGGAAATAATTATCCAATATCCATATAAATTCTATAAAAATAAATCAATAATAAGACACTTTTCAAGATATGTTAGAAAATATAATTTATCATTTATAATATATTAAAAGTTATAGTATTTATATACATTTAAATTTCTTTATCCTCAAGAATGTACCCTTGATCCAATTATAACCTACATCAATTAGGAATTATTTTCACTATTAACTCAAGAAAAATGAAATATAGAGTTTTTATTATTCATGTAAAATAATTATATCACCATAATTATGAAAGAAATATCATTTATCTACACTATAAGGCATGTAATTTTTTTTCAATCATGAGGGATTTTTGATGGTGACTTCGGTGGACAAGGTTTGGTAGGTAACAGTATTTAAAAATTCACTTTTGAAAAGAGGAGGTTAAACTATTAAGTATTATTGCATTAATATACAATTTAAAACATTGGATGATCCTCACTCAATTCCCCATTACAATTTATAACACCATATACCCTTTTTTGACATCAGACAAGATTCAAAAAATGTATGTAATGAATGAAATCATTAAAATTCCTAATTTTTTTATTTTATTTTATTTTATTTTTATGAAGGATAACATAACCATAAAATAAAATGAAATAATGACAATTAATACACCTTATTTTTAATAGGTACATGATTCATGAAATTAATCTTAACGAATTACTCAATTTAATTTCTATTTTTTCTTTTTTTATGTATTTGTCTATTTTTCAATTTTTTTGTAGAAAAGGTATGATATAAAAGAAGTATAGTTAATAATGTAACATTAACATAATTCCTAGAATATTTTTACACACCTTAAAATATGAGTCATCTTTATGAATATACTTAAAAGGACCTTCGACTAATCCCAAAATTGAAATATCAATGAAAAAAATATATTAATTGTGGTGGTAGGTTAAGAAAAATAGGGTTGTAATGTGGATTAAAACTATAATAAAAATCATAGTTTCTATGTTTTAAAAATAATTTATGATAAGGTACGCATCAATCTATAAATTTTTAACCAAAAAAATTCATCAATCATATTAGAAACATTTTATGTAATCTAAATCGCTGAAAGACAAAAATAAAAGTTTTATTTCAAATATAAAATCCATGTTTCTCTAAAGAAAGTGTGGGTATTTGGAAGAATTTGATAAAGGAAATAAGAATAAATCACTATATGAGAAAATTTTTTTATTCAATGTCTCATGGGATTGGATTTTTATAATAGGTCAAACTTATAAAAATGTTTGAAAATAAAATTCTGGGAAAAAGTTCCCACATCAACAATAATTTAAAATAAATTTCTTCAAAAATCATAAAAGTTTATCAAAATAAAGTCAAGAGTGAAATTTTATAAAATAATAAAAATTTAACTTCAAATTTCTTTAAATGATGAAAAAATCATAACACCCAAAAATTACTAATAAGGTTGGCACTCCCCCAACACATAAATTTTACAACCCTTATTTCACCTCAATAATATAGAAATATTAGGGCACTAATATCAAAGAGAAAGAGAAAAACAACTTGAGTTTATTTTCTAGTGGAATAATTGAGTTAATATTTTAGATGATGCCAATTTAGAAGAAAAAATATAGATTAAAATAAATCATAATATATTTATTAAAATAAAAAATAGAATAGTGGAAATATAAATAGTGAGAAAAAATGTATTTAATCCCCTATGTCGCTACTAGTATGTAACTTCATCAATTTTTTAGTTCTATATACCATTGAAAATCATATGGGGTATGTGGTTTATGGAATTTGAACCAAAAAATCCTCTTCCTTCCAACAAGTACTCATTTAAATTAGTTTTATAGGAAACCATGAATATATTAATGCATGCCCTTGCACATAAAAACTAGTATAGCCTGAATGGTAGGGTAATAAATAATATTTCCTAAACTTTCACTTAACCACCACTTATTTTTCCTCTACATACACCAAGGCCTACTCTATTATTTCCATACTATAAATCCCAAGAAGAATGAAGTTATAGAAAATTTCAAATTGAAATCAATTTAAACTCGAATAATAAATATATAAATCTCCCTATTCATGTAAGTCATATAGAGACTTTATTTCCTGAGGAAATACTTGTAGAATCGCGATCTCAATAAGTACATAATAATATTCATCATTGTCACATATAATTTAAATATGTAGTAAGTATTATATAAGAAATTGGGTTATTGATTCAAATTTAGTAACAATATAAAATAAAAAAACATGAGAATCTATGGATAACCCACTCCATTCAACTGATTAGTATCAAGTGTTGGTTCCTCTGGAAAGGAAACTAGGAGTTTGGAAAAATTATATAAGAGATATGGGGTTTTAGTTTTGGTTTCCACCTCCTCATTTTCATCATATAGATTATGAAGTATGAACTCTTTTTATGCCTTTACCACCTCTTAAGGAATTGTTGTAACATCACATGAGAATTCTTCTAGCTCCTTGGTCAAGGCTTCTAAAATTAGTTGATCGAGGTCTTCTTAGAGGTCCCAAATAAACTCATTAAAAAAATCCTTCCTTAAATTAGACTTTTAAAAACCTCTTACCTAATTTTCTATACACTCAATAATTTTACTCAAAAGAGATGAGGGCTTGTTATCAATAAATATCATTTTTTAATGTTTTGAAATTAATGTTTTTTTCACTTCATTTTTTTTTTGGAAAAAGTGTATGTGAAAGAGATTCACATCCCTAAAATGGGGCAAAATTAATATGTGGGGATTTTCATAGATCATTAGTAATTAAACCCATATTTACCTAAGCATGTAGTATTGTGTACATCTAGAGTCGACCTTTCATGGACATCAATCGCACACACAATTTCACTATTATCACTATAATATGTGACTAAAATATACTATAATATAGGGTATTTATACAATTTATACAATAAATATATATATAGATTTATGAAAAATATGAAATGAAAATACAGAAATTTAGTAAGAAGAAATTGATATCTTTTAGTATTTTATGGATCTGTTATAATTATTATTTTTTAAATATTTTCTCACTATTTTATCAAGTTTTAAGATCAACCCATCACGTAAAACCCACCCATTTGGATTTTTATTACCCTGCATAAACAATTACCATGTGAGATAATCTACCTAACATCATTATAAGAATGTTACACTGACCCTTCTTATAAAGTGTTATGATAACAAATGATAGGAATAATGATGAATGGGAAGAAAAAGATAATAGTAGAGAAGGTGGGGTGAACCCTTCAATGAAAATAGTTTCATTACTATTTAAATTTTAAGAATTAAATGAATAAAATATATTGAATCATAATGAACTAAAAACATCCCCACTGCCTATATAACAACAACAAGAGTTAGTTCTCCGTTTTCATGGAGTTGAGAAGGAGAAGGGTGAAAAAAACTAAAATGAAATAAAAGAGAATTGAGAAATAAAACTAATATATATTAAAAACTAATAAAAAATTAAAGTATAAAATATCTACCTTAGAACCCCTAAAATTTATCATACCATGAATGGGAAATATGTTACAAATTTATAGGCATGGGAGGGAAAACATTGTGACTCTAATTCTATCTTTAATAATATAATTAATGGTTAACACATTAATAACTAGAATATTAAAACATTTCATTATTTAGTATTTTTTTCTTATGTATTTCACATTCACCCTAACATTTTTAGCTTCATCAGTCACTTTTAACAAGGTTTATGACTGATTCCTTAAATAAAAGTTTTTTTGACTTGTCAACTATTTGAGTTTCAATGTTCCATATTCCCAAACATTAATGAGAATCTAAACTTTAGAATCTCATAATTCCATTGTAAATTAATTTTTCCCCTAATAAATTTTCTATATTCCATTAAATTTTAATCTGATTTTACCATCTATTTGTGAGATATGGCCCCATAATTAAAATTCATTCAAACTATCCACATATTTAAAATGTTTAACTATAATGTGTTTTTAACAAGTTACATCATGAACCAGATATTTATAATGTTCAATGAAATTTTCATCATCATTTTCTTTAAAAACTGTATAAATTTCATCACATTCCATGAAATAATCGAATCATGCTCATATTATAATTCATGTTCAATTGACACCAATTAAACATGGAATACAACTATAATTATCTAAATGAAAAATGTAGATAGATAAATGTATAAAATGTTTACATAACTTTCAATTAAAAATTCATTACAAAAAATATGTAATAAGAAAAACAATAATTTAAACATAAAAGGGAAAAGGATAATTTTTATGAAATTTCAAAATTTAATCCCAAAATTTAAAATTCCATTAAATTATGAAATATACCTCAATGTGGGAAAATTATATTAGTAATTATCAATTAAGTATTAAAAAAATATTATTTACCTAGAGTCAGGTAGACGTATCTTTCGTGGGTGGAGAATAATCATTTCTGATAGCCATGGAATGTTTTTGTGGACTCAAACACTTATGAAAATAAAGTAGGTTCTTGGAAGGAAGGATCATTAAATAAGTATTATGGAACCTGAAAGGTTTAAAAACTATGTATGAAGCATATAATTGAGGTAAAAATATGTGATGTTTTGTCATTCTAACTTTTTCCTAAACCGGTGGGTCCAACAAGATTTAGTAATCTTTTTTTCTTTAGCAATATGATGAACCATATATTCTTTGTGAACATTTCAATTAACACTATAATTTTTCATAATCCCCAAAAATTGGAGACTTAAGGGGTGAGGATATTAATTTTTCTTAGTCTTACCATTACCATTTTTATCCTGACATTATTTATGTATTTTTCAACTATAGTTTAGGGTCTTACTGTCTGGGCCAATTTTTTATTAAAGATTAAGGTCGTAAAAATGTTATTAGTGGGAAGGTGAGAAAAAATATAAGGAAAACAGTGATTTAAAACTCATCATTAAGTTAGAGTTTAGTGTTTTTATAGATTATGTCATGTTAATGTGTGAATACTTTATGGCCTTAGTGCTTGGACCAAATGGGGTTTAGATAATCTATATAGTAGAAAAGGGGAATGTTGACCAGACATGAATATTGATCACAATTCCACTATAGATCATATCAAGGGTTTTCAAATAGTTTATGGTTAGGATGCATGGAACTTGTGGATGATAATAACCACCCATATGGGGCATAAAGGATGTGAATGTACCAACATCTTTTGAATGGGAAGTGGTGAAGTTGTATATCAATACTTGAGGTTATCAAATCGGGAGTGGTGATGTGGAATAAGTATGAAATTCTAAGACCATTATAAAATTTTATTGATGGATTAATTTATTATGTTGATTCGGTGTACAAAGATTATAAGATTCTCTCTTTTAGGAAAAATATGCATCTAGTCGATAGGCTATATCAGGGGTACTCATGTAAAGACATATTTGTATCATAGTATGCATAGTTAAATAGAGTTATCCTTTGGATTTAAATATACACATTAATGATTAAAAATGGAATGTTTATGGTTATCTAAGATACTCAAATAATAAATTATGATATATTAAAAAAAATGTTATGGAAGAGTGTTGGATTCATATTATGCTTTAACTTTTCATAAACAATATGATATGGCTCCCTTGGAAGGGGTCAAAGTGAATGAGGACTTGTTGTAGATTATTGAACATATGGTCCAAAACACATATCCCAATGTAATAATATCTAATCCATTCATGGTCCTTTTATTAGAAGGTAGGCTTTAAACATTTAGTAATAGTACTGAGAAGGGGGCATTTTATCTTGGTGTTTCTTGGGAGATACATCCTGCACCGAGTAATTTTTTAGGGATCTGGATTTCATGTAGAGTAAATGGGAAATTTATTGATGTAATCTCTTAGTAGTTTATGGTAATTCATGGTGGATCATGTGTCATGTAGTTTAATGTCATGTGAACTGGAATCAAATTTTATTCTTCAAAAATGGGTATATTTTGTCATAGTATACATCAATTGATATATGTGACCATATTATTGAAACCTTTAATTTGAATATATTACAGAATACATAGTACCCATTATTTATTACCAAGAGTGTGATAAAATGCCTAAGGAAAATGCCAAAAGGGATTATGGTTTTAGTGGAGTTTGTGGCTGGGTCCAATATAGAGGATATTTTTGTTATTATATATCCAATCTGAATAAGATTCAATATAGACATACTTATTAACATGTTCTCTATATAGATTATTATATTACATAGTTGGATCATTTTTAGTGTAGGTTCATTGATAAATAACTCTAAAATATTACTCATATAATGATCTTTCCCATTAATATGAGACTTATAATTTTTGTAATACAGATCTGAAGGATGAATCTATATCGAGGGTCTCCATGTAAACCTTGTTTATATATAGGAAGAGTTATTTTATAAAGACATCAACAATTCATTTGTGGCTTATAATGTAAAAATCTATATCATTTTTAAGTGAATATAATGGGATTCACCTCACTACAATACCGTTTGTAAAATGAAATATTTCTGAAAAGGATCAATCAAAAAGGGATATGAGGAGATATTATTTATTTTAATTCAAGGTTGGCACCTGGATAATAGACTCAAGATTCACTATCCATCCTGAAGTGATAAAATTTCAGACCCATTTAGTTCTTGGAGGGAAATTCCATAGATAGACAAATCTCAAATGGAAGGAAAGTAGAATTTGTTTTTCATTAAGAAATTGAACTATAATGTTAAATTCAACCAGTATATCCATGACCATTAAATCTCCAAGAAATGGAGATGACCCCTTTATAAGTCCAAATTTTACGTAGGGGGAGGGGAATTATTTTTCTTTTGACCTACAGATGGTCTTGGGATAAAGGACCCAGACATAACTATGTATGTTAAAGTGACATGAATTAAGCAACATATATTTATTGTAGTCTAATTCCTCACATAGATAGAGTTAATTTGTGAGAAAGAGGGTAATTATAACCTTTGGCATAAAAAAATGTTCACTATGGAGTCTTATATAGACCAAAATCCTAGATAGGAGAATTGGAAAATAAATAATAGGAAAATATAATTAAATTAAAGTTATATATGATGAACTATATATTCCTCATTGTTAGTTATGGTTTTGTTTTTCATTATAAATGGAATGACTAAAGAAGACCTATAATCTCAAGTGAGGTGTTCTTGGTGTTAGAAATAAGTGGGAATTTTAGAATAACATTTATCATACTAAAACACATGGTAGGAGTATTCATAACACTTTCACTAAGATGTGGAATTAATTATATGGAAGTCATCATAAAATTTATTTTCTTGTGATAATAACATTTAACATGCCATTTAAAATATTATTATGTGGGTAGTATCCATGTATTTTAACATCATAAAGTGTGAAAATTATTGTCAAATTTTATGTTTTATGACTAACAAATTTTGTTGTGTGGTTCAATGTATTCTAGTTATTATTTTTTTCATAGATTTTATCATCATGAAAAAGTAATGAGCATACCATGTTGTTTTGGGTTGTACAATATGGACACTAGTAAAGTGATGTGAAGGTTACACAAATTACTTCTTGACAAACCTCTCATTGGTTACCAGTGTGCTATGTTCCCATATACTTTGACCAAGTAATAAGTTCCATTTGATTAAACCTTTTTCATATGATAGGGACCCTCATAGTTTATTTTGTTCTTTGGGCATTCCTACTTAGTATTATCAAATTTTTTATAACTAATACTATATCTCCTTGAAGGAACAAATAGAGGGGAATATTTAATTTAAAAACTCATGAAACTTGGTTATGATGAAAATAAAAGTTTTGTATAGTGTAAAACCTCTTATCATAGAGCCTTTACAGATCATATAGTTTATTCTATGAGTTTTCATCTTTATATAGCTAGTCGTATATGAAAATATGGAGAAATTAAATGTAAGACATGATTGGAAGGACTGATTCTATTCTGTACACAACAAAGTATGAGTTCTTTTGATTATCCATATGGGTTGTGGTGTGATAAGCCTAAAAGGCATTAAAACTTTGTATATTAAGGATTATTTATCTATATTAACAATCTTTTATAGTATATTAAACATACTTTTATTTAAGGTCTCTAAATATCCATTTTTTTGCTTGGTAGTAGGATGAGTGGTTGGGATGATGGTCATATTACTGATACATCATTTTCAACATAGAAGATCAGAAGTTAGTTCCATTTTATTTAAATTTTGTGTGTGGGACACTAAATTTGGTAATGATATTTGACTTCATAAATCTACTAATATCCTTTATTCCAAACACATTTAGGGATATAGCCTCATCCAAATTGGAGAAGAATTTGTTGGCAGTAAGGTTATGCTTAAATTTCCATACTATTGCTTGTGAATATAGCCCCATTTAATATATTCCCAAAATGAAATATTCTGTGGAATATTTGTTAGTATGTAGAAAATATGGGGATTAATGGATAAAACTAGAATACATTTGGAAATCATGACATTTCTTGGTGAACTCCATATAGTCCTGGGTCATTGATGGCCAAAATATCCTAAGTCAGATGATCTGGTGAGAGAGCTTAGTCCTTGACTGATGAACACCACAGAACCCTATATGATTTTATTTCATATTAATGGTAGGGTCATCCTTCAATTCATCTGGGGATGGTTCTATCAAAGCCTCATTTATATAGTAATTTTGTGCATCAGTTCTATCATAAAGAACAAAGTTTACATGACATCATTAGATTTGTTTCTTTTTTGAGCGAACCAATGGATGATTCCTACTATATAGGTAGTCCAATATAGTGTAGATCCATCTGGTGAAGGTATAATTTGTTGATGATATTTGATTATCTATTATTGGGTGACACTAATCTCAATGATATATTCCTTTTTGTTTCCACCGTAGGGGGATACCACCATATAGTGTGAAAATCTAATGAACATATCATCCTAGTACGGATCTTCCAGAGTTGTGTATATTTTAACCAAAACATATACTCATTCATTTTGTAGAATATAACATGATAAAATGTTAGTTGGGATGAGAATTAAACTATTACCCCTCATGCATAATCAAACATGCAGATCAATTCCAGTTTATTCATGGAGTATAAACATTGATCTATTTGATCACTAACTCAGAATCATCATTTATATTCTATAGGGGAACTAGTATTTATAATTATACCTCCAAGACTTTTAGGATATCTCTGTATTTTTCCTGGTTGTTGGAGAAACCTTTCTACAATAAGAATCAATAGGGTAGGACTGATGTATCTATTTCAATATATACCTCTGTATGTCTATTCTAAAACGTCTTTTCCTTCAGGTGGAAGGTGAGTTTGTTTTTTGGAAATCCATTCATTATGAGAAAGACTTTTGTTTTTGTATTTTTCCCTTTTATATAAGCCACTGGACTTTTAATTTCTCTCATCATGGGATGAGAGATCGCAAGGGATACATGGCCCAGCCTAATGGAACCCATTCTCCCACAATTTCTATGGTTACTATTGGGATAACTACTAGTGTTTTGATGTGTCTAATAACTTCAGTAGTTGTCATCCTTCTTCTTTAGGTATCTAACAGAGTCTGGGTAAATTGAATCTGATAAATCCTTCATTACCAATTAGGAAAGGATAATTTTCTAGATCCAAATAGAGTTATAGTTTATTTTCCTCACCCACTTTCGTATACTTGTATCAGTTTTCCTTGCTCCCCCCTTTGTCCTAAAGGCACCTAACTCTGGTGAAGGCATGATGGGTAATGGAATCCCAACTACAATGGATGATAGGGGTGAATTACCTTCCTCTATTTTGACCGTATGTCCTCGTTCCAATGAAATCATTATGTGTAGTCTAAAGGATGATTCATTTTGGATAAGTAATGACTCGGAATTTTAGAGTTCCCCTAATGATAATGGTTACCAGGGGAGGATAACATATATTGTTTGTATGATGAATTCTAAGCATTTTTACAGGGGAAAGTGGTAGCTAAGGTCGCTTATACCCAATCAATGGCCAAGGTTTCGAAGATCGGTGGAATGGGTGCCCAAGAGGAATTGGAAGCAATATTGTTCACTCAAAATCAATTTGGAATACATGAGGGTGATGATTATCCAAAAAGAAAGAAAAAATATATGGGAAGGGAAGAAAATTTTCTAACATAGTTTTTCCCCAATGGTTATCAGAAAACATGATGTGACACACATGGTAGGAAGGATGGATACTCACTCCATCATGTGTGAGAATAGTTTTTTCCTGATGATTCAGAACTTGATTCTGATAGGGAAATTAATTTTTTTAAGGTATTTAAAATGATTATTTTTTGTTATAACATCAGTTTCCTGGATTTTGAACACCATAAGCATGAAATTTCAATTATTCTCACTCAACCACAAAGTGATGTATAAAATTTTTAAAATATTTCTTATTTGTGGGAGGGATAACTTTGTGGGGGATATACAAAAAATTCACAGTTCAATATTCTTTTGTTTTAGGTTTTTCGTCCATTTTTCATGTTGGATTCCCAGAAGCACAATCCAAATATATATATAAAGATAGGTATTGTTGTGATTGAAGAATACCACTTACCTAGGAAATTCTATATCCACTAGAATGGTTATTGAAGTGCGATATTCCATGATAATGTCTATCGATTCCTACCCCTTGACTTACTTCCATGGAATTAATAGTATGTAGAATTTCTATAGAATTACCATCCATTATGGAATCCTTCCTATCAATATAGATTGATTGAGAATATAATTATGTGGGAAAATTAGAGAGACCAAGTGGAACTCATAATGAAGTAGATAATGACTCGAATTCTGAATCTTGAATATAAATTACAGATAGTTCTTCTCGATTTTTGAGTATCTAATATTATTTTATAGCATAGTTATGATTAGACAGTAGAGACTATTTTTATTTCCCACATCATTCTTATGTGGGAGGAGGTAACCAATATATTAAACTAAATCTACCACATACAAATTAATTTTATTTACTTAAACTAATGTCATCAATATCTGTGGTCCTGAGAGGTATTAATTTATATTTTTAAAATCCTACTGAAAATATTCATCCCATTGATAGGTGACTCCCTTCTTCATTATATTAGTTAAGGGTATAAATTTAACTATGAGGTTTTCTATAAAGCATATTTATTTCATTATAGAATCCTTGAACCCATCTCAACTCTATGAGGTTTCAAAGAGGTTCTAT
The DNA here is from genome assembly GCA_963277665.1 of Viscum album. Classification (NCBI taxonomy): domain Eukaryota; kingdom Viridiplantae; phylum Streptophyta; class Magnoliopsida; order Santalales; family Viscaceae; genus Viscum; species Viscum album. The sequence goes on from OY728166.1 coordinate 793,983,189, forward strand.
ATTTAGGATTTTCATGGTCTTATTAGGGTCAACTTTGAGGTCATGATGGAAGACCATGATGTCGATTAATTTTCCCAATTTCACACTGAAAGATAATATCTAGGGTTTTATCATTATTTATTACTTATTTAGTTTTCAAAAAACTATATCATGGATAGGAAGATGATGAAAACACAATTTGTATTTAACAAAAAAAATTATTGTTTTAGAACTCGATAGTTCTCCCCCAAAAAAGGTTGAAGATATAATAAATTCCACATTGATATATGGAACCAATGTTCTCCAAGTGAAAGAGAATTACTTAGTATAAATATAATTCCTAGGAGTCCTGAATGTGGTGGACACCTCGTATTCCCAGGCCATTCAGATATGGTTGTAGCTAGAATACCCATCAATGTATACGAGGGAATAGAAACTAGTATTTATGTCATTAAAAAATTTATTGATAAAAAATGATAAATTTTATATTTAACAAGGATGGTTGGGATCATAGAAGTTGATGAAAACAATAAATTTACCATTATTATTCTTAATGGGGACAATTTTGGTGATCCATTTCTGGTACTGGTCCTCCCGAATGAAGCTAGATTTGATGCGCCAGTCATCTTCAGCCTTATCTTTCAGAATCACGAGTCAGATAAATTCTCCTTGCTACGTTCATGTAGCCATGACGATCTCAAGGAAAACTCAAATGGTGGGTGGATACTTGATGATCATGCCCAAGAATTTTAGAGTATTTCTTGGTGAAGAAATATTTATGTTTCTTTAATAAATATATTTATGTATATTACTATTAAAAAGGAATGTTGGAACTCATCAAATTAGGTTGCAAGTCTTTATCTTTACCCAGATTCTGTTATCCTGGTGCATCAATTGTGTTATACATGCCTTCCTGTGATTTTGGAGGGGGCTTCCCAAGACCTTATCCCTCTTCATCCTCTTCTTCAGTGTTAGTGTAAGTGGGTGAGGAAGGTATATTTTTAGGATTAGGAAATAATGAGAGGTCATTTTTATCCTTTTTGAATGATATGAATGCATTACTATATCATGAGAGTATTGATGTATGAGTATCATAAATGGAATTATCCTAGATATTTCTTCACTCCTTTCCATATTTCTTAATTTCCATAGAAGTAGGTGATGAAGGGATATTTTCAGATCCATAAGACAATATTAGGGTATAAGTTTCTTCTATAAATGATAAGATACTTCTCTATACTCTGAAAGTGAAAATTTGTGGGAATTGTCATTGGGAGAGTTTCTTATATGCTCTCTTGTTTCTTCAATGTCATTACGAGTAGAGGATGTTTCTACACCATATGATTCTAGGGGTGACTAGGGGTATTTTTATTCCCTACTATTGATGTGGTGTTATCTTTTAATCTTTCTAGTTATGTAAGAATCTCATTAGGTCTTTGTGAAAAAGGATGAGATTTTTTATCTAGGGTGTTATTACTGAGGCCAAGAGAATGAATTTCTCCTACATGGTCTGATTTAATTGACATAGTTTCCTAACTTAATTTGTGATAGAGATGACTATATGAAACTCAATATGGTCATTATTTTCATGATATACTTTATCATCAGTGAACTCATCTTCAAAACATTGAGATATTATGACATCCACAACAAGAAATACCTAAACTCCTTTTAAAGATAAAGGGTGTAAAGAACAGAAATTTTCGAGAGAATAAAAGAAATATGCTTTGAAATTTAATACTTTTGAGCCACATGAATGCGGTTCCCTAAATGAGGTTTCTCCATAGTCAAAGGTTTAGGAGTATAAATTTATTATATGGGTGAGTGATGTCTTTGATCGGGATTTGATGGAGTCATGTTTGCCTATGGATTAGGCTGATATGTCCTTTAAACATTTTTACTATAGCTAGATAGATACTAATTTCCCAATCAATCCTCCATTATGATTGATTTTGAATGGACTCGGGAGGATTAAAGAGTATATTAGTGCTACACCTAATAATACTGATGATCTAGTTTATGGGTTTTTTTGTATTATATTAGGTCTCAATAGTTATGTGACTTGAATTTAATAATCCATGTCAGCCTCATATCCCTTTAAACAATCAACCTATGTGACCAATTCCCCCTTTACACAACATATTGTGAGAATTTGGGGACATATTAAACTTCTTCATTAGAAACAGGGTTTACTAAGTAAATTATATTGACAAAACCATATACATATTCTTCTTTTTATGAATAATTCATTTGATGGGATGATTCTTGGTGTACCGTTTGGAGGGTCTTTTCTCATCCTCCCAATGTTGAGGGTATAAAGTTTTAGAGGGTTTAAAATATATTTTTTGTTATAATATATTAATATTTATGTGACTTTATCTTGTTATGTCTATTTCATTGGTTCTTAGAAGATCAATATTTAGTGAGTTGTGTTGTTGATGAATTTTAATCAGTTTTCATAGAGGGGGTTGGGGTCATAGATTTTTAATTTAGTTGTTCCTTATGGATATTGTGTGTGAGTATGATTGACCATAGTTCTAGTCATCCAATTATCATCATTCAATGCATAATATTTCAAAATTTCATTTTTACTCTCCATCTTATTCTGGTAAAGTAAATAAACACAATCCACTTTTGTTGATGGATTTCCCAATTTCATCTTCTCAGAATATATAATATTTTGGAGAATTTATTTGAATACATAATACTCGTGGATGATATGTTGTTTCATTGATTTAAGGGACAATAATTTGGGTGATCATTTATATGAACTTGATTAGGATTATTTATTTTTAATGAATTTTTAAAATTGTTCTTCATGGATGTGATAAATTAGAAACGACCATGGTCATTTTTGGAAAGAATAAAATTTAATTTTACACACTTCCTATGAAAAAACCATCGATTTTCCAGTTCATGATGTGGAAATTGATTATTTTTTCATTACAGAGGGGAAACGATATGATATTGTGAGGAGTTGGGTTCTAGAGTAGGAACCACATCTGGTATAAGTGTAATAATTTTTTATTCTACTTTAATAGACCTCATTTCCATAGCTCCTAGAATTGTCCAAGACATGGGTTTAGTTTATAGAATGGAATATTATAACCTTTGTACATAACAAATATTTTTCAAAAAGATTATTAGTACTCTTCTTTTGGAAGTTATATGTTCATATACACAATTAAACCCTTAAACCTAGAAATAAAGTCTTGGACCCTCTCATTATCCTACTATTTATCATTTGGTAGAACAATTATAATTGTATTTCTGAAAGTGGAGCTGAATAGGTTGAAAATTATTGGTGAAGTTTTCTTTGAAAATGATTTACTTCATTAGAAATTTACAATTTAGATAAATGTAGGATCATCCTGGGTATTATGAAGCAGCTAATCTTGGTTAACTCAAGTTAATAGAGGTTTCCCTTCGTGGGACCACGTAAAGATAATATATTCCTTAGATCATACTCTAGGTCCCCAATTCTATTAAGGACTAAGAATTATGGATTTCAAAATATGGGAATATGTGGAGTCACAGCCACCCATTCAGGGTATGAATTTATCTCTAGTATCACTAGTGCACACCACCATTCCATAGCCTCTATTCAAGCATCAAAATATTAAATGTTTTCAACAAGCTATAAGGGGATAGTTTACTGGAAAAATATTACCACAAAGGAAATGGCTACAACATAACATGGTTTGATTTCAAATTTATTTTCTTAATGACTAATATGAATTTTCCAAGGGAGAATAACCTATTTTGAATACTGAAATTGTTGAGGAATATTTTAATTTTACACATCCATTAGGTAGAGGTTTTCTATTTGTTTCGATCCCAAACTAGTCAAGTGGATGGATTATTCTCCCATTGGTAGAACAACTTCTCCATGTTGAGGAATATTTTATAGAGGAGAAATGTGAATTAATTATTGAGGGTTTTACTCAATGAGATTACTTTCCCCAATTAGTTCAATATTGAGTCTCTTTAACAGAATTATCTCTAATTTATATTGTTTGTATCTTTATTTGGAATTAATATGTGTTATTTCTTTAGGTGGTGGTTAGAATAGAACCAAAATCTCCCCTTTTTATTTTATCGATGACATTCGAGGTGGTAGTGATTGTTAATTTGAGGGATATTCTTAATTTTATGCCTTTCACTGATGCTAGTAACACACACATTATTCAAAAAAAATTGATAATATTTTAGAATGCTTATGCATATCACTCTTCTATGTTATAATTAAATTAGTATTGGTGTTGATAATATTAACTGATATATAATGAATGTTGAGATTTATTTATTCATCATAAGGATAAATGGATTGGTTTCCTTTAGAAAATCCATCAAGAGGAAATTCAAAACTTTTATTAGACTTTTCTTTCTGGGAAGCCTATTTTAGTTTACAGCCTTTGTGTGGCCTCTCTATCTATTTATAATTATCCCCTAAAACTAGATTCTGGAGGGTGATCCTAATATAATCTTCAACCACTCTTGTCATGTATGTACCCAGAGAGAGAGAGAGATGGGTCACCTGATTGGAGAAACTGTAGTTGTATTTCTTATGATATGTCTCTTGTCTTTGAGAATACCTACTTATATAGAGGAGGATGAGTTTTTGATAAAAAATATCCTAGCCCTATTTTATAGGGCTAGAAAGATCCCATCACCATGAAATATAAAAAACGTTGAAGATCTTCTAATCCCATGGGTGATGGGTGTTATAAAACCCCCCTACCCTTTGTGTTGGGGTTTGTCCTATATAGATACTGTTGCTATACTTTTGATTTTATTGGATTTTTTTCAAGAAAATACATGATTTGGTGCATGTTATGAACATGAATTACTTACTATTAAAGTTAGGGATTCTGCTGAATATTTTTATTTTCTCAAAATAAAATATTGTCCCATATTTTAAAAGGCTTGATACCAGAGTTTCTAGATGTCTTGTTCTCACAAATTTTTTGGTTTCTAGGATCTAAACATTGGGGAACTATAATGAATAAAATAGTTGGCATATCTAAATCCTAGGGATGAAACTTGACCTAACTCGACAAAATTTAATGATACATCTAGGGGAAATCTCTAGTCACTTCAGAGTGGAGTGAAATGAAGCACTATATTCTCACCCCATTTTCTAATGTGCATGTTATATAGAACATAAACAATCAATTAATGTAGACACCTCAAACCATTAAGGAATCCATGTTGGAGATATCTATTCCCCCATCCTATCTTCAGTTATCGTTTATCTGAAAGGGAATACAATTCAATATAATAGTGTGTTTATCCCATCACCTTGACATGACTATCATATTCCATGAATTGGAGATATTTCACCTCAAAATTTAAATGGTTCATCCATATATTGATCTGAATATGTTATATACATTCGTATATCAAGGTATTAATAGTTTCATAATTATAAGTTTCCTTGGGAAATAACATGACTAGTTTTTTAGCCTTGTACAATTCCTTCATTGTAATAATTGAATCATATTTATTTTTTATGAGAGATTCATCTTACTAATCAAACTAGAATGTCCATTTCCTAGCTGTCTTAACAAGGGGTGTGGGAACAATCATATTTTTTTCTCCTATTTGGAATGATAAGTGATCTGAAGGAGGTATGGATAGTGTCTAATACCTTGGGTTATCTTCTGAATGATAAAGGTAATCTATCATTAGATAAAGGGTGTCTCATTTAACTAGCCTAAACCTTGAGAGTTCCTCACAATATGAGAGATTTCTCATGGTTTATTTGGAATTGGGATGACTCTCTTTTTAAAATGAATTTTCAATAAGGGAAGGACCCTCGTATTGTATACCATCCTGGAGAGGGCTTCTATCGTGACTCATTGTTTGACCATTGGGTGTATTCCTAAAACATTTTACATAGGTAGGATCTTTAGGGTGGATAGTGGAAAGGGGAGGGACTTATTTCCATTTGAACTTCTTACCGTGAGGAGGATTTATATTGCTCGCATAATAGGAGGAATTTAAATGATTGATATTGATACCACTATGAGGAGGAACTTTTTAGTGGATGCTCTGAGGAGGTCCTCCAAATCTCTTTGTTGTAATATTATATGGAGGACCCTTATAAATGAAGCTTCTTACTCCATATAATGAAGAGTCAGTAGAATATTGGTCTACTAAATGTACTTTGGTTCCAAAATAACAGCAACATTTAGTATGGATGGGATATGATCTTTCCCCTATATCATGGGCTACCCACAATGATATTTATTATTATACATTCTTAATTGGGTAAATGGGATCATATATTGTGTAGAATGACCTTCAATGTGTGTATTTACTAAGGTGAAACCCATTTTCCCATCAGATTGTGTCAATGGTATTGTTTATAATGAACAAGAATGTGGGTCTACATCTTATTTTCTATTAGGATATTCTTATAATATTCTATACATTCAAGAGGAGCCAAAATATGTTCCTAATCCTTAATAACCTTTGGAATATTCTGAAAATTCCGTAAAGGTTTAGTAAAAATATGTACTTTGCCAAAAGATTCCATTAAAACGGGTCATTGATCTCAAATTTAAACAAGAATGTTTTCTTGATCCTATCAATTACTTATATGGATTTTCTAATGATCACCCTAAATTGGAGTATAAATATGTTCCTTTTCTTGAGTAGCTCATGGAGTATTATGAGGATATTCTCTAGTGGTGGGTGCAGAAATAAGTTATTTTCCCTGTTGGATGAAGGGATATACCTATGACCATATTCTACTACCACATCTAGGATATGATGATTGTTTTGTATGATGTGATCATAGGAATAATATTTTCAATTCATTTCCACCAATATATGTTTATGGGATACTATAGTCCAAATGGTAATGTGTGTCTATTCTTTAATGGGAGAATAAATATGTGACTACACATGTCCTCCAATTTCCACCAATATATTATCAAAGACCTTATATATAGTGGTGTGGATGATTTCTTTTCCCCTAGTTATTGTTTGGATATACCAAAAACATCATTTTATGATGACAGAGTATATTGGAAGGCTTGATGAGTGTGGAGATGAATATTGTCCTACTCAATAGTTTCTACCAAGGTATGTTGATATAATTATTTTAATGAAGTGGTGATATGAGCTCACTAACTATGATTGGAAGCATTATGCACTTGAAGATCTAACATGGAATGTTATGTCTAGGTGATCATAACATGGGTATCCCAGGTGTCATTCTTAGCAAGCTATTGTGGGGTTGATTCCACATGGTGTTGATGGGTGTAGTTGATAGGATCCCTCCTAGGTGGATCTTGAAATAGGGTGAAGGTTTAGTTAACCACCTCATTGACATCACTGAGATAAGGTATTTGTTTGTTTCTATACATCAAGGAATGACTCTCAAAGTGATTTGTGAATGAGAATTCTATCGCCTACTTGTTTTCCACCAATCTTTATTGGGTGGACAAATAATGAGGCTTCATTCCAAGGAAGGAATCACACTTGAGCTCCAACATCAGGATATTACTATTTATGATGTTTTCTCATACCAAATAATTCATCTCATAGAAACAAAGGTACTTTGTTTGTGAACATGTCTTTTGTTTTGTTGAGGCCCCATATTTGGTAGCAGTTGAGTCATAATACTATTTTCGGCATGATATCATGAGTTTTGACCTAATGGTCCTAATAAGAATTACAAACACATAAAATAAAACCTATTAATGAAATATCAAAAGTAATAAACATGTTCAACAAATTCATTTCATGATTAATGGCTTCACATCAGGACTTTTTTCATGAGAGTACATGATTTCCTATTACTAAAGACCATCACAGTTGAAAGGTTCATGTCGGTTTCACACTTTTTTATTTCAATAAATTCCCAAATGGTATGATATTTCTATAAATGGAAATACCCATCATATCCCATGTCCATGATATTTCATTATGAATGTTGGTACATACCCCCTTTCCAAAGGAAAACAATCACTAGGCCAGTTTTACTAGAAACTCTTCAAAATACATGTTAGTCAAGTGGGTGGGAGGTCAGACTCATCATAACTTTTTGAAGGGATTATTTTCAACTCTTGAACTCTCTTATAGATCTAACAAATGTTTTTTGAATCCTTTCAAATTTATAGTGAGGTATATGTCACACTTTTTCCATAAATTTATTTTTAACATGTATTGATGTTAATATATTTTTATATGAGAGGTTATCCATTGTTGGAATCATCTATATATATAATAGGTTCTCTATATTGTGTTTATTTGATTCTTAGTGATGCATAATTTAAATGGGGGTTATGGTATAAATCCTCATAACTAGGGATTATTGAATTTATCACCATCTAGGAAAGAATTATATAATCATGGTTTTGGGGTTTGGCCCATACAAAGGGTTTTATACGTATCTATATGAAAGGAATCAAATCACATGTTGTTCAATGCCACCTAATGGGAAACATCTTACTTTTCATGGTCATGTGAAAATGAAATGTCCATGTAGTTTAATTTATTATGATAAGGCTGTTGTCATAAAATTTATTTCAGGTTACTAGGTAATTTTCCATTAAGTTTAACATCATGTTGTGGGGACTTCTATTTAATGAAAGTCATGAAAATAGAGGACTCATTAGGGGTTATGCATGTGGGTATTCCCTTTTTCATAGATTTGAGCCTTAAACCTAGTAGGATACCCAATCTGAGGATATTTTATTTTTTATAATAGAATTATCATCTCAAACTCTATTCCCATGTGATTCATGGTCAGTGTAAGAAAAAAGTTATAGAAGATCAAGTCCAATGTTAGAAATTGAACAATTAAATCTGAATGGGGCTTATGCATTGAGGCCAACCTTGTCTATATAACCCTATAAGTGACCTAGGTTAAGTAATAGAGTGTTGGTTCTCACACATTGTAAGAGTCACATTACAAGAACTTATGGCTCATTGATAGTTTCATCAACGTGAAACTTCTTGAATTTAGTCCCAAAGTGGAATATCACCATGTTTATGCCTATTAGTAGTACAGGGAGAGATTCATATGTGGGAGAAATATAGAATACTACAAAAAATTATATGGGATTACTCCAATAAATATTATATATATGACCCATCTCGTTTATTGGATAATAAATCAATCATTAATCCAGGAAAGACCACTGAATTTTATCCTTGAAAATGACCCTCGTTATCAAGGGAATGCTTGATTATAATCCTTAAAATAGTTTTACTTATCTTGGGTGAAAACCCAGATCCTACTATTATAAAGGGAATCCATGGTCAAAGTGGTTTACACTAGTGTTCATTCTCAGATCTAGTATATTTGGTGAATTATTTTGGTTGTCTTGATAAATTAATATTTAAGAAAGAGACCTGGGTGAAGGGGTTGTCTACATTCGAGTCATGGTGTACACGATGCCTTCGTAAGAGAGAAAAATATGATGCTTTACCTTCATGAAGGGATTCATGGTACTTCTAGAATGTGATAGTATGGTGATGAAAATGTTAGATTTTGTATATTTGAATGAGAGTCTTCTCCGTATTAATAATTGGGATAAGTGTCACCCTAGTGACAGTAGGGAGAGAAAATTGGTTCATCCAAGTATGAGACAACCAGAGGCTTCTCCTTTATGATACTAGAGAGAAGTGGTTTCCTAGTTTTACTAGGATAAACTAGAATTTTTTGTGATATAACATGGTTTTGACTTTTCCCTAGTAGTAAGGGGTATCCACAGATGATTTTGGATGAGTGGTTGGAATGTTTATGGCTAGGTTAGGGTCCTCCACCCGAGTATTAATGAACTAGGTATTAAGTGGATCCTCAAATTGGTTTTTGGTATTTCAAACCCAAGGGAAACTTAATTACCCCATATTTTGGTTAATTTTCCATGATTTATGGATTAAATAATCCACAGGAAGGGATTTAGATACTTGGGCATGAGAATAGGGCGAGCAAAGCTCCAAGACGTCTCCTCGTCTTCCAAATGGTTCAAATGAGGATCCAAATTTTCCTATTTATTATAAAATTTTGTACCTTGGAAGAAGATGGTTTTTCATGATAGTGGTTCATATATGTGTGAATTGGGAATGAATCTTGGGCATGTAAGTGGTACACATATGGTTGAGTTACACCCATGTGTTGTGTAACCACCATCGGTTTTGGGAGAAGTTATAGTGACTTTCTCTTGAGCCCCCTTGTTTATTTAGAGACTTCCTCATTCTCTCTATCTATACTTTACTAAGAAGAGTGTGCCAACAACAACATATTTTTTATTTATGAATTTATATACATTAATATAATGAATTTTTATCATATATGTGTATATATATAATATTAAATTCATATACGTATATTTAAATTATGAATTTACATATAAAAGTTATTGATTATAAATACCTTTATAAAATTTAATAGTATATATTTTTATAATATATTAATTATCAATACATTTATAAATTTGATTTATATAATGTATTTATTTTGAATTCATTTATATAATATATTTAAAATATATATTAAAAATGTATAATAATATATTTAAATACATTTATTTAGTGCATATTTATATACACTTATATAACAATTTATATATTTATATATTTTTTTATTGTTTAATTTTAATATATATATATATACACACTAAATAAAAATACTTATATAAATATATATTTTCATATAAAATTTTATGATTCAAATAATTACTAACAATAATCTTATTAATAAAAGTTAACTATGCATGTAAAAATTAACACCAATGATTAATAATAATGTTATAATTAATAATTTAATTACGGAGAAATAGATTTAGTGGCACTCTTTATTTGGATATTCCTTGGGGATTTATCTCTTTGATAAATCATGAATTCCATACCATTGGATTGTTATTAAAATTCAAAAGAGTGGGTTTTCATGTTGTATATTTCAGTGGAAGATCATTGCAAGGTGAAACTTGTGGATTGTTCTGGTCACTCTAAATTATTTTAGGGGTATTCAACTATGAGGGTTTTAATCCATCAAATTATTGGAAGAAATTGAGTTACATTTATAGAGGTATTGAATTCAAGATCTAGTGAATGGCCAATGTATCCAGATGTTCAAAAGATATCAAGACTAAATATATCTTTGGATGGGACATACTCAAACAAAGAATTCACTTGTTAAAATTTTCTATAATTACATGAATAATATATTAAATGCGGGATAAACTATGGTTTTATAATTATATGAGAATTAATTTTACCAAATTAGAAAACTCATCCAGTCAACACACACAATACCACATGATCTGTTGGAAGTTCAATAGAATACAAAGAAAACATGAGTGATTTGGTGGTGGGAATACTATCTTGCTTCCCTGGAAGTGTTTCATTTATTTAAGTACATAGAAAAACTAATCCTAATTACAAGGAAATTAAAATACATGAGCCATATGAATCATCCAAACCACATTAAAGGAATTGAATGTGAATTAATGGGGGAACACAATGTCAAACTACTTTGGGTAAATAGTGATAATAAATGAGATAAATAAAGGGGGGAGAAAATGAAATGGGGAAATTAATCATCACATTAAAATTAGTCAATAATGTCACAACTAATTTCAATCGAACTCACCATATCTCGATAACAACATTTTTTTGTATAAAATAGGAACTTTGTGTGACCAAGTGACTTCTTGAGAGTGTCCATGAACTACTCCTGCCTTGAATCCTTCTTTTCATTCACAACTACCTTTCTAAGATGAATATGGGGTATGGGAAAGTGGTATATTTGACCAAGTCATCAAAAACATTTTCCTTGAAGGACGCCGATATATTTTCAGACCTTTAAAGGTACATGTTTTTTTGCACGTTCCAAAGGATATTAGAATGCTTTTTATGTTTAACCATAAACTCAATATATCAACTGAAACCTTCAACACATATTATATCATAATTCTTAAAAAAATTTAAAATCAAATATATGTTGAGGATCTTGAGGACTAGTGTCTTTGGATTATTAGACATAAAAATTCATCATCATAAATATAAAAAACAACATATTTATTAAAATTTATGCATATAGATCCAAACTCCCATAGATCTGCTAAAACAATATAGGCTATCCTAGGGAAAATACATAAGTAAAATCATTATCTAGAAAGTCTATTAGGAGAATAAACATGACAATAAAGCATAACATGAGAGTTAAGAGGAATAATATGATATCTTGAATAGTATGATCATATTAATGTAGGAATGACATAAGGAAATGAATATATAATATCATAAGCATGGGAAAACAATAGAAAACATGAAATCATTAACATAAGTCAAGGGTCACCCCAAGACCATCATGATAAAGTGGAAAATGTCCCATATTATATTAGGTTCACCCCCTAATCTCTTACATAACATATCATTAGATATAAATATTTACAAAATGCATTGGAGGGATATATAATTTCTGGAACACCCTTCACATAAATTAAATCCATACAAATGTGTGTCACTTGATAAAAATAAACCATGCATAAATCATAATCATGATCAAACCTATAATAATGAAGTGGTTTTATAATTATAATTTAAGGTATAACCAAAGTATTAATAATTTGGATTCCAAAAAGAACAAATTATTATATCATTTAGATGTTTGTATTTGAAAATTATACATAGCTATTGATCATTTATTTTTAATATAGATATTTAATGAGAAGGATAATAGATAAGAATGTATAAAAACATAAAACTTAAGTTAATCTTTGTAAAATAATTAAAGGATCTTTTTTAATAAGGAAATACATTATTGTTGAAGGTTACAAGAATATAATAAGTATGAGATGGGCCATGCGAAACATTTATTTTTTCCGGATTGAGGATTAATCTGATATTTACATGACTATAAATTTCTTGATCAATGTAATTGGAACAAAGAATTTGGAAAATGGATAAACACCAAAACCAATGTGTAAGATTGTCACATATTATTTATAATTAGTTAAATAAATTAAAGTATTAACTTTTTAGGAATTTATTATTAATTTTTGCATCTAACAATATAACTATATTTCACTATAATTTCATTTTTAGGAACCAAGATTTGATTCCCTCTAGTATTTATCCACATGGGGTCCATGAATCATCGAACGTTACTGTTAGAATCTATGGGTGATAGTGTTGTAGATCCCATCACTTGCGTTGTTTTCCTTTCATCTTTTGAATAATTGATTCCAAAGGATTATCCTTGATCTATCTTGACTCAATAATAGAAGTTGGAGGAATATCTCTCAGTTATTGGGATCATTCATGGAGAAGGGATCTTTCTAAGGCATTGATAAAATTCAGCGGATTTCATTGTGCATGAAAAATGAATTGGAACTCGTGGAAAATAATATAATTATGATTATATCTGACTAGGTTTCGAAATAAATAATTTTACAAGTGCCCTTTATTATTTATTTAATCCCTATGGAACCCCATATATATAATAATAATATTATTATAATTGCGTGACATGCACTAAACTGACGGATTAATATTAAATATTATTTATTCAAATAAAATTCAATATATATTATTTCCCACTAGGACAATAAAACCAGTCCTCCATTCCTCCATAATATTTACTGATTATTAAATAATTAATATTTATTTAATTAATAAATAAATATCACTATATTCTTCTCCAATAAAAAATTATATATTATATTCCTTAAACAAAAGATAAATATTTATTAAATGTTCCACTCCCAAAATATTTTCTCGAATAACTGGTGATGAAAGATAAGTGTTAAAGAAAAAAAGAATATTTATTATACCACATCCGGGAATAATATTTATTCAAATTGTTAAATAAATAATAATATTATTATATTATTTAACTACGATTCTCGATACACTTACTATGTGACCCTGTTGGCCCGTTTCTTAGTAGAATTAGGTGAAACAACCTAAAGTCCAAGGTTATCATCTAAAAACATGCCAGGGCACTGATAGAGAAAGAATCTAATTCTGCAATGACATAGTACCACATACAAATGCTTTCTATGTAATGTAATCTCTTTATCATGATACCTCAAATCAAGAAGGCTTCATGCTGGTGCCATCAACCTAAGCACTCGATATATCTTTCTTTGATATTCAGAAAATGGAACATGCCTATAGAACACCATGACAATGGATTTATTTATGATATATCATTTTCATAAAAGGGAAAAATATATCAACTTCATTTAAAGAATATAAGTAAAAAATAGTTTCTCACGTTATTCATTAATTAAATATTACTCATGATGCACCCGACGTATCCTACCTCACCGTGAACATATGGCCTTATGATTTTCATCAATACCTCAAAGTACAAAACTTATTACACTCATTTATAAAAAATTTAATGTCTACGTATAAATACAAATGTACATATATAGGAACATCCAATGACACATATAAATATATATTTTTCACCGGTTATACTTGTTCTTATAATATACTACACATGATATTACCAAGGGAATACACCATGTGAAGGTGCCTTTAAGTATTATGAGTATCCAACCATGTTATGTGATATCATTTTTTCTATTAAATTACTTAATCCATCTATATAACACACACATATAGATATATATATATATATATAGTTAAGAATAATGGCATGGACCTTCTAGTTTTTCATCATAGCAGAGAACTACTGTAACCTTTTAGAGCGATGGGAACTCTTTGGAAATTATCACTTATTATTTCACATATAATAACAATACAAGTGTTATAAGGTGTTTATTTATATTCAAAAAAATTCATATAATTTATCATATAATACAAAAAATGGTTCTTCTGAAAAAAATCCAACAGACTCCCACTTTCACTAGAGCCAACTACGAATAACCATCAGTCCACAAGCTCTCATGTGATACTCATTATTATTCTATGATATGACTTTATTCAATGGGTATGCCACATTTTCTTCTTTGGTAACTCCACTTACTTAAAATTCACACCTCTCAGAAAAATTACTCAAGAGGTAAAACCTTAGAGTATGTGTTTTATCTATTGGTGTGGTATTGGCTCTTTTGTAAGATCCTCCGCTGTAGTATTATGACAATATAATATGATAGGGTCATTAATTTTAGGTACCACATCACGATCCTATAAAATTTTTCATATCCAAATGGCTTATTTGGCTACATCGTAAGATCCTATATACTTAGACTATGTTGTATAATTATTAAAAACTAGCCAATTTGGGCACATCCATCTCATAGATCTTTTGTTGAGACATAAAAATTATCATACCTGTGAATTCATATCATTATGATCTATTTGAACACTAGAATCAGTATAAACATTTATAAAGATTTTCTAGTTTCCTCCATACACCTGGAATATGTCCTTAGTTCTTCTTAGATACTTTAGGATAGCCTTAACAACATACCAATGTTGTTCTCTTGGATCTTGTTGATATCTTCCTACCTTGATTAATGCATAGAAACATCAAGTCTAATACATTACATGGGATATATGATTGATCCAATCACTAAATCATATGAGATTTTACTCATCCTCACATTCTCTTGATCTTCCAAAGGAAATATTTTCTTAAAAAGTTGTATATCATATGATACTTGAACCAATACCCTCATGGATTGTTCTATACTAAATATTTTTAGTATCTGGTCAATATATGTACTTTGACTAAGCCTATTAATCCTCTTGGATCTATCATCAGTGATCTTGATCCCTAGAATATAGGATACTTTACCCAAGTCCTTCATAAAGAAGAACTTCTTCAACCATTCCTTAATAGATTGTGTGATCGTTATATAATTTCAGATAATTAATATTCCATCAACATAGACTATTAATATAATGGCCATATTTTTATTAAGATTCTTCTAAACACATGTCTCAAATTCGTTCTTCATGAAACCTAGTTCTTTTATAGGCTTACCGAATCAAATGTTCCATGATGTGGATTCTTTCTTCATTCTATAAATTGATCTCTACAAATTTCAAATCCTTTTTTCATCATATGGAGTCACAAACCCTTATGGTTGTGTCATGTAGGCATATTTATTAAGTTTTCCGTAAAGGAAATCGGTTTTGATATCAACCTTCCAATTTTCATAGTCATGCTGAGTTTAAGTTGAAATTATAATTCTGATGGATATGAAAATGGAAAGTAGTGAAAAGTTTTCATCATACTAAATTCCATGACGCTTTTTAAACACTTTAGATAATATAAAAGATTTATAATTATTTACCTTACCTTTTATGTCTAGTTTTCTCTTGAATTCCCATTTTCACACTATGGGATTTAAAAAAACTAGCACATTGACCAAAACCCAAATAGTGGTATGTTAGATGGAATCCATTTCCAAATTCATGGCTTATTTCCATATTGAATCTTCTATGATCTATATTTTATATTTTTATGAGAGAGGTTCATCATTTTCAAAAAATAAATATTCACCATATTTGGTGATTAAGAAACCATACCTCTCTGGTTCTCTAACCCCTCTATTTCTTCTACATAGTACTTGTGTTTCAAGAACTTATTCTACCATGGGGACTTGTAAAATTTGTTCCTATACCAACTCTTGTGTATCTTGAGCATCAAAATTAATGAAGTCAATATTTCTCCCAATTTCCTTTTTAGGATGTTCTCCCTCTCATGATGTTTTGATTGTATGGTGGAAATTACATTCTTTTCTGAGGAGTTGTATAGAAAATATCCATTTATTTCCTTATGATTTCCAATAAGGATACACCTTTTTTCCATAGGTTCTAGTTTTTTGCCAAAAAAAATTCAACAAATTCCTTGAAATCCCATACATGTGTATGTGACAAAACATCTTACTTTCCAATCCATAACTCGACGGAAATTCCATTTTCCACATTAGTTGGTACTCAGTTTAGAGTCTTTGCAGCAATTTGTAATTATTATCCCCAAAAGGATAATTAAAGATTGAAATGACTCATCATTGAAAAAACTTTGTCTAATAATGTATGATTCCTCCTTTCACTAATACCATTCCACTGTGGTGTGTAAGGTAGAGTGAGCTAAGATAGAATCCAAGAGTCCCATAAAAGTGTATGAACTATTGGTTATGATATTCACCACCTTAATGTTATTGAATCTTATTTATCTTATTTCTATGTTGATTCTCTACTTCATTCTTGAATTATTTGAAATTATCAAAGGACTCAGGCTTAAACCACATCACGTATACATAACTATATATACTAAAGTCATTAGTAAAAGTAATGATGTAAAAATTCCCAAATATATATTTTACTATAAATGGTCTACACATATCAATGTGTAACAATCCTGAAAGATCTATATCCCTTTCACCCTATCCACCAAATAAAATTTTAATCATTTTTTCTTATAAACAAGCATGACATATTTCAAGTGGTTTTATCTTAGAAGAGTATAAATAACCATCTTAGTATATCTTTTTCAAATGCTTCTCGTTTACATGACCAAGATGGTGATTCCAGAGTTGAGAGTTATATGAGTCATGTGAACATGATTGAGTATCTATTTTGGAAACTTATTTTCATTATTTAATACCTAATGAATGTTATTCAAACGTGTCATACCCTCACATATGTTGTCTTTCTAATAGAAAAACAATTATTCCCAAAATTAAAAATAAAACAATATGCAACTAGGCATAATAAATAAAATTTATTTTTGGTAACAGTGGGCACAAAATAACAATATCTTATAACCAATATCATTCATATTGGTAGTGAGAGGTGGATGTCTCCATATGCTAGAGTATCCAGCCTCACACTGTTATAATCTCATAAATCCACCTCTAATATATATATCATTCATAATCTACTTGGTTTCTACATTTGGATAAAGATTTGAGAACAACAGGTTGTATCTAATACCCAAAGCATAGATATTGTAAGATTACATTTGATAAAGAACACACCTTTAGCTTCCCATTACATTTGGGTGAAGTTACTATTCTAATGGAATTTCTCCCGACATTGAAAACATACCTCCTCCTTTTATTTTACCTACATCTGGATCTTCCTCTTCTTAGAAGGTTGGTGCTCAAGATATTTAGACTTGTTATGAGTATTGGCCCCCATCACCTCTTTCATTATTTTCCTATTCACCATAAAAACCATAGGTTTTTCACACCCCATGTACTTATCCACTTATATAATTAGAGTAAGTCATTCCAAAATACACTTCTCATTAAATTTCATGTTATAATTAAGAATAAAATTTTATAAGGTCTTGGTTATTGAGGATAGTATGAGATCTGTGTGAAACTCATCAGAGAATTTTATCCATGAGATGTCAAACCATTCAATGTATCCAACAAGATTGACTTCATGAGGCCTAACTATCATAGAAACTCTAATATTAGTTGTAAATAGAGCATTGTATATCTCTTGTACAAACTTTTATTGATCAGATTAAGATATTGAACGTGAGACATCATTCTATACGCATCCATGTCCTCATGTTTCTTAAAACGTTCATTGGCCATGAATGATATATTGAAACACTGAACATATGTAGCATAATTAAATTATTACCTTATTGAGATTACTCTTCCTCACTTGCCTCATTACTAGGCACATCAGGGATAGGATCCTCCAGCACAAACAATTTCTTTTCCTCGCATCAGATAACATGCAAGCACATTTTCCATTCTTGGAAATTTATATCGGTGATAAGTTTATCCTTCTCAAGTATGGATCACATATATATGTTTGAATTCATTTTAATTGATGTTTCTACAAAAAAATGATATGGTTTTTATCACTTTATCTTATTAAATTTTGAAAAATATTTAAATATATTACATTTAGTAATCTCCCATGGTTTTATTGAAACCCACTACCCCTAAAAATTAGATTTAGGATATCCTATTATTTGAAAATTCTAATATAAATGATCTATATTCCCTTTATCATCACCACAAATTTTGATAGCCAAGATATTTTAAGGGTTTTAGGTAGGAATTGCAAATTCCAACTGTATTAACTCACAATTCCTAAATCTGTTGAGTGAAACCCCAATCCTAAAATCCTAAAATTGGGTTTCCTCAAACACCGCCTCTTTGTCACACCAACTCTTGATCTGGTAGTCAACCCTGTATATGAACTAAGTTAATTTAACCAAAAACTTCAAGTTAAAATTCCAAAATAATTGAAGGCACCCTAACTTTATTTGGTCAATCACATTGAAATATGGTTCCATTTTAACTGAAGTAGTATAAGGCTATACTGAAATAATATATATAATTGAGGGATTAAATCATTTATGTGTAAATTTCTTGTTGTTATCTTTATTACATGATTGTTAATATTATGTATACATACTTAAGTGATTAAGCATGTATTAGATTAAATTTATGCATAAAATACTTTTTTTAGTTCTATCTTCCAAGCTTGTTAATTCATCAATTCTTATGACCATGAAAAACATCCATAATGTAATAATCATTAATCTTGATAAAAATAAAAATAATAAATTGGTATGATCATGAAATTTTACGAATGGTTATTTTATCTAGAAGATGATAAAATGACCATCAACCTAGGGGAAGAACCATTATGAACTAATTAATATTTTTGCTTCATATTCCCACATACCCACCTATATATCTCTCTTGGATTGGTTTCACCTCAGATGTAATCTTGAACCACCTCCACTATCTTGGGAGCTCCATCTATTAAAAATGATTTTACCCACCCACAGGTGAGGGGAAATAAAGGATTGTTTAAGTGGTTTACATAAAATAAACATTGGAATGCATTCCCATAGATAATGTGATGAGAGATGAACACAAAAAAAGAATATAATTCAATAATAAATTCAATGAAACCAATATCATGAAATGGTCTAGTCTAGGATCATGGTCATGCACATGCGTTCAATGAATTACATGTTTAATAACATTAGTATTCAATTGTAATAGTTCTTATTAAAGATAAATTTCAATCGAATCAATTAATTTTCTTCTTTAATTGACAATAATTTTATTTTAATTATGATATGAATTACCTTGATATTCTCATCCGTTAAAGTTATAAAATAATTAAATAAATTTATTAAAATTCAAATATGTAAAAAAATGTACCTTTGAGATAACACGGTGAGTACCCATCTAAACTACCCAGTGTGTATTACACTCATATACTATTTACTCGTATGACATATAGCATACATAAATGATCACGTAATATCATGATGTGTACTATCAACTTAATGGTCATATGGTTTACATGATTTTTTTAGATACCATGTAATTCTTCAATGTGAATAAATTAATAACTATAATATAAATTATACATGATTTGTGGATCTAAACCTTACACATAAATTAATTATATATATATAATTAATCACATGATGTGTCCTATAAACTTAATGAAAACATAAAAATACATGTTGATAATGATTTATAGTATAATAAATTAATATTAATTCTACGTAATTTGTTAAATGTACATGTTGTGTATATTTAAGATACATGAAATCTATTATTATCTTCGTCTATCTATGAAACAAACCTAGGGACTCTATGTGTAACCATGTCATTGAATTTTTTAGAGTACATAGAGAGTACATGGTCTCCAAAACATATGGTATATGAGTTACAAGACCACAAGTAATGTAGTCATTTTAAGAAGAAACATAGCTCGTTCATGACTAAAGGACTACACACCTGGTAAAGAAGTAACACAATGTGTACTCCAGCTAACCGTGTGCCAGGATTCCTCTATCAACATGTGGTGTATAATAAAATTATATGTATTTAATAAATACACATGAATTGAATGTATTCTGAATTAATTCTTTGTGCATTAAACACTAGTATATGGAATGTACATCTGGGTTACATGGCATTTACTATTGTGTTATCTACCTAGATTACTTTTCACCTTTGGATGAGATATTTGAATTTTTTTCATTTTAAAAATTAATAAATGTGATTATATTTTTGAGAAACAAAGAGAAATAAATATAAACTATCAATCCATACAAAATAATGATTAAAGTATAATTGAAAACAAATAATAAATGTGTAAAACAATCAATAATATTTAAATTATTATAAATAATTATGTTACCGTAATAATACCTCATGAAGGTTATAGGAGTAGCGAAAGCATGTAATGGGTTCTTCCCAACTTTTATTTGTCATTATCATTGATTAATCTGATATTTATAGGATAATAAACACCATGAACAAAATAATTAAATCAATGATTATAGACAATGGATAAATTCCAAAACTGAATCATACAAATATTAAATATTATTTATAATTAAATTAAGTAATTAAATAATTTACTTTTAAGAATTTATTTCTTTATTACTAGACATGACAATAGATCATTTTCATATCATCATTTCATTTATAAAAATCATGGTTAGATTCTCTCTATCAGTGAATCATATGTGGTCCAAAAGTCTCCAAATTTCACCGTAGAAATCTTTGAGTGCTACAAAGACAAATACTATTTCTTGTTTCATCTGTCAATGATTTTCCTATGATTTGATTCTAAAGGATTATCCTTGATCTCTCTAGACATATGATTGGAAGGTGGTGGAAAATTTCTCTCTGTTATTGAGAGAATTCCAAGAGAAGGGAGATCTCAATGGCTTCGAGAGGATTCTCTAAATTTCATTTTGTACAAAAAATGAATTGTCTCTCTAGAAAAAAAAATATAATAGGGAATATATACCTATAGGGTAAGAAATATCTAATTTCATAAGTTCCATTTATTATTTATTGAATCCCTATGGAACCCTATGTCTATAATAAAAATTATAATATTATTATTTCATGACTTGTGATAAACTCACGAATTAAAAATATATATTATTTATTAATTTAATATTTAATATATATTATTATCATATGATCCATAAAAATGGTCCACTATTTGTCCACAATATTTATCAGTCCTTGAATAATTACTATTTATTTAATAAATAAATATATCTACATTGTTCACCAATAAATATATAAATATGTCTACATTGTTCACCAATAAATAAATAAATATTATATTAACTAGACAACAAATAAATATTTAGAAAATATTCTTCTCACTTAATATTCTCTTGAATGACTAGTGACGGAATATATGAGGTCAAGAAAACATTAATAATTATTAAACCACGTAAAGGAATAATATTTAGACAACTAGTTAAATAATAAATAGTGATATATTATTTAACTAGTAGTCTTGATAAACATAGTGTCTGACCCTCTAGGCCTCTTTCTTAATGGCATTAGGTGATGCAACCTAATGTACAAGGTTATATTCTAGCAACATGCTAACACACCCACAAAGAAATAAGTTAATGATGCAATGAAATAATACATCATATGGATGCTTACTATGTAATATAATCACATTGTCATGATATCTATAATCAAGAAGGTTGCATGCTGGGGCTATTAACCTGTGTTATCGATGTCTATTTATTTTATCTTCTAGAAATTATACTTTCCTATAGATCACCATGTCCATTGATGTATTTATGCTTTGTCATTTCTATCAAATGGATTGAGATATAAACTTATGTTAAAGAATAGATGGGGAAAAAATACTTTCTCACATTATTCATTAATTAAATATTACTCATGATACACCCAATGTATACTAACTCTCCATGAACATATGTCGCCACTTTTTTTTGTCAATACATCAAAGTATGTAACCTATAACACTCATTAGTAATAATATTAGACTCTAGGGATCAATGCACACATACGTAGATATAAACATCCAATAACACATATAAATATGAATTTATTACTAGTAGGTTTCGTTATCATAATATCCTACACTAAATATTTCCAAGGGCATACACTATGAGGAGGTTCCTTAAGTCCCATGAGTATCCAATCATGATAGCCTATATAATTTGTGTCCCAAAAATTATTTCATTAAGCCATAGAACACACACACATATATATATAATACTTTCAAGGAACTATATGTTCTCCTAAAAGTGGGGAACTACTACGACCTTTCAGTGTGACAACTAATCTTAGGGAATTATCACTTATTGTGTCGAAGAGAATAATAATCATGATTTAATAAAGAGTTTATGAATATTCAAAGTAATCAATACATGTTTCCATAAAGTATACATAATTTGGTTGTATGGAACCAAATCCAAAAATTGTTTTCCATAGAACTATAGGTGAACAAATATAATTATCTATAAAAAATTATTGTTTTTAGAAGATATTCATGATTTAAAATCATTTTTGGGATTGATTCTCATTGTGAGATAATAAATAGAAATGTTCCCTTAAATCAGGTTGACCCAAAAGTGTGAATTTTAGAGGGAAATAAAAAATATATTATCCCTAATAAAGAAAGGTAAATTAACCTGGGAGTATATATAAAGAGAACATATAAATAAAATATATATTATATGATTGAGATTTAAATAAATGAAAATGGTGAAAAATACATATAATATGTATAAAAAATGTAATGATAGTGGTTTGGAAGATCTATTTTTAGCTAAAAAAACATATTTGTTGAAATACCACAACATAAAAATAAAAATATTATTTATCTTGAAAATTGGAGAAGGGAAATATGACATTCACATGAGATAACACATAAATAGGTTTCCAATTAAAAAGGATAACATTTTCTTGAAGGTAAATTATGAACATGGAAATGAAATCATAATTTAAGAGGATAGTAAGTATTATTAACATAATTTCATTTTTAATAATATAAAAAAAATCATATATAATGAATTTTTGAGGTAAAAATGATATCGCAAGATATAAATAGGATATTTCATATGAAATTAATTATAGAACTCAACGAGAAACATTATAACTCAAAATTTAATTGATTAATGAAAGAACATTATATTTTTGGGAAGATGTAAATAATAACCCCAACTAGGAAGAGTATGAATAGAAGTGAAATTTATTTATTTGAAAATAATTCATGATATTAAAAATAAAGGGTGAAGTAGTTACACAATAAAAACAAATGTTGAAACATAAAATCAAAGCATTCCTCGATGAATGGTGATTGAGATGGGAACCCTTATATCATGTTTGAAACCTATTTGAACTTGTACTTAAACTATTAAATTATAAAATTAAGTTTAATGAAAACTTTCCTAATCATATAATCCATTTATATTCCTTTTTATAAGGTTTATTTATCATTATATTCCCCCAACTTATCACATCATCTTCACTTATGGCAGTTTCATGAAGTTTTTCTGTCAACTTCATTGAAACATTCATGGTATATTGACCAGGGTCAAAGCATTAAAAAATTGTTTAATATGTTTAATTTTATAATATTTTTCCCATTTATATTTACTTTTCTCATAATTTATAAATTTAAATAGTTTTTCCATTAATAGACTCAATTTTTAAAAGGTACTTTGATATGTCCTTTTTAGTGATTAAATTCACTATTGTCATTTATTGTTAATATTACTTATGGAATGTATAATATTTTGAATATTGAATGATAATTATTTAATAAAAAAAATATACATTAAATACATGTTTTATTACATCCATGCAAATCAAAATGAAAAAATTAATGAGAAATATCATAATGTGGAGGCGATAGTCAACACATAAAGACATATGATGCTCTAGTTTTTGCAGAATAGAATTAAGTTTAAAAATAATATATATTATCTTTTATAATAATTAAAATTTTATAAATGTCATATTATATTATTAGATATCATTTTTATCCATTAATTAATAGCGTAGATGGAAAATTCAACACATCATTCATGGAGGTGGTTGTCCGCACACACACATGACAACACGTTCATTTTTTTAATGATTTTTTAAGAAGCTATTAAATAGATGTTGACTTAGTATAACATCATACCATAATATTTATAATAATATTTTTAACAAGATATCATATATATAATATTACTGTGGTGGTAGAAGTAGAAAATAATTAAGAAGTTTTAATGAAAAAGTTTACCTATCGATTTGGATGTTCTATTTTAATCACCACAATCAGGCACTATAAATTGGAATTTTGGAAAGATAAAAGCATATAGTAAAATGGGTGAGGGTTGATTAGATAATATGGTAGTGTATAGGTCTACCATATGGGTATTCATAAGTGTAGGAAGGTGGAGGGTTGGTGGATCCTTTTATAGTTTAAGAGTAGTACATTTTTGGAACCTATAAATCATTAATCTAAATTGATCACATGGTTCACATGGAATGGGGATAAAATAGTGATAATAATAGATTTTGGGAAGGTCTAAGTCTTATTAATCTACAAATATTTTTTATAAACATGTGTTAAACATGTTTTAATTCATCTACTCTTAGTTTTTTACATTCATTATTTTTGGTTTTTGAAGAGGTAACTAATTTTTCACTTACATAATTTGATTTAAATACCTGAGAATTAAACGGTACTTACTAGATAATTTGAACCTTATTGTTATAAATATTAAATAAAATTTATTAATTTTTTTTTGTTTAATAAAAATGTTTTTTTACATTATTCCAACTCACAAAAACCTTAATTTATAAAAAGCGTATTTTTATGTGTAAGTTTCATGTTTAGGATAAAATTATTTATGATATTTATTATATTTAAATTAATTTTATTGATGTCATTTAGAAATATATAAATGAAATTAAAATAATATTAAAACATAATTCCATAATGTGAAACATCTATTAAAAGAAATAGGTTAAAAAATTCTTTTTATAAAGACATTACCAAAATTTTCAAAAATGTTAAGCCATAGGTTTATAAATATTATTGTAAAGAAATTAATTTAATTCATAAAATATAATTTTTATTTTGAAAATGGTTTCATTTAATTTTATGGAACTCTTGTTTAAGAATTTCAAAATAGTTACAATATTATTAAAATCAATATTTTTCATTATTCACCTAAAAATAATTTATATTAGAAAAATATTAAAAACATACCTTAACCTAGTTCTTTTATGATGAATTAAAAATATAAGTTATTTTTTAGAAAATAAAAATTCTATGATTTATTATTTTTTAAGAAATAATATCCATTATATAAAAAAAATTTCTTTTATTGAAAAAAATGACATTTTTAAACATTAAGTGTTATTAATATTATTTCATATGTTTTTTAATTTACAAGATATTTATATATTAGTTAATAAATAATAATATTTTAAAAGTGCTAAGTTTAAACTATTTGGATAAAATATAATATACCCAATAAATTGGTTCTTTGAAAATAGAAATATTAATTTTATACTAAATTAGTTTTACCAAATATCATTAAAATTTAATTATTTATGTTCTAAAATATAATTTTACAAATATATTGATATTAAAATATTTTTATTAATTTAATATATATATAATATCATATTTTAATAATAATATTAATATTTATACATAACACAGACATATATATATATTTATAAAAGCTTGGTGTTATACTTTTATGCCACTGTGAGTTAAATAAGTTTTAATTTACCACTTAACAAGACACAAATTTAGTATACCTGTCAGATAAATGACTAATGATCATATTTTGTATTAATATATTTTCTACAACCATAATTTCAATGACTATATCTACAACAACCATATTTAGTGATGATATAATTTCAAAAACATTTTGCATTATAGTCTCACTTCACAAGGCATACTTCTCACTTCATTTTATTGGTTTTTCATAATGATTTATATTTTCCTGATGATCATTCTTAATATAATTGTTTTGGCTATTAGTGATCCTCAATGTTAAAGATGCTCCCAGAATATTCCTAGTGATTAATATTTTATTATTTTCTATCTATTTCCCCTATTTATTTATGCACCTTTAATGGATGTACTTCAACCATGGTGGGTAATAATACATGGTGTGAATTAATAAGTTTTATGTGATTTTGTTGCAATTTATGACTTAATAATTAATAAAGTGTATTTAGTTTGGTTCATATATTATAGTTCCAATTTTCTAAACATTTTTCAATCCTTTTAGAATAATATTGAATCGTTATTTGAAATTATAGACATAAATAATAATAAAAATAATAATATCAAAATTATGATTATATCCACCACTACATAAGAAAACAAAAGGAAATAAAACTATAGGAAACACACATTCTAGAATACTTTACCCCAGACATGACCCTCACCCCCAAAACCCAAACCGCTCCACCACCAACGGTGGGGTATAGAGGCCGAATGATGAATTCAGTGAAGAATTATTAACCTTCTCAGAAGTATCATTGAGATCATTGTTCAGAACCCTCTAATAACTTTCTAGACTATTCACTTCCACCATATCATCCTACTACCACTCCATTTTATCCCTTCCCTTTGTCACTAGCGCAAAAAAATAACCCCCCCTCCCCCCCTCTCCCAACCCACTTGTTTAACAAGTCCCTACTTTGCCTACTATTTGAATCTCTGCCAGATAAAAGTTATGGGGGGATTGAAATCCCACCATGTTTAGTCCAAGTGGATCTTAATTTTCCCAAAAAAGTCCTTTCAAGACCCAAATCGCTTCCTGCTACTACCACATATGTTATCTTAATTTGGGGCATTATATCGGATTCTTAAACTGCACCCAGTCTGATGGTCATTAGGTGGGACTTCGTTTTCCCCCCAACCACCATGTAATTTTTCATTATTGGTGGTGGAATAATCTTGTGTTATACATCCACCTTAGTCATGGTGCTTTAATCCATTCTATAAACCTTGGTGAATACATATGGTGTAATTGCATTGAAATATGATGATGAAGATGATGTGTTACATTTTTCTTCTATTATAGTGAAGTTAATAGCTCTCTATGGTGGATACCATTTTTTCTATCCCCCGTATATTTTCAAATATAAAGGATGTTGTGGGTAATCGACTAGTGATCAATGAAGAGGGTGCCTTTGTTTTATTATATAATCAATTACTAGAATCATGTCAAATCCATTTAAAATACCCCTGCTAAGACATACATTCCCATAAACATAAATTTTGAAATGAAAACATCATACAACTAGATGATTAATTTTATAAATGGTACATCAGGGTGGCAAAATTAGAAAATAATTTAGGTTACTTAGAGTAGATAAAACTAATATCCCATATTCATAATTCTAAAGTGGCGGATTTACTTTCCAAAATACACTTCATTGACAGTCATTGAACTTACACCATTTTGTTCTAATGGTTGTGGTGGTTGTTCAAACATATCCTTATTATTATCCTCAAATATTTGACAATAATTTGAGTAATGTCCATATTTTTCCAACTTAGAGAATTGGACCATTACTAGTGCTCTGGGATACATTATTTCTACTCCCATTATTCTAAAAATCCTCTTCTTATTCATATAGTATTTTGATGTTAAATCACTCCCTCTTCTATAAGTATATCATTTTCCATTCCCCATGAGGAATTTTCCTTAGTTATTATTCCCAGATTATTTTATTATAGGTGGTTGAATATCCATTCTTTCATCATCTTCAATTACAAAAATTTCATGAGCTTCCAGCCTTCCCTTTATTGGAAGTCTCAAGATTTCAACTAGAATTATATTATTAATCATGTTTTGGGATATTTGTTTTGGAATAATAACTTTATTTCATAGTCCATATACCATCCAAATGGGTTTATTTTTTAGTTAATCATCACATCATATCTTGAACCCAATTTTAACTCAATTACTTCTTAATCCAAAAATTACTAATACCAAAAGACTTAACATGATTGATAAATATTTAACATCATTGGTAGATTATCATAATCAATAAAATATATGTGATTTAACCATAAAAGTTTTGACCCTTTTATATCATCATGTTATCTCATAATTCCTTTAGTCTAACAAATATAAATTTTAGTTTAACTTACGTTACTTTAAGGTAATCTGATAATTCTCTACTATTTCCCTAAATGTAAACAGAAAAAAAAACTTCATAGTGGTTCAATTAGATAATATTATTAACCAAATAATATCCCATGAGAGTGTCTTTCAAGGAGTAAAATTTTTCCTCGTTGTATACTAGGTTATAGTTTAGTTAATACACAACACACACTCTTCAGGGTTATTAACCAAAGGTGCAACTATACCATAGCCTGCATCCACCTGTTAGTATCTAGAAAGATATTTAATTACAAGGAAAACCACACAATATCTACTTTACCAAAATTTTATGATGTTCTCTTATACATTGGATTGTCCATTACTACTCTACCTACGGTTTTCACTATGGTTATGTCATCCTAATCTCTAAAAATAACTACAACTTCCTTTGATATGAACTATAGTTACCAAAGCCACATATTATTTAATATTTCTTAAGACACATATTTATGAAATAAAAACTGATGATCTAGATATGTAGTTCTTTTTGAAGATTAGACATAAGAATACAACATCTAAAACATAAATAATCATTTTTATTTAAAATCCACATAGTTCTCCAAACTCTCATAAATATATTTAAATTAAATTGGACATCCTAGTTAAAATGAATAAGAAAAATGGTGAGATATAAATCCCAGTAAGTGAAAAAACATGAATGTAAAGCATAACATGAGATTCAAGAGTTAGGATATGATGTCATAAATAGGATGATTATAATAAAGGAGACATGGGATAATGAAATTATTTCATAAGATCATAAACATGTGGCAAGAAGATAAAATATGATATTATAAAATTAAGTCAACATTCTCTCCCAATACTGTCATCATAAAGTGGAAAAAGTCCCATGGTGGATTTGGTTTACTACCTAATCCCACACATAACATCTCATGTGATATAAAGATTTACCAAATGTACTGAAGTAATGTATAATTCTTAGACCAACCGTTAAATAAAAAAATATTATATATTAATGCTACATGAGGAAAATAATACATATATAAATCATATGCATGATCAAACCCATGAAAAGGAAATGGGTTTCATAATTCATATTCAATATATGACAGAAGGTTAAATTTTCAGGATTCCAAATGGAATAGGGTGGAAAATCATTCAGATATTCAGTATGAAAAATTAATCATAGGTCTTTTGAAATCCTCCATGTCATTAGAGAGATTAATATATGTGGTTTTATGAGTTTGATTGTTGTTTTAATTTTTCATTTGTTTAAGAAAAAAACATGAAGATTTTGTAGATTTTCGTACTGTACATGGTATATATGCACGGTTTAGAGGAAAACGCGAAGTTACTATTTATCATATGGATATTAAATTCATTTTTTTTGTAATCATTGCTTTTTATCTAGAGTAGATCACAGTTTATTCCAAATTATATGGATCCTAGTAGAAAATGTTAAAATCTATATAGAGTCTGGGTTGTAGTGCATGAATTTTACACGGTATGGTAATCCATGTGAAAATCATGTGAATAGACTCTATAATTTCATAATGTTATTAATTATGGTGGGAACATGGTTTTTAAAACCATGTGGAATCCCTCTATAAACCATGTCACTGGATTTTATATATGTAAAGGCCTGGCCACTGTTAGTACATGGTTTTGTAAGATGTGAATCCAAACCATGCATACTCCCATATAAATTGATAGTGGAAATTAAACTCTTACCCCACTCTATTTTATGTTTCTAACTATAATTTTTTCCCACATCCTTCAAATTAACCAAGAGACTACCCCATGGGATTTACCTCCCTTCTCCTCCTATTTTGGTGGCCTTCTATATTGGATTCAAGTGGATTTTTTCTAGTGTAATTCACTCTAAACTACATCCTATTATCTTTTCATTATTTTCCCTTCATTTATATTTTATAATAAAACCTAATATTGATGTGAGATGATTTTCTAGTTTTGATTAGTTCTAACCATAGGGATTTGACCATGTTGGGGTAAAAGAGCGAGAACATCTAGACTTTTGAATGTTTTCTCAATCATAAGGGATAACATCTGACATGATCATTGTTGAACTCAGTTTTATGTTTCTTTTTTATGAATTTATATTCTATTTTGTTAAATAATTAATGGTTTAGAAATGGTTTTTCTTTTAAATAGTTCCTATATGTATGGTACATAAGGGGGAACTTTGATTTATGTAATTTAAACCCTTGGCTTAGAATGGTATTCCATGTCAAGTGTATGTAAAAATGTCTAAATGGATTTTAATGAATGTATTTGGTTTTAAAATTAGTGGTGAGCACACGATTGTGGTGTTTGATTATTTTTAGTAATAATTGATTTTAAAACCAATAGTTTTGGTATTTTGAAGTATTTATAATCATTGACATTGATTTTGGATTTTTAAAAGGGGGTGTTAACCATTTCATGTGAGATTTTGAAACCATTTTAAAACCATTGTTTATTTTTATATCAAATATTGAGGTGTGTATAGCTTTTGAAACACTAAAAGTGAGTTTTTTGGTTTGAAAAGGGTGTGTTATCCCATTAATATTGTAATTTGGAACCATCTATGTAATTATATGATTTAAAAGGTGATTATGATGGATGAGTGGATTTTGAAATGGGTTTGAATAATTGTTTAACAAGTTGGTCACATGAGGGAATTCAGACTTGTTTGGTAAAATTTTCATTGGATTTAAATTCAAAGATTGATTTATAAATGAATTTTTGACACAATGAAAAATTAGTTTTGATAAAAATGATTGATACCCTATGGTGAACATTGTGATTATTGTATGCCAATGGTGGCTTGTAATCTCGTGAGGGAATTTTTATTATTGATGCATTAATATATATTATTTTTGTTTTGATGTAAATGGTGATTCTCCTATGTGGGGGTGTTAGAGGTAAGGCCTATGAGATTTTAAATGTTTTATATTTGATCTATGTGATGATTAATGTTTCTCACCTCCTTTGACTTATCATGGTAGGACTTAGGGTATGGTGTAGGTGGATTGGGTAGTTGATTCCAGCGGTTGATGTTTTTAAGGAATGTTTCCTTAGGACTAAGTGATCCAATGGAGGGGAGACCCCCTGAAGGGGAGACCCCCTAATATCAATTTATATAATAGAAGGTGGGGACCAGGAGAACCCAGGTGTGGATCTAGAGAGGCTAGGAGGGGAACGAGTGACCACATAGTGGACCAAGAGAGATTAAAATTTTGTATGAATTCTTAGTTCACATTGAACCTAGTGTTATTATAAGTCATGGTAGAGACCATTATTAGAGCCCATTGGTTAGGAAAATAACACTAGTATCCAATTTAGGATCATTTTATGTGATTTATATTTTTTACTGATTATACCCCCTACTTATTGAATTTATATTTAGAGCATATATTCTTATTTTTTATTTATTCTTGTTGTGTGACTTTACATATTTGTTCCCTACCATGTTCTTAATTCCTTATTCATGTGTTTTACTATTAAAACATTGGAAAAGGGATTGTGAATGGATTTAAATAGAGGAATGATTAAGTTCTATTTCAAATACCTTTTAAACTATTTTTTATGAGTTTAAAAGGTGTTTTCTTCAAATTATAGAATGTTTTTAAAGGTTTTCAGAGTTTTTGAATGGAAATGAATATATGTATAGTTTTTGAAACTCAATGTGATTTGTGATTTTAAAAATGTTTGTTTAGGATGATGTATCTAGCTTTATGGAATGTTTGGTTTTCAAAGATGATTTTGAAATTAATTTTAAATTTTTAACATATTTTTAAGTATTGAAATGATTATTTCAATATAGGATTATATAAAATAATTTTAAATTGGTAATTGAAAATAGAGGTTTAACAAAAAATTATTGGCATAAAAAAATTTGTTACAAAACTTTTTCCATTAATGAATGTCTTATAAAAAGAAATTCACAATTTTTTCATGTTGTTGTTTCTTTTTTTATTGAATTATAAAAAAATTTACATTCCTGTTTTATTTCAACATTTCATTATTAAGACGTAATATAAAAGTTGAAACTTTGACTTAATGAGTGATGACCTACTGGGCGGTTAGCTTAGGCATATATTTTATAGGTCTTGGTTTGTTCCATTTAGTTTCACATCTTTTAATCTTCTAGGGGATATGTTTGGTTTTATAGTGACTATGGGTCACACAGTGTCTCATCAGATCTAGCATGGGGATTTTCATTCAATTTTAATTTCATTTTTCTATTTTCCCTTTTTATATTCATTATTTGAATTTTTTTGTATCAACTCCTATTTTTCCTTTTTTCATGTATCCTTTGTATTTTTATTATATGTTTAGTTTTTTAGCTCTTGTTAGTTGGTTATTGATTTTATTTCCATTATTTATTTATCTTATGTTATGATAGTAAAATAATTCCAAAGGTGATTCATGTGATTCCTAGAAACTAGTTTCCATCCTGTGGGGACTAATAAAGCCCTTCGGGCCTTATGGAGAATCAGATTAGATGTTGGGTTAGATGAAATCCTTTAAAAATTCATTAACAAGATTCATCAAAGCCAAGGTTCTCAGTGAGACCTTCATTTTTTAATTCTGTCTTTTTATTTGTGGTGTTGGCAGTTTGGAAATAATGTTGTCAGTACTCGAAAGATATGTATAGGGAGAGTGTTGTGAGCTCTTTCCCGTCTAAGGATTGAGTTTCAATGGGATGTTGTTATTTTTTTCTTTGATTAAATCATTCCATTAACTATGTATTTGGATTATATATTAATTCCTTTTGAAGTGGAATGTTGACCCTCATTTTCATGTATTTATTTATCTTGGGACCCCTAGCTGCTACGCTTTCCCTTCAGGAGATGGTGATGGTCGTCTCGCCTGCACCATGCCAGTGTTCTCCCCTTTCTCTGATCCAGCCTATCTCCTTGATTTACCTCATATCATTCTTATCCCAAAACTCCCCTCCATCCATAATGGTGCTACATCACATCTGATTTCTCTCTAAGAGTTATCAAAGGATTCATCTTTCCACAGATTGTCCCTCGTCACCAGTATTGGTCGTCGTCGGCCATCCCTAGACTGCTTCTTTGGGATCATCAACAGTGCCTGGCCCCTACAGAACCATGTCATGGTTGGGATCTTGAATCCTCACCACTTTATTCTTCACTTAGGATATTCTGATGAAATGTCTTCTACATGGTCCAAAAGAATGTGTTATTGCGATGGTTATCGCTTCTTCCTTCAATGATGGAGTTATGAGTTGCACTGGAATCACAACCTCTCCTCTAAAGTGATTTGGTCATGTTTTACAAAACTGCCACTCCCATTTCAAAATCCTACTATTCTGTAAATGCTGGGAGACCTCTTTCGGAGGTTCCTTTCCTTCGATGAGGACTCACACGCCTTATACCACCTAATTGCTCTTCATATTTGTGTTGAAGTGGATTTTTTGAAAGCCTATAGTGGATATATTTTGGATTGAGATTGTGGAATAATTTTTTTACTAGAAAATAGTGGTCTTTGAAACTAGATCAACTATTTTAGTTTGTGTTTTCATCTAATCCACCTCTAATTTTACTATCGATCGTATTGTAACTCGGCTGCTAATACATCCTGATCTTCTGGTATTCAGAACCATTCAAGTAATGTTGTCCCCCTTTGGTTGGAGGGACATTCCTTTCTTCCTGAATATGAGGTGCATGATCCAGTGGTGTCTGAGGGGAGATCCCGATTTTCATTTAGTGTAAGTACTTCCAAATCAGATTATGCTTCCCTTATTATTCCCCCTTTCAATCACAAGCCTCCTATGTATGGCCACATCATGGGACATCATAATGTTAATCCAAAGGTTTTTCATACTGATCCAAATCTTGAAGACATATTTTCTAGGTTAAAATGTGATTTGGTCACTCCCAAACCATATGATCTGGTACAGGGTGAGTCTAGTCCTATGGTTTTTCCTACCTTCACAGATATCATCATGGATGGAGGATTTAGGATTGGGCAGGCGCCCACACATTATGTACATTTTAGGTACAATGTCTTTCATGCCGATGGAATGGTCCTTACTGAAAGAAACAACTCCCATGATTTGAAGGATAGTGTGGCGCCAATTTTTGAGAGACCTTCCCTCCATGGTGCCTTAATCTAAAGGGTTTCCACTAAGGGGTCCAATCTAAGAATAAAATCAAATAGTCTCAAGTTGAGAAACCGCTTCGATGGAATGAGTGTCGATGGAGGGGCCTCCAGTTGTCCCTCAAATCCATCATTAGATGGACAAAGACAACCCTTGGATGATAATGTAGTTAGAGGGTATGGTAAAGGCTTGCACAACCCAAGGAGGAATAAGGGAAATATGGGAAATATGGACTTGTAGAGTTTCATTGTTTCCAAGAAGAAAAAATAAAAAGGACATTAAGAATACTCTTACCTACCTAGGCCTATAAATCCCCTGTCATCGAAAAACAGTGGTAATACTAATGAAAAGAAGGCCCATCCCATGGAAGGTGACATGGAGGGTCACCATATAAGAGTATCTGGGTCCTCAGAGAATGTCAAGGAGGTTTATCAGGATGAGGGTACATTGGATGTTTTGGTTCTTCTTAAAGGGTTTGAAAATTTGTTGACCATGGATCAGTAGGGGAGATTCCTCCCCAGTTAGAGGATGCACTTTTGGAGAAGGAGGATATGATACCTCCTGGGAAGCTGTGAGAGGTAGAGTCCCCTGATGGCCCCCAATGAAAATATGTCGATGTTCATGACCATGGTATAAATATTCCCAGACATAAGGGTGAAGATATGGTGTAGAATGTTATACAGATTAAGCCAACTTAGGAAAATGTTGATGTAATGATGGGAATATTGCTCCGTGTGGATACTACGAAGGACCATGATGAGTGGATTGAAAAGAAATACCGTGTAATAATTAAGGGATTCAATATGGGGATGATTAATAAAGAAAAATAATTTAAATATTGGGACTATTTGGAATTCCATTATGAAGACATATTAAAAGATTATCCAAACTCTTAGTTAAATACTTTGGTTGGGAAAATGTTTAGGGTGATAGATTACAACCAACTTAAACTTTATTTAACAAGTCTATTGTTTCTTTTGATGTTTGATCTGACTATAATGTGAGGGTTCTCACTTTCCCCTTAAAATTTTTTCATTATAAACATGTTACTTTGGAGATGAGTTTTCTTGGGATTCATATGTGAAGTTTTGGGATGGTGGTTAAGAAGGAATTCAGGATGTCAGGTTGGTTCACTAAGCTTGTAAAACCTTTTGATAACCAAAAATTTGACTCTTAAAACATTATAGTGACTAATGAATGATTGGAATGTAGCTGTAAACCATGAATCCAAGTTGTTCATGGTTATTTAACCCACTTTATTATTCTATTTAGTCCACTTAATGCTTTTATTTCTTATTGAGTTTATGAAATTCAAAATAGACCATGATTTTTATTGTGAACTATTGGAATAATTGGACTTAAATTTCATTGGGGATTGTGTAATAACATTATATATTCAATTTTTAATGTGACAAAAAATTCAACTTGTGTGTTTGTAAATTGTATTTTATGAGATAAATGTTATAGATTTTAAAATAAGTCCTTAGATATTGTTTGTAAAATGATTTTTGATTTAGGAAAGATTTTTAAATGGTTTATTTCAATTTAAAATTTGGAATTTTTTTAAGTGTGATTGATTTTATAATCAAGTGAAAATAAGGGTTTTAAAGTTGGGATTCCAATTTTATGATGGTGCCAGATGATTTCCAAAATTGGATTTTGTGGCTTGTTTGTATTCTTACACGGGGAATTTTTTAAAAGGGAAGTGTCTTGAAGTGGTTATAAAACATGAGTTATTTTTTTATTAATAGAAAAAAATACACTTTTTATTTTAAATTTTTTTTTTGTTTTAAAATCTACATTGGAAATGTTTTTAAGATGTAAAATCAGATTACAGACTGAGGGTTTATGTTTTAAAATGGTTTCAATTTTATTTTTGGTGAAATAATGGGCCCAATTTTAGTGGTTCCTTGTTTTACAAAATGGTTTTTTGAGACAGATTTCTATGGGTTTTTTGTTTTTATAGGGGTGCATTTTGGAGAATACTTTCTTGATTTAGTTATATTTCTGATTTTATTTGTCCCCTATTCTTTATCAGGATTATTTCTTATTCTTTAATAGACATGAATAGGTAGAGCTTTTGTCTTGCATTGTTAATGTAATTCTCCCGAAAAGGTCTAGTGTGAAAGTAGAGTGTTTTTATTAGATTTTTTCCCTACATTCATTTTCAACACTATAGAGGATTTTAATAGAGTGGCGTGTGTTGCTTCCCTCATAGATTAATATTCCATGGAATTAATCAGGGATGTGTTTCTCTAGTGGATCTTATGGGAATTTTATGGGTTTAGTGGTTTATACCTATGAGCCTTTGTTTGATTATTTGATCAATGAGGGTTAGTTTTTATTGGATTCCCTTATGTGGGTTTGGATTTATAGTCTTAGTTTAGTATGGTTTGGAGACTTTTTTGGTTTAGTGGATGAGAGGATATAGTTCAGTTTGGCCTTTTGGTGTTTGGTTGTGCCTCTTTTCGATAAAAACAATTTTTTTATTTATTCTCATTGAATTTTGTGTAGTTGGGGATAGATAAAAACCTTGTTGTATTTTTCTTGGGGGGGTCTCTTTGATTGACCAATATGATAGGAAGTTTGATTTGGAATCATTGGTGCTTTATTATTTATTGTTTTACTTGTATACTATAGATCATTGTCTGGTTTTTGTTTGTTAGTTGGACAAGGGAATGAATAAGGGTGCACACATGGATACTTAGGGGTGTAGGATTATTTCCCATAAGATTATGGATACTGTTGGGCCATGTTTTCTATTCGAATCTTCATAGGAATGTATTATGAGATTTTTGGTCTAAACACCATTGTATTCTAGCTATGAATATTATTATAGAGTCATGGAGTTTCTTAATAAATCATTTATTTCGTTATTATACTCTTTATAGTGATGTTGTGGATTGGTGATCTATTTTTTGTAATCATTTATAATGAAAATTGGTAAGTTTCTATCATTATGGTTTTTGAACCAGCTGTATGTGTTTTTTTTGTACCCGACTATTTTTTATGATTACCTTATATATTTTTGGAATATGGTTACTTGGTTAATCCATCTTTCCTTGTGGAAGAGAGGTAGTTTGTTGTTCCACCATTTTAATAAAATTATAAATGGTTGGGAGACCTAGGATAGGTCCCAAATTTCATAGAGTCTATCTTTCATACATTATTGATTTCTTCTTTATTGGATTTACTTGAAGAATTTTAGTGTTGTTTGAGGTTTCATCTGGTCATTTTAGGACCCATACTTTTCCTTGAGGGTTTTTTTAGAATCTATCTTCGGATGAACTCAACTCGGTCTGAAGACTTTATGGGGGAATAAAGTGATATGGTGGGGAGAATTATGAAACCATTCATATTTTTATAGTGCTTATTATATGTGGTTCTATGATTTTGAGGTCCATTTTAATCTTCCATGATGTTTTGGCTTGAAAAATTGAAATTTTAGAGCTTTTCATACTATGAAAGGTTTAATTGAACTATTTATTAGAAACCATGTGGTTACCCCTTTGTAATTTTTTTTTGTCCATTTTTTGTATACACAAATTGTTAGAAGAAGTGATGCATGGTTTAATCCAAACTATGTAGATCCTAGGAGAAACCACATAGGACCTCTAGTGAGTCTTGGTGGTAGCACACATCTTGCGCATGGTTTGGTAAACCCTAAGAAATGATAGAATGTCCTCTATAATTTGATAGTCCCATTTGTTATGGTTGGGTAATTGTTTTTTCAACTGTGTAGTGTCTCTAGGTAAATGTTTCAAGTGGGTTTTAGCAAGGTAGTGTCATGCTCATTGTTGATTCATAGTTTGAAAAACCATATGGCCTTACCATATTTTTAAAATTTGAAATTCAACTTTTCCACCACTCAATTTTAAGTCTCAAACACTCATTTATCTCCCCCTTTAATTTTAACTGACTTTAAAACTCCTCCATAAAATTTGAATCCTTTATAATTCCATATCATAGAATGGGATTCCATGAAAGGTGTTTATATAATTTCTAAAATGGTTTTTAAAGAATGTATTTGGTTTTAAAAGTGGTGGTGGGCATAAGATTGAGTTTGAAATTAGTTTTTTCTAGATGGAAAATTTCTTAATTTTATTTTATAATAATTAATCTCTTTAGAATGTGTTGAAATGGAACCCTTAGATTACCCAGATTCTTAGATAAATACATTATTTAGAGCTCTAGAGGTACAAGGCCTAATACATAACCTTTAGGCCCAATGTCTTGAATACATGAGAAATACCCCTCTATAGCATTCACTTATTTGATAGTTCCTAGATAACCACTTATTGTGGATAATATAATATTATTATCCCATGAAAATCTATATAGTTTCTAGTCCTAGTGGAAAAGTTATCAATGTACTTCTCTTCTTTAGAAATTCTATTAGTTCTGCTCTGGTTGTAACACTATGAGTTTTTATGAATTTTTTTTATTCAAATAAATTTTATTTATTTGATAGATTTAGGTAAATATAATACCACATTAATATTTTTTTATATGAAACACCATTTTAGGTTTTCACAACTCAAAACACTAGTAAATATTCTGTTACACACAATACCATGTTTTGATAAAGACACACTATATTACTAATATAGTTTTTCAAAATATACCTTTATAAAAAAGTTGTTGAACTTAGTGAGATTAATATTAATAAATACATTTAAAATATTATGTATAGTAATTTCATATAAATAAAATATATTTAAAAAATATACTTAATTTTTCTAAAGTCATTATATGTTTCTAAAATACAATTTTCTTAAAAAATGATTTTATTCATTTTTCTGAATAATAATAAAATTAAAATTTGACACTTTTAGATAATTTATTTGAAAAAATAAAAATCATTTTTAATTAATCATTGAAAAATTATCTTAGGGTTAATTTTTTTTATTTTCTTGAAATATTTCACTTCTTTGATGAATAGAGAAAATACCAAATTTTAATTTAAATATGCATCTCCATTTAATTTATTTATAAACTAAAATTATATTTTAAATTTATTTTGAAGTTAAATTAGTTAAATATAAATAATTGATTAAAATTTAAGTCATTTGAATCAATTTTATATTGAATTTTTATATAAAAACATTGTAAACATTGTAAACTTTTGAACATTCTCTCTTTAAGAACCCAATTTTGCATAACGTCTGCGAGATTAATTTTAAATTAAAATTTCCACTTATATGAATGAAATTTGGAAATTTTTATTAAATATTTTGAATCATCAAAATTAATAATATCGAATAAGTTTAAATTAATTTTTTACCAAAATGAATAGTGAATGCAGTAAAAATTAATTAACAAAGTTATGGTAAAAATGGAATTATTGGGGGTTAAATTAAAAATATAAGTATAACAATAACCGATAAACTTTTTTTAAAAATATTTTTTCAAAATATTTAAAACATTAAACCTATAAGGTTATATAATGAACCCTTTTTAACCTTTTTACATTTGAAAAATGTGGGAGCACTAAATTCATTTCAAAAATTCCATGTGTGTCCACTCCCTCACTTATAAATGGATACTCACTCTCTTCCCTTCTACATACCGTAAAAACATTTTTTTCAGGGATATCAAAACTAAATAACCTAAAAAATTGCCTTCCATCATCATAGATGAATTATTTTGGAATATATCCATCCAAGTAAGGATTTTAGTGAAAAAATATGGAGGATACCTGAAGAAGAGGTAACATTCATCAATGAGAATTTCTATTTTATTTCTTTCGACATCCCTTTAAATTATTATTATATCATTTATAAATAATAAAATCATTATATTATATATAATTATATGTTTTTATGTTATGTTAATGACATATTACCAACTTCATTTCAATACAATGGTTTACAAAATCATCATTCATGTGTGTGGAGGACTACCGCCTCATGAATCGATGTCATTTATTTTTCCATTAGTACCTATCAAGGATGGTTTTAATGATATAATTTTTATTTATATGTTATATTTTTTATTTTAGTAGTATTATTGTATTATTATATCACTCATACCTTCGTACTCTCTATTTTTTGGAAATATGATAACATCACTCATGTGTACGATGGACTATCGCCTCACGAATCGATGTGATTCGTTCATTATCTACAGAGAAATGTATTATGAATGGGTTTAATAAAAATGTGTGGTATATATTACATAACCATGAATATAGAATGATAATATGTATCATTTGATTTTCATTGTTTCAACCCATCAAGAAAATAGAAAGAGTGTTCTTATGTATGTATGGAATACCGTCTCAATGAATGGTCTGTTTCATTTTCTATCACTGAATGTTATAAATTACTCTAAATAAATATATACTAATGATATATGATATTTATATAATGTTTAAAATTATTAATATGATGAAACCATGATCAATGTAATAATACCAAAAATAACATGTCAAAACATATACAAAAATATTGTTATTGCCTAAAATGTTACTTGAACATGGAATTGTTATTAAACAGGTAATAGAAAGTCATAAAAACTAATATATGGTATTTTATATATTAATATGGATATTTAATATATTTATAATAAACTTATATTCATTATATAAGAGCTTTCAATGAGTATGATGGAAATAAAACTTAAGGTAATGGATTTTTGTTTCACTTTTTACATTAGCACGACACCTGACTTATTCAACACATATTTCTTTATGTAGTGTATATAAAACACATGAATTTATTTTTTATTATTATACTGATAATTATTTTAATTTACATACCTATTTTAGAATATATATTTTAATGGTTATATTGTTAAAACACTACCAAAGAGGTAAGAAGTTTTGTCTCAATTTTCCTTCTTTGATACATATATTATGTTATTCACCAATATTCTTTCAAGAGGTGTATATAATAAACCTATGACATGTAATATCATGAATTTATTTATCCTCATGGTATTTTATGTTCTATTTAAGGTTATTCTTTAATTCATCTTAAGATTCAATGTTACTAAAGTGGTAAATATTTTATGTTATAATCTCATCATTTATTAGGATTGGTTAGGATTATGTTTTAGATGATAAAATATTATGATAAATATCTCTTGAAACTCATAAATGTTCTTATTCATTGGTTATTCATGATATAGTGAAGTAATAGAACAATTATTCGACTCTTCAGTGCTTAATAATTTATATTTTTTAATAAAATCCAATTTTATTGCTTTATTCATCCAAAAATCCATTTTCATCCAAAACCATGTCTTCTGTTTTTTTTAAATAATTTTTTAACATTCATAAAATTATTTGTTAAAGATTTTTTTCCAATTTTTGACTTTTTTAAAAAAATATTTAAAAGTAATGTTCATGTCATTTTAAAAAATTACGCTCGTTTAGATTTTACCAAAAATGTGAAATAAATTTTTATTTTAACATGTATGGAATGAATTAAATTTTATGACACAATTACCAATCATTTATTAAAATATTACACTATAATTTTCAAGGTTTTTTTGAAAGAAAATAATTTTAATTTTTTTTACATTTTTAAAAGTTTTTTTCAATGAATAATGTATATTTTCCTCAAGAATGTTTTTAACGATCGATAAAAATCATTATCTATATTAGATTTTATCTGTTGATGTTGCATTTTAAACACTAGGGATATTATCCAAATAAACCATTCTTATTATTTATATTAATGTTTTATATTTATGATGGAAATATAATTATTAAACTCATTTCACTTATATAGGTAAAACCATGAGGAAATTCTTAGGAAACACGCTTCTATTCATGGGATATGCTTTAAGGAAATGATTATGAAATCTGTCTATTTTCCATAGGTTATGATATAATTAAATTTTTATGATACCCATTTCATTTTATGGGTTATGATACAGTGAATTTTAACGATCTTATGACACACATAAATATGGTTTTCATTATGTAATAGGTGTGACCAATATCTTCCTCCAATGCATTCGGTAATGATTTATATCTCATTAGATAGATAGGGTTGAAACATGAAGAGAACTCAGTTCATTATGGGAATGTTTCCGCTATGATGGTCTTGGGAGTGAACCCATTCCAATATGATAGTCTTGGTAATGATCCTTGACTAATATTGAAATGATTTTCTATACTTATGTGTATTCCAAAAATATTTGTCTTATTATAATGAATGATTTCATGATTATCTTATGATTCATGTATTATAAAAAATCAATCATTATTCTATGATTAAGCTTCTGATCTTTGATATGAAGGGTGTGGTTTTCCGATGTTATGATCATGTCCTCAAACCCTAAAGTGCATGTTATTCTTACATATTGCAGTTGTTTACCTTTATTGAACATATGTTCTCACCCTTTCTTATGTATACTATCATCAAGTTATGAGGAAAATTATTATGTATGATATGTTTAAGAAGGGTTCCAGATAT
This sequence comes from Viscum album, assembly GCA_963277665.1. Taxonomy (NCBI): domain Eukaryota; kingdom Viridiplantae; phylum Streptophyta; class Magnoliopsida; order Santalales; family Viscaceae; genus Viscum; species Viscum album. The sequence continues at coordinate 794,026,570 of OY728166.1, forward strand.
GAAGAACATAGTGGGAGATGGAACAACTCACTTATAGACTAGTGAATATGTTTACAAGTGACCAAAGGAACTAAATTATTATATTACTTAGGCATGTGTCTGTGTAATGTATTAAATTTTCCTAAAAAATGTTTTAATATATTTTTATGATAATACTGGGGTGCTCTTTTTGGTATTAGAGAAAAGGGTTAGTTAACATTTGGAAACTATGATGAGAAAACCATAGTTAGATCCCTAATGAATTGTCTAAGGAAAAGTATAAGGATGTTTCAAAGTATAGAAAAATGTCAAGGAATTTTAGTAGAGGATAGATAAAATGGTGTCCTATAAATACATTCTTTTCTAGATTCTACAAATTAATTTGTCTCTGATACTAATCTACCTAGAGGTAACAACCTCGAAAACACTGTAGTGAGCTATACTTTATTAGGAACTCGTGCATTACATGGGGCCTTACTTCACTCCTTGTGTGACACTCTCAGGGGATATGATTTGGAAATTTACAAACTCTTAATGAACCATCATGAAGGGTTTAAATAGAAGATTACTATTAATGAACTATGATAAACCTAAGGGGTCATAGATTAAATAAAAAAGTGTCATGATTTTGGCATCTTATAAGTAATTTTTCATGATTATGTGGTTCCCATAATTATTATTGTTTTTAACACAATTATTTTTGGTTTTATTCAATGGATGGAACCAGAAGAAATAATGTTAATACTAAGTGCAAAGGAATATTCAGTGCTTTCCCTCCTGATCATCCAAATGTTATTGGAGATGGAATGAAAAATCTACTTTCTATTCTCACACAACTTTCTCAAGCTATGAATTATTATGGACTCCAAATGAACAAAGGAGGAAAAACATTTTATTGAGTCCTTAATGAGACAACACCAATCTTCCTTCAGTGGATATACTAATTTTATAGTTACTGATAAATGTATTAGTACCACAGAAATGATATTTTATATTCTCCAACATTTGGAATGTGAAAAATTAATTTTTACGACTTACCATTTGGAAGGTGGGGCATATCAAGGGTGGAATCTTATCGAGAATATGAGAAAACATAATAAATTGAATCCATGGATTGGGAAGAGTTAAAGAAGTTATTTTTTTCAATAAGTAATATCCTTATATAATTCATATGAAGATGGAGAAGGATTTTTTTATGTTAAAGAAAAATGATGATTAATGTATTGGAATCTATAAAAAAAATTTACATGACTTGTGAGGTAAGCTTCTAGTATTGTCATCCAACCTGAAATTATGGTTGATTGATTCATCAGTTTCTTAGAACTAAGACTCTGAAAGTCTATATCCATAATATTACTTAGTTTCTATGAATATATTGTTTGATGTGATATTAAGGTGGAAACTAATGTTAGAGTTATGTATCAATATTTTAGTTTTAAAAAGAAGAGGAATAAGGAGTTTGAAAGAAAATATAAAAACAATAGAGAGAAGAAGATGATATTTACTTTATGATCAAAGTGTAGGATGAAGCATGCAAGAAATTGTCTAAATGGGACCCGTAAATGATTTATGTTTTGAAAGGAAATTCAAAAGACAATTTATTTTCTAGGTGATAGGAATAAGTTAGCTAATGATGAAAATAGAGATAATGATGCACAAAATGATCCACCCAAACTCTAGTGTTTCAAGTGAAATGGGTATGGGAAATCTACTAACTAGTGCCCAAATATAATGTTTAATGATGATGATCAATATTAGAAACCTCTTTAGTTGATAGACAAAGTGAAATCACATGAGATCACTATTTTTAATGATGGGTTCTATAACGAAATCATTAAAGGTATACTTTACATACAATCCAAAACATCCAATGTTATATTTGACTCTAAATCTATAACATCCCAAGATTTCATAGTACGTTATCTCATTAAAGTAATTCAATAGCTTTCATTAAACACAACACTGAGTTCGAGCGCACCACAAATAATTAAACTAACCATTCAAAAAGAAGTTATGAATATTATTAACTGAATTTTGAATATTATATACTCTATATAATGTTAACAGCCATATTATGTGTTTTAAAGACTTAATATAAGAACAAATTCATTTGTTTCGGATAAAATAAGTATTTCTCAAAAAAATGAAATACTACCACCTTTTAATGGAGAACCGTTTTTAAAACCAATATTTGACACTTTTATATATTAAATTTAATGAAATTAAATTCTTCTTTATAAGAAAGATATAAAAAATTTAGTTTGAATAAATTTTATGTACTTTTCTGATAACTTTCATATTATGATGAATAGTGAAAAATAATATGTTTTAATTAAAAACAACTTTTTTAATGGAAATAATTTTTAGTGCTAAATTATTCATTTGAATGGTTTAGATGTATAATTATATTATATTTTTATAATTTAATAAAAGTTTGGTCATTATAAGTAATTTCACTTTTAAATTTGACATGAACACATGTCAATATTTTGATAGATTTTACTTTTTAAAAACCTGCTTTTGGTTTTGAAAATGGGAATTAATTTTGAATTAATAAATGAAAATTCTATTTTTTGAATTTGGTAAAATAGTCTTCATTTTTTAATTTGGAATATCAAAATTAGCTTAAGGTAAATTTTTTGTATTTTTCTTAAAACTTTAAATTTTTGATGAATAGTGAAAAAACACTGCGTTATTGGTTAAAACCAACATTTTACTTCAATAATAAGTTGTTTTACTTTAATTTATTTTAGTTCAAAATAGATACATAATACCAATATATTTTTAACGTAATTCAATGGCGTCATTTTATAATAAGTTTAGATATATACCATTTTATAGAACATTTTACTCTCTTTTACCCACCTCTGAGGAGCATTTGTAAATTTGAATAAAACTTAATTTTACAACTTCTGTGAGCTGAATATGAAAAATACTAGAGACATGGATGATATAATTAAGTAAAATTTGGTTCAATAAGATGAAAATAAATTTTGGTGATTAGTAACTTTGTACTTTTATTTACCACGGTTAAAAGTAAATAGGGTAATTAAGGGTAAAATGATATTATTATTACCCTAACACATGTCCTAATTCTATTGTATAAGTATATTTCGACCAAAAAACAACCTTAGGAAAAAAATATGATTCTCTTTGGTTCACTTGGATTAGATTAGGACGTTTATTATTATTTTATTTAAATAAGAGTTAAAAGAGTTAAATTCAAAGTTTAATAACAAAAACATTTTTAATATTGGGTTAGATATAATATAAATTCTACTATAAATATTATTTATAAATCTAAAAATATTTAGTACCTAATTATATTTTATTTATAATTTTTAGACATCAAATAATTTAACTTATTTATGACACAATAATGATGCAGTAATTACCATAATAATGAAATATTAAAATAATTGATATTATAAATATCCAAATAAATGTAATTTGAGACCTTTGATGTATTAAACTAATTTTATAGGTTAATATGAAATGTTAGGATTGAACATACCAATTTATTTCGAAGTAATAAACATTTTATGACTTTAAGAAGAATCATTTAATAAATAATGTCAAAATTGATAAAATTGAGTTTTTAAAACAAATACTATATTATTGGTTGATATAATATTCCTAAAAATCTAAGGTTCAGAAAAAGGGAATTAATAATATTATATATGTCATTAATGAACCTATTTCGGTTCTCTTGGAAGGTTATAGTAAATTTATTAACCATATAATATAGAAATACAAAGAGACATGGTAAATGTCAAACTATTTAACTAAGAGTTAAATCTAAAAGACAAGGTTAATATGATGACCTAAACTTGTATAAAACCTATTTTGTTGAGAGTTTTCAGACCCATACCCACCTTATCCTCTAAATAATTCGTTTTGGAGCCCTTAGAAACCGAAAAGTATTTTATTATAAAATAATATTTCAAACTTTTCCTAAGTGATCCCCACCTCTCTTATAAAAGGGCATTTCACCTTCTCTTAATTTCACACCTCCAAATCCTTTTGGTTCGGACAAAACCTACCCAAATATCCTCAAAACTTTCCTCTATTAATCCTATATTCCTTCCTTTGGTCAGAAATCCAACCTAAGGATCCCTTTTGATCAAATCAAAAGGAAGAACCCAAAGAAGAGGTAAATATTTCATCACCTCTTTCAAGTTCTTTTTTTCTTCCAATTCCTCTTTCTTTGTTTCTTCCATTCTAAAATAATGACTCCAGTATATTATATATGTTTTTATGTTATTATGGTAAAAACATTTCATTATTCCATCAATCCTATGAATGAAAAAGTCACCATACGTGTGTACGTACAGATTACCGTCTCCACGTCGTGGTGTAGTTTGTTATTCAAACACTTAATTATTTGGATGGGTATAATAATGAATATAACTGATTTAAATAATATATATAATATTTTAATTATTCTGTATATATGATATACCATCCAATTACATATGATTTCACCATCAATATAATGATATTGTCGCTCGTGCTTAGGTACGGATTACCGTCTCCACGACGCGATGAGATTCATTTCCACGTTCACTATTCAACAATGATTATAAAATATATATCATTAATAAGTATGTAATATATGAACTAATAATTATATTGGATATATATATATATATTTATGTACTTACATATATCTTATTCACTTGATTCCGTTCAATATGATATGGAAACAGAAACAGCGTTTATGCGTACATATGGCCAACCGTCTCCATAAACAGTGCTTTCCATTTCATATATATATGTCTATTATACATATTTATATTCTAAATATATATGATATATAAATCATTTTTTATATTCTGTAAGTATTTAAATGATGATCTAAGTGATAGATTCAATAGTAACAAGTTAAAACATGTTCGATAAAGAAATTGATTATTACCCAAAATGTTAATTTAACATGGAAATTATTATTAAATGGGTAGTATAAAGTCATAAATGATTCATGTATGATATCATAAATATTAATATGGTTATGGTATAATTTAATAACATACTACGGTCTTTATAGTGGAGGTTAAACATACCCTCGACTAAAGGAAAGTTCAAGGTAAGGGTTAATTTCACAATCTCTTTATTATTCGAGGTTGTTTTTATGTAAGTATCTATTGGGATATATTTATTATCTATTTCCATGTTTTGTAAAAGAGTTTTCAAATGGATTATTCTTAAGTTAATTTTTACTAAAACGTCATTTTAAATGTTTTAAATATTTATTCTTCTAAACCTTTCTCATTAATGTCCATGTTTAAAAAAGGGTTTTAAGGATTTATTTATGTGGACATGAATGTTTTAAAATTTTAACTCCTTTAAAAAGTTTCAAAGGGGTATGGTAACCTTTTATTCAAAACTATATTTTAAATTACATCCTTCATATGACTTTTAAATGATTCAATGAAAAAGGGATATTTCTTTCAAATATTTTTAATGATCATTTTCAGTTATGTCAACATCCTTTACAAGATATTATTATTGATCAAGGTTGATTTATTATACAAATATTCCATATTGTATTGAACGTTTTATGATATGTTTGACATTGGATGTGTTATTTTTATACCATTCATGGTTTATGGATAAATTATTGATATTTCGTATGCTAGTTTTAATATGAATGTTTATGTTATGTTTAAACCTTTTCAAATGAAAAATGCATTGGACTTAGTAAGTGACGTGTGGAGCCCACTATAGCTCCTCGATGCATAAGTAGGTCTCATTAGACAAACTATTGTCTTGGAACAAGGCCTTGACAAAATCTTATTTTTTGTCTTGGAAGAATGCCTTGACTATCTAGTTATGAAGTCTGGCATTATGCAATCCATCATTATGAAAGTGGCTATTGATATTGAATTTGATCATTCGACTAGTAGAATATCCATATCAATAAGTAAATGGAATTATTTTATTGTATCTTTTCCATATTATTATTATGTTTAAGTTTAAAAGGCTTTTGTTTTAGTCTTATACATTTCCTTAAATGTTTATGCTTATTTATGAAAGTTTCCGCTATATTGTTATCCTTACTGAGCATTTGAGCTCACCCCTTTCTATGATTTAATTTTCCTAGGATTTCAAGAAGTGTATTATGACTGATAAGCAGGTTTAATCTAGGGGATTAATGGCATTATTAGAGGATCATTTATGATTTGTTTTATTTTCTAATGTGTAATGTAACGTTCATGTATGTAATCTATTTTCCAAGACTACTAAACCGATCGGTATTTTGGGACTTGATTCCTTGTAATCATGCCAATGTATTAAAATAATACATTGACTCTAGGATTCTGGGGTCGGGGTGTTACAAAAGCTACCCATTATCTCATTTATAAATAATTTTATAAGGTTTTAAATATTCCACCCAAATAATTAGATGTAGGATTTGTAGTTAAAAACTATTAATGTAAAATGATCATATCTCAAGTATATGATTTCTCTTAGGTTTTAATTGGTTGGAATGTAATTCTATAAAATATATTCATTCTTTATATGGTTTAATTTGATGTTATCTTAGGCATGGATTGTATTTATATATATAAATAAGACATCAATTTTTTGGTAAGGGTAGTCATATTTGATATTCCAAACCAACCTATGATCATCTATCAATGCAATGATAAGTATGAACATTTGATGGAGATCACATCCATTTGATAAGTCTTAATTCCCATTAACAAGGGGTTTTTTATTTGATATGGATGGGGGGAAACTTGACATCAATTATATGCATACTGTGAAAAATTTTATTTATGTATTTCTAAAATAGTTTCATAGCCTTCTTCCAACAAATGATGTTGTGTTCTCAATAGAACTCATACCTGGTGCAACACCAATTTTAATGACTACCTATAGAATGACCTCAATTGAGTTGAAGGAATTAAAGAAGTAAATACTAGAGAACCATGACAAGGGATTCATTCAGCAATTTGTGTCACCTTGGGGTGCACCATTTCTTTTTATTAAAAAGAATGATGGATTAATGGGACTGTAAATTGGCTATTGAGAGATGAAAAAGATCAAAATTAATAATAAGTATCAACTTCCTTTCATAGATGACTTTTTTGATCAACCAGACAGATTTCAACACATTTCCACGATTGACCATTATTCTGAATATCATAAATTAAGGTTTAATAAAGAGGATATACCAAAGTAAATATTACATACAAGGTATAGAAATTATGAATATATAGTGATGTCATTTGGTCTTACTAATGTCCCTAAAATCTTCATGGAATTAATGAATTTTGTCTTTAGAGATTACCTTGATCAGTTTTTGGTAGTCTTTATAGATGATATTCTTATATACTCAAAGAGTAAGTAAGAGCATGAAGATCACTTGATAATTTTAATAAGAACCCTAAGGATAGAGAAACTGTAATAAAAAATTACAAAGTATTAATTTAGTATGAAATAAGGTTTTTGTTTTAAGTATTATAATCTCAAGAGAGGGTATATATGTAGATCCATCAAAGACATAGGCTATTGAATTTTGGCCTAGACCTACCATGAAGATAGATATTCGTAATTTTCATAGTTTAGTATGATATTATTGATGGTTTGTGGAGAATTTATCATGAGTATCTAATCCTCTAACAATGCTAACTTGGAAGGGATCTAAGTTCTTCTAGATAGAAAAATGTGGAGAAAATTTCAAGTAACTGAAGATAAGATTAGTGATTACCCTGTGATTACATTACCAAGTAGTGCATAATGGTTTGTAATCTATAGTGATGAAAAAGGAAGGTATTATGATGTGTTCCCATATATAATTACGTGGTTATTACTTACGCATCAAAAGAATTGATGAATCAAGAGAAAATTTACCAAACTCATGATTTGGAGTTAGCCAAGGTAATTTTTTCATTAAAAATATGGGGGAATTATATATATGTAATGAAGTTTGATATATATACTAATCATGAAATTTAAATTATTTATTCAAATAGAAGTAGTTGAACATGCATCAGATAGTATGTTTATAGCTACTTAAATAATATGACTACTAAACACACTTCCACTATGGAAAATAACAAGGTGGTCGATGCTTTGAGTCAAAAACATAATTCTAGCTTATCCATGAAGAGAATAAAAAAATATACCTTATTTCTAGATTTTCAAAGGATGTATTTGGAAATCCTGAAGGAAGGGGAAAAATATTTTATTTTCGAATAGAATTTTCAACCATCGACCCAAGTGAATATTAAAGAGGTGTAGAAGGAAGATGTAGAGCTGAAAAAGATGGTTAGAAATGATCTTGAGTGTAACCATGATTCTTATGGAATGATAAGGTTTAATAACCACATATATGTTCTGTATATATTCAATTTAAAGAAGTTTTTGTTAGAGGAATATCATATGTCTTCATTATTTATTCATCTGGGATGTATGAATATGTATATTTATTTGAAAGAGTAATTCAGTTGGTATTTCATGAAGAGATACATTGTAGAGATTGTATCTTGGTTCTTGGTAAGTCAAAACGTTAAAGTTGAAAGAAAAAAATTATAATGGGATGTTACATCCATTACCCACACTAGAATGGAAATGGGAAAACATCACCATTGATTTTATCAATGGACTCACTAAAATGTCAAAAGGGAAAATGATATATGGATTTTATTTGATCACTTTTTAGAGTCAGCACACTTCATCACTATCAGAGAATACTTCTATATATATAAGTATTGTTGGATACACATTATGTAATAGTAAAGGTTACATGGAGTACTACACTCCATTTTATCTAATTGGGATCTAGGCTTCATTTCACGTTTCTAGAGAAGTAATCAAGAATCTATTTATACATAGTTGAGTTTCGTGAATATGTATCATACTCAGATAGATTGTTAGTTTAAAAGAAACATTTAAACCCTAGAAGATATATTTTATTGGATTTTAGGGGTGGTTATGATCAATTCCATCCTCTATCTAAGTTTTCTTATAATAATAACTTTCACTCAAGCATTCAGATGGATCCTTATTGAGCCCTCTGTTGAAAGAAATGTAGATCAGAAACATGATGGAATGAAGTTAAAGAAAGAAAGATATAGGGACTTGATATAGAAAAATAAATGGAAGAAAAGGATAGATCCATTCAACAACACATCAAGGACACTCGGAGTTAGAAAACAATTATGTTGATAATCACTGTCAGAACCCAAACCAAGCTGGGGCTTGAGCTGAAAATACCCCAAGCCTGCCTCCATAGGACAGGGGTGATGAAAAGTGTCGAAGGCATAAATAACTTAGTGGGGATATTCCTAAGAACCTATATGTACACCCAAAACCATCTCAATAAAAAATATCATAAGAAAATAATAAAATATAAAACATTACCATAAAATAAACCAAGCATTTATGAACCTGTAGATCACACAAAATTACAGTATTGTAAACTAAAAAGTAAAGGGGTAAAATACATGCCCAAATAGAAATGTTTCCAATCCCAATAGAAGTACTGAAAAGTAAACATATGAGAGATCCCAACTATAAATACCCAAGCCTTTTACACATATTATTGCATGATTTTATGCATAATTAATTATCAAATTGTAGGCCAAGTATCATAAATTCTAGTGTTATTGGAAGACTAGGCACATAAAACTAAAAACATGGGACTAAATAAAACATTTATTTATTTATCATCCATTATGAGATCCTAAATAGCTTTGATCCCTTAAATACTCATAGTATAAAATAGGTAGAACAAGAACAAATGGATGATAAAAAATCCTAGTTCGGGAATAAACATTAGAATAATGCTTAGAACATGGTTTAGAAGGCATAAAATAATGATATAAAAAGGCATGGAACATGATTAAACATAAGGAATCATGACATATATGACATGGGATCATATAATCTCAGAATATTATTAATTTTTTAGCAACATAAAACATGAATTTATAATTATTCTAGGATCTTTTAAAATAAATAAGAAGAAGTCAAGGCTGGTCACCAAGACCGTTGCACGTGGAGCACGAGTCAATGCAAACTACCATGACCGTTATAGATAACATCTCATGAGACTAAACATTACCCAACGCATTGGGGGAACTATCTAGTTTCACCCATCATAAAATCTTCATGAATATGTGTCATGCATTATGAATCATACATTAGGAATAAAATGTAAACATAAGGGTTACACATGGTCAGCTTTGGGTATCATAATCTTGAAAAAAAAGGCATAACATAAGGGAAAATCACAATGGTGTTCATGAAATAAAGAATTTAAATAATAGGTGGACATTAGTAAGGGAATGTAGGTATATATCATGATAATTTATGTCAAAATAAATTGAATACATGTAATAATTGCATGTAATAATCTTTAGAAATAAAACATTTTAGTGCAATTTAAGGAAAATATTAAAAGGTGTTTTATGAAGAAAATGGCATAATATTTTATAAAAAACAAGAATTGCGACAGGAAATTTTTCATAATAAAATTTGTGATTTTAGAAAAATAATGGTTTCTATAAATAAATTATAAAGTCAACTGGAAATTGTGTAAGAATTTAGGAAGTTCCATTAAATTGGGCTTTCTTATTGGGATGAATTGAGTAAGGAACTTTTTATAAACATGTATATCCCATAAAAATAAGGATTATTTGATATTGATACCTGATCAAGAACATATAAACATAATTTAGAATATATGAATACAAATAAAAGACAATTTCATTGGGGTAAAAAGAGAGAAAGATTAACCCGAAGAAATAATGGAGGTTTGAGTATAATCCCTTTCCTTAAGTCTGAAGGTGTTCTTCACATGATCTTAATGTCCATGAAAATAAAATTAGATACAATAATTAATAATTTCTGAACCCTTTATAGGATTTTTTAATTATTATAACTTTATTAAGTTCATTTATGGCCATTTTGATGGGTTAAGAGGTTCAATTTTATCGTTTATGAGCACTGGTTTCCTTGGTTTTCATGATCGCTTTTGTTTTATAAATGTAAAATAGGTCATATAATGTGGAGGTAATTATCCGGTATTGAAATTATACATTATTAATGATATTACATATGTTATATTGGTACTATAAATAATTTTGTTTTATGGCATGATGATGATTAATTAGATAAATAGTTAATGATAATCATTGGGGTTTATTTTGGCGGTTTTCGATCAGAATGAAATCCTTTTGTTTAAAAATTAATATCATGTGTACCAAATGATTCCAGAACATTAAATATGATATAATAAATATATTATAATCTGTTTCAACTGTAAAAAAAAATTCATGACCAACCTCGAAGGTAGAACTGAAAGATGAAATCACGTCGTCCACGAAGGTGGTGGATGGGAACCTCACAGACAATGCTTTCATTATTAATGTAAAAGAGAGAGGAGAAGTGAATTGATGAATAATTATTCAATAAACAAGATAACATTACAGGATGTGTGATATTGGAGTTTTCATTCTACTTGGACAAGAGGAAGTTGAATAGATAAAAAGAAAAGAAAGGAACCTAAAAAGAACAAAAAGAAAAGGAAGAGGGTTTTACCTATTGATTCCTTCTTCTTGAGAACCTCGGGGATTGGTATTGGTCTTTTATAAGAATAAAAGATCATGGACATAGGGGATGGGATGGGGAGGATATTTTAGTTAAATTTTTTCAAGTTTCTAGGCTTCAGAGGTGTGAGAAGAAGAGGTAGTGTGGGTGGTATTTATAGTGGATGAAATGGGTGATTTCTCATTATTTAATTCATTACTCTATTATTTTCCTCAAGAAAAGAAATATTATTGATTATTGAGAATAAATAATGTAATTATATTATTTTATTTCTAACTATTTGTTCTTATATCATCCATGAATCAATAAATAGTGTATTTAACTTATAATGTATATACACCGTAAATTACCATATATTACTATTGACAAAAAATTCAAGTATTTCAAAAAAATCCCAATAATTATCCCTAACCATTTATCGAGGTATAGAATTAAAAAATGAACTCTATTTTATGAAACTAATTTTTCATGATATGAGAAATTTAATTTTTAATTAAAATCATGATTTACTCGAGAAATACAAATTTTAAAATTATAACTGATTTTTTTTATCTTAAAAAAATTAACTAAGGTCTCTTAAAATTAATATATAATTATAAGAAATTAAATTACTTATTTATGAATTCATTTTATGAAAATAAATTTTCTTTTAAATTATTAAATTAGTTATAAAATTGTAATTAAATATTTATGAATTACAAAAATACCAACTCTTGATTAATAAATTTTAAAATATTTATTTACTTATACTATGATATAATTATATCATATTTTCACTTATAAGATGAATAAATTTTTTTTATACATTCAATGGTGAGATTACTGTTCAATTATCTGGTTTATTATTCATAAGGGTCATGTAACTATTCCAAAGGTGAAGTTATTATTCCTTTTTTATATGTTTTTTTAACTTCTAGAAAAGAATTTTATTTTATTAATTAATTATTTATAAAGTGTGTATTATGTTTTATATGTGATTTTATGTGATTATACCATATGACATAATTAAAAGAAGGAAATTTATATTGATATAATTCAGGGTCATTACACTAGCTTCGTAATCTCAAGCAATGACCACCATACATTGTCCAAGCACCACGTATCCCTAAAGACCTCAATAGTTTTGGTCGATGTGTTCATCATCTGCAAAAGGCATGATACATGTGGGTAAATCCCTTGTAGGGGTGAGTATAAACATACCCAGTTGGACACCCCAAAAGTTGAAGGGGGAGAAGTGAGAGATACAATGGAAGAGAATTATTGTAGATATCACATGTTATAGTAAAATAGTACAAATCAACCCAAAAAGATAGTGAATGTTACCTTTTCCAAACACAAGGGCCTCAACATGGTGAGTAGATGAAATAATCATCGAGTCTTCACCGCCTATAACATTAGATAAGACTCATCCAAACCTGAGAATCTAAACACAGAAAGCGTGTACCATACCCCTCATTTATTAATATCTCCTATAATTGTAGCATCCAAATCCATGGTATGGATACAAAAGAAAGGTATATACATATATACTCAATCAAATAATTTCAAACAAGAGAGTAATGAGATCTCCATCTCACTTCTCAGTCCAAGATGAAGATTTGAAAATAGTTTCAAAATTCTATCAATGATGCCCCACATCCCACACATCTACCCAGAAGTAACTGTAAAAGTCTAAGCATTCCTCATCATTGTGCCCCACAGTCGAGTGGGAACAAAATTGAAGTTGATGAACCACACCTTGGTACAATTTTGGGGTTCCACTTTAAAGGATTCAAGGACCCACTACCAGCTCAATTAGTGGGTACCACTTGGTAGGTGTCGAGGAACCACTTCCCACCTCTACTAGAGGTTATAACTCGGAAGGCATAGAGGACCCACTACCCAGCTCTACTGGAGGGTACCACTAAGAAGGTCCCTCCTAATCCTTCTTGATCACTGCCTTCATCAAGAATTTCCTAAGAAGTTTCCATTCCAAGAACATTTCACATCCTATCTAGAAATCCAAAAATGAAGGAATCATTGTGTTCTACATGAAAAAACACTTATTATAGGCTATTCCAAGGACAAAATATGAGTTTAAACAAAGAAGATAAAAATGATTAAACATTCATAGAAATGTAACAAGGGGTATATGACATGTGAGGGGACACACATGGAGTGTGTTACTACTCCATCGCCAAGTCATGTCTTTGGATAACACACAACTCCATCCCATGTGGTATTACATGCTAAATATGTGGGCTGCATGATGTGTCTAGGAAAAATGGGGCTAAGATCGTGTCCACTGGCCATGTCCGTCTACCAAACCCTGTTTCCATGTACATCAGTACATGGAATGTGGATTTACATGGGATTTTGTTTGTGTACTCAAGTCGTGTTCAGGTTATTTTACATAGAGTCTATTCTATGTGATATTTCACGTAGTTTTTCTAATTGGGATAGGGTAGATGATGTGTAATTGAGGACTACCTATTATGCATCCTTAAATTTTATGAAACACTAGCACCACTGTTGAGGGGGATACACATCATGTGTTCATCCTCGAACACAACATGTAGTCAGGATTTCAAACGAAATCCTAGATCTAGCTTTCATGCTTGAATCTTCTCATGCTATCATATATCTTGACTCAAAACCATCTGAGAGGAGAAGATCTAGCCAGGAATAAAATATATTGGACTTTGTTCACCCGAAAATAGTTATCCCTCACCATTGGGGGTTCCAACATTCATTCTATAACCTACCAATGGATATATGTTTTATTTCAAAACATTTAATCACCAAAATGGTTACCCTCACCTCACCAAAATCACATATCTATGATTTTCTCGTCGATCTATCCTTGATTTTTTGATCTGCGATGAATCTGATAGTCTGATCGAGCATGAAACCTCCCTGCAATTGTCAAACTTGGACCACTGGGTCAAATTGATGGGGAAAACAAACCATTAAGGGAGAAAATCACAAACCAATGGATTAAGTAATGATTCCAATCATTCTTGGACAATAAATCAATAATGGGGAGACTAAGGTTGGATTAACAATTCAAATTAATTTAGATTTCAACACTCGGGTGCATGAAAGGTATTCAATTGGAATATATCCATGAAAAAGGATGGATCTACTCATCCATTAAACCAAAAGGGAATAATAATAGAAATTTTAGAGTCTTTCCTCAATTATAGATCAATAATTTATGAATAATTCATAAGACTAAAATTTTAGAAGAGTTGTTAAATTTTCTATGTCCTCATCTTCTTGGATCTTAAATATCTTCGTTGCTCAAAGTGATTTTCCAACAGAGGAGGGAGAGAGCTCTTGGAAAATTACTGGTATTATGAGGCTAACCATAGATAGTTTTACCTAGAGATATATTTATAAAATTTTATTTTAGGTTAAACAAAATAATTAATTAAATTAATTAATTAATTTAATCTATTGAACTTACCTCCAATGAGAGACAGATCCGAATACCCCACATCGACTCATTTTATGTCACACTCAGGATAAAAAAAACCTGTTCCGAACTCAATCGTTGTCTCAAATTTCTAATCCAAGCTATCATTTAAGAGTTATCATATTTTCTTTAAGAAACTTCTTGTGCACAATCTATAATTTTTTTAATATTTTTATGAAATTAATTTTGGTAACACTAGGCCTCATAATAACATGTTATCTCAATTCCCATCTCTAAAAATATATATATATTTATATATATTTAAAATCCTTACAAGGAAAAATCCGGGTCTCTACATTATTCCATCCTTCAATATTTTTGTCCCTGAAAAGATAAAGTAACGAAAAAACATGGGATACCTGGCCCACAACTGGATCTCCTACTCCCAAGAACTCTCTAAAACTTTTCCATACATCCATAATAGGAGAAAAGGGGGCATGATCCATCCTTATGGTGTCCTCTCCTATCAGTCCCCAATCACTAAAGGGTGATTTATAAAGGTGGATCCATCCTCGATGTCTAGCTCGCCTCAGTCAATGACGTGCATGCGGTCATGCACATATCTCCTCAACTACAACATGTGGAGGAAATCATGCACCTGATCTAGATGTGGGGGTACGGTGAGGTGGTATGAAACCTCACCAAACCTCTGTATGATCTCAAATGGCCCGATGAACCTCAAGTATATATTTCCTCCCTGGACAAACCGCCACAATCCTCGTCGTGTGGAAAATATCTGGAAAACATGGTCTCCCTCCTTGATCTCCAGGGGCCTATGACAATGATCTGTATAAGACTTCTATCTACTATGGGCTATCCTCCTCTTATCACAGATGATACAGACATTTTTTATTGTTGCCTACACTATCTATGGGCCCTCAAGAGATGACACACAAATCTCTATCGAGTATAAGGTTGACATGTAGGGTCTTTCATATAGGGCCTCAAAAGTTGTCATTATAATGGTAGAGTGGTAGTTATTGTTGTAATAAAAAATCAACTATGGGAATTTGATCTTCTTAGATCGTTCCAAATTCCAACACGCAAGCCCTCAATATATCATCCAGCACCAACATAGTGCACTCGGTATGTCCATCAGTCTAGAGGATAAAGGTTGTACTCATCCATAATTGGGTCAAGAATTCCACTTGTAGGCCTATAAACAATCATTAATTAAATCATGGATTACGATTGGATACAATCGTTGAGGTAACCCCATGAAGGCGAATGATTTCTCCTATTAACAGCTACCCCAAACCCTCTATAGAACACCACTCCCTGATTGAAAGGAAGTGTTCCATCTTTATGAGTCAGTTAACTATCACCTAGATTACATCATGGGTCTTCACTATGCATGTAACCCTTGTGTAAAAATTCCATGGATATGCCACCCCACTTCCACTACAGGATCTGAAATGGCTACAGAAAACATATATAACATAGTTCTCTTCCTTCACATGTTGACAAGTGAGGAAGCTAGAGGCAGTCTTAGCTACACTTCATCCCATTCTGGACCACCAAAACTATCGCTGAAGGTGTCTATACATCTTCCCCACACTGGGTTGTACAATTTGGGGAGAAATGTAGAACTCATGCGTCACGTCCTCCCGTAACATGATTTGAATAGTTGTACGCTTCTAGAAAAAAATGACTTGATTCCTCTTTAGAATATCTATTCGGTGACTCACCTATGGATATATGATCTTGTAAGACCATAAATCTACTATCTCCTAGCTAGGAATCTCACACAAAAGTGAGATAAATATTGTACCCTCCTACTCCATCAGGGTGAGTTGTAAGGAGGCCAAATACTATGAATCTTCCTTTGCTATGTTACCCTGAGAAATTATTCTAAGGGAGTCTTCTAAAAAATTTCCCTTCCGTAGAATATAGACTATCTTCAAGTCATAGTTCTATAAGAACTCTTTCCAGCATCATTGTCTCAAGTTCAAGTCTCTCTATGTGGATATGCACCTGAGACTATGGTAGTCTGAGTACACCAAAAATACCCCCATAAGGTAGTGTCTTCATATCCTGAGGGAAAATAATACCACTTTTATCTTTAGTTCGTGTGTTGCATAGTTCTACTCATGGGGTCTCAAATACCTCGACCACTTTGCGATAACTATCTACCACTGCATCAATACACAGTCTAGGTAAACTCTTGAGGAAACACAATACACTACAAAATCCATGCCTTCCTCTAGTATTCTCAACACTAGAGCACTTGTTGGTTTGAGACTAAACTCCTCAAAGGACCTATATAACTACTCCAACCAGATATAAGGGTTCCTTTTCGGAATCAGGGTGGTCAAATGGGATGTGACTCTGGATAATTATACCACAAACCTCTTGTAGTACCCCAACCAAGACAAAAAAGATATGTAACTGTGACACATTCATTAGTGTCTCTCAAGGGAGCAATGCATCGATTGTTACTAGATCCATGACTAAACCATTCTTAGAAATGACATTACCTAGAATGTGAAACTCATGAATCAAGATATGGCAATTCATATGCTTTCTATAAATATGGTACTCTCGAAGTAATTCTTGGACCATCCTCAAGTGATCTTTGTGGTCTTCCTCTAACACAGAGTAGACAATTATTTCGTCAATGGATATAATAAAAAACTATCTAAGTATGGCTACAAGACCTATTTTTTCAAATCTATAAACATAGTAGGGGAATTTGTCACACTAAAAGGAATCACTAGGAATGCATAGTCCCCATAACAGTGTTGAAAAGATAACATTGGAATATCACCATTACGAACCCTTAGATGGTGGTAGTCATACCCAAGATTGATCTTCGAGAACAATCTCACGCACTCCCAACTGGTCAAAAAGTTTTTCAATCCTAGGAAAGGGGTAATTTCTCTTTATCATCGCCTAGTTTAAGTGATGATAATCCATACAAATCCACAAACTCATATCCACCTTTTTTCCAAACAACACTGAAATTGCCCAAGGGACACCGTGGGTCTGATGGAACCCTTCTCTCAAAAGTCCTCCAACTAAACACGCTACTCTCAGAGCTCAGCAAGGGCCATCTGATATTCCATAGAAGATATCAGAGTAGTGTTGGGATGCATGTCAATACAAAATATATCTCCCACCCTGTAGGTAGTTGCGGAATATCCTCAGGTAAGATGTCCATTTAATCCTTCAGAACTGAAGAAACCAAAATTCCGAAAGAGCCTCCTACAACAAGGAATATACTCACTAACTGATGGATGATGGTTTGTAGCCTCCTTCTTGTAGAACTTACATTCCCTTATATAAGATCTCTCTTTCTAGAAAAGGATAATATCATCCCATCCGCACATAGGCATCTGACTTGTGTGTGGTGACAGTTGATCTGGGCTCGGACTATGGATAACCAATCCTTTCCCTAGAGAACATCATAATGTTCCCTCACGAGGAAAAAATGGACCCGCATGAACTTGTATCCAACAAGATATATCTCACACTAATGTTATATGAATGATACAAAATAAGTGTTCCATTTAGGAACCTCAAGATGAAGTTGTTGGGATAACATCTCATTGGGGAGCCTATATCTCACATAATGAGTATATATATAATGGAATGAATGGAAACCATGTCTAATAACACTGAAACAAGATTAGATAACACACATATCATACCAATTATCATCTCATGCATTGAGGGGTCATAAAAATAAAAAGCCTAAAGCTACCCATAGCCCCAACCACTAGCTCCCTGAGCCTGACTTGGGACACCTTGTGGTGGTGGTGGAAGGATCTCATAGTGTCATCCTTCGTACACAATTCCTCCTAATCATCTTCTAGCTCCACCTCCCTAGGGACCACCCTATTTTCACATTAGATATCCCAGATCATGACACTGCATCTGCTATGGTGGTTCATCCACTATCTTCTTGGGCTTATCTACACATCTATTTGGGTAGTCTCGTGCTATGTTCCCTCACCTGTCAGATGTAAAGAACCAATCATCTCCAAGCTTCCCCAATGCTCTGTGCTACCTCTGATCCACTTTCTGAGTATGATCATGGAATAATATCTTATTTTGAGATCCTATCACTTTTAATCTACTAGATTCTTCCCATGACTTAGCTCTATAGTGACCAATACTAGATCTAGCTATCTAGAGTCCCTCTGATGTAAATTTATCTTTCACAACTGCCTGTTATAATACCCCAACATTGGTGGGGATGCACAAGGTCAATATGCTAGGAAACATATCTCTATGGATTCCCTACTAAAACTTTATTTCTTGGAAGTAGGCATCAGGTATCATATGAAGAGTGTAATGTGAAAGGTCTGTAAAGCTTGTTGCATACTCATACACCATCATTCCTCCCTGATGTAGCTCTAGAAGCTCCAAGATCTAGGCATAGCATAAGAAGGAGGTGTAGTACTCATTATAAAATAGCTTCTGGATGTCAGGCCAAGAGTGTGTGGACTCATCGTGCATCTGTATAACAAGGTTCCACCAGTGCCCAGATGACCAATGGAAAAGGCTAGCTAGCAGTTCAATCACCTGATCTATCAGGTCTGAACAAGCATGAAAATATGAACCCCCGACTCTATCCAATCCTCTACTACCTGAGGATCTATCTCAGCACAGAACCTCAGTGGACCCTGACATAGTTACTCATAGAGAGCGCTAAGCCTTCACATGTTCTCATCCTTATCTTTTAGAATGATCTGCAACATGAGAGGGAGAGGTTTTTCTACCTACCCTCCTTGAGGAATGGGATCCTGAGATGTACCATAAACTGAGGCCTCATCGCTCATCGGTTAGACTTCATGAACCAAAGATGGTATGTTGGATGACTGTCATCATAGAGGCATCCTAAAATTTTTCCATGAGTACCATAGTCAGATGAGCACAAATATATATATATACATATCGAAAATAATGGGGAGATGAATCAATAAGGATAGTAAAAGAACTAATCCAATATGATGCATGAACCATAAATCATCGTGACCAATGTCTTGGAATACCGAGTCGATAAGAAGGCAGTCTGGGTCCTGGTGAATGGATACATCATCCACCACACCATCACTGGATTCCTTGGACTAAGAGCCGTACTCGAGACACTTTGAAACTATTTCCTTAAACCCAACCAAATCATATTAAGGAGACACATCCGAAAAAATTCCCAAGGAATGGAATTTCTCTAATACCGATCTGTCACGACCCGACCCAAGTCGAGGCTTGAGCCACAACTAACCCAAGTCCGACTCTACATGATAGGGGTGGCGACAAGTGCTGAAGACATAACTAACTTAGAGATTCCATTTATTAAGTACCTTTAAATACATACACAACCATCTCTTTGAAAAAGTTCATAGGGAAACAATAAAAGTTGAAACACTTAAATAAATAAAATAAATCATGCATAAACCTCTAGATAGTACAAAATTATGGAATTGTAAACAAAAAAGTAAGGGAATAAATAAACACCCAATTAGAAATGTGCTCCAATCGGATAGAAAATTGGAAAGCTAAATATATGTGAGGGCCCATCTTATGAACACCAATCTATGAACACCATATTTGGTCAAAGCACCCAGTATCCATAATCTATTTTGTAGTCATGGTCGACCAGTCTATCATCTACAAAATATGAGATATGTGCAAGAAAATCCCATTGTGGGGTGAGTATAAACATAACAAATAGGATTCCCTAAATGTTGACGGGGGGGCAGTGAGATAAACAATAAAAGATAATGATATTATATAGAATAAGGTATAGTGAAAGAGTATAACTCAACCCAAAAAAAGAGTGAAGGTAACCTCGTCCAAACACATGGGGCTCGAAACAGTGAGTTTATGAACTACTCGTTGATTCTTCTCGATCTATAGTAGGATTATAGAAGCATCCAACCATGAGAATCTTAACACGTAATGAACATAGAAAACCCCACACGTATTCACCTCTCATAGAATGAGATTATCCAAATCAAATGTGTGGATACAAAATAAATTTATATACATTTATGCTCAGTCAAATAATCCCAAATGAGAGAGTAATCAGATCTTCATCTCACAGCTCAACCCTAGAAGAAGAGTAGCCATTAGTTCCAAAAGTCCCCTAATGATGTTGAGAATCCAACTTATCTTCTCAAAATTAACTATACATGTCTGAAGATGCCTCACCACTGTGTCACACAGCCAATTAGTAACAAACTCGAAGTCGAGTACTCGTGCTTGGGTATAACAGGGGGTTCTACTATGAAGGTAATGAGGACCCACTACCAAGACCAACTAGAGGGTACCACTCTATAGGCATCGAGGACCCACTGCCCTGCTTTATTAGAGGGTACCCCTCATTAAACATTGAGGAACCATTTCACAACTATACTAGAGGGTACCACTCAGAAGGTCATTGGTGATCCTGCTTGATTGTTTCCGTCATCGAGAGTCACCTAAGAATGTTATATTTTCAGAACATTTCATATCAAATCATGAAATCTACAACCTAGGGAACTATAATGTTCTATGCGGAAAAACCACTCATGATAGAGTACTCACATGCCAAAATATGTGATCAAATGAAGGAGATAAATATAATGTAAGTATCATAAAAAAGAAACTAGGGGTACAATGTGTTTCAGGAGACCCACACGGCGTGTTTTCCCAATTTATCACATGGTCTTGTCTTTTGCCTACAAATAGATCCATCCCATGTAGTAGTACACACCGTGTAGGTGGACTACATGGTGTGTCCAAGATAATTGAGGTTGAGACCATGTCTGATGGTCTTGTTCGTGTACTGAACCTATGTCCATGTAGTTCGGTACATGGTGTGTGTCTTCGCATAATATTTATCCCGTATACTCGATCCATGTCCTTGTAATTTTACATGGAGTCCCACCTATGTGATCCTTCACATGAGTTTTACAAACGAGATATGGTACAGGAAGTGTGAGTGGGGACTACATGTTGTGTCATCCTTAACTTTTTTGAAACCTTTGCACCTCCATTGAGGGGGATACATTTCGTGTGTTCATCCCTGAACCTAGAATGTTATCAGTATTTTAATAAAAATTCCAGATCCAAATTCCATTATTGAATATGATCTCACCACTATATATCTCACCTCGGATCCATTCTGGAGGATAAAATATAGTTTTGAATAATTGATCTTGGTAGTTGTGCATCGGAACATAGCCACCACTCACCATCATGGATTCCTCTATTTATTCTGAATGTCTCCAATGGTTATGTGTTTGATTTATTGATATATAATCAAAAAAAATTTCATCATCTCCTCGCAACGATTTTCGATCTAGGCTTTTCTTGTCGATCCATTCTTGTTTCATTGATATGTTGTGAATTTTTAGGTATGACCTCAAAACCTCCAAACAATTATTGATCTGGTACCGTGAGGTCCAATCAGTTGGGAATGTAATGAAACAAGGTATAAAATTTAAAAACCAAAGGATTAAGGATTTATGTCAATCATTCTTTTTCAATTGATCAATAATGTGGAGACTGGTTACATAAACAATTCAAATTAATTAATATTTTCATACCTAAGTGCATTCAAGGTCCGAAATTGGTGAATTTCCAAGAAAGGGGATGGATCTACTCAACCATTTAATCAAAAGGGAATAAAAATACTATTTTACAAGTTCTGCCTTGATTATGGATCAATCATTGATGGAGAATGCATCTAACAATGATTTTAGAGGGGTCCTTGCATTTATTGCGTCCTGATTTGCTAGAATCTGAAGTTTCCTCATTGTTTGATGTGATTTTGCAATGGAGTAGGGAGAGTGTTCTTGGAAAATTGATAGTATTTTTACACCCCAAGATTTCATAGTAAGTTATTTTCTTTAAAGTAATTCAATAGTTTGCGCTAAACGCAACACTGAGTTTGAGCACACCATGACTTACCAAACTAGTTATTCAAAAGTGATTATGAATATTATTAACTAAATTTTGAATTTTATATACTCTATATAATTTTAGAATCCATATTATGTGTTACTTATACATAATATAAGAACAAATTTATTTTTTCAGAAAAAATAAGTATATTACCAAAAATGAAATTTTGCCACCTTCTAATGGAAAACCCTTTTTAAAACCAATATTTGACACTTTTATATATTCAATTTAATGAAATTAAATAATTATTTAGAATTGGTACATAAAAATTTATTTTGAATAATTTTTTGTACTTTTTTGATAACATTCATATTTTGATGAATACTAAAAAATACTAAATTTTAATTGAAAACAACTTTTTTAATCGAAATGATTTATAGGGTTACATTATGAATTTTAATGGTTTTGAAGTATAATTAGATTATATTTTTATCATTTAATACAGTGTAGTTCATTATAAGTATTTTCACATCTAAATTTGATATAAACACATGTCAATTGTTTTGATAGTTTTTACTTTTTAAAAACCCGCATTTCGGTTTCGACAACGAGAATTTATTTTAAATTAATAAATGAAACTTCTATGTTTTTAATATGGTAAAATAGAATTAATTTTTTAATTCAGATTATCAAAACTATCTTAGGTTGAATTTTTGGTATTTTTCTAAAAACATTCAATTTTTGATGAATAGTGAAAAACACTATGTTATAGTTTAAAACCGACTTTTTATTTAAATAATTATTTATTTTATTATATTTTATTTTAAGTCAAAATAGATATATAATACCTATATAAGTTCAATTTAATTCATTGGAGCCATTTTATAATAAAATTAGACGTATAAATTGTTTTTCAACTTTTTACCTTCTTTTTCCCACCTTCTATGAGCATTTGAAAATTTGCATAAAACTTACTTTTACAACTTATGTGAGTTGAATTTAAAAAATATGAGAAACATGGTTGACATAATTAATTAAAATGTGGTTCAATAAGATGAAAATAATTTTTTTGAATAGTAACTTTTGACTTTTATTTACCACGGTTAAATGTAAATAGGGTAATTATGGGTAAAAATGATTTTATAATTACCCTAACACATGGGATAATTCTATGGGATAAGTTTAATTAGAAAAAAAAACCTTATTATTAAAATATTATCCTCTTTGTTCCACTTGTATTAGATTAGGACATTTATTATTATTTTAGTTAAAGAAGAGTAAAAAGAGTAAAATTCAACGTTTAAATACTAAACCATTTTTAACATAGGGTTATAAAAAAGATAAATTAGATTATAAATATTCATTATAAATCTAAAAATAATTCCTATATAATGGTATTTTATTTATTAATTTTATACACTAAATAATTAAATTTATTTATGACACAATGATGATGCAGTAATTACCTTATTAATGATAGATTAAAATAATTGATATTATAAATATCCAAATAAATGTATTTTGAGACTTTTGATGAATTAAACTAATTTTACTGGTTAATATGACATGTTAGGTTTTATTAAATAATTTTTTTTCGAATTAATCATGCTTTTATGATTTTCACAAAAACCAAATACCAAATAATATCAAAATTGACATAAATGAGTTTTTAAAACAAATACTATATTATTGGTTGAT
This sequence comes from Viscum album, assembly GCA_963277665.1. NCBI lineage: Eukaryota > Viridiplantae > Streptophyta > Magnoliopsida > Santalales > Viscaceae > Viscum > Viscum album. The sequence goes on from OY728166.1 coordinate 794,051,099, forward strand.
ATAATATACCTAAAAATCTAATGTTTGGAAAAAGGGATTAAATAATATTATATATGTAATTAATGAACCACTTGAGGTTTTCTTAGAAGTTTTGAGTAAGTTTATTAACCATATAGTGTAAGAATACAAGAAGACACAGTAAAAGTTAAACTATTTAACTAAGAGTTAAATATAAAAGATAAGGTTAAAATGCTAACCTAGACTTGTCTGAAACCTATTAGTTGAGAGTTTTTACGACCCATACCAACCTTATATACTAAATAAATCATTTTGGATCCATTAGAAACCGAAAATGATTTTATTATAAAATAATATTTCTAGTTTTTTCCAAAAGTGACCCTCAACACTCTTATAAAAGGGAACTTACCCTTCTCTAAAAATAACACCAACAAAGCCATTTTTCTCTACCAAACCCTGCCCAAATATCCTCCCAACATCCCTCAAATCAACCTAGAGTCGTTACTTTGATCAGAAATCCAACCTAAGGAGCCCTTTTGATCTACTCAAAAGAAAACGTCCGAAGAAGAGGTAATAATTTCACCACCCTCTTTCAAGTTCTTTTATTCTTCCACTTCCTCTTTCTTGGTTGTTTCAATATCAAAATAATAACTCCAATACCTTCTGAATAATTTGATGTTATTATAAATATGGTTCAACCTATTATTTATTCTATCCAACCTATAAATGACAAAGTCACCATACGTGCGTACGTACGGCTTATCGTCTCCATGTCATGGTGTAGTTTATTATTCAAACACATCATTATTTGGATGGGTATAATAATGAGTATAACTAATTTAAATAATAAATATAAAATTTTAATTATTCTATATATGTGATATACCATTCAATTAAATTTGATTCCACCGTCAATATAATGATATTGTCGCTCGTGCGTACGTACGGATTACCGTCTCCACGACATGATGAGATTCATTCCCATGTTCACCATTCAACGATGATTATAAAAACATATATTATTAATAAGTATGTAACATATTACATAATAATTCTACTGGATATATATATATATATATATAAATTCCTATACTTACATATATCTTATTCACTTACTTCCATTCAATACGATATGAAAACAGAAACAACGTTTATACGTACGTACGACCTACCTTCTCCATAGATGGTGCCTTCCATTTCATATATCTATATATTATAAATATATATGATATATAAATAAAGATTTATATTCTGGAAGTATTTAAATCATGATGTAAATGATATGATCAAGAATAACAAGTTAAAACAAGTACGAGAAAGAAAGCGATTATCACCCAAAATGTTAATTTAACATGGAAATCATTATTAAATGGGTAGTATAAAGTCATAAATGAATCATTTATGTTATAATAAATATAAATATGGTTCTTGTATAATTTAATGACATACTATGGTCATTATAAATGAGTTTAAACGTACCCTCGGCCAAAGGAAAGTGCAAGGTTAGGGGTTTCTTATCTCACTTTTAATTTTGTGACATTTCCATTATTCGCCACTTATTTATTGCATGTGGTGTATTTTGTACTGCCATTTGACATATATTATCATGATTATATTTATATTCATGGTATTCTGTGATTCATTTTGTGGTTATTAACATTTGTTCATACGACTCGATTGATTCCAACAGGGTAAGGGGTTTTCATCTCACTTCTTATTTCTATGAGATTCATGCTATATTGCCACTATTTCCTTTGTTTGGTGTATGTACATTCCATTATTGTATTCCTTATGTAATATACATTAATTTATGGGTATTTACATCTTTATTTCATGATCCTTCATTCATGGGGTGTATGTTTCATAAGTCACCAAATTGGTAATGGAATTTCTATTTTCGATTTTCACTCATTAGGTTTTAGGAAAACATTATTGATTATTATACTCCAAGATTATGTTTGACATCTCTATTTATTTATTTATGTATTAATTTCCTCTCTCCTTTCCGTGATTATTCTTTTGATACACTTAATCACTCCATTTATAAACTCTCAAGTCATCGATATGAACTTGATAAGAGTAATCTTAACTCACTACTGGAAAATGACCCTATACCCACAGTTCAAAACCGTGGGTATAGGCTATACCCACGGTTTGGAGAATTGTGGTCGTTGGTGGTGTTGGTATAGGTACATGACCTATACCCATGGTTTTTCGAACCGTGGGTATATTTTTTTCCACTGTGTCAATGCTTAATCCAACCTGTCAATGTGATATACCCATGGTTTTAAAACTGTGGGAAAAAATAGTGAAAAATGCAAAAGCTAGGAATTGCCCGCCACTGCCTGCAATCTGCAACTACATTTCAACCCTTCTCACCACTTTAGTTATGTCGTATATATTATTATATATCTACAATTTTAAATATATATTAATCTGGTACTGTATTTCGAAAAAAAGCCTCAGCGAGTTTTGAACCCTCGTCGGCAATATATGTATCCAGCGCTTAACCAACCGACCCATGCCAACTACATTAATTTGAATATGCAATTATTTTAATATATTAATGCCTTTTTCTATATTCAAAAAATGAAACCAGTGGGAATCGATACCATGACCGAGGGAACAAACATGCAACAGCTCACCAACTAAGCCATCGAATGAACATGCTGAAATAATTCCATGAACCTAAATATATTAATTCAAACTACGGTTTTTCCACCAAATAGTTTTTGTTTCCCGCACATTTTTTTCCCGCCAAGGCTATCCCCACGTTTTTAAAAAACTGTGGGTATATGCCTTCGAAAAAAAATTTATCCCCACGGTTTTGTCAAAACCCTGGGGATATGTATTGAAATAAACACCTATACCCACGGTTTTACAAAACTGTGGGTATAGGCCTTCGAAAAAACTCTATCCGCATGGTTTTGAAAAAAATGTGGGGATAGTCCTTGAAATAAACACCTATACCCACGGTTTTCCAAACCCGTGGGTATAGGTCCCCACTCTATACATATACCCATGGTTTTCTGAAACCGTGGGTATAGGTCACCCTTATACACACGGGTTTTCCCAAAAACGTGGGTATATGGCTATTTTATAGTAGTGACTCAATTTTCATTCATTGGGTTAAACATCCTAGTCATTGGCGTTGTTGTTACAATAATATACGTGAATGTCCTCTGATTCTTTTACACTGAATATACAATCATACTTAGTGTATGTATATGTTTTCACACATAATTATGTCATTGATTTATCTTTAACCTAAGGATACAGTCTTTATAAGGGATTTCAACTCAACTTACATTCCATTGAGACATCTTTGTTGATATGTGCCAATTCACTTTTATTTGGTGTATAAACTGTACTTTGACATAATATATCATGAATCCCTTTATTATTATTATATTATTAAGTTTTTATTACCTCAATTATTTGTATTCAAGCGTCTCTCATTTGGTTAGGAACTCTAACTAAAATATCATTTTAAATGTTTTAAAATTTTATTCTTCTAAATCTTTCACATTAATGTCCATGTTTTAAAAATGGTTTTAAGGATATATATATATATATGTACATTGATGTTATAAAATTAAAATTCCTTTTAAAACATTCAAAGGGGTATGGGACCCTTTTATTCAAAAATATATTTTAAACAGCTTCTTGATAAATAGTGATACATTTAAATGTTTTCAAGAAAAAAGGGGATATTTCTCTCAAATAGTTTTTATGATTATTTTCATATATGTAAATATACTTCATTATTCTTGATTGAGGTTAATTTATTATAGTACAATCTTCTATATTTTATTGAATGAGTTATGTTTTACTGTGGATGTGCTATTTTTATATCATCCATGGTTTATTGTTAAAGTATTGACATTTTGTATGCTAGTTTTAATATTATTTTTTAGATTATGTTTCACCATTTCATATAAAGAATGAATTGGACTTAGTAAGTGATGGGTGGAGACCGTTATAGCTCTTTGATGCATCGGTAGATCTCATGAGACAAACTAGTATCTTCGCACAAGGCCTTGAAAAAATCGTATTGGTAGTCTTGGAACAAGGCTTTGACTATGTGGTTTAGAAGTCTGGAATTTTGCATTCCATCATTATGAAATTGGATATTTATATTACATGTTATTATTCGACTAGTAGAATATCCATTTGAATAAGTAAATGGGATTATTTGATTTATCTTTGCCTTATTATGCTGATGTTTATGTTTAAAAGGCTTGTGTTCTAGTCTTGTACATTTCCTTAAATGTTTTTTCATATTTATAATAGTTTCCGCTATATTTTTATCCTTACTGAGCATCTAAACTAACCCCTTTCTTATGTTTTATTTTTCCCATGATGAAAATAAGTCTATTATGGTTAACCTACAGCAATAGGCTAAGGGATATAAGAGTTTTCAAAGTGGAATCAAGGTTTTTTTTATTTCATTATGTAATGTAAAACTTATGTATGTATCTATTACTTCCAAGGATACTAAACTAATTGGTCTTTCGAGACATGATTCCTTGTATCATGCCAATGTTATGTAATAATGCACTGATTATGGATAATTGGGGTAGGGGTGTTATAGTTGGTATGATAGGAAGTTTTGTACAAACCATGGAAGCTAGATTTAGAAAAAAAACTCTGATTAAGAAACACTGACCTAAGATAGACATTGAGGATTAGTATAGAAGAACATCCAAAAATTTTTGTAATGTAAATATTATGTGGGTTTTCCAAGAAATACATCCCTGTCTAGATACGAGCAGGTAGAGGCAGCTCTGGCACAGATGTACCTAGGAGTGAAAACTCTGACAATGAGTTTTGGGCTAGACCTGGGGTATCTTGGTACACGACAACGAGCCTTGTTTCACTCTTGGTTATGACACTCCCAGGGGATATGCTTAGGATAATTCATATTTTCTTTACAAACTTATTTGATGGATTTTAATATAAGATGATAATAAATAAACTTGTTTAATACTAAGGTGTTTTAGATTGAAAATAAGGTGTTATGATATTCTCAAAATTGTTTTATGACTCACATTATGCTTTCTTGTGTTAGTCAATGGTTGGATTCCAAGAAGTCATAGTAACATTGAACATGATGTACAAGGTGGGTACGGTGGTGGAAATGAGAAACGAAATAGATTTTTGATAGGTGTAAAAGATATCATGTTCATGTTGAATCAGTTTTCAAAAATTATGATCAACAACATATATATTAACCAACTTCCAGACTCAAAAAAGAAGAGAATGGTGGTGAATGATAAGAGCTCTAGCAGTGGAGACCATAGAGAAAAGAAAGCTCAATTTCCATCATGCAATAAATGTGTAAGGAGACACCTAGGAAAGTGTCTCAATAGAACAAATAAATGCTTTATGTGTGGGAAAGAAGGAAATAAATTAATGAATTTCCAAGGAAAAATGATGAGTATTATGGAAGAAAATAAAAATGATCCCAAGAATCCATTTACAGTATTTTTCTACAAATGTAGGGGACCTGGGCATTACCTGGGTGTATTGCCTATTCTTTTGGATAACCGCTTGGTCAAGGAAGAACCTATGTGGAAATAAATGGATGGTCAAATTTTTAAAAGTATTAGTGATCTTTGTTGATGGGATTACTTTGGATGACTTTTATCTTGTATCTGCATCCCTGCAGTTTGTTATGTGAAAATGCTATTTGAGGAAGAATTATCTTTTCTATTATAGTTATAAATAACCATTTGGGTTTATTTGATCCTTGAATTTGAGGAAATTACATGTTATTAAATTTTTGGATGAAAATGTGAGGCATGAGATAAATTTTTTGGTAAAATTATGTTACGGTTATTTTGAATAATGTTTATCATTTTGGGAATGTTATAAAATATTGTTTTTGAAAAAGGACAACACACAGACCGTGTGACAACCCATCGCGTCAGACAAAGCTGTGGGAATCGAACCCAAAACCAGAGTCTGATTGGGATTTATCACCTACCACTAGACTAGATGAAGCCCCTGGTTAGTGTGACTAATTATTTTTAGTTAAATGTTTTTATTGATCAATAATAAGTTGATTTGGGATCTTATGTCTTATCAAATGGATATCCTTAGTATAGGAAAATGATCTTGTGATTAAGTGATAAATGTTATTTTGGAAGACGTTTGCTCTGTTAGGAACCCGATTTTCCTACAAAAAATAGAATACTATGATATTTCATTTGAGGAGTAATGGTGGATTTTTAACTATTTTTTTATTGTGGATTTATAGAGATTTGGGTTATTTCTGGAAATGATTAACCTATCATAGAGAATATGTGATTAGGTTAATTACTTTATGTATGTGACATTAAGAGCAGTCGATGTTATTTGGAGATACAATTTAACGTGGAAGACAACATAATTAAATTATTTTATGTTTTGGGTCTTAATATTAGTTTGGATTATATTGAAAGATTTTAAGGACAATTGTTTATTGAATGATATTTATTGAAATTTGGGTATTGTTGGTTTAATTTTAGAAATTAAAATTAGAATTTCTTTCTCTAAAGGATTATCCTTTTGGGGGATCATCTGGTCTTGTACTAACCATTTTCGTTTTGGTTAATCTCTAAAGACAAAGTAAATATATAGTTTATCCTTTGTGGATCATGTGATTCTCTAGAAGTTGATTCTAGCACTTGAGGTGTGACCAAGTAATCATGAATACTAATCATTTGAAAAAAATGGTGAGTTAGTGGTAGAAATTAATTAAAATATTAAACTATAATTAAAAAGTAAGTATATCTCTTTATGTTCTTAGTCAATCTCATAAATAAATTCCTCAAATTTTTTAAATGGAATGTAAAACAAAAAAATGTTGTCCGTTTACTTTTCCTACTGGGAAACTAATAACCATTTATCCCATCATAATTTTTTTCCTTCTTGTTGTTAACTTTCTCCTGGTCATGTTTTCTATCACTCTCCATCATAACATGACACTTAGTTTATCTTCCTTATCCATGTTTTCCTACATGGAATCCTAGTTTCGGTTATCTCGGGTGACCTTTGTACTTCTCTTTCTTTCTTTTAAAGTGATAGTTTTGTTGACTCTTTTTCCAATGTGGGACTTTCGATGAAGTTCTCAAGCCCAATTTTAAAATTGTGAAGACGTAATTTCCAAAATGGGGGAATAATGTTACAACCTAAGATTTCATAGTAAGTTATTTTCTTTAAAATAATTTAATAGCTTGCACTGCATGCAACACCGAGTTTGAGTTCACCATGACTTACCAAACTAGTCGTTCAAAAGTGGTTATGAATAGTATTAACTGAATTTTGAATTTTATATACTAATTATCATTTTAGAATCCATATTAAGTGTTTCTTAAACATAATATAAGAACAAATTCATTTTTTCAGATAAAATAATTATTTTAAAAAAAACATTTTACCACCTTTTAATGGAAACCCATTTTTAAAACAAATATTTGACACTTTTATATATTCAATTTAATGAAATTAAATTATTCTTTAGAATTGGGACATAAAAAGTTATTTTTAATAAATTTTTTGTACTTTTCTGATAACTTCCATATTTTCATGAATACTGAAAAATACTAAATTTTAACTAAAAAAACTTTTTTAATCAAAATAATTTATATGGTTAAATTATGCATTCCAATGTTTTTTAAGTATAATTAGATTATATTTTTATCATTTAATAAAATTTATGTCATTATAAGTAATTTCACTTTGAAATTTGACATAACCACATTTCAATCTTTTGATAGTTTTTACTTTTTAAAAACCCGGTTTTTGGTTTGGACAATGAGAATTTATTTTAAATTAATTGATGAAACATCTATGTTTTGAATTTGGTAAAATATAATTCATTTTTGAATTCTGAATATAAAAATTATCTTAGGGTTAATTTTTGGTATTTTTCTAAAAACATTCAATTTTTTATGAATAGTGTAAAACACTACGTTATAGTTTAAAACTGAATTTTTCTTTAAATAATTATTTATTTTATTTAAATTTATTTTAAGTTAAAATAGATATATAATACATATTTAAGTTCAATGTAATTAATTGGAGTCATTTTATAATATAATAAGATGTATAAAATTTTATTGAACATTTTACCGTCTTTTACCCACCTTCTAGGAGCATTTTCAAATTTGCATAAAACATATTTTTACTGCTTCTGTGAGTTTAATTTAAAAAATTAGAGAGACACGGTGGACATCAGTAATTAAAATGTGGTTCAATAAGATGAAAATAATTTTGTTTTTGTGAATAGTAACTTTTGACTTTTATTTACTAAGGTTAAAAGTAAATAGGGTAATTAAGGGTAAACATGATATTATAATTACCCTAACACATGTCCTAATTCTATTGGATAAGTGTAATTAGATCAAAAACAACCTTAGGAATAAAATAGGATCCTCTTTGGTCCACTTGTATTAGATTTGGACGTTTATTATTATTTTATTTAAAGAATAGTTAAAGGATTTAAATTCAAAGTTTAATAACTAAACCGTTTTTAATATAGGGTTATACAAATGATAAATTCAACTATAAAAATTCATTAAAAAGATAAAAATATTTACTAGATCATTTTATTTTATTTATAAATTTTAGACACTAATTAAATAAATTTATTTATGACACAATGATAATGTAGTAATTACCTTATTAATGACAGATTAAAATAATTGATATTATAAATATCCAAATAAATGTAATTTGAGAGTTTTTATGAATTGAACTAATTTTATAGGTCAATATTACATTTTAGGGTTGACTAAATAATTTTTTTTCTAATTAATCATGTTTTTATGATTTTCACAAAAATGAAATACTAAAAAATGTCAAAATTGAAAAAAATGAGTTTTTAAAACAAATACTCTATTATTGGTTGATATAATAATCCTAATAATCTATGGTTTGGCCAAAAGGAATAAATAATATTATATATGTCATTAATGAACCACTTTAGGTTCTATTGGAAGTTTAGAGTAAGTTTATTAACCATATAGTGTAAGAATACAAGAATACATGGTAAAATTTAAACTATTTAACTAAGAGTTAAACCAAACAGATAAGGTTAAAATGGTATCCTAAACTTTTCTGAAATCTATTGTTTGAGAGTTTTTCGACCCATCCCCACCTTAGCTTCGAAATAAATTATTTTTGAGCAATTATAAACCGAAAATTATTTTATTATAAAATAATATTTCAAGGTTTTTCTAAAGTGACCATCAACCCTTTTAAAAAGGGCACTTCCCCTTATCTCAAAATCACACCTCCAAAGCCATTTGGAATGGAAAAAACCTACCCAAATATCCTCCCAACTTCCTTCACATAAACCTAGTGTCCTTAATTTGATCATAAAGTCATCCTAGAGATCCCTTTTGATCAACTCAAAAGGAAACACCTGAAGAAGAGGTAATAATTTAACCACCCTCTTTCAAGTTATTTTCTTCTTCCACTTCCTCTTTCTTTGTTTTATCCATACCAAAATAAAAACTACAGTAACTCCTAGATAATTTAATATTATTAGAAATATGTTTCAACCATATTCGTTATTCTATCCATCCTCTAAATGAAAAATTCACCATACGTGTGTACGTACTGCTTATCATCTCCTCATCGTGGTGTAGTTTGTTATTCAGACACTTCATTATTTGGATGGGTATAATAATTAGTATAACAGATGTAAATAATAAATATAACTTTTTAATGATTATTTATATATGATATACGATCCAATTACATATGATTCCACCATCAATATAATGATATTGCCGACCGTGTGTACGTACGGATTACCGTCTCCACGACGCGATGAGATTCATTCCCATGTTCACCAATCAACGATATTATAAAAATATATATATTTAATAATTATGTAATATATGAAATAGTAATTATACTGTAGATATATATATATATTCATGTACTTACATATATCTTATTCACTTACTTCCGTTCAATACGATATGAAAACGGAAACAACGTTTATGCGTACGTACGACCAACCGTCTCCATAAACAGTGCCTTCCATTTCATATATATATATCTATTATAAATATTTGTATTATGAATATATATGATATATAAATCAAGATTTATATTCTAGAAGTATTTAAATTGTGATCTAAATGATACGATCAATAATAACAAGTTAAAACACATACGATAAAGAAAGTGACTATTACCCAGAATGTTAATTTAAGATGGAAATCATTAATAAATGGGTAGTATAAAGTGATAAATGAATAATTTATGATTTAATAAATATTATTATGGTTCTTTTTTAATTTAATAACATACTATGGTCATTATAAAGAAGGTTAAATGTACCCTCTACATAAGGAATGTGCAAGGTAAGGGGTTTCTTATCTCACTTTTAATTCCATGAGATTTCCATTGTTCGCCACTTATTTATTGCATGTGATGTATTGTGTACTTCCATTTAATATATATTATCATGATTCTCTTTAAATTCATGTTATTCTATGATTTATTTGGTGGTTATTAACTTTTTTTCATACGACTCGATTGATTTCAACAAGGTAAGAGGTTTTCATCTCACTTATTATTTCCGTGAGATTCATGTTATATTGCAATTGTTTCCTTTTGTGAGGTGTATGTACTACCCATGATTGTATTAATTATGTAATATAATTTAATATATGGGTATTTACATCTTCATTGTATGATCCTTATTTCATAGGGTGTATCTTTCGTAAGTCACCAAATCGGTAAGGGAATTTCTAATTTCAATTTCCACTCATTAGGTTATACACAAACTTGATTGATTATTTTACTCAAAGATTATGTGTGAAGTCACTATTTATTTATTAATGTAGTAATTTCCACTCCCCTTTTTGTTTTTAATTCTATTGATACCCATAATCACTTCATTCATAAATTCTCAAGTCATCGATATGAACTTGATAAGAGTAATCTAAACTGAATTTTCATTCATTGAGTTAAACATCCAAGTCATCAGTGTTGTTGTTACAAGAATATGTGTGAATTTACTATGATTATTTTACACTGAATATTCTATCATACTTAGTGTATTTATATTTTTTACACATAATTATGTCATTGATTTATCCTTAACCTAAGGACACTATCTTTATAAGGGATTTCATCCCAACTTACATTTCATTGAGACTTCTTTGTTGTTATGAACCAATTCACTTTTATTTGGTGTATATACTGTACTTTGACATAATATATCATGAATTAATTTATTCTCATGATATTATTATGTTTTTATTACCTCAATTATTTGTATTCAAGCGTCTGTCAATTGGTTAGGAACTCTAACTAAAATATCATTTTAAATGTTTTAAAATTTTATTCTTCTAAATCTTTCTCATTAATGTCCATGTTTTAAAAATGGTTTTTAGGATTTTTATATATGGAAATTAATGTTTTAAAATTAAAATTCCTTTTAAAATTTTCAAATTGGTATGGGACACTTTTATTCAAAAATCAATTTTAAACAACTTCTTGATAAATATTGATACTTTTAAATGTTTTCAAGAAAAGATGGGTTATTTCTCTCAAATAGTTTTTATGATTATTTTAATCTATTTCAATATCCTTCATTATTATAGATTGAGATTAATTTATTATAATACAATCTTCCATATTTTATTTAATGTGTTATGTTTGACTTTGGATGTGCAATTTTTTTTCCATTCATGGTTTATGGTAAAAGTATTGACATTTCGTATGCTAGTTTTAATACGAATGTTTTGATTATGTTTCACCCTTTTATATGAGGAATGCATTGGACTTAGTAAGTGATGGGTGGAGCCCGCTATAGATCCTTGATGAATCAGTAGGTCTCATGAGACAAATTAGTGTCCTGGCACAAGTCCTTGAGAAAATCTTATTAGTATTATTTGAACAAGGTCATGACTATGTGGTTATGAAGTCTGGCATTATGCATTCTGTCATAATAGAATTGGCTTCTGATATTACATGTGATTATTAGACTATTAGAATATCCATGTGAATGAGTAAATTGAATTATTTGATTTATATTTTCCTTATTATTATGAAGTTTAAGTTTAAAAGGCTTGTATTATAGTCTTATACATTGCCTTAAATGATTGTTGTTATTTATGACAGTTTCCGCTATATTGTTGTCCTTACTGAGCATCTGAGCTCACCCCTTTCTAATATTTTATTTTTCCCAGGATGTAAATAAGTATTTTATGATTAACCAATAGGAATATTCTAAGGAATATAATCTTTTTCAAAGGGGAAACAATGTTTTATTATTACATTATGTAATGTAAAACTTATGTATGAATCTAGTACTTCCAAGTCTACTAAACTGATCAGTCTTTCAGGATATGATTCCTTGTATTGTTCTAATTTTATGCAATAATGCACCGATTCGTGGTAACTAGGTTTGGGGCATTACAAGTATTATAATTATAGCCCTATAATTGTTAACAACTGGGTAATATAAAGCCATAAATTTATAATAATATGGTAACAATCGGGTAATATAAAGCCATAAATTTATAATTGTTTACAAGCAGGTTATATAAATCCATAATAAAACCCTATATGGTATTATAATTAATAATATTGTTATTTGATAGATTAATAATAAATTTATATTTATTATTCATGATTTTTGAATGAGTATGATGAGATTCAGGACACCTGGTAAGGTGATTTCATCTCACTTTTTATTTCTGTGAGATACATGCTTTTTTCACCACCCATTCCTTTTGTAAGGTGTGTATACTGCCCATGTATGTAATAAATGATTCTTATAGTTAAATTTATGGATATTTACATATCCATTCTATAACATTTATTTCATGGGTTTTAAGTCTCTAAAGTTATCAAATTGGTAAAATAGTTGTGTATCAATTTTCCTTCTTTGAGACTCATGTTTGGTTGTGTTCCTAAATTCATTTTGAGGCATATATACATTTATTTTAGATGATATATCATGAATCTTAAAATTTTAATGATATTATATGCTTCATTTAATTTACTTTTTTTACATGGAGAATATGATCCCATGTTATCAAGTGATAATATTTTATTGAAACCATCTCATTTCTTTTCATTATTATTTATGTTTATGCTTCCTTTGATGAAATATCATAACCCATATCTCAAGAAAATTCATGAATTTTTTTATCCTCTAGTTATTAATGATATATTCATGCATTGGTACCATTTTTGTACTTTTGGAACATAATATAGTTAAGAATTTGATTTTAATAAATCCCTACTTTACCCTCTCTTCGGTCAAAAGTCTAAGTTCCTTCAAAACCATTTTTTATAAAAAGGGTTTCAAAGAATATATTAAAATTATATTATAATATTTAAAAAAAATTAACCATTTTTTAAATTTACCAATCTCTTTGAATGGATCTTCTTGAAGCATTCTGAACAAGGAAATTTTTATAACCTTTTTACCATGAAAAATGAATGTTCTTTTTATCTCGTATGACATGTATGGATTTAGGAACCATAATTTCGTTGAATATTTCTTTTCATATTTAAAATGTTAATTTCTAAGAAAATATATTTTTTAAATTAATTTTCAAGGAAACTTTTTTTCAAAATGTTTTCAAGATTATTTTATAAGTTTTTAAGGAAAATTGTTTTAAAAAAATTTTAACCCTTATTTATAAGTTTTCAAAGTATTTTAAAAGAAATGAGTTTCAAAACATTTTTGAGATTATTTCATTTTTTAAGTAAAAAGGTTTTCAAAACATTTTCATTATTTATTTATAAGTTTCAAAAAAAAATTCAAAGAAAAAGGTATTTAAAATGTTTTGAAGCTTATTTTATAAGATTTCAAGGGAAATGGTTTTCAAAATTATTTCTAGTATTCTTTATATGTTTTCAGGGTTTTTTCTAAGAAATTGGTTTTATGTATAAAAAATAATGTTTTCAAAGAAGAAAGGATATTTTCATCAAGGAATATTTTTGAAATATATTTCAATATTATTTTCCATATAAGATAAAATCCATTTATACTACTCATTACATTATAGGAAATGATCTAAAGGTTCCATTCTTATTCGTTTTGTGAGTGGTTTATGCTATATGTCATGGTCTTTATGAAATCTTTTCACTTTCATGGGTTATTATTTTAATGAAAATATTATGAAACTTGTATAATGTTCCATAGGTTATAATATGTTTACATATCTATGATACCCATTTCATTGAATGGGTTATGATATGATTTTTTATGATTTTGTTGCACATGTATGTATGATTTCATTATGGGATGGGTGGGACCTAAATCTCCCTCCAATGAATTCGGTAAAGATTTATATCTCATGGGATATACATGTATATAATAAGAAGTGAAATCAGTTCAGAAATACAGGGATGGAATGAGGAGTGAAATCAGTTTAGTAATATAGTGTATGAATGAGGAGTGAACTCGGTTCAACAATACAGGGCTGAATCAAGGTGTGAACCCGGTTTGGTAAAGGAATTTTTCCACTAAGATGTCCTTATAAGCAATGCCTTTACTACTATGGAAATCATTATATATGATTATGCGTTTTCCAAAATTCAAGGTTTTATTCTTGTGTTAGGATTTCATGGATGGTTTTATTTATTTATTTATTATTCATGTCTTATAAAATGACAAGATTTATTCCATGATTAATGTATATGATATTTGATATGAAAGGTATTATCTTCTATTTTCATGATCATGTTCTCATACCCTTATGAACATGATTATGCTTATATAAATCTATTTTTACCATTACTGAGCATTTTATCTAACTCCTTTTTAGGTTTCCTTACCCATGTTATGAAGATATGTATTATTTTTTATGTGTCTAAGAATGGTGATAGTCAAGAAGAACCTAGTTGGAGATAATGTAGCTCATTTTTGTACCAGTGTTTATGTTCCCATGTTACAAAAGGCACTAAACTAGTACGTTCTTTGGGCATCTGTTTGTATAATGTTTTATCTATTCTACAAATGTTATATAATGTTAATGTATGGAAATCTATTGTAGCTATAGTTGGAATCCAAGCAAAGTTTTAGTTAATATTTGGGATCTACGATGAGAAAACATTAGTGATAACCCTAAGAAAATGCACAGGGATAAGTATAAGGATAAGGAAAAGTATATAATTTTTTTTCTAGAATTTTGGAAAAGGATAGAGTGAGTGGTTTCCTAGAAATACATACCTGTCTGGATAATACACGTGGATGTGGCTCTAACATAGATGTACCTATGGGAAACAACCCTGAAAATATGTTTTAGGCCTGACTTGGGGTAATCAAGTACAAATAAATGGGCCTTTCTACACACCTAGTTTGACACTCATGGGGGTTATGCTTTGGGAATTCAGAAAAATATTCATGAACCATAATAAAGGAATTAAATATAAGATAGATATGAATAACCTTATATGAACCTAGGGTGTCATAGATTAAGGATGGTGTTATGATTTTGACATTTTATATGTAATTATTTTCATGATTATGTGGTTTTATTCTATGATAAGTAATTCTCACACTATCCTTCTAGTTATAGTTAATGGTGGTAACCAAAAGGAACTCGATTAACATGGAATGTGATGGATAATTTGTGGATTATCATTCATGTGGGATGATCACTGGTGTTAAAGATTTTATGACCATGACTAATCAGTTTTCATGGAACATGATTAACAACGTGTACCTTAACCAACTCTCAGAATCCTAAAGGAATATAAAGAAGTAGTTCACTGTGAATTTGGGTAATTGATACCATGGAGGTAGTAAGATTCAGTTTCCTTTGTATCAATAATATGGAAGTAATCAACTAATTAAATGTCTTTGAGGAACCAGAATATGTTTTGACTATAGAAAGGAAGCACACAAAGGAAGTGACTTAAAGGGAAAATTGATGAGTTTGGTTAACAAAATGGATGAGAATATTGTCCTACGTAATTAAAAATAGAAGATTAAATGTTTTTAATGTGGATTCAATTGTCATTATTTAACTCTATGTACCAAGAGGAAATATCTTGAAGAGGATCAATAAGGTGGTTTGAGTAATGGTTACATTGTTAATGATGAAGATACTAAGGATGAATTGAGAAAAAAAAGAGGAATTGTGTAATAGTATGACTTATCCTTGATAATGGTATAAGTATGAAGTAGAATAATAAAAGGTTTTATGTATTTGTATTAAATAATTGTGTTTAATTCAGGGTAAAATATGTAATCATTATTCAGTTTATGTTTTTTCAGTGTAGATTTATAAGTACACTTTTAATGGTTATGTTTGAATAAAAAAGTGATATAATGGCAGGGAGATGTCCATTGAAAATACATGATTAAGGTAAAGATAAACCTTAATATGTTCTATATGTTATGATAATTTTGTTTTGGTAAAGATATGTGGGATATGAATAAGTAAATTGGAAGGTAATGATTACCTTGGAACAAATTAAGGACCTATTGATGAGTGGTTCATGCTATCATAGATGAAGTTTATAATTTCTCTATGGAATAAAGAGTAATTCATGTTTTCCAAAAGGATTTATGGTAATTCAGGTTATTTCCATTTTTAAGATAATTTACATGATGTGCCACATTTTTTGAGTAATTCATGTGGAAGTTATTCACATGATGTGCCAATTTTTTGAGCAAAGAAACTAACTTCAACTTCACAGGGATCTAGATTCCATAAACATGATCAGTCCACAACAAATCTCACACCATATTTTATTGAATAGTATTACATAAAGCCTGAAACTTTTAGTGATAATACCCGAAATTATAGTGTCATGCCTCCTATGATCCGCTTGTCGTTAATCGTACTGGATACATAATTTTGATCCTGATCTTGTACAACAAACACGGGAAGTTTTCAACTATGAATACGAACACCATTATTGTTCATAAATCCTCAGGCTTCCATTGTTGATTAGAAACTAGAACCCTTTCTCATCACATTTTTTTTATGCTGATAATGTTGGTTGTGATCCTCTATATGAATTATACCCCCATGAACAAGTGGTTATTTTTGGTCTTATAGAATTATATGATCATCTTGTGCCCCTTGATATTATCAATGGATCCATCAACAAATTCTATGACTGTATAGATATGGGTTTCAATTTCAGAGAATACATAATAAGTTCTAGTCATGTCTTTTTTTGGACCAATTTTTAGGTAACATGGGCCATCATTGTGTGCCTCCACCCCATCCAGTTTTAAAAAAGCCTTTGTCTCGACCATCCGAAGAGGGATTCATCATGGAAATGGACAAATGGGAGTAGTAGATCATTTTTTGTGGTGAATTAGGAATTATGGTGCACACCCTTACCATAAGGATTTTGGTATCATCATAATCACCATGTATTAGTGGTATTTTTCCACTAATTCATCCCAACCACCATAATATTACAAGTTATCCCTTACATTCACACCATTTTTACTCTCTGTATTTCATCACAGTTGTTTGTGTTTCTAGATTTAGACTTTGAATCATTATAGGATCCCCCATCCAGCTACTAATTTTTCATCCACACGACCAACACCTCTTCATTGAGGATCATATTTCCTATATCATTATAATTGGGCACTAAATCAGAATATTCCTCTAATTATTTGAGTTTCTATATTACATTATCTAAATAGAGCATCGAGAGTTCAATAAATGTATCAATTAAAAGATAAAATTTGTGGAACTTTGAGGGGATGATGTATAAGTACTTCTCAATGACCTATTTTAATGGCTCTAGATTTTCATGAATTGTGACCTAGTTTACTTGTATGGTGATGTGTTCCACTGATCTAATATTTTATAAAGTAATGCCTCCATACTCCTTGATGATATTTTTGGAATTTTTCTAGAACACTCATTAAATGAAGTTGTACATGGTCTTCACAGTGTCCCACACATCATTATCACTTAACTTGATGAAAAATATAAAGATCATATCTGGTGGGATAGTGTATAGGATGGCCCCATGAGCCATCATATATTCATAGAGTTCAAGACTATTGGTGATGATGAAAACCGAGAGTCTATACACATGGAACATAACCTTAATCATTATGGTATACTCATTGTAGTTCACTATATGAGGATTGGATATGCCACTAATCCCCCTAACTCTTTCACCGCCTAGTTTACCACCAGAGGTACATTTTTATTTTCAGGTAGGTATTATTTTTAGGAGTTTGAGGGGTGATACCAAATATTAAAAATAATAGCCGGTAAACATAAAAAAACTCACACAAACACTTAAAACATGAAATGGTAATAATGAACACAAGGTTTATTTTTTTTTGTTTCAAAAATGGTATATATTTTTTGGTTGTATTTCTTTACTTTATGTATAATGAAACTAAATGTAATTATTCAGTAATTAAAATATGGGGGCCTTGAGGATCAATTAATTTAAATTAATTTATTTAAATGGGAATTAAGGCAGGAACACAATTTCAAACAAAAATATAGAAATAATGAAAATAAATTATATAAATAATTGATGGAGAAAAGGTAATGATTAAATTAATCACATTATTTGAATTATTAAACAAAACATACATTAAATATCCAGTGTTGGAGAATTATTCTAATTTTAATGGGGTTCATCCATCTCATATTTCAATCTAGGGATAACTTTGACAAGGTAATAGATATATGTAATTTCAATCTTAAACCTAGTGTCTTTAATCTTATGAAATGGAATTTTGAATTTAATTATTAAAGATCCAAATATTTTTTTGATTTATAAAAAACCTATTTTTAAAGTTACGTGGGAACCCTTATAGAAATCACAACCAACATATAGAAATTAGATCTTGGGTTGAATCAATACCATCAACACATATTATAGGTTATCAACATGTTATAGTTATATTTTCTATTTTCAAGATAATTCATTATAATAAAATTATGGATGGGTCTGAAAGTTATTTTCGAAACTTGATCATGATAACTCTGAGACCTTTAAGTAGTCATTAGGGAAAATTAAAGCATCTTCAAATTCATGAAAAATGGAACTAATATACCCATTATACCACTGCATTATCTCATCATTGATGCCTTGAGAATGTTTCTGGCTCCCCAATTTATCACACTCCTCTAATGAAAAATCAAATACAATATACATTGATTTTGTAAGTTCTTTAATTTATTTTTTTCAAACATTTCATACATAAATTTCTATTTTCATAAAAATGTTTGGCGGTATGTGAATTCATCATGATCCTAACCATACATTCCCTTTATCATGAAATCAGTGCCTAAAAACTCTTCATATCAAATGGAGAATCTTTTTTATCCCCAGATATATTGCATTTTTTTTATTTAGAGATCCATAGAGCCAATATATGTACCAATTATTCTTGTATTAATAAGTTTGGGGTTGGAAGAATCTCTAAACAAACTAGATTTCCTCCCATAAGACCCTTATTAATCTTCTGTATCTATAAATACTTTCTTCCCTTTTCGATTCATACTTTTTAATACCCGTCATCCTAAAATTAATATTAAAAATTTGACGAAACCTTTGAGGAAGAAAATAATATTTTTTCTCTCATTAGTGTAAATATACATATTCACCATTTGATAATTATTCTCACCTTGGAATGCATCTAGGGTCATCACTCAGCCAAGAATATTATTTATAGTATAACATTTTATATTCCATACCTCATCTTACCTAACTTGATACCCATTATTTATCTCCTTGTAATTGTTTTGGAGATGCATTTTAGTGTGGGGTTTCATATCTAATGATAGTTTCTCGGCCGACCAATCGATACAACCCTTATTAAGGGAATTTTCTTGTACCAAATCATGAGTGATTAGTAAAAAGTGTCCATCCTTGAAAATTAATCCCTAATCATGAGATGTTGGGGAATTCATTCTAGGAAATAATAACTGAAAAAAAATATCATCATCTTGTTTTAGAGTATAAGTAAATGCTTCCTTTGTGACTATCTCCATAGGTGAACCAAATTCTCCCCTCACGCCAGTGTGATTAGACTTCAGTTCTGGTCTGTATGGATGCTTTTTCAAAATGAACCTATATATAAAAACCTCCATTAATGATTCAACATAATCTAATGTATGATCAAGAATCAACCTAATATCAGTAAAAATCACAAGACTCCCATAATTTAATTTCGTTGGAAAATGTTCTAACTGGTAGCATGTCAATTAGAAGTCATGACAAGATTTGAAATAAACCTCATGTATTTATTGATATTTTCCATAAATTTCAATCCATATGAAATCAAAAATGGGATTTGAAACATTGAACTAATTTCATATCTAAGGGGTGGAATGATGACATAGAGACCAAGTCCTCTAATTAGAGGATAAGAACCACCTAATTGTATGGCCTATCATCATAAGAATTAACAACTTGTTCCCAATGAATGATTCAGGTGGAAAATAAATATTATGAATCTAGTTTAAAAAATTCCATAATTTGGTGAGTCGCATATGGGGATATAAATGAAATGGAGAATATATGGAGACAAATCCATATCTCTTCCATTATAGTTTTACAATTACCCCAAAAATGGGATAATTTGGATGGAAATCATGGTGGGAGAAGAATTTTCTTCCAATTTTACCATATTTTCTTTCACCAACTACTATATTATTAAATAATATATATATATATATATATATATATAATATGAATTATTATAAAATAAAAATATATATCATTTATGGTACATTTTTCAAAATTAATTTTCAATATAATTGACATGATATAAAAAATCTAAGATAATTTAAAATTATAGTCTCTTTTTATTTGGAATAATTGAGTATTGGAAGATGATATTTTTTTAATAAGGGTTATTTTTTCATATTTAAAAAAAAATGTTTTCTTTGAAAAAATTTTCCAAAAATATTTGGATAAAAATTACAATAATTTCATTTCTTTTACTAATTTTCACATCCAAAAAAATGAATAGAAACCAAAATAATTTCATTTCATTTATTTTCTTTTATGAATTAGTAAATAATTTATTTTATTTTACTAAAACATGACCAAACATAGTTTAATGTATTTTTAGAATGGAAGTGGAAATATGGGAAGAATTATCTTGGTCATTGAGACACTAGATCATGATTCATATAGAAATAAATATAGCATCTCAGTAGGCAGAGAAAAAAGGAGTTGAAAGAGTGAGGGATATTGAAACACAACCAAATATTTTCATCCTTATTATTCAGGTAAAATAGAATATTTCAAGTCTAAATAAGTATAACTACTATAAAAAACTAGATTCCTAGTTAGATGAAGACACAATGAATTTTAAGTGGGAAATTAGCAATGAGGGAGCTATGTAACTAAAAATAAGAAATAAAGTGTAAATTAAATTACTAGGGAGAAATAGTTTTTCATCTTGATTTTCAGAGGGTTCAAATGAATGATAAGGAAATTAAATCACCCTTTTAAAAATCTCCCATTAAAAGTAGGGAACCAAAACAACGTAAAACACCTCCTAGGGTCATTGAACCCTAGCTTCAGGATGATAGATCATTCTTAAATTGACTCCAATTTTCCAATATTCAAAAAACTGTTACCAAAATTATGGTTATATATTTATAGTATTTTTAATTGTTAGAAAATAATGGTAGAAATTTTCTCTAATTATCATGTGGTCAGCAGTAGGTTAATCCAATGGTTTTTGAAAAAAATATTTATTTGAATGAGACATGGAAGTGTGATAAAAATGGTTTTCACTTTGAAGAAGGTGGGTCCTTGATGAGGATAGTATGAGGTCAATATAAGAATTTATTGGTTGGTAGAAAGTATAAAAACCATTTTTTGGGGATAAAAATAAGGTTGGGGCCAAAAAAGGGGTACAGGGGATTCAACCCATGGATGGTTAGGGTGGGGATGTGGGTGAAGCACATAGGTGTAGTAGTAGGAATTAAGATACTCTATATTTATGGGTAGGGATTTTTTCCTTATATAATAATGGTGGTTATTTTGAAAATTATTGTATTTAAATGGTTGAATAAGAAGAGAATGATGTAAAGGGAATAGGGAATACAAAGTCTGGGATGGGTAGAATATGGAATAGAACATGTATCCTCCTATAGCTACTGAAATTATGGGTACTTATACCATTATTTAAAATGTTTAAAATAGTAATTATTAGAATTTAACTTCAATAATAGATGTGACAAATGTTATAGTTAGAGGGGATGATAATTTATCCTCAAGGAATGGTGTATAGGTAATTTATTTAGGGAATTATGTACATGTTAATATTTTA
Organism: Viscum album; assembly: GCA_963277665.1. Taxonomy (NCBI): domain Eukaryota; kingdom Viridiplantae; phylum Streptophyta; class Magnoliopsida; order Santalales; family Viscaceae; genus Viscum; species Viscum album. The sequence continues at coordinate 794,073,321 of OY728166.1, forward strand.
GGATCAAATCAAGAGAATCATCATCTAGTAAAGACTGAAGATAATAATGGGGAGAATAATTTTAAATGGATAATTAATTTTGTATTAAATTAAGAAATATATTTACTGTTTCCTCCAAATACACATCATATAGTCATTATGAGCATATGGGATTCCATGGTAGGTTAGATGGATCATCAAGACAACAGAATTTATTAATTATTAAGATAATTAATTGAACTAATTCATGTAGTTTTTTCTTAATAATAAAAATTAATTGAAATGAATGTGAGATAGGGTAAAAAATATTTTCAGTTCATTTTTTGGATGATCATAAGATTATAGAGACCTATTTATTATTGGATCCATTTTTATTTAATTTATTTCATGATTTTTCTAATTACTCTTAAATTAATATGATGGCATGTACGGAATCCCCTCCTCATTATTATTTATGGACATTCATTTCCATGTTTTATTTTATATAACCCCCTTTAACTAATATTTGGTCTCCCATCACACATGTTTGAGTAAATAAATATGTAATTTATGGAGCTCCCAGGAGAGTGAAGTGGTTCAAGTTCAGATTCAAGGTGAAAACAATCAAGGAAATACATAAGTGGGAAGGTGGAATACTACATCCTGATACAATAATTGGATCAATGTGTAATTTCCCTAGGGAATATAGTTGTTTTATCATCCAATACATAAAATAAATATTAGATAATTCTAATGATCATAACTCTTTATTTATTTATTATATTAATATCATGATCATACCACTTTATTTTTTTATTTTTTGACATGTTTAAAAATTTAAGTGAAATCTAATTAAGATTAAAAATAATTTTTTTTGATAAAATGGGCTTATTTTATGTATAAGATAAAATATAAAATCCATAATATAAAAGATTATATTGGTATAGCATTCCATTAATTTATTTATAATGAAACCATTTGTTTCAATGTTCTTGAGTAACACTCATTAGTGAAATTTAATGTAATTGGGAGTTCTAAATAAAGTTCAGGGTTTACTCGGACAAATTTATATAATTTTTATCTAACCATTGCTTGGTTTTAAATAAATATTGAGGTATGTTTTTAGGAAATCCATGTCCAAGATCTTAGTATTGTGGATTCCTCTCAACTAATCAAGGAGTTAGAAGTTAGCAGATGATAAAGACATGCCTACCTAGATACCTTAAATTATCTTGAAAAATCCTTATTAGGGTTATGAGTAGTTTAATGTAGATCCTAAACAATTTATTATCCATGGGAAAGGACAATACAACTTTAGTGATGAGGGAAATTGAGACATGATATCATAGTGGGATATTAATAATTAAATTTATTAAGCTTTATTTATGGTATTAAATAATTTTATAAAATATTCCCTATTTATAGTAGAAATGGAAAATCATTTATCGGTAATGTTATTTTTATAATATATCCTCATAAGGGAAAAATTATCACAAGAAACACTTTTGATGAATTGTGCAGATGCTTTTATTTTGTACTATGCCAAGAATGGAAATTGTATGTGCTAGAATCCATAGTTCATGAGCTTCCAGGAAAAGGGCTAGTGAGGAAGAATTTTATATCTACGAAAAAACATGGAATATTCTATATATTTAAAAAATTTTATTCTAAAATCTATATATAATGATATTAAGATCATTTATGAGAACATGGATTCATTTTGCATGTTTTCTCTTCTTCAAGATCTTTGTCAGGAGAAATAAAGACAAGAGAGATTTGAGATGTCCAAGGCACTATTCACAAGAATAATTAGAGGGTTAGTTGTAGTCGGGCCTCATATGTTTATGATGATAGACTACATGGAGTGGTTGGGAATCCAGGGCTTTATGATTCTGGATGAGTTGCACACAGATCACATTTTCACCACACTACCTCAGAGCTTCTTTAGTATCATTTTCATTAATAATATAATAAATGTTGAGAAGTCTCTTATAAAAATACTCATTCATATTAACTTGGATAATAAGGATACAAGGTATAAAAAAAATGACAACACATATGGTGAATAATGGGAAATACAAGGGAAAGGGTCTAATGAATCACTCCAATTATAAGGATTCTCAAGAGAGACCTTCTAAGAAGAGGAAGGTCCAAAGGAAATAAAAAGGAACAAAACATAATCTATTTTTCATGTGGAAGTCTCATACAATGTAAAAATAATTATATCAATAAGAATTAATGGAATTATTTAGGTATATTAATTTTTTTATGTAATATATCCTTATCTATAAACTGGCTATTAGATACTTTTAGAGGTATTCACATATAAACTAAAATATAGGGACTAGGTAGATTCAGGAAGGCTTCCAGAGGAGAGGTGGATATTTTGAGTGCTAAAAGAGATTAGCTACCTACCATGGATATTTGAGATTACCAAATCATTCATCCTAAATGAATTATCTAATTTTGAAATAATTTTTATTATGTGAATAGTTTTATCAAAACCATCATATTAGTTTCTTATCTTGATATGAATTGTTCTTTTTTCATGTTTAGAAACACTAAATATTAATTTTACATTGAAAACATTTTTTATGTTGGGTAATGACTTACTAAGGTTCTTTATGAATTATGTTATGAAAACCAATTATTTACAGTGGATAAGGAATTATGTTCACATAACTCCTTTAACACCCATTTATAGTGCCACCCTTTAGCACATGTTAACCAGAAACACTTAAAAATCTCTATCAAGTAGTATATTTGTACTCAATTGAGATAAAACTACTTAAAATATTTGTCTGTTATTTATAAGGAATTTTGGAAAAATCACCTTTTAGTGGTATATGTCCAAGGGATATAGAGCTTATAGAATTGGTGTACACTAACCAGTATAGACTAATTCTAGTAGAATATATAGGTGGATTATGATACTTTGTTACTTTTACTAATGACTTGAGTATATATGGATTCATATAATAAATGTGGTACAAGTCAAAATATTTTGAGAAATTTGAGGACTCAATAACAATGTAGAGAATAATATTGGAAAAACGATAAATAATCTTTGATAAGGTTGAGGTAGGGAATATCTAATACAATATTTTATCATCCTTTTATAGGAGTGTGGGACTATAACCCAACTCACTTCTCCCTACACACCATAGTGTAAGGATGTAAGGGGAAGCAGTAACCCCACCTTATTGTATATGGTGATGACAATGATGAGTTTCACTGATCAATCATTATATTTTTGGGGATATGAATTACAATATGTAGTGTACACACTAAAGTAGGTTTACATTAAAGTGAAAAATGACAAACTATATGAGTTAATGCAAAGATATAATACTTTGTTTTCAAAATTATGTGTATGTGGTTGTGAGGAATTTTTTAATGCCACTTCAGCAAAAAAAAATAAGAAACTTAGTGCATAAAGTGTATCTATATTGGTTACCATAACCAAAAATGGGTTTCACCTATATAAACCCTTATAAAAACGTTTATTGAGGAATGAAAGTGCATATTCCTTGGGAGGGAGTACATTTACATGATGTATAATAGAATAATGATACAAATTGATGTTGTTTCTACTCAAGATACATTGTAGTTGGTTGTGGAACTAATTCCGACAATCCTAATGGATGAAGATGTTATTGAGACACAAGTTCTATATAGGAGAACCCAAGAGGCTATAGTACCCGTTCCTTATGTTCTTCTAGTCACTGGGGATAGTGACTCATTTTATAAGAAAATTATGATCCTATTTCTTTAAAGGTTAAAATAATAATCATGGAAGCTACAAGATAGAAAATAAATTAATTTGATACGGATTCCATTTATCAAAACCATGTATAGGTTTTGGTCAATCTGCCAATTGACGTAAATCCTATTGGGTGAAAATGGGTATTGAATAGAAAATTATAAATGGAAGGTATATTGAACACCTATAAAGAAAGGATACTGGATAAAGGGTTTCAAAAACATCAAGGAATTTTCTATGATGAATATTTTTCATCAATTTTCTTACTTAAATCCATCAAAATTCTACTAGATATATTAGGATTCCATAACCATGAAATTTGGAAGTTTGATATAAAAACAATATTCTTTAATGGGAACTTTCATAAAAATTTCTATATGCAAAATATTCAATGGTTTGTGATTCTAATTATTGAAAATAGGGTATGAAAGTTATATAAATCCATCTACATATTATATAAATATTTTAGGTAATGGAATACTAAATTTGATTAGGCCAAATGAGAGTTTGGTTTCATAAAGAATGAAACCAGTATCAATATTACAATTAGTTAACTGATAATTTGTATATATTTATGATATTTTTTAAATGTTATAATATAATTACAGTTAGTTAATAGATATTTGAATAAGTGTTTCTTCATGAAGTGCTTTGGTGAAGCAACTTACATCCCCAAGATCAAGATTCTTCAAAATTGATCCAAGTGGTTTATTTCAATAAGTTAGGGTAAATACATTGACAACATACAAAATATATTCAGGTGATAAACATATGCTTATTTCTAGACTAATTAGGAAGAAATGATATTATAATCAGGATTTTAATTGAGATTCAATGGAGGGGGTGTGAACTAGAAGAGCTCAAAGTGGCTGGCTGTGGACGATTATATAGTAGATTCCAAGTATGTTACTGATTCTAATACCACTAAGGATGAATTTTGGATTTAAAAATTGATATAGGAGCTTATTTTTGTTCGTAATAGTAAAGAACCTATCATAGTATGTTTGTATAATAAAATAGTAGTGACTTTCATAAAGGATCTATGGAATCTAGAATGGATGAAGTACATACTCCAATAGTTTTATCTCTTAAGATATTATTCTCAACAAGGAGATGTTTCATTGAGTATAGTATCCAAGGATGAAAACATGGTAGACCCCTAGGCTAAAGCTATATATTAGTAGAATTATGGATATAATGTGATAGATAGAATGTTTATAATTGTTAGCAGTTTTCTTTAGTGCAACTGGGAGATTGTTGGAGTTCTTGGTGCCCTAAAACCAATGGTTCTTATAATTTAGATTACATTTTATTTTCATTGTGATTGAATATAATTTCATATCATATCCAAAATTTTCTTCATCATGATAGTGCATGTGATCATGTCCTAAGTAAACATGTCATGTTGAAATTACATAGAAGTTCTCCTCTTTGATGATATGCTTTAAATGTTATGAAATAATTTCTTAAGCCTATATTTTATAGGAAAAAATATTTTTTGACTAGAAACAAGTGATAAAGTCTATCTGAGGAAGGAGGATCATAATACATTGAAAAAAATTATCATGTTGTCTCCATTAATAATCTCCAAGAAGGGAGGTTAAGATAAAAATCATTCCAATATGAATTATTCTACTTTCATGTGTCATCAGATATTCATATCCATGGACCTATGTAATGATCCTTTGAATATAATATTATTATTAATGAATTTCATGACACACAGACTTATATAAATTTCATAAACTATAATGATTATAGTTTATGGTGATGTTGGATATATTGGGTACATAATGAGTGGCATAGAATTATTGAAAATTTTAAGAGAGAAATTTTCCCATCCATTAGAATTGAATATCACAGACCCTTCGATGTAAAATAACATTCATATTATGTCCATGACCATGGTTTATTATTGGTGTGTTTAGTTCAAAAAAATAAAAGAAAGGGAGTCAAACATATAGGTTGAGGACACAAGCAGTGAAACCTTTTTGATGAGATATATCTGGACAAACGGTTTATATTACACATTAAGGGTTTGTAGGAGGTTGAATGTTGTATCAAAATTAACTCTTTTATTTATGATTTCATTGGCATGTTTCAAGATATTAACCATATACTTTAGGCAGTTGGCCCAACAAAACTAAGAAAAGTTCCTAGAGGTTAACACACTTAGTATATGAAATAACCTTAGATAGATTATATATGAGTTTAACAATTATATTAGTATATAATTTTGAATTCTAAGGAATAGTAATTATGTAGTATTATTAGTTGATTGAAATTATCTAGTTTTTGATATATAATGAAATTATATTTATTTTTTTAATTAAATAAAAATATGTTATACTTAGTATGATATATAATGAGGTGGATGGGCGAATTATGTACTAGTTCAGTGATAGTGGAATATTATTTTCAAAAAATATTAATTTATTAATTTGGGAAAATAATATCTAATTAGTCCACAATTTATTCCCATTTTATGTAAATAATAATAGTAATATTATTTTCTAGTCATCTGTAATGCTAAGGGTTAAAATAATATTCTAGGGGTGTTATGAAAATGTTAATCTAACTGTAACACTATAAATACTTGACTATAGAATTTTTATTTAGGATAATATAATGGGATTTTCTAGAGAATAATTGTAGAAAACTATTGGAATTGATTATAATTATCTCATCCTAGAGATATTTTTAGGAATAATTTAAATTCTATGGTCATTTATGATCATCCTACTCCCTATATGTTTGTTAAAGAACTAATAGAATCCAATAGGCCTCATTGGAACTATAATGTGTGACCAACAACAAATGATGCAAGGAATAGGGACATCCACACTAGCATACCGAGAACTCTATTGTGATGTTCATAGATTCTTGGTCCATGTGTGGATCTCCACTAGAGGTAATCTACCATTTTTTCCTCCCTCATAATGATATTTTTACAGTAAGAGTTAACCATATTCATCAATGATGAAAGAATTACAAGAATATTGATTTCTTGATCTATCTAAATTGAATACGCATTATAAGTAAGATCTTATTTTCATGGATTCTAGGAAATCTATTCTATCGATATCATATGATCAATCCAAGGAGTTGGATGGAAAATCTTATTGGGATCAGGACCGACCACTTCCTATATGCCCCATGAATTTCAACTAAAATCTAAAATGAATCCCTGTAGGGTTCTTTCTGAAATCTATCAACATTTCAGCATAAACTATTTGTATAAAATATATACTAAAGACCCAATAAAAAATGGTTTGTAGATGTTTAATCCCATATTCTAGTATATAAATTAAATACACAATCTATATTATTCAAAAAATACCCAACATAGTATCTTGATCTACATATAGAATGTCTAATAAATAAATAACTGGTTAACCCCTTGGATAATTCATATTAAGTAAAACTGATCAAATATAACATAATGGATTTTTTCCCAACTCATATTTCAATCACTGGTGAAATAATCAATGTCCATGACACTAATAATCATGACTCATATATCTATCTTCTTATTGATATCTAACCCTATAATGAAGAATCAAGGTCTATCAATATGCATTGAAACCCACTCTTTGTACACATGTAGGGGTGTGTCCAATGAATTTTTGGGATTCCCTCACTAACCTTAAATCACTAAGTGAAATTAATGAAGTGTATATAAGTGAATGTTTATATAGAGTATCACTCACCTCAAATTAGAAAAATTCCATGAATTCATATGAAATATCATCATAACTATGATCCATCAGGGAGAAGAAATCACATATAAACCATAGAATTATACAAATAAATATATTGAGTCTAGGTATAAATATATATAACTGAATCCACACATACCCTCATGTACCAATATTGTATACCACAAGTCACTCTTATCACTTTTGGATCTATCATAGAGAAGTTTCCACTGACATTTATATTAAATCACTTAAAATAGTCTCACATAACCGTTAATAATCATGTTACCTATAAAAGAAGAAAAACCTAAAATATATTGGGATATAGTTATCATATGATGAATAATATCAATAGGTAACTGAATTAGGGTTAGTCATCATCATCAATTATAAAAATGAAACTAATATTAGAAGGTAGTCAAAGTGGGTTGAAATAAAAAAAATAAAAATAATAGAAATCTCATGATAAAACAATCGAACAAATAAATAATAGTGCCCAAAAACATCAAATAACAAATATGATCTCTCAGTACACACCCCATATCACATTGATGGATATTTTTTATACTATTATTTAGTCTACTTATAGAGTAACTTAGGCTCAATCCTATCAATTTCATTTTTTTAACAGAGTTGTCTCCAACTACAAGATCATATAGTACCATTGCTACTCACTAATCCCTTATAAAAAACAAGAATGCATCAAAATCATCATTATATCATGTGACATGGTGATGTTCATAAAATTGTGGTTCCTTTTTAACATATAAAAATGTTAAATAACACATCAAATATATATAGAAATAAATATAAATGGAAAAAAGGAAAATTATTTTCATGAAGAAATAAATTCAATCATGTAAGGCTCTTCATTTTTTGCATCATAGAGAAAATATTTCATGAATGCATTATATTTTCACTATTGTGGTATTTTACTTTACAACAAGGGATATATTCCTCACACATATGGGTCACTAGTATTAAATAATCATTTAATGTCGGGGTTTTAGTATTTATTTTTAGATTTCTGACATTATAAATTTTTTTACCTCGGTTATATCAGTAATCGTCATAAAAACCACCCCCTATGATTTTTAACAAAGATTATATATATAATTAATGTTAAATCTCTATATTTTTTTAATATCAATTATATATATAACCAATGTTAATAGTCTTATGCATTGGGTATTATCATCTGTTATATATATTACCGACGTTAAAACACCGATATGATAAGGGTTTTAACATTAGTTATATATATAACTGATGTTAAAACCCTTTCACATTAGTTTTTAACAAATTATATATATTTAACCTGAACTAAAACCATGATAATATAAGGTTGTTAACTTTGGTTATTTGTATAACTGACATTAGAAGTTAAATTTTGAATGTGTGGGATTGGTATTTTAATTTTTCTCGTAGCACATTTTTCAATTTTTAATATTCTGCTTAAATTTTAATACATCCCCACCAAATATATATTTTTTACATTATATAACTTATTATTATATTTATATCAACATTTTCCACCTATTTTATCCACATAAAATTTTTATATCTTCCTCAATGTACTATTTGAACAATGTATTTTTCTTATAATTAAATTTCACCATTATTTTTTTCATTCATAAAAAACATTGATTCTTTTTCTTATGATGAGAAAACTTCATCAGATTGGGTTATGATGATTAAAATTCTCCAGGAGATTCAAAAAATAAAGTTAAAATTCTTAATCAATCATAATTGTGGGTTCTGTATCAATTAATCTATTAAAATAAGAGGAATATGGAAAAACAACGTATCAATTCAAAGGAAAGCACCAAAAGCTTAAAAATTTGGTAAAATCCTTAAGTTTATTTTTTATTTTTTTCATTTTTTTCAACAATTTTAGGTTCATGTTTCACAATATTTATTTTAATAAAGTAGTGTGTATCAATTTTGTAAACATCATGCACTTCCCATGTCGGTTATTTAAATAAAAAACATGGAATGTAACTTTCGAAATCAGTTTTACAAAAAATCATTTTATAAAGTTGATTGTTTTAATTTTTAAATTATTTATTATAATAAACATTCTATAAATCCACCAAAATAAATATCAAAACATTAGTTTATATATAAAAACATTGAAATTCTCACTTAGAACATCACAGGTAATAACATTAGTTTATTACAGATGGTAAAAGGAAAAAAACCCACAAGTGGGTTGATCCACTTCATAATACTTGAGGTTTGATTTGTGGTACAACCAATACATAAGGGTTTATTTTTGGAGAAGTAAATATTTAATGGTTTATTTTAATGATACATTAGGTTTGACCTATATAATACATAGGGGTTGACTCATAAGAAAAAAATATGTAAGAGTTGATATGCATAATATCTAAGATTTGATCCATGGAAAATGATACATGTAAGGTTTTAAACTAATCATATAGGTTATCATGATGATTTCTAATAGTTGATCATCCATAAAATCTATTTTATAGGGGTTAGTCCTTTTCCACTACACTCATGTAAGATTAAATCCTTCATCATATCAGATTAACTCGTTCATGGAATGTCCGTATTTTTTTATCTGGGGTAGAGGTTTTATGTGAAAACACATATCCTTGTTGGTGAATGTTCAACAAATTTAAGGGAAGTGTATATGGGGATAGACTATAAATACCTATAGCTCTCACATTTATTGGGATTCATTTTTTTGGATATAGAAAGTTCAAAAGATGAATCACACAATTTTTTATATCTCCCTTCTTGAAAAGTCATTTGCATATTCACATTGGTAATTTATAAGTGTACGACTAAGAGAGGGATGGAAAAGAAGTATTGTGATATATTAATATTAATTCCTTACCTATATTAAATCAACACAATGTATATTATATATAATCCTTTAAATAGAATTAATATATATCTTTCATGAAAGGTATACATGTAATTTATTCCTGGTGGATAACTTGTTTAAGTATTATATGTCTTGCATAATTTATAAAATTTGGGTTTAGAGAAACTTATCAACTAAAATAAAACACTAATCTGAACTAAAATTAAAGATTCCTAATATACAAGTTGGAAAATTAAAATGGTTCATCACTATGAATGGTTTGACCTATAGTGAGTTACCTTGTGAAGGATCCCTATTATGGATACCTGAGTCACCTTGAAAACACTTTCCATAAACAAGGTCCTATCCAAAGGTTGAATTAATCCAAATGACCTTGTTGGATTCCTTTTTCCAAGGATTAAACTTTTAAAACCCCATAAATTCATGAAAATTATATTGGGTGTATGCCTCAACCATGTTCTCAGTAATAATGTAATCCTAGTGACATATCAATGAGACATATATATCAATGGACACAAATCAAGTATAAAAACCAACCATATACACTCTTTCCAAATTACCAAAAGTTAAGATAAACCATAAAGGGCCACCCATGTACATAACATAGTAGTTCTCTTTTGATGATTCCAAAAAATAACATTAAGATTATTTTTCCTGATATTAAACTACTCAAAACATGCCCTGATTATATGACCCTAAACAATAAGATATGATGCTCATAGTTTCACGACCATAAATGTTGAATAGTTAGTCATGGTTGAATAAATTTAAAAGGTATCACAATGCTCCTTGACACATGACCATAAAAGGTACACCATGTTTCATTAAGAGAAACTAAAATATGAGGGTTTTAATTCCCTTCAAAGGGATATATTGTAATCCACTTCCCTGGACCTAATACAAAATCCACAATCACTATCACCTCCTTTAATAGTGATAACTTCTAGAGATCTCAACTATGTGGATTTAAACTATTGTTACTACTAGAAAGGTTAACATTAGCAATGAGTTATTTTTCATAGATTACTATCCATGAAAACTAACTGAAAATATTTACTTTCTTTGTAAAAGATGGAATTATCAGACGCAAATAATGTTTTTAGCAATGGGTAATAGAGAAAAACTTCATATTTTCCTCTGTTAGACATATAATAAAGGTAATTAGTGATAGATAATATTTACATACCAAAAGGCTCATGCCGACATCATTTTAGCAATGGATAAGTCTTCACTATTACATTATTGCAAAAACATTTAATAAAAATTGACTGAACCCTTACCCCCCACTCCATTATTTTTTCACTTTCCCCCATCAGGCAGCCCCACTATCATGCAGATCTGTCATGAACCCTCTCCATTTTCCTCCATCGCACCCAATTTGTTTGTGATTAAGGTTCTAATTCCCAAGGAATAAACTCATTTTATCTCCTCCTTCCTTCTATTTTAGTTCCCTTATTCTCTCTCACTGCAATTGGTTATATCCAACCCAAGGTACAAATATTTAACCACTCTTTATAATTTTTAATCTATATATTTAAGAGATTTTCCCTATTTTAGTGTTCAACTTTGTTTCCTTTAGGTTTAATTGAGATTTTCAATTAAAATATGGTTTGAATTTTTTTGAAGCGTCATTTCCATGTTTTTCAACATTTAATATAAATTAATCACATTTTATGATTTTCTAAATGATATGTTAACATAAGGTACATGTTTTGTTTGAGACACATATTATTATGGCATATCTGGTCTTAGTTATAATTTTAGGTTTAAATGATTATAGATTTATGATTATATCATTTGAAAGTGGTTACACCGTGGTGATTGATTGATATGTTTACTTATATGATTTTTTATATTTCAATTGTTACAAAGAATGATATATATATATATATCATATTTGAATTTATTCTACAAGTTTACGTTTCTTGATTGTATAAATTATTTTATTGTTACATATCAATTTTCAATGATATTTGATTATAATTCATAAGTTTTTCTATATTTTCCCATGTTTGAGATAAATTATCAAGGATTAGTAATATTTATTACTATTTTAGTTTTAAAAAATAAATAATTAGTATTATATAATAAATATTTGTAATAATTAGTAAAAAATTTGTAATAACCTGTAAAAAATACAAAATTCTAATAATTATTAAAAATTCCATGTAATTAGTAAACTTTTTGTAATAATATTAAGAGTAGTATTAATTATTAAATTATTTTTAATAATTAATAAATAATTATATATTTAATAATAATTTTTAAATATTAATAAATTATAATCATTTCTAATGAGTTGTAATATATATATATAATACTAATAGAAATTAAAAATAAAAATATTTATTAAAAAAATTAGATATAATTGATAAATAATTAGTATTACTTAATTAGTAAACATTAATTAATATTTATAAAAAATAGAAAATTATTTGTAAAAAATTTTAAAAAATATTTAAAAATTAATTATAATTATTAAAAATTCACAATAATTTGTCAAAATCAATTAATAAAAAAAATAATTATCATAAACATTAAATTATTTGTAATAATTAATAAAAATTAGTTTATATTAATAATAATTAGTAAATTTTAGTAATAATTAGTAAATATTACTAATAATTTACAAATATTAGTAAATTATGAAAATATGTAATAAATTATAAGAAATATATATAAAATACTGATAATTATTAAAAAGTGGTAATAATTATTAAAAAATCAGCCGTGATTAATAAATAATTATAATTACATAGTAAATAATTTTAATTTTTAGTAAAATTTAATAAATACTACTAATAAATAGTAAATATTTTCTTATAACTTTCTAAAAAATATTAAAAATACTAAAAAATATTAAAAATTTGCAATAAATCATAAAATTTCCTAATATTAAAAAATATTTGAAATAATTAATATATAACTTGTAATAATTAATTAATAAGTAGTCAAAAATAGTAATATTTTATTAAATATTCATAATACTTAGTAAATATTAGTAATATTTTGGAAATATTAGTAAATTAAAAAAAATTATAGTAATTGTAAATATATATATAAAATACGAATATTTATTAAAAATTAGTAATATTTATTAAAAATTAAGTTATAATTAATAAATAATTACTATTACTTAATAAATAATTATAATAATTAGTAAAAATTAATAAATATTTGAAATAAATAATAATGATATTATAATAGCTTGTACAAAATATAATAAAATTTAACAATTGTTAAGAAATGTCAATAATAATAAAAATTAATATTTAAAAATATTTTTAATAATTATTAAATTACATGTAACAATTAATAAATAAGCATTCATTATTATCATTAATATATTAAATTTATTAATATATAGAAGATATTGGAAAAAATTTATAAATATTTAGTAATTGTGATATTTTTTTAAATTAAAAATATATATATATAAATTGTATCATGCTGACCCCAGAAGCCCAGAGCCGGTGCAATATGTTTTTACATTGGCATGATTATAAGAAATCAAATCCCGAAGGATAGATCAGTTTAGTAGCATTAGAAAAACTTGATAAAAACCTAAGTTTTACATTACATCATGAAATGTAAAACGATATAGTACCTCTATTAAAATACTCACATCCCTTATATTATCTCTACAAGTCAGTCATAATATACCTCTTCACATCCGGGGGAAAAATGAAACATAAGAAAGAGGTGATCTTAGATGCATAGTATGGGTAAATAACAGAGTGGAAACTATAAAAAAAACTTTTAAGGCAAGGTATATAACAAAAACACAAGCCTTTAAAACAAAATATTAAGAATAATATGGAAACTATAATTCAAATAAATTCATATAGACATTCACATGTATATTCTACTAGTCGAATAATCACATGTAATATCAATAACTAATTCAATAATGAGGGAATGCATAATGTTGAACATCATTACCATATCAGCAAGGCCTCATACCAATACTATACTGATTCATTGAGGGGTTATAGCGGGCATCACCCATCACTTACTACGTCTAATGCATTCCTCTTATGAAAGGTTTAAAACATAACTAAAATAAACCCTTGTATTAAAACTAGTATATGAATTGTTAATACTTTAACCATAAACCATGAATTATATCAAAATAGCACAGCCACAGTCAAAATAACCACAAAACCTAAAACATAAAATAATAGTTGGTATCATAAGAAATCAAACTCAATTAAACATAAGATCCAACAAATTATGTTGACATAGATGAAAACGTTTTTAAAAAAATTATTAGAAAATTATTCAGAGAAATACCATTTTTATTAAAAATAGTTATTTAAAATTCCATAAATATTTTGAAAAAATATTTTCATTAAAAATAATTTTTATGTTTGTAAAGAAAGATTCAAAACATTATGTCATCATTATGGAAAAAAATACGATCACACTGTATAGGTTTAAAAAACCTTCTTCTCGTACTCTGTCAAAAAATTAAAAAAAGTACCTCATAAGGAAAACTAAAAAAGATTCCTTTTATAAAATTGAATATGTGTAAAATTTTCTTTAAACAATTTTAAAATTATTTTCAGAATTTTTTAAAATATGTTTTTAAGAAACATAGACATGGATGATAAATATGTCCCTATAAATTCTTACATAAAATCAATCTCAAATAATAAAGAGACTACAAAATTAACCCTTACCTCATACTCTACATTAGTTAAGGGTGTGTTAACCTCTTATATAATAGTTGAATAATGTCATTAAGTTATACTATAACTTTATTGAAGATTTATTCTATTATATATGATCCTCTTATATCATTTTCTTAAAACTATTTCATTATTATCATTACTTTGGGCGTGAACTGCTTTATTTTCTTTTGTTTATTTTGTCATTTAAGTCTTATTTATTATGAATAGGATATATATTCTTCATATCCAAAATTTTATTAGGTTCATAAATATTATATTCATTCATTATATACATTTTCATAATCATTCTTAAATGGTTGTAGTGGGTGATAAATCTCATCACGTTGTGGAGATGGTAGGCCCTACGTATTTATGGGTGAAAATATCATTCATTTAATGGTTAAATGGTATGGAATATGATGGTATATTAATTATACAGAAATATTATAATTTCAAATTCTATATTTATATCCATTATACTCATCATTATACCCATCCAAATAAATTATTTTTGAATAACAAATAACACAATGCCATGGAGACGGTAATTCGTACATACACACGCATGCTGATATTGTTATTTTTAGGGAGATGTCTCTGTTATCCCCCTGTATTTGGTGCTCTTGTATCTCATTCACCCTCTTAGGGTTTCTCCTCCCTCAAAGTTGATTCTCCCCTGGCCTCTGTGATCTTGCATCCCTCTTCTAGGGTTTCTCCTGCTTCCCAGATCATTCCCCCTTTCACCCTGGTCTTCAAAGCTCTTACGTCTCCCTCACCCTCTTCTAGGGTTTCTCTTTATTCAGTGATGGTTCTCCCTCCAGTTGATTCTATTCATATTCGATTTCTTCCACCATTTTTACATTAATGGATTGTTCAATAATGGTTCCCTCTATTGGTCTTGCTTATCGATTTCACTCTGGTGATGACACTTCGGTTCCTCTTCTTTCGCAACAACGACATCTACAAGGTGATCCTAGGGATCTGACACTAGTTTTTCACTGTGGATGCCTTCAATCACCCTTACGTAGTTCTGAAATATGGTTCCTCTACGCCTCTCCAGGTTGTATTTGGAGTGGTTTTTCTAGGATGTTTCAGGTTGATCATTTTGGCGGTCGATAGATCTCAAGGCGATGCTGGCTCATTGCTCCGGGTTTGTTTGTTCCAATTTTCCTCCTCTTCTTCATTTCCGTTGTTTGGATCTCCTGACCGCTAAGACACAATTCTGAACTCATGCTCTGGTTCTCCCCTCCTGGTCAGAGCTCGAGCGGTGGTATCAATCTGGTTTTGGGAGGTGTGGTTTGGTGGTTGTCATCGTTCCAAATGTGGTTCTTCGATAGTGTTTTTATGTTTTTTGATTTTCCTCCCCATGTTATCAGTGATGTTTTGATTGTTTGGTTCTCGATGATGGAATACCGATGGATTATTCCCTTAGATGAAGTTTTATTCGTTAGTTTTTTTTTTGGTGATATGTTTTTGGCAACACAAGCAGTCTCTGATGATCTCTAGTGCAGTGAACGGAGGTTGATGACGATGTTGTGAAGGATTGAGATGACAGTAGTGCTACTCAGGTTGATGATGATTGGTGACGCAAAGAGTGGTCTCATAATGATGACGTAGGTGATTCTCAAATCTAGATCTCATCACGTTTTTCAAACGGCTGGGAATTTTGAAATTTGAAATGGGGTTATTTCTTTTCTATTCCTATTGGAATGTAGGTTACCGCTCATCTTTAAAGAGACTTGAAATTGAACTAAAAAATGAATTTTGAGGTATTTGTAGGATCGCTAAATGGAATAATATTGTTATCTCATAATAATGATAACATCTCATCATGTATATCGTACTGGAGTTACTAATTTATTATGGAAACAACATTTGAATAGGAAGTATAAATGAAATGAAATTTAATTCAAATGGTAAAACAATTACCTCTCCTTCGAGTATCTCCTTTTGCTTTGCAGAAAATGAATTCTTATGTTGGATTTATTTCCAAAGTATGGACTTTAGTAATAATTTAGGGAGGTTTGAAGGAGAAGTGTGTAGGCTTTGGATGATACAAAGGGATTTTTAGGTGTGAATAAAAGATAAGGATAGGTCCCCTTTTATAAGAGAATGGAGGGGCACTTTTGGAAACTCCAAAACTATTAATTTAATATAAATTGATTTTTGATTTCAAATAGATCCAAAGTGAGTTATTTAGAGGGTAATATGAGGATGGGTAGAAATAATATCAAACAATAAAAATTATACATGATTTTATTTTTTATTGAACCTGATAATATTTATTTATCCTTAATTAATCTATTATGTTTTAATATTAGTAAAAATATTCTAAATATTAAAAGGTTATAAATATTTATTTATATGGTGTAAATTGTCCAAAAATGTAAAAGTTTTTATATTTTAAGACTTATAATTATCACTTTGTATTTTTTAAATATTTTTATGTTTTCTAAATAATTTAATAAAATGTTATTTTTATAAAATATCAATAGTATCAATTATGACACTATTCATTACCTTGACTTAAATTAAAAATAAAAAACAAATATGACTCCGAACCAAACCATTTAATATATTCTAAAAATTTCATAGTTACCATGACAATTTTTTGGTAACCTTAATTAATTCAAATTATATTTATTTTAATATTTTTTAAACTATTTATTTGATATTTCAATTAATAAAATAATTTTTGTGTCATTATTGTGTCTTTATTAATGGTAATTATTTAATCTCTAAAAATTATAACTAAATTACTATGATGTAGGTAATTTATTTATATTTATAAAGACTATTTTAAATCTATGTAATCTATAGGTTATCTTTATATTAAAATTTTTATACTTATATGAAATAAGTGTGTGACATTTTATCACATTCATTGATTTTAATAATATCCATGACATATGCATAGAAAAGTGCCCATTAAATAATTCCATTTCAAACCATATATTATAACGGTTGAATTTAGTCATCCAATAGGATTATGAAATGTTTTAGGGTAATTTTCTAATTTATTTTTACCTTTAATTACCTGATTTACCCTTAAAAGTGATAATGAGAAATTACTAAATTTACTATTCATAATGTCAAAAAATAAAATAAACTTATTTAAATAATTTGGACCCACTGATTCAAAATATGGAATCCATTTTTTAAAATTCAAAACATAGAATATTAGGTAATGAAATTAAAATTAATTCCATTGATAGAATGAGAAAACGGGGTTTTAAATGTAAAAAATATAAAAAGATTGACATGTGTTTATATCCAATTTTAATGTGAAAATAATTACAATGAACTATATTAGATTAAATTTTAAAAATATAATCTAATTATAATTTAAAACCAATCAAAAGTATAATTTAACTTTATAAATTATTTTGATGAAAAAGGTTGTTTTCAATTAAAATTTTGTATTTTCACTATTCATCAAAAAATGAAACTCTTCAGAAAAATACAAAAAATTGAACCAAAGTAAACTTTTATATTATGATTTCAAAGAATAAGTAGTTTTTTCAAATTTATTATAATAAAGTGTGAAATATTGGACTTAAAATAGGTTCCCAATTATAAGGCAGTAAAATTACTTTTAGAAAAAAAATATCCCATTAATATATAAAATCTGATTAATTATTATCTTATGCCAATAAATTTATTTGGATGGATTTAAAAACATTTAACTAGTAATATAGTAGAAAAATTTCATAATTTTATTAATACTATTCATAACCTATTTAAAATGGCTAGTTTGTTAGATCATAGTGCGCTCGAACTCGATGTTTCTTATAGCACGAGCCATTGAATTATTTAGAAAGAAGCATACTATGAAAGCTTGGGATGTTATATAAAAGAATAATAATTTTTAAAATATTATATAATTATTAAATAATATTTATTAATTATACAAAATTATTAGAAATTATTAAATAAATTTCAATAATTAATAAATAATTAATCGATGTTAGTAATAACTTGAAAATGTTATTAATAATTATTAGATATTATTAATAAAATGTAAGTATTAGTAAGAATTACTATAAATTGTAATAATTGGTAAAAACTCTAAAAAATACAAATAATTATTAAAAATTTGAAATATTTATTAAAAATGTAGATATAATTAGTAAAACATTTGAATTAATTAATAAATATCTGTAATGGTTAGTATTAATTATAAATATCAGTAAACATTAGTAAAAATTAGTAAGAATGCAGGATATGTAATCATAATTATCCAGAAATAAAATTTAAAAAAAATTTCTAATAATTAGTCATAATAAGTAGCAATTATTCTTATTTTAGTTTTTTTTAGATAAATATCGACTTAGGAAGTATAAACTAGTTTATATTATGTGGCTGTGATTAAATAAATCATTATAAACATCCTAATAGATCCTATATAAATCATGTATATGTTGCTGTGGTGGAAGCACTTAAATCATTTTAATTTTTAAATGTCGGATTTTTTTATGAAGGAAAAAATTAAATTTCCATGTATGAAGCTGGATATTTGGATATTTGAAACATTAGATAATGTTGGTCTCCATTTACGATGTTCTGGTTTTTAGAAAGATGAGATTTTTTGGAATCAACATGGTGAATGAAATTCAATATAAAAATCAATTAATTTTTTCTTAGATCCATTAATTTAGAATTTACTACATTAGGTTGTTGGCGCATTTATTTTATAAATAATAACTCTGAATGATATTACAAAAGTTAAATTAGATTCATGTCAATTTTACAATTTTTTTGAAATCTGCTGAGGAGGCCTTATATCTGGGATGAAAGATTAGAAAATTTGAATATTTCATAAATATTTTGGCTATTAAATTATATTATAGAATTTAAAATAGTTATTTAGGTGAAATATTTTCTTTGGTTGAATATTTGACACCTAAAAAAATTCATTACCTGTATATTTCTATAGAAGAAAAAATGTTGGTCTATAGTTTGAGTCTTATTTATTAAAATATCCAAGCATGTTCAAATGTCTGTATCTTATATTATGGTGATAGTGAATCATCAGTTAATTATCCAATATGTTGAGAAAAGATATATAAAGAGGTGCTATAAATAAATTCTATATTTTCTATGAAATAGATGAGGTATTTTCTAATTATACCTTGTTTATAGCGTTAATTTATTTCACACAACATAGCAGCATTGACGACATGGTATAAATAAAATATTATCATCAATAAAAGTTAAAATCATCAATGTGATGTTGATTCATGGAAACACTTTAATCACTTGATCCATTATTTTAATTTAAACCCTCATAACATATTGTTGAGTCTTTCTACTGATGGTTTTTGTCCATTTAAAGATTACAACAATCAATATTCTTGTTGGCATGTTTTCATAAGTCCAAATACCATTCCCCCTTGATGCTGATGAATGACCCATATATATATATATATATATATTCTAATACATATTAATTATAATATAGATGTGTATTTGAATCCACCAATTTATGAGTTAATTTCACTATATAACAACAGTGTAACTACATTTGATATAATTACATACCATAATTTTATACCAAATGTTACATTAATTTAGACAACAGTGACTTTTCAACATATTATATGTTATATTAATAATGTACACAAAGTCTTCAATCTTGTCTATAATGGATGGATGAATACAAAGTATTTATTCTTAATAGCTAAAGACATACTGGTTATTTTTATTGTCGTTAGATATTTCATCCTATGGATCACCCTTTTCGAAGGAATAGAAATAATTTTAAAAAAAATATAATTTAAAGGGATAAACCTCTAGCAATGCTCTCAAATAATTAAGTAAAATCAAACATCACTTTATTACCTTCTGTTACTTTTAGACCAACTGTAAACAAAAAATATATGGGTTTATGAGCGATCATAATTGGATAAAGAGAGGTATTTTTTAGAACCATCTATATTGGTCATATTTGTTCGTCCATAACAGGTTAGATGTAATGCATATTGAGAAGAAATTTTTTAATAACATATTTTATTCCTTTTTGGACACACTTGGTTTGACCAAAGATAATGTAAATGAATTATTTGACGTTTCCCAAATTTACAGGAATCCCAAAATTGAATTATTTGAAAATGAAATATCACACAATTTAATGAAGACAATAGTAATATATGACATTTCTAAACCAATTCACTTATTATTCTTTCAATGTATTAGATTTATTAGGTTACCATATGGTTATTCTCAAAACCTTTTTTGGTCTATTATAAATGGACATATTACCAGGTAAAAAAGTCATGACTTCCATATCATAATGGAATGACTACATTCTATTAGTTTTAAAGGGATGTTTAATTATTCAATAGAGTATGTGTTGAATAAAATATCATATTTCTTCTGAGTTATTTTTGTGCAAACATCATATTGTGATGCAATGTGTATTCTGTAAAAAAATATTTTACTTTTATGTAAGTTGAATAAAATATTCCCACTATCCTTATTTGAGTCAGTGTATAATTTAATATTCCATTTGTTAGATGAATATAAATATGGAGTTTTTTTAAATTCAGATGGATGTGCCCATTTGAGACATGCATGAAAAAATTAAAGAAGAAATTACATAATAAATCATCAATTGGAGGTTCAATAGTATAAGATTACTTGTTTGATGGAATTTATAATTTAACCTCTTATTATTTTCAATCTAAATATCCTTCAAAACATAATTATAGGGTTGTAATGAGGAATATTTTTATGATATTATAAATTATCAATTTTCTGTTTTTAATTAGGATGAGCTTATTTTTGGTAGTTATCATGAATGATAGATTTCAGAGGATGAATTAAATATATATCATACATATGTTCTGCTCAACTATGAATAAATGACATGATTTATACAAAAAGTACTCCTTTGTATTTTTTTAATTTTATGGGATAAATTTATTTATATTGTTTGTTTTATAGAATATATAATGACCATATGAAAAAAAATATACAAATACCACTACAACTATTAATGAATGTCGATAACCTAATTATGCATAATTGATTCAAATACTAGTAAGTTAAGTTGTTTATAGAAGAACATTATATCAATTTTTCAATAATATATATTATTGAAAATTTTTATTGTTTGAAGGAAACACAACATGGAAGTAAAATTAATAGCTGATTATGTTTGATAAAAACCCCTCTATCCAAATTGATAAAATATTATAATGGGTACGTGGTTAATGTATTTTGGTTTCATACACATATATATGATAAATCAAAGAAATAAAAGAAAATTTTGGTTTATTTGAAATGATCTCATCATAATTAATTTGATATTAAAATTTATAGTATGTTATATGAAATAATTATAATATGCTATCTGGGAAAAATTATATGATAATATTTAAATTTATTTTGTTTGATAATGATTGAGGGATGTGAGTTCATACTTGACATGGATTCATTGAAATTAAATATAAAATTAATTTTCCCACAAATTAACCACTTATGTTGGAACATCTAGCACATCACGTTTATTATGAAAATTATTATACTGCTTTGAGATATTTAAATTACTAGAGGAGTGTAATAAAAATTAAATCTCATGAAAATTGGTTTCCTGAAAATTAAAATCATTCTATGGAAGTGAAAGTTTTTGAAAATTTTCAATAAACTTTTCCAAATACATCTCTCACTCTATGAGATATAATTATTGATGATGAACCCCAAAAATTATGGATTATTGATATTGATAATATTGATGAAGTAATAAGGTATTATGAAACTAAAAGTCTTATTGATGTTGAAAATGTTGAAGTAAAAGATGAATACATTTTCACGAATGAATATATGGATGAAAATGAAGAATTATCTACTATATTCAGGTATAAATTAATTTTCTATAATTGATATACATGTTATAAAATAAATTAAAAGTAAGATTATTTGTTTCATATGAATAAAGATGGTCATAAAGGTCTCTTATATTCCCTCCTTGTTGTCGAGATTCCACATGATGAGCCCAATTACCATTCATCTGACTCATATGATGTTTCAATAACATCACCTATTAGGAGGGGGAAGAGAATTTATATAATGATTATTCCAAAGCCTGTTCCCAAAATATTTCCATCTCTTGATTTTGATCAACATTTATAGAGGTATGTTCAATACTTTAATTTATTATTTTTTATTATATATTATTTATTAGTATTGTTATTTTTATTTTTATTATTTCTTTTTATTTACATAGTTTTTTTCTAAATTTGTCTAGTGAGAAGTATGGTGTGATTCTATACATTTTTTGTAGCATGGTTGTCGTGTAATCCTTTTCTAAATGATGTTCGATATTAGATATACCTCAATTAGATTGGATGTTAAAAATTAATATATTTTAATTTAATTTTATTAATTTTTTACATGTTATTTTTAATTAACTTTTATAATTTATGATCTATAATCAACGATAATGTGGTAGATCATATCTGATAGGCACGAGAGACTTGTACACATGACATTTTCATCATTTTTTACACAACCTAAGAAAGAGAGACATGGATGGATATTCTATTAATATTTTCAATAATTCATTCTTATCTCATCGACCTAAATATATCTCATCCCAGGTATGGGATATATTGTTCTCCAGCATGATAAAATAGACTTTTAAGAGGAGTTCATTATTTGACATACGGAAATAGGGGAGGAAGGAGATCACACATAATGATGGGAGTTTTAGATTTCGTATACATCGATTACATTTGTTAAGTAATATTATTTATTATATATATATATATATGAATTATATGTAAAATATTTTTTATATTATTTTTTGCATTATCAACCCCTCTATTATGGAGTTATATGTTTACATGAAGACATACACTAATTCCAATTCAAGACAAGCAGTTCGTGACTTACATAGCCAGATTGTGGTTAGAATTTATTTATACCCAACAAGTACATCCAGAAGAAAACATTATGATCATTTATTAAAATAAAATAAAGAGTATACATGAGATAGACAAGGTCAAAAAAGGTGTTTTCTCTCATCCAAGAAAATAGAGAGTTACATATCATAGTATGAAAAATTATTTTAATAATCGTAGTCATCAGCTGTTTCCCACTCGGATTGATAATTACCTCAAATGAACATATTAAAGATCTATGAATTATTCCTTCTTAGAACCTAATAGGAAAATCAGGTATCTACAGTTCTTGGCAGGTTATAGTGGTCCTCCTATAACCTTCTCTTAGTAGGAACATGGGTTGAGCCTTCACTATTAATAACCTTTTTCCTTTCCATGTATGATAGCGTCTTTATATGAAGTATGAGTAGTGTCCAAAAACTTAAGGGGAGTGATATCACTCACTCTTTCATCATCAGATACATCCCCCCTTTTATCAAAAATTTTTGAAGAAGAAAAAATATAGTGGATTTAATGTTGAAAATCAGATTAATTGAGATCAAGATCTTATGGGTTCCCTAAAACCTCTATTTGATTACCCTCACTTTGGGTTTGGGCATACAAGACCATAGGTATGAAAAACTCCCTCTCTAGGACCAACCTATTCCTCATATTGAATCCCGGCTTCAACATCACCTGGGGGAGCACCAAGAGACCCCTCATCATCCAATTGATTAGTTGGGTGAACAGATTGCCACTCTTTTGAATGTAGTCTGACTTTAGAAGAAGAGGAATTCCCTTAAAGACCATCCCTAGAACCAGTAAAACTATACTGATTCAAAGAATAATTATCCCTAGAGTCAGCAATAAGAAACCTCCCAGATGCCTTCCCATTTATATCACTAGTATGGGGATCCCCCGAAGGACTATTAGCATATTTTTCCTGAATATGATATCTCTTTCACATAGAGGCATCATGACTACTATTAAGATAATTAATGTAGATTATGGAATTCCTCCAAGAATTGTTGGTATGACCAACTTTCTTTCAAAAAAAAATTAGGGATCTTTTCATAAAAAACATGAATATTCAAATATTCCCTTTATGTAGATAAAACCACTTTCCAAGTTGGAGTTTTAATCAAATAAAATTCCACTAAAACTCTTAAAAAATAGTCAAAACTAGCATGCTCCATATTTCTATCCATTTTAATTGGAACTCCATTTGAAGAATCTAAATCAAAAAATATTTTTAGATGCCAATAGATCAAATTAATATAGTAGAATCTAACCCATATTGATTAAAATATTTCTTGAACTCAAAGGGATTTAAGCAATATTTCCATTCATGAATCCTAATAACACATGTGTTCAAGGAAATCAAACCAAATCCCCATGCCTTCTTTATCAGCTCTAAATTGGGAAATAAAAGGTTAAAAAATCACTGCTCACTGGAATGTATTTACAGTTTAAAAATCCCCAATTTGTAGATAATATACTTATCAGATCAACTGATTTACCTAGTTTCTACCCTTTGAAGAACACCACACATCCAATAATGGAGTGTCGACAAAGTGCAAGTCTTTCGGAAACCGCATCTAACCCTAAAATAACATGAGCTATATCTACTCATTTAAAAATCCAACCAACATAATCATTACAAGGGGAGGCAAAGAGACTTCTATTTGACTCTGAGGGCTTACCTTGAACCGAGGTTATAGCCTTGGAGGACATAACAATAAGGATATATGGATTTAGGGAAGAATATGGACTCCATATGCAGTTCTTGCTTGAAGAGAGGCCAATCACTTGCATCTCAGTGGTCACTTTCCCTCTCGTAGATGTGTATGCACATCGATTCTCTAGTAGGGGTTGCGTGATAAAGATTAGGTTGAATACGGGGTAGTGTAGCCATTCCATGGAGATAGAAAACCATAAGATCCATCTTCATCGACATTGCTCCCCAGACAACGTTCCACCATCCTCAAATTATAAATTTATTATCCTTAGTATTTTTTTATAAATTTAACTTAAATTAATTTTATTGTTATTTTAATTTGTAATTATATTTGAATAAAATATATGAAACAAAAATTCTCATTCATAGAACAGTTAAACTAACGCCAATGCAAATTCAATGTGCAGGTCAGGTTTTTATGAGGGGGCTTAGATAATGGTGATTATCCCTCATAACATTAAAGGTCAGGTGACTGGTATTAGTTTGTGATTGAAACTTACTATTCATTATAGTACTTATATGATGTTATCAGTCAGCTCAAAGGGAGCTCATCTATAGTCATCATCTTCTGATTCAAAGTACAATGAGAGGTTGTGTTCATAGAATTAGATGATAAAACACACGTAGAGAGAGTGGGTGGAGTAGCATGAGCAGTAGTGTCAGAGAGATGAGAAGATGTTGGATTATATATTATCGGTTGTGCATGGTTTTAATATAGAGTTTCCACCATTAACTCATTTGGTGATCCTCCTCCTCAGGCACTAGATGATCCTCATTTATTTTTATGAGGTCCATGTATTTTGGTTTGATAATAATATTATATGTGAAATGATAAAGTTTTTATATGAATTTTTTTTATATTAAAACATTTTTTCATATTTTTCATATTTTTTATTTTTCTAAATTATTTATATTTTTTAAATATTTAATTAATTTCATTGTATTCAAAATTCACCATAATTAAAAAAATTTAAAAAATCATACATATTTTTCTCAAAAATAAATAACTACCACAAATAATATTATTTTGATAGACCATCTATAATACTAATCTTTATAAAACCTTTTTATACAATGTTTTTTCATTAAAAATGTCTTTTAGTGATGGGAATCCATTTAAAATAATTATAGAAAAAGTATAGAAAGCTAGTTGTGAGTATAACAAACTAATAAATAAATGATAGAGAACATTTTATACATATAAATGGTCAAATATATTGTTTTTAATGTTTGATCACTATAATGACCATGGTAATCATTATTTTTACTGTAAAGGATATCATGAATATTTCAAAAATTTATGAGAGACTCTTAGACTATAAAAAAACATACCTTAAAAGATGATCCAAACACTTGTTATATATACTAATGTGTGATTTGATGATTAATTGGACTATCCTAAGGACCGCTTCATTTAGAATGAATCTCGATGAACACAGAAAACCATGGGCACAAAATTCATTGGGGAACAATAGTGGTGAACCAAAAATTAAATCCATTACTAGTGAAACAAATAGATTAAATATGCACGTTTATTCACATGAACCTCAGCCCGGTTGGTTTGGACTCTCTAAGTGCATCCAAGAGACCCAAGTTAAATTCTGGGTGGAGGCATATTTCTAGGTTACTGTAAAAGTATATTAGACATTGTAGCATGTGTTGTAATAGGTACTATTTAGTATTGTAGCAGCTGGAACTATTCACCCATTTCAGCCTTTAGGCCACCAGTTTGGTCCTCGGGTCCCGCATGACCTTTGGGCCACCCAAGGTCTTTGAGCCAATAAGGCTTTCAGGCCACCTCAAGTCCTTCAGGACAACTTAAGGCCTTTGGGCCACCTCAAGGCCTTTGGTCCACATCTAATGCATATATAACCAGACAGACTTGAAGGTATAAGGATCCATGTGAGGATTCAAGAGCATGCACATTCACCCAAGCAAAAATTTACAAAATTAGAAAAATGAGAGGGTATGTCATTGCCATTGGTACCAGGAATGTGCATCTATACACAAGAAAGCTAGCCGACCAGCCTTGAGAAGGTGGATAAATGACATTAAGATATTTTCTGGGGAGGTGTAGTTTCAAGTAGTCTATTTGGGACTAATTCCTTAAGGTATCTAGGTAATGAAATTTGTGTCTAAGCTTATGGTCCATGTAAGGGTTCCCCCTTATTCTTTAAAGGGGGGATTATTAAAAATCATTAAAAATTTAAGGCCTTTAGTCCATTCTGGAAAATATTCACATTTACATATAATTCTACAATGATGGGCTCCTTTTTTATGGTTGGCTCCGTTGGGACCACTAATCACATCCAAATGGAATCATCAAATACATCATCATATGTGAAGATTATTGGAATAGATGGTGGTAACTATAGGATACCTCAGGGTACCACACACCACCAGCTAATGCACAAGACATATGCATCATTGTAGATAAAATCAATATCCTCAGAGTCTAGAAATAGAATATAATTAACCCAATGCCTTTATAGATATGTGGTGAATGCATTGGTGTGTCAATATCATCTTAATAGATTCATCTCAACTATAGAGGCAGCTTGGGATATCCTCTTGGAGATGAAACTCCAGAGTTCATCTCTCCAATAATGGGTATCAAAGAAGTAGTTGGACCTTATTTTCATGTGCAATCAATTTAGATGTCTATACTCTTAGAATTAAAACACTTATCTATATTATCATATAGAGGTAGAATATGTTATAAACTGTGTCCCTACTGATATTTAGCAGCTTACTAGGAGATATCCTTCCAGTCACCATCACCACTAGCTCTTTATATCCCAAACTCATTAATAATATGATGTGTAGTTAACTTTTGAAATCCTAACCCTTGTTTTAAAATCCAAGACACCATGTTGAATATTCCACCAAGGGAAACTATCCATTGAATCTCAAGAGAAACATTATACCCCTCTTACCATGCATGGTCATAATAATTTCAGAATATCATAATGAAAAATAAGGAACATTTGAGGAGGGATCCCGCTCTTGAAAGTTTATATGAAATTTTTTTTTCTAATACATACCAAACGATCTTTCTGTAACACCCTAAAATTTTAAAGTAAAACTTTTTATTCAATACTGTTTATGAAATGCAATTCCAAGTGTAAAAAGGGAATACATTAACCTGATACATTA
This sequence comes from Viscum album, assembly GCA_963277665.1. Lineage (NCBI taxonomy): Eukaryota > Viridiplantae > Streptophyta > Magnoliopsida > Santalales > Viscaceae > Viscum > Viscum album. The sequence continues at coordinate 794,102,043 of OY728166.1, forward strand.
CAATCTTAAATAAATGTAATATATTATATAGATTGTAATAAAAATAACACTATCCTATCTTACATACCATGTAAGATGAACCTTCCTTGATATCCTATGTTATACACAAGAGTAACCTCCCTTGATAGCTTGTATTACACACAAGACTAATTTTCACCAAATAACAATGTATTATTAAAATATTATTATTTAATACAATATTATATGACCTAGCCATTATGTTAGTAGTTATTAATATTATTAACAAACTTCAGAAAATTTATGATTCAAATAAATATAAAATAAATTCATTGTTTACCAATTAATGAGAAATGAGAAGAAGAACCAATTGGATATAAAAAGAGTTATTTTTATTTTTATGATTCCAAAGGATTTGTGTCTTAATAAAAATAATTAATTAAAATTAATGAATTATTTTAATGAAATATATATGTTCTATATTCAATAAAATATTTTTAATATTAATCCATTATGTCTGATTGTAATAAGATAAGATCAAACCCAATTTCACAAATAAAACCCACGTTTATATAAAGGCAATTTTACAACCTTTTAATGGAGAACCCATTTTAAATCTGAAGTTTGACACTTGAATTTATTTAATATGTCAAAATAAACTTCATATTTTAAATTTAACCATAAAAATTAGGTTAGAATATTATTTTATATTTTTCAGAGACATATCATTTTAAAAAATAGTTAAAAATACTGAATTTTTGTTTAAAAGTGATTTTTCATCTAATTTATTTATAACATTAAATTGTAATTTTAATTAGTTTTAATGTTAAATAAGATATTATTTTTAAAAATTAATATATTTTATATTATTGGAATCAATTTCACTTCATAATTCATTGTAAAAAAATTGAAAACTTTCATAGGTTTTTACTTTAAAAGCCCATATTGTCGTCCTGCCTGCAAGACTAATTTTAGATAAATTTTTTCCACTTCTTTGATTGGAATTTTTGAAAATAGATTCCATATTTTTAATCAGAATAATTTATAATTTATAACAATAAAAACTTTTTTTGAAAAAAAAATACTAATAAAAGTGATTAAAATTAATTATAATGATTAAGGTAAAATTAAAATTAATAAGGGACTAAACCTTAACATTAAGGCCCAAAATGACCTATACAGTTCTCCAATAGATATTTTATTGCCATAATTATACCGTATTCTCTTTTGGATCAAAATTTGAACATTATTGGATCCACATGAAATGTGAAAAACGTGGTAGGAATTCCATTTTCAAAATATTACAAGAGTTCCACTCTGACACTGTAAAAGGACACCACTTATCCCTATTACTCACACCTATCAAACCACTTAGGTTTGGCCAATATATTCCCAAATATCTTCCAAAAATCCATTCCCTATACCTTTAATCCTCCCTTTGGGAATAAATCCTTCCACGGAAGCCTTTTGGTACAAACCAAAAGAAGTTACCTGATTAAGAGGTAATATCTTTCCTTAATCTATTTAGTTTTATTTACATTATCCAACCCCTAATATATTGTTATTATATGATTGTATAATAAATAATATCCTAAATAAAATTATATGTTTTCATGCTAATTTTATCCCAACACTTACACACACATCCATTTTATCAGTAACGAACATATTTTTTCTATGTATGGAGAACTACAGCCTCAAGAAATGATGATTGTTCATTTTTCATTTACCACCTATCATGGTGGAAATTATGATATAAAATATGATCATATATTCTATATAATATATTTATTATGTCTTTATGATTCTGTAATTATTTTATAACACATACCCTTATACCATCCATTTTGTATAAATATGTTTACATTGTTTGTGTAAGTGTGGACTACTGCCTTCTCAAAGAAATGTGATTCTTTTCCGCTATAAATGAAATGTAAAAATTAGAGTTTTAATTAATAATATATATCATTAAAAACCTATATATGATATTCATGAAATAAGTACCTTTCTATAGGTATAATATATATCATTTTCTTTGTTACCCTTTCACACACATAAAAAGTGGTAACTTCATTCATGGATGTGTGGACTACTGCCTCCTCAACACAATGTGATTCCTTTTACATCACCAAAAATTTAAATAAAAATAAATATTATTGGTTAATAAGGTATTTTTTATATAAAAACCACTTGTGAAATATATGTGGTTACTTACTTTATTTCTATAATGATCCTTAAAAAATGAGAATGTTACACATGTGTGCGTACAACCTATCATCTCCATGATTGTAACGTTGATTCATTTTTCATAACAATATTAAATGATTGGTTTTAAAATTATAATTTATGTGTAAATAAAATAATAGTTTCATTATTATTATTCTTTTGATGTTATATAATGAACCTTTTGACCATAGTATACCTACCCAAGTTTTTTTTAACACATGAACTGAATTTGGTCAAAACACCCGATATAAACATAATTGTTTAAATATTTGTATAACAAATATACCAAAGTAAAATAAAATTAATTATTAACATGAAAAGGTTTCTCATTAATTTATATAACTAAAATAAGTTTATTATAAATAAAGGTAAAGGATGTTCACCTGAAATGAAATGCAAGGTATGACATTTTCATCTCGTTTTCTACATCTATAAGATAAATGTCATGTTGACCACTTGTTTTTTGTGGTGTATCTACTACCCATTTTGATATATTAAATCGTTAATACTTTTATCTTAATGGTATTAAAAATATCCATTTAGTTTTATTCCTTCATGAGTTTTATGATTTAAAATGTTTCAATGTGGTAAGGGGCACTTTGGAATGTTTAGAGAGTATTTTCCTCAATAATAATTTTATTGATCGTTCATTTCAATTAAAGTAACTTATATAACCATTGTTCAATAAAAACATAAATTTTCTTATAATCTAGTAATTCATGAACTTTTTCAAGTATTAGAACCATTTTTCCACTCTTTAGAACTCAAGGTGTTATAGAATTTTTTTAAGAAAACCCGACATAATTTATCTCTTTAGTCGAAAACCTATTTTTTTCTAAAAAAAATTTTTTTGTTAAAACATATTCACAAATGTTTTTCAAATGATATGGTAAATAAATGTTTACCATTTTTTGTCTTTTACAAATTTTTCCAATGGAATCTTATTTCCAATTTTCGAACTATGCATTTTCCTATCCTTTTTTACCGTATAAAAGAAATGTTATTTTTACCTTGTACGACATGTATGGATTTACCCACCATTATTATTTCAAAGATTCTTTTGCATGTTTAAAAGGTTAATTTTTAAAGAAATTGTTTTTAAAATTGATTTTTAAAGAATATTTTTTTTAAAACAATAAAAAATATTTTTATGAAGAATATTTTAAAATTTTATTTTTATAATATTTACATTCATCAATGAAAACAACAATTTATATTACTCAACCTTGGGGGGGTATGTTTTATTGATTATATCCTTATTATACCTCTGTATGGTTCATGATTTATTTTTCCAATTATAGTCTTCAAATTCACTTCCTTGATTCCTTTTTTCCACTTTAAATATTCAATTTCTTATCATCATTGAAAATTGAATTTCCCCTATTTTACTATATCATTTATTGTGGATATGTTCATTTCCTAAACGGTATATCATTTTTTATACGGTGTTCAATTTGAATTTTTTTATTTATTTTGGTAAATATTGGTAAATACATATCTCTTACTTCATATGGATATTTGATAAGGCACATTTTTAAATTGATTATTCAATATATGATGAATTTTTTGGACTATTATGACACAGGTGGGTCCTGATTTTAGATACCCATTGATGAATTAGTAGTATCATGGGATGAGACATTTGGTATCTTACTTAGATATTTTTTTACTTGATATGTTTTAAACCACCTTCTGAATGGTCTTGACGATAAAGGTACCATGTACCTAGGAAACATGGCATTAAATAATCAAGTATTTCCCTAATTTAGTTTCATTTATTATTCATCCATGATATTTTTCATCTTAATATCCATGGATAAAATTCATTTTTAGTTCATTAGTTGTATGTCATTTTTTTAGTTTCATATATTTCCATATTTATTATTCCTTGCCGAGTTATTTAAATGGAATGTGTTTCCATTTATTACCTTTCAATATTTTTATGTTCTTCTTTATCAGTTTGTTGACTACATGGTATGTGTGTTTTAGTTATTTACCATACTATAATTATTATTCTCATTGATTCAGTATTTATTCCTCCATACTTTACCCTTATTGAGTATCTAAGCTCACCCTTATTATGTTTCATTTCCCTAGGAATCCATGCAATGTATAATGAAAGAAATAAAAGAAAATTCTAGGTGGAATAAATTTACCCTTGAATTTCTTATCCTAGAATTTATTTATTTAGAAAAAAAATTATTTTGTAATTAGTGTTTTAATTTGTAATACAAACCTCATGTTTTTATCTAGTTTACCAAGGCTACTAAACTTTGGTTCCTTCGGGATTTTATTCCTTGTAATCATGCCAATGGAATTGATAGAATACAATAACTATGGTCTATCCAGGGTTGGGTCGCTACACTTTATAATTCATATGTCTTTTTAAAAATTCATCTGATTTCTTCAAAGTCATATGAAATTGAAAAAGTATAATGAAAATTTTTTTTAATGTCACTAGGACTAATATTAAATAGAAATATGAAGTGATTTGTTATAGTCATAGGATGTCTTTTCTCATATTTATGAATTTTAGTTTTTTATTGAAGTATGAATTCATTCTCATACATAAGATATAATCATATTTATACAAACATAAATCATGTTTAAAAATGGTAGAACCATGTTTATATAGATGTATTTCATATTTACATAGATTTAAAAAATGTTTAATATGGATTAATTATTATGAAAAAATCAAATCATGCTTATAGTAAAGTGATCCTTATAGGTATTTCATGTTACAAATATTTCAATATTATGAATTTTCATTCTTAATTTTTTTAATACTTATAGAGAAATTTGTTTAATAAATATAATAAAATGATTTTCATTGAAATAGTATAATAACCCTTAGATGTAACTATGTTAATCATTTTAAGTGTATTTTGATACATTTTTTATGATGTTTTAATATTTTCAATTGCATCATATTTATATGATTTATTATAAATATTTTATTAAAATTCAAAATACTTATATATGTTAACCATCATATTCAAAGTGTTTTTGAATTTTTTTTATGAAGAAATAATGAGGTAATAGTCTTTCATGATATGCATGATATTCATTTATATAGGAAATAAAATTTATTTTTTTGTGTTATTTTGATACTATGGGATGTTTTGAATTGTTTTCAGGAGAGATAGACATTATTATAAATATAATGGACTTTATGATAATCTAATTAGTCATTGAAGAGTTTGTTTATACGTTATAATCAAGGGAACTCATTTAGGACATGAGTAACATGAATTGAATTCTGAAGTGATATGGTTTTTCTATAATGTATACTTTTTTCTATGTGATAATGAATGAGCTCTAATGAGTATTAATTTAATGATGTCATCAGATCTACATTGAGTTTCATCATCTTAAACATCATTTCATTCCTTCATTTTCTAGTTATAATTGTTGTATATTTTTATTTCCACTTGATCTTAAACTAATGACTTATGTTTTACAAAGAAAAAGGATATCTTTCATGGTTATACCTCCTAAACAAATAGTAGATACTATTGGGATGTGAATCCTAAACCAAAGTAAGGTCTTATTGGGAATTCCTTTTTCCATAGAAAGACATTAACATGATTGGGTTGTGACTCAAGGTGAGAAAAACCTACGGCTTGTAAAAGTTTATCACACCTTCCAAAAGTGAGGTTTATCTTTAGTGATTACTATTCCTATCAAGTAGAAGAAGAGAGTGAAGAGTATATATTGGATCATTCAATACAAAAAACTATAAAAATTTTGTGTTCATTTGTTTTACTTTCCAATCTATTATTATCTTGAACACTTCATTATAATTGAACTATTCTTACAGTATATGCATATTTTTATTCCTGAATATTAAAATTACTCCTATTTATTGAAACATTTTAATGTTTGAAAAGGTTTTTTCACCCATCCTCTAGACCATACCAACATTTTACACTTAGAAATCAATTTTTATAATAGATAAACCTTATAAGGAGTTGGTTAGTCATTTTTAATTTATCTATATAACTATCTTATAGACCTCACCATCTTAGGGAAATATTGTTTAATATAGAAGGAATGAACTTAAATAAAGGTTGGATACCAAAAAACTATAATACTTTGAAGAGAATGATTATGGTTATTGGAGGACCTGAATAAGAGAATATAACAACCTAGGATACACATACATAGATATTATGCCTTTTTAGATGAATATTCATTACATTACACTAACATAGGTTTAAGGACCACAATAGTTTAGTGAATTAGGAATCCTAGAACACAATATTATTAATTCATGAAAGATATTAAATTTCTCCCATATAGATATTATAATTTTATAGTCTTCACAACATACCATACATAAAACCTTTCTTCATAACCTGTGAAAAAGAAATATTAGAAAAGTTGTGTTCATATGCTCGGTAAGGGTAAACAAGGTGAATTTGAAAGAATAACTTGAATATAAGTGTATGATAACATTAGAATGACATTTGAAAACAATACCCTCTATATCAAAGATCAAATTCATTAGTCATTGCATAAATATTAGCATTTAATACTACATGAAGAATAATAAAATCAACGAACATGAACCAAGAGAGTATAATATTAGAATAATACATAAATTTTTGGTATAAACATAATCATAGAAAATCTTATGCCAATGATACCAACCAAGACATTCATAGCATATTAGGCTTGGGATGACCACCCATGTACCTACTTGAGGCATTATATGACCTCCATTATACCCTATTTTGGGCTTGGGATAACCTCATGTGTAACATATATCAAGCATGAGATAAACTCCCATATACTCTTTGAGATCATATAACAATAATCATTACTCAATGAATTAGACAGAGATATTTATCCCACCCATCACATAATCCGTACATTTATGTTCAACAAGATCATAATACATTTATCATATTATAAACCATGAAGAAAAATTGGTTTCATAAAACATTTCATCATATAATATCCCATGGAAATGAAATGAGTTTCATAATAATTTCATCAAGGAATAACCTGAGGAAAAATAAATGGGTTTCAATTTTTTTTTTGTAATGGTATTACCCTTGTTAGAGAAATCGGTTTCATAAATATATTGTCATGATTATCCATTCAGAGAAAGAATAAGTATGGTGTCCTTGGTTCATATCCCTAGAAATGGATAATTTAAATCAAATGATTCCAACTTAGATAGATAATTATATTGAAAGATCACTTTACACATTTCATGTGTGAGACAACTTTTATTTGAAAATATATTTTTAAAACTAAAAATCCATAAAACATTTAAAATACATTTTAATTAAAAATAACTATGAAAACATACAATGGATGCTTCAAAATCATTTAAATAATTTCTTGAGGAAAATTATCTTTCCACGTTGATTTTTTTAAATCATAAAAAATTTTGAAAATAATTTTCATTTAAAATAACATTGAAAATTTATAAATGAATCTTTAAACAAAATAATGGACAAGAAAATAAGAAATTATTTTCATGTCGTACACAATGATTCCTTTTAAATTTTAAATAAAACACCATCGAATATTATTTTTGAAAGAGACATGATGATTCCTATTAATTTTTTAAAAATTAAAACATGAAAAAAAATTATTTATTAAATCATTTAAAAAAATTATATTTTTTCGAAAAAAAAATTAGAATTCATGATTTTGGAAGAAAAAATGTTTTTGATTGAAAAGATGATTTTTAATTAAAATATTTCTTTTAAAATATTGAGTACATAAAGAGATTAATATAAAGGTAAAACATTTATTATCATGACCTTAATATGAGAGATGAAAATTTATGAGTTTCTTGAGTGATGGATCATAAGATTCTATCTTTAGGAACATAATCATAAATAATCTCGATAAATAATGATATTGTAACATAAAATCTTTACCAATTCAGTAACATTGAAAAATAATCACAAAGAATGAATAATAAAATATAGAACCTAAAATATCTTGAGAATAAAAAAATTCATGAAATTACATGTAAAATAGGATTTATATAATCCTCATGAAAGAGAATAAGAGTATAACATAACATACGTCTCAATGATGTCAAATTTAGACAAAAATCTCTTAAATTATGTCCTGACTTTCATCGTACGCATTCAATCCTATTATATAACAAATATAACTATATTTTAAATCTATAAAAAATATTTTTATATATCATACCATATATGATTTACTTATGACCTTTTATTACCCTTTTATTAACAATTCCATGTTAAATTCTCTTTTTGGGAAATAACTACTATGTTTTTCAGGTAAGTTTCAATTTTTTATTTTCTGTCCTCTTTATTTGGTCATGGTTTCAACATATCAATTTTTTAACCATGATATAAAAATAATTTATATTCATTATATTTGTTTTTATTATAATCCATTAAATTTATTTATAAAAATGAAATACACCATACATGGAGACGGTAGGTTGTACATACACATGAACATTGTTTCCATTTTATTGTCAAATTAAAAAAAATAAATTATATATTATAATTATATAATTGTTTTTATTTAATTTAAATCACATTTTTTTTTACTAAACTCATCACCATGATCATCCCTATAAAGAGTGAATTAATCACATTGCTTCTTGAGAAGGTAGTCCTCCGTACACATTAGCGGTGTTAATGTATTCCCCAAAAATTGAAAGCATAAATATATATGTGATATACTAATTATAGAATAATAATAATGTCATAAATATAATATATAAACATTAAATCCATTATTATTTCCAATCATGATAGGCTATAATGGAAAAATGAACGACATCAGTTCGTGAGGCGGTAGTCCTCCGTACACGTGAATGATGATTTCATAATCCATTTGATGGGAGTGGAGATAGTTGTAGGTTATTACAATAACATAACTACATGGAATTATATGTAATATATGAAGGATATTATATAAACATGTTATAATAATAACTAATTTAGGTTTAGTAATAAATAATATAAAATGCTCATTGATGAACATTATATATTCTTCAGGTATCCTTCTAAGGATTTCACCAAGGTATATCCTAGGTTATATTTTGGTACCAAATAAGGATTATAGAATGATATTATGAAATTTAGGAAATGATTTGGGTATGGTTTTTCTGAACTAATAAGGGTTTATAATGTGAACAAGTGACGATAGTGGGTGTCCTTTTAAAAGTGAGGTGAGTGACACACTTGTAATTTTTTAAAAGAAAATGGTGTACCATAATTTTTCACATTACACAAGGATAAAAATTTAATTATTAGAGATAATTTAAAATTATAGGTATGAAATAATTCCATCCAATATATTTTAGACAAGTTTTTAGGTGATTTTAAACCTTTTAGTTTTAGTATAACTTCTGGTAATCCCATTTTTACCTCAATTATGGTGATTAATTTTTACAATTTTCAAACTTCATTTTGGTAAAAACATAAGCAGAAATTATTAGATAATATAAATTATTATCATTAAAAATATGGAATTATTTTTTATAAATCCAATTCATATAATTGGAAAATTTTAATATAATACTAATCCTACAGATGTTGCGAGAAAATGGGGTTTTAAAAAGAAAATGTTTAAAAATTTATAAATTTCATATATTCAATTTCTATATGGAATTTATTCCAATTGCCCAAATTGGATTAATATATATATATTCAAAAAAATACTCTAAAATAAATTTAAAATATAGTTTTGAATTTATAAATACTTATAATGAAAAAGGAAGTTTTTTATTAAAACTCAGTATTTTTAACTATCCATTAAAAAATTAATCTCTTTATAAAATCCTAAAAAATTATCCCTATGATAATTTTGATATGGTGATTTGAAAAATTATGTGTTTTTTAAATAATTTTTATAACTATTTCAAAAATTAGTTTTAAAAAAATTGTTAAAAATACAAAAAAACTACTTTTTTCTAAAAATGCAGTTTAATCATAAAATTTTATTTATTCATATATATTTTCTAGAAAAAATATAATATGAATTTGAAAGACATTATTGAATATATACAATTTAAATTTCATGAAAATAATTCTCCAAAATTTTATTGTTTAATTTATTATGGTAAAACATATTTCTTTACATAAAAATATTTTTTCAGAAAAATATTTCCTTTATTTTAAAATAGTTTTTATTTTCATTCATTACAAAAGAATTGATTTTATATAAATTTTTAAAATGCATATTTTAATAATTTGGTAAATCCATTTCTTACATGCCCTTCCAAAAGCTTGGTAATAAATATCATGTTAAAAAAATAATATTTTAATAGAATGTCTTGGTTAATCTAAACTCCTTGTTGCGTGTAATGCAATATAAACTCAGTGTTACATGTAAATCAAGATAAACTCAATGTTTCCTATGATGAAATATAAACCCAGTGTTGTGTGTAATAAAAAAATATCAAATAGATTAAATTTATTTTAAAGTAAAATATTTTATAAAATCTCGAGTTGTTATGAGGAATACCTAATTTATTCAAGCATTAATAATTGGATGATCAACATGAAACCATATAATGTAGTTGATTCTAATCCATATACTGTTATAGGTAAAAATTTGGTAACCTAGGTTTTGAATTATGATGCCAAAATTTTATTATACTATGTTATAAGCGAATGTGTGTTTATACATGTCTCATCATGTAGTACAGCTCAATACATTTGAAGATTACTTCAAGTTACACACTAAAAATTAGACAAGAATAAAAGAAAAAACTAGGAAATATACATGCACAATATCAAGAATTTAGAATGGTAGAAGTTCAATCCAGGAACCAGTTGTTTAACAGATTGAAAATCCTCAAAAATTTTATGGGTGCGCTAAGAAAGGCCTCGTAAAAAACAATATTGGTTGAAAGAGTTCCATTATCTATACAAATAAATGTGGCATAAAAATAATGTGGAAAAAGATATGGGTAATTAATTTTAGGAATATACATTGTTTGAACTAATTTTTTCGTTACAGTAGTATGAATTTGAGTTAAAAAACATTATATATGAGAATATTTGAAAACAATTATTGAATTTAAATCATATATAAATTTTTATACTAGATGATCAGATTCTATGTCATATTGGAATGATAAGAATGAAATTTATCACTTTAATAAAGGTATTTATAACATAAAAATGACAATTGTTTGACAAACTGTTTTAGAAGGAATGATCAAAAGGAATATAATAATGGTAATACTAGTAAGTATAGTGGTGTTTTAGGACTAACATGTACTGAGTATGCGAAAAAATGACATATTAATTCATATTTTCTAAAACCAAAGCACCCAATAAAATAAAATAGTTACATAAATAAGGAAAATAAATAAATTAAGGATTGATAGATATACACTAATGAATTAGGCTCAATTAGGGATTCTGAAATTTAAAGGGCATTGTCTAATATGTTTTAGATAGCTATAAACATAAATGAGGAAATATACCATAAGGGTGTTAAGGAAACATGGTATAGGGATAGTAACTGACCAAGATATATTATTGGGGAACAATAAAACATGATATCATATAATCAATGTGATAGAGGCTCTATGACATTCAGTGATAACTCAAAAGACCATATTAGAGGATTTAGTGAAGTGGGTATATTTGATAATATTTTAAATTATTATATACTATAGAAATATATGATATATTATCTAATAAGAGGATCATACATGAAACATTTTATCCATACATAAACTCTCAAAGCATGGATAAATTCTATTATTACCTAAGCTGAAAACAAGTAAGTATTTTTTCAAATCTTGTTTAAAAGGTAAAAACCGAAGGAAACATTCAAATCTATTAATTATGTGAATATTATAAAACCAATTTTTATTATACATATAAACATATTTTATCTTATGATAAATAATATTATAGGTGGTAAGAAGTGGTTTTTAAAAAAAAATATGATTTTAGTAGGTTCATATGGTCTTATTTTATAACTTATAAAAGTGAAACTCTAGATAAATTTACTTCCTTTTGAAAATTAGTTCAGAATAGAAATTTTTATTAATAATTTTTATTAAATGTGATATATTATTTTATTTTATTAATTTATATTTTAAACAAATCTCTAAATATAATTGACATTTAATTTTTTTCCTACTCCTAAAACACTCTAAAAGTGATGTTGTTGAAAGGGAAAATGGAACTATCTTGGAAACAGATAGAATAATTATTTACAAATATAATTCACCAAAAATTAATTAAATAATTTTAATATAACATCTTATATTTTGATTATATTTTTCAATAGATCATTTTTAAATAAAAATTATTATAAATTTTTTAATTAAAATTAATAAAAAAAAATTAATTTTCTAGAGTCTTTGGATGATAAGTTTTTATTTTAAATAATAAGGAAACATTTGATAAATTTATTTATAAAATTTGTGAAGGTATTTTTATAGGATATTAAAATTATATTAAACATATATATTAAATAATAATAGATTTATGATAATGGAAGTAATTGTGCATGTTAAATTGTGTGAATCCAGTTCTAAAAATAGGAATACATATATAGATAATATTAATGTAGAATTTAATGAGTTTTAATCTGGTTATTATGTACCTCAAAATGATAATGTATCATTAAATGTAGAAAATATATACACAATATGATACAAAAATTATAAAAATAACAACGATCATCCACTGGAAAAAGTAATTGAATATTTTGAATCTAAAATCAAAACTAGAAAATATATTTTTTTGAAGTATTCTTCTAATTCTTCTTTTGTTACTTATTTTGTACATGATAATATTGATGAGGATTTTGGATAAACTAATTGTATTATTTATATGCATCATAAAAATAATGAATTTTAAAGAAATATTGTTTGGAATCTAGTTGATCTTCCAAAATATAAATTGGTAATAATAACTGAATGTAATTTTCAAAATAAAATGGATAAATCTAGAAATAAATTTAAGAATAAAGATAGGATTTTTTTCTCAATGTTTTATTAAATAATAAGGAAATAATCGTGATTCATCATTTCATCCAATTTATATGATTTATTTTATAAGTATTTTAATGGATTTTAATTTTTTCTCAAGATTTTAAATTATTTTAAATGGTTGTTAGAAGTTTGTTTTTAAATTTTTTGATTTATGAAGAAGTGTTTTTTAATTAAGCACATGGATTTTAACATATCAAGTTTTCAAATCTTTTTTTAATCTATAAAAACATTTATATGGTACTAAGTGATATCGAAGAGTTCTTAATGATATTTTAATCAGGAAAATATATTTTGAGGATATTGTGTTTGGTTCCTCAAGAGAATTTATATATAATAAATTTTCTTATTTTATGAAAAGATAATTTGATACGATTTTAATGGGAGAATTAATATTCTTTCATGAATTTAATTTTTTAAAAGAAGTGATGGGATATTTTTTAATAAATATAAATATAATAAAGAGTTAGTTAAAAGGATTAATATTGTCTTAAGTGAATATTTTATAACTCATATGATTTGTAATTCAAAATTAGATTCAGAATAAATTGGAAAAATAGTAGACAAAAAATTATTTAGAGGTATTAGAGGAAGGTTTTTATATTTAATTAATTTTGGAAATGAAATAAAGTTTTTATTTTTTATGGGTAATATTTCAATTTCATCCTAATGAAAAAAAATTAATATATTTTAAAAGAATAATCGGATATGTTGAAGGAACTATTTAAATTTGTTTTTTTATTATAATATGAATTTTATTGATTATATAACAAATTCATATTCTTATTTTGGAGTCTTTATAATTGATTGAAAAAATAAATCATTATTTTTCATTTACTTGGAAAAATCTTAATTCCTTGTATCTCTAAAAAGAAATTATTAGTTGCTTAATCTATAATTCTGGCTAAGTGTATTTTTGTTGCTAATTTTTGTGCTTAGAGACATTGGATAAAACAAACCATAATTGATTTCAATGTTCATTTTGAGAAGATTCCAATATACTGTGATAACACATCTAGTATTTCATTATATAAATTCGTTTACAAAATTAAAGTATAAAACATATTTATATTAGATTTCATTTTCTAAGAGATAATATTAATAAAGGTGCCATCATTCTGAAATTTATTTCAACTAAAAATTAATTTTTGGATATATTTACCAGACCATTGGATGCAATCAAGTATGAAAAAAAATAATTTTAACTTAGTATTATGGAGATGTACCTCAAACTATTGGACTTTTAAAATATTTATTAATTTTTTTATTAGTCCATAGATCTATTATTCATGCTGGATTGAAATTTCTTTTTAGGATCATATTTTATTTATTGATCTTTACTTATTTTTTCTTCTAAAGGGGTATGTTTTTATTCTTATTATATTAATTTTTATATGAATTTTCTAATGTTTATCTACTTTATTATTTCAAATTGTTTATATTCTTTCAAAAAAAATTGAATTTAAGAAAAACTTGAGATGTTCAAAGAATCATGTTATCTTCTTTACTAATTTTAAAAAGATTTTAGAGTTTATTAAGGGTATTAAATGTGTTTTTTTAATAGTTAATATATTACTTTTTTTAATATTTTAATAAAATTAGGAAAGTGTTTTTATAAATTATTTCAGCATTGTAACTATTTAATAATTTTTGTAAACTAAAAAATTTTAAAATAGAAAAAAGGGTTTTTAATGAATTTTAAATTGTTTTCTCACTTTTGGATATATTTCATAAATTGGGAGAAGTTTTTTTAATATTTATAAAATTCAGTTTTGTTTTTTAGTTTCCAAAAGGGGGAGATTGTTAGTATTGGAACTAAGTTTATTTATTATGAGATTTTATTTATCAAAGTTTGATATTTATTTATTATTATAAAAAATATAAATACCCCACACTACATTAATAGTTTTATTATTTTATAAATTTATTATTATGATTTCTTGCATATTTGTTAAAAAAAATATGATTAAAATCATCTTTATTTTTAACAAATAATAAAGTAATTTGAATTTTGTTTTCAAAGTCATAAAAAATGGGTTTTCAAAGTTATTCAATGTGAGTTTTTAGTGTCATACATTTTTCTAAATATCATATAATTTTTATGAAGTGAAATGAAATATATAAAGTCTTTAGAAATATTATTTTAAAGTCATATGAACTGAGTTATGAAATTAATGTGTATTGAGATTTAAAATTCATACGAACTTAGTTTCTTAAGTCATGTGATTTTTTTAATCATCCTGATGATGTTCTATTTTTTGGTAAATTATGAATCCATACTCACAGAGAAGCTAGATTCATCTTTATGTTGTTGAAATTAATTATTAGACATGCTTGAATCACATTTATAACTATATATTTAATTTATATATATATATATATACTGATCAAACAGGATTTAAGATAACAAAAAACTCAATTCAAGCTTACAGAGAATTTATACTTATGGATATTTCATGATTACAGATATTTCATGATTATAACTTTTCTTGCTAATGAATTTTCATGCTTTTAAAAAATATATTACTTATGGAAAATGATTATTTCCCCAGAAAATAAAATACTGTTTATGAAAATAGTATAATGACCCTTAAAAAATGAGGATTATCATTTTATGGACATTTTGATACTTTATTTTCTTTTAGTTTTAATATTTTAAATTATTTCATGTTTATATGATTTTTTATAACTACTTTTTTAATTATTGAAATAAATATATATTCTAACAATGATATTCAATGTGTTTTTGAATAATTATGGGGAAGGAGATACATATGAAAAGTTTTTCAGATGGTTTATGTTATTTCCCTATATAGGTAACAATATTTCCTTACATATATTTTTCTCTAACTCTAGAAAGTAAAAAATGGTTTTCCAAAAATACCCACCTGATCATGATGATCATGGAGTTTTTAGCAGGGGAATTCTCTATTAAATATTTTTTTTATTACTACTAATTGAGGGACCTCACTGGGGAAATAATTTATATGAATAAAATTTTAATGATTTGTGACTACTATAATATTGTGTGGTCATAAACGAGTTTCAACATTCATTATTTCACTAAAGTGGTCAAATATACCTCAAGACACGTCATCTTTGACACCCAATTCTTCCTTTTTCCATGGTTCTCATTATTGTATATTTTTATTTTTTCTTGATCTTTGTATGTAGTTTTATGATTTTCCCAAAAAACATAATGTATGACTTTGTTATACCAACTAAACAAGAGTTACGCACTATTATGTTGTGACATGTGAAACAAATTCAGGTTTTCTTAGTTATGCATTGGTTTATATAATATTATGAATAGGTTTGGGTTGTGCCTTTAGGTGAATGAAAGGGGAATATTATAAAATTTTATCTCAACTTTCAAAAGTGATGTTTATTATTAGTGGGTACAATTCCACTCGAGGAGAATAATGCAGTGAATAATAGATATAGGATCATTCAATTCAAACTAATATAAAAATATAATGTTCATTTCTTTTATCATCAGCAAAAAAATTATGAACACTACACTACACCTTCTTTGTTCTTATTGTACATACATATTGTATCACCTGCATGTTAAAATTCAATTATTTAGTTAAATTATTTAATGTATGAATAGGAATATTAAACCACACTTCTGACTATATCAACATCTATTATTGGGTTAAAATATTAATTTAATTGGGTGAAGGGTGACCATAATTAAATAACAAGACCAATGTCCAACTATTGATCCAATGAATCTCACTATCATTGGTTTTGAAAATTCACAATACACATCATTTAGCATGTAATATTAATTTATGTTTATATCCTTAGTTTTTGGTTAAATAATTCTTTTTATAATTGTTTAATGTATAGTCATATTATCTTTTATGAAGTAATACTGAACTTAATTATATAGACATAAGTGTGATGTGTTGGTGCACTATGTTGAGAAATCAAAAGAAGTTTCCCTAAAGTACACCCTTCAAGAAATAGAAGAATTCATTTGATGATATTACAACTAATCCATATGAAATTTAAATATTCTCATTGTATTGTAATATAATATAATTTTATAAGTATAGCTTGATTCTTAGAGGATTATAATCACTTTAGAGAAGTACTTTACTCATGTTAGATAAATTACTTTTGATCGTTTGGATGTTCTAAATAGATTTTTTCCTAGAGTGATTATAATTATATTTTCATTTGAGATATTTTACGTATAACCTCCATATTCTGGGTTTACATTTTAAATTATTTAAATATTTATTTTTCTATTTTTTGTTTTTTTAACCCTATATTATTAACGGATTCTATGGATAGGAACACATATTGTACCAGATCCCCCATGATCATTGTAATTCATGGTCAAGAAGATATATTTTTTATGGTTAGGTTGATCAAGGTATTTTAGGGGAAGGAAGTTTGGGTGTCTATAGATAGGGAAACAATACCATACGATAGGTTAATTAGTTAGTTGGGATGATTTGGTTCAGGTTATGAACCACTTTCAACATTGTTCTATAAGTGAGAGGTTTATTTATTAGATTTTTTGGTAATTTATATCCACTAGGGTTATTTAAAATTTTACTCAGTACTTCATGAATTGATTTATTGTTGTATTATTTTACATTTCATTATAATTTTATTTACATTTTGTCTTTGAATTTATTGTAATGTTATTCAATTTTTGATTGATTTAATTTTCACTAATTTTAGTATTTATATATTAATATTTTACTAATTTACATTGATTTAAACTCAAGATATTACCGTCTCATCAACTAACAATTGAGTATGATGAAATTTTTTAATTTATTTATTAATTCAAATCAACTCCTTGATTATAGTGTTCCATATAATTATTTGTGGGATTAATATTTGGTATCTGATCTTAACTCTTAAACTCATATTGTATCCTATGTTTTTACAATTTATTTTACAAAAACATATAATAGTTTCTTTTCACTAAAATTTGGAAGAGGAAATATATTTTTTTTATGTAAGAATATCATATTAGATAAATGGAGAATATTAATCTTAGTGGACCACTAATAATCAATGGAATGAAATATGAATATCATAATGATAGAATGAGTAATTTTAATATCAGCATGGGATGTGATTATATTCATATAATGATTGAAAATTACATAATTTCAAAAAAGGATTTATCTACTTTTTCTCATGATGAGAACCTAAAGTATCAATTTTATTATAAATTATATAATTTACTTCATTTATCAATTACTAAGAATATCTATTATTAAATATTATCTTGTAATACAAATAATGGAATATAGAAGAAGTTGTAGATAACTCATTTTTAAACTTCCTTAGTTCTTGTGACTCAAAGGGTTATACATCATGATTTATTTGGGTTTTTTCATTTCTTACATAGAGAATTAGTTTCACAGTTTCATTTAGTATCTATGACCATTGTAAATAGACTTCAAGAATTATGAGGGAAGGAAATAACTGATGAATAACTTGTGGATATGGTTATTGATTTTTTACCCAAAAATTATAATTTAAATAGACAACTATAGATGAAACCAAATATCTATCAAAGATATGTCTTGATGATTGGGTTGTCTCTTTAATGCAAGAAGACAATCTGTTAACAATAGATGAAGAAAAATAAAAGAGTATGAATGGTGCTTTTTCCCCTACCTCTAGCATTTCAAATTTTAACTCGTAAACCTCTAAGTCTAATGCTATGAAGAAGAAATATAAAAATCAATTAGATGATAGTAATTTTATAGAGTATAAAGGAAAACACACTCAAATTGTGATGAAATAAATAATATTTTTGAAAATAAGAACATATGGTATGATCATTTTAAGAAAAAAATAGATAAATATGATAAAACAGATTCTTCAAACAATATTTTCAATAAATGAAAAAAATCAAGA
The DNA here is from genome assembly GCA_963277665.1 of Viscum album. NCBI lineage: Eukaryota > Viridiplantae > Streptophyta > Magnoliopsida > Santalales > Viscaceae > Viscum > Viscum album. The sequence continues at coordinate 794,121,100 of OY728166.1, forward strand.
CATATTTCACTAGACTTTCTATGGTTAAGGAAAAATAATAAGGTTCGTAAATATTTTATGAGAAATATATAAATTATTTACATTCTTTGAATGATTATTGGATTTAAATCTAATATTAAATGAAATGGTTTAATTTTTTTAGAGAATATAATTCTTGACACACTTACCCAATTATCTTTAAATAAAATTGTTTTATATTCATTATATGTTAAAAAATAAGATTTCATTATAATATGAATATGATATTCCTTTTGTTCAATAAATCACTAGATGTGTGTAATGCATTGAAAATAAGAATTAAAATTTTACTAAATACCTAAATTATATGAAGGTAGATGTTTCTAAAGTATAAGATTGAATTTATATACTTTCTTCAGATGGTTCGAAATATTCTTCCAAAAATAATAACAAAGATATGTAAATATATGAAATAAAGAAATATAAGAGTAACCTCTTTAAAGATTTAGGTGAAACTAAAATAGAAATACATCTAATAAATATAGAATTGAAATCTATTTTAGCCACATTAATTTTATTAGAACATAAAGTTTATAATGATAAGAATAAGTCAAAAATTGAGTGTTTGAAGAAAATTTTGACTAAAATAATACAAGGAAGAATTATTTAAAAATTAATAAAATTAATTGAATCCAAAAAATGAAAAAATATGGCTTGGATTATAGAACCACAAAAAATGTGATCAAATTAATTATTTTGTACATAATTATGCACATTAATGCTCTAAATGTCAGTGAAAATCATATTTAAGAAATAATGTTCTTTGAATAAACATTAATATCTTGGAAACTATAATCCTTATATTACTAAATATATTACAGGAATAAAACATAGAAATGATAAATAAACGCGGGATCCTAAATTATCATTTACTAATATTAATGAACCCAAGCATGTTTGGGTACTAAACTCTTTACCATGAATTTTTCTAGAAGATTGGATGAGTTCCTAAAACTAGAATATTTGGTTCTTGGAAAATTACATTTCCTTGTTACAGGAGAAAAATTTAACTTTTAGAATGTATAAAAATTAAGGGATAAAGAGTTATATTTATAGAAAATTTACAAAGTCTTATATATAGTATGTATAATGATTATTTCTTGGTAAGAATTTAATTTTTAATATACCTTATATTATATAACTTAATAAAAACCTCCTTAGCATTAGTAAATTATTTGATGGAGGTTACTCAGTGAAATTCGAGAATGAAAAAATGTACTATTAAAAGTTCATATGGATTTCACACATTATCTTCCTAAAGGAATGATAATGTATATAAACTAAATGCAGAAGATCTTTTTTATTTGAGTTTCCTTGTATTAGTGAAATACAATATTCTTAAGGGATTTTTAATAGAGGAGTAAGACCCTATAATATAATGAAATTACCTAATATTTCTAGGTAACGACTAATTAGGGATCCAGTATAAACTAAATTTAATACCTCTATGTTATTTGATTCTATCAAATATGATAAAAAACACAAGTCAATCCGTAAATCTATCAATGAATTATCAACATAAATTTCTTTAAAATTAGTGGAAATTGATTTTTTTTGTCCTAAAAAACTGCAATATTAAGGGAAAACACTATGTGTATGTTTTACTTTATGATTTCACTAGATATACATGGATTCGTTTTCAATAATTTTAAATATAAGCACTATCTATTTTCAATAGTTTTATTTCTCATGTTAAAAACATGGAACAGCTACTTGTAGTCATTATCTAAAGTAATGGAGGTAGAGAGCTTCTAAATTATATTTTTGTAATTTTTTGTAGTGATAAAGGTATAACTAAAAACAATTCCATATATAATAACTCCTCAATAAAACGAAGTTGTTGAATGAAAAAATAATAACCATTAGTAAATTACCCAATCATTTTTTATGAATATTAAATTTCTAATCATTTGTTAGCAGAATCTATGAACCCAACATGTTACACTATAAACTATGTTTTTTTATCCATTTTTCAATGAATCTACTTATGAATTTTGGACCGAAATAAAAACTAAACATTGTTAATTCAATGTTTTTGTGATGAATTTTTTTTAATGAATAAGATAATATTAATAAATTTGAACCAATGGAAATGACTGAATATTTATTTATTATTTTTCTATTAGTAAGGCATATCGATTTTTTAACAGGTGAATACAAACTATTGAAGAAACAAAAAATTTCATGTTTGATGAATTTAATCATTATTGAAAAACACCTGAAAACTATATGTTCATATTGTGATTTTTAAACCCCACCTATTTGATTACAGAATATTGTATCCCATCAACCAAAACATTACATACCATAAAATAGACCAATGGATGTAGAACCTCTATAATTTATATTATTAGAAGTTAATACATTTGTAGATTAATATCAATGTACATATTTACTTTAAAATTAGGTAGTTTTGAGGAATCATACAACAAATAATATCATTAGTGATGTAACAAAATCTTTTAAAATAGTAAATTACTTACAAAATGAAGATGATTATCTTATATTCTTATCTAAACTTGAACTTAAAATGGTGAATAAATATATTTGTGATGAATGTTGGGTAATCATTATACATAAATATATTAAACAGTTTTATGTGAACAAGGTTTGGACCTTGGTTGACCATCCAAAAAAAATCTGGTTATATGAGAGAAATGGGTCTTCATGAATAAATGTGTTGAAATTGTTATTTTTATCTGGAATAAGGAAGGACAAATTTTTACATATTATTCTCAGGAAGAGTGAATATATTTTGGAGATCCCTTAACTTATATTTCTAGGCTTGAATTTATTAATATAATTTTACTATTTTCACACCATATTAATTTAACTCTATATTGAATGGTTGTTAATAGTTCCTTCCTAAATGGATATGTTTAAGATAAATTTTATGTATAACAACATATAGTTTTTGAAAATTTACAATTTCCATAACAAGTTTATAAATATAGAAATGATCCAAATGGACCTCAATAAGCTCAAAGATCTTGGTTTGATAATTTTTCTGATTTGATTTTTTAAAAACTTCTGTTAAAGGATTCTATTACCCTACTCTCTTTATTAATATGGTTTTTAAGGATATTACCATTGTTCAAACTTATGTTGATAAAATTATATTAAGATCTACTTAAAAAAATTCACATATAATTTCTAAAATCTTAGGCATAGTATGTTTGTGATAATCATGATTAGAGAAGATAATTTCTTTCTTGGATAGTAATTAATTCAAAAATGGGAAGGAGTAATCTTAACATTATAGGTTCTAGGAACAGTGGAATCGTGTGATGGGCGGTTCCCATTTTTTCATTTTCCATCATCGATGATTAATCTGATATTTAACACAATATTGAACATAATGTTCAATGAAATTAAATCATATAATTAGACAATATAAATTACATCAGAACCATATGGAGGATCATAACATATTATTTATAATTAATTTAATTAATTAAAGAATTAACTTTGTTGGAATTCTTTCTTTGTTGATGAATTAGGCAACAGATCTATATTGATTCTCACTACTTTGTAGGAATCTGGAGTAGATTATCTCTAGTGTTGATCCACATGTGTTCCAAGAATCTCTAGAGGTCAATGAATGAATCTACAGGGGATAGCATGGAAGATCCTTGTGCTTGCGTTGTCAGCCTTTGATCACTTTGAGAACCACTTCTAATGTGTTCTCCTTAATCCAGAGGAGGTGGATTGCTCACCTTTCTTGGGAGCGTTCTTGGATAAGGGAGCTCTCTAGGCTTGGTATAATTATCCAATTCTGTTGTGCACAACCCAAGTAAAATGAATCATCTCCATTTAGAAAATAACACAAGTGGGTATTTATATTTCTTGGTATAAAATAAAATAATTACACAGGTTCCCTTAATTATTTTATTTAATCCTAAAAAACCTCATGTTAAATAATAATAATAATAATAATAATAATAATAATAATAATAATAATATTTCTTGACATGTGATAAACTTGACAATTATAATTAAATATTATTTAATTAAAAAATATTTATTATTTATTATTTCTCAACAGATCTTTAAACTCGGTCCTCCATTCCTTCATAATATTTATCAAACCTTAGATAATGACTATTTATTTATTAAATAAATATCACACCATTATTGGACAATAAATAAATAAATATTATATATGCTAAATAGAAAATAAATATTTATATGCAAGTAAGAAAACCTGAATAATAATTAATTAACATATGGGAGTCATATTTATTCAACCTGTTAAATAATAAATTAAAATATGTATTATTTAACTAAGATTATGGATACACTTAGTGTGTGACCATCTAGGTCTCTTCCTTAGTGGATTTAGGAGAAGAAGCTTAAAGTACAAGGTTAGCGTCTAACAACATGCCAAGGCACCTATAGAGAAAGAAGTTAATATTGGAGAGACATGTCACCTCATACGAATATTTACTATGTAATATAACCCCTTTTTCACAATATCTCAAATCGAGGAGGTTGTATGCTAGTTCCATCAAACTATATGCTTGATTATCAATTTCTATGAATTTCTATAAATAGAACATTTATATAGAACAACATGTCTAGGGATTTATTTAGGTTATATAATTTCAGTCAAAGGGCCTGAGATATTAAATTTCATTGATGAACATATGGGATAAATCCTTTATCACATTATTTATTAATTAAATATTACTCATTACACACCCAACATATCCTACCACTCCGCAAACATTTTTCCTCACAGTTTTCATTAATACATCAAAGTATGCAACTCATAATATTCATTAATAATAATCATAAAGTCTAAGGAAAAATAAACACTTCCGCAGATAGAAACAACAAATGACATGTATAAATTTGGATTTCCTACTGGCAGGTCTCATTCTCATAATATCCTACTAGATATTAGTGTTGGTCGGAGTGGACACTCAAGAGGGGGGTGAATTGAGTTCCAATTAAAATTTCAGTTAAAAATCCTTTACTAAAATTACCCAATTTAAAATACTAATTGAATTGTTGTGAATTTGAACTAAAGAAAACTTTCAGTTAGGTTCTCAAGGGATTGATTAATTCCTAGTTAATCCAATCAGAAGATCAGATTAGCTTTTGAAACTAACCTAATGATTTGAAAATAATGAAAACACTTGATAATCCAATTATCAGATTAACTTTGAAAACCAGTTTAATTTTTAAAGCACTTAACAGCAGAATAAAAGGTTTTAGATAAAACTAAATAAATCACAGCAGATATGACCAAGAGGTTCAGTCTGAAGCCAAGACATAGTCCTCTAAACAATTTATATAAAATTTGATCCACACCCTGGATCGAGGTTCACAATAGTTTACAAATTTCTAGGTCAAAGACCTCTACCACAGTTCTTCATGGGAAACAAAAACAACAGCAAATACAGCTGGTCACGTCACATACGACCTCTACCACTATCCATAGTGGGAAAATGAAGATGTAAGAAGTTTGAAGAAGGATTTACAGATCCTCCAGTTAAATTTTAGGAGACAGTGTGTGTGTAAATTAAAACTGATGACACACACTGCTCGTAATGTAAATAATAAATCACTGAGAGCAAGATATATAGTTTAGAATGGCTTTAGTGATTGTAGTGCAGCTCTGGACTCCTTCGAATTTATTAGAAATGGTTCTGAGTCCTCTTCTGATTTTTGTTTGAAAAACAGAGTGTCGTCTGCTTGATATCCAGGTTTAGAGACAGTGAAAATGTAATCGATGAAGTTCTTTAAAGTCCACGTGAATGTACAAAGCTCTTCTTGAGTAAGCGGGAGTGTGTATGAGCTTCTGTGTCTTCTTAGTCGTGCATGTATGTCTGTATGAGCTATTCTTGTATATGTCACTTGTAGATCACTTCAGTATATATGTTCTGTCTCTTCTATATGTTTTTCTTGCAGAAACAGGGACTTCTTATATTTATGGAATGAGCTCTGACAAAAGAAATGATTTCTTTTTGCAGGTATGAGGTACGGTTCCATGAAATCCAACAACCTTTATTAAATAAATGATAGACCATTAAAATATACCTGATATGATTATTGGTTAGATTAAATAAAGATAAATAAATTAAGGCAGCGTCAGATTCTCTGGAACGGCAGCTTTGGATATCGGTAGCCTTGTGTATCAGTATCCTTGTGTATCGGTAGCCTTGTGTATCGGTAACCTTGTGTAACAGTGGCCATTCTATCAGTAAGCTTCATGTATGTCGTTATACTTGATCAGTAGCGGTAGATGTAATGTACCAGTGACCTTTCATGTAACGGTATCCTTCAGGTACCGGTAGGCTTGCACAAAGGTGACTTGTCTGTATCGGTGACCTTTACGTATCGGTAGACTTATTGTACTGGTGGACTTGATGTATCGGTGACCTTCACGTATCGGTAGATTTTCATAGTGGTGACTTGTCTATATCAGTAGGCTTGTTCTGTAACGGTGACTTGTCTGTATCGGTAACCTTTACGTATCGGTAGACTTGTTGTACTGGTGGACTTGATGTATCGGTAGGCTTGTTCTGTAACGGTGACTTGTCTGTATCGATAGGCTTGCTCTGTAACGGTGACCACTTGTCTGCTTAAGCATTCTATTAGCAGAATGGGTTAAGATAGAATATATATTCATTCAGTAACCAAATTCTCTGAAGATAATATAAATATTGTAATATATGAATATATGCATGGTGCACAGAAATATTGAATTAAGTAATTTATCATTAATTAATATAGGAACTATCAAACTATAATTGAGCATAATTGGGATTATCAAAATATAAGTGAGCGTAATTGGGATTTTTAAAATATAAGTTCAACTAATTCCCCCAGAGGGTTCAACAATCTCCCCCTTTTTGATAATCATAACTTATTCCAAAGTATTAAGAAAATTAAAATAGTGTCAAAGGAATAATTTTTTAAGAAAAACTTGTAAAACAAATTTCTCATTTTTCTCCCCCTTTCAATTGCACTCCCAGTTCTCATTTGTTTCTTTTTCACCCCCTTTGTGATTAACAAAAAGAAGGGTAGAATCCGAGAAATGTAGAGACAAAAAGAAAAAAGATTATAGAGAAAAGAAGAGAATGTAAGAGTAACTTTCCATTAAATCACAAAAGGTACAAACTGATAAAGTCAGTATTACAAAAGAAAATATAAGTGAATCCCATCAAAATCATCTAGAATCACTCAATCATCCTCTTGAATAGGAGTCTTTCCCTTAGGATCAGAAGAGGGTGTAGGTTCAGATTAATTAGATGGCTTAGGAATAGCAGAAATAATAATTGGAGGGTCATCCACTGAAACTGTACCAGCTCTGAAATCTGTGCTCTTCTATGGGATCATAGGAGTCAAGATTTGAATAGCCTGAACTAGAGTCAACTGAGGTGTACTCCCAGAGGCAGAGGCAGGAAGAGAAGGAGGTACAATCATAGGTATTTCATCCACATGCAAGAATGGTAGCAACAGGTTCCTGAAATCCATAATAATATTGCCTCCTCTCTCTATTGCTGATACAAAATCATCTCTATTTTCAATGAATTTATCCAAGGTAGGAGTGAGATCCCTGAGCTTACTAACCTGTTCTCTGAAATCTTGAGTCGCTGGAGGCAACTTCATATTATCCATCAAAAGCTTTAAATGATTGGTCATTTAATGATTGGTATAGACCTTCTCAAAGTAAGCATCCACCTTATTCTTAATTGCCTCTTGAGAAGCAGTAGCTGCTCGTAGGTGATCACGAACAAAACTACTAACTTCCCTAGTGGTAGCAAGGATCTGAGTATCTGAGGCACCACTGGTACTGGCCTTAGCCAACTCTTCTTGGATAACAGTTCTGATTTGGTCAAGGTTCATAGTGGAGCTGGATGAAGGAAGGTGTTTAACTGAGAAAGCTACTGTCTCCTTGAAAGATTGTGTCAGATTACTAACTACCTTCTGAACAAGTTCATATCGACTATTCAAATGCTCTTTTACTGATTTCGTAAAAGCCTCAAATATATCTACAAACTTCTTGACTACTTCTTTGATATATCTGATATCAGTATGCACTTGGGTTTGAGAGCTGTTCATGGCAGCCAACGAAGCAATAGATTGTCTTAGAGCAACCACAGCTCCTGTCTAACTTTCAATTTGAGTATGGCATACTTTAACTTCATCCATCATTCCCTTCATTGGACTAGAAACAACACATCCCATATATAGTTGCAGGTTTTTCTCCACACTCCTCATCTCTCCAACTAGTCTTTTCTTCAAATCTGCCAATGATTCTCTCAGTGTTTCTGTTATTTCAGCCTTTAACGACTCAAGGTCCTCCTTGGTTGCCAATTTTTCAGCCACAACAGGTAGGATAACTGATTCTCTTTGGGTCTGGTCTTCCTCATCAGAATATTCATAATTAAGTCCAAGAACCATATATCTTGGATCTGATGTCCATCCTTCAATGTCATACAACACTGATACAGAACCAAGATGCTCCCCTCACTTAGAGCATTCATCTGAGGAATCTCCTCCAGCTGTTTTGCTCGAGGTAATTCTATAACTTCCTCTGTAACTACTGCAGATTCAATAGCCATTTTATCTGATGGCTCAAGGACTCTCTCATCAACAGATGCTACTTCTGCTTCCTGATATGGAATTGTCTTGACTGTACTATCTATCAGAGGACTCAAACTGAGCTCTTCTTCTTCATGTTCCTCATCATCTACTTCATCAGCAGCCTCCTTCTCTTCATGATCAATCTGATCTGACTTGGTTGCCTCATCCTCTTCAGAGATGTCTTGGACAACAATCTGATATGTTTCTTCTTCTTCTTATGTAGTCTCAGTTTCATTGTCCTTCATAAAATTTTCTCTCCTTGGTAGTTCTTTTGGAGGGCTAGCTGCTCCATAGGAAATGTTTTGGGGCATAATACTAGGAGGTAAATCAGGGTCTTCTCCTTCCTCAACTAATGTCTCTTCCTCCTCAGCTTCAGCTTCATTATCACTGTAAACCGGTTCTGGCTCATCTGGTCCAAGACCAGGATCCATCACATCCTTTAGTCTAGAAGGATGGTCCATTGGAGGGTACTTGTCATAGATTTTTCCATCATCATTAAGCCATGATTTCTTCCAAGGGTTCCAGCTGACTTTCATAAACTTACAAACAGTCCTGGTGAGGAAAAAGTTATCCCTAACCACAACAGTTTCATCTTGAGGTCCAGTTACCTCCTTTTCCTTCAGCATAATAGAAATCAACTTAGAAAAGAAAAGTTCATTGGACTTAGACTTCAGTCTAGTCATCTCCTCAATCTGAATCATTAGCAATCTGAATAAATTCACCTTTACTCCATGCTTTAACAAATACAACAAATATATATCCTGAAATCTAAGGGTAGCAAAATCCCCTCTCCTTGGACTAATCACATTCTGAATGAACTTGAAAAGTAGTTTATCCTCCCCTGCCATCTCTACAGCAATGACCTTTCTAGGAGTTCTATTTCTTCTCAATTCCAACAAGGCATCATCATATTCAAAAAAGTCACTAACAGTAGGTATGTATTTTAAATAAAATCTATAATCACCACTATGAGGAACTTTAAGGTTCTCATCCCATTCAAATGATGAAAACGAAAACATTTGACCATTCACAAAGGAAATCATCCTATTCTCCTCTTCTGATGTCTCAAAACAGACAAACTCATAAAACTCTTTTACCAGTGTTGGATAATACGGTCCATTATTGTTCATGAAGAATTCAATCCATCCTTGTTCTTGTAAAACCTTCAGAATCAAGGACTTTCTTTCCATCATCCATTCCGCACATAATTCCTTTTCCACTACAATTTCTCTCTTTGATAAATGTGGATTCACAGGATTCCTTCGAATAGCATATCTACTGCTTCCACTGGCACCAGCATTAGTTACTTTCTTTTTCTTAGCTTTTGGTTCATTACGCCCTTCATCCACTGAGGGTCACTTCACACAGGCCATTTTAGATTCTGAGACTTAGGGTTTTGCGAACATGAGAGGTCTAGGTATGAGGTATTTGAACAGACGGGTTTGCGGTGATTGAGTGATGCTTAGAGTTGGGTTTAATATCATTTAGGATTCACATATAAAATAAATCTTATATTAAAATGAAATTCAAAATCTCGACCTTAATACGAAAATTTAAAACAGCGCGAGAGATGAATCGGTGAGGTGTCCAAACGGTGAGGTCTGACGGTGAGGTTTAGCCTAATGGTGAGGTCTATTCTGATGGCGAGTTTTATCCTAATGGTGAGGTTCATCTAACAATGTGGTTTATCTAACGGTGAGGTTTATTCTAACGGTGAGGTTCATCCTAATGGTGAGGTTCATCCTAAAGGTGAGGTTCATCCTAACGGTGAGGTTCATCCTAACGGTGAGGTTCATCCTAACGGTGAGGTTCATCCTAATGACGAGGTTCATCCTAACGGTGAGGTTCATCCTAATGGTTTTAAGAGTAAGTTATAATTCCTAATTCGTGTCTAATGAAACTTAATCTTTCTGAACATAAAGTCTTAGTGAATATATCAACAAATTGGAGTTCAGTGCCTATAAATTCAATAGTTATATCACCTCTTTGATAATGATCTCTTAGAAAGTGGTGTCTAACATCAATGTGTTTGGTTCTAGAGTGAGACACAGGGTTCTTTGAGATGTTGATCGCACTAGTGTTATCACAATTAATTGAAACATGTTTAAAAAGAAATCCATAGTCCAATAAAGTGTGTTTCATCCACAGAATCTATGCACAGCAACTACCAACAGCTATATACTCTGCTTCAGTAGTAGATAATGCAACTGAGTTCTATTTCTTACTACACCATGATACTAGGGACTTTCCAAGTAAATTAAATGTTCCAGATGTGCTCTTTCTATCTAACTTGCATCCAGCAAAGTCAGCATCTGAATAAATTATTAAATCAAATGATTGTTCTTTTGGGTAAAACAGTCCCAAATTGGTAGTATATTTAAGATATTTGAAAATCCTTTTAATAGCAAGTAAGTGTGACTCTTTAGGTTTAGCTTGAAATCTAGCACACATACATACACTACACATAATATCAGGTCGACTAGCAGTAAGATAGAGTAAACTCTTAATCATACCTCTGTAATTAGTTTGATCTACTGGTTTTCCAGTTTCATCAATATCCAATTTATAGGTGGTGCTCATAGGTGTATCACTTACCTTAATACTATCCAAACCAAAACGTTTTCATAAATCCTTAGTATATTTAATTTGATTTAAAATAATACCATCTTTAGTTTGAAAGATTTGAAATCCAAGAAAGTACTTAAGCTCTCTCATTAAGCTCATTTCAAACTCATTTTTCATAACCTTTGAAAAATCAGTACATAAAGAATTTTTAGAAGATCCAAAAATAATACCATCAACATAGATTTGTACTATTAAAACATCTTTTGAAATTATTTTTATAAAAAGAGTGGGATCAGAAATTCCTTTTGTATATCCTTTTAAAGTAAGAAAATTTATAAGTCTTTCATACCAAGCTCTTGGAGATTGTTTTAAACCATATAAAGCATTAGAAAGTTTAAAAACATGATTTTGAAAGTGAGGATTTGAAAAACCAGGTGGTTGTTCTACAAAAACATCTTCAACAATAAAACCATTTAGAAAAGAACTTTTCACATCCATTTGAGATAACTTAAAATTCAGATGTGATGCAAAGGCAAGTAAGATCCTAATTGCCTCTAATCTAGCTACAGGTGAAAAGGTTTCCTCAGAGCCAATTCCTTCTTCTTGATTGTAACCTTGTGCAACTAGTCTAGCATTGTTTGTAATGATATTTCCAGATTCATCAACTTTGTTTCTAAACACCCACTTTGTGCCTGTGGTTAAAGTGTCCTCAGGTCTTTCTACTAATTTCTAGACTTTATTTCTTTCAAATTGATTTAGTTCTTCTTGCATAGACATTACCCAAAATTCATCATTGATAGCATCATTGATATTTTTAGGTTCTAACTATGAAATAAAGGCTTGATGTTCAACTTGATTTCGTAGAGAAGCTCTAGTCTGTGTTCCTATATCTAGATTACCTACAACAACATCTAAATGATGGTTCTTTAGAATCCTAGTTGGTCTAGAAAAGGTAGGGCTAGAGATTTCAGGTTCATTAACAGGTTGTGAGTCAACAGAAGCAGGTTCTGGAAAATTTCCAGAACTGGATGTTTTAACTATAGGTCCAATGTCTTTATCATTAAGGTTCAAAATAGAGAGATCATCTTCAAGATTTTCAAGAGAGGTATTACATTCATGTGGATCAGTTTCATCAAATTTGATGTGAAAAGATTCCTCCACACATTTGGTTCTCTTATTGAAAACTCTATAGGCTTTAATAGAAATAGAGTAACCTAGGAAAATTCCTTCATCACTCTTGGATGCAAGCTTGTCAAGATTAGCTTTGGTATTAATAATGAAGACTTTTCAACCAAAAACTCTGAAGTAGTTAACCTTAGGTTTCCTATGGTTCCACAACTCATAAGGGGTCTTCTTAAGAATAGGTCTGATCAAAACTCTATTGATAATATAACAAGCTGTATTGACAGCTTCAGCCCAAAAATAAACAGGTAGGTCATACCCATTGAGCATGGTTCTGGCAATTTCCTGATGGGTTCTATTCCTCCTTTCTACTACACCATTTTTCTGAGGTGTCCTAGGGGAAGATAAATTGTGACTATAGCCATTGTGTGAGCAGTAGGATTCAAACTCATGATTTTCAAACTCAGTGCCATGATCAATTCTCAATGTTTTAATCTTAAGTCCACTAAGGTTCTCCACAGACTTGGAATATTTAACAAAGTAAGAACAAGCTTCTCTTTTGTGAGATAGAAAATATACCCAAGTATACCTAGAATAGTCATCTACTAGAACATAGACATAGTGCTTCCCATTTAAACTAGAAACTCTAGAAGTTACAAACAAATCCATGTGAACCAACTCGAGAGGTTGAGAAGTTGAAGCTTCTTTCTTTCATTTAAAAGAAACTTTATGTTCCATTCTCTTTTCACAGGGATTACAAACTTTATCTGCTGGGAATTCAAGTTTTGGTAGGTCTCTAACTAAGTTTTTCCTAGTAAGTTTTCTAAGTGAATGTACATTGTAGTTTCCTAATATTCTGTTCCAAATCCAAGACTCTTTATGAAAAGCATTTCAGCAAGTAATATTTTTCATAGCTAAAGAATTTAAATCAACAGCATAGACATTTTCATTTCAGAAGGAAGAAATACTAAAGCATTTTTAGAATTAAAAACATTGCAAGAATCATTTTCAAATTTAACATAAATATAATCATCACATAATTGAGAAATACTTAGTAAATTATACTTAAGCCCATCAACAAATAGAACTTTAGAAATTAATACTGAGTCAGTGTTACCAATCTGGCCTAAGCTGATGATTTTCCCTTTAGAATTATCACCAAAAATGACAAAACCTCCATCAACTCTGACTATGATTTTAAAGCAAGAGAAGTCTCCGGAAAAATGTCTTGAACATCCACTGTCCAAGTACCAAGTCTTTCTATAGGATCTCTTTAAGCCGGATCCCTACAAAACAAATTTAGATAGGAAATGATTTTGGTACCCAGATTTTCTTGGGTCCAGACAGGTTAGCTAATAAAACTTTACGTACCCAAATTTGTCTTATGGGTCTCATAAAATTTGTAGAATCAACATATTTTGAAAGATAAAATTTATTAGATCCGTAATTGTGAATATAACTAGTTGAAGAATGTGGAATTCCAGAACTGGAACTATATGCATTCTATCTAGATTTAGAAATAAATCTAGTTTTGGTAATTTTTCTTTGTCCAGGTTGGTATCCTATACCAGTAGTATATGTAGGTGCAATATTCTTACCTAGAATTTGAGTAAGAGTATCTTTTCCACTTTTGAACTTTTCTAAATCCTTCCTAAGTTGCTCATTTGACAATTTCAGTTCAGTGTTTTCTTTAAGCAACTGAGTATTCTTTTCCATTTCTATGTCAAGATCAGATTTATGTTTAATAGTTAAAGCATACTGTTTCATTAAACCTTTGTATTTGTATTTTATCTCATTACAAGTTTGTTCCAAAATATCAAAGTATTCAAACAGTTCAGATTTTGACATATTTTCAGAATCAGAATCATCTCCAGAATAATTATAATTTAAAGCAGGTGTTTCAGATATTACCTCAGAGGTGTTTGTCATAAAACACATGTTTGCCTTATTTCTGTTTTCAGTTTCAGAGGATTCAGATTCACTAGAGCTATCCTCAGAAGCATTCCATGTAGCCTTCATGGCTTTCTTATACTTATTTTCCTTATACTCATACTTCTTTTTGTATTTCAGCTTTGGACAGTCTGCTTTTATATGCCCTTTTCTTTTTCATTCATAGCAGACAACTTCATCAGGTTTGTCAGATTTCTTCCAGTCCTTTTTCCAGTGTCCCTTGTTGTCATACTTACCTTTGTAATTTGATTTTCTGAAAAACATCTTTTTCCTATAAAACTTCTTAAATCTTCTGGCTATGTGAGCCATTTCTACATCACATTCAGATGCACTTTCACTTTATTCACAGCTTGAGTTATCACTTACAACTTGAAGTTTCTCCTTATCCTTATTCTTTTATGTAGATGTCTTGAAAGCAACTGACTTCCTTTTTGGTTCATCTTCTTCTTCTTTGTTTACCTTAAGATATTCTTCATACATCATCAACTTTCCAATAAGTTCTTTGACCGGCAGTTTACCAATATCACAAGATTCTATGATTGAAACAGAAGTGCCCCTCCATCTTTTAGGTAGGCATCTCAAAATTCTCATGATATGCTCCTTTGATGAAATGTCCTTTCCCAATGAGATCATTGTATTGAAAATTCCGTTAAACCTGAGATACATATCAGAAATGGGTTCATCAGGCTTCATCTTAAAATTATCATATTTAATAGTATAGGTGTTCAATATCATTTTCTTAACATTAGTTGTTCCTTCATGAAAAACACTTAAAGTATCCCAGATTTCATATGCAGTCTTACAAGAAGATATTCTATTAAATTATTCATCTCCTAAAGCATAATACAAAGCATTCATAGCTTTGCAATTATTATTGTGAGCTGTCTTAGTAGCTTCATTCCAAGTAGATCTAACAGTAGTTGGAATTTTATATTCTGATTCTATGGAAGTCCAAATATCAAAACCCATGCTTTCTAAATGAACTTCCATCTTAATCTTCCACTCAGCATAGTTGTTTCCACTGAAAAATGGTGGTCTGTTAGTAGCAACACCTTCAAGTCTGTTATCCATGATATCTAGGTTGAGACAAAAATTTTAAAGAGATAAAAATTTAGAAATAACAGAAATTTTAAGAACTTTAAAATACAACTAAAATCACAGTTGAAAAACAGAGTACTTCAGAAAATATTTTAATCCTCTGATACCAAATTTTGGTCAGAGTGGACACTCAAGAGGGGGGTGAATTGGGTTCCAATTAAAATTTCTGTTAAAAATACTTTACTAAAATCCCCCAATTTATAATAATAATTGAATTTTAATGAATTTGAACTAAAGCAAACTTTCAGTTAGGTTCTCAAGGGATTGATTAATTCCCAGTTAATCTAATCAGAAGATCAAATTAGATTTTAAAACTAACCTAATGATTTTCAAATAATTCAAACACTTTCTAATCCAATTATCAGAGTAACTTTGAAAAACATTTTATGTTTTAAAGCACTTAATAATAGAATAAAAGGTTTTAGATAAAACTAAATAAAGCACAGTAGATATGACCAAGAGGTTCAGTCTCAAGCCAAGACTTAGTCCTCTCAAAAATTTATATAAAATTTGATCCACACCCTAGATCGGGGTTCACAACAGTTTACAGTTGTCCAGGTCAAATACCTCTACCACAGTTCTTCGTGGGAAACAAAAACAACAGCAAATACAGCTGGTCAGGTAGCATACGGCCTCTACCACTATCCACAGTGGGAAAATGAATATGTAAGAAGTTTGAATGAGGATTTACAGATCCTCCAATTAATGTTTAGGAGACAGTGTGTGTGTAAATTAAAACTGATGACACACACTACACGTAATGTAAAAAATAAATCACTGAGAGCAAGATATAGAGTTTAAAATGGCTCTAGTGATTGCAGTGTAGCTCTGGACTCCTTCAAATTGAGCAGAAATGGTTCTGAGTCCTCTCCTGATTTTTGTTTGAAAAACAGAGTGTCTTCTGCTTGATATCCAGGTTCAGAGACAGTGAAAATGTAGTTGATGAAGTTCTTCAAAGTCCTCGTGAATGTACATAGCTATTATTGAGTAAGAGGGAGTGTGTATGAGCTTCTGTGTCTTCTTGGTCATGCATGTATGTCTGTATAAGCTCTTCTTGTATATTTAATTTGTACATAACTTCAGTATATATGTTCTGTCTCTTCTGTATGTTTTTCTTGCAGAAACAGGTACTTCTTATATTTATGGCACGATCTCCGACAAAATAAATGATTTCTTTTTGCAGGTACGAGGTACGGTTCCCTGAAATCCAACAACCTTTATTAAATAAATGAAAAAGTATTAAAATATACCTGATAAAACCATTGGTTACATTAAATAAAGATAAAGAAATTAAGGCAGCATCAGATTCTCTGGAATGGTAGCTTTGGATATCTGTAGCCTTGTGTATCGGTAGCCTTGTGTATCGGTAGCCTTGTGTATCGGTAACCTTGTGTAACGGTAGCCTTTCTATCGGTAAGCTTCATGTCTGTTGGTATACTTGATCGGTAGCGGTAGACGTAATGTACCGGTGACCTTTCGTGTAACGGTAGCCTTCATGTACCGGTAGGCTTGCACAAAGGTGACTTGCCTGTATCGGTGACCTTTACGTATCGATAGACTTGTTGTACCAGTGGACTTGATGTATCAGTGACCTTCACGTATCGGTAGATTTGCATAGCGGGGACTTGTCTGTATCAGTAGGCTTGTTCTGTAACGGTGACTTGTCTGTATCAGTAACCTTTACGTATCGGTAGACTTGTTGTACTGGTGGACTTGATGTATCGGTAGGCTTGTTCTGTAACGGTGACTTGTCTGTATCGGTAGGCTTGCTCTGTAACGGTGACCACTTGTCTGCTTAAGCATTCTAGTGGCAGAATGGGTTAAGTTAGAATATATATCCATTCAGTAACCAAATTCTCTGAAGATAATATAAATATTTTAATATATGAATATGTGAATGGTGCATAGAAATACTGAATTAAGTAATTTATCATTAATTAATATAAGAACTATCAAACTATAATTGAGCATAATTGGGATTATCAAAATATAAGTGATCATAATTGGGATTATCAAAATATAAGTTCAACTAATTCCCTCAGAGGTTTCAACAATTACTAAGGAAATACATCATAAGAAGGTGCCTCAATATCATATGAGTCTCCACCTCTGATAGCCTATATCATTTTCTTCCCTCAAATGATATCATTCGACTATAGAACAAATATTCAAGAAAATTGTCATAGAACTTTTGGGTTCTCATCATAGAGGGGAAATGTGAAGACATTTTAGTGTAATAGCTACTATTAAGACATTATCACATATTATGTCACACAAAAGAAAAATCGCGATGTTATAAGTAGGTGATTATTATTAAAACAATGAATACATGTTTATCATAATGTACAAATAATCTGGTTCTAGGCCACCAACTGCAACAAACTCACTCACACTAGATCCAACTGTTAACAACCTTCAGTCTGCTAGATCTCACATGATACTCATGATTCAAATGAGATATCCCTTTATGAAAGGGGTACTCCATGTTCTCTTTTGTGGGTGCTCTTCTCACTGCAACTTCACCCTTGTTATAAATATCCCTCAAGAGGTGATACTTCTGGAATATATTCTTTTCATGTTGGTGTGAACTTGGCTATTTTTCAAGAGACACTACTGCAGTATTACCACAATATAATGTTATAGGGTATTTATTTCTAGGTACCACATCAAGATCCTGGACAATGTTCTGAAACCAAATAGATTCTTTGGCTACACCAGAAGCCACTATATACTCAGAATCCACTATAGAATCAGCAAAAACTGGCTGCTTTGAACTCTTCCATCTCACATGTACTCCGTTGAGAAATAAAACGTATCTTTATTATGACTTTAGATCATTTTGATCTTTCTATAAACTATAATTAGTAGTACATCTGATGATCATCTCTTCATCTTTTCCATAGACAAGGAGCATATTCATAGTTCTTCTCAGATACTTAAGAATATCCTTAACAGTAGTCCAATATTGTTCTCATGGATATTATTGATATATTCCTACCATGATTAGTGTATATGAAACATCGAGTATAGTACATAAAATGGAATACATGATTAATCCTATCACTAAAGATTATGAGATCCTACTCATTCTCTCTTTCTCATGGTCTGTCTGAAGACACATTTTCTTAGAAAGATGTAAACCATGTGACACTGGAACCAATCCCCTCTTGGATTTTTCAACACTAAATCACTTTATTATCTCGCCAACATATGTACATTTAATTTTCCAAGCAGCCTCTTGGATCTATCCCAAATAATCTTGATCCCTAGAATATAGGTTGCTTTACTTAAGTCCTTTAGGGAGAAACACTTGTTTAACCAGTCCCAAATATATTATAAGATAGGTATGTCTTTTCTAATAAGTAATATGTCATCAACATATACTACTTGGATAAAGACCATATTCCCACTAAACCTCTTGTAAACACACGAATCACATTCATTATTAATGAAACCAAATTCTGTTATGGATTCATCAAATGAAATTTTCCCTGACCTAGATTCTTTCTTCAATCGATAAATGGATCTCTGCAACTTCTAAATCCTTTTGGAATCACCTGGAGTCAAAATCCCTTCTAGTTTCACTACTATAAAACTAGCGTTTAGCAGCATTGGTATTTATCAGCACTAAAAAATGTGCTCATAAATGGAATCTTAATGAGCGTTTCTTTAGCACTGATAAAAATCCCCTTTATCAGCGCTTTATTTTTAACATTGATAAAGGGTACACTTTATCAGCGGTGATAAAGGATACCCTTTATCAATGCTATATTTTTAGTTATGATAATGGGTACCCTTTATCAGTGTTATATTTTTAGTGCTCATAAAGGAGTTCTTTATTATCTCTTTTCTAGCACTGATAATGGTTCGAATAAATAAAATAAATAAAAAATAAATAATGGTTTTATTAAAAAAATATTTCAAATTTTATTATTTAAATTATAATTGATAAAAATGAATAAATTGATTATACTATATATAAATTATAAATAATAATAAATAGTATGTATTAAATATATAGATATGGAAAATGAAAATTAAACAAATTAAAAATAAAAATTAGTAATTTGAGACAAATATTAAGCATTATATAAATGAGATAATTATTGATAATGTTAATAAATAGTATATATTAAATATATATATATATTAATGTATATAAAAAATATTTATATATTAAAAAATATTTATGATATTTACATCAAATAGTCACAAATTTAGTGAATAATAGATTATAATTAAAAATTAAAATGAATTAAAAATACTAACTAATTACATAGAATAATGGACATATAATTGAATGTCATTTGATTTTTTAATTTAATATAGATAAAATGTGTGTTATATTGATTTCACATATATGTAATTAATTAATTTTTATATACAATAAACAGACACAAATATTTATATAATTATAAATAAATAATTATAAAGTTATAATAAATATATTTAAATAAAGAATATATTTAATATATTTATATTTATATATATTTATTAATTATATATATTTAAAAACATTATTTATAATTATAATTATGAATACTTTATCAGTGCTTAAGCAATAAGCACTGATAAAAGAAATCTTTTTCAGTGCTTTATTTAGCGATGATAAAGATGATCTTTATCGGCACTAAAAAAAGAGCTGATAAGGTCCTACCTTTATCAGTGCTAAAAAATTCACTGATAAATATGCCTTTTATCAGTGTATAAATAATAAGTGCTGATAAAAAGACACTTTATCATCACTTTAAAAAAGTACTGATAAAAGTTTCCCAACCTAATTAAAAAAAACTAACCTATTGCGAACCCATCATGATATCAGAAGATTTCCACAGAAGCCACCCTTTTCCATAGATCCACCTCAGTGAATCAAAGTTTGAATCACACAAACCCACTCGAATCACAAAAACCAACTACCTCTAGTTTCTCAAACACTTTCCAACATCCGTTGTTCCAATGCAGTTAGTTTTTTTGAAGAAAACATCAAGATCTGGATCTGAGGGTCTCATATTCTCTTCAACCTAGATAGGTAGGCCTATGTTTTCCTTTGTAGGTTCTTGTTTTCCTTTGGTATTTTTCATTTCACGATCAGGATCTTTGGGTTTCTTATTTTCCTTTGTAGGTTTAGATTTTATTTCTGTATTTATGCTCCAATTTTTGTATTTTTTTTATTTTTTTATGATCTGTTGTTTTCTTGACTACTGTTTTGGATATCCTATTTTGTTCGTTTTAAATTATTGTTTTGAATCCATTTTCTTCACTTTCTACATCTATACCCCACCATAATTTTCTATCTTGAATCAATTACACCTGTTTTTTCTGAGAAAATTGATTTATCAAACCAATTATCCGTTTGGTAATGGTGTGAAGAAAAAACAGAAGTAGATTTTATATAATTCATGTAAGGTAATTTATTTATTTAAATTCTGTTTTAATATTCTGATTTAATGGTTTTCCTCAAAAATTTATTTTTTTCATAATTGTGTTGTTTTATTTTACTATAAATTTTAGTAAGGGTGGTACCATATTTTTTTATTTTAAATGGATCCCTATTTTCAAAATTATTATTTTCTTGTATTTATTTTACTATGTTGTGATATTATTCTATAAGCAATACATATATTTTTATCAATTTTATCATAATTTATATATATATTTTTTTATTTCTATTTCTATATATTTATATGTATTTTCAGAAATTATAATGTAAGTGTAATTTTATAAATATTTATTCACAAATTATGGTTATGGATCTTCAAATTATAAAGGGATTATATTTATTTTAATTTACAATTATATTTAAATGTGAATTTTTTTCAGTTATGTATATTATAAATTCCATGATATATATATATAGTTATTTATATGTGTATGGGATAGACATTGCATGGTTTGGTTTGTTTTTCTCCTTTGTTTCTGATATATCTTGTTGATGTGTATTATTTCTTTATGCCAACTTCTTTGTGGACCTCCCTATAATCACATTTTAGGTCTATAATCACATTTTATGTCTATATATACATTTAATTAAATTTAATATAATTAATACTTAAATAAAAAAGAAATTATTTTAAACTCATGTTAATTTCAAAAATAATAAAATTAAGTAACTATATACACATTTTTTTGAAATAATTAAACATTTTAAAATTTAAATAATTATATTTTATACACAATTACCCGAAATAATAATTAGTTATAATTATTATTATTTAAAAATTATTATTATTAATATTTTTTAGTTTCATTATAAAAAATAGTATTATATATATATACGTCGAATAATATATTGTATATTAAAATAAATATAAATATGATAAATAATATGAATATGTATATATGTAAATATATTCCAAAAAAGTTACTAATATAGGGAATATATATATAACATATATATATATAGATTCACTTTATTTATCTATGTATAGAATGAGGAGTGACCTCCATTTTATAGTTTTTTATGGTGGAAGGCATGTACCCCATTCAGATTTATTTCCTATCGCGGTAAGTGTAAACGGAGTACACACCTCCATTGACCTCTTTTTTCAATCATATAAAACCCCTCTTTTTTTTAATAAAATAAAACCTTTTAAAAAAACCATGTTTTATCAAAAAAATATTAAATTATTCTCAAACAATTATTTTATTAAATTTTTATTCGGATCCCAATGGATAAATTCCAGGATAAAATTGAAAGTAATTCATAATTAACTTTTCTTCCAAATAAAATCAAATAAATTAATTTTAGTAACAAACACTCATCAACTGATATTACATTTTATCAACCCAATATCCCCAGGTTGCATGACACAATAGTTGTGTATTATGATTCTTCCATCTCCAAACTCTCTATTTCTTTCCCGAATTTCACTCTATCGTTTCCTTGGTTGTGTGGAGATTTTCTCTAAAAGGAGTAGGTAAAAATGGAGGTATTTATTTAATAACTACTGTCAATGGTGTAATTCTCACAAATGGGAGGCATTTCCCAATGTACTTCATTGTATTGCCTAAAAGGGGTAACACCTCCCATTTGTGAGAATTACAGCATTGATACTATTTATTAACTCATGGCCTCTATTTCCACAAACTCTTTCCAAATAAAAGATTCATATAACTAGATAAATAATAGAGTTAAGCGAGAGAAAAAAAAATAGAGATGGTAGAGATGGAAGGGTCAGAATACACAACTCTAGTGTTGCACAGCCCGGGAGTCTTGGGTTGGTACAATGTAATTTCAGTTGATGAGTGTATGGTACTAAAATTAATTTATTTTATTTGATGTGTAGATAGATTTTATTATGAATTAATTTCGATTTTTTCTTTTATTTTACCCAAAATGATCTGAATAGACCTTTATTAAAATAATTGTTTGAGGATTTTTTTATGTTTTTTTATAAAACATGGATTTTTTAATAGGTTTTATTTTATTAAAAAATTGTATGGTTTTATATCATTGTAAAAAGAGTTATACAGAGGTTTGTACATAACTCACACTTAGGGAAACAATTCATAAGTTATTTGAGATGTTTTGGAATCATTCTCACCTCAATTCGACGCACGGTGTGACTGCTATGACTCAAGGTGTCCGTTATCAATTGAAAATTGAAAATTTAGTTTAAAAAAATTCACTCACTAAAAAAAATAAAAAATGATTGTATATTATTGATAATTTAGGACATCATTTCATAAGTCCATTCTGATATGTATGAATCAGTCTCATGTAAAACTGGTACAAGATGTGATCAGTATAGGTCAAGTTGTGTGTTTCCTGTTTAAAATGACATTTTAGAAAACAGAAGTGACATACTGAAAACTGATCAAATGCATTCAGATTGATTTTATACTTTAGTAAAATGATTCATAATTCATTTTATATGTGTAGGAATTAGTTTTACCTCAATCCAATTCATGGTGTGACCAGTCTGACTCCAAGGGCATGTTTTTATTTAAAAATGACATTATTTTTAATAAAAACGACAATTGGCCTACTCAAAACCCAAAAAATGCATTCAAATTGTTTTGATACTTTAAGAAAACGACCCATAAATAATTTTTATATGTAGTAATTATCCTCACATAAATTTGACGCATGGTGTGCTCAGTATGACTCAATGTGTCTGTTATCTGTTTAAAATCAACAGTCTAGTTCAAAAAATATCACTCACTAAAAACTGAAGAAACATGATAGGATTTTCTTGATAATTTATTAAATTGATTTATAATTATTTTTTGATGTGAAGGAATCACTCTCACATCAAGCATATACACAATTTTATCATTATGAGTCAAATTGTGTGTTTCCATTTTAAAATTACATTTTAGTAAAAAAGACAACTAACATATTAAAAACCAAGTAAACACATGCATATTGTTTTTATACTTTATGAAACTATTATGTAAGACATTTGGATGTTTAATAATTAGCCTCACCTTAATTAGATTCATGGTCTGACCGATATGACTCATGTTATGTATTTTTATTTAAAATTGATATCTATTTTTTTAAAAAGGAAAACTCACCTACTCAAAACTGATCAAATGAATTCAGATTGTTTTTAGACTATAAGAAAAAAATCCATGAGTCATTTATGATGTGTAGGAATTAATTGCGCATAAATATTATGTATTTTGTGTCTGATATGACTCTGATCGAATTTTTTAATATATAAGTATCATTTGAGTTTAAAACGCACATCATATTTCCAAAATTGAGAAAATGGGCCCAAATTGATTTATCTTCATTTAAATTCTATATTCAATCAAGTATTTGGTACGTCACAATCAGTTCATGTTGGTCTCAATGTAGACAATGTATTGTACATTTTAGGGGACCACAAATAGGGGATTTGGATTCTCAATAGAGGAACCAAATCCTTAAAACCATTAAAAAATAAAGAGATTTCAATGAGAAGGGAAAATGTTTTTTAATATATTATGTGTTTATTCAAAATATTATATGTTCTTTACTACATTAACATTATCTAAATTAAATGTTTGACTACCCATATAGACAATGTCTTCCACACATGATGATGTTACCAATCCCTTAGAAGAAAAAACTATAATGAAGGAAACCCTTTGGAAAGACGTAAAAGTAAGGTTACGATATACTTTCTCTATTTTAATGAAATTTATATAATGAAACATTGATTTAATATTAATTATTCCTTTTAGAGTTTTATTATTTTTTCATATTTTCTTCCATGTGTCAGTCCTTTGCAAGAAGAGAAACAACACTGTCTCTACTCAATCACAGAGGTAATCTTGATGTTTTCACAGGAAAATCATTGTCCATAGAATTAATATATTTTTTATAATTATGTTTAATTTATTTATTTTTTGTATTACTCACATAATAATTGTTTTTTTATATAGTTGTATTTTTTTGTTTGAGTTGGTATGCTCTGTCCATATTTTTTTCCTTTCTACACCAAAACTTCCACATACTTCTTCTCCCTCATAACCTTTTCACCATAGCATTGGGGAATTTATCACATTCTTTCAAGTTACCTCCACTACCTTTGAAGGAAGAGCAATGATACTACCTTTACTAAATTAAAGAGTTAATCTTGATGTTTTTACAGTAAAATAATTGTCCATATAATTAATGTATTTCTTCATATTTATTTTTAATTTATTACATTTTATTATTACTCACATAATAATTTTTTTCTTATATATGTGGATTATTTTGTTCGATTTGGGGTGCTCTGACTATATTTCATGACTTTCTACACCAAAACTTTTGTAGACATCTTCTCCCTCAAAACCTTTTCACCCCTCCTATGGTATATTTATCACTTTATTTCATGTTACCTCCACTAACTTTGCTAGAAGAGAAATGACTCTGCCTCTACACAATTATAGAGGTAATATAGATATTTTCAAAGTAAAATCAATGTCTATAAAATTAATGTATTGTTTAATATTTATATTTAATTTATTTTATTAGTATTACTCATATAATAATTTTTTTCTTATACAGGTGGATTATTTTGTTCATGTTGTGGTGATCTATCTATATTTTCATTCCTTTATACACCAAAACTTCCACATAATTATTCTCCTTAAAAATATTTTCACCCCTACTGTGGTGCATTTATCACTTTCTTTCAATTTAGATCTAATGATTTTTTCCGAAGAGAAATTATTATTCCCCTTCTCAATTATAGAGGTAATCTTGATATTTTTATAGTAAATTAATTGTCTATAAAATTAATCTATTTTTACATATTTATGTTTTATTTATTTATTTTTAGTATTACTCACATAATAATTTCTTTCTTAAATAGGTGGATTCTTTTTTTTGATTTGTGGTTCTCTGTCCATAATTCATGACATTTTGACCCAAAAATTTCACATACTTCTTCTCCCTTAAAAAATTTCACCCCTATAGTGTTGACATCTATCACAGTCCTTCGAGTTCCTTCTACTACTCAATCATAGATGCAATCTTTATATTTTTACAGTATAATAATTTTCCATAAAATTAATGTATTATTTCATATTTAGGTTTAATTTTTTTAATTATATTATTAATCATAATAATTTTTTTCTTATATAGGTGGAATAGTTTTTTTCGAGATGATGAGGTTTGTTTGAAGTTGTTCATGCAGTGTTAGAAGTTCAACAAATATAGTCAATGGACATCATTGTAACATTTATTGTTAGTTTTTCTTTAGAATTTGGGACATGTAAAAATAAAACACACCTCAATTAAACACATGATGTGACCGATATGACTCCAATTAATTAATTCTATTTAAAGTTTACAAAAATTTTAGTAAAAGACACAACAAACCCAATGTGTCTGTTATCATTTTAAAATAGAAAATTGACTTTAAAAAGTGTCACTCACTGAAAATTGAGAAAAAATTCTTGTATTTTCTTGATAATTTAGGGCATCGATTCATAAATCATTTATGATGTGTTGGAATCAGTCTCATGTCAAAACGATACATGATGTGATCTGTATGAGTCAAAGTGTGTGTTTCAAGTGTAAAATGACATTTTAGTAAAAAAGACAAATGACATACTCAAAACTAAGAAAACACATTCTTATTGTTTTTATACTTTATGAAAATGATCCATAAGTCATTTTTGACATGTAGGAATCAACCACACCATAATCCAATCCATGATGTACCCAGTGTCTATTATCAGTTTAAAATTGACATTTTAGTTCCAAAAGTGTCACTCACTAAAAACCAATAAAACTTTCTTGGATTTTCTTGATAATTTATAAAAATGATTCATAAGTCATTTTTGAGGTGTATAACACTATTTTAGATCAAAGTGATACATGATATGATCGTAATGACTCAAAAGTTCATGTTTCTATTTTAAAATGAAATTTCAATAAAAAAGAAAACTAACGTACTCAAAACTGAGAAAACACATTAAGATTGATTTGATACATTATGACAGTGTTCTATAGGTCATTTGAGACATGTTAGAATCAACTTCGCCTAAATATAAAGCAAAATGTTACCGGTATGACTCCATTTACATATTTTTATTTAAAATTGACATCAATTTTATTAAAATTAATGCTTTCTATTAATTTCTCTATTTATACTATTACTAACATAAAAAGTTTTTTCTTATACAGGTGCATTATTTTTTTGAGAAGGGTGGTTTGTTCGGAAATAGAATGATTCGGGTTAGGATTAAAAGACAAATAAACATTGATGTTTTTGAATGTATGAAAAAAATTATTTATGTAATTGTATAAAATATTGTTTGAAATGTCTATAATATAGTGTTTTTTCTTGTGTTTGTGTTGTAAATTTCATTTCATTTAAATCTTGTATTAGGAAATGTTTCTTTATACCTGGTGTTCTCTAGTGATGAAGTGTGCATTTACAACACACTATAGTATGAACCTTTATCAGTGCTTTTAAAAGTGCTGATAAAGGTCTACTTTATCATCACATCTATGAGTTCTAATAAATGCTCTGTTATCCATGCTTTTATAAGTGTGGATAAAGTTAGGCATTATCAGTGATTCTATAAGTGCTGATAAAACATCCTTTATCACCACTTTTATAAGTGTTGATGAATGGTGCATTTAGCGTCACTAAATTAAAGCACTTATGAATAGTTACTTTATCATCACTTTTAAAATCATGGATAAAGGTCTTATTTATTAGTTCATTTTTATCACTGATGAAGGATCCATTTATCAGTGATTTTTCAGTGTTGATGAAAGACAATGGCTTTTAACCTTGCTCATGTAGTCATCATTTTTCTAGGGTTGATAAAGTCCTTTTCTAGTGTTCTTGAAGGCATATTTTGTAGTAGTTTTGTGTCATATAGACATCTTCTTAAAGGTTCCCATTAAGTAATTTAGTTTTTTCATTCATATTCCAAATCTTATGTTCATTGTAAGTTGCTATGACAAGTAAAATTTGAATGGATTGAAACATGGAAACTAGTGAAAAGGTTTCATCATAGTCAACAACTCGATGTCTTTTAAACCCTTTATCCAATATAATTTCATTAAAGGTACTAACTTTAACTTCCATGTCCAGTTTCATCTTGAATACCCATTTTCATCCAACATTCTTTATATCAACGGGTGCATTGATCAAAATCCAAACATGGTTCTGATATATGGAATCTATTTCTGAATTTATGGCTTCTTTCCATCTTAGAGATTATAAGATCTCTAATATCTCCTTGTATGATAGAGGTTCCACATTGTCAAGAAATAAAGAGTCACCAACATCGGTGACCAGAAAATCATATATCTCTGGTTCTATTACCTCTCTTACTCTCCTACATGGTACCTGTGTTTTAGGAACTATATGTTCCATAGGGACCTATGGAATATGTTCGTATACCAACTCTTATGTATCTTTAGCATCAACTTCATCAAAGCCTACATTTCTCCCACTATCATTTTGAGTATGTTCTCCCTCTCAAGATATGTAGCTTGTCTTGTGACAATCACTTTCTTGTTTGATGGGTTGTATAGGTAGTATCCCTTTTTTCCTTCAGATACCCTATAAAGATACACTTCATGTCTTGAGGTGCTATTTTTTTTCTTGAGAAGGCCATAAAAAACACCTCACAACCCCATACACATATATGCAACAAATTTTTTTCTTTCCACTGCATAACTCAAAGTTAATTCCATTTTCTTTTTTATTTGGTACTTGGTTTAATGTGTACTACGCAATTTTTAATGAATTTCCCCAAAAGTATAATGGAAGTTCTACATGACTCATCATTGACCTTACCATGTCCAAGAAAGTATGGTTCCCCCTTTTACTAACACCATTACACTGTGGTGTATCAGGTGGAGTGATTTTATATAAAATCCCAAACTCTTATAGAAAGTTGATGAAATATTTGTTAAGATATTCACCACCTCAATACAACTGAATATTCTTTATCTCCTAACCAATATTATTCTCTACTTAATTCTTTAATTCTTTTAATTTCTCAAATGAATCATAATTATAATTCCCCATGTAGATATATCCATATATACTCAAGTCATAATTAAAAGTTATGAAGTAAGAATATCCACCTCTATATTCTAATGGAAATGGTCTTCACAGATCAGTGTGTATCAATCCAAAAAGTTCTATAGCCTTATCACCCTGTCCACCAAATTGTGGTTTGGTAATTTTTCATTATAAAAAAACATAACATATACCAACTGGTTTTAGCTCAAAAAAGTCTAAATAACCATCTTGACAGAGCTTTTTCAAATGCTTCTTCATTACATGACCAAGATGGTGATGCCACAATTGGGTGTTATATGGGTCATCTGAACATCATTCTTTATCAATCGGAAACATTTGGGTTCATAATTTAATACATGAATACCATTATTTAAATTTTCCAAACCATAAAATATGTTTTCATTATTAAATAAATAATTTTTTCTTCCAAATTAGAAAATAAACCCATTTTTATCTAAACATGACACAAAAAATATGTTCTTGGTAACTGTTGTTATAGAATAACAATATCTTAAAACCAAAATCATTCTCATTTTAAATGAAAGGCGGTAGTTATAAATTTCCAGAGTATCCATCCTCATACCATTGGTAGCTCGCAGATCAACCTATCCTCTAGAAATCTTTTAGAATATACTTGGTTCATACATTTGGATACAGATGTGAGCACCACAAGTTGTATCTAATACCCAATGTGTAGAAATGGAAATATTGAACTCAATAACGAAAACATTTTTAGCTTCCCCTTAAATCTGGGTACAATTCCACTTCTAGTGGCCTAGATTGTCACATGAAAAACATACTGTCTCCTTTTCCTTTCCTTGCCTTTGGATCTTCTCCTTCTTAAAAGGATTGTGATCGGGCTCTTTAGATTGTTTGTAGGTCTTAGGACATTTTTCATTTTTATTCCTTTTCTTTTTATCTATTAGTTCCATGGGTTTATCAATCCCCATGTCCTTATCCACATGGAGAATTATGGTTAGATGTTTTTAAAGAATCATCTCATTATTTTTCATATTATAATTCACAATAAAGCTGGAGAAGGTATTGGGAAGTGATGAAAGTATGAGATCTGTATAAAAATCATCTATGAATTTAATCTCTAATATTTCTAGGTGTTCAATATAGCCAATAATATTTACTACATGAGACCCAGCTGGCGCAGACTCACAAAGCATAGTTGTGAACAAAAAATTGGAGAACTCGTGCCTCTCTTATCTCACATTCTCTTGATAGATATATCGAAGGTGAGACATCTTGTTATAGGAATCCATATCCTCATGTTGATTAAAAATCTCATTGGACATGGATGATATCATAAAGAACAGAACATATTTAGCAACATTCAGATGTATCACATAGAGAGATATTTATTCATCACTTATCTCATTGTTAGGATAAACTAGTAAATGTTATTCCAGCACATACAATTTTCTTTCATGGTGAAGGATGACACATAGACACTTTTCCACTCATATAAATTTGTCCCAATGAGAAATTTTTCCATATTAATTATGGATCACAATGATATGTTTGATGTCATTTATTTTCTATAAAAAAGATAAGAAGAAATTTAGTACTTTATATGATAACATTAAGCAAATAAATAATTATTATATTTATTTTCCTCCCACTATTTAATCGAAACCAAATATCCCTCACCATTGGATTTAGAATATCATGTCACTTGTATATTCTAGGGGAAATGATTCATATTCCCCTTCTCATTACCGCAACTTTGGTTGGTCAAGAAACTCGAATGGTTTAAGGTAGGCCTTCCAAATTCCAACTACATTAACTAACAGTTCCTTGATCTTCTAAGTGGACTACCCAATCCTAAAATCCTTAATTTTATTTCCTCAACCATTTCTTCTCAATTACACCAAGTCCTGCTTTTACATTCAAAAATTTATATCAATTATGTTAAGTCAACCCAAAACCTCAAGTTAGAATTCCCTGATAATTGAAATCACCCTAACTTTGGCTGGTGAGGCGCTTTAAACTGTGGATCGATTGTAACCGAAGTAATAGAAGGATATACCAACTTAATATTTTATTGAGCTATTATATACTTTTAGGCATAAACATCCTATTATTATCTTTATCCCATTCTTGTTTATATTAAGTGGGATTAATTAAGTGATTAACCATGACTTAGAAAATATTTACTCATAGGTTTTTTATTTTAGTTATATCTTTCAGGCTTGTTAATACATTAATTATGTGACTGTGAAAAGACATACATAATAAAATAACCTTGCAACTAACATGAATAAAATAAATCAGTATGATCATGAGCTCTTACTAATGGTTAGTTTATCTAGTGGTTGATAATCTATCCACTAACCTAGGGGAAAATACACCTAGAACCGATTAAGGTTCATGTTACATCTTTTCACCTATCAACCTATGTATCTCCTTGGATTGGTTTCACCTCGGCTCCAATCATGAAATGCCTCCACTAGCTTTGGTTCTCCATCCATTATATATGCATTTTACTCACACGCACGTGAGGGGAAAGGGGGTTTACATAAAAGAAACCATGGGAACTCAGGACCTACATAATGAAAGGAGAGTAGGAACATATGCCAATAATTTAATTTAATAATAAATTAATTTATAACAATAACATAAAAAAGGTATGGTCTAGGTCATGATCATCCACATGCATGCAACAAATTATGCATTTAATAAAACAATAATTCAATTATTAATCGTTATTTTTTAAGATAAATCGCTCTCAAGTCGATTAAGTGTTATATTTAATTAATCAATCATTTTTATCTTAATTATCATAGAAATTTCTCTGAGGTTCACATACATTATAATTTTAAAAAAAAATTAAATAAATTCATTTAAAATTAATTATGTACATAAATAAACTTTGGAGGTAGTATAATGAATACCTATCCTAATCTACTCAACATGTATTATAATATTATACTATTTTACTCTTGTGACATATGGCATCCATGACTTATCACGTACTTTCACAATATGTACTACCTATATGATTGCATAAATTGCATGATTTTTCAGTCATGTGTTATGCTTCAATACATTTAGAGTAACAAATTTTAATATAACTCATATATGATATTTAGATTTGAAAATTTTGTATATATTAATTAAATATTTACATATTTATGTATATTAAAACCTATCTCATGGTGTGTCCTATATTTATGACCACATATAAGTACATGTCTGAATGATTAAATAGTAAAATACATAAATTTTAAATATGTGTAACTTGGTATAATTACATGGAATGTACACCTATACCATCTATCTAAGACAAAATCATATGGACATGGCATGTAATTTTTTCCTCGAAAAATTTGGAGTAAACAACGAGTCCAATGGGCCACATGTCGTGTGAACTTTGAGATACATTGTCACCAGTTAGGTAGCCAGTGTATGGAATACACATACCATATGTGAATAAAAGGGACTAAATGTCATGTACATAACCTATAAATCATGTATTATGGATGATGGTGTGCCATTAAATTCTGGTCAACACATGGTACATTAATTATGTAATTAATTCAATAATTAATTCATAATCTTGAATTGATTTCTGAATCAATTATGATTCATTGAACATAAAAATATAGAGTGTGACTCCGGTTACACAATGTGCAGTAAAGTGTTGTTCATCCAGAATCCTTGGAACCTTCAAATAGATTCCTCTATTTTATTTTAATCATAAAATTAAATGACTTAATTAGATCTATGAGAAATGAAGGAGGAATAAAAATATTTCACAATTTGGATTAAAGGAACGATTAAACATGAATTGAAAAACTAAATTAAAATTAATAAATCACCAATTATAGTAAATAATTATAAATAATTATGTGACATCTCTGATACACTTTTAGGTTTAGTGCATAGTGGAATTGTGTGATGGCAGTTCCCAACTCTTCCTTTTTCCATGATCGGTGATTAATCTAAGATTTAGCACAACATTGAACATTATAATCAATGAAATTAAATCAAATAATAAGACAATAGAAATTAATTTTGTAACCAAAGGGAGGATCATCACATATTATTTATAATTAATTTAATTAATTAAAGAATTGCCTTTGTTGGAATTATTTCTTCATTATTGAATTGGGAAATAGATTTGTGTTGGTGTGTATTTTCTTTTTAAGAATCAAGTGCATATTCTCTCTAGTAGTGATCCACATGTGTTCTAAGAATATCCAGATGTTTCTAAAGGAATCTCTAGGTTCTAGCATGAAAGATCCTTATAAATGCATCATTTTCATTTGATCTTATTTAGAAACTCTTCCAAAGCGTTCTCCTTGATCCGATGGGGGATGATTTTTCTCCATTATTAGGAGCGTTCTTAGAGAAAGGAGCTCTCTATTATTGAGATAATTCTCTAATTCCTTTGTTCAAAACCCAAAAAAATAAATTGTCTCTATTGAGAAAATAACATAATTGGTTATTTATATTTCTATGGTTAAAATAATATAATTAAATAAGTTCCCTTAATTATATTATTTAATCATAGAAACCCCCATGTAAAATAATAATAATATTATTATTATTTATCAACATTATCTGAACATGCGAATTATAATTATATAGTATACTCTAATACTCTATAAATAATTTATATGGTCTATTAGTCCTATAATTTGTATTAATCTCTCATAAGAAAGGGAGTGATTTTCATTATTCTTTTACTGGTGTCTATTATGGAATTCTATAGAAGTTAATAAAATAAATATTAAACATTATCTGGAACCATATTCATTCAAATAATACCATCTATGTGTATCAAAAGATAACTTCTGGAAGTTTTATCCTTTTTAAATCATATCAGCCATCGATTATATCATTTTTCCCTAAATATTATATTTTTTCAATTTTTATCTTATTTTTTTGTCCTTTGTTTTCTTTTTGACAATTATAAAGGGGGAATTTAATTAATAAATTGTTTTTCCCATAGTTAAATGTGTTTTATTATCCTCTAGGTTCAAGGATCTGGTTGATGTGTCGGTCTCCATAGAGTCTCTATATTATTCTCATAATTAATTTACTTTTTAAGCATTGGTTAGTGAATATATTCAATGATTTCCAATTTTAAGAGGAATTTTGAAGAATATAAATAAATGATCACTCCCAATAATTAGTATGGAAACTCATTCTAAGTCCAACTCTCTCAAGGGAAGTCAATCCCCCTATAATCATGGTTACATATGGGTTTTAACCTACTTATATTTCTAACCATGACTACCACACTAATATGGTATATTGGGGTCATCATCTCCCTATCCAAATGGATTTATTTCAAAAAAATGGTCAAGATTAAATGTATTTAATTTCTTATTATTTTGGAACTAAATCATAAGGAGATAACTATTCATAGATTTTATTTTAAACTATACATAGATAATCACAGGAATAAAAACCCAACTAACTCTCACAATTGGATCATCTAGAATAATCTAACATAGGTTTCTCAACACCTCTTCTGAAAAAATTATGGTCAAGGTAAATAATTCCTCAGTATTTCTTTTCATGACCCTTATATATTCCAATTGTGTGGTAGTAGGGAGGGAAGAACTATGGTCGAATTATCTTCATTAAATCATAGTCCCAACACCATGTTTTTGTGTCAATTTCAACACCATATTTGGAGAGTTTAAAAATAAAGGTGGATTTTATTCAAGAGAGGATATAGATTATTTCCAAGACTTCATGGATCTTGGAAATTTCATGGACTTGGGTTTTAATGGAAATATACTTATATGATGAAATAATAATAAAAGGGAAGTATAATATGGAGGCGGATAGATAAGTGTTTTTAGAAAATGAATGATATTATATATTTCTCATGCACGACTATATTACATTAGGATTATTCCTTATTCAACCATTATTCATTTCTACTTCAAATTCATGGTTCTATGATTCATAATCGTAGCTTTCACTTATTTAATGAACGGATGAAGATTGATTAATTTAGGTATATAGTCTATAACTCATGTAATTCTCCCTTATAAGGTAACTCATGGGTTTTATTTTATAATAATATTAAAATAATGAAAGATATATTTTAGACCAGATGAACAGCCAACCACATTACGGACCTTCCATGGAAGAGATTCAAGTTGAAATATTTCAAATTAAAGGATTTTGGGTCAATGGGATAATGATAATTTCTAGATTTTATTTATTAAATGAAGTATCTTAGAATAAGTATGACTTATTGAAGATAGAGTGGATTTATATAGATCCTGCATCAAATGGTTGTATGTAGGTGATCACAACTAAGAATATTTTCTTACATTTATAAGGGATTTTTGTTTTGGGAAACTAAACATATATCTTAATGATGGCTCTTTATACATAGATGTTGATACCATTGGACAAATTGTGACCTAAAATTTCATTAAGATATTAGCTTTACCTCATCTTATTTTGATAGTGGTGCACACTTTTGAAGAATAAAATAATAATTTTTTAATAATATCTTCATTTTAGGGGGAAACTGGTATAATGATTTCTTGAAACTACCCTAGGGGATGAAGATATTTTTATAGATATTAAAAATATAAATCATGAATGTTATCAAATCCAGATGGATTCTATAACTCCATTTATATGTTATATTGGGATTCTATAAAGAAGAACATAGTAGTGGAAATTCATGATTTTTTCAAATGTGGTTAAATGCATCAAATTACCAATTTTACTGTTCTTAATTTTATTCTAATGGTGAATGATTCCAATATCATTAATGAAATCTGATTGATTGTCTATTATGATTTATCGTAAAAGGTGATTTAAATGAACCTCAATAATAGATTTTCAAAATTATTGTCTCTTTAAATTTTGAATGAGTAGTATTATTTTCTTAAAAAGAATATCATACAATATTGATTAGTCTTTGTTTAAAAAATTTGAAAATATTGATAAGTGTTTGGATCAAAATTCATGGTCACGATTCACATGGATAAAGAATATAAAATAATAGATTAGAACTACACCTTGATAGTTGTAAGGCATTGTGGCCTCTAAAAATATGTATGAGACCCTTTTTTAGATTTATTTTTCAACACTTGATTATAATATCTTTTACAGGGAGGAGGGCTGGGTATTTTACATTAATCTAGTTTCATCCCTAAGGAGACCCTCTCTCACCATGTTTATTTATCCTGGCCCAAATGTGATTTATAGGAATTTAAACTATTAAATTTCATTTGGGTTAGTTCACCCTTTCAAAGGTCAGTATGTTTTTGTTGGGATATCTCATTTATTCATTACAGATGACATTATTTTTATTCATAAATAGAATAAGAAACTATATAAAAAGTATTAAATATATTTTAAATGAGTACAATAGTAGGAGTAACCAATGCATCAATGTTTGGAAGAGCAGTGTCTATATTCCAATAAAATTAACATGTAGGAAAACCAAAACCATTTTAGAAAGGCATCTAACTACTAAAAAAATTACCTATGTATTTTTTGGGAGTCCCCATTTTAAATAAAAGAGATATCATCTATGACTTTGTAGGTATAAACTATAAAATTATGGGAATAATTATCATTTGGAAGTGTTATTTTTATAATTCGAGTCAAGATCACCCAAGTCAACAACACCCTTTCTTCTTTCCCAATGCATGTCTTTACAGTCATTAAAGCCCTAATTTCTATCATCAAAATAATTGAGTCCATAATTAATAGTTTCAGTTAAGTTGCAACATAATAGGGAAAACATCAGTGGGCCATTTAGTGCAGACCACATAAACCATATGAGGAAGAATGTATTAATGTCAAAAGGAGTGAGGAGAACCTGTAGTGCATACAAGTTAAACTCACATGGGATTCCTTCTTTGTAAACCCATTTTGGGATATATTTATTCAAAATAAACATTATTCCATTCTAGTTTACTGGATTAAATAATATATAAAGGTATCTCTCCAATTCAAAAGTAATCATCACTCTTTTTCCATAATTTATAACTCCTGATAGATTATAAGAAAAATTGAAATTCAATTTTGAAAATATCACTAGACTTTTGAAAATATCTTTTTCCAAGTGTTTGTAGTGCCTAATATTAGATAGGGTCATACGATTTTTCATCATGTATTCATTGATTCTATGAAAGACTTGGATCAAGGTCTTCTTTACTCCACTATTCAACTTATGGAGTAACCTAACATGTTCATATTTACTATAAACCCCTATAGTAGTTTTAGAATGTATTCTTTCGATAATCCCATATAAATTCATGGTAGTAAAGATGACTGGGATGGTTTTTTATGATGCACACTTATCCTACAAAAGTTGAATCATTTCATATGGAATATTTTAAATATTTTAATTCTTATAAATGAAGATGTTCAAAAGAAAGGTATCACTATTGTTTAAAAATGCATGTGTTATGTCAGAGAAAAGATGGAAACTATGTTTTATATATTTTATGATAGAGAGTGGAATTAATTTATCTAGAATTTTCTAACATTGAGTATTTTAACACCTTGATGTAATAAATAAGGTATAAATCTTCATTTTGTATTTTTCTTTTGAATTTTGAGTTTGTGAAATTTTAAGAGAGGGGATCTTGGTAGCTAGTAGTCATAGGAGTCCATTGTCTCTATGATGAAGGGAACAAGCTAGTTGGTATAGGCTGGTAGAATAGTTTCATTGTTGTAGGTGACACTAGATAGCCAGTTTTCATTTGTAGGATTTTTTAAGGAGTTCCTGGAGGTACATGGAATATTCCCATACCCACCAGGAACTGGTGGACCACTTCTAGGCTGGTGAGGCTCAAGGGATCATCAGTGATGTTGTTGAGAATATTATTTAGAAAGGGTAAAAATAAATTTTTACATGAAAATAATATTTTAATCTCTCTATTTCTCCTCCCCTGAAACTAATTTTGATTTCTTTTGTTTAGAGTCTCATAGATGACACTTTTTCACTCTTCCTCTCCCATATGGTAATTTTTTGCACCAAATGAAATCTTGGGTTTTTATTAGGTGTAATATGGTAAGTGAACACTTTCTAATCTCTTTTTTATCTTCATGTCAATGTGTTTGATTATTAATGGGGATGGATCATTAGATATGACATGGTTGTGGAGAATTTAAAATATTTCTTTCAGACCTATATTTTCCTTGATTTGATCTATTTCCTTCACATAACTAATTAAGAAGGAAGCATCATTTTAATCATTCTTAGTGTAGTTTTATCTATCTTACATCCTATCATTTGGTGACCCTTGTTTTATTATGATGTTTTCCATTGATTTTGAATATTGAAATTGACTTTAACATTTAGGAAAATGGAATAGTGTTTTCAATATAGTTTTTCTTTGAAAAATGGATTTATTTACATGATCTGTTTGAAAAAATACCAAAAAGATGGATTTGAAATGGAAATGGGTTTTCAATCATGGGATCAGAGTGGTATCACTATAGACATGTTTTTATAAAATTTTAGGATTTTATTTGAAATTTATTTTAACTTGTAAATGTTTTATGAAAAATTGTTTTGTTTTCATTTAAAGTAATGATGATGTATTAGCTTATTGGAAGAACCTGAGGTATAGGGGAAAACTAAACATGGATAAGCCCTAGTGGAGTAAGCAATCACTAGGTGTGGTTCCCTCAATCAAATATTTTCAAATTTAAATATTATATTATTTTATATTAACATTCAATATATAACATTACATTCCATAGCAAAATTATAATGGTTTAGTCTATTTGGAGACTAGATACATGAAAATCTTATTTAGGTATATTATTCAATATCTCTCATCAAGTTATTCTCACTTTATAACTATATATGCATACCCTACTTAAAACCATTTTTCATAACCTGGGGAAAGGAAACATAAATAGGCTGAGATCATATACCCAATAATTGTAAACATAGGAGTTATGAATTTATGATCATACGCAAGCATAAGATAATTATTTGGATATGATTTCATGATATTGATTTACAAAGTTCATACCCAATCTATCATGGATAAAGATCATGAGTATTGGAATAAAATATTATTATTTCAAAAATAAAAGAATAATAAGATTGAGAATACATAATATATAAATCATGAACCATTTATTAATTTCATATAAGTGTTTCACCATCATAGGCATAAAAACCAATTCATCTGATAATGTTATGTAATGAGACTAAAAAATAACTGTACATCAGGAACAAAATCATCTTTCCCATATCATAATGGATTAAGAATCATCATCTATTTCATATAATAGATCATTAATTTCCACATATTTCCCATAATGCATTAGGTGTCCCTACCTTTTTCCTATAGTGGATTGTGCATCACTAAATATTTCCTATAATGCATCATTTATCCCAACCTCTTTCCTATAGTGGATCAAGAACATCGACTTGTACCCCATAATTATATCATGAGATACAATGCATTACCCTATGGATTTAGGGAATATATAATTATGATTACTCCCATAATATAATAAAAACCATATATATGTCTTCCATGAGATCATAAAATAGTCATCATATCATCATATAATACTCATGAAAATAAAATTTGTTTCATAAAAATTTCATATATTTATCATAGCATAACCCATGGAATATAAATGGGTTTTATGAAAATTCCATCATCATAATCATGAACCATCTAGATAAAGAATAAGGGTGCTGTAATTGGATAATAATTAACATTATTGGATGTTAGTGTAGTTAAAAATTCTATTAAAATATCACTAGAATATTTTATGAGGAAAACCCCCTTTCATTTTGAAATCACAAATTTAAAATCAAAATATTTCTAAATTATTAAGGAAAAAAATTTCTTATAAAGGTACTATTTAATATTGTAAAATAAGATTAAAATATTTTACTGGCTATGATAATGGGAAATTATGGTCATGTCTAGTAAATTAAAACAAATATTCCTTTAATATTTTTTTGTAAAAATTTAAAAGAATATCGTTCAGAATATGATAGAAATATTTGTTTGAATTTTTTTATAGAAATTAAAACTTGGGTAAAAATTGATTTTCAGTGTAATTTTTTTATAATAAAAAACATTATTGAAAACATTTTAATTAGAAAATATAAATGGAATAAAAATATTCAGGACCAAATAGTAAAACACAGTCAATCTTACTTACAAAAATTATTTCAGTCTATTGAGTAATTTAAGTGAAAAAATTTAATGGAATAAATTTATTACATAGAAATGAAAAATTAATATGAAAAAATAAATATATTTATCATATAAATATCTTATAATTTTATCAAAGAAAATTTAAGCACAAATAATCCTGAATAAAATGGGATTGAGACATAAATCCCTCACCTCAAGTCTTGTTGTTCTTATTACACATTCAAAGCTCCTATATAATAAATTTATATTTATTATAAATGTATTAAATGGGAATAATTATATATATAAAACCATATATGATTTACCTAAATCATTTTAACACCCATGTATTCACAATTGTTTATTAAAATAATTGTTCCAAGTGATAACTACTTCATTTTTCATACATGTTTTGGTTCAACAATCCTAGTTTTTATACATTGATAATGGTTCCATAAACTATAGAATGTTAATAATGGTATTAATATCATATATATTCATCATATATATATATTCATCCATAAAATTTAGATCCATAAAAGGAATTACACTATTCGTGGAGATGATAGGTCGTACGTACGCATGAACACTTTTTCAAAATTTCAACAGATACAATAAACGAAAGGTAAATATCAATTCATATTTATAGAATTATTATTACATCATATATATAATATATATTCCTTAAATTTATAATGATTACCATTCATGTAAAACAGAATCAAAAAATGAATCTCATCTCTTCATGGTGGTGGTGGTCCACACGTACCCACACGTGACATTATCATTTTCCAAATGATATGAAAATGGTGGAAAATGGTTCTTACATCATCATAATAAAATTTATTTATATTTAAACTAATGAATATGATATTTTATAATATATACCATATATTTTTTTGTGGTATAATAAGCAATACAAATTTAAAATTCCCAGTCAAGAGTTA
The DNA here is from genome assembly GCA_963277665.1 of Viscum album. NCBI lineage: Eukaryota > Viridiplantae > Streptophyta > Magnoliopsida > Santalales > Viscaceae > Viscum > Viscum album. The sequence continues at coordinate 794,161,996 of OY728166.1, forward strand.
TACTTCATCATTGAGAAACAATCATTGGCTTACACCTTAAGCCTTGAGAGGATGGTCTTTTGGAAAGACTAGAAGATAAAAAATGTCTTCGAAGAATATAGTATGATATTAGGACATGTATGTTCTGGGATATACGGTTCAAACATTTTGAATAATGAATGAGATTAAGTGACCTTTTATAATTTAGAGGAGGGGCTCTCTTTAAATTTCTTAAATGACAAAGTTAATATAAGTTAATTCACATTTGAAAATGGTTAAAATTAATATATTTAGTATATGAAAATAATATGATTATATATAATCTAATACAATTAAATTTGAACATTTTTTGTTTGTTTTATACACTTATCTCTTAGTTTTAACCCCTGTTAACCATTTAGACAATTATGACAATATAATCATTTTCCTCCCTTTAAGGGTTAATAATGTAACCACAAAGAAAAATTGACTCATAAATTGAAAATTATTGATAATTTAAATTTTATCCTATTAAAGTTTCTTATGATAAAAATTTTATGAATTTAAAATCATTAAAAATTATTATTATTTATAAACTATCTTTAATTAAATTTTCAGAAGTGTTCATTTAATTTGACATTGAAAATAATATGATAAAACATTAATAAAAATATAATCCTTTATAACAAACCAAATATGTTATATGTATCTATAAAATTCCTAGTAAAACCTAACTCACTCAAAGAAAATTACTTTTAGAGTTTTTAAAACCACTTACTTGATTCTTTTACTGTTTGTACAAGTACCATGTTGGTGTTGCGTAAAACTTTAGCGTAATTGTTTCATCACTAAAAATTAAAAATAAATTACCAATGAGAAAAAAAAAATTAATTCATATTTTAAAAAAATATTTAAAACCAAACATATCATATTTTTATCCTTATGTAAAAAGTTTAGAAATATTTTATTGAAGAGAGTGTAAATTTAGAATTTTATTTACTTAAAATAATATAAATGTTATTATCAAGTGAAAATGGCACCAAAATGAAATATATTCAAATTTTAGTTGTATATGGTCAAATGTATTCAATCTAATGATATAAAGTAAAGTTTTTTTGATGATTTTGAGAACTTATCTCATTGTTTTTATAATGTTTTACCCATTTTCCCCTAACCATGGTGATAAATATTTACCATGAATACTGTTCATAATAACTAAATATAAAAAGGACTAATTTACCAAATTTAAACCTCATAATTCCTAATATGTAATACATTTTTCATGACTCAATTTTTAGAGGTGGAAGAAATTAATTTATGATAAAAATGAAAAAAACAATTAAAAATAGTTTTTCAGAAAAATGCCTTTTATGTACTAAAATATTTTTATCCCAAATTAAACCATAAAGTTGATACCAATGAACTTAATTTTATCATTAATAATATTATATAACTAATTTTACACTAAAACCATTTAATAATAAAATGTAACTTTGTAAATTCTATAAACAAAAATACATTTTTCAATAAAAATAAGCATTTTCAGTATTCACTAGAAAATCAATCTTTTTAGAAAAATAAAAAAAAATCAAAATCAAGATACATTTGATGTGATGATTGAGAAATGGTATAATTTTTATGAAATATAATTTCTAAAATATCAAAAAAAATATTTATTATATTCTCTCACAAAAATTAATAAAAACTATTTTCGAAGAAAATGTTTTTTGAAGAATAAAATGACTTTAAAAAACTATGAGTTGTTATTTCTTAAGAATTAATTAATACCTTTTTTTATTAGGAACCTTATGGTTATTTCAAGATTAATCCTATTAATATCCAATAATTCTATGTCTAGGAGATAATTTTGATATTAAATAATAATATTTTAATAGTATAATGTGGTTTGTTTAAACATGGTGTTATGTGTAAAAATATATCAAAGAAATAAAATTTATTTATAGAAAACTATATTATAAAATATTTGGGCGTTACAAAACCTTTCTTAGGGACTAATTTCCATGTACATTTAGACTCAAATATTATGTCTATTGCAAATTTTTGTGTCATAATGGTTCGGTTTTATACACCCTCATGTCATGGATTTCCCTATTTGGATGCTTGAGATTACATTAAATACATGTATATTGCTATTATCATTTTCCTACTTGATCATTATTTTGATATTAATGCTTGAAAAGTATTTATTTTTTTATTCTATTGGATTTGTGATATGTCATACTATTATGTTTGATTGATTATGGAATAAATTTGAATAGAATGGAATGTTTTTGAAAATGAAACCAAAGGTTGTTTTTTATATATAAAATAAATTATTTTAAAGGATATTTATAAATATTTTTTAAATTAGAACTAATAGATTCATGTGGATATGAATTGTACAGATTCTTGGTGGTATCTTATTTGGAATATATGATCACACCCTAATTTTTCCATTGGATGTTCATAGCCTTGGGTTTTTAGGATATAGGTAATGAGAAGAGAATCATGTAGAGGATGACTCCCCTAGATCATGTTGGCTTTATATTGGGTTGGGATGGTGTTGAAATATGGTTATGAGGAAATGAACCCATGGGATGTTCCAGGATCCATGTTAATAGTCTTTTGATTGTTTATTTAAACCTTGTTTTCCCATTGATGGGGTTTTTCATATGGTTTTGTTATTTTAGATATGGTGTCTTATAGATATCTTCTATAATAATCTGATTATTTTAATCATATCATATGTTTTTGTATGGTGAAATCATTCCCATGTTTCATTCTATGATACCATGGTTATTGTCACCAGCGCATGGTGATCAGGAATACATTTTAGGAATTTTGGTGGACCATTTTTATTGACATTATGGGTCGAACTATGATTTTTAATTATATTTTTTTCTAAGCCTCAAGTTATATTAAATAATGTTCTCATGCTTGTGTCGAAATCTATGGTTTCTATGGGTTTTTAAAAAATGGACATAGGAATTTTGAAAGTTGAGAGGTAGTATGGGAGTGTTCATATCTAGGTCATGTACATGAGAATAATCAAGTTACCATGGGAGGACTAGGGTTGTCTATATTCATTATTTATATATCTATCCTCTTGAATTAAGTTCTTTATATTCGGTTTATGATAAAGGAATTTAATTCTTTTTAAATAATTTCTAACCATTTGTTTTAAAGGTCATGGATCACCTAAGACGATCCATCCAAAATACTAGGGAGTAAGCTATGGATAAAATCACACAATAGAATCCTCCAGTTGACCCATTTCTTGTGGAAACAATCATCTACATGATCTAATATATGTTCAAAGTCCCCAACGTTGATCCAGAATGAAACTTAGGTCATTCTATGGAATTCAATAAGTAGAATATGAAGGTTCCAAGTGCAGCGGAAGCACCTATGCGGTATTCCCAGATCGCTTTTTTTTTTTAAACATTATCAATATGAGATGTACATATATAATAAACATCATGAACAAAAAAACTGAATCAACTATTAATTGACCTACAAATTCCAAAAAAAATCATGATCATCAAATAATGTATTTTTAATTAATTTTAGTAGGTAAAATATTACTTTATGATGAATTCTTTATTTTTTGATGGATCATAGAATATATTTACATCGTATTGTCATTAGATCGTATAATCAAGTGTATATTTCCTCTAGTTTCGATTCACACATGTACTATGAACCTTTTAAAATCGTTGTTGGAATTTTAGAGTTCTATATTGGGAAATCCTATTGATTGCATCATTTTTCCTTGATCTCTATGATAACCACTTGTAAAAACTATTCTTATTCATCTCTCTATAATAGAGAGTGGTGGTGGAGGATGATCAATCTCTATTATTTAGATCGTTCTTAGGCAGGGGATCTATAGGGATTTAGAGAATTATCCTTATCATTGTGCATAAGAAAAATGGCCACTGTTGGTGTTATAAATAATATAATTGGGATAAAATAGTTTATGGTTAGAAAATACAAATTTCAAATGTTCCCTTATCATTTCTTTAATCCTCAAACAATCAATGTGTATAATAATTACAACAATATTATTATTTCTTAACATGTACAAAACTAGTGAATTAATTAAATATCATTGTATTAATAAAATATTATTTATTATTTATTATTTATTATTTATTATTTATTATTTATTATTTATTATTTATTATTTATTATTTATTATTTATTATTTATTATTCATTATTCATTATTTATTATTTATTATTTATTATTTATTATTTATCATCAAATAATTAAAATTATTCCATCATTCCTATAAAATATTTATTGGGTCTTTAATAATGACTATTTATTTATAAATAAATATCACTATATTAATCATCACAAAATAAATAAATTTTACATTCACTAAATAGAAAATTAATTTTTATTTCATATTCTCTGAAATGGCTAGTGATGGAATATATGATATCAATAACAAAATTAATATTTTTTATAAAACATGAGTGAATAATATTTATTCAGCATGTTAAATATTAAATATTATTATGATTTAACTATGATTATTTATATACTTAGTGAATGACCCTCTAGGACACTTTCTTAGTGGAATGAGGTGGGACAACCAAAATTCCAAGGATAGAATCTAGGAACATTTTATAACACCTGTATAGAAGGATGTTAATTTTAAAATGACATAAAATATCATAAAAATTCATACCTTATAATGTAATCCCTTTATCATGACATCTCTAATCAAGAAGAGTGCATGCCGTTGTCATCAACCTATGTACTAGATGTCTCTTTCATTGAATGTTAAAAGATAAACATTATAACTGAAAACCAGGTCCGTGGATTTATTTGGGGTATTTTATTTTTATAAAAGGTATAGAGATATTTATTTCTATTAAAGAAAAAAATTGGAAAATCCTTTCTCGCATTATTAATTAATGAAATATTACTCATGATGTACCTAACGTGTCCTACCTCACCATGAATGTATGTCATCGTAGTTTTCATCTATACATCAAGTTACACAACTAATAGTATCCATTAAAGATAATATTAAAGTTTATGGATAAATAAACACATCCACATATTAGAATATACAATGACACATATAAATTTGGATTTTCATCTAGTGGGTTGTATTCTCATAATTTCATGTACCAGAAATTACCAAAGCCATACACCATGATAAAGTTCCTAAATGTCCTACATTTCTCCACCCCTAATATAATGTATCATTTGAGTTCTATTAAATGATATCATCTGGTTGTAGAATATATATTTTATAATGCTTTCATTTCTCTTATGGGTTCACATCATTTCGAGGAACTACTATAACCTTTTTGTATGAAAATTACTCTTATGAAAATATAACATACTATATGATATAAAAATAATTTTTATATGATAATATGTTTATTAATATTCAAATAAAAATGAATCAAAGCTATCATAAAATACCTATATGTTAGTTCTAGAGACCCCAATACAACAAAATCCCACTTTCATAAGATCCAACTACTAACAACCTTTAGTTCACTAGCTCTATCATGTAATTCATTATTTAATTAAGATAAGGATGCAGTCATGGAATTTTATATTTTCTCTTTATTAGAAACTCTTCTTACTACAACTTCACCCCTATGAGTAAAATCTCCCATGATGTGATACTTCTAAATTATGTTCCTTTTATATTAATGTGACATTGTCTCGTTTTTTAGATCCACTCATGCATTATTATAACAATATAATGTGATAGGGTCTTTACTAATAGGAACTACATTAAGATATCAAAAAAGTTTATGTGTCAATAGGTATTATTTGGCTACCTCAGAATCCTCTATATACTTAGACTCCATGCTATAATTGTTTTCAACTATCTTTTTTGACCCCTTATAGCTCATATATCCTCCATTAAAATTGAACCCATATCCTTACTATGAATTCATATCATTATAATATATTTTAATGCTAACATCATTATATCCCCTGAGGAATAGATCATACTCTACACCATATGCCAAGAACATATCCTTAGTTATTCTCAAGTAATTAGGTATTGACTTAAGATAAGACCAATTTTATTCACCTGAATCATCTTGATATCAGCCTAAAATACTCAATGAGTAATTAAAATCAAGTGTAGTACATAACATGGAATACCTAATTAATCTTATCGCAGTATAATATGTGATCCTACTCATTATATATTTATCCTCTTCTATCCAAGGACATATTTTTTTAGAAATATATATGCCAAGTGGCACTCAAACCAATCCACTATTGGATTTTTCCATACTAAATATCATCAGTATATAGAAAATTTATGTACCATTACTTGCTATAGTAATCAACTTATATCTATCACCAATGATCATGATCCCTATAATATATGTTGTTTCACCTATTTCCTTCATGGACAATAACTTTTTTAACCAATCCTTAACTAAATGGAATAATGGAACATCATTTCCAATAAGTTATATTAATAAACATATACTACTAGGATAATTACCGCACTCCCACTAAAATTCTTGTAAACACATGGATCTGATTAGTTCTTAATGATTCCAAATTCTTTTATAGCTTCATAAAATTGAATTTTCCATGACTTATATGCTTGCTTAAATCCAAAAATGGATCTCTAAAACATTAAAACCTTTTTGGAATTATTTTGAGTCATAAAACCTTATGGTAGTGTCATATAGACATATTTGTAAAGCTCAACATTAAGGAAGGTTGTATTTTAATCCATTTACCAAAATTCATTATCATGGTTAGATACTATAAAAAGTAGAATTCATATGGATTAAAACATTTCAACTGGAGAAAAGGTTTGTTCATAATTTAATCCATCTTTTTTTTAAACCATTTAGCCACTAGTCATTATTTATAGATATTTACATTAAATTACATGTTTATTTTTATCTTGATTACCCATATATACTAAATAGTATTTACATCAAAAAAAGGATTTATCAAAATAGAAACATGGTTCTGATAAATGGAATCCATCTCATAATTTATGGATTATTGTTATCCTACAACATCTGAGCACACTATTTCCTCTTTTTAGGATAAATGTTCATTATTTTCATTAATAATGTTTCATCATATTTAGTGAGTAGAAATAATATCTTTTTTTTATCATTCCAAACTAGTTCTCCTATATAGTACTTGTGTTTCAGGAAAAAAATCTTGCATGGGGGCCTGGGGAATATTCCCTTGTACCAACTCTTGTGTATCTTGAACATCAACTTCATCAAATAAAATATTTATCACATTATCATCCTTTATTATCTCCTCCATCTCAATAAAGTCATATTTTCTTGAAACCATCACCTTCTTGTATGAGGGTTGCATAAATAAAATACTTGTTTCCTTAGGATACCCTATAAAGATACATATCATGCCTCAAATTTTTGGTATGTTTCTTGATATGACCTTACAAAATTCCATGCATCCCCATACATGAGTGTGTGACACCAAAAATTTCATCTCATTCATTAAATCATACAATATTACATTTCCACCGTAATTGGTACTTGGTTTATAATATGTGTTATATCATGTAACTCATATCCCTAAAGGGATAATTGAAGATCTGCATGACTCATCCTTGACATAACAGTGTTGAGAAATGTATGGTTCTTCCTTTCACTAACACATTTACATTTTGGTTTATAATTTGGTGTGAGTTTAGGTAAAATGCATAACTCTCAGATAATGTTGATAAATTTTTTGTTTAAAAATTCACCACCTTGATCCGATCAAAGTTTTTTTATCTCCTTACCAAGTTTATTATCTAGTTTATTCCTAAATTCTATGAATTTCTCAAAGGCCTCGGACTTATACCTTATCAATTATATATTACCATATATAATAAATCCATCAGTGAAAGTAATGAAGTGAGAATATCATCCTCTAGATTCTACAAGAAATAGTGTACAAACCTGAGTGTGTAACAATACTATATTGTTTGTATCCCTTTCACATTTTCCATTTAATACAGGCTTGGTCATTTTTCTTTTCAAAAAAAAATTAAATATTCCAAGTGGCCATAGCTCAAAGGTGTGTAAATAACCATCTTGATATAGATTTTTTTTAGTTGCTTATTTTTTATGTGTTTAAGATGATGAAGCAAATTATTATTGTTGTATGAGACATTTGAACATGATTCTTTATCAATTACAAACACTTTTTTTTTGTAATTTAATACAAAAATATTGTTATTTAGTAATTATATATTATAATAAATGATGTTTTTTAAATACATTCATAATTTAAACATTTGAATGTAAAATAAAGGAATGAAACAAAGATGGATTTATCAATAACACTTGATAGAAAATAATTGTAATTTAAAAAAAATCATTCCAATTGGAAATAGAAATTGGTAGTCTCTAATTGACAAGGTAGTAATTCTTGCTCCATTAAATACTCAAAGATCAACCTATCCTCTGGTAATATTTCAAAATCTTCTTGGTTATTATATTGGGAAACATATATGATCACCATAAGCTATATGTAATACCTAATGTGTAGATATAGAAAGGCTACACATGATAATGAACATACGTTTAGCTTCTCTTAGGATTTGGGTGCAGTTCTTCTTATAATGTCTAATGATTCCACCTAGAAAACAAATTTCATCTTTTTTCCTTCACCTTCCATTGGGTGTTATTATTATTGGAAGTATGTTTCTCAAGAAATTTAGACTTAGTTTAAGTATTGGTCCTATTTTCCTTTTATTATTTTCCTTCACACTATAAGGACCATCAGTTTATAATACCCCATGTCATTTTCAACTTGATGAATGAGTGTAAGAAGTTCCTAAAGATTATTTTCACAATTTCACATGTTTTAATTAAAAATAAAACTATATAAGGACTTAGATAGTGGAGAACAGTTGAGAACTATGTGAAAATCAACAAGGAATTTAATTCACATGATATATAATCACTCTATGTAGCCAATCATCTTGACTATATGAAGACTATCAAGAACCGGCTCTCCAATATTGAATTTGAATAGTACATTAGATATCTCATTTATCTCTTGTCTTGGCTTCTCTTAATAGATATCATAAAGGTGATACATCATGATATACACATCAATATCCTTATATTTCTGTAGAATCTCATTGAACATAGAAGATAATAGAAAATATTAGACATATATGGAAACATTGAAATGTTTTTCATAGAGAGATAATTACTCCTCACTATCCTCTTAGTCAAGTGTTTCTATAATGGGATTTTAGAGCATATATAATTTCCTTTAATGGTGTATTATAATTCCTAGGTAGCTACTCCATTCTTGAAAATCAGTACTAGTTAGAAGGTTATCCTTATAAATTGTGTATCATAGTTATATGGTTGAATTCATAGTTGTTGTTTCCATAATTAAGAAGAGTATAATTTTAGTAATTTATCCAATAAAATTAGACAATAAATAGTTTTTTAATATCTTATTCTTTTAGAAAAAACCAATACCCCTCACCAATTGTTTCAAAATATCATGTTTCTTAGATATTTTCGTGGAAAGGTTCCATATAAACCTTCTCATAACCCAAAAAAGTTCTTTCAATCTATTTAAAGGTATTTAGGTTGGTGTAACTTGCCTATTGGATTAACTTGTAGTTACTTGATCTATTGAGTGGAATCCCCAATCATGAAATCTAAAATGTGGATTTCCTCAACAATTTTTCTACTAGGTTCACTAAATTTCAGGGATGTGATCAACCCTTTATTAAAACTATGTTATGTCAACCCAAAACTCAAGATAGAAATTTCTTTATAATTGAAATAATCCTACTAGAGGTTGGTAAAGGACTTTGAACTATGTTTTGATTCCTAACCAAGTAGTGGAAGGCTATTCCAAATTAATAAATATATATTTTATGGTTTTTATTTTGTTATTCATAAATCACCCTTTTTATATTTATTTCTGGATTTTTAATATTAGGGGGTTTACTTAAGTGGTTAATTGGGTCATAGATAAAATTTACATATAATCCACTCTATTTTAGTTTTATCTTTATTTCTTTTTAATTTATTAATTCAAGTGATCATGATATAAAACATAATTAAATTACACCATACAACTTGATAAAATTAAAATAATAAGAGTTGTATGATCATGAGCCTTTACTAATGGTACATTTATTTAGTTAATGATAAACTGATCATTGACCTAGGTAAAATGCCTAAAACCATGGATTTGTTTATATTGAAGTTATCCACCTATTCCCCAATGTATATCTTGGATTGGTTTCACCTGAACTCCAAACACGAACCAACTCTGGTTTCCTGTTATATCTATATGTTAAATAATATTTAACTCACATGTAGGTTTGGGGAACTAAAGGATTAGTAAAAGGATTTTACATAAAAGGAAACTGTGGGAATAAAAGTTCTTACACAATGAGAGAAGGGATGGAACACATGCAATCAGTTTAATTTAATAATAAATTTAAAGAAAATCAATCATATATAACGTTTTTTCGATGATAATGATCATCTACGTACATGTAGAAAAATACACATCTAAAAAAATATAATTCAATCCAAATCATTCTTATTTACGATGAATTATGCATGAATTAATGTTTATATTCTTTAATTAATCAATTTTTTTATTTAAAACCACATCCAAACTCTCTTGATATTCTCACCCATAAAAATTTTAATAAAATTAAATAAATTTAGTTATAATTTATTATGTAAAAAATATTACATCAGAGGGAACACAACAAGTAATCATCCAAACTACCAAATGTATATAATATTCATATATTATTTCATCATGTGTAATATAGAATACATGTACTATAATTTAATTTCAAGGACTACACATATTGAAAATGGGGTGAATTTCTTGTTCTCATCGAGTTACATAGTCACTAGTCATATAGGTCATGTAAAAAATACATTCCCCTTTTTGAATAATGTACTACACATCATGTACGCAAGTTACACACCAATTAGTCCAGCTAAATGTTCCCTAGGACGGACCGATTAACATGAGGTATATTAAATTCACACCATGTTAAATAAATTCACACAATATGGATTATTTCATGAGTTATATTAGATAATTGAACATGGGTACATGAAATGTACCAATTGGCTACACACCGTGCACTCTTATGATCTCCATCCAGAAGCATCGACACATATAGACAAGTTATTAGCATGTTCTTCATTCTAAATTAATCCATGTATTGATAATATTTTTGATAATGAATATGGAGAATAGAAAATATAATTATTCAAATTAAATTATGATTAAACTGATATTTTCAACTAAAATTAAATACATGAATAAATAAGAAATCTTTAAATAATTATGTGATAGCTCTAATACAACTTGAAGGTTATGGCCATAGAAGAAGTGCCAGTGGGCCATGCTCGACTCAGCTTTTTTATCATAATAAATGATTAATTTGATATTTTAATTAATGATAAACAAACTGAAAATATAATTTAATCAAGTATTAATTGACAAGATAACTTTGAAACAAAGCACAAGATCATTACATAATGATTTATAATTAATTTAAGTAGTTAAAAAATTAAATTGCATTAAATTATTTCTTTGTTGACTGATTTTAGTACTTCCTTAAATTGTACCATCATTGTGTCACTGGCATGAAATATAGACACCATATAGTTTTTATCCACTCATGTACCGTGAAACTTCAAGCGTCAACATATGAATCTCAAGGTGATGGTGAAGAAGATCTGAACACTTTAATTATTCGTCCTTGATCACCATGAGAATCACTTCCAAAAAGGATTCACCAAGATATCTCTAGAATCAATAGGGTTGGTGGAGGTGGATAACTCTCCATTCGTGATATCATTTTTTGAGATAGGATCTCTTGCGCTTGAGAGAATTCTCCAAGTCATTTTTCACAACAAAAAATTCCAATGTTTGGGTTAGGAATAATATAATTACAATTAAATAGTGCTAGTGTTAAAAAATAATAATTGACCATGCACCCTTATTATTTCCATAATACCTTAGGAACCCATATACTTTCTAATAATAATATTTTTTCTTTCCATCAAAAAACTATTGAATTAATTGAACATTATTTATTGAATAAATTTTTTAAAATTTAGTCAAATAATATATAATATATACTATTTACACTGGACCATTAAACATAGTTCTCTAATCCACCAAAATATTTATTTATCCTTAAAAAAGGACTATTTATTTATAAATAAATTAACTACATTATTTACTAATAAATAAATAAATATTACATTCACTAAATAGAAAATAAATATTTATCGAATATTCTACTCCAAAAATAATCTATCCAAAAATTATTGACAAAATATATTTGATCAAGAAAAAATGAATAATTGTTCAACCACATGTGGGAATAATATCTATTCAATATGTTAAATAATAAATAATATTATTATTTAACTGATGATTTATATTCACCTGGTGTATAACCCTATAGGACTATTTCTTATCGGCATTAGGCGGAGCCACTTAATCTCCATAGATAGAATCTAGAAACATGATAAGGAACCCATATATAAATAAGATAACTTTGTAACAACATACATCCTCATACAAACACTTACTATGTAATATACTCCATTTTCAGTAAATCACTAATCAAGAAGGTTTTGTGTTGGTGAAATCAACATATGTTCTCAATGTATCTTTCTTTGACTTTATGGAAATAAACATTCCCACAAAAAACCATTAACATGGATTTATTTAAGATATTTTATTTCCATCAAAGGTATTATGATATTAAATTTAGTTAAAGAATAGAACATACACATCTTTTCTTTTATTGTTCATTAATGTAATATTACTCATGATAAACCAAATGTATCCTGCCTCCCTACGAATGTGATTCATCACAATTTTCATCAATACATAAAAGTAAAAAATAAGTTATATCCATTAATAATATTTTTAAATTATATGAAAAAATAAACACATTCAAAGATAGGAATATCCAATGACACATATAAATGTGTATTTCCAACTTGCAGTTTGTGTCCTCATAATATACTTCACTAGAAATTACCAAGTCTATACACCCTAAGAATGTGCTTCAATGTCTTATGAGTCTCCACACCTAATAGACTGTATCATTTATTCCCTGTTAAATGATATCATATGACTATAAAAAAATATTTAATAATATTATCAAAACACTTCTAGTCTCCCATCATAGAGGGAAACTACTTTAACCATTTAGTGTGATAATTTATCTTAGGACATTATCACATACAATCTAATGAAAAAGAAAAATAATGATGTGATAATATGCATATTAATATTCAAAACAATGAATATGTGATATCATAAATTATGTAAAATTCGGTTCTATGGAACAGACACTAATAACATCCTCTAATTTTTTATAGGGATAAGGATCCACAAGATGCAAAATAATGAATCGAGGGGATTTATAGGATTTTATACTTTATGAAAACTCTATATTTTTACAAGGTTATATTTTCTACTTATATGATCGAAGGGTCATTAAAAAGTAGTGGGAATCTATTGTGCAAGAAAAATTTCATAAATATCTCACTTGGACTACTATTAATAAATCATTCAATCGATATTTATAACAAGTTTCACTAAGTGGGGTGAAGGTGAATGAGTTTTTTACCTTGGAGGTGGGAGATTATTTGATCATATAGGATTCTAATCAGTGTTGATTTGGTGTTCCTATCTCTTGAGTCTTTTTCAAATGATTATATCAATGCGTGGAATATTGAAATGGTTTTGACTGTAGAAATTCATTTTAAGATGATTCTTATAGGCCTACCAACTAATGAAGAAGTTGTGGAAAAGGAAGATATAGATGAGGAATACATATCTAGGAAGATATAATTATTTAGAGTATCAGTAATAGTAGAAGGTAGTCAGAGTTCACTATCTGGTAAGATAAAGAAGCGGGATGATCATCACTGAGGTAATGGAAGGAGTGTGAAACATATGTTAGGGTATATTCAGGCAGTCTATTAATAGTGTGGGGAAAAGGGACACCTCAATCTTGATTTTATAAAAGCACCCAAGTCATGTAACACATGTGAAAATTCTATTCATCTTTATTGTTTCTATGAGAGGGAATCCTGGGACTGTATATCTGGATCCACCTTCACCAAGGGATATTGGTTTTAACATGATGAACCGATAGGGATGGGATATCAACCTCATACCAATGGTGATGATTAGATGTCAAAGAGAGGGAATGATGAATCTAGACATCTATATATAGTAAATTATGTATCATAGGAGTCAGTTTCAAGAACAACCACCATGATAGGTATGGTGTTTATTGCATCTTCTATGGTCATGATTTTGTTTAATGCTGGTGAAATTAAATCAATTATTTATCCCAGATGATCAATATATTGGTCTATAATTTAGATAAAATGCATTTATTATTAACTATTTCCAATCCTTCAAGAAATAAATTAGTTAATATAATTAAATGTTCTAAGTTTCAAGTGGAAATTGTTGACCATGAAACCATATGAAATATTTTAGCTCTTAATATTGACATATTTAAACTTATCACTGGAATGGATTGGATGATTAGGTATAAAGACCATATCGATTCCTATCAGCATAGGGTACAATTTATTTCTACCGATGGAGCCACTCGTGTCTTTTAGTGTGAGTGGGATTTGATATCAAAAATACCAGGACTAGTTTTTCATAGTGATGATATGTTCTTATGCTAGTTGTCATAGTGTTTTCATGACGTTGTTGATCTATGTCCTTTTGTTCCTATTCCAATGTTGGTGAGTGAGTATCCTGACATCTTTGTAGATAATTTATCTAGTTTATAACCTCTTAGAGATGTTGATTTCTCTATAGACATGCCTTCAGGGATTAAACCCATTTTTTTAACTCCATCTGGAATGACACCAAAAAAATTGAGAGAATCAAATGTTTAGATTTTAGATCGTGAGGATAAGGGAATTGTTCATCTGATAGTTACACCTTTTTCACAGTCAATGATCTTTAAAAAGGTTGATATAAGTTTATAGCTTTGGTTTGGTAACAAAAATCTAAACCAAGAGATAATGAAGAAAAAATATCCCTTTCGCAATATTGATCACATTTTTTATCATATTCTACTAACCTTGTGGTTTTTAAAAAATAATCTTATATTTGGGTACCATTAATTGAGTTTTCAATAGAATGATATCCAAAGACAAAATTTAGGAGAAGCTATGGACATTTTGAGTGTTTGGATATGTTGTTTGGCCTTACTAATACTTATTTTATATTTATAGATTTAATGAATCAAATATTTTTATCAATTATTTCATTATGTCATGGTTATATTTTTTGATGATATTCTTGTGTTATATCCCATGTTTTTTAGCTGGTTATAATTTTTGGGTAAATTCAAAAAAAAATTGGTGAATGGTCCAACATTAATTTTGAGCTTTAGAACATAAATATTAATGTTTGAACACCCTAATGTTTGGTATATTTTTTTAGTTGAGGTTTAAGGCCTAGTGACTTCATCGGGGGTTTGGATGAGTTTCAAAAAATTCAAACCCTAAAAATAATTTTTGAATAGTGCGGGATGGGGTTCATGGTTTGTTCATACCATGAATCCCTTTAGGTGAAATCATGTGAACCATTTTTTTAGATCTTGATTATCCAAACCATGAAGGGTGGGGAACACGACTATGTGAGAAGTATGTAGTTTATTGCATAGGTGATCTACAAGGGATGTACACAGTTTCAAAAATCAATCACCTAATTGTATGAGGTGGGGTAACCTTTATAAAGTGGAACCACACAGTTGGGGTACATTTAGCCAAACTATGCATCCAAACCACACGGTTCATTAATTAGTGTGAATTTACCAATTTTCTATCCCTTCCTATAATCATTATTTCTACCATTTATTCACCCATTAGACCATCACTCTAGCAACCATGGGAGCTCCCTCCCTCCTCACTTAGTCTATGATATAAATTATCCATTTGGGCTTAGATTTGAGTGCTATCAACTTAATTGGATTGTCGAAGGTGATTATTTTATTTCTATTTCTTCAATTATCATTTTCTATCAAATTTTATAATACAAATTCCATGTGATCACTTTTTCCCTATTTTTAGGGTTTTGGTCAAAAAAATAATTTCTCTCATCTCAACTTGAATTAAATGTTAATCTTAGATGAGTGATCCCCTATAAGCATAAGGTTTATGGTTCCTATATTTATCCATTTTTATAAATTCTATATGGGATTAAAATTTAAATAAACATAAGTGGGGTGGTCCGAGTGTGACCTTTAATATAATGATTGTATTTTATATTTATTATTGGAGGTTTGCGATGGAAAAATACATGTTTATTTAAGATATTTCATCCTTTAATGGAATGGTATGTGTGAATTGGGTTCCCAATTTGGTTTGGAATGAGTTTCTGGTTATTTAAAGTAAATAAATTGTGTTATGACATAGTTGGTTCTGTGGGAACATGTTGGTATCGGGCCAAGTGACTTGAGGTTAGGATGATCACCAGGATTGAGTCAACGAGGTTCATTAGGATGAGGTAGTGGGTGATGGATCTTTCTATAGTTGGGAGATGAGGTTTACATGTAGTAATGGAGTCCCACAGAATAGTGTTTCTTTGGTATTGTTGGGGATTTTCCACCCATCAGGATTGGATGATAGTTCTGTTAGAGTCATGTGCACATAAGGACTCATTGTGATGGTGTTGACCACTTAATGTGGGTGGATGCCTCTATAGATTTGTTGTATTGAGAGATGGTGTTGACCATAATTTAATGAATTAGGTAATCACTATAGAATGACACAATTTATAGTGAGTGAAACCATCAGTCAAGGGATGAGGCACGTTGTATATGTATGGTCCAATGCGATGCGATTTTTGGAAAATGAATCTCATCGTGCCGTGGTATATCAAGCTATTGAGATGATAGTGGTTCATTATATATGGATGAACAGACATCACCATGCCTTTATATTTCAAAAAAATAAGACAATATTGATTTGATAAATTTAAGTCTAAGTGTCCTGTGACATATTACATGGGTGTGATAAAGGGAAATCAGTTGACTCAACATGTTACACATGTGGTTTTTGTTATCACAATTTTTCGAGTGATTTTTATATAGAAATAGTTGGGGAACTGAAGGTTATATTGATATGATATATCGTGGGTATATCATTCCACACTAAAATTTTCTAATAATGGTAAACACTTCATTTTGGATGATAAGTGAATGTTGATAAGTGTATTTCATGGATACATTTTAGAGTGGTTTATTATATTGAATTTTATATTTAAATGAATAATTATGTAACTTTATGAATGATTTGACTTGATTTATGTTTTTTTAGGAAGCAACAGATTTTTGAAAAATAAGAAAATAGGGAAGAATTATGGAGCTAAATGACACTTGTGGAGCGTCATTGGATTTTATAGGAAGACGAAACCTCGAAATTTTGGAGAAAAATGATTACAAAAAGTGTAATTCATTTTCAAGTCATGACTTTATCATGTGAATAAGATATTTCTAGAATATTAGTGAATATATTACATGATATGAAAGTTAGTTACATGTCTTGAGTCTGGATTACACATTGTGAATGGAAATAAGATTCGTGTAAGATTCTCACAAATTCAAAAATCCTAGAGGCAGCCTTGAATCGAGATTACACGATGTGCCAACACATTACCCGTCATGAAACTTTTGTGAAATAGAAAAAAAAAAGATAAAAACATAGATCTAATGCATGGCCAAAATTGGACCAAAAAATCTATAAAAGGTACCTTCAGTTGCACCTTTAGAGATATTCTGGATGGAGCTCAATGAGGAGCCACTATCTGGGACATGAACCATTATGGATCCATGCTTTTCTATTTTCATTAGGATTTTTTTGTTTTTTATAAACCTACTCTTGGTTATAATGAACGAGTGATTTATTTATATTGGGGCATGCATGATGAATGGGAATGGAATATATGAGGTATTTCATATTTTAATTCAATTTATGTTGGAATTTCGTAGCTATTATTCATTACTATCTCTTTTCTGATTTCTTCTTCCATGATCACTATGAGCAGGGTTGGGTAATGGGTTTAATTTATTCCATTATTTCAGCATGGCCATTACTATAGTTGATTAAATTCCTTCATTTAATGTGAATTCTATGGTTTAGATTTTCTCCATAACCATTGGGTTTATCTCCTCCCTATGCTTAAATAATGTTTTGGGTTACCCATTCTTTGTAATTTGAAGTACCTAACCATGAGAAAATAAGAACATAGGATGAAGAGAATTTTTCATGACCATTAAACTCGCTAGGACCTGATTTTGATGAACGCGTGATTGTTAATTAACTATTTCATACCTTTTCAACCCATGCTCTAGTATTCATTGTTTCTTGACACCCTTTTTATATTTTATTCTACCACCTTATTCACCAAATCACATTCTCTATATTTTATAAATAATTTCTGCAATTTTTAATTAGTTTAGTTCTTTTTTATTTAATCAATATTTTCTCCAACCTTATCTTTCTTGGTTCGACCTCAAACTTTCATATCCTATACTACCCTATAGTCCAAATATTTTTCTATTTGGTGTTATAAATTTATAAATTTAGTAACCCATAGGGATTTAATGATGCCTATGGTGTTATCAATTTTTTCATCTGTTGTTGGGGATAGGAGAAAAGAATTTAATAATTGAATAATTTAAACAAACTCTTTCCCCATTTTTTATGTTTTCTAATTTTAGTCGAGAATTTTTATTTATTTCATTTTATTACATTTTACTGCACTTGGTATTTTTGGTTGTGAAGGAAGGGCTACAGAATGAAATGACCACCAAGAAAAGGATCACCTTTATGCTGGATGATATGGAATAGCTACACGATGAAGTTCGAATGATGAAAAATCAACCCTATGAGTTCATGCAACTGCACCTATGTTATGAACACATATAACCCCATATCCTTGAGATATAATGCTACAAAGAGTGTCATGAAAACAATGATGAGGTAAGTACCACATCAGATGTTTATTTTTTATAATAATCATGATGCCCTTGATTTTATAGGTTCATAAGATGATGAAGAGGGTGACCTTGCTGTAGAACTTAGATGGGCCAAAGCACACTTCACTATACAACATTAAGAAGAAGAAAAAGTGACCTCAACTATTGGGATTCTATAATGATACCTTACAAAATTGGGACCGTATCCGATGGAAAATGAAGAAGATGATAAAGAATAAGAGGATGAGGAGATTATGACTACCACATTTATTAAAAACTTTTAAGAAAATTTAATTGTGCCTGAAGAATAAGAATAATAACTAGCTGCACCTTACACTGACTATGTAGAGGGACAAAAATAAGTATAACCAACTGAATAAGTTAAGTGCTGGAGGCTGAACATGAGGAAATAATTGAAGAAACTCAACACATGAAGCCAGTAGTTAAGGAAGAAGAATTTTACTAAGTCTACACATATTCCAAGATCCTTCTAATCATACTCATGTTGTTCAGACTCTGGTCACCACCTTCGATGTCCATTCCAATTCCATTGAGGAGAAATTAAGCTGAGTTGGGTGGATTTAAAATCCAATATTGGGTAAACATGAGATGACTATCACTTTACCACACTTTAATAACTTAATCTAGGAATGGTCAAGCCAAATAACTATTAAAAAAGAGCATCCTCTGGGAGGCAACCTGATTTTTACTGCTTTCGAGGATTTTAGTTTTATTAATTTCCTAGAATTTAAATTTATAATAGGATTTAATTTTAATCCCCTATTATATTTAAGCTTATTGCAACAGAATGTACTTTCACTTATTTCAATTCATTTTTCAAGTCCATAAAATGCACTAAAAGTAAGAAGTATGAAGAATGAAAAAGATGTTGCATGACCATTTCATCTCATGAATATAGTGCAGTCAGATTATAAAATCCACATCGAAGCATCAATTTCAAAAGGGAGTAATACTTTTTATTCAAAAAAATCAATACCATGCATTTAATTAATTAGAGATTTAATTTTTAATTGTATACTCGCATTTGAATCATTCTTTAATCAACTGAACTAAGATACATAAACAACTGAGTATAATTACCACACCATGTATTTAATTTTTTTTAATAAATTTGAATTAGAAAAATGGGGAAAATAGTTATTAGATATAGTCATGTGCATTAGGATTTCACAAATCATGATTTAGGGGAGTATGCTTATCATTGTAGATGAAATTTTTCTAAAAAACTTCCATGTTTTTAATTTCAGATATTTTCATTCATTGATTTTATAATTCGTGTGCATTTCTAGGAGTAGTTTTCCCAACCATTCATCTCATTATCGATATATCCACTGAGCCAATATTTTCCATTCTTTCTATAGTATATTTCTTATGAAACCCGATCATGTTCTCCTCTAGAACTTTCATTGAATATTATTGAATCTTTGACTAAATAGATTCGATTTTTAAATGATTGAGTTGTTCTTTTTTTAAGACCTTATCCTAAGACCCATCTTGCATTAATCCACTTTTAAGCTCATAGAATCCTTGAAAAATCTTTTTATGAAATGAGCTATGTTACAAGCCTATTTTATCAATTCATGCCTTCCTTTAATTGTTTTTCATTAAAATAATAAGTGTGGGGATGAAATTATAGGGTGTACAAGATATAATTTATTACGGATATTTGGATGGGTGGTTTTCTATAATGATATAGGGAAATTAAATGACATATTTCATTGTATTTTATTATTCACCTATCTTGCTAAAAATCATAATCAAAAGAAAAAAAATGAAAAAATGGGTTGTGAATTGGGAGGATAAAAAATCCCCATTTTTTGAACTGACTATCTTTTGATCATATGTGGTTAGGTGATGGATGTGATATTTGTCCTAATCATAGATTTTAAAAAAGAAAATGTATATATAAAAAGAAAAAAATCAATATAGGTTGATTCAATCATTGTACTTAAAAGTATCATGATCCCACTATGAACTTTCTAGGGGGGGAGGAGACTTTTATTATGATTCTCTTGAATATCATGTCAAATTTTTTAGGGTAAATCATCCATTTTATCTTTACTTTTTACATCATTTACCTACCTACCCTGAAGCCTCTGAGTCATTTGATCCTTGAAGGTTAATACCATACGATTAATTGTGATATATGTATTTATGCGGTGGAGATGTTATATGCCATTCAAGATTATGGTATGTTTCATATTTTTAATGTATATGTTGAAATCTATTAACATTTGTACCCTAATGATGAGAATAAAAATTCAAAGTGAGGTAAATTTTAAATTGAATTCATATTAATGATGAATTGAAAAATGAATATGGATGATTTAAAATTCTTTTATTTTTCAAAAAGAGAAAATTAAAATACTTGATTGACTCATTTATTTGAAAAGTGAGGTGTTGAATAATTTTTCATGAGTGATGAAAAGAAATTTAATTTTCCATTTGACCTATTTATTTCAATGAAATTGAATTTGAAGTAAGGTAAGGTGAGTGTCCTTTTCAGTATGTTGAGATACTATCCTTGAGGAAAAGTATGAATTCAAGTGTGGGGGTATTTGATAAGTGTATTTCATCATAAATTTTAGAGTGGTTTATTATATTGATTTATATATTTAAATGAACAATAATTTCAATTTATGAATGATTTGAACTGATTTATTTGTTATGGAATGGAACAACAGATTTGTGAAAAATTAACAAAATGGGATGAATTATGGAGCTATAAGACACTTCGCGCCTCAAGCAAAGCAAAGTGGCGTGACACTGGATTTTATAGGAAGAATGAACCTAGAAATTCTGGAGCAAAACAACTACATGATGTGTGATTTATTTACACACCATGAATTTATCATGTGAAGCAGATCTGTCTAGATAATTCATGATGAGGTTACACGCTATGAAATTCAGTTACACGTCATGAAAGGAAACGAGATTCACGTGACATTTTTGCAGATTCAAAAATCATAGAAGACACCTCGAATTGGGATTACACGATGTGTAAACATATTTCACATCATGAAACTTTGGGAAATAAAAAAAAAATATATGAAGATATCTATAGCACAACTGAGTTTGGACCAAAATGACTATAAAAAGAACCTCTAGCCGCACCTTTGGTGTTATTCGGGATAGTGCTCTATAAGGACCACTTCCTGGGACGTGCACCACTATGGAGCCATGCTACACCATTTTCTTTAGGATTTTTCTTTATAATTTTTTCTAAATATGATCATGGTTAGCATGAGCGGGTGATTTCTTTGTGTCTATGCATGCATGATGAAGGTGGATTGAATATATGAGGTATTTTTTGTTTTAATGCAATTTATGTTGGCATTTCACATCTATTCTTCATTTCTATCACTTTTATGATTTTTCTTGCCTGATCATTGTGATAAGGGTTGGGGAATGAGTTTAATTTATTTCATTCTTTGAGAATGACCAGTGCCTAAGTTGATTGAATGCCTTTATTTAATGTCAAGTAAGGGGTTTAGATTTCCTTAATGACAATTGGGTTTATCTACTCCCTATATTTAAATAAGGTTTTGGGTTACCCATTATTTGAAATCCAAAGTACCTAACCATGAGAAAATTAGAACTAATGATGAGGGGAATTTCTCATGACCATTGTACTCACTAAGACCTGATTCTAATGACTGTATGATTGTTAATTAACTAGTTCATACCTTGTCAACCCATGATATTTGATTCATTGCTACCTGACACCCATTTTATACTTTCTTCTCCCACATTCTTCACCAAATCACATTCTCGATAGTATATAAATAATTTCTTCAATTCCTAATTAGTTTAGGTCTTTTTTATTTAATAAATATATTATACAACCTTATCTCTCTCAGTTCGACCTCAGAATAGCATATCCTATACTAACTAATAGCCTAGATCTTTGTTTGTTTCAAGTTATAAATTTCTAAATTATGTAACCTAGTTGGAATTAACAATGTAGGTGGGGCTATCACATGTGAAGAAGGTTTCATATTTTTGTGTGTGAGTTAACAATGTTTATTTATATATCCATACATTGGTATAGATATGGATGTAAAATACAAACACATTGGTGGTGTCCTAAAGAGTTCATCCTCACACAATGCATGGGCCTCTTGGGTCACGTACATATTTTATGGCTATGAGATCAAGTAAGGGATCAGACCTGGGGGATAGACCTTAGTCACCAAGGATGTTCCATGGGGGCATGGGGTGGATGAAAAATAGACCAGGGGTTATTTTCATTGAGATGGATTTTATTTTTTGGAACGTTGTGTACGTAATTATATTATCCTACATGGAAAATCCTATAATTTTTTTATGAATATCAATCATGTATACATTATTTGATATGTATGACTAGTATGTGTTGGATTATTATTTAAGATTCTTATTATTTCCTCCATTGAGTTTCATTACATGTTTATGTAGTTCCAAATTTATTTAGACTATTTTAAATATTATTATATTATCACTAGAGTGTATTGTTTCCCAAATATCACCTTATTAGACCCTCATTGCTTATCCATATCCTTTAACAAATAGGGAGAGGCATCTAAGGCCTAGTATCCCTCTAGCCTAATGCACTTGTTCAGTGGTTCTCGAGTTGGGGTGCTATAAATAGTGTTAGATATGTCTCATGTGAGGGATCCCAAGTTAAGTAAAACTACCAACAATGTTGGACTAATTTCTATGTTATTTTAATGGCTAGTTTTTTAATATGGTTTGTTGTTCTGGTTATTATAAACCAAAGACTTGTTTATAGTTATACCTAGGTACGTAGATCTTGTTTTCTGCTTTAATCTTCATGCACTGGGGATAGACCAACTTTACATGGGTGGGAAATTATGTTCTTATTTTCTTATTTTATTGTTGATTGATTCTCCACCTTGAGTGGCACACTTTGGTGTGATGTTATTGGATTATGAGATTTTTATTCATATCCCAGTAAGGAAAGGAAAGAGTGTTTATGAATCATGGTAGGAAATTAGGCTTATATGAGATGTTTTTGTTCTTATGGGTCTTTTTTAAAACCTAGAATATATGAAAAGGGGTTGGGAATTTAAAGTTTCCACGATAGGATAAATAATGTTTTACAATACAGTCGCTTGGTGGAATCCTACTCAGCCACCCATGTATGTGGTTTTTAATGTGATTAACATGAGGTACTATGTGTATGGTGCATGTCGGGTAGACTCTGATATTGGTAGGTAGGGATAAAAGAAATTGTTGAGTTGTCTAAAATGTCAATAATATGCTAAAATTTGTTTTCCTACATAGATTCTTGGTTGAATTCTACTCATCCACCCAAGGATGGTTGATTTTGTTGTTCATAATATGTGGTACCTAACTCCAAATGGGTAGTTAGGGATCCATGTGAAAAGATTATGTGATGTGGGTGTGGTAGGGAAGTGTAAGGGTGATGATATGCGATGCATATTACAACTTTTATTATTTTTGATATATGTATATTTTTTTGTTATCAACCATGATATTTGGTATTCATTATGATGAAACCTATACGGGATTTAGTAGAGCATTAAGAGGGTGGATATGCAGTGCTACTAGATCCTACATGGGATGGGTCTCTGGAGGGTCGGGATGAGGCCCCTAAATATAGGGAGGATTAGGATCCAAAATTTGAGGCTTTGAGATGGATGAAGAAGACACAATTAGAGGCTCTATGACAGATGAGGAAGCCATAATAGATGTTATATTTTGGGACATGTCTAGACAATAAGATCAAGGAAATATTGGTGTGAGTGATACAGAGTGTTGAAATGGGTGGTTAGGGAGATGATCCATCCATGGATTATCTAACATGGGATTTGCAGTCTCAAAACCCACATTTTTTTATGGTGAGGGTATAATATAGTCAACATAGAAATAGATTAAGTATACGTTGATGATATTTGGCCAGCTTGAATCTCCCCAAACTGAAGGGAAAATTAGATACTAATATTCTAAAAGGATTTGAAAGGAACTGGAGGGACATACAAGTATAGGCTAACAGACAAGAGGAACTTTCCCGGTAGGATTTATAGAGAAGGTTTTTCAAGAATTTTTTCATAGAGACATTAAGGGAGGACTAAGCTTGTGAGTTCATGATCCTATAACAGGTAAATACATCAGTCATGGACTATGTTAGGAGTTTCACTAACATGTACCATTTTCACCTTCTATAGAAGAGAATATCGTTTCTATGGTGAGGAAGATTGAGGATGGGTTGGCACATGACATCAGGGCATGGGTAGATATTTTTAGGTTTAACTCATTCTCAAAGTAATTTAACTAGACTTTGATAACTGATGGGAATATAATAGATAATACCTATTCAAGATGGATAACGGTTCTAGGTGATCTAAATAGTTATTATTTATGTATCCTAAAAGTAAGTCCACGAGGAGCCTCATTAGGGAATTTAGGCTAGAGATTGGGGAATAAGAACAATGAGTGAGTCTTTGACAATATGCTTATATTGTGGGTAACCAAGTCATATTCGTACCCAATGTGATCAACCTTCGTAGGAGTGTCAGGTGTGTAGGAAAATGAGAAATCTAGATAAGTTGTGTGGGAATAATAATTGAATAACTGGGAGTTAACAAATGGGTTACAACTAGGGATCTGAGGTAGGAATGAGAGTAGTATGAGGAGCAGGTAGACGGGATATTATTTAATGTGTTGGTATTTGAAGGGAGCGAGATACCCAACAGTGGGTTCATTTAATGGTAACTGATGCATCACTGTATGGAGGTTATGTCTTGGGATGTTAGGCATCGGGACAGATGCATGATTTTGAGCTGGTAGGGCTAGAGTAGTTTGGGGAGATGATGATGATTAGAGTTATACCTTGAGCATGGCCGCATTTTCATTTTTTTGTTATGAACATTTTGGGTGTAGGAGGTGCACATGTGATATATTGACTATCTAGATATGGGTTAATAAATGGGTATCAGATGTGATTCATGGTATGTATGGGAGCATAGGAATCCATGAAAATATTTAGATATGACATATATTTTATATGATATTTTTTCATCATATGTGATTCGTTTTTTTATCATCGCTTGTGATTCAAGACTTTGTAGACATTTTGGGTGATGTAAGAATGGTTTGGGCATCAGGTGTGTTGTGGGAAAATTTAGGAATCAATTATGACATGAGACCATGTGACTGTCATGAGTGGTATGGGTATGAAATGAGAACCTGTAGAGGTGAAGGAATTATTGTATGACATGTGGAGAGATGGTTGTCTAAAATGGGGTTGAAGGAACCATCAAAATATAAAATTATGTCAAGAAGTATCCAAGTAATAAATTATTAGTATGGGGAGTGCCACAAGAGGAATTAACCTATGTAGAGTAATTGTGGTTGTATGGGATATTGGTTAATATATGGTTATGTTCATTGTCATTTAAACATGGGGCCACCTATCTCAGGTACAATAAATCTTAAGTGGGAGGTTGTAACATCCCGATTTTTTGAGGGGCTCATAATTTCTAGGTAAATTTTAAATTTTCATTTGGTGGATAGGAAAAATATGATTTTGAGATTCAAACATAAATTTGAATGTTTGATTACAATTATGTGTTGTTGTTTTTTGAATGGTGGTTAAGTCCCAATGATTTACTCTAGGGTTTGAATGAATTTTGAATGCATCAAGACCTAAAAACACAATTTTAGAAGGTGCATCGTGGGGAACACATTTTGTTCAACCTGTGTGACCATTTAGGGGAAACCATCTAAAATATTTTTTTAGAGAATATTTAGTCAAACCATCAGGGGTTGGGCTCACAACCATGAAAGAATTCTAAATATTATTGTAGAGGTGATCTATATGGGCTATGTATGGTTTGAAAAAATATGTGTCTATTCATGAGAGGTGGGGTTCCCTTTGGGTAGTGGAACCTCAAGGTTGGGGCACTATTATCCAAACCGTGTGTCCAAATAACATTTTTTAATTAATAGGGTTAATTTATAGATTTTTAATCCCTTCCTTTTACTTCAATTCCCTAATTTATTCTCCTATTTGACAAGCCCTCTAGTTTCCATGGGAGATCCTTCACTTCTCCCTTAGTCTTTGATAGAACATCTCTATTAAATCTTCAATTCAAGTGCCATAAAGTGTGTTGTATAGCCAACAATTATTGTTAAATTAATTTTCATTCTATTCTTATTTACTCTAACTATTTGGAATGATAACTCCACGTGGGACCTTTTTTCCGATTTCTAGGGTATCGGTTTGAAATTTTATTTTTTCCTTATCTCTACTCAAAAAAGAGTCTGGTCTTCAAAGAGTGATAACATACAAGAATAAGGTGGGTGGTGCCTCAATTTCTCATTATTTATATGTGTTCTATGGGATATAAATTTAAATACACATGAGAGGGGTGGTCTGGGTGATTCCTTTAATTTAATAATTATATTTTATAATTATTAATGTTGGATAATAATGGTTAACTACAATTTTATTTAAGTGTGATGATTCTTGAATGGAATGGTTTTAGGGAATTGGTTTTCCAATTTGGTTTGGCATGATCTACCAGTTGATTAAATTAATTAAATTGTTTTATGACTGAGTTTCTTCCATGGAAATGTGTCAGGATTGGCCCAAGTGATTGGAGGTGATAATGAACATTGTGATTGAGGTGACGAGGTTTTTCAGGATGACGCAAAGGGTCATGAACCTTTCCATGGTTGGCTGATGAGTTTCACATGTTGTGATGGAGTTTTATCGGATCATGTGGCTTAGGTACTATTGGTGATTTTCACTCAACAGTATTGTCATATATTGTCGTTGGAGTCGTCTGTACATGGATAAGGTCTTAGTGAGGTGGTTTTCACCACACGATGAGGGTGGTGGCCTCCATTGTTTTAACTCAGTGAGGTGGTTTTCACCATTAGTTATGGATGAGGATCTCACAAAATAAATCCACAGTTGATGGTGAGTGAGACCATTGGATGTGGTATGAGTATTTCGGCATATGTTTTGGAAGATGTTCCATGGTTTTTTAATGATGGATCTCACCATGCCTTGGGATATCGAGCTATCTATTCGAAGGAGGTTCATTATACATGTAATGATGGTGATCATAATTAATTGAGATTTTGAACTAAAATTAAGATGATGTTTTTTAAAATGTAATTATAAGGGACTTATGAAATATTACTTGGCTGTTTCAATGATACGTTAGTTGACTCAAATGTGACGTATGTGGTTTCAGTTCATAAAAGGATTTTTATGAATTGTATGTGGAAAAGGTTGGGGAACCAAAGTTTATACTAGTATGAAAGATCATGGATATAAAATTCCACACTGGTGTTGGATGAGGTAGGTAAACACATCCTTATGGTTAACACACCCTTGTGTTGGTTAAAACTTCTATTTTACATATGCATACACTGGTATAAATATGAATGTAAGATAGGAAAACATTGGTGGTGGACTACTGAGTTTATACTGACACCCTTCATGGGCCCTTTAGTACATGTGATGATTTTATGGATTTGAGATCATCAAAGGGATCAGACATGAGGGATATACCTTATTGACCAAGGATGCATTGTGTGGGACTGGTTTAGATGAAAATGGACTGTGGGTTCTTTTCAATGATCTGGATTTTATTTTTAGGTTTCAAGTAAATACTTATATGATCATCCACGAGTGATCTTGCGCATTTTTTATGACTCTATGACATGTATATTTTATCTGATATGAATGGTTATCATTTTTTGGATAATTATTTCCATTACATATTATTGCTTCTATTGAGTTTGATTACATTTTTTCACAATGAATTTATTTATTAAGACCATTTCTAATATTATTATACCATCAACAGAGGGTATAGTCTCTCCACTATTAGTTAATTAGACCCACACTACTAGTCGATAGACTTTACTATATGGGGAGGCACACATAAGGACTACTGGACCTCTCGCTCAAATAATAGGATCAGTACTTCTAAGGTCTGTGTGATACATATTGTTTATTACAAATTGGAACAGGATCGTGTTGTGTGTTTTAAAATCAGCCTTGGAATCCTAAGAGAACATCCTTTTTATATAAAGATATCCAAATATCATTTTTGGATTCAAGAGTTAAAATATATAGGCCATATTATTTATGAGAATGGTGTATTAGTGGATCCTAAAAAATTTATGAATTTGATGTATTGAGAGAATCCCAAAAACGTGTTTTAAATATGGAGTTTTTTAGGGCTAAATAGTTAGTATAGGTGCTTAGTTCACGAAATTTACACACTTGCATCCCCTATGAATAAGTTGACCTATAAGGGTGTGATTTTTTTTAGAGTGATCAGTGCAAGAGATATTTTGAGGATTTGAAAGTGATATTGACTTCAACTACAATATTTTATCTACCTGAGTTAGGTGTTGGTTATGATGTTTACTATGATGCAGCATGTAAGGTTTTGGGATGGGTTCTAATGTATGGAAGATTGGTAGTAGCTTATGGTTTCTCTTTAGTTACTCTCTGATGAGAAGAAATACCAAGTTTTTAATCAGGAGTTGAAACTAGTTATACATATCCTTAATACTTTACATTACTATATCTAGGGGGAGTATTTTATAGTGTATTTACACCATAATATTTTGAAATATATCATCACTTAAATGGATATCAACCTGAGATTTTGGAAATGGGGGAGTACTCTCAGAACATTGATTTTAATATTTATTACACCACTAGTAAAGGTAATGAGTTTATGGATTCATTGATAAGGAAATTACATAAATAGGAAGTAGAAAAAAATATTTTATGGTGGTACTTAATGAGATTTTGTGTTGAGATGCACTAGGATGAAGGTAGATATAAAATATAGGTATTTTTATCTTTATCATAGGAAGGATCATTCATGGATAATAATATTATACTTGGTTAGGTTAAGGATGTAATGTATCATCATTTTAGAAGGAATATTCATGGTTGGGATAACTCGGGTGAGTGCTATTGGTCTCCTAATAGAATTTTGTGATTTTGAGGAAGGGTGGTTGTTCTGTTAAACTTGGGGAAGGAATAATTAGATATTGTATATAAATCAAGTTGGTTCGCTCACCCTAGAGCTACCATAATGTACCATGAATTGAGTTTCCATTACTGGTGGTTCATAATGTGACATTCGATTTTGGGTTTTGTATCTCGATGCATGAAATTTAAAACAATTAAAGTGGGACATCATAGAACTGATGGGTTACTGCATCCTTTAACCATTATAGTGTGGAAATGGGATGGGAAATCCATGTAATTTTTTATTAGGTTACCTTGGGATCCAGGTGGTAAGGATGCGACATTGGTGATTATTGATCAACTCATGAAATCAGTTAATTGCATACCTATCAAGGAGTTAATTAAGGTAGATGAACTTGGACACATGTATGTATGGGTGATTGTTAGAAATTATGGTTTGACATAGGTTATCATATTGGATATAGACTCTCCCTTTACTTCTAGGTTCTGGATTGGATTGAAGCTAGTGATAGCTACTCATTTGGAGTTGAGCATGACTTATCATCCATAAGAGGATGGTTAGACTAAGAAATCCATCTATATTCTCAAATAAATACTTTAGGAATGTATTCTTGAATTTAGTGGGTCTTAATAGAAATTTTTTTCCATAGTATAATTTTCCAATAAAAATAGTTATCAGTATTGTATCCAAATGACAACATTTGAGTTATTGTATGAGAGTCCTTGTAAGTTACCTCTTTTTTGCGAATAGGTTGGATAATGGTCCTTGATTGGTGTATTCAACTATTAGACATTGAGGAAAGAGATCCATTATATCTCAGTGTTTCACCTCAGTTTGGATGTAAACATCTGGGAAGGTAGGGTAAGTTAGAACCTTATCATTTCATCATGTTTGATATAGTAGAGCTACTAAGGAAGGTATCTTATCATTTAGACTAAATTACTCATTTCAATTCTCTCACAGAATTGTTCCATGTTCCCAAAATGAAGAAATTTCAACTAGATACATCCAATGACATTGAGTGGGAGGATGTTTAGAATGAACTTGACACATTAGTGGTTGAATGATATGTTTACATTGTAGACCAATATGATAAAGATATACTTTTCATGTTGATCCTATTAGATTGAATTGGATGCCTCTGTGGAAAGGATGACTATGAGACCTGGGAGTGTGATGCCTTCATGATGAAGTAATGGACTTATATTTTATTAGGTTTGTGATCTTGAGCCTTTATAGGTAAATAATAATTTTATGGTGGGGAAAATTAACAACACTTGATATATGGAAAAAATTATGGAGCTTCTTTTTGTCTTTGAATTTTTAATTTTGAGTTTCTTGTAGGTTAAGAGAGTGGATCTTGGAAGTTAGTGGCAGATGAAGGCTATCGTCCTGACAGTGAAGGTTAAAATATTACTTTAATTCATGTAGGTACTACAATACAACTATTTTTATCCCTCTATCTAGTTTCTGGAGGTCATAGAGGAACAATTATTCAACATGTGCCCTCCAGCGAGCTAGTGAGGACCAACAGCTAGCCAGTGACGCCACTGGGTGTCCAGTTTAGTTTAAGTGAAAATATTCTTTTCACCCAAAATGATTTTTTAATCTCTAAAATTCTCCTCCCTAATACTAATTTATATTTTCATAGTTTATATTTTCCTTGGTAATATTATTATCTCTCGTACCCTCCTCAGTAGCGAATCATTCCTCGAATAGAATTCTTGGATGTTCATTGGGTGTAATCTGGTAAGTGCACCATTTATAATCAATTTTATTCTCTTCCGATCCATGAATTTGATTCATATTAAGAGTAAATCTCTATATGTATCATGATCATGGATAATTTACATATATTCATTTGGATCTAGGTTATCTAGGATCCAATATCATTCCATCTCTTCACTCAATTAGAACAAAATGGTTTTTTTCATTGTTCTTCATATAGGTGTCTCTATCATATGATCTATCCCTTTGTGATCCATGTGATCCTATAGTTATTTCCTTATGTTTTTAATATTTAAATTTAATTTAATATATGTGAATAATTGAAATTATTTTTCAATATGGGGTTTCATTGAAATTTGGATTTATGCATATGATGTGTTTGATAAAATGGATCAAATATGGTTTTGAAATATAAATTTGTTTTCAAGTATTGGAGTGGTGTGGTATAAATAGAAGTTTTTTTTAATATGTGTTCTTGAATTTGAACTATATTTTTCATTGTAAAATTTATATGAAAAATGGTTTTATTTTCCATGAACATGATGATGATATATTAGAACATTAATAGAACTTGGGGTAAGGGAAAAACTAAACATGGATGATCCCTAGTGGAGTAATTTATAACTATGTTATGTTCCCTTGATTCCATGGATGTTAGGGATATCACTTCCTAGGGATCGAGGTCCTCATATTTTAAGATTCACATATACCAGCTACTGCTCCTTTGTGTGTCTTAGCAGTTTGAATCTATTCACCCTTATTTTGGAGATTTCCCTCTATGGATTCTTGAGATCACATTACATGAATGTATAATTATATTATTATTTTACAATTTGATCAAGATATGGATATGTATTCATGAAACAATTTATCTTTATATTTATGACACTGGATATGTTATATTTTATACTACTTTATTATTTGATTGTAGTGTGATTTTGAAAGGAATGGTATTTTTTTTAAAATAAAACCATAGAATTATTTTTATATGGACAATTATTTATATTAAAATGTTTTTAGAAGTATATTTTAAATAATAACTAATAGATTCATGTGGATATAAATTTTAAATATTCCTGTTGGTATCCTACTTGGATCATGATCTCACATCCTACTTTTTATTTTGGGTATTTTTAGCCTTAGTTTTATGGGATATTAGTAAAGGGAAGAGCGTCATGTAGAGGATGAGTTTTATAGATTTTGGTTCTTTTCTAGTGGGTTTGGATTATGTTGATATATGGTCATGATGAGATGTACCCATGGTGTTTTTTTGGGTTCCATGTTTAAGGTCATTCCTCTATTTGTTTAAACCCTGTTTTCTCATTAATGTGTTTTACCTTATGGTTTAGTTCTTTGACATATGATGTGTTATGAATATCCACTACAACACTCTGGTTGTTTTTATCGTATCATTTATATTTTGGAGCGTTAATTAATCACCATGTTTCTATATATGATACTCTAATTATTTACTCCACCTTATGGTGATTAGGAATGTTCTTCAGGACTTATGTTAGTCTAGTTTTATTGAATTTATGGTTTGACCCAGGTTGTTCTGTTATATGTTTGGAGGTTGAATCACTATTTATTTCCATTGATCATTTTCCTGTCACTTTTTTTTATAAAAATGAATGAAAACCAATTAATTTCAAGGATAGGCTCACACTTTTTATCATCGGATGTTGGGTGATCTAGGATCTTCGTAATGATGATCTACAAAATCAAACCAGACCAATGGGAAGTAGTATTAAATTGATGTTTTTTATATTATTGAAACCTTATTTTCTGGTTTTAGTGCTTGTTAAATCCCAAATTACATCAATAGTTGGATTCTTCCCTCCACTATCAGCAATTCCTTCTTATTTGAGAATAATTTAGGCCATTGGGTGTAGTGGAAAGCACCAATTCAGGGCCTTTTCTATATTCAGATGGTTTATATGTTCATGGAATCATACATTGAGGTAGACTCATTCAAGACTCTAAGGTCGGTGTAATTATTTCTTTATCAACTTATAATTGTGAGTATAATTTCATAATTATTAAAGATTTAGATTTATTTTATACCCTTAATTTCTACTCATTGAAGAATATTTTTTTATCGATGATCGAAGTGGGCTCAGTATTGTTGGTTTAGTTACTATCAGGGCACCTCCCTTACCACTAAAGGATTTTACATACTATCTAATCCTATAAGAAAATTATTGACCAAGGTGTAGAGATTCATAATACCTAGAATGAGGTGTTTTTTATATTGATTTATTAGAATCTATAGGTGTTCAAGAGGAGTTTTTGATTATATATTTGAGTATTGGATCACTCCCCATGGATTGTAATGATCTGATTAATGGTTAATTTCTCTAGATACATCACTTTCCTACACCATGATATTTGTCTTTTTTCCCTATACAGGTTGTTATTTTTCTATAATAAATATTTTTCAAATTTTGAGTCAGTGAGTAGCTTGATTTTCAAAAAAGGGATATTATTGAGTAAATTAATTTCACTATCCTTGGTTCTGATAGTTCACAATACACTTCATTAAGATTTTAATCTTATATTATGTTTTTTGAATAAGTTTATATTTGAGTGCATATTTTTTCAAAAACAAATATTGAATGTGATTATACTTTGTGAAGAGACATTGAACTTAATCTTATAGAAATAGGTATGTTGTTATGTGATGATATTCTAAACACATCAAATGAATTAGTATGAAATTGCATCATTCGACTGATGAATGATTTCATTAGATGACATTTTAATTGAACCCAAAGAACATATAATCTAGCCATCAGATTTTGTTACAATGAATTTTTATAAATAGTACTTGAGGTTTCTAGGATTAGAATCACAATACAAAAGAACATTACTCATGTGAGATGAAGTGTTTTCTATTTTTGTGAAGTTTACAACAATTTTTTCCTACAACACTTCTGATTTTATTTTCTCTAAATATATTTTTCTTATACAATCAATGTGTCAAGTTTTATTTATAAATAAATTAATTCTTTTATTTTTTAATATATTTTTTTATCCTTCATGACTGAGGGATTTTAGTGATACAAAGATAGATGGTGTGTCTGATCCTTCCTGATCAGGGGAATTTTTTATTAAGAAGATATAGTTTGTTTTATCAGATTGATCATGTAATTTTAAGTCTAAGAATAAATAGTGTATGTGGTTGGGTTGTTGATATCATTTTAACTATTTATTAGTCAAGGAACATTTATTTGTGGAATATGGATACATCGTTTTTGGTTATAAACCACCTTCCACTTTCTTCAACAATCTAAGGGTCACTTTATTAGATTTTTTTTGTGATATATAACCCTTATCTATATTTGATTATTTACTTAATAATTGATGAATTTTTTTATCTATTGATTTTTTAATTTTTAGTTTAATTTATTACCACTGTGTTTTAAAATTTTATTTATAACACTTTTTCTACACCAAGTGGTCGTGTGTTAGATTTTATGATGATAAATTTTGGTGTTGGTAAAGATATAGAAATGAAATTGAGGTGAGCTAGAATGGATATGGAATTAATTTCAAAAATAATATGAGAAGAAACAATGATGTTTAAATTTGAGGATGATGGTTTTTCCGGATATTTTCTATATGATATCTAGCTAGAAAGAGATGTTCTGTTAGATATATGGTAAGAATTTTTCTAGAGGCTATAGAAGATGCAAATTATGAAATATTGAGAAAGTAATAAGAATGATGGTTTATATAATATAGAATCATAGAGTAATTTTTTAAATAACTATGTTCCATAGTGTTTTTGAAAAAAAAATTGTGTGAAAACATGAAGATTTATGTGAAGTTTCTTGAAGGATTAAAGGAAAAGATAAAAAATTTACACTACAGAGAACCCAAAATGCACAATGAGTATGAAATACACAGAGTATGTGTGTAAATATATGTATAATTTCCAAAAAAAATGGGTTTTCTTTATAACACTTCATGTGAACTATGTTTCATTTTTATGAAGCTGCATGTAAGATTCATTGATATTCCAAACCCCCCAAAAATGTTTAGAGGATGAAATATGGGAAAATCAAAAAATTCTCAAAGAATATATGTTAACACATAGCATATATGAAGATCTTATATCATGTATGAAATAAGGCTTAAATTGTTTTTAATGATGGATTTTTCTAAAAGTAATAAATCTCACATAGTGTAAATAATTTGTGAAAATATAAAATAAATTCTATTTTCAAGTGTGAGATAGTGTTTTAAAACAATTAGTAATGTAAGAACTATATTTGGAAGGTTATATGAGAACTCACATAGTGTGCGTCATTTGCTGTGTGGAGGTTTTAATTAAAGAAGGCCCACATAGAAAGAAAACATATGAATGAAGTACATGATGACTTGTATCTTTTTTAGACTAGGGAATGTGTATTTTGTGGTCTATAATGGACTATGTCACCTATAATTTTTTTTATAATGGACAGATCATTAAGGATATTTTTCTTCATCTATATATTAGAGATATTATCAAGGGTGTTTTCCTATAAATACATTATTGTGCACATAATTTAGTAGGGTTAATAATTTTATAAAATGATCCGGATATTTGTCCAAAAATAAAAGAAGACAGTAAGGTTATAAAGTAAGTCTATATTGTGAAGCAGAGGCTATTCCAAAAAAAAGTTTAGTTCATTAAGACATTTAATTTTTTAAGTAACGTTTTTTGAAAAAAATATTGTGAATAATCTCATTAATAATTTTATGTGAAGGATATTACCTATTGAATTTTTTAGAATTGGTACATAGTGTAATTCTAGAAAGTATGCATAACACACATGGAAGTTTGTGAATCATGTTACATAATGAACCAAAAAATGTTAATGAATATTGTGTGAATAAATTTATAAGATTAGAAATTGATGAGTTCATTAAAACAACTTTAAAAAAATAGTTTAAATGAAAAATAGGAAGAGTATAAGAATAGTTTGTGTTTTATCTAGTATTTTAAGAGGAGGAAAGAAATGAGATAATGTCATTACAAGACTACCCTCATATAGATATAGGTGTTTTCTATGGTTTAATCATAGAATATATAGACACAACTCACAGATTATGGTGTTTATCTCATTATTTGTTTTAGAAATATATTATAGAAAATCTAATCACAACGTAGCGTCATTTTTCAAGAAATGATGAAAGAATCGTCTTGTTATAGAGAGAGATAGAACATCATGTTTATTATCTAGTGAGGTTAACAACAATTATATAAATTGTGGAAGATCCTTAATCAAATTATTTCATAGAGAAGGATAATATAGAGTTACCCTTGTGTGATAATTGACTGGTCCTATAATTTTGTAAAGGTAGTGATCCTAACATATTGTGACACAGACAAAAACTTTTTGTTGAAGAACTATTGAAAGTTAGTGGACTTTATCACACTGAGACAGTGTTGTGTGTATGATCTAAGGACTAATACTTAGTGGTGAAAAATGTAAAATCTATGTATTATTTAATTTTAAGTATATTTTTGTATATTTACTTGTGTATTCCATTAAAATAGGTAGGTTTAACATAGTTCCTACGAATGTGGGAACATAATCTTAATAGAAGATTAATGAGTAATAGAAAATGTTTAAACTGGTAACACCCTATTTCATTATAAAGACCCATAATTTTCATAAATATATATTCCATAATTTTATATTAATATTCATAATATAACATAATGATCCATTCCATAATCGTATAGGTATAGTGCCTTTGGAAACTTTGACACATAAACAAATAGTTCATAAGAGTGAACCATTTCGTTCTTTATAAATGGAACCCTTCTTATACATATCATTCCAGAATCCTTTCTTTATACCATAGGGGAAGGAAACATAAGAAAGGGTGACCTCAACTTCTTAGTAAGTGTAAAAATGGGAGATATAGATGATTACATAAGTATAACATGAGTATAAGTGTATGATAACATGAGATTAATATTTTAAATATATACCCTTCATATCATAGATCATAATCTTAAGTCAAAAAATAAATCTTGGTAGTTAATATGATAAGAATCATAAAGGAATCAAAGATCACAAGCCATGATAGCATGAAAATGGTGTAAAATATGAAATTTCGGCATACAAATAAGCATATAAAAACATTTCTTTATTTGTTAGGGATTCACTACCAAGACAATCATTGTGGATTATGTGCACTCCCCAAATCATTGTAGTAGTCAACATTCACTCCCAAAGCTATCATTGTAAATAAAGTCCCTTAATGGACTGGTTTCACTCCATGTTCTAGTACTTTTTATCTCATGAGATATCAATCATTACCTAATTCATCATAGGGCTATAAAATCATGAGACCACCAATCCTTGGTTATAACATAACCACCATCCTTGGATTATAACATAACCATCATCCTTAGTCATAAATTAACCAATGTCCTTGGTTATAACGTAACCACCATAATTGGTTTATAATGTGACCACCCTTCATGTAATGAAAAGCATACATATGCATTTCACAATATCCAAAAGCATATATCACTTAATCATATCATAAACCACACAAATAAAGTGGTTTTCATAAAAAAATTCATTAATTTATCATAGAAAAAAATTTGGAAACTAATTTTCTTTCATAAACATATATTTCACATAAACATTAAACATCCATTTAAATAATAATTATTGTGACCTTGTATCATATAAAATGTAAATAATAAGTTTAATCAAGGGTTTTTGTCTTTATTGAATATAAATGACATTAAAATACCAGTGAAACATTCTTGAGGAAAATGAACATTCCATTTTGAAATATATTCTTTAAAATATAAATTTTTTGAAAATATTTTAGAGAACAATTTCATTGAAAATAATCATGTAAACTTGAAAATTAATAATAAAAACCAATATTTTTCATGATGGTAGGAAATTCCATTCATTCCATACAAAAATAAAAATAAAAAATTATTTTTGATTTTTTTTTAAAAGCGAAAAAGTAGCTCATTTGGAAAATTATAAGAATATTTCTCTAAACCATTTTTAAAAAGTCAAAAAAGGGTAAAAATGAATTTAAATATTAATTGTATAATTTTAAAAACCTTATTTAAAACTTTTTTTTATAGAAACATGGATTTTTAAGAAGAAAACATTCGACCGAAGAGAGAAATAATATTGATTTTCATTCACACCTATTTTTCATCTCTTGAGTATTGAATGTGAGGAAAATGAATGAAATAAATTTATTTCAGTATATAACCAAAATATAAAGAAATTTATGACTTTCTTGAGAGGTAGATCCTAATATTTAATTATCAAAAACGTAATAAATAAACAATCCTTGTAAACAATGAGATTGTGACATAAAACCCTTACTGTATAGGTATTATTTGATTCATAAGTCCAATGAAAGAAAGAAACATTGATTTATATTTCAAACCAAAAATATTCAATAATAAATATCATAAAATTCATTAATTGTTAATATATACACCACATAAAAGAAACTAGTGGTGAATATGACTTTTGTCCCACTAAAATAAAAGGGATATGAAAATCTAGTACCTTTGCACCAAATTAATTAATATTCCTTAGAAAATAATGTATAATAAATATAGATCTATTATACATCTATTAAATAACCATAATCACGTATATCAAATCATATATAATTTTCTTATAACCATTTATAACCCACTGGTTAGCAATTCTTTATTAAAATCACTTTTCGAGGTGATATCTGCTTCATTTTTCATGTATGTTTTGGTTCGGTAATATTAGTCCTTCTACATTGAAAATAATTCCATAGTATCCAAAATTTTAAATATTATATATTTATATCATATATATATATTCATTATATACATGTTTATATTCATTCATAAAAGTAGTGATAGTAGAATAAAATACACCATTTATGGAGATGGTAGGGCATACATACGCATGAACGATATTTTCATTTTTTGACAGATAAAATGAAAGAAAGGTAAATAATATGTAAGCATAAAAAATTGTTATTATATCATATATATCATATATATTCATTAAATCTAACATTATTACCATCCAAGTAAAATAAAAATAAAAAAATCACATCACTTCATAGATGTGGTCGTAGGCCACACGTACACACAAACGAAGCTATCCTTTTCCAAAACTTTGGAATGTAAGATGGTATACATGATATTATAATTAAATAATTATACTTGTTTCCTAAATTTCATATATAAACATTAAATTTATCAAAATAACCATATTATAAAGATGGTGATGGAAAATTAATTGTATCGCTATGTGAAGATGGTAAGTTGTACATACAAACGAGCGATACATTCACTTAACATTTGATGGAAAGTGGGTCAATAATGTTTTTTCATAATAATAATAAAATTTATTTATATTTATAATAATTAATTAATTATTTAATTAATAATATAAGAGTTTTATAGGAGGTAAAATAATAATTAAAATGAAAGTGATTAGTTAAGGAAATTACCTCTCCATTGAAAAAACTCATTCAGATGTCTTATTAAGGATCCTAGTGTTGGTATTTTGGGATGACCAAAACCTATATAATTTGGATAAGGAATTCTATAAGATATTATTTCATGTTATGGTTGATCTAGAAGGCTCAAATTGGTGTAAATATGAGAAAGGATGGGAGCATTTTTATAATTGAGGGGAGGGGTTGGTTCATCTAGTTTTTGAGCCATGGAATGGGTTTCACTCATCAGGATACCATTTTTTATTCTCCCAGAAACTTCTAATGGTTACCTAATCTATAGATGGGTATATACCTTATTTTTAAATGTCAATTGGTCATCTAGGTTTTCAGGACCAATGACTCTTGGGGACACAAATTTTTCAAGAGGATGGGAGGTCAGGCTCATCGCACCCTTTTGGGGGGAATTATTGACTACACTGAGACTCTCTTGTATATTTGAGATAAGTTTTTGAAATCCTTCACAAAACTTGATACATGAATATTTACCCTAGTGTCAACAACTTTATTATGAACATGTATCGATAGGAAAAAATTTGTGTATATCACAGGTTCTCTATCACTCTCATTTTTTAGTTATGATGATTTAGATTATGGATATGTTCGAGTACTCTAGAGTTTATTGTTGTCTAGTGAGGTGGTTGGGGTCTTGGGTATGGGAATAAAACTCTATGAGGAATCTTAATTATCTAGTTAAATAAGAATCAAAACTCATGTAATTTTTTTGACATGGTTTAATGGTCGTATGACTGGACCCATCCATATAGTTTTACATTATACGATAAGGACATGAGTATCAAGCTTGGACCTCAATGAGGTGTCCTACATATTTTGTTTAAGATAGGAATCAAAGTCTGCATAGTTATTGTGATGAGCATCTATGTCATGAGAGATATGACATTAGAGGCCCTAGGTAGGAATTATGCATATGAGACTGCCCTGGATTGCTTCTTCATGAATATGGCCCTTCGAGCAGAGATGTTATGTAATCAGGCTTGCATCCCATTGGTGATTCCTCAATAGAGTAATTCTCACCATTCTATTGGTACAATCATTATTGGACTCTAAGCTCACATGATCTATGCTTAGTTTGAGAAACAATAGATAGTGGTAGATATGAAACATTTCATATGAGCATATTTGTATGTGGATTACACATTTGAGAGGTATGGTTTCCCATATCATGGAGGATATGGTATAGAGATCAAGCCTTATAAAGGATTCCTATACATCTTCGTTATGAAGGGAATCATAGTTCTCATAGTTCACATATCCCTTATCCTATTGATAGGCTAAGGTGGATGGTCACACTCGGAGACAATGTAGTCATCATCGAGGTTTCGGGAATGCTAGGGTCTTATACCAAGATGGATGACCTATTGATTAAAGACACATTATATAATGTCAGTAGTTGGGGATTAAGTATTGAGGATACCCAACTGGTCAAGGCTTACACTCTAAGGCATCCCAATTGGTTGATACATATTATAGTATATCTATAGTCGGGGCTTACACACTGAGACTGCATTATTGCTATACTCACTATTTATCCTCTAGTGGATTAAAGAGAGGTGATGATGACCACAAGAGGTATGTATGATAGAAAGATAGTGGCAGTGTCACATCAGTTCATGTCCAAAACTCATCAAGGACACTTCCCTTGTTAAAGGGGGATGCTTCCAATTTCTCTCAACTGGGGTCCATATGGTATGAGTTCAGATGGGGTATGCCAGACAACGTTTTAGGCATAGAGTATTTTCCTGACATGTCTTATTCAGTTACTGGGAATTTCATGATCGTATTCCCGATATGTTGGGGAACCAATATAACATGGAAGATACATCCAAGGGTGTATTCCTGATCAATTATCATGCCATGGAAATCTTCATATGGGCAAAGAATACATTTATGAGATGATTTGAATGACCTAATATAGCATGTTAGGGGTCTCGTACATGATAAACTAGATTATCTTAGATGTCTTCACCTGAGTGGAGAAAAAATTTTAATGGGTTGTCACTTGATGAAATAAGACATGTTTTGGGTCTTTTTAATGATTAAAATGCACATGATCATATGCTATCACATGATCAGCCTTACTTGTTTTTGGTTTGTCACATATCGATATAGACATGTCTATGAAAAATTTCATGATCATTCCAACACATAAATGACTCCTTAACATGATCAATGTTCATTTTTTGGGTAGTCTTCACATGAACAAGGTGGAAAACTCTAAGTTACTTTTCATGATTGATATGAATTCATCCAAGGTTTGATATGTTACAATGCAGGCATGTCAAGGGATTATATCTTGATCAACTCATCTTGTCCTTGGATCATCACATGACAATGGTGAGATGTTGATCAACTGTTGTGAGGTCAAATTGAGTTTCCCAAGGCTTGTCTCATGGTAAAAGAGACACATCCAAAATCACCTAAAGAAATTGCGAGTCTCATGAGGAATCTTGTGACCATGTGTCCTTAAACCATTCATGGTGTGTGGTCTCGCAAATATGTTTAGGATATTTCACTCATCTAAGTATCTCAAGTGCATTTCCAAAGGGATTGTGCCTTATGTTGCATGGGTGATTATTAGTCCATGTAGATGGATTCATGTCCATAGGAGGGTCTTCTCATGAACTCTTCTCCCAATTAAGGTCATACATAGGATAGGGGTGTCTGCATGAGGGAGTAATATGGAAATCCATCCTTCATGAAATTAGAATTAATTTAATGAGGTATTACGAGGGATGTTTTGGTTATGCATGGGGTTTGTGTGTCAAAGCCTCTTCATGCATGGGTAACTTTTTATAGTTAGTAGGATCTCATAAAATCTTAATCCATGCACTTCATGGTCTCATAAATATCATTCGGGTGGGTTATCTCTAAGTGATCATGTGGGAGACTCTAAAGATGTGCACAGAGGAGTCCTGGACATTCCACATATACATACAGGGGATTTTGGTTGAGGAATATTATCACACCATCAGTAATGGATTTTACATCCTCAATACTTCCTCTGTATGACCAGATACTCACAAACCATTCCCTTCTGAAGCCACTACTCCACATGTTCGATCATTTTGAAACTGTGGGTTCACGCATGTCTAGTGATATCTATGTTTCATGGATAAGGACCTATGAAATAGAATAATAGAGGACATTCATGTGATCCCCAAAAGGCAAGGATACTCATGGTATTTTCGAGATTGAATTTTACATGTTCACTGGCACAAATTCATGGGCACTGGTATGGGTTCCCCATGCATCACATAAGGTTCCGTAGTTCATGAAACAACATGATTCAAGGAGAGGCCTTGTATAAGATCATATGAACATTCATAGGGGAAGGTTTTCAGGATATCACTTGATATTATGAATATCACACAATGAGCTATTATGATGACATCATGGAAGTCTCTCGTGAGAGGGGACCTGATATACCTAAAGAAGATTTCCGATGGGTGGTGGTTGTTTCACTCTCTTTTTCTTTCCTTATTTCTCATATCTTTCTCATTCCCTTTATTCCTCTCAACTTTCTCAATTGGATATCAGTATATATAGGCCACGATAGGTTGATGAGGTCCCTTCTTTTCACGGGAAAAACACTACATGCACTAGTGAGGTGGTGGAGGTCTTTGATTGATCTTCATTCATGACATCACATGATCTGGAATATATGATTTAAATCAGATGAAATATCACATGAAGGTGGATGAGTTCTCGGTTTCTGAAATACTTGTGATACCTCCATTGTTTAAATTTTATTTGGTCTCAT
Organism: Viscum album; assembly: GCA_963277665.1. NCBI lineage: Eukaryota > Viridiplantae > Streptophyta > Magnoliopsida > Santalales > Viscaceae > Viscum > Viscum album. Next base: position 794,206,007 of record OY728166.1, read on the forward strand.
GATCAAATAATGATCATGAGATAGACTCGAATCCATTTTCTGATTACACATAAACCATATATATCCATGTTAATTCGGATGGAAAATGCATCATAGGTGGAAGGGGTTTACGGTTGCTAAAGTGCTTGCACTATTTTCATCGCTTGTCTTTACCTCAGTCGCATGATCAAAGGATGATCATGCACCATCTTTAAGTGGTGGTGGGGATCTTGTGGAAGCTACTGGTGTATGTTCTTAGATCTCACGGTGGATTATATTGGTCTTCACATATTCACATAGATATTAGTGAAGGTCTAGAGATGGAAAAGATGAAGAGAGTCGAGTGATCATGCGACTATATTTAAGTCACCATGTCAAACCAGCATCATTTCATGGTGATGGAAGAGTAATAAGTTGAAAATGGACATCCCAAACTATGTGGGATAAGATTATTTTGAATTTCTGAGCTGTGGGGAGATCTGTTTTGATCATGCAATGCGCAATATTAGAGGGGACGATCGAGATTGGTGGGTGTCATGATCGGATGGTCCAGATTTGATTCACCCCAACCCAGATCAAAATCTCACTCCTTCTTCCCTTTGGTATATAATCCATTCTGTGGCTTTCACTCAAATGACCCATCAACGAGTTTGGGACCCGTACCATAAACATCATCTCCATCACATGGGGCATCAGCCCACTGATTCTATGTGTGTGCCTACAGGGTTATGAACCATGGGCCCTATACACATGCTTGCCTACCTCTTGTGGGAGCTATGATCCTATTGGTATATTGGCTGGCCCAGGATGACTCCCACTAGGCATGGTCAACCTCTGGTCCCACATGGGCTTGTGTTCGAATTTGCCTGGATGGCTAGTATAGGCCTTATTTTTTGGTTAATGGTGGTAATAAAAAACCCTTAACTACTAAGAATAAAATTCTTAGTAGAATATAAGAGTCCCAAAGTGATATCCTATATATCCTAACCCATTATCCCAATATTCCATGAAAACTATATTTTTATTCCCACATAATGTTCAAACATCTAAAATATTTGCTGACAGAATGTATGATGCACAAATATTGGTGCTAACAAAATCCCCCCCCCCATATAATAAGATTCATCAGAATGAAAAGTGTATTATTCTAAGGTAAACATAGAAAAATTTTCTATATATCTGAATATCTAATGATTAATGAAACTAAACATCCTAAGAGGATCTTCCCCAATTATGTATAAGGAAATATCAAGTTGTATGAAGATGATACATCTGGAAAAAACTACTTGGTTAAATCCAATATGGGAAGTATCTTTGACTTGGGGCATGGATACCCTAAAATTGTAGTATATATGAATTCCAAAATAAAATAGGGATTAGTTGGAATGGAACTTGTGGATGGATCCAATGTAAATCACTTGGATGTCTCTACGTATCCTCTGATGATGGGAATTAAGCTACACGTAGTTCAAAAATATACCACTATAAAGATCAATCGCATGCATAGGATGCATAGGTACCTGGATAAAGAACTCTAAGTTTAACTTCCTTGAGTAGATCTAACTAATAAATAGGAGGGGGATCTCACTGTTTTGTGATTAAATCCTGGGTAGAGATCCATGTCTCAGTGGGGATGTTGATCAGATCATTTATGATGCCAATCCTTTATGTGCAACACCAAACATATCTGATCACCTGGATTTGATTGATGGTATTTAAACACATTACTCTTTGATAAATGTTCATGAATTACCACTAACATGAAATTATTCATTGGTTCAGATGCTCCAGTATTCTTGAGATTGTCTGATTTACATGGAAAATTTGGACCTAATATGCTTCTTGAATGATCAAAATTTTCCCTAAGACAAGGGACTTTGCATGGATAGAATGATTATTTATAAGGTCAAATAGTATCCAACGAGCCCATACCCGAGTGGTAAGGGCTCTTGCTTGGCATCCAAGAGACCCAGGTTCAAAACCAGGTGGAGGTGAATTTCCGGGTACTATATCAGTACTGTAGCAGGCACTGTAGCTGGTGTAGTAGGTACTGTTCAGTATTGTAGCAGCCGGAACTATTCACCTGATTTGGGTCTTTGGGCCACCAGTTTGGGCCTACGCATCAAAAGGGCCTTTGGTTCATCAATGGACTTCAGGCCACAGGGCCTTCTAGCCATTGAAGACCATGAAGTAACCCATTTCACATAGAGCAGGCCCCAAAAGAGGATTAGATAAATAGTAGCAGTCACCAGAAGCATAGCTAACTAGATTGGATGAATGAGAGGGTATGAAAATCTCCATTGGGACCAGGCATCGTGCAACTTTGTATGGGGCAATGCTAGCTGATCAGCAGTGCAGGTGGGGAGATAAAGGCAATCAATGATGCAGAAGATGGGGAGGGGTAGTTCTAGTGGGCTGGGCCTACAGGTCATGTAATGGGCATGGTATTCCTCTGGGCCTTCAGGTCATGTATTACGGATCATGTTGGGGCTTATGCCTTGGGCCTATGTGTCATGTACGGGTTCCCCTTCAACCCTTAAAATGGGGATTATCTATAATAAAATAAAAAATAAGTCCTTCGGACCATTCAGAGTATAAGGTCATATAGTAGGACCCACATTCTTTGTATCTTTTTTATTTGTTTTACCTAAATTTTTCCTAATCTTCTTCTGGGGGAAGACTTAGTAGGTGTGGACTTGGCTTTTCCTCAGGCCACCTTCTTACAGGTTTTCATCCTAACAAGTTTTTGTGCTTCTAACCTTTTATATCTGCTCAATATTTCCTAGGTCACACAAAGTGTATTTCCAAAGAGAAGATACTCAACTTTTTACTAGGATGACCTTATCTGGTTTTCATCTCTATGACCATCATGTCTTTTTCTGTTTTGAGGTCCAATAAACTAAACCATCGGTGTGGTCTAATTTATGGTCTTTGATTTTGGACCTTCTTATCATTGAATTTTAGGGTCTTCTAGATTATACCTTATGGTATATGAGGATAGAAGACATGGGATGAATCAAAACACTATGGGGTACTGAGTTTCATCATGGTGTTTCTAGGGCTCACATGGATTGGAGCTCCTTTCTTGCAAGGAGGATATGCCTCTAGTTGGAGGGTTAAATTCATCATGAACTGATATCAAGGAAAAAATACCTAATCTACACTCTTTTATAAGAGATTATGTAAGGTTTAGGGGGTGAATATGGCTGAGGGAGAAATACTAGGGAAGTTAGGCCTTCCTGGATAGTTGAAATCTGGGTGATGTAAGTCACAATCAAACATTCTGAGTAAGGTAATTTGGAATCGGGTAGACGTGTCAAATATTCCCCTTACAACTATAGGGTGTTAGTTTTCACCACGGTGTTGTTTTGGTTCATAAGTATTAGGAATCCCTTTATACTGGTCCATGATTTCTTCGCTCGGTGGTTTTGATCCCTTATGAATCAATAGCAAGGTCAAACATAGAGATCTCTTTCCCTTTCTAGGGGATATGAAATATTCATAGAGACTCAAACATCTAGATGATGAAGTTGGGTATGGAAGGGAGGTTATCCAAGAAGGGTTCTAACACCCTAGGGAAACATAAATCTAATTGAATATCTCTAGAACTATTTCTTTTGGTCTTGAATCACAAGGTGTGGGCGATAAAAATGTTCAAGAATGATGTATCGCATTCCATCTTTGAGATAGGGTAAAAAACATGGTGATGCAACATTGAGGATATCAGATCCACTTGAATAGTCTGAGATGAAGATTATAAATCATAGTATAAAGTGCTTAGGTCATGATGATGGCATGGGATAGTAACACCAGGGATATCTTAAGGAAAAATGGGGTTTTAAGTACCATTGTAATGACACCAATATCACAAGAATCATAAAGCTGTTTTTACTAGGCCATGATGTATATGGTCTATGGGTCCAAGCCCTTATGCATCAATAGCATGTCCATGCAGAAAGATATCTTTTCTTCTTTAGGGTAAATGAATGGTTTGAAGCAACCAAAATTGTTGTAGATCATGGAGTGGGATTTATGGAAAATTTAAGATCCAAGAAGGGTTTGAACACCCTAAAATTTTCCCCACCACCTATCAAATATATTCTTGTTGTGAGGAAATGTGAAAAATCACTACTATAACTTTTTCCAAGACAATGGGGGTCCAGCATGCATAGATTAGATTTTACTAGGGATACAGATTAGACCATATTGGGTTTATGAAATATTTATATACACCCTAATTTTTTCCTAAATTCTGAAGCTGAAGAGTTTAGTGAGTTAAGACTTCACTGTTTCTTAGGAAGCCCTTTGTGGGTTTTCATCCTGACAGGTTTTGTGTCTGTTTCACTAGCAGTTTAAAGTATTACATTTTGGACTATTTTAGGATAGAGTATTAGTTCAGGTATCTTGGACCAATGTGTGATCAGTTTTAGGTAATGAAACCTATGGACCTAATATGGGTGATGTTACATAAGAGCCTAATTAGGATGCCCATGGTCAAAGGTACTTTATCATCTTTATGAGTGATATTTTAAAGTGTTGTAGATCACTGATCAAGTTTATCAGGTCATTATTGATGATATGGGATAATCATTCTAGGGATAACCTTAACCATAGTGGGGTGCTAGGTTATACCATGGTGAAATCAAGCTCACGAGAATCAAAAATTCCTTTATACTAGGACAAGACATCTTTGGTTGGTAGGTCTAAGACCCTTTTCATCAATATCATGGTAAAATAGAGAGAGATATATTCTTTTTCAAGGGTAGTTTAAGGTTGTGATGAACTGAGACACTTGACCCATGAATTGTGGAATATGGTTTGAGGTGCTTAAAAATATAATGGAAGAACCACATTCTCTGTTTTCCAAGGTAAGTCTCTTTTAGTCCTTTGATAAGGAAGGGTGAATGGGTGTTGTTTTTTCTAATTTAACATCATGTAGTGGGGACATATTTCCCTCAGTTCATTTTAAGTTCATTCTATAAGGATTTTCTCCCCTGTAGTTTATCATCAAGCGGGAAGGATGTACTCCCATGTAGTTTAACGTCATCTGGTATAGATGTAATTCCATGAATTTTAACATCATGCGGAACGGAGGTACTTCCATGCAGTTTCACATAATGTGGTAAGGATTCACTTCAACGAATTTTAACATCATGTGGTAAGGATATACCTCCAGGTAGTTTAACATCATGCAGTGAGGACGTGCTTTGATACTGTTTAGCATCATGTGGTAAGGACATGGGAACTAATATGAAAGTGTAGAAATGTTGTGGTCAGGCCCAAAGATGGATACTTGGGCATCAATTCTATAGTGACCCTTAATTTACAAAAACTAACATTACATAACATTTTTGAAATACGTAAATATTACAAAAATAAATGCAATAATACTATACTAGTCTATTTCCCTGGGACACATGGAAACATAAACATTAGTGTAGAAATTATCTACAGTATCTCCCACTAGGTTCTTCTTGACTAGCACCCTTCTTAGACACATCAAACATAATACATATCTTTATAACATTGGTAAGGAAACATAAGAAGGGGTGAGCTAAAATGCTCATTAAGGGTAAATAATAGAGACATGTAAGCATAAACATGATCATAAGGGTATGATAATGTGATCATGAAAATAGAAGATCATACCCAGCATATCAAGTATCATATACAAGAATCATGGAATAAATCTTAGTAGTTCATAAGACATGAATCAAATGGAAGTAAAGGACATTATCCGTGAAATCATAATATAGGAGTAAGACATGGAATTGTAGAAAACACATAATCATATAATATAATTTCCATAGTAGCCAAGGAATCACTTTCAAGACCATCTTAGTGGACAAAGTCCTTTACTAAACCGGGTAACCCACATTCCATCCCTGTATTACTAAACTGAGTGACCCTCATTCCATCCTTGTATTTCTAAACTGAGTATCCCTCATTTCAGCCCTATATTACTGAACTGAGTAACCCTTATTCCATCCTACTATTATCCCATGAGATATAAATTTTTACCTAATACATTGGAGGGAGATATAGGTCCCACCGATCATATAATGAAACCATACATACATGTGCCACAAGATCATAAATAAACATATCATAACCCCTGAAAATAAAATGGGTATCATAAAAATGTCAACATATCATTACCTATGGAAAGAGACAGGATTCATAATTATTTCACCATAAACATAACCCGTGAAAAGAATCTTTTTTCAAAAGCATATAACCCATGAAAGAAAACAGGTTTGATAACATCATGTCATCAAAACATAATCCATTCAGAGAAAGAATATGAATGGAGACATTGAATAATTCCACTTAAAGGAATTATTAATACCAATGGATGTTATCTTAGATGGGAAATAATTTTCAAAAATCTTTCAAAAATACTTCTTGAGGAAAATATCCTTTCTTCTTTGAAAATGAATTCTATTATATAAAACCTTTTTAAACATCATTCATTGAAAAAATATTTTAAAACATATAAAGGAAGATTTAAAAACAATAAAAAAAATTAAAATCAAATTTTCCTTGATAATTATCTTTATGGATCTTTTGAAAGCATTTTTTAAAACATGGTTTTTAAATACAATAGATTTTCTACCGAAGAGAGAGGTGGTCATATTTTACTAAAACATTATCTTAAGTACCAAATAGTGAAAAAAATGGTACTAAAAATGATTATAACTTAAATAAACATAGTATAAGGAAACTCATTAATATTATTTAATTATTTATCATGATATTTCATCAATATAAGTATAAACATAAACAATATAAAAAACGAGAAGATTGTCTTAATAAACTCTTATAACTTCATGACTTGGGATTATACTCTCCATGTAAGAAAAGGAAATCAAATGAAGCTTAAGATATCATTAAAATACCGAGATTAATGATATAAATTTAAAATTTAAGTATATACACCTCAAAAAAAGTTTAGGTTCATAACAAAACATGAGTCTCAAAGAAGGCAAATTGAGACAACACTGTTTTACCGATTTGGTAACTTTTGAAAGTTAAACCCCAGAAAGAAGCATAATAGAATGGATATATGAATACCCATAAATTTAAATATAATATAAATATAATTCAATCATGGGAATAACATACTCCACACAAAATGAAAGGGTGGTGAACATAACATGTATCTCACAGAAATTAAAAGTGAGATGAAATCCCCTTACCTTGTGTCTTGACTCTCTCCGTACTCATACAAGATTCATGTATAGTAGATATAATATTTTTATAAATATTTTAAAAAATAATATTATTATATATATTTCCATATATAATTTTATTATGAACTTATATTACCCACTTGTTAATGATTCTTTTCTAAGTTTTCACTTCAGGTAATATTCGCTTTGTTCTTTACATGTCTCTTAATTTGTTATATCATTGATCGTTATACATATATAATGATTACAAAATGTATAACATGATATAAATATCAGGTATATCCATTATATTTATATTATAATAATATATATCATAATGAACTACATAATGGAATACACTATTCATGGAGATGGCAAGTCATACGCACACGTGAACATTGTTTTCCTTTTCTATTTTCGTATTGAAAGAAATTATGTAAATGACATATATATATATATAATTATTATATTATCATGAATATATTATATGTACCATATAATTTTACTAAACTCATCCTTAATACATTCCATACGGTGTTTGAACGAATCACATCGCTTTGAGGGGGTGGTAGTCCATACTTCCTCAAATGAGATTATCGTATTAACACTAAATGGAAGGTAAAATATATGTGTTTTAAAAAGAATAAAAATGTTTAAAGACATAATAAATATGATATATTACATATATAAATATATTTTCTTTATAATTGCACCATGATATGTGGTAGATTAAAAATTAACAATCATCGTTTTGTGAGACAGTAATTCGCCATACACAAAAACATTATGTTCGATATCCATTAGATGGAGGTTTGTGTATGTTTAGTTAGAACCATTAGAATAAAAAATATATTATATGTAGTATACTATTTTTTCCACAAAATAATGGAATAAATAGAGTGGAGGGGGTGAAGAAGGAAAATAATTGAAAGGAACCTGAGAGAAGATGTTACCTCTTAATCGGGTAACTCCTTTTGGTTTATGGCAAAAGGCTTACTAGAAAGGATTTATGCCCAAAGGGAGGCATAAATGCTGAAGTTATGATTTTTGGTAAGTTTATTGGGAAGGTATTTGATGAACATAAAAGGTCTGAGATGTGTGAGGAATGGGTAGAGGTGGTGGCCTTTTATAGGGAAGGGAAAGGACTCACATGGAATTTTTTGAAACAAGTTAGGTGTCCACATGTTATTACTTAAAAAAGCCATAAAATCCAAAAAAAAACTCAGTAATGGAAGTTTTATGGCCTAAATATGGATATAAAATGGGTTTTTAAAATGTTTCTAGGTCATTTTGGGCCTTATATTTAAGGTTTAATACTTTATTAACCTAATTTTTCTCTTAACCGAATAATTAATTTTAATCAACTTCACTAATATTTTTCTTAAAAAAAATTTTTTACCTTATTAGAAATTATAAATTATTCTGATTCCAAATATGTACCCTATTTTGAAAAATTCTAATCACATAAGTGGTAGAAATTAATTTAAAATTAATCCCAATTGTCAGAACGACACTATGAGTTTTTATAGTAAAAATAATAAAAAGTTTATTAAGTATCTATGTCCAATTTAAATGTGATAAAAATAATAAATAATTAAATTTTAAAATAAAATTAAATTATATTTTAACCATATAAATAAATTTAATTAAAAGTAGTTTTGAATTAAAAACTAGTATTTTTAACTATTCATCCAACAATAAAGTTTCCCTGAAAAATCCCAAAAATTTACCCTAATCTGATTTTGACATTCTAAATTGAAAAATTGGGCTTATTTTATCAAATTAAATTTCTAAATTTTTCTAAAATTATTTTTATTGGAAGGACATCAAAAGCAGTTTATTTGTGAAAATGGTATTTTTAACATAAAAGGACTTTAACGAAAATCATATCTTTTATTATCAATTTGTTTTATTTATATAAAAAAATTATAAAAAATATTTTAAAAGTAGTTATTACAATTCATATAACTAGGTTTAATGGAAAGGTTATAATTATCTTATTTAAATAATTAAATCAATAAAAATACATGTTTCATATAAACTCAATGTTTTGTGTATCGTATGCCAACTCAGTGTTGTGTGCATCGTACAAAAACTCAGTTTTAATGTGAAAGTAATATTTGACTTAGTGAATTTTAATATAAAAATGAAAATTTTAATTTATTCGAAAAAAATGGTCCATAAAATAACAGGGTGTTAAATTCTACCCCCTTAAAATGAATTTCTCCTTCAAAATTCATCACTCTGGTAAAAAAATGAGAATAATTATGCTTCATTATATCCTCAAGTTACCACATAGCTTCCTCTAATTGGTGATTTATCAACAAAACTATGACCAGGATAGTGCTCTTGCTTTGTATAACTTTCTCTAATCAGTCTAGAATTTCAACAATTTGTTCCTCATGAGAAAGATCTTGCTCTCGTAGTATAACCTATGAGTTTAGTACATGTGAAGGGTTAGGTATGTACTTCCTCAGGAGTGATATATGGAACACATCATGGACTTGAGAGAGATTTGGAGGAAGTTCTAATTGATAGGCTACCACACTGATATGATCAAGAATCTCAAAAGGGCCAATATACATATGGCTTAGTTTCCCTTTCTTTTTAAATCGCATAACTTTCTTCAAAAGTGAGATTCATAGAAAAAACATTCACCAACTTAAAACTATATATCACATCGACGGTTATCAGCATAACGTTTCTACCAAATTTGAGCTTCCTTGATATGTTGCAGAATAGTTCTAACCTTCTCGACCATTTATTTAGTGATCTCAGGTCGGAATAGATTTCTTTCTCTAACCTCATCCCAACATGTTATAGCTCTACATTTCTTCTCATAGAGGTCTTTATACAATTCCATATGAATGATTGAGTAAAATATATTATTGTAAGTAAAATCAACTAGAGGAATGTGTTGATCCCAACCACATTTGAAATCTAGAGAACAATATCTCAACATATTCTCTAGGGTTTGAATTGTTCTTTCAGACTGAACATTTTTCTAAGGATGATAAGCAGTGCTGAAACTGAATTCTGTATCAAGTGATTTTGGAAGACTTCACCAGAACTTTGAGGTAAACCTCATATCCCAATCTGATAAAATAGAATTTGGTACTCCATGAAACCTTACCACTTCAGTAATGTAGATCCTAGCATGATGATCAAGAGATAAATCTTCTCTAATGGTAATTAAGTGTGTTGACTTAGTAAGGCAATCAACTACCACCCATATAGTATTAAACCCTTTAGAGTTCATGGGTATTCTAATGGAAAAATCCATAGGGATTTTCTCTCATTTACATTATGGTATGAGTAATGGATGTGACATCCCTTTATAATTTTGTCTTTCAGCCTTAACTTGGTGGCATACCAAACACCAAGATACAAACTCCGTGATATCTCTCTTCATTCCAACCCACCATAAGTATTCTTTTAAGTCTATATACATATTTTTACTTCCAGAATGAATATATAATTAGTAACTATGATATTCCTCTAACAGATCTCTAAAATCTGGTATGGAAAGACCACATACATAATTCATGAACCTTATCATTCCATCCTGATCAATGTTGAATGCAGGAACATTTCTAACCTTATTTTTTCATCTCTTCATCTTACTTCTATGTCTCCTTAATCTTCACTTAGATAGAGGTATTAACATTCATTTGATAAAGATAATATTTTCCCCTTCATTTAGTATTTTTAGATCCATCCTTCTAAAATCCAGAAATATTGGATCTTTTGTGATCCTCCTCATTAATAAGCAAGCATGATCTTTTCGGCTCAAATCATTAGACACCTTGTTCACTTTCCCAGGGTGGTAATGTATTGAGAAGTCATAATCCGATATCAAATCTAACCATATTCTATGGTTCATGTTGAAATCCTTCTATGTGAATATATATTTCATACTTTTATGATTGGTATATATATCACACTTTTCTCCATAAAGATAATGCATCCATATCTTTAATGCAAAAATTATTGATGCTAACTCCAAATAATGAGTTGGATAATTTTACTCATGAATCTCCAAAATTCGTTATTCATAGGCTATAACCATGTTATTTAGGATAATAACACATCCCAATCCCTTCATGGACACATTAATATAGATTACAAACCCTTCTCTATTAAAGGGTAATGTAAGCACAGGTGCACTGACCAACCTTCTTTTTAGTTTCTTAAAATTCTCCTCACATTTATATTTTTAGAGGAACTTAACACCCTTCTGGGTTCACTTGGTTATAGGATTAGATATTCATGAGAAATTACACAAAAACCATCGATAATATCTAGATAAACCAAGAAAACTATGGATCTTAGTCACTTTGGTTGGTCTATGATAGCTTTCAATAGCCTCTGTCTTTGATGGATCTATTGTTATACCATCTCTTGAGATTATGTGACTCAAAAATAAAACCTTTTATATCCAAAATTCACACTTTTTAAAATTTTCATACAACTTATCCTTCCTTAGGGTCTTCAGTACAATTATCAAGTGATATTTATTATCTTTATTACTCTTTGAATAGATAAGAATATCATCTATAAAGACTACCACAAACTGGTCAAGATAATCTCTAAGGAATCTATTGATTAAATCCGTGAAGATATCATGGGAATTAGTAAGACCAAAAGGAATCACTATATATTCATAGTGACCATAACTTTTATGGAATTTCATCTTTGGTATATCCTCCTTCTTAACCCTCAATTGATGATATCCATAATGAAGGTCAATCTTGGAAAAGTGTTGAACTTCGTGAAGTTTATCAAACAAGTCATAAATACAAGGAAGAGGATACTTGTTCTTGATAGTGATCTGTTCAACTCTCGATAATCAATACAGAGTCGCATTGATCCATATTTATTTTCAATAAAAGAATTTATTCACCCAAAGGTGACACACTTGGCCTAATGAATCACTTCTCAAGGTTTTATTGGAGTTTCCTCTTTAATTACTACAACTAAACCGGGGACATTCAATAAGGATTCTTTGAAATTGGTGTGGAACTATGTAAAAGTACTATTGAGAAATCAAATTCACCTTTTGTTTGAAGACTATAAAACTCTCCCGTAAAGATATCTACAAAATCATGAATAATAGGCGTATCATTTATGTCAATATTCTCCCCAACTATTTAAGATAAATAACCCTTTTGAATAAGAATTAAGACCTATACAGTGGATGTAATATCCACAAAAAGTTCATACTTATCATCACATTGATGGATGATCATAGGAGGGTTTTAAATATCGAGCATAACTCCCCTTCATTTATAATTTATGTGGTATTTATGAAGAGAAAGACAATCCATTCCTAAGATGATACAAATTAAACTGAAGGAAGAATGACATGATTTTCAGGAAGTACATTCCCACAAAATTTAACCAGAGAGGAGTCATAAACTTGAGATGCAATAATTATACCATTAGTGGTTTGCACTACTAATTCCACATCTAATTGTTTTGGAGGAATCTTAACACCCATGTAAAATTCTTTATATATGAATGAGTGGGTATATCCAGAATTAAATATGACCTCATAAGTTCTAGAGTGGATGGTAAGTATACCTTTTATCACATCATTATCACAACCCTCATAATATATAGGAATCTCATGATATTTTCCCTTTTCCCTCGTCTTAATAGGTTGATGAATTAGAGCATCATCATCAAACCTTGTGTTTTGGTAGTAGTTAGCATAATTCCCATTCTCCTTACACTTGAAACATTGAATCATGGGAGGTGCATTCTATGTGTATTTTTCCCCATTAGCATTTTGAGCCTAATTATTCCCATCACCTCATTAATAAATTGCTTTATTTCCTTCCCTTCCACATATATAAAATTTATTAGACCCCTTAATGAAATTTCGTCCATGATTCTTCCCACACTTTGTGCATAAAGGAAATTTCATGTTCTTTTCTCCATGTTTTTTAGAGTTTCCTTTAAACTCCATCTTCCTCTTCTTTTCAAATCAATGAGATTGATACATGAGACCAACCTCTATTTCAACTTTTATTTCTCAATGCACAATCTCATCATAGCTAATAAAGTCTCTTATATCCAATTCCATTCTGAGACTTGGATTTAAGCCACTGAAGAACCTGTCAACCTTACATTCGGGTTGTATGATAATTCCTAAAGCATACTTCACAAGTCTATTGAAATTAGCCTCATAGGTACCAAAATAATCATCATCCATTTTTTCAACTCAAGTAACTCTTTATCCATCTTGGTATAAAGAATTCAAGGAAAGTACTTATAGAAAAATAAGTTCTTGAACTCGTCCCAATCAATGTATTCAATCTCATTATGCTTCCTCGTATTCTTGATTAGAGTCCACTACAGATCTTCTTCTCCATCTAACTGATAAATATCCAGAATTAATTTCTCATGCTATGTATATTGAATAACAAAGAATATCTTTTGAGTGGAACTAATCCACTATTCAATAAAAAGTGGATCAGAATACCCTCTGAAAGAAGGTGGGCATTGCCTCATGAAATACTCAAAATAATGTTGTTCCCTCTTTTTCTCATTTATAATTACACCATGATTCATAGATTTAGAAATCCTGATGATAATATATATAAAATTTTTCATTCCAACTCTCATAGCATTCAGTTTCTCAGGAGTAAAATCGTTGCATTTTCCATTGTAATCTCCATTAATGAGATTCCTTAGGGTTCCATCAATTGAATAAAACCAAAAGCATAGAGTAAGAAATAGTTATGATAATGAGGATCCACATAATAATTAAAAATCACTTGTATGATGGATAATTTATTACACATTCCCTAATATATGACAAATTATGTTTATCCTGTGTTATTCATAGTCAACTTAGGTATAAATCCTTCATAATAGTTCTTGAAGAGTTTGTGAATTCCCAAAGAATATCCCCAGGGAGTGTCAAACCAAGTGTGTAGTAAGGTCCATTATTATGTACCATATTAACCTGAGTTAAGATAAAAACATCTCTTCAGAGTGGTTACCCTTGGGTACATCTCTTCCAATTCCAAATCCAGGAATAGTATCTAGATGGGGATGTATTTTTAGGAAACCACTCACTCTATCCTTCACCAAAATTCTAGGACATTTTCTGATACTTCTCCTTATCCTTAAACTTATTCTTAGACACAACCTTAGGGTTCTCACTAAGGTTTTCTCTTTATAGTTTTCAAAGGTTAACTAAACCTTTCCTATTATACCAACTGTAGTGACCCTCACTTTACAAACATTAGTATTACATAACTTTTGCATAATAAATAAACATTACTCAAAAATATCCAAGAAGACCGTACTATTCTAGTGCCTTTGGGAATATGGAAACATAAAAATTAGTACATAAATGAGCTACATTATCTCCCACTATGTTCTTATTGACTAGAACCCTTCGTATAAACATTAAACATAATATATATCTTCATAACCTGGGGAAGGAAACATAAAAAGTGGTGATCTAAAATGCATAGTAAGGGTAAATAAGGGATACATTTGAGCATAAACTTGAGCATAAGGGTATGAGAACGTGATGAAAAAAATAAAATATCATACCCTACATATCTAAGATCATATACATGAATCATGGAATAAATCTTAGAAGTTCTTAAGACATGAATCAAATGGAAGTAATGGAAATAAGACATGAAATCATAACATAGGAGTAATACATGGAATTATGTAAAACACATAATTGTATAATATAGTTTCCATAGTATTCAAGGAATCACTACCCAGACCATCTTAGTGGAAAAAGTTCTTTACTAAACCGGGTAACCCCCATTCCAGCCCTGTATTATTGAACCGAGTGACCCTCGTTCCATCCCTGTATTTCTAAACCCAGTAACCCTCATTATCTCCCTATATTATAGAACTGAGTAACCCTTATTACAGCCCAATATAATCTCATGATAAATAAATCTTCACCTAATGCATTGTAGGGAGATATAGGTCTCACCCGTCAAATAATGTAATCATTCATACATGTGAAAAAAAGATCACAAATAAACATATAATAACTCATTAAATTAAATGGGTATCATAAATATCTAAACATATCATAACTGATAGAGAGAGACAGGATTCATAATCATTTCATCATAAACATAACCCGTGAAAAGTAGCGGGTTTCAAAAGCATGTAACTCATCAAAGAGAAACGAGTTTCATAATATCATGTCATTAAAACATAATCCATTTAGAGAAAGAATTTGAATGTAGACATTGAATAATTCCACTTAAAGTAATTATTAACACCAATGGATGTTATCTTATATAGGAAATAATATTGAATGTTATTTTAAAAACACATGTTGAGTAAAATATCCAGTATTCTTTGATATTTTTTTTATTATATAAAACCTTTTGAAAACCTTTTTCTTTGAAAATAATTTTTAAAACGTATAAAGGAAAATTTAAAAAAAAATTCAATTCAATTTTTCCTTGATAATTATTTTTAAGGATATTTTGAAAACATTTTTGAAAATATGGTTTTTGAATACAATTGATTCCCAACCAAATAGAGAGGTCGTCAGATTTTACTAAAACATTATCTTGAGTAATAAAGAGTGAAAAAATGGTACTAAAAAATGATTATATATTTAATAAAAAAGGAGAATTAAACTCATGAATATTCTTGGATGATGGATCATAATATTTCATTAAAGGAAGTATAACTATAAACAATCTCAAAAAAATGAGAAGATTTTCTCAATAAACACATATAACTTGGTGACTTGGGATCATTATCTCAAGGAAATAAAAGGAAATTAAATTAATAATATGATATTATTAAAATAATTTTATCCATGATTTACATTTAAAATTTAATTCTATACACCTCAAAAAAATTAGGTTCATAACAAAACATGAGTCTCAAAGAAGGAAAATTGAGACAAAACTGTTTTACCGATTTGGTAACTTTTGAAAGTTATACCCCATGAAAGAATAATCAAAGAATGGATATTCTAATACCCAAAAATTTAATTATAATATAAATATAATTCAATCATGGGAATAAAATACTCCACACAAAAGGAAAAAGTGGTGAACATAACATGTATCTCACGGAAATTAAAAGTGAGATGAAATCCCCTTACCTTGTGTCTTGACTCTCTCTGTATTCATACCAGATTCTTATATAATAAATATAAGTTTATTATTAATCTTTTAAAGAATAATATTCTTATATATATAACCATATATTCTTTTATTATGACCTTATATTACCCACTTGTTAACGATCCTATGTTATGGTTTCACTTTGGGTAATATTCACTTTGTTCTTCACTTGCGTCTTAATTTATAATATCGTTGATCCTTATACATATATCATGATTAAAAAATGTATAAAATGATATAAATATAATTTATATGTATTATATATATATTATAATAATTTTTAGGATAATGAATTACGTAATGGAATACATCGTTCATGGAGATGGTAAGTCGTACGTACGCATGAACGTTATTTTCCGTTTTTATTATTGAATTGAAAGAAAGTATGTAAATGAAATATATATATATATATATGTATGTATGTATGTATGTATGTATATTTGTATATAATTATTCCATTATCATGAATATATTATATATATCATATAATTTCACTAAACCCGTCCTTAATACATTTGATGTTGTGTGTGAACGAATCGCATCGCTTTGAGGGGGCGGCAGTTCACACCTACTCAAATGATATTATCGTATTAAAACCAATTGTAAGGTAACAATTTCTGTTTTTTAAAATTAATAAATAATCTTAAATACATAATAAATATAATATATTAAATATATAAATATATTTTCCATGAAAATGGCCACTATGATAGGTGGTAAATGAAAAATGAACAATCATCATTTCGTGAGGCAATAATTCTCCATACACAGAAACATTATGTTCAATATCCATTATATGGAGATTTGTGTAAGTTTAGGTATAAAACATATCATAAAAATATTATATTATATTTAGGATATTGGATATGTTACAAAAGAATGGAATAAATAGAGTGGAGGGGGTGAAAAATGAAAATAAAGGAAATGAGCTTTAGAGAAGACGTTACCTCTTAATCGGGTAACTCCTTTTAGTTTATGCCAAAAGACTTCCTTGTTTGAATTTACTCCCAAAGGTATGATTCTATTATAAAGGGATGACTTTTTGAAAGTTTATTTATTATTTATTTGGAAAACATAAAAGGTTTGAGAGGTGTGAGGAATGGGTATAGGTGGTGGAATTTTATAGGGAAGGAAAAGGACTCACATGGAATATTTATAAAAAAGTTAGGTGTACACATGTTCTTACCTAAAAAAGTAATAAAAAACCAAAAAACTAAATAATGGAAGGTTTATGGCCAGAATAAGGATATAAAATGGGTGTTGGACATTTTTCTAGGTCGTTTTGGGTCTTATATTTATGGTTTAGTACTTTATTAACCTATTTTCTTCTTAATCGATGTAAATAATTTTAATCACCTTCACTAATATTTTTTTTTCAAAACAAATTTAAACATATTAGACATTATTAATTATTCTTATACCAAATATGGAATCCATTTTTCCAAATTCTAATCACATAAGTGGTAGAAATTAATTTAAAATTTATCCCATTGTCGGGACAACACTGTGGTTTTTATAGTAAAAAGGATCAACAGATTGCTAAGTATTTATATCCAATTTAAATGGGGAAATAGTTCTAATGACCAATATTAGATTACTTGATAAAAATATTAACTAATTATACTTTTAAATCAAATTAAAATATATTTTTATCTAATAAATAAATTGAATTTAAAGGCAGTTTGGAATTAAAAATTTGGTATTTTTCACTATTCATCCAAAAAATGAAGTTTCTCAGAAAAATCCCAAAAAACCATCCTAAAATGATTTTTATATTATAAATTCAAAAATGAGGTTTATTTTATCAAATTAAATTTTTAAATTTTTCTAAAATTAATTTTATTTTAAGTACATTAAAAGTGGTTTATTTAAGAAAACAACATTTTTAACCATAGAAAGACTTTACCAAAAATCATATCTTTTATTATCCATATTTTTTATTTATATAAAACAATTATAAATAATATTTGAAAATTAGTTAATACAATTCATATAATTAGTTTTAATGGCTAGGTTATTATTATCTTATTTAAATAATTAAAATAATAAAAAGAGATGTTTTGTAGAAACTCAGGGTTGCGTGTATCGTACACCAACTCAGTGATGCGTGCATCATATGCCAACTCAGTTTTAGTGTGAAAGGAATCTTTGACTTAGTTCATTGTAATATATAAAGGAAAATATTAATTTATTCGAAAAAAATATGGTCCCTAAAAACTCAAGGTGTTACAAATATGTATCTCATGAGGATGAGAATCAAGCCACACATAATTATAAGTGAAGTCTCTTGCGCAGGTCTGGCCTATATGAAAGGAGGGTCATTTTTATATTTTTCTATTTTGACCAGGCTCAGATTTGGAGGTTTGAGAATTACTGTGTATCTTGTGAGGGAAAGAATCAAGTTACACATAGTTCTTGAATTGGAAATACTCTATGCAGGTCTGACCCATATGTTGAGGTGGGAATTATTTCCATTGACCATTGTAGTTGGGCCCAGGATTAGAGAGCGAGGAATCACTACATATCCAGTGATGAAAATAATAAAATTTCATGTGTATCTTTATGTTCCATGAAGCTTAAAATCATGTGGTGAGGAAAAAGTAGAATTGATGCGAATAAATGGAAATGTTGTTGTTGGTCCCAAATATGGAAGTTCGGGCATCACAGTGTATCTCTTGAGAATGAGAATCAAAACAAATGTAGTTCTTGAAGAAATGTGTAGTTTAAATTCTTGCAGCAATGACATTGAATATGCAGTTTAACATCATGTGGCAAGGACTCATGGTATGCATTTTATGGTCTTTCATCTAGAACTATAATGGACCTATTGTGTACCTTTATGCCTTTCTTATGATGGTAAGTCCCTGCCACAATTCTTAAGCTCACGTGAGTTGTTCTCTGTGTGAGAAACAAATAATGGAACAGGTTTCCCAAGAATGAAGAGACAAATGGGGGTAAAATAATGGCATTTTTTCATGTAGTGGTTGGACCAAGATATAGGATCAAGGTGTCCCTAAGTATCTCATTGGAAATGATAATCAAGCCCTATATAGTTCTAGAAGAAATATGAAGTTTAACATCATTCATAAAGGATGAAGGTGACTTTACATGAATATAGATGGATATCATAGACCCATGCAGTTTTATGTCACGAAGTAAGGACGTTCTCCATGCAGTTTAATTTCTTGTGTTAAGGATGAGTAGTGTCGTATAGTTTAACGTCTTTCATCGAGGATGAGAGATGTTGTGTAGTTTAATGTATTGCTTCCAGTACGAGAGATGTCATGCAGTTTAATGTATTTATATAAGGAAAAATTTGTATATTTTAATGTCATGTAACTAAGAATATTTCCGTACATTGTAACTTTATGTGATCAGGATGAATTACGCCATGTAATTTAATGTCTTGTTGACAATATGAGTGATGGGAATTGCGCTGATGTGGGTGCCCTTATCATTCTTCGATGCTTGATACTAAATATTGCCTCCTCTTTATTCAAATTAGTCAAGATGATGGCTTTATTAGATAATGTCTCAGCACAAATATTATATTATTGGGGAACATGATATAATGTTGGCTCAAAATGGAACTTTTACATTAATCCCCTGACATATCCAGTGAGATGGTCTAGTTCTTCCTCTTCAATGGAATATTCTCCATTGACCCACTTTATCACTATCTCTAAATCCCCTTTGAGGTTTAGGTAGTATATTCACAGTTGTAGGGCTAGTTCCAAGCTAGTGATGAGAGCTTGGTATTCTACATCATTATTTGTCCATCCTTCGGGAAGTGAGAAAGATTAGACAAAACCCACTTTTTTAAGAGAAACAAATACAATCACTATGCCAACCCAATTGAACATCTAGTTTTCCATCCTTATTCTGATGGGACTTTGTGAGGTGCCATCAAAATACATCCCCCATATCCGGGGAGTGTCATAGGAATAGAATACTTCTTCATCTGGAAGCTAGGTTTCTTCTGATATATTTCTAGGGTACGATTTATTGAAAGTAAATTATCCAAGGATTGTCCTTTCACTGACTTCTATGACAAAAATTAAATTTTATTTTTCTGAAGAATGAATTCCCATCAGGCCAACCACCCAGTCAGCATTGGACGACCAAGGATTTAATTGAGTGGATTGATATGAGAGACATTCTAGACATTATGGTACTACAAGTAATTATTTATCTTTTCACTATGAAGAAGAGTGCAAGGAAATTATTCTTGACATCATAATATCTGGTCTCAGTACCTAGCATAGTCTGGCTAAGGAAATAGAGACTATTATTGCTTCCCTCTTCATTTTTCTACATTATAAGGGAACCTAGTGAGAATTCCATGGAATCCTTATATAATATGAGTGGCCTCCATTCCACTGTAGGCATGAGGAACAATGGGTGTAGAAATTATATCTTGAGACTTTCAAAGGCTTCTTGGAAGTCATTGTCCTATCTTAACGGGGATGGTGTTGGCAAGACATCTTAGTTTTTCACTTGATTAGATGAAGTTTTATTTTATAAATTTGTTAGATCTCACCTCTAAATTGGTGACATGAGAGGGGTGAATCCTACTAGCTACATGCTCAAAGCCTCAATGCTCATTGGGTAGTCCAGGATGGTGTGAATCCATATCTGGGTTCAGTCTGGGTATTTTTGTGTAGTTCCAAGTGAACACATATCGAAGCCGCTATAGAAATGTGATATACAACTCTATCTCTCTCTCTCTCTCTCTATCTCTCTCTCTATCTCTCTCTCTCTTCAAGGGTAATAGAGAAACTATCCAGTGTAGGCCGCAGGTCTTCCTCTTTTCCCAAATTTATCTTCTCGATTTCATCGATGGTGGTGGATACACATTCCTCTAATGTTGGAGGGGTGTTCCTCAGGTCAACCTCATCTTCCTCCATCTCTGAGTCATTCCTTATTATATGAGTTATCATAGAGATATGTTGAAGATGATTGTGTTGATGTTGTCATAGGGTATAGGAAGGTCTTGGACCTTTGGGATTAGATATGCTACCTTCATCAAGCATAGAGGGAAAACCTATTCACTGTTGAGCATACTATACAGATTCACAAGGGCAGTCCCCTAAGCCATTAGAAGCTGTAATCTATACATCATCATCCACCATTGGTTTCTGACATACCATTTTATTTAATAATTCTTCAGCCTATGGGATCCTTCAAGTATCAAAGGGAGAATTGTCACCATGTGGTATGCCGACTTTCTCATCTGATTCCGACGATTTCTCTTAGAGATTGTCATGTTGTACATTTTATCATCATGTGATTGGTACATGTTCTGTGAAATTTCATCATGAGGTAAGGACATTAGTATGGGTGGTTAGACCAGGATATAGAATCAAGGCCTCCCGACGTATCTCATTTGGATGAGAATAAAGAAGTACATAATTATTGAATAACCATGTCGTTTAATGTCTTGAAGAATGTAAAAAATCAGTGTATTTTAAAATCTTGCGGTAAGGACGTATGTCATGCAGTTCTAATTTAATCCAGTTAGGACTTGATCCATTTAGTTTAATGTATTACATTGAGGATGAAGGCCATGCAGTTTAATTCCTTGTAGTAAGGACATTAGTCATGCATTTTAACATCATCTGGTAAGGACTATGGTTAAATAACCTATCAGGAGAGTGGATCTTCCAAATGAGTATGGAAAACTCTTATTCATATTGCATGAGTTTCAGGATCTTTTAACTATATCAATCTTGTTGATACCTATTCCATCAACTAGTCCTTGAAAACAAAGCATCATTCGATTGTGTGCCCGAGATGTCGATAGTGGGGGAAATAATCTTAATGGCCTATCAATCCTACCTCATTAGTCTTCATTATTTTTGGGAACTTCCTCAAACCATTTTCCATGGCATAGTCAAAATATTCATAGAAATTATTTTTTTGAGAAGTAATATGTTTTTTAAAATCTTTCATTGAAAGATGGCCATTTCTCCCTGGGAGGTAAGTGACTCATGCTCTGCTGCACAATCGGTGCTCCCTTAATAGAGTGAATAGATGAATGGAGTATGGATTTAGGTGTTTGTGGTTCTAGTATCCCCATGTATATCTGTACTTGAATCCATTCATAAGGAAAATCAATCTTTTATCATGTTCTCGAGAGGTTGATGGTAGGGGAACTGATTTTCATGGCCAACCAACCTTGCCTCGTTTGGATTCCTCATCATCGGAAACTCTATCAAACCATTCTCTATGGAATAGTTGAAAAACCTTGGAATATGTTTGGATTGTAAAGAATATAGTTTTCATTCCATGTCTTCAAGAGAAGGGTTACTAGGCTTCTTCTGCATGTTATACATGCCACTATTTATGTGGGTGCATGACTGAATCTAGAGTCCGAGGTATATAATATTAGTCATAATTGGACTGGGGGTAGGATGTTAATTATTGGGGTTCTTGGATTATGGATATTATTTCCATTGATTAAAATATTTTTTCTCTCCTGGAGGTTTTTTGTTGAACATATGAGGTCACATTATTTCCAGAAATCCCAGATGAGGAGGGGGAAATATAGAAATTCCCCCATCCCTATGGAATGGGGTGAGGTGGAACAATGGTTGGATCTCTCCTGATGAGGGTATGAAAAACATGAAAATTAACCCAACCCTGTGGGATGGGTAAATTTAATGCAAGTTAGGTGTGGTGGACTTTTATAGGTAAGGAAAAGGACACACATGGAATTTTTAGAAACAAGTTAGGTGTGCACGTGTTCTTACCTAAAAAAGTAATACCAAACCAACAAAACTAAATAATGGAAGTATTATGGCCTAAATAAGGACATAAAATTGGTGTTGGACATTTTTCTAGGCCGTTTTGGGTCTTATATTTAAGGTTTAGTACTTTAATAACCTATTTTTTTCTTTAACCGATGTAATTAATTTTAATCACCTTCACTAATTTTTTTTTCAAAAACAAAGTTAAATTTATTAGACATTATAAATTATTATAATTCCAAATATAGAATCTATTTTTTCAAATTCTAATCACATAAGTGGTAGAAATTAATTTTAAATTAATCATGTTGTCGGAACAACACTGTGGTTCTTTATAGCAAAAAAGGATCAAAAGTTTGCTAAGTCTTTTTATGCAATTTAAATGTAGAAATGGTTCCAATGACCAAAATTGTATTACTTGATAAAAATATGAACTAATTTAACTTTTTAATTAAATTAAAATAAATTTTTACCTTATAAATAAATTGAATTAAAAAGCGATTTCGAATTAAAAAATCTGTATTTTTCACTATTCATCCAAAAATGAAGTTTCTCAGAAAAATTCGAAAAATTCATCCTAAACTGATTTTTACATTCTAAATTCAAAAATGAGGTTTATTTTATCAAATTTTGTTTCAAAATTTATCTAAAGTTAATTTTATTTTAAGGACATTAAAAGCGGTTTATTTAAGAAAACAACATTTTTAACCATAGAAGGACTTTACCAAAAATTATATCTTTTATTATCAATGTTTTTTATTTATATAAAAAAATTATAAAGATTATTTGAAAAGTAGTTATTACTATTCATATAATTAGGTTTAATGGCTAGGTTATAATTATCTTATTTAAATAATTAAAATAATAAAAATATATATTTCGTAGAAACTAAGGTTGTGTGTATCATATGCCAACTCAGTGTTGCGTGCATCATACACCAACTCAGTTTTAGTGTGAAATGAATCTTTGACTTAGTTCATTGTAATATATAAATGAAAATATTAATTTATTTGAAACAAATATGGTTTATAAAAACTCAAGGTTTTAAAAATAAGTATCTCATGAGAATGACAATTAAGCCACACATAATTCTAAGTGAAGTCTCCTGCGCAGGTCTGGCCTATTTGAAAGGAGGGTCGTTTTTATATTTGTTTGTTGTTACAAGGATCATATTTATAGGTTTGGGAATCATTGTGTATCTTGTGAGGGAATTAATCAAGTTACAAATAGTTCTTTAATTGTAAATACTCTTTGTAGGTATGACCCATATGTCGAGGTGGGCATTATTTCTATTGACCATTGTAGTTGGGCCGAGGATTGGAGATCGAGGCATCACTGTGTATCATGTGATGACAGTAATCAACATACATGTGTTTCTTGATGTTCCATGAATCTTAACATCATGTGGTGAGTACAAAGGAGAACTGATGCGAATAAATGGAAATGTTACAGTTGGTCCCAATGATGGATGTTCGGGAATCACTATGTATCTCTTGAGAATTAGAATCAAACCACATGTAGTTCTTGAAGAATTGTGTAGTTTAAATTCATGCGGCAATGACATTGACTATGCGGTTTAACATCATGTGGAAAGGACTCATGGTATGAATTTTATAGTCTTGCATCTAGGATTGTAATGGACCTATTTTGTACCTTTATGCCTTTATTATGAGGGTAAGTCCCTGCCATAATTCCTAAGCTCTTGTGAGTTGTGCTCGGTGTGAGAAACAAAAAATGGCATGGGTTTCCCAATAATGAAGAGACAAATGGGGGAAAAACAATGGAATTTTGTATCATGTAGTGGTTGAACCAAGATATAGGATCGAGATGTCCTTATGTATCTCATTGTAAATGATAATCAATCCCTAGGTATTTCTAGAAGAACTGTGAAGTTTAATGTCATACAGAAAGGATGTAGGTGACTTTACATGAATATAGATGGATATCACAGAACCATGTAGTTTTAAGTCATGAAGTATGGACATTGTCCATGCATTTTAATTTCTTGTGTTACGGATGAGAGGTGTCATATAGTTTAACATCTTTTTAGAGGATGAGAGATGTTGTGTAGTTTAATTTCTTGCTTCCAGGATGATAGATGTCGTACAGTTTAATGTCTTTCTACCTGGAAAAATTTGTATTGTTTAATGTCACATAACTAAGAATATTTTTGTACAATTTAACTTCATGTGATCAGGATGAATGACACCATGTAATATAATGGCTTGCGGACAAGATGAGTGATGGGACTTACACTGATGTGGACTCCCTTGTCATTCTTCGATGCTTGATACTAAAGATTTCCTCCTCCTTATTGAATTATCCAAGATGATGGATTTATTAACCAATGTGTCCGTACAAACATTATATGATCAGAGAACATGATGTAATGTTGTCTCAAAGTGGAAATTTTACATTAATCCCATGACATATCCAGTGAGAGGGTCAAGTTCTTCCTCTTCAATGGGATATTCTCCATTGACCCACTTTATCACTAACTCCAAATCTCCTTTGAATTTTAGGTAGTCTATTTGAAGTTGTAAGGATAGTTCCAAGCTAGTGATGAGATCTTGGTATTCTACATCATTATTTGTCCATCCTTCAGGAAGTGAGAATGATTAGGGAAAACCCACTTTTTTAGGAGAGACAAATAAAATCCCTATTCCAACCCAATTGAAACTTGAGTTTTCCATCCTTATTATGATGGGACACTTTGAGGTGCCATCAAAATATATCTTCCATGTCCAGGGAGTGTCATGGGAATAGAATACCTCTTCATCTGAAAGCTAAGTGTCTTATGGAATATTTCTAGGGTAGGATGTGATGAAAGGAAATATTCCAGGGCTTGTCCTTTAACTGAATTCTATGACACAAACTAAATTTCATTTTTCTAAAGAATGAATTCCCATCAGGCCAACCGCCCAGTCAGAATTGGACGACCAAGGATGTACTTGAGCAGATCTATATGAGAGACCATCTAGACATTGTGGTACTTCAAGTAATTCATTATCTTTTTCACTATGAAGAAGAGTGCAAGGAAGTTCTTCTAGACATCAGAATATCTGGTATCAGTAACTAGCATAGTATAGCTAAGGAAAGAGAGACTATTCTTGCTTCCCTCATCATTTTTCTACATGATAAGGGAACCCAGTGAGCATTACATGGAATCCATATATAAGATGAGTGGCCTCCATTCCACTGGAGGCATGAAGACTAATGGGTGTAGAAA
Organism: Viscum album; assembly: GCA_963277665.1. Classification (NCBI taxonomy): domain Eukaryota; kingdom Viridiplantae; phylum Streptophyta; class Magnoliopsida; order Santalales; family Viscaceae; genus Viscum; species Viscum album. The sequence continues at coordinate 794,232,273 of OY728166.1, forward strand.
TTATTTATTGAGACTTTTGACGGCTTCTTGGAATTCATTGTCCTATCTTAACGAGGAAGGTGTTGGCAAGACATATTGGGTATTTCACTTGCTTAGATGAAGTTTTATTTGATCAATTTGTTAACTCTCACCTGTAAATTGGTAACAAGAGAGCGGTGAATCCAACTGGCTACATGCTTGAAGCCTTGATGCTCATTGGGTAGTCCAGGATACTGTAAAGCCATATTTGGGTTCAGTCTGGGTATTTTTGTGTAGTTCCAAGAGAACACATATCGGTTCTGATTCAGAAATGTGATGTACAACTCTCTCTCTTCAAGGGGAATGGAGGGACTATCTAGTGTAGGTTGCAGGTCTTCCTATTTTCCCAAATTTATCTTCCTGAGTTCATCGATGCTGGTGGATACACATTCCTCTAATGTTGGAGGGGTGTTCCTCATGTCAACCTCATCTTCCTCCATCTCTGAGTCATTCCTTGTTATATGAGTTATCATAGAGAGATGTTGAAGATGGTTGTTTTGATGTTGTCACTGGGTATAGGAAGGTCTTGGACCTTTGGGATTAGATATGCTACCTTCATCGAGCTTATAGGGAGTACCTAGTCACTATTGAGAATACTCCAGGGATTCATAAGGGAAGTCCCCTAATCCATTAAACATTGTAATCTATACATCATCATCCACTATTGGCTTCTCACCTCCCTTTTTATATAAATATTATTTGGCATATGGGATCCTACAAATCTCAAAGGGAGAATTTTCACCATGTGGTATGCTAACTTTCCCATCTGATGCCGACAATTTCTCCTAGAGATTTTCATGTCGCACATTTTATCATCCTATGACTGGGACATGTTCTATACAGTTTTGTCATGAATTAAAGACATTAATATGGGTGGTTAGACTAGGATATAGAATCCAGGCCTCCCGACGTATCTCATTAGGATGAGAATCAAGATGTTCATAATTCTTGAATAAACATGTTTTTTAATGTCATGCAAAAAGTAAAAAATCAGTGTATTTTAATGTCTTGTAGTAAGGACGGATGACATGAAGTTTTAATGTCATGCAGTTAGGACTTGATCCATTAGGTTAATTTATTACATTGAGGATGAATACCATGCAGTTTAATGCCTTGTAGTAAGAACATTACTTGTGCAGTTTAACATCATCTCGTAAGGATAATGATTAAATAACCTATCAGAAGAGTGGCTCTTCCAAAGGATAATGGAAAAATCTTTTTCATATTGCCTGAGTTTCTATATATTTTAATTATATCAATATTTCAGATACATATTCCATCAACTGGTCCTTGAAAATAAAGCATCATTCGATTGTGTGCCCGAGACGTCGATGGTAGGGGAAATAACCTTCATGGCCTATCAATCCTACCTCATTAGTCTTCCTCATTGTTGGGAACTTCCTCAAACCATTTTCCATGGAATAGTCAAAAGATTTATTGAAATTATTTTTTTAGAAGTAATATTTTTTTCCAATATTTCATTGAAATATGGTTATTTCTCCCTGGGAGGTAAGTGACTCATGCTCTTCTACACAATCGGTGCTCCCTGGTTAGAGTGATCAGATGAATGGAGTGGGGATTTAGGTGTTTGTGGTTCTAGTATCCCCATTTATATCTGCACTTGAATTCATTATTTAAAATAAAATCAATCTTCTATCATGCGCTCGAGAGGCTTATGGTAGGGGAAGTGATTTTCATGGCCTACGAACCATGCCTCACTTGGCTTGCTCGTCATCGAAAACTCTATCAAACCATTCTCTATGGAATAGTTGAAATACCTCAGAATATGTTTAGCTTGGAAGGAATATAATATTCACTACATGTCTTTAAGAGAAGGGTTACTAGGCCACTTCTTCATGTTATCCATGTCACCATTGATGTGGGCGCATGACTGAATCTGGAGTCTGTGTTATATAATCTCAGTCATTATTGGATTGGGGGTAGGATGTGAAGCATTAGGGATCTTGGATGATAGATATTCTTCCCATCTATTAAAATATTTTGACTCTCCTGGAGGTTTTGTGGTGAACATATGAGGTCACATTATTTCCATAAATACCAGATGAGGAGGTGGAAAATATAGAAATTCCCGCAACCCTATGGGATGGGGTGAGGTGGAACAATGGTTGGATCTCTCCTGATAAGGGTATGAAAAACATGAAAATTCCCCCAACCCTGTGGGATGGGGAACTTCACTACAAGGATGGATTCTATAAGTAGACAAGGGAACATCATCCCTAGGTTAACATTTTAGGATTATTCTCACAATTTTCTCCCAGAGATCCATATTCTCTTATTGGAGTTTAGTGATCTATTCTTCTGTAGAAATTTCCATGTCATCCTCAATGTTCTAGCTGGAGGGATCCATGAAAACAACCCTTCCTCTATCGGTGGTAGGGTGGATGATGAGGGGAGTTCTGATATGGGTCCCAGAGACTTAATTCACTTCTACCATTGTCCATACGATCTATTTTTATTACCTTCTAAGATACCAAAATGATCGGTAACACATACTATATATGCTTGATTGATATCAATGATCAAATATGATCTGGTTCTGGTGGTAAAAGAAAGGATGACCTACTTTGATCCACATGACTATAGGAAGGTATGATTGTACACTTTGGGATTATACTCCTACAGATTTGATGATGAGTTTTTATATCTGACTGGTATCATATGGACTGATACAATAGAAAGTTGGTGCTTCTTATCAATGAAGTAACTCATTTGATGGGTCAGTACCCAGTATACCATTTGATGGGTTGGTGAACATGATGTCATTTGAGGGGACGGTTACTAAGACACTATTTGGGTGGTCAGCGCCCATGATGCTGTTTTTGGGTTTATTTCCCATCATTATATGTGAGGGGTTTGTGCCCATGATGTCGTTTTAGGGGGGTTCCCATGATTAAGATAATCATAGGGTAAAGTAGAATGAAAATTCCCCCAACCCTGTAGGATGGGGTATTCCATGGGATTCCACATTAACTTATGCTAGCTTTGATGAATTCAAAGGCTACTAGCTATTGATGATTAGGGATTGATTTTGAGCCACTGTCCGGATACACTAGTGGGACTTAGGTAGATTGGTAGTATTAGGGATATAAGCCTACTATGTAGCATCATCATTTGGATACCCCAGGTGGGAACTCTTGTTGGGTATCGTAACATGGTTATTTGGTGTAGGCACAACATATTCTTTAGGTCTGTTTGGTGTCACAGCCATATATGGATGATGATGATGATGACCAGAACAAATGGGGTCCTCCTAGGAAGATCCTGAGTGATTGGGTTACCATGTTGACTGTCCTCATCCACCTACCTAATGTAGGGAATGTGTGCACTATTTTTCTATAGTGGTTGGCCTTCTAAGTGATTGAAAGTGGAAACAAGGGTCATTTCCCCTCATGTGGCCTATCTTGGGAAAGATGGTCGGTGGGAGCTCAACCTCTGAAGGATTGCATGAGCAGATTTCAGAGTCGATATGGATTTTTTGATGTGGTACTCCTGACCCAATATGTTTACCAATCAATAATGGAAGTGGTGTGTGGGTGACAATGTATGTCAGGGCCTCAGGATCAAAGAATCATTTCCAGCGATCTCGGGATATGTTGACACTTTTGATGACTTCATTTCAATTTCAAGGAATCTTGAAATCCAAGAGAAGTAAACAAGGAACCTTATCAGTGAAACATCTTATATAAGATTACATGTTTGGTCGACAACTTTAATAGTTATTGGATAAAAAGGTGTTCCATTATTTTTACATAAGGTTCAGTGTAGTTAATATAAATATGTTGGGTTCATATTTTTGCTGTGTGATGGTCACAACATAAACTGGGCTCACAGGAAATAGGAGATATATCCTTTTTAGCTTGTGAAAGGGATGGCACTACTAAAGGATTCATGTTGGGTTCACCATTTTTGTTTCATAGGGTTTTTGTGGTGTAAAATGGGTTTAACTCATTGGGATATCATTTTTACTTTTCCAAGAAACTCTGAATGGTTCCCTCATATGTAGTTGGGTACAGACTAACTTTCCAAAGGATGGCAGTCATCTGGGTTTTCAAGCCCAGTGACTCTTTAGGACTTGCATTGGTCAAGAGGATGGGAGGTCAGGCTCATCACAACTTTTTTGGGGAATTGTTTCCTACTCCAGAACTCTCTTATTGATTTAAGATATGTTCATGAAATCCTTTCCAAACCCTGATATAGGACCGGTTTCCCCTGTTTCAACTACTTTATTACAAACATGTATTGATAGGAACAATGGTCTGTATATCACATGTTCTCTATCACTGTCTTATTTAGTTATGATGCTTTGGGCCATGTTCAAGCACTTGGGATCTTATTGTCACCCATGAAGGTTGTTGGTATCTTTGAGATGGGATTGAAACTCTATGAGGTGTGTTACATATCTTTTGAGACAAGAATGAAAACCCACATAATATGTTTGAAATAATTTAATAGTAATATGATTGTACCCATCCATGTAGTTTTATATCATACTGGAATGACATGAATATCTGGCTCAGACCTCAGTGAGGCGTCCAACGTATTTTGTTTAATATGGGAATCAAAGTCCACATTGTTCTTATGATGGTCATCTGTGTCATGAGAGATAAAAAATTAGAGGCCCTAGGAGGGACTTATTCATATGAGACTGTCCTAGATTTCTTCTTTAGAAATATGTTCCTTTGAGCGGAGATGAGATGTAATCGGTCTTGCATCCCAATGGTGATTCCTCACTAGGGAAATTATCATCATGCTATTGGTAAAATCTTCATTGGTCTCTAAGCTCATGTGATCCATGATTGGTGTGAGAAACAAGTGATAGAGGTAGATCGGACACATTTCATGTGAGAATATTTGTATGAGGCTTACACATATGAGAGGTATGGTTTCCCATCTCATCGAGGATATGGTATGGAGCTTGGGCCTTAAGAAGGTTCCCTACGTATCCTGGTTATGGTGGGAATAAAAGTTCTCATAGTTCACTTGTCTATTAAATTTTATATAGGCTAAAGTGGATGATCACACTCGGAGATATTATAGTCATCCATGAGGTTTCAGGAATTCTAGGGCATTATACCAAGATGGATGCTCTACTGATTAGGGACACATTATATCATGTTGGTAGTTGGGTATTACATACTGAGGCTACCCAATTGGTCAAGGCTTACACTCTAGGGTCTCCCAATTGGTTGAGACATGTTATATTATATTGGTAGTCGAGGCTTACGCACTAGGACTACCTGATTGGTATACTAATTCATTATCCTCTGGAATATTAAAGATAGATGATGATGACCACAAGAGGTATGTCTGAGAGCATGAACATGGTAGGGTCACATGAGTGCATGGACCAAACTCATCAAGGAAATTTCCCCTGTAAAAGTGGGATGCATCCAAATCCTCTCGGGTGGGGTCCTTATGGAATGATTTCAGTTGGGGTATGTCAGAAAAGGATTTCATGTCCTAGAGGATTTTCCTAACATATCCTATCAATCTACTGGGAAAGTCATGACTATCTGCCTGATATGTTGGGGCCCCAGTCTAACATGGAAATCACATAAAAGGGTGTATACCTGATCAATTATCAAGCCTTGGACATCTTCTTATGGGCGAAGAAGACATCTCTGAGACACTTCACATGACCAAAGCTGGCATGTCAAGGGATTCACGCATGATCAACTGACTTTTCTTAGATGTATTCACCTAAGTGGAGCGGACATGTTAATGGGATTTCTCTTGATCAAAGAAAACATGTATGGGGTCCTTCACATGAATAAAACACACTTGATCATACGTTGTATCATTATCAACCTAACTTGTCTTCGGTCTGTCACATGTTGATGTGGACAAGTCTATGGAAAATCGCATAATCATTTGAACTAGTTAATGACTCCTTTGCATGATCAACGTAAATTTTCTAGACTATCTTCACATGATCAAGGCAGAAAACTCTGAGGTACATCGCATGACTGATAAGAGTTCATCCTAGGTTTGACATGTGACAACGCAGGCATGTCAAGGGATTGTAACCTGATCAAATTGACTTATCCTTGGATCATCACATGACAATGGTGACATGTTGATCAACTGTTTCGAGGTCAACTTGAGTTTCCCAAGGAAATCCTCATAGTAAAAGAGACATGTCTATAACTACCTAAATAAATCACGAGTATCATGTGTATTCTTGCGATCTTGTGTCCTTAAACGATTCATGCGGTGTGGTCTCATGGATATGTTTTAGATCGCTACCATAAAATAAGATTTTATTAGTGCTAAAAAAGGTATTTATTGGCGCTAAAAAATCACTGTTAATTGAGCCTCTATTAAATGGGGTCCCCTTTATCAGTGCCAAAAAAGAACTAATAAAGGAAATCATTTATCAGCACTTAGAAAAGCACTGATAAAGTCCCCCCTTTATCAGTGCTATTTGAAGCGCTGATAAAGTCCCCATTTATCAGTGCTTTAGCTAGCACTGATAAAGCCTTCTCTGTCTGGGTGTGCTCTTTATATAACAGCACACCCAGCAACTTGCAAAAAAAATAAAATATTAGCCAAAATATCCAAACTTGCAAAAATGACCTACACAAACCAATAACAACCTTCTCAAAAATAACCACTCATAGTATAAATATACAATAGAACCACATACATGATTCAAATGATGAAAAAGCAAGCAGCGCACACAAAAGTTTGGAAAACAATGCTATATACATTTAAGTGACATCATGAATAAAAAGAAACACTCATGGTATATAAAAAAAACACTTCTATATACATTTTGAATTTTTTTTTATAAAATTACATTTACAAATATGCAACAACCAGTTAAAAACATTAATGTTTTCTCTTTTGATGTTTGTGGTCCCCTCTAAAAATGTCCTATGTTGGTAATCTTCACCGAACAAATCATCCCAACTCTAGAAAAAGGTTCCACCTATATAAGAAAACAAATATTATGTTATTAATAAAATAATGAAATAAATTAAACATTAATATGAACAATATGTTAAAAATGTCAATTTTTAATAAAAAAATAACACATTTGGAGTCATACTGGTGACATTGTGCATCGTATTGAGGTGGGGTTGATTTGTACACATCAAAAATGACTGATGGATTTTTTTCCTAAAGTATCAAAACAATCGGAATGCATTTCCTTAGTTTTAAGTATGTCAGTTGTGTTTTTTTTACTAAAATGTCATTTCAAACTAAAAACATGCAATTTGAATAATATTGGTTATATCATGTATCAGTTTGATGTGAGAAAACTTCATACACATCACAAAAGACATATGAATTTATTTCCTTAATTTGGAAGACAATCAGAGTTCATATTCTTGATTTTCAGTGAGTGACACATTTTGAACTAAAATGTCAACATTAAACAGATAGCGGACACTTTTAGTCATACTGGTAACACTGTTCTTCAGATTGAGGTTTTTTTGATTCCTACATGTCACAACTGACTCATGGATCATTTTCCTCAAATATCAAAACTATCTGAATTCATTTTATTAGTTTTCACTATGTCAGTTGTGTTTTTTTACTTGAATTAATGTGAATTTTAAATAATAAGACACATTTGGAGTCATACTAGTGACACCGTGCATCGTATTGAGGTGTTCTTGATTCCTACATGTCAAAAATTACTGATATATCATTTTATAAAATTATAAAAATAATCAGAATGCATTTCTTTGGTTTTCACTGTGTCAGTTATGTTTTTTTTCTAAAATGTCATTTCAAACCGAAAACATGCAATTTGAGTCATACCGGTCGCATCGTGTGTCAGTTTGACATGAGACTAATTTATACACATCACAAAGAACATACTAATTTATTTCAATAATATGTAAGATAGTTGGAGTGTGTTTTCTTGGTTTTCAGTGAGTGACACGTTTTGAATTAAAATGTCAATTTTAAACTGATAACTGATACTTTTAGTCATACCAGTCACACCGTTCATCAGATTGAGGTGAGGTTGATTCCTACAAATCAATAATGACTCATGGATCATTTTACTAGAATATAAAAACAATAAAAATGCATTTTCTCAGTTTTCAGTATGTTAATTGTGTTATTTTACTTGAATTAATGTCAATTTTAAATAACAAGAACATTTGGAGTCATACCGGTGACACCGTGCATCGAATTTAGGTAAGGTTGATTCCTACACATCACAAATGAATGATATATCATTTTCTTAATCTATAAAAACAATATGAATTCATTTCCTCATTTTTCAGTATGTCAGTTGTGTTTTTTTACCAAAATTTCATTTCAAACCAAAAACATGCAATTTTAGTCATACAGGTCTCATCATGTGTCAGTTTGATGTGAGACTTCTTTATACACATCACAAAGAACTAAAAAATCATTTTCCTTAATTTGGAAGACAATCAGAGTGTGTTTTATTGGTTTTTAGTGAGTGACATGTTTGAACTAAAATATCAATTTTAAACTCGTAACGGACACTTTTGTTCATACTGGTCAAACAGTTTATCATATTGATGTGGGGTTAATTCCTACATGCCAAAACTAACTCATGGATTGTTTTCATAAAGTATCAAAACAATATTTATGTGTTTTCTTGATTTTCAGTATGTCAGTTTTGTTTTTTTACTTGAATTTATGTCAATTTTAAATAACAAGACACGTTTGGAGTTATATCAATCACACCGTGCATTGTATTGAGGTGGGGTTGATTCTTGAATGTCAATAATGACTGATGGATCGTTTTTATAAAGTATCAAAACAATTATAATTCATTTCCTCAGCTTTCAGTATGTCAGTTGTGTTTTTTTAATAAAATTTCATTTCAACCGAAAACATGCAATTTGAGTCATATCAGTCGCATCGTGCGTCAGTTTGACATGAGAATACTTCATAAACATCACAAATGACTTCTTAATTCATGTCCATAATTTGGAAGATGATCGAAGTTTGTTTCCTTGGTTTTCAGTGAGTGACACATTTTGAACAAAAATGTAAATTTTAAACTCATTGCGGACACTTTTTGTCATACTGGTCACACCGTTTGTCAGATTGAGGTGGGGTTGATTCATATACATCAAAACTTACTCATATATCATTTTACTAAAACATAAATACAACAAAAACTAATTTTCTTAGTTTTCATTATGTCAGTTGTGTTTTTTATTGTAATTAATGTCAATTTTAAATAACAAGACACATTTGGAGTCATACCGGTGACATCATGCATCAAATTAGGTGTTGTTGATTATTACATGTCATGAATTACAGATAGATTATTTTCATAAAGTATAAAATCAATTGGAATGCATTTCCTCAGTTTTCAGTATGTCAGTTGTTTTTTTTACTAGAATGTCATTTCAAAATGAAAACAAGCAATTTGAGTCATATCGGTCACATTGTGAATCGTTTTGATGTGAGAATGCTTTATAAAAGTCACAAAGGACTTACTCATTATTTTCCTTAAATTAGAAGATAATCAGAGTGTGTATTCTGGGATTTCAGTGAGTGACATGTTTTGAACTAAAATGTCAATTTTAAACTGATAGCGGACACTTTTAGTCATACCAGTCACCCCATTCGTCGGATTGAGGTGGGGTTGATTCCTACACATCACAACTGGCCCATCGAGCGTAGCATTAGTTTGGAATTGTATGATTGGCTCAGGAGCTCATTATCTTTTGGGGGCATGTCATTCAAGAGATAAAGTAATTCCGTAAAACGGGTGTCACTCCATCTTTTGCCTGATTTCAAATTATACTACTTTAGTACGGATGACAATGCTGTATATTCAGTGAAACCATCATATAATGGTGTCTTTGCAAAACTATTTAACTGCTCAAACAATTTTGGGCAATCACAAAATGGATCTTCAACTGTTCTTGTCATTTCCTTAATACAGTCTCCATAATCATGCACATATGTAATCACATCCTCAATAAAATCTTCATCATTGTACACACTTGTAATCATATCAAATGATCTATAAAACACAGTGTTATCCTAGTCACTACTACATTCTCTTTTTCCCTGTGTTTATTCCAACATTTATAACTTCTTTCTATTCTATGATAGATCAATTGTAATGACCCTAAGTTTTTCAATGGAAATTCCCTTCTTATAATTATGTCATAAAAAACACGAAAACACAACATAATGAACTACTAAGTGATAAGTGACCTTTAAACATAAGTTTGTCACTTATGTGTTTGGAATTTTGAAAATCTGACATACACGGTTGTGTTCAAGATGATTTTTGGAGTCTAATAAAATAAAAATAATTTTTGATGAATAGTAACCTACCCTTATGAATAGTAACATACCCTTATGAATAGTTATATACCCTAATTAATAGTAACCTTACCTATGATAGTATAAAAATAATATTCAAGTGAAAGTATGATGTACCTATAATTTAGAATAAGTAAATGAATGTATTAAAACTGTTTTTTAGTAATAAACCATGATTTTAATTAAATATTAAATTATTCATATTTATAAAATTATTTTTGAAAAATGGACTTCATTTTTGGATTCTACATGTCGAAAAAAGGTTATGGTGAATTTTTGGGATTTTTCTGAAATACTTGAATTTTTTACGAATAGTAGAATCTGATAATTCACAATAAATGCTAAATAATGGATTAATTGATTCGTCGATGATGTTCTGCTGATGTAAGCCCACTTGGTTCAGGATCACATGATAAAATCACTATTTATGGTCATGTAATACTTACTATTCCTTGTCTTGGGAGGAAATAATAAATTAATTATTATAATATTATGAAATCCCTCCTCTCCTCCACTATAACTCCCCCCCTTCACTCCCTCTTCTCTCCACTCATCTCAAGCCTTTTTTCTTGCCATTATTCTAGAAAAATCTCTCCCGAAGGTCCTCCCCCACGTCCAAAACCTCTCAACCTCCTCAAAATACCAAAACCTCTCCCATTAAGAGGTTCTCAAAGGAGGAAGTCTCAAAAGGTAAATTCTTCTTCCCAATTTCTTCTTTTCTTTTAAGTTCTTTTATTTTTTATTTCATTCCTCACCTCCCTTCACCATAATAGTATGATAAATCCAATAACATATATTTAATGTAATTTCTTAATTCCAGTGGTATATTTCATTATCTTCCCACCTTTCCCCACCCTTTTATTTGAAAGAAATGAAAGCATCGTTTGAGATGTGCTAATTTAGCACATTCAAGGACAATAGTTTATCAATTTCTATTATTATCTTTAATTCTGGTTATGAAACCATTTGTTTTATGGTTGAACCAGAATATTATATATGTAATATATCATATTTTTGGTTCAGTAATCCTTTGGTACAAATGGAATTAAGTTATAAAGCAAAACACATTCTTTGTAATCAAATCCATCGATTAACAAAAACGGTTATCACTATGGTTATATATATAATAATTCGACTTCACTCTAAGTAATGTAATTAAAATTAAAACCATGTAATCTCCTTGATATTAAAAAACTAATGTAACTTCAATTCTGTACAACCACTTTCATCTTTCATATAATCCAAACATGAATATAAGTGAACTGGTCTTTTAAAGCCAAGTAAACAAACGAGCCCGAACAATGAAATTAAACCTTGTAACTAATCAAAAATGATTTGAATGAACTAAAAAGGGTTATAATAAATAAATTGAATATAGAAGAGGTTCTGGAATTATTAATTAATAATCATAATTTGTTTATTCAGGTTGTTAATAACAAGTGGATAACACCAACAGATTTAAGGTAAGGGGTCCTCCGCTTTTTACTCTTGATCAATATTTTTCTCTATGCTATGCCTTTTTGTGTAATACCAAGTGATGGGGTACATTTATAAACATTCCCCATACTGCCATAATGTTTTATAAGTGATGATAAACCCCTTATCTCTCTCATCAAGCCCTCTTAGTTACACATGATACCATGCCAATAAACCATGATGGATTCTACCCAAACTTCCTTTATTCCTTCGGGTTTCCCTATCATTCTTTTTACCAAAATGTTGTTGTCTTTTAATTTATGTAGAAATTCAAAATTCTGTTTATATTCTCCAAACTCATGTTCCAAGATCCATCTCTCATTGTATTTTTGGGATATACATGTTTTTAAGTGAATCTCTATTCGATACTTCCCAATAAGCACACTCGTTTTAAAGGAACTTTATGAACTTTTACCCAATTTCAAGTGCACTCTGTCTTCTGTTTTAAAACACCATTATCTTTGTAAATTATGTATTTTTATTATGAAAACCTTCTTGGTTCAATTCTGGTTTTATATAAAAAAATGTTTTCTTTACTATTTTAAAGGCTCTATAGTATTTTCCTTAAAAATGCACAAAAATGTTTTAATGCTAATGTTTCTAAAATACATTTCTCATATGTTGTCACTTATGTTTGACACCACTTACCATGTTATATACCTATTTTACCCGATGAACATCCATGTATTTTCTAATTCTTTCCTTAATGGACACTTTCATGATACGCCCATTGGTTATGATTTATGTCATGATTGTGGTACCCAATTCTTTACATGGGTACCCTTATGTTTGTGTATGGTTGATTATGTATGATTGTATATGTGGTAAGAAAATTTATGTGGAAAGAATATTCATGAAAATGTTGAGATGGGTGCGCCTAGATAGCACTCTAATGCATTGGGTAAGGTTAAGTCTCATGAGATGTGATTTGAAACGGGATTGGTAGTTAGCCTTGACCCGTACTAAAGATATGATTTATGATTCTGCCACATTTATATGATTCCATGTTTATATGATCCCATGCTTATATTTTATTTTATAAGTTTCATGATTTGGATATCATTATATCATGCCTCCTAACTCATGTTCTTGAGATGTATCCTTATGTTCATTCCCTTACTGGGCTTTTTAGTTCATCCTTTTGTTCATGTGTTCCCCAGGGTACCCTATGAAAATGTAAGGGCTCAAAGGAAGTTAGAAGCTATTTATGGAGATTAAATAAAGAATTTTTTTAGCCCCATGTTTTATGTTATATGTACCTAGTCTTCCAAGACAGTAGAATTAACGATCCTTGCCTTGTACTCTGATGATTAATTATGCTTAAAATCATGAAATGTTTTATGTAAAAGGCTCGGGTCTCTATAGTTGGTATCGGAGGATGGTCTAGTTATTTTTGAAGATTGGGAATAGAGAACCTTGGTGAGAACCTTAAGGATGAGACTAAGTATAAGAAAACAGCCCTAAATTTTGGTGAGTATAGAGTAAGTGGATTATCAAGAAAATACATCCATGTCTGGATACGATAAGGTAGAGGTGGCTCTAGCACAGATGTATCTAGGGGTAAAACCCGAAAACACCGCTTTGAGCTAGACTCGAACGGGAACTGGTGCATGATAACGGGTCTTGCTACACTCTTGGTTACGAAACTCCTGGGGTATATGCTTCAGTAGATTCACGAGCTTTGTACAAACCGTTATTAAGGTACAAAAAGAAGACCATAAGAATATAAGTTAATAAATAGATTGAGGATAACCTATATATAAACCTAAGGAATCACAAGTCAGGATATACTTCATCTTTATAAGTTCGTACTTTTATGTTAAAAGTTTATTTTTATGCTCAATAGCTAATTATTCCAGACCTCTAATTATATGTTCTTTTCTTAGATAATGGTGGGAAATAGAAGAACATGTTCCAACAACCAATGTTATAGGCAATGTGATGATTTCCCTAATGACATGCCTGATGTGACCGAAGCGGGTGCTCAAAACTTCATGGTAGTACTTGCTCAGCTGGCTCGAGTTATGAATAATAACTTGAATCAGTTGGAATTTCCCCCTCTTCCAAGGAAAGAGAAAGTTGTCATAGAATCCTTCATGCGGCAAAGGCCTCCCATGTTTAGCGGGTCTTCTGATCCCCTCCTCTCAGGATAATGGATTAACTCCATTGAAAATATTTTCTATGTCCTCCAGTTCATAGAAGAAGAGAAATTTGTACTGGAAGTATATCATTTTTATGGGGAAGCTGATCGGTGGTGGATACTGATCAAGAATACAAAGTCCCAAGAGGAAATTGATTTCATAGAATGGGAGTACTTCAAGAGGATGTTTTTCAACAAATATTTTCCTTGAACCCTCCGTCTCAAGATGGAAAGAGAGTTCCTTGGACTCAAGCAGAATGAAGATGAGTCTGAACAGGCCGAAGGTCATCACGGCCCTCAAAATTACATTTATTAACCTACACTAGCACAGTGGTGCAGGGTCAAACCATATAGAAGGCAAATGACCTAATTCTAAGGTTTAAAAAAAACTAAAGACCTCACTATTGTTAGCAATGAGGTAAACAACTTTTTATTTTTTTTATTATTTTTTTAAGAAATGAAGTGGAAATAAGATGATGAAACAAATTTTTAACAAAGAAACTAAAATTGACACTAAGTATTATTAAACTAAGATATATAGAAAACTAACATTAAGCAATGAAGAAAAAGGAGCTAAGATCCACAAAAGTCACTCTGGAAATATAATCTACTGGTAAAAATTATTGACTTCTTCACCACTTTTATTGAATCACTCCTAAAAAACATGATGAAGAATCTCCCTCGCCAAGAAATTCAATAGAAAGAAGATTAATTTTTGGAAAAGATTAAATTTGGAAATAAACTCGCCGTAAATTTCCAATGTTAATGACATTAAAATTCTGAAAGATGCATTCAAAAACAACCTCTCCAGTCGAATATGAATTATTAATTTTGAAATCAATTGATAAGTGAATCAACTAAACAGAGAATCATAATTCAATCTCACCGATTGATTATGATTACGAAAAATATAAAGTAATTGAAGAAGTTTTAAAGAAAAACAAGCAGAATTTAATTCCAAAGCTATGAAAATATTAACCTATGATCATCTTGATTATAGAAGGAAAAAACATCCAAAATAAGAGTACAAACATATAGGAAAAAGGGAAGAAGAACACCCCAAGTGACATTCTGCCTTTAGGCTCCTTAGCCTCCATCACGTCTCCAGTGTTGCTCTCGGGTATCCGCTGTCTAGACTGGTGTGTTCGGGGAATGAATGTGCGTCCTTGGATCTGCTCTCCAATGTGTGTTCGTGGAATGAATGAGCATCCTAGGATCTAATCTCCAATGTCTATTCGTGGAATGAATGAGCATCCTCAAATTCTGCTGCTTGTCTGCTTTAAGTACCATGTTGTCTTCTACTGCTTATCACCAGACCTTTTCCACAGACTTCAAAGTCTCCTCTCCTCCACTATAAAACCCCCCTTCACTCCCTCTTCTCTCCACTACACTCAAGCCTTGTGTCTTGCCATTATTCTGACCAAATCTATCCCCAAGGTCCTCCCCCACATCCAAAATCTCTCAGCCTCCTCAAAATACCAAAACCTCTCCCTTTAATAGGTTCTCATAGGAGGAAGTCTCAAGAGGTAAATTCCTCTTCCCAATTTCTTCTTTTCATTTAAGTTATATTCTTTTTTATTTATTTCCCCACCTAACCTCAACATAATAGTATGATAAATCCCATAACATACATTTACTATAATTTCTTCATGCTAGTGGTATATTTCATTATCTTCTCTCCTTTCCCCACCCTTTTATTTGAAAGAAATGAAAGCACCGTTTGAGATGTGCTAATTTAGCACATTCAAGGACAATGGTTTATCAATTTCTATTATTATCTTTAATTCTGGTAATGAAACCATTTGTTTTATGGTTGAAAAATATTATTATATATTTAATATATCATATTTTTGGTTCGGTAATCCTTTGGTACAAATGGAATTAAGTTATAAAGAAAAACACATTCTTTGTAATCAAATCCAGCGATTAACAAAAACGGTTATCACTATGGTTATATATATAATAATTTGACTTCACTCTAAGTAACCTAATTAAAATTAAAACCATTAAATCTCCTATATATTAACTAAATAATATAACTTCAATTCTGGACAACCACTTTCATCTTTCATATAATCCAAACTTGAATATAAGTGAACCGATCTTTTAAAGCCAAGTAAACAAACGATCCCGAACAATGAAATTGAACCTTGAAACTAATCAAAAAGGATTTGAATGAACTAAAAAGTGTTATAATAAATAAATTTAATATAGAATAGGTTATGTAATTATTAATTAATAAACCTAATTTGTTTATTCAGGTCGTTAATAACAAGTGTAGAACACCAACGGATTTAAGGTAAGAGATACTCCCCTTTTTACTGTTAATCAAGATTGTTCTCTATGCTATGCCTTTTTGTGTAATACCAAGTGATGAGGTATGTTTATACACATTCCCCATACTGACCTAATGTTTTATAATTGATGTGAAAACCCATATATCTCTCATCAAGCCCTCTTATTTACACCTGATACCATGCCAATAAACCATGATGAATTCTACCCGAACTTCCTTTATTCCTTCGGGTTGCCCTATCATTCTTTTTACCAAACTTTTGTTGCCTTTTCTTTTATTTAGAACTTAAAAATTATATTTATATGCTCCAAACTCATGTTCCAAGATCCATCTCTCATTCTCTTTTGGGGATATTTATGCTTTTAAGTGAATCTCTCTTCGATAGTTCCCAATAAGCACACTCGTTTTAAAGGAACTTCCCGAACTTTTACCCAATTTCAAGTGCACTCTATATTCTGTTTTAATACACCATTATATTTGTAAATTCTGTATTTTTATTATGAAAAACTTGTTGGTTCAATTATGGTTTTATATAAAATAATTTTTTCTTTACTATTTTAAAAGCTCTATAGTATTTTCCTTAAAACCGCACAAAAATATTTTAATGCTAATGTTTCTAGAATACATTTATCATATTTTGTCACTTATTTTTGACACCACTTACCATGTTATATTCCTATTTTACCCTATTAACATCCATGTATTTTATAATTCTTTCCTTAATGGACACTTTCATGATACACCCATTGGTTATAATTTATGTCATGATTGTGGTACCCAATTCTTTCCATGGGTACCCTTATGTTTGTGTATGGTTGATTATGTATGATTGTATATGTGGTAAGAATATTTATGTGGAAATAATATTCATGAAAATTTTGAGATGGTTGCACCCAGATAGCGCTCCAATGCATTGGGTAAGGTTATGTCTCATGAGATACGATGTGAAACAGGATTGGCAGTTAGCCTTGACTCGTACTAAAATGGGAAACGGGATTGGCGGTTAGGCTTGACCCATACTAAAGATATGATTTATGATTCTACCACATTTATATGATTCCATGTTTATATGATCCCATTATTATATTTTATTTTATTAGTTTCATGCTTTGGATATCATTATGTCATGCCTCCTAACTCATGTTCTTGAGATGTATCCTTATGTTCATTCCCTTACTGGGCTTTTTAGCTCATCCCTTTGTTCATGCGTTCCCCAGGGTACCCTATGCAGATGTAAGGGCTCAAAGTAAGTTATAAGATCTTTATGGAGATTAAATAAAGAATATTTTTTTATCCCCATGTTTTATGTTATATGTACCTAGTCTTCCAAGACACTAGACTTAACGATCCTTGGCTTGTACTCTGATGATTAATTATGCTTAAAATCATGAAATGTTTTATGTAAAAGTTCTAGGTTTCTATATCGAGTGTTCTTCTAACTCATATGGACTAAATTGTTTTGAATAAGAATTTAATAAACACAGACAAAGGAATTTAGAAGGATCATATGAATGATCTTTTTCAAATTTGATGAACACTTTCACTCCATCATCATACTCTTTTGTCAGAAAATTAGAATCCATGCATTCTTTATTAATATCAATAATATTTTATTTGTTGATATTAATATTTAACAAAATAAATACACAAACCATTGATATAAAATTTAACCAAGGCTAAAAAATTATAGACTTTAAATCTCTTTTAAAAACTATTTATAAAATCACCGTTGAAATCCCATTAAAAATAATCCATTTACACAAATTTCTTTTTAAAATAACAAACCCCTTTTAAAATAAACTAATTAGATCCAAACATCCTTTCTTAAAACCCCAATTCTTTTTTTAAACCATTTTAAATCAATTTAAAACCAAAAAAGGGTATGTTGGACACATATAATTTTTTAAGAAACATTTTAAAACACTTGAATCATTTTAAAATTGAACCCCTAAAAAATAACTAGTTTTCATTATCACTTCCCTATATCTATCCAATGAAAATCATTGATGTTCGTATTCCTTATATGTCTCATGACACCCCCAATATATCTCTGATCACTAGTTTTCATTATTCCTCCCATCATCCTTATGGAATTTCTAACCACTGATCAAGCATTAGGGGGTGTAATCAATATAATAATTAAATCATCTATAAAGAACCATTGACCAAGGAACAAAATGTCACGGGATATACCCTAGGTACTAGTGTGTGATGATCCAAAACGGAACTATAACTTCATGGACTGGAATCTAATATATGTTTCATCCAACAATAACATGATACACCCAATTAAACCATACTTAACTCATCATAATGGAACATTCCCACTAGCCTTGTCTTAAACACAACTAGAGGGACCATATAAGTTTGTGTACCAACAAGGGTAGAATGAATCAAGACATCCCACCTAGATACCCAAGTTACCATAAACAAACAACCATGGAGGTGATAAAGAAATCAAGATAATTACCAAAAAAATGTCTCACACCTCACCTCCAACACCATCACATATAACATCCCCTTTTCACATCATACGTCCATCATATAAATAATAAATAACCCATAACTGGTGAATTAAGTATAGGGGAAAGCATTCAGGGTCACATGAGAAATAAACCATTTACATTTTAAAGTTAAAAATGGGTGTTTATATAAAAACCATCTTATTATGTAGAGTCTCACTCCCCTTATTTAAAGTATCATCATTTCAATGATTTTGGAAGAACTTGAAAAAAGTACCTTTTTCCAAAACATTCTCCAATCACATGGAAAATTCCTTTGAAAACCCAAAAAAGGAATAAGACATAAATTTACTATAAAAACATTTAAATGACCCTATGGACCTTTTAAAATATTATTTTTATGAAAATTAATCTAATTTAAAAATAATACATGAAATTATTATGAAAACCCCCTTATGCCAAGCCTATAATTTAAGAAAGAAATTTATAATTTCACCTAAGAACCCATAAATTACTATACTTTAATTGAAAATAAATTTATAAAGTATACAAATTCCATGAATTATAAAATAAAGGAAGATAAAAGAAACACCTACTTTAAACCAAATGTTAACCAATGCAGAACATGTCAGCTTCCATGGAAAACAATCAAAAAACCTTAAGCCCAAAATACTCATGAAAAATGAATTTTAGTTCCTGTGAGAAGGAGAAACCTATGGGAAATAGAGAAGAGAATAGGTATGGGGGAGATAGATTAGAAAGAGTGGGAAGAATTCTTGAAATGGAAAAATAATTGTTTTCTTAAATAATTCAAAAACAATCACATAACATGAACTTAAGAAATCATAGAATATTATAATTCACATTTTCAAAAATAAATAATATCATAATAACATATAAATTGTGACTAAATTATCACTACATGGAAAACAATTCTAAGACGATAAATATAAGTGAAAATACATACCTTTTCACAGAAATTTTTTAAAACATTGAAGTGAAAATTATATTTAATTTTTTAAAGGTAAATATATTACTATTGAAGAAATTATTATAAATAGTTCCAAATAAAAATTTATTAAATAGACACAATGATTTTAAAAATAAGAAGTAAAAATACTTTAAAAATTCGCACTTTTAATATAATCCTTAATAATTCAAACTTGAAAAATACATAATGTATTCATGGAGAAATGCCTCTATAATGTGGTAAATAAGAGACCCCAAAGTCATGGTGTTGTAGGTGTGTGATACAATCAATTTTTTTGGGGAACGATCTATGACCTATCAAGGGATGAATAGTGTGGTGATGAAATGCAAGTTTGGAAATTCATTGTGGGTGTTAGCTCATCATAATAGTCTGTAATTTTAGTAATGATTATTTGTGGTTCATGAAAATACTATAAATTTGTTGGTCACTAACAAACCCATGTGAGGATGTGGAGAGTCAAACTATAAGAGTCATGTCTGGGTAAGTGGATGGGTCTTTGATTTATTCCTTTGGGTTCAGTGGTGTGAGCATGTATGGGAGTTGTTGGAAATGATTGTGAGTGTCATTATTCATATGATAATGAGATATATTCATGCTTATGTTTTGGTAGTGATGTAATTTTTTAGTGCACATTGGGAGTGGTGTGTAGGTGAACCTAACTTGTAGGTAGAGGTGGTTGGTTTTTTGTGTGCGCATAAGTGGTTGAGTTTCATGGGTAGATGATAGATACTCATGTAAGGGTATCGATTAGAGGAGATAAACAATGAATCAATGATGTCAACCTATACAGTGGGTCTTGGGTTGTTAAGGGAACTTGGTGATGGGAGCTAGTATGGTTTGTCACTTAGTACATTGGTTGAATCTTGTGAAAAATCATAATGAAGTTTTATTTAGACATATCCACTTAGCAAAGTAAGAAAACTTGGTATTATTTAGACATCCTTTGAGAAACATATACTATGAATTTTCAATTGGATTGAAAAGGTATTGATATGGAAGACGGTGCCTAAAATTTGAGTATTTTGAATCATAGGCATATTCCATAAGAATATTGGAACCGGGAGTCTGATGCACAGGCTTAGTGGCCCAAGATGGTTAAGAAAGACCTCTATAGACACTTCTTAGGGATAATAAGTTTTTATAAGGGGATATTGTAATGGAATCGGACTTTCTAGGTGTTTTATTCCTTATTTTCAGCCTTTCATTTAAGTGATTTTAGTTATTATCTTTTAGGGTGAAATCATTCCCATAGTTATGTATGTCGATACCCATTTGGTTATCGCCAACCCATGGTGATCTAGAATGGGATTCAGGCCTTGTACTGAGCCATATTGGGTGACATGTCATGTCGACCTGTGTTAGTTTGTTACATATACTCACTTGAATACTTCTGGGAATGAACATTTTCATCACCATCTAAATATCGTTCTCTTCTAAAACCAGAGGCTCAATCTTAATCTACTACATGGTGTGATACTCTTTATTATAGATTGTAATTGTTAACCTCAAAATTTCATATCTCAATTAGAAAAAAATGTGTTATGTAGAATATCTCATAATTATCCTTTTACTAGAACATGACAACGTGACTTTCTCCATCATAGTGTGTTCACATGGACTCCAATTATACTTAATCATTCATACTAAAATGTCTTATATGGCATGGAAATCACAAAGTAGGTAGAACCACCAAGGTCTTCCTAGGCCACTTCATGAAATGTATAAACTCCCCATGACATGAATAACTCTTACACATTCCCCTCATAGTGTGGCCATTATTACTATTACATGAACTAATCTTATATATAAATGGAATTATTTATATTCCCATTAAAAAGTTCACAAATATTGATATTCCATCTCCCATAGTGGATAGGCTCCCCCTTTTACAATACATTTCATGAATATTGTAACTTCAAGCTCATTCTCCACTTATTTAACAAAACTCTAATTTTGAGTTTCAAGCTTAATAAAAATTTTCAAATATTACTGAATCCTAAAATATTTTTATAGAGTCATCTTACCGCATAGAATTATACCATCAAAAAATATATTCAACTGTGTCATAATTTAATATAGGAAAGAAGATATTAGGCTAACAATACCGCTACAATACATTGCACCCGCTTAAATTTATAACTTTCAAGAAATAAAAATATTTATATTATACCATGATGAAAACCCACATTATATTAATGATTTTTAAATAAACCAATTCAAAATATTGTATAGGAAAATTGAATTTTACCAAATATAAATAGTGTGCAAACAAGGACCACCAATAGCCACAACTTTCAGCGGGGCATTAATCCCATACCATCCACAAATCACCATCAATTCAAACTATAATAAGTGAAACCAATGAGAAAGAGGAAAAAACTAACTTCAGAGATGTGGTTAAGCCCAGGGTAGAGGTGCGTTCGTGGTGTAGGAAAGACGTGACGGAGGAGAGGCACCGTAGAGGAGAGGCAATAGTGAAGGAGTGTTGCAGTGAAGGAGAGGCATGGAAAAGAAGAGATACTGGTGGAGGAGAGGTGTGGTGGAGGAGAACCTCACAACAGAGCTCTGTTCGCGAAGACAGATGAGTCGGTGGCCAGGGAGGAGGAGGAGGCAAGAGAGGAGGGAGGAGGGGAGGAGAAGAGGGACACTAATACAAAAAATGGGCTTTATCAGTGCTCAAAATGGGCTTTAACAGTGCTAAAAATTTGTTTTAAATCTCAGCGCTGATAAAGGGGGGGTCCCTTTATCAGCACTCAAAAAGCACTGATAAATTCCCTACCTACTGTAACATAAAATCCTGCTGAAACACACCCAAACAAGACCTGCAAAAAAATTAGCATATCAACAAGTATACCCATACAAAATTAACACATAATTCATAAGGTAATTACAGCAAGTATACACATACAACAAGTATAACCATACATCAAGTATACCCATACGCCATTAACACATAATTCATAAGTTAATTAAATACATAAATAATTCAATTCAGAATTCAGTGGGTTGGGGGATGTTCGGGGTTTGGGGTGGTTGTCTAAGGGGGGTAGGGGTGTCCAGGGGATGGGGGTGTTCGGGGGGGTGTCTAGGGGGTGGGGGGGGGTTGTCCAAGGGGGGTTTTCCATGGTGGTGTACAAAGGGGTGGGGTGGTATCCCAGGGGTTGGGGGGGTTCTCCAAGGGGTGGGTGTCCAGGGGGTGGGGTGGGGTGTCTAGGGGGTGGGGTGGTGTCCATGGGGTGGAGGTGGCTGTCCATGGGGGTGGGGTGTCCAGGGGGGTGGGGGTGTCCAGGTGATGGGGTGGTGTCTAGGAGGGGTTGGGGGCCGTCCAGGGGGTGGGGGACATCCAGGGGGTGGGGTGCCATTGAGGGTGGGTGGGGGCTGTCTGGGGGGGGTCCATGGGGGTGTCCAGGGGGTGAGGTGGTGTCCAGGGGGGTGGGGGTGTCCAGGGGGTGGGGTCTTTAATGGTTTTAATGGAATGAATTTCATGGATTTTAAGATCATTTGTATTTTTAAAATGGATTTGGAATAGTTTTTATTTCAATATTATGTGTTTATTTAAGAAAAAATGAATGTTTTTGGTGTGTATGGTAGGAAGGGGGTTTACTGTACGTCAATTGTTGTTTTCACTTAAAATTATGTCCATTTTAAACAAAAGAGAGATACTTTGAGTGATATCGGACACACCATGGCTTGGATTGAGGTGGGGTTGACTCATACATTTCAAAAATGACCCATGGACCGTTCTCCTAAAGTATCAACACAATCTGAATGTGTTTGGTTGGATTTTTGTATGTCAGCTATTGTTTTCTCTTAAAACTTTCTCCATTTTAAACAAAAGAGAGACACTTTGAGTGATACTGGCCACACCGTGACTCAGATTGAGGCAGGGTTGACT
Organism: Viscum album; assembly: GCA_963277665.1. Taxonomy (NCBI): domain Eukaryota; kingdom Viridiplantae; phylum Streptophyta; class Magnoliopsida; order Santalales; family Viscaceae; genus Viscum; species Viscum album. Next base: position 794,255,853 of record OY728166.1, read on the forward strand.
CGTACACATCAAAAATGACTCATGGATCGTTCTCTTAGATTATCAACATAATATGAATGAGTTTGGTCAGTTTTCCATACGTTAGTTGTTGTTTTCATTTAAAATTCTTTCCATTTTAAACATAAGTGAGAAACTTTTAGTGATACCGGCCATAATGTGCCTCATATTTAGGAGGTGTCAACTCATACACATCAAAAATGACCCATGTATCGTTCTCCTAAAGTATCAACACAATACGAATGTGTTTAGTCAGATTTATGTACGTAATTTGTTGTTTTCACTTAAAATTATGTCCATTTTAAACAAAATAGAGACACTTTGAGTCATATCGGCCACACTGTGACTCACATTGAGGAGGTGTTGACTCTTAAATGTCACACATGACCCATGGATCGTTATCCTAAAGTATCAACATAATATTAATGCATTTGGCTATATTTCCATACGTCAGTTGTTGTTTTCACTTAAAATTCTGTCCATTTTAAATAAAAGAGAGACACTTTGAGTGATACCGGCCACACCGTGCCTCAGATTGAGGTAGGGTTGACTCTTTGAAATCACACATGATCCATGGATAGTTCTCATAAAGTATAAACACTATTCTAATGTGTTTGGTCTGTTTTCTGTACATCGGTTGTTGTTTTCACTTAAAATTCTGTCCATTTTAAAAAAAAGACACTTTGAGTGATACCGGCTACACCATGCTTCGGATTGAGGTTGGATTGACTCTTACACATCAAATATGACCCATGTATATTTCTAATAAAGTATCAACACAATAGGAAAGTGTTTGGTCGGATTTCCGTATGTCAGCTATTGTTTTCACTTAAAATTATGTCCATTTTAATCAAAAGAGAGACATTTTGAGTGATACCGGCCACACCGTGCTTCATATTGTGGAAATTATGAAACATACACATCACACATTACCCATGTAAAGTTCTCCTAAATTATCAACACAATTAAAATGAATTTGGTCAGTTTTCTGTATGTTAGTTGTTGTTTTCACTTAAAATTCTGCCCATTTTAAACAAAAGAGAGATACTTTGAGTGATACCGACCACATCGTGCCTTGGATTGAGGAGGGGTTGAATCTTACACGTAAAAAATGACCCATGAATTTTCTTCTAAATTATCAACACACTCTGAATGTGTTTCGTCGAATTTTTTTACGTCAGTTGTTGTTTTCACTTAAAATTTTGTCCCTTTTAAACAAAAGAGAGATACTTTGAGTAATACCGAACACACCATGCCTCGGATTGAGTTGGAGTTGAATCTTACACATCACACATTACCCATGTATTGTTCTAATAATGTATAAACACAATTCTAATGTGTTTGGTTAGATTTATGTATGTCAGTTGTTGTTTTCACTTAAAATTTTGTCCATTTTAAACAAAAGAGAGACACTTTGAGTGATACCGGCCACACCATGCCTCATATAGAGGTGGGGTTGACTCTTTCACATCACACATGACCCACGGATAGTTCTCCGAAAGTATCAACACAATTTGAATGCTTTTGGTTGGTTCTTCGTAAATCAGTTGTTTTTTTCACTTAAAATTCTGTCCATTTTAAACAAAAGAGAGAAACTTTGAGTGATATCGGCCACACCAAACCTTGGATTGAGGAAGGGTTTACTTTTACATGTCACACATGACCCATGGATTTTTCTACTAAAGTATCAACACAATCTGTATATATTTGGTTTGATATGAAGGTATTTTTGAGATTTTACTAGTTTTTCTTATCCAAAGCCCAAAGAAAAGTGGTTCATCATTCTTGAATGTTACTGGTGCATCTCATCTGTTAAAATGGACAAATGAATCATTGGAGAAAGGATGTTTTATTTAATAACAATTATGATTTTCCTACGAACATTTACATACAACAATGTTTCATCTTTTGATCTCCTTAACCCCTATCAAAAATGGCCGCCAATTGTACACGTCCCCAAGTCATATCTTCATGTTATATGTGTACAATTTTCCATCAGGTATGTAACCCACTCATTTATGAAAAAAATCTATATCTTCTTGTGAATATGAGACATGTGTTAATGGTTGTTGGACCTCAACACTAGGAGCAGCAACAGGTTCAGAAACTTGTTGTTGCTCTGCACTGTGAGCAGCAGCAGCAGTAGCAGATTGAGAGACTTGATCAACCTCAAGGTTAGGAGAACCAGAACGTGCAGAAGTCATTATCTGGAAAAGTGGTTGAACAATTAATTTAGATTACATAAATTTAGTAATGATAAGATAAAAACTTGAGATAAAAAGATCTATATTACAAACAAAATATAACCTGTTTATTGAACTCTATTTCTTTTTTTCAAAGGCTGAAGGAATTTGACACCTCTATTGATTATACAAATCCATTCATTGTGGTCTCCTCTAACATAAAAAACATCATCTACATTGGGACCACTGTAAAATGATTGAAACATACCACTGAAAGGATCTTCCTCAACTAAATTTTCATCAGGCCCTTCAGTAGTTTTGGATGATAACAGAACAATCAACCACTTTTGGTTTGCAGGATCTAGAACATAAAATTCTTGTACTTATTGTGATTCCATTATAAACTATTCACCTTTGTGCCCTTATTTGCTAAAATCTACTTTTACAAATCCCAATTCATCTATTTTAACACCACTATTGTTATCAACTCATTTGCATTGAAAAATAGGCAATTGTAATGTCGTATAATCCAACTCCCATATTTGTTTGATAATTCCAAAGTATGACATATTCGCATAAATTTAATTTTTGTCCTTACTACCAGAAACATGCATCACTTCAACCACAAGTGTAACTCCGCTATTTTGCATGGTACTATCTTCATCATGTTCATCTGTATAGAATGTACAACCCTTAATTATATAACCATTGTAAGATAATACATACACACTTGGTCTGGAGGCTAGCCATCGAAGTTATTCTGAAATTGAATTTTGATTTTCAGCTAACTCCTTAAAAATATGGTCCTGAAACCATTCTATAAACTGGTGATTATGTGTATTTGATATCCATTTTTCATCCCTTGATGGATTCAACTACCTAATAATTTCTTTGTGGGTTTCAATATATGGAGCAACCTTCCAACTGTTATGCAAAACATAAAGGTGGGCTTGCTCTCAATCTATAATATTGATTGTCACAGAATCTCTTCCATAAATTCCCTCACCCTCAAGGCGTCCAGTGTGATGAGATTTCGAGAGACCAATTCTTTCCACATCATATAAATATTCGGTACAGAATTCAATGGCTACCTCAACAATATATCGTTCCACAATACAACCCTCTGACCGAATTCGATTTTTGAGATACCCTTTCAAAATCATCATATACCGTTCAATGGGGTACATCCATCTATAGTGCACAAGACCACAAAGTTGAATCTCTCTCACCAAGTGAACCATCAAATGAACCATCATATCAAAGAATGGTGGCGGGAAGAACATTTCTAATTCACATAATATGATGACAATTTCTCTTTCCATAGTTGGAAATTTCACTGAGTCTAAAACTTTTTTGCATATAGCTTTGAAAATGAAACAAAGTTTGGTTAACGTATGACAAACATTCTTTGAAAAAATGAAACATAAAGCTATAGGAATTAAATCCTGCATCAAAACACGGCAGTCATGTAATTTCATACCTTTTAACTTCAAATCATCCATTGAGTCAATGTTCTTGATATTTGATGAATATCCCCTTAGAACATTTACATCATTTATGAAGTTGAAAAACTGATATCTCTCCTCCCTGGAAAGATTGTAAGCAGATGGAGGAAGAAACATTCAATTTTCACCCTTCACGGGAGCCAACTCTTCTCGTATTCCCATGTCAACCATATCCAACCTTGCCTTAATTCCATCATTTTTTTTACAGGGGCATTTAGAAACATTCCGATAACACGGTCACATACATCTTTTTTCACATGCATCACATCAAGAAAATTCCTGACCTACAGACAATTCCAGTATGGTAATTCAAAAAAAACTGATCACTTTTTCCAACTGATTTTTGAAAGGTTTTTTGAAAATGGTTTACCAAAAACAGTGTTCACATCTTTTACTTTCTCAAACAGCTAATCACCTATTAGTGGATACAGTGTTGTGCGTTGTTCTAAAATTCCATTGAATGATGTCGTCCAAGATTGGTACTTATGGCGACGAGGTAGAAATCTACGATGTCCAATAAACACAGATTTCGATGAATGTTTCTTCCTAATTGATTTTTTATCTTCTTCGCACACGGGACACCCTTGAGTTTCATTAATGATATAGCCTGACAATTTTCCATAAGCAGGGAAATCATTTATCATCCAATACAACATCACTCTCAATGTGAAGTATTCACTTTTATAAGCATCATACAACATAACACCTGAATCCCACAATAACTTCAAATCCTCGATCAAAGGATCCAAATAAACATCAATATCGTTACCTGGTTGTTTTGGTCCTGATAGAAGCATTGATAACATGATGAATTCCGATTTCATCCATAAACAGGGTGGAAAGTTATAATTTACCAATGTAACAGGCCATGTACTATGAGCGCTGGTTTGAAAACCAAAAGGATTCACTTCATCTGTATATAACGCAAGAATATGGTCTCTCGAATCATTTCGAAATTCAGGATACTCATGATCAATTATCTTCCATTGAGGAGAGTCATCCGGGTGACGTAATTTACCATCTTTATTTCTTTTCTCTACATTCCATGAAAATTGTCTTACAGTTTCTTCACTTCCATATAGATGTCTAAACCATGGAATGATTGGAAAGTACCATACAACTTTCATAGGACTGGAATCATCTTTCTTTTATCGAGAAGCACCACACTTTGGGCATTCTATAAGTGATTTTTTCTCCTGGAGAAACAATATACAGTCTTTCAGGCAGGCATGTATTCTTTTAGAAATCATAACCATCGAGTGTAGTATTCGTTTAGCTTCATGTGTCCGGCTTGGGAGCTCATTATCTTTCGGGAGCATGTCATTCAATAGAGCAAGTAGTTCCGTAAAGCTGATATCACTCCATCTGTTGCCTGCTTTCAATTTATACAACTTCAGTATAGCTGACAATGCTATATATTTAGTGCAACCAGCATACAATGGCGTCTTTGCACAACTCTTTAACTTCTCAAACAATTTTTTGCAATCATAGAGTTCATCTCCAACTGTCCTTCTCATTTCCTCAATACGATCTTCATCATCATTGACATCTGTAATCACATCCTCCATACAGTCTTCCTCATTATCCATATTTGTAATCATTGATGATCCATAAAACGTAGTTTTATCCGTGCCTGTAGCTACATTTACTTTTTCTCCGTGTTTATTCCAATATTTATAACTCCAATATATTTAGTGACATATCAAATGTTCTTCCAACTACTCTGGAGTAATTAGTCTAGAATAACAATAACGTAAACAGGAACAAAGGATTTGAGAAGAATCTTTTGTGTGATCCTTTGAAAACTTGATGAACTCTTTCACTCCATTCTCATACTCTATTGTCAAACAATTAGCATCCATCCAATCTTTATTCATATCCATCCTATTTGAATCTGAAATATTATTATTTATGATTCAAATACACAAAACAGGACTTCCAAATACAGTAGAAGAGAACCACTTATAAAAATAGAGATTAATAGAGCCTAACCATTTCCAATAAAGATTTGGAAATCAATAGAACCAGGATAGACCCCCCATTAAAATCAACACACTTTCCAGCCCCCTTACCAATAGTTCTAGCACCCACCACCCTTGCAGCAAAACATTAAACATTCTTTTAACCACCCCTACCATCCACCTCATTCATAATAAAATGATCACATTAAACAACCCAAAACTAGAGACCAAACTCAAATAAAATGAAAACAACGATATAATCTTGATGAGAAAACTAATATATTAGAAACATTTCCAAACACAAAGGGGTTCATAGGGGAGACAAATAACCTTGGTTTATCCAAAATTACTTTGGAATATCATAGGTTTTGTTACCCAAATTAACATAAGAAATAGAAATTTGAGGTTAGTGAACATAAATTCTATCGTGAACATCTAAAGGATATGCAATAACTCTCCCTCACCTTCCCCAAACTTGTAACTAATATCCACAGACACGTCTTACATCCATTCTATAAAAAAAAAGAACATTCTCATACAAAGGGATAAACAACAATCCCTTAGTGTTAAAAAACTCACACATGAGGGAGAATGACCACATCGACCATCCCTATCCAAAACTCAAACCTCCTCTCACTAACTGTTAATACCTTCCATAATATTAATACCTACCATAAATAAATTATTTCCCAAAAGCATGACCTTTAGATTAGAAAAATTCCCATCCATTTAGGTACAATAGAAATATGCTTCCTTTTTTTCTTAAGAATCATTAAATTTGGACAAACACACTAACCAACTCAATAAAATTCATATTTTCACAAGAATTTGAAGGTAAAGAGAGATAAATAATTCCATTGAAAATAATTCAACTGAAACATTTAGTATCAATTGAAAGAGGGTATTAGTTAATAAAGGGATGAGGTCAATAACTCATGACATAATCATGCCTAGACTCTCAAACCAAACTCACCACATCCCAAAATTTTATCAACTAAAACATGACCATTCGACTAAATAAAACTACACCATAATGAATATTAGCATAAGAACAAAAGGAAATGGATGAGGATGAGCGGAGAAATCACCAAAGATCAAAGATGGGAAGCCGAGAATCTAACCTCGTTGAAAGAAATCTCAAACACTTGAAGTAGGGTTCGTGGGGAGTAGGGTTCAGCGGGGAGGAGGAGAAGTAGGGTTCGCGGAGAGGAGGATTCGCGAAAGGGAAGGATAATGAGTAGGGCTAGCGGCAGCGGAGTAGGGCAGCAGCGGCAGAGTAGAGCAGCGTCAGAGTAGGGTAGCGGCGGTGGAGTAGGGAAACGACAGCGAAGAAGGGCTAGCGGCGGCGGATGAAGTAGGGCAGTGGCAGCAAAGTAGCGGCCGGCAAAGAGAAGATCGGGGGGGAGAGTTGTCGCAGGGGTACAGTCACGCGAGAGCTTGAGGGAGCGATAAACAGAGGGCACTGTGCACCCTATTTTATAAAATGGGACTAAGGTTTTATCAGTGCTAGAAAAGCGATGATAAAGGATCCCTTTATTAGCGCTAAAATTTTATTGCTGATAAAGGGTGCCTATATCAGCGCTAAATTTTTAGCGCTGATAAAGTGACCCGTTATCAACGTTTTTAATTAGCGCTGATAAAGAGTTACCTTTATCAGCGCTTTTTGCTTAGTGCTGATAAAAGGTGGCGCTTCCATTGCCCGTTTTTGTAGTAGTGGGAGGAAAGGAGGCGGTGGAAGCGGCAGAGATCCTCTTCCGCAAGAGCTTGAGCGGTGCGAGAAATGAGGAGAAAGTTAGGGTTTATTTATAAAACTCGGTGACACTTTTATCAGTGTCGATAAAAGTATGTTTTATCTACACTAAAATTGAAAGCGCTGATAAAACATGTTTTTATCAGCGTTTTTTTAGTGCTGATAATGGAAAATCTTTATCAGCACTAAAAAAGCGTTGATAAACGTATATTTTATCAGCGCTACAATTCAAAGCGGTGATAAAACATGTCTTTATTAGCGCTAAAAAGGCGTTGATAAATAGATGTTTTATGAGTTCTTTTTAATTAGCGCTGATAAAACATACCATTTATTCATAATTATAAAATTATAACCAATATATTTATTACATTTATAATTTTATAAAAATATATAACAATATATTCATTATAAGTTAATAATTTAAATTATAATTATATATATTTATTTATTTGTGTTTCATGGAGAAGATCTCGGGTGGGCGGTGGCCAGCGCACTCTGTTCGTCCTTCCTTCTTTCTCGGAGTTTTCCCCTTCCTTTTTTACCTGTCGTCTTTCTCGACGGTATATCAGTATATATAGGCAGCGGGAGGTGGTGCAGGTCCGCGCTGCACGGGATTGGAAGAGGTTGAATTTGTGAGGCATAAGGAGATCTGTTTTGATCATGCGATGCGCGAAATTAGAGTGGACGATCGAGATCGGCGGGAGGAGTGATCAGACGGTCAAGATCTGATTCGCTCTGTCCCACATCGAAACCTCAAACCGTTTTCCTTCCCGTATATAATCCATGTCACGGCTATTATTAAAATTGTTGGAAAGGGATCGATAACCATAGCATACGTATTTCGTCCAACATGCAACTATTTTTCTGTCTTTTCTTTAATGCCCTTCTGCCCAGACCCGTCTACCTCTTGCGGCTTGGATATGTGTGGAAATCAAAAACCCAAACCAGACATATTTTGAAAGGATTCCATGAAATCGAGCTATATTTTTATTTTCACATAATCTCATTGGCCCGTCTACCTCTTGCGGGAGATATTATCTTGCTGGTCTACTATGTGTGGAAATAAAAAACCCATAATTACTAAGAATAAGAATACAATTCGTAGTAGAATATATAAGAATCCCAAAGTGATATCCCTCTATATCCAAGCCTATTCTATAAGGATTCCACGTGAAAGCTGTATTTTTAAAAACAACAATGTGTAAAGAAAAAACAACCAAATATAATCACTTTCAAACTTTGGAAATCTTCCACAACAATGTGTAAAGAAAAAATAGGAATTCTAATATAATGATTTAAAAACAACCAAATATGTCATATAGCCTTATAAAATTCATTGGACACATTAATTCATTCAAATTATATCACTTTTAATTTTATTAAAATTAGTTATTTTATTTTTCTATTAATTAAATAATTACTGCATCAGTGTTGCATAAACACTAATGGTAATTGTTTCTTCACCAAAAATTGAAAATAAATTAAAATTATAGAAAAATTAATTCATATTTCAAATTATTATTTATAACCTAATATATCCTTTGTTTATCCCTATATTAATAATATACTAGTTATTAAAAGCAAGAGTGAAATTTTTGGCTTTATATTTATTATAAAGATAAAAATCATGTCCAAATGGAAAAAAGACAATATATTCCACTTTTAAAAGATTATGTATGATATATACCCATCAAAAAAATTAAGGAAAGTGTTAGAGTCATTATCTAGTCCTTATCATTTTATTTTTATCCTTAATTACATGATTTACCCCTTACCGTGATATCCAAATTACTAATGCCGCTATTCATAATGTCCAAAAAATAAAATGGAAATATTTACAAAATTTGGATGCCTAATTCCAAAAATGGAATCCATTTTTAGATATTAAATTTCTATGTGTTTAAAACCACTTTTGAAATAAGTGTGCAACATACGACAAAAACAATTCTTTAGAAAAATACATTTTTAAGCATTAAACTTGGTTTATTCATACCCCATGCCTAGAAAAATAACAAAAGAATGTTGAAAATTTTGATTTAAAATAAATAAATAAATATATATATATATATATATTATTAAAATCATTTTCCAATCATGATCAATTTAATTTACTATGATAAAAACATATTGTGTGCATTAGAATAATTTTTTAGAAAAATTCTTTTTTATGTATAAAAAATGTTTTTATATCCCATTCAAACAAAAAATTGAATCAAACGAACATAATTGGATTATTTAAAATACTAGAGAACTAATTTTACATTGAAACCATTCTAAAATAAAATCTAACTTTTTTCATGCTTCAAACAAAATATATTTTTCAATAAAAATCAATATTTTCCCTATTTACTATAAAATCAATAATTTTTCAAAAATCACATAAATTCACCATAAGTGAATTTTGATATGATGGTTTAAAAAATGTAGTTAATTTTATGAAATAAAATATTCAAAAGTGTCAACAATTAAATATAATATTTGGTCAAAAAAAGAAATAAAAACCATTTTTGATGGAAAACATGTTTTTTGAAGAATAAAAGGTATTTAATAAAAATTGAGTACTTATTTTATGAGAATTAATCAAGACATTTATATTGAGTAGGAACTCTATATATATTTAATAAATAATATAATCAAATTCATACCCACTGTAGGGTCTTTAAAACTCTGTAAAGGGAGAGAAAATACTCGTACATATTTGATAAAGGAATAAGACGCAGGTTTGATTGAAAATTGGAGAAGAAGATTGAAGAAATCAAATTTGGAAAAGGACTAAAGTGGTCCGCGTATTGATTTTCAGGAATGGTACATGGATGGTATTACCCAAGAACTGAATGGTATGTAGATAGCCCGCGAAACGCTGGCCCATGCGGCATTGTCCAGTGAACTGGGTCATTCATGGAATAAATGAAGAATGACGCTGACCCCCATGAACCACGTCGTTGGCAGAATGGAGGCGGAGAAATTCCACCCATGAACTGTGACCCCGTGGACCGTATAGTTGGTGAAAACACAACGGAGAGGTATGCCCCCACACACCATCCCAGCAAACTCAATTCACGGATGACGTGAGGGCGGTGGTGTCCCACGAACCGCGTCATTCACGGGATCGAGGCGGTGATTTCCGCCACCGTGAACCGTAGCCCCACAAATCTCTGTTGACCAAGTCATCCACAGGCCATGAGATTTCTTCATGCGCTTCTGCAAATGGTGTTGTGTGACCCCAAGATATAGCTTCCTTGGCACTCTATAAAAGGGACCACAAGGGGAACTGAGAAGGAGGATTCCGTTGGGAGAGCTTCGAGTTTATGAACGGAAGTCTTCGAAGGCAAACGATCAACAAAGTATGGAACCGTGAACGATTTCCAGCAAGTATAAACCCATTGTGAACCATAAAAAGAAGGAAGAATAATAATATGGGATAACTGTGAACCCAATTGGTGAACTACAAACCATACTCCTTTCACAGATGAACTTCTTGCGAACTGCAGGACCAATGCCCCTTCTCAAATCTGGCATACTGCATAGCACATCGCTATGCAGACGAAACCATGCCCCACGTAGCATTCTGCAACACGGATGGACTACATCACCACCTACCACTGAGATAGGTGGAAGGAACAGAAGGCCACGTACCACCGTAGTATGCGGAACACATCCAGGTTCGCATACCACCTCGGTACGCGAAAGACATCCAAGTTCTTGTACCACCTCGGTATCCAGATAACCCCTTTACCCGTATAGCGATGTGCTAGGATGAGGGTACCCCACCCGCATGAGCAAACGGTACATAGAGCGGGGTACCTTCAGGTGTTCTACAATCTAGTCCCAATCATGCCATTCTATTCCCATCACATCCCCTGAATCCCCTCAGCTAACATGTCCATCAGCATCTAGCCAAAGCCTCTTCCAAAGCCACCAAACCCGTATGATAAAACCGTTGGGTGAATCATCATGTCCTTTTGAGTTTACATACCCATGGTAAGTGGAGTCATGTGGGTAATACCTGAAAGGGTTTGGACCCCCTAAATGTCGTTAATTTGACATTCCCATGGTAACCTGGGGCCCAACCTCATTTTAACCTCCCAGTTCTAGGGATCAAGGGTAATCACTAGATTTTTCATTCAATGAGGGATAATGAAAAGTCAAAGGGATCATTATTTCTTTCCCTTTGACGTGGAGAAATGCTTCTCCCCTTTCCCAAAACTCATTTCAAGGCACTCTCCCTGAGGTAAGCCCCTAACCTTTCCATGGGAGGTGGCACTCTGGCTCTTCTTAGGCCCATCCTAGGATATGTCTAGATAGATTTCTAAACATGACTATCCTGGATGTCATTATAGGTGATGAGATTGGCATATTCAAATCCCCTCCCTCCCTCTCCCTTTGGGCTTCAGTGCCATCTATCAATAAATGATGTGGGATGTGCGACCTCCAGATCCACTGCCTCCTCTTGTTTCTCACACTGAGCATGACTCACATGGGCTAAAAGGTTGGTAGTGATCATGAAATCCGCATAATCCCAAAGCATGGGAGTCCTCCTAGGTGTAATCCCCAACCTAAATTTTAGATCATTATGAGTCGAGATCCTCCTCATGGTTCCAAAAACATGGGCCTCCTCCCAAGTGTAAGCCCCAAACCCAAATGAACTATGAGAAATCTAATTTATACTCTAACCAGGATACGTAGGATACATATCTAAAGGCCCGAGATCAAATAGGCCACCTCTATGGTGTAAGTCCCAACCATATCCCCTCATGTGGGTAGCTTCCACACTTAAGCCCCACCCAAATGAACTACAAGAACTCTGATTCATTCTCTAACAAGGATACGTAGGAAGCCTGTCTGAAGGCCCAATATCTAATAGGCCTCCTCTATAGTGTATGTCCCAACCATATCCCCTCAAGTGGGAAGCTTCCACACATAAGTCCCACCCAACCAAACTACAAGTACTTTGATTCCCAACCAATTGGGATATGTAGGAAGCCTTTCTAAGGTCTAAACCAAACACCCAAAAAACCATAATATTCTCAGGGACATATCCCTAGTAAGGTCATATCTACCCAAAATATCATATACCTTTTATCCATCTTGGCCTGCTTCGTCATAAGTCCCACACAGAATCTAGACTAGGAATCTTCCGCTTCGCTGTCCTCACCGCATGACGTGAAACTCCATGGGTGGGTCCTCATCACATGACCTTAAAAGGTGAAGTGTCCTGTAAAGTGATACCAAACTATGTGGAATCTTATTCCTCTTGTGATGATATGTAGGAAGCCCATTTTATAGGTTTGATCCAGACGTCAGAACAATCTATGTTCCCCCTGGTTAATGATAAACTCCAGAGCGTCTCGTCTTACAGCTTAAATCATCATCATCTCGACAAAAGACTAAGGAATTACTAATGTGTCCATGAAATGGTAACATCGATGAAGAACCATGAATACATACAGATGACTTCATCAGTGGAAAACCTAGGATACATACAGTTGAATCTAATTCCATGCATGTCTTTTTATGAACATGAAACCTAGGGGTAATTCGCAGAAACATGCTTAGGAAAGAACCAAGGATTCAATAACTCATGAAGAATTCTTAAATCTATACCAAAAGGGTTGGGGTCAATCCCCTTTATTAAGAAAAGAAAAATACAATAGAAAACCCCTTTTAAACTGGGTAGGAGAAAACCATTACATGCAGTAGTGCCAGAGGGATCTACGCACTACAAAGCCCAATACAACAACTCGAAAGATTAAAAGGATAACCCATTACATGATTGACGACCAGAAAAACAAATTCTTAAACACAAGTGTCACAAACAGGACCATTCCACACTGCCGTCCATCACACCAGGACCAATTCTGACCAGATTTGGTATTCTGAACCAGATTTGTCTTTGTGGAGGTAGACCGCCACACCACCAACGTGCGTCCACCGAGAACCATCACAACAATGACCACACCTTCATCGGCGAACCCTCCACCTTGCTCCGCTGAAAACTGAAAGACAATCCAAATCGCACTATACAGGAGATTTGCCGCTAAGATTGAGATGCCTTCCCAACGATCCCAGTTGCCTTTCTCCACTGAAAACTGAAAGTAAGCCGAGACATGACGTCGTCGCACAGGAAAGGAGATCTACCTCCAAGATTGAGTCGGATTCACGAAGACCCAAGCTGAGCCGAGGCCAGGACCACTGAGCATGGAAGGCCAAGAAGCAAGAGTCAGCTTCCAGAACCGTCGATGCTGTTACCGCCTTCACCACCACTGAAAACCACAAGCCGAGCTGAGATCCATCACCTGAAGACCCGAGCCAAGCCAAGGAACAAACCGCCACTTGGAAAAGAGATCCACAGTAGAAGATGAATCCATAGTCGCCTTCTACTTTGGATCCATACAGCCAAATCCCTCCGCACTTCGATGACTTGTGCCGCCAGGAAGGCATCTGAAACCCTAGTACACTCCTGAGCGCGGATCTCCCGAGAGTGCCTTAAATCTATAAGAGAGTCCCGGAATAGGAAATAATTTTCCCCCAAAAGGGTGTGATGAGCTCGACCACCCATCCTCTCAACCAATGAAGTCCTTAATTTTTATTGGCCAAATCATCATCCAATGAGTGACTGTCTTTGGAATAAAGGTGCATGAATCTTGGATACATGGGTTTATGAGTGTTTCTGGCTCCACAAATAAACTCGTTGGAGATTATATGAGGAAATCATACCTGAAATGAAGCCCTTCTTAATAAACAGACAGTGAGTCACTATCTGTTGGTCCATTTTTTCTGCCTCGGGTGCTATACAAATCGGGCAGAAACCAAAATGGTGAACCCAACGTGAATCCTTAACCAAGGTGGTGGGTCACCCCACCTAGATCCACTTCCACATTCAAAAAGAAGAGGGTTGATCAATATTACCAATCATTCATGTGATCATGAGATGCTACCTTGAAGGGGTTTCTTTGTCTATTCTTGTTACATGTATTGCAGGTTTCACAGAGCTCTCTTCGATCCAAATGGAATCTCAAAAAATTTATCAGACACGCGCTTCAGCATTCGCACAGGTGACCGAATCCCTAATGAACATGAATCTATCGCCTACCCAGTGTCTTCAATGCAGGGTTTCAAACATGATAATCAAATAGAACCATCCTAATGGTTCTCTCCCCATGGAGGAGGCTGCAAAGTAGGCCCTCTAATCGGTGAAATATCATCAGCCACCTCTTCAGCCGTGGTCGACATCCTAGCACAGGAAGGCCCCATTGGAAATCTCCAACCGCTTCATGATCCTATCCCCGAAGCACTAAAACAAGTCCCTCTCTTTTCTCAGGGAGGCAGATGAAGTCGATATTGATGACTTCATCCCTATTGCACAAGAACCCCATTCGAGGCCTCTCGCGGGATGATGCCGCCACCAGTGACATACAACCCAATATACTTTCTATGAAGAGGATCACATTTTGAGGGAAATTGATGAATTCCAATGGACATGGTCACCTTGGGCTGCCCACTGATGGTGGAAAAGGCACAATCGAGAGCTGGTTATCACCCTGGTTGCCACAGAGGAGGTCCGATACACAAACACAGAGGCATATAATGGGCAGACATACAATTCTTCCCCTCCTGCTGAAGCCCGCCATGGAAGTATGGTCGAAATATACGAATGAATGCATATTACCACTCATACCTATGAATCCCACCATGAAAATAGGGTGGAACAACCTGAGAAAATGCACATACCTGTTAGTGCTCTTCTGTCCCACCGCACAGACAGAGCGGGAAATTATAGGAAGATGCAAATCCCAGCTAATGTGCAAGAATCCCATCATCCAAATAAGGTGACAACTAGCTATAAGAAGGAAAAAAATACCTACTAATACGCACCAAGCCTAACATCCAAATAGGGTGGAAAACCATGGGCAGTCATATAACGCCACCGATGCATATGAAGACCACTAGCCAAATATGGTGGCCATCAAATATGAGCAAAATCAAATTCGTGCAGATGAATACAAATCCAACCATCCAAATATGGTGTCAAATAGATAAGAAAACCAAATATAGACTCGTTCTTCTATCCCAGCATTGGAGAACCACCAGTAATCACTAGAAACACATGGTGGACCGAAGTAGGAACAAACTCATGCTCCAACACCAGAATGGGAATTCATAACCATTCTAGCCAAATGCATATGTCAACACATCTTGTCCATGATGGAGGATCATAAATAAATCCAAGAATATATCCTTTAGACATTTTAATAAGTCATTGCGTCGGTGGAAAAAGAAAGGAGTCGGGCCCACAACCTGATCTACTTAGTTGGGGTGATTCATCCACAAAATTAGATAGTCACCCCGGAGTAGTCCCGCATCCCTAATCAGGTCAAAGAGGGTTGATGGACATATTCCATGATATAAGGACTACCAGATCAGAAATAAATACTTGTTTCAACTGGAGGACACCGGTCCAACGTGGTGGCCGTTCTAGGGCAGGCAAATATCCCTACCAGAATTCCAGATGTTCTTCAGCATATCCCAAAGACATCACAAGAACCAACCAAACAGGGAACCATATATGTATGTCATTACCAACAACAGGCATCCCCAGTTTCTCGCAAGATAGTGCACAAAAATAAAACGCGCCAAAGACAACTAGAAAATGAAGAGCATACTCATGATCATGCTATACTAGAAGTTGGCCTTATTGATTCCATCAAACATATATCAATAGATGCTCAAGATACTATCAGTACATTACCAAATTATGGAAGTGACATTAGAATTTGTGAAGGTCCTCCCTGCAATGTCACTACCAGCAGCTCTGAAGGTCCTCCACAGAGCACCCAAGGGGGCTTACTCCGTGGTCCAGAAACGATCGATCATGAGATAATATATCCTGATGTGTGTTAGGGTAGCACTACCCTTGAATATAAGATCAAACAACAAGAAGGTTATCCCATCTCTATCGTCCTCCCTGATGGTCCTACCTAGGGTATACGTTGTAGATATGTTTCTTCCTATAGTCAGACATCAATATGTGATGATAGTCCTCTCCATGACGTTAGTCGCTGTGAAATCCCTCCCCGCAGTGATATAAAGCAATGAGAAGGTACTCCCCTCATTTTAATAAATCCTGAAGGCCCTCCCCTGAATTTAAACTGCAGATACTCTCCCAACAGCTAGAGCTATGATGGTAGTCCTCACCGTGATAGCATTCATTTTGGAGGTCCTCCTCTCAATGACGCCAGGCAGCAAGAAGGTCCTCCCTTTACTGCGGTCCATCCTGAAGGTCCTCCCTAGGGTATAAACCATATAATTACTCTCTACGGCCGGACACTGAGCTATTATGGTAGTCCTCACCATCACAACACCGATTATGAAAGCCCTCCCCGTAGCCAAAATTCACACTAGTAGTAAGGTCCTCCCCCCGTTGGTCCAAATATGAGAAAGCCCTCATATTCCAAGGAACTTGGAAATATAGGGTCAAATATACTAGAAACTCTTTAAATGATAGGTGATTACCTTTCTCATCCAGGAGATGGAATGTGTCCATGATCATCCTTTGAGCCACCCTCGCACCGTTCATACATCAATGAAATCTCTACTAGCCTCACTACTCAAGATGAAATCATCACAGAGAATCCAAGTTGGGAACAACAAGTAGAGGAATCCATTGTAGAAGAACACAATAATATGTTTCTCGTGAGAAGACAAATAGCTAGGGATGACATACCAGTGATGTATTGGTCCACAACTACTTCTCAGTTCAACATACCAAGGAATTTTTTAGAAGAATTTATGCATAACATTCACCTCAATATCTTGACAACTCTCTACCAGATAAAAGAAAAGTATTTACCTATGATGGGTATGTAGACCATGTTAATGTACTAGGAGAGCTTCACCATAAAATTGACCTAGAATCCCTTTTGTCTGCATGGAGGACATAATCAGAAAGGAAAAGGAAAGACCTTGAGCCGACCTACCTCCATGCGCTGCACTAGTTGTGTTGCCTTATCAGCAGCGCCCTTTCTGGTGTTTATATTTGTGGATGGGGAGAACATGGATCTCTACACTTCACCCCACTTCCCATTCAGAAGATCCCACTAGAAGTGAAATCCTGCAATGTCATCATCCCCATATGGTAGTCAAATGATGTCCCTGCCCAAGAAATGTGGAATGTTCGACAATAACTGGCCTTGAGTAAGTCTGAAAAGCATTAGGACCAATGAGAGAAAGCCATTGAGAATATTCTGAACCAGGCCGTCAGGAATATCCAGCAGGTCTCCTATCTAAGGTAATCCAATCAACAAGCATTGATTATGTCCTTAGAAGCAAGTAATTCACATACAATCTCAGCACCATATCTAACTTACACCTGTATGAGAATTCATGGGATCAAGAAGGCTACAATAGCAGCAGCAGCAACCATAATACGGGACCAGCCCTAGCCTGTAGGGCTGGGGTCATTTTTTACACAAAATCCCCCCCTAAGACTAGTAAATCCGGGACAAGGCACATCAATAGAAGAACATGTTCATCCCCATCCTATAGGGATGGGGGCATTTTTACCTCAAATTCCCACCCAACAGATGGTTACATTCTCCTTTATGTGGAGAAAAATGGATAGAGGGGTCACTCGTTACATCTAATCTCGTGACTCACATCCCCTGGAATGGAGGCATACTTCAAGGTCATATTAGGACTCCCTTTGAGTTAGTATTCACTAAGAAACCCGATGAGTATCAAAGAATGGACGAAGAATATCCAAAAAAAGACATAAGAAGCTCTCCTACCATTCGACACTCAGTATACCACCCCCAATACGGTGTGCATCAATGAAAATTGTGGAAATCATCCTGACAGACCTCACTAAAAATAAAACAAATAATGAGGAAACATGAGAAGAGGGTTCCCTCCTAGAGGCGGTCCACACCAAGCCTGGAGGTGTGCACACCCGAAAACAAAGAGTTATCCTAAATTTGGGAACCCCATCAGTCAATCTTCCATTACCCCCCACACGAATACCCAACAAGGAAAAGAATAAGATAATGGTCTACAACCCACATCCTCCTCCCTATGAAGGTGATTCCACCACACATGAGTAGATATTTACTCGACAGGAGGAAGAAATGAAATAGTTAAGGAAAATCAATGTTGATCTTCTATGAGAAAGCTATCATAATGGGTATGTTCCTCAGGTGGAGTGTCAACACACACTTCCATTAGATGTACCGCTAGCTCATGGGGTCATCCCAACGGATGGGGCAAAACTGGAAAGCTCATTCATGGAAGCATTGGGACCATCAGTCTACCTGAATCCAATCCCAGTAAGATATCAATATTTCCCTTCATTAGGTAAGAAACCAGAATAGATTTATGAAAATTCACAATGGATTCCCTCAATCAGGTATCCACCTCAAGTTCCAGTAGCACCAACACATCCAATCATGCCCCTATTACACCCGCTCATGATCAGGTCCAACAGTACATGCATCAAGGTCACCTGAATACCATCAAGTTGTTGACAACTCGAATGAAGTAAATGGAAGAGTGACATGCTCTAATACAACCACAATGGAAACCATACCCCGAATGGGTGAGCAATGTCCCGCCTCCACCAAATTTCAGGTATCCTTTATTCCCAGTGTTCAATTGATCAAGGGACCCAGAGAAATATCTAATGCACTAATATTCTTATTGTGATCCCATGATGGGAACCATGGATAAACCAGAAGAAGTGAAACTTAGATTCTTCATGTGGAATCTACAAGGCTCAACCTTTGTGTGATATACCAGTCTACCAACTAATTAATCAGAGGCTGGGAAAACCTCCAGCGGCAGTTTATCTTCTAGTTCAGTTCAACATTTCCAAAAACAACAGTTAGTGACCTCATGAACTGAAAACAGTGAGAGAATGAAAGAGTCTCAGACTTCATCTCTATATGGAAAGGTGTGACTTACACCGTGAACCTGCCACTCCCCCTAGATGAGATTCTTACCATGTGCATCGATAATCTTGGAGATAAGCTTCAAATGACATTAATTCCTATAAAATATACAAGTGGGTTCTGGTATTTCTCCACCATTTCCCAAAGAATAGAATATTCCTTAAAAAGACTAATCTCAAGTCCCAGATAGCCCCATCAGCCCTAGGGAAATGAAAAGGAGGAGCTGAAGAGGCCTCTGTTTCACTTATGCCACCCCTGGCACCAGATCTAATTGTAAGGCCTAAACCGAAATGTGTAGGAACCCTTGGATGCCAAAAAACACCCCCGCATCAACAATATGAGCATCAGGGATACAAAAGGAATCAATTTTGGGAATGAAAAAAATAATGTTTACACATTCTGAGATGATCAAGTCTGTGGCTAATTTGTAGCCACCATGAATTGAAACTTTCTTCAGCTACCAGATCCAAAGAGAGTAGATGAAGTAGGTCTTGATGACTGGACAAACTACTTTCCCTTCCACTGAATATTGGGGAACAACATATAGGAGTGAAATTTCTTCAAGGACCTCCTACAAAAGATGATAGATTCTAGAAAAGTCAAGTTGGGACCACCGCCATTACAAGTGGCATATGTTTCCACTACTGATCCAGATGAAAAAAGGGAGTGGAAAAATGTTGTTAACAAAAAGGAGAATTTTTTTGATAGTTGGATTTCTAAAAAAAAAAATCGTTCCCACAACATCCACCAGGAATAGTTGAAGCAACCAGATGTGACTCCAACAGATCCGGATAAAACACAATTGACATTCTCAGTACGAAAATCCTCTAATGGTAATCCACCCAAAAAGAAGTCTGATTAGAAAGGAAAAAAGTAGGTGCAAGAGGATGATCTTGCACCAAGGATGAAGCCAACTTTGAAACTCTTAGATTTCATACCAATAGATATACAGTAATGGGAACCACCCCATGAGACGGTGCCATTGGCAGAAGCCAGTCAAGAAGAGTCGTTATTAGACGAGGAACTAATTTTTGGTTCTATCAATGTCATACACTTAGTAGATACCTTCTCAGATGATGAATATGGTTATGAACCTGAGTTCCCCCACCCAATTGGGGATCCATAAAAATAGGTGTCAGAGGCTGAGGTTACCCAAGAAGATTTAGACACAATAGAAACTAAATCCCTATTTTAGGGCCCAGACCACATACATCTAAGGCTCAAGTCCCTAAGCACCTTTGAAGGATCACTCCCAAGCTAGGAAGAACCAAACTTTAGAAAAAAAATGATATTCTTAAGCGATTAGCCTCAGTTCTAGCCTAGCCGTCAATCCTGGATGCATTGAATCTATTGGCAGATCTTAGGGAAGCTCTCCTAGAAGATTTGCTGAGTCCCCATGAATTTGAAGCTGATGTGGCACTACTGAAGTCTATCGGGTAGAGAATGGTCCCACAGAATTCCATGCAGTCATTTACTTCACATATCACGATGAAGAAACCATTATACAGGGGAAAATCAATCCCCTCTATGTGTCCAAAAAGATAAATGGAATTGATATTCGAAAAATCTTCATCAATAATGGCTATAGAGTTAATCTCATCCTTCTGCAGACACTTCGCTAACTGGGCTGCGAGGAAGACAATCTAACACCCTGGACCACAAGATTTTTGGGGGTATGATAAAAGAGAGTAGAATTCATTGGGATAAATCAAGATCAAAACCCGATTGGGAAACCTAGTGGCCGACACAGAATTTATGGTGGTCTGAAAAAATACTACCTTTAATGTCCTTTTAGGAAGTCCCTGACTGCATCAACATATGAAAATTCCCTCACCATACCATAAATGTTTCAAATATAGAATCAATTGAAAAAATGTGACATTTTACGCTAATAAATCCCTATTTTAATCTTGAAAATTGCACTACATTGATTTAGGATTCTATGAGCAGGAAGGGAAGCAGTCTTCAACGGATAGAATTTATTGGGCCGCTGCCCCAAAAAGACCGGAAATAGATCCTAATGACCTTATTGGGAATCTTATAGAAGAATACATACTCCTCATACATTAGGTAGAGTGAATGGGTCCAAAATTGGACACATATTCAGCCATCTTCATGATCTCAGTCATGGGTACTGATCCTGATAGTGTTGAAAATTCACTGGCCCTCGAGACAATAGTGAATTTTTAAAAAAATGCACCCAAACCATACTCAGGGTCCCAAAAAATTCTGGCCTCACTAACTAAGTAAGAAGAGGATTGCTCACCATTAAAAGAAAGCATGGATTCTCCTTCACTCCTCACTCCATCCCCTCCAAAAAATTCCCCATAGTCAACCGAGATAGAAGAATCTGTTTCAGCCTCCAAATATCAAAATTGTGATTCCTTTCCCAATTCTGAAGAGCTCATATCGAGAATTGTCTCCCCATAAGAATAAGAAGAGAAGGTTTAGGAGGATGTGAAATAGGAATAAGAAGAAGATCTTAGGGATTCCCCTCCCAATTTTTATGAAGGTGTATATGTTACCATTGATGAACTCAAGGAAATAAACCTAGGTGCTAAAGAGGACCCACAAACCACTCTGATTGCGGTGGAAATGTCTTCATAAGAGAAAGATATATATAAATTCTTCCTAAAACAGAATTGAGATGTTTTCACCAGGAACTATACTAAAATTCTAGGCCTCGATCCTGAGGTGGCCACTCACCATCTCGGCCTGCCAGAAGATCAACCTGGCTACAAACAAGATTCCATAAGGACGCACCTAACACATGTTACCAAAATAGTGGCTGAAGTCGAAAATCTCATTAGATACAACATAATTTTAGAGGTCCAATATCCCATATGGAAGGAAAATATAGTCCCTATTAAAAAAAGAACAGGTAGATCAGGGTCTACATTGATTTTAGGGACCTCAACAGGCACTGCTCGAAAGATGATTTCCCAATCTCGATCACAAAATTTTTTATTGATGCAACGACCAGATATGAGGCTCTCTCATTCATGGATGGTTATTCATGGTATAACCAGATCTGAATGGACCAATAAGACGAAGAATCCACCACCTTCAGATCCCCTTAGGGAGTATTTTTCTACAAGGTAATGCCCTTTGGTTTGAAGAATGTTGGCGCCACATACCAGTGTTCCATTCATTACATCTTCAAACCCTTCCAAACAAAAACCATTAAATGATATATAGATGATTTGGTGGTTAAGTAAAAATGTCACTCGGACCACCTGTCCGATTTTGAAATTGTTTTCAAAAAATTATAACAACACAATTTGAAAATGAATCCCATGAAATGTTCCTTAGAAGTCACCTCAGGGGTATTACTCAGCTTCATTATATGTCATCATGGCATTGAAGTCGACCCCAAGAAGACAAAGTCTATCCTTGTAATGTCACCACCTCACAACCTCACTAAGTTGAAAGGACTCTAATGAAATCTATCCTACATTAGATACTTCATATCCAACCTCATGGGAAAATTATTACCTTTCACTAGGTTGACGAAGAAAGGGGTAGAATATTAATGAACTAATGATTTTTAGGAAGTATTCAAAAATCTCAAGAAATATCACTTAAGTACACCAGTGATAATGCTGCATGTCAAAGTAAGACCACTCATTCTACATGTAACCACCTTAGAGAGATCCCTAGGTGCCTTCCTAACACAAAATAATGATTCCAACAATGAGAATAGTCTTTATTATCTTATCCAAACCATGATTGATATTGAGACTCAATATTCAAATATCAAGAAAAGATGCCTTGCATTAATATTTACAGTCTAAAAGCTGAGGAATTACTTTCATCACCATGAAGTCCACTTGTTCTCATGTAGAAACCCTCTCAAGTACATTCTTATTCATCTAATGTTGACTGGATGCCTGTCATGGTGGAAAGTCTTCCTATATAAGTTTGACATACGGTTCATACCATAGAAATCCATCAAATTCTAGGAATTAGGAGACTTCTTGGTAGAGTATCCCTTAATAGAGGTGACCCCATTAGATGACAAGATACCTAATGAGGAAGTGTTATATATTCAATATAACTCCTAGATATGAGAAATTTATTTCGACGGCGCATCCAGAAGCCCGATAGGAAAAATAATAGAAGACCCCAAAATCAAAAAAGTGGGGCTGGGAGTCATACTTGTATCCCTGGAAAAGGAATTCCTATCTTATTCCTTCTTACTATTAGAGGTGTGTACAAAAAATGAAGCAGAATACCAGGCCCTTATCACAGGTTTCAAACTTTTACTTCAAGTGAAAACCAAACACTTGAAAATAAAAGGCGATTTAGAACTGATCATCAAGAAATTCAAGGGTGACTATGGTATCAAAAAATAGGATCTTATCCCTTTGATGAACCGTGTTCAATAATTGATGGTAGAACTCCCATAGAATCCAACACTGGTTTATGTCACTCTGTCATAGAATGCAGAAGCCAATGCATTAAAAAATGAAGCCACAACTCTGGCCAATCCAGATCAGAATTAAATGGTCATTAGAATTTCCCACCTATGGATGGTTTTACCATATGTTCAGGAAAAGAAAGAAAAAATCAATGAGATCGGTCCCATCTCTGAGCCGTACAGTCATACCACCAGTTAGATGGCCCCCATTATATACTATCTTCAATAGGTATAACTCCTGCCATATAGGTCTGGAAGGGAACCGATCCGGAGATGAGCAGTCAATTTCATGTTGCACGATGGTACAAATCAATAAAAAGTTCTCTACAAGTGAGGTATTTATGGAGTCCTTGTCAGGTGCATTGATGGAGAAGAGACCACTTCCATCATGAAATAAGTGTATGCCAGAACTTGTGGGGCACACCAATCAGCATCCAAACTCTCTCATAAAATTTGAAGGATTTGGTACTATTGGCCCACCATGATGTAGGATTGTGCCGATTTCACAAAAAAGTTCCATTCCTTTCAAGTCCATTCCAATTTCATCCATCAAACCCCAAAGTTTCTTCACATAGCTAAGTACTCCTAGACATTTTCCATATGGGGAATGGACTTTGTGGAACCATACCCTCCCACCATGACCATACAATTCAAATACATTATCACAGCAACAAACTTCTTTTATAAATAGACAAAAGATGTACCTATAAAAGAGTTCAGGGAAAGAAACATTGTCAGCTTTTTGTAAGCCAACAACACCACCGGGTTTGGTGTCTCTCATACAATACTGAAAGATAATAGAATCGATTTATAGTCTGTTGAATTGGAAAAAATTTACTAGGAACATGGAATCAAAGCTAATCATTCATCCTGCTACCATGAAGCGACCAACAAACAGATAGAGGTTTTCAACAAGATCCAATCCAATATACTCCAAAAGATGGTAAAAGTATAATAAATCATGGAAGAACAATCTCCTCCATGATCATTGGGATTATCGGACTGCAACCCACACCACCACTCAATAAACCCTATACTCATTAGTATATGGTATATAGGTGGTTCTGTCTGTTGAAATTCAACAGCCATCACTCCACATTGATATATTTGATCAACTATCTGCAAATGAGCAATCCCAAAAATGGTTTGATGAGATGGAGTGTTTGGATGAGAAAAATATTTCCCAATTTTCACCATTTGGAATTCTACCAAAACTATATTGTACGGGCCTTCAATATGAAGGTTCACCTCCGATCTTTCCTTGAAAGAAAAATGGCATTGGTCCTCAGAACCCCAATGATACTTGGGAAAAAGCCTCCAAATTTGGAGCCAAAATGGGAAGAACCATATGTTATACACAAGTTCTAATCCAATGGAGCATATGAATTTATTTCAACGAATAGACAACTCACCACAAATCCTTCCAAAGAGAGGTTCTTGGAAAAGTACTTTTTATAATTGTACCGAACTCATCTTAGCTGCAAGATGTTAAACTGTATAGAGAAATATGAGTCCACTATATATGACATTAAATTGATTATCATACATGTACTTAATACAATAAATTAAACTATATGGTGATCATTTTGTCTGGTATAATGACTAGTTGCGCATAAATTAGATTTGTTCGAAGGAAAGGTAAAATTTCCCCCACTTTTTGTGTATGGGTCAGACCAGCATAGAGAGTGTATCTTAGAACTATGTATGGATTGATTCCAATTAATAAATAGGATATGAAGTGATTCCTAGAATTAAAATATTGGTCCAACCACCAGTCAAAATCAACAATGCCCCTATCCCATGTGTATAGGTCAGACTTGCGTAGGGGAAGTCATGAGTCCTAACCGCTTTATGTTAAACTACATTGCCACAGACTTCCTTTCCACGTGAAACTAAACTATACAAAAGACATCCTGATCATAGGAGAATATAATACATGGTGAATTATCCCATGTTGCATGATATTAAACTTCTCAACATCTTTGTCCTTATCGCATGACATTAAACTACAAGACCCCAACTATGATCTCAGTCAAGGGGACATTGCCTTCGACATCAGTCACCTACCATGTCGCGCTAGAGTACTATGTACGAAATGATTACCGGATGCTGATGGGATAAATAGAGACACTAGGATCATTAATCCTTGTCAAACCACCCTAAAAAATATATGACCCCCTATTTCCCGTGTAACACCCTGAGATTTTATGAAAAATATTCTTTTTAATTTTATTGATGTCTTGTGTTGTACGCTACACCAAAAGGAGCATGCAATACACACATCCCTGACTTGTCTTGCATTACACGCAATTGCGACCTTCCACGATAGCGTGTGTAGTACGCAATACCGAGTTTCACTAAATGAGATATTATTATAATATTATTATGAACTAGCCATTATGAATAGTAATACCCATTTTTTGAAATTTTATAAATTTTATCTTTCAAAACGGACTTCATTTTTGGATTCAGAATATCGAAATTAGCTTAGGGTGAAATTTTGGTACTTTTCGGATAACTTTCATATTCTAATGAATAGTGAAAATTACTAAATTTTAATTAAAAACAACTTTTTTAATCGAAATAATTAATAGTGATAAATTATTAATTTTAGTGGTTTTAAAGTATATTTATAATATATTTTTACATGTTAATACAATGTTGTACATTGGATGTAATTTCACATTTAAATCAGATATAAACAAGTGTCAATCTTTTGATAGTTATTATCTCATAAAAACACGCTATTTGTTTTGACGACGGGAATTAATTTTTAAATTAGTTAATGTAACTGATATGTTTTGAATTTGATAAAATAGACATCATTTTTGAATTCATAATATCAAATATAGCTTAGGCCTAATTTTTGGTATTTTTCTGGAAACTTTCATTTTTTGATGAATAGTGAAACCACTAAGTGGTAGTTAAAAAAACTGAATTTTTCATAAAACTTAAATTTACCTCTTCTGTGAGTGGAATTTCGAAAATCCGAGAGACACGGTTAATATCAAAGACTAAAATGTGGTTCAATAAGATGAAAATAATTTTTGGTGAATAGTTACTTTTTACTTTTTTTTACCCCGGTTAAAAGTAAATAGGGTAATTAAGGTTAAAAATAATAATATTATTACCTTAACACATGTCCTAATTCTATTGGATAAGTGTAATTCGGACAAAAAAACCCTGAGGAATAAAATATGACCATTTAGGACCACTTGGAATAGATTAGGACATTTATTATTAATTTATTTAAAGAAGGGTTAAAATAGTTAAAATCAATGTTTAATAACTAAATCATTTTTAATATAGGGTTATACATAATATAAATTCGACTATAAATATTCATTAGAAAGATAAAATTATTTCCTACATAATGGTATTTTATTTGTAATTTCTAGACTTAAAATAATTTAATTTATTTATGACACAATGATGATGCAATAATTATCTTATTAATGAAATATTAACATAATTGATGTTATAAATACCCAAATAAATGTAATTTGAGAATTTTTATGAATTAAAATAATTTTCTATGTTAATATGACATGTTATTATTTATTTAATTAAATTTTTTCGAACTAATAATTCTGTTATGATTTTCAAAAAAATCATGTACCAAATAGTGTCAAAATTGACATAAAATAGTTTTTAAAACAAATATTATATTTTTAATTGTTATTATATTCCTAAAAATCTAAGGTTCGGACAAGATACTTATATCATGATAGGTGTGTCATTAATGGTCCACTTGGGGGGTCTCTTGGATGTATATGGTAAGTTTATTAACTATATAATATAAAAATACAAAGTGACATGGTAAATGTAAATCTAATTAACTGAGAGTTAAAACTAAAAGATAAGGTTAATATAATGACCTAAACTTGTCTAAATTCTATTGGATGATAGGATTTCGACCCATCCCCACATTAGCTTCTAAATATATCAATTTGGAACTATTAAAAACCGAATATGACTTCATAATAAAATAATATTTTTAGTTATTCCAAAGGTGCCCCTCTCCTCCCTTATAAAAGGGCACCTCCTCCCTCTCTTCCTCACACCACTTTGAGCCTTCAAGCTCAGAAAACCCCTGAAAAATTCTCTTCTCAAGTTCCTTAGAAACATCCTAGAGGTCCTGTTCTTCTTCCAAGACCAATTTTAGTTCCCTAATAGGAGGTCTCAAAGAGGCGCTTCAAAGAAGAGGTAATGTCCGTTACCGATTCTTTCAACTTTATTTCTTTTTCCACTTCTTCTTCTTAGGTTGTTTCTTTATGAAGTAATAACATCAGTATCACTCATATGATGATATGTTATTATAAGTATGAAACAACCCTATTTCACCATCTATCCTTCTATGGAAAATGAAATCACCGCGCGTGCGTACGTACGAAATACCGTCTCCACGCCGCGGTGTAATCTATTTTCCACCACCACCTTACTTGGATGGGTATAATGGTTTAAATAATAACTGTATATGATTATTGTAAATTTCTATTTATTATTTAATAGTATAAATACACTCCAATAAAATTCCACGATCATGGGAACGATATCATCGCTCGTGCGTACGTACGGAATACCGTCTCCACGACGCGATGAGATTCATTCTCAATGATTAACCATTCATAAATGATTATAAAGTATATATAATAAGTAATAATGAAATATATGACATAATAATGATACTGGATTTATGTATATATATCTATGTATGTCATCCAATTAATTCCATTCAATTCAATGAGAAAACGAAAACAACGTTCATGCGTACGTACGGCCTACCGTCTCCATGAACGGTGTATTTATTTCCATTTATCGACCTATTATATATATGTATATTCTGAATATATATTATATATAAATCATGTTTTATATTCTGTAATTAAGTAATCATGATCTAAGTAATCATATGAATAATTACAAGTCAAAACACGGATGACAAATGAAACGATTTTACCCAAAATGCTCTTTAACATGGAATTTACAAAAGAATGGGTAATATAAAGTCATAAGTGAACCATATATGATATCATAACAATGAATATGATTATGTAATAAGTCAATAACATTATTTAAATCATTATACAGGAGTTTTAGACACTTACGAAGCAAATCAGACCTAAGGTAAGGGATAAATTTTCAATCTCATTTTTATCTGAGATTGCTTATACGTTAGTATTTACTGGGGTTATGTTTATCATTAATGACCATGTTTTCTAAAAATGTTTTCATAAAATGTTTACCATTCTTCCATGAATGTTTAAAGTCATTTTTACCCTTTATTGACTTTTTACCACATTGTATGAATGAAATCTTTCCTTTGGTTACCATATAAGGTACTTTTTGACTTTTTCGACAAAAGTACGAGGAGAATGTTATTTTTAACTTATACGGCGTGAACGGATTTTTACGGTTTCATAACACCTCATTTTCAAGAATATTCCTCTTCAAGATTGCATTATTATTTTCAAAAAAACTCTTATCTTTTAAAATTTCATGGAATTTTGTGAAAATAAAATGATTTTAAAGAAGAAAGGATATTTTCCTCAAGAATTCATTTCAAGTGTTTTGTCAAAACTATTTTCCATCTAAGATGACATTATTTCATATGTGTATGTTTCAAGTAAAATGTCTCTATGATTTTAATGGTTTCAATTTTCTTATGTTGAAATGATATAAAATGTTTATGGATTATGTTATGATGGCATGATGTTTAAGAATCCCATTTTATTACTTGGGTTATGCTATGATGTATGATTTATGATTTTGTGGCACACAAAAGAATGATTTCATTATGAGATGGGTGGGACCTATATCTCCCTCCAATGCATTGGGTAAAGATTTTATATCTCATGAGATAGACATGGATGGAACGGTAAGTTAATCCGGTTCAGTGTTACAAGACTGAAAGGAGGGGTGAACTCGATTCAGAATGGGACTTTGTCCACTAAGATGGTCTTGGAAGCAATGCGTTGGCTACTATGGAAATCATTACATGTGCTGAATTGTTTCCACAATTACATGTTTTATTCCCATGCTATTTTATCATGATTTATGTTCCATTATGATCTATGACTTATTTACTTCCATGTTTTATGTCGTTGCTCAAGATTTTTAATGTTCATGTTTTTTTAAGTTCAAATATATATGGTATGTTTTATTTTATCCATGCTTACCCTTACTGAGCATTTGAGATCACCTTTTTATGTTTTCTTTTCCCCCAAGATTAAAAGAAATATTTTAGGTAAGGAAACAAAAATGGGAAGATCCTTATGGGAGATGTTGAAGATCTTTCACCACGATTAGAAGATTACGTTCCAAGTTTCCAAAGACACTAAACTATTACGGTCCTTGTGTGTCTGTTTTTGTTATGTACCAAGTATTCCGCAAAAGTAATGTAATGTCTATGTACGTCAAGCTTCGGGTCTTTACATCCTGTGCACGGGTTAGACTGGTACAAGGAACATATTGTCTTAGAACTACGTACAACTTGATTCCTATCTGCCGATGGAATACATAGAGACACATCAATCCTAAATCTTGGTTCAAACACCATATGATAACAAAATAACTCTATTATACTCTCAAATTACTATGCATCATGATATGTGAACCTAGCTATTTTTTTATTTCTCACACCGAGCATAGATCACATGATCTTTGGAATGGAGGTAAAGGTTTCCCTTAGACGATAAAAGGATACAAGTATGCTACAAACCCATTAAAAAATGGTTAAAAATTACCCTCCCTGTGTATGAGCCAAACTTATATAGGGAGGAATCTCTAGAACTATGCGTGACTCGATTCCTACCCCTATAGGATACCAAGTGATGCCAGGATCTTCCATAACGGTCCAGATTCCATAAAACAAAGAAAAATGTAAAATGACTTCTCTTTATGCACAGATATGATCGACATAGGGAGTTACCAGAACTATGTGGGGTTGATTCCTGTTCTTGCAGGATACGCAGTGACACTCGAATTCTTCATCCTAGTCTATCCGCCACAAAAAAAGCCTCATTTCCCTGCATGAAGGTTATACCTATGCATGGAGTTTTCTTATAAGAGCCACCTATGGGTTCATTCCTTCCCCTATAGGATATGTAAGAAGCACCTGAATCTTCAAACTTAGGCCAAATGCAACAATGTATTGAAGGAAAATTACCCCATACTTCACAATACTCCTGTATGGTAGAGTAATCCATATCCAGACCTTGTTTCTCACACTGAGTACTGCTCACGTGGGGTAAGGAGTCTTGACTGAATATTCCTCATGGGCATACCAACTCATTATTGTCCAAAGTTCTTATCTCAAGATGTAAAACTATAGGGTACCCCAAGAACTATGTGTGGATTGATTCCTGCTCTCACAAGATATGTAGTGGCGCCCAGATTCTTCATCCCGGTCTAGCTTCCATCTAAAAAAAAATTCCCTCTTCCCTATGTATGGATCAAACATATGTAGTGAATTTCCTTCAAGAACTATGCACAGCTTGATTCCTGCACTCACAGGATACATAGAGACACTTTTTCCCTATGTATGGGTCTAGATAACACATAATAAAAATTCTCCCATATGTGTGCACATGTCAGACTGACATGAAGAGTTTTCCATAACTATTTTTGGCTTGATTCATGCCCTCCCAAGATATATAGCAATTCTGGGATCCTTCATCCTGGTCAAGTCACCATTCAAAAAAACTACTCCTTTTCTATGTATGGGTCAGAACGATATAGGGAACATGTTTTAAGAACTACATGGACTTTGATTCCAAAATAATTGGGATATGTAAGAAACCTCCACGAGATTCAAGAATGACACTTCACTCACCTCATCCTTTTCATGATGGTTCACTCTAGTCCTAACCAGATGACATTAAACTGCATGTCCAAATAAGTTCTAACCACACAACATTAAACTGTTTGGTATCTTAAGAACTACACGTGGCTTGATTATCTGTATAAAGAGATACATTGCAACACTCAATCAAAAAATCCCGAGTCCATCCACACATAATAAAACAAAAAAAATTACCCCAACCCCCTCCATGTGAAATGTAAATAGATGCAAGGGGTTTCAAATCTGGACTCTTAAATCTAGAAAGTGTCCCAATAATATCCTTCCTTTTACATAAGAATCAGATATATGTATTTGATCTTGTACCTCAGAACTAATCATGGTTTGAATATTTCTTATGTACCTATACATCCCATTTTCGTCCATCAAACTCTATGACCAAGGAAATCTCAGATCACCATAATCACCCATGGCTATCAGAAATGGATGCCTAGTGTCTTGAAAAAACCCTTTATTTGACTATGCATATAATACCCCAATGGCTCTGCATATGTTTCCCACAGAAATGGTCTTTCAACTAGATACAAATTCATCCTCAAGAGAGACAGTTCCTACTTCTGTATGCCAATTGGCTCCTAAGCCTCGCATAACCCCTCCTGACTCGAGGGCTCCCAGAATCATGGTTTACACCTTATTCCACCACTGTATTGGGTGTAACAGGGATATCCTAGTCTGATTATCTCATATTTATGCATGGTCCCTTTGATATTTCATCCCTACAACATGATGATTAAACTGTGTTGTCAATGTCATTTCCTCAAGACTTAAAACTGCATGGGCCCACAACATCTAGCTCATTCACATTGAGTCTCCCACGTCCTCACTACATGATGTCAAATTACATGCCCCAACAATTATATTTTCCTCGATCCTTCCATCCCTATGTGGTTGAGTAAAACCCTTACTACCCCTTGTTTCTCACACCAAGCACAACTAATGTGGGATTAGGAATTTCAGCAGGGGACTCTCTATAGAGCCAGAGAGAATCAATCTATAATGATTGACCCTACTGGCATGAATTTAAAAGGCATATTAATGTTTTCCCCTCCATATTAGGAAATTTAAAGTTATAACCATATAAAATTGAACTACAATGTACCCAAAATATAGTAATAATTTACCTCCCCTACCTATGAATCAGACCCAGGCGGGGTGTCCAATCTCTGGGTTCTAGGATCTCTAAACCTGGCCCCAGCCCCATCGAGGGAATCAAAATGCCTCATCACATGTATGAGTTAGATCTATGTAGGGTAGTTCCCAACTCTATGTGTAAATCCCGACTCTAAAGCTTCTAATTTATCCAGGAACACTCCCACCATGTTTTAAACTCCGTGATTCGAGTGATCTGGGATCTTCATAATCATCCACAACCATTGAAAATAGATGACCAATGTCCTACATACATATTTTCTTGGCTATGAACACAATACCTTAGCGGATTTACATATGTTTCCCACAAAAATGTCCTATCAAACAAGGGAAAATTAGTCCTCAGGAGAGGATTTTCCTACTTTCATATTCCTAATGGATTCTAGGCCCCATGTCATTCCTCCTGATTCAAGGACCCTCAAAACCATGGTTTACACTTTCTTTCATGCTCATATCCTAGACATGTCAAAATATCCTAGCCCAATTATCCTATAGATACTCAGGGATTCTATATCAAAGTACTAATCACATGATGTTTAAATTGCATGATACTAAACACCCGGTATTCACCCTTAGTCTATGTCACATCAAATGGTATTTTCCCTCATGATCCGGCACAAGAAATGAATCTACACAAGAGAGTTCAGCACACAACCCACCTCATTGGTAAATCTGTATCCAAAATAAAAATGCCCCTTCCATATGCATGAATGAGATTCACATAGGGATGAGCCTTAAAATAACTATGTACTGCTTGATTTCAGTCATCATAGGATACATCATGACATCCAAATCTAATATGTTGGATCCATCCACAAAATAGAAGTGTCTCGTCCCTACCTATGCAAGGGTTAAACCTACATAAGGAAACAAATCATATGGGTAAGATAAAAATGCCTCCAATTATTCTCAATATTCTTAGTAAAGTTAAACCTGAAATTTCCCCTTTTCATGGTCAAGCACCCCTTTTTACACACCATACTCTGCGTCCAAAAAGGTTTGAATCTCCATAACCATCCCTGGCCATCGAAAATGGATGGCTAGTGTCATGTGGACACCTTTTCTTGGCTATGAACACAATTCCATGATAGATCTGCATATGTTTCCCACAAAAATGGCCTTCCAACCAAAGG
The DNA here is from genome assembly GCA_963277665.1 of Viscum album. Classification (NCBI taxonomy): domain Eukaryota; kingdom Viridiplantae; phylum Streptophyta; class Magnoliopsida; order Santalales; family Viscaceae; genus Viscum; species Viscum album. Next base: position 794,289,754 of record OY728166.1, read on the forward strand.
AAAATTAGTCCTCATGAGAGGATTTTCCTACTTTCATACACCTAACGTCCTCTAATCCCCATGTAATTCCTCCTAATCTAAGAACCCTTGAAACCATGGTTTACACTTTCTTTCCTACTCATGCCCTGAACATGTCAGAACATCCTAGCCCGATTATCCTCTAGATACTCGGGGCTTCTATATCAACATCCTAATCACATAGTGTTCAAACTACACAATACTCGATGAACGATATTCACCCTTAGGACATGTCACATCAAAGGGTATTTCCCCTCATGACCTTACACAAGAAATGAATCTTTTTTGGAGATTTTGACACATTCCCTACCTCATTGGTGAATCTGTATCCAAAACAAAAATGCCCCATCCGTATGCATGAATCAGATCCACATAGGGATGAACCCTAAAAGAACTATATACAACATGATTCATGTCATCAAAGGATATGTAGTGACATCCGAATCTCATATGTCAGATCCATCCATGAAATTAAAGTGTCCCTTTCCTACCTGCGTAAGGGTTAGACCTGTGTAAGGAAATAAATCATATGGTTAAGATAAAAATGCCTCTACTTATTCTTGATATTTCTGGAAAATTTCAACCTGAAATTCCCCTTCTAATAGTCAGGAATCCATTTTAACACACCATACTCTTTGTATAGAAAGGTATGAATCCCCCTAACCATCTATGACTATCATAAATGGATGGCTAGTGTCTTGCATACATGTTTTTTTGACTATGTACACAATGATTCAACATCTCTTCATATGTTTCCCAAAATTTTTTCCTATCAACCAAGGTAAAATTATTCATCTTGAGAGGATTTTCCTACCTCTGTATGCCCTTATGGAATTAATAACCCACCTCAATCCCTAGATTCAGAAACCCCCTGGATTACAGTTCACATACCCCCCCTTACCTAAATATAAAGGGAATTTATGGTCAAACTAATGTGGAAAAGACGAGTCATTTACGCTCCTCTAATCAAAATGAAATGATTTTTTCAAAACAAATATCAAATGACCTGGTTGTATGTTGTTAAACTACATTATGAAATAACCCTCATTTACACAATCCAAATTTATGTGGGAGTGTTTTCTCATCCAAATACAATACAAATATAATTATTACTTTCAGACATTATTCCCTTAACATGCCACCCACTGTGGCCACCCACTATGGCCCTCTATAAAGAAATAAATCTAGAATTCTATACAAATTTTCTGGCCATCAGAAATGGATGTATAGTGTCTTGTAAACACCTTTGTCTGACTATGTGCTCAATTCCCCAGTGGCTCTGCATATGTTTCCCCCAATAATGGCCTATCAATCGAGGGAAAATTCATCCTCAAGAGAGTCTTTTTCTACTTTCATAGGCCCCATGGCTTCCATGCCCCACATCATATCCCATATCCAGAAATCACAGGTCAGTGTCTAGAAAAATCCCTCATCCATGTCTAAAAGTTACCGGTACATTCTCGGTTAATGAGTCCTAAATTGGGGACCTTGCCTTGAAAATCATGGTCAAAGCTATTCGACCTAAAACATCAATTTCAGTCAAATATTTCAGACCTAAAACATCAGTAATGATAGTTCGATTTTCAATACTCTAAACTGACAATGAAAAAGACACAACACTCTCTAGGTTGAAACCCAAAAAGGGAACCCTGGAAAAAAGTTGAGTACCATCTCACTAAACCAATACTACATAAGGTTTAGGAAGAACACCAAGCAATCAAAAAATCATCAATAGATACAAATCTTGTTGGTTCAAAAACCCGCTAGGGGTGGCCTAAAAAAAATTCATGTTATACCCACTAATCCGACACCATAACAGGATTTGGAAAAAATTAGGGTAATAACAAAAAAGGAACAAAGTTTGTAGGGTTCTCCATGTGACCCTAGTAAGATTCAAACTACGCTCATTGAGTCCCTCTGCTCAAGAAAAAAATTAGGGCATGATTTGATTATTTTCATTATCTTGGATTACAATTAAAATCAATATCTGGTTGAGATTATGGATTAAAATATAGTTGATAATAAATGATTAATGATACATGGAAAGGTAATAGTGGAACACTAGAAAAAATGTTTCTATTTTATCAAAAGAAATGAGAATGGGGGGGTGGGGGTGGGGGGGTGGGACATCCACAATCTAAAGTCTCTCCCCAATGTCAAAAAAAGTGGTGCAGGGTAGCATAATGAATTACAATGAGGTTTGACTTGCTCTTTCTAGAAAGTCGATAACTTCCTGACGAGGGATGTCAAGGGCTAGTTCTAAATCATCCCTCCATTCAACTTTAGCTTCAACCATTGGGAATACTCACTTCATAATAGTCCATAGGTATCACCCTTTCAGTTTCATGGCCTAATAATTAGCACTTGAAAATTCTAGTTATGCTTTTAGTATGGCCACACGAGCCTCACACTCACATAGTTCCTCTATATGGGCAATCAACTGATCATGAGAACTAGCTTCCCCAGCCTCCATATGATGCGACTAATTAATAATATCCTAGATAGTTTGATCTTGGTGATGAGAATCATTGAACCGATCAAGGTCACCTTTTCAAGAAGTGAGATCATCTCAAGCTATAATAATTTGGCACACAAATAGATGCAGGTGTCAGTTATCAAATCCAACCAATCCTAGATCAACAAATAGTTTTTTAAATTTATCCTCCGCATTGGCAAAGTCTGTCAGGGGAGTTTACATAGTGAGAGTATATATTTTATTCCATGTCCTTTTTATCATAGCTCAAAGCATCCCAATGGACTTGAAATCTTGGTCCTCCTCCACCGTGATAGGTATGTAATAGGAAGCATCATTACAGGAGACGAAAGCACCCTAAGTTGAGTCACCCAAGTAGAGGTAATTTCCTTCCCAATATATGGTCTATTATCTAGGACTAAAAGGGGGGGATTTCATCAAATTTAGGAACACCAAGTGATTCCCCCCTCAGATCAGCTTAAATAGGAACATGAACCACATTGGCCAAAGATACATGATCTGAGTGTCCTTTAATGGATATAGATTTAGTGGGTGAAGACCCTTCTAAATACATGAAATGGTTGGTAGAAAAAATTATCACCACAAGTAGGGGAACTGATAACACAACTGGCACAATTGGGATATAATCAGAAAAATTCAATGATCTCTGAACCTGCCAAACTATCCTTCCAAATGCTCTATTTGGGTAGAAATCTACCTAAAATTGGGAATACTCTAATGAAATGTGAGTTGAGGCTATTATGAGTGGAATGATAAATTCCACATTATCATCCTCTTGTGTCATGACTAGCCATAATTATCAAAGAATCACAGAATGAAACTCCCTCTTATCCAGAGTAGCAGGGAGAGGTGTGACCTGTTGAAGGCTTTCGAATTTCCTAGAAAACCTATAAGGAACATAGGGTTCACAGATTGTTAACTTGTCTATGTGATCAGATAAAACACCATCCCAGAGCACAATGATATAAGAACACTTTTATGAAGACCCCCTTCTGTTATTTATCATGGATTCGTGGGGTGAAACCTATGGTGCAAAAGAAAACTAAGAAAAGTCACTCAATAGTTTGATTGAATCAGAAATAATCAATGATTGGTGACAAACAAAAACAATGTTGAGAAGAGTTGGGTGAAAGCTAGATTGAGTAATCCTCACATTATACTGATACTCATAGTAGGGGAAATGTTCTGCCAACCAGCCATACAAAAATTAAAATGGCCTAATAAGATGATGCGTGGGTTTCCCTTTAATTATATTCCCTAATAGTTAATATATTTGGGAGAGGGTGGGAACGTCAAAGTTAATGGATTTTTCCTCTGCTAATGTAGTTTCCATCATCAAAGTGAAATCCCTAGAACCAGTATAAACATCACAAGAGGGGAAGATCCATCCATTAAAAAACATAGCAAAGAAACCTGCCAATCTGAGATTAGGAGGTGCATCTGACAAAATTCCATACCCCCAGGTGGTGTATTGACCTGCCTCAATGGTGGTGCTGCATGAGCTTGATATTTTCTGTGATTGTTGAGTCGGGTGAGTTTAGCTGCGACGAACTCTAGGCCTAGGGTTGTTTGCCTGAAAGAATAACGTGATCCAATATTCAAATGAAATAAGATGATCATGGAGGGGTTGATTGAGTAATCTCTCTACCATGAACAATAAATTCCTTGATATCATTGATACTTGTTCAAAGTTCCCCCAAGAATTGGTAGTTGGAAGAAATTCATCATACATGTTTCCTAGAATGGGAAGCCCTCCGAGTTGATGGATGTCCCATAAACTAATCCCCACCTCCCCGTGCAATATGTGGAAGGTATTGGTGCTTGAACACCAATGACTAAGCAGTTAGAGAAACAAATACCCTAGTGAATATATTGTAAATCCAGAAACCCATGCCGCCTGATACAAGTTTATTACTTCCAGCTGGCCAGGGGACTCCGAACAAATCTGATGCACCCAAAATGCCCTGGCCCACTCATCAAAGAATCATCCTATGGACTTCAATTCTCATTTAGAGCTCCACCCTCAATTGGGATTACCTTGAGAATGATTGAAAATGGATTGGTACTCCCAGATGACCGACCTCAAAGAGGAGTTATGATGACAATGATTACTCTTGGTCCACATAGATCCTTTTAGTGTGAACATGTTCACTTGAGTAAAAGTAGTTACAAGTTATCCTGTTGAAGAAATATTGGCATGATCACACCCTCAGGATGCCTTGAGGCGAATAATAGGAGCACTGTGATTAGACAATGGTAGGGGAATTCCATATATCAGACTGAAATTGTAAAGCAGAAACTGGACAGATAGTGAATAGTCCATGAGCTCATGTAGAAGAAGATATCAGAGAATACCCTCTCGAGGAACAATGTAGGAAAGAAGGTTGTCTTTAGAATTCTCAACCATATCTTCCCTCCTCCTGATTTCTTTTATTTAAATAAGAGGATGATCCATTATCCTACATTCAAAATACCATGTAAAAGTGTCAGTCCAAATGAATTCTTTTGAAAAAGACAAAAAAATTGACAAATGACTACAAGAAGTCCGTATAGCAAGGCTTCGCATACTGAACACCAGAAATGGTTCACAGAATGCATTCTCTGTGAACTGATAGTTCATGGAACACCCCGCAAGATGTTGTCCCATAAAGAATTGGCCAGGGAATCAAGCCTAGTTCACAAAATCGGTGATCCACACATCGATCTCCTCTATACAGTTGTCAAAGAATTTACAACTTGAAGATTTAAAGTTTGATTTGGAAATCTAAAGTTCAGTTTTCCGAATTAAGGTTTAGTCTACAGAGTAGGAAAACCACGTAGTGTCTTACTATGCTGTAGTTAAAACTTACATTTTGAATTTTCAAATGTCATTTTACAGATTCAAAGGTCAGGTAACAGATGAGAGTGAGAAATAAGAGTTCGTAGTTCACATAATGTGAAGTACAGTTTGCGGACGACTGATTTCATGATAGAACTGGTACACAAAAGCAGAGAAAGATGAGTGCACTTTGTAGAGAAGTTTTCACTGAGAAGTTTGGGAAATGACTAATGAACTGTGGGCCCATATATATAGGCATGGTCCCCCCAATGAGTCTAACATTATACCACAAAACAGTTCAGTTCAGGACTACTTTCTACATCATAATAGTCTCCTCTTTATCCCGATTGGATCCCAATCTGATGGGGGGAATTTGTAGGGTCCTGAAAACTCCACAAAGGGAGGGAAAATACTCCCACAAATTTGATGAAGGAATAAGATGCAGGTTTGATTGAAAATTGGAGAATAATATTAAATAAATAGAATTGGGAAAAGGACCAAAGTGGTCCGCATAATGATTTATAGGAATGGTATGTAGATGGTATTTCCCTCAAACCGAATGGTACGTAGACAACCCATGAAATGGTTTCCCATGAGGCATTGGCTTGAGAACCACGTCGTTTGTGGAATAAATGAAGAACAGAACCAGACATTGTGAACCACATCATTGGTAGAATAGAGGTGGAGAAATTCCACCCATGACCCATGACCCCGTGATTCATGTTTTTGTAAAAAATGTGATAGAGAGGTATGCCCCCACATACCATCCCCACAAAATTAGTTCACGGATGAGGTGAGGCCATCAGTATCTCATGAAATGCATCATTCTTGGGATTGAGATGGTGATTTCTACTGGCATGAACCGTATCTCCGCAAATCTCTGTTGACCATGTCATCCGTGGGTTGGGTGATTTCTTCATTGGCTTCCACAAATGGTGTCGCGTGACGCAAAGATATAACTTCTCCATCACTATATAAAGGGGACCACAAGGGGAAATGAGAAGTAGGATTTGGTGGGGGAGAGATTGGAGTTTACAGATGGAAGAATTCGAAGGAAAATGATCAAAGAAGTACATAATCACGAATGATTTCCAGTAGGTATAAATCTGTCGTGAACCATAAAAAAGGAAGAATAATAATATGGTAAAACTGTGAACCTAATTAGAAAACCATGGACCATACACCATTCATAGATGAAAATCACATGAACTGTAGGACCAATTCCCCTTCTCCAATCTGGAATACTGCATAACACATCTCTATGCAGATGAAACCCTGCCCCACATAGCATTCTGCTACACAGATAGACTCCATCACTGCCTACCACCACGATATGTGGACAGAACCGTAGGTTGAATAACACTACTATACGTGTACCACATCCAGGTCTGCATACCACCTTGGAATGTGGAATACATCCTAGTCCACATAACACCTCAGTGCATGGACAACCCCTCCCCTCACATAGCAATGCACTATGCGGAGGGTACCCCGCCCCGCATGAGAAAACGATACACAGATTGGGGTACCTTCGGGCATTCCACATTCCAGTCTCAATCATGACCTTCCATTCTCATACCTTTCTCCAAATCCACTCCACTAACCAGTCCATCAACATCAGGCCAAAGTATATTCCAAAGACACCAAACCCATACGATAAAACCGTCAGGCACATCAGTGCGTCCTTTTGAGTTTACATACCCATGGAAAGTAGAGTCATGTGGGTAATCCTCGTAAGGGTGTGAACCCCTGGAATGTCATTATGTTTACATTTCCATGGTAACCTGGGGCCCAACCTTGGAATAATCATGTGATCCTCCCTATTCTTGGGATCAAGGGTAATCACTTGATTTTACATTCAATGAGGGGTAGTGAAAAGTCAAAGGGATCATGTCTGATTTCTCGTTGATGAGGATAAATGCTTCTACCATTTACATTTAATAGAACTCATTTTAGGGCACTCTCCTTGAGGTAATCCCCTAACCTTTCCATGGGAGGTGGCAATCTGGATCCTCTTAGGCCAATCCCAAGTCATATCTAGATATATTTCCAAATGTGACTATCCTAGATGTCAACACAGGTCAGGATATTAGAATATTAAAATCCCCTCCCTCTTCTCTCCCTATGGGCTCCAGTACCATTTATCAGTAGATTATGTGGGATGTGCAACCTCTAGATCCACTTCCTCCTCTTGTTTCTCACACCTAGAATGACTCTTGTGAGATTAGAGGTTGGTAGAGATCATAACATCTGCATAAACCCCAATCATGTTCATCCTCTAATGTGTAAGCCTCGACCAAACTTTCAGATCATCATGAGTTGAGATCCTCTTCATGGTTCTATAAACATAGGCCTCCTCCCAGGTGTAAGACCCCAACCCAAATGAATTATGAGAACTCTAATTTTTTTCTCTAAGCAGGATACATATGTGATGTTGTTCATGTTTAATGCAATTTTCCACATCCTTTTTTATATTTTTATTGCCTTTTTAATATCAAAATGTTGTATTTTGTTAAATAATTAACAATTGTTGTGTTTTTTGTTCTTAATTGGTTTAATAATCATTATTTGTGAAAATCATGTATTTTGGTGATTATTTTTGTTGTTTAAAATAAAATTTCAATTAAATAATTAAATATACTTTAATATTTTATTTTATTTTATATTTAATTAAATTTATATTTATCATTATTTTTATTCTATAATTTTTATTCATTACTTTTAATTTTAAAAGTAATTAGTTTATTATTTCTTTCAATTTATTAATTTTTTTGTAATTAATTTTCAATTTAATAATGTTTAATCCATTAATATAATGTTTGATTCATTAATTTAATTAATTAATTATTATAATTGTAAATAAATAAATTTTTTCACTTTAGTTTTGATTCCTTAAATGATTAAATTAATTTTAACAATCTAATTTAATTATTTAATTCTTATAAAATTTTAATTTTATATCGATTCTTTAATTTGATTAATTAATTAATTTATTAATGTGTTAATTGTATTATATAAACCCATTTATACTTATTAAATTAATTATGAATAATCTGTTACATGAAATTAATCATTCATTGTATAATTAATATTATTTTGCTTTATCTTTTTTAAGAAGTTTAATTTTTTATTTCTTTTATAATTTTAATTAATTTATTATTACTTCTTTGTTGTGTTGTGCAAGAGTCACTGACATCACCTATCAGTGACTCAATTGGGTCATCGATACCCCATCCCCTCTATAACTGATAAACCACCTACCAAAATCCCAATTTCCTTCTGTCATACCGAAAATCTCCTCAGTTAACATACCGACACTGCCACCACAAGCCACCGAAAATGGCACCAAAATTTGATGTCATCCTTATCGTAAGGGCGGTCAAGTTTACATTTATAATACTCAAGATATAGCACAATAGATAACCTCAAGGTCTTTCTCAAGGAATCAGTGTTGAATGACTAAATGGTCACTTCAAAAATCATTTTGTGTTTTTTCTTATATTTTGAAAACAACAAAACACAATAGTGAAAACAATGTTAAAAAAACAACAAGGGAGAAGAAACTATGAAATAACAAAATAATAATAGAATAAACACTGAGAAAAAAACAAAACAAAAAAATAGACAACAAACACAACCATAACAATAAGTAAGAATAAAGGCGGACCGAGTTTAACCACTCTTAACTCTCTATCTTTGATTTATCAAATAAATGTAATTAAAAAATCTCAATTCACTCAATATATGTCTGATGACTTGAATCACACACCTCAATCTCCCAAAATAGTGAGAACTCATGCATATAATCGATTTGAACAAACAATAACTCTCCCAAAGTGAAGACATCTCCACATTAAATTATTCCAACCTTGAATTTATTCATGAATGAACTGATAGTCAATGGATTAAGAAATCATGTAGTCTAACTTAACTGATTGGTCAATAAAATTATGATAAAAAGGGTAAAATGATGAGGGAAAATCAAGAAAGAAACTTATTGAGAAAAATAATTCACTCATGTGCACCCCAATTCACCTTATCGATCTCCTCAGAACGAATAAAAGAAAACAGTGATTTCATTGACATCCAGATCTTCAGATCACGTCGTGTTTCATAACCTGGATCTAACCCTACAAGTTATATCTCTATTTCTAGAGATTTCAGATCATGACATAAAAGAAAGGAATAAGAGAAACAAATAGGAAACAAAATTGAATCACACATCATAATTACATTAACAGAAAATCTGAACAGAACAATGATATTTACAAACACAAAAATAAAACACAAGAACATAGAACAACTAGAGGATGGAAGATGGAGCAGGAGACAGAGGTGTAGGGTCTCATCTCTAGGTTTAAGAGGATCCCCAGTTCGTGAGGTGTAGTGGATGAAGATGTGAATGGATGAGTGTGAAGTGTGCAGTGTCCCCCCTTTCAGCGAATGGGGGAGGATATCTTATTCAGAAAATGAAAATAGAAAAATGAAACTAACTCGAAATAGTGACTTTCCAAGTGGCTTGCTCTGATGTGCATGTCACCATCCTTTAGTGAATTCTCACTGAAAATAACTGGCCTCTTGCAACGACCTCACGTATTCCACGCACACTTTCCAATGATCGCCCCACGATCAGCTTAGTTTCGACTAAGACCCTGCTTCAGCTCCTCCTGTGCAGAATCGATAGAAAAACACAAATGACGCCAAACACAAAAAATAAAGCTATTATTATAAATATATACATATATATATATACACTATATATACACTATATATTAATATAATTAATTAATTAATAATTATGAAAATATATATGTTTAAAATACCTTATATTATTATTAATAATACATATATTATAAGTTTACTAGAAATATATATTATTACTAATATATAAAATTATATTATAACTATTATAATAATATATATGTTATGAAAATTATATTTCTTTATTTACTATTATAAAAATAATGTACATAATATTATATACATTTACAAGTATATTACTATATATTATTATATGTATTATATATATTATATTAATAATATTAATTAGATTAATTAATATAAATATTATATTATATATAGATATTATATTATTCTAATATAAAACAAAAAAGAAGAATAAGAATAGGGATGAGGAGGGATAATCACGTGGAGTAGGAGGAATAAAGGATAAAAAAAGAAGGGGGGGGGGTGTAGGAGGATTGTGCACGCCGTACATCATTGAGCATGAGAGACACAAATTAAAATTTATATATCATATTTACCACTTAGTAATGTGGTAAGAAAGGGTCGAACGATAGGGAGGACTGATTTTGTTCTTAGTGATCAATAAAAATAAAACAAAACAAGAATATAAGCACACAAAAATAAACTGTGAAATTAGGTGGTGATAGTTTGAACTGAAATGGTGAGTGAGTGACGATTTGTGTGTGAGAATGTGAATGTGTGGGTAGGAAGAATAGTCAAACTACAAAGCAGGTAGACAAGTAGTGAAAACAAGTTTGAATAATAAATATGATGGAGAGGGGGAGATCAGATGCCTACTTCAATATGATTTCCCTTGTTCATGCACTTACATTGAAAAAAGTTAGATTTGATTGAAAGTAGTTGTCAAGATTATCATCTGGTCAACTTGTGACTAAATAATCTCTATAGTTTTTTAACTGTAGAAATAATTTGATCAACTAATGAGTAAAATCAGAATTCACCCGATTCAAATTGTCATTTGCGCTCAATAAATCTCTCTCTCAAGAGCTTGATTAACTTTTTAGTTGAATAATCATATTGAAATAGTTCAGAATTAGATCCAATCAAGTTCAGTTTTCACTAATACTTGACATTCTAAAAATAATGACTGTTAAAAAATGGGAGGGAGAGAGATCCAGTCGAGAAAATAATTGCATAAACATATGGATAATCATATTTTACCGATCAACCTATTCCCCCAAGGAAGATTAGTCGGAGATCATGGCCGAAATCAACATTTTAATAGAATTTAAAACAATGAATTTTATGATAGAGAAAGATGCACAAAGTGAGGTGATGAGTGTTTCACTCCCTATTTTATCTCCAGAAATCTCATATATCCCCTATCTACTGCCTGATGGTGGTAAAGAGGTGCTCTCAATCTCCCACCCTAGGAATCGAGAATGGTAGGTCTCCCCAGATCTGCTGCTCTGAAACTGGTTGATGATGGCCTGCTCCCCAAAAGTAAACTATGTAAGTCTAGAAACATGGAAGTGAGTGTGTGGTTGATGAATGTCAAAGTCCAAGTCTTATTATGGTAGAGTCCCCAATTCAACTCCACTCCTCATCCTATGGAACTCTCTGGAATCATGCAGATCACTTCCCCAGCCTCTACTTAGTTCATTCACCATGTATTCCCCCTCCTATGTCACTAGAGCAGTTGCTCCATAACTGAATGAAAAAAATGCATACCAAGATCCATGATCACTTCCCCTAAAAAAACAAACATAATTCACAAAAAAAAGAATTAGAATTAAATATAGATATTTAAGTATATATGTTATTATAATATATTATAATATAGATAATTCAAATAAATAGAAATAAAAGAGAATATAACAAACGAAATGATTAATTTATTATAAGTATTAAAAATGAATAAGAAAAAAAATAAAAAAATCATGAAAATTAAACTATTATTATAAATATATATAGATATATATATACACTATATATTAATATCATTAATTAATTAATAATTATAAAAATATATATGTTTAAAATACCTAATATCAGTATTAATAATACATATATTATAAGTTTAACAGAAATATATATTATTACTAATTTATAAAAGTATATGATAAATAATATAATAATAGATATGTTATAATAATTATATTTATTTATTTACTATTTTAAAAAATAATGTACATAATATTATATATATATAAGTATATTATTTTATATTATTACATGTATTATATACATATTATATTAATAAGATTAATTAGATTAATTATTATATATATTATATTATATATATATATATATTATATTATTATAATATAAAATAAAATAGAAAAAGAATAAGAGGGGTGAGGAGGGAGAATCGCGTATAGGAGGAAGAAAAGAGAAAAAAAAGAAAAGGGGGTGCACATAGCAAGTCGTGACCCCCTACTCTCCTCTACTGTCGTGACATAACCCTCCACCTTCTCAAACTCCATTGTTGGGGAGGTTGCATACGATCTATAAAAAAAATAAAAAATCACATAAAAAAAAACAAAAAATACACCAAAATTGTTCAAAAAAATAAGAAAGATAAAAAAACTGTAAAAAATTCCAAATAAAATTAAAAAAGACATTATAAACCTTATTATGTATGTTCACTAGGTCTAAATCTGAAAATTTAGAACCTATAAACCCTAAAATTTAAAATAACCTGAAAAATTTGATAAAGAACAAAAAAGGAAGTCAAAATGGAAGTCAACAGAGAATTTGAAAATGAAAACATGATCAACCAACCACCTATAAATGTGAACCAACCTGAATATGTAAACCCACATGGTTATGAGTTAGTTGTGAGACACAACCTGAGAGATTACCTATTGCCTTATGTGTCCAGTAACCCCTAATGCATTAGGATCTCTCCTAGATCAAGAAATTATGAAATCAAGCAGTCCATGCTGAATGAGGTTCTGACCTTCAATGGAATGCCTAGTGAAGAATCCCTTGAATTCATTAGAGAATTCTATTGTAGTGTCCAACAGATGCCATTGAGAGGTCTTAGTGAATAAGAATTTAAGTTGAGAGTGTTCCACATTTTTCTAAAGGTAAATTCTAGGACCTGGTTCCAACAATTTGAGGAAGAGATATTTTTCACATAAGATCAAGTGTACAATGACTTTACAATGAAATTCTATCCTCGAAGGTTGACATATGAGATTAGGAAAAATATCACTAGTTTCTTTCAAGATGAGGGTGAGCTATTTCATGAAGTTTGGGACAAATTTAGAAGTTTACTTAGGAAATGTCCAAACCACTAGTGTACCCCCAATTCTTTATGGACACATTCTACAACAGCCTCACCCCTTACCACAAAACATTGGTGGATCAGTCTACTATAGGAGACTTTAGTGATATGAAAAATGAGAAGCTTAAACAAATTTTCAATAGTTTAGCTCAAAAATCCCCACACAAATTCTCTAGAAGAACCATTGTGAAGATGGAACCCACCCCTGCCCCTAAAGCCGAAGACCAAGCTGCTGGGTTCTTCAACAAGAACCCCCATAACAACCTTGGGGAACAGTTCCAACACTGTGGCATGTATGGACACTCACAAACCTACTGTCTCAATTTTGATATTCCCACCCAACCTCATTATAGTGACAGTTTTACTAGATATGGTCAAAGGATGCAGCATAAGGAAGACCCTTTTTCAAATACCTACAATCCGGGGTATAGGAACCACCCAAACCTGTCATGTAGTGAGCAGAGTGCCCTTCAACCTGCTACCCCTCATGGATTCTTGTAGCCTCTTAGGCAGAAGTTCTATCCCTAACCTCAACCCAAGCATGAGATGTCCAATTCCAAAGATGAGGTGATAGATATGATACATCAGTTGATAGAAAGGTTTGATGAGAAAAGGCCAAACATTATTTTGATAAAATTCAAATGGATGTAAGAATGAAAAATATGGAAATTAAAATGTGGTAGTTGGCTAGGTATTCTACCAATAAAGAAAAAGTTAGGCTGCCTAGTACCACTGATGCCAACCCTAGGGATAATTCCATGGATGTGAACACTAGAAGTGGTATCCAAACCCATCAAGAACCAAATAGAGAACCCTAAACTGCTCAAAATGATAAAATGGATGAATCTAGAAATTTTAACATGGAAAATGATGAATCTGGAAAACTAGAAAGTAGCCTTGGAACCACTTTGGTTCATACTTTTTAAGATGAAAACTCAAAGGAAAATGGCTTGAAAAACAAAGAGAATAAAGGGAAGAAAATGCTTAAAGAGGAATCTGTAGGGATGCCCCCAATTGTGATAAATTTTCCCCTGTAATTCCTTTTTCTGAAAGAATAAAAATGTCAACACATGATTCTGAACAGTTGAAATTTCTCAAAGTTGTTAAAATGAGGAATATTGATATCCCATTCTTGGAAGCTCTCATTCAATGAACATCATACTTAAAACAACTTAAGAAAATATTCTCAAATAAAAATACCCTAAAATAATATTCCACTTATCGTATGTCAAAGGAGTGTAGTGATATGTTACAAAATAGGATACCTCCTAAACTTTAGGACCCAAGAAGATTTTTCATCCCCTTCACCTTATGGGATAGAGGTGGTAAGCTCAACTATTTGTGTGAACTTGGTGCTAGTATAAAACTGATTCCTCTGTCACTTTAACAATACCTAAGATTAGGAGTTTTCCAACACACCATTGTTGTGTTAAAACTTACTAATAGGTCCTTAACTCACTCAGTGGGTATGGTTGATGATTTGATAGTGGGAGTAGGTAAACTCTTTTTCCTGCTAAGTTTATCATTATTGATATGGAGTGTGGCTAGAAGGTTCTTATCATTATGGGTAGGCCCTTCTTGGCCACAGGGGAGCTGTGATATATGTCTCTAATGGGAAATTTATTTTAAACTTTGGTGAACAAAAATAGGAATTCAATTTTTTTAAGAAAATCATAGAACCCACCCATACAATCCTTCCCATAAATGAGTTTCTAGTTACTGAGGGTACTGTTGATGAGGAGGAAGAGGATTTTCTAAGGATGATAGAGGAGATCAACGGAGAATATGATATCCCTACCACCACTAACATTGTGATCATCTCAATTAATGAGAGATAGAGATAGAGAGATAGAAACCATTTATGAGTTTGAGGGAGAGTTTTTGGAGAACCTAGATGGGTTTTCTTTGGAACATATTTTGTCCCCTAGAGAGGAGTCTCATTTTGAGGAAATATTTTCTGCAAGTTCTAGTGATGAGGAGGAAGCCTTCTACACTACCTTCTTCTAGAGGAAACATGAAGAAATTGGACCACCCAGGCCCAAGTGTCTTCCATCTAGTGAGTCACCATCCCTTCTTAAACTCAAACCCCTCCTTTCACATATTAAATATTCATTTTTAGGAGAGAGTTCTACCCTTACTATTATCATTACATCTAAGTTATAGGTAATTCAAGAGGAAAACCTGACCAATGTTTTGAGGAAGTACAAGTATATCATGGTCTATAAAATATCTAGTATTTAGGGGATAATTACATCCTTCTTTATGTAAAAAATTCCCCTAGAACTTGAGTGAAATACTCAAGTAGAATCCCAAAGGATACTAAACCCAAACATGAAGGAAGCTGTTAGGGAAGAGATGATTAGATTGATCAATGTTGGGATAAATTTTTTCATTTTTAAAATTACCTGGTTAAGTCATGTCCAGGAGCTATCCAAAAAAAGTAGAGTGATAGTGGTAACCAATGAGAAGAATGAGAAAATACAAATAAGAGCAGTGAACAAATGGAGGGTTAGTATAGACTATAGAAAGATGAATACTGCAATAAGAAAGGACCACATTCCAATCCCATTTTTGAAAAAATGTGGGAGTGGTTGGTAGGAAATGAGTATTTTTATTTTCTTTATGGTTATTCTGGTTACAACCCAAATTCCATTTCTCTTGAGGATCAAGAGAAAGCCTCCTTCAACTGTCCATTTGGAACATTCACTTACATGCAGATGCCCTTTTTCTTATGTTGTGCTACTGAAACACTTCAAATATGGATGATGGAAATTTTCATAGAAATGATTGAAAGAATAATTGAAGTCTTTATGGATTATTTGTGTTTTTGTGTGAATCAATTTTGATAATTGTCTAGAAAATCATGAAGCTGTGCTGGAGAGATTCCAGGAGACCAATCTAGTCTTAAACTATGTAAAGTGCCAATTCATGGATACTGAATGCATTTTCATAGGTTACAAAGTATCTAAGAGGGGGATGGAGGTTGCTAATGCCAAATTTGAGGTCATCCAAAAGTTTCCCCCACCTGAAAATGTAAAAGGATTCATATTTTTTTGGGTCATGATGGGTTCTATTGGAGGTCCATTAAGGAATTTTAAAAAATAACAAGACCCCTGTGATCACTACTATTTAAGGGCACACCATTTTGTTTTATGGGAAATTTCTAGAGTACATTAATCTGCTTAAGAAGAGGCTGACAACCTCACCTGTGATCACTACCCCTGACTGGAATCTCCCATTTGAGGTAATGTGTGATGATAGTGATTTTTTAGAAAGATCTGTTTTGGGGTTGAGGTAGGATAAGAAGCTATTTTTCATTTATTATGCCAGAAATCTACTGGATGATGCCCAAAAAAATTATTCAACTACTGAGAATGAATTGGAAGCTGTGTTGTTTTCTTTAGACAAAATCATGCAATACTTTATAGGATCGAGAGTTATCATTTTCAATGATAATGAAACCCTTAATTAATTGATGGAAAAGAAGGATTCTAAAACCAGATTGATGGAAAAGAAGGATTCTAAAACCAGATTGATGAGATGGACCTTGCAATTAGAAGAATTTCATTTAGTCATTAAGAACAATAAATAGGGTGAGAATGTTGTGGCAGATCATTTGTCTTGGATTCCAAGTACCCAAAGTGAGGATCCAAAGGATATTAACTCTTCATCCCCTAATGAACAATTGTTTTCTACTTCTGTGTAGTAGTCTTCTTGGTTTACAGACTATTCCAACATTCTGGTATTATGTTTCATGTCCAAGGACCTCTCACATAACCAAATAAATAGGTTCATCTCTAAGATAAAATATTATTTTTTGGATGACCCGCTTCTCTTTAGGAGGTGTGCTAATTGGATTTTAAGAAGATGTGTTTTTGAGGAAGAGATAAAACCCATAATTGAGACGTACCATTCATCACCATGGTATGGCCACCATAGATGAGAGATAACTACTCAGAAGTTTCTATATTCTAGTTTCTACTAGTTTACTTTGTTCAAGGATGCTAGGAGATTGGTCATAGGTTGTGAAAGATGTCAGATGCTTGGAAATGTTGGAATAAGGAAAGTGCTTCATCAAAAAGGAATTATAGAGGTTTAAAATTTTGATGTTTGAGGCTTGGAATTAATGGGACCATTATAGTCCTCTTATGAGAATGAGTACATTTTGGTTGTTGTAGACTATGTGTCTAAGTGGCTTGAGGTAGTAGTTATGCCCAATAATTCGGCTGCTAGTGTTGTCAATTTTATCAAGAAGATCATATTTTCTAGGTTTTGTGTGCCTCGATAATTCATAACTTACAATGGTACTCATTTCAAGAATTACAAGTTCAAGAGTTTGATGGAGAAATATGGATGATCACAGAGGACATGCACCACCTACCACCCAAAATCTAGTGGATAGACAAAAGTTTCTAATAGAGAGCTTAAGAAAATTTTGGATAAGATTGTTTCTAGATCTATGAAAAATTTCTCAGTGAAGATGGATGAGGCTCTTTGGGCCTACAGAACTGCTTATAAGACTCTTATAGGGATTTCACCATAATAATTGCTTTTTGAGAAAACATGTCATCTGCCTATGGAATTACAACATAAATATTTTTCGGAAGTAAAGGTTTTAAACTTTTATTTGAAGTCTACTGGTGAGAGGATACTATTAGAGCTAAGTGAGTTGGAGATGATTATAAGAGAGTCATATGAGAATTATGAAATTTACAGATAGAGAATAAAGGCCTTTCATGACTCAATAATTCAAAATAGATATTTTAAGGTTTGTGAGAGGGTCTTGCTTTTCAATTCTAGACAGAAACGTTTTCCTAGAAAGTTTAAGACGAAGTGGTCAAGAACCTTTACCATTGTGAGAGTTTTGGTTAATGGAGATATGGAGCTTCTTGGAGAGAAAAATATGACATATTTTTTTAAATGTTCATAGAATTAAGCATTTCTTTAAAGGGAATACAAAGGTCTTGGTTAACATATCTCTTCTGGAAGAATGAGCCATCTTGAGTATAAATGAGGACTATAAACTTAGTGTTTCATGGGAACTAACCCATGGTTTCTTAGTTGTTGTCCTTTTATTTTGGGATTTCAATAATGTTAACTCTTGCTTCTTGTCTCTCCAGTTTGTTCTCTTGTGTACTAATGGTGTCTCATTACATTCTACTACATAAGAGTATTATTTCTATTAGAAACTTGGATTAGGAAAACCAAGGGATCAGTTCACCACATCATGTTGATAATATTTCTTTCACTCATCCCTTGGATGTATTTTTTTGAGCTTAAAATAATGGATTCTTAGGCTTCAATTTTTGAACATGCAGAAGATAAAGAGGATTAATTACTTGGTGATTTAAATGAGGATATCCTAAATGAACATTAAATGTTAAAGATATAATATTTATGGGAAGTTTTTCTATTTTATTTGTTTTATTTTCTGCTCATTTTTTACTATCTGTTGTATGAACTTAAGTGTGGGGGATTCCCCTTAATTTCTTTTATTTTTTTAGAATTTTCTTCTTCATAGGGTGTTAACCGCTTTAAAAATAGTGAGTTGTAGTCTTAGTTGAACTGAATAATGAAATATTATTTCACCCTAATAGTCACTTGGATTATGCTGCTTCTATGCATTCATTTCATGTTATGCTGCTGCTGGGATTTCCAAAAAAAAAATCAAATAAAAAAAATCCCTTTTTTTCTTTATTTTGTTTTCATTTTGGTATAAATAATATTCTTTTTGAACCTTTATTCACCCCTCAAAATATGTTTTAACACATTGAATATTTTCTCCCACCTTAGGATCCAACATTAGGGACAATGTTGTGTTTTAAGAGTGGGGGAGAGGGGTAATTTTATAAGTCATTTCAAATTCCCTCATGAAGTAAAAAAATTGTCAAAATTTCTTCAATTTTTTTTCAATATATTTAAAAATTTTCAAATTAATTCATAACTTGAGGTACATTTGAGGTTCAGTTGGAACTTTAATTCTATCCTTTTTAGTAGACGACTACTTGGTGGATGTTGAGAGTTGCACATAATATGAAACTGTCGAGGATGAGTGATTACTGAGTGGAGATGTTCACTATCTTATAGACTTGCTATTTAGTAACTGAGGGTGGGAGTGTGACAAGATTATTCTTGTGGAATTAGAATCATGACTTTAGGTTACTATAGATTTTTTCTAGAAACTAGGGGATCACCTTTTTATAAAAAAAATTGTTTAGCCACTTTAGAAAGTCAACTAAAATAATTTTTATTTACATCTTTTGTAACTGAATTAAAATGGGAAAATAGGATCACATGATGTGTATCTAAGGCAAGGTGCAGTGGGTGTATTTATGTGAATAAATAAAATCCAATTTCAATTTGAATAAGTGCTATATACATGAAATATGGCTAGAAAAAAATTATAATAAAGTGCCTTATAAAAAATGAGCTCATTAAGGTGAGGTGAATTTTGAACAGAAATGAACAAGGGAGAAATTAAATTAATTAAAGAACATTTGATTTGTATCAGTGAAGTGATTCAAAAATAATAAACATTCTTGGAACCTAGGAGAAATTCAACTAGAAGGTGCCTTTGGTTAAGGTTTTAATTCCACTTTTATCTAGTATGTCATCACTTTTGGAATTGGAACTTGAACTGGAATTGTAGTAGGACAATTAATGAGTTCATATATAAGGCATGCTGTACTTGATGATGTACGAGTTTGTGAGACCCTTTATTTCCAATGAGTTTTTGAAACTAGACAGGACCACTTTTGAGCACACATTTAAAAAACCTGACCCACTATTTGGTCCTATTTCTCTATTTGATAAATTTTAGTTATGCACTTTTTGAACATAATCCCACAAATCACATTTCTATTTCAAAGTAAAAATCATGCATTTTTTTGAGGACAAACAAATTTTTATGTGTGGGGGAGTTTGATATGGCTCATTTTAATGCAATTTTCCACATCATTTTTTATATTTTTATTAACTTTTTAATATCTAAATGATGTATTTTGTTAAATAATTAACAACTGTTGTGTTTTTGTTCTTAATTGGTTTAATAATAATTCTTTGGAAAAATCATGTAATTTAGTGATTAGTTATGTTGTTTTGAATAAAAATTCAGTTAAATAATTCAACCTTCTTTAATATTTTATTTGTTTTTGTTTTTAATTTGTTTTTTATTTTTCATTCTTTTTATTCCTTCATTTTTGCATTACTTTTAATTTTAAAAATAACTAGTATATTAATTATTTCAATTTTTTAATTCTTTTTGTAATTAATTTTCAATTTAATAATGTTAAATTCCTTAATTTAATTAATTAATTATTTTTAATTGTAAATAATTTTTTTTCACTTTTGTTTTGATTACTTAAATGATTAAATTAATATTAATAATCTAATTTAATTCTTTATTTCTTTTAATATTTTAATTTTTTATTAATTATTTAATTTGATTAATTCATTAATTTATTAGTATGTTAATTATGTTATATAAACCCATTTATACTTATTAAATTAATTGTGAATAATCTATTACATGAAATTAATCATTCATTGTATAATTAATTTTATTTTGCTTTAATTTTTTTAAGAAGTTTATTTTTTATTTATTTTGTCATTTTAATTTATTTGTTGCTAATAATTTGGTGTGTTGTCAATGAGTCACCGACGTCACCTATTTGTGACTCAATTGAGTCACATACACCCCATTCCCCTCTCTCACCAATACACCACCTACCTACGTCACCATTTCCTTCCGTCCTACTGACACCCTCCTCAGTTAACCTACTGACGCATCCTCCACAAGTCACCATAAATGGTGCCAAAATTTGATGTCATATTTATTGAAAGGAAGTTCAAGTTTACATTTATAATACCCAAGATATAGCACAGTGGCTAACCTTGGGGTTGCCCTCAAGGAATTAATGTCGAATGACTAAGTGGTCTTCATGAAAATATTTTTGTGTTTTTTTATATTTTGAAAACAACAAAAGAAAACAATTAAAATAGTGTCGAAAAGCACAAAAATGGAGAAGAAACTATGAAAGAACAAAAGAATAACAGAAGAAACACAAAGAAAAATAAAACAAAACAAATAACAGACAATAGACATAGTCACAATAGTCAGTAAGAAAAAAGTCGGACCGGGTTCATCCACCCTCAATTCCCTATCCTAGATCTACTAAATAAATGCAATTAACAAATCTTAATTCACCCAATGTATGTCCAATTACTCATATCAAACACCTCGATCACCCAAAATAGTGATCACTCATGCATAAAATTACATCTAACACACGAGAACTCTCCCAAAGCGAAGAAATCTCCACATTAAATCCCTCCAACCATGAATTTCTTCACGACTGAAATGATCGTCAATGGATCAAGAAATCACACAGTCTCACTTAACTGCTCGGTCGAGAAAATTACAAGATAAAGGAGAAAATGATAAGTGAAAATCAAGAAGAAACTGATCCAGTGAAGGAATGCACTCACACACACCCCAATTCTCCTTCTCGATCTCCTCAGAATGAATAAATGAAAATGGTGATTGTGTTGATGTCCAAATATCAAGATCCCATCGGGTTTCGTAACCTAGATCTAACCCTGCAAGTCAGATCCCCATTTCTAGAGACTTTAGATCATGACACAAAATAAAGTAATAATAGAAACAAACAGTCAACACAATTGAATCATACATCACAATTAAATTAATGAAAAAGTAGAACAAAATAGTGATATTTATAGACACAAAAACAAAACACAAGAATAGAGCATGCAAAATGGATGGAAGATGGAGAAGGATATGGAGGAGCAGGTTCTCATCTCTAGGTTAAATATGATCCCTAGACCAGGAGGTATAGTGGATGGAGAGGTGAATGGATGAGTTTGAAGTGTAGAGTTTCCCCGTTTCAGTGGACAAGAGAGGAGCTCTTATTTTGAAAATGAAAACAGAAAAAAACAACTAACATGCATAAGTGAATTTCCACTTAGCGTGCTCGGATGCGCATGTAACCAGCCTTCAGTGAATTCTTAGTGAAAATAAATGTCCTCTTGCAATGACCTCACATATTCCCCACAGACTTTCAATGTTCAACCAATGGATAGCTTAGTTTCGGGAAAGTCCTTTCTCTAGCTCCTCCTATACAAAATCAATAAAAATAAACAAATGATTTCCAACACCAAAAAAATAAAACTATTATTATAAATATATATACACACACACACACTATATATTAATATAATTAAATAATTAACAATTATAAAAATTTATTTTTTTAAAATACCTAATATTAGTATTAATAATACATATATTATAATTTTTCTAGAATTATATATTATTAATAATATATAAAAATATATTATAACTATTATAATAATGTATATTATAAAAATTATATTCATTTAATTTCAATTATAAAAATAATGTACATAATATTATATATTTGTATAAGTATATTATTATATATTATTATATATATTATATATATTATATTAATTATATTAATTATTCTATATATTATATTATATATAGATATTATAGTATTATAATATAAAACAAAAGAAAGAAGAAGAAGAAGAGGGGTGAGGAGGGAGAATCAGTTGGGGCAGGTGGGAGAAAGGAGAAAAAAAAGAAATGGGGGGAACACGCCACGAGTTGTGACCCCTTGTTCTCCTCCACTACCATGCCGAAACCCTACCTTTCTCAACCATTGGCCACCAAAAGATCCTCCTATGACCCCCTTTTCTTTTTATACCTCCTTTATTTCTCATGATCCATGAGATTCTCCCTCATTACACCTCTCCTTCTTTTTTCTTTTGTTTTATATTATAATAATAAAATATCTATATATAATGTAATATTTATAACAATTAATCCAATTAATATTTTTAATATAATATTTATAATACATATAATAATATATAATAATATACTTATACATATATACAATATTATGTACATTATTTTTATAATAGTAAATAAATAAATATAATTGTTAAAACATATATATTATTATAATAGTTATAATATACTTTTATATATTAGTAATAATATACATTTCTATTAAACTTATAATATATGTATTATTAATACTAATATTAGGTATTTTAAACATATCTATTTTTATAATTGTTAATTAATTAATGATATTAATATATAGTGTATATGTATATGTATATATTTATAATAATAGTTTCATTTTTTTTGTGTTTGATGTCATTTGTGTTTTTCTGTTGATTCTATATAAAAGGATCTAGAGCAAGGAATTGGTAGAAACTAAGATGATTGTGGGGTGAGCATTGGGAAGTGTGTGGGAAATACGTGAGGTCATTATAAGAAGGCATTTATTTTCACTAAGAATTCACTGAAGGCTGGTGACATGCACATCAAAGCACGCCACTTGGAATGTCACTACAACCTATTAGTTGCATTTTTCTATTTCCATTTTCCAAATAAGTGCTACTCTCCTGTTCACTAAAGGGGGGGGGGGGACACTCCACACTTCACACTCATCCATTCACCTCTCTATCCACTACACCTCATGGACTAGGGATCGTCTTCATCCTGGAGATGAGAGTGTTATACTCCATCTCTTGCCCCATATTTCATCCCCCACTTGTGCTCTGTTCTTGTGTTTTGTTTTTTTGACTATAAATATCATTGTTCTATTCTGATTTTCCATTAATGTAATTGTGATGCATGATTCAATTGTGTTTTCTATTTGTTTCTCCTCTTACTTCATTTTTGTGATCTGAAATATCCAGAAATGGAGATCTAACTTGCATTGTTTGATCCAGGTTATAAAACCCAATGTGATATGGATATTCAAACATCAACATGATCACCATTTTCTTTTATTTATTCTAAGGAGATCAAGAAGGTGAATTAGGGTGTGAATGAGTGCATTCTTTGGATGGATTGGTTTCCCTCTTGATTTCCCCCTTCCTTTTCCCCTTTCTCTCATAATTTTCTTGACTAATATTTAAGTGAGACTACGTGATTTCTTGATCCATTAATTACCAGTTCATTCATAAAGAAATTCATGGCTGGAGTGATTTAATGTGGAGATGTCTTCAGTTTGGGAGAGTGATCATGTGTTGGAAGTGATTCTATGCATGATTGCTCACTATTTTGGGTGATCAAGGTGTGTGATCTGAGTCATCAAACATACACTGAGTGAATTGAGATTTGTTAATTATATTTCTTTGGTAGATCTATGATATGGATTTTAGGGTGGATGAAACTGGTGATGCATTTTTCTTACTGACTATTTTCACTGTGTATATTGTATATTCTTTTTTTTTTGTTTTGTTTTATATATGTTTCTTCTATTAGTATTTTGTTATTTATCTATTTCTTATCCCCTTCTATGTTTTTCAACACTATTTTCATTATTTGTTTTTTTTCAAAATATAAAAAACATGAAAAGATTTTTTGGAAAGAATACTTAGTTATTTGACACTATTTCCTTGAGAGAGACCCTGAGGTTATCCACTATGTTATATCCTGGGTATTATAAATGTAAGATTGATCGTCCTCGAGGCAAGGAAGACCTCAGTGAGATGCCTTTCTAAAGGCCTGAGCTCAAATAGGACTCATCTATGGTGTAAGTCCCAACTATATCTCCTCAAGTGGGTATCTTCCACACATAACCCCACCTAAATGAACTACAAGAACTCTGATTCCTGATCTAACAAGGATACATAGGATGCATGTTTAAAGGCCCGAGCATAAATAATACTTCTCTAAGGTGTAAGTCCAAACCATATCCCCTCACGTGGGTCGATTCCATGTGTATGACCCACCCAACCGAACTATGAGGGCTTCGATTCCCAACCAATTGGGATACATTGGAAGCCTCCCTGAGGTCCAAACTCGATACCCAAACCACCCTAATATTCTCCGAGCCATATCCCAAGTAGGTTCATATCTACCCTAGATATCTTATCTCTTTCGGACATCTTGGGCCGCTCTGGCTTTAGTACCATATAAAATTTTGACTAGGTATCTTCTTATTGGGAATCCTTGCTACATGACATTAAACTGCATGGGTGGGTTCTCATCACATGACCTTAAAAGGTGATGTGTTCTGTAAAGTGACATCGAAGTACATGGAATCTGATTTCTCTCATGGAGATACGTAGGAAGCCCATTTTATGGGTTCGATCCACACATCAAAACAATATCGATTCCCCCTAGATGATGATAAACTCTAGATCGTCTCATCATATGGCTTAAATCATCATCATATTAAAAAAATACAGAGTAATTTTTAATGTTTCTGTGAAAATGTAACATTAATGAAGAACCTAGAATACATATATATGTCTTAATAAGTGGAAAACCTAGGTTACATATAGATGATTCTAAGTTCGTGCATGCATTTTTATAATCTTATAACCTAGGTGTAATTTGCAGACATATTCTTGGGAAATAATCAAGTATTCACAAACATATGAACAATTCTTAAATCTATAAGAGAGCCCTGGAGTAAGAAATAATTCCCCCCCAAAAGGGTGTGATGAGCCTAACTTCCCATCCTCTCGACCAATGGAGTCCTTAAGTGTCATTGTCCAAATCGTCATCTAACGAGCACCTAGCTTTAAAAATAAGGTCCCTGAATCATGGATATAAGGGCCATTGGGTGTTTCTAGCTCCATGAATAAACCTGTTGGAGACCATCTAAATACCTCATACCCGACGTGAATCATTTCATAATAAATGGACAATGGGTCACTATCCGTAGGGCCATTTTTTCGGCCTCAGGTCTGACACGAATCAGGCCGAAACACCCACTAATTTAATAGTTATGTTATAATGATCATACTTAAATAATAATATTTCATGGATCTTTTAGGCTTGATGTTTCATATCATGTATTCTATTAGACATAATGTTATTTTAAAATCACATTGTCTTACATTCATCAACCATCATTGGGTGTATTAAAATTATTTAATCTCCAATTGAATTAATTTCCACTAATTTAAGTATTTAAACTTTAATATTTACTTTTATTTACATTTATTTGATTAAAAGATCTTATCAGCTGATTAACTAACACTTTAGTGGGATGAAAATCTATAGTTTTTTACTAGAATTCACCCCTTCTTGTAGTGTTCCATATAATTTACATAGAACCAAAACTCACAACATGTCATAGAATCCATAGAGAAGTAATTTTAAATCACAATGAAAATGACCTCCTATATATTCTTACTATGTAATGTATTCCATTTATCTCAACATTTTATAAAAAAAAAGTTTCATTCTTTGTGTCATAAATCTCTATGATTGGTTTCTTTTCATAGACTCTTTGAAATAAACTCATGAATGAACTAATATAGATATAGATTTATTCAAACATGAATTGTTCTATATTATATTTTTTGATACCATATTAATGTGTGAACTATTATAATATCTATGAAATATCATACATCTATTTCATAAAATCTTATTCCCCAGAACATAGGTTACTACTTTAAGTTATTCTTGGAGAAATTTCTTTTCCTTAGACTTTACTAACTATAATAATTAATATATTTTTGGCATTTTTTATCAATATATATGACATGAAAAATTATATTACCCCTACTAACTCCTTATAAAAAAATGGATCACTTTTTTTCTTAATAAAACCAGACTCTCTTATGGATTCATTAAATGAATATTCTATGATAATGATAATTTCACTAATAGAGAAATGAAATTATATGAGTCACATAACTCATTGGAATTATTTGGTTTCACCAACACTTTTCACTATATCATAAATACATCTACCACATGGTTTCCATCAAATAAGGTTTCCTTGAAACCCAATATCCCAATACAATGATCATATGAGGTTTCCATTAAATGTGGAATTATAATGGATTTATCATGATTATTTGTGAAAATTATTAATTATTGAAAATTTATAAGAATCAATTGAAACCTTTAGAAACCAATAAAGCCTTATTGGAACCCACTTGTACCATCCATTTCCTGATTCATCTTGAATACCCACCAATGGATTTTTATCAATAGTAGATACCCCCAAAATATGGTAGTGGATTTTGGTCCATATAATACATCTCAAAATCTGCATGATATTTTTAATCATAGAATGTTTCCATTTATTGATTCCTTATAGGATTAATTTTTTTTGTTGAATATCATCCTTACTCTATTACGTAATATAAAACCACCTTTTTTTAACATTACTATATTTTATTTGTCTCTTTAACAACTCTTCCCATTAAATCTTATTGTGATTAGTGTTTCTATACTAACTCATGTACATCTAAAGAAATGAATTCATTGATATCTATATTTTTCCCACTACCTAAAAAGAGAATTTGTTCCATTTTATATAAACATAGTCTTCCATTTAACTAATTATTTCTATATATGGAATAATACTATCTTGAATAACTATAGGATAATTTATTGAGATGAACTTAGTGTTTTCATTAATGTAATATTATTTTCTAGGATTAGATTTTAAAAAATACTTCTCATAAAATATAATTAGTTATGACTCAGTGGGTTCCATTATTTTGAAAGTTATATGATATCCATTAATCAATATAGTCAGAATATGATTTTATATTACACTAATATTTTTGAAACATGTATCGAAAGGAATTATTGGAGACATGCAATACATATAAAATTAATATTTCATCCTCTTTATAAATCTATAAACACTTAGTTGTACATAATTTAATGTGAGTTTATAAGTATATATACTCTATATTTAAATAATTGATGAATTATTGGTTAAAATATTCTTTTATTAGACCACAAAAATGATCTAATATATTTTACCAAGTGTATTCATTACATTCACTTTACATTCATAAAATATCTTTATGTAATCTCATATAGTATATGGATTTAAATATAAATTCTATTTATAATATTTAAAACATGTCATTTTTAATGAAATCTATAAGTTTTATGAATTTATGAACTTTCATCATAACAGTTTACATGTCAAAAAAATAATAAGTATGTTATGGATCTATGTAATATTAAAAACACCATTTTGGGTATATCCATGAAAATTAATTAATTTTTAACTTGACCAAGTATTAGAATTCAATATATGGGTATTATAAGGGTATAATATTTTATATTTATCATTAAATTTTAATATTGGACATCTGCGATTCAATTATTAACAAAAATATTAAATATGTAATACCATAAAAATATTCATTTCAAATTCAAAATAACTTCTCAATGTACCTAGAACTGGACACTTTGATAAATGTTTTAATAACACACAATATAAAAAATAGTTTTATGATAATCAATCTACTTTGAAATATGAAGTCATGTGATTCTCATTGTTGACCTAGGAAACACTCTCCTTCAGATATATAGAGAGTTCACCATACTTATTTTAATGTTCCTAAGATTTACTGGTTCCCGTGTTTGATTAAAAATATGTGATTTGTATATTGTATTTAATACCTAAGAAGTAAAATTGAAATATTACATGAAATGATGAATATAACTAAAGTATAATCTTCTACTTGATTCTTCTTCAATTCAAAATAGTTCTTATTCTAATGATCTTTATTTTCCTAGTTGTAGAAAATAACATCTTTCTCATGGCCCTCCTGATAAATATTTTCCCTCTTAGGTGGATGTAGGGAAAGCACCAATAAATCCAAAATTGTCATAGTATATTCAAACATGCACATAAATTCATTATACATAAGGGGTTAGGATCCATGTTCTCATAAATCCTTATCTACATAGAGAATAATAGTAAAAAGATTCATGAGTTGATTCTCCATATTGATAATTCTATAATTCTAAAAGAATAAGAAGACTCTTAGTGTAAGGGATGATAATAAAAGATTAATGGATAATTTATTATCCATATTGAATCTCAATTTGACTAATTAATCAATGTAATTTAATATCTTGAATGAAATATCACTAAATATGTACTTATTTTCCTGCTTACACTGGTATAGTGTATTATTAATCTCATTTATCTTTTACCTCTCTTTATCATTTTAAAGTTCATTGAGAAAGGTTATCATGGTTTGTGAATATATGTCTTTATGTTTTATATTAATCTCTCCATAAATAGATAAATACATGATATAATGAACATTAGAAGTATCCTCTATACATATCATATAGGAATCCTTTCCACCTTTTCTCGCTTATTGAGGTATCTAGACAGGAATAAGGGATTCAAACGTAAAATATAATATTTCCAGTAGTATCATAGTGTATAAAAAACTATACCATTTTTGAAAATTCATGATGGTCATGAAATGTTATTTGTATAGGAATTATCACAGTGTTCCTATTTTTTTTATAACCATTTTTTAATTATAGGAGATATTTTGATATATTATACTATTCATATGTATGATGTAATAAATTAGTTTTCACAGTATCCCAAAAATTTTCAATTCCCCAAATCCCCCCAAATTAGATTAATAATATCCTATCACTTTGAAATTCAAGTTTAAATGATTTATATTCCCTTTATCATTACCTAGACTATGTACACATAAATTATATGAAGTTTTTTAGGTTCTTTGTTCTTGAAAACCGCATTAACTCACAGTTCCTTGATCTGTTGAATAGACAACCCAATCCAGAAATACTAAACTTGAATTCCCTTTATACTTAACTCTAAATTGTTTTAAGTATACTATGATTTTTAACCTTAATTTTTTTGGTTATGTCAACACATTATCCTTGTTAAGAATCTATGCTAATTGAAAAGTTTCCCCATATATGGCTCGCCTAACACTTTAACTATGGGTTTATCTCAATACACTAGATGAAAGGAATTTACAAAATTAATATTTTATTTTATGATTTTTTAAAATTATAAATAAATATTTTTTTATTTTTTCCTCATATTATTGTAAATATTATATAGATTTTACATAATTCATTAACCATGTCTAATGAAATAATTTATGCATAATAACTTTGTTTTATTTATCTTATCTTAGCATGCTTGTTAATTTATTTACTTTATGCAGTTGTGTTTAATCATACAAAAAAATCATGCATCACATAAATAAATAAATAACCATGAATAGAAAAATAAAATAGATACATGATGTGATAATGAGATTTTAGTATACTTGTTAGTTTATTGAGTATAATATAAATCAACTTTGACTCTTGGGGAAATATCTACATAAAAAAATTCCTAGATTATATTTTAGTATGTATCCATTAACTTGTGAATCTCTTTAGATGGTTTCACATCATCACGAGTCCTGAAATATTTCCTATCATTGAGAGATCTATACTTAAAATATACTTACTCACTCCCAGATGAAGAGTTCCAGTGGGTTAGGGTTATATAAAATACACCTTCACCATGCAGACTTGTTCATAATATATTTTTAAGTGATGATATACAAGTCATTATATTTAATTTAATATAAAATATAACACAAAAATCCATGGAATTACTAATTTAGTTAAATAAAAATCAAACATATACACAATTCAATAAATCTCATGATCAATCATGATATGTAATAAATTTTAATTAAATATAAAATAATTAATTTCAATCCATTATTTTTATTCAGATAAATTTTCTCAAATTTATAAATTAACCACAAATAAATAAATAAATCAATAATTATCATAATTATTATTCAAGATAATACTTAAGATATAAAAGTGTCAGAGGATTGTACCTTTATATCCTTTATTACCTTTTTTACAAATCATATTATACTATTTAATAGAATTTGATCTAACTTTAAATATGGGGTTGTCGTTATTTTTTGGTTTCAAGATTAAAATCTATTTAATTGAATTTAAAGCTGTGTTTAATTTCATTGAATATACAGGAAATATATTGGTGAAGGATTAAATTCATAGGAAGATTTAAAGTTACACCGATTTCATTGGAAGATGATGAAGATGTTTCCAATTAGGTTGCAACTAACTATAAAGAAGTTTGATTTTAAAAATTGGTGTTTGTTATAACTTCATCTATAATTTGGGCCACAACATCATTATAAAAAGTTGGAATACAAAGAGAGAGTTATGAAAATTTATAATTTTGTTGAATATGTGAAACTAATTTATTTTTAGAGGAATTATGATCAATCTAATAGTTTTATTTTTAAGAGTTTTTTATAAGTTCTATGTTTTCTGAGGTTTCCTCTTTGTAATTATCTTTATCGATTGTTGTTTATGATTTAATTGTTTCCAATCCTATATTATCAAGGGATTACAAGTATAGGAATAAAAATCTATCTATGATCTTGTGTGATGATGGGATTTTAGGTATAGGAATATAGGGATATTCCTGATCATTCTGATTGTTGTATTTTAGGGCTAGGATGACATATTCACCTTCTGATGAGTCTATGTTTATCACATCTAGGGATGGGTAGAGAGGTACCTTGGATCATGTTAAAAGGGAATCCGTGTAATTTGGGTAATAATGTAACTTTATATTATACTTTAAAGGTTTATTTATATTGTAATTTGATACTCCATGATTATTTATTTTCTACTATTCATACATTTTTTAACTTTAACATTTTTTGAAATTTTTTAGAAACAGAATTTTGAATGTGCTTACCTGTTTTATAATTTTTGATATTTTCACTAAATTTATATCGACACTACTGATTTATAAATTTATATTTATTTTAATCTAATAAATTTTTGATTGATCAAAATATTATATCTTTCTGTATTTTTACACCTCTTGGTGGATGAAAATTATATGTCACATTTTAGTCTACAATTGACCCCTCTTATAGTTTTCCTACCCATTATTATAAAGGAAAAAAATTTATATCAATGATTATATCAATTGAAAATAATA
The DNA here is from genome assembly GCA_963277665.1 of Viscum album. Taxonomy (NCBI): domain Eukaryota; kingdom Viridiplantae; phylum Streptophyta; class Magnoliopsida; order Santalales; family Viscaceae; genus Viscum; species Viscum album. Next base: position 794,321,913 of record OY728166.1, read on the forward strand.
TTAATTATATTTTCTAGTGGTTTATAAAAAAAATATCTTAGTTTTAATTCTACCACTAATTGTGTTGTATAAGGAGGATTCTCCCTTGTTTTCAATCTTCCAGGACTTCTAGTTGGAATGCTAGTGAACCAGAATCCTAGAAAACCACATATTTTTTACAGAGTAGTATATGAGTACGGGTGTAATAGAATTAATTCATTTTTAATAATTTCAGGTTTGGATAAATTTCTTATGATGAATGGGGGATACAATGAGTAACACCTCAAGTTATTATGAATAATATTTTTTGAATAAATTAAATTTCCTTTATGGTTTGTGTTGAACGATACACCTAGTTAAGCTTGATTTATATGAAAAACCATATTAAGATTTCAAAAAATAAAAAACTAATATTATCTTGTGGTACACATAACTCTGAGTTTGGATTTTGTTTCACACAATACCATGTTATTTCAATAGCTTTCATTACACACAAGACAATGTTTTACCGAACTACAATATACTGTTATTGTCATTATTTAATATTATAGTTGTCACCTTTCCATTGGAATAGAGGGTATGAATATGATTAAATAAAATATGAAAAAAATTATTTTTACATGTTTTTATAATGAATTCCTTGTTAACTGATTAATTATAAATGATAGTAAGAACTATTTAAAAATAAAGAAATTCATTTTTTTCAAAAATATTTTCAATGCATGAACATGTTTCCAAAACCTATTTTATTTCCATATTTATACCATATCCTCTATTTCCTCTAAATGTTTTCAATTCTAGAGTAACATGATGTAAGAAAGGTCTCTCAATAGTGTTTACCTTTTGGAATTTACAAGAATTACACTCCTATTCCATTATAAAAAGGAACTCATCCCCCTCACATATTCACACCTCTCAAGACATTTGGATAATCCATAAAACACCTAAATAAACTCTCTAATTCCATCCACTCAACCTACCTTTATTTGGGATGAAATCCAACCAAGGAAGTCCTTTAGTGCAAACCAAAATGAGATACATAAAGAAGAGGTAATATTCATCAATAAATGTTTTTGTATTGTTTCTTATAAAAACTATTTAGTTTATTTTTATATAAATATTATATATTAAAATAAATATATTATATTTACTAATAAATTTTTTTGTTAATATTATGACATAAAACATCACACACTTCCATCAAATGGGATACACAATAATCATTCTTATGTATTACGGACTACCGTCTCATGAACCAATGCCATTTGTTCTCCCATAAAATACTTTAAATGTTGGGAATAATGATGAATTTTATATTTTATATATTATATTTATGATTTTTATGATGATATTATGATTCATTAATTGTTATATAGCACATAATTTTATGCTTTCCATTTTTTGAGAAAATAATAAGGTCGTTCATGTGTGTAGTGGACTACTGCATCACAAAGCGATGTGATTCATTCATGATCTACATGAAATGTATTAAGGTTGATTTTTAATAAAAATTTTGTTTTATGTGACATAAAAATGATTCTATAATAGTAATATATCATTAAATTTTATTTATTTTATCCTAAAAATAAACTGAAAATTTCATTCATGCGTACATACGACCTACCATCTCTATGAATGGTGTATCTCATTTCATATTTATATATTTTATAGTTTACTATAAATACATATAACTTGAATATATATATATACGATATATATATTATTTTTATCATTCTGGATATGATTAAAACACGATCCAAGCAAGTGGGCAGTGAATAAAAAGTCAAAGCATTTATGAAAAACAAAGCAGTTATTACCCAAAACATAATTTTAACATGTAATTATTGATAAAAGAATAATATAATGTCATAAATAAATCATAAATGTTATTATATATAATTTTTTTTTTCATTTATATAATCATAATAAACATATATTTATGATACAAGAGGTTTGAACAAGTACGACGAGATTCAAGACTTAAGGTAAGGGGATTTCTAGTCTCAATTTTATTTCTAATCTTTTATGGGGTGTATATAATTCATTATGAATTTTTATATCATGAATATAATTTATTTAATTATATTCAAAAATTCAAATTATTTTATTCTTTCTTGGATCATATTATTTAAATGTTGCTCAAGTTGTATGAGATTTTCATCTTACTTTTTTACTTATGTGAGACATATGTCATATTCACAAACTATTTATTTGATATGGTGTATGTACTACTCGTGAATTTATTTTATGATAATTATATTTAAAATTATTATTTTCTAAATATCCATTTTTCTATCTATATTTCCTATGGTTTATGGTATATAAGTTACCAGGTCGTTAAATGATTTTTTTCACAATTTACCTTCTTTGAGATGTATGTTGTGATATACACCTATATTATTTCATGAGGTGCATATACAACCCATTTTACATAAAATATAATTATTTTTGAATGATAATTATATTTTAAGTTTCATTTTATGTTATTACTTCATGAGCCTTATTAATAAATGTTTCCAAAGTGGTAAAACTTTTATGTTACAATCTCAACATTTATCGTGATTATTTATTATTAAGTCTTAGATATTTAAATCTCATGGCATTCCTATTAAAAATCCACATCACATTTATTCTAAAATATTTATTCCTAACATGTTCACATAATAGTACCATTATTCCACTCATTTATACTTAATATAAATAAGAAAATTATTTTATTAATATCTGATATTACTTATCTCTTCAGCCAAAAATGTGTTTTATATCAAATCCAAGTTTTCTAAAAATGTTTTCAAAATTGTTCTATTTTTTCCTATAATTTTTAAAATAAAAATTTACCCATATTTTAAATTTTAAAAAAATTATTTTAAAATGAATATTATTTTCATTTTTTGGTCAAGCATCTTTTTACTTCTACTAAAAATGTGAAAGAAATATTTAATTTTACATATACATCATCGACAGAATTCCCTTCCATCATGAACACACCATCTGTTGAATCTTACTTTATAAGTTTTAAATAACATTTTATAGAGAAAAATATTTCAAAAAAAAGTATTTTTAATTTTTTAAGTGATTTTAAATATTAATTTATATGTTTTAATTTTTTTTTCATATATAATGATTTTAATTATTTCAAACATGGCCTTATATATTTTCAAATCTATTGTAAAAGAAAAAGGTTTTTGAAATTTTATATGATTTAAAAAGTATTTTTTCAAAGATGAAATGATATTTTCTTCAAGAAATATTTTATATAATTTTTAAAGATGACTTTATAAGTTCTAAAATAAACAGATTTTGATTTTTTTTGAAATCTTAAATAATGACTTTCAAAGAAAGGTTTTTTCTGTAAGAAATGATCCAAGTGATCTATCAAAGTCTTTCTCCATATTAGATGAAATCCATTGAAAATTTTTACGCTTTACTAGGGACATGTTTCAAAGAAACCATTATTATCCTTTCTTTTAATGGTTTACATTTAGTAGGACACATTTTTTTAAGAAACGTTTCTCTTCCATGGGTTATAACTTGATAAAACAATTATGAAACTCATTTCCTTTCATGGTTAATTATATGATGAAATGATCACGAAAAATATCTCTTTTCCATAGGTTGTGATATGATGTTTATGATAAACATTTCATTTCATGGATTATGATATGATGTTTATGAAACCCATCTCTTTTTATTGGTCATGATATGATGAATGTTTTATTATCTTATGAAACAAGGATGCATGATTTCATTATGTGAAGGGTGGGACCTATATATCCCGCCAATGCATTGGGTAAAGATTTATATTCCATGAGAATGATAAGACTGGAAAGGGGAGTGAAATTGGTTCATTAATAAAGGTATGAAACAGGGAGTGAACTAGGTTCTATAATACAGTGCTAGAATAAGGAGTGAAATTGGTTCTGTAATACAGGGTGGGAATGAAGAGTGAACTTGGTTACATAATATATGGTTAGAATGATAAGTTAATCTGATTTATTAATAAAGGGATAGAATAGGGAGTGAACTGGATTCAATAATAAAAGAACGGAACAAGGAGTGTACCCAATTCATTAATATTGGGCTGTAATGAGTGAACTTAGTTCAGTAATACATAGATATAATGAGATGTGAACCCAATTCAGAAATAATAGGCTAGAATGGGAAGTTAACCTAGTTCAGTAATAAATGGATAGAATGGGGAGTGAACCCAGTTTAGTAAAGGATTTTGTATGTTATGATGGTATTAGAATTGAGCATTGAGTAATATGAAAATTATTTTTTTTATGATTATGTGTATGCCAAACACTTAATGTCTTATGCCAACATTATCCTATCATAAATCATGTTCTTTGATTCCATAATGATTAATGTCTTATGATATACCTATCTTTATGACCTAACTCATGTGTATGATCTTTGATATGTAGGATGTGATGTTCATAACTTATGGACAAGTTCTCAAACACTTATTTTCATGTTATGCTTATGTATATACTTTATTTACCTATTCTGAGCATCTGAGATCACCCTTTCTAATTTATCCTTTCTCTAATTTATAAATAAATGTTTTAAGTTGGGGTACTAAATGGTATAATCTTTGTGGGAAACATTGATGATTATTCACCTAGTAAGAATATTATGTTTCAAGTTTCCAAAGACACTAAACTATTATGATCCATAGGCATGTTCTTTTATGATGTGATTAATATTCATCTAAAAATATTTAATATCCATGTATGTTAATCTTGGTTTGTTATAGTTGTTATCAAAGGAAATGTTTAGTCAGCCATTGGAAACTATGATGAGAAAATTTTAGTGAGATCCCTAGGGATATTTCTAAGGATATGTCTATGGATGTATATAAGGATATATATAAGCATGAGTCAATGTATAAGAAAATGTCCTATAATTTTGATAAATAATTTTTTGAGTGGCATCCTTGAAACATATCCATGTTCAGATACTAAAATTGGGTGTGCTTCTAGCACATATTCACATAGGGGTAACAACCCTAGAAACACCATATTGAGCTAGACTTGATCAGGAACTGGTGCATGATAATGATACTTTCTACAAACATGGTTTGAAACTCATAGGGTATATTATTTTAAAATGAATTAACTCTTTATGAACCATCACTAAGGATTTAAATAGTTGATGACTATCAATAACCTTGTATTCACCTAATATTCATAGATTAAAAAGGAGGTTTCATGATTCAGATATCCTATGAGTGATTCTATTTATTATGTGGTTTCCCATTAAGATTAGTGTTTCTCACACATTGTTTTTTAGTTTTATTCAATGGAGGAAACGAGAATTACTTGGGTTAACATTGAAAGTGATAGATAATTTACTGATGAAATGATAATAGAGAAGATGACTAGAGAGAAGTATGTTGTGACTATGCCTAATCAGTTTTTGTGGAACATGATTAGCAATGTGTACCTTAACCAAATCCCAGACTTACTAAATAAGAGAAAGAAAGGGTTTTCTGAGAGTTCTGGTAGTAAAGAACATATAGAAAAGGAGATTCAATTTCCAATATGTCAATAATGTTGGAAGAATCATTTTAGGGAATTTTTCAGAGGGATGAGAAGATGTTTTGAATGATGAAAATAAAGACACAAATCAAGTAACTTCAAAGAAAAAATTAAATGTATGGTTAAAAAAATGTATGATAATAATAGTATCCCTAAGATATAATTGAATTTTACTTCTTTAGATGTTCAAAGTATAGGAATTATACCAATCAATGTCCTAAGGGGAAAGATCATGAAGATAATCAGTAAGGTGGTATGACTAAATGTCATATTTCTGAAAATGAAGAGACTAGAAATGAAATATGAAAGGAAAGTGGTATTAAGGAAGAGTATGAGGAATCCTAGTTAATAGATTAAGTATGAAGTAAGAAAATTGATGTTTTCATGTATTTGGATTTAAGAATTATGTTTTATGAATTGTGAAATATATAAGGATGGTTCAATATAAGTTATTTTAAAAGACATGAAAGAATATGCTAATTATTATTTTTTTAATGGAAAGGTTAAATTTTATCTAAAACACATTATTAAGGGATTATGACCCTTAATATGTTCCTAATGTTGAGAAAATGGTGAATAGTTTGGATAAAGAGATATTAGATTCAAATAAATTAAATTGGATAGTATTAATCACCTTGGAACAAAATAATGATTTATTTAAAAAGTGGGTTATTCTATCATGGATGTTTTTTACAATAGTATTGAATATATGGAATATATTCATATTTTTATTTATTTAAATAATATGGAAGCATGTATTCTTTCAATGAGGTAATTTAGGTTATTACCATGTTTAAAGAGAATACTTGATGATGGTATTCACAATTTGATATGTGAAAATTAAGTGGTACTTTATGATATATGGGAATTAAATGTGAATCTCATATTGATAAATTTAGTCACCTTAATTCTAATTTATTTTATTTTTATATCTTTTGAAAGGTTGATAAGTCAAACCATTTATGAATTCGTTTATATTGATATTTGAATTTGGTTTCAGAAATTAACATATTACTTCACCATATAAATATTTATGCATAATAATAATCTATGATAACCACTTTTTTATTATGATACCTAAATATATACGGAATGAATTACCCTTCTATTTATGGATCATATGATCTATTAGTGCATCATGTACAACAAATTCACCACCATTTCTTGAAGAGAGAGATGAAGTGGAATTTGATCAAGGCATAACTATGAGGTGATATTGTGCTTTTGGAATGAAATTAAGTAAGTATATTTTCTCATGAAAATTATTCAATTTTAGGAAAAAGATCTTGAAATAATTTTTTTTTCATATTATCATCATTTTTGAGGATACCAACGACCTCTTTCACAACTCTTTGGTTTTTGTTTTTGTGATTATTAATTTTCTCTAGATCACCCAATTTATTATGATCAACGATCTTTATCAATCTCTATTATTATTTAATCTTTAATTCTATGTATAAGTCTTTAGTTATGAAGTATTTTATCATATATGGAAACCAAGTTATGAGTTACTTTTAGTAACAGTTATGTTTCCAACCTCCTCTTTTTAAAGGATGTTTTAGAATTAATTTTTATGAGGTGGGTTTCTATGAAAGGAAATTTAAAGTATCAAACCTTTAATGACCTAGATATATTTTGAGAGAAAAATATATTTTAATTTGAGTAGAATTTAACACCCTATTTTTTTTATGAATATTCTTTTTTCAAATAAATTAAATTTTCATGATTGTTTATGTTGAACGCTACACAAAGTTAAGATTTATTTATACGCAACACCAAGTTAATATTTATCTACATGAAACACTGAGATCATATTGTGGTACACACAATACAATTTTTTATTGTATTAAATATAATAATGAGTTTCATCTATAGCTTGCATTACACACATGACCGTGTTTTACAAAACTACAATATACTATTAATATTATTATTTAATATGAAAGTTTTCATCTAGACATTGGAATGGCAGATATAAATAGGATTAAATAAATTATGAAAAAATTATTTAAATATTTTTATATATTTAATTATTATTTAATGATTAATTATAAATGAGAGTATAAGCTATGTGAAAATAAATTAATTCTTTTCTTAAAAAACTATTTTCCAGGAACCAATATGTTTTATCTCAATAAATTAAACAAAACATTATTGATGAATTATTTTAATGATATATATATATATATATTATCTCCACTGTTTAATATTAATTTTATGTTTTTTCAAGAGATAATATAAGAATAAATCAAATTTTATGCTTAAAAACATTATTTTTCAAGTTTTAACAACGTTATTATTTTAAAAATCTTTTCTGACACTTTTATAAATTCTATTTGAAAAAATAAAATTCATTTTTTAAATAGTAATTTCGAAATTATCTTAGGGATATTTTTTGGGATTTTTCAGAAATGATTTTTTTTTTGAATAGTGAAAAAATAATGATTTTTAATTGAAAAATGTCTTTTTTTTTCAAATTATTTATATTGTTAAATTATATTTTAAATTGGTTTTAAAGTATATTTAGTAAAATATGAATATATTAATCCAATTTAGTTCATTTTAATCAATTTTACATTGAAATTTGACATAAAAACATTAACAACTTTTGATAATTTTGAACATTAAAAACCCGTTGTTTTGTCCGACCTACGAGATTAATTTTAAATTAATTTCCACCAATTAAGTGAATTGAATTTGGAAAAATGGATTCAAAATTTGGAATAATAAAAGTTTATAATTTCTAATAAGGTCAAAATAATTTTTTTTATAAATAATTAGAGAAACAATTTAAAATTAATCACGACGATTAAGAGAAAAAGGAGTTTACCGTGGGACTAAACATTAAACATACTATAAAAATTGACAAAGATAATTGTCCCAAAAACATTTTATAGAAATATTTAGACAATATTACCTTTTTTTTATAAAATTTTTCGTTATTTTACGCACATGATGTAAGGGATACCTTCCAATAATGTATACCTTTTGGTATTTATTTAAATGCCACTCCTCCTTCACTATAAAAGGGATCACCCCTCACTTGTTCAAACTTCTCAAGCCATTTGGATCATCTAGATCCTACAAAAATAAAATTTAAAACTCCATATAATTAACCTATAAGGCTTAATTTGTGCATAAATCCAACCAAATAAGTTCTCTAGATCAAACCAAAAGGAGATACCCAAAGAAGAGGAAATGTTCATCAATGAACATTTTTGTTTTATTTTATCCTAAAACCACATATATATTTTTTATATTTTTATTAAATAAAAAAATATTAAATATAATTAGATTTTTTAATGTTAATATTATGACCAATTACTCCACACACTTCCATCAAATCAGAAACACAATCATCATTTGTGTATGTCAGAATACAACCTCACGAACCGATGTCATTTGTTATTCCATTAAGACCTTTTAGGGTTGATAATAATGAAGGATTTATAGTTTATATATTATATTTATTATTTTTATAATGTTATTAAGGTTCTTTAATTATTATAGAACACATACCTTCATGATTTCCATTTTGCGGGTAAATGATTATATCATTCATGTGTACATTGGACTACCGCCTCGCAAAATGAAATGATTCATTCACACAGTACATGGAAAATATTAAGTATGGTTTTAATTAAAATATTTTATATATATTACATAAATAATATTCTTGAAAAAAAATATATCATATAATTTTGTTTTTGTTACTCTGATAAGAAAATGAAAATAATGTTCATACGTACGTATGATGTACCATCACCAGGAACAATGTTTCTCATTTCCAATTTATATATTTTAATATTTATTATAAATACATATATAATTAATATATATGATATTTATAATATTCTTATAATTTTGGAGATTATTAAATCATTATCTAAGTAAGAAGAGCAAGAATAACAAGATAAAACATGTACAAAAAATAAAGAAGATTTTACCCAAAATTTAACTTTAACATGAAAGTTTTATCAAATGAGTAATATAAAGTCACAAGTAAATAATTTATGGTATTATATATAAGAATATTTTTATTTTAAATAATTAAAATAAACTTATATTTGTTATAAATTATTTTTTATCGAGTATAATGAGAGTCAAGAATTAAGGTAATGTGATTTATAGTCTCACTTTTATTTCTATGAGACTTATGCCATATTCACCAATAGTTTATTTTGTGTGGTGTATATACTCTCCAAATAAATGTAATATCATGAATTTAATTTATTTCATGATATCAAAAGTTTCAATTTAATTTTATTCTTTTGTGGATCTCATGAACCCAAAGGTACTCATGTAGTAAAGGATTTCTGTATCTCTTTTTTCTTCTGTGAGACACATGTCATATTCACCACCTATTTATTTTATGTGGTATATATACTTCCCATGAATTTATTTTATGATAATTATACTTAAAATTATTGGTATTTAAATATCCATTTTAGGATATATATTTTATGGTGTTTACAGTTGAATAGTTACTAATTCAGTAAAATATTTTTGTCACAGTTTTCCTTCTTTGAGACGTATGTTATGACATGCACCTATATTATTTAATTAGGTGAATATAAAATCCATTTTAAATATAATTTCATGAAATTTTTAATCCTATTTATATTTTATGATTAATTTTATTTTATTTTTTCATGGGGATTATACCTCAATACTACCAAATTGGTAAAAAGTTTATGTTACAATCTCATCATTTATCGGGATTGTTTACAATTAGGACTTTGAGGTTAAAATATAGTGACATTCCTACAAAAAATTATTATGACCTTTCTAATCTGTTAGTTATCCATGATATCTTAATTAATAGTATCATTTTTCAATACCTTAGTACTTCATATAAAAATGATTTTTTATGAAAATAATTCTTTATTTCTCCCTTTAGTCAGAAATCTATTTTATTTCAAAACCATGTTTTCTATAAATGTTTACAAAAATATTCTATTACCCATGTATGATTTTTAAAAGATTATTTAACCATGTTTTACCTTTTTCAAAAATAGTTTTAAAATGAATCTTCTTGTCATTTTCCAATCAAGGCTCTTTTGACTTCTAACAACAATGTGAATGGAATCTTTGTATTTACATGTATGTCATGTATGTAATTCTCCACTTTCATGACCATTCTATTAATTTAAGATTCCTTTATACATTTTAATCAATATTTTCAAGTGAAATAGATTTCAAAAATGTTTTATGTTTAATTTGTTTTTAATTATTTTAAATCTTACGTTATATTTTTTCAAAGTTTATTTTCAACGAAAAATGATTTCAATGATTTAAAAGCTACCTTTATACGATTTCAAATACGTTTTCAAAGAGAAATGTTTTCAAAATGTTTTATGATTTAAAAAGATTTTTTTTTTCAATAATAAAAGGATATTTTCCTTATGAAATGGTTTAAATGATTTTTTGATGCCTACTTCATAAGTTTTAAAAGTTGTTTTAAAGAAAATGATTTTGAAAATGTTTTATTCCTTCCAAAAAATGATTTTCAAAAATAGGCTATTTTCTTTAATTAATTCTCCAAGTGATATTCCAAAATACTTCTCCATCTAATGAGACATGATTTGATAATTTTTATGATTTACCGGGGATATGTATCTTGAATTCAGTTCTTATCCTTTATTTGAATGGTTTATATTTAAGATCATAAGTTGTTTATGAAACCTGTTTCTCTTATAAAAGTTTTACAATGATAAAACACTTATAAAACCTGCTTCTATTTGTGGGTTATTCTATAATGAAATGATTAAAAAAACTATATATTTTCCACATGTTATGATAGGATGTTTATAATACCCATTTAATTTCATGGGTTATGACATGATGTTTATAAAACCCATCTATTTTTTATGGATCATGATATAATGAATGTTTTATTATCTTGTAACACATGTACGTATGATTTCACTATGTGATGGGTGGGAAATATATCTCCTTCCAATTCACTGGGTAAATATTTATTTCCCATGAGAAATAAAGGATTTGAATGAGGAGCGATCTTAGTTCAATAACATAGGGTTTGAATTAGGAGTTAACATGGTTCATTAATATAGGTCTAGAATGAGGAGTGAACTCAGTTCATTAATACTAGACTGGAATGAGAAGTGAACTCAAAATCAGTAATACATGGATAGAATAGGAAGTGAATCCCATTTAGTAAGGTTAGGTTGGAATGGGGAGTGAAATCGGTTTAGTAATACAGTGTTGGAATACGGAGTGAACTCAGTTTAGTAATACATTGCTAGAATAAGGAGCAAAATCATTTCAGTATTACATGTATTGAATGGAAAGTGAACCCAATTCAGTAATACATGGATGAAATGGGAAGTGAACACAATTTAGTAATACAGGACTAGAAAGGGGATTGAACCCAGTTTAGTAATGGAATTTTTATGTTTTGATGGTCTTCATAGTGATCCATCACTAATATGGAAATGATTTTTTATGCTTATATGTAGGCCACAAATTCCATGTCCTATTCCAATGTTATTCTCTATTAACTAAAGTACTTTAATTCAATTATGATTCATGTCTTATGATATGATCATCTTAATTCCATGACTCATGGGTATGTTAACTAATATGTAGTGTATGATTTTTAAATGTAGTTCACATATATTCATACCGTTTTGTTCTTGTTATACATATGTATCTTCTTTATTTACCCTTACTGAGCATTTGTTCTCACCCATTCTTATATTACCTTTCCCAAGGTTCTAAATAAAGGATTTTTGTAGGAGAATTAAATGGTAAGATATTAATGGGAATCATTGTATATTTTTTACCAAGTTAGAAGAGTGTGTTCTATGTTTACAAAGAAACTAAAATATTAAGGTCCTCGGGCATGTACTTTTATAATGTCCTAAATATTCATCTAAAAATATGTAATATCTATTTATGTTAATCCTAGTTATTTAAAAAATATTCTATAGAATGATTTCATAAATTTTACTCTCTGGAAGATAAAAAGGTTTAGAATACTTCTAAAAACATTTATAGTAATATATATCCTTGTGGAATGGATAAAAAATTTAAAATAATCTAGATATTACTCATTTCAAAACTTCCAAATTTATCAAAATTATAAGATATATGTTACATGTTGACCATAATGTGTTTATTTTATACATGGTGAGTCTGTTACAAAAATTCATCAGTACTTTATCAATATATTAAATTAAATACAATATCTGGGTGAAAAGAAACTATTAGATGATCATCTTCTTCAAGAAGTTACAAATATACTTCTGATAGAGTGGTACTCTAAGTGTATATCTATTGATGAAAAAAATAATTTTATAAATTTGAGCCTTTATGATTTTATTAGAAATATAAATCAATTTGAGTGTAGATTAAAAAGATAAGTTGAGAATGAGAAGTAGATGAATCTGTTGGTGTTTGCATCTACTTCCAATAATGTTATTTATGGAATTATAAATCTTGGATAAAATCCTATTAATAAAAAATTGAAACATTCATATAATATTAGAAATACCAAATCCTGTGAAGAAAATCTTTCTCAACTATAAAAAAGGATTAAAGAGATAACCAGGTATAAGAACTTCTAATATGATCATCATAAAGATTGAATGGAGAAATATTAGAGGAAATAATCTTCAAAGGTTAACTATTATAAATGTATGATAATATATTATATAACAACTAACTATCTAAGAATAAATAAGAAGGATATAAATTCAAGGATAATTTATAAAAGTAGAGTGAAGAAAGTATAAAATCCGTAGATATGTGGAGTGCCAGTGGTGGAGACACAACTTCTGATAGTTTATTGAATGAAATTGGAAGTGACAAACAGAATATCACTGGATTCTATGAAAATATTCCTAATAAATTATATTTCTTATAGAAAAATTAATGACATAACTATTTACAAATTCAAATAGTTATTATAATTCTTTTTACTTCTTTTTATGATTATTCAACTTCATTAGATGATGAAAAATATAATTGAACTAAATAAAGAAATTAATATTCACCAATTGAAGTAGAATATTTACCAAAACATGAATAGATTTTGAGATATGACACTCTTATAGAAAAATAAAATATAAAGTTGTACAGAAAAAAATGATTCCACTTAGGCTGATAATGCTAAAGATAATAATATAATTTAATTATATATTGTTAGAATTTATATACTCTCTTTAGAACAAGAGTCTAAATCAAAATCAAGATCAACATCTGATGATTGTAATTTAGCTATAAAAATTAAATATGATATTAAATTAATGATGAAAATATTGTCTAAATTTACATATGGAAGATATATTTTTTAAAATTTTTATAAAAATAAAACATTCAATATCTTCAAATGGATCTTGTTATAGATTCACTAAATATCATTTTCAATGAAATTATTTTTTACCTAGAAGGGAACTCTTTTGTATAAAATTTATAAGCGATGTTCAATAGATAATTGTGTTTCATTAAATAATGTTCATTAATTTTTCTCAAAAATATTTTATTTATCAAGAACTAATATCTATTAAACATAAAAGAGTTATATAGATTTGGGTTCAAAAGATATTGTTTTCTAAAATTAATGAACCTTAGTTGTTTGGGTACCAAGAACATAGTTTTAACATTTTTAGGAAGATATATTGAGAAACAACATATATAACTAGAATTTCATTTAAAATGGATATTCTAAAAACATTATTTGAGGCAAGCCCAACTTCTGGAAATTGAAGAACTCAAATAGTGGATGAGTCACTATTAGAGATAACAGTGAAGGTAAAATCATCAGAATTGGAGATATTTATTTTCATATAAAATACTTAACTTCTAGTGTTCTATATGTTTTAGGACTTAATAATTTTTTTACATAAACTAATAATTCAATGAGTTTTACCTTATGAACTTTAGTAATGACATATGTACTGTTCTATGTTTGAAAGGAACTTTCATTCTATCTGCTGATTGGTATGAGAATGTTTAAATGCTTAGTATAAAAGATCTTAAAATTTATAATTTCTCTTTTTAAGTGTTCTTAATTATTTTTCTTGTCTTTGGAATAGAAGGTTAGGTCACTATCAATTTTTAAGTCTAGCTAAATAGGTAAGGTATTCATAGGGATCTATATGAACTTAAGTTTAAATCAACCAAATTCTGCGATCCTTGCCAATACGTAAAGAAAAAAGTCTATTTTTAAACATATTACTAAAGTATTAACTTTAGGAGACTTACCATTGATTCACGTGGACTTATTTGTTCCCCTGCAAACTAGAATAATTAGATGAAATCACTATGTTTTTTATATTAATGATTTCAAAAGACATAATTAGACCTATTTTCTCACTTGGATTTCTACAGATTTATATTTTTAATTTTTTTCATACATTCATTAAAAATTGGAGAAAAAATAGATTTTATTAAGATCCAGAGTGATCATAGTTATGATTTTAAAATTTTTTATTTTGAAACTTTTCATAATAACAAGGTTATTGGTCATAATTCTACATTTCTAAGAATACCTCAAAAAAATGGAGTATTTGAATGATGAGATTTAGTGTTCAAGAATTTAATCAAACTTTATTAATTGATAATATATTTTTAGACATTTTTGGGATGAGGTTGTTAGTATTACTTACTATACTATAAATGGATTTTTTAATTCTCCCTTTTCTTAATAAAACCCCTTATGAGTTATGTAATAGAAGCAAAAAAATTATTACTTTAGAGTATTTGGGTGTAAATTATTCATTATGAATACTATAAATAAAATTTATAAATTTAATCACAAAGAAAATGATTTTCTCTGTTAATATAAAAATAACAACACTATTATAAATACGGGATTTAATGTCTACATAATAATGTATGTTATTTATAAACCAACACCAATGGTTTGTGTGAGAAATTTTTTGCATCGGTTTTACTAAAAAACGATGCCAAAAAATAAAATATGATGATTTTTGGCATCAGTTTATGTGAAAACTGATGCTAAAAATAAAAAAATGCTTTTGGTGTTGGTTTTCCAAAAAACAGACGCCGAAAATAAAAAAACAGAATACTTTCGAAATCAATTTTGGTAAAACTCAATGCTTAAATTCTATTAAAAAATGTCGGGATCGGGAAACCCTCATCTTCTTCGACTTAGAAATCAAAACCCTTGGTGGAACCTCTCGACTCGTGACGACTTCTAAGCCATATTTGTGATCTCCAATGGCCATTGTTGACGTTTTTCTTCCATTTTCATGATTTGTGGTCTGTGTTCTTCATTATATTCTCTTTTTTTATCATTTACAGATTATTTGTTCTTACAAATACTATTTTGGGCGACTTTGAACCATGGTTTGATTTTAGTTTATTGTTTATCTTTATTTTTCATTTATACAATCAATTTTTTTTCTAGATCTTGCAGTGCTTACTTTTCCAAAGCATTATACAGAGAAAAGTTCGGATTGGGGATCTATTTTTAGGCTAAAGTACAAATTTTGTACGTTTTTTTAATTTTGAAGATAAATTATTTATCATTTAATTTTTATTTTTATTTGCTTAAATTATTAGTTTATAGTTTATTTTAAATGTGTTGGAACATGGTCAATAGTCATACCTAAGAGTGATTAGTTAATGTTCTTGATATGGATTGGAGTTGTGTGATTTTAGGTTATGAATTTCTATCTGTAATTATTTTTATCTTACATTGTGTGACTTTAGGTTATGAATTTTCATCAAACATTATGTATAAATGTATTAGTCAGTGTTCTTGACTAAATTATACACAAAATGAATTGAATTATTTAATCTCACATTATTTTTATCTCACATTATGTTTTAATGTATTGGTCAATGTTCTTGACCAATTATATTAGTAAACATATTGAATTATTTTTATCTGACATTATTTTTATCTTGACCAATTGAATAAATAATGTTTTGACATTATTTTTATCTGACATTGAGTGATTTTAGGTTATGAATTTTTATCAGACATTATGTATAAATGTGTTAGTCAATATTATTGACTAAATTATACCAAAAACCAATTGAATTATTTTTATCTAACATTATATATAATTTTATTGGTCAATGTTCTTGACCAATTGTATAATTCAATGTGCTAAATTATTTTTATCTGACATTATTTTTATCATGAATAATTGACTGAATAATGTTCTGTCATTATTTTTATCTAACATTGTGTGATTTTAGGTTATGAATTTTTATATGACATTATGTATAAATGTATTAGACAATATTATTGACTAAATTATACCAAAAACCCATTGAATTATTTTTATCTGACATTATATATAAATGTATTGGTTAATGTTCTTGACCAATTGTATTAGTCAATGTGTTGAATTATTTTTATCCTAACCAATTGACTAAATAATGTTCCGAAATTATTTTTATCTAACATTATGAGTCCTTATAGGACTGATAAAATACAACCGAGAGGGGTGGGTGGGTGGGGGGGGGGGGTGAATCCGTTCTACCTAAATTATACCAAAAACTAATTGAATTATTTTCAAGCTTTTCTACTACTTTGGTCCATTGAAACTCTATGGTCAGTTAGGACATAAATAAATATTTTTATATTTTACCCAATAATCCACAACAACATTATCTATAAAAATAAATAAAAAATATAAATGTGTTATTTTTACATGATTTAGACCAGATTTAGAAAACCTACTCCCTATCCTATTCAACTCCCATTGATACATATATTCTCTTCTATAATATATTAATCATTTATAATGGGTGTACAAGGATTATCATAACTTTGGATTTTCTATAATTCATAATGAGATACATAATATTACCCATGAAAACTTAGTACTACATCCCACAACACCTTTGTATTGGAATCCCACTGGTTCTTTCTCAAACTACTTCTTATTGAAGTTACTCACCAATAATACGAAGGTTGTCACTACACCCAAATAATAGGCCTTATTTCTCACCAAAACATCTTTTAATTCATGTATATCATCAAAAAATAAAAATATTTAAATTGAACTCTAATATTCTAATTAGTTCCCAATTATTATGAATCAGCTTATGAAATTATCCACTAATTTCATCAGTAGTGATCCTAACCAATAGAACATATATTGGATTCCTCTTCAATTTCTTCATTTCATTCTTTGTGAGTTCACAAATCTCAGCTCAATAACACCAACTCTTTATTCTTCCTCACAACTCATAGACATTTTTTCTTGCACAGTTTCAAAAAATAATATATTTATATACTCATTAGGACAAGCAATGTATCCGCAACCACTTATTATTTCTCAAATGATTCTATTGTTCTCTCACCCAAATGTGTTGTAAGATATACCAATTTAGTTATGTATTTAATTTATTCAGTCATAATTTTGGGAGTATTATAACTTATTTCACTTATAATATGAACATTTAATCTAATTATTATTTCATATTACTAATAATAATTAATTTTTCACCCTTTAAATTAATGCATTCTTCAATAATTTTGACACATGCAACATCGAAATATTACAAAAAATATGTAAAATAAAATAATAAATTTTAGAATATTGATATTATAATTGAATTATAATATTAATATAAAACATGTATATAATATGAAAATAAAATGTTTACTATTTTTAAATGTGTTTCATATCTGATGTTTTCTATCTGATTATCAATAGTTTTTATTTAATGTGTTTTTGTTTATAATTTATCTGTATATATATATATATATATATTTAAATGTCTATATGTTTTAATATATTCACCTATTATTTTGCGATAACATATATTGAATGGATCATAATTGGACACATTTATGAAGAACCTCTAGTGAATTTGAAAAAGGGGTTGATGAATCATTGGAATTTTCTAAATGAAATCTTCAAAACATTGATTTGATTTTCTGTCCATGTGTGAAGTGTTTAAATATCAGAAGGTTAAACTCCATAGAAATCAAGGACCATCTCATTTGTTATGGTTTTAGCCTTAATTATTCACGTTGGATTTGGAATGGTGAAAGAACTAAAAATTCAACATTCAATATTGATGACAATATTCATAATGAGGCAGAGGATCATATTGAAGAATTAATTCCTGATTTAGGTGTTGAAACCATCAAAAAAATAGAAACTGTTGAATGACTGTATTTAGATTCTGAGAAACCATTATTCTTAGGTTGTAGTAAATATACAGTGTTATTAGCAGTTTTGAGATTAGTTAACTTAAAATCAAAAAATGGGTGGAGTAATAAAAGTTTCTCCAGCTTACTTGAGATTTTAAAAGAGCTACTTTCATAAGGCAACAGGCTTCCAGATTCCAATTATGAGGGAAAGAAAATATTATGCCCAATGGGATTGGTGTATAAAAAGATATATTCTTACCCCAATGATTATGTAATGTATAATAAAGAAAATGAATATTTATCAAGTTGTTCTACATGTGGGACATCACACTATAATATAGATGAAAAAGTAAAATCAGATTCATTCTCAGGTGATGTAATCTAATGTCATCAAAAATAATTTTTTTACTTTCTAATGATATCATCCAATATTTTTTTCCTACAATTTTTCTATTTCAATTGTGATTCATTTTTAGGTACCAGAATAAAAACTCTTGCTAAATCAATTTGGTACCTTCCAATAATTCCTCATTTGAAGCATCTATTTTCAAATTCAATTGATGAAAAATGGTTAATATGGCATTAAGATGAGTGCATCTCTGATGATAAATTAGGTCACCTTACCGATTCACCACAGTGAAAGAGTTTTGATAAAAAAAATTATGATTTTGGAATTGAAGTTAGAAATATCAGAATGGGATTGTGTACTGATGGAATGAATCTATATCGGAGCCTCAGTATCTAACATAGTTCATGTCTTATTTTTCTGGTAGTTTTTCAACTTGCCCCTCAAATCTATGTATGAAGAAAAAATATGATATGATGAGCTTGATTATTTCTGGACCAAAACAACCAGGAAATGATATTAATGTGTATCTTTCACCACTGATTGGTTATTTGAAACTACATTGGGAGGCAGGTGTTAAAGTATTAAATGCATACAAGAAAGAGTATTTTCTTTTGCATTCTATGACAATGTTCACTATAAACAACTTTCCTATATATGGAAACTTATCTAGATATAGTGTTAAGAGACATAAATCATGTACAATTGGTGAAGACACGACTTCATATTATCAATTGGATAATGGATGAAAGATAGTGTACATAGTACAACAAAGATTTTTTCAAATTGATCATCCTTATCATAGATTGAAAAAAGAATTTAAAGGATTACAATAATACAACCTTCCCCCTTGACCATTGTCAGCTGAAGAATATTATGACAGGGTAAAATATATTGATTCAACATTTGGAAAGAAAAGAAGTTCTTGTATTCAAATAAATATCTGGAAGAAGGAGTCTATTTTTTTTTCAAACTATCTTATTGGGGATTTTTAGAGATAAAACATAACATTGTTGTTATGCATGTTGAGAAAAAAATATGTGAAAATTTTATTGGAACTTTTTTATACATAAAAGGAAATAAAAAAGATAGATATCATGCTATATTGGACTTGATATTAATGAGAATACATTTGGAGTTAGCTCCCACTGTGAAAGGAAATAGAAAATATTTACCTCTGTCTTCTCACACATTAAGAAAGATTGAATAGATGAATTTTTGTCAGTGTATTCATGGTATTAAAGTACCCAGTTGGTTTTCTTCAAATGTGAATAATTTTGTGTCATTGAAGGATTGTAAATTAATAGGTATGAAATCTCATGATTTCTATGTGATAATGCAACAACTTATACAAGTAGCAGTGCATGGTATATTGCTAACATCTCTCAAAAGGACTATCATCAGGTTATGTAATTTTTTCAAATCCATTTATAGAAAATCCATTGATCTAAATTTGTTAGATGTGTTAGATAATGAAGAAAATCTTATTCTTTTTCAACTATAAATGTATTTCCCATCCATGTTTTTTTATATAATGGTTCATCTTCTGACTCATTTGGTGCATGAGATAAGAATATGTGGGAATATTTATTTAAGATGGATGTATCATTTTAAAAGATATATGAAAATTTTGAAGGGATATGTTAAAAATACATATCAACTAGAGGCCTCCATTGTTAAAAAATATGTATTAGAAGAGGTGATTAAGTTCTGTACTGATTATTTGTATGAGGTGGAGCATATTGGTCTCCCTATATCTCAACATATGATAGTTGATAGTGAAGGTAGAGGGGTTCGAGGCTTAAAGGTAATGTTTATTCCATGTGATGATCTGATGTAGGCACATTTATAAATTTTGAACAACACAGATGAGGTTCAATCATATGTACCCTTACATATTTCGGAATTAAAGTTATGATATCAGAAAAGAAATGAAAAGTGATTGATGATTGAGCATAAAAATACATTTTTTTTCAATGTTTAAAGAGAAAGTCACCCCAAATATATCTTTATCAGAAACATTGAAGTGGTTAGCATGGGGACCATCTCATAATGTTATCACATGGTCTGGTTTTGATATGAATGACTACATATTTTACCCAAAAAAACCTAGATGACAATAGTACCGTTCAAAATAGTGGTGTGATAGTTTTCACTAAATCAGTTCATTTTTCAAATTCCAAAGATAAAAAACCAATTTCTACATCAAATCCATATTTTTGAGTTCTTGAAGACATAAGGGAAATTGATTATATTAAATTTAGAGTGACCATTTTAAAGTGTAATTGGGTTGATAGTAATAGTGGTGTGAAACATGATGAATATGGGTTTAAACTCATTGATTTGAAAAGATTTAATTACAGTGAGGAACCGTTTATCATGGCGACACATGAAAAGAATGTATTTTATGTCATTGATTCAACAAATTATTAGTGGTCAATTGTTTTTTGAGGAAAAAGATACCATTTGGGTGATGAGGATGATGCTGATGATGTTAGTGATTTACATAAGGCTTATTCATCTATTACTCAATTTTTGGATGATTACAATGAGTACAAGATAGACACAGTGCATGCAGTATGTACTGATCACGATGAAGGCATGTGAAAAAACACTAAATTAGTCTCCTAATTTTTCTGGTAAATATTTATATTTTGTTTCTTTTTTATTTGAAACTTACAAATGCATGCCTCTTTTTTTATATACTTATTTTTTCTTCTTTGTTTATAAATATTCTGTTTTATAATGATATGAAGGTATAAAAAATTTCATTACACATTCTAGTAGAAATGTCAGATATAGATAGAGAGGAGCAGTTACTGAGGTATATCTATTTTTACATATTATTAAATATTTATTAATATACTTATTTAATGAAATAAAACTATTAATTTCCAATTTTCTTTACAGGGCTACTGATGTGTCCTCGACGGAGGAGACTTCTCCTATTACTACTAAAAACCCAATTTCTCAAGTTGGTAAATGTGGTATTACAAATTTACCAAAACTATCCCTTGATCATGATGATGACAGATTACACATTCGTTTTGATGATGATAATAATGCAATTGGCCCAAATGTAGTTCCGTTTTTTAGTAATATAGAAATGTAGAGCTGTTGCAGGATTAATATTTTATATCCTGATTGGAAGTCAGTGGATATGATGAAAAAGCAACGGCTTTGGGAGGCCGTGATGGTAAAGTATCTTAATTGATTTCTTTTATCTCATTTTTTTAATATTATATATTTAAAGTAAAATATTTAATTTATTCATTCATAGATGACATTCATTTTTTAGGAAACCAAATAAATTAAGAATTGACATCTCTCTTTAGCGGTAGTTCGATGAAGAGATTTTAAAACAGAACTGACAAAAAAATAGGTTTTTGGAAAGAGAAGGTTTAAAAACACATGCCTCAAGTATCCATTTATAGATGAAGATACATGGAAATGATTTTTTGATAGTCGTAATGATGAAAAATTTCATGTATGATAATTATTTTATATTTTAAAATTTATTAAATATTTTTACTATTACTTATTAGTTTATTTTTATATAACATGCCTCTAGGAGATATCATCATGAGATCCAGTTGAGAAAAGTATACCCTCGTACTTTATCATGTGGAGGGTATTCTCATTTAAAAAAGAAAATGATTGAATAAAAATTTGAAGAATTAAGAGATAGATCTAGTAGTGGTCCAGAATAGGTGCAATTTGGTCCTCTATATCCTCCCACTCTCCATGAAAAATAGAAATGAGCAAGAAGAAGGAAAAATGAATAGTATCTTATAGAGGAAGCTAAGAAAGTAGCTGATAAAATTGTAAGTAAATATTATTTATTTGTTATCAATTTTTCTATTTTATAAATTATAAACACTAATATAACTTTTTTATTTTTCATTTCAGGATGAAATTCATGAGAAGGAGACAAAAGGCTCTTTTATCCCCGAGGGTAGGATGGAAATCCTAGACACTACTTTGGGAAAGACAGAACACCCCATCCATGTTAGAGGATATTAGGCGGGTTTTAGTATTCAGAAGCTTTTTGGTAAGAGTCAGAAATCAAGATACCCAGAAATAGAATCCTTAAAATAATAGATAAAAGATATGAAAAATTATATGGGAGATCAAATTCAAGCAGAAGTTCAGAAGGATTTATTAGAACACATGGAAAGATAGTCACAGTCTGTGCAGCCTTCCCAGTTATATTATTTATTTGTCATCAAATTTTCTATTTTATAAATTATAAACACTAATATAAGTTTTTCATTTTTTTAGCCTTCCCATCCTGATCAGCCAAACTACCCTGCCTCATTTACCTACCCTGCCAAATATGAGCATCCTTTCTAGGTATGTTATTTATTTTTCATAATTTTTTATTGTATAAATTATAAACACTAATATAACATTTTCATTTTTCTTCCTTCCTAGCCTTCTCACTCAGACCACCCTGCCCCATCTGCCTACCCTGCCCCATATGGGAATCCTTTCCAGGTATATTATTTATTTTTCATCAATTTTTCTATTTTATAAATTATAAACACTAATGTTACATTTTTATTTTTCACCCTTCCTAGCCTACTCACCCGGACTACCCAACCCCATCTGCCTACCCTGCCCCGTATGAGCAGCCTTCCCAGGTATATTATTTATTTTTTATCATTTTTTCTATTTTATAAATTATAACAACTAATAAAACTTTTTTATTTTTCAGCCTTTCTAGCCTTCTCACCCAGACTACCCTTCCCTATCTGCTTACTTTGATTATCCACCACCTCACTTGGACCAAAACGTATATTGTGAGTTGTTTGTTGGAGATCCTCAAATACATATTTTTGCGTTAGGACTCATAAATTCTTTGAGGGATTCTATAAATCACCAGCCTATGCAGATGGGTCAGGTTAGAGTATCAATACTCAATATTATTGATCCTAATTCTATACTACCATTTCCTTCTGCGGAGATCACTAGAGTTGGGGATTGTGTGGGTCATTTTTTACTTTGGCCAACTAGTTTTCTTTATTATATTTCATACGAGTTATGTGTTTTTTTAAATAGTAATTAAAAATGATTAAAAATTAATTATAATGTTTTCTAACATTTAACTTATATAGGATTATATGAAAGAAAAAGAAGCTAGAAAAATGAAACAAAATGTCCAGGAACAATTGACTTTAGATACTACATATATTTCTTATGAGATACAAAGATTATCTCAGACATATTCTTCGTTGAATTATATCTATGAGTTTTGGATAACGAACAATATACGCGGAAGAGAATATCCATTGAGATTACTCAAAGAAGATATCCTACATATAATTTATTTTGAAGAGCTCGTCCTGAATGTGGTGCAGTTGTTTACCATGTAAGTAAATTGACATTTGAATTTTTATTTCTTTGATAAAAGATTTTTTTAAATTGACTAACTATATTTTCTTTTTAAATTAGCTTTCTAAAAATGATGATTCTACAAAATGAAAGTATAGACATTTACAATTTTATAGATCTAGAAATAATTTCCTTAAAAGTGCAACATGTGAAGAATTCTTATAGAGTTGTATATATGTGTGAGAGATTATCACATACAAAGATTCAGGGTCCGTTTCTTCAATTTGTTGATAAGTAAGAACCTAAACATAATTATGAACTAATGGTCATTATAATTTCATTAATTT
Organism: Viscum album; assembly: GCA_963277665.1. Lineage (NCBI taxonomy): Eukaryota > Viridiplantae > Streptophyta > Magnoliopsida > Santalales > Viscaceae > Viscum > Viscum album. The sequence continues at coordinate 794,346,570 of OY728166.1, forward strand.
TGTACTTTTTGTATTCTATATGGCATTGGATGTTAGGCGTATTGTGCCCAAGTGAATGCACCGTATATTGTTTTTTTATCTTTATTAGGGGATATTCATAAGAGATTTTCCACCATATTAGAATGGTAATTTCTTTTTGTTTTTTATAATCTCATTATGTTTTATTCTCATTGTTTAGATATGCATTATTAGTTCATATATATGAAAATACATTTCATGGAAAAAATTTAACAAGGAATACAAGTCAATAAAGACACTAAATAAAATCAAATATGTGGAAGTATAGGTAATTAGTTTTTATATCAGAATTTGTTTTTATTTTTTGTTATATATTAATTTTTATTAATAGTTTAATGTTTTATAACTATAGTTTCATCATAAAAAAGGACATATTTAACGGGGTTATTATATTCTACGATTCATGTATGAGATAACCAAAATTGGGGAAACTACTGAATTTGATAAGGTTAGTTGTATTAATTTTTTTATATTTTCTACCATATTAATTTATTTATTTTTATCTCATATCATTAAATGTTATTATAGGTATTAAATGATTCATAGTCTTATTCCCAATCGGATATGAACCCTATTAAATCTATTTTTGCAAACTATTTGTTACATCATATTAGGATTTGAGGTATGTATATTCTAATAGTGATAAATAATATTACATATGGGTTCAAAAAACTATATGTTTTGATATATTAGGTGTCTGAACTTACTAAAAATCAAATTAATTCTTCAACAATAACCAAAAATGAGAATTACATAAATTTTAGGTACATGTATTTTAATTCTACTTTATTTTGAAACTATAATATTCTGAATTTTCTAAATTTTTTTGTAACATTCTGCGTTGGTTTTTTTGTTTATAATTGGTATATTAAAGAACAAATAATCAATCAACCATGTGTTGAGAGTCTATGTTCCATCCAAGATGACATGAAACCATGTCGTACATGCTAAAACTTCATGCCAAAAGGATAAAAAACATTAGAAGTGACTAAGAACAATCCAAAGTTCCTTAAACATATTATATGGTATCTTTAAGGCATTGAGTATTGAGTAAAGCCACAATGATGATGAGTGATCATGTACTTGATATCCACATGGAATAAATTTATTGCATGGTACTTAGTATCCATAATGAACTAAATTTCAGGTCTAGCCACATGCCTATCACAGGTACATCATAATCACTGTCTCATGTCAGGTCAAACACCCTGGTATAATCATATCCCAACGGTCCAATTGTTCCAACTACCAAATAATTCTTCCTTAGGTATGGAAATAAATTCAACATAAAATATCATAAAAGGAAGAATAATACATTTCATCATGATATATCTGTAGAAACATACATAATACATCCTAGTATACAACTATTATAAGAAATTTATATACACTAATTCATCAGGGGATATCAACACACATATAAAAGGAAACAAATCACTAATTTGAAATGAGAAATGAAGTTCTTCCACTGTGTATATGAATTAGCCATAACATTCTAATTTTACTTTATCTGATTATCCATCATAGCATAGTTTACCATCAAAACATACCATTCAACCTTAACCACATATGCCTCATTTCCTACAACGGCATATTCTTCCAACATTCGACACTATAATTCATTGAGTTCTCTCAAGTGCCTCTATAATGTCTGTCTAATTTTTAATAAGATATATTGGTTCATTATTCTTTAACTGAAATCCTGTAAATTTTTCAGTGACTCAAATGTATTTCCTTTGGTATCAAATAATAGTTAGGTGGTGCAAGAACTGTAAATGTTAGAGTCATGGGACTTGCAATGGTCATAAACTTTTTGAAAGAAGTCATTGATTTCCGGTACACATATTTTAATTATACTTTACAATAAAAATACATAGATATTTTTTTTATTATCTAGATAAAAACATGTAAGTTATAGATTTTTATTAAATGAAAAATACAATTTTATTGTTGTATATTATGTTTTTTATAGGGGTTTCAATTTTATTGTAAGTGTAATTTTATGATTTTTCTAAATTTTTCTAACTTATGGCGTCAATTATTTTAAAAACTGATGTCGATATTTTTTAAAAAAAATCGGTTTTACGACATTGGTTTTAGATAAAATTGATGCCGAAAACCAGTTTAAGAGATCCATTTTTTCTAAAACAATTGTAGAAAACCTGATCTTTATTGATTTTAGGTGTCGGTTTTACCTAAAACTGACGCCAAAATCCTTAATAGAAATGAATTTCAGCGTCAGTTTTCAAATAACCAATGCTGAAAATCGGTTATTAGTGTGATTTTATTTCATAAACTAATGCTGAAACCCTAACGAAAATGATTTTCAGCATTGGTTTTTAGAAAATAGACACCGAAAATAATATTATTTATATCGACTTTATAGACGTTGGTTTAAAACCGATGTCCAAAATAAAAAAACCGACGTTAAATTGTGTTTTTACGCTAGCGCAAGGAATGTATATTTTTTTAAAAATATACTAATATTTTTGAATAAACCATTAATGTAAAATATTATAAACCAGTCATTATATTTTTGTAAAAAAACCAAATTTTAGTCCTCTAGATGAAGTTTTTGAACATATTTTTGTTATTATACCAAAATTTAAATGACAAACTTCAGTACTAAATCCTCAGAACGATTGGAAAATGAGTTTTAGATATCAAAAAAATACTTCAATAAAAGATAGAAAATTTCTAATCGAGTAACCACTTACCTTTTTACCTAAGAACTAGTTGATATAAAGGCATCAACTCACTAATAATATCATTGTATATGCGACTTAACTAGTCAAAACCATAAAATTGTTTATAAATGAATACAAAAATCACAAATTCCTCTCTAAATTTTAACCTGAAATGGAAGATGATTTTGTGGGTGATGAAAGAAGAATAAGGGATATGAAATTAAAGCATAATAATTTAGAAATAAATATTTTTTGATATTTGGTTTAACAACCAAAATAAAATCTACTAATTGGAGTAAAAATTGTTTTTAGAAACAAATGTGATTAAAATGGAATAATTATAAGAAATAAGACCATAATTATTGATAAGGGTTACTGAAAATAAGAGGGGATAGATTATTGTGAGACCATTTTACATGTATCTTAGCTCTAGTATATCTGAATCATATTAAACATTAGAACACATCAATATTTTACCTTAATTTTAGTGGATTTGAAAATTTATTTTCATAACGGTTATGTTGAAGAGGGTGTTTATGTTGAACAAACTCCTAATTTTGAAGATAATAAATTTCTAAAACTTGTATTCCAACTTACCAAATACCTATATGGTCTTAAATAATCCCCAATTTCCTGGTATAATAGATTTACTGGTTTTTTACTTCTAAATAATTCTATTAATAGAAATTCTTGACTAAACCTTTTTATAATGAAATTTCTTAAAGAAACCACTGTTGTTCAAATTTATCTGTATAAAAGTGATTTTGAATAAACTCAAAAAGATATTTATTATGATTTTTCATAACTTATAAAGAGTGAGTTTGAAAACAGTATGATGGGTGAACTAAACTTTTTCCTATGTTTTCAAAGTTATCAAAAACTGTAAGGAATCATTCTGACTCAATAAAAATATAGTTTATATTTTTTAAAAGGTTTTTTATAATTCCTATATAATAATTACTCTGATATGTACCTATTTAAAACTTGATCTAGATGAATTCATGAAATCAATTGATCATAAACATTATAGAGGCATGATTATAAGTTTATTATATTTAATAACTAGTCAAACATAAATTTTGTTTTTAGTATGTTTAGTTGTGAGATTACCAGAAAATATATTGGAATGAAATTTTAAATAAAAGAAAAAAATACTATCCATTACTTTAATGGTTCATAGAAACTTGGATTATTCTATTCTTCCAAAAAATTATTTTACTCTAAAATGTTACTCAAATGCTAAATTTAGAGGCTTTAAGTCAGATAAGAAATGTAATTGTGGAACATTCCATTTATTAAGAGAATATTTCTTTTCATGTTCTAGAAATAAGAAATACTTAGTTTCACTATTAACTACATATGCTAAGTATATTGAAACTATATGTCTTTCACTATATATTTTTGATATCCCACACAGTAATATATTTTGGATAGGAATTTAATTATAATCCCATCCTATGTGATAAAAAATTGAAATTCACTTTTATGAAAACCATTCACATCACCAACGAGATAAGAAAGTGATTGTAAGACACCATTTATTTAGGTATCACACAAATGAATATATTTTTCATGGTTTTATTATAAAATTAAACCATCTTGATGATATTTTTTCTAAACTCTTAAATTATGATATATTTGAATATATTAAACAAAATTTGGTTATGATCAATTTAATGTTATCTTCAATTCAATTCTATTTTAATATATTTATTGAAATTAAAAACTCCTTTAAAGGGGGGGGGGGGTCTTATAGAAGTCCTATTATACTTTTAACATTTTTCTATCAGTTCTTAGAAATTGATATTTATATTAATAAATAACGAATTCAATGAGTTTTCTTATGAATATAATTTTTTCCAATTCTTCAAGTTTAAGGAATTAATAGTGTGTTCGTGTATGCTGTATAAATAGAAAAATTTTCAAACAAAACTATAAAAACATTAACATTAGGACGATTAAACATAAGAAATTATCATTTGAATTCTTACATGAACCATCTTTAAAAGAATAATATATTTTGTTATTATTGAAAAATAACATTCGTGAAGGGGATTAATTTTCCTTATTTTATTATTCATTGAATATATCTTAAGTATACTAACATACAAAAGGGGATAAATGATTTAATCTCTATTTCTTCTTATTAATATTTTAATGAATTATATAAAGTGGATAATTTTCTATATTCAATGGATAAAAAATCCAGGAGATAAAGAAATGATGTACATTTAGAGAATAAAGCATAATAGTATGTTTAATTATCTTATTTTTATTCTCTGATTAAATTATTTGAAATTATTTTTAAAGGGAGAATTTTTTAAAAATTAAAAAAAACAAAATTTTTAATTCTTATTGATGGGGATATTTTTTAAACCTTTAATTTATTTAAAAGTGTGATAGCTTTAATATTAATTACTAATTCCTTTCCAAAAGAGGATAAAGTTTTTCAAAAAACAAAAAGGGGGGGTGGTGGTGGTGGTGGTTTTATTTTAATCTTCATGAATAGTTCTTTTTATAAATCTCAATGGGGAATATGGCTATGAAATACTATTTTTTATAATTAAATGAATTTTTTCAATTTTATAATAATTTTTCCCAACATTTATTGTATGAAGGTGAATTTTTATTGTACTTTAATATTTTGGGAGATATTTTGAAAATTATATGTATTTTCTTTAGAAAATATTACTAATCTATTTCATTGAGTTGTTGTAAAAATTTAATTTAAGACATATTAAAAATAATAAATGTTCTCTTTTATATTTCATTCAAACTTGTACATTTCTTTGTGTATATTTTTCTTTCTAGAGAATGGGTGATCATTAGAGAGATCATTCAATTAAATATTTGTTTCATTTTTTCTATAAATAACAATATCCACTTTAAGAAAATTTTATTTAAATTTAAATTTTGTTTTTAGTTTTTTTGGTTGTAAGATCAAAATATCATAAATATATTTGCACAAATTTTTTAATTTCACTATATTTAGAAGCACTGTAGTGGTATAAGATTAACTTCATCAGAAGATGTAAAAATTTTGATGGTTTTTCAGAAGATGATTAAGTTGTTTCAGAAGTATTTAAAAATGACTCTATAGAATGTGTATTTCAAATTTTTTAGTTTGTTACAACCTCATATATAAATTGAACAACATATTTATGACCAGAATAAGAAAAGAAGAGATAATTTTTAATGTTTCTTGTCATATTGATGTTGTGTAACTTTTTGTTTCAAAGAGTTGTTTCGATCCATGAATTTTTTTTTTCTTTTTGAGTGTTTTTACTAAGAGCTAATATGTATATGGTTTACCTTTTTAAATATATTTTTTATTTCAACTATTATTCATACATTTTTTGATTCAGTATAACCATGGTTTTTGAGGGGAAAGAATATTGAGCAAGGTTTGTTCCTACGTGATCAAGGGCTTCTAGGGGTAGGAAGATATAGGTGTTTCTAATCATTTTGATCAATGATTTCAAGAGACATGATGAAAGGTAACTTAAATCAGTTTGAAATAACATCCTATAATATTGGGTAAAAGTGTATGTTTATAACAGCCTAATAGAAGTATTTTTATTATAATCTAATACTTTATAATTTTTTTAATTTTGGTGTCATATATTTTATATTCTTAAATTTTTTCAATTTCTCTAAACTTCCAAAAAAATTAGTTTCCATTGTGCTTAAAAGTATAATAATTGTTTATATTTCTATAATATTTATATTGATACTATTGATTACTAAATTTATATTATTTTTACTACGATAAATTGTGGGTTGATCACAAGGTCATACCTTTTAATAGTTTCACACCTTATAGTGGATGAAAATAGTATGTTTCATTTTAGACTACAATCCACACCCCATATTGTAGTTTTCTTTCCCAATATTATATCAAACAAAAAAATATCCCCAAATTATATAATTTTAAATGAATTAAATAAATTAATTTTGTTTTGAAATTAAATACTTACACACTCTATACTATGAGGGTCACAGTGTGTATTTCCTCAAGATCTATTTAAATTAAGATATGGAGTTAAATATTTACACAACATGTACTAGAGGTGACATGAATTGTGCCATTTTTCATGTGATTAAACAATTTTCTTAAGTTTAATACTTAAATAGTGTGTTCTGTCACTCAATACTTCATTTTATTAACACTATGTATAGTCTGTATTGTGTACTATGTACTTAAATAATAAGTATACCTACATTACAAGCGACAATATACATGGTGAATTGTTCCATGGGTTAAGACCCATAGTGTTTAGAATTTGTCTCATAACACTACAGGCCATGAATATACATGGAATATACTACTGGTGATTCCCATGAAGGAAATGGAGTATACCTTGTATAGAAAACCCAATCACACAACATGTATGACTAGATATACATTTTTTAGTTTTGTCTTTCTCTAATTATTAGCACATGATCCTACCTTAGTGTGTACCAAACATTATTTTACCGATGTTACATGGCATGTAAAACTAGCTACAAGCTATGTAATCTATTTTTGACCACCCATAAAACATTATTATGGATTTATCTTGTAATATTTTCCAGTTTCCATGTATTACACTGTGTATTAAACCAACTATTAATCATGTACTTCAAATGATACCCTGTCACTTGGTTGGAAGTCAATATGAATCATGTAATGAAACCATGTAATTTGATCACATTTCTTTCATTATATACATGAAGTCAATACCGTGTGAGATTACAAGACATGTATAATAGCTACATGTATTGTATTCCCTATTACATTTTATACCAGATAGTTGTCAAAATATGAAGTCTAATGAAATCTCATACCAACTACCACATGATGTTATATGGTGGCCATAGATCGCCCTTGGGTGGTAAACCATTAGTACAAAACATGATTTTTACACTTCGTGGGTACATGTAACTCATTGAATCATCCTTATTACCTATGAATGGGATCATTGGGAATCCTTCATCTATTATTAGATTGTTATTGGTCATGTAAATTTGACAAATGTATTATCTTGAATTTTGGATTAGGAATGAAATAAAAAATAAAAAATTAATAAAAAATGTGGAAATGAGAAAACAAATAATAAATAATTTTAAATTTTAATGCGACTACTCTGATATCACTTAATGGTTATATGATATAGAGTAAGTGGTCGGGAAGTTCCCAACAATATTTTTCATCAATTTCAAATAATAATATATGAGGAAATTAATGATGAAACCCTAAAATTTTCTAGATATTTTCTGACATTTAATTTATAATTAATTTAAAACAATAATGACCACATAAATTTAATTCTTAAAATTTTTAATAAACAAGGTTTCTTATCTTAACATATCATCATTATGGTGATGAATCCAAACTAAAATTCCATTATCAGTATCCACATGGGCTCCAGGAACATTTGAATGTCACTATTCATATTCTGGGTGCCATCAAAGAGGAAGAAACTACCTTGTATCATTTTCCATTGATTGCAATAAATATTATCTCTTATTATACCATCCTTGAGGGGGTGGATAATGATTTTATCTCTTAGTCCTAAGAGAATTTCTCTCCGTCTATAGAGAATTCAATTCTAAAATATATTGTGCAACAAAAAATAAATTTATCTAAACTGATATAACTAGGAATTTCTTTTTAGGGTTAAATAATTAATTATTTTCCAATGTCCCTTGATCTAATTTTTATTCAATGTAAAACCCAAGTCAGATAATAATAATATCATTATAACTATATTCCATGGAAAGTGATAAACTCAAATATCTTTAAATATTATTTTTCAAATAAATAAGTCAATATTTATGTAAATGTTAGTACATAAAATATATCATTTTAGTCATTCCCTTAACATGGCCCATCAATCACCATTTAAATTTACCTAACCTTGAATTATTAAAAATTTATTAGAAAAAAAATATTATTTTTAAAATAAATAAATGAACACTAAATTCACAAAACATGAAAATAAATATTACTTTTAATATCAATGTAATTAAATAAATATTTATTTTAATAAATTTACTAAATATGTGAATAAATAAATATTTATATATTACCTTATGAATAATAAATAAGAGGTTAAATAAATATTATATTCCCTAAACTTGTGAATAAATGTTTATTTTAATATTCAACTCACATATTCTAAACATGAATAACTGGTTATTGAATTTATGTGATGGACACAAATTCAAAAATTATTATTCCCCAAGATAAGAAAAATATTTATTATTAATATTAAGTGAAAATTGTGTAGGTCCCAATCAAGGATTATACACTTAGGGGGGCTTAATGTTTATGGAATTTATATTTTCCCCTAGTCAGAGATCTTATTCCATATTTATTGGGACACCTACCTCTTATCATGATTAATATAAAATAATAAAAACAAAAAAATAGCGACATATCGAATTTTACTTGATTCAACTTAATAGTTTAATTGAATAACTATTCATAGAAATGTGTTTATACAACTGATGTTCTGAATCTCACTTTTTCAGTTATGTGTTTCAAAGAGGCCACACAAACTGTATTGGTTTACAACCATTTATAATGTAAAGATAATTAATCTCCTTATAGAAAAGAATGAACTTATTTGACTATAATAATATTATGCTTCCATGAATAGTATTTGAATAAAATAGACCAATTATGGTTTAGAAATATACTCCACATTCTTCCACAATATAAGCTTTATAGAAACCTTTTATTGAGAGGTCACTTTAATCACCGTCCTACTAGTTCTCTTCTTTCTAGAACGAGATCTAAAAAATCCTCTACTCCCGTTCAATTAATCTCAAAACTCTAGCCCATATGTTCCTCTAATTCCCACTTGTGAAAACAAGAATGCTTCTCTTGATATCTTTCAACACTTTTCTTATTTTTTTTAACGCAACAAACAAATTTTTTCACAAGAGATATTCCACTTATTTTCAAAAATACTTTCTCATTGTTTTTTTTATAAAAAATCAGTTTTCTATATTTTTGATAAATAGTTTAAATTATAATTTGTTAACTTTATTCTTTCTATATTAGGAAAATTTTCTCTATAAATTAGAAAAACAATCCTTTCAAATCTTATCAGTAATATCTTTTGAAATCATGTATTTTAAAAAATACAACATGATGCTCCAATACTCTCTAAGTCACATACTTCCCTTTCCATGATGTGAAATGTAATATCTCTCAGTTCCACTAATTCTCCATTAATCTCCCTTAAAATAATCAAAAAATCATTACATAAATCTCCCATTGAATCAGGAATTGATTATCTCTACTCAAAGATGGTCATAAGATTAATCATTTTCAATGACTGAAAAAATATACTCAAAAATGGTACTGGTGTCCAATTTTTGAAAATCCAATAAGGAAATCCCCTTATATCATTGGAGACTCATACATTAGGTCACTAGTATGTAGATCCTAATATTTTCATTATTTTATGAACCACTATATTGGGAACCCATATATTTGGAATATCTTTATATGAGAAATCCCCTTACATTAGGAACACATACGTCATGAATTTACCTACAACATGAATCCCCTTACACTAGTAATATCCTTAAGTCAAGAATCCACTTACATCAGGAACCCTTACATGGTTCTTTACCACTACAAAAAAATTGGTTTCCAAAAAATCATTCAAAACACCTCAAAACGTTTTCTAGGATTCAAGAAATGAAAACCACACACTTAAATAGGATTGATTAAATATTCCTTCCAATTCATTGTCAATAAACATAATTGAAAAAACAATAATTGATATTTTTTTCAACAATATCCCCCTTTGGGTTTGTTGATAACTTTAAGACATATTGAGAAATCTATCCTTTGTGAAATTTGAGAACCAACTAAATATTTTCAAAAATACATAATGGTACTCTTTCCATCAAACAATGTAATGACCCATAATTTTAACAATGGAATTTCTCTTCATATAATATTTTCATATATATTTATATAATATAAATGACACTCACCACATGATGAAACCAAGAATGTTTTGTTATGATAATTTAAAAATTAAATTTTGAGAATAAAAATGGACATAAGAATTGAAAGTATTACGGTGGGGAAAAAAGATAATTATAATAATAAGATAATTTTGATCTTTTCGATCCCCCAGAATAATATCACTCAGAAACAACATTGTATAAATGAAGTAGAATATTAGTAATGCAATATGAATTTTGATAAATTATATATATATATATATATATATATAACCACGAGATAAAACATAAGGGAATGAATAATGAATGAAATAATATGTATATTTAGAAATTAAAGTTTCCTTATGACCAAAACAAATTAGACCATTAGGAAATTAATATGACTATTAAGAAGAGTAATCTAACCATTTGGAATATTAAGATAACTATTAGAATTGTATCCTCACTTATATAGTGAAAACAATATTTAGGTATCTTATAAGATTGAAATAAGAAATATTTATATCATGATAAAATTAAATAAATTTTTAAAAAATGATAAAATAAGTGTTCATATTTGTATAAAATATATATGTTTTATTTTCATTTAATTAAAAAGTTTTATTTAAAAGAAAGTATAATTAACAAAAAGGTGTTTTAAATTTATATTACGTTTTTTTATAAATAAGATAGTTTTTTTGAGACCATATATATTTTTTCAAATGGTCCTAAAATTGATTATATTATTAGAATTGATATTTTAAAAATAAATGAAGATTTTATTTAGAAATTAATTTTTTATATTTTTAAAATTATTTTCATAAAGTGGATTCAATATTTGTAATACATGCATAAAAAATTGATCCTGGTGAATTATTGTTTTCTAAAATATTTGAATTTTTGGAGGATACTTAAATATGTTAAAATACAATATTTAACATTAAAAGATAAATACATGAATATTTGAGTCATGGATGATGTAAGAACCTATTAGTTCAAACTCACAGGCTCCTTTTAACGTATAATTTAAAAATAATAATTACTGTGGTACTATTGTGCCAAAATAATAAAATAATAAATATAATATTTAAAAACACCCATCCCCCCTTATAAATACCACCCCTCACAACCTTATATCATCACAACTTCTAATCCATGTAGATTTCCAAATTTCTATTAAATTCACTTCACAATACTTTCCCATATGTACCAGTTCTAATGGTATCTCCAAAACACCAACCCCAAGTGACTTAATGAGTTTCTCAAGGAGATGAAATTTAAGAGGTAATATTCTCAATTTACCTTTTTAAAATCCATTTCTTCCTCTACCTTAACCTTGCCTCCCTCATCCCACACAACATAATGAATCTAGTATCATAAATTTATGGTAATATTTTATTGTTAATGTAATATCCACCTTCTATAATTCCATTATTTTATTATAAAATTGAAACTTTGTTTATAATATTGTTGGTTCACCGCCCCCATAAACAACAAAATTTGATTTTGACCCCACCTTAAAGGATGGTTATAAAAATATTATTGTGGATAAATATGATTAAAATAAGTATATTATAACTTAATTAATGATCTATAATCTTTTATTAATAATTTAACTAAATAAAACGAATATAGTTTACAACAGTAGTTAAAACGACCTAAATGAACTAACCTTATAATGTTAACATTTTTAGTAAAAGGATATTCCCCCTTTTAGAACACATATGGATATTTGGGACTATTAAAAATTATTTATGGAAATTAATTTCATTTAATTTAACATATCAAGTGGTATTACACATTAAAAAAAACTTCCATAATTATACACAAGTGATCTGACCATGGAACTATGATACAAATGCCCTCAGAGAAGAGAAATTAAAAATTATATCTCATTGAAATGGTTATAAATAAACATAAAAACATTATAATAAATCAAATATATATAGAAAAGGTTCTTAATTAAGAAACTTATTTATTTAACTTTATTATCTAGGATATGTGCATAACGATTCTGTAACATAATGTAAGGGATCTCTCCAGACTGCCCTTTTTATTTGGGTTATGAAATTTCTCTCTCTAACTCTATTTATATCTCCAATTGATTTTATAAAATGATTTTAAATTTTATATATAATTATCTTACATATATATCAATCATATACCACATTGCTTTTACTAGGGAATACATTCCTTTAGTTTATTTCCTAAAAACATTCTTTTTGAAATATCCTTTGATTATGACATAAGAAAATATTTGGAAACCCATTCCATTCCATGGGTAATTATTATGATTTTCAATTGTGATTAATTTAATTTTGTGGATCAAATAATCATGTACATGTTATGATGGGTGCACCTAGATAGTATTACAATACATTAGGTAATGTTTTTCTCTCATGATTATGTATGTATGAGATTCTAGATTGAACATAATCCAAAATGGGACTCTGACTAGTATGTGATATTGTCTTGGTGGTTAGACATGCATTTTTCTTACATCAAGTTTTAAAGTTCCTCCACTTTTCTATATTTCTAAAATCTTATGATACCATGTTCATTATGCTATTCTACCATGTGATTGTTTATTAGCCTTCTCTTTTTTGATATCATGGAATACTGTTTGACTCACATGTTATGCTTATTTATCATTCTTATTCTATTATTGGGATTTATATCTCACCCTTTCTTTTATTAATATCTAGGTTATCATATGTAGTTTTATGGGAACAAAGGGATTCCAGAGTCCATTATAGTGATTAAAAAAATTATTTAATATGTTTTTGATGTATTATGAAACTAATCTTCCTAAGAAACATGGTCTCATGATGTTTGGGTTCTATTTATTGGATACTGATATTAATAATAATGTAATAACATATGTTAAAGTCTTGGTTCTCAAGAGATGGTATCAGTGCAATGTATAGTTAGTTTTGGGATTGTGACTGGAATACATTAGTAATATCTCTAAGTAAAAGTATAAGTATAGCAAATTATCCTCAAATTTTGGAGAAGTATATAGTGAGTGGTTTCCAAGAAATTACATCCATGTTATGACACTACAAGTTGATGTGGCTCTGGAACAATTATTACTGGGGTTAATAACTTAAAAAAAATAAAATTGGTTATTAACTTGATCATCACCTAGTGTATGAAAAAGGGGATACACTATAGATATTATTAGACACTCTTGAGGGATATTCTTTGGGAAATTCATAAAATCTTTACAAACCATTATGAAGGATTGGAATGAATTTATAAGTTATAAAACCTAATAGGAAACATTTCTATAGATAAAATTGAATGAAACCTAGATAGTAAAATGTTAGGATATTATATTTATTTATAATTTATTCTTTATAAGTGCAATGTTTTCCTTTTATATGTTTATTATTTAAAATATTCTCACCCATTTATCATTTTTTAACTAATGGTGAGAAATATGAGGAATCGTACTAACAACCAATGTGATTGTAAATTTGATGATTTATCTCATGATATTCTGAACCATATGGGAGTAGGATATGGGAAATTCATGGTATTACTATATTATATGTCTCACTCTATGAATATTAACTTGAATAATGTAGAACCACCTCCTTCTCTTAATAAAGAGAATGTTTAAGTCACATCATTTATAAAACAAAGGCCTCCTACATTTAGTGTATATTATAATCATATCATCATAGAATAATGGATTAAATCCATTGAGAATATATTCTCTCTACTAAAATGATTGAAATAAGATAAATTCATTATGGTTTTCTATCATCTTGAAAGGGAAGTTTATCTGTAGGATACACTGATCAAGAACCTGATGTCGAAAGGGGAAATTGATTCACTCGAATGGGAAAGATTTAAGAAAATAATTCCCAATAAATATTTTCCATAAACTATATGTTTTAATGCATATAGAGTTCACTAGTCTAAATTAAAAGTGATATGAGTCAATTGTTTGATATGAGAAATAATTCACAAGGCTTGCATGATATTCCCCCATCTTTTTCATCAACACTGGAAGTTAGGTGGACTATTTATTTAGTGGGTTAAAAAAATTATATGAAAACAATTATTGATTTTATAATTTAAATAAAGGGAATATATTTTATATTGAACACTTATGGTCTATATGGATATTGGCGACACTTAGTGGTCTCGAGGGCTTGGATATAAAGAGTATAAAATAGAGTTTTCCCCTAGAGGATCAATAGATAAATCTCATAGAGTAATGAAAACCAAACATCCCATGTGTTAAGAATTTTGGAAGAATCATCCCAGAAACATTTTCAAGGGAACTCGGTGGCTTACCAAATGTGCAAAATAGGGGAATTTTTATAATCAATGCCAAAGAGAGATAAAAGAAAATAAATTTTAAATCAACACTCATCTTTTAGTCTAGTGATTCAACTGCCTGAAAAATGGGAATTATGTGATACAATTCCCTAATCCAAGGGTTATCATAGAAAATAAATGAAAACAACCTTCAAATCCTAGAGATAATTTAATGGCATATATTATCACTATCATAGAGGTGGATCCTGACAATGATGTGGTGATAATTATGATAGTTATTTATTAAATAATAGAAAATATAATTTTTATTATACTTCTACATATCATTTCATATATTTCTAGTTTAGTAGAAATATTCCAAAACCACATTAAAACATGGGGTTTGATCTATCTATGAGAACAATAAATTGAGAAATTATTTCATTGCATGTATATAACTCCTCCCCGGTTAATTTTTGTGGACTAAACCTCACAGAAAATCTCACCATACTTCCTTTAGTGGAGTTAGATGTTATATTGGGCATATATTAATTGTCCTTATATAAATACATCATCAACTATTAGGAGATATATATCACCCTTCATATCCCATGTCATCCTCTGATTCGATACAATTGCAAGGAGGATAAATATCCTTTGGAATTTTCAACTCAATTGTGGATATTATTTAATTATAAGAAAGCATATCTTGCCAAAATGATTGAGATAGAGAATAGAATCATGCACAAATTCATGACTATTTTTCTATATTATACATATGTATTCCCTAAATAATTTCTTGTACTTCCTCTATACCGAGAGGTTGAGTTATGTATTGGACTTATAACGAGATATCTTCCCATATCCATGAAACCCAATATAATGGACACCATTTAGTTGATAATAACTAAAGAAGTAGTTACACGAGAATATTGAAAAGCGTTTTATATTCCTGATTAATTCACTATGGGGTACGATAGTTCTCTTCATCAAGAAGATGTACGGGTAATTTTCCTTTGTAATGATTATCATGAACTCTAAAAAATAAAGATAAATAAAAAGTATCCTATGTTATGGATAAATGATTTGTTTGATCAATTACATGGGCCCCAATATTTCTCTAAGTTGGATCCTTGGTTGTGATATCATTAATTAAATGAGAAAATATAAGATATTCGCATGAACACATTTCAGACAAGGCATGGACAATATGAGTTCATATTGATTCCCTTCACACTCACTAATTCTCTAGAAATATTTATTGAATTAGTGAATATAATCTTTATATATTACCTCAAAAAATTCATCATATAATTTTTAGATGATATTATGAAATGCTCAAAATGTAAGGAAGACCATGGTGAGGATTTGGATACTTTGATAAAGACCTTGAAAAATAATAATCCATTTGAGAATTGGAGTATATTTTAGTTATTGATGGAGGAATTATCATTCTTGGGGCATGTAATCACCAGAAAAGGGACATATATTGACAATTATAAGAAAAAGGTGATTGGGGAGTGGTCTAGAACATCATATTTAATAGATATCCACAGTGTCCTTGGAAATTATAGGTCTTATTGATGATATGTGAGAAAATTAACATGATTTTAAAACACCCTAACCAAGATGAATTTGAAGGGAGTGATGATTTTCTAGACTAATAAGTGTGAAGAGAGATTCATAGATTTGAAATAGAGTATTATAACTACAAGAGTCCTCATGTTGGCCTCAGGTGGGGAACTTTTCATGATATACAGTTATGATTCAATGATAGGATTAGGTTATGTAATGATACCCAATGAAGAATTGATAGCCTATACCTTAAGGAAATTGAAAGTTCATAAGAAAAACTATACAAAACATGTTTTGTATTTGGATGTCATTATCTAAATGTTGAAAATCTATGGCATTATCTATATAAGGAATAGTGTGAAATATACAAGGATCATAAGATCCTTAAGTATATATTCTCATAGATGGATATTAATATGTGATAGTGATGGTGGTTAGAGTTTATTAAGGACTATTAATTCTCAATCCCCTTCCATCCTGGGAAATAATTTAAAGTGGAAGATTCTCTAAGTAGAAAGGTTCATGTGACCTTATCAATGAAGTGAATCCGGAAGGATCTAATCATATTAGACTAGAAAAGGATGAACATGAGAATCCTAATAGAAGGAACCATATCATTCCTTTCTCAAATGACTTCTCCACCATCGATTTTGGAGAAGATATAGGATTCTCAAAGAGATGATGTGGAAATACTGAAGAAGGATGAAGACATATGAAAATAGAAGTCTTATAAGTTCAAAAACGATTAAAAAGGAGTTATGATATTTGGGTTATGACTATGTGTCCTAAAAAATCATGAGATAAATAAGGAGGTATTGAAATATGGAAATAGTTCGACCTTCTCCATCCACCTAGTGATCACAAAGACGTATTGGTATCCTCAAGATAAAATTTGGTGGGACAATATAAAGTTGAATATACTGAATTATACACCAAAATTATCATTATGTTAGATGGTGAAGGATTAATGGAAAATATAAAAAGTAAATGTTACAAATATTACCGATGCCTATGTGGAATTGAAAAAACATCCCCATGGAATTTTTCACTGGTCTTCCGAAGAAATAAAGAGGAAATAATGTTATATGTATTTTGGTGGTTCTTCCTATAAATACTAATAACTTATGTACAGTTGGAGGGAACTTAGAACTTGAAAAAATTATAAGGTTATACATTAGAGAAGTGGTGAGGCCCCATGGAACACCATTATTATTCATATCCGATTGAGATATGAGATTTACCTTCACATTCTAGAAGAGTCTACAAAATTTCATAAACACTGATTTGAACTTTAATACCTCTTATCACCCCAAATATAAAGGAAAATATGGTCATACTGTCCTGATATCAGAATACATGGTGAGATAATTCTTAATTAAATTTAAAAGAGGATGGGTTATCATCATCCTCTTTTCCAGTTATTATATAATAATGTGTTTCACCCAAGCATACAAATGGATCCATATAAATCCCTTCATGGGAAGAGATATAGGACAATTGCATACAAGGATGTAGTTAGTGAATGTAAGATGCTGGAACTGAAAATGGAATAAAATGTCAATACCATTCAACAATACATCTAGGATGAGCTATACTGACAATCATCGGTAGGACCTATAATTTTTGGTTTTTGATATGGTGTTCTTCTTCATATTACCATGGAAGAGAGTTGTGATATTTTGGAAAAAGGGTAAGATGAGTCTCAAGTATATTTGCGCCTTTGAGATTCTTGATTACATTGGTGTTGTGGCCTACCAATTAGTAGTCCCACCATCCCTTTCTCAAGTATATGATGTATTCTACATATCCCTATTGAGGAAGTACTATTTAGTTCCCTCACATGTACTGAATTTAGAGATGGTACAACTAGAAAATAATATCTCTTATATGGAGGATCTGGTAAAGATTCTAGACAATATAGAAAAATTTCTATGAAATAACACAACACATGTAGTTATGGTACTATTAAAAACCTTTATTATTAAAAGGAGACATGGTAACCAGAGGAAGCCATGAAGCAGAAGTACCCTCACATGCTTTCACCTAAGTATGAAAAATGAAATTTCAAGGGAAAAATTTCTTAAGGGGGAAGAATGTAATAACCCCTAATTTTAATAATAGAATTCCCCTTCTTATAATTGTTTTATATTTAGTTATACAGTATAAAGCACATGCACCACATTATAAAACCAATTTTTTTGTTATATTAATTTAAATATCAAATTTATTGAATAAAAGTGGGCATATGAATTGAAATTATTATAGTGGGATAGAAAATAAAAATAAGATAATAATAATGTTAAAATTTAGATCTCCTCGATCCTCAAGAATAATCATACTCACAAACAACATTGTAGAAATGAAGGATAATATTTGTAATTGAGTATAAATTTTGAAAATGAAAATATATATAACATTGATGTAAAATGTAAATGAATAAATAAATAATTAAATATGAGTTATTTATAAAATTATGGATCCTTATGACCATTACAAATATTACTATTGGAATATTAATCCGATTGTTGGAATAATAAGCTGATAGTTAGGAATAGTAATATGACGGTTAGGAATAGTAACATGACTATTATAATAGTATCCCCATATATGAAAGTGTAAAATATTATTTTGGTTTCTTATAAAATGAAAATATTATATATTTATACCATGATACATGTAAATTACTACCACAAAACAGGGCAAGGGAAGCGCTGCCCTTTATCAGTGCTAAACAGAAAGCGCTGATAAAGGGGTGTGCCTTTATCATCACTAGATAAAAGCACTGATAAAGTTAACCTTTATCAGCACAAAAATAAGTGCTGATAATCGTTTTTATTCTTAATTTATATAAAATTATAATATTTATAATAAAAAATAATGTTTTTTGTATACATTAACAATTATATACCAATATTTATAAATATATACTCTTTATTTTTATAATTATTAATAAATAAATAAATATTTACCTTATATTTCATTTTAAATAAATATATAAGAATATAAATAAATTATTAAAATTATACTTTTATAAAATAATTATTTATCAGTGCTATAATTATGGAACTGATAAATAGATTTTTTGTAAGTTCTTTTTTAGCGCTGATAAAGAGAGACCTTTATCAGTGCTAAAAAAGTGCTGATAAAACATTTATTTATCAGCACTATAATTATAGCACTGATAAATAGGTATTTTATCAGTGCTTTTTTAGCACTGATAAATGTATCTCTTTATCAGCGCTAAAAAAGTGTTGATAAAGGTATGTTTTATCTGTGCTTTTATTTTAGCGCTGATAAAACATTTATTTATCTTCTATTTTAAAGGGAACTGATAAAGGTTCCAACGGTTTTTATTTAAGAACCCTAACATTCCCCTCCTCTCTCGCACACATTCAAGCTTTCGCAAAAGCTGAACCCGACCCCTTTTCCACCGCGACCTCTCCTTGTCCTCCTCTTCCTCTACCACTGCCACGAGGTTTTCCTCCTCTACCGTGACTGTCATACTCCTCTACCGCTGTTGCCTCCACCACCATAGCCTTCGCTGCCGTTGCCTCCGCCGCCGATTCCTCCTCTGCGACTGCCTTTTCCGTGGCTGCCTTTTCCCCAACTGCCTCCTCCGTGGCTGCATCCACCGCCACTGCCTCCACTGCCGCTGCCTTCTCCGCCGCTGCCTCCGTCGCCGCTGCCTTCTCCGCCACTGCCTCCTCCACGATCCCTTCTACTTGGTAACCCTTAATGGTTTATAAGAAGAGCTGATTAATTTGATATATGTATTGAGTTGTTAGTGTTTTAGGTATTATGGAAGAGATTAAATGAGTTTTATGAAGGTAAAATGTGTTTGGGGTTAGCCTAGGCTTGTGAATTCTTTAGAAACATGAAGAAATGGTATATGCTTTGAGTTGTGATTAGCATAAGTGGTGTATTACCAAGTATGATATATATGACATGGTGATGGCTTAGACATTAGGAATGTGGAAGGTATGGGTAATTTCATTGACCTGAGATTGTATAGGCATTGAGATTCCTTGGAATATTTTTGATAAGGGCACCTTGAGTGTCAATGTTTTTGGTATAAAGGTTTTTTTAGAGGTTAAGATCAGTGTGATACCTTGCCCTGTGTTTTTTTGATGTGTTTCTTAGTAGAGTAGCTATTAGATTATGGATAGAAACATGTGATTTTGAGAAGATACTAGTTGAAATGAATTAGTACGGTTTTCATGTAAATTTTAAGAATGTTAATCTTGTTGGAAAGTAGCATGTAGATTCTTTGTTTTGATGATTGACATACCATGGAGCATGGTCATGGGTTTAAGAATGTGAGCCTAATATAGATGAGATAGGACTCAAGTTAGTCCAAGTCGGGTGATAATTCAGGGTATCATAGAGATTTACTCTTGTCTAGACATGCATTATTTCGATAACGAGGGTTGTTGATCACTGTTCTGGAGCCTGGCTCGTGCAGTTTCATGGGGTGTACATCAGTAAGTTTATAGACCTGGTTAATTAGAGTATCTAATGGAGATGCTATTTTTGTATAAAAAAATGGTGTTCGACTTGTGGGATCATGAGTCATGTAATTTTATTAGGTGGTACAATATTGTACACCCATTATATTGGATGAGGTGAGAATGGTACACGCCAGTTATGCATGGTACCTATTTAAATTTTAAGTCGGTGAGATGTAAAGTGTGAGCCGAGGACCAATGGAGTTGAAGAAATTATTTTAGACTCAATTTTTTGGGGTTTTGGATGAAATAGAAAATTTTAATTTATAAGGTGGAGGATAAATCACAAATGGATCAAATATAGTGTCATGTTTTATTCGAGAGTTAATCCCAGACATGTGTTTTTTTGGATAAATGATCATGGATCAGAAGAAGCAACACACATTTGGTGATAGAACATGTTGAGGTGATTCTCGATAATTGGTATAAGGTAAAAATGTATTTGGGAGTGAACTAATGGTTGTTGAGGGTGCGACATTCATTTCATTTGACTTTCAATGGGTGATGGGTATAATATTTTAGTGATCAGGAATTATGCGACACTTGATATTTCATGTTAGAGATTAAGTATGATAAATATGATCACATATGTTAAATATCTATGGTAATAGATGGATCATTTACTATGGAGGTATGACCCTCATGTTACAAGGGTATTCAGTATAATGGGACTGGTTATTGGATGGTTGATATGGCATTTTTATGTCGTTGAGTTGGTGAATATGATTTATCGGGTCCCACATAAATACCATATTTAGATTTTAAATGATTTAATAGATAGATTTTATATGTTTAATAATTGATCAGGATAATCTTGATATGATCCAAAGGCGATTCATGAAGTAAATCATGACTCATTATGTGATTTTGAGGGTGAAACCCATTCATCGCATTATTTAGGGGGTGGACCTATTTCTTCACAAGATTCAAGGATTGAGTCATGTGTAAAAAATGTAGTGGTATTGTTTTTCCTGATATTAGATGTTTCAGACAATAGAGGTAAATGGTTACTTCATATTGGGTATGAAAGTTTCATTTTGAGGAATGAATGGGACTTTTTGAGGGAAAGTTAGCATGTTAGGGCCTTGTTCATAAGCAGTAGAGACTTGTTTGATTCTCTTTGGAATAAAATATGACAACTAGTACTAGATTTTGGTATGTTTTTTCATATGTGTTTTGGTTTGGTTAGTTATAAACCACAGCAAGTGGGTTTTTGGAATACTAGATGATGTGTTACAATAGGAATTTATGATGTTGGGGAGCACTTTGGATCAGGATCGTGGTGGGTATCACCATGAACCTGATGATGTGTTTAGTGAAAAAATTGTGCCCTTGAATGGATGAGTTTCATGGATCATCATATATATGTTTCAATGATGTTTAACCAGACATGTCCCATTCCTAAATCTCATTGGACCTATTTTGGATAGGTATAACATATGAGTTCTCATTTTATGTTTTATTTTCAGTTGGAAATCTCCTCTACTGCGCACCTCTCCTTTGCCACACACGCACCTCTGTCGTGCGCTGAACGACACATTCACGATGAGTTTTATTCTATTACTCATTGGTTTCCAATTGTTTAGATATTATTACTATTTGATATTGATGGTTATAATGTGAAATTTATGGGCTAAACGCCCCGCTGAAAATCAGGGTCGTTGGTGGTCCTTGTTTGCGCACTAAATGAATTGCATGTTGGTTGGTTCCTGTTGAACATTTGAATATAATTTTTTTAAATTTAAGTATACTTGACTTATGAATGAATTCCCCAATATGATAAAACTTCCATGATAACCCCTAAATTAACAAATAAAATTGAATAATGGATGCTTTGTAAAATCTGAAACTGTGATTGTTTGGTTTTTATGGTGTTGCGATTTTGAGCACAATTGTGTGTTTGTATAGTGTTGTGGTTGTTGGAATGATTGATATGCCATTTGTTTTCCATGTTGAAGTTCTTCCACCTTTGAATATTAATCCAAAAGTTACCCATTTCAATGGCACCATCACTTTTTTACTAGTGCAATTCCACTAAATCCTAGAAAACCACTCCACTAGAGGACTCTATGAGACACTTTATGGACACCATAGTAAAATAATATTGTTTGGATCATTATGTGGAAGTCCAGTAAATTGTATAATGTTTGTGATCATAGATATGATTTTAGGTTTGATTTTGTAGTGGTTTGCTGCAATGGGGGGTTCTATGATTCTCAGTTGCAATCCTGTGTTTGATAGGCACCCATATTCAAAAGGCTTTTAAACCCTAGATATCTTTGTAGAATTTGATTTTGTTCTGCCCCTGCCATTGCACTATCTTTTTTGAACTCTAGGCTTGGTTTCGAATTGTTTTATGAATCAATGATGCCTTATTCCTTTGATCGTGTGTTGTAGTTGTTCATATAAATATTTGAAAACATGAAAACTAACAGCACAAAATACACAGTGTAAAATGTGGAATTAAAATAAATAAATAAAATTCAAAAATTAAAATCCTAAAAAACTAAAAGTTTGCCTGATCCCTGGAAGGAACACCAATTTGATATCCCTATAAGGCATCATTAATTCCTTATGGTACCATGATTTTTTTATAAAACCCAAAAAATGCTACTTGATTAATTAATACATAATATTAATAAAGTTCGAGATCAAACCTATAAAGATGTTGAATATGAATAAAGAATTGATGAATTCCAATTGGTTGAAAAAATAGTATGAAGATGTTAGGAAAGAGTTTATCATGTTTTTAGAATATCATACATGTGACCCTTCTCAAATCCTTTTTCCATGTTTATGCTGTTGTTATTCAAGACAAATTAGTGCAGGGGAGTTGGAAGAACACCTGATATGTCACGGAATATATCAAAGTTATACATGTTGTAATAAACATGGGGAAAAAATGAATATAGGTAGTGGATTTGATAAAACAGCATTTTATGGATTATCTTATATGATTACAATCGTGAACAATGGAGACTATCGTATGGAGGATGTGATTATAGATGTGAATGATGATGGAGATCATATTGAGGAAATGAAAAGGATATTTGAAGATGAACTTCGTGATTTCCCAAAGTTGTTTGAGAAGTTAAAGAGTTGTGAACAAACACCATTGTATTCTGGTTGCACTAAATATACAGCATTTTCAGTCGTACTGAAGCTGTATAATTTGAAAGTAGGAAACAGGTGGAGTGATTCTAGTTTTACGGAACTACTTACTTTCTTGAATGACATGCTCCCAGAAGATAATGAGCTCCCAATCCAAACATACAATGATCTCTGAAAGAATACACGTCTTCCCAATTGACTGTATATTGTTTCACAAGGGCCCCAAATCACTTAAAGAATTCCCAAAGTGTGGTGCTTTTGATACAAGAAAGATGATTACAGTCCTATGAAAGTTGTACGGTACTTTCCAATCATTCCAAGGTTTAGGCACCTATATGGAAGTGAGGAGACTTCAAGACAATTGAAATGGAATATAGATACAATAATTAAAGATGGGAAACTATGTCACCCGGCAGACTCTCCTCAGTGGAAGAGAATTGATAATGAGTATCTTTAATTTTGAAACGAGCTAAGAAACCTTCATTTGGAATTATCTACAGATGGGGTGAATCATTTTGGTTTTCAAAGCCACAGTCACAGTACATGGCCGGTTATGTTGGTAAATTATAACTTACCACCATGGTTATGCATGAAATGAAAATACATCATGTTTTCTATGCTTATATGAGGACTAAAACAACCGAGTAATGATATTGATGTTTATTTGGATCCACTAATCAAGGATTTGAATATATTATGGGATTCAGGTGTTACGTTTTATGATTCTTACAAAAATGAAGATTTCACTTTGAAATCCATGTTGTATGGAATGATAAATGACTTTTCTGCTTATGAAAATTTGTCAGGATATAACATTAAAGGAACTCAAGGGTGTCCTGTTTGTGAACAAGGTACACAGTCAATTATGTGGAAACATTCATCAAAACCGTGTTTCTAGGACATAGAAAATTTCTACCATGATTTCATATGTACCGATCTTGGATGACATCATTCAAAGGAAGTTCAGAAGAACATACAACACCATCTCCACTAAGAGGTGATCAATTTTTTGAGAAAGTAAAATATTTGGACACTACTTTTGGTAAACCGTTTTTGAAAAACCTTAAGAAAACTTGTTGGAAAAATAGATCAGTTTTTTTTGAATTACCATACTGGAATTGTATATATGTCAGAAAGTCTCTTGATATTATGCATGTTGAAAAAAATGTATGTGATAGTGTCATTGACAAATTGCTAAATGCACCCGGAAAAAAAAATAGAATTAAGGCTAGATTGGACATGGTTGAGATGAGAATACGAGAAGATTTGGCACCAGTGAAGGGTAAAAAAATGAACATTTCTTCCTCCTACTACTTACACTCTTTCCAGGCAGGAGAGATATCAGTTTTGAAACTTCTTGAATGAAATAAAGCTTCCATAGGGGTATTCATAAAATATCAAGAACATCATGTCAATGAGTAATTTAAAATTAAAGGGTTTGAAATCACATGACTGCCATGTTTTGATGCCAGATCTAATTACTATAGCTTTATTTTGCATTTTCCCAATAATGTCCACCATACATTAATGAAGATCTGTTTCTTCTTCAAATCTATATGAAGAAAAGTTATAGACCCAGTGAAATTGCCAAGTATGGAAAGAGAAATTTCCATCATATTATGTGAATTAGACATGTTCTTCCCAACGACATTTTTCGATGTCATGGTTCATTTGATGGTTCATTTGGTGAGAGAGATTAGAATATGTGGTCCTGTACTTTATAGATAGATTTACCCCACTGAAAAATATATGAAGATTTTGAAAGGGTATGTAAAAAATCGAAATCAGCCAGAGGGTTGTATTGCAGAGCAATATATTGTTGAGGAAGCCATTGAATTCTATACCGAATACCTATCTGGTGTGAAAAACGTTGGCCTACCGAAATCTCGTAACACTGGGTAGCTTGAGGGTGAAAGAATTTCTGGAAGAGAGGCTATAATATTTAATATTATAGATCAGTAGAAGGATCATCTTTTCATTTTTCATAACAGTTTCAACGTTGGCCCATATGTTCAAACCCTCAAAGAAATTATTAGGCATTTGAATCTTTCTAGGGATGAAAATTAGATATCAGATACACATAATCGATAGTTTTTAGGATAATTTTAGGACCATATTTTTAAGCAGATAGATAAAAATCCAGACTCAATTTCAGAATGACTTTGATGGCTAGACGGAGGAGCAAGTGTGTATGTATTATCTTACAATGCTTTTGCAGTTAATGGTTATAAATTTTATACTAATGAACATGATGGAGACAGTACCATGAAATATAGTTGGGTTACACTTGTGGATAAAGTGATGCATATTTCTAGTGCTAAGGATATAAATCCTATTTAGGCGAATATGTCATACTTTGGAATCATCAAACAAATATGGGAGTTGGATTATACAAAATTCAAAGTGATGATTTTTTAATGCATATGGGTTGCTAACAGGAGTGCTATTAAAATAGATGAATTTGGATTCGTTAAAGTTGATTTCAGTAAGGAAGGGGAGAAATACTAACCATTTATAATTGCATCACAAGTAGTACAAGTATTTTATGTTCCAGACCCTACAAACTAAAATTGGTCAATTGTTCTGTAATCGACCAAAAAAACTGAAGGGTCTGATGAAAGTTCAACTGAGGATGACCCTTTTATAGGAACTTCACAATCATTTCACAGTGGTCCCAATATAGACGATGTTTTTTTATGTCATAGGGGACCACAATGAATGTATTTACATAGTCTATATAGGGGTAAGATCTCTTCAGCCATTAAAAAAATAGAGAGCACAACAATCAATTTATTTGTTTATTGTAATATACATTGTGTTACATTATGTTATTATTTGTTCGCTGCTGCTTTTATGTAATCTAAATTAAATGTTAATCCACTTATGAAGATAATGACTTTTGCACCTACTGATGCACCCAATCTCGAGGCACAAAAGGTCTCTCAACAAATTGCTGGTGGTCCCAGTGCCGAGCAACAACAGGTTTTTCAACCTGTTGTTGCTGGTCCCAGTGCTGAGGTACAACAGGATTCTCAACCTGTTTCTACTAGTCCTAGTGCCAATGCTAGCACTCCAGAGGAACATAATGATGATACTTTTGAGAAAATGGTAGGAAATGAAACCCTTATAGCGTAAAAAAGAAGAGCATCGTAGTTGTACAGTGTTAGCCAAAATCCTCAAGGCAAAAGAAAAAGGCATCAAATTTGAGGTGGGATGGAATAAACAAGGCCAACATGTTAACCCCAACAAAGCCATCTTTAGTAGCTACATTGGAATCATCACTCGACAACATGTGCCAATTGATGTACAGTCATGGAATCATGTTGTCATCGGGCTTAATACACTATTGTGGGAAGAGATTACAGTAACATTATGATATCATTTTTTTAATTTATTAAAATAAAATAAAATACTAAAACACTAACTTACTCTTCATCATCAATTGCAGAGTGCATTTATAGTAGATGAATCACACAAGGAATATGTATTAAGAGATGCAGGAAGGATTTATAGAGGTTTCCACACAATTTTAAAAAAATATCATCTTAAATATGCTGAAGGGAAAATCAAGCTGCACCCACCTCCTCTTTATGCACAATTGATATCCCAAGGATCGTGGGATGCATTTAGCAACCGTAATGGGGAGCAGAATTTTTTGGAACATTGTGTGGGGTAATACATTGTTTGAAGTTAATTGTATTTATCACTTTGATTGAATGTTTTTTATTTATGAAATAACAACTGAGTGCAGAAAATATACAACGCGCAACAAAACTAGCGTACCCTTACCGTAAAGCAAGGATGGGGTACGCTTCACTTGAGAAAAAACTGGCACGTCTTTTAAATCTACCGTATTACTTTTATGTGGCATAAAACAACACCATAACCATGTTTCCGTGTCTATATGCAGATTGATGAATCAAAATCAAAATCCATGTCCATCCCATGCTATGTGCTATGGAAGGAGGCTCGTGTAATTAAAGAGGTGATACTGATAGATGAAAACACACAAAAAGTATGGGAAACATGTGTAAGTATGACATAATATAAATTTGATTTTCATTAAATTGAAATTATATAATAATGACTATTTATTTTTCTATACTTTCTATCTGACATAGTCACAGGAATCAACAACACCCGCACCAGATGCATACATACTTTCGGCAGCCTTGAAGTAGGCAGAATATTATGGCCACATCAGAGGTGCGAGTTTTGGGGTGACACTCTGAACATATTTTCCAAAACAAAAATAAGCTGAGGATAAAAATGAAAAAATGGAAAAGATGCAGGAAAAATTAGCTATTTTCAAGAAGAATTACAGTACTAGAGAGAAATAATAGCAAGTTTGATGGGGGAGAGGCAAAGAAAAGAAACAACTCAACAACAACCCGTGCGTGACGATCCCTCCCCACCCTCACTAGGTTTGAGGCGATCCATTCACCTAAAAAACCTGACTTAGCAGAGGTAATCATTTTTTTAATAATTTTTTCTATGAAATGTGAATCACATAGACACTGATATCTTTCCTGTACTAATATTCTACAGGGTGAAAATGAATGTGATTTATATCTATCAACTCCCACCTATCGCCTTATAGCGAGGGCTATGATGTTCAATACGCAGAATGACATGCTACACAATAGACAACTTCCAACAGATCATTTTAGAGTTTCAATTAACATAGATAACGAGCCAAGTGCCGAGCTACCTATTCCAAATGACGATGATGACATTCATACGGTTGAACAAGATGTTGGAACATTCATTGCATGGTCAAAAATTCTTGTATAAAAACATGTCGACAAGGTGGTATCCATTTTCAATTTACTTTTCAAGCTAGATATTTAACATTTATTGAAAAAGGCCTAAACTGATGAATGTTATTATAGAACGACAAAGAGAATTTGGTGAAATGAAATATCAGCTCAAAACTATCTCAAGAATCAACCAACCGTTTGAAACATTCTACTGAGAGCACCTTCACCCCACCCATTCTATATCCATAGTTAATATCATTATAGGATCATGTGGATACAAAGTTGATAGAAGAAAATGCTTATTCAGTTGATTTTGAAAAAATTATGTATGGAGAGGAAGAATCAGATTTAATTTGTACTGAAAATGTAAATGAAATCTGCAAGTATGAATAGCTCGGCGCCTCAGTTGTAAATGTATACATGATGTGTGTTTTCATGATTTGATTTTACAAAAGCTGTTATACTCTGGTAATTATGACTAAATACATTTCATATTTTTCGTAGGCGTATATATGAAAAAAATTGAAGGGATTTTTCCATGAACAAAAATTTGGACTCCTTAGTCCTCACATCACCTCTTAAAAATAGGAAATAGATTCTGATAAATAGGCTGCAATAATGTCATCCCTGCTCAAATCATTTGAATTTTTTTTACAGATGATATACAATTTTTAATACCAACGATGCGTGGGTAAAACTCTAAAATTTGATCATATCAACTATATTTTAATTTCTTTCTTTACTTATTTTTTTTGTGTTTTTAGGTAGCATTGGATGCTGATTTTAGTCAATTTGGATACTCCAAAGGTTTATAATCTGGATTCGATGAATGGATATGCAACAAACCGGCCACGCATGATGGAATCTTTTAATTTGTAATACACTAGATCCAACATTTTAAAACTAAAAAGCTATTTATATAATTTATATTATCTTTTAATGAGGATTATGTTATGATAGGGTGGTGAATCAATATCGTCTACTTCATGGAATAGATCTAGGTATTAATGATAAGAACTCCTACAAGATCTACAACTAAAAATGTATCCTGGTATATATAATAATATTTCACTATCCAAACACATATCAAAACAAATTACTTATTTTTGTTGATGTTTATGCAGTTTCCAAAACTAAAAAACAAAAAGGACTGTGGTTATTATGTTTTTAAATTTATGAAAGAGATCGTATTTCATCAATAAACTAGCATCCCGGATGAGGTATTTTTAAAAATAATTATGAGTTCATTTAAAATATTTATTAATCATTTGTGTATTTATATTTTTTCAGTACTAGAATGACTGTCATAAAAAATCATATTCCCAAGATGATATAGATGTGTTTAGAAATGAATGGGAAGCATACCTGATGGAAGATTGTACACAAATAGGATGAAGGTGAATTCCTACTACTTATGTTATCCATATATGATCATTGATATCTCCCTTGTTTACACTTATTGAGCATATATGATCACCCTTTATTATGTTTTATATACTTAGGTTATGAGGAATGGTTTTAGAAATGATTTTTATTTCTAGTAAAGCATAACTCATTTGACTATAATGGCCGATAGTGTGGAAGTAGACCAATGCATAGTCATTCAGTCCACTCACGAGCATCATAAAAGCTTGATGGGAATCGATATCTTGGATTTTCAATTTTATAATTAGTTTCCCTTATATGTGGGTGGGGGGGGGGGGTTCCAAGAGGGAGGGGGGAATCCAGGAGTATAGGGGGGGGGGGGGTGTTTAGGTGGGGGTGTGTCCAGGAGGGAGGGGGCGTCCAGTTGTGAGGGTGGGTGGGGGTGTCCAGGAGGGAGGGGGGCTATCCAGGGGGTGTCCAAAGGGGGGGGGGTCCAGGGGGTGTCCATGAGTGGGGAGTCCAGGAGGGGAGGGAGGGGGTGTGTCTAGAAGGGAGGGGGTGTCTAGATAGAGATCCATTCAATATTGATAATATACAATGGGTAAATCACTTCTAGGGTAGCCTAAAGTGGGTCCGTAGTGAGGCATCAAAAGTTCCAACCAACCAAACCAATTCCAAGCCCTTGTAAAGGCCCATGAATTATATTCCAATTCAATTTTAGGCCCAATATATCTTATTTAATGTTATAAAGACCCAACATATGCATCATTTACCTTTCTCACATTAGATTTCTAAGAAACACACTTTTCCTCTACACCAACGTTGAAGTAGAATACATCTGCTGAAAAAATTACTGATGATATATGAGTTTTATGGAAGGAATAATTTATGATCCAGAAGAGCTGTGAGGACACTCAACTAAATCAATTTTGACCCTCAATCCTGGAATGTGGATGAAATATACGGAATGAGATATTTTTTTACCAGAAACTGAATTCTAGAAGATGTATCCTCGCTACTTATATATATATATATCCCTTCTCCCACTTTCTATAGGATTGGAATCCACTGGTTCTTTCATAGAATCTCTATGTTTCTGCTTTATGTATTTTTAAATTATATTTTTGATAATGTTATTTGAAATTTCGTTCCTATTCTTCCAATATATTTTTTGTTTGGTATTTTTCCTTGATTTGTTGAACCGTATCTCTTCAAAATATATATGACTTTATAATTCATATTAGTGAATGATGGTGTATGAATAATATTTATTCCATTATCAAATAGATGATGAAAATATAGTTAGATAAATAAGGTTATTAATGGGTATACACTAAATAACTAGGAGGAAGGGGGTGTCCAGGAGGGAGGGGGTGTCCAAGTGGGAGGGTGGGTGGGGGGTGTCCAAGAGTTGAGGGGGGGGGGGGGGGCTGTCTAGGAGGGGAGGGAGATGTCCTAGGAAAGGGAGGGGGGATGAAAGGGGAGGGAGGGAGGTTGTCCAGGATGAGGGAGGGGGGATATAGGTGAAGTGGTGGGAGGGGGGGGGGGGGCTGTAGGTGGAGTGGTGGGAGGGGGGGGGCTGTCTAGGGGTAGGGAGGGGGTAGTCTAGGGAGGTTGTATTGGGGATGGGATGGAGGGGGGGTTGTACAGGAAAGAGGGGGTGTCCAGAAGTGGGGGGGTGTCCAGGAGGGGAGGGGTGGCTGTCTAGGAGGGGAGGGGGCTGTCCAGGTGGTGGAAAGGGGGCTGTCCAGGGAAAGGGAGGGGGCTACAAGGGGAGGGGGGTTGTCCAGGAGGAGGGAGGGGGGCTGCAGGTGGAGTGGTGGGAGGGGGGGAGTGCTGTCTAGGGGTAGGGAGGGGGGAGGGCATTGATGTTAACTGGAGCATCGAGGTAGATCCGAAAAATTGATTAAATACTGTTTTGTGTCTTTAACAAGATCACCATGCTGCCTTTAAATAGACTTTAATATCTTTATATAGTCCATCAAAGAAATGACAAAAAGCCCAAAATATAAGAATTAAATTCTCTCAAATTTAGGCTATAAAAGCCATGAATTCTATGCCAAGTATTTTCCAAAAGTTTCACCCAGGTGCTTAAATTAAGAAGCTGGTGCAGTTCACTGTCTCAAGAGTGATGGTGTGGTTCCATCAATGGGGTTTTTGCCTCTGAACAAGAATGTCAGACGACACCACTGGATTAAACAGCACTGATTCATAATCATCCATGGATTGAATGGTAGTGAAAACATCTTTTATGGCTATGTTCTCACATGTTTCCACTCATGTGTCCCATCTCCTCAGTTCCCATCCATCAAAAAATGATTTTTCAGTTCCTTGGGAAACTTGGTTCCCATCGCATGAGATTGTGATCGCGTTCTCCATGTTGTTCTCACCTCTGTTCTATGTCTTCCATGATCACAGTAGACTGATCATTGTCTGCCACTGTTTATTCGAATCCAGATGCATGATTTTCCAATTTCACTATACTTTCTGACTACCACACGTGGTACCATGGAAAGAAAAGTGTAGACAACCCCTCTTTCTCAGTTTCAGTCGCATTTTCCACCAAAAATGTGACCGACATCCTGATCGCATCTCTCCCATTAATCTCCCTATTTTTACCTTTGTCAGAACGTGTTAGTCTCCTCCATAGCTAGTATCAACCGACCGTCTTCCTTTAACTGCATCTCAGTCATTCTCATCACCAATGTAAGTCGCTGCCCCTCTTGTTGCGGCACTTTATCCATGATGTACAACATGTTAGTGGTGTGTTTTCAGTATTTAGATTTCCCTGTCAACTCATGTTCCCTCCTTCGCTTCTCTTGATCCCACCGCTGCTGGTGCAACGTGAGAGCTTCCATTTTGGATACAATGGATTAAAACTGAAAATTTCAAGGGTTTCTTCCTCTTTTTGTAACAGAAAAGTTTTTTATGATAATATTTTCAATTGGTCATACCTAATAAAATCTATTATTATTATTCTTACTATTGTCATTGATATATTTGAAGTTTATTTTTTTTCCTTGTCCAAATATACCATTTTCTTTTTTCTGGTTCAAGTTCACTATAGATTTGCAGAATAATATGTTTTTTTTCTATTTAGGGGGGCTATCTTGGGGAGGCGGGAGGGGGGTTATCAAGAAAAGAGGGGGTCTCCAGGAGTGGAGGGGGGGTGTCCAGGAGGGAAGGGGGGCTGTCCAGGAGGGGTGGGGGATATTCAATGGGTGGGAAGGGGGATGTCCAGGTAAAGAGAGGGGGGATGTTGGGGAAGGGAGGGGGGTTGCCCGGGAGGAGGGAGTGGGGATGCAGGTGGAGTGGTGGGAGGGGGGGGGGGTGTCCAAGGGTAGAGAGGAGGATTTCTAGGGGTCTGTCTTGGGGAGGGGAGGGAGGGGGTTGTCTATTAAGGAGGGGCTGTCTAGGAGAGGAGGGGGGGTGTCCAAGAGGGGGGGGGGGGGGTATCTGAGGAAAGGGAGGGGGGATGCAAGGGGAGGGAGGGGGGTGTCCAGATGGTGGGAGGGGGGCTGAAGGTGGAGTGGTGGGAGGGAGGGGGGGGGGGGTTGTCCAGGGGTGTAGAGGGGACTATATTGGAGGGCTATCTTAGGGAGGGTAGTGAGGGGGTTTTCAAGGATGAAGAGGGTGTCTAGAAGGGGAGAGGGAGCTGTCCAAGATAGGGGGGGGGGGCTGTCCCAGAGGTGGGAAGGGGGATGTTCAGGGAAAGGGAGGGGGATGCAAGGGGAGGGAGCCGAGGTTTTCCAGGAGGAGGGAGGGTGGCTGTAGGTGGAGTGGGGGGGGGGGTGTCCAGGGGTAGAGATGAGGATGCAAGGGGAGGGGGGGGGGGGTTGTCGAGGAGGAGCAAGGGGAGGGGGGGGGTTGTCAAGGAGGAGAAAGGGGGGTTGTAGGAGGAGTGGTGGGAGGGGGGGGGAGGGGAGTGTCCAAGGGTAGGGAGGGGGTTGTCTAGGGGGGCTATCTCGGGGAGGGGAGGGAGGGGGGTTTGGCTAATCACACTAAATAACTAGAATATCAAGATAAAAGTGAACCAGTATGATCTTGTCCTATCTAATTGTGTAGGTTATCATTAGGTCCTCTCTAAAACTGAGAAATAAATTCCTTCCATACCTTCAACGGGACCTTAGATATTGTATGGGGTCCTTGGAGAGGCATACGTGGTCTGGGTCCAAGCAGGGTTGGACCTAATGTCTGATGTGGACACACTAGCACTCATTCCCTTTAACCTGTAATGGGAGAGTACACTCTTAGAGGCTCATAATATATGTAACTATTAGGTTTATAATCTATCTAGGATGGTAGTATCACTAGTAAAATATTATAATTTATTCTAAAATTGAATACTCCTATGAAATTGTATACACCATCATGTATGTGTCATATTGTATAACCTACGGAGATTCCTCCCTTTTTTTATTGTCAACAAATGAAACCATTTGGATTCATGTTATTATTGACATTTATACCTCTTATTTTCTTATCCATGTAATCTTAAAAAAAAAATATTTATAAGTCAATTAATCATGTTGATTATCTTCTAAAATATTAATTTAATCCAAGGAAATATGGACATGTAAAAGTTATAACAGGTAACAATTGAAATTTTATTAATCCATTCTTTCATGTTAATGTTTAATTTATTTAATTATTGTATTACTAACATAATATTTGTTTTATTATATAGGTGAAATTATTTTCTTGAGTTTGAATTCTTTGTTCGACAACTAATACCGTGGATGACAATTTTTTATAGGAGATCATGGATGCAAAAAAGGTGAAACATTAATGTTTTTAACTGTTTGTTGGATAATTGTAATTGTAACCAAATTAAACATTATTTGAAATTTATATAGAAGTGTGTTGTTTTGTATTCATGATTTCAAGTAAATTTATATAGCATTTTTGTTCTTCTGTGCTTTTTGTGTAGGTGTTGTTTGTATTGTGTGTGCAGGTGTTGTCTCAGGTGTGCATTTGTTGTGCAGGTGTTGGGTTTGCACATGAAATTTGGCCTTTATCAGCGCTAATTAAGTGCTGATAAATGTCTAATATATCAGCGCTCAAAATAGCGCTGATAAAAGTGGTATTTATCAATGCTATTTTTAGTGCTGAAATATTATCCATTTATCAGCGCTAAAAATAGCACTAATAAAGGGAAAATTTATCAGCGCTAAAGAAAGCGCTGATAAATATGGTCCTTTATCAATGCTAAGCAAACACTAATAAAGGGGTACCTTTATCAGTGCTATTTTGGGCACTGATAAAGGGGACCCCCTTTATCTTTTTCATGATTATCAGTGCTTTTTTAGCACTACTAAAGGCAGTTTTTAGCGCTATTAAAAGCCCTATTTGTAGTAGTGAATAAATGTTTAGAAAATTACCAAATAAGTGTTCATATTTTTGTAAAACATATCTATTTTATCTTAATTTTTAGAAAAAATATATTGGTTTAAGAATATTTATTTTCATAAAATGGATTCATATTTTAATATTAATTGTTATTATTATTATAATATAATTTTATGAGACCATAATAATTTTTCAAAGGGTTATAAAATTTAAAATAATATTAAAATTGATATTTTTAAATAAATGATGATTTTATTTAAAAATTTAATTTCTTATAATCATATAAATATTTTCATTAAATGGATTTCATTTTTGGAATCTCAACATTTACCAAAGGTTAGGGTGAATTTTTGGTATTCTTTTTAAAATAGTTCAATTTATTCTGAAGAGTGAAATATGGTAAAATACAGTATTTTACATTATAAGATAAATTCAAGAAGTGTGGAGTCATGGATAATGTAATAAACCATTATTTAATACTCATATACACCATTTACCATATTTAGTCACAATTATGAAAACAATTGATATTATTGAGCCAACAAAATAAACTAATGAATATAATATTTAATACACCCCTCTTCGCCCCTTATAAATACCACCCCTCACAACCGCTTCTTCTAATTTTTTTTTGCTTTAGATATTTAAAACTTTCTACAAATTTAATTTTAAAATCCTATACCCCATTTTTGTTTCTTCGTTTCACACCAAAATACCAATTCCAGGTGCCTTGAATAGTTTTTAAAGGAGACGACTTTTAAGAGGTAATATTCTCAATTTACCTGTTTTAAATTCATTTCATCTTCTAAAGTATCCTCACATTCCTCATAAATAATAACATAATGACTCTAGTATCATAAAAATATTTTAATTTTATTGTTTTAATGGAGTATCCATCTTTTTATATCCTTTTACTTGATTCTAAATAGAAATATTATTTACAATATGGATGGTTTACCACCTCCATGAACAACATACTTTATTTTACACCAATTCCTTCAAGGATTGTTAGAAAAATAATATTATGGTAAAATATAATTATATTAAGTATTTTAAAACTTATTTAAATTTCTATAATATTTTAATAATCATTTAATTAATTAAAAAAAATCTTGTTCATGATGGTTAGACAAACGACCTAAATGAACAAACCATATAGCGTTAACATTTTTACTAAAAGAATATTTTCTATATCAAAAAACATATTGATATTTGGGAATGTTAAATTTTACAAAAGGAAATTAATATAATTTTATTTCACTTCTTATGTTTTATTACTAGTTGAAAATAACTTACATAATTATACACATGTGATCCAACCATGGAATCGTGAAACAAAGACCCTTAGAAAAGAATGATTAAACTTTAAATCTTGTTGAAATAGTTATAAATGAACGTAATAAATTAATAATAAATAAAATATAGAAGGAAAAGTTTTTTAATTAATTAATTAATTTGATTTGATTATCCTGGACATTAAGTGAAAGTTTATAATGATTCTAGAACATTAAGTATGGGATATCTTAAAAACACCTTTTTCTTTCTATTAAGAAATTCTTCTATCTAGCTTAATTTATATATCTATTTGATGTTATGAAATTATTATAAAATATGTATATTTCTCTTACATATACACCTAGATTATTCTCTATTTTTATGGGGTAATACATTTTTAAATTAATTTATGAAACACATTCTTTATGAAATATCTTTTGATTATGATACAAGGAAAGATTCTGCAACAAATTCCCTTTCATCAGGATTTATTATGTTTATGTATTATGATTTATTTCATTTTATGGAACACATGTTCATATACATGTTATGATGGATACACCCAGATAGCTCTCTAATACATTGGGTAATGTTTTTGTCTCATGATATGATATGTATAGGATTAGAGAGTGAACCTAATCAATGATTGGGCTCTATCCATCACGCGATGTTGTCTGAGTGGTTGGTCATGAATTACTCATATGCCATGTATTATTTTGAGGAAAATTTCATATGTTTTCATGATTTTTGATACCATGTTCTTTATGTTATTCTCCCATGTGATTATTCACAATCCCTCTCTTTTGTGATATCATGTTATTCTATTTGACTCACATGTTATTATCTTTATCATCTTTATTTTATTACTAGGTTTTATAGATCACCCATTTTCTATTTATTTTCCTAGGTTATTCTACATAGTAATTGGAGGAAAAAGTGAATTATGAGTTCATTATAGAGATTAAAATAAATAAATATTTTTTTTCTTGTTAATGTATTACGAAGCTTGTCTTCCAGTGACACTAGGCCTCATGATAGTTTGGTTTTGATTATTGGATTTTTATATTAAAAATCAAGTATTAATATGTGTAAAAGTCCTGGGTCGGTATAAAGAGTTCATCATTGGTTCAATTAACATCAACTCTAGTCCCATTTGATCTAAGATCAGTGTGATACATAATATTTTTATGAGAATATCCACCTGAACATACCTCACTAGACATTATTACTCCTTACTAAATTTCCATGATACCCACAAATAATCATTAAATCACACCACCTCATTTACAAAAAAACATTTCTACCCTTACACATGAAAACCTTTCCCTAATTTTTCAAATAATCCAAAGATGACATCTATGAAAGATTGAAACTATGATTTAGGAATAAAAATAGTTAATATAAGAGATAGATCATACACTTAACTAAATAGAAATTCTCTTAGGGGAGTGGGGGTCCCTTATCTAACTCATCTAGTTAGATGGATTTTGTTAGCCTCTAAGACCCAACTAATGTATTTAAAAACCTATCTTTGGTGGTTCCTTGGTCATAATATCATTCCCTTGTACTTGTTTCAACACATACTACAACTTAACAACCTATTGATCCACATTATCAATTATGAAATGATATTTAATTTTGATGAGCTTTGTTAATGAATGATGAATGATATTTTTTAAAATAATTATAGCACTGATGTTTTGAAACATGATAGGAATTAGAGATTTTACTTCCAATACAATGTCATATAGTTGTTTCCTCATCCATATCAATTGGGTACAATCCTAAGTGGCTGTTATAGATTCTTTCTATACCATAATCAAAGAGATGGAATCTTTTTTCTTTCTTAGATAAAATATATATGAACTTCTGAGATATAATAAACCTCTAGAAGTTAACTTTAATCCATCCACAAAACATACCAAATCAGCATATTTATATCCCATGATTTTTTATTGTGAAGAGATATAATAAAATAGACCAAAATCCATTATTTGGTTTATATAAAAAAGTTTTCATCTCACAAAATTTAATATGAATTTATTTTTGAAACATTAATAGGGAGTAGATTGACATGTGGGAAAAAATGTTTTGTCAAGTGTATATCAAGAACAATAAGTTATCCATAATATTACTATAAATTTTCATATAAACCTATCATGACCCCTCCCTCAAAAGATACCATAATGAGGGGAGAGAGATAATGAACACCGATTCTCGCCTCCAGTAGTCCCCGAATTGGCGACTAGCACAGATGTTATAAAAATATCATGAAATGGGACGAATTACCCACTATAATAACATATGATTGAGATATAAAATGAATCATGCACAAGAAACCCCATTGAATAATATAAAAAGAAACCAAGACCATCCCACATGCATGTATA
Source organism: Viscum album (assembly GCA_963277665.1). Classification (NCBI taxonomy): domain Eukaryota; kingdom Viridiplantae; phylum Streptophyta; class Magnoliopsida; order Santalales; family Viscaceae; genus Viscum; species Viscum album. Next base: position 794,385,827 of record OY728166.1, read on the forward strand.
AATAAAAATGATATAGATAAATGTATCCAATGTAAATACCCAAATGGAAAGATAAAGAAACAAAACATCAATTATCCAAGGTTTAAGATAATAATGTCCATTATGGACCATGTATTCCTCCTAGAAATATGAAAATAGTTTTATATACATAGGGTGAGCATACATACATACTCATTAGGAAAACCAAAGTCTCCCATGCACATGAAAATCAAGAATACTAATGAAGCTGTGAGAATATAGAAGAACCAACAACACATAAACAGGTCAACTATCCTTAAAAAATCTCACCAAGGCACTATAAAAAATAACACAAGCCAATTAATATAATATAACACGAATCAAATCGATAAGGGGTACCCTGAACTACATTCATTCTGGTATTCCATTCTCATAACCCATAATTGTACGACCTAGAGATCCCATCCCTTCTGAATAACACATTGACCCACATGTATGATCACAACACATCTCACCTGAAGAAACAAGGGCTCCCCATCCCATAAGCACAACCACATCCCAATTGACCTGAAAACATCTGGGCCACAATACATCCAAAATCATAACCAAAGAAGTAGGGTATTGTGAACATGAAGGACATCAACATCGTTACCTCCTCCTAACATGATGTACCCCCACCATACGACACCTCATCCCATCTCATCATGCCCATAGACACCTAGGCTACATCACTTCTCACCTAAAGAAATCTAGGCTCACCACCCCACAAACATGACCACATTACATCTTGACCTAGGACACCTAGGCTATCCCAACCACAATTTTATGAACTAGGAAACCTCCATCAATTAAATCCTATGAAATACCTACCTCTCCTGGAATAGAGAGTAGGAAAGAGTGGTTTACTAGCCATCCTTCCTCCTCATCAGATGTGAGGAAATCACCCCCATGTGACTATGTGGGTGTCAGCACATAATGATAGACATGGGAGGGGTGTATAAAGAAATCCCAAAGAATATAAAAGTGTACACATATATCTAAACACATAAGCCCGACCTATGGGTTCACAAACAAATACTAACCAACTCACAACATCACCACTTTCTCTTCCACCTCCAAATGCATAATAACAAATAAACCATGAGCCACATCACACAACCATCCAATTACCTTTATCCAACCCATTTTTTTAATTATTTAAAATCATACACATTTAAAAATACAACAAAGAATTTATTTATTCATTATCCATTTCCATCCCATTAACTGAGCCAAAAATTGTTCATTTCAATCATTTTTAAAATAATTATTTATTTTACCACTGCCTATGAATCTAGAACACACAACTATATATCATAAGACACTCATCATTACCATAAAATGATCACCTATACATCCCAAAAAGAATGAAAAAACCACCACCTCACTAACCCCAAAAGAACAACCTAACAACCACATCACTATCTCAAATGTATGACAAAAAAACCTCCACCTCACCACCCTAAAAACATGACCCCACAACCACCACCTTAGCGCTCCAAAAGAAAATCCACATAACCACCTCCTTGTCTCCCCATGGACACATATCACCTATCAACCCCACATCAAATAAAAAACACACCTCTCATCCCCAAAAACATGACTACACTTCACAACTCATCAAGGTTCATCTTACAGATTTAAAAAGGGGGTCTAATGATAGTCTACTTTTTTTAGGGGTGTTATCACACAATCCGTAATCATGGGGAAACTATTTATTTTTCTAAATATAAGTGGTTAATAAATTTTCATTTTAGGGTTATATCATAACAATAAAAAATAGCAGTCACAACATATGTTATCTAGTGAAAACAAATCCCCCAACAACCGAAATTTTATTCTAGAAATTAGACCCATACAATCCATAATATCATGATAATATAAAAGCTTTAAAAATATGTGAATCATTCCCCATTTCCCCAATTTATTTCAATTGAAAGAATATTTATCTTCTAATAGGATAGCACAACCATATCCCTTAGACTAGTAAGAGTAAAACCCTCCCATATGATTCCAAAAATATAGTAGAAAGAGATTCCCTACCTTAAAGAGATTTATAGGCTCGCTGCATACCACAGGATGAAGAAAAAACTCCTTTAAACCACAACCAAATAGCAAGAATCCATAGATTAACCTACACCAAAATCAAAGATCATAAAAACACATCTAAAATCACTCCAAAAACATAAAAAAAATCACCGTAGAAAATCTTCAAGAGAAAAAAATGATAAAACCACTAATAAATGGTGTAGAAATCACCAGTGACCACCAATGAACAAAAATTGGAACTAACATGTCTTTGAAAGGGAGGAGAGAGAGTTATAAAGACTTCTCGAGGCACTTTGGGTTCCTCCAAAATGAGAGAGGGAGAGAAGGGTATGATTGAATGAAAAGAATCATCTGAAAAAAGGGAATTAAAACCTAGATCCTATCATTTACATGTGGTTTAATACTTTAATGATTTAGAATTAATGGGACTTATAAAAAATCTTTCTTTTTCTAAAAAACATGTCACCTCGGCCTTTATTTATTACACATCGTGAACCCCACTTACACAATGTGTAATCCATCTCATGGATTCCCCCTTGGACACATACCAGACACAAACTAGATGGATACACATGCTGTGAAAAATAATATCCTGATATTTACAAAATAAATGACATGTATTCCGTAAAATAACTCTTATGTACCTCCAACATCCATAAAAAACTCTAGGAACCTCCTCAATCCTACTACAGAACACCTCAAACACCCAAAGTAACTCATGAAAAAGGTAGGATATATTAGATCTCAATCCACTTAATGGATTATATCCCTTGATAATCCTAAACAAATTCTAGAAGGAAAGGGTTTAAAACAACCACATCATGAGATAAATCTCAAGGATTTCATCATACATCAAATAGTACCACCATCCAAACATGCCAAACCAAATAGCCACAAAATATCTTATATAACCTCATCACCGAATAGATTAATCCCTAAATCTCACTATTAACAAACATATATACAAAAAAATATCCCAAAATGATATCCTATACCACTAACAAATAACACATCCTCAAACACATGAATCAGGGAATTCCATTCTCCAGTTCAATATACTATCCACCCTAGGTGGAACGGACTCACCGGTACGGGTTTAATCACATTGCAGTCAATGTGTCTTAATAAATAAAGTTTCCTCCCATTTTAGTATGTAAGGATATTATCACACATTACACAACACATTTCACACTAATGTAAAACAATACATCTCATAAAAGAGAATGATCTAAACATTACATCATAAAGAAAAATAGATAAAAGAAAAAGTGTCACTAGGAACTTGGAACACATCTGCTTATCTTTCTCCCATGTAGTCTTCTCTAGGACACCATGGATCCATAACACATCAACCATTGGTATGGTTGCTCCTCGCACACATTCTTCTAATGATCCAAGATCTCTACTGGATTCTCTATGAGTATGGAATTATCCTCAGTATCCAACCCTCCCCAGTCAATTTCATAGGAATCATCATGAAGATAATAAGGAAGATGAGAGACATAGAGGATTTTGTGGATCCTCTCTATCCATTGTGGAATCTCCAACTAATACGCCACCTCCCTAACTCACCCTAACACCTCAAAGGTCCCAAAAAACTTGGGAGAAAACTTACTCCCTCTTTCAAACCTCCACTACCCATGTCGAGGTGAAACCATAAAAAACCCGCAGTCCCCGACCTAAAACTCTAAGGGAATCCTCTTGTGATTTGAAAAATACTTCTTCTATTCCTATAATACTTTCGTCTTTCCATGAATAGGTTTAACCATCTCTATCATACTATACATCACATCATATTCTAAGAATTGCTGCCTCCTCGACCTCCATCCAATACAATGGAGAATGACATCGTCACCCATACAAAACCTAAAATTGAGACATACCAATCGATGATTTATTACTATTATAATAAGAAAACTCATACAATGATATGTGTCATTCCCAAGTTCAACCAAAGTCCAATATGCACAACTATAACATATCCTGTTACGTCTGTACAGTCTTCTCCATATTCCCATCTATCCAACGGTGGAAAGAAGTGTTGAGGCATAATTGAGTTCCAAAAGCATACTGAAATCCCCTCTAGAGTTGTGATTTAAAACATGTGTTCCTATCTAATAAAATGGACATCATAGATCCATTAAACAACACTATGACATCCGCATACCTCTTGGAAAAAGGATACACTACACCTAACTCCTTGATCACTAAGATTTGGGAAGATTTTATCAACCGATCCATGAATTCATAGATAGCATCACAACCTTTATAATCTTCCGGTAAACTTATGAAAAAATCCATTAAGATTTCATCCCATTTACACTCAGAATCATCCAATGGTTGCAAAAAACTACCAGGAACATGATGCTCGACCTTTACCTGCTATAATATCATCCACATTAGCTCAAAATCTACCACAACCCATTTTATCTTGGGCTACGAAAACTGCATCCTCAAACTATAATAGATCTTCAAAATCCTGGGTTTACCTCCATAGGTGATATATGAAACTCATGAAGGGATCCCTAGTACATCACCAACAGAAAAAAAACCTCCCATAACAAAAAAGAAATTCCGACCATACTCTTACCTTCCCTCCAGAGCATCACCATGGCCAGCATGATCGTTAATCACTTCCAAATTTGAGTCTCCACACTTAGACTCGTATACCAATAGAATCAAAGAAGACTACATCATCATATAAAAGAAACATCCTCTACCAACATCATCCCTTGCATCTAATTTCAAGGCTTTACAATCATCCAATGCTATCCAAGCATCCCTAGACTACTAAACAACATCCTTCCCATAATTCATGATCAAAGAATCAGCCACAATATTCGCTTTTCCCAAGGTATAAGAGATATCAAAATCATAATCCTAAAGAAACTCCATCCACCTCCATTTCTGAAAATTATAATCATGATCATAAAAGATATACTCCAAGAACTTGTGATTCATAAAGATTACAAAGTGCTTACAAATTAGGTAATTCCTCCACAAATTCAGTGAAAAAACAATAACTACTAGATCCTAATCATGGGTAGAATAGTTTTCTCATTAGAATATAACAACCTAGGCCCATACAAGATCAAATTTTTTTGGACCCATCAACATGATCCCAAGACCATATGGGAAGTTTCACAAATCACCTAAAAAATAACACACTCTTTAAGAAAATAAAGAAATAGAGCACTAAACAACTTACCTTTTAGGTAGCCGAATGTTGTTTGACACTAATATGTACACACAATGTACTATTCCATCCTTATAAATGATGTCACAAGGGCAGAAAGTTGAGAGAAATCAAGAACAAAACTACAATAATAGCCTATAGGACTATGAAAACTGCAATCTTACTCAACATTCTTCATTAATTATCACAAAAAAACTCCCTAAAAAATCAATAGGTATTATTTTAAACACTTATGAGACACCACATGCCTAAATAAAGACACCTACTATGTCTATAACTTACAATTAAACAACCTTTTGTAAACCTCGTGGCATAAAATAAAGTAGAAGAATGTTCTGAGATGATCGATATAATCGACCTCTGATTTTAACTTGACTAAGGTATAATCGATGAATAAGATGATGAACTAGTCCATGAACTCAAAAAACATGGGTTTCATAAGACCAATGTACATGGATTGTGATTTTTAACAACTAATAATGAAACTACAAACTTGTTGTTCGCATAACCACATATGATGGTAGTCTTAGGAATATCACTCTCCTACACCGACAACTGGTGATATCTAGACTGTTTATAGATCCTAGAAAACCCACTCACCCCTCTTAGTGGGTTTAAAATATAGTCTATCTTGAGTATAGGGTAACAGATAATGATTTTCAATAGATATAACCTCTGGTAATCTATGAAATACCTTATACTACCATCCTCTTTCTTAGTAAAAAATAATGTATCTCCCCATGGTGGCACACTGGTCTAGATAAAAACCTTCTTCATCAAATCATGTATCTGAATCCTAAACTCTCACAACTAAGAAAGTTTCATCCAATAAGGACCCATATAAATCAAAGAAGCAACATAATGAATGTATATCTAGAAATCAACATCACATCAAGGGGTAGAATCATAGAAACCTCTGGGAAAACATCTAATAACTCCCTAATTAACATGGGGGACCTCCAATGGTCCTGATTCGATTGATTCCATCGAAAAAGATTTCAATAAAGAAAGAGGGGGATCTACATATTGACTACCCACATGAGAACCCCAATCACCAAAAAAAACCACACGCTGGCCATCCATATCATATAACACGACTTTTCTCTAGAAGAAGTCAATAATAGAAAGACAAAAATACAACCAATCTGTAAGAACCTGGTTCTTATTTTTGAGGTATGGGCTTCTTCATTTTCCTTTTCCTTAGGTTTTTTTGAGAAAATATGGAAAATGGGGAAAAATACTGAATTTTGGAACTACACGCCGTGTACTTTTTACACACGCCGTGTACTTCTGGCCGTGTGGGGATGAGTACACGGGGTGTGTAGCCATGCCGGCGACGAAGGGTGTTGGAACCGACTACACGTCGTGTAATAGTACCTTACACGCCCTGTAGTCAGTTGGAAGGCCTAAAAAGTAAGGCGGTGGAGCAGCCAACAGCTAGGCAACAGTACATGCCGTGTACTTTAGAGTACAGGCCATGTACTCATGTCGACGGTTGAACAGTGTGGTGGTGCCACCAAATGAATAGTTAAATGAAAGAAGTACACGCCGTGTACTTTTTTTTCCGGCTTAAAACAGGAAGTAGCCTCCTCATTTGGAAGAGGAGGCATTTGAGCCATTGTGGAGCCATGGAGGACCACCAACCTTTTGATGATCCACCGGGTGTTCTTCTGGAATCCGATTCGGCTTCGGACGATCTCGTTGGAACCGCATGGGTAAGTCCTCTCCTCTCCTGGTACTGTTCTTACCAATTATTTCCCAAGGGGAAGTTATTTACGTTTGAATGGGTTTTTTTCTTCTTCAGATCTACGCCATTCTTGGGCGTTTCTGGAGTCTGCGTTCGGGTATAACGTTCGTTGGCACATAAGGTAGGTGGCTTTGTGTTTATTTTCCAACTGTTGTGTGTTTTTGTGCATTTTTGTGCCACGAACCCATGTTGGGGTGTCGTGTGGCTGAGGCCATTGCTATATTTAATGCCTAAAATTGCATAGGTGATTAAATTGTGATAATAAAATGCTGGTAGGGATCGTTGCTTGGATCCGGAACCACCCCAAGGGCGTGTTTCACTGTTTAGCCGTTTGGCCGGGATACCCAAGGGTATGCCTTTAAAGTAGTAATCGTAGAATTTCATTGAGATGAATTGCTTGTTTACTACTTTTGACATGTTGGGCATGTCCCAGTTACCTATTTAGCATGAGGGCGTTGTTGCGATTAGCCTGAGGGTGTGGTTGTTTTAGCCTGAGGGCGACGTTCTATTTCACCCGAGGGAAACCTTTCGTGCCTGAGGGCCTGACTTCTGTGCCTGAGGGTGACACTTCCTAAGACTGAGGGAATGGTTTCTGTTACGCCTGAGGGAAATACCTATGGGTTGGATTTTGTATGGCCTGAGGGAAAGCCTGAGGGCGTGGTTTACTATTTTAGCCTGAGGGCACGGTTTTGGTTGGCCTGAGGGCTTGGTGCTGTTGAGAACAAGAATGTTACTACATTAAATAAATTAAATGAATAATAAAATGGCAATTTAATTGTTAAGTCAGTTACTTTTTTGTACTTCTTACTTTATTACATTTTACTATTGCACACTATTGTTGCATGCTTACACGCAGTTGGGCACGGGCCTTTGGTGGGTGTCTACTGTGATATATTTCTCACACCCTGTTTGGGCCACGCTTTTCGGCCCAAAGAGATTACGTTTCTGCAGGTGTAGATAGGGGAAAGAGTCCCTATACAGGTACATGACTATCGCTGGGGAGTAGGAGGGAATGGGACCGAGCCTAGGCTCGTGATGCCACTGCTAGCTGTTTTGCTTATTTTGCTGTACTCTATATTTTGTTGTACTGTATTGATGTATAACATGTTCTGGCTGTTTTCATAGAACTTTATCTTAGAAGTTGAAACATGTAGCATCATAATTTATATACTGTTGGTTATATCCACTGCTATAGTTTATTTCAGTTGTGTATGGTTTACTGCTTCTGCTGTCGTTGTATGTTTTATTTAAATTCCACTGCGCTACACTTTGAAAAAAGAGGGCATAGTTTTCCCACTATCAGACCTAGGCCCTCATTGATAGTCGGAATCCTCTGGTGTTTGGGGAAATGTTCTTGAGGTCTTGTGGCGAACCGGGCTTGGGGCACCCGTTGCGTGGCACCCGGGTCCGGTATGTTACATAATCAATGACGAGGTTAACTTTATATGGTTGCATCAGAAGCAATAAAATAAACCCACATGACTGATGTGGTCCCATATTAAGTCTACAACCTCATCAAATATCAAGAAATTTGGTCTGAACTCCAACTAGCATAGTTAAAACTAGGGGAATGGAAATCCTCTCGACATCTAGTCCTAGAGAATACACTAGAGTGGGTGAAATAATGGAGTGAAAATCTCCTGAATCAAAAAAGTACCAAACAATGTTCATAAAAAAAATGATTGTACCTCTGATTATCTCTATCCTCTCTATAACTACTACCTTCACTGGATGGAATTGATCATGCCCAACTCCTATACTTATTTTTTAAAGAACACATCCAATACCATGCTTGGGTCAAAGTCCCTGAACACAAGGAATATCCTGAGGCCAGCCTCTATATGTACCATCTCCACTTGTTGAAGCATTAGACTACTTTCCCTACTTCTCGAATGGTCTCACTAGAAACTACAATTGTGGCTAGTGCTGAACCTATACACCTAAACCAAACTGCTCTTAAAGAACCACTAGGAAATTGTTATGGTGATTTACATGAATTCCCAAACCAAAAAACTCTAGCATAAATCACCAATGAAAATCATGAAAACCACTAGCCCTAGAAGGCTGGAAAGGAAGCTGCTGAGGTTGAATCCCCACTTGTCGAAACCTTGATGGTTTTAGATCTTGAGACCATCCACTCATACCTTTGATTATTAAGGAACCATGATGGTCCCCCTATCATGGAAAACTTACTCATGAGGAAATCTATTAGATAACCTCCACTTTATAATAAACCTCCATATACAATGGAAACATAAAAGGAGTAAGTGCATAGTAGATAAAAGGATTGAGTGCCTCCCCAAGATGTCTCACACGAGACTCCTCATCTGAAAAAATACATGGGGAAAAGTATAAAAGGTCCTTAAACTTGATTCCAAACTCTAAAAATAACATTCTCCCCTAATAAAAATACTGAATCGCTTGCCTCTTAACAACCTTCATGGTTGATGAAAGGAACTAAAATTAGAACTCTTTATGAAAGTCGACCAAAAAAACATCTTCTTCCTTTCGCTCACCTGGATACAACATCCATCAATGACGTGCAACTCCCCACATACGACTAACCACCAAAGGGACCCAATATCCCACTAGAACCTATATCCAAAAGAAATCAATCTCAATCTTCTCCATCCGGATCTCTATCTCCACATCTGAAACAATGCCCTCATACTTCCCAAAAGCATGCTTCTAAAAAGCACAAAACATCCTCTTCCATGCCTCATCCACCTCAACCAGATCAACCCTAGAATGATCAAATGGATTAGCCTACTAAACTTCAACTACCTAAGCCATAAAAAGATGAAATATATGAACCATAGCTAAAATAGGAAATAATGATTTCCTAATCCCAGGTAGAATATAATTTTATATAGATTTATTTTTAATTAACTTTATTTATTTTAACCTTCCCAAAATATCCCAATTTCAAACAAGAAAAAAATTCATCATGATGAATGTACCTATTCTAGGAATCTACCCTACAATAAATTCCACCTCACATGGTTGTTAAATTTTCTTTGGGACCATGCACTGGATCAATAGGGGAACTAAAATCATATTTTCATGATGGTCTACCTGGCCTACCTCACATGCCAAGGTCAACTAGAACTATTTCCATATGAACCCATGTAATAATAATTGTTACTAAATACATACCACCTCATATATCTTAACCATCACCTCTGATACCACTCAGTCATGACTCCCTTCGTACAAAAGATACCACAATGAGGGAAGATAGATAATGACCCCCCTGAGTTCCGCCTACAGTAGGTCCTAGGTTGGAGACTAGCATTGAGGGTATAAAAATCTCATCAAATGGGAGGACTTACCCTCTATAATAACATGTGATCATCATATAAGATGAATCAACCAAAAAAAAACTCCATGGAATAATATAAAAGGAAACCAAGTACATCAGACATGTATGTATAAATAAAACTCATACAAATAAAAGTCTCCAAAGTAAATACCTAAAAGAAAATATAAATCAGTGATAAAACAACTATCCATGGTCCATGCTAGTAATGTCAATCATGGTCCATGTAGTCATCTTGAAACCTGAAAATATTTTTTTATATATAGGGTGATCATATATGTATAATTAATAAGAAAATCAAAGACTATCATGCACATGTGAAAGAAGCATACTAATGCACTAGTGAGAAAATAGAAGAACCAGCAACACTTAAAGGCCATCTATATATCCTAATCCTCACCAAGGAATTCTCACCAAATAATTCAATCCAAGTAATATAATATAACCTAAATCACATCGATAAAGGGTACCCCACTCTACTTTCCAGATGGTAAGCTCATATCACACCCTAACATCATATGTCTTGGCACTCCCATCTCTTCCAAATAACACACCACTCCACAAACATGGTCATAACACATCTGATGTGAAGATACCTAGGCTCTCTTCCCATAAGAAAGACCACATTACATCTCACATGAAAACACATGGGCCAAAACACATCCATAGCCATAAACAGAGCAGTATGATATGGTGAACATAAAGGACACAAACCTCATTACCTCCTCCTGCCATGGATGAACAATAATATATGCCACATCATCCCAAATCATCCTACCCACAAACACCTGGGCTACATCACATATATCCCTAAGAAACATGGTCTCACTGACCCACACACACGACCACAACATATCATACCTAAGGACACCTGGGAAATCACAAACTCCATCTAGTTCACTAATAGAACTCTATCCATCATAGCCTATGAAATACTTACCTCGCATGGAAGATAGATAAGGTAAGGGTGGATACCAAGCCATCCATCCTCCTCACCAGATGTCAGCAAATATAACCCTTGCCTGATAATGCAGTTGCTGACACATAGTTCTATATGTGGATGGGGTGAGTATATAAATCACAAAAATATACAAGTATATACAGACACACACACACACAAGCCCAAAAAATAGGGTCAGAACCAAACACTAACCAACTTACAACATCACCACATCCACTACCACCTCTAAATTACTGACACCAAACAAACCACATGCCACGTCACACTACTATCCAATTTTCATTGGCCAACCCATTCATTTCATTATTTAGCATCATACACATTTAACCAAACATCTTATCATTTATTTGTTCATTATCCATTTCCTTCCCATTAACCGAACCAAACCCCATTCAATTTAATATTTATTAAAATAATTATTTAGTCAATAAAAACTTGGTAATCTAGCACAATACAGCCACACATCTCATTAAGATCATCATTACCATCAAAACATCACCTGGAAGTCCCGAAAGAACAACCAAACCAACCAAAACCTCACTTCCAAAAAATCATTTCCAAACAACCACCTCACCACCCCAAAATCATGGGCAAAAAATTTCCACCTCTCTTCCCCAAAACAATAACCAAACAACCACCATGTCGCCTCCCCAAAACAAAGATCACACAACCACCACTTTGACACCCCAAAATAACATCCACATCTCACCAATTAGCCCCAAATTGCATCACAAACACACCTCACTTCCACGCAAGCATGCCCATAAATTACAACCCATCAATGATCATTTTACATATTTAAAGAGGGTTTTTATCACATTTCACTTTATTTTAAGGGTGTTATCACATGAGACATAATCCTGGGGAAACTATTTCATTTTAAAAAGATAATTGGTTAATCTATTTTAATTTTTGGGTGATATAAAAATAATCAAAATAGAAATATCAGTCACAACATATGTCATACAGTGCCAACAAAGCCCCCAATGACCAAAATCTTCTGTGGGGAATCAATACCTTATAATCCATCATATCACAATAATATCAAATCTATAAAAACATTTGAATAATTATCTTTTCCCCATTCAATTTAAATTAAAAAATTATTTATATTTGATTAATACATAACAACGAAAACCCATAAATGAACACGAGTTAACTCGTCCTTCATGATATGAAATAAAAAGAAATGAGTGATTTTTTACCTCAAATAGATTTTCCATGTCACTGTGCACTAGAGGGAGAATAAAAAGAACCCGCAAACCACAACTACACCACCAGAAAAAATAGACGAACATACACCACACACAAAGATCATGAAAATGAAGCCTAAATCACACCTTGAACCAAAAAAACATATCCACAGTGAATCCTTGGGATAAGAATAGTATAAACCCATGAATAAAGTGATAAGAACTCACCATTGATTTCCAATGAACTACCATAAGAACTAACAAATTGATGTAAGGTATGATAGACCTAGAAACTATCCTCAAGGAACCTAGGGTTCCTTCAAAACAAAAAATGGAGATAAGGGTATGACCAAATGAAACGGTTCATCAAAAAAGAGGGATTTAAAACCTATATCCCCCCATTTACATGTCGTGTAATACATTTAGGACACATAAATCACATGATTCCTGAAAATTCATGCATTCACTAAAAAATGTGTCACCTAATGATTTATTTATTACACATTATGAAATACACTTACACAAAGTTCAATCCATCTAAAAGATCCACCTTATCCAAATTTAAGATATAAACCATCCGACTTGACAATATTTGGAGGAGAGAACTCAAAAGTCTCCTTGGGCCACCTATGGTTTCTCCAAAATGAGATTTGGAGAGAAGGGTACTATAGAATGAAAATATTTGGCAAAAAAAAAGAGATTTAAATCCTAGATCCCACCTTTTACATGTCATGTAATACATTAATGAAGTGTAATTTATTTGATTCCCAACATTTCAATCTTTCATTAAAATACATGTCGCCTCAACCTTTATTTATTACACATCTTGAAACCTACTTATATGACACTTAGTATGTATAAAATATCCCCCCTTATACATATAAAATACATTAACCAACCATCTATACAAGTCATGAACCACCATTTCAATTCATGTAAACAATACAGAACATATATTCCCTGCAACAGCTCTTCTACACCTCCACCATCCACCAAATACACCAGGAACCAACATAAGCCTCCATTAGAACACCTAAACCACCAAAAAATGAAAATGTAATTGGTTAAAAAGGGGTGTTCTATTATATGACCTCCTTTAATTCATCATATTTTGAAAATTTCATTTGATCCATTGATGAAGTTGCTTTTTTCATGAAAAAATCCATTTGAAACTTTTTTAATAACTCATTGTTATATTGTTTTAAAAAAATACCATTATTCTTTAAAATATCTTTAATTCCAAGGAAAATCTATAATTAACCAATCATATGAATTTTGAATTCTCACATTAGGTATTCTAAAAACTTATTTCATTATGAAATATTCGATCCAAAAACAAAATGATATAATATTTATAAATATACACTATCATCCACTACCCTTTCCCCTTCTTGATGTAGTGGTTTTCATCAACCCCATATATTTGAAAACCATGCCTCTTTAAGTACTAATATATCAATTATTACCAAAGACTTAGTGATTTTTTAGGTCATAACTGGACTTTTTAAAAAATAACACATTGGTTTGATCTTCATCTACTAGAAAAACAACTTGTTTATCTATGTAAACATCCCATTCATGATATCCATTTAGGAGTACCAATTCGACATCAATTTGATTTAATTTTAAAACCTCTTTTCATATTAATAGTTTGAAATAATATAATTGTTTCAAGTCTATCCATGAAAGAAAACATCTCATCTAAATCGATGAATTAAATTTGGGAACATTCTTTACACACCAACCATGCCCTATTCCTTGCTACCTTTCCAATTCATTAAGTTTATTTTAGAAACCCATTCGGTTCTAATAAATTTTTGTTCCATGACCATAAAAAACATCCCAAATCTATTTATTTTCAATTTTCAAAAGTTCTTCATGTATAACCTTCACCAAAGATCATCTCTAGCATCTTGTTCAAAGGTTTTAAGTTCCACCTAATATAAAAAGGAGGATTATATATGAGTTTTAATTCTTCTAGTTTGAACTATAGATTTTTGAATTCCAATAACATATTTTTTTTTGATTTATTCCCTACTGAATTACCTGGTATAAGGTTATGTTTCCACTATATTTTTATCATTTTTGGAGTCTTATTTTAATTATTCTATAGACCTATGAGATCCATTTTCTGCCACTCACTTCTATATCACTTTATTCATTAGTTTCTTTTCTATATCATTGAAAAATATATGTTCCTATTTTTAAATTCAACTAATTTTTAATGAAAATTACATTTTGTATTTTTATAATTTTCTAAAGACTTTGGTTATATAATTTACACACCTTAATTTTGTATGATTATCAAAATAAAATACAATCATCCTAATGATTGTAGAACTTTTTATGCTTCTATTTGTTGAGAATAAAATATTTACTTATACAAACAAGAAAGTTATTGAGTGTTGGATTTCTTTATACCACGACTCATAGGGGTTCCGGTATTCATTCATATGTAATAATTCTTTGTTATATATGTTAATGTATATGAGAAAAACCGCTTTCAGATATCTTCTATATTTTTATTTTCAAGAAAAATTGTCTGGGGTATGTTATTGTTGATTTAGTTCCGTATATTATGGATGAAACTTGATTTCATATCCCATAATTTTCAAGATACTCATCTACTTGATTATTTTTAAACTTAATACCACTACCAATCTAAAAACATTATAATTTTTATCCCAAGAATTTTCTTCTCTAATATTTGTAGTGATTGATGCACCATAATACATCAAATTTGTTAGAAATTACTATCAACCGTACCATCCTTTTGTAATCATAAATAAAAAGAAAAAATCCCTTTTCTAATATAGGGAATTTGGTGTCATAGTCCCACACACACCCATATTAATAGGATCAATAAATCTTATTGACTTCATTTCTATTAGATTGTATGATTTATTAATAGTGATACCATTTTAAAAAGTTTCACACATGCCGCTTCAGTGGTGGTGTAGTGGTGAAAGAGAGGGGAATAACCACGTCATTCTTTGGGAGGTTCAGGTTTCGAATCCTAGGAGTTCAATTTTAGGGAAAACCTCTCCCCCAGGATCCACTCACCTTTTTAGGTCACTTTGTTCCTAACTAGGTGGAAAAAATGAGGCGTGACCCACTAGTGTTGAAAAATTACTATGTCAAACCATCGTCGCTCGAGTCGTCACCCTCCGGGATGCTATGCCATCTTGGTTGGAAACGGCTCCTTCCTGACTGGGGCTCTCTCTAGAGTGATCCTTTCGTGGGGAGGGGGGTTTCCTGGTGTGGAGGGTTCGAAAAGGCCACACCTAGGGGGATTCCCTTTTAAATGAAAAATGTTTCACACATTTGAGTGAGAACTATTAAAATATAGAGAGGTCCTGAGTTCCTTCAATTTTAATCAAGTATTAGATTTATTTTAGTCATAAATGTCTATGAAACTTATTCAACAATAAATTTTCCTTCTCCTTAGATGCCAAGAATGTATCCTCTTATCCATTTATGAGATAAAGGCTTTATTTACATCACTAATCCTATAAAAAATATATCAATCTCCATTTTTAATAGTTTACAATTTCTTATTGAAATCCATTACATGTCATGAGACACATAAATTGTGACTAATACCTTCCACCAAAATAATATATGTTAAACTTAAACATTTCCCACCAACTTCAAACTTCATAGAGCATAATGTTTTAATCCCCTCATCATTTCCAAAAAAACTCCATATTTTCATCTTTGATGTCAAATGAAATTTATTTATTTAAAATCATGTAAGAAGTGTTCCCACAATATAGAATCCGTATTATATACTTTTCAATTATCTTGATGTCTATTCCGACAACATTGTCCTTCTCATCTCTTCCTATCATGATCTATGGGAATTGGTTCTTCTTCTTCAATAATGGATGAGCTTGTTTTTCTTCCAGTTCTATATAACCTTCTTCATATTGAAAAATTAAAAATATTTTTTGATATTCCATATTTTTTGATAAAAATAGTTTCTATTTTTTTCTATTTATCAGGTATCCATTTTCACCATTTTTAGTACCCGTGATGCATAATGTATCCACTTTTTCCTGAAAACTTTACACCAAAAACCTTATCCTTGAAGAGCATACTTAGAGTAGAAATTTTTCCCAACTATTTTTTTGGTCATTCTAAATGAAATACCATTTTTAAAAGGGCACATATATTGGCTATTCCCTATCTTCCCAAAATAACAACACCTAATTTTTTATGTCTTTTATCCAGTCTTTACTACGTCAAGAGTAGTTCTTTGAGAGTTTTAAAGATCAATATTATTCTGGGGTTTTAGTGCTTGAGATTTTGTATCAAATTAAACTATCCTAATTTTTTTATCAAGTGTCACAATTTTTTTACCTTTTTCACCAAAAAATAAAAACCACAGGATAGTAACAACTTTTTCAGTGGAAATCCTAAAAACCTCCTTATCCTCTTTATTTGATAACACAATCAAAATCCTTGATAGAAATCCAAGATTAATGAATTTTTCTTGATCTTGACAATTTTTACACTACATAATGACTTCTGTAGTGAGTTTCTCAATTATTATGACCCTTTATTACATTGTATTGGTTTGTCTAATAGTAATACGAGCCTATTCTTCCACATTGTTCCTTTGATCAAATTATTTTTTAGTGAAACCAAAATATCTAGATTTATGTTTTTCAATTCATCCATTCAAGTATGGATTATACAATTCTTTTTTTGGATATTATAACATACCGACCCAGCTCACTCTAGGAAAAGTAACAAGACTAGTTCTTTATATGGCCTAAGGAACACATCTTTTATGATACAAGCTTCTGATTATTAGTGGGGGTCTAAAGAGGTAATGTGAGGAGACATAACCTCCATATTAGTGTGAAAAATTATAAAGAAATAAAAAAACAATCATACACATTCATAAGAATCAATGTACCCAAATAATAATTAACTAAAACATTAAATAATAGAATTAAATGATGCATACATACCTAAATGTTCATACAAACATATAAAAATTAATCTCATATAGGGAAAATCATATATACAAAATAAATAAATTGAAAATATAGTATATTAATTCTCTTCCAAAAATGATCCATACCACATAACTAGTACCTAAAACAATATCGAGCTGCTACTAAGAATCTATAGGAGTGGTAGAGCTCAATCATAATATCTTGGGCATGTACCCCATCTGTAGTCCATCTATGCTCATCTTTATGGAATACATAAGGCATAAATTCACAAAAAGGTGAACATGTAAGGGATAACAAATAAATCTCAATAGACCACCCCCAATGGTGAACCTATAACATACTGTCATAAGTGCATGTTCATGAAATAATCCCATCCTAACCAAGAAAAAAATGAAAAAAAACAAATAAATAAAATCACAATCGATCATTAGTTCCAAAAACATGATCTAACCAAACATACTTTTGATAGTTTTATGGTATCTCTGTGGACATTGTGATATCATTCCAACCATAGTGTAATTGAACACCCCATGGAGTATACATGATCAAATATCACATACCATCTCTAAATGTTTTTTCAAGAGTTTCACATACCTCAACTATAGAAGTTACCTTTATAAGAAATCACATACCTCTACTAAAGAAGTTTTGTTCACAAGCCATCATGACCCTGTCCTTATGGGAGTTTTCTCAGCCAGGGAAAAATATTGAGTATCACAGACATCCCTTTTGAGAGTTTCCTCATCCATGTAATAATACCCATGGGAATCTCAACCCTCCCCTATAGGAGTATTCTCATCCATAAATAAGTAAATAATAATAACCATCATAGATCCATTACCACCATAGTTTACTAGACCAACCACACCTCAATAGATAGAACCCCCCCAGTAGATCACATTCCACAAGCCATAAACAAAATACCACTGAGGTCATAACACTTTCAGAACCACCCTAAACAATCCAACTCAATATCATAATATCCCAACTAGTAGAATCAAGACCAGTCCATGTGCATTTATATTCCTTCATTAGAACTCCCCATGGAATTACAACATAAACAACCTCTAATTATATAATAAAACAAGAACTTGGGTGGCCATATACCAAACCCGCCATGCCATTATGGCCAGACTCCCATGAGTGTGGCCCATCTAATTAGTGTCTTAGAAGGCTCAACCTATAGAATATATTCAAAAGGAACCTGTAATGATCATTTCCCATTCTCATGAATGCACTCTCACTAGGGATAACAAGGTACATGGACACCTTCTTGTGTCCCCTCAATCATCACATAATAGGGAACCCCACTTGGGGTCCTCACCCTTAATCATAACCCTCTAAATAAGTCACATACATCAAGGGTAACAAATCCCATAAACCAGTATCTAATATAGAATGTACTACCATTCATAATAGGTAAGATCTCACAAGAGATATGGACTCAATCTCACCCCCTTCCAATTCACACTAGGTTTTCTTGAACACCCAACCCTTATGCTTCCTTGAGTCGCCACTTGGCCCCACTAACCAAGGGTAGTCCCATGCACCATATAACGATGACCATTGAAATTATATTCCAACCCCCCTAAAATTATTCTCACCCTCCTTTGGGTTTCATCCCATGTATCTATAAAGATTCCCTTTGTTTCATTTACTAGAGGTAGATCCTCTCCATAATTTATCACTCACCCTGAATCACCCCTTAAATTTCCTCAAAACAGCCAAAAGATTTCACTGTTGTGTATTATATAGAAAAATGGTAATAATAGACTAATCATGATGATAATTCTAAAAAATAGGGATAAAATATAATAAACAGAACTATGGAGGGAGTACATGGAATGAACCTAATGTAAACATAATGTTCCCCCAAAATCCACACTGACTCAACTTAGAATGTACTTACAAAAGTAGAATACATGCCTTCCCTACACACAATGTGAACCCTAGATGGTGTACTTGATCATTTAAAATTTCCTATATAGGCTTTTGAAACTCCAAACTACACGTCGTTCTCAAAACACACATGGCGTGTCCCTCAGATGGGCTCTAGTCACGTATCTTACATGAAAATGTGCCCCAACATGGGTTGTTTGGTTATGCCTCTAACCACAACCTAAGTATACACCCACATGAAATGTCCAAATACAAACTTCATAAGACCCCTAATATTAAACCTTCAATTTAAAGGAATAAAAATAGTGTTTTCATTAAGAACATATGTCATGTGATTAGGTTTTACCAAATAGGAAACCCCTTACAATCACCTAGAAACCGTGATTCGCTCCAAAATATCCTCAGATTGACCAACTAGGGGTCCCTGATAACCCAAAAAATTGTTTAAAATTTAAAAAACTATTATATGGTTGTTTTTTAAATAATTAAAAATATCTAACCTTTGAGTGAAATATGCCAAAGCTTTACCCTTACCACGCTCTATAGCTGTCGCATGATGACCTGGCTCCTTCTGAGATCTACGATGGAACCTCACTCTCCCTATCTATATCCCTTATAAAAATAATATTATATATCAATAAAATACCCCAATCGGGGATTCCCCTCATGAATAAACATCAATCCCAAAGAAGGAGGAATGAAAAAAGGAAAAAAGAAAATAAATAAAAAAATGAAAATGGGGTTCGAGCTCGACTTAAATGCCCACCATGGGATTATATCCCAACTATAAAAAAATCATTATTCTTGAATCAGACATGAAAAAAAACACAATATGAAACTTAATTCAAAATATATCACTCAAATAAATTGTGTGAATAAAATAATATTTATTTAATTAAATATTAATATTCTTTTAAAATTTAAACTAATCTGCTGTCTATCATACTTATATTCTAAGGTAAACACCATATTCAAGTACTTATGAATTGCTCATAAAATTAATTTGAGGTGATATGATAGGGTAAAGTGATCATTTTACCCATAATAATCATTTTAAAGTTAAGAATTCAAATTTTTTCTCATTTTTACAAACCAAAAAAACATGGTGTCTTAAAATATCTCTGCTATAACACTCCTTATCCCCAATAAGATTCAATTGTTTTCCAATAGTCATTATTATGATGAAGAATATATGAGAATTATGCTACTGTGATTTTTCATGTCTGATCTTATACAACCCATAACCCTCTCCAAACACAAGATACATTCAACCGTGACCGATCTGATACTCCCCACCATAGGAGAATCCTTATAATCACCCTACAACTAAAAAAATTTCCATGGAAAATGCTCCATCCAAAATTGAACAAAATTCTTGGTTTCTCCCAAATAACTCACACTAGATCAAAAATATGATAAAAATAACCACCCATTCTTGTCTCAAGGGGAAGGGAAACCTCACTGCTTAAAAAACCACTTAAAATAAAGATGAAATCCTCTAAATACCTAGAGTGAACTCCCCACAAAAATAATTTACTTACATTGAACATTGAAACCTGAACTCAGAAGGTCCACCATGGTTGTACAACTTGGGTTTCCTCAATGTTAAAGAAAAAAATGGACCCACAGATGGCCCAACTGAAATTGAGCACAACCTTTATTCAGATGCCTTCTCACAAACATGCCATTCCCAACATGAAACAACAACCACCATTCTCTTCTCAATTCAAAGTAAATTCTAAAGAACATATCATAGTAACTCATTCTCACATGATCCACACACTTATTATATAGGATAATGGACTTATACCATAAACCATAATTTCTATGCAGGCCAGTTCCGACAATTTGGGGCACCCTCGACACTCCTCATTAAAACTGGTCCTGAAACTTGTGTTAAACTTATATACACACTTAGGCTCCATCATGAACCATTAAAAGTCATGATAATCCATCCATGATCTCAGCCATACACTAAAAAACATCCCAAAAATATTGTCTAGTACTTGACTAGTTCTTCCCTCAGAACCTCACCTTGATACCAAGTTACATTTGTTTCCACACATTCCATGGTGCTAGTACTCATGGTTATTCTCATATAAAAGAAATCCCAATAATTTCTATGATCATACCATAACCTGGATTTCACTTATTATGAATTGGTCTCAAAATAAATCCCATAATTTTTCTTCCCAAGTCCATTGAATCTGTAAACCTTGGTCAACCCTCTCATGGGTTTCCCTTGATAATTTGAAAGAATTGAATCACTAAACTCTATGCCACATATAAAGGTCTTTAGTACTCCCACCTGGACCAAAGGTTAGGTCTCACACTAAGAAAAAAATCACGGGAAACATATTTTTTCATATCAGAGTCTCTGGCCAACACATACACCAAACAACCCACTCATGGATCTCATGTACCCACAACCATCACCTCATGCCAAACAGAACTGATCCCTCGGGAATAAAACATAATTGGATAACACTAAAAAAAGGATTTTGTCCTAGATTTTATGAACTAAGGAAAATTGCAACCACAAGTTCGGCTATGTATAATTACAAAACAACCTATAAGGGGAAAACCATATAGGTTATTACTATCTCTTTAAATAACCGAACTTGAGAAATACCAACCCATTGGTGTCTCACAGTGAGACATAAAGTGCCTACATTGACCTACTAGTATTGTTACATTTACCATAAAAAATAAATTGTATCATTATTTTTATATAGAATCTCAACATAGATACACATGACTTACCATCAGAAAGAAGTTCAATACAAATCATCCCAGTAGAGCATAATTCCACCAATTACTTGTACATGAGACCATCATATGAGGAATTTTTGGCACTTTAAAATAGGTGATAGTCAGTAATTGGTGGTAAAAATTACACCAGAACATCCCTATATGTTTTTTGAATCCTACATTACATGAATGATACATGAGATGCCTCTTTCATATATGGAGAAGTGTCAAATCCATAGTCGGATTCTTTCCGATGGTCCAGGGGAAAAAAATAAAATAAATCATAATTTATAACACCATTTTCATCACACGAGGTTAAAATCACATAAAAATTTGATATCAAATTCAATTATATACTTGGATTATAGGACATCCAAATAAAGATGGTGTTCATGATGTACCAGTGTGATATTCATTATAGGATTCAACAAATTCCTATATCTCCTAGCTACAATACCCCCAAATAGTAAAAAAAAACAAATCATAATATGATACCCTTTATAACATCTTGACCCATATCACTTTATGAATAATAATTTTATTGGTTCACCACATGACCTCGTGAGCACCTCCTTATACACAAGAGGTTTCCAACTAGTAATAGAGGTCTAGGGTTGTACTACGAGGATACTATACCCCCATATCAGAGTGTGAGAACAAATATATATATAAAATCATAAATATTACTAAGTATTAGTGTATAAAAATAATAATTAATTGAAACATGAAATAATAGAATGAAATTATGGATACATGCCCAAATGGATATAATTACGTACAACAATTAACCACCCACTAGGCTAATCACATATAAAAATTAAATAAACTGAAAATAACATGTAATGACCCTATGAAAAAATCATTCCACACCACATACCTGATCTCTAAAACCATATCAAGTTGTACAATCCCAATCTTACGACTCAGCAAGATTATCTCATCATGATCATGAAATCCTAGTACTCCTCCATTGGAAATCTTATAACCTTATATTGTAATTGAATTCTCACACAATATAACCATCCTAGATGAGAAATTACTGGAATAATAAAAATCACTATCAATCCTCATGCCCATGACACCAATCAACCTAAACTGGAATTTTACAATTCCTAGGTGTCCCTGAGAACACCATGAAATTGTGATAAATTTAGTTTCATTAAATTCTCCATGGCATATACTAGATTCAGTATTACATACTAACCTTAAGTGTGGATTCTAGATTATAAAAAACCTTTACTATGGAAGTATTATCTATAAGTCATCACATATCTACACTAGGATAGTTTTATTTTCAATTCATCACAACCCTCCCTTATAGAAGTATTCTTATCCAGGGAACATGCATGAGTATTACATACCTCCCATATGAGAGTTTACTTATTTAGAGAATAAGACCTATAATTATCACAGAACTCCCATGCAGGATTATTCCAATACAATCATAAAACTATAAGTATCATAGACCCAGAGTCAAGATCACCATGGAATACCAGACCAAACACATCTTAGTAGATATTTTACCTCCAACAGATCACAGGCCATGAGCCCACACTGAAAGACTGCCACAAAGATAGAAAAAGATGAACCACTCTGAACATTCTGGCTAAAAATCATGGCACCCCAACCATTTTAATCATGAACACTCCATAATAAATTCTATTTATTCATTAAAACACCCAAAGAAATTACTATATAACTATCCTCTACATAAATAATATAACATGAACACTGGTGGTTATCTACCTAACTGACCATGCCACCATTGTTGGACTCACGAGATTGTGACCCAACCTTACATATCCCT
Source organism: Viscum album (assembly GCA_963277665.1). NCBI lineage: Eukaryota > Viridiplantae > Streptophyta > Magnoliopsida > Santalales > Viscaceae > Viscum > Viscum album. The sequence goes on from OY728166.1 coordinate 794,409,713, forward strand.
AAGAGGCTCAACAATTCACTCGAGTCTAAAAGGAACCAACACTCACCATTAAATATTCTAGTGTACACCATATGACTAGGGACAACTATACAAATGATCAATTACTGGGGTCCAAAAAATACATCATAAAGTAAGGAAATCCACTTGGATTCCTCAACCTTAATCACAAACCTCAGGATAATGCTCATATATCAGTGGTAATTCATGCCACAACCCAATCTATAACATCTTATGGACTCAATATAATAACTAGGTATATTTCACAATTTAGATGGCATCGAGTTCATCCCCATTCCATGCCACTCTAGGTTGGTCTGAACACCCAACCAATCTTCTTTCTTGAGTCACAACTTGGTCCCAATAACCAGGGAATATCCCATGAAATGTAAAATGATGAAAATGGATATAATATTCCTTACCCTCATAATATTATCATTACCCTCACATGGGACTCATCATATACCTCTGAAGAGACCTTTGGTTCAATTTACATGAGGGAGAACCTCTCCGTCATAGCTCACTCACACCGAATCACCACTTAGAAGTCCTCAAAACACCACAAGAGTTTATCCATCATGTTTTATATGGGAAGATTATCATAATGGAATACTCAATATTCTAATTCCAACACTATTGTGAAAATAGGAAAAAATCTAGTGAGGGAGTACATGACATATACCTCATGTATATGGCATGTTCTCCAAAAATCCAACCCAACCATGTATCATTGCCTAAATTAGAATATGTTTATAAAATTACATGGAATATCTAACCTATAAGAGGAGTATACATGACATCGGGTACCTAGCCATGCACTTTCAGACATCTCAACATGTAAAACACCTAAATAAACACCATGGAACAAAAATAGACGATGTGCTCCTCATGTGGGATCTGGTCATATACTATAAGAAACCAAAAACTATCACCCCAACACTCCCAAGGTAGATACCTATAAAACCAAAACAAAACCATTGGAATAACCTAAAAATAACAAAAATTAACCTTCTCATAAATCATTAGTATTTCAAGCATTACATCATCAAACAAAATCATGATTTAAATAACATGGTGTACTAAGCATGCATAAGTGAATCATGTTTCTATGTAATCTCTTATAAGGAACTATAACTCTACAGAATGAAAACAATTGAGATAACAAACAATCACAACAAATTTTACCACTGATTCTATAACTTAACTAGTCAGTCCACAAATTTCAATTCATCCTAAACATCTGACATCCCAATCAATGAAATCAATGTTGTCGTGTAGATAAGGACAAAGATTCCACACATGAAAAAATAAATAGATTCATCCTATCTGAAAATTATGTACTATATTGTATTCCACCACACAAACTCACCCTAATACCTCAAAGAGTCCAAAAAACTGAGGAGATTACGTACTCACATGACCAAAACTCCACTATACATGATGAGAGAAAATCCTCAGGAACACATGGTCCCTAATGAAACCCCAAAATTGTTCTTGAATAATAGGGATCTTCAAGGCTTCATAGAAAACTAATAAAATTGGGGCATTCCAATGGAAGAGTGGTATATTATTCCTATTCAAACTCAACTACAAGAATCTAATTAATCCGCTATCCACTAATATCTATGACATATGCGTGAAATATATCCTCTAATTTTTGAATGGTATCCCTTATTTTCCCATCCATTTAATGATTGAATGAATTATTAAGGTGTAGTTGAGAAACCAAATCACATTGGAGGAATCCATAAAATCATTAGGTGAAATAAAGATATTAATATAACATTATTCTCCTCAACACCCTATGAAGATGTGACACCTCATCCGTACACCAACTCCCCAAATCCTCTATAACAATAGACTCCATAATCTACATGAGGTGAGATAACTTAATTAATTAATCTACAATCACTAGTATTTCATCACATCCTCAATGGGATATAGATAAATCCATGATGAAATCCATTGATATTTAACCCCATTTATACTTGAGTATATCCAATGGTTGCAAAAAAACTACCTGGAACATAATGCTCCACCTTCACCTACTAACAGGCCAAGAATCGTGATATGAACTCCACTAATGACCAATTTATCTTAGGACAAAAAATCTGAACCCTAGATGTATGATAAATCATAGAAATACCCGGATTCACTTCCACTATAGATCTATGTACTCATGGATAACCTCCTCATGCCTCATTGATGGAACAAACAACCTCCCATGAAACATCATATGATGTAATTCAACCACTGGAAATCTTTCTGGAGCATCACCAAGCATGATGGGATCCCACATCACATCCACCACCGTGTCTCCCTACTATGAATCCCTAAAATCTTGTATCATAGATGATTGAAACATAATCTTTAATAAAAAACATTTTTTATCAACCTTATCTTTATCGAGATACATCTCTACAATCTACTATATCACCCTCCAAGAATCTCTAAAGTCTTGAAAAATATCTCCCCATGACTTCCTTCTATGAACTCAACAAACACATTCCCATTCACCTAGGAATAAAAGATCTTGAAGTCATAGTCTCTTAAATAACACAGATTTATATCTCTGTAATGGAAAATTCAATGTAAGATCTTTTGATTTATTCAAAACAAAAATCACTCACTAATGATGTAATAAATATAATGATTCACAGAAAATTCAACTACCACCAATTCGAAATAATGTGTGGAATATTTATACTATTGGGGTTGTAACTACTTGGATTAATAAAAAAATCAATTCCATATATGGTATCATAAAACATTCTATACTAAGATATAAAGTAACACATAAAACCTAAAATATCACTCTATCTTATAGGAAGCGAAGGATAAGAGAATTGATCAACATCCCCCTCAGGTTGTTAAAGGTCACATGATATTGAATAGTCTATACAAAATCATGGTCCTTCAAGATCAATGTTATCAGTAGGGCTATAATATTAGAGAATTCATACCCAAACATCCAATAGTATCATGTGAGACCCATGAAACTATGGACCTATGGAACATTCTTAGGAACCTCCCATGAAACAACCATCTATATCTTAAAGGAATTGACTAAAACTCATATATGAGACACAACTTTCACATGGGAAATTCCCATATAGATGATTCTATTAAAGGGCTTATAAAAAATCCTTGATATACATGACATACCCCTCTTATGGGTTTTATTATTATATTATTTCATTGATGAGCCCCAAACCAAATTAATTCATGAACTCAAGGAATAAAATGTTTATGATTCCCATGAAAATAGATGTGGTGTTCATGAAACTAATCTATATAACAACAAGCTCAATGTTCCCATAATGAAATTATAAGGATTTCATTGAGATATACTCCTATTTTACCCTCATCAGGTGATATCCATATTGATCTTTAAGAAAAAACTGTATAGAGATACAAATTAATATATGTTTGTTGTACATCATTTCCATAATTTTAAACCCCATCGAATAATATCATAATCCCAATAATAGAGGGATTATTTTTTTTTGATAACTTCGAACATAAGTAATTTTTTATAGTACTCATGAAAATTCTGCATAATTAAGACACACTAGAATCCTTCTAGACTTCCCATAATTTATACTCATCTTCAGAACCTGGAGAAATGGAAATATAATAAATAGTGAGATTAGGTGATTAGTAAGGGTCAAAAATGATAATAATATAATATTATAAGTTATCATAAGATAAGCCCATGGTTATAATAAATATAAAAAATAATATCATTTCAAATAAATCTTATATCATAAAATATGATTCATTTAATAAAACATGTCATAAAATAAGTAATAAATCAAGATAGTGTGGAAACATGAGTCCATAAACATGATCCATGATAAAATAATATAGGAATTAAAAACATCCTTTAAATATGGAAAAAACATTAGTATAGGGAACATTACTCTTATGAGGCACACCATCACTTCCCACACATACAAGAAACTAAAACATACTCATAAATATTTTTCTCATGAAATATAGATCCCTAACCAATGAATTAGAGTATGATATAGAAAGTAACCTTTAATTAATCCATTCTTACATGTTACACATAAAATCAATCATTCATCACATTATAATGAACCCATGGGAATAATTTTTTTTATTATTCCTCAAAAAAAAAGAACCCATGGGAATATAATGGTTTTTATTAATGTTTAAAAAGGATTCACATAAAAAAATCAATAATAATTATTTCTATAATCAGAAGATGATAAACCCCTAAAAAAATTGGAATCCAAAGATATTATGTAACATTATTGGTAAATACCTTCAATCATTATAATAAAGTATATGGTATTTAAACCATATAAACAATGACTATATTGTTAAGTTAATAATTTCCCAAATCATTAAATATATGAAATATAGGTTACCATACTTAAATCAAAGAAATAGAAAACATGGTATTTACAAAAAAAAGACATTGGAATAAAATTTATTCCTTTTCACATCAGATGATTATTAAAGACTAAGGTGGTGATAGATCATTTCACTGATAGAAAATAAAATTACATAATAAATCCAAAGAAATAAGGTTTATGGTGAGATTTTAAAAATATAATTGATCAATCATAATATATGTAAAAGGATAATAACATTGATGAAAAATAAATTAGAGTAATTTAAGAAAAATCACTTTAGATCAAGAAATATCCTTACCATTTTGAAATCATTTTAAAATAAAATTTTCATATTGCTTAGAGGAAAATAATAAAAGGGATTATTTTCACACTTTGTTGAAAATGACACCCACAAAAAATGTCAAAACTTTATTATTAACATTTTTATTAATATATTATTTATTTGTTAATTTGTTTGTTATTTTATTTTTTTAATTAAACTTACCTCTCCCCCATCAAATCACGATTAAAAAATGGGGGAGGGTTTGTGCCATCTGGTTTTCTTCCCGCAGAAGACTCGCAATGGTGCTGACTCTTCCTCAAAGCATCCATTTCAGCCTCATCTTCTCCTCTTCATTGCAGTGCATGAAGAGTACGACGACCCCCCTCGACATCATGGCAGCCCGTTGAAGTGAGTTCTCCCAGCGCCACAACTCAAACTTTGGCCTCGACTTGAGAAACAGTGGTGGTGGCTTAAATCGGCACATCTTGGCCCTTCACGGTGATAGTTCACAAAAATGGATCCTCAGTTCTCTTCACGAGAAAACAATAGATCCCCACAATAGAAGGTCGCGATGGCTACCAAGGTGACATTTGGGGTTTTCTAGTGGCTGTCCTAGCTCATCCGTTCCTCCTCCAGAAAAACACCAGCAGAACGCAGCTCTGGACACGTTCCTCTCACGGCACAACTCTTGACTTCGAAGCTTCGGGTGGTGGTGGCATGGCTCAGACTCTTCCTTCAGAGAACAAAATGTGGCAGCAAACCAGTTCCAATGGATCTCCTTGGCTCCAGTTGTCCTCCTGCTCGTGATGTCATCTCGGGGGCAGGTGTGGATTTCACTCCAATAGTGGAAGAGGTGTAGGGAAACAGAGGCAGGTTGCGGAACTGGTAAGGGAGATGGGGGAAGGAAACGGTGGCACCATGATGGGTTATAGTTCCAAGATGGTTACAATGGCTAAAAATATGGTGGGACCACCAAAGGGGTGTCACGGTGGCATGGGTTAAAACCGATGTGAGGAAACACCGGTAAATACTGAAACAGTGAAGGATAAAAATGGTGTGTGAGGTTTTGGTGCCACCGAGAAATGGAAACGGTGCTTGATGGCACCATAAAAGGGGTGAAACCTTGAACCTCACACACCATATTGATAGACATCTAAAAATAATGTTATTAAAAATTATTAAATATTTAATACAGGAAAAGTTAAATCAAATCTATATTATTTAATGTACAAAATCAAAATTAAACAATTATTTAATTAATGTTAAACCAGTAAATAAGCAGACAAAATCATCAAAGTAAATACAATTTCATTAGACTATAAAATAAAGTAAAACAAAAATTAACTAATTTAAAGCATAAAACACATGATTAAATATAAAAATTGATTAAATAAAAAATTTACTAATAAAAACAAAAAAGTGCCATTATTTATTAAAAAGTGTTATAATAAATAAATAAATTGATAAAAATTAATTAAAAAGATGTGGAAAAACGTGTGTGTTTAAGGCCACATAAAATTCCCCCACACTTAATTATTGTTTGTCCTCAAACAATTCCCTGTTTTATTATCTTTGAAAACAAAAATATGATATTCATGAATTTTCCCTAAATGTAACATGTCTAGAAAATTGAAACAAAGGACCGAAACATGTCAATAGGCTTTTAAAAATGAAATTTTCAAAACAAGTCTTTCCTAGAATAAATACTCAGAGGGCAATCAAAATAAATATGAATCATCAAGAAATGAAGATGTCATGCCTCATATGTGATACTACTTGGTGATTAATTTTAGTCCAAATTGAAATTTTAATTCCAATAGTGACAAGAGGTTAAATTTATGTGGAATTAAGAACTTAAACAATGGAGCTTTGTACTTGGACTCATCACCTAGGTTCCAAAAATAAATATTTTTTATGAATCACCTTACTGATACAACCTAAATGACTCCCATAATAAACCAATTGACCCCTTCTTCATCTGGAATTCATCATTCCCCTCACCTTAATGAACTCATTTTTGACCCTAGACACATTATTTTATTTTTCCCAAGCCATGTATCGTGTGCTAAGCACTGTTCAATGTACTTATCCAAGGTACACAGAGGGCTTATAGTAAACAAAAAAACACCCATCATCTAGGGTTTCAGAGATTCACCGTGGGATCCTAAATGCCCAAATTACTCCAGTTTCAAAATATTTCTATGGAAACCATTTACATTGGCTCATTATGATGATTAATTTAATAATTATAAGATAAATGAGGTCCCTACTATCAAAATCAAACCACTAGTTTCAACATCTATGATCATAACTCCACAAACATGTAACCCAAATCACTTTCAAATATAGTCCCTAAACCAAGATATCCATTCAATAACTAAGTAAAAACACTCAGAAAACATCAATTATCATTAATTTCAGACTCAAAACAAATCTTAACTACCAGAAAGGTGCTTTTCCTAAGGAAAGACCCAATAGAGTACAATGTAAAACCTAAAATTATGCAAGAATTTTGAAAAATTTTAACCATTTTTTACCAAAAAAGAATTAAGTTGTAGGGGAAATTAAAGGGATCACATTAAATCATAGTTTAGCACAGTCAATAATTGACCCCCTCTCCCACACATAAAACCCAACTTTGTCCCCAATGTTGACTTCTAAACATAGAGAAGAACAATTAAAAATAAAGGTTCAAAATATATTTTCAATTTTGTAGATAGATGACATGTACAAAGGTCACATTAAAGTTCAAAAATATTGTTTTCCATAATAAATATCATAACAGAAGGTTCTTTAGAAAGTACATGCATTAACATTTAATTCTTGTGAATAATTTCCATTAAATCTCAAATAAGACATGAAACTTGTGGATGCACAGTGGATAGGGTGTAAGCATGTTCAGATCTATGATTTAGATGGATGTTCAATTCAGCAGAAAAATTTCATGTTAAACACCCTATAGAAACAAGAAGAACATAATACAACAAATTTTCAATCTACATGCACCCCCACAGTTAGTTTGTAATAGTGAAGATTTTATAAACAATGAATTTCAGTTCAAAGAAACAGGCACATGCAGATTTTTAAGTAAGAAGACTTTCTTTCCAATACAATAAGAATTTTAAACATGTGCAGAATTTTTTTTATTTCAGTAGCAGGACATTTATCCGAATTCAATACAGTTCAAGTAATGCGACAAAAATTTCAGTACACAAGTAGCATAATTTTCTACAAGCATAATTTTCTAGGAAAGCAAGACATGCAAAATTTTTTTTCCTAAAGCATTAAGGCGTAGAAATATGAAACAAAAATTAACAGTAAGATACTTCCCTGACTATATTTTTTCATTACACCTTCAGTATAGGAATTCCACTCCATTTTGATAAAAGCACCAGAAACTTCCTAAAAACACAGAGCATGAAAACCAGAAACCAAAATTATCAGAGATTGATCATACAAAAGGAAACTCCACATCACTTTATTCAGCACAAAACAAGAAAAAAAACAAAAATAAAAACAAAAGAAAGAACTTTGGTTGACTACCAAGAATCACAAAATATAAAGTATTCTGTTATACTTTATTTAATTAAAATTTGTTTTTTGTGTTTTATTGAAAACAAAATGGAAACCATGTGTTTCCTACCATGCAACGCTAGGTTTATAGTCCCCAGCCGAACTCACCTAACAACTAACCATAGTCACTAGGTGGATTTTGTTTCCTCAGTAGGAACCACCAAATGTGAATGGCCCAATTGTTTTTAATGAAAAAATGTAATCTATTGGAACCTAAGCATAAGTAGACAAAAAAAAATTTCTCAGTAGCTGCATAAATCCCTAAACAACACCCACTAGCAGTTATGGACATGGTGCTCTCAAATACCATAATTGTTTCAGATTTGACAATATTAACATTTTTAGGAAGTGAAAGCAATGTATTAGGTGCTTCAAAGGGTATGAAAATGTCTTCACAGATATATTCTTCAACTTTAACATAAACATATTCAAAATCAAGGGTGTTAATGGGTGATTACTAAATAGTATGTTCAAGAAGGGATTCAATAGAGTGATGAACAAAATCATATACAATGGAACTCAAGCATAAATCCCCTTCTAAACTACTATCAGCATCATGATGGTCTTGTGCACCTGACTCATTTGGGGATAGGAGTGACAAACAGGTAAGATAATTTATTTTATCCCAAACAGATTTAGTTCTAACAATGTTGTAAATCTCTTCCAAAATATCATCATCTGTTAACTCAAAATGAACATATACTCCTTCTATCAAATCAATTCTCCCTAATATAAGTGTGTGATCAACCTCCTTTTCATTTTCATGTTCAAAAGGCTCACTTTCTAAAGCCATGACGTTTGGGTGTTGCAAATAAATTTCAGGAGGAGAATTGTACATTTCAGTTTCAATACGTCTAGTTTCCAGAATTTTTAAATTAAGAAAATTCTCCTCAAGTTGGCCAATACTAATTTCCATTTCATTGCACAAAGTTTCATAAAATTGATTACTATGGGAATAGGGAAATGAAAACTCATCAGTTATTCTTTCTTCAAATATCCTTCCCTCATCCTCATCATCCAAAAACATTTTAGAAGCTATTGGGTTTACAGTTTCAAAACATGGAGGAGAAGTTTTCAATTTTGGTTCAAATATTTTAAATTCTATATTTTCCAGTTTAATGTTCTCATCCAGATTATATCCAATATCAAGTTCAAGATCATTGTTCACAAATTCAGAAATGTTGTGTAAAGAGTTTTTAACATTCAAATTTTCATTCTAAAAAATCTCTTCTACATGAGTGACTTCCTTTTCAAAACCCCCAAAATAGTGATTTTTCTCAAATGCATGAATTATGAAGAGAATTGGACATTCCTTTTCAATCTGTTTCAATTAATCTTCAAAATTTTCCAACTAAACAACATTAATGTTCTTTATTGGATATTCAATGTTATTCTCTTGATTCAGTGAGCTAGTTATTTCTAGATTTAGTTCAACAAAATCAGATTTTTCAAAATTAGGACGTTGTTACCCAATTTCACAGTCACTATACTCTTCGATTTTATTTTCAAATCTTTAATAAACATTTTGTTTTTCATTTTCTTCAAATTATTCTTGTTCTTCAACCCTTTTTTGTAATTCTTAGATCATGTTTTATAGTCTTTTAATTATTTGATCTTTCTCTTGATAATCTCTAAGTTGAATTTCAAGGATTTTAGTTAACCAATTGTTCAATATTTCCAACCTAGTGTCCAATTTAGAATCAATTAGGTCAATTCTATCTAGGGTGTTAGCACTAGACTCATATTGTTCATTTTCTTCAATGTAATCAATCTATTGTGGTTAGTTATAGACACACTGCTAGGCAGTGTTCCCATAATAGCCACAACACACACAATGTGGTCTAAATTCATCCATTTATTAAATGTTCATATTAAACAACACACTTGAAGTCAAGAAGAATTTAAATAGGCAACACAAGAATCAAATGTTCACAGTTTTTTTAGTAGATTTATTTAAATATGACTTTTTATGTTTTATTTATTTTAAATTTTCTAAAACTTAGAACACCCAACACGTGACTTCCCCGGCAAAAATTCCAAAGTTTTATGTGTGATGGAGGTCTCCACGACCCTAAAAATTAAATTTAATAACCTACACTAGCACATTGGTGTAGGGTCGATCCACATAGATGGCAGGTGAGTGAATTCTAATCTTTTAACCAAAATAAACTCCCCTGTTGTCAGTAGTGGCGAGAGTGAAAATCTTCTTACTTTTCATTATTATTATTTTTTAATATTTTAATGATGTAGTGAAAAAAATTAGGTAACAAGTTCTTTTGAAAAGTAAGTAAATCTTATACTAAAAAGCTGAAAAACTGAAGAAATATAGAAGACTAACAATAAGAAGCAATGAAAAAGGATCTAAGATCAACTGTTTTCTTAGGAATTACAAACATGATGGTTAAAAGGATAACTCTCTACTAAATTTAATTGAATCACACCTTAGAAATTGGTTGATATATCTTCCTCACTAGAAACATCAAACATAAGTATGACTTTTAGAGTTCTCCACTCTAAAGATCATCGTCTGTTAAAATTTTGAAAAATAATACATTTGAAGTTTAAATCGCCATAAAAATCCAACTGTATTGACATTAACGCTTCAATAAAATTATGATCAAGTTCGATCTCACCAATTGAACTTGAAACAATGATTTGTTTTTACAAAAAGGTGTGAACAATTTAACTTAACATTAGATTTTATCTTGTCGATTAATTCTGATGTCAATAGAAGAGGAAGTGAAAAATTTAACATATAAACCAACCAAGATTAAAGCTCCCGAGATAGCAATCAGCTTATTTTCATTATGAAATCTAGCATTGAAAACAACCAAAAACTGATTACAAGGATTAAAGAATGTAGGAGGAAGAACTCCCTAAGTGATGCTCTACCTTCGGGCTCCTTAGTCTCCAGTTTGCCTCCAGTTTTTCTCCTCAAAGTCTTCTCTTAGATGGATGTGTTCGTGGAATTAGAATGAGAGTCCCAGATCTGCTCTCGAATGGATGTGAACGTGGAATGAGTATGAGCGTCCCCCCTCTCCCTCATCAAATATGATGCTACTCTGTTTTTATATCCATCATCATCTGCTACATGTCACCACTAGCTTACACCGACTCTATGTGTCCTTCATGTGTGCACCACACATGTGCATTTGTTTTGTGACACACACATCACGCTAGTTTTTCTCATGCAACTAACTCCGAGTGAGTTAGTTAAGTGAATTTGGATGGGATTTAAATTCCCATATGAACCTAAAAAATGATCAGTAATAAATACAAAGAAAATAAATACTATATTATATTTATTTTTTAAATTAAAGTTAAATAAAAAAGTTAATTAATGTCAATTTAAAAATATTTAATTAGATAATTATTATTTACTAGAATAACTATTAATATTATCGTTATTAATTTATTATTAAAAATTATTATGTTATATTTTTTTTACTCATTAATTAATTTATTTTATTAATATAACTATTATTAAAAATTAGTTGATATAACTTAATTAAATTATTAAATTAGACTAATATCGATTGCTTTATTTTATAAAATTATAAATTAAATTACAACTTATTTTAATTACTTAATTTAAGTAGTTTAATATTTTAGTTAATTTATTATTAATCATTAATTTATTATAAATATTTTTATTATTGTATTATTTATTTGTTAATTTGTTTGTTGTTTTATTTTTTTAATTAAACTTATCACCCCCCAAATCACAGTGCAAAACAGGGTGGAGGATTTGTTGCTTCTGGTTTTCTTCTCGTAGAAGACCGGCGGGGGCACTGCCTCCTCCTTAGAGCATCCATTTCTACCTCAGCTTGACCTCTTCGTTGCAGTGCACAAATAGTATGAAGACCCCCCCTCGACATCATGGTAGCTTGTTGTAGTAAGTTCTCTTAGCACCACAACTCAAACATTGGCCTCAGCTTGAGAAACAATGGAGGCGGCTTAAATTGGCGCAGCTTGACCCTTAACGGTGATAGATCACGATAATGGATCCTCAGTTCTCTTCATGAGAAAACAATAGATATCCACATTGATAGGTTGTAGTGGCTGCCAATGCATCGTTTTGGGTTTTCCAGTCGCTGTCCTAGCTCATCCGGTCCTCCTCTAGGCAAACACCAGCTGCACATGACTCTTGACTTTGAAGCCCCAGTTGGTGGTGGCATGGATCAGACTCTTCCTTCAGAGACCAACAGGTGGTAGCGAACAAGTTCCAACTAATATTTTTGGCTTCGGAGGTCCTCCTGCTCGTGATGTCATCTCAGTGGTGGGTGTGGATTTCAATTAAATGGTGGAATAGGTGCAGGGAAACAGAGGCAGGTTGTGGCACTTGTAAGGGAGTTGGGGGAAGGAAACGGTGGCACCGTGATGGGTTATGGTTCCAGGAGGGTTACGGTGGCTAAAAATATAGTGGGATAGAAAAATGGGTGTCATGGTGGTACAGTTTAGAACCGGTGTGAGGAAACACCAGTAAATACTGAAACAATGAAGGATAAAAATGGTGTGTGAGGTTGCGGTGCCACAGTGAAATGGAAACAGTGTGTGGTGGCACAATAAAAGGGGTGAAACCATGAACCTCACACACCATTATTGATAGACTTCTAAAATTTATGTTATTCTAAATTATTAAATATTTAATACAGGAAAAGTTAAATCAAAACTATATTATTTAATGTACAAAATCAGAATTAAACAATTATTTAATTATTATTAAACCACGAAATAAGAATACAAAATCATCGAAGAAAATACAAAGTCATTAGGCTATAAAATAAAGTAAAACATAAATTAACTAATTTAAAGCATAAAACACATGATTAAATATAAAAATTGAATCAATAAAAAATTTATTATAAAAACACGAAAGTGCCATTATTTATTAAAAAGTGTTATAATAAAAAAATAAATTAATAAAAATAAATTAAAAAGATGTGGAAAAAAGTGTGTTTTTAAGGCCGCATCAAATAGTGAAATGAAAATAGGTAGGTTTCTCATAGGGAAGAAGAGACAGGGTTTGTTTCACTTAAAATAAATACTTTGAGTAAAATATGAGACAAGGGGAAATAAAATTTTGAGGGGAAATGAAAAACTCCATGAATATCCAAAAATAATTATGAGGGGTTATAGAAATAATAAGAATACACCATATGAACTATATTTCAGGAATAATCTTAATTTTAAAATTAGATTAGAAAAGAAACCCTTATGGTTTTAGTAATATTTTAATCAAAATACCTTTTATAGAGAGGGATTGAAATTGATATTAAACATAAATGACTTAAATATAATTAATGATATAATATCTCAAATTTCCATTTTATACACTATATAATAAAAAAACACAGTGTGGAAAATCCAACGTGTCTAATGGATTTTAATATGAGAAAATGAAACCCTCATCTTAGTATTGGACTTCCACTAAAGAACATAAATCTCCTTCATAAAAAATCTATCTATAATCCCACATTTCCGAACCATATTCATATCTATAACCTCTTTTTAAAATTCATTTACAATTATTATCATCATGTATATAAGTTAGTTGTTATCTATTTTTGATATCTGGTTTCATTAATCTTAATCATTTTGAACTAGTTTTGTAATAACGGTTTTGTTCTTCATTCTTTAACCAAATTTCATAATTTACATGTCATAAAGGTACTAGTATTGATGATTTATAATTATTTATAATATTTTAATTTCACTCTTGGAAATTGTTTGTTATAATCCTTAAAATGAAATCGACGATTAACATGTTTAAGTGTTTTTAATGAACGAGCATTAGTTTCTTAATTAATGAGTATAATATTAATTTAACCATTAAAAAGACATTTATTTTCTTATATATATCATATATTACCATAGATTATGTTCTTATAGTAATCCATGATATTATTTTATAGCATTGTTCAAGTAGGTGGTTAGACCCACCCAAACAAGAACATACCTTAATTAATGGATTATTATTGTTATCAATGTGGTTTATTTTTGTGCGATATAACTATTACCGAGGAATAATGATAATATTTAGATAACTTTATGATTTTTAATCCTACATTTACACATTTTAAAAAACAGGGATGAAACTAGATGAAAAATTACATATGTTACTTTATGGAGGTGGAAGTCCGTATAACACACAGTTAACATTTTAATTTCCAATATAATGAGAGGGAATTAAGGTGGATTATATTTTGAGTATTAATTATAATAACTATATTATATATTTAATATTTAATTAATAATTTACCCTTTATAATCCCTGAATATAGTCAGTGATGAAAAAATAGATGTCGTCCCATCATGAAGGCATTAATACATCCATCCATAGGCCTGGAGGCCTTAAATTTTTTTTATTTAAAGAAAACCCCTTGGATGGGAAGAATATGGGAACCCTAGCAGACGTCATCGACTTAAAACAATCACAACCTGAAGGTCTAGCGAGAAAAACTAAATTGACAACATGGAGTTACCCCTCCCTAGTATTTGATCATGATAAAGCCTCCACCGGTGCAAGGCTAAATGACAAGAAAGTGTCATGTGTCAAAGAATAGGCCTAATCCAATTTATGACATCATACCCTCTAAACATCCAAGTCCATAAATCACTACAACGATGAACACCTAGCTCTAGAACCTCCTATGGTGCCTGATCCACATGGTCGAGTCTGGGTGGACCACCAAACCAACATACCATACACAAGAAACCCTTTCACCATTTTGAGAACAACAATTCTCCAACAATGACCATCCTGGACCCCCCCACCATCGTTCTCAAGATACCCCTGCCACCGCAATCGCAAAATCCCGAAAGACAGACCAAAGAACACAAGTTCAATCCATCGTCCCCTAGGACTGGATGTACCAACCCCGCACCAATGGAACATCACCAATAGTCTACTGTAAGAGTAATAGGATTATAATGAAAGTAAAATGGGTAGATATTTAGGGAGAATTATAATTCATTTATTTGTATTTAATGGGTGGTGGCAGGTCCTTTTTATAATTGTGAAAATGACATTTTTGTAATTATAATTACTTAATATAGAGGGATCACATGTTAAATAATTAATGATGAACGAAAAACATAAAATATTAGTGTGGGGGATATGATATGGCATATAATAACTCAAATATTCATCTAAAAACATTTTTTTAATCTATTTAAAGACATTTATCTTATAATTTCCACTTTTATTTTAAAGTCCATTTTTACTATTATCATGATAACTAATTTCTACCTAAGTAATTTACTTTTGATGCTTCAAAAATAAAATGGAACCTATTAAATAATTTGGATCTAATGATTTAGAATTTTCAATCTATTTTATCAATTAAAATGTCTATCTATAATAAAAATTAATTTTATGATTAGCGCTTGTAACGTGTAAAAACCCAGTTTTTCAAAAAAGTGTATTTTAAAGATGAAAAATTATGCATGAATTTTATTTCATTAATATAAATTTGTTTCTTATAAATCAAATAAAATTTACGTGTCTTTGAAATCATTCAAAAACAAAATTTTATTAAAATATTATTTAATTTAAAGAAAATTACCGAAACATTTTTCATTAAAAAATATTAATTTCATTCCTAAACTGTTAATAATTGGTTTTATAAATTCTAATTATTTTCTAAAAAATATTTTTTTCTTATTAATAAAATAAGTAATCACTTTAGAATGTTTTTAAACTTCTAGTTATTTATTTTATAATGTTATGGTTTTGGTAATAATGATATTTTCAATATTGACAAAAATGATCAATATTTTAAGAAAATAATAAAAATTTATCCTAAGAAACTATTTTTTAAGTAATTTATTTTCATTTGTTTAAATTGAAAATATAAAATTTATAATTATATATTTCACATGAAAATAAAAAACATAAAGAAAATATTATTTTATTTAAAATTAATATTTTAAACAATAAGTGTTGTTTATATTATGTCATATGAATTTCAAATTTAAATAATTTTAATATATTAGTTAAAATATTATAATATTTTAAAAGTGGTTAATTTAATTTATTGGGGTAAAATATTTGACACTAAATAAAATAGATATTTTAATAAAATATTACTTTTATAATAAATACATTGCACCATAATAAAATTAAAATTATTTAATTATATTATAAAATTTAATTCTAACAATATGTCATTTTATAATTTAATAATAATAATAATATTAATACATAACACACCAAAACACACACATATTTATCATATTTTAATATTATATTTTTATATCATTTTTAGTTATCATAATCCAAATTTACTAATAACAATATAAAAATTTAGTATACTTATTGGATACATGTATATCAAACGACCATATTATCACTCACCATATTTCAAAAAACCAAATTTCTAATGAACTCATTTATAATGACAAGATTTCATTTCTATATATGGATATTCTAGAATCAAGAATTGCATTATCACTTCTTAAGTCACACTTCTCATTTTCATAGTTTTCATTTAGATCTCACAACATTATTTCTCATTTCATGATGTTCTTCCTCATTAATGGTTTCCATAGGCTATTGTAATCCTCAAGGGTGAAGATGATCAAATAGATCTCGTAGTGTTGAATATTTTTTTCTTCATTAATTATTGAATACTTTTAATTTATGATCTTTTAAATGATGTAATAATCCATAGTAATTAATATATAGTTTCTTGTGATTTTGTTGTACCATATTACAATGAGTGAATAAAGTGTTGCGAGTTGAATTCCCATATTATATGACATATTAACTAATCTATTTCATTTCATTTTTTTAGAATTATAAACACATTGTTTATGGGAAGGATATACTTTCTAAAAATATATGACATTATATTATCCTCCCTTAAATAAACCACTTATTCACAATTTCAATTATTACTTACTAATAAAAATACCTATTGGTATATAAAATATAGCCATGGATCCAGATATATAATTTAAAGAGAAAAAAACCCTGATATCTTTATGAAAACTAGGTAATATATCATTTCCCTCATATTAGATATATATTAAGATTCTCAATTATTTAGTTCAAATATAACATTACAAATAAGTCTTATGAGTTTTAAGGGACATAAATTCCACAAATTAATTTTCAAGATCTTATTTCCAAACAAATATTGAAACTAAAATTATTATGGTAACAACTAATAAAATTAGATTAAATGATCACAAGAATATGAAAACTTAACCCTAAGATGTCTTGTCTAATGACACCTTCATTTCAACCTATGATACATTAATTTCAATTATGCCACACTTGGTTAGTACTATAAATATCTTGGTCAACCTAGTTTACATTAAGTTGTGTTATCTTATAATTCTTAACTTCATTACTTAATGTGATTATGAAATAAATCCTTCATAATGTATTGTAATGAGAATGTGATTAATTGCAACATATCCCATGTGAGTGTATGATATGGTGTGAATTATTAGACACACTCATTATGAAAAATATTGAAGATGAAGTTGATACTCAACCATATTTTTTTAGTGTGATTTACCCACAATTAACCTTTGACACATCATTATTCACTTTGAAGCATCTAGATAGGGATGTAATTTCTAGGAGAACCACACAATATATTATTTACTAAAACTTCAATATTTTATTTAATACATAGACTTGTAGTTGGGAACATTTATACATAATGGAGCTACTAAATACTCTTTTACTTCTCATAGGTTATACTAATCTTCATAACCAAGGGAAATAGAAAATAAGAAATGGGTGAGCCCAGATTCTCAGTAAGTGTAAACATATGTGATGAAAATAAAATATTATAATTGATCAAAAGATAATAATTAGATTATAGTATAGAATCATAAGATAATCAAATCTAAAGAATCATATATTGTAAAACGTTATTCATGGAATACGACATGGCATAACATAAGAAATAAATCATGAGAGTGTAGAAACATGGGTCCATAAACAATATCCATGAGATCATAATATAATTATGAAAAACATATTTTAAATATGGTATAAACATTAGTATGGATAACATTACATTCATGATCCAAAACATCTATTCCCAAGATTATGAACAACTAAAACATACTCATGAATACTTTTATCATGAGATATAAATCCTTAACCAAATAATTGGAGTGTGAAATGTGACCCCCCTGTGATTCATCCATATATACATGTTCCACATGAAATCAATTACCCATCAAATAATAAAGAACACATGGGAAGAAAAATGGGGTTCATTCCTTGCATCATAGAGAATCCATGGAAAGAAATCCGATTTCATGTCTTTTTCAATTGGATTTACATAAAGAAATCATTCAAAATTCAATAAACTTTCATAACACAATATACCCATGAAAAATAAATGGATAGTGAAATAAATTTGACAAATTTCTAGGTAAATAATGTTAAATTATGAAAAAAAATAATATGGTATTTATAGCATATAGATAACGGGTATATGGTCAAGTCAATAATTTACCCAATAGATCAATTTATAAAATCTAGGTGAACACCCTTAAATCAATGAAATTGAAAACAATGTATTCAAAAATGAAAGGAATTGAAAAAATTTATGCATATTCATGATAGATGTTTAATAAAGTTGAAGGTGGTGATAGATAATATTCATGATAGAAAAGAAAAATACATATGAAATATAGAGAAATAATGTGTATGGTAATATTTTAAAAATATATTCGATCTAAAATAAGATATTTCAAAGGATAATGACTTAAAAGAAAAATGAAATTTAGGATTGTTGGAGAAATAACTTTGGGAATAATAAATATCCTTGATAGTTGGAAATATTTTCAAAATTATTAATTTATAAATCTAGGATAAAAATAATTTCTTTTAGGAACCATTAAAATATATATATAAAGCTTCATATAAAATGATAAAGGTGGTCGTAAGACTTTTTCACATGAAAAATGATAAAAGATATATTTTTTCAAACATTGATAAAAATGAACCATAAAGAAAATGATAAAACATTCATTAAAACTTTTAAAAAAGGTCAATAACTTTAAAATGAACTTAAAAAATTATTAATAGATAAGAAAATTCTCAGCATCTTCCTACGAAAAAGGACATGAAAAAATGGAGGTTCCTGATCGAGAAGAAGAGATAGGGTCAGTTTCACTTGCAAGAAATGCTTAGAGTAAAATATGAGTCAAGAAGAAATAAAATTTATAGGAGACATGTAAACTCCAAAGAATATCCAATTGAAATTATGAGGGTTTTTAAAAAGATAAAAAATAACTAAGATGTATTGTCTTTCATAAATAATATTGATTTGAAAATATAATTAGAAACGAAACCATTACAGTTTGAGTAACATTTTAAATAAAATACATTTACAAAGTGGGATTGAAATTGAATATAAAATAGATTTAATAAAATATAGTTAATGATATAACATTTTAAATGGTCATTTTATACCCTATATAATCCAAAATATATGGTGCACAAGATTAAACATGTCTCATGGATTTGGAAATGAGACAGAAAACCCTAACTTAATTCCTAATTTCCACTAAAGAATTTGAGTATACTATATAATAAAAATAATTGTATTAATAAAGTATTTCAGAAAATATTTCAATGGAATAACATTTTATAAACTAAATTTATAACTTTCTCTCTATATATACTAGTTTGCAATTGTCTATTTTCAATATCTGGTGTGAGTATTCTTGTTCATTTTGAAATAGCTTCGTTATAGAAGTGTTGTTATTTTCTTATCCCAAATTTCATAATTCCATGATAAAAAAAGTTACTAGAATTTATTATTTCTAATTATTTATAATGTTATATGTTCACTCTTTGGTTTTTTATGGTTCGTAAAATGAAATCATTGATTACCATTTTTCAGTGATTTTTAACAAAAAAGATTGATATATTAATTAATAAGTTTAATATTAACGTTACCATTAAAAAAATATTTATTTGATTAATTAGATAATATATTATATTTAATTAACTTTTCATAATCATCCATGATATTATTTTATAGCATTGTTCATGTAGGTGGTTAAATCAATAAAAACACGAGGATACCTCAATTGATGGATGATTATGATTATGAAATTAGTTTATTTTGGAATAATATAATTATTGGAGAAAAATAATGGTATTATATATAAAATTTTAATTATTTCAATCATATTTTAATTGGTTTAAAAAAACATGAATAAAAATGAGATATATTACCTTGTGGAGGTGGTAGTCCACACAACACATAGATAATGTCTTCATTTCCCATCGAATGACAGGGAATAAAGGTGGGTTATAATTTTTCTCATGATTATTTTAATTATATTATATATATATAATTTATTCTCTAATATAACCCATATAATTAGTGGTGAAATGTGGTGGTGAAAAATGGAATTCGTTGCTTCATAGAGGTTGTAGTCCCCAAAATGCACAAACAACGGTTTTATTCTTCTTAATAAAAAGGGAAAAATGTGGTCAATAGTTGTTACCTTTGAATAATAAAATTAAACATCAAATAAATACATATTATATTACATAGAACTTAAAAATATATATTTTGGAAATTAATAAAGAAAATAAAATAATTTAGGGGAAAAAGTACTCACGTTGAGGATCTGGGATTTCCATTGGAAAGATAATTAAAAGGTCTTAAGCCAATATATTGTAACTAGGGTAGAACTAAAAGTTAATAGGATTATAATTTAAGAATAATGGGATGATTCTCATGTGTAAACCAAATTCATTTAGTTATCTTGAAGGGGTGGTGAGATGCCCCTTTTGTAAGAGGTGAGAATGACATTTTTTTGTAATTATAACCACTTAATATAAAAGGTGCACATGATAAACATTTAATGTAGCTCCAGAAATGAAAAATAATTGGTTTAGTGTCATATAAGTTACATAATCCCTCAACCATTCATTTTCAAACATGTGATAAGGCCCGTTAGTGCATGTAAGGTGTAAAAAGTAGTGTTTAGAAAAAGTGTATTTTTAAGCATGAAATTTATGTGTAGGGTAAAATTATAGATGTATTTAGTCTTCATGAAATAATTTTTTTTATAATAAAACAATTAAAATTTATATTTATTTCAAGAAAAATCCAATACCATATTTTACAAAAATATTATTTAATTAATAGAGAATAAAAAAATAGTTTTTATTGGAAATTTTAACTTAAGTTCCTAAAATGATGATCAAATGTTTTATAAATTATACATAATATTTTAAATTTTTTTATTTTTACTCTATAAAAAATAATTTAATAAATTAAAAAGTTTATAAACTTCCTATTTTTGCTTATGTAAAGTTAGAGTTTTGGTAAAAATAATATTTTCACTATTCACCTAAAAATTCAATAATTTAAGAAAATAAAATAAATTTAGACTAAGATAATATTATTATTATTATTCCAAAAATGATGTTTATTTTTTAATTTAAATTATAAAATTATGAAATTTATATTTTACAAGAAAATATATAATACTAGAAAAAATTATTTTATTAGAAATATTGTTTTTAAAAATTATTTTTTGTTAATATTATATCATATAAATTTGAAATTTAAATTATACTAATATGTTATATAATCTATGATAATATTTTAAAATTGGACAATTTATTTTTTTGGGATAAAATATAAAACACTTAATAAAAGAGTCCTTTGAAATAAAATAATAATTTAATACTAAATACGCTTTAACAAAATAACATTAACAATTACTTATTTATATTATATATGTTAATTTTACTGATACATCATGTCATATTTAAATATTAATAAAAAATAAATAAATAAATAAATAAATATATATATATAATATTTTAATATAATATTTTCATTTAATTTTGTGTCTTATTCTAAATTTACTACTAATAATACAAAAATACTATATAAATATTGGATACATGTATTTACAACAAGAATATTATTAATAACCTTATTTCCAATGACCATATTTCCCATGACCATTTTTATATGCTATATATAGACATTCTAGAATCAAGCATTCTATTTTCACTTTATAAGTCACATTTTTTATTTTTATATTTTTCATTTATATATCACAACATGATTTCTCCTTCCATGATGTTCTTCCTCATTTTAGGTTTTAATTGGATATTGGTGATCCTAATGTGTGAAGATGATCCATGAGATATCTTAGCGTTAAATTTTTTATTATTCTTTATTTAATTTCAACTTTTAATTTAATCACTTTTAAGGGATGTAATAATCCATTGTGAGTAATACCATATTTCTTGTGATTTTACTATAAAATTTTACTATGAATTAATTTATATATTAGTATGATTAATAGATTATATGACTTATTAGATAATATATTTTAATTCCATTGAAAAAAATCTTATAATTATTACGATATAGTTTATGGAAAGAATATTCTTACTAACATATGGGGGTGTTGAAAGCTATCACCCTTTAATTGGTCAAAGAAATCATATATCCTTGGAAGGGGATAATGGTTCTTGATTTTTTCCCTATTTAGTCACTGGTGGACTATAAAAAATCGTACAATATTTTTCACTTTTTTGGTTAACTATACTAGAGCACCAAATGATAACACACAAGGCCAATTGAATCCCATCTCAATTAAATTAGCTATATGGATCCTCAAATCTTATATATCTAAAGGTTCTATATAGTTAAGATCAATCGAAATCAAAGAGACACCAAGTTGAAAATATATCTGAAACTCAATTTTACATTGAAGGGTTAGTACTAAAACCAACCAAGTAGAGACATTTAGGAACTCCTTGATAACTATAAGAAACTCCACCAACTATAACTCCAACGAATCTATAGATAACACCACCAACTTTAAAAAAAAATAATTTAAGGGCTATGAACTATCTAATAAAAAGAATCTATAATAGAAACATCATGTTGGATCTCCTCACCAAATAAAAAAAATCTCATACAAAAACAGTTGACATTTCCACACCAAAAATACAACCAGCTGATCCCATGAATGACATTGCATGATTGTTTCTACAACATGAAGAATACCACAGATGACTAATTCTACCCCATAATCAGCTTACAACCCAATAAAACATCAATCAAACTCATATAAACTCTTACTAGCATCGCCAATAGTTGTGGAACTATAATCTTGTACACCATGAGTCCTATAGAACATACTTAGGTGTGTAACATTAAGGAGTGAGATTATTTGTAATGAAATAATGAATATGTTAGTGTATATGAAAAAATCATTGTACCTCACACCATCATAGACCCATATGTTGCTATTATTTCCATATCATAAAACTTACCACATCTAGATCCTCTACATCATTATAGATAGCCCCCTCTCTGACCATTTTCATCTTAATGTCCCTAAGGATGGGGAGCATCAAGAGGATGACCTCTAATAGATCCATCTCTTATTAGCATAATATAAGCCTATTGTCTCTACAACTACTTAGAAGTTTGGGAAAATAGTTTCTAAATATGGAATTGATACTAACAACATATGCTATATTGATCATTGAAATTGAATTAGTGATTAAATCACAAATGACCACAAACTCCAAAAACTAAATACATTCATGTAGATATCTCGGTGGATTCATGGTAACCACTAGCTCTATAAAAATTGGAATAAAAATATTTATATCAGATTTCCAATGATTTAAACCATGGTGAACCAGAAAACTTAGATACTCAACCAATATCCCGACTCCATGGTGATCCCAGAAAACTCCCTTCTTTACATGATCTATCCTTTTCATGAATCCTAAAAATTATGCCAACCTTCTTACACAAATTTGAATACATCAAAAACATAAATTGGGTGAATGAATAGTGGATAATTTGGTATAATATTTCCCTTAAATTCATCAATCTATACTATTAATTTGAATAGAGGTCAAGAATAAAATGAATATGGTCCTTGAACCTGATCTCGAGCTCCCACACACCCAGGTTTCCCTACTGAAGGGATAGAAAATACCACCAATTTACATCCCTCATCATTGAATACTAGAATTCAATATGAAATTTTCTCTAAAAGTCTTCCTAGGAAGCCTCTATCACATTCTACTCCCCAAGTTACAAAATCCACCACTGGTATGATACTCTATGATTCTAACTAACTACCAAAAGCTAATGATACACTAATCTATCTCAGAACAAATTGAATAAAATATAAATCTCCTCTATCCATCACCCCATCTCAAAATTAGAGACACTCCTCTTATATTCTTATAACCCTAAACACTAAAACGTAGAAAACATTTTCCTTTGACACTCATCCTATTCAGCCAGATTTGTCCACCAATGTTCAACCAGATCATCCTGATAAACATCCCCAACCCAAACCACACAAAGACGATGGAAAAAAAATCTTTACAAATAAGAAGTAATTTTTTTTTATCTCAATCGAATTGAATTTAATTAAAGTTTATTTAATCAGATTCATTTTAAATTTCCACAATAATCCCAATAAACAAATAAAAACAAGTATGATCTATATACCTCTCATAGGCCTCTAAACCAAAATAATAATATCTTTACCTAACATTTTTAGTAATTTTAAGTTCCTTGTTTCATATCATAGGGGGCCTTAATTGCCTATGTTTTAACTAGTTCTCCTTAATACATCACACACTAAGTCTAAATAATACCGTTTCTCTTCTAATCCGATGTAGTTATCACCATTTCTTAATACTAGAGTCCATCCTAATTCTAATTCATAGTTCTGATACCACTTTATCATGAATATCGCCATTTAGGAACCCTCTTAGGACTGGAATGAACATGATATTGACTTCCATATATCACCACTAATAAGATATAGGGTGGAGACTAGCATGATTTTATAAATCACACATATGGGGGGAATTATCCAAATAAATATTAGGAATACCCAATTGAAACAAAAAATCAACATCGTCATATTAATTAAACAAGAATCCAAAAGATCATGTGATTCCATATAGGTAAGAGTCCTTGAATAAAATATAAAAATCAAGTCATAAGGTAGTAGTTTCAATAAAAAACCCAAGATCCAATCTAGTAATGTCCACCTTGATCATTGAATCCATACAAGAAACAAATAAAATATATTTTCATGTATATAAGTGAGATAATACATGTATATTCAGTAAAATCCTCCTCAATACATCTTTTCCACAAGGTGTAATAATCATACTAATTCCCTAGTGAATAAATAACAGAAAGAATATACACAAAACCTATTAACATCCCACATATCTCATCATGAATCACTCACAAAATATCACATTCAACTATAGTAAAATAATACCAAGTAATATAGTATGTAGATACCTTTCACCACTTCCCCATTGGGTTATAATTCTCATGCCCCAATGATAAACATCTTGGAACTCCCACACCTTTCATATTATTAAAACCATATCCAAACAACATATATACCAACTCATATCTAGTGTGGGTTAGATATTTTCCCAACCTATCCCAAATCATATATCATCCAAAGTACCCACCGACACCATTCCACAACCATAATAACATATCCAAATCTAATATAGACACCACTTTTACACAATTTTAAGGCATCATGAACATGTTGTATGCTAAATTTTTACCCTCCTAATTTGAATTACCCACAACATATACCATCTCATCCTCTCATTATCATCCCATCTTGTGACATAACCTCAAGTTTGTCCAAACATTTCTATATATGAAATAGATAGAAAGGAAGAGGGAGTGGTAATCCATTTGTTCCCTCACCAGCTAGGATATATAGGGAAGTTACATAGAACCTAAAATATTTAGTCATCAGTAATGTTATTTGACTCAGGATGGCTGTGTATAAAAAAACAAAAGGAAAATAAAAGTTTAGTATAAGCATACACACATGCCCTAACTAAATGGTTATCACCAAAATTATAGTACCATACACATCACTACCATCTCCCCGTTGATATCTTAAACCACCAAACCAATCCCATTTCCCATAAAAAATTTCCATAACCTTTCACTATTTCCTATTTAGTCATTACATTTCACTATTTCTATTTATGACATTTACCAAAAGAATTACATTTATTATGAAATTATAATAAATTTTTAATGAAAAATGTTTCTATATATCCTATGTTAAAATATAACTATTTCCCATATATTTTAGGAATCATAAATTTTATTTAAATCCCCTTATTATTCAATTACATCACCCAACTATTACTATATTATTCATTACCATTCATATTTCAGAATGATTGGGAAATTTTAATAGCACCCTTACACCACACATATATCAATTTCATCAATATTCTTACATATCCTGCCAAAAAACACCATACAAACCCAACTAATCTATATAAATATCCCTTATTATCCATACTAATTGATCATATCATTGCTAACCAATAATATAAAATTCGGATAACCAACCTTGTCAGCCATCAAACACAAATCCACACACTACCCACACAATTACAACAACTAAAAAAAGAATATAAAAAATATATAATAGTCAATTTCAGAATTTTCACCCCCTCTATTTCCATTTTAAATCATAACTTCACAATAATTAAATATCTCTTATATAGTCATTAATATAATAATTATATATTTAACACTAAAGGTTCCCTGACACCTTTAGTGGTTTAATATTTTACGAAAGGTGAATTAAATAATAAAATAAAAGTAAAAAAATCTCAATTCTAATAACAATTATCAGCATTATCAACAAACAACCAATAATCATATAAACAATAATAGGGTAAAACATTTAACAGCAAGAGAATCAGCCCTTCCCATCCAAACCATTTTTTTTATTTTCTAGAAAGCCACATTATGGGTTAGTGGTAACCTTACATTCAAACAACATACAGATTTCAAAATTCAAGTTTCAAAGTTCAAACACCGATCAACCAAAGGTCGTAAAGTCGTGCCCTCGAACCCAGCACCTCCACATGCCTACTGCCAGCTGCATCCAATCAACCCTTCCCATCGATTTTGATTACATCCAATTATTTAAATTCATTAAATTAAATTTTACAAGTTCATCAAAGTAATAAAAATAGTGGTACTTTCATGTTATAAATAAAATAAATAGATTCCTCTAATCCCCTACCTAAATATGAATCTTCAAGGTATACCACTTAATAACAAAGGAATAAGGGATCAACCACTACTAAAATGGATTGAAAACATCTCAGGAATTAACCATGATGAACCATAATTGAGAATTAATGAATAAAAACAAACAATTAAGAATAACCACAACCATAAAATCAATATAGAAACAGAATAAGAAAAAAGGTCAAATCATAGAATTTGAATAACTTGGATTGAGAATGAAACCAAACCCCACAAACTCCAAGGTTAATTTCCAATAGGAGATGGAAAAGGGAACCCAAAGGGGGTCGGGGTCATCTAGGGTTTAGAAGAAATAATAAAAACCAAAACATAGGGATATTGACCCCTTATTTATAGGAAATACATGATAGGCCTTTAAATAATGGGGACACCTTAACCAAAACCATGGTGCCTCTTGTTAGATCCAAATGTTAAATATTCAAGCCTTAAAATGGATAATTCACCCTCATCTTGGATATAATTTGACCCATTTATAATATCCTCAACCAGAACCATAGTTTGTTAGTACCAAACATTCCCATGGAACTCTAGTCCATGACTCCACTTAAATACCAACCATGACGTAAGGGTATTCTTGTCATCATTTTTAGTTTACCTTGACATAAGAAACAACATGGAGAAACCATTCTCACTATTTTCATCCTTCATTCACAAGTCAACATATCCTCGATGCACCACCAATATGGCTACAAAAAAAACCATTTTATCCATAAAGATTTCTTATAGGGAAACCCTTGAGAAACTACACTCATGGAGGCCACCAACACAACATGCTATATACCTCCTCGTTTAGAATAAGTGATCCTTGAGGACCTCTCCAGAAGCCACACTCTTAGAAAAAATATTCATCAGGTTGTGGTGAAACTCAATAAGAAATATACTAAAAAATTGGTTTTTTTTTCTAATCCTGAAATTACTTATTATGAAAAACACCAACCAAATGTGGACGTAACACTAAAACAACCTCAACCAAGGGATACACCACACACATTTTGGACCCATGGAGCCCAAACAAAACACTCAACTTCCAACACACTCCCTTAATCTCCCTTGGTGCCAATAATATCTTTTTCACACAAAGTACTGATAAAAAATGACTGGATACATTACACATATACATATATCCATATATACATACACATAAATACTCTTGAATTCATTTTCATAATTACATACATAAAGAATCATTTATATAAAAATATTTATTGTACTAAATTTTTCCTATATTATTATGGTTATATAAAATTTAATTCCACCCACATTTTTATGACCCATGATACTATCCTAACTTTGATGATAGATGTTGAGTTTGAGTGGAAATGTGTCTCCATGCTAGAAGAAGAAGCAGATTGGATTTCATTATGCCCCAAGATTTCTCACACATTAAGGGATATAGATTCCCTAGAAACATTTCATGACCTAGTGGCATGTTAGTGAGAACCTCTTTCCAGGGGTAGGTCATAGATTTCAAAAATTACTGATAAATGGTCTTTAATCGCTAAAAAGTTTTTAAGGTTCTTTCATGAACCTTTTAGAATTATAAACCATATTTATAGGGTGTATAAACCATATCTCATAGTGTTAGTTTTATTCAAAGTCTTTGATTTTACTATTAAATAAAAAATAATAATTACAGATCAAAGTGTATGATTTTTTTATGTTGGGTTCCATTTATTACCCAGAATGAAAATCGAAAAGGTCAAGAATCCCAAATAAATAATTTCTATAACTTTATATCCTAAAAATTAGTTCATAGATGTAATGTAATTTGCATCTTGGAGGTGGTGATTTTATCTACTGCAAAAAACTTTAATCTGACTACATAACACTAAAAATAGTTTCCAAAACACTCATATTGAAAAATAAAGTCATTTAAGGTATAAGGAAATAAATTAAAAACATCAATAGAACAAATTCATTTAGGGTTTGAGGTATTATTTGTTGACCCTATCATAGATAAATAATTAATTAATCATTCACCTATATAAAAATCAATTTGTGAAATTGAAATGTGAAGATCTTATGTGACCACTCTCCTTCACAAATTGCTATGTGAAACCTTGTTGTTTTGTGGATGTTTCTATGTGGATAAATATTTTTTGGAAATTATTTATTCACTTCTAACTATAAATACCAACACCCCCATCGTAACTAAAAGTTGGACACACTAAGGAGTCGTGGAGGGTCATACTGGACCCACTCTCCTATAATAACTTATATAAAATTACCATGTTTCAAACTGGGGAAGGACACTATGATGTAATCCCATGAAGAATGCCCTAAACAAAGCATCCCATCCCCAACGAAACAGAAAAAATGCTATATAGCTTTCACTATACATATTTCCTTGGGGGGGGACCTATGTTAGTGCCCCTATGCTACCAATTCCATGTAGCCCCATGAGGCCAACGCTATGAGACCAACACCATACAAATTTCTATGTGGGGAACCCTTATGAAAAGAGATTTTATTCTCCTATGTGGAAGACATCCATAGCGATGCATTATGTATATAGGAATATAAAAGGCCTCTTTATATAGATCTAATGCGAATCACCTATGAGGATTTTCCTTTGCAGATCTCTTCATGGATACTCATATGTGATCATGCGATCATTTGTGAACACGAATTTTGAGCATCCATAATAGGGGAACTATTATCAGGTATCCTCCTAAGAGTATGCCCCGACCAAATATTCAATTACCATTATGTCGAGATACTCATCATGTTTGAAATTATCCACTTTGATTGAAGATAATCTTCTTGGTTTGAAATATATAGGACTCCTTCGAGGTGTGATCCCCAACCAATCATGCAATTATCCATCTCGAGTCAAGATAATTCTCTTGGTTTCAAACACATGGAGATCCTCCTAGGTTTATACCCTAATCAGACCTTCAATTACCATTTATCTGAGATAATCCTCTTGGTTTAAAATACATGGGGCTCCTCCAAGATATAATACCCAGCCAATATACATCTCTTAGATTCAAGTACATAAACATCCTCCTCAGTGTAATCCCCAAACAAAACTTAAATTACCATTGAGTCAAGATACTCCTCTTATTTAAAAATACATGGGCCTCCTCCTAACTGTAAGCCCCAACCAAATCCTCAATTACCATGGAGCCAAGACAGTCCTCTCAGTTTTAAATATGCGGGCATACTCCAAGGTATATATCCCAAATAAACTTAAATTATCTTTTAGTTGAAATACCTTTATGGGTTTCAAATATATGGGACCCTCGTGGGTGTAATCCCTAACCAAAAATTCAATTACCATTGAGTCAAGATACTCCACTTAGTTTCAGAAACACGAGCCTCCTCTTTGGTGTAAGGCCTAATCAAACCTTAAATTACCATTGATTCAAGATACTCCTCTTAGTTTCCAATACATAGTCCTCCATCTAGGTGTAATATCCAACCGAAATTTCAATTACCATTGTTTCAGGATACTCATTTTGGTTTCAAATACTTGGGCATTATCTTATGTGTAATCCCTAATCAAAGGCTCATTTTCATTAAGTTAAGATAATCTTCATGGATTCCTAAAACACCATTGAGTTATGAAATTCCTTATAGATACCTAAAACAGAATATCAACTGATCCACCTACTATATCATGTATCTCAGGGAAGATGATGCATAATACCCTCTTTATTTTATGCTGCTTCCCCTTTCACGACATATGAATCTTCTATGGGAAACTCATGTATAAGGACCACATTACAATCCAATGGTATACCCTCATGTGATGTGGCTGATCTTCAATTGTATATTGTTTATCACATAGAGAATGACTCATGTTTTTAAATAAAACTACGATTATCATCCAATCAACATAATGAAGGTGCCTCCATTTTGGGATTATTTTGGAGGTGAAATCCCTAACCATTCAAGTGAACTACAAGGGTTCAGAGTCCTATTCATATTCTGATACATTGGAATTATTTTTTAGGTTCAAACCCAATGTCATTTCTCCCTTTCCAACTCACTAACGATATGTGGGTTTTGATTCCCACATTTACTGGATATGTTGGATGAATCTTCAAGGTTTAATCCCAACACTAAAACATCAACCACCTCCCTGGATAGAAATAACACCATAGAACCCAGTTAGTCGAATTTAAAAAAACACATTACAAATTAATAAAATAATGACGGGGAACCTCTAATATATATTGGTTTAAATAAATCACATCGTCTCAATCATATCATTGAAATAAGGGTAACCAATCCCACACTAGAATGTGGTATATATTTACAAATACAACTTAAATCTATAAGAGTGTTCCAGATTAGGAAACAATACAACCCTAAAGGGTGCGATTATCTTGATAGACCATTCTATCATGAAATGTTTGGCCCTAAGAATCATTGAAAAAATTCCTGGTGATCACATGCCTTTGGAAATAATGTCTATATCACGGATTCTAGAACATTTGGGTGTTTTTTGTTCCACGAATATACCCCATTGGAAATAGAATGAAAAACGTGAATGAAAAAATGGTGAATATTCTGTGAAGGATTTTTTAGCCATACTCAACCCCAATAAGAATGTATTGGGATTTATTTTCATCATGAAAAAAATGTTTAATCCTATATGATTCTATTCACAGTTTTAAGAATCCCAAATATAAAAAATAACTATGTTTTCATCATTTTAGGGAAGGTAATCCGTTGACCATGACCTCTTATTTGTGATACTACATTTATGAGTTTCTTCTTTGTGTTTCCTCTTTAGGACATTCAAGATATATTAAAATTACAATGTAATCACCAGATATTCCAAAAAATTAAAAAATAATTAGATAATATTAAAGTACCAGAAGTAATCCTTAATCAATTGTGAACAACAAATGGACACTATAAACATATTTCTCAGCTACCATGGAGACTATGGAATCATGTACACAATGTACACTACTATTATGGTGACACCACTAACACTATATGGTGAATTCCTTAGTGAAATGGTATCATTGTAATGGATACATACATGCACTAGAAACATCACTTGAATGTCTCCAAATGTTGAATCTATGTAGGAAATCCTATCAATGATGGGTTGTGGGGAAGGAACTAGAATCCATCATAACATCAAATAATTTTACAATACTATCCTAGGATGGTAACAACACATTCTTTTATAATCTTGTGGAGGTAGAGGATGAAATCCATCGCATCATGGAAACCACAAAAGAGATTCCTAGGATGAACCATATCCACCGTGTTCATTATCATCGACATGCGATCATATTTATAAAAGTAATTTCAGATGAAACAATACATAGTTTAACTATATATATTTAGGAATAAAAAAGGAGAGTCCACTGGGGGTATCTAACCATAGAAACTCTAAATAAGGTCCATCTTCCTTCTACTTCCTACAAAACTGAGCCCCATAAATGCATCTTGATAGTGGATCAAGATTTATTCCTGATTTATACTATCCCAAAGCATCAAATATCGAAATAACTACCTTTTTTATAGTATAACTTAAGGGGAAAATTTATCCCACAAGGATGGGTGCATTTTTTTATCATTTCTAAACCCAAAATCTCATCCACTGTCTTTATGAGAGTATGAATGCATTATGATTTCAAATTCTTCTATGATATAATTTGTATTTCTTGTCATGCATTTCACATTAGTAAATGTGATCACTGTTGGAATGATAGATGATAAAAACCATGGTACTATTGAAAAAGAGATAGGCCTGGAAAGATTAACTACCCACCCATCCCCTGACCATGGTGAATCCATCATAGAAAAAGAGAATATTGCTCAGCTCCTGGCCTGAATAGTAGAACTATTGTAGGTAAATGATGCATTTCTCAAGGGATATAAATCCATTAAATACATTCATGATTTTAAAGATGTTATACCTTATTCAACTAATCCTATTCAACATAGTAAGGTTTCCTGACACATTATTTTAGAGTCCTACCACCACAAGGAATTAATATTACATCAATAAACCAATTTACTATAATTCTGATTAATTTCCATGTAGTCCAACCAGTGGGAAAGCATCAACTGTTATTTAAAAAAAGTCTTATGAGTTTAACTCAAGAAGGTATATCCTAAAAATTACTAGATTCCCTTATTACTTGGATGGATTCCCTTTAAGGATAATGTGTGTTGGTAAAACCAGAGAGGAATCCAAATCATGAGCGGGTGGATTCGGATCCCCCTTCCAAAATTTAGGAACCCAAATTTATTGAATCGATGGAATAAAAGACATATAATACCATCTCACCCATTTTTTCCCAATGTGGCCAAATATTGGGAACCACATTCCAATAAGAGACTTCAAAGATCAGATTCTTTGTGAAAACCTTGTAAGGCCTTGGCATTTTTTGGTATAATAACTATACAACTGAGTCTATCTCAATCTTGGAGTATCTCTTTCTATAATTACTCTTACTATACAGATCTACACAAAGGAAAAAAGACAACCCTTAACCTATCCAATTACTTTTAAAGGGAAAATGAGAGATTCATTGATTTCATTACAAGATGGAAGGTCTGAAGTATTCGATGGAAGAAGAATTTCCTCAAAAATAGTTTCTAGATATTTTTGTGTAAAACCTAGATGAGGAGTTTTCAATAACTATTATTACTTTAATGTATCCCAGTGGTTTTCAAGATTTTGTGACTACATAACAACATATAGAGAATACTATTTATAATCCAAAGGAAAGAGTTTATAATGAAATAAAATCATAGATATGGAATCCACAGAAATGTGATGTATCCAATGTCACCCAAAATATTAAAAAGATGAGGTAAAATAATCTTGAAATAAGGAAGGAAAAAATTTATTCCTTCTGTAATGATCAAGTCCTATGATACTTCACCATTTATAGGAAAAAAAACCTAATATTTATTCCAGAAATCAAGAAGTTATATGAGGTTGGGTAGTATGGTCATTCATATTTTGGCCCTTACCATCATATGTTGGGCCATACGATACAAAAATGCTTCATAGTTAAAGATATAATATAGTGGATGATGAAATATTATTATATTTCATTAGATAACCCCAATACACATATTTCATAAGGTTCAACCATCTTCGCTAAAGAATAAAAATAATAGCTATGGTACCGGCCCACCAAATGAGCTGTTGTATTCTATACCACCAAATGATACTACAAGAACATTCCAACAAAATTTTGGTAACATGAGAAACCCCAAAAAATGATCCAATGGGTGCCGACCCAGCAAATATTCCAATGGGAACCACCCCAATAAACATGCCAATGAGAACCGATCCATGAAATGGTCCAACATGTTTCGTCCCACCAAATGAGCCAATGAGCGATGACCCACCAAATTGTATAACATGAACATCCAATCCAATTGATTTAATGGGTACTTAAACACCATATAATTAAATGGGCGCGATCCCACATAATGATCCAAAGGGCACCAAACCACCAAAATAGTCCAACGATGATCATCCCACCAAACGATCCAACAAGTGTCAACCCATTAAATGGATTTATTTGAACTATCCCTAAAAATGAGTGAATGGGAACCATCTTACCAAATGGGATAGTCAACTAAATAAGAGAAACATTTCATCTATGTCTCCATCGACATGGTATCAACTAGTCCTATAGACATTCCACCTAATTTTTATTAGCACAATATCGATGAGTATCATTATACATTCCTTTAAAATTATGAAACCAATATGGTTATATTTTCCTCTTCTACAATCATTAGTGATGAGTTGATAAATTTTCATGAACTAAACTAAACTGGGACTCGAGCCACAAGTAACCCAATTACACTTTTATAGTTTAGGGGTGGTGAAAAGCACCGAAAGGAATATCCTAAATGGGTGGCATTTTCCTAATGAACCTGTATGCTCACACACGATCATCTCATTAAAAAATTGAATAGTAACAATAATAAAAAGATGAAATATCTAGGAAGTAAACCAATAATGAAAAACCAATAGGGTGTATAACATTAAGACCATGAAAAATGAAAAGTAAAGGGAAAAAATACATACCAAACTAGAAATATTTCCTAACCTAAAAAACCAGAAAGTGAAATTCTACGAGATAACAACTCCTAATATACAAGATATGAAAATCATATGTGGTTCCAAGAACCTAGTATCACTAAGATCCTTTAAAGCCACCACCAACCTGTCTATTCTGTGCATGAGACACGACACATGTAGGTAAAGCCTATGCATGTGTGAGTATATACATACCCAATAGTAAGTCCTAAAAGATGAAGGGGGAGTAATAATAGACACAAAAGTAATCGATAGTATATAGTATATAGGATGTATCTCAACCCAAATAATGAGAAATTAACCTCATTCAAACACAAGGGTATCAACATGGTGTGTTGGTGAACTATATTTTTATTCTTATCCAATATTAGTAGATATTACCCTCATCCAACCATGAGGTTATCAAAATGGAGAGTAGGTGGGATACCCCACATCTCTCTGAAACTCTGGAAAGAGAGTAATGATATGAATATGTATATAGATATGATTAGAAAAATAAGGCCAAACGAGAGATAAAGGGAATATCCATCTCACAGACCAACCTCGGAAAGGAGACTCCCTTAGTTAAAATAGTGAAACAACGATGCCCTGCATCTCATGTGTCTACCTAGAAGAAAACATCCTAGTGAAGCCATACCCCATCACTGTGTTGCACAATCAAGGGAAAAAATATATAGGTATAGGAGGCATGCCATGTTCCACACGAGGGTTCTAATCCGATGGTCGATAAAGGACCCATATCCAACCCAACTAGTGGGATATGATTTAAGACATGGAGGACCCATTCTCTATCGTAGTATGATGTTTCCACTCTAATTGGTAGATACAAGATGCATTCCTTCAGCTAATAGGAGGGTTACACTCTAATACGTTGGTATAGGAACTATTCTCTATTCTGTAGGAGGGTTGCACTATCTGATGCTAGAGGACCCATGCCCTGTCTTTGCAGGAAGATTCCACTCTGGTGGTCGATAAAGGACCCATGCATAATCCAAATATAGGGCTACACTATGAAATAAGGAGGACCCATTCCCTATACTAGTAGGAGGGTTCCACTCCAATGGTCAAGGACCCATGTCAATCCAAGTTAGAGGGTTCAACTTTGAAATCCTTTGGTGATCTTGCTTAGCCACTACCATCTTTGGGTAGTTACTATATAACCACCCTTCCTAGTAACTTTCAAATCATATCCAAAAATCCAAAATTGAGGGAACCATCATATTCTATGTGGAAACACATTTAGGTTAGGATACTCGTAGGCTAAAATCCAAGTTCCAATGAATAAGATATGATTGATTGGATTTTACTCAAAAGGAACCAAGGGTTATATTGTGAGTAGGGGACCCACACATCATGTGGCCCCACTCCTTTTCCTGGTCGTATCCCTAGAGGTACACAACTCACCAAACATGTTGCACTACTTGGCATATAGAGAGTCTACACAGCATGTTCAAGCCACTCGGGGCCCATGCCAGTGCGCCTTGGTTGTGTCCGTGTACTCAAGCCATGTTACTATACATTGGTACATGATGTTTCAATTAACATGGTGAGATTACCATCAAAAAAAGAATAGGGTGATTAGAAGGGGTTATAACCCCCTTTAAAAACATCAACAATGGTTATGAGTAACCGCTGCAAAAGTGGCAGCCAACTATGATTAGAGTCAATTTTTCCTAAGTGCTGGTAAGATGGAATTTAATTTAGTGGGAATTAATTTAGTGAGGATTTTCATGCCATCTAAATTACCTAAAAATTCAACAAAAATAGGCCAATTATGGGTGGTTTTGACAACCCTTAATCCAATCACCAATATAGAGGCAGTTAAAACCAACTCTAATTGACCTCTAGACCCTAAATTTTGGGGTTTTTATCTTATAACAACCCATAAACATCCATTTTTTATTACACATCCAAAAAAACATCCCCAAGAATATTGGGAATCCTCCCAAACAACCATTACTACCCAGATCGGCCCACTATTCACACTGGAAAACCCCCGAGACAAGCATGACAACCCCAGACACCACACGTGGAAAAAACCCATGAAAATCCTAGAAACCACCCCCGAAACCCCCCACGATATCCCTAGATTCCACATCCAAAAAAACCCCATGAAAATCATTTCCCCACCCAGAGGAACATAATAGAACCCCCAAGAAAACCATGACAACCCCAGATACACCCCCTAGAAAAACCATAGAAAAAACCAAGCCCACCTCCCCTAGACAACCATAACAACCTAGCCTAACCCATGGCTCTCTAAGAACGAATAGACGACCCCCACCCAGATCATGCCCGAAGCATACACCCGAGTTCCCCATGCACTCATTCGGGTGGAAAAATCCCTCTGGTGGGATTCGAAACCTAGACCCCTATGAAATCATCCCAGCACCCTAACCACTCTACCAAATGATATTATATTATTATATACAATATATTATATTCAGTTAGATATCAAAATATTAGATTATATAGAGATATATTTTTTTATATATAATATATTTATTTATATATAATATATTTGTTTATATAAACTATATTTGTGTATAATAATTATATATAATATATATTTGCATATAATATATAATATATAATATATAAATTTATTTACAATCAATATACATATTATATTTGTGTATATATAATATATATTAATAATTATATTTACATATATAAATATATATTTATAAAAATATTTATATTTGTGTATGTGTGTGTATATATTTATTTATTTATATATTATTTATGGATATAATATAATTATAATATACATATGTGTGTGTAATAGTAATATTATTAATTTTTATTATTACACCTATTTTTTCAATTATAAAAAATATATGTTGGTTTTATAAATATTATATGTTTATATATTTTATGATTTATGTTATAAATATATTATTTAAATAAATTTATATTATATCATGTATGATCACACATATATACACACACACAAAATTAAATACATTCATATAATCAGAAATATATTATATAATTAAATAATAAATATATATTTACTAAATTAATAAATAATTAATATAGTATACTATAATTTATATCAAATAATTATATAATATATGTATATATACATTTATATACAGTAAAATATTTATAATGTAATATATATAATATATGTATTTATATTTATATTTAATTTTTTCTATATTATATATATTTCTATATATAATGTAATATAAATGCATTTATACAAAAAAATAAAACAAATATGTACTTAATATAATATATGTATAATATAAATCATAATATAAATGTATATTATTTATAAATCCATATAAAAATTTTATATATTTGAATAAATATATTTATAATTAAATTTATATTATGTATACAAATATTTATATATGTATAAATGTTTTAGGATTATAAGTATTTATATAATGACTTTATATATAAATGTTTATAATTTATTTAAATACATTTATACAATGTGTTTCGATAATACACACACACACATGCACGCACACACACAGATATATTATAAAATTTGAATTTATATGAGATTTATTTTAAAAAATATAAAAAATATGAAGGGGATGAAAATCCCCTCTAATCCAAGGGATTAGAGGTGGTCTATGAACCCCTCTAATGTCAAAAAGTATAGGGGTTTCAAAAAAACTCTAATCAAAGGGATTTTCAATGATTAATGAACACCTTAAATTTATTTAATGAGAGGGGGGTTGAAAACACCCTCTCATTTATTAAATTAGAGGGTCTTCAAAACACCCACTGATTTATTAAATTAGAGGTGGTTCAAAACCCCATCTAATCTAAGGGATTAAAGGTGGTTCATGAACCACATCTAATTTCTTAAATTATAGGGAGTTTAAAACCCCCTATAATGTCATCAACTAGAGGGGGTTCAAGACCCCTGTCTAATTTAATAGAATAGAGAGGGTTGTGAACCCCCATTATTTCCTATTTTTTTTACATTATATATATATCCTCTCAAATAAAAATGAATATATATATAGCACCTATAAAATGAAACTGAACTTTTAGTGCCTTTAATTATTAAATTAGTGGTGATTTTTACATACCCACCTATCAAATACAACCAAATATTAAAAAACAAATGCTAAAAAATTTAGTGTGGGTAGTAAACCCCCTCTAAATTAAATGATTAGTGAAATTTGTTCATAACCCAGTCAAATTTATACAGAAAATAAATTTAAAAGGGGTGTGCATAACCCCATCTAAAAAACAACCACTGATCTGTTGTTTTTTTGTAGTGTGTGGCTCTGGATAAGCTCATGTAGATTAGTACATGGCCATGTTCATGGATTAGTATTTCTGCATGGGCTCCTGCCCATGTGATCCACCCCATAGTTCTTCCTCCCTAGAAAGAGGTACACAGTGTGTAGGAAGGCTATACACCATTCCATCAATATAAATTTAGAAACACTAGCCCTCACATCATAGGGGATACACACCATCTGTTCATAGTGACACAAGACGTGTAGCCATGTTTTTCTCAGAAATCTAGATCTGAATTATACACACCAGATATGAGTTCTCCACTTTGAATTTAGCTCACCTTTGGCTGAAATTAATGGATCTAGACATTTTTCTTCATTTCTTGCCAACTGGTGGCTAGAAATATGTTCCATCAACCCCTGGTCATTCTCTATACCCATTGCATGCCCTGTTCATCACATCTGATCAAACATTTTAGTCTCGGATCTCAAATAAAAATAAGAAAAACTCTTTATACATCGATTCTTCTAAAAAATACATCATGGATTCCAGATCCGTTCATCATTAATGAAAATGTTACAAATCTGGGGGACCGATCGGGCTTGGTCCTTCCCGGCAATGTAGAATCGTGACACCATGGCCCAATGAAAACTAATGCGAATAAATTGTTGAAGAAAGAAATGAAAATAATTTTTTTACTGATCATTTCCAAATGTTATTGGACAATAATCAAGAATGGGGATATTCATGGTTATAAATGAAATAATAATCAATTTAATTCAATACATTGAAACATGCAAGGTTCAAAAATTGGAAGAGATCATAGAAGAAATGATCATGGACTATAAATTTAATAAAAAATAGTGCAATAAATAATTTGAAGAGTCCTAATTGGATATTGGATTATTTTTCATTAATGAATATTCTCTCTAATGATCGAAGGATTTCACTGCATTCATTGTGTCTCTATTTGATCTGGTCAAGAGATTTGTTATCGGTGGATCTCAATTTGCCAGCAGAAGAATGAACAATTATTTAGAATCCTCCCAAGGATTATATAGCTAACACTATAGGATTCTCCATATAGGTGGATTTATATAATTAATCTATTTCATTAATTTAACTAATTAATGAAATTAATATTTTGATTAATCAACTAAATGTACCATGAACAACCGATTTATCTAAACTCTCTACGCCAACCTATTTTAGATCACACCTAGGGTAAAAATCGTGTTTTAGACACAACTGTGGTCTCATATTTCTAATCATAGAATATCTTTAATATTTTTCCCAATTAAATTCAGAATATAAATGAACATAATATAAAATATAAGAACTATTTTCCTAAAATTAATTCTAGGCACCCCAGGCCTCATAATTGCACATCGTCTCAACCCCTATCTCTAAAAATAGAAATATAAATATTTATAAGTTTTTCTAGGAAAAATTTGGGTTTGTAAATTATTCCATAATTTAATATTTTCATCCAAAAAAGCAAAAAAAAAGGAAGTATAGATAATGAGCCAGTATATGGCTCTCATGCTCAGAGGATCCCTCATTCACATTCCCATGATTCCACAACACATGAACAAGGGGATGGTACATAGAAAAAAGGTCATTTCCTATATATCCTTGATCACCACTATGTTCTCTACAAATGTGGATCAATTCTCTATTCCCAGCTCACCACAATCGTTAACATGTGGGGGTCATGAACATATCTCATCAGATCTGACACATGGAAGACATCGTGCACCTGCTCCAACTGTGGGGGTAGGGCGAGGCTGTATGCAACCTTACAAACCCTTAGTTATATCTCAAATGACCTGATGAACTTCATGGATATCTTTCCTACCCATCCAAACCTCTAAAATCCTTTCCGTGGTGATAATATTAGGGAAACATGGTCTACCTTCTCAAACTCCTAGGGCCTATGATAGTGATCTGTGTAAGATTTCTGCCTACTCTGGGCCATCCCCATTTGTTCAAGGATGACCTAAACCTTTTCTGTTGTTTCACACACCAACTATGTACCCAAAGGATACATCTCACCAATATCTATCTAGCATAAGGTAGGACATCAAGGTCTCCCATAGATGACCTTGGGAGGTTTTATACTGATATCATAGTGGTAGGTATTGTTTTACACAAACTCTAAAAATGGAAAATAATCCTCCAAACTTTTTACAAAGTCCAAAACACAAGATATAAACATATCCCCCAACACCTAGATAGCATGTTTAGCCTTCCCATAAGTCCTAGGGTGAAATAATGTACTCATCCTTATCTGATTCTTGAATTCTTCTTGCAGTCCTCTCTACAACCATGATGTAAACCGTGTGTCACGATCAGAGTTGATCATCGAGGGAACCCCATGGAGGTAAACAATCTCCTTAATGTACATCTTCCCCAAACTCTCCACTGAAATATTCTCCCTAATTAAAACTAATTGTTCCATATTCATGAGTTATTCAACTATCACATAGATGGAATCATAGCCCTTCACTATCTACTTATTCCATGCCACATAGTATATAGATATGCCATCCCACTTTCACTACGGGATCTTAAGGGGCTGTAACAAACCCACTAGAACCAAGTGATCAACATTAACCTAGAAAGAAGTGGGGAACTGATGGAAAACATCATCCACACTTTATATCATGTTAGAACATGAAAATTACCATTTAAGGTCTCTATACATCTTCCACACATTGTGATTTACTAATAAGGGAGAAGTGTGTAACTATCATATCACTTCCTCCGTCATCATGACTAGGACCACCATCCATTATTGGAAAAGAATGTCATGATTACATCCTTCATAATATCAATATGGTGAATATAATATATATATATATGATCATACAATACATCATAGTCTATGTCTTCCTAATGGGGCTCTCCCACATGCTCGAGAAAAGGAGGAGTCAACACCATCGACTGAAGAAAAAGTTGTGCCCTCTTTCTCTACTAGGGTCAGCTGAAAGTAATCCAAATAATTCGAATTATCATTAACTAAGATATATTGATACTTCATATTAATGGAATCTTATACCATGTTTCCCTTATATGGAGCATAGAATATCTCGAAGTCATAGTCCTGCAAGAACTCCAACCAGCGTTGCTGTCTCAGGTTCAAGTCTCTCTATGGGAAGACATACCTGAGATTATGATGGTCTGAGTAAACTAAGAAGATCTCTCCAAGAAGAAAATTCCTCTACATCCTCAGGTAGAAGACTACATCTATTAGATCTAGGTAGTGTGTCACATAGTTCTTCTCATGGTGTCTCAACTTCCTTAACCCATATGTGATAACTTCCTACCGCTGCATCAACATGTAGCGAAGCCCAGCTCTAGATGCATTGAAATACACTACATACTCTATTCCCTCCTATGGTATTCTCAAAATATGATCAATTTTTATCCTCGACCTCAACCCTTTGAAATATCTCTGGAACTACCCAATCTTGGTAAAATACTTCCCTTTCCATGTTAAGATGGTCTAAGGGGCTGCAATCCTAGAGAAGTCTTCTGTGAACCACCTGTAGTAGAAATCCAAAACAAGAAATCTTCACACCTCATACAAACTCTTGGGAGGCTCCCAATATAGTACTAGATTGATCTTTTCTAGGTCCACAACTATTCTATTCTTAGAGATGACATGCCCTTAAAATTGAACCACATGAATCCAGAACTAGCACATTGATAGCTTTCCATAATGCTGATTCTCTCAAAGAAAATATAAGACCATCCTAAAGTGATTTCTTGATCATCCACTAATGTAGAGTATATGAGTAAGTATTCAATGAAGATAACATGAAAATGGTCCAATTAAGGTTAGAAAATCTAGTTTATCAAATCCATGAATTCAATGGGGGAATTCATCACACCAAAGGGAATCAACAAGAACTAGTAGTGTTGGTAGCAAAATCATAATGAGAACATTAAAATATCAGCCTTTTGAACCCTATACATGTGGTAGATCAACCATATATTGATCTTCAAGAACCATCTTGAACATCACAACTTGTAAAAGTGGCTATAAATCCCTAGAAATGGGTACTTTTTCTTTATCATTTCTTGGTTTAGGCGACGATAATCTATGAAAATCTATAAGCAACCACACACCTTTATCACAAACAACACTGGAGATACCCTAGGTGACACAATGGGTATGACAAATCCCTTCTCTCAAAGGTCCCTCAAATGCAACAACAGCTCCCAGAGCTCAGTAGATGGAATTCGATGTGTTGAAAAATATATTGGAGTGGTATCAAGATGCATGTCGATAAAAAATCCATCTCCCACATAGGAGGTAGTCCTAGAATATCCTTGGGAAATACGTACATGAAATACTCAACAATTGAAAGAATATAGATTCCAAAAGATTTGGTTGCAATAAGAACTATAATCACTAGCTAATTGGTGATGGGAATAATCATACTTCTTACAACACCTTATCAACCTTCCATGATATCTCTCTCACTCATAAAGGAGAACCTTGACCCATCAATGCAAATGAATTTTAGTTATCTTTAGTGATAATAAATCTAGGCTTAGAACATGGAAAACCAATCCAGAACCAATATGAATTGATAGGGATTTATCATGATGAATAAATGGTCTCATGTGAACCTCTATTCATCAATATATACATCACATGGTAGGAAGATAAAAGATATAGAAGAAGTGTTCCCCATAGGAACCTTAAGATGATGTTTCTCTTATAAAGCCTATACTGGGAGCTCTAGCTCATGCACCAAGAGTAT
This sequence comes from Viscum album, assembly GCA_963277665.1. Lineage (NCBI taxonomy): Eukaryota > Viridiplantae > Streptophyta > Magnoliopsida > Santalales > Viscaceae > Viscum > Viscum album. The sequence continues at coordinate 794,454,085 of OY728166.1, forward strand.
AAAGATAAAGGTATGACTAGAATATGTGTCTAATAATTCTTAAAAAATAGTAAATAGAACATAAATTGTACCTCTGATAATATCATGCACCATAGGATCATATGCCTTCAGAGCTTGTAACTCCCCATGGCCCCATCTACTAGCTCCCCGAGCCTAATGTGGGCTGCCTGGTGGTGGTAGTGGAGGGATCCCATAGCCTTGTATTCCACCCATAGATATTCCAACTCCAATGTCAGCCACACCTCACTGGGGGTCTCCCTGTCCTCTCCTGATAGATCCCTGTTCACAACACTGCCTCAAATGTGGTGGTCTGTTAGCTACCTACCTGCCCTCCTCATCTTTCATGGTTGGGCAGTAACACATTATGTGACCTCACCCATTACAATAATAGAACCAACCCTCTCTATACTTCCTTTTTCCTCTTCACTGTTCCTATACCACCTGACCACATGTCTGAGTCTGATCGTGATAGGATCTTTCGTGCTAAGATCCTACCGAATGGATCTTGTTAGATACTGAAAATGACTTAGATCTATGACACCCACTACCAACTCTAGTTTTTGACAAACCTTTGATAGGAATATCTCTACCACCAGTTTCCACTACAATACCCTGAAATAGTTTGGGATGCACAAGGTCACCATGCTAGCATGGATCTCTCTATGAAGCCCTAACACAAACGTTTATGCTCATAAGTATCCATCCCAGATCATTCCAAGGGAGTACCTTTTATAGTTCGTAAACCTCATTTCATACTCATCCAATTTCATCCCTACTTGATGCAACTCTAAAAGATATTGAATATGAATAGAGAATAAATAGGAGGGTAATTACTCCTCCCAGAACAGCTACTGGATGTTAGGATGCGAGAGTGTTGACTGATCATGCTTATGGGTAACAAGACTCCACCAATGCTCAATAGCTGCCTGGAAAAGGATTTCTACCCATGAAAAAGATGATATGTCGGTTTTCGAATGAGTTTGACGATATGGACCACCGACTCTAGCCAATAATCTACTACCATGGTATCTGACTTGTCATAAAACCTCAATGGCCACAGAAAGAGGAACTCGTGGAGTGCACGAAGCCTACACACATCCTTAGTCTATCTAGATAGTATAATATTCTTATTAACAAGTAAGGGTGATACTACTTATCCACCTGGAGGAAGGATCTCGTGATATGGAACATGAACTATGGCCTTATTAGTCATCAGACCAATGAGATGATTTAGAAATAGTATCCTATCTAGTTGGAATCATGGAGACATCCTGACAATTTAATCAAGACATACCATGGTCAGATGATCATATATATATATATATATGTATATATATATGTAAAAAAATGGGAATATTACTCAAGAGTGATAGAAAAAGGCACAATCTTATATAATGCATGTACCAATGATCCCTATAACCAATATCTTGGTTTGTCGAGTCCAAAAGAAGATTGTCGATGTCCGGGTGAATGCATACATTGGCCACCCACACCATAACTAGGCTCCCTATCCTAAGAGATTCCCTTGAGACACTTTAACACTATTTCCCTAAATTCCGACCAAATCCTCTTAAGGGGACTACACTAAACAATGTCTGATAGAATGAACTGATCTAATACTAATCTATCATGACCTGACCCCAACCAGGGCTCAAGAAACAGCTACCCCAAGTCAAACTCTATAGGGCTTGGAGCAGTGACAAGTACTGAAAGGAATCTCTTAAATTGGAGGCATTTTCCTAATATACATGTACACACAAACATGAACATATAGATGAATAAGTTCTGAGGGATAAGAATAAAAATATAGAAAAGATACAAAGTAAAACATATATGAAAATCCTCTAGGGTGTACAAAATAAGAATAGTGAAAAAAAGAAGTAAATTTAAATAATATATAACTAACTATAAAGATGTCCCAATGTGAAAAAACTGAAAAGTGAAATACAGATAGGGACCAGATCTTGGTGTTAAATCTACAACCACTGTATGTGGTCCCAATCACGCAGTATATCTAAGATCATATGAATTTATCGATGAACTATCTTTCATCTACATAAGATAATACACATATAAGAAATGACCATGCAGGGTTGTGTATATACATGCCCGGTAAGACACCCTAAAAGATAAAATGGGGATCAGTAAGAGACACAATTGGAATATAGAGTATATAGTAAATAAGATGCAACTAAACCCAAATAAAGAGAATGTATCCTCATAAAAACACAAGGGGAGAAAAATGGTGGGTAGGTGAACTGTAAATCATATATTTTCCACCCATATTTGGAGAGTAACCTGATCAAACCATGATGTTATCAACATGGATAGTAGGTGGAAAAATTCACATTTATATGACACTCTTGGAAATAGAGTAACCAAATCTAAAGATATGAATAAATATATATATATATATACTTTGTAAAATAATGCGAAATGATATAGAATTGGGATCTTCATCTCATAGCTCATCTTAGGAAAAGAGTCGGCATAATCTCTAAAAGTCCATCAATGATTCCCAACATCTCACACGTTTACCTAGTAGAAAACATTTAATTCAAGACACACCTCACCAATGTGCCACACATATAAAGGGGAAACAATATATTGGTAGATGACTCATTCATTATTCCATAGGAGGGTTTCACATTGATGGTTGATAGGGGACCCATGTCCCACACAGCTAGAGGGTTCCAATCTGAGACATAGGGGACTGATGCCATATCCCACCAGGGGGTTCCACTCAGATATGTAGATAGAGGACCCATTCCATGTGATAAAAAGAGGGTTAAACTCTTATAAGTAGGTATAATACCCATTCCCTATGCCACATGATAATTGATATATCTAATGATAGAGGACCTATGAACTCTATCTAAAGGAGGGTTATACTCCAATGGTTGATATAGGACCCATGCCCAGCCCATGGAGAGAATTATACTCTAAAATGTAGAGGAACCATGCCCTATCCATATAAGAATGTCCACTCTGATGTTTGAGGACCCATTCCCTACCTAGATGGAGGGTTCCACTCTGAAATCCTCTAGTAATCAACCTAATCACTTCCATCATCATGTGTTTCATAAATAAGTGTCACACCTATATATTCTCTCATCATCTCCCAAAAACTAAAACATAGGTCACCATCATGTTCTATGTGAACAAAAAACTAAAGAAAGCCTACTCACGAGGCAAAATCCATGTTCAAACGAAGGGTATATGAGACACTGATGTTTTTTCAAATAGAACAACGGGGTAGATGATGTGTAGGGGTCCCACATGATATGTGGTCCCACTCTAATTCTTGACCATGTACCTTGAGTTACATGTATCACACACCGTGTAGCACTATAAGGTGTGTAGGGATCCCATATGGTTTTCCCAAGACACTCGGGGTCCGTGGTTGTTCACCTTGGTCATGCCAGTGTACTTTGGAACTTGGTGTGTTGATTCACATGGGGTGCTGCCTGAGTCTCTGTTCATTCTCTAGTAGTTCATTACAAGACCATGTGACTGCCCATGAATTTCTACATAGGGTCCTACACATGTGCTCCTCCACACGTCCCATCCACCCAAGAAAGAGGCACATGACATATAGGAAGGATACTTGTCATGCCATATTTATAAATATCAAAACCCTAGTCGACACAACATTGGGGCTACATGCCATGTGTTCATCATGATAGATGGAGTGTATTCATATTTTTCATAGGAATATATATTCACATTCTATGATCATGATATGAATTCATCACTTCGAATCCATCCTCACATTCATCCAAAATCAGTGGACTAAGAGGTTCTTAATCATTTTTGGTCATCCAGGGGCTGAAAATTGGTTCTGCAGATCCATGGGGATCCACCATATGCACAAAATTCCATTTTTGTCACATTTGATTGATCCATTTAGTCTTTTATGTCAAATAAAATCAAGATACACCCATTATAACCTTATTAATTTTCAAAATTTTCCCTGGGTTTACTATCTATTCATCCCTTGTGAAACCATTTTGAATATGAGGGTCTGATCGGGATCAGTCCCACCTAAAAATGTCGAATTGTGACCCCATGGTCCAATGATGACTAACACAAAGAAAATGTGAGATAAAGGAATAAATATCAAATGTTTATCAATCATTTCCATGTTTTCTTATCAAGCGATCAAGAACAGGGATATACATGGCTAGAAATGAAATAATAACGAATTTAATGCCATACATGGATGCATGCTAAGTTGAGAAATTGGTTTTGATCATAGAATGGATGATCATCCTTTATAAATTTATTCCAAAAGGTCTTAATCCACAATTTGAAAATTCCTACATGGATATTGTTTTTTTTCATTAAAGATCATTCTCACCAATGATTTATGGATGTTGTTACGTTCATTAATCCCTGATGTTCAACAATCCAGAGATTCATTATAGTCTAATCTCAATTCCCTAATGGAAGGAAGAAGAAAAATCTATAATCCTCTTAGGGTTTATGAGGATAACCCTTTAGTATTCTCCATTATATTGGATTTATATAAGTAATACGTTGCATTAATTTAATGAATTAATTAAATTAATAATTTAATTAATTCACTAAACATAATTATAATGGACAACTTATCTGAACACCCCACACTAACCAATTTTTGGTTGCGTATAAGGTAAATACACTGCTTCAGACTCAACCATGATATCATATTTCTGATTAGAGCTTCTGTTTTAGGGTTATCTTGTTTTATTTTAGAAATTGTGTGTGAGTAATATAAAATATATTTAATATTTTTATTAAATTAATTATAGGTAAACCAGACCTTGGAATCACACTTTGTCTCAATGCCTAGATCCAACAATATATATAGAAATATTTCAATGTTTTACAAGGAAAAAACTAGGTATCTACATAAATGATACCCTTATTACCTCTGTAGAGGGTGTTGTTGACCATGTTCAGGATTCAAAGTGCAAGTTTGATGAATAATACACCATATTTCAATAATAGAGCCATTATATGGGGTTCACAGTGAGTCTCCCATCATTTTTCATCCATTATGAACTTAAAAATGGAAAGGGTATAGATGATTTTCCTTCTCACCAGTCCCTTGCCACATATTTAGTCTCAACTCTATTATTTGTGAGGTTTAAATGAACCTTCCTTTCAGTCAGGGTTCATTTTTTCTACCTAAATATCCTGTATTTATTATGACGATATAACCATGTTATTTTTGTAAACATTTTTTGAATATCCCTTCATAGACACAACCAACCTCATGCCATTTAATTTTCCAATCAACCATTTCATTTATTTTATATACTCATCTTAGAACCCCTAAAACATGAGTTAATTGATGCTCTTGGTTCTGTCTTCAATAGAATTTTTTTAAGGATTGATTGATCTGATGGGAATCCAAGATTCGATGGTGAATACAATAGATTTCCCTTGATCTAGTGATGTAACCCCTAGAGGATATTTTTTTCCTATAAGATAGTTTTTTTGAACGGCATGTTATATCCCTTGATTGATTGTGGTAATGGGTAGCCTACTACAAGTAGCCTCCATCAACTGAGAGTGGAATTAGATTTCCCCCCAAAACTAATGGTGTTTATACTCCCATCAATATGAAGTCCTTGATCAATAAACATGAATATATGATTTACCTCATCCATTTTTATATATTTATATAGATCAAGAATATATTTTTTGTTTAATTCCTTCATACAATAATGTCAATATTAATGAGATTTCAAGTCACATGATTATTGATTATTCCATGATTTGGTATACCGTGCATGACCTTAAACTACATTGAATGGTTTGATCCAAGTGACCCACTCTCATTATTCTTGAGTCAGATCTATATAAGTTTCCCCGACATATGTTCCTTTATCTATAATCTTAAGAACGAATGATAATTTAACCTACATAAAAACACCCCAAACCATTTAATGGAATTTCTAAATATTATTTCCATAATATTCATGTCACTTAACCTCATACTGGTTACATGTATTGAAAATGTATAACAAATCATCCTCACCATATGTTATTAAACTACATGTCCAGTGTTTTTTAGTATATGATATTAAATTACATTGTCAATGTCACCCTTGTATGACATTACACAACATCTCTGATGTCCTCAATATAATATGTTAAACTTCATGGTAAACTTCCTTATCAAATGAATTAAAAAAGTTCATGTTGTTGGGCCCCACTCCTGATAGGACCTTCTCTCTAAGTGCCCCTCTCCTACCGCACTACAATTCAGAACTATGTGTGACTTGATTCCCATTTGTGGTACATGAAATGACATAAAAATATCCACTCTTAGGCCTAGTAACTATCTTCCCCCACATTGGATATGTTTCCTATGTTTTAATAAAAACTAAATGGGTCCCTCTATTCACATAGAGTTTGTTTTTCCTAGTGCACTAGTCTCATATTCTCATGGTTTTAGCTTCATTACCTTATAATGAGGTGCCTATAATGGTCCTAGATGAAATAACATAAAAGGAACAACCATTGGTCAATTCTATTAATCCTTAAAATGTTTCAATCATACGTCCACACAATATTATGTGAAAATATGTGACTAGTATCATGGTAACATGAAGTTAAAATGTATGAAATTCATCTAAGAATCATGATGTAAAATTATGGATCATAGTCCTCATTTCATCTCCCAAAATTGTAGAAAATATTATTCCTTATATAATTAAATTAAACTATATTAAACATGGACCATTCTCTTTTACACTACCTACATAAGAGAGAGATGCACATTAAGGTTCCTAGTATAAGATCAATATCTATAAATCTAGAAAAGGATTGAGTACTCCATTTTTAAGGAAGCATGAGCCTTATATATTGGGAAATGTATATGGAGATTCACATTGTTAAAATCCCATACCATGATGATATATGAAATTTCCCTTACCTATGTAATAACTCAATATATATTGGGTTCCCTATTATTTTCTTTGAGATTCAATGGTTATGGCTATACAAGATAAGAATAATTTCATGGTCTACACAAAATTTGAGAAGAATTTCCCCATTTCCTTTTATTATTGTTATATAATTTTAAGGAACCTTTCATCAAGAACTAATTCTTTCTTGATTCCCATACAATGGAATTTATAGTTGTTCCAGAATCTTCTATTTTGGGCCCAGATTGGAATTTTTATCACTTTAAAGATTTTCTGTTTATGAAAACCATATTTTTAGAGTTTTCTATCTTATATTAATGTGAAAATGATCCCACATATTCCCAATCATGAAATATTATATGGTTTGAAGGGTTTAACATGTTTCATCAAGTTTCTCACAGCGATCATGAATCATGTGATCCTAGAGGACTAGGAGATTTACATTGAATACGGTGATCGAGATGCATTTTATACAATGATAGGGAACTCCATTCCCAATAAATGACATTAAACTATGAGTTATAAGTCCATCCCACACACCTCTAAACCACTAAAGGTGGACCATTTCATGTGGCCTCTTTCTTCCCTATATGAGAGCTTGATCCATGTAGATTTCTTTTGTTCAAAAACCATCAAAACCCATGAATTTTAATTCCCCACCACATGTATATATTATTGATCTATAAAAATGATTTAGATATCGGTTATCTCACTTATAGTCTAATTATTAGAATAAAATTTCCTTTTCCCCTATAAAAGATTTAGATCTATGTAGAATGGAATTTCATTTCAATGAACTATGTGTGGATTTTTTATCTTTATAATGTGATAAATAGAGATATTGGGATTTCAAGTCCTAGGTCCAGCTACAAACTTTCGATTACATCTTTGTGACCTTAAACATCAGTGACATCAATTCTAAGCAGTGTGGCCTTAAATTTCAGTAACATTTGGTCCAAGATATGTTAAATTTAAAATTAGAAACATTTGGTCAACGTTGTGTGATCATAAACATTAGAAAAATTTGGCCCAAGATATGGGACCTTAAACATCATAAACATTTGGCCAAAGCTATGCATACACAAATTTCTACACATAATGTTCCTAATTATTATACCATAAAAATACAATCAAAATATCCACAAAATATTTTCTGGTTGAAAAATCATAAATGTCATAATGATATTAAGTTAATTATTCTCTCTCTATTCCATTAAATCTTATGTCTCAAGAAGAATTTAGATCATAAGAATAAATTAGTAAAAAAACTCAGGGGGCTCACTATGTGACCTGAGAAAAATCCTGGTTATGGTTGTTAAACCCATGGTCTAGGAAAAAGTTAGAGCATATTATCCTTGGCCTTTAAAATTGAACCTAAATTATTCTATTTTTATTTTTTCATTAATGATAATATTAGCCCTTAAAATTTAGAATAGAAATTATTTTAGTGACCGTGTTCCCAAAATTCGGAGGATTTATCCCCTCACCATGATACTATGTTCATTATACAATGGCATAAACTAATGTTCCCTCAAACCCTTCATGAATATTATATCTCTCTATGAAACCATTTCATATCTCTAATGTTTTATAAAATACAAAAAAAAATATTTTAGTTGAGATACACTTCTTGGAATCCCTCAACCATGGGTCAATTAATATTATCAGTTCTCTTTTTCATAGGAAAATTGGGAACATGGATAGAATGAGTGTTGTAATGGCCATAATACTTTATCCTATTTTTATTGATCGAGTGTGACATTGGTTTTCTCCCAATACTAATGTTAATTTTACTCCCTCTACCCTCAACCTGAAATCCACATTCTATCCCTGGATTGAGTGTGGTATCATCTAGCCTACTCCAACCAGTTTCCATTGACCGAGCATGGACTTAGTTTTATACTATTACTAATGTCCATTTTACTCTAGTAAGTATCCATTTCAAATTGTTCCAGATATTCATTAATTTTTATTTACACATTACATAATATATGTATATATATTTTTCAAATACCCCTTATGTTGCACAATCTTGTCTTGTTCTCAGTTTCAAATCACGTTTAAGAAATTATATTCTTGTGAAATTTCATATTTGGGTTTGCCTCTCCAATGGAGATCTAGAATCCCAAGGTTGAGATTATTTTCTCCAAAAATTTTATCCTACATTCCAAGAACTATGAAATCAAACATAGTGTACTTAAATTTGATATCTTATATACTAGAATTTACCTTTCATTCCCTATTTGGTTTCTCCTTTATCCTATTGTATAGGCTGTCTCACAAAACGTTTTTGCTTCAATATATCTTGCCTTTAAATCCATCAACATATGGTAAATGCTGTCTCACATTAACCACCAGCTACATTAGTCTAGCCTACAAGACCGTAAAGTCTAAATAGAAAGAGTAATAGTACTCTTCAGGTTGAAAACCAGTAAATTCTACCCCTATAGAATATTATAGTCACTAATCTCTTGGAAAGTACCCCACATAGACAAGGGAAAACATGATAATTTTAATCAAATAGAAAGAAATAAAACATGTCATATTGCAAATCCCAAAATGGTGGGTTGAGTAAAACTAGAGTTCCTGCCTACTTGGCCACCCCATTAAGGGATTAGGAAAAGGTTATGATGAAAATAAAAAGACACAATGCTCATATTGACCACCATTTGACACTAGAAAAAATGAATCTATGCTTTCTAGATCTATTGACCTTTGAAAAAAATAGATCATATATTTTCTCCTCGTGAACAACCTGAGGGTCCTAAGTCTTCATTTCATTACAAAAAAACTGCAAGACATATATACTACCATGAATGACCATAAAATTCTTAGAGTGGCCTACCCCATGTGGCAAAAAATATTGGATTTATAGTCAGATCCCTGTAATATCCCCATAAATATATGGATCCCTATAGATTAATCCATGGTATGGAGACAATGAAACCTCTACCATATAAGTGTTAGATCTATGTAGAAGATTTAATCATTAAGTTATTTATCAATAATCCCATGTTGAAAATTTCATCTCTCTATGTATGAGATTTATCTATATAAAAGTATATTTATTAGAACAACATAGGGCTCGATTCCATCTCTCTCATGAAACGTAGAAATATAAAAATCTCAAATCTTGAATCTATCCACAAATACACTTCTATTTTATATCCCAGATTATGAACAATTCATTATTTAGTAGATCCATGCATTGAGTTGATATTATTCCTCCAAAAAACTTCAATGATTCATGAAAATGTTTCTTCTAGGTATCCCAAATACATGGAGCCAATATTATCCTATTTGTGACTTTCAAAAGACATAAGTTAAGATAATCCTTTTGATAGGCATCTTCCCTTTGGTGTGACTGCTCTAAAGCCCCCCATATAATTTTGGAATGAATAAATGTGAACTAAATTTACCTTAGAATGAAATTCATTTCATTCCAACTGAATCCAATTATAGGGGGTAAATTTTTTGCATCAAATGTTTCATGCTACACACTTTTCAAAAAGACCCATGATACTATACTCACTTAGTCATCACATGCTATGTTTGAGAATAAATGATTCTCCATGCTGTAAGAAGAAGTAGAGTAGAAATTCTTATTTCAGAAGACTGCTCAAACCTCGAGGGATGTTGATTAATTAGACATGCTTAGTGGCCCATTTTCATTTTAATGCGAACCTCTGTCCATGATTAGGATACGAATTTTACCAATTTCTGATAAAAAGGACATGAATCCTTAAAACCATTTTTGAGGGCCTTTCAGGAACTTTTTGGAAAACAAAAACTCTCTACAAGTGTATATAGACCATAAATATGGGGATTAGTTCACATTAAATTATTTAATTTGAATGCTACTGGAGCCCAAAAAGGATTATGAATCAAATTTTATGATCATTTTAAATTTGGTTTCTTTTTTTATCTTGAACGAATATTTAAAAATTATAGAATCACACATAGTGCTTTGATCCTAATGCATATCACTACAATCAGTTTGTAAATATAATGCCATTTTTGGATCAAAGGTTGTGATTTTTTATTCCACGTATCAATTTGATTTGACCACATAGCTCTAAACATAGTTCATGAAATAGTCATCCTACAAACTGAATTCGTTTGTTGTTCGAGGTGAACAATTTTAGCCTTCAACATAAAAAACTCATTTTTGGTTAGAGGATTAATTTTTTGACCCCAACATAGTGAAAAAATAACATATAAAAGTTGTTGTATGACTGACCCTTGGAAATAAAACTATAAAAACTCTTACATGTCCACCCTCCATAAGGTTCTATGCAACTTCCAGTTTCTATGTGGGTATTTCTCTATAGATGGATATTTCGTGAAATAATTTATTCACCGCCACCTATAAATAATTCCCACACTTTGGGACTACAAGGCTAACATGTGGAGGACTCAATGGGGATCATAATGGACTCACCCTCCTGCAATCATTTAGGTAAAATTTACCATGTTTTAAATTGGGGAAGTCCATAGTGATGTAAACCCTTGAAGAAATCCCTCCACAAAGAAATCTCTCCACAAGAAAAACTCACAAAATTTCATATGACTAGGGATATGTATAATTCAATTTTGGGGAACCTACATTAGTTTAACTATATAGAAAATTCCATACAGTCAATCCTATGTGAAATTCTAGGTGTCCTGCTCCAAGTGGCCAATTATATTTAGCCATCCCCATGAAAAGTGTTATGCAAGGCACCCTCAAAAAATGATATGTAATTATCTCATGTGGCCTCCCTATATTGTGATTCATTATGGGTACCACCATATGTGAGGCCCCTTTGCGGGTGTCTAATGTGAAGATCATACTTATAATATCATTTTCAAATCCATAAATTGATACTCCTATATAAGCATGTGATCCTTTACAGACTTCAATTTCAATCCTCCCAACTGAGGGGGAACAATTATCATGAATGCTAAATAGTTTAATACTCAACATAATATTCAATTACCATTGATTCAAGATACTTATCATGGATTTCATTATTCACCTTTAGTTGAGATACTACTCTTATTTTAAAATACACAGACCTCCTCCTAGGTGTAAGACCCAATCAAACCTTAAAGTATCCACATTTTGTTGAGGAAATCCTCTTGATTCATAATACATGGGCCATATTATAAGTTTAATCCCAAACAAAAAATTCAATTACCAATGATTTGAGATACTCTTCTTGGTCTCAAATAAATGGGACTCTTTCTAGGTGTAAGTTAATATCAAACCTTAAATTACCTTTATGTCAAGATACTCCTCTTAGTTTCAAATACATGGAAGTACTCCTAGGTGTAAGACCCAACTCATCCAAGGTGTAATCATCAACCATAGATTTAATTACCATTTATTAAATATAATCCTCTGGTTTCAGATAAATTGACATCCTTCTATGTTTAGGAACAATAATAACCTTGAATTAACAGTGAGTCAAGATACTCCTCTTTGATTCAAATACATGGTTCTCCTCAAATGTGTAATCCAAAAACAAATATTCAATTACCATTGAGTCAAGATACTCATATTGGTTTTAAATTCATGTGGATACTCCTAAGTGTATGTCCCAATCAAACCCAAAATTTCATTGAGTTGTGACAGTCCCCATGGATTCCTAAAACACCATTGAATTTAGATAATCCTCATGGATTTTAGGACATAAAATAATATTTTACACCTACTAGGTCAAGTATATATTGGTAGATCATGTCCAAGACCCTCCTTATTTCATGTTGTCAACCTTTCATAATATATGAATCTTCTTAGGGAAGAACATTCATAAGTTTCACATTCAAATATAATGGTACGCTCTCCTATGATTTGGTTGATTTTGTACTATCTATTATTTCTCACATTGAGCATGAATCATGTGGTATTACAAATCTATGCTGATCATCCCTTAAGAAAATTGAAAGTGCATCAATTTCAGGCATCCTTTTGAGGTGCAATCCTTGGACATTCAGGTGAACTACATGGGCTCTAATTCTTGTTCATATCAGGATACATAGGATGAATATTTGATGTTTGAACCCAATTTCATTTCTCCCTTACCCATTCGATCAAACTAGGTGGATTTTGATTCATGTTTTCATTGGAGATGTAGAAAACCTTTTCGTAGTTCAATACCAACTTTATAAGAAGAACCACCACCTTGGACAATAATAAACCACATAGAATCTTGATAGTCATCCTTAATCCAACACATCATGATTTAATAATAGAAATATGAGTATCCTATAATATATATTGAGGTTTAAATCAAACACATGGTCTTGACGGGATCATTGGAATATGGGTAACTAGTCCAACACTAGGATTTGGGAAGGATTTAAGAATACATCAAAAATCGATAAGAGAATCATGAAGTAATAAATAATTAACCCCAAAAGAGTTTGATGTGTTTAACCTTACATCATATTGGTGTCATTGGTTAAAAATGACGAGTGATCGCCTGCCTTTGGAAAGAAGGTCCATATCATGGGTGTAGGAACCATTGTGTGTTTCTTGTTCGATGGATAAACCCCATTGAAAGCTAACTTGAAAACATACATGAAACAACAATGGTGAAACTGATATTAGGGACTATGAAACCATACTCAACTCCCCATAATCAATCTTCAGGTCCAGTTTTCATCAGAAAAAACTATATTTTCATATATATTTTTAAAATATTTTAATATATTATTAAATACTTTTATTGACTAATGTAAATTTGATATTTGGTTGTTATATAAAATATGGAATTAAGATTTATAAAAACAAAATTAATTATATTATGAATTATATATTTAAATATTCATTTTATAAATAAAAATATTTCATAATGTTTATATATTTTAAAGTATATTATATATATATATAAACACACACACATAATTAAAATATATATGTTTATTCGAAATATATAAGTGTAATATAAATAATAAAATAATATAGATAATATAAATATATAAATTTAAATATGAACTACATTTAATGTATTTATGAATTTATTTATATAGATTATATCATTGTGTATATTTGTAATTATATATATATAAATAATTATAAATAAGTATAAAAGAATAAATAAAAGTGCATATTATTAGAAATATATATTATATATATATGAATATATTTATTTATTTTTATGTAAATAATATTTAAGAATATATAAATATGTATTTATAAAAAATACTATGTAAGAAACCGTTTATCTGTGCCAAAGAAGAACTATTAAAGGTTTTTATTTTTTTAGTGTTTTTTAGTATGGATAAATGCGAACTTTATTAGCTTTTTTTAAAGAAGATTAAAGTGTTCCCTTTATCACAATATTTTAGCATTGATAAAGGGTTGTGGTATTTTTTTGGAAATCAGTAATAGTGACTATAATTTCACATTAGGGAAACTTATAATGTCTAGAACCCTAGAGAAAATGCTAGAATAACTATAAAAAATAAAGCATAATATAAAGTACACACATAATAAAAAATTAAAAAAATATATTTATATGTACAACGAAGGGATGAGATACCAGAATGGACATACAAAACTAAAAATCATAATCAAGACGATCAAATGGAAACACCAAACCAGATAGGTCAACCACTCCATTTACCTTGACTACAAAGTGAATTTGATTTGAAACTCCAAATTTACACTATAATGAATGCTCATATAGGTGAAACAATAAGGTAAAGTCTCATGGGTATTTTTTACATGAGAAAAAATGTCTACAAAAATTTTAGGTGTCACATCTTGGTATATAGGTAAGAGACTCAAAAATCCCACCTCCACTAAGTGAAGGGAATACAACCAATATCGATGTGTATACATGATCATGGGAGGAATTATCTTTAAAAATTACATAGAAATTTCAATCATACGTCAATATAAACCATATCATGCATGAACATAAAACGAAAAATAATAAAATGTGTATATATAAAAATCTCCATGATAAAATTTAAGGTGATACATATAAACACCAAATATAATAATATCATCTTGAAAAGATCCCATCCCAAATACTGATGAAAATAAATTTTTATCCATCATTAGATCTTTTCTCCACCATCTACCTATATCCACAATCCATCTCCTAACTCCATGATTATCCAGTATATGTATCCTGATGGTCTATATGGACACAAGGTGAATTATAGACAAGTTCACTTATAGAGAAAAGTATAAAAATTATTAGAATGATCATACCATGAATTTATTTTACCCCATAATCATATAGTATCTATTAATCAATAGTAAATGATGTTTAGACAATCTGACATCACCCAATGTCAAAAAAAGGTATAACCATACCATGAACAATCCTTATTAATCAATCCATTTTAACTTTGATAACTTTTTATAAATAGAATTTTTTCTCTAGAAATAAACAATAATATTATATAGAAACCTTTGATAGATTATTCACCTGGTAATTCTTCATATATGGATAGTTTTGAGATGACGGAAGAAATATGCATCTCCACCTATATTGGTAGTGCTAGATGAAATATGCATCTTTAGCTATCAAATAAGTTCTAGAGTAAATAAACACCTCTTCTATAGGAAATATAAATCTCCAAAACTTGAAACATATACATCAATGTATATAGGTGGAAATACATGTCTCTTGGGATAAAGATGTATACTTGGATTCTAGAGGAAATGCACAACTCTAGGTCTAAAACATTATACAAGGTACTCCCAATCCTATAGTAGTGGGAGGGAGTAGAGATTCTACCAGGGGAATCATAATCCTCCTCGATCCCAGAAATTTAGATGAGAAATAATTCCACCACGTAGGTGAATTAAACTTACCACACACACGTATTTAGGATGCAATAGGTACTGTACATCCCCACCCATCCCATTTTTCATGTCTTCGAATTAGGGGAACTAAAGATACTACCCATATCCATTTAACCCACAAAAGAGATTTTGGAGAAATTACCCATCACTAAACATCACTTAGAAATAAAAATTCTATCTCATCATAGATAATTGGTATATTATAAGGTGACACAGTATTAATTCATCACCATTATCCAACCAAAATAGTGGTTGTGAGAAAGTATTATAACAACCATTAAACTATAACCTTAGATAGATAGGTGAGTTTAGAGGATATCCTCCATTTTATCCCATTTTCATCGATATGGATCCACCAAAATCTATACCATATATTAATTAAGATGAGTACATGAAAAAATAAGATCAATCAAAATCTGGGATCCCCATATCAATCACACATGACCAGGGGAATAATAATATGACAACTATGTATTCCTTTACATATGACCTCTTTATAAACTCTTATAGAGTAAGTTATAATTAAATAACAGATTATATTATTTATTTAATTATCCCTACAACCACAATATAATACATGATCCACTAAAATCTCATCTAATATCACTGTATTATAAATATTATTTCACATTCTTATCTCATTACATGCTAGTAATTGTTGTTCAACAATGTGAAGTGTTTTATAGAACTATTTATATTTTACCTTAATGCTATGATTTGATAAAATTATTATTCACTAAGAGATTCATATAACATTACTCTATGAAAATACCATTACATTTCACTGATTTCTATTATTATATTACACTATTAGTCATTGTTATCAACAATTTTAATCTAATTTTTTAATCCCATTTATTAGTATAATAAATTTTATTTCATGCCTCAATATAAATAATGTTATTTACATTATAAAAATGATTCTTCATAATTATATTCCAATTTTATTATTTTGGAAAACATAAATTCCCTTAAATATTATATTTATTTATTTATTTAGATTAATTTAACCAATTTTTTAATAAAATATACTAAATTCTCTTTAATCTTGATTAACAAATATCTTCCCTTTTACTTCATGAATTTTTTTATAACAATATCATATGGTTATCATAAAAAATTACAATTATATAATGAATTTATGATATCCATAAGAATTCTCAACTTATTTTAGGATGAATCATAATAATTCTTAACAATTACCTCTGCCTTCATTGTGAACTACTTATTACACCCCATTGGGATTTCAATTGAGACTAGTCACAAACCCCATGGTTAAGAGATTCATTCAGTTGTTTTATTAATGTTCTCGTAAATATTTTATAACATCAACTAATGTTATTATTATCTTGTAATAATAATTTTATTTCTTAGTTATTGCAAGAAACTATACATACAGATCAATAATTCCCATCAAAAAAATATATCTATGAAATGAAATTCAAAAGTTTATTAACCTTTATGAAGGTCATTGTCTCATGATCCACTCCCCATGTGACATCATCAACACCATGGGTCATAAAATTGAGGATTCAAATGTCCCAGCACAAAAAATATGAATTAATGTTTCCATAATCATTGGAATTTTAAATAATTACTAGACACTATCATGTTTTAATCATGAAAATGGACATAGGGGTATCCTCATTTTAGTTACTAATTTGGGACATTAAAGATTATGACACTCAATTTTTACCAAAACAAAAAATCCAATTGAATGATCTCTCATTTCCTTGAAAATATTTCCATCATGATCCTTGGGGAAAATCATGTGCAATAAACAATTCATATTTGACATTGGAAAAAAATCCATTCTAGTAATAATAATATTGATAATGATGATGATGTTATTAATTTCATTAGTATTAATAATATCATTAATATATATATATATATTTTATCATGTGGGGAGGGGTGGTATCCCCCCTGCTCTATGTTAGTGTACTACCATCACCCTTCTAGCCCCGACCTCTTAACCTAGATTGCAAATATTTGGTCACACATACCATATTTTTTTTCTTTCTCATTTTAATTTTACTCTGTATATTTTTAAATTTTATATGGGATGTGGTTTTTTCCCACTAATTGACATCACTTCTACTGACATCATCACCCAAATGGCCTGAGTTTTTCCAAATTTCATGAAACTCCCAAGCTTGGATATTTCCATCCCAATAATTCAAAAACTATTATATGTTCTAAAAATTCTTCCATCAAGTCCTTTGAATTATAGAGATAAATTGATCCACAATGAAACCTTCTTTCTATAATATCTTTTTATCTAACCAATTGGTCAACCATTTCCTTGCCCTATTACAATCACCTAATTGAGTTGATTGACTCCAGATGAATTTAAGGATGTAAGCTATATAATATCACCTTAGCTCTAATAATATAATATAAATGATAATAATATCAAAATTTATCGTGGTTTGGGGTTGGGGAAAATAAACATACCTTTAATCAATATTCCTCATGTGTTCCACCTATTTTCACATTCTTCATAATTTCCAAAATCCCACGGGTTGAGAGAAATGGAAAGAGAGGGATAAATAATGGGGATACATAACATTGGAGGATATCATGTCATTTACCTTCCCCATTAAGAATTATTTGTTAAATAATTTTAGTGAGCCAGGATAGAATGATGATCCAAAAAAAAATCATAAAATATTTCTCAAAATAAAATGTCCCATTTTAGAATCACTCATATATTACACTTTTAATATGATTCCCAATTTAAATGATATCATTGTTTTATCATCCTTATTTCAGGAAAACAACCAAATTTTCAAGTATTTAATAACGTATGTCATTATTCCAACCAAATATTTCAGGACTCAATACAATAAATACGTGTATCAAAATCTCCAATGAAATGAATATAGGAACAATCTCATGAAAAAAGATGTGTAATTGTCAATAAAAAATATTGGGAATTAATTACAAAATATTAATATTTTTCCCTTAAAATTCACCCAAATGATGAAAAATACCTTAATGTGATATTTAAATTAAGTGAATTTTATCATAGGGTAAACACCGCATTCCTAAATAAATTATATAGTTTGTTTCATACCCCAAAATATTGTTCAATAGATATTTATTATTTTAAACTTTTAACCAAAATTATTATTTTTCAATAAATATATTGAATAGATCAATCAATCCATACAATAACCTCATGTAAATTCAAATGGGTTCTAGAAAACCTAATGAAATCACAAAAAGTGTTGTGCTTCTGTAATGTGCTAATTCCTCATTTTACGAATACTTGTATCATTGATTCCAGCCACATTAAAAGTTTTTATCTTTGAAAAGAAATAAAATATATACAATACAATAAATAGGTAAATTAGTCCACTATAATAGGGTATATATTACTCCAAACAATCATTAACCAATATTGGGGAAAATTAGAATATGAATTAGTCATATTTTCCATTATCCTATGCATAATCTCTAGGGTACATAAAAATAAATCTCTCCTTAATAAGTAACCAAATGGAAAGGTTCTATTTGTAGACATCCCAAATGTTCAAATAACTTGATACAATGACAGACACTCAAAAATACATTACCACATTAAGTAATTTCTATTATAATTTTTATCCACATCAATATACTTAACCAAAAAACTAAAATAAAACACACTCTATTCTAGTTTATAACCAATAATATATATTCTTGATACCGCCTTTCTAGAGTATGATCTTCACTAAAAAAATCATGTCTCAGCAACATTCATCATCAACACTTATCAGTGAGTCAACTCGCCATTATAAAAGAGTGAATTATGGTTCTTATGATAATACATGAAATCATAACCAATTCCTCATAAAAAAATAATCAAAGGATGAAACAAAACCTCATATTAATCTGATTCCAAGTAAAGATGATTAATGATATAATCAAAAATAGACAATTAGTCTTTTTAACTACCACTACTTACTCCAAGACAAAAATTATAATAGCATGAATAATAAATATATCTACTGAAATAATCTTCCAAATTTAATTTTAAATATATATGAAAATGAATATCTAAAATAGGGAATCCATTAACTCCACGATTATTTCATCTCTATGTAAATAAACACCACCCACTAATAACCTTTGGTAGTTATAATAAGAACTCAATACCCTGAATGAGAAACTACTCATTTTAATATTCACATATTCATATGCAATCTAGAAAATGTGATCATACCAAATCTCTTAATTACCATTATTGAGAAAAGGATGACCATCTCTATCTTCCACCTTCGACACACCATTGTCTAATGACCATGATTATGCTATTACAATATTCAATAAAACATTTATAGAATTATTTGATCACTAATTTAGGTATATTAATATTTTTAAATGGCCATATAAATATTTAATAAACCCATAATAATTTTGTAAAAGATGAAATATTCAAGGACAATATCACATCCACACCAATATTCCCCTAAACCCGAGATATAATGGTTGGTAGTGCATCAGGACCATTGCGACACTATCTATGGAGGACAGTCCTACCCATGTCCAAGTGAACAAAAATGAACTAACCAAGTCTCCAAAAAACACCATGATAGAATAGACTTATAATGATGATACTTAAAATACAATCAACATCATTCTTTCATAATACATACACTAATATATATACTTTATTTTTGAGACATATATTAATATAAAAATTACAAACTACCTCGACCTAAATGAGAGGTTCTTGAAGAATTTCCATGTGGATTCCCCTATCATGAATCCTAAGAAAAATATATTTTTTACTTACCATTAATTAATTTTTTCATCAATTATCCATGATAGTTCATATCATTGAAAAAATATAAATCATGTAAATTCATCATATATTGTGATATCATAACCCACTTTGAGATTTTATTCTACTCTGGTCATAAAGTTACAATGACCTGCAGACACCCACTAGGGAAACTATCATCAGATAAAACTCTATGATATTTCTATCAGCTTCTTAAAAACATCATAGAGTATTAAATATCTCCTAGGAAGGAAACAAAAATTTAAACCAAATCATAATAAAATCAAGTAAAATTTAGGGAAAAAATGTTGATTTTCTATCTCACAACGTAGGGAATTTATAACACCATATATCAAGACTATTATATGAGTTTCCTAAGGTCCTACAAAATCAACCATCTTGAGCTATACCATAGTGTACCATTTATTCTCTACATATAATATCATCATCATAACCACCATTTCACATAAAAACATCATAAAGTTAAAAATCCCTACCTACTATGCCTCAAACTGTATCTCGACCTTGAACTCAAAAAAACTATAATGAGGTTGGTAGATATCCTACAAGTCTCTTTCATGTTGAATTTCTACATACAAAATTAATTCAACCATGAAATAAGAAATTCATGACCAATATATATATGATTCTTGATCCTATCATATAATATCATAATTTATAAACTATGAACCTAGTCATCTTTCATCAATATGATCCATGCTCGTATATACATTGACCACCACTACCTTAAAAAATCCATCTATTGTGAATACATTTACTATAGATCCTAAGTATGATTTTATATAGTCTATCCCAACTATTCATTTTTAAACATTTAAATGTTTATAATTTTTATAATGAAACCACATTTTATGGTATAATGAGAACCCCCAAAACCATCCTACCCATCCAAAACAACATACACAACAAATCCTCTTAAAATTTTGAAATTTACTATCGTAAAATTAAAATTTTAAAAACTCACTGAAAATCTATACCTGGATGTCACAATATCATTCCCATTGCATTAAACATAATTTTCTCTTAGGCTCCTAGAGACTTGACCTATGATGTAATCATTGGTTCACATGTAATCTGATGCTACACCACTGACAAAAATCATCTCGATTATCTTTATCACTTCTAATGCTTTAGGATGAAACCACATACCAATGACTACTACCATCGATGACCATCATTGTAACCAAACAATGACAACAAAATTGACCCAATATGACAATAAAGATCTGAAACCTCATAGAAAAAATAAGAACCAACTACAGTTCCATTACTAAATCATCCTTCAATAACTGAATCACAAATACTAGTGAGAAAACCAAATCCACCAAGAATACTTCACTAGAAAAATTTGGACGAAAGCACCAAACCCTCCATAAAACAATAATAACAACCAAAGAAAGAGAAATAACCACCAATACCACAACCAAAGGAATACAATTCACTATTCTTATAAGATAACGAACAAACTAACTTTACAAGTGTCTCATTACAAATTAAAAATAATCTATCTCATACAAATCTATAATGTCCTGCAATAAGATACCCCCCATTCCCACATCCACTACATCGGGGGATAGAGAACAGATCCAAGGTATCTACATGATTATGGGATTCATTACCTCTAAAACAACATTTCATCACTATTATACATCAATATACATTTTATAATTCATTAAACACAAACGAACAAAATATAACAGACACGTATATATAAAAATATATATGCTTCAATATAATTTGATACAAATAAACCCCCAGATATATTTCACACAAATTAAATTAATTCCATTTTAAATACTGATGGAACATAAGTGGTATTAATCATGAGATATATATTTCACTAGTTATTTCCACCAACCTTCCATATCTTAGCTCCATTATCATCCACTATCACCATATATTTGATTTGGATGGATATAAGGAAAATAATTCACAAGTTCCTATATAGAGGTGAGTATAATAATACAATGTATGGTTATCCTAGGAAATAATCCAATACTATAATCATCTAGTTTTCTTTTGAATCTATAGAAGATGAATTGTTGTAAAATCAAAATCACAAGAGTTTATAAAAAATAATTAACATGATCTATCCCAATTAATCATCCCATATTTCACCTTTATCATGCTAAATAAATAATAAATATTCTTGAAAAGGAAACTGCAATCATATCAAAAAAACCATCCTAGATTCCCTAAACTATAATTAAACCAAGATATAGTAGCCAATAAGGGGTTAGAAAATATATTTCTCCACCTATTTTGGAAGAATTAAAGTAAATACACATTTCCAAATACCTCATAATCACTAGTGGAAATACACAAATTCAGTGAATTAAATACAAATCTATATAACTATTAGCATATATATGTTCGTACATAGGATGGAATACAAATCTCTTGGGATAAATCTATAAAATTGGATACCCAAGGAAGAACACATCTCTAGGGATTTAGTTTTATATTAGGTACACTAAATCCTTGAGAATTAAGTGGGAGCAGATATAGTGTTAGGGGTATCATTTTCCTACTCAACCATTGAGCTGTGGGTGAAGAAGAACATTTCAACTCTGGTGAATTTCTTTATCACATACACATTATAGGGATGTTAGAGTTACTTCATAACTACACAAACCTTGACTATCATATCTTCAAATCAAGGATAATCGAAAAACTACACATATCAATTTATCCTATATTGAATATTTTGAAGAAATTATTAATCCATAACTACCCCTATAAAATTTTAATATATCTCATATAAGTGTAGTGTGTGAGTATAAATCAGAAAGTGCATAATTTACCACTGATATCCACCTAAAAAAATGGATAAGGGAATGTATAGTAACAATCATCCCACTATATACCTAAACATATGTTGAGTGTAGAGGATATCCACTATCATATCCCATATTCATCAATATCCATCCACTTGGAGCTATAACATATCTCAATGTAGATGAGTAAACACAATTATTATATGAGTCAATGTTAGGGATCCCTATATCAGTCACCAAAGACTGCTAGCATAACAATCTAGATACTATACCACCGTTAACAGATTCCCACTTTTTAAACTCATAAAAAGTAAGAGATAATTTGATATTATATATTATTAGTTATTTAAATTTCATTCCAAATAAAACATAATACATGAAATTATACTTCCAACCTGAACATAACTAGATATCACCCCATTCTAAATAGCCTTACACATTGTCAACTCATTGCATGTTCAATAATTTCATGTTTTATTGTTGAATTATTTATATGCTATAAAAAATATAATCTTTGACTTAATTTTTCTTCAATAGTAGGTTCATATAATTGTACTATAATACATCACCTAAACATTTTATTCGATTTCAATTTTTACCTTACAATATTAGTCATAATTATTAACCATTGTAATACAATATCTTTAACCATATTTATTATTCCAAACAATTTAATTTCTTTACTTGATATAAATTATTTTATTCATATCATATAAATGAATCTTCATAGTTCCATTCCAATCACGTTCTTTAAGATAACATAAATTCTTTTAAGTATCACATTTATTTAAGTTGTAATCATTTGTTATTCAAATTATATCCAATATATGAATAATTCTCCCTCATGTCCATTAATGATTATCATCTCCTTTTCTTCAATGCATTGTTCATTCTTATCATATGTGATCCTCACAAAAAATATATTAATATATAATTAATTTATTATACCCATATGCATTTTTTAATTTTTTTGGAGGAATAGAATTTTTTTTAAAGTTTCTCTATCTCTAGCATTGGAACCACTTATCGTATCATTAGGTCGTCAACATAGAGCAGTTTCCCCCATGGTTATAAAATTCATTTAGTTGCTTCTTGAAATTATATTTTCCAACATACACTATTATTATTATTATTATTTGAAATTGAAAATAATATTATTTATCTTATAACCTAAGAAAAGAGTCATCAAGGTATACAATACCCATTAAAAACTATGTACCAAAAATATCACAACATATTTAACTGACCTTCCCATACATAACTATCTCATATTGAGCTCCCTACACGACGTTGAAGACATTATGGGTCATTGAATTGAGCCTATAAATATATGTATCGAAAATCTGTAGACATACATTTCCATCAACATTTGAATTTAAAATCAATAAATTATGGATGCCATTACATTCTACTTATGAAAACTGTACCTAGAGTATCCTCACAATTTTTCATGGATAAATTCATTACTAACCTAAACAAAAAATATTTTATAATAACCAAATTATTTTTAAATGAGATCACATTCCTTGAAAACATTTTCATAATTACCCTTCTAAAAAATGAGGTGAAATTGGCTATCCATTTGTCCAATTTTTATATCGATCAAGAAATCCCCATTTTTAATAATAATAAGTTGTGTATATATATAGATATGTTATCATGAGCATAGGGATGGTGATCTCATTTTTAATTAGCACACTACTAACCTCCTGAAGAGGTAGGCCTCTGACAGTGAAATATGAATAAAGACTCCAACATCCCATCATTTTTCTCATAATTTCTCATTTTTTTTAATTTATTGTTTTTTCACTTTATTTGGGAAAAATCTGTTTCTACCATCGGTAGAGGCCACCACGCAGTCGATCAACACCTGAACATCTCAAGTTTTTCTAAATTTTAAAAATATCATAGTCATTTATATTTTGATATACTGGGATGTGAATTGTGGTTTACTTTAATTAGAAGTTCATCTACCTAAATTATCATGCATCAGATGATGGTTTTACATATTATGAAGTGAGTGACAACACAACCTATCCTAGAGCCAGTGTAACCATTGAAATTTCATATCTTTTAATGGTATCATGTAGTTCTAGAATTTTTAATGAATTCAAGTCCCTATAAAGAAGTCTATGGGATGATTCATTAGGATAAGTAGTTAAAGTCAAAGGAGTTACTAGAGATCATTAGTCACATATAAAATTGAGGCATTTTCGTGAAATCTGGAAGGTATTTATCCCTTGATAATGGACTGAGAGATCCTATAAAATGAATTTTCGACCGACCTATGTATTAAATCTTATTTTTTATAGTGAATCATCAATGTGAATAGTGGATTAGAATATTTAAAGTGATTTTTATCACATCATTGAATTATATAGTTTTAATCTATTGTAATGAATTTTTTATAACTATTTTTAGTTTTTTTTATTTATTTCACTTTTAGTGCATATAAATAATGAATAAATTTTTGTTATATGATTTTAGGTTTACTCTCCCAGATAAAATTAATTCCCTTTTCTCTTTATAGCTATACATTCTTTAATAGTTTGTTTTTTTATTTCCATGATAATTTATGAACTTACAAAAAGTTGTCTGATATGTTGACTTTTTTACATTGAGTAGGGTGAAAAGAATTCCAACTTATGGTACACCTAGTCATGGGAGTTATGTTCCAATGTTTGGATTTATACAAAATTTTATTTTATGAAATCATACTTTATGATGATTTATGCTTTTTTTAGTGGTTTCATGACATACCCTCTAAAAATATGTGGTATCAGAGCAAGGTTACGGTGTAGTGATTTCTCAACACACTTAAGGTAGCTCATTATTTTATCTCTTACCATAACATTATTTTTTTGTTAGTGGGAGTTTATTTCCAATGGAATTTATATTATAAAATATAGGTAAGGTAGAAAATTATAAGTTTTATCTAACTGATGTTTTCTTATAGAAAATATATATTGAGGATCATCTAATTCAAAAGAACATGGAAGATACACTTACATGTTTGTTTTTAGAGAAAATGGAGCTAGAATAATGTTAATACTTAGACATGAAGTCTCTTGGGTTGGTAGAATGTCACTAGCATCAAATTTTATTATTAACTTTCTTAAAGTAATGAAAATAATAGAACACATGAAACCCACATATAATATATATAAAAACCCAATGAAACTTAACAAAGTGTTTATGATGTGGTGGGTTTTTATCTTAATGTTATAAAAAGTAAGTCTCGCAATAGATCATGTGAATGTATTCACTATGAACTGAGGGTATATCGAATCTATGAATGTGAAATTTTCATAAGATATTTGGGCACTCCTACTATTATCTTCATTACCAAAAATCTGATATGTGATGGGAACTGTTGTTATTAAATTTATGGAAATATTAATCTTGAATTTATGGTTTTATGAAATTTATTCTTTAATTATGAACTTCATTGGAGGTAATTCCAAATACCCCCACGTGTTGCTATTATTGCTGACATATGGTCCCCCCCAGAGGAGGTAACAAAATATACCATTATAATATAAATATCTAAAAACTTGCTAGATAAAGTTGGTTGGTCCTAGTTATACATTATAGAGTTTTAGGAATACATGAAAAATTAAAAAGAAAAATAGAAGTTGTACGGATATCTATGGATGAGTATCAAATTCAATAAGTTAAAATTTTGATACTTTAATGTAAGGTGAAAACAACTTGTTGAAGAGGATTAATACTCTTGTATAATATTGGGTTATTAACATTGGAGCATCCATTCATTCAGCCATTCAATATATAATCATGGAAAACTAAGTATATAAGATATTTATAAGAGTTCATATAGTGGTTTATGAAGCTTTGGAAGTCATTGAAAAATGGTGATATCAATATCTAAATATGGATGGGAAGATTCCAAAATCTCACGGATGTAAGACACATCCCATATCTAAGGAATAATATTATATCAGTAGGACACCTTGATGATTTCTTCCACAGTACCATCTTTCCCAATAGTGTATTATGGGTTACTTGAGGTGCCATGTTAGTCGAATGAGGAGTAAAATATGAGAATATTAACTTTATTGAAAGATTTAATGGAATTTAAATTTCTAGATGTATAATGAATGGTAAAATAGGATACTATAATTTTCGGAATGGTCAACTCATGGAAATGAATTTGAATTTTTTATTGGCTAAAGGCATACTGTATCTTAATCAAATAGAAATTGGAAGGTGTGAAATTTGTGTATAGAGGAAACAAAGAAGGGTGTATTTTAATTTATATAGATGAAATACCATTACTCAAAAGATATTAATGGTTCACCTAGATGTTAGGGACCCACCCCTATTTTGTCTAATAGAGAATCCCTCAACCTTCTAACTTCTATTGATTATGCCACTGGAAATGTTTTGGTTTACTTTTTGAAGTATATGTCTAATATTTTTAAGCCTTTATTTAATTTAAATCCTTGGTGTAAAGGGAATTTGGCTAAAGGTCAAAATTTATTCATTTTGATAACAGTGTTGTGTATACCAGATACATCTTCCAACACATCTATCAGTAGAAATGGAAAGGGAATGAGAGGAATGTTCCTGGGACACCATAATAGAATAGAATACCTAAAATTAAAATTCAAACCATGCATAAGTAAGATTTATTAATGAGAATACACTCTATAATACCTCATGGAATTTGGGTAAAGGCACACAACATAGTAGTGTACTATGTGAATGGAAGTCCAACATTGAAAATTTTGTAGAATCATTCAAATGAGTTATGATCTAGTAAATTATAGGAGGTTTTCAATCTTAAGGTATTTTAATGTTTTGAATATTAATATATTGATTCTAAGGATTAATAAAATCCTAGTAATAAATCCAATGTATGTTTTTTATTGTGTATGGTGATGTGGGCTTTAGTTGTTGGTTGTTGTATGATGATAACAGACAAATCACTAGGATTTTATATGTTTAGTTCATTGAAGGAATACTGTGGAAGGGTTGACACATTGTGGAGAAATATGTTGAGGAAAATAAATCAATTATTGGTGTCAAATTTCATATGAGAAAGAACACTAGAAGGGAAAATGTTCCATAAAACTCAGATGAAATCACTAGAAGTCTAGAAGTGAGTCTAGTGGGAAATATAATAGAAAATTCATGAACTCTTAGAGCTCATATGGGAGCACTGATTATCATGGAACCATAATATTGAAACAACCATGAAGTACATTGAATTAAACTTATTTAGGGAGTTCAACTATAGTAAGGGGACTAATTTATAGGTTTGGGGTTAATAATATCTTTTTTCTTTAAATGGGCATCGAGTAACCTAAAGTCTCAAAAGAAGAGTTGATACATAGTGACTAAAAATAGTATAAGTCAATAATGGATGAAGATATTTAGTTATTGAAATACAACAACACTTTGGGGTTTACTAATTTAGTGGAAGGGAAGTGAACACTTGATAATATCTAGGTTTACTATTTAAAGGAAGAGGCTGATGGAAAGAAACATTTCAATTATTGGCTGGTAGTAATGGGATTTCAAAAAAAGAACGATTTTACTTCTTGAAAGGTTTATCAATAGTACTTATATGTTAAACTATTCATGTAGTTCTATACATAGTATAATCATAATATCTATACATAGAACACATTCCTTATAATATTTCTTTCCTTCTTTAATAGTTTGATGAAAGAATTTTCATTATGAAGATGGTAGGTTTCATGAATGATGAAACAAGAATTTGATTTTTAAATTAGTGAAAATTATCTATAGGATGAAGGAACCATTGAGAAAGTGGAATCAAAAGTTTGATAGTTATAAATTTTAAGTGGTGTTTAAAATATGAAATGATGATCATAGATTCCACTAGAAGAAATGGTATGATGTTCCATTATTAATACTACTCTTTCATATTAATGAAATTTTCCTATTGGGTCTAGAGGTTCCAGGGAATTAGGTGATGAATAATATGATGGATGGATGTTTTGAGATGAATGATCTTAGACATCATAAGAAAACATTTAGAATAACTATTGTAATGGATATGAAGGATGAAAATTTGTTTTTATCAAAGTAATAATACATCAAGATGTTCATTGAAGAGATTTGAATGAATAGATATTATCTCAACTCAACTTCTCTAGCTAAAAATATCAAACTATCAAAGGCATATACACTATAAATATAAGAAGAGAGTCAGTAAATGGAGAATGTGACTTTTTCTTCTGGTGTTGGATGTTTGATGTATAAAATGATTTATAAAAATCTATAAATTTCTTATTTATAAGAAGGTGTAATTTTATTTATGTAAAACCCTATAATAGAAAATTTTGAAGTTTTCAGGTGGATTATATGTTACTTAAAATTAATAAATCTTTTTCTCTTTGATTTGGGGAGGAAGATCTATTGTAAGGGTTAGTGGATGCATAGTTTTCTAGAGGCTCAAACACACTAAAGTGTATGACCATATTTGTGTTCACTTATGGATGAAAAATAATTAGTTGTATGTCACAACTTGATAGGATTATTGCAATTTGTATAATATAATTACAGTGTGTATTAGTAACAGAATCATGGAAGGATTTTGTTTAGTTAAAGTAGCCTCAGAATTAATGTGGTATAATTAAAAAGAATTAATCTTATTGTGTGTTAATAAAAACATGATTTACATATCTTGGAATCAAATGTTCCATGAAAGAAAAAATCACATCAACCTAAAATATAACATTATTCAAAAACATCTAGAGGATAAATTATTAGATCTATAGAAGATAGTCAAAATCAAAAAATCCCATAGACAAGTTCAACTAAACCTTAGTTTAATAAATTATATGGAAACATCATGGTTCGATGGGACTTGGGTTAATAGAAAATGGATGGAGACCACTTTATATTTTGGAAAGATTTTTTTGGAGAGTAACTAAAGTTTCATTAAATTAGTCCACCATGTAGGGGATTATGGGGATGTGAAATCATATTTCAGATCATCATATGTTTTTTCAATTTACTATCATTCACTATAATTTTCATGCACTGGATGATAGTTTTATTTATTGTGTTATAACTAGTAGTAGAACCTATCAAGGGGGGTATGTAAGCAATATAATAAATATCATTAAATGGGATCATGGTGTTTTAGATTGTTATAAGTCAATAGAATGAAGAATCTCAAAGGGTTCACTAGGAAAATGGTCAAAGTAAAATGCACTACTTGATATCACAAGTCACATACCAAATGGTGGAATTTACATGAAATTAAGAGTAAGGAAAAACCTTGATGATCATCTAAGAACTATAATAACTGAATGTAGGGACCAACCTGTAAATTCCATCCTCATTTAGTATAGTACATCATTGGAATTCATAGTTGATCTAAATCTGTAGTGATTATGATCACATTAGTTATTAACAATGTTTCAATTTCATTGAATGAAATATTATTGAATGGTTTTTTAGTTTTATGTAATTTTTTACTTTCAATGAATACAAAAATGATTAGTGTTTCTCCCATTCACGTAGGAAAACTTTAATGTCACACATTAATACCTCATGTTCTATACTTCATTATTTCCTTCCACTATATTTTCACCATTTCATTGACTGTTTATGAGTTTTCTTAAATTTGTGTCTGAGGTCCACTTTGTGTGGTTGGTAGGGTGTGAATACTTCCATATTATAGTATACATAGTTAAAGGAGGGAAGTTATTATGGTTTGATTTGTGCTTCACTATACATCTAGCATGTATACTTCTGGCGAATTGATGTTCATGGTTCTAACGATTGTGTAATAACCACCCTCCCAACATAATCCCCATGATTACAATAATAGTATTCATTTGAATAAATTCAACCATTAAGAACAAATAATTATAGAGATAATATGGTTTGACTAGAAACATTATATCTAGATTATCTTTTGATCTAACTTGTTGATCATCCATTTCATTATCATCTTATAATTGCCTCATCAAGATGTTTGATTCAATATGAATATCAGGAATTAATATATGATGGATTATCATAGATATAATTACTGAATGTAAATGATAGTCATGGGGAAATAGATCTAGTTCTAGGGTTGGGTAAATGATTCATGCATTGAATTGAAATTCCTCACATGTTCAACCCACTTCCACATTCTTCATGAGTTATAAATGTCCCCATTGGAGAGATGGAGAGAGATGGAGGGCATGAGATAACTTGGGATGAGATTATGTAATTCCACTCAACCTTATCCAATATTTATTATACAATTTTAATAAGTAAGGATAGTATGATTCTATCCAAAAATTCCAAAACTCCAACTTAAAATAAAACGTTTTATTTTTGATTTGTTCATGAAACCTATTTACCAATTCAATGCACCATTTTAAAGATAGTAACATTTTCTCATCCTTAATTGGGTATGAGGAATTTTTTTAAAAGTATTTCTTAAATTTTATTGGTTCCCCTTTCAAATGTCACAAGAGCCATTCAAATAAAAATGGCTAACATAAAATCCAATGGAATCAAAATAAGTACAATCTAAAAAATAGCTTATATACTATTATTTATTTGAAATCTATGTCATGTGATATTATAATATAAATATAAATTATTTTATAAAATGCACACCACTAATGGGGAAATGATTTAACACTAACCAAAAACATTCAAAATATTACTATAGGGTATAAACCTCATCCCAAACTCAACAACATAATAGATTTCTCAATATAATATTAATATTTTCTCGATAAAATCTTGCAGTAATCTATCAAGCCATTCAAGCACCCAATTAAAATTGCAATGGGTTCTAGCGAACCCAATTTCAATAAAATGTGTGTTATGGTCTCGGTTAAAGTAAATATCTCAATGAAAAATACCCATACCATCATAATAGGACCATATATGACAACAATATAATGAACCATGTCATTGGCCCCCACTAAAACAAGAGAAAATATAGACTCTGGTGGGAACTGGGTTTAGGATATTCTAATTTTTGTGGTGTGAATGGATTCCATAACATTTGGGTGTTGTATAATGTTTGATTTTAGATTTATATATTATTTTTTTGAGAATTTTGACTATTTAGGAGAAAAAATGTAATGGGTGGTATATAACGATCCCAAAATCTTCTATATAAATTTCCCTCCAAAATATTTGTATCTGTCACATTTAGGTATGATCTATAGAATATAACACATGAAAACAACTAAAAAATGAATAATATTCAATTTATTCAATATAGAAAATTATTTATGTTGGATTAATTCACTCCATAAAATTGATAATTGTAAAATGGGTCAATAGGATCAAAAAAATAAGAGGACTTTAATTTGAAATTCAAGTTCTTTACGATATCCTATAATTAACACACTCAAAAAACAACATTTTAAAATTGGAGAAATTGAAAAATAAGCAGAATATTATAAATTTAAAATGGAGAATATTGAGATGAATTTTATTGATTGATGAATTAGGGAACTAAGAGTAATTTTTAGGAAGTATAAATCCAATATGATTGTTTGAATAGTATCTGATAATTAAGAATTATAAACGACCATTGGGAATGGTAAGTGGCTATTAGGAATAATAAAGTACTTAATATGAAAAATTTATTGAATAAAAAAATAATATATAAATATATATATTATTATAACCTAAAATCTTTTCTCAAATAATATAACACAAAATTTATATAAGTTAATTTTTTTGATAAATCATTTTTTACATATTTAGTAGATACATTAATTTTATGTAAAATTTTAAATATTATAATTATATAATTTATAAATTTATTCTTTTATAAATGGATATTATTTTTGAAACCAACATTTCAAAATTATATTTGGATGAATTTTATTTTTTTCCAAAATAGTTTAATTTTTGGTTAATAGTAAAAACATTATTTTTTTCTTATAAAATATGTTTTATGAAAAAAATGATTTAAAAAAGAATAAATATTTTCTAAAAAAATCATTACTTAAATTTGTTTTAATGAGTGAATTTATACATTTAAAATAATAAGTTGAATATATAGAACTACATTTAATATTTTAAATCCTAAATTATATTTTATTTTAATAAAAACTATTTCTGATTCTCTATTTTTTATAGTTTTTTAATTCAGTTTTATGACTTTTAAAAATAAATAAAATAATTTTTTTCAAATAAAACACTATTATTACTCAGAAGAACCAAAAATGTTCAACGTATTGAATTGAAATAATAAATTAATCAATATTTATTCAAAAAATATCATCTTATTCACTTATAAATAAACCACATATTTAATCAATTACTATTCATTCCTAAACTTCATCCAAAGAAAAATATACACAAAATTTATTCTCAAACACCCCTCCCCAGTTTTTCAAAATTCTAGTGTAATCAAATGATCACTTTAAGAGGACTTAATCTGTAGTCCAATGATGCTTCCCCAAATTATTCAATTGTTTTCATCAAATAACTTTTAAAATTTCATTCAGTAATCACACCTCCTAAACATTACAATATTATTCTAATAATATGATTCCCATATTAAAATTTTGAAATAAAAATAAAACATTAATAAAGTTTTGATTATTGTTTTTATCTTTATTTTATTCTTAAAAACACCACTCACACCATGGTAGATTTATACAACCTATGTGAGTGATGTTTTTTTCACGACTACCTTTATCATATTGGTGTGAAAATGGTAGTATATTATAAATATGACATTAATAACCAAATTATTTTTTTAATATTCATTAATTAAAAAATATGATATTAATAATACTAAATATAATACTTCATAGTAGGTTTAATTTATTAAAATCATCTTCATCAAGAATTTTTTACTATTGGTATGTATTTCAGATTATAAATGTATATATTAATACAGTATAATACTCATAAGACATGAAAAGTTACCTTAAAATACTTTAAACTCATAAATTCAAGGGATGACCATTGCAGACCGATATCATCCAATCGATGAATACATGAGACCATGTAACAAACATCTCAAAAATTGTTAAAAAACAAAATAATTAAAAATAACTGAATAATATATAAAAAAGAATAATAATATTAAAATAAAAATTATATTATATTAAATTCAATATATCAATAAATTTATGTTGATTATTTAGGATGTTAGTGAAGGTATTCTGAGCACCTCAAACTCAAGGTAAGTTGTTCTTCCAATATCTTAAATCACTTTTTAAGTATTGTTTCCATAATGGCATTTCTCTCCCTCTCTCTCTTTCTCTCCTCCTATTTTATGATATATTTATATCCTAACCCACCAATTTTACCCTATTTATTCTAGAGATATTAAATTCTTCATGATTATAATCATATTTAAAAAGAAAACAAATCAATTTTATAACTGAAACATTTAAAATTTCATTCCTCCTATACTCAACCATTCTAAGATGATTTCTCTATCTGTAACATTACATTCAATACCGATTGATTATCATAACTGTATGATTATAACATTTGAAATTTAATATAATAAGTTCAATTTTGTTTTGGGAAATTTTATAATGATCCATTTTATTACACTTTATGTATACACGGTGTAATATATTTTATTTTCATGGGGATCATCCATATCAATGAATGATTTATGATCTATGTTCCCATGTGGCATACATGAGCATGATATGTTATGATGTCATGGGTTGGAATAAAATTATACAACCCCAAATCAATTGGTTAGTTCTTACATATCATGATATATGATGTATCGTTCACGAGCCTTTTTTCAAGCACATAATATTAAGATGTATTGATAGTGAACCTTGAATTATATTTAAGACATGTTTTATGTTTGTGCCACAAGATTAGTTTTGTTATTATTACCATGTTATTATGATAACATTCCTTATAATAATTTATTTCATGTGAATAATACTGTTTCATTTCTTTTATGATTCCATTATTGATGATATCTCACACTTATATTTACTTTCATTACACCGTTTTGATTTTATGCACACCCATTATTTAAAAATTTCCAAATGGTATCCGATGTAATTATAATATAATGGTGATATATAGTGGTTAAAAATAAATATGGGAATGAAATATTATGTAGTTTTCTTTGAAATGTTGTATCTAATTTTCTAAAGTAACTAAACCTTTAGAGTAATTAGTGTATTAATGGGATTTATGTTAAAAATGATTTAATATTAGGAGTATAATGTCCAGGTAATGATATGGTATTTCTTCTAAGATAAATATATATCATCGAGTTCCCATTAGGGGTGCACCAGATACTTTAGTTGAAGGATGGGTTTTCTAAAATTAAGATTGGCACCCAGTGAGGTTTCTAAGTGGAAAGGAATTCCTTAGATGGACATTCAGTGTTTAGTGAGTTCCCATAATTTACCAGTGGTAGATGAATAAATTATTAATGAGGGTGGGGGAATGGAAATTTTTGTTCAAAAAATCCCCTTTTGAGGTATTCATTTATCAAATGTTAGCAGTAGTAGGAGGTCGACCTCCTCTCCCCCATCTTCCTGATTCTCCCTCCCCTCTTATTAAGGTTTCTTAGGAATCATTTTTGTATAAAAGTGAGGTAGTATATCCTCCTCCCTTGATCTTAACTCATTTTATTCTTATTCCCTAATCTATTGTGAAAATCATTAATAATATTATTTTAAATCCTCTATATCATTTTGAAATCATTTTCGTATCATGGATATTTCTTATACTTGGGTTGGAGGATTCTAAGAAATGATTAACTCACATGATTTCCTATAATTTAACTAGAAGTAAGTGAAACTGTGATTCATTATTTTATTTTTATCAATTGGGATTTTATTGAACATATTAAGGGTGTGTGGGTTACACCTTATTGCTTATGGTTCCAATAATTTTATTTTTCCTAGTAATGAGAAAAATAAACCCATATATCTACAAGGATTAATGAACATTCCCAATCTCCATAGGCTAAAAATAAGTTCCAATGGTATGAAAAAATATTTTTATAATTATATTTCCCAGTTATGAGATAAATGAAAATAATTATTTAAATAAAAAATATTTAATGTTTATCCCATACATTTGACATGTAACACACGTGTGATGATTATTTTCAAATATAAGGACAGAAAATATAATATAACATAAATAAACACACCAAGAATAATAAGAAACTTTGAATATAAATATAAACACAAACATCGACTAATATAAGTAACAAGTATAACTTCTTCATATATAATAATCATAATAAGAAAAAAATAAGGGATTAAAATAGATAGAAAAACAAAGATGTTGAATACATAGGTCTCTCATAATACATAACCCAATATAATTTAGAAATACATATGTATATATTATAAATGAGCATCCTGATCAAGACACCACCTCCATGAGTCATATAGGCAGTAACTTACACCATACTAACATGAGTCCTTTTCTTCACCTACATTAAATTAAAAAAATTATACATACACACCAAAGAGTGTATGTATGGTTTGAGAAACATCCTCAATAGGATACCACCATTGGTTTAATAAAATTATTTTTATACAAAGCCTTATAATACAAGTTTTCATATATAAGTATATAAAATACCTTTTTATGAAGGAATATAATAAAGAGTAACAATATTTTTATCATTTACAAAATGAAAATATTCATTTAAAAACTTATTTGGAACACATCATGAATATACAAATATGTAATACTAAATAATCAATATAGAATATATCACATTATCATTCTGAGGTATTTTCCTAGGGCCCCAAGGAGATAGCCTATGACCGAGCCCTCTAAGGCATCCACACTATAAAAATAGTGATATCTTAACATCTGAAACATATGATTATCCTGACCTTATCATATGTTAATCTGTTATCCAGTGAATAAACTAAGCTAAAGTAATTTTTTGTGTGTAATATAACTTATGTAGTAATCTTCACCAGTTTACAACTCATTATGTACCCAAGGGTTACTATTAAAATTTATAATTCCAAAAAATATTAAAAAATATATAATATTTGATAAAATAATACTTCTCACCACATGTTGACACCATAAAAATTAGAATTAGAAAATTTGGGTCGATTAAACACCTAAATCACAAGTATTATTTTCCTATAAATGTGAAAAAGGAAGAAGCACATGTATATGTGGATTAGTTGACTGGTTTACATGATATCCATAGACATCAATGAGACCCTTGATAGCATAACCATAGGAAGATTATTTGAACTGGTTCTGTGCTTCATGTGATATATTAATTGATCAAGTGAATCCCCTCAGGAAACCCCTTCTGATCATGTAAAACCCCTCAGATGATTCTTCCTAATCATGTGATTTTATAATGGAAAATGTCTTAAAACCATCAAGGTGTTCACATGATGGATGCTGAGAATGATGTGATCCTTATAAAAGGTGAGTTATATTTATCTTCACATGAAGGGAATATGTAACACCCTGAGATTTCATGAAATATATTTTTTCAATTAAATTTAATTTCTTTGATATCAGTCTTTACATGAAACACTCAGTTTAAACTAGAAATGATATGCTATTAAAATATCATTTAATGTTAAAGTTATAAACTATTTGGTAAATATGTGCACTTGAATAAGATTAACTAATTTATTAAATATATATAAATTCATCAATAAATTATTATTAATTAATTAATTAATTTTAAGTATAGTATCATTATTCATCAAAAATAAGTTTTCTTTAAAAAAAGGATTTTTAGTTATTTTTTGAAAAAATATTAAGATTAGTTTCAGTAATGTTTTTAAGTCTTATAAAATCAGCATAATTATTTAAATAATCATATTAAAATTACCTTAGGATAAATTTTTGAGAATTTTTTGAAAACATTGATTTTCCAGTAAATATTTAAAAGCGTTGATTTTTATTAGAAATTGTATTTTTATTTCAGGAAAGTAGAAAGTTACATTTTTAAAGTAGATTAAAATAAAAATCATTTATGTTATATTTTATGAAATCCAATTAATTTTATTTTAATCAATTTTTTGTTATAATTTAGTACAAAACTATTTTTACACAAAAAGGAATTTTTTGGAAAAACTAGTTTTTATGAGTTGAATGTGGTTTTAACTTTGTTAATTAAATTGATCACTTTTGATTATTATTTTCAAGAAATTTATTTACTAAAAAATTAATAATCTATTTATCATTCATATATTAGTTTTGTAGGCTTGGGATAGTAATAAATCATGTTTGTGGATTAAAACTGTATTTCTTGAAGAGCTGCTTTCGTCATGTTTTTCACACTTTAAAATTAATTTTAACCACTTATAGTTGTTGAATTTGATAAAATGAATTTTACACATTGAATTAATATGTTTAAATTTTTTAAATATGATACTTTTATTTTTTTTAATAAGAATACTAAAAGTGGTTAAATTTATAACCTCAATAAAGGGTAAACCAGGTTAATATACGTTAAAACTAATTTAAAAGGCCATAATTTTTCATCCTAATTATTATTTAATGAATAGAATT
This sequence comes from Viscum album, assembly GCA_963277665.1. NCBI lineage: Eukaryota > Viridiplantae > Streptophyta > Magnoliopsida > Santalales > Viscaceae > Viscum > Viscum album. Next base: position 794,492,866 of record OY728166.1, read on the forward strand.
CGTCCTAAATAACCTTATTATTTAATGCCTATGGTTTAATTGACACATCTACATGAAAATGACATATATAGTATTTGAAGAAAAGAATGTTACAAAATGTCACTCTCTTAGTAGTAAATATATCTTTTGTTTCCTTATAAGGGAAAAATAAAATAAAAAAAATTAAGTGTCCAATTTTAGATTTATGAAATTATTTTCCTTAAATAAATTTATATCTAATATTTTGTGATTATATAATTACCTTAAATTATTATACAACTATGATGCAATATTTCTTCAATTAATGAAAAATATATAAAATTATTTTAAAAATGTTAAAAGTTATTTAGTTTCACTGCTTTAATGTGTGCCATGAATTGTGTAGATAAATATGAAATATTAATGTTATTTTAAATAATTATATTTTAAATATACTTTTTAATGATTCATTTAAATTCAAAATCAATTAATAGAGTTAAAAATAACATTAAGGATTTTTTTGTAAAGAATAATATCTTATTAAATGATATAAAATTAATAAAAATAGAAAATTATATCAATTGAATGGTATAAAGTTTTAAAAATCAACCATGTTCCATTTATTCATCATTATAAATTTTATAGTAACATTATTAATCCATAAATGGCATAAAAATTAAAAATAGAGTAATTGTCAAAAGGGTTAATGAAGTTTTCAAACAAAAAGATATGGGTAAAAATGTGATACATACATGTTGAAATTTTATTGGATGAGTTTATTTTGACTCAACATTATATTATATTAAAATATTATCAATTTGGTACCATTTAAATATTAAAATTAAATTATCTTGTTTTAATATTATTATAAATTCTAGGAGTGTCCCTTCCCTCAATTATAAAAGTCACCCTTCCGTTCTATTCTTTACACCAGGTTGAGACTTTTCGCTCAATTAGCCTCTAAAAGGCTTTATTCTATACTCCCATATACACAATATTGAGGTTAAATTATTCCAAAAAGGCCAACTCTAGAGACCTTACGGGGAGATGTGAAGGATTTATTTCAAAGAATAGAAGATTCCAACACATAGTAAGGAAGTGAGACCTAAGGTAAAAGATATATAGTCTCACATTTATTTTTTGGATAGTTATGTAAAATTCACCCCTCATTGAATGTAATACCCTTATTTCATGTTATATCTTTAATAAACTTATTTTCATGACATTTAATGTCCAATTATTTTTATTCTATCATGGATATTATGGTTTAAAAGTTACCGAAGTGGTATGGAATTTTCATCTAACTTTTATATACATGGGACACATTCCTTATGAACCACTCCTTTTAGTGTCTTTTATATACTTTTTATAAAGGTATTTTATTACTCTTATCATAAATATTATTGGATATTCATTTCTATCTATTTTTCCTTCTTTCATGGGGCATACACTTCAATTGTTACCAAAATGGTAAAGTATGATAAAATCTCATTATTTAACATTGTTTATGATTAAGTTTCTATTAAAGAATACATATAATATACTACTTAAAAAACTAATTAATTTTTTATCCTATGATTATTTCTTGAATATATTTCATTTATGTTCATTTTCCTCACACTATGAACTCGAGAGATAAATAATATATTTTAAATAAGATCAACCTTGTTTCTCTCTTCACTAAAAAAACATTTTCTTCAATATCCATGTTTTATAAAAGTTTTTCAAAAAATGTTTTTAATATAATCTAATGATTTTTTCAATTAATTTTTCACCCATGTTTTAATTTTTTTAAAATGGTTTAAAAGGAATCTTCTTGTCATTTTCAGAATAAGGTACTATTAGATTTTTTTAAAAGTGTAAAAGGTATGTTTTTACTATCTTATACCACATGAATGGAGTTTCCTACCATCATAAATGCTCAATGTATTAAAGATTTTTTTTAATTTTTCAATGGTTTATTTAAAATAAAATTATTTCAATAATATTTTGAAATTTTTTAGAAATTAAAGAATTGATTTCAAAATGGGTAGTTTATTTTCCTCATGAATATTTTAATGATCTTTAAATGGTATTTATATTCCTGAAAGACAACCAACCTTATTTTCACCTATTCTTTACAAGGATATTATCAAATTATACCATTATTATTATTTATATTGAGAGTTTATTTTTATGATTATATTATGTTTATAAACCCCATTACTTTTCGGTGGGTTATACTATTACTAAATAATGAAATATTTATAGTGCACATTTCTTTTAGCTTATGCTATGATGTACTGTTTATGAATCCCATTTTTTTATGGGTTTAGATATAATTAATGTTTTATAGTATTGTGGTACACATATATATGGTTTTAATTATATGACAGTGGTTATGTTATAACCAAGGAAGGTGGTTACTTTATGACCAATGATAGTTGTTATGATATAACCATGGATGGTGGTTATGTTTAACCAATTATGGTGGTTATGTTATAACCAAGGATGAGTGGTACCTATATTTACCTCTAATTTTATATTTCATTTGATAAATATGTCTAGAATGGGGAGTGAACCCTGTTCGGTGAGGGATTTTGTCCATTACAATATTGGTGGGAGTAAACCTTAACAACTATGATGGTTTGGGTAGTGAACCAATTCCAATATGATAGTCTACGTACTGAGAATTAACTACTAAGTAAATTATTTTCTATGATTAATTTTATATGAATATCTTATGTCTTATGGAAGTGTTATTCTTTTAGGGATCCTGTTCTTTGATTCAATTATGATTAATTTCTTATGAAATCCCATGTTTTATTCCATTCCTCAAAATTATGATCTATCATATGAAGGGTGTTATTTTTTTAATGTTATTGTCATGTTATCATACCTTTATATTTATGATTAATCTCAAGTGATCATTATAATATCCATTGTTTACCGTTACCCGAGTATCTCAGCTCACACATTCTTACGTTTCCTTTACAGATTCTATGAATAAAGGTAGTAAGTATTGTCTTTATAAAAAGGATTATAGTTATGAAGAACTTATTGGGAGAAGATATAGATAATTTATGAACCAGTTTCTGAGGTGTCCAATTTTCCAAAGGCAGTAGGCCTATATGATTATTTTGTGAATCATTATGATATTTAATTAATACTAATATATTATGGTGTGATATTTATGTATGAAAATTATGGGTCAAAATAGTGGGAATTAACTCAAGTTTTTGTTAACATTTGGAAACTAGGATGAGAAAAATTTAGTGAGAAACTTTAGGATAAGTCATTATATAGGATAACATCCAAAAGTTTTGGTAATAGTCATGGATAAAAAATATAAAAACTAAGGTTTCATTTATTAAAAAGGCAATGTCATGATTTAGATATCCTATAATTGACTTTTCATGAATACTCACTATTAATATTGTTTCTCACACTATGATTTTTGGTTTTAATAAAAGTCTAGAAGAAGGAGGAATAAGGTTAATGCCAAAGGAAAATGAAATTATTTTCCATGTGAGAAAGAAAATTGAATGTGGGATGGAATGAGAATCCTTTTGATTATAAATAACTAATTATCAAAATATATTGTTAACATCGTTCTCCTTAACCATATCTTGGAATCATAAAAGAATAGAATGAAAGAGATTAATGATTGTTTGGTGGTGGAGACTATCAATGAAATATGATTTGTCTCTTGTTTCCAAAGAATGTGGTAAGAAGCACTCAAGGGAATTTATATTAGGAAAAAGAAGATGATTTATATGTGTAAATTAAGGGAACATAACAAGTAATTACTAATTCAAAATGAATAATTTTGTGGTGGGAAATGAAGATTATCCTAGGTTACCAATTATATTTCAATTTCTTATGTGTAGTGAATAGGAGAATTATCCAAGCCAATTACCTAATCCAAGGGTCAACTCTTAGACCAATGAAAGACCTATTATGTTAATGGATTTATGATTTGATGAATTATGATTTGCTAAATACATAATATAACAGTTACATCAATGAAATTTTGGATATAAGGATCATGAAACATTTAAGGATTGTTCGAGGTAGAATTTGAGAATATATATTTAGTTGGGATAAATAAGTGATTTTAAATGGTAGTACGGTATTGGTGAACTTGAAATTGATTTTGTGATTATAAAGTAATTTAGGTCATATTTGATGTTGTTTAAATCATTTTTGGATTTATACAATACATTCAATATTTTTTGAACTTATTTTAGGAATAAGGATTGTGTTAATTTTTTTGGTATCATATATATATGTTTCTTAATGTGAGGATAACTTTGTAGTTATAGATAACATTATGGGTTTGTAAGATTAAGGTGGATCATAATTTTAGAGGAATAAAGAAACTTTTGACAATTTAGGTTATGGGAATTTGAGGTTATTTGAAACATTTGGGGAAGAATACTCTATTGAGGTTCAAATAACCATTTGGGTTTGTATATGAATTGATGTTAAGTGAATTATAATCAGTTAGATAGTGGGATATAGATAATTTTGATGGTTGAAAAGTGATTGATTGATTGGAAAATATTATCATAGATTTTTATGATCAAGATAAGGATTACCTTTCATGATAGTATGTAAATATTATTCATGATATTTTGGGTGAATTTCACTATATTATATGATTATATTATAGTTTATCATGATTATTAATTATATTTTGGGATATTTTTCATTGTTATGAGTTTTAAAAAGTTATTTAACATGAGATAAAATTTGGGATGAATGATAATAAATTTTTAAAAATGTAATTTTAAGGGTTTGAAATAGATTTGAGGTTAGAAAAAATCATTATTGATGGTATTGATGTAATTTGGGATGTATGATTTTTTATTGAGTCAAACATTGGATGCTATTATTAAGGATTTTGTGATAAATGTTTATTTCTTCATATGGTGGTTTATAAATTAATGGAATTATCTTACATTGTTCTAATTTTTTTTTTATTTCTTAATGTAAGAAGGAATATATTTATATACGTTTTCGATTAGATGGAAGATAATTGTAGTTCTTCGGGAATAAAAAAACACCTCTCGAATACTCATAATTTGGGAGAAACATCTTAGATTGTAGTGAAAACAAATCAATGGATGAAATTATACTTATAAATTTAAATATATTCTTTGTTTCACTAGTATTGATGGTAATTTTATTCATTAAATATTTGAAAATGGTGTTGAAATAATTTTTTTATTATTACCTCCATTTAAGATTAATCAATTGTCAATTCACCCATCATAGATTTATGGTTTTTAATTTGTTATCTTTCTCCAGACCATGTTCTATATCACACTTTATTAGTACTTTTTCATTAGTTTTCACTTCCATACCCATGTTTTAATTTCCCATTAATATTATCCTATTTAGAGACCTAGTTTTGTGTAATTTTATATTACCTTTTTATTTCTCATTATCACTTATCAAGAAGAAGTTATAAAAACCATTTTTATGATGTGTGTTTTCAAAAAAATATTTTAGGAATATCCAACCCCAGTATATCAAGCATAAGATCAAATTGTGAGGATGAGTGGGGGGGGGATGTCACAAATCAAGTTATTATATAGAGCATAGTGTTGAATGTTTTTTCAATAAGGTGTTAATATGTGAATGGAAAGGTGGTGATGATGTGATAATGATTAATGAAGAGGTAAAGTTTTTCCAAAGCTTATGTCACAAGGAGAATTAGTATGAAATGACATTGGATGAAATGATTGATAATTATCCATATCAAATCAGACAATTGTTGAACTATTCCTATATTCCAAGATAAGTGTCAATGAATAACAATTTGTTACAACATTTGAAAAAGGACATGGAATACATGATTTCATGGTGAATATGAAGGATCCCTCCAATATCTTCTAATTGGATAAAATTGGTGAATAATTTAGATAATTGAATGAACTATTCTTAAGTTCCAAGACATGTATCACCGGAAGACACTTTTTTACACCATTCAAAGAAGGCCATGCAATACATTATTTCATGATGTATTTAGAAGATCCATCTACCAGTTTAGTATTGGATGAAGTGTTTGAGAGGTTTGAGTTAATCATGAATGCTTAAGAGGTGTTCCAAAAAGAATAGAAGATGTATAGGGTTGATTTCTAAAGATGAATTGGAATTATAAGTATGGTGATTTCATGTTGAATTCTTTATATATATACTTTTTTTTTCTAACCAAGTATTTCATGAGGTTTATATAAAAATCATGTGAACTTGGTTAGCCAACCAGCCAGCCTACCGGGGAAGCGGCTCGTACCACATGTAGTGGGAGGCTGAGCATAACCCCAGCTAACCAGTGGCATGGATAATCACATTCATGCACGAGAAACACATGAGGGAACAACCATAGGGGCACATGGGAGAGCTATTGTAGAGAGACACCATGCAGGATGACATGACGACCTAGTGGGTGCATATAACGCGCCCTTGAGAACTGGTGTGTGGCGGCATTAGAGGGTGGATAGGAGTAATCTGGTGAAGAGTCAAGGTGGATTGATACTTAAATCGTGCTCCACTAGCATGATGGTTTCAACGTTGGATGGGATTTAAAAACATAGATAAAATATGAGTCATTACTCTGATCTCACATGAGATCTCAACCGAAGGCTCCATCCCACATCCCATGATCTAATCTCGGATGTCCGTGACCAATCCAAACTAATCAAATGATCACTAAGACTCCACCACATCATCTTCAACCTCTGATCATCCAGACGCCATAGCTCACCGCAGATGAAGTTGCACTTCTGTTATCTAATTTTAGACCACCTTTGATGATAAAACCCATTGCATGAAGTCCATTCAGACATAACGAACCAATGCATGCAATTTCATTTGCATGCATGCAATAGAACACGAAGAACCCATGTAGGATGAGATCAGACGAAGTTTCCAAGGCCATGCCATTTGGTTTGAAGAGATACTCTACATGCATTACACTTCTCATGCACAACATGATTACACTGAGATATGATGGAGTCCATACTGAATAGAAATGAACTGAGAGAAGATAGACATCTCATTCCTGTTTGAAGTTTTCAATGATGACGATCTCGTCTATTCAATAATTTAATCACACAGCATATCATGAGGGATTTGAACACATAGCAACACACATTATCTACCTATAAAAGGAGGGTTCCCTTGAATAATTTGGTGGTTGTTGGAAATATTGAGAGAGCACTTGTTTTCTAAAAAATAGAGAACTACATATAAAGGTTCCACACTTCCCATCTACTCAAAGATAAGAAGACCCCACAAGAGTTAAATAGGTTTTACATACTCTTGAATCATCATTGCGAATGAGGAAAACATCCTTACCCACTGTGAAAAGAAACCCTCAAGCACATGATAGGTTTATTAGAACTGTCATTGTGACTTTGTGAGGATCATCCTGTGTATACACAACTGTTGCACTTTTACCCTTGCTATACTCTGTGAATATAGAACCCACAAACCATTCCTTGGTTCTGTGAAGAATATCCCTGTGTACCCTATGCGTGATGAAGAAGAACTCATGCTCTGTGGTTTTGATGAAGAATAAGAACATGATCCCTTCAGTGTCACAAAGAAGAGGTGAGAACTCTTACCTATTTGAATGACCTATCAGAGAACCAACATATACCCTTGTTATACCAATTCAGGTTGTGTGGGTAATATGAAGAACAAAGTGGTTTTCATGATTGAAATCCAGTATGCACATGTAAGAATGAAAGCCTCTTATTTGAATATTAGGGAAGACTTGTGTGTTTGCATAGGAAGATGTTGGTTTCATACATGGTGCATATGCATTGAGAAGTTCCAGCGACAGTGCGTGTGCACATGTGAAGAATGAAGAAGAAAGGAGGAGAACCTATTCAAAGGCACACACACATTCGAGTTTGAAGAAGAATACATATAAAACCACAAGCCACAAAAACCATGTGCATACAAAGAGAGAGAAAGAGAAGAAGATAAATAAAAGATACTGTGTTTCACTAAGAAGGGAATACATGTACTTACATAACACACATTAAAGCCAAATTAAAAGAAAAAGTGTGTGTATGTGAAAAACCTAAACAATAATGAATTGGGTGCATATTGATTGAACAATGCATGTGAAAAAATACATGATACACAATCATTGAACCTAAACTATTGATATAAGAACAACGTGTGTTTGATTTGATAAGAAGCATATTATATGTGAATGAAATCATGCATAAACACATGCACATGTGATAATTAAGTGATATATCCAAATCTTACATGTTTATATTCGATGAAATACGTGCATGAAGAAACATAAAACTGATACTGAAGCCATACATAATTAAATAAGATCTTATATCTGAGTTGAAAATATTTGTGAATCTATGAAGATAGACAGTGCTGATATTGTGCAATATCACTCTTGCATATTAGTATTATTGAAGTAATTGGGTGCACCACCTACACACATCTATGTGATTCCAGGTCTTCATCCGAATAAGAATGAATTCCCTGAGCATTGTTACACCGAGCATTGATCACAAAGGTGATCAGAATTGTTGTGCAAGGGAAACATACCTTACTAAATGTTGTGGAAGATTCTTGAAGAGATACACATGCAAGTATGATTCAGAAAGCCTATGCGGGAAGAGCATAAGATCAATATATAGTAAATCTAATAGTACTCAAAGAAAGAAGCTTCTCATGTGGCTCAAGATCTATAAGAACCCTTTGTAATATAGAGAGGAGAAGTAGACTTCAGTGAGACTCTAAAGAAGGCCAGTGGGACTCTAGTAACACTGTGGGGAGCAGTATTAAGAACCTCATGTGGGACTTAGGAGAGATATAGTGGGACTCTGTATCGACCATTGTAATTGATAATAATATTATTGTTGAGAATATGTGTTTGACAGAATAACCAACACAACAAGGAGTATGTATTTGAACCAAACCTTGTAAATTCTTGTGTTTAGTGCCTTAATATTTACACCACCATTCCAGGTAAGGTTGAGAGACATTAGAAGAGTGGATCACAGATTTAACCATCCATAAATGTTTAATTGAAAAGAATCAACTTGAAAAAAGATTTAAAGGGATAAATAATTCTCCCCCCTCTTAGTGTTTCACACTGATCTGGGCACTTCATATTATGAGTTGTTTTTAATTTTAATTTATCTTTTTCAATATCTTGCGTTACATGCAACACTGAGTTTAAAGAAATTGTAATAAAATATTAAAAAATAATTAAATTTCATAGTTATAATCTATCAACTTAATTTGTGGGTTTGAAAATAATGAAATATGTATTAAATATATATAAATATATTGATAAATTATTATTAGATAATAACACATTTTTTAGTAATGTTATTTTATTCTTCAAAAATACGTTTTCATCAAAACGTTTTTTATTGTTTTTTTTGTAAAATAATAGGATTAATTTATGAAACCATAATTGTATTTTTTAAATGAAAATATTTTTTTATGTCATCATTTTACCATTATTGTATGACATATTTTTTTTATAATTTTATGAAAATATTGATTTTCGAGTGAAACTTTTAAAATGTTGAGTTTTATTGAAATCTATTTTTATTTTAGGAATATAAAAAGTTATATATTTTTTTAAAAATGGTTTCCAAGTAAAATTATTTCTATAATATTTATAAAAACTCAATTAACTTAATTTTAATAATATTTATGTTTCAATTTAGTATAAAAACATTTTTATACCAAAAAATAAATTTTCCTAAAAAATTGTTTTTGTGATCGAAATTTAATTTATATATATAAATTTAATTTATCACTATTTAGGAATGATTTTTAAAAAATGTTTATATTATATAATAATTCAATTTTTTAAAATATTATTTAATATTTCTTCTAGTCATAGGATAATAAAAAATCATGTTTCTACTTAAAATGTTATTTTTCAAAAAGCGAGGTTTATCAATTTTTTCAGCATTAATTTAAAATTAATTAACAAAACTTCTAGGTAATGAATTTGATATAATATATTCAATATTTTTAAATATTACATTCAAAATTTTTAAGTATTCCCATTTTATTTTCAATCAATATAAATATTAACCATAGTAAAATTTATCGCATCAGTAAAGGGTTAATCAGGTTAATCTAGTCTTAAACTTAGTGGTAAGGTCAGAAAGTTTCTTCCTAATTATTATTTGGAGATTTTAATTGATCCTTATCATCATTGAAAAAAATGGAGTTGTTTAATGGACGATTTTACCTGAAAATGACCAATATAATATTTAATGAAATGAATGATACAAAATCTCACTCTCTTAGTTTTAAATATATCATATGTGTCTACCTATGGACAAAAGAAAGATATGAATGAATATATCTATCCATTTTTTTATTAATTAAATTAATTTCATGATATAAATTAATTTCTAATTTTTTGTAATTATATAATGAACATAAATTATTATACAACAATGATGTAGTATTTATGTAAATAATAAAAAACAAATAAAATGATTTATAAAATATTAAAAGTAATAATATTTTAGTGAGTTAATGTGTTCCATGAATTTTTTCGATGAATATGACTTATTAGTGTTATGTAAAATAATTATATTGGAATAAAACTTTTTTCTATATGTTTTTAAAAGTTAAATTAGATGTATAGTTTTAAAAATGACGTTAATGGCATTTTATAATGAATAATATTTCATTAAATGATATAAAATTGATAAAAATATTATATATTCCCAAAATAATTATATAATATTATAAAAATTAACTAGGGTCCATTTATTGGTATTTTGTAATTTTATAGTGACATTATTTACCCTTAAATGTTATAAAAAGTTAATATTTTGATAGTTGTACAAATGATTAATGATGTGTTAACACAAAGATATATGGGTAACACTGTGATAGAAACATGACCAAATTTAATTGTATGAGAGTATTTAGAATCATACTAATATTATATTCGAATATTATCAAATTGGAACCATTTATACATCAGAATTGAATCACGTAAATATAATATTTTACGTAATTCCAACAATGTTCTTTCCCTCAATTATAAAAGGGAATGTCACCTTTCTTCTATTCACACCACTTGGATCCTTATATATCTATCAACCTCTATTCATTTCTCTTATCCACTACTTTATAAACACTATAGAGGTGTTGGTATACCCAAAATAACAACCCTATAGCCCTTAATATGAGAATTAGAGGATTTATTTCAAATATAATGATATTCCAACGCATGAGAGAGAATTTGGAACCATGGTAAGAGATTTCTAGTCTCACTTTTAATTGTGGGAGTCTTATGTCAAGTTCACCCCTAATTTTAGTTATTTAGTGTATATACTAACCCTTTTAAATGTTATATAATGAATATCATTATTTTAAATATATTTTTTATTTCAATTGATTTTATTCAATCATGGGGCTTACTGTTCAATGGTTACCAAAGTGGTAAGGAATTTGCTTCTCACTTTTATTTATATAGGACACATGTTTTATACACCACTCAATTATTTTTCATGGTGTATATAATAAACATGACTTTATCTTATTATTCTTCTAATAAAAATTATTCGATATACATATACTTTGTAGGTTCTTTCATTCATCGGTATTATGATTTAAATATTACTAAAGTGGAAAAGGGTATTATTATTATAATCTCATTGGTCATTGAGGTTGTTTATGATTAATTTTAAAATGTGGAATTATTATAATAAACAACTTATGAAACTCTTGATGTTTATTATCCTCTGGCTATTTCATTAAGACACATGATTTTCATTTATTTTCCTCACCTTATGTACTCAAAAGACAAAATTTTTTTTATAGAAAGTGTAAATTATTTCTCTTTTTAGTCAAATTTTTTTATTCAACTTTCATGTTTTATAAAAATTTTATAAAGAATATTTTTACTATTATCTCACGATTGTTTAAATTAATTTTTACCCATGTTTCACTTTTTAAAAAATGGTTCATATGGAATATCTTTGTCATTTTCAGAATGAGTTACTATTTAATAGTTTTTATAAATGTGTAAAACTAATGTTATTTTATATTTATGGAATCAAAATAATTTCCCATTATCAATACTTATCAATGTTTTAAAGCATCTTGTACAGGTTTCTATGGTTATTTTAAAATAAAATATTTTCCATAAAATTTTGGAATTTTGTAGTATTTAGAGAAGTCATTTTGAAATGGAATGGTTTGTAATAACCCATTACTGCTCTAATTGGTACACAATAAACCTTGTCAAGGTTTTCCTTTTTGTTGAGTGGGTAAGCGTTGTGTTTAAATTGGGGGGATACCTATAATGGTGAAGTTAGAGGTTTTTTTGGACTCTCACCTTTAACCAAGATTTTATGTATATTATCATGGAATTACATGTCGTTTAACAGCAGTACACATCATGTAATTATTCTACATGAAAGTCATGAAATGTTTCATTCCATAATGGGTACACATCATGAGTTGTCAGTGTGTGTTGTGATGGGGTTAATGATTGGGTTTTATCCCGTAGTGTCTATTTTAATGCAAAATGGTACATGTTTTGATAGTTACAAAACATATTTATTACATGTCATGTATTTATTGTAAACATCATGTAATAACTTGGATTTAAATGGGCATTAAACATTTTAAAGTGTTTTTAGCATTATGGAAATTATGTCTCTTACAACGTGTAACCAGATTACACACTGTGTAACACCCTGACAACAGCCTATAAAACCAGCAACGTGCTTGGTTATTTTTTCATTATCTCTTCTCTGATTCTAATTTTCTTGAACCAAATCCTTCCCTAGGAAATTTTGGATCCTTCTAACCCTTTTAGATCCATTCCTTTGGCGATCAACCATCATTCCTTTAGCGGGTTATATCCAGGAAAGAGTTCTTCATTATTCTTCATCTATCTCTCCTTCTACTCTTTTGGAATTTCAATGGATCATTATAAATTTGATGGATCTATTCTTAAAGATGTTGTATCTTTCTTCTAGGTTTAGTTTTAAGATCTTCTAAACCTTCGTTCTCATTGACAAGTGTCGTTGAGTGTCATTCTTCAGAAAATTGGTAGGCGGTTCTGTCTCGATTAGACAAATTGATTATTCTGAAATTGCGTTATTTATTTACATTATTGATTAAAATTACAATTTCTATCATTTTGTATCAATTTAGTTGACTAAAAATATATTCTAGTGAATCAGTATATTTGAAATGATTTTGGATTGGAAATTTGGAAAACCCCTAATTCCATTGAATTGCGGTGTGTTTATAGGAATTGGATGATTTAAATCATTGAATTTAATTTTTTTATTTGATGGAAATGTTTTAAATTAAATTATTGAATTTAATTGTGGAAAATGAATTATGAAAAGGATAAAATTAGTTTTGAATGGATTTCAAACTTGTGAAAATGGATTTAAAATGATTTAATAGAAATTTAATGGTTTTATCTTGTGAAAAGGACTGTTTTTTTTATTAAAACACATTTTGGTTTTAAATGAAAGCATTACCATTTTTTAAAGGAATAATGGAATTTAATTGTATTTTAAAAAATCCTAAAGTAAATTTCCCCTCATGTAAGAGTACATGAAAGCCTTAGGTACTTGGTGAGTTATTTGGATACACTCTACACTATTATAACATTATAAAACAAAAATAAGGTGGGTCATATCCATGATGGGAGGGTGATTAGTTGACTCTATCTAGTGTCATGTGGATTTAAGTATATTAATTTTACTGAGATCACATAGAGAGTTCGGAATCCTATAGCTGGTTTATACTATCATACCTTTTGTAAGATGAACATGTTGCTCACTTTTTCATTTATATATGAGATATAAATGTATGAAAATGTTGTAAATTTTATTACATTTATTTTCTAGATTTACATAAAAAAATTTATGTAAATTTTTTATTTAACCCATTGAGTTATAAATATTCCATCTCTTGTAAAGTAAATCCTGTCATTTCAAATTATTTTCCATCATTTTAAAAATGCGTAGCATGTTTTGTTTAAATGTTATCCTGAATTTCCAAAACTATTTATTTTTGAAAATTGAAAGATTTTCTTTGGATATTCTATATTTGGCATCTGTTATGAAATATTTGATGGCATACTTCTGGTATTAGTCTCACACCATAATTTTTCTTTCCGATATCTATAGACTTTCTTCTTCTAGGTTCAAGCAATGGGATGGGATCTCTTGGAGGTGGATCCAGATGTTGATCTTTGGACATGGTGATTTGTGTCCTTATGAAACTTGGAGTTGTTTTCCCTATTTTTTGGTACTTGGGTTGTAGTACTTTGTGATTTTTATGCTTGGGTTGTTCTGGTACATTACTCATAGTGGAGCTTCCTCATTATGCATACTGTCTAGTTTCTTTTTCTTATGTTTTGTTTTGTTTCAAACTCATTACCACTTTCGTATTGTACAATTCCAGGTGCTAGTTGCTGACCCAAGGGGATTGGGAATATCATTAGGGCTATGTCAGGGAAAACTCGGTTACTGGGTTGCCAGGGTAACTGGGATGGTTCATGACAAAGTGGTATCAAAGGAGGTTGTTAAGCGTCTTTCCTTTTTGATAGTATGGATTTGAGTATTCTTGTTGGGACTTAAGAGGTAGTTGTGATTGTGTTACATGCTATCTCTCACTTCAATGAACCTTAAGTCACCAAGGGTAGTTAGGGAAAGGCTTATTATGGACTAGTTACTGTCTCTTCACTATTTTTTATTTGGATAGAGTGAAATCAAAATCATATTGTCATATATGTTGGGATTTATGTATCCCTCATTGATCTAGTTGAGTGTTCTATAAAGGTTAGATACTGATGTTGTGTAACATCATGCCTCCAAGAACATGTGAAAATCAAATCCAGGAGGAAGCTCATGTTGAACCATAGAAATCCAATCCTCAATTAGACCCAAATCTGGTTGATGTGATCATACGTACAATCCAAGCTTTGGGACGAGCACCACAACTAGTCCCCATTCAATCTCTAGTAGTGGATTCTCATGTGGATGTTCTTCTAAATAATTCTCAAGAGTTACTTCACTATAATCGACCAATTTTAAAGGGCTCCACTAATCCTTAACATGCTGAGGAATGGCTTGAAAAGATAGAACACCTATTTTAATTCGTAGAGACATCAGACATGACCAAGGTAAAGTGTTCCACCTTTGTGCTAGAAGGACCAAGTATAGGATTGTGGGATGTGATGGTGATGGAAAATAAACTTGAGGGTTAGAGTGGATGTATTTCAAGGTTATTTTCACCAATCAATTATACCCAGATTCAATGGTGTTAGATAAGACTATGGAGTTTTTTAGACTTGAGAAGGTTTACAGAACTATGAATGAGTATTCAATTGTTTTTTATGAGTTGGTAAAATTTTCACCTGAGATCGTATCAAATGAAATAATAAAGGCCCAAAGCTTTGATTTAGGTCTTCAATCAGATATCCATTATTAGGGTTTCTTACTAAATATGACTACTTATGCTGTTATGTTAGATAGGGAGATGATGGTTGAGTTGGACCTGGCTAGAATGTTAGGGTTATCAATAGTTTTTTTTCCTAATGGAAGTGTTGGTTCCTTCAAAGGAAAACAGAAGCATGATGATTCTCGAGGATCTAGTCATTCCATACATCCTTCACCACCATGAGGAAGTTATATGGTTTGCTACCATTATGGAAATATAGGACATTTTAAGAGGGTTTTCACTGAGGAACCTAAGAACTGTATCTCATGATGATGTTTAGAGAACTTACAGAGATTATACAACCACTTCTCTACTTCATGTAGTGGAATGGGATCATCATCTCCTCTTAAAACTGATGGGAAATCAAATGATTTACTTACAAAAGGGTTACAACCATAGAAATATTGAACGAGGATTCTTCATGCAATGAAAGAGTTTCTATAGGAAGTATACATGTTTCCAAAAATCGTGAGAGGTTCCATTACTATAGAATCATTATTTGTGACTACTCTATTTGATATCGATGAATCTCATTCTTATATTTCAACCTATATTGTTAATCTTCTTAATCTTGATATGGATATTTTATCTTTTGCAATGGATATTACTACATCCCTTGGTATGAAGATAGAGAATGTTCTTTGTAGTCTCTCTTGTGTCATATCTATTTCATAGGTCGATCTGTCAGGGAGTTTTCTGGTTCCTAACATGAAATCTCTTGACATCAAATTTTGGATGGATTAGATCATTTTTGATAAATCCTGAATTGTCTTTGATTGGTTTACCTTACAACAACCAGTGGTGTCACTCTTGTATTTCGAGTATAATTGGAAGCAAGGTCAACTAGAGATGGAACCTCTTTTCAAATGTTGATGAAAGTGATATCAGTGTTTTATTTTGATCTGGTACAAGATTTTGTGAGTGTGGATCTTCCTCAAGTCATCATCGAGTTTCCCGACGTGTTTCTTTATTATTTATATAGTCTAACACTAGTAAGATAGGTTGAGTTTTCTATTTATTTAATGTCTAGAACTCAAACAGTTTCAATTACCTATTACGTAGTGGCTCCATCTAAACTGAAAGAGATAAAGTTCCAGTTGGACAATATCCTTGAGAAAGGATTTATATGAACTAATGTGTCACCTTGGGTAGAACTAGTTTTCTTCACCCAAAAGGATAATGGTTCTCTTTATCTATGTGTTTACTATCAAAATCTCAAACAAGTTACGAAAAATAACAAGTATCCATTGATACAGATTGATGATCTATTTGATCAGTTGGAATGTGTGAAGTGTCTTTCATAGATCGAACTTCAATCTAGTTACCATCAGTTAAGGATAAAGTAATCTGAAATTTTGAAAACAACCGTTCAAATCAGGTATGACCATTATGAGTACCTTATTATTCCCCTTGATCTGAAAAATGATATTTCAAGTTTCATGGATTTAATGAACATGATTTTCCATGAGTATCTTAATAATTATGTGATAGAATATGTTAATGACATTTTTGTTTACTATAATAAGAGCATGACTATGAGCAACATCTAAGAATAATTCTACGTTTTCTAAGAAATCATTACCTTTATGATATGCTTTCAAAGTGTGATTTCTATATTGAATAAGTGAAAATATTAGGATGTTTGGTGTCTAAATAAGGTATATCAGTTGATCTGGGTAAGGTAAAGGCTATAATGATTTAGGAGAAACCATGAAATGTATTAAAAATTTTAATCTTCTTGGGCTTAGTTGGATACTACCATAGGTTCGTGAAGGAGTTCTTAAATTTGGATTCTCCGATGACTTCTATAAATTGGAAGGGGTGAATTTTGTGTGGAATGATAAATTTCAGGGTTATTTTGTTGAGCTAAAAAATATTTTGACTACTATGTTAGTGTTAAATCTTCCAAAATCTAGGCAAGACTATGTGGTCTTTTGTGATGCATTAGGTTTCGGATTTGGTTGTATTATTATACAGGGTGATAATTTAGTAGCATATGGATATCATCATCTTAGGCCACATGAGAAGAATTATCATACCCATGAACTAGAAATTTAAGCAGTGATGCACGCTATTAAGAGTTGGAGATAGTATCATTATGACTAAAGGTTTACCATGTTTTCAGACCACAAAATCTTGAGTTGTATCTTCTCTCAAAAATATATGAATCTTTACCAGAGGCGTTGGTTGGAGTACCTATACTCTTTTGACATTGAAATAAACTATACCTCGGGGAAAGGGAATTTCATAGTAGATTCTTCAACCAAGAAACTACCAATAAATGATTTTATAGAATCTTCAAAAGAGTGGAGTTTTTGTCTCTCTTTATGCAATAATATATTCGAGTTCCTGAAAAAGGGGAAAAAGTTTCTTTTTCTAGAATTCAATTGACACATCCTCTTCTCGAGATGATTCTTCAAGATCAACATCTTAATGATTAATTTTGTAGCTTTAGAGACTCTCTTTATAGTAGAGAGAAATTTTCCCAGTGTTTGTTCTCCAAATAGGATTTTCTATTCTATTAGAGTTTCTCAGTTGTGATTTTAGCAAAAAAGAAGGATATTTTGGTAAATTGTCTTACTTCCCCGTGGTCTTTTCACCTAGGAACCAATAAGATGTTCTACGATATGAAGTGGTAGTTCTAGTCGCTAGGTATGATATGAGGCATTTCTGAGTTTGTTTCCCATTTCAATACATGACAACATGTGAAGCCGATCACCAGAAACCTTCAGGTTTACTTTACCCACTTTGTATAACTACTTGAATGTGGGATAAAATATCCATGGATTTTGTGGTCAGGTTTCCACATACATAGAGAAAGAAGAATGTGATATGCATTATGGTCAATAGGCTAACCAAGTTGGCTCACTTTATACCCATTCATGAAACAACCATGGTTAAGGAGTTAGGAAATTTCTATGGGAAAGATATTATTTGTTTTTATGGAGTTCTGTCTACTATAGTCTCTAATATAGATCCCCATTTTACTTCCCAAATTTAGAGAGTCCTTCAAAAGGCACTAGGATCTCTTGTTTGTTTGGTCACGACCTATCATACGTATTCATATGGTCAGACAAATAGATCTATACATATTCTTGAGGATATGATTTTCACTTGTGATCTTAACTTCAGAAAGGCTTGGGATGATCACCTGGGGCTGGTTGAGTTATCTTATAATAGTAGTTACCAATCCATGATCATGATGGCTCCTTTTGAGGCCTTGTATGGATAGCCTTGAAAATATATGTTATGCTGGTCGGAAGTTGTTGAATGTTCCTTGGTTAGACTAATCTTGGTGCAGGGGATGAAATCTATGATTCAGCTGATTTTTTAGATAATTTTGACATCATAGAGCCAATATAAGTCTTATGATGATCGACATCATAGACATGTATAGTTTTCAGTTGGTGATCATGTGTTCTTGAAATTTTCACCTTGATTGAGTTATCAACGAATTAGAAGGAAATGTAATCTTTGTCCTCATTTTGTGGGACCTTTTGAGCTTACTGAATAGGTTGAAAAAGTTTCCTACCATTTTGCACTACCACAGCAGCTAAAGTTGATACATAATGTATTCCAGGTATCATTGTTGAGAACGAATCTCTCAGATCCATCTCACATCATGAGATAAAGTGATCTTGACATTGAGACAAATTTATCTTTTAATGACTGGAAAATTAGGATAGTTGATTCTGAGACTAAGGTACTTCGTGGGAGGATGATACCAATGGTTTTTGTGTGATGAAAGCATGGTTCTGATAATCCTGATATGATGGAACACAAGGCACTGATGATAGAGAAATGACCTCATCTATTTTTGAATGGAAGCTTATTTATATGATTTCTAGGGATAGAAATTTCTTGTGGTGGGGATGTTGTAGCATCCCCTTAACTCTCTAACAGGTACACAATAAACCTTGTCATTGTTTTCCTTTCTTGTTGAGTGGGTAAGGGTTGTGTTTGAATGGAGAGGATACCAATAATGGTGAAGTTGGAGTTTTTCTATACTCTCACCTTTTACCAAGATTTTTTATAGACATATAGGGAATTACATGTCATGTAAAAGTATTAAACATTGTGTAATGATTTTTCATGCAATTCACGAACTATTTCACACCATGATGGGTACACGTCGTGAATTTTCAGTACACACCGTAATGGAGTTAATGATCAGTTTTTAACCAAGAGTGCCAGTTTTAATGAATAACAGTACATGTTCTAATAGTTAGAAATAATATTTATTACCCATCATATATTGGTATTAAATTTCATGTAATGCCCCTAATTTAACAGGGCATTAAAAATTTTGACTCGTTTTCACCGTTATAGAAATTAATTTTGTCACGGTGTGTAACCGGGTTACACATCATGTAACTCCCTGAAAAAATCCTATAAAATTAGTAGCGCGCTTGGTTATTTATTCATTATATCCTCTATGATTCCCATTATCTCAATCCAAGCCCTTCCCATGCTATTTTGGAGCCTTCCAACCCTTTCAGATCCATTACTTTGATGATCAATTGTCATTACTTTGACAGGTGATATCCGGGTAAGTGTTCTTCATCGTTCTTCATCTATCTCCCCTTCTCCTCCTTTTGGATTTAAATGGATAATCCTAATGTTGATGGATCTATTATCCATGATGTTGGGTATCACTTCAATGTTGAGTTTCGAGATTTTCGATGCTTTTTTTCTCATTGATGTGTGCCATTGTGAGTGTCGTTCTTTGGGAAAGTGGTAGGTGGTTCCGTCCCGATCAGCCAAATTGATTATTCCTAAATTACGTGATTTGTTTAAATTATTTATTTAAATTAAATTTTTCATATTTTCTTTCAATTAAATTTATAAAAACCTGATTCTAGTGAATTGGGAGATTTGAAATGGTTTTGGCCTAGAAATTTGGATCACCCTCAATTCCCCAGAATTGGGATGTGTTTATGGAAATTGGATGATTTAAATTGTTGAATTTAAATTGTGGATTTGATGAAAATATTATTAATTAACTTATAGAATTTAATGGTGGAAAATAAATTGTGAAAATATTGAATTGGTTTTTAATGGATTTCAAACTTGTGAAAATGGATTAAAAATGATTTGATATAAAACTAGTGGTTTTATATTTTGAAAATGAAATGTTTTTATTAAAACCCATTTTGGTTTTAATTGAAAAAATTGGCATTTTGAAATAGATGAATGAGTTTTATTTTTATTTTAATCAGTTTTAAAGTAAATATCCCATCATGTAAGAGCACATGAATTCCTTATTAGGTTGATGAGTTATTTGGATACACTCTACACTATTAAAATGTTCTAAAACATACCTTCGGTGGGTCACATCCTCGATGGGAGGGTGATGAGTCGCCTCTGGCCAGTATAATGATGATGTGAGTATACTAATTCAGATGAGATCGCTTAAGGAGTGTGGAATCCAATATCTGGTTAATACTATTGTACCTTTTTTCAGATGACCATGTTGCTCACTTGTTTATTTATATATGGGATATAAATGAATACCAATTTTGTAAAAATGTTTTACCTAACTATTTTATTTAGGCCATTGAGTTGGAAATATTACATCTCTTGAAAAGTGAATCCTATGATTTAAAATTACTTCATATCATTTTGAAACTGTATAGAATGTTTTTTTAAATATGCTCTTGAATTGCCAAAATTTTTTATTTTGAAAATTGAAAGATTTTCTATAGATAATCTACATTATGAATATATTATAGAATATTTGGTGGTGTCCTAGGGGGATTAGGCTCACACCATAATTTTTCCTTTGGAATTTTGTAGACATTATTTTTCCAGGTTAAAGAAAAGGGAATGGATCTCTTGGTTGTGGATCTAGGTATTGAGATTTGGACTTTGTGAGTTGTGTCCTTAGAGAACATGAGGCTATTGTTCCTAGTTTTGGTACATGGGTTTTAGTACTCTGAGATTTTTATAACATGTTTTATTCTGGTACATTACTCCCAATGGAACGTTTTCATTATGCATATTGTCTTTTTTCTTTTGCTTCTGCTATGTTTTGTGGAATATTATTTCCCATATTAATATTGTACTACGCCACGTGCTTGTCTTAGACCTGTGGGGATCAGGAACTCCCTTCTGGACATGTCAGTGTTGGTTGAATTGTTAGGTTACCATTGTTACTGGGCTGGGTTGTGACATGGTTTTTTTCTACAAGGTTGCATGAATGATATTTTAACGGTATTTAACTTCCTAAAAAACAAGAACTCTTATTTTCATTTATTCTTTGTTGGGGATATGATCAAATCATACCATAAATTTTATTTATATGGGTGTTTCATGTCTATAATGATAATATTTTTATGAAACTCATTACTCTTCCATGAGTTATACTATGTTGAAATGATGAAATTTTATGAAAACCTTTTCTTTTCTACAGGACAAGCTATGATGAACTATTTATGAAAACCATTTATTTTCATGGATTCTAATTTGATGAATGTTTTATAATCTTATGGAACTATTATATATATATTTCATCATGTGAGGGTGGTTATGTTATAAACCAAGGTGGTGGTTATGTTATATTAATGATGATGGTTATATTATAACCATGGACGATGGTTATGTTATAAAAAATTATGTGTGGGACCTATATCTACCTCAAATTAATTTGGTATAGATTTATATCTCATGAAATATA
This sequence comes from Viscum album, assembly GCA_963277665.1. NCBI lineage: Eukaryota > Viridiplantae > Streptophyta > Magnoliopsida > Santalales > Viscaceae > Viscum > Viscum album. The sequence continues at coordinate 794,514,986 of OY728166.1, forward strand.
CATGATTGAAATTTGTATTGAATCTAATTAAATAATGTACTCTATCCACAATTATAGAATTTGGAGTAAACCCTGACTATTATGATGGTTTGGGGAGTGAACCCAATCCACTATAATAGTCTTGGAAGTGAGCCTTTTCTACTATGTAAATGATTTTCTATGCTTATATGTATTATAAATAATTATGTTTTATGCCAATGTTATGAAGTCCTGAATAAGTTTCCTTGATTCAATTATGATTGATGTCTTATGAAATACCATATTTTATGTTGAGACTCAAAATAATGATCTATAATATGTAAAGAATGATTTTCAAATTCTATTATCATGTTATCATTCCCTTATGTTCATGATTATTCTAAATTAATCATGGATATCTCCCTTTTTACCCTTATTGAGAGTATTATATTTCACTTTTTATGTTTTATTTCCCAAGGTTATGAATAATGGTACTAGGATTGATATGTGTAAGAAGGGTTCTAGTTATGAATAACTTAGTCAGAGGTGATGTTGATTTTTTAGAACCTATTGTTTATGTTACCAAGATTATAAATACACTATAAATATATGATTCTAACATGGATCATTATATTATGTAATGAATATTAATATATTAATATTTTATGTTAATGTATGAAATGTGTGGGTCACTATAGAATATGTTTTTCACATGATCAGTTCTTTAAACACATAAAACCCCATTTTATGAGTCTTCCTTTTTCACGTAAAGGCATCAAATGAGTCTTTTTAGTCCTAGAACATATCAATATAAAAAATACTAAAAACCATCAAGGAATTAATGTGATGAAATATAAAAATTATGGGATAGATACATGAATTTAGTTACATAAATATTCATAAAAAGATATTACATACTTCACATGAACAATTATTGGATCACATGAACAAACTTTTACATTCTAGCCTTGATAATTTGAAATGCCTTCAACATGTGGCCTGATCTCATGAAGGGACTAAAAATATCCAAGTGAATCACAAGAAGGATCTTAGATATTCTAGATGGAGCATGTGAAGGCTCTTTTACATTTGTACTTGATCATATGAAATTCATTCAGCATGTCATCATGGATCTTGAAATGTCCCTCTAACATGTGGTCTGATCTCCAAAATTCTCTAAGAATTTTTGACATGATCCTATGAAGGATATCATAAATTTTAGTTTTATCATAAGGAATCCCATTTAATATCCATGGGTTTAAGAAAGACAGTAATGATGGAGTGATAATGATATTTTTTTATCATAGGAAAAAAATGAAAACATCATTGATGACATGAGGCTCAATCATGCGAAGCGCATGATATATTATCAACATGGGTAAATGTTCCCTCTATAGACTCAATAAAATATATGCAACTTAATCATTATACAATATTTTCCTCCTTATCAGATATATATCCTCGGATATTTTGGGCACACCTCCCCCTACATTTCATACATGTCTGGAAGACAACATAAGGGATGTCACGACCTCCTTATATATGTCAGAAAGACACCCTTAGAAATGTCCACCTTGTCAGGTATACATCCTCAGACATGTCATCCTTGTTAGGAAGACAACCTAGGGAATGCTAAGACATCATCAGACATGTCAGGAAGACACCCTCAAACTTGTATTCCTTGTTAAATAGATATCCTTGGATCTGTCGGGCATACATCCTTACACATGTCACAAAGGAATCCAATAATATTTCATCTAGTTTGGGTGGAAATCCTCATACATGTCATCCATTTTAGGAAGACACCCTTGGATGTGTTATAATTTTTAAGCAATCATTCATGGTTATATAACCACAAACCTTGTGAACCATCAACCATGGGTCCTCGGTCAAGAATTCTCCCTTTATAAGGACTGTCCACAATGGTCAAAGGGATCTATACGCATACCAACTTATTCATTCCACGGGGAATCTATTCAATCTGACCATATTTAATAAACATACCAAGGTTCCTATCTTTTGTTGACAATGGATAAATATAGTCATGTGACATTGGAATCCATCTTGGTTTTAGTCCCTATACTTTCCATATACTCTAGCTCATAAGACCCACCTTCTGTTGGTATAATAGATTTCCTCGTCCATTAGAGGATTAAGTACCAATTTAAACTATGAGGACTATGATACATGTTATAAACATGATAAATATTATGGTTTCCCAAGGACCAAGCCCCATAAAAAACATGAATAATACAATTTCATTATTTGTGGGGTTATATCTTTAACATGGTCTCAAATAACATTTCATCACAACTGAATTAATGGATAATCTTGAGGACAATATGAAGTATGTAGGATCCATTTCAATATCTTTTTTCTGACACTGATCATGACTCATGTTATCTTAAGGATTTCCAATGGTAATTCTATTAGTATAATAAAAATCACCCAATCAGGGTTTCCTTAGTGTGTAAACCAAATTCATATTCCTTCTAAGAACTATTATGACATGTTTAATATTATGATATCTCCTTTTTCTCATACCAAGCTTGAATTACATAGGCTTAGATATTTATGGTGATAATTTCAAAATTAATATACCAATTCTTCTCAAATATGGTAATCTGTATTTGTATAAGAACACAACTATGAAGACATTGATACCTTTTATATGAAAGATACATTAACATATTTCTTAAGGACTTATCTATATAACCAATGTTTAAATTCCCTCATATATATCCTTTATATATGATATTAAATTACACATCATTATTGTATATGCACTATATCATTTTTGGTTCTTGTTCTCATAGGATACGCAGGATACCCTTTGGAGGTTCAATCCCAGTCCCAGAATAAAAATCACATTATTGGATGGTATTAATCCTCATAGTGATTAGTCTTATATCTTAAAATCATGATAATTATTTCATTGATAATCAATAACAGAAAACTGATGAATAATATTTGAAATATATAGATGTTCCATTAACAAGAAACCCTCTTGCATGTATAGGGATTCATCACCAAATCATTTTATTAGGTTAACAAGTATCGTATCACGATTTGGGAGAAATTCATGAACATATAGAAAATCTCTAATAGATTCCGGAAGTTGGAAATAATTTTCAAAAATGGTGAAATGAGTCTAATCTCCCATCCTCTCGACCAATGTGAGTTCATTAGCATCTTTGGGATTCAAACCCCAATGACCACTTGACATTGGAACATAGGCCCATAAGTCATTATAGATGTGAGATCCATTGGATGTTTCCATGTATAAAACATGGTGAAATGTGTAACACCCCAAGATTTCAAAGTACGTTATCTCTTTAATGTAATTCAATAGCTTGCGCTACACACAACACCAAGTTTGAGCACACCATGACATACCAAACTAGCTGTTAAAAAAGCAGTTATGAATAGTATTAACCAAATTATGAATTTTATATATATCCTATATAATTTTAACATTTAACTTTTGTGTTTCATAGACATAATTTGTGGAAAAATTCAATTTTTTAGAAAAAAGAATTATTTTTCAAAAAACAAATGCAGTTTTTCTGCCTTTTAATGGAGCACCCTTTTTAAATCCAATATTTGAAACTTTTATATATTCAATTTAATGAAATAAAACTCTTCTTTAGAAGTGGTACATAAAATTTTAGTTTGGATAAATTTTTGGTAATTTTCTGATAACTTTTATATTTTGATGAATAGTAAAAAATACTAAATTTTTATTGAAAACAATTTTTTTAGTCAAAATAATTTATATTTTTAAATTATAAATCTGAGTGGTTTTAATGTATAATTATATTATGTTTTTACCATTTAATATCAATTAGTTCATTTTAAGTAATTTTAAATTTAAGTAGGACAAAAACACGCGTCAATCTTTTGATAGGTTTTACTTCTTAAAAACATTCTTTCTAGTTTTGAGAACAAGAATTAATTTTAAATTAATAAATGATTTTTTTTAATTTGGTAAAATAGAATTAATTTTTGAATTAGGTATATCAAAATTTTATTTGGGTGAATTTCTTGTATTTTTCTGAAAACATTCAATTTTTGATGAATAGTGAAAAACACTTCATTGTTGTGTAAAACCGACATTTATTTAAATAATTATTATTTTTATTATATTTATTTTAAAGTAAAAATAGATACATAATACCTATATTAGTACAATGTAATTTATTGGAGTCAGTTTATAATAAGATTAGATATATAAAATTTTATTGAACTTTTTAACATCTTCTACCGACCTTTTAGGAACATTTGCAAATTTTCATAAAATGTAAATTTACCACTTCTATGAATTGAATTTCAAAAATCCGAGAGACACAGTAGAAATCAGTAAGTAAAATTTGGTTCAATAGGATGACAGTAATTTTTGGGGAATAGTAACTTTTGAATTTTATTTACCACCATTAGAAGTAAATAAGATAATTAAAGGTAAAAATGATATTATAATTACCCTAACACATGTACTAATTATATTGGACAAGTGTTTTTCAACCTAAATAAACCTTATTAATAAAATATTATCTTTTTTGATCCAATTAGATTAGATTAAGACATTTATTATTATTTTATTTAAAGAAGAAGTAAAAGTGTTAAATACAAATTTTAATTACAAAAATATTTTTAATATTTTGTTATACATAAGATAAATTTGAATATAAATATTAATTTGAATGATAAGAATATTTCATAAATCATTGTTTTTTATTTATAATTTTTAGACATTATATAATTAAATTTATTTATGACACAATGATGATGTAATAATTACATTAATAATGAACGATTAGAATAATTGATATTATAAATACCAAAATAAATTTAAATTGTAACTTTTGATGCATTACATGAATTTTATAGGTTAATATGACATGTTAGGGTTTATTTAATGTATTTATTTCTAAGTAATAATGCTTTTTTTACTTTCACAAAATCCAAATACTAAATAGTGTCAAAATTGACATAAATGAGTTTTTAAAACAAATATAATATTGTAAAATTATATAATAATCAAAAAAATATAAGTTTTGGCCATAGAAATTATATACTGATAGATATGTAATTAATGAAGAACTTTATATTCTATTGTAATTTTATAGTAAGTTTATTAACCATGTATTATAATAATACAAGAAGACATGGTAAAAGTTAAATAATTTAACTAAGGGATAAATCTAAAAGATATGGTTAATACGGTGACCTAAACTTGTCTAAAACCTATTAGTTGAAAGGATTTAGAACTATCCCCAACTTATACTCTAAATAAATCCATTTATTGTCATTATAAACCAAAATTTTTTTTATAATAAAATAATATTTCAAGCTTTTCCTAAAGTGACACTCACATCTCTTATAAAAGGGTACTTCCTCTTCTCTCAAAATTACATATCCAAAAACCTTTGTCTCGGAAAAAACCTGCTCAAATAACCTCTCAAAAACCCTAAATTAAACCTAGAGGCCTTAATTTTATCATAAATCCAACCTATGGATCCCTTTTGATCAAATCCAAAGGAAACACCCGAAAAGAGGTGATTATTTCATCACATCTTTCAAAGTTATTTTCTTTTTTACACTTCCTCTTTCTTTATTGTTCCCATAGAAAAATAATAACTCTAGTACCTTCTATATAATGTTATGTAATTATTAATATGGTACAACTATATTCATTAGTATATAAATCCTATGAAGGACAATGTCACCATACGTGCGTATGTATGACTTACCGTCTCTACGTCGTGGTGTAGTTTGTTATTCAACACTTCATTATTTGGATGAGTATAATAATTAGTATAATTGATGTAAATAATAAATATAACATGTTAATTTTTATGTATATATAATATAACATCCAATTACATATGATTTCATCATCAATAGAATTATATCATCGCTCGTGCTTACGTACGGCTTACCGTCTCCACGACGCAATGAGATTCATTTCCACGTTCACCATTAAACGATGATTATAAATATATATTATTAATAAGTATGTAATATATGATTTAATAATGATACTGAATATATATATATATATATATGTATGTATGTATGTATGTATGTATGTATTTACATATATCTCATCCAATTACTTCTGTTCAAAACGATATGAAAACAGGGATATCGTTTATGCGTACGTACGACCTACCATCTCCACGAACAATGTTTTGAATTTATTATATCTATCTATTATACATACTTATATTCTGAATATATATGATACATAAATAATTTTTTATATTCTGTAATTAATTAAGTCATGATATAAGTTATATGATCAAGAATAACAAGTTAAAACACGTATGATAAAGAAAGCGATTATTACCCAAAATGTTATTTTAACATAGAAATTATTATGAAATGGGTAGTATAATGACATAAATGAATCAAGTATGATATCATAAATATTAATATGGTTCAATTATAATATATTAACATACTATAGTCATTATACAAGAGGTTAAACATATCTTCGACCAATGGAAAGTACAAGGTAAGGGTTAATTCCTCAATCTCATTATTATCTGAGATTGTTTATATGTAAGTATTTACTAGGAAATTTTTTTCATTAATGTCCATGTTTCATAAAAATGTTTTGAAAATGAATGTTTTAAGGTTTTGTGGAAGGGACTCTTTATCTGGATCATCATTTTAAATATTTTAATGATTTATTTTTCTAAATCTTTTCAATTAATGTCCATGTTTTGAAAATGATTTTAAGGATTTATTTAAATGGACATGATTGTTTTAAATTGTTAATTCCATTAAAATGTTTCAAATTGGTATGGGAAAATTTGATTAAAAAATATATTTTACGTGACTTCCTTTATAAATGTCTGACTTTTAAATGATTACACAAAAAGTATATTTCTCTCAAACAGTTTTACTGATCATTTTCAACTATGTCAACATCCTTTACTAGATATTTTTGTTGATTGAGTTCGATTTATTATTATATAATATTTCATATTTTATTGAATGATTTATGATATGGTTGACTGTGGATGTGCTATTTCTATACCATTTATGGTTTATGGTTAAATATTGACATTTAGTATGCTATTTTTAATATGAATGATTATGTTATGTTTCAACATTTCCATATGAGGAATTCATTGTACTTAGTAAGTTATCGGTGGAGCCCACTGTAGCTCCTTAATGCATCAGTAGGTCTCATGAGAAAAATTAGTGGCTTGGAAAAAGGCCTTAACAATATTTTTATTTGTAGTCATGGAATGAGGCCTTGACTATGTGGTTATGATGTCCAGCATTATGCATTCCATTATTATGAAATTAGCTATTGATATGACAGATGATTGTTCAACTAGTAGAATATACATGTGAATAAGTAAATGAAATTATTTGATTTATCTTTTCTATATTATTCTGAAGTTCATGTTTAAATGGCTTGTGTATTATTCTTATACATTTAATTAAATGTTTATGCTTATTTACGATAGTTTTAACTATATTTTTATCCTTACTGAGCATCTGTGCTCACCCATTTCTTATGTTTTATTTTTTCCAGGATACAAAGAAGTGTATTATGATTGATATGAAGGGTTAAGCTAGGAGAATATTGGAGATCTCAAAGGATTATTTATGTTGTGTTTTATTATATAAATTGTAATGTAACGTTCATATATGTAATCTATTTTCCATGACTGCTAAACTGAACGGTCCTTCAGGACTTGATTCCTTGTAATCATACCAATGTATTAAAATAATGCACCGACTCTAGGTAACTGAGGTTAGGGCGTTACAGTTGGTATCAGAGGAAGTTTATAACAACCTTGAAAATTGATTTAGATAAACTCTTATTTTGAAACATTAACCTAATATATACATTGAGGATTAGTATATAAGAACTTCCTAGAATTTTGGTGATGTAGAGATTTTGTGAATTTTACAAACAATACATCTCTGTCTAGATACGAGCAAGTAGAGGTGGCTCTATCACAGATGTATCTAGGGGTAAAACCTGAAAACAATGCTCTGAGCTAGACTTGAATGGGAACTAGTGCAAAAGAACAGGCCTTGCTGCACTCTTGGTTACGACACTCCCAGGGTATATGTTTAGGATAATTCACATTTTTATTACAAACCATTATGAAGGATTTATGAGTAAATATTTCATTAAAGAAACCATTTTTATGATTATGATACTAGATGTGTGAAAATATTTAATTAATATTAAGAGTTTTTCTAGTTTTTGGATTATACATTAAGACATGATCTAACTTAGTGTATGTCGCAATTTAGAAGTGGCAGCCAGTATAAGGAATGAGAACTCAATAAATACACATGATCCCAAGAGTAAAAATGGTCATATAATTTATGGTATTAAGCCAACATTTAGAATAGAAATAGTCTCCCATGTATTCTCATCATATGAAGAAATAATATCGTGTGTTAAGAAGATAAGTAAAGAATTATTTGAGTCATATGGATTTGAAAGGAAGCGAGAGAAGAAGAATATGGTAGAGAAAAATATAGATAAATGGAAGAAGGGATAGAAGGATATCCCCATATGGGATAACTGTGGAAAGAATCACCCTGGGAAGTGCTTGAAAGTAATGAGAGTTTTTTATAAGTGTGGATAAAAAGGACACCATGTTTGTGATGGCTAGGGTAAGAAAAAGGTTTCAAATGTACAACGATTCATCTACAAGGGGTTGGGACACTACACAAATCAATGTCACAATCATCATAGTATACCCCAAATGATGCTATTGGATAATAATCAAGTTATAATAAAACTACAGATGAAGTGGAATGATTAGTGTTCTTAATTTTTTATTAATTAATTGTGTCATTTGAGTACAAGTTATAAGAATTATAAAGTATATAAGGATTGTACTATAGTATGTTTTCATTAAGAATTTGAGATTTTATGGTACCATGTAAAGTGACCTAGATTCAAGATAAACATTTTGGAAAATATATGGTTGTGGGGTAATATAACCCTTAATATATTTCTGAGAGAAAGATAATTATTTCGGAATAAGATATAATTTAGTTGGATAAAGTATATTGGATATTATTGGCTACCTTGGAACTAATTAATTGTTTTTTATTCCATCTTTTTTATAGTTTACAAAATATTTGGATTTAAGGAGCATATCTAGTATTCTATAAAGAATAAGAGAGCATGAACGTATTTAATAAGTTTTTATGTTAATTCAGGGTATTACCAGGTTATAATAAAATTCATGATGAAGGTATTCACATGTTAATACATGTCAAAAGAGATCTTCATTATGTTTACCTTCCTTATAAATTTTGGGCTGTGAGTTTCAAAAAAGTATTTTAGATAAGTCTAAATGTTTTAATGAATTATGTTACACATTTGATACTATTGTTTAAGGTTAAAAAATTTCTTAAGATTATTTTTGGGTTGTTGTAAAAAGGACAACCCGGAGGTCAGGTGACAACCCACAACATCTGGCAAGGTCGCGAGACTTGAACCCGCAACCGAAGGGCGACAAGGGTGCATCAACTACCACTGGGCTATGTGATGTACTGGTTGGTATAATTTAGTTTTTTTAAATGGTTTGGAAGATAAATTACAAATTCTTTATTTTTTTGAAACCCAATAGGATTAGGATTAATAGAATATTTTTGAATTCTATTATATTTTGGAATAAAAGATGAGTTTGTGGTAGAAGTTAATTGATGGATGAAACTCTACTTGTCAAGTATTTTTTTCTCTTACTCTATGAAAAAAGTAATTCTTAAACTTTAGGGAAGGGATATTAAAAATTTTTTTTTATCATAATAACTTATGTTTTGTTGAACCAATGATATTTAAATTATCATAGATTTATGGTTGTGAGACCCTAAATATTCCATTTATTATTCACTTGTTTGTGATTGATGAAATCAACCACTCCATATAAATATTTAAAATTTCCCTCCAATTATGCGTCTTTAATTTCCACCAATGTTCTTCTATTAAATATCTAAATTTGGTGGTGACCTTTTAATTTCCCTTTCCCTCTTATTAAGACTAAATTTTATTAAACCCATTTCCGATGTGGGTTTTCCACAAAAGAATTTTTTATTTTCAACCTTTTATTTTCGAATAAAAATTTGAAATTTCATGGACACAATTTATTGAAATATGTGAGAATGTAACACCCCAAGATTTCATAGTACATTATCTCTTTAATGTAATTCAACAGCCTGCATTACACGCAACACTGAGTTTCTAGCGCACCGAGACTTACCAAACCAGCCATTCAAAAAGTGGTTATTAATAGTATTAACTAATTTTTGAATTATATATATATCCTATATAATTTTCAAATTCAACATTGATGTTTCATAGACATAATATAAGGATAAATTCAATTTTTCAGATAGAAGAAGTATTTGTCAAAAAATGAAGTCTTTCCACCTTTTAATGGAGATCCCTTTTTAAATCTAATATTTGAAACTTTTATATATTAAATTTAATGAAATAAAATTCTTCTTTAGAAGTAGGACATAAAAATTTAATCTGGATAAATTTTTGGTACGTTTCTGATAACATTCATATTTTGATGAATAGGAAAAGATACTAAATTTTAATTTAAAACAACATTTTTAATCGAAATAATTTATATTGTTAAGTAATTAATTTTAGTGGTTTTAAAGTATAATTATATTAAATTTTTTATCATTTAATATAATTTAGGTCATTGTAAGTAATTTCCCATTTAAATTGGATAAAAACACGTTTCAATCTTTCGATAGATTTTGCTTCTTAAAAACCCGTTTTATGGTATTGACAATGGGAATTAAATTTAAATTAATTAATGAAAATTCTATGTTTTGAATTTGGAAAAATAGAATTTTTTTTTAATTTGGAATATCAAAATTATATTTGGGTTAATTTATGGTTTTTTCTGAAAACATTCAATTTTTGATGAATAGAGAAAAACACTGCGTTATGGTTTAAAACCGACATTTATTTAAATAATAATTATTATTATTTAAATTTATTTTAATGTAAAAATAGATACATAATACCTATATTAGTACAATGTAATTAATTAGAGTCATTTTATAATAAGATTATATGTATAAAATGTTATTGAAAATTTTAACGTCTTTTACTCACCTTCTATAAACATTTGCAAATTTGCATAAAACAAAATTTTATCTCTTTTGTGAATTTAATTTTAAAAATCCGAGAAACACAGTTTAAATTAGTATAGAAAATTTTGTTCAATTAGGTGAAAATAATTTTTGGTGAATAGTAACATTTTGATTTTATTTACCACAGTTAAAAGTAAATAGGATAATTAAAGGTAAAAATTATATTATAATTAACCTAATACATGTCCTAATTATATTGGATAAGTATTTTTAGACCTAAATAAACCTTATTAATAAAGTATGATCCTTTTTTATCAACTTGGATTAGATTAGGTCATTTATTATTAATTTATTTAAAGAAGAGTTAAAAGTGTTAAATTCAAATTTTAATAACTAAACCAATTTTAATATAAGGTTTTACATAAGATAAATTATACTATTAATATTAATTATAAAGTTAAAGATATTTACTACATCAAAGTATTTTATTTATAAATTTTAGATATTAAATAATTAAATTTATTTATGACATAATGATGATGCAGTAATTACCTTATTAATGAATGATTAAAATAATTGATATTAGAAATATCAAAATAAATGTAAATGGAGAATTTTTATGCATTACATGAATTTTCTAGGTTAATATGACATGTTAGGGTTGATTTAATGTGTTCTTTTCTAAGCAATAATTTGTTTTGACATTCACAAAATCTTAAAACTAAATAGTGTCAAAATTGACATAAATGAGTTTTTAAAACAAAAATAATATTATTAAATGATATAATAATTATAAAAAATAAGGTTCTTCCAATAGACTTATATAATGATATATATGTCATTAATTAATCCCTTGAGGTTCTCATGGAATTTTAAATTATGTTTATAAACCATATATTATAATAATACAATAATACATTGTAAAAGTTAAACTATTTAACTAAGGGATAAAACTAAAAGGTAATGTTAATATGGTGACCTAAACTTGTCTAAAACCTATAGGTTGATAGGATTTATACCCATCACTACCTTATACTCTAAATAAATCTATTTGGAGCCATTATCGACTGAAAAATAATTTATAATAAAATAATATTTCAAGCTTTTCCTAAAGTGACCATCACATCTCTTATAAAAGGGTACTTCCCCATCTCTCAAAATCACACCTCCAAAGCCATTTGTCTCAGCCAAACCCAACTTTAATATCCTGAAAACTATCCTCAATTCATACGAGATGGATTAAGTTTATCATAAAGCCAAACTAAGGTTCCCTTTTTATCAAATAAAAATGAAGCACCTGGAAAAGAGGTAATTATCTCATAACCTCTTTCAAAGTTCCATTCTTTTTTCCACTTCCTATTTATTTGTTGTTACCATAAAAAAATAATAACTCAAGTACCTTATACATACTGTGATGTGATTATAAATATGGTACAACCATATTCATTATTCTATCCATCATATGAATGAAAAAGTCACCATATGTTCATACATACGACTTACCATCTCCACGTCATGGTGTAGTTTTGTTAATCAACCCTTCATTATTTAGAAGGGTATAATAATGAGAATAATTGATGTAAATAATAAATATAACATGTTAATTATTATTTATATATAATATACCATCCATTTACATACTTTTTCACCATCAATAGAATTATATGTTCGCTCGTGCGTACGTACAACTAATCATCTCCACGACGTGATGAGATTCATTTCCACGTTCACCATTAAACGATGATTGTAAATATTTATAATTAATAATTATGTAATATATGAAATAATAATGCTACTGGAAATATATATATGTATGTATTTACATATATCTCATTCACTTACTTCTGTTCTATACGATATGAAAATAGAAACAACATTTATGCGTACGTACGACCTACCGTGTCCATGAACAGTGTTTTCCATTTCATATATCTATCTATTATAAATAATTATATTCTGAATATATATGATACTTAAATAATGTTTTATATTATTGAATAAATTAAATCATGATATAATTTATACGATCAAGAATAACAAGTTAAAACATGTATGATAAAGAAATAGATTATTACCTGAAATTTTATTTTAACATAGAAATTATTAGTAAATGTGTAGTATAAATCCATAAATAAATCGTATATTATATCATAAATATGAATATGGGTATTTTATAATTTAATAACATACTATAGTCATTATAAAAGTGGTTTAATGTACTCTCAACCAAAGGAAAGTATAAGGTAATGGTTAATTCCTAAATCTCATTATTATCCAAGATTGTTTATGTGTAATTATTTATTGGGAAATTTTTATCATCCATGTCCATGTTTCATTAAAATGTTTTCAAAATGAATTTTTAAGGTTTTTTAGAAGGTAATATTTATCAAGATCATCAATTTAAATGTTTTAATGATTTATTTTTCTAAATCTGTTTAATTAATTTACATGTTTTAAAAATGATTTTAAGGATTTATTTTTATGAACATGATTTTTTAAATTGTTAATTAAATTAAAAAGTTTCAAAGTGGTATGAGAAAATTTGATTCAAAAATCTATTTTAAATTACTTCCTTTATAAATGCACTAATTTTAAATGATTTCTCAAAAAGGGATATTTCTCTCAAAGAGTTTTACTAATTATTTTCTACTATGTCAATATCCTTTACTGGATATTATTCTTGATTGAGTTTGATTTATTATAATACAATCATTCATATTGTATTGAATGGGTTATGATATGGTTGACTATCACTACTGGAAATATCACCTATACCCACAATTTAAAATTGTGGGTATAGCCCTTGAAACCTTGGGTATAGGATATACCCACAGTTTTAGCAACCATGCGCTGTAGTGCCGTCTCAATAGGTATATACCCACAGTTTTCTGAAAACCGTGGGTATAGACCAATGAAAATTGATATTACCCATGTTTTGTTAAACCGTGGGTATAGATGTATACCCACAGTTTTCAAACCTTGGGTATACTGATTTACAACACCCCATATTTACCCACGGTTTACCAAACCATGGGTATAGATAGGTTCCCTAGGATGAGAAACTGCACCTCCCTACCATTCTGCACCTATATTAGCACATATACATGGAATGTCAAACTGGATGTTCGATAATCCAACCTAATCCGCAACTTCTAAACACCTTTACTAGAAGTGTCAATCCACTCTATGGATGGTTAAATACATGATTCTCTCTATATAAAAATATCATCCTTACCTCATACATATAAAAATTAAATCACAATTCCAGAATAACAAGATATACAAAGTATAGTGAAAAGCCAACTCATTTCCAAGTTGGTTATACGAGACAACATGGATAATCTAAAAATATCAATACTAATTGGTTATACACCATGGCTATAAAAATCCATCAAATGGTTATACACCCTATCCTATATTCAAAAATTGGTTATACTCCACAATTTTAAACTCCTTCAGTTATTGGTTATATACCCCATCTAAAAGCCTCCTTCAACTGTTTATATACCCCATCAACAGGATCTTTTTTAGAGTTGATAATGTGTAGAAAAATATACTTCTTTAAATAATATTCCTCAACAAGAATGTTGGATCACTATATCTTGTGTCTAACTACTTAGAGATCTTTAACATCTTTTGAGAAAGTTATACTTGTCTTGAAACTTCCTCTGGATCTGGGATGATTTCGATCTACTCAATTTTCAACATTATGGAACTTCATGCAAAATGTTGTCCTTCTAGTTATTCTTCTTAAAAAACTCCATTCTTCTGGTTCTTCATTCCTCCTTTGACTCAAATGTTCTTTTGATGAAAGTAGATCATAAAATCCCCTTCTTAAACTCCTTTTCTCAGTAACTCGCAATATATCATTCTCAATATTCCCTATTTTTCATATACATAACTCATGTGATGTTCCCCCTTTATATATGAAGTTTTCCTCTTATAGATGTGGGAATGTATGGGATTCAATTTGAAATTCTGACTACCTCAAAAATTGACTACTTTATTATCTTCTAAAGATATTGGTATTTAACTTTGTCAATGCTCCCACAAAATTCATCCTCGACTATATTTAACTCATCCTAAAATCTCATCTTGAATCATGAACATTCCTTCCTTGATTATATTTATAGTTGAATGTTTAGCTAAACATCATCATAGTGATTAGATTTATAATAATGTAATGCCCTTTTGGAATCTTCCAAAAAGTGTTCTTTTGATTTAATAAATATGCTCATTATGGTTCTTCCGTTTCCTAAACACGAACTTAAATACATGCATTCTTAATAGCCTTATATGAAAACCACTAATAACTTTATTAAAAACTATCAAAAAATGGAATCCTCAAGAGTCCCTTAGACTCACCTAAGTAGTATAATGGTACCTGACAGTAACCTCCCTCAAAAAGAGCCATTCCTTCCAAAATACTCCAATATATGTGGTCCCCAAACTCAAGATTTACACCTCAATATCTCTAATCTTGAGAAAACGGTCCCAATACACAATTTAAAACAACAATATCCTCATAGAAACTATTTGATCTCTCCTACAATGATCCATCCAATTGAACATTAAACAACACTGGTTGGCATGCACAATACATTTCTATATAATGATCTCACACCCTCACACGAGCTTTGCAGCTCACAAACCAACCCCGTGAAGAATATAAAAACAAACCATATAAAAATTATCCTACTAAACATTCAAAAATAAAAACCCCATTTAAATGGACTCTAAAAGAGATAGGATATGAGAAATATGGTCTATGTATAAAAATTCTCAGAATGTGGTACTCACAAGTCCAATTTTCAAACTAGGGTGAAAAATAGGCAATAGATATTTAGGGAGAAATTGTACACAATGTGTACAATAGGGTTAATGAATTGTAACTATAATGACCCTCATATACCATATTCCTTGGTCCACTTGGTTTGAACATTTCAAAATTACATGGCATGTTCCTCTTAGTATACATTGTGAACCCCTTCATGGACACCATCCCATATACCCAGCTCCACTAATGTGTAAGATGCCCGAGTAAATTTTGTGCACTCTTCATACATAGTGGGTAAACCCACTGAGGGTCCCATGTAAATTTTTTGTACTCCCCACTGCCCAGCCCCTCCCCCTCCCCCTACCCAGCCCCTCCCCCTCCCTCCCCACTCCCCAGCTCCAGCTCCACCCCCACCCCCTCCCCCTCCCCCCTGCCCAGCCCTTCCCCCACCCTCCCCACTACCCAGCCCCTCCCCCTCTTCACTGCCCAGCCCCTCCCCCTCCCCACTAACTAGCCTCTCCCCCTCCCTCCCCACTACCCAGCTCCTCCACCTCCCTCCCCTCCCCCTCCCCCTCCCCCTCCCCCTCCCCCTCCCCCTCCCCCTCCCCCTCCCCCTGCCCAGCCCCCGCCCCCTGCTTAGTCAAGTAGAATGGCATAATTAGAGAAATTTTTGGATCAAAACACATGAAATAAAATACAAAAACATGTATTTCAATGACATTCAGCAATTGATATATATACAATGTATCCACCATAAAAATAAAATGTTATCAATATTTGAGACTTTCTCGTGTTAAAAGATTAAAAAATCAAGAAAAATAATGTGGGTGCATACCTCCTGAAAGTACATCGTGATCCATGATTTCTGAATTACATCTTGAGCCTTTTAAAATGCGATGACAGTTCAATGTATCCAAAAAATACACAAATCTACAGCCGAATATTAAAATTAAAAAGTTTGAGTAAAGCCTGAATCAGGATTCCACTGAACAGGCGTTTTATTTTGTGTTTGGAGTCTTCCTAAAACACAAAAACCACATTAAAAAATTAGATAAAGGAAATATAAAAACCAAAAAAATCATATTAAACATCTGAATCAGTTAGTCAACTCTAAATATTCAGATAACTATCAGATCACATACCAATCAGTCAAGTACAATGACATATTTAGAGAACATTTTGGATAAAAAGACATGAAATAAAATACACAAACATATATCACAATTTCATTCAACAATTGATATAAATACAAAGTATCCACCATAAATAGAAAATGTTATCAATATCCAAGGCTTGTTCGTGTTATCAAGATTAAAAAATCCGCTCCTCATCTCACCCCTTCCCAGAAAATTCCCCTCCCCCTCCCCCTCTCTTCTACTCAGCCCCTCCCTCATGCCCAGCTCCCCCCTGCCCAGCTCCTCCCTCATGCCCAGCTCCCCCTGCCAAGCCCCTCCCCCTCCTCCCTGATGCCCAGCTTCCCCTCATGCCCTGCCCCTCCCCCTCCCCCTCTCTCAAGCCCAACCCCTCCCCCTCCTCCCTCATGCCCAGCTCCCCCTGCCCACCCCCTCCCCCTCCCCCTCCCTCATCTCCAACTCCCCCTGCCTAGCCCCTCCTCCTCACCCTCCCCCTGCCCAGACCCTCCTCCTCCCCCATATTTACTGTATACCAATAAAATATGAGATTCATTGACATCACAAGGAATATAGTATTTTTTAGGAAAATAAAATACATAGGGAAAGTGTTTTAGTTTTTGGTGTCATGACTGAACTACGTAATGATATAATCATAAATTGATGACCGAAAGGGGAAAGGGGAAATGTGTGAAGGTTACTTGCCATTCCTTGTAGGGAAATCATAGTCCTGATCACATTAACACCACAATTCTTTGCCACGTTTTGAGGTATTTCCTCAAAAGAAACTACAGCAGCTTCATAAGGACATTGTTTTGAAAGAAACCAAACCCAAAAAATATGAATCACTCCAGGAACTACCAATAAATGACTTATACGTTTAAATAAAAAGATAATAAGAAACTAAACCTTCTCAATGCCTTCAATAGATGAGCTCTTCTTCTTCAAATTGGAGGACATGGTCATACTCTCTTGATAAACATCCTCTGCATACCGAGTATATGAAAGAGAGATTAAGTCAATGAAGCCCCTACACTCCCAGCCCTCTACTGCTCCCCCTCCAGACCTACCCCTCCCAGCCCCGTCCCAGCCCTCCACTGCAGCCCCCTAGCCCTCCACTGCATCCCCCCTATCCCATGCCTTCCCTCCACTGCTAGGTCCAAGATCAGATGGTGAGATAATACTAAACACACCAAACCATAAAAAAATATGTGGCATGTGAAAATTAACTAAAGAATTTTCAAATAACACCCCTGATGAAAACATAATCCAAAATGTATTTCATTTCATAAATAAATTCACATACAAGCAGTCCACCAGTACAAAAAAATAAACTCCAACACAAGTCTCTCTGCTCAGTCAAAAATGGAGGGGATTAATATCCCCCCCATCGCCATCATTATAATCTCCATTTCCAGCATCATCATTATCAATAGCAACATCGAAAACAACATCATCGACAACATAATCACCAACCTCACCATCAGCATCATCATCAGCAATCTCCTCACCAACAAAAACATCAGCAACATCCTCGCTAGTTATATCGCCACAACCATCATCACCACTAGGTCCCTCATGGGAATCACCCGAGGCATTATTTAAAGAGCTCATTGATTACATACATGAATGAAAATTGGTAGCAACCTCATATAGTAGTGACTGGCTCAAAACTAAAATGGATTTCATGAAATGTTCATTAATTAGCATACTTTTTTCATGATCCTCTAATACTATTTTCTTTGTCGCAGCTAATTCAGCACATGAAATTTCATACTCAAAGGCCTTAGAGGTTTTAGAGGAGTTTGATGATGACCATTACCTAGATGGGACAATGTTTTTTCCTGGTCTATAATGGACTCGTCTTGGATGCTCCAAACCTAACACCTGACCAAAATGATCATTTGGCCCTAAGCTGTCCGCTTCCTTCTCATCCATGGTCTTCAAGGAATACTGTTGAAATTATAAACATATTAAACTATGAATTTTTTATAAATGTTTGAAATATAAAGAAAAAACTTACAATTTTATCTTGTGTTTGTGAATTAACTGTAGTTCCATCTTTTTTTTTCCTACTGGAGCAGAATAATTTGGCCCAAGGTACATGACCTTCAATGTCTGATACAGCTTGCTACATATGAGAAATAAAAAAATTTGGATTACAACAATATATGATAAATGAAAAAAATTTTATTGAAGGGAGTTGAAAAACATACCTATAAACATTGAGGTAAATGACAGTCATAACTGATTGGTGGTTTTCTGAAATGGTTTTCTGAAGTGGGTTTCAAGGAAATATACTACTTGTTTAGGAAAAATAGACACGCCTTCTCCTAGTATAAGATGTGATTTCCAGGATACATGGAATAACCAAGGAAAGGCATGAATAAGGTATGATGACATGTTATAAATAAGAACGTTATTTTAATTCATAAGAACGTACCAGTCGCTTCTCATGATCGGGCATTGTAGTGTGCCCCAATGTGTGTAGATATGTCATTTCATCTTTGTTGTTTTTGTTTTTCGCGGACACTTACTAAGAAAAAAACAATACAAGTAATAACAATTAAATTTTATATAAAAACCATTAAAAATGGGTAGTACCTTATACTGTTCAGTCTTCCCATGCGCGATCATTTTATGATATTGACTTTTTGGACAGTCAGGGTTTGTGGGTACACCCTCTAACTCAGTACCCACTTTTCTCCTCCAAACAATATGTAACTCATGCTTGTATGACCGCAAATACTCTTCAAGATCACTCAACCTAGCAGCTTTGGAAGCTTCACCGTTAGGAAAGTTAAATCGACTCTACTACAAACATGATAAGTCATATAAATACATTACTAATATAAATATAACATTATAAAATTTCCGTACCCATACTTGCGCCCATACCCTATCCTTGATGTCAGCACTGATATGTCTCCATGAGACCGGTTCCACTGGAATGATATCATGATATTTGGCTAAATTATCCATAAAACTTCTACACTCCTTATCATTTTACCTATCATTTGATTTTGAGAATTGTAATCCACCATAATATGAGTTTCACGATTCTAGGAATTCCGCATTCGAGTGCGCCCACATCTCCTACTAGATGATCCCACTGAATAAGATAAGAGGTGAAATGAGAAGAGTTAAGTTACAATACAATAGGAAAAATGTGAAAAGCTATAATTTAAAACATTTACAATAAAAAAACCTGATGCAAGCTCCTGAATAGGCTGTGAGGCATCTGTGGACTATGGTCGATCAACATCCTCCGAAGAAAGTGTCTTTTCCATAACATGCTTTGGCCGATCTTCATGAATAGGAGTAGAAACTGAAGGAACAAACTCTATATGTGTAGGATGGATGGTTGGAAAAGGTGGTGGCGTAGAAATGTCAAAATATGCGTAGTAGGTTTGGGGATACATGAATGGATATGAAAATTGTGCAGCTAAGAACATCGGTCGAGTTGGCGTGGACATGGAATAGGAAAAAGAGGGTAAATGGGATGATGACGGTGACATGTATTGGAACATCCCAAGGGTATCAATCAAAGGGCGGAAACTTGTGGTAGATGGGATTTCCACTGATGGGTCAGTGTGGGGAGTTGTAAGACGAGAGCTCCACCTCGGTCTATAAGGATCCCTTCTCAGTCCCATACTGGGAAGAGGAAACTCTGAAGTTATATATCCCTAAAAAAATTTGATCAAAAATATGAACATGATATTATATGTAATGTAGAAGATAAATATTATAATTTTTATACTCACTGAAGACAACTCACGCTCGCATTTAACAGGATCAGCATCAAATAATCTCTTCTTGCGGGCTTCTCTAGTTTTCTTCATAATCTTCATAAGAATGAAATAAATATTTTTTAGCAACAATTTTTAAAAATCATACATAAAAATTAGAAGCCAAAGAAGACAAAAAATTTCATAACATATTTTAGTAATGATAATTTAAAACCAAGTTATACAATTTTTAAAACCACATTTTAAACCAAGTTTTTTGAATTGAAATAAATATAATTAAATGAAACAAAACCAAACAATACTAAAATAGACATATCATTCGAAACTAAAACTAAATTAAAGTAATTACATTATTAGAAACCTGATAAACTAACGTCAAGGTAAAATGAATGAACTCTGAATATATATGGTTTATTTTATATATTACTCTCTAGTACCTCTGGTTCAACATCATCTCTCACAATGGGACAATTTGTGTCATCAAATACAATATTTTGTCTAACACCGATGGAGGCGTTAATGGTGAAAATTTCATCCCCAGCATCATGAAAAATATGTCTTGGGATTACTTCATTAATGACACCGTAATCAGGTTTCAGATATTCTTTCACATAAAACACTAGTTTTTCCATTGATTCCAAAATGCATGGTTCATCAGTATGCAGGAATCGACTCATGTCAATAACATTAAATCCACAATCATCAATAAATGTACCATGTCACGTCATTAAATCAAACCATTTACATTTCATCATTGTGAATCGACATTGAGAGTAATAATCCAAAAACAATATTTCCTCAACCAGTCCATAATAATACACATCTTCATATCGAGGTCGACTATCTGATGCACTAGCATAACAATCCGTTCTAGAAATTAACATAACGCTATTATGTTGTGTTCTCATTTTCAACATTCTATCAGTTGTAACAAATTTATATCCATTTATTATTAATGATTTTCAGTCACAAACCAAATAATTGGGACCAAAAGCCAACACTCTTAATTCTTGAGAAATGAAGTCACCATGCAAACTCAATACCTGGAATACATATGAGTAATATAATTAAATATATATCTATATTTTAAGGTATTTAATGTATTGGCCATACCTTTGATTTTAACCAAGCTGGGAACTCTTGGCTATGCATAGCCTCTCTCCTTCTCAACGACAATGGCCGATGAACTATACTTATAATTTGTTTATGTTCTCTACATAAAATGACAATAAAAGTATAAGGTAAATGTGATATGATATCGCATGAGATAACATATATATATTCAAATTACTTACATGATATACACATAAAACAAACCACAATTAAACAAGACTGTATGATGTACCTTATTCCGCTCTTCAAAGCTCAATGTAACCAATGTATATGACCCAACAATACCACCTGTTTGGGGGAAGAGATGGAAATGAGGGCTGAGTTTCCGCATACAGCTCATCTTTGTTTCTCATTGGTCGATTTTTTCTTGTTCTCAAATCAGAAAAATACATTGAAAAAAATTGCATACATTCTTGGGCCAAATAACTCCTCACAATGAATCATTTAGGATAATTATTATTTCGGACATATTATTTCATTGTGCACATATTTCGTTCAGTGGGATTCATCCACTAAAAAGTGATTGGTCCCCTAAGAAGTGTCTCAGTTGGAATATAAACAATTAAATGAACCATGCAAGTGAAAAATAATGGAGGAAATTTTTTTCCAACTCACACAGAATTAATGGTGCCTCTTGCTGCATTTTTATCAACAATGATTTGGACAACCTTTTATCACAAAGGTCTCTAAAAAAATGACATACCGAATCACTTCCACCTTTACATTATTGGATAGAAAATTCCAAATTGCTATTGTAATCAATTCATGAAGAAGGATGTGATAATCATGAGTTTTTAGGGATTTCAATTTCAAATGTCTTTTGAGGACTCATTTAGATATGTTGCTAGAATAGCCATCTGGAACCTTGATATTCTCCAATATTTGAAGAAATTTATATTTCTCTGTCAGTGTCATAACATAAGAAGCACAAGGAACTTTCTTTTTGTTTTCACCGATACAAACATGATGTAATTCTGGTCGAATACCCCAATCCAATAAATCCCGACGAGATCAGAAGTCATCTTTGGTCATCCCCTTAATATTCAAAATAATTTCAAGAAACATTTCAAATATATTTTTCTCAATATGCATATATTTATAAAAAATGACATAAAAAATTAGTAGACCAATATGGTAACAAAAAAAAATACTTATCTTTTTTCAATTGTAAGTGACTTCAATATTAGTATTCATCCTCTTTCGAGATTTCAACTGACCTTTCCCTAATGAAAAGCTAAAATCTTTCAATTAATTAATCTCATCACTTTCTAACATACGTTGAGGTGGTTCTACAGTGTCCACATTATTATTGAACCTCTGATGATTCTTCTTGTATTGTTGATCCATTGGAAAGAATCGGCAGTTCCCCATGAAACTGAAACTACGACAATATTTAAGCCTTCTCGATCATGTATTATTCATACAAAAAGGACATGATAGTTTTACTTTCATGCTCCACCCAGATACCATTGAATAGATAAGGAAATAATTTATGGTCCATAGAAGGGCAGCACGCATCTGAAACATATTCTTTGAAGAAGCATCAAATGTTTACACACCTAAATCCCAATGTTATTTCAACTCTTTTATTAAGTGCTACAAGTAGTCATCTATATAATTACCAGGATCCAAAGGTTCAGATATCAGTATACTCAAGAAAGTGAAAGGTTTTTATATACACATCCACAGATGAAGATTATAAACATGAATAAAAATCGGCCAAATGCTATGAGAAGGAAGCATATGACCAAATGGAATAAAACCATCACATGATAGGCCCAATTTGACATTACACACCTCAGCTACAAAATCAGGATGTTTTGCATAAAATTTCCACCATGGTAATCCATCTATAGGATGGACCATCTCATCATTACATTTAATTCTATCAACATCGTGCCATCGCATATTGGCTGATATTTCTGGAGATATGAATAGATTTTGAAGTCTGGGAATCAAAGGAAAGTGCCACATGACTTTATGTAGTACACGATATGGTGTTCCATATGCATTTGTCTTCCATCAAGATGTACCACATTCTTTACAGTCATTATGGTCAGCTGTTTCCTTGAAAAACAAACTGCAATCTTTTAGACAAGCATGGAATTTATTAGTAACAAATCCAAGTTGCTTAATTAAGTTCCATGCCATGTAATTATTTGAGGTAATATCTGCACCATCAGGAAGAAAGTCCTTCAAAAATGTTAGAATATAATCAATAAAGGTATTATAAATCCCATACATGGTTTTCCCATGATATAACCGCATTAAAAATTCCAACTTGGTCATTTTAGTACATTCTTGATATATAGCAGTTCTGGCATCATCCAATAAATTTTTCACTCTCTCAACATCATCGTCTTCAATAGTTTCCTCATGTGTACTGATATCATTGTCTTCTTGTATAGGCACTTTATCTCTCTTAGAATGATGCACATATGGAAACTGATCAAATATCAAATTCTCTATGTTACTTCGTTCATTTCATTTATGAACAGTCGAAGATTGACTCGTCTCTCCATGGTGAAACCAAATATTATAGTTTGCTTGAAATAAAATTTTGTTAAATGATAAATAACTTCTTCTCATCTTAACCATGGTCTTACAACACAATTATAGCAGGGAAACTATATACAACGTCCATCTAACACATTTTTAAATTCAAAATCTAAAAAATTCTCCAAATTATTTGGAAACTCGGTTGAAATCCGATCGGTACGATAAATCCAGATTCTATCCATTCTATAACAAGAAACAAAATTATCATTCAATCAATAATGTAAATCATATTTAAAAAAATCATTACAATCAATTTTATTATTATATTAATCAAATAATATTACTAGCTAGAAAAACATATTTAATGACAAGAGGAGTCCATGATTTAATAAGTAGGGAAAAAAGAAAAAAGGTCTACCTTAAGATGTAAACTAAAGAAAAAAGTTAAAAAAGACACTACCAAGTGGTCATTGATGGGGAATAAAAAAGAAAATTTCAATGTAAAATACTCCATTATAGATATAGAGGGATTATACACATGGGATGAAAATTTTATTTTAATAATATGAATTTATAATTATATAGATTATTTGGTAGGGGTTATTTGGTGGGGAATAAAACATTAAATGAAAATAGAGTGCTTATAACTTTAATGTTTTGGAATTAATATTGAAAAAATGTTTCAACCATAAGAGGAAATTTTTTAAAGGTATTCCACTTCCAGTCAATACGCTAAAAAATGTCAAAACAATTCTATATTCGCAAATAATTATGAATTTTAATGCTTGAAATTATCAAAAAAAATAAGGGTATGGGGAAGGACAAGGTATTAGTTATTGAAGTGGTACAAAATACACTTAAATAGGAGCATCCAAGGATTCTGGATAGTGGACTCACTTCATATATTAAGATAGAGTTAATGTGTTGAGATATTGAGAATTTCATTGAAAACAATCCAAAATCAAAAAATTTAGAGGATAATGACAAGGAAGAAGAAATTCCAGGAATAATATATAAGAATAAATCCAACAATTAAATATTTTATTCAAATGAGAAGGGTAAAATTTAATATAAATTTAAAATAAGTAACTTATTATATAAGGAGAGTAAAGGCTGTGAAGATAAAGATATTGATGTATTTTCTAGAGATGAAGATGGTGAAAAATTTCTTATTACTAAATTTAATGATTAATATATTAGAAGTGATGAACATAGTTATAAAAGTGAATATGAAAATATTGAGATGGATTTCTTATTGAATAAATAATTAAAAGTTTATTTTTTAAAGATCTTTAAACTGAAAAAAATAGATCATAAGGTTGAAGAAAATAAATTAATCATCCAACAATAAGGAATTTGTTCTTATAGAAGGAAGATCCAAATTTCTAAATTATATTGATGGTATTAATAAATTTTTAGTGATGATAAGACTCTTAACATAAATATAGAATAAAATTTTAAAAATAAAGTGAATTATTTTGATCATATTCAATAGAATTTGATCAAAATAGAAGAAGAATTGAACAAATGCAGATCTAGATTCTAGAGTTCTATTTTAAAAGATAGAGAATGTTTAAAGAAGAGTGAGAGTAAATTATAAAAAATATCTTTAGGATAATAAAATAATTTTTAAAATATCGTCTAATAGTCAATTAATAATGATCAAGTCTTTAAGGCTAAGTTTCTAGCTAAATTTGATGATAGTCAGAAATCTTGAAATTATGGGAATGCCAGCTTGATGTCAAAAACTGCTAAAATTTATGAATCTAAAAAAGATGATAAGAAGTGTTATATGATCAAGATTAAGCTTCTAGGATTTCAAAATAATTTTTATTTTAAAAAATTATCCAAGATTAGTGACTGAAAGAAGGGATCAATGTATCCTACAAATTTTGTATAACATGATGCTTAAAATATATACTTTTTATGGATTCTATTGGATCTTTGGAATATTTGTTCACATGGAAAATATATGTTTTTTAAAATAGACATCATGATACACTTGGGAGTATTGAGAATCAATTTTTGGGGGTTTCAACCTCTTTAATGGAATAAATGTTAGAAACGTATTGTAAATTCTATATACAAATAACAGAACAAGTTTGATATTATTGAATAAGTCTATGGAAGGTGTGACCATCCTATTAATGATGAAAATTATTGCCTCATCATTATACCATCCTGAAAAAATTTGAGTTTTAATACTCAAAATTCTCAAAAGAAGAATAGAAAAGTGAAGGAGAAAGATTTAGTTATTGAAGTTTCACCCAAAGTATCCAAAGGGGAAAGTCCATGGATATTGGATAATGGATGTTCTGATCACATGATAAAAGATTTAAAAACATTGAAATCTATTGAAAAATGAAATGGATTCTCAGTTACCTTCATAAATGTTGGGTCAATAAAGGTTAAATGATTTGGTTCAATTGTTATTGGGAAAGAGATGCTTAAATTAAAAAACACTATTTATGTTAAATAATTAAAACACAATCTATTAATTGCTTCTCAACTTAATGATAGAGGAAATCTTTTTTTAGGAATTATGGGTTATTGGATGAGAACATTGAGGATATAAGAGTGGTTAAAATAGGATAAGATAGCTAGAGGAAATTTATTCCAAGTGGGTGATGTTGAAAATTCCTGTTATCTAAGCATGAATGAAGAGAATGAATTATAATATCGGAGGATTGGAGAATATAAATGTTCTATTTTTTAAAAAGGAGATGGAATCTCTTTTTATTTTTATATAATATGATAAATTGAGAATATATAGAGAGTGTTCTTTATTGGGGAGAATTTGCGAGTTGGTTGTTGAAACTTAGAGAAGAGTTCATGTGTTGTCCCCTATGTTTTTGACAACTAAAAAGGAGGAAATTGAAGAGCCTTTTATGATCAGAAAACATAACATGTCTTAGAGAATAAGATACCTCATTCAGTTATTTTATTAAGGGGGTGGTGATTAGATCTTAATTAAGACATTACTAGTATAGTGTTGACCTTTACTCTGAGGGTTAGATAATTAGGAAAACCATTATTCATTACAATAGTTTAGTGTTTAAAAAACATTTTCAGTGTTTTATTACTATGAAATTGTTAATGAATAAAATCCATTCAGGGATATTGAATGAATTTTTTTTGTTTTATTTATTGGAATCAAACTCATTGAGGGGTAATAAGTGAATTCGAGATAAATTTAAGAAAATTTAATAAATAAAATCCATCAAATTACATGTCTACATCATGGTTGTAATGAACCCTACTTTTTATATGAGAATTTACCATTGAATAAATTATATGTGTGATACTTCATAAAAAATAAACAAAATATTGTTAGAAACTCAGAACATTACATGTCCATAATATGATCATTGGCCATTACAGTCATTAGATATGTAGTTTTTAGAATGTGATAATTAGAATTGGTGCATATTAAGGATAATGATGAGAGATAATTTATATATAGGGGTAAATGATGCTTCAACTAGTATAAAATAACATTTTTGGAACACAGTAATCTGAGCTTCAGAGTGAAGTTTCATAAATGGGGTTTTACCTTGACAAATTACAAGAAGAACATTAAGAAGTGAGACTTGATCAAAATAATAAAGTTATGATATGAAGGTGATGAGGGTATACATGTTAGAGAAGAAGATTCATCAGTTTCAAGTGATGAGGAACAATACCATTCATCTTATAAAAGGAATAGAATAGAAGTGAAGCTACAAAATATCATTAAAGGCCAAATACTGGAGAATTATTAAAGAATCAGGAGTGTTTTTAATGCTATGAATGATTAATTATAAAATATGAGAATATTAAGACTTGGGAGTTGGTACCCAATCTTAAAGAGAAGAATTTCATCCAGACAGTGTGAGTGTTTTGAAACAAGTTGAATGAAAAAATTATAATTAGTAAGAAATAAATCAATATTAGTGTGTAAAGGCTGTTCGTAAGTTGAAGGAGTTGAATTTGATGATACCCTATGGAGAGGAGCCGAGAGGGGGGGACATCACCGGAGTGGGGGGAAGTGTGAAAAGGTCGGGATGTTGAGGCGGAGGCGAAGGCCGGGAGGTCCTGGTCGAAAGTGGAGGCGGAATCGGGAGGCGGAGGGTGGGAGGTGATGAGATGGCCGGGGAGGCGGAGGTCGGATGGCCGGGAGGCGGAGGTTTGAAAGGGGTGGAGAGGTCCGGGAGGCGGAGGTCGAATGGCTGGGAGGCAGTGGTCGGGGAGGGGAGGACAGGATCAGGAGTTAGAGGTCAGGGAGGTAAGTTTGAAGTGGGGGGGGGGGGGAGTGCGATGGAAGAGTGAGGAGGAGCCCGATACTTTGGGGTTGAATACCCACGGTTTTAATAAACCATGGGTATAGAAAATTAAAACCCATATATTCCCATGGTTCTTTAAACCGTGGGAATAGGGCATAGGGATAAACCCCATTTCCAGTAGTGTGTGAATGTGCTATCTTTATACCATTCATGGTTTATGGTTAATGTATTGACATTTTGTATGATAGTTTTAAAACACTTTTTTATGTTATGTTTCAACATTTTCATATGAGGAATTCATTAGATTTAGTAAGTGATGGGTGGAGCCCTCTATAGCTCCTCGATGCATCAGTAGGTCTCATGAGACAAATTAGAGAATTAGAACAAGGCCTTGACAAAATTTTTATTTGTAGTCGGGAACGAGGCCTTGAGTATGTGGTTATGATGTCCAACATTATGCATTCCATAATTATGAAATTATCCATTGATATTACAAGTGATTATCTTACTAGTAGAATAATCCATGTGAATAATTAAATTGAATTATTTGATTTATCTTTTCCATATTATGCTCAGTTTTATGTTTAAAAGGCTTGTGTTTATTCTTATACATTTCCTTAACTGTTTATGATTATTTATGATAGTTTCCGCTATATTCTTATCCTTACTGAGCATCTGATCTCACCTTTTCTTATGTTTTATTTTCCCCAGGATGTGAATAGGTGTATTATGATTGATATGTAGGGTTAAGCTAGGGGAATAATGACATTCTCAAATTATTATTTATGTTGTGTTTTAATTTATAAATGTATTGTAACTTTCATATATGTAATCTATTTCCCAAGTCTGCTAAGGTGATTGGTCCTTCGGGACTTGATTCCTTGTAATCATTCCAATGTATTAAAATAATGTACCGAATCTAGTTTACTGGGGTTGGGGCATTACAAAATGAAAGATTTTGAAACAATACTGAGCCCCTCAAAATCAAGAGTCAGGCCATGCATATCTAGTAGAAAAAAATGTTTAAATTTAAATGTAATCATGTGATAACAAAAATACTGGTTCATCATATGTGTTGAGAATCTTGTTTCTGAAACCTAGATCACTAATTAATTTTAATTTGAAAAAAAATAGTGAACCTGACATGAAATAATGTGATAATAGAATAACTATGTCATCATTTTCCTCATGCATCTTGTTTTCAAACCATAATAACCAATCATAGATTTTCTGAAAAAAGGTGAATGTTTAAATAATTAAATATATTTTGGTTTCCTTTTGATGGGAGATTTTTCATATTCCAAATAAAAAAATGGACAAACAAATAACAATATTAAATAAGAGGAGTCACCATTCATATCCAATTAAGCATTTAACTAAATTGAAATATTTTAACGACCATTTTTTTTATTTTCTATTAGATTAAGAATACCATACCCATACAATTCATCCTAAGTTTTAGTCATTGAACCATCAAGAAAATGTTATTAAACCTCAATTGTATCAACGATTCCTGCATAATGAAAAAAAACTCACCCATACAACACCTTTAGAATCAGTTGATGAATGTGAGGAAATGGAAATACCACCAACATGGTAAAATCCCAACCTTGAGGCCACACAGAACCCAACCGTGCATTAAATCCCACAACTTCACATTTCTCAATGATGGTATATGGTGAAACTAATGATTCCTGTAACAAATTTTATTTATTTAGGAGCATATCCTTAGAGAAAAATAATCGATACCTTACTTATCATAAGAAGGTTGAACAAGGAGTTTACGATGGAAAAATTAAATTTTTGGAGGTACCCTAGATGGATCCTTTCAAATATCACCACCAGATATATCCCTTCAATTCCCCTCGGTCACCTGATGCGTGATCAACCTTACTACTCCATGTGTTGAACACTAATCTTGGGAACCAAAGAGATATATTTGGGTATAAAAAACATTAGAACAAGGAGAGAGAGATTACATCCCCTCCTCTGATGACAAATCATTCCAACATATTTTTGTGGAAACCAGTGTGTAGGCTCTCATCCATGCTCACCAAGAAGATGTCTGACCACACATCCCAAAAAAACAAACAAGCGGCATGTATCCATACTCCCTCAAATTAATCCCATCAG
The DNA here is from genome assembly GCA_963277665.1 of Viscum album. Classification (NCBI taxonomy): domain Eukaryota; kingdom Viridiplantae; phylum Streptophyta; class Magnoliopsida; order Santalales; family Viscaceae; genus Viscum; species Viscum album. Next base: position 794,545,713 of record OY728166.1, read on the forward strand.
TATATTTTGATGGAATGAGGAGGAAAAAAGTTAGAATACATGTCCACTTCTATTAAATATTACTACCAATATATACTATATTACAATAATTTATGTGCCTATACTCTTGCACATGCTCTGTTAAGTTTCACTATATTCTAGAAATGATTTAAGTTCAATGCTGAAATATTACGATATTAGTATATATAGAGGGAAATGTACAAATTCTAATCCCAATATCAAGATAATCATATCAACATTATCATCTTGAAAATATGGTTACTCTAGAGCAAACACATATTGTTTCTCCCATCCAAGAGGGTTATTCACATATTCCAATAAAGGATGAATCATAGGACCAGTCAAAAATTCCTATTATGATTAGGGTCCATCAACCATTTTTGGAAATAACTTTAGGATATGAGTACATACCTATCAAATTAAGTCGATGGAATATTCCAAAGTTTAACTATTATTAGGACCAAATATACACTCTAATTTACATCTATTAACAAAATTTTGAAATCACCTCAGATCAGGCTCATATCCTTAATGATGATGTTAATCAAAAAAGTCTAGTATCTTACAGGATCTGTGCCCACACTCATGATAAAAATAATGAAAGAATTCCCCAACGTCCTTTAGAGATCTTATAAGAGGAGGGAAATATCACTTATATCATTATATATATATGTACGAATATTTTATTATGGGGAATTCCTATTCGAACCAAACTTATACCCCCGATTCAATCATAGTTGATTGATATATTCTAGAAGCCAGCCATAGACAGGATCATATCCCCATTGAAAATGTAGAAGATCGCTGGAATATTCTAGTATCTTTTCGAAAGTGGTCTCAAATTACTTCAACAACATAAAATCCTCATAATATCCCAATGAAAACCATGCAGTAAAGTAATAATCCTAATCAACCACAAAAAGTATGTTTTTATATTCTTGATTTGATGTTAGATGAGGATGATGTTCATAATTTTTTCAATGCCGTTGTTGTTGTGGCTATACGATGTGTATCTACAATACCTTGAGGGTCTTCAAACTCTTCATTTGATATTGAAGGTGATAACTGTAATGATATTACACCTCAGGTAATTATAGAGATGCATTATATTAACTTTACCCCTAATATCCACTGTGGGCACCCCCATCATGATATCTCACACAGGTAAGGAAATCTTCACCCTGTAAAGACCCCTTCACATATAGAGGTTGTTAAAATAGTAGGGTTAACTATATATAGTTCCCCATAAACTACCAGTAACAACTCACTTTGGTCAGCTAGTGAATCATAGAAGAGACTTCTACGGTCTGACCAGGTGTAGAAATATGACCATGATATAGAAGGGGCTTACATGGTTATATGGAGGGATATGACTGAAAACAACCTTCCAACTAGGTTTTTTCCCATTACTACTTCTTATTATAAATTCCCATATGAGGTAAAAGTAGAGGTTGTATATTATATTCAATAAAATAGGTGGAAAACCTTTTAGAAGTTAAAGGCTATAAAAATACTTTATTAGGTATATGAGGGGAAATTTCAATATATAAACATGATTTCTGTCAGATAGGCATGGGTATATGGTCAATGGCCTGACACCTGATATCGAAATGGAATAGAAGAATCCTATAACATGCCTACCTCCACCTCAAAAAAACACTACGACAATGAATCGATGAAGCCCGGTAAGATACCTATATTTGAGGATGAGGTGAGTATGGATCAATTAACTTAACCCCATCCCCATTGTAATGCCCCAACCCTAGTTACCCAAAGTCAGTGCATTATTACATAACATTGTCATGATCATAAGAGATCATGTCTCGAAATACTAATTAGTTTAGTAGCTTTAGAAGTACTAGATATATACATAAGTTTTTAAGTAAATAATGAAAAAAACATCGTGTCCCCATTTAACACACTCATATCATTAAGAATATCCCTAAAAGTTAATCATAATACACTTCTTAGCATCTTGGAAAAATAAAACATAAGAAATGGGTGAGCTCAGATGCTCAGAATGGGTAAATAATTTATCGGAAGCTATAAAAATTTAAGGAATGATGTGTAATAAAAACAACTACCTTTTTAAACATAATCTTGAACGTAATATGGAAAAAAATCAAACATTACCATATAATCATGAACATGGATAATCTACTAGTAGAATAATCACATGTAGTAACTAATTTCATAATGATGAAATGCATAATGTCAGACATCAAAACCAAAGAGTCAAGTCCACATGCCAAGACTAAAAACAAAAGTTTTGTCAAGGCCTTGTGCCAAGACATTAATTTGTCTCATGAGACCTACCGATGCATTGAGGAACTATATAAGGCTCCACCTATCACTTACTAAGTGCAATGAATTCCTCATATGAAAATGTTGAAAAATAATATAAACATTCTTATTAAAACTAGCATATGAAATGTCAATACTTTAACCATAAATCATAAATGGTATAAAAATTTCAAATTTACAGTCTAACATATCATAACTCATTTAATACAATATTTAAGATTGTGTTTATAATAAATCAACCTCAATCAAGAATAATATCCAAAAAGGATGTTTACATAGTTGAAAATGATTAGTAAAACTCTTTGAGAGAAATATCCATTTTTCATGAAAAAATTTAAAAGTCACACAATATATAAAGGAGGATGTTTAAAAGACATTTTTGAATGAAAGTGTCCCATAAAAATTTAAATATTTTTAAATGAATTAACATTTTAAAACACTCATGTCCATATAAATAAATCCTTTAAAAACCATTTAGAAGATATGGACTTTAATAGGAATGATTTAGAAGAATAAATATTTAAACCATTAAAAGAATATTTTAGTTAAAGAGTCTCCTAAAAAGAATCATTTTGAAAACTCCTTTATGAAACATGGATATGGATAATAAATATTTCCTAGTAAATACTTACACACAAACTATCTTAGATAATAATGAAAATAAGGAATTAACACTTACCCTATTATTTCCTTCAGTCGAGGGTACATTTAACCTCTTTTATAATGACTATAGTATGTTGTTAAATTATAATATAACCATATTAATATTTATGATATCATATATGATTAATTTATGACTTTATACTACCAATTTAATAATAACTTCTGTGTTAATGTAACATTTTGGGTAATAATTTTTCTTTATCGTATGTGTTTTAACTTGTTATTCTTGATCGTATCATATAGATCATGATTTACATACTTCCAGAATATAAAAAATGATTTATATATCATATATATTCAGAATATAAATATATATAATATATATATATATAAAATGGAAACACCGTTCATGAAGACGGTAGTCCGTACATACGCACGAATGTTGTTTCTGTTTTCTTATTGTATAGTATAAAAGTAAACAAAATATATTTATATTCATAAATATATATTATTACAGTAGAAATATTATTTCACATATATCATACTTAATCAATATATATATATATATATATACAAATTCTTGAATGGTGATCTTTGAAGATGAATCTCATCGCGTCGTGGAGACTGTAAGCCATACGTACGCACAAGTTCCAATATCATTCTATTGATGTTGAAATCATATGTAATTGGATGGTTTATTATATATACAGAATCATTAACATGTTATAGTTGTTATTTACTTCAATTATACTCATTATTTTACCCATCTAATTAATGAAGTGTTGAAGAACAAACTTCACCACGGTGTGGAGATGGTAAGTTGTACATACACATGTATAGTGACTTTGTCATCCATATGATGAATATAATAATGAATATATTTATACCATATTTATAATAACATAATAGTATATAAAAGGTACTAGAGTTATTATTTTGGTATGGAAAAAATAAAGAAAGAGGAAGTAGAAGAAGAAAAGAACTTTGAAAGAGGTGATGAAATAATTATGCACATGAGCCTCAACCCAGTTGGTGAGGTATCGTTAAGTGCATCCATGAGACCCAGGTTCAAAACCAGATAGAGGCATATTTCTAGGTACTATAGCAGCATTATAGTAGGTATTGTAGCAGAACTGTACACTATACAGTACTGTAGCAGAACTACACACTGTGCGGGGACTGTAGTAGGTATTGTAGCAGGTACTACAGCAGGTACTGTTCGGTACTGTAGCATATGTAACTATTCACCTTGGGCCATCGGTTTGGGATTGGAGTCCTTAAGGCTTTCGGGCCACCCAGGACTTCGGTTAAGTAGGGATTTCGGGCCACATTTAAGGCCTTCGGGCCACATGTAGTTGCCCCAAACAAACTCTACAAAAAAAGAGCAGCCTCAGAAGAGGATTCAGAGTATGTGCACTCACCAGAGTAGAGGCAAATGGATTGTCAGAATGAGAGGGTATGGATATGACATCGAGACCAACCTATAATTGCACGAGAAGTCTATCCAGACGGCCATGCGAAGTGGAGGTATACTATCACTATGTAGATGCTGGGGTGGGGCAGTTCCTTGTAGATAGTTGGTTGAATTACCTAAAACAGTCGGGTCATGTAATCTCTTAAGCCTATGGGCCTTATAATCTCTGAGCCTATGATCCTTGTAAGGGTTCCCCCTTAGCCCTTGAAAGGGGGGTTATCAAAAATCAATAAAAAAGAAGGCCTTCGGCCCATTCGGGCGATGAAATAATTACCTCTTTTTCGGTTTCTTCCTTTTGATTTGATCAAAAGGGCTCTATAGGTTGGATTTATGATCCATGTAAGGCCTATAGGTTTAATTGAGGGTATTTGGGAGGATATTTGCGTAGGGAATGGACAATTCATATGGATTTGGAGGTGTGAAATTAAGAAAAGGTGAAGTACCCTTATATAATAGAGGTGAAGGTCACTTTAGGAAAAGCTTGGAATATTACGTTATTATATAGTCATATTCGGTTTATAATGGCTCCAAAAGGATTTATTTTGAGAATAAAGTTGGGATGGGTTGAAAACCTCTCGACCAATAGGTTTTAGACAGGTTTAGGTCACCATATTAACCTTATATTTTAGATCTAACTCTTACTTAATTAGTTTAACTTTTACAATGTCTTCTTATATTTTTATATTACATGGAAAATAAATTTATTATAAAATGCCAAGAAAACCCAAAGTGGTTCATTAATGAAATAATAATCATTATATAATTTCTTTGGACTAACCTTATATTTTTATGAATATTATATCATTTAATAGTATAATATGGTTTTTAAAAACTCATTGATGTCAATTTTGACACTATTTGGTATTTTGTTTTTGTTAAAGTCATAAAAACATTATTACTTCAAAATAAATTTATTTAATCAACCCTAACATGTCATAGTATCCTAATAAATTCGTGGAATGCATCAAAACTATCAATTTACATTTATTTTAATATTTATATTATCAATTATTTTAATCATTCATTAATAAGGTAATTACTACATCATCATTGTGTCATAAATAAATTAAATTATTTAATGTCTAAAAGTTATAAATAAAATACCATGATGTATTAAATCTATTTATATTTCTAATGAATATTTAAAGTCTAATTTAACTTTTTTATATCCCAATATTTAAAATGGTTTAGTTATTAAAAGATGAATTTAACACTATTAACTCTTCTTTAAATAAAATAATATTAAATGTCCTAATCTAATCCAAGTGGATAAAAAAGGATCATATTTTATTCATAAGGTTGATTTAGGTATAAATACACTTATCTAGTAGAATTATGACATATATTAGGGTAATTATAATATCATTTTTAGCTTTAATTGTCTTATTTACTTTTAACCGTGGTAAATAGAAGTCAAAAGTTACGATTCAACCAAAATTATTTTCATCTTATTGAAAATATTTTACTTACTAATATCAACTGTATCTCTCATAGTTTTGAAATTCAATTCACAGAAGTGGTAAAATTACGTTTTATGAAAATTTTCAAATGCACCTAGTATGTGGGTAAAAGACGTTAAAAAGTTTAATAAAATTTTATAAATATAATCTTGTTATAAGATGATTCCAATGAATTACATTAAACTAATATAGGTATTATGTATCTGTTTTAACTTAAAATAAATAATTATTTAAATAAAAATTTGGTTTTAAACAATAACGTAGTGTTTTTCACTAATTATCAAAATTGAAGGTTTCCAGAAAAATACCAAAACTTCACCCTAAGATAATTTTGATATTCTGAATTCAAAAATGAATTTTTTTTACCAAATTCAAAACATAGTAGTGACAATATTTAATTTAATATTAATTACCATTGTCAAAACCAAAAAGAGGGTTTTTAAGAAGTAAAAACTATCAAAATATTGATATGTGTTTATGTCCAATTTAAATGTAAAATTACTTACAATGACCGTCATTGGATTAAATGATAAAAATATAATCTAATTATACTAAAAAAAATTCAAATTTATAATGTAACACTCTAAATTTTTTTTATTAAAAAAGTTGTTTTCATTTAAAATTTATTATTTTTTACTATTCATCAAAATATTAAAGTTATCAGAAAAACACCATATATTTATCCAAAACTAAATTTTTATGTCCCGATTATAAAGAATAAGATTATTTTGTCAAATTTAATATATAAAAGTTCCAAATATTGTATTTAAAAAGGGTTCTCCACTAAGAGGCTGAAAAATTCTTATTTTTGAAAAATACATCTTTTATATGAAAAATTGAATTTTTCCATATATTACTTCTATAAAACACAATATTTGAAGGTTAAGATTATATTGTATATATAAAAAATTCAAAATTTTGTTAATAGTATTCATAAACACTTTTTGAACAACTAGTTCGGTAAGTCGTGGTGTGCTCGAACTCGATGTTGGGTGTAGTGCAAGCTATTGGATTACATTAAAGAGATAACATGCTTTGAAATCTTAGGGTGTTACACCCTTGATAGAAAATATCCACAGATCTAGTATCCTACAATGTCATAGTTGTAGGAGAGATCATTAGAATGAGTAATGAACATGCTAGTTGGTCAATCCAAAGAAGCTCATTTGATTTTAGAATTCAAAGACACCGGAAGTGGAGAGAGAATACCACCAATAGGATCATACAATGAGTTTATTGAAAAAAATGTGAACACATCACATATACCAAAGCTAAAGTCATGTATTACCTAATAAAACCCCATAGAAATTGACTGTCATAATAAGCATCCCACAACCTAGCCCATATATGAAAGAAATTGCACCAAATCAGGTAGATTATAATGGATGATGTTATGAAAAATATCTATGAGAGAAACCATCACATAGGTCTGGGGGAATTTTTACCACCACTTTCACCTTGAGGGGAAATAAAACCCCTAAAGGTTATTTAAAAATATGAGATGGCATCAAATCATCCTCAAATAATAAGAATGGGGTAATTTTTATGTCAATCATCAACCAAGATCTATAATATCCTCAACAATAGGATTATAGTGTACCAATGATGGCTCAAAATCAACTCTAAAAAATTGGTTTGGGGTTATTTTTATCATCACTCAAAAAGTAAATCATTCATATTCAAGATAATTAGTTAATACAAATGAAAAACATCATAGATTCCCCCCACATTAAGACACACCCATTTTATTTTTTATTCCCACTCAACAATTGCGATCAAAAACTCCATCAGAAGAATTATTCATAGGCTGAGTTAGAATAATTTTTTGTCAAAGAAAATCAATCATCGCAGGGTTTATAAACCATGACAGACAAAAAATATAAAGTTATAGTGGTAGGTCCACGATTAAACTCATGAGATGGAAACAAGCAGTATGGGGCTTCCCTACTATTTAGTCCATGACGGGGTGAATACCATTTATCTGTATGAATTAGTAAAAATCGTCATCATCAATATGAAAAAGTATGTGGATTGAGACATAAATGTAGAGGGATGTAATTTTGTGATGTTACCTAGTTAGGTAGGTTAATTTGATAAATAATATTAAGTTTCACATACACAAAATTGAAGGAGAAACTATAACCCAAAACCTCAAAAAATAAGAGTTACCATAGCCTCGTTGGAATTATGCCAAGGACAATTGAAAATGAATGGATAAATCCCCCTCACTACCTAGAGGGGATAAAATACTTTATATAGAGAAAATAAAATCATAATGGAGAGTGATATACATATCCTCTAACAATGAATAATTACTTAGGGGAAATATTCCAACTGGGTATCACCTTCATATAGAAATGTATATCCATCCTCCCAATAATATGAAGAGATCTAGTCTTCTTGTATCATAGTAACAAGATCAGTAGGTTGGATCTAGATCCACATAAATGATGAATTTGGGGATGATCATGGATTTCCTCCATTATGATAGTATAATCCTTCTTATCAGGGTAATCATACAACCCTAGAATGAGTTGAAAATTAGTAGGATATAAAGGTAGGTCAACCGCATTAGTACTCACCCATTTCACATGTTAAATATGTGATATAATTGGTTATACCACTAGAAATACTCAACACCATTAAGTCCTTTACCATTTAGATAGAAGAAATAGAGGTGTGGTGCACCATTGTACTGCCCAAAAGGAACACATATCCCAACCGGGTAAATGAAACTTTCCCCCCACCAAATTTCAGTAAGCCTATATTCTCAAGAGTTTATAAAATATGAGACCTAGAATAGAATCTATAATATTTTGTATCTTATTATATCCCTATAATGGCCCCCCATGACCATCAATAAGAAACAAAACTGCGATGATTTGTAGGGACTCTTGTGCTTAAAGTCATCACTTGGGATTTCAACCTTGTAGAAGGTGCTATCACAGGCTGGGAAGAACTGCATAATCAATTCCATTACCAATTTTTCTCCATTATATAGGAAATGATGATCATAAACATCATAAATTGTAAGTATCAGGAAAATGAGAGGGTCTCTGACATTATATCCAGATGGAATGGTCTAATATAATCACTCAGTAATCTACTATCACAAGAGAAATTACTGGAAAATTTCATCGTAAAAAATTGGGATGATATAAAGACACCTTTAATTCTAGTGAAATTCTTGGGTGGATTCTGTATGTTAAAAGAAATTAATAAACACATAGAATAAGACTTTTGGTGAACTTAGGCCAAATATTAGTTCAAAAATATGACATAGGAAAAAAGGATGGAAAAAGTAGTGACTACTATTGTCACCCCCAAATAGTAATGGTGCCCACTAGAGCACCATGGTAGCCCTTTAATCACCCATTTCCTCCAACTGAGAGGTAGTAGTAGAAAAACTACCATCTATCTGAGGTAGATAGAGATCAGAGCCAGCCACGATATGAGGAATATAAGAAAAAATATTCCTTCTGAAATGAATAGGTTCACTGTTATTTTATCAGAACCATGAAAAATAGCCCCCTCAAACTAAAATCTCCCTAGAAACCAATTGAGTTCATCCAAATTGGTTTCCTTGACTATTTTCTTTTTTATAGGAGACTAGGTCACATCATTAATGAATTCTTTGTTTTATAATACATCCTATGAGTCATGGTTGGATCTAGACTGGTGATATTGGGGGAATCCCCAGTACAAGTGACTTGTGTGGATTTCTCCCTACTAGATTAGGAGAGTGATAGGTAAGACATTTCAGCTAGGAATGGATAGAATTTCAATAACTATTTGATTTTAAAGGCATCTGATTGAGACCACACCACCCTGATAGCACATATTCATAAACCAGTCATGTTTTTAGAAACTTGGAAGACATTATTGAATCCATATTCTAGAGGTAGACATAATCATCATATATACGAAAAGGAACAAGGGAAAGAGTGTCAGTCAACAATAATACCATCTCTGACTATTTTATATATCTTTCCTTTTGTATCTATAGAGCGAGAACTTCCACAAGAAATGGAATAATAATTTGATGAAGAGTATGGTTTTAGTTATGTTAGTGTTATTATCTTGGAAAACCCATTACCTGACCTTGAATACACACATTAATAGAAGTTAATCATACCTAAAAGGGGAGTCAGAGGTTGAGGCTATATAATATGAGGGTGTTAGGGTTGTTGCGGTCGTGGCTCAAAACAACATTTGTGCCACATCCCTATGGAGTCCATATATGTGGTTGAGACTTATGGGTGGGTGATTAAAAAATCCATATAGGGGCATATATTGTAACGACCCAAAGTTTTTCAATGGAAATTTAATTCTTATAAATATTTCATAAAATCACATGAAAAACCATCATAATGAACTACTATATACTAAGTGACCATTAAACATAATTTTTTCGCTTCTGTGTTTGGAATTTCCAAAATCAGACATACATGGTTGCAATCATTATCTTCTTTGGGGTCCAACAAGAAAAACATAATTTTTGGTGAATAGTATTTTACCCTTATGAAAAGTAACCATCCATTATGAATATTAATATGTCCCTTATAAATATTAAATCGTCCAATGTAATAGTAACCATACCCATGAATAATTAAATACAATTTAGGCATCATATAAGTGACAATTTTACCACAGCAAAACCAATGGTTTTTTTGTAAGCCATAAATAAATAATTATAATTAATTAATTAATTTAAAATAAAATCTATTTTCTTAAAAAGTTTTCAAAAATTAACAAATCTATGTCTTATAGATTTAAGATAATTTTATAAGACCTCAAGTAATTTTTGAAAGCAACGTACAATCAGTTTTAATTTTAAAAACTGTATTTTTTATGTAAATTATGATTTTAATTAAATATTAAATTAATCAGATTTCGAAAATTAATTTTGAAAAATAGAATTCATTTTTGGATTCTACATGATAAAAAATGATTTGGGTGAATTTTTGGGATTTTTCTAAAATACGTGAATTTTTATGAATTGTGATATTCCATAATTTACAAAATAAGCTAAATAAGCTAATTATAGAGTCATTTATGATCTTCTACTGATGTAAGCCCAGTTGGTTTGGGATCACATGATACAATTAATATTATTGGTCATGGTAGACTCACTATTACTTGTCTTGTGGGGAAATAAGAAACTAATGAATTTTATATTGAGAAAACCCATCTCCCCTCCACTATAAATACCACCATCCACACCCTCTTTTCGTCACACCTCTCATGCTTCAAGACATATATAAACTCTGCCCAAGAATCTTCTCTAGCCCCTCCTCAACATCCAAGAGCTTCTGGTTTCATCAAAAGGCCATTCCCTGACCCCATGAGGAGGATATAAAGAGGAGGATTGACGAGGTAATTTATCTCCCTCTTTTCCTTTAATTCCCTTTCAATTTCAAGTTTTTTTCTTATTCTATCCCCAAATATATTTGTTTAAATGGTATGGTAACTCTAGTATCATAAATATAATGAAATTTTATGATTATAATGGGATATTATACCATCCAACCCTCTTCTCCACTTCCTTTTATTTTATAAAAGAAAATGTTGTTCGCGAGGTGTTAATCTGTCACCTTCAAGAATGCCATGATTTATTTTTCTATTTATACCTTCAGATATGGTCATGAAACAATTTTTATGGTTGAAAAATAATATTTTATATGTATTTTTCTATTTAATGTTCTATAACTAACTTATGTACATATTACTAAATGATTAAACAGTACAAGATCACTATGGTCGAAAGACATCCCAAATTAACCCAAACAATCAGCATTTAATTTTTATGTAATGATTCACCCATATGGTATATAATATAATTCATTATAAGATAGTTTGAAATTATGTAATATAATTAATAACATTTAATATCAGTTCTGGATGTTTACTCATGTTCTACCCAAACTTTAATTTATTAATACAAGTGAACCGCTCAAGAAAACCCTAAAAATGAACATTCACGAACAAAGTTTTTAAACCCTATAACTGATCAAAAGGCCCATAAATAACATAATGAAACCAAAATTAAACCTATTAATGTATAAAAGGTTCTTTAATTTCTAATTAATTAATAAAATATGGTTTCACCTGACATTAAAGAGAAGGAAGCATTCAAATATAAGGTAATGAGAAATTTTCGAACCCAATTTCATCCTTTGGGTTCTCCATCTTTCACTCCATTTTTGATATGGTTACTATTTAAAAATCATTTTTTCATAATTTTATTTCTATTTATGAGATATATATGTTTAACATTGGTGTTTATGTCAACCAAAATGTTTTCTAAAAGAACTTTTCTTTTAAGAACTCGCCTTTTACTTCTCACTCATGGTTGACTGTTCTTGTAACATGTATGTTATTCCATCTTTCTTATGGGAACCCAAATTTTATGAAAATGTTATTATGATATGAAACTCATTCATTTTCAAGGGTTATTTATTTTTATTTTTTATATATGTTATATGTTTCATGCATGATAATGATAATGTTATGATGTGACGCGTGCACCCAGAATTATATAGCGCAATATGAATGTTTGAATGTGACGGGTGTGACCAGAATTATAGATCACAACAATTCATTGGGTAATGTGATGAATATCATGTGTAAATTTGAAATGACTTGTGAACAAGATGATATATTTGTTCACAATTATGTGTGGTAGTTAACCACTGAGACATGATGTTTTATTTTTATGCATTGCCACATTTCAAGTATTTTATTAATGATTCCTCTCATGTTCATGATATTTTACATATATTATGATTATGATCACCCATTTTTATATTGTTATTATATATCCTCTTACTAGGATTTTATCTCACCCCTTTTGATGTATATCCTCAGGTGACTACATGTACTGAGGAGGGGTCAAGTTCAAATATGAATCTAGAGAAGAAGAAATAAAAAAAGAAAATTTTATGCTGGATGTTGTTATTGTTATATACAGTCCTAGTTTTCCCAAGAAACAAAAGCATTGAATACTCAATGTGTAATAATATTATGTTTTTTATCTTTAAAATGATGTAATAGTAATTTAAAAAAAGGCTGGGTAGTTATATTTGGTATCAGAGGAATGATTTAGTTAATTTGGGAATTAGGATTAGTGAACCCTAGAAAAAACTTCTAACATGAGACTAAGTAAAAATATGCACAAAAGAATATTTAAATAGGGATACCACATGTTATGTTTTTGGTAAAAATTTATTAAATGAATATTTTATTCAAGATTTTTTGACTTATGTTTTGTTCTAACCTTTTTTATTTTAGAAAATGTTGGGAAACAGGAGAAACCAGGCCAATAACTCATGCGAGGGCTAATGCAATGATTTCTAGAACGACATCCCCAATGATTTGGGAGGTGGAGTTCAAAAATTCATGGTGATGCTTACCCAATTATCTAAGGTTATGAACAATAACTATAATAATGTGGAACATCCTCCTCCACCAAAGAGGGAGAAACTGGCTATCAAATGTTTTATGCGGCAACGACCAACAATGTTTAGTGGATATTCTGATCCACTAGTTGCAAAACAGTGGGTCAACTCCATGGAAAAGATATTTTCTGTTCGTCATTGTTATGAGATAGATAAAGTGACACTAGTTGTTTATCATCTATATAGAGAGGCCGATCAATGGTGGCATTTGATTAAGAACACCATGCCAAGAGAGGAAAATGAAGAGATGGAATGTGAAGACTTTACGATAATGTTTCTTAACAATTGTTTCCCAATAAATCTTCGCACGAATATGGAGAGATAATTCGTAGATATCGAGCAAAAAGAAATAGAATCTATCACAACCTATGAAGCAATTTTTACAAGGCTTGCAAGGTACACTTCGGGTTTTGTTATCAACAATGATAGAAAAATTGATAGATTATTTAGTGGATTAAAACCACACCTTAAAAAGGATCTTGAAATTAAAGACTTTGGGAATTATGAAGACGTTTTTCAGTGTGTTCTGCAAGAGGATATGGATTTTGGAGAATGGTCCCACGAAAATGGTGATAAGAAATGAAAGATGGATTTTCAATCCAGTGGATCTAATAATAAGGGGGGGAAGAAAAATCAACGACCCACATGCCAAAAATGTGGAAAGTTGCACCATGGGAATTGCCTCCAAGGGATGGGGAAATGATTCAAGTGTGTGAAAGAAGGACACCATGATAAAGAGTGTACAAAAGACATAAAATGTAAGGATAATGTGGTAGAAGAATGGATAGAACCACCCATGGTTCAATTCTACAACTGTAGGGAGCTAGGGCACTATGCAATCCAATTCACCAAACCTCAAGTTCTCAATGGTAATAAACATCAGTAGGCACCAAAGACAAAGGAACAAGGGAAAGATTATGCCATTACTACAGAAGAAGTTGAGCATGATAATGAATATGTACATGGAACACTTCCTATTCACTCAAGAATGGAAAAAGTCTTATTTGATTCTGCTTCTATGCATTCCTTTATATCTTTCAATTTTTCTATAACTATAGAATTGAAGCCCTGAAACCTTAATGTAGAGATATCTATAAATACCCAAATTGGTGTAATAATTTCAACCCGAGTGTTTGACTCTTCTCTTATTGGCGTATGTGGGAAGATACTTCCAGAAAATCTCATAATACTTCCCTTGGTGGATTTCAACGATATAAAGGGAATGGATTTGATCTCGTTATATATATCACATATCAACTGTCATGAAATGGAGATATATTTTCATTTTCTAATCCATCCCATGCTCCACTACAAATGCAAGGAAGATCATGAATCTCTATGGAAAAATCCTTCATCTTTTTGGGTGTTAATTCCCTATGAAGAAGCATACCTATCCCAAATGGTTGGGTCAAAGGATAGTTACAACATTGTGGAAATTCCCATCGTGAGGGAATACAGTGATGTATTTATGGAAGATTTACGCGGAATTACGCCGGATCATGAGGTAGAGTTCTCAATTCAACCCCTACCCAGAGCTACTCCTATCTCAAAGAGTCCCTATAGGATGGCTCATATTAAACTGGAGGAGTTAAAAAATTAGGTGCAAGAGTATCTTGAAAAAGGGTTCATATGCCCTAGTTCATCACCTTGGGGTGCGCCAGTGCGCTTTGTGAAGAAGAAAGATGGAATAATGTGGCTGTGTATCGATTATCAGGAACTCAACAAGAGCACCATAAAGAAAAAGTATCCTCTTCCAAGGATTGAAAACTTGTTCGATCAGTTAAGAGAAGCTCAATACTTCTCAATTGTGGATCTTAGTTCGGGATATCATCAGATAAAGCTAAAGAAGGAAAATATTTAGAAGACTGCCTTTCGTACAAGGTATGGGCACTATGAGTTTCTGGTGATTCCCTTAGAACATACTAATGCATGTGAAGTCTTCATGGATTTGATGAATAGAGTCTTTAGACATTACCTCGACAAATTTTTGGTAGCGTTTATTGATGATATTCTACTCTACTCTAAGAGAAAAGAGGAACATGAAGAACATCTAAGACTTTTGTTAGAAACATTGAGAAAGGAGAAGTTGTACGTCAAGTTTAGAAAGTGTGACTTTTTGATGAAGCAAGTCATGTTATTGGGACATTTGATCACAAGTGAGGAAATTTCTGTGGATCCTTGAAAAACAAAGGCGATTGAAGAATGGCCCAGGCCCTCTAGTGTCTTAGAAATATGTATTTTTCTTGGATTAGCTGGGTACTACAGACGTTTTTTAGAAACTTTTCATGGTTTTAAAGCCTTCTAACTAAGTTAATAAGGAAAGGGGTAATGTATGTCTTGACAGAAGAATGTGAGAGAAGCTTCAAAGAGCTAAAGAGAAGGCTGATAACTACACCTATACTCACACTAAGAAAAAGTGGAGAAACTTTTGTGATATATAGTGATGATTCAAGGAAATTCTTGGGTTTTGATATATAGTGATAGCCTACGCCTCACGACAGCTTAAGATCCATGAGCAAAAAATACCTGACACATGATCAAGAGATGGCAGCCGTGATTTTTGCCTTAAAAATATAGCGACACTACCTTTATGGCGAGACGTGTGACATATACACTGACCACAAGTTCCTAAAGTATATATTCACACAAAAATGAGCTCAACATGTGTTAGATGAGATGGTTAGAGCTAATTGAGGACTACCATTACTCTATTCACTACCATCCTGGAAAGGAAAAGAAGGTATCTGATGCTCTAAGAAGAAAAGAACCTAGTACTCTATCCATGTTATGGATTGGGAAAGACCCTATCTTCTTGGATATAAAAATGATGGATTTAGAAATCATAAGGACAATGGATACATCCTTACTTTCCCAAATAATTTCCCCACCATCCATCCAAGATAAGATTAAGGAAGAAAAAAGGTAATATGTGGAGATACAAAAGATGGTGAATGCAGTAATGGAAGGGAAGCTACAGAAGTCCCAGATCGACGATGATGATGTGATTCGGTTTGGAATGCAGCTTTGTGTGCCTTAATCACCCAAGATAAAGAAGGATATATTGGAAAATGCACATAGTTCAACATTCTCTATCCATCCTGGTAGCACCAAGATGTACCGTGATCCCCGAGAACACTTCTAGTAGGATAACATGAAAAAAGAGATCGCGAAATATATCTCAAGGTACTTTGTATGTCAAAAAGTTAAAGCAGAGTGACAAAAGTCCAAAGGGATGATAAAACCATTGCCTATACCCATGTGGAAATGGGATAATGTTACTATGGAATTTTTCATGGGTCTCCCAAATAATTCAAAGGGAAATAATGTGATATGGGTTTTGGTTGACTAACTCACCAAGACTTCCCATTTTATCACAATTTTGGAAGACTTCTCACTTGAACAAATTACAATGTTATATGTGACAAAAGTGGTTAGACTTCATTGGGTTCCACTCTCGATTTTCTCTGCTCGTGATCCAAGGTTCACATCTAAATTCTGGATGAGCCTTCAACATTCTTTGAGTACTAAATTAAATTTCAGCACAACCTATCACCCCCAAACTGATGACCAATCTGAAAGGAATATTCAGACGCTTGAAAGAGAATGATCCTTAGAATTCAAAGGTGGATGGGATCAGTATCTTCCATTGGTTGAGTTCTCATACAAAAGTATCTTCCACTCAACTATTCAGATGGCTCCATATGATGCTCTGAATGGAAATTGACGTAGAACTCCAACCTGTTGGGATGAAGTTGGAGAAAAAAAGCTACTTGGTCCCGATCTTATGCAAGAGATGACAAAGAAGGTTCAAGTCATCCAAAAACACATCAATGTTTTTTTAGAGTCAGCAAAAGATCTATGTCGACAACCTTCAAAGGGACTTGCAGTTCAATGTTGGAGAAAAATTCTTCTTTCTAATATCACCATGGAAGACATTCATGTGATTTTGAATAAAAGGGAAGCAAAGCCTAAGGTACATTGGCCCCTTTGAAATCCTTGGCCGCATAGGATCTATGGCCTATCGGATTGAACTTCCACCGAATATGGATCAAGTTCATGATGTGTTTCATGTATCACTCATGAGGAAGTATATACTAGACTCGTCACATGTACCAAACTCAGAGGTGGTACAGTTAGAAGATGATATCCTTTATGAGGAGTATCCGGTAAAATTTTTGGACTAGAGAGATAAGGTTTTACGCAACAAGACAACCCACCTTGTCAAAGTGTTGTTGAGGAACCATAAGTTTAATGAAGCTACTTGGGTACTAGAGGAGGCAATGAAGAAGATGTACCCCCACATGTTTGTGTACAATGAAAATTCATGGGTGAAATTTCATAAGGGGGAAGAATGTAATGACCCAAAGTTTTTCAATGGAAATTCACTTCGTGAAAACATGTCATAAAATCACATGAAATCACAACATAATAAACTACTAAATTCTATGTGACCTTTAAACATAAGTTTGTCTCTTCTGTGTTTAGAATTTTGAAAATCTAACATACACAATTGCAATCTGTATGTTATTTGGGGTCCAATAAGAAAAACATAATTTTTGGTGAATATTAACCTACCCTTATGAATAGTAGCATGACCCTTATGAATATTAAATAAGCCAAAATCATAGTAACCTTACCCATGAATAATTAAATAAATTTTAGGCATCTTATAAGTGACAATTTACCATAGTAAAAGCAATGGTATTTTTGTAAGTCATAAATAAATAATTATAATTAATTAATTTAAAATAAAATGTATTATCTTAATTTTTTTATAAACTAAAAAATCTATGTCTTCTATATTTAATATAATTTTATAAGACTTCAAGTAATTTTTGAAAGCATTTTAAAATTAGTTTTATTTTAAAAACTGAATTTTTCAAGTAAATTATGATTTTAATTAAAAATTAAAATAATCATATTTATAAAATTAATTTTGAAAAATGGAATTCATTTTTGGATTCTATACGATGAAAAATGGTTGGGGTGAATTTTTGTGATTTTTCTAAAATACTAGATTTTTTTATGAATAGTGAAATACCAAAATTTACCAAATAATCAAAATAAGCTAATTATAGAGTCATGTATGATGTTTTGATGATGTAAACCCAATTGGTTTGCGATCACATGATAAAATTACAATTCTTGGTCATGGTAGACTCACTATTCTTTTCCTTGGGGGGAAATAATAAACTAAGGAATTTTATATTGAGAAAACCCCTCTCCCCTCCAGTATAAATACCACCCTTCACACCCTCATTTCCCCACACATCTCAAGATTCAAGCATTGTCTAAAATCTACCCAAGAATCTTTTGTAGCCCCTACCCCACGTCAAGGAGCTTCTGGTATCATCAAAAGAACAAGCCTACTCCACTTAAAGAGGATCTCAAGAGGAGGATTCAAGAGGTAATTTCTCTCCCTCTTTTCCAATAATTCCCTTTCAATTTCAAGTTGTTTTCTTATTCTATACCCACATATGTTGGCCCAAATGGTATGTTTACTCTATTATAATACATATACTATAATTTTATGATAATTATGGGATATTATACCATCCAAAACACTTATCCTATTCCTTTTATTTTATAAAAGAAAACATTGTTCATGAGGTGTTAATCTATAACCTTCAAGAACGACAAGTTTTATTTTTTTATTTCTACCTTCATATCTGGTCATGAAACCATTTTTATGCTTGAAAAAGAATATTTTATGTGTATTATGTCCTTTTTAATGTTCTGAAACTAACTTATGTACATATTAATAAATGATAAAATGAAACAATATCGTTGTGGTTGAAAAAACCGCCCAAATTAACAAAAACAGTCATCATTTAATTTTTATCTAATGATTCATCCACATGGTATATAATATAATTAATTATAAGATCATTTGAAATTATGTAATATCATTAATAAAATCTAATATCAGTTCTGGATGTTTACCCATGTTCTACCTGAACTTCAATTTATGAATACAAGTGAACCGCTTAAGAAATCCATAAAAACAAACATTACCGAACAAAGTTTTGATACCCTATAACTCATCAAAAGGACCATAAAATAACCCAATGAAACCAAAATTGAACCTATTAATGTATTAAAGGTTTTTTGATTTCTAATTAAGGAATATAATGTGGTTATACAATACATTAAAGAGAAGGAAGTGTTCGGATATAAGGTAAGGGGAAATACTCGAACCCAATTTCATCCTTCAGGTTCTCCTTCTTTCACTCCATTTTTGATATGGTTACTCCTTAAAAATCATGTTTTAATCATTGTATTTCCTTTTCTGGGATATAAATGTATACCATTGGTATTTATGTCAAAAAAAATGTTTTTTCAAAAGAACTCTTCTTTTAAGAATTCACCTTTTACTTCTCACTCAATGTTGACGGTTCTTGTAACATGTATGTTATTCCATAATTCTTATGGGAACCCAAAGTTTATGAATATGTTCTTATGACATGAAAATAATTCCTGTTCAAGAGTTATTTATGGTTATTTTTGATATATGTTCTATGTGGAAAGCATGATAAAGATAATGTTATGTTGTGACTGGTGCGCCAAGAATTATATAGCGCAATATGAATGTTTGAATGTCGCAGGTGTACCCGGAATTATACAGAACACCAATACATTGGGTAAAGTGATGAATATCAGGAGTAAATTTGAAATGAAGTGTGAAAAATATGCTATATTTTTTCAAAAATATGTGTGGTATTTAACCATTAAGACATGATGTTTCATTTTTATGCATTTCCACATTTCAAGTCTTTTATTAATTATTCCTCTCTTGTTTATGATCTTTCTCCTATGTTATGATTATGCTAAACCATTGTTATATTGTTCTTATATATCATTTTAATGGGTTTTTAGCTCACCCCTTTTGATTTATATCCTCAGGTGACTACTTGTTGTGAGGAGGGGTCTTGTGCCAATAAGAAGCTAGAGAAGAAGAAATAAAAAAAGAAAAGTTTATGCTCGATGTTGTAATTGTTATGTATTTTCCTTGGTTTCCCAAGACACTAAACCGTTGGATCCTATATATGTAATACTATTATGTTGTTTATCTTTAAAATGATGAAATAGAAATGTAACAAAAGGCTAGGTCATTATATATATATATTCCCCAGGGCCCTATTGTGGGGGTTTAATGAAATCATTCAAAATGAACAAGGGTAGGGATAAAACTACATAATCATCCCAAACAAAGGGGTAGGCCAGCCTAAACTATTCCATTTGAAATAGATTCTCCCTTAACCTTCACCAAATAATCAAGTCATTCTACCTCAAACACTTCTATTCCTAATCCATTTTATAAGGGGAAACCCCTCTAGGGAAGGTGAAGACCTTTGGTATAAAAAATAACATTCTAAAATAGTTTTTTGATGTACCATCAAAAATCTGAATCTTGAATGCTCTCCATATTTTAAAATAATATAGAATTTTGTTTATCGATACACTCCATAGTCATTGAGAGTTTGAGATATAATTATCTGTATCCTAGGTTTAATAAGTGAAAACACTCTAGCAGAATGTCATACCATGATCTATATCACAATGAATTACTTTGAAGAATATATTAAGGGACATATTAGGACCCTGTATGTTTATGGATATCTCAATGATGTCAGTATTTGAAGTACTTCAGTTGAAAATGGTTCTGAGATCAACCTCACCCAATTCATGATCCATTAGCATTTAGGATATGCTGGGGAGGATTTTACTCTAATGAATATGTCCATTCAAGGTGAAATAAAAGTGATAAAAGGTCCCTCATAATGATCAAGCTCAAATCCCAATTTAGGGACCACACATCTAATTCCAAGTTCCTGATTATGCAATAAGACACAATATACAATGTCCTACTTGGAGGAACTTTTCTTAATAACCATGTTGTGGCACAATCAACATTCCAAAAATGTTTAAAATACCCCATTAATGGAATGGTTGGAATACTATATGGGTAAAATGAACATTTTAAATATTTTAAATGAGTATGAGATGAGGAAGGTTTCTACAAGATATAAGGAAAGAAACCAATGATGGAGGATGACATGTATGTTTCCACTACCAATGACATGAAAAAACCCCTGAAAATCCCTACCATGCATAGTAGTGATTATGTACTACTCATAATCAAGATCAAGTCTACATACTAAATATAAGAGGGTTGTTATGAAGTAAAAAAATCAATGGCCCATGTCTATGTGATATGACTGTTCAAGCTAAGTACGATCATGAAATTATATAAAAACTAATTCACTATTAGGATTAAAAAATCCAATTGTTTTATTAATAGAATATAAAAATTCCCTCGAGACATTCCCAACCACTCGGGATGTCCATACCCTTCATGCCCCTAGTAGTATCATAATGGTATACAATCATCCCCATAATACCTCCATAGTGACTTTAATAGTTTAATATGCCTATGTATCTCCTTGTGACCTATCATACCTCAAAAGGGTTAGAGGTACCCCTAAATTATCCACCATATTTGATGCTTCGCTCACATATACAATGATGAAATATGTAACGACCCGAGAATTCTTGTTTCGCGTAATGATATATTTCCCTTTAACTGGACCATCTTTCTATAAAAAGAAAAATGAAAATAAATGAAAAACCGTAGCAACAAGCATGAATGAAATACTCCTTTATTAAGAAACACCTTGACGATTACAACTCCCCACAATCAAAACATCACTAACCAAAGATCCCAACCAAGAACCCAATTACAATAATGGGAAGACTGCTTAAAACTACTAGGAGCCCGAGAATGCGGTAGGGATTTCGAGTATCCATCATAAGGAACATAAGTATGGATGACGCCACCGTGACCGTGCTCAGCACCAAGGGGATCACCCGAACCATCTTCCTTTATCTTCTTCAGTCACTTGGAGTAAGGGACACCCGAGACCAAACTTTTTTTATAAGCATCCCGATATGACCGTTGAACACCAACGGATAAAAATGTAGCCGTTGGCTCTCTCCTAACTTGTTATATTTTAATGTTTCAATTTGAAAAACAATGGTATTTGAAACTAAGTTTTCCACTATTTTATATATATATATATTTAACTTGAGAAAGTAATTATTTGTTTAATTTATTTTCTTTTATAAAAATGGTTGACTATACTGAATTTGGTGAGGTTTTACTTCTTTTACAAATATATATGTGCAAACTCTCGGTTTGTAGATGTACATGTATATATATTTATGTGGTGAAAAACTGTATGTTAAGTGAATTATACCTATTTTCTAAATTATATATATAAGTAAAAATAATACAAATGTTTATAAATTGCTTTTATAATTAATATTTTGAAATTATGTCAATGTTTCGGTTTCTTTGATTTTCAAATTTTGTGGTGTAATGTTGAAATTTACATTAATGCACATTTAATGGTGTAGTTTATTTAATGTTTTGTGTTGAATGTTTAATGGTGTAAACAATGTTAATGTAAAATAAGTTGGGTAGAGAATAATTAACGCATAAACATATTAAACGAATCTTGACCATTGTTAAAATAATAAAAGATACAAATAATTGATGGATAAAATAATAATAAATTTTATAATAGGTATAATAACAAATTAAAAAGAATTACAAAAAAAAAAACAAATAAAAAAAAGAAAAAAAAAGAAAACCGAAGACCGCGTTTTTTTTATGCCGTGACATCTCCTAGCCGTCCGATCTTGCTGCATCTAATCCCCACCGTCCGTGTTTTCTTCTACCTCGCGTCGCAGCTCCTTCCACCGACACGGTATTTCTTCTCCCTCTGTGCGCCGTCGAACCAGTAGCATAGGGCCCCGTTTTCTTCGTGTAGGCCGGCGAAGAGACCCTGACTACTCCCTCCTTTCCACAAGTTGACACCGAAACCTCGCCTCGGCCAAAGACTCCCCGAAGTCTTCCTCTTCATCTTCGTTTTTTTAAAACCTTTTGCACCGAAGGCTGAAGGATCGGCTCTCTCTTCGGCCTCTGGACCTTGTTTGCTGGATCGTCTTCCTCTCCACCTCTTCGTCGAGCAAGGTAAGGGTGATGTTTTTAAGCTCAGTTTTGGTTCATGTTTGTATTTCGTTTTTTTATATATTCATATATATATATATGTTATGTATATATATATATACATCTTATGGTTATGCACCGGATTTCATTTGCTTCATCTTCTCCTCTCCGTTCTGGTAAGGGTCGGACCCTGTTTATTTTTTTTAAAAAAAATGTGTTTTAAACTTCGGTTTTCATATATATACGAGTATATTCAGGTTATATATATATATATCAGTATATATCTTATATGTTTATACCCCGGTTCCTCATACCTCATCTTTTCCTCCTCTCCAAACAAGGTGAGAATCATGTTTTAACATTGGTTGGGTTTTGACAAGATTCAATTTTATATAGGTATGTATATATTTTTATATCCACATAATATATGTGTGTCCCTGGTATGTTTGAACCTGGTGCGAACCTAGAGTTTGGGATCTCTTTCTCGGCTTGAAGAACCGAATAGTGGGTAAAGGGGAAGATCCCACCTTTGGTTTCGTTTTCTCCGGCCTTGGTACACTATAATTTATACACACCTTACATAAATATATATGTGTATATGAATTTGCATCATGGCATTAAGAACCGGTTACCACTTTTTTTATCATCCAGAATTCGACCAAGTTAAGAGCAGTTTTCTTTTGAGGTTCATTTTAACTCGGTTTTAATGTTATACACATTGTTTATATATATATATATATACATTTATATACACATAATTATAAGAGGATATATGCAAATATACAATTCTTCTTTCGCGTTTATAACCCTGATTTTTATTTCGCCTATAAACATGGAGGTTTTGGGTAATTGTACGAACATGCAAAATCATGCAAGTATACGAAGTATATTGGTAAATACATACATGCGATTATATCGATGTGTATGTACACCAACATGTACTTGGTTTTCTTATCTTTTAGGTAATGTATTACGGTATAGCATGATGAATTTATGGGTTGGTTGGATTTCAAAATCATTCTCGAAACTGAGAATTTTCATTTGTCACTACTTTGGATAAACAAGATTTTTCTTAAAATGGATAGTATGGGCTTCTTAAACTTTTATAAATGCATTCATGTATTAGTAGGTGTGTTCTCATGTTTATATAAAGTGATAATGGAAGAGTTTACACAAATATACATGATGAACCTGATTATGCACATTGTAACCTCAACTGCCTGTATTAAACGCCTAGGATATCCATTTATCATCACATGTGTAATTTATGAGTGACCATGCTTTAATTGGGAATTTTTATGTATGGAATGTTAAGTGTTATGTTTACTTTCTTAAAACCCATGTTTTCGAATGTTAACTTTTTATGTGCACGAAGCATGAGCATGCATGTCTTAACATTTTTAATGAAAGAACTGTTTTCATGTTATGCATATGTATGTGAAAATTGGGTTAAAGTAAGAATGCATGGAACCCCATTAACGAATGACCATGTCAGGATATGTGAGGGATGTATAGGACTTACATGTGACGGGTGTGCCCAGAATTATATAGCGCAACAAGAATGATGTGATGGGTGCGCCCAGAATTATACAGCGCTCCAATGCATTGGGTAAAGCAGGAGTCTCATGAGACGAACATGTGTGACGGTCTTGTCAGTTAGCCTTGACTTGTGCTAAAGAAACAGGGCGGGCATTGAGCCTCAACCTGTTAAGTATGTTATACGGTCATGATAAAAAGTCATGACAAAGTCCAGGATTATACATTCCCTCTTCATGTAATGATAAAGGTTAACCAGGGGTCAGTTCAACTAACCGGACAACCCCTAGTTGAAAGCTCCCAAGATCACGAAAATGTACTTTATGCAACAAGAACTGTTTTCATATGGTAAACCGTTAGATGATCTACTTTTTACTCATGAACCATGATTTGCACGTTTTCCCTACTTAGCCATAGAATTCTTTTAGAATTGAAGTAACCTTTGTTTTAGCATTATGCATTGTTTATTTTGCGCACTCTGATCATGTTTACATTAAAACTCATTTCAAGTACGGGCTTCTTTGTGAAAGTGGTTTTCAAAGAAGTAAGGATTTCATGTTTTAAGAAATGATAATTTTTTGTTTTAGCAAAGTATTTTTTTATTCTTTTCAAAAGGACTTATTTAAGAAAGGATTTTCGTAAAATGTTTTAAAACCCCTTACTGGGCATTTTTTCTCACCCTACGTTTTGTTTAAAATTTTTCAGGCACAGTTGATGCTAATGAAGTTAATCAGAAGCAGCTAGTTTCCCAGAATCCTGAGCCTCACGATCTTTTGTTGTAATGAGACATGATATTTAATTTTGTAATGATGTAATGTTAAGTATATCATGTCTCATTAAGCACACTGGTTTTGGGGGTCGCTACAGTTGGTATCAGAGGATGGGTTCTGGAAACTCTGGAAAACCAGGTGATATAAATATATTCCTAAGACTAACTAAGTAAAAAATAATAATTTTCAGATGGCTGATGTACCTACCAACCTTTTGTCACTTCCCACCGAAGCTCTAGAGAGCATTATATCTCTAGCCAGTCGCGCGAACTTTCTAAACTATGCCCAAATTCGCATGACGTGTAAGCACTTGTACGATGTGTCAAACTCATCTAGGGTTCTTAGTCTCCACCGGGGAATGGGGATGGACTATCTCCTAATGATGATGACCTAATTTCCCTCCTATGCACGTCGGGGAAGGTATCACGAAGGACTCTTCCGAGTGTTTACAACCGGCGGGGAATTTGGCACAATGCTAGATAACCCTTTTCAAGAAGCTGCTGCTGCTGGAGACCTCTGAGCAGCTTATCTGTGCCAGGTCCTGCACTACGGCTTCTGGGGCCAGTTAATGGACTTCAGAGCGTTGGAAAATGAGTCCACTCGTGTGTCTCTTAGGCAAGATGTGTACACCGACGTTTCCCAACTCCACACCCATCACGCTAAACTCAGGAGGCGTTATAAATGTTCCCATGAGTTTAGTCTTGTATGTTCATCTTGTGTGTGGTTTGTGGAGTTAGAGAGTTTCGCCTCTCTTTGTGGTGTCCATCTGAAAAACTCAGACTTTAATGTGTAAACTTTCTTAATTAAAAAGTTTATGATCCCATTCTTCTTAGTGTTGTTAAGTGACCTCTCTTGTTTACCTTTTCTTCCAGATGGCAGGTCAGATGAACCTCTCATCTCTACCTGATGAGTTAGTAGAGGTTATCTTGATCAGAACTTGTATGGTGGACTTTCCCTCTTTTCTCCACCTACGAGGGTCCTGTCAATGTCTTCTGGACATAGCGAATAGTCTAGAAATTCTCCGCGCATGTCAGGAGAATGAACATGTGATTCACCTCCTTGCCACCACCCAGCTCCCCTATTATAGGCGAAGGGGGAGATACCATGAAGGGCTTTTTCAGTGTTTCTCTATGGCACGGAACTTCTCTTCCAGAGCTTGATTTCTTATAGCAGCTTAGGATGGCCACCACAATGCCGCCTACATGTTCCAGATCCTGAACGTCAGCCTTCTCAATCGCGTCATTCCCCTCGACTACCTCGAGCGTGATGAAGTTCGAAGGGTTACTAGGGGATTCGTCCGCTCGGACGTCTCAGAACTATTTATTGCACGGGCCTCCCTGTGGAAGCCTGTGTGTAGTGCCCATGAGCAGGAGTACAAGTCTTATTGCTCAAAGTGTTTCTGGGTCAGGGAAACAGCGGAGCTGTGTACCAGTTTAGGGGTTCCGTTAACTGAGCCAGGCCTTCAGTTTTGGTAATGTTGTGCGACCAAGGTCTTTTTCTTGTCTTTTTATGAATAGAATTGCGAGGATGCAATTCATTGAAGGGGGAGATGATGTAACAACCCGAGAATTCTTGTTTCGTGTAATGATATGTTTCCCTTTAACTGGACCATCTTTCTATAAAAAGAAAAATGAAAATAAATGAAAAACCGTAGCAACAAGCATGAATGAAATACTCCTTTATTAAGAAACACCTTGACGATTACAACTCCCCACGATCAAAACATCACTAACCAAAGATCCCAACCAAGAACCCAATTACAATAATGGGAAGACTACTTAAACCTACTAGGAGCCCGAGAATGCGGTAGGGATTTCGAGCATCCATCATAAGGAACATAAGTATGGCTGACGCCACCGCGACCGTGCTCAGCACCAAGGGGATCACCCGAACCATCTTCCTTTATCTTCTTCGGTCACTTGGAGTAAGGGACACCCGAGACCAAACCTTTTTTATAAGCATCCCGATATGACCGTTGAACACCAACGGATAAAAATGTAGCCGTTGGCTCTCTCCTAACTTGTTATATTTTAAAGTTTTAATTTGCAAAACAATGGTATTTGACACTATGTTTTCCACTATTATATATATATATATATATTTAACTTGAGAAAGTAATTATTTGTTTAATTTATTTTCTTTTATAAAAATGGTTGACTATACTGAATTTGGTGAGGTTTTACTTCTTTTAAAAATATATATGTGCAAACTCTCGGTTTGTAGATGTACATGTATATATATTTATGTGGTGACAAACTGTATGTTAAATGAATTATACTTATTTTCTAAATTATATATATAAGTAATAATAATACAAATGTTTATAACTTGATTTTATAATTAATATTTTGAAATTATGTCGATGTTTCGGTTTCTTTGATTTTCAAATTTTGTGGTGTAATGTTGAAATTTACATTAATGCACATTTAATGGTGTAGTTTATTTAATGTTTTGTGTTGAATGTTTAATGGTGTAAACAATGTTAATGTAAAATAAGTTGCGTAGAGAATAATTAACGCATAAACATATTAAACGAATCATGTCCGTTATTAAAATAATAAAAGCTATAAATAATTGATGGATAAAATAATAATAAATTTTATAATAGGTATAATAATAAATTAAAAATAATTACAAAAAAAAAGAAAAAAAAAAGAAAAAAAGAAAACCGAAGACCGTGTCTTTTTATGCCGCGACATCTCCTAGCCGTCCGATCTTGCTGCATCTAATCTCCACCGTCCGTGATTTCTTCTACCTCGCACCACAGCTCCTTCCACCGACGCGGTATTTCTTCTCCCTCTGTGCGTCGTCGAACCAGTAGCATAGGGCCCCGTTTTCTTCGTGTAGGCCAGCGAAGGGACCCAGGATGCTCCCTCCTTTCCAAAAGTTGAGACCGACACCTCGCCTCGGCCGAAGACTCCCCGAAGTCTTCCTCATCATCTTCGTTTTTTTAAAACCTGTTGCACCGAAGGCCGAAGGACCGGCTCTCTCTTCGGCCTCTGGACCTTGTTTGCTGGATCGTCTTCCTCTCCACCTCTTCGTCGAGCAAGGTAAGGGTGATGTTTTGAAGCTCGGTTTTGGTTCATGTTTGTATTTCGTTTTTTCATATATTCATATATATCTATGTGATGTATATATATATATATATACATCTTATGGTTATGCACCAGATTTCATTTGCCGCATCTTCTCCTCTCCGTTCTGGTAAGGGTCGGACCCTGTTTATTTTTTTTAAAAAAATGTGTTTTAAACTTCAGTTTTCATATATATACGAGTATATTCGGGTTATATATATATATCAGTATATATCTTATATGTTTATACCCCGGTTCCTCATGCCTCACCTTTTCCTCCTCTCCAAACAAGGTGAGAATCATTTTTTAACATTGGTTGGGTTTTGACAAGATTCAATTTTATTTAAGTATGTATATATTTTTATATCCACATCATATATGTGCGTCCCTAGTATGTTTGAACCTGGTGCGAACCTAGAGTTTGGGATCTCTTTCTCGGCTTGAAGAACCGAATAGTGGGTAAAGGGGAAGATCCCTCCTTTGGTTTTGTTTTCTCCGGCCATGGTACACTATAATTTATACACACCTTACATAAATATATATGTGTATATGAATTTGCATCATGGCATTAAGAACCAGTTACCACTATTTTCATCATCCAGAATTCGACCATGTTAAGAGCAATTTTCTTTTGAGGTTCATTTTAACTCGGTTTTAATGTTATACACATTGTGTATATAAATGTATATATATATACATTTATATACACATAAGTATAAGAGGATATATGCAAATATATAATTCTTCTTTCATGTTTATAACCCTGATTTTTATTTCGCCTATAAACATGGAGGTTTTGGGTAATTGTACGAACATGAAAAATCATGCAAGTATACGACGTATATTGGTAAATACATACATGCGATTATATCGATGTGTATGTACACCAACGTGTACTTGGTTTTCTTATCTTTTTTGTAATGTATTACGGTATAGCATGATGAATTTATGGGTTGGTTGGATTTCAAAATCAATCTCGAAACTGAGAATTTTCATTTATCACTGCTTTGGATAATCAGGATTTTTCTTAAAATGGATAGTATGGGCTTCTTGAACTTTTATAAATGCATTCATGTATTAGTAGGTGTGTTCTCATGTTTATATAAAGTGATAATGGAAGAGTTTAAACAAAAATACATGATGAACCTGATTATGCACATTGTAACCTCAACTGCCTGTATTAAACGCCTAGGATATCCATTTATCATCACATGTGTAATTTATGAGTGACCATGCTTTAATTGGGAATTTTGATGTATGGAATGTTAAGTGTTATGTTTAATTTCTTAAAACCCATGTTTTCGAATGTTAACTTTTTATGTGCACGAAGCATGAGAATGCATGTCTTAATGTTTTTAATGAAAGAACTGTTTTCATGTTATGTATATGTATGTGAAAATGGGGTTAAAGTAAGAATGCATGGAACCCCATTAACGAATGACCATGTCAGGATATGTGAGGGATGTATAGGACTTACATGTGACGGGTGTGCCTGGAATTATATAGCGCAACAAGAATGATGTGACGGGTGCGCCCGGAATTATACAGTGCTCCAATGCATTGGGTAAAGCCAGAGTCTCATGAGACGAACATGTGCGACGGTCTTGGCAGTTAGCCTTGACTTGTGCTAAAGAAACAAGGCGGGCGGTGAGCCTCGACCTGTTAAGTATGTTATATGGTCATGATGAAAAGTCATGATAAAGTCCAGGATCATACATTCCCTCTGCATGTAATGATAAAGGTTAACCAGGGGTCAGTTCAACTAACCGGACAACCCCTAGTTGAAAGCTTCCAAGATCACGAAAATGTACTTTATGCAACAAGAACTGTTTTCATATGGTAAACCGTTAGATGATCTTCTTTTTACTCATGAACCATGATTTGCATGTTTTCCCTGCTTAGCCATAGAATTCTTTTAGAATTGAAGTAACCTTTGTTTTAGCATTATGCATTGTTTATTTTGCGCACTCTGATCATGTTTACATTAAAACTCATTTCAAGTACGGGCTTCTTTGTGAAAGTGGTTTTCAAAGAAGGAAGGATTTCATGTTTTAAGAAATGCTAATTTTTTTGTTTTAGCAAATTATTTTTTTTATTCTTTTCAAAAGGACTTATTTAAGAAAGGATTTTCTTAAAATGTTTTAAAACCCCTTACTGGGCATTTTTTCTCACCCTACATTTTGTTTAAAATTTTTCAGGCACGGTTGATACTAATGAAGTCAATCAGAAGCAGCTGGTTTCCCAGAATCCTAAGCCTCACGATCTTCTGTGGTAATGAGACATGATATTTAATTTTGTAATGATGTAATGTTATGTATATCATGTCTCATTAAGCACCCTGGATTTGGGGGTCGTTACAAAATAGGAAGTGAATGACCTCAGGAATTCCCCCCACACATTTGAGGAAGGCATCACCATCACTATTAATGAGATCTCGTAGATGAATGTGGGAATGGAAGAAGTTGCACATACTATGTTTATAAATTTTTAAATGCCCCTTTAGGTGTAGGAGAATATTATTTTTTTCTAAATTAGTATTCATCTCTGTTCTCTTTTCATTTTATCATGATTCACAGACTAAACCCTGGTGTGGCTAATCATCATCTTGGATTTCTCAATGACCACTAAGGTTTTAAGCCGACATCCATGAGAATCTACCCCTCTCATCTTACTAAGGTAGAACAATATGTTAAACAATTTATAAAATCTAACTTTATCGAAGAGGTGTAGTACCAAAAATGTGTTTTCTACATTATCCCTTTTAAGAAGAGGATTTGGTATATCATGACCCACATAAATTTCAAGGACCTTAATTGATGATACCTAAATGAAAATTTCCCAGTGTCGATCGCATGACTTTTAATTAACACAAGCACTGGATTGCAATACATTTTTGTTATGGATGTGTATTTAGGTTAAAACTAAATCAAAATGGCCTCTGATGATGAGTAAGAAACTTCTTTTAGATCACCTTAAGGGATATTTTTCTACCAGATCTTTCTCATCGACATAAAGAATGCTAGTGCCACTTATCAACACACTATGAAGCATATCATTAAGCCGTTCATGGGATGTATCATAGAGTGATACATCAAAAACCTGGTGGTTAAATATTGGAATCATTATAATCAACTCACTAATATTCAAAAAATATTTGACCAATTTTGGTTGGATAGTTTGAATATGGACCCTCTGAAGTATTATTTTGAAGTAAAACCAGTAAAATTCTTTAGTTTTGTGGTATGTCACCATGACATCAAGGTCAACCCATAAAATAATAGTGAATTCTTGGAAATTCGACCTCCTCAAAATATTGTATAATTTAGAGCACATCAAAGGAACCTCACTTATATTAGGCATTTCAAAGTCGACCTATCTGGAAAATCTGACCCATTACTAAGTTAAGGAAGAGAAGATTTTCCTACTGGTGGGATGAGGAATCCTAGTAATATTTTGAGAATATCAAGTCTTAAATACTACTTCCACTAGTCATGATAGATTCAGGAGAAGAGAAAACACTTATTTGAACATGGATACCATTAAATAATTTTCGAGTTCCCTCCTTACAAAAAACATTATTCAAGGAATAAAAACAAAATCTATTATCTCAGTTGAAAAATGCTAGATATAGAGGCTTGATATTATAATATTGTTAATTACTTCCTTGAGCTCATCTTCATAATGGAAAAGCTGTGGAATTACAAGTAGAATCATGAAGTCCACTTGGCATCTCATATAGACCCATTCAAGTATGTTATTAACTTACATATTCTATATAGGTATTTGGCCCAATGTGTAGTTCTTATGAAACAAAATGACATTCAATTTTTGTCCAATAAGAAAATATAAACGTATGATTTTATTGATTTCTCTGTGGCTAACCCTACCCCAGAATGAATGCCTTTAGACTCCAAATTTTTTGATGGAGAATTATTCAATGCCCATTACCCCCAACAAGGGAGATGTATTTTGATAGGGATTTCCAAAGTATTAGTGAAAATAAAATGGAAAACCTAAAGCTCAACTGTGCTATTCAAGGAATTTTATGAGATTCCCCATAAAAGGGAATTTTTTTCTCATCCTTCTCACTATTATAAGGCTAAAATATTAATGAGGTAGAATAAAAATCCCTTATTAAAGACTTAGAGTTATCACTATAGATGTATAAATCCTATTTTATGATCAAGGGAAATTCTGAGCAAGTGATCAAATAGATTAATGGTGAATGCGATACAAAGAATAAATAATTGGACACCCAGATCAATTATGTGGGAGGGAAAATAGTGAAATTTAATTTTAAATCATTGCTACATCACATCACTCGATCATAGAATGCTCATCCAGGTGCATGGGTTAATTCAGCCATAGTCCTAGCCAATCTTGATCAAGATGAGGTATTCTTCCCCATAATACATTTAAGGGTAGTATTACTCGGTATCATATATGAAACATAGGAATCTAATTAGGGAATTAATAGCTTAGAGAATAATAAGCCGATATCCAACCCTGTATGGATGGATATCTAAATGGATTACATCCAAAATTAGAGCCTCCCATCAGATTGATCCAAAAGTGAAAATATTAAACAGTAGTCTTTGAACTTCACCATTTAAGATGGGCCAAATTATTAGAAACTACAATATAATCATGGCTTGAATGGAATACTCCATTTATGAATTGGAGAAGGATATACTACTACTGTTATGATGGTAGTCCATGAAGGAAACTGCAACACTCACCAATCTAGAACCGGGGTCTCCCACAAAATTAGAAGCCTTGGTTACTATTGAAAGAAGATTATGTAGGACTCTTTCGAATTCACCAGGAAATGTCACACATGTTAGATTCAAGTAAACTTCATCTACCATCCTCTATAATTTCTACACATGGATAAATATTAATGGATTTGTTATATATGGGGAATACACTTTGTGAGGACATATCCCTGAGCAATAGTTAAGAAATTTAAGTACATAATTAATTCAACCGACTTCTTTTACAAATGGGATGAGTTAATTCCACTCAAGGAAGATTGGAAAAAGGGTTCCATATACTATTTTAAGTCCAATATTATCACCATATTTAGTGTCCCTCACATGATATTGATATAAAATGGAACTATATTCTAGTTTTTTGAGTTGAGAAAGATGTATCAGGAGAATAACATGGAGTCTAACCATTCATATCTTATCATACACCATCAAATGGATTGATAGATTACATCTAGAATACTTTTTAGAATATGCTCCAAAAAATGAAAATATGTATTGTACGAACAAGCTACGTCATATTTAACGGGCTTATCACACCACAACATGAATTTCCATGCCAGTGACCCCATATTCACTAGTTTTTGAAAAGAGACAATGTAGCCTATCAAAGTCCAGTTTCCATCACTCCAAATAGCTATACATGGAAAAATATAAGATGATGAAAGATCATATAAGTAACTTGATTCTCATACCTTTTTGATATGAAGTGATTCCTTGATATCATTTTCCTAGGGTCAGCCATGGATTATTCCTACATGAGAACCAGATCCAGGGATGTACTTGGCATATAAGTGGCATGATCCTGAGATTAATAATATTCCCATTCCCTTTTCACATTTCCTAATTTTCATAGATGAATTTCTTTTTATGAACTATGTGTGGATTGATTCTTATCACCGCATGATAAAAAGTAACACCAAGATCTCAAATCCTAGGCCTATATGCAATATATGAAAGAAAACCTATACCTTATCCCTACTTTAATGTCAAACATGAACTTGGAATTATTTATGATAAATACAAGTGGCTTGATTAATATCCCCAAAGTTCACATAGTAATGCCTATATATCACAATTTAGGACTATCCAAGTGTTTTCATCACTCCTAACCATGCCCCTATATGATTGTTTGATCCATACAAAGGTTCCAATAAACATTAAAATGAGAATATCCCCACATATTCCCTTTTGTGAACTTCAAAATGACTCAATTAATATCACAATTATCTCTTGTTTCTTAGATCGAGAAAGAATAAAGTGATATTCGAGACCCTATAAATCCACTCTGACTAGAAAAATTGATGCATGTTCTAGATAGGGAACCACATCTAATTCACATGTCATTAATCTTCCGGTTCAAAATATACTTATCACATAACATTAAATAGAATGATAGGAGGGATTCATTATGAATATATCACCACATTGTTATTGTTTTCATAAGAATCATATGTTTTATCCCCTCATTTTGAAAATGTGTTCAATACACATTGGCATAACTTTTATATTTCTTCAACCCTTCTTGAATATTACTTTCTCCAGGAACAAACTTTGTATCTATGACATCTGAGTTAATACCATCCAATTCTATGAGTTGATATGCTTATATTAGAAACCCATGAACATTAATCCCATATACTCTTGGTCCCTCCATGTAGTGTACTTGTAACAGGGATTTTCTAATCGGAATAAGCCACACTAGGATTCATTAGGGAATAATACAATGCCTATGATGTTTTTCTTAGGGGATATTCGAGTACCAAGGGAGAGGTCCCCACTTAAATCCATGAGTTATTTTCCCAACTCCATGGGAAATAGGTTTCCTCCATTAATAATGGTTTTCTTATACATACTATTCTTCATCTCTTATTAAGCTAGATATTATTGGGATATGATTTACACTTCCCATAAACCAACTATTCAAAAAGATTTGGATTCCCTCAATGTTACCCATCTATTCATGATACCCATTATCAAGGAAAGATAATTATATTGAATTATTGAACCCTTTCATTTTGGGGAATGTAACTCCAATAAAGACCCAAATTATTTGATATTTTAAATCAATTTAGACAACCCATTTTCCACCAGATAAACTTAATGTTGTCATTTCACCTCTAAATCACCAGTTTATTTGAGTGAGTATTCTTCTGGAATTTTAAAGACCTTGAGAACACATTATATTTATTCTCCCATGATGTTTATTTGGTAATAGGAACTGGATGATCTTGAGGAGACACCACTATGATGTGTTAGTGTATTATATAACACCTTAGATCTTTTACCAGGTGAATATTTTGGTCCTCGAGGAAATATCCACCTTAAATCTATAATCTATTATATAATGGTATGAAATTATTCCCACCCATTTTTAAAAAATCATCCTTGATATATGTATTTAAAGAAATTATTTATTTCACATGTTTTCCCAAGCCTAAGATGGATAAAAAAATTCATTATTTTATGAATTCATCTCTAAGACTAGGAAGAAATACTTTAATCTTCATAACACCTACACATCCTTACAACATAACATTACACTTCATGATAATTACATTATAATTTAATTTTGTAAAATTGCATGGGAGGTGCGTCCCATTTCAATGATCTTAAAATATGCATACCATCATCCATTATCATCCATTATCAAAATACTACAAGAACCTGGATATTGTGAAACAATGTTTGGCGTGCTCCCATCACCTTTCTGAGAACCTCAATTCCTAAATCACACTATATGTCTACAATATCCTAAGTTTCATACAACCTTACATGGACCTAAAAACTGATTAAAGATCATTATGATTGACCATTTATAATTTAGATATATAAAAGGGTCTTATAGCTTTCAACTCGAGTTATTTTGGCCTTATAATAAGGACATTTTGATCCTTCTGAGCCCTGACATCATCAGAGAGGAACTCGTCACCATAGAGTGTTTGATGATCATACTCATTATTAGTATATAATTACATTACACATTATTCAAGAAAATCAATCCATGTTTTACATCATTCTCATATTTTATATAGAAGGGCGTTGGAGTACTCTTGACCTTGGGAATCCAAATTAGGTTGTCGTGTAGTACCCCCATGATACTAGGTCCATTTACCATGAACGTAAACTGTGTGAACCTCTTAAAAAGATATACGACTTTAAAATTTTTCCTCCAATAGACCAAATTGGAATAAACTAAACAACTAATGCATGAGACATATCACATTTTGGGATTAAAACATGAATATGGTAGTCTAAGGAAAATTTAACTCTGCACTCGCTATGACCTTCATCTTGGGAGATTATCAAAATATAGGGTGTTTGTAAAGAAGTTACAAAGAATGTAGGGACCAATTATTGGCCCTAGTAAATGAAAATCCATTCTCGCTGGATCGCCCAGGTAAAAAATATAATATTTAGTTATTACATCCCCTCACAATGGTAATGCATTCACTAGGTGGCGGCATGGCTTTTTGGGTGTCAAACTCCTTCTTGAGTACTACATTTTCAATAAAACATGATCATGAATTTAAACTATAAGATGATACCCACTAATTCCTTTAGTTTTTATAATTTTCCATGAATCCCATATCCTTGAGTCATCCCACATGTTTCTCCCTTATAATGTACTAGTAATAAGGACTAGCATCTCTAAAGGGACACCACAACAATTTTATTGTTGAGAGCATAACGTCTTAGTGATTTCACCAAGGGTGTGTTTTGGTCCCAGTGGAAAGTTTCTCCTTAAATCCATGAGGCATGTCAGTGACTGTATGGGATTCTAGTTTCTACCATTACTAATGGTTGAACTATACCCCGTAGCCTCCATTTTCAATTGAATAAAATATTCCTAGACCATTATTTACAACTCACATGACCATACTATTCACGTGGATTTGACACCACTGAAATTATGTATCTATATATTATACCCATTCTCAAAGTAGGAATTTAGTACTCTATTATGAAACTTTTGGTGGTCACCATTGTTTTAACTGATTCCATATAATGTAGTTCTTAGGATTGATGACCATTAAATGATCTACACCTGATGTTCCATGAACCTTCTTGGATTTAAATGTTATTATATATAAATTCATTATTGAAATGTTTTAATGGTCAAAAATCTTTCACAATCCTTATAAATCAATGGGGACCCCTCTTCTTAACCATGAATGTTACCCCATATAGGATAATTTATAAGGGACCTTTATCCGTTAATTGGAGGAATCTTTTCCTTACAAGAAAGGACCCCTAATTATTATGATCCCAAATAACATCATAGTAGAACTAGACACCTCAAAGTTTTTTGAATTCAACTATGATGCATCTTACCCATCTAATCATCACTAGATCAAACTATTTAGGAGATTATTTATGAAACCCAAAATCAACTATTCAATTAGATTCAACATCCCTAACACTATTCTACCATAAATCAAAAACCATTCTATATAAGGATATAGGGTATCCAAAACCTTCATGAATATTAATCCTTCACACAATGTAGGGTATCTGATCCCTTTATGAATATCCATCCATAAACATTTGTGGGGTGTATGATCCTTTCAAGAATATCTATTATTTAAAAGTTATGGGGTGAAAAAACCATTTATTAATTCCCATAATTTATAACCCTAATAGAAGGTATGAGATAGAATAACCTAAACTGATGAAACTGATGGTTAGATATACAAGACCATAAAATAGAGTAACAAAAGTTCTGATCTAGAATACCCTAAACTATAGAAAAAACTAGACTAATATAGTAGTCCATAGACTATAGAAACTAATGTTCTATTATATAAGTCCATAAACAATATAAATAATATGTCCAATATAGAATACCCTGAACTATATAAAAAAGGTACTATATAGAGACTGTAAACTATAGTAATATCATTTATGAGCTAGAACAATTTAAACTAAAAAACCAGAGGTCTGAGATAGAAGACCCTAAACTACATCAATTAGAGGTTTGAACTATATGAAGATAACTATAGTTATATAAGACCTAATCTAGAAGTACCTAAACTATAGGAAAATGGGTTCTAAGATAAAATACCCAAAACAAAAACAACATATGATCCTAACCCGAATACCTTAAACTAAAACACCAAAAATTCCAATTTACAAGAATATAAAAAACCAATTAAAAGATATATAATTCTATTTTGGTTAAAAAACATTAAATGGAACCATTTGAATTAGTATAGTCTCTTCTCATTAGACACGCACTTTGTGTGATCAAGGAAACATTGTGTAAATTTAAAATGTAAAAATAACAAAGAAGTTTAGG
The DNA here is from genome assembly GCA_963277665.1 of Viscum album. NCBI lineage: Eukaryota > Viridiplantae > Streptophyta > Magnoliopsida > Santalales > Viscaceae > Viscum > Viscum album. The sequence goes on from OY728166.1 coordinate 794,584,471, forward strand.
ATGAAAACCCATAAAGGGCTGCCTTATCAAAATCCAAGTCTAAGAACACTAAGACATTCCTTAAAATATATAAGAAAAATTTATGTCTAATGAAACAAGTGATACAAATATGGTATGGACAATTATTTTCCCTATAAAATATTGATTTATTCTATCTAAGACCATTAACTTAGAAAAAATTGGATATCTGTCCCTTTGGGACATATTTCTATAAATAATATATGTTTGAGCCTTATAATATTGGACATAATGGAATATATATATCAATTATTATAATTATATAGTTAATAATTCATGGGATATTATTTGGAGAGGTCTATTATGATTTTATCATTTTAGTTCATATTTAGGATTTTCTCGGCATTATGGGGTTTTCATGATTTATCTGATGATCTATATGATTCCAATCCAAAAAAATTACATTCACATGATGAATGAAAGAAATATTGATATAATCATTGGGATTTTGAAATATTTTTTCAAGAATAGAATAAAATGGATGTTGGAATCTACACAATATGCTGTCTCCCCCTGTGATCTGGAGTATATAAAAAATGATCATTATAGAAATCAGTCTGCTAAGCTCTCCAAATCACCCCGTGTCTGAAGAGAGGTGTAAGTTGAATGATGATATGTCTCCCACTCTATTTTTTATCATGTAACTCTAATGAATCCATCATTGATTGAACCATGGAACTCTTTTTATAAATTTCTGGAATCTCATTCTCATGGTTGGATAGTTGTGTCAATTTCAAGATGATTTGTAGTTTTATTTCATATAACCTTTTCAATTTGAATCCACTAAACCATAGAATATAGAAAATATGGATGAGTCACTCCCCTTTACAATGAGCTTCCTCTAGGGATGTCTTGATAATTAATATGTGAATCTAGTGAGAAATTATTTTTTGTGCCATCCAACTCCCAATGGCTATTGTAGAGGGAGCATTAGCACGAGGAATTAAAAATGGAGCATATTCAAGTACCAAATAAATAAAGGGAATGCCCAAACCTATTGATAAAGAAGTAAAAAAGTGGATTGGTACACTCACACTCAGTTATTGAAATTATATTTTATTCCTTCGGTTAGTTTGTCATCCAATCATTGTACATAAGGTCATGTTCTAACCATAAATTTTACCTCTTCATCTGAGGACTCTGTCATGATGTGGGTTTGTCATCTAAGGGACTCTCTTGTTTTGAACTAGTTCCAATATGTCTATGAGTAAGGGGTTCAGAGAGGCCCACGAAGTATCAATCCATTGAAGTAGTTGTCCTTGTACTTTATCTTGTTAAGATTACATCCACGATTGGGAACAATATCCAGTTAGATAAGTAGATTCATCAGCAAGTGGAAAGGATATTTGGGAATTATTCTCCTCACACACCATAATTTTCAAGAATTGATGGATAATCCCAAGATGTCATTACCCTCACACACTAGAAAAATGGAGAGAGTAAAATTCTTGAGTGTAAAAAATTAATGAGAAAATTTATAAGTGAAACATGGATCATAGATTAATATATTATCTAAATAGTTTGGAAGAACCTTGTCTCAAAATGAAACCTTATACAACCTCTCTTTAAGGGAACCACTGCCATCATCAATGATTTATCTCAAGGGAATCTGGAATGAAATGAAATTAAAATAATTATGTTTTCACCATATGATAAAGGACTTATGGATGTTTACTGGAATTTACTCGACCCTAAATGAATTTATTAGTTGAGGGAGGAATTGGGAATAAGAGATTTCAGGGGTATTTTGTTTCCCATATCACCTAAATTTATTTTCCATCTATCAAGATAGAAAGTAAAATAGCATACTAATATTGTAAAGTGTATTACCTTGTTGAATTTGGTCAAGATGCCAACAAATACAAGAATGGGTTGGCACTACTAGGTTAAGTGTCTAAAAATATTCAATTCAAGCTCCCATCACTATTGTTCTAACATGAATTCCATAAAACATATACACAATAATAAAAATATACCCATTTAACAGAATTCCTGAAAATCTATCTAAATAGATACATGGATATATCTTCAATATCACCATAATCCAACTAAAACATACTATTTGATCTCCAAAATGGACTAATAAGATCCTAGGGTTTCTAAAACCTTTCAATAAGGATATTTGTGGGGAATTGTGATAGATGGATGAGCCACATATTGATAAAGAATGTTTATGATAGAATCCTAAAATGAAATGATTGAGTGTAGGTTCATATCCATCTTTAGAATCTCCTTCACAACAGTAATCATATATCATTCCATGGTTGTAGTATGCTCAGATTCACCCCAGATGTCTTTGGTGGGAAGGAATTAACAATATATATATCCCCAAGATGAAGTATTCCCCAAAAAGTTAAATGTTCAATAGACTAATTCTTACCTCACCATGTTTTAGCAGAAAAGGCTTGGTGTTGGGTCACCAATAATTGATCAACTCTATAAGGAGTTAAAATAGATAAAACACAATGAAATGAGAAATACATGTCACCTTGTAGAGGTTTATGATGTGTATATGATCAAATAATTATATATAGATTTGTTTAATGAAGAATAGCGATGCCCATTCATCCTAAAAATTTCCTCCAGTTCATGAATCCCATTTTAAACACTAGCCCCCACTTAGGTTCTCCGATTAATAGAAATGTTTTGTTGAAAAACTCTAGGAAACTGGATGATAATTGAGATCACATCCATCCATGTTTAGATATGAGTGATTCAATGTTTATGATGATCCTTGGAATCCCACAAAAACCATTTGGATATTCATGGAAGAAATCTTCTAGATATTGTCAAAATAAGATGAAACTAGTAATTCAAAAGATTGTGGTTAGTTGAGGAGATTAAAAAATTGTCTAGAAGACTATAGTTGTATAGAGGTAGTATATATGATATAAGATATTTTGAAAGAACAATATAAATTAATCCTTTTAAAACCTCACTATCAGGTAATACCTATACTAGCAATCAGTGTTGCAGTTCCAAGTGATCATTTTCCCCCAGAAAACCATGTCGCATGTAGTCTTTGATCTCGATTACATCTTGGAAAAAACATAAAAATGAATATATTAGATAAAATTTTAAATCCAAAAAATTATTGTACTAAATGAGAAAGAATCCTGACTTAGATGGAGTTATGTTAAGTATATAATGATTTCTGGATCTCGCATTCACATAAAAAATATAATATATTGGGATCGAATGATCCATTCTAAGACTCATGATCGCATGACCATGGGAAGGATATATGAATTTCATAAATAATTATGAATCTTTGAGAAGACTATGTACATCTTGTGAAGTTACCCCATAATCAAGGAAATGTGTCATATCTTTATTGAATTGCCAATAATTAGTTAACAAATTTGATACAAGATATTTCAAGGAAATTTTTTCATGTGAAACAATCACACAATGAGATTATATAAAGTGATCACATGAATATATCATGTGAATAATTATCACAATTCGGTCATATGAAATAGTCTTGTGCAGTGATCAAATGAAATAGAGAAAGTCTCAACATCTCTAGAGAATTTAGTCAAAGGTAAAATAGCCATCCACTCACAGACTTACTTATATAAAAACACATGAAATATGAAATTTATTTCAAAAGAGAAAGAGACGGCCATAAGAATGACTAGTGGAAGGATAATGGACTCAAGAATAAATCTATTTCCTTAGAACCGATTGTTCATTCCTTCTAAAGGGATTCATTTACGGGGGTGGGGGTGGGGGGTGGGGGTGGGGGGGGGGGGTGTTATAGAAACCCACTAAATGAGACTAAGAAAATTTAAGTCAAAGAAAACCCCAAATCACAAGTATAATTTTACTATATAGGGTAAGAATGAAGAATAATTTCAATAATGGGATTAGTATCCTAGGTTACATGAGTCATGTAACCATCAATAAGACTCACAATTACCTAACCTTAGGAATATCACATGAAGTGTGTTTGCATGACTCATGATATATTCCATAATATTATAAAGACCCTTAGAAAATCCCTTTGGATCATGTGAATTCCCTAAGAGGAGTCTTCCTCATCACGTGAATTAAACTTACCACACACACGTAGGTGAATTAAACTTACCACACACACGTAGGTGAATTAAACTTACCACACACACGTAGGTGAATTAAACTTACCACACACAGGTAGGTGAATTAAACTTACCACACACCACGTAGGTGAATTAAACTTACCACACACACGTATTTAGGATGCAATAGGTACTGTACATCCCCACCCATCCCATTTTTCATGTCTTCGAATTAGGGGAACTAAAGATACTACCCATATCCATTTAACCCACAAAAGAGATTTTGGAGAAATTACCCATCACTAAACATCACTTAGAAATAAAAATTCTATCTCATCATAGATAATTGGTATATTATAAGGTGACACAGTATTAATTCATCACCATTATCCAACCAAAATAGTGGTTGTGAGAAAGTATTATAACAACCATTAAACTATAACCTTAGATAGATAGGTGAGTTTAGAGGATATCCTCCATTTTATCCCATTTTCATCGATATGGATCCACCAAAATCTATACCATATATTAATTAAGATGAGTACATGAAAAAATAAGATCAATCAAAATCTGGGATCCCCATATCAATCACACATGACCAGGGGAATAATAATATGACAACTATGTATTCCTTTACATATGACCTCTTTATAAACTCTTATAGAGTAAGTTATAATTAAATAACAGATTATATTATTTATTTAATTATCCCTACAACCACAATATAATACATGATCCACTAAAATCTCATCTAATATCACTGTATTATAAATATTATTTCACATTCTTATCTCATTACATGCTAGTAATTGTTGTTCAACAATGTGAAGTGTTTTATAGAACTATTTATATTTTACCTTAATGCTATGATTTGATAAAATCATTATTCACTAAGAGATTCATATAACATTACTCTATGAAAATACCATTACATTTCACTGATTTCTATTATTATATTACACTATTAGTCATTGTTATCAACAATTTTAATCTAATTTTTTAATCCCATTTATTAGCATAATAAATTTTATTTCATGCCTCAATATAAATAATGTTATTTACATTATAAAAATGATTCTTCATAATTATATTCCAATTTTATTATTTTGGAAAACATAAATTCCCTTAAATATTATATTTATTTATTTATTTAGATTAATTTAACCAATTTTTTAATAAAATATACTAAATTCTCTTTAATCTTGATTAACAAATATCTTCCCTTTTACTTCATGAATTTTTTTATAACAATATCATATGGTTATCATAAAAAATTACAATTATATAATGAATTTATGATATCCATAAGAATTCTCAACTTATTTTAGGATGAATCATAATAATTCTTAACAATTACCTCTGCCTTCATTGTGAACTACTTATTACACCCCATTGGGATTTCAATTGAGACTAGTCACAAACCCCATGGTTAAGAGATTCATTCAGTTGTTTTATTAATGTTCTCGTAAATATTTTATAACATCAACTAATGTTATTATTATCTTGTAATAATAATTTTATTTCTTAGTTATTGCAAGAAACTATACATACAGATCAATAATTCCCATCAAAAAAATATATCTATGAAATGAAATTCAAAAGTTTATTAACCTTTACGAAGGTCATTGTCTCATGATCCACTCCCCATGTGACATCATCAACACCATGGGTCATAAAATTGAGGATTCAAATGTCCCAGCACAAAAAATATGAATTAATGTTTCCATAATCATTGGAATTTTAAATAATTACTAGACACTATCATGTTTTAATCATGAAAATGTACATAGGGGTATCCTCATTTTATTTACTAATTTGGGACATTAAAGATTATGACACTCAATTTTTACCAAAACAAAAAATCCAATTGAATGATCTCTCATTTCCTTGAAAATATTTCCATCATGATCCTTGGGGAAAATCATGTGCAATAAACAATTCATATTTGACATTGGAAAAAAATCCATTCTAGTAATAATAATATTGATAATGATGATGATGTTATTAATTTCATTAGTATTAATAATATCATTAATATATATATATATATTTTATCATGTGGGGAGGGGTGGTATCCCCCCTGCTCTATGTTAGTGTACTACCATCACCCTTCTAGCCCCGACCTCTTAACCTAGATTGCAAATATTTGGTCACACATACCATATTTTTTTTCTTTCTCATTTTAATTTTACTCTGTATATTTTTAAATTTTATATGGGATGTGGTTTTTTCCCACTAATTGACATCACTTCTACTGACATCATCACCCAAATGGCCTGAGTTTTTCCAAATTTCATGAAACTCCCAAGCTTGGATATTTCCATCCCAATAATTCAAAAACTATTATATGTTCTAAAAATTCTTCCATCAAGTCCTTTGAATTATAGAGAGAAATTGATCCACAATGAAACCTTCTTTCTATAATATCTTTTTATCTAACCAATTGGTCAACCATTTCCTTGCCCTATTACAATCACCTAATTGAGTTGATTGACTCCAGATGAATTTAAGGATGTAAGCTATATAATATCACCTTAGCTCTAATAATATAATATAAATGATAATAATATCAAAATTTATCGTGGTTTGGGGTTGGGGAAAATAAACATACCTTTAATCAATATTCCTCATGTGTTCCACCTATTTTCACATTCTTCATAATTTCCAAAATCCCACGGGTTGAGAGAAATGGAAAGAGAGGGATAAATAATGGGGATACATAACATTGGAGGATATCATGTCATTTACCTTCCCCATTAAGAATTATTTGTTAAATAATTTTAGTGAGCCAGGATAGAATGATGATCCCAAAAAAAATCATAAAATATTTCTCAAAATAAAATGTCCCATTTTAGAATCACTCATATATTACACTTTTAATATGATTCCCAATTTAAATGATATCATTGTTTTATCATCCTTATTTCAGGAAAACAACCAAATTTTCAAGTATTTAATAACGTATGTCATTATTCCAACCAAATATTTCAGGACTCAATACAATAAATACGTGTATCAAAATCTCCAATGAAATGAATATAGGAACAATCTCATGAAAAAAGATGTGTAATTGTCAATAAAAAATATTGGGAATTAATTACAAAATATTAATATTTTTCCCTTAAAATTCACCCAAATGATGAAAAATACCTTAATGTGATATTTAAATTAAGTGAATTTTATCATAGGGTAAACACCGCATTCCTAAATAAATTATATAGTTTGTTTCATACCCCAAAATATTGTTCAATAGATATTTATTATTTTAAACTTTTAACCAAAATTATTATTTTTCAATAAATATATTGAATAGATCAATCAATCCATACAATAACCTCATGTAAATTCAAATGGGTTCTAGAAAACCTAATGAAATCACAAAAAGTGTTGTGCTTCTGTAATGTGCTAATTCCTCATTTTACGAATACTTGTATCATTGATTCCAGCCACATTAAAAGTTTTTATCTTTGAAAAGAAATAAAATATATACAATACAATAAATAGGTAAATTAGTCCACTATAATAGGGTATATATTACTCCAAACAATCATTAACCAATATTGGGGAAAATTAGAATATGAATTAGTCATATTTTCCATTATCCTATGCATAATCTCTAGGGTACATAAAAATAAATCTCTCCTTAATAAGTAACCAAATGGAAAGGTTCTATTTGTAGACATCCCAAATGTTCAAATAACTTGATACAATGACAGACACTCAAAAATACATTACCACATTAAGTAATTTCTATTATAATTCTTATCCACATCAATATACTTAACCAAAAAACTAAAATAAAACACACTCTATTCTAGTTTATAACCAATAATATATATTCTTGATACCGCCTTTCTAGAGTATGATCTTCACTAAAAAAATCATGTCTCAGCAACATTCATCATCAACACTTATCAGTGAGTCAACTCGCCATTATAAAAGAGTGAATTATGGTTCTTATGATAATACATGAAATCATAACTAATTCCTCATAAAAAAATAATCAAAGGATGAAACAAAACCTCATATTAATCTGATTCCAAGTAAAGATGATTAATGATATAATCAAAAATAGACAATTAGTCTTTTTAACTACCACTACTTACTCCAAGACAAAAATTATAATAGCATGAATAATAAATATATCTACTGAAATAATCTTCCAAATTTAATTTTAAATATATATGAAAATGAATATCTAAAATAGGGAATCCATTAACTCCACGATTATTTCATCTCTATGTAAATAAACACCACCCACTAATAACCTTTGGTAGTTATAATAAGAACTCAATACCCTGAATGAGAAACTACTCATTTTAATATTCACATATTCATATGCAATCTAGAAAATGTGATCATACCAAATCTCTTAATTACCATTATTGAGAAAAGGATGACCATCTCTATCTTCCACCTTCGACACACCATTGTCTAATGACCATGATTATGCTATTACAATATTCAATAAAACATTTATAGAATTATTTGATCACTAATTTAGGTATATTAATATTTTTAAATGGCCATATAAATATTTAATAAACCCATAATAATTTTGTAAAAGATGAAATATTCAAGGACAATATCACATCCACACCAATATTCCCCTAAACCCGAGATATAATGGTTGGTAGTGCATCAGGACCATTGCGACACTATCTATGGAGGACAGTCCTACCCATGTCCAAGTGAACAAAAATGAACTAACCAAGTCTCCAAAAAACACCATGATAGAATAGACTTATAATGATGATACTTAAAATACAATCAACATCATTCTTTCATAATACATACACTAATATATATACTTTATTTTTGAGACATATATTAATATAAAAATTACAAACTACCTCGACCTAAATGAGAGGTTCTTGAAGAATTTCCATGTGGATTCCCCTATCATGAATCCTAAGAAAAATATATTTTTTACTTACCATTAATTAATTTTTTCATCAATTATCCATGATAGTTCATATCATTGAAAAAATATAAATCATGTAAATTCATCATATATTGTGATATCATAACCCACTTTGAGATTTTATTCTACTCTGGTCATAAAGTTACAATGACCTGCAGACACCCACTAGGGAAACTATCATCAGATAAAACTCTATGATATTTCTATCAGCTTCTTAAAAACATCATAGAGTATTAAATATCTCCTAGGAAGGAAACAAAAATTTAAACCAAATCATAATAAAATCAAGTAAAATTTAGGGAAAAATGTTGATTTTCTATCTCACAGCGTAGGGAATTTATAACACCATATATCAAGACTATTATATGAGTTTCCTAAGGTCCTACAAAATCAACCATCTTGAGCTATACCATAGTGTACCATTTATTCTCTACATATAATATCATCATCATAACCACCATTTCACATAAAAACATCATAAAGTTAAAAATCCCTACCTACTATGCCTCAAACTGTATCTCGACCTTGAACTCAAAAAAACTATAATGAGGTTGGTAGATATCCTACAAGTCTCTTTCATGTTGAATTTCTACATACAAAATTAATTCAACCATGAAATAAGAAATTCATGACCAATATATATATGATTCTTGATCCTATCATATAATATCATAATTTATAAACTATGAACCTAGTCATCTTTCATCAATATGATCCATGCTCGTATATACATTGACCACCACTACCTTAAAAAATCCATCTATTGTGAATACATTTACTATAGATCCTAAGTATGATTTTATATAGTCTATCCCAACTATTCATTTTTAAACATTTAAATGTTTATAATTTTTATAATGAAACCACATTTTATGGTACAATGAGAACCCCCAAAACCATCCTACCCATCCAAAACAACATACACAACAAATCCTCTTAAAATTTTGAAATTTACTATCGTAAAATTAAAATTTTAAAAACTCACTGAAAATCTATACCTGGATGTCACAATATCATTCCCATTGCATTAAACATAATTTTCTCTTAGGCTCCTAGAGACTTGACCTATGATGTAATCATTGGTTCACATATAATCTGATGCTACACCACTGACAAAAATCATCTCGATTATCTTTATCACTTCTAATGCTTTAGGATGAAACCACATACCAATGACTACTACCATCGATGACCATTATTGTAACCAAACAATGACAACAAAATTGACCCAATATGACAATAAAGATCTGAAACCTCATAGAAAAAATAAGAACCAACTACAGTTCCATTACTAAATCATCCTTCAATAACTGAATCACAAATACTAGTGAGAAAACCAAATCCACCAAGAATACTTCACTAGAAAAATTTGGACGAAAGCACCAAACCCTCCATAAAACAATAATAACAACCAAAGAAAGAGAAATAACCACCAATACCACAACCAAAGGAATACAATTCACTATTCTTATAAGATAACGAACAAACTAACTTTACAAGTGTCTCATTACAAATTAAAAATAATCTATCTCATACAAATCTATAATGTCCTGCAATAAGATACCCCCCATTCCCACATCCACTACATCGGGGGATAGAGAACAGATCCAAGGTATCTACATGATTATGGGATTCATTACCTCTAAAACAACATTTCATCACTATTATACATCAATATACATTTTATAATTCATTAAACACAAACGAACAAAATATAACAGACACGTATATATAAAAATATATATGCTTCAATATAATTTGATACAAATAAACCCCCAGATATATTTCACACAAATTAAATTAATTCCATTTTAAATACTGATGGAACATAAGTGGTATTAATCATGAGATATATATTTCACTAGTTATTTCCACCAACCTTCCATATCTTAGCTCCATTATCATCCACTATCACCATATATTTGATTTGGATGGATATAAGGAAAATAATTCACAAGTTCCTATATAGAGGTGAGTATAATAATACAATGTATGGTTATCCTAGGAAATAATCCAATACTATAATCATCTAGTTTTCTTTTGAATCTATAGAAGATGAATTGTTGTAAAATCAAAATCACAAGAGTTTATAAAAAATAATTAACATGATCTATCCCAATTAATCATCCCATATTTCACCTTTATCATGCTAAATAAATAATAAATATTCTTGAAAAGGAAACTACAATCATATCAAAAAAACCATCCTAGATTCCCTAAACTATAATTAAACCAAGATATAGTAGCCAATAAGGGGTTAGAAAATATATTTCTCCACCTATTTTGGAAGAATTAAAGTAAATAAACATTTCCAAATACCTCATAATCACTAGTGGAAATACAAAAATTCAGTGAATTAAATACAAATCTATATAACTATTAGCATATATATGTTCGTACATAGGATGGAATACAAATCTCTTGGGATAAATCTATAAAATTGGATACCTAAGGAAGAACACATCTCTAGGGATTTAGTTTTATATTAGGTACACTAAATCCTTGAGAATTAAGTGGGAGCAGATATAGTGTTAGGGGTATCATTTTCCTACTCAACCATTGAGCTGTGGGTGAAGAAGAACATTTCAACTCTGGTGAATTTCTTTATCACATACACATTATAGGGATGTTAGAGTTACTTCATAACTACACAAACCTTGACTATCATATCTTCAAATCAAGGATAATCGAAAAACTACACATATCAATTTATCCTATATTGAATATTTTGAAGAAATTATTAATCCATAACTACCCCTATAAAATTTTAATATATCTCATATAAGTGTAGTGTGTGAGTATAAATCAGAAAGTGCATAATTTACCACTGATCTCCACCTAAAAAAATGGATAAGGGAATGTATAGTAACAATCATCCCACTATATACCTAAACATATGTTGAGTGTAGAGGATATCCACTATCATATCCCATATTCATCAATATCCATCCACTTGGAGCTATAACATATCTCAATGTAGATGAGTAAACACAATTATTATATGAGTCAATGTTAGGGATCCCTATATCAGTCACCAAAGACTGCTAGCATAACAATCTAGATACTATACCACCGTTAACAGATTCCCACTTTTTAAACTCATAAAAAGTAAGAGATAATTTGATATTATATATTATTAGTTATTTAAATTTCATTCCAAATAAAACATAATACATGAAATTATACTTCCAACCTGAACATAACTAGATATCACCCCATTCTAAATAGCCTTACACATTGTCAACTCATTGCATGTTCAATAATTTCATGTTTTATTGTTGAATTATTTATATGCTATAAAAAATATAATCTTTGACTTAATTTTTCTTCAATAGTAGGTTCATATAATTGTACTATAATACATCACCTAAACATTTTATTCGATTTCAATTTTTACCTTACAATATTAGTCATAATTATTAACCATTGTAATACAATATCTTTAACCATATTTATTATTCCAAACAATTTAATTTCTTTACTTGATATAAATTATTTTATTCATATCATATAAATGAATCTTCATAGTTCCATTCCAATCACGTTCTTTAAGATAACATAAATTCTTTTAAGTATCACATTTATTTAAGTTGTAATCATTTGTTATTCAAATTATATCCAATATATGAATAATTCTCCCTCATGTCCATTAATGATTATCATCTCTTTTTCTTCAATGCATTGTTCATTCTTATCATATGTGATCCTCACAAAAAATATATTAATATATAATTAATTTATTATACCCATATGCATTTTTTAATTTTTTTGGAGGAATAGAATTTTTTTTAAAGTTTCTCTATCTCTAGCATTGGAACCACTTATCGTATCATCAGGTCGTCAACATAGAGCAGTTTCCCCCATGGTTATAAAATTCATTTAGTTGCTTCTTGAAATTATATTTTCCAACATACACTATTATTATTATTATTATTTGAAATTGAAAATAATATTATTTATCTTATAACCTAAGAAAAGAGTCATCAAGGTATACAATACCCATTAAAAACTATGTACCAAAAATATCACAACATATTTAACTGACCTTCCCATACATAACTATCTCATATTGAGCTCCCTACACGACGTTGAAGACATTATGGGTCATTGAATTGAGCCTATAAATATATGTATCGAAAATCTGTAGACATACATTTCCATCAACATTTGAATTTAAAATCAATAAATTATGGATGCCATTACATTCTACTTATGAAAACTGTACCTAGAGTATCCTCACAATTTTTCATGGATAAATTCATTACTAACCTAAACAAAAAATATTTTATAATAACCAAATTATTTTTAAATGAGATCACATTCCTTGAAAACATTTTCATAATTACCCTTCTAAAAAATGAGGTGAAATTGGCTATCCATTTGTCCAATTTTTATATCGATCAAGAAATCCCCATTTTTAATAATAATAAGTTGTGTATATATATATATATGTTATCATGAGCATAGGGATGGTGATCTCATTTTTAATTAGCACACTACTAACCTCCTGAAGAGGTAGGCCTCTGACAGTGAAATATGAATAAAGACTCCAACATCCCATCATTTTTCTCATAATTTCTCATTTTTTTTAATTTATTGTTTTTTCACTTTATTTGGGAAAAATCTGTTTCTACCATCGGTAGAGGCCACCACGCAGTCGATCAACACCTGAACATCTCAAGTTTTTCTAAATTTTAAAAATATCATAGTCATTTATATTTTGATATACTGGGATGTGAATTGTGGTTTACTTTAATTAGAAGTTCATCTACCTAAATTATCATGCATCAGATGATGGTTTTACATATTATGAAGTGAGTGACAACACAACCTATCCTAGAGCCAGTGTAACCATTTAAATTTCATATCTTTTAATGGTATCATGTAGTTCTAGAATTTTTAATGAATTCAAGTCCCTATAAAGAAGTCTATGGGATGATTCATTAGGATAAGTAGTTAAAGTCAAAGGAGTTACTAGAGATCATTAGTCACATATAAAATTGAGGCATTTTCGTGAAATCTGGAAGGTAGTTATCCCTTGATAATGGACTGAGAGATCCTATAAAATGAATTTTTGACCGACCTATGTATTAAATCTTATTTTTTATAGTGAATCATCAATGTGAATAGTGGATTAGAATATTTAAAGTGATTTTTATCACATCATTGAATTATATAGTTTTAATCTATTGTAATGAATTTTTTATAACTATTTTTAGTTTTTTTTATTTATTTCACTTTTAGTGCATATAAATAATGAATAAATTTTTGTTATATGATTTTAGGTTTACTCTCCCAGATAAAATTAATTCCCTTTTCTCTTTATAGCTATACATTCTTTAATAGTTTGTTTTTTTATTTCCATGATAATTTATGAACTTACAAAAAGTTGTCTGATATGTTGACTTTTTTACATTGAGTAGGGTGAAAAGAATTCCAACTTATGGTACACCTAGTCATGGGAGTTATGTTCCAATGTTTGGATTTATACAAAATTTTATTTTATGAAATCATACTTTATGATGATTTATGCTTTTTTTTAGTGGTTTCATGACATACCCTCTAAAAATATGTGGTATCAGAGCAAGGTTACGGTGTAGTGATTTCTCAACACACTTAAGGTAGCTCATTATTTTATCTCTTACCATAACATTATTTTTTTGTTAGTGGGAGTTTATTTCCAATGGAATTTATATTATAAAATATAGGTAAGGTAGAAAATTATAAGTTTTATCTAACTGATGTTTTCTTATAGAAAATATATATTGAGGATCATCTAATTCAAAAGAACATGGAAGATACACTTACATGTTTGTTTTTAGAGAAAATGGAGCTAGAATAATGTTAATACTTAGACATGAAGTCTCTTGGGTTGGTAGAATGTCACTAGCATCAAATTTTATTATTAACTTTCTTAAAGTAATGAAAATAATAGAACACATGAAACCCACATATAATATATATAAAAACCCAATGAAACTTAACAAAGTGTTTATGATGTGGTGGGTTTTTATCTTAATGTTATAAAAAGTAAGTCTCGCAATAGATCATGTGAATGTATTCACTATGAACTGAGGGTATATCGAATCTATGAATGTGAAATTTTCATAAGATATTTGGGCACTCCTACTATTATCTTCATTACCAAAAATCTGAGATGTGATGGGAACTGTTGTTATTAAATTTATGGAAATATTAATCTTGAATTTATGGTTTTATGAAATTTATTCTTTAATTATGAACTTCATTGGAGGTAATTCCAAATACCCCCACGTGTTGCTATTATTGCTGACATATGGTCCCCCCAGAGGAGGTAACAAAATATACCATTATAATATAAATATCTAAAAACTTGCTAGATAAAGTTGGTTGGTCCTAGTTATACATTATAGAGTTTTAGGAATACATGAAAAATTAAAAAGAAAAATAGAAGTTGTACGGATATCTATAGATGAGTATCAAATTCAATAAGTTAAAATTTTGATACTTTAATGTAAGGTGAAAACAACTTGTTGAAGAGGATTAATACTCTTGTATAATATTGGGTTATTAACATTGGAGCATCCATTCATTCAGCCATTCAATATATAATCATGGAAAACTAAGTATATAAGATATTTATAAGAGTTCATATAGTGGTTTATGAAGCTTTGGAAGTCATTGAAAAATGGTGATATCAATATCTAAATATGGATGGGAAGATTCCAAAATATCACGGATGTAAGACACATCCCATATCTAAGGAATAATATTATATCAGTAGGACACCTTGATGATTTCTTCCACAGTACCATCTTTCCCAATAGTGTATTATGGGTTACTTGAGGTGCCATGTTAGTCGAATGAGGAGTAAAATATGAGAATATTAACTTTATTGAAAGATTTAATGGAATTTAAATTTCTAGATGTATAATGAATGGTAAAATAGGATACTATAATTTTCGGAATGGTCAACTCATGGAAATGAATTTGAATTTTTTATTGGCTAAAGGCATACTGTATCTTAATCAAATAGAAATTGGAAGGTGTGAAATTTGTGTATAGAGGAAACAAAGAAGGGTGTATTTTAATTTATATAGATGAAATACCATTACTCAAAAGATATTAATGGTTCACCTAGATGTTAGGGACCCACCCCTATTTTGTCTAATAGAGAATCCCTCAACCTTCTAACTTCTATTGATTATGCCACTGGGAATGTTTTGGTTTACTTTTTGAAGTATATGTCTAATATTTTTAAGCCTTTATTTAATTTAAATCCTTGGTGTAAAGGGAATTTGGCTAAAGGTCAAAATTTATTCATTTTGATAATAGTGTTGTGTATACCAGATACATCTTCCAACACATCTATCAGTAGAAATGGAAAGGGAATGAGAGGAATGTTCCTGGGACACCATAATAGAATAGAATACCTAAAATTAAAATTCAAACCATGCATAAGTAGGATTTATTAATGAGAATACACTCTATAATACCTCATGGAATTTGGGTAAAGGCACACAACATAGTAGTGTACCATGTGAATGGAAGTCCAACATTGAAAATTTTGTAGAATCATTCAAATGAGTTATGATCTAGTAAATTATAGGAGGTTTTCAATCTTAAGGTATTTTAATGTTTTGAATATTAATATATTGATTCTAAGGATTAATAAAATCCTAGTAATAAATCCAATGTATGTTTTTTATTGTGTATGGTGATGTGGGCTTTAGTTGTTGGTTGTTGTATGATGATAACAGACAAATCACTAGGATTTGATATGTTTAGTTCATTGAAGGAATACTGTGGAAGGGTTGACACATTGTGGAGAAATATGTTGAGGAAAATAAATCAATTATTGGTGTCAAATTTCATATGAGAAAGAACACTAGAAGGGAAAATGTTCCATAAAACTCAGATGAAATCACTAGAAGTCTAGAAGTGAGTCTAGTGGGAAATATAATAGAAAATTCATGAACTCTTAGAGCTCATATGGGAGCACTGATTATCATGGAACCATAATATTGAAACAACCATGAAGTACATTGAATTAAACTTATTTAGGGAGTTCAACTATAGTAAGGGGACTAATTTATAGGTTTGGGGTTAATAATATCTTTTTTCTTTAAATGGGCATCGAGTAACCTAAAGTCTCAAAAGAAGAGTTGATACATAGTGACTAAAAATAGTATAAGTCAATAATGGATGAAGATATTTAGTTATTGTAATACAACAACACTTTGGGGTTTACTAATTTAGTGGAAGGGAAGTGAACACTTGATAATATCTAGGTTTACTATTTAAAGGAAGAGGCTGATGGAAAGAAACATTTCAATTATTGGCTGGTAGTAATGGGATTTCAAAAAAAGAACGATTTTACTTCTTGAAAGGTTTATCAATAGTACTTATATGTTAAACTATTCATGTAGTTCTATACATAGTATAATCATAATATCTATACATAGAACACATTCCTTATAATATTTCTTTCCTTCTTTAATAGTTTGATGAAAGAATTTTCATTATGAAGATGGTAGGTTTCATGAATGATGAAACAAGAATTTGATTTTTAAATTAGTGAAAATTATCTATAGGATGAAGGAACCATTGAGAAAGTGGAATCAAAAGTTTGATAGTTATAAATTTTAAGTGGTGTTTAAAATATGAAATGATGATCATAGATTCCACTAGAAGAAATGGTATGATGTTCCATTATTAATACTACTCTTTCATATTAATGAAATTTTCCTATTGGGTCTAGAGGTTCCAGGGAATTAGGTGATGAATAATATGATGGATGGATGTTTTGAGATGAATGATCTTAGACATCATAAGAAAACATTTAGAATAACTATTGTAATGGATATGAAGGATGAAAATTTGTTTTTATCAAAGTAATAATACATCAAGATGTTCATTGAAGAGATTTGAATGAATAGATATTATCTCAACTCAACTTCTCTAGCTAAAAATATCAAACTATCAAAGGCATATACACTATAAATATAAGAAGAGAGTCAGTAAATGGAGAATGTGACTTTTTCTTCTGGTGTTGGATGTTTGATGTATAAAATGATTTATAAAAATCTATAAATTTCTTATTTATAAGAAGGTGTAATTTTATTTATGTAAAACCCTATAATAGAAAATTTTGAAGTTTTCAGGTGGATTATATGTTACTTAAAATTAATAAATCTTTTTCTCTTTGATTTGGGGAGGAAGATCTATTGTAAGGGTTAGTGGATGCATAGTTTTCTAGAGGCTCAAACACACTAAAGTGTATGACCATATTTGTGTTCACTTATGGATGAAAAATAATTAGTTGTATGTCACAACTTGATAGGATTATTGCAATTTGTATAATATAATTACAGTGTGTATTAGTAACAGAATCATGGAAGGATTTTGTTTAGTTAAAGTAGCCTCAGAATTAATGTGGTATAATTAAAAAGAATTAATCTTATTGTGTGTTAATAAAAACATGATTTACATATCTTGGAATCAAATGTTCCATGAAAGAAAAAATCACATCAACCTAAAATATAACATTATTCAAAAACATCTAGAGGATAAATTATTAGATCTATAGAAGATAGTCAAAATCAAAAAATCCCATAGACAAGTTCAACTAAACCTTAGTTTAATAAATTATATGGAAACATCATGGTTCGATGGGACTTGGGTTAATAGAAAATGGATGGAGACCACTTTATATTTTGGAAAGATTTTTTTGGAGAGTAACTAAAGTTTCATTAAATTAGTCCACCATGTAGGGGATTATGGGGATGTGAAATCATATTTCAGATCATCATATGTTTTTTCAATTTACTATCATTCACTATAATTTTCATGCACTGGATGATAGTTTTATTTATTGTGTTATAACTAGTAGTAGAACCTATCAAGGGGGGTATGTAAGCAATATAATAAATATCATTAAATGGGATCATGGTGTTTTAGATTGTTATAAGTCAATAGAATGAAGAATCTCAAAGGGTTCACTAGGAAAATGGTCAAAGTAAAATGCACTACTTGATATCACAAGTCACATACCAAATGGTGGAATTTACATGAAATTAAGAGTAAGGAAAAACCTTGATGATCATCTAAGAACTATAATAACTGAATGTAGGGACCAACCTGTAAATTCCATCCTCATTTAGTATAGTACATCATTGGAATTCATAGTTGATCTAAATCTGTAGTGATTATGATCACATTAGTTATTAACAATGTTTCAATTTCATTGAATGAAATATTATTGAATGGTTTTTTAGTTTTATGTAATTTTTTACTTTCAATGAATACAAAAATGATTAGTGTTTCTCCCATTCACGTAGGAAAACTTTAATGTCACACATTAATACCTCATGTTCTATACTTCATTATTTCCTTCCACTATATTTTCACCATTTCATTGACTGTTTATGAGTTTTCTTAAATTTGTGTCTGAGGTCCACTTTGTGTGGTTGGTAGGGTGTGAATACTTCCATATTATAGTATACATAGTTAAAGGAGGGAAGTTATTATGGTTTGATTTGTGCTTCACTATACATCTAGCATGTATACTTCTGGCGAATTGATGTTCATGGTTCTAACGATTGTGTAATAACCACCCTCCCAACATAATCCCCATGATTACAATAATAGTATTCATTTGAATAAATTCAACCATTAAGAACAAATAATTATAGAGATAATATGGTTTGACTAGAAACATTATATCTAGATTATCTTTTGATCTAACTTGTTGATCATCCATTTCATTATCATCTTATAATTGCCTCATCAAGATGTTTGATTCAATATGAATATCAGGAATTAATATATGATGGATTATCATAGATATAATTACTGAATGTAAATGATAGTCATGGGGAAATAGATCTAGTTCTAGGGTTGGGTAAATGATTCATGCATTGAATTGAAATTCCTCACATGTTCAACCCACTTCCACATTCTTCATGAGTTATAAATGTCCCCATTGGAGAGATGGAGAGAGATGGAGGGCATGAGATAACTTGGGATGAGATTATGTAATTCCACTCAACCTTATCCAATATTTATTATACAATTTTAATAAGTAAGGATAGTATGATTCTATCCAAAAATTCCAAAACTCCAACTTAAAATAAAACGTTTTATTTTTGATTTGTTCATGAAACCTATTTACCAATTCAATGCACCATTTTAAAGATAGTAACATTTTCTCATCCTTAATTGGGTATGAGGAATTTTTTTAAAAGTATTTCTTAAATTTTATTGGTTCCCCTTTCAAATGTCACAAGAGCCATTCAAATAAAAATGGCTAACATAAAATCCAATGGAATCAAAATAAGTACAATCTAAAAAATAGCTTATATACTATTATTTATTTGAAATCTATGTCATGTGATATTATAATATAAATATAAATTATTTTATAAAATGCACACCACTAATGGGGAAATGATTTAACACTAACCAAAAACATTCAAAATATTACTATAGGGTATAAACCTCATCCCAAACTCAACAACATAATAGATTTCTCAATATAATATTAATATTTTCTCGATAAAATCTTGCAGTAATCTATCAAGCCATTCAAGCACCCAATTAAAATTGCAATGGGTTCTAGCGAACCCAATTTCAATAAAATGTGTGTTATGGTCTCGGTTAAAGTAAATATCTCAATGAAAAATACCCATACCATCATAATAGGACCATATATGACAACAATATAATGAACCATGTCATTGGCCCCCACTAAAACAAGAGAAAATATAGACTCTGGTGGGAACTGGGTTTAGGATATTCTAATTTTTGTGGTGTGAATGGATTCCATAACATTTGGGTGTTGTATAATGTTTGATTTTAGATTTATATATTATTTTTTTGAGAATTTTGACTATTTAGGAGAAAAAATGTAATGGGTGGTATATAACGATCCCAAAATCTTCTATATAAATTTCCCTCCAAAATATTTGTATCTGTCACATTTAGGTATGATCTATAGAATATAACACATGAAAACAACTAAAAAATGAATAATATTCAATTTATTCAATATAGAAAATTATTTATGTTGGATTAATTCACTCCATAAAATTGATAATTGTAAAATGGGTCAATAGGATCAAAAAAATAAGAGGACTTTAATTTGAAATTCAAGTTCTTTACGATATCCTATAATTAACACACTCAAAAAACAACATTTTAAAATTGGAGAAATTGAAAAATAAGCAGAATATTATAAATTTAAAATGGAGAATATTGAGATGAATTTTATTGATTGATGAATTAGGGAACTAAGAGTAATTTTTAGGAAGTATAAATCCAATATGATTGTTTGAATAGTATCTGATAATTAAGAATTATAAACGACCATTGGGAATGGTAAGTGGCTATTAGGAATAATAAAGTACTTAATATGAAAAATTTATTGAATAAAAAAATAATATATAAATATATATATTATTATAACCTAAAATCTTTTCTCAAATAATATAACACAAAATTTTTATAAGTTAATTTTTTTGATAAATCATTTTTTACATATTTAGTAGATACATTAATTTTATGTAAAATTTTAAATATTATAATTATATAATTTATAAATTTATTCTTTTATAAATGGATATTATTTTTGAAACCAACATTTCAAAATTATATTTGGATGAATTTTATTTTTTTCCAAAATAGTTTAATTTTTGGTTAATAGTAAAAACATTATTTTTTTCTTATAAAATATGTTTTATGAAAAAAATGATTTAAAAAAGAATAAATATTTTCTAAAAAAATCATTACTTAAATTTGTTTTAATGAGTGAATTTATACATTTAAAATAATAAGTTGAATATATAGAACTACATTTAATATTTTAAATCCTAAATTATATTTTATTTTAATAAAAACTATTTCTGATTCTCTATTTTTTATAGTTTTTTAATTCAGTTTTATGACTTTTAAAAATAAATAAAATAATTTTTTTCAAATAAAACACTATTATTACTCAGAAGAACCAAAAATGTTCAACGTATTGAATTGAAATAATAAATTAATCAATATTTATTCAAAAAATATCATCTTATTCACTTATAAATAAACCACATATTTAATCAATTACTATTCATTCCTAAACTTCATCCAAAGAAAAATATACACAAAATTTATTCTCAAACACCCCTCCCCAGTTTTTCAAAATTCTAGTGTAATCAAATGATCACTTTAAGAGGACTTAATCTGTAGTCCAATGATGCTTCCCCAAATTATTCAATTGTTTTCATCAAATAACTTTTAAAATTTCATTCAGTAATCACACCTCCTAAACATTACAATATTATTCTAATAATATGATTCCCATATTAAAATTTTGAAATAAAAATAAAACATTAATAAAGTTTTG
Source organism: Viscum album (assembly GCA_963277665.1). Taxonomy (NCBI): domain Eukaryota; kingdom Viridiplantae; phylum Streptophyta; class Magnoliopsida; order Santalales; family Viscaceae; genus Viscum; species Viscum album. Next base: position 794,606,819 of record OY728166.1, read on the forward strand.
ATTATTGTTTTTATCTTTATTTTATTCTTAAAAACACCACTCACACCATGGTAGATTTATACAACCTATGTGAGTGATGTTTTTTTCATGACTACCTTTATCATATTGGTGTGAAAATGGTAGTATATTATAAATATGACATTAATAACCAAATTATTTTTTTAATATTCATTAATTAAAAAATATGATATTAATAATACTAAATATAATACTTCATAGTAGGTTTAATTTATTAAAATCATCTTCATCAAGAATTTTTTACTATTGGTATGTATTTCAGATTATAAATGTATATATTAATACAGTATAATACTCATAAGACATGAAAAGTTACCTTAAAATACTTTAAACTCATAAATTCAAGGGATGACCATTGCAGACCGATATCATCCAATCGATGAATACATGAGACCATGTAACAAACATCTCAAAAATTGTTAAAAAACAAAATAATTAAAAATAACTGAATAATATATAAAAAAGAATAATAATATTAAAATAAAAATTATATTATATTAAATTCAATATATCAATAAATTTATGTTGATTATTTAGGATGTTAGTGAAGGTATTCTGAGCACCTCAAACTCAAGGTAAGTTGTTCTTCCAATATCTTAAATCACTTTTTAAGTATTGTTTCCATAATGGCATTTCTCTCCCTCTCTCTCTTTCTCTCCTCCTATTTTATGATATATTTATATCCTAACCCACCAATTTTACCCTATTTATTCTAGAGATATTAAATTCTTCATGATTATAATCATATTTAAAAAGAAAACAAATCAATTTTATAACTGAAACATTTAAAATTTCATTCCTCCTATACTCAACCATTCTAAGATGATTTCTCTATCTGTAACATTACATTCAATACCGATTGATTATCATAACTGTATGATTATAACATTTGAAATTTAATATAATAAGTTCAATTTCGTTTTGGGAAATTTTATAATGATCCATTTTATTACACTTTATGTATACACGGTGTAATATATTTTATTTTCATGGGGATCATCCATATCAATGAATGATTTATGATCTATGTTCCCATGTGGCATACATGAGCATGATATGTTATGATGTCATGGGTTGGAATAAAATTATACAACCCCAAATCAATTGGTTAGTTCTTACATATCATGATATATGATGTATCGTTCACGAGCCTTTTTTCAAGCACATAATATTAAGATGTATTGATAGTGAACCTTGAATTATATTTAAGACATGTTTTATGTTTGTGCCACAAGATTAGTTTTGTTATTATTACCATGTTATTATGATAACATTCCTTATAATAATTTATTTCATGTGAATAATACTGTTTCATTTCTTTTATGATTCCATTATTGATGATATCTCACACTTATATTTACTTTCATTACACCGTTTTGATTTTATGCACACCCATTATTTAAAAATTTCCAAATGGTATCCGATGTAATTATAATATAATGGTGATATATAGTGGTTAAAAATAAATATGGGAATGAAATATTATGTAGTTTTCTTTGAAATGTTGTATCTAATTTTCTAAAGGAACTAAACCTTTAGAGTAATTAGTGTATTAATGGGATTTATGTTAAAAATGATTTAATATTAGGAGTATAATGTCCAGGTAATGATATGGTATTTCTTCTAAGATAAATATATATCATCGAGTTCCCATTAGGGGTGCACCAGATACTTTAGTTGAAGGATGGGTTTTCTAAAATTAAGATTGGCACCCAGTGAGGTTTCTAAGTGGAAAGGAATTCCTTAGATGGACATTCAGTGTTTAGTGAGTTCCCATAATTTACCAGTGGTAGATGAATAAATTATTAATGAGGGTGGGGGAATGGAAATTTTTGTTCAAAAAATCCCCTTTTGAGGTATTCATTTATCAAATGTTAGCAGTAGTAGGAGGTCGACCTCCTCTCCCCCATCTTCCCGATTCTCCCTCCCCTCTTATTAAGGTTTCTTAGGAATCATTTTTGTATAAAAGTGAGGTAGTATATCCTCCTCCCTTGATCTTAACTCATTTTATTCTTATTCCCTAATCTATTGTGAAAATCATTAATAATATTATTTTAAATCCTCTATATCATTTTGAAATCATTTTCGTATCATGGATATTTCTTATACTTGGGTTGGAGGATTCTAAGAAATGATTAACTCACATGATTTCCTATCATTTAACTAGAAGTAAGTGAAACTGTGATTCATTATTTTATTTTTATCAACTGGGATTTGATTGAACATATTAAGGGTGTGTGGGTTACACCTTATTGCTTATGGTTCCAATAATTTTATTTTTCCTAGTAATGAGAAAAATAAACCCATATATCTACAAGGATTAATGAACATTCCCAATCTCCATAGGCTAAAAATAAGTTCCAATGGTATGAAAAAATATTTTTATAATTATTTTTCCCAGTTATGAGATAAATGAAAATAATTATTTAAATAAAAAATATTTAATGTTTATCCCATACATTTGACATGTAACACACGTGTGATGATTATTTTCAAATATAAGGACAGAAAATATAATATAACATAAATAAACACACCAAGAATAATAAGAAACTTTGAATATAAATATAAACACAAACATCGACTAATATAAGTAACAAGTATAACTTCTTCATATATAATAATCATAATAAGAAAAAAATAAGGGATTAAAATAGATAGAAAAACAAAGATGTTGAATACATAGGTCTCTCATAATACATAACCCAATATAATTTAGAAATACATATGTATATATTATAAATGAGCATCCTGATCAAGACACCACCTCCATGAGTCATATAGGAAGTAACTTACACCATACTAACATGAGTCCTTTTCTTCACCTACATTAAATTAAAAAAATTATACATACACACCAAAGAGTGTATGTATGGTTTGAGAAACATCCTCAATAGGATACCACCATTGGTTTAATAAAATTATTTTTATACAAAGCCTTATAATACAAGTTTTCATATATAAGTATATAAAATACCTTTTTATGAAGGAATATAATAAAGAGTAACAATATTTTTATCATTTACAAAATGAAAATATTCATTTAAAAACTTATTTGGAACACATCATGAATATACAAATATGTAATACTAAATAATCAATATAGAATATATCACATTATCATTCTGAGGTATTTTCCTAGGGCCCCAAGGAGATAGCCTATGACCGAGCCCTCTAAGGCATCCACACTATAAAAATAGTGATATCTTAACATCTGAAACATATGATTATCCTGACCTTATCATATGCTAATCTGTTATCCAGTGAATAAACTAAGCTAAAGTAATTTTTTGTGTGTAATATAACTTATGTAGTAATCTTCACCAGTTTACAACTCATTATGTACCCAAGGGTTACTATTAAAATTTATAATTCCAAAAAATATTAAAAAATATATAATATTTGATAAAATAATACTTCTCACCACATGTTGACACCATAAAAATTAGAATTAGAAAATTTGGGTCGATTAAACACCTAAATCACAAGTATTATTTTCCTATAAATGTGAAAAAGGAAGAAGCACATGTATATGTGGATTAGTTGACTGGTTTATATGATATCCATAGACATCAATGAGACCCTTGATAGCATAACCATAGGAAGATTATTTGAACTGGTTCTGTGCTTCATGTGATATATTAATTGATCAAGTGAATCCCCTCAGGAAACCCCTTCTGATCATGTAAAACCCCTCAGATGATTCTTCCTAATCATGTGATTTTATAATGGAAAATGTCTTAAAACCATCAAGGTGTTCACATGATGGATGCTGAGAATGATGTGATCCTTATAAAAGGTGAGTTATATTTATCTTCACATGAAGGGAATATGTAACACCCTGAGATTTCATGAAATATATTTTTTCAATTAAATTTAATTTCTTTGATATCAGCCTTTACATGAAACACTCAGTTTAAACTAGAAATGATATGCTATTAAAATATCATTTAATGTTAAAGTTATAAACTATTTGGTAAATATGTGCACTTGAATAAGATTAACTAATTTATTAAATATATATAAATTCATCAATAAATTATTATTAATTAATTAATTAATTTTAAGTATAGTATCATTATTCATCAAAAATAAGTTTTCTTTAAAAAAAGGATTTTTAGTTATTTTTTGAAAAAATATTAAGATTAGTTTCAGTAATGTTTTTAAGTCTTAAAAAATCAGCATAATTATTTAAATAATCATATTAAAATTACCTTAGGATAAATTTTTGAGAATTTTTTGAAAACATTGATTTTCCAGTAAATATTTAAAAGCGTTGATTTTTATTAGAAATTGTATTTTTATTTCAGAAAAGTAGAAAGTTACATTTTTAAAGTAGATTAAAATAAAAATCATTTATGTTATATTTTATGAAATCCAATTAATTTTATTTTAATCAATTTTTTGTTATAATTTAGTACAAAACTATTTTTACACAAAAAGGAATTTTTTGGAAAAACTAGTTTTTATGAGTTGAATGTGGTTTTAACTTTGTTAATTAAATTGATCACTTTTGATTATTATTTTCAAGAAATTTATTTACTAAAAAATTAATAATCTATTTATCATTCATATATTAGTTTTGTAGGCTTGGGATAGTAATAAATCATGTTTGTGGATTAAAACTGTATTTCTTGAAGAGCTGCTTTCGTCATGTTTTTCACACTTTAAAATTAATTTTAACCACTTATAGTTGTTGAATTTGATAAAATGAATTTTACACATTGAATTAATATGTTTAAATTTTTTAAATATGATACTTTTATTTTTTTTAATAAGAATACTAAAAGTGGTTAAATTTATAACCTCAATAAAGGGTAAACCAGGTTAATATACGTTAAAACTAATTTAAAAGGCCATAATTTTTCATCCTAATTATTATTTAATGAATAGAATTCGTCCTAAATAACCTTATTATTTAATGCCTATGGTTTAATGGACACATCTACATGAAAATGACATATATAGTATTTGAAGAAAAGAATGTTACAAAATGTCACTCTCTTAGTAGTAAATATATCTTTTGTTTCCTTATAAGGGAAAAATAAAATAAAAAAAATTAAGTGTCCAATTTTAGATTTATGAAATTATTTTCCTTAAATAAATTTATATCTAATATTTTGTGATTATATAATTACCTTAAATTATTATACAACTATGATGCAATATTTCTTCAATTAATGAAAAATATATAAAATTATTTTAAAAATGTTAAAAGTTATTTAGTTTCACTGCTTTAATGTGTGCCATGAATTGTGTAGATAAATATGAAATATTAATGTTATTTTAAATAATTATATTTTAAATATACTTTTTAATGATTCATTTAAATTCAAAATCAATTAATAGAGTTAAAAATAACATTAAGGATTTTTTTGTAAAGAATAATATCTTATTAAATGATATAAAATTAATAAAAATAGAAAATTATATCAATTGAATGGTATAAAGTTTTAAAAATCAACCATGTTCCATTTATTCATCATTATAAATTTTATAGTAACATTATTAATCCATAAATGGCATAAAAATTAAAAATAGAGTAATTGTCAAAAGGGTTAATGAAGTTTTCAAACAAAAAGATATGGGTAAAAATGTGATACATACATGTTGAAATTTTATTGGATGAGTTTATTTTGACTCAACATTATATTATATTAAAATATTATCAATTTGGTACCATTTAAATATTAAAATTAAATTATCTTGTTTTAATATTATTATAAATTCTAGGAGTGTCCCTTCCCTCAATTATAAAAGTCACCCTTCCGTTCTATTCTTTACACCAGGTTGAGACTTTTCGCTCAATTAGCCTCTAAAAGGATTTATTCTATACTCCCATATACACAATATTGAGGTTAAATTATTCCAAAAAGGCCAACTCTAGAGACCTTACGGGGAGATGTGAAGGATTTATTTCAAAGAATAGAAGATTCCAACACATAGTAAGGAAGTGAGACCTAAGGTAAAAGATATATAGTCTCACATTTATTTTTTGGATAGTTATGTAAAATTCACCCCTCATTGAATGTAATACCCTTATTTCATGTTATATCTTTAATAAACTTATTTTCATGACATTTAATGTCCAATTATTTTTATTCTATCATGGATATTATGGTTTAAAAGTTACCGAAGTGGTATGGAATTTTCATCTAACTTTTATATACATGGGACACATTCCTTATGAACCACTCCTTTTAGTGTCTTTTATATACTTTTTATAAAGGTATTTTATTACTCTTATCATAAATATTATTGGATATTCATTTCTATCTATTTTTCCTTCTTTCATGGGGCATACACTTCAATTGTTACCAAAATGGTAAAGTATGATAAAATCTCATTATTTAACATTGTTTATGATTAAGTTTCTATTAAAGAATACATATAATATACTACTTAAAAAACTAATTAATTTTTTATCCTATGATTATTTCTTGAATATATTTCATTTATGTTCATTTTCCTCACACTATGAACTCGAGAGATAAATAATATATTTTAAATAAGATCAACCTTGTTTCTCTCTTCACTAAAAAAACATTTTCTTCAATATCCATGTTTTATAAAAGTTTTTCAAAAAATGTTTTTAATATAATCTAATGATTTTTTCAATTAATTTTTCACCCATGTTTTAATTTTTTTAAAATGGTTTAAAAGGAATCTTCTTGTCATTTTCAGAATAAGGTACTATTAGATTTTTTTAAAAGTGTAAAAGGTATGTTTTTACTATCTTATACCACATGAATGGAGTTTCCTACCATCATAAATGCTCAATGTATTAAAGATTTTTTTTAATTTTTCAATGGTTTATTTAAAATAAAATTATTTCAATAATATTTTGAAATTTTTTAGAAATTAAAGAATTGATTTCAAAATGGGTAGTTTATTTTCCTCATGAATATTTTAATGATCTTTAAATGGTATTTATATTCCTGAAAGACAACCAACCTTATTTTCACCTATTCTTTACAAGGATATTATCAAATTATACCATTATTATTATTTATATTGAGAGTTTATTTTTATGATTATATTATGTTTATAAACCCCATTACTTTTCGGTGGGTTATACTATTACTAAATAATGAAATATTTATAGTGCACATTTCTTTTAGCTTATGCTATGATGTACTGTTTATGAATCCCATTTTTTTATGGGTTTAGATATAATTAATGTTTTATAGTATTGTGGTACACATATATATGGTTTTAATTATATGACAGTGGTTATGTTATAACCAAGGAAGGTGGTTACTTTATGACCAATGATAGTTGTTATGATATAACCATGGATGGTGGTTATGTTTAACCAATTATGGTGGTTATGTTATAACCAAGGATGAGTGGTACCTATATTTACCTCTAATTTTATATTTCATTTGATAAATATGTCTAGAATGGGGAGTGAACCCTGTTCGGTGAGGGATTTTGTCCATTACAATATTGGTGGGAGTAAACCTTAACAACTATGATGGTTTGGGTAGTGAACCAATTCCAATATGATAGTCTACGTACTGAGAATTAACTACTAAGTAAATTATTTTCTATGATTAATTTTATATGAATATCTTATGTCTTATGGAAGTGTTATTCTTTTAGGGATCCTGTTCTTTGATTCAATTATGATTAATTTCTTATGAAATCCCATGTTTTATTCCATTCCTCAAAATTATGATCTATCATATGAAGGGTGTTATTTTTTTAATGTTATTGTCATGTTATCATACCTTTATATTTATGATTAATCTCAAGTGATCATTATAATATCCATTGTTTACCGTTACCCGAGTATCTCAGCTCACACATTCTTACGTTTCCTTTACAGATTCTATGAATAAAGGTAGTAAGTATTGTCTTTATAAAAAGGATTATAGTTATGAAGAACTTATTGGGAGAAGATATAGATAATTTATGAACCAGTTTCTGAGGTGTCCAATTTTCCAAAGGCAGTAGGCCTATATGATTATTTTGTGAATCATTATGATATTTAATTAATACTAATATATTATGGTGTGATATTTATGTATGAAAATTATGGGTCAAAATAGTGGGAATTAACTCAAGTTTTTGTTAACATTTGGAAACTAGGATGAGAAAAATTTAGTGAGAAACTTTAGGATAAGTCATTATATAGGATAACATCCAAAAGTTTTGGTAATAGTCATGGATAAAAAATATAAAAACTAAGGTTTCATTTATTAAAAAGGCAATGTCATGATTTAGATATCCTATAATTGACTTTTCATGAATACTCACTATTAATATTGTTTCTCACACTATGATTTTTGGTTTTAATAAAAGGCTAGAAGAAGGAGGAATAAGGTTAATGCCAAAGGAAAATGAAATTATTTTCCATGTGAGAAAGAAAATTGAATGTGGGATGGAATGAGAATCCTTTTGATTATAAATAACTAATTATCAAAATATATTGTTAACATCGTTCTCCTTAACCATATCTTGGAATCATAAAAGAATAGAATGAAAGAGATTAATGATTGTTTGGTGGTGGAGACTATCAATGAAATATGATTTGTCTCTTGTTTCCAAAGAATGTGGTAAGAAGCACTCAAGGGAATTTATATTAGGAAAAAGAAGATGATTTATATGTGTAAATTAAGGGAACATAACAAGTAATTACTAATTCAAAATGAATAATTTTGTGGTGGGAAATGAAGATTATCCTAGGTTACCAATTATATTTCAATTTCTTATGTGTAGTGAATAGGAGAATTATCCAAGCCAATTACCTAATCCAAGGGTCAACTCTTAGACCAATGAAAGACCTATTATGTTAATGGATTTATGATTTGATGAATTATGATTTGCTAAATACATAATATAACAGTTACATCAATGAAATTTTGGATATAAGGATCATGAAACATTTAAGGATTGTTCGAGGTAGAATTTGAGAATATATATTTAGTTGGGATAAATAAGTGATTTTAAATGGTAGTACGGTATTGGTGAACTTGAAATTGATTTTGTGATTATAAAGTAATTTAGGTCATATTTGATGTTGTTTAAATCATTTTTGGATTTATACAATACATTCAATATTTTTTGAACTTATTTTAGGAATAAGGATTGTGTTAATTTTTTTGGTATCATATATATATGTTTCTTAATGTGAGGATAACTTTGTAGTTATAGATAACATTATGGGTTTGTAAGATTAAGGTGGATCATAATTTTAGAGGAATAAAGAAACTTTTGACAATTTAGGTTATGGGAATTTGAGGTTATTTGAAACATTTGAGGAAGAATACTCTATTGAGGTTCAAATAACCATTTGGGTTTGTATATGAATTGATGTTAAGTGAATTATAATCAGTTAGATAGTGGGATATAGATAATTTTGATGGTTGAAAAGTGATTGATTGATTGGAAAATATTATCATAGATTTTTATGATCAAGATAAGGATTACCTTTCATGATAGTATGTAAATATTATTCATGATATTTTGGGTGAATTTCACTATATTATATGATTATATTATAGTTTATCATGATTATTAATTATATTTTGGGATATTTTTCATTGTTATGAGTTTTAAAAAGTTATTTAACATGAGATAAAATTTGGGATGAATGATAATAAATTTTTAAAAATGTAATTTTAAGGGTTTGAAATAGATTTGAGGTTAGAAAAAATCATTATTGATGGTATTGATGTAATTTGGAATGTATGATTTTTTATTGAGTCAAACATTGGATGCTATTATTAAGGATTTTGTGATAAATGTTTATTTCTTCATATGGTGGTTTATAAATTAATGGAATTATCTTACATTGTTCTAATTTTTTTTTATTTCTTAATGTAAGAAGGAATATATTTATATACGTTTTCGATTAGATGGAAGATAATTGTAGTTCTTCGGGAATAAAAAAACACCTCTCGAATACTCATAATTTGGGAGAAACATCTTAGATTGTAGTGAAAACAAATCAATGGATGAAATTATACTTATAAATTTAAATATATTCTTTGTTTCACTAGTATTGATGGTAATTTTATTCATTAAATATTTGAAAATGGTGTTGAAATAATTTTTTTATTATTACCTCCATTTAAGATTAATCCATTGTCAATTCACCCATCATAGATTTATGGTTTTTAATTTGTTATCTTTCTCCAGACCATGTTCTATATCACACTTTATTAGTACTTTTTCATTAGTTTTCACTTCCATACCCATGTTATAATTTCCCATTAATATTATCCTATTTAGAGACCTAGTTTTGTGTAATTTTATATTACCTTTTTATTTCTCATTATCACTTATCAAGAAGAAGTTATAAAAACCATTTTTATGATGTGTGTTTTCAAAAAAATATTTTAGGAATATCCAACCCCAGTATATCAAGCATAAGATCAAATTGTGAGGATGAGTGGGGGGGGGATGTCACAAATCAAGTTATTATATAGAGCATAGTGTTGAATGTTTTTTCAATAAGGTGTTAATATGTGAATGGAAAGGTGGTGATGATGTGATAATGATTAATGAAGAGGTAAAGTTTTTCCAAAGCTTATGTCACAAGGAGAATTAGTATGAAATGACATTGGATGAAATGATTGATAATTATCCATATCAAATCAGACAATTGTTGAACTATTCCTATATTCCAAGATAAGTGTCAATGAATAACAATTTGTTACAACATTTGAAAAAGGACATGGAATACATGATTTCATGGTGAATATGAAGGATCCCTCCAATATCTTCTAATTGGATAAAATTGGTGAATAATTTAGATAATTGAATGAACTATTCTTAAGTTCCAAGACATGTATCACCGGAAGACACTTTTTTACACCATTCAAAGAAGGCCATGCAATACATTATTTCATGATGTATTTAGAAGATCCATCTACCAGTTTAGTATTGGATGAAGTGTTTGAGAGGTTTGAGTTAATCATGAATGCTTAAGAGGTGTTCCAAAAAGAATAGAAGATGTATAGGGTTGATTTCTAAAGATGAATTGGAATTATAAGTATGGTGATTTCATGTTGAATTCTTTATATATATACTTTTTTTTCTAACCAAGTATTTCATGAGGTTTATATAAAAATCATGTGAACTTGGTTAGCCAACCAGCCAGCCTACCGGGGAAGCGGCTCGTACCACATGTAGTGGGAGGCTGAGCATAACCCCAGCTAACCAGTGGCATGGATAATCACATTCATGCACGAGAAACACATGAGGGAACAACCATAGGGTCACATGGGAGAGCTATTGTAGAGAGACACCATGCAGGATGACATGACGACCTAGTGGGTGCATATAACGCGCCCTTGAGAACTGGTGTGTGGCGGCATTAGAGGGTGGATAGGAGTAATCTGGTGATGAGTCAAGGTGGATTGATACTTAAATCGTGCTCCACTAGCATGATGGTTTCAACGTTGGATGGGATTTAAAAACATAGATAAAATATGAGTCATTACTCTGATCTCACATGAGATCTCAACCGAAGGCTCCATCCCACATCCCATGATCTAATCTCGGATGTCCGTGACCAATCCAAACTAATCAAATGATCACTAAGACTCCACCACATCATCTTCAACCTCTGATCATCCAGACGCCATAGCTCACCGCAGATGAAGTTGCACTTCTGTTATCTAATTTTAGACCACCTTTGATGATAAAACCCATTGCATGAAGGCCATTCAGACATAACGAACCAATGCATGCAATTTCATTTGCATGCATGCAATAGAACACGAAGAACACATGTAGGATGAGATCAGACGAAGTTTCCAAGGCCATGCCATTTGGTTTGAAGAGATACTCTACATGCATTACACTTCTCATGCACAACATGATTACACTGAGATATGATGGAGTCCATACTGAATAGAAATGAACTGAGAGAAGATAGACATCTCATTCCTGTTTGAAGTTTTCAATGATGACGATCTCGTCTATTCAATAATTTAATCACACAGCATATCATGAGGGATTTGAACACATAGCAACACACATTATCTACCTATAAAAGGAGGGTTCCCTTGAATAATTTGGTGGTTGTTGGAAATATTGAGAGAGCACTTGTTTTCTAAAAAATAGAGAACTACATATAAAGGTTCCACACTTCCCATCTACTCAAAGATAAGAAGACCCCACAAGAGTTAAATAGGTTTTACATACTCTTGAATCATCATTGCGAATGAGGAAAAAATCCTTACCCACTGTGAAAAGAAACCCTCAAGCACATGATAGGTTTATTAGAACCGTCATTGTGACTTTGTGAGGATCATCCTGTGTATACACAACTGGTGCACTTTCACCCTTGCTATACTATGTGAATATAGAACCCACAAACCATTCCTTGGTTCTGTGAAGAATATCCCTGTGTACCCTATGCGTGATGAAGAAGAACTCATGCTCTGTGGTTTTGATGAAGAATAAGAACATGATCCCTTCAGTGTCACAAAGAAGAGGTGAGAACTCTTACCTATTTGAATGACCTATCAGAGAACCAACATATACCCTTGTTATACCAATTCAGGTTGTGTGGGTAATATGAAGAACAAAGTGGTTTTCATGATTGAAATCCAGTATGCACATGTAAGAATTAAAGCCTCTTATTTGAATATTAGGGAAGACTTGTGTGTTTGCATAGGAAGATGTTGGTTTCATACATGGTGCATATGCATTGAGAAGTTCCAGCGACAGTGCGTGTGCACATGTGAAGAATGAAGAAGAAAGGAGGAGAACCTATTCAAAGGCACACACACATTCGAGTTTGAAGAAGAATACATATAAAACCACAAGCCACAAAAACCATGTGCATACAAAGAGAGAGAAAGAGAAGAAGATAAATAAAAGATACTGTGTTTCACTAAGAAGGGAATACATGTACTTACATAACACACATTAAAGCCAAATTAAAAGAAAATGTGTGTGTATGTGAAAAACCTAAACAATAATGAATTGGGTGCATATTGATTGAACAATGCATGTGAAAAAATACATGATACACAATCATTGAACCTAAACTATTGATATAAGAACAACGTGTGTTTGATTTGACAAGAAGCATATTATATGTGAATGAAATCATGCATAAACACATGCACATGTGATAATTAAGTGATATATCCAAATCTTACATGTTTATATTCGATGAAATACGTGCATGAAGAAACAAAAAACTGATACTGAAGCCATACATAATTAAATAAGATCTTATATCTGAGTTGAAAATGTTTGTGAATCTATGAAGATAGACAGTGCTGATATTGTGCAATATCACTCTTGCATATTAGTATTATTGAAGTAATTGGGTGCACCACCTACAGACATCTATGTGATTCCAGGTCTTCATCCGAATAAGAATGAATTCCCTGAGCATTGTTACACCGAGCATTGATCACAAAGGTGATCAGAATTGTTGTACAAGGGAAACATACCTTACTAAATGTTGTGGAAGATTCTTGAAGAGATACACATGAAAGTATGATTCAGAAAGCCTATGCGGGAAGTGCATAAGATCAATATATAGTAAATCTAATAGTACTCAAAGAAAGAAGCTTCTCATGTGGCTCAAGATCTATAAGAACCCTTTGTAATCTAGAGAGGAGAAGTAGACTTCAGTGAGACTCTAAAGAAGGCCAGTGGGACTCTAGTAACACTGTGGGGAGCAGTATTAAGAACCTCATGTGGGACTTAGGAGAGATATAGTGGGACTCTGTATCGACCATTGTAATTGATAATAATATTATTGTTGAGAATATGTGTTTGACAGAATAACCAACACAACAAGGAGTATGTATTTGAACCAAACCTTGTAAATTCTTGTGTTTAGTGCCTTAATATTTACACCACCATTCCAGGTAAGGTTGAGAGACATTAGAAGAGTGGATCACAGATTTAACCATCCATAAATGTTTAATTGAAAAGAATCAACTTGAAAAAAGATTTAAAGGGATAAATAATTCTCCCCCCTCTTAGTGTTTCACACTGATCTGGGCACTTCATATTATGAGTTGTTTTTAATTTTAATTTATCTTTTTCAATATCTTGCATTACATGCAACACTGAGTTTAAAGAAATTGTAATAAAATATTAAAAAATAATTAAATTTCATAGTTATAATCTATCAACTTAATTTGTGGGTTTGAAAATAATGAAATATGTATTAAATATATATAAATATATTGATAAATTATTATTAGATAATAACACATTTTTTAGTAATGTTATTTTATTCTTCAAAAATACGTTTTCATCAAAACGTTTTTTATTGTTTTTTTTGTAAAATAATAGGATTAATTTATGAAACCATAATTGTATTTTTTAAATGAAAATATTTTTTTATGTCATCATTTTACCATTATTGTATGACATATTTTTTTTTATAATTTTATGAAAATATTGATTTTCGAGTGAAACTTTTAAAATGTTGAGTTTTATTGAAATCTATTTTTATTTTAGGAATATAAAAAGTTATATATTTTTTTAAAAATGGTTTCCAAGTAAAATTATTTCTATAATATTTATAAAAACTCAATTAACTTAATTTTAATAATATTTATGTTTCAATTTAGTATAAAAACATTTTTATACCAAAAAATAAATTTTCCTAAAAAATTGTTTTTGTGATCGAAATTTAATTTATATATATAAATTTAATTTATCACTATTTAGGAATGATTTTTAAAAAATGTTTATATTATATAATAATTCAATTTTTTAAAATATTATTTAATATTTCTTCTAGTCATAGGATAATAAAAAATCATGTTTCTACTTAAAATGTTATTTTTCAAAAAGCGAGGTTTATCAATTTTTTCAGCATTAATTTAAAATTAATTAACAAAACTTCTAGGTAATGAATTTGATATAATATATTCAATATTTTTAAATATTACATTCAAAATTTTTAAGTATTCCCATTTTATTTTCAATCAATATAAATATTAACCATAGTAAAATTTATCGCATCAGTAAAGGGTTAATCAGGTTAATCTAGTCTTAAACTTAGTGGTAAGGTCAGAAAGTTTCTTCCTAATTATTATTTGGAGATTTTAATTGATCCTTATCATCATTGAAAAAAATGGAGTTGTTTAATGGACGATTTTACCTGAAAATGACCAATATAATATTTAATGAAATGAATGATACAAAATCTCACTCTCTTAGTTTTAAATATATCATATGTGTCTACCTATGGACAAAAGAAAGATATGAATGAATATATCTATCCATTTTTTTATTAATTAAATTAATTTCATGATATAAATTAATTTCTAATTTTTTGTAATTATATAATGAACATAAATTATTATACAACAATGATGTAGTATTTATGTAAATAATAAAAAACAAATAAAATGATTTATAAAATATTAAAAGTAATAATATTTTAGTGAGTTAATGTGTTCCATGAATTTTTTCGATGAATATGACTTATTAGTGTTATGTAAAATAATTATATTGGAATAAAACTTTTTTCTATATGTTTTTAAAAGTTAAATTAGATGTATAGTTTTAAAAATGACGTTAATGGCATTTTATAATGAATAATATTTCATTAAATGATATAAAATTGATAAAAATATTATATATTCCCAAAATAATTATATAATATTATAAAAATTAACTAGGGTCCATTTATTGGTATTTTGTAATTTTATAGTGACATTATTTACCCTTAAATGTTATAAAAAGTTAATATTTTGATAGTTGTACAAATGATTAATGATGTGTTAACACAAAGATATATGGGTAACACTGTGATAGAAACATGACCAAATTTAATTGTATGAGAGTATTTAGAATCATACTAATATTATATTCGAATATTATCAAATTGGAACCATTTATACATCAGAATTGAATCACGTAAATATAATATTTTACGTAATTCCAACAATGTTCTTGCCCTCAATTATAAAAGGGAATGTCACCTTTCTTCTATTCACACCACTTGGATCCTTATATATCTATCAACCACTATTCATTTCTCTTATCCACTACTTTATAAACACTATAGAGGTGTTGGTATACCCAAAATAACAACCCTATAGCCCTTAATATGAGAATTAGAGGATTTATTTCAAATATAATGATATTCCAACGCATGAGAGAGAATTTGGAACCATGGTAAGAGATTTCTAGTCTCACTTTTAATTGTGGGAGTCTTATGTCAAGTTCACCCCTAATTTTAGTTATTTAGTGTATATACTAACCCTTTTAAATGTTATATAATGAATATCATTATTTTAAATATATTTTTTATTCCAATTGATTTTATTCAATCATGGGGCTTACTGTTCAATGGTTACCAAAGTGGTAAGGAATTTGCTTCTCACTTTTATTTATATAGGACACATGTTTTATACACCACTCAATTATTTTTCATGGTGTATATAATAAACATGACTTTATCTTATTATTCTTCTAATAAAAATTATTCGATATACATATACTTTGTAGGTTCTTTCATTCATCGGTATTATGATTTAAATATTACTAAAGTGGAAAAGGGTATTATTATTATAATCTCATTGGTCACTGAGGTTGTTTATGATTAATTTTAAAATGTGGAATTATTATAATAAACAACTTATGAAACTCTTGATGTTTATTATCCTCTGGCTATTTCATTAAGACACATGATTTTCATTTATTTTCCTCACCTTATGTACTCAAAAGACAAAATTTTTTTTATAGAAAGTGTAAATTATTTCTCTTTTTAGTCAAATTTTTTTATTCAACTTTCATGTTTTATAAAAATTTTATAAAGAATATTTTTACTATTATCTCACGATTGTTTAAATTAATTTTTACCCATGTTTCACTTTTTAAAAAATGGTTCATATGGAATATCTTTGTCATTTTCAGAATGAGTTACTATTTAATAGTTTTTATAAATGTGTAAAACTAATGTTATTTTATATTTATGGAATCAAAATAATTTCCCATTATCAATACTTATCAATGTTTTAAAGCATCTTGTACAGGTTTCTATGGTTATTTTAAAATAAAATATTTTCCATAAAATTTTGGAATTTTGTAGTATTTAGAGAAGTCATTTTGAAATGGAATGGTTTGTAATAACCCATTACTGCTCTAATTGGTACACAATAAACCTTGTCAAGGTTTTCCTTTTTGTTGAGTGGGTAAGCGTTGTGTTTAAATTGGGGGGATACCTATAATGGTGAAGCTAGAGGTTTTTTTGGACTCTCACCTTTAACCAAGATTTTATGTATATTATCATGGAATTACATGTCGTTTAACAGCAGTACACATCATGTAATTATTCTACATGAAAGTCATGAAATGTTTCATTCCATAATGGGTACACATCATGAGTTGTCAGTGTGTGTTGTGATGGGGTTAATGATTGGGTTTTATCCCGTAGTGTCTATTTTAATGCAAAATGGTACATGTTTTGATAGTTACAAAACATATTTATTACATGTCATGTATTTATTGTAAACATCATGTAATAACTTGGATTTAAATGGGCATTAAACATTTTAAAGTGTTTTTAGCATTATGGAAATTATGTCTCTTACAACGTGTAACCAGATTACACACTGTGTAACACCCTGACAACAGCCTATAAAACCAGCAACGTGCTTGGTTATTTTTTCATTATCTCTTCTCTGATTCTAATTTTCTTGAACCAAATCCTTCCCTAGGAAATTTTGGATCCTTCTAACCCTTTTAGATCCATTCCTTTGGCGATCAACCATCATTCCTTTAGCGGGTTATATCCAGGAAAGAGTTCTTCATTATTCTTCATATATCTCTCCTTCTACTCTTTTGGAATTTCAATGGATCATTATAAATTTGATGGATCTATTCTTAAAGATGTTGTATCTTTCTTCTAGGTTTAGTTTTAAGATCTTCTAAACCTTCGTTCTCATTGACAAGTGTCGTTGAGTGTCATTCTTCAGAAAATTGGTAGGCGGTTCTGTCTCGATTAGACAAATTGATTATTCTGAAATTGCGTTATTTATTTACATTATTGATTAAAATTACAATTTCTATCATTTTGTATCAATTTAGTTGACTAAAAATATATTCTAGTGAATCAGTATATTTGAAATGATTTTGGATTGGAAATTTGGAAAACCCCTAATTCCATTGAATTGCGGTGTGTTTATAGGAATTGGATGATTTAAATCATTGAATTTAATTTTTTGATTTGATGGAAATGTTTTAAATTAAATTATTGAATTTAATTGTGGAAAATGAATTATGAAAAGGATAAAATTAGTTTTGAATGGATTTCAAACTTGTGAAAATGGATTTAAAATGATTTAATAGAAATTTAATGGTTTTATCTTGTGAAAAGGACTGTTTTTTTATTAAAACACATTTTGGTTTTAAATGAAAGCATTACCATTTTTTAAAGGAATAATGGAATTTAATTGTATTTTAAAAAATCCTAAAGTAAATTTCCCCTCATGTAAGAGTACATGAAAGCCTTAGGTACTTGGTGAGTTATTTGGATACACTCTACACTATTATAACATTATAAAACAAAAATAAGGTGGGTCATATCCACGATGGGAGGGTGATTAGTTGACTCTATCTAGTGTCATGTGGATTTAAGTATATTAATTTTACTGAGATCACATAGAGAGTTCGGAATCCTATAGCTGGTTTATACTATCATACCTTTTGTAAGATGAACATGTTGCTCACTTTTTCATTTATATATGAGATATAAATGTATGAAAATGTTGTAAATTTTATTACATTTATTTTCTAGATTTACATAAAAAATTTTATGTAAATTTTTTATTTAACCCATTGAGTTATAAATATTCCATCTCTTGTAAAGTAATTCCTGTCATTTCAAATTATTTTCCATCATTTTAAAAATGCGTAGCATGTTTTGTTTAAATGTTATCCTGAATTTCCGAAACTATTTATTTTTGAAAATTGAAAGATTTTCTTTGGATATTCTATATTTGGCATCTGTTATGAAATATTTGATGGCATACTTCTGGTATTAGTCTCACACCATAATTTTTCTTTCCGATATCTATAGACTTTCTTCTTCTAGGTTCAAGCAATGGGATGGGATCTCTTGGAGGTGGATCCAGATGTTGATCTTTGGACATGGTGATTTGTGTCCTTATGAAACTTGGAGTTGTTTTCCCTATTTTTTGGTACTTGGGTTGTAGTACTTTGTGATTTTTATGCTTGGGTTGTTCTGGTACATTACTCATAGTGGAGCTTCCTCATTATGCATACTGTCTAGTTTCTTTTTCTTATGTTTTGTTTTGTTTCAAACTCATTACCACTTTCGTATTGTACAATTCCAGGTGCTAGTTGCTGACCCAAGGGGATTGGGAATATCATTAGGGCTATGTCAGGGAAAACTCGGTTACTGGGTTTCCAGGGTAACTGGGATGGTTCATGACAAAGTGGTATCAAAGGAGGTTGTTAAGCGTCTTTCCTTTTTGATAGTATGGATTTGAGTATTCTTGTTGGGACTTAAGAGGTAGTTGTGATTGTGTTACATGCTATCTCTCACTTCAATGAACCTTAAGTCACCAAGGGTAGTTAGGGAAAGGCTTATTATGGACTAGTTACTGTCTCTTCACTATTTTTTATTTGGATAGAGTGAAATCAAAATCATATTGTCATATATGTTGGGATTTATGTATCCCTCATTGATCTAGTTGAGTGTTCTATAAAGGTTAGATACTGATGTTGTGTAACATCATGCCTCCAAGAACATGTGAAAATCAAATCCAGGAGGAAGCTCATGTTGAACCATAGAAATCCAATCCTCAATTAGACCCAAATCTGGTTGATGTGATCATACGTACAATCCAAGCTTTGGGACGAGCACCACAACTAGTCCCCATTCAATCTCTAGTAGTGGATTCTCATGTGGATGTTCTTCTAAATAATTCTCAAGAGTTACTTCACTATAATCGACCAATTTTAAAGGGCTCCACTAATCCTTAACATGCTGAGGAATGGCTTGAAAAGATAGAACACCTATTTTAATTCGTAGAGACATCAGACATGACCAAGGTAAAGTGTTCCACCTTTGTGCTAGAAGGACCAAGTATAGGATTGTGGGATGTGATGGTGATGGAAAATAAACTTGAGGGTTAGAGTGGATGTATTTCAAGGTTATTTTCACCAATCAATTATACCCAGATTCAATGGTGTTAGATAAGACTATGGAGTTTTTTAGACTTGAGAAGGTTTACAGAACTATGAATGAGTATTCAATTGTTTTTTATGAGTTGGTAAAATTTTCACCTGAGATCGTATCAAATGAAATAATAAAGGCCCAAAGCTTTGATTTAGGTCTTCAATCAGATATCCATTATTAGGGTTTCTTACTAAATATGACTACTTATGCTGTTATGTTAGATAGGGAGATGATGGTTGAGTTGGACCTGGCTAGAATGTTAGGGTTATCAATAGTTTTTTTTCCTAATGGAAGTGTTGGTTCCTTCAAAGGAAAACAGAAGCATGATGATTCTCGAGGATCTAGTCATTCCATACATCCTTCACCACCATGAGGAAGTTATATGGTTTGCTACCATTATGGAAATATAGGACATTTTAAGAGGGTTTTCACTGAGGAACCTAAGAACTGTATCTCATGATGATGTTTAGAGAACTTACAGAGATTATACAACCACTTCTCTACTTCATGTAGTGGAATGGGATCATCATCTCCTCTTAAAACTGATGGGAAATCAAATGATTTACTTACAAAAGGGTTACAACCATAGAAATATTGAACGAGGATTCTTCATGCAATGAAAGAGTTTCTATAGGAAGTATACATGTTTCCAAAAATCGTGAGAGGTTCCATTACTATAGAATCATTATTTGTGACTACTCTATTTGATATCGATGAATCTCATTCTTATATTTCAACCTATATTGTTAATCTTCTTAATCTTGATATGGATATTTTATCTTTTGCAATGGATATTACTACATCCCTTGGTATGAAGATAGAGAATGTTCTTTGTAGTCTCTCTTGTGTCATATCTATTTCATAGGTCGATCTGTCAGGGAGTTTTCTGGTTCCTAACATGAAATCTCTTGACATCAAATTTTGGATGGATTAGATCATTTTTGATAAATCCTGAATTGTCTTTGATTGGTTTACCTTACAACAACCAGTGGTGTCACTCTTGTATTTCGAGTATAATTGGAAGCAAGGTCAACTAGAGATGGAACCTCTTTTCAAATGTTGATGAAAGTGATATCAGTGTTTTATTTTGATCTGGTACAAGATTTTGTGAGTGTGGATCTTCCTCAAGTCATCATCGAGTTTCCCGACGTGTTTCTTTATTATTTATATAGTCTAACACTAGTAAGATAGGTTGAGTTTTCTATTTATTTAATGTCTAGAACTCAAACAGTTTCAATTACCTATTACGTAGTGGCTCCATCTAAACTGAAAGAGATAAAGTTCCAGTTGGACAATATCCTTGAGAAAGGATTTATATGAACTAATGTGTCACCTTGGGTAGAACTAGTTTTCTTCACCCAAAAGGATAATGGTTCTCTTTATCTATGTGTTTACTATCAAAATCTCAAACAAGTTACGAAAAATAACAAGTATCCATTGATACAGATTGATGATCTATTTGATCAGTTGGAATGTGTGAAGTGTCTTTCATAGATCGAACTTCAATCTAGTTACCATCAGTTAAGGATAAAGTAATCTGAAATTTTGAAAACAACCGTTCAAATCAGGTATGACCATTATGAGTACCTTATTATTCCCCTTGATCTGAAAAATGATATTTCAAGTTTCATGGATTTAATGAACAATATTTTCCATGAGTATCTTAATAATTATGTGATAGAATATGTTAATGACATTTTTGTTTACTATAATAAGAGCATGACTATGAGCAACATCTAAGAATAATTCTACGTTTTCTAAGAAATCATTACCTTTATGATATGCTTTCAAAGTGTGATTTCTATATTGAATAAGTGAAAATATTAGGATGTTTGGTGTCTAAATAAGGTATATCAGTTGATCTGGGTAAGGTAAAGGCTATAATGATTTAGGAGAAACCATGAAATGTATTAAAATTTTTAATCTTCTTGGGCTTAGTTGGATACTACCATAGGTTCGTGAAGGAGTTCTTAAATTTGGATTCTCCGATGACTTCTATAAATTGGAAGGGGTGAATTTTGTGTGGAATGATAAATTTCAGGGTTATTTTGTTGAGCTAAAAAATATTTTGACTACTATGTTAGTGTTAAATCTTCCAAAATCTAGGCAAGACTATGTGGTCTTTTGTGATGCATTAGGTTTCGGCTTTGGTTGTATTATTATACAGGGTGATAATTTAGTAGCATATGGATATCATCATCTTAGGCCACATGAGAAGAATTATCATACCCATGAACTAGAAATTTAAGCAGTGATGCACGCTATTAAGAGTTGGAGATAGTATCATTATGACTAAAGGTTTACCATGTTTTCAGACCACAAAATCTTGAGTTGTATCTTCTCTCAAAAATATATGAATCTTTACCAGAGGCGTTGGTTGGAGTACCTATACTCTTTTGACATTGAAATAAACTATACCTCGGGGAAAGGGAATTTCATAGTAGATTCTTCAACCAAGAAACTACCAATAAATGATTTTATAGAATCTTCAAAAGAGTGGAGTTTTTGTCTCTCTTTATGCAATAATATATTCGAGTTCCTGAAAAAGGGGAAAAAGTTTCTTTTTCTAGAATTCAATTGACACATCCTCTTCTCGAGATGATTCTTCAAGATCAACATCTTAATGATTAATTTTGTAGCTTTAGAGACTCTCTTTATAGTAGAGAGAAATTTTCCCAGTGTTTGTTCTCCAAATAGGATTTTCTATTCTATTAGAGTTTCTCAGTTGTGATTTTAGCAAAAAAGAAGGATATTTTGGTAAATTGTCTTACTTCCCCGTGGTCTTTTCACCTAGGAACCAATAAGATGTTCTACGATATGAAGTTGTAGTTCTAGTCGCTAGGTATGATATGAGGCATTTCTGAGTTTGTTTCCCATTTCAATACATGACAACATGTGAAGCCGATCACCAGAAACCTTCAGGTTTACTTTACCCACTTTGTATAACTACTTGAATGTGGGATAAAATATCCATGGATTTTGTGGTCAGGTTTCCACATACATAGAGAAAGAAGAATGTGATATGCATTATGGTCAATAGGCTAACCAAGTTGGCTCACTTTATACCCATTCATGAAACAACCATGGTTAAGGAGTTAGGAAATTTCTATGGGAAAGATATTATTTGTTTTTATGGAGTTCTGTCTACTATAGTCTCTAATATAGATCCCCATTTTACTTCCCAAATTTAGAGAGTCCTTCAAAAGGCACTAGGATCTCTTGTTTGTTTGATCACGACCTATCATACGTATTCATATGGTCAGACAAATAGATCTATACATATTCTTGAGGATATGATTTTCACTTGTGATCTTAACTTCAGAAAGGCTTGGGATGATCACCTGGGGCTGGTTGAGTTATCTTATAATAGTAGTTACCAATCCATGATCACGATGGCTCCTTTTGAGGCCTTGTATGGATAGCCTTGAAAATATATGTTATGCTGGTCGGAAGTTGTTGAATGTTCCTTGGTTAGACTAATCTTGGTGCAGGGGATGAAATCTATGATTCAGCTGATTTTTTAGATAATTTTGACATCATAGAGCCAATATAAGTCTTATGATGATCGACATCATAGACATGTATAGTTTTCAGTTGGTGATCATGTGTTCTTGAAATTTTCACCTTGATTGAGTTATCAACGACTTAGAAGGAAATGTAATCTTTGTCCTCATTTTGTGGGACCTTTTGAGCTTACTGAATAGGTTGAAAAAGTTTCCTACCATTTTGCACTACCACAGCAGCTAAAGTTGATACATAATGTATTCCAGGTATCATTGTTGAGAACGAATCTCTCAGATCCATCTCACATCATGAGATAAAGTGATCTAGACATTGAGACAAATTTATCTTTTAATGACTGGAAAATTAGGATAGTTGAT
Source organism: Viscum album (assembly GCA_963277665.1). Taxonomy (NCBI): domain Eukaryota; kingdom Viridiplantae; phylum Streptophyta; class Magnoliopsida; order Santalales; family Viscaceae; genus Viscum; species Viscum album. Next base: position 794,630,867 of record OY728166.1, read on the forward strand.
TCTGAGACTAAGGTACTTCGTGGGAGGATGATACCAATGGTTTTTGTGTGATGAAAGCATGGTTCTGATAATCCTGATATGATGGAACACAAGGCACTGATGATAGAGAAATGACCTCATCTATTTTTGAATGGAAGCTTATTTATATGATTTCTAGGGATAGAAATTTCTTGTGGTGGGGATGTTGTAGCATCCCCTTAACTCTCTAACAGGTACACAATAAACCTTGTCATTGTTTTCCTTTCTTGTTGAGTGGGTAAGGGTTGTGTTTGAATGGAGAGGATACCAATAATGGTGAAGTTGGAGTTTTTCTATACTCTCACCTTTTACCAAGATTTTTTATAGACATATAGGGAATTACATGTCATGTAAAAGTATTAAACATTGTGTAATGATTTTTCATGCAATTCACGAACTATTTCACACCATGATGGGTACACGTCGTGAATTTTCAGTACACACCGTGATGGAGTTAATGATCAGTTTTTAACCAAGAGTGTCAGTTTTAATGAATAACAGTACATGTTCTAATAGTTAGAAATAATATTTATTACCCATCATATATTGGTATTAAATTTCATGTAATGCCCCTAATTTAACAGGGCATTAAAAATTTTGACTCGTTTTCACCGTTATAGAAATTAATTTTGTCACGGTGTGTAACCGGGTTACACATCATGTAACTCCCTGAAAAAATCCTATAAAATTAGTAGTGCGCTTGGTTATTTATTCATTATATCCTCTATGATTCCCATTATCTCAATCCAAGCCCTTCCCAGGCTATTTTGGAGCCTTCCAACCCTTTCAGATCCATTACTTTGATGATCAATTGTCATTACTTTGACAGGTGATATCCGGGTAAGTGTTCTTCATCGTTCTTCATCTATCTCCCCTTCTCCTCCTTTTGGATTTAAATGGATAATCCTAATGTTGATGGATCTATTATCCATGATGTTGGGTATCACTTCAATGTTGAGTTTCAAGATTTTCGATGCTTTTTTTCTCATTGATGTGTGCCATTGTGAGTGTCGTTCTTTGGGAAAGTGGTAGGTGGTTCCGTCCCGATCAGCCAAATTGATTATTCCTAAATTACGTGATTTGTTTAAATTATTTATTTAAATTAATTTTTTCATATTTTCTTTCAATTAAATTTATAAAAACCTGATTCTAGTGAATTGGGAGATTTGAAATGGTTTTGGCCTAGAAATTTGGATCACCCTCAATTCCCCAGAATTGGGATGTGTTTATGGAAATTGGATGATTTAAATTGTTGAATTTAAATTGTGGATTTGATGAAAATATTATTAATTAACTTATAGAATTTAATGGTGGAAAATAAATTGTGAAAATATTGAATTGTTTTTTAATGGATTTCAAACTTGTGAAAATGGATTAAAAATGATTTGATATAAAACTAGTGGTTTTATATTTTGAAAATGAAATGTTTTTATTAAAACCCATTTTGGTTTTAATTGAAAAAATTGGCATTTTGAAATAGATGAATGAGTTTTATTTTTATTTTAATCAGTTTTAAAGTAAATATCCCATCATGTAAGAGCACATGAATTCCTTATTAGGTTGATGAGTTATTTGGATACACTCTACACTATTAAAATGTTCTAAAACATACCTTCGGTGGGTCACATCCTCGATGGGAGGGTGATGAGTCGCCTCTGGCCAGTATAATGATGATGTGAGTATACTAATTCAGATGAGATCGCTTAAGGAGTGTGGAATCCAATATCTGGTTAATACTATTGTACCTTTTTTCAGATGACCATGTTTCTCACTTGTTTATTTATATATGGGATATAAATGAATACCAATTTTGTAAAAATGTTTTACCTAACTATTTTATTTAGGCCATTGAGTTGGAAATATTACATCTCTTGAAAAGTGAATCCTATGATTTAAAATTACTTCATATCATTTTGAAACTATATAGAATGTTTTTTTAAATATGCTCTTGAATTGCCAAAATTTTTTATTTTGAAAATTGAAAGATTTTCTATAGATAATCTACATTATGAATATATTATAGAATATTTGGTGGTGTCCTAGGGGGATTAGGCTCACACCATAATTTTTCCTTTGGAATTTTGTAGACATTATTTTTCCAGGTTAAAGAAAAGGGAATGGATCTCTTGGTTGTGGATCTAGGTATTGAGATTTGGACTTTGTGAGTTGTGTCCTTAGAGAACATGAGGCTATTGTTCCTAGTTTTGGTACATGGGTTTTAGTACTCTGAGATTTTTATAACATGTTTTATTCTGGTACATTACTCCCAATGGAACGTTTTCATTATGCATATTGTCTTTTTTCTTTTGCTTCTGCTATGTTTTGTGGAATATTATTTCCCATATTAATATTGTACTACGCCACGTGCTTGTCTTAGACCTGTGGGGATCAGGAACTCCCTTCAGGACATGTCAGTGTTGGTTGAATTGTTAGGTTACCATTGTTACTGGGCTGGGTTGTGACATGGTTTTTTTCTACAAGGTTGCATGAATGATATTTTAACGGTATTTAACTTCCTAAAAAACAAGAACTCTTATTTTCATTTATTCTTTGTTGGGGATATGATCAAATCATACCATAAATTTTATTTATATGGGTGTTTCATGTCTATAATGATAATATTTTTATGAAACTCATTACTCTTCCATGAGTTATACTATGTTGAAATGATGAAATTTTATGAAAACCTTTTCTTTTCTACAGGACAAGCTGTGATGAACTATTTATGAAAACCATTTATTTTCATGGATTCTAATTTGATGAATGTTTTATAATCTTATGGAACTATTATATATATATTTCATCATGTGAGGGTGGTTATGTTATAAACCAAGGTGGTGGTTATGTTATATTAATGATGATGGTTATATTATAACCATGGACGATGGTTATGTTATAAAAAATTATGTGTGGGACCTATATCTACCTCAAATTAATTTGGTATAGATTTATATCTCATGAAATATACATGATTGAAATTTGGATTGAATCTAATTAAATAATGTACTCCATCCACAATTATAGAATTTGGAGTAAACCCTGACTATTATGATGGTTTGGGGAGTGAACCCAATCCACTATAATAGTCTTGGAAGTGAGCCTTTTCTACTATGTAAATGATTTTCTATGCTTATATGTATTATAAATAATTATGTTTTATGCCAATGTTATGAAGTCCTGAATAAGTTTCCTTGATTCAATTATGATTGATGTCTTATGAAATACCATATTTTATGTTGAGACTCAAAATAATGATCTATAATATGTAAAGAATGATTTTCAAATTCTATTATCATGTTATCATTCCCTTATGTTCATGATTATTCTAAATTAATCATGGATATCTCCCTTTTTACCCTTATTGAGAGTATTATATTTCACTTTTTATGTTTTATTTCCCAAGGTTATGAATAATGGTACTAGGATTGATATGTGTAAGAAGGGTTCTAGTTATGAATAACTTAGTCAGAGGTGATGTTGATTTTTTAGAACCTATTGTTTATGTTACCAAGATTATAAATACACTATAAATATATGATTCTAACATGGATCATTATATTATGTAATGAATATTAATATATTAATATTTTATGTTAATGTATGAAATGTGTGGGTCACTATAGAATATGTTTTTCACATGATCAGTTCTTTAAACACATAAAACCCCATTTTATGAGTCTTCCTTTTTCACGTAAAGGCATCAAATGAGTCTTTTTAGTCCTAGAACATATCAATATAAAAAATACTAAAAACCATCAAGGAATTAATGTGATGAAATATAAAAATTATGGGATAGATACATGAATTTAGTTACATAAATATTCATAAAAAGATATTACATACTTCACATGAACAATTATTGGATCACATGAACAAACTTTTACATTCTAGCCTTGATAATTTGAAATGCCTTCAACATGTGGCCTGATCTCATGAAGGGACTAAAAATATCCAAGTGAATCACAAGAAGGATCTTAGATATTCTAGATGGAGCATGCGAAGGCTCTTTTACATTTGTACTTGATCATATGAAATTCATTCAGCATGTCACCATGGATCTTGAAATGTCCCTCTAACATGTGGTCTGATCTCCAAAATTCTCTAAGAATTTTTGACATGATCCTATGAAGGATCTCATAAATTTTAGTTTTATCATAAGGAATCCCATTTAATATCCATGGGTTTAAGAAAGACAGTAATGATGGAGTGATAATGATATTTTTTTATCATAGGAAAAAAATGAAAACATCATTGATGACATGAGGCTCAATCATGCGAAGCGCATGATATATTATCAACATGGGTAAATGTTCCCTCTATAGACTCAATAAAATATATGCAACTTAATCATTATACAATATTTTCCTCCTTATCAGATATATATCCTCGGATATTTTGGGCACACCTCCCCCTACATTTCATACATGTCTGGAAGACAACATAAGGGATGTCACGACCTCCTTATATATGTCAGAAAGACACCCTTAGAAATGTCCACCTTGTCAGGTATACATCCTCAGACATGTCATCCTTGTTAGGAAGACAACCTAGGGAATGCTAAGACATCATCAGACATGTCAGGAAGACACCCTCAAACTTGTATTCCTTGTTAAATAGATATCCTTGGATCTGTCGGGCATACATCCTTACACATGTCACAAAGGAATCCAATAATATTTCATCTAGTTTGGGTGGAAATCCTAATACATGTCATCCATTTTAGGAAGACACCCTTGGATGTGTTATAATTTTTAAGCAATCATTCATGGTTATATAACCACAAACCTTGTGAACCATCAACCATGGGTCCTCGGTCAAGAATTCTCCCTTTATAAGGACTGTCCACAATGGTCAAAGGGATCTATACGCATACCAACTTATTCATTCCACGAGGAATCTATTCAATCTGACCATATTTAATAAACATACCAAGGTTCCTATCTTTTGTTGACAATGGATAAATATAGTCATGTGACATTGGAATCCATCTTGGTTTTAGTCCCTATACTTTCCATATACTCTAGCTCATAAGACCCACCTTCTGTTGGTATAATAGATTTCCTCGTCCATTAGAGGATTAAGTACCAATTTAAACTATGAGGACTATGATACATGTTATAAACATGATAAATATTATGGTTTCCCAAGGACCAAGCCCCATAAAAAACATGAATAATACAATTTCATTATTTGTGGGGTTATATCTTTAACATGGTCTCAAATAACATTTCATCACAACTGAATTAATGGATAATCTTGAGGACAATATGAAGTATGTAGGATCCATTTCAATATCTTTTTTCTGACACTGATCATGACTCATGTTATCTTAAGGATTTCCAATGGTAATTCTATTAGTATAATAAAAATCACCCAATCAGGGTTTCCTTAGTGTGTAAACCAAATTCATATTCCTTCTTAGAACTATTATGACATGTTTAATATTATGATATCTCTTGTTTCTCATACCAAGCTTGAATTACATAGGCTTAGATATTTATGGTGATAATTTCAAAATTAATATACCAATTCTTCTCAAATATGGTAATATGTCTTTGTATAAGAACACAACTATGAAGACATTGATACCTTTTATATGAAAGATACATTAACATATTTCTTAAGGACTTATCTATATAACCAATGTTTAAATTCCCTCATATATATCCTTTATACATGATATTAAATTACACATCATTATTGTATATGCACTATATCATTTTTGGTTCTTGTTCTCATAGGATACGCAAGATACCCTTTGGAGGTTCAATCCCAGTCCCAGAATAAAAATCACATTATTGGATGGTATTAATCCTCATAGTGATTAGTCTTATATCTTAAAATCATGATAATTATTTCATTGATAATCAATAACAGAAAACTGATGAATAATATTTGAAATATATAGATGTTCCATTAATAAGAAACCCTCTTGCATGTATAGGGATTCATCACCAAATCATTTTATTAGGTTAACAAGTATCGTATCACGATTTGGGAGAAATTCATGAACATATATAAAATCTCTAATAGATTCCGGAAGTTGGAAATAATTTTCAAAAATGGTGAAATGAGTCTAATCTCCCATCCTCTCGACCAATGTGAGTTCATTAGCATCTTTGGGATTCAAACCCCAATGACCACTTGACATTGGAACATAGGCCCATAAGTCATTATAGATGTGAGATCCATTGGATGTTTCCATGTATAAAACATGGTGAAATGTGTAACACCCCAAGATTTCAAAGTACGTTATCTCTTTAATGTAATTCAATAGCTTGCGCTACACACAACACCAAGTTTGAGCACACCATGACATACCAAACTAGCTGTTAAAAAAGCAGTTATGAATAGTATTAACCAAATTATGAATTTTATATATATCCTATATAATTTTAACATTTAACTTTTGTGTTTTATAGACATAATTTGTGGAAAAATTCAATTTTTTAGAAAAAAGAATTATTTTTCAAAAAACAAATGCAGTTTTTCTGCCTTTTAATGGAGCACCCTTTTTAAATCCAATATTTGAAACTTTTATATATTCAATTTAATGAAATAAAACTCTTCTTTAGAAGTGGTACATAAAATTTTAGTTTGGATAAATTTTTGGTAATTTTCTGATAACTTTTATATTTTGATGAATAGTAAAAAATACTAAATTTTTATTGAAAACAATTTTTTTAGTCAAAATAATTTATATTTTTAAATTATAAATCTGAGTGGTTTTAATGTATAATTATATTATGTTTTTACCATTTAATATCAATTAGTTCATTTTAAGTAATTTTAAATTTAAGTAGGACAAAAACACGCGTCAATCTTTTGATAGGTTTTACTTCTTAAAAACATTCTTTCTAGTTTTGAGAACAAGAATTAATTTTAAATTAATAAATGATTTTTTTTAATTTGGTAAAATAGAATTAATTTTTGAATTAGGTATATCAAAATTTTCTTTGGGTGAATTTCTTGTATTTTTCTGAAAACATTCAATTTTTGATGAATAGTGAAAAACACTTCATTGTTGTGTAAAACCGACATTTATTTAAATAATTATTATTTTTATTATATTTATTTTAAAGTAAAAATAGATACATAATACCTATATTAGTACAATGTAATTTATTGGAGTCAGTTTATAATAAGATTAGATATATAAAATTTTATTGAACTTTTTAACATCTTCTACCGACCTTTTAGGAACATTTGCAAATTTTCATAAAATGTAAATTTACCACTTCTATGAATTGAATTTCAAAAATCCGAGAGACACAGTAGAAATCAGTAAGTAAAATTTGGTTCAATAGGATGACAGTAATTTTTGGGGAATAGTAACTTTTGAATTTTATTTACCACCATTAGAAGTAAATAAGATAATTAAAGGTAAAAATGATATTATAATTACCCTAACACATGTACTAATTATATTGGACAAGTGTTTTTCAACCTAAATAAACCTTATTAATAAAATATTATCTTTTTTGATCCAATTAGATTAGATTAAGACATTTATTATTATTTTATTTAAAGAAGAAGTAAAAGTGTTAAATACAAATTTTAATTACAAAAATATTTTTAATATTTTGTTATACATAAGATAAATTTGAATATAAATATTAATTTGAATGATAAGAATATTTCATAAATCATTGTTTTTTATTTATAATTTTTAGACATTATATAATTAAATTTATTTATGACACAATGATGATGTAATAATTACATTAATAATGAACGATTAGAATAATTGATATTATAAATACCAAAATAAATTTAAATTGTAACTTTTGATGCATTACATGAATTTTATAGGTTAATATGAAATGTTAGGGTTTATTTAATGTATTTATTTCTAAGTAATAATGCTTTTTTTACTTTCACAAAATCCAAATACTAAATAGTGTCAAAATTGACATAAATGAGTTTTTAAAACAAATATAATATTGTAAAATTATATAATAATCAAAAAAATATAAGTTTTGGCCATAGGAATTATATACTGATAGATATGTAATTAATGAAGAACTTTATATTCTGTTGTAATTTTATAGTAAGTTTATTAACCATGTATTATAATAATACAAGAAGACATGGTAAAAGTTAAATAATTTAACTAAGGGATAAATCTAAAAGATATGGTTAATACGGTGACCTAAACTTGTCTAAAACCTATTAGTTGAAAGGATTTAGAACTATCCCCAACTTATACTCTAAATAATTCCATTTATTGTCATTATAAACCAAAATTTTTTTTATAATAAAATAATATTTCAAGCTTTTCCTAAAGTGACACTCACATCTCTTATAAAAGGGTACTTCCTCTTCTCTCAAAATTACATATCCAAAAACCTTTGTCTCGGAAAAAACCTGCTCAAATAACCTCTCAAAAACCCTAAATTAAACCTAGAGGCCTTAATTTTATCATAAATCCAACCTATGGATCCCTTTTGATCAAATCCAAAGGAAACATCCGAAAAGAGGTGATTATTTCATCACATCTTTCAAAGTTATTTTCTTTTTTACACTTCCTCTTTCTTTATTGTTCCCATAGAAAAATAATAACTCTGGTACCTTCTATATAATGTTATGTAATTATTAATATGGTACAACTATATTCATTAGTATATAAATCCTATGAAGGACAATGTCACCATACGTGCGTATGTATGACTTACCGTCTCTACGTCGTGGTGTAGTTTGTTATTCAACACTTCATTATTTGGATGAGTATAATAATGAGTATAATTGATGTAAATAATAAATATAACATGTTAATTTTTATGTATATATAATATAACATCCAATTACATATGATTTCATCATCAATAGAATTATATCATCGCTCGTGCTTACGTACGGCTTACCGTCTCCACGACGCAATGAGATTCATTTCCACGTTCACCATTAAACGATGATTATAAATATATATTATTAATAAGTATGTAATATATGATTTAATAATGATACTGAATATATATATATATATATATATGTATGTATGTATGTATGTATGTATGTATTTACATATATCTCATCCAATTACTTCTGTTCAAAACGATATGAAAACAGGGATATCGTTTATGCGTACGTACGACCTACCATCTCCACGAACAATGTTTTGAATTTATTATATCTATCTATTATACATACTTATATTCTGAATATATATGATACATAAATAATTTTTTATATTCTGTAATTAATTAAGTCATGATATAAGTTATATGATCAAGAATAACAAGTTAAAACACGTATGATAAAGAAAGCGATTATTACCCAAAATGTTATTTTAACATAGAAATTATTATGAAATGGGTAGTATAATGACATAAATGAATCAAGTATGATATCATAAATATTAATATGGTTCAATTATAATATATTAACATACTATAGTCATTATACAAGAGGTTAAACATATCTTCGACCAATGGAAAGTACAAGGTAAGGGTTAATTCCTCAATCTCATTATTATCTGAGATTGTTTATATGTAAGTATTTACTAGGAAATTTTTTTCATTAATGTCCATGTTTCATAAAAATGTTTTGAAAATGAATGTTTTAAGGTTTTGTGGAAGGGACTCTTTATCTGGATCATCATTTTAAATATTTTAATGATTTATTTTTCTAAATCTTTTCAATTAATGTCCATGTTTTGAAAATGATTTTAAGGATTTATTTAAATGGACATGATTGTTTTAAATTGTTAATTCCATTCAAATGTTTCAAATTGGTATGGGAAAATTTGATTAAAAAATATATTTTACGTGACTTCCTTTATAAATGTCTGACTTTTAAATGATTACACCAAAAGTATATTTCTCTCAAACAGTTTTACTGATCATTTTCAACTATGTAAACATCCTTTACTTGATATTTTTGTTGATTGAGTTCGATTTATTATTATATAATATTTCATATTTTATTGAATGATTTATGATATGGTTGACTGTGGATGTGCTATTTCTATACCATTTATGGTTTATGGTTAAATATTGACATTTAGTATGCTATTTTTAATATGAATGATTATGTTATGTTTCAACATTTCCATATGAGGAATTCATTGTACTTAGTAAGTTATCGGTGGAGCCCACTATAGCTCCTTAATGCATCAGTAGGTCTCATGAGAAAAATTAGTGGCTTGGAAAAAGGCCTTAACAATATTTTTATTTGTAGTCATGGAATGAGGCCTTGACTATGTGGTTATGATGTCCAGCATTATGCATTCCATTATTATGAAATTAGCTATTGATATGACAGATGATTGTTCAACTAGTAGAATATACATGTGAATAAGTAAATGACATTATTTGATTTATCTTTTCTATATTATTCTTAAGTTCATGTTTAAATGGCTTGTGTATTATTCTTATACATTTAATTAAATGTTTATGCTTATTTACGATAGTTTTAACTATATTTTTATCCTTACTGAGCATCTGTGCTCACCCATTTCTTATGTTTTATTTTTTCCAGGATACAAAGAAGTGTATTATGATTGATATGAAGGGTTAAGCTAGGAGAATATTGGAGATCTCAAAGGATTATTTATGTTGTGTTTTATTATATAAATTGTAATGTAACGTTCATATATGTAATCTATTTTCCATGACTGCTAAACTGAACGGTCCTTCAGGACTTGATTCCTTGTAATCATACCAATGTATTAAAATAATGCACCGACTCTAGGTAACTGAGGTTAGGGCGTTACAGTTGGTATCAGAGGAAGTTTATAACAACCTTGAAAATTGATTTAGATAAACTCTTATTTTGAAACATTAACCTAATATATACATTGAGGATTAGTATATAAGAACTTCCTAGAATTTTGGTGATGTAGAGATTTTGTGAATTTTACAAACAATACATCTCTGTCTGGATACGAGCAAGTAGAGGTGGCTCTATCACAGATGTATCTAGGGGTAAAACCTGAAAACAATGCTCTGTGCTAGACTTGAATGGGAACTAGTGCAAAAGAACAGGCCTTGCTGCACTCTTGGTTACGACACTCCCAGGGTATATGTTTAGGATAATTCACATTTTTATTACAAACCATTATGAAGGATTTATGAGTAAATATTTCATTAAAGAAACCATTTTTATGATTATGATACTAGATGTGTGAAAATATTTAATTAATATTAAGAGTTTTTCTAGTTTTTGGATTATACATTAAGACATGATCTAACTTAGTGTATGTCGCAATTTAGAAGTGGCAGCCAGTATAAGGAATGAGAACTCAATAAATACACATGATCCCAAGAGTAAAAATGGTCATATAATTTATGGTATTAAGCCAACATTTAGAATAGAAATAGTCTCCCATGTATTCTCATCATATGAAGAAATAATATCGTGTGTTAAGAAGATAAGTAAAGAATTATTTGAGTCATATGGATTTGAAAGGAAGCGAGAGAAGAAGAATATGGTAGAGAAAAATATAGATAAATGGAAGAAGGGATAGAAGGATATCCCCATATGGGATAACTGTGGAAAGAATCACCCTGGGAAGTGCTTGAAAGTAATGAGAGTTTTTTATAAGTGTGGATAAAAAGGACACCATGTTTGTGATGGCTAGGGTAAGAAAAAGGTTTCAAATGTACAACGATTCATCTACAAGGGGTTGGGACACTACACAAATCAATGTCACAATCATCATAGTATACCCCAAATGATGCTATTGGATAATAATCAAGTTATAATAAAACTACAGATGAAGTGGAATGATTAGTGTTCTTAATTTTTTATTAATTAATTGTGTCATTTGAGTACAAGTTATAAGAATTATAAAGTATATAAGGATTGTACTATAGTATGTTTTCATTAAGAATTTGAGATTTTATGGTACCATGTAAAGTGACCTAGATTCAAGATAAACATTTTGGAAAATATATGGTTGTGGGGTAATATAACCCTTAATATATTTCTGAGAGAAAGATAATTATTTCGGAATAAGATATAATTTAGTTGGATAAAGTATATTGGATATTATTGGCTACCTTGGAACTAATTAATTGTTTTTTATTCCATCTTTTTTAGAGTTTACAAAATATTTGGATTTAAGGAGCATATCTAGTATTCTATAAAGAATAAGAGAGCATGAACGTATTTAATAAGTTTTTATGTTAATTCAGGGTATTACCAGGTTATAATAAAATTCATGATGAAGGTATTCACATGTTAATACATGTCAAAAGAGATCTTCATTATGTTTACCTTCCTTATAAATTTTGGGCTGTGAGTTTCAAAAAAGTATTTTAGATAAGTCTAAATGTTTTAATGAATTATGTTACACATTTGATACTATTGTTTAAGGTTAAAAAATTTCTTAAGATTATTTTTGGGTTGTTGTAAAAAGGACAACCCGGAGGTCAGGTGACAACCCACAACATCTGGCAAGGTCGCGAGACTTGAACCCTCAACCGAAGGGCGACAAGGGTGCATCAACTACCACTGGGCTATGTGATGTACTGGTTGGTATAATTTAGTTTTTTTAAATGGTTTGGAAGATAAATTACAAATTCTTTATTTTTTTGAAACCCAATAGGATTAGGATTAATAGAATATTTTTGAATTCTATTATATTTTGGAATAAAAGATGAGTTTGTGGTAGAAGTTAATTGATGGATGAAACTCTACTTGTCAAGTATTTTTTTCTCTTACTCTATGAAAAAAGTAATTCTTAAACTTTAGGGAAGGGATATTAAAAAAAATGTTTTATCATAATAACTTATGTTTTGTTGAACCGATGATATTTAAATTATCATAGATTTATGGTTGTGAGACCCTAAATATTCCATTTATTATTCACTTGTTTGTGATTGATGAAATCAACCACTCCATATAAATATTTAAAATTTCCCTCCAATTATGCGTCTTTAATTTCCACAAATGTTCTTCTATTAAATATCTAAATTTGGTGGTGACCTTTTAATTTCCCTTTCCCTCTTATTAAGACTAAATTTTATTAAACCCATTTCCGATGTGGGTTTTCCACAAAAGAATTTTTTATTTTCAACCTTTTATTTTCGAATAAAAATTTGAAATTTCATGGACACAATTTATTGAAATATGTGAGAATGTAACACCCCAAGATTTCATAGTACATTATCTCTTTAATGTAATTCAACAGCCTGCATTACACGCAACACTGAGTTTCTAGCGCACCGAGACTTACCAAACTAGCCATTCAAAAAGTGGTTATTAATAGTATTAACTAATTTTTGAATTATATATATATCCTATATAATTTTCAAATTCAACATTGATGTTTCATAGACATAATATAAGGATAAATTCAATTTTTCAGATAGAAGAAGTATTTGTCAAAAAATGAAGTCTTTCCACCTTTTAATGGAGATCCCTTTTTAAATCTAATATTTGAAACTTTTATATATTAAATTTAATGAAATAAAATTCTTCTTTAGAAGTAGGACATAAAAATTTAATCTGGATAAATTTTTGGTACGTTTCTGATAACATTCATATTTTGATGAATAGGAAAAGATACTAAATTTTAATTTAAAACAACATTTTTAATCGAAATAATTTATATTGTTAAGTAATTAATTTTAGTGGTTTTAAAGTATAATTATATTAAATTTTTTATCATTTAATATAATTTAGGTCATTGTAAGTAATTTCCCATTTAAATTGGATAAAAACACGTTTCAATCTTTCGATAGATTTTGCTTCTTAAAAACCCGTTTTATGGTATTGACAATGGGAATTAATTTTAAATTAATTAATGAAAATTCTATGTTTTGAATTTGGAAAAATAGAATTTTTTTTTAATTTGGAATATCAAAATTATATTTGGGTTAATTTATGGTTTTTTCTGAAAACATTCAATTTTTGATGAATAGAGAAAAACACTGCGTTATGGTTTAAAACCGACATTTATTTAAATAATAATAATTATTATTTAAATTTATTTTAATGTAAAAATAGATACATAATACCTATATTAGTACAATGTAATTAATTAGAGTCATTTTATAATAAGATTATATGTATAAAATGTTATTGAAAATTTTAACGTCTTTTACTCACCTTCTATAAACATTTGCAAATTTGCATAAAACAAAATTTTATCTCTTTTGTGAATTTAATTTTAAAAATCCGAGAAACACAGTTTAAATTAGTATAGAAAATTTTGTTCAATTGGGTGAAAATAATTTTTGGTGAATAGTAACATTTTGATTTTATTTACCACAGTTAAAAGTAAATAGGATAATTAAAGGTAAAAATTATATTATAATTAACCTAATACATGTCCTAATTATATTGGATAAGTATTTTTAGACCTAAATAAACCTTATTAATAAAGTATGATCCTTTTTTATCAACTTGGATTAGATTAGGTCATTTATTATTAATTTATTTAAAGAAGAGTTAAAAGTGTTAAATTCAAATTTTAATAACTAAACCAATTTTAATATAAGGTTTTACATAAGATAAATTATACTATTAATATTAATTATAAAGTTAAAGATATTTACTACATCAAAGTATTTTATTTATAAATTTTAGATATTAAATAATTAAATTTATTTATGACATAATGATGATGCAGTAATTACCTTATTAATGAATGATTAAAATAATTGATATTAGAAATATCAAAATAAATGTAAATGGAGAATTTTTATGCATTACATGAATTTTCTAGGTTAATATGACATGTTAGGGTTGATTTAATGTGTTCTTTTCTAAGCAATAATTTGTTTTGACATTCACAAAATCTTAAAACTAAATAGTGTCAAAATTGACATAAATGAGTTTTTAAAACAAAAATAATATTATTAAATGATATAATAATTATAAAAAATAAGGTTCTTCCAATAGACTTATATAATGATATATATGTCATTAATTAATCCCTTGAGGTTCTCATGGAATTTTAAATTATGTTTATAAACCATATATTATAATAATACAATAATACATTGTAAAAGTTAAACTATTTAACTAAGGGATAAAACTAAAAGGTAATGTTAATATGGTGACCTAAACTTGTCTAAAACCTATAGGTTGATAGGATTTATACCCATCACTACCTTATACTCTAAATAAATCTATTTGGAGCCATTATCGACTGAAAAATAATTTATAATAAAATAATATTTCAAGCTTTTCCTAAAGTGACCATCACATCTCTTATAAAAGGGTACTTCCCCATCTCTCAAAATCACACCTCCAAAGCCATTTGTCTCAGCCAAACCCAACTTTAATATCCTGAAAACTATCCTCAATTCATACGAGATGGATTAAGTTTATCATAAAGCCAAACTAAGGTTCCCTTTTTATCAAATAAAAATGAAGCACCTGGAAAAGAGGTAATTATCTCATAACCTCTTTCAAAGTTCCATTCTTTTTTCCACTTCCTATTTATTTGTTGTTACCATAAAAAAATAATAACTCAAGTACCTTATACATACTGTGATGTGATTATAAATATGGTACAACCATATTCATTATTCTATCCATCATATGAATGAAAAAGTCACCATATGTTCATACATACGACTTACCATCTCCACGTCATGGTGTAGTTTTGTTAATCAACCCTTCATTATTTAGAAGGGTATAATAATGAGAATAATTGATGTAAATAATAAATATAACATGTTAATTATTATTTATATATAATATACCATCCATTTACATACTTTTTCACCATCAATAGAATTATATGTTCGCTCGTGCGTACGTACAACTAATCATCTCCACGACGTGATGAGATTCATTTCCACGTTCACCATTAAACGATGATTGTAAATATTTATAATTAATAATTATGTAATATATGAAATAATAATGCTACTGGAAATATATATATGTATGTATTTACATATATCTCATTCACTTACTTCTGTTCTATACGATATGAAAATAGAAACAACATTTATGCGTACGTACGACCTACCGTGTCCATGAACAGTGTTTTCCATTTCATATATCTATCTATTATAAATAATTATATTCTGAATATATATGATACTTAAATAATGTTTTATATTATTGAATAAATTAAATCATGATATAATTTATACGATCAAGAATAACAAGTTAAAACATGTATGATAAAGAAATAGATTATTACCTGAAATTTTATTTTAACATAGAAATTATTAGTAAATGTGTAGTATAAATCCATAAATAAATCGTATATTATATCATAAATATGAATATGGGTATTTTATAATTTAATAACATACTATAGTCATTATAAAAGTGGTTTAATGTACTCTCAACCAAAGGAAAGTATAAGGTAATGGTTAATTCCTAAATCTCATTATTATCCAAGATTGTTTATGTGTAATTATTTATTGGGAAATTTTTATCATCCATGTCCATGTTTCATTAAAATGTTTTCAAAATGAATTTTTAAGGTTTTTTAGAAGGTAATATTTATCAAGATCATCAATTTAAATGTTTTAATGATTTATTTTTCTAAATCTGTTTAATTAATTTACATGTTTTAAAAATGATTTTAAGGATTTATTTTTATGAACATGATTTTTTAAATTGTTAATTAAATTAAAAAGTTTCAAAGTGGTATGAGAAAATTTGATTCAAAAATCTATTTTAAATTACTTCCTTTATAAATGCACTAATTTTAAATGATTTCTCAAAAAGGGATATTTCTCTCAAAGAGTTTTACTAATTATTTTCTACTATGTCAATATCCTTTACTGGATATTATTCTTGATTGAGTTTGATTTATTATAATACAATCATTCATATTGTATTGAATGGGTTATGATATGGTTGACTATCACTACTGGAAATATCACCTATACCCACAATTTAAAATTGTGGGTATAGCCCTTGAAACCTTGGGTATAGGATATACCCACAGTTTTAGCAACCATGCGCTGTAGTGCCGTCGCAATAGGTATATACCCACAGTTTTCTGAAAACCGTGGGTATAGACCAATGAAAATTGATATTACCCAAGTTTTGTTAAACCGTGGGTATAGATGTATACCCACAGTTTTCAAACCTTGGGTATACTGATTTACAACACCCCATATTTACCCACGGTTTACCAAACCATGGGTATAGATAGGTTCCCTAGGATGAGAAACTGCACCTCCCTACCATTCTGCACCTATATTAGCACATATACATGGAATGTCAAACTGGATGTTCGATAATCCAACCTAATCCGCAACTTCTAAACACCTTTACTAGAAGTGTCAATCCACTCTATGGATGGTTAAATACATGATTCTCTCTATATAAAAATATCATCCTTACCTCATACATATAAAAATTAAATCACAATTCCAGAATAACAAGATATACAAAGTATAGTGAAAAGCCAACTCATTTCCAAGTTGGTTATACGAGACAACATGGATAATCTAAAAATATCAATACTAATTGGTTATACACCATGACTATAAAAATCCATCAAATGGTTATACACCCTATCCTATATTCAAAAATTGGTTATACTCCACAATTTTAAACTCCTTCAGTTATTGGTTATATACCCCATCTAAAAGCCTCCTTCAACTGTTTATATACCCCATCAACAGGATCTTTTTTAGAGTTGATAATGTGTAGAAAAATATACTTCTTTAAATAATATTCCTCAACAAGAATGTTGGATCACTATATCTTGTGTCTAACTACTTAGAGATCTTTAACATCTTTTGAGAAAGTTATACTTGTCTTGAAACTTCCTCTAGATCTGGGATGATTTCGATCTACTCAATTTTCAACATTATGGAACTTCATGCAAAATGTTGTCCTTCTAGTTATTCTTCTTAAAAAACTCCATTCTTCTGGTTCTTCATTCCTCCTTTGACTCAAATGTTCTTTTGATGAAAGTAGATCATAAAATCCCCTTCTTAAACTCCTTTTCTCAGTAACTCGCAATATATCATTCTCAATATTCCCTATTTTTCATATACATAACTCATGTGATGTTCCCCCTTTATATATGAAGTTTTCCTCTTATAGATGTGGGAATGTATGGGATTCAATTTGAAATTCTGACTACCTCAAAAATTGACTACTTTATTATCTTCTAAAGATATTGGTATTTAACTTTGTCAATGCTCCCACAAAATTCATCCTCGACTATATTTAACTCATCCTAAAATCTCATCTTGAATCATGAACATTCCTTCCTTGATTATATTTATAGTTGAATGTTTAGCTAAACATCATCATAGTGATTAGATTTATAATAATGTAATGCCCTTTTGGAATCTTCCAAAAAGTGTTCTTTTGATTTAATAAATATGCTCATTATGGTTCTTCCGTTTCCTAAACACGAACTTAAATACATGCATTCTTAATAGCCTTATATGAAAACCACTAATAACTTTATTAAAAACTATCAAAAAATGGAATCCTCAAGAGTCCCTTAGACTCACCTAAGTAGTATAATGGTACCTGACAGTAACCTCCCTCAAAAAGAGCCATTCCTTCCAAAAGACTCCAATATATGTGGTCCCCAAACTCAAGATTTACACCTCAATATCTCTAATCTTGAGAAAACGGTCCCAATACACAATTTAAAACAACAATATCCTCATAGAAACTATTTGATCTCTCCTACAATGATCCATCCAATTGAACATTAAACAACACTGGTTGGCATGCACAATACATTTCTATATAATGATCTCACACCCTCACACGGGCTTTGCAGCTCACAAACCAACCCCGTGAAGAATATAAAAACAAACCATATAAAAATTATCCTACTAAACATTCAAAAATAAAAACCCCATTTAAATGGACTCTAAAAGAGATAGGATATGAGAAATATGGTCTATGTATAAAAATTCTCAGAATGTGGTACTCACAAGTCCAATTTTCAAACTAGGGTGAAAAATAGGCAATAGATATTTAGGGAGAAATTGTACACAATGTGTACAATAGGGTTAATGAATTGTAACTATAATGACCCTCATATACCATATTCCTTGGTCCACTTGGTTTGAACATTTCAAAATTACATGGCATGTTCCTCTTAGTATACATTGTGAACCCCTTCATGGACACCATCCCATATACCCAGCTCCACTAATGTGTAAGATGCCCGAGTAAATTTTGTGCACTCTTCATACATAGTGGGTAAACCCACTGAGGGTCCCATCTAAATTTTTTGTACTCCCCACTGCCCAGCCCCTCCCCCTCCCCCTGCCCAGCCCCTCCCCCTCCCTCCCCACTCCCCAGCTCCAGCTCCACCCCCACCCCCTCCCCCTCCCCCCTGCCCAGCCCTTCCCCCACCCTCCCCACTACCCAGCCCCTCCCCCTCTTCACTGCCCAGCCCCTCCCCCTCCCCACTAACTAGCCTCTCCCCCTCCCCCTCCCCCTCCCCCTCCCCCTCCCCCTCCCCCTCCCCCTGCCCAGCCCCCGCCCCCTGCTTAGTCAAGTAGAATGGCATAATTAGAGAAATTTTTGGATCAAAACACATGAAATAAAATACAAAAACATGTATTTCAATGACATTCAGCAATTGATATATATACAATGTATCCACCATAAAAATAAAATGTTATCAATATTTGAGACTTTCTCGTGTTAAAAGATTAAAAAATCAAGAAAAATAATGTGGGTGCATACCTCCTGAAAGTACATCGTGATCCATGATTTCTGAATTACATCTTGAGCCTTTTAAAATGCGATGACAGTTCAATGTATCCAAAAAATACACAAATCTACAGCCGAATATTAAAATTAAAAAGTTTGAGTAAAGCCTGAATCAGGATTCCACTGAACAGGCGTTTTATTTTGTGTTTGGAGTCTTCCTAAAACACAAAAACCACATTAAAAAATTAGATAAAGGAAATATAAAAACCAAAAAAATCATATTAAACATCTGAATCAGTTAGTCAACTCTAAATATTCAGATAACTATCAGATCACATACCAATCAGTCAAGTACAATGACATATTTAGAGAACATTTTGGATAAAAACACATGAAATAAAATACACAAACATATATCACAATTTCATTCAACAATTGATATAAATACAAAGTATCCACCATAAATAGAAAATGTTATCAATATCCAAGGCTTGTTCGTGTTATCAAGATTAAAAAATCCGCTCCTCATCTCACCCCTTCCCAGAAAATTCCCCTCCCCCTCCCCCTCTCTTCTACTCAGCCCCTCCCTCATGCCCAGCTCCCCCCTGCCCAGCTCCTCCCTCATGCCCAGCTCCCCCTGCCAAGCCCCTCCCCCTCCTCCCTGATGCCCAGCTTCCCCTCATGCCCTGCCCCTCCCCCTCCCCCTCTCTCAAGCCCAACCCCTCCCCCTCCTCCCTCATGCCCAGCTCCCCCTGCCCACCCCCTCCCCCTCCCCCTCCCTCATCTCCAACTCCCCCTGCCTAGCCCCTCCTCCTCACCCTCCCCCTGCCCAGACCCTCCTCCTCCCCCATATTTACTGTATACCAATAAAATATGAGATTCATTGACATCACAAGGAATATAGTATTTTTTAGGAAAATAAAATACATAGGGAAAGTGTTTTAGTTTTTGGTGTCATGACTGAACTACGTAATGATATAATCATAAATTGATGACCGAAAGGGGAAAGGGGAAATGTGTGAAGGTTACTTGCCATTCCTTGTAGGGAAATCATAGTCCTGATCACATTAACACCACAATTTTTTGCCACGTTTTGAGGTATTTCCTCAAAAGAAACTACAGCAGCTTCATAAGGACATTGTTTTGAAAGAAACCAAACCCAAAAAATATGAATCACTCCAGGAACTACCAATCAATGACTTATACGTTTAAATAAAAAGATAATAAGAAACTAAACCTTCTCAATGCCTTCAATAGATGAGCTCTTCTTCTTCAAATTGGAGGACATGGTCATACTCTCTTGATAAACATCCTCTGCATACCGAGTATATGAAAGAGAGATTAAGTCAATGAAGCCCCTACACTCCCAGCCCTCTACTGCTCCCCCTCCAGACCTACCCCTCCCAGCCCCGTCCCAGCCCTCCACTGCAGCCCCCTAGCCCTCCACTGCATCCCCCCTATCCCATGCCTTCCCTCCACTGCTAGGTCCAAGATCAGATGGTGAGATAATACTAAACACACCAAACCATAAACAAATATGTGGCATGTGAAAATTAACTAAAGAATTTTCAAATAACACCCCTGATGAAAACATAATCCAAAATGTATTTCATTTCATAAATAAATTCACATACAAGCAGTCCACCAGTACAAAAAAAATAAACTCCAACACAAGTCTCTCTGCTCAGTCAAAAATGGAGGGGATTAATATCCCCCCCATCGCCATCATTATAATCTCCATTTCCAGCATCATCATTATCAATAGCAACATCGACAACAACATCATCGACAACATAATCACCAACCTCACCATCAGCATCATCATCAGCAATCTCCTCACTAACAAAAACATCAGCAACATCCTCGCTAGTTATATCCCCACAACCATCATCACCACTAGGTCCCTCATGGGAATCACCCGAGGCATTATTTAAAGAGCTCATTGATTACATACATGAATGAAAATTGGTAGCAACCTCATATAGTAGTGACTGGCTCAAAACTAAAATGGATTTCATGAAATGTTCATTAATTAGCATACTTTTTTCATGATCCTCTAATACTATTTTCTTTGTCGCAGCTAATTCAGCACATGAAATTTCATACTCAAAGGCCTTAGAGGTTTTAGAGGAGTTTGATGATGACCATTACCTAGATGGGACAATGTTTTTTCCTGGTCTATAATGGACTCGTCTTGGATGCTCCAAACCTAACACCTGACCAAAATGATCATTTGGCCCTAAGCTGTCCGCTTCCTTCTCATCCATGGTCTTCAAGGAATACTGTTGAAATTATAAACATATTAAACTATGAATTTTTTATAAATGTTTGAAATATAAAGAAAAAACTTACAATTTTATCTTGTGTTTGTGAATTAACTGTAGTTCCATCTTTTTTTTTCCTACTGGAGCAGAATAATTTGGCCCAAGGTACATGACCTTCAATGTCTGATACAGCTTGCTGCATATGAGAAATAAAAAAATTTGGATTACAACAATATATGATAAATGAAAAAAATTTTATTGAAGGGAGTTGAAAAACATACCTATAAACATTGAGGTAAATGATAGTCATAACTGATTGGTGGTTTTCTGAAATGGTTTTCTGAAGTGGGTTTCAAGGAAATATACTACTTGTTTAGGAAAAATAGACAGGCCTTCTCCTAGTATAAGATGTGATTTCCAGGATACATGGAATAACCAAGGAAAGGCATGAATAAGGTATGATGACATGTTATAAATAAGAACGTTATTTTAATTCATAAGAACGTACCAGTCGCTTCTCATGACCGGGCATTGTAGTGTGCCCCAATGTGTGTAGATATGTCATTTCATCTTTGTTGGTTTTGTTTTTCGCGGACACTTACTAAGAAAAAAACAATACAAGTAATAACAATTAAATTTTATATAAAAACCATTAAAAATGGGTAGTACCTTATACTGTTCAGTCTTCCCATGCGCGATCATTTTATGATATTGACTTTTTGGACAGTCAGGGTTTGTGGGTACACCCTCTAACTCAGTACCCACTTTTCTCCTCCAAACAATATGTAACTCATGCTTGTATGACCGCAAATACTCTTCAAGATCACTCAACCTAGCAGCTTTGGAAGCTTCACCGTTAGGAAAGTTAAATCGACTCTACTACAAACATGTTAAGTCATATAAATACATTACTAATATAAATATAACATTATAAAATTTCCGTACCCATACTTGCGCCCATACCCTATCCTTGATGTCAGCACTGATATGTCTCCATGAGACCGGTTCCACTGGAATGATATCATGATATTTGGCTAAATTATCCATAAAACTTCTACACTCCTTATCATTTTACCTATCATTTGATTTTGAGAATTGTAATCCACCATAATATGAGTTTCACGATTCTAGGAATTCCGCATTCGAGTGCGCCCACATCTCCTACTAGATGATCCCACTGAATAAGATAAGAGGTGAAATGAGAAGAGTTAAGTTACAATACAATAGGAAAAATGTGAAAAGCTATAATTTAAAACATTTACAATAAAAAAACCTGATGCAAGCTCCTGAATAGGCTGTGAGGCATCTGTGGACTATGGTCGATCAACATCCTCCGAAGAAAGTGTCTTTTCCACAACATGCTTTGGCCAATCTTCATGAATAGGAGTAGAAACTGAAGGAACAAACTCTATATGTGTAGGATGGATGGTTGGAAAAGGTGGTGGCGTAGAAATGTCAAAATATGCGTAGTAGGTTTGGGGATACATGAATGGATATGAAAATTGTGCAGCTAAGAACATCGGTCGAGTTGGCGTGGACATGGAATAGGAAAAAGAGGGTAAATGGGATGATGACGGTGACATGTATTGGAACATCCCAAGGGTATCAATCAAAGGGCGGAAACTTGTGGTAGATGGGATTTCCACTGATGGGTCAGTGTGGGGAGTTGTAAGACGAGAGCTCCACCTCGGTCTATAAGGATCCCTTCTCAGTCCCATACTGGGAAGAGGAAACTCTGAAGTTATATATCCCTAAAAAAATTTGATCAAAAATATGAACATGATATTATATGTAATGTAAAAGATAAATATTATAATTTTTATACTCACTGAAGACAACTCACGCTCGCATTTAACAGGATCAGCATCAAATAATCTCTTCTTGCGGGCTTCTCTAGTTTTCTTCATAATCTTCATAAGAATGAAATAAATATTTTTTAGCAACAATTTTTAAAAATCATACATAAAAATTAGAAGCCAAAGAAGACAAAAAATTTCATAACATATTTTAGTAATGATAATTTAAAACCAAGTTATACAATTTTTAAAACCACATTTTAAACCAAGTTTTTTGAATTGAAATAAATATAATTAAATGAAACAAAACCAAACAATACTAAAATAGACATATCATTCGAAACTAAAACTAAATTAAAGTAATTACATTATTAGAAACCTGATAAACTAACATCAAGGTAAAATGAATGAACTCTGAATATATATGGTTTATTTTATATATTACTCTCTAGTACCTCTGGTTCAACATCATCTCTCACAATGGGACAATTTGTGTCATCAAATACAATATTTTGGCTAACACCGATGGAGGCGTTAATGGTGAAAATTTCATCCCCAGCATCATGAAAAATATGTCTTGGGATTACTTCATTAATGACACCGTAATCAGGTTTCAGATATTCTTTCACATAAAACACTAGTTTTTCCATTGATTCCAAAATGCATGGTTCATCAGTATGCAGGAATCGACTCATGTCAATAACATTAAATCCACAATCATCAATAAATGTACCATGTCACGTCATTAAATCAAACCATTTACATTTCATCATTGTGAATCGACATTGAGAGTAATAATCCAAAAACAATATTTCCTCAACCAGTCCATAATAATACACATCTTCATATCGAGGTCGACTATCTGATGCACTAGCATAACAATCCGTTCTAGAAATTAACATAACGCTATTATGTTGTGTTCTCATTTTCACCATTCTATCAGTTGTAACAAATTTATATCCATTTATTATTAATGATTTTCAGTCACAAACCAAATAATTGGGACCAAAAGCCAACACTCTTAATTCTTGAGAAATGAAGTCACCATGCAAACTCAATACCTGGAATACATATGAGTAATATAATTAAATATATATCTATATTTTAAGGTATTTAATGTAATGGCCATACCTTTGATTTTAACCAAGCTGGGAACTCTTGGCTATGCATAGCCTCTCTCCTTCTCAACGACAATGGCCGATGAACTATACTTATAATTTGTTTATGTTCTCTACATAAAATGACAATAAAAGTATAAGGTAAATGTGATATGATATCGCATGAGATAACATTTATATATTCAAATTACTTACATGATATACACATAAAACAAACCACAATTAAACAAGACTGTATGATGTACCTTATTCCGCTCTTCAAAGCTCAATGTAACCAATGTATATGACCCAACAATACCACCTGTTTGGGGGAAGAGATGGAAATGAGGGCTGAGTTTCCGCATACAGCTCATCTTTGTTTCTCATTGGTCGATTTTTTCTTGTTCTCAAATCAGAAAAATACATTGAAAAAAATTGCATACATTCTTGGGCCAAATAACTCCTCACAATGAATCCTTTAGGATAATTATTATTTCGGACATATTATTTCATTGTGCACATATTTCGTTCAGTGGGATTCATCCACTAAAAAGTGATTGGTCCCCTAAGAAGTGTCTCAGTTGGAATATAAACAATTAAATGAACCATGCAAGTGAAAAATAATGGAGGAAATTTTTTTCCAACTCACACAGAATTAATGGTGCCTCTTGCTGCATTTTTATCAACAATGATTTGGACAACCTTTTATCACAATGGTCTCTAAAAAAATGACATACCGAATCACTTCCACCTTTACATTATTGGATAGAAAATTCCAAATTGCTATTGTAATCAATTCATGAAGAAGGATGTGATAATCATGAGTTTTTAGGGATTTCAATTTCAAATGTCTTTTGAGGACTCATTTAGATATGTTGCTAGAATAGCCATCTGGAACCTTGATATTCTCCAATATTTGAAGAAATTTATATTTCTCTGTCAGTGTCATAACATAAGAAGCACAAGGAACTTTCTTTTTGTTTTCACCGATACAAACATGATGTAATTCTGGTCGAATACCCCAATCCAATAAATCCCGACGAGATCAGAAGTCATCTTTGGTCATCCCCTTAATATTCAAAATAATTTCAAGAAACATTTCAAATATATTTTTCTCAATATGCATATATTTATAAAAAATGACATAAAAAATTAGTAGACCAATATGGTAACAAAAAAAAATACTTATCTTTTTTCAATTGTAAGTGACTTCAATATTAGTATTCATCCTCTTTCGAGATTTCAACTGACCTTTCCCTAATGAAAAGCTAAAATCTTTCAATTAATTAATCTCATCACTTTCTAACATACGTTGAGGTGGTTCTACAGTGTCCACATTATTATCGAACCTCTGATGATTCTTCTTGTATTGTTGATCCATTGGAAAGAATCGGCAGTGCCCCATGAAACTGAAACTACGACAATATTTAAGCCTTCTCGATCATGTATTATTCATACAAAAAGGACATGATAGTTTTACTTTCATGCTCCACCCAGATACCATTGAATAGATAAGGAAATAATTTATGGTCCATAGAAGGGCAGCACGCATCTGAAACATATTCTTTGAAGAAGCATCAAATGTTTACACACCTAAATCCCAATGTTATTTCAACTCTTTTATTAAGTGCTACAAGTAGTCATCTATATAATTACCAGGATCCAAAGGTTCAGATATCAGTATACTCAAGAAAGTGAAAGGTTTTTATATACACATCCACAGATGAAGATTATAAACATGAATAAAAATCGGCCAAATGCTATGAGAAGGAAGCATATGACCAAATGGAATAAAACCATCACATGATAGGCCCAATTTGACATTACACACCTCAGCTACAAAATCAGGATGTTTTGCATAAAATTTCCACCATGGTAATCCATCTATAGGATGGACCATCTCATCATTACATTTAATTCTATCAACATCGTGCCATCGCATATTGGCTGATATTTCTGGAGATATGAATAGATTTTGAAGTCTGGGAATCAAAGGAAAGTGCCACATGACTTTATGTAGTACACGATATGGTGTTCCATATGCATTTGTCTTCCATCAAGATGTACCACATTCTTTACAGGCATTATGGTCAGCTGTTTCCTTGAAAAACAAACTGCAATCTTTCAGACAAGCATGGAATTTATTAGTAACAAATCCAAGTTGCTTAATTAAGTTCCATGCCATGTAATTATTTGAGGTAATATCTGCACCATCAGGAAGCAAGTCCTTCAAAAATGTTAGAATATAATCAATAAAGGTATTATAAATCCCATACATGGTTTTCCCATGGTATAACCGCATTAAAAATTCCAACTTGGTCATTTTAGTACATTCTTGATATATAGCAGTTCTGGCATCATCCAATAAATTTTTCACTCTCTCAACATCATCGTCTTCAATAGTTTCCTCATGTGTACTGATATCATTGTCTTCTTGTATAGGCACTTTATCTCTCTTAGAATGATGCACATATGGAAACTGATCAAATATCAAATTCTCTATGTTACTTCGTTCATTTCATTTATGAACAGTCGAAGATTGACTCGTCTCTCCATGGTGAAACCAAATATTATAGTTTGCTTGAAATAAAAATTTTGTTAAATGATAAATAACTTCTTCTCATCTTAACCATGGTCTTACAACACAATTATAGCAGGGAAACTATATACAACGTCCATCTAACACATTTTTAAATTCAAAATCTAAAAAATTCTCCAAATTATTTGGAAACTCGGTTGAAATCCGATCGGTACGATACATCCAGATTCTATCCATTCTATAACAAGAAACAAAATTATCATTCAATCAATAATGTAAATCATATTTAAAAAAATCATTACAATCAATTTTATTATTATATTAATCAAATAATATTACTAGCTAGAAAAACATATTTAATGACAAGAGGAGTCCATGATTTAATAAGTAGGGAAAAAAGAAAAAAGGTCTACCTTAAGATGTAAACTAAAGAAAAAAGTTAAAAAAGACACTACCAAGTGGTCATTGATGGGGAATAAAAAAGAAAATTTCAATGTAAAATACTCCATTATAGATATAGAGGGATTATACACATGGGATGAAAATTTTATTTTAATAATATGAATTTATAATTATATAGATTATTTGGTAGGGGTTATTTGGTGGGGAATAAAACATTAAATGAAAATAGGGTGCTTATAACTTTAATGTTTTGGAATTAATATTGAAAAAATGTTTCAACCATAAGAGGAAATTTTTTAAAGGTATTCCACTTCCAGTCAATACGCTAAAAAATGTCAAAACAATTCTATATTCGCAAATAATTATGAATTTTAATGCTTGAAATTATCAAAAAAAATAAGGGTATGGGGAAGGACAAGGTATTAGTTATTGAAGTGGTACAAAATACACTTAAATAGGAGCATCCAAGGATTCTGGATAGTGGAATCACTTCATATATTAAGATAGAGTTAATGTGTTGAGATATTGAGAATTTCATTGAAAACAATCCAAAATCAAAAAATTTTAGAGGATAATGACAAGGAAGAAGAAATTCCAGGAATAATATATAAGAATAAATCCAACAATTAAATATTTTATTCCAATGAGAAGGGTAAAATTTAATATAAATTTAAAATAAGTAACTTATTATATAAGGAGAGTAAAGGCTGTGAAGATAAAGATATTGATGTATTTTCTAGAGATGAAGATGGTGAAAAATTTCTTATTACTAAATTTAATGATTAATATATTAGAAGTGATGAACATAGTTATAAAAGTGAATATGAAAATATTGAGATGGATTTCTTATTGAATAAATAATTAAAAGTTTATTTTTTAAAGATCTTTAAACTGAAAAAAATAGATCATAAGGTTGAAGAAAATAAATTAATCATCCAACAATAAGGAATTTGTTCTTATAGAAGGAAGATCCAAATTTCTAAATTATATTGATGGTATTAATAAATTTTTAGTGATGATAAGACTCTTAACATAAATATAGAATAAAATTTTAAAAATAAAGTGAATGATTTTGATCATATTCAATAGAATTTGATCAAAATAGAAGAAGAATTGAACAAATGCAGATCTAGATTCTAGAGTTCTATTTTAAAAGATAGAGAATGTTTAAAGAAGAGTGAGAGTAAATTATAAAAAATATCTTTAGGATAATAAAATAATTTTTAAAATATCGTCTAATAGTCAATTAATAATGATCAAGTCTTTAAGGCTAAGTTTCTAGCTAAATTCGATGATAGTCAGAAATCTTGAAATTATGGGAATGCCAGCTTGATGTCAAAAACTGCTAAAATTTATGAATCTAAAAAAGATGATAAGAAGTGTTATATGATCAAGATTAAGCTTCTAGGATTTCAAAATAATTTTTATTTTAAAAAATTATCCAAGATTAGTGACTGAAAGAAGGGATCAATGTATCCTACAAATTTTGTATAACATGATGCTTAAAATATATACTTTTTATGGATTCTATTGGATCTTTGGAATATTTGTTCACATGGAAAATATATGTTTTTTAAAATAGACATCATGATACACTTGGGAGTATTGAGAATCAATTTTTGGGGGTTTCAACCTCTTTAATGGAATAAATGTTAGAAACGTATTGTAAATTCTATATACAAATAACAGAACAAGTTTGATATTATTGAATAAGTCTATGGAAGGTGTGACCATCCTATTAATGATGAAAATTATTGCCTCATCATTATACCATCCTGAAAAAATTTGAGTTTTAATACTCAAAATTCTCAAAAGAAGAATAGAAAAGTGAAGGAGAAAGATTTAGTTATTGAAGTTTCACCCAAAGTACCCAAAGGGGAAAGTCCATGGATATTGGATAATGGATGTTCTGATCACATGATAAAAGATTTAAAAACATTGAAATCTATTGAAAAATGAAATGGATTCTCAGTTACCTTCATAAATGTTGGGTCAATAAAGGTTAAATTATTTGGTTCAATTGTTATTGGGAAAGAGATGCTTAAATTAAAAAACACTATTTATGTTAAATAATTAAAACACAATCTATTAATTGCTTCTCAACTTAATGATAGAGGAAATCTTTTTTTAGGAATTATGGGTTATTGGATGAGAACATTGAGGATATAAGAGTGGTTAAAATAGGATAAGATAGCTAGAGGAAATTTATTCCAAGTGGGTGATGTTGAAAATTCCTGTTATCTAAGCATGAATGAAGAGAATGAATTATAATATCGGAGGATTGGAGAATATAAATGTTCTATTTTTTAAAAAGGAGATGGAATCTCTTTTTATTTTTATATGATATGATATATTGAGAATATATAGAGAGTGTTCTTTATTGGGGAGAATTTGCGAGTTGGTTGTTGAAACTTAGAGAAGAGTTCATGTGTTGTCCCCTATGTTTTTGACAACTAAAAAGGAGGAAATTGAAGAGCCTTTTATGATCAGAAAACATAACATGTCTTAGAGAATAAGATACCTCATTCAGTTATTTTATTAAGGGGGTGGTGATTAGATCTTAATTAAGACATTACTAGTATAGTGTTGACCTTTACTCTGAGGGTTAGATAATTAGGAAAACCATTATTCATTACAATAGTTTAGTGTTTAAAAAACATTTTCAGTGTTTTATTACTATGAAATTGTTAATGAATAAAATCCATTCAGGGATATTGAATGAATTTTTTATGTTTTATTTATTGGAATCAAACTCATTGAGGGGTAATAAGTGAATTCGAGATAAATTTAAGAAAATTTAATAAATAAAATCCATCAAATTACATGTCTACATCATGGTTGTAATGAACCCTACTTTTTATATGAGAATTTACCATTGAATAAATTATATGTGTGATACTTCATAAAAAATAAACAAAATATTGTTAGAAACTCAGAACTTTACATGTCCATAATATGATCATTGGCCATTACAGTCATTAGATATGTAGTTTTTAGAATGTGATAATTATAATTGGTGCATATTAAGGATAATGATGAGAGATAATTTATATATAGGGGTAAATGATGGCTTCAACTAGTATAAAATAACATTTTTGGAACACAGTAATCTGAGCTTCAGAGTGAAGTTTCATAAATGGGGTTTTACCTTGACAAATTACAAGAAGAACATTAAGAAGTGAGACTTGATCAAAATAATAAAGTTATGATATGAAGGTGATGAGGGTATACATGTTAGAGAAGAAGATTCATGAGTTTCAAGTGATGAGGAACAATAACATTCATCTTATACAAGGAATAGAATATAAGTGAAGCTACAAAATATCATTAAAGGCCAAATACTGGAGAATTATTAAAGAATCAGGAGTGTTTTAATGCTATGAATGATTAATTATAAAATATTGAGAATATTAAGACTTGGGAGTTGGTACCCAATCTTTTAGAGAAGAATTTCATCCAGACAGTGTGAGTGTTTTGAAACAAGTTGAATGAAAAAATTATAATTAGTAAGAAATAAATCAATATTAGTGTGTAAAGGCTGTTCGCAAGTTGAAGGAGTTGAATTTGATGATACCCTATGGAGAGGGAGCCGAGAGGGGGGGGGGGGACATCACCGGAGTGGGGGGAAGTGTGGAAAAGGTCGGGATGTTGAGGCGGAGGCGAAGGCCGGGAGGTCCTGGTCGAAAGTGGAGGCGGAATCGGGAGGCGGAGGGTGGGGAGGTGATGAGATGGCCGGGAGGCGGAGGTCGGATGGCCGGGAGGCGGAGGTTTGAAAGGGGTGGAGAGGTCTGGGAGGCGGAGGTCGAATGGCTGGGAGGCAGTGGTCGGGGAGGGGAGGACAGGATCAGGAGTTAGAGGTCAGGGAGGTAAGTTTGAAGTGGGGGGGGGGGAGTGCGATGGAAGAGTGAGGAGGAGCCCGATACTTTGGGGTTGAATACCCACGGTTTTAATAAAACCATGGGTATAGAAAATTAAAACCCATATATTCCCATGGTTCTTTAAACCATGGGAATAGGGGCATAGGGATAAACCCCATTTCCAGTAGTGTGTGAATGTGCTATCTTTATACCATTCATGGTTTATGGTTAATGTATTGACATTTTGTATGATAGTTTTAAAACACTTTTTTATGTTATGTTTCAACATTTTCATATGAGGAATTCATTAGATTTAGTAAGTGATGGGTGGAGCCCTCTATAGCTCCTCGATGCATCAGTAGGTCTCATGAGACAAATTAGAGAATTAGAACAAGGCCTTGACAAAATTTTTATTTGTAGTCGGGAACGAGGCCTTGAGTATGTGGTTATGATGTCCAACATTATGCATTACATAATTATGAAATTATCCATTGATATTACAAGTGATTATCTTACTAGTAGAATATCCATGTGAATAATTAAATTGAATTATTTGATTTATCTTTTCCATATTATGCTCAAGTTTATGTTTAAAAGGCTTGTGTTTTATTCTTATACATTTCCTTAACTGTTTATGATTATTTATGATAGTTTCCGCTATATTCTTATCCTTACTGAGCATCTGATCTCACCTTTTTTTATGTTTTATTTTCCCCAGGATGTGAATAGGTGTATTATGATTGATATGTAGGGTTAAGCTAGGGGAATAATGACATTCTCAAATTATTATTTATGTTGTGTTTTAATTTATAAATTGTATTGTAACTTTCATATATGTAATCTATTTCCCAAGTCTGCTAAGGTGATTGGTCCTTCGGGACTTGATTCCTTGTAATCATTCCAATGTATTAAAATAATGTACCGAATCTAGTTTACTGGGGTTGGGGCATTACAAAATGAAAGATTTTGAAACAATACTGAGCCCCTCAAAATCAACAGTCAGGCCATGCATATCTAGTAGAAAAAAATGTTTAAATTTAAATGTAATCATGTGATAACAAAAATACTGGTTCATCATATGTGTTGAGAATCTTGTTTCTGAAACCTAGATCACTAAATTAATTTTAATTTGAAAAAATAGTGAACCTGACATGAAATAATGTGATAATAGAATAACTATGTCATCATTTTCCTCATGCATCTTGTTTTCAAAACCATAATAACCAATCATAGATTTTCTGAAAAAAGGTGAATGTTTAAATAATTAAATATATTTTGGTTTCCTTTTGATGGGAGATTTTTCATATTCCAAATAAAAAAATGGACAAACAAATAACAATATTAAATAAGAGGAGTCACCATTCATATCCAATTAAGCATTTAACTAAATTGAAATATTTTAACGACTATTTTTTTTATTTTCTATTAGATTAAGAATACCATACCCATACAATTCATCCTAATTTTTAGTCATTGAACCATCAAGAAAATGTTATTAAACCTCAATTGTATCAACGATTCCTGCATAATGAAAAAAACTCACCCATACAACACCTTTAGAATCAGTTGATGAATGTGAGGAAATGGAAATACCACCAACATGGTAAAATCCCAAACCTTGAGGCCACACAGAACCCAACCGTGCATTAAATCCCACAACTTCACATTTCTCAATGATGTATATGGTGAAACTAATGATTCCTGTAACAAATTTTATTTTATTTAGGAGCATATCCTTAGAGAAAAATAATCGATACCTTACTTATCATAAGAAGGTTGAAAAAGGAGTTTACGATGGCAAAATTAAATTTTTGGAGGTACCCTAGATGGATCCTTTCAAATATCACCACCAGATATATCCCTTCAATTCCCCTCGGTCACCTGATGCGTGATCAACCTTACTACTCCCTGTGTTGAACACTAATCTTGGGAACCAAAGAGATATATTTGGGTATAAAAAACATTAGAACAAGGAGAGAGAGATTACATCCCCTCCTCTGATGACAAATCATTCCAACATATTTTTGTGGAAACCAGTGTGTAGGCTCTCATCCATGCTCACCAAGAAGATGTCTGACCACACATCCCAAAAAAACAAACAAGCGGCATGTATCCATACTCCCTCAAATTAATCCCATCAGTATATTTTGATGGAATGAGGAGGAAAAAAGTTAGAATACATGTCCACTTCTATTAAATATTACTACCAATATATACTATATTACAATAATTTATGTGCCTATACTCTTGCACATGCTCTGTTAAGTTTCACTATATTCTAGAAATGATTTAAGTTCAATGCTGAAATATTACGATATTAGTATATATAGAGGGAAATGTACAAATTCTAATCCCAATATCAAGATAATCATATCAACATTATCATCTTGAAAATATGGTTACTCTAGAGAAAACACATATTGTTTCTCCCATCCAAGAGGGTTATTCACATATTCCAATAAAGGATGAATCATAGGACCAGTCAAAAATTCCTATTATGATTAGGGTCCATCAACCATTTTTGGAAATAACTTTAGGATATGAGTACATACCTATCAAATTAAGTCGATGGAATATTCCAAAGTTTAACTATTATTAGGACCAAATATACACTCTAATTTACATCTATTAACAAAATTTTGAAATCACCTCAGATCAGGCTCATATCCTTAATGATGATGTTAATCAAAAAAGTCTAGTATCTTACAGGATCTGTGCCCACACTCATGATAAAAATAATGAAAGAATTCCCCAACGTCCTTTAGAGATCTTATAAGAGGAGGGAAATATCACTTATATCATTATATATATATGTACGAATATTTTATTATGGGGAATTCCTATTCGAACCAAACTTATACCCCCGATTCAATCATAGTTGATTGATATATTCTAGAAGCCAGCCATAGACAGGATCATATCCCCATTGAAAATGTAGAAGATCGCTGGAATATTCTAGTATCTTTTCGAAAGTGGTCTCAAATTACTTCAACAACATAAAATCCTCATAATATCCCAATGAAAACCATGCAGTAAAGTAATAATCCTAATCAACCACAAAAAGTATGTTTTTATATTCTTGATTTGATGTTAGATGAGGATGATGTTCATAATTTTTTCAATGCCGTTGTTGTTGTGGCTATACGATGTGTATCTACAATACCTTGAGGGTCTTCAAACTCTTCATTTGATATTGAAGGTGATAACTGTAATGATATTACACCTCAGGTAATTATAGAGATGCATTATATTAACTTTACCCCTAATATCCACTGTGGGCACCCCCATCATGATATCTCACACAGGTAAGGAAATCTTCACCCTGTAAAGACCCCTTCACATATAGAGGTTGTTAAAATAGTAGGGTTAACTATATATAGTTCCCCATAAACTACCAGTAACAACTCACTTTGGTCAGCTAGTGAATCATAGAAGAGACTTCTACGGTCTGACCAGGTGTAGAAATATGACCATGATATAGAAGGGGCTTACATGGTTATATGGAGGGATATGACTGAAAACAACCTTCCAACTAGGTTTTTTCCCATTACTACTTCTTATTATAAATTCCCATATGAGGTAAAAGTAGAGGTTGTATATTATATTCAATAAAATAGGTGGAAAACCTTTTAGAAGTTAAAGGCTATAAAAATACTTTATTAGGTATATGAGGGGAAATTTCAATATATAAACATGATTTCTGTCAGATAGGCATGGGTATATGGTCAATGGCCTGACACCTGATATCGAAATGGAATAGAAGAATCCTATAACATGCCTACCTCCACCTCAAAAAAACACTACGACAATGAATCGATGAAGCCCGGTAAGATACCTATATTTGAGGATGAGGTGAGTATGGATCAATTAACTTAACCCCATCCCCATTGTAATGCCCCAACCCTAGTTACCCAAAGTCAGTGCATTATTACATAACATTGGCATGATCATAAGAGATCATGTCTCGAAATACTAATTAGTTTAGTAGCTTTAGAAGTACTAGATATATACATAAGTTTTTAAGTAAATAATGAAAAAAACATCGTGTCCCCATTTAACACACTCATATCATTAAGAATATCCCTAAAAGTTAATCATAATACACTTCTTAGCATCTTGGAAAAATAAAACATAAGAAATGGGTGAGCTCAGATGCTCAGAATGGGTAAATAATTTATCGGAAGCTATAAACATTTAAGGAATGATGTGTAATAAAAACAACTACCTTTTTAAACATAATCTTGAACGTAATATGGAAAAAAATCAAACATTACCATATAATCATGAACATGGATAATCTACTAGTAGAATAATCACATGTAGTAACTAATTTCATAATGATGAAATGCATAATGTCAGACATCAAAACCAAAGAGTCAAGTCCTCATGCCAAGACTAAAAACAAAAGTTTTGTCAAGGCCTTGTGCCAAGACATTAATTTGTCTCATGAGACCTACCGATGCATTGAGGAACTATAGAAGGCTCCACCTATCACTTAATAAGTGCAATGAATTCCTCATATGAAAATGTTGAAAAATAATATAAACATTCTTATTAAAACTAGCATATGAAATGTCAATACTTTAACCATAAATCATAAATGGTATAAAAATTTCAAATTTACAGTCTAACATATCATAACTCATTTAATACAATATTTAAGATTGTGTTTATAATAAATCAACCTCAATCAAGAATAATATCCAAAAAGGATGTTTACATAGTTGAAAATGATTAGTAAAACTCTTTGAGAGAAATATCCATTTTTCATGAAAAAATTCAAAAGTCACACAATATATAAAGGAGGATGTTTAAAAGACATTTTTGAATGAAAGTGTCCCATAAAAATTTAAATATTTTTAAATGAATTAACATTTTAAAACACTCATGTCCATATAAATAAATCCTTTAAAAACCATTTAGAAGATATGGACTTTAATAGGAATGATTTAGAAGAATAAATATTTAAACCATTAAAAGAATATTTTAGTTAAAGAGTCTCCTAAAAAGAATCATTTTGAAAACTCCTTTATGAAACATGGATATGGATAATAAATATTTCCTAGTAAATACTTACACACAAACTATCTTAGATAATAATGAAAATAAGGAATTAACACTTACCCTATTATTTCCTTCAGTCGAGGGTACATTTAACCTCTTTTATAATGACTATAGTATGTTGTTAAATTATAATATAACCATATTAATATTTATGATATCATATATGATTAATTTATGACTTTATACTACCAATTTAATAATAACTTCTGTGTTAATGTAACATTTTGGGTAATAATTTTTCTTTATCGTATGTGTTTTAACTTGTTATTCTTGATCGTATCATATAGATCATGATTTACATACTTCCAGAATATAAAAAATGATTTATATATCATATATATTCAGAATATAAATATATATAATATATATATATATAAAATGGAAACACCGTTCATGAAGAAGGTAGTCCGTACATACGCACGAATGTTGTTTCTGTTTTCTTATTGTATAGTATAAAAGTAAACAAAATATATTTATATTCATAAATATATATTATTATAGTAGAAATATTATTTCACATATATCATACTTAATCAATATATATATATATATACAAATTCTTGAATGGTGATCTTTGAAGATGAATCTCATCGCGTCGTGGAGACTGTAAGCCATACGTACGCACAAGTTCCAATATCATTCTATTGATGTTGAAATCATATGTAATTGGATGGTTTATTATATATACAGAATCATTAACATGTTATAGTTGTTATTTACTTCAATTATACTCATTATTTTACCCATCTAATTAATGAAGTGTTGAAGAACAAACTTCACCACGGTGTGGAGATGGTAAGTTGTACATACACATGTATAGTGACTTTGTCATCCATATGATGAATATAATAATGAATATATTTATACCATATTTATAATAACATAATAGTATATAAAAGGTACTAGAGTTATTATTTTGGTATGGAAAAAATAAAGAAAGAGGAAGTAGAAGAAGAAAAGAACTTTGAAAGAGGTGATGAAATAATTATGCACATGAGCCTCAACCCAGTTGGTGAGGTATCGTTAAGTGCATCCATGAGACCCAGGTTCAAAACCAGATAAAGGCATATTTCTAGGTACTATAGCAGCATTATAGTAGGTATTGTAGCAGAACTGTACACTATACAGTACTGTAGCAGAACTACACACTGTGCGGGGACTGTAGTAGGTATTGTAGCAGGTACTACAGCAGGTACTGTTCGGTACTGTAGCATATGTAACTATTCACCTTGGGCCATCGGTTTGGGATTGGAGTCCTTAAGGCTTTCGGGCCACCCAGGACTTCGGTTAAGTAGGGATTTCGGGCCACATTTAAGGCCTTCGGGCCACATGTAGTTGCCCCAAACAAACTCTACAAAAAAAGAGCAGCCTCAGAAGAGGATTCAGAGTATGTGCACTCACCAGAGTAGAGGCAAATGGATTGTCAGAATGAGAGGGTATGGATATGACATCGAGACCAACCTATAATTGCACGAGAAGTCTATCCAGACGGCCATGCGAAGTGGAGGTATACTATCACTATGTAGATGCTGGGGTGGGGCAGTTCCTTGTAGATAGTTGGTTGAATTACCTAAAACAGTCGGGTCATGTAATCTCTTAAGCCTATGGGCCTTATAATCTCTGAGCCTATGATCCTTGTAAGGGTTCCCCCTTAGCCCTTGAAAGGGGGGTTATCAAAAATCAATAAAAAAGAAGGCCTTCGGCCCATTCGGGCGATGAAATAATTACCTCTTTTTCGGTTTCTTCCTTTTGATTTGATCAAAAGGGCTCTATAGGTTGGATTTATGATCCATGTAAGGCCTATAGGTTTAATTGAGGGTATTTGGGAGGATATTTGCGTAGGGAATGGACAATTCATATGGATTTGGAGGTGTGAAATTAAGAAAAGGTGAAGTACCCTTATATAATAGAGGTGAAGGTCACTTTAGGAAAAGCTTGGAATATTACGTTATTATATAGTCATATTCGGTTTATAATGGCTCCAAAAGGATTTATTTTGAGGATAAAGTTGGGATGGGTTGAAAACCTCTCGACCAATAGGTTTTAGACAGGTTTAGGTCACCATATTAACCTTATATTTTAGATCTAACTCTTACTTAATTAGTTTAACTTTTACAATGTCTTCTTATATTTTTATATTAAATGGAAAATAAATTTATTATAAAATGCCAAGAAAACCCAAAGTGGTTCATTAATGAAATAATAATCATTATATAATTTCTTTGGACTAACCTTATATTTTTATGAATATTATATCATTTAATAGTATAATATGGTTTTTAAAAACTCATTGATGTCAATTTTGACACTATTTGGTATTTTGTTTTTGTTAAAGTCATAAAAACATTATTACTTCAAAATAAATTTATTTAATCAACCCTAACATGTCATAGTATCCTAATAAATTCGTGGAATGCATCAAAACTATCAATTTACATTTATTTTAATATTTATATTATCAATTATTTTAATCATTCATTAATAAGGTAATTACTACATCATCATTGTGTCATAAATAAATTAAATTATTTAATGTCTAAAAGTTATAAATAAAATACCATGATGTATTAAATCTATTTATATTTCTAATGAATATTTAAAGTCTAATTTAACTTTTTTATAACCCAATATTTAAAATGGTTTAGTTATTAAAAGATGAATTTAACACTATTAACTCTTCTTTAAATAAAATAATATTAAATGTCCTAATCTAATCCAAGTGGATAAAAAAGGATCATATTTTATTCATAAGGTTGATTTAGGT
Organism: Viscum album; assembly: GCA_963277665.1. NCBI lineage: Eukaryota > Viridiplantae > Streptophyta > Magnoliopsida > Santalales > Viscaceae > Viscum > Viscum album. The sequence continues at coordinate 794,670,231 of OY728166.1, forward strand.
ATAAATACACTTATCTAGTAGAATTATGACATATATTAGGGTAATTATAATATCATTTTTAGCTTTAATTGTCTTATTTACTTTTAACCGTGGTAAATAGAAGTCAAAAGTTACGATTCAACCAAAATTATTTTCATCTTATTGAAAATATTTTACTTACTAATATCAACTGTATCTCTCATAGTTTTGAAATTCAATTCACAGAAGTGGTAAAATTACGTTTTATGAAAATTTTCAAATGCACCTAGTATGTGGGTAAAAGACGTTAAAAAGTTTAATAAAATTTTATAAATATAATCTTGTTATAAGATGATTCCAATGAATTACATTAAACTAATATAGGTATTATGTATCTGTTTTAACTTAAAATAAATAATTATTTAAATAAAAATTTGGTTTTAAACAATAACGTAGTGTTTTTCACTATTTATCAAAATTGAAGGTTTCCAGAAAAATACCAAAACTTCACCCTAAGATAATTTTGATATTCTGAATTCAAAAATGAATTTTTTTTACCAAATTCAAAACATAGTAGTGACAATATTTAATTTAATATTAATTACCATTGTCAAAACCAAAAAGAGGGTTTTTAAGAAGTAAAAACTATCAAAATATTGATATGTGTTTATGTCCAATTTAAATGTAAAATTACTTACAATGACCGTCATTGGATTAAATGATAAAAATATAATCTAATTATACTAAAAAAAATTCAAATTTATAATGTAACACTCTAAATTTTTTTTATTAAAAAAGTTGTTTTCATTTAAAATTTATTATTTTTTACTATTCATCAAAATATTAAAGTTATCAGAAAAACACCATATATTTATCCAAAACTAAATTTTTATGTCCCGATTATAAAGAATAAGATTATTTTTTCAAATTTAATATATAAAAGTTCCAAATATTGTATTTAAAAAGGGTTCTCCACTAAGAGGCTGAAAAATTCTTATTTTTGAAAAATACATCTTTTATATGAAAAATTGAATTTTTCCATATATTACTTCTATAAAACACAATATTTGAAGGTTAAGATTATATTGTATATATAAAAAATTCAAAATGTTGTTAATAGTATTCATAAACACTTTTTGAACAACTAGTTCGGTAAGTCGTGGTGTGCTCGAACTCGATGTTGGGTGTAGTGCAAGCTATTGGATTACATTAAAGAGATAACATGCTTTGAAATCTTAGGGTGTTACACCCTTGATAGAAAATATCCACAGATCTAGTATCCTACAATGTCATAGTTGTAGGAGAGATCATTAGAATGAGTAATGAACATGCTAGTTGGTCAATCCAAAGAAGCTCATTTGATTTTAGAATTCAAAGACACCGGAAGTGGAGAGAGAATACCACCAATAGGATCATACAATGAGTTTATTGAAAAAAATGTGAACACATCACATATACCAAAGCTAAAGTCATGTATTACCTAATAAAACCCCATAGCAATTGACTGTCATAATAAGCATCCCACAACCTAGCCCATATATGAAAGAAATTGCACCAAATCAGGTAGATTATAATGGATGATGTTATGAAAAATATCTATGAGAGAAACCATCACATAGGTCTGGGGGAATTTTTACCACCACTTTTACCTTGAGGGGAAATAAAACCCCTAAAGGTTATTTAAAAATATGAGATGGCATCAAATCATCCTCAAATAACAAGAATGGGGTAATTTTTATGTCAATCATCAACCAAGATCTATAATATCCTCAACAATAGGATTATAGTGTACCAATGATGGCTCAAAATCAACTCTAAAAAATTGGTTTGGGGTTATTTTTATCATCACTCAAAAAGTAAATCATTCATATTCAAGATAATTAGTTAATACAAATGAAAAACATCATAGATTCCCCCCACATTAAGACACACCCATTTTATTTTTTATTCCCACTCAACAATTGCGATCAAAAACTCCATCAGAAGAATTATTCATAGGCTGAGTTAGAATAATTTTTTGTCAAAGAAAATCAATCATCGTAGGGTTTATAAACCATGACAGACAAAAAATATAAAGTTATAGTGGTAGGTCCACAATTAAACTCATGATATGGAAACAAGCAGTATGGGGCTTCCCTACTATTTAGTCCATGACGGGGTGAATACCATTTATCTGTATGAATTAGTAAAAATCGTCATCATCAATATGAAAAAGTATGTGGATTGAGACATAAATGTAGAGGGCTGTAATTTTGTGATGTTACCTAGTTAGGTAGGTTAATTTGATAAATAATATTAAGTTTCACATACACAAAATTGAAGGAGAAACTATAACCCAAAACCTCAAAAAATAAGAGTTACCATAGCCTCGTTGGAATTATGCCAAGGACAATTGAAAATGAATGGATAAATCCCCCTCACTACCTAGAGGGGATAAAATACTTTATATAGAGAAAATAAAATCATAATGGAGAGTGATATACATATCCTCTAACAATGAATAATTACTTAGGGGAAATATTCCAACTGGGTATCACCTTCATATAGAAATGTATATCCATCCTCCCAATAATATGAAGAGATCTAGTCTTCTTGTATCATAGTAACAAGATCAGTAGGTTGGATCTAGATCCACATAAATGATGAATTTGGGGATGATCATGGATTTCCTCCATTATGATAGTATAATCCTTCTTATCAGGGTAATCATACAACCCTAGAATGAGTTGAAAATTAGTAGGATATAAAGGTAGGTCAACCGCATTAGTACTCACCCATTTCACATGTTAAATATGTGATATAATTGGTTATACCACTAGAAATACTCAACACCATTAAGTCCTTTACCATTTAGATAGAAGAAATAGAGGTGTGGTGCACCATTGTACTGCCCAAAAGGAACACATATCCCAACCGGGTAAATGAAACTTTCCCCCCACCAAATTTCAGTAAGCCTATATTCTCAAGGGTTTATAAAATATGAGACCTAGAATAGAATCTATAATATTTTGTATCTTATTATATCCCTATAATGGCCCCCCATGACCATCAATAAGAAACAAAACTGCGATGATTTGTAGGGACTCTTGTGCTTAAAGTCATCACTTGGGATTTCAACCTTGTAGAAGGTGCTATCACAGGCTGGGAAGAACTGCATAATCAATTCCATTACCAATTTTGCTCCATTATATAGGAAATGATGATCATAAACATCATAAATTGTAAGTATCAGGAAAATGAGAGGGTCTCTGACATTATATCCAGATGGAATGGTCTAATATAATCACTCAGTAATCTACTATCACAAGAGAAATTACTGGAAAATTTCATTGTAAAAAATTGGGATGATATAAAGACACCTTTAATTCTAGTGAAATTCTTGGGTGGATTCTGTATGTTAAAAGAAATTAATAAACACATAGAATAAGACTTTTGGTGAACTTAGGCCAAATATTAGTTCAAAAATATGACATAGGAAAAAAGGATGGAAAAAGTAGTGACTACTATTGTCACCCCCAAATAGTAATGGTGCCCACTAGAGCACCATGGTAGCCCTTTAATCACCCATTTCCTCCAACTGAGAGGTAGTAGTAGAAAAACTACCATCTATCTGAGGTAGACAGAGATCAGAGCCAACCACGATATGAGGAATATAAGAAAAAATATTCCTTCTGAAATGAATAGGTTCACTGTTATTTTATCAGAACCATGAAAAATAGCCCCCTCAAACTAAAATCTCCCTAGAAACCAATTGAGTTCATCCAAATTGGTTTCCTTGACTATTTTATTTTTTATAGGAGACTAGGTCACATCATTAATGAATTCTTTGTTTTATAATACATCCTATGAGTCATGGTTGGATCTAGACTGGTGATATTGGGGGAATCCCCAGTACAAGTGACTTGTGTGGATTTCTCCCTACTAGATTAGGAGAGTGATAGGTAAGACATTTCAGCTAGGAATGGATAGAATTTCAATAACTATTTGATTTTAAAGGCATCTGATTGAGACCACACCACCCTGATAGCACATATTCATAAACCAGTCATGTTTTTAGAAACTTGGAAGACATTATTGAATCCATATTCTAGAGGTAGACATAATCATCATATATACGAAAAGGAACAAGGGAAAGAGTGTCAGTCAACAATAATACCATCTCTGACTATTTTATATATCTTTCCTTTTGTATCTATAGAGCGAGAACTTCCACAAGAAATGGAATAATAATTTGATGAAGAGTATGGTTTTAGTTATGTTAGTGTTATTATCTTGGAAAACCCATTACCTGACCTTGAATACACACATTAATAGAAGTTAATCATACCTAAAAGGGGAGTCAGAGGTTGAGGCTATATAATATGAGGGTGTTAGGGTTGTTGCGGTCGTGGCTCAAAACAACATTTGTGCCACATCCCTATGGAGTCCATATATGTGGTTGAGACTTATGGGTGGGTGATTAAAAAATCCATATAGGGGCATATATTGTAACGACCCAAAGTTTTTCAATGGAAATTTAATTCTTATAAATATTTCATAAAATCACATGAAAAACCATCATAATGAACTACTATATACTAAGTGACCATTAAACATAATTTTTTCGCTTCTGTGTTTGGAATTTCCAAAATCAGACATACATGGTTGCAATCATTATCTTCTTTGGGGTCCAACAAGAAAAACATAATTTTTGGTGAATAGTATTTTACCCTTATGAAAAGTAACCATCCATTATGAATATTAATATGTCCCTTATAAATATTAAATCGTCCAATGTAATAGTAACCATACCCATGAATAATTAAATACAATTTAGGCATCATATAAGTGACAATTTTACCACAGCAAAACCAATGGTTTTTTTGTAAGCCATAAATAAATAATTATAATTAATTAATTAATTTAAAATAAAATCTATTTTCTTAAAAAGTTTTCAAAAATTAACAAATCTATGTCTTATAGATTTAAGATAATTTTATAAGACCTCAAGTAATTTTTGAAAGCAACGTACAATCAGTTTTAATTTTAAAAACTGTATTTTTTATGTAAATTATGATTTTAATTAAATATTAAATTAATCAGATTTCGAAAATTAATTTTGAAAAATAGAATTCATTTTTGGATTCTACATGATAAAAAATGATTTGGGTGAATTTTTGGGATTTTTCTAAAATACGTGAATTTTTATGAATTGTGATATTCCATAATTTACAAAATAAGCTAAATAAGCTAATTATAGAGTCATTTATGATCTTCTACTGATGTAAGCCCAGTTGGTTTGGGATCACATGATACAATTAATATTATTGGTCATGGTAGACTCACTATTACTTGTCTTGTGGGGAAATAAGAAACTAATGAATTTTATATTGAGAAAACCCATCTCCCCTCCACTATAAATACCACCATCCACACCCTCTTTTCGTCACACCTCTCATGCTTCAAGACATATATAAACTCTGCCCAAGAATCTTCTCTAGCCCCTCCTCAACATCCAAGAGCTTCTGGTTTCATCAAAAGGCCATTCCCTGACCCCATGAGGAGGATATAAAGAGGAGGATTGACGAGGTAATTTATCTCCCTCTTTTCCTTTAATTCCCTTTCAATTTCAAGTTTTTTTCTTATTCTATCCCCAAATATATTTGTTTAAATGGTATGGTAACTCTAGTATCATAAATATAATGAAATTTTATGATTATAATGGGATATTATACCATCCAACCCTCTTCTCCACTTCCTTTTATTTTATAAAAGAAAATGTTGTTCGCGAGGTGTTAATCTGTCACCTTCAAGAATGCCATGATTTATTTTTCTATTTATACCTTCAGATATGGTCATGAAACAATTTTTATGGTTGAAAAATAATATTTTATATGTATTTTTCTATTTAATGTTCTATAACTAACTTATGTACATATTACTAAATGATTAAACAGTACAAGATCACTATGGTCGAAAGACATCCCAAATTAACCCAAACAATCAGCATTTAATTTTTATGTAATGATTCACCCATATGGTATATAATATAATTCATTATAAGATAGTTTGAAATTATGTAATATAATTAATAACATTTAATATCAGTTCTGGATGTTTACTCATGTTCTACCCAAACTTTAATTTATTAATACAAGTGAACCGCTCAAGAAAACCCTAAAAATGAACATTCACGAACAAAGTTTTTAAACCCTATAACTGATCAAAAGGCCCATAAATAACATAATGAAACCAAAATTAAACCTATTAATGTATAAAAGGTTCTTTAATTTCTAATTAATTAATAAAATATGGTTTCACCTGACATTAAAGAGAAGGAAGCATTCAAATATAAGGTAATGAGAAATTTTCGAACCCAATTTCATCCTTTGGGTTCTCCATCTTTCACTCCATTTTTGATATGGTTACTATTTAAAAATCATTTTTTCATAATTTTATTTCTATTTATGAGATATATATGTTTAACATTGGTGTTTATGTCAACCAAAATGTTTTCTAAAAGAACTTTTCTTTTAAGAACTCGCCTTTTACTTCTCACTCATGGTTGACTGTTCTTGTAACATGTATGTTATTCCATCTTTCTTATGGGAACCCAAATTTTATGAAAATGTTATTATGATATGAAACTCATTCATTTTCAAGGGTTATTTATTTTTATTTTTTATATATGTTATATGTTTCATGCATGATAATGATAATGTTATGATGTGACGCGTGCACCCAGAATTATATAGCGCAATATGAATGTTTGAATGTGACGGGTGTGACCAGAATTATAGATCACAACAATTCATTGGGTAATGTGATGAATATCATGTGTAAATTTGAAATGACTTGTGAACAAGATGATATATTTGTTCACAATTATGTGTGGTAGTTAACCACTGAGACATGATGTTTTATTTTTATGCATTGCCACATTTCAAGTATTTTATTAATGATTCCTCTCATGTTCATGATATTTTACATATATTATGATTATGATCACCCATTTTTATATTGTTATTATATATCCTCTTACTAGGATTTTATCTCACCCCTTTTGATGTATATCCTCAGGTGACTACATGTACTGAGGAGGGGTCAAGTTCAAATATGAATCTAGAGAAGAAGAAATAAAAAAAGAAAATTTTATGCTGGATGTTGTTATTGTTATATACAGTCCTAGTTTTCCCAAGAAACAAAAGCATTGAATACTCAATGTGTAATAATATTATGTTTTTTATCTTTAAAATGATGTAATAGTAATTTAAAAAAAGGCTGGGTAGTTATATTTGGTATCAGAGGAATGATTTAGTTAATTTGGGAATTAGGATTAGTGAACCCTAGAAAAAACTTCTAACATGAGACTAAGTAAAAATATGCACAAAAGAATATTTAAATAGGGATACCACATGTTATGTTTTTGGTAAAAATTTATTAAATGAATATTTTATTCAAGATTTTTTGACTTATGTTTTGTTCTAACCTTTTTTATTTTAGAAAATGTTGGGAAACAGGAGAAACCAGGCCAATAACTCATGCGAGGGCTAATGCAATGATTTCTAGAACGACATCCCCAATGATTTGGGAGGTGGAGTTCAAAAATTCATGGTGATGCTTACCCAATTATCTAAGGTTATGAACAATAACTATAATAATGTGGAACATCCTCCTCCACCAAAGAGGGAGAAACTGGCTATCAAATGTTTTATGCGGCAACGACCAACAATGTTTAGTGGATATTCTGATCCACTAGTTGCAAAACAGTGGGTCAACTCCATGGAAAAGATATTTTCTGTTCGTCATTGTTATGAGATAGATAAAGTGACACTAGTTGTTTATCATCTATATAGAGAGGCCGATCAATGGTGGCATTTGATTAAGAACACCATGCCAAGAGAGGAAAATGAAGAGATGGAATGTGAAGACTTTACGATAATGTTTCTTAACAATTGTTTCCCAATAAATCTTCGCACGAATATGGAGAGATAATTCGTAGATATCGAGCAAAAAGAAATAGAATCTATCACAACCTATGAAGCAATTTTTACAAGGCTTGCAAGGTACACTTCGGGTTTTGTTATCAACAATGATAGAAAAATTGATAGATTATTTAGTGGATTAAAACCACACCTTAAAAAGGATCTTGAAATTAAAGACTTTGGGAATTATGAAGACGTTTTTCAGTGTGTTCTGCAAGAGGATATGGATTTTGGAGAATGGTCCCACGAAAATGGTGATAAGAAATGAAAGATGGATTTTCAATCCAGTGGATCTAATAATAAGGGGGGGAAGAAAAATCAACGACCCACATGCCAAAAATGTGGAAAGTTGCACCATGGGAATTGCCTCCAAGGGATGGGGAAATGATTCAAGTGTGTGAAAGAAGGACACCATGATAAAGAGTGTCCAAAAGACATAAAATGTAAGGATAATGTGGTAGAAGAATGGATAGAACCACCCATGGTTCAATTCTACAACTGTAGGGAGCTAGGGCACTATGCAATCCAATTCACCAAACCTCAAGTTCTCAATGGTAATAAACATCAGTAGGCACCAAAGACAAAGGAACAAGGGAAAGATTATGCCATTACTACAGAAGAAGTTGTGCATGATAATGAATATGTACATGGAACACTTCCTATTCACTCAAGAATGGAAAAAGTCTTATTTGATTCTGCTTCTATGCATTCCTTTATATCTTTCAATTTTTCTATAACTATAGAATTGAAGCCCTGAAACCTTAATGTAGAGATATCTATAAAAACCCAAATTGGTGTAATAATTTCAACCCGAGTGTTTGACTCTTCTCTTATTGGCGTATGTGGGAAGATACTTCCAGAAAATCTCATAATACTTCCCTTGGTGGATTTCAACGATATAAAGGGAATGGATTTGATCTCGTTATATATATCACATATCAACTGTCATGAAATGGAGATATATTTTCATTTTCTAATCCATCCCATGCTCCACTACAAATGCAAGGAAGATCATGAATCTCTATGGAAAAATCCTTCATCTTTTTGGGTGTTAATTCCCTATGAAGAAGCATACCTATCCCAAATGGTTGGGTCAAAGGATAGTTACAACATTGTGGAAATTCCCATCGTGAGGGAATACAGTGATGTATTTATGGAAGATTTACGCGGAATTACGCCGGATCATGAGGTAGAGTTCTCAATTCAACCCCTACCCAGAGCTACTCCTATCTCAAAGAGTCCCTATAGGATGGCTCATATTAAACTGGAGGAGTTAAAAAATTAGGTGCAAGAGTATCTTGAAAAAGGGTTCATATGCCCTAGTTCATCACCTTGGGGTGCGCCAGTGCGCTTTGTGAAGAAGAAAGATGGAATAATGTGGCTGTGTATCGATTATCAGGAACTCAACAAGAGCACCATAAAGAAAAAGTATCCTCTTCCAAGGATTGAAAACTTGTTCGATCAGTTAAGAGAAGCTCAATACTTCTCAATTGTGGATCTTAGTTCGGGATATCATCAGATAAAGCTAAAGAAGGAAAATATTTAGAAGACTGCCTTTCGTACAAGGTATGGGCACTATGAGTTTCTGGTGATTCCCTTAGAACATACTAATGCATGTGAAGTCTTCATGGATTTGATGAATAGAGTCTTTAGACATTACCTCGACAATTTTTTGGTAGCGTTTATTGATGATATTCTACTCTACTCTAAGAGAAAAGAGGAACATGAAGAACATCTAAGACTTTTGTTAGAAACATTGAGAAAGGAGAAGTTGTACGTCAAGTTTAGAAAGTGTGACTTTTTGATGAAGCAAGTCATGTTATTGGGACATTTGATCACAAGTGAGGAAATTTCTGTGGATCCTTGAAAAACAAAGGCGATTGAAGAATGGCCCAGGCCCTCTAGTGTCTTAGAAATATGTATTTTTCTTGGATTAGCTGGGTACTACAGACGTTTTTTAGAAACTTTTCATGGTTTTAAAGCCTTCTAACTAAGTTAATAAGGAAAGGGGTAATGTATGTCTTGACAGAAGAATGTGAGAGAAGCTTCAAAGAGCTAAAGAGAAGGCTGATCACTACACCTATACTCACACTAAGAAAAAGTGGAGAAACTTTTGTGATATATAGTGATGATTCAAGGAAATTCTTGGGTTTTGATATATAGTGATAGCCTACGCCTCACGATAGCTTAAGATCCATGAGCAAAAAATACCTGACACATGATCAAGAGATGGCAGCCGTGATTTTTGCCTTAAAAATATAGCGACACTACCTTTATGGCGAGACGTGTGACATATACACTGACCACAAGTTCCTAAAGTATATATTCACACAAAAATGAGCTCAACATGTGTTAGATGAGATGGTTAGAGCTAATTGAGGACTACCATTACTCTATTCACTACCATCCTGGAAAGGAAAAGAAGGTATCTGATGCTCTAAGAAGAAAAGAACCTAGTACTCTATCCATGTTATGGATTGGGAAAGACCCTATCTTCTTGGATATAAAAATGATGGATTTAGAAATCATAAGGACAATGGATACATCCTTACTTTCCCAAATAATTTCCCCACCATACATCCAAGATAAGATTAAGGAAGAAAAAAGGGAATATGTGGAGATACAAAAGATGGTGAATGCAGTAATGGAAGGGAAGCTACAGAAGTCCCAGATCGACGATGATGATGTGATTCGGTTTGGAATGCAGCTTTGTGTGCCTTAATCACCCAAGATAAAGAAGGATATATTGGAAAATGCACATAGTTCAACATTCTCTATCCATCCTGGTAGCACCAAGATGTACCGTGATCCCCGAGAACACTTCTAGTAGGATAACATGAAAAAAGAGATCGCGAAATATATCTCAAGGTACTTTGTATGTCAAAAAGTTAAAGCAGAGTGACAAAAGTCCAAAGGGATGATAAAACCATTGCCTATACCCATGTGGAAATGGGATAATGTTACTATGGAATTTTTCATGGGTCTCCCAAATAATTCAAAGGGAAATAATGTGATATGGGTTTTGGTTGACTAACTCACCAAGACTGCCCATTTTATCACAATTTTGGAAGACTTCTCACTTGAACAAATTACAATGTTATATGTGACAAAAGTGGTTAGACTTCATGGGGTTCCACTCTCGATTTTCTCTGCTCGTGATCCAAGGTTCACATCTAAATTCTGGATGAGCCTTCAACATTCTTTGAGTACTAAATTAAATTTCAGCACGACCTATCACCCCCAAACTGATGACCAATCTGAAAGGAATATTCAGGCGCTTGAAAGAGAATGATCCTTAGAATTCAAAGGTGGATGGGATCAGTATCTTCCATTGGTTGAGTTCTCATACAAAAGTATCTTCCACTCAACTATTCAGATGGCTCCATATGATGCTCTGAATGGAAATTGACGTAGAACTCCAACCTGTTGGGATGAAGTTGGAGAAAAAAAGCTACTTGGTCCCGATCTTATGCAAGAGATGACAAAGAAGGTTCAAGTCATCCAGAAACACATCAATGTTTTTTTAGAGTCAGCAAAAGATCTATGTCGACAACCTTCAAAGGGACTTGCAGTTCAATGTTGGAGAAAAATTCTTCTTTCTAATATCACCATGGAAGACATTCATGTGATTTTGAATAAAAGGGAAGCAAAGCCTAAGGTACATTGGCCCCTTTGAAATCCTTGGCCGCATAGGATCTATGGCCTATCGGATTGAACTTCCACCGAATATGGATCAAGTTCATGATGTGTTTCATGTATCACTCATGAGGAAGTATATACTAGACTCGTCACATGTACCAAACTCAGAGGTGGTACAGTTAGAAGATGATATCCTTTATGAGGAGTATCCGGTAAAATTTTTGGACTAGAGAGATAAGGTTTTACGCAACAAGACAACCCACCTTGTCAAAGTGTTGTTGAGGAACCATAAGTTTAATGAAGCTACTTGGGTACTAGAGGAGGCAATGAAGAAGATGTACCCCCACATGTTTGTGTACAATGAAAATTCATGGGTGAAATTTCATAAGGGGGAAGAATGTAATGACCCAAAGTTTTTCAATGGAAATTCACTTCGTGAAAACATGTCATAAAATCACATGAAATCACAACATAATAAACTACTAAGTTCTATGTGACCTTTAAACATAAGTTTGTCTCTTCTGTGTTTAGAATTTTGAAAATCTAACATACACAATTGCAATCTGTATGTTATTTGGGGTCCAATAAGAAAAACATAATTTTTGGTGAATATTAACCTACCCTTATGAATAGTAGCATGACCCTTATGAATATTAAATAAGCCAAAATCATAGTAACCTTACCCATGAATAATTTAATAAATTTTAGGCATCTTATAAGTGACAATTTACCATAGTAAAAGCAATGGTATTTTTGTAAGTCATAAATAAATAATTATAATTAATTAATTTAAAATAAAATGTATTATCTTAATTTTTTTATAAACTAAAAAATCTATGTCTTCTATATTTAATATAATTTTATAAGACTTCAAGTAATTTTTGAAAGCATTTTAAAATTAGTTTTATTTTAAAAACTGAATTTTTCAAGTAAATTATGATTTTAATTAAAAATTAAAATAATCATATTTATAAAATTAATTTTGAAAAATGGAATTCATTTTTGGATTCTATACGATGAAAAATGGTTGGGGTGAATTTTTGTGATTTTTCTAAAATTCTAGATTTTTTTATGAATAGTGAAATACCAAAATTTACCAAATAATCAAAATAAGCTAATTATAGAGTCATGTATGATGTTTTGATGATGTAAACCCAATTGGTTTGCGATCACATGATAAAATTACAATTCTTGGTCATGGTAGACTCACTATTCTTTTCCTTGGGGGGAAATAATAAACTAAGGAATTTTATATTGAGAAAACCCCTCTCCCCTCCAGTATAAATACCACCCTTCACACCCTCATTTCCCCACACATCTCAAGATTCAAGCATTGTCTAAAATCTACCCAAGAATCTTTTGTAGCCCCTACCCCACGTCAAGGAGCTTCTGGTATCATCAAAAGAACAAGCCTACTCCACTTAAAGAGGATCTCAAGAGGAGGATTCAAGAGGTAATTTCTCTCCCTCTTTTCCAATAATTCCCTTTCAATTTCAAGTTGTTTTCTTATTCTATACCCACATATGTTGGCCCAAATGGTATGTTTACTCTATTATAATACATATACTATAATTTTATGATAATTATGGGATATTATACCATCCAAAACACTTATCCTATTCCTTTTATTTTATAAAAGAAAACATTGTTCATGAGGTGTTAATCTATAACCTTCAAGAACGACAAGTTTTATTTTTTTATTTCTACCTTCATATCTGGTCATGAAACCATTTTTATGCTTGAAAAAGAATATTTTATGTGTATTATGTCCTTTTTAATGTTCTGAAACTAACTTATGTACATATTAATAAATGATAAAATGAAACAATATCGTTGTGGTTGAAAAAACCGCCCAAATTAACAAAAACAGTCATCATTTAATTTTTATCTAATGATTCATCCACATGGTATATAATATAATTAATTATAAGATCATTTGAAATTATGTAATATCATTAATAAAATCTAATATCAGTTCTGGATGTTTACCCATGTTCTACCTGAACTTCAATTTACGAATACAAGTGAACCGCTTAAGAAATCCATAAAAACAAACATTACCGAAAAAAGTTTTGATACCCTATAACTCATCAAAAGGACCATAAAATAACCCAATGAAACCAAAATTGAACCTATTAATGTATTAAAGGTTTTTTGATTTCTAATTAAGGAATATAATGTGGTTATACAATACATTAAAGAGAAGGAAGTGTTCGGATATAAGGTAAGGGGAAATACTCGAACCCAATTTCATCCTTCAGGTTCTCCTTCTTTCACTCCATTTTTGATATGGTTACTCCTTAAAAATCATGTTTTAATCATTGTATTTCCTTTTCTGGGATATAAATGTATACCATTGGTATTTATGTCAAAAAAAAAATGTTTTTTCAAAAGAACTCTTCTTTTAAGAATTCACCTTTTACTTCTCACTCAATGTTGACGGTTCTTGTAACATGTATGTTATTCCATAATTCTTATGGGAACCCAAAGTTTATGAATATGTTCTTATGACATGAAAATAATTCCTGTTCAAGAGTTATTTATGGTTATTTTTGATATATGTTCTATGTGGAAAGCATGATAAAGATAATGTTATGTTGTGACTGGTGCGCCAAGAATTATATAGCGCAATATGAATGTTTGAATGTCGCAGGTGTACCCGGAATTATACAGAACACCAATAAATTGGGTAAAGTGATGAATATCAGGAGTAAATTTGAAATGAAGTGTGAAAAAGATGCTATATTTTTTCAAAAATATGTGTGGTATTTAACCATTAAGACATGATGTTTCATTTTTATGCATTTCCACATTTCAAGTCTTTTATTAATTATTCCTCTCTTGTTTATGATCTTTCTCCTATGTTATGATTATGCTAAACCATTGTTATATTGTTCTTATATATCATTTTAATGGGTTTTTAGCTCACCCCTTTTTATTTATATCCTCAGGTGACTACTTGTTGTGAGGAGGGGTCTTGTGCCAATAAGAAGCTAGAGAAGAAGAAATAAAAAAAGAAAAGTTTATGCTCGATGTTGTAATTGTTATGTATTTTCCTTGTTTTCCCAAGACACTAAACCGTTGGATCCTATATATGTAATACTATTATGTTGTTTATCTTTAAAATGATGAAATAGAAATGTAACAAAAGGCTAGGTCATTATATATATATATTCCCTAGGTCCCTATTGTGGGGGTTTAATGAAATCATTCAAAATGAACAAGGGTAGGGATAAAACTACATAATCATCCCAAACAAAGGGGTAGGCCAGCCTAAACTATTCCATTTGAAATAGATTCTCCCTTAACCTTCACCAAATAATCAAGTCATTCTACCTCAAACACTTCTATTCCTAATCCATTTTATAAGGGGAAACCCCTCTAGGGAAGGTGAAGACCTTTGGTATAAAAAATAACATTCTAAAATAGTTTTTTGATGTACCATCAAAAATCTGAATCTTGAATGCTCTCCATATTTTAAAATAATATAGAATTTTGTTTATCGATACACTCCATAGTCACTGAGAGTTTGAGATATAATTATCTGTATCCTAGGTTTAATAAGTGAAAACACTCTAGCAGAATGTCATACCATGATCTATATCACAATGAATTACTTTGAAGAATATATTAAGGGACATATTAGGACCCTGTATGTTTATGGATATCTCAATGATGTCAGTATTTGAAGTACTTCAGTTGAAAATGGTTCTGAGATCAACCTCACCCAATTCATGATCCATTAGCATTTAGGATATGCTGGGGAGGATTTTACTCTAATGAATATGTCCATTCAAGGTGAAATAAAAGTGATAAAAGGTCCCTCATAATGATCAAGCTCAAATCCCAATTTAGGGACCACACATCTAATTCCAAGTTCCTGATTATGCAATAAGACACAATATACAATGTCCTACTTGGAGGAACTTTTCTTAATAACCATGTTGTGGCACAATCAACATTCCAAAAATGTTTAAAATACCCCATTAATGGAATGGTTGGAATACTATATGGGTAAAATGAACATTTTAAATATTTTAAATGAGTATGAGATGAGGAAGGTTTCTACAAGATATAAGGAAAGAAACCAATGATGGAGGATGACATGTATGTTTCCACTACCAATGACATGAAAAAACCCCTGAAAATCCCTACCATGCATAGTAGTGATTATGTACTACTCATAATCAAGATCAAGTCTACATACTAAATATAAGAGGGTTGTTATGAAGTAAAAAAATCAATGGCCCATGTCTATGTGATATGAATGTTCAAGCTAAGTACGATCATGAAATTATATAAAAACTAATTCACTATTAGGATTAAAAAATCCAATTGTTTTATTAATAGAATATAAAAATTCCCTCGAGACATTCCCAACCACTCGGGATGTCCATACCCTTCATGCCCCTAGTAGTATCATAATGGTATACAATCATCCCCATAATACCTCCATAGTGACTTTAATAGTTTAATATGCCTATGTATCTCCTTGTGACCTATCATACCTCAAAAGGGTTAGAGGTACCCCTAAATTATCCACCATATTTGATGCTTCGCTCACATATACAATGATGAAATATGTAACGACCCGAGAATTCTTGTTTCGCGTAATGATATATTTCCCTTTAACTGGACCATCTTTCTATAAAAAGAAAAATGAAAATAAATGAAAAACCGTAGCAACAAGCATGAATGAAATACTCCTTTATTAAGAAACACCTTGACGATTACAACTCCCCACAATCAAAACATCACTAACCAAAGATCCCAACCAAGAACCCAATTACAATAATGGGAAGACTGCTTAAAACTACTAGGAGCCCGAGAATGCGGTAGGGATTTCGAGTATCCATCATAAGGAACATAAGTATGGATGACGCCACCGTGACCGTGCTCAGCACCAAGGGGATCACCCGAACCATCTTCCTTTATCTTCTTCAGTCACTTGGAGTAAGGGACACCCGAGACCAAACTTTTTTTATAAGCATCCCGATATGACCGTTGAACACCAACGGATAAAAATGTAGCCGTTGGCTCTCTCCTAACTTATTATATTTTAAAGTTTCAATTTGAAAAACAATGGTATTTGACACTAAGTTTTCCACTATTTTATATATATATATATTTAACTTGAGAAAGTAATTATTTGTTTAATTTATTTTCTTTTATAAAAATGGTTGACTATACTGAATTTGGTGAGGTTTTACTTCTTTTACAAATATATATGTGCAAACTCTCGGTTTGTAGATGTACATGTATATATATTTATGTGGTGAAAAACTGTATGTTAAATGAATTATACCTATTTTCTAAATTATATATATAAGTAAAAATAATACAAATGTTTATAAATTGCTTTTATAATTAATATTTTGAAATTATGTCAGTGTTTCGGTTTCTTTGATTTTCAAATTTTGTGGTGTAATGTTGAAATTTACATTAATGCACATTTAATGGTGTAGTTTATTTAATGTTTTGTGTTGAATGTTTAATGGTGTAAACAATGTTAATGTAAAATAAGTTGGGTAGAGAATAATTAACGCATAAACATATTAAACGAATCTTGACCATTGTTAAAATAATAAAAGATACAAATAATTGATGGATAAAATAATAATAAATTTTATAATAGGTATAATAACAAATTAAAAAGAATTACAAAAAAAAAACAAATAAAAAAAAGAAAAAAAAAGAAAACCGAAGACCGCGTTTTTTTATGCCGTGACATCTCCTAGCCGTCCGATCTTGCTGCATCTAATCCCCACCGTCCGTGTTTTCTTCTACCTCGCGTCGCAGCTCCTTCCACCGACACGGTATTTCTTCTCCCTCTGTGCGCCGTCGAACCAGTAGCATAGGGCCCCGTTTTCTTCGTGTAGGCCGGCGAAGAGACCCTGACTACTCCCTCCTTTCCACAAGTTGACACCGAAACCTCGCCTCGGCCAAAGACTCCCCGAAGTCTTCCTCTTCATCTTCGTTTTTTTAAAACCTTTTGCACCGAAGGCCGAAGGATCGGCTCTCTCTTCGGCCTCTGGACCTTGTTTGCTGGATCGTCTTCCTCTCCACCTCTTCGTCGAGCAAGGTAAGGGTGATGTTTTTAAGCTCAGTTTTGGTTCATGTTTGTATTTCGTTTTTTTATATATTCATATATATATATATATATATGTTATGTATATATATATATACATCTTATGGTTATGCACCGGATTTCATTTGCTTCATCTTCTCCTCTCCGTTCTGGTAAGGGTCGGACCCTGTTTATTTTTTTTAAAAAAAATGTGTTTTAAACTTCGGTTTTCATATATATACGAGTATATTCAGGTTATATATATATATCAGTATATATCTTATATGTTTATACCCCGGTTCCTCATACCTCATCTTTTCCTCCTCTCCAAACAAGGTGAGAATCATGTTTTAACATTGGTTGGGTTTTGACAAGATTCAATTTTATATAGGTATGTATATATTTTTATATCCACATAATATATGTGTGTCCCTGGTATGTTTGAACCTGGTGCGAACCTAGAGTTTGGGATCTCTTTCTCGGCTTGAAGAACCGAATAGTGGGTAAAGGGGAAGATCCCACCTTTGGTTTCGTTTTCTCCGGCCTTGGTACACTATAATTTATACACACCTTACATAAATATATATGTGTATATGAATTTGCATCATGGCATTAAGAACCGGTTACCACTTTTTTTATCATCCAGAATTCGACCAAGTTAAGAGCAGTTTTCTTTTGAGGTTCATTTTAACTCGGTTTTAATGTTATACACATTGTTTATATATATATATATATACATTTATATACACATAATTATAAGAGGATATATGCAAATATACAATTCTTCTTTCGCGTTTATAACCCTGATTTTTATTTCGCCTATAAACATGGAGGTTTTGGGTAATTGTACGAACATGCAAAATCATGCAAGTATACGAAGTATATTGGTAAATACATACATGCGATTATATCGATGTGTATGTACACCAACATGTACTTGGTTTTCTTATCTTTTAGGTAATGTATTACGGTATAGCATGATGAATTTATGGGTTGGTTGGATTTCAAAATCATTCTCGAAACTGAGAATTTTCATTTGTCACTACTTTGGATAAACAAGATTTTTCTTAAAATGGATAGTATGGGCTTCTTAAACTTTTATAAATGCATTCATGTATTAGTAGGTGTGTTCTCATGTTTATATAAAGTGATAATGGAAGAGTTTACACAAATATACATGATGAACCTGATTATGCACATTGTAACCTCAACTGCCTGTATTAAACGCCTAGGATATCCATTTATCATCACATGTGTAATTTATGAGTGACCATGCTTTAATTGGGAATTTTTATGTATGGAATGTTAAGTGTTATGTTTACTTTCTTAAAACCCATGTTTTCGAATGTTAACTTTTTATGTGCACGAAGCATGAGCATGCATGTCTTAACATTTTTAATGAAAGAACTGTTTTCATGTTATGTATATGTATGTGAAAATTGGGTTAAAGTAAGAATGCATGGAACCCCATTAACGAATGACCATGTCAGGATATGTGAGGGATGTATAGGACTTACATGTGACGGGTGTGCCCAGAATTATATAGCGCAACAAGAATGATGTGATGGGTGCGCCCAGAATTATACAGCGCTCCAATGCATTGGGTAAAGCAGGAGTCTCATGAGACGAACATGTGTGACGGTCTTGTCAGTTAGCCTTGACTTGTGCTAAAGAAACAGGGCGGGCATTGAGCCTCAACCTGTTAAGTATGTTATACGGTCATGATAAAAAGTCATGACAAAGTCCAGGATTATACATTCCCTCTTCATGTAATGATAAAGGTTAACCAGGGGTCAGTTCAACTAACCGGACAACCCCTAGTTGAAAGCTCCCAAGATCACGAAAATGTACTTTATGCAACAAGAACTGTTTTCATATGGTAAACCGTTAGATGATCTGCTTTTTACTCATGAACCATGATTTGCACGTTTTCCCTACTTAGCCATAGAATTCTTTTAGAATTGAAGTAACCTTTGTTTTAGCATTATGCATTGTTTATTTTGCGCACTCTGATCATGTTTACATTAAAACTCATTTCAAGTACGGGCTTCTTTGTGAAAGTGGTTTTCAAAGAAGTAAGGATTTTATGTTTTAAGAAATGATAATTTTTTGTTTTAGAAAAGTATTTTTTTATTCTTTTCAAAAGGACTTATTTAAGAAAGGATTTTCGTAAAATGTTTTAAAACCCCTTACTGGGCATTTTTTCTCACCCTACGTTTTGTTTAAAATTTTTCAGGCACAGTTGATACTAATGAAGTTAATCAGAAGCAGCTAGTTTCCCAGAATCCTGAGCCTCACGATCTTTTGTTGTAATGAGACATGATATTTAATTTTGTAATGATGTAATGTTAAGTATATCATGTCTCATTAAGCACACTGGTTTTGGGGGTCGCTACAGTTGGTATCAGAGGATGGGTTCTGGAAACTCTGGAAAACCAGGTGATATAAATATATTCCTAAGACTAACTAAGTAAAAAATAATAATTTTCAGATGGCTGATGTACCTACCAACCTTTTGTCACTTCCCACCGAAGCTCTAGAGAGCATTATATCTCTAGCCAGTCGCGCGAACTTTCTAAACTATTCCCAAATTCGCATGACGTGTAAGCACTTGTACGATGTGTCAAACTCATCTAGGGTTCTTAGTCTCCACCGGGGAATGGGGATGGACTATCTCCTAATGATGATGACCTAATTTCCCTCCTATGCACGTCGGGGAAGGTATCACGAAGGACTCTTCCGAGTGTTTACAACCGGCGGGGAATTTGGCACAATGCTAGATAACCCTTTTCAAGAAGCTGCTGCTGCTGGAGACCTCTGAGCAGCTTATCTGTGCCAGGTCCTGCACTACGGCTTCTGGGGCCAGTTAATGGACTTCGGAGCGTTGGAAAATGAGTCCACTCGTGTGTCTCTTAGGCAAGATGTGTACACCGACGTTTCCCAACTCCACACCCATCACGCTAAACTCAGGAGGCGTTATAAATGTTCCCATGAGTTTAGTCTTGTATGTTCATCTTGTGTGTGGTTTGTGGAGTTAGAGAGTTTCGCCTCTCTTTGTGGTGTCCATCTGAAAAACTCAGACTTTAATGTGTAAACTTTCTTAATTAAAAAGTTTATGATCCCATTCTTCTTAGTGTTGTTAAGTGACCTCTCTTGTTTACCTTTTCTTCCAGATGGCAGGTCAGATGAACCTCTCATCTCTACCTGATGAGTTAGTAGAGGTTATCTTGATCAGAACTTGTATGGTGGACTTTCCCTCTTTTCTCCACCTACGAGGGTCCTGTCAATGTCTTCTAAACATAGCGAATAGTCTAGAAATTCTCCGCGCATGTCAGGAGAATGAACATGTGATTCACCTCCTTGCCACCACCCAGCTCCCCTATTATAGGCGAAGGGGGAGATACCATGAAGGGCTTTTTCAGTGTTTCTCTATGGCACGGAACTTCTCTTCCAGAGCTTGATTTCTTATAGCAGCTTAGGATGGCCACCACAATGCCGCCTACATGTTCCAGATCCTGAACGTCAGCCTTCTCAATCGCGTCGTTCCCCTCGAC
Organism: Viscum album; assembly: GCA_963277665.1. Taxonomy (NCBI): domain Eukaryota; kingdom Viridiplantae; phylum Streptophyta; class Magnoliopsida; order Santalales; family Viscaceae; genus Viscum; species Viscum album. Next base: position 794,691,413 of record OY728166.1, read on the forward strand.
TACCTCGAGCGTGATGAAGTTCGAAGGGTTACTAGGGGATTCGTCCGCTCGGACGTCTCAGAGCTATTTATTGCACGGGCCTCCCTGTGGAAGCCTGTGTGTAGTGCCCATGAGCAGGAGTACAAGTCTTATTGCTCAAAGTGTTTCTGGGTCAGGGAAACAGCGGAGCTGTGTACCAGTTTAGGGGTTCCGTTAACTGAGCCAGGCCTTCAGTTTTGGTAATGTTGTGCGACCAAGGTCTTTTTCTTGTCTTTTTATGAATAGAATTGCGAGGATGCAATTCATTGAAGGGGGATATGATGTAACAACCCGAGAATTCTTGTTTCGTGTAATGATATGTTTCCCTTTAACTGGACCATCTTTCTATAAAAAGAAAAATGAAAATAAATGAAAAACCGTAGCAACAAGCATGAATGAAATACTCCTTTATTAAGAAACACCTTGACGATTACAACTCCCCACGATCAAAACATCACTAACCAAAGATCCCAACCAAGAACCCAATTACAATAATGGGAAGACTACTTAAAACTACTAGGAGCCCGAGAATGCGGTAGGGATTTCGAGCATCCATCATAAGGAACATAAGTATGGCTGACGCCACCGCGACCGTGCTCAGCACCAAGGGGATCACCCGAACCATCTTCCTTTATCTTCTTCGGTCACTTGGAGTAAGGGACACCCGAGACCAAACCTTTTTTATAAGCATCCCGATATGACCGTTGAACACCAACGGATAAAAATGTAGCCGTTGGCTCTCTCCTAACTTGTTATATTTTAAAGTTTTAATTTGCAAAACAATGGTATTTGACACTATGGTTTCCACTATTATATATATATATATATATTTAACTTGAGAAAGTAATTATTTGTTTAAATTATTTTCTTTTATAAAAATGGTTGACTATACTGAATTTGGTGAGGTTTTACTTCTTTTAAAAATATATATGTGCAAACTCTCGGTTTGTAGATGTACATGTATATATATTTATGTGGTGACAAACTGTATGTTAAATGAATTATACTTATTTTCTAAATTATATATATAAGTAATAATAATACAAATGTTTATAACTTGATTTTATAATTAATATTTTGAAATTATGTCGATGTTTCGGTTTCTTTGATTTTCAAATTTTGTGGTGTAATGTTGAAATTTACATTAATGCACATTTAATGGTGTAGTTTATTTAATGTTTTGTGTTGAATGTTTAATGGTGTAAACAATGTTAATGTAAAATAAGTTGCGTAGAGAATAATTAACGCATAAACATATTAAACGAATCATGACCGTTGTTAAAATAATAAAAGCTATAAATAATTGATGGATAAAATAATAATAAATTTTATAATAGGTATAATAATAAATTAAAAATAATTACAAAAAAAAAGAAAAAAAAAAGAAAAAAAGAAAACCGAAGACCGTGTCTTTTTATGCCGCGACATCTCCTAGCCGTCCGATCTTGCTGCATCTAATCTCCACCGTCCGTGATTTCTTCTACCTCGCGCCACAGCTCCTTCCACCGACGCGGTATTTCTTCTCCCTCTGTGCGTCGTCGAACCAGTAGCATAGGGCCCCGTTTTCTTCGTGTAGGCCAGCGAAGGGACCCAGGATGCTCCCTCCTTTCCAAAAGTTGAGACCGACACCTCGCCTCGGCCGAAGACTCCCCGAAGTCTTCCTCATCATCTTCGTTTTTTTAAAACCTGTTGCACCGAAGGCCGAAGGACCGGCTCTCTCTTCGGCCTCTGGACCTTGTTTGCTGGATCGTCTTCCTCTCCACCTCTTCGTCGAGCAAGGTAAGGGTGATGTTTTGAAGCTCGGTTTTGGTTCATGTTTGTATTTCGTTTTTTCATATATTCATATATATCTATGTGATGTATATATATATATATATATATATATATATACATCTTATGGTTATGCACCAGATTTCATTTGCCGCATCTTCTCCTCTCCGTTCTGGTAAGGGTCGGACCCTGTTTATTTTTTTTAAAAAAATGTGTTTTAAACTTCAGTTTTCATATATATACGAGTATATTCGGGTTATATATATATATCAGTATATATCTTATATGTTTATACCCCGGTTCCTCATGCCTCACCTTTTCCTCCTCTCCAAACAAGGTGAGAATCATTTTTTAACATTGGTTGGGTTTTGACAAGATTCAATTTTATTTAAGTATGTATATATTTTTATATCCACATCATATATGTGCGTCCCTATTATGTTTGAACCTGGTGCGAACCTAGAGTTTGGGATCTCTTTCTCGGCTTGAAGAACCGAATAGTGGGTAAAGGGGAAGATCCCTCCTTTGGTTTTGTTTTCTCCGGCCATGGTACACTATAATTTATACACACCTTACATAAATATATATGTGTATATGAATTTGCATCATGGCATTAAGAACCGGTTACCACTATTTTCATCATCCAGAATTCGACCATGTTAAGAGCAATTTTCTTTTGAGGTTCATTTTAACTCGGTTTTAATGTTATACACATTGTGTATATAAATGTATATATATATACATTTATATACACATAAGTATAAGAGGATATATGCAAATATATAATTCTTCTTTCATGTTTATAACCCTGATTTTTATTTCGCCTATAAACATGGAGGTTTTGGGTAATTGTACGAACATGAAAAATCATGCAAGTATACGACGTATATTGGTAAATACATACATGCGATTATATCGATGTGTATGTACACCAACGTGTACTTGGTTTTCTTATCTTTTTTGTAATGTATTACGGTATAGCATGATGAATTTATGGGTTGGTTGGATTTCAAAATCAATCTCGAAACTGAGAATTTTCATTTATCACTGCTTTGGATAATCAGGATTTTTCTTAAAATGGATAGTATGGGCTTCTTGAACTTTTATAAATGCATTCATGTATTAGTAGGTGTGTTCTCATGTTTATATAAAGTGATAATGGAAGAGTTTAAACAAAAATACATGATGAACCTGATTATGCACATTGTAACCTCAACTGCCTGTATTAAACGCCTAGGATATCCATTTATCATCACATGTGTAATTTATGAGTGACCATGCTTTAATTGGGAATTTTGATGTATGGAATGTTAAGTGTTATGTTTAATTTCTTAAAACCCATGTTTTCGAATGTTAACTTTTTATGTGCACGAAGCATGAGAATGCATGTCTTAATGTTTTTAATGAAAGAACTGTTTTCATGTTATGTATATGTATGTGAAAATGGGGTTAAAGTAAGAATGCATGGAACCCCATTAACGAATGACCATGTCAGGATATGTGAGGGATGTATAGGACTTACATGTGACGGGTGTGCCCGGAATTATATAGCGCAACAAGAATGATGTGACGGGTGCGCCCGGAATTATACAGTGCTCCAATGCATTGGGTAAAGCCAGAGTCTCATGAGACGAACATGTGCGACGGTCTTGGCAGTTAGCCTTGACTTGTGCTAAAGAAACAAGGCGGGCGGTGAGCCTCGACCTGTTAAGTATGTTATATGGTCATGATGAAAAGTCATGATAAAGTCCAGGATCATACATTCCCTCTGCATGTAATGATAAAGGTTAACCAGGGGTCAGTTCAACTAACCGGAAAACCCCTAGTTTAAAGCTTCCAAGATCACGAAAATGTACTTTATGCAACAAGAACTGTTTTCATATGGTAAACCGTTAGATGATCTTCTTTTTACTCATGAACCATGATTTGCATGTTTTCCCTGCTTAGCCATAGAATTCTTTTAGAATTGAAGTAACCTTTGTTTTAGCATTATGCGTTGTTTATTTTGCGCACTCTGATCATGTTTACATTAAAACTCATTTCAAGTACGGGCTTCTTTGTGCAAGTGGTTTTCAAAGAAGGAAGGATTTCATGTTTTAAGAAATGCTAATTTTTTTGTTTTAGCAAATTATTTTTTTTATTCTTTTCAAAAGGACTTATTTAAGAAAGGATTTTCTTAAAATGTTTTAAAACCCCTTACTGGGCATTTTTTCTCACCCTACATTTTGTTTAAAATTTTTCAGGCACGGTTGATACTAATGAAGTCAATCAGAAGCAGCTGGTTTCCCAGAATCCTAAGCCTCACGATCTTCTGTGGTAATGAGACATGATATTTAATTTTGTAATGATTTAATGTTATGTATATCATGTCTCATTAAGCACCCTGGATTTGGGGGTCGTTACAAAATAGGAAGTGAATGACCTCAGGAATTCCCCCCACACATTTGAGGAAGGCATCACCATCACTATTAATGAGATCTCGTAGATGAATGTGGGAATGGAAGAAGTTGCACATACTATGTTTATAAATTTTTAAATGCCCCTTTAGGTGTAGGAGAATATTATTTTTTTCTAAATTAGTATTCATCTCTGTTCTCTTTTCATTTTATCATGATTCACAGACTAAACCCTGGTGTGGCTAATCATCATCTTGGATTTCTCAATGACCACTAAGGTTTTAAGCCGACATCCATGAGAATCTACCCCTCTCATCTTACTAAGGTAGAACAATATGTTAAACAATTTATAAAATCTAACTTTATCGAAGAGGTGTAGTACCAAAAATGTGTTTTCTACATTATCCCTTTTAAGAAGAGGATTTGGTATATCATGACCCACATAAATTTCAAGGACCTTAATTGATGATACCTAAATGAAAATTTCCCAGTGTCGATCGCATGACTTTTAATTAACACAAGCACTGGATTGCAATACATTTTTGTTATGGATGTGTATTTAGGTTAAAACTAAATCAAAATGGCCTCTGATGATGAGTAAGAAACTTCTTTTAGATCACCTTAAGGGATATTTTTCTACCAGATCTTTCTCATCGACATAAAGAATGCTAGTGCCACTTATCAACACACTATGAAGCATATCATTAAGCCGTTCATGGGATGTATCATAGAGTGATACATCAAAAACCTGGTGGTTAAATATTGGAATCATTATAATCAACTCACTAATATTCAAAAAATATTTGACCAATTTTGGTTGGATAGTTTGAATATGGACCCTCTGAAGTATTATTTTGAAGTAAAACCAGTAAAATTCTTTAGTTTTGTGGTATGTCACCATGACATCAAGGTCAACCCATAAAATAATAGTGAATTCTTGGAAATTCGACCTCCTCAAAATATTGTATAATTTAGAGCACATCAAAGGAACCTCACTTATATTAGGCATTTCAAAGTCGACCTATCTGGAAAATCTGACCCATTACTAAGTTAAGGAAGAGAAGATTTTCCTACTGGTGGGATGAGGAATCCTAGTAATATTTTGAGAATATCAAGTCTTAAATACTACTTCCACTAGTCATGATAGATTCAGGAGAAGAGAAAACACTTATTTGAACATGGATACCATTAAATAATTTTCGAGTTCCCTCCTTACAAAAAACATTATTCAAGGAATAAAAACAAAATCTATTATCTCAGTTGAAAAATGCTAGATATAGAGGCTTGATATTATAATATTGTTAATTACTTCCTTGAGCTCATCTTCATAATGGAAAAGCTGTGGAATTACAAGTAGAATCATGAAGTCCACTTGGCATCTCATATAGACCCATTCAAGTATGTTATTAACTTACATATTCTATATAGGTATTTGGCCCAATGTGTAGTTCTTATGAAACAAAATGACATTCAATTTTTGTCCAATAAGAAAATATAAACGTATGATTTTATTGATTTCTCTGTGGCTAACCCTACCCCAGAATGAATGCCTTTAGACTCCAAATTTTTTGATGGAGAATTATTCAATGCCCATTACCCCCAACAAGGGAGATGTATTTTGATAGGGATTCCCAAAGTATTAGTGAAAATAAAATGGAAAACCTAATGCTTAACTGTGCTATTCAAGGAATTTTATGAGATTCCCCATAAAAGGGAATTTTTTTCTCATCCTTCTCACTATTATAAGGCTAAAATATTAATGAGGTAGAATAAAAATCCCTTATTAAAGACTTAGAGTTATCACTATAGATGTATAAATCCTATTTTATGATCAAGGGAAATTCTGAGCAAGTGATCAAATAGATTAATGGTGAATGCGATACAAAGAATAAATAATTGGACACCCAGATCAATTATGTGGGAGGGAAAATAGTGAAATTTAATTTTAAATCTTTGCTACATCACATCACTCGATCATAGAATGCTCATCCAGGTGCATGGGTTAATTCAGCCATAGTCCTAGCCAATCTTGATCAAGATGAGGTATTCTTCCCCATAATACATTTAAGGGTAGTATTACTCGGTATCATATATGAAACATAGGAATCTAATTAGGGAATTAATAGCTTAGAGAATAATAAGCCGATATCCAACCCTGTATGGATGGATATCTAAATGGATTACATCCAAAATTAGAGCCTCCCATCAGATTGATCCAAAAGTGAAAATATTAAACAGTAGTCTTTGAACTTCACCATTTAAGATGGGCCAAATTATTAGAAACTACAATATAATCATGGCTTGAATGGAACACTCCATTTATGAATTGGAGAAGGATATACTACTACTGTTATGATGGTAGTCCATGAAGGAAACTGCAACACTCACCAATCTAGAACCGGGGTCTCCCACAAAATTAGAAGCCTTGGTTACTATTGAAAGAAGATTATGTAGGACTCTTTCGAATTCACCAGGAAATGTCACACATGTTAGATTCAAGTAAACTTCATCTACCATCCTCTATAATTTCTACACATGGATAAATATTAATGGATTTGTTATATATGGGGAATACACTTTGTGAGGACATATCCCTGAGCAATAGTTAAGAAATTTAAGTACATAATTAATTCAACCGACTTCTTTTACAAATGGGATGAGTTAATTCCACTCAAGGAAGATTGGAAAAAGGGTTCCATATACTATTTTAAGTCCAATATTATCACCATATTTAGTGTCCCTCACATGATATTGATATAAAATGGAACTATATTCTAGTTTTTTGAGTTGAGAAAGATGTATCAGGAGAATAACATGGAGTCTAACCATTCATATCTTATCATACACCATCAAATGGATTGATAGATTACATCTAGAATACTTTTTAGAATATGCTCCAAAAAATGAAAATATGTATTGTACGAACAAGCTACGTCATATTTAACGGGCTTATCACACCACAACATGAATTTCCATGCCAGTGACCCCATATTCACTAGTTTTTGAAAAGAGACAATGTAGCCTATCAAAGTCCAGTTTCCATCACTCCAAATAGCTATACATGGAAAAATATAAGATGATGAAAGATCATATAAGTAACTTGATTCTCATACCTTTTTGATATGAAGTGATTCCTTGATATCATTTTCCTAGGGTCAGCCATGGATTATTCCTACATGAGAACCAGATCCAGGGATGTACTTGGCATATAAGTGGCATGATCCCGAGATTAATAATATTCCCATTCCCTTTTCACATTTCCTAATTTTCATAGATGAATTTATTTTTATGAACTATGTGTGGATTGATTCTCATCACCGCATGATAAAAAGTAACACCAAGATCTCAAATCCTAGGCCTATATGCAATATATGAAAGAAAACCTATACCTTATCCCTACTTTAATGTCAAACATGAACTTGGAATTATTTATGATAAATACAAGTGGCTTGATTAATATCCCCAAAGTTCACATAGTAATGCCTATATATCACAATTTAGGACTATCCAAGTGTTTTCATCACTCCTAACCATGCCCCTATATGATTGTTTGATCCATACAAAGGTTCCAATAAACATTAAAATGAGAATATCCCCACATATTCCCTTTTGTGAACTTCAAAATGACTCAATTAATATCACAATTATCTCTTGTTTCTTAGATCGAGAAAGAATCAAGTGATATTCGAGACCCTGTAAATCCACTCTGACTAGAAAAATTGATGCATGTTCTAGATAGGGAACCACATCTAATTCACATGTCATTAATATTCCGGTTCAAAATATACTTATCACATAACATTAAATAGAATGATAGGAGGGATTCATTATGAATATATCACCACATTGTTATTGTTTTCATAAGAATCATATGTTTTATCCCCTCATTTTGAAAATGTGTTCAATACACATTGGCATAACTTTTATATTTCTTCAACCCTTCTTGAATATTACTTTCTCTAGGAACAAACTTTGTATCTATGACATCTGAGTTAATACCATCCAATTCTATGAGTTGATATGCTTATATTAGAAACCCATGAACATTAATCCCATATACTCTTGGTCCCTCCATGTAGTGTACTTGTAACAGGGATTTTCTAATCGGAATAAGCCACACTAGGATTCATTAGGGAATAATACAATGCCTATGATGTTTTTCTTAGGGGATATTCGAGTACCAAGGGAGAGGTCCCCACTTAAATCCATGAGTTATTTTCCCAACTCCATGGGAAATAGGTTTCCTCCATTAATAATGGTTTTCTTATACATACTATTCTTCATCTCTTATTAAGCTAGATATTATTGGGATATGATTTACACTTCCCATAAACCAACTATTCAAAAAGATTTGGATTCCCTCAATGTTACCCATCTATTCATGATACCCATTATCAAGGAAAGATAATTATATTGAATTATTGAACCCTTTCATTTTGGGGAATGTAACTCCAATAAAGACCCAAATTATTTGAAATTTTAAATCAATTTAGACAACCCATTTTCCACCAGATAAACTTAATGTTGTCATTTCACCTCTAAATCACCAGTTTATTTGAGTGAGTATTCTTCTGGAATTTTAAAGACCTTGAGAACACATTATATTTATTCTCCCATGATGTTTATTTGGTAATAGGAACTGGATGATCTTGAGGAGACACCACTAGGATGTGTTAGTGTATTATATAACACCTTAGATCTTTTACCAGGTGAATATTTTGGTCCTCGAGGAAATATCCACCTTAAATCTATAATCTATTATATAATGGTATGAAATTATTCCCACCCATTTTTAAAAAATCATCCTTGATATATGTATTTAAAGAAATTATTTATTTCACATGTTTTCCCAAGCCTAATATGGATAAAAAAATTCATTATTTTATGAATTCATCTCTAAGACTAGGAAGAAATACTTTAATCTTCATAACACCTACACATCCTTACAACATAACATTACACTTCATGATAATTACATTATAATTTAATTTTGTAAAATTGCATGGGAGGTGCGTCCCATTTCAATGATCTTAAAATATGCATACCATCATCCATTATCATCCATTATCAAAATACTACAAGAACCTGGATATTGTGAAACAATGTTTGGCGTGCTCCCATCACCTTTCTGAGAACCTCAATTCCTAAATCACACTATATGTCTACAATATCCTAAGTTTCATACAACCTTACATGGACCTAAAAACTGATTAAAGATCATTATGATTGACCATTTATAATTTAGATATATAAAAGGGTCTTATAGCTTTCAACTCGAGTTATTTTGGCCTTATAATAAGGACATTTTGATCCTTCTGAGCCCTGACATCATCAGAGAGGAACTCGTCACCATAGAGTGTTTGATGATCATACTCATTATTAGTATATAATTACATTACACATTATTCAAGAAAATCAATCCATGTTTTACATCATTCTCATATTTTATATAGAAGGGCGTTGGAGTACTCTTGACCTTGGGAATCCAAATTAGGTTGTCGTGTAGTACCCCCATGATACTAGGTCCATTTACCATGAACGTAAACTGTGTGAACCTCTTAAAAAGATATACGACTTTAAAATTTTTCCTCCAATAGACCAAATTGGAATAAACTAAACAACTAATGCATGAGACATATCATATTTTGGGATTAAAACATGAATATGGTAGTCTAAGGAAAATTTAACTCTGCACTCGCTATGACCTTCATCTTGGGAGATTATCAAAATATAGGGTGTTTGTAAAGAAGTTACAAAGAATGTAGGGACCAATTATTGGCCCTAGTAAATGAAAATCCATTCTCGCTGGATCGCCCAGGTAAAAAATATAATATTTAGTTATTACATCCCCTCACAATGGTAATGCATTCACTAGGTGGCGGCATGGCTTTTTGGGTGTCAAACTCCTTCTTGAGTACTACATTTTCAATAAAACATGATCATGAATTTAAACTATAAGATGATACCCACTAATTCCTTTAGTTTTTATAATTTTCCTTGAATCCCATATCCTTGAGTCATCCCACATGTTTCTCCCTTATAATGTACTAGTAATAAGGACTAGCATCTCTAAAGGGACACCACAACAATTTTATTGTTGAGAGCATAACGTCTTAGTGATTTCACCAAGGGTGTGTTTTGGTCCCAGTGGAAAGTTTCTCCTTAAATCCATGAGGCATGTCAGTGACTGTATGGGATTCTAGTTTCTACCATTACTAATGGTTGAACTATACCCCGTAGCCTCCATTTTCAAATGAATAAAATATTCCTAGACCATTATTTACAACTCACATGACCATACTATTCACGTGGATTTGACACCACTGAAATTATGTATCTATATATTATACCCATTCTCAAAGTAGGAATTTAGTACTCTATTATGAAACTTTTGGTGGTCACCATTGTTTTAACTGATTCCATATAATGTAGTTCTTAGGATTGATGACCATTAAATGATCTACACCTGATGTTCCATGAACCTTCTTGGATTTAAATGTTATTATATATAAATTCATTATTGAAATGTTTTAATGGTCAAAAATCTTTCACAATCCTTATAAATAAATGGGGACCCCTCTTCTTAACCATGAATGTTACCCCATATAGGATAATTTATAAGGGACCTTTATCCGTTAATTGGAGGAATCTTTTCCTTACAAGAAAGGACCCCTAATTATTATGATCCCAAATAACATCATAGTAGAACTAGACACCTCAAAGTTTTTTGAATTCAACTATGATGCATCTTACCCATCTAATCATCACTAGATCAAACTATTTAGGAGATTATTTATGAAACCCAAAATCAACTATTCAATTAGATTCAACATCCCTAACACTATTCTACCATAAATCAAAAACCATTCTATATAAGGATATAGGGTATCCAAAACCTTCATGAATATTAATCCTTCACACAATGTAGGGTATCTGATCCCTTTATGAATATCCATCCATAAACATTTGTGGGGTGTATGATCCTTTCAAGAATATCTATTATTTAAAAGTTATGGGGTGAAAAAACCATTTATTAATTCCCATAATTTATAACCCTAATAGAAGGTATGAGATAGAATACCCTAAACTGATGAAACTGATGGTTAGATATACAAGACCATAAAATAGAGTAACAAAAGTTCTGATCTAGAATACCCTAAACTATAGAAAAAACTAGACTAATATAGTAGTCCATAGACTATAGAAACTAATGTTCTATTATATAAGTCCATAAACAATATAAATAATATGTCCAATATAGAATACCCTGAACTATATAAAAAAGGTACTATATAGAGACTGTAAACTATAGTAATATCATTTATGAGCTAGAACAATTTAAACTAAAAAACCAGAGGTCTGAGATAGAAGACACTAAACTACATCAATTAGAGGTTTGAACTATATGAAGATAACTATAGTTATATAAGACCTAATCTAGAAGTACCTAAACTATAGGAAAATGGGTTCTAAGATAAAATACCCAAAACAAAAACAACATATGATCCTAACCCGAATACCTTAAACTAAAACACCAAAAATTCCAATTTACAAGAATATAAAATACCAATTAAAAGATATATAATTCTATTTTGGTTAAAAAACATTAAATGGAACCATTTGAATTAGTATAGTCTCTTCTCATTAGACACGCACTTTGTGTGATCAAGGAAACATTGTGTAAATTTAAAATGTAAAAATAACAAAGAAGTTTAGGATGAAAACCCATAAAGGGCTGCCTTATCAAAATCCAAGTTTAAGAACACTAAGACATTCCTTAAAATATCTAAGAAAAATTTATGTCTAATGAAACAAGTGATACAAATATGGTATGGACAATTATTTTCCCTATAAAATATTGATTTATTCTATCTAAGACCATTAACTTAGAAAAAATTGGATATCTGTCCCTTTGGGACATATTTCTATAAATAATATATGTTTGAGCCTTATAATATTGGACATAATGGAATATATATATCAATTATTATAATTATATAGTTAATAATTCATGGGATATTATTTGGAGAGGTCTATTATGATTTTATCATTTTAGTTCATATTTAGGATTTTCTCGGCATTATGGGGTTTTCATGATTTATCTGATGATCTATATGATTCCAATCCAAAAAAATTACATTCACAAGATGAATGAAAGAAATATTGATATAATCATTGGGATTTTGAAATATTTTTTCAAGAATAGAATAAAATGGATGTTGGAATCTACACAATATGCTGTCTCCCCCTGTGATCTGGAGTATATAAAAAATGATCATTATAGAAATCAGTCTGCTAAGCTCTCCAAATCACCCCGTGTCTGAAGAGAGGTGTAAGTTGAATGATGATATGTCTCCCACTCTATTTTTTATCATGTAACTCAAATGAATCCATCATTGATTGAACCATGGAACTCTTTTTATAAATTTCTGGAATCTCATTCTCATGGTTGGATAGTTGTGTCAATTTCAAGATGATTTGTAGTTTTATTTCATATAACCTTTTCAATTTGAATCCACTAAACCATAGAATATAGAAAATATGGATGAGTCACTCCCCTTTACAATGAGCTTCCTCTAGGGATGTCTTGATAATTAATATGTGAATCTAGTGAGAAATTATTTTTTGTGCCATCCAACTCCCAATGGCTATTGTAGAGGGAGCATTAGCACGAGGAATTAAAAATGGAGCATATTCAAGTACCAAATAAATAAAGGGAATGCCCAAACCTATTGATAAAGAAGTAAAAAAGTGGATTGGTACACTCACACTCAGTTATTGAAATTATATTTTATTCCTTCGGTTAGTTTGTCATCCAATCATTGTACATATGGTCATGTTCTAACCATAAATTTTACCTCTTCATCTGAGGACTCTGTCATGATGTGGGTTTGTCATCTAAGGGACTCTCTTGTTTTGAACTAGTTCCAATATGTCTATGAGTAAGGGGTTCAGAGAGGCCCACGAAGTATCAATCCATTGAAGTAGTTGTCCTTGTACTTTATCTTGTTAAGATTACATCCACGATTGGGAACAATATCCAGTTAGATAAGTAGATTCATCAGCAAGTGGAAAGGATATTTGGGAATTATTCTCCTCACACACCATCATTTTCAAGAATTGATGGATAATCCCAAGATGTCATTACCCTCACACACTAGAAAAATGGAGAGAGTAAAATTCCTGAGTGTAAAAAATTAATGAGAAAATTTATAAGTGAAACATGGATCATAGATTAATATATTATCTAAATAGTTTGGAAGAACCTTGTCTCAAAATGAAACCTTATACAACCTCTCTTTAAGGGAACCACTACCATCATCAATGATTTATCTCAAGGGAATCTGGAATGAAATGAAATTAAAATAATTATGTTTTCACCATATGATAAAGGACTTATGGATGTTTACTGGAATTTACTCGACCCTAAATGAATTTATTAGTTGAGGGAGGAATTGGGAATAAGAGATTTCAAGGGTATTTTGTTTCCCATATCACCTAAATTTATTTTCCATCTATCAAGATAGAAAGTAAAATAGCATACTAATATTGTAAAGTGTATTACCTTGTTGAATTTGGTCAAGATGCCAACAAATACAAGAATGGGTTGGCACTACTAGGTTAAGTGTCTAAAAATATTCAATTCAAGCTCCCATCACTATTGTTCTAACATGAATTCCATAAAACATATACACAATAATAAAAATATACCCATTTAACAGAATTCCTGAAAATCTATCTAAATAGATACATGGATATATCTTCAATATCACCATAATCCAACTAAAACATACTATTTGATCTCCAAAATGGACTAATAAGATCCTAGGGTTTCTAAAACCTTTCAATAAGGATATTTGTGGGGAATTGTGATAGATGGATGAGCCACATATTGATAAAGAATGTTTATGATAGAATCCTAAAATGAAATGATTGAGTGTAGGTTCATATCCATCTTTAGAATCTCCTTCACAACAGTAATCATATATCATTCCATGGTTGTAGTATGCTCAGATTCACCCCAGATGTCTTTGGTGGGAAGGAATTAACAATATATATATCCCCAAGATGAAGTATTCCCCAAAAAGTTAAATGTTCAATAGACTAATTCTTACCTCACCATGTTTTAGCAGAAAAGGCTTGGTGTTGGGTCACCAATAATTGATCAACTCTATAAGGAGTTAAAATAGATAAAACACAATGAAATGAGAAATACATGTCACCTTGTAGAGGTTTATGATGTGTATATGATCAAATAATTATATATAGATTTGTTTAATGAAGAATAGCGATGCCCATTCATCCTAAAAATTTCCTCCAGTTCATGAATCCCATTTTAAACACTAGCCCCCACTTAGGTTCTCCGATTAATAGAAATGTTTTGTTGAAAAACTCTAGGAAACTGGATGATAATTGAGATCACATCCATCCATGTTTAGATATGAGTGATTCAATGTTTATGATGATCCTTGGAATCCCACAAAAACCATTTGGATATTCATGGAAGAAATCTTCTAGATATTGTCAAAATAAGATGAAACTAGTAATTCAAAAGATTGTGGTTAGTTGAGGAGATTAAAAAATTGTCTAGAAGACTATAGTTGTATAGAGGTAGTATATATGATATAAGATATTTTGAAAGAACAATATAAATTAATCCTTTTAAAACCTCACTATCAGGTAATACCTATACTAGCAATCAGTGTTGCAGTTCCAAGTGATCATTTTCCCCCAGAAAACCATGTCGCATGTAGTCTTTGATCTCGATTACATCTTGGAAAAAACATAAAAATGAATATATTAGATAAAATTTTAAATCCAAAAAATTATTGTACTAAATGAGAAAGAATCCTGACTTAGATGGAGTTATGTTAAGTATATAATGATTTCTGGATCTCGCATTCACATAAAAAATATAATATATTGGGATCGAATGATCCATTCTAAGACTCATGATCGCATGACCATGGGAAGGATATATGAATTTCATAAATAATTATGAATCTTTGAGAAGACTATGTACATCTTGTGAAGTTACCCCATAATCAAGGAAATGTGTCATATCTTTATTGAATTGCCAATAATTAGTTAACAAATTTGATACAAGATATTTCAAGGAAATTTTTTCATGTGAAACAATCACACAATGAGATTATATAAAGTGATCACATGAATATATCATGTGAATAATTATCACAATTCGGTCATATGAAATAGTCTTGTGCAGTGATCAAATGAAATAGAGAAAGTCTCAACATCTCTAGAGAATTTAGTCAAAGGTAAAATAGCCATCCACTCACAGACTTACTTATATAAAAACACATGAAATATGAAATTTATTTCAAAAGAGAAAGAGACGGCCATAAGAATGACTAGTGGAAGGATAATGGACTCAAGAATAAATCTATTTCCTTAGAACCGATTGTTCATTCCTTCTAAAGGGATTCATTTACGGGGGTGGGGGTGGGGGGTGGGGGTGGGGGGGGGGGGTGTTATAGAAACCCACTAAATGAGAATAAGAAAATTTAAGTCAAAGAAAACCCCAAATCACAAGTATAATTTTACTATATAGGGTAAGAATGAAGAATAATTTCAATAATGGGATTAGTATCCTAGGTTACATGAGTCATGTAACCATCAATAAGACTCACAATTACCTAACCTTAGGAATATCACATGAAGTGTGTTTGCATGACTCATGATATATTCCATAATATTATAAAGACCCTTAGAAAATCCCTTTGGATCATGTGAATTCCCTAAGAGGAGTCTTCCTCATCACGTGACAGGAAAATTGATAAATTTATAACAATATTCAAGGGGTTCATGTGATAGAGGATGAAAATGATGGGAACCTTATGTAAAAAGGGTTACATTGATCTTTATATTAAGGTAATGTGTTATTTGTTTAATATTATCATTGATCACATGAATACCCATCATATGAGTCTTCTTGATCCCATGAAGCCCTCAAATGATTCTTTAAGATCATGTGACATGTCATTAGAAAAAATTATTGACAACAATCGAGGAGTTCATGTGATGAAAAATAAAAATGATGGGATCCTTCTGTGAAGTTATTTATGTTTATCTTTATGTGAATATATTACATGATTCACATGATTAGTTTCTGGATCATGAGATTGAAAATTGAAATTCTATCTTTTATCATGAAATATCCCTTATAAATGAGGCATGATATCAAAAAGGCTCTCAAACATACCAGATGGATCTAGAGAAGGCTCTAGAGTATGTTGAATGGATCATTTAAATTCCCTCACATATTATAGTTTGATTAAAAAAATACCTTTGACATGCCAACATGGACCTCATGAAGGCCCTCTTACATGTGGAATGATGTCTAGACTTCTCCTATAAATTTCGGAATGATCTTTTGAAGGATATCATAAATATAGTATTAATCATACATAATCCCTTTGACAAGAAATATTTTTAAGAAATCTAGTAATGATAGTGTGATAACATAGTCACTATTTTTCATGGGACAAAAGGATGACCTCCTTGATGACATGAGGCTCAGTAATGTGAAGCATATGATATATTATCTAATTATGATAATGTTCCCTCTACTATCTCCATACAAGATATAAGAATTAATATTCATGAAAAGTGTCAAAGATACTAGGTTTAAAAGGCCTATAATCCACCAATGACTCCTAAAAAAACACATTAAAGAAAGAGTAGATTTCCTAGAATGGAGGACTACATAATCACAAGAGTCTTCCACCCGAGAAGCCCGACAAGTGACCTAAGTAAATATGACATAGGTTTATGAGATTCACTTGATGAAATCTTTTAGGATGCAAAGGATCTTTGACATGTTAGACGAATCACATGAAGGAACTTTTGTTTGTTGACTTGATCTCTACATTCCTCAGTATGAAAGAACCTAATTAAAAATTCTTTAGGTGTTTACATGAGGAGAAAATGAAAAATGAAAAAATCCTTATATGATGGCATATATGTTTATTCTCATGAAAATGGGTCATGTGTTTTGATTGATCTATTCTTTTATCATGTGAAAACCATTAGATATGTCATCTGGAAAATGAAACACCCTTTGGACTTGTTGGTAAGATCATTCAATGACTATCAGACATGTCAGTTGAATCATGCGAAAACCTTTAGACATGATGGAAAGATCACAAGATAATAATTAGACATGTCCAGTATATCTTGTTACACTCATTGGAAATATGGGGTGGATCACGTGATGACCATCATACATGTCAAAAAATCATACGATGTGCATCGGACATGTCAAACATATCACGTGATGACCTTTAAACATGTTAATAAAATCATGTTATGCCCTTTAGACATGTAGGGAAGATCAAGATAAAACCTTCATACATGTAAAAAAGATCATGTTATTCATTTTCTATATGTTTGGAAGATCATGAGATGAATTTCATACATGTATGTAAGATCTTGTGATACCCTTTGTGTATGTTAAGAAGATTACACAACACCCTTCCTACATGTTAAAGGGATCACCCAATGCCATTTGGAAATGTCAGGAGGATCTTGTGAAAACCTTTAGACATGTGATACTAGTTCATGCAGAGCCCATGGATGTGTCCTCATTACCAGATAGACATTCAAGGAACTTTCATAAATAATTCCTCAAACTTTATACCCAAGTTAGGTAGAAAACATCAGACTTAAACACCTGGTTGGGTAAGAATCATTAGTAATGTTTTCCATGATAGGCAAACAACCTAAGGAATGTAAAGTAATACTAAGAGACTTTATGAAGATACCCTCATATATATCACCCTTATAAGAAAAATATCCTAGGACATTTTAGGAAGATATACATAGACATGTATGGTAGGAATCCTTAGAGATGTCATCCTTCCCAGGAATACATCATCATACATGTAAACCATATTAGGAAAACACCCTCATACATGTCAGCATTATCAAGTTGGACTTCTTAGATATGTACCCTCGAACCATGTGAACCCACAACCATGAGTCTTTGGATGAGAATTCTACCTTTATGAGGAGATTATTCATAATTTTCCAAGGTTTATTCACCCATGATACCTTATTCACGCTAAGGGTCCACCATTCCATCTATGAATATTTAGTAGACCTCTCATTATCACTCTATTTGTCTTTCAAATGAAAAATATGGATATGTGACATGGGCATCAACCTTTTTGTAAGTCCCACAATTTTCCATTTACTATACCTCTTTATATCCACCATATGTGGGTTTGAAATAATTCTTCATCCATTATAGGATTATGAAAAAGAGTGAACTATGAATAATTTGGTTTCTATTACATATAATATACATGTGATGCCTTCCTAAGGCACAGTATCTATATAAAAAATGAATAATAACATGTCCTTCCTTGAGGGGTTATATCTTTCACAAGGTTTATAATCATGTTTCATAAAAGTTTCTTCAACAGATAAGTTCAATAAGTATAGGTAGTGTGTTTGATCCCGTGTAATCTCCTATTTCTCACACTAAGAATGACTCAAATGAAATTTATTATTTGAAATGATCATTCAACTAGCATAATAAAAATAAAAAAATTAGGGAAACTTAAGTGTGTAATTGCTAATAAATTCCATCTTGTATCCATTTCAATATATTTGGTCTTATGATATTTCATGTTTCTCACACTGATAATGACTCACATGGGCATTGGAATTTTTTTTATCATTTCAATAGTAATATAAAAATTCTTCCAAAACATGGGAATCCATATTCATATTAGAGCCTAACTAGGATGACTTTGATTCATGTTTTGAGTAGGAATTGAAAGAAAACTTTATAACGATCAAGATTTATACCCGATGTTTAAATTCAATGTTATACATCCTTTATTCGTGACATTAAACTACATGAAATTTTATAATATGAACTATGTGGTTTTTGATTATTGTTCTCAAAAGATAAGTAAGACACCTCTTAGAGGTTCAATCCCAATACCAGAACACCAATCACCTTCCTGTATGGTAGAGAACATTGTAATTCTTATCCATATAGCATTAAAATACAAGCAATATATTATTGTTATAAATATAAATAAATACATATAGATACTTAAATCCATAAAGATTGTTTCGATAATAGGACACCCAATTTGGTGTATAAGGATTCTAAACTTGATCATATTATTAGGGTAGCCAGTACCATCTCTAGATTTGGGAATGATTAATGAACATATCATATATCTAAAAGAGAGTCCTAGGGTAGGAAATAATTACCCCCAAAAGGGTGTTATGATCCTAACATCACATCCTCTATATTAATATGATTTCCTAAGAACCATTGTGTTTGAAACACCAACATTATCTTACCTTTGGAATGTAGTATCATAATCCATTAGTAATGTGTGTGGTGTTGGATGTTTACATGGATAAAACATTTTGACGTTAATGAATGTTTAAATTTATCAATACCCTCACAATATACTATTGGACCTTGAAAATATACTATTAACAAGAATGGTTAAATAGACGTGAGATTATATGATAATCGAATGAGTGACATGTTATAGGCATCAGGAATGTTGTTTCCCAAACCCTGATGATGAACCTAAAATCTATAAATAAACATCTCCATTATCCCTTTATAAAAACAACAACTTGTTTTTTAATAAATATAATTTTACATACTCCAAATTTACATTTAAATAATCCATAAATAGGGTAATGACAAATATGTTGTAGAACAAATAATAACCTTTTCAATCCATGAAAAACTAGACATTATACTTTTAAAATAAAAGAAAAACTGTGAAATAATTTATTTAAAACCATAATAATTCAGACCATTAATATAAATTTAATTATTAAATCATAAAAACTAATTGAAAATTTCATCAAATATTAGTGTAAGGAAAAATTTTAAAGCGTAATATATAGATGTCCAGATTTTACTAGATATCTACAATTTCATTTTTGGGTTTTTTAATGTGGTAGAATAGAAATTATTAGGTGGATTGGAGTGAAAATATTGGTTTTTAGAGTTTCTTGGAATATAAATCATGGTTTATAACCCACCATATTGCGGTGTTATTGGGTTCATTATTGTTGTAGTTGTGGTTTTGGTGGCTTCTACTTTTCTATAAAAGGTGTTGGGGTTGAGTATAACCACTTGTTTTGAGGGTTATGTCTTGGATTAAAAACAATGATATGGTTTTTAAGGATCAATAATTATTTTATTCATGGTAGTGGGATGAAATACTAGTTCAACATAGGTGAAGGGTAATTTTTTGTTTTGGTTATGATGTGGAAAACAATGTTTTTTTGTCAATGTTGTGTCACAGTTTTTCTATAATTTGAACGAAGGATCAATGGATTGAAATATTATTTTATTCAATTATCTCATGTTTTGGTCAAACTGTTTTTGAGAGAGAAAAATGGAAAAATGATTTAGGGTATTCCATTTCGAATATCAAGTTTTTCAGATCACTATTTATCAAGAAAAAACTCAATTGTGTATTTATCTCGCTAAATAGTTGTTTGGTCACCATGAGTTATTATTATAGTTTATATCACCTAATTTATAAAATTTAGTTCAATTTATCTTATTGAAATGATATATTCCTTACAAGATTGATTTTTGTGACCTTGGAAAACCCTGCTGGATTCATAACTCCTTAGCCTTAGGTGATCATGTTCTTTTGGTTTAAGATACGATTCTTCACCTTTATTTATATTATTCTTTCTTTATTATTTACCTATGAATTATGGTAGTTCATGGTGCTTATTTTTTATTTTTTTGAGAATTATTTATATTTTATAGTTTTTGAGGAGGATTATTCTGTTTTTCTGAGTATTTGATCATTGATTACATTCACATATCATTTTTTTGTTATTTGAGCTTTATTTGAGGTAGGTGATTCTGCTTCAAAATTTAATCTTCCATTCTTAGTATGAGATTATCAATAATTTTTTTGGGTAAGGTTCTATGATTATCCCTAAAAAATATAATTAATTAAACTAAATCATGTGGTATGTTGGTTGGTTATGTTTTATATATTTTCCATTGTATTTATTATATTATTAATGTTTTTTTTAAAAATCATGATATTGTGATTTGATGTTATTTTAGTGTGGTTATATTCATGATAATTGAAGTGATGTTGTTATGGTTTGTTATTTAATTCCTATGTGGTTGACATGCTCCAATGTTATTTATTAATGTGGAAGTGGTAGAGGTGATATTTTGTGATAATGATGTTTATTTGTGTCAGATGTGTGATTAGGTTTTCATGGTTAGTGTGTTATGGTTTCTTGGGGATATTGAATCCTAATGAAATAAAATAAATGAATAAATAAATGAAATATGACTAAAGTTTGTTAAAATTACGTTGGATTGAATAACATTAATCAATGTGGCTATTAAATATGTGTCAAGTGAAAATTAATGATAAAAAATAGGGTATGTGATTAGAGGTTCGTGTATAAAGGATATTTTGTAAGATTAATGTGGTTAATGAGATAAATATTGTTGGTAAATGATAATGTGGAATTAGTAATGATATAAAATGGGAGATGTTTTCTAGAAATTGTAGAATTGTATTATTTGTTATTATGTTACTGGAGTTGGAATTTGTTTTTGTGGTGTAACAGAAATTATGTAATGGTGGTCCATGATTATAATTTTTTTTCATAGAAAATTTGACTCTAGGTTAGTCTATCACAAAATTATATAACCATTATAAATTTTTATATTTAATACCCACCACCCCATGGTTTGGTTTACCTTACGAATGACTATTTGAGGTTTGATGGTTTGTGCATACCCCCACTCCAACATTCTCTTCCAGACATAGTGTGGTAGTGACATGGTTATATAGAAATAATATGGTGACCTGGAAGTGAAGTGATTATTTGATGTTGTGTGTGGTATGTGGATATTGTATTGTATGAAGTTTTGGGTTTTATGTGGTATGTAGTTGAGGCCATGATGTGACATGTGGCTATTGTATACAGATATGGAAAGAATGAGTCCACTAGGACATATGTCGTTAGGATATGTGGGTGACTAGATCATAGGCAAAGTGGGTGTGGGGTACATTCCCTCGATATATATATCTATGCGTGTGTTTGTGTGTCTATTCATGGGTACTATATTATATATTTATTTATAGATTCAGTGGGTGATGAGATAATACAATCATGAAATACATATATTTTAGATCATTTCCTATAATTATATGTTATATTTCATAAATAAATCACATCCCTAGATTCCAATGGTTTAGTGTCTTCAATTATTAACTACATATAGAAATTATAAATTTCTTCTAATAAATTATTCATACATGATTACTGTATAGGCATATCATGAACGATTACCAACTTTATAACCATGATAATAGTGAAACATAGGAAAAAGTGCAAGTTCAAATGCTCAGTATGGGAAAATTAATATCAATAAATTAATAGAGAACTTATCATTGGATCAAAAACATAGAAGTCATTTCATTTTGGTAGAAATGAAATTATTAATTGAATAAAGTCATGGAATTATTGGAAACAGTTTCGTGACAAGATAATATGATTTTAGACCAATATAAAGAAACATAGAACTATAAAAGTATCATAAGGAAATGATTACATATAACTTTGTATAGGAACATGTAATCAAAAGATGACAATCATGAGGTGTGTAGACATGTTACAGGGATGTGGAATAAGCATAATCATCAAAAATAAAAATATATAACTAGGTTAACCACCATGACATTCATATCATAGTGGACTATTCTAACAACTTATGTACCATAACATAATGGACTGGGAGAACCACCAATGTAAGGTAAACTATATACTTGGGCTGACTGCCCGTATCCCAAAGTAATCTCCTGTAATATAAAGATTCAACCAATGCATTGGAGGGAAAAAAAATTTGGGCCCTACATATTATGTAGTGATAAACAATACATATATGTTTCATATGATATCAATCAGGACTCATAGTTTTGTTAACTCATGGAATGGAAATGGGTTTCAATTTTTTATAAGGTATAACATTAGAATAAATCAATAAATGGATATAATGATAAAAAACATTAATAACTCATCAAAAAAATATCATAACAATATTCAAAGTCTGATATATAGATGGTATAAAATACAAAATGATGATGAATCTTCTAGATAAATTATGGAGAACGGAAGATAAATCAATAAAATATTTTTATAAAGGGACTTATAATTTTTTTATAAAAATAATGATATATGTATTTTTTTAATTCATTTTTTAAAAGGTGAAAAAATAAATTTAAAAAATTATTTTTGAAAATAAACATCCCAATAATGGACCCTATAAAAATTAATAATGGTAAATAATAAGAAATGTGGAGTTGAATATCCCAGGTGTAAAAAAGTGAAAATAAATAACTTTTTAAGCATTTTTTATTACTGGTTCCCATGACCTAGAAGCCTTTTACTCTGGAATACTGATGTATTCATAGTAGTTAATATTAATTAGTATCTTATCACTTTATGAGTGTTATTATACATAACATTATTGTGGCAATTCTCATAGAGTATCTGTCATTTCGAATGGTCATTGTTATTCTCCTCTATATTGAGAACCTTGAAGTACTATGACTATATTCATTAATATTTGTTTTATGTATATATGGAATCCATCTAAAAAAATATGAAACTTACGATCAGGATTTTGGGGATCATAAGACATTGAGGCTTCTTCTAAAAAATTTATCACTTCATAACCCCTATGAGTGGATAATATGAGGGAATACACGCCTGTAAGAATTTCACATGTTTTATGTATCAATGGATATTCATATGTCCCAACATGTGTATTGGTCCTTTGTCTTGAGATTATTATTAATGTATATTGTAGGATACATACATTGTTATATTTATTATAATCATATTTACATATGGCCATGATAAATCGTAATATATTTGGTACATCGTGAATAATATTTCATTAATGAACAAGTAAATAAAGAACTTGTACCTTTGAATTAATGGAAGAAGATATCCTATGTAATTTGATTAAAATATAACTATATTATCAAGTTATTTTACATTATAGTATTATTTATGTGTTAATTCTTGAAAATTCAAATAAATAAATTCAATAAGTTAATGACACAACTATGAAACCTTCTTGATGAGATTGTAACAAAAAATTATTATATTATATGGTGTGAAAAAATAGGAGGGTGTTGTCATTGTGCTATTAATCCATTTCTCTATGGGTTCGTTGATGTGTTTATAGAAACTAATAATGAAATTTATACTAGTTATTCTAATGCCACCAAGAAATAATCCTAGAGGATCACACACTATACTTGTCTAGAATCATAGTTAAATTCTTTTAGAATTTTATATTATAGTAAATGTTATTATTTAGTTTCAATGAATAATATTTATTTGATAAATTTTGATCACTTTATAATTTATTTAATGAATAATATAATGATATTTTTTATTAAAATTAATAATTACTATTCAGGTTTCAATTATTTCCATGGAGGATAGTTGGGATAAGTTAAAGGGTTGAAAAGAAATAATATGTTTACTATTATTTACTTAAACAAATCATATTTAAATATCCCTGGGATTTTCCCATATCGAGTAAATAATAATAATAATAATAATAATGTTAATCGAAATGGTGTTTTATATGGAATATGATATTGGGTAAGGACCTATGTGCAATAACTAATTCTATAACCTAGATATATAAACCTGATTATATATTTTTATGGGTAATATATTATTGTTCCCCAAAAATAATCTATAGAGAATTCCCATAACCATAGATAGAAATTACTCTATAATGATCTTAATAATAGAGAGAATAGATCTTCTTATTATCTCTCATTCCTTGAGATAACTATAAGAATCATTGTTGTATAGATGAAATTATAGTTGTGATCAATGGGAACAACAGAAGGCGGTTGGTCTTTAGGGGTATCATGAAAAGATCGATCATTGATATTATGAGGTTAATGGAACATGTGTAGATATCTCTATAGATATTTTATACTTGGGTCTTTGATTTCAATGATGGTATTAAAATAAGAGGTCAACCTATTTGAATGTAAATAATGAATTTCAATGTAAGAGGTAAATCATATTTATATATTAATAATAAATTGCATACAAATGATCTTTTATAGATATTTTTTGGTTTCTAATCATTTAGTTATGAGAATAAATATAGGAAACCAATAAAAAAATTTATTGGTAATGGGTAAAATAACATCCACTAGGCCACAGAACCATCAAATATTATCAAAGCTATTACATACCAGTTTATATTTATTTATCTTTCATGGGTGATTTAATAATTTGAAATAGTTTTAAATTTCTGGTATTACCCATTAATTGATATAAAATTATATATAATATTTTAATTTACATTCATTTCACCAAGAATGAGTGATGAATATATAAATAAAAATAAAAGATACCACTTGTACGTTGCAAAGATTCTGGATGAATAACATTGATACATGACATTGAACTAAATTGTACCCAATGTGTATCCCTTTTCACTTCACTAGGATGAGTTGCAAAAATTTTGGTTCGATATGAAGGAGAATAGTGTCAAATTTAATTAAACAATACAAATTAACATTGTTAGATATAACACAGATTGACAAGATACATGGACTATAGATAGAGTACAAGTCATGTAACCCCGCATGATTTATCCCCATAGTAATCTCAAAAACCTTGTGGTCAAAGTACATTACATGTTTTAATTATACATCATGTATCATTTGAAAATAGTGAAACATGATATCGAGGGACTATATGGTGTATAGTGGTTGTACGTGTCATGTAACTCATAAATTTCATGAGGAATATACACCAAGTTTGTAGTTGTAAGGAAATGACCAGAACCCTCTAAACTGGAGCCGGTGCATTACTTGTTATATTGGCATGGTAAGAAGGAATAAAAATCTAGAAAGAATGATCAGTTTAGTAGTCTTGAAGAAACTAGATACATAGATGTAACTCATATTACATCGGAAAAGGTTAAAAAATACAATACATAACAAAAACTAAAAACTGTATCCACAAGAAGTCAATAAATGATATCCTCTTCATCACCTGTTCATGGTAGAAAATGAAAGGTGTGAGCTCAAATGCTCAGTAATGGTTAAAAATAGAGAAATAATGAATAGATAATAACTGAATCATAATGAATTTGACATAGTCAATATGGCATGGTGAAAAAATGAAAAACTCACACCATTAATAAACTGAGAATTAAATTGCATCCTCAGATATTTTCATAGTGAAAACCCCAGGGATAGTAATAAATAATAATTAATAAATAGAATAAATGATAATTGGACATCATGTATCTAGAAAATGATACCATAATACCATTAAAATAGTTTAGTTCTGTGGGTAGAAACCCGTTGGATTTTTGAAAACAAACTTGAAGGGTTTGTCACCAACTGATTTGCCTCATGAACAAGTCGATGCATCGAGGGGATATAGCGTACCCCACCCTCCACTGCAAGTCCAAATCATTATTTATACATTGATTCAATACACTATCAACATTAATTTTCAATATCTGTATGGTGTAGATCATACTAGTTCATCAATATTTCCATAGTTAAAAAAACTTTCCAAATAAACAACATATGTAAAATGGTATACAGTTAAGAAAACAAACATATCCATGATTTAAGATTATGGATATTTAATATAAATATAATTTCAAATGAAAAGTGATCTCAAATGGGATATAGGTAAACTATATAAAGATTATTAGGTGCACAATACAAAGTTAGTCACAAAAAAATAGTAGTTGAGACAAAGTCTCTTACCACATTGTAATCAGTCGAATCATATGACCAGAGATTAATAAACCTTAAACAAGTTGTTGAATACCATGAATATAAAGAGAATAATGTTATTATATTTAAAATTTCAATACACATATGCCACATACAAGAAATAATTGTCAAACAACAGAAATCTCATGGAATTAAAAGTGAGATGAGAAACCCCTTACCTTATGCTCGAGTGTGTTCTTCGTTTTTTAATGACCCGAATAATGAAATTTAGCTTCATTAATTAATATTTCCAGAACCTCCTAAAAATGTAATTAATTTATTATAACATTATTAGGTTCATTCATGACCCTTTTTATGGGTTCAAGAGGTTCAATTTTATTGTTTTGGAAGCATTTTCTTCCTAGGTTTTCATGATTTGTTCACTTGTATTCATGAAAGAAATTTTGTTTGAAATGTGGTTAAACATCCAGAATTGATAATATATTTTATTAATTACATTAAAGATATATAAATTATATTATAATTATTCTAGGTTATATACTTGATGATGAATCATTAGTTGAAAGTTATTGATAAACATTTGGATTTAGCTTGGCGGTTTTTCGCACAATGAAATTGTTTTGTATTATTATTCTATATTATGAGTGTGTATGGATTCCAAAACATTAAAGTGATGAAATAAATATATTCTGATCTGGATCAAACTTAAAAATGGTTTCATGACCAGAATTGAAGATGGTAATGAAAATTGAGAACCCGTCATCCTTGAATGTGATAAATTAACACATCTGGGATGGTGTTTTTTATTTTTTACGATAAGAGGAGGGGGAAAGAGAGATGATAAAAAAATATTACATTAAAATAAAATAATTATAGTTAATTTAAGGTACTGAAATTATCATAGCATTTGGATTAGGCGATATGTGGAAATAATTATAAAAGAAATGAACTCAAAATAAAAGAAAAATTGAGAAATCTCTCTCGCAAATTTGGCAGCCTAACGACGTCACTTAAAATTTCATAAAATAGTTTGATGAGAGAAAGGGGGTATCTCATAACTCATACATAATATTTCCAGTAAGTGTAATATGGAATGAAATATCCTAACATAATCCAATTGAAAATAAAGGAGAAAAAATGAATAATTTATGAAAAGAGAAGGGTGGTTGATTCTCTTACCTTGTAGAGTAACTCCCAAAACATGAAGGTTGGAACCTTGGGGGTTTGAGGACACCATGGGAGGACTCCTAGGAAGGACTCCTAGGGAGGTTAAAAAACTATATCTTCAAGGATAATGAGTTTTTAATGAAATAAAACAAAGGGGGTGAGTGGGTATTTATAGTAATTAAGATGGAGTTTTTTATTAATTAAAAGAGACACATCATTAGTGGTTTTGGAAAAACCATGGGTTTGCCCATGGTATTTGCCCATGGTTTCAGCCACGTGGGACACCTCATGTCATATGTTACTATACAAAAGTTGAACAATATTTTATATTAATTATTATATCATTATGATGTAATTAAACTACAGAAAACTCAAAATTGTATTTTTACTATTCACAAAAATTCAAGTATTTTAGAAAACTCCAAAAAATTCACCATAACCATTTCTCGACGTGTAGAATTTAAAAATGAACTCCATTATTTGGAAATAAATTTCTATTTATTTTTAATTTAATTTTTAAATAAAATCATAATTAATTGGAAAAATATCATTTTTAAAGGTATAATTAGTTTTATATCACATTGAAAAATTAATTAAGATCTCATTATCTTATTACCTTAAGAAAATAAAATATTATCATTATTTACTATTCCTAAGTGTCATATTACTATTAATATTACTATTTACAATGGTATGTTACTATTCATCAAAAAATCAAGTTGGTTCTATCAGACTCCAAATGACTTACTAGTCACAACTCTATATGACAGTTTTTAGAAATTCAAAACATAGAAGTGGAAAATTTATGTTTAATGGATAGGTTATGTCTATCTCCCAAATAACCAAGTTTTGTTTCAAAGGAGCACAATGATTTATGAAATATAGGCTATGAATAGAATGTACTTAAGAGAAGCATACCATAAAATGTTTGGGATGTTATATTATTCCCTCCTTCAGAAATTTCATTCTCAAAATTTTATTTATAAAGACCACCTAAAAGATGTGGGTGGTTCTTATTTATAAAATCCTCAGGTTCCCATGTTTCTTCCTCCATATTTTGGTTACTCCAAAGAAACATAATTAGATGAGTTGTCTGATTTATCAATACCTGCTCCCTTGTGTCAAGAATCTCGATAGGCTCTTCATAGTATGATAGATTAGGTTCCATTTCTATTTCTTCATATGTGAGTACATGCATTGGGTCTGGAATGTATTTCTTCAACAATGACACATGGAACACATCATGAAATTTGGAGAGACTTGGGAGCATTGTAGAATGCTAAGATACAACTCCGATTATCTCTAGAATTTGAAATGGTCCAATTTACCTGGGGCTCCGTTTCCCTTTATTACTAAACCTTAAGACACCCTTCCATGGAGATACTTTCAAAAAGACATGATCTCCCACTTGGTATTCCAAATCCTTTCTTCAGTTGTCAGCATAACTCTTCTTCATACTTTGGGATGATTTAATATGGGCTTGGATTGTCGTCACCTTTACAGTGGTCTCTTCAATAAGTTCTAGGCCTATAATTTTCCCCTCTCCAACTTCATCCCAAAATGTTGGAGTTTGACACAGCCTTCCATATAATGCTTCATATGGAGCCACTTGAATACTAGAATGGAAACTACTGTTGTAGGAAAATTCCACAAAAAGAAAGTATTGATCCCACATACCTTGGAAGTAAAGATAACATGACCTCATCATGTCTTCTAGAGTTTGCACAGTCCTTTCAGACTGTCCTTTGATTTGGGGGTGATATTTAGTACTCATACAAAGCTCAGTATTCAAATCCTTTTGTATACTTTTCCAGAATTTTGATGTAACCCCGGGATCTCGATCTAACACAATTGATAGAGGTGAACTATGATGTCTTAAAACTTCATTAATATAAAGTCTTTCTAGGATATCAAGTGGGAAATCCTCTCGTGTAGGAAGGAAATGTGCTGATTTTGTGAGACGATCAACAATTGCCCATATTTAATCATTCCTTCTAGGTGTCATTTGTAGTCTGGTGAAAAAATCTATCGTAATGTCATCCCACATCCACATAGGAATAGGTAGAGGTTGCATCACTCATCTAGGATGTTTTCTATTTGCCTTCACTTTTCGAAAAACTAGATATCTTGACACGTAGTCTGCAATTTCCAACTTCATATTAATCCACCAAAAATATTCCTCTAGATCTCTATACATCATTGTGCTACCTGGGTGTATCGAGAAATTTGTGCATTGAGCATCATCTAATAGTTCCCTTTTTAGCTCAGGTACTGATGGAATGCATAACCTCTTCCCAAACATCAGAACTCCTTCCTCATAAACGAAGTCTTTCAATCCCCCATCCTTAACAGCAATAATTTTCTGGTGTAGATTTTTATCATAAGATTAAGAGATTTTTATCTTCTCTAGTAAAGATGGTTTATAAATCATTTGAAAGAGGAAAGATGTTTCCCATTTCTTAATAATTCCCATATCCATCTTTAGTAGATCCATGAATATAGGATCTCTCTCAATCATTATTTGAGTCAGAATTCCATGATCTTTCCTTCTTAATGCATCTTCCACCTTATTTTCCTTTTCTAGGTGGCAGTGTATTGAATAATTGAAAACTTTGAGTAAATCTACCCATCTCCTTTGCCTCATTTGAGTTATTTTTGTGTGAAAACGTATTGCAAACTCTTGTGATTTTTGTATATATCACATTTTTTACTATAAAGATATTGTCTCCATTTTTTAGAGAAAAGATTATAGCTGCTAACTAAAGATAATGTGTTGGATAATTTTTCTAATGATTCTTTAACCACCTTGATTCATAAGCAATAACATTACCATTTTGCATAAGGATGCAACCCAACCTATTCTTTTATGCACCACTGTGTATTAAAAATCCATCATTTTCAGATGGAAGAGTCAAAATTGGATCATTGAAAAATATTCTTTTCAATTCCTCAAATCATTCTGTACATTCTTTTTTCCACACAAACTTAACTCTTTTACGTGTGAGGTTGGTTAGGGGGTTATCCATTCTCAAAAAATTATGAACAAACCGCCGATTGTAACCTGTTAATCCAATAAAACTTCACACCTCCGTTATGTTTGTTGTTATGGGACAATATTGAATTGACATTATTTTTTAAGGATAAACTAGGATTCCATACTTCGAGACAATATGGCCTAGAAAATAAACTGATTGAAGATAGAATTCTCACTTGTTAAACTTTCATTATAATTCATTTTTTCTAAGAGTTTTCAGAAAAATCTGCAAGTGATCCTCATGGTCATCATAGCTTTTTGAGTATACCAGGATATCATCGATTAATACCACAATAAATTTATCAAGATATTCCTTGAAAATTATATTCATTAAATACATGAAAATAGATGGTTCATTCATCCGTCCAAAAGGCATCACTGTAAACTCGTAATGCCCATACCTGGTTCAAAATGCTATCTTCGGAATATTTTCCTTCCTCAAACATAGTTTATGATATCCGAATCAAAGATAAATCTTCTTAAAGTATTGAGATCCCTGAAGTTGATCAAAAAAATTATCAATCCAGGGTAGATGATACTTATTATTTATTTTAATAGCATTGATTTCCTTGTAATAAGTTCATAGCCTCATGGATCCATATTTCTTCTCGACAAACAGGACTAGGGATCCCCATCGATAAACACTAGGTCGAATAAATCCTTTGCCACTCAAATTCTCTAGTTGTTTCTTTAGCTCTAATAAATCCAAAATGGTTATTATATAGGGGTTCTTTGATATAGGTCTTTCAACAGGAATTAAGTTAATGGGAAACTGAATTCCCAACTCTGGAAGATGTCCAGGTAAAGCCTCTAGAAACACATCAATGTATTATTTCACTCTATTCACATATTCAATTTGAATATTTCTTTCCTAACACATTGATACTGTGTGACCTTATTCTCCAAGAATTAAATCCAATAGAGCTATTGGGGGTGGGTCTAGATAAGAATCATATGGCGAGGTATTTTCTCTAAAGATAAGAGATTTTACACTATTTTCAAATTGGACATGTCTAATTTTCTTAGAAAACATGGAATATATAAATGAATGAGATGATACAGAATCAAATAAAGTGTTGGCTAAGTTTTAGGAAACAATTAAAGTACATTCCACCACATCCTTGGGAACTTCAACTTCCACGGTTTTAATCATATAAGCTCTCCCTTGGTCTCTTGGCCTTTTTGAGGCATGTTTTCTTGGTTATTAGGACACTCATTTTCATAGTGTCCCATCTCTCTACAATTGTAGCATTGAATATCATAAAATTGTTTCTTCCCCTTGAATTCATTAGACAGATGACCCTTTTTTCTATACTTATAGTAGAATCCCGTGCCTTTCAATCATTACCCAAGATGATTCTTTCCAGAGTTCTTACATAATGGGAATTTTTTCACTCCCTTGTTCTTCTTTGGAGCTTCACCTTTCACTTGGTTATCAAAGTGACTATTTTTATATTGGGTTCCCTTGAAAAAATTTGATATAGAAAATTACTTCTCTCTTTTGATGTCACTTGATATAATTTCATCATATGATTAAAATGTCTGAGAAGCCAGTTCCCTTCTAAGACTTGGCTTAAAAACTTGAAAGAAATGATCAATCTTGTCTGCCATGTCACGTACGTAATCTATGGAATATCTGCCTAGCCCTGTGAAGGTATCCTCATACTCTACAACACTGTCTTCTTCCCTTTTCTTTAAGCCAAGAAATTTATTCTTCATTATGGTTCGTTTTTCACGAGGAAAATATTTTTCTAAGAATATTTCCTTAAAAGTCCTTAATTCCATATATTTTATTTTTTCTTCCTCCATGGTATTTTGAATCAAGGACCACTGTTGATCAACACCACCCTTGAGACAATATACGGCCTGTTCTACCTTTTCATTTTCATTGCATCTTAATGACATGAATGTCTTTTCAATGCACAAGATCCATTGATCAGAAACCACTAGATTAGTAGTCCTACTGAATGATGGAGGGATTCTATTTCCTGAAACGGTGCAACAAAAGTGTGGAATGGTTATTAGTTACAACCTAAGTAAGTTATCCCAATACGGTGATGATTTGATATGCTCCAACATTGACTATGTTGACTTGCTCAGTGGGAAGATCCATACATTTCCCATGAGTATTGATTCCCCTTATTCCATTAGATGCCATTTCTAAATAATGGAACACACTATATTAGGGTATGAATCATAATGTATAATATTAAATTAACAAAATACTTATCATGAATTGAGAACCTACGCATGACTAATCCCATAATCAGAAAAATGGTTTCTTTGAAGAATAATTCACATTTAAATCCTTCATAATGGCTTGTAAATAAAATATGAATTATCTTAATCATATACCCAGGGAGTTTTATAACCAATAGTGTAGCAAGGCCCATTTTCATGTACCAGGATACCTCGGGTAGAGACTGAAACTCCATGTCAGAGCTTTCACTCCTAGGTACATCTGTGCCAGAGCAACCTCTTCCTGCTCATATTCAAACATGGATGTATTTTCTAGGAAGATCCACATAATCTATTCCTTACCAAAATACTAGGAGGTTATTGTATATTTATCCTCAAACACTACCTTAGGGCTCTATTACCTGCCATACATTTCCTACTCTAGTTTCCATGTTTTCTACTAAACATCCTTTGATACTAACTGTAACACCATGACCCCTCTAAACCGGAGCCAGTGCATTAATTGTTATACTAGAATGGTTATAAGGAATGAAAATCCTGAATTAATGATCAGTTTAGTCGTCTTGGAGAAACTAGATACATATATGAAACTCAAATTACATTGGAAAAGGTTACAAAATATAATACATAATAAAAACTAAAATCTATATCCACAAGAACTCAATAAATGATCTCCTCTTCATCACCCGTTGAAGGTAGAAAATTAAAGGAGTGAGATCAAATGATTATTAAGGGTTAAAAATAAAGTAATCATGAGTCAATAATAACTAAATCATAAACAATTTGACACAGTCAATATGGCATGGTGAATAAACGAAAAACTCACGCCATTAATTAACTTAGAATGAAACTGCATACTTAGATTATGTCATAGTGAAAACCTCATGGATAGTAATAACTAATAATGAATAAAGAGAATTATTTCTAATTGGAAGTCATGTTTCTGGAACATGATACCATAATACCATTAAAATGGTTTAGTTCTCTGGGTAGAAACCCATTTGATTTTTGGAAACAAACTCGAAGGTTTTCTCGCTAACTGATTTGTCTCATGAGACATGACGATGTATATAAGGGCTATTGCGGTCCACACCCACCATTTAAGGTACAATTAATTTTTTATACATTTATTAAATACAATACAAATATTCCTTTTCAATATCAGTATAGAGTAGAGTATACAGATTCATCAATATTTTCGTAGTTAAAACAACTTTCCAAATAAACACCGTATGTAAAATGGTATACGGTTTAGAAAAAAAACATATCCATGATATGAGATTACAAATATTTAATATAAATATAATTTCAATTGAAAATTGATCTCAAATGTGTAGGTGGTACACCACATAATTATTATTAGGTGCATAATACAAAGTTAGTCACAAGAAAATAGTAGTCGAGACAAAGTCTCTTACCACAATGTAATAGGTCGAATCATATGAATGAAGTTAATAACCCTCAAATGAGTCATTTAATACCATGAATATAAAGAGAATCATGTTATTATATATCAAATTTCAGTACACATATACCAAAAACAATAAATAATTGGCAAACAATGGAAGTCTCAAGGAAATGAAAGTGAGGTGAGAAACCCCTTACCTTATGCTCGAGTGTGTTCTTAGTTTGTTTTAATGATATGAATAACAAAATTTGTCTTTATTAATTAATAATTACAGAACCTACTATACATTTAATTGATTTATTATAACCATATTTGGTTCATTCATGGCCCTTTTTATGGGTTTAAGAGGTTCAATTTTATTGTTTTGGAATCATTTTCTTCCATGGTTTTCATGATTCGTTTACTTGTATTCATGAATGAAATTTCGTTGGAAATGTGGTTAAACATACCTAATTATTAATATAAATTATTAGTGACATTGAAGATATATAAAGTATCTTATATTGATTCTAAGTCATATACTTGAGGATGAATCTTTAGTTAAAAGTTATTGATAAATGCTTGGATTTATCTTGGAAGTTTTGTGGACAATGAACTTGTTTTGTATTATTATTCCATATTATGAGTGTGTAGGGATTTCAAAACATCAATGAGATGAAATAAACATATTACGATCTGTTTCAACCACAAAAATTGTTTCGTGCACAGAATTGAAGATGGCAACAAAAATTGACAACATGTCACCCTTGAATGTGATAAATTAACACATCTCGGATGGTGTTTTTATTTTTTGTAGTATAAGAGGAGGGGGAAAGAGAGATGATGAGGAAATATTCCATTAGCATAATATAAGTCCATTTCAAGTAAGTCACTAGAATTATCATATCATTTGGATGTGGGGATATGAGGAAAGAATTATAAAATAAATGAACTCAAAATAGAAGAAAATTTGAGAAATCTCTCATGAAAATTCGGTAGCCTAATGACGTCACATAAAATTTCATAAAATAGTTTGATGTGAGAAAGGGGGTATCTCATCACTCATACATAACATGGAAAGTAAGGGGAATTTGGAATGACATATCCCAACACAATTTAATTTAAAATAATAGAGAAAACATAAATGAATGCTTTAAGAATAGAGAAGGGTGGTTTATTCTCTTACCTTGTAGAGTAACTCCCAAAACATGAAGGTTGGGACCTCGGGGGTTTGAGGACACCTTGGGAGGACTCCTAGGGAGGTTAAAAAACAATATCTTCTAGGATATTGAGTTTTTAATGAAATAAAACAAAGGGGGTGAGTGGGTATTTATAGTAATTAAGAGGATGATTTTTATTAATTAAAAGGGACCCCTCGTTAGTGGTTTTTGCAAAACCATGGGCTTCCCCATGGTATTTTCCCATGGTTTCAGCCACCTGAGACACCTCATGTAATATGTTACCATATAAAAGTCTACCATCCTTTTATATTAATTACTATATCATTATGATGTCATTAAATTACCGAAAACTCAAAACTATATTTTAACTATTCACGAAAAATTCATGTATTTTAGAAAAATACCAAAAATCCCCCCTAACCAATTTTCAACGTATAGAATTCAAAAATGAACTCAACTTTTTGAATATAAATTTATAATTATGTTTAATTTAATTTTAAATAAAATCATAATTAATTAAAAAAATAACAATTTTAAAGGTATAATTAATTTTATATCACATTGAAAAATTAATTAATATCTCATTATATTATTACCGTAAGAAAATAAAATATTATCATTATTTACTATTCATAAGGATCATACT
The DNA here is from genome assembly GCA_963277665.1 of Viscum album. Lineage (NCBI taxonomy): Eukaryota > Viridiplantae > Streptophyta > Magnoliopsida > Santalales > Viscaceae > Viscum > Viscum album. Next base: position 794,728,016 of record OY728166.1, read on the forward strand.
ACTATTAATATTACAATTCATAATGGTATGTTACTATTAATCAAAAAATCACATTGGTTCTATCAGACCTCAAATGACTTACTGGTCACAACTCTAGATGATCGTTTTTAAAAATTCAGAACATAGAAGAGGAAAATTTATGTTTAATGGATATGTTAAGTCTATCTCCTAAATAACCAAGTGTTGTTTCAAAGGAACACAATGCTTTATGAAATATAGGTTATGTATATACTGTATTTAAGAGAAGAATACCATTAAATGATTGGGGTGTTATATGTGTGATACATATGAGCAGAAAATATAGTACACCAAATATGGACGGTTTCACACTTCATCTGACTCACACCCATTCATGTGTTGAACATGATAAACCAATACGTAAACCACATTGATGAATTATGTGGAATAAAATTTTATTATTTCATTAATTTTTTAATTAAAATATTCAAAAAACATTTCTCCACGTGATTTTGGAAATACCCTCCATGTATATTCAACGTGCATGTGTTGTACTTCAAACACATTTCCAGTGGTACAAAAAAAATATATTAAAGGTATGGAATGTGCCATAAATGATGAGCTGACTACTTGGTTTGACTAATGGAACTACCAATCTGGTAATATCATGTCATTATGTATACCTTAAATGCAATGCAAGTATACAATATATTAAAAAGACCATGAAGGATGTTTCATAGTTCCAATGGGTACAAGCCTTGTTGCCTCTATTATACAACATATAATTAATTAAGTTTAATTTAAATTATATTATTTAATCTATTTTAAATTTCAGCAGATGGGAAACTCTAGGATTGTTTGGATGAGAAATTAAGATAAATGAATGAACTAATTACTAATATAACTAATTAATCATGTTGATCAATTTATTATGATATAGAATTAATAAAAAATAATGATAGATACTTTATTAAATGTATAGAAAATAGGTGAACGAATTATCATTAGATTTAATGAAAATTTTTGTACAATATTTTAATTTAATATTTATTTAATGGGGTTTTAATTTTATAAAATTTTTCTAGAATTAAATATGATATCCATTGAGTCATCTCTCCCAAATTTATTATATAGCAATTTTATTTCCATGGATTATATTATTCAACACCATCCATTAGATCCTCTCACATGTGTGGGAGTAAATACATGTATAGGATGGAACTAAAGGAGGTGAGGTGGTTCATAACCCAATATAAGGTGAAATCAACAAAATTGATGCATTTGAACCAGAAGTAAATTTTTTAAATCAAACCAAATCCAGTTCCTGGATTTTTACTCAAGGTTCAAGGTTTAGTTAATCATCCACTTGATAAACCAGCCATTAGAATTCTTATGATCATTCCATTAATATTTTTTTTATTTCATGGATATTTATTTATATTTATTGGATTCTGAATCACGATCACTTAATATGATAAATTAACAAGAATGCATGATAGAATAAAAAAAATGGATTATGTGTAAATAATTTTATCCAAACATGGGTAGTCAATTATATTAAATCCATAAAAAATTAAAAATTAAGTAAAATATAAAAATCATAATTTTATATATATGATAAAAATACCTCAAGTAAAATATTAAGTAAGTAAAAACTTCCTTTGGTTGAGATATGAATGCAACCACAGTTAGAAGTTATTTTCTATCCCACGTCAGGGTGGTTCTAAGTTTTAGGGAGTTATAACTAATGTTTTGAGTTGCCTAAATAATGTTAGAATCAAGGGTAGACTGAAAAATTTGGTATTAAAACACATTTAAGAAAACTTTTGAGGAAATCCATCTCCAAGATTTAAGGATTTGGTATTACACTCCATGGATCCGGGGGCTACCAGTTAATATAATTTCCAAGACTGCTAGCCTATATATCTTTTAACAATTCTTCATATAGCACCTCAAGAATTTCATATATAAATATCACATATTCTTAGATGAATATTCAATACATTTCTTGAACACATTCCCGAGGACCATAAGAGTTTACTGTATTTGGAGACTAGAAACACATTATAATTATTTCATGAAATATCTTCAACATCTGCCATAACTATCCTCTCACATAGTAATCCTCTTTGGTATACCCTACCAAAAACATTCTTCATAACCTAGGTATTTAAGTATAAGAAAGGGTGAGATAAAATTAGCATTAGGGGTAAATATTGGTGACACAAATCTATGATCAAATGAAATAATAAGATAATAATCAGAGTATGTGATCATGAATACAACTTATGTATTTCATACACAGCCTATCATTGATCATAAACCTGATTCATTAAATAAACTTTTATCATTTTAGAAAACATGGTCCCCAAGAGTGAGAAATCATCATTAATCCACCATGAACCAAAATTTAGTGTCATAAAAGTGTGGATATATCATAAATATAGAAAATAATTCCATATTTCAAGGTTAATGACCAAGGCCATCAATATATTGGATCAAGATATATCACATGTTTCCCATTTTGGATCAAGATGCACATATTTCTCATTGTTGATTAGGATGCCCCTATTTCCCATAGTAGATCAGTCTCATCAATATGTTTCCCATTTTTATCTTGTGTGATATAAAATTTTATAGAATTAATTGGAGATATATATTGGTCCCACCTATCACAGAATGAAAATCATACATATGTGTTCCACATGATCATAAAACATTAATCATGTCAAAACCCATTAAATGAAATGGGTTTCATTGTAGTTTGATCATATCATAATATGTCAAAAATATATAGGTTTCCAAAACATATAACCATTTCATCAAAGTATAATTTTAACGCCTCGACCCCAGTTACCCAGAATCGGTGTATTATTACATAATATTGGCATGACCACAAATGATCAGGTCTCGAAAGACCGATTAGTTTATTAGCCTTGGAAACACTAAATACATTCATAAGTATTTCATTGCATCATAAAGTGAAAAAATACAACATCATAGTCTCCATAGTCCACACTCATATCCCCTCAGACAATCCCATTAGGTCAGTCATAAAATACTTCTTCACATCCTGGAAAAAATAAAACATAGAAAGGGGTGATCTCAGATGCTCAGTAAGGATAACAATATAGCAGAAACTTTCTAAATAAGAAGAAACATTTAAGGCAATGTATAACTAAAACAAAAGCATTTTAAAATTGATCTTTAGAATAGCATGGAAAAAATAAAATGAAATAATTCCATTTACTTATTCACATGGATATTCTACTAGTCGAATAATCACATGCAATATCAATAAACACTTTCATAATGATGGAATGCATAATTCCAGACTATCATAACCACATAGTCAAGGCCTTGTGCCAAGATTACAAATAATATTTTGTCAAGGCCTTGTGACAAGACACTAGTTTGACTCATGAGATCTACTGATGCATCAAGGGTCAATATAGGGCTTCACCTGTCACTTACTAAGTCCAATACATTCATCATATGAACAAGTTTAAACATAACATAAAAATTCGTATTAAAACTAGCACAAAAAGTGTCAATACTTTATCCACAAACCATGAATGGTATAAAAATAAAAAATCCATAGTAAAAAATATCACAAAACCTTCAATACAATATCGAGGTTTTGTACCATAATAAATCAACTTCAAATAAGCTTAAAATCCCTCAAAGGATGTTGACATAGATGCAATCAAAACTATTTGAGAGAAATATCACTTTTTTTGAAATTATTTAAAAGTCACATAATTATAAATTAAAACATTTACTTTGAAAATATTCTTATAATCTTGTAAGGGAAGCTTCGATGATTTAATAATGGTGGAAAATAGTTGCACCCACCGTATAAGTTAAAAAAGACATTCTAACCTTAATTCGGTCAAAATGGTTAAAAAGGACCTTGTTTGGAAAACAAATGAAATATTCCTTTATAAACATCTTATAAAAAGTCAAACAAGGGCAAAAATGAATTTAACTCATATTCTATAAAATAGTAATAATGTTTTGAAATACATTTTTACGAAACATGGAGGTGGATGATAAAGAGGTCCCAGTATATAATTATGTATAATCAACCTCCGATAATGAAGAGATTGTGAAATAAACCCATACCAATTTGGTAATTTACGAAACATAAAACCCATGAAAGTTGTATCATACAATGAATATGTAAATACACATAAATTAAAGTTTATTACACAGAAAATACAATTATGGTCAGTACATACACCACACAAAAGGTAATAGTGGCAATATGGCATGAATCTCATGAGAATAAGGAGTGAGATGAAAACCCCTTACCTTATACATTTCTTTGGTCAAGTGTAGGTTAAACTCATGTATAATGGTGAAATAAATGTTATTAAATTAATCAATAATCATATACATTAATATGATATCATATATGATCTTTTAACATTACTTTTCTAATAATATCTTAGTATTATCGTCGTTTCGGGTGTTAACAGATTAGTTTTCCTTTATATTCATTGTTATGTTAGTCATATTTGTTATGGATGAGATGCATATTATTAATATACATAATTATATAACATCTTTAAAAATTATTTTTAATCAACAAATGAAAATTAGTCTTGAATATAAACGATGGGGAATGAATCTCATCGCTATGTGAAGACTGTAATCCGTACGTACACACGAGTGAAAATATCATTCTTTTGATATTAAAATAATATATAATTGGATGGTATATCATATATACAGAATAATTATCATGTTATATTTATTATTTACATCAATTACACAACATTATTATACCCATTCAAATAATAATGTATTGAATAACAATTACACCACGACGTGGAGATGGTAAGCCGTACGTATGCACGTATGGTGACATGTTATTCAAAGGATGGATAGAATAATGAATTTGGTTGTACCATATTTATAGTAACATCACAGTATATAGAAGATATTGGGGTTATTATTTTATAATGGAAACATCCAAGATAAATGAAGTGGAAGAAGAAAGGAACTTGAAAGAGGTGGTGAGATATTTACCTCTTCTTTTGGTTCTTCCTTTTGATTTGATCAAAAGGGATCCTTAGTTTGGCTTTATGACTAAAGGAAGGTCTCTAGGATAAAGGGAGGAAAGTTTAGAGGGTATTTTGGCAAGGTTGACTGAGCTAAATGGCTTTCAAGGTGTGAATTTGAGAGAAGGGGGAGTGCCCTTTTATTAGAGGGGTGAGGGGCACCTTTGGGAAAGCTTGAAATATTATTTTATAATAAAGTCATTTTCGGTTTCTAATGGATCCAAAATGGATTATGTAAAGTCTAAGGTGGGGATCGGTCAAAAACCACTCAACCAATAGGTTTTATACAGGTTTTGTTCACTATATTAGCTTTATCTTTTAGATTTAACTCTTAGTTAAATAGTTTGACATTTATCATTTCTCTTTGTATTTTTATATTATATGGTTAATAAACTTACTATATACATCCAAGAGAACCCCAAGTGGTTCATTAATGATACAAATATAATTATATAAGTCTTTTGGCCTAACATTATATTTTTAGGAATAGAATATCAATTAATAATATAATATTTGTTTTAAAAACACTTTTATGTCAATTTTGACACTATTTTGTATTTTGTTTTTGCTAAATTCATAACAACATTATTGCTTCAAAAAAATTCATATAACCAACCCTAATATGTAATATCAATCTATAAACGTAGTGTAATTCATAAAAAGTCTCAAATTACATTTATTTGGATATTTATAATATAGATTATTTTAATATTTCATTAATTAGGTAATTACTGCATCATCATTGTGTCATAAATACATTAAATTATTTAATGTCTAAAAAATATAAATAAAATACAATTATGTATGAAATATTTTTATATTTATAATGAATATTTTAAGATTAATTTTTCTTATGTGTAACCCTATATTAATAATGTTTTAGTTATTAAACTTTGATTTTAACTCTTTTAACTCTTCTATGAATTAAATAATAATAAATGTCCTAATCTAATCCAAGTGGACCAAATAGGTTCATATTTTTATTCCTAAGGTTGTTTTTGGTCGAAATATACATACCCAATAGAATTAGGACATGTTTTAGTGTAATAATAATATAATTTTTACCCTTAATTACCCTATTTACTCTTAACCGTGGTAAATAAAAGTAAAAAGTTACTTTTCACCAAAAATTATTTTTATCTTATTGAACCAAATTTTACTCTATGATATTATCCATGTCTCATGTATTTTAAAAAATCCACTCACAGAAGTGGTAAAATTATTTTTTATGTGAATTTGCAAATTCTTATAGGAGGTGGGTAAAAGATGGTGAAAAGTTCAATAAAAATTTTATATATCTAAAATTATTATAAACTGACTCCAATGAATTATATTGAACTTATATAGGTATTATGTATCTATTTTGACCTAAAATAAATTTAAATAAAATAAATAATTATTAAAATAAAAATTTGGTTTTAAACTATAACTCAGTGTTGTTCACTATTCATCAAAAATTTAATGTTTTCAGCAAAATATCAAAAATTAACCCTTAGCTAATTTCTATATTCTGAATCAAAAAATGAAGTCCATTTTGAAAGATAAAATTTATAAAATTTCAAAAAGTGGGTATTACTATTCATAACGGCTAGTTTGATTGTTCCCGATGTGTTAGAATCTCGAAGTTGCGTACAATGGAAGCTATTGATTTATTCAAAGAGAAGCATAGCATGGAAGCTTGGAGGGTTACATTCTCCCCTCCTTCAAATAATTTCGTCCTTGAAATTTATATAGTGTTACTGCATAGAGAGACTCGAGTGGTTCTTCATCATAAGTTCCTAGGGTTCCCACATTTCCTCTTCCATCTTATGGTTTCTCCATAGAACTTTTACCAGATGAGTCATCCGATTTCTCAGCACTTGTTCTCTTGTATCAAGAACCTTGACATGATCTTCTCAATAAGATAGATCAGGTTCCAGTTCTAATCCCTCATAGGTGAGTACATGCGTTGGGTCAGGCATGTATTTTCTCAATAGTGATACGTGGAACACATCATGAACTTTTGAGAGATTTGGAGGCATTGCCAAATGGTAAGCAACAACCCCAATTCGTTCTATAATTTCAAACGGTCCGATGTATCTTGGAATCAATTTTACCTTCTTACTGAAACATATAACACCCTTCCATGGAGATACCTTCATAAAAACATGATCTCCTACATGAAATTTCAAATTCTTCCTTCTGTTATCGACATAGATCTTATTCCTACTTTGAGCTTCTTTGATGTGGTTTTTGATTATCTTCACATTTTCCATCATTTCTTCAACAAGTTCTGGGCCTGCATGTTTTTTCTTTCAACAACATCATCCCAACAAGTTGGTGTCTGTTATCTCTTTCCATATAATGCTTTATATGGTGCTGTCTGAATACTTGAATGAAATCTATTGTTATAGGAAATTTCTACCAGAGGTAAATATTGATCCCACATACCTTAAAAGTCAAGTGAGCATGATATCAACATGTCTTCTAAGGTTTTAATTGTCCATTTTTATTGTCCATCAGTTTGGGGGTGGTAGGCAGTGCCCAAACGAAGCTCAGTATCCATGTATTTCTGAATACTTTTACAGAATCTTGATGTAAAACGTGGATCACGATCAGAAACAATTGATATGGGTACTCCATTAAGTCTCAAAACTTCATTAATATATAGTCTTTCTAGACCTTCAAGTGGTAAATCTTCCCTTATATCATGAAAATGTGCTGACTTGGTAAGACGATCAACAATAACCCATATTGCATCGTTCCTTATAGGAGTCTTTGGTAGTCCCACGACAAAGTCCATTGTAATATTATCCCATTTCCACTCAGGTATGGGAAGAGGTTACATGACTCCTCCGGGTTGTTGCATTCCAGCTTTCACTTGTTGAAAAAGAATACATCTTGAAACAAAATCAGCAATCTCCCTCTTCATGTTGCCCCACCAAAAATGTTCCTTCAAATCTCTATACATTTTGGTGCTCACAGGGTGTATAGAGAAGCTGGAACTATGAGCATCGTCCAACAATTCTCTTTTTCAGTCAGGTATATTGGGAACACACACTCTCTTCTAAAATTTCAAAATTCCATCTTTATACACAAAGTCAATCAATCTCCCATCATTCACAGCTTTAATCTTCTTTTCAAACTCTTCATCACTGGTCTAAGAACTCTTTATCCTTTCCGGTATAGATGGTTTGGCAACCATTTGAAAAAGTATTGATGTTTCACCTTCCATGGAAATTCCCATATCCATCATTACAAGTTCCATGAAAATAGGATCCCTTTGAACTCTCATCTTGTTCAAAACTCCATGATCCTTTCTACTCAAAGCATATTCCACCTTATTTTCCTTCCCTAGGTGGTAGTGTATCATGCAATCGAAGTCCTTGAGTAGTTCAATCCCTCGCCTTTACCTCATGTTGAGTTCTTTTGGTGAGAAAATATACTTCAAACTCTTGTGATCTGTGTAAATATCACATTTTTCCCCATAGAGATAGTGTCTCCAAATCATCGAAGAAAATATTATAGATTCTAACTCAAGATCATGAGTAGAATCGTTTTTCTCATCAAATAAAGCATTTTCTAAAGATGAGGAAACCATTAAATCACCTACCCCCACATCTTTTGGAGCTTCTTCCTCAGCAGTAGTGATAGAATAATATTGGACTTGATCCCTTGGCCTCTTCTGAGGTAAGTTACCCTAATGCTTAGAAAATTCATTTTCATAATGTCCCATCTCCCTACAGTTGTAGCATTATACACCAGTAACTTATTTCTTCCCCTTACAATCACGAGCTTGGTGGCCTTTTTCACCACACTTGTAACAGATTCCCATTTCTTTCAAGCAAGTACTGTGGTGTTTCTTCCCATAGTTAATGCAGGATGGATATTCAAATTTTCTCTTCTTCCCCTTATTTCCATTTCCAGAGTGATCAGAAGATCTCTTCTTCTCTTGCTTTGCTTTAAAGTTGTAAGACTTAGAGAATTATTTTTCTATCTTGATAGCGCATGAGACAATATATTCTTATAATGAGAAGGATTGTGAGACTAATGATCGATGAAGAAATGATTTCAACCCATCAAGGAAATTATCAATCTTATTTCTTGGGTTACGTATATAATCTTCAGCATGCCTTGTTAGCCTTGAAAAGTTAGACTCATACTTTGCAATATTCTCATCCTCCTTTTCCCTCAGACTTAGAAATTTTCTTTCCATATCTGCTTGATGGTCATGAGGGAAGTATTTTTCTATGAAAATCTCTTTAAACTCCCTCCATTCCATACTTGATACTTCTTCATATTCCTTTTTGTTTTGTATCAATGACCACCATTGGTCAGTATCTCTAGTGAGGTGATAAACTGCCATGAAAACTTTTTCCCTTTCACTACTCCCTAAGGCATGAAATATTTTCTCTATGTAACTTATCTATTACTCAGCTGCTAGGGGGTTTGTACCCCTGTTGAATTTTGGTGGTTGTTGCCTCATGAAGAAATCTAACATTGATCCTCCACACTGTGGATCAGGGTGCTCCATACCGGTAAGGTTATTATTCATAACCAGAGTGAGTTGTCCCAGTACGGTGATAAGTTGATCAACACTAGTTGTATCACTAGCTCCACTATAATTATCTTGAGTAGGAGGGAAATCCGTACATGGAGTGCGTACATTAATACAATTTCCATTCCTTCCACTAGGCGCCATTTCTAAACTATGGTGTAAACTAGATTAGTTTATGAATCGCATTACATAAATCCAAACTTGTAAAACACTTAACATAAATTGAATAGTTTATGGATATAATCCATAATCAAAAAAATGTTTTCATTGATGAAGTATATAATCATAAACCCTTAATAATGGTTTGTAATGAAAATGAGAATTATCCTAAGCATATCCACTAGGAGTGTCGTAACCAAGAGTGCAGCAAGGCTCGTTGTCATGCACCAGTTTCCGTTTGAGTCTAGCTGAAAGAGGTGTTTTTGGGTTTTACCCCTAGGTACTTCTGTGCTAGAGCCACCTCTACATTCTCGTATCTAGAAATGGATTTATTTCTTGGAAAACTCACAAAATCTCTACAATACCCAAATTCTAGGATGTTTTTCTTTACCAATACTTAAAGTCTTTCTTAGGGCTATGTTCTCTAATCAGAGTTTATCTAAATATAGCTTACATAGTTTGTACTAAACTTCCTTTGATACCAACTGTATTGCCCCGACCCTAGTTACCCAGAGTCAGTGCATTATTACATCACATTGTCATGATCACAAATGATCATGACTCGAAAGACTGATTAGTTTAGTGTCCTTGGAAACACTAGATAAATTCATAAGTCTTACGTTACATCATAAAGTGAAAAACTACAATAACATATTCTCCATAGTCCACACTCATATCCCCTCAGACAATCCCTACAGTTCATTCATAAAATACTTCTTAAAATCCTGGGAAAAATAAAACATAGAAATGGGTGGGCTCAGATACTCAGTAAGGATAACAATACAGCAGAAACCTTCATAAAAAAGCACATACATTTAAGGAAATTTATAACTAAAACAAAAGCCTTTTAAACTTGAATTTCAGAATAACATGGAAAAAATAAAATGAAATAATTCCATTCACTTATTCACATGGATATTCTACTAGTCAAATAATCACATGCAATATCAATAACCACTTTTATAATGTTGGAATGCATAATGCTAGACTATAATAACCACATAGTCAAGGCCTTGTGCCAAGACTACAAATAAGACTTAGTCAAGGCCTTGTGACAAGACACTAGTTTGTCTCATGAGACCTACCGATGCATCGAGGAGCTATAGCGGGCCCAATCCTTTACTTACTAAGTCCAATGCATTCCTCATATGAACAGGGTTAAACAAAATATAAACATTCTTATTAAAACTAGCATACAAAATGTCTATACTTTACCAATAAACCATGAATGGTATAAAAAACACATCCATAGTCAAACATATCACAAAAACATCAATATAATATGGAAGTTTTATATCATAATAAATCAACTTCAAATAATCTTAAAATCCATCAAAGGATGTTGACATAGATGAAATCAAAACTATTTGAGAGAAATATCTCTTTTTTTGAAATCATGTAAAAGTAAAATAATTATAAAATTAAACATTTACTTTGAAAATATTCTTATAATATTTTAAGGGAATCTTCATCGATTTTATAATGGTGAAAAATAGCCGCATCCTCCGTATAAGTTAAAAAAGACATTCTTACCTTAATTTTGTCAAAAACGTTAAAAGGGACATTATTTGGAAAATAACGGAAATATTCCTTTATAAACATCTTATAAAAAGTAAAAAAAGGATATAAATGAATCAAACCCATATTCTATAAAATATTAATAATGTTTTGAAATACATTTTTAAGAAACATGAATGTGGATGATAAAGAGGTCCCATTAGATAATTATTTATAAACAACCTCAGATAATGAAGAGATTTTGAAATAAACGCTTACCAATTTGGTAACATACGAAACATACACCCCATTAAAGAAGTATCATACAATGAATATGTAAATACAGATAAATTAAATAGTATTACACAAATAATACAATTATGGGTAGTATATACACCACACAAAAGGTAATAGTGGCAATATGGCATGAATCCACGGGAATAAGGAGTGAGATGAAAACCCATTACCTTGTACTTTTCCTTGGTCGAGGGTAGGTTTAACTCCTGTATAATGGTGAAATAATTGTTATTAAATTATACAAGAAACACATACATTAATATGATATCATATATGATCTTTTAACGTTTCTTTGTTATTAATATCTTAGTATTATCATCGTTTCGGGTGTTAACAGATTCATTTTCCATTATATTCTTTGTTATGTGAGTGATATTTGTTATGGATGGGATGTATATTATTCATATACAGAATTTTATAAAGTCTTTAAACATTATTTTTAATCATGAAATGAAAATTAGTCTTGAATGGATAAGATGGGGAATGAATCTCATCGCTATGTGGAGACGGTAATCCGTACGTACGCACGAGAGACAATATCATTCTTTTGATATTGAAATAATAGATAATTGGATGGTATATCATATATAAAGAATCATTATCATGTTATATTTATTATTTACAACAGTTACACATCATTATTATAACCATCAAAATAATAATGTATTGAATAACAATTACACCACGACTTGGAGACGGTAAGCCATACGTACGCACGTATGATGACATGTTATTCAAAGGATGGATAGAATAATGAATTTGGTTGTACCATATTTATAATAAAATAAAAGAATATATAATATACTATATTTATTATTTTAGAATGGAAACAACAAAGAGAAAGGAAGTGGAAGAAGAAAGGAACTTGAAAGAGGTGGTGAGATATTACCTCTTCTTCGGGTTCTTCCTTTTGATTTGATCAAAAGGGTTCCTTAGGCTGGATTTATGACTAAAGGAAGGCCTTTAGGATGAATGGAGGACAGTTGACAGGGTATTTTGGCAGAGGTTTGCTGAGACAAATGGATTATATGGTGTGAATTTGAGAGAAGGGGGAGTTCCCTTTTATTAGAGGGTTGAGGGGCACCTAATGAAAAGCTAGAAATATTTTTTTATAATAAATTCATTTTCGGTTTCTAATGGATCCAAAATTTATTATTTAAAGTATAAGGTGGGGATTGGTCGAAAACCACTCAACCAATATGTTTTAATTATATTGAACTTATATAGGTATTATGTATCTATTTTAACCTAAAATTAATTGAAATAAAATAAATAATTAATTAAATAAAAATTTGGTTTTAAACTATAACTCAGTGTTTTTCACTATTCATCAAAAAATGAAAGTTTTCAGAAAAATACCGAAAATTCACCCTTAGCTAATTTCGATATTCCGAATCCAAAAATGAAGTCCATTTTGAAAGATAAAATTTATAAAATTTCAAAAAGTGGGTATTACTATTCATAACAACTAGTTTAATAAGTAGTGGTGTGTTAGAATCTCGAAGTTGTGTACAATACAATCCATTGCATTATTCCAAGAGAAGCGTACCATGGAAGCTTGTGGTGTTAAAATAAATTTTGAAAAGAAGTGGGTTTCATATGAATTTTCTTATAGTACAAACTATGGAATAATAATATGTTTTATAAACATCATGTAATAATAATCATAAATCATTTAGTCATAGAATAAGAATGATATTTTTGGATCATATACCATATAAAGAATATATAACATCAATAGATGGAATATTAGATGGAAAATAATTTTGAAAAGATAGATGGAAAATTTAGTGATGAAAATAACTTTTCTTTTGAAATTGATTTTTAGAACTAAAAATTCATAAATCATTATGGAAATCCATTTCTTTAAAATTAAACATTGAAATTTTTAATAGATGTTTTATGATTAATTTTAATCATTTCTTGAGGAAAATATCATTTCTACTTTGATAAGAAAAATTATGACATAAAACATTGTGAAAATTAATTTCATTAATAATACCCATGAAAACCTATAAAGGACATTTTAAGAACCATTTTAGAGATTTCATATGAAAAAAATATTCTTTATTATTTGAAAAATAAGTTTTTAAATACAAAACATTTTTAAAATCTAATTATTTGAAAATATACATGATAAAAATAAATTAATCTTCAATTAAAACAATGTTCATGATAGAGGGAAAATATTTTCATGTCAAAAACGTTAAAATGAATATTTCTTTCACTTTTTTTTGAAAAATATAGATGATAATTCATTAGAATAAAACATGAATATTCCTTTAATAACTTTTTTTTAAATGTAAATATTATGTATAATTTTCTTTAATAATTCATTCAAATAATTTTGACAATTATATTAAAAACATTTTTATAAAATATGGTTTTGGTTGAAAGGGTTAACGAAGAGTTAAAACAGAAAGATATGGGTAAAACTGTCATCCACACACGTTGAAATTTTATTGGATGAGATTATTTTGACTCATAATTTACTTATTTTAACATATTATCAATTTGGGGACATTGAAACATTAAAATTAATTTATATTAATTTAATAATCTTATAAATTCTAGGAGTGTCCCTTCCCTCAATTATAAAAGGTCACACCTCCTTTATATTCTTTTCACCATGTTGGAACTTTTAGCTTAGTAGTACTCTACAAAGTTCTCTTCTATGCTCCCATAGACACAATATAGAGGTGACATTATTTCAAAAATACCAAATCTAGAGTCCTTGTGAAGAGATAAAAATGACTTATTTCTAATAATAGGAGATTCCAACACGTAGGAAGGAAGTCGGACCTAAGGTAATATATTTCTAGTTTCACATTTTTCTGGGATTGTTATGTCAAATTCACTACTCATTATATAAAATAACCATTTTACAAGTTATATCCTGAATATCCTTATTTTCATGAAATTAAATTAACAATTGATTATATTCTATTATGGATATTATGGTTAAAAAGTTACCAAAGCGGTAAGGCATTTTTCTCTCACTTTTATTTCTATGGGACAAATTCCTTATGAACCACTCCTTTATTTTTTGTGGCCTATATACTTCAAATTAAATAATTTTATGACACGTATCATGAATATTATTGGATATTCATTTATATCTAACATTCCCTCTTTTATGGGGATTATGATTTAATTGATACCAAAGTATTAAAGTATGTTAATATCTCATTGTCTAACATGATTTTTTATGATTAAGTTTCTAGGGAAGAATAATTATAATATACCACTCAAGAAACTCATGAATTCACTTATCATATGGTTATTTCTTGAATATATTTGTTTTCTATTAATTTTCCTCACACTAAGAACTCAGGAGGTAAGAAATTTATCTTAAAGAAGATCAGCCATGTTTCTTTATTCAGTCAAAAAAACATTTTCTTCGATATACTTGTTTTATAAATGTTTTCTAAAAACTATTTTTACTCGAATCCTATGATTGTTTGAAGTAATTTTTACCCATTTTTGAATTTTTAAAAAATTGTTTAAGAGGATTGTTCTTGTTATTTTCATAACAAAAGTGTAAAAGGTATATTTTTATTAACTTTTACCACATGAATATAGTTTTTTCCATCATTAACATTCAATGATTTGAAAATTTATTTATATTTTTCAATGTTCACTTAAAAATAAAATAATTTCAATAATATTTTGAAACTTTTTAAACATTAAAGAAGTGATTTTAAAATGGATAGTATATTTTTATTGTGAATTTTTTAATGATCTTTAAATGGTATTTATATTTATGAAAGACAACCAACCTTCTTTTCACTTATTCTATACAGGTATATGATCAATGTATGTTCTCCTTATTATTTATATGGATAGTTTATTTTTATGATTACATTATGTTTATGAAACCCATTCTTTTCCATGGTTTTTAATATTATGAAATAGTGAAATATGTATAAAATCTATTTATTTAATTTTATATTGTGATTAAGTGTTTATGAATCCCATTTCGTTTCATGGTTTCAAATATAATGAATGTTTTAAGATATTTTGATACTCATATATATGGTTTTAATTATGTGATAGTGGTTATATTATAAACAAGGATGGTTATTACCTTATGACCAATGATAGTGGTTAGGATATAAATATGGATAGTGGTAACGTTATAAGAAAGGACGGTGGATAGTTTATAACCAAGAATGAGTTGGACCTATATCTATTGCTAATTCATTGGGTAAAGAATTATATTTCATGTGATAAATAGGTCTAGAATAGGGATTGAACCCTGTTCATTAAAGGAATTTGTCCTTTATTATAGTCTTATAAGTGAACCCTGACTACTATGATGGTTGGGGGAGTGACCCAATTCATCTATTATCGTCTAAGAAATGACCATTTACTACTAAGAAAATTATTTTCTATAATTATTTTAATTCCAAAATCTTATGTATTATACCAATGTTATTCTCTTAGGTATCATGTTATCTAATTCCAATATGATTCATGTCTTATGAAATCCCTTGTTTTATTCCATGCCTCAAAATTATAATATATGATATGAAGGGTATGATTTTATTTATGTTATTTTCAAGTTCTCAAACCATTATATTTACTATTATTCTCAAGTGATCATTGAAATATCCCTTGTTTACCATTACTGATAATCTCATCTCACACATTCTTATGTTTAATTTTCCTATGTTTTGAACAAAGGTACTATGTATGATATTTCTAAGAAATATTCTTGTTATGAAGAACTTAGTGGGAGAATACTTAGATAATTTATGAACTAGTAGCCAATGCATCGAAATTTCCAAAGGCACTAGGCATATAAGATTCTTGTGAGAATAAATATGTTATGTAATGAATAATAACCTATTAAGGTGTGATATCTATGTATCAAAAGTATGGGTCATAATAGTGGGATTTAAATCAAGGTTTAGTTATCATTTGGAAAATATGATGAGAAAACATTAGTGAAAAACTTAGTGATAAGTCATTATATGGGATAACATCTAAACCTTTTGGTAATGGTAATGTATAACCAATGTAAAACCTATAGTTACATTTATTAAAAATTATTTTTCATTATATAGACATACAATAATTGATATTTCATGATTACTCACTATGAATAATTTTTCTCACACATTGATTGTTGGTTTTAGTAAAAGGCTAGAACAAGGAGGATTAATGTTAATACTGAAGGACAATGAAATTATTTTCCACATAAGAAAGAAAATTAAATAGGGTATGGAATGAAAAACATTATTATTATAAATAAAAAGTTATAAAAATATATTATTAACATCTTGCAACTTAACAAGCTCTTGGAATAAAATAATAAAAGAAGGATAGAGATTACTGAGTGATTGGTTGGTGGAGAATATGAAGGAAAGATGAGTCATCTTGTTATATGCATAAAATTTGGTAAGAATAACATAAGTGAATGTATCATAGAAAAAAAGAAGATGCTTTATATGTTGAAATTAAGGTAATATAAAATGTAATTACTGAGGAAAAATGAATAATTTTATGGTGGGAAATGAATATTATCCTAAGGTACCATGTATAGTTCAATTTATTTTGTCTGAGGAATATGGAAACTTTCCAATCCAATTACATAATCCAAGGTTTATCTCCTAGAACAATGAAATGCCTATTACCTTAATGGATTTATAATTCTATAAATTATTATTTGAGAAATAAATATTATAATAGTAATATCAATGAAATTTTGATATAAGGATCATGAAACATTTAAGGATGGTTTGATATAGAATTTGGTAACATATATTTAGCTGGGATAAAGTGATGATTTTAATTGGTAGGATAGTATTAGTGACCCTGAAATTGATTTGTTCATGATAAATTAATTTAGATCATATTTTATAATGTTTAAATCATGTTTGGATTTATGCAATACGTTCAATAGTTTTTTGAACTTATTTTATTAATAAGGATTGTGTTAATTGTTTTAGGAAGTATATATATTTTTTTAATGTAAGGTTAACTTTATAGTTATATATACCATTATGGGTTTGTAAGATTAAGGAGGATCATAAGTTTAGAGGAATCAACACCATTTTTTACATTTTATGTTTTGGCAATTTGAGTTGATTGAAAACATTTGAAGAATAATACTCTATTAAGGTTCAAATAACCCTTTGGGTTAGTATATGAATTGATTTCATGTGAACTATAGTCGATTAGATAGTGGGATATAGATAATTTTTATGGTTGAAAAGTGATTAATTTATAGGGAAATATTTTCATACATTTTTATGGTCAAGCTAAGTATTAAATTTAATGTTAGTATATAATTATAATTCATGATATTCTGGTGGAATTTCACTATATTATAAGATTATATTGTGTTTTATCCTGATGATTAATGATATTTTTGGAGTTTTTTAATTGGTATGCGAGTTAGAAATTTATTCAACATGAACTAAAATTTGGGATGAATGAAAATAGATTTTTTAAAATGTAATTTAAAGGGTATGAAATAGACTTGAGGGTATGTTTTTTTATTTTTGAGGATATTAATGTAATGTGGGATTTAGGGTTACTTATTGAGTCAAAACATGGAGGTTATTATTAAGGCTTTTGAGATTAATGTTGTATTTCTTCATATAAAGGTTTAGAAATTATGGGAATTATATTACCTTGTTCTAATTTATTTATTTTTATGTTATTTTTTAAATCAAGGAGTAATATGTTTATATAATTTTTAGATCAGTTAGAAGTTGATTTTAGTACTTTGGGAATAAAAAAATTCCTCTCGAATACTCGTAATTTGGGAGAAACATATTATAATATAGTGAAAACAGATCAAAGGCTGAAATTATACTTATAAATATAAATATATTTCATATTTAACTACTATAGATGGTAACATTATTCCTAAACTCTTGGAAAAGTGTATAGAAATAATTTTTTTTCTTATTACCATCATTTCAGATGAATCAATGGTCTTTTCAGCCTTAATAGATTTATGGTTTTCTGTATGTTATCTTTCTCCAGACCAAGTTCTTTATCACTCTCTATTAGACCTTTTTCATTAGTTTTCCCTTCAATATCCATGTATTAATTTCCCACTAATGTTATCATATTTGTAGATCTAGTTTTTTGTTATTCTATATGACCTTTTTTCCTCTCATTCCCCCTTATCAAGTGGATGTTTTGGAAACACTTTTTATGATGTAGGTTTTTAGAAAAATAATTTTTAAATATCCAACCCTGGGTTATCAAGTATAAGTTAAAATTATGAGGATGAATTTTTTTTGGGTGGGGGGGGGGATTTTCACATACCATGTTATTATGAATTCGATTTAAATAAAATTTCTTTTTTTAAATATCTAGTGTCACATGAAACAGTGAGTTTAAGAAACCGTGACATAATATTAAAATATAATTAAATGTAACAGTTATAATATATCCACTGATTTGTGGGTATTAATATTATTAAATACAATATGAAATATATATAAATATATTTATAAATTGTTATTAAATAATTTATCAATTTTTTGTAATGTTATTTTATTCTTCAAAAATACATTTTCTTCAAAAAATATTTTTATTTTTTTCATTGGAAAATATTATGTTTTATTTAGGAAAATTTAATTTTATTTATTAAATGAACATGATTGTTCAAGTCAACTTTTTACCGTTATAATATGATGAAATTCTGAGAACTTTATGAAAATATTGATTTTCGAGTGAAACATGAGGAATATTGATTTTTATTGAAATGTATTTTTATTTTATGAGTATATAAATTTTCATTTTTTTATAAAATTTCTTCTAAGTAAAATTATTTCTTTTATATTTTTAAAAAAATAAATTAACTTAATGTGAATCAAATTTTTGTTTTAACTGAGTATAAAAACATTTTTTTACCAAAAAAAGAAATTTTCCCAAAAAACATTATTATGTGCGCAATTTATTTTATATTAATAAATTAAATTTATCCCTATTTTTGAATTATTTTAAAAAAATGATTATATTATATACTGATTCAATTTCTTTAACATTCATATAATATTATTCTAGTAATTGGATAAGAAAGAATCTGGTTTTATGCTTAAAACAATATTTTTCTCAAAGTGGGTTTTATCCTGTTTTTCACAAATAATTCAAATTAAATTCATGAAACTTATATGTGTTTAATTTGATAAAATATATTCCATTTTTGGAAATATGACATTAAAGTTTTTTAAATATCCTCATTTTATTCTCTATCAATATAAATATTAACCATAGTAAATGTTATCACTTCAGTAAAGGGTAAATCAAGTTAATATAGTATTTAACTATGTGATATTGTCAGAAAGTTCATAATAATTGTTGTTTGGAGAATATAATTTATCCTTATCATTTTAGAAAAAAATGGAGTTGATTAATGGATGATTTTACTAGAAAGTGACCTATATAATATTTAAGGAAAATAATGTTACAAAATATCACTCTCTTAGTTTTAAATATATCATACATGTCCATATAGAGAAAAAACAACATATGAATGAATATAACTATCCAAATTGAGATTAATGAAATTTTTTTCATGATATAAATTTATTTATAATTTTTAGTAAATATATAATGGACTTACAATCTTATAGAACAATGACGTAGTATTTAAAAAAATAATAAAAGACATATAAAATGATTTAAAAAATATTAAAAGTAATACAAATTCAGCGAGTTAATGTGTTCCATGAATATTTTAGATGAATATGAATTATTAGTGTCATGTTAAAGAATTATATTTGAATCAAACTTTTTTATGGATTTTTAATGTCAAATTAGATGAATAATGTTAAAAATGACATTAATTACATTTTATAATGAATAATATTTTATTAAATGATATAAAATTGAAAAAATTATACTATATTCCCAAATGAATTTTACACCATTTTAATAATCAACCATGGTCCTTTTATTTGTATTTTTTAATTTTATAGTGACATTATTAACCCTTAAATTGTATAAATGTTTAATATTAAAATAATTTTAGAATGTTTAAATAATGGGTAAACACATGATGGCTTTGTTCTCACCCAGAGAGCTCCCTCGACCCTAGATTTTCTTCCCTGATCACAACAGAGTGATTTTTGGCCTGAATTTCCTTCTTCCTTTCCACTACTTCTTCTCCCTTTTGGTTCTTCCGTGGAATTTTTCTTTTGGGTTGCTCTATCTTCTTCTATTATATGGATTTCTATTGCTCTTCCTCAACTGCAATTCACAGTTACTCTGCCAACCAATCCCACCTTACCAGACTCCTTTTCTGGTATTTCTTGTAATTCTTCTTAGTGGGTTGGGATGTGTTGGGGTCCGTGGTCATGGTTTGCTGCTAAATCTTTTCTAGTTCTTATGTTCTTATTTCACAATTGGATTTTCTTGGGTTTTTTATGTTTCTAATCCTTTATGTTGAAGAATTCAATTGGTTATGGTGTTTTTACGTGTTTGATTTGGAATTTTATTCTTGTTGGTTCTTTTCATCTTAGATGTCATTATTTTCGGTGGTATCCCTACAAAACATGGCTCCCTTTTCTACCCTTATTCTGCTCAACTCTTACCTAGATTACAAATCCAATTCTCCTATCATATTTGTCCTAGTGCATTGCTTATTTTAGTTATCTAGGAGGTATTGTTCGAGTGGTCAATAGAATCTGAGGATCCTCTCTAGAAAGGGGGTTTTCTTTTTCTCTTATTATCTGGTGTTGTCTATAGGCTGGTTCGACTCACGATGGATTTGAAAATGTGTAAAAGTTGATTTTGTTGGTTAGGTTCTTCAGGTTTGTATTTTTTCATCAAAGATTTATGGTCAATGTCGATGAAAATGGATTTTAGTGGTTTAAGGTGGCATTCTAAGATGTTATGGTGTTTTCAGTGATGGGGTTCTCTGGAGACTGGTGTGAGATGTGATAATGGAGGGCCTCATCCGTTTTGATTCGATATTGATTAGATGATGTCAAGGTTTATGGTGTATCCGTTGATTGTGATTTGAATCTTCATTAGGTCGATGTATTGTGGGTTTTACCGGCTCCCCTATAGATTTTGGTTGATGACAGCCGTTGATGGTAATATTTTTTTGCGATGTGGTTTTTATTGACGATGATGATTTGTGTTTCGGAGCATGGATCACTGATCTCGTGGTCCGAGGCATTCGATAGTGCAAGGATCAATACAGTATTTTCACATTTTGAATTTGGATCTTCGGTTTTGAATCATGAATTTGGTTTAATTTCAACTTTTTGTTTGGTTTGGTTTTTGGAAAACTATGGTTATTATTTTACCTTAAAATGGCTTTTTGAAAATACAAAAATATAGATTTGGAGGATGGGTTAACACAAAAATATATTGGTAAAAACGTGGCCCAAATATGTCCAAATTTAATTGGATGAGAGTATTTAGACTCATCCAAATACTATATTAGAATATTATCAGATTGGATTAATTTTGACTTAAAAATTCATTTAAATTAATTTAATATTTTTTGAAATTCCGACTGCACCCCTCCCCTCAATTATAAAAGGGAATTCCTCCTTTCTCTTCTTCACACCACCTGGATCCTTAAAAATATATCAATCTCAATCATGCTCTCTTCTCCACTCCTATAGAAACATTATAGAGGTGTGGGTATTCTGAAAATAAAAACCCTGGAGCCCTTAATATGAGAGTTAAAGGAGTTATTACAATGAAGAGGGTATTCTAACAAATGTGAAGGAAGTTAGGACAAAGGTAAGAGATTTTTAGTCTCAATTTTACTTATGGTAGAATTATGCAAAATTCACCCTTAATTTCATTCATATAGCGTATATACTACCCATTTTACATTTTATATCATAAATATCATTCTTTTAATGATATTTAGTTTACAAATTGATGTTATTTATTCATGGGGCTTATGGTTCAAAAGTTACCAAAGTGGTAAGGAATTTTCATCTCACTTTTATTTTTGTAGGACACATTTCTTATACACCACTTGTTTATTTTTCATGGAGTATATACCGACCAAGAATGTATTTTATTATTCTTCTAATAAAAATTATTGGATATACAAATCCAAGTTGGGTTCTTTCATTTATCGGTATTATAATTTAAATATTACTAATGTGGTAAAGGGTTTTTTATTACAATCTCAATATTTATCTAGATTATTTATGATTAATTTTTCAATGAGGAATTATTATGATCTACATCTCAAAAGACTCATGAATCTTATTCTCCTATGGCTATTTCTTTGTGACACAATATTTTCTTTTATTTTCCTCACCTTATGTACTCAAGAGAAAAATATCATTTATGGAAAATTGACATTATTTATCTCTTCAGTCGAAAAATCATTGCCTTCCACATTCATGTTTTCTAAAAATGTAATAAAAAATGATTTTTAATATTATATTATTATTGTTTAAATTATTTTTTACCCAGGTTTTTCTTTTTAAAAAATTCTTCACAATGAATATATATATATATTTCCCGAACGCGTTACTATTTAATTTTTTTTACAAATGTGTTAAAGGAATGTTTTTTTCCTTTATGAAATGAAACCAATTTCCCACAATCAATACTAATCAATGCTTTAAAAAATATTGTACATGTTTTTGTTTTTATTTCAAAATAATATATTTTCCATAATATTTTGGAATTTTGTATTTTAAAGAAGCTATTTTGAAATAGAATTGTTATTTTATGCAAGAATATTTGAATGATATTTTATTGGAATTTATATTCCCAAAAGAAAACAACTCTTTTTTTCATTTATACTATATTGGGGATATGTACAAATCATACCATACATTTTATATCCATGGATGTTTTATGTTTATAATGAAAATATGTTTATGAAACTCATTTCTTTTCCAAGATTTATTCAAGGATGAAATTATGAAAATATTTATGAAAGCTTTTTCATTTCCACAAGACATGCTTTGTTGAACTATTTATGAAAACCATTTATTTTCATAGATTATAATGTGATGAATGTTTTATGACCTTATGGAATAATTATATATATTTTTCATGTTTCCATGGTGGATATGTTATAAAATAGGGTTGTGGTTATGTTAAATGAATGATGGTGGTTATATTATAACCATAGACAGTGGTTATGTTATAATAAATTATTTATGGGACCTAATTCTACCTCAAATTCATTTAGTAAATATTTATATCTCATGAAATATATAGGATTGGAATGTATAGTGAATTCACTTCAATAATGGACTCTATCCATAATGATAGTATATGTAGTTAACCTTGATTATTATGATGGTTTGTGGAGTGAACCCAATCCTCTATGATGGTATTGGTAGTGAGCCTTTACAACTATGGAAATGATTTTTTATGCTTATATTCATTTCAAAAAATTATGTTTTATGCCAATGTTATGAACTCTTGGATAATTTTCTTTTATTATATTACAATTTATGTCTTATTAATTACCATCTTTTATGTTAAGACTGAAAATAATGATCTATAATATGTAGGGTATGATTTTCAAGTTATATGATCATGTTCTCATTCCCTTATGATAATTATTATGCTCAATTTATCATTTATATCTCCCTTTATTACCGTTATTAAGATTATGATCATTCAATTTATTATGTTTTATTTACCATTGTTTTTGAATAATGTACCAAGTGTGATATGTGTAAGAAGGGTTCTAGTTTAGAAGAACTTAGTGGGAGATGGCGAAGATTTTTTTAGAACCCATTGTTTATGTTTCAAAGTTTATAAAAGAACTATAGCCATATGAATCTCCCATGGATCATTATATTATGTAATTAATTTTCATATATTAAGATGTTATATCAATGGATAAAATTTGTGGGTCACTATATAATATTTTCTTCAAATTATGTATCCCTTGAACACGTAAAGACCGAATAGATTAGTCTTTTTGGTCAGAAAAAGCCTCAAATGAGTCTTTCAGGTCACAAAACATATCAATATAAAAACCTATAACCCATAAAAAATTTCTTATGATGAAATATGAAAATTATGAGATACATACATAAATTGTATTACCTTGATATTAATCTAAAGAGATTACATGCTTCACATGAATAATTATTGGATCACATGAACACAATTTAACATTCTAGCATTGAGCATGAGAAATCCCTTCATCGTGTGGCCAGATCTCATGAAGGGAATCAGACATTCTAGATGAATCAGGAGAAGGATCTTAGATATTCTGGATGGATTATGTGAAGTCTCTTTGACCTTCATACTTAATCACATGAATGCCGTTCGACATGTTAGCCTAAATATTGAAAATTACCTCTAACACGTGGTTTGATATCCGAAATCATCCCATAATTATCGACCTGATCCTCCGCAGGATCCCAGAAGGGTTATTTTGATAACAAGGAATCCTTTTTACAGTCTGTGGGTTTAATAAAGACGATAAAGATGGAGTGATCATGTGATTTATTTTTATGACAAGACAAAATGGAGACATCATTGATGACATGATGCTCAATCATGAGAAGCACATGATATATTGTTAAAATGTGTAAATGTTCCCTTTATAGACTCAATACAGGATATGAATCTAATATTTATACAAGATATGTCCTCCTTATCAGATAGACATCTTCAGATATGTCGAGCGTAAATCCCCAGACATGTCATACATGTCATGAAGAAAACCTATGTCATATCAATACCTCCTCATATATGTTAGGAAGACCCCATTATAAATTTCTACCTTATTGGGTATAAATCCTATGAAATTTCATCCATGTCGGGTAGAAAACTGAGGGAATGATAATACATCATCAAACATGTTATAAAGACACCTTGAAATGTGTCTTCTTTGTCAACTAGATATCTTTGGACATGTCATGAAGAAATACTTAGACATGTTATGAAGGAATCTGAGAATATTTTATCCAGTTTAGGAATTTTTTTTAGATATGTCATCCATGTTAGGTAGACACCCTCATATGTGTTAAAATTTTCAAGGAATCGTACATGGATATGTACCCGCAAACCTTTTGAACCATCAACCATGAGTCCTTGATCAAAAATTCCCCCTTTATAATGAGTGTCTATAATAGGCCAAGGGATCTATACTCATGAAAACTTATCCATATCATGGGGCCTCTATTAAATCCAACCATATTTAATAAACCTCTCTAAGTCCCTCTCTCTTTTCATCAGAGTATAAATATGGATATGTGACATGGGAATCCATCTTGGTTTAATTCCCTAACATTCCATCTACTCTAGCTCATAAGACCCACCTTATGTGGTTATACAAGCTTTCCTCATCCATTAGAGGATTAGGAACCAAGGTTAAATACGAGGACACTGATACATGTTATAAACATGATACATATGATGGTTTCCCAAGGACCAATCTCTATAAAAAACACGAATAAGACAATTTCCTTCCATGTGGCGTCATATCATTCACAAGGTTTATAATCGCGTTTCATATCAACTGCTTCAATGGATAAGTCTTGTAAATATAGGATGTATGTTTGATCCCTTTATATATATTTTGTCTCACACTTATCATGACTCATGAGATCTTTGGGATTTATAATGATAATTCCATTAGTATAATAAAAATCCACCAATCAGGGTAGCCTTAGTATGTAAGCCCTGCAGAAATTCCACCTTTTAACCATTAAAACATGTTTGATATTATGATATCTATTTTTTCTCACAACATGAATGAATTACATAGGATTATATATTTATGGTGATAATTTCAAAAACATGATACCAATTCATCCTAAATATGGGAATCTATCTTGGTACAAGAACAAAACTATAAAGACATTCATTCCATTTGTTTTGAAGACACATAAGACACATTTTTATGTCTTTTTCTCAATACCTAATGTTTAAATTCCATTATATATTTCATTTATACGTGATTTTATAAAACACATCATTATCATATATAAACTATGTGGGTTTTGATTCTTTTTCTCATAGGATATGTAGGATGCCTCTTAGAGGTTCAATCACAATCCCAGAACACCAATTACATTGTTGGGTGGTATTAACCCTAAGAGTTCTTAGAGAAATGGCTTAAAAACACAATAATTACACCATTGATAAGAAATAATATAACAATTTTAGAGAATATCTGATATATATAGATTTTTACATTATTAGGAAACCATTTTACATGTATAGGGATTTATCATATGTTCATTTCCTTAGGATACCAAGTATCGTATTAGGATTCAGGAGAAGTTCATGAACATATATCAAATCCCTAATAGAGTTCCAAAGTTGGAAATAATTCCCCCAAAAGGGTAAAATGAGTCTAATCCCCCATAATTTCAACCAATGTGATCTCCTTAACATCATTAGCTTTGAAACCCCAATGACAACTTGGTATTGGAATGTAGGCCCAAAACTCATTATAGACGTGGGATCCATTGAACGATTCCATGGATAAAACATGGTGAAATGAATGATTTTGGAACTATACTAAGACCCTAAAAAACCACCATCAATAAAAGCATATCCAATAGAAAAAGGTTAAATTTACATGAAATCATGAGATAACAGATTTACCGTTTCATCATAGGTGTTGGTAATCTTGTTTCTGAAACCTATATCACTCACTACACTTCCATTTTAAAAATATGGTGAACCCAACATGAAAGTATGTGATAAAAGAATAGCTAAGTTATGATAGGCCTCATAAAACCTATTTTTGAAACCATAATGACAAATTTAGATCTGTTTGAAAAAAGTGGAATCTTTCAATTATTAAATATAATCTAGTTTCCTTTGTATGGGATATTTTTTATATTCCTCATAAAAAATGGTCACAAAAATAACAAAAATAAACATGAGGAGTCACCATCCATATCCAATTAATCATGTAAGTTGGAATGTCTGAATGATCAATGATTTTTTTATTCTTTTCCTTCAGATTAAGAATACAATACTTACATATTTCATCCTAATTTAATGTCATGAAACCATTAAGAAAATGTTATGGAACTTCAATTTCAGTAACGATTTATATATAATGAAAAAAATAACCCATCTAACACCCTCCGAATTTCTTGGAGAACATGAGGAAAAAATAATACCACAAACATGGTACGATCCCAACCCCTGAGGCCACACACATGCTAACCTATCATTGAAGCCCACAACTTCACCTTTCTCAGGGAAGGCCATGGTGAAACTGATGATACATATAACCAATTCTAACAGCTTTATGAGATGTTACATATGGAAAAAATAATCAATACCATCCTTAACATAACAAGGTCAAACAAGGAGTTTACCATGGCTTCATTATAGTTCAGGAGAAACCCTTGATGGCTCCTTTCAACTATCGCCACCGGATCCATACTTTCAATGTCCCTCAATCGCCTGATGATGGAACTACCTTACTACTCACTGCTATGAACACTAAAACTGGGAACCAAAGATATCTCATTGGGCATAAGAAACATTAGATCAATGGTAGAGAGCTTAGATCCCCACCTCTGTTGACAAATCACGCCAACATATTTTTTGGAAACCTGTGAGAAGGCTCTCATTCTTGCTAACCCAGAGCATGTTAGACCACACATCCAAAAAACTACCATACACAAGGAATATAAATCTACCCCATCACATTAATCCCATCAGTATATTCTGATGGAATTAGGAGGAAATGAGTTGGCATACATGTCCACTTCTATCTGAGATAACTACCAATATATAATAGATTCCAATAATGTACATTCTTATACTCCTGTACGTACCATGAAGAGTTTCACTATATTCTAGAAATGATATAAGTTTTCTTCTGAAATATTATAACACTGGTATAAATAGTTTGACATGTACATATTCAAATCCCAATATCTAGAGAAACATATCAATATTATCAAATTGATGTCGTTATTAGAAATAATCAAATTGGAAATGGTTCTGAGATCAACCTCACCAAAGTTATGATCCATTATAATTTAAGATACAATGATGAGTATTTTTCTCCAATGAAGTTGGCCATTCAAGGTGAATAAAATGTGATAAAAGGTCCCTCAAAATGATCAAACTCAAATCCCAATTTAGGGACCACACATCTAATTATGAGTTCATGGTTATATAACAAGAAAAAATATACGATGTAACGCTAAGAAGACCTTGTCTTAATAGCCATGTTGTAGTGCTGTCAAAATTCAACCAATGTTTAAAATACCCCATTAATCGAATTGTTGAAATACTATACATGGAAATTAAACATTTTTACCCTTTTAAATGAGTATGATATGAGGCATGTTTCCATAATAGGGAAGGAAGAAAAATCAATGAAGGAGGCTGAAATGTAGGTTTCAATTAATAATGGCTTGGAAAACACCCCTTAGAATCCCTAGAGAATACAAAATAGTGATCATGTACTACCATTAAACTTGATCAGGTCTATAGACTCAAAAATAAATAGTCATTTTGCATTAAAAAATTCATTGGCCGATGACTATGTGATATGATTGTCCTATATAAGTATAGTCCTTAGGGATATAAAAATAAATTCCCTACCAAGATTCAAAAATCCCCTTGTGTCATTACCAAAAAGTAAAAATTCCCTCAAGACATTCCAAACCACTTGGGGTGTCCTTATCCCTCATTCCCTTGGCAGTAGCATAAAGGTTGCTAAGCATCCCCAGAATACCCCCATAGTGACTCTAATAGTTTAATATTCCAATGTATCTTCTTGTAGCCTATCATACCTCAAAAGGGTTATAGGTAACCCTAAATTATCCACCATCCCTGATGTTTGACTAACTCATACATATATGAAATAATAATTTAATGAACTCAGGAATTTACTTATCGTTTTTAAGGAAGGCATCACCACCAATATTAATGAGCTTTGAAAGATGAATGTGGGAATGGAAGAAGTTCCATGACCTATGTTGATAAATGTTTTCATGACTCCTAAGGAGTAGGAGAAGCATAATTTGTTTCAAAATTAGTATCTATATGTATTATATTTTCATTTTAATGGGATTTACGTACTAAACCCTAGTGTGGATACTCATCATCTTGGATTTTCCAATGACCAGTGAGGTTTTAAGCCAACATCCCTTAGGATAAACCCCTCTAATGCAACCATGGTAGAATACAATTTTCAAAATTTTATCAAATACAAATTTTTCTAAGAGCTGTAGTTCCAAAAATAGATTTTCAACATTATCCCTATCAAGAAGAGGAACTGGCATATCACAACCTGCATCAATTTTAGGGACCTTAATTGACACTCCCCAAATGAAAATTTACCATTACCGATCATAGAACTTTTAATCAAAACAAGCACTGGATTATAATAAATTTTCCTTATGAATGTGTATTCAGGTTAAAACAAGATCAGAATGGCTTCTGATGAGGAGGAAGAAACCTCTTTTAGAGAACCTCAAGGTGTATTTTTCTACCAGGTCATTCTCATCGACTTAAACAATGTTTGTTCCACTTATCAACACACCATGAATCATATCTTTAAGACATTGATGGGATGTATCATAGAGTGCTGCATCAAGAACATGGTGGTGAAATCTTGGCATCATTATTATCAACTCATTGATCTTTAAAACATATTTGACCAATTACAATTGGACAATTTGAAGAAGTACCCTCTGAAGTATGATTTTGAAGTAACATCTGGAAAATTCCTTAGTTTTGTGGTATCTCGCCATGGAATTAAGGTAAAACTAGAAAAGAATAGTATAGTCATAGAACTACCACACCCTCCAAATATTTTATAATTGAGAGTGCTTCAAAGGAACCTCACTTACATTAGGGATTTCATAGACGACATATCTAGAAAATATACCCACGTTACTTAGTTAATGAAGAAGATAGTTTCTTACTATTGGCATGTGAAATACTAATAATATTTTGGTAATATCATGTGGTACCTACAACTTCCACCATCATGATACTACTAGAAGAAGGGAAGAAACTTATCTTGTATGCGGAGACCATTAAATGATTATTGAGTTCCCTTAAAAAAATGTTGTAGGGAATGAAAATAGAATTTACTATCTCAGTTTAAAAATGTTATATATAGAGGATTGATATTATAATATCGAGAAGTACTACCTTAAGCTCATCTTGATACTGAAAACTCTATGGAATTACATGATGAACCCTGAAGTCCACTTGGTCTCTCATATTGACCCTCTATATGTTGTTATTAAGCCCCATATGCTTTTAAAGAATTTGTACAGGTGGGTAGTTTTTATACAAAAATATGAAATTCAGTTATTATCTAGTAAAAAAATATAAAGGTATGCATTGAATTATTTCCCCATGGATCACCTACCCTAGACATGACACCTGTAGACTCCAAAAATTTTGATGAAGAAGTATTCTATACCCATTTCAACCACCAAACATGGGATATGTATTTTTATAGTTATTCCAAAATTCTGTGTGAAAAAATGGAAAACTTGGAGATCAAACGATTTTATCTAGTAATTGTATTAGTTTCCCCCAATATTGTATTTTTTTCCCTCTCATCCTTATCACCCTTCGAAGGCTACAATAATAATGAGGTTGAATACCAATCCCTTATTACAGACTTAGAGGTGGAACTGTAGATGTCTATATAATATATTACTATGAAAGAAGATTCTAGGATAATTATAAAATATATTAACACTGAATGCGACATTAAGAATAAATAATTGGACACCTTGATTGATTATGTGGGAGGAAAATTGTAAAATTTTATTTTGAACAATTGTCGCTTCACATCACATGATCATATACTACTTGTGTTGATACACTAGATAATTCAGCTGTAATCCTGGAAAATATTGATCAAGATGTGGTTATCTTCTGAATCACACATTGAAGGGTATTATTACCAGTCATAATCTATGAAATATAGGTATCTAATTAGGGAATTAAAACCTTAGAGAAAAATGAGCTGATATCCACCCCTGTATGGATGAATATCTAAATAGATTACATCTGAAATGGGACCCCCCTGTCAGGTTAATCCAAAAGAGAAAAGATTAAACACTATTCTACGAAATTCACCCTTTAAGATGGGACAGATGAGTTGTACCCCTATATAAACAAGTCTTCAATGGAATCCTGCATATATGAATTAGATATGGATAAAAACCTTCCCTTATGAAGTTTTCCTTATAAGAACCTTCGGTACTCACCAACCTAGAACCAGGGTCACCTGCAAAATAAGATGCTTTGGATACTAATGAAAGAAAATTATGTAGGACTGTTTATAATTCACCCCGAAATTTCACACATGATAGGTTCATGTAAACTTAATCTAGCTACCTCTGGAAATTCTACACATAGCTAAATATTACTGGATGTTTTCTATATGGGGAATACACATTGTGGGGACATATCCCTTAGAAATATCTAAGTAGTTTTATTAGATAATTACTAATACCGAATTCTTTTCCAAATGGAATGAGGTAATTCCCATTAAGGAAGTTAGGAAAAAGAGTTTCACTAAATTTGTGAAATCCAATATTATCACGATATTTTTTATCCCTCACGTGATATTTATTGAAAATGGAACCATATTCTATTTTTCTAAGTTTAGAAGAATTTATTAGGAGTATAACCTAGATTATAACCATTCATATCTTATCATACAACCTTAAATGGATAGATTGATTCCATAAATAATACTATTTAGAATATTCTTAAAAAATGACAAGATTTATTGTCCGAACAGGCTCATGCATATTTTATGGGCTTATCACACCATAACATGAACTTCCATGTTAGTGACCCCATATTCACAAGTTATAAAATGATACAATGTCACCTATCAAAGTCCTATTTCCATTACATTAAATATCTAAACATGAAAAAATATAAGATGATGAATGATCAAAAAAGTTCATAGATGATTTAGAAACACTCAATGAAAAAAAGATGCACATGTTACAGAACCTCAATGTATAACAAATCAAAATTTCTTGAGCCATCAAAAAAAAAATTCTGCCTCCATTAATTACTATAAATATAATTGGTTCTAGTATTCAAAACACTAATGATACTAGGGAATAAACCCCCAAACCTGGAACCCATGTGGGAATTTCCTTACATTATACACACGGTCTATTCTAATAGGGCTTACACATTATCTGTAATGAATGGGGAATGAATTTTTCCCTAGCCAATGTGATTTTTCTTAAGAAATATTATACATAAATTCCACCATGAGAATAATATATTGAATGCTGGACTTTAAAATTTTCAAAATCTCCAGGTCCATACAACCATATGTTAGAAATCATGGAACATGTCCTTTCTGAATGATTTTTATAGCATAGAATACATCCTTACGTAATTGTGTAAAACTACACAAAATATTTCCTTACAACATGATGATAAAATGAATTGAAGATGTCCTTACTGCGTGAGGTTAAACTGAAAAAATATGTCTTCAACACATGTTAAAAAAAAATACAAAACAAATCATAGAAATAAGATGTTGATGAGAATAATATGTAGTCACCATGTATGATTTGCCACCTAATATTATACATGAGACTAATCCACACAAAGAGTTTTTTGGGTGTGGGTTTACCAGCTTATGTTGAGTGTTATCGAAAAACCCTACATTTGGACAATGAGGTCCCACCATTTTCTTGGACTAGAAACCTCACCCATATCAGGTTTCCTTATTTCTCATGCAATGATATTTATTCAATGGAAAATCACAATGAATGAGCTCAGTATATATAGAAAATAAAGTTCTTATATCCTTATGTGAGAGTCTAATCTACATAAGTTATTGGAAACAGTAACTACACATGGATTGATTAATATTATTATTGGATATGTAGTGATGAATTGTTTTCTAATCCTAGACCCAATAATGATGCAATGAAAAAAATGAATCTTCCCTTATACAGGGGTTAAACCACTACAAGGGATTTTATCATTAGAACTATGTGTGGCTTGAATCTAATACAATTGTGTTATGATGTGATTCCTGGAATTAATTTTCCTAGTATCATCCATGGATTATCCCTGCATGAGAACCAAATCCATGTAGATGTATTTGGGATTTAGGTGGTGTGATCCTAAGAGTAATAATGTCCCTGTTCCCTTTGCACAAGCCTTATATTCATAGGTAACTTTCTTTCTATGTACTATGTGTGGATTTATTCTTATCACCACATGATATAAAGTAACTCTCATATCTCAAATCATGGGCCCATATGTAATATATGAAAGAAAGACTATACTTTTTCCCCACTATTGGGTCAAACATGCACATAGAATTATTTATAATAACTACATGTGGTTTGATTCTGATCTATAAAGTACACATATGACTTCATTTATATCCCATTTTTGGTCTATCCATGAATTTTTATTACTCCTAACCATGCCCATGTATGATATTTTGATCTATGCAGAGGTTCTAGTCCACATTAAAATGTAAACATCCCCACATATTACCTTTTTTGAACTCTAGCATGACTCAATTGAATACACATTTCTCTCTTATTTCTCAAATCAAGCATGACTCATGTGATATTGGGGAACCTATAAATCCACTTTTAATAGTGAAATTGATGAGTATTCTAGATAGGGATCCACATCCAATTGTCATGTCATTAAAATTCATGATTAAAAAATACTTTCCACATAAAATTATATAGTATGATAGGGGGATTCATGATGAATAGATCGCCACATGATTATATGGAATATATATAATTCCAAATTCAGTTAACACTATTCATAACTGCTTTTGAACGGCTAGTCTGGTAAGTCATCATGCGCTTGAACTCAGTATTGTGTTAGGTGTAAGCTATTGAATTTAAAGAAAGTAACTTACTATGAAATCTTGTGGTGTTACAAATTATTATTTTAAAACCGTCTTAAATCAATTTTTAAAATTATAAATTCATTAAAATAAATGGAAATTCTATATAAAAATTAGTATATTTCACTATTCATTGAAAACATCATCTTCTTAGAAAATTATAAAAAATTAACTCTAAAATAATTTTGACATGTTGATTAAAAGAACTAAATTTATTTTTTCTAATAAATTTTATAAATTTTGAAAAATTTATTTTTTAAAAATTAGAGTGCAATAGTTGATAAAACTATTTTTTAGAAGAATACACTTTTTATGCATAAAATTTCTTTTATTATTATATACATTATAAAAAACACATAAAGTGATTATTGATTATTTCATTGATGATATAAGACATAATTTTCATTGTAATAATTCATTAAGAATTTCTTTTTGATTTATTGATCTAAAAAATATAGTTTTTTATCATAAAAATTGTTTCTTGAAAAAAGATTTCATTTATTTTCAAATAGTGTTTATTTTCATATATAATAAAATATTCAATAGAGAATTCATTATATATATATTTTTAACCTATATATTTTCATATTTTTTAATCATATTCATAAACATATTTTTAAGGACTTGGTGATAACTATCATGTTAAAAAATAATATAGGGATAGCATGTCATGTTTAATTTAAACATAGTGTTGTTTATAACCCAAAATATCAAACTGATTATATTTTTTTGGAAAAAGTAAATTACAAACATTCTACGGGTGTTTTATTTTCATCCCAAGTATGGTTATTGAGAATTTAAATGTAAATCCATTCAACCATAGTTTATATGTGATAAGATATTCCATGTTAAAGGGTGGGGGATATTATTAGTTAATAAAATAGTAGGTTAATAATACAATAATCAAATTATTATATCTCTATTATTTTATCATCAAGACGATGTAATTAAAAATTATTTTATTTTTTTATATAAAATATTAAGTAACACAAACTCAAAACATCATTGTTATCAATATTAGAGAAAGATAATTTCCTCACTAACTTGAATTTTTGGGAGTAGTGTGAGCTCTTATAAACCATTCTATGTTAAGAGTAGAAATTCTATGTAAGATCCATATATAATTATTTTCATGGAATATAAGTCGATTTTGTATTACCATTTAGATGATTCATTGAATTTCTAGTGCCCCATATTATCTTCTATGTCTACTGAACACAAAATGTCATAGAAGGACATGGATTCATATAGAACGTTGTCTCATATTTGTGATACTTATTCAAAGAAGTGTTGAAAGGAGAATTATGATATCTCCATGGTACATTTATCATGAAATATTAGAGTAGTATTTCTACCTGGATGTTAGGTAGTAAAGATGAATTGCTATATTGGGAATTTGTACATTTGGGGTTGAAATTCACCCAATTAGTTGTTCACCAAACTCATTATTACCTCACAATTTTAGAGTTTCTCTGATTTTTTTTATGAATGATAACATAAAAATTATTTATATGTTTATATTGAATCCCCACCCTAATTTTTTATTAATATAGGGACATGTGGAACGAAAAACCTATATTCCTTAGTATGAATGAAATGAAGGGTATATAAAAGGGCTATATGACTACATATTTGTCTAAGGAATCTACTCACTGATCAACCAAGAGTAGTAAAATATAACATAAAACTAAGGCAAATGATGTAAAAACTTTTATATTTGTGAAGAAGGGTCACTAGAAGAAGAACTTTGCCAGAATGAAGAATCTAGTGGAAGAATGATGCCTGTTTTTTATTGAAAATAATATTTCAATATTTACCAGTTGGGTATTAGATTCTACTTGTGGAAATCAATTTTGCATCCAAATATTTGAACAAATTAGATTCTAGAAAATTCTCATAAGTTATGTGGATCGTTAAGCTAATGATGGAGGAATGATATCTACCTTGACTAGAGGCAACTAACACCATACTTTTTTGAAGAGATTTATTTTTGTTTTGGAGAACTAATATTATTTCCCTAGAGTTTCCCAAAACATTATATCCATATCTATCTTAGAAATATACTTATTTGTATTATATTTTAAGAAAAAAATCTTCTACTTTTACAACGAAAACATCTATTATGATATAAAATACCTTAATAATAATCTTTATATATTAAAATATGAATACTAAGTATTGTAAGTTGATAATGAATGTAGTTCACATGACTCATATCACACCTAGTTTTGGAATCATTATATTGGTCACATAAATGGTAAGAACATGGAAATGCTCTTGAATGAAGGGTAATTGGGTAATTTTAAACTAAAACCAATTTATAGATTTTATACTTTTTGTTTGAAAAAATGATCAATACACCATTTAGTGGAAAGGATGAATGGCTAGCCATCCTCTTGAATTAGATCAGATATGTTTTCATTATCCTTTTCTAGTAAAATATAGTTGTGGATACTCATATCAGACAACTTTTACTCATAACATGAGAATACATAGATATCTATACTTAATAAGATATTATTCTAAATAATTAGAAAAATTTATAGAGTTCAGGAATGGTGTAGGGAGTTAGATTTGAAAGAATGTAAATTCACATCAGTCAGACAAAGTTGGCGAGTTTCTTAACTAAGATATCATCAACCATTTGAGTGAGTTTTGGATTCTACCTCTAATCACCCCTCTTTACACACAATTATGGAATGCTATCAATGAATGTAAAATTTTAACCTTGTAGGATATGGTGATGTCCGTAATGAGTCCTGTTGATATTCCATTATCATTTTAGGTGGTTTCATTTAAAAATGTGTTGTACACACTAAACAGTGTGCTAAACGAGCAGTAAAATCATATTCCATTTGAGTCTTGGAGTGGGAGGAAACCCATATTATCATATACTCAGGTATTTGTTTGTATATTGTTTGATATGGCTACCTATGGAAACAATTATCACCATGATGTATTAATTATAACTCTATAAGATATGATATGGATACAAGGGGATATTATCTATACAACCATCATATAAAATATTAATAGTGTCAACAATTTCTATATTCTTTGATAGGGAGCATATCTTCAGAAGTGAGTGTGTGAGAATGATCAACCTAGATGACACTAGTGATCATGATAACTATAATCTAGAATATTGATAAATTCCAATAGATCCCAAAGAAGTGGTTGTCCTAGATATATAAGATTTATGTTGGATCACTAGATTTGTTAGATAATAATATAGATACCATTTTCTAGTCACTAGGGATGGTGAATCATTTTTTTGTTGATAATAATTAACCTTTATCCTATTAAAATGTGGTAAACATCGTAATAGATTCAAGATGGAATAAATCCTCGAATACTACTATGGATTCCACATATAATAACCTTGTTTTAATTTTATAATATCCTCTAATTGATGTCAATACCATTGGATTTAAAAGGGTATTTGAGAAGAAAATTGATATGTAAGCTAAATTTAATACCTATAAAGAGCGAATAGTGGATAATGTGTTTAAGTAATGTTAATGAATCACTGTGAAAAAACAATTTTATTGATTTCTATACTAAAATCCATCAGAATTATACCTTCCATAACATATTACTTTGATTATTTGATATAAAATATAGATGATAAATTAGACTTCCTTAATGGAATCCTTTTTCATGACATCTATATGACACGACTAGAGGATTTTGTGACAATACATGATTCCAATAAGGTATGAATGTTGAAAATATATTTTTATGGATTTTATGAAGAATATAAATAATGAAACCATTTTTTTGATAAGTCAGTAATATAATTGTTTTCACTATGAATGAATTTTATCCCTATATCTATCAAAAATTTAGTGCGTGTTAATAATTTTCCAAGTAGTATATGTTGATAAAATATTACTAAATAGAAATGAGACACTAATTATATAGTCTATTGCGACATGATTAAACAAATACTTCTTTTTGAAAGACTTGGGTGAAGAATCTAAAATTCTAGTGATCATTATCATTCATGGTAAATCTATGTAACAACCTCGAAACTCATAACCCAGAGATAGTGATTACTTAATAACATCAGTACCTGATTCAAGGGATCATAATAAGAAGTATAGATCATTTTAAGAGTCTAGGGATACTATATTAATTCAAGATTACCAAATTAATTAGTAAAAATTAAACATAGTATAAAATCTATCTTGAATCCTTGATAATCATTTACAAAATATTTTTCTTTATATACTACTTAAATGAAAAAAATAAAGGGAAACCTCATATGATAAATATGAGAATTATTAAAAAATAATCTATCATGAGTGGACAGTACATAAAGAATATGGAAGAGAGTATAATTAATACATAATCCATTTAATAAATAACATATGATTCAAAAATATTCCATGGAAAATATAAACATGACAATAAAATGGATAAAACTAGATAAAATTGAAATGGGTCTAGAGTTCATCACACCCATAAAATTTTTAATTTATAAACCGAAAACATCACAACAATGATGCTTCAAAACAAATAGAATGTGGGTGAGTTTTTGAAGGGATATTTTTTCTAATATATTGAAAATAGAACAATATAAACGACGAGAACATTAACACATGGTGTGTGAATGAGTAAGTGAGATATACAACATTAGTAGTGTTAAAGATAAATAAATTAAGGAATAGAGGCATACATATATTAATAACAAGGTAATTTAATACTATATTATAAATTAATGAGGTCATGATCTTAAGAAAAGGATTATATAAACTTTAATTTTTTTGTAAGAAGTTTCATAATCTCCATCATGATTTAAAACTATTCCCATGGAAAATGTAGGACTCCTCACGTACTAATAATGTTTTAATGATCACAAATCCTTTTCAACCTGGTTAAATCTTGAAAATATATCAAATCATGTGTATTATTGTTTAAGTATTCTCATGCTTTAAAAAGATCCATTCAAGATATTAATTTCTCTATACTCATTTTGGATACTATATACTATCTTTTGACTCACTTTAAAATGATTTCTCTGACAGATGATTAAGTTTAATTATTTCCATAAGTATCACAACTTAAGTTGAAATACAGATATTTTCCTAAGTCGGAGACACTGTGAAGTA
Organism: Viscum album; assembly: GCA_963277665.1. Taxonomy (NCBI): domain Eukaryota; kingdom Viridiplantae; phylum Streptophyta; class Magnoliopsida; order Santalales; family Viscaceae; genus Viscum; species Viscum album. The sequence continues at coordinate 794,767,439 of OY728166.1, forward strand.
GACACCCTATCATTTAGACACTGTGAATTAGACACCAAAACATTCAGACACCGTGAAACAGACACTGTGAACATTCAGACACTGTGAAGCAGACACCATAAAATAGACACCGTGATATCTAGGCACCTTGAACAAGACATCATGGACAAGAAGACACTGTGACCGCGAGACACCATGACCGTGAGACACCATGACTACGAGACACCATAACCAATCCAGACACCATGTGAAGGAGACACCCTTTCCATGACACACTGTGACACTGTTTCCTAATATATTTTGTCGTCTTTCAATTTTATCTCTAATAGTCATATTTAAGGATTTTAATTCACTGAAATAATTAATATTTCTTTGTAGACATATCATCAGACAATATGAGGTACGAGGTCCAGAATACATGCAACCTATCGGCCCCAACACATGCACTCCAAGATAAAAGAGTAATGCGGCCGAGAAATAGAAAAGAAAATAATCATGACACAAAGAACAAGATGGTGGGTGTAAACATGAGAACAATATACATTTAGAGAATTGTCTCATGAATCTCAATTCTGCAGAAGAACACATGAAGCATACTAGAATCCTGAGAACATATTCACACTGTCAAAACATCATGAAAAACACAAGCTAGATATGTCTGACATATACCACTCTGTTTTCTAGACGAGGACCCGAGTTCTGCATTTGCTTCATCTTAGAATCCCAGTGCTGCAAAGACTAACACTCAGAGCACTTCTAAACCTATCTCAATATTTCTTCTCTTTGGTATATCTTTTTATTTACAATCAAGAAGTGTGTGTTTCCGTATAATAACACACTCTGTCTCTTATATTAAACTGAAGGATATAAGATATCCTTACTCAAACACTCATTTAATCTTATGTATACCCATTGATAAGTGTGGAAGAAGTCCTTGTGTGTCCTGGTCATCTATACCCACAAAGAACTATGGGAGAGGCCCTTATGTGACTTGGAGAGTCTTGTGTATTGTTGTTTAACCCCGATCAAGGGTGTGGATCATGTTTTTTTATATAAACTCCTTGGTGGTAGGTGATCACCATGTGGAGTGGATTAAGTCATGGTTTGAGACTGAACCACTAGTTTCATATCTACTTTTCTATTTAATTTGGTTTTCTCTATTTTAATGCTCTACTGGATAATTCAGAAATCACTAAACTTACTTTGATAGTCAATTTTGGAAAGAAGTTATAATTGTCTTGCCTAAGTAGAATAGCTTCAAAAGTAATATTAATCACTGTTATTTTGATTATTGAGAACTAATCAATCTTCAATGAAGTTATTCAAACTGTCAAACCTTTATAATGATATTACTTTGATTAAATGGGCTGTATTGAATCTTTTAGGGAAAATTTTTAGAAATAATTTTAATCAGAAAATTTTATAGATACTCAATTCACCCACCTCTTGAGTATTCTACTCTGACCAACATTTGGTATCAAAGGTTGTTTATTAGGACTCTATTTAATCTTATTCAACTATGATTATAGTTGTAATTTAACGATTTGTGAATTTCTATTAATTATAAATTTCTATCTCTTTAAACATATTCTATTATTAAGGATAATATATTGGAAGGTGATGCAACCAACAGACCTCCATTCTTTAATGGAACCAACTATGCTCAATGGAAAATTATAATGAAAATGAATTTAGAGAGTATGAGTTTTGATATTTGGTCATCCATTATAGATGAATACAAGATTCCTGCTACTGATAGAATCACATGGGATGAACCTACCAAAATTTCATACAATAACAATTGAAAATTTATGAATGCTTTATACTTCTCTTTAGTAGAGGAGGAGTTCAATAGAATTTCTTCTTGTAAAACAGCCCCTAAGATTTAAGATACCCTGTCTATATCACATGAAGGAACATATAGAGTAAAAGAAATGATACTTAATACTTATACCATCAAATATGATAATTTTAAAATGAAACCTGATGAGCCTATTTAGGAAATGTATCTAAGGTTCAATGATATTTTCAACACAATGATATCACTTGGAAGAGAAGTCACTTCCAAGGAACAAGTCATGAGAATTCATAGATGTCTACCTGACAGATGGAGGGGAACCTCTATCTCTATTAGAGAATCATGCAACATCAACAAGTTACCTATAAAAGAAATCATTGGAAAATTTAGGATGAATGAAGAGGAACTGAAAGTCAACAAAGAGGGGGAGGATGAACCAAAAAGGAAATCTGTTGCATTCAAGTCCACCACCTCTAAACACAAAGACAAAGGGAAATTGGAAGCTTCTTTATAAATCTCCACCCGTGAACAATCATCACCTGACTGTGATTAGGTGATGACTCAATTAGCCATAAGATTTTAAATATTTAACAAGAAGAAGAACCTGTTCAGAAAACCTAACATCAAGGGAAAATATGACGAAAAAGGAAATTGGAAGAAGGAATGGAAAAAAAGTGACAAGGCTGGTAAAATTTTCTGCTATGAATGTAAGGGAAAATGACATATCAAGGTTGGATGTCCAAGGATCATGTACAAAAAGAAATATGAGGACAAGGACATGACATATAAAAGGGCCATGAAAGAAACCTGGAGTGCCTCTGAGGATAGTTCAAGCAATTTTGAAACATCACATGATGAACATGATAACAAAGCCAATATGTGTTTTATAAAAAACACATCTGAGGTAACACTGGACTATCATGTACATAATTAATACTATTATGAAAATTAGAGTGACTTTGAGAACATGACTAATGAAGAAATGTAAGAATACTATAACATACTTGAAGAAACTTGCAATGAACAAAAAGACAAATATAAATCATTGAAAAAACAACATACTTTTACTATGACTATTAAATATGAACTCATGATTGAAAATGAGAAAAATTCCCAACTGCACAAAGAGAACAAAGAATTAAAAACGTCTAATAAGCAATTGAAGAATGACCTTGAAAAGTTTACCAATGGGAAGAAAACCCTTTCTCAAATGCTAGGAAAACAAATTTCCCCTAAATACCAGACTGGAATTTGTTATCAACCTGGAAAAAGAAACCTTGGTAGAAAATATTTTGTTTCAAGATCTAAGAAAAATGTTTTTACTCCAAGTTCTGGACAGAAGTCCACTAATTCAATTCATGATACATATTCAACTATTTCATGTTTTTGTGGACTGAATAGAGTTTATTTTTCAAATACTTTACTTAATGCTTATAGGAAACCTATGAGGAAAATATGGGTTCCCAAACCACTTATTACTAATAATACTATCCCAAACAAGTATGTGTACCAAAATCTATTTTTGTTTAATAATTTTGTAGGAAAGTTCCATAAAGAAATCTTGTAAAAGTATATGGTAATTGGATAGTGTATGTTCATGGAAAATGATAGGAGACTACTCATGCATCAAGAACCTAATCAAAATAGATGGAGGTCATGTCACATTTGGTGACAATGCCAAAGGAAAGATTATTGGCCTCAACCAAATCGATAACTCTAACTCAGTTTTAATTTCTAAAGTACTATTTGTTGATGGATTAAAATACAATCTGCTCAGTATCTCACAGTTATGTGATGATGGATTTCATGTTAGATTTGGAAATGATTCTTGTAATATCTTTAATTATAAATATGAATTTGTGTTTTCTACATTATGAAATGAAAATTATTACTCTCTGAAATTAGATTATCTTCTCAAAATGCTTCAGTATTAAGTGTATTTCATAAAGAGTCTTGGATCTGGAAAAAGAGACTAGGAAACTGTAATGTTCACTCCCTTAGAAAGTTAACTAGAAAAATCATAGATAAAGACTTTCCCAAACATGAGTTTAGAAATGAAAAAGTGTGTAATCCCTATCAAAAGGGAAAACAACAGAAAATTTCCCTCAAACCAAAAAAAAGTGTGAACTTCTCAACCTCTTGAACTGGTTCACATGGATTTATTTAAACCATCTTGAGTTTCTAGATTAAATGGGAAGAACTATTCTTATGTTCTTGTAAATGACTTTTCTAGATATACTTGGACCTTCTTTATGGCTCACAGGAGTGAGTCCTGCTCTTATTTTACTAAATATGCCAAGTCTATACAAAATATTAGTGGACTTAGAATCATGTCCTTAAGAAGTGATCATTCCCATGAGTTTGAAAATCAAGAGTTTAAGTCATTTTTCTCACAAAATGTTTTTATTCAAAATTTATCTACTCCTAGAACATCTCAACAAAATGGAGTTTTAGAAAGAAGAAATAGAACCATGCAAGAGATATCAATAATAATGCTTAGTGAATATGACCTAACTATTTAAATTTGGGCCGAAGCTATCAATACAACATGCTACATAATCGATAGAGTGTTGATCAGACCCATTCTTAAGAGGACTCATTATGGGCTATGGAATAGTAGAAAACCCAAATTTAACTACTTCAATGTTTTTGGATGTAAAGTCTATATTATTAATACTAAATAAAATCTTGAAAAATTTGTATCCAAGAGTGATGAAGGTATCTTTTTAGGATATTCCATGTCTCGTAATGCCTATAGAGGGTTCAATAAAAGAACTAAATGTGTGGAATAATCTGTCTATTCCAAATTTGACGAAACAAATCCACATGAGTCTAAAACCTCTCTAGAAAACCCAGATGATGATGCATCAAATCTGAACATCAATTCAAAATCCTCAAACACTTGTGTGAAAGAATCTTTGAAAACATCTAGTTCTGGAAATTCCTTAGAATCAAGTCACAATGAACATAGACCTATTGATGAACCTGAATTCACTACTCCCTCTTTTTCTAGAACTCGTTAAACTCTTATGTACCACCCTCTATATGCTGTTGTAGGAGACCTAGACAAAGGAACACAAACTAGAGCTTCTCTTAGAAATCTGGTTGAACATCAAGTCTTCTTGTCACAACTTTAACCTAAAAACATTAATGATGCTATCAATGATGAATTTTGGGTGATGGATATGCAACAAGAACTTAATCGATTTGAGAGGAACAAAGTTTAGCAACTTTTTGAAAGACCTAATGACACATTTATGATATTCACTAAATGGGTGTTCAGAAATAAGGTATATGAATCTTGTAACATAGTTAGAAACAAGGCTAGATTGGTTCCTCAAGGCTATATTCAAGAAGAAGGAATTGATTATGAGGAGTCTTTTGCACCAGTAGCTAGACTCAAAGATATTATAATCCTACTTGCCTATGCTACACATCTGAATTTCAAAATATATCAAATGGATGTTAAATGTACATTCTTAAATGGGTATATAACTAAGGATGTTTTTGTTGAACAACCCCCTGGATTTACAAACCCTCATTTTCCAAATCATATTTTTAAATTATCCAAATCTTTATATGGTTTAAAACAAGCTCTAAGATCCTGATATGATAGATTAAGTACTTTTTTATTTCCAACGGTTTTATAAAATGAATTGCTGATCCTACCCTTTTTATAAAAATAATTTCTAATGATGTTTTAGTTGTTCAAATCTATGTAGATGACATTATTTTTGGATCTCCAAAAAATTCTTTATGTGTTGATTTTTCTAAAATTATGCAAAAAAATTGGAATGAGTCTAATGGGTGAACTAAAATTCTTTCGTGGATTTCAAATATTTCAAAAAAATTATGGAATTATTTTAACTCAAAGTAAATATACTAGAGATCATATAAAAGGTTTTGGATTGGATGTCACTAAAAGTAGTAACACTCCCTTGAGTACCCCTTGTAAGTTGGATATTGATGAGGATGGAAAATATTTTGATCAAACCACTTATAGAGGAATGATTGGAAGTTTACTATACTTGACTGCTAATCGACCTGAAATTATGTTTAGTGTGTGTATTTGTGCTCATTTTTTAGAAAATCTTAAGGAATCTCATTTAAATGTTGTAAGAAGAGAATTTTGAAATACCTCAAGTATACACCCAATCTCGGACTGTTATATCTTAGAAGAAAATAATTTGAATTAGTTAGTTATTCTGATGTTGAATTTAGTGGATGTAAGTTATATAGAAAAAGCAACTTTGTAACATGTCATTTTTTAGGCAAGTCACTAGTATCACGGTGTAGTAAGAAACAAAATTCTGTTGCATTATCTATTGTAAAAGTTGAATACATAGCTATTGGCAGTTGTTGTGCACAAAGTTTATGGTTAAAACATACATTACTAGATTATGGAGATCAATTCAAGCATGTGCCTATAAAATATGACAAAAAAGTGCTATTAACATCTTGAAAAATACTGTATCACATTCTAGGACAAAGCATATTGATGTAAGACATCACTTTTTGAGAGAACATTATCAAAAATGTGATATCACTTTAGAAATCATCAGTACTGAGTATCAAGTTGCTGATATATTTACCAAATCATTAAATTATAAAAGAATAGACTACATCATTCATGAATTAGCCATGATAAATCTTAAGTAAATATATTTTGGTCTCACTATAAAGTTCATGTTTACTGTCTCACCATAAAGTTCATGTTTACTGTCTCAACGTAATGCTCAGTTACTATGTCATCGTGTTACTGTCTCACCATAAAATTCATTCTCTGTCACACCGTAAAGACCCGATATTATCTCACCGTACATATTATTTATGATTTTGATATGTTAATTAAAAACCATATCACGATAATTATACTTTTCACCCTTTTCATTTTACTGTACTTTTACTTTTGCGACGTTTGGTATTCCTAAATGATAAAATAAAGGAAATATCATTTGTCCTTCACATGAGATTTCTTCTATTCAATCTTTCGTAACCTCTCTTCAAACCTAAGACACTTCGATCTATCTCTCAAACCTTCATTGAATGCACTAGATGAAACTCCCTTCATCATCGACTCCTAATATACATAGCGCAAAGAAAAAGAAAATTGCACCCAAGCTAGCACCCGAAGGTCCCTTAAACCCAAATATGGTAAACTGAGTTGTCATACCTAAGAAATAGGTTTCCCACAAATGGCTTCTCTAAAGTAAGTTTCTGGTTCTTAATGTTTTAAAAGAGAAAGGTAGGCTAGAGTAGTTTTTGATGGAAGATAGACCAATATACCCTAAGTTAGCGGCTCAGTTTTATCAATATGTTCAATTCTCCTTTGAGTATGAAGATAGATATGTTTTGAGAAGCTGGATGAATGGGAAAAAATGCTCATTCTTTTCAAGGTTACTCGTTTCATGCCTTAAGATACCTTATGAAGTCATCTGTGAGGATTATCAGAGAGGACCTCTACCTTCAACCGAATTCATTGATCTAGAGGATGCTTTGAAGCCTTAACTGAAAAATGGCACCAAGAGGAGATCCAATGCTGCTAAACTTGATGGCGAATCAAGGCTTCTGTTCAAGTTTATCCAGAATCTGTTTAGCCCTAGAAAAGATTATTTTTCTATTTTAAAATATCAAGATGTGTTTCTGATTCATCTTATGAAAACCAGGCATAATATCAACCTTTTCAAGTATATCATTCACCACATGTGTGAACTCATAAAATCCACATCCATGCCAACTTCCCTATTTTACTCATGGCTTATCTCATCCATTCTTGATGAAAATGGTATGGTTGGTCCTAATGAGGAAGTTATAAAGCATTGTCAGTACTACCTTTCAAATGTCACTATCAAGAGGATGAAGATAAATTGGGACCCTTGGAATAATGCATGGGTAGAAGACAATGATAGAATTTATGAAACATTCAATCCTATGGAACATCGCTCAAGACCAAGAGTTATTTCTGATCTTAGTTTGGAACCAGATGATGTTGTTGAGTACTCTTCTGAAGAAGAAGAAGAGGCTTTTGTGCACCCTAGGGAAACTGTTTCTATTGAGGAAGACAATACTCTTATCCCTCTTGTGGTAAGTGAAAAAGAAGTCCCTTCACCTACCAAAGTTGTTACTCTGGAAGCTCAACCCAAGTCTAAAACTGAATCTATTTCCAAATAAAGTGAAAAGAAGGCCATGGAAGAACCTATAGTAGAAGAGCTACCTGTTGTGAAAGAGGATAACCTTGAGGAACTCCCATGGGAACAATCTGTTCCGGAAATTATTCCTTAAGCTGAGGAAAGGATGGAGCTGGATTTTAAGTTGGCTAGACAGGAAATGGGTGAATAACTACGAGATGAGTTTTTGGAATTAGATCAAGATCCTAAGCCTCTCAGACCTAAGAATGATGGAACTGTTGAGGGGGAGCAACCCCCATATCAAGAATCAACTAAAGAACCAAATCTAGTTGATCCTATCCCTATAGACACTTGATATAATTTCCCCAGTGTCTATGATATGGATGACTCTCAGCAAGTCTCAAAAATATTTCTTGACCTTTTCTATTTTTTGGTTGAAATCGATCTCTAATATAGCCCCTCAAAAAACCTAAAACAGTATCAATCCCTATTTCTGAACCATCATTAGAACAACCATCCATTATGAATAAAGATGATCTAAAGGAATTTGGTGCTACCCTATTGTCTGGTGTTGAAAAAGTTCTGAATTCACATTCTTCTCTTGTGACTCATCTAAGTGAGAAAGATTCCTCTTTATTATTGTAGAAAGTTTTTTTGGAAAATACAACACAAAATTATTCATGAGATTCAGGAAGTAAGAGTTGAGAACAGACTGCTTATTGATGAAGTGAAGACCCTGAGAGGTATGATTGAAGAAATGCAGAAAGCGATGAATTCAAGATTAATGATTGTTTCTCATCCTATGGAACCTGTTGTTCCTCAAACCCCACAAAATTTTGTGTCTCATAGTCAACCACACTTAGCTTCCTTAACTGACAAAATTGTAGAAAGGAACAAATAGATTGTGAAAGAAATGCGAGAGTTTGTGGTTAATCATAACAAACCCACTAATGAGTATATAGGGTGTCTTCCAAAAGTGCCGAACCACCTAAAATCTCTCACCTCAGCTGTCAATGCTTCTAGGGCATCCATACAATCATCTCAACCTTCCCTAGATAGTGACCTACTCAGAACAGTGGTCAATGAATAGCTTTAGATTGTGCTTAGTGGCTTCAATTAAGATTCTCTATGTGAAGTTATCGAGAACAGTGAAAAAATTCTTTATCTGGTCCAAATCCATTCTAAAATTGGTAATGATGATCCAAAAGAGATTTCTATGAATGTCGGTTTCTACTTCAACAAAATATTCACCAAGATTGACATGAATAGTCATTTCAAGTATCTTGTGGAAAATCTGTGGATTCCATCTATTAATCAAGTATTCAAGACCCAAGTCCAAAGGCTTACAGAGTTTACTCGGTTGCTGGACAAGTTTATGGGCAAGAAGGATTATTTTCAGAAAGCCATGCAGTATGGTGGAGAAATCATTGCATATTTTATCAAACTTCTAAGGCCCTATATTCATTTCTAGAGTACAGCCATTTTTGCTCCAGTGGCTGCACCTCTAAGACCTGGATTACCTACCTTCACTTATGCCCTAGCCTTTACTACTATGTATTTCAGCCAAGCTCTATGTTAGATCATGCATGTAATCCTTGATCGACACAAACCTCGATCTTCTATTACACCTACTCTGGATCCCTCTATTTTTGAAGGCCTTTCTTTACCTTCTCTATCGACTAGCTCCCTCTGTTTTTCTACCTCGACCTCTTATCCTCTAGCTTCCACTTCTACTGCTACTGCTAAAGGTAAATAGAAGGACAAACCCTAAATAAGGACAATGTTTAGTCCTTTTTGATGGGATTCCTGTTTCATTTAATTTACTCTTTGTAATTCCACTCTCTTTCTCTAATACATTATGCATGTTTCTTGTAATTTTTGTTCTTATTATTTTTGCTACCTTTTGAGAATCCCAAAAGGGGGAGAAATCACTATATGTTAGACATTTATCTCTATATCTATAGTTGAATCAAATATACACATTAAATCTACATGATTTGTGATCATCAAAAAGGGGAAGATTTTTGGACTCCTCATGTACTAATCATGTTGTAATGATCACAAATCTTATTCAACCTGGTTAAATCCTATAAATTATATCAAATCATGTGAATTATTATTTAAGTATTCTCATGTTTTAAGAAGATCCATTCAAGATATTAATTAATCTACACTATGTTTGGATACTATATACTATCTTCTGACTCACTTTATAATGATTCTTTGAAAAATTATTAAGTTTAATTATTTCCATAAGTATCACTGCTTATGTCGAAATACATATATTTTCCTAAGTCTGAGACACCATGAAGTAAACACCGTAACATTCAGACACCGTGAAAAAGACACTAGAACATTCAGACACCTTGAAGTAGACACCGTGAACATTCAAATACCGTGAACCAAACACCATGAAGCAGACACCTTGATATCCAAACACCATGAACAAGACACCATGAATGAGACACCGTCAACAAGAAGACACCATGCCCATGAGACACCGTGACTACGAGACAACATGACCTATCCAGACACCGTGTGAAGGAGACACCGTTTCCCAATATATTTTTCCATATTTTAATTTAATCTCTAATGGTCATATTTGAATATTTTAATGCACTAACATAATTAATGTTTCTTTATAGACATGTCATTGGACAGTATGAGGTACGAGGTGCAGAATAGATGAATCCTATTGGCCCCAACACATGCACTCCAAGATAAAAGAGTAATGTGGCCCAGAAATAGAAAAACATAGAAGCATAACACAATGAACAAGCCGGTGGGACTGAACGTAAGAACAATATACATTTAGAGAATTGTCACTTAAAACTCGATTCTACTAAAGAAAAAATGAAGCATACTGGAATCCCAAGAACATCTTCACACTATCAAAATATCACAGAGAACACAAGACAGATCTGTCTGACTTGCGACACTCTGTTTTCCAGATGAGGACTCGAGTTCTACATGTGCTTTATCTCATAAGCCTAGAGCTTCAAAGGAAAACACTCAGAGCACTTCTAAACCTAACTTAATCTTTCTACTATATTGTTATATTTTTATTAACTTTAGAGAAGTGTGTGTTTATGTATAAAAAACACTTTGTCACTTGCATTAAACAGAAGGATATAAGATATCCTTTCTCAAACACTCATTTACTCTTGTGTATACCCACTGATTAGTGTGGAAGGGGTCCCTGTGTAGCCTCATCATCTGTACCCACGAAGAACTATGGAAGAGGTCCACGTGTGACCTGGAAAATCCTGTGTACTATTGTTTAACCCCGATCTAGGGTGTGGATCAAGTTTATTTATATAAACTACTTGGTGGCAGGTGATCACCAAGTGGAGTGGATTTGGTCTCAACATGAGATTGTACCACTTTTTTCTTATCTGCTCTACTATTTAATTAAGTTTTCTTTGTTTTACTGCTATACTGGATAATTCCGAAATCACTAAACTTAGTTTGATAGCTAATTTTGGAAAGAAGGTATAATTGTCTTGCATAAGTAGAATAGCTTAAAAAGTAACATTAATCACTAATATTAAGATTACTAGGAACTAATCAATCTTCAAAGTAGTTATTCATATAGTCAAACATTTATAACTGTATTAATTAGATTAACTGGGTTGTATTTCATGTTTTGGAGAAACCTTTTAGAAATAACTTTTAATAATTTTTTTATAGATACTCAATTCCCCCCCTCTTGATTATTCTACTCCAACCAACAAAAAATCATACACTTCTTTTAGATTCATTATCAAAGAGATTAAATTGAAGTAAACAATGAATTTTTATGATCAATAAAACAAAATTAAATAATTAAAATACCTATATAAATTTAACACGATCATGTTTGAAATCACATGATACAGAAATTAAAATTTATGTGAAACCAAGGAAGAGAACAAAGAGAAGAAATTAATATCTTTACTCTATTTGAAGATTATATCTTCCATCTTTAATCATCAAAATACACCTTGTTAAATCCCCTTTCAGAGTTCATCTCGAAATACCATTCTCCCCTATACTCTAAAGATCGATGATTATGTCAGTGCTACTTCAAAGAAGTGAGTTAAATGATTCTCCCGGACAGATATAATCCATAAATCCCCCAGTAGAAGAATTTTTATTATTGTTCATTTTTAATCGTATATATTTTCATTAATTTAACTTATCTAATAGAAATTTCTACTAACATAGCTAATAATTAACTTTACTATCAACCATGTGGAACTAGTCATGGAATTTTATCACCCACACATGACAAAATATTATTTATTCAAAATGAATTTAACAAATCACATGCAATTTGATTCCATATAATGAAAAATAAATGCGGAAATGCCTTCCAATTTGGTTGTGTTAGAATCAGAAAAATTCTTCGAGCTCAGCAACTAAAATTTCTTCTTTCTCTTGAGTGATACCAAAGTCCCCAATATTATTTGGTGTATAAAATAGAACACTTGGTGTTATTTCTCATGTAAAATCACAAAATCAAAATTATATAATCAACAGATCCCTATTATATTCAAAATATTGATTCTACAAATATATTGAACTAATAAACTAAAAAACATTTTTATTCAAAATCCTCCTTCAAATGATACCATTATAATGTTCTATCCTGCAACAATATTATAAACATCAATCAAGACATGAATAAAATTCAAACAAATCTATTTCCATATTCATTCAGTTTTGGAAACAAGTTCAAAACCATCCATTAACAACTTCAACAATGAGCTAGGGCCTATTATTATTGCATCCTAATTAGTTAAAACTCCTATTATAGTTAGTGTTCCAATTTTCAATCCCATATCTATTGGGATTCATGACTTCAGGGTCCGCTTCAATAGATTTGTAATAGTCTAGATTTTCCCAAGCACTTCCTTTATTGTTTTTAGGAATCCCATGGTTTGGGAGAAATTTCATAAATTTTTTATGTGAATTTAAAATACTTTTTTAAGTTATAAATAGGTTATAATTTTTTTTAAAAATTTGTAAATTCTTGTGTTACCTTTTGATTTCAAAATGTTATTTTGTATATTTTATAATTATTATATTATTCTTTTAAGTTTTTTTATAATTTTGGAAGTTATAATAAATAATTCTATTATTTATTTATATGCTTTTGAAAATGGAAATTTAATATTTTTAAGGTTATTCTTACCCTTATAATGCTCATGCTTTTGTAAAAGGGTACAAATTATTTTGGAATTTTTTATAAGTATTTGAATTAATTTTTTATCCATATATAAGGGTCAACACTTTGATTCTTGAGTTTTTTAATTGTAAATCCCTTCAACTTGTATATGATTAAATGTCACCCTTCACTAAATGAGGGTAAGCCTAGCATCACATAAGTGTAATAACATGTTTCCAATATTTGTGTTAGTGTAACCCTGAATTCATTTAGGCTACATAAGGGTATTTCCCCATCAATTTAATTTTCATCCAAGTACCCTTAGGTTTCTTATAGGTAGGTTCTTACTAGCGTAATGGTAAGAGACTTTGTCCTTCTTTGAGAATGGGTAGTTCATTTTCATTACTAGCTACATAAGTGTATCCTAGATTTTAAACAAGCTATATAAGGGTACGGTCCATGTTATATAAGGGGTTCCATGATATTCTGATGTTATTGTAAGAGTAGTCATCCTTGTAAAGGTTAAATTAGGTTACCATCTTGTAGTGATTTTTTCATACACAAGGGTAACCTTAAAATATAGCTACTAAGTAAAGGTAAAAAGTATTACAATGACGTTCTGTTAAGTACTTGTGTATGTGTATTCAGAATTACCCACATATCGAGTACTTCTTTTAATTTAACCTCTAAATAATTTTTGTGATTTTGAATGCTAAAAATTAGGGAATTCGCAAAATTTTGACTAAATTAAAATTATATAAAATGTTTTGGAAGTATTTAAAGGCTACGCAATTATGTTTTGGATAAAAAAGAATTAAATGGGGAATAAATGGAAATTTGATTTTGTATCTGATGGGGATATATCTATGTATAGGTTATGATGAAAATTATTTAGGAGCTAATTAAATGTAGATTTAATATCTGGGGGAATTAATATATATTTTTTAAAATGGAATATCTTACCTTTAGAGTGTTTCATCCTCACCAGGTGTAGATATTCTCAAATCCTTCGATTGAGTCTTGTAAAGCTATCTACAGATGATTTTAGATTCTCCCTCACACATAAATCATACGTTTCCAGGATAAATAAATATATTCTGTTTCTTTTTTAGGATACAATATGTGATGAATTCTTTCACGAGGTAGGGTATCTCTATCTTCTACTTATTTATACTGTGCAACTGTGATATTATAATGCTTTGGACTCCTTTTTTTAAATTAATGTGATTAACCATAAATAGATAATAATATGAAAATATAATCACATGAAAAAAATATGTGATAATCTAGACAAATGAGGATAAGATTCATGTTGTTTAATTTTTTTGATGATAATGAAATATTATTGATTCCATAATTTCATATGGAAAATTAATTTATGCATTATAATGTTTTCTTTTAGTGATTGTATAAATTTTGGTAACAAAATTTTTGTGTTAAAATTATTTCATCAAATAAAATAAAAGTTTTATATTTTTAGAAAATTTTTATCATATTCTTTATTAATTTAAAGAATTTATTTTATATACGATTCATAAATGAAGTTATCATGGAATCCAGAATTTAATTATTTAAATAAATGTTATTTATATAAATTTCAACAATGGTTATAATTGATTTTTGTTCACAAAGTAGACAATACTATTTGAAAATATTTAGTAATATTGGAATAAAAACAAAATGGGTATTGACATGATGTAGAATAATGATAATTATTCACAAATTATTCAAGAGTGAGAAATGGATAATATAATTCCATGATGTTTAAATGCTTAATTAATGCCGTTGAGTTTTTTAACTTCTGTAATTTCGAAATTGGAATGGATATTGTTGCATATGGTATTATTTTTTCTTAAGAATATTGCTACATGGGTAGAATATTAATAAATATTGACATGATAGTCACATATTTTTAATAAATTATTGAAGCATAAATATTATCACATGTTTGGACATTTATATTCTTGTTGAAATATTTGGGATATGTGATCATATGATTTTGAAATATAATCTTTTTGCCTCTGAGATTTTTTATATAATTTTATATATATTATTAGGGTTGTTAAGAATAGTTTAGTTTGTTGTATATTAAACAAAAACATAAATTTTATAGTTATTTATTTTAATAAAAGAGTAATTCTGAAATAATAATCGTTGAGATTTCAGATAAATGAAAATTTATCTTAAGGTAAAACATTATAAGTAATAAACCATATTTATACTTAGAAATTTATAATTCTAATGTTTTGGAAAATTATTTTTAACAAATTGGTCAATAAAATATGGTAATTCCAATTTAATTATTACATTAATAATTTATTTTTGGATGAGCAAGTCCAAGTTTTTTTTATAAAGTGTAAAATGACTTGTTTGTTTTTGTCAAAGTTTCCCCATATTTATGAGTCGAATAATATAATAAAATATTTTTTTATGATCAATGGATTTGGATCCTTTTTGTAATTTATTGATAAATATGAATTATTGGAATAATGTGAAGAAATTTATGAGGATATGATGGTGGCACAAGGTTCTGGTTATGATGATAATGTTGACATGGGATGTGAGATGTGACATTATTTGAAATAGTGTTAGGGATGGAAATGGTATTGACAGAATTATTTGATGCTAGGTTTTCTTATTGTTTTTGTGTTATAAGATATGATATTTAATTCATAAATAATCTAATTATTTAATGTAACTATGGTAAAATGTTATTTTATAATCAATTTCTAACTATGAGAGCAATATTGATACTTTTCACTGTCCGTGCATTTTTTATGTTGTAACTTGGGTTGAGTATTGGAGTACTTAAAGGATTATGAAATGATAGATTGTTTAGTGAATGAATGTGGTTGGTTCTTTACTTTTTCTAATGTGTAGGAAAAACTTGATAATACAAAAAAATAATTAAAAGTATTGTTGGATCCTAGATCATAAGATTAAAATGTTAATCTTGAAGGGAAAATGGTAAAAATAATTAATTAGATAATTAATTAATTAATGATTATCACAATTGTTGTATTATTTTGATACAAGGGGCTTAGAATTTTCATTTAGGATTTAAAAAAATGTTAGTTTTAGACGAGCCCAAGGCTTGACAGTACCATTAGAGTGGTATTGATCCTTATATATACCACATATGTTTTTTTATTTAAATATTCACCCACCCTAGTTACGAAATACAAGCCAACACCTAGTTTTTTTGGGGCATGATTTTTCAAACATCCATAATGGAGAATACATATATTTTGTTACCCCATCTTACCCACTCTCACAACTAAGAGAGGTTCTTACAAATGAGCTGTGATGTATTTTAAATGGTAGTTCACTTGTGGTTATGTTTAATGTGGGGTTGATGTGATTCCCTATGGGGTTCATGTGTGGTAGGATGAGGGAATAAGGTAAATGTCCTTCAAGATCATGATGCCCTATTATTATGGTTATAGAAGAGGTTTTTATGTGATGTGATGTCCAAGGTGTCTTATGGAAAGATGTTTCATGATGTCCCATGTGTCACTGAGAATGATGTAATATAATGGCCCAGGTGTCTTCAGGTGACATGTGATGTGACGACCTACATTTCATTGTGAAGGGTTATTATATAATATATTAGGGAGAAAATTTATGTAAATCATTGGTATTTGAGAGTGGAAAACCAATTGGAAATCAGTTTGGGCTACGCTTTTTGTAATTATATTATTTGATCTATGGTATTTTATATATAAGAAAATAGAGTAATGGTGAGGATGGGAAAAGAATAGTAAACCTATTTAGGTGAAATATTGGTTTTAATTTTTCAATCATTTGGATTTAGTATGAATCTTTCACATTTTTAGAGGTTTTTGGGAGGATCCTACAGAGTATACATGTTCTTCCCACCCTATGAATATATAAACAATTTTTCTGGTCTGCAGTAGCTTCTTGGTGATCGAGTTAGATATTAATAGTTTGAGATTATATTCATGAGTTTTTGGTTCCTTTTAGTCACTATTGAGGATTGTATTTAGTGTTTTGGGTTTATTCAGATTTGTTTCATTACATTCATATCATGTATTGGGATTAAATATTCTATTGTTTAGAGTAAGATTAGTTTGGTATTATTCATATAATCTCTCTTGTATCTCACATATTAGAATAAAATTCCTTCTATATTTGTGTATATTTAACCCTTGATTCTCTTTGTAAGAACCTGGATCTTCCTTTCCAGTATGTTTTTCCATTTCTGGTCTTTTTTGGAAAAAATATAAAAATCAGGAAATTTTAAAAGTACATGTCATGTACATTCTAAGAACACGCCGTGTACTGCGATACCGCTGTAGGTCGTGTGCTGACCGTGTCATGACCACAAACACGACCATGTAGGGGTGACATGGAGGCCACCTAATGTGGAGTACGGAAATTGAAAGTACATGCCGTGTACTCCAAAAGTACATGCTGTGTACTTTGTTTTTTTTCATTAAATGCACCGGGGTCACATCTAACCCATAGAAGCATCTTCTTCTAGGTTCCGTTTAGCCGAGAGAAACCGGACGGCGTCGAAACTCCTCCGAGGCCTCGACCCTCCGTCTATTCACCGAATCGACCACCGTCAATTGCGTTAGAACCGCAGCGGTATGCTCTTCCTTCTTCTTGAGTTTCATTCCATTATTTTCCCTCTTTCTCAAGTTATCATGGGTTGAACGTTTCAGATGTTTTTGTAGATATTTGACGTTATAAGGTGATTCAAGCCCCATGGTTCAAGTATATCGATCTCCTAACATTAAGTTAGGTGGTCTGTGCCTTTCTATAGAATGTCATTGAGTGTTTTTTGCAAATTCCACCAATACCCTTGAACGGGGTATTGCGAGTTTCCTGTTTTACCCTTGTTGTTTTCCTAGTTTTCTTATATGACTGAGTAGATGTTATTTTTTGTGAAAAGGGTAATTTTCTATTCTTGGATGTTTTTCCCATGCATGTTTTTCCTGTTTATGACCGTCTGGTCTAGTTTTTCCTATTAGGCTATTGCTAGTTCCATGCCTAGTTTGTAGGATTGTGTGACTGTTGTTCATTCATACAGAGATGTTGTATAATACAAGCCAAGTATTTCTTGAGGTTATTTTGGATGTTAAGAAATGTGATACTTGCTGACTCTACATAGGGATGTTGGAACCTAGTGTAGTAGTCCATAGGGGTAATTGATGTAAGGGATTCTCTAGAGTGTCTTTATAATACGATGATATACCACTTGAGGAATTGACGTTGAGTGCTTTCTCAGAGTGTTTCTAGTTCCTCGACGCGTGCCATAGGGGGAATGAGACACTGAGTGATTCCCTTGAGCGCCTTTAGTATGATACAAGACTATAGGGGGAATTAACGGTGAGTGCATCCCCAGAGAGTCTATTCTTTAGCTGAACTAGAGGGGTGAGACTGTGTGTGCCTCCCAGAGGGTTTTTAGTACTTGTTGGTTGAACCATATGTGTTAGGATGTGAGAGCTACCCAGAGGGTTATCTGTTTGTTCTACTTTCTTAAGTGGCTACGTACTTATTTGTAAATTATATGCTAGAAACAGTGGATTTTTTGCTGCTAAGTACCTTTCTGTTTACTACTTTCCGTACTTTTACCTTCCATATATTCACTGACTGTTAGGTACAGATCTTCGGGTGGTCACCTATTGGGATTTTGTCTCACACCCTATTTAGGTCATGATTTTTGGCCCAAACAAATTATATTGTTGTAGGTGTAGATAAGGGCATGCGCCATTCAACTTCAGGTTCTTGATTGTGTGGAGTTAGAGAGCATGGGACCAAGCTATGACTTGCGATGATGAGGATTTTATCTACTTTCTTTTTCACTTTGGTTTAGCACTGTTGCATTCCAACATAGTGACTTGTTTGCTATTTTTCTAGACATATATGTATCATGCGTCATTTATATATATATCTGCTCAAGTTGTTTCCTTCCTCCGTTTTCCTCTATTACTATTTTTTGGTATTTATTGTTTCCGCCACTATATGTATTTGTGTACATCCACTGTGTACTCTGTCAATGAGGGCATATTTTCCCCACTCTAACACCCAAGACCCTCACAACTACTCGGCACCCTCTGGCGTGCGGGAAATGCGCTTGAGGCCATGTGACCAACCAGGTACGGGATGCCTCTGGGTTGCTTCTAGAACCGGGACGTTACAATGTGGTATCAGAAGAATTCGTTTCTCTTGACTTACTATTTAGATCCTATAACCAGAGATAGGATGGAATAGGTACTTGGTAATAAGCTGTTCCCGGGAGTAGCTATCCCATGTATAGGTAAAATCCATACTACATCATTTATTACAATTTTACTGGTTTTCAAATTTTACTGTTGATTTGATTTCACCGTTGGGTGATTCACATGATTTGATCTATTACCGTTGTTGTTATTGTGGTTCTATTTCTATCGCAACCTGATGAGATGAGGGTATTCCATCTCATACATCATATAGGCACTTGTTAGAAATCACATGCCATGCATTTTTGCCATGCCATTTAGGATGCATTGGAAATTGCATGTTGTTTTGATTGATATTGTGTAGAATATGCATTTTGTTTTGATAGATTCCTTGATAAAAAAAATATATGCTTCTTGTAAGATCATTTATTGTGTAAGGTTTTACCTGAATGAATACCAAATTTTGGTTCTTGAGGTGTTATGGGCCCTCACGGACTGGAATTTGGTGCATCATTGGCTTGTTTACCTTGTTTGTAACTTATTAAAGATGAAAACTTTTATTTTAGGGGAGTATGGGCCCTCACGGATCAGAATTTGGCACCTTTATAGTTCATTTCAGTGTTTTCTAGGCTCCAGAGTAGTTTATGAGGCTTACTGTCCAGAAAAACTCAGAATACACAGCGTGTAGTTTTGTCTACATGCCATGTGTTCTTCTGTTCAAGAAGAAATAATTTTTCTTAATTAGACATTGTGTAGTCTCTAACTGTTTCATAGGCTGTGTGGGCAGAGTCACAGGATAGGGGAAATCTGGTGGGAACACCCCGTGTACCAGTCGTGCATGCTGTGTAGGGTAATCCTAGGAACCCGGTCATGTAGCTAACAACACAATCGGTATAGTATTTTCTTATACACACCGTGTCAACCTTGAACATGCCGTGTAGTCTGACCCAGGTACCCGACCATGTCACTAACAACACAGGTCAGTGTTATCCTTCTCAAACACATCGTATCCTCCTAGAACACGTCGTGTAGCGTCAGCCGTGTAGCCGGCCTGGTATCTAATCTCATGGTCTGTTTGGACTTCTTAAGTACACGCTGTGTCCTTCTAGAACATGCTGAGTAGTGTGACCTAGGTACATGGGTATTGTCACTAACAAAACGGGTCAGGTGAAGCTTGTTGAGTACACGCCGTGTCTACCTTGAACACGCCGTGTAGTTTTGTCTTAGGAGATCCGTGTGGCTTAACCGTGTAAAAGGACTCAGGTAGGAAAAGAGGATTCAGGTACACGCCGTGTGTAGGGATAACACATCATGTGTTTGGGGTGTTACATGACCAGTTTTGGAAAAAGTACACTCCCATGTAAATGACATAAGGGAACACATTGTGTAGTCTTTTTACACGCTGTTTAGTCAAGTTTTGTAAATTTTTAATGCATTATTTCCATTATTCCCTTCTTACGATCCTAGTTTTCTGTCCTTGGTAATGTAATCTAAAGTTTCTGTTTGACCTTGCAGAGTGATGGCACCGAGACATCCTCCAATTGTACGCCAGTTTCCAGGCGCTGATCAGACGTCCGTTATAGCTGATCAGGGACTTCTCACAGATCCTCCTGTTGTGCCAGCCTTGGCACTAGCAGTGATACCGGTTACAGGTGCTAATGCATAGTTTAGGGAAGGATTTTTGAAGATGATGCAGACCTTCCAGGGAGCTTCGCCTCTTACCTTGAATATGGAATACTTGACGTGGGTTTTCCAGCAGCATCATCCTCTCTCATACTCAGGGGAAGGAGGACCTCAGGCTGCAGAGTCATGGCTGGAAGCCATGATGATAATCTTCAAGCATCTAGAGACGAATCCAGAGAGGCGGGTCAATCTTGCTACCTACATGATACGAGACTCCTTCCAGAGGTGGTGGGACGTGATCTCATAGGCGGGTCATCTGCAGGTTATGGCGTGCGAGGAGTTTCAGCGCGTCTTTTATGACTACTTCTATCTAGAGACCCTGAGGGCCAACCGATCCTGGGAGTTTATGAGTCTAGAGTAGGGTACTCTATCTATCATGGAGTATTCCTCTTGTTTAACCGAGCTTCAACATTTCACACCCCTCCATGGAGAATATGGATTGTTATTGGAAAGGAAGTTTGAGGATGGTATCAGAAGGGAGATCCACTTGTAGGTGAATATCGTTAGCCAAACTTCCATCGCTTCCATCGTCAACCAGTCACTGACTGCGGAGCGCAATATGAGATATTCTGGAGCTGATAGCCAGGGAGGTTCCTCTTCTAGTGTTAATGCTTCACCAGCTGATAGCAAGAAGTTCCGTAGAGAGTCTACGCACGGTGATCCGAGGCAGTGAGACACGTCATCAGGTATCTAGGTTGTATGATACTAGTGTGAAAGGGCTGGGTATACAAGGTCGTAGTTCCAGAGATACCCGGTGGAGTGCCGACCTTGGGGAAAGATGGGTCACCTTCAGTTCTTATATTAGGCTTTCTCACCAGCAGCTGGTGACAAGGGTTTATCCCTGACTCCTCATTTAGGAGAAGCGCCACCAGTTTCTCACTAGTCTGGGAACTAGAGATCTTTTGGCCATTCGGGCCGAGGTGGAGGTCGAGGCCACAATGGTCAGTGACCGGTATTTTAGCGACAATAGGGTGGATCAACTCAGAGCTTTCAGGCAGGGTCACAGGGTCGCAGAACAGGTTAGGCTTTTGTAGTGGAGTAGACCCAGCAAGAGCAAGATTCTAGACCCTCTACAGTTCGACATACGAGCTTAGTAGCCTCAGTTTTATCTTCTGCTCTTTTTGATATAGGGGCTTTCCCCATCTTTGTCTCTATTGCTGTTATGGATATCCCATGGGATCTGCATCTTTTCCTCTACCGATACATTGACTCTAGACACACCGTTGGGGACTAGGATGTCTAGTTTACGTCAGTGCAAGTAGTTCCCTCTAGAGGTGGGTGGGTATCACTTTTTATGGGATCTCTATGTCCTAGAGATGATAGACTATGATGTTATTCTCGGAATGGATTGGCTAGTTCCCTTCGAGGAATTCTTCGACTGTTATCACCGTAGGGTGTGTTTCATATCACCAGAGGGTAGATATTTTCTTCATCGAGGTGAGTGGGATGTCCAAGTGAGTAGAGCAGGACCTAAGAATCATGGTCTAGGTGGAGTAACAACTCAGATTGTGAGTTTGGATCTGGATGAATAGGGGACTTCACAGTTAGACTTTACTCCAGTGGTGGATCATTTCAGAGATGTATTTCTAGAAGACTTTTTACATTTTACTCTGGTGCGTGAGGTAGAATTTTCGATTGAGCTCATACCAGGAGCGACACTAGTGTCCATTCCTCCATATAGGATGGCTACACCTGAGTTGTAGGAGCTCAAGAAGCAGTTGGAGGAGTTGCAGGAAAATGGTTTCATCCGACCCAGTACATCTTCTTGGGGTTCGCCTGTTCTGTTTGCGAAGAAGGAAGATGGTACCCTCAGGATTTGTGTGGATTATCAGAAGTTGAACCAGTTGATGGTAAGGAACCAATATCCCTTACCTAGGATTGATGACCTCTATGATCATCTTCGAGGATCCTGGGTGTTCTCGAAGATCTATTGGAGGTCCGGTTACCATCAGTTGCGCGTTTGACCATATGATATACCTCTTACAACTTTTCGGAGCAGGTATGGTCTATACGAGTATATGGTTATGCCGTTTGGACTCACGTACGCACCTTCAATTTTCATGGAACTGATGAACCGAGTGTTCCATCCATACATGGACTCTTTCATGGTGGTCTTCATGGACGATATCTTGGTGTACACTCACACTCAACATGACCATGCTACCCATAATGAGATCATTTTGAGTACACTAAGAGAGCATCAGTTATATGCTATGATATCGAAATGCCACTTTTGGATGGATCATATCCACATTATGGGCCACCTTATTTCATAGACAGTAGTATCAGTGGACCCAAATAAAGTGAGAGTAGTATTTTCCTAGGAGCAGCCAAAGAACATCTTTGAGGTGCCGAGTTTTCTGGGGCTGGATGGATACTAAAGATGCTTCATACAGAACTTTTAACGCTTATAAGAACCACTGACAGGTCTGACTAAGAAGGGTGTGAAGTTCTTATGGTCAGATTCTTGTGAGTCAGCCTTCCATGAGTTGAAAGAGAGGTTCACTTCAGCACTGATACTATTATTTCTAGATCCGGGCAAGAGGTACACTGTTTACTGTGATGCTTCAATTATCTGGCTGGGAACTGTGCTTATGCAGGGAGATGGAGTCGTTGCGTACGGGTCTTGGCAGTTGAGGCCACATGAGAGGAACTACCCGATGCACGATCTCATGTTGGCAGCAGTTGTTCATGCCTTACACTATTGGAGACCTTACCTTTTGGGAGAGCATTTTTTGGTTTTCACTGACCACAAAAGTGTCAAGTACATTTTCACTTAGCGTGATCTGAATCTGAGACAACGTAGGTTGGTTGAGTATCTTCAGTCCTTTGACTTTGAGCTTGCCTATACACCTGTGAAAGCCAACGCAGTGGCTGACGCGTTGAGCATGAGAACTCAGATACAGGCAGTTCAGGATGCCAACCGTGAGTAACAGCTTATGGATCTATTCTCTGAGATACATCTGGAGGTGCATGATAAATAGGGGAAACCATTTCTTTCTTATGTAGCTGTTACCTCTACGCTTGATGACCGAGTTCGAATGAGGCAGCTATCAGATTCTGAAGGCCTAGTCCTATGGGAAATCATGTCAGGAGAGGACCCTATTCCTGGGTGGACCATAGGCAAGGATGAGATCTTACGGTTTTAGTGACATGTATGGGTGACAATAGATATACATGAGGAGATGATGCAAGATTTTCATTCCTCAGTTTGGGCAGTTCATCCTGGTGTAGCCAAGATGTATCATGATTCTCACCGCCAGTATTGGTGGCCAGGTATGAAGAGAGATGTTTTTGGTTTCATCTTGAGATGTTATAATTGTCAGTAGGTAAAAGAGGAGCATCAATGACTAGAAGGTATTTTACAGTAGTTACCCATTCCCGAGTGAAAGTGACACGATGTCACGATGGACTTCATGACCGGTTTGCTGAGGTCACCACGAGGGAATGATGCTATTTGAGTTTTCATCGATAGGATTACGAAGGATTCTCACTTTATTCCAATCAATGAGACCATCAATGTTGATGAGATGGGATAGTTGTGTCATTTCCACACACACCACCATGTAGGGGTGACATGGAGGCCGCCTAATGCGGTGTACAGAAAAAACAAGTACACGTCGTGTACTCCAATAGTACATGCCATCTACTTTTTTTATTAAATGCACCAGGGTCACGTATAACCCCTAGAAGAATCTTCTTCTAGTTTCCGTTCAGCCGAGAGAAACTGTATGACGCTGAAACTTCTCCGATCCCTCGACCCTCTATCTATTCACCAAATCAACCACCGTCGATTGCGTTAGAACCACAACGGTAAGCACTTCCTTCTTCTTGAGATTAATTTAATTATTTTCCCTCTTTCTCAAGTTGTTGTGGGTTGAAAGTTTTAGTTGTTTCTGAAGATATTCAACATTCTAAGGAGATTCAAGCCCCGTGGTTCTAGTATATCGATCTATTAACCTCAAGGTAGGTGGTTTGATCCTTTCTGTAGAAAGGTTTTGAGTATTCTGTGCAAATTCCACCAATACCCCTGAACATGGTATTGCGTGTTTCTTGTTTTGACCTTGTTGTTTACCTTCTTTGCTTATATGCCTGAGTAGAGGTTATTGTTTGTGAATAGTGTAATTTTTTGTGCTTCTTATGTTTTTCCGAGGAATGTTTTTTCTTGGTTATGACTGTCAGGTCTAGTTTTTCCTATTAGGCTATTGCTGGTTCCATGCCTAGTTTATAGGATTGTGTGACTATTGTTCTTTTATGCTGGGATGCTGCAGAATGCTAGCCAAGTTGTTCTTGAGGTTACTTTGGCCGTTAGGTGATGTGATACTTGATAACATTACACAGGGCTATGTGAAACTAGTGTAGTAGACCATAGGGAGAATGGACGTAATGGATTCTACATAGTGTCTTTGTAATACGATGTGAGACCATAGGGGGAATTGACGTTGATTGCTTCCTCAAAGTGTCTTTAGTTCCTCAACGCGAGCCAGGGGGAATGAGACGTTGAGTGATTCCTGAGAGTGCCTTTAGTACGATATGAGACTATAGGGGGAATTGATAGTGAGTGCTTCCCCAGAGAGTTTATTCTTTATCTGAACCAGAGGGGTGAGACTCGGTGTGCCTCCCAGATGGTTTCTAGTACTTTTTGGTTGAACCATAGGGGTTTGGCTATGAGAACTACCTAGTAGGTTAACTTTTTGTTCTAATTTCTTGAGTGGTTTCTTACTTGTTTATAAATTATATGCTAGAAACTGTGGATTGTATGCTACTGAGTAATTTTATGTTTACTGCTTTCTATACATTTACCTGCCATATATTCACTGACTGTTATGCATAGATCTTTGGGTGGTTGCATATTGGGATTTATTCTCACACCATATTTGGGTCATGCTTTTGGGCCCAAACAGATTATATTGTTGTAGGTGTAGATAGGGGAAAGAGCCCTTCGACATCATATTCTTGATTATGTTGAGATGGAGAGCATGGGACCAAGCTATGGCTTGTGATGCTGAGGAGTTTATCTACTTTCTTTTTCACTTTGGTTTAGCACTGCTGTATTTCATTATTGTGACTTGTTTGGATTTTTTCGTAGACATATATGTATCATGCATCATTTATATATATATCTGCTCCAGTTGTTTCCTTCATCAGTTTTCTTCTGTTACTGTTGTTTTTTATTTACTGTTACTGCTACTGTATGTATTTGTTTACTTCCACTGTGTACTCTGCCAATGAGGGCATAGTTTCCCCACTATCACACCCAAGGCCCTCCCTACTAGTCGGTAGCCTCTGGCGTGCATGGAAATGCGCTTGAGGCCATGTGACCAACCAGGTACGGGGTGCCTCTGGGTGGGTTCCGGAACCGGGAATTTACACTTTTCACCAGCCCTTGGCCTATTAGATAAGGGATTTTGGCATCATTATCTCTAATCTATCATTGTCTTCCATTAGGGGGTACCTTCGGGGGGGGGGGGGGGGGGGTGGGGGAAGTCATGAAAAGATCAATCATAAACACTATAATCTAGATCACTCTTCATTCAATTTGAATATTATTATCATTCAAAAATAAATCTCATCAGTGAATATCAAAATACCCTGTAATTATTGGAATATAGTTTTCATTGAACTATTATTGAAATCTAAGGGGTCAATATTATTTTGATATAGGTCAAGGTCACCTCGACTTCCATCATACGGTAGCTTAAGCTACAAAATGAAGAAAGAATACCATGAAAGCTAAAGAATAATATGCCTGATTGGTTCTCTTAAATATGTGTGGTTGCTTAAGTTACTACGATACTTCATACAATAACATAATAAAAATGTGATGGGGTATTTTTGTTTTCTCACTCATAGTCACTTAAACTTCCTTCAATAAGTTACTTAGCATAATTACTTATCTGACCATTGAAAATTCATGTATTATGTTTGGTCTACATTCATTATGTTTATTCAGTAACTTGATTTTTCCACAAATCAATTTTCAGGTCAGGGTTTCAAAAGTGATTTCCCACAATTAGATGTATCACAATTGGTTCAAAATTTAACCAAATTGTAGAATTAATTACCAACACCCACAAAAACATTTTGGAAGATAAAACTCATTTCATAAATCCTAATCATTGTCACATGAACTCAAGAAATTATAAATTTAACAAAATTATAATTTCTCCAATTATTTGATCCAGTGTACTAATAGAATTTTCAATTAAAGATAAAAATTCATTTTCAAATAATATTCTCAATTATAAAAAATTAATATTTAAAATAACAAATAAAGAAAATAGAAAGAATTAAATAAGACTTTTAAATAATTTAAAATTAACCAAAGATTATTATTTCAAATTTTAATTAAAAAAATTAAATAAATATATAAAATATTTTGAATATTGAATCAATAACATTAATGAATTAAGGTGAAAAATTCACATTTTAATAAATATGTTTGATGATTCAAACATTCAATACTATTTTGGATATATTCAATAATTCCAATTTTAAAGCACTTATTTTTCATTAAAAATATATATTTTTAGAAAAATGATGTTGAAAAAACATAATGAAAAAGTGTCACATCAAATTCACCCAGAAAGAAAATTTTTCTTTTCCTTAAGCAACCATTTTTATCAAATTTAGTGGAATAAAATAATTCGAAACGGTTAACACCTGAAATTCCAATATTAATTAGTTTTAAAAAATATTCTTTCCCATGTATTCTTTCATGAAAAAAGTGATACCTCACTATAAACATGTGATTTGGTAAAAAATGGGTTTGGTTTTACAAAATTGACCAAGGTTGTAAATTTTGAAAGAGTTTAAACAAAAAAACATTTTATTTAAATGAAACATCCCAACATCACCTTTTTTATAGGTGAACAAAAACACATATTTAGAATCCATAATTATTGGTAACTCTATTAGGATGGGAAAAAAATTAATTACAAGGTAACTTAAATAACTCATCAGATAATATAAAGAATAAAATAATGAAAGTATGAAGGAATACATGTTCAACCTTTATTGATATTTTTGTTTCGTATCCTATTTAAATGTACATATTTATTGTTTATAACAAATTTTAAAGCTAAAGAAAATTATTATTGTAAATTCTACTCCCATTTATTAAACTCAAACAAAAATTAAACCAACTAAAATTGACATTTAAAATTAATAACATTAAAATAAAATTATCCACTAAATAATAAAGGTGAAGATCCAAAATTAATAAATCATGAAACAAAATTTGGGGTTTTTATGTTCACTATAGTGAATTATACATTAGAACAAATTAAGACTGATACCCCACACAAAAAAACCATAATTCCCCAATTTTGCGACCTTAATGTGTGAGAAAAAATTTACCTTAAAGCTCAAAAGGAAACTCGGTTTGAAAGTTGGTTGTCATGCATAAGGTCACAATTTTTTTAAAAAGCAAGATTCCAAAAAATTCCAAAATGTATATCAATACATATTTCAATTCATAAATTATATACCTTCGAATTACAGAATGTATAAAATTTAACCAATGAAAAATAATTAAAAATATTTAAAAATTATATTAGTATGTGATAGTTCAAGTTGTTTACAAGTTTATAACAGAATTAAAATTATTTTCCATAAAAAATAAAATTTAAGCATAAATCCATCTTTTAAAAACATATCATAGAAATTGTAACAAATTTTATGAATTCCCCCCCACAAATAATATCTATAAGAGAACATATTTTATAATTAGAATAACAATTCATGTTCTAGGTAATGAGGAAATCATTTTAGAATGTATGTATAACTGCAAGATAAAACATTGAATCCCATAATAATTTTTGATTTTATTCTCACTGATATTTTTATTTACAAACACTACTTTAATTTAAGCTAAATCTAGTTACGTCATCAAATTAACTTCAATGATAATATATAAGAAAAATTAAATCCATATAATGAAATAAAAAATAATACACAAAGATACAGAGGAGAATATGTAGCATAGAAAATTTTAAGCCCATGAAACAGACTTACCAACTCCAATTATATGTAAAAGTGTGGAAGGATTTATATGAAAAAGTAATAGAAAATATGTTGAGGTATTTTTATATAAATTAAAAATTAAAAAAAATAAAACATTTGGTTTCATCCCAAGAAGCACTAATTTTTTATTCTCCTGCCATACTAACCAATATTATTACTATAGTCATTAGGTGTGAATCTTTTCTTAATAATAAACCACTACATGTATTTTACGCATTGTTTTTATTTGTAAAATACATTTCTAGGAAACATGAGATATATGGAACTAATCAAGCTCCATAACAACCAAACAATATCCTTTAAATCATCATGTGAATGTTCTAGAATTCCACCATTCCACTTGTAGTATTAAAACATAATTTACATATCTAAATCCATTATGAAAAGTTATGTATGTGTGGTGTCTCTCTAAGGACGCGTCTTGATTACTAAAATTAACTTTATTATGAGATAGAATTATATCATCATGGGAATTGGTGAATATGGCAGAGTTGTGAAGCATATATTTATATAGAAGGATTATCAAATTCAATTTGAAAATAATTTAATGTATGTGAAATATGTTTGGAATCCTCCTAAGATTTTATCTCAACTTTAAAATTATGATAAACTAACATAGTTTCATGTTCATCCAACAAATGTGTTTCGATATTTGTTATGTATTAAAAAATATTGTTCTCAACCACCAGTATACAAAATCAACAATTAATTTCATTGAGTGATTAGATTTTATTTCTAGGAGTGTGTGTTCCTCCATAAACTTAATGGAAATATAATCAAAACTAAAAATTTCTATAGAGTTTACAAACTAAAATATTTTACCATCCATGAATTCATGATTTTTTATTTTTCATTGAAGTATAAAGAAATAAATTCTCCATCAATTTTAGTAATGTTGTCACTAATCTAAAATTTTATTTGTTCCTTTGCATCCCTAGAATAAATCCACTAATCATTCTATTAAACTACTTGTAAATCATTTTTTAAATGAAATCACATGTTTATGAACTATTTTCACAACTAACACAAAAAAACCACTAACTCATTAGTATGAAGTTGGTCCATCAAAAATGAGTTATCCATGAAAACATAAAAAGGGTACTATGTATATTTTTATTTATATATTGTATTTTGCTTTTGGTTTTTTTAAATATTTTTTAATCCAATACACTCATCATGCATCTTCCCTAACTATGAGGAATTTGTTTCAGGGCCAGTGGTCTCCTTGGCCATAAAAAAAATTTATTAAACCAAAATTAGCATAGAAGAAAAGGTTCAAACCTAGGGGATGGTGGGTGAGTTATTAAAGTTATAATTTACCTAATATATTAGAACAAACACAATCTAAATTATGAGATAATTTTTGTGTGGTGTATGGAGGAATAATGATGAAATACAATTTTAGTAGTGTTACATATAACAAAATTATGGAATAGTGGTATTGACATGTGAGAAATAAATGAATTTAGAATGATATCAATCATTAAATATTTCATGATATCAAGAAAAGAATCATATATTCATGTAATTTATTTGTCAGATGTTTTATAATTTCAATATAAATTTAAAAATACTCCCATGAAAAATCACACTCTTTCTCAAGATGCATTATTAAAGAGATTACATTGTAGTAAGTAAATATTTATCAAGATCAAAAAAACAATCAAATCGAAAAATAATTGAAACTACTAAATAAATTTAGTAAAAATACATTTCAATAAAAAAGATTCATGAATGAAAATTTAAATGAAATATTATAGTATAAGATAAAGGAAATATAATTATTTCCTCTATCATTAAAGTATATCTCTCCCCATCATTTAACATATATGTCCACCCATTTAATGAATTTAGCCAGGTTCAGCATGAAATCTCTATCTTCGCTCTGATCTAGAGCTCCAATATGTTTTTAGGGGTTTCTCCAGGAAGATAATTGGAAGTGTCTCCAAGTAAGACAGACTCTAGGATCCCCTTATTCAAAGAATGTCTTGTTAAGTAATTATGCTTTATTATTTATTTTATTTATTACGAACATCTCAAAGATATTAACATTAACATAAACCAAACATATCTTTATCACTAACCATGTGGAACTAGTCAAAAAATTTAATCTACCATAGATGAATTAAGAATATATATTCAAACCAAATTTATTAAATATTTTTTAATTAGAATTTGTAGAAATCCAAATGAATTTGGACATGCCTTAAACTTTGGTTACTTTATCCTCACAAAAAATCCTTGATATTAGAAAAATACCCGGTGTCTCCGTTATTTTTCATCCGAAGTCTCCAATAGTTTTTGGTTTATAAAATAAAACACGTGGTGTGAATCCTCATGAGACCACCTGATAAAAAACTGGATAACAACTAAATCCCCATTATCTACTACACCTCAATCTTGTACATTGATTAATCAAGTGAACTAAAAAAATATTTCTATTCTCAATACTCTTTTCAATCACAGCATAGGAACATTTGATCTTGGGTCAATATTGTAAACTTGAATCTCACTAAAAATAATACTCATCAGTTCACCCATAGATCAGATGCCTACAACTTAGTGTAGCCATCGATGTCCCAAATTCATCAATATCCTTGAACTAGTTTCATACCATCATCAAACCACCATTACACGTAATTACAAGACAAGTATGATGATCTCAATTCATTGATGAAATTTTTCAAGAGCATCTCGTGTGGAACAAAAGTAGCTCAAATCCAAAATAATGGGATTGGAAAAATTTATTTCCACATTCCATTTTATCATAAAAATAAGTTAAAAACAATCCATCATCATCTTTACTGCTATGCTCAGGACTCCAATTGTTGGCTCCCAATAGCATGAACTCTTCCTTATAGTTCTGTTCCCATTATTCAATCCCATTTAAAGTGGACTACTAAACTCTAGGATATCTTCAAAATAGTAGTTGGAGATGAATTATTCTAGATCACTCTTCATTGGGATCAAATCTATTTGGATTCCAAAATTGATTTCATGAGAACATATCAGAAACCCCAACAGTTATTGGAATCAGGTTTCGATTGATCTCCTACATAAATCCATAGTTTAAGCTTTTCATAAATATATGGGTTTTTATCTTTTGATTCCTTTGTATGACATCTTATACTACCAAAATAGAGAAAAATATCATGATTTCATGAAAATAATAGGCATGGTTGGTTCTTCTCAATGGGGATGGTCACCTCAGTGATTATGCTACTTCATACAACAACTTAAAAAACTATGTGTGGTAGGTTAGTTTTCTCATGCAAGGTCGCTTAAACTACATTATTTCACTAAATTGACATGGTCATCTAACTTACCATGGATACATTATATAGTAAGTTTATACATCATGCAGCAACTTAATGTGGTAACTAATGGTATGAAAAAGTAATTTTCATCACATGGTATCCCAAGTTCCTTCCCATAATCATACAGATCTTGGTAGTTTCAAAATTTAACCAAATTATATAATTAATAGAAATTACCCAAAAATAAATTTCAAAATATGATATTCCATTAAATAATTACAATCTTAATCACGTAAACTAATGAAATTATAATTTTAATGAAATTTAAATTCAGAAATTTACTTTGATCAAATAAATTAATAGAATTATAAATAAAATTTAAAAATTATGTTTCAAAATGAATTTTAAGTTTCAAAACATATTATTCAAAATCAACAATCTGTAAAATTCAATTAAGTGACCAAGTGTTTTTAAAATTTTAAATGAAAAAATATTCATATTTCAAATGGAATTCAAAATAATTAAAAATAATTTTTTTTAAATAATTTGAATGGTAAATCAGTAACATTAAGGAATTAAGGTATAGAAATTAAAATTGTAGTTAATATATTCAAATTAACCAATTTTACTTATAGTTCATAGATATATTGACTAATTACAAATTTAAAGAACTATTTTTTCATTAAATTATATATATTTTTAAACAATATGATACAGAGAAACAAAATAAAAAAGATATACTTAACACAGAAATGATTAAATTTTGATTTCAAGATATTTGTGAAAATTCCTTATTCCATGACACCCTAAACCCATCAATCAATGCCTTGTTCCTAGATAATACAATGATTCAGATGATATACAAAAAATAACCAAATAATTTGTCAAGTTATTTTTCTCATGATACTAGTCGATGTGAAAATAAGATTTTATATTAGGGCACCATTTATGACTTACATATATACAATTAATTGTTCATATACGTGATCAAAAATATAAAACATAATAAAAATTCCATACAAAAAATAAATTTCTATATTAATTCAAGAGTATTGAACATCAATATTTCTTGAATAAATAATACAACATTCTAAATAAGGTTCCTTCAACTAACACTATATGTAGTAATTGTATATGGTTAAGAAATTTTTTAAATTATAAATATATCCACAATACAATTTAATAAGGATATGAAGGTTGAAAATAATTTATGATGAATAATGGAGAGATATATAGAATAAGACCACAATAAAGTGAATGATCATTAATAAGGTACAATCCATAAATCAGTTAAGGATGATAGATTACAATTAATTTATAAAAAATGAATCTCTTAAATAAAGAAATTTCTTTTGATAATTAGAATGTAAAATTAAAGTGTAACATTAAAAAGAATCTTCCTAAAATAATCTATAACTTTTTCGTAACATTGAAGTTATAAACCCTTTCTATTATTCTTTTCAACATTTTAGAAAGTAATGATTTTTTATAAAATAAAAGATTAAAATTCACTAAATAAGGTAAATGTATTTTCATTGAAAAATAATGGAAACTTTTTGGTTAATATAAATATAAAATAATTTTCATGGAGGTTGGAAATTTTATTTCATACCATATACATTAATAAGGACATCCCATTCACACTTTTGTTAATATTTGAAAAAACTTATTTTTAGAATTTTAAGTAGACTCCTTTTAAAACATTTCAAATAATGTTAACTTTATATAAAAGTTAAAATTTCCATTCATCTTAAAGATTAAAAAAATTCCACAAATAATTTGATGAATATTGATATAGATGAGTAATATTCATAAAAAAAAAAATATGTCCAGTTTTAATTAAAAACATTCCTTCATTATTTTAGTCTCCATGATTAGAAAAGTTTGATGAGAAAAATTTAAACGCTGTGAATTATCAAATAAAAATATCATATATTTGGTTTAAAAACAAAATATAATATAGTTCTTCCTCCATAAATTTAAACTTTAACAATACTAAATAAGAGTGAGATTGTAAAATAAACCCTTACGACTTTAATCACTTTTGAATCAAACCCCCTTAAAAGAGAAAACTTGAATTGAAACATTTAATACCATAAAAAATAGTAATTAATGTAATAATATGTCAATGTGGTTTTATAAAGATTATATAAATTAAATTTGTTTCATAATATAAAATAGATATCAATATAGTGTAGTTAAGATGGAAAACCCTTTTCATGGACTTTGGTTTGGTTTGACACATTATATCCTCATAATTTTTTTTTAAATTTATCAAATACATTATTTAGAAAATATTTCATATTTATTACATTTTTAAGTTCCTTTTATAACAATTTTGAATCCATTCACTGAATATTTATTCCTTACATCGACTACTTTTGGTTGTTCATTCAGTGTGTACAAATTTACTTTTGTATATCTACCATGGAAAAAGGTGTTATAAAATAGTTCAATAATCTGAATAATTTTAATAATATCATGAATATAATTTTTATTAATAATATATAATTTTATAATCATACATCAATGGTTTTTTTAGAAAAAAAATCAAATATCTTTATAAAGGTGGTATTCTACACATACATACGAGCATTTTGAACTTTTTCAAATGAATGGATGGGTGAGAAGATAGTTGATATATTATAATTATGCCACAAATATAGTATATATATATATATTCAATAATCCAATATTTGTGATTTTTTGATTGATGTGGGGATGAAAATAAAATTACAGCATTATTTGGAGATGAAAGTTTGTATGCACACATGAATTATGTTTCCATTATCCGTAGGATGAAAAGAAGAAAAAAATGGATAAATATTAACATAAAACATATAATTACAATAAAAATACTAATTTACTAATTATAATTTTATTTAATATTTTTATGAGATTTAATAATAAATAAACTTGAAAAGGATCCGTAATAATATATAACAATTCTTTTGGTTATCTTCATTGGCTTCCACCTCAAGCCCTCATAAAGAATATTTGGGATGAAAAAAAAATCTTTTTCAATAAAACAAATATGTGAAGATATTTCAGAAGGGATTATTTGATCTAAGGGGCTAATTAAGTGTGGATAAGTACAATGGGTTCCATTTTATAAATGAGGTGGGTGGAAAACTTATAAATATTAAGAACATTAAAATATAATAAAGAAACTCTCAAGAGAAAATTTATCCAAAAGAGATTCATTTCAAATATTGGATGATATATGGTTGAAATAAATTAAAAAAAAGCACAAAGATACGTTTTTATATTATTTTCACAATATCTCTTTAATTGAACCCCCTAACTTATCCTTCTCAAAACTAACTTCAATGATAAATTTTTTACTGTCCTTATTATTTATCATGGAAAAAAACTATATGAACATAATTTTATAATATTAATTATTATGACTAAAAATATATAATCTATTTTAAAATATTAATTTCCCAATTTTTTTTGAATGTTTTTTAATATAATTTTAAAAATTCTCCGAGATACCATTTTTAAAAAGATGTTTTTTATGCATATAAATGAACTTATACCAAAATTTTCAATAAATTTTTTCATATGTAATTTATTGTAATGTGTTAAATAAAATTAAACTTATTTGAAATTAAAATAAAATCATTTTTAACGGAACCTTGTAAATACTTTATTAAAAGATATGAATCAAAATGCAGTTTTATTTTAATTAGAAAATTACATAAATATCCAAAATGTTAAACATAGATTTATAAGTAGAAAATTATAATTATAAATGTATTATATTAATTCGTAAGTATATATATTTTATATAAATAATGGTTTAAAATATATGTATTCATTATTATATCATAGCAATTTCATAAAAGTGTTATTATTTTTAAATTCCATACTTTTCACTATTCACCCATAAATCAATTATTTCAAAAAAATAAAAAAATAGAAATAAGAAAATTTTGACATGTTGAATTAAAAAATTTATATTAATGTAATCAAATTAAAATTATAAAATATTTGAATTTAGGTTTTAATATAATTCATGAATAAATTTATGTGCATTATAATATAGTTTCATTATAATAAAATATTCACGTACATTAATTGAAGATCTTATTTAACATTATTCCACCATTCAAAAATTTCAACCTTTATATTTAGATAATTAAACATCATAAACAAATTTGGGTAGTTATTAATTTTAACTTCCTCAGTTTCCCATGGTACATCCTCTATATTATGATTTCTCCAAAGTACCTTTACGAACTATGCCCTCTAATTTTGAAACACATGTTTTCTTTTGTAAAAAATATGGAGAGGCCTTCAAAGTTAAAAAAAATGCTCTAATTTTATTTCTTAAGATATTATTATAAGCATTGGATCTGGAATATATTTCCTCAATAATGAGATATGGAACAAAATATCCACTTTGGAGAGTTTGGGAGGAATTTCCTAATGGTGGGCCACAGTTATAATTCATTCAAAAATAAAAAAGGCTATATGTACCTCAAACATAATATCCCTTTATCAATCCATATAACAGCCTTACATAGTGATACCTTTAAAAAAACACGATCCCTTAATTTAATTTCTATATTGTTTCTTCAGTTATAGAATTATTTATTTTCATAATTTTATATTCCTTGATATAACTCTAAATAGTTACCAATTTTACCATTGTCTCCCAAAAATATTCTAGTCTTATAAGATTCCATTAAGTTACTTTATCCCAGAAATCTATTGCATGCTATATTTACCCATTAAATGCTTCAAATAGTTCCATTTAAATGCTTGAATGGAATGAAATAGTTCCCCATTCCAATGAAGGTAAATAATGATCCTACATAGCTTGTAAGTCTGGTGACTATGTCCTCAACATGTCTTCTATTGTTTGAATTGTCTTTTTAGACTATCCATCTGTCTGAGGAAGATTAAGAGTTGTCCAATGTATCTTTATGTATTGATCCTTATAATGGATTTATCAAAATTTTCAATGTTATATCATTCCACATCTATATAGGGTTATAAAGAAGTTTCATGGATAATTTGGATGTTTTCTCTCAGTTTTATCCAATTTGAAAACTTAACATCATGATGAATAATTATAAATTTTACACATTTTCTCTTAAATACTTTTACATATTGGTGGTAATAAGTGTGTGTTGAAATATTAGATTTCTAATTCATTAAGTAATTCCATTTTCATCTCCCGTATTAACGTAACACATAGCTTCTTTCCAAATTTCATCAAACCATATTCATTAACAATTTCTCTAAGTTTACCATCAATCAAGAAATTCATTTTCTTTTGTAAAATCATATCATGTTGATTGTATTTTTTCACTTCTCAATTAAATATATGTTATAAATAGTTAGAAAAAGGATTGATGTTTCCCCTTCCCTAATGATCCCCCTATCTAATTTTACTAAAATCATGAATATTAGAGCTTTTTAAATCCCCGTTTTAGTTAGAAATCATAAATATTTCCAAATTAATGCATCAAACTACTTTTTTGACTTTTCATAATCGTTGTGTGTCGAAAAATTATAATCTGTGAGTATCACAAGAAATATCCTTTGTCTAGTGTTGAGAACTGTTTTTGAAAAGTGTTTTTCAAAACTTTGCGATCTTTATATATCTCACATCTTCCACCATAGATATAATGCCCCCATATATTCAAGGAAATGATTATTGATTCCAACTCAATATCACGAGTTTCATAATTATGTTCATAGATCCTAAAAAATATTGATGGATAATGAAATAAATTATAATTCTATATGAGAATGTATCCATGTAAATTATTCAATATGTCACTATATATCACAAAACCATATATTCCTGATGTAAATGTCTATATCATTACATTGAAAAACCTCTTTTTTAATTATTCATAATATTATTAATATTTTTATTACCATATGATCTAAACCCGTTTTTGAACAACTGTCATTGGTAACCTACTAATATTTGAAAATTATGCATCTCAGATATATTTTTAGAATTAAATTATTCTTGAACTTCCTTTTTCATTGAAAGACCAAATAAAAATCCATCCTTAGAAAAAATATATACATGAAAAAGAAAACTTCATCAATCCATAATTCAAACTTATTTAATTTTCTATATAACACCTTTCCTATGATAGATTCAAGAATGATTCTCATAAGTTCTTTATAAACATTATATAGTCTATATTATACTAAGATATCATTGATAAATACTACAATAAAATTATCAAGATATTATTTTAGTACTCTATTCATTAGAACCATACAAATGTATTGTGAATTAGTTCATCTTAATAGAATTACTATAAAATCATAATATTCATAACTTGTGAAAAATTTCATCTTTGTAATAAAATCATTCAATAATCACAATTAATGATACCCAAAATGATGAAAAATCATTCAATATGATCCAAATATTCTTCAATGTAGGGCATACGATACTTTTCATTATAGTAATAGAATTTATTTTCTTATAATTGATACAAAATCACACAGACACATCCTTCCTCATAACAAAATATATAGGGGATACCTGAGGTGAAATACTAAGGTGATGAATAACTTTTTAGAAAACTATAGTATTCATTTCATTAGTTTCACTAATTATGATTTGGCCATTCTGTAGGGAGTCATTGATATAGGTTTTCCAATGGGGATAATTTTAATGGGGAACATAACTTCATGATTGAGTATATTTCTAGGTAAATATTTAATAAATACATCAATGTTTTCATATAAAATTGGTAAATATTTTATTCTATGGATACCTTTCCCATCTATAGGTAGCATATTATATTCATCTTCAAAAATTTCATTAAGTTGAGAAGCTCTAGGTGGATCCAAAAATCATTAAAATGATGTACTCTCCCCTTTAAAGTAATGGAGGTCCACATTTCCTTTTCAAATCATAATCTTATTCTCATAAAAATAAATATTCTCATTATAAATTGAAAGAAAATATATAATAATTATTATATAAAATTCAACCAAAAGTGTAATAACCACATTTGAAAATGGGGTATGTCTATGTATCCTAATATAGATTGATTGACATATATTTTTTAAAATATGATTTCCACATGAAATCATGGATAAAAACTCTATTATTAAGTTTTTAAAGAAAGATTTAATGTTCTTAGAAAACATGAAAGATATAAAAGAGTATGATGATCCTGAATCAAAAAAATAATTATATAAACATGAGTTTGTGATCAAAGTACTCGACACTGTATATTTAAGAACATGAGATTCAACTTTAGTAATCACATAATATTTTCCTTCCCCCTTGTCCTCTTATGTAGTAGTTTCCCTTGATTCATGGAGAATTGGTTTGATTAATTATCCATCTCCATATAATTGAATAACTAGATAACAATGTCTTCATTATTTCTCTTACATATAAAAGAAAAATTTCCCCTATTTCCACACTTATAGAAAACTCCCATTTCCTGTGGTGTTTTTGAGGATGTTTTTTTCTGCAATTATAACATTATGAAACTAGAATATTCCAATTCTTCTTCATTGGCATATTTGTTTTTCCTAGATTTTGATCCAAAAAACTTATATTATTCAATTAACCTAAAGATATAAGACGTAGAAAATTATTTAGTTGTGTTGATGACACATGATACTATATCAACATATGATGAAAAATTTTTAGAAAATATTTACCCTTGAGTATCAGCTTAATATCATCAAATAAAAATTCAATATTTCTTATTGGATTATGGGTTTAGTCCATTAATTTCTTTCATAACTTTGGGAATTTTAACACATATTCAATAATAATTTATCCCTACTTGACCATTAGGTTAAGAAAAATCCTCTCCATTTTATCTCATTTCTCTTAAAGAAATTATTTCTCTCAGAATATAACATTAAAATTTATCTATTTTATACCATCTACTTATATAATTTATTTGGTATTCAAAATTAATGATCGCCATTTCACCATCTTTTTTTAGAAAATATACTTCCAAAATTACCTTTTCTATTTCATTAGTTCCCATATCAAGGAATGTTTTTAGGGAGTAGATACATTACTTAGATACAAATGAATTTATATATCCATTAAATAATTGGGGATTCTATTACAAAAAAATTATCCAACATAGTTTCATTACGC
Source organism: Viscum album (assembly GCA_963277665.1). NCBI lineage: Eukaryota > Viridiplantae > Streptophyta > Magnoliopsida > Santalales > Viscaceae > Viscum > Viscum album. The sequence goes on from OY728166.1 coordinate 794,807,765, forward strand.
TTTGGAATAACAATTTCCACATTATAAAAAATGCAATTTTTCATAACATGGGTCAGTTTAACTAATAAGTCCATGGTCTTAACAACTATGAAACTCATTGTATTCACCTCCTCATAAGGTCAATCAAAACATTGACTATGGGTGTTGATATAATTTTACTTTATTCCACTAAGAACCATATTCAAACAATTAGAACACAAATTTTTATATCATAACATTATGAATATTGATCTAAAATGTAAAAAATTAAAAAATTTAATGAACATTATAGTGGTTTATCGTAATGATCATTTTAGCTATGTTCTTTTAAAATATATTTCCCAAGGTTCCGATTATACATTCTTTGATACCATCTTTAATGACCTCGAATCTAATAACACAGAGTCAGTGATAACTTTATTAAATATTTATATGATAAAAGGGATAACAAAATTGAGTATTGGTCATTATATTTGTCTTGGGATACTAGATAAAACATGACTTACATATTTCATTATTAAAATAAAACATAACTTTCTCAAAACTCTGAAGATCATTCAAAGAACTATTCTTCATATTATAGTGATAGAAAAAATAAATTCTTTGCTTCGATTCACAATAAGGGAAATATTATAATGAATTATATCATGATTTGATAATATAAATACAATATGTAAGATTTTTTTTTAAAAAAAATACATAATTTATTTAAAAAATAACTTGACATCTAAAATGTATCCATAGTAAACATCAACATGACAATTATATGGATAATAATAATTATCATCCTACGGAAGAAAAAGCATAATATATTATTTCATGATAATTATATCAAGGCCTCATGAAAATACATCATTAATATATCCATCTAAGACTTGTACCAATACATTTTATTACTTGGGTACGTATACACCAAATTCCCAACTAATTTGGGAAACATCTTGTCTCATAAGAATTGTCGATGCATCGAGGCGATATATATAACCGAGCACCACTGACCAATTACATATTACAAATAAATTCCCCATATATTGCATCAATAATATAAAACTTAATCAAAATTCATTATTAATAAATAAATATATGTATTGGGTAAAGAATACGAAACATATATATTTCCCCTGTAAATGAAATAAATTATTATAAGAATCCTTTAACTAGTATCAAATGTTGTAATGGTAAGTGGTTCATAAAATATTTAACTAATAAATATATCAAACATAAAATATATATAAATGAGAAAAATAATGTCTATATAATGATATAGAGTGATAGATAACATGATCATTTGGAAGTGAAATATCCCAAAATAAGGTACAATTCATTAAAAAATATAGGATAACAGAATATAAATAATTTATTATTAATGAAGTTTTGAATCAAATTAAATTATTTTGATAATTAGATATTGAAAAGGAAGAAAAAATTTTACAATAAGTTTCCTTAAATATTTGGTAAATTTGTTACACGAATAAAGTTATATACAAATTCCAAAATTATATTCAACCTTTTTGAAAAAGAAATTCTATATTATTTTAAAAAATAAAAATTAATATACAAATAGAATATAATTTTATTTTGAAAACCTTGGAACTTGTATTGGAAGATAAATACTGAATAATATTCATGGGGGATGGAAAATTTATTGACACATTATTTCCTAAAAAGGTCATTCTATTCACAATATTTTTAGGAGTCATAATGATTTGTTTTATTTTTAAAAAAATTATTCACTTTAAAACATTATAATGAAAGGAAAAATATTTATAATGTAAATTTAATAATAATTTAATATTATATAAAAACACCCATAAATGTTTTTAGGAATATAGATAAGTTATAGAATGATTCTGGAAAAGAAAGGGAAATAAAGGCCTTTTTGTTTTAAAAAAACAAGTTCAATCATTAAAAAGTTGGATTAAAAACATTGAATCCATATAAAATACAATATAAGAAGAAAATATATGGTATTTAAGAAAGAAATATATTGTCATTCCTCCAACATAAATTTAAACATGAACAATATTGAATAAGAATGAAATTGTAAAATAAACACATACAACTTTGATAAATTTTTAATCAAAATCAATTAAAATCAGAAACTTGAAATTAATATTTAAATCCCATTAATAATTATAAATTCATGATAAGATATTTAAAAGGTGCATTATATAGAAAATATAAATTAAATTAGTTTCATAAAATAAAATATGTATCGATGGAGTGGTATTGAAACGAAAAACCATTACCTTGGACTCCTTCCTTATCGAACATGTCATATTTTCCTGAATTATTAATTTATATTTTTTAATTACATTACTAAGAATAGTTTTAAGATATATTAAATTTTATGGGTTTTTTATAATCATGTTTTAACCACTCATTAATTATTAACTGTTTACATAATGTACGTACGGTTGTTCGATCAATTTCTGCAAAATTATTTTTGAATATCGAACATTGTTAAAGATGTAATAAAATTATTCCGTCATCTATAGTCTATAAATATTTTCATGAATAATTTTTTTACATTATATACAATTTTAGAATCATCCAAACATGGTTGTAATTGAAAAATGAATCATATCGCTTTGTGTAGGTGGTGGTCTACATGTACACACAAGCGATGTTATCTTTTTCCAATGGATGAAAGGGTAAAAGTTAGAGGATATATTTTACATAAAAATCCATTATTAAATCATAAATATCATATATATATATATATATTATATTTATATTTATATCCATACATGCTAATTAGTGATGAAAAAATAAACTGTTATGTGGAGATGGTGCTCTATACGAATGAATGAGTGATGTTTTCATTTCACATAGTATGAAAAGAAGATAAAAAATGGATGTAAATTTAACATAAAAATTTATAGATATCATAAATATTAATATATAAATATGTTAATATGATTATTGAATATTTTATGGTTGTTTATGAAGAATGGAACCTGAAAAATCAAGGCAAGGACATATACCTCTTCTTTTGGAAATATACATTGGGTTCCACCTTAAGCCTTATTAAAGTGGTATTTTGAGAATAAAAAATCAAATGGTATATAAAAATAATTTTTTAGTGGATTTGGAAACGTATTAGTAGATCTAAGTGGCTCATGAAGGGTGGATAAGTGATGGGAGAAGAAGCCCTTTTATATGTTTGGTTGGGGACAAACTTGTAAATACTAAGAACATTAAAATATAATAAATTCCCTATCTTCGGAGAGTGCATCAAAACTGGATAAATTTATATGATTGGATAAAATATGTTAAAATATGTTCAAATAATAATATATATATATATATTAGTTTTTAGGTCATTTTTTACCTTTATCTATTTATTCTAAAACCCTCATTAATATTTTTTAATCATTTTCATAATGATATATTCTTAACCTGGTTATTATTGAATATGTATGATTGTTAAGTAAACTAATTACATAATATTTATTTAGATGTTTCTAAATACGAAATAAATTATAAAATATTCAATTCCTAATATATGAAAAAATTAATTTTAAATTTAATTTACAAGACACAATGAATGTTTTTGTAAAATATTTGTTTAAAGAAAAAACGACTTCATATAAAAATAATGTGTGTTTTTTATTATTGTGGAATTAATTAGATTAATTTAAATAAAATGATACCTAGATAACTTTAAATTCAAACCAAAAATAGAATATAATTTTTTAATACTTGCTTATTAGAGAAGAATCAAAAATATTTCTTATTGTGATAAGAATATTTCTTAGATTTCCAAAATGTTATACCCAGATTTTCAAGTAAGAAAAATATTTTTTTAAATTAAAAATATAAAATATAAAATATATATATATATGGTCTAAAAAATGGTATCATAACATTTTTAGTTATTATTATAACAAAATAATGTAATGAATGTGAAATTATTTGTAAAATATATAATTTTCACTATTAACCAAAAAATAAACCATTTCTAAAAAATATAAAAAAGATTCTCAAAGATGATTTTGTCAATATGAATTAATGTAATAAATCAATTTCATAAAATTAAAATTATGATTTTTAAGAATTTTTGTTTAAACATATTTTTGAATAAATTTATGAACATTATGTTAATGTTTCAATAGAATTTTTTTTATTTTCCATAATTGAATCTCAGGTGTTAAACTATGAAATCATAGTCACTATATTTATTTACCATAACTAATGGAGAAATTATTTTTAATATATCATAGAAGCTAGTTTTCATTTAATATAATATATATTCCAAGTATATTACAACTTTTAATACCTCAAAAGAGGCAGTGTGTATATAAAACTTATTTTAGCAAATTGATGTGGTGATTAACAGTCACGATTTTATCAAGATGTGTTGTGTCAATACTATAGTGGTGTCCCTATCATATGAGTCAATTTCAAATGAATGTATGAATCGTGTACTTCAATAGTATCACCACTTAAATATTTTTCTTAAAGGGATGTGGATACATTAAACAAAGTTTCTATATAAGAAAATATAGAATACAAGTTGACTATAGTTTGATATTATATAAATCATGAATATTATGTAATATTTAGTTGAATTAAAGTCATTAAAAGATGGATCTAGTATATATGTGAGTATGTTTACGTCAGTGTCCTTGAACCAACTTCTCTTTAATTTACAATAATGATGTATTCATTGTCTTGAATATTAAAAAATATAATATCTTATGATTAGTTTTATTATTCACAAAATTAAAGGGATAATGTTATTAAAGTTATAGTCATATCAAAAGATGATAGAAGTTATTCTCTATATTGAGAACATTAAAGTTCTATGATGATATTATTAAATATTAGTTCTATGGTAGGGTGATATCAACCCGATAAACCCAGATGATTAAGGATATTAGGTGATGGGATATTATAAGACATTGTGATTTTATCTAAATATGTTTTGATTTCATAATCTCCAAAAAGGATATTAAGAGAAAAGACATGTCCGTTGGAATTTGACATGTTATATTTTTTATTTGATATTTTTATCTATGAAAATATTTATTTTTTTAGACATGAGATTATTATTAATATTATTATCAAAAAACTTATTTTATGTTTTAATGAAAAATGTAACGATATATTCTTTTGGAAAAATAGGATACATTCGGTGTGTCATAATTTACATTATATTAATGAACCAGTAAGTAAATGATTTTCTGTTATTATTTAATTGAAGTAGATATATCAGTCACTTTCATTGGAATATAAGTGTATGGTTAAGTCCTTTTCCATTTAAGTTTTTTTTAAAAGTTAATTTATGGATTATTAAAGAAATATACTCAACATTATAAGCTGATGAAACAAGTATTCCACATTCTTAATGTTAAATCGAGATGATGGTATTATATTACATGGCAATCATTTATTGGATGTTGTTTTCAATGAATCTTATAGGTTTATTTATATGGTTTCGTTACCATGTTTCTAAGAAATGATCACAGACTTTAGGAATATTAGACTAATGCATCCAAGAATGAGCCCTACTAGATTATACACTAAGGGTATACAAAACCTCAGTTAAATTCTATTTGAATTTAATATTAGGATAAATATTATTTTCCAACATAGAGGAAAACTATTTATTAATGTTTGGTTGATCACATTATTATTTTTTGAATGTATAATATGGTTATATTAATTTATTTAAATAAATTATTATTATTCACTATTTGATAATTTATGATTAGGATTGGTAAGAAAAGTTAAGGGGTATGAGAGAGATGATATATTTAATATCAATATTTTAAACAAATTATATTCAAATATCTATAGGTATTATACAAATTAAAAAATAAAATAAAAATAAAAATATTAATATTATATGTGGGGTTCTATATTGATTATGATTTTGGTTTGGGAAACATAAGAAATAACCAATTATCTAACCTAATTATATAAATCACATTTATCATGGTTATGGTCATATTTTACTATGCACAAAAAAATATAGATAAATCTCTCATAACTAGAGAGAAATTCTTATTAAATTCTATCATGTATAGAGAGCATTAGTTCTACTCTTCCTTCCAGATCCCTAAGAGAACTAGAAGAATCCCTCTAGTCAATAAGTAATTCAAATTGAGGCAAGTGAGAATAACTCAATGTGATTAGTCTTCGGCGGTAGCATGAAAAGATACAACTTAAATGTTCTGATGTTTTTAGGACATGTATTAATACCATCAGAGGGATTATACCCTTGAATCTTTGGATTTGACGATGGTATTTCAGGAAGTGGTCAACCAATTAGAAATCAAAGAAATATATCAAATATATGATTTAATTATTATTTATAAATTAATTATAAATGGTGTGTGAAATAATCTAAATTGAAAATTATAGGGTTTTTCTTCATCCATGTCAGAGGAAAAATTAGAGGAAACTAAGGACAACCTTTTTTGTGCATGATGTCAACTGCTTCTACTGCACTTTAGAACATTATTGTTTGTGTTTTTTGTATTTGATTCCTCATAATAAACTACTTAGAATTTTTGAGTACCTATATATTCTTGATTTTTAATATTAATTAAAAACTTTTGACATTATGAGTGTTCATCTCCATAACATTAATGTCCTTATGGTATCTTTAACATTAAAAAATTATGAGAGTTACACAGTATTATGTGATCCTTGAATTACAAAAAAGATAGTATTAAATGGATTGATGATATCTATATAATGGGACATATATGATTTAGGGTATGATGGTATGAGGTTCATAAGACATTGATGGTTCTTATCTTGAAGTAGGCACTTAGTAACTTCTATTAAAGGAGGTTAGGAGAACAAACATGCCTATAAGAACTTCAAAAGTTGTATGTTTTATTAGATATTCCTATCTTCATAATTTTTTATTGTTTTATAGAATTGGTATTATTAATAATTTATATTATCAATCACATAGTATGATTAATTGATGAAATACATGATGATATATGCATGTGATATGTGGGATATGATGTGTTTGTTTTAAAGGATATGATATTAATGAATAAATTAACAAAGGAATTTTCCATTTCAAGTTAATGGAAGAAGATATATCAATATTTTTTTATAATGATAATTTTTGATTATGTAAATGGAGATAGAGGTTTTTTAGATGGGTTAATTTTAGGAAATTCAATGAAAAATATTCAAGCATTTAGGGTGATGATAAGAATATATTTTCTACTTGATGAGAAATAAAGACAAAAGGATTGTGTTACATAGTGCACATTATTAGGAGGAAGTTATTTTTGTGAAAGTACAATCTTTATCTATGGGAGTCTTAATGTTTTGTGAGTTACTAATCCTAGACTTTGGTCTAGCTAGCCCAATGCGAGAGAGAAAGAGGGGTAGGGAGTCACGCACTAAGTATATCTAGAAAGTCAGTTATAGTCTATTTGGTTTTTATATTAGAAAAACATTATTATCATATGTATAAGAATAATATTTATTTTAGTTATGTTGATCACACTATTATCTATTAACGAATAATATAATGTAATTTATTTATTTAAAGAAATTATTATTATTCAATGTCCAATAATTTCTAAGGATAAATTTTACAAAGTTAAAGAGTCCAAAATAAATGATATTTTTAATATCCATTTATATAAATAAATGATAATTAAATATTCATATATTTTACACACATCAAAAAAATAGTAGTAATAATATTATTGTTATTTTATGTGGGGTTATGTAATGATTAGGATATTGGCTATGTTTGTATGTGTGATTACAAACTCTCTAATCCATCTATATAAACCAGATTATATCATTTATAGTGTTAGAAATCCATGGAAGAACTTTATGAAACAAATATTCTCTAGAAACATCACTCAAAACTTGAGATAACTTCCAATATAATTATCTGAAGATTAAAAAGCATTGATCCCCATATCCCCTCTAAATCCCTTAGAGAATTAGAAGAATCATTCAAGCACTTATCAACTAGAATAATTATCGGTGATCAATCTTCGATGAAAGAATGATAAGATCAATCCATGATATTTTCATGTTTATTGAACATGTACAGATACTACTATATGATTTCTACAGCAGAATTCTTTGATAAAATGATTGTATGACAAGATTGGTTGACTTATTCAACAAAAGAAAAATTACAAGGAAATGTAATTCTTATTTATATTAATTTATTATAAATTAAATGTGAATGATCCTATCGTGAGGATTATGGGGTTTCTATTCATCTAATATTGATGAGAAATATGACGAATCTAATGAAAAAACATTATAGGTATTGGGACCAACCACTTCTGTTGAACCCTGATACCATTATGTGGTATTGGAATAGTGAAATACATAATTAAAATTATTTATCATTCATTGATCATACTCTCATTTTGTGATAGTTTTTAATTTCTAGTTATTTAATTATAAAAACCAAAACCCTATATAAATTTTTCATTCACCTTTATATATCCTAGATAATTCCCATAAAAGATAAAGAAAACAAGATATATTACTGGAAGGTTCAATAAATTCTAGCCAATAAACTTGAATACCAGACATGTAACAGAAATATACATGTCATGTTCCCAGTTCTATTGCACAAAGATAAGTTTCAAAAATCAGATCTCATCATGTGAGTGAATAGTGCATAGTGTTAATACATATTGTATATTGATTAGAACAGATGATATAGGGCATTATGGGTTACATGACGTGTAGCTGGTGTACACATCATGTGACTCAATCCAATTATCACTATTGGATTCAAGGAAATCATGTTTTCAAGTTACAAAACATATATTAATTTCATGTATCATATTGAATGATAGTCGAGAAACATGATATACTTACTACTATATGATGTGTTGTTGGAAAAGAATATTATAACACATAAAGGATCATGTGGAATGGATTTTCAGCCCATGTTTTTAATATATATTTATTTGTGTACATTAATTTATTCCAATCGAGTGTTAATATAAATTTTATACTTGAAAATATATTTATGTATTGAAAATGCATATTTTAATGATATTATCATTAATTTCTTAGTGGTCATCAGAATTAGATATATAATGAATTAGTTTTAAGAAGAGGGACACACCAACCAAGTAATGTTCCAAATCAAGACTATGAATCACCTATGAGAAATTGAGAATCCAGATGATGATCTACTGTGTATCCACCCCTTCTGGTAAATAAAAAAGTGCTTGATTAGAAATTATGACACAGATCATGGATTATGCTCTCAACATGACCAAGAGATTTCATATCTTTAACCTGTGTAGAGATAAAATCCAAATGATCTAATAATCTTACTCTAGAAAAATTGGATTCCCACCGTGATCAAATTCCAACTCGAAATCAAAAATGATATCGTATTCTACAGCAAAATAAGGGTTCTAGTTGTCAAAAAATGCATTCTTGATAGCAGAAATAATAGAGCTTACAATATCCCAATAAATTATCATGAGTCCCACATTACAAACTCCAAATAAATTTTCATCCACATTTATTTTGATGAAACCTTTTTAATGTGGTATGACATCCCATATCATTAATAAAACTTAAATATTGATTTATTAGATAGAAGAACATATAAGAAAATAACAGTTGATCAAAAGGAATAGTGTCTAGTTTAAATTAGGTCGATAACAAAATAACATGAATGAGGAAACAACATCACTATTTTAAACTCTTTTAATATACTAGTAAAATTCCATTGCTCTTAAAAAACCGTGTGTGATAACCTGGGTACGTACATAATAAATAGGTGATCTATAAAAACGATTTAGTGATTAATCAATGAATAACATGATGAAAGTAATATATTTTATTCAATTGAAAAATAAAAAAACATAAAAGTGTCAATAATTGTTAACATGAATATAAAATTATGATATAAGAAGATAACATGAAGGAAAAATGGGAATTTTGAAACAACATAAAACATGATGTAAGCATAAGTCGTGATTGACTGTGAAAAAATAACACGGATGAAAATGTTCCATTATGGAATAGTTCAAGTCCATAATCCTATACATAACATCTCATGAGTCAAAAAATATTACTCAATTCATTGGAGGGATATATAATTTTGGCCCCAGCCATCACATTCATATATTTTACAAGCATAAGTGTGCCACATATATTATAAAACTTAAGGATATATTTCCTCACTTTTAATAAAATTATTAATGAGTGTGGGTTAGGTAAAATCAATTAACCAATAAATAAATTATAGTTACATCTATTTGAATACCATTGAGTGGAAATGAGGATGGGTATTCCCCACACAAAAGTTTGGCATGGTATATCGTAGGATAATTTCAACAGCATATCGTGGGTACATAATGTTTCATGGAAGGGTTAAATGAGAGTGAACAAGTTCTATGATCAATTTGAGAATATAAGTATAATAATAGGGATGTTTAAAAACATTTACCAACATGAACAATAATAAAAATGTCATAATATAAATAAGGTTCTTGAATAAAGAAGAGAATGAATGAATCCAGTTCTTTCAGAGGGCCCTTCTAAAATCACATGAGGAGCCTCTTAAGATCTTGGGGAACATTGGTAGGTATCTATATGGGAATAACATATTAAATTAATTGTCTAAGGGGTTTTATTGATGTTGAATTATATGTTTGGTGGGTTTTTAATGAAAAATAGAAGAAAAATCTTTATTAATTTATAAACATATGTTTTGATTCTATATGATAAATTAATCCTAAAAAATCCATCACATGATTTTTACATGTTTTTTTCTGAATATAAGTATATTAAATTATTTTACATGTTTAGGAATTAAAATAAATAAAATACTACCCTTGGTGATGTGTAAGTTATTTATGCTTATAAAGAATTGATTCTCAAACCCTAAAATATATAATAGGTTTTGAAGGATTAATTAAGGGCTTAAAAATTTAATAAAATATCATTAAGAAAACATATTATTAAAGGATACGAAAATTTTAACATAGAACTCTTTATAGTAATTATTACTACACTTTATGTCTTTTATGATGTGATAATACATACCATATAATTATACAGTTTTTAATATTTATCCCAAAATTCAACTGGATTAGAACAATATGAAAAATTATCCATTGGATAATTTTGATGTCAGGATTTCAAAAATAATATTTATTTTATCAAAATTATTCTCTAAATATTATAATTTACACTTTATAATAAAACAATCCCTATTTAATGAGAAATACTTGTATTTTGACAATAATAATTTTTGGACCATTGGAAAATTAAATTTGACATAATAAAATTATATTTTTGATTTTATTTAATAAATATTATTGAATAATATTATTTTATTAATATATTATTTATTCAAAATAAATTGAAACCATCAAACGTTGAGTGATGATTGAAACTATATATTTCCAAAAAATAAAATTCGTTTTTCATATCATCAAAATAAATTTTTAACAAACTTATTATTTAATCATTATAAATCTATAACAAACAAAATATATAATAATTTTTTATAAAAACTATATATAAATCCATACTATTAGGGTCATGATATGTAGCCATTATTACACCAGTGAATTCCCTTAGAGAGTGGTTTGAGATGTTGAGATTTTCTTGGGGTGGTAGGAAAAACATGGTTTGGGTCATCATCTCAATGAGCCAAAAATTCTCCCATACAAAATTTCTCTTGTTATTTAGATATTGAATCTCATATTGGGATTGTACAAGGAAAAATACTAGTGATTTTATCGCAGTTACAAGATATTATAAATAAGCTGATCATGTATGATACAACTTGTCAAGTTTATCTCTTCCTTTATCTATCATAATTGGATTTATCAAAACCATATATATATAGTAATCATATGATCACTGTATAATAGATACACTATCAATAGTAAATATGGTCAGTATACTTTTATATTCTATAGGATATAACTTATAATGGTCCAAAACAACCAAATTATTGCAGTTTTTCTATAATTTCATCCACTCATTACAAAATGAAATTTCATTTATAAATTTTTGGGTCATAACATTATAACCCCTTAAAAAACACCCTTGAAATTTTATTCGGAAACTAAAATACATGAGGTTACATCTATTTAATCACCTCTTCTATTTCCCAAGTTTCTTCTTCAAACATGGGGTTCCTATATAGAATATTTACCTAGTGAGTATTCATGTTTCATATAACATTGTTTCTATGATATAAGATTTTCATTATGAGATCCTCGAATGAAATATCATTCTCCAAAGGTACCATGTCTTGATTTAGTACATGGGACATGAATAATATATACTTCTTCAAGAGGGATACATGGAACACATAATGTACTTGAGATAGACTTGTTGGGAGTTCGAGTCAATAGTCCATCACACCCAAATGATCAAGGATCTCGAAAGATCCGATTTTTCTTGGACCAAGATTTCCCTTCATCCCAAACCTCATGATTTTCTTTCACATTGATATATGAAAGAAAAATTTATCTCCAAACTCAAAATTCTGGTCCCATCGATGATCATCTAAAGTGATTTTCTATTAACTATTTTTGAACTTATTATTAAACTATTTTGTTCCTGAATACAACATATGGTTGTAATGGAATTTTATGGTTTGGTGACACAATGTTCATGTCAGGTGTATATTCCCATATCCTTTAAAGGATGTTTCGAACATGACTTATTTTTGGGAACTGAAAAAAAGCCAATGGTTTCCTTAACAAGAATGATTCATGAACCTATATTCCTATGGCTAGTGGTCATTGAGAAATGGATCCAATTATGCTTAGGGACTCACATTAGTTGATAATATGGGATGTTGGTTTCATCAAACCATTTTGTGTTAACTATTGCAAACTCCCATAATAACTTAAATATTGATGACATGTTTTCAAATACTTTTTCAAATCACTAGTATAACATGGATCACCATTGGGTTAAAAATAAATTATTTGTATGAATCAACTTTAGAATAATTTGTATATATCTATGGTTCTTTATTTATAGAGACATATGTTTGTATTTGAGGTCCTCCATCGATGGTACCATTTTTCATGCAGATAATATATTTTTTGGTAGTTTATTATTACGGTGATGGTTTTAAGCTACATAGTGGGGAACTCGGAATCTATCATTATCTATGGAAATGTGTGTTGTTTTGATGTAGGGATCATGCCCATGTAATTTGATTCATATGTATCCATGTAAAAAGAATTAGAACCCACATATTTCAGTGCCACTTAATAGGGCACATAATACTATTTTAGATTACGAGATGAGGATCAAACTATGGAGTTTAACGTCATTCAACAAGGACATCTTGAAGAAAGATCCTTAGTTAAGTATTATTGTGTGACTTAATATTAAGTGGCCCATGGAACCTAAAGGGAATGCATCCTCCTAGATTGGATATGACCCTTCTAGGAATATGTCCTATTTAAAATTAGTGTCCATTTGGTGTGTTGGATTTAAAACTTAGGGAGTCTTTCTATGAATCCTATTTAGTCTAGAATCAAATCTTGTATAGTTTATTTTTGAGGTTTCAAGCCATTAGATACCCTCCAAAGGTTAATCTAGTAGGTAATGTATCCATTTGATATAGGTTCATGACTTCAAGGACCAACCACTATGGTGTCCCTATGAATGTTTATCTCTCATGGGATATGAACCTTTGAGTTGGATACCAATATTTGAGGACCCAAGACTATGGAGGCCCTACGAAGGAAGGTAATAAGAAGATCCTAAAATGGATTCTATACCAAAACATGCATCTTGTAATGAAGATCACATGATCCTAAGTATCCTCTAAGCCTATTCGATTCATGATCGGTGTGAGAAAGAATGAATAAGCGGAAGGTCTAAAAACCACAAAATATTCTTCATCCCCTAGTTGATGAGGATTGGGAGATAGGATAGATAAACTGATTTTATGTTCCTAACACCTCTCTCTTGTTTTTCTAACCTTGGGGGAAAGAAGAAATAAGGGGTATGACCTCCTACAACAATGACTATAGATTACTCCAAGAGGGATTCCCATCTCCCAATTCCAAAAAAGTGAGGAGGAAAAGTTACTAACTGCCATCAATGGAAAATAAATAACACCACTCCCTATCCTCATCTAAAATGGGATGTTCCCAAGTTCATAGACTACAAGGGGAAGAAATTACGTTATCCCTCATCTTTTTATTTTGGTGATCCCCAGTCTTAGAGACAAAAAGGTAAATAAATGGCCCTCAACCTCATGTATGAAATCGGTAGGTCCATGAAACTGATCCCAAGGTTTGGTTCCTTGTTTGAAAAGGGATTCACAACTATACAAACCACTAGGACCCTACCCATTAGGTAATATAAGTGTGGTACCCTGCTTACTAAAGGAATGCACAAACAAATGGGTGACATGTTTGTGTTTATTTTTCCCTAATTATGAAAATCTAGATACCTCGATGGAGGTTTGGACTTGGTCTGCCTTATTAGGGATCTCCAATGTAGTAGTTTCCCTACCAATGGTGGCATGAAACTGGGATCCAATGGATGGATCACATAGGTGATGTCTCAGTGAACAAGAGAGGTCACACACATGGTAGATCTGGTGTGCTGGGGAGGTCTTACGTATGGTATACCTCAGAGGACTGGATGTGATTCACACAAGGTGGTAATATGTGAGCTAGATGTGATTCTTGATGATGGATACCCTAGGAAACAACACTTTGGAGAGGCCTTGATTTTGGATCCAAGGGTTTCCTCAAGTATCTCTGGAAGGTTCTCATGCATGTACCTAATTTGTGAGGGCATATACACCCTACTACTTTTCAATTAGGGGGGATAGGTTCCTTATGTAGGTTTCTTATGTTTAATACACATGAGAAACCTTAATCCCACTATATCCCTTAATAATAATATATCATAGTATTTGGTGAGCTAGATGAGTGGTTTACATGTCTGGGTGAAGGACTAGGGAGAGAAGAGATCCATGGATTCTTGTGAACATCTAGTCATCTTAAATGAGTAGACCTAGTTATTATTTATAGATAATAAAAATGACCTGGCGAAAGGAGGTGACTCATTATGGTGCATCTCCTAGTCTGGTTCATAATTTTACTCTATATTAATCTCCTTAGAATTACTTTCTTGAGCCTTCATGATACATTTGGCACACTGGAATGTCCAACATGGTGATGTAGGTTGAGACTTGTGTGGATCACCTAGGAGAATTGTGTGACCCTAGATCTTCATTAATTATCTTTTTTAGGGGAATTAAAATATGAAAAATCTATTTCTCACATTTGAGGAAAGTAGTTACAATAAAATACCCCCTTAGGATTAGATGTCATATGAAGAAGTGGATCTAATCCTAATATTGAGGAAAAAGGACATTGATGGATCCATCATTCCATGGAATCAATGTGTTCATGTACTTTAATGCTTAGGATTTATGAACATTATGACTTAAATTTCTTACAAGGGAGAAAGTAAAGGAAAATACATGTAGATGGATTATAGTGGTGGGATGTACAAGTGAGCCACATAGGTAAACGTGGGGGTTGTTTTTCATAATTTGACTGTGTAGAGATCCCTAAACCTATATATAGTATAGATGGAATTATCCATATTGCTTTAATATTTCACTATGTTGTTGTTAGTGAGTTAGTTATCCCATCACACTAGTATCTTTACTAATGTTTTTTTCATCCAGACTTAGTATTCCCATAAATATGAGAGACATACACATGGGAATGTATTCTGTGTGAGGTCACTTGGGTGAGTGACTTGCATGAGTTAACATAGTAAAATGGAACATGCGAGGCCACATGGGCGAGTGAACTATGCGATGCCATGCCTTGGATAAATTTTCTAAACATTTGATTTTTTTTCAATACTAAGATTTATCTCTGATGAAATAATGGTACCTACTTGTAGGTTCACAATGGTTTCTCAAAAGGTTAATGTTTATGATAAACAATCCCCTAATATTATCAAAGATATTGATGATGTCATCATGTAGGATCACCATAATGTGTTTGACATTACTCACCCTGACATGGAGAATCATATAAATAACTATCATTGTGAATTCCCTAAGAGTAAGTATCTAAAACTCTACTACCATGGATATATAAAGGATGTCCTCATCTGAAAATAGATGAATTATATCATTCGTTTTTGGTTCTATGAACATTAAAACATTACTAATTCCAAAATCTTGGATTAGGTTGTGTACATTATAATCAGAACATCATCCATGACCTTCATTATGCATCAAATAAGTTGTAACACAGATCCAAATCCTAATACTCTTGAGTTAGAACCACACTGTTACTCATATATCTTTCAAGATTCTAAGATAGATGAATCGAAAGGACAGAGGGAATAATGGGTCCTTTTCCTACAATGGGGTTTTAGAACCGAGTGGATATGAGTGTACTAGGTATTCCATACCTGTGATGAATTTTCAACTGTGCTAAAGGTGGTTGGATTTTATGGGGCTTATTTGGTGGCCCATACATATGTATACAATAATGTGAAAATTATTCCCATGATATTAAGTTGATGGTTCCCAAAGACCAACACCTTACACCTAATTCATGGAGAAGTTGGAATCAGTCTATTGGGTGTATATAATATATCTAAAGCTCATATCCTCAGAGAGATGTATGATTAATTTATCCCACCAAAATCCACATGAAATTATTATTAAAGTATATCCATTTTGGGTCCCAAGATATTGAATATGGATCAAGACATAATGAATGAAGACCGTATTCAAAGGGGGAACGTCAATTCTATAGGGTGGATGAAAGCTCTTATGGAGCCTGCGGGTGATGTTATGACCAGAAAACATCCAATGTGAGATCCTAAAATGGATAAGTGGGGAATTCCCAGTAGAATTTGGACCAAATTAGGTAACAAAAAGTATAGTCACCAGGGATACACAATGATTTCTTACATACCCACCGAGACATGTCTTGCAGGATTTGTGGTGATGTGTCTAAGATTTTTTTTATGAGACTGGTTTATGAATCAAATGGTAGTGTAAGGCCAATAACATTCATTATAGTGTCCAAGGTACTATAGGTGAAGCACATAGGGTTGGAATCCACCACATCGAAAAAGATCTATTGGTTCATGTTCAATGGTCACGCATGGAAAGACATTTCCAAAATTATAGGGCCATTCTAAGCACTGTGGGTTTGGATTTCCACACATTTTTCTTCTTACACCATGATGAGTGGAATCACTGTTCTTAAGGTAATGTTCCAACCATTGTTTCACGTTGTTCCTAATATCCAACCCTTTTCCCCCAAGCATGGTGAAACCTTAAAGAGACTGAATCAATTTATAGAATTAAACACTTATCCAAATGGGGATCCACCCATTAGTAAATTCCCAGATGATGGAAAGGATGATGATGAATTGCCATCATATATGCTTTTCCTCAGGGATGTCCTGCCGGTGTCCCAAATTGATGGAAAAGTTATATGTGTGGCCCATTGTCCATTTAGACTTGTATGCCAATTAATGCATCTATAGTAGATAAGAGGTGACTCAAGGTGTAATTAGCATTCCTCTAGAAAGTGAATCCAATAGGTTTAACTCCTAGTATGTTGAATCATAGATTTTATTGAATCCCCATGGAGAATTGATAGCGAGAACCCCCCACCCAGAGTTAGTGTTGTAATGACTTATAGATGAGGGAATCATGGTAAAATGTCTCCACCCATTCTAGAGAGTGATAGTGTTAAGGCCCTGAACTTTCCCAAGAAACCCCATTAATGTTTTAGTACTCTAGTCTGGGTAAAAAGGGAAGAGCCAACTGTGGTTGATCCGAGATGGTCTATCCTTGATCTTCAAGTTTAATAATAGGCCTAATTTTCCTATCATATGAACACTATGGAGAGATCATGGAAGCTAGTGAAGTCAAAGTGTGTTAGTTCAGCTTCCTAAAAGGTTGTAAAAACCTATGATTTCTTGTGAATAGAGGTGGTTTAAACATGGCAGACCGGTGGTCACTACTCCACACTGGGTTGCAGATTCCACAGATCTCGAATTTTTGAGCACCATACAACCTCTATTTTTATTCCACCCCAATCGATGTGGGACTGAATATTCAGAATCTAGGGATTCTCATTTACATCAGTAATGATCAAATCATAGAAATGAGGTGGGTTGAGTAAATGATGAAATGGGAGTCCACGGAAGGGGTTGATGAACCTTCTGTTGATGAATGAGAAGACATCATTTACCCTTAGGATTTAATTTTTTGATTATCTTGTTTTTCTAATTCATCATATTCTTATTTTCATTGAAAATAATGCCATTATTGAGGAAAGGTTGGCCCTAATTTTCTGATGGTATAGGGAGAGTTGGTAGAGATCTTGTATTTGAAATATTCCTTGTCGGGATACCCTATAAGTGTTGATGAATCAACACCGGAATAATGGGAGCTATCTTGTAAAGACCTGGAAATTCCACTAATTGTTTTAAAATTAATTGATATTTTTACAAGTCTATGAAAATTGATGGCGCATGATTCTGAGGCCTGGTGTGTTCGGAATGAATTTATGATGTTTTCTAATTTACCTTCAACAAACATGCGGGCGACGTTTTCTATCTTTTGAACCGATGCTGGGAATTGAATTATGAGAGCACCATTGAATTCACAGTACCAAGATTCTCTTAAGGGAAGTTTCACTTCGACCGCAGTTGGTCGAGAGAAAAAGATACTTTTGCGACTATTAAAAAAATTATAAAATAACATAAAATGTTATTTTATTTATTTTTTCTTTTTCCTACCACCTGTTTAGTAGTGGTGGCATAGACCATAGAGGTTGTCATCCCTTTAATTATGGGGTGTTAATTGCACAGTTACACAATGGTTGCATAAACAACCCTCTTATAATTAATGAGTAACTTTAATTACGTCAATTAATGATGCACATTAATTACGTTAGTTAATTAACCTCATTAATTCCTCAAGGTATTTCTCGCCATTCCCCTCATATTTAAATGGAGCTCTAGGTGGGGTTTAGGCACAACTTTATCAATCGAGGAACCCCAAATGAAGTGACGCCACACCTTCCATGGATGGAGAAAAGAGGATTGACGTTGCCCATTGTCAGATTGATCTGAAGGTCAGAGGATGGTGAATTCCAACACACGCGGACCTTCTCCTTCATCCGCAATACCCTCGAATGTTGAAGCACCACCATCCGCGACGTACCCAACGAATCGCGAGGTAGGGGTTGTCTTTTAATTCAAGAATCTCCCTCTATTCAATTCCTCATTATTTTATTTGTTGGTGGTTGTTATATGGGATTTGAATAGGGTTCAACAATTTTAAAATTGGTTAAATAATTACCTCTATATTTTTATAAAGCTAATGGGGAAGGCACGAGCCAAGCAAACAAAACACGGACCGTCCTCTACCTGTTTTTCTGTTGCGTTAATTAGTGACGGTTTTCCAAATTTGACAAAAACGTGAGTCATAAGGTCACACTATGTAGGTGGCGATCTGGGATGCCCTTAGGCAAAAATTACACTAAGAACGGACCACCGGAGCAAGTCCGGTGGCCCGTGGAAACAACCGTCCGCACGCCATGCTGGTGGCGGCTGGGAGAGGTCGGAAGAGGCCCATGACAATCATCCATGGGAGGTGCGTAGGCGGCACTCCGGCGTGTTCCACGGGGACCAGAGCTGGATGGCCCGATCCGAGCATGCAAGAGAAGGGCGGCGCCCGCAGGCGTCAGCGGCGGCAACAGCCGTGCCCAGCGGGCCGTGGAAAAGGGGGCAGCACGGCCCTGCACTGGGCCTCATTGCACCACACCATGGTTTCAGATGGGTGAAGCCATCCACCTTCAGGTGGACTGGGCCGGACATGGGCCGACCAAACGGTCCGAGCCCATGGCCATGTGGGACGACATGGGTTGGCCGAGCCCCACCCGATGGGCCTGGCCAACTGCGGCCTGAACCCGTGAACTAGCTGGGCCAATGCCGACGGGATAGACCCAGTGAACCGGGCCGAAACTTAATGGGCCAGACCTGAGTGGGGTCAGGTAGACATCAGGACCCGTTGCGTCGGGCTGGTCTGACCGAGTCGGACTGGGCCTAGACCCAACCGGCCCCTGAATAAAGAAACACCCGTAACTGATGAACCAGGTGTCTGTTTCACACACCGTCAATGACATTGGGAACATTTTTTGGAAGTGGTCCTTTTGTAATATTTTGATGGGCCCGACCGAGCCGGGAAGCACCAAGGTGCGATCACACTCGTTTTATGGAAAGGGGTGTAACTAAAAGACCAGACATCCGATCGACGCACCGTCTATGGGAGAAGGACCCCTGTGACAAGGCGGTCCTTTTTAGATACTCTAAGTGAGTTTTGACCAAGTTGACGTGTGACCTGACTTGGATCAGACTTGAATCCAACCAGGCCGTTTTTAAAAAAGTGGCCATATCTCACAGACCGGGTGTCTGATCGATGTGTCGTCTGTCATGTTGGGACATGGATGATGGGTTCATCCCTTGGGGATTCTTTTTTCGTGGGACTTCGTATGGGTTTAAAAATGACTGATGGCTAGAGGAGCAGAGTCTTCCAAATTTCCGACATGCTTTATGTGAGAATCTAGTGGCAGGCAGTGGCATGAAGAGGAAGAGAGAATAATACGAGTCAACATCAGAAACTCTAGAGTGGGATAATCTAGCTCTATGACTAATCATCCCTACCTCTATACCAGCAACCAATATAGGTTAAGAACAATGACCCATACGGGTTAGCACTAGTGACCAATATGGGTCACCACTAACAACCAATACGGGTCAGCACCAGTGGACAATATGAATCATCATCTAGAGACCAATACGAGTTAGCATACAAAGATCTATACAGGTCAATAGTGGAGTTACTATGAATAGGATGATATGGCTTTATGACTAGTCATCCCTATTTCAGAAACCTTAAAGTTATACTATCAGAGTGAGCTGTCTCTTTTTCTTTGTGCTTTATGATTTTGATCTTGCTTGGGATATCACCTTTGTGGTATTCCTTGTGAGGTTTTACTTTATGGATTACTAAGAGGCCTTCAGGGTTCTCAGGGTCCCCTACTGGGTATTATTATAATCACCCCTATACGGGCTTCACCCGAACATGTGTGTCTGGTGCAAGCTACTGATGCTCCAAGGAAGACTTTGGAGGTTTAGGACTTGGTGGATCTTGTTGCGACGAGATCTATCGATATCCTCTTCTTCGACTTCACACTTATAGCTAATATCCTCTAGGAAGAGCTCTAGGGTAGAGGTGAAAGTTTTTTACCTTCTTTTATGTTTTTAGGCCTTATATTTTGGCCCACTGTTTTCAGTTTACAGTTGTACTTGTGGTTCTGCTTTACTCTCATTATTATACCTTATTTTTGTTGGTTGTTTACTTTAGTTTCCACTTCTTGAGTGTGTAATAATCTCTAAGGAAATTCCTTCCCTATTCGAGAATGCCTTTAGGTGCTAGTCACCAAACCCTGGCCTATGGAAGGCGAGCATGGGGTAGTCACGTCCAGGCCTCATGGGACGGGTCATGAAAAAGTTGTATCAATGGGCGTTTGGCAATACCGTAAGAAATAATAGTATAATTTTAATGATCCAATAGTGTGAAGTGTCTTGAGTTTGGTTTTCAATATAAGGAGTCTAGTTTTGGTGTAGGGGCCGACGTATCCATACACGAGGACCCTGAATTCTGTTTTCTGACACGATACAAGAAAACACCAGTTGATAGTGTTTCGAAATGTTTTTTGATCTTTTTTGAGTCAGATCACTATGTATAAATTATTGACCATGGTGCATCTGTTTCTTACAGGATGCCTCCAAAAAGACAATCAACCATGATTCTATTTAGAGATCGTGATAGTGGCCCACAGAGCAATGAGGCATCATTACAGGGACCACTCATAGTGGTTGCACCTTCTGGTGGTGTACCAACAACACCACCACCTTTTGAGAATTAGATGATACCAGTGGATCATGCATGCTGGCTGAGCGCATTTCATGAGTTCTAATGACAGCGACCTCTAAGGTTTCATGGCGAGATAGACCCCCAGGAAGTAGAGGACTGGCTTGAGGCTGTTTCGTGGGACTTTCTATTAGTAGAGACACACACTGAGTAGATGGAGATCTCGGCCGCTAGCCTTCTTTAGGGATCGACAGGACAATGGTGGAGCTCGATGCTCAAGGTGTATGAGGAGGCGACCCTCACCTAGTCGGACATTGAGAGCCTTTTTAGGGTGGAGTTTGTGCCTCCAACACTATGCTCTGTGCGTATTCAGATGCTGCTGCATCTTCAGCAGGGCAGCCAGAATATGGATCAATACTCGGTGAAATTTACTAACTTCTCTAGATACTCCACCAACATGGTACGTGGACCTTACTTCATGTCCCATACCTTTGAGAGGAGGCTCTGACAAGAGATCAGAGTTTTGACAGTTTCTCTCAGCATCCCGACATAGGATGGGGTGATAGAGTGAGATTTGCTGATAGAGAGCATCCCTGTTGAGCAGGAACTGACAGTGAGATCCCCTAATAGACGATAGGTAGCAGAGTCATATGCAGCTGGCAGTACACAAACGACGAAGAAGACCAAGTAGACTAGACTTTGTAGAGGGTGACTCGGAGATGCAGTGTCAGAGGTGGGAGGATTCAAAGGCTGAGGGAGCCAAAAATGAGGCATGATCTATTTTTTTCTGAGGATAGGGTCACAAATCTTGTGACTATCTCACTCCCTGTGTAGATGATTGGAATATTGTGGAGGGGCCACTATTGCATTGGTAGTGGCAGGAGAATGAGAATCAGCCAGGCGACAGATGAGGCAGGGGAGCAATACGTACAGCGGGAGGTGGTCGGGGTCACCAGGCACTACCACCTCCACCCCTAGGAGAACCACCATGAGATCATGGAGTTGGTGGACATAGACATTCCCAACTATAGGCAGTAGAGGCTGACAATGATGAAGTCCGTAAGAAGATATGAGGTACGATCTCTATATTCTCTACTTTAGAAGTAGTGATTATCGACACAGGTGCTAGAAATTATTTCTTTGCCGTAGACTTAGTTTAGGACTCTGAGATTCTAACTGATCTTTTAGCTTGACCTTTGCATTCAGATACTAATACAGGAGGAGATTTAGTGGTAACACACTGGTTCCTACAGTGTGATCTTACCCTTATAGGAGAGAGTTTCAGATGGGATCTTCTAGTAGCGCTGTTGAATCTCTATGATGTCATTTTAGGCATGGACTGGCTATCAGCAGTTCACGCACAGATTGACTGCTTGAGATGTACAGTTTGATGTACACACATAGATGGAGGCAAGTTTTCCTTTGTTGGTGAGAAGGAAAATAGAGCATCATGCGATGGACTTGCACTCAGGGGGGGGGGGGGGGGGGTTGTGACCGATTACATATTAGCTAGCTTGCATGAACCTCAACATGGTGAATGAGGTGAGTCCATTGTTTCCATCGATGGTGGATGAGTATCAGGACCTCTTTCCAGAAGATGTCTCAGGACTACGTCCTCATAGAGAGGTAGACTTCTGTATATGACTTGTACCCATGAACAACACTGATATCTACACCAGCATATTGGATTTCTCCTACGAAGCTCCAAGAGAAGAGGGTACAATTAGAGGAATTTAATAGGAAGGAATTTGTAAGGCCCATTGTTTCTCCATGGGCATCACCAGTGTTGTTTTCCAAGAGGAAAGATAGATTTTTGAGGCTATGCGTGGACTTATGGTGCCAAAACCAGATGACCGTGAAGAACAAGTTTCCTCAGTCGTGGATTGATGATATGTTTGATCAGTTGAAAGGAGTGAAGTGGATCTAGAGGAGATCGAGTGAATACTTTCTTGGGAGCCACCCAGGAGTGTTACTAAGGTGAAGAGCTTCTTCTGATAAGTAGGATACTATTGGAGGTTCGTACCCTATTTCACCAGTGTAGCAACACATATTAATTCCATGACAAGGAATAGGAAACCCTTCCTATAGTCAGAGACATGCCATCAGATCTTTCAACATATGAGATAGAGCTTGACCATCTCTCCCATCCCAAGGTTGCTGGAGGAGGGAACTATCTACGTGGATTATTGTGATGAATCAGGGACCATAATCGGTTGCATCCTGATGTAGGATGATGCAGTGATTGCTTATGAATCACGACATTTGAGGACCCATGAGAAGAATTATGAAACTAATGACTTGGAGTTGGCATCTGTATTCTTCTCACTAAAAATGTGTAGACACTACTTGATCAACAAAAAGTTTTTTGTTTACTTAGACCACAAGAGTCTTAGATATAGCTTCACACAGAAAAATCTGAATATGAGACAGTGATTTTTGCTAGAGTTCCTCTAGGACTTTGACTTTGAGATATTTTATACTCCAGGTAAGGTGAACATAGTGGCAGATGAACTTAGTTGGAGATCGAGTTCATAGCTACTGAACAAGGCTTCTGAGAAGTTAGACTCACTTTATATATCCTACGTTGTTAGAGATGAGATAGTCTACCCCCAGTCGATGGTAGTTACCCCACCACTCCTTCAATGGGATAGGTAGGTGAAACTTAGAGGAAATAGTTGTGAGTCTACACGTGCTCAGATATCCTCAGTCTATGCACCTAATAGATATTATGAAGGTGGGGAGCACACTATCATTTTCAGAGGACATACGGTTGTACCAGTGGTGCTAAGAGAGGAGGTGTTGAGGCAGTTCTATACACCCCCCTTGGAAGTACATCCAGGCGTGATGAAGATGTATCTGGATCTCTGGTGTCAGTACTCATGGACATGGATGAAGAAAGTTGTGGTAGAGTTTGTCTTTAGATGCCTCACTTGCCAACAATTGAGGGCTAAGCACCAAGTACCAGTAGGCTTGACCCAACCCCTTGAGATACCAGAGTGGAAGTGGAAGGGGATATCGATGGACTTAATGAAGTGGTTACCACATATGTCTATAGGTAAGGACACCATCTAGGTAATCGTTGACTGACTCACCAAGTCGACCCACTTCCCTGCTATTCGAGAGAAGGGTTCGGTGGAGTGCTTGGGACATCTCTACATTCTGAAGATCATGGGACTTCACGAGGTGATTTCTATGATAGTCTCAGACCGTGATGCACAATTCACAGCCTGGTTGTGGAAGGGATTTCAGGAGGCTTTGAAAACTCAACTTCACTTGAGCACAACCTTTCACTTGCAGACAGATAGTAAGACATAGTAGACCATACAGACCATGGAGGACATGCTTCGTTCATGTGTCCAAGATTTTAGTCACAGTTGGGAGGACCACCTACTGTTGGGGGACTTCGCGTACACCAAAAACTATCACTCTACCATTGGTATGGCCCATTTTGAGGTGTGGTATGGAAGACCATGCAGATCACCTTTTTTCTTGACAGATCCTAGAGAGCCAGCACTTGTGGGCCCAATGATGGTATGTGCTACCACTAAGAAGGTGTAGGTCATCCGAGAGCAGATGTAGACTGCACAGAGCTGACATAAGTCCTATTCTGATAGGTAATGGAGACCACATGAGTTCTAGGAGGGGGACCACACATTCTTGCGGGTCTACCCTCATCAAAGACAATAGAGATTTTGCCGAGGCGAAAAAATCTCACCGAGGATTATCAGACCATTCCAGATACTTCAGAGGATTGGAAAACTGGTGTACCTCTTGGCACTACCACCACAGTTGGAGAGGGTGCACAATGTCTTCCACATATTGCAGTTGAGGAGATATGTGCATGACCCATCTCACGTCATCGACCATGGCGAGCTAGAGATTAAGGACATGGGTGACTTTTGTAGAGTACCCAGTGGAGAGAGTGTATCGACAAGAGAGGATCCTTTGTGGGTGGTCGATTCCTCTGGGCCACGTTCTACGGAAGCATGGGAATCTATAGGAGAGACCATGGGAGCGAGAAACTCATATGTGTGCCTAGTACCCCTCTTTATTTGTTTTACCTTGTTTGTATTTTAGGGACAAAAAGCCCAAATTTGGGGAGAATTTAAAGGCACAGAAATTACATGATTTTTTTAAATTAATTGGGTTTTTTAAGAGTCTTTGAAAATTTATGGTGCATGATTATGAGGTCCAATGTGCCTGGAATGAATTTCTGAACTTTGTTTAAGGTATGTTCAGTAAACACGTGGGTGAGATTTTCTATCTTTTGAACCGGTTCTAGGAACATAAATCTGGGAGCACCGTTAAATTTCTAGTGTTGGGATTCACTTAATGGAAGCTTCACTTCTACCACAATTGGTTGGGAGAAAAATATAATTTTTTTTCAACTTTTAAGTAAATAATAACAAAACATAAATTGTTATTTTATTTCTTTTCTCTTTTTTCTACCACCTGTTGAGTAGAGGTGGTGGGGACCACGGAGGTGGTCAGACCTTTTATAATGGGGTGTTAATTGCATGGTTACACAATGGTTGAATAACCAGCTCTCACATACTTAATGAGACACTTTAATTACAACAATTAAGGAGTCACATTAATTATTTCAATTAATGAACCTCAATAATTCCACAAGACGTTGCTCACCTTTCCTCCTCCTATTTAAATAGATCTCGGGGTGGGGTTTTGGCTTGACTTCATCAAGCGAGGAACCTATAATGAAGTGACGCCACACCTTCCACCGACGGAGAATGGAGGATTGGAGATGCCTATTGTAGGATTGATTTGAAGGTCAAAGAACGATTAATGACAATTCATTCTAACCATCTCCTTCATCCGCAATACCCTCAAACATGGAAGAACCACCATCCATGACGTCCCCAATGAATCGCGAGGTAGGGGTTGTCTTTCAATTCAAGAATTTTCCTCGATTCTATTCCTCAATCTTTTATTTGAGGGAGTTTGTTGTAGGGGATTTGAATGGGGTTCATCATTATTAAAATTTGATGGATAATTATCTCCCTATTGTTATAAAGCTCATGTGGATGGTATGGGCCAAGCGTACAAGGTCAGGACCCTCCGCCGCTTGTTTTTTTGTTTCTTTCTTCAAGGAAGGTTTTCCCAATTCAAGGGAAATGCGAGACATATGGTCACACTATGGTGGAGGCAATGACGGATTACCTTAGGTGCAGACGGCACCAATAATGTACTACCAGAGGAAATCTGGTGGCCCACAGAAAGAACCGCTGACGGGTTATGCCGGCGGTGGCCAGAGGAGCCCTGCAGCAACTGGCCGTAGGGGGTGGGTAGGCGGTGCGCCATCATGTACCGTGTTTTCCAGAGGTGAGCGGCCTGAGCCAGCCACACGGGAGAAGGGATACATCTATAGGTGCCATGGGAGATAGTATCTGCAGACAGTGGTATGAGAAAGGACGGGGCGACGTGGCCCTATGCTGCGCCGCATCACACAAGATGAAATGGTCATGCATTTGTGAGTCCAGCTGGATGAGGGGTCTGCCTTCAGGAGGACTGGGCTATACATGGGATAGTGGGTTGATCCAGACACACGACCCAACAGGTTAGTGTTGGTGGGCTGAGCCCCATCCGGCAGGTCGGGACTACCGCAACCAGGGCCCACGAACCAACTGGGCCGACCCCAACGGGATGGACCCAATGAACCGGGATGAACCTTAACATGCTGGACCTCAGCGGGATCTGGTATACCCTGGGACCCATTTCATCTGGACGATCTGACTGAGTCATATCATGCCCATACCCAACCGTCCCCCGAATTAAGAAACACCCGTAACAGATGAACTGGGTGTCCGTTTGACTGTCAGTGGCATTGGGGCCCTATTTTCTAAGTGGTCCCTTAGGGATATTCTAGCGGGCCCAACCAATCCAACCAAACCTTGGTGCGATCACCCCATTTTCATAGAAAGGGGTGAAACTAACAGTCCCAATGTCCAATTGATGCGATGTCTATGGAATAAGGACCCCTGTGACAAGGCGGTCCTTTGGAGATACGCTAAGTGAGATTCGACGGAGTTTTTGTGTGACTAGGTTTAGATCAGATTTGAATCCCACTGGGCCATTTTTACAAAAGTGCATATATCTGACAAACCGGGCGTCCAATCGACGCGTTGTCTGTCATGTTGGGAACCCTATTACGGGGAGGTCCCTTAGGTATAATTTTTGCGAGAGTTAGTACTGGGTGAAATATGATTTATGTCTTGAGGAGGAGATCTTTATGGAGATCAGGAATGCTTCGTGTGGGAAACTGGTGGCTGGCTATGACATGAAGAGGAAGAGTGACCAATATGGGTCAACATTAGAATCTATAGAGTGTGATGATGTAGTTGTACGAGTAATCATACCAACCTCTATACCAGCGACCAATAAAGGTTAGAAACAATGACCAATATGGGTCAACACTAGCGACCAATATGGGCCAACACCAATGACCAATACAGGTCAGCACCAGCAACCAATACAGGTCATCATCTAACGACCAATACAAGTCAACATATAGTGACCTATATGGGTCAACAGTGGAATTACTAGAATAAGATGATATGAATTTGTGACTATTCATCCCTATTCTAAAAACCATAAAGTTATACCATTAGAGTGATCTATCTCATTTTCTTTGTGCTTCATGATTTAGATCATGCTTGTGATATTACCTTTGGGGTATTCCTTATGTTGTTTTACATTGTGGATTACTGAGAGACCTTTGGGGGTCTCAGGGTCCCCTACTAGGTATTGTTATACTCACCCCTGCACGGGCTCTTCCCGCACATGTGTGTTTGTTGCAGACTACTAACGCTCCGAGGCAGACTTTGGAGGTTCGGGACTTGTTGGAGCTTGGTGTGATGAGAGTTGTCGACATCCTCTTCTTCGACTTCAGAATTATAGCTACTACCCTCCAGGTAGAGCTCTAGGGCTGAGGTGACAACTCTTTACCATATTTTCTGTTTCTAGGGATTTTATTATGGCCCACTATTTTTATTTTATAGTTGTACTTCTGGTTGCACTTTACTCTCATGGTTATAACTTACTTTTTTTTGGTTATTTTCTTCATTTTCCCCTCTTTTAGTGTGTATAGATCTCTAAGGAAATGCCTTCCCTACCCAAGAAAATATTTCAGGTTCTAGTCACCAACCCCTGGCGTATGGAAGGTTTGATTAGGGTAGTCACATCTGGGCCCCATGGGATGGGTCGTGACATATCCTCAGTCCTTAGGATGATGCACGGGGATATAGTGGGAGATACTTATCGACTAACACCTCTGATACCTATCATCGATGAGGTACGTGATGGCCTGCCTCTCTAATTTTTTTTGGAATTATAAAAACTAAATATCTTTTAAAACGGACTCACTAGTCATGGTGCATTTTCAAAACATCACTTATTCTTTATTTTTCCATAAAAAATTCTTAATCATTCTTATGGGTTTCAAAATCCACCCTTTTATCCAATCTCAAGGTGAATAGGGATTACCCTATGAGAACTTAAGAATACATTAGGTATAAGGTTTGGATTCCTGCTAATGAATTTGGTCCCTTTAAAATAGAATCATATATGGATGAGGATACATTTGTTCCAATCATTGTAGGGGTGGGGGAGAATCATTTTTATTTAAAATGTACATCATAAGGTGTCATGTGACAATTATTGACTTCTATTCATTATGATATCTCATATCTAACACGTACATCTAAAGACCCTAAAATCACCCCCCATTGGTCCAATCTATACTATAGAAGGTGAAACTTTGGGCCTCATACCATTCAATTAAGATGATGGTGATGATATTGATCTGATGGGGACTAAAAGGGTTGTTCCCACTATCAGGAATGTGGATGCTGCTAATAGAAGATCCAATATGGGTGTAAAGACCAAGATCTTTGAATTCCTCATAACTGAGTATTATATGATACTTGATTCAATGTATAATGAAATAATTGATATAATTAATTGATATATTGATATTTATGTCCCTTTATAGGTGTTTAGGGACTTTAATTAGGAGTCGTATGTACACAAGTTTCCTTTTTTATTTTTTTCTCTGAAGAATGACCTTATGGATAATGAATTAAATAAATTATCTTCATTAGTATAGGTACATCTATAGAAAATGTCATCAAGTTAATCATTGAAAATGGAATTTTGGTCAATCCTTATATTTTTTTGGAGATGACATTTGAGGGCCTCAAAGTGGGGGATTCATAGGAGCCTTCCATCTCATTCCCTATAAAAACTAATGGGAATGTTATCAAGTAGGAAACCACAGTTCAAATTCATGAGACTGAAGGCTCTTGGGAGGAATCTTAGAGGAAACATTACCCACCAATGGGTGAGTTACATCAACTACCTTGAAACTCCTTTTCCTTTCTCTTTGATATCTTACAATCTCAATCACAAATTTCATATGTCCTTCAACACCATAAGTCACAATAGTTGAACCCAAAGGGGAGGCCTCTGCCCCTGCTAAATCTAATTCACAAGGGTATGATGATGATACACTAGGAAGGAAAAAACATTTCACTTCCATAAGTGATATAATTCTCGATTACAACTCTCCCTCTATGACGAGCTCCATGGTGATCTAGGAGGCTCTCGATACATTCTCATCACTTCAGAAGTTTGTATGTATAGACTTCTGGGAGATAGTCTCAATGAAACCCATGAAATATTTACCTTTAATACTACATAAACTCTATAACATGTTTTAAAAGCCAGGGTATGGTGTGTTTTAATATTACTTGGTCCATGATACTATGAATGAGATCAATTGATGGCAGGAGAATGTGAACAAGTCATGACAGAGGCTTATCAAGGAAAGAATGCTAATCCAAACATATGATATCTGAGATACACTATCTCAGGTGGAGCTCAAGCATTCCTAGAATTTGGTCAAGTGAAATCAGTGATTTAATGGGGGAGATAGAAAACTAAAATGAATCCTATGAGAGATGGATTCCTCCGAGGGGGAGCTCATAAAAATTCATCATTTTCCAAAGGGGGTTAAAGCTGAGGGGGGACTATCATTGAGACCATGGTATTGGAGCTATGACCTGCTGAGGAGGTTGAAGACGATCAGCTAGCCAAGAATCAATAGGCCATTGATAGAGCATAGGATACCCTCCAATAATTGTAGAGTTATCTTGATATCCTTTTTTATAATATGATATAGGGACTCCAATTTTTGGATGATCCTATAAATGTTTTCTCCATAAATGAGAAGGATTTTATTTCCAATAAACTAAGAATTCCTCCATTTTTTCTATGGTAATTATAACAAAACACTAAATCTTGTTTTTATATAAAACATCCCTATTTAAATGAGATGAAATTACAATAATAATGATGGGGAAGCACTGAAATTTGTTTTTAGGTCTGTGGACCTA
This sequence comes from Viscum album, assembly GCA_963277665.1. NCBI lineage: Eukaryota > Viridiplantae > Streptophyta > Magnoliopsida > Santalales > Viscaceae > Viscum > Viscum album. The sequence goes on from OY728166.1 coordinate 794,839,073, forward strand.
ATGATCATAGTTCTACCATTGATAGTGTCATATGAAATACCCTATGATTTTTTTTATTTTTTATTATCTGTCTTGTTTTTTTGTAAATCAAATATGAATAATAATTTGTGATAGAGGATTGAATTTTTCATAGTTCTCTATTTTTTTGTTTTTATATTAACAATTATTGAGCCTTTTTTCTTTTAATTTATCATTTTTACCCAAAAAATGCATCATACAGTTCTAGTGAGTTAAGACATGACTTTTTCCCAGTGTTACAGTTTTTGGTTTTTAACCCAGAGAGTACTATGTCTTTTTTAGGCTGTTTAGTGTCTTTTATGCTTGAATAATCCATCTAGTGTTTTAGGTCGAACAACTTTGACCATGAGTTATGGAATGTTGACCCATGAAGGAATTAAAAGCAAATAATTTTCTAACCTTCATTATAAACACAAAAGGGGGAATTAAGAGTCCTAATATTTTGATTTCATGATATAAAACATGATGTGATACATGTATGCATGGTATAATCTTGGATCATATTCAAAAAATCATCTTTTGTAGGGATGTTATTTGGGATTATAGGTATAGAATAGGTCTCCCCATGGATGAATGTTTCACTGGTTGAAATGACATTTTTTATGGGTGTCTTATGAAATGAAAAATGGGTCGTATAAATGAACAGTCAAAATAAAGGATTCATTTGGAATATGACACTCTATTATCGATGTCTAGGATGTTTATGAAGATACAAATTTCTCATGACCAAGGAGGGTTTTTGTGAAGGGAATGTTCATAAAAATAAAGGTAGAATCTATTTTGAACTAACAATTATTGGCAAAAAACTCCTTCAAGAATAAAATTTATGTGTAATGGTGGGGGAATTTTATTGGGTGTCCATCATTAAGAGGAAATGATCCACCTAGAAAAGGGTTGAAGAATCATGTAGGTTCATGTCATATTACTAGGACATGGATCGTGTATTCTAACCTCTTGTGACAATGAAATTTAGGACAACGGTTTATGGTCCTTTAGCATTAACCCAAAGACTATCGATTCAACATTTCATGGTAAAAAAATCCAAGAATGTTCCATCATCTTTAAGAATGTAGGTATAATGGTGTAATCTTTAATGGGGGGTAGTGGGGGGGGGGTTCTGGATCTGAAATGTGATATTGGAAAAGTATGAAATGAATGACAGTGAACCACATTATAAAAGTGTCTTCCATCATAATGTTTTTGTGGCTTAAAAATATAGAAGAGGTATCATCTAGGGATGAATGTTGCTCTGGTTTACAGGCCCTTTTGGTGGGTGATTTATACAAATCCAACCAGGATATATGAATGCATAATCAAATAGTAGAATCCTCTAACTGACATACCCTTTTGGTGGGAGACTTATGAAAATCCAGAATGGGTTATATCAATTAATTTCCATACAATGGTTCCCACAGTAATATGAATTTCCATTAATAATGTAAGAAGAAATATAATGAATATTAAAATTTCTTAAGACAAAGATTTTGGTTTGTGGAATAGAAGGGCCTAAATATGGATGGATTATTCCTTATCAAAATAACCCAAGAATACGGAGAAAGGTTTCCATGGGCTGGTATAACCTATACATGGGTAATGGGTAATTTGGCCCTAATTATGGCTAGGATAAAGACATGGTGTCCATGAATCCCTACATATCTTATCAATGAATGAATCAAGACACACAATGTTCTAAGAAATATTCCTATATTGATCAAATTCTTTTGTGTATAAGGGTGTTTTTGTTTTTAATATAAGATCCTGAATGGGGTTAGATCCCGTATTATACCCTCTCATGGAAACTGGTTTATACATAGAAGAGTGGAGTTATTTATATATTATGGTTAGATCAGGATGTAGTATTCAAGCATCAATACATACCTCATGGAAGAGATAATCAAACTGCACTAACTTCTTGATATTTATGTCATGAAATAGTTTTTTACCATATAGTTTAACGTCATGTGGTAAGGATATTTATGTGTATTTTAATATCATTCATCTAGGCCCATGATAACCACTAAATGAACTAAAATTCCTTTTATCATGTGGGTAAGCCTTTACCAAAACTCTTAACCCCACATGAGCTATGAATGGTGTGGGAAAAAAGGAGTGTAAAAGGATTCATTCACCACATAGGTGATTAAAAGGGAGGACATGTGATTTTTGATCTTATTACGGATGGAAGAGGATGTACGATCTAGGAATCGCAACATATATCAATATAATGAGAATAAATAGGTATGTTATTCTAAAAACCCATGTAGTTTAACATCTTGTAGTAAGGATTAGGGTTACCCGATAAGAAAAAGAAGGCATGAAGCCCTACTATCATAGTTTAGTCATTCAAGAAATCATCTCATGAGATATATCCCATGTCTATGATATGAGGCTTCTTGAGCCAGCTTCTCAGGGTATCCTATGTTTGGTACATAGTGAAAGACCCCATTGTAATGTCATGTGTTGGACATACTATCATACAGTTTAATATCAAGTGACTAGGGAGACATTATGAATTATAGGATTAGGTAAAATGTTTATATCATATTTCTTGGAAATGATGGGTAATATACTTATTATTAGGACAAGGATGTTCCATCACACTTTGCATGTGAGAAATGAAATTTTAAACCATGATCTTAGGGGTTCTCAGACCAGGAGTAGTAATATGGGGGAAAAATTCAAGGAATACCCATGAACCACTTTTTAAAATTAGCTTCCTATATTATTATTTTTGGGTATTTTAATAATAGAAGAGGTTTTCCCAAATTAAAAATGTGCCCTTGTTTGAAATTCCTTTTTGTGGGTGACTTATGAAAAGCCAAATTGGGGCGTACTGACACATAATCAAAATAGAGGCATCATTTGGCTTACATTACCATTTTTTGGGAACTTATGAAATGAAATATAGGGTGTATCAATTCATTTTCATATAAACGTGTCTTTGGGAATCAATCATTATATTACTAATAGATTTAAAAATCTTACATAGATCCATAATTTCATAGGCCAAGAAGTCTGAAGTGTTAATGGAATAGATCTAAGATAAAAAGTAACATTTGGAATAATATTGTCCTTGGAGTGTGAAGCCTCATGCATAGATATCTAATATGTTTTAGAATGATATTTGTATTTCCAAAATGGGATCTAGAATGAGGTAACTTTAATTAACTCCCCCTTCAATAATTGGTTTGTATGTAGAATAGAAGAATTGTTTTTCATGTTTGAAGATTGGACCAAGACATAGGATTCATACATTGCAACATATATCATTCTATTAGATTTTAAGCCACAAATTTTTCATAGAGTGATGTAGTAGAGGGATACCAATACTCAGGGTTCTTATATTCTCAAGTATGGACTGAAATGTTATGAATTTTTATTTCATGCAAAACGGATGTGAATGACCTAGTTTTGTTTCATTCAGAAAGGAATTTATCTTATGTAGTTTAAAGTCTTACAACTCATAATTTCAAGTCTTTTAGTTTTAGGTAATAGATCATGGACCGTATGTTGTAATTTTATGATCTTCCATACAGGAACATGATGCTATATAGTTTAAAATAGTGCACCAAATACGAGGAAACCATTTAGTTTAATTTCATACAGAGTGGATGAGGGTTCCATTATCACATGAAGTATTTCTCTAGAAAACCATCATTATTCGGGGCCTTGAAAATCTCTCTATCCATCTTTATTAATGAATAATATCCTTTAGAGTAGACGATGTGTATCTCATAAGGTACCTCCTACATTGGTTCAAAATTTAGAGGTTTTTCCCTTGTATCATTAGTGTATTGAGGACCAATACAAGTTATGATTTAAGGAATAAGATGGGGTGAACCATTTTCTTAAATACCCATGAAATATGATTTTGATCGGCCTCTATGTGATTAAAAGTGTGAAGTATCTTCTCATCAAGTTTATCCAATTCATCCAACCATTTTTTTTGATTTCTTGTTAGCCGATAAATAATAAAAAAATGAACCATAGAGATAGAGTAATTGGAAATAAATGGTTAGGACCACTTCTGTCCCATTTACTAATTAATACTGGGTTATACACATACCTTTGTGAGTTGTAGTCTTATAGTCTCACAAGGAATGAAATAACTTTTTAGAAAATGAAAACTTATCATTATCCACTATTTTTTATGATGTTTGTTAGAGTCATATTAGAGGCCTCTATCTATCAATTATCCATTACATAGTTGTGAGATGAATGGACTGATTTGATATTATACACTTGATAAATCTTATTCAACTAAAAATAAAATAAATTGGTTCTATTTTCAATTAGTAATATAAGAGGGATACGAAATCTGGTAATGATATTGGATTTCATGAAGCAAACAATGCTCTTGGTCCTGAATTCTTTGGGCGTTATTACTTCATCCCATTTGGAGATGATGTCAATAGCAGTGAGGATGTATTTGATCTATTTTCACAAATCTAGATGATATGGACCTACATTACCCAATCCCCATATGAAAAATGACGAATAGTATTTCAATGTGTGTATAAAATTTGAGTGTTCATGGATGAATTTGTAGTGAAAATGGAGGGTATGGAACTTGTTGGTGATTTTTTTACAATCCTACATCATTGATGGCTACAAATATCTATGCTATGTAATTTGATGGGAAATACTAAACCCTACCTGGTCGGCACTGCAAGCTACCATATGAACTTACTTCTTGATGAAAATAGTCTCATCCCTGTTAATTAACTTTATAAGGGATCCATCAAAGCCTCATTTATAGATAAATGTCTTGTGATTTGGGTCATCAGAAAGGGTTAAATTGGTCCAAGATCACCATTTTCTCTATTTTGTGGCTCTTTCTTATATGTGTACTCTATTTTGAAGTTAGTCCACAATGGGTTTCATCCAACTTGTTGTAGGAATTTCTGGTTCAAAGATTTAATTACCCTCATTGATTTCTTCCATGCTGACAACAACAAAAGGTTAGGCCATCTAAGAGTGCATAATGATAATTACTATGTCTTATTGATTTAGATCTTCAAGATCTATCATTGTATCGACCCATGCATCATCCATTTAATTTTGTGATAATGGGATATTAGCCAATGTTGTCTTAGAGGGGAATTCTTCATTTATTCCTTAGATATAGTCATGAAGGGGGATTATCACTTCCATTCTAATGTAATTATAATTATTTATCTACTTGATTAACAACTGTAAATCACCTTTCACTATAAAGTTGACTAGTGTTATTTTAAGTTCCAATTCTTTCACTAATTTGAGGGATTGATATTCTACCACTTCCTTTTTTCAGCATTCTGATTGTATGTAAGAGTATAGAAATAGTGTGTTTTCATGGGAGAATATAATGACTCCCAACTCAACTTTTTTGTGATTGCTTTATTCCATTCTATTCCTTGTTAGGTTTCTAGATCCACCATAAAAATACATATTCCATATTTGGGGGACCTCTATAATTGATAATATCTCTTCCTCAAGAAATTCAGTATTTTACGACATTGCTTCTATATATGGATTATTTACAAGGAATTCTTCCAATGCTTAGACTTACAACGATTTCTAGGAAACAAACTAGAGGTCAAACTTATTCAAGATAACCACCTTCTATGCCAAATGTTAAATAAACATAGGAATAATGAGGATGTATTTGAGTGAGTTGTTATGAGATAACAAATTGAACATATAATGCTACAGGTAGTCCCTCAGTTTTTGAACCACGTTTATTAAATCCAAGAAGATATTATTAATATTTTCATAACGATTCCTAGTGTAGAGAATTGTTTGAATAAAATAATAATGGTTGGATCCATTATTGTAATCATTATTTTGTGTGAGAAAAGATCACAATGATTTCTATTGGAATGTCATGTAAATAATGAGCAGTATCCCCTCAATAGGTGGCATTAATACTGGTGGACCCAAGAGATATTTCATGAGGATATATAATGTTTCATGAAAGTAATTAGTCAATAGATATGTGAACCACATTTTCATTAACCTCGTAAATAGAAAACATTTTTTTTGAGTTATATTATAAATAAGTATATTCTGGAATGGTATCCCAACATTCCTCTCAATCCTTTAATATTTTGAGGAGGTGAAAAATTAAGGATATTTTTTTTCTTTTAAGGGTTGAATTTGATTCAACAATGGAGTACGATGATGTTCAAAAAATTCCATGAAGAAAATCTAAAATCATATTTCAAGGGGTTCATCATCAGGAAATGTTTTCCCGATTTGATGGAGAAGGTCTATAGATCATCCAGGTGGTTAAAATGATATTAAGACTTAACTATCGAATCGTAATCATACCAATTTATAGACCTTCCAAAATTGGTTTTGAATATGTCATGCAAAAAACATTGATATGTATCACCTATTTTCTTCACGATGAAGGGAATTACCTTGTGGAAAACTACTCTTTAGGGGACCTAAAGGTGGTGGATTTTCCTTGTTATTTGGAAAATTGGATTTGATTATTCCCTGAATATACATCCATAAAATAGAGGGCCTGATAAAAAGCTATAAAATCAACCAAAATCTCTTTGTTTGGGACTGGGAAATCATCTTTTGGATTATGCTGGTGGAGATATTCAATGTTGATGTAGAGAAAAACATTCTTATTATCCTTTTTTAATATGACTATATTGTCTATCCATATAAAATACTATACTTCATGAATGAAATTGGATTTGAAAATATTATCATCTCTAACCAAAATATTGGAGAAATGAGTCTGGTCTATTATTTAACTACCTGTTGGTATCAGAGATGGTTTTCTAGCATGCCTGGGTGTTGAGTGGTCAAATATGGATCGAGAAATTTCATTTCTATGCAAATTCTATGAAAACATGCCCTGATTATATTTCAAAAAAGATGTATATAGAGATTAATATTTTAAAAACATGGCTACCCTAATCGATGTGGGTTGTGGATCCTCCTCTTTACCCATGTTTATTTTCTCGAGTTCATAAATGGTGGTAGAGAAAACTTCCTCATATACTGAAGGGGAATCCCTATGGTCTTCATATTATTATTCTTCCTCTCCCTCTTCTTTGCATTCCTCTTCATTCTTACTATTATGGTAATTTAGTAATGATGTAATCTCTCTCAAGATAGAATAGGGTTTAAAATTTTTACACCTAGAAGATGAAGTAACATCCCACAAAACAACTAATTATGTGGGGAAATTTTGAAGCTCCAGCGGTGAGAAGGTCATGGAAAAGTAACTCATATCTCTACAAGAGACATGATATCCTTTTCTGACTCATTTGAGGAGGTAGGGATATGTTGAATCTTAGGGGATATAATGTTATCATTTTTATTTTATTTGTTTTACCACTATTTGAAATGTTGATGGCCTCTTCAGTATTATCCAGCTTATCTATAATAGATGACATGATGAAGGTTGTTAGATATACACTAAACTTTTGGCCCATTCCTTGGATATGATTTATGGGAAAAAATTATTCTTTAATGGGATTTTTTTAAGGGTTTGTTCGAGGTCAAATCTAGATAGTTAGAGGTAGTGAAATAGGAAACACCATCAGTCATTGGTTGTTTACCTTCACTCTGATAGAATACTGTATCAATGTATTTTGATTTAATAGATTCAAATGGGAATTTACCTCCCATAAACATCACAATTTTATCATTAATTCAATATTTGAGACATTTGTGGTATGATGAGAGGAATACCACATGCCATTGTAATAATGGGATTCCCAGCAGAACGTTGAAGGGTGTGTCATTCCAAACAACCATATATTATTAGTCAGATCTGAGGTCTTTGAAATGAGCCCTAAGATTAATACCACATAGTGTATTTTCCCCACTCTTTGAATTGCCGTATAGTGTTAGAGAATATGGAGACACATGGTCTCACTAATACCCATTCATTAAAGTGTTCAGACTATAATGAGGATGAAACCTAATCTATTATCAACGATATCCCATATTATATCAACATAATTTGTCCTTCGAGACACACAAATGGGTTTAATGTGTCCCTATATAACCGAATATTTTCCATTCACTATGAATTATATGATCATGTGGTATTATACAGGTTAAACCTCAATCATATATATTTTAGTAGCGACATCTTCAACTTCAAATGCATGACGGGTCAGTAAAGAATCTATGAGCGCTTCTCATAGATATTTTGATAGAATTAGAGTATCTAGGAATGAAACATATTGTGAACATGGGATAATTGATTTTAAATATCATACTCATGTCCTAATGGTATATGATTCCTAGCATGAGGATGAACTTTTGAATTATCTTTTGGAACTAAACTAATTAATTGGTCATATCATCCAATGGAACATGAGTTGATGGTGCTTCTATCTGTGGTCAGTTAGGTTGACTAGGCATGACATTACTCTGAGTTTGGTTTCATGATGATGCCCTATATAATTCATCATAAAGGATGATGAGTCCAAGAAAATGATATAAAACATGGGGGAACATTCCTAATCCTTCTGGGCCGGCTTGTGGGCTCTCCCATGAGTTTAAGAAGCACAAACGTTCTAAGAAAGGATGCGGTCATAGTATTGGTTTTTGATGTCACCAAATCATCCCATGTATCCTTTTACCCTATGGAATCTTCCCCTTATTCCCTGATCAAACATAGAGAACATGGGTTCATAGCCATAGTAATCTTTATATAAGGGATCCATTATTCGAATAACATTAAGGGAACTGTATATTAATTCCTCATCTATTGAGGACTCCATATGGTGGGTCAAATCCTTTATATAGTTTGGTGGTGTAGTGCCCGTGCATTTGGGATTGATGGAATGAATTATGAGAGAGTCATTTATAACATTTGACTTGGAATATATTAATTTTCTTGGGTTTTTCCTACCCTTATAGCCATGTAATTTTTTTATAAGACTCACCTTTTTAGGATTTTGATATCGACATAGTAGATTAGAACATTGTGGAAGCGATTGGGGAACTAGTTGGTTATTTAAACTATTCTTATAATATATAATGAGTTTGGTTAATTATATTTCTAACCAACCAATCATTTAAATTCTATGTACCTTTGTCAGTAACATCATTTCATTCACCCTATTACTCTGGATTGGTGGTAGAAATACATGATATTTTTATAGGTGGATTTCGAAGCATCACTTATACAGATTCCAGGAATTTTTATAGAATATATTATAAAACAAATAATTCTTGGATAATGTGGCCCAACATTTGGTAGAAAGGGAGATATTTTAGGAGATATTCAAGACCAACCTAATTAAGCCTCTTGGGTTTTGTAAACTTATATAAGTTTGTTTCCAAGGCTTTAATTAAGTATCTTGGTACCCATTGATCTTGGAATGAATAAACACTATTCTTTATCATATAAATTTAGTTTCACCTATTCACTATTCTCTCATACTAATGGGTTGGGAAATGTTTTTGACATTTTCTATGGTGTACTAAAAGATATGGAAAGACCTTTGGAGCAGATTTGGTGCATGGGATGGATTAAAAATGATTGCATCAGTATATTCTTTCTCTATTATCTTACCTTGTGTTAGTAGAATTACTTGGGATTGGACTTGGTTTGTATAAAGAAATATTTAAAATTTTAAGAATCTATTTTGAGATATAGTAACCCTCTAATATATTACAAAGGGACGAGGGTGTGCATAACTCTTCTTAGAGATTCCATATATAGATATACAAAACAAATTTGGGAAATTTTTATGTTTAGGGAGTAGGTCAAACCCTTTCCCCAATAAATTAAATTAGATTCCCTCTCTTTCTAATGTTTTTTCAGTTTTAGAGTTTATGAACTATTATCTTCTAAAAAATTATTTTAAATTGAAAGAGTGACTATAGCCAAAAATATTTTTATCCCACAACCATATGAGTTGAAAAACTCATGTACCATAAGAAGGATGAACCTTGTGTTATTTATAAGATGTATATGAGTTTCACTAATTCTCATTTTGAAGGGTTCCTCATCATGGGTTAATAAAGAGGCAAAAAATTCATCAAATACAACTCTTGATCCAAAGATCGATTAAAAATTAGAAATGTAGGGTTTATAAAATTTAGCGGGGGAGGGGTCAAATCCACCCATACAGGTTAAGACTTTTTATGGTTGTACTGGTGAACACCATTCTTCCATATCTTCCAATGAAGCTATCAATGACTCTATTTTATTAAAAAAAATTATGATGTATATATTTCTGAATAGGGGATTCAGCAAGGGAATAAATAAGAATAGGCATATATGGAAAACCATTTGGTACCTAAGGTGGGTGAACTATAAGGGTTGGTCTGTGAATATGTACATTACCTTGCTCTAGCTATGTACCCAAGGGAGGGAACTCCTTATATCTCACTTATGTGGGGTAAAAATAAATTTTTCATTAATCTCACATGTTGAGAAGATGTTCTAGTTTCATTTCAGTTGCTGTGGTGAACCCTCGTGTTTGAGGTACACTGGTTGGGATCACTGTATGAGGCTCCACTTATAGAGAATATCTAGTAAGGAAATTTCATTGGAGGGATTATGTGTCGAGTATTATCAACTCTTTAATCTCATCCTCATACTAAGAAAATATTTTCTTAAGTGGGATGGGTTCAACCTCTTCGGGTTGTAGGTGAAGCAAAACCTTATCATTACCTTTTTCATTGGTATATTTTCAATAATGAGGTAGTGATGGAGTGGTTGATGGAATACAAAGATTTAGATCATGCCTCTAGTTCCAGGTGCTCACACATATTTCAATTGTATTAGTGTGGAATGTATTATGAACATAAACAGCCTCCTCCCACACCCCTATATTGGCCCCATGTTCTGTATCATTTGTAGGGATGATGTTAATAACATTCACTGATGTGTATTGCATTACAAGAATTTCTTTAGTCTCATTGGTGGATTAATTTTTTTCCCACCATGAGTATATTTCCCCTCATTCACTGTTCATCCTTGAATCATTTGATGAATAGTAATCTAAAGGGAATCTATGGATAATTTTACTAAGTGCATTCTAAGGGAAGAGATCATGTCATATAAAAGGAACAACATGGATTATTTGTTCTGTAGGATTCCACCTAGTTAGAAGAAGACTTATTTCCATTTAGGAATTGGTTTTTGAGGTAAAAAATACCCCATCCTTAACACATTAGACTATTATTATTCCCTTTTAAAACCTTTAGAGCCTGGTTTTTTAACCTCAAAAGTTGTGTTAAAAACCCACATCCCTATGGATTAGGGTTACTGCTAGATTTTTGTGGTAGCTGTTATTGTGATTTTGGTCATTAATTTATGGATCCATGTTGGAACATGGGATGGGTGCATTTTATCGTTTTCACCTAATCCATATGCTTCCAATGATATTGGTGATTCTTAATGATCGGATAACCTTAGGAAAGAATCTTTCTCAATATTTTAAGATTCTTGGTATAACAGTTCATTATGGTTATCCCTATTCTTTATTGACACCATCAAAAGTCAGTCATGGTTGGTTTATGTAGAGAGAACCTTTTGTTGTGAATAGAGTCCCTTTGATGAGGTAGTCTCGATGCTATGATGTGGCAGGATGTAACTTATAGGTAGATTTAATGATTAAAGAGAACAATGAAATGAAACAATATGTGTTCAAGAAATACTCTAATGTAAAAACTGGATGGGGAATTAGGTATTAACTGACGCAGAAAAATTTAATACATCGAGACATGCCTGATGATGGTATCATTGTTGTTTTCCTAATGTCTATTGATGATCAGCTAGGAGGGATGCCAAGTTGATTAGAACGTGTCTCCCTTATATTACCTTGATGTGGTTTAATATTCATCGTAAGATAATACTTTTTTAAGTGATGAAGAGTGTTCCCTATATTCAGGAGGATGTCATGCCTGAAATTTTCTGATTTCTCTATAATTTTGGATTTGGGAGTGGATAATGGAAAAACATGACTGGTATTCTGTCTTCAGAAAATTATATTCTGTTGTTAAAAATGACATCTTTGTATTTCACCAGAGGTTCCTCAAACTGGTCTTTCCAAATTTTATGTTTCTCTACTTATTTACTGTAAAAAATAATATATGTAGGGATTTCTTTATTCATATTGGAATGCAGGCGATCCAAGGGTGGCTTAGAGAATGATTGTTTACTTGGACAATCATCTGGTTAAAAAATAATATCACTTATCAATGATAAAAAATTAGGCATGAATGACCTTATTTTCTATATTCCCTTGTGTTTATAATTATTTGTCATAATTACATTATCATGGGGAGGACGTCCCTAATGAAGTGAATTGTGTCTATAGGAAGGACCCGCCCATTGAATTCAATAACAGAGAGGACTACCGTCATGGATTGATGTCCAATTTTTAGGAGGGTTCCCACGACAAATTCGATGGGGATGATCTTCAGGGATGACGATATTAATGAGAGTAACACCTTGTAGTTTGATCTTATAGTTGTGCAGAGGGTTTCTAGGGTTGTTATTAGGATATGCCCAATTGAGGTCGATCAGATTATCGACATGAAGCAATCCCTCATAGAAATATGTCCAGGGTGGTTCCTTGGAACTTCTATTTCTATTTATGTAAATATTTAATAGAATATTATAATACTGAGCTTCCATAGATAAATCTATGGGGCATCAAGAACTCTATCATTGAGCAGAGTGAGATCGTAGACTAGATCATCATTTTCCAGTTTCCTTTGGCCATGCTTATTTTTATGCCTTCTTTTGGGTGATTAGAGTCACTTTCTAGGGATAATGTAGAGACCCGAAACCTGACTTACATTGACATTACATTACTTTTGCGGAATACTTAGTACATAACTAAAACACACACACAAGGATCGTAATAGTTTAGTGTCTTTGGAAACTCGGAACGTAATCTTCTAATCGTGGTGAAAGATCTTCAACATCTCCCATAAAGATCTTCCCTTTTTTTTACCTAAAACCATTCTTTATATCATGGGGAAAAGAAAACATAAAAGGGTGAGCTCAAATGCTCAGTAAGGGTAAAGAAAAGAAAATCAATCACATCATATTCATAAGAAAATAACTTTTGGAAATCTTAACCTGCAAAAGAGAGCATAATTTCATAACATGGGATAAATCATAGTAGTGAAATGAAATCCCAATAAGCATAACTTAAAACATGAAACATTGTGGCATACACACATAATCATAGAGAATCATTTCTTGTTAGTCAAGACTCATTTCCAAGACTATCTTAGTGGACAAAGTCCCTTTCTGAATCGAGTAACCCTCGTTTCAGTCCTGTTTCACTGAACCGGTATAACCTACCATTCCAGCCATGTCTATCTCATGAGATATAAAATCTTTACCCAATGCATTGGAGGGAGATATAGGTCCCACCCATCTTATAATGAATCCTTTCTTATGTGTGCCACGTAATCATAAATCATACATCATCACATAACCCATGTAATAAAAATGGAATTCTTAAACAACATGACATCATAAAACAATTCATATAAGATAAATGAATTCATATAAATGTTTCCATCACAACATAATCAAATCCATGTAATAATAGGGATAGAAACAGAACCCTTTTATAATCTTAGATGGAAAATAATTTTGATAAAATACTTGAATTTCATTCTTGAGGAAAATATCCTTTCTTCTTCAAAAACACTTTTACTTTCTTAACATGTCATACAATTTTAAACTAAAAGAAGTTGATTAAAAATAAACTTGAATACTTGTAAAGGAAGCTTCTTTGAAATAATGTTTTAAAAATCCATTCATGCCGTATAAGTTAAAAAAAAACATTCTTCGTACTTTTGTCGAAAAAGTCAAAAAGTACCTCGTACGAAAAACGACAAAAGATTCCTTTCATACATATTACTAAAAACTCACCGAAGGGTAAAAATGGATTTAAACAATTGTAGGTGGATGGAATTAATATTACATATTGATGAAACATGGACGTGGATGATAAAATACACCCCAGTAAATACTTACGAATAAACAATCTCGGATAAAAATGAGATTGTGATATTTCCCTTACCTTAGGTCCGATTTGCTTTGTACGTGTCCAAAGCTCCTGTATAATGGTTTAAATAATGTCATTGACTTATTAAAGAATCATATTCATTGTTATGATATCATATATGGTTCACTTATGACATTATATTACCCGTTCTTTTGTAAATTCCATGTTAAAGAAGCATTTTGGGTAAAATCGTTTCATTTATCGTAGGTGTTTTGACTTGTTATTCTTGACATCATTATTACTTATATCATGATTTAATTACATCCAGAATATAAAATATGATTTATATATCATATATATTCAGTATATATATATATATAATAGATAGATAAATAAAATGAAAAACACCGTTCATGGAGACGATAGTCCGTACGTACGCATGAACGCTGTTTTACTTTCCTTATTATCTTGAAATGGAAGTAAGTAGATGAAATACATACATATATATATATACATAAATCCAGTAGCTTTATAATGACATATATTTCATTATTATTTCTTATATATACTTTATAATCATTCTTAAATGGTTAACATGGAGAATGAATCTCATCGCGTCGTGGAGACGGTAGTCCGTACGTACGCACGAGCGATGATATCATTTCCATAAATATTGAACTGAATTGGAGTGGATTATACAATATATCAGAATCAATATGATGTTGTAATAACTATGTATAGTTATTCTTTACACCATTATACCCATCCATGTAAGGTGGTGGGGGAAAATAGATTACACCACGGCGTGGAGACGATATTCCGTACGTACGCACGCGCGATGATTTCTTTTTCCGTAGGATGGATAGATGGTGAAATAGGGTTGTTTCATACATATAATAACATATCAGTATATGAGTGATACTGATGTTATTACTTCATAATGAAACAACCTAAGAAGAAGAATTGGAAGAAGAAATAAAGATGAAAGAATTGGTAACGGTAATTACCTCTTCTTTGAAGTGCCTCTTTGAGACCTCCTCTTAGGGCACTAGAATTGGTCTTTGAGGAAGACCAGAACCTCTAGGATGTTTCTAGGGAAGTGGAGAAGGGATTTTGGCAGGGGTTGGCCGAGCTTGAGTGCTCAAATTGGTGTGAGGAGGAGAGAGAGGAGGTGTCCTTTTATAAGGGAGGAGAGGGGCACCTTAGGAATATCTCAAAATATTATTTTATATTAAAGTCAAAATCGGTTTATAATGGTTCAAAAGGGTATTATTTAGAAGCTAAGGTGGGGATGGGTCGAAATCCTATCAACCAATAGAATTTAGACAAGTTTAGGATATTATTTTAACCTTATCAATTAGATTTAACTCCAAGTTAAATAATTTAACTTTTACCGTGTCTTTTTGTTTTCTTTCACTATATGGTTAATACACTTACTATAACATGCCAAACGAACCCCAAATTGTTTATTATTAATATATATATCCTTATCTAAGTCATTTGGCCGAACCTTAGATTTTTAGGAATAAAATAACAATTAATAATATAATATTTCATTTAAAAACTATTTTGTGTCAATTTTGACACTATTTGATATATGATTTTTGTGAAAGTCATAACAGAATTAAATGTTCGAAGCAAGTTAATTAAATCAACAGTAATATATCATAGTAACCTAGAAAATTAGTGGAATTCATAAAAAGTCTCAAATTACATTTATTTTGGTGTTTATAACATCAATTATGTCAATATTTCATTAATAAGATAATTACTGCATCATCATTGTGTCATAAATAAATTAAATTATTTAAAGTCTAAAAATTACAAATAAAATACCATTATGTAGGAAATCTTTTTATATTTATAATGAATATTTATAATCTAAAATCCAACATATATAACCCTATGTAACAATTGTTTTTCTAAAAGATATATGCTTGTGTCAATTTTGTATTCATTTTAACTTAATTAAAATAAAGTGTCATTATCACTTACAAGTGGATCAATGGGGTCCCAAAATCGACCCAAAGATGCCCATGGTCGACCATGTATCAACCAATAGGGTTAAGACACGTTTTAGGGTAATTTAATATTATTATAATATTATTTTTTAACCCTTATTTACCGGATTTACCCTTAACCATGGTAAATAAAATATTTACCGCAGTAATTATTCAAAATGTCTAAAAATAAAAGTTACCTATTTACACAATTTGAACATCCTGATTCCAAATATGGAATCCATTTTTCTAAATTCAAAACACATAAGTGGCATAAATTAATTTAAAATTAATTCCCGCAGTCAAAACAAAAAGCGTGTTTTTAAGAGATAATAACTATCAAAAGATTGACAGTTGTTTATGTTTGGTTTAATTGTAAAATTGTGTCCAATGACCAACATTATATTAAGTGGTAAAAATATATTCTAAATATACTTTAAAACCACTCAAATTAATAATTGATCACTGTTAATTATTTCGATTAAAAAAGTTGTTTTTAATTATAATTTAGTAATTTTCACTATTCATCAGAATATGAAAGTTATTCGAAAAGTACCAAAATTTCACCTTAGGATAAATTCGATACTCCGAATCCAAAAATGAAGTTCATTTTGAAAAATAAGATTTACGGAGTTTTAAAAAGTGGTTATTACTATTCATAACGGCTAGTTTAAATAATATTTTAATAGCATATCGTTGTTTAGTGAAACTCGGTATTGCGTATTACACACGCTATCAAGGAAGGTCGTGATTGCGTGTAATGCAAGGCAAGTCAGGGTTGCGTGTTGTGAAATAATCCTTCATTGTTTCGTATAACAGAATCCAACCATATTTCATTTATACATTTAATATATATATATATATATATACTCAATGTTGCATAGAATAACTATTATCAAAATTGTGTGTAACAAGATCCAAGAATAGTGTTGCGTATACTGCAAGCTAATATGGTGTTGTGTATAGCGCAAGTTAATCTTGGTGTAGAATACAACACAATACATTAATGAAATTAAAAGAATATTTTTCATAAAATCTCGGGGTGTTACATTCTACCCCCCTTAAAATGAATTTCGCCCTCGAAATTCGTCGAGGTTATAAATGGTTTACTATTTGAAAGTTTCTTTGATAGAAACCCACATAGTAAAAAGGAATACCAAAACTTATCTTTAAAAACAAAAGTATGAAACGTAACGGTTACCCAAATAAACTAATCACTGGGTTTCCACATAGGTGAAAATATGGATATGGAAGAGAAATCTAACAATTATGTTCTGATGGAGAGTGGTAGAGAACATGGCTATGGAAAAGCTAGCAATCACAAAGCCATAAATTTGTGACGATCTAAGGTACCATCCGATTCATCAGGTATAAGATCACTAGGACAACATTTTAGGTTTTCAAGATCATTTCCCTAAAGTTGAAAATTTGAATTAGAATAAATACTTACTTTATTTTGGTACAATCTCACTGTTGTTCGTTCATTGAACAATTTCCACTTAATCTCTTAAATAAATGAAGTTGAATTTGTTATTCATGAAGTGTTAGCAGATCATGTGGTAGAATGATGGGTCATTCCATCTGTCTCAAACAAAAGGTTAGCAAAAATTATATGCATAAGTCGATCTATAGTGAGGTTAATCATATATGGTTCCTAAAATGGACTTATACTTCATATATCATATTGCTTAATATAATAAAACTAGTTTCTACTAAACAGGGACTTCCTGTAGGCCAGTCACACTTCGGTTGTGGGTTCGATTCCCACAGCCTTGTCCGAAGCGATGAGCTGTTGCCCGTCCTGTAGGTTGTCCTTTTTCCAAAACTATATAACATCCCATCAATAATATCAAAAAAACAAACAATACTAACTTATGTCCAACATAATCCATTCCAATCTTTTAGGCTTATCCATAATACTGCAGTCGACTCTCATAATATAGTGAAAATGATTACTAGAGATTTAACACCATCATCGATCCCCATATATGATAAGATATGTTTTGTTGGTCACATTCCAAACATTCAAAGTCCTTAATCGTGTATTCTCTTGAATACCTTAGTGAAAACATGAATGTAGTTAAAAGTTAACACTTTTCACATACCAAAATCCTCAAAATTCTATATACTCAAACTTAGTCCTTATATCAATCATGAGCTCATGAATACTGTTAAACATTTCATTTTCTCGTTTTCCCTTCATTATGCGCATAATATCTCAATCACTTTGAATACCACATTAGACCAATACATAAATATTCCAATATTCCAAGATACAACATTATTTTGGAATCCCATTACATAAACACTTAATCATTCCACCACATCGTTGTCATATTCAACATTGCCAATAGTGATCGCATGTGACTTCCCTTTGTCCTTTGCCTTAAGCGGTTGCTCATGTCGATCATCACTAACCTTTGGATTAGGGCATTTATTAGCATAATGCCCCATTTCCTTGCACTTGAAGCATTGAAGTGTTGGTTGTACGTTCTCTGTAGTGTTTGCTTTATTCACTTCATTAGAATCCCATTTTACATTACTTCGACACTCAGCTGCTCGATGACCTTCTTTTCCACACTTAAAACATTTTCTAGTCCCTTTAAGACAATCTCCACCATGCTTCTTTCCACACTTTGTGCATAAGGAAACATTCATCTTCTTTTCACCATTATTCTGAGTTTTCTCCTTGAACTCCATCTTTCGTTTCTTGTCAAACCCATGAGATGGATATGTAACACCAACTTCCATTTCTACCTTTATAGCACAACGCACAATTTCTTCATAGCTACTAAAGTCTCTTATAGCTAATGCCCTTCGAAGACTTGGTTTTAAGCCACTGAAAAATTGATCAACTTTACTTTCAGGTTGGATGATAATACCAGAAGTGTACCTTGCAAGTCTTGTAAAATTCGCTTCATAGGTACCAATAGATTCATCATCCCTTTGCTTCAGTTCAAGAAACTCTTTCTCCATCTTTGTTCGGAGAATACGAGGGAAGTACTTATTGAAAAATAAGTTCTTGAACTCGTCCCATTCCATAGACTCAATTTCATCCCTTTGCCTCGTATTCTTAATAAGATTCCACCATTGATCAGCATCTCCTTCCAAACGATACACGGCTAGGATGACTTTATCATGTTCAGAACATTGAAGAACTGAAAATATCTTTTCAGTAGTACTAATCCATTGTTCAGCAACTAATGGATCAGTAGACCCACTGAAAGAAGGTGGACGCTGCCTCAAGAAGGATTCAACAGAATGTTGCTCCTTCCTTTGCTCGTTTGGAAGTCCTGCATGATTCATAGCTTGAGAAAGTTGTGTGAGCATGGCTACAAGATTTTTTATTCTGGCTCCCATATCGTTTGGTTGCTCAGGGGGACAATCATTGCATTGCCCATCACATTCTGCATTAACACGGTTCCTTTGGGTTCCAGCCATCGTCTAAAACCCCAAAAGAATAGTATGAGAGGTAAAAATCATGCTAGGGAAAACAACATAATAAAGGGGTAGTACCCTCAATATCTAACATCTTAGGTTAAATTCGAAGATCGTTAGCGCAATTCTAGGACTATAACCTATACGTATACTTAACCTTAGAGACATCTCTAGACATACCTTAGAAATATCTCTAGGGATCTCACTAACGTTTTCGCATCCTAGTTTCCAAAGGTTGACTAAACCTCCCTCTGATACCAACTGTAGAGACCCGAAACCTGACGTACATTGACATTACATTACTTTTGCGGAATACTTAGTACATAACTAAAACACACACACAAGGATCGTAATAGTTTAGTGTCTTTGGAAACTCGGAACGTAATCTTCTAATCGTGGTGAAAGATCTTCAACATCTCCCATAAAGATCTTCCCTTTTTTTTTACCTAAAACCATTCTTTATATCCTGGGGAAAAGAAAACATAAAAGGGTGAGCTCAAATGCTCAATAAGGGTAAAGAAAAGAAAATCAATCACATCATATTCATAAGAACATAACTTTTGGAAATCTTAACCTGCAAAAGAGAGCATAATTTCATAACATGGGATAAATCATAGTAGTGAAATGAAATCCCAATAAGCATAACTTAAAACATGAAACATTGTGGCATACACACATAATCATAGAGAATCATTTCTTGTTAGTCAAGACTCATTGCCAAGACTATCTTAGTGGACAAAGTCCCTTTCTGAATCGAGTAACCCTCGTTTCAGTCCTGTTTCACTGAACCGGTATAACCTAACATTCCAGCCATGTCTATCTCATGAGATATAAAATCTTTACCCAATGCATTGGAGGGAGATATAGGTCCCACCCATCTTATAATGAATCCTTTCTTATGTGTGCCACATAATCATAAATCATACATCATCACATAACCCATGTAATAAAAATGGAATTCTTAAACAACATGACATCATAAAACAATTCATATAAGATAAATGAATTCATATAAATGTTTCCATCACAACATAATCAAATCCATGTAATAATAGGGATAGAAACAGAACCCTTTTATTATCTTAGATGGAAAATAATTTTGATAAAATACTTGAACTTCATTCTTGAGGAAAATATCCTTTCTTCTTCAAAAACACTTTTACTTTCTTAACATGTCATACAATTTTAAACTAAAAGAAGTTGATTAAAAATAAACTTGAATACTTGTAAAGGAATCTTCTTTGAAATAATGTTTTAAAAATCCATTCATGCCGTATAAGTTAAAAAAAACATTCTTCGTACTTTTGTCAGAAAAGTCAAAAAGTACCTCGTACGAAAAACGACAAAAGATTCCTTTCATACATATTACTAAAAACTCACCGAAGGGTAAAAATGGATTTAAACAATTGTAGGTGGATGGAAGTAATATTAAATATTGATGAAACATGGACGTGGATGATAAAATACACCCCAGTAAATACTTACGAATAAACAATCTCGGATAAAAATGAGATTGTGATATTTCCCTTACCTTAGGTCCGATTTGCTTTGTACGTGTCCGAAGCTCCTGTATAATGGTTTAAATAATGTCATTGACTTATTAAAGAATCATATTCATTGTTATGATATCATATATGGTTCACTTATGACATTATATTACCCGTTCTTTTGTAAATTCCATGTTAAAGAAGCATTTTGGGTAAAATCGTTTCATTTATCGTAGGTGTTTTGACTTGTTGTTCTTGACATCATTATTACTTATATCATGATTTACTTACTTCCAGAATATAAAATATGATTTATATATCATATATATTCAGTATATATATATATATATATAATAGATAGATAAATAAAATGAAAAACACCGTTCATGGAGACGGTAGTCCGTACGTACGCATGAACGCTGTTTTACTTTCCTTATTGTCTTGAAATGTAAGTAAGTAGATGACATACATATATATATATATATATACATAAATCCAGTAGCTTTATAATGTCATATATTTCATTATTATTTCTTATATATACTTTATAATCATTTTTAAATGGTTAACATGGAGAATGAATCTCATCGCGTCGTGGAGACGGTAGTCCGTACGTACGCACGAGCGATGATATCATTTCCATAAATATTGAACTGAATTGGAGTGGATTATAAAATATATCAGAATCAATATGATGTTGTAATAACTATGTATAGTTATTCTTTACACCATTATACCCATCCATGTAAGGTGGTGGGGGAAATAGATTACACCACGGCGTGGAGACGGTATTCCGTACGTACGCACGCGCGGTGATTACTTTTTCCGTAGGATGGATAGATGGTGAAATAGGGTTGTTTCATACATATAATAACATATCAGTATATGAGTGATACTGATGTTATTACTTCATAATGAAACAACCTAAGAAGAAGAAGTGGAAGAAGAAATAAAGATGAAAGAATTGGTAACGGTAATTACCTCTTCTTTGAAGTGCCTCTTTGAGACCTCCTCTTAGGGCACTAGAATTGGTCTTTGAGGAAGACCAGAACCTCTAGGATGTTGCTAGGGAAGTGGAGAAGGGATTTTGGCAGGGGTTTGCCGAGCTTGAGTGCTCAAATTGGTGTGAGGAGGAGAGAGAGGAGGTGTCCTTTTATAAGGGAGGAGAGGGGCACCTTAGGAATATCTCAAAATATTATTTTATATTAAAGTCAAAATCGGTTTATAATGGTTCCAAAGGGTCTTATTTCGAAGCTAAGGTGGGGATGGGTCGAAATCCTATCAACCAATAGAATTTAGACAAGTTTAGGATATTATTTTAACCTTATCAATTAGATTTAACTCCAAGTTAAATAATTTAACTTTTACCGTGTCTTTTTGTTTTCTTTCACTATATGGTTAATACACTTACTATAACATGCCAAACGAACCCCAAATTGTTTATTATTAATATATATATCCTTATTTAAGTCATTTGGCCGAACCTTAGATTTTTTGGAATAAAATAACAATTAATAATATAATATTTTATTTAAAAACTATTTTGTGTCAATTTTGACACTATTTGATATATGATTTTTGTGAAAGTCATAACAGAATTAAATGTTCGAATAAAGTTAATTAAATCAACATTAATATATCATAGTAACCTAGAAAATTATTGGAATTCATAAAAAGTCTCAAATTACATTTATTTTGGTGTTTATAACATCAATTATGTCAATATTTCATTAATAAGATAATTACTGCATCATCATTGTGTCATAAATAAATTAAATTATTTAAAGTCTAAAAATTACAAATAAAATACCATTATGTAGGAAATCGTTTTATCTTTATAATGAATATTTATAATCTAAAATCCAACATATATAACCCTATGTAACAATTGTTTTTCTAAAAGATATATGCTTGTGTCAATTTTGTATTCATTTTAACTTAATTAAAATAAAGTGTCATTATCACTTACAAGTGGATCAATGGGGTCCCAAAATCGACCCAAAGATGCCCATGGTCGACCATGTATCAACCAATAGGGTTAAGACACGTTTTAGGGTAATTTAATATTATTATAATATTATTCTTTAACCCTTATTTACCGGATTTACCCTTAACCATGGTAAATAAAATATTTACCGCAGTAATTATTCAAAATGTCTAAAAATAAAAGTTACCTATTTACACAATTTGAACATCCTGATTCCAAATATGGAATCCATTTTTCTAAATTCAAAACACAGAAGTGGCAGAAATTAATTTAAAATTAATTCCCGCTGTCAAAACAAAAAGCGTGTTTTTAAGAGATAATAACTATCAAAAGATTGACACTTGTTTATGTTCGGTTTAATTGTAAAATTGTGTCCAATGACCAACATTATATTAAGTGGTAAAAATATATTCTAAATATACTTTAAAACCACTCAAATTAATAATTTATCACTATTAATTATTTCGATTAAAAAAGTTGTTTTTAATTATAATTTAGTAATTTTCACTATTCATCAGAATATGAAAGTTATCCGAAAAGTACCAAAATTTCACCTTAGGCTAAATTCGATACTCCGAATCCAAAAATGAAGTTCATTTTGAAAAATAAGATTTAAGGAGTTTTAAAAAGTGGTTATTACTATTCATAACGGCTAGTTTTAATAATATTTTAATAGCATATCGTTGTTTAGTGAAACTCGGTATTGCGTATTACACACGCTATCAAGGAAGGTCGTGATTGCGTGTAATGCAAGGCAAGTCAGGGTTGCGTGTTGTGAAAGAATCCTTCATTGTTTCGTATAACAGAATCCAACCATATTTCATTTATACATTTAATATATATATATATATATACTCAATGTTGCATAGAATTACTATTATCAAAATTGTGTGTAACACGATCCAAGAATAGTGTAGCGTATACTGCAAGCTAATACGGTGTTGCGTATAGCGCAAGGTAATCTTGGTGTAGAATACAACACAAGACATTAATGAAATTAAAAGAATATTTTTCATAAAATCTCGGGGTGTTACAGATAAAGACTTCCATATATAGAATTTTTTTATCTATATATCACTATTTTAATATTTTGATATGTTTATGTAATTTTGGTAGGGGTTGTGCTTTACCTAGAACAACCATTGGGGTATACTGATGACCTCAAGTTGGAATGGGGTTATGGTACCAATCTGTTTGTCCATATATAATGGTGGAATTTGTCCAATGACCATCTTGGACATTATCAAAAGTGCGTGTCTACTTCAGAGTTACCCTAGTATTGTGTTGATGATTTACACCAATTATCGGGGAAGAGTTTTGTTTGCACCCACTTCCACTATCTCTTACATTATTATGTCATGGTAATTTTATAGGATCTGGGTAGAAATTTCAATCCAACATTTCACCATTTTTGGGATTTTATTGGTAACTACAGTAAATGGAACATGGATACATTCCCATTACTTGGTTAGTGTAGGGGTGTGTCCCTACTCATATCCTCCATTCAATATTGGCATGTACATATAATTCTCAGGTGTCAGGGAAGATATATGATTCATTACCAAATTTTTTGTTGGGATTTGTCATATTATTTATCTAAATAATACCATGTTAGGCTGTAATGCTTGATAGATGTTTTAAGGCGTGTGTGCATGCTCATGGATTACTGCTGTATTTGGTTGGAAGGCTTGGTTGATGTTGAAAAGTTTTCTTTCACATTTAGGGTTTGTTGCTGAATTTTAATTGGGTCTTATATGTCTTGTATCAAACAATACTTGTAGCCTTTTCTACTTTGGGTAGGTTTTTTTCCTTCTCAGAGTTTCTTGTTGAACTAGACTATTTAGTTTTTCTAGATTTTTTCAAACTATTCTGATAGGTTTGGCTATTACACCTATCTATTTGTTCCTACATGTGTTTTGAGGTGGAATTTGGCTGGCCATATTCTTTGGAGGGGACCGAGCAATGACCATGCTCCCTATTGTTTGTTCTCTTCCCTCACCGTGCCCTCTTAAATGCTCAAATCTGAGTGACCTGGTTCAAACTCCCAAAGAGAACACCCCCATCCTGGGCTTTTCACCCCCATCATTGGCGATGGAGTTTTCTTGTAAGAACCCTTTGGAGGGATCCATGTGATGCTTCGATGAATACATCATTGGCCTCTTAATATTCCTCATTATGATAGGAGATGATAAGAATTATTTATTTTAGAGATCGGCTGTCGAAATGGTTTGAGATTGAAATTGGTTTCCATTTCTTCTAGCACGCGAACTGTCATTGGGTGGGTAGCTGGTAGGGGTTTATAAGTTACAAGAATTTTCATGTGGCCTCCAGGGTTTCAACATTACCATTTAGGTGGTACTCTCTTACTAGTGGATTTGATACCCTATGTTGGAGACACCGAGTTGGTGATAGAATCCTCTCCTTATATTATGACCTAGCCTGTGTAGTGTCTAAAAAATGTCGGATGAAACTGGTTTGGATCCCTTCAGATTGAAGATATAAATTTTAAAAGGATCCTTAAATATATGTGATATGTTAAAAAAATAAAACGTTGTTAAATAAACATCTCAATAAAATGAAACTCAATAATAATAAATTTTCTTATTTCGCCCTTTTTCATTTGGGGCATGAAATGGTCCTAAAATGAGGGTGACATAGTCTTAATTGATAAGAACTCAAATTAGGTTTAAATTTTTTGTTTTGTTATTGAATATAATGTAACAACCCAAATATTTACAAATAAATTTATTATAGAATTTAATGCACACAACATTGGGTCACTACGAAACAATTTGTCTTAAAAAATATATATAGTTATAACCTAGACATTAAAAATAATTTGTATGCTTATATTAATTAAATTCCAAGAAATGGACACGCATAGTTGCAATCAATAAGATATTTATAGTTTGATATGATAAACATAATTTTTGTGTAAATAGTAACTTGACCCTTTTGAATAGTAATGTTTCCCTTATAAATATTAATATGACCCTTATGAATAGTAAATTGGCCAAATAAATAGTAACCTCACCCATGAAAGTATAAATAAAATTTATTCACATTAAAATTGAAAGAATGATATAATTATATCATAGTATATGTAAAATAATATTTTGAAAAATATTAATTAAGTATTTTTATTTTTATGAGTCATAAATATTTAATTACAATTTCATAATTATTAAAAATAATTAAATAAAATATAGTTTTCATAAAATTTATTCATAAATTAATATTTTTTTTCTTATGATAATTTTATGATATCTTAATTTTTGAAAATGTTATAAAATCAATTATAGATTTAAAATCAGTGTTTTATGGGAAAATGATGGTTTCAATTAATAATTAACTTTTTCATATTTAGAAAATTAATTTCATTAAAAGGAGTTCCTTTTTGTATTATACTCATAAAAAAAATTTGGCTGATTTTTTTTATTTTTCTACAATAGTTGAATTTTTGTGAATAGTAAAATATGGTAATTTTCGGTATTTATACATTATAATTAAAATAAACTATTCCTAACATCATGAATGAATTAAGAGACCTAGCTTCAAACTTAGATGAAATTATTACTGTATTTATTCACAATAATCTATACTATTCCCTGTCTTGAGCAGAATAATAAAATAATGAATAAGATAATGAGAAATTACCCATCTCCTCCAGTGTAAAAACACCCCTCACCCCTCTTCTATTCACAACTCATAGCCTTGATTATCTTCTAAATTCTTCCCAAATAATATTCCCTAGTCTCTCAGAAATTTACATGAACTATTGTTCTTTCAAAAAGACTAAAACACCTTTTCTTAAGAAGGTTCTCAAGGAGGAGTATTCCAGAGGTAAAATCCTCTTCTTTTCCTTGTAATTTCTTTTCAAGTAACATTCTTTTTTTTCGCTCCTAACCTCATATGTACCAATGGTCATGATAACTATAGTAATAATCTATATACAATAATTATATCATGTTAATGGAATATACTTCATCGAAATCCTTTTTTCTCTCTATTTTATTTTAAAAATTAAATTATTGTCCGTGAGGTGCAGATTTAAAACCTTCATGGAAGACGAATTTTCATTCATTAATTTTTCCTTCAAGGCTGCAAATGAGACCATTTTTTTGGTTAAACCTGACTAAAATATATGTATTAAAACTTTCTTTATTTTATTTATGTAACATACTTACATAATACTAAATAATAAAACAAAACGAGTTCATTATGATCTATAACCGCCGTAGTAATGTGAACAACTATTAGTAATTGTATTATATAACGATTCATCCTCATACCATATAACCAAATTATATATATAACCATTTAAAATAATGGTTATTAATTAATTTTATATAAATTAAATTATGTATAATTATACTCTTTTAGAATGAACTTTCACAGTCATATAAATGTATTCCGATAATGAAAACCCAGTAAACGATAACTCCTGGATAGGTGATGTTGAAGAAAAGGGCGATGGGGGCACAGAGAAATACCTAGACTTAGTTCTTCATTCTAATATTGAAGTGCCAAGAGGGGTTTTTCAGATCAATGATCCAGAGGAGGATTTGAATAGAATATTAGAAAGAGAGGTCCAAAACGATGTTAACAAGGAACAAAAGTCATGGATCGACCAACAAGACCGAATTTTGGAATGGGGCTTTAATGAAGGGAAGATAGACACAAAGGAGTACATCCAGACTTGGGACAAGATGGTCGATCATTTTGAAGATTTAATCAAGGAGGATCCGCATACGAAGGTTAAGACATTCCAGTGGGAGCTGTATCAGGTAAGAGACTCCAATAATCTTAGTCTTGTTTTTAATGATTTTGTGATTTCCTACTGCACTCATTGATCTTTGATATTGAAAGTAACTAATTTCCCATTTTTTCCTTAAAAGTGGGTTTGAAATGAAAATTTAATTTTTAGGTCAACACTCCCGAGAAAAATAAATTGTATCTTACAACTCATAAAAAATGGACATAAAATAAATTTTAAAAAATTAATAAATAAAATAAATTTATACAATTTTATGAATTAATTAATTAATGTTTTTTATTTCATTATCTCAGACATTAATGTTAATTGAAGAAAACATTCAAACATAGGGTAATGGTTTTCTCATCTCAATTCAATTTTTTTAAGATATTCCTTATTCACCACTATTTCTTGTATGTGGTGTATGTATAATGAAACTTTATGTTGCATATCATGAATCTATTTTTCTTTATGATATTAAATTTCTTATTTTATGATCATTAATTTTATGGGACATATGGTTCGATTGGTTACAAAGTGGTATGAGTTTTCTTCTCGAACCTCTATTTTCATCCGGGTTATGCTTTCTTCCACTATACACCAATATAATTCTTCATTATTTTTGTATAATTATTTTATATTAAATATATATTTTCCAAAATCATATTTCCAGATTATTTCATCATTCTTTATGGGGTAATTAATGTTTTAAATGGTTCCCTTCTCAATTCATCCTGATAAACAAGCACGATTCAAGAGAACATCTCAAATTCTTACATATTTTCAAGTGAACTATTAAATCTGTTTTAAGTCACCATTATTGTTCTAAAATAACTCATTTCATTATAAAAACTATATTAGTTCAAATCTTATTTAATAGAATCATTTTTCCAAAATAACACTTCTTTTCAAAGTAAAAGAGTAATTATCTCAAGTATTACTCATTGATTTTAAAAGTGTATTTCCATCTATTTCCACAATCTTGTTAATTATTATATTTAATTGGGATTAATATTTTATGATATCATCTAACATATTTTATTTAATGGTTTATGATTATATTTAATGTGGATATGCTATATTGATAGCATTCACAATATTACTCTAATATAATAGTGTTTATGTTTACTAGTTAGGGAAAGGTATTTACATTTCATATGTTAGTTTCAATATGATTGTTTATGTTGATTATGTTTCTAAAATTTCACATGTGTAATACATTGGACTTAGTATGTGATGGGTAAGACCCACTATATCCCCTCTATGCATCGATTGTGCAAAGACCCGGAAATTTCAAGGAAAAGTTTTTCTTAATTTTCTTTGAAATTTTATATGAACGAAGTTTCTGACGGCGCCTGATTCTGAGGCCCGGTGTTCCCGTAATCATTTTCCGAAGTTTGGCTCGGGTATGTTCAGTGAACGGACGAGCGGGTTTTTCTAACTTTTGAACCGGTGCTCGGAATCAAATTCCGAGGAAACCGATGAAACCGCAGCGCTGTTAATTGCTTAGAAACACCTTTTCCGGAGTTGCGTTTTCACGAGAGAGGTTGATAAATGTTGTGGAAGATAGAATAAAAATCTAACTAAAATTTTTATTTTCTCTAAGTGGATTTAAGATTTGGGTGGAAGTTGGGTAACTACCCAACTTCCCATGGAAGGTTATGACAGTGGTGGGGCCAACATGAACCCCACCCCATCACATTCCTTAACTCCCTCAACTCACATTTTAATTTGATAACTTATGTTATGATAATTTATGATATTAATGAAGTGTGTTTAATGTGAGTGTTTGAATTTCAAACTCTTGAATTTCAAACCTTATGTTGTGTTAATAAAATAAGTAAGGGACTAATTTTATTTTAGGTCGGAGGCTTGTTGCTTGAGAGCTTTGGGAGAAAAGCTAAGGGAGACCTGAGTTTCTTCATCTTCTTCGTCAAAGAACACGAAGAACGTGAAGAACGCGAAGAAGGCCGGATTCCTCGGAGGTCGACGTCTCCTTCCGTGACGTCTCCTTCCGAGATGCCTCTTACCACGACGCCGACAATGTCTTCTTTGGCGACGTCTCTTTCCGCGACGAATCCTCGTTCGACGAACCTCCGTTGAAGCAACGTCGAGGTAGGGAATTATTTTGTGAATATTAATGAACCCCATGTTACTTCCTTCTAAATCATAGAACATGGATCAACTAAACATCATGTTGATCCTCGAAGAATATGTTGCGGGTTGGGAAATCTCATTTACGGGAAAACTGTAGGGGTATATTTATTTATTTTTATCTTGATTACTACTTTGACGTTCTTCGTGGAATATGACCAATTTCTATCAATTAATGATTGGGGGCCGGACCGCACAAACACGGCCGACCCTCCTCTATTATACAAGTTTGTTTCTAATGTGGTTGGAATGGAAATGGCGCGGTGCCGTCGCACCGCCCGAGATCGTGCGACAAGGAATGCGCGGCACCGTCGCGTCATGCCGTGAAATTGAACCAAGTCGTGGCACCGTCGTGCTGCACCGGAGAACCGCAAAAGCATTGTGGCCGGAGCAGGGCCGCGGCGGAGGGGTGCGGTGCCGTCGCGCCGCACCGGACGAATGAAGGCCGCGACCGGTACCAGGCCGTGGTAGAGCGTGGGAAACGGCGACCGGAAACGGGCCGCCGGTGTCGGAGTAGGGAGGGGACCGGTCGTCGCCGGTCCCGTGGTGGCAGAAACCGGCTGGCCGAGGTGGGCCAACCAGACAAGGGGAAAGCCGGGGGTTCAAACCCCCGGCCGGCCAGCTAGCGGACCCCATTAAGGGGGGCTGCGGTTACAAAACACGGGGGGCAGCGCCCCCCCCCCCCCCGGAAACCGAACGACATGGCCGTTCAGCCGAGCCAGCTGGCGCCACGCACCAGCGCACCGGGCCGCCGGGCCGGGCCACACCATCTAGGCCAGGCCGCCCCCAAGAGGGTCGGACCCGGACCCGGTTCGGGTCGACCCGGTTTAGGTCGACCCTGGGGTATCGGGCTGGGTCGGACCGGGCCCGAACCCCTTAAAACCGAATCTTTTCTGGTCGGATTCCCATAACATGTTCTACAGGCCTACGATCGACACGCCGTAAGTTGTGATGTGATCCTTGGATTGAGATGGTCCTTTCGGTATATCGCACTCAAGGTTTCAGAATACTTTGGGTTCGGCCGGGTTGGTTCGTACACGAAACTAACCAGGCCCTCGGAGCGGAAACACTCATATCTTGAGCTCCAGACGTCCGATTGATGTGCCATCGACTTCGTTGAATTCCTCTTGATGAAAAGGAACTTTTGGAATACTTCGCATGAATTTGGTTGCTGTTGGATAGTGTCCGGGTTGGATTGTACCCGAAATCCAACCGGGCCCTTGGAACAGAAAAGCTAATATCATTCAGACCGGACGTTCGTTTGACAAACCGTGAGCGGCATTGGTGATAACGTTGAGAAACGGTCCCTATGAGTATACCCTATGAGAGTTCGGGGTACAGATGAGATACGGCCTGGTTGGTTTGCTCACGAAACCAACCGGGCCCCAGGGACGAAAAGGCTAATAACTCACAGACCGAGCGCCCGATTGACGCACCGTCTATTGCGTTGAGACCCCTATGACGAGGCTATCCTTTGAGATACTTCTTCGTGGGAATTTGAGATACTTGGAGTATAGACCTGTAGCTCGTGGAGTGGACCCTCCCAGAGACGAGCGTGCGGAGTACGGAGACCATGTAGCCGACTGAGACCTGACAACTGCTTGACCGACTCGACTTGGAGTGAGTCAACTAACCCAGTGGACGGAGCACTACTTTGTTTGGGTGCAGACCCATGGCGGACGGAGCACTACCTGTGTGACAGTGTAGACCCGTGATACTTTTCCGAAGAGAACCTCAGCAGGCTACTAGGGGGTGTGCACTACTGTGTTTGGGTGGCATACCCCAGCGGGAAGCACTGCTATGTTTGGGTGGCTGACCCGCGGTACTCGACAGGAGGAGTACCTCAGCAGTATTTGGTTAGTGAGCAGTACCTTGGAGTCGTGACATGACCATTGTACACTCCAGAGACGTGGCTCTTCATCAGTTACAGTTTCATTAATGAAAATCTTGGTTTGAGCTGAGACTATGACCTTGTGTTTACCTCATGATTGAGATGAGTCACTTGATAACATAGGTATATGTATGGGCATATACCTTGGTAGTGGTTATCTGTTGATTTCATAATCTTTGTGTTACCTCATGTTTGAGATGAGTTACTTGATAACATAGGTATATGTATGGGCATATACCTAAGTAGAGGTTATCTGTTGAGATCTTCTTTGTGGTTATTCTTGTTGGTTTTAGTGATACCATGAGGGTCTCGAGGTCCCTACTGAGTATCGTTATACTCACCCATGCACGGGCTATGCCCATACCTCGTTGTGTTGATTGCAGATGACGGGCAGAGCTAACGGAGGCCGAGTGTTCAAGGACTAGACGGTATCCGGAGGTGGAATTCCTGATGAGACAACACTCGGAGGGGGTTGACGGGTGAGAACATTGGGGAGCTGCGCTATCCGTACCTACCCTTCAGGTAGGATCCATGGTGGATGATCCAGGAGCTGCACTATCTGTACCTACCCTTCAGGTAGGATCCGAGGAGGACGACCTAGGAGCTTCTTCCTTTCTTCTAGCTGTTTGTATTTTTCTGTTGTACTTTTAGTTGGGTTTGTATTCTGGCCCATTTACTTTTCAGAACTTTATTTTCTACTTAGTGTTTTACTTGTGCTTGTACTCTGTGGTGTTTTGTTTACTTTTATAAAGACAATTCCTTCCCAGTTATCAGAATTTACGCCTTTGGTGCTAGTCGCCAGCCCCTGGCCTATGGAAGGCAGGCTTGGGGTAGTCACGGAACAGGCCCCGGGGGCGGGTCGTGACAGATTGATTTCATCAGACAAACTTGATATGGGTTTGGCTAAGGCCTTTTCAATTTATTATATTCCTAGAATGAATCCTTTTCAATAATAGATTATTGGCATGGATCATTGACAATAATAAATTCTTGGAATGAAGCCTTGAAAATAATAGATTCTTGGAATAAATCCTTGATGTTTTTATTGATATATCCATCATTATTCATTTTTGTCACTGTGAAACTAATAATTGATAGTCCATGTGATTATTCAACTCATAGAATATCCATGGTTATGTTTTATTACATCATTATTTATCCATATTTTATTCCGTCCATATTATGATTATGTTTATGTTTTAATGGAATGTTTACTTTTATTTTTCCACCATGCCTTATTACTTATGATCTTTCTATACTATTTACCCCTAACGGCCACCTGAGACCACCCCTTTATTATGTTTTATTTTTCCCCAGGATGAAAATATGATTTTTATGAATGAATTGTAAGGATAATATAAGAGTTTATGTGTGATTCAAAAGAAGTTGATATGTTTTCTTTCATTTTATGTTGTAATGAAAATTTTATATATGTAATCTCATTTTCCAAAACCACTAAACTATTATATCGTTTGAGGTACGACTTTCTTGTAATCATACAATTTTAATATATTAAGGCACCAACTATGGGCTACTGGGGTCAGGGTCTTTAGAGTTCGTATGTTAGGAAGTTTAGTAGAGACCATGGATCCTTACTTAAGAAAAAATCGATTAGGTAAGAGAATACTATGATAGACTTTGAGCATAATAATATAAGAACATCCTATATTTTTTTTCAATTTAGAGATTATGTGTAAAATCCAAGAAATACATCCATGTATGGATACTAAAGGTGGATATGGTTCAGGAATAAATATACCAAGGGGTAACAACTCTGATAAGGTGTCCTAGGCCTGATTCGGGGTAACATAATACATGACAGACCTTACTATACACCCGATTTGACACTCATGGGGGATATACTTTAGATAATTCACATTTTCATTACAAACCATTATGAACGATTTATAAGTAAATATTTCCCCAAAGAATCCATGTTTATGATTATGAGATTAGATATGAATAAAAATTAAAATTTTAGAATTTTTTTCTATTTTGAGATTATAAATTATGACTCATTACCTAATTTAGTGTATGCTATTATTTATAAATGGCGCATAGTGGATGTAATGTAACAAATATTAAGGCACATATCCCAATCAGTGATTTCACTCCTATGAACGATAATGTTGTTGATATTTGAGTTGTGACTGGTGTTGGGAAACTTATAACTATACTAGGAAAACTGACTCAGATTATGAAAAATAACCTTACTTGTATAGAGCATCATGATCCACAACATGGAGAAGAAATGCTATATTTCTTTATGGAAATAAAACACAATCATTAAATGGGAATATCATTTCATTTGTAGTTGAGCAGTGGATAAGTTTCATAGAGAAGATATTTATAGATTTCAGAAGTAATGAAAGGGATATGATTTTCATAGAAATTTATCATCTATCAGGATATGTGGATCAAGGGTGGTCACTAATCCAAGAAATAAAGGAAGAGGAAGAAATTACAAGTTTTAAATGGAGGGATTTGAAGGAAAATTACCTCGAAAAATAATTTTCTATAGAACAACAAGCTGATATGGAAAAGAAATTCATGAATCTATTCAAAAAGGTGGATGAGAATGGTTCAATGTATGAATCAATCATTACAA
This sequence comes from Viscum album, assembly GCA_963277665.1. Lineage (NCBI taxonomy): Eukaryota > Viridiplantae > Streptophyta > Magnoliopsida > Santalales > Viscaceae > Viscum > Viscum album. The sequence continues at coordinate 794,873,361 of OY728166.1, forward strand.
GGTTATCAAGGCATGTCGTAGACTATGTATGTAATACAAGGTGTAATATTGGATGTTTCTTAAATGGTCTTAAGTCAATACTATAAAGGGAATTTTTCTCCCAAAAATTATCATCATATGAGGATATAAAATCTTGTGATATCAATATAGAGAAATAATTATCCATGTTATATGGTTCTAAAGTTAAACAATAGAAAAAGAGGGAGGAATAAAAAAAATATTAATAAAGGGGAGAATGGAAATATCGATTTTCCATCATGTGATACTTGTGGAAGGAAACACCTTTGTAGATGCATAATATGAAAAGAAACTTTCTCCTACTTTGGCGAAAAAGGACAACATGCTTAGGATTACAAGGGAAAGGAATAATTTTCTAATTTACAATGATTCAAATTTAAGGATATGGGGAACAATGAAAAATAAATTCCCTAATCTACAAGGGAATATAACCCAAAATAAGAAAAGGGATCAATGAGAATCTTATGTTGTTACTGCAGTCGATGTGGAGTAATTAAAGTATTTTTTTTAAATTATGTTGTACTTTAGTACTTATTTAAGGAATTGAAATCATGCATGTTTTATAAAGGTTTAAAGGTAATCAATGTACTCATATGTTTGGTATATGACAAGAAGAGATGCATGATGATTATTTGAGGAAAATATGACGTGAAGTTACCTTTCTTCTAAATATTTGGACATTAAATATTGGATAGACATAAGTTTTATGAGTTTTAAGATTAATTACTTATGGAATGGATTGAAACAAAACTAAGATTTTGGATAACCTGCTCCATCATTTTTTGTTTTAGTAAAAATTTAAAGGCTGATGGAATGACATATGTGTCATTTGATCAACATGCTTCAGTTATAAAAACACATATCGAATAGACATATTTTGGTTTAATAAATGAAGTGGAGATAGATAAAATCCCAACCAAAGTATGACAATATAACATCAATTAGGTTTATTTTATAAAGTGCTTATCTGGATTGTAAAGAAAAACCTCAATGCATGAAAAAGGATTGTAGTGAAAAAACATAATCTAATTACTTTTCTATATATGAAACAAATATTTTTTTAACCGATCATAGAATTATGGATTTATAATGTTTAACTTTCTAATGACCATGTTATCTTTCACTATCCATCATAACTTTATGGTTAAATTTCTCTACCCTGGCTATGTTTTCACCTTATACTAATGTAATCCTAATTGAAAGACTAATATTATGGTGAAATTTACATTTCTTCTTTACCTTTTATTAAGGGGATTTTCTATAACCTTATTTTTGATGCGGGTTTCCCGAAAATGAATTTTCAAAAATCAAACTATGTTATTCAAATTGAATTATTAAATTTTTAGGATACAATTTATTGAAGCATAATAGAATATAACACCCCAATTATTTAAAATTAAATTTAATATAGAATAAAATGCACAGAATAATGAGTGTATTTGAAAGAGTTTTTTTTAAAACAAGATAGTTATAACCTATCCATTAATCATAATTTTTCCACTTATGTATGTTTTATTTAGAAAAAAGGTCATATATGGTTATGATCATTATGATATTTAGAGTGTAATAGGATCAAAATTATTTTTTGGTAAATAGCATCATGAACCTTTTGAATAGTAATGTTACCATTATATATATTAATATGCCATTTATGAATAGTAAACTTGTCAAATGAATTGTAACATCACCCACGAAAGTATAAATAAAATTTATGAATATTTTAATTGAATGTTTGATATAATTATATCATAGTATAGATAAATAAATATTCTAAGAATTATTAATTAAGTTTTGGTATTTTTGTGGGTAAAAAATATTTAATTACAATTTTGAAATTAATACAATAATTTTAAATAAAATAATTTTTTGAAAATTTATTTATAAATCGCCATTTTGTTGTCTTATAATAATTTTATGAGGCCTTAATTAATTTCTGACTGTGGTTTAAAACTAGTTATGGATTTAAAATCCATATTTTTTGAGTAAATGATGGTTTTAATTAAAAATATAATTTATCATATTTATAAAACGATTTTCATGAAATGGAATTAGTTTTTGATTCTTTATATTTCCAAATGGTTGTGGTGAATTTTTTTTTATTTTTCTAAAGTAGTTGAATAATTATGAATAGTAAAATACAGTAATTTACTGTATTTATACAATATAAGTTAAATAAACAATTCCTAACATCATGAATGATGTAAGAACCCCTAGTTTAAACATAATTTAACTTATTACTATATTTATTCAAATTAATCAATAATATTTATTTTCTTGGTAAAAAATATAAAATAAAGAATAATATAATGAGAAATCACCCCTCTCTTCTACTATAAAAATGATCCATCACCCCCTCTTATTATCACACATCAAGGAATTCAAGATTGTCCCAATTTATCCTAAATCCTATTCCGTAGTATCTCACCCATGTTCAGAAGATCTTGGTCTTCCCAAATGACCAAAACCCATTTTATTAAAGAGGTTATCAAGGAGTAGTATTCAAGAGGTAAAATCCCCTTCCTTTTCATTTTAATTTATTTTCAAGTTCATTATTTTATTATTATCTCATCACCTCCTCCATCCAAATGATCATGATCACTAAATTATAATCTATATACTAGTATTATATCATTTTAATGGAATATCCTTCATCAAACTCATTTCAATCTCTATTTTATTCTAAAAACAAAATCATCGTCTGTGAGGTGCCAATTTACAACCTTCACGAATAACAAATTTCCATTCTTAAATCTTCCCTTAAAGTTAATTAATGATACCGTTTTATGGAAAAAATAATAATATATTTAATAAAACCATTATTATTTTCTAGAAGTAAAATATTTACATAATACTACAAGTTAAAACAAAATGAGTTCGTTATGATCAATAACTGTCAGAATAATGTAAACGATTGTCACTAATGTATTATCTAATTGTTCATCCTCATACCATATAACCAAATGATATATATAACCATTTACACTAATTTGTTTCATTAATATCCTATAAATTCAATTTTGTAGAATTATACCATTTCCGAATGAACTTCTATACTCATATACAAGTATATTGATCATGAAAACCAAGGAAACAAGGTCTCCCAAACAACAAAATTGTATCTTATAACTCATAAAAAAGGACATAAAATAGAAAAATAAAATTATCATAAATAAAATAAATTTATAAAAGGTTATTAATTAATTAATTGATGGATTTAATTTGATTATCTAATACATTATGGTCAAGTGCAGAACACATTCATACATAAGGTAAGGGTTTTCTCATCTCACTTCCATTTTTGGGAGATAATCCGTTTTCACCAATATTTCTTGTATATGTTTTATGTATACATCCCATTGATATTCCACATCTTGAATTTATTCATCATCATTTTATTAAATTTAATCTTCTATGATCATTATTTTCATGGGGCATTTGGTTCAATTTATTACAAAGTTGTAAGGGTTTTCCTCTCAAACCTACATTTTCATTCGAGTTATGCTTTCTCCCACTATACACCAATGTAATTTTTAATTAATTTTATATAATTATTATAAATTATATATATATTTCCCAAAAATCATATTTCTAGATCATTTCATCATTCTTTATCAGATAATGAATTTTTTACAGGGTTCCTTTCTCAATTCATCCTGATAAACAGACTCGATTCAAGGTAACATCTCAAATTAAAACCAATTTTTAAGTGTAATATATAATCTATTTTATTCCACCTCTATTTTTCTAAAATCAATAATTTTATTATAAAAAAACTATATGTGTTAAATTGTGGTTTTATAAAGATATATCTCCAAAATAACTCTTATTTGAAAAGTAAATAGTATTTATCTCATGTATTACTCGATGAATTTATACGAGTATTTTCATCTATTTCAACAATGTTTATGATTATTTTTTAATAAATTATGCCTTGGTCTTTGAATGAGGCACCAAATTCATAACAAAGAAAATGTTTTTGATTATTATGTTTTATAGGGATTAATATTTTTTGATATCATATACCATATTTTATTTAATGGTTTGCGATTTGTTTCACTGTGTATGTACTCTCTTAATTCCATTCACCATATTAATCTGAATGATTAGTGTTTATGTTTACTAACAAGGGAATGTTATTTACATTTCATATGTTAATTTAAATATGAATTTATATGTTTATTATGTTTATACCCTTTAATATGAGGAATTAATTTGTGTTAGTAAGTGATTTTTGGGGCCTGATATAGCCCCTCGATGCATCGGTATATCTCATGAGACAAACTAGATATGGTTTTGGCTGAGGCCTTACCCATTTTTTAGATTCTTGGAATGAGGCCTTTACAATAATAGATTCTTGTAATTAAGCCTCAACACTAATAGATTATTGGAATGATGATTTTATAATATTATATTATTTTCATTAATACATGATGTTATGTTTTAGATATCAATCATTATTCATTATTCCTCCTTATAAAACTAGTAATTGATAGTCCATGTGATTACTCAACTAGTAGAATATCCATGGTTATTTTTTGTTATGGAATTATTTATACACCTTTTATTCCAAACATATTATTCTCATGTTTATTTTTTAATGGTATGTGAACATTTATTTATTCACCACATGTTATTAAATATTATTTTGTTGTATTATTTTCCCTTACTGAGCACCTGTGATCAGCCATTTCTGCGGTTTTATTTTTCCTCATGATGCGAAGATGATTATTATAAATTAATTTCAATTATAATATAGGATTTTGTGTGTCATTAAAAATAAATAAATATATTTTATTTCATTTAATGTTGAAATATAATGTTCATATTTGTAATCTAGTTTTCCAAAAATACTAAACTATTCGGTCCTTCGGGATATGAATTCCTTGTAATAATACCAATGTAATATAGTATGGAACTGAATCTTGGATACTAGGGTCTGGGTATTTACATATAATATGGGTTTGGAATGAATATTTGTGTTAGTGTTGAAAAAAATATACACACCGGATGCATATGCCTACATCCTTTCTAAACGGCTTCCAATAGGTCTTGTTCTTGGAATTAGAAACACCCAACAGTTCCCTTCTATAGAATTTTTCATGAACTCACTTTCCTAATATATGTGTTCATTGGGAAATGAAACCAGTGATTTTTATGGACTCACATTAGTTGATGGGATGGCAGGTTTGGATAATCACACTCTTTTGAAAGGAATTATTTCCTACTTCAATACTATATTAATGATTTATGACATGTTCACAAATCCTTTATTAAATATAACATATAACATGTGTCTCTCTAGGGTTAATAAATAATTAATAGAATGAATGAAATTTTGAATCATCTATATTTATCTGTGGTTCATTATTGATTAATACATCTATATGTTTCCAAGGATCTCCAAATATGGCAACCTTTCGCAAGAAAAATAGATATTCTTTGGACATTCAATATTTTGATGCTAGTTTTAAGAAACACAGTGGGGAACTCTAGAATTGATCATAATCCAGGTAGAAAAGATTTGTATTGATGTTAGGATCAATCCTAAGAAATGGGATTCTTATATATCCCTAAGAAAAGAATTAGAACCCATGTAGATTAATGCCACTTAACATGAAACATCATACCTTTTATGTTCATGTGTTGATGACGAAACCATGATTTTTAACATATTGAAACAAGGATGTTTAGCCACAAGGTTCCTAGTAAATGTCTTGTTTGGGACTCACACTGAAGTGTCCCAAGGAACTCTAAGGGATTACAACTTCTCGGATTAGATATGAACCTATTAGGAATGTGGTGCAGAGAAAATTAGTGTGAATTTTGGGTGTTGGGTTTAATACTTAGGGAAGTCTCCAACATATCCCATGTGGTTGAGGATAAAATTAGACATGGTTTTATTATTTAGGACCCATGCCTGTATATTCCATCAAAATGCTTGTATCTTAAGGGATACAGACCATTGAGATAGATTCATGGCATTATGGGCCCATTACTATAGTGGCCCTTACAATACTTATCTCAGAGTGGATATTTCCCTTCGAGTTGGATATATGGATTTGAGGATCCATGCCTATGTTGACCCTTTAATTTAAGGTGATATGGATATTTTGAAAAGGTTTCTCAACATATTCATAATTCTTATTGTGCATATCTCATTATCATATCTATCCTCTACACCTATGTGAGTCATGGTCAGTTTGAGAAACAAGAGTAAGTGAATGATTTGTAAAACCACACAATCTCTTTCATCCATTGGTGGATGAGGCTGAGGTGTTGGGAGATAGAGAGGGATTTTAAGTGCTCATCTATTCAATTGTTTTTTTGACCATGGGGGATATAAGACATGAGGGGTATGACCTCCTGCAAGAAAGACTAAGGGCCCATTCCAAGAGGGATTACATTTTAAACATTACCATTAATGAAGGATGATTTGGAACTAACCTCATCAAAAGGAAAATAAAAGAATACCCCCCATGTTTATCTTCTGAAATGGGAAGGTCCCAAATTTATAGAAAACAAGGGGAGTACATTGGACTCTCCCTCAGTATCTAAACATGGAGGTCCCTAGTATCAATGATGATGAGGGAATGAAAATGTCCTTTCCCTTGATCCTGAAACTAAAAGGTCTCTAACACCACCTCTAGTTTATGTTCCTCATTTCTGAAGGGATGAAAAACTATACACACCTATAGGACTCTACCCATTAGGTAGGACAAGTGTGGGAACTTCTAATTGATGGAATTCATAACCAAATGGGCAACAATATTGTGTTAATTTTTCCATGATATTGAAAATATTTATGCCTCGATGGAGGTTTGGAATCGACATCCCTTATAGGGGAGTCCTAAGGGAGGAGGATCCCAAACTTTAGTTGCATGAAAAGGAGAGAGAAAGGATGAATTTCATTGTTGAAGGATGGGTGAGCTGGAGTGGATTTATTCATGTCAGATCTGGGCAGGTTAGGGAGGTCTCATATAAGCCATTAAAAGGAAGAATGGACGTGGTTCACATGGGGTGGGCCTAAATGAACTAGAATATAATATTTGTGATAGAAAACTAAGAAATAACACTTGGGTGAGTCCATGATTTATACCTAAGGGTTTTCTATTGTGTCTCTAGAATGGTCTCATGCTAGTCCTTGACTTTGGATGGGAACTTCACACTAGTAGTTGTAAATTAGGGGGGAGTTGTTATTCATATTGTTTTCTTGTGTTTTATACCATGTAGAATTATAAATCCTTCCATCTCCATTAATTATATACTCTCTCAGGTTTTGGAGAGCTACCTGATGGGTTTTGAAGGTTTGGGTGAATGAATAGAGAGAGCTGAGGTTTGGGGAAATTTATGAACTTCCAGTCATCTTAAATTATGATCCCCATGGTTCTATTTATATGAAATCATGGTACCTTGGTTTAAGTACGTGCCTCATGAATTTGTTTCATGAAGGTGTTTAATGCATGGTTGTGTGAATGTGTATATTTTGTGAATCTACTAAGTATGAAATTTTGGATCTTGTACAACACCTTTGGAATGCAGGTAGGGCCTATGTGGCGATTTTGTTTGAGCCTTGTGCATACCTTCTGAGTGAAGTGTGCGACCCTTCATCATTCATAATTCTATTTTTATTGAGGAATTTCTTTGTTAAAATTCTCATTGTCATATATAAAAAGGATTTCAACATACACTGAATGGATTGAACCTTGTATTTCATTTCCTGAATAAGATCAGGTACCATCATCTTCCACTCTAAAACTTCATCTCATCATGTTAGATTCTGAAACCTCTTCCCACATAGATCCTTGTAAGGTTCCATTTTAATTATAGTATGGAAATAATTGTTATATTTTAATTCAACTATGTGGACGCATTAATCCCAATATTTTTGGAAATCCATAAATTAAATCTTAACCTATATTTTGGAGTTCAAATTGTTAATTATGACTAAACATCCATATGATAATGATAATAATTGTTGATTCTCATTTCTATATCTAATAATTTTTTTAGGTTACACATATTTTTTCCAATAATTGTAGTTCTTGATCAAATAAAAAAGAGAGTGGAACTCTATACAGTCTGACCAATTATCAAATGTATATATTAGGGAGATGTTCAAGAGAAAAATTCTCCTTGATAACAATGAATTTCAGTGAATTGGTAATGTGGGAGGCTACCACCCAGATGTTTTTTTTCTTTTTAGTTCATAGGGAGTCCTATTATAAAATACATGGTTATTTATTACAATTTCTGTAGTATTATAGGAAATTGGTTCATCATACTCTTAGGATTCAGTCAGTTATCCTTGAATTCTTCTCATACCCGACATTATGAAACAAATTATATAATATACCTCTTAATGTTAACTCATCATAAGTTGTTATTCAAATCTATATCCATCATAGTGCATACTGAATGAATAGATTATGATGATATATTCACATTATCTATAAGTTCCCAAATTTATCCATGTTTTGGTGGGATATATATCAATGTTCCAAACCTTATAAATATATCTTAAGAAATGTTTTACTCCCGAATATTCACTATAATTTTATATACCACCTTATCATACATTTAACCCTCCTTTATTATCTCAAGAATAAATTTTTGAGAAATCATTTTTGCAAGGTAGGATGAAGATAACTTTATTATTCCCTTATTGATCCTATATATGTTCATAAAGATTATATCCCTTTAAATTATCATAATGGATAGGGTTAGAGGATCTTTTCTACTCATAGAATCTTTATCACTGTTCGAATTCCATGTAAGGAAAAATAATAAAAAATAATAATCCTCGATCATACCTAACCACCTATGTTGCTTCATATTTATCTATTTATTTATGAATATATACTTGAGCCTTTTATAATTTTTGTATATTTTACACTTATCCCTATAGAGATAATGTTTCTAAATCTTCCTCATGAATATACCTGTATCCAATTCTATATCATGAGTTGGGTAGTTCATATCATGGATATTTAATTGTAATTAAGCCTAGGTTGTAAAATTTTAATCTTGTATTAGTACAAAAACCATTCCTTTTTTGGGATCATGACTTTAGGTCAAAACTCCTTCTCCACTGATGGGTAATTTGAGCATTGGTGTAGTGATTAGCCTCTTATGAATACCTTTAAATATTTCTTCACATTCATCATTCAAGAAAACCGTCACCCCCTATGAGTTACTATGGTTAGTAGGTTTGATAATCATGTTTTATTCATCAAAAATCAATGATAGTACCCTCATAATCAAAGGGAACAACATATTTTTATTATAAAGGTTAGTCTGGTCGATCCTTCAATTTCATGTGTTTTTAAAAGATCAAAAATAACCATTTTATAGTGATAACATGCCCTGATATTATTACCCTTCCCATCCAAAATTCACATTTACTTTTATTTTCAATCATTTTTTGTTTCTCTAAGTTCTTTAGTACAACATCCAAATTCTCCTTATTCCCCTCATTTTTTTGGATTTGTTAAAAATATCTTTGATAAATAAAACCACTTTTCAAGCTAATCCATAAAGAATCAATTCATTATATGAATGAATAATTCAAGATCATTAGTTAGTCCAAATGGAATCACAATGAACATGTAGTTCCTATACCTTATACGAGTAGTAGTCTTGGGAATATCATCCTTAATCATGTTTTCTTTATAATATACCAACTGAATATCCAAATTATAGAATTATTTGTCTCCATATATCTTATAAAAAAACTTATAAATTTGGTTTAGATGATACAAGTTTGTTATCATGATTTATTTGAGTTCATAGTTATCATTGTTTAGTGTAATTGACCCATCATTATTCTTGATGAAGTGGTCGAATAAACTCCATGGTGAAACTCATAGGTATATAAAAATTTTATCCAGATTCTCTTTTATTTGGTTATCTAGTTCCTCAAGTTAAAAAATTGTCTTTATATATGAATTATACGATTTTGGAAATGATCTGGGCATAATTTTGATGAAAAATAAGACTCTTGTCTAGGAGGAAGATGCACAATTATTCACGAAACACACTTGTAAATCCCTTTACAATAGGAATTCCATCGAAGATTATCTTTTCATAAATATCAATTTTTAGAGATAGATATACTTTCATATAATACAATAACATCCATTATTGAGATGATGATACCAATGTAGATTCATCCTCTTACGTGAACTTGTATAGAATAAGAGGGTGATTTGAAATATCAATCGTGGTTTCATTGTCTCGGAAATTTATTCCATCTCCTTACAAAAAATAAAATCCATGCCCATAAATGAATAAAATTTTTCCAAAGGGTCTATGACAAGGATTGAATGGAAATTTATCTCTCGAGCACTATCATTGGAGGATTTATATACTTGGGATGGAATAATTTACTCATTTCTCATTTTCAAATATTTCTCAACTTCAATGTTTTGTGGTGTGGTTTGAATTGTTATATGAAAAATGAGTGATATGAAGGAATTTGTATATTCATAGTCACATATGAAATTTTATGTTCATGAATGGATGATAAACTTGTCTTCCACTAATTTGTTTTGGTATCAAAAAAATTAATTCATCCAAAATAGACTTTTGGATATGAATTTTCAAACTCTTATACACCTAAAATGGAATCTATTGAACATTTAATGGATAACTCATAAATGACTTATATTCCTTAATCATTTATTTTATTGGTTTCAATCTATGTTAACCATGATATTTTTCCTAAAATAAATTCATGTGGGAAATTTTAACCCCTTAATAATGGATCGTAATGAGATTTATAATTTTCAAAATCTTATTATTTGGGAATATTGAACGAGGTGTACAACAAGGGCACTTTTTTTTACACCAGGTGATAATCGATTCAAGCTCAATGTGACCATTTTAATGTATTACACCTATGCACAACTGTTATAGAGAAACCTTTAATTGTATGATCTATACAAGTATAGATCATTCTTGGAAGCCACTTACAATATACACTACCAAAATTTAGGGAATTTTTCCAATTTTTTGTCTTATCCAAAAGGCTTTCACTATATTTTTCTAATATTAACCCCTATTTATAACTAGACATTGGTTTTATGTAAATTATGACAACCCATATCAATAATACACCTAAATTCATGAATTATTATAGAGAGGTACAAATAATATAATATCATAAGATCATGAGACATTTTTTATTTGGGATATTAGATTCAAAAAATAATAACATGAATGGGGATAAAACATTTTTATTTATAACAGCTTAAAAATTCTCTCAAAAATCCATTGATCATATAAAAGTACATGGGAAAATTGGGGACCTATATAAGAAATGGGTTAGCTATAAATCACAGTAATGGAATAATCAAAGAAAAACATGATGAAAGTAATAAATTTTCAACAATTTCCATATCTACAAGGCATAAAATGGGTGATAATTGTAAACATTATAGAACATTGTAAAATCTCAGTAAGAACATATACCTCTTCTTTAAGTAATACCCCTATCTTACACCTTAATCTTTCTTGAAGTGGTATTTTGAGAAAATAACTCTATGTAGGTAAAAATAATTTTTGTAAGGTATTTGGCTAGAGATTGGTATTCAAAAATGGATCAAGAAGTTTCGAGAAGTGAGTGGAGGAGGTTCCTTTCATTATGTGCGTTTGTTTAAAAACATGTAAATATTAAGAACATTAAAATATAATAAAGTCACTCTCATGGTAAGGTGGCTTCAAATTGGATCAATTTAGAAGATAATATAAGACATGGTCTATTTAAATTCAACTAATGATATGTATACAGGTTTTTTTTATTTTAATATGTATATCTTTAGGTTAACAACCTCATTAATCCTTTTTAACCCTTTTAAAAGTTATATGTTTTTAACATGGTAATAATTACTTATGGAAAAAACTAAATGATCCTAATTACCTAATATTATTTATGGGGATTCCAAATTTGGTATCAATTTTACAAGATCAAATTTATTAAATTGTAAAAAATGACTTTTAATATAGGTTTAAAAACACAATGAAAAATGTTTTCATAAAAGTGTTTGTTTTAAACATAAATATGACTTTATACAAAAATCATGTATAATGTTGATTCATATGGTTTTAATTGGATTGTGTCAAATAAAATGAGAATTATATGACTTTAAAATCATACCAAAACCAAAATCATACATATAAATACATGGTTAAAAGAGGAGAATCAAAAATATTTTATATGAATAAAAAGATTTTTAGGATTTTAAAAATGTTATAAATAGATTTTTATGTTCATAATTATATTATAAAATTAATTATATTACATTAAAAATATATATTTGTTCTAAAATTTTTTTTTATAAACATTTATATCATTCTTGTATATAGATAACATCATATAAGTGATAGTATTTATAAAATTGATATTTTTCACTATTCAACCAAAAGATCATCTATTTTTGAAAAATATCAAAAAGAAACTATTTGATGATTTTGAAATTATAAATTTAGAAAATAAATTAGGTTCATAAAATTAAATTATAAAATTAGGACATTAATTTTTTTAATCCCATTTTTGAGTGAAACAATATACATTACGTTGTGGTATATTTAGAATAAAATATTTATTTGTGATAATTGAAGTTCAAGAATTACACTATGAAATGATAATCAGTATCTGTAATTACCACAACTAGTGGATATATGATTTGGATGAGCTCAAAAAAGAAATGGTTATCAATTATATAATAGTGTGCAATTATATTACAACTTTTGATGCAGCTAAAGATGTAGTGTGGATATGGAACTTCATTTTGGATCATGATGCAGTTCCTAGTAGTAAATTTGATATCACATTATGTTTTAATAATAATGTGGTGGTGTCCCTATCATCAAATCTGAAGTCCCAATTATTTATGAATCATGTTTTTAAAATATATCACCTCTTGAAAGATTTTTCTAAAAGGGGTAAGTATAAATTAAATATTTTTTTTGGGAGGAGAAGATGGAATACTTTATGACTAAATATTTATCTCAAAATATAATGAATACCATCTGTGTTTTAGAAAAATGAAATTAATTTACATATGGCTCTATTTTATATCTGAGTATGTTGGAGTTAGTTTCATTGAACAAACTACTTTACAATTTACAATACTAGTGTATTCATTTTCATCAAAATAAATAAATATCATATCATGTGATAAGTTTTATTATTAATAATATTAATGGTATAATGTTTCTAAAGTATCTGTCACATCAAAAGGATATAGTAGTCCCTCTATATGATTAGAACCATGAATTGATATGATGATAATTGACAACATTTATTCTATTTTTGGGTGATATCTATCTAATGGACGTAGGTGACACTAGTAATTAGGTATTGGGAACTCATAAGTCATTGAGATTTCTTATTATGAAGCTTTGAGTTGGTAATCTCAAAGATATGAGATTATGAGAACATACCTTCACATTGGATCTCTATGTGTCATGTATCTTACTGGATATTACTATGCCCATATGTGTGAATTCTTCCTTTGACTTGAGATTATTTTTAATGTTTATTTAAAATCAAGTAATTTGATGCAATAATAAAATATGTTATGATATATTCTCATATAAAAGAGGGATACAACTGGTGTGTCATGAATGATATGAAAATAATAACAAGTAAATAATTTAATTTTACCATCTAAGTAAATGGAAACAAATATCTCAATAAATTTGATTGGAATGTAAGTGTCAGATTATATCCTGATCCATGGTTTTTTTATTAAAAATATTATTTTAGTAAATTTACTAAAATATATTCAACAATATTGGTTGATGAAACATGTATGAAACCTTCTTGACGAGATATCAAGACAAAGGGATTATATTACATTGTGATAATTTATATGAGGTTGTAGTCATTGAAACATTAACAAATTTATCTATGGGATCTTTTACCAAGATTATAGACACAAATGTTGAACATTAAGCCAACCATCCTAATTCAACTGAGAAAGAGGCTAAAATGGTGACATAATAAGTCTACCCAAAACCTTAGTTGAATTCTATTTTAATTTTATATTAGAATAAATATTATTCTCTAGTCTCACAGAATACTACTTATTCAGGTTTATTTAATCACATTACAATTTAATGAGTGAATAATATTGTAATATATATTTATTTAAATAAGAAGTTATTATTCAAGGATGGATAATTTCTAAGGAGGATTTATAGGCTATGTTAAACGGTATGATATAAATAATATATTTAATATAAATATTTGAAATAAAATATATTTTAAAATTTAATAGTTTTATGCACTTCATAAAAATAATAATAATATTATAATTATTAGATGTGTGGTGCACTTAGGATTATTAGATTTGTTACATAATTATATACAATAAACAATTATATAACATAATTATATAAAACAGATTATAACATTTGTTACCAATTCTATAACATCGTTATATAATCTAGATTATATCATTTATAGGGTTAAACATTGTTGTGTACACAAAAATTCTATGATAAATCTCTCAACACTGGAAAGAAATTCGAATATAATATTGTCAAGAATTAAAAGATTCAATGCACCTCTTCCCCCAAGTTCCAAGATAACTTGAAGAATCCTTCTTGTCATGAAGGAATTCAAGTTGAGAAAAATGAGATTTATAAAATTTTATCAGTCTTTGGTTCTAGCATGAAAAGACACAACTTCAATTTTCTAATGTTTTTGGAAAATTTATGGATACCACATGGGGGATTAAAACTTTGAATCCTTGGACTAATCGACGGTACGACATGAAGATGTAAAACATTTCAAAAAAGGAAGAAACTATTCATAGATAGGATTGAATTATTATTTATATATTAATTATAAGTGGTGTATTAAATATCCATACACAAGGATTATAGGGTTTCTATTCATCCATCTCTTAGGAGAAATTAGATGAAATTGATGAAAACCCATTGTTGTGGATGATCCCGAATTCTTTCTCCACACTCTAAGACCATCATGTTCATGTTTTTTGGAGATGGTTCCATATAAATAACTACTTTGTACTTTCAATTACATGTATATTCATTTTTAAATATTAATTGACATCTTATTACATGATGAGTGTTCTTCAATATAACATTACTATCCTTAAGGTATATGTAACATTGAAATGTCATGAATGTTCCATGAAATTATGAGAACCTTGAATGAAAATGATTATATTTTAAATTATAATATTTATTGTTGGAAGATATCCATATGATGGGATTTTTATTTAATATAAAAAGGGTATAAGGCTTATAAAATATTGAGACTTATTCTCATGAAGTGAGCACTAGGAAATGTCTACGAGATTATATGAGAACAAGCCTACCCAAATGAATTCCATATGTTCTGTGGGTTATCAGATATTTTTATATGATTGTATTGGTCCTTAGACTTTAGTTAATTATTACTATATATTATTATTCACAAAATTTGATTTTTTATGAAAACAACGATGATATATGATCAAAAAAATGTAAGACACATTGGTTATGTTATAAATTACATGAAATTAATTAATAAGTCAACAGAGGATTTTTTACATTTCGAGATAATCGATGTAGACATATAAATATTTTTTTATTGGAATGAAAATGTATGATTAAATCCATGGACATGTTGGTTTTTTCAAAGGGTTTATTTCATGAAATATAATGAAAAATATTCATGCTTGTAGGATAATGATAAGAGTATATAATATACTTGATGAGATATCATGAAAAAGAGATTATGTTACATGATGATAATTTGTAAGAGGTTGTTGATGTTAGGACATTAACTTATTATTATATGGGTGACTTGATATATTTCAAGACACTGATCATGGAATTTATTCTTGTTCTCCTAATTCCAATGGGAAATAGGGATAGAGAGTAACACACTAAGTGTATCTGGAATCTCATTTAACTTCTATCGAAATTTTATATGAGAAAAAAATAGTATTCTCTGATTAATAACAATAAATATTATTTAGGTTATGTTGATCATAATAATTTTTTTAAAAGAATAATTTGAAGATAATATCTTTAAATAAATATTTATTACAAAATTATCAATAATTTATGATGAGATGTTTTGATAGATTTAATTATTCTAAAAGAAATGATATATTTAATATTAGTTAATAAAAGTATGTTTAAATATATATGGTGTTTCTACAAATCAAATAAATATTAATAAACTAATATTTTTATATGGGGAGGGGTTATATAAGGATTAAGATATTTTCTATGTTCTTATTTTCAATTAACAACTCTATAAAATAGCTATAAGAATAATATTATATAATTTCATGGGTTAATAAAATCATGGAGATGTCATTTGAAACCAATCCTATCTAGAAACATCCCAGAATCGTTTAGAGATCTTCTTCTAGAATTACCTCATGAATGAATAACACTAATCCTCCTCCTCTCTCTCAATAAGTAATACAATTAAAAGATTCTTTCAGGATATAATCCATGAGAACAAAATAAGCCAATCAGTCTTCGATGAAAGAATAACAAGAACCATCAACAACATTTTGATGATTTTAAACACATATGGATACAAATATGGAGATTCCACACTTCCATTATTTGATGAAACAATGGTATAATAGGAGTCGTCAAATGATTCAACAATGAAGAAATAATGATGAGAGAATTTAATTTTTAATAAAATAAATTAATTATAAATTTTATTTTAAAAAAATTTAATAAGGATTCTATGGTTTCTAGACATATAGTATTGAGGAGAAATCTGAGGAAACTAAATAAAACATTTATAAGAAATGGTCCCTACTACTTTTACTGCACCCTGATACCTTTAAGTGGTGTTAGTATAGTGAGATGAAAATTTATAATTATTTATTCATCATTGATCATAAATGAATTTTCTATTGGTTTTTAATTTCTAGTAAATTCATTCCGAAATATCAAAGACTATATAAATTTTCATTCACATTATTATTACTACAAAAATTCCAATAAAATATAAAGAATTATTAGTGATATTATTGGAAGGTTACATAAATTATGTTAAGATAACATGAATACCAGACATTTACTATAAATGTACATTTTGTTAACCGATATTTAGTCCACCCTGATGATTTTTGAAAATAAAAGAACTTCACATGGGAGAGTAATCTATTGTTTTATTACATGTCACATTTGGATTGGTCCAGATTAAATGAGGATTAATGGTCTGATGATGTGTACTGGGTGTACATATCATGTAACCCCACATGGTTTCCTCTATAGGGATCATATATATTATGTGGAAAAATTACTCAACATAAATTAATTGCATGTTCTATTATGACTGATAGTTAAGAAATACCACAAGGCATGTGATGTGGACTATAACAACTAGTGTTTTCAATATATATTATATGTTTATTTTAATTTATTCCAACAAAGAGTTAATAAATTTTTTATACATAATAATATATTATTTTTTAAAAATAAATATTTTAATATATATTATGAATTTAATTTTGACAATGATTCATAATTAGATAGATGATGAATCAATCAAAACAATAGAGACAAGATAACTAGTAAAATTACTAAACCTTGTCTGTCGATCACCATTCAGACCCCTAGAAACCCCATGATTTTCTATGGTGTTCTCCTCCCTCCAGGTAAACAAAAACAATTCCTGAATAGAAATATTGGCACATAGAAGAAATATTAATCACTATAATACCATATGGTTTCAGATCATCGTCCTATGCAATGATCAACTTGTAAATGACGTGACCGTTAATCTCTAAAACATGAAATTCCTACCCTGATAAAAATAAAACTCCTTTAAAAAGGATAACACCTAAATTAGATACATGAGTGGTTAAGTTGAAATAAATATGATTTCTAGTTAGCATCAATAATATAACCTATACTCTCCCTTTAAATTATTCCGAGCCCACCTTATAAAATCTGAACAAATCCACTAACATGTTTAATATGATGACACATTTTGAAGGTGGTATGATAACACATATATTTCGTACATCTAAATTCATGATTTATTATAAAAAGTTACACATAATAAAATCCCAGAAGATTGTGAGTCCTAATTTCTATGAGCAATTTGGTACATAACTCCATAGCTTGAACAGAGATACAACATTATTATTTAAAACACTTTGAACATTCTCTTAAAATCAATTTATATTCTAACATTATGTGGGATAACCTGGGGATGTATATAAGATATATTTGATCTATAAATCCCAGTAAGGAAATAATCAAAGTATAAAATGAAGATTGTAATACAATTTAGTCAATAAAAATATAAAAGAGTAAACATGAATATCAAAGCATGATATAAGATGATAACATGTAAACAACAAGAGACTGTGGAAATAAAATAAAACATGATATAAGAATATGTAAAGGATAACTAACAAGACAACATAACTTTGTTGAAAATGTACCATAATAAATTCAGGTCACTCATTAATCCCATACATACCACATCATGGGACTAAAACATTACCAAATTCATTGTAGGGATGTAAACTTGTAGGCCTACCTGTTAAATTCATATCATGCACATGCGTAATTGTGCCACATAGATCATTAAAAAGAGGGATATCCTTTATCCATTTTAATTCAATGATTAAGTTTAATGGTTTAAATTCTTTTAATTATAAAATAAATTATATATAGGTATTTCTATGTGAATACCCTTGAGTGGAAATGAAGATGATAATTCACTACATAAATATTTGGCATAGAAAATCATAAGATACTTTCAGTAGAATAATGGAGGTATGTAATGATTCATGGAAGGGTTAAATGAGATTTAAAGGGTTATTTGATCACTTATAAATTAAATTTATAGTAATATGGATGTGTAAAAAACATTTCCCAGCATGAGTAATTGAAAAATAGTAAGCATACTATAAAGAAGGCTCTTTTATAAAGAAGAGTAGGAGGGGATCATGTGCCTTGAGTGGGAACTTATAAAATATTTATGGGAGGTTATTAAGAGCTTTAGACACCTTTTTGGCTATAGGTAGGATATGGTAGATTGAAATCATTCTTTAACGGTTTTGAGTGAAGAGGAATGGTAGGTTTGTTGGGTTGTATAGAAAAAGTGAGGAGAATTAATTATTAATTTCGACACATAGTTTTTGGACTCTATATGATATATTAATCCAAAACACACACCATACCATGATTTTTTCCAATTGGATTTTTAAAAGTAGAGTATATTTAATTTATTTGTAAGTTAGAAAACCAATCTCACTAAAATTACAAACCTAGTTACTTTTAAGTGATTCATACTTATAAAGAATTGATTTGAAAACTTTAAAATGCAATACATGTTTTGGAGGATTCATTAATGGTTTATAAAATAACTAAAATTTCATAAAAACAATTTTATTAAAGGGGAGACATAATTTTGTTCAAGGATACTATTGATATTAATTACACAACTTTATAATCTTATAATTTAATAATACATACCATATAGTCATACCGTATTTAATTTTACCCAAAAAATCGGCTGTCTTTGAAAATTATAAAAAATTCACTTATATATAATTTTGATACGATAATTTCAAAAATAGTATTTATTTTATGAAAATAATTATATTAATTTGATAATGAATATTTTCAAATAAAAATCCTTATTTATTGAAAATACTGGTTTTTTTGACAAAAATAGTTTTTTAACCCTTATAAAAATTTCATTTGAATTTATAAAATTATATTATAATTTATATTTAACAAATAATAATAATAATAATATTTTATTAAAATATAATTTATTTCAAACTTTATTGGATTCATCAAAAAGATTGTCTTTTTTGAAATAATATATTTCACAAAAATATGGTTTGTGTTTCATTGTTTAAAAATTTAATTTATCTCAACATTATTTTTTAATAATGATATATTAATAATAAGAGATAAATATAATTATTAGTGTATAAAAAATTAAAATTTATAATGGATGGGTTTAAATACATAGCCCTTTAAAACGCCAGTGAATGGCCTAAGAGTAATGTTTGTGATCGTTAGATTTGTTTGGGGTGGTTTGACAAACATGGTTGGGGTTATGATATCAATGAGCGTAAACTTCTCATATAAACTGTTTTTTTCTCATTTTTAGTTGTTTAACATTATATTTTTCCAGGTCTATGGAAGATGAAATTGATGTTATCTACCATAAAAGCTCTTATAAATGGGATTCATAGGGTACAACCCTACTGATCAAGTTCATTACTTACTCTTTCTATATAAATTAGACTTATCATATTCATATATATATATAAGAATCATATAATAAATGTATAATGAAAATATTATCGATGAATATTATCCTTAGGAAACATTTAAATATAATAGAGTATGCATTATATCAATACAAAATAACCAAAGTAGTGAATGTGTTTTTTGTAATTTCATTCACTTGTTTAAAAAGGTAATTTCATTTAAAAATATTCAGGTCATTACATGATTCCACCTTCAAAAAATTATCCCTCTAAACTTCATTTATATAATAAAATAAATGAGGGAACTAATGTTTCACCACCTCTTCTAGTTCCCAAGTTACATCATCCAGCTTGTGGTTCTACCACAACACTTTTCCCAGGTGATTGTCTGGATTCATTGAACTTTATCTTGATAATATAACACCTTCAACAACTACACCGTTTATGAATGATCCTTATACAGTGGAACCAACTTAGTATTCAGTACATGTGAGGGTTCTGGTATAAAAATTCAAAATAAGGTTACAATAAACACAAATTTAAGATCCATTATTTATCCATAAGGTATGTTTTTATTTATGATTCGGTTTGGGTCCCTTATGATGGTTAAATAAGTGTTCCCAAAGTTCATGAGAAGGCTTAGGGGGTGTTCTGGGGGTTCATGATGAAAAAAATAGTGGAAAAAGGAGTTTGATGGCATGTTTCAAGGTCTGCACATGATTAGTGAAAACCGTACGTATCATCCCAGGTTACCATGTAGACTTGGAAAAAGGATTTCAAATGGTTATTACACAGTTAAGCTAACCATATAGAATTACTAGGAAACTTTTCGAAGGGATGATTTTGGAAAAGCGGATCAGACATGGTTTTTTCATAGTTTAGAAAATCTTGTGGGTAAACCGTGCAACCTAGTAAAGTTGATAAATTTACAAAAATGCCATTACAGGATTTTAAACTCCAACTTAGGATTTAAAATTTTCTTCCCCTTAAAACCCTAGGGAGGAACGAAATTTCCCAAGGGATTCCAAGGGTGATTCTTCCTCATCTCTAGGTCCTTTTGATTTCCATCGTTTGGGAATCGAATATTCACATAAGTTTAATCCCCCTATTGCTTCTCTTTTTGGTTTAGGGCTCACATCTCTTCCTTATCTCCTTCCAAATCTCTAAAACCTTTTTTTTCAGTGATATATAGGTTGAAGCATCAAAGGGGTGTTGAGTTGGGATCCCATGCCTCGATTATGTGTGCATTCACCAACGAATCCAAGGTAGGTGGTCTACAAAGTATATCGCGTAGTTTCATATAATATTTGAGCATGATTGGGTTTATTTATCGATTAACCCTTATTTTTGTTTTGATTATTTAATGCGATTTAGTGTAATGGGTGTGTTGATGAGGAATGGAACCTCTCATGGTCACTATTGCACACATAGAGGATGAATTGACCTTCATACGGACACACATGGGGAGCACTGATACTTTTCAGACATAGAGGTTAGCTAAGTATGAGTAAGATTGTCTTGTGTCAATATAGAGCCCTTGATAAGAATGTTAAAAAGTTGAATGGGAGTAAAAATATATAATTTTCATGTGACTATGCTTAGTAATGGATTAAGGAATTGTTTGGCATGGTAATAAAAATGGTTTAAATTAGTTAAATAAGGATTGTGCCTTATGGATAATGAATTATGTTGAAAGTACTAAGAGGAATGGTGGGTATGAAATGTTGAACACATATGATTGATGATGGATTGTGAATTGATGAATATTGTTAATGGGGTGATACATGGGAAAGATAACTTGATAAAGAGTTATGTATTGTAAAATGGAATTATGAACATGCTATGGAATATCATTGAATCCCATTTTGATTTTTGTTAATCATGATTGTTATATGTATTGGTTGTGGTATAGAAAAATATTGGGAATGGGTAAATAATAATGTTTACATGGATTGATGGGGGGATAAAGGACTAAGGATCCCCCCATGGGTAAGGTTGGACTGATGCTCTAACCTACCCATGACTTCATAGGTTAAGGAGTAGGATTGATGCTCTATGCCCCCAATGGTGGTATTCAATGAAATTACATGGACTCAGGATCCACGGTAAGTGTAGTGATTACTTTATATGCACATACCTAGTGAGATACAGACTTAACTGTTTCTATTATTCAAAATTATAAATTCCATGAAACCTATGTGAATGATGTGAATGCCTACTTATGAAATATATGACTTATGATGAACTACTAATAAATGAGAAATGATGAATTGGAACCTTGGTTAGTATAGATATGTAGCAATTTTAAACTAATGGCCCCCAAATTTTCTTTCCTTTATAGTTATTTATTTATACTTTCTTGTACTATATATTAGACTTGAAATTTGAAGACACCATTGGTTGTTGCCTACTAAGTCATACTCACCCCCTACTCGGGCCACTGTTGGGTACCTGAGAAGATTTCATGCTTGTAGGTTAGGACAAGGGAAAGGTCTCTATACTAGGGAGTTTATTTGTAAATGGGACATTCCTAGATTAGGTTATCTCCTTGAATTCATGGTTGTTTTGGGGGTTCTACTTTTTGTCCTTATTTTTGGGTTTTTTCACTTAGCATTATAGCATGACATGACATATTTACTATTTCTTTAGTATTGTACCCAATTTGGGAGATGTTTGGCTATGCGTGTTATTAGTCATTTCCTATTGTTTTGTCAATTTATATTGTCATTTTTTGTGTCTTACTCTAGTAAAGAGGATATAGTCTCCCCATGTGACCTATTAAACCCCTATTGCTAGTTGGAAACCTCTAGCATACGGGGAGGCGCACTAATGGTCATGTGAAAACCCAACTTAGGGCACCAATTTTTTGGCACCCAGGTCGAGGAAATTACAACATCATTTCATTGAGATACATCCAGTGGGAGTGATAATTGATATGCCACCACTCTAATGTGATATAGGATCTCAGATATGCTAAGGTTTCTTTAATTAATTATTCCATTATTCAAAAACTACAAGACATTATTCCGCAATTATATATAAGTAAAAAAATTCCTTTTACCTTTAAATCCATCTATCATAGATGATTATATTTATGTATATTTTTTCAACATTAAACAAATTTAAAATGAAGATAATGTGTCAAAATATTCTCTTTAATTTCATAGATGAGATCAAATACCATCAGTTTACCCTATGAATATTTATACTGGCATGTTCGAGTCTAAAACCTCTACCTATAAAAAGCCTCATAAAAGTCCATGTGAATGATATAATGGTAATTTTATTATATGAAAAATATACTAGGGGATGATATTTATCCCATCATCCTTGAAAATCCAATGAACCAGATCTCATGATATATTCTAGAGTTTGAATTGTTCTATCAGGCATACCATTATTTTTTGTTTATCATCAGTTCTAAATCATAGTTCTATATCTAGTTCTTGCTGAAGGCATGTCCAAAATGTTGCAGTAAAACATAGATATTGATCATATAAAATAGAGAGTAGAGCTCCATTCATTATTAACATTTACCTTTTGCATATCTTAGCGAGTTGGGAGACAGATAAATCTTCCTTGATAGTAATGAAATCTAATATTTAGGTAAGGTAACATAAAACCATCTAAGTAGTGTTATTTCATTTAGAGTTCCTAAGGATTCCTATGAAACAATACATGGTTTTTCCCATTTTCATACTCGTATGGGTAGTGGTTTTATCATAGACATATAGTTATACTATTCTTCTATTATTTATTGGCATACCAAGGATTGTGATACAAATTTTAAAATCTTCCGCATCATGTAATCCCACAAGATGCTTTTATAAATATAAATATATACATCTTTTTTCTTTTTGGAAGAATAGTGTAGTATGATTTATGAGAATCATCCCAAAGTTACTACTTCTGTTCTTGTTTTTATGGGACACATATCTAGATTTAAAACCTTTTTTTACATTTATAGAGAATTTGAAGTCTTGAAAATGTTCTACCATTTCATGTGGTGCCTCATCATCCTACCAATCCTCATTGATCCTCTCAAGAATAGATGGTTGAGAAGTAATTTGAGCATGTTGAGATGAATATCCTTTTATTATTCCCATTTCCATCCTCTCTAGGTTGATCTAGACTGGATCCCTTGAAATTATATTAATAGATAAGGTTTTAGGATGCTTTTTACTCAGAGAATCCTCCACTTTGTTCACCTTCCAATGATGGTAATAGTATGAACATTTATAATCCTTGATCAGATCTAACCACCTTCACTGGTGAATATTGATCTCATTTTGTTGAATATATTCTTGTGGATTTTATAATATATATGTCTTTTATACTTCTGCCATTATAGATAATGTCACCAAATATTCATCACAAAGGTTCCTACAACAAAATCTATATCATGGGTTGGATAGTTCTGAACATGGATCTATAAAGGTAAACTTGCATAGAATATCCATTTTTAATATTTCATGAGTACACAACTCATGAATTTTTTTTAAAGAATCACTGTAGTTCACAAATTCTTTCCCTATGGTGTAAAATGTGAGCACAGATGTAGTGATTATCCACTCCTTCAATGCTCTAAATATTTCTTCATATTTATCATTCCAAAAAAACATCACCCCTTGTGAGTCATCATTCTAAATTAGATTGAAAATTGTGATAAATTTCTCAAAAAGTGATGATAGCACCCAACTAATCCATGGAAACTCAAGATTTATATCATAGAGGTTAGTTTAGGACATCCTTTAATTACCATTATTTTTAAAGGTTCTACTGATATCCATTTTATTGTGATAACACTCCCTGAGAATGTTATTTTCTCCATTAAAAAATTTCATTTCCTATTCTTTTTATAAATATAATATGTTTATAAGGTCTTCATTAAAACAGACAAATGATCCTCATATTCCTCATTTCTTTAAGAGTACATAATAATATCACTTATAAATTCTAAATTTTTTTTTGAGTTATTCCATAAATATTATATTTTTCAATTACATGAATATTTATAGATCCTTATCAAGTGAAAATGGAATAATTATAAACTCATAGTACCTTTAAATTCACCCAAAGATGAATCCATTGGTAATATGGATCCTTTATCCCGATTCTATTTTAGTTTTTTCGTCAACTCCTCGTGTTCAAAACTGGCCATTATTTATGGATTCTTGGATATTGTAAAATCACCGAGTTTAAGTTTCATCAAGAACATAACCTCTCAATTAAGAGTAATAATAGATAATTTTCCAGAAAAAACATTGCATAATTCCCTAATAATGACCAGGTTATCAAGGATGGTCTTTTCCTTATTCTTAATCATTTGAGCTATATATTCTTGTTCACAATGTAATGACATCCATTCTTGAGATGATTATAACAAAGTAGATTCATTATCCTACTTTCACTTGTTTATAATCACAGAGATATTTGAAATTTGTACATTTCATTCATTCTCTCGGAAATTTATACTAGATCTATACAAGGAAATACATTCTATTCCAATAATATCATAAAATTCTACTAAAGGAACTATAAAAAGGGTTTATTTGAAATTCATCCAACCAACTTTCACTGGTGATGATTTATGTACATGGGATGGAATAATTTCCCCATTTTAAATTTTCACTCTTAACTCTACTTAATTATTATTTTGTGGTGTTGGAATAATTCTACTAAAATTATGTGATATGAAGGAATGTTTATAATAGTAGTCACTTAGGAAATTTAAAGTTCATGAATGGATTATAGGCCTACCATTCAATATTTTATTTTGGTTTTAATCATTTACTTAATCCAAAATAAACTTAGGGATGAGAATTTTCAAAATATTACACACATAAATAGGAATATTTTAAACTTTAAATGGATAAATTATAAATGAAATATATTACTTAATATATGAATTTATAGGTTTCAATCTATGTTTTATAGGATTTATTTACAAATGAAATTCATATCATAATTTTTATCCCTTAATAATGGTTTATAATTAGCTTTCAAATTTACTAAAGAATATCCCTTAGGATTGTCAAACCAGGTGTGTAGAAGGCCACTTTTTCACGCACTAGGTGATGATTGAGTCCATCTTAATTCCCCCATTGCAAAGTTATTACTACTAGGTATATCTATTCGAGATCCACATCTATGTGTACTATCTAAACTGGGATGTATTTTCTTGGAAACCATTTACTCTATAGTTATCAAAATTTTGGGATGTTTTCATTTTTTTATAAGTATCAATAAGGCTTTCACTAATGTTCTATAATCCCAATCCCCAAAATAACCAAACTTATCTCTAATACCAAATAGGAAAGCCCATATTATTAATACACCATAATTAATGGTTTATTACAAAAAGGTAATCATTATAAAATCACACAAGATCATGAGACATTGTTTCTTTGAATAATTATGTGCATAAAATAATAACATTAATGGGTATACAATATAATTATTAAAAACACTTTTAACATTATCTTAAAAAAAATTCACTTTTAAAACTACAGGGGATAACAAGAGATAATACATTAGAAATGGTAGATCTATAAATCCTAGTAATAGAATAATGAAAGGATAACACGATGAATGTAATAGAGGTTAGTAAATATAAATATTAATGAGACATAAAGGGGTGAGAATTATAAAAATTAATATCAAATCATGATATAATATGATAACATGAAGGAAACATGGGAATACTACCACAATATAAAACGTGATAGAAAATTAAGTTGATGGTAACTACCAAGACAACATCACATGGTGGAAAAATTCTCATCAAAGATTAGGTTCACCCCTTAATACCATATATACAATATCATGAGACAAAAATATTACCCAACGCATTGGAGGGGTATATAATTTCAATCTCACTTGTCAGATTCATATCATGTGCATGCAGAAGTGTTCCACAATGATCATACAACCTAAGGGTAGATTTCATAACTTTTCATCCAATAATTAAGGATTTTCTGTTACATACATGGAAATAACCAATAAATGTAGTATAGGTATAACTATTTAAATACACTTTATTGTATATGGGAATGGGTATTACCTATATAAATTCTTGGCATTGAGAATTGCATGATAATTTCATAAGCATAATAGGATTAAATAAATAATAATGGATGGGTTAAATGAGAGTGAAGGGGGTCTCTCATTAGTGTAAAATTATATGGAGGGTAAGAGGAATGTGCAAAAACATTTCACAACCTGAAAAATTGGGAATATATTCATAATATAAATAAGGATTTTGAATAAATAAGATAAGGAAATGATATCATACCATAAGAGGGAGCTTATAAAAGTATTGAAGGAGGTTCTTAAGATAATTGGGGAACCATTGGAGGCCTCTATAGAAGGGAGGGGAGGGTAACGTAATGCTCAAAGGGTTTGAGTTTATAGGAATGGGGGTTTGGTAGGGTTTTTATTATAAAAAGAGGACAATTTTTGGCTAATTTTTAATCATATGTTCTCAAATATATGTAAGAAATTAATAAAAACCAAAAACTATATTTAGGTTTTGGCCAAATGTTTTCACCTAAAAGTAGTGGATTTAATTATTTGATAAGGACAAGAAACAAACTCAATAAAATAATACACTAATTTGAAATTGATTCATGTTTATAAAAAAATTATTTTTAAATATTTAAATATAATTTTAGCTTCGGAATATTCACTAAGGTTTTATAAAGATATTACATTAGGATAGAAACATTATTTTAAATGAGAATTATAATTTTTTTCCTATATTCTTTTAAAATGTTTATTATATATATATTTTGGGATTTTATGATTTCATAATTCATACTGTATAATTATACAATATTTAATATTTACCAAAAAATATGACTGTCTCAGAAATTACCAAAAAGTCACTATTGGTTAATTTTAACATGATTATTTATAAAATAATATTTATTTTACCAAAATTATTCACTAAATATGATAATTGACACCTTACAAATTTAAAATATCCATTTATTTAAAAGTGATTTTTTGGACAATAATAGTTTTTTGATCTATATAAAAATAACATTTGACTTCATAAAATTATATTATCATTTATTTTTAGTGAATATTTTTAAAAATTGTATTGTTGGTGGAGAAATACTATATAGGGACAAAAATGGTTGGTTTTTGGTAAACCAACCACGTATCGTGCCCTGGAAAACCATCCTTGGGCAGTTAAGGAAGGTGTGCACAACATTCTGTGGGTGCACAAAAGAACCGAAATCCACACACAATGATATTTAATTCCCAATACAACATATGTTTTAAAAAATGGTAATAAGTATGAAATTACCCCTTAGTTCATCACACATAATAATCTTCTTTTTCATGAACGAAATTGAAATGTGCACATGACTGTCGTGTAAAAATATTTCATGCCAAATAGGATATCAAACAACCACCTTATGTGGGTGATCATCATGGAAAAAGAGAATGGTATGAGAAAACCCTCTTCCACACCAAAAATCTTGCACTCCCACTATGGAGATTTCAGCTATAAATAGAAGCTCACCCCCTTCTCAGGAGATCCTCAAGAATATGATATGCCTCTCCACTTTGCGTAAGAAAAATAGTCCATGATATCTTGAAACATGGACCATCCAAGGTAGAATTTTGTTGCTTGATAGACCTCCTATGGGTACATAACCCATGGTTCAGTAATCGTTTCCCAACACTTCTTAAACCATGTGGCCTATGTGAAACTATCCTACTTATTCACAATCCTTGACCTTTCATGCCACTCCTAATATTGTGGCCACTTATGAAATTTTCCATTAGCACCATACCATGTTCTAGAGCTCGTGGCTCATGAAAATATTACATGAAACCCTCTAGAATTTCCTGCTAAGACTTCCGATTCCACTACCTAATTCCCCCTATGCCTTCACAACACATACTTCTAAGAATGTGTAGTCAAACTCATATTGACACTAAGCCTGTAGAATATAACATGGTCCTCATTAATGGCCACTACTCCCATCTTGGTACCCTGGATGTGCAAAATCTACACCCCTCCCAAAGGAAAATGAGCCATGGTCACATAATACTATGGGTTGGGGAGTGAATTCCACATATTTTGAGCATCATGACAAAAAACTGTCTAGTCCTATGTCCGAGTCATATAACATTAAACTACAAGACAAAATCCTCAACATAAGATGTAAATATGTATCCTTTCCCTATGTGATAAACACATGATACTCCATGTATGGGTGAAATGGGATGACCTCAAATAGGATATCCAATATACCAATCACTTGGTATGAGATCCTCCTCGGGAATATCCCACTCATAATCCCCATCCACATCATTGTTTCTTGTATAATAACCCCAACATCTTTCAACCAATGGAAAAAGTGGATCATGTGATCTTTAGATCCACTACATCCTCTTATTTCTCCCACCATTAATGACTCACATGATAATAGAGGTTAGTGGTGATTATAACACCCACATGATCTCAAATCTCGATGTTCCTCCCATTTGGTATATGCCCCAATCACATCCACTCAAATGGGCCTCCTATACGGTAT
Source organism: Viscum album (assembly GCA_963277665.1). Classification (NCBI taxonomy): domain Eukaryota; kingdom Viridiplantae; phylum Streptophyta; class Magnoliopsida; order Santalales; family Viscaceae; genus Viscum; species Viscum album. The sequence continues at coordinate 794,903,167 of OY728166.1, forward strand.
AATCCCCAATCATATCAACTCACTTGGGCCTCTCTCTAAGTGTAGGACCCAACCATTCAAAACTATATTTGTATTAATTCCCAACTAACTAGGATACCTAGGAATCCTCTCTAAGAAAAAAAATACCCAATTGACCCCCATTTCCTCCCAGAAAAATCCCTTGTTAGATCATTCCCCTAAACCGAGAATCCACATCTCATCCAGGTTCATTGGGAAACTCAATGCGTAAGCCCCACACCATCTCCAAATAAGAAAATCATCTTGTAAATGGAATATTTTATGAGTAAATCTGGTACCAAACCTCTATAATTCTTCTTTTGTGACTCATGTTTATTTACCACATGATGTCAAACAGCATGGACCAATTTTGTCATACGAACATAAACTACCACATCGAACTATGTGGGTTTTGATACCTATCTTATGAATGTGGTAGGAAGGAATCCACCATGAGGTTCAATCCCAACCAATGGTAAACCTTGGTTATCCCTCCATGGGATTTGCCTCACTGATCCACTTCAAGGGGTGTTCTGATCAACCTTTTCACTGTGACATCTTCCCTTTATAGGGCACACCCACTGGACCTACATCCACGGGGCATTCTGATCCATCCATCAATAAACTATCATATAGTGACATTTTTCTATTATGGGACACACCCCATAGATCTTCCTCCTTGGTGTGTCATGACACATACATAGGTAAACCTTCATGGTGTGACATCTTCCCTTAGAGGGACCACCCCCCCAAATAAAATCTACTGATATATCCACCAAGTAAATTTCATGGTGTGACATCTTCCGTTTTTGAAACATAGGTCCTGAATCTCGCTCCATATGGAATTCTGATATGATACATTAGTAATCATTCTATAGTTCCCCCATAGGGATACACCATCTTAATACACTTTTGAGGAGCATACTGATAAATATATCTATCTCCACATTATGTTAAACTCGTGCCATAGTTCATCTCAACTAGATGTTTTGATCTATCTTCATAGGGAATAGATATTGTGGAATAACCCTAAACACATACCCTATGCATAATCATGGTATTCCTAATTTGATAGCCTTAGAAGATATGCAACCATGGTGTCAGTTTCCTCATAAAAAACATGGGATGCCTGAGATGAAATCCTTGGATGATATACTCCCTCTAGGTTAGATACCTAATGATCATCACAAGATTCCTTTCCATCCATGCCTAAGATTCCTCATGTGATATTACCTCATAAGAGGAAGTATACATGTGACCAATTTCCAAACATCTAAACATGGAATTTATTCCCCATACAACTACTCTCTGGACCAATTTCGGCCGCCCTGTTAGGAAGAAATAACAATATCCATATAAAAGTAGTGTACTTAACCATAATCATCAAAGAGATGAAATTGGGAATGAGTTCCATGAACATGACTTAAATATATTAGGGAGACCCAAACTAGAAATATATTCCATGGAGAATCCATGGATGGAATAACCGATATCCCATTATACCATTTTGGTTAAGATGAAGACATCACTTTTTAATGTGATGAAAGTTTCCCACCTTTGGGAAGAGGGAATATGAGGTAAAAAGAGAATCCCTTACACACAAATTTGTTCAAATGTCTTGAGAATTCCCCAATAATAGCATCAGAAATAGAAATGGTAAACCCAATGTGAACTCTTCTCCTAATAATTGGGACTAGTAGCTTTCATGACAACAACATTTTAGAATGTTTGTTGATTCAAATATTTAGTTTCTGGTACCACCAGACAAACAGTGGGCCCAATGCGGGACTCACTAAAAATTAGGCCAATTATCAACTGGAAATCCCTCATCTGTGGCATTATCAGCATTGATCCCTCTCCATTTATATAACATATGATGATTATGGGGAATTGGTCATCTATTTCCTTATATATTCAATGATGGATAAATGCAACATCCTAGAAATACCCAAAATATAAGAAATAAACTGATTGATGTCTGAAAAAATAAGGGTAGTAGAAATGTTAATGCATCAATCCCACATGGAAAAACCTCTACCATAACATCCCCCATGACTTCAATTGTTGGGCATCGATTCCCAGAATCGCCATAAAAAATCATCCAATAGAAGGTTGTGGAAGACCTCGTACATCAAAATGAGCTGGAGGGGGCCATTGTTACCAGGATCATGGCTCTCCAAGACCTATAGGTTTTAGTGCCTCACCAAAACCACCACCACCTAATCCTAGACATGTATAAACCACACACCCATTATATATCAATTTTTTTTGGCAGCCTCTATATAGAGTGATCCTATGACTAATTCCCCTCTGACGAGGAGGTGGGGGAAACTCGGGTCACCCAAGTCATGACTAGTGTTTTAGAGCCACCAATGTGGTCTACCACCAAGCCTCATCAGATCTTGAAATGGCCATTCCCTCTGGACAAAAACATGTTTACTTTACCCCAGCTCTGCTAGCACCAGTCTGATCAACACGACACCAATGTTGGGGGAATGACAAAGAGAATAATTGATAAAAGTAATACTCATATATATCTCCAGTAGACCCTTCCACCACCAAAATATTCTACCAAAATATCTTCAATAGATGGGAAGGGACACACCTTCACTTATTAAAGATCGATACTCCAGCTGCACTATAGGAAAGTTGGGTTGACTCTATCAATCTCCGACACCACCAACAACCATTACAGGCTAACCCATGTTGATGAGTTTCAGTGCGGAGGTCCTCCCTTCACCATCACCAACCCAAGAAGGGGTACTCCCTAGTCTCACTATTAGTGTAAAGGTATACCTACAACAATTCCTAGATCATGCATAGGTCCTCCCCACTCCATCATTGATCAAACGAGAAGTCCTCTCCTCTTCATTGATATCCAACACGGAGGTCCTCCCCATGTGGAATCCAATCAGAGTGTAGGTCCTCCCCACTTCTTCAATAATCAACATGGAGTTCCACCCAAAGTTACCACCAATTAATGAAGAGGTCATTGTCATGAATTTAGAAACTGGTACTTAGGTATTCTCTATATTTCTGCTCCTCAGCTCAGAGGCCCTCCATATGTCCATTTTGATCAGTGTGAAGGTCCTCCACATGATTTTTCCAAATGTAGAGGTCTTCCCCACTCTATAACAAACCATTATTGAGTTCTTCTTCATACTCACATTTCCCAACATGGAGGTACTCCCAGTCTCAAATCCAATCAGCATGGCAGCCATCCCTATGTTCCCACTAACTAGAGCATAGACCCTCCCCACTACATTGACAACTGGAGTGGATATACTCCCTGCTCTGAGATTAGCTGATAAAAAGGACCTCACTACGGTACCACCCACTAACATGGAATTTATCCCCATTCCAAGAGGTACCCTATCCTGTTGAACCATCACAGGAAAGAAGGGATAACACTTTCCATTGCTAGTGAAATCTTGGGAAGTACTAGTATACCTATTTAACACTATCTAAGATAATGAATATCTATTATAGTTTTGGATAACTCTTTTATATGGTGATATTCCTAGAAAAAACTTATGATCACTACTGAACTTGAATATAAAGAAGTGGTGAACAGCCAATCCTATAGGGATATGATGATAAAGTTGGTGCGACCTTTAAGAGCTAAACCAGTGTGTAGTGAACATATACCTCGTGTAGTGGATTCTCTACTGGCTAATCATTCACGGAACTCATTAGAATCATTGATGAAACCTATCACCTACTCTATTCCAAACAATTTTTGGGTTGATCAAGAGTAGGGTTCCACCTCTGATAAAGAAATCAGGTTGGGGACTCTGTTCGATGATAATTTGTCAATGGTATTCTGAAAAATGAATCTTCTGGCTTTAATATCCCAAAATTTATCACGAACGATTAGGCCACAGGTTTATGATGGAATAGTTGGGCGACGATTCAACACCTCCATGATTACCAATTGGTTTACCCAAGAGGCCTAGAGCACTTCTAAGACAATGATCAACTATTTTGAATGGTTGAGTTGGATGGACTCTCATTGGATCATCACTTTATTTCACCTAGATATCACCAGACCCTCCAAAAGAGATGCATCAAGATTATCATTAAACTCTGTAGTGTCATGGAAGATGTGTCTCTACATGTGAAGATCTATGACTGGGGAAAGTAAACTACTCTCTACTTAATCCCTATCCTACCACAACCTAACTTACTCATATATAGTGATAATTCTTATTCGAGTATAGTTACTGTAAATATGGTAATCCTAAACCTACTAGAAAACTAGAATGAAAAGGAATTCAATATAGAGTGCAATAAGGAAACCTCACTTTTTGGGGTTGTGCAGTACCAGATATGCCCTCACAAAAGGGTCTGTATAGACCTACGGAGGAAAAAACATGGCCTCAAGGATTCCTCTACATCATTACCTACCCATCAAATTAAAAAAAATAGGGATATATAGTTGATCCCCCTGACCCATATGTTTTTTGTCAAAAAATAGAGTTAAATTCCACCATATCATTCATACTCTAACAAAATGTAAATCATAATAATATCCTCACTAATTTCATGGTTGGCCGATGACCACACTACGACACTGCTCGATAAGATCCCATTTCTCCTCTACTGGGGTAGCATAAAGTCATCCTTGAACAATTTATCCCTGTTAATCTTGGTAACTATTCACTTAAATATAGAGTAGATACAAGACTTCAGAAAAAAATGACAGTGATATGAGTTGAAAAACCCACCAGAGTAGCATGATCACCTTCCTCAAGATCCAAGCCATGACATTACATTAGTCATTGAGTCCTATTACCAAGTTGAAGATCTTGCCAATGCACTGGTGGTAAGGAATCATTTTAAATAAAGAGATCCTTACTGATATGATTTGACATCCACTCCAACTTCTCTTCTTGAATCCTTGGAAGCATAAAAAGTGGTGATCCCACCAGACAACAAGCCATACTCGACATGGGTGGACAAGATGAGAGCACCCTAAAATTTTAGCGACCCTAGATTTTCACCATTTAATGGGAAGGGTTACCCACTAAAACAACTATCCCACTTCAGTTTGAGGTGTAGGCCTATGTTGGGAACCCCAGACCAGCATGAATCCACCATGATCTAGTATATCGTATAGAATTTTGAAGGACCAGCATATGTCTGGTACAACCAGCAGTGTATTGGGTCCAACACTGGTTGGGAAGATCGTCGAAGGCATTTTTTATACAATTTAAGCTCCACTAAACACAATACAGGCATTGAAGACATCTTCAAGTGTATGAAAAGTCCCGATGAGTAAGTTTCATATTTCTTCCCCAGGTGGAAGGGACTCATGTATTCACTTGATATACTATTGAATAATGAGAAGCTACTAATGATGTGCATGGAGAACATCAGAACCGTGATGTTCCCTACCCTAATCACTCATAACATTACAATAAGGCCCATCATATTTTAAACAAGGCCCATCATCTAGTGAATGACTTTTAGTAGGCTAAGAAAGAGCATCCATAGCCTCTACCAAATTCGTCGAGAAGGGATTAGAAAGAAGAGACTACCATCACAGTATAGGTAGAGGCCCCAACCACTAGAGCTGTTGAAACCTCTAAGTAATAATCCTCAGCATACCCAATATCCTTACGAGGCACAACCTCACCTTATATAGAACTATTAGGTGATACATCACCAAACATAACTGTCTAAATGAGTGAATGCATCTCTATATACTCGTTAGGATCTGACTCCTTGTTAGGTCCAGGCACCCAAAGTGCCCTTCCCAAATTGAAGAAAATAAAACTATTCCTTTAAGGATTCACATGTTCCCAGATATTTCCTCATTTCCTTTGAGAATGAGATTATAAATATGCCATAGTTCACGAATACCCATAAACCCAAGGATGATGATAACCACAATAATTTATATTAACATATGATCCATGAAAATACCATAAAAAATGATATGTGTGAGGATTGGATCCAGGACCAGGTGATAATTGGTCTAGTCAAGTTGGGAAATGTCCTGGCACTAGTGGCACACATCTCTGTCGAGCTAGACAACGACACTGAAGGTGAATGGAATCAATTTTACTACCATGGGACAAGGTAATATAATGACTGGATGGATCACAGAGTTGTAACTAACTCTCATGGAATTATACCTACCCACTCAGGTTGTCCCAATCATCTTGTGGTCACCTCTACTTCTCTAACTTTCTCTTCGACATCTACATCACATCCTACTAAATCTGACAAGACTAGGTGCCAATGGAATGATTGCATCAAAAATCCACCACCAGTGCTAAATACATTCCTTAATCACAGTTATTTCATGCTTCCATAGTTGGGAATCATCCATCAGGCTTGCCTCATATCGAAATACCCATATAATGATGAGAAATTGTATCCCTATGTGAACTTTTTCAAGTTGAGACACCTCTCACTACAAAAAAAGGATACATTAGTGGGGTTTTTGTTTTTACTTCAGATGGAGTTATAACCCCATATAAAGACATTACAAGCGGTTGTAAAGAAACAATGCTAATATTCCAACATAGTTTCATTTGTATAGTTTTTGAGTAAGCGTTGGTAAATTCATGGTGACTATAGTAGCAGTTACTTTAGAGGGGGTTTAAACCACCTCTAATGTGGACTTAAATTCACTGAAAATGACTGTGTTTGAGATAGTTATAGGTGAAATTGTCACTAATTGAAAGGGTTTAGGGGCGGTGTGAACCACCCCTAAAAAGGGGGTTACTTTATCGGATGTTTTCACAACCACCCCTAAATCTTTTCATTTTTTAGGACCGTACTGTGACCCCTTGCCTCACCTCCCGTGTCACCCCTACACCACCCTCCCTCCCTCTAATTCCCAGTACCCCAGTACCCCTCATCCCACCCCCAGCCCTCCTCTCATTCGCACACCCCACCCCACCCCTAGCCCAACCTCTTGTTCTCACCCCAAGCCCCTCCTCCCTCTTGTGCCGAGTTTCTCCTCCCCCTGCCGATATAGAAAAATAGTATCATGCTAGTTTTGAACCATGGACCACAACAAATACATACCTCTGGAACCAAACCTACAAATTACTATGGAAAATGAATTTTGATGTATATATTACACATTATTGTATTTATATATATCTCAATGTTTATTCTAATAAATATTATTATCATAATATATTTAAATACATTTTGATAATATATATATATATATTATTAACTATATTTATATGTATATTCAATTGTATTTATTCTATATTATATATTTATATATCACCTAAATATATTACAGAAGTATATATGAATATATGGTACTTATATATGTGTGTGTGTATCATAATAATAATATTATTAATTATTATTATTCTTATTACATCAATTTTTTAATCTATAAAAACTATATATTGGTTTTATTAATACTTTACATTTATTTTATGATTTATATCAAACATATACTTTATTAAATACATTTGTATTATATATTTATATAAATTATTTATATACTTAAATAAATATTTATATTATATATATATATATATTTAATATATATATATATATAAGTATTTACTTAATATATTTATATAAGGTCATTAAAAATATATTTATATGATGTCTTTCAATACATATATTTATTATAATTTTTATTAATATAAATATTTATTTGTATAAACTGTATAATATTGTATAAAAGTATTGTATTATTTTTATTATATGAAATACAATTTATAAAAATATTAATATTATATTACATAATTAATATGTATATTATAAATAATCAATATTATATGAAAGAAAATTTATACAAAAATATACTTAATATTATATGAAATAAGAGTTTATATTATATAACGATTATTATTATACAAAATACAATTTATAAAAATATTTATATAATGTATTTCAATACATATTTATATTATTATGTACATTAAAATATATTTGTATTTCAATAAATATAATTATACAATATTTTGTACATTAATATAATTTTATCTCTATAAATTATATTTCATCTAATATTAATTATATATAGTATAAAGGCATAAACCTATTATATAAAAATATTTTTTTATTATTATAATATAATTTATAAAAACAAAAAGCTTGAGTTTTTATATGATACATTTTTTAAATAAATTATATTTATGTATATATTTATATAATATGTTATTCCTTTATATTATAAATAATTAATATTATATGAAATACAATTTATATAAATAAATATATTCTAATTAACATAATATTATACAATTATATTTATGTATACATATAAATACAATTAAATACAGTCACAAAAATATTTTATATAATATGTTCATATAATGTATTTTAATACATTTATACATTGTGTTTTAATTATACATATATATACATTGTGGATGTTCCTTTTTTTTAAATATGGGGGTTCACAACCCCTTTTAATCTTCTAAATTAGATGAGGTTTTGGGCCCCCTATAATTTAATAATATAGAGGGGGATTTTGAACCCCTAAATTTTAAAATGTTAGAGGGGATTATGAACCCTCTCAAATTTAAAGACATCAGAGGGGGATTTGGACCCCCTCTAATTTAAGAAAGTAATGGGGGGTTTTGAACCCTATCTATTTTCAGACATTTGAGGGGGTTTTGCAACCCCTCTAATTTAAGACATTATAGGTAGTTTTGAACCCCCACTAAAATCCAATTAGTTATTCAAAAATAATGTAAAATTGTAATGAGGGGTTTCAAAACACCCTATAATTTATAAAGAAAATCAATTTACAGGGGGTTAATATCCCCCTATAAAGATGATGATTAGAGGGGGTTGTGAATAATCCTCTCAAATTATAATGAAAATGAATTTATAAGGTGTTATTCATAACCCCTCTTAATAAACACCTCAAATATGTTGTTTTTATGAAGTGTCTACGCACTTCCTGACAGTGGGGATTCATCTTCAAATCTTCTAGATTTCTTTAGAAGATGCCATCGAAGGAATGGCCGAAGACATGTCCATGACCAAAGTAATCAGTCCAGTTCCAGGAACTAATCAATGTACACTATCGAAACAAGGTAGTATGTTCTACGTAAAGATGAGCAGATACATTCATCTCAAAATGCTCTATCAAACACGTCTCCATAGATGACAGTGCTAGTTGAATGAGAAGAACAACCACACCGACTTTTTGATCATCCAGATCCAACAAGATTTAACCCTCATTTGGATGATAGTCAGCTGATAGTGACTATGAGAGAGCTAGCTGGTGAGCGATAAGATATTTCCTCTTCCAACTAGGGAATTATGGTAACCCCAACAGTATATGTCTTACTCCAAATCAAATATAGACTCTCTCCTATAGAAATGTGCATCTAGAATGGAAGTATGATGTGTTGAACCACCTATCGAGCATACCTACAAGGACATAACTCCTTGAGGACCTCCACTTATCTATGAAAATGTGTGATGAACTTATAAAATATAGAATATCCCTCTCCTGTTTGAGCTAAAGTAGCTACTGAAGAGACCTATTATGAAGAGGAGGCTAAGCAATAGGAATGTCATGCCATCATCTCATTATTTGGAGAATATGAAAGAGTTCTCATGTATTAGAACATTCTCCCATGGTACATCATAGACCCATTAAATGAAAAATAAATCCATCACTACTTAGTCGATACAAGTCCCATGATTATCTTTATCTCGACCCAAACAATATTCATTTTGTGGTTGACTAGAGAAGATATGAGCTCCTTCGATCAGATGAACCTAGGATATGATATAATTGAGCAGAGACCATATAGTAGGTTTCATTTGAAGACCTATTTTGGTGAATAGATAGAAAGTTCTATATTTATGGATGTCTCATAGGATACATCCTACAACGTTCTTTTGGGTAGGCCATAACTACATCTGCATATTTCAGTCTCCTCCTCGTATCACTGATGCCTCATGTACTCCCTTAACGGTGGATTAGGTGTGTTATAAGGTGATGGATCCCCATTAAACTCTTGTAAAGCCTGTTATTTAGTCGGTGACAATTACAAGAGAGAGGGGAAGTATGTATAGACCAATGAGGTTGAGGACATGACTATCATAACTGGTCTGTTAGAAAACATGGATGATGCTTTCCTCTTAATGATTCATCGGATATGTCCCAGAAATGTCAGATCTAGGGATTTGTTTTTTCGTCTATGAGAATATGGGAATTCACATCACTAAAAGGGAGTAACTTCCAAATATTACCTCATACTCTTAAAAAGGACAGGCCTAGATGATACAAGAAGCCCTTAATCATGAGAGGTATGGAGAGGTCTCTCTATGTCCACCATCTCACAACATTCTTTCCAGTTTCATAGGGAAGGGTTGAATTGAAAGGTTATAACTCATTGCCATTTCTTTAACATCAAACATGGACCCTGTGTCCTAAGGATTGGTAGAATCTTCTCAAAATCATTCATATACTTTGTTCCAATAGAGAAGGAACCCCTTAATGGAGATTCCATCTCCACCCAAGCCGAAATCACTTATCCCCACCGAATTAGTCATCCTAGATGTACCTCCTCCCACTGATCCTCCTACCTCAAATGATGAAGAGGACATGAAAGATTCTACTCCTTCATTTGAAGATTGAATCTCCACCACCATCAATGATCTTATTCAATTAAACCTAAATACTAATACACATCCAAGGATGACATTGATCATTATTTAAATTCCTCTAGAGGAGTAGTAGAAGTTTATAGATTTATTGAAGTAAAATATTGATGTATTTTCCTACAGTAGTCATGAGATTCCTATACAAAACCATCAGGTAATCATCCATCATCGTGGTCTCCAAATGAGACATTATGGTTTCAACTAGCCTTCTTGGAAAATGAAAACTTATCAGGGTTATATTATCAAGGTGAAGGTTGATAAACTTATCAAATCCAAATCCATCAAGGAAATTTAGTACCTGAAATGGATAGAAAATATCATCCCATTCAAGAAGAAGAACTGGTAGATTAGAGCCAGTATCGACTTTAGATATCACAATTTGGTGACAAAGATGTTGATCGATGACACATTTGGGTTCAGAGATCTCACCTTTACAGATGGATACTCCTTGTACAAATAGATCAGTATATATCCCAAGGTTGAGGATTCTAACGCCTTCATTGCACTACAATGTATAGTTTTATACTAGGTGATTACCTTTGGTCTAAAGAATATAGAATCCACTTATTAGTCGGACAAGAAACACAACTTCAAACTGATGGTTGGGATGCTACTGGTATCCTACTTGGATGAATTGGTGGTCAAATCCCACCTATTCCAGGAAAATATCAAAGATCATGAGAAGGTGTTGTGAGTCACCACTCCTGAAATTCAAAGATGAATACCTTTATGTGAGCCTTACAGGTTATCTCAGGGAAGAATCTCTGATTCATCACCAGATACCAATTCTTTGAGATCAACCTAGAAATGATCAATGACATCATCCAAATCCCTCCACTGAGAAACCTTTAGAAGATGAAGAGTCTCTAGGGACATTTAGCATACATATTCTAGTTCATGAAGAATTTTTCCAACAATGGTAAGTCCTTTTCATAGATCATGAAGAAATTTTATGTCTACTAGTGGGTTGAAGAGTTCCAAAATTTTTCTAGTAAATCAAGAACTATATGTTACAGACTTCATTTATGATGAAACCCATCTTTGAGAAGCCTTAGTCCCTCTATGTGACCGCCTAAGAATAGTCCACCAATTACCTTCTCACCCAAAAGAATAATGAATATACAGAGTGGGTTTTATACACTCTCAATCTCATTATCATTGTAACAATAAAACATGATACTTCCCTATCAATAAGAGATACCTCATTCTAGTTTTCAGATTGTAGAAGTTGAGTATTTATCTACAGTAACATTAGATATTGCTGCTATCCTATCTGGATCTGATAAATTATATATTGAATAATCCTATACTCACAAGACTGATGTTGTGATGGGAAGTGGACCTTCCATAGTTTGGAATCTGTTTCATTATGAAGAAATCTATAAAGGGTTAGTCATTCCCAGAATTTCTAAACGCTCATCCATATTCAAAATAATTCCTCTTGGTTGTTGACTACCCATATGAAGATATCATCTATTTGTATTAGACTATGCTATAATGGAAGACACATTTCAATGGTTCCCCCTGTAGCCTAACCGATAGAAATCTCAATAATCCCATGAAATACAACTTAGGCATGGGTATCATCTTCAACACCATAGAACATGTTGTCTGACAATACTATTTCCTATTGTCATAAGGATGCACCAATAATGAGGTAGATTTTTAGTCTGTCATTACTTTTCTTATACTATCACATGTAGTTAATTTCCCATGCTTTCATGTGATAGGAAACTCTTAATTGTTCATCAAATAGGGTATTGATGATTATGACATCATAACGGTGGAGCCCATGCCCCTACTAGATCGCACTCACTAGCTAATTGCCCAGATTCCTTCTTAATTGAAACTGGGTCACATCCCTTGGTAACAGAATGGTCGAGTTGAAACCCTGTGAAGTTTATCTGCATCTCATGAAAAGCATATCAAGGTTGATTTTTTCATTAATTGATCTCATTGTAGAGTCATCTTTCCCATAATTCTATAATATAATGACTTCTTGGTGGTGGAATATTTTACTACTGGTGCCTCTAAATCAGGATCAATGTGTCCCCCCATAGTGGAATAAACCTCTTATTGGACAACTCCTTTTGTCAGGTACCTCCAACGTGGTATAAGCCTTACAATTTGATTAGAGTGTGAGTGAATCTATCATGGTATAGTGTTGTTAACCCTCCAATGTGGAACAAAAAATGATAAGTCTCACTATATGAGTGATTTTTATGGAATCCTCTTTTTTTCATCCAAGGAGATGAGATTCCATAGGTCATTCATGAAGTTATTATAGTGTCCTATGGTGACCATCATGCAGGATTGAAGCTCCCCACTAGATTTAGAGACCAAGGTATTTTTGGCCCACAAGGCCCAAGACCATATCATATTCACCAATAGGATCAATGCTTGTCATATCCCTAACATGTTTGTGTATAGAACATTAGATACCCTCCATACTACCAACTATTCTTTTCCCATTGTAGTATGACGACTCAATGTTTCAGGAACCTATACGCTAGTGTAGGATCATTATGATGATGATGGATTTATTCTCTAAGTGGTAAGAAGAGCATCCACTTAAGGAAGTCATGGCCTGATCCATGATCAATTTTTGAATCTCCCACATCATCCACAAATTTGGAGTTCCTCATGCGATTATGAATGATAAGGATACCAACTTATGTATTTTTTAGTTGAAGATATTGTACACCAAGTATAGTATCCTATCCAACCATACTTTATGATATCACACGCAAGAAAATGGATTGATCAAGGTGATCAATAAAACCTCCTATAACATTCGTCAAAAGATGGTGGTCTAGAATACAAAGAGTTGACCAGACAAGATCCACAATTCACTCTAGGCATATCAGAAGATGGCTTGAAATCCCACACATATTACTCCATATTCTCTGGTGTATGGAATATAGGCAGTCCTAACCAATGAGGTTCAACTACCATTCCTCCAAATTGTTGTGTATGATTAGATGAATAAAAATAAAATAGAAAATTTCTTTATATTTGAATTGGAATCCCTCTAAAAGAACTTTATTCAGGCCTTTCATAATCTAGGGATGTGCCATAACAAGATATAAAGAGCGTTAAAAAAATGTTTCCCTCCATTACTTATGTCAGGGTTATATAGTTATAGATCTCAAAATTCCAATGATACTTACAAGAATAATTAAAACATGTAACCAAATTGAGAATCACCATATACCATTAATAAGGTCTTTTATAATGGCACATACTCTGTAATCATCATGGATGGATAACATATCACTCATCCCACCAATTCCTAATTTCTCAAGCAGTACTTTACATGATGTGGAGCTCCATTTTCAGCCTTTATAACCATAAAATATGAGCCCAAGACAATGCACCTTGAGTATAAAATGTATACAAGTACCCTAGTTAATGGGTTGTGTGGCTTGTGCCTTCATGTCCCTCATTAATTACATGTTATTCTCGCCACACTATAATGGCTTGTTCTATGGAAATGGATGAAAATATGAAGGAATTTGATTTTTTCATTTACTCAGTAGGAAAATTTTCAAACCAAGCTCCAGAATAAAATTTTTAGAGTCATAATGCCTTTAATAATTGTTTTAATTTTAAACAAAATTTCATTAACTAAATTTCAATTGAAAAATATAAAATTAAATGATTTAATAATAATACTTATATTATTAATTTTATTATTATTATGATTATTATAATTAGTTTATGTTTTATGGAAATCCTAAAGGGGGGTTATCCCTCTCCCCATCCAAACTGTGTGTCACCCCATGTGGTTCTCCCTCCACGCATGACGTACCACCTCCCAGGACCTCCATCAGTGATAATCAATTTCACCTAGTTTTATTTGATTTCTTTTATGATTCTTGAAGGCATTATTCCTCTCCCCTTCTTCCCTATTTTGGATATTTTACCTCTCCCCATCACTCAGTGAGGTTCGGCTGAACCCTAGGGTTGTGGATAACCTAATTTTTGGAACCTACCTCCGTTGATAGGTTTTTTGAAGGGTCACTTGGGCCAGCCTTTCTCATTTTTTGGCAACCACATCCATAGGAAATAGAGTTATGGGAATTTAGGTTATCTGCCATGGATATAGGGTAATTTTCTCCAACATTCTATTGTGTTACTCAATTTATTTTTGGTGTTTTTTTAGCTTATTACTTATCGACACTTTTCTTTAGTGTGTTTGGATCTTCCATTCACAAGGAGGACTTACACTCATGTGGCGGGATAATATATACACATATATATATATATATATTAAATCTTTTTTACATATTCCCTCATTGAGAGTGGAATATGTAAAATGAAGATAGAGGTATATATATATATTCTTGTTTTTGTCAGTGTACAAACCATACTCTATTTTCTTTCATCATTGTCATCAAATCCTAGAGAGTCCATATTAGCTTAGTCTTATCTTGAGGTAGGAACCCTTTCCTTTCTGCCTTTAAATTAAAGAATGAATTATTTCATTGATTAGTGCCTCCTTGATTAATTGAATCTTGATCATTGAATGAAATGATTGATTCTATTAAATGAATTATTTTATAAACAAATACATGATTTTATAATAAAACCTCTTGATGGATGTGTGATGTATTCTAAGTTAAAAAAGCAGTGATTAGACTTTTATGCATGTTTTCTGTACTTTGGATTTGTTTATTCTTTGATGTCATTTTGGGACATGAAATATTATGCACATGGCCTTCATCCAAATTATTAAATCTATTTTTCCAATTATGTGTTGTAAAATGAAATTCCAATAGTTGTGAATTTGATATGTGTATGAATGCTTCAGGATTTATAGCGTTCCTCATCATTTTAAATTCCATAACTGGGTAAGTTAATGTGGAAATTGATTAATTAGATAAATTTTCAAATATATTATTAATTGGGGAGTTATTTATAAAATTTAGAGGCTATCTATCTATATAATTAATTTTGGAATTTATTATTAGATTTAGGGTCTTTACAATTAGATAATTAATTATTGGATTAATTATGTGATTTAGGGATTCATGCTTTAGATAATTAATCAGAGGAATAAATATGATATATTGAGATAATTGGTTTGATATAATTAATTTATGAATTAATTATGAGATATAAAGACATATGATTTGAGATAATTAATGATAGATTAATTATGAGGTATTTTTGTCAAGATTTGAGATAACTAATGGTAGATTAATTATGAGATATTCAAATTGTGATTTTTATTAATTAATTGATGAATTAATTAATGGGTTGTTGAGATATATGTGTTATTATGATGTTTTTTATTTTGTGTTATTAAATTAAAAATGGTAACATGAACATTTAACCAAGTATTATGAATGGTAACATGATCATTAAATTATGTGTTATTAAATTGAAAATGCTAACATGGAAATTTTTCTATGTATTATGAATTCTAACATACCCAATCAATTATGTGTTCTTAAATGGTAAATGGAAACATGGAAATTTGGCCAAGTATTATGAATGGTAACATGCCCATTCAAATATGTGTTATTAAAATGTGAATGGTAAGATTGACATTTTGTTAAGTATTAAGAATGATAACATGGACATTAAAGTGTGATATCATTTAAAGTTATATCAATATCTAACTTGGGATGAAGCAATAATAGCTGTCAGGTGTCCCTTAGGAACCTCGATGGGTTGTTATTTGTTTATTCAGTTTTATTTAATATTTCTCTATACCTGTGCACTACCTTAATTTATATTTATGGATAGGATTGTGATAGACACCATGGGTGTCAGTGTGCTGAGATTACTGTATCAAACCCTTCTCAGGCCTCCATTATACTAGGTTAGCCTAGTAGACCTTACATTTTAAGGACCGAGGATGATTACTTATGTTGTTTTCTAGTTCCTAGAGTTAGGAGCATAGGGCCGAGATGGATCTTGGGACGATAAAGGAGATGGACACTGGACCTTTTTTCTTTTATTACATTGTATTTCTTATATGTAATTCTATATACTTGGAGACATAGAATTATCTTTCATATATTCATTATTTGAATTTAATGTTTTCCACATATATTCAAATATAAAAATATACTTTCACTATTGTGCCTTCTTATTTTCTCTATCTAATATCAATTTTTATCATTATAAATATTCTGATCTATGAGGTAATAATATCCCCACATAAGAAATCTAGGCCCTTTCTACTAGTCAGAAGCCTTTAGTATTGTAGGATATGCCATTGAGGTCATGTGGAGACTAGTCCAGCTACCTGTTTAGTGGTCATTTGGGCCGGTATGTTATAAATTTATACCAAAGATTAAATGTTTCTATAGTCTTGCCATTATGAGAAGGTAGAAAAGATACTAGGAATCGGTTTATGTTTGGTAAATAGAAGTTTCTGGACCAGGTCACCCCACATATGGGAAATGACCAAGTGTCTTGGGATGGGATTGATTTTCATGATTCTTTCGATTATAGTTGATTATGATTTCACCTTGAGTGAGTGGTATACTTTCTATTACAGATTTATTTGTGAGATTTATAATAATTGCCCATGGCCTCATATAGAAAGGTTGAAGTATTTCATGTATCATTATAGGAACATAGGGATTAAAGTTTCATTCATGTTCTATACCATGTAGTTTCATTCTAGTTCTCCTACTGATTTGGAATGTGTTCCTTGAGTGTTATGAAGCACTTTTGTTTTATTTAGCATGCCAGTTTGCATAAACATCTTAGTTTATTATATTCCATTCTTCCTATTTATCTGGAATGATTCCATGTGTTTATTACATTTTATGGAATGATAGCTTTGTTAATTTGTAAATGGTTTCTTGGGAAAAATAATTTTTTATTATTATGATGGGAGCCAAATTTTTATTTGTAAGGTGTATAGGAGCCTTATAACTAGAAAAAGGTAAACTATGTATTCTAACCAAAGTAAACATATGTTAATGTTCTAATGCTAAATAAATTTTTTTGGATAAATGAGAGATAAATGAAACATATAGAGTGTATTGACACTTTATGGATTGGTATATGTACATTCATATCAATGAACAGTTATATCTACATATGTGAATGTTGTGATTTGAAGTGGTTATTAATGTGTAAGGGCCATTTTATTTTCATCTGAAATGAGAATGGTTATGTTATAAATTCACAACTATGCCAAAGTAGGTCAGTTGGGGAACATTCATTATGAAATAACCCTCTACGGGTGTTTATAACTATGATTAAGCAGCTTCTATTGGGTTTCATTTATGATGAAACCATGTTGTATTATGAGACCCTTGTAGTTCACCTTATTTGTTAAAGACCAAATTATATGATAAATATCCTAATTATGAAGGGATGGTGATAAATATTTAATATTTAAAAAGGGATTTTTTATATAGCTTTCATGTATGCCTTGGTGCTTTTTTTAAATCTTTTAAATGTTTAAAATATTGAATATGAATTTGTGTGAAGACTTGAAAATGTAACCTATAGTGGTTTACTTAGTTTGAACCTTTTCATAAGTACAGTTTCAACTTCTTCTTGAGTTTCCTTGGAATAGAAACATGAGTGTTTTCTATAGGCCTTTCTATTTTCCAGAAATGGATTAAATGATAGTCTTAGGTCCTAGTGATTCTTCTATCCTTTCCTATTGATAGATTCGATGCATATATTTTCGTAAAGGGTTTTCATGCGGTATGTATCACCATTAGATCTTAAATTCCTTGATAGTCCCATGAGCATCCAATTTTATACTATTATACGGGTACCATTGTCCCTAGTAGGACTCTTAATTTTTGAATGAAACCCTTTTTCAGATGGGTGATCACATTTTCCTTCACCTTGTTGTGGGTGTGAGCACCCTGAAATGCTATGTTTCAGCTATATAGAAATTCCTTGGGAATGTTCATCGACATGGTAGGTCACTTGACCATGTCTTCTTCCCCACTATTGGGAAACTTCATATGTATTCATCCTAGTTAATGGTCATATGGGGTAGTATGACTATGAGATTAAAATCTTGTGTAGGAGCTGATACTTTAATTCATAGGGCTGATAATCCTATAGGTATTGTTTAGGTTGCGTCATTTCCTGTGTGATCAATGTGTAGTAAGTGTTCACGTACATGGTGCTCGTCGAGTTCAAGTTAATAAAACGAACTATTTAAGTATTGATAATTTTTGTACCTTGAGTTGTTCAATACATTCTTAGGTCATCTCCAATGTAGAGTGACATGAACATTAATGGAATTGAATTTTCCCCAATGCTCAGGATTCCATTCAGGTGACTTGGGTGTTTTGACATGCATTTCCATCCGGTCTTGGATTTCATGTCCAAAGCATTCACATACATGAGCATGGAACGAAGGATCATCACATGTATGTTAATTATAATTTTTGATATAGTGTACTTCTGAGTGGATAGATTGTCTATTCTTTTGATGTCTTAGAAACTTTAAGCTATGTAGAATCTCCTTAATTTTTTCAAATTTTTCTTTCCTAGTAGGAGGAACACAATCAAAGTGGACATTGGGAAATGGTTGGTGTTTCTTGAATGCATTTGAGGAATCCATGATTTGAAATCATGTTGGTGTTTGCAAATCAGAATGAAATTATTGTAGTTGGCTGGGTACACAACCTTTTAGAAACATCATTCGTAATGTAGGACTTCAGTGGTTATGTTGAGTGATCACATAATGCCTCGGCTAGTCAAGGCATTGTAATTGGTTTGAAATGGGGATGTAATGGTCGGTGAAGATGAGTTTCATTCATGGAAAGTCAACCAGTGTGGTTTAACCATAATTCTTTATAGTAATTGGATATGATTGACTAGAAAATTTTTCAATACTCTTAGTGAATTCATTTTAGAGTCTAGCATGTTCCCTACATTGAAATCATATTTGATACACTAAGAGAGCATCGATCTTACACTGGGCTAAAGGCTCAAAATCCATTAGGCTTGTTTGGGTGGGTTTCTCTATGTTTCATGATGACGCGTGGTTCCTATCGAGGCGTGGCTTTTCCTGAGGGATACCCGGGTTCCCAAATAGGAACACATGGTATGAACATTGGGACACCAATAGTTTTCTTTGAAAAGAACACTTGGCATATGTCTCTTAGGGATCAATCAGTGATCTGACATTAACATTTTGGTCTTGTACCAACATCTCTTTGTAAACATGGGGAATGGACTACATTTGGTTAGTTCCTTGAAATTTCATTTATTGAATCTTATGTTACCCTCGACTAGAAGTTGGGCACAAAAGTGCTGCTAAAAAGGGAAAGGTTTCCTCTCTGGATCAATGTTATTTCCTTGTTTGTGTTTGAGGAACGAAAAAATAGATGGTCAGTTGGTGGATTGACTAAGGAGAACCACTAAATTTCATTATGAACTTCAATGAGCATCCTTGCTGTAAACATGGGATACCTTGGAAAAAGGGACTGCAGTTAGAGCTTTAATATGCCGACCATCTAAGCCAAGAATCTTGAGAATGGTTAGTTGGGTATGGATTAATTTTTTACTTATATTTTGATGATTTTAGTTCGATAACCATTTGAATCACATCTCCGTGTTAAGATAGGTGTAGTTTAATAGGTCGGATTTTTATTTCGAGGAAAGAACACACAACGAGTTTTGGTTATGATGATCTGGATTAAAACATCTATTTTATTGAGGTCCTTGGTAAGACCTCAAATGAAATCTGTTTCTCCCTATTGAATAAACTACACCAGATAAATTTTAGAATGTTAGAAATGTTCCTTATGGAGAAGTTCTAAATGTAGAAGAGTCGTGGATTAGAATTAGCCCTTTTTCTTTTAAAACCTAAGGTAGGGAGAACCTTTGGAAATATGTTTAGTGATATGATGATTTGATCATGTCTATATCCAAAAATGATAAGGTAAGTGTCATCTATGTGTCTCTATAGGAAAAAATCATTGTATTTGGTTTTCATGTCTTCACGATCATGTGATTAAATGAATGGTTGGAGGGGGGTTAGGCATTTTGATATGAATCATGACTATTTGAATGAAGCTTCACGACTCTAATGGGTTGGGTGATGTTTTCATTATTCCTAAAGTCTTATCAGGGATGAGAAGATCTAATGTGGTGAGATTGTAATGACTCGTTCTCTTGAATGGGATGAAAATCTGAAGGAATATGAGTTTTTCTTTTACTGGATGATCAATTTTACTTACCGAGCGTCAAAAAGTAATTATGAGAGTTGGAACACCTTTATGTGGTGTGTTATTTTTAAATATAATTAATTAATTACATTAAAAGTTTTAAAAAATGATGTTTAATAATAATAACAATAATAATAATAATATGATGATGATTATGATTATGATTATTTTTTTCATTAGTATTATTTTATGTTTTAAGAAAAACATAAAGGGGGCTCACCCCTCTCCTCCTCCATATCATATGATACCCACCTAGGGTTATCCTTCTGTGCACGACACACCACCATCTATGGCCTCCCTCTTCGATTGGTGATTTCAACTTGTTTTCTCTAATTTCATGTTTAATTATTCAAGGTACACTTTCTCTCCCCTCCTTCATCACCATTCTAGCTATTTTCCCTCCCCCCATCACCTAGTGAGGTTCGGCCAATCCCTATGGTTGAGGCCAACCCAATTTTTTTTTCTTCCTCTAATGTTAGTTTATGTGAAGGGTATCTTGGGTTATCCTTTCTTGTGTTTCAAAAACTGCCACCAAAGGCGAAGTGGTTTGGGGCGTTTATGTTCACTGCCATCGATTGAAGGTAATTATTTCTTCTTTTCTTAGTTGTTTCTCAATTTATATTTGGGTTTTTTTTATTTTTTGAGTTACCATTAGTTTTCTTTACTTTGTTTTAATCTTTCATTTTCAATGAGGACTTACAAAGATGTGCAATGGTAAGATATAAATATATATATTCCCTCTTTGTACATATTCTCTCATGGATAGGGGAATATGTGAAACTCAGTTAGGTATGTATGGCGTGTATGTGTAGGTACCCGATATGAGTTTCCATTGTCAAAGTCATCAAATGATAGAGTGATCATCTTGGCCTCATTTTCTTTTCAGGTAGGACCCCTTTCATTTTCTCATTTAAATTAAAGAATGCATTAGCTTCCTACTTAATGCTTCATTGATTAATTGTATTGTGATCATTGAATGAAATTATTAAATATTCTAAATGTTTTATTGATAAAAAATTCACGTTTTTTTTAATATAACCTCTCGATAGAGGTGCGTTGTCTTATGAACTAAAAAGTACCTACTATAATTTTATTCTTGGTTTCCTTTATTTGGTTTGTTTTGTTCTTTGTGTCTTTTGGGGTATTGATTGTTTGGAGCATGACCTTCATTCATATTATTAATTGGATATTCAAAAGTAGGTGGTATAACATACAATAACAATAGTCATGATTTTGATATGTGAATGTATGTTTTAGGATTTCTAGTGTTAGTTGGCATTTAAAATTCCTAAATTGGTTTATTTAATGTGGGAAATTGATTAATTAGATTTTTATTGACATAGATGATTAATAGGGGAGTTAATTATGAGATTAAGGGGGTTTTCATTTAGATAATTAATTTGGAATTTAATTATGAGAATTTGGGGCTATCCAAATAGATAATTAATTAGAGGATTAGTTTTGAGATTTTTGGATTTTTTATTTAGTTAATTAATTGGGGGATTAATTGTGAGATATTGAGATAATTGGTTAGAGATAAATAATTGATTCATTAATTATGAGATATTTGGATATATTATTTGAGATAATTAATGGTAGATTAATTATGAGATATTGATTTCATGAGTTGAGATAAGTAATGATAGATTATTATTAGATAATAAAATTGTGATTATGATTTTTGAATTTATGAATTAATTAATGTGGTGTTGAGATATGTGTTTTTTTTGTGATGTTGTATATTGTGTTTTATTAAATGGAAAATGGTTACATGGAATTTTGGCCTAGTATTATAAATGGTAAGATGATCATTCAATTATGTGTTATTAAATGGAAAATTGTACCATGGACATTTGGCCAAGTATTATGAATGGTAACATTCTCATTAAATTATGTGTTATTAATTAATAAATGGTAACATGGACATTTGGACAGGTATTATGAATGGTAACATGCTCATTCAATTATGCATTATCAATCGGTGAATGGTTACATCGTTACTTAGAAATTTGTTAAGAATGGAGAGATGGACATTCTAATGTGATATCCCTTAAGGATAGATCAGACTCTGGAACCGGCCAAAGAAGGCATAGCCATTAGGTTTCTTTTTGGAACCTAGAAGGGTTTTTTTTATTTATTCAGTTTTCTAATATTTCCTTATACATGCACACCACCTTAATTTATATTCATGGACTGTATTTTCCTAGACACCATGGGTGATGGCTAATAAAGATTATTATCTCACACCCTACTCAGGCTGCCATTTGACTGGGGTACCAGTGTATACCTCATATTTATAGGACCTAGATTGATTACTTGTGTTATTTTCTTGTACATGGAGTTAGGATCACAAAACCAATTTGGATCATAGGATACTCATGGAACTAGTCATTGGGATGTCTTTCATTCAATACATTGTATATTTTATTTTTATTTTTCACTTATTGTACATGTAGCATCCTCTATCAGAAATTCATTGTTGTAATTTGGAATTGGCCACTTATATTCAATTATAATAATATAATTCCATAGTTTCCTTCTCTTTTTTGTGCTTCTTCTATATATTATCTATTTTTATCTCTGTTCATAGTATGATCTGTGAGGGAATAGTATCCCCATGGACACATCCTAGGACCTCGCTTCTAGTCTCTAGCCTCCGGAGTTTGGGGAGACGCACTTCAGGTCATGTGGTGACCGGTTTAGCTACCAATTTATTTTTTAGTTGGCCTGGGAAATTACATAGACAACAAAACTACCTTTTAATTGAGATGAATTTATATATGTTCCAAACTCTATTATCTTAATATATGAGACCATGTCCAAGTATTATGAATGTAAACTGTATCTGAGTCCTTTTTAGGAATGTGTCCTGTGGTGTTGGGGCTTCTTATCCCTCATTCACAATAGGATTTTCAAGATACTGCAATACTCATATCCATTTGAAAAACCTCACCGCATTTTCCAAAATCATTGAACAAAATCTATGATCCTATTATCTAAGAAAAATGAGATTAAATCGTTTACACCAGGTCCAAGCATTATGACCTTAAACTATTTCCTACCACTATAGTTTGAGTTGTATGAATTTAAACTACATATCATGACACCCTAATCTCACGACATTAAACTAAAATTCTACCTCGTACAAAATTGGGGTGCCTCTTAATAAGAGATGATTTTTACCCCATTTGAGATTAGGATGCCTCAAATGATAAGTATGAGATGATAAACAAACCTTACCACATGCCCTGAACATTGGATGACCATGATAACTATGGGGTGCATAAAATTATCTCACTAGAGAGGATTTCGCCTACTTGAATTATTCTTCTACTGTTTCATGCTTCCAGAACTATGTATGGATTTATTCCCATCCTCATGAGAAATATAGAGACACCCAAAATTCTCATCTATGGGACTAGCTGAAAATTAATCTACTCTTTGTACCTCAAGTCATGGTCCAATAATTTCCTCCTTAAACAGTGTTCAATTTTATTCTTGATAATTGTATGATACATGGGTCTCATTAGCCCTCATGCACATTATATTTCACCTCTATCACACCGCATAATTGTTTTTTTGGAAATTTTTTTACAGTCTATACATCACACCATTAAACTAATTTTCCTAAGTTCAGGGAACATGTCTCTGAAACATTTGTCATGGTTCAAACCATATAACCTTAATCTATGTATATATTCTTTGAGTACTATATATAACTTAATTTTCATCCTAATGGAATACATAGTGACACCTTGAATCTATCACTGAGCCTAGTTGTAGATTCACTGCCAAACTATCTATTGTCTGTGGTGTAATCCCCCCAAAATACCCCTTAGGTTTCCTTTTAGGTATAATCCATATTTAATTATCTTCAACCATTAGTGATACGGGATTCCCTAATAAACTAATACGAGAAAAAAATCCTCATAACATGATGTTAAAATGTAGCTTTACCCTATATATATATAGGATGTCTCATATCCAAGTAAGAGAAGAAATAATACTCTCATTTGAGAGGGTATCCCCCCTTACGACGTTGGAATTCTACCACATCGTGTTTTATTACTACATGTGACTTGATTAATATCCATATGAGATACATAGAGGCACCCATATATTTTATCTTCTATCCAACCCATCCATTGACTAATTATGATATCTCACATTTCCTGTTGCACGTTGTTCCCCTAGGATACTCATCCCCCCGATAGTCTATGTTTCATGAATTTAAATTGTCAGGGCCAATGTCCTCAATTCATGATTTCAAATTGTAGTCATATCATGAATAAGATTAGGATTCCTTATATGACACATATGGGAAAAACATATTACCCTGTAAGAAAAGTAGGATGCCTCATAATGTGATATTTTCTTATTTACCACATTCTTGAAAGAAAGTTGGTTCCTACCTTTTGATACACGCTATCGATGTTATCAAATTAATCATGACATGGAACTTAGATTATTTAATATGACACAAGCATTCCCTTATTCAAACTCCACACTTCTATTCCTTCCTATTTTGGGTTTCCATCATCTTTCAAATCCAAATGGACCCCCTACCAGTGATGGTGACTGGCCAAAATGGCTTACCTCCCATCATGGGTTACCACCCTGGTGGATCTCTGTATCAAATAGTGTCTCTTGTTGTTTTGCACATAGTAAATAGTCGATCCTGTATTTTTTTCCCCATTCATGACTAGTGTTGGTGTGGGACTTGTGTTTTCAAAGATAGTCGACAATAGTCCCCAACCATTAGTCCTCACTTTATCCAGACCTCTAAAGTCTTGATTTACATTATTTAAGCCTCCTTATGGATTTGTGGAGTTCCTAGATACTTATTGTTACCCTGTATGAATACTTGGGCATTAAGGAAGTTATTCATTCATTAGGATATTCTCAACATGGCTATTTCCAACCACTTCTACGTGCTACCATGTGTCGGGGAAATTCTATTCTTGCTCCTTTTTTATCACACCATGCATGGATGACATGGGATCAGGTGTCTTGGAAGAGAGTGTACAAATATAGTCAATTAAACATCACCCTAGTCCAAATATCATGACATTAGCCTTCTTGTATATCCTCTCTAGAGTTTGAAATTTGGTAGGGGGTCTCCTTGTCCCATCATCACATCAGGATTATCAACTCGCCAAACCAAACATATTTATTTAGAGAACCCCCATAGTCTAAACTCTATAAACTCAAACTAAGAAAAGAGTCACAATCCAAGCATTGTATCTTTATATTAGGTGTTATTTATTTTATGGATGTTTTATATAGCATTAGGTTTCCTCATAGGCCCTTCCATTCATGTTGGGTAGCTTCCCATTTGTGTCGTATATGTTCCTTAGAGACATCCTCTTCATATTTTATGTATAAATAACCTAAAATATATATAAATTTCCCCCAGATTTTATTATATGGTGCTAGGTCTACCATTGTTCTACTCTTCCCCACCCACATTCTTATAGTTGGACCACTATTATTCATGTGAGTAATATATGTCATTTTTGAATGATTTTAAACTGAGTCCTAACCATATTAAATAAACATAAGATACCATATTTACCTGACATGAGTAAGGAAATATTGTCTACTTGGTGCATAATCCCCATACATTATGGTCCATTACATACAACATTAAAATGTGTTGAATGGACTTATCACCTCAAATAAACTGTGAGATGCATCCTTATTACACAACATAAAAGTTTGTGATACACCGTCCTCACCATACAACATTAAACTACATGTATTTCATCCTCATGGAAGAAAATTAAACAGAAAGGTATCCCAGACTCTCGTTTGGGAGGTCCTCTCCTCTAGTGTTGACCATATACTATATCTTCTATATCCAAGAATGTAGCACGACACCCACACTATATATTAAAACGTTTTTACAATAAGGGTATATCTATTGGTAAAAGTGAATCTTATTTTGGTAAAGAGGATTACCAACAAAAATATTTATGCCACGGAATTATTGGGAAAAACGCTTTCACTGATTGTTATTGTGATAAATAAAATAGTTCTGTTGGAATAATAAAAATACCAAAAAATGAAATATTTGTTGGTCAAATAATTTATCTACATATTATTATGAAAAATTTATCTGTTATTAATATTATT
This sequence comes from Viscum album, assembly GCA_963277665.1. Taxonomy (NCBI): domain Eukaryota; kingdom Viridiplantae; phylum Streptophyta; class Magnoliopsida; order Santalales; family Viscaceae; genus Viscum; species Viscum album. Next base: position 794,930,088 of record OY728166.1, read on the forward strand.
AACATATATATTTCCATTTATTATAATAAATATCAATGATGAATATATATTTTTAAATTATATTTTGAATAAAATATTATATAGGGGTGATCATATATTTTATGTTCAAATAATATATTATATTAATTAATATAATTATATATAATATATAAATTATATTTAGTACATAATAATTAGAAAATTAGATTATATGAACATTTAAAACTCTACATGAAGCTAGAAGAAGAATCTTACAAATATATTTAAATTTATTTAAGATTTAAGATACATTACATGAAACTCCCAACTAAGAAATAGAATTCGAAAATCACACACATAATTTATTATTCCATGTATCTCACTAATAATAGGTCCTTGCATGTAATAAGCATCCACTTCTCCACCAAGACATGATTCCCATGTCTGTTCACTGTCATGACAACACCACCAATGAGTCTCCGTTGTGACATATTATACTCATTATTAACAACTTTCCATAAGATCAATGATTCCCAAAAACCAGCACGTCAATGATGACCCTAAAAAACATAGTAGAAGATTCAAAGTGACAACATAAGATTTTCCTCACCTAATATGAATAAAAATGTACATGTTTAGTTCCATTATCATTCAAAATTCCTAATAAATATTTCATCCATATGACTCATGTGTTAATCATCATAAAATATTACTAATAAAATTACATAAAAAACCAAAACATGAAATAATAACAACTAATTTATTCTTTTTTGTTACTTTTTTTCTTCTCAAGGTATAAAATTTAGTTTTTAAGTTATCACATTAATAAATTATCCCTACCGTGGTGGAAAAAAATTGATTAAAATATACCTATATGCATCAATTTCTCTAATGCATCAGTTGTTTCTACAATGGTGGGTTATACATATAGTTATCATGGTTTAACATACGTAGATATTACACCATTTTAGATGAATATTAAGTAAATTACAAAAATACATGCATGAGGATTGTAATAATTTCGTTTCATTGGAAACATTTAAACAAAATATTCCATCCTGATGCAAGATCTTCAATATCTCCCATAAATACCTCCACCTTTATTACTTCTACCAAAAACCATTATTTATAACATGGGGAAAGGAAATATAAGAAGGGGTGAGCTCAAATACTCAGTAAGTTTAAATAAAGGAAATGTTTATGCATAACATGAACAATGGGTATAGAATATGAGCATTGTATTTGAATATCATGAACTACATATTAGAGATCATAATAAATATTGGAAATTCACCTGACATGAATCATAATATTATTAAGATTATATGTCAGGAAATCATATCATAGGAATAAAATATGAAATTTTAAAAGAAAAATAATAATATAATCTGATTTCCATAGTAGCCAAGGCATCATTTACAATACCATCGTGGTAGTATGGGTTCACTCCCCAATCCATATTGGTAGTCATGGTTCACTTCCATGTCCATATTACTAGTATGATTCCACTCTTCATACAATATTGGTTGTCGTGGTTCACTCACATGGCCATCATTGTAGTGAAGGTTCATTCCCAAGACTATTTAGTCTATCTCAGGAGAAATAAATCTTTTCCAAATCCATTATAGGGAGACATAGGTCACACCCATATCATTGTGAAATCATAAAAACATGTTCCAAAAGATCATAAATAATAATATCATAATCCATGAAATGAAATGAGTATCATAAACATGTAAACATATAATAACCTGTGGGAAAAGATACAAGTTTTATAATCATTTCATCAAAATCATAACCCATGAAAGATAAATAGATTTCATAAATATATAAATCATAAAATAGAAATGGGTTTCCTAAATACCATGAAATTATGCATAAACAATTCATAGAAATAATATGAATTAAACCTTTAGATCATTACTAAAAGGGAATGAGTATCATCAACATATGGCATTATAGATGGAAAATAATTTTAAAATATATTTCATAAACATTTCATGATGAAAAATATCCTTTCTTATTTGAGAAAGGATTTTTAGTAGATTAAACCATTTGAAAATCATTTTCATAAAAAAAAATCTTGAAAACTTATAATTAGTACTTTAAATAACTTAGAAACTGTTATTCCTTGAAAACTAATAATCTAAACTACAAAACATATTAAAAAACCTTTTCTTTGAAAAAACATTGAAATCAAACAAAAAAATCTAGAAATTTATTTACAAACCTTTTTAATTGAAAATATATGAAAGGATATTGAAAATGTATTCAAAACTAATTCTTTAAGAATACATTGAAAATTTACAAATTATTATTGAAAAAAATTTGAAACGTTTCTTTGAAAACCTATAAAAGAAAGTTGAAAACATTTGGAATACAAATTAACTTTAAATTCACATTTAAAACTTTTTTCTTAAAAGTAAAATTTGAAAATTTCAAATGAATATTCAATGAAACAACAATAGGTAAATCATTACTTGTCATATGAGGTAAAAATAACATTCTTTTTTCCTATTAAAAAGGTTAGAAAAATGCATTGGTCAGAAAGTGACATGATGATTCCTTTGAAGATATTGGTAAAAGACAAAAATCATAAAAAATTGTTTTAAAATTAAATGAGTATGGTACAATATTATTGGGAACCAAATTCTATGTTATTTGAAATGAAAAAATATCATAAAGGTTAAGTTAATTAAAAAATAATAATTCAAAAAATCTTGGGGTGTTATATTCTACCCCCTCAAAAGGAATTTCACCCTTTAAATTATTCTAGGTTATCAAAGTATTAATAGTAGAAATTTTCATTCATTGAAACCCAAATCATAAAAATGGACAATAAAACATCCCTTAAAAGTGAAAGTTTTAACTACAATGGTTACCCAAAGTAACATGTATCTAGGCTTCCACATAGGAAAACATTGATTGGTAGTGAAGATTGGACAAGGAGGAAAATCATAAATATTTATAGGGAGTGATTGAGGTAATCATTCAAAAACAAGTGAATGATCAAATAAAAAGTGTGGGCCTCAATGTATTATATCTATGAGGATTTACAAGGTGACCAGTTCAACAAAATTAAGGAATTCAGACAACCAGTTTTGTTAGATAATTAGCCTAAGATTGATTATTTATTTAATTGACCAAGAATATAAGAAAATATATTTACATGATATATTTCTATAAAAAAGTTTTATTCTTTAGTTTTGTATTCATAAATTTTAGATTCTTCCATTAATTTATGTCATGAACACCCAAAAATTATCTTTGATGATTGAAGTGCTAAAATACACTTTTATTATATCATAAGAGACGGAAAATAATGAAATGTAAAACTATTTATCTATAAAAATTATTAAAAATAAATTTGGTTAATAAATTAATCTTTAAATAAAAATGTATCACTATTGACTCATCATAAATAATTATTCATGAAAAATAATTATAAATTAACTAGGAAATGGCACAAGCATGTGGTAGGAATGAAACCCTTATCATCCTTCGGTCATGGGTTCGAGACCCACGTCCTTGGTAGACCAAATTGTATTTCACCCGACAAACATGATGACCTCCTCTAATACAACTCAAGTATAATTTCCAAAAATGATGGAAATCAATGAAATAATGTTAATCTCCATGTAGCCTTTTAACCATGGTTTTCAATACATACTCAATGCATAAATACTTCCTCTGAAGCTTAACATACACATTATATGAATGTTTAACCTTATAAGACTTATCAAAGATGAAAATAAAAATCATTATAAATAGAGTCCCAAAATAAATATAACGTTTATCCCCCATATATCACAAAGTAGCTCTTTGTTTTGACATTCAAAACATGTAAATACCCTCGTGGTAAATTCTCATGGAACATGGTTACAACCAGAATTATTATTAAAATTTTTGGAAAAAAGGAATTATTCCTTATTCCATAGATTAGTAGATATATCACATAAATCTAATAAGTTATAAGCTTCATCCATGATTGAATAAAGTGCGTGTCAAAAATTCCTAAATTAGTTCCAAGGTAATAATTAGTGTCCAATTTACTTATTCATACCCCACATATATTTATACAGACAACATTATTATAATATAAGGACAATTTTAGGTGTTATATTTCCTTTAGTCATGTGTTTTCCATGGACATAACCTTTCAATTATATCACTTATCTATTCCATCAGAACAATTCAACATGTTCTTACAAATCCATAACTAAAAAACTAAAAACTCATTAAATATTTAACCTTTCATATAACATACTTATTAAATCAAAATACATAAATTATTTTATTATTCCACTTCATCCATATTCCATTATAAAGTATTCTTCATCCTATTTCACAATACCTCTTTCCTTTCAAATTTTATCAATAGTCTCTTCACCATTGGAATTGTAACCATTACTCACACCACCTTGATGATCATATTTAAGAGATTTCCTCTTGGGACATTGACTTGATAAGGATCATTTGGTCCATACTTAAAACAGTTAACCTTTGATGATGTCTTATGGATTACAATATTCTCATACATTTCATTAACCAAACTCATCATTTTCCTCTTATAGTCACTATCATTGTGTCCTTATTTTCAATAATCAGAATATTTTATTGTTCATATAAGACATTCAATTAGGCGATTCTTTCCAAATTCTTGACACTAAAGAAATGAAATATTCCTTCCTCTATGGCATACCTTACCAAAACTCTTAGTGAACACCTTATTTATCTTCCTTTGGGAGTCTAAGAGTTGTCTAATGTACACCTTGTTAATCATGTTCTATGAAAATTGATTTTATAGTATAAAAAATCTCTCACCATAGTGATCATTCCACTAGACTGCTCAATAAAAATCATTCATACAATTTTATGTTAATAAAATTCATTTAGATTCCCACCAATGAATAAAACCAAAAGCATTGTATAATCATTATTTTTCATAGCAGAAAAATACATAATCATGAAATGTATTACTTACTGGACGTCTAAGTCCTGAAAACTTCCTTAATCTACGACACCCTAGGTTCATCCTATATAATTCATAGCCAACATATATTTAAATCATACATTATGGTTCATGAAGTCTTTATGAATTCACAAATCATATCCCACCAGAGATTCAAACTAGGTGTACAATAAGGCCCATTTTCGGATACTATATTAACCCAAGTCAACACCAGAATATCTTGTCAGAGTTGTTACCCCTGGGTACAATTGTGCTAGAGCTACATCCAATTATTGTATCCATATGTGGATAAGTTTTTGGAAATCAATCACTATATCCTTTACCAAAACTCCATGACATTTTTCTAAATGTTGAACAATACTTATACTTATCCTTAGAGACATCCATATACATATACTTAGAAATATAAATAGGTATCTCACTAAATGTTTCTCTTCCTAGTTTCCAATAGTTTACCAAACCATTTTTTTGATACCAACTATAGTAACCCATGATTAACATACTTGGATATTAAAACATTTTAGATCAATATTGAGTACATTACGATAATACATACCCAAGGACCATAATAGTTTAGTGCCTCTGGAAACTTGGAAACAAAATCATCCATCCTGATGGAATATTTTCAATATATCCCATAAATATATCCACCTTTAGTAAGCAAACCCAAAACTTTTCTTTCATAACATGAGGAAAGGAAACATAAGAACGAGTGATCTTAGATGCTTAGTAAGGTTAAATAATGGAAATGTGTAAGCATAACATGGGAAAAGGGAATGGAACATGAGTATTACACTTGAAGATCACACCCTAGATATTATAGGTAATAATAGATATAGGAAATTCATTAGAAAATGATCATAAGAGAATTAAATTCACAAGTAATCAAAGAACAACATAGAAATAAAAAAAGGAATTGTGGAAGACACATAAGCATATAATATTATTTCCAAAGAAGCCAAGGCCTCACTGTTAAGACAATTTTGGTTGTATGAGATCACTCCACCTACCATCTTGGTAGTCATAGTTAACTCCCATGGCTATCATAGTAGCATTATTTCACTCCTCATAAACTCTAGTTAGTAATGGTACACTCCCATGTCCATCTTAGTAGTCACATATCATTCCCAAGGCCATCTTAGTCTATATCATTGGATACAATTATTTACCAAATGCATTGGAGGGAGATATAGGTCACACCCATATCATAGTTAAATCATACATACATGTTCCCCAAGATAAAAAATAATTTTGTCATCACCCATGAAAATAAATGGGTATCATAAACATGTAATCATATTATAACCTTGGGAAAAAGATATAGGTTTCATTATAATTTCATCAAAATCATAAACTGTGAATGAGAAACATATTTCATAAATGTATAACCCATGAAATAGAAACTGGTTTCATAAATACCATGACATTAAGCACAACCCATTCATAGAATGAGTAGAATGGAACCTTTTGATCATTTCTTATAAGGGCATGAGTAACATAAACATATGTCATCTTACATAGAAATTAATTTTCAAATATATTTTAAAAACATTTCTTGAGAAGAATATCCTACCTTCTTTGAAAATTTATTTTAAATACATAAAACCATTTGAAAATTATTTTCTTAACAAAATACCATGAAAACGTATAAATAATACATGAAATCATTTTTAAAACCTTTTCCTTGAAAAATTATAAAATAAGATTCCAAATATTTTACAAACCATTTTCTTTGAATATAAATTTACATCTTATAAATAATTCTTTAAATTGGTTTGAAAACCTTTTTACTTGAAAATATATGAAATGAGATTGAATTTTTTTATAAAACCATTTATTTGAAATTACTTTGAAAAATTATAAATAAGGCTTGAAATTTTTTTGAAAAAAAATCATTGAAATCTTATAAAAGAATGTTGAAAAAAAATTTCCATGAAATTTACATTAAGAACTTTTTCTTAACAATTAAAATTTTAAAAATTCAAATGAATATTTATTTCAATTATGGTGGGAAAATTCGTACATGTCGTATGAGGTAAAAAAAATTCATTTTTCTTGGTAAAAAGGTAAGAAAAATTCCTCGTTTGGAAAGTAGAAATAAGATTCATTTGAAAAGATTAGTAAAATAAAAAAGGTTAAAATTTATTTTAAATATTAAATGATAATTTTACAATATTCTAGAAATCCATTTTTAGAAAACATGGTTTTGAAGGAATATAGATTTTGGACCAAAGAGAGGGTAAATTCACGCTTTTATAAAAACACATTATTAACTATCTTATGTACCAAAGAGTGGAATAAATGGTACCAATATATGAATAAATCATTAATGACCATAGTAGAAGAAAATTAATGAATATTCTTCAGAGATGTATCATATTATTTCATCAATGGAATCATAAACTTAAACAATATTGAAAAGTAATGAGATTGGCTCAATGAAATCTTATAACTTTATAACCTGGGATCATACTCTACTTGTAAAAAAAAGGAAATTACGTGAAAAAGAATATTATTAATATAATTAAATTCATGATATTACATGTAAAATGGAATTATATTCACCTCTAATGATAATTTAGGTGCATAACAAAACAATATTCTCAAAGAAGGAAAATTGAGACAAAATTATTCCACTGATTTGGTAACTTTTGTAACATAATCCCCATGAAATAATGTTCATAAATGGATATGTGAACACCAATAAATTTAAATATAATGTACATATAATACAATTATTTTCATTACATACCCCACACAAGAGGAAAGAGTGGCTAACATAGCATGTATCTCACGAAAATAAATGGTTAGATGATATCCCATTACCTTGTGTGTTGGCTCTTTTCGTACTTGTTCCAAACACTAGTATAATAAATATAAATTTATTATACATTTTTTACATAAACATATACTTATATCTAATAGAATATATGGTTTTATCAATACCACATATTACCTACTTGGTAACCATCCTATGTTAGGGTTTCACTTCAGATAATATTCTCTTTGTTCTTTGCATGTGTCTTAATTTGTCATATATTTGGTCTTTATACTTATATCATGATTCCAGAATGTAAACCACAGTATAAATATTATTTATTTTAATTATATATCAATTATAATAATCTATAAAATATATAATTATTAAATGGAAAACATTATTCATGGAGATGGTAAGTCTTACGTATGAGTGAACATTGTTTATGTTTTTATTGTCATATTGAAAGAAAAAATGAAAATTTATTATATGTATATAAATATATATAATATAATAAAAGTATCATTATAATGTTATATATATTATATTTTCTGTAAAATCATCCTTAATGTAAACCATGTAGTGTGTGATTGAATCACATCACTTTGAGGGGGCGGTAGTCCACACTTCCTAAAATGAAATTATTGTATTTACACTAAAAAGAAAGAAAAAATACATGTGTTTTAAAAGGAATATAAAAGCTTAATGAAATAATAAATATAATATATAACATAAACACAATGATTTTACAACATTATTTCCACCATATTAGGTGGTAATGAAAAAATGAACAATCGTCATTTAGTGAGGTGGTAGTTTTTCAAACAGGTAAACAGTATGTTCATTACCCATTAGATGGAGGTGGGTGTAAGTGTTCATTTAACCCTTAGAATAAAGACATACTAGTTCCTTGAATATACTATTTTTTCATACAATCATGTAATAATGATATTTAAGTAGGTGGAGTAGGAAAATAAAATAAAAGTTCTTGAGAGAAGGCCTTACCTCTTATTCAGGTAACTCCTTTTCATTTGTGTCAAAAGGATTCCTTGGAAGACTTTATGATAAAAGTGTTTTTTCAATAAGGAATGGAGGGATTTTGGGATGTTTATTGGGAAGATTTTAGATGAACCTATGTGGCTTGAGAGGTGTAATGAAGAGGGATATGTGGTGGCATTTTATAGGGAAGGGAAAGGACACACTTGGCATATTTTAAAAAAAATTTATCTTTAGCCACGTTTTTACCTCAAAAAATATTTAAAAAACCAAAAAACTAAATAATGTAAGGTTCATGGATGAATAATGGCCATAAAATCAGTTTTGGAAAATTTTCTAGGTTTTTGTCTGTCTTGAAGTTAAGGTTTAGTCTTTAGTTATGTTTAATTTTACCTTAGCCGATGTAATTAATTTTAATTACAATCACTAATAATTTTGAAAAAAAGGTAATTTTCCATTTTTAGAAATTATAAATTATTATGGTTCCAGAAATGGAATAAATTTTTCCAAATTCCAATAATAGGGGTGTAAGAAATTAGTTTAAAATTAATCCTACATACTAGACGACATTACCAGGTTTTTAAGTAAAAAATCGCCAAACATTCGCTCTATTTTTAAATGAAATATTAATATGAAACCGGTTCCAATAACCTAAACTGTATTAATTGAATAAAAATTTATCTAATTAAACTTTGAAACCAATTTGAAATATAATCTAACCTTATTAGTAAATTAGATGAAAAAATAGTTTTGAATTAAAATATAATGTATTGGATTTTTCATGTATTATTTTGAAATATTATATGGAATTATTAAGAGACTAAGCATAGAGACGGAACATCATTCTGAGGCTCGAAGAGCCCAGAATGGCGGTTTGTACTATTTTTAACTAAGTGAGTTGGCGTGTGTGCGTGGTTTTGGCAGTTTCCAAATGGATGCCTGAATTAAAAATATGAGGGCAGCTTTGCATCCGGGACAATGACATTACCTAAGAACAAGCCTAACCTCGACTGGAACAAGTCAAGGGAAAAAGTTAATTTTGAAAAGTTTTTGTAAAATAATATAAAATAAAATAATTCAAAAGGTTCATTTTATTTTATTTTATTTTCAAAACATCTGTTGCAGCACAATGATGGGGTAACTGTTTTGATAATTAATACCAAGCCATAGTGACTCAGAAACAGCTATGTTGACTCACTAATGCCGCTGCGTAATGGAAATCAGAAACGTGTTCCCTCTTTTTAATGGGTCAATCGAATTTTGGTCGTTGGAAGAAGATTGAGAGAAACTCTTGTGGATTCTTGGATCTTTGGAGAGAGATCTCGACAATGAACGATGGAGAATCAAACGTGAGAATTTATACGCCAATAGAGTCAAAGGATCTCGATGACGAAGAAAACACAATCCATTCATCAGTGATCTATCCCTCCTCGAGGTAGGGGATTTGTTTTAACGTTGTTTTCTTCCCCATTATTTGAATTTAACGACGAAGGTGTATCAAACCACATATAGGTTGATCCGCACATCATTGTTTTTGCGGGAGGAATTCTTTGGGTTTGTTCCGAGAAATTTATTACTCCATGTTTTATGTTTTCAATTTACCCTATTTAAAAACATCTAATAGGAGAAGATTAATGTAGTGATGAACGACGTTAGAGGTTTTAACCCATTTTGTTTATTGGATTTCTTCCTCCCTCTTCCCCACGTTCTTCTTGTAATTCGCAGGGACACAAATGAGGAATCATTGAGCACAAATTTCTTGGGAAAAAAAATCCAAAATTGGAGAACCGACATCACGACGACTCAATGGAGGTGCGACGACGATGGCGGAAGACGAATCGACTCAGTTCGGGAGAAAACATTCTTCAACTATTCTTTGCACGGATGATAAAAAATTATTTTTAGGGACGATCGAATGCTCGAAATCTCCCAAAACATCGATGTCATGGTGGGGCGACCTTGGATTATGAGTGTTGTGATGATTGGATAAACGGATCAAGGATTGGAGGATCCCCTGAGGCACTATGGCGAAGAATGGTGGTTCTAAAAATTTCTAAAGAAAACAACATGTATCCAGAAGAACAAGTAGTTTGGAATTGGCTCAATAGAGGCTAGGGTTCCGCGATGTGGTGTTCTCTGATGAACATGATGTCTGGGTCCTTACGTGGGACTCGTCGTGTATCTCGCATATTACAAAGACATAGGGTGGAGTACATGGTTGTGTACTCCACCACAAAGACAGACCAGGTCGACTTCATGGGTTACGTCGTGCACCAGTTACATGGGTTCTAACACATGGGTTGAATTCATGTACGATAACATGTCTATTGTGCATATAGTCTTCCCTAGATAGATAAACATGGTGTGTCACTACCTTACACATTGTGCATACCTTCTCCTACATGACAAGCCTTAAGACACAGTCTGTTGTACACAGGCAGTAGCTGGGGTCAGATGAGACGACGTGTGGAAGTTCTACACGCCATTTAATACTTAGTACAAGGATTTATCTTCTTGTCCACCATATCATGGACATGTTTCATTTGGGTCAGTGCCCTTTTTTCTTGTTCTCCTGAAGGTCAGGTGTGATTTCTTTCTATAGGAGTATGATCCCTTTATCAAGACTTTCCGAGATAGAGTCAGGTATCCCTCCAAAAGGCCCGAAGCAAGATCCTCTATCCATTCTTGACCATAGGTAGAGTCAGGTATAGACATGACTACTTCTAAAGGACTTCAATTATCTACATAGAAGGTGAATCCAGATGAGTCACGATATCCTCCATGGCCTTGGTAGTGATCCCCATCTATGTATCGTGATCTTTCCCCACTCAGGAGTGTTTTCTCCTAGAATGAGTGTATTTATCTATCGTGATGGAAAGTACATCTCATATGGATGTCATTAGAGCTATCAGACTCAAGAATTGAGTTCTCATGCATGATTGCATTATGGAATCTTCAAACTGAATCCATACCGAGGGTATGCGGTTGCGTGACTCTTCCCTAGACTATGGGTTTGGGATTTGAGAATACTTTGATTGTGTTCTCCTATTATATGTTTAGTAGACATATAATGTGTAGATCTGACTATACCTTTCCTCTGTGTATTGATTTGTTGTTTTCTAGGTCCTATACTATGTATTGTTATACTCACCCCTAGATGGTATTTTCTCGTATGTGTCATTCTTGTGCAGACGAGTGGCCTTTTAAGGATTCTAGAGTGGACTACGGTAGGACTTAGCTTTCCGAGATCCCTACTGGACGTGGTGTTCCAATAGCTATGAGAAGTAGTCTCAGTACGTCTTTATGGTTATAATTTGAACATTGTAGTTTGTAAACTTATTTTTTTGTGGGATCTTATTCTCATGCTATATACTTTCAGTACAATACTTTTTGTCGTACTCTGTTGGTTGGGTTTAGTTGTATGCATGAATTGTTTTCCTTAGTGGTTTTTAAATTTTATCATTTGTGGGCTTGGAGAAGTGTGTGGGTGTACAAGTACATAGTAAATGCCTCCCATGTTAGTAATATTCCTACTCAGTGCTAGTCACCATCCCCTGGACTATTAGAGGCAGGCTTGAAGAGTCGTAGTGCAGGCCCCACTGGGACGGTTCGTGATAGAGTGGTATCATTGGTGGTCAGCTATACCTTAAGACTAAGTGTCTGTGAGATTGGTTTAGGGAAGTAGTTTTATGTGTTTTGAGTTCATATTTCTGGCCAGAGACTCTAGTGTTGGGGTAGACGGCCGTTGTATCCATACACCAGGACTCTGATAACCTTCTTTTCGACTCATTACATGAAAACACCTGTCGCGGGTAAGTAAAAAAATGGTACATGCATCATATTATAATGGATTGTGTTTTCCATTTCCTTTATGTCAGCTATCCGGATATACTCATTGACCATGGAAGATCTTGTTTCCTTATAGGATGCCTCCATGATTCATACCTACTAGGATTCAGCTGCACGATCATGAAGATGACCCCCTCAGTGATGAGGCTTCGATATAGGGACCCGTTTCCTTGGTGTTTCCTCTAGGTGGTGCACCTGCTATACCACCACCAGTGGAGCAGCCCGTGGTACCTGCAATATAGACTGATGAGGGCATATGAAGAGAATTCTCCAAGAGTTGTAGAGATAGAGACCCTCTAGGTTGTGAGGAGAGCCTGACCCTCAGGCGGATGAGGATAGGCTTGAGGTGGTGACCATACTTTTCTATCAAGTGAGGACATCGACGGACCAAATAGTGATCTTAAAAGTGAGACTTCTTCAGGGTTAGTTGGAAAATGGTGGATTCTGACCACAGAGACTCATGACGAGGAGACTCTTGTGGAAAAAGATTGAGAGAATCATTAGGGAGGAGTTCTCTCCAAACACACTGAGATCAGTGTGTATCCATGAGCTTCTTCAGCTCTAGTAGGGCAGTTTGATGGTGGCTGACTATTCATTGAGGTTCACCAACCTTGCCAGGTAGTTGATGGATATGGTTATGGATTAGAACATCAGATCTCAGACCTTCGAGCAAGGTCTATGATGAGACATCCGAGCTAGTATCACGCCTCAATGCATTTCTACTTATGATAGAGTGCTCGAGTGGGCCTTTTTGATCGTGAAATTCTTGGCGGAGCAGAGACTACTGATGAAAGTTAGCATCAGGAAGATAGGTGCGGAGACCTCGATAGTAGGGAGCCAATGTTAGGCACATGGATCAGGGAGTGTGATACTTCATAAGAGGAAAATCTCATGGGATCAATAGTCCATGTCTCTGAGGATGGATCCAGTCATCCTTGGGAGGGGCGGTGCTATAAGTGTGACGGTAGGGGACATCTCGCTAGGGATTGTCCAACCCGTAGAGTTGTAGAAATGGAAGAGGTGGATGGACCACCAAGGCAGAGGTGGAGAATAGAGCCGACAACCCTGCCAGGAAGCGGACATGACATGAGTGTAGGGAGAGCTGCGGGTGGTGGAAGACAGTTCGATCAACATCCACCACCACCCACGAGAGGTCTGCACCAGGACCAGGTAGCTGGGGGATTGGGGCAGGGATAGCTGCATGCAGTCGAGTTGTATGACCCAAGGACTCTAGGGATGATTTGAGGAACAATCTGTGTCTCTCTACTTTAGCTTCCGTACTTATATACAGAGGTTCCAATTATTACTTCCTCACCAAATGACTTGTGCGAAACCTGGAGATTTTGGTTGTGCCTTTGACTCAACCCTTATATTTGGAGACACATATGGGAGCAGGCTCGATGATCACACACCTTTGCTGATAGTGTGATCTTAGCCTTGGAGGTGAGAGTTTCAGTTGGAAACTCTTGGTGGCAGCGCTGAGGCCTTACAACATCATTTTGGGTACAAATTTTATATCTTCGGTCCATGCTCAGATTGAATGCTCTAGGTGAAGAGTGTGGTGTGTCCGTAGCGATGGGATGAGGTTTTCCTTTGTCAGTGAAAAGGAGAAACAGGCAGCCCAGAATAGAATCATGCATAGGAGGGTACAGTCGATCACTCATGTGTTGGCCAGCCTAACCATTCGAGTAGTAGATGTTGTGAGCTTCCAGTTCTCAGTAGTAGTGGTGGAGTACGATGGCATCTTTCCCGATAATGTTCCAGGACTACCTCCCCATCGGGATATTGACTTTGGTCTCAACATACACCACAATAAGGCTTTGATTTCATCTCCATAATATCAGATAGATCTTGTAGATCAGCATGAGATGAGGGTGCAGTTGGAGGATTTGCAGAGCGAGGGTTTTGTATGACCCAGTGTTTCACCCTGGGCAGCCCCGGTTTTGTATTCCAAGACGGAAGATGGGCTTTTGAGGTTGTGCATGGATTTACAATGCCTTAGACATGTCACAATGAACAAAAAGTGTCCACTACCAAGGACAGACAACCTCTTTGAACAGCTGAGAGGGGTACAATGGTTCTTGAAGGTTGAACTTCGGTCAGGTTCCCACCAGTTACGAGTATGAGACAGGTATATACCGAAGACAACATTCAGATTCTTCTATGGCCACTAAGAGTACTTGGTGATTCCTTTCAGCATGATGAATGTCTTCACTGTGTTCATAGGACTGATGAACCAGATCTTCCAGCCATACTTAAACCTGTTCATAGTGGTCTTCATCGACAAAATCAGTATGTACTCGACATCAGAAGAGTAGCACAGGAGACACCTACGGATGGTTCTATACATACTCCAAGAGAACCAAGTTTATGGGAAGCTCCTGAAGTGATATTTCTAGATTTAGGAGGTCCACTTTTTGGGACATGTCATCCTAGCAGATGGAGTAGCTATGGACCCAACCAAGGTGGATGCTGTGTTAGCATGGGAGCTACCTCATAGCATGATGGAGGTACAAAGCTTCTTGGGGTTGGCAGGATATTACTGGAGATTCATTCCTGATTTCTCCCAAATATCAGCACTGATGATGGCCTTGACCTGGAAGGGGAAACCCTTCATGTAGATGGAGAAGTTCCAACAAGACATCGAGTAGTTGATGCAGAGTGTGGCGAGCACCTCAATTTTGAGATTTCCAGAGGGGAGTGTCGAGGACGTAGTTTTCTATGGAAATTAGGGACTGAGATTAGATGTGTCCTAATAAAGAGACATGCAATGATTGCTTATGTTTTGTGCCAGCTTAGGCCACATGAGCAGAACTATGCAACCCATGATCTTGAGTTAGCAGCGATAGTCTTCGCGTTGAAGATGTGGGAACACTACCTTATGGGCGAGCGGTTCATCGTCTACTCTAACCACAAGAGCCTCAAGTACATATTCTCAAAGAAGGATCTGAATCTGATATAGAGGAATTGGATAGAGTTCTTTTGGGAAAATGATTTTGAGATCATCTATACTCCCGGAAGGTGGAATAAGGTGGAAGATGCTCTTAGAAGAAGGTCGAGCTCACAGGTGTTGAGTGAGGTAATAGATCAGTTAGCTACATTACAGTTGTCCTTCGTGGACATAGAGGATGCATCTTAACTTCAATTGATGGTTATCACCCCTCTAATCTTACAGAGAGTTAGGGAGGCACATATTGGGGATATCGACTCTAAGGTTTTACGTGCTTAGATATCCACGAGACATGCTCTTGATAGTTATTCATAGGGTGGGGATCATGTAATTATTTTTATAGGATGCATTGTTTTACTAGTGGCATTGTGGGAGGAGGTCTTGAGGGAGTTTCAAATATCCCCATTGGTGGTACATCATGGGGTGGTGAATATGTACTAAGATCTATGATGAGAATTGTGGTGGTCAGGCATAAAGAAGGCAGTAGCAGAGTTTATTTATCGATTTCTTAAATGAAATTAGGTAAAGGATGAACACCAGGTTCTAGAGGGATTAGTTCACCATTGGAAGTTCTTGAGTAGAAGTGGGATGGAATATTGATGGAATTCATGATAGGATTACCACAGACGCCCAAGGGCAATGATTCTATTTGGGTGATCATTGATTGACTAACCAAGTCATTTCACTTCCTAGATATCAGGGGGAAAAGTTCCATTGAGATTTTGGGACGCCTCTACATGCAGAATATAGTCAGGCTTTATGGAATCCCTTTGACGATAGTCTCAGATCATGATGCTTGCTTCACATCCCAGTTGTGGAAAGGGATTTATGGAGGATTTTGGGACTCAGCTATGCTCGAGCACAACGTTCCATCCCCAGACCGATGGTCAGACAAAGAGAAACATTTATATTCTGGAAGATCTGTTGTGGGCCTATATCTTGGACTTTGTTTGCAGTTGGGAGGAGCACCTTCCACTGGTAGAGTTTGTGTACAATAATAGCTACCACTCAATCATCGGTATAACACTGTTCAAGGCTTTATATGGGAGACGATGTTGGTAACCACTTTCTCGGACCGAACCTTGAGTCAACACTTATGGTTCTACAGTTGGTGCAGGCTACCACGGAGAAGGTGAAAATCGTATAGGAGAGGATAAAGACTACCCAAAGCCATCAGAAGTGTTATGCTGATAGATGAAGGAGACTTTTGGTGCTCGAGGAGGGTGACCTTGTCTTCTTTAGGGTCTCACCTCAATGAGGGTTTCAGAGATTTGGCTGGGCTGACAAACTATCTCTGAGGTTCATCAGACCATTCCAAATACTGCACTGAGTAGGCGAGGTGGTGTACTGCCTAGCTCTACCACCATAGGAGCATTGGGTACATGATTTCTTCCACATGTAACGGCTGATGAGGTATGTACATGACCGATCACATGTCATCGACTGGGGTGAGATGGACAAAGAGGATGGAGTATCCTTTTCCAAGTGCCCAGTGGAGATCGTGGATCAGTAGAAGAGGATCCTTTGTGAGTGATCGTTTCCCTTGGTGCGCGTTTGGTGGCTTCCCAAGAATCTTCAGGAGAGAACCTGGGAGTGGGAGGCTCAGATTCGTGCCCTGTACCCATATCTTTTTGAGTAGGATTTTTTTTGGCTTTTTGGGGACACAATTCCCCAAGGTGGGGAGAATGTAATGTCTCAAATATTCCATGTATTAATTTTAAATATTATATGGAAATATTACAAGACCTAGCGCAGAGATGGTAAGTCATTCATAGGCATGATAATCCTAGAATGGTGGTTTGATATTTTTCATAGCTAAGTGAGTTGGCAGATGTGCATGGTTGTGTCAGTTTCCAAATAGATTCCTAGATTAAAAATATGAATGCACTATTGCATCCGAGATGCTGAATTTACCTAATAAAAACCCTAGCCTCGACTAGTGCATGTCAAGGGAAAAAGTAAATTTTTGGACGTTTTTAGTAAAATAAAATAAAATAAAACAATTCTAAAGGTTTATTTTATTTTATATTATTTTTGAAACATCCCCTGCAGAGAAACGACGAGGCAGCTGTTTTGATAATTAATACCACGCCATAATGCATCTGAAACAGCAACGCTGACTCATTAATTCCACAGTGTAATGGAACATGGAAATGTGTTTCCTCATTTTAATGGGTTAACTGAATGTTGGTCATTGACGGATGATTAAGAGAAACTCTCATGGATTCTTGGAAAATTGGAGGGAACTCTCGATGGCAAACAATGACGAATCAAAAGTGTGAATCGCTACGCTAAAAGAGTTGAAGGATCTTGATGATGACAACATTACAATTCCTTCTTTAGTGGTCGAAACCTCATAGAGGTAGGGGTTATGTTTTAAAATATTTTCTTCCTCATTCATTGAATTTAATGACGAATGCAGATCAACCCATGACCTGGTTAATCTAAGTATCATCGTTTTTACGGGAGGGATTCTTTGGGTTTGTTCTTGGGAAATTTATTATTCCATGATTTATGTTTTCGATTTAATCCATTTAAAAACTTCTAACAGGAGAGGATTAATGTTGTGATGAACAACAACATAAGTTTTCTCTTCATTTGTTTATTGGATTTCTTCCTCCCTCTTCCATCTGTTCTTCGTGTTCTTCATAGGGATACGAATGAGGAATCGTTGCACACCTGTTTATTGGAGTAATAATCCCAATTTTGAGACCTGACATCATGACAACTCAAAATAGGAGTGACAATGATGGCACCAGATGAATCGAACCAGTTCAGAAGAAAATTTTCTTTGACCGTTCTTCACACGGATGATCGAAACGCGTTTTTGGGGCCAATCGAACACCTAAAACCTCACAAAATATTGATTTCATATAGGGGAGACCATGGATCTTGTGTATCGTGATGATCAGATGACCGGATCGAGGATTAGAGGGGCCTTGAGGCACGAAGAAGAAGAATTACGGTTCATGAAATTTCCAAAGAACACGACATGTATCCCAAAGAACAAGCCATGTGGGACCAGCTCAGGGGCGGCTTGTGTTCCGTGATACACAAATCCAAGAAATGGAATTCTCTCTTAAGAACATGGAATTTGGGTCCTTAATTGGGACTCACCATGTATCTCGGACGATACACGGACAAGGGGCAGAGTACATAGTTTTGTACTCCACCACACGACCATACTAGGTCGGCTACATGGGTTATCTCGTGCACCAGTTGCACTGGTTGTAACACATAGGTTGAAGCAGTGTATGGGCACATGTCCAGTGTACATGGAGACCTCCTTGGATAGAGGAACATGGAATGTCACTACCTAACATTTCGTGTATACCTTCTCCTACACGACAAGTCTTACGACATGAGCTTTTGTACAGAGGTAGTACCGAGGGTCAGAAGACATGGCGTGTGACAATTCTACATGCTTTTTTACTTCTCTGTACATGGCTTGATCTTCTTGTCCAATATATCTTGGACATGATTTGTTTAGGTTAGTACCCCTTTTTCTTGTTCCCCTGAAGTCTAGGTATCGTTTCCTTCTATAGGGGTATGATCCCTTCATCAGTACTTTCTGAGAAAGAGTCAGGTATCCCTCTGAGAGGCCTAGAGTGAGATCCTCTATCCATTCTTGACCCTAGGTAGATTAAAGAGGCGACATGAATAATTCTACAGGATGCCAATACTCTACTTTTCAGGTGAATCCAGACGAGTCATGGTATCCGCCAAGGCCCTGGCAGTGATCTGCATCTGTGTATCGTGATCTTTCCCCACTCAGAAGTGTATTCTCCCGAAATGAGTGTATCTATCTCTCATGACTTTTCCTGACAGACAGTACTTCTCGAATGTACTTCATCAGAGCTATTTGACTCATGGAGCGAGTTCTCCCAAATGAGTGCTTCGTGGAGTCTTCGAACTAAATCCATAGAAGGGGTATGTTGTTGTGTGAGTTGTCCCTAGACTACAAGTTTGGGATTTGAGTATATTTAGATCGTGTTCTCCTATTATATGTTTAGTATATATATATATATACAATGTAGTGTTGATTGTACCTGTCCTTTTTGAATTTCTTTGTGGTTTTCAGGGTCCTCTACCGAGTATTGTTATGCTCACCCCAACATGGGCTTTTCTTGTACGTGTCATGTCTTGTGCAGATGAGTGCCCTTTTGTCAGAGTCCAAGGCAGACTAGGGCAGGAACGAGCATTCTAAGTTACCTACAAGCCATGGTGTTCCTATAGCTATGAGCAATAGTCCTTGTACCTCTTCATGTTTACATGTTGGACATTGTAGTTTGAAGACTCTTGTTTTTGGTGGGCTTGTATTCTGGCCCAGTTTACATTTAGTACATTACATCGCATCATACTCTGTTGGTTGGGTTTTGTTGTATGCATGCATTTTGTTCCATAGTGGTATTTAGATTTCAAAATTTGTGGGCTTGGAGATGTGTGCATGTGCATAGGTACCTAAGTAATGCCTCCCATGTTAGTAATATGGCTACTCGGTGCTAGTCACTAGCCCCTGCCTATTGAAGGCAGGCTTGGGGGGTCGGGGTGCGGGCCCCACCAGGACGATCCCTGACATAAAATCAAGTATTTTTAACTATTAATTAACCAAATGAAACCTTACAGAAAAATACCAAAAAAATATCCTAACCTAATTAATATGTTTCCCTTCGGAATATAAAGTTTATTTTTACATATTGAATCAATTATAACATCTTCCCCATCTCATTGGCTTGAGAGGGCGGAGGAATGCTACTGGGCCTTAAGTGACGTTCCCATGGCGCCAATGGCTAGTAATAAATGTTGAGGGCTTCGAGAATAAATGGGGGAACGATTATCCTTTGAGGTACTACCAACAAAACCAAAAATACACTAAAAAAACTATATGTTGCATGTCGGTAAAACATCCAAACCCATAAAGTACCAAAAGATAACCAACAAATCCATAACAAAACACATGAAAAATACAACAAAACACACTAAACAATATCAGAGTACCAAAAAGAAGACTAATCAAGAATCCCAAAATAAACCAAGACACACTCCAAAACTCCACACCAAGAACCATGCTCCAAGAACCAACACATCTCCCAAGTATCACCATGATCCACTAGCAATGAGATGCTTTATCTTTACCAATGTTTTGGAATATGAAACTTACAAAAGAACCATCGTGCCAAAGTAGAGGGTGAGTACTAATACTCAGTAGGTTTCCCTAAATGACTTCCCTACACATTCCACTAGGATAAACTTGTTTACACATTTATATAAACATTTTATATAAAACATTCAATAGTGGGACCACTTACAACAAGCCAAACACTTCTGTTCAAGCCATTTCTACCCAAATGCCCACAACACATAGAAAATCCAAACAACCATGCCAGAAGACAATTCACCATTCAATGTTAAGACCACACATTCTATCTTTGAAAAACAACACACAACAAAACAACCATTACGGTGGGACTTACGCCAATCCCATTCACCCCATTCACAACTAGTGGTTCTTTCTAACCACTGTCAATAATGGTAGTTCTTCCAACCACTATCCATCACATTTTTTTTGTAAAACCTCCCACCAACCTTAACATCACCTTTCATTTGGCCACAAACAAACATATAACCCACCAAAATCCACAACAACATGGAATTAACCATCTCCATAACATGCCAAACCACTTTATGAAACCACCCATTTATTGAAACCAACATTAAATCAATTTACATTCCAACCACATTTCAATAAAACAATATATTTATTGAAAACCATTTTTATCAACCATTTTCCTAAATCAATTCCCAAAACCCATTTTAAAATCTACAATAAGAGCATTTCACAACAAAACCCCATTTTCCCCCAAAATCCCCAAAATATCACCCATGTGAATTCCAACTTATTTCACTCCTCAAAATTGGTAGGAGTGAACCTACAACCTCTAAGAACACAAAATCCCGAGCAAGGATCAAGTGGGAGAATATTTGGAGTGAAATAGGTTAAGCCCAAGAGAGCCCGGATTAAAAAAACCCAATATTTAAGTGGCCACACGGTTAGGCCGCAGAGTTTGGAAAACCTTGTGCTAACTATGCACATGATACTGTGTCTAGAGGATGGGTCCACATGGTTTCCTTACATGGTTTGGTAAACTGCACCCATGCCGTGCGATGACTACTATCTCCCCCTACCTAGTTTCCTAGAGAATCTGCATGGTTTCCCCTAATCGTGCTTAAACAGTGCATCCTTAGAAAAACCCTCCAAACTGTTTTAGAACCATTCCAAACTCTCCCATACTATTCAAAACTCATCTCGAGCACTTTAAAATCAGAAAAAGGAATAAATACAGCTACATAGCTCAAAACGGTGCCGCTACATTCTCCCCACCATTGGAATTTCTGTCCTCATAAAGTAGAGAACTATTTCTTTCCTAAAAGGGATCAGGCCATTGCCCGACCATCTCTTTTCCCACTCCCACATCTCATCCTATACCTGACCATGAATCCCCAAAACCCAAATTAAACCAATGATTTCACCCGGCCAGACTTTCTCTTTCCTATCCACAATTTGCACTGGCACGTGCACCAAGGAAGCATCCGGTTCTAGCTCACCATGATCCCAACGATTCACATGGTCACAATCTGGCTGATACCTTTTCAACAAGGACACATGATACAAATTGTGAACTACACTAAACCGTGGTGGTAATTTGAAAAGATAATACCCATCTCCAATCTTCTCAAGTATCTCAAAAGGACAAATATACCTTGGATATAACTTACCCTACTTCCCAAACCGATGATGTCCCAACCTTGGAGAGATTCTCAAAAACACATGATCAACCGCCTCAAATGACAAAGGTCATCGACAATGGTGTGCATACTATTTCTGACAGAATTGAGATGTTACCATCCTCTTCCTTATCAACTTGATATTCTCCTTAGTCTATTAGATAAGGATTGGTTTGATCATTGAAGTCTCGCCCATTTCCACTGAACACAGTGGATAATGATAAAGACACCCATACAAATCTCTAAACGGAGCCATATGTATTGAATCCTGATAACTATTATTATAGGATAACACCACCAATGGTATGTGATCCTCCCATGAACCATAAAAATCCATCACACAGGCCGTTAAAATATTCTCCAATGGTTGTATCATCCTCTCAGATTGACCATCCATCTGAGGATGATACGTCATGTTCATAGTCAACTGTGTCCCAAGGACATGTTGTAAGGATTTAAAAATATGTGATGTGAACCTCGGATATCTATATGATAAAATCAAAATTTTAACAGCATGCCTTTTTACCACCTCCCAGATATAGATTTTCGACAGATCCTCCATCTTAAAAGATCACCAAATATGGATGAAATGGGATGAATTTTTGATCCAATCCACAATAAACCATATGGAATTGTGCTTCAGGATCATTCTTTGTAGACCCATCAGAAAATCCATTCTTATCTACTCCCATTTCCACACTGGGATAGGTGAAGACTTCAATATTCATGTTGTCCACTAATTCTCTTCCTTTAATTGTTGACAAGTCAAGCATCTCGAGACAAACTCGACCACATTACATTTCATACCAGCCTACCAAAACCATGCCTTCAAAACCTTATACATTTTCTGAAGTATAGGCTGGACAACCCACCTAGAAAGATGATAATACCTAAGAATTTATTCCTAACAAGCCACTGGTAGCACCATCTGATTATGAATACGCAAGACTGAATTCCCATTCAGTTCCCTGTTCTCATTGGTCTCCCCACCACTGAGTTTCAACGTCACCGCTATACACTAGTAATCTGATGCATGTGACTCTTTGAAGAAACCTGCCAAGTCAAGAACCAATAAAACCATAAAAAAGACTAATCTTTCACCCATGTCGTCACATTCCAACCACATATCAGTTATGACCAACATCAACTGCCACCCATCTGATATTTTCTTCACCACTTGAGCATATTATTTCTTACTTAATGCTTCCACCACCGAATTTCCTTTACCTAGTTTGTAAATTAAGTCAAAATAAAACATCTTGAGATATTCCATCCATCCCCTTTTCCTCAGTTTCAAGTCTCTGTGTGAAAAGATATGCTTTAAATTCTTGTGATTGATAAACACTATAGATTTCTCACCGAAGAGATAATGACGCCACATTTTTAAAGCATGAACCACTACCGCCAACTCCAAATCATGTCTTGGGTAGTTCTTATCACGAAACCTCAACTGTCATGAGCCATATGCAAACACATGATCCCCTTGCATGAGAAGAAACCCAAACCCTGATCATGATGCATCACAATACACAACATATCATTTCCCTAGTTATGGAAAAACCCAGATTGGTGCTGATGTAAGGAGACCATTTAACTTTTAAAAGAATTTATGGAACTTCTCATCCATTTGGAATGGGATATTATTCCCTATAAAAGATATCATCAGTGAATCCAATTGTGAGAAATCACAGAAAAAACGTCAATAATAACAAAATAGACTAAGGAAGCTCAATATCTCAAAAACATTATTTGGCATTTTCCATGAGATAACAACCTCTATCTTTTTCGGTTCAACTGAAACTCCCTTCTCATAAATAAAATGGACAAGGAAACAAAACTCATATATCCAAAAGTCACAATTTGAAAACATGGCATACAATCAATGATACTTCAATATCCCCAACACTATCACCAAGTTATGCTCACATTCTACCCATTTCCTTGAATACATGAGTATAACATCAACAAATAGCACCACAAAAGATATCAGATATCTCAAAAATATCCAATTCATCAATACCATGAACATCGTTGGTGAATTTTTTATACCAAAGGGAATAACCACATTCTTGTAATGGACATATCTACTTCTGAAAGATGTTTTCAGGATATCCTCCTTCCTAACCCGCAATTGGTGATATCCTGTCCTCAAGTCAATCTTGGAGAACCACTAAACTCCCATCAACTATTCAAAAAAATCATCAATGAGTGGAAGTAGATATTGGTTCTTTATCATAACAGACTTAAGTCTACGATAATCAACCTAGAGCCCCAAGGTTCCATTTTACTTTTTAACAAAAAAACTGGAACTGCACACAAAGACGTGCTCGGATAGATGAACCCCTTGTTTTATAACTCTTTCAACTACACCTTTAATTCCTTCAATTCTGATGGTGCCATTCGGTAAGATGGAAGTGGGAATGGACTGGTCCCTAGAAGTAGATCAATCATAAACTCCAATTCTATCACAGTGGAAACCCTGAGAATACCTAGGGAAATATATACATAAACTGATCCATAGCTGCTGAAAGAACACTCTTCTCACCAACATCCCCTGATTCCAACAACAAGGCCTGAATATGATATGATATCATGCTAACAGTTGTTGCCAACAAATCTGTTGCACCCATATTTTCACTCTTCTCCTCTCTAAAGTGATGTCTAACTCCATCCTCCATTAAAAAACGTACCGTTCATGCATTGAAAGTGATGTGGGCCTTAAACATTGCCAAAAAAATCATTCCCAGGATTATATCATAAGAATCCATCTCAGGAACTGGGAAATCCCACTTCAATTTGGTGTCGTCCACAACTATCACCCTCTACAGAGGAAAGCTCGACACTCTATTTAGATGAGATGAGTTTGTAGTTTCAACATAGATGGAATAATTTCCACATCTAAACCCAATAAATAAATTATGCAGGAATCAAGAAAATAATACAAAGCACTCATATCAAACAAAGCTTACATGAAATTTGAATTTAAAAGAACCGTTCCTCGCACCGTGGATGGTCTCGACTAATCATACAACACTTACTGCTCAGCTCCAAACGACTACTTACCTGCCACAGTATAATCCTTATTACCCTACAGAGGCATCATGGTATTACTGGAACCACCATGACCCAATTTACTCTATTGGTAAGGGGTATGCTACTGCCCCCATCCCGTCGAGGCTTAAGACCCCTGTGACCCCTGATAAGGGTCACAAACACCCGACCTCAGATCATTCCTAAAATAACACTACAAATGCCTCATATGATTTATATTATTATATGCTCATGGTTTTTCCATACAATCCTACTTGATTTGGCTCGTAGAATGACATTCAAAACATCCCAGCTTTCTCTGAGGCTTCAGAGGAAGATTCACGGATCGTGTCATCGGATTCTGAGTCGTGCTCCCACCTTGGAAATAAGTTTCCCTCATCCACTTGAACCCAATTTTTGAGTTCCCACTATTTCCCATGGGTACCAACATAATTTTCCCACCTGTATCCCCCATAAGATCCCACTCAGCCACTATATCATGATTCACCATTTCTTTATAATCATATATACACAACACCACTATCTTATAACGAATTTCCTGGTTCAACCCGGATTAAAAAATTTGTTCCTTCACCAATGTACTACCAACTACATCGGGTGAAAACCACACTATTTTCATATAATCAGCTGAATATTCTATCACCGTTATGTTCCCTTACTTTAAACTGAAGAAATATGCTGTACGTTGAATTATAAACATATGAGGGTAGAATTGTTTGTTAAATAATTCCTCAAACCCCTCCCGTGTCACTCTATGGTCCATCTAATCATGGAATGCCATCTCCCTCCACTGATGGGAAATATCATCCAACATATACGTGGATAACTTCAAATTTAACTCTGCCAGTGTTCCCACAAATTCATATATACTATTAATTCTATTGAGCCTTTCTTCAACCCTCTCAGGCTCAGAATCACCCCTAAGGATGGGTGGTCTCTTCCTTTAAAAATGAACCGTGTGATACACAAGCCTTGGTTCCTACACTTTATTCACACTTCCTACTTCTTTGAATGCTTTAACTATACTCTCCACTAGTTTCTGGTTCACCTGGGGATCTGGTGAAACCACATTTTCAGTAGCTTCTTCTGGTTGGTCTCTATGATGACTACCCATTTCCATTTCTATCAAGACAATAGAATATAAGTTTCACTCTCATAACAAGAAATGATGTAAAATTTTTATATTCAATTACAAAAAA
This sequence comes from Viscum album, assembly GCA_963277665.1. Classification (NCBI taxonomy): domain Eukaryota; kingdom Viridiplantae; phylum Streptophyta; class Magnoliopsida; order Santalales; family Viscaceae; genus Viscum; species Viscum album. The sequence continues at coordinate 794,956,607 of OY728166.1, forward strand.
ACTATCACAACCAGGCTTTCCGCAAATTTACATTTCCCATGTGGCACTATTTTGAAAAAACAAAATCCACTATGTTTTGAAAATCAACCCAGTTTCAAAAGACCACCAGTTTTCATGTTTCAAATCCTTCCATTTTGAAACCGAATACAGATTTCCAAAATCAAAACATTTATATCACACCATAATTCATTATACCCCAATGAAACATGCATCCTAGTGGTAATTCATTTTTAACATGGAATTCATGCTTCTCTCATTGGCTAGACCCACGATAATGAGATATCCAATGCCTAGAAGTGTCTCCAAAAACTTATGTTCCCAACTCCTTGGTAACTTGATGGTTAGTATAAAAGGGATAACTATGTCCTTTTATGCTATACATTCCATGTTCCGACAATCCTACACCTTGCTACCATCCCGAATTAAGGAATATGCCAAGAATGAATGTCAACACCAAGACCAATGATCAACACAAAGGATCGAAAAATTGTTCTCAATTGAAAGCTAGGGACCGAACAAACAGATACCACTTGTAACATCCCGCCCCTTCTCATTGTCTTGAGAGGGAGGAGGAATGTTACATGGCCTGAAGAGATGTTCCCAAGGCTCCAAAGGCTGGAAATAAATTCTAAGGGCTTCAAGATTAAATGTGGGAATGATTTTCCCTTAAGATATAACCAACCAACCGAATAATCCAAAAAAACAAACTATATGGTGCATGTCCACAAAACATCCAAACCCATACAATTCTAAAAGACAACCAACTAATTCATAACAAACCCACATACCAAATAAAACTAAACACACAAAACCATATCAGAGTACCAAGAGGAAGACTAAACAAGAGACCCAGAATAAACCAAGAAATACTTCACAGTTCCACACCAAGCTCCATGCTCCATGAACCAACACTCCTCCCAAGCATCACCCTGACCCACTAGCAATGAGATGATTTACCTTTACCTATGACCCAAAATATGACATCTGCAAAAGAACAAATGTACCAAAGTAGGGGTGATTATTAATACTCAATAGTTTTTCCCAAATGACTTCCCTACACACACCACTAGGATAAAACCATTACCATATTTATATAAATAGTATATACAAAACATTCAAAAGTGCAACAACTTACAATAAGCCAAACACTCCTGTTCAAGCCATTTCAACCCAAATGCCAACAACACATAGGAATGATAAAAAACCATGCCACAAGCCAATTCACCATTCCATGTTAGCACCAAAAATTCCATCATTTCAAAACAACCCATAACAAAACAAACATTATGGTGCAACGTTTTCCCATCCCGTTCACCCCACTCACAACTAGGGGTTCTTTACAACCACTACCCTTAATGGGTTTTTTTATGACCACTTCTATCACATTTTATAGTGAGACTTACCGCCCACATTCACATCACCTTTCAATAAGCCACAACCAAAAATATAACCCACCATGCCACAACAACATGAAAATATCTATTTCCATAACATCCAAACCACTTCAATAAAGCCACACATTTATTGAAACCACCCTTAAATCATTTTATATGCCAAAAAAGTTAAATAAAACAATATCATTATTGAAAAACATTTTCATCAACCATTTTACCAAATCAATACCAACAAGCCATTTTAAAAACTGCATTTTAAAATACCCAACAAGATGATTTCATCACAAAACCCCCTTTTCCCCCAAAATCCTTAAAACATCACCCATGTGATTTCCAACCCATTTCGTATGTCAAAAACACAATTAATTTTAAGGAACACAAATTTATTATAACCAAGATTCTAGTTATAGAATAATGGAGTCGAGAAAGAAGCCACCTACCTTTAGGGTTCTAGTGAAATCGGCCCATATGCAACCGCACCCCAATCCAGGAAAGCACACCACTAAAACCGCTCTAGATACCCTTCCCTAACATCAAAAAGAATTGAAATAAACACCCAAGGAACCAAATCCCTAGATCTTCATGCAACAGATGTAGATATAGAAAACCAAGAATGGGAGAAGAGAATATCTATAGGAAACCGAAGGGAAACCATGTGAAGTGACTTAACTTTGAGAAACTACCTTGAAACCACCTTGAAAAACCTTCTATTTGCTTCCAAAATTTGTGGGAGAGATCCTCCAACATCTGAGTACCCAAAATACTAAGTTAGACTTGAGTGGGAAAAGATTTGGGGTGAAATAGGTTAAGCCCGGTGGATCTCTAATTTAAAAACCAAACACTTAAGTGACCGCACGGTTAGTCCGCAATGTTTGGAAAACCGTATGCTAACCGTGTGCACACCACTGTCTCGAGAGGAGGTGTCTACACGGTTTGTAAAACCATGTGTAGGCCGTGCGAAGCCTACTGTGTCCCCCAACACGGTTTCCGGGAGAATCCACATGGTTTCCCGTAACTGTGCATAAATCATACGACCTTAGAAAACCCTCCAAACTTATTCAAAACCATTCCAAACTCTTCCTATTTCATCATAGCTCATCCCAAGAACATTAAAAACATAAAAAGGCATAAAAAATGATACATATGAATATTTTTTGTATTTATAAAATAAATTTGATAGACATAAGATAAGAACTAATTAATTTAATATTATTCACTGATTATATATAATTTAATTTGTTAGTGTAAAACAGATTTGTGTCCGTAAAAATATTAATATTTTCCTTTATATTCAATTGGTTTTCAAATTCATTTCTAATTAATTGATATCCTGTGAATTAATATTATGTTTTTGTAAACCATATATTCTAATAAGTTAGTTAATAATGTTTATAACCTATTATTTAACTTCTATATTATATCTTATTATATTAAATAATAATATCTTAATAATATATTAATTTTTGGTAAAACTTGATCATGCATTTTATGCAATACATCAAGGAAAGTCATTGTTTATTGCTACTCGAACTAACCTCAGTGTTCTGTATGAAGCAAGAAATAATTTATGTTTTTTATAGTGAACAATTAACTTGGTGTTGTGTATAACTCAATCCAAATATTGTGATTTTATATAAAATAAAATATTTTCCGTGTTAGGTGAAATGAGAAATATCACAAATGTTAAATTAATTGAAAACAATAATTCATTGATTATCAGGGGTGTTAAAATACAAGCTTAGTTCACCCACTCAACCAGGGAATAAACAAATTTTTTTTAGTCCTTCATGGGAATCAATTGAGAACAAAACAATAAAAATAAACAAAAATTCACAATATTAGATTAACAGAATAAGAAACATGGTTCCTGTATAAAATTATAATGAAGAAGGTTTAACCTGAGTAATAAAGTCCCTATCAATGGAAATGAAAAATAGATTTTGGGAAACATTTAATGTGATTCCATGATTCATATATTATCACCCACGACACATAGAAAACTAAAATACCAGAACATGAATTTAGTGACATTCCAAATAATACATTTTCTTAAAAAATAAAAACTATCAAATCATGACATTATTATATTTCAGAATCAAACATTTTGTGGCCACGACACTAATTATACATATTTAAATGTACATGAAACAAAAAAAAGAGAACCCTTTAAATGGAGTTATAAAAAACTACTTTATGAATACAATTATCCATATCAACACCCTACCCCCAACACTCAATTGTAAAAAATGCTCTAGAGAACCATATCAATGGGGGATTTTTTTTCTAATATTACCAAATTCACATCATATATTCCGGTAATAAATTTTTCCATCTATATATTTAATTATATAACGTTTTATGTGGTCTTAAAAAATCTAATAAAGTGTATATAAACATCCAAAAACGCGAAAATACAACTCAAAAAAAAAGTTGCAGCATCAGTTGGGTTGTAAAACTACTTCTCCAATCATAAACACACTAGTACCAATCCTCATTGAATCTTCAACATGTGATTTAGGTAATAATGTGAGACTTGATAATATCCTATAATCAATAGTTGTAGCTAAAATAATTTTAACAAACAAGGGTCTATAATCATTTTTCATGATTATCAAAAAATATATTAAGGTTTAAATTGTGGTTATTGACATGATAATGAAGAGATTATTTGTGAATGATCATGTTGCAAAGCCTGGACTGGTGAAGAGATGCATTGGTATATATTTACTATCCAATCTGGGGATCTAATATCAGATTTATCACTCGATGCTATGCCAATAGTTGGCATAGAACTTGGTCATGGTTTGAATGAGGATAACATTAAGTATATAGAGGATGAAAAATTATTTGGTGGCCAATTATAGGATTACGTATTTCATAAAGGTGAATTGTTTGAAAAAGATGTTGTTACCCCTAGGAAAATGAGAAAAGGGGTTTGAACCCTAGTATCTTTCTTTTTTTATTTTCCTATGGAGTACAAGAATTGGGAGAACCAAAAAATGTAGAGTTGGTTAGAGAAAATTATTGGGGAGTATATAAAATGAAAAGTGAATTGATAATCCTTATATATAGATCCAAAAGATCGAACCTCATTTGGATATAATTGATAGAGGGATAGTTTTCCTAGAATTCCATTACCTAAGAAAATATGGAGTGGGTGAGTTAATATGGTTGAGAAAAGAAGATAAAAAGGTAGTGAATGATTGTAGGGAAAAAAATTAAATTCCCGATGTACATTAGGAGATCTACACGAGAAGAAAATATTGGGTTATTTAGGTCAAGTGGATCAATGACTAGTTTTTATCTTTTATCATGGTGTGTTAAGAGCCAAAATCTTGCATCATTTATACTATGAGTGAAAGAAAGAATCTTTTAAATAAAATGTATTATAATTTTCATATTTTTATTCCCTAGGAAGAAAAATTATCAATAATACAAATCTGATACCTAGTGGTAGTACTATTGGAATTATAATGTATTTCACTTTAAAGTATAATATATCTTTTGTTGAAGGCATTTAGAAGTTTCCTTATGAAGTTACTAAATTGTTTTTGAGGAATGACCTTGAAACCTAACATATCAAATAGAATTATTGTGATTATGAGTATAAAAAATATAAAATTAAACCATGAAATAGGTTAAAATACATATATTAGAAATAATGGGAGTATGGGTGTCATTACTGACATTAATGACCGAAAGGTACGGGATTATTATAGCCTGATGATGAAAAATATTTTGGATTCATTCATGGAAATATTTGTTAAAAACCGTATAGGAAATAACAATTATTGGCCAAACGTGAATAATGTAATTCTTACTAGGAAAGTGCAATGTGTGGGATCCTTACAGTTTCCAATTATTGGAAACCATTACACTAAGATAGACTAATCAAAAAAACACCACAGTAAACATTATTGAAGAAATCTTGTATCATCCTTTCATTCCTATCATCAAAAGGAAAAAAACTAACTCTCTATCAGCATTTATGTTTCTTCAATGACCACCTCCTATGAACTGTGCATACAACCCCTTATTCCTAAAAGTATACACACAAATTAGATATAAATTTACAGAAAAAATAACTAATAAATTAAAATAGTACTAGAAAAAAAGGTATTCTCACCCTCATATTCTCACCCACCAAATATAAGTTACAATATTTAATAAGAACCAACACCCTATACATTTTAAGATAATTAATAATCATGATAAATCATAAGAGAACAAAAAATAAAGGAATTGACATGAATAAAGCCTCAAGAAACCAAAAAAAAAATGGAAAAAAATTAAGGACATAACAAACTAAGAAACTATTAACATTACGATTTTCTTTGACAGATAGAGAATATCACAATTTTTTATATCAATACAATCTTGAAAACATGTTCCTCACCATCCACTAACCTTATAACACCCCAATCATTGAAACCACAACTAAATAGGTAGCCATAACTAAAACACCCCGAGATTTTTTGAATTGATTTATTATTTTTGATATTTTTCATTTCAAGAAACACTGAATATAGCTTATTTTATATTAAATCACTATGTTTGGCCTGTGTTATAAGAAAAAATGACTTTCCTCGATGACTTGTGTGACACATGATACTTAGGTTTACTGAAAAATATTATATTATTAAAGTATGATTATTTAATACAATAAGATAATACCTTGCCATTAAATTAGAGGTTATGAATACAATAAACTAATTTATGAATGTATATGGTTTACAAAATATATTAGGAATTCACAGGTTACTAGTTAATTATAAATGAATATGAAAACTAATAGAATATAAAATGAAATATTATTATTGTCACAAATTTGTTTTATCATAATAAATTAATTTTTTATTTATGTATATAAATACACTAATTCAAACATTCCTTTCACATGGAACCCACTTGAAATACTTTACATATAACACCTACTTAGCGTATGAGTTGTCATATATTACACACAACACTGACATGGCATACGATGAATGATACACCAAGTTTCTATGAAAAATATCAATTAAACATAGTTATAGGAAAAGAAATATCTTTTTTTAAATATTGTTTATAATTTATTAATATAAATAAAACATATTGACAACGAAAGATATGATTTTTGACAATTTCCTTTTATGTTAAAAATATTATTTTCTTTAATGAAACAATTTTAATAATAAAATTAATTTTAGAAACATTTGTTAATTTAATTTTATAAAATGAAACTATTTTTTGAATTCAGAATAATGAAATTATCTTAGGGTGAATTTGTTGTATTTTTTTGAGAAACTTCATTTTTTGATAAATAGTGAAAAATACTACTTTTTAGTTAAAAATTAACTTTTCTATTAATTAATTTGTAATGATAAATGATATAATAGTTTTTTTAAGGTTTAATTAGACAAATATTACATAAATTAATTCAATTTAATTCACTAAAATCAATTTCACTTTGAATTTGAATATAAAATATTAACAAACAATTGAACATTTTTCTACTTTAAAAACCCCTTATTTTGTATCGTCTATGAGATTATAATTAATCACAATTTCTCCACTTATAGGATTATAATTTTGATAAAATTACCTACACCATTTTATTTAGTAAAATATTTAGAGTATAATAAGACCATTTTAATTTATTGACTAAAAAATGTTGTAAAAGTGATTAAAATTAATCACAACGATTAAGGCCAAATTATGCCTAATTTGGGAAAAAACCATAAAATTAATGGGCCAAATAAAATAAAAACTTTTTAAAAACACATTTAATGTTCATATTTATGCCATAAACCTTCCATTATTTTTTTTATTGATGACTTGTTTTAGGTAAGAACATGTTTTCAACTAACTTGTTTCTAAAAATACCATGTGAGTCTTTTTTCTTCTATACAAAAATTCACCCCCTCTCCCACATCCTTACACCTCTAAAACATATTAATTCAGTCCATTACCTACCCAATACTCTTCCCAAAAATCATATCTTCCTGTTAGAAGCCTTCTGTTGAGCAGAAATGAATCCAAGGAATCCTTTTGGTATGAACCAAAAAGAGTTACCTGATTAAGAGGTAACGTCTTCTATCATGTCCTTTATTTTATTTTTTTACCCAACCCCTACAAATATCATTATAATATTTTTATATAAAAAAATTGTATGCGAAATATACTGAATTTTCTTAATGTAAATGTTTCTACTGGGACTTACACATAACTCTATCTAATTGGAAATAAACATATTTTTTCTATGTACGGAGAACTATTGCCTCGCGAAATGATGATTGTTCATTTTTCCATTACCACCTATCATGGTACAAATTATGATACAAAAATATGTTTATATATGATATATATTATATTTATAATGTATTTATTCTTCTATATTTTTTATTTTGAACATACCATTATTCTTTCCATCTTATGTAAATATAATAATTTCGTTTGAGGATGTGTGTACTACTGCCCCTCAAAGCCTTATGATTCGTTCATACACTACATGGATTGTATTAAGGATTGTTTCAGGGAATATATATGATATATATAATATAATAAATCTACATTAAAAATGATATATACATATAAATATATTTCTTTAACTTTATTTCCCTCAACATGACAATTAAATGGAAATAACGATCATGCGTACGTACGACCTACCGTCTCCATGAATGGTGTATCCCATTCCATAATTATATATTATGTAGATTATAAAAATAAAATATATAATGTATATAAATGATATTTATATCATATTTATATTATAGAATCATGATATAAGTTTAAGGACCAAAAAAATAAAAAATTACGACACATATGAGAAACAAATAGAATATTACCCAAAGTGAAACCTTAACACATGACGGTTAACAAGTGGGTAATATAAGGACATAATCAAACCATATATGGTATTATAAAAAATAACATTTATTTTTAAATTAGTTTTATTAAATTTATATTTATTATTCAGGTGTTTTGAACAAGTATGATGAGAGTCGAGAAACAAGGTTGGGGGATTTTTTATCACTTTTTATTTTTCATGAGATACACGCTATGTTTTCCACTCTTTCCTTTTGTGTGGTGTATATAAATACTTTGATTTTATTATATGTATATTTAATTTAATTTTAAATCAATTAACATATTAATTATATTAGCTTTCTTTCATGGTGTGATGTTTCAAAAGATACAAAATAGGTAAAAAAATGTTTTGTCTCAAATTTCCCTCTTTGGGACTCATGTTTTGTTATACACATAAAATATTTTTCAAGATGTATATAATTCCATGTTACATCATGAATTTCATTATTTCCACGGTATTTTACACTTCATGAAATATAATTTTTCCTACATGTAGGGTATGGTCCCATGATACTATGTTATGAGAGTTTACTGAAACAATATCATTGCTTTTCAAGAATGTTAATGTTTATGCTTCCAATGATGAAGTATTATAGCCCATATCTAAAAAATATCCTGAAATTTATTATCTTATTTTTATTCATGATATATTCCCGTATTGGTGTTATTTTTCTACTCTTTGGTCATAATATTGTTAAAAATGTGTTTTTATGGAAGCCTGACTATACCCATATCTTCGTTTGTAAATCTATTCAAAACCATGTTTTCATAAAAGGGTTTCCAATAAGATTATACTAATATTATTTTATCAATAAAATAAATTATTACCCTTTTTTTCTTTAATAACATTTTCAAGGGAATCTTGTTGTTGTTTTATGAATGTGAAAATTTTCTATCCGTTTTATAATGAAAAAAAAGAATGTTGTTTTTACCTCATACGAAATGTACAAATTTATTCTCTATCAATCTTTTGAAGATTTATTTTCATTTTTAACGGTTAATTTTTGAGAAATGGTTTACTATAAAAATTTTCAAATAAAATGGTTTTTAAATTGTTTTCAAGCTTCTTTTATATATTTTCAAGAAAAATGGTTTCTAAAACATTATAAAGATTTATTGATAAGTTTTAAATGTATTTTAAGTGAAAATGGTTTTCAAAATGACTTTGAAGCTGAATTATGAGTTTTTAGTTTTTTTCAATGAAATGGTTTTCTAAAAAATCAATATTTCTTTATATTTTTTCAATGTTTTTTCAACAAAAAGGTTTTTAGAATGTTATTGAAGAAGGTTTATATGTTTTCAAGGTAGAAGGTTTTAAAATGATTTCATGACTTCTTTATTTTTTTTAAAATATTTTCTAAAAATATTATTTTGAATTGGTTTAATGTATTAAAAAACCTTTTTCAAAGAATAAATTATATTTTTCTCATGATAATTTTTTGAATGATATTTCAACGTTATTTTCCATCTAATATGTCAACTTTTGATGTTTCTCATTCCCTTTTTAGAAACGATATAAAGGTTATATTCATATATTTTATATTAATGGGATAAACTTAATGTCATTATCTTGATGAAACCAAATTCTCTTTCACAGGATATATGCTTTTGAAACCCACTTCTTTTAACAGGTAAATTTTTTGAGGAAATGATTATGAAACCTGTCTTTTTTCCACAAATTATGATAAAGTTTCTCTTTTATAATACCCATTTCATTTTAGGGGAAATGATATGATTATTTATTATCTTTTATCACATGTATATATGATTTCATTATGAGATGTGTGAGACCTCTATCTCCTTTTAATGCATTGGGAAAAGATTTATATCTCACGAGATATAAAATGATGGTCTTGGGAATGAATTTTGACAACTAGGATAGCCATGAGAGTAAACCATGACTAAAAATTTGGTATGAGGAGTGAACTCATTCTAATAATATGGTCATGAGAGTGAACCATTACTACTAAGATGATATGAGGAGTGAACTCATGCTACCAGGACAAACATGGGAGTGAACCATAACCACCATGATAGAATGAGGAGTTAACTCTTACTACCAGGACAACCATGGGAGTGAACCCTGACTACCATGATAGAATGAGGAGTGAACTCATGCTAATAAGATAGAAATGGGAGTGAACTATGACTACCAAGATGGTATGGGGAGTGAACCCATACTACTAAGATGGTCTTGTGAGAGATTCCTTGGATACTATAGAAATCCAATTATATACTTATGTGTCTTCCACAATCCCATATTTAATTCCTATATTATGATTTCATGGATTATGTTTTTTATTTCCTTATGAATAATGTATTATGAAATGCCATTATTTAATATATGATTCATTTATGTGGTAATAAATATGTAGGGTATGATATTATATTTTCAGGATTTTTTTCTCATACCCTTATGCTCATGATTAAACATTCATGTCTCTATTGTTTAGCATAAATGAGAATTTGGGCTCACCCCATTCTTATGTTTCGTTTTACCAGGTTATGAAAAAAGGATTTTTGGTAGAATTTATAAGGTGGAGATCTTTATGGGATATATTGATGATCTTTCCCCAAGAGAGAATATTTTTTCCATTCTTTCAAAAGGAACTAAACTATTATGGCCCTCAGGCATGTATTTTTTAATGTACGAAATATATATATAAAATGAGGTAAAAACCATGTATTTTATGTCGGGTCACTATAGTTGGAATCAAAGGAATGTTTTTTTCATCCTCTGGAAAATAGTATGAGAAAATATTAGTGAGATCTCATTGTATATTTAAGGATATATATAGGGATGTCTCTAAGGATAACTATAAGTATGAGTCAAAATTTAGGAAAATGTCCTAGAATTTTGGTAAATGGTAGTGTGAGTGGTTTCGTAGAAATAAATCCCTATATGGATACTAAAAGTGGATGTGGCTCTAGTGCATTAGTACCTAGGAGTAATAACTATGGAAAGATCTTCCTGGCCTAACTCGGGGTAATCTGGTAAATGACAATGGGCCTTATTACACACTTGGCTTGACACTCCCATGGGTTATTCTATAGAAATTCACAAAATCTTCATAAACCATCATGAACGGTTTAGATATAATTTGGATATGAATAAACTAGTATGAACCTATGGTGACGTATATTAAGGATGGTTCTATGATTTAGAAATCCCAAAATTAAATCTTTGCGTGACCATGTGGTTTTCTACTGTGATTCGTAATTCTTAAACCATGCTTCTGGTTTTTGTCAATGGAGAGAACCGGAAGGGACTAGATTCATGTTAAATATGATGGATTATTTTCTTGTGATCGATCAAGTGAGTGGATTACTTGAGTGAAAGATGTTTTGATCATACCTAATCAGTTTTCAAGAAATATGTTTAACAATGTGTTCCTTAACCAACTCTTGAACTCACCAAGTTAGAGAAACAATGAGTTTTTAGAGATTTCAGGTAATAGAGACTGTGGAGGAAAGAATATTCAGTTTCCATTGTGTAGAGAGTGTGGAAATCATCACCTATGTGAATATCTTAGTGGAATAAGAATATGTTTTGAATGTGGAAAATAAAGACAAAATTCAAGTTTCTATAAAGGAAGAATGAATAGTTCAGTTAATGAAATGGATGCGAATATTATCATCCCTAGGTCTTCATCAATGATTTAGTGTTTTAAGTGTGGAATAAATGGCCATTATGAATGTCAATGTCCCAAGAGGAAAGATCGTAAAGGAAATGGGCATTTTTTTTGTGAATAATGGTTACATTGATAATTATGAAGAGACTACATATACAATGGGAAAGGAAAAGGGTATTATGAAATATGATGAGGTAGCATTGTTAATGGATTAAGGATGAAGTAAGTGGTGTTTTATGTATTTTTTTCCAAAGAAATATGAACGATGAAGTATATAAGGATTGTTCAACTTATGTTTTTTGTTTTATATTTACAAGTTTATATTGACTGTCCCTAATGGACTAGGTAAGTGATTTAAGGAAAAGGTGACATTTTGATTAAGGGAATATAACCCTTAATATTTTTTTTATGTTAATATAATTTTTTTTGGATAATGATATGTGGGTTATAAATAATTAAATTGGATAGTACGGATTAATCAGAAACTGATTATTGAAAAAGTGTTCATTGTCATCAAGGGTAACATTTAAAAAAATATTTTGGGCTGAGGAAAAGGTCAAATATACCTTTGAATACGAAAGCATGCTTGATTTCCAAAATTATATATAGTAATTACAGCTGTTACCATGTTTCAAGGGAATATATGATGAGGGTATTCACTTATTTTTAAGTTGACAACCAAGTGGTACATCGTGATATATGGGGGATCATTGTTTAAACTTATTTACTGACTTTATTTATAAATATTTGGATTTCCATCTTTCAGAATGGTTATAAGGTTGACCATTCATGAAAAATTTTATTTAAACTTCGTAGGATGTTTTTATCTATTGAGTTTGTATTTTACACATTGGATAAAACGTTATTTAGTGACTAAATGTATTTCAAGGATGTCTGTCAAATTTATTTTGGAAATTATATTAGTCTAGTTGTAGAAAATGAAATCATGTACGTCGGGTGACTACCCATCTAGTGAGGAAAGGTCGTGGGTCTTGTACCCTTGACTAAAAAACGATAAGGGTTTCATACCTACCCCTGGGCCTACACAATGTCATAGTTCAAGTATAATTATTTTTGATTAAAAATTATTTATGATGAAACAGTTGTGTTACTTTTTAGGTTTATATATTAATTTATTAATTATACCAATTTTTAAGAATAGTTATAAATTAATAGTAGTACTTTTTATTCTTGTACGGGCCATAATATCATCTAAATGTGTTTTTTAGTTATTTGGGTATCAATGATAATTTTTAGGCATCTTTTTCTTGAAGTAATGGATGAATTAGAAAAAATATAAAATCACAATCAAAGAATGAAAATTTTGTTGTATTCTTGGTTAATAAAATAATTTCTCGATGATAGGATAATGATCAAAATGGAAAATCTATTATCTAAATACCTTAATTTATTTGATCTAATGGATTTTTAAATCATCACTGATTTATGAATTTGAGGTCCTCAAATTTTCTATGATCATTTATTTATTTTGGATTGATGCCCTCAATCACTCCCTATAAATATTTACAATTTTCCTCCATGTCCAGTTATCAATCCCAACCTATGTTCTCTTATGTGGAAACCCAGTTATATGTTAAATTAGGTAACCATTATGGTACAAACATTCCCTTTTTAAAGGAAGAGTTTATATTCATTTTTACGATGTTTGTTTATATTAATGAAACTTTCAAGTATTAAACCAGTGAAAACCGAGATGAATTTCAATGGATTAATTCATTATAAGGGCGGTAGAATATAACACCCTTGTATTTAGTGATTTTTTTGAATTAATATATCCTTTTTAATATTTTTAATTTCTTACAAAACTGAATAAAATTTATTTTATATTAATGAACTATGTTTGGCTAGCATTATACGCAACAATGACTTTCCTCGATGACTTATGTAACACGCAAAATCGAGGTTTTCCAGAAAATAATATATTATTAATTTATCCATATTTAATATAATAAGATATAAAAAATGATGTTAAATCATAGTTTATAAATAGTATTAACTTATTTATGGAATTATATTGTTTACAAAATATTACATGAATTCATAGGTTATAAATTAATTATAAAATAATATGAAAACTGATTAAATATAAAAGGAAATATTATTATGGTCACAAATCTATTTTACCCTAATAAATTAAATTTTCATTTATGTTTTAGAATGAAATACGTAAAAAAATCATTTCACATATAAATGACTTGGAATACTTTACACGCAACAACGACTTGGCATACGACTTGGTATATGTTACGCACAACCCCCGACGTGGCATATGATACGTGCAACACTGAGTTTCTATAAAGCGTCTTTCTAATATAATAATATAAATAATTATATTACAACCAAGCCATGAAACATAGTTATAATAATAGAAATAACAACTTTTCTAATATATTTTATAGTTTTTTATATAAATAAGACATATTGATAATGAAATATATAATATTTGGTAAAGTCCTTTAATGTTTAAAATATTGTTTTTTTAAATGAAGAACTTTTAATAATAAAATTAATTTTTGAAAAATTTAGAAATTTAGTTTTATAAAATTATATTCATTTTTTAATTCATAAATTCAAAATTATCTTTGCATGTTTTTTGGGATTTTTCTGAGAAACATCATTTTATGATGAATAGTTAAAAATAATGTTTTTAGTTAAAAACTACAATTTTTGTTATCATAATTATTTATTTTAAATTATATTATAAATTTATTTAAGGTCACATTAAATAAATATCACACCCATTAATTCAATTTCATTCAATATAATAAATTACAATTTGATATTGAATATAAAATCTAAAAAACTTTTTAACGTTTTTATACTTTTAAAACTTGTTATTTCGTCCCGTCTGTAAGATTAGAAGTAATCTTATTTTTTTTTTCCAATTATGTGATTTGAATTTAGAAAAAATGACATAATAAATTTTATTCTTTATAATATTTAGAGTCTAATAATACCAATTTCAATTTTGACTAAAACAATTAGTAAAAATGATTAAAATCAATCATATCGATTAATGCTAAATTAAGTTTAATTAAGAAATATACATCAAAAATAAGGTCCTAAATGACCTATAAATTTGTCCAAAAACCATTTTATGTCCATATATCGGCCATAAAACTTCCATTATTGAGTGTTTTAGGGGTTTTATGACTTTTTTACACAATAACATGTGTACACCTAACTTATTTCTAAAAATTCCAAGTGAGTCATTTTCCTTCCATATAAAAATCCACCACCTATACCACTTCCTCATAGCTCTCAATCCTATTTAGTCAAGTAAATATCTATAAAATAACCTTCCTATAAATCCTACCTTCCTCCTATAATCCATTCATTTGGCATAATTTGATTTTCGGAATCATTTTGGAACAAACCAAAAGGAGTTATCCGATTTAGAGGTAACATCTTCTCTCAATCCCTTTATTTTATTTTCCTTCTCCACCCCTCAAAATATTTTCATTCTATGATTATATAAAAAAATATTATCATAAATATACTAGTATAGTTTATTTAAATGGTTCTACCTACACTTTCACACACCTCCATTTAATGGGTAACAAACATACAATGTCTCTGTACGAAAAACTTCTTCCTCACGAAACGATGATTGTTCATTTATTCCTTACCACCCATCATAGTGGCCATTATGCTGTAAAATATGTTTATATATGATATATATTTTATTTATAAAGTATTTATTCTTCTATAATTTATATTTTTAACATAACTTTATGTTATCCATCTTATGTAAATACGATAATTTCGTTTGTGCAAGTGCGGACTACCGCCCCTCAAAGTGTTATGATTTGTTCATACACTATATGGATTGTATTAAAGACGATATTATATATTATATATATATGATATAATAAATATAATTTAATAAAATATATATATATATACATATATTTATTTTACATTATTTCTCTCAATGCAACAATTAAACATAAATAGCATTCATGCGTACGTATGGTCTACCGTCTCAATGAATAGTGTATTTTGTTTCATACTTATATACTATATAGGTCATTATAATACACATATACTTTATATAAATGATATTTATATGATGTTTTACATTATTTAATCTTGATTAATGTATAAGGACCAACAATATAACAAACTATGACACATATGAAAAACAAGGCGAATATTACCAGAGGTGAAACCGTAACAAAGGATAATTAAAAAAATGGTAATATAAGGTCATAATAACACCATATATTCCATTATATATATTAATATATTTCTGTAAAATATTTTTTATAAATTTATATCTATTAGACTGGTTTTTTGAACATGTACGACGAGAATCAAGACACAAGGAAAGGGGATTTCTTCTCACTTTTTATTTTCTTGCGATAAACGCTATGTTCAAAACTCTTTATTTGGGTGTGGTGTATTTACTTCACATTATTTCATTATATGTATCTTTTAATTAAAATTATGGGTATTAACATATCCATTTTATAAACTTTCTTTCATGGGGTTTCTGTTTCAAAAGTTACCAAATTGTTAAAAAATGGTTTGCCTCAAATTTCCTTCATTAAAAATCATGTATGTTTATGAACATATAATATTTTTCAATATGTATATACATCCAATTTATATCATTATTCCCCTTATTTTTGTGATATTTTATGTTTCTAGTAAATTTTATTTCTTACATGGAGGGTATGATCCGAAGTTACCAAGTGATAAGAGTTTATGGAAACAATCTCATCGATTTTCAAGATTGTTTATGTTTATGTTTACTTTGATGAATTATTATAACCCATATCTCAATAAATTCATGAAATTTTTTCTCATATGTTTGTTCATGATCTAATCATGTAATGGTACCTTTTTTCTACCCTTTGTTCTATAAGATTGTTAAGAAATCATTTTTAAGAAAGTCATACTTTACCCACTTTTCGGTCTGAAACCTATTCAAAACAATGTTTTTATAAATTGGGATTCCAGGAATAGAATAATATCATCCATTGAATATTAAAAGCAATTTTACCATTTTTTGTCATTACCTACATTTTCAAAGGAATATACTTATCACTTTCGAAACGAGGCAATTTTCTATCTTTTTTACCATGAAAAAAGGAACGTTTTTACCTCATTTGACATGTACAAATTTATCCACTATAAATCCTTTGAATCATTATTTTCATTTTTATATTTCACATTAAAGAAATTTTTTTTAAAATATATTTTCAATGAAAAATAATTTC
This sequence comes from Viscum album, assembly GCA_963277665.1. Lineage (NCBI taxonomy): Eukaryota > Viridiplantae > Streptophyta > Magnoliopsida > Santalales > Viscaceae > Viscum > Viscum album. Next base: position 794,973,731 of record OY728166.1, read on the forward strand.
AAAATGTTTTCATTCTTCATTTATATATTCCCACGAAAAATGGTTTTCAAAAACATTTCATGCTTTATTGATACCTTTTCAAAGTATTTTAAAGAAAAATAGTTTTCAAAACACTTTAAAGCACTATTTATGAGTATTAAAAGTATTTTAGAAGAAATTTTTTTCAAAATCTTTTCAAGATTTCTTTATAAGTTTCAAAGTGTTTTCAAATTAAAAGTTTTTAAAATGTTTTGAAGCTTTTTTTAAAAGTTTTCAAGTAAAAAGGTTTTCAAATTATTTCATGTATTATTAAAAATTTTATATGTTTTTATAAGAAAATTATTTTATAAAGGTTTTATGTATTAAAAATAAAATTTCTATTAAAAAATTATATTTTCCTGAAGAAATAATTATAAATGATATTTCAAAATTATTTTCCATCTAAGATGGCATCTATTGTTATTACTCATGCCCTTTTAGGAAATGATATAAAGATGAAATTCATAATATTTTTATGAATGAGTAATTCTTAATGTCATGGTCATCTTGAATCCCATTTCTTTTTCACAGTTTGTATGATTTTGAAACCCACTTCTTTTCACAAGTTATGATTATGATGAAATGATTATGAAACCTATCTTTTTCCCTAGGTTATTATAATATTACATGATTATAATACCCATTTCATTTTATGTTTAATGATATTATTATTTATGATATTGTGGTACGTGTACATATAAATTAATTATGAGATGCGTGAGACCTATATCTCCCTCCAACGAATTGGGTAATGATTTATATCACATGATATTGACTAAGATGGTCTTGGGAACGAACCTTGACTACTATGATGTCCATGGGAGTTCACCATGGCTACCAATATGGTATGAGGAGTGACCTCATGCTACTAAGATATCCATGGGAGTAAACCATGACTACCATGATTCTATGAGGAGTGAACTAATGCAACTAAGATGTCCATGGGAGTGAACAATGACTACCAAGATGGTATGAGGAGTAGACTCATGCTACAAATATATCCAAGTGAGTTAACATTAACTACCAAGATAGTATGTTGAGTGAACTCATACTACGAAGATTGTCTTATTAGTGATGACTTGGCTTCTATGGAAATAATATTATATGCTTATGTGACTTCCACAATCCTTTGTTTTATTCTTATGTTATGATTTTATGGATTATGTTATTCATTTCCTTAGGACTCATGTATTATGAACTGCCATTATTTATGCCATGATTCATGTATATGATCTTTTATATGATGGGTATGATCTTATATTTTCAGAATCATGTAATCATACCCTTATGCTCATGATTATGCTTTCAAGTCTCCATTGTTTTCCCCTACCGAGCATTTGGGAGCACCCATTTCTTATGTTTCCTTTCCATAGGTGATAAAGAATAGTTTTAGATAGAATTATTAAAGGTAGAGATCGTAATTGGAGATGTTGATGATCTTTTCCCAATATAGAAGATATTGTTTCCATATTTCCAAAGACATTAATCTATTAAGATCCTTAGGAATTTATTTTTGTTATGTAAAAAATATAAAACTAAAATGTTGTAATATTCATGTATGATAATCCTTCGTCACTACGACAACACTACAGGAAAATAAATAGACATTAATAAAAATTGTGGATACCAAAAATAAATAAGGATCATATCATAGGACCATGTTACCTTTATGATTTGAAGCACAAGTATGACCACCCATATAAATATAAGAAATAAAAAATATTTCCACTTTTTATCTAAATAAAAAATTTCCACATGGGCCTTCTCTATTGCATGATAAATAGGGAATCTATACATAGAGACAAAAAATCTTTCAAATGCACTAGAAATTTGTTAAGATGTACCCTACTATGTGAAATGATTACCTGAGAGTTCCTTTGTTATTTTTGGGTACCTGCATGATGGTATTCCACCCATGATGTGTGCCTCAAAAATATTTATTATGCACAACATGCCTACCAATTTATGCTTGAATAATGGGAGGCATGAATTCAATGTCCCTTGTTCTTGTGTGAGTTCACTAGCCTTGTCTGGCATCCACAGCTCCTGCCCGAATGTGTGTTTTGTCTATAATTTTTTGTGAATTCAATTATACTTTCACTTATTGCATGTAAAGTTTCCCACAAAAAGTGATGTATTCATTCCTTGACGCGTATTTTATTTCACTGTCACTACACATCATTCCTAAAAATCAAAAAAATGGAATCCACTCATAGAACTAGTTAAAAAATCCGGTGAAATCGGGGAAAAATTACTGGGAAAGTGTATGGAACCCCCTAGATGTAGAATAATAGCCAATTATTTTTACTATCATATTAATGATCTAATCCAAATGTATTACACTTATTATTTGGTGATGATGTATAACAAATGATATGAGATAAAATAAAAATGGATCATCCTAGTAGCTTCATCGTCATGTATATGGTTGGGGGTCTGAGTGAAATTTTTGATACAGCCTTCATCATTCTAAACCTTTTGCATTATCGACTATTTATTGAAATCATAGAATTAGTACAAGAACAGAAAAATAAATTCTTACCCAATGGTTTTTATTTGTTGATATTCTAATGTGTTGTGAAACTAAATTCATTACTATCATATAAGAACAAAATAAACATTTGTTATAACTTGTAATGAATATATAATGATTTTATATATAATATTTTTACATATTCATGAATATGAATATATCTAATAACAGAAACAATTTTTTATATGAATTATAATAATATTTTGTAAAAAATAAAAACAAAGATAAATCATTTATGACCACTTACTGATAATTTCACTCTTTATATAGAGAAACATGAATCAAAATATATTTAATGTAAAATTTATAATTAATTCAAAAACATTGTAACGACTACATATGTAAATTAAAAAAAATATTCAAATCCATATTTATAAATGATTAATGATGGAGATACATTAAAATCTTTAGAAAAAATTATTTCGATGGTATAGTTTCTTCCTAAAAGAAACACATAATTCATAGAATCTATCATAGTTTGAATTTTTTTCATAGTTTCCAAGGGTTACACTTTGTAAAATTAAATTAAAAAACAATTAAATATATATTTATTCTCAGATGAAACTTTTAAATTATTAAATATTGTGATCAATAATAAAAGTAGAATGTTGTTATAATTTACCTGTGTATGGTTTTTTTATATAAACTATACTTGTATCAAATGAAATCATTGGTGTTCAAATAAATCTATGTTTTATTATAGATATTGTCCTTATATGTGTGGTTGGATGTAGAGGGTTTGATCTCAAGATGGTAAGAACAAATGTGATTATATGGATCATAAAATTTCAGATAAATAAAAATAAACCACATCTTCTAATATTATGTCTGAATATATTTGAGACATATTAAAAAAACATGATTCACTAGAAAAATCCTACATATATTCATGGGTATTGGGTACTATCTGAAATATTTAATGATAGACAATTATATAGCTAATAGTACAAATTCATAAGGCTTCTAGTTATTTATATATAAAATATCCATCATCAGAAGTGTTATGATCATGTGATTAATATTACAATGCAACCATTTTAATGTACTTTGAAATAAAATTAATTATATGATTTGAGGAACATATAATATTAAAATTAAATAAAATATATGCAATTAATGTTTGTAGATGAATTGAACCACCAAAAAATAACATGAAATAAAAAATGTAGACATGAAAAATTGAAAGGAATCATTTGAGGATAAAAAAATTATAATTTAATTTTTTTTTACTATATTTATAAATAAATATAAAATGGTTAATGATATGAGATTCCATATGGGTTTCGATGCTCATTCATTATGAAAATACTTACTTGAAAAATTATCAATCAAACAAACATTGAAGAAACCTACACTATTTTCCCATCTAAAATAACAGATTGTAAAAAACATTTAATGGAAATTGGAATTACCCCAATATTTTCTCTTTGTTTCACCTCATGATTTACAGATCCCTCTATATGTGGTGTAGAAATTCCCATTCAGAAGAATGAATTTTGTGATGCATTCATTCAATGAATTATAAGACACCACCCACTCATATTATATCAGCCTCAATATTTTTGACATGTATGAAACACATTGAATGCATGTCAAACCCTGTTAAAAATTAACTTCATCTATTTTAAGAAATATTAAACTATAAGTGTTTTTAAAGATAATTATTATATGAATTATTCATTAATTTTAGTTTTTAATCCCGGAATATAATTTTATATAAACTTCAATAATCAATGAAATAAATTAAATCTCGAATGATTTAGATCATAATACAACTAATTAATTGAAATTAGATTAATAATAATAATATATTGATGCACTTTAGCATTAAACTAGAACAAAAAAGTGATGGATTTTCATGTGACATCACTGAAATATACGAACTAAAAAAGAGATAACATAATACATACTGTGGATGGAGGATTTTTTTGGAAATAAGAGAAAAGATTATAATTACAGTGGATCGAGGTTATGAATGAATTATTGTTATACTAGAATAGGGAAAGTATACCTAGAAGGCTATTCTAAATCTGAAGTATATGCTAATAATATAGAGAGACAGACCAAAACCTTATAATGATCATACTACACAACATACTACCAATATGAATAGAAAAAAATGGGAGAGAAGGACTAACAACTATTTTATCTTGAATCCAATCTATGCTACCGTGCTACACAACGCCTACAGTGACCACAACCAAACTATAATCCTAGTTCTTGAATCCTATTTTTTTACATTTTTGACAATGATATATCTATAATATTTCTCACTAGTAAATCATCATAACTTTTTTTAATAAGTTATCTTCAATGGATATGTAACAAAAAGAATAACTCTAACAAAATAGACACTTCGTCAACAGAAACAGTTCATTGAATCTAGTCCCCATCCATCCTATTCTGAGATTCATTATTTAAGAACCTTTTATCACAAGAAGTGAAGGGGTAGTGTGGAAAAGAGAAACGAGGAAAGAGAGTGAAGGAAACAAAATATGGAAAGATTTATTAAGAGATTGTGAGTAAGAGGAAACAAACTACATGGGAAGGTGGAGAAAACAAAAATAATAAACAAATGTGGTGATGAAAAATTGGAAGCAAAACCGATGGAAATGAAAAGGGGTGTAATTTTAGGGTTTTTAGGGTACCATCACTATCACAGATATAATTTGGAAAATTGAACTGTGCTTGGTTTTTATTAATATGCAATAGATTTGGGAATTGGCGTTTCTTATGTTGAATTTTTAAATTAATAATTAAACATAAAAATATTGGTTTACATAAAATAATAATTTAAATAATATATCACAACAATATATATATATATATATATAATTTTCTAAATCTATTTATCTTTCATATTAAAAAATCTATTACATACATATAACTAATTTATATATGACTCTAGTGACCAAAATTTTATATCATTTATCAATAATTTAATATCACACACACACATATATATTTATCTATATATATATATATACTATTTTTATTAGAATACGTGATATTATTGAATAATTTATCCCAAAAAAAAATTATAACTATAAAACTATGTTTTCCTGTTAGAAACAACTAATAATAACCTAAACATTTGGTAATAAAAGTATTATTGATAATACAATGATAAGACAATAGATTAAAATTTTAGTAAATTATTTGTTCATATGAAGCTCCTAATATAAACAGATATATTTTTTGTTAATAAAAATTGTAGGTATCAGTAATTAATACCAACAAAATTTAATAATTGTTGTAATTAATAATTTTTTCCCACTTATGTGTTATATTTTAGCGTATTTGTGTTGGTACAATTCTATTTTTTAGTGCTGAGACGAAACTCCCCTAGGAGAAAAATTTTACACTTTCTCAGACTGATAAGCCTACACCTATGTGATATAAGCCACAATTTCATGATACTAAGAGATTTGAAATCCTTTGAACATTTAATTACATCATTTTCATAGTTCATGTTCCCCATATTTTGATCCTCATCCTACTCCGTGTTTGAAGGGACCCTTAAGTACTATAGTGTTTGCCTAAGGATCTCCTTCCATCCTAGGCCAATGCCCCAAAAGAGATTGGATGATATTATGAGACATGTTTTGTGTTTCTAATATGTTTAATGGTTTACCCTCATTTGTTTTACATAATCCTATGCTAAGTCATATTGATTTTGTTTTTCGAACATGGTCAACAATTATCAACTATAGCGATGTCACTCTCCATGTGTTCCAGGTTTTGGGAATTGTGATTCATAACACTCATTCCCCTATGTTAGGGTTGAATTCAACTCCCCTTATGTTACCCAATAATTTCACTAGATCAAGTTAGAAAATAAATTTGACTATATCGAGGAGCCCATTCTCTAACCACAACATTTCTAAGTTCAAACACTCTCTAGTCAACAATAGAAGACCCAGAGTGTTTTATGATTAACTATAACTCTCATAGAAATGATCAATCATATAGTCGCATCTTGTTTCTCACACCAGGCATGACTCATGTGATCTTAGAGAATGGTAGTTTTTTGTTCCACAAATACGATTGAAATTTAATAATTTTAGTGAATAAGTGTAAATATATCCAAAATGGATGAATTTTTAATGAATCATGCTATGGAATTTGTGGAGGATCATCCCCATGTTGGAGCCTCTCTTGAGTCTCAGAAAAATTGTCCCTTTGGATCTTCTATAGTAATCGAGTGTTGTAGCTCCTCCAATATCTAGAATGTGGCATCCAAGTTATGTTTCCCTCTCCTAAACTTTTTTTATCCTCACCAACAGTAGGACGAAGCATGTCAGTACTGATATGTGATCAGTACCACTCTCCCTAGAGCTCGACTATCAAATATATTTTCTGCCTCATTTGCTTCTCGACCTCCTCCAGCTGATCCCCCAGTTGGATGATGGCTTGAGATTGAGAATCAAGAAATGAATCACATTCATTCATTTGTTCCTCCAAAACCTAGAAATCATGTTTTATTTCATGGTGCCTCATTTTTTTGGACCTCCACTGGCATTTGATACCCTCTATGTTTTGGAATCCATCACATACAATTTATTAAGAAGGTCACATACTCACTCATGGAGACTGTGAGCATCCACCGCTCCAGTGATTAGGTTACATAGATAGTGGTGGAGGAACCCCATTTAAATCACTAGGTTTGGTTCTCAGTTCTAGGCGATGAAACATTTCACATTACTCCATGACCAATGATGGACATTTCTATTTTATTTGGTATCATTGGACCTAGAATATTCTATCTCTTCAGGAGGTGAAGGATCACATTTGTAAAAGGGAACAAGAATGGATGAATCATGTTCCTCCTATGACATTATTTTGAACGGGCTGGGCTCCAGATCAAGGGGATGATCATATACAATCGGCTCTTCTTCATTTGCTTATCCCCAGCCAACCTCGAGCACTACCCCACTTGTGGTGTTACTCACAACTGCAAAAGAAAGTACACCATAAACTATTGTGAAATCAATTTGAACAACGGTATCCTCAGGGATGTTAATGACCCTAAAAGAAGGCCTCACAGATGTTCCAACCACATCTTCATGCTGGGAAAACAATCTTTTGAACACTGATAGAAATGGAAACATGTTAGTAAACTCGAACTAAAAAATTCCTATTGAACTTAGATGAGAGAGAGAAATATATAGAGGATGATAATTGGAAGGTTGAATCCTTTATTTTCTCAATAGGGATCTCCACCACAAGATAACGTACAACCCCAATTGATACTTCAACAACAATAACCGAATCCTCCTGTGCTGATCATGCGGTAGCTGCATGAAATTAAAAAACATATTGTTATGAAGTCTCTGTGAAAATAAGATGAGAATCAGGTGGATTGAGATAATCTATTAACACAGGGAAGATAAATTTCAATGATGAGCCAGTATGGTTGAGCCTCTCCCTCCATAGTGGGCTCTTCCTTTGGAATTCTTTGGTGCGGTCACCCATAGATGATGGGGAGAACCTATGGTTTTTGAGGTCATTACCCTAACCCCCATGAACTTCATACCACCAACATCATCATCAAGGATAGTCCTCAGAGGTTTTCCTTTAGCACCCACCAGTGCAAGTTCACCCCCTCCATCAGGGTACACTTTTCCATCTTTAATATTCTCATGTATAAGACAAGCTTCAATTATTGATTATGGTTGAAAATAGGATGGAGACTAGAATGGGAATTTATGTTAATATTTTGATCTTGAGTTGATTAGCAATGTATTCATCTAAGGAAAAAATTTAACAACTTTACTGAGTACTCCCATGACGACATTATGAACCCTAGGATTCGTTAGCGCTGGAGTTCTAGTTATCAACATGATTTTATTATTTATCATATGAATCATCCACGAGTGCTGTCGCCACTCATTCTAGTTTATTAAAATGAATCACCCGCAAAAGGGTGAAATTAGGTTCATACTTACATAACTGAAATGCATAGGCATCCATGCCAATCAGATATATGTTCTTATGATGGAATCCCACACTGGACATGATCCAAATGGGCCTAACATTTAGCAGCTCAATCCCATATTGGTTCATCTTTCTCTACAGATCCTCCAATGATGTGGATGTTCACATCATCCTCCAAGATGACCATAGAGAGGGGAAAAAAGTGTCACGATCTAGATATCGTATGTTCCTCACATTCTTCATGAGATCCTCTCTGGATCTACTCATCTATGAATGGAAGCCACTTATTTTCCCCCAAGCCTGCTATCAAGTCCTGACTCTTTAAGGATTTTGGGGTCCAATTGCACCTTACGCTGCCCCCGTCAGAGCACCATTCTAAGATTACCTTATTTCTAGGAATGAACGCTATAGATAATTCTACCATCCACCTCACTATTTTGCGACCACACTCACTAGCTTATTCTCTTAATTATTCCATTACAATATTACCTTTAGATACACTGACACTCAGTTGCTGGCGTAATTCATCAATAAGATGGCATATACATTGGTCGACAACAGCGTAATGGTCTCTCCTGAACCTGTGTGCACCAAAATCTACCATTATTGCTGAAGGATATAGGTATTTCACTCCAAAAATTCCACAATTTAAATAATCTTCGTCACCCTCTAGGGGAACAAATTTTCTTTGGTGAACCAATATGGAGTATATAGTTCACAGTCGAGATGGTCGTCGATCCAAGACGCTAACATTCCACCCTGATGGATTTGAATATACACCCTATGTTAACATGATACATTGTGGTCATCCAAAATTTGACCAAACATGGTCTAGAAGGGATGAATTTTGATGTTTGTGTGGTTCGAAATTCTGATTGTGACCCTGATCTCACTGATGATCACCAGCATGACCCCGATGATATTCAGCATAGACGACATTAAACCAAAATTCAGCAGGGTGATGTCATTTAGGAACTCAGAATCTCCAATTTTCAATATGATCATTCTATGAAATATCTTTAACATACCACATATCCTACTTTTCATTCTTCCTCTTTCCATGTGGCCAAACATGCTATGGTACTGGGAAAAAACCAGAACCTCCATGTTAACTCTACTTCCAGCCACTAAAACAGACTCTATCACCAATTTTCATAAGCACAAGCTCATAAAGTATCCAACCATTAGGAATTTTGGAATGAAATTCAGTATCAGAGACCAACAAATCCTAGCCTTATAACATGTTGTCCCCCACTGTTGGAACTGCCCATCGTCTAGGATCAATCAATAAGATCCCACCAATTTCTTTTGAGACATGTTCATTCATTGTTTTCCATGCCCCTACTTTCACACAAATATAATATTCTTAAAAAACAAGTAAAATCATGCCTTAATAAGATTTCCTGGTGAAAAATGGTAGAATGAGGAAACTTTATTTCAAATCTTTCAGAATAAGCTGTGTTTGGAGAGGAGTCTGTTGACTATTGTCCAATGTATTCTCAGAGGAAAAAATGTAGCATTCCCTATACAACTAGGCCCAGTCACTATTGAAGTTTCCTCCGAATCTCAGTCCCTAATACCTGTGCCAACCCAAGTGGGTTTCTTAGATATTTCTTTATAAATCACTAGCGTAGTTGGATGATAATTCTTCAACCTCTAAGTTATCCATTATGACCATCCATTTTCCAATTCAACACATGGATGGCCGTGACCTCATGTTCCCCAAATGGTGGCCATAAAAAATGTATTATAGAAATTAATCTCATCATTACATGTGATGCATGATCCAGACATGTCAACCTCAGTGCCTAGGACATTGACCCCATCCTTCAGTCTGACGTTTCATAAAGGAAGGTAATTTCTCAGTGGGTAGTTATTTTGTGACACAGCCAGTGGGACCATGTTCTTTTTGATTTTCCAAAATTACGATCTTAGATTGTGATATCTAAGGATTTCCATCCATATTTTTATCTTTCTGTGGTAGCCCCAACTTCGATCTCAGATGGGTTATATTCGTGGTTTATTACAACTGGTGTTGATAATTCTAAGGGATATGTGTCTAAGAAGTAGGGTTGTGCAAGTAAAATTTGTAGTGTCATGAACAATTGGATAAGTGTGTAAAAATATAGGGTTTTAGGGAGTTTTAAATATTAAATAAAGATAACTTGTGTGAACGATGTGACCAAATCTCGGATGTTTCACACAAAAGGTGACATATGAACCTGAGAGTAGGGAGACTATTGTGAAGAATATCTTAGTGACCGCAAAGTGGTCCCCAATGCCCATTTATAGATATAGACCAATTCCTTATGTATGCGTGAAATCCTATTGTGAAACCAAATGACAATGTTGCGCACACCCATGGGAAAACAACTCTACTCCTCACCATTTCCATCAGAACCCACCCATCCAGTCCCCTTTTAGCAAAAATTCTGAGGGGTAATTTTTTGGCACCAAGATCTCATCTAGGGACATAGACAAATTTTTTTGGTAAAAATAACATATATAATTCCCTGAAGAACCATCTTTGGGGTGATATGTCTGGTGTTTAGAACATTCTGCAAGTGCATAAAGGAACTAAAATCTGAACACAATTCTCTTGTGCGCCCATTACGACCTATGTTTCCATGAATGCTCACTAGGTCGATGGCATGACTAAGGTCATTGTATGCAAGAATACTCTTAAGTACGTAATAAATATTACTGTGTGTATAACTTTTGTGAAACCATATTACACACCGAATATAGTGTCCATCCATCACCTTACATGAGAAATCACCACAATAATGGATAATGTTTTATTCAAAGCCTCTTCTAGGTTAAAAATCTTATGCACCGACCACTAAAGATTTTAGAAATAAATATAATCTCACCACCTTTTTTAGAAGACCCTTTGAAAGACAAAGCATCATTCAACTTTGTTTAAGGCCAATCATCTGCAACAGTGCGAATCATGGAATTTTTACACGCTTTCTGATTATTTTTAAAAACAGAATAGGTTAATTTTATTTAAAATAAACATTAAATGCGGCATCAGTGATGCCCCTTTTCCCTAAAACAATATTTTTTCTATTCTAATTATGTTTTTTATATATTGAAAATTTTAAAATTTTATTATTATGTTGGTATGGTTATATATATATATATAAATAAAACATAATTTATCAACATAATTTATCTTTTATTCAAGTACATAACTTTTCTAACCTATAACATATAAACTATAAGACCGATATGAATAACATTTTAAACATTTATTAAAAATATAACAATTAGTTTAAAATAAAAATAATTTCTTGAAAAATGTTGATAAAATATAATTTATAATATTACTAATCCACCAACTTGAAACATAAAAATGTTTCAATTATGTGACTCTGCTAGCCTATATAATATAAACTATAAGACTTATATGAAAAAAATTATTAATATTTAATAAACATATGATAAGTATTTGAAAATAAAAATTATTTCTTAAAAACTATTGATAAAAAATAATTTATAAGATTTCTAATCCATCTACTTGAATCTTTAAGACATTTCAAATATGTTTCATTGCTATCCTATATAATATAAACTATAAAAAATATATGAATTGGATTTTAAAAATTGATTAAACATGTGAGCATTAGTCGAAAATAAAAAAATTTCTTAAAAGATATTGTTGAAAACAAAATTATATGATTTTGAATCTACCTACTTGAAACATAAAAATGTTTCAAATGCCTAGATTTTCTAGCCTATATAATATAAAATATAAGAATGATATGAATGAAATTTTAATAATTGATTAAACATATAACAAGTAGTAGAAAATAAAAATAATTTCTTCAAAATGTTGAGGAAAAATAATTTATAATCTTTCTAATCCACCTACTTGAAACATAAATATGTTTCAAGTACTTAACATTACAAGCCTATATAATATAAACTATAAGACCAATATGAATGAAATTTTAATAATTGATAAATAATATAATATGTTTTGGATAACGTCATCTTGTTTTGACAAAAATTAGAAATGACCTAGGATGAACACAAGGTTTCAATGAAAAAGGTTTCTTGATTTAGAAATCCAATGAATGATTTTCCGTGACTATGTTCTCTCCCACTATCATCATTTTTTTACACTATTCATTACAATTTTATTCAATTAGTTGAACCCATATAAATAATATTAATGTTCAATATGATAGACAATTCATTGATTATCTCCCTAAGTAATGGAATGTTATAGGATATAGAATTAACGATTTTGTTTCTATTCGAACAACATTTTTCAAGCTATGAATAACGTTTTTCATCGAATGAGAAAATAAAGGAACAAAATTATAATGTGTCTAGGTTTTTGGATTTTTTTAAGGTTTTAGGGTTTAGGTTTATGAATTTTGTGTTATTTTTAGGTTCTATGGTTTATTGTTTAGAATTTTGATATTAAGTTTTATGAAATTTGTTTTTGGGTTAAGTGTTTTGTTTTTGGGTTTTGGGTTTAGATAGCTTAGAAATAAATAAGATACAACAAAAAATAATTTATAAGATGAGAATGTATCAATTAATAAAATACTTCATTGTGGATGAGAGTGTGAACTCGACCCAACAATGTTTGGGCATCATTTCTAGTTATGAACTTCTATATGACATATGGTACATCTCAAACTCAGCCCTTGTTCTTGAGGCCATTTCATCTCATTAAACATTCTATTGGCCTTCAGTATCCCATGTGGACAATACCTATTGATGTCAGGTATCACTATCAGCTGGACTTTGGGCATTTTTAAACAACGATACACCCAATAGGTGTCCATGGTGCTGCATAATAGTTAGCAATGGTATCCATCTAGTACAATGGATCAACATGTTCTTCCTAGGATATGTGCTCAGAGGCACATGCTGCGATGATGGGTGTTCATGGAAACCATATGGCCAGAAAGTTTCCATATTGACATTACCTTGTTTCCGGTAACACAGCCATTTTTTTACGATGCGATTTGTGATGGGTTTTGAATTCTATTTAACTTCAAATCAAGAGTCTTCTAGTTGAAAAAGGCAGAAATGATAACCATAAGGTTCTTAAATATTATTTTCAATCTCTCATTGAAAGTATCTTCCATACCTTAGACCCTAAAATATTCCATCTGATGCTAGTTTTGGTCTGTCAATAATGTACTTCATAAATCGATATAATGTCTCCTGAACTAGGGAGGTTATAGGTAGCTTTCGAAGCACTTTGAATGCACAATTGATGCACTTCACAATGTTTGTCATCATGTGTCCATACGTCTCCCCCCCTTCATATTCCAATGTCTATTTTTCTTTTGGAATACATATCACATAATCATAAACTTCTGGATTGTCCTGGCGGATTTCTTCTAACTTTTCTTCAAACCATCATTGATTCGAATAATATGCTACAAAGAATAGATGACATTTCACATAAATTGATTTTATCTTTATGTTGAAATAGTAAAAATTAACAAATACAATGTGTACCAAGCATTGGGATTTACTTATTCCTTGGTTCTTTATGGAATATTTTATGTACATTTCAAACAATGTGTCTAATGAAGAATTAATGATGTACATTCGGGTATCTCCATGTACCATGATCTACATTGATTTCCTTATTAATTTCCATATAGAGATCATATATCAAACAAACACCCCGAATATTGGTGAATTGGATGTTGATACATGCCAGAAACCAAATCCATGATTCATAGTTTTCTTTCTCTATAATGGAAAAGGAAAGAGGAAGAGTTGAACGGTTTTATTATTGGGTTTCTGCAATCAATAATACTCCCTTGTATTTTTTTATAGAAATGTTCCAACAATAGGAATGAACTATTTTCTGAAACAAAATGTGGAGATATGGGGTAGGAATGCCCAGAATAACTCATGAAATTAAACATGAGATGGATCAAGTCGGTTATCGTGAGACACATGTTTGTTTGTATCATTATGGAATACAACTTGGTTATTATTCCTTAGTAGGGCTAGAAATTGTGGAAACACATGACATGAGTCATCCAAATCACCATATAACTTTACAATTTTTATTTTGTTTCACCATCCAGGACTTATTATTGGAAATCTTATAACCAAATGGCTGTTGTATCCTCTCTTTCACAAGGGTTATCAAAACATCATGAAATGTTCTATTCATCTCAAAAATAATACATAACCCATATTCTGCATCCAATGAGGTATGATCTTGTCTCTAGCTTCGATGAAAAAAAGTTTGAGCTGCCTCAATCCTCGTGATTCTCCAACTTCCAAATGCAATGTCTGGAATTTCCCTCAAGTAAAATCTACAATCATCCCCATTCTTATCACAACGTATGACATATTTACCCCGACATTATTTATGAACTATATAGATGTAGTTCCTCTTAATGTGAAATATATTTAGTGTGCTTTTTTATACATCATTACTTGGAAAATTACTTCCAACATATACTGTTTTGTACAACTCACTAAACTTATCTGGTACAACTCTAAGGAACTCAGTTTTCTGTGAGAGAACATTATTGTTGAATTCAGGAACATGTGTTTTTTCTTATGACCAAGATACAAGGAGTGATGAATGATCTATTGTAGGTCGATGTTGATATACAACTAATGAATTTCTCAAAACCTCCTCCCTAACTACTACTGGTCTCTCCTCATCATCACTATTGTCACCATCTGATATGCCATTATGAAACTCCTCAACGAAAGTCGGATTGACATGTATATCTAAGAGATCATCAAGGTTGTCCTCTTCTGCATCATTTTTAATAGGCTCAATTTCCTGGGGTGAACTATATTAAAAAACTCTTGTAATTCCATGTCTTCGTACAAATGAACTTTGTTGTTGTACAGTAAAGGCATCAACAAATAACTCCGTCATTATACCATCTGAACATTGAGAAAATAAATTAATTGCTTGGAACCACTACGCATCAGCAACAAATGGATGAAATAAATCCCACAATTTTGCTAGGAATTGAAAATTTATATAGCTTGTAGACATGATCACTTGATTGGGACCCATATTTAAGTAACCATGAATTCTCTCTTGAAGGTCCCATACCGTTACACAATCAACTATAATAACCACCACTACTGATTTCATACAGTAAGAAACCTCTTTCTCAGTTTTAATAACCTCCCCATAGTAGTACACAAAGGAAAACATGACTCTCTATGTCAAAAATGTTTTTTCATAAAAATTATGATAGTGTAAAAAATATTAACAATTATGGTTGACTATATAATATTTATTAGAATGAAATTTTATGTTGGATTTTTATACCAAAACATATGTCAATCATTATATGAATTCATGTATTAATCCAATGTTATTTATGGATTATTCAATAATTAATCATTGCATATAATAACAATTATTTCTAAACTATATAATCTTTATGATACTATCATTTTAAAACATTTTATTCTCCATTTCATTTTATATAATATCAATTGTCATTTTATCAACTGATTTTCATCGTACAGTTTTAAACTGATAAATCATTTTTAATCACTAGTTAATCAATATTAAGTTATTATTTAATTATTTATTCTTTAATAATTAATCCTATTATATTCATTAGTTAATTACAAATAACTAATTATATGTATTCATTTTTTATCCTAATTTTTCCTTAATTAATCTAGAATTAATCATTACTAATAATAAGTATTATTTATAAACTATATATAACTAATTAAACTAATTAATATATAAAATATTTTATTACAAATAATAACCTTTTTAACTAATCAATCATTCTTTAATCATTATTTAATCAATATTAAGTTATTATATAATTATTTATTCTTTAATCACTAATCATATTATATTCATTAGTTAATGACAATTAACTAATAAAATGTATTCATTTTTAATACCAATTTTTCATTAATTAATCTATAATTAACAATTAATAATAATACTTATTATTTCTTAACAATATATAACTAATTAAACTACTTAATACATAACATCGTTAATTACCAATAATAACTTTCATTTTTAACACTTTTATCTTTATTTCATTCTATAACATCACAATTATTATTTTATCTTTGATAAATATAATAATTTTATTTTTCTTTTATTAGATATTTTAGTAGTTCATAATGATAATACGAATCATCTTAATCATATCCCCCAGAAGTGTCAAATTAGGAGTGCAGCAAGGCCCGTTGTCGTGTACTTTGATACCCAAAGCCAAGCCCGAAACTCCTTGTGGGAGTCTTCACTCCTAGGTTTATCTGTCCGAGAGACACAACCAGTTGTTTGTATCCAAACAAGTATTTGATTTCTTAAATAACCAAATAATATTTATGCTACCAAAATTTTACAATCCTTCATCCTAAGTTAATCTATACATAATATATACTTAACTTATACTTAATCTGTTCTTAATCTATACTAACAATAATAATTATTCCAAACTATATATAACTAATTACATGACCTAATAGACAAAATATTTATAAATTACTAAACTACATAAAAAATGATATATTTAAAACTAAAAATAATTCAATTAAATTAATAAAAAACATTAAAATAAATTAAAAAATACATCTAAATAAAGCTTTTAAAAAACCACATTATTTTGTACCACCGACTACACCGCATGGAATTTTTTTTAGAGAGTGAAATAGTGAATGTAGGAGAGAGGAGGGAAAATGAAGTGAGGAGAATAGGGGGGAGATGGGCTTCTCTTTTATAGTGAGTTGAGGGAAAGGTAGAATTGGAGACACCACCTTTCGCTTATGCATGAGGCCAAAGACGACATCGGTGGTGCTGTCTTTTGCCATACCTAGAGGTGAAAGGTGGTATCCTTCCCGTCGCCTTTTCTTTGTCTTCAATCCAGGGAAAAGGTGGCGCAGGGGAAAGAAGGATGCATCGCCGATGGAACCATTGTGGTTTATTTTTCAATTTTTTTTAATCTATACCATTTTTATTTTTTTCCAGAAAATTAAAAAAACTCATGAATCATGGACCACCCAAGGGGGAAACTCTTCCATAAAAGAACTTCTTTGGGTCAATGGCCCACAGTTGATTAATCCTTTCCCAACACTTCTTATCCCATGTCAGGTGCGTACAAATTTCCTACATGTGCCCAAATCCTCACATTGCGGACAACTCCTAACCTTTCTTTAATTGATTCACATTTCCTTTATGACCTGGCCCTATTCTAGAGCCCCTCGATTGCACAATTTATGCATGAAACCCTCTATACATGCCCACAACAACTTATGACTCCAATACCTAACGTCCCCTATACCTTTACAACACCTTCTTCTAAGCATAGGCACTCTAACCATGGTTTATTCTAAACAAGGGGACTTTAATGTGGACCTTGGGATTAGACACTCCTCCAATAGTTGTAACCTAGTAGTGCCAAATCCTAGACCCCCCTAAAGTCACATTAGCTATAGTTCCATTTACCCAGAGGGTGAGGAGTGTCACACCTAATTTTTTTAAATTATATTATAAATTTTCTTAGTGTTAGGTACCTTTATCGAAGTTTGGGTTTTTGACTCAGTTTAATTTCTTGAGATTGGAAAAAAAAATTTGGTTTTAGACCGGTGCGCAGACACCACAGAGTTAACAGAAGCTGTTTGTTCACCCTGGGAGCCCATGCGGCCGCTTCTGAATGGGCAGAGGCCACTGCACAGCCCACAAACGGTCCCTCAAGCCGTGTGGGGTAAGTTCTCAGTTACCATACTTCGAAAGTAATTAATGTGTATAAATTATAATTAAATAAAAAAAGAAATAAATTAAATTGAAGGAATAATTAAATAAAAATAAAATTAGAATTTAAATTTTTTGTTATAATAATTAAAAAATTATTATTATTTTGAAGTGTTATTATTATTATTAGCATTAATAAAACTTATATTATTATCAATATTATCAATCTTATTATTACTACTATTAAGTCTATTAATATAAAGTTAATTATTATTATGTATATTATGTTTCATATTAATTTTATTAAATTTAATAAATTTGTTCTCAAGTTAATTATTAGCATACAAAGTTAATTACTATCATATTATCATTATTATTATCATTTTTTTTATTTTTAAAATTTTAACATTTTTATGGTTAGGATTAGCCACTCCCCCAAACAAGAACCCCCATTCACTCACCCCCTCATCCTGTCATGCCTCCCTGTGTCGTACCCCATCTCTACCTACCTCCCTCAAACACGCACTGCCCCCTAAGCTTGACCTCCTTCCAATGAAACTCTCTCCTATCCAGAGACCCCCCTTAGCTATGACCCTCCCTTACAGTGCGCACCCCATGGTGTGACAGACCCCCCGTCTTCCTGGACCAGCCCTGTAGCATGTAGCCATTGCGGTGAAACTCCCTACCGGTGGCATGATCCCCCATGATAGTACTGCTCAATTCGGGTGTGACCACCCCGGGCAGACCATTCTGCCTCATCGCTTATGTGTTGTTCCTTGTTTCTTTGGGGTTTTATGTTTCCAGTAGTTAGGGTGTCAAATTAGAGTCTTAATCTGGGGTTTTTTTTTCAATCTTATGAATTAGGGATTAATTTGGTTCTCTTGTGGTGTTTATTGGGAACAGTTGATGTATCACAAAGAGTTTTGTTGTTTTCATCACCGACGTAGGTGGTTCTGTGTATAAACCTTGATTGATAAAATAAATTGCCCGTCCAATTAATTTAGCACATGATTTAATTAATTTTTTTTGGTGAGAACTAAGTTTTCAAGAAATTTTAATATTTGTTGACTTATTTTTGGAGCATGTAATTTGAAATGGATTTTTCTCTTTGATAAAAACCCATATTGTGTCATTTAATAGTGTTTTATGAGTTATGTAATTAGTTTATTCAACTGTAAAAGGGATGAAAAGTTTGTTTTGGTGCGGCGTCGATGTGCTTTTAGCCATAAAAGAATATTTGAGTGAGTTTTTTGGTGTTTTAAGCATTGTGATCCTTTTTAAACAATTTAATGATTTTTAGTAGTTGTTTATTTAATTGTGAAATGGCTTCTTTAACGGTGAAACTAGTTTATTTGGATTCACAAGTGGTGAGAGTTATGTTTTGAAATGAGAGAAAATAACTTTAAATATATTTGATACGAAATTAATATCAAAGAGGACTATAAATGGAAAATTGGTTTAATCTTGATGCAAGCCCTTGTTGTGTTCTTTTTAAATATTTTAATAATTGTGTCAGTGATTTATTAATGGATTTTGTGTTCTGAATCAAGTTCTAAAATGGTTTTGGAGTGATTTTGGTTAAAAATATGTGTATTGTATCTTCAAACCTTTTTTATAAATTGTTCAAAAGGTTCATTAAATTATTTAAGAGGTGAAAACCATGTTTTGAGAAGGTTTGGGTGTGTGTTTTATTTTTTAAAGAAGGAATTGGGTATGTAGGTGGTGGATTTCATGTGCGTGATTCCTTTTTTGGCTTGTAAAATGTGAATGTAATATATATTATGTTAATGTAAAACTTTTTTAAGCACCAGGGGATGACCAGATAGCTTGGTGGCAGACTAGAACTAGTATGGTAGTGATTCAAACGTGGCTTCATCCTAAATCTACTTTGCAAGATTTATGATGACAAAACTAAATAAATAATTACGATTGATTGTAGACCACTAGGTTATGGGTGTGTTCCCTAGTAGTGGCTCATGCATGAGAACACCATTGTTCATGGTTCCTATACCACTTTTCACTGAGACGTGAGATTCTAGGGTCCCATTTCTAGCTAGTACTCATAAGGACTCCCCCTTGTTTAGTGTTGTTTGACTATGTTTCACTTATCGTTGGAATGTAGTGGCCCATTGAGGGTTTCTTCAAAGTTAAATGTGTTTGTATTTAAAATTGAATTCCATTAATTGTTATTCATTAAAACCATTTTCTTGTATAATTTTTAACATTTTACCTTTAATTAATTAAACATGAATGTTTTGTTAGTCATTTAGTGTTTAGAAAAGGGAACCTTTTTATCCAGGTGTTATCCTACTAAGATTTAGCTCACACCCTATATACACCATTGGGTGTATATAGATTTGGATATTTGTTTGTTTTAGGTTAAGTCATGGCATGTGGCTTTGGCAGTTTGGGTTTCTTATGGCTCGTGTTAAGGATCTTGGTGGTTACAGCTTTAGGACATGCTCCTCACGTTTCACGGAGGTTAGGGGTGATGTCTCGGTTTTCCATTTTTATCAATGTCCCTTTTTGGTTTGTTCTAGTTTTTAAAACTAAATTTTTTTATTTGTTAATGTCTTGTTTGGTAGAATTTTTCAGATATGAATATGTAGTTTTTGTTATCCTTTTTAATAAACTTTATATTCTGATAAATCATTCCCTATTGTCTTATTGATACCAGGGAACTTATTATAGCTCATGGGGATTTTGAATGCCCCTGAGGACTTGCTTCAGATCGGATCAGATGGCAACTCATCTTGGATCATGAGAAAATGGTATTAGAGAAGGTTCCATCTTTCGGGTCTTGTTCTTGGGAAAGATTTAGTGTAGACTAAAAAAAATAATGGAAGAATTCATTGTTCTTGTTAGGAGTTAGGTTCCTGGCCAGCACACCGCATAGCATGAATTAATTTACCAGGGGAAGTTAGTTTCAAGTTAGTGTTTTGGTCTACAAATTTCATTAATGTTTGAGAAATGAAAATAAATTTAGGTCATTGTCTTTATGAGCTCATAGGGCCTAGAAATCCATGTGGAGTCTTGGAAATTCTCTTAAAAAACTCTCTGTGATGGTTGCATGGCCAATGAATGGCCACCTACCATATGTCTGATTCGCCAATTGATAATTGTTTCCACTTGAATCATCGTGTGAATCCTTCGGTTATGAATATTATTTTTGAAAACCCTTACATGAAAATTTTGGGAATTGAATTTATAAAATAGAAATAGTTTGATTTTTAATGGATGGAAAATGGGTTTTAGCATTTGTTTTGAATAAAGCTTTGGGAAAGATGAATTTTGTGAAATGGTTTTTAGTGAATGGGTTTGAGTTTATCAGGATTGGATTTTCATATCATAGACTTGTGGGTAGATCTTTATTTTAGAAAATGGAATGGTTTTTTTGGAACCTTGGTGTTCTCAAAGGTGACCACTTGCATTGGTTATGTGAAGAAAGCATATGGTTGCCCGTTTTGGCATGAGAAAATTAAAGTGTGAGGCCCATGAAACACATTTGGTAAATATGAACTCATAATACAAATTCTGTTTCTAAATGTTTTTCCATGAAAATATGGGGTGTTTTATAACTTTTGATTTTGTGGTGTCCTTTGTATTTTTAGGTAAGTTGTTTTGGGGGGTTGTGAGCTTGAAAAACATTCTTATTTGAGTATTATTTATGGTTTGTGTTACATTGGTAAGTTGTATTGAGATGTGGCCAATAGTCTTTTTGAGGAGTGTTTTGGGGTGCCTTAGTGGTGGTTCTTTTCATGTGTTCTAGTGATAGTTCATAACATTATCGGCCAATGGGCTGGTTTGATTGGGTTCTTGGGTCACCTCGTCATCTAGTGTACGCCCCCATAAAGAGTTAGTTCATGGTTGAAGTGCATCCATGAGTGATTCTCCATGGGATGATCCCCTATTTGATCAGTGTGAGGACCTTATATTTCATGAAAATAGCAATACGATCACCTCACTTCTAATGTTCTAGTGGATCTTCTGGCAATGGGAAAGAAGATGAGAGAGGATTTGGAAGAAACATTGGTCTCTATAGTTTCTTGGGTTGTTGACTTTAGAGTTTGACATCGTTAAGTCTGTAGGTCTTGTCTGGAAGCAGTGAAATAAATTCCAGTCAGGAAAAGTGGAAGCAGTCTAGAGTTTTCAGTGCAGACATCTATTTTAAAAAGGGACTTGTAGTTTTTCGTTGGTTTTGTCTAAGAGAGCACGTTAAGCTACCCATTTGGTGAATCTAGTTATAAGAGGATTTTATGGACCCCTGTAGCAATTTTATGTTGTTATAGACTCATGTTAAGGTCCCTTTCTTGAAATTTATTTGTCGGTTTTGAGTGTTTTGTTTGGTGACACTTTGCAGTGTCATGTTCTTGATTTACGGTAGAGGTGAAGGTTGTGAACCCTTCAGAGAACCTTAGTTATGATAAAATCATGTTTCTTTCAGGAAATCATGAAAATATTTATTTATTAGGAAGGTGACTTCTGTGTGCTATCCTTTTGAATATTCTTATTCGAAGTAAAGAGGGGTGATGTGAATGCATCTTCTAAGCCTCTATTTCAGTGAAGTTTTGCATGGAAAAAATGGATGTCGAAGCATGCTACATCTGATGGTGCTGTTTGGGTCATGGTATGGTTGTTTGTAGCACCATAAGGGTAAGTTTAGTTGTGGGGTAGGGGGCTATGATTCCTGAATTTGAGGAAGGATATGCTTCAATCATCATAGGTCTATCCATAGGTGTCAGAGTGATGATGGAACATTGTCTAGAGAGCCCCAATGGTGTTAAAGGAATGGATCTGAGTACTGTTCGTGGTGTGGGAGATGGATATAGTACAATTCTATGGTGTAGTTTTTTGGTTTTAATTAGTCCTGTTCGGTGGAAGGTGGTTGGATGACCTCATTTCCACGTTATGAATTATTTTTTTTGTAAGAGTTTCACTTTGGTTATAAGAATGTATATTCTATTTGTTTCCTTAGAATCTCAATGGTTTTGTTCCACCAAATGTGGGTATTCTTTTAATGGCCCCAGCATGGCCCGTGATTATAAAACGAGAGTAGTTAGATTTTTGTTATTTTATGGAAAATAAACCATTGGTTTGTGATGGTGGTGGTATTTTTGGTCCATTGGATGTTCCCCTTCCCTCCCCTCCCCTCATGCTGGGGGTTCTTGGTCCATGCAGAGAAGTACTCGAGTTCGAACAATCAGATCAGTTTTAATGTTGGGGAGTTCGTTCAAGCCTCCCTATGTTAGTGTCCTGGTTCCACCTCAGGTGTAGGTTATTTCTTATGGTGGGGAGTCAGTTTGGGCCTTCATTTTTTAGAAAATATGATTCGTTGTTTATTTCAGGTGGACTACATGAACTATCATGAATATTTAAAATGTTTGACTTAGGGTGTTAGATTGTGTATAGTGAGATGATCCTTTCTTTTATTGATAAATTTGTGGTGCTTTCGCTTTTGGGGGCATGTGACACTCAGCAGATATTTCATTTTGGGTCTTAGAGTTCATTTGGTATGTCCTTTTCATTATTGGTTTTGTTCTTGCCTCACTCTCTTCTCTTCTTCATCGGGATTCTCCATGAGCTGGACAATATCATCTTTATTCTAAACAGCCTTGTTGTCGCTTTACGGTAGCAGAAATCATTCTGGTAAGGAGAATTTTCACACCTATCATTTTTTAATTAATATTTTTTTGTTAATTTTCATAGCGTCGGGTAACACAATAAATTTTTTGATTTGGCCCCAGTTTAATTTCTTGAGGTTTGGAAAATTTGAGGATTTTATGTCAGTGCGCGGACACCACATGATTAGCAGTAATCATGTGGTCATCTTGGGTACCAATGTGGCCTCTTCTGAATGGGAAGAGACCACCGCATGGTCCACGCATGGTCCCTAGAGCCATGCGGGGTAACTGTACGATTTCCCTGCATTAAAAATAACTAATGTGTTAAAATGAGAGTAATATAATGAAAAGAAATAAATTCAATTAAAGGAATAATTAAATAAAAATTAAATAAAAAATGTAGAATAAGATTTTAAATATTTTCTGTTATAATAATAATAATAATATATTTAAGTGTTATTATTAGTGTCATTATCACTAATAATACTAATATTATTGTTAATATTATGAATCTTGTTATTAGTATTATTAAGTATATTAATATAATTTTTATTAATATTATGTTATTATAATATTATTATGATTATTAATTTTCATATTAAATTTATTAAAAATTTTATTATGTATATTATTAACATACTATGTTAATTATAATCATATTATAATTATTATTTCATTTTTTAATATTTTTTTTTATTTTTACTTTTTTTTGTGGTTAGGTTTAGCCGCTCCCCCTACCACGCACCCACATTCCTTTACCCCCTCATCCGGTCATGCCTCCCTGCATTGCCCCCCATCTTAACCTCCCTCCCTCCTACATTTACACTCCTTGGCCAGACCTCCTTCCAGCGCAACTACCTCTTGGCCAGTGACCCCCCTTAGGTGGAACCCTCCCTTGTAGTGCACACACCATGGCGCAACAGAACCCCCTCTTCCTGGTTGAGCCCTATAGCGCGTGGCCCTTTCTATGCAACTCCTTATCAGTGGAGCGAACCCCCTACCGGTGTTGCTCACCTCCGGCATGACCACCCCAGCTAGACCCATCTTCCTCCTCACTTATGTTTTGGTCCTTGTTTATTTGGAGTTTTAGGTTTCCAATAGTTAGGGTGTCAAATGAGGGTCTTAATCTAGGGTTTTCTTTTTCAATCTAGGGAATTAGGGTTTAATTCGGTTCACTTGTGGTGCAGATTGGGCGCGGTTGAAGTTTCACACTGAGTTTTGGAGTTTTCGACACCAAGGTAGGTGGTTCAATATATAAATGTTGTTTGATGAAATAATTTTCTAGATCCATTAATTTAAAATTTTCTTTAGTAACCTTTTTTGGTGTGAACTTAGTTTTCAATAATGTTTACTATACATTGATATATTTTTAAAGCATGTGATGTGATATAGAGTGTGTTATTTCGTTAAAATCTATAGTGTGTCAATTAATAGTGTTTTATGAACTGTGAAATTAGTTTATTCAATTGTACAAGGGTTGAAAACTATGTTTTGGTGTGGAATTAATGTGAGTTTAGTCATAAAAGAATATTTCTTTGAGTTGTTTTTGTCATGGTGATACTTCCTAAAACTATTTAATGATTTTTTATAGTGGTTTATTTAATTGTGAAAATGGTTTCTGTAATTGTGAAAATATTTTATTTAGTTGTGAAAATGGAGTGAGTTATGTTTGGATAGATGTTAGATTATTTTTAATGAAATTTGATATGCTATTAATTTAAAATTGGATTTACATAGAAAATTGGTGCAATATTTATGAGATCCCTTGTTATGTTCTTTTGAAATGTTTTAATAATTATGTCAATGATTTATTAAATGAATTTTATGTTTCAAATAATGGTTTAAATTTTTTTCTTTGATATTGGGTTTAAATCCATGTATTGTATATTGAAATCATTCTATAAATTGATTAAATGTTCATCTAATTATTTAAGAGGTTCAAACCATGTTTTGTGAAGGTTTGGGTGTGCATTAGATTTTTTAAAGAGGACTTTGGGAATTCAAGTGGTGCCTTTCATGCGTGTGATTACTTTTTTGGCTTGTAAAATGTTAAAGTAATATATATTATATGAATGGGAAACTTGTTTGAGCGCAAGGGATGCTCAAGTATCTTGGAGGGCGGACTAGAAATAGTGTGCTAGTTATTTAAAAGTGGTTTCATCCCGTTTTCACTTAGCAAGATTTATGATGACAACTCTAACTAAATAATGATGATTGATTGGAGAACACTAGGTTATGGGTGTGTTCTCCACTAGTGGCCCGAGCACAAGAACATAGTTAGTTGTGGTTCATATACCACTTTTCACCGAGACATGAGGTTCTAGGGTTCCATTTATAGCTAGTGACCATAGGGACTCTCCCTTTTTTAGTGCTCTATGAATATTTTTCACCCTTCATGAAGATATAGTGGGCCATTTGAGGGTTTCTTCAAAGGGAAATGTGTTTTTATTTAAAATTGAATTCCTTTAAAAATTGTTTTCATTAAATATATTTTCCTCTAAATTGTCCATGTTTTACCATTCATTAATTAAACTTGAATGTTTTATGTCATTTAATGTTTCTAAAAAGGAACCTTTTTATCTGGGTGTCACCCTACTAGGCTTTGGCTCACACCCTACAAACACATTTGGGTGTATGTAGATCCTGTTGTTTGTTTGTTTCATGTTAAGGAAAGACATGTAGCATGGCCAGTTTGAGTTTCTTATGGATCATGTTATGGATATTGGTGGTTTTGGTAGGGGTATCTTCTACTAACATTGCACGGAGGTAAGGGGTGATTTCGAGGTTTTCCCTTTTCAGTTTGTTTTAGTTGGTAAAATTCAATTTTGGTAATTGTTAAGGGAATTCTTTGTAGAATTTTTCAGATCTTAATTTTTATTTTTATTGGTCTTCTTAATAAAGGTTAAATTTGGTTAAATCATTCCATCATGTCTTATTGATACCCACGAACTTGTGCCAGCCCGTGGGGATCAGGAACACCTTCGGGCCGTGCCGCGGATCAGGTCGGGGGTCAGTTCAAATGGCCACCATCTTGGTTCGTGATAAGGAGGAATTCCCCAAACATCTGAGATTCATGATGTAAAGCATCCTAGTCCCACATCCTAGTTGTATAACATTAATCATCATGACAACATCTGCATCACATGACATGAAAAGGTATCCTTACCATATTTGATAAGCATTGGATGCTCCATGTATGGGTGACATGGGATAACCACAAATAGTATGTCCTATGTACCACTCACATGGAATGAGATCATCCTTTGACATCTCCCACACGTAAAACCCATCCACATCACTGTTTCTCCTAAAATTACCCCATCATCCATCCCCTAGTCTCCAATGTGGGTCACATGATCTTCAAATATACTAATTCATTTTGTTTCTCACACTAATCTTGAAAAACATCAGTGTGGAGGTTATTGGTGATCATGACATACACACGATCCCAAAACTCTATGGGCCCTCTATTCGAAATAATCCCCAATGAAACCCACTCAAATGGTCCTTCTATAAGGTATAAGCCCCAATTGTAACAACTCACTTGGGTCTCTTTCCATGTGTAAGTACCATCCATTCCGAACTATGTGGGATTTGATTCTCAACTAACTGAGATGCATTGGAAGAATATATGATATATAAACACAACACCAAATTGACCCCATGTTCTCCAGGACACATACTTGGTAAGATCATTCCCCTCTCCTTGGTGACGACATCTCCTCGAGGTCCCTTGTGATGCTCAATGCCTAATTCACACACTAACTACAACCAAGAGAAATCCTCTTGGGAAGGGAAGGTTTTATGCATAATACCAACACCATTGCTTCTCGGTTCTACTTCTGCGATATGAGATTCCATACAACCTGACATTAAATTGTGTTGATTAGTCCTATCATATGAACATAATCCACAACATTGAACTAAGTTAGTTTTGATCGCTATATTTGGAATGATTTGGGTAATAATCCTTTTTGAGGTTCAATACTGATACATGGTTAACCTAGATTCTCTTTCATAGGGATGTAACTCACTGATCTTATTCATGGGTTTTTTGATCAACCATCCTGGTGTGACATCTTACCTTTATGGTACACACCACCCATTTTCACATCCATGGATTATTATGATATATCCATATGTAAAACTGTATGATGTGGCCTCTTCCATTTATGGGACACCCACCAGATCTACCTCCATAGGGAATTCTAATACATCCATCAGTAAAACATCAAGGTGTCACCACTTCCCTTTATAAGGAACCCACAGATCCACCACCTCTCAGAATTTTGATCCATCCATCAGTAAACAATGATGGTGTTCCATATTCCATTCATGAGACACACCTCCTGGATCTGTCTCTATGGGGAATTATAATCCGATCAATTGGAAAAAAATAGAGGTCTTCCCTCAAAGGGATACACCTTATTGATCCACATCCACAAGGTGTTTTGATAAATCAATCCTTTTCCACAAGATGTTAAACTCGTACCCAGATTTTTATCAACAAGACATTCTGATCTATCTCCACATGACACTAAAATTGTCTGGTGACCCTAAACACAAATTCAATGAATAATAAATAGATAAATAAGGTGAACTCATTTGAATATATGCGCCCATGGTGTCACCTACCTCATGAAAAACATGTGATGTCTGAGATAAAAGCCTTAGAAGATATGTTGAATCGACCTTAGGTACCTCATGATCGACACATGATACCTTGGGTTCTGCACCACATATCCCTCACATGAGATGAACTCCCAATAGGAAGAATATAGGTTTCCAATGCTCCCAATTTCAAGAGATCCTAATGATTCCTAATGTGAAAACTCTCCTAAACAAAGGTTTATTTCCTATCAAGATAGAATTAGAATTTCCAAAGAAAAGAAATTTAATTAATGGGAATCCAAAATGAGAAAATAATAATAATTTCATACATGAACATGAATTAACAATGTGAAAGAGACTCATACTGGTAAACCAGTTCCATGGTCCAATGAAGGAGGAACCAACATCCCATTACCCCAATAAGATCATGGAGCAGACATCACCATTGAATGTGAAAAAATATACATGCCATTGGAAATTAAGAATATATGGTAATAGGAGAATCCAACACATTTGAACCCTATACAAACATCTTGGTTACACCCCGTCGAAAGCATCAGAAAAAAATATTTCATAAATATATCGTTAATTTCTAAAGTTATTTAATTCATAAAAAATATTCCATTGATTGAATGTATATATTTCCCAAAAATATAATTTAGGTTTCATCAAATCAAATTCTAATTTTTATAAAACATTATATTTTCATATTATAAATTAATAATAAAGATAAATATAAAAATTAATATATAGAACAAATATACCAATTCACAGTGATAGTGTTTAGTTACATTTTACTATATTGCACTAATGAATTATCTGAGGGTAAGGTGTGCGATAGTGAAACATTTTTATGGTGGTTCAGAGAACATGGTTTTTGGCTGTGATCTTAATGATCTTGTACTTATCAAGAAAATGATTTAGCATGTGATTTTTTTGACCATTTTCTTAGGATTGGTTACGGGAAAGACCTAGTGAAGATACCTCCCTCATAAGATCTAATAAGTGGGATTCATACGGTATCATCCAATTGGTCGAGGTCATCACTTCCTTTGTCTATTTTAATTGAATTTATCATCACCCTATATATTTACTAACCATATGATCACTATATTACATAAATACTATCAACGATTATGATTCTCAAGGGTCATTACCCGAATGGCCCGAAGGCCTTAATTTTTATTTTTATTATGGATAATCCCCTTTTAAGGGTTGAAGGGGAACCCATACATAACCTATAGGCCCATGGCACAAGACCCGACAAGACTTGAAAATACATGAACCAAAGGCCCAGAGGCATACCATGCCCAATACATGACCCATAAGCCTAACCCATTAGAACTACCCCTCCTCAGCTTCTGTATCATTGATCATCTAGCTCCACACCTTGAATTGTTGATCAGACAGAAGTGACTGGTATAAAGCCATATGGTGCCTAGTCCTGATGGCGGTTGCCTACCCTCTCATTCATCCAATCCGATTAGCTCTGCATCTGGTGGTTTCAATTCCTGTTTCTCTAGTCCTTTTCTGGAGCCTGCTCTATGTGAATTGGGCTACTCCATGGTCTCAATGGTCCGAAGGCCCTATGGAAAAAAGGCCTTTGGTAGCCCGAAGGCCCATGAGACCCGTAGGCCAATACTGGTGCCTCGAAGGCCCAAATCAGGTGAATAGTTCCGACTGCTACAGTACCGAACAGTAATTGCTACAGTTTTCTACAAAACTTCTACAGTACCCAGAAATTCTCCTCCACCCAGTTTAGATCCTGGGTCTCTTGGATGCCATGTAAGAGCCCTTACCACTTGGGTATGAGCTCTTTAGCTCTCAAGGGTCATTTAAATATGACATGATATAATTTATAATGGTCTAAAATAACCAAAGTTGTGCATGATCTTTATATAACTTTATTCACTAATTTAATATGGGAATTTAATTTATAAATTTCCGGGTCATCAACGGGGAGTCCCACTTGTGGACATTATGGGTACCAATGCGACCAGGCTATGTTTCAACCATCCCATTCATGATACTAAGTAGTTAATTTTCTATGAACATATGGGTTCCATATTAATTAAATTAATTATTAGTTATTGTTTGATCGTAAATGATAACGAATGATAATATTTAATTAGTATATAAATATGTGAGAAATTTATAAAATATAATAAAAATTAGAAAAATGTATATTAATTAGAAGAAAATATATTTGTAAGCCTCAAGTTGTAATGTAGTATTTATTATGGTAAGTGAAATATTAATGTAAAGTAAATATATTTAGTTTCATTGAAAAATTTAATAGTGAAATTATATTTTTTATGGTGTATAAAATATGATAAGTGCACTATATTTCAATAGTAACATAATAATTATAGTTCCAAGGATATTGAATTAAAAAAAAGATAATATAATAAGTTTTATGATACATAAAATTTTGATAAGTGAAATGAAAAGTATAAATTCTAAACAAATATATAAAATATTAATATGAATATTGATGGTAGACTGAAATGAATATATGTAAGTTATAGTGAATGGACAAATTTTAATAGTAATATTTATCAGGCCATATAATATATTAATTCAAAATAAAAATATATGTTAAATATAATTAAAGAGATACATGTATGAAGTATTAGTTTTTTATTAATTAGATGTAGATTTTTACTTCCATATTATATTAAACATGAATATTTATATATATATATATACTAATGAAATTATATATATAATTAATTAATTTTAATTAATATGTATATATATGAAATTAATTGTGATAATGGGATGTAAAAAATATTATATATTTATGTATATAGTATGGGACAAGAAATATGGGAATAAAGAAAAAGTATAATTTATGTGTGTGTGTGCCACATAGATTAATAATGTAATATATATATGTATACATATATCTTATATAAGTGTGTGGTGAAAGGAAGAAAATAAAAAATATAATAAAAAACATTTGGGGTATGGTATGATGTGTTTGGTGCATGGGGGGGACCGCATTTTTAAAAAGATATGTCAAAAGGAATAAGAATAGGTAAATAAATAAATGAAATGAATTAAAAATAATCAATGTATAGGTGGGATTGGTAAAACTATAGTTGAAAAGTGGGTTTAATAATAATAATAATAATATCCCAATGATACAATAAATTTATAATACATGGGTAGCTTTTCTTATAAAAGGGAGAGGTTTTAGGAAATCTGAAGCCACTTCTAGGATCCTTGATATAAAAATGAATGTATTTCATTAGTTAATAGTTGAAGGAGATAGAGTGAGGGAAATATAGTAAGTATAAGTAATTACCTAAAGAAGGGGTTTCCCACATAAAAAACAACGATTAAGGGTTAAAATTATTTTCAGTTATTGTTTTTAAAATTTCCAATAACCTATTCTTAAGGGGATTGTGTTTATAAAAATATCGTTAATTCCTATATGGTTTTATAGAGTTTTAAACTATAATTTTATGTGTAAGGAAATTGTTTTCAAAACAAATTTCTTTTAAATTCTCTAAAAATATCTAAATTGAAGATCACTACTTTGAAATATTATGTTTAAAATTATATTATATTATTTTTAAAATATCAATATCAAGATAATGACATCTTGATTTTATAATTATGTTTTTATATTTTGAATTTTTTGGTTAATTTTGTTGTTTTTGTTTTATGTAAGACTTTTTTTCTATTGACATAATTTTATTTCATGGATTAATTTTTTATTTAAATTATTATATGACTATACATTAATTAATTTTGATCAATGATCAATTTTTAAGTATAAAATATTTTTTGGACATATTGTTCTTTAATAAATCATATAGATTTATATATTTACATATGTGTTTATTTATAAATATATCCATGGATAATATTTTGAAAATATATTTTTCATAGAATACTCCAGCAAAAAAATTACAATAAAGAATATATTCTATTAATATATTTAATTGTTTTCATTACAAATAGATAAGAATGGGCATTAATCATAATCCTTAAGAGACTTTATCCATCGTGAGATAGGTTCCCCCTATATAGACATCAATGTTCTAGGTCACATTATGGTATTACTTCCATATATTTGAAATGGTTTTTCATTAAAACTTATTTGGAATCATTTGTAAGAAATTTTATTAAATTTTTAAAAATATATTTGCAAATTTATTTCATGAATTTATAATATATTTATTTTGATAACATGGTTTAATTATTTTTAAAACTTTTCAAAAAATAATGTTGAAATTTATTTTTGGAAAACTAATTCACATAATTTAAATTGAAAAGTAACTTTACTACATTATAAAATGGTTTATTAAAAATAAATTATTTTCTTAAGGAAAATGATTTTGAATAAGTAGTAAAGGTATTTCGATAAATGTTGTGACTCTATTTTAAAACCCATCACCAATCCATTTATTGGCCAATGTTTTGGAACAACTTTCATAGATTATCTTTCTTTATAGAAGCAGTTTTGGAGTTGCTTCCTAATTTTCTGTTTTAGTTATAGTGAAGATGGAGTTTTCATAGTAGTATTCAGATTGGAGGGGAAAAATTATATTTTAGTGAGATAGTATCCATTATAACATTCATAATCCTACAAATCATTATACCTATAATATTTTTGACAATGTAAGATGGAAAATCACTTAGTGATGTCATATATGTTTTTAGACTATATATATATAGTTCTTTAGCACTGGCTTTATGAACACAGGCCCAAGGCATCATAGTTGGTATCAAATGAAATGTTTAAGAAACTACAAATATTATGATGATATCAGTTAAGGATAATTAATAATAGAAATTTATTTTGGGGTTTTAGGTGTGTGGATTTTGGTTATTTTTAAGATAAGAGAACTTGAGAAATAAAAGAGAAACCTATGGACCCTTTAGGGTTTGAGTTTCTCCTATTTTAGAATCAGTAATGTTCCCTCTTTTGTGGAAAATATTTCAAAAAGTAATTCCATATTATTATTTATAACTTTTATCCCAAACTCCCAGTAATCTTAAATATATTTTTTTATTACTTCAATGATTAACTAGAAAATAAAAATTTCAAAGGTAATTCAATTTGTGAGGCCACAATTAATTATTCTGTGGATAATGTAACAACTCAAGTTCATAATATATATATAAATAAATATATATATATATTTGTATTTTAATTTATGTACTTAAAGTGTTAATATAATTTTTATAATTAAAACTATATTTTTGTATTGAAAATTAAAATTTTCCTAATATTAGTAATCATTGTATGAGATATAAAGTAGTTACTTTTTGATGAAATTATGGGTATTTTATTAAATTCTTAGTGATTATTTGTTTGTAAATGATGAAAACAATAAAAAATAATTACTATATTATTTTCATATAAATTTCTAAAAGATGATAAAAATTATTAGAAAAATATATTAAATTGATGAATATATATTTAACTTTCCAAAGTGGTGATATATTCTTTATTATGTTAAGTAATCAATTAATTTGATATAAATAAATTTAATTATGTTTTAAAATTTTAATAGTGAAATGGTGTTTTTTTTGGTTTTTAAAATATTATAATTGGAATATACTTCAATAATAGAATAATAATTATAGTGAAAACATATATTAATTTAAAACAAATACCAGATATTATTATAAGTTCTACAATACATAAAATGATGACGAGTGCATTGAAAATTTATTTTTCTTAATAAATATACAAAATATTTATATTAATACCGATAGATGATTGAATTGAATATAAATCGGATACTATAAAGGCACAAATTTTAATAGAAATATTTATCATGATAGATATGATATTAATTCAAAATAAAAATATATATTAAATATTACTCAAGAGATACATGCATAATGTAATGGTTTTATATTAATTATAATTACATTATTACTTTTAAATTATATTAAAGATGAATATACATGCATACATATATAATAATAAATATATATATGTAATTAATATATATAAATGCATATATATATATATATGAAATGAATTATGATAATTGGATGTACAAAAGGCATATGTATATGAACGTATATAGTGTGGCGGTTGAGATAAAGAAAAAAATTGAATTATATATATATCTATCAGTGTGTGTACTTGTGTGTGAATGATGGATTAAAATAGTAATATTTATAAATATATATACAATATGTGTATGGTATAAGAAAGAAAGAAATATTTAAAAAGAATGGTCTGGTTTGGTATGATGTTTGTGGTGCATAAGGGAGTGGCCCCATTTGGAAAAGGACGTACATACAAGCATAAGAAAAGGGGAGAAAATAAATGAAATGATGAAAAATAAAAAAATAAATCAGATTACATGTAGGATTGGTAAGCCTATTACATAAAAATGGGGGTTTATTTCAAATTTACCCTGAATAGTGGGTTTGAGAAAAATATAATACAAATAACATAGTAATAATATATGTATAGAATACATGAGGAGGTTAAATTATAAAATGATTTTTTGAGGAACCAGAAGATACTATAAGAAAACATGATACAAATATGTGAGTATGATTCTTATTGTAGTTGGAGAAAATATATTATGGGTAGAATAATGAATATTAGTACTTACTTAAAGAAGAGGTTTATCTAAGAAACCATTAATATTTAAGGAATATTTTTTTAATTTTTTTTTAATTTTTTTGAAAACCTCTCTGTATGAAGATTATATTTTTAATTTTTTTGATTTCAATGTCGGTTTTAGGAAGTTTAAAACTATCCTTTCATCTAAACCAAGTTCATGATGTTTTATTTTAGGATTATGAGTTTTTATTTAAAATATTTTAAACTCATGATGATTTTTATGTTTTATTTATGCCTTTATTTCAATTTAAATAATTTAAATCCATATCTGTCCTATGTATTAAAATTATTCTACAGTCGTACATTAATCTGTTCTGATTATAATTACATTTGTTATTTTGAAAAAATATTTTATAATTAAAATTATTGGATAAAATAATAAAACATTTCTATTTAAGTGTTTATTTATAAAAATTTTTAGAGTTCATGTTTTGAAAATATGATTCTATTGGAAATCTCTAGAAAGAAATAGAAAGATACACAATATTTTTTTTAATTTCATTCCAATTTATGGATATTTATTTATGTTAATTGAATTTTTAATCTACAAAATATAAAATAAATAAGTTGAAAAGTATAAAATATGGAATAAAATAAATCGATTATGTGTAAATAATTTTTTTCATACATATTAAAAAATTACATAAAATCAATTTAAAATTAACAAGAATGTAAAATATAAATAATATATATATATGAATAAGATAAAAATACCATCAAGGAAATATTAAGTAAGTGAATCCTTACATTAATTGAGTTATGAATCTCACCATATTTCAATGTTCATTTTTCCATGTTAGGTTTCATCTTAGTTCTAACTATGGTTGTCAGTTGACTTAAACAAATTAAAATCGTTATTTGACTACCCAATAATGGCCTGGTGTAATAGAGATGAGAGTTGTGGGGAAATCAAAGTACAAGATTTAAAGGTCACTGATAATACTCAATAGATTAAGGATATGTGAGTATATATATTTAGAAATATCACCATCCTAAATACCTTTGACAAATTTTCCAATCCCAAGTATAGTTTATGAGAAGGGAAATATCGATCCTTTATACTATAATTCACATGAATTAGATATTTTTTGTCCAATATTTTGGGTTTTTATGACTTGATATAATTTTGGAATGATAGTATGATAATAAAATATTTTTTTCTCACTTATTTTGTTAATCAATAATATGTTATAAAACCAAATTTTATTTTTGTTGAAAAATAGCATACAATGAAATATTGGAATTACCACTATGACCAATATTGTAAAAAGATACTCTCAAAATATGAATAAAATTATTGGAGTGGTGGAAGAAATTTTTCATCATACTATGCTATGAGAAGAAATTACATTTGTTGGAGACCCCGGTTCCTATGTAAGATCCCTCTTAGGAGGATAGTATGGAAGTGAAATTACTCTTTTGAATGCATGTAGATGATGTATTGGATGTTCATGTCCTCATTTTATCTTCCATGTTTAGTGATCTATAGAAGTATCATGAGGAGATGGATTTATATATCATGTTATCTCATCATTTTGATCTTTATCAAGAGAAATATATACCAGAGTGGTATGAGTTACCCATGGTGCGTTTCAAATGAATATCTAGAGAAGGATAACCAACAAGACCTCATATATTCAAGATGATTAGTTATGTTAATAATTTAAACATCAAGGGATTTATGCATCTTGGTGATTTTTGCATCAACCTCATGACTGATTCCCCACCTTTGAGATTATATATATTTATTATCATTATATTATGAACAATATTGATATGTAACAATAGAAATTATTCACCATTATTCTCTATACATATAAGGATAGGAGGAATGAAAAATATAGAGTTCTTATGTAGAATATGTGGAATGGAAAGGAAAAAAGGGACCCAATACTAATTATTAGACTATACATTCTATAAAAAACCCAAATAAAAAGAGTAAAATCAAATGGAATGCCGAGGATCAAGTTAAAAAAATCATCCAACAAGATGTTCCACTTGAAGATAAACTAAACCACATTGTGGAATTATGGGTGAGATCCAGGTGCATTATTTATCAACTTTAATATTTCCAAATCTATTAGTTGGTTATTATATATATCTTATAGTGCTCATAATTTTATTCCAATACTAGAAGCAAGTAGATTCCAAAAGATTACTTGAGGTGAGGTGTATTTTTAAGACACCAATAGAGAGAGACTTATTAGAATGGATATATGAGACTAAAACATTACACTATTGATGATATTGATTATAGCCTTAGAAATAGTTATTATGTACTCTGTGTTACAAAGAACATTATATTCGAGTTCAATTTAAACAAGTATGGATTTCTATTCATATTTGGGAATAAAAAATGATATCTTTAAAAATATAATATTTTGTATGTCATGGAACATGTTAATAACAATAATATTGTACTATAATATAAAAATCAGGTGTTGGAAATTAATAGTGAATCAAATTCAACTGAATCATATGACACATATTTTTCGCCCCAATGACTTGGTAATGTAAATTAAAATCACATGAAAAAGATCTATTAATATGGGTATTTCAATTTATTCAATCTATAACCACTTGAAAAATGTCACACCTGTTTATAAAGAAAAATCACGTGACCTCCATTTGGTGGAAAGGGTTTAAGGGCCACATAGATTGGTGAATTAGTTCACATATATGTTTGTGGTACTTTTACAACTAAAGCTAGAAGGTAATAATCATACATTGTATCTTCTATTTACGACTTGAGTATATATGACTATATCTACTTAATGTGGTGTTAATCTGAATCCATTGATAAATTTCAGGAGTTCAAGAATGAAGTAGAGAATTAGATTACAAAGAATATTACGAAATGTCAATTAGATCATGGTAGAGTGTATTTAAACTAAGACCTCATAAACTTTTTGAGGGTTCTTGGGGTTCTATATCAAGTCACTCATCCTTATTCACCATAGTGCAATGACATCTGATAAAAGAAAAACCACATCTTGTTGGATAAGATTAGGTCGATGATGATTCGTATAGATATTCCTTTTTTACTTTTGGGTATATGCATTACAAACTGCAGTATACACACTAGAATTTATTCTAATATAGGTAGAAAATTAGACTCTATTAAAATTTTTGAGTGGAAATAAACCATGTTTATCACATAATCATTTATGGGGCTACAAAGCCTTTTAAAAGGCTAACCATGGAAACAAAATATCCCCTATTAGAATATGTATTTACTTATTATATTTCCCAAATAAAAATAGGGATTTTATCTATAAAATCACTTATATTTTGTTAATAATTGAATGACAGTATATATTCCTTTAGAGGGATAAAATATCAAAAATAGATAGTTGGGGTAAGATTTATTTCAATGAAGTTGATGCTCAAGATACATAGGAGTTAGACCATGAATAAATTCCACACGACTATCTAATAAAGGTTATTCTAGAGACACAAATAGTTTGTAAGATAACTAATGGGCTTTCATAACTAGATAGATATTGATATATATTCATTGAGGATGGTGACCCATTATTAGTTTATAATGATGAACCTATATCCTATAAGTTATAA
Organism: Viscum album; assembly: GCA_963277665.1. Classification (NCBI taxonomy): domain Eukaryota; kingdom Viridiplantae; phylum Streptophyta; class Magnoliopsida; order Santalales; family Viscaceae; genus Viscum; species Viscum album. The sequence continues at coordinate 795,012,328 of OY728166.1, forward strand.
ATATATCAAAAGATTCTAGATTTAAAGAATCTATGAATTTTGAGATGTATTAAATGTACCATAACTAAGTATATGTTCAAGTAGATCCTCTAGTTGATGCAAAACCCATTATATAAAAATGGGTATACAAGAAGAAATTAGATAGGGAAGGTAAATTTAGTACCTATAACGTATGGATAGTTTTTAAAGGGTTTAAGAAAAACTTGTATAGGGACTAGAACTAAACCTTACCACTAGTTTATATGATAATATTTGAGTTCTTCTTGATATAACAGTTTACCATGATTATATAATTTTGAAGACCAGGGTCAAAAGTATTTTCAATAATGGAAACCATATATAAGATATATATATATATATATATATATATATATGACACAAAAAGAAGGGTTTTGACTCTACAAGATTCCAATATGGTATAAAGGTTATAGATACAATTTTTTGGATTGAATAAATCATTTAGATCTTGAAAGATTCAAATTGATGAAGGATTAAGAAAATTTGGTTTCATAAATAATGAATGTGATATGTGTTTCTCCAAGATATTCAATGGGTGTGTGGAAATTTTCTAAGTAGTAAAGATTGTTGAGATATTATTAATTAAAAATCGGTTACTCATCCAATAGTTTGTTAAGACATAGTTGAAATAAAATTATCTATAATAGAATTATATAAATAATCCAACATTATAGGGATCGAGATCATTCTTGATAAATATAAGAGGATGTTTTCTCTAAATTAGGGTACATATGTTTATAAGATACTGATGTAATTTCAAATAGAACTATCAAAGGGGGGATTATTTCTATTTTTATTTGACAAAAATAACTTTAAGAAAATGTTTTCTCTGACTTGAGAGGAAGGACTAAGGATTTAATGGATTCTTTATGTATCAGTGGTAGAATCAGTCATGTATTCCTCAATATATACCCGAATTGAGGGTGTTTATTCCTTAATCATGATTAATGGATATTAATCAGATCTAGGAGACCACTATTTGCTGATAGTCAAGACTATCCTAAATTATCTAGTGGATTCTAAGGATATGTTCATACTTTATAGAGGAGATGAGGATATAGTATTCGTGGGATATATAAATACTAATTTACTAATAGATTGGGATGATCTAAAATCATAGTTAGGATATGTTTTCACCCTCATTGTGGGAGCAATTTTATAGAAGTTTTAAAGTATCCAATGATCTCTAATCATACAATAGAGTCTAAGTAAAATATATCATCTGATGTATCTAAATAAGTGTGGATACATATCCTTTTCAGGGTACATGGAGCGGTTCATAAAAGTTAAAATGTTATACCATTTTATTGTGATGATACAATAGTGGTGTACATATCAAAGTATCCATGTTAAAATCAGCTAATAAAGTATATACATCAAAACTATCACCTCTTGATGGATTTTTATTATAGGGTCAATGTTACAGTAAGAAGAGTTTACATGGATGAAGAACTAGTGGAATTGTTTTACAAGTAATATCTCAGATGAGGCATGAATATAATGTGATATCTAGTAGAATCAATGTTTTTAGTAGTTGTCTCTAATATAAGTGGAAGTATGTGGAACATGGTTCTTTAGAACCAATAATTTTTTTCTTTAAATTACTAGACTATTTATGGAAATAAATATTAATAAATATCATATCACATGATGAGTTTTATTTTCTATAACATTAATGTGATAATGTACTTATAGTATCTTTAACATCAAAAGATCATATAATTTATTTGATATGACGAGATCCTGGAATTGATTTGAACATATTAATAAATATATGTAATATGTTTAGATTAGATATATCTTATTGTACATAAATTATATATACTATCAGGGTTGCGAGGCTTATAATACTTTAAGAATTATTCTTATAATGTCCACCCATGGTAATATTTATGAGGGTATGTTATGAGAATAGAACCAAGCGTACGAATTCCACATGGTGAAGGTGTCATTATATTTCCTTATCTACATACATGTGTATTGATCCCTAGTATTTATATATTTATTAATTTATAAAATTAATCATCAAATTTGATATTTTTATGAAAATAATAATGAAATATACTCATGGTGAAGTTTAATATGTTGGGTGCATTATGAATTATATGAGATTAATGACTAAGTCATGTTTTGGATTCTTTCCCTTTAGAGTTAGAAGAACTAGATATCCCAAGCCCTTTCATTGGAGTGAAATTTTATAATGAATTCCATGAATAGGGGAATTTTATCAATGAGATCATTTTATCTAAATAAATGAAGATATTCATTCATATAGGCTGATGAATTGAGTATGTAACCTCTTTGATAAGACCTCATGAAAAAGAGATTCTATTACACATTGATTGTTTGTAGGTGGAAGTTTTCATTGAAAACAAAAAAAATATCTATTGGTGACTTCAAATATTCCTAAATATTGATCATGGACATAAAGCGGGTTATCCTAATAGAGACGATAAAGTTTCCTAGAGCGATACATAGTCAATGTATTTAGAACCTTAGTAAAATTCAATTTGAATTTAATATTTGAATAAATATCATTCTCCAATTTTATTTATTGTAATTTATTTATGTTATTGATAGAATTATTATTTATTTAATGTATAATATGTTAATATTCAATTAATTTAAAAATAATGATTAATCAAGGATCGATTATTTTGAAAGAGAATTGACTGTTTGAGTTAAAGGGTCCAAAATAAATATTAAATTTAATATTATTTTATTTAAATTGATGATATTTACATATCTTTTATTTTTATTCATTTCAAGGAAAATAATAATACTAATATTATTAATTATTAAATATGGGGGGTTCAATTGATTAAGGTATTGGATAAGGGACAATGTGAAATCACCAATTATCTAACCTAGAAAGACAAGCAAGAGTGAATCATTTATGGGGTTAAAAAAACATTGGAGGAATTTTTATGCGCAATAATTATTATATAGAGAACTCAATCCAACCTATAAATAACGTCATCTAGAACACTCTCATGAATGAAGTGCATTGATTCTATTTCCCCCTTTCAAGCCCTAAGATAACTATAAGAATACCTCATGCATAGAAGGGATTCATGTTGCAATCATCAGGATAAACACATGGCGATCGGTATATAGTGATAGAATGATAAAATTCAACTATGACCTTTCAAGGTTCATTGAAGATTTATAGATACCATTAGAGGGGTTCCTATAAGGATTTAATAGGTAATGGTAAACACGGGGGGGGGGGGGGGGTGTCAATTAGTATTTATATTATTTTTCAAAACTAATTTTGTTACTTATTTCATATTTAGTAGTCATCCCTTAAAATAATTAATCCAGAATGAAATAAATGGAGTAAATCACATTTTTTAAATGTTTTCATCCCTATGGATGACTACACCCATAGTGTATAGTGGTTTTTTATCTCACACACCCATATTATTTTATTATAAAAATATATTTACGAATATGGTTATGACCTTGATCTTACTACAAGAAAATGGAACCAACCAGTGATGTAAAAACATTCCTATTATCTAGAAACAACTAAATTCCTCTTAAGATAGATAAAAAATGTAAATAAATATCTTATATAGTATTCACAGATAAATTTCCTCTTCATCTTATCATAAAAACTCTACACAAAGGATACACATTCTTCTCAGAAGTCATTTCAAAATCTTCTTCACATAGTTTAAAGATTTATATCCACATTTATTGTATCTATTTCATTTATTGAACAGTTATATTCCCATATTATCAGTATAATATTATTTCCATGTTGAAATATGGAAACTCATTGAATATTTGATGGATTATTCTCATTTCCTAAATCTCATAAAACTCCAGTTAAGGACCACCATAAATTACTCTATAAGACATGGGGTTATCTTATACATGCAATTTAAAGTGTCACATATTTATTCCTCCAAACAATATCAACCGAAATCATATTAAAATATTAAAAATATTTATGAACTCATGCAGTACAATATGGAAGGACAACTTCCTCACCTAGTATTTATTCTATCTTAGATTGAATGAAACTCATTTTCATGTTATAGTTATATTTAAAATAACCACTCAAAAAATATTTATCATATTTAAATCTAATTATCATGAATAACTCATCCTGAAATGATTATTATTTTAAATTATCAACTACATCCCATGATAAAACTTATCTTATGGTATTCGAATTATATAAAATGACATGTATTTCATGGTGTCTATATTACATAGGGAAGAATCATAAATAATAGCTTCATACATGATAATAATCTCCTGAAAAAATATTCAGACATCAACAACTCAAACCTAAATCCCATTACATTAATGTATTATTTATGAATCCACTTATAGAAATATACAGACATGGATAACTTTACATATAATCCCCCCTATGAAGTCACTGTATCATATTTAGGAATATATTCCCAAACATTATGTGAATTATATCTCAACATAAATTGTAAGTCAAACCAACCATATGGTGATTCACATTGAACTTATGAAATCTTGTGCTAATATTACACCACTTAATCCACAAAATATGAAGAATTTTTAAATCATTAAAAATGTAGTGTAACATCTTTTCATAGACTTGTAACAACATTAAAAGTCCAAGAACTATTCAATACTATCATCAAAATTATGTTATCTGATTTCATAATTTAAAATGCCTAACTCGCACACATATTATTCTGTCTTGATGATTCCTTCCACATTGATTAATAGTCATATTTTTAGTCATGATATATGAAAGAACCAATCAGGATCTTTGTGATCACTATGAGTTGGAGTGCGAGAATTAATGATCTTATTTTCTTATCAAATAAGAAAAAACCTTTCCTTTAGTTACTTAGAAATGACTATTCAATAAAAGAATACAAGAAAACCTATAGGAACATTGGTATTTACAATGTTAACCATGAAATAAGAGTATCTTTCCCCTATTATGGTTCGAAGGTTATCCAAGACCACACAAACCTCTTAAAAACATTCCTTTTATTAGTTACAAAAATAAGGTAGTATCCATCACTCTCATAGAACTATAGTACTTAGATAATATATATGCTCCTCACATAGATAAAATGATATAATAATTATTTATAACAATATTAAAAACCATCAACAATAGGCATTAACATTTTCATTGTGTTTCTTAGCCTTTTTTCATGATTTACTTTACACATGTTCCTCAACCTCCAATTCAATTTCTTAAAATATAGTGAGCAAGAAATTCAATAATTTTTTTTATCAAAACCTTTCTATCCCGTGTCTATGTATGATATGATCTGTTCAATGTCCTATATCTGATAACTCTTCTAACTAATACTAAAAGATGTAAAAATATGTCTAGAACAAATTCCACTAGTGTCTACAGACTCTTTGTCCATCTGATTTCATCTTCACTCTATTCTTCCGATACCAAATTATTGGAATAATTTGTCTAATATCATTCTGTCTAGTGTTATTTCATCCCAATCTTTGGAACAATATCTCTTCTGTCCGAACCTCCAATATACGAAAATTAACCTAAAAGTTGGAACCAACACATATATTTAGTAAATATAAATACAACAATTTATATTATCAAACATCCTTAGAGAATTAATCTAGCGGCATGTATTTCATATTAAAATATCCCACTAATTTTTTTTCATTAAGATCAAAAAATTATTTAGTTAACCATATTCAAACATCCTAAAAGATATGAGTTAATAATAATCATTCAAAAACATTACTTAAATTTCAACACCAATGTTCTTCTTCAAACCAACGTAAATCTCAGCAAGTGTCCTGGTATATACTTAATTATTAAATCCACATTGAATAAAAAACTCAACATAATAAAATTTAATTTCAATACAAAATAATTCCGAAAATTTAAAAAATTCACCCAGTACATCTTCATAGAGACATATTAATATTGCGATATCAGCCCGTCGTTCAATCACAACAAACTTTAGAATCTGATACATCATTTTAGATTATTTTATCAAATCATACCCTCGAATCCATTTCCAATCTCTTCCCCTGTTCAAATAATTCCCATATTTTTATCCATTTTTCTTCATTCGATAAACACTCAAATATTTGATAATATTTCTTTTTCGGAAAATCTGTTTTTGAAACCTTCTATCAAATGATATGGAGTATTTTATTCAATCAGTTAGAGTAATTTTAATAATTTCCCTTGCATAGAAACCTTTTTTAATGGAATCATTATAATTCCTCCGACATATAGATTGGAATCCACTTTTAGAATCTCTTATAGTTATTTAGTTTGAACACTCTATCTGATGAATTCAATTAGAAATATTTATCTATTTCCTTTTCCAAAATTATTTTATCTAATGAATTCATTTTTTATGAAAGATTATATGAATACAAAAAATTCAAAACACTTCATTTCAATTGTTACAACTTCAATTTCAACTTCACAACTTCACATCTTGATCATTGTGCAAGTTCATCTAGATGTCTTTTTACAACACTTCATCCAATACATCTTCATTTTAACTTACCAAAAATATTCTACCATAAATAGTTCAATAAAAGTAATAAATAATCATTATTATCTTGGTAAAATCATGATTTTTCAAATTTTGAGAAACTAATAATTTTTTCTTGAGTTTCTTTACTAAATATATTAGTCCAATAAATAATTTAAAGACAATTGGTTAAAAAATCAGCACAACACACCATTTGATTTCATAAGAAAAATAGACTCTATCTACTAGATAAATACTTTTATTCTCATTAAATTAGACTCCATTAATTCACCTATATAAGTAATTCTGAAAAATGTAGCGTGACATATGTTATGAAAACAATAGAAAATATTAAAGTAATACATCATTCTTCTCAAACAACTTCTTTTATCACAAAAAAATATTTGATTTGAAAATCACCCCATTTAATTTTTTTAGAAACCAAGGAATGTAAATCACCAGAAAAGTAATTCATTAAATGGCCCACTTATCCAAAAATTATAATCCAACATTAGTGGGATAAATATTGGAAATAAGAATCGTTGAACAATAATAACATTTTTTTCATAAAGTAGCGATTACAAAATTTTCATATGAAACATTACAACTTCTTCCATATATAATATTCAACCTGTAAAAAATAGATTCCTTCCTACACCCACCTTATCAAACTATTAAAATATTTTTCAAGATAAAATAATAACTCACCCATTTTAAATACACTCCCCAAATATTTTCACATCCATACAAAGGTAAAGCACATACTACAGGATATATTTATGTATCATATTTTCCCCCCTTTATGACAATATAAAAATATAAAATGAGAGAGGTAACGGAGATTTCATACCTTATACCTGAAGAGTGTATGTTTGTACACCCATTATCAACCTTATATTATGATATGTTTTCTTTAATAAGAGTTTCGTAATGATATTTCTCAGTTTATCTATTGTTGGAAAAATCTCAATTTTTAGGACATTTCATTCCATGTTCTCTTTGATGATGTGATATATAATACCAATACTCTTAGACTCTGAATGTTCCATTGAGTTATTATTGAAATTAACATAACTTTTACAATCACAACATTAGTGAATAAGATTATTCACTTCAACTAAAAAATATATGAAATTTCTCATTATCCACATTAATTGTGCTTTAGATTGAGTGATAGAAACATGTAGATCTTCTATAGAGTTGAGGGTAACTAAAGTTTTCTTCTTTGTATGCCAACTCAAACATATTTTTCATAATAAGAGAACTCAACCATATGTGGATCTTCTATCATCATCACAACATGGCCAATTAGTATTTGTATAACCAACCAAAGTAATATTTCCTATTATTTCATATTTTATTCTAAAATAAATCGTGTCTTTGATATATTCAATAATCATTTTTCTATCCATAAGATGAGATTCCTTTAGTAAAATTCGATACCTGGAGAAAATATTAACAACATTCACTATTTATATCCTTGTGTAAATTGGATATAACGGGATTCTAATCAACTTTATAGACACTTCAGGATCAAAATACTTTCCTTTCTAATATTTTTCATTCTTTTCCCCAATGAAATGGTCTGTTAATTTTTCTTTCAATTTACAATGATGAAATTTCTTATAATTACATTAGAATAAATTTCATTAGATTGGAAGGTATATTTCCGATTTTGAGAAGCTTGTAAGGGATGAAGTTATTTCATTTATCATGGAATGGAAATTTCAAATAATTTATCCATCACCTCAGTAAACCTTTCACAAATTTATTCAAAATTACCTAAACAAATATATCATCAATACAAAAAATAATAATGATAGAAACCTATCCAATTTCTTTTTTAGCGGTTTTTATCAAATTTTTATTTCTTCAAATTAAAATTCCATGAACAAAAATTAAATTTTAAATACCATGCTCTCATTTCTTACTTTAACCCCTAGAAACCCTTCTTCAAATTTCACACATAACTTTAACCTTGAATATGAATGAATCCAAATTTTTGTTCAATATAAACTTCTTTACTAGGAAATTTATTAAAAAAATTCAAATATAAATCCATCTAGAATATATTTTTTTTTGTGTTGAAATAATAAGAAATATTTTCATGGTTCTAGGTTTTTATACTACTGTGATGGTATCATTAAATAAATTCCTTATATATATGAGTAGACTCTAAAAACTATTTAGAAATTATTTATTATAAGTTTACAATACTCATTTAACTTATTTTGGAAAATCCATTTTGATCAGATAACATTATCCCTTTCCAGTTTGGTTAGGATTTTCCATGTATCATTCTTCTCAATATAATATAGCTCTTCATTTATTCTATTAATCCAATATAGATTATATAAATCTTGTTAATCATATCTTGTAAAAACCTATGAATACAATGAAGTTTATAACGGAAATCTCAATTTCTTCTTGTTTAAACCAACTATCATTATTCCCAAATGATGTTTTTGAATTCCATGTATTTTAAAAATCTAGGATGATATTATTGATATTATACCTAATCACTTGAAGAAAATGAGTCAAAATCGTCATCTTGAATAGGTTAGATATAATTAATTCTATTTGAAACTATGCTACGTTTTTCAATGGAAACATCATCATCTTCACTTTCTATTTTGTCTGCAGCTAACGTTAAAAATTTATATTAAAATGTTCTAGAACATTCACATATATAAAGCCAACAATATTTTATGTTTCTTTATTATAGAACCTGTGCCATCAAAAATTAGGATGTTTTCCATGAAATATCCCATCAATAACACTTTAATCATTATTCCCATGGGTTTTCACCTTTGGATTCCATAACTAGGGGACTAACACACACCTTTTGGAAATCTAGAATTTTTAATTATATATAATTTATCACATAAAGATTCATCTGAGAGATTTATCTATAAAAACATTGATTCTAAATTTGAAACAATTGTTTAATATCTTGTCTATAAAATTATCATGAAGTATCATTTTCAGTGAATATGCATTATATCATTTCCACTAAACATTGATATATTATTTTAGAAAAAAAATTCATTTGTGGTATATACAATGTACCAAATTCATGATTAATTCCATAATTTTAAATATAATATATAATCATACCATTTATGTATTTGTAAACATTATCATTTCTAATTTTCTTCACTAAACAACCACATTCCTTTTACTTTATTCTCTCGAAACTCTTAAACATTTTTAGGGACTTAATATTCAGTTTCATATTCATTATACATGTTATACGAGTAAAAATATATATAAATGAACTAAAGAAATTGTCACTGTTTTTGTAATTTTCTTATCATGGGTCCACATATATTATAATTTATAAGATCAAAGGGAAAATATGAATGTATTTATACGTTCTGATATACTATGCTTGTAATATTCTATTTTTGAAATATAGAAAAAAACCTATCTCTTATTATTTTCATGTTAGAAATATCATAAATAATTTCCCATTTTTTGCATATTCATCATATTACTATGGTACATATATCTCATCCTCTAATTCCATGGCTGGTTTTCATTTATCAGGTTCAGATACCTTGACCTTTGCGTATTTCCAATTTGAAAAATGCTTTCCATGGTTCATTACACACATGTGAAAACCATTCCATATTCAAGACTTTTTAAAAAAACTCATATTTCTTAAAAAACATTATTTCCTTAATAGTTGTATTTTTAAACATTTATCATGTTATGTTTTATCCAGTTAAAAAATATGGCTATTTTTTATTTCATCTTTTCTTCGCTAATGATAATAGATCCAACGCCTTTGATTTTGAGGGACTCGTAAATTTCAATTGTCACAATCCCTTCATTTAAATATTTTATATTCACCAAAAACATACAATATCTATTCATTTGTGAAAAACACCAACTCTATAGTATCCAAGGCCATTCTCATTTTCTAGCATTCAGAATAGTTTCCAAATAAAAGGCATTTTCATTGCATTTTTATTCCTTCACTGTAGGATTTTGAGATTTATTGTATACACATTTTTTAGCTAGAAGCATAACAAGTAATTATTTATCAATATGTCAAGTGGAATCACATATTTTACAAAAAAATTCCAATGGGTAGAATTCATTTTCAATCTTCAAACTAACATCTTAATTTTCTGCCATTATGTGGGTAGAATTCCCCTAAAATATTGCCTCTATATCCTCCAAGATTTATTACATTGTTGATTATTAAAAAATTTAGAAAATATGTTATAATCCTCCACAATATCAACAGTAACTATATAAATCTTATTTTCCAATATAAATTACATTTTGTTTAGATTTGAGTACTTGATTCCCATCATCTATCTTTCCATCCACCATGGATGCTTACTATACACTAAATTTTGGGGACCCTCATCAATCCTTATTATTTGTCTTATATTTCTTATCATCCTTAAAGAAATATCAAGTATTCATAGATTCGAGTTCAGACTTTAAAACCATAAAATATTCATGATTTTCGAGTCCACTTATTTTGGGTGAATACATAGTATTCTTAACCTTATTTTTCTTCGAAGAATCATTACCTTTGTTATTAACCTACGAGTGTAATTTTTTCACATCTTTATGAAATATTTATTAGGTTTAACATCAAGAATATTATAAATGTTAGTTTTCTAATGTTTTTTTTTCTCACTCAACATTAATAAAATTTTATTCCAGAAGATGAAATTCATTCACCATTATTTTAATCTTTTCTTCAACATTGATGTTGAGGTTTTTATATCCATGAATAAACTTCCTCAAGTATTCATTATCTTTTTTTAAACATGGATTTCTTTACAGGGAAATATTATTTTATGGTTAATGAATTATCTAATTTCATTAATAATTTATTAACCCTTTGAAGTCTAAAAATGCTTGAGATACACTCTATCAACTCTATTTTTAGAATAAAATCTATACAAGTCACATCTTATTCTTCTTCATATATACTTATATAATCACAAGTAAACGTATCATTATTTAACTTTTCAATTAGTAATTTTTTATGGCAACATCAATGAATTTTCTAGCTTCATTTTCAATATCATCATATTCCTTTAACTTAGATAAAAAGTTTATCTTTCTGTATTTGGATAACTTCTTATCCATTACATTTATATAGGACATTTATTTTTTCATTCATTCTCATAGATCATATAGAGTTTCTATGTTACTATTCACTATCATATTCTTACTTTAATTTATGAGAATTTGTATTAAAATATCTAGGTGATATACATGCAAATCACATCAATAATAGTTTTTTTTGTAATTCCCAACACCTCCTTTTATCTTTCTAGAAAACAGAGACACAAATCCATAAATTGTTTTACTAACCTCATCTTTGGTGTTGGAATCACTAGCTTCTTCCTTGTGAACATTCTTTAAATTTCATTACCTTTCAACATTGAAATAGATTTCCCGATCAGCCATATGTTTATTTTTTAAATCCTTTTAACCTATCATTTTCTAATTTATGAGAATTTAAGAATGACCCTCTTGAGATAGAGTTTCAGGATCTTTGTATTATATATATGTTACATTATCATAAAATATATACTGAAAATTTATTATAATATTTTTAAAAACAATCAAACCTTCAAACGTCATAGTAAAATATCTTGTGGTACTTACGATTTCACTATCTATTATAAATATTTAACCAATCGTTTCAACTTCATTTATTTTAATATCTTTATACATGAATCTATTGATATTTAATTTTGATTTATTTTATTTCATAAATACTTTATAAATATTCTTCAACATATCCATGATTTTTTTAAATGTTCTAATACATTTAACTATTAAATATTCATTTTTGGAGAAATTATATCATTTATTTATTACACATCATTCTAAAAAATTTTATCATCATCAAAATCCTCGTCAGGAGGAGGAAAACCGTCTATAGAAGATCTAATAACATCATAAAAATTGGATATAAGATAAGGTAACTTTCTATACTTTAAAATATAATAGTTTTACCCATAAAATAAAAGAATACCTTTATTTTTTAAAGAGTTATCAACATTCATGGATAAAATCAATTTCTAAAAACTTATGAAAATAACGATTGAAGGAAAACATCACATTAAAGCCAATTTAATGGACCAATCAAGATTTGGTGATCACTGAGTGGGGGATGTTGTGAGTTAGTAGTTGGTTCATTGTGTGGTTTGGAAGTAATATAAGACCACAAAACCATTAGAATTAAATCTTTTGGGTGGTTTCATAAACCTGGGAGTATCCATCACTTGTTTACCATTATAGTACTTCGACAGTGAATGTGATCCCTCCAAAAATAATATTATATAAAAATATGTTATAAAAAAGGTAAGTACTATCACCAAAGGGATTTAACATCATCATTATGCTTCTAAAATTTTCATTCCACTTTCCTTGATATAAGTAATACTTCCCCAAATTTACATTCCAACACAAAATGGAGAATGAAATTATTTACAGACATCTATATATTAACCTATCTGTTATATATCTATATTCAGTACACTCAGTTTGATAAATTGGTATGATGCCCTTTATCGAATACATCATTTGGATGATACCAAATAATAGAAGACTATCTGTGGTACAATTTTGACTGACATCAACTAAATCTATATTACTCTGATGGCTTATTCACAATGCTTATCTGATACCAAATGATAGGAAGAAATTGTTTATTATCACTCCATATGTTGCTAAAACATCTTATGATTCACCAAAAGATATATTCGTTAAGTACCTAAAATCTTCTTCACTTCACCCATATGTGATAACACAAACACATAAATCCACACAAAGAAACTACACCCATTTATTTACGCACTGATACTCAAAAAATTATGAGTGAGGCTTACACTTCAAATTCAAACATCTCTATTAAATTTTGATCATCCCACTAAAAAATTCTTCTTGTTGATTGCATTCAAATGCAATAAGATATAAGACTTGATTATGATAATAGGAAACGTTACATAAATCTTAGTTTCAATGTTGTTCTTAAAAAATCATAAAATCTCACCCATAATCATGTTATTTACTACACGATTAATGAAACATTGAATGAAAAGCTCAATATAATGACTTTTAATGTATTTATGTAAACATTTCAATGATTCAAAAACATTGAAAAACGTAATATAATAGAAACATCTCCATCAGGTGATATCAGTCAGCTGTTCATTCACAATGATTTTTTATAACAACAAAATATTTTTCAGATTAGTCTGTCTAATCTACTGTTGTAAGTCCTCTAAAATCTTCCACCATCCAAAGGATTAACAATTTTTTGTTTATTTTCCATCATCTTATGAACCCTAGAGATATATTAATCTTCCTCTGTCCCCCATCCTGCATTGGAAACCTTCTATCTGATGATCCAATGTACTCTTCTCAATAATTTACCATAATCTGTATGATTCATGAGAATGAAAAACTTTTTCTCAGGGAATCAATATAAATACATTGATAAATAGACTGAAATCATCTGTCTAAAGTTCTTTAAGTTATAGTTTATAAATGATCTATCTAATTAAATCACTCTGAACCATATTCCTATTGCATATTCAAAAATTATTATATCCAACTAATTCTTCCATTTTCATATATATTTATATTATCAAAAAAATAATACACTTCCTTTTCCTGTTCCAAATTCAGTCCAAACATAACCACATCACTTATTGATATTTGTATAATTCCTTCCAAAATAATTCTTACGACTCTTTGATTGATCCATCTTCATCTGTTGGTATCAAAAAAAATTAAACCACCCTTATTTTAAGACATCTAAGATTGAATCACTATTATATTTAGATAATAATTATGTTTGATATATTAATGAAAATCAAATCATCATGTTATTTACATTAATGAATTTCTATATCAATTCAAACTTGTATAAAAATTAGATAATCATTAATAACCACACATTACTTGATTTATTCTGATGGATAGACTCCATTTTTAGACTCATTCTATTATCCAAAAGTTGTTGGGCTATATCCATTCAACTTTTTAAGGATTTATCAATAATATAAAGTTATTTTTGTAATGAAAATAGAAAACAATATACAATAAAACCTAACATATCAAATAAAATTCTTTTTTACACTACAAAATCACTTAACCTCAACAATATCTAAATTTGGTTCATATCAATCCATGATTTGGTCAACTTAATCCAATATAATACAATACTAATGTATATAGTGTCTCTATATCTATTTACACCCATATTTTATTCCAATAAAAATAGTACTCTAATAATCAAATTTAAGAAGTATTGAAAAATAAATACAACGTCATCACTAAGAGGGTTTCGAAATCACCCCTGGAATTGTTTTCAATACCACAAATTCATCTCCCCCATATGAGTATAAAACATTTCAATGTAATGATTCATGGACTACTTATCCATAAGTCATCATGGGCTAGTTCGATGAAGAAAATGAGATTAATCATATTATTCATCAATGACTTCCTTAAAATAAAATCAGCATAGAGGTTGAGAATTTTTATTCCAAGAAAAATTCAAAAATAATTTCTTGATTCTTTGAAACACAAATAAACAAAGAAATTAAAACGTATCACAAATATGGATAATAATTTCCTCCATATATATAATGTATCTCATCAAGAATGTATGATACATTAAATAGTGTATGTAACTTAGGAATTGAAATACCTCAGTGTTAGGTTCAAGATGAACTACCATTTATATACTTAACCTTTAAAAGAACTCAATTGTGATTTGATTTGATATAATTATAGAAATTTATTGCTTGGATAGACAAATCATATCTTTACGATCCCATATACCACCCTATGTTTCAGAAAATAATACATTATATCATTGTGTTTAGATGTAGAATGATGCACTATTGTCTTTAATAGATTTATAAAACCTTGGTTTTCACAACTAAAAACTAATGGTTATCTAGTTTGAACAAATATATATTAATGTTCAACGTTGTTCAATATCATTTTTGTATATTCATATGATTTATCCAAATATTCAGCCTTAGTTGAGATCAAATTCATATATGTTTCTATTATTCAATTCCATGTTACACATTTTCACCAATGAAGAACATATACCCTAACATAGATTTCCAATCATCAACTTCTCTTTCCCAATAATCATTTGTAAAAACATTAAAGTTTAATTTCCCTAACATTTTTTATAGATAAATTTTAAGTTATTATAGATTTATCTATGTTTCTTCTAGATGTGTATAGTTGTGATTCCTATGTATTGAAATAAAATCTAGTAAAATGAGTGACATAGAAAACTATGTTTAATCTTAAAGTAATCTGGTGTTCAATAATTCTAATTAGTTATCACAAATTCTCTTTCAGCCACTACTTTACCTTCATCATATTTTATAAATGTCTTCCAAACCGATATAGGTGTAAATACTCCAGGTTTATTGACCATTCAAAACCATTTTAAAAACAATTTAGCATATTTTTGTTATGAAATGTAAATATGATCAACAACTTGGGTGATTTGTTGATGCAAGAAAAACATTCCTTCTCTAATTGGAAATAATTCATATGTGTTCCTAATTTGTGTGTAGAAATATTCAAATATTTTCTCCTCATCCCTACTAATATTATTTCATCAACATACACAATCACAATGAGTGATGTGGTGTTGGTATTCATAATATATATATTTCAAACAACATATACATTCTTAAACTATATATTTATCATGTACTCTTCGAAATTAATATATCTAAAACATAGAGATGGTTTTATCCCATTGAAATATTACTAAACTCTAAAAATTTGTTTCCATAAAAATAAAACCAAAATATATCTTTTGTTCTATATATACATCCTCATTGAGTTCCCCATAAAGAATTATGAACATTACATCCATTAAGAAAATTTTAATTTTTCTTGGTGTAGTAATTTCTTGAATATTATTATTATTTCTTGAATATATATAAGATTAAATACCTTATAAAAATTAATACCCTTAATTTTTGAGTACCCCTTGTATATTAGTCTTAGACTATTTCATGTAAGACCAGATTTCTAATTTTATAAATTTTCAAAACCCTTTTTTATCTAATTTTCTTTATCCTTTTTTTAGAATATTTATATATATATAATTCTTTTAAATTTAATCTAACTCATTATTCAGTGCTTGAATCCACTCTTGTGTTCAAGATCATCTTCAACATGGTTTGGTTCAACATTAGATGAAAAACTAATGATAATTGTTCCAAGTATTCTTCTTCTAGTTTTTACTCCCAGAATATAGTTTCTAGTGATATTATCTATTTCTTTTTTCTTTTTTTCATTGAAATTATATCAAATAATTATATTTTCATTTTTTATCACTGGTGTAAGTTGAATCTATGCCATCTTTTGAAACCTGAATAGTTTCAAAATTTACTTATCTAGATCTATTATTAAAGATATCATCCACTAAATTTACCAAGACTGGTATATTAACATCTAAATCATTTTTAAAAACAATAACATATCTAAAATATATAATCTTTTCCAAAAAAAATTAGTAACAAATTTATAAACACCATTTTGGTATGTATCCAAGGAATATTCCATCATCATCATTTCCATTAAACTTACTTCCATTCCTACAATTATTCTTGATCAATATGGGGCATCTAAACACATTATAGTTTTTTACTTTTGTTTTTTTGAAGAATGATTCACTAGGATCCATATCAAATTTGGGTCTCATGATGAAATTATTTTATATAATTTGATCTATTTTGATTGTCTATGAGTAGAAAAGCCTTTAACTATACTGATTAGTAAGCATAGTTCTATCCATATTAATAATTATTTTATTTCTAATTTCTAACAACATATTTTTCTAAGGGGTTTATGGTGCACTAAACTCATGTTGTATTCCATGTTCATATAAAATTTTTGAGAATTTTATTTTGGAATAATCTATTCCAATATCTAATCTCAAAATTTCTAGTAGAAAAACAATTTGTTGTTTTGTAAGACTCATATATCTTATAAATATGTCTATATATTTAGATTTTTGGGACCAAAACAAGATACATTTATTTTAGGTAAATTCATATAAGAATTTGTTGAAATTCCCATCCACAGTTTATGATTTTTATTCATTGGCCCATATACATCTGAGTTTATTAGATCCAATGGATTTTATATTTAAATATCAAAACAAATATGGGGTTTTTTCACCATTTTCCCTTTGTAAAAGTTTTTTAATCCATTCTAGTTTATTTTCAAAAGACCTGAGTATTTTCCCTAGATTATTATTTTATTAAATTCCTTATATTTTTTTGGAAAAGATGATTAAGTACACTATTAAATTAACTATTTTCAACTTTTTGGCATATTTACCAATTTGATATTTCCTTTCTCATTTTAAACAATTTACCTTGAGTTCTTACCCACTTATAGATAATAACTCCCCCTTTTAGAATATTGAAAAGGAATCTATTTTTTGGAAAGATCACTTCGTTTCCATCTACACAAAGTTGTCAAATAATCATTAGGATAAGCATAAAGACATAAAAAAAATCACATTATTGGGAAATATATGATTTTCATTAATTTTACAAGTTCTAATACAAATAAATTTTATATATCATTCATCATAAAATTTAAAATGATCAAATTTTTTTATATTGGAAATAGATTCATTTTTAAATTTTTTAGTGTCGTGGGACTTCCCCATCGGTAAAATAGCAAATTCACACTAGTTAACTACATTAAAATTTTTTCAACAATATTTCATGGATTTCCAGATATGGTGTTTACCATCAAATTGATTTTATAGGGGTAGGTGAGTGTCACAAAAACACGAAAATAATATAATTAAACTATGATATTATTTTTAGTCCTAGCATGTGTGTGATTTATGAAACAAATATATCCTACTAATGGTTCCTTAGGTGATAAAACAATTATTACAGTTGAGGCCAAATTGTGGAATTGACCATAGAAGTGATATATGTTCCATTTGAATTAAGAACCATGATAGTTTGTAATGGAGAATGGAGTTCACATGTGTAATTAAGTAATTAACTAATTCAGTTAATTAATTATTCGACCAAAAAATTAATATATTTAAACACCCTTATGGAATCCTTTTACGAGTGGAAATGCAACACTAGAAATGGAGAGAATGGAATAGAGATCAAGGAGAAATCAAGAGATCATGAAGATCTAGAATTCAGTGAGATTCAAGATTGAGATCCTTCAACCATATTCATCTCCCGAGACATCTATGAAACCTGATAGAGTTATGTTCTTTATCGGCGATCAATCTACTACCAACATTAGAATATCTTTTATTTTGGTATCTACCTTAGTCTTTGTCTCGATCAAGTTCTATTATATTTGAAGTGTATAGCATATAATGTTCAAGATTAAGGTTTAATATAGAAATAATTAGATATTCAAAATAATAATATTTGAATATATTATTCTCCTTGTTGGTCAGAGTGGATACTCAAGAGGGGGGGGGGGTGAATTGAGTTCCAATTAAAATATCTGTTAAAAAATATTTCTCTTAAAATCCCCCAATTTAAAAAAAAAGTTAAATTGTAGTGATTCTATATAGAGTGTAAAGGTTCAATCAGTTTCGGAAAGATTGATTAGGTCTCAGTTAACTTAATCTCATGATTAAATTAACTTTTGAAACTGACATACATATTTACAAAAAGTATAAACACTTGTAAAATTTAACTATCAAAGTAGCTTTAAAATATTTTTCTATTTCAAAGTAATAGAAGCGGAATAAATATATAGTTTATTTATAGACATAAATTAAAAATGCACAGTAGAGTTAACCAAGAGGTTCAGTCTCAAGCTGAGACTTAGTCGCCTCAACAACTTATATAAATTGATCCACACCCTGGATTGGGGTTAACAAAAGTGAACAACTGTCCATGCCACACAGGGACCTCTACCACAGTTTTCTGTGGGAAACAAAAACAATGACCAGGACACACAAGGACCTATTCCACATTTGTCATGGTTAAACAAGATTAAACAATGTTGGTTTGAGGATTTTGATATCCTCTAGTTCAGCACATGAGTTAGTGTGTGAGTATGATGAACAGAGTACACACGCTGCTCAAAAATGTAAGTAAAATAATCGCTAATAGAGAATGTATCAGAGTTTAGAAATCTCTAGTGATTGGTAGTGCAGCTCTGAACTCGTTGGATTTAGCAGATATGCTTATGAGTCCTTCTGTGGATTTGCTGTAAAAAAAAGAGTATCGTGATTCAGCTTGATGTTCTTCACAAGCAAGTGTTTTCTCTGATATATAGTGTTCTTCGTATGTTCTTCAGTAGTGATGGATTTCGTGCATAATTGTTTTCTTTAGATCTTTCAAAATGCTCCTTTTTCCACTTCGTCGTGTATTCTTCAGTCTCACATGTAAGTTCAAGGAATAATTCTTTTTCTATGCCTTTTCACGCATCCTTGCTTCTTTCTGCAACTCGATCGTCCTTTTTTTATTCCATGAGCTTCGGTAATGGGAATGATTACCTTTCCATAGATACGAGGTATGGTCTCCTGACATGCCAACAACTAACATTAAATATCATTAATTTCATTAAAAACATCAATTATGACCGTTAGAATTAAATACGAATTTATAAAGGTTCAAACAGTTTTCATGACTATCAGTGAGTCATGAGATCGGTGAGACATTTTGAATCTGCATCAGTTTCGGTTGCATCAGCATCGGTGTCTCAACATCATCGGTGTCTTAGCATCGGTGTCTTAGCATCGGTGTCTCAACATCGGTATCTTAGCATCGATAGCTTAGCATCAGTGTCTTAGCATCAGTGTCTTATCATCAGTGTCTTAGCATCGGTGTCTTAGTATCGGTGTCATAGCATTGGAATCTCAGCATCTGTGTCTTAGCATCGGTGTCTTAGCATCGGTATCTCAGCATCGGTATCTTATCATCGATAGCATAACATCGGTGTCTTAGCATCGGTGTCATAGAATCAGTATCTTAGCATCGATATCTTTTTGGGCCTTTGATAGTTATTGGTGCGACCATTCATCATCGGTGCGACCGTTCATCATCGGTGTGACCGTTCATCGTCGGTGACTCAGGAAAATGACTATCGGTGAGTTAAGACATTGAATTCTTACAAGGTGTCTATTCAATCCAGAATACATATAGGTAAACCATAACCATACATTGATCATATATAAACAATTGTAGATATAATTTAAATCACATTTAGAAGAAGTTGAACAAGATACTAAAATAAAATATATAAAACTAAGATATGTGATTATTTAAATAACCATTCCATAGAGTGTTCAACAATCTCCCCCTGTGTATACATGCATGTGATAAATAGCCAGCATGGGCTTGTATGGACATTCAGTTCACCTATCCAGATACATGATTCATGCAGATACATGATCTCCCTGAGTTCGCATATTCATGCATGATTCCCCTGTTTTCACTCCACGATTTCTCTCCCCCATTGAGATTATCAAAAAGAAGAGATAAAGAAGTTAAGAAAGAATATTTCATACCAACAATGAGTAAACATATTATAGACAAGAGGGAATAGTTCAGGAAAACAAACACCCTATAAAAAATTGACTGTAATAGCTATTTCTCACGGTGCAAGGGAGATTTCCCTTTAGTATTTGGAGGAATTGAAGGTCCAGAAGGTTGTTGGGTAGACGGTGGAACTCTCCTTATGGAGAAAATAGGTAGGACGACCCGAGATGGACGAATTGTGGGTTCCATGGTCACTTTTTGTGAAGAAGGGCATTCTAAAGGTTGCTGTTGAATGAATAGTCTAATACTGGAAAGTGCTTGGGAAACATACATTTGACCGGGAGCAACATCTGATGATTGCAGAGTCGCAGCTTTAGGAAAAACAATGAATTTTTTTTGCACATGAAGGAAGGGTTTTAGCAAGTTGATGAAGTGCTGAATGACTTCTCCACCGTACTTCATGGGTTTTTCAAAATAATCCTTATTTTTCATGAAATTTTCTAAAGTGTGGGTAAAATTATTTGACTGCTGAACTTGAGCTTTAAAAGCTTGAGTCACTGGAGGGAGTCTCAAATTATCATCCAGTACTTTAAAATGATGATTTAACTCATTCTTTGTGTAGATCTTAGAGAAATAATGATCTACTTTCTCCTTAATATCCTTTTCAGCTTTTGTAGCATCAGCCGAATACAACTGTACCATTTTATGCACATGATCACTATTCTCTTTCATTTCCTTCAAAGAATCTAAATCTAAAATCTTCCCAAGAGCTTCCATATCTTCTCTAAAAACATCTCTTAAGGTATCTAATTCACGACCAGTGATCTTGGTCACCTTGGCATTGCCAGCCTGAGCAATAACGTGAGTAATCTCAGCTTTTAACTTCCTCAAATCTGATTTCTTCAAATGTTATGTCAGATTTCATAAAACATCCATCATACCAGAGTTGGTTGTTCTGAAATCACCTGAAAAAGAAACAAGATTGCTGCCTAACTCCGTAAGTGTTTGATTCAAAGAGGTAATATGCCTGCCAATCGATTCACAGAAATTTCACAGGTATGGTTTGATATGGATTGCCACTCTTTGAGCCAAATCATTCATAGCAGCATGAGATAAAGTCAAAGGAGTAAGAGCAGGAATATGATAAAACTCACTTTTCACAGTCTCCCTAACAGCTTGAATCAATTCAACCATGGAATTATCAAAATCTGACAAAGCAACTGCTGGATCAGGTCTACCTTGAGATACTGAAGGATCGAGTCTGACATCTGTTCTTTGAAAAAACTCGGCAATTAATTGAGCCTTAACAGAATCACTTATGCCATAAAGATCTACTACTACACCTTCCTCTTCCTTTGAGTAGTCTAATCCTAGAAGAGAAAGACCCGGATGCTCTTCCCATGCCTCTTTGCATGAAGGGTATAGGGGTTTCACAAACTGAGCTCATCCAGAATTTTCCGGAAGGACATCTCCATCCTCATCACTATCCAACTATTCTGTCCTCTTAGACTTAGAGACATTTTCTTTCTCAATAGATTGGGATTGAGGATCATCTAGAATCACATTCTGGCCTTCAATAGGTCTAGCATCAGCATCATCATCATCACCATCATCACCATTACGTTCACTTTCACCGCTACCACCATCACCATCAGCATCACCCTTATCACCATCACCACCTTCTTCATCATCATCATCACCATCATCATTAACTGATCTCTCACTTGAACTGTTTGTACTTCCAGATTCATACTCCTCAGAAGTTGATTCAGTAGTCTCACCTTCTTCATCATCATCTAAAATCGGTTCAATTTCTGGTAAATTGAGAGGAGGACTTGCTGAACCAAATTCCATCCCTCTTCTCTTTGGGCTAATAGTATCAGGATAACTCCTTTCATCAGGATATGATTCAGCCTCTTCTTCAGCAGTTATATTATCATTAGCTTTTTCTTCTTCTTCTGTTCCATTCTTACTGGATTCACTAGTTTCATTAGGAACAACCACTTCCTCTTCTTCATCCGAATAAATCACTTCCTCACCAGGTTTTAAGCTAGGATCTCTTACTTCACTTGGTCTCCTTGGATGATCAGTAGGATTGAAGGACTCATATAATTTTTCTTTATCAGTAACCCAAGCCTTCTTCCATGGGTTCCAATTGATTTTCATTCTATTAAAAATAAATTTTTTGAAACAAAAGCTAACTGATGAGATACACTCATCTCCATCATCCACACAGCCTAAGAATTTCAGAATGGCAGAAATCTGATTAGAATAAAATAGAGTAGTATCTTTCTTTGAAGGATTTATCATCTCAACAATATGCTCGGAAAAATATCTACATAGATTGATCTTTTCACCATTCAGCAAAAGAAATAGCATAAACACATCTTGAAAATTTACTACAGAAAAATCACTTTTTCTCGGACATACCTGATGTTGAATAAATTTGAACAAGATTCGGTTCTCACCATCTAACTCAGCAACAATTATCCTTCACGATTCAGACATCCCATTCAAAAACTCCAGGGCTATCTCATAAGAAAAGTAATCGGTTGTAGGAGGAATATTACTAGAATAGTTCTCGTATCTTCCATTTTGAGGTACTCCTAGACATTCAACCCATTGTTTTGATGAAAATGCAATCTTTTTTCCTTTTACTATAGAAGACAATCTCACAACCTCTACTCCGTTCAAATCTATATCCATGTTCAAATAGAACTCATGCACCAGCTTTGGGTAAAAGAATCTATCATTATTACAGAACCACTCCTTCCATCCTCGAGTTTCCAACACATTCAAGAGAATATACTTGCTAGATAAAACCCATTCCGAACAAATTTTCTTTTCAGCTATAACTTATCATTTTTCTAGCTCCGGGTTCACAGACCTCTGCGTCGTACTGCTTGACTCACCTCGAGCATGTTTGACAGGTGAACTTCCTTCAGATTCCTTGATCTATCTTTTTTGCTTGGCCATTTTGAGGTCTTGAGACAATCGAGAGGCTTGGAAAGAATCAAAAGGCTCAGGTTACCGAGAAGAGAGGAGAGAGTTCGGTGGGAAATGAAAGGTCAATAGTCTTTAGAGAATGGAATAGCCGTGTGCCATTATTTGTATCATTTAGGGATATAAATAATAAAATATGGATTAAGTAAAATAGCATCGTTTTAAACAGACAAAAATGATTTTGAAAAATAGTACTACCCAATCGGTAGCACTAATCGATAAGACATACCGGTGTGATAGATCGGTTTCACATATCGATTTGAAAGATCGGTTTGACAGATCGGTTTGACAGATCGGTTTGATAGTTCGGTTTCACAAGTCTATCATACCTAAATCTTGTTTAATCGAATTTAACCTTTCACAATTTATGGGCTTGGTGAAAATATCGGCTAATTGATGTTCAGTATTTATAAACTCAAGAGTAATATCACCTTTTTGGTAGTGATCTCTCAAAAAGTGATGTTTGACATCAATGTGTTTGGTTCTAGAGTGAGACACAGGGTTCTTTGAAATGTTAATTGCAGTAGTGTTATCACAGTTAATTGAAATATGCATAAAATCATATCCATAGTCCAAAAGAGTGTGTTTCATCCACAAAATTTGTACACAACAACTACCAGCAGCAATGTATTCTGCTTTAGTAGTAGATAATGCAATAGAGATCTGTTTCTTACTACACCAAGATACTATGGATTTTCCCAATAAATGACATTTTCCAAATGTGCTCTTCCTATCTAACTTGCAACTAGCAAAGTCAGCATCTGAATAAATGATTAGCTCAAAAGATCGTCTTTTTTGATAAAACAAGCCTAAGTTTACAGTGTGTTTAAGATACTTAAAAATTATTTTAACAGAAAGTAAATGATATTCTTTCGGGTTACCTTGAAATCTTGCACACATACACACACTAAACATAATATCTGGTCGACTAGAAGTAAGGTAAAGCAAGATTCCAATCATACCTCTATAATTGGATTGGTCCACTAGTTTCCCAGTTTCATTTGCATCCAATTTAAATATTGTACTCATAGGAGTATCATATTCTTTAATAATATCCAAACCAAAACGTTTTAGAAGATCCTTTTTGTATTTACTTTGATTCAAAATAATACCATTTCACTTTGAAAAACTTGAAATCCATGAAAATATTTATGTTCTCCCATTAAACTCATTTCAAATTCATTTTGAATACTCTTTGAAAATTCAGTACATAATGAAAGTTTAGAAGCTCTAAAAATAATATCATCTACATAGATTTGTACTACTAAAATATCTTTTGAAATTCATTTAATAAAAATATTTGGATCAGAAATCCCTTTTGTAAAACTTTTTGAAATACGAAAAATTACAAAGTCTATCATACCATGCTCTTGGAGCCTGTTTTAAGCCGTATAAAGCTTTAGAAAGTTTAAAAAAATGATTTGGAAAATGAGGATTAATAAATCCAGGTGGTTGTTCAACAAAAACATCTTCAACAATAAAAACATTTAGAAAAATAACTTTTGACATCCATTGGATATAACTTGAAATTCAGATGGGAAGAATATGAAAATATGATCCTAATGGCTTGTAATCTAGATACAGGTGTAAAGGTTTCCTCATATTTTATACCTTCTTCTTTACTATATCCTTGTGCAACTAGCCTAGCTTTTTTTCTAACTATGTTTCCAGACTCATCAACTTTGTTTCTAAAAACTCATTTTGTGCCTATTGTTAAAGTTTCCTTAGGTCTATCAACTAATTCCCAGACTTTGTTTCTTTCAAATTGATTTAATTCTTATTGTATATCCATTACCCAAAATTCATCATTGATAGCATCATTGACATTTTTAGATTCTAGCTGTGAAAGAAAGGATTGATGTTCAACCTGGTTTCTTAGAGAAGCACTAGTCTGGGTCCCTCTATCAAGATTACCAACAAAAGTATCCAAAGGATGATTCTTTAGAATCCTTTTTGAACTAGTAAAGGTAGCACTAGAAATTTCAGGTTCATCTATAGGTTCGGGTTCAATAGAAACAAATTCCAGAATGTGTCCAGAACTGGATGTTTTTATAGCAGGTTCTTTAGATTTTTCATTAAGGTCCAGAACAGATAAATCTTCTTGAAGATTTTCAAGAGTGTTTTTAAGCTCATGGGGATCAGTTTCATCAAACATGGTGTGAACAGATTCTTCGACACATTTGGTTCTCTTATTAAAGACTCTATAGGCTTTGAAAGTTAAAGAATAACCAAGAAATATTCCCTCATCACTTATAGAAGCAAACTTGTCCAGATTATCCATTGTATTAAGAATAAAAACTTTTCATCCAAAGACTCTTAAGTAAGTAAAATTGGGTTTTCTATTATTCCACAACTCATATGGGGTCTTCTTAAGAACTGGTCTAATTAAGACTCTATTAATGATATAACAAGCTGTATTTATAGCTTCATCCCAAAAGTAAATAGGCAGGTCATACTCATTAAGCATGGTTATAGCTATTTCTTGAAGGGTTCTATTTCTTCTATCTACTACACCATTCTGGTGAGGTGTTCTAGGAGCAGAAATGTTGTGACTATAGCCATTGTGTGAGCAATAAGATTCAGAGTCTTGATTTTCAAACACACGACCATGATCACTTCTTAGAGTTTTAATCTTACGTCCACTAAGGTTTTCTACAGATTTGGAAAATTTAATAAATTAAAAACAAGCTTCACTTTTGCGAGCTAAAAAGCATACCAAAGTATATCTAGAAAATTCATCTACTAGAACATAGACATAGTGCTTCTTATTTAAACTAGAAACTCTTGATGGTCCAAACAAGTCCATGTGAACCAACTAGAGAGGATGAGAAGTTGAGAATTATTTCTTTGATTTAAAAGAAACTTTATGTTGCTTTCCCTTTTGGCGGGGATTACAAACTGAAGTGCACTGTGTTGCATTTGTTGTCAATGAGGCATGAAGTTGTCTTGGAATGAATGGAAGTCAAGGAATGTCAAGATGTGAATGACAAAGGTTGTGATGGTGTTGGTGATGAAGAGAGAATGGCCATAGTACTAAGATGCATGTCACTTAGGAGATTCACTAAGTGGTATTGGAAATTGTGGTTGAAACATTCTCCATGCACATCTGACGATTGTTGAGCTGATCTTTAAGTTCATAGAACTTGTATCCTGATGATACAATGTCACAACATGATTAGAAGAGAGAATGGCCATAGTACTAAGATGCATGTCACATAGGAGATTCACTAAGTGGTATTGGAAATTGTGGTTGAAACATTCTCCATGCACATCTGACGATTGTTGAGCTGATCTTTAAGTTCATAGAACTTGTATCCTGATGATACAATGTCACAACATGATTAGAAGACCATGCATTGTAGTGACAATGCATGAGGAGTTGAAGATGATCCATTCAAATGTTCTAAGTGGATGAAGTGGTTTAATAAAATCAATGCACTAACACTTAGTGCATGTGAATCTGAAGAAGTCCCAATTTGATCTCTAATTAGATCAACAAAGAGAATTAAAGAATTATTTGATTCAGGAGCTTCGTTTGATGGAGAACCTTCAAGAATTCACTCCTAAGTAATGAATATATGTTGAGGAGATTTGAGGAATTCTAATGAAGAAGAGAAGGGAAGAAATGTAGAAGAAGGATGTTTTAGAATTGTGGCATTTGGCATTTTACACTTAGTACTTTGTATACTTAGTGTATATTTAAGCAAAAAATTAGCCACCAAGGAGGCCAGCCGAGGGATCACCCAAGGCACATATGGGCCTAAGGCGCCACGCCCATGGGGAACCCTCAATTCCAAGGCGCTCCCTGAGGCAAGGCAGGGGCCGTGTATAAGCCCCGAGGCCACGCGGTGATGAAGCCCGCGCAGCGTGAGCGCGAGGAGCGCGCCCGTGAGGTGCATAGTGGGCGCTAGGTGCGCGCTCGCAGAGGCGAGAGTGGGCGCAGAGCGCGCCTGCAGAGAGAACCCGGTGCGGGGCGGCACCGGGAGGGGAGAAGTTCAATTGAACTGAGGACGGCACGCGGTGTTTGATAAACCGCATGGAAAATGGCCGCCGTTTCGATGTGGGACGCGGAATTTTTCCGCGGGAGTGATCCTGGCCGCACGATTAATCGCGCGCCAGATATCGGCCGCCCATCTAATCCGCCGCTGCCCATCCTGATCGCGGCCGTCCAAATCTTTGATCCAACGGCTCTCCGCGCGTCTTCTTCCCCGCGCCATGTGAAGCCACCCGCGACGTCCCCGCTGAACCAGAGGCCATCCGACCACCAGATTTTGAGATCCTGGCCACCATTTTCGAAGCTGAGGTGTCCCTCGTGATCGTCTCTCCACACCGAACCGAACCATGCTTAAAAATGGGCTTGCATGCAATGAGAGGAGAATTCGGTTGCGGCCGAGGCAAGAGAATCTGCCGAGGCTATGAATGGTCTATGCCCTTGCATGGATTGGAAGAAAAGAGGCCGTGCATGCGTTCTAAGTCGCATGCACGTGAAGAAGACCGGAGAAAAATAAGGAAAGAACCCGCGGTGGAAACTGAGGAGAGAAACGAGATTTTACAGAAACTTGAGATCCGAAAATCTCGGTGGTTCAAGATTTTTCTCACGCGGATAAACCACCTCTGCCTCGCCTATAAAAAGAAGACCACAGGCGCTGTTTATGCTTGCTGATCCTTTGTTGAAAACTTGGAGTCCCGCGTGTGCCTCTGCCTCGCGAAGAAGAAGCCGCCGCGCAAAGATTTGCGCGGCTGAAGTCCCCTGCGCGCTAATCCTTTGCGCGGCAGGAAGACCTCGTGGCCGCAACACTCTGCGCGCCCGAGGCTTGTTCCCTCTCTGCCCGCACCCTTGTGCGGCAAGAGGAAGTGCCCGCGGGTGCAGCACTTGCGCGCCCCGCGGCAAGAGGTGTTTGCGCGCTCGAAGGGTTGCGCGCCCGTGGCGCCTTGCACCTGAGGACCTACGCGACCCAAGGCAGTAGCCAGCTGCACCTTGCATGCCTTCAGTTGGTTGGTGTTCGGGCTGTGTGTGTAAAAACAGAAGAAGCAGTGTGTGTGTTCCAAGTGGAGAGGAAGACCCGAGCCTTAGTGCCTTGTGTGCCAAGTGAAGTGGAATACCACACTTTGTGTGTGTGCCAAAGAAGGCCGAAGCTTTGCCTCTTGTGAGTGCAAGGAGAACCCGAGACCACACCTTGTGTGTGTGCCAAGTGAGGATGACCCTACGGGTTGGTTGAGCACACTTGAAGTTTAAAAGAGAAAAACAAAGTGTGTGTGCAAAGTGGAAGAGTACAAGAAGGGAAGAAGGCCATAGGCATTTGTGTGTGCAAAAGAACTAAAAGGCCGAACCTAGTGTGTGTGCACTAAGTGAAGTGAACACACTTAGAAGAAGGAAGAAAGAGGAGACCCTCACACTAAAGTACAACACACTTGTGAGTGTGTAAACAAAAAAAAGGAACAAAGTGTGAAGAAGGAAGAAGGTGTGTGTGCTAAAAGTATTTACACCCATTGTGGGTTTATCACAGCAAGGAGAAAAAGACAGTGCATGCATGCATGCATTCACATGCACACGTGAACAAAGACAAATCTGGTTGTGTGCATTTGAGTTGTCCAAGACCAGGAGGTTCTTGAAGATGAAGAGTTGCCATGCACTCAGTGCATGAAGTAGAGTTGAGTGAGACTGAAGCCAGACTGAAGTTAAAGACATCAGCTGCCTGAGTTTCCAGTAATTGAGAAGACCCTGATCAACAGAAGTGATCAGAAGATTTGAGCAAGACCAATAAACCTTTTCAGAGGCTATTGAAGATTCTTGAAGAGTGAAGCCAGGTCATCCTGAAGAAGGAGATAAAGCCTGAGCTAGACGAGAAGCCCTGATCAACCACAAGTGATCAGAAGAGAAGAGAAAGGCCAGCAGCCTTTATCCCAGGCTGCTGAAGTTACTTGAAGAAGCTTAAAGTGAAGAAGAGCTACTCGTGTGACTCGAGGAGCCAGGAGAAGACCCTGTGGGACTCAGGGAGAAGAAGTCTTCAGTGGGATTCTGGAGCAGGCCAGTGGGACTCTGGTAACACTGTGGGACGCAGTATAAAGACCCTCCTGTGGGACTCAGGAGAGATACAGTGGGAATCTGTATCGACCATTGTAATTTTAACAGGTTATAATGGAGAATCCATGCTGAGAGAGCATGGCAAGGATGTAGGCCTTTGGTGCCGAACCTTGTAAATCCTTGTGTCCAGTGCCTTTATATTTACTGCATCATTCGAGGAAAGGTGAGAGATACAAGAAGAGTGGATCGAGGCTTTAACCAGCCATAGAGGTTTAATTGATAAGGAATCAATTAGTAAAAAGTTTTAAGGGATCACTGATTCACCCCCTCCCCCTCTCAGTGATTCACACTGATCTGGGCACTTCAATTGGTATCAAAGGGAAGGTTGCCTCTAAAAGATCCAAGGGAGTCTTTATGAAGTGCAGATTTGAGGAAACGAGCGACCAGCCTCAAATGGAGATATCTACCAAGACTCAGAAAAATAGAAAGAAGAAACAGGCCAAGAAGATGAAGAAAGCCTGTCCTAGCTGTGATGAAGTTGAAACAATGAATGATCTTCAGAGTGCACTCAAATATCTTCAGAAGACAGTTCCCATGGAAGTGGCAAAGTGTATAGCTACAGGCATCCATGATCTTCATGAAGAAAAATCACAGTTAGAAGAAGAAGCCAATGCAATGGAAGATCAATTGGCTAAAAGGGTTGGCATAACCAACACTCTCAGAAAGCTGGTGAAGGCTAAAGATGAAACAGTTTCTCTTTGCAATGAAAGATATGAAGACACTGCTGAAGAATTACAGAGAAGCCTTTCTGAGAAAGAATTATTTAATGTAATAATCAAAGATGTGTTTCATGCACTGGAGAAGTTGCACAAAGTGTCAATGATTGTCAGAGATGCTCAAATTGAAGACAAAGTAAACAGGGTGAAGGAACTTGACAATTCATTACAAGAAATGAAGAAAGTGCATGATGACCAGATGAATCAGCTGAAAGAAAGTTGGGAAGGAAAGCTAAGAGCTGTTGAGGATGAGAAGAACTCCCTCAACATGAAAAGCTTTGAACTAGAGGTGATATTGAAAAATCTGCAATCACCCAAAGCCAAAGCCTCCCAGTCAGCTGAAAGGAGAAATGTTGCTACTCAAGTATGCATTGAGCAGGATGATTCTAAAAGAAAGACATCCTCTAATAAAAGGGCAACATCTTCTAGAAAGAAGGTACCATCCATCCCATCTTGTACTGATGCTTCTAAATGTGTTTCCACAAAAAGTGTAGGATGGAAAAATAATTCCAAACAAGTATGGATGAAGAAAATGAAGAAGCAGAGCTCTCCTGAAACAACACAACATGTCAAGAAAAGTACCCAACAATCAGAAGGACTGAAGAGGTCAAGATTTGTGGGTCAGTGTTAGTGTTGTAATAAGTATGGGCACTGTGCAAAGGATTGTTGGTACAATCCACTAAATGTCAAAGCACAAAGGAAGCCCATGCCAAGGGGGAGCAAGCCAGAAGAAAAGAAGCAGCAACCACAGGTCCAGAGACATCTGTTTACTACAAATAGATTTGGATTACTTGACAACATCTGGGATGATTGCAAAAGTGATCAAAAAGATACATGTCAATCTCCAACTGTATCCAGAGCTAAAAAGAAGAGAAGATCACTGAACCTGGATAAAATAGAATCCTTGGGAAGCAAGCATAAGAAAGTGGAAGATGATCCCAAGAAGATTTTGAAAAAGGAAAATAAGTCCTTGGAGTCTAAATCCAAGAAGGGTGATGCATCCAGAAGGACCACCAAGAAATGCTTCTACTGTGGAAAGAAAGGACATATCATGGATCTTTGTAAAGAAGCCATGAAATTCAATAGAGGCAGACTGGACTCAAACAGACAATCAATCCAAAAGAATCAGAAGGGATTGATTGAAAACAAGTTGCCTAAGAGTGGTAGCTTGACAGCATCAAAGGAACCATGTGAAACTTCCAGAACTGGGGCCACTCTTCCAAATGATTTATTTTCATATGGCCACATCAGTTGCAACTTGCCAGAGAACTACAAAGAGTTGAAGATGAAGCTCTGACAATTGCTAAAGCAAAAGGGAAGAAGAATATTTCACATGAAGATGTGTTGAGATCCACACCAGCACAAATATCAAAGAAGATCAAATGTGCAAGTGTGAATAATGGTGAAAATGGGACATCTCGGTTGAGAGAATCTTCTCAACCTTGTTGTTCACATTGATGAACCAAGGAGGTTCCATCTTATTCCCTTATACTCTTGGTATATACATGTGCTAACATTGCAGGGAATTGAAGATGATGATCATTCTCATCTGGAGGATGGTTTGGACAGAACGGAGTGCACCCCTTGAGGGGGAGCCAATCTGGAGAAGATGGTATTCTAAGATTTAATACCATCTTGAGAAAAGATGAAGGTATTCCAATCATACTTTCATCCCTTGTTTCTTAATTGTGTTCATCATGACAATTAAGGGGGAGTATTGGTTGAAGACAAATGAATGAAAGGGGGAGCTTTATCATTGCACTGAACTTTCTATTGAGTTTTGTGAAGTATGTGCAGGATTTAGCAATTCATTGTTATATCTGAAAAATTTTCAAACCCCTGAAGCATGATCTCACATGTGTAGAGAATTGTGGACATCATTTAAAAATCTTGGTTATATCACTCTTGTTTTCTACACCGGGTTATCCCAAGTAGACTTAGAGTTGATTTACTAAAGGTTCTTTGCTAAAGAAGAACATGTGGCATCATCCCTCTCTTAGTGATTTTCAAGAAGATGCTATTCAAAGGGAGGAAGATATTTTTGAAAGTGAACCACACCACACCTTTGCATTTGATTGCCAATAAGGGGGAGAAAATATTGGCACACATATTGACCCATTCATATGTGCTGAAGGAGTGTATTGACAACAAATACAAAGGGGGAGATTGAAGTGCACTGTGTTGCATTTGTTGTCAATGAGGCATGAAGTTGTCTTGGAATGAATGGAGGTCAAGTAATGTCAAGATGTGAATGACAAAGGTTGTGATGGTGTTGGTGATGAAGAGAGAATGGCCATAGTACTAAGATGCATGTCAATTAGGAGATTCACTAAGTGGTATTGGAAATTGTGGTTGAAACATTCTCCATGCACATCTGACGATTGTTTAGCTGATCTTTAAGTTCATAGAACTTGTATCCTGATGATACAATGTCACAACATGATTAGAAGAGAGAATGGCCATAGTACTAAGATGCATGTCACTTAGGAGATTCACTAAGTGGTATTGGAAATTGTGGTTGAAACATTCTCCATGCACATCTGACGATTGTTGAGCTGATCTTTAAGTTCATAGAACTTGTATCCTGATGATACAATGTCACAACATGATTAGAAGACCATGCATTGTAGTGACAATGCATGAGGAGTTGAAGATGATCCATTCAGATGTTCTAAGTGGATGAAGTGGTTTAATAAAATCCATGCACTAACACTTAGTGCATGTGAATCTGAAGAAGTCCCAATTTGATCTCTGATTAGATCAACAAAGAGAATTGAAGAATTATTTGATTCAGGAGCTTCGGTTGATGGAGAACCTTCAAGAATTCACTCCTAAGTAATGAATATATGTTGAGGAGATTTGAGGAATTCTAATGAAGAATAAAAGTGAAGAAATGTAGAAGAAGGATGTTTTAGAATTGTGGCATTTGGCATTTTACACTTAGTACTTTGTATACTTAATGTATATTTAAGCAAAAAATTAGCCACCAAGGAGGCCAGCCGAGGGATCACCCAAGGCACATATGGGCCTAAGGCGCCACGCCCATGGGGAACCCTCAAGTCCAAGGCGCTCCCTGAGGCAAGGCAGGGGCCGTGTATAAGCCTCGAGGCCATGCGGTGATGAAGTCCGCGCAGCGTGAGCGCGAGGAGCGCGCCCGTGAGGTGCATAGTGGGCGCTAGGTGCGCGCCCGCAGAGGCGAGAGTGGGCGCAGAGCGCGCCCGCAGAGAGAACCCGGTGCGGGGCGGCACCAGGAGGGGAGAAGTTCAATTGAACTGAGGACGGCACGCGGTGTTTGATAAACCGCATGGAAAATGGCCGACGTTTCGATGTGGGACGCGGAATTTTTCCGCGGGAGCGATCCTGGCCGCGCGATTAATCGCGCGCCAGATCTCGGCCGCCCATCTAATCCACCGCGGCCGATCCTGATCGCGGCCGTCCAAATCTTTGATCCAACGGCTCTCCGCGCGTCTTCTTCCCCGCGCCATGTGAAGCCACACGCGACGTCCCCGCTGAACCAGAGGCCATCCGACCACCGGATTTTGAGATCCCGACCACCATTTTCGAAGCTGAGGTGTCCCTCGTGATCGTCTCTCCACACCGAACCGAACCATGCTTAAAAATGGGCTTGCATGCAACGAGAGGAGAATTCGGTTGCGGCCGAGGCAAGAGAATCTGCCGAGGCTATGAATGGTCTATTCCCTTGCATGGATTGGAAGAAAAGAGGCCGTGCATGCATTCTAAGTCGCATGCACGTGAAGAAGACCAGAGAAAAATAAGGAAAGAACCCGCGGTGGAAACTGAGGAGAGAAACGAGATTTTACAGAAACTTGAGATCCGAAAATCTCGGTGGTTCAAGATTTTTCTCACGCGGATAAACCACCTCTGCCTCGCCTATAAAAAGAAGACCACAGGCGCTGTTTATGCTTGCTGATCCTTTTTTGAAAACTTGGAGTCCCGCGTGTGCCTCTGCCTCGCGAAGAAGAAGCCGCCGCGCAAAGATTTGCGCGGCTGAAGTCCCCTGCGTGCTAATCCTTTGCGCGGCAGGAATACCTCGTGGCCGCAACACTCTGCGCGCCCGAGGCTTGTTCCCTCTCTGCCCGCACCCTTGTGCGGCAAGAGGAAGTGCCCGCGGGTGCAGCACTTGCGCGCCCCGCGGCAAGAGGTGTTTGCGCGCTCGAAGGGTTGCGCGCCCGTGGAGCCTTGCACCTGAGGACCTACGCGACCCAAGGCAGTAGCCAGCTGCACCTTGCATGCCTTCAGTTGGTTGGTGTTCGGGCTGTGTGTGTAAAAACAGAAGAAGCAGTGTGTGTGTGCCAAGTGGAGAAGAAGACCCGAGCCTTAGTGCCTTGTGTGCCAAGTGAAGTGGAATACCACACTTTGTGTGTGTGCCAAAGAAGGCCGAAGCTTTGCCTCTTGTGTGTGCAAGGAGAACCCGAGACCACACCTTGTGTGTGTGCCAAGTGAGGATGACCCTACGGGTTGGTTGAGCACACTTGAAGTTTAAAAGAGAAAAACAAAGTGTGTGTGCAAAGTGGAAGAGTACAAGAAGGGAAGAAGGCCATAGGCATTTGTGTGTGCAAAAGAACTAAAAGGCCGAACCTAGTGTGTGTGCACTAAGTGAAGTGAACACACTTAGAAGAAGGAAGAAAGAGGAGACCCTCACACTAAAGTACAACACACTTGTGAGTGTGTAAACAAAAAAAAGGAACAAAGTGTGAAGAAGGAAGAAGGTGTGTGTGCTAAAAGTATTTACACCCATTGTGGGTTTATCACACCAAGGAGAAAAAGACAGTGCATGCATGCATGCATGCACATGCACACGTGAACAAAGCCAAATCTGGTTGTGTGCATTTGAGTTGTCCAAGACCAGGAGGTTCTTGAAGATGAAGAGTTGCCATGCACTCAGTGCATGAAGTAGAGTTGAGTGAGACTGAAGCCAGACTGAAGTTAAAGACATCAGCTGCCTGAGTTTTCAGTAATTGAGAAGACCCTGGTCAACAGAAGTGATCAGAAGATTTGAGCAAGACCAATAGACATTTTCAGAGGCTATTGAAGATTCTTGAAGTGTGAAGCCAGGTCATCCTGAAGAAGGAGATAAAGCCTGAGCTAGACGAGAAGCCCTGATCAACCACAAGTGATCAGAAGAGAAGAGCAAGGCCAGCAGCCTTTATCCCAGGCTGCTGAAGTTACCTGAAGAAGCTTAAAGTGAAGAAGAGCTACTCGTGTGACTCGAGGAGCCAGGAGAGGACCCTGTGGGACTCAGGGAGAAGATTTCTTCAGTGGGATTCTGGAGCAGGCCAGTGGGAATCTGGTAACACTGTGGGACGCAGTATAAAGACCCTCCTGTGGGACTCAGGAGAGATACAGTGGGACTCTGTATCGACCATTGTAATTTTAACAGGTTATAATGGAGAATCCATGCTGAGAGAGCATGGCAAGGATGTAGGCCTTTGGTGCCGAACCTTGTAAATCCTTGTGTCCAGTGCCTTTATATTTACTGCATCATTCGAGGAAAGGTGAGAGATACAAGAAGAGTGGATCGAGGCTTTAACCAGCCATAGAGGTTTAATTGATAAGGAATCAATTAGTAAAATGTTTTAAGGGATCACTGATTCACCCCCTCCCCCTCTCAGTGATTCACACTGATCTGGGCACTTCACAAACTTTTTCAATTGGGAATTCAAGTTTAGGTAGGTCTCTAACCAAGTTATTCCTAATTAGTTTTCTGTGTGAATGGATGTTGCAGTGTCCTAATCTTCTGTGCCAAATCCAAGACTCTTTATGAAAAGAATTTAGGCAAGCAACATTTTTTGTAGCTAATGAATTTAAATCAACTACATAAAAATTTTCCTTTCTTAAGACAGAAAATACTAATACAATTTTAGAATTAAGAACATTAAAAAAATAAATTTCAAATTTGACATTAAAACCATCATCAAAAAATTGAGAAATACTTAACAGATTATATTTCAGTCCATCAACAAATAAAACTTTGGAAATTAAAACTGAATTAGTGTTACCGATTTGGCCTAGGCCGATAATTTTTCCTTTAGAATTATCACCAAAGGTGACATAGCCTCCATCAATATTGATTAGGATTTTAAAGCATGAGTAATCTCCAGACATGTGTCTCGAACATCCACTGTCCAAGTACCATAACTTCTTGTGAGAACTCTTCAAACAGGTTTCCTACAAAACAGATTTAGATGGAAAATGACTTTGGTACCAAGATCATCTTGGGTCCAGACAGGTTAGCAATCAAAGATTTTAGTACCCACATTTGTCTTATGGGTTTCATAAAAATTATAGAATCAAAATATTTTGAAATATAAACTTTATTTGATCTATAAATATTTGAATCACTAGTTGAAGCACATGAATGTCCAGAACTAGAACTACCAGTATTCTGTATAGTTTTAAGAATAAATTTATTCTTAGTAATCTGTCTCTATCCAGGTTTGTAGCCTATTCCATTATTGTATTTAGGTGCCACTTTCTTTCCTAGAATTTGAGTTAGTGTATACTTTCCATTTTTAAACATCCCTAAGTGTTTTCTATGTTGCTCATTAGACATTTTAATTTCAGTATTTTCCTTTAACAGTTGAGCATTCATCTCTATTTCAATAGTAAGTTTAGTTTTAACAGTAGTAGTGAGAGCATGCTGTTTCTTCAATGATTTGTATGTATCCTTAAGTTCATTTCATGTCTAATCCAGCATATTACAATATTCAAATAATTCCTCACTAGTCATGTTTTTAGAATCAAAATCAGATTCTGCATCATCTACAGAATAATAAGAATTTAAAACAGGAGTATATAAGGTTACCTGAGATGTGTTAGTCATGGAACACATGTTGGCATGATTATTCTCAGAATCAGACATTTTAGATTCACTAGTACTATCTTATGATTTACTCTAGGTATCCTTCATAGCTTTCTTGTACTTACTATTCTTGTAATAATATTTCTTTCTGAATTTTAACATTGGGCAGTCTACTTTAATGTGTACTTTTCTTTTGAAATCATAGCAAACAACCTCATCACTTCTATCTGGCTTTTTCCAGTCCTTCTTCCAATGTCCCTTCTTGTCATACCTTCCTTTGTAAGTTGATTTTCTGAAAAATTTATTCTTCCTATAAAATTTCTTAAATCTTTTGGCTATCTGAGCCATTTCAGCATCACTATCAGAGTCCAGACTTTCACTTGTTGGACTGTCAGTTTATATTTGAGATTTTTCTTTGTCCTTTCTCTTTGAAGTAGTAGTCTTGAAAGCCACTGATTTCCTTTTTGTTTCATCATCTTCCTCTTTATTTACCTTGAGTTATTCCTCATACATCATTAGTTTTCCAATAAGTTCTTTGACAGGAAGAGTTCCAATGTCACATGATTCTCTTATTGAAACAGATGTGTCTCTCCATCAGTCTGGTAGACATCTCAACATTGTCATGATTTTTTCCTTTGCTGGAACAGCTTTACCAAGTGAATTCATTGTATTGACTATCTCATTAAACCTGAGATACATATCAGAAATGGGTTAATCAGTTTTTATTTTAAAATTATTATATTTAATAGTATATGTATTCAATCGCATTTCTTTAAAATTAGTTGTTCCTTCATGTGAAACACCAAAAGTATCCCAAATTTCATAAGCATTTTTGAAATCAGATATTATGTTAAATTATTCATCCCCTAAATCACAGTAAATGGCATTAATAGCTTTATAATTATTATTGTAAGCCGTCTTTGTAGGTTCATCCCATGTTTTTCTTTCAGTTTCTGGAATTTTATATTGAGACTCTATAGCAGTCTAGATATCAAAACCCATACTCTCTAAATGTATTTTCATTTTAAGTTTACACTAAGAAAAGTTCGTACAATTAAAAAAAGGTGGCCTGTTAGTAGCAGCACCCTCTAGTCTATTATCCATAACTAGATTTTAGAAAATAAAATTTAATGAGATAAAATTTATAACTAATAGAAATTTAATATTTTTAAAGATGAAACTAAAATTAATGTTGAGAAACAAAGTATTTCAAAAATTCGTTAACAAAAACACTTCCTTTGATATCAAATGTTGGTCAGAGTGGATACTCAAGAGGGGGGGGGGGTGAATTGAGTTCCAATTAAAATTTATGTTAAAAATTATTTCTCTTAAACCCTCCCCCCCAATTAAAAAACAAAGTTAAACTATAGTGAATCTATACAGAGTGTAAAGGTTCAATCAGTTTCTCAAAGATTGAATAGGTCTCAGTTAAGTTAATCTAATGATTAAATTAACTTTGGAAACTGACTTACTTATTTACAATAAGTATAAACACTTTCTAATTTAACTATAAAAAGTGGCTTTAAAATAGTTTTGTATTTCAAAGTAATAGCAGCGGAATAAATATATAGTTTACTTATAGAATTAAATTAAAAATTCACAGTAGATTTAACCAAGAGGTTTAGTCTCAAGACAAGACTTAGTCCTCTCAACAAGTTATATAAATTTATCCACACACTGGATCGGGGTTAACAATAGTGAACGATTGTCCAGGCCACACAGGGACATCTACCACAGTTCTTTGTGGGAGACAAAATCAATGACCAGGACACACAAGGACCTATTCCATAGTTTTTGTGGGTAAAAAATCATAAACAATTTTGGTTTGAGGATTTTGATATCCTCCAGTTCAGCACAAGAGTCAGTGTGTGAGTATGATGAACAAAGTACACACACTGCTAAAAAATTTAAGTAAAATAATCACTAAGAGAGAATGTATCAGAGTTTAGAAAGCTCTAGTGATTGGTAGTGAAACTCTAGACTTGTTGGATTTATCAAAGATGCTTCTGGGTCCTTGTGTGGTTTTTCTGTAAAAAAATGATTATCGTGATTCAGCGTGATGTTCTTCACAATCAAGTGTGTTCTATGATTTCCAGTGTTCTTCATATGTTCTTCAGTAGTGCTGGACTGAGTGCATAAGAGTTTTCTTTAGATCTTGAAAAATTCCTCTTTTTCCACTTTGCCAGGTGTTCTTCAGTCTCGCTTGTATGTTCAAGGAAGAATTATTTTTATATGCCTTTTCACACATCCATGCTTTTTTCCGCAGCTCGACCTTTCTTTTTATTATTCCACGAGCTTCAGCAATGGGAATGATTACCTTTACATAGATACAAGGTACGGTCTCCTGACATGCCATCAAATTACATTAAATATCATTAATTGCATTAAAAACTTCATTTATGACTGTTAGAAATAAATACGAATTTATAGAGGTTCAAATAGTTTTCATGACTATCGGTGAGTCATGAGATCGGTGAGACATTTTTAATCTGCAATAGTTTTGATTGCATCATCATCGGTGTCTCAACATCATCGGTGTCTTAACATCGGTTTCTTAGAATCAATGTCTTAGCATCGGTCTCTCAGCATATGTATCTTAGCGTCGATAGCTTAGCATCGGTGTCTTAGCATCAATGTCTTAGCATCCGTGTCTTAGCATTGGTGTCTGAGCATCGGTGTCTTAACATCGGTATCTTAGCATCGGTGTCTTAGGATCGGTGTCTTAGCATTGGTATCTCATCATCAGTATCTTAGCATCGATAGCTTATCATCGGTGTCTTAGTATCAGTTTCTTAGCATTGGTATCTTAGCATCAGTGTCTTTTTGGACCCTTGATAGTTATCGGTTCGACCATTCATCATCGGTGCGACCGTTCATCATCGGTGTGACCGTTCATCGTCGGTGACTCGGGAAAATGACTATCGGTGAGTCAAGACATGGAATTCTTACAAGGTGTCTGTTCAATCTAGAATACTTCCAGGTCAACCATAACCATACATTGATCATAGATAAACAATTATAGAGGTGATTTAAACACATTTAGAACAAGTTGAACAAGAGACAAAAAGAAAATAAATAAAACTAATATTTTTGATTATTAAAATAACCATTCCACAGACAGTTCAACACTCCTTAATGAGGTTATACCTTGAGTAATGTTTTGTTTTAGATCATGGGTTGATTGAAATTTTATATTGATAAAATTATAATTATTACGGAATTTTAAACTAATTTCCCATTCTATGTTGTTTCTAAAAAATAATGATATATTTATTAATATCTAGTTATTAAATTTGGATAAGAAATAGAAATATTTAAATAGAAAATATTTCATTTACACTACTACCAAATTTAAATTTATCAGTGCTAAAAATATTCTTTTTCAATGCCAAAAAGTGTTAAAATTATAGGTGCCCAAAAAATCATATGACCTTTATCATTGATCACAAAATAACTGATAAAGGCCACCATTATCTACACGAATAATGGATTATTTTATTAGTTCTTTATTTTACTATTATTTAATGTTACATTTATTATCTCATTATTTTATCAATAATAATGGTGGCCTTTATCTACACTTTTTTTAGCACTAATAAAGCACATACCAGCTGCAGTAATGTTGTATCCCTATTTGTAATAAACCAAATTTTTTAAAAGATAATTTCTTTTTAAATAAATGTGTCTTATATTACATAAGTAGTATGAACATAAAGCTCATAGAGAAATGAATAAAAATTTAATCCAGTAATAATAATCATTACATTAGTCATGAATAAACCCATTAAAATTCAAAATATCAGAAGAATGAAAAATAAAAAATTGAAATACTACAATGGGAAAATCTATATCATAGTGATCAACTTGAATCCAACCTCATAAATGAAATGGGATATTTATAAACCAATAGACATTATAGAAAATGTAAATAAAGAACCTTGAGATAAATTTAGTTAAATTAGTAATGATGTAATGAAGTGGTATTTAAATGAGGTAATGTAACCATTGGAATAATAATGTCACCGTTGGAATAGTAACATGACCATCGTGAATAGTAACCCAGTTGTTGGAATAGTAATTTAAATACAGAATAATATTTTTCTATATAAACTATTTTAATTATGATTAATTTAAGTTAATAAAATATAAAAAAAACTATAAAATAAGTATAATGATTAAAATAATCTAATAAAATAAATGATATTTTTTATTAATTATTATTTTTATCCTTTTTATTAAAATTATAATTATTATCTCAAAAATTAAAATTACCTATGATGGAAAATTATTTGGTTAAAATTAATTGGATTTTCTAAATTATAAAGTATATGTTTTGATAGGTTTATTTTATGTTAATTTTATAAAATACATCAATTTTTAGGAGAATAGTAATAAAAAATAGATTTTTCTATAACAAGTGTATTTTGAATAACACCACTCATGATATAATAATGGCCAAATAATTTTAAAAAATTGGGCTCTAATAAAACATATTTTATTCGTTAAGTTACTCATTAAAATACAATAAAAATTATTTCCAAACTAAAAAATTAATTTTCAATGCTTAATATCTAATGTATGACATTAAAATAATTTTTTCCCATTTTCCATAATTATATTTGATTAAACTAATGAATTAGAATTATAAAGTGATTAAAACCCATAAATTCATATTATTTAATTAAAATATGGTTTACATAGTAAAAAATATTACTGTTATAATATTTACGTTAGATATAATATCTTATTAAAAATTTAACAAAATATTACACGTCTTTTGAAGTATAAATAACCTCTATATATACCGTTATAAAACAATTACCCCTCGCATTAAAAATCCAAATAAATACCTAAATACTATCAATATATCCTATTATCATATATAGGGACATTTTGGAGTCATCCAACTCCAATTATCAAAGGTGTTCAGAGCCATAGATAGAAAGAAACACTAAGAATATGGTGAGATCCCAACAATTCTTCCTCACATTATCCGATGTTATTTTTCTTTTTCTCCAACTTTTCATACCCAAATATTATGAGGATAATTAATTATTATGTTAAAATTATATTAATCAATTTAACCAACATAATTTATTATATTTATGAAATATTATGTTATCATACTTCTTATGCCTACTCTTCTGAAATTTTCTTATCAATGGTCAATTAAATGCCAACAAGGAGATTGGAAATTCCTTTATAATCACTAGATCTATGGCTGATTATAATAAATTATTTATGATATATAATTTTATAAATATTTATATTTTAATCTTTTGGATGAATTATAATAATTATTAAATGACCATGAAAAAAATAGAAAAATAAAAAAATGGGAAATTTCTAAAGAACACATGATATCAAAGTGATTCAACATCAGAAATTTAAATTAGGAAACATAATTGAATCATTATAATTAATTAATATAAATATAAATAAATATAATTAAATAATTTTTCAATGTTATAATAAACCTATTTCAATTATTTAAGATGTGGAAAAGAAAAACAATAAAGCAGGATTTATACTAAGGGGATTCTCAAACCCAACACCCTTTCTTTGGGTTACCCTCCTTTTATGTCATCTTCTGTGTGTATATTCCAATAATGTTAAATAAATATTTTTTTAGTATTATTA
The DNA here is from genome assembly GCA_963277665.1 of Viscum album. Taxonomy (NCBI): domain Eukaryota; kingdom Viridiplantae; phylum Streptophyta; class Magnoliopsida; order Santalales; family Viscaceae; genus Viscum; species Viscum album. The sequence goes on from OY728166.1 coordinate 795,055,617, forward strand.
CATTTTATTTTTTTGGATAAACATATTTCTACATTTATTTATAAAGAAAATAAAAAAAATTTCCAAATAAGAATTTGTTTCCAAAACACATCGTTGAATCCTCTTGAGTTAGTTATTATTCACTCATGAATAGTGATGTTTTTCCCAAATACATTTTACATTACTCATTTGGGAACATTACAATTATTTAGGTCAATATGATTTATAAAATCCTTATGAAACTCATTCCAGTCCATGGATTATTTTATAAGTTATATTTGGTATGCATGATTATGTGTATATTATAATGTAATGAGGGGGACAAGAATTATTAATCCCTCCAATGGATTGGGTGACGTGATTTTTTTCATAATAATTAGTGTATTATGCATGAAAACGATTCAATATATGTTCAAAATGATTATTTAATTATATATTCACATATTTTATCCGTGAAAATGATGCTAGGTTTTTTCACAACTATATGCCATATTTGACCACTATAACATGATGTTTAATCTTTATTGACCATCATATTCCATGTAATTTTACAATTCCTTCCTCATATATATGACGATGATCCCATTCTTATGAAACTATTAAAATTACTATGCTCACACATGTACTATTGATTCATGTCTCTTATTTATGATATTTTACCCTTCCATTTAGCAGGATTTTAGGTCACCCCTTTCATTGATGAATATAAAAGGTGATGACATGTTCTATAGATAATGTGAGGGATATTAAGTGGATAAAGAATAATTATTTTAGTAATTTTAATATTTTATTTTCTATAATTTATGTATTATCATTATTTTCCCAATACACTAGTCAATTCAATCATTTATTATCTAATAATTAATATTTTTATCTTCAAAATGATGTAATAGTCCTCTAAAGAAATTGGCGACTCTACAATTGTCTTATAGGTATGGTTTAGTTAATTTGGGATTTAGGATTACATAATGTTTCTGAAAACTATTATAACAATTAATTTTATTTATAAACATCCTTTAGGATTTTCATTAGAAGAATCCTAAACAGTGGAATCCCATAAGATACCATTTTAGACTTTCTTTAAAATAAATATAAATTATTTATTCATATTTTCTGAATTAGATTTTTTTTAAACATTTAAAATTTTAAAAATGTGGGAACCTAGGGAAATTAGGCCAAAAACGGTGTGAGGGACACTTTAATTTTTGTTTAAATAACACCCTTAATTATATGGGTGGTAAATAAAAAAAAAATCATAGTGATTGTTAACCAGTTGTCTTAAGATATGATCAATAACATTAACTATGTGGAACATCTATCTTCACATAAGAATGATTAAATAACTATTTATCCTATTAGGAGGCTATGTACATAGACTATTTTTGGATCTTCTCATCCACTTGTAAGAGAATAGTGTGTTAGATCATGAGAGAATATATTTTATATGCTCCATTTTTATGAGAAGGAGAATGAGACTTTTTCCTTGTATCATTTAGATGGAGAGGATGTTTAATGGTGCGAATTAAAAACTAACAGCAAAAAAAAAGATGAAATGGAAGATATGGAGTGAGAAGACATTAAGAAAATATTTCACAATCAATATTTCCATCAAACTTTTCAAATGAAGACAAATAGAGAATTATTAGAGATGAACAAAAAGGAAAGTGAAGCTATCAAAATGTATTAGAAAAATATCATAATTTTTTTCAAGATACACCTTATGTTTTGTTATAAATAATTATAATATATATATATGTTTTAGTATACTAAAAATATATCTTCTAAAGGCTCAAGCCAACTGATACTCTGTGGATTATGATGAAGTGGTTTGATGTGATCTTGAAGTAGAGATTTAGATAAGATCCTAGTCCTTTAGACATAACTATATGAAGAGAAGAATAGAGTTTATAAGTTATGGATATGATGAAAAAGGAGAAAAGAAGATCCAAAAACCTGTGTATAAAAAATTAGGGAATAAGAATCATGGTAATTTCATTAAAAGAAAGGGGAGATGATTTAACTATGGGAGATAAGGTCACCGAGCTCATGAATTTAGAAGATACATAAAGAATAAATCGACATCATCAAGGAATGCAAGGATCCTCATAATTCACCATCCATGGTTAGATGCTTCAACTATAGGGTGAAAAGGGAACTATTAAAGTAAATTCACTTAACCATAGTCCATTGAGTGTATCATAATCAGAAACCACTAATGTCAAAGGAGAATGGGAAACACTATACCATCATTACTATTGTAGTGAATCATAAAAATGAAGTCGTAGAAGGTACAAATTATACTCACTTATCAATGGAATGTTTTTTGATTCAATTAATATTATATGAATTCACTTATATCCTGAATGTTTTCTAGTACATTTTAATAGATGGAATGAATCCTTGAAGTAGGGGTATCTATAAAAAACCTAGCTATAACATTATTTCAACCCAAGTGTAATACTCTTCCATTTTTTGTATATGTGTGGAGATTATTCCAGAAAATCCAGTAATCCTTCTCTGGGTGGGATTTTATACTATACTATTCACAGATTAACTCTAGTTATATAGACTATACATCAACTATTGGGAAAAGGAAATCCATTTTCAAAATTTGAACCATCAGATTGTCCTATTTAGATGAATTGATGATCATGAATCTCCATTGGGAAATCACGGTGTGGGTGTTGATACCCTATGATGAAGAATTATTTTAGAAAAGGGTTTAGTTGAGGGAAAGTGTAAGCCTTGAGGAAATTCTTATTGTTAGGGAATATAATTATGTATTCTCTAATGTTTTAATAAGAATTCTCCTAGATCTTACGGTAGATATCTCAATAGATATTATACCCAGATCCACTCCTATCACTAGATACCCCTACAGGATGGTTCCGATTGAACATGATGAGTTAAAGAAGTAGTTGAAAGAGAATTTTCATAAAGGGTTTATACACCCTTATTAAACTCCATAGGCTGTGCTGATTCTCTTTTTCAAGAAAAAGGATCGATCTACACAAATGTGTATCAACGACAGAGAGAGTAATAAGATCAAAATAATGAACAATTATCCACTTCTAATTAATAATGACTTATTTGATCAATTATTAGGATACTGATACTTTTTAAAGGAGGATCTCTTTTCCGGATATCATAAGCAGGAGGTCATGAAGGAAGATATTTAGAAGAATTATTTCTATGAAAACTATGCAAACTATGAGTTCATATTGATAAACATTATACTTACTAATTCCCATATAATCATTATGTGTGTGATGAATAGAGTATTCAGAGAGTACCTCAAAAAATATAAGTTTGTTTTTGACAATGATATTATCATTTACACCATGATTAAATAAGAATACAAAGATAAAATAAGGATTGTTATGGTGACATTAAGGAATGAGAAAATACATGCTAAGTCCAGAAAGTGTGACTTTTGGATGAAATAAGTCACGTTCGTGGGCACATGATCACAAGTGAGGGAATTTATATACACCCTTAAAGGAAAATGAAATTGAGGAAGGGACCAGACCCTCATGTGTTACTAAAATATGTTATTTTTAGAGATTTATAGCATACGACCTACATTTTGTGACAAATTTCTCATGACATTATAGCTTGTTAAAAAATTAAAGAAGGAAAGAAGTAAAGTATGTCCCGATAGAAGAAAGTGAGAAAATCTATAAGTATATCATGAAAATCTTAATCAGTGTAGCTATAGTAAATATACCAATAAGTTTATTAGGTTATTTGAAATATAATGATTCTTTGAAGAAAGGATTGGGTTGTTTACTCAAGTATAACGATAAATTGATAGGATACACATCATGATGATTGAAGATCCTTGAGCACAACTACATGATACAAGATCTATAGATGACAACTGTTGTCACAAATCAAAATATTTGGTGACAATAACTTTATGTATAAAAGTATGAAATATATACCAATAAAAATATTTTATAGTTAATATTAACATATAAGGAACTCAACATGTGATAAATAAGACGGTTAGAGCTAATCAAGGACTATGGTTTCTAAATTCATTATAACACTAGAAAGGAAAACAATGTTGCAAATGTTATTAGATGAAAAATCCTTATACTATATCTATTATGCTAATTGAGAAAGACCCTCTCATAATAGATATGAAAAAAATATGGATTTGGAAATAATTAATATAAGCGAATACATCCTACCATTCCCAAATTATTTCCCAACAATCTATCAATGAGACGACAAAAGAGGCACAAAGGGATGGTCTGGAGGTTAAAAAATTGTGAAAACAGTAATGAAATGGAGGATAAATGTGTTTAATATTGATAATGGTCACATGGTTCGATTTGGAACTAGAATTTGTGTTCTTTATTCACTTAATATTAAAGAGGATCTATTGGATAAATCAAATGTTTTATCTTTCTCGATCCATCCTAGAGGTACTAAGATGCATTATCCTTAAGAACATTTCTAATGGGGAAACATGAAGAAGAATATTGTGAATTATATATTAGGATGTTTTGTATGTATGCATGTTAAATAATAGAAACATAATTCCAATAGGACAGTGAATCCATTTCCTATAACCCTAGGAAAATGGAAGAAAATAACCATGGAAATTATCAGTGCTCTCTTGAAGAAATATAATTGGAATCAATTTGATATGGGTTATAGTTTATTGAATCAACAAGATAGACCACTTCATCACTATTCCACAAGATTTCTATATTTAAAAACATTTCACGATATAAGTAAAGAATGTCGAGGGGATTCATGGGGTACCACTTTTGATCATATCTGATCGTGATCCAAGGTTCACATATAATTTTTGTAGGAGTCTTAAACATTTTTGGTGTAATGAATTGAATTTCAGTACATCCTATCACCCTCGAAAGGATGTTTAATCTCATTGGACTATTCAAAAACACGATGAAATTTTTATATCATTGTTAATGAAATTTAATGGAAGATGGGATCAACATATCCCATTAGTTGAGTTCTCATACAAAAATAGTATCCATTGAACTATTCAAATTTAATAATATGAAGCTCTATATGGTATGTTATATAGAAATCCTAATTTTTGGTATGATTTTTGTGAATGGATGATACATAGACATGATATTTTGGAAGAAATTATAGTGAAGCATCATTTTAACTGACAACATATAAAAGATACTCCATGTTGAAAATAGTTCTATGAAAACAATTATCGATGAGACATATATATTGAAGTTAGAGATACTATTTTAATTTTAATATTATTATGTAATTGATTCATGCCATTTGGAATGTCATAAAATCTTATCCATTGGAATATTATCTATATTTAGATCCTTGATCACGTAGGTTAAATGACCTATTGTCCTGAAATTCAACCAAATATTTTCCATGTTCACGATGTGTTCCATGTATCTCTCCTAAAAAATAAAATACCACACCCATAACATGTATTAAAATAATAGGTTATGCAATTGGAGAATAACCACTCATATAAGGATTAGTTAGTGATGATCAAGGACTATAGAGATAATACTCCATGCAACAATACAACACACTAGATGAAAATGTTTTGGCCGAACCATAAGTATTAAGAGGTGACATGGGGACGAGAAGAAATAATGAAATCCAAGGACCCTCTTCTATTATCAAATGAGAATATGATCTGAAATTTTGGGGATGAAATTTATAAAGGGAGTAAGAATGTAATGACTAAGAAACCCATAAAAATTATAAATATTTCAAGGGGACAAGAAACAGAAAAAATATATACTAAAATGGGAAACTTTATGCCACACTAATCTACTAGAATCATCCATCCCATGAGAAAAATGATTTAAATGTAACAAAAAAATTGTAAACCAATCAAAATTATCAAAAATTGAAATTTATATCCTTGATTGGAATTGAGGTGCACAATGAATCAAGTAATTAAGAGTTATTTGTAGAAGGTAATATGATGATTGGAATTATGAAGATTGGAAAAATAACCTAGCCATTTGGAATTGTAACATGACCACTATAATAGTAATATAACATCATGACAATAAATTGTGATAAAAATAATATTTATCAGGATTAATTTTATTAAATATAAATATTATAATACCAAAAAATAAATATTTTGATTAAAAAATCAAATCAAATAAAATCATATTTTTAATAAACTATATTTTAATGTATTTCATAAAAATCCTAATTTTTATATTAAAAAATTAAAATACTAATGATGAAAAATTATCTCAATAAAATTGATTTCATTTCTGAAATAATAATAGTGAAAATTTCAAAGGGTGAGTTTTTAGTAATTTTTTGAAATACTTCTATTTTTCTGTGAATAGTAAATATATATATTTTTCCAAAACTTGTGTATATTGAATTACATAATTAAATATGTTATTACGAAAAAATAATTTGTAAAAAGCAAGATTTGAAGAAAATATTTAATTTAATAAATGGGTCTTTAAAATTAAATAATTTGATTTCCAAACATGAAAAGTACTTTCCAAAGTCTAAAATCAAACATATTACATTCAAATAACATTTTTCTATTTTTATGCCTGTCCATTTCATTAAACTAATGAATTAAAATTATAAAGTGATTTAAATTATTAAAATATTTTCATTCAATAGAAAAATTATTTATAATATCAAAAATATCAATATTACAAAGTTTAACTTACAGTTATTTTTCTATTAAATAATTTAACACAAAAATACCACTCTTCTCAAGTATAAATGACCCCTCTCCTTCACATAAAAAACTCATCCCTACATGAAAAAGAAAATGACCATCCAAAATAAATCCCTCGAAATATTATTAGCATACCTAGGTATTTTGTTAGAGCCACATATCTCTAATCATGAAAGGATTTTAGAGGCATAGATAAGAATGAACACCGAGAAGAGGGTAAGCTCTCACCAATTATTCCTCTCATTCTCCTCTTCACTTTCACTATTCCTACACCCCTTTCAAACCCAAATATTATATTTATAATTATGTATCATTTAAAATTTAAATTAATGATGTAAATTTATTGGGTGTATTATATTTATGAAATATTAAATTGTCATACATCCCATTCTTTCTCTTTTTACAATGTACCGTTAATGGTCGGTTAACCACTAACGAGGATGTTGCTAATTATTTTTTATTAATAACACATGGAATGGTTATAATAAATTATTTATGATATATAAAGTTATAAATATATTTATTTTAATATTCTGGAAGTAATTATAATTATGGATAAACAACCTCAAACAAAATAGTGAAATCCAAATAAAATGGAAAATAATTTAAGAAAGCATTATAGTAAAACACGTCAACACCAACAACAAAAATTAAAAAAATAATAAAATCACTACAAATACTAAACAGTAAAATAAATCACTTATATTTAAATTTTTTAACAAACATAATTTTATTATGTAAGAAGCCGAAAGGTGATGAAAGAAATCATGGTTTAAGGTATAAGGATTCTCAAACCCAACTCCCATTCAGTCAGTTATCCATATTTCATGTCGTTTTTTGTATGAATATTTCTCCAATTTTCATTAAATATATTTGAACAATTCATCCTTTTTTTGATGTATATAAATTTATCCACATTGATTTACAAACCAAATAAATGGATTTTTCAAAGGATTTTTTTTCCAAAACATATCTTTAACTCCCCTTGAGTTGTTTCTTATTTGATCAAGAATGATGATGTTTATACAAAATATGTTTTCCTTTATTAATGTTTAAATACTATGTTTATTCATGAAAGTATGATTTATAAAATCCATATGAAACTCATTCTTATCCATGGGTTACTATATACATTCTACATGATAAGCATGATTATGTGAATATTATGATGTGATTGGGGGGATTGGAAATATATAGCACTTTATTGAATTAGGTAATGAGATGTGTCTCATGATATTTTGTGTATTTTGAATGAACATGATGATAGATTTGTTCACAATTATGATGGGATTATCATTTCACATATGTTATGGGTGAAAATGATGATAGCCTTTTTCACAACTATGTGTGGTATTTGACCGCTATGACATGATGTTTCATTTTTATGCATCGCCGCAATCCATGTCTTTTAAAAATGTCTTCCACATTCTTAAAAATATGATCCCATTCTTATGACATGATTATAATGATTATGCTCACCTATGTATTATTGATTCATGTCTTTTATTTCAGTTATGTTATTCTTCCCCTTACTATGATTTTATCTCACCCCTATTATTGATGTATATTCTTAGGTTACTACATGTACTAAGGAGAACATATGGGATTTTAAGTTGATAAATAAGATTTATTTTAATAATTCTTATGTGTTATTATGTATTCGTGATGTATTATCCTAATTATACAATGATACTAAACCATTCATCTAGTTAATGTATTAGTACTATTTTGTGTATCATTAAAATTATGTAATAGTCATGTAAAGGAACTATTGTCACTATAATATGACATCCATAATAGAAAACTAGATTAGATTGCACAATCAAATTAGAGTAAATTTTTTTAAAAAAAACCAAAATGAAATACCAATATTACATTCCTCCATCATTTAAACAAATTTTTTATATTAAAAATTTTCATAAAAAGTATTTACATTGTATTTTATTTACAATTAATCCAAAAAATTCCATCCGAGTATACAAAAAGCAAAACTCTTATTGTTGTATTTTTCTAATGTTGATCATCTGTAAAAATATTTTCCACTACAATAAAAACAATATATATTTTAGTAATAGTACATAAAAAATCATAATTTTAATGTTATACTATCCACATATGATAAATTATATTTTTAATTACATAATATATCAGTCATATTATTAGGTATTAATTATAATATTTATTTAAATAGTGGTAAATAATTATATCATTAATCACTTATATTTCAACATCATTATAAATTAATAATTATATAATTAATTTTATTATTATTTATTAAATATATTAATTAGGTATTTTTTAATTATTGAAATAATTAATTACATTAATTATCTTATTAGTTATTACCTATTGCACATAAGATACAAATGTTGTTTAAACCAACTATCAGTTGTATTCATTTACTAATATATTTAAAACACTCAATCTGGGTCATACAATCCACTTCGTATATGAAATTGATGTGAGATCGATTATTAAATTCCAAAAATGAACTAAGTATGGTTTCCCTAAAGATTGAAGAAATTAATATCTGTTTTTTTTGTTTTGTTTAGGTGATTCTTGTTTTCGACTAGAATGATATTATTCTATTGAAAACAGACACTATAAGTCATACCGGCTACATCATGTGTCAGATTGATGTGAGCTCAATTCCCATACATAATAAATAAATGATGGAATTTGTATTAAATTAAAATCATAATTGTTTCTTGTTTACCCAATTTGGCTACATGAAGTGTGTTTTAGATTAAAATGAATATTTTAATGTGAAAAAACACACAATTTAATTCATACTAAAAAAATGATATTTCAGATTAATATGTATTAGATTCCAACAAATCAAAAAATAATTAAATATTTTTTTTTTAAAATATAAAGACAATATGAGATCGTTCGTATGGTTTTGGATATGTATATGTTTTAGAGTAAATTGAAACATTTAATGTGAAAACACACAATTTGAGTCACACCACACACATTCTCTGTTGGATTTATATAAAGTTTATTGATACAAATAAAAAATTAAATATGGATAATTTTCCTAATGAATTAATACAATATGAGTTCATTTTATTATTTTTGTCAATATGAATCACGTTTTAAACTTAAATTTCATATTTTATTGTGAAAACATTCTTGGAGTCCGACTATGAACATCATGATCCATATTTAAGATAGCTATATTCATAAACATAAAATAGCTAGTATAGTTAGTTTTCATAATATACCACGAAGTTATTAGGTATTTTTGTTGTTTTTGTCTATGTAGAATGTGTTTTAGATTAAAATGACAACTTTTAATATCAAAACACACACATTGAGTCATACTAGAAACATTTTGTGTTTTATTGATATGTTGTTGATTTCAATACATTAACAATGAATTATGGATTGTTTTCATAATTTATGATAATAATATATGATCATTTACCTTTTTTACAGTGTGATGTGTGTTTCAAACTAAAAAGGCACTTATATCGAAAACATGCAATTTGAGTTATACCGACTACATCATGTGCCCTATTTATGTATAGTAAATTTTTATATGATAAAAATGAATTATGTATAATTTATGTAATGATTCCATACTGTATTAGCTCCTTTACCCTATTTTTTCTAGGTGAGAACTATTTTATAGTAAAAGTAAACTTTAAAAAAAAATACACGCTTTGAGTAATCAAAACCTCATCGTGTGTTAGAATTTCATGCAAGAAATACCTATATTTAAAAATTGAATTAAGGATATTTTTCTAAATATATCAGGAAAATGTGATCCCAATTTCTTTATTTTGGCTGTGTGACATGTATTTTAAAGTAAGATGACACTTTTAATGTGAAAACACATACTTTGAGTCATACCAACCATATATTATTCCATATTGATATCTGTTGGATTCCAATTCATAAAAAAAGAATTATAAATCATTTTCCTATTATATCAAGACAATTTATATATTTTTCTCTGTTTTAGCTATGTGGTGCATGCTTTCGACTAGAAAGACACTTTTAAATTTAACATCAGAAATTTTAGTCATACCATCCAAAATGTGTTCTATATTGATGTGTGGTCAATTACAATACATCCACAATTAATTATAGATTATTTATAAAGTGTTTCATGAAATTTTGACATATTTTACTTTTTGGATATATGATGCATGTTTTAGAGTAAAATGACAATTTTTATGTTAAAATAGAGACTTTCATCCATACCAATGGACTCATGTGTCAAATTTATGTGAGGTCAAAACCTATAGAAAAAATATTATGTCTGAATCATTTTCCTAATTTTTCATTATAATTAACGATCAATTTCTCATTTTTGGCTATGTGATTTGTGTTTTAGTGTAAAATGACACTTTTAATGTGAAAGCATGTACTTTGATTAATAATGACCATGTCATGTGTTTGATTGATGTAATCTCAATTATAAAACATAAAAAATGAATTCTGGATTATGTTAATAAATTATTAAGGTAATCTAAGCTCATTTTCTTAGTTTTGGCTTTGAGAATAGTGTTTTAGACTAAAATGACATTTTTTATTATTATCACACAATTAGATTCCTACCGAGAACATCATGTGTCATATTGATGTATGTATAATTGATAAAAATATAAAATAAATTATGGATCATTTTACTAACATATCAGTATAATCATATCTCAGTTACTTATTTTTTATTATGTGATGCATGTTTTAGAGTAAAATGACACTTATAATGTGAAAACAAACACATTGAGTATACTAACCACATAGTGACTTGGATACAGCTATGGTTGATTCCTAAAAAAAATTAATTACATTCCCTTTTCTAAAGATTCAAGACAATTATTCCTTCTTTTATTGGTTTTAGCAATGTGAAGTGTGTTTTAGAAAACAATTACACACTTAATGTGAATACACTCAATATGATTTATACCAACCAAATAATATATCAAAATGATGTGTGGTCGATTAATATATATCTAAAAAAATTATGGATAAATTTTCTAATGTATTAATACAATTAAAGATCATTTTCTTATTTTTGAAAATGTGGACCATGTTTCAGAATAAAATGATTTTTTAAGCTTCAGACACACTTGGAGTCATACTAGGAACATTGTGTGTCATATTAACATCATTTAAATAAATACATACGAAAAAATTAATTATGTTTTATTTTCCTAAATATTAAAAACAATATAAGATTATTTACTCAGTTTTGGATATGTTTCTTTTGTTTAATACCGTTTTTAGAAACACAAAAAAAATACAGAAAATTAAAATGAAAAGGATAGGAAAATTAAGTACCTTATCTATATAAGGGTCACTAATATCAAAGTGTATACGTAAAATATGAGAAGGATACCATGGAATATTATCCTATTTTGGGTAATGATACTACATTTCTAAACCTTCATCTTTATCAATATATAGTTCATTAAAATAAGGGAATATTGAGTATAATACATTATTAAAAAATTAAACGAAATGAACAAAAATTTCATAAAATGGGGAGGAAAGACCCTAAGGAACACACCAATGAACTAATAGGGGTTAAATATATCGCAATAGTTGGTAAGATATCCTCATATTTGTGGTTAGAGGGATCCAAGATCCATTTCACTCACATTATTATCTCTGTTGCAACCTTTCTCATACTTATCTTTGAGAAATAACTCAAATATTTTTTATTTTTAGCATTTTAACCTAAATGTTTTTTTAGTTTTTACCAACCCATTCTAACCCATAGTCAGTGGGGAGTGATTAATAGTTGAAAATAAAGGCATGGTCAATTGGAATATGATCATATACCCTTTAGAGGTATTTATAAATTATTATATCAATAGTATGATTAAAGTACTCAGAAAAGATTTTGGTTTGTACGAATCATATGAAATGTTTAATTGAAATTGGACATCATATGTAGAAAATGTGGGTGGATTTTATCATTTGGAATATTGAAGAATGTTTTTTGATAAAGCGATGAGTTTTCATTGAGTTTCTTTAATTTATTGATCTCAGAGCTTCATAGAATAATAATAATGTCCATATCTATAAATAATAAAACAAAATAATGTGTTTATGACTGTTTTTTATTTCTTAGGTCCTCAAATAGATTACCACAAAATTCTAAAAATGTATCGAAACCACTAATCAAATCTTTCCTATTGTTTTCCTCCTTTGGAGGAACCAAAGGTTGGGAAGGATCATCAACTCTATATCCTTTCTTAATATGGGAAAAAATATATTTTAGGGGGGGTTAAGCTATATTGAAAATAAAAAAGGATCAAATTTGAATGAATGTTAGGATTGAAATTTAAAATGATGGATTAGAATAAAAATTTTACTAATAGATTTCAAATACCAAATGAATTTATTTTATAGAAAATAAAATGTAAGTATTATGATACTAATGATTCAAATTAAAAATTTATCACTATGGTCATTGTCTATAATTGATCATAAATATTACAACTAATCACATAAAGCTGATGTTTTCAAACATCCTAGCATCAGATACTCTTGCAACGAATTTGTAAAAAAAATTATATTCCATCTTTTGGGAATCTATTCAGATAGAAGTCATGGTGGCACTGAGAAAATATAGACAAAAAATTATAAAAAGATACATTGTGTTAAATTGTAATGACAATCTAAAATACCTATTTGGGGATTCAATTTTTTTGATGGTATAATATATCTTTCATAAATTTATTATCATAATAAGCACAATATTTTTCATGGTTTTGTTTTGGAAACTATATAAATGTTTAACAAAATAAAGAAATTTTTATGAAGTATGTATTGATATGTAAATATTAATATATGTACCTAAATAAATATTCATTTTTATAAATTCATAGGATTATTGAATTTATTCATTAAACTATTACAATGATTTATATCATATTTATAGATCACTTTATTATATAAAATTATATATAAAAAACTACAGTTTATAATTTGATGTGTATTAATAAATTGAGGATTTTAGGACACTAAAAATTCACAATGGATATCGTGTGTGGTATATTTGTTATAAATCCATGTGTTATATCAAAAAAGTAATCATTTGTTTATAAAAATACATTAAAAGATCATCCATAGATTCCAAAAGGGGAAAAAATAGTTATTTAATGAAAAATGAAAAATATATTTAATATTATTAGATTGTAGTTTCTTACCCTTGAATTATAGTCATCAAGAAGAGTTAATCATATTTTATTTTATTTCTAAACATAATTATTATTTTATATTTTTTATTATAAATTTCATCAATATTAAAATTATATGTTGATGTATAAATTTTAGAGGGATTAATGATTATAATGTTTACATTGCATGTTTTTACCTATATATAAAATGAATATATTCCTATAGAAAATATAAATATTTATTAACTGTAATAAAAATAATAGAAACATATTTGGGAAAATAAACTATGAAAATATTGTTCATTTATGGATTAACAAATGAGACTCATAGTTAATCAAACTTGATAATTCAATTTATATTCCCAAGACCAATCATCTCTTTAATGGACATTCAATAAATTTCAAAATCATATTCAATGTAGGAAACATTTTAATTTTATTAATATTGTATCTACATGAACATGCAATGTAAATATATATAGTAGTGGAATTTGTGGGGTTATGGTTCTCTAAGATGGTCCATTTGTTTTAAAGTTGATCTACAAGATTATATTGATCCAACATTCTATTCCCCATCTTTTTGTTCAACTGTAATACCATACCTCATTTTAGACCCTTATTTATTTACAATGAAAGGATTTTTATTAAAAAACTTAAATGAGATACATTATTATCACCATGTATCTTAATAATATTAAGTATCCATGGTACGAAAGTTCCAAAAGCATTATCAAAAGTAGGGACATACCAATAATCAAGAAGAAAATGAAACTAAGTGGTGGTCTCATAAGATAATTCAATCCCTACCCTCATCAAAGGTTTTGGTAGTTGTTTATATATGTCATGTCTCATTAGATATTTTACACCATACCCCTCATAATAAGGATATAGGTGGTAATGATAGATATAAATCACATAGAACATCTTTATGATGGATTTTAAAAATATGAAGTTACTAGTTATTTTTTGATTCACATTTATTATAAAGAGTTATGAAAAATTATACTACCTGGTGTATAGGTGACTGTTGATGGGAATGGATAGCCTCAAAGCTAGTGAGGGAAAGTGGATCTTCATGTACATATCATGGTTCTAATATTAGTTCTCTTTGACAATTTAAAATATATTTTTCCTCCAAACCAGATAAGAAAATAATATATTTTAATGAATATATTTGTGTTTTCATGTCTTTATTAATCACATATATATTTCCTTGAAACTTTTTGTTCTCAAAATATTCACATGGTGACTCTCTAAAAGCTGCACCACTAACATAGAAATATTTTTCTCTCAACTTGAAGAGAACTAAATGTAGTTATTCATTAGGTAATGCCAATGATGATTATTTTTATAAACCACATATAAATTATATGAACATAAATAGAAATTTATTGGTCAAAGTAGACTACTCAAGAGGGAAGGGTGAATTGAGTAACTATAAAAATTTCTTTAAAAATTATCTCCTAAAAGGTTTCCCCAAAGATTAAATACAGACCAATTAATCAAGGTTATATTGTTATAAGAGTTTGACTGTTTAAACAATTTCTTAGAAGAATTATTAATTCTCAATAATCTTAATTTGTTTTATTATATTACTTTAAAATTTATTATTCCTTGAAAATCCAGTTATTACTTCTTTCCAAGACTAACTATCAAAGTGGGATTAGAGATTTCTGAAATATATTGTAAAGAAATAAAACATAGAAGACTAATTTAAGCAGCACAGTGGATATGAAACAAGTAGTTCAGTCTCAAGCCGAGACCTAATCCACTCCACTTGGTGATCACCTGTAACCAAGCAGTTTATTTAAATATAATTTGATCCACACCTTGGATCGAGGTTAACAACAGTACTCAGACTATCCATGACATACAAGGACCTCTTCCACACTTATTCATGGTTATACACAAGAGTAAGGGAAAGGTTGAGTAAGGATATCTTGTATCCTTCAGTTTAGTGTCGGAGACAGAGAGTGTTGTTCTACAGGTACACACTCTAATCGAAAGGTATTAAATAGAAACACAACAAAGAAAAAATATGGATATGGGTTTGGAGATGCTCTGAGTGTTTGTCTTTGCAGCTTTGGACTTCTGAGAAGAAGCATATGCAGAGTTCGAGTCCTATTCTGTTTAACAGAGTGTCGCGATTCAGTTTGTGTTCTTTGTATGGTTCAATAGGGAGAAGATGTTCTCTAAGCTTCAATTATGCTTCGTGTGTTCTTCAACAGTGTCGAGTTTCAGCCGTTATTTTTTTATATTTCTCAAAGTAAGTTATTCGTTATCATGCTCATGGCCTTGGTTTTTGTTTTTTGAATCTCCCTTTTGATTATTTGTCACACTTAACATTGATCATGGAAATGCATGTGTTTGAGATGATAGGTTACATGTATTCTGCACCTCGTACCTTGTACTGTCTGATGATATGTCAACAGAAAAACATTAATTATGTCAGTGCATTAAAATCATCAAATATGACTGTTAGATATTAAATTGATAGATGAAAAAATTGTTTAAGAAAATGTGTCACAATAAGTAATGGAAAGAGTGTCTCCTTCACACGGTGTCTAGATTGATCACGGTGTTTGAGTGTTACAGTGTCTCATTGATACAGTGTCTCACAGTCACGGTGTCTTGTTCACAGTGTCTTGTTCACGGTGTCTACTTCACGGTGTTTTGTTCATGGGGTCTTCGTCACGGTGTCTTGTTCAGTGTGTCTGCTTCACGGTGTCAGCTTCACGGTGTCAGCTTCACAGTGTCTGCTTCACAGTGTCTACTTCACAATGTCTTCTTCACAGTGTCTGCTTCACAGTGTCTGCTTCACGGTGTCTGCTTCACGGTGCCAGAAAAACATAGCCAGTGGCATACTCATGGTGTCTCAGGCTTTTCAATGTAACTGTGTTCAGACTAAAGTAATGATGAAAATAGAATGGATTAGACTTATGCTTTTTTCAAAGAAGGTATTATGAGAGTATATCAAAGATAGTATAAAGTAAGTAAACTGAATATAGAGAATTTAGGATCATGCATGGTTATTCTTAAATCATGAGAAAATTTTTAACATAAATACACATTATTGGATATAATTTATAGGAGTTAACTACGTTTAATAATATTTGTGATGATTAAAACATGATAAATACATCAGGAGTCCAACAATCTCCCCCTTTTTGATGTTTACAAATCATGTAATGTTAATGTGTATATATATGGTTAGCATAAATAAATTTCTCCTCCTTTTGGGATCATCAAAAATAAAGAATAAGAGAAGTCAAAAAGTGCACATTCCATTAATAGAAAATAAATGATAGTAGAAAACAGAAGAGTAATACAAAATCAATAGCCTCCCTATCAAAAAAGAGTAATCAATGTTCTTCTTCAGGGGTTGGCCTTCTATTTTCCTTTTTTCAATAGTAGAAGAAGAAGGAATAAGAGCAGAGGTTGAGGTAGAAGAAGGGAGAGATGTGGTTGATAAAGAGGGTAAAGGAACACCTTCAAAAATTGAAGGAGCCAAGGTAGGAGCAGTAGAAGATATGTTCGGTTGTTGATCCAGAATCATAGGCCGGATCAGACTTAGTGCTTGGCCGACAGACATGGTGGTTAAGGCTAAGGCAGAGGTGAAGGTAGGTAGCCCAGGTCTGAGAGGTGTAGCCGCTAGAGCAATAATGGCTGTACATTGGACAAGATGATAGCGTCTAAAGAGTTTGATGAAATATGTAATGATCTCTCCACCATACTACATGTATTTTTCAAAATCATCCTCGTTCTCCATAAACTTGTCCAACAATCGAGTAAACTCTGTTATCTTCTAGACTAGGGTCTTGAAATCTTGAGTCACAGTAGGAATCCATAGATTTTCTACAAGGAACTTGAAATGATTTGTCATATCGGTCTTGGAGAAGATTTTGTTGAAGTAGAAATCCACTTTCTTGTCAGTCTCTTGCTGGGCATCATTAGCAATTATGGAGTGGATTTGTACTATGTCAAGAAATCTATCACTGTTCTTGACCACTTTAGATAATAAAGCAGTATTGAAACCACTGAGTACATTCAGAAGCTCTTCATTGACTACGGTTCTGATCAGATCACTTTCCATCAAGGGTTTAGAGGATTGACCAGATGCTTTGACATTTGAGGTCAGAAATATTAGTAGATTCAGCACCTTTTGAAGACACCATGTATACTCATCAGTGAGTTTATTATGTTTGAAAACAATCTCTTTCATTTCCTTCACAATTTGTTTTTTCCTTTCCGCAATACTTTTATTTAAGGAAGCTAGATAAGGTTGAATATGAGACACACCAACCTATGGGATTTGAGGAGAAACACGATCAGATCTCGAATGCATTTTTCCTTACATGTCTTCAACCATAATTTTTAGGGTCTTCACTTCATTACTAAGAATCTTATTTTCATCTCTTACTTGTTGAATCTCATGAAGCATATTAGGTTGTATTTTCAAAATACTTTTCTTCAATAATAATGATTCATCTCTCTCACATAAATTTTTTAAAGGATGAAGTTGGGTATTCATGAGTTTCTCAACTCCAGATAAGAGGGTATCACCAAATATCTTTAGATCATCCTTACTCAAAAATGATTGCTGTTCAGATAAGGGTTCATGTGTAGGGACTGGTACAGGCTCAGGTTTCTTCTCAGGTGCAATATTAGAGACTGATTTCAACTAAAATAGAGAGGAAAGATCAAGTCAATTGCTGCAACCTGCTGAGAGTCATCTACATCATAGAAACTGGGAAATTTATACTAAGTGTCTATAGGACTTGACTCTGTTGGATGTGAGGTTTCAATAGACTGAAGATTTGGGTTTACTCCCACTCAATAGGTGCCTCCTTCTCAGGACTGAGAGGCTTAGGATCTTGGTCTAATTCCACAAACTCAGTTCTATGTTCCTCACTCATTTCTTGTGTAGCCAGCTGAAAATCTATCTCCATCCGTTTTCAGCTGAAGGTATGATTTCAGAAACAGATTGTTCCACAGGGAGTTCCTCGAGATTGACCTATTGAAAAACAGGTGGCTCCCCCACTATAGGCTCTTCCATGTAGTACTTTCAAGATTCTTTGACAACGGATTTTGTTTCATCCTCATGTTGAATTTTTAGATTAATAGCTTCTTTAGGAGGAGGGAATTCTTCTTCATGAACTTCAAGAGGAGCAGCTATCTTGTCTTCGTCAACAACAACAACTTATTTCGGTGGCACTACAGCCTCTTCTTCCTATTCTTTAGGATACTCAACAATCCAATCTAGTTCCAAACAATAATCATAAATGTCCTTGGGTCTTGAGGGATAATCCACAGGATTATATTTTTCATAAACTCTATCATTGTCTTCCACGCATTCCTTTTTCCAAGGATTCCAGTTTATCTTTATTATTCTGATAGTGGCTTTTGAGAGATAGTACTCTAAGTCCTTAATTAGTTCCTCATTAGATCCAACCATACCTTTTGCAAGAAGCATGGATGAGAGTAGCCGAGAGTAAAAAAGATAATTTGACTTGGATGTGACTTTGATCAACTCACACATATGGTGTATGATATAACTTCACAGGTTGATCTTATGCCCATTTTTCATGAGGTGAATCAGAAACACATCTTGATATATTAAAATAGAATAATCACATTTTCTCAAAAAAACCAAATTCTATATAAACTTCAACAGAATCCATGATTCTCCATCGAGTTCAGCAGTAATGGCTCTCCTTTGGGATCCATTTATAGTTAAGGTTTTCAGGGCGTCTTCTAAATCAAATACATCTGTTGAAGGTGGAGGTCATCTCTGATAATCCTCACAGATGCCTTCAAGAGGTATCCTAAGGCATTTAAACCCTAACCTCGATGAGAATGACCATCTATGGCCATTTACAATTCTTCTTATAACATAAATATCATCATAATCGAATGAGAGTTGTACGTACTGGTAAAACTGAGCCACTATCCTATTATAGATGGGTCTATCTTCTTTTGAGAACCACTCTAACCAGCCCTGTTGTTCTAACAGTTTCAATACCAGATAATTACTAGACAGAAGACATTTGGGGCAAATTTCCTTCCCATGTACGACAACACAATTTTCCAGATACAGATTTAAAGGTCCTTTAGGTGTCATCTTAGGTGAAATATTCTTCTTATTCGAGCTTCGCCTCTCAAATGTCGATGATGATAGATGATTCATTCTTGGAATCCACTGAAGGTTCAAGAGAGATATGGGTTTCTTGGATGAAGAAGGGTCCAAAATGAGTAAGTAAAAGAAACCTCAAGTGAAGAATTGAGTGATACTTTCTTTGCTTTATCATTTAGGAATACCAGACGTTGAAAAAATAAAAACACAAGAAAATAAAAAAGGTAAAAAAGGATAATTACAATGATACGGGTTTAAATAAACACATAAAGAATTTTTACGATGAGACCTTGTCTGGTCATTATAGTGAGACAGTAAACGAGCTTCACTATGAGACTGTGAACAAACTTATCAGTGTGCATTACGGTGAGAAAGTAAATGTCAGACTATAAGTACAAAATACTAATTGTGAGACAGTAAACATAAAAATTTACGGTGAGATCGTAAACATGATAGACAAAGTAACTATGAAACCATAATCATGAAATAGTAAAGTATAACATAGTAAGATATCGCACAATTAGACATGAATCATTAAAAAATAAGGTATCTATTTGATATTTATAATGCCTAGTTAATGTATGATGTAGTCCATTATCTCCAAATTTAATGGTGTGGTGAATATATTAGTAAGTTGATATTCATTAACAATAAATTCTATAGTGATATGACCTTTTTTTAATGATCTCTCAAAAAGTGATGTCTTATATCAATGTGCTTTGTCCTAGAATGTGAAACATGATTTTTTGAGATATTAATAGCACTTGTGTTGTCACAATT
Organism: Viscum album; assembly: GCA_963277665.1. Classification (NCBI taxonomy): domain Eukaryota; kingdom Viridiplantae; phylum Streptophyta; class Magnoliopsida; order Santalales; family Viscaceae; genus Viscum; species Viscum album. Next base: position 795,076,339 of record OY728166.1, read on the forward strand.
TATAGGTACATGTATGAATTGATATCCATAATCTAGTAATGTGTGTTTCATCCACAAAATTTGGGCACAACAACTACCATCAGCTATGTATTCAGCTTTTTTAGTAGATAATGAAACATAATTTGTTTTCATACTACACCATCTTACTAGTGACTTGCCTAAAATGTGACATGTTCTAGAGTTTCTTTTTCTATCTAACTTACATCCACAGAAGTCAGCATTAGAATAACTAACTATTTCAAAAGATTTTCTTTTATGATAAAACAGTCTTAGATTGGGTGTATGCTTGAGGTATTTGAAAATTCTATTTACAACATTTAAATGAGATTCCATTGGGTTTTTCTTGAAAATGAGCACACATACACTCACTAAACATAATGTCAGGATGACTAGCAGTTATGTAATGTAAACTTCCAGTCATTCCTCTATAAGTGGTTTGATCAAAAGATTTTCCATCTTCATCAAGATCCAACTTACAAGTGGTACTAATGGGAGTGTAACTACTATTAGTGCTATCCAATCCAAAACATTTTATAAGATCTCTAGTATATTTACTTTGGGTTAAAACAATTCCATCATTATTTTAAAAGATTTGAAATCTAAGAATGAATTTTAGTTCACACCATTAAACTCAATTTAAATTCGTTTTGCATCATTTTAGAAAAATAAACACATAAATAATTCTTTAAAGATCCAAAACTAATGTCATATACATAGATTTGGAAAACTAGAGCATCATTAAAAATTCATTTTATAAAATGGGTAGGATCATATATTCCTTTTATAAAACCTTTGGAAATAGGAAAAGTACACAATCTGGCATACCAAGCTCTTGGAGCTTACATTAAACTATATAAAGCTTTTGACAGTTTAAAAATATTATTTGGAAAATGGGGGTTTGTAAATATAGGGGTTGTTCAACAAAAACATCCTCAACTATATAACCAATTAAGAATACACTCTTAACACCCATTTGATATAGTTTCAAATTCAAATGTGCAGCACAGGTAAGCATGATTCGGATGGCTTCAAGTCTAGCTACCGGTGCAAAGGTCTACTCATAGTCAATTCCTTCTTATTGACTATATCCTTGTGCAACTAGTCTAGACTTTTTTCTAACTATGTTACCAACGTAATCTACCTAATTTTTAAACACCCATTTAGTGCCTATGGTGAATGTGTCCTTGGGTCATTCAACAAGTTTCCAAAAATTGTTCCTTTCAAACTGATTAAGTTCTTCTTGCATAGCCATCACCCAAAAATCATCATTGATAGAATCATTAATGTTTTTAGGTTCTATTTGTGACAAGAAGACTTGATGTTCAACCTGATTTCTAAGAGAAGCTCTAGATTGAGTTCCTTTGTTTAAGTCTCCATCAATAGCATCCATGGGATGGTTCATAAGGGTTATAACAGTTCTAGAAAAAGAGGGACTAGTGATTTTCAGTTCATCAACAGATTCAGGTTCATTGTGACTTGATTCTATGGAATTTTCAGAGTTGAAAGTTCTCACAGATTTTTTTATAGAAGAATTTTAGGATTTTGAATTGATATTCAGATTTGATACATCATCCTCCATAATTTCTAGGATGGTTTTAGGCTCATGTAGATCTGTTTCATCAAATTTTACTTGAACAGATTCTTCCACACATTTAGTTCTTTTATTGAACAATCAATAGGCTTTAATAGACATGGAATATCCTAAAAATATACCTTCACCACTTTTGGATGCAAATTTGTCAAGATTTTCATTGGTATTAAGAATATAGAATTTTCACCAAAAATCATTGATGTTCCTAACTAGGGGTTTTCGATTTTTCCATAATTCATAAGGACTCCTCTTAAGAATAAGTCTGATCAACACTCTATTGATTATTTAGCATGATGTATTGACAGATTCATCACAAAAATAAATAGTTAAGTCATATTCACTAAGAATTGTTCTAGAAATATCTTTTAGGGTTCTATTTCTTATTTCTACACGTCCATTCTGTTGACATGTTCTAGGGGAAAAGAAATTTTAACTTTAACCATTTTTTGTGAAAAAGGATTCAAACTCTTGATTTTAAAACTCACGACCATGACCACATCCTAAATATTTAATTCTACATCCACTAATATTTTCTCATACATGGAATACTTAGTAAAATAAAAGTATTATTCACTTCTGTGGGCCTTAAATAAGGTCCAAGTATATCTAGAAAAGTCATCTACAAGAACATAAACATAGTGCTTCCCATTTAAACAAGACACTCTAGATGGTCCAAACAAATCCACGTGAACCAGTTCGAGAGGTTAAGAAGTTGACAATTCTTTCTTTAGTTTGAAAGAAACTTTGTGTTGTTTTCTCTTTTGATAGGGATTAGACACTTTGTCATTTGGAAACTCAAGTTTGGGTATGTCTTTAACTAGTATTTTTCTAGACACCTTTCTACGGGAGTTAACATTATAGTGTCCTAGTCTCCAATGCGAGAGCCAAGATTTTTTATGAAATACACTTAATCATGACGCATTTTGAGAAGCTAAAGAATCTAAATTGACAAAATAAACATTTTCATATTTAATGTAGAAAATACTAATTCATCATTATAATTAAAGACATTATAAGAATAATTTTCAAATCTAACATGAAATCCATAATCACATAATTGTGAGATACTATGAAGATTGTATTTTAAACCATAATAAAATAGTATTTTATAAATTAAAACTGAGTTAGAGTTACCGATTTGGCCTAGGATAATAATATTTCCTTTGGCATTTTCAGCAAATGTGACTTGTCCTCCATCTACTTTTATCGGGTTCTTGAAGCATGAGCAGTCTCTTGTCATGTGCCTTGAACATCCACTATCCAAGAACCATAGACTTTTGCAGGATATCTTTAAGCATGTTTCCCTCAAAAATATTAAGGAAAAATAGATTTTCGTACCCATACGCGTTTGGGTCTACTAATATTCATAATAAGTGCATAAGGAACCCATATTTTCCTCATAGTTTTCTTATAAGCATTGCATAATGTCTTTGAATAATAAACTGTATTCAGTCAATAAAATCTTGAAACAGTAAAACAAGTATCATGAATTGAATTAGTTGATTTATGTCCAGAGCTGGGAGTAAAACTATCTGTCCTAGATCTTGAGAAAAACATTGTTATACCAGGATTTATTTTACCAGTTTGATAACCAATGCCAATGTTGTATTTAGGGGTAATTTGTCATCCTAAAATTTGGGTAATGGTAGTTTTTCCATTAGTAAAGATTTATAGGTCACTCATTAATTTCTCATAAGACATTTTTAACACATTATTTTCTTTGGGATGTTGACCATTTCTCTCCTTTTAAGTAGTAAGTTCAGATTTAACATTCACAGTGAGAGTATGTTGTTTCATCAATGATTTATATTTGTCTTTTAGTTCATTTAATATATCTTCATGCATGTTATTGTATTCAAAAATTTCATCATTAGTCATTTTTTAGAGTCACTTTCATCTTAAGAATAGTATGATTTATGTACAGATGAGTCCAATGTTACCTCAGATGTGTTTTTCATAAAACACATATTGGATTTGTTATCATGTTCATCATTTTATGTCTCTGAGTCTCTTGAACTATTCTCAGAAGCACTCCAGGTTGCATTCATTTCCTTTTTGTACCTCTTATCTCCGTCATCATATATTTATTTTTGTACTTGAGATTTGGATAGTTAGCCCTTATATCTCTTTTTCACTTACACTCATAGCAAAAAATTTCAGCAGTCTTGTAATTTCTTTTCCAATCCTTCTTCTAGTTTCCTTTTTAGTAATATTTTACCCTGAGGTTGGTATTTCTGAAAAAGTTCTTCTTTTTGTAAAATCGTTTGAATCTTCTAGCTAGTTGATCTATCTCCTCATCACTGTCAGGTTATGATGGTTCATTAGTGGAGCTTTCTACAGAAGCATCTTATTTCCCTTTGTCTTTGTGCATAGAGTTTGTGGTCATGAATGAAAAAAACTTCTTCTTTGGTTCATCCTTCTCTTTATTTATTTTCATCTCTTCCTCATAAATTATCAATATCCCAATGAGTTCTTTTACAGGTAGTTTTCTGATGTCACATGATTCTCTAATAGAGACAGAGGTTCACATCCATCTTTCAGGTAGACATCTATGGATTCTCATGATCTCTTCCTTGGTAGTGACTTCTCTTCCAAGAGAAATCATTGTGTTGATGATCTCATTGAACAGAAGATTCATGTCAAAAATATGATCATCTGGTTTTATTTTAAAATTTTCATATTTTTTAGTATATGTATTAAGTCTCATTTCTTTTACAGTAGATGTTCCTTCAAGTTAGATAGTCAAGGTATCCCAAATTTTATGGGCAGTCTTACAAGCAATAATTCTATTAAACTCTTCATCTTATAAGGAGTTGTATAAAGCATTCATAGATTTGTAGTTATTAATATAGGCAGTTTTGTTAGGTTCATCCCATGCGATTCTATTAGTAGTAGGAACATTGTATTCATCTATAATGGATGAACAAATTTCAAAAATCATACTCTCTAAATGCATTTACATTTTAATTTTCCATTGAGCATAATTGGTTCCATTAAGGAATGGTGGTCTGTTGGTTGTAGCACCTTCAAATCTATTATCCATAATAAAGTATTACTTTAATAGAGCTAGAAATTTAGAATTACCAGAAATTAATAGATCTTTAAATTATAACTACAATCAAAGTTGAATAATGTTACATAAAGTCCTAATAAACAAGCTTTGATACCAAATATTGGCCAGAGTAGATTACCCAAGAGTGGAGGGGTGAATTGAGTGACTATAAAAATTTCTGTAAAAAATATTTCTAAAAAGATTTCCCGAAATATTAAATACAGCCCAGTTAATCAATATTATACTGTTCTAAGAGTTTTACTGTTTAAATAACTTCTTATAAGATTGACTAATTCTTAGTAATCTTAATTTGTGTTATTAATATTACTTTTGAAGTTATTTTAATAAGACAATATACTTATAAATTCTTTCCAAGACTAACTATCAAAGTGGAATTATAGATTTCAGAATTATATAGTAAAGAAATAAAATAGAGAAGACTAATTTAAGCAGTACAACGGATATGAAACAAGTGGTTCAGTCTCAAGTCGAGACCCAATCCACTCCACTTGGTTATCACCTGCCACCAAGAGGTTTATATAAATAAACATTGATCCACACCCTGGATTGGGGTTAACAATAGTACTCAGACTATTCAGGCCACACAAGGACATATTCCATAGTTTTCTTGGGTACAAAATAACTAGGCCACACAGGGTCCTCTTCCACACATATCATTGGGTATACACAAGAGTAAGATAAAGGCAGAGTAAGGATATCTTGTATCATTCAGTTTAATGCAGGAGACAGAGTGTGTTGTTCTATAAGTACACACTCTACTCGAAAGGTAATAAACAGATACACAGTAGAGTAGAAATATGAAGTGGGGTTTAGAGATGGTCTGAGTGTTTGTCATTGTAGATTTGGAATGCTGAGATGAAGCAGATGCAGAGTTCGATTCCTTGTCTGTAAAATTGAGTGTCTCGATTCATCTTGTGTTCTTATTAAGGTTCAATAGGGAAAATATGTTCTCTATTATTCAAATATGATTCATGTGTTCTTCAGTAGTGTTGAGTTTCTTGCAGTGGGCCTTTCATTTTGAGACATACTCTAAGTAAGTTATTTGTTATCATTATCATGGCCTTGATTTTTGTTTTTTGAATCGCCCTTTTCGATTCTTGGTCACACTTCACTTTTATCTTGGAAATTCATGTGTCAGATCTGACAGGTTGCTTGTGTTATGCACCTAGAACCTCGTACTGTCCAATGATATTTCTACAATGTAACATTAATTATGTCAGTGCATTAAAATCATCAAATATGATCATTAAAGATTAAATTGAATGACGACAATATAGTTTAAGAAACAGTGTCACAGTAAGTCACGAAAATGGTGTCTTATTCACACGGTTTCTAGATTGTTCACAGTGTCTGAGTGTCGTGGTGTCTCACGGTCACGGTGTCTCACGGTCATAGTGTCTTGTTCACGGTGTCTTTTTCATAGTGTCTTCTTCATGATATCTTGTTCATGGTGTCTGCTTCACGATGTCTTGTTCGCAGTGTCTGTTTCACGGTTTCTGCTTCACGATATCTGCTTCACAGTGTCTACTTCATGGTGTCTTCTTCACGGTGTCTGTTTCACGGTGTCTGCTTCACGGTGTCTGTTTCACAGTGTCTGCTTCACGGTGTCTGCTTCACAGTTCTAGAAAAATATAGCCAGTGGCAGACTCACAATGTCTCAGGCTTTTCAATGTAACTGTTTCCAGACATAAGTAATGATGATAATAGAATGGATTATACTTAAGCATTTGTCAAATAAGGTATCATGAGAGTAGATCGAAGATATTATAAATTAAGTAAACTAAATATATTGAAATTTAGATCTTGGATGGATATTTTTAAATCATGAGAATACTTTTAACATAAATACACATGATTGGATATAATTTATAGGAGTGAACTAGGTTGAATAATATTTTTGATCCTTAAAAAATGATTAATACCTAAGGATCCCAAATTTTTTTTATGAAAAACTGATATAAATCATGACACATTACAATTATTTCATCCTTACACAAGATTCTCATATTTCATCTATGTTTAATTATAAAAATTTTCACTTTTTATATAAATTATCTTTCATCCCATACATATGACATATGTTGGATGTTTATTTGGATTATGACTCATCCATTGACATATAAAAATTGTATGATATGATGATTCTTATAACATAAAAAATTTACTCTAGATTCAAAATACATATGATTTTCATTCCTAGTGCAGCATATTGTATCATTGTTTTACAGTGGTGTTAAATTGGTTATGTTCAAGGTGACATATTTTCATCACTCCATTATAGTTTCGTAAATTCAAATTTTTGAATCAATGTGGATAATATTGATAATTTCTAACAAAATATTATCTATTGTAAATCACATGTAATTTATCCAGGAGAACAATGAAATATTTATACGTTTCTTGGTTAATAATTTTGGATGATTCTCTAGTGGGTGGGGGTTTATATCCCCTTAACGTACCTAAGATAATTGTTTTATAGAAGTGTAAGGAAGGATATATGATATTTTCCCGTGTTACTAATATATATTTCTTATTGAATAAATCAAAAATAAATTAACTATGTATGGGAAATGAAACTAAATTAATATTTAATTATATAACATGCCTTTTAAAAGGTAAAAATCACATCATAAAATTACCATTATATCATCCTAAATAGTTTTCATCAAAACATGAACACCATTTTTCTACATATCTAAATCAATTAGCACATGAATTCGATCTATCACCTGAATGTAACTAATGAACATTGAATTTTTTAGTTCAACAGGCTAGATAAACTTAGTCCATCTGACCTCAAATTTGAAACATTTTCTTCTTTACTTGATAACTTTTGATAACATGGGGATGCTACACCACTCTGGTTTTTTTCATCGACATATTATTGAACCCCATGAAATTCCACATTTTTAGCATCCTTAATGTGTTTTTCTTCTAGATTGGTACCATAATCATATTTAGAAGTCATTATATTCATGAGTATTTTATCATTTAATTTATATTATGTAAATTAAGTAGAAAATGCATAATATTATGGGGAAATAATATCATAATAAAAAAACCATTAATATTTTAAATTAACAGGGTATTTGTTACATAAAGGTATAAGGGATTTAGATCCTATATTTTCCATTAAAATCCCAACCTTGTAATCCCCTCCAATATACAAAAAACTATATAAATTTGGAGTATTGTGAAATGATTGTATTCCACCCATGAAAGGGTCATCCTTAATTGAATTTTCATCTTACCCAATAGTTTTTTAGTTGAAAATAGTTAAATTGAAAAATTCATGTTTGGTGGATCTAGGAGACAAAATCCTCTCACAATATATGATTCTATTATAAATGGTTATCCATTATACCCTTCCATAATTAAATTCACTTTCATAAATCCCAATACCACGAATTCAACTGGTCCATTTTTGTTAACACATTTTTAATGTAATATCATAACATGAAATTTTTTACTATCCAAGTCATATATTTTTTCTATGAGGTTGAGGTATGACATATTTTCATAAGTTATATTTCTATACTTGGAACTAGGTACATGCATTACTTACTACACGATCACAGATCCATTATATTTTACATAATGAATTCATCTTTTTTCCTTCATATAGAATTTATAACCATTAATTACATAAACATTGTAAAATGTTACATTTATATTTTTTTTTCTTATGGATATATAACGAATTTATTTGAAAATTTAATTCATATTTTTAGATAATTCATTATAAATATTTTCTTATAACTATTATATAAACTATTGATTATATGTATTTTATATCCATATTTCCTCCCTTGATGCATTCAAATGTCTAATAATTCTTTTATGTGATTCTATGAATATAGAAACCTCTATAATATTTTGTAAAATGTAGAGGTATGATTTCTATCTTTATATAATAGTAATTTTGAGAACATTTATTCCAAAAACCACTTCACTCATAAGGATTCCATTGTGATTATATTTTTGGGAGTCTAATGCTATCAACATCTATTTGGAAATCTGTTCAAAATTTAATAGATTATTAAAAAATATATTTCTCTACAATAAAACTATTGAATAAATTTTATTCTGGAAATAACACATCAAAATATTAATATACCATTCAATGGGGTACATCCGTCAAAAATGGATAAGACCACAATATGTAATCTCTCAAAAAAATTGAAACATATGGTTGACCATTATATCAATGAATGGTGGTTGAAAGAACCTATATAATTCACATATGATTATTTAAATTTAATTATTCATGATTGAAAACTACAATAGGTATATATATATATATATATTTTCATATGGATTTGAAAAAAAATCTAACCTTGATTAATGTATTTCATACATTTTTAGGAAGAATGTAACGTAAAGAACATAGATTAAATATTTCATCAATACATGATAGTCATGTAATTTTAAAAACAATAACTTCAAATTATTCTTTTAAATGGGATTATTGATATTTTATGAATACCCATATGGAACATTTACTCAATTTAGGTTGTTTTAAAATTTAAAATTTTCTTTTATAGATAGTGTAAGATGCTTGAGGAAGAAAAGATCATCTTTTAGACTTCACAAATTACAAATATTCCATTAAACCCATGTCAATCATGACCATCATATTCTTAATTCCATATTTTATTGTTAGGTACATTTAGTAACATGCCAATCACACTATCACACATGTTTTTTATATATGCATGAAACAAGGAAAATTTATGATGTAAAAGAAATTCAAATATGGAAATTTGGATAAAACCGACATGTTTTTTCCAACAAAATTTTTATAGCTTTTTTGAAAATGATTCACAGAAAAATTTCAATATATTATACTTTCATGAACCAATTTTCACCCACTAGTGGATATGTTGTTTTACCTTGTTCTTTATTATAATCAAATGATGTTTTCGAGGATCAGTATTTATGTCTATGTGGTAAAAATTATAGATGTCCAAAATACAGATCCATATGAGAACATTTCAATATAAAATAGTGTGTGAATTATTATCTCTTATTTAATAGTTTAAAGTGAAATTATAAAACAAAATCAAAATAATTACACTCTAAATTTCATTGACAAATTTTAGAGGAAAAAATCTTCTTGAATTTTACATTTAACAATTTTAAAATACATTTCAATTAAAAATTCAATTGAAAAATTCACACTAAAAACTACATATGAAAATTTGAAATGGGATTTTATAGTGAATGGAATAATATTTGAAATATAAAATTTTAGTGGAATGTTCAACTCCATTAAAGTTGGTCTTCCTGTGGAAGTTCCCCATGATATTCCAATGGATGTTCAAGTCGATGTTCAAGTGAATGTATGACTGGAACATCCATTGAATGATTCAGAATACAGAAAAGATAACAATCCGAAAAAATATATTAATAAATATTAAATGATAATAAATATATTTATAATAAATTAAATGATATAAAATATGTATTATATTTTTATATAATTTTAATAGATATAATTTAATTTACCATTTAAAAATCTATATACTATATATGAAAATGTATATAAAATATGGAACTATAAAAAACTAAATGTATTATAAACAAACTTATAAAATATATTTAATGTGTATTTAAAAAAATTATGAAAAAAATTATAAATCCATTTTGTGTAATTTCTAGAGGATGTCTCAGTGGACGTTCCAGTGGAAGTTCTAGAAGAAGATTCACAATAAAAATGTATATGTTTATAAAACTAAATAATATATTAATAGAAATAACTTTCTAATAAAAATATTTATAATAAATTTATTAAATAAAACATGCACAATATTTTTTACAAATATTTCTAAATATAAATTAATTTACCATTTAAGAATGTATATTCTTTATGATTAAAAATGTTATTAAAATTAGAAATTTTTACTAAAAAAATATTTAATCAATGAACAAATCAAATATATTAAATATATTTTTTAAATAATATTTAATTTAAAAAATTAAATCCTTTCAGTGGTATTTTTAATGGATAATTCTAGTAAAATTTTTTAGTGGAACTACCACTCAAAAATTCAACTGTATACTTCAAGAGAAAAATCCATTTATACCTTTTGATAGACAATTATAATTGAAAGAAATTCCTTCATCACCTTCCATGGAAGTTTATAGTTAAATATTACACTCCAAAATTTCAATTGAACCGTTTATTAAAATATTATAATTGAATATCCCATGTAAAATTACCACTTGAATTTTCTAATAGAATATTTTTGTAGAAACTTTCACATAAAATTTAAACTATTAATTTTCATTGAAGACTCCATTAACACATTAATTACAACATTCCAGTGAAACCTGAACCAGAAAATTCCAATGAGGAGTTAGACTCAATGTTCATGTGAGAACTACTATTCAATGTTCCAATGGGAATCTACATTAAAAAATCATTAAAATAATAGGAGAAATATCCATTGAAAACATTTCAGAGGAAAATTTCACTATAAGTTTCTCTGTAACATTTATTGAATGTTCGGAAATATAATTTACTAAAATTTAAGGAAGAACATCCGTTATATATTAGAGTGAAAAAATTACTATGTAATCTTCCTTTAGAGATTTTAATGAAATAAAAAATGTTTTATGTTTATGAAATAAGTATTTCTTATATCCATTCATAAAAACCTAAATTTTTATGGTCCTTATATTTGATCTGTTATTAATAAAGGTGTAAAAATAATATTGTCTATGATGATTAATATTTTTATTGAATAATTAATAAAATTTAAATTATTTTTTAAGAAATATTAATGTTGTATATTTATATAAAAGTATTTTCAATATCCTTTCATAAAATCATAACCTATCATGATTCTGTACAAATAGTATTTTTTTAAGATGATTAGTAAAAATGTAATAATTTTTTAAAGTTACATCTAATGGTTTTGAAAAAAATAATAAATTTATCTATTTGAATTTTTTTTTATTTTTTTATTAACATAGAAAATGATTTTATTTCATTTTTTAAAATATTATAATTAAATAATTTTAATGCAAATTTCATTATAAAATGTTTTTTTTTTGTAAATTTAGAAATATTCATATAATTATTTTGATAAAAATAATTTTTTTAAATTTTTATAAAATGGATTAAAAAATAAAAAAATAAAACAGAAAGTAAATTTTCATTTGTAAATCCAAAAAATCCAAAAAATAATTTTTAAATGATTTAATATTTTCTTGTAAGATCTATTATTACAAAATTATGAAAAATAATATTTTCTATGATTATAAATAACATTTTTATCAATTTAAAACGTAATTTTTTATTTTTGAAAGAAATAATAATTATTCCTCGTTTATAAAAACTAATCTATATGATTTCTTAAAAAAATAATTTTTTATGCGTCTGTACAAACATTAATTTTATGATTATTTGTAAAATTCTAATTTTCAAATTAATTTTTAATTGTTTTCTAAAAGATATTAAATTTATAGGTTTGAAAAAGGATAGTAAATTTTTATGACTTCAAAAATATTTCCATTCAATAATGTTAAGACTAATTACAATAAAATATATTAAAAAAATTATTAGAATTCATATATAATTTTAGTCAAATTAAAAAAATTAATTTTTATGAAATGATTATTAATTAAAATATTTATAATATAAATAATTATTTCATTTATAAATATGAAAAATGATTTTTTTTATTAATATAAAACATTATTTAACAAATTTTTATTTTTTTAAATTCCCAAAATTTATGTTATTTTTTAGAAATATAAAAAATATTCATCAATGTAATTATTTAACTTTTCCCCATATTCTTGATAGAAAAAAGTTCTATCTATCCACTCACATCCTCCCATATTGATGTGCCTATAAACCCTTGAACATTTTCATATCTTCCCATTAGTGGATAATCCCATTATTTGGGGATCTCAAGAGGATGTGGTGTGGACTGGGGGTTTCATGAATTGCGGGGGGACATTGAGTGGATATAGAATGTTCAATAAGTACATTGTTATAATAATTAAATAATAATAATAATAACAATAATAACAATAATAACAACAACAATAAGAAGAAGAAGAATAATAATATTAGAATATTTTAAATAATATAGCTCTTTTCCTAGATTTCAGATTACTGAACCACCTCTAAAATCAAGACCTACACATTGAGTTAGATGATTAAGAACAATATATTAAACCGAATTCTGACTTTATTTATAAGATCATTGTCACAAAAATTAGCATATTTTGATTAATATAAGAAAGGAAGAAATATTTTTCATTGAGTTCTTATTTTGAATAAGTAAATAACAATTATTGAGTATTTATTCTGTGGATAATATGTTTTTTGGCTATTCAAACTTCCATTTTTTTTTCATGTTGGAATAAACATATTTATTATTTATCTTCATAGGGACATCAAGCGGGTTGAATCACAACAAAAAGTGTGTTTGTAGGTGTTATACCTTGTAATCATCCATCATGGCATGGTGTATATATTAGCTCTTACAAATCACCCAGTGAGACCATACATAGAAAACAGATTAATGAGGGACTTCCCACATTTAATCCCTATATTCAAAATATAAACTATTACATCCTTTATATGTCTCCATATTTTCATTCTCAGGGCTTGGATTTATACTTAGGAGTATTCTATTCTAGGTTTTTTTAGTATAAAATTCAATGGATCGTTTCCCTTCAACATTTAAAGAGTAGTGTGTGGTGATGGAGGTAACTATTTTTAATGAAGGTTTAAGAAATGATATGGTGATTTCATGGTTCATATATATGTTTCTGGTATCTCTACTACAAAATCAATGTTAGAGATCCTTTATGTTACCTTCAAGTAGAATTTTCATCTAATCATTTGTTCCTAAGGGGGAGAGATCCCTAATCTACATGGTATTCTCCCAATAGTTTTTTTGTATTTCCCTATCATAATAGTGGCATGATATCGTAATTATTAAATTATGGTTGGGTTAGCTATCCCCCTCAAGTAGTGGGGAGAGCTTATACTTGAAGATGCATGTAGTAGTTGAGTTGTCCTCCTGTGGACTGAGAGATCAAGCTTCACTTTTTAATGTGGTTGTGAGGGTTGATATATATGTATAGTAATTTCAAATTCTATATAGTTATTTCTATATGACTATGAATATCATGGAACCACATTACCTATCCATATATTAGTGAGAGTAATGACTTATCATCATGGAAGGCATGATAGTTTGGATACTCTGAGGCTGATGATTCATAGGGAACCTCGTAGGTTTCCCTAAAAAAATATATTTGATTTATATATCTTCATTATAAATGGTACACTCTTTGGTGTAACATGTATTTAACATCCCATCCTGAGTAACCATGTCATATCTAGAGTTCCACAAGTCCTCATTCACACCTCCCCAAATTCAAAAGACAAGTGACTAGTAGAGAAGGTTTGAGCCCATTAGTGGGGAGGTGATACCTTATGTATCAAGTCCTTTGATAAATAATAAATCATATGTAATATAATAAATAATAAATAAACAATCAGAGTTATCAGGTTGAATTAGAATGTATGGAATTTATATCATAAAATAGTATTATCTCACAGTGGTAAGTCTTCCCAGTGTATAAGTAGTAGTTAAAAAGGTATAAAATAACTGGACATCAGTGGGGTCCTCTGGAGACTATACTGGTCCACTCTTGCACCATGCTCTACTATTCAAATATCCACCATAGAAATTATTCCCTTAAAAGAATATTTTTCCATGAAATATACAAGCACACTAAAGTTCCTAAATTGGGTGTGAGTATAAGACTCATTAGGACACCAAAAATGTGTAATTAAACTAGTTTGATGAAGTATAACAATTGAATGAAATAATAAATACAAATGTGTAATAATCATAAACAGAGAATCTAAAAATGATTGGCCATATTCTAACCAAGAAACCACAACCACTGAACATTCATTATTAAGCTCCATGTGAAAGAGACATCAATAGTAACCCAAAATTCCAAAATCCAGTGAATCAGAAGCCCGGATACCTCACAATGTCTTGCGTTCTTGAAACCCAATGTCCTCTTGTCATTATGTGTATCATGCTAACTGATGACCTCTAGTTATAAAGCATGAAAACGTGGGCACTTGATAGTTTATGTATAATAAACTTTCTTGAGTGTATCCACAATAGGGTCAGTATAGATTCATCTTAGCACTACCCTATGCTAAGGACCCTCATTTGTAGCCTCATAAGTCAAACATACCCCCCCTATAAGGGATTCACATTTTAAAATAGTCTACCTATCCCGTGTAATAAACACAACATCCAAATAAATGGTAACACACATCACATGGTAAATCATGAGAACAAACAAGAAAAAAAGAGATAAATAGTTTCACTAACCTCAACATGTGAACCAATATCAAACATGGAATCCATCTTTTCGAAAATTTCTTATAGAAATAATATCAATAGGTCTCATTAAAACACACACACACACACACACACCGACATGTGACCAAAATCAAGTAGGGTCATAACTTATGCCAGCCCAAACAATAGATATTGGAAACATGTGTAAACTAGATCCCATGAAGGTGAATAATAGCCAAGATCAAGTCACCAAAATACATATCAATGTTAGTTGAATGTGTTGATAAGCAAACCTAAATTGAAAAATAACCAGGGTATGATCACCATTCAAGGTATCTTATAATTTGTTCTAATCAAACATGAAAATGGTTCTAGAGAAGGCTTGAAGAACAGAGATGTAATGTCCCATAATTCCATGGATATTTTTTTAAATGGGAATTTTTTTTCATTACCGCGAAATTCGACAGCACGGGATTATGACGTCCGGAGATCACGAAATGGAATTTTTAACTTTTTAAAGGAAAATTTTGTAAATGTGCGAACAATATTTTATAACTTTTGAATCATTGATCGGATTGAAAATCAAAGGACACCGTTGAATTTAGAACGCTGAGATTCACCTAGAAAAGTCATTACATTGGCTGGCAAGGATTGAGCAGAAATGTTTCATTTCAAGATTTTCGAGAAAAATAATAAAATGATATAAAAGAATTATTTTATTTTATTTCACTATTTTGGGTGGTGGACGATGACACTGTGGGGAAGCGACGACACACGTCAATGAGGCTCATTAATGGATCGTTAAACTTGTAGCATAATGATGCATTAATGAATCGTAACAAAGATGATGTTTCTTAATTAAAACAATGTAACAATGCGACGTTGCATCATAATGGAAATGTTGTGATGTTATTCTATTTATTGTTCAATGAGCTAGGGAAATATGGATAAAAATTTAGAGGACTTTCGAGGTAACCACTGACGGACATCTACCCCAGCGAAGAACGACGAATGCTAGTGGGACATCTTTATCTTTGACACCTTTTGAAAATCAGAGCTAGGAAGTCATGTCGACATTTTAAATCCCATGAAGAAGAACTCCATGATATGAGACATTATAGGGTGTAGGGGTTTGTCTTTTAAGGATCTTCCCCATTCTTGGTTCTTTTTAAAATCAAAGGATGTTGATCAACCCATGAACATATTGATCCGCAAGTCACTCATTTATATTGGAGGGTATCTTTGGGGGTTTAACATTGGAATCTATTTATTTTTGATTGCACTACACTCCTAAAAAACTCCCCTGTTTTTATACTTCGTCGTAGAGGGCCTGGACCGACATGAACAAGGCCCGAGCCCCTCCCCATGTTCGTTCTTTGTGATCAGATATTTGGAATTGGAAGCAAGGACGAACTGGAACAATTACAATGAAGTGGGAATCCCTTGGAGGTCGCAGGTAGAAACAGTGTGAAAAAAGGAAACCAGAGTGCGTCCTGAGGACCAGCGATCCCAGCGGAGAAGAGATGGGCCCCCCGGCCTGGCCGGTGGCTAGAGGAGGAGGTGAGCCTAGATGGAGGATATCACAATGACAATTGGCTGCATCACTGGAGTCTCGTGGCGCCAGTGTGGTGCCGCGTGGAGAGGTCAACCAGCCATGTGGGTTGACGTGTGGGATATAGATGGTGGGCCCGACCGAGGGTTCCGGTGCCGAAAACGGCTACGCTTCATCCAGGGAGAAATGGGTCGCCCCACAATGGCGAGTCAGGGTGAGCCTGGCAGGGTGTGCCACCAAGCGGGCCAAAACGATCAGGCCAGACTTGTGGCCCAACCGAGC
Organism: Viscum album; assembly: GCA_963277665.1. Lineage (NCBI taxonomy): Eukaryota > Viridiplantae > Streptophyta > Magnoliopsida > Santalales > Viscaceae > Viscum > Viscum album. The sequence goes on from OY728166.1 coordinate 795,093,192, forward strand.
CAGGCCTTCCCCAGCAGGCCGGGTTGACCGAGGTGGGGTCAGACTCGGGTCCAGTCGGTCCATCCAGGTCGAATCAGACCTGGTCCCTTTTCATCCTAGTTACGCTTAAAGGGACTTATCTCCTAAACCAGACTTTAGTTTGAAAATCCGTCTCTGGTTCTAGAATCTTTCGGATGAGGTGTTCCTTTTGAGACACTCCCTAGATTTTTGAGAACATTGAAGTACAACCAGGTTGGATCGAAAACTAATCCAATCAGGCCCTATGTACTAAAATACCTATAACTTACAGACCGAGCGTCTGATTGACATGTCGTCTATCGTGTTGGAACCCTTATGACATGGTGGTGCTTTGTGTAACTTCTTTGTGGAAAATTAATTGAAGTTTATGCATGACTATTGTCCTGAGGATTAGAACCAGGGTGTTTCTTAAGGTTAGAGTTAGGACGACTACTCCATTGACGACTCAAGGAGTTGGTATTCCTTACTCTGATCTGGTAGATACAGGACTTCCCACGTCATGGGTGTAGGTTCATTTTCCTCTGAGTAGGTTCCTATATCATTGGATTTGGTACTCCTCTATTGGAATAGGACACAAGTCCTCCATAATTAACTCACATAATGTCTGTTACTCCTATACCTGGTAGGGTGCAGTTCCTCTATGTTTGGAGTAGGTACTCCCATGTCGATCAAGGGTGTGAGTCTTCATTATGCAGTGCTACGGTAGTGTCGGTACTCACCTACCACGCTAGTTCGTGGGACCTATATCATGGGGTTGGTAATCCTTTAGCATAATATGGTGTGGGTCCCCCACAATAGATATTGTGACAGAGTCAGTTACTCCCCTACTATACCAGGGCGCAGGTCCTCATGTCACTGAGTTGTAATCTTCTTCTGATTTAGGGTGTAGGTCCTATTTACACCTTGGTCAAGAAGAGTCGGTACTGCCCTTCCAAGATAGGGTGTAGGTCCTCTAGCCTGGGGTCAGTACTCCCCGGATGTACTAGGTCACATTTCCCCCATAGTGAACAAACTACTAGAGTTTTACTCCCCTACTGAGTAGGTTGATATCCCTCACATATCGAGTAGTACTCACCTGTCTCTGAGTAGCGATGAGGAGTGGGTACATCTTGGGTGTTATAGCTCCCTTGACTGTAGGACACATTTATGAGGAGTAGGCCCTTCCAATTGAGGTAATTGATACCAAGGTAGAAGTTAGTGCTCCCCCAACAAACTGAGGTGTGGTCCACTTCTTACTGGAGTGACTAAGATATCGTGGGTTAGACAAGAGCAGTGCTCCCATAACTGAACATAGTGTCGATGAGTGGGCCTCCTCACTTGGTTTCCCTTGCTCTTGCCTCGGGCGCCTGGCTTTGATAGCGAGACCTCTAGTTCCAGGCACTAGAGGCAATTCTAGAAAAACGTTCCTGATGTAGAACGTCCTTTTGGACATACCATTTGGAATGGTTGAGCTGTACCTGGTGTAGTAAATCTCTCATATGGGTGCCATCATGGGTGGCCAACTCATGGATCATGTACTTATAATCCTTCTGTTATGCTTTGAGCCTTCTTTGGAAATCCTGGTAATGGATTTGAGGTTGGAGCCTTATGATTCATTGTGGCTGATAAAAATATATCTGGATGACCTAGTTATATGTATTGGAATGTTCTTGAGTAGAACTGACAATTCGTAATATTTTTGGTTTGATTTTTGGTTGTGTATTTGTGGTTTACTTAATGGTTGTTTTTTGGTATTTAACTTTGTGGATTTAAGAGTGTCCATCAAGGGTCTCGTGGCCCATACTGATTACTGAGATACTCACCCCTACATGGGCTTTGCATGTATTTCCTGTATCTGGTGAAGACGTTAGATGTTTTGATAGAGGCACTCAGAGAGAAAAGACTAACAGACATTGCGACAGTGGACTTGGTGGCCTAGGAACAGTTAGGGCCCAGTAGGACTAAGCGGATAGAACATACTACTTTGGCTTCCTTCTGCTCTACTACTCTAGAGATCAGGTGGTATTTTTTTTCTACAGATGGCCATAGATGATCCCTTTATACCTTGTTGTTTCGCATTATTTTTTTTGGTTTGTATAATGATCGGTTTTACCACTCGATGCTTTATTTTCCATCGTACTCTAGTTTCCAATTACATATTGTTTAACTTTCAGCTTTGTGGATTTGTTTTTTGAATTCACATGTGTACAAGTATCTAAAAAAATGCCTCCCACTTGTAGGTTGACATCATCGGTGACAGTCACCAACCCCTGGCCTTTGGGAGGTGGGGTTGGGGTGTGTCACAGTATGGGCCCCAAGGGACAAGTAATGGAAAAGTGGTATCAATGGTGGTTGGTTCTACCTCACTGACCAAGGGTCTGTTGTTTTTGATTGTGAGAAACAATGTTAATTGTTTCATGTTCTTCTTTTAGGTGAGGGACTCCAGTGTTGGTGCGGTAGATGACATATCTATAAACCAAGATTCTAGAAACTTGGTACTCGACTCGGAACAAGTAAACATTTGTTGGGGTGAAATGAAGTGATTATGCAACTTGTAGGAATTATTCTAATTTACATTTCCTTCTTGAGTCAGATCTTCAGATATACTCTTAATTATGGTTCATGTTGACTCATTTCAGGATGCCTCCCCGACTCCAACTAGATACGATTACACCATAAGACTGTGATGATGTTCTTCACTGAGAATAGGCTTTGGTGTAGGGAACTAAAACATGGGTGTTACCATGTGTGGTGCACTAGTGATGCCACCACACATCGAGTAACAGTTTCCACCAGTAGTTTAGGGTGATGATACACACAGGTTGAGTGCAATACATGGGTTTTAGAGGTAGAGACCTCCCAGGATTCGTGGCGAGGCCGATCCTCGGGTAGCAAAGAATTGGTTTGAGGTAGTTACAGATGTCTTCCTCCTAGCGAGGACACCACCTGACCAGATGGAGGTCTTGGATTCAACCCCTCTTTAGGGATCTCCAGGAAAATGGTGGAGCATGACGATCCCGATTCATGAATAGGATACCCTCACATGGACATACATTTGGCGCCTCTTCAGAGAGGAGTTCTTTCTGGAGACTTTGGACTCTGTACGCATATAGGAGCTGCTACACCTATGCCATGGTAGAATGACAGTAGAAGAGTACTCAACAAGATCCAAAAATTATTCTCTATACTCCATGGATAGGGTGCGAGACCCTTACTTCAGGGCCCATAACTTCGAGTAGGGACAGCGCCAGGAAATCAAGGCATCACTGATACCTCTCATCATTCCTATCATGCTGGGGTACTGGAAAAAGCACCTATTGTTGAGAGATTTCTATAGGAGGAGTAGGTGGATGTGTCCTATTTCATAGGTCACATAGTAGAGGTTTCTAATAGAGCATGCAGATGAGTGGTGATGGTATCGTGACTTAAGTGGTATATCAATGCCTGAACATGGACACATGGTTCTGTAGCACACCAGCGGCAGTAAGGATCAGTCCAGCCGTAGAAGAGGCGGTGTTATTCTTGTAATGGATGGGGTCTTCTTGCTAATGATTTCTCCACCCTACATATTTATTAGAGGGAGCCGGAAGACGAACCTCCTTGGCCAAGGATGTTCTTGGTGCATGGAGTTTTGAAAGACAACATGCGGGGTAGAAGAGATGGATGAGCAGTAGGGGGTGGTCCCTACCAAGCCCTAGGAGTTGGAGGACAAGGGAAAGGAGATCTACACGTAGTCATGGCTCATGACCACGAATATCCTAGAAAAGTTCGAGGTATTACTATTGTATTTTCATTTGTTTCCTTTCTAAATAGACACAAGTGTTGAACGTTCCTTTTTCCATGAGTCTTATTCTAGACATTGAGGTTCTGGTTGGACTTTAGACTTGACCCTTATGCTTAGAGACTCCTAATGGAGGATACCCATTCACTAATGGAAAATAAGGTTATACCAGTGTATTTAAACTGTTGGTATAGGCTGGAAAACCGTTGTTATAGCCTATACTGACGGTTTTCCAAACCGTAGGGTAGTAATCCGTGAGGAAAGCCCAATACCAACAGTTTGATCTAAACTGTTGGTATAGCCCAATGTATTTATTGATATACCAACAGTTGTAGGCTAAATGTTGGTATATGTTTGTATAACTTTTTGACAAATGGTTTTGAGAAACCGTTGGTATATATTGAATACCAAACACTATACCAATGGTTTTAAAATAGTTGGTATAGTTTTTAAATTTCTCTCAATGTATACCAACGGTTTAAAACCGTTTGTATTGTATTTTTCCAGAACTATTATAAAAAAAGTTTAAAACCATTGGTATTGTGGTTTTCTAGAATTGCTCTACAGAATCCCTCCAACAGCCCCTCAAGTATACACCTACATAAAAAATATCACAAAAACCACATATAGACTTAAAACAACATAAAAAATCCTAAAATAGCACAATAAAACACATAACACCATCAAACTCTTCCAACAATGTCATGTAATAAAATTCCCTATTTAAATCTTCATATGACATCAATCATCCAGTAGAGTTAATAACAGTTTCAATAACTCAAACATTATTTACACCCATTTCAATCTTCATATGACAACCACTCTAACAGTAGTAATTCACCTCACTCTTGCACAACCCCCCCAACAAGCATAGCCCCCCACCTCCCCATCAAATTCAAATAGGTAGAATATGTTGAGTCAAAATTCTTATTTTGACTTCTACATCATGTTTTGGAAATCACAAATGTATTCTACATCATGCTTTGGAAATCACAAATGTATTCTATCATATTCTGGAACTTACAATTGTATTCTATCATGTTTATCGTATCGTACTGATCATGCTAATCGTACTGACTATGGTGATCGTACTGATCATGCTGATCATACTAACCATATCGTATCGTACTGACTCTGTAAATCGTATCATACTGACTCTGTCTATCGTATCATACTGACTCTGCTACTCAGATGATCATTACTTGTTTTGGTACTTTTCAAAAACACTTATTACATTTTAATCGTACCCATTCTTTTCATTTCTATATATCTTATGTCCTAACAAATCGATGTCGTTGAGTTAGTTACAAACTAATCAAAATGATGTCATGCTTTCTGTTTCAATATGAACGTTGGAGGCAATATGACCGTTGGAACCCGAGGCCTATAAATAGGAAGTCATTTGAAGTTGAGAGTAGGATGATGAATGAAGAAATGAATGAAGAGACTTCGTGAAATACCAAGATTCTAGAGAGATACATTGTGACTTCTCTCATCATCCTTGTGCGTCCGATCATCGTATCGAGGTCTTTCAAGTGATTGAAAGACAGAGGTGCCGATTACCTATAAAATCGAGGGCTACCGGGGATAGGAAGACAGACGTGTCGATCATCGTATCGAGGGCTGCCGGGGAAAGGCAGACAGACATGTCGATCATCGTATCGAGGGCTGCCGGGGATAGGCAGACAGACTTGCCGATCATCGTATCGAGGGATCACCAAGGTGTTGGTGAGACAGACCTTTTATCTTAGGTGAAAGGATAACCCTTCTCTTTGGGTTAAAAGAATTGTAATACTTTTACATTTCCGCTGTTACTTGTATTAAAAATGAATTTATATTGTTTCCTTTCTTCTTTACATATTCAATTGTAATTGTATCAATTACAATCATTCTATTACATTTTTTATTGATTGATTCTATACGCTTTAAGGTAGAATCATTCATCTTTGTATTAATCTGATTATTGTGTTCACCTTGAATACAATTGTTTTACATTACATTAGTATTACAATACATCATACCTTTTTATATTCAATACAATTGTGGGTGATTGTATTTTTATTAGTTTAAGATCATTTAAACTAATCTCTTAGTTGCCAAAACTCAAAGGTTTTTAAACCTACAATTTACCCCCCCTCTTGTATTGTTCCATCTAATAAACATATATATCTACATATTCGATCGAACAGAATAGTCTATGAAAAACTTATTAGGGTTGAATAAGAGTATGAAATAGGCTCAAATCCCAGTTTTCTTTTCTGATCCTAGATTTGGGTATGTAATGATTTGTGATGAATTCTGCATTGAACTATAATTTTTTATAATATATGATGAAAATATATTTTCTTAGGTGTCTCATCACATATGACCCCATGAGTGAAACTACCCAACTCATGAAAAAGAGTTTGCAACTATTGTTTATGAGTGTAAATCTCAGTTTTTGTATTCACTTAAAATGATGTCCTTTTGAAACAGAAGAGAGACACTTTGAGTGGTGTCGGCCACACCGCACCTCGGATTGATGTGGGGTTGGCTCGTACATGTCACAAATGACCCATGGACAATTTTCATAAAGTATAAACACAATAATAATGCGTTTGGTTGGTTTTACATATGCCAGTTGTTTTTACATAAAAGCATATCCATTTTAAACAAAAGAAATACACTTTGAGTGGTACCGGCCACACCGTGCCTCAGATTGAGGCAGGATTGACTCGTACACATCACAAATGACCCATGGATCATTTTCAAAGAAAAGTGAGACACTTTGAGTGGTGCTAGCCACACTGCACCTCAGATTGAGGTGGGTTTGACACTTACATGTTAAAAATAACCCATGGATCATTTTCCTAAAGTTTCAATAGAATATGAATTAATTTGTTCGGTTTTTCGTATGTCTGTTGTTGTTATAACATAAAATGATGTACATTTTAAACAAAAGAGAGACATTTTGAGTGGTGTCAGCCACAAAACACTTAGTATTGAGGCGGGGTTGACTCGTACATGTCACAAATGACCCATGTATCATTTTCCAAAAATATCAACACAATAAGAATGCGTTTGGTCAGTTTTAATTATGCCAGTTGTTGTTTTCACTTAAAATATTGTCCATTTCAAACAAAACGGAAACACATTGAGTGGTGCCGGCCACAACGACCCTCAGATTGAGGTGTGGTTGACTTGTACCCGTCAAATATGAACCATGAATTTTTTTCCTAAGGTTTCAACAGAATCCTAATGTCTTTGGTCAGTTTTCCGTGTGTCAGTTGTTGTATTCACTAAAAATGATGTCATTTTGAAACAAAAGAGAGACACTTTGAGTGGTTCTGGCCACACCACACCTTGGATTTAGGTGGGGTTAACTCTTACACGTCACAAATGACAAATGGATCATTTTCCTAATGTATCAACACCATCCAAATGTGTTTGGTCAGTTTTCCGTATGTCGGTTGTTTTTACATAAAAGCATACCCATTTTAATCAAAAGAAAGACACTCTGAGTGGTACCATCCACACCGTGTCTTGGATTGAGGTGGGGTTGACTCGTACACATCGCATATGACCCATTGATCATTTTTATAAAGTTTAAATAGAATCCAAATGTGTTTGGTCAATTTTACATATTCCAGTTGTTATTTTCACTTAAAATACGATCCATTTAAAATAAAAGTGAGACACTACGAGTGATACCGGCCACACCATGCCTCGTATTGAGGTGGGGTTGATGTGTACATGTCACATGTAACACCCCGAGATTTTATGAAAAATATTCTTTTAATTTCATTAATGTCTTGTGTTGTATTCTACACCAAGATTACCTTGCGCTATACGCAACACCGTATTAGCTTGCAGTATACGCAACACTATTCTTGGATCGTGTTACACACAATTTTGATAATAGTTATTCTACGCAACATTGAGTATATATATATATATATTAAATGTATAAATGAAATATGGTTGGATTCTGTTATACGAAACAATGAAGGATTCTTTCACAACACGCAACCCTGACTTGGCTTGCATTACACGCAATCACGACCTTCCTCGATAGCGTGTGTTGTACGCAATACCGGGTTTTAATAAACAATGTTATATTATTATAATATTGTCATGAACTAGCCGTTATGAATAGTATTAACTATATTTTGAATTTTATAACATTATTATTCATCTTACACATTTCTAGAACATGGTATAAGAACAAAATAAATTTTTCTGGTAAAATAAGTATTTTTCAAAAAATGCAGTTTTACCGCCTTTTGATGGCGCACCCACATTAAATATAGTTTTTGACATGTTTATATGTTCAATTTGACAAAATAATATTCTTATTTTGAATCAGGATGTAAAAATTTACATTAGATAAATTTTTGATATTTTTCCGATAACTTTCATATTTTAATGAATAGTAAAAACATGCTATATTTTAATTAAAAACAACTTTTTTCATTGTAATATCTTATGTGGTTAAATTATAATATTGAATGGTTTTAAAGTATATTTAGAATATATTTTTACCACTTAATATAATTTTGGTCATTGGTCACAATTTTACAATTAAACCGAACATAAACAAGTGTCAATCTTTTGATAGTTATTATCTCTTAAAAACACGCTTTTTGTTTTGACAGCGGGAATTAATTTTAAATTAATTTCTGCCACTTCTGTGTTTTGAATTTAGAAAAATGGATTCCATATTTGGAATCAGGATGTTCAAATTGTGTAAATAGGTAACTTTTATTTTTAGACATTTTGAATAATTACTGCGGTAAATATTTTATTTACCATGGTTAAGGGTAAATCCGGTAAATAAGGGTTAAAAAATAATATTATAATAATATTAAATTACCCTAAAACGTGTCTTAACCCTATTGGTTGATACATGGTCGACCATGGGCATCTTTGGGTCGATTTTGGGACCCCATTGATCCACTTGTAAGTGATAATGACACTTTATTTTAATTAAATTAAAATGAATACAAAATTGACACAAGCATATATCTTTTAGAAAAACAATTGTTACATAGGGTTATATATGTTGGATTTTCGATTATAAATATTCATTAGAAAGATAAACAGATTTCCTACATAATGGTATTTTATTTGTAATTTTTAGACTTTAAATAATTTAATTTATTTATGACACAATGATGATGCAGTAATTATCTTATTAATGAAATATTGACATAATTGATGTTATAAACACCTAAATAAATGTAATTTGAGACTTTTTATGAATTCCACTAATTTTCTAGGTTACTATGATATATTAATGTTTATTTAATTAACTTTCTTCGAACATTTAATTCTGTTATGAATTTCACAAAAATCATATATAAAATAGTGTCAAAATTGACACAAAATAGTTTTTAAATCAAATATTATATTATTAATTGTTATTTTATTCCTAAAAATCTAAGGTTCGGCCAAATGACTTAGATAAGTATATATATATTAATAATAAACAATTTGGGGTTCGTTTGGCATGTTATAGTAAGTGTATTAACCATATAGTGAATGAAAACAAAAAGACACGGTAAAAGTTAAATTTTTTAACTTGGAGTTAAATCTAATTGATAAGGTTAAAATAACATCCTAAACTTTTCTAAATTCTATTGGTTGATAGGAGTTCGACCCATCCCCACCTTAGCTTCGAAATAAGACACTTTGGAACCATTATAAACCGATTTTGACTTTAATATAAAATAATATTTTGAGATATTCCTAAGGTGCCCCTCTCCTCCCTTATAAAAGGACACCTCCTCCTCCTCCTCCTCACACCAATTTGAGCACTCAAGCTCGGCCAACCCCTGCCAAAATGTCTTCTCCACTTCTCTAGCAACATCCTAGAGGTTCTGGTCTTCCTCAAAGACCAATTCTAGTGCCCTAAGAGGAGGTCTCAAAGAGGCACTTCAAAGAAGAGGTAATTACCGTTACCAATTCTTTCATCTTTATTTCTTCTTCCACTTCTTATTATTAGGTTGTTTCATTATGAAGTAATAACATCAGTATCACTCATATACTGATATGTTATTATAAGTATGAAACAACCCTATTTCACCATCTATCCATCCTATGGAAAAAGAAATCACAGCGCGTGCGTACGTACGGAATACCGTCTCCACGCCGTGGTGTAATCTATTTTCCACCACCACCTTAATTGGATGGGTATAATGGTGTAATGAGTAACTATATATGATTATTATAAAGTGACATTGATACTGAAATAGTCTACATACACTTCAACACAATTCCACGACCATGGGAACGATATCATCGCTCGTGCGTACGTACGGAATACCGTCTCCACGACGCGATGAGATTCATTCTTAATGATTAACCATTCATGAATGATTATAAAGTATATATAATAAGTACTAATGAAATATATGACATAATAATGATACTGGATTTATGTATATATATATATGAATGTCATCTACTTACTTCCATTCAAGACAATAAAGAAAGAAAAACAGCGTTCATGCGTACGTACGGACTACCATCTCCATGAACAATGTTTTTCATTTCATTTATCTATCTATTATATATATATATATACTGAATATATATGATATATAAATCATATTTTATATTCTGGATGTAAGTAAATCATGATATAAGTAATAATAATGTCAAGAACAAAAAGTCAAAATACCTACGATAAATGAAACGATTTTACCCAAAACGCTTCTTTAACATGGAATTTACAAAAGAACGGGTAATATAATGTCATAAGTGAACCATATATGATATCATAACAATGAATATGATTCTTTAATAAGTCAATGACATTATTTAAATAATTATACAGGAGGTTCGGACACATACGAAGCAAATCAGACCTAAGGTAAGGGAAATATCACAATCTCATTTTTATCCGAGATTGTTTATTCGTAAGTATTTACTGGGGTGTATTTTATCATCCACATCCATGTTTACTCAATATGTAATATTATTTTCATCCACCTAAAATTGTTTAAATCCATTTTTACCCTTCGGTGAGTTTTTAGTAATACGTATGAAAGGAATCTTTTGTCGTTTTTCGTACGAGGTAATTTTGGACTTTTCCGACAAAAGTACGAAGAATGTTTTTTTAACTTATACGGCACGAACGGATTTCTACTGTTTTATAAAGCCTTATTTTCATGAAGCTTCCTCTAAAAGATTTCATGACTATTTTCAATAAAATCTCTTTCTTTTAAAAATGCATGATGTTTTGTGAAAAGAAATTGATTTTGAAGAAGAAAGGATATTTTCCTCAAGAATTCAATTCAAGTGTTTTATCAAAATTATTTTCCATCTAAGATAATAAAGGGTTCTGTTTCTATCCATATTTTTACATTGATTTGACTATGTTGTGATGGAATTATGTTTATGAATTCCTTTATCTTATATGAATTGATTTATGATGTCATGATGTTTCAAGAATCCCATTTTTGTTACATGTGTTATGCGATGATGTATGTTTTATGATTATGTGGCACACATAAGAAAGGATTCATTATAAGATGGGTGGGACCTATATCTCCCTCCAATGCATTGGGTAAAGATTTTATACCTCATGAGATAGACATGGCTGGAATGGTAGGTTATACCAGTTCAGTGAAACAGGACTGAAACGAGGGTTACTCGATTCAGAAAGGGACTTTGTCCACTAAGATAGTCTTGGCAATGAGTCTTGACTAACAAGAAATGATTCTCTATGATTATGTGTGAATGCCACAAAGTTTCATGTTTCAAGTTATGATTATGGTGATCTCATTTTCACTTCTATGATTTGTTCCATGTTAAGATATTATGATCTCTTTTGCAGGTTATGATTTTCAAAAAGATATGATATGATTTTTTTTTCTTTTGTTTACCCTTACTGAGCATTTGAGCTCACCCTTTTATGTTTTCTTTTCCCCAGGATATAAAGAAAGGTTTTAGGTATAAAAAAGGAAGATCTTTATGGGAGATGTTGAAGATCTTCCACCACTATTAGAAGATTACGTTCCGAGTTTCCAAAGACACTAAACTATTACGATCCTTTAGTGTGTGTTTTTGTTATGTACTAAGTATTCCGCAAATGTAATGTAATGTCCATGTACGTCAGGCTTCGGGTCTCTACAGTTGGTATCAGAGGAAAGGTTTAGTCAACCTTTGGAAACTAGGATGCGAAAACGTTAGTGAGATCCCTAGAGATATTTCTAAGGTATGTCTAGGGATGCCCCTAAGGATAAGTATACATATAGGATATATTCCTAGAACTATGGTAACAATATTAGATTAAACCAAAGATGACAGATATTTAAGTTACTCCCCTTTATTATGATTTTTTCATCTAACACTATTCTGTTTGGGTTTTAGAAAATGGCTGGAAACAAGATGATTCACAATAATGGAGGATATGATGGACAATGGAATGATATTCTTCATGAGAAACCAAATGAAATGGGATTTGGATGTCCAAACATCATTATTATGCCAAATCAGCAATCTCACAATATGATCAATAAAGTAAAATTTGGTAAGTTTCCTGACTCGACTAATAAGAGAAAGATGGAGTTCCATGATGATCATAGAGGAAAGAAAGTTCAATTTCCCCTATGTAAATCATGTGGGAAGAGGCATCAAGGAGAATGTTTCAAGGGAACTGGAAGATGCTTTGGGTGTGGAAAAGAAGGACACAAAGCAAGTAAGTGCAAAGGAAAAGGGTCGGTTAACACCATGGATGAGGATAATGGTATTGCTACGACATCAAAAATGGTTATGTGTTTTAAATGTGCAATGTATGTGCATTATATAAACAAATGCCCTAAGGGAAAGACTCATGAAGAGAATCAGTATGGTCATATGGGTAGTATTTATGTGGATGATGATGAAGAGACTACAAATGATATGTGAGATGAAAGAATTTTTGAAGCTCGGTCAATGGTTTAAGAATGTAGTGGAATGATTACATGTTTATCATGTGTAATGTTGTATAAGAAATCTCATGGTACTATGGAATAAAGAGACATCTAAGGATTGTTACACTGTTGTCTTTTCTTAAGTTTTGAAAGTGTATGATGAATGGTACCAGTAACCATGAAATGTTATTTTGGAAAGTAGATTATAAGTGCATAATTAAAGGATAAGAAGATAATGATATGTTTGATTCTATTCATGAGCTCATGATTGATATAAGGACTAAGTGATATCATGGTTTGAGTATATAGAATTTTGAGGATTTTGGTATGTGGAAAGTGTTAACTTTAAACTGCATTCATGTTTTCACTAAGGTATTCAAGCGAATACATGATTAAGGAATTTGAATGTTTAGAATGTGACCAACAAGACATATCTTATGGGGATCGACGATGGTGTTAAATCTCTGGTAATCGTTTTCACTATGTTATGAGAGTGGACTGCAGTATTATGGATAATCCTAAAGATTGGAATGGATTATGTTGGACATAAGTTAGTATTGTTTAAGGATAGAAGTTTTCTCGATATTATTGATGGGATGTTATAGTAATATAGTTTTAGAAAAAGGACAACCTGCAGGACGGGCGACAACCCATCGCTTCGGACAAGGCTGTAGGAATCGAACCCACAACCGAAGTGCGACTGGCCTTTATCGCCTACCACTGACCTACAGGAAGTCCCTGTTTAGTAGAAACTAGTTTTATTATATTAAGCAGTATGATATATGAAGTATAAGTCCATTTTAGGAACCATATATGATTAATCTCACTATAGATCGACTTATGTATATAAGTTTTGCTAACCTTTTGTTTGAGACAGATGGAATGACCTGTCATTCTATCACATGATCTGCTAACACATCACGAATAACAAATTCAACTTCATTTCTTTAAGGGAAGAAGTGTAAATTGTTCAATTCACGAACAACAGTGAGATTATACCAAAATCAAGTAAGTATTTCTTCTAATTCAAATTTTTCAACTTTAGGGAAATGATATTGAAAACCAAAAATGTTGTCCTACTGATCTTATATCTGATGAATCGGATGGTACCTTAGATCGTCACAAATTTATGGATTTGTGATTACTGGCTTTTCCATAGCCATGTTCTCTACCACTCTCCATCAGAACATGATGGTTGGATTTCTCTTCCATATCCATATTTTCACCAATGTGGAAACCCAATGATTAGTTTATTTGGGTAACCGTTACGTTTCATACTTTTGTTTTTAAAGATTGGTTTTGATATTCCTTTTTACGATGTGGGTTTCTATTAAAGAAACTTTCAAATAGTAAACCATTTATAACCTCGACGAATTTCGAGGGAGAAATTCATTTTAAGGGGGGTAGAATGTAACACCCCGAGATTTTATGAAAAATATTCTTTTAATTTCATTAATGTCTTGTGTTGTATTCTACACCAAGATTACCTTGCGCTATACGCAACACCGTATTAGCTTGCAGTATACGCAACACTATTCTTGGATCGTGTTACACACAATTTTGATAATAGTTATTCTACGCAACATTGAGTATATATATATATATTAAATGTATAAATGAAATATGGTTGGATTCTGTTATACGAAACAATGAAGGATTCTTTCACAACACGCAACCCTGACTTGGCTTGCATTACACGCAATCGCGACCTTCCTCGATAGCGTGTGTTGTACGCAATACCGGGTTTTAATAAACAATGTTATATTATTATAATATTGTCATGAACTAGCCGTTATGAATAGTATTAACTAAATTTTGAATTTTATAACATTATTATTCATCTTACACATTTCTAGAACATGGTATAAGAACAAAATAAATTTTTCTGGTAAAATAAGTATTTTTCAAAAATGCAGTTTTACCGCCTTTTGATGGCGCACCCACTTTAAATATAGTTTTTGACATGTTTATATGTTCAATTTGACAAAATAATATTCTTCTTTTGAATCAGGATGTAAAAATTTACATTAGATAAATTTTTGATATTTTTCCGATAACTTTCATATTTTAATGAATAGTAAAAACACGCTATATTTTAATTAAAAACAACTTTTTTTCATCGTAATATCTTATGTGGTTAAATTATAATATTGAATGGTTTTAAATTATATTTAGAATATATTTTTACCACTTAATATAATGTTGGTCATTGGACACAATTTTACAACTAAACCGAACATAAACAAGTGTCAATCTTTTGATAGTTATTATCTCTTAAAAACACGCTTTTTGTTTTGACAGCGGAAATTAATTTTAAATTAATTTCTGCCACTTCTGTGTTTTGAATTTAGAAAAATGGATTCCATATTTGGAATCAGGATTTTCAAATTGTGTAAATAGGTAACTTTTATTTTTAGACATTTTGAATAATTACTGCGGTAAATATTTTATTTACCATGGTTAGGGGTAAATCTGGTAAATAAGGGTTAACAAATAATATTATAATAATATTAAATTACCCTAAAACGTGTCTTAACCCTATTGGTTGATACATGGTCGACCATGGGAATCTTTGGGTCGATTTTGGGACCCCATTGATCCACTTGTAAGTGATAATGACACTTTATTTTAATTAAGTTAAAATGAATACAAAATTGACACAAGCATATATCTTTTAGCAAAACAATTGTTACATAGGGTTATATATGTTGGATTTTAGATTATAAATATTCATTAGAAATATAACAAGATTTACTACATAATGGTATTTTATTTGTAATTTTTAGACTTTAAATAATTTAAATTATTTATGACACAATGATGATGCATTAATTATCTTATTAATGAAATATTGACATAATTGATGTTATAAACACCAAAATAAATGTAATTTGAGACTTTTTATGAATTCCACAAATTTTCTAGGTTAATATAATATATTAATGTTGATTTAATTAACTTTATTCGAACATTTAATTCTGTTATGACTTTCACAAAAATCATATATCAAATAGTGTCAAAATTGACACAAAATAGTTTTTAAATCAAATATTATATTATTAATTGTTCATTTATTCCTAAAAATCTAAGGTTCGGCCAAATGACTTAGATAAGGATATATATATTAATAATAAACAATTTGGGGTTCGTTTGGCATGTTATAGTAAGTGTATTAACCATATAGTGAAAGAAAACAAAAAGACACGGTAAAAGTTAAATTTTTTAACTTGGAGTTAAATCTAATTGATAAGGTTAAAATAATATCCTAAACTTGTCTAAATTCTATTGGTTGATAGTATTGCGACCCATCCCCACCTTAGCTTCGAAATAAGACCCTTTGGAACCATTATAAACCGATTTTGACTTTAATATAAAATAATATTTTGAGATATTCCTAAGGTGCCCCTCTCCTCCCTTATAAAAGGACACCTCCTCCCCCTCCTCCTCACACCAATTTGAGCACTCAAGCTCGGCCAACCCCTGCCAAAATGTCTTCTCCACTTCTCTAGCAACATCCTAGAGGTTCTGGTCTTCCTCAAAGACCAATTCTAGTGCCCTAAGAGGAGGTCTCAAAGAGGCACTTCAAAGAAGAGGTAATTACCGTTACCAATTCTTTCATCTTTATTTCTTCTTCCACTTCTTATTCTTAGGTTGTTTCATTATGAAGTAATAACATCAGTATCACTAATATACTGATATGTTATTATAAGTATGAAACAACCCTATTTCACCATCTATCCATCCTATCGAAAAAGAAATCACAGCGCGTGCGTACGTACGGAATACCGTCTCCACGCCGTGGTGTAATCTATTTTCCACCACCACCTTAATTGGATGGGTATAATGGTGTAATGAGTAACTATATATGATTATTATAAAGTGAAATTGATACTGAAATAGTCTACATACACTTCAACACAATTCCACGACCATGGGAACGATATCATCGCTCGTGCGTACGTACGGAATACCGTCTCCACGACGCGATGAGATTCATTCTTAATGATTAACCATTCATGAATGATTATAAAGTATATATAATAAGTACTAATGAAATATATGACATAATAATGATACTGGATTTATGTATATATATATATGAATGTCATCTACTTACTTCCATTCAAGACAATAAAGATAGAAAAACAGCGTTCATGCGTACGTACGGACTACCATCTCCATGAACAGTGTTTTTCATTTCATTTATCTATCTATTATATATATATATATACTGAATATATATGATATATAAATCATATTTTATATTCTGGATGTAAGTAAATCATGATATAAGTAATAATAATGTCAAGAACAAAAAGTCAAAACACCTACGATAAATGAAACGATTTTACCCAAAACGCTTCTTTAACATGGAATTTACAAAAGAACGGGTAATATAATGTCATAAGTGAACCATATATGATATCATAACAATGAATATGATTCTGTAATAAGTCAATGACATTATTTAAATCATTATACAGGAGGTTCAGACACATACGAAGCAAATCAGACCTAAGGTAAGGGAAATATCACAATCTCATTTTTATCCGAGATTGTTTATTCGTAAGTATTTACTGGGGTGTATTTTATCATCCACATCCATGTTTACTCAATATGTAATATTATTTTCATCCACCTAAAATTGTTTAAATCCATTTTTACCCTTCGGTGAGTTTTTAGTAATACGTATGAAAGGAATCTTTTGTCGTTTTTCGTACGAGGTACTTTTGGACTTTTCCGACAAAAGTACGAAGAATGTTTTTTTAACTTATACGGCACGAACGGATTTCTACTGTTTTATAAAGCCTTATTTTCATGAAGCTTCCTCTAAAAGATTTCATGACTATTTTCAATAAAATCTCTTTCTTTTAAAAATGCATGATGTTTTGTGAAAAGAAATTGATTTTGAAGAAGAAAGGATATTTTCCTCAAGAATTCAATTCAAGTGTTTTATCAAAATTATTTTCCATCTAAGATAATAAAGGGTTCTGTTTCTATCCATATTTTTACATTGATTTGACTATGTTGTGATGGAATTATGTTTATGAATTCCTTTATCTTATATGAATTGATTTATGATGTCACGATGTTTCAAGAATCCCATTTTTGTTACATGTGTTATGCGATGATGTATGTTTTATGATTATGTGGCACACATAAGAAAGGATTCATTATAAGATGGGTGGGACCTATATCTCCCTCCAATGCATTGGGTAAAGATTTTATACCTCATGAGATAGACATGGCTGGAATGGTAGGTTATACCGGTTCAGTGAAACAGGACTGAAACGAGGGTTACTCGATTCAGAAAGGGACTTTGTCCACTAAGATAGTCTTGGCAATGAGTCTTGACTAACAAGAAATGATTCTCTATGATTATGTGTGAATGCCACAAAGTTTCATGTTTCATGTTATGATTATGGTGATCTCATTTTCACTTCTATGATTTGTTCCATGTTAAGATATTATGATCTCTTTTGCAGGTTATGATTTTCAAAAAGATATGATATGATTTTTTTTTCTTTTGTTTACCCTTACTGAGCATTTGAGCTCACCCTTTTATGTTTTATTTTCCCCAGGATATAAAGAAAGGTTTTAGGTATAAAAAATGAAGATCTTTATGGGAGATGTTGAAGATCTTCCACCACGATTAGAAGATTACGTTCCGAGTTTCCAAAGACACTAAACTATTACGATCCTTTAGTGTGTGTTTTTGTTATGTACTAAGTATTCCGCAAATGTAATGTAATGTCTATGTACGTCAGGCTTCGGGTCTCTACAGTTGGTATCAGAGGAAAGGTTTAGTCAACCTTTGGAAACTAGGATGCGAAAACGTTAGTGAGATCCCTAGAGATATTTCTAAGGTATGTCTAGGGATGCCCCTAAGGATAAGTATACATATAGGATATATTCCTAGAACTATGGTAACGATATTAGATTAAACCAAAGATGACAGATATTTAAGTTACTCCCCCTTTATTATGATTTTTTCATCTAACACTATTCTGTTTGGGTTTTAGAAAATGGCTGGAAACAAGATGATTCACAATAATGGAGGATATGATGGACAATGGAATGATATTCTTCATGAGAAACCAAATGAAATGGGATTTGGATGTCTAAACATCATTATTATGCCAAATCAGCAATCTCACAATATGATCAATAAAGTAAAATTTGGTAAGTTTCCTGACTCGACTAATAAGAGAAAGATGGAGTTCCATGATGATCATAGAGGAAAGAAAGTTCAATTTCCCCTATGTAAATCATGTGGGAAGAGGCATCAAGGAGAATGTTTCAAGGGAACTGGAAGATGCTTTGGGTGTGGAAAAGAAGGACACAAAGCAAGTAAGTGCAAAGGAAAAGGGTCGGTTAACACCATGGATGAGGATAATGGTATTGCTACGACATCAAAAATGGTTATGTGTTTTAAATGTGCAATGTATGGGCATTATACAAACAAATGCCCTAAGGGAAAGACTCATGAAGAGAATCAGTATGGTCATATGGGTAGTATTTATGTGGATGATGATGAAGAGACTACAAATGATATGTGAGATGAAAGAATTTTTGAAGCTCGGTCAATGGTTTAAGAATGTAGTGGAATGATTATATGTTTATCATGTGTAATGTTGTATAAGAAATCTCATGGTACTATGGAATAAAGAGACATCTAAGGATTGTTACACTGTTGTCTTTTCTTAAGTTTTGAAAGTGTATGATGAATGGTACCAGTAACCATGAAATGTTATTTTGGAAAGTAGATTATAAGTGCATAATTAAAGGATAAGAAGATAATGATATGTTTGATTATATTCATGAGCTCATGATTGATATAAGGACTAAGTGATATCATGGTTTGAGTATATAGAATTTTGAGGATTTTGGTATGTGGAAAGTGTTAACTTTAAACTGCATTCATGTTTTCACTAAGGTATTCAAGCGAATACATGATTAAGGAATTTGAATGTTTAGAATGTGACCAACAAGACATATCTTATGGGGATCGACGATGGTGTTAAATCTCTGGTAATCGTTTTCACTATGTTATGAGAGTGGACTGCAGTATTATGGATAATCCTAAAGATTGGAATGGATTATGTTGGACATAAGTTAGTATTGTTTAAGGATAGAAGTTTTCTCGATATTATTGATGGGATGTTATAGTAATATAGTTTTAGAAAAAGGACAACCTGCAGGACGGGCGACAGCCCATCGCTTCGGACAAGGCTGTAGGAATCGAACCCACAACCGAAGTGCGACTGGCCTTTATCTCCTACCACTGACCTACAGGAAGTCCCTGTTTAGTAGAAACTAGTTTTATTATATTAAGCAGTATGATATATGAAGTATAAGTCCATTTTAGGAACCATATATGATTAATCTCACTATAGATCGACTTATGTATATAAGTTTTGCTAACCTTTTGTTTGAGACAGATGGAATGACCTGTCATTCTATCACATGATCTGCTAACACATCACGAATAACAAATTCAACATCATTTCTTTAAGGGAAGAAGTGTAAATTGTTCAATTCACGAACAACAGTGAGATTATACCAAAATCAAGTAAGTATTTCTTCTAATTCAAAATTTTCAACTTTAGGGAAATGATATTGAAAACCAAAAATGTTGTCCTACTGATCTTATATCTGATGAATCGGATGGTACCTTAGATCGTCAAAAATTTATGGATTTGTGATTACTGGCTTTTCCATAGCCATGTTCTCTACCACTCTCCATCAAAACATGATGGTTAGATTTCTCTTCCATATCCATATTTTCACCTATGTGGAAACCCAATGATTAGTTTATTTGGGTAACCGTTACGTTTCATACTTTTGTTTTTAAAGATTGGTTTTGATATTCCTTTTTACGATGTGGGTTTCTATTAAAGAAACTTTCAAATAGTAAACCATTTATAACCTCGACGAATTTCGAGGGAGAAATTCATTTTAAGGGGGGTAGAATGTAACACCCCGAGATTTTATGAAAAATATTCTTTTAATTTCATTAATGTCTTGTGTTGTATTCTACACCAAGATTACCTTGCGCTATACGCAACACCGTATTAGCTTGCAGTATACGCAACACTATTCTTGGATCGTGTTACACACAATTTTGATAATAGTTATTCTACGCAACATTGAGTATATATATATATATATTAAATGTATAAATGAAATATGGTTGGATTCTGTTATACGAAACAATGAAGGATTCTTTCACAACACGCAACCCTGACTTGGCTTGCATTACACGCAATCGCGACCTTCCTCGATAGCGTGTGTTGTACGCAATACCGGGTTTTAATAAACAATGTTATATTATTATAATATTGTCATGAACTAGCCGTTATGAATAGTATTAACTAAATTTTGAATTTTATAACATTATTATTCATCTTACACATTTCTAGAACATGGTATAAGAACAAAATATAATTTTCTGGTAAAATAAGTATTTTTCAAAAAATGCAGTTTTACCGCCTTTTGATGGCGCACCCACTTTAAATATAGTTTTTGACATGTTTATATGTTCAATTTGACAAAATAATATTCTTCTTTTGAATCAGGATGTAAAAATTTACATTAGATAAATTTTTGATATTTTTCCGATAACTTTCATATTTTAATGAATAGTAAAAACACGCTATATTTTAATTAAAAACAACTTTTTTTCATCGTAATATCTTATGTGGTTAAATTATAATATTGAATGGTTTTAAAGTATATTTATAATATATTTTTACCACTTAATATAATGTTGGTCATTGGACACAATTTTACAACTAAACCGAACATAAACAAGTGTCAATCTTTTGATAGTTATTATCTCTTAAAAACACGCTTTTTGTTTTGACAGCGGGAATTAATTTTAAATTAATTTCTGCCACTTCTGTGTTTTGAATTTAGAAAAATGGATTCCATATTTGGAATCAGGATTTTCAAATTGTGTAAATAGGTAACTTTTATTTTTAGACATTTTGAATAATTACTGCGGTAAATATTTTATTTACCATGGTTAAGGGTAAATCAGGTAAATAAGGGTTAAAAAATAATATTATAATAATATTAAATTACCCTAAAACGTGTCTTAACCCTATTGGTTGATACATGGTCGACCATGGGCATCTTTGGGTCGATTTTGGGACCCCATTGATCCACTTGTAAGTGATAATGACACTTTATTTTAATTAAGTTAAAATGAATACAAAATTGACACAAGCATATATCTTTTAGAAAAACAATTGTTACATAGGGTTATATATGTTGGATGTTAGATTATAAATATTCATTATAAAGATAAAAAGAGTTACTATATAATGGTATTTTATTTGTAATTTTTAGACTTTAAATAATTTAAATTATTTATGACACAATGATGATGCAGTAATTATCTTATTAATGAAATATTGACATAATTGATGTTATAAACACCAAAATAAATGTAATTTGAGACTTTTTATGAATTCCACTAATTTTATAGGTTAATATAATATATTAATGTTGATTTAATTAACTTTATTCGAACATTTAATTCTGTTATGACTTTCACAAAAATCATATATCAAATAGTGTGAAAATTGACACAAAATAGTTTTTAAATCAAATATTATATTATTAATTGTTCATTTATTCCTAAAAATATAAGGTTCGGCCAAATGACTTAGATAAGGATATATATATTAATAATAAACAAATTGGGGTTCGTTTGGCATGTTATAGAAAGTGTATTAACCATATAGTGAAAGAAAACAAAAAGACACGGTAAAAGTTAAATTTTTTAACTTGGAGTTAAATCTAATTGATAAGGTTAAAATAATATCCTAAACTTGTCTAAATTCTATTGGTTGATAGGATTGCGACCCATCCCCACCTTAGCTTCGAAATAAGACCCTTTGGAACCATTATAAACCGATTTTGACTTTAATATAAAATAATATTTTGAGATATTCCTAAGGTGCCCCTCTCCTCCCTTATAAAAGGACACCTCCTCCCCCTCCTCCTCACACCAATTTGAGCACTCAAGCTCGGCCAACCCCTTCCAAAATATCTTCTCCACTTCCCTAGAAAAATCCTAGAGGTTCTGGTCTTCCTCAAAGACCAATTCTAGTTCTCTAAGAGGAGGTCTCAAAGAGGCACTTCAAAGAAGAGGTAATTACCGTTACCAATTCTTTCATCTTTATTTCTTCTTCCACTTCTTCTACTTAGGTTGTTTCATTATGAAGTAATAACATCAGTATCACTCATATACTGATATGTTATTATAAGTATGAAACAACCCTATTTCACCATCTATCCATCCTATGGAAAAAGAAATCACCGCGCGTGCGTACGTACGGAATACCGTCTCCACGCCGTGGTGTAATCTATTTTCCACCACCACCTTAATTGGATGGGTATAATGGTGTAATGAGTAACTATATATGATTGTTATAAAGTGACATTGATACTGAAATAGTCTACATACACTTCAACATAATTCCACGACCATGGGAACGATATCATCGCTCGTGCGTACGTACGGAATACCGTCTCCACGACGCGATGAGATTCATTTTTAATGAATAACCATTCATGAATGATTATAAAGTATATATAATAAGTACTAATGAAATATATGACATAATAATGATACTGGATTTATGTATATATATATATATGTATGTCATCTACTTACTTCCATTCAAGACAATAAAGAAAGAAAAACAGCGTTCATGCGTACGTACGGAGTACCGTCTCCATGAACGGTGTTTTTCATTTCATTTATCTATCTATTATATATATATATATACTGAATATATATGATATATAAATCATATTTTATATTCTGGATGTAAGTAAATCATGATATAAGTAATAATAATTTCATGAACAAAAAGTCAAAACACCTACGATAAATGAAACGATTTTACCCAAAACGCTTCTTTAACATGGAATTTACAAAAGAACGGGTAATATAATGTCATAAGTGAACCATATATGATATCATAACAATGAATATGATTCTGTAATAAGTCAATGACATTATTTAAATTATTATACAGGAGGTTCGGACACATACGAAGCAAATCAGACCTAAGGTAAGGGAAATATCACAATCTCATTTTTATCCGAGATTGTTTATTCGTAAGTATTTACTGGGGTGTATTTTATCATCCACAGCCATGTTTACTCAATATGTAATATTATTTCCATCCACCTAAAATTGTTTAAATCCATTTTTACCCTTCGGTGAGTTTTTAGTAATACGTATGAAAGGAATCTTTTGTCGTTTTTCGTACGAGGTACTTTTTGACTTTTCCGACAAAAGTACGAAGAATGTTTTTTTTAACTTATACGGCACGAATGGATTTCTACTGTTTTATAAAGCCTTATTTTCATGAAGCTTCCTCTAAAAGATTTCATGACTATTTTCAATAAAATATCTTTCTTTTAAAATTGCATGATGTCTTGTGAAAAGAAATTGATTTTGAAGAAGAAAAGATATTTTCCTCAAGAATTCAATTCAAGTGTTTTATCAAAATTATTTTCCATCTAAGATAATAAAGGGTTCTGTTTCTATCCATATTTTTACATTGATTTGACTATGTTGTGATGGAATTATGTTTATGAATTCCTTTATCTTATATTAATTGATTTATGATGTCATGATGTTTCAAAAATCCCATTTTTGTTACATGTGTTATGCGATGATGTATGTTTTATGATTATGTGGCACACATAAGAAAGGATTCATTATAAGATGGGTGGGACCTATATCTCCCTCCAATTCATTGGGTAAAGATTTTATATCTCATGAGATAGACATGGCTGGAATGGTAGGTTATACCGGTTCAGTGAAACAGGACTGAAACGAGGGTTACTCGATTCAGAAAGGGACTTTGTCCACTAAGATAGTCTTGGCAATGAGTCTTGACTAACAAGAAATGATTCTCTATGATTATGTGTGAATGCCACAAAGTTTCATGTTTTAAGTTATGATTATTGTGATTACATTTCACTGCCATGATTTATCCCATGTTATGAAATTATGCTCTCTTTTGCAGGTTATGATTTCCAAAAGTTATGTTCTTATGAATATGATGTGATTGATTTTTTTCTTTTGTTTACCCTTACTGAGCATTTGAGCTCACCCTTTTATGTTTTCTTTTCCCCAGGATATAAAGAAAGGTTTTAGGTATAAAAAAGGAAGATCTTTATGGGAGATGTTGAAGATCTTCCACCACGATTAGAAGATTACGTTCCGAGTTTCCAAAGACACTAAACTATTACGATCCTTTAGTGTGTGTTTTTGTTATGTACTAAGTATTCCGCAAATGTAATGTAATGTCCATGTACGTCAGGCTTCGGGTCTCTACATCACATATCACCAATGGATCTTTTTCCTAAAGTTTCAGCATAATTCGAATGCCTTTGGTCAGTTTTCCATAAGTTAGTTATTGTATTCACATAAAATGATGTGCTTTTGAAACAAAAGAGTGACACTTTGATTGGTTCTGGACACACTGTGCCTCGAATTGAGTAAGAGTTGACTCATACATGTTGGAAATGAACCATGGATCATTTTCCTAAAATATCAACACAATCTGAATGAATTTGGTCAGTTTTAAGTATGCCAGTTGTTGTTTTCACTTGAAATCTTGTCCATTTCAAATAAAAGAGAAACACTTTGAGTGGTGCCAGCAACACCAGCCCTCGTATTGAGGTGGGTTTGACTCGTAAACGTCAAATATGACCCATGTATTTTTTCCTGATGTTTCAATAGAATCTGAATGCCTTTGGTCGGTTTTTCGTATGTCAGTTGTTGTATTCACTTAATATGATGTCGTTTAAAAAAAAGAGAGTCACTTTGAGAGGTGACGGCCACACCGCACCTTGGATTGTGGCAGGTTTGACTCATACACATAGAAAATGACACATGGATCGTTTTCCTAAAGTATCAACTCAATCTGAATGCGTTTGGTCAGATTTCCATATGCTAAT
Source organism: Viscum album (assembly GCA_963277665.1). Classification (NCBI taxonomy): domain Eukaryota; kingdom Viridiplantae; phylum Streptophyta; class Magnoliopsida; order Santalales; family Viscaceae; genus Viscum; species Viscum album. The sequence goes on from OY728166.1 coordinate 795,118,860, forward strand.
TGTTTTTACTTAAAAACATATCCATTTTAAACAAAAGAAAGACACTTTGAGTGGTACCGGCCACACCATGCATCTGATTGAGGGAGGGTTGACTCTTAAACATAAAAAATGACCCATGTATCCTTTTCTTAATGTATCAATAGAATATGAATGAGTTTGGTTGGTTTTCTTTTTGCCAGCTGTTGTATTCACTTAAAATGTTGTCCATTTCAAAGAAAATTGAGACACTTTGAGTGGTTTCAGCCACACCGCACCTCAGATTGAGGTAAAGTTTACACATACATGTCCAAAATGACCCATGGATTGTTGTGTTGCAGTATCAACACAATCCGAATGTGTTTGGTCAGGTTTCTATATGAAAGTTGTTGTTTTCACTTAAAATCCTGTCCATTTCAAAGAAAAGTGTGACATTTTGAGTGGTTTCGGCCACACCGGCCCTCGAATTGAGGTAGGGTTGACTCTTACACATCACATATGACCCATGGACCGTTTTCCTAATGTTTCAACAGAATGATAAGGCGTTTGGTCAGTTTTCCTTATGCTAGTTGTTGTTATCACTTAAAATCCTGTCCATTTCAAATAAATGTGAGAAACTTTGAGTGATACTGGACACACTGTGCCTTGGATTGAGGAGGGGTTGACTCGTACACGTCACATATGACACATGGATCCTTTTACTAATGTAACAAAAGAATCTGAATGCATTTGGTTAGTTTTCTGTATGTCAGTTTTTGTTTTCAATTAAAATTCTGTCCATTTCAAAGAAAAGTGAAACACTTTGAGTGGTGTCGGCCACACCATGACTCATATTAAAGCTATGTTGACCTGTACATGTCAAAAATGAACCATGGATCTTTATTTTTCCATTTCAACACAATACGAATGCATTTGGTCAGTTTTATGTATGCTAGTTGTTGTTTTCACTTAAAATCCTTTCCATTTCAAATAAAAGTGAGACATTTCGAGTGGTTACGGCCACACCGGCCCTCGGAGTGTGGAAGGTTTGACTCATACACATCACATATTACCCATGGATCATTTTCCTAAAGTATCAACTAAATATGAATGCATTTGGTTAGCTTTCCTTATGCCAGTTGTTGTTTTCACTAAAAATCCTGTCCATTTCAAATAAAAGTGAGACACTTCGAGTGATACCAGCCACACAGAGCCTGAGATTGAGGCGGGGTTGACTCTTTCACATCAAATATGACCCATTTATTTTTTACTAATGTTTCAACAGAATTAAAATGCCTTTGGTCAGTTTTCCATATGTCAGTTGTTGTATTCACTTAAAATGAAAACCTTTTGAAAAAAAAGAGAGACACTTTGAGTGGTGCCGGCCACACCGCACCTCGAATTGAGGCGGGGTTGACTCGTACATGTCAAAAATGACCCATGTATTGCTGTACTAAAGTATAAACACAATACGAATACGTTTGGTTGTTTTTCCATATGCCAATTCATTTTACTTAAAAGCGTATCCATTTTAAACAAAATAAACAAACTTTGAGTGGTACTGGACACTCCGTGCCACAGATTGAGGTGGGGATGACCTGTACACGTCATAAATGACCCATGGATCCTTTTTATAAAGTATTAATAGAATACAAATGCGTTTGGTCAGTTTTCCAATTGTCAGTTGTTGTTTTCACTTAAAATGTGGTCCATTTCAATGAAAAGTGAGACACTTTGAGTGGTGACAGCCACACCGCACCTCAGATTGAGGTGGGGTTGACTCATACATGTCACTTGGGTGTTTTGAGTGCCGTCAAGTGCGGATTGATGATCTGGGTGAGTCTAATCTTCTCCCTTCTTCCTCCATTCAATTATGGTTTTCACTCTTCTCTCATCTTCTTCCAAAACTCTAAAACCCTCTTTTCCATTGGGATGTAGGGTGAATCTTGAAGAGAGATTATATTGGGATCCAGGGTCTAAGGAGTAGGTTTGGGGTGGCTTTTTGAGGGGCTATCTTGGGGGCTATTCAAGGCCCATGGAGGATGGTGGGGAGGGGGGGTGTCTGGGGGGGCCGTTGGGGGGGGGGGGGGGGCTATCCGGGCTCCAGGTTGGAGGGTGGGGGGGGGGATATCTGGGGGGATGTATGGGGTCTAGAGAGGAGGGTGGGGGGGGGGGGCTATCCGGGGGGGGGGGGGGTGTTCGGGGTCCAGGGAGAAGGGTGGGGGCTTTCCAGGGTCTATGTAAGATCGTGGGTAATCTATCTAAAATGTTATATAGGTATCATACATTGAATTCTGACAGGACTGCGAACCGCCGCAGGGTGTCATCCTAGAGCAAGACCAAATCCAAGCGTGACCGCGACGTGACTACAAAATGATTGCGGTGTTACCATAGAGTGTTGGCCCGGTCCAGCGACATCCGTGGGACAACATCTTCCATCCAAGATTCCATATAAATCCTATGTAGTTGTCCTTCACATTATAGAAACTGATCTTATGTTATAAAAAATAGACTCTTGATTCGGGATTATGGTATGAAAAAGTTATATATTTTATGTTTGTTGTCTTTAAATGTGGTACTAGGTAGTTGAAACTACTGATTGAGAATCAAATTATCACACACTAAACTATCACTGTGAGTTTTCGTAGATAACGCACCTCCGTTGGAGGGGTTTTATTATAAAATCTTGACTTTATTTATCTAATGAAATAATTATATTAAAGAAAACTTATTCAAGACATGAAATTCAATATAATTAAGCAGAAATAAGAAAAAAGGTAAAATCAATTTAAAGCATTGTTAAATTAATGAGGCAATAAGAGGGACTATACCTCAAGGGGTGTCTCCCATGGGTGTCTTGTGGTGTGTAGTGTCTATCTATGATTTTTGTTGTGCTTCCGTATTGTAGGAAATGTGTATTGCATGTTTAGTTTAATAAATACATTAGTCAATTAGAAAATAAACCCTTATTCAATACAGATATACCCACTTTTGATATGGAATAAAATCCAAATAACCAACTCTGTAATCTGATACCAGCATTTTACTTTACCAATTACAATTACAAAATATATGTAGCACCAAATTATGTTTTATGACCCAATCAATTAAAGGGAACAAAACTCCTCACAATAACACATAAAATCTCATATATCATCACTCACCTCCAAACCATTATAACATCACTAGGATTCCATATTTGGTCGAAAATAAAATGTTATACTTAATTCGAAAATATAAATACCGGAGTCAAAAACCATGTTAAAAAATAAAGAGTTATACAAAATTCAAAAATGTAAGGGATCAATCTAGCCCTGATCACCATCACCATCACCACTTTCAACATTGACCTCATCATCACAGCCGTCTCTATCCTCGTAGATGTCCTCATCATTGTCCCCATGCTCATCGTGAGCCCCATCCTCGCCCTCGACCCCATCCTCACCCTCGACCCCATCCTCTCCCACGTCCTCATCCTCATCCTCGCCCTCGTCATCTTCAGCATCTTCATCATCACCAGAAACTTCATCATCTCGACCACTACTAGAACTGCCTCCTGGTGCATCAGATAATGCACCCATCGACAATATAAATGTCTGATAAGATGCGCTAGCCTCTGGTGGAAGTGATGAAGATAAAAATTTCATTAGTTTCATAAATTCATTGTCCCTCCTTTGAACTTGTACTTCCAACTCTGTGACCCTTTTATCAGACTATCTTGCATACTCCTTGACCTATTCAACTATTTTATTAATGGTTTCACGTATATATCTATATCATTTGTAGGATCAGAATTGCTTGATATCAGTATACTCAAGAAATTGTAAGGATTTTTCATACACAACCATGTGGGAAGGTTATAAATGTGTATGAAAACCGGAAAAGTGAAGTGTGAAGTAAGAATCTTCTCAAATGGATTAAAACTGTCACATGAAAGACCCAGTCTCACATTACGCACGTTGGATGAAAATTTAGGATATCAAGCATCAAATCTCTGCCATGAAAATCCATCTGCAGGGTGAACCAACTCTTCATTATTCTTTTTTCTCTTGGTGTCATGCCATCTCTTTTTTACTGATAATTCATCAGACATGAAATGGTTCTGTAATTTTGGGATCAATGGAAAGTGTCACATTACATTTTGTGACACACGTGATGGTGTTCTATAATATTTTGGCTTCCATCAGGAGGATCCACATTTGATACAGTCATTTAGTTTAGAAGATTCCTTCCAAAATAAGATGCAATCATTTAGTCAAGCATGATTTTTTTTTGAGAATGCAAGTTCATCAACTTACATCCATGCCATATAGTGGTTTGAGGGAATATCTGCATCACATAGAAGTAAGTCCTTCAAGATGGTAAGAATGTAATCAGTTTAATTATTTGAAATCCCATACATATTTTTCCCATAAAACAATCAGATTAAAAATTCCAACTTTTTCATTTTACCACATTGCTGATATACTGGAGTCCTCACAACATCATTCAATTTTTTCACCCTATCAAAATCATCATTTTTATTGGACGCATCATGTGTTCCTGTATCAAAATCTTATTGGTTGGACATCTTTTCATTTTCATGATGCCGAATAAATGGAAACCGATCATATATAAAACTCTCCAATTTAGTTCTATCATTTGGTTCATCAAAATTTTTAGATTCCATTTTCTATCCATTGTGATACAACATATAATTGTTTGTTTGAAAAAAATATTCTGTTATCTGATAGCTAACTGCTTCACGACTCAACCAAGGTCTTCCAACATAATTAGAACATGGAAAGTGTATGCGTCCACTATCTAAAGCCTTGTCAAATGAAAAATCTAGAAATCTATTCATATTAATTTTAAAATTGGTTGAATTGCATTGAGTTTCGTACATCCAACTTATATCCATTCTATAAAAAAATTGCAATAAGTGATTTCAAATCAATTCAATAATATTGAAGTTCAATAAAAAAATATTTATGTAAATGAAAATTTTTACTTTAAATAAAAGCATAGCTGACACATTAGTCTATATGGGAATCATTTTATTAAATACAACAAAATAAAATGTATCTATGAAACTAAGATATATAATTTCTAATGCCTATATTCAAGTATTTTCCCGTAAGATATTCAAAGTGGATCAAGGAATACATAATCCTTAAGGGTCTTGTTGGGAGTACATGAGTTTTATTCTTTAACTACTCCAGGGAGATCAGGAGGAGGAGGAAGATGAGGATTAGGGGAGTTGTGGGGCAGACCAAGGGGGTGAGGGGTGTCCAGGGGGGTTCGGGGTGTCCATGGAGTGGTGGGGCTGTACGGGGGGTCGGAGGTTTCCAGGGGGTGGGGGGCTGTCTAGGGGGGTCGGGGTGTCCAGGTGGCCGGGCTGTTCACTGGGGTGTTTAGGCTGTCTAGGGGGGTAGGGGGAGTCTAGGGGGGTGGGCAGGATATCCAAGGAGATGAGCGGGGTGTCCAGAGGCTGGGTGGGGCTTTTTTGGGGGGGGGGGGGTGTAAGGGGTGTCTAGGGGGTGGGAGGGCTGCCCATGGGGGTGGCAGGGCTATCCATGCGGTCTAGGGTGTCCAAGGGGTGGGTGGGCTATCCAGGGGGTGGGCGGGATATCCACGGGGGGTGGTCGGGCTGTCCACGGGGGGTGGTTGTGCTATTAATGGGGGTCATGGCGCTGTCCAGGGGGGTCGAGGGTGTCAAGGGGGTGGGGGGGGGGGGGCTTTCCCGGTGGTGGGGATGTCCGAGGGGATGTGTGTGTCCGGGGGTGGTGGGCGGGTGTCCAGGGGTGGGGTGTGTGGGTTGTCAACAAGGGAGGGAAGGGGGGATCTCCCGGGGGCACGGGCTATCCAGGGGGGTGGGCGGGCAATCCATGGGGGTGGCGGGAAGTCCAGCGAGGTCGGGGGTGTCCCAGGGGGTGCGGGGGTTTCAGGGCTATCCAGGGGGGGTACAGGGTGTATAGGGGGGGGGGGGTGGACGTGCTATCCCTAGGGGTGGGGGTAGTCCACGGGGGGAGGGGTGTCCAGGGGGTGGGAGGGGCTATCCAGTGGGTACTATAACTAGTTCTAAATCTTGCATTGGACAATACAAAAAAATTGATTGATAGCAACTACTTTTTAATTTTGAGTTTGCGGTAGTTTAAATCGCTTCTATATGGTTCTACGATTGTTTCCTAAAATCACTTCTAAAATTGGTATCAGCTTCCAACTCATGTAAGTTTTATAATTTAATAGAATGCTTCGGGGAATCATCATAGAATGTTTTTAGTTGAATTTTTGGTTTTAGATATGGTTTCACCTTCCAAAAAATGGAATGGATATAGTAGTGGTTTGAACCTCCATTATATCGTCACCATTTTTTGTCATGTAAAACAACTGCTGAAACCAAAAATAGTAAACACATATTTACCTTAAAAAGTTTTGGTTTAAACCACTACTAAACAACCATTAGGAATATATAGTTGGGGTTTAAAACGTTGCAATATATCACTTTAAAAAGAACACAACTGCAGAATTTGAAACCCTGGAAGATAAAAACAAAATTCAATACATATGTTTAAAATTATATCCATATTCACCACACCCACCTATGAGATCATATAATCATGATGGTTGTCAACATAGTTTACTAGAATTTAAAAATTAATTGACTATTCTAGGAATACATTACATTATTTATGAAAGGAATAACATTCAAGAAACTACTAGATTTCTAAGACATCCTTGGAAGACATTAATGAAGGAAGAAGTGAACTCATTAAAAAATATAATGAGATTTACACAATCTAAAAATGTTATTATGCTATGGGATATTAGTTGTAATGCACAAACATGGATCCAAACATATAAAGGATTCACTAAGTAAAAATATGTTTAATGAGATTTTAGAATAAAATAAAAATGGGATCTGTCTTTGTACAGTTCCAAATAAACCACTTAGAAAACATTTTACCTATTTTAAAAAAACAAATATTTAAAAACCACTCATTTATATAATTAAAATATAAATAGGTTGAATTATTACAAAAATTAAGTGTTGGCATCATAAAAACACAACCAAATAGTCACTTAGTGAGTCGACACTGCATATAAAAGAATTAGGGACATTTTATGAATACAATGATCTCTAAGAAGTACAAAAGAATAACTCACCCAAAATTAATGACCAAAGGAACCCAATACATAACCACTATAAATCCATAAGAAAATAAAATACATTAAAAACCAACACTAAAAGCTCTATAGAACGAAAGAAGAGGATCCCCATGATCTTAATAAAATTCCACCATTGTTAGGTGGAATCACCATATTCGTGGTAGTATGTCATTTTTTTAGTTACAAATGATATATGAAACCAAAGTCAACCCTATTCACAGACATCTACAAATCCTGTATTAATCATTGATTCAATATCAAATAGAGGAAGAGAGCATCTATGTTTGTATTTGGAAAGATGTTTAAAGTGTATAACCTAGATGGGGGAGTTGATCCGATCAGATAGGAGAACTCAGGTTAGGGTTCACCTGTGTGCCGGGGCTTCTAGAAATTGGGGGAAACAATTTCTCTACTGTGCTGTGGGGTCCTCTGGAAATCGGGAGTATTTGAGGAGACCTTTTCCAATGGTTTGTAAAAACCAGTGGGAAATCATGAGTTTTCCCAACGGTCTGTAAAAAACATTGGAAAAAATGGCCTTTACCAATGGTTTTCAGGAAACCATTGGTAAAGGGTGAAAATTTTTTGGACTTCCCAACTGTTTCTTCAAACCGTTGGGAAAGGGATCACGATACCAAGATTTATCAATGGTTTATAGTATACATTGTTAAAAAGCACTTATACCAATAGTTCTGGAGAACTGTTGCTATACAAGTGTTGGGATAACCCAACTTTCGAGTAGTGATTGATTACACACAGAATCTGATAGTGTAAACAGGCTCTTGGAGATGAGAGTTGCGGTTGGGATCTCTTAGTCATGGCGTTGAGACCTTACAATGTCATTATGGGTATGGACTACTATCATTCATGACATAATGATGATATTAGGAATGAGATGCATTATATCTATGTGGTGGAGAATGGATTTCCTTTTTGGAAAAAGGGATTCCCAGGAAGCACAGTTTGGACTCTTGTAAAGAGTCACGCTTAATTCATTATGTGGTGGTAGAGTTAATCTACAAAAAAAATTCACAGTGCGAAATGGGTTCCAACAGTCCATACTCAGTATAGATTCCACAAGTGGGAGTGGCCATGTACTTTTTCAACATTCGGTGAGGCCACTAGAGGTTCTAGGAAGAGGTCCCAGAAAGACCCAATATTCACTCATGGGAATCCCTGTTTTGTTCGTAATTACTCCATCACATTAGCGTCAAACTTGAGCTCATAATTCCAATGGGAGTTTAAGCACAGTGCATCCATGGGTGGATGTAGACTGTGGGGTTCATTCTGTGATATGCTTCAAGTTAGCAGGGAGGTGAGCCAATGAACCCCATGACTATAGTTGAATTGTAGTACTTAGTGTTTTTTAGTCTCGTTGCAGTGAATGAAACTAGTGCCTGTTGTGGCACGATGTTGACCTAGAACGAGCTGGACATGAGAGTGGTTGATCTCATTGTTTCTTCATAGTGCGTTCTTATAAGTAGTGTAGAAACTATTGTTGAGAATGTTTCCTCCTATAAGTTGGGGTTTTGGATTTTTGAGGATGAAATGTATAAAGGTGGGTAGCATGTAATGTATCTAAATTCCATGGAATTTTTTTAAATTGGTATTTTTTTTGAGACTGCGAAATTCAACAGCACGGGATTCTAATGTTCAAAGAACCTGGAATGGAATTTTGCCCTTTTTTAAGGTACATTCAGTAAAAGTGCGAACATGATTTTCTATGTTTTTAACCGTTGATCGGATAAAAAATCAGAGGACATTGTTGAATTCAGAATGATTGTATTCACTTATAAATGACTTTATTTCAGCCAAAATAGGACGAGCAGAAAAAATTTTTCCAAAATTTTTGAGAAAAATATTAAAATGATTTAAAAGAATTATTTTATTTTCATTCTCTCTTTTGGGTGGCGGGCAGTGATGCTGTGAGGCGATGACAGGGAAGCGATGATGTGCATCAATGAGGCTCATTAATGTCTCATTAAACTCACAGCATAATGATGCTTTAATTATGTGTAACAATGATGAAGTTTCTTAATTAAAATATTGTAACGATACGACATCACATCATAATGGAAACATTGTGAGATGGGTTAAAAATATGGAAGAATCTATGGTGAACCTCGGATAAACTTCCACCCAAGCGAATAATGATGGATGCTAGTGGGATGTCTTCATCATCGACACCTTTTGATGATCTGATCTTGGAAGTCAAGCCGATGTCTTAAATACCTTGAGGAAAAACACCATGATATCAGATGTCATAAAAGGTAGGGGTTTATTTGTAAAATATATTCCCAATTCTGCGTTCTTTAAAACAATGAAGGATACAGAATAACCCATGAAATGAGATGATCCGCAAGTCACTGGTTTATGTGGGAGGATATCTTTTGGGGTTCAACATTGGTGTTGATTTATATTAGATTTCACTACACTTTCCAAAACCTCCCTAGTCTTTACCCTCTGACACGGGGGGCACATGTCGACACAAATGAGGCTCACCTCCGTCATCATGTTCATTCCTAGTGATTGGCATATTAGAATTGATGGAAAGGTGGATCCAGATCCATCTCTGTGAAGTGGGAATTCCATGGAGGCCGCATGCACCAACTGTGAAAACACCATCCCACCAGAGTGCGTCCGGTGGCCTAGAAAGGCTACGACAGGTTCACGACGGTGTCGGCCATGCACCGGGTGGAGAAGAGATATGACGCTGGCCTAGCAGGCTGCTGGAGGAGGAGGAGCGCCCTGATAGCGTGCCTCAGCTGCAAAAGCTGCGACCGCAATGGACCGGGGTGCTAGTGTCCCATGATGCCCGAGTGGTGCCGCATGGAAAAGTCAACCCCCCATGCTGGTTGATGGGGGGTCATGGATGGTGGGCCCAACCACATGAGCATATGCTGGACGCGGCTATGCCACATTGGTGGATAAGGGGGATGACCAAAAACGCCAGACAAGGGTGAGCCAGGCGAGCTGCGCCGCTAGGCGGGCCAGAGCACTCATGTTGGCCCAGCGGGTTGAGCCCGCAGGCCCAGCGGGCCGGACCTGCGGTCCCGCCAGGCCAGGCTAACCCAGGTGGGGTCAGACTTGGGTTGGGTCTGTCCGACTGGGTTTGACCAGACCCTGACACTTTTCGACCTAGTTACGCTTAAATGGCCTTATCTCTTTAACCAGACACTTGTTTGATGAACCGTCTACAGCGCTGGAATCTTTGGGAGAATACGGTCCATTTGAGACACTCCAACTAAATTTTGGAGAAAGATGAAGTGAAAACAGGTTGGATCAAATAAAGATCCAACCAGTCCCTCGGTACTAAAATGCCTATAACATACAGACCAGACATCAGATTGACATGCTGTCTGTCGTGTTGGAACAATTATGACATAGCAGTCCTTTGGGTCAATTATTTGTGGAACTTAGTGGAATTTGAGGTATAAATTATAAATTGAGGTGTAGAACATGGGTGTTTATTGTGGTGAGAGTTAGGCCGGATACTCCCTTGATGACTCAAGGCATGTGTATTCTTTACTGCTCTGCTCCAGTAGATACGAGACTCAACACATCATGGGTGTGGGTTCATTCTCCTATAAGTATGTTCTTCTATCTTTGGAGTAGGTACTCACCTATTGGACAATGGTGCGAGTCCTACATACTTAAATCACATAAAGTCTGTTACTCCCCTACCCGATAGGGTGCGGGTCCTCTATGTTAGAATTAGGTACTCCCCTATAGACCCATGGTGTGGGTCCTCCTTACTCATTGCTATAGTAGAGTCGGTAATCCCCTATCATGCCAGGGAACCTGGCCTCTAGCTTAGGGTCAGTAATCTCCCCACATACTATGGTGTAGGTCCCCCACAAATGATATTGTGATAGATTCGGTTACTCCACTACATTACTAGCATGTGGGTCGTATAGTCACGGAGTTGTACTCCCCTGTCGATTCAGGGCACATGTCCTATTTAAAAATTGTTCTACTAGAGTCGGTACTCCCTAGTCATGTCGGGGTGCAGTTACTCTAGCCTAGGGTCGGTACTCCCCTGACGTACAAGGACGCGGGTTGCCCACGGTGAACAATCTACCAGAGTTGTACTCCCATACCGAGTAGGGTGCAGGTCCTCACCTATGGAGTAGTACTCGCCCATCTACGATTAGTGATGAAGAGAAGATCCTTCATGGGAGTTGGAGCTCCCTCAACTACATGACATAGTTTTGAGGAGCGAGCCCCTCTACTTGATGTAATCTCTACCATGGTAGAAGTTAGTAATCCCTCGATGGACTGAGGTGCGGGTCACTTCTTACTGGAGCGACTGAGATATCATGGGTTAGACTAGAGCAGTGCTCCATCAACTGAATGAAATTTCGAGGAGTGGGCCTCTTCACTTAGTTTCCCCTGGTCTTGCCTTAGGTGCGAAAATATGATAGTGAGACCTCTAGTTTCGTGTACTAAAGGCAGTCCTAGCAGAAAGTCCTCGATGGAGCATGTCCTTTCGAACGTACCATTAGGAATTGTTTAGTTTTACCTGATGGAGTACTTCTCTCAGATGGGTGCCATCAGGGATGGACCGCTCATGGATCATGTACTCCTAATCCTTGAGTGACTCCTTGCGCCCTCTTTGGAAATCCTGTAAAGGGATTTTAGGTTGGATCCTTATTCTTCATTGTGGATGAGATGAGTATAAATAGATGTCATACATATATATAAGGGCATGTACTTGAGTAGGGATGACTATGCATAATATTTGTGGTTTACATTGTGGTAGTAGATTTGTGGTTTACTTCATAGTTCTTCTAGGGCATTTTTATTTGTGGATATCTGAGAGACCTTCGAGTGTCTCAGGGACCCCTACTGAGTTCTGAGTTACTCACCCCTGCATGAACTTCACCCACACATGTTGTGTATTTAATAGACGTTCGACGTTTTTATAGAGGTTCTCAGGGAGATTGAACCGATGAATGTTATGATGATGTACTTGGTTTCCAAGGGCCAGGAGAGGCCTAGTAGGACCAGGAGGACATGACATACTACATCGGATTCCTTTAGCTTCACTAATATAGAAATTAGGTGGGATTTGTTTCCATAGATGGAAATCGTTTCTCCCTTTGTACCTATCTCTTTCCATTTCTATTGTTGAGTATGTATATAGGCTCGATTTTACCACTTAGTTTATTACTTTCTTTTGTAATCTGGTTTCTGATTACATAATTTTCACCTTTCATCTTTGTTTATTTAGTTTGTGAGTTCACGTCGGTATAGGTATCCAAGAAAATGCCTCCCACTTGTAGGTGGACGCCTTTGGCGATAGTCAATAACCCCTGGCCTCAGGGAGGTTGGCTTGGGGTATGTCACGGTATAGAACCCGTGGGATGGGTCGTGACACCAGATGAAGGGTTAAAACCAATTCTCCACTAGGCTCCAACATTCTTAAGGAGTAATCAATATTGGGCTGGGAAGGGAGTAGGAGTGATATTAGAAATTATGGGATCTCCGTAGAAAATGGCTGGGGATACTACATAGGGGTGGGCATTAAACCACTTTGGAACTACGTTCAATCCCATGATGTAGGGGGAATGCTGGGATATGGCCAGAAATGAGAAAATGCTTTTCACTATGGTGCGGAGCTACATTAGATGAACCCACCATAGAAAAAGGAATCATTTGTAGTATGTAACTACTATACACCACCAAACACTGTCGAAAAGGGATTGGGTCTGTATCATGGAGTTTATTTTGTAGTCCTTTGGATCTCTATGTTGGTTGAGATTCAGGGAGAGATACATATATTTTGATGGTTTGATCTACATTTTGGAACTTGTTCAAGCCTCATAAAATCAGATGAAGTATGATCATAAATTTAAAATTCATTCTATGAATTAAATCTGAGAAGTATTTCATCTATGAACCAATGTACACACAAATTGATTATATAGAATGGAAAAAACTTCTATGACACATGATCCTTGATCTATTAATCCTTGGGGATAACTGTGGTGAAACCCCAATTCCCACAAATATCATTGTTCAACTACCCATGAAATATTATATCCACCACTTGGTGGTGTGGTCCTATTTCTTATGGTGAAGTCACCGTAGTTTTGGAAGAAAAATTTCCAAAACACCCCTCGAGGGTTCAAAAACATCCCAAATACCTTCAACTTCAACCAAACATTGAAAAACTCTAAACGAATAGGAGAAGAGTCTTATATTAATGAAAAACTTATGGTATTAGGATTCTCCCCTTATAAGGACTTCTCATCCTCGAGAAGTGGTTTTAGTTCTCTTACTTTAACAACTCAGGTCAACGAGATTAAACATCAATCTATCACTCCTAAGTCAACTCCTATATACATACATACTGAATCTATATCAAAATAAGTGGTATCATCTTCCCTTAAAGAAATATCTTACAACGAACTCTAATCCTCAATATATGTTCCCCATATGATGTATCAAGCTATAACTCAATTTCATCACAGTCGATAACATTCAAAATGATAGTTATATACCTTTTATGTATTCATAGATTTAAAAAATTTATTGTATCAAATTTATGTGAAGGATGATCGAAACAATAATCAACTTTCCCAATATTCTCAATCATCTTACGGGGCCCTAAAAACATGATGTAGGAATTCATTTCTTCTTAAGACATCGATTACATAACTGAGCAGTCACTTTCATGTCTTAGGGTCTCCTTCTATGGTAAAAATATGATATCATCCTTCACTAGTGATAATAAAACACTTATGAAATAGGTTCACTCTCTCAGTTGTCTCCTTAACCATATTTTTCCCCACAATAGCTGCCTCACCCACCTTATCCAAACATAATATTTAATGAAATTTCCTCTTATACAAAGACTCACACAGTTCCATATATATCTAATCCTGGTAGCTATTATTGTATGAAAATTCAATCAAGGATAGATGATCACACCTTGATAAAATAAAGGATAGAGTGCATGCATGAATGATATCCTTCAATAATCAAATAGTCTTCTTGGATAGTTACTTTATCAAATTTTGGAATGTTGTACTTAATCATAGGTGATTCCCTATTGAAATTTTCAATCCCTACTAAAAATAAGATTTAAAAATATGTCTTAAAAATTCTGAAGATGATTTAATGTGATCATAAAATATCCTAAATGTAAATATTTCCCAACCCATAAACCGAGTGAGTCTCTCTGATCAATGAGGAGTGAGAAAATTTCATCGTCTAGTCAACAATCATCTAGATATCATCAGGAATATTAGGGGTCCTAGGTAACTGCATCAATAATTACATTAGGATTTCATCCCAATTAATTAAGGGAACCATAAGTGGCTGGAGGAAACATTCCGGATTCTGGTGCTTATCCTTTACCCTATAATAAGTAAGGAATTGAGAGACAAACTCTACAGTGTCCCTCTTAATCATTGGTCACTAGAACACTTACCTAGAGTCATTTTACACATGTGTTTCTCTAGGATTTACTTTTCATATAAAGGTAGGGTAATCACTCAAAAAATCTATTATGATGGTTCTGGGGACTACTATTCTCCCATTTACCATGATCCCATCAGCGTCGCTTAAATACCACCCAAGTATCAGAACACCTCCAGCTAGCTGTTAACTCATCACAACACACTTTGAGTGTAACTCTTTTCTATTTTTAAATATGTCCTCAAGAAAATAAGTGACATCCAAGGAGTCACATGAAATTGAACCCTGGTCTTCTATATAATTCATCCTCTAGTTATCCAAAAATAAAATCTAGCCCCACTTCTCCTTAAATGGTCACTCACCAAAATCCTTCCCAGGGTACATCTTATCACTAATATATTACAAGAAGATGTTACCTTATTTCATAAGACATATCTATGTTGAATGAATGTGGATACTCAACCTAGTGCCTCTCTCTCATGTTTCGATAACTTCTTATGAATATATAGTGAAGGATATTATGTTCTATGTAAATAAAAAATCCCCCACCAAAGAGATAGTGTTGACAAAAATTCAGATCATCAACCATGTATTCCAACTCCATATTATGTGTATGTTTTTTCTACTAATGGGGTTATATATGAAATGACCCATAGGATACTACCATCTCTCTATACATCAGCAACTCACCAATAAACATGCTTAGTTTATCACAACACACTACATAACTAATCCCAGGTTCATAGAGTTCCGATAATTGAACTATCATCAACCTTTTATTCATTTCACTGAAGGATCCTACACATAGGTTTCACAACTAGAACACCACTCCCTTATTCATTAGTGTACTTATGGGTGTTTATAAACATGAGAATTTTAGTATAAACTATTGATAATATCCTAATAGGCTTAGGATTCTCATGATCTTATACTTTTTCTGGGTACATTTCCATGATATCATTTCTTTCACTTTCTACGGGTCAATGAATATTTTTATCACAGACACAATATACCCAAAGAGTTGCACATCCAATATCCAGAATTTACACTTTGATAGCTTATCATAATACCAATGACCTAATAGAATTCTTCAGGAAATCAAGATGTGTCTAGCATGTTTCAACATTTTCATTGATTAGATGATTATTTTTTTATGGAAACCATAATGAATGAGTACATATATGGGTGAAGGATCTTGTTTATGAGACCCATGAACTATTTCAACACATTTTTATCATGGAAAACATCAAAAAGTACTCATAAAACATATACCAACCCTAAAATTAAGTCTTCACAAGGTTCTCCTCTCAGAATCACAACTGCTGATATAAAGATCAAAGATCTATCTTGGAGAACCATCAGGATCCTCATAATAGATTGAAAAGATCATCAGTCTTGGGAAAAGGATGTTGGTTATTCATCCTCACCAGGTTCAAATTCTAATAATCAATTTTCATTTGAAGACAACTATCTTCCTTCTTGGAGAACAACATAGTTTCACTCCATAATTAAGTACATAGAATCATGAATCCTATACACTTTATTTCATCTCACATCACTATGAGATCCTTCTAATCATTTGTCTCCATTGGATATTGGGGTATTGAAATTTTTAATGAAATATGTATGAACACTATTTAAAGGTAAAATCCTCTATCAAGAGGTAATTTTGTGAAGTCCTCTGAGAATAAATCCTAATAGAGATCCATTATTGGAGGTATAAATGAGGGGGTTGTCATCGTTACTACCAAAAGTCCATGTCCTCCTTCTATGTTGTGATCAACCTGAGATGACTCATGTCTGGTCTATCTATGCCTTATCCCAGATCTAACATTTCCGTCAGCATGAAATTCTCTCCCATCAGAGAGGTAAAATATTTCCGTCTAAGTTTTCAAACAATATTATCTCAAAATCCCATTGGCAAGTGCATGATGACAATAACATCGAACATTTTCATATATTGAATAATGAAGATTAAAAAAATTTGATAGTTGAAAATTAATATAGAAAACTTCGGGAATCACTAAAGATAATATAGTTTTTTGCCCAATGAAGTTTGCAGGTATACTATTTTGGAGGATAACAAGAACGATAGGTCATGTCTAACAATAACATGTACAGAAACGAATGAATGAAAAGCTCTAATATAGAACATGGAATCATATAAAAAATTTAAATAAAAATATTACCTTGAATATTCTATATCCCTTCCCCAACATCAACTAGTGACTGATCCATAATATATTCCTTACTTTTCTTAGTTCTATATCCCAATATCTATGGTGCATGATTATTGGGAGTCTAATTCTAAAGACTGTGGATATACCTATGAATCCTTATTTTTTTCCATCTTCAACTCCTAGCCGATGTTGTGGTGAAAAACTACTAGATATTTAATTTATTTACACATCACAAACATTGTCTATGAGGTTATGAGAATACTCTAATATAGAATCCAAATATCCCATAGTTTAAGCACTATGGGTCCCCTCCAAAAAAACCGATGAGACCGAACTCGGCAACACTTACATAGAACTTCTCTTGTACATGTCCTTGTACTTCCTATTAAATCCATCATAAATGGTACGCATTGTAGTTATGTGAGGTAAAATCATCTTATTAAAAATGGAAGGTGAATATAGACTACCCAACCCTCCTATAGGATCTTCTCGATAGTTAGAGCATTTAATGGATCGTCTGAGAAAGAAGCCTTATCGTAACGCTGTAACTGCTATGTAATGTCAGGTCAAATTATGATACTATAATTCCTAGCCTTATGAGACTTTTTTCTGGATAAAAACATGGAAAAGAAAAGATGCTCAGTAAAATTTGCAGAGTAGGGATATAAATTCATTGATAATTATGGTTACTTAATAATCCCCTTTGCTTGATTGATCTTCTGCATGTTTTGTAATAACTCTCTAAAAAATTGGCCTTGGAAGGCCTCCTAAGTGGGAACCTCGCATCATTCTTCCTGTCCCAAAAATCCCTACCAATTTATGGTGAGACTGTAACATGAAGTCTTTTAGCTTCACCTACTTTTCTATTAGTGTATTTAATTGATCAAGTATTCCATCATGATTTACATCTAGTCCTTAGAATCTAGTGGTGAATTAATTCTATGAAATTTTGGGAGATACTAGAGCTATAAATATCAAATTATGTCAACAATGGATCTCTATATATGATGGAATAGAACTACTTCTTACACCACCGGGGAAGGTGTGAGAATGGGCCCCATATCACCCTACTTATCAGGTTCTCCTATCATACGTCCATGATGAAGTATCTTCTATTATATAAGTAAAATTAAATACACAATTAATTATAAACAATCAATGGGATTATTTAAAGGCTTTTATATGATTTTATTCTCAACCCAAGGTATAACCCCCCTGTCACTAACCCTAGTATTCTTCACTGAATGTTATTCACAATAATCATATATATAATAAAACAAATACATGTTAATTTAAAATAATTATTTTCCAATAATGTTTTTTCATAATAGCATTGAAGAAAAAAATATATCACAGAATAAATAGACGTATCCTAAGAAGATAGAATGAATCAAGAAATTTAATTATAGTTCTACTATACAACAAAACAACAAGTTTATATATGTCATGTGAACCAAAATTCTTATTCAGGATGCATGAAAAAATCTAAAATATCATAATGTATATATCAATATTATATGAAACGACAATGGTGAATTTATTCATCGGTAAGGGAAAAATATAATATTCTTCCACTTTATAGAAACTCAAAAGTAAACTATACAATACTAGTTAAGCACTATCATAATTCCCATAAATTAATCCCAACCATCATATCTCATATCTAACCTATCCCACATCAAAGAAAATAAAAGATACAAGTTAGTGAAACTGATCATATGATACAATTTTTTACAATTCCAATCATGACCACCAAGTCAGAGTCAGTGTTCCACATGACCACATGCACGCCTCCCTATTTGTAATAGGTTTCTGAATAGAAGTGATAGTCATATTTCATTTGTGGGTAAACTATAACCTTTGTATCATTCCATAAGATCAATAAAAAATCATAAAAAAAACATAAAAAATATAAAAAATAATAAATAAATACTTAGAGTAATCATTTGGAATCTAAAAGGATGGAATACCTTCCATAAAATAAATGTCTACCCCCATGTGGTAATCCTGGAAAGAGTATAATAAATAAATTAATATGAAAAAAATAACAAAATATTGATGGGGTCCTCTGGAGTCTGTCATGGGCTGCTCTAGTTATGTGCTCCACTATTAAAACATCCACTATACGACCCATTCCCATCACCAAATATTTATCCATGAATTCCATAAGTTAAATGGAATTATTGTGTAGGGTGTGTGTAAAAGACTATACAAGAAACCCCAGTGCATCCTTCAACTAACGAGATAAATAATTACAAGTGTATTTAATAATACATATAAATTCAGAATAACCCTAAATAAACAACACCCAACTAAGTGTTTGTTATCTAACAAAGCCGCCAAAACTACTAGTCATACCTTCTTCAGCTACATGATGGAAGGATAATGAGAGGTGTCAATTATAACCCAACTCACCAATAGTTAGTGAATCAAGGGCTCAAATATCTCATGTTGTCATTCATATATGAAAAATGACATACTCCATCCTTCTATTGTGTCAAGATACATGATGTCATCTAGTTATCCCCCATGATACCTTAAGCATATTTCATTTCATATATACAAGGTTTCCTTGAGTGTATCCATAACACAGTCACCATGGTGTCCTCATAGTTGCACCCTTTGATCCGGTCCATCATCTATTGTTTCAAAAGTCAAGAACACTACCCCTATAAGGGATGAACATCACAATATGGTCAACCGATCCCAATTACTAAACACAAACTCCAAGGAAAAGAGAACACACATCACACGGTGAAGAACGATAAGAAAAAAAGATATCATGGGATAAATAACAGCACCATCCTCAATATGTGAATCAACACCAAACATGGAATCCATAACATCTAACCAATATCATTGAAATAATATCATAATGGGTATCATAGAAACACACAGAACTAACTATTAACAAAATCATGAAGGGTCATTAGTTATGAAAACACTAATATTATATTATGAATGTATATGTAAACAAGAGACTATAATGTTTTAGAAATTTCTTGACCCCAGTCATCAACATCCATTTCATGTTCCCTTAGTGGTGTCGTTAACTGAACTAAATTCACACACCAAATAAGGCATGATCACTCATCATGGCCTCTTAGAACTATTCAAAATCAAATATGTAAAGGGTTTTAGAGAAATCATGAAGAGGAAAGTCAAAGGAATAAAACCAATTCCAATATGGGGTTTATGATTTTGAAGGAGTTCTCATTCTTGGCATAGGTAGGGAGGAGGAGAGCTACTATAAACTTAGTGGTCTACACATCTGATCGGAGGGGCTATAATAGAGTGTAATGTGATAAACAACCGATGTGGTGTCGGGTGTAACACCATGGTATAAGTGTAATTATTGGAAAATACCACCAAGGCATAGGGGCTACCACCACAGTGTAGAGGTGATGTAAAAGATCCCATAACCACACATGGAAATAGTTGCTGCATAGAATCACTATTCACCATTAACCATTGTGGCATAATGACTAGTTCAATGACATGGATCTGATTCTATTTCCCTTCATAGATTTGTCTCAATAACTAGTCAAAAAATGGGAAGGATTTTTGTAGGTTTGGATCCATGATTTAACCCTCATTCATGCCACATAAAATAGAATGAATAATTATCATAAATGAAAAATACATTCCATGAATTAAATATGAAAAGGATTTCATTTATTGACACAACTAATGAGGACATGGAATACTATAATTTTTAATAGGCTTATTACCTTTATGATCACATGTGGACCAGTGTACACCAAAACCAATTTTACAAGATAGAGAAAGCTGTTAAGGTGAATGCTTCTCAATATATTACTCTATAGTGAAAGCTGTAGTGTAGCCTCTATTACTCTATACATCATTGTTCAACCACCCATTCTATAGTGTATCCACCCATTTGTGGCATTCTCCATTATTCTATTATATAACAACCCTAGTTTTGGATGAATTTTTTTCAAAACACCCCATAAGAGTTCTAAAAAACCCTAAAGCCCTCCAACCTTAACCAAAGACGCGTAACTCAAAAATAATGGGAACAAAATATTTTATTAAAGACTATGAATTTCACAGAATTACAAATAAATTTCTTTTTCTCTAATGGAATGGATTTTTGGTGTTTTGCCTTTGTTGTTTTGGAATTCTTCATATCCTGAGGCATCCAGTTTTTCATCTTATTTGTATTTTTTCGTATCTTTTCATGATGTTCTCATTCATGCCTGAATATTGATCTTTATTATTGGGATTAACTTACTTTTTAGTTTGAAAGTGTCCCACTAGTTATGATTATAATCATCCCTTAGTAATTATTGTTCCCTGACATGTTATATTTGTGAATGCGATGTATATTTCCAAGATAGTTTAGAGGGTATGAAGTTGTAATGGATTGTTTAAATGTGAAGAAAAAGTTTTTCTTGGTGATGTATGGTGGGTTACGGTGGATCCTATTAAAGGTAGTCTAAGGGTGGAACTCTCCCCTTATATCCATCCTAGGTATAACTTCAGATGGTTTGGTCATATCAGAGTGTTATCAAAATATAGTATATCATAAAGAAGATGTTTACAATTACTAGTAGTTTGATGATTAGTTTTCAAACATAGTTTAATGATGTTAATTGTGGTTTAGTTTAGTTTTTATGTGAATGGGAATAGAATAAGTGTGGATGTTGAAATTTCCTTTTTAGGAAATTAATAATCTTTTAGTCGACCTAGGGAACTAAACATCATTCAGGGGTACAACTAATTTGGTACATCCAATATATAGTATTTAGTTATGATTATCCATGATCTTTATGTATATCAACTAGATATATTCTAATACCTATGGTTTTATCCATTATATGATGGATTAAATCATCCCCATATCCAACAAGTGTGTTGAGGCATGGTCATAATGAGATCTTTACTATGCACATGCCGTTATACCTTCAGTTTGTTATTGAAAATATGTGGTTTCAAAAATTTGAGAGATATAATTTATTTATGACTTGAAACATATAATCCCCCCATAAATCATAGTGGAGGATTATTTTGGGGAATATAATTGTTTCTTCCTAGTGAGAGAGACAGTTAGTAATTCGATGTGGTATGAATTAAACAGTTTTGTGTAATCTAGATCATTGAATGACTATAAAAATATTGGAGTATGGGACTCACATGGTAGATTAGTCTTTCAAAATAATACAACCAAAGTAAGGTAGTTATTTAATACACATGTTTGATATGGAAGTGGAATAAGGTGATTTTAATTACTAGACATTCTTGTCTTCTGAGAAATTGATTGTTGGATATCAATGGGGAACAATAGTGGTGTGGTGATTGGTTTCTTTGTTGGTTGGGATAAATTTGAATACATAAGAGGGGGGGGGGGTGTTGAATTTTGCCCTTTAAAACAATTGGTGTATGTTAAAGTCAAACCCTATGTGATTTGGAATGAGCTGAAATATTCTTTTCTTTAAGAATATTATGAAGTATAAAAATGTAAGATAAGATCATAACAAATTTTTACAGTAGTTTGGGGATCAAAGATCCGATAGTAAACTCCAGCAACACTCTCACCATGAGAATAAAACATTTCAGTAATCTGGACCTATTTTACATACCACAAAATTGATTTTGGGTAGTTAACACCTTAAAAAAATTCCGTCTTTTTATAGGGAACCTTCATAGCCACAACATCATATAAGAAGCTTACACTTCACCATGATTGATGAAAACTAGTAAAAAATTAAAATGAATAAAAAAGGTTGTATAAGATTAAGAAAATTATTTATACACTTCTTATCATCAATTTTTTATGATAAAATCATTTTAAAATAATAATAAATCTTAATTGATATTTTTTCAAGGAAATACAAATCCACCATAAGAAAAATAACAATTTTCAAAACATTCAGTGCATTTGAAATTTTAATTTAGATTATCATTGAAAATAAAAACATCCCTTATAATTTTAAGTAATCTAATCCATTTTTAGGAACATTTAAATAGGTCTTAAGATATTATATAATGAGATATATAT
This sequence comes from Viscum album, assembly GCA_963277665.1. Lineage (NCBI taxonomy): Eukaryota > Viridiplantae > Streptophyta > Magnoliopsida > Santalales > Viscaceae > Viscum > Viscum album. Next base: position 795,141,588 of record OY728166.1, read on the forward strand.
TCCAATGAAACCATTGTATAAATCGAAGAAAATATCTAAAATTTAAATTCCATAGATGACTACTTCAATATATGGATTTCTCTCTGTACGGTGTGTTAAAAAGTATGGTTAAAAATATACCATTAATTATAAATGTTTGGATAACTAGTCATATATTAGATCCTCAAAGATAGGGTTCTTCAGAACAGTTAGGTTTATTATACAAATGTTTAGTTCAATAATAAGGTAGAATTATTAACGATCCTAATCAAAAGTTAGGATCAAAAAATAATGGACACCTCAAAAGTAGAGATATTAATAGTGATTCTATATTTTTCTAAAACATACATAATAATTATAAAATAATAATATAATCTAAATTAATATCAAAATTTAAATAAAAATTAAAATAAATATTCTAATAAATATAAAAATGAAATTCACATAAATTGATTTCATTAGGAAAACAAATAAGGGAGCTTTTGAACATAAAATTAAATTAAAAATCAATATAATTAAGGGATAAAATTTGAATTCAAAATAATATCCCAACTTTTGATGATAAAAATAGAGATTAAATCAATTAGATGAATATTTATTAAATCAAAGAGAATAATATCCATTTTATACAAATTTCTTTATAATTGTAAAAAGATACGAAAAATCATTATGAAAAAATGAGGATTAATAGTTAATATAAATGATAATAAAGAAAAATTTGAATAATAGTTAATAGAAATTCTGTGATTATGTAAATTTCTCCCCATTTTTTTGATTTTAAAAATAAAGTAGATAGATAGAGTTAAATACATAAAATGATGTAATAAAATGATAGTTAATTTTATGTTTAGTTAATTATAATTGAATCATAGAATTTAATAATATCTAGAAATAAATAGATAACATAATATAAACAAAATATTTTCATTGTATCAACAATCCCATATTACAAATAAATTAACAGAAAAGTTTAAATTAACTAAGGTGTAGGATTAGGAAAAGGTTCGAGCATATGCACTTTTGAGGATGATAATTCAGTGTTCAAGGAAGCTTTTACCTTATAATATAATAATTTCAGATCCTACACTAATAGATTTAAATTATGAATCATTATCCATGCCGATCCTTTCATCAATAGTATTTTATTTTTACATAACATTAAAACCCCAACAGGTTCACCTTTAGGAAATTCTAAACATAATCGGCTGACTAAACATATTAATACTTAATTTCTCATATCTTAACCACAAAAATTGAAACACTGGACTTTCTTGAGGTTAAATTTTCAGTCATATATTTCTCATTTTGAAAAAAATGAGATCAGGCATAATTTCACATTATATACATTCAAATTTATCATTCACTTTAGTTAGATAATCTGATAAAATTTATACCCACCTTAATACATCAACTTGTATTTTCCCTTTATAAGTATAATCTACTTCTTTACATTATCTTGTTTTTAATGATAAAAACTAACTTCCCAAAAACATTATCAAATATTCAAAAAAAAATTAGAATAATTGAACTTCATATCTTTCCTTTCTGATCTGTTATATTACTTTTAAAATATTTAATATATCTATTTGAAGTTTAATTTTAATTTATTTTTTGATACTTCACCTTAAGTGATTCATATTTTTTTATTCAATAAAATTAAATTTTCATATCTTTACATGTATTTTTGAGAAACCTAAATCTCTACTTACAATCATAGAGATTCAACTCTCATTGAATTATATTTTTCAACCATACTCAAAGAAATGTTATGAGTACACTCCCAAAATCTCAGACCATCTTCAATAGATGATGAAAATCACTCTGGACTTATAGAATGTCCTAAAACCTCAAACAATTTAAGTGATTGGACTTCCAAATTATCACTAGAAAATTAACTGTGAACTTATATTCCACTAATCAATTATTCAACTATCATCTCCAATTACCTTTCAACAAAATAAACTAAGTTATATCTAATCATCTTAGCTGGAGAAACTAGAGTAGAAACATTCTAACCAGATTGATATACTTGATCATGAATTTTATCAAATCATTAAGAGCCTTGAGAATGATCAGTTCCATGATCTCATCATTCTTAATTCTTAACAATCTCTTCAAATATTTATTCAACATGAGTAACATGATAAATTGATCCCCTAAAATCATCCTACTGGTCCTAAACCACATACATGTCTTTTTCCTCAACTATGAGAGAAAACTTTTGAGTGACTTCATCAACTACAGGCACACCAACCTGAACAATTTGCAGAATATCATCGATTTTTATGGTCTATGAAAAAAATTAGTACAATAGTGTCTTTAAATATTATTAATAAAATATATACAAAATTAAAAAATCCCTTATCCTACCATTGATATTAGCTTACACCATTTTACTTCTTCTTATATTGGGAAGATTTTTGTTTTCACTAATAAACAAATCTTTCATATCTCAAGCCACTTAGGATTCTATAGCCCATCCTTTAAAATAGGAATACCCAAATTCATTGGCACCAGTTCTAATAGATCCATTATACATCTGGCTCATTTTTTCCCCTTGAGCAGGAGATCTAGATTGTTCTTCATCCTCACCTGTTAATGAAATAAACATACTAATGGTTGTACTCTATTAAAGCCAAAATTTCTCCAATTCATTAATGATAATATATTATCATTTAAATATCTATGGCTTTTTTAGAAGTTGTAGATCATTATATTGTAATAAAAAATATTTAAAAAATGTCATCCATAGGGATAAAAGTTTATTCTTGCAACTTTAGAAATGTTGTGGTGCATTTACCTCACCATAAACCTACTAAAATTCAATTTATTTCACCCAATATAAAAACATCACATACGTATATGGGAAATTAATTTTATCTAGATAATCCATCATTGGAACTAAAATAGTTTGAATTTATTTTATAATGTCCTTTTTCTGTACCTAAATATCATTTACAATATCATCTTCTAGTGGAAGGTTACAAAAATAAAATATATAATGTCTTCTAAAATATGAAAATTATCCCCAATCCAAATCAAGATGAAGTGAAACACTCCTTAATTGGGTAATTTGAAGATATGTGAAATATCTACCATAGAAAAAAAAATCTTTATCATTTACCCTTAATTAGATGATATCTTTTATATTGACAAATCGTGGATGTGCATGTTCAGAAAATTATTTATCATCCTTATAAATAACATATGTTTTATTTCCTCTTTAGATAATATAATGTAGTTTTTAAAATCTCAAATATTACAGTATTAAAAAATTTATTTAGAAGGGCCATTCAAAATCTACAAATTTCCCTTGCATAAAATTTCATTCAGAACTTCAAGGTCTCTTCTTCTTTGAGCCACTTAGACTATCTTCACCCGTACTAATTCTTTTGGTATGTCTAGAATCAAAATGATTTACTGTTTTAAAATATTAGATATGAGGGAGATATATAGATTGGATATTTTAAAGTGTTCTTGGTCAAAGGTATGGGAGGGAAGGGTCTTTCTCTAATGGTTTTAAGAACTATTTTGTTCTATTGATCTAAATAAGTAGTGTTATAATTTGGGGTTTTTAATATTCAAAAGAACGTTTTACACAAAATAAAATTTGAAAACAAAAATTTAAAAGTAACTAAATTATAAAATAAATAATATAAAAATTTAAATAATATTTATAACAAAACCTAGAAACATGTTAATAAACTTAATTTGATATAAAAAAATGGAAAATTAAATTCTTTACCTAAAATTAATAAAACTAAACATCCCCTTAATAGCATAGAACATTATTGTGGGAAGTGGTTTAGTGAAAATATATGCAAGTCGATACTCAATATCTTCAAATTATAAAGATATATCCCCATTATTGATAAGTTTTCATAAAAAAATTGTTTCTAATGTCAATATTCTTAGTATTAGAGTGACTCATAAGATTATTAGAAATATTAGTAGCACATGTATTATCACATAAAATTAGAATGTGATTAAATTTAAGTCCAAAGTCTATATGAGTGTATTTTATCCACAAAACTTGTGCACAAAGGCTGCCAGTAGATATATAATCTTTTTTACTAATTGATAATCCCACATAATATTTATTTTTACTAGAACATTAAACTAGGTAATTTACTAAAAAATAACAAGTAACTAAGGTTCATTTTCTATCCAATTAAAACCCTTCAAAATCATCATAAAAATATGATATTCAATCAAATCCATATGTTTTTATATTATGTAATGATATATAAATTATACCTTTAAAATATCTAAAAACAATTTTATCATTAGTGAGATTAAATTCCATATAGTTTGATAGAAACCATTCAAAAAGAGAAACCAAAAAATCAATTTCTGGACTACTTTTAATAAGAAATAAAAAAAACCACTATATAACTTATTTTAAATTTATTTTATAGTTTTATTCAAATCTAGTTTTACAGTATAACACATGATATTTACATAAGTCTTTATGTTATCAATTTTATACATTTTCAATCAATCATGAATATATATTATTTAATTCAAAACAATTCCTAAATCTCTTTGATAAATTTTAGACTATTAAATAAATTCAATTCTACCATCATATTAATTACAAATTAATTTTCTATAGGTTTCAAAAAAACATTACAAATATTTTGTTTAGTTGATCAAAAAATAAGATCATATATATAGATTTTCCCTAATGAAATATAAAAATATATTCTTTTTCATAATAATAATATGATCTATAAATCCCAATAAAAAATTCAAAAGAAAAGAACTCATTCTTTGATACTGATATCTTAGTGGTTATTTATGTATATAGAGAGGTTCAGTAAGATTTAAAATACATACTGGTAGTATATGGTATTAAAAACCTACAGTTTTCTCTACATAATCATCATCCAATAAATAATAATTTAATAATAAAAATTTGAAATACAATTATTATAATTTTAAACTAATATGAGATACATAAGAATTCAATATTATAATAGATTATTTTCAAGAAATAGTGGAAAAGGTTTTCTCATAATCTATTACTTCCTCAGGGTTTTGTCATTTAGAAATTATCCTATATTTATTCTTATTGATTAAAGTGTGACCATCTTTCTTATATATATAGACCCATTTGGTTCCTATCATTTGATTGTTTTTCATGTATGTCAACTAATTCTAAAAATTCATTTCTCATAATTTATTCTAGTTCTTTCTACATATGTAACATCCAAAATCTATATTCTATAGATTTCCAATATATTTTGTATCAAACAATTACAGGAAGGTAGAGAATTATGCTTCATTATGTACAATCCCTCTAGTGATAACTCATCCTTAGTCCCCTACAACATATTCCATAGGGTGTTTCTTTATAGTTATATGATATCATGGTATGGTACTTTGAGGTTTGATATATTCATGTTATTCCTAACTGGATTTATTCTAATAATATTATAATTTTATTTCAAAAAATATTTTGAATATTCATGTCCCTAGATATTTATAGAATCATCGACTTTATTAGTTTAAATTTAATGATCAAACAAATCACCTTCTTAACACTCTACATTAATAAAATTTACAATTATCCTTGAATTTTTATTAAGATCTATAGAAGAATTACATATATTATAATATACATGAAATATTCCTTTATCAGACTTTGGATGGGACATACCATGATTTTTATTATGGTTCAAGATATATACATTTCATCCAAATACATTTTAGTATCATGATTTATGTTTTTAATTATTCCATAACTCATAGGGCATGTTTTTTTAAAAGTAATGATTGAACCTCTATTCACCATATGGAATGATATATTAACAAATTTAAACCAAAAATATGTAGGAAAACAATATTAACTACATATATTCATTTACATTCTTCTAATAGTATAATTTAACATTTCTAAAATTCCATTCTGTTGATATGATCTTGGACTGGAGAAAGACAGTTTAATACCAATGTTTGAGAAAAAATAATTGAATTCCTTATTCTCAAAATCTACTCTATGATAAATTCACAATGAAATTATTTTGAAATATTTTTCATTTTAAACATATTTTAAAAAATATATAAAAATATAAAGAGATTAATTTTTATGTTTTAATAAATAATACAAGGTAAATATGAAAAAATATCATAAAAAATAAAAAAAACGAACCTTCCATCCAAGCATGATACTATAAATGGTCCAAAAAATATATTTGGATGATTTATAATGGTTTTTTAGAAGCAATATTATTAATATATTTTAAATATTTCTTATACTGGTTTTCAATTTGAAATTCTTTACAAATCCTATTCCCATCAAAACATCGACTTAGTGGATCCGAAAGTAAATGTTTCTATATAGAATTGATAGGAAAAATATGTTAAAATGTCAAAGTATCCAATAAATAGATTCATATTTATATTCTTAAATCCTTAAAAATATATAATATATTTTTCCAAGATTGTTTTCTAACATCCCAAAAATCCAAATCAAATTAAATTTCTTTTATAATTGTCTCTAATGGTGACCTATCATCTATCTCCTTCTGATAGTGCATGTAAATTTGAAAATTCACCACTCATAATTCATGAGTTGTCACCATCCATGTACCACATTTCACTTTTATCATATTGGATTATAACTTAAAATATATCAAATAAAATATTATTTTCATACCCAAAATCCATTATTTTCATCAATGTTAGAAAATAATGACTAGGGAAACAAGATATATGTATTTAATTCATAATTTATAGAATTAACTTTAGAAAAAATTATAGTAATAAGAGACTTCTTTTCACCAATAATATGAGAATTCCTAAAATAAAACATGTTTTTATAATGGATTTTAATTACATATAAAAAAAGTAACTCTATACATGTAGTGGTTTTATGAGATTGGTAAAAAATAGTGTCTATATAACTTACGTTTTACATCATTAATACTTATTCCATATCATTCATTTTAGTAGAAATTCTTAATAAGTTTCATATTTAATGATTCTTCTCAACTAGTAAATTCACTTGCTGAATTATTAAAATATTCTTTTTTAGAATGCAATTATGTGATTCAAGTTTCCTAAAAATTTCTCTTTGATATGTATTTAGATAATTGTTCTTTAAAATCAATGAGTTGTTTTAGAAAAAAAATCTTTTTCAATTAATATAGTATTATAATTATTCTTTAAATATTTATTTTTTAATTAGGATTCATATTTTTATTCAAACACAATGTACTATTGAACAATTTTTTTACTTGATAAAATCTTATAATCAAAAGAATAAGTTTAATTTGATTCTACCTCATCTGCTTTTTCCATAGAGCACATGTTTTAATTTTATTTAATTTCCCATTTTCTAAATAAAAACATGAAGAGATGTTGGAGTCTTCAGAAATACTCCACATAGAATTTATAACTATTTTACATTTTCATTTATAATCAGATTTTATTTTTTAATTCTTATACATATTTTGTACATTTCTATTTTCCTCTTTTTGTTATGGATAATTATGTCATATATACCCCATTAGCATGATTTCATAATATAAGGCCCCAGCCTTAAACCTAAATTAATATTGAATTAAATGAATAATTTACATTGAGGATCTTTTCAGGTTTAGAGTTTTAGAGAATTAGGACATAACTATTACATCTCAAAATATTACAAAGTAGACACTTCTACTATGTTTCCAGAAATTAAAAAAAACTCTTAAAAAGAGACATGTCTAGTTCCATGTTTTATATAGCATGAATTTCCCTTTATCCCATCCTTGACCCTATTCCACATTAGGTCCTGTGAAAAACATTTCAAAAAAACTTTGGGTGAGCATAAAGAGCTCAGTAAGGGATACACAAAGAATGAAAACTGTTAGTTTTTTTTCAAACATCAAGTAAAACATGTATAACTTTATCAAAGTAATACCTTCACCTTCATAAAGTAGTAAAAACTTTTCACTGAATAAAATATCATTACTTACCTTTTTGTAACCAAAGGATTACCATAAAACCAATATAAAGAACGCATAACATATAAATGTATCTTGGGACATAAACATACTTAAGTGGAATAACCATACGGTCGACTTCCACACATATCACTTAATGGAATAGCCATACTGCCAACTTCCAAACATACTTAATGGAATAGCCATATGGACGACTTCCATACCCAATGCATTGGAGGTTATAACGTAACAACCCTCCTGGTATTCACCACACCACCCGTCATATGGTATATCACGTAACCACTCGTCAAATGTCCAAGTACCAATATAAAATCATAAAACATAAAACCAATATAAAGGAATGATAACATTTCCACATTTCAATCACAATATATAATTTAAATATATTGACATAATAGAATCCTTTATCAAAACCATTTTCAATACAAAAATACATAAAAGAGTATATGGTATTTATTTTATTTTAAAATGATTACGGCTTGTTGAAGAAGCCAAAGACTAAATAATACTCGCGGTGGCAGAAAAGGTCGTTGTCACCATGTACGTTAAAAAAACATTCCTTTTTGCCGTTTAGTAAAACCCTTCGTAGAAAAATAATCCTTTTGTATAACATTAAAAGTCACAGGGGATTATACCCTGTATAAAATAAAGTTGTGTATAAAACGAAATATGCCTCAATTAAAGGGGATTGAGACGAAGTCCCTTACCTCGAGTCCGACTTGACTCGATCGTTATTTAACGTCCTGAATAATAAACTTGAGTTTATTACTATTTTGTTAAGAACCTTTTTCAAGTTCATTATTCCTTTTATATCACTTATTGCCAAGTTATAAACATTATGTAACCATTTAAGTTAATAATGTTTGTTTTGTCGACATTCGGTTCTTAAGTCGAAAGTGGACTTCTTACAATTACATGTTGTTAATGTGGTCAAAGGTTCTTTATATCCAGAATGACATTCCTGATATGGATATCATATATATCATATATATACAGCATATGAATGTATTTATAATATTAAACAATCAATTAGAGGTAATAAATGAAATGCACCGTTCATGGAGACGGTAAGCCGTACGTACGCATGAACACTACTTTCATTTCTTTGTCAAATTAATAGAATTAAAACTAAATGAGAGGTATGTATATTTTAATTCCAGAATTATATTCATTATTTATATGTATCATTCATCATATATATCCATTATATACATGTACTTATAATAGTACATTACATTTGGGGATAAGAAATGAAATGCACCGTTCATAGAGACGGTAAGCCGTACGTATGCATGAACGCTACTTTCATTTCTATCTCATACATTAATGGAAAGAAATAATAATGATATAGTGGTATATTATAATTCTAGTGTAACATCACATATAATAACTTTAAGTCCATCCTTTATACGTCCCACATATGGCATTAAACGAATCAAATAACTTTGAGGGGGCGGTAGTCCGCACTTCCTTAAATGAAGATATCGCGTTTACCCATAATGGAAACCATAAAGGTATGCCCAAAAAGAAAAATACAGAATCTTAAGGAAAACATAAACATATTATATATCATATATAAATATAGTGTCATCTTAATGGCCACCTTTGACGGTGTTAAAAGAATGTTGAACAATCATCGTTTCGGTAGGCAGAAATTCTCCATCCACGGAAATAGTATGTTCTTTAACCATTAGATGTAGGTGTGTGTAAGTGTAGATCGAATCCTTCTTTAAAAACATCCTAGAATATTGATGATACTAGAGTTATTATAAATGAAATGAATAAAAAGAATTTATGGGGTTGGAGAAGCAAAATAAAACAAAAGGACTCAAAAGATGACATTACCTAAAAATCGGGTAACTCCCTTTGGTTTGAGCTCAAAGGCTTCCTTGGAAAGGCTTATGACCAAAGTGAGGCTTCAAGGAGTAAGAGAGGGAAGTGGAGAGACAAAATGGGCAGAGTTTGGCCGAGAAAAAGGCTTTGGGAGTGTGGGTAAGGAGGTAGAGTTGGGGGCCTTTTATAAGAGGAGAGGAGGGGAACTCTTGTAAAGTTACAAAATGTTACTTTATTTTCAAAGGAGTTTCGAATTTTAAAGGTCCCCAATTGATTTAATTCGAGGATAAGGTGATAAGGATTCTAAATACAACCATCAAAATTTTTTTTTCCATGTGTAGGTCTTATATTTTACATTATCTTTCCATTTTATTTAAATCGTTAAATAATGAGGTCATCGTTGAATCATCATGATGTCATAAATAATTTAACTTATTTAATGTCTAAAAATTATAAAAAAATTACAATGATGTAGGAAATATTTTTAGCTTTCCAATGACTATTTATAGTCAAAATTATTACTTGTATAATCCCATGTAAAAATTATTTTAATAAAACATCTCATGTTTGTGTCCTCTTCACTTTAACATTGAATAAAAAGTTATTTATGTCATTTCCCAACCAAAGTGACTCCATTGGGTCCCCAAGTTGACCCATGGATTTTCTTGGTCGGCCATGACACACCCAATGAGGGTAGGACATGTGTGAAGCTCATCTCATATTATTAAAACATTATTTTTACCTTAAACTACACTAATTACCTCTAATCGCGATTAAGAACTTACGTGTTACTATTCACCAAAAAATTATTCTAATCTCATTGAACCACATTTTACTTCTTAATGACAACCATGTATGTCGGATTTTTGAAATTAAAAACACAGAAGTGTTAAAATTTCATTTAAACGAAAAATCAGTTTTTATAAGTACCACTTAGTGGTTTCACTATTCATCAAAAATTGATGTTTTTCAGAAAAATACAAAAAATTCACCCTAAGCCATATTTGATATTCCGAATTCAAAAATGAAGTCTATTTTAAAAAATTCAAAACATATAAGTCACATTAATTAATTTAATAATTAATTCCCACTATCATGACAAATAGCGTGTTTTTATGAAACAATAAGTATCAAAAGATTGACACTAGTTTAAGTCCGATTTCAAAGTGAAATTAATTATAACGACCACTATTGGATTTAATGGTAAATATATTTTCTAATTTCACTTTAAAACCAATTCAAATGATAATATATTCATATAAATAAATTAGATTAAAAAGAGGTTTTGAATTAAAATACAACATTTTACACTATTCATTAAAAAATGAACTTTATCAGAAAGATACCAAAAATTTACACAAAGTAAATTTTGATGTCCCGATTATAAAGAAGAGTTATATTTGGTACAATAGAATATATAAGATTGGTCAAAACTATATTTAATGACAGTTCGCCATCAAAAGGTGATAAGTGAACCTTTAGTGAAAATTAGGGTATAAATGCCTAAAATTGAATTGATTCCGTATTTTAAGCCTTTATCTTTTATTGGATAAATGTAAAAACATTTAAAAAATATATAATCATATTTTAGTTATTTCTATCCATTCCCGCTAATACAACAGCTATGTTTTAACTACCATTTAAAATAATATTATTTTATTACTAGTGTGCAACGAAAGATTTCAATGAAACTCATTGTTGCGTATCGGGTACTTTATCAAACATAGAAACCATTTTAAAGTAAAATTAATATTTAATTCGCAAATATTAATAAATATGAAAATATATTATTCTTTATTTACCTGGGATGTTACATCCTTTCCCCCTTTTGAAAATTGCATCCTCTCAATTTTATTCACTTATCAAAATAAGTGGGGCTATTTATCCCTCATAGCATTTTCAGATTCCTACGTTGCCTCTTCAACCATATGGTTTTTCCACAAAACCTTTACCTGGTGGATTACCTTATTTTGCAACACTTGTTCTCTTCGGTCAAGAATCTGGACTGGTTGTTCTTCTTAAGAGAGATTCTCTTCCTACTGAACTACCTCTGGGCTCAAAACATGAGATGAATCTGGCATATACTGCCTCATCATCGAAACATGAAAAACATTGTGTACCTGAGATAAACTTGGAGGTAAAGCCACTCGGTAAGAAACTAATCCAACTTTCTCCAGAATTTCATATGGTCCAATAAACCTTGGACTCAACTTTTCTTTCTTACCAAATCGCATCACACTTTTCCATGGAGAAACCTTGAGAAAAACATGATCACCTACCTCGAAAGATAGACCCTTCCTCCGGTTATCCGCATAACTCTTCTTCCTGATCTGAGCTGTTCTCATGTGTTTCTGAATCAACTGAACTTTTTCTGCCATCTCTTCTACCAATTCTGGTCCCATCAGCTTCCTTTCACCCACTTCATCCCAAAATGCTGGAGTTCGACACCGCTTCCCATATAATGCCTCAAATGGTTCCATCTGTATACTGGAATGAAAACAGTTATTATAAGAAAATTCAACCAAAGAAAGATGTTGGTCCCAAATTCCCTGATAATCCATCGAACAAGAACATAACATATCCTCCATGGTCTGAATTGTTCGTTCTGACTACCCATCTGATTGAGGATGAAAAGCTGTACTAAAATTTAATTCAGTACCCAATGACTTATGAATGCTTTTCCAAAAGTTATAAGTAATCCTGGGATCACGATCGGACACAATGGACAGAGGAACTCCATGTAACCTGACTATCTCTTTAAGATACAAACGAGAAAGTTGATCTAGGGAAAAAGTATCTCGTATAGTAAGGAAATGAGAAGATTTAGTCAAGCGATCAACAATAACCCAGATTGCATTATTATCTCTTGATGTCTTCGGTAATCCCACAACAAAGTCCATGGATATATTCTCCCATTTCCACTCTGGCATTGGTAGAGGCTGAAGCATCTCTTTAAGTAACTTCCGCTCTTCTTTAACCTGCTGACAAGTCAAACACTTCACAGTAAAATTAGAAATATCTCTTTTCATTTCATCCCACCAGTAATACTCCCGCAGATCTCTGTACATCTTAGTACTGCCAGGATTAACTGAAAACGGGGAACTATGATCCTCACATAACAACTCATTCTTAAACTGTGAATCACATGGAAAACATAATATCTTCCCAAACCTCAAAACACAATCACTATCAATGTTGAATTCATGCAAATTAACTTTCTGAACCATCTCTACCTTCTTCTGCAACTCATTGTCTTGATTCTGTGCTTGCTTGATTCTGTCTGATAGAGGAGATCTCACTGATACCTGAAACAAAACAGAAGGACATCTTGCACCAACAACTTCTATGCCAAAGTTCATCAAATCAAAAACCAAAGGATCTCGTTCCAGATGTAGCATGGTTAATGAAGCATTACTTTTTCGACTCAAAGCATCAGCCACTTTATTTGCTTTTCCCGGATGGTAGTGAATTGTACAATAATAATCCTTGATTAATTCCAGCCATCTCCTCTGTCTCATGTTCAATTCTTTCTGAGTGAATATATACTTTAAACTTTTGTGATCAGTATATATTTCACACTTTACTCCATACAAATGATGCCTCCAAATTTTTAAAGAAAAAACAACAGCAGCTAATTCCAAATCATGTGTAGGGTAATTTACCTCATCAGTTTTCAACTGACGTGAATTATAAGCAATTACCTGATCATTCTGCATTAGGACACAACCAAGTCCTTTCAATGAAGCATCACTGTAGATAACAAACTCACAATTCCTGGAAGGAAGTGCCAAAAATGGAGCATTCACTAATCTTCTTTTCAACTCCTGAAAACAATCATCACATTCTTTTGTCCAGATGAACTTAACACCCTTACGAGTAAGCTTAGTCATTGGACTAGATAACCGTGAAAAATTTTCAACAAACCTTCGGTAGTAACCTGCCAAACCAAGAAAACAACGGATCTCGGTTACATTTGTAGGTCTTGGCCATTCTTCAACAACTTTTGCTTTATCAGGATCAACAGTTATGCTATCTTTTGAAACAATGTGACCCAGGAAAGAAATTTGTTGTAACCAAAACTCACACTTTCTGAATTTTCCATATAGTTTCTTTTCTTTTAAGGTTTTCAAGATAACCTTTATATATATTTCATGCTCCTCTTTACTTTTGGAAAACACCAAAATATCATCAATGAAAACAACCAAATTTTTTCACCTGAGTCAACTGAGCCATCACTACAACAAACTGTTTAGTTCTGATTCTGACCATCTCAGGATACTGATTTGAAAGGTCATTTCCCTATGTATGCCTTCCCAGAAAATCTTCTTTGTTTCCTCTATGAAAAACCATTCTTAACGCTGAAATACCTTAGGGAAAGAAACATGGTAATCATTAAATGCTATATCATTTCAGTCATACCATAAATTAACTTATAATTTAACAATTTTCTAACTCCCTAAGTTGTCTAAACCGACCTTTGATACCAAATATAAGGCCCTGGCCTTAAACCTTACATAATATTGAATTAAATGAATAATTCACATTGAGAATATTTTCAGGTTTAGAGTTTTAGAGAATTAGGACATAACTATTACATCTCTAATTATTATAAAGTCGACACTTCTAATATGTTTCCTGAAAATAAAAAAAACTCTTAAAAAGATACATGTCTAGTTCCATGTTTTATATAGCATGACTTTCCCTTGATCCCATTCTTGACCCTATTCCACATTAGGTCCTGTGAAAAACATTTCAAACTAACTTGGGGTGATCATAAAGAGCTCAGTAAGGTATACACAAAGAATGAAAACTGTTAGTTTTTTTCAAACATCAAGTAAACCATGTATAACTTTATCAGAGTAACACCTTCACCTTCATGAAGTAGTAAAAACTCTTCACTGAATAAAATATCATTACTTACCTTTTTGTAACCAAAGGATTACCATAAAACCCATATAAAGAACACATAACATATAAAGTTATCTTGGGAGATAAACATACCTAAGTGGAATAACCATACGGTCGACTTCCACACATATCACTTAATGGAATAGCCATACGGCCAACTTCCATACATACTTAATGGAATAGCCATATGGCAGACTTCCATACCCAATGCACTGGAGGTTATAACGTAACCACCCGTGCTGGTATTCACGACACCACTCGTCATATGGTTTATCATGTAACCACCCGTCAAATGTCCAAGTACCAATATAAAATTATAAAACATAAAACCAATATAAAGGAATGATAACATTTCCACATTTCAATCACAATATATAATTTAAATATATTGACATAATAGTTTTCTTTATCAAAACCATTTTCAATTCCAAAATAAATAAAAGTGTATATGGTATTTATTTTATTTTAAAAACATTATGGCTTGTTGAGGAATCCAAAGACCAAATAATACTCGCGGCGGCGGAAAAGGTCGTTGTCACCACGTACGTTAAAAAAACATTCCTTTTTGTCATTTAGTAAAACACTTCATAGAAAAAGATTCCTTTTGTATAAAAGTAAAATTAAAAGGGTTTTATACACCGTATAAAATAAAGTTGTGTATAAAACAAAATATGCCTCAATGAATGGAGATTGAGACGAAGTCCCTTACCTCGGGTCCGACTTGACTCGATCGTTATTTAACGTTTTGAATAATAAACTTGAGTTAATTTCTATTTTCTTAAGAACCTTTTTCAAGTTCATTATTCCTTTTATATCACTTATTTCCAAGTTATAAACATTATGCAACCCTTTAAGTTAATAATGTTTGTTTTGTCGATATTTGGTTCTTAAGTCGAAAGTTGACTTCTTACAATTACATGTTGTTCGTGTGGTCAAAGGTTCTTTATATCCAGAATGACATTCCTGATTTGGATATCATATATATAATATATATCCAGTATATACATTTACATATAATATTAAATAATCATTTATAGGTAAGAAATGAAATGCACTGTTCATGGAGACGGTAAGTCGTACGTACGCATGAACGCTACTTTCATTTCTTTGTCATATTAATGGAATTAAAACTAAATGAGAGGTATGTATATTTTAATTCCAGAATTATATTCTTCATTTATATGTATCATTCATCATATATATCCATTATATACATGTACTTATAATAGTACATTACATTTTGGGATAAGAAATGAATTGTACCGTTCATGGAGACGAGAAGCCGTACGTACGCATGAACGCTACTTTCATTTATATATCATACTTTAATGGAAAGAAATAATAATGATATAGAGGTATATTATAATTCCATTATAACATCATATATAATAACTTTAAATCCATCCTTTATACGTCCCACATATGGCATTTAACGAATCAAATCACTTTGAGGGGGCGGTAGTCCGCACATCCTTAAATGAAGATATCGCGTTTACCCATAATGGAATCCATGAAGGTATGCCCAAAATAAAAAATACAGAATTTTAAGGAAAACATAAACATATTATATATCATATATAAATATAGTGTCATCTTAATGGCCACCTTTGAATGTGTTAAAAGAATGATGAACAATCATCGTTTCGGTAGGCAGAAATTCGCCATCCATGGAAATAGTATGTTCTTTAACCATTAGATGTAGGTGTGTGTAAGTTTAGATCTAATACCTCTTATAACCACATCCTAGTAGATTGATGATACTAGATTTGTTACAAAATAAATGAATAAAAATATTTTATGGGGATGGAGAAGCAAAATAAAACAAAAGGACTCAAAAGATGACATTACCTCAAAATCGGGTAACTCCCTTTGGTTTGAGCTCAAAGGCTTCCTTGGGAAGACTTCTGACCAAAGTGAGGCTTCAAGTAGTAATATAGGGAAGTGGAGAGACAAAATGGGCAAATGTTGGCCGAGAAAAAGGCTTTGGGAGTGTGGGTAAGGAGGTAGAGGTGGGGGCCTTTTATAAGAGGAGAGGAGGGGTACTCTTATAATGATACAAAATGTTACTTTATTTTCAAAAGAGTTTCGGATTCTAAAGGTCCCCCATTGATTTAATTCGAGGATAAGGTGATAAGGGTTCTAAATCCACCCATCCAATAGGTTTTTCCATGTTTAGTTCTTAGATTTTACATTATCGTTCCATTTTATATAAATCGTTAAATAATGAGGTCATCGCTGAATCATCATGATGTCATAAATAATTTAATTTATATAATGTCTAAGAATTATAAAAAAATTACTATTATGTAAGAAATCTTTTTACCTTTCCAATGAATATTTATAGTCAAATGTATTACTTCTATAATCCCATGTAAAAATTGTTTTAGTAAAACATCTCATGTTTGTGTCATCTTTATTTTAACATTTAATAAAAAGTTATTTATGTCATTTCCCAACCAAAGTGGCTCCATGGGGTCCCCAAGTTGACCCATGGATTTTCTTGGTCGGCCATGACACACCCAATGAGTGTAGGACATTTTTCATGCTCATCTCATATTATTAATACATTGATTTTACCTTAAACTACACTAATTACCTCTAATCGCGATGAAGAACTTAAGAGTTACTATTCACCAAAAAATTATTTTAATCTCATTGAACCACATTTTACTTCTTAATGACAACCATGTATGTCGGATTTGTGAAATTAAAAACACATAAGTGGTAAAATTTCATTTAAACAAAAAATCAGTTTTTATAAGTACCACTTAGTGGTTTCAGTATTCATCAAAAATTGAAGATTTTCAGAAAAATACCAAAAATTCACCCTAAATCATATTTGATATTCCGAATTCAAAAATGAAGTCTATTTTACAAAATTAAAAACATATAAGTCACATTAATTAATTTAATAATTAATTCCCAATGTCATGACAAATAGCGTGTTTTTATGAATCAATAAGTATCAAAAGATTGACACTAGATTAAGTCTGATTTCAATGTGAAATTAATTCGAACAACCACTATTGGATTTAATGGTAAAAATATTTTCTAAATTCATTTTAAAACCAATTCAAATGATAATATAATCATATAAATAAATTATATTAAAAAGAGGTTTCGAATTAAAATACAACATTTTACACTATTCATTATAAAATGAACTTTATCAGAAAGATACCAAAAATTTACACAAAGTAATTTTTGATGACCCGATTAGAAAGAAGAGTTATATTTGGTCCAATAGAATTTATAAGACTGGTCAAAAATATATTTAATGACGGTTCGCCGTCAAAAGGTGATAAGTGAACCTTTAGTGAAAATTAGGGTATAAATGCCTAAAATTGAATTATTTTCGTATTTTAAGCCTTTATCTTTTATTGGAAAAATGTAAAAACATTTAAAAAACATATATAGTCATATTTTAGTTATTTAAATCCATTCCCGCCAATATAATGGCTATGTTTTAAATACCATTTAAAATAATATTATTTTATTACTAGTGTGCAATGAAAGATTTCAATGAAACTCTTTGTTGCGTATCAGGTACGCTATCGAACATTGCAACCCTTTTAAAGTAAAATTAATATTTAATTCGCAAATATTAATAAATATGAAAATTTATTATTCTTTATTTACCTAGGATGTTACACATAACACCTATTATATTTCTATATAAAATCATTATTCCAGGAATTATACTAAGGCTTATTGCAACCTCTTTTATTTATATTGATTTTGTTGAATCTTCCAGATGGGTGAGCTAGTTCATCCCCAATATTTGAACAACTAGAATCATCTGGGGATTTGAAAAACTCATGAATAATATTTTCTATTTTTAAGTCGTATCAATACAAGATATATTTTCCCTCTTGATCATTCTATGATCATCTACTTCATCTTATATTTTAGCCCCGTACAAAATTAATGTACCCATAAAACCCTTCCTTGGAAAAGTTTTGACATGTGTTGATTGTATAATAGTAGAATAGATTCCATTACATTCTTAGGGTAAGAAACTAATAAAATTTAATGCCTAATCTAGCTCAGAAACTAGAGTTCCCAGGGAAAACAACTATTAATTATTTCAATAAATATTCTATTCACATGAGAGATGATTTCTCCATGATACATCTAGAAATTTTTATTGTTTAAGTTAGTATTGTTGTATCTATGTTATATGAAATTGGAAGTCCCATCATAAGAAACAAATATAGTCTTCAATATTTTATAGGAAATAACACATTAGGAAACATGATAAAACTAATTAAGAATGAGTCTACATTAGAAAACATTTCTAACTTTTGAGTTTACATCATATTCATCTTCCTTCTTAGAATACCACTTTTCAGAATCTTTGAGAATTCAAAGGGACTATCAATGTTCATATAAAATATTAAGGAATTATTCTTCTGTTTGAAAACTATTATATATTACCAACATCTATATCATTTTCCATTAATATAAAGACCTTTAAACCTTAAAATTCCTTTCTTGATAGCATCTATAAAAATATTGTATTCATACAAATGTTTGTTTCATTCATAGAATATCTTAATAGGATTATTAAAGGTTCATTCCTTTAACACAATTTTTGTTAATGATAAACATGAATACATAATATTTGGTGAAATGTATCCTTTTAAAAAACAACTTGGATAATTTAAAAATTAACCCACATAAGTGATTTGGAAAAAGATGCAATATTATTTTCTTTAAATAGATTAATAAGTGGATAAATAATGAAGAATAATAACAAATATTGTATAGTGGTTCAGATCATAAAGATCCCTTAGTCCACTAAGACAATTCTATTTCGACGAGTTTGATTTTTTTCACTAAATTAATCCATTTTCTGAATACCATAAAATCATAGTTATGGTGGTTGGAACCTCCTAATAAGTTATGTTTTTTTTATAAGTATCCTTTACATCTACATATAAGTATGAGTATATTACAATCTACCATGACTAAATAAATTAATTAAAAACATAAAATGAATATGATTGGATATAGATGTTTAACAATTTTATTTTAAAACTTATTCCCATATCAGTTTTGAAGATAAAATAAGTAGATAATAAGTAAGAAATCCATTTTTATTATGGTCATGAAGTTCAAAAAATATCACCAGATAAATCACAATATTCAAAATGTTTAATGCGTTTGAAATTTTAATTTAAAATTCCACTTAAAATCGTAACTTATCATAGAAATGGGAATAATTTAATCTTTTATTTATGAGAATTTGAATTTTTCTTTGTATATCTTTTAGGAAGATATTATTTTGAATGAATTTATAGTTAATATCTCTAAAAATATTTATAATCCAAATTCCACATATAGATTCTTCAATATAGTAATATCTCAATTTATGGTATATTCAAAAGTACAAGTCAAAATATTACATTGATTCCAATATTTGTGTTAACTAACTATACATTAAATCCACAAACATAGGGTTCTTGAAAAAACATAGTTTCCTAATTCAATAATTTTTCATAACCAAAGGGTAGAAAAACTAGTGATATTCATCAAAAGTTATGTTCCCAAACTTAACATTTCCATCAAAAGTATGGATATGAAGAGTGATTAAAGAAATATTTCACACATTGCAAATAAATAGAAAATAAAGGGATCAGCTGATTTTATTACATAATTCTTGAGAAACCAAAATGAATATTCCAATAAATATAATCGTGAAATTTACATAAAGTAACTTCATTAGTAAAAAAAATTAGGGTTTTTGTGAGTATAAAAATCAAGGACCAATCAATGAACTTGTTAGATCAAAATAATTATTCCTGAAATTTTCAAAAGAAGTAATCTATGTCCATGGAACGGTGGAAATATGTGAGAAAACAACATTGATTACTAATTTTAATTAAAAAAAGGAGATTTTTCTCACCATCAATAAACTGTAGTGGCGTCAAACTATTATATTTTTTGATTGATGCAACTGTAGTGATGTTTAACTGGTGATTCTGTGAAATTAATTTTTTTAGGTGAAGATATTATAAGTATTTTCTGAAAAGTGGGAAAAATATCATTCACTTCCCCTCATGGATATTGATTTTTTCCAGGGTCTCATATTAAAATATCATGATGGACTTACTAGTTTAAGACTAAAATATTAAAGTATGGTTCTCAATGTGGCTAGCCAAGGGAATTTATGAAGGTTTACCTATATGTCAGAATAAAATTTATTCGATGGAGGGGGATGTTTCCTTACAATGTTATGGATATCAACCAATTGATTAGGTTATTTCTTAGGGTCTAGAGCTAATAATGTATGAACATTTGAATGGTTAGGGCTTTCTATAATGGATTTTTGTGGATTAGTCCACTTGTTTGGAATTTGAGTAATATTGAGAAATTGGTTGAGGTTGGGTATGTGTCTAGTGTTCTGATTGGAAGCTTTTACAAATAGTCGATGAAATCTCAACCAGGTTATCATTGATAATAGGTTAAAATTTGGGATAATGTCTATGTCAATATTAGGAATCAATATAAAAATTATGAAGCATGAATCTTACATTAATTTGGTGATATAGTAGCTAATTTGAATTTAGAATAGCATGTGACATTTTAATTTTTCTTTTGATAGAGTGGAAATATAGTGACATGCAATATTTATCTATGTCATGTGGATGGGTTTATCTCATATAATTACCACATGGATATCTAGAAACCCTAACTTATGAATCCCTTAGTTGGTTCCTAGTTTAATAAATTGGGATAATATACATGGAATAACATCTCAAAGGACTTAATTTTTTAGTTTTCTTGCAAAAT
The DNA here is from genome assembly GCA_963277665.1 of Viscum album. Lineage (NCBI taxonomy): Eukaryota > Viridiplantae > Streptophyta > Magnoliopsida > Santalales > Viscaceae > Viscum > Viscum album. The sequence continues at coordinate 795,163,055 of OY728166.1, forward strand.
TAGTTACATACATGACTCCCATATTAAATTTCAATACCAAAATTACAACATATTTTTTTCTTTAAGAATATCATTACTCCATCTTACATAGAGTTGTATATATTTCCCAATACGCATCATGGATTCATAGTAATGGAAACAAAATAATTGTCAGCTTAAATACTTAGTAAGGGTTAGTACGGAAGATGATATCATTAATCCATAGTTATAATAAATATGGAAAGGTGACTAACTAAACACATATTATAAATAATCAATTTTACTATCATAATGAGATAAGATATAATAAATATAAAAATATGAATAACTAAAAACATATTCCATTTAATCAAAAGAATTCCTATCATAACTGAATATAGAATAATCAATATGTCATGGTAAATTACTAAAAAATTCTATTTAATAAGTAACTAAGAAAGAAATTCTTACAGAGGTAATATCATTGTGAAAATATCATGGGTAATAATAATTGAATAATTAATGAATGTAATTATTAATTATTGTACACTATAATATCAAAAATCATGATATGTTTACCGTCAATAACTTTTATAAAGAGATTTAAAACTATAGGTAGAAAGTCACCAAATGTTAGCTTACATATTTGCATCACGAGACCTACCAATGCAACAAGGGGTTATATAATGTTTCCTCCACCCATCACTATATATCCAAATCATACCATATATATTTAATAATCAATTTAATCCATGACCAATTTTCCTTATCATCAAATATCTATATTGAGTATGTAATAAAAATTTATCAATATTTCCCAAAATGAACAATAACTTTTAATGTAGAACACTATATACATAAATGATATAATGTTAATGGAATAAACATAAAAATGATAAATACCATCAAAGCACATAAGAAATTTTATTTAAACATGAAATTTAATAAATAAATGGAACGTAAATGAATACAAAATATTTATAATGTAAATGAATGTCAAGACTTTCAATGGTCGAAATAATCATAAAGCATCTAGAGGAAGAATAAGGATGGTGCCATTAAAATAATTCCACATTTTTGTATATTTAAATTGAAGGGTTATTTTCATTGATGAATAAAAATAACATAAAATATCTATAATAATTCATCATAAAATATGTATTTCTATTTTAATATCACATTTTTAGAACATAAAACATTTTGAAAATACATTTCTTTAAAAATAACGGTATAATAACTATGAATTTACCAAATAATAGGAAAAACATTTTCATTAAAAACATATTTATAATGTTTCAAATAAATATAAAATTAAATGAGGTCCATGTCACTGGGTAATTCCATTCATGTTGTAAATGTTAAAAATAACATTCCTTTTATACTAAACAATGGTTTAAAAATTCCATGTCTGAGAAAAAATAATAACATTCCCTTGAAATACAGTTGTAAAAAATAAATAATAAGTAAAATTGTATTTAATAAATCATTTTAAAATGATAAAAATATATTTGAAAACATTTTTGGAAAAATGTTTCTTAGAAGAAAAAATATTTCCGACAAATGAAAAAATATAGTCAAATTTTTATAAAATAATTTATCAATTTTTTTAAGTACTAAAAAGTGGGGAAATAGTAATATTACTTAAAAATATCAAGAATATCATTTGGAGAATAAAAATAATTTTTTCCATTAAATGAAAAAATAATTTCATTCAATTGAAATTCAAGAATAAATAATCATGATATGAAGCATGAATTAATAATTATATTAAATTTTAAAGAGTCCATATATACAAAAAATAAAATAATTTTGGTGAATTACACTATAATATCCTTTAATGAAATGAAATTGAGATCAAATCCATTACCTCACACTTCCTTTTATTTGAACATAATTTAACCTACAGATGAATTGTTTGATGAATGTTATTATTTTATACCATCAAAATATTAATATTTATATTGTCATATATTGTCCTTTTGTGACATATTATCACCCAATTTTTAATTATCTTTCATTATTCTCATTGGATCTCGTTCCAATTGCCTTGTTTGCCTATTCATTCACTGTCCTGAATGACATGGTTCATGCATATATTAAAAGTAACATCATATATAGAATAATATAATGAAATAATATATATATATTTATAAATTATACCTTTAAGACACAACATGAGATATTATTTTTTAAAATGAAGTATGTTATAATCGTAGATATGGTACGCCATATGCATGAATATGTAACCCATCAATTTTTCAATGATCGTTATGGAAAAGAGTTTAGTAGTATTTTATATTTATATAATGATCATTATGTTATAAATAACACATTATATACATGTATATATAGATCTTCCATTTGGTTTGGTCATAAAAAGGTAGTCACATCGCTTCGTGAAGGTGGTAGTCCACACGTACACGAACGATGTTATCATATTTAAGTGAGTGAAAAAGGAAATAAAAAAGTTGATATATTATCATTAAATAATTATCAATATGTCATGAATATAATTATTATGTTTTATATATTACATATAATCATTATATATATATTTTACTACCTTCCATGTAATGTGTTAATGAAAGAAAAAATCATATCACATAGAGAGTCGGTTGTCTACCGGACACATGAACAACATTACTGATTCCCATACAGAATGAAAAGTAAAAAAGTATATATATGATATAATGAATCAATAGTTAAATTATGTTTTATTTATACATATATATATATATATATCATATTTACACTTTATATCCATCATCATATGTAACTGCGAGTGATGGTAATGGAAACCCAAATGACACTGGTTCGTGTAGTTGTAGTCCATTGTACACATGAATGATGATTTCATAACCCATTTGATGGAAATGGGAATGGTTGTAGGTCATTTAATTTTTATGAAAACATGTTAGTATATAAAATATATTGAGGATTTTATAATATCACGCTTTAACAATAATTGATGCAATTGGTCGAAGAAGTAATAAAAGTGCACTTCGAAGAACATCACTTCTTTTTCAAGTATCCTCCTTAGGATTTCACCAAAATCCATTCCAGGATGGTTTTATTCCCTAAATATGGATTATCATATGAGGTTTTGGAAATTTAAAATTTAGTTTTTCTAGGATTGTATGAACCAAGAGGGTTTAAAGTTGTTAATTTTACAAGAGAAGGAGTGACCTTTTATAAATGGGGGGAGTGACACACTTGTAGGTTTTTGAATAGATTCAATCATACTCATGTTTTATCCTTGAAACAATCCTATAAAATGGAGAATTATATAACCAATGAGAGATATATTGTAAATATGTCCCACAAATGTGTGTTAGGAAAGTTTCAGGGTTATTATTACACATATCATGTTAGTTTAACCCCCCAAAATCCATATTTACCTTAATCATAATAAATAACTTTTAATGTTTCCATCATTAATTTTTTTAAAAAATTAAATTAAAATTGATATAAATTAAAAATTAATATGATTCAAAATATAAAATCGCTTTTTTAAATTTAATTCACAGAATTGGTAAAATTTAATTTAAAAATAATCCCACAAATATGATGTGAAAATGGTGTTTTAAAGAGAAAATGTTTAAAAAATTACAATGATTTTATATTAGCATTCAATATTCGAATTACTAAAATGAGCCTAATAGGATATATATATATATATATATATATATATATTTAATTGAACTATTATCACATCAAACCCAATACACAATATAATTTTAATTTGTAAATAATTTAAACAAAACGAGAGGTTTCAATTAAAATTCTATATTTCTCACTACTCATAGAAAAAAAATATTTCCAAAAAATCAAAAAAACTCACCCTATGATAAATTTTTTATGTTAATTAAAATAGATAATTTTTTTAAATTATTATTTTAAAAGTGATAAATGTAATAGAAAATTATTTGCGCAAAGTGAGACTATTATGTCTTTCTGATAAATACAGTTTTTTAGAAAACATATCTTTTTCTTTTAAATTTTTATGATTTTATTTATAGTCAAAATATTTCCATAATTTTTATAATTTAGTTAGTATTATTCATACATTTTAATTTTACACATAGGTTATAATGGTATACAATATTACATTTTATATAGACTTTGGGTTGTGTGTTCCGGATGCCGTCGAAGAGATTAAATTTAATGAAATATATTTAGTGGGATATTTAATCTCCGTATTATGTATAAATATTCTATAAAATAAAATGATAATAATTTAAAATTTTCTAGTGTCAGATTCTCCCCAAATTAAATAAATTACTTCTTCGAAATTAAAACATGATCTCGGTTATCAAAGTTTTAATATTTGAAAATTATTTTGTTCAAAACACACATCCTAGAAAGATATAATAAAATATATAATTAATAAGAGTGGTAGGTAAGTAAAAAATCATATGGAATAACTCGTAAATAAGTTTCTATATAGTATAAAATTGGTGGAATGTTAATATATTAACAAGGAATAAAATCATAAATAATTACAAGGAGTGAATGAGGTCATTGATCAGAAGAAAGTGAATGATCAATGGAATGTTAAGGGCCTCAAAACCATTAATCTATGATGAATTGAAAATCCATTTGATTCATTAGATATGAATGTAATAGATTTTTGTTTTTGTTTCAATATCATTTTTCAATATTTGATTAATTCTTTTTCTATCTAAAAATTAGAGGGAAAATAATTAATTGATATGTTAATATTTCATAAGAAAAATTTCATTCTTTCATAGTGCTTAGATAAATTTTGAATTCATCACTTACCCCAGGAAATGAATATCAAAAAATGATTTTTTATGAATGAAGAAGTAATATCAAAATTTTAACATATCATAAGATCCATAAAATATTGAAATGTATTTCCATATGTCTCTAAATATTTTTTAATCACCAATATGGTTAGAAAAAGTTATCTAATATAATAAATTAATCTATAAACCAAAAATGTAACACGATTAGTTCAATAGTAATTTTTATTTTTCAAATTAGTTAAGTAATATGTGTTAACTAGGATATCACCTAGGCTAGCGATATGTGTTTAACTTTTTTTGTCCTTAAATTGTGGGTTTATGCTCTATGGTGATCCCAAATGTGAATGTTTGTCACCTTGCATGTAGTGTTTCTTTTTTTCTAAACTATATTAACATAATTCCAATAATATTTGAAAAACATATGGCGAAAATTCTTCAAATGAAATTAATCATTAAATTTCCTTTTTAGGGTTTTAATCATACCTTTATCCACAATTTCTAGTACTGTTATTTAACTACTATTAAAATGACATTAATAATCATATTAACTATAATTTTTATTAATACCTCCAAAATTATGTCAATAAAATGTATTGGATTTATTCCTGAAATAACATTTCCCCTAAAACATGTAGTTTCAATAAATATCTCCCAAAATATCCTTAACATTGGTATACTCCCATGACATGAAACATAAAAAGGGTGTTTTAAGACTATGAACATAGGATCAATATGAATTTAATTAACCCATGATGGAATCCATAGCACTTTCAATAATGAATACATACATACTTCTAAAATTTAACAGAATCATTAGTTGTTTTTGATTCTGATACAAAAATTCCATATAATAAAAATACTATTATAATTTAATTACAGAATAATAATAAAAACTTCAACCATTTTATTTTAATATAGGTACATCCATGTCTAGGAGTTGAAATTTATGTGAGGGAATTTAGATAGATATTTCCACAATTATCCAATGTTATAAAAGTGATATATAAATTGACCTCCAGGATGATATGTGTTCCCTATCAATATACTCTCCATTTTTTGATAACAAATATTTACATTCATTCTTTATTTTCCACAAATAAATCATTTTTTCAGTCCTTTGGGGAAATTTTCTTTCAATCTAAGACACATTAGGTCTAACCTAGGTCATAAATTTTCATCAACTACTTAGATAATTTATAATTTTTGTAATGAAAATTTGAATTATCCAAATCATATTCCTCATGAGTATAAAACCATGTGTGTAGTCAGGCCCATTGTTGTGCACAAGGTAAAAATCTGGTCAAGTCCAATACACCCTTTTCAGTGTTAATTCCCTTGGGTTAATATGTATCAAACCCACATCCACTTGTAGTATGTTGATATGGATATATTTCTTAGAAAAACCACATAATATATTCAATAAAAACATTAATATATTCTTCCATACTTAACATCAATGTCTTTTATATCATAATGTTATCTAATCTATTTTACATTTATCTAGTTCAAATGTTTTCTACTAAATATCCCCTAATATAAACTTTAGCAACCCCTTCCCCATTATCCCAGATTTGTTTCCTTCTTTAATACATAAGAATACTCTAGAAGGAATCACATATTAAAGGACCTAATGATTTAGTAGTATTATAAAACTAGATACATAAATGAATCCCTTATTAAATTTTAATACACAAATTAAAACATAATATTTTTTAAAGAATATCATTATTCTCTCTAGAATATTGTTTTATAACTTGAATAGTAGTCTTTGTGGATTCCTATGAATGGAAAAACATAAGTGTGATCTGAAATTGTCATCAACGGTTAAGTGTAACCAAATATATAGAGAATAAATTAGAATAATCAACATTTAAAAGAAAATAAAAGAAATGAAATAACATTTAAACAATTTTACTATCATGAAAATATAATACATAAACAATATGGAACGGTAATTAACTAAAAATGAATTTCTTTTAATATTTAACATGAAAATTATAACTAGATAAGGAATAAAAAAACATATAAAGGTAAATAAAAAACACATCCCATATATTCAATAATTAAGAACGAAATGCATATAGATATAATATCATTATTAAACCTAATGGAATAAAATATGTGAAATCCTAATGAAGGAAATGTCAAATTATTGGATTCTCTAATATCTGAGATCATGATACCTCTACCATCAAGGGCTATCACCATATTGTTTAAAAATATGTGTATAATCAAATTTAAATCAAACATACTAATTTTTCTCGTGAGACCTGCCGATTAATTGAAGAGATATATATTTTCAATCCTCACCTATCATTTTAGGTCCAAATAATTCCTTATATAAAAAATAATTTATTTAATTTATAAACAACATCTCTTATAAAAAAATATGTATGTTGAGTAAGGAATATGGATTCATAAATATTTTCCCATATAAAAACAAATTTCAATATATAGAACCATATGTAGAAATTATATATAGTATATGTAAAAAACAAAACCATGAAAAATAATATGGATATTTAAGAGAAATTTAATTTCCATAGGAAATAAAATAATTCAAGGGAATGTTAATGAAAACAAAAATGAATTAAGAAAGTGAATATCAATACATTCCTTGGAAGAAAAGATCATAAATTATCCCTATGAAGAAAAGAGATCATATGAAAACAAAATTTCCATAGTACTTTATTTGTTAAATGAATAATTATTTTTATTTTTGAATAGGAATACCATAAAAAATATATATTAATTCACGAGGAAAATATCCATTTCATTTTGAAAATCACTTTTTAATTCATTAAACATTTTGGAAGTAGTTTTTTATTATTTTTTAAAAATCATTAAATTTCAAGAATATTAAGAAATAAATTTTCATTAAAAATAATCTTGTAATCATAAAAATTAACCATAAAAAATGTTTTGGTCACATTGATAGGTAATTTTATACATGGTGTATAAGTTAATAGGAAAATTCATATTTCACAGTAAAAAAGATATAAAAGTTCCTTGTTTAGAAAATCACAACAAGATTAATTTGAAATCATTTTGTAATAGAAAAATGGTTAAAAATTTATTTAATAAATCATTTTTAAATGGTTAAAAACATTTTTTAATTTTTTTAGAAAACATGGTTCTGGAATAAAATTGATTTCTGATCAAAGAATGAAATGAAGTCATATTTATTAATATTTTTTTCATCAATTATTATAATTACCAAACAGGGGTAAAATTGTTCGATTACATAAAAATTTCAAAAAGGACCAGGGGAGTTGAAAATTAAATGGGTTTATTATAAAATGATAAAAAAACTTCCTTCAACTAAAATTCAATAATATACAATCTTCATTAAAAGGAGATTATAAAATAAACCCTTATGATGATCATTACATTGAAGTGAGAATTAATACATGAATGAACTATGTGTATCAACTATAAATACAAATAAAATAATTGGAAATAAAACATAAGATAATTAAAATTCATTTTACACATAATCATAGATTATTGATGACAATGTAGGAGTAATATAGCCCTATGAAATGAAATGAAGTTATAAAAAACATTACCACTTGGTAATATTTAAGTCAAAGCCCCATTTGATTAAATATTTCAAATAAAAACATAAAATTGTATTACTTATGAATGAATACCGATGTTAAATTTCAATGTGAAATTATATACAAATTATAAAATAAATTAGGTGCATAAAATTATAATATTTCCAAAGGAAATATAATCTAGTCAAAACACATGCCTCGCACTTCCTTTTAGTAGAAAATTCGTTAAGCTCTGGTATAATTGTTTTAATAGTGTTATTAGTTTCTTAAAGAGCCATATTTATATTTATATTATAATATATGGTCCTTTTATAATATATTATCACCCATTCATCAATTATCTTTCATTATTCTCCTTGTTTTGGGTGCTAGTTGCATAGTTTTCTCATTTTTTTTGTTGTCTTAAAAGATCATATTCACGAATTTATTATATGTCTCCATAATATACATAATAATTATCATGAAATAATTATAATCTATATATTTATCAATAATAATTTCATGAACAATAAATTATGATGGTTTTGAAAAATTAAATATGTTACAACCATGTAGATGATAGGCTCTACGTACACATGGGTAACGTTTTCATTTTTCAATGAGCATTATAGAAAAGAATAAAGTATTATTCTTTGTCTAAATAATTGCAATAATATCATAAATACCATTTTAAGTGTGTGAAAGGGTAAGTAATAAAATTATATATTATCTTTATATATTAAAAAACATTTTATTAGTTTCATTATTATGAAATTTATATAATATATAATAATTAAATGTATTATTATCATCTTTTGTATAAAGCCTTTTTGAAAAAAGAGTCACATCGCTTCATGAGGCGACCGTTCTCTATAGACACAAGCAATGCTATCATATCCTCTATGGAATGGAAATTAATTTTTTTTGTATATTATATAATGAATTCATAGGTATAAATACGTTATGAATAAAATATATATACATTATATGCATCATAATACCAATCCGAGAGAGGTTTTAATGAAAAAAATGAATGACAATATATTTTGAGGCGACGGTCTACCATATAAATGAATGATGATTTCATAATCCATTTTATTGAAGTGAGAATGGTTGAATGTCATGAAAATTTTATAACAAAATAAATTATATGTATGATAATGCTGATATTATATCATAATATTTTAATAATAATTTATCAATGTGGACGAAGAAATAAAATTAAAATTCTCATTGAATGACATTAGCTCTACTTCAGGTTTCCTCTATAGGTTTTCATGAAAATCTTTCCTCGGTTGGATATCTACCCAAAATAAGGCTTCTAGGATAGGGGTATGGAAATTAAGAATTTATTTGTGTACATATTGGATGATCCAAAATCATCTGAATGTGTGAAGTGTAATATAGAGTAGCTAACCTTTTTTTAGTGAGGGGAGCATCACACATGTAATGTTTTTAAAAGAATCAATCATATCCACGTTTTTATCAAGAAAAAGAATCCAAATTGGGTGATTTTAAAACTTAAATGATATAATTCTAAAATATGGACATAAAATGGTTGTTTTACAATTTGGTAGGTTATTTCAACCCTTATCTTATTAATTTAACTCCTTGGAAAATCAATGTTTTAATTTACAATGCTATTTTTTAGAGTTTTCACTATCCATTTTTCAATAATTATATTGACCATACTAGTCATTATAAAATAATATAATTCCAAATATGGAATCCAATTTTTAAATTAAATTTATATTAATGATAAAAGTTATATTTAAATTTATTCCATATATGTTGTGAAATAGGATTTTAGAGAGAAAATGTTCAAAAGTTAAAAAATATATATCAAAATTAAATATAAAAATTAATGAAATATCCTAAATTATATTCATAGATATATAATTGATCTATTTTTATTTTAAAACATATTTGAAATATAATTTGACTTGTAAATTAATTTAAACAATAATGAAATTTTCAATTAAAATTTTGTATTTTTCACTTTTCATCAAATATGAAATATTTCGATAAAATATGGAAAATAAACCCGAATAAAATTACTGTATTATTATTCCAAAAATTATGTTTATTTTTTGAAATAATTTTTATAATAGTGACAATAATTATTTTTAAATTATTCTCACAATGGGATACTAATCCATTTTTGAAAAAATAATGATTTTTAGAAAATATTTCTTTTTTTCTTTTCATTGATATTTATTTAATTTTTAATAAATATATAATAATAATATTCATAATTTAGTTAGTAAATTTTATACTTTCCAATTTTATATCTGGGATATAAAATTATTCTATGTTATTATTTATTTCAACTTAGGGTTTCATGTTATACAAGCTATCAAAAAGATTAAATTTAAAGAAATATATTTTCTAGTTTATTTAAGATTGGTGTTGTGTGTTGCATATGGTATCATATTAAATGTTATTATTTTATAATATTAGGGTGTTATAGTACCACTCATCAATTATGGGATGGGGGTTCTCCTACTCGGGTAAGCCTTATTAATGAACTATTTTATGGAAACGTATGAGACTTTTAGAATTTATATGGTCTCATGTGTTTGGAAAACTCTTAGATGGATATTCAATTTTAGGAGAAACAATGTGTTGTATTCCAAAAACTGTTTTTTAGATTCTCTATTTTATATTTCCAATTTTTCCCTTTTTGATAATGGAATGGATTTGAGGTGGGGTATTTAGTGATCCAAATTTTTGATGATTGGACTGAACATCATTTTTGACTTTTTTAGAATCATGAGACCAATCTAGGGTTATATAGTAAATATAACCTAGTAAATAACCTCAAAAAATTTCTGATTGTTCTTTAGATTCCAAAATATTGTTTTTCTCTTTAGTTTGAGATGGCTTGGGTAATCGATTATTGCATTACCTAAAAAATTATATAAACAAAATATTATAATTCTTCTATCCACATGTTTTAGTTTGTTATAAAATTATTATATATCCATATAGGTATCATGATTAGTAAAACAAAGACCATGGTTGAGTCCTTAATGTATGGTTAACCCTATATATTATTTATTTTTCATGCATATTTTATATACCCTTAGTGTTTTTGATAGTTTTCATTTATTTTCAATGGTTTATGAGACTAATTTAAGGTTACTAAGATGTTTATAAAAGAAATCAAAAATATTTTTGAGTTACTTTTAATTGATATAGAGATATTTTTGAAGTGTCCATTTTATTGATTTATGGAATCATGGGAATCTTATATTTTATTTTAACTTTTTTTTCTATTTAATTTATCTTGCGGGCCTCATAGAAGAAAAGCTATCCCTATTTATGATATTTGGTGACTTGTATATGAAATTTGACTGATACGTGGTGGAATATTTATCCTATGATGTTTTACAATATTGAAAACCATATTTTGAAAATTATTAAATTCTAAAGAACTAAATCCCCAAAAGTCCTCAATCGATCTTCATTTTTTTAACATCATATTTATAATTTGATTCAAGAATATTTATGAGATATTTCAAATTTGATGATCATTTTCTATATCTATTTTGATGTTTTGAGTTGTAATATCTGAATTATTTTCTATTTAATATTAAAAGGATTTTTTTAAATATATTTCAAAAACAATGATTCAGTACTTCATTTGGATTATACCTTTCTATTCTTGATATCAAATATTTATTTTATACATATTTATCAATGATTCTAGATGTGTATTTTAGTTTTATTCGTTTACGATGCCATGTTATTTTTATGAATTGCAATGTGTTTGAGTTGACTTTTTGTGATGTAGAAGATTGGTATTCCGGGGAATTAAAAAATTTATTATTATTGAATCATTTCATTTATAGTGATCTAATATAAAAAATGTTTTTTAATGATACATTACATTTAACCAAATGAGATTAATTGTAGATGTTGAATTCTATAGGAGACAAGAAGTGAAATATAGATGATAATGTTAAAATATCATAGTATATGATAAAGGGCCTACAATACTATAGAAATAGAGGATGATCATGTAGTACTATTCTATTGAATGATATTTGAAGAATTAAAAAATAGAATTTATTAACAAAAAATCAATTTATTTATATGAGTTCCAATAATGTTGAATATGGGGAGCATTAGATGAGTGATATGACAAGAGAATATGTTACAAATAAAACCAAACATCATAATATTGACAGATGAAGAGAGGCCAAAGCCTAATGTTTAGGTGTTATAATCTATATCTATTTGAGTTTGAGTATTCAATGAGTTTATCTATTTTTGATATTATAAGGTATATGAATATATGCCAATGTTTTATGCTTAGAAATATAGGTTATTATCATGAATAATCATCGGTTGGTGAGACTAAAAAACCATTACAACATGTAGAATTCCATGATGGGGGTGAATCCTATTAAAAATAATGTTATTATTGATAATTATTTTCTAAATCCACAGGTGATAATGAGAATTTAAATTTTAGTGGATTGAATATTTATAGGAAATCATATTTGAGTTAATGAAATTTTTTTTTTAAAAAATCAGTCTTCACTAATTGATGAACCCATCTTAGTGGAGTGATTCGATCCAATGAAATTAAGCTGGTATCAGAGAAAGGTTTCCTTTTTCTAATCCATTAAGGTTATTTTGATAGAAAATATTAATTCTATTAATAATATGACTATGACTATATCCTCTATCCCCTAGATTGGAAGTCAATGATACAAATGTTGTTTTTAGTTCTCATATTAATGAAATTTATCTAATGAAATTTGTAGACAAAATAAATACATATGTTTTTGATAAAGAATATATTTATATTCTAATTCCTTTTTAGAAAATTGTTATAGAAAATTGATAACACTTCAATTGACCATGAAATATGAGACACTTAAGAAAGTATCTATTATGTAAATGTGAATGTCCTAGAATATAAAATAATGATTTAGAGAAGTATATTTTATGAAAAAATGATAGAAAAGTAAGTGAATATTAATAACTATTTTAATTAGGTAACTGATGTTTTTGAAATATCTAGGCGTTTGATGAAAAACGATACATTTATATAGTTATTAAGAAGATTATGATGAATTTTCTATGCATATTTGATCATAATATCTCATATAAAAAAGATATAGATGCTATTTTCATAGATTAATTTCATCCAATTTTCACAAAAAATGAATTAAAAAAAATCCCATCCATAAAAAATGAGATAAAAGATGAAATCTCCATTGAAGCCATGAGAAAGCTGAAATTCAATGAAAATATTGATGATGCATATTCAAGTGAATCAATAAATTAAGAGTATTATAAAGACTAATTTATTCTCTCATTTAAAAGAGTTTTATGAATTTAAATTAAAATTTGAAAGGATTATTTCTACTTATATGTTGTAAATTTAATTGAATTGATTGTATATACATTAAAGGTACTGAGAAGAATATAGAATATCATGAATTTAAAGGAGATAATAAACCATTCGAAAATATGTGTCATAAAAGTTCATAATATTCATCAAATGTTTGAAAAATAATGAATGTATTTTCCATAATTAAGAAAAGAAATATTATTAAAAAAGCAGAAGGAATTGATCATACATCTTATACTGAATTTGAATGAGAATATATTGATATGTTTTTGAATTTTTGTGATCTTGTTGAATTTTTTTGTCTCTTTAATTAGTGAAGAATATGATTTAAAACCAAATGATCTATACACAAGTTGAAGGAATATAATGAATATTATCTTGATCATAATACCTTTCTCAAGACTGAATTAATAATAAATGGTTTAAGGAAACAATACTATAACTAAGAAATGAATTTAATAAGAAATAATCACCCTTATTTATAAAATACATGAATTTATATTAAGATCTAATGAATATGAGATAATTATGAAATATCCTGATGATTTATTTTCCTTGATTGAAGAAGAATTATCAAAGACATAGTATATGGGTCTTAATATTGAGAATGAACTAAATAATGTAAATAATGATTTCATAAACTCTATTGAAATAAAATATTAATTCTATATTTTATTTGGGGTAACTTTAAAAAATGGTCAGGTTGAATATTTACCTGAAGAATATGTTTTCAATTTTATTTTCACTGATGATATTGTTACAAACATGAAATTTATCCACCTTTTAACTAACAAAATTGAGGAGTAGTAGTCTTATTTATCTATATAGTAAATAAGTACAACTATAATCGATATGATTGATAGTTAAAAAAGTGGTTATAATCAGAGTGTGAATTAATAAAAAAATATACAACACATTTGATAGAATTCATATGATCTATGAAGATATATATTCAAATACTATTACTATTTTTTAGTTTGGTTGGTCATAAAACCTATATATGATGGTACGTTATGTAACTACCTAGATTGGAAAATGATTTAAGGGCGATTCATTTTAAATTTATGTATAAGATAGTCCCTACAGAGAAATTATTCTAATATTCCAACTCATTATAAATTTGTTTCCTATGTAATTATGTGGAAAGTGTGAGAACTAGGGTCATAGTGAAGATATGTGTATGGAAACATTTCTATGAAAAATTTCCTATAATGAAAAAGGAATGATTATTTAGTATAACAATGTAGAAAAATGTTGTATGGGAGAATTTACATTATAGAGTAATATATTTATTAAGATGTGGTTTTTTTAAAGAGGGTTTTATATAACCATGGAATGTGATTTTAAGATTATCTAAATTTTATGAAACATGAAGGATGATAGGTCACATTTTCTAATAATTTATCATTAAAAATATTTAATATTTTATTTTGTAAAATTAATGCAAATAATGTGGAATTAAATGATATTTAATGGTGGAAGGAATGACAGCTGCTATGTTGATGGAAAAAGAGGATATTTTTCTATTAAAATTAATGCAAGGTCATCATGGACAATGAATCCTAATAAAAACATACAAATTTTATGTTGTAATAAATATCTCAAATCTTAAAATAAAAAGAAATGTTTTTTGTGGGATATTTTAGAATGGGAAGATGACTCAAAAATCATACAATAGGGTTAAAATTCATTATATGAGGCCACCAAAAATCATTAACACTAATTTATGTTATCCCATGAGGGAGAAGTATATAATATTTTACTTGTATTTCATCACATTCACTGATGATTTTACTTGTCCAATGTTATGTGTATCTAGTAAAAATAATGATCCATTGATTTTTTTAAATTTCATTGAGGTAATTCGAATAGTTTTTGGGATTCCTTATCAATACATTGAAATTTTATCAAGACAAGTAAAATATAATAAATTCGTTGGAAAAATATATTTTAAAACATGAAATAAATAATAAATTTGGAATAATATATACTCTACAACATAAATTTTTTGTAGAGGGGAAGAATAAAAATAATGTTCAGATGTGAAGAACGATGCTAAAAAAAATAAAGTCTATATTATATTATAGAGTGAGGTTTTATATATTACGGTAAATTTTCATAACTAATTCTTAATGAATCATAAAAAATGTAATAATCCTTATGATATGTGTTAGAAGAAAAATCTAAATATTATGGTCTTTCATGTTTATGGTTTTTTATTTTTTATAATGACCTTAGGAAGAAAGATGGGAATTTTTAAAGAAGAATTCAACGAAGGGATATTTATAGAATACCTATCTAATAAAGATATATAAATGATCCTGTTAATGTAGGTAAAAAATATTATTCAATATTTTTATGTTATGATTATTTAAAATTATTATTATTATAAAGGGTTTATTAAGAAAAAATGTGGGGAATCCCATGATTCTAGAATATAGAATTTTGAAAATAAATTACAGTTTAAGTAGAATTTGGCATGAATGATATTGAAAGTGAGTCTGATTAGACATATAAATATTAAAATACTATTAGATAGAGTTTTAGATATAAAATTTCCTAAAATAATTTTGATACATAGAATATAATATAAATCGTTAGGAAGAATCCCAAACTAGAATAATATTTTGAATTCAAAACTAACCATATTATAAAACAAAATCTAAAACAAGGAAAATTATTTAAGCTATTAAACATTATGAATAGGCTTAAGCTGTGAATAATGTGATAAATCAGATTTAGTAAACTTCACCTGGGATTTTGTACCAAGACCTAAAGATAAACAATTTCATTGGCATAATGGTTGTATTTAGAAATAAAATTAATGATAAAGGTGAAGTGATAATAAATCAGGCCTGGATGGTATGAAAGGGATATTATCAAATGTAAGACATAAAAATTGATGAAGTATTTTCTCCAATATAAATACAAGGAATGATTTGGGCGTTTTTGTTTATTTTTTCACAGTATTATTAAAAACGTTATCAAAAAGATGTGACATTATATTTTTCTAAATGGTGATGCTGAAGAGGATGTATTTATTAAGAAAATAAAGTGTTCATTATTGATGTGGATGGATGTATGGTGTCTAAAATGTGAAAATAATTGTATAGTTTATAATTGGATCCTAGAGATTAGTACAAAAAACATGATGATTTCTTGAATTAAATATTTTTTAAAAAAGATAAATTGACAAAAAATTTATGTTTGTAATTTTTTCTATCTATAATGGTTATATTTGTGAGGAGTTTTTTATGTAAATACCAATGTAGTTTGAGATGTACATACTAGATGAATTGTATTTTTTTTGAGGTTATATATTTATGATAATCTAGATTTCATATAATATATCAAGAATAATATTCCAAAGAGGCAATGATTTTTTTTGGTATGGATGAAAAAATATTGCTTTAAATAACAATTTCTGTTGGATCCAAATAGTGTGAAGATTAGAATGATAGAAATAATGATCCAAATGAATTTGTATAACTCATTGTAAGCTTATTGTATTTCACAACATCATGACCTGATGGAATATTTATAGTGATGCCTTATTCTATATTTCATAGTGACCAAAGAGAGTCACTATTGTGTTAGAAAAGAGAGTTCTTAGATATACAAAAGGAACAATTAACTACGTACTATTATATATATGTATTGTATATTTAAAATTTATTATCCTCGCTAATTAAGATTAGGAAGCTTATTGAACATAAATAAGATACAAATTATGTTTGAATGTATTTAATGTCGAGGGCCACATAAGCTAGTATAGTAGAAAATAAACGATCAATGAAACATATAATTATATAATTAGATTATGTGGAATATACACAATTTTTATGGATTTCATTCTATGTTTTAGATTTGGGGGTTGAAACCAATTGGTCATTAAAGATACTACATGACAATTAATGTGTTATAAATTTGTAAAACAATCTTTTGGTAGAATTCTAGATTCAAGCACATAGACTGTAGATATGTTTTAAATAGGTAAAGAGTCACTAATAGAAAAATAAACCTAGAATACATTTCTATTCAGAATCTAATTGCAGATATCATCAAAAAAAATTATTCTTATAGATAGGTTCTATATGTTATCGATAAAACACTATGTTTATCCCTCTATACTCACTCGATGTATTTTAAAAGAATCAAACACTAGGATTTTTATTATGTTTAAAAAAGGAGATAAAATAGCTATATAACACTTCATCACATGTGAAGAGAGTTTTTAATCTGAGTGATGAATTTGAAATGTTGTTGCATCAAAAGAGAGTTTTAATTTAAGTCAGATGGCCATACTTTCATATCCTTGAAGGATAAGATTTTCTAAAAAATAGTATTCAGTTTTTTGGTTATATAGACTTCTAAAAAGAGATTAGTTTTGATTTTAGGATTTTGATATGACTTGATGAGTTATGAAACAAATTTAAGACTATTTTGGATCAGTTAAATAGATTTACCAGTAAATCCAAAAACGTGATTTTAAAGTGACCTTCTAGTTGTTGAAGTTTTTTTTCAACCATTATTGTGTGGTTTGTAGAATTTTTTTTAGTATTTAAGGAAATTATTAAATTTTTTTGAATTGATCTATGGATATTTTGAAGTGTTTCTATTATGGTTTTGTGAAAATATGGAAATGATGTCTGAAATGTTGAATTTTTTCTAATTAATTTATCTTCTGATCCTTATAGAAGATATGTATTTACAACATATGATATTCCAGGACTTGTGTAGGATATTTGGTTGAGAAGTGTTGGAAGATTTCTCATATGATGATTTATTTTGTGAGAAATCATATTTACAAAACATGTAAATTTGGAAGAAAAAAAGCCCAATGATTGATGAACCAATCATTAGTATTTTAAACATATTAATTAAACTAATATTACTGATGGTTATTAATAGATCTAAAAATATATTACCATTTATTATATCAATATGAATTTTTGAGATATCTTATCTATATTATTTTTTGTGGAATTTGAAAATTTGTTTTCTGAATAATTTTAATAAAATGTAAATTTTTTATTACAATTGGAAGATGTATTACAGTTTTTGGGGTTGAGTAATTATTTTATAATTATTTTAAAATCATTCAAGATGGGTTTTTTAGTTTTTATATTTGAGTTACTGAGTTACTTTGAAGAAATGTTGTATTTTCAAGTTGAGTTTATATGATGTGGAAATTGTTTGCTCCTAGAAATTCCCGAAGGAATTAATTTCTAATTATTTATTTTATTATGATTAAATTTGAATGAGGTTCATGAATGTACCATGATGATTAAATTAAATATAATAAATTTATAACTAAAATTACATTGGAGATAAAGAGTTAAATAATGTTGCGATTATTTAAAGAACATGGTTATCATATTGATTCTTACTGGAGGAGGGAATGTTTGATTTTTTTTTATGATTTTGTTGAATGTTGTTTTGAGAATGTGGAGTTAAAATTTCATTCACTTGATTTAATTTAATTCATGGAGTTATAAAATTATGAATATAAGACAATTTCATTGATAGAGAAGAGGAGTGTGAATGTTAAAAAAATAAGGAATCAATGTATTGAGATGTGAAGTGAACTCAAAGAAAAATGTTTAGAAGTCAATATTTATACCTATATTAGCACATGAATTTAGTGTGTTTTCTGGAGTCTAAAATAGAGAGGCAGTTCTACATTATATTTTTCAATATGTAACAATTATTGAATATCTATGAGGCTCATGAAGAATATATTTACCTAATATTACTGAATCAAATAGAATCTCAAAGTGATATTTCTACAATGGTTACAATTTATATATAAAGGTAGTGTAGAAATTCCATATTTTATGTAACCTTGGATATGCATAGATTGAATCTATTCCAATATTGTATTTTTTAAAATAATTGTTCTTATAGTGGAGAATCCATGGTTTTATAGAAAAACCATCCATGTCAATGAGTATATTTCATGTTAACGGGCCAAACCTTGTAAAATTTTTATTCTCATTGATATTTTATTTTTGTCATAAATGAGTGAGGTTGCTGATTTAAATTTAAGTGGATTGAAATGTAATATATTTTAGATTTTTTTAAAGTAAAAATAAAATTTTAAAAACTAGTATATGATTTATCACCCCTTATCAGTAGAGTTATGTGATACTAGGACCTTCATAATTGGATCATATGATTTTTCATAGTCTTTAGTGAATTTAGATGAATAAATAAATATATTAATTAATTTTTATAATAAATTATTTGACTAAGATATTATAATTTTTAAACTCACATTTGGACTCCCTCTAGGGTTGGTTTTACAACTATATAATAGGATATAGTGGAAAGGAGATCATGGTATAGATCTTTTGATATTAGAGGTCAAATAATTCATAAGATAGAAAAATTATATGCCTCAGTGATATTTATCATTATATAAATTTATGACACCTAATTCAGACATGTTCTTTATTAACATTCGATCTGTTATTGTGGTAGGACTTCGATTTAAATTTTTTGTTTTTCTCATTCTGTTACATGACAATTTTCTCTCATCCCGAAAGATAATAATCTATAGTGTTTATGATTATGGATTAATATGGTAATAATTAGATGTTATAGAGAATAATATTTGAATATATAATTCTCTTATATGAGGTTGTATTAAGAGTAATATCCCATTTTATGTCTCTAATTAATTGAAAATTCAACAAGATAAAATAATAATGTTGATTTCTTCATGAATTATAATCCCCATTCTACACAGTCTTGGAAATATAATGAAAAATTTAATAAATACTTATTTATTTATTTATAGAAGATTTAGAATGATTTAAATAGAAAATGTAAAAGTTTTATAATCATGTATATTTTAAAAGAATTTTTCTTACAAAATTAATCTTCCTTTATTAATATAGTTTTTAAAAGACCATTTGTGTTCTTTAATTGCAACATAAAAAAATTATTTCATTTGTTTTTATTTTAATGATAATAAATATTTTTAAATTATTAAAAAATTACAACATATATTGTTTCATTATCATTTTTAGATAACAAATATTTTGGATAATAAAATGTGTACTGAACTTTGTGAACTTCAAATGTTTTCTCCACAATCCTCATTTCAACCACATGGGTTTGACTAAGGAGTGTTCTACTGGATGTTGGGGTGAAGAGATCAACATATATGTGTAGTGTCCAGGGCATGTAGGTCTACATGTAATTTTCTAACCATATGGGGAAGAAATAGTTTCACATGGTTGGGGGTGTCCTATAACAGTTTGACACCCCAATCATCCATGATATGTTTCCGTTTGAATGATAAAATAGCTTGTGCTACACACGACTTCGAGTTTTAGCACACCGCAACCAACCAAACTAATCGTTATGAATAGTGATAACCACTTTATAATTTTTTTTATATTTACTTCATTTTTTCATTCGGAATATCAAAATTAGCTTAGGGTGATTTTTTTTTTATTTTTATGAAAACATTCAATTTTTGATGAATAGTGAAAAACATTGCATTACTGTTTAGAACAGATTTTTATTTAAATAATTTCTTATTTATGTATATTTTATTAATTCAAAATAGATATTTAATAAATATATTAGTTCAATGTATTTCAATAGAGTCATTTTATAATAAGATTAGTTGTATAAAATTTTATTGAACTTTTTTACATCTTTTAACCACCTACTAGGCACAATTCCAAATATGCATAAAACGTAATTTCACTACTTTTTTGAATTGAATTTTAAATATTTTAGAGACACATTTGATATCAGTAAGTAAAATGTGGATCAATAAGAAGAAAATATTTATATTTTGAATAGTAACTTTTGATTATTATTTACCATAGTTAAAAATAAATATAGTTATTAAAGGTAAAACTGATATTATTATTACCCTAAAATAGATCCTAGTTCTATTGGATAATTTTATCTCGACTAAAATAATCCTTAGGAATAAAATACAATCTTATTTGATCCACTTGTATGAGATTAGAACATTTATTGTAATTTAATTTAAAGAAGAGTTAAAAGAATTAAATTCAAATTATCATAACTAAAACATGTTTAATATAAGATAATAAGTAAGATATGATTGAATATAAATATTTATTGGAAATATAATAAGATTTTCTAAATAACAGTTTTTTATTTATAATTCTTAGACATTAAATAATTAAATCTATCTATGACACAATGATGATGCAGTAATTTTCTTATTAATGAATGATTAAAATAATTGATATCTTAAATATTAATATAAATGTAATTTGATACTTTTGATGCATTCCAAGAATTTTATAGGTTAATATGACATGTTAGGGTTGATTAAATAATTTTTTTTCGAATTAATAATGTTTTTATGACTTTAAAAAATAAAAATACAAAATAGTGTTCAGATTGACATTAATATGTTTTTAAAACAAATACTATATTATTAAATGATATAATATTTTTAAAAATATATGTTTAGGAGAAAGGGCTTATATAATTATAAATATGTCATTAATGAACCACTTGTGGTTCTCTTGGAATTTTATAGTATGTTTATTAACCATGTAATATTAAAATTCAAGAAGACACTGTAAAAGTTAAACAATTTAACTAAGAGTTAAATCTAAATGATAAGGTTACTATGGTGACCTAAACCTGTATAAAACCTATTGGTTGAGCAGTTTTCGACCGAATCACACCTTAGCCTCTAAATAATATTTTTGGAGCCATTCTAAAAAGAATATGACTTTATAATAAAATAATATTTCAAGCTTTTCCTAAGGTGACCTTCACCTCTCTTATAAAAGGGCACTTCCCATTCCCTCAAAACCACAACCCCAATGCCATTTTTATCATCCAAACCCTAATAAAATATCCTCCCAATATCCCTCACCTTAACCTAGAGGACTTACTTCGATCTTAAATCCAACCAATGGATCCATTTTGATCAAATCAAATGGAAGCACCCGAAGAAAAGTTAATTATTTCATCACCTCTTTCAAAGTTCTTTTCTTCATCCACATCCTCTTTCGTTGTTATTTACATAATTTTTTTACTCCAGTAACTTATACATATAGTAATGTTATTATAAATATGTAAAAACTATATTCATTATTCAATCCATCCTATTAATGACAATGTCACCAAACGTGCGTACATATGAATTACCGTCTCCACGTCGTGGTGTAGTTTGTTATTCAACACATCATTATTTGGTTGGGTATAATAATGAGTATAATTTATGTAAATAACAAATATAACATGTTTATTATTCATTATATATGATATACCATCCAATTACATACTATCACACCATCAATAGAATGGTATTGTCGCTCGTGCGTATGTACAGACTATCATCTCCACGAACTCGATGAGATTCATTCCCCATCGTAATCATTAAATAATTATTTTCATTTTATGATTACAAATACTATTTAATAACTTATAATAATTCTAGATTTTAATCAAGTACTTAATATCCATTACAGACATGACTTATGAAACAAAATATATAAAGGAAAACAAATCAATTAACACCATAAATATGGATACTACAGAAATATTATTAACAGAGAAATATTATAAGATCATATGTGATATCATATATATGTATGTTGTTCTTGTATAATTTAATAAAAAATATTTAATTATTATAAAGTTGTTTAACGTTCCCTCGATCAAAGAAAAGTCCATGGTAAGTGTTAATTCCAAAATCTCTTTATTATCTATGGTTGTTTATATGTGAGTATCTACTGGGACCTCTTTATCATCCACATCCATGTTTCTTTAAAATGTTTTTCAAAACATTTTTACTATTTCCTAGACTATGGGTTAAAGTTATTTATACCCTAGTTTGACATTTTATAAAATGTTTTTAAAGGAATCTTTCCGTTGTTTTCCAAACAAGGTCCTTTATGACTTTCTTGACAAAATTACGGAAAGAATGTATTTCATATTATACAGTGAGTGTGGTTATTTTCTTCGATAATAAAACCTTCTAAGATTCCATTAAAATCTTATAAGAATGTTTTTAAAATAATGGTTTATATTTTATAATTATGTGACTTTTAAATTATTTCAAAATAGAAATAGATATTTATCTCAAATAGTTTGTATATCATCTATGTCAACATCCTTTGATTGATTTTACACTTGTTTGAAGTTGATTTATTATAATAAAATCATCCATATTATAATGAATGTGTTTTGATATGTTTTAATGTGGATGTGATATTTTTATAAAATTCACGGTTTATTGTTAAAGTTTTGACATTTTTTATTCTTGTTTTAATACTAATGTTTATGTTATGTTTCAACATTTTTATATTTGGAATGCATTGGACTTAGTCAGTGATGGGTGGAGGCCGCTATAGATCATTGATGCACCGATAGTTCTCATGAGACAGACTAGGGTCTTGGAACAAGGCCTGGACAAAATAATATTTTTATTCTTGGAATGATGACTTGAATATGTGGTTATGATGCCCGAAATTATGTATTCCATCATTATAAAATTGGATATTAATATTACATGTGATTATGCGACTGGTAGAATATCCATGAGAATAAGTTCATTTCACTATTTGATTTATCTTTTCCAGATTATGCTGATGTTTAAGTTTAAAAGGGTTGTGTTTTAGTCCTATACATTGTCTTAAATGTTTATGATTATTTATGATAGTTTCTGCTATATTTTTGTTCTTACTGAGTATCTGAGATGACCCCTTTCTATGTTTTATTTTTCACAGGATCCAAAGATGTATATTATGATTTTCATGTAAGAATAATATAAGGGATATGAGTGTGTTCAAAGGGTACACAATTTTGTTTTTTTTCCATTTCATGAAGTAATGTAAAACTTATGTATGTATCTAGCACTTCGAAGTCTACAAAACTAATCGGTCTTTTGAGAATTTATCTCTTGAGATCATTCCAATGTTATGTAACAATGAAACGACTTTGGGTAACTAGGTTTGGGCCATTACATTTGGTATCCATGGAAATTTAGTACAAACCATGGAAACTATATTAAGAAAAACTCTGATTATATAACATTTTCCAAAGATACACACTGAGGATTAGTATAGAATAACTTCCTAGAATTTTTGTAACGTAGATATTTAGTGAGTTTTCTAGGAAACAAATCACTATCTCAATACAACTAGGTAGAGGTGGATCTGGTAAAGATGTACCTATGAGTGGATACTCGGACAAGGAGCTTAGGACTTGACATGGGGTATCCTAGAACATGATAATGGGCCTTGCTGCACTTTTGGTTATGACACTCCTGGAGGATATGCTTAAGATAATTCACATTTTCTTTATAATATATTATGAAGGATTTATGAGTATATACTTCCTCAAAGATAACATTTTTATGATTATGGATTATATAAATAAACTTTTCAATTTATGATAAGTGTTTTAAAAGTATTTAATTATGTATTGTGATTCATAAACTAACCTAGTGAATGCCATTGTTTAGAAATGGAGCCTAGTGGAAGGAATGGAAACCGTATCAACACACGTAATCCAAGTAGGGACTGCCCTCCTAATCAATATAATTATAGTGGGGATGGTGATGAAACATGTGATGACCAGCTTATCACTATACTAGGACAACTCAATCTGGTTATGAGTAATAACATCGAGTAATGGATAAGTTCTTTAGTGAAAATATTTCTTGCTTTAGGGAGTAGCGAAAGGTAAAAGGTTATCATGGAAGTTTATCACCTCACATGAGATTCAGATCAATGGTGGTTATTAATTAAAATCACAAAGCATAATGAAGAAGGATCAAGTATGCAATAGAGTAATTTTAAAGAGATTTTATTAGAAACCCAAGGAGTAAGATTGATCAATTATTTGATGGGTTAAAACCATTTCTTCATCGATCATTAGTCTCACAATCCTTCTCATCATACAAATATATCAGCTCATGTGATATCAAGAGAGAAAGATAATTCTCTATTTCTTTCAAATTTAAAGAAATGTTGGAGAAAAAGAGATATGATAAACACTCTATAAAAGGAAATAAGGGGAAGAATGTCAAATTTGAATTCCCATACTTTGGTAAATGTAGGAGCAAACACCCCAGTACTTTCCTAAAGGGAATGGGTGTCCATTACAATTGTGATGAAAAGGCCACCGAGCTAGTGATTTCAAGGGAAATAAAGAGGTTGTTAATGTTGAATTCTACAATTATAGAGAAATGTGGTATTATGAAAATGAATGTCCTAAGTGCCATGGAATCTTACCTCAGTAAAGGCCAAGGGAGAAAGGCCTAGCATAAGTGATCACTACTGTTGAGGTTGAAGCTCCGAATGACACGGTGGCAGGTAAATTAATAAATTCCTCAAAATTAGAAAATACTTTTTATAATTATGGATCATCTCATTGATTCATATATTCCCAGTTTTCTATGAAAATTATATATTTCCAATTTGATTTGACTAAGGATTTGTGAGTCAAAACTTCTAAGGGAATTATCATTACAATAATGTTTTTAAATTGGTCCTCATTAGGGAATATAAACGTAATTTTTCAGCTGATATCGTCATCATAACCATGATTGAATTTGAGATGATCATCAGTATGGATTAATTTTCAGACCATGATAAAAAAAATTTATTTAAAGAAAAAGAAGTTTAATTTTTTTGATGATGATAAAGAGTACCATATCTTTAGAGAAAATACATCACCATCTGATTCTCATATATATCTACCCCTAGTAGCTCTACTAAATTTAAATATTGAGGAGGAAGAGAAATAAATAACTATGAGTGAGGAATGGAATTTCCAAATAGAGGATGTACCTATTGTGCAAAAATATGTTGATGTGTTTCCTAATGATTTACCTAGACATCATCTAGAATGAGAAATTGAGTTTTCCATTGATTTAATTCTTGGTTCAAGTCCCATATTGAAGGCCCCTTATATAATGGCCACTGTGGAATTATTTGAACTAAAGAAACAACTAGGTGAAAATAGTAATAAAGGATTTCTTTTCCATGGTGTGTCTCCATGGGGATCCCCTATACTTTTTGTTAAGAAGAAAAATAGACCTATGAGGTTGTGCATTGACTAATGGGAGATCAATGCTATAACAATAAACAACAAGTATCCTCTACCTCACATTGATTATTTATTTGATAAACTTCATGGAGTAAATTTTTTTTCAAAAATTATCCTTCAATCTGGATATCATCAGTTTTGTGTGAAGTAGGAAGACATTCCAAAGACAACATTTCAAACTAGGTATAGGCATTATGAGTTATAATAATGCTTTTTGGACTGACTAATGCACCCTCTATTTTCCTGGATCCAATGAATGGAGTTTTCAAGGAATATCTAGATGAATTTATATTGGAATTTATTGAGGATATCTTGGTATACTCCAAATTCTACAATGATCATAAAACCACACGCACATTATTCTAAAGACTCTAAGAAGAAATTAATTATTTGGGAAGTTTAGAATGTGTGAATTATGGCTTCAAGATATTTATTTTCATAGCCATATTGTCTCTATGGGTGGAATCTATGTCGATCCATCAAAGACCAAGGTAATCCAAGAATGGCCAACACTGACAAGTATAACTGAGGTACATAGTTTTATTGGTCTAGAAGGTTATTATCGGCGCTTCGTCATGAATTTTTCCCGATTGGATGACTGATTATCCAAGCTCACACGTAAAGGGGTTAAATTTTTTTGTACAAAAGAGTGTGATTAATTTTTTGAAGAATTGAATAAAATATTTTTCAATTCTTTTATATTGACTCTACCATCGAGGAATGATGGGTTAATTATTTATAGTGATGTATCAAAGAAAAGACTTGGTTGTGTCCTTATATATAATGATAGTGTTATTGACTATGCATCACAATAGCTGAAAATTCATGAAAAAAACTATCTCACTCATGATCTTGAGTTAAAAGATGTTATTTTTACTCAGATGATATGAAGACACTATCTATATGGTAAAAAATGTGAGGTTTATACTGATCACAGGAGATTGAAATATATTTTCTCACAAAAAGAAAACAACATGAGGCAAAGGCGATGGCTTGAAGTACTCATGGATTATGATTGCACTATACACTACCACCCGGGGAATGAAAATAAGGTAGAAGATACTTTGAATAGATAGGATCATGGAGTTCTGAACAAGATGAGAGTCGAAAGGGGTCCTACGTTCATGGATCTAGAAAATATAGATATGGGAATAATCATGGAAGGTGAAACGTCGATACTTTTTCAAAAGGTTTCCAAACCATATTTACTAGAATGGATGAGTAGTTCTCAGATTGATGATGAGGAGTTTCAAAAGAAAATTAAATATGTGAATGAAGGGATATTTATCAACTTTATATATGAGGACATAATTTTAATATTTGGGAAATGGATTTGTGTTCCGGATGTACTTGATCTAAAAAGAGAAATGTTGGATGATTATCATAACTTCAATTTTTCTATACACCATGGTAGAACTAAGTAATATTTAGATATTTGGAGGGATATTTTTTTTGAGACAACATGAAAAGGGAGATTGTTGATTATGTGTCATGAAGTATGGTTTGTCAACAGGTTATGTATAGAAGACAACATCCCAGAGGATTCATGAAACCTCTTTCAATACCTAAGTAGAAATGGTATGGTTTTATGATGGATGTTGTCATGGGACTACCAAAGACTCCAAGAAGGAATGATGCAATATGGGTCATTGTTGATCATCTTACCATGTTAGCACATTGTTTATCTATAACAATGATTTACCACTTGAACGTTTAACAAGACTATATATTAATAAAGTTGGAAGACTTCATTGTGTACCCCTGTTGATTGTTTCTGATCGTGATCCCCATTTTACATCAAGATTCTAGAAATTTCTTTAGAAATTCATAGATGCTTAACATTGTTTGAGAACTTCCTACCACCCTCAAACTGATGGAAAATCAGAACAAACTATTCATACCTTAAAAGACATATTGAGATCTTGATCACTTGACTATCAAGGTATGTGGGATCATCATTTTCCTATGGTAGAATTTTCCTACAACAGTAACTTCCATTCAAATATTCAGATGGCACCATATGAAGAGTTATATGGAAAGAGGTGTCGCACACAAACGTGTTGGGATGATGTTGGTGAATGAAAACTCTTAGGCCCAAAACTTGTTGAGGAAACAATGGAGAAGGTGAATATTATCCAAACCCGCAAAAAAGTATCTCAATGTAGGAAAAACAGCTATTGCGATGACCGAAGGAAAGATTTGGAATTTCAATTAAGGGATAATGTTTTCTTGAAGGTATCTCCATGGAAGGGTGTTATACGGTATAGTAAGAATGGTAAATTAATTCTTAGTTACATCAGACCCTTCAAAATACTTGAACGAATTGGAGTTTTAGCTTATTGTTTGGCAATCCTACCAAGTCTCTCCAATTATTATGATGTGTTCCACGTATCACTATTGAGAAAATATATGCCTGAGCCAACTTATGTACTGACCTATGATGAAATAAAACTAGAACCTGATCTTTCTTATTGTGAAGAGCCTACCAGGATTCTAGATACAAGTGAACCAGTGTTGAAAAACCAGAAAACACGTCTAGTAAATGTTCTATGGAGAAACCATAAGATGAAAGAGGCAGCATTGGAACCTGAGGAACATATGATGAAGGACCACCTAAATATTTTTTATGAAATAGTATTGTAGAATTTTTGACAAAAAAATTATTTTATGGAGGGAAGAGTATAACACAAAAACTTCCATGATACGTTTCCCTTGGAATAATATAGTAGCTTGCGTTGTACGCAACTTTGAGTTCTAGCACACCGCGACCAATCAAACTAGCAATTATGAATAGTAATAATTTTTTTTGAAATTTTATAAATTTTATTTTTCAAAATAGACATCATTTTTTTATTTGTAATATCAAAATTAGCTTAGGGTGAATTTTTTGTGTTTTTAGGTAAACTTTCAATTTTTGATGAATAGTGAAAACACTGTGATGTTGTTTAAAACTGCTTTTTTTAATTGTTATTTATTTTATGAATTTTTTAAGTCAATATAGATACATAATACATATATTAGTTTAATATAATTCATTGGAGTTATTTTATAATAACATTATATGTATAAAAGTTTATTAATCTTTTTAACGTCTTTTACCCACATACTATGAACATTTGAAAATTTTCAGAAAATGTAATTTTACCGCATATGTGAATTGAATTTCAAAAATCCAATAGACATGGTTGATAATATTAAGTAATATTTGGTTTAATAAGATTAAAATAATTTTTGGTGAATATTAACTCCTGACTGTTATTTACCACGTTTAAAAGTAAATTGGGTAATTAACTGTAAAAATGATATTATTATAGCCCTAAAACATTTTCTAATTATAATGGATAATTGTATTTCTACCAAAATAATCCTTAGGAATTAAATATTATCTTCTTTGATCCACGTGGATTGGATTAGGAAATTTATTATTATTTATTTTAATGAAGAGTTAAATGTGTAAAATTAAAAGTTTTATAACTAAACCATTTTTAATATAGGGTTATACATAAGATACATTCTACAATAAATATTCATTATAAAGATAAAATTATTTACTACATAATAGTATTTTATTTATAAATTTTATACACCAAATAATTAAATTTATTTATGACCCAATGATGATAATGTAATTACCTTATTAATGAAAGGTTAAAATAATTGATATTATAAATATTAAAATAAATGTAAATTGTTACTTTTGAGGAATTCCACAAATTTTATAGGTTAAAATGACATTTTAGGGATGATTAAATAAAATTTTATATGTAATAATGTTTTTATGACTTTAACAAAAACAAAATACCAAATAGTTTCAAAATTTGCATAAATGAGTTTTAAAACAAATACTATATTATTATATGATATAATATTTATAAAAATATGAGGTTCAGCCAAAATACTTATATAATGATACACATGTCATTAATAAACCCCTTTTGGTTCTATTTCTATTTAATAGTATGTTTATTAGCCATTTAATATAAAAATACAAGAAGATATTGTAAAAGGTAAACGATTTAACTAAGAGTTGAATCTAAAAGATATGTTAATATGGTGATCTAAACCTATCTAAAACCTATTGGTTTGTATGTTTAGACTCGTACCCACCTTATCCAATAAATAAACTCTTTTGGAGAAATTATAATCTGAATATGGCTATATAATAAAGACACATTTCAAGTATTTCTTAAAGAGACCTTCACCTCTCTTAAAAAAGGGCACTTACCTTCTATCCAAATCACATCCCCAAAGCCATTTGTCTCGGCCAAACCCTAATAACATGTCCTCCCAACTACCCTCACCACAACCTAGATGCCTTAAATTGATCATAAATCCAACTAAAATATTCATTTTGATCAAATCAAAAGGAAGAACCCGAAAAGAGGTAATAATTTCATCACCTCTTTCAAAGTTCTTTTCTTCTTCCACTTTCTATTTCATTGTTATTTCCGTACCAAAATAATAAATCACATAACATCTTTATAATGTGAAGTTATTATAAATATTTAACAACCATATTCATTATTTTATCCATCCTATGAATGAAAAAGTCACCACACATGCGTATGTACGGCTTACCATTTCCACGTCGTTGTGTAGTTAGTTATTCAACACTTCATTACGTGGATGGGTATAATAATGAGTATAACTGATTTAAATAATAAATATAACATGTTAATGATTTTTTATATATGATATATCATCCAATTACATATGATTCCACCATAATAGAATGGTATGGTCTTTATTACTTTCATACGGATTACCGACTCCACGAACACAATGAGATTCATTCCCCATCGTAATCATTGAAGAATAATTTTCATCTTATGATTAAAAATAATTATTAATAACTTAATATCATTATTGATATGAATTAAATACATCCTATCCATTACAAATATGACTTACATAACAAAACATATAAAGTAACAAAAATCAATTAACTCCTGAAACAATGATAGTACTGAAATATTATTAGCAAAGAAATATTAAAAATCATATATGATTTCATATTTATGTATGTGGTTCTTGTATAATTCGATAACAGGGATTTAACTATTATATAGGAGGTTTACATACCCTCGATGAAGGAAAAGTACGAGGTAAGGGTTAATTCCATAATCTCTTCATTATCTGAGGTTGTTTATATGTGAGTATCTACTGAGACCTCTTTATCATCCATATATGTGTTTATTAAAAATGCATTTCACAAAATTTTTTCTATTTCCTAGATTGTGGGTGTAATTCATTTATTAATTTTTCTGTCTTTTTATAAACTTTTAATAAATGAATCTTTCTAGTGTTTTCCAAACAAGGTCCTTTATGACCTTTTCAACAAAATTTGGGAAAGAATGTTTTTTTAACATAAACAGCGAGTGAGGATATTTTCTACCATTATAACACCTTTGAATATTACCTTACAAGATTATAAGTATATTTTCAAAATATATGTTTTCTTTCATAATTATGTGACTTTTAATTGATTTCAATATTGAAAGAGATATTTCTCCCAAATAGTTTTGATTTCATCTTTGTTAATATCCTTTGATGGATTTTACATTTGTTTGATGTTGATTTATTATAATTCAATATTCCATATTGTATTAAATAAGTTATGATATGTTTGACTGTTGATATGTTATTTTTATACCATTCATGGTTTATGGGTAAATTATTGACATTTCATATTCTATATTTAATTGAAATGTTTATGTTATGATTCAATATTTTCATATGAGGAATGCATTGGACATAGTAAGTGATAGGTGAAACCCGCTACTGATCCTTGATGCATCAGTAGGTCTCATGAGATAAACTAGTGTCTTGGAACAAGGCATTGAAAAAATATTCTTTTTAGTCTTAGAAAGTGGCCTTAACTATTTTGTTATGATGTCCGGCATTTTTCATTACATCATTATAAAATTGGCTATTGAATTTAAAATTGAATATTTGACTAGTAGAATATCCATGTGAATAAGTTAATAGAATTATTTGATTTATCGTTTCTATATTATACTAATTTTTAATTTTAAAAGGCTTTTGTTTTAATCATATACATTTCTTTAAATGTTTAGGCTTACATGTGATAGTTTTCGCTATATTGTTGTCTTTATCAGGCATCAGAGCTAACCCATTTATATGTTTTATTTTTCCTAGGATACAAAGAAATATATTATTATTGACTTGTACTAATAGGCTAAGGGATTTGAGTGTGTTAAAAGGGGAAACAATGTTGTTGTTGTTTTTTCCATTTCACGATTTAATCTAAAATTTATGTATGTATCTAGAACTACAAAGGCCACTAAACTAATTAGTATTTAGGTAAATGATTTATTGTGATAATACCAATGTTATGTAATAATGTAATGACTCTAGGTAACAAGGATTGGGGCATTACAGTGGTTCCCAACATTTATTATGAAATTAAATTTTGATTTAATTTTTCTACTGGTAGTTGGATGTCTCGTTAAAGAAAAACGTCTAAGATAATTTTGAAAGGAAAGCTAACATAATGCATTCGAAGATGTTGTAAAATAAATTAGGAAGTTATTTAAATAAAAAAATCATTGTTTCATGTGGATGATGCATTGGGGGGAGTTTTATTTTAAGGACAATG
Source organism: Viscum album (assembly GCA_963277665.1). Classification (NCBI taxonomy): domain Eukaryota; kingdom Viridiplantae; phylum Streptophyta; class Magnoliopsida; order Santalales; family Viscaceae; genus Viscum; species Viscum album. The sequence goes on from OY728166.1 coordinate 795,196,376, forward strand.
CACTATATTTAAATAAATATATAATTTATTTATAATCCTGGTAATTTTTCGCTGCCCTACTGCACAAGACATGAATAAAATTTACTTCCCTAGGGAATTAACCACATTACCTTCCCTATAAGGCCCTAGCCTTAAACCTTACTTAATATTGAATTAAATGAGTAATTCACATTGAGGATCTTTTTAGGTTTAGAGTTTTAGAGAATTAGGACATAACTATTACATCTCAAAAGATTACAAAGTAGTCGCTTCTACTAAATTTCCATAAAATAAAAACTCTTTAAAAGAAACATGTATAGTTCCATGTTTTAGGTAGCATGACTTTCCCTTGATCCCATCCTTGACCCTATTCCACGCTATGTCCTGTGAAAAACATTTCAAAAACTTGGGATGAGCATAAGAAGCTCAGTAAGGGATACACAAAGAATGAAAACTGTTAGACTTTCAAAACAACAAGTAATCCATGAATACTTTATCAATGTAATACTTTTCACCTTTATGAAGTAGTAAAAACTTTTCACTGAAAAAAAAGTATCATTACTTACCTTTTTGTAACCAAAGGATTACCATAAAACCCATATAAAGAACACATAACATATATAAAGGTAACTTGGGACATAATCATACATAAGTGGAATAACCATACGGTCGACTTCCACACATATCACTTAATGGAATAGCCATACGGCCAATTTCCATACATACTTAATGGAATATCCATACGACCGACTTCCATACCCAATGCATTGGAGGTTATAACGTAACCACCCGTCTTGGTATTCACGGCACCACCCGTCATATGGTTCATAACGTAACCACCTGTTAAAATGTCTAAGTACCAATATAAAATCATAAAACATAAAACCAATATAAAGGAATGATAATATTTCCACATCACAATATATCATAATAGAATCTTTTATCAAAACCATTTTCAAAACCATTTAAAACATTTAATAAAGAGATTTTTGAATCAAAGTGTCCCATACCACCTTGAAGCTTAAAATTTTAAACCATTAATATCCATATAAATAAATCCTTAAAACCATTTTGAAAACATGGATATTAATAATAACAATTAATGAAAACATTTAAAATGACATTTTGGTTAAAGGGGTTTTACCAAAATTAGAGACACTTGAATACAATAATTGTTGAATAACATTTAGTCAGAACTTTCTAATATCATGAGAATAAATGGATTCATGATATAATACTCCAAAGGACAGTATATACACCATATAAGAGTGAATTGGTGCATAACAACAATGAACCCTCATTAGAAATGTCAAATGTGATGAAATCCCTTATAAAGAAGGTATCCTTAAATTAAGGACAAATCAATATCAAAAATATGTGTGAAAAATACAAATACACCTAATATAAGTGGATATTAAGTGTAAAACAATAAAATTTCATTCACACATATTCAATGGATGACATATTCAATGACTACATGTTGAACCCAAAGAAATCGAAATTGGGTTAAAAAGTTCCCTTGATAGCCTAACAGCATGACATAAAAATGAGTTGATGAGAGATAAAAAGTGTATCTCAACACTTGGACATAAAATTTACATCAATCAGGATATAGAAGAACATATCCCAACACAATAGTATGTGAATTAAAAGACATAACAAACAAAGTATTTTAAAATGAGGAGGGTGAAAGGTTCCCTTACCGACTTGGGTATCTTTCAAAACATACACCCAATGAAAGATGGACAATAGATAATTGATGTAAATACTCATAAATGAAAGTATATTACACAAATAGTAGAATAATGGGCAGTATATACACCACTCAATGGAATTTGTGGCAAATGTAGCATAAATCTCACGGGAACAAAAGAGAGATGAAAAATCCCTTATGAAAACTCGGCAGCCTAACGGCGCCACTCAAAACATCCAAAAAGGATTGATGAGAGAGAATAGGGTCTCTCATCACTTGAACATAAAAATTACAGTAAGTGTAATATAAAAGATCATCCCAATAACAAGAAAGAAGAGCTTTAAAATGAAAGACATAAAAGTGTGCACTTAAAAAGAAAGAGAGGAGTAGGATCCTTTACCTCGGGTCCGACTTGACTCGATCGTTCTTTAATCTCCTGAATAATAAACTTGAGTTAATTTATACTTCCTTAAGAACCTTTTTAAAGTTCATTATTCCTTTTATATCAGTTATTACCATGTTATAAACATTATTTAATCATTTAAGTTAATCATGTTTGTTTTGTCGATATTTGGTTCTTAAGTCGAAAGTGGACTTCTTACAATTACATGTTGTTCGTGTGGCCAAATGTTTATTATATCCAGTATTGTATTCATGATTTAGATATAATATATGTCATATATATCCAGTACATGCATGCATTTATAACATTACATAATCATTTAGAGGTAAGAAATGAAATGCACCGTTCATGGAGACGGTAAGCCGTACGTATGCATGAACGCTACTTTCATTTTTATTTCATATTTTATATAATGGAATAATAATGATATAAAGGTATATTATAATTACAGTATAATATCATATATAATATCGTAGTTCCATCCTTTATACGTCCCACATATGGTATTTAACGAATCAAATCAATTTGAGGGGGCGGTAGTCCGCAATTCCTTAAATGAAGATATCGCGTTTACCCATAATGGAAACCATAAATGTATGCCCAAAATGAAAAAAACAGAAGCTTAAGGAAAACATAAACATATTATATATCATATATAAAAATAGTGACATCATAATGGCCACCTTTGAAGGAGTTAGATGAGTATTGAACAATCATCATTTCGGGAGGCAGAATTTCGCCATCCACGGAAACCATATGTTCTTTAACCATTTGATGTAGTTGTGTGAGAGTGTATCTCGAATAAATATTATAAAAACATCCTAGTATATTGAAGATACTGTTTTTTTTACAAAATAAATAAATAAAAAGAGTTTAGGGGGATGGAGAAGAAAAATAAAACAAATGAACATGAGAGAATGAATTACCTTTAAAAGTGTAACTCCTTTTGATTTGAGCCTAAAGGCTTTCTTTGAAAGGATTCTGCCCAAAGGGAATCCTCTAGGATGAGTAGACGGATGTGGAGAGAGTAAATGGGCAGAGTTTGGCCGAGCCAAAGGCTTGAGGAGTGTGTGAAATGAGGTAGAGGTGGGGGCCTTTTATAAGAGGAGAGGAGGGGCACTTTTGGAAAGTAAAGAAATATTACTTTATTTGAAAATGTGTTTCGGTTTTAAAAGGTCCCACATTGAAATTATTCGTGGATAGGGTGTTAAGGGTTCGAAATCCACCCATCCAAAAAGTTTTGTACATGTGTAGTTCATAGATTTTACATTATCTTTCCATTTTATTTAAATCGTCAAATAATGATGTTATCGCTGCATCATTATTATGTCATAAATAATTTAATTTATTTAATGTCTAAAAATTATAAAACAAATACTATGATGTAGGAAATCGTTTTATATTTCCAATGACTATTTATAATCAAAAATATGACTTGTATAACCCCACTTAAAAATTGTTTTAGTAAAACATATCATGTTTGTGTCATTTTTACTTTTACATTAAATAAAAAGTTATTTATGTCATTTCCCAACCAAAGTGTCTCCATGGGGTCCCCAAGTTGGCCCATGGCTTGTCTTGGTCGGCAATGACTCACCCAATAGTTTTAGGAAAAGTTTCATGGTGTTTTCGCATTCTTATAATATCATTTTTACCTTAAATTACACTAATTACCTCTAATCGCGATTAAGAACTTAATAAGTTACTATTCACCAAAAAATTATTATAATCTCATTGAACCGCATTTTACTTCTTAATGAAAACCATGTATGTCGGATTTTTGAAATTCAAAACACAATGATGGCAAAATTTCATTTAAACGGAAAAACAGTCTTTATAAGTACCACTTAGTAGTTTCATTATTCATCAAAAATTGAAGTTTTTCAGAAAATTACCAAAAATTCACCCTAAGCTATATTTGATATTCAGAATTCAAAAATGAAGTCCGTTTTAAAAAATTCAAAACATATTAGTCACATTAATTAATTTAATAATTAATTCCCGCTGTCAGAGCAAATAGCGTGTTTTTATAAAACAATAAGTATCAAAAGATTGACACTAGTTTAAGTCTGATTTAAAAGTGAAATTAATTCCAACGACCACTATTGGATTTAATGGTAAAGATATTTTCTAATTTCACTTTAAAACCAATTCAAAATATTATCTAATCATATAAATAAATTAGATTAAAAAGAGGTTTTGAATTAAAACACAACATTCTACACTATTCATTAAGAAATGAACTTTATCGGAAAAATACCAAAAAATTACACAAAGTAAAATTTGCTGTCCCGATTCTTAATAAGTGTTTTATTTGGTCCAAAAGAATGTATAAGAGTGATAAAAACTATATTTAATGACATTTGTCCATTAAAAGGCGATAAGTGAACCTTTAGTGAAAACTAGGGCATATACACCTAAAATTTAATTCTTTCCGTATTTTAAGCCTTTAGCTTTTATTGGATAAATGTAAAAACATTAAAAAACATATATAATCATATTTTAGTTATTTCTATCCATTCCCACCAATACAACGGCTACATGTTAACTACCATTTGAAATAATATTATTTTATTATTAGAGTGCAACGTAAGATTCCCCAAGAAACTCGTTGTTGCGTGTTGGGTACGCCATCGAGCATAGTGTCCCCTTTAAAGTCATATTAATATTTTATTCACAAATATGGATAAATATAAAAATGTCATATTCTTTATTTACCTGGGGTGTTACATCCTTCCCCACTTTTGGGAATTGCGTCCTCTAAATTTTTAAAATTGAGCTTGGAAACATCCTTGAAAGTCCCACATCGGAGAAGTGTCGGTAAAACAATTACTTTAAAATAAAGAAAGATAAGTACAAAGGTCACCTGAGTTAACCCATACTAGGATTCCAAGTATGAAAACATGGACATGGAGGAGAAAACATAGGGTCATGTTCTGATGGAGAGTGATAGAAAACATGTTTAGGAGAAAGTTAACAATAAGAAAATCACAAACTTGTGATGGGTTAAACGGTATTCGATTCCCCAGTAGGAAAAGTTAATATACAACATTTTTTTTAAGTTACTTTTTATTGAGGAATTTATTCATAAGGAAACATAATCACTTATCATGTTGACTCTCAACTTTTATTAGATTCCTTACACATTCTCATATTTTCTCCAAAAGGCGAGTATTTAGGAAGACTTGTTCACATTAAGAGTACTATAATCAACCTCTAGAGAATCACCTAATCCACAAAAGAGAACTATATACATCCCATGTCTTTAGGCTTTAACCAAAACCAAAACCAAAAAGGTTAGTACAAGGTCAGATAATCCAGAAAAAGATAACCCATTAAAAGAAAATCCAGGATTAATCTCTAAAATTTGTCCAACAAAACCCAAAGTTCAACGAGGACCATTCTATAATCAATTTGTCCATAAATTCTTCAAAGTAAACCAATATAAGATTGAAACCCAAATATTTGAAGGATTTAGTTTCATAGTCTTCCATGTTAAATCATAACTTTTATCTCCAAACAACATCAGTTTCTCCAAAAGTCTCGTATTAAAAAGTAATTAACCTAATCACATATTTTCCATGATAGGTTATTCATTTTCATAAATAACCCAAAATCAACTTACTCTTAATTCATAAAATCATATAACTAGAATGAATCAGTCAAACTAACCAGGGACTTCACATAGTCCAGTGGTAGGCGATAAATACCAGTCGCACATTGGTTGTGGGTTCGATTCCGGCAGCTTTGTCCGACGCGACGGGATGTCACACGGTCTACGTGTTGTCCTTTTTCCAAAACTATATAATTCTTAAAACATTCCTCAAAATGAGATAAAATCTTCAAGAATAATCATAACATATTTTAACCTCAAGTTTATCTCATTCCTTTCATTTTCCATCATATCATAGAGTAACCCATAATTACCTAAAAATTAAGTATCATATAAACCCTAATGGTTACCTTAATAATTATTACCTGAATTTCCACATCGGGTTGGCCATCTCATACATGATGCATTAGAGAACTCACCAAGGTTGAAGTGGTTGATCATGACTCCTTGATATTTGGTTTATAACAACCACGAGTTTCCTCATTGAATCCTCCATTTTATCTAGTATCTTAATCAGAGTACCACCACAGTTTCCTTCAAACCTGTTGTCTCTTTGGTGCCTTCTAGATCAATCCATTAACTAAAAATAGAAATGTCAGTGTGAGTATATCAACAAAACCATCATGTACAAATGATGAAGGTAAACACTAAGATACACTTACTCATTCACTTTATCTAAAACTAGGACTCTTTCTAAAATCCTAACCATTATGGTAATGTCACTTGTGCTTAGAGAATACCCTAACCTCTAAATTTAACTAAACCGACCTTTGATACCAACTATAAGGCCACAACCTTAAACCTTACTTAATATTGAATTAAATGAGTAATTCACATTGAGGATCTTTTTAGGTTTAGAGTATTAGAGAATTAGAACATAACTATTACATCTCAAAAGATTACAAAGTAGTCGCTTCTACTAAATTTCCATAAAATAAAAACTCTTTAAAAGAAACATGTATAGTTCTATGTTTTAGGTAGCATGACTTTCCCTTGATCCCATCCTTGACCCTATTCCACGCTATGTCCTGTGAAAAACATTTCAAAAACATGGGATGAGCATAAGAAGCTCAGTAAGGGATACACAAAGAATAAAAACTGTTAGACTTTCAAAACAACAAGTAAACCATGAATACTTTATCAATGTAATACTTTTCACCTTTATGAAGTAGTAAAAACTTTTCACTGAAAAAAAAGTATCATTACTTACCTTTTTGTAACCAAAGGATTACCATAAAACCCATATAAAGAACACATAACATATATAAAGGTAACTTGGGACATAAACATACTTAAGTGGAATAACCATACGGTCGACTTCCACACATATCACTTAATGGAATATCCATACGGCCAATTTCCATACATTCTTAATGGAATAGCCATACGGCCGACTTCCATACCCAATGCATTGGAGGTTATAACGTAACCACCCGTCCTGGTATTCACGGCACCACCCGTCATATAGTTTATAACGTAACCACCCGTTAAAATGTCTAAGTACCAATATGAAATCATAAAACATAAAAACAATATAAAGGAATGATAATATTTACACATCACAATATATCATAATAGAATCCTTTATCAAAACCATTTTCAAAACCATTTAAAACATTTAATAAAGATATTTTTGAATCAAAGTGTCCCATACCACCTTGAAGCTTAAAATTTTAAACCATTAATATCCATATAAATAAATCCTTAAAACCATTTTGAAAACATGGATATTAATAATAACAATTAATGAACACATTTAAAATGACATTTTGGTTAAAGGGGTTTTACCAAAATTAGAGACACTTGAATACAATAATTGATGAATAACATTTAGTCAGAACATTCTAATATCATGAGAATAAATGGATTCATGATATAATACTCCAAAGGACAGTATATACACCATATAAGAGTGAATTGGTGCATAACAACAATGAACCCTCATTAGAAATGTCAAATGTGATGAAATCCCTTATAAAGAAGGTATCCTTAAATTAAGGACAAATCAATCTCAAAAATACGTGTGAAAAATACAAATACACATAATATAAGTGGATATTAAGTGTAAAACAATAAAAGTTCATTAACACATATTCAATTGATGACATATTCAATGACTACATGTTGAACCCAAAGAAATCGAAATTGGGTTAAAAAGTTCCCTTGATAGCCTAACAGCATGACATCAAAATGAGTTGATGAGAGATAAAAAGTGTATCTCATCACTTGGACATAAAATTTACATCAATCAGGATATATAAGAACATATCCCAACATAATAGTATATGAATTAAAAGACATAACAAACAAAGTCTTTTAAAATGAAGAGGGTGAAAGGTTCCCTTACCGACTTGGGTATCTTTCAAAACATACACCCCATGAAAGAAGGACAATAGATCATTGATGTAAATACTCATAAACGAAATTATATTACACAAAGAGTAGAATAATGGGCGTACATACACCACTCAATTGAATTTGTGGCAAATGTTGCATAAATCTCACGGGAATAAAAGAGAGATGAAAAATCCATTATGAAAACTCGGCAGCCTAACGACGCCACTCAAAACATCCAAAAAGGATTGATGAGAGAGAATAGGGTCTCTCATCACATGAACATAAAAATTACAGTAAGTGTAATATAAATGATCATCCCAATAACAAGAAAGATGATCTTTAAAAGAAAAGACATAAAAGTGTGTACTTAAAAAGAAAGAGAGGAGTAGGATCCCTTACCTCGGGTCCGACTTGACTCGATCATTCTTTAATCTCCTGAATAATAATCTTGAGTTAATTAATACTTCCTTAAGAACATTTTTAAAGTTCATTATTCCTTTTATATCACTTATTACCATGTTATTAACATTATTTAATTATTTAAGTTAATCATGTTTGTTTTGTCGATATTTGGTTCTTAAGTCGAAAGTGGACTTCTTACAATTACATGTTGTTCGTGTGGACAAATGTTTATTATATCCAATATTGTATTCATTATTTAGATATAATATATGTCATATATATCCAGTACATGCATGCATTTATAACATTACATAATCATTTAGAGGTAAGAAATGAAATGCACCGTTCATGGAGACGGTAAGCCGTACGTACGCATGAATGCTACTTTCATTTCTATTTCGTATTTTATAGAATGGAATAATAATGATATAAAAGTTTATTATAATTCCAGTATAATATCATATATAATATCATAGTTCCATCCTTTATACATCCCACATATGGTATTTAACGAATCAAATCACTTTGAGGGGGCGGTAGTCCGCACTTCCTTAAATGAAGATATCGCGTTTACCCATAATGGAAACCATAAAGGTATGCCCAAAATGAAAAAAACAGAAGCTTAAGGAAAATATAAACATATTATATATCATATATAAAAATAGTGACATCATAATGGCCACCTTTGAAGGTGTTAGATGAGTATTGAACAATCATCGTTTCGGGAGGCAGAATTTCGCCATCCACGGAAACCGTATGTTCTTTAACCATTTGATGTAGTTGTGTGAGAGTGTAGCTCGAATAAATATTATAAAAACATCCTAGTATATTGAAGATACTGGTGTTGTTACAAAATAAATAAATAAAAAGAGTTTAGGGGGTTGGAGAAGCAAAATAAAACAAATGAACATGAGAGAATGAATTACCTTTAAAAGTGTAACTCCTTTTGATTTGAGCCTAAAGGCTTTCTTTGAAAGGATTCTGCCCAAAGGGAATCCTCTAGGATGAGTAGAGGGATGTGGAGAGAGTAAATGGGCATGGGTTGGCCGAGCCAAAGGCTTGAGGAGTGTGTGAAATGAGGTAGAGGTGGGGGCCTTTTATAAGAGGAGAGGAGGGGCACTTTTGGAATGTAAAGAAATATTACTTTATTTGAAAATGTGTTTCGGTTTTAAAAGGTCCCACATTGATATTATTAGTGGATAAGGTGTTAAGGGTTCTAAATCCACCCATCCAAAAAGTTTTGGACATGTGTAGTTCATAGATTTTACATTATCTTTCCATTTTATTTAAATCATAAAATAATGATGTCATCGCTACATCATTGTTATGTCATAAATAACTTAATTTATTTAATGTATAAAAATTATAAAACAAATACTATGATGTATGAAATCGTTTTAGCTTTCCAATGACTATTTATAATCAAAAATATTACTTGTATAACCCCACATAAAAATTCTTTTAGTAAAACATATCATGTTTGTGTCATTTTTACTTTTACATTAAATAAAAAGTTATTTATGTCATTTCCCAACCAAAGTGTCTCCATGGGGTCCCCAAGTTGGCCCATGACTTGTCTTGGTCGGCCCTGACTCACCTAATAGGTGTAAGACAAGTTTCATGGTGTTTTCACATTCTTATAATATAATTTTTACCTTAAATTACACTAATTACCTCTAATCGCGATTATGAACTTAATAAGTTACTATTCACCAAAAAATATTATAATCCCATTGAACCACATTTTACTTCTTAATGACAACCATATATGTCGGATTTTTGAAATTCAAAACACAATGATGGCAAAATTTCATTTAAACGGAAAATCAGTCTTTATAAGTACCACTTAGAAGTTTCACTATTCATCAAAAATTGAAGTTTTTCAGAAAATTACCAAAAATTCACCCTAAGCTATATTTGATATTCCGAATTCAAAAATGAAGTCCGTTTTAAAAAATTCAAAACATATTAGTCACATTAATTAATTTAATAATTAATTCCCGCTTTCATAGAAAATAGCGTGTTTTTATAAAACAATAAGTATCAAAAGATTGACACTAGTTTAAGTCTGATTTCAAAGTGAAATTAATTCCAATGACCACTATTGGATTTAATGGTAAAAATATTTTATAATTTCACTTTAAAACCAATTCAAATATTATCTAATCATATAAATAAATTAGATTAAAAAGAGGTTTTGAATTAAAACACAACATTCTACACTATTCATTAAGAAATGAACTTTATCGGAAAAATACCAAAAAATTACACAAAGTAAAATTTGATGTCCCGATTCTTAATAAGAGTTTTATTTGGTCCAAAAGAATGTATAAGAGTGATCAAAACTATATTTAATGACAGTTCTCCATTAAAAGGCGATAAGTGAACCTATAGTGAAAACTAGGGCATATACACCTAAAATTTAATTCATTCCGTATTTTAAGCCTTTAGCTTTTATTGGATAAATGTAAAAACATTAAAAAACATATATAATCATATTTTAGTTATTTCTATCTATTCTCGCCAATACAACGGCTACATGTTAACTACCATTGGAAATAATATTATTTTATTATTAGAGTGCAACGTAAGATTCCCCAAGAAACTCGTTGTTGCGTGTTGGGTACGCCATCGAGCATAGCGTCCCCTTTAAAGTCATATTAATATTTTATTCACAAATATGGATAAATATGAAAATTTCATATTCTTTATTTACCTGGGGTGTTACATTCCCCCTCACCCAAAATCAAACCACCCATACCCCAATGCGATGAATATCAATTATAAATAATGATTACAATATTATAAATATTATTCTCAATATATTGAAGAAAATATTACATTTAACCTAGACGTCATATTGATGAATTGTTTTTGGTATCTTACAGAAACACTAAGAATGATAATTTAATGCCAATATCTGGTACCAATTTTTCACAAATTTCATTGGCTCGAGGTCTCAAAATACAGTTTCATTTAGTTTTAATACTACTAAAGATATATTGTTCACAGATTTCCCATTATGGGGCCATAAATAGCCCAGCATGATTATTTTTTTGAATACATTAGAATGGTGTGGTCTATCTGAATATTTTGTTTTTTTGGAAATAGACAATGTTATTTTTCTTTAGGGATATCAGTGGGATTTATGAGTGACCAAGAGAGTGTTCAGTCGTTCAATATGGCATCTTATTCTACTAGATAATGTTTATATATTACTTCTTACACATCATGTATTGAGTTTGTACACTACAAGAGGATCAATAAGGAACTTTACAACGTGATTTCCCTCAAGGAATGTCATAAACTGTTTCATCATTCCTGTATTTTCATAACATCGTACTTGTGGATCGTATTTGGAAATTCAAGTAGATTATTTTGTGAATTTTTTTCATATAAAAAGTGATGATATATTTTTATTCAACATTTGAATAGAAATTAATATTATTTAGTTAATAAAACTAGTTAAAATTTGGGAGATATTATGGGTGATTATATGAGTTATATATAAGGTTTTGGTATCTCACTTGTATAATCAAGGCATGATATCATTTTACATAAATTTTCAGAAGGTTTTCATCAAACCACTATACCTAAGAGGTCGATATCACATATCTATAGGTTTAATTTCAAATAGTTATTTCATATCTTCCTCATCTGATCAATGAGTGAGATACCCTATCTCAACATTCTATAGGGTTATGCAGCCCCCATAACCGAATAATGGGTCCTTTAATTGAATGTCTACATAGTGTACAAGAATTATTCTAGAAAAGTGTTTGATATTCTATGGTTTTTTGAAATGGTTGTTATTATTGAGGGATATTGAGGTGAATATGGCATTCCGTACATTTCATTAGATACACCTATGATGATTTGGGTGTACATTCCCTGGTGGGATCTTCATATAAGAAATATTATGTAATTCACACGAGGGGGGGGGGTGGATCTATTTAGAAGAAATAAATTGTAGGAACTATATATGATTCTCATATGTAATTTATTATAGATAGATATCCACCACTAACATGGTACATTAATCAGTGTAATGAGATCATGTATTTTTAAGTGTGGCAAGTTTTATGGGTGTTGGATGAGATATGGTTCAGATTTCTTCATATCTCTTAGATTATTGTTATATTGCATATATTAATAACTTCCTATTTCTCTAGGATACTATCATTTTTTATATGAGGTTGAGATTTATTGATGGTTTGTCTCTCCTTGTTGTTTTCAATGTGTCATACAATTTATATTTTTACATTACACTTTATAAGCCTTGTGAACACACTTGTTTTCATTGTCTAGTTAATGTGTGGTTTAATGATTATTTTGAGGACATGAATTTAGAATCACTTATTGGGGTTGTTTTTTAGTTATTCTTGGAATCTCATAATGATGTAGTAAGGATCCTTATGTCTTATAATGATTATGATGGCCAATATGGTTTGAGTGTGATCCAGGTGTACATGAAACATATAGGATCCTCCTTATATAATTCAAATTAGGGGTTTTCCAAATGTATCTATTTCTCTATATTTATTTTTAATGACATTATTTTACTTGTTGTCTCATCGATTTCATTGTTTATTTTTTAGTTTCATATATATTTGTATACCTTTCTATCATGGATAATCATATCCTTATGTTAGAGATGTGTATGTTGTGGAATGTTATATGTGAATGCCTCCCATGATGTGAGATAAGAATACTAGGTTATCAACACTATCCCATAGCCTATTAGAGGATTTATTGAGGTAGAACTCTCAATTTACAACCGACTCAAGTGTTGAGTCAGTATGTTGGGTCTTGTTGAAGTGTTACCAAAGTATAGGTTTTACTAGGAATATAGTGTGGAGTTAGTATTCATGTAATGATTTTTTTGGAATCTTTAGGTAATATTGTTAATGAGGATATGATATTGGTTCTAAAACTTAGGAGACTGGCTTAGGTTTTGTGGTTGATGTTACCTTTCTTTAGGACTATAATAAACTATTAGTCCACCCAGTGGTGAAAAGAATAATTTTACGGTACAAATAGAGTTGGTAAATGAATCATAATGCATATTGTTATTATTCTATATGTTCTCTCTATATTAGATCATTTTAATAATCTCTAGTACAATTTTTAATCCTATCATATTAATAAAACTACCCTATGATTGTCTAAGTGTGTATAAAGGAATGTGTGTGACATTCCCATGCATATAATTTGGCCATTATGATACCATTTTGTTATTGAAATGTTTTTTTTCAAGAATTTTATTGAGATATAGATTTTTACTTTGTTAAAAGGAAACTATTCATCGATTCGTTCTTAGTGTAGGCTTTTCATTATGGTATGTTATTGTTTCTCCCATGTGATATCGTCCATTTATGATTGGATGTGGTGAGAGTTATTATTTTTGATATGATCCTAGTCATTGGATGATAGGATACTTGATCGAGAATGGGACTCATGCGTTACAATCTAGTTTTTCCATAAACCGATTAGATGAAAATTCATATCAAGCGTGTCCAATGTTTGTGCACTTTATCAGGGTGGATTTTTATTGGAATAATTAATACTTTAAATAATGGTAAATGATCATTATCAAGTAGGTAACATGTTCAAAACATGTTTAATGATGTATTAGGGTAATGAATTTATAATATAATTTCTTGGGATTAGTGATTTGGGTAGACAACATTGGAGAGAATATAATGGGTTGTGGTTATACTCTTTTGTAACACCGCATATACTGAAGTCACCCAAGTGATATTTAGTAGATTTCAAATATGTTGGATAATAACGGTATGTAAATGGATATACGGTGGGAGGTGAATTGTAGTGTATAAAATAATACTCAAAATTTCTTTAAACATCAGTTTTTAGTTAATCATATGAACTTTCTATTTGATGTATAACCATGTTATCAGATAAATTTTCTTCCAATTAATCTTATTAATTGAAACGACCTGAACTATTACAATTAAAATCCCCCGTGTGATTTAATTAAACATCTTATTATGTAATATAGTTGAAAGAAAACACATGAACTTATTTAGTTTTATTATATCCCATCAGATTTAATTGACTGTAAATCATCATTATCATTGATAATATAGCCATTGAACAGTGATCATATGTTTAGTATAAATATATGGTTTTAACAATTCCAATTGAAACAAGAAATGGCAGTTTTGACCTTAACCAGTAGGATCATACCCTATAAAGCCAATTTATTAGAGTGTCTATGGGAAATAGTATCTATGGGATTCCCTCTTGACCAATCCCAAGATGATATCCAACAACTTATTCATGTGTGGATCCATTTAAGGGAGACGTTCAATCTCATTATGATCCTGACCCCAACCATGTGTGCCGAACAACCTCATAAATGTCTCACCACTATACACCATACATTTAGGGAAATTTATGGTGTATTAAATGGATCTGTATCAAGGCCATAATAACATGAATTTTTATATTTTATTTTCAACATATTAATGTCCATATTTTCTTCTTATCGTTACATTATAAAAGCTTTTTATTTTTACACAATAAAATACAAATTGTATTTTTGAGTAATGTTGAATCTCAATTAAGGAATTTATTTTAAATAATTAAGTAAATTTTTATATAAATAATATTTTAATAAAGTAATTTATTTTTAAATTTTTTTACCTAATATAAATTATCATATAATTTTTATGTGTTCAAATGTAATTTTTATAAGGGTTCGATAACTATTATTATAAAAAAACATAATTTCTCTATAAATATCAATTATTATTTTAAAATGGTAAGTGAATTTCTTTAGAAAACTATTTAGATAAAATGGAAATTATCTTCAGGGTCAAATTGTAAAAATAATCTAATGGTGAATTTTTCATTTGTTTTCGTGACAATAAATGTTTTTGGTGAAAATTAAATATCGTATAGATATATGGTGTGTATTATGAAAACATAATGGAAAAAAATGTAATTTAATAAATACTATAAAGGGATTACAAGACCAAATACATGTTTCCCTTTAAAATATTATTATTTTATAATCATTTTTTTTAATTTTATAAATCAATTATGAAACCTTTTAAAAAATTAATTTATTTTTAGTTTTAAAAATCATTTCTCTAAGAGTATGGATAACTCCTACAAATGAAAGGGTGTTATTTTTTGATTTCAGTCCCATGAACATGTAAAATAATAAAAACCACTCAAATATGGTAGAAACCATGGTATAAAATCAAATAATGGTTTGTGGTTTTGGTTATTTTATTATATAGTCCCCAAACTCTGCATTTGAGAAATGATAATGAATTCACTACTCATTTACTATATAAACCCACCCAAGATCAAATTTATCATCACTAGAAATAATTTGAGAACAAAATTACTCTTCCCTAAATTATCTATATTCCTCCCATGGTTCCCTAAAACTCTCAATAATCTCCACCCAAGCATTTGGAGTCACACACTCAAGTAAGGGATCCTCATCTTCTCTTATTTTTTAATGACTAATTATTATATTTTTCCTTCTATATATAATTCCTAATGATGGGATATGAATTAAATATCCCTATTACTACATATTTTCTTTCCAAATGATTATAGACACCTTTCACTCTCATGAACCTATTTTATGAATTTTTATGTGCTGACTTTATGCTACAGAAATTTTACCTTAATTGTCCTGGACAAAAAAAATTCTATAGTGAATACCATACTTATTTTATTTGAATGGTGTTCACCACTATACATATATAATTATTTAAATCAGGACCTATATGAATTTATTTAACACTCATTAATCATTGAAAAAATATTATGATGAATGATTCTATGTCGTATGATCTCTATGGAACACTTAAGCATGAGAATGAAATGAAAGTGAAGGCTACATCAAGAATTATATAGTGCTCTAATGCATTATGTATTTTTTTCATAGTATGTCATGATTGGGAAAGTAGTGAACCTGATTCATTTATGGCTTAATTTCTATCATTATGTCTTTGTATTTTTTCTGGAAAATTATTATGATGTAGTGTTTTCTGTTGTATCCACATTTCCCATGATGTCTTTATCTTATAATTTATATCATACCTCATTATTCATTTTTACAATTCTCACTTATTTTATTCACCATTGATAAAACTTTTATCTAATATTTATGACCTTATTCATTTTATTACATTTTTATTCCCTTATTGGGATTTGTATCTCACTCATTTCTTATGTATGTCCCCAGGTTATCCCTTGATCTATTTTGTTCGATAGAATATTATGCTCATGCTAAGGATGTCTTATGTAAATATGGTGTATTTACAATTTTATTTTTTTATATAGTGTACCTAATTTCTGAATACCCTATACTTCTTAATCGTTTGAATTGTATTATGTTTAATATTAAATATTAAAATATTAATTAATGTTTAATAAAGACCAGGGTTGTCATAGTTGGTATCAAAAGAAAAATTTAGTTATTTTTCTGATTAAGGTTAGAAAACTCTAGCGAAAAACATAGTGAGAAGACTAATTATAATAAAACCTCCAAAAAAAATTATGTATTGAGTACATGGTTAATCAAATAAATAAATCTCTATCTCTCTACTACATGTGGATGTGGGTTTGTTATTGATGTACATTAGTGTAAAACCTAAAAAACAGAGTATCGATCTGGGCTTGATTGGGAAATGGTGAACGATAATAGGCCTTGAAGCACATCTAGTTTGACAATATAGGAGAATATTATTTGTTTAGGTCACAATATCATTATGAACCATTATTTATGTAGAAAAAATACCCATAATTGTCTATGTAAGGAAATAGATCATGAATAAAATAGATTGAATCCTAGAAGTTAATAATGAAAGGAAATACATGTAATTTATAAATTAACACTTTAATATCATTTGATTAACATTTATGTGTTTATTATTATGAAAATAAAAAACCTAAAATTTCTCTTTATTCTAGACAATGTTCAGAAAGAGGACAACCCAGGTAAATAATCATTATGATGGGTAATTTGATGACGATAATAATGAGATTCCAATCGTAATTAGAGAAAAAATCGTAAAATATTTCGACGATACTCTCTCAACTAACTCTAGTTCTAAGTAAAATACAAGATCTAGTGGGGTTCAATAACCACCAAATGGATAGAAAGTTTCAATTTAGAGCTTTGTGTGAAAAAGTCCTATGACCTTTAATGGTTCATATCATCCCTCAACCGTTGAAGAATGGATAAAATAAATTGAGAAAGACTTCTCCATCTATCAATTTTTTTAGAAAGATAATTTTGTACTATTTGTTTTTTATATGGAGGGATAAGGTGATCAGTGGTCAAAATTTATCTAGAATACGATGTCTAATGAAGAGATCAAAGATATAGGATGCAAGGAGTTCCAAAAAATGGTTTTTGTTATGTATTTTCTTTTCACTCTTTTTCTAAAAAGGTAAAGGGATTTCATTTTAATCAAGTAAAATGAATATGAATCTATGAATGTGTTTGAGGAAAACATCACAAGACATCCATGATATGCCTCCAAATATGTCCTTACCCCCAAATAAGAGCTTGACCAATTCTTTGGGGGCTAAATTCTAGTGTATGAAAAGTCATGGTGATATCCGAATTTTATAGAAAAGGGGAAATTTTATGAATTTCCATCATTGTTGAAATGGAAATCATAGAATATCATGGGTGTCATATGGATAAGAAGTAGACAGTGGAGTTTTATTCTAGTTTTCTGATAGATAAATCTATGGGTGTAATAAATTTCAACATCCCACTTTCCAACGGTTTAGAAAAAAGAACCCCAAAAATTACTTAAGGGGTGAGGAACTATTTTAGGTGTGGGAAGGAAGTGATCTTAGATAAAGATTGTAGATGTGAGAACCCCACAACTATGGTGGAGTAATGGAATTCCCCATTCAACCCTCAGTGAAATGTTCATAGCGTCAACTTCAAGGAACCGCCAAACTTTTCAAACTAATTCATCAAGAAAATGGTTTTTGGTGACAAGAAACAACCACTGAGGCTGAAAGCGAGAGATTTGTTTTTTCAAAACCATAGATGTGGATCCCAAAAATGACATGGTGACAAGCATATATTTTATTAATATATGAATATGAAAAATATATGTTGATTTTGGTTCAATAAATTCATCCATATCACGAATCATTAGTTCAAATATTCAAACACCACCACTGAGCATGGATGTAGAGATTTTAGTGAAAATATAAAATGGTGTAATCATTATATAACAAGTATATAACTCCTCCCTTGTCAAATTTTGGTGACTGAAATTACTAGAGAAGCTTTTCCTACTCCCTTTGGTTGAATTTTATGAAATTATGGTCATGTATTGTATTTCACTATATAGATCCAAAATAAATTGATGAGAGAAATAAATCACTCTCTATATCATAAATTAGACCCCAATCAAATACAAGTGTAAGGAGAAAGATAAAGCTTATTTAGCACCAAAATCAAAAGCATGTATATTATATCTATATATGAAATCATACCTAGATAAAAATACATTGTGTATAGAAAAGATCAACCTAATGAAATTCATATTGAGAGGGAATACACTTATGTGTTTCTTATAAAATTTCATAGTCTTCATCCTAGAATAGAGGTTTAATTATCAATAAATAATATTCATGGGAAATTACCATTATCCAAGAATAGATATAGAATGTCTATTGTGGAACATGATGATAAGATGAAAAAACTATAAAAGAATCTAGAAAAATGGTTTAAATGCCCATGTGATTCACCATGTGGTGCACCGGTCCTCTTAATCAAGATGAATTATTGGATAATGCCCCTTTCTATTTACTATAGTGAGATAAAAATTATCTCTATAATGATCAAGTATCATCTACATTTTATTGATGACATGTTCAATCAGCTACATTGAGAAAAACACTTTTCAATGGTGGATATGTGGTATGGATATTACCATATCATGGTGAAGGAGGATATCCCCAAAAAAATTGTATAAGGTATGGGAACTATGAGATCATAGTAATTCCATTCATAATCACTAATTATCCCGAAATAATCATGGACTTAATTAATATTGTTTTTAGATATTACCTTGAAAAATTGGTGGTTGTCTTAATAAATGATATTCTAATATATTCCAAAGGAAAGGAAGAGCATGGAGATAATATGAGAACTCTGATAAAGATATTATGAATGGAGAAGATTTATAAGAATTAAATCAAATGTTATTTCTGGTTGAAGGATGTATAATTAATGGTTCATATCATTATAATAAATATGAAATTGATAGAACCTTCAAAAACATAAGTAGATGAATGACGGATAAGGCCCAAATCTATGAGAAATATCACTATTTTCCTTCGATTAGTTGGGTATTATAGTTTATTTTTGATAATGTTAGTGGGACTATATAACCCTATAAACAAGCTAACATAGAAGATAGTCATTTTTTCTTGGATTGAAGAATGTGAAGAGAGCTTCAAGAAGATCAAAAGGAGTCTTATCACTTTACATGTGCTTACACTACCCACAAGTGGAGATCTTTTCATAGTATTCCACAATTAATCGAAGTAGGAATTGGTCTATGTGTTAATATAAAATGATAAAGTGATAGACTATTCATAATGGAAGTTGAATGTCCATTATAAGAACTATCCAATGCATAATCTAGAGTGTGTTTAGTCATACTCCCTTTGAAAATACTATGGCACTATCTCTTTTTTGAGAAGTCTGAAATATATAAAGATAAACAAATCCTCATATATATATTCACATAGAAAGAGATGAATATAATCCAATGAAGATTGTAATAGGTGATCAAAGACCATGAATTCTCTATTCAATACCATTATAGGAATGTGAATAAAGTAGAAGACACTCTATGTTGAAAGTAACCTTCAATCCAATCCTTGAGGAGAATTGAGATGGATTTGACTTCACAGATCTGTAAAGGATAGACATGGGAATCATAATGGAAGAAATGTCATCAATCCCTTTGAATAGAATTTCCTAACCATAAATTATAGAGGAGATAAAGTCTACTCGAAGTGTTGATGTGGAATCCAGAAAAAAGTAGAAATAGAAGAAATAGAAAATCCTTGGAGTTCAATGCTAATGAATAAGGTGTTGAATGATTTGGGTAATGGATATTTGTAGCATTGAATCCTAAGATAAAGAATTTATTTTTGGATGACTCACATAGTTTGACCTTCTATATCCTTCCATAAAGCACAAATATGTATTCAGATCTCTGATAAAACTATTGGTGAAAAAATATGAAGAATGAGATCACATAATATACATCAGGATATACTGTATGTTAGAAAGTGAAGGTAGAGAATTAAAAATGTAATGGGATGATAAAACCATTACCCATACCTATATTGAAATGGAGAAATATCACCATGGACCTTGTCACTGGTTTACTAAAGAAATCAAGACGAAATAATGAAATTTGGATTATTGTGGAAATTCGTGCAAATTCCACACACATCATCGTGATTTGAGAGGACTTATCACTCGATCAACATACATAGATATAATGTATAGAAGTTCTGAGGATACATTGAACACTACTGGCATGTTTATCTGATCAAGATCCATAATTTACCTCTATGATTTGGTAGAGTCTCCAACATGGTCTAAATACATAGTTGAATGTCATCATGGATTATCATCCTAAAAAATAAATACAATCTGAACAAAATACTGAGACACTTGAGCACATGTTGACAATACTCTAAATTTAATTCAAAGGTGTATGGGATCTACAACATCTTTTGGTCAGGTTCTCATATAATATTATTTTCCTCTCAAGAATCCATATGGGCCATATGAATCCCTTCATTAGAGAAGGTCTAGAACACCTAAATGTTGGGATGAAGTTGGGAAATTAAAACTGTTAGATGTTAAAATGGTCTATGGAATGGTGGAAAAGGTTAATACCATTAAAAACACATCAATGCTTCTCATATTCGACTGAAGAGTTATGATGACATTCAGTGATGTCACCTAAAGATTGATTTGGGTGACATAATATTACTAGGAATATATTTGTGGAAGAAAGTCATGAGATTTTCAAATAAGATAAATGTTAGTCCAAGATAGATTGGACCCTTTATGATCATTGATCACATCAGAGTGGTGGTCTATCAACTACACCCCACCTGACCTATATAATGTACATGATATATTCCATGAATCCCTCTTGATTAAAAATTTGGATGAACTTCCACATGTTTTCAATCCATAGGAAGTACTATTAGTGAATTATCATTCCTATGAGGAGAATTCTGTGAATATTTGAGATCGTAGAGATAAAGTTCTATTAAATAAGACAATGCATTAGGTCATGGTGCTGTGAAGAATCATTGATTTTGAAGATTCTGTGTGGGAAATGATAAATTTAATGAACCATATTTACCCTCATCTATTTTAATATGGGAAAAGAAAAGTTTATGGGTGAAATTTCCAAAGGGGTGAAGATTGTAATCCTCCAAACTTTTATAAACTAAATCCCCCATATAATTTAAATAAATGTCTTATTAAGTAACATGGTAATAAGAAAACCCATGAAATTATTTGGATTTATTATATCCTATTCATTTTAATTGAACCTTAAGCCTCATCCCATTGGTAATATAGTTGTTTAACAATGATCATATGATTAGTATAGATATATGTTTTTAGAAAATTCAATTAACAAAGACAAAGTAAGTGATGTCCTAAACCCGTGGGATTATACCCTATGAAACCCATTTATCATAACTTCTAGGGATATAGATTATTAGGACATTTCGTTTAACCAAGATAAAGCAGATACACAACAACTTAATCATGAAAAAACTTATTATGGTATAATTTCATGCTCATTGAGAACATGGACCAAAACATTTACATTGAACCACCCCAGTAGAGTCTCAATGTCACACACCATACCCTTAGTGTTATTTGTATTGTATTAATAGGATATATACCAATGTCATTGTAATATTAATTTTTATATTTAATTTTATAATAGAATAATCTTCTTATTTTCATCTTATCATTACTTTATATATTATTTTAATTTTTATACAATAAAAAACAAATTATACTTTTGAGTAATATTAAAATTAAATTAAGGAATTTATTTTAATGAATCAATGGATTTTTTAAATAAATAATATTTTTAAAAATCATTATTATTAAAAAATATTTATTTAATATGAATGATCATATAATTTTTATGAAGTCAAATATTATTTATATACGGGTTTGAAAACTATTATTATCAAAAAACACATAATTTATCAATAAATAACAAAATTTATTTGAAAAAAGTTAAATTCTATAAATTATAAAACCATTTATATCATATAAATATTATTTTTTGAGTCAGAATGTCGAAATTACCCAACAATGAATTGTTCATAATTTTCTAAAATAGTTTTTTTTGTTAAAATAAAAAACTATATAAATATAAGGTGTGTATTATGACATAATAACGACCCAAAAGTGTCATAATAAATGAAATAAAGGTAATAAATGAGAAAAAATATTTTATTTACTTTAAAATAATTTCATTTTATGGTTATTTTGTAAAATTCATAAATCCTTTATGAATCCTCCAAAACCATTAATATATTTTATGGTTTAAAAATCATTTCCTTATAAGTATGAATATCTTACCCATAACAAGGAGTATTATTTAATTAAGTTAGTTAATTTAACATTTAAAATTTATTTAAACATCTCCCATTAATATGAAACAATGGTAAAAATCAATGCGAAGGTTTTTGATTTTTGTAATTATGTTATATAGTGCCCAAAAACTATGTTTGAGAAATGATAAATAATTCCTCCATCATTTAATATATAACCCCACTCAATCATCCATTAATATTATCTACAAATACTTGGGTCAAGTGCTTTCACTTCCCTCCCATATCCAGAGTCCTCCCAAGGCACCAAAATCTCACAAGAACCTCCTCCCATGCATTTTGATTCAGCCACTCAAGTATGGGATCCTGACCATATCTTCTTTATTCATGTTTTTTATTATATTATGACTTATATGTATAATTACAAATGTAATCATATTACTATAAATTTACTTATTAATTCCCATTTTATAAAAAAATTATTAGAGACCACTTAAACTCTCATCAACCCATTTTATGAATTTTTAATGTGACACCGTTATGCTGATGAAATTTCAATGTGATATTCCAAACCAAAAAAAGCCTAGTGAATATCATCCCTATTTTTTATCGAAGAAATTCACCGTTATACCCTTATTTATCATTTAATTAAGAATTACATGTATTTATTACACTCTCCATGATCAAGTAATAATGTAATATGATGAATGAATCCATGTTGTATGATCTATGTGGAACATATAAGCATGAGAATGAAATGAATGTAATGGGAGCAACCAAAATTATATAAATCTCTAATGAATTGTGTAACGTTTAGTCTCATGAGACATCATGTTGGTATAAGAAGTGAACCTTATTGTTTTATTAGATATTTTCCATCATTATATCTTAGAAGTTATCATTGAACTGTTTTTATGATGTAGTGTTTTATGTTATTGGAACATTTTCCATGTGGACTTTATGTAATCATGATATATCAGGCCTCATTATTCATGTTTATGATTATCACTCCATATAAATGTTATTCCATGTTTATTACCTTAATAAGATTTATATCTCACCTTTTTCTTATGTATGTCCCCGGGTTATCACATGTGGTTTTATGTTCAATGAAATATTATGACCATGTTAAGGAATTATTCAATAAATATGATGTATTTTCCATTTAATGTTTTTATGAAATTTTCCTAATTCCCAAAGACACTAGAATTCTAGAACTCTTAGGATGTATTTAGTGTAATCAAATGTAATCCATCATGTATTAATGTGGAATAAACAGAATAGTTGTAATATAAACCTAGAAATAATATAATTTTGTAAAAAACATAAAAGTTTATTATATACACACAGGATAAATAAAACATGTAAAAACAAGAAACGTTTAATTCTATGAAGATGTAAAGAAAATATTGTTGAAACATTATAAAATAATACCAATATTTTTTCCTTCGTTATAATGTATGTTAAGAAAATTCACTTAATGTATCCATGGTTTATCTTATCAATAATTTTTTCTATTTGTTTATAATGAAATACCTCAATCAAAAAGATCAAGAGAAATCTGTCTTCATATATCTGGAAGCCCCCAATCACAAAGATAGGATATAGAAATCATCCCACCCCATGAATCAATTAATAAAAATAAACCAAACAAAGTGAATATAATCACATAAAATGTTTGTAGTCATTTACAATCCAATCACAAATTCCTTAAAATATTAATCTCACTATTGATTACAATGATAATACTATTAATAAGATTTTCAAAAAATCTACAAGGAATCTAATGATTGATTGATTTGAAAAAAGTATCAATCACACATCCTCAAATTCACCACTATTTATAGTAAAATCTCATATGGTCTTATTCCATGATTCTCAAATCAAGTATCAATGACTTCAAGTGAACTTTTTTTTCTCTTTTATGGTTATATATCAAATTTATAAATTTTCACTTGTATAGAATCATTCCAATGTTGTAAAAGATTTATTCCGATAGTGTAGTTTTTTATCTAATATAACAAATTTTAAACAACTAGTGAAATGAAAATAATTTTTTGATAGTTTTTTCAATGTTTCATAAAAAAAGAGTGGCTACATCCTTCTGATGGATTCCTTTTAGGTTAATAGGTAGGAACTTCTTCTAGTGCAACGTTTCTATACTTTGTAAATTTTTATATTACAAAAATATCATTTGATGAACTATGAAATAATCCTTATGATATATAAAGCACATTTTTCCCAATTATAATGTTTCATCCAATTATGAAGATAATCCTAATAAAAAATATCTTCTAAATTATAGATATCTTATGATTAATAAATATCAAATTTTTAAAAATGTTTTCCACTTTTAATAGATATATAAGTTTTCTATAAAAAAATTCTAAGAACATAGAAAGTATATAGTTAATAAAAAATGGTATTTTGGAATTTTTGCTTCAGTTTTCAAAACCATGGTTATAAATTGTTTACTATATAAATATTTACTCCACAATATCCCAATTTTTTAAATCTTCAAACAAAACTCTTAAGGAAAATAACATTAAAAAACAAAAAATTCCCTTTAAACATATATATTTATAAGAATCAAATTTTATTAAACCTTCTTAAAAAATTATTCTTCATTTATTATTTTTTCATATCTATATACCTCCCATTTTTTAATAAAATTTTTTCAAAATATTTTTTAGAACATGAAGTTTTCTAAAAATTCATAAGGTAGGTTCATTTTCTAAATTTCTATACCTTTGGGATATTTATAATGAATTTTCAGAAGATTGTATACCTGAAATATTAAAAAGAAATATTTCTATGAAATTTTTTATTATAAATTTATATTATTAAAAAAAGAGAAATAACATTCATATACCTAAAATTGTGAAGCATTCATTCAAACAGATATGGAAAAAGATTCATAAAAAATTCCAATCAAAATATGTTAAATTATTATAAATATCATCAAGTGTTATGATAATTTTATTCATTTATTTATAATTACATCATGATGAATATAAATTTTTTAAACTAGTATATAAATTTATATAACTCAGCAACCTAACACTCTATTTTAGTAATATTTTCCTTGAATATATGAGACTCTTTATTTTCCCTCTTCAACTTCAACACATATTCTTTAAGAAACTACACTTTCTTATTCTCAAATGTATGTACTAACACTTCTTCTTAGAGAGAGATAGAGAGTTTTCTTCCTCCATTATAATTTATTATTTTCTTGAATCAAATAAATATTATCAATATTATCTATATCCGTTCTGAAATTATTAAACATTAGAAGAAAAATATCTGAAATTATTTGTAATAACAAATATGGATTTCTTAATGCATTATATTTTACCATTAGGAATCTTTATGTATACATAAATTTTTTAATCCATGTGACAACATAACTCATTAATTTTTCGTATACTTTACCACTATTTATAAAGGATTCAAAATATAATTTATCTTTAACAACAGTCCCAAACAATTATTTGAAAGAATTTGAATTTTATGAACCAAGATTCCTTCTTTGAATTCATTTTCATATGGATAAAATAATTTGAAAAATAATTAGTTTGTTATTCATATTTCTCTAAGTATTAATTGATGTTTGTAAATCTCATCACCATCCGTTATTGTGATTCACTTGTTGATGAATCTACTATATCGAATGAAACATCTGAAACTTAGGGTATAGAAGCCCCAACACATTGATTATGTTTAAAATATACATAATCAAGAAACTTATACAACTTAATAATACAAATTATAGATGGGATTTTCTTAAACATTGATATGATATTATTGATCAAATTCTTATTCCTGTTCTTCTAAAGTTTCTTTTTTTTTCTAAAAATTGAAAATTCATATCCATTTAACACGAAAAATAAAATGGGGTGTACTTAGAAGGATTTTATTCAACTTTTTACTCTTCTAAATATTATTATAAATCAATATCAAAATTTCCATCATTTATGTACTATAGTTTTAAATATTCATTTCAAAAATTTGATCCTTGTTCTTGTTAAGAATGTTTTGAAGAAGAAGTTTCTATAAAAAATTATTCCTTTCTCAGTAAATAATGAAACATTTGAAATTCAAAAACTTTATTATTATATTGGAACAGAATGAGTAACAAATAATTGGGACATATCTAAGGATCAGAAAAAGGTGATATCCTTCAAAAAAATGATATAGAAGAAATTGAAAGAGGTTTTTTCATGGAAAGAAACATAAAAATATCCATGTTATTTCTCCACACCGTTCATTAGACATTAGAAAATTATAATAGTATTTAAGTATCAATTCTGCATCTTCTTCTTTTCCAGTTCCCAAATATTTTTATGGGTTTTTTCTTTTAATTCTTAGAATTTTTAATTATTAAGTCCAAAAATCACATTATTTTTATATTTCTATTATTTCATCTACATAAATTATTTTAAATCCTCATCCAATATTTTTTTACATTTATTTAGGAATAGAAGAGGGGATCCATCTTTATTATTTTCTGGAATTTTCTAACATAGCTTTTGAGTATCAATTTTGTGTTGTGGAATTTTTGTATTAATCCCAAAAAAATTCAACTTCAAAACATAAACCCAATTCATTCTATTTATGGTCTCTTTTCTATTAAATAATGCCTTGTTTCCGATATTTTTTGCCTCATTTTTAATTTTCTAGAAAATAATAAATTTTACTAACATCATATTAATAAAACAAAGAAACAGAACAACCTTTAATTTTACATTACCTTTATTCATAGCCTCAACTAATAAAAAAATAACTTCACCAAATATAAAATTTTCATCTTATAGAGATAATAAAAAACATATAAATTACATACATTTCTAGTATTTAAATACCTTTTTCTTAGGAAATGGTAATGTTTCATCCACAAAGACACTACCCATGCATCTAGGGATACGTGATATACCATATATACTTTTTGTAAAAATGTAAATTAATATGTTTTTTATTTTAAATGTTTAAATGATTCCAATTCATTTGAATGTTTTTAGGTTACAAGATTCACTTCTAAATAAAGTGGAAACGAAACCATGTTTTCATCTTTTTGAATATTTACCTTTTTAGAAATCATCAAATAGTATAATATTTATAAATTTCACTCATTCTCTTCGAAAAAACAAAAGAAATTATTATTCACATATAGTAGTTGGGAATTGAAGATCAAAATCTTCCTTTTCAATATATATATAATCCCAAACATTGAATAAGTTACATGTTTAATCAGAAAAACCTCCTTTTCAACCCATTTATTTTCAGTTCACCTCTCCTTCAAAACTTCACTATTTTATAAATCATACAATATTTTTATTATATTTAATTGGATAAAATAAACTTGAATAGATAAATATGAATGAATCAAGTCGAAAATTACTCTTATGGATAAATCTACTTGAAAATTGAAAAGGTGAATAAGAGTAGTGACCTACACTCCTTTAATAGTGATCATAGAGGTGCCCATTCAAAGTTATGTATGTTCAATAACTCACAGTTAAACCCATTACAAATCCAATGATATAAAATTTCTTTAAATAATTTAATATTCATTGTGAACTCTTAGAGTTTCTTTTAAATAAAAAATACCCCAGATAAATCTTGTTTGGAGACTAACTTTTTCAATATTATTAGAAACATATAATACAAACAGAATGTAACCAAAATTAATTAGAATGCAATAAAAGTTATTAAAGATTAAAGAATATCAAACTAACTATCGAAGTAAATAATTTAATATTTTTTTGAGAATGTTTTTACGATATATTTTGTTCTTCTCATTTTTAATAAAAATCCTTAAGATTAATTTTTAACAAAAAATGTTTCTAGAATGTTTTTGAAAAAAAGTTACAAAACTAAATTTTATAATGTATATATTTTTAAAAAAATTAAAAATCTAGAAGACAAAAAATTAAATTTTTTCTAAAATAATCTAAAATTTAATGAAAAATAATATTTGAAGAGAAATAAATTAATTATTAAAAAATCAATTATAATAAAACTAAAAATTTAAGAAAATTATGAATATATAAAAAATACAATTTTAAGAAAACTAAAAATTCATTTAAAACACCTTCTATGAACATCTTATAACTATATAAATATGTGTAAATGAGAACTTTATAAGAATAGTTATTTTATATTGACCATTCTTAGATTTTTTTTAGTATATTAGAATCTACTAAAATTTAATGATTTTTTAAAAATATGAAGAAGTTGTTGTTTCCATACAAGGAACTATAAAATGATATTTCCTATTTCAATGTGGTATAGAATAAAATGATTTCGTATATGTGTGTATTTATCTCATGAGATACGTTATCAGTTTATTTGTTAATCTACACCAGTAGTGTTATTATTAAAAAATGGAGTTTTACTAAAACTATTACTAAAATTTCTGATTTTGTGTTGTATATATAACTCTTGAGAACAACAACTTCCATTTTCCATGTATTTTAATTCATAAGTAGAATTTTATATAGAGTATTGTTTTCAAGAAGGACAAGAAGATAAATTTTTTCTTAATAAATGAAATGTTCCAAATCTTCTTTTTCTATACATTTCACATCCACCAAATTCATTATTTGAAAAAAATATTATGGTAAAATTAATTTCCATAAGAATAAAATATAAATATATAATACTTCCTTAAGGTAAAGAAAAAATAATTGAACAAAATTTTGATTGGAATTTGTTATAATTTATTTCCATATTTCACACACAATAAAAGAAAACGTTAAATCTTGTTGACTTGATATAAGGAATGGTAATATACCTATCATTCTACTAAATTTCACTTGATAAACTAGTTTCACAAATTTATCAAGATTTAAAATAATTTAGGTTCATATAGAATAACATTTACTTTTAGTAATATTATATCAAAATTTCTAATGATGTCCTTTATATTAATTTTTTTAAATAAAAATGTTCCTTATGGTTTTG
Organism: Viscum album; assembly: GCA_963277665.1. Lineage (NCBI taxonomy): Eukaryota > Viridiplantae > Streptophyta > Magnoliopsida > Santalales > Viscaceae > Viscum > Viscum album. Next base: position 795,226,409 of record OY728166.1, read on the forward strand.
AGAAATTTTAACACTATGAAAATAAGTTAGATATCCCATCATGATCATCACAAACTCATTTTCCATAAGATCTAAAAAATTATTTTTAATATATTTTTTATTTGATCGAAATATAATTTTCCCCATATAATTTTGAACAATTATGGTATATAGAAAAGTATTTTAATAAAAAGTATTTCATATACAACTCCCATATCAGAATTATTATGTACCAAAAATAAATTTAATCTATCATACTATTAACTTGGGAATTGGTAAGTCAATATTGTACCTTTCTTCTTCTAAATACATGAAACAAAGATTGATGTTTTAAAAAACATGTGGTTTCAATACATAAAATTCATTATAAACAATTCCATTAAGAAAATCACACCTCACATCCATTTTAAATAGAGTGATATTTAGAAATATTACATATTCTAGGATTATATAAATAGATCCATGCCTAGATAATATATCTCAAGATTATATACATTTTATTCCCTATTTATTTTTCATAATATTTTGAAAAAGTTATAGATTATTTTATATCTATGACTCCATTTAAATCACATTAATTTCAAAAAACACATTTTACACAATTTTGTTATGAATCTTTTTGATGTTAACCCAAAGTTAAAAATTATTTCCTCTAAAATTATTTGAGTTCATCGTGAATTCATTTTATATAATATTCATTACCTATAGCTTCATTAAGTAGATAAGGATGAAACTTTGAGACAAATTCCCGATGTTCAATATCATTTTTTAAGAAACTTCTAGTTCTAACAAGATAAACCAAATGACCAATGATATTATAAAAAGAATGATTTATAAGTATTAAATGATTTCATAGGATTCTAAAAAACATTTAACCATCAAAAGATTGAATTTATTATTAATTTGTAACATTATAATTTTTTTAGAGTTTCTCTCTTGAGAATAGTTTTTTTACTAGATATCTAATTCGGTTTTTTAAATAACATTCAAAGTGGTGGTTGGAGTTTTTTTTTGAAAAAAAAAATATTTATTTCATAAAATATAAAATTAAATTATTCCACTATTGTATTTTATTTTAATTAAAAACACTATAATCCTATCTTGTCATGAAAAACACTGAAAAATTTCTTCATAATATTTTGAATTTCATTTATTTAAACTATATTTAGTATTCAAGAAAAATACTTTGAATTCAAAAACATAGAAGTATTTATGTTTTGGATTTTATCCAGTCCACAAATCATATTGAGTGATAATAATATATGGTATCAGTAAAAAAATTATTTATAGTATAGTAGTTAGTAAAACATTCTTCATCACAAATATGATAAAAGATTGTGTATTGACTCTATATGATTCTTGTAATATCCTAAATAATTATATTTATTATTTATATTGAACCATTATATGGAGGAGTTTATGGCGATGATAATTTATGTTTTATACCTTTTTATTAAATAAAAACTTGTAAATTCATTATATAAGTACACTCCTTCATAATCATTTTTTGTAGTTACAAAATGTATATTTTTCTCATTTTTTAAAAGGGCTACAAAAGTTATAAAATAAAAAAAGGCTTCTGAATTTTTATCTAGAAAATAGAATCATGTGAATCATGTATAGTCATAAACTAAAAGACATACATAATATTATCCACCAACACTCCATGTTTGTGTGAGACAAAATAAATTTTTATGAACTATCTATAAAGCATCAGATGTTGAAACTCCACTAATATATTTAAAACATGACTTATATTGTTATCCATATAGAGACTTATTTCATATTACAAAATAATTAAAATTATGCTCTATTTGATCTATATAAAGTACATTCATGGAGTTTTTAGCAAATTTTATATCATTAATTCATCCTAACCATTTATTCCACTACCAAGATTTATCAACCATCAGACCAAGTCAAAGTAGATATTGTCTCAAAAGGTATTCAGTGATTAGTGTATATACATTCCCATTCATGTTGATAGAAATAATAAATTTTTCATTTGAACTATGAACATTAGATTTATCATTCATAAAGTTTACATGATGAACCTCATCTCATAATTTATATATTCTAACAATTTTATTTTTTATTTATATAAAATACAAGAAATTTAAATTTTTGGTTTTTCCTAGAAGAATAATATTCGCGAAACCAATAATTTGTTCTGGACCATCATAAATAAAAGTGAATTTTCCACATTTCATAATAATAATATTATTGAAGAAATTGATATTTACTTTCATATTATGAGAACATCCAATATCCATGTACCAAGTGTGGTTTTAGTTATAACTCTTCTAGTTTTCATAATACTAATAATATCATGATTTTGGTACCCATACATTCTTTTTTCTGAATTATTATAAAAAAGTATTTTGGGAATCCAAATATGTACAAATAGTTCTAATGCATTAGAAAAATATTTTTTATGAAATCCAATGTATTATACTTTATTTATGGAACACATTTTTCCAACATCCACTACTTTAGTACTTAATACAAAAGGTTCACCTTTTGAATACAATTTTTATTTTGGAAAAAAAGTTTTGAATTAGTTAAACCTTTTATAGAGAAATTTCTATGGGGTTTGACTTTCCTATTTATATTTAAATATTTACCCCACAATAAGAAAATATTGATAATAATTTTTATATACATAAATATATTAGAGATTAGTAAAATAACTAAGTCATTATTTTCATTGGATTTAGTTCATTTTTATTTTGACAAATCTTTTGAATTTTTTGATTTTTCTAAGTTAAATTCTTGTAATTATTTAGAAATATTTTCAATTTCAGTATTATCTTTAGAAATCACCAAATTTTATTTGTAAAAATATTTTTACCATTTTAATGTTTTTTAGAAACCTTACTATTTTGTTTTTATAATAATGTTTTGGACATAGAAACTTCTCCAAATCTAGGTAGAGTATTAAAATCTTATGATGAAGTAGATTCTTAATATAAAGATATTGAATTATTTTATTTTTCAGAATCAGGATAATTTAAATTATGAGTAAGATTAGATAATGTTTGACATGAAATCGTCTCTATAAAGAAATTATTTTTATTGGAATTTATACTTGAAAACCAATGTTATTATGATTTTATAAATAACATTAAAAATAATAATGTGCTGAACTGTCTCTCCACTTAGAAAATAAGGGTAAATTATTTTAGACATTTCCTTCTCTTCTACTTGTAGAACATTATATAATTTCTATTAGAAATTTTATCTTTCATATCTTTTTATTTTAGACATGGAAAATGTATTATAATGTGACCAGGATTCTTGAAATCATAATATATAATTTATGAAGAATCCTATTTTTCACTTTTATCCTTTTTATTCCTATTATAATTATATCTAAAATATTTCATTCCAAAAAATATTATTCATTATCTAATATAGTTGGGAATATATGTTTTGGATTTCTTTAGAATAACAAATTCTATTCAAACTTATAACTTTCAAATTTTTATAAGATTTAGGAATATATTTAGAAGAATTGAATTTCATAAAAACAACCTATATAAAAAAATATATTGTAACATTTTTTTATTATTTCTAGAGTCTCAATTGAATCCACCCTTGTACTACATTAGAGTTCCAATTAGATCATATAAGATCTATTTTGTAATTTTATTCATACCATCATGATCAATTGTTGTAGATTCCATTCCCCCAGAATAATATACATTGTCTTATCAACCAAAATCTTATTAGGAAAATCATTTTAAAAGAATGATAATCAACCATTCAGAACAGTTTTAATAATATGATGCATCTCATAAATAGTTTCTCTAGGTAAGAAATAAAATTCTTGATATTCCATACTCATCATAGCTCTAGTCATACCCCAAGCACAATTTCCTTTTATTATTGTTTATTTCTAGTCCTCAGTCTTTTGGTAAAGGGCTGGGGTGAGTTTTTTAGAGAGAGTATTTATTTTTTGGCGGGGTTTTTCCTAGGTGCATGCTAGGAAATGCGTAGGTGAACCCATGCACTATCATTGTGAAATCCATGTTGTTTAGAGAGTAGGGACGTCCATGACACATGACTAGGCATATGGGAATGCACACCTCCCTAGCAGCTCGTTCAGTCCCTCTTCATAGGGATATATTACACCACACGGTTGGCACAAAGACTGGAAAACCATGTAGTCTAACCATGCGGTCTATATAGAGATTAAAAAAATTGATAGAAAATAAAAATAAATGAAAAAGATGTTTTTCTAATAATAATTACAAGAATAATAATAATAATAAGATTTTGAAAATGATGATCTTGATGCTGATTATTATTATTATTATTATTATTATTAGTTTTTAAACTCTTAAGGGGTTCTCCTCCCCTTTTTCACACACGACCGAAACCACAAAAACCTCCCCCTCATATAACTAACCCTCATATCCTCTCCATCTCACACATCATTACCCCCATATGACCTCTGTTCTTGGGCATTTTCACTCCCAATTCCAAATTTGATCACCTCAGATAAGGTTTTACTCTCCTACGTGATATGATTATTTTTTTATTTGTTCCCCAGTTAATGAAAATGGGTTTGTCTAAACCCTAACCCCCCATTTTGGGTGTTGTTTTTGCAGACTTGTGATGTTTAATTTTCATCAAACACCTTTAGGACTGTTATTTCTATGAATATCGAATGAAGAATGTTTCTCACCGATTTCGGGTAAGGGTTAATTGGGTCCATTACTTTCGATAAATCTTAAATTAGTGGGTTTTTTTTTGAGTTCCCATTATTTTTCTAGAGTGCATTGGATCTCATTGAAGTAGTTTCAAGCTGTTGGGTTCGAGGGAACTTACATGTCCATTCATGGATAAGTCACACACATACACACACATATATGCCCTCTTTGTACATATTCTGTCATGGAATGGGGAATATATCAAATGAAGGTAGGGGTACATATATATGTATAAATACATGTGTTTGTAAATTAAAAGGGTTATTTAGAAAGGTCAACATCAAAAATTGGCATGGTTTAGGTTGGATCCCTTTGAAGTTGGCCTTGAAAATTATTTAATCATAGATTTCATTTATTTACCCCTTATATATATGTTAATTTGTGATATATAATTTTTATTAAATTTTTTGGCAGGAAATAAAGTGGATTCCCTATAATTTCATGGTTGTGAGGAATGTTTTGATTGTGTTTTTCATTACAAGTATAGAATGAAATTACCGGTTATCATTTGTAAACATGTTTTATGTTTAAAATTGTGGGGATGTATAAAATGTATTTTATGTGGATTTCTGATTTTAAAAGTTTCGTGATTTTGGTTCTTCACAAAATTGTTTTTTAATGGTCGTGTGAGGCAAGATAATAAAATTAAAAATGATTTCATTGGAAAACCATCCTTGGAATGGGTCCCTCACCTTTTTGGTAGACGAATAGATGGTAGTGTCTTCATTTTGGGACTTCCCCTGTGTGATGATATCATAAAGGCATGGGAATATTCCATGGGGTGGCTGGGGTGGTGCTAGTTTGCGGGAATAATCCGATAGATTGTATGTATTGTTAGTTTCATGGAATTATTTGGAACACCCCTTGAGAACATGATGTGGGAACCTTGGATATCTATGAGGATTTCTAATAATTCTTACTGCACTAAATTAGTTTACACAATTTCTAGAGCCCTATAATTTAAACATTTTTTTTATTTGGGAATTCTGCCTCTATTTTAGGATAGTTATGGAAAACAATTGTGTGGGAGGATTGGTTTTGCCATGTTATACATCCATACGAGATGCATCATGCGTAATTATGTTATATATTTTTTTATAATTTTTTAGGTATTATTGTTTTTTCTCTGGCACTATCTTATCTATGTCGGATGATTTAGGTTCCATTCCTAGTATCGTGGCTTGAGTACCATTATACCGTTTCCCTCATTATGTGAATGTAGTCTATACTCCTTGTTTGTGGTCTTTCTAAAGGAAAAATTTAATGTTCGGTTTTCGTTAAAAAGTATAAAGAATAATGATTTGGATTAATGAAATTTCCCCATTTCTATTTTTTTAAGTGAACAAAATTTTATTTTATTTTTTCAAATTTCCCATTAAAATTAAAAGTTCCAGTTATGTGAAATGTTTTTATTAATTTTTCATGTGAAGTAGATTGTTATTTTGTTTCTTTAAATGTAATTTATGAAAAATATTTGTTAGTATCGTTGTATTTCATATCATCTATTAATTAGACTATAATTTAATGAAAATTATTTTGGGGTTGAATATTCAACCACGTCTATTGAGTTTTTATACACACTCCTATATATTAAAATTTTTTTTCATCTTTAGGGGCTGTTCAGGCTTGGATTCGGTCATCATTGGGCGATATTGGTTTAGTGGTTGGTGGTCACCCACAGGATCCCATAAAGGTATGAAAAGTTTTATTTATTTCCAATATTATTGTTTATATTTTTATTATTTACATTAAATTTTATAATTTGTTTCCTTCATTGGGGGAAAATCATTCCCATATGGTTTATCTTGATGCTTGAACCTAGTTTTATCCCTGAGTGGAATGTGAATTCCCCTTTGTCCATGTCGCATGTGAGCTCAGGTGAACGGTTTGGGGTCAAACTTGGTTGGATCATGGTAAAATTGTATCAAATAAATACCATTATTATATAGGGTTTCAGGTATATTGGAGATAAGACAATCATGACATGATAGGTAGGATTTAGAAGATATTTTAGAATCATTCTCATTCAATTCCTCAAGTTTCAAGGGGTAGTCTGGGATTTTGGTCATTGATTATGGTTTTTGTTGATGGGGGATGAACAAGGGAGATATCCGGTATTAAACCAAAACTTACATTGAGGAGGGACCAATTTAGAGACCGAGAATATGGTTTGAGATTCTCTTTGTGTGTGGTCTTTTCTTAGGGAATGTTCTCTTGAACCATTTAACTAGGTCAGATATGGACACCAGTTCTTCATTATGGTGCTTGAGTTAGGGTAGTTTTTTAGATCATTTTTGGTTTTCATAGGTGGGTTTTGAGTGGAAAATGTTATTTGGATGGGATAAATGTGTTTTTAAATGAAAATGATTTTAAAAAATTGATTCTTGATTGAAAAAATGGGGTTTAAAAGAGAATTAGTTTCACAATTTTGAATGGTTTTGGAAAATGTGGATGAAAACTAAATTGGATCATTTATAAATCATTAGCTGTTTTTATAAAATGAAAAGTATGAACCTTGGTATTTCTTATGAATTTTCACATATATGTGTATTTATATTTGTGTAAAGTGCATGTTGTCATGTATTTATAGATGATATCAGTTGAAGTGGGATGCACACATATGTGATAGTTCATAGGATGTCATAGGTGAGTATTTAAAATCAATGGTTTGGCCTGGTTTCCCCAATTCGGTTTTTGGAATGGAAAATGGGTTTTCGGAAAAGGGGTTTCAAAAAGAAAATGGTTTTCTATATTATGTTTTTTTATCATGTGTCTTTTTATATTTAAATTAAATTTTAAAAGTATGTTGGGAGTTTTTAAAAGTGTCCTTGGTAAAACTAGCTTTAATGTAGAATAAAAATAGTTGTTTCTTGAAATGGATTTTGGTTTTTTTGTGTGATGTTTGGTTTGTTGGTGTGGGGTTTTAGTTTGAGATTTCATTTCTAGTTGTTCATTGATTTCATGTTGTTCCATTTGTGAATCCTTTTTTCATTAAAGAATGCTGTATTGAAAGGTCACAAGGGTTTTTAGTGGGTCTCTCTTAATTTTTGGCCTTCCCCAGACTCCTCATAGAATGGGAGAGTGTGTTTTTTCTCCTTATTTTCAGGTTCTCTATGGTCACCGAGGTATTTAAAAGACTTTATAGTGTCTAGATTATGTTGAGAGTGTTTCTTGGACTTTAATAACTCTTGAATTGGAAATAGTTCAACCTATCTTGGGATCATTTTAATGTCTATATTTGTACCACTGTATTTTGGTTGTTCCATCATCATTGAATTTTGGGATGTTTGGAATGTGTTTATGACCACATTAATTCAATGGATTTTACCTTAGGAGGTGAATGCAATGAAAGTGTGGGGGATCATGAGTGTTTTTCATGGCCAGTGGATAATGAGGGATTAAGTCAACCATTTCAAGGTGTTGTTTTCCTTTTCTGTTGTGATAGTGTCGAGCTCTTTATTAGAGTCTACGATTTTCATGTGGGGTATCCATCATGGGATGCTGGAAAAGTTTATTTTGGTTTTTATTAAGGTATAACATTTGAATAGGATTTTGAACTGGAGTAACCTGTTCTACGGAAGTTTACTTAATATTTTCTACTTTTTAATTGAAAGAGCACTCATTTTTTTCTTGTAGTCTAGTTGGTTTGGGGTAGTATAGGTTTTACTGTCATCATCCTTCAACATATTTCCATTTGTGTGGCCATTCATGTCACCTAGAAAGGTAGATCATAATGTGGCGTAAAAAGTGGATGTCATGGTCAAAGGATGCCATCTCTTGACTACACGGCTTTGGATGCTTGAAGATATCATGGATCCTACCATGGGAACCAGAGTGAATCATTCACATATTCAGGAATCCCAAGGGTGTGATGGACTTTGGTATATCTTTTTTATCTAAGGTTTTGGTGATAGAAGTACATGTTTCTATGTTTTAGATTGCATTATTTTTTAGAGTCTATCCATTTTGTAAATTTTTTTCTTGCATGGTGATTCTGAACATGATCAGTTATCCTTATTGTGGATTGGTTTCAGTTCTGGGTTGTGCTCACTTTAGGGATGTCTACATTTTCTTGGAGATGATGAATCTAGCTTTGGTTCAATACTCAGTATCAGATTTTTCATTAGGTCCCCCTTGTGGAGGGGGTTGGTATGCGTTTGGAGTTCCCTTTATGATCAGTGTTGGGATTTTCCATTATTGTTTATTTTGGTTGTTACAGAGTTGATATGTTTGGAGTTCCAATGCTGGTAGTGATAGGTGGGTTATTTTAGGTGGATAATACTCCTATTTTCCCTTGTTTTCCTTAATTTTGATTTTCTATATAGTTGGAAAGGTGTTACTTTTTGGTATAAAAGGCCACAATATGGTTCATGGTTTCATTTGGACTCATGTAGTTTTGAGTTGTTGTTTTTTCCATCGTTCATTTGGTGACGTTATAGGTAAGAAAGTATTTTTGGTGTGGAAAAATTTCACAACTGGACCACATTTTCTTTTTATATTTTTCTTAGTGATTTCTATTTTGTTTAAGGTTTGGGTTGAGTTTCTAATGAGGGTTTTTAATATTTTGAGTGCCCTACCAGGGATCACAATTGACTCATAGTTAGGGGAACCTGTGCTTCAGCCATGTGAAAACCATGGGGCCTAGGTAGTGGGGCTGGCAAGGGCATATGAGTAGGATCACAAACATGAACCCCTCCCTTGGACCTCATCTGGTCCCTATTCTTTGGTATAGATGAATCCAAATTATTGACACAGATCTTAGTAGATCGTTCATCAAAACCACAAGGTTTTCCCATAGTTCAAAAGAGTAAAAATAAAACAATAATAATAAAATAAAAAATTTAAAATAAATGATAAAATATATATTTTTTAATAATAATAATAATAATAATATTAGTTCTAGTAGTTATTTTAACCCTTAAGGGGTTTCCCACTCCATTCGTTCATGTGACCTGAACCACCTCCTCCTCCAGCTCACCCAACCGAACCCTTTCCACTCTCCCTCTGACATGCCATGGCTCCTATATGGCCATTCTTATTAGTTGTTTTTTCTCTCGATTTTTAGTGCGATCTCCTCAGGTAAGGATTTACTCTACTCCTTTATCTTCATCTTGGATTCCCTTGTGGTGTGTAGAGGTTGGTCCAAACCCAAACCCCCCGTGTTGGTTGTTTTTTGGTCGATTCTTGATTTTTAGGGTTCATTGGTTCTATTAAGGACCATTGCTATTGTGAACATTAAATAAAGATGGTTTCATTTCAATATTTCATAAGGTTTCTTTGGTTTATTTTCATTATCACAATTTTCAATTAGTTTTTTGGGGTTTTTGATATCCTGATATTTTTATAGAGTGCATTGGATCTCGTTGAAGTGGTTTCAAGCCAATAGAATCGAGGGTGCTTACATGTTCACACATGGTAAAGGAATATATATATTTATATGATCCATGTGTACATATATTCTCATGGTGAGGGGAATATGTGAAATTAAGCAATGGTTATTTATATATATATATATGCATAAATTTAGTTTCTTGTAAGTACAAAAGGCCAGTTCGAGTAGTTATCCCAAAAAGTGGCTTTTTCCAAGTAGGATCCCTCCTAATTTGACATTAAAATTTAAGGAATCAATGATTTATTTAATTTTTATCCTATTATTTTATATGAATGAGTGATATATAATTATTATTAATATTTTTGGTAAGAAATGAAGTGTATTAATTATGGTTTTCATGATTGTGAGAACTGGTTTGATTGTGCTTTTCATGCCAAGTGCATGATGAAATGCCTGGTTGGATTTTATAAACAAATTTTAGTATTAAAATAGTGTCTTGTAAATATAAAAATGGATTTAAGTGGATTTCATATTTTAAAAGTGTGGTGTGCTTAGTTATTTAAGAAATGTTTTGGATTGAATGTTTTTGTGGTGCCTAGTTTTTACATTAAAAATGGTTTCATGGAAAACCTTCATTAGAATGGGTCCCTTGCCTTGGTGGTTGATAAAGAAATGAGAGTGTCCTCAGTTTGGGGCTTCCCTTGTGTTATTATGGTTTAATGGAAAGGTATTATTCTATGGGGTGGATGGGATAGTTCTAGTCTGTGTGGCATCTATGATAGCCTGCATGTATGGTTTATTTCATGGATTTGTTTGGAACAACCCCTTGTGAACATGATGTGGGAACATACAATTACTATGAGGACATCTGAGAATTATTGTTTCACTAATTTAGATTATACACTAGCAAGTTGACCTTAGAATGAAATTTTCTCTTCTTTGGGAATTGTTCCACATATTTATTCTAGGTAGGGTAAAATGGAGTGTGTGAAAAGATTGATTTCATCAGGTTAGGCATGCTTATAGGATGAGTATTTTGTAAGTATGTTATGGATTATCCTTTGATAGACTTGGTTTTCTTAATTTTTCTATTGGGAAATATTATATATATTGGAATATTTTGGTTCTATTCTTGGAATGGTTTATTGATCACCCTTATCCCATTTACATCATTTTGTGATCATTGCCTCAAGTCCTGTTTTTTTAGTTTTCCCTTTCCAAAAATTGAATGTTTGGTTTTATTGAAAATAGTTCAAGAAGAATGATTTGGAAAAAGTAATGTCCCCATTTCCCTAGTTTTTTTGTAAACAATTTTTTTTGATTTTTCCTAATTTTTTCTCAAATATGCAAGTTCATCTTATGTGAAAAGTGAATTTTAAACATTCAAGGGAATTCATTGTGTTTTTTTAAAATATAATGTGTGAAAACATTATATTTATATCATTGTATTCTAAAATATCTATTAATGAATCATTTATTTAATTGAAATTCAATGGTAATTTATTTTTTGGGTTTCCCAAATGAGTTTTAATACTCATGCCTATAGTTTCATCTTTTTTAGCTTATAGTGGTTCTTCTTCATTACATTCAGTCACAGTGGGGTAGTCCTTGTTTAGTGGTTTGTGGCGACCCATATAGTCATATAATGGTATTTCATGTTTTATTTATTTGAGCAACTAATGTTTATGTTTTTATTATTTAGTTTATATTTGATTGTTTGTCTTTTTTAAGGGAAATATCATTTCCAACATCATTATTTTGATACGGGACACAATTTTTTAGCCCGAAAGGATCGAGAATGCCTCTTGGGAAATTTTGTGGGTAGGAATAATAGATTGGTTTACGGTTGACCCACGTTAGTTTTTGAAAACTGTCATAGAATCAATAATCTCTGTTGTACAAAAGTAAGTGACATATAACTTTTTCCATATACTAAATTAAGCATCCCATGAAGATATCAGACTATATGTATATTTCTATTCATAAAGCACAAAGTTATATTTATAAATCTGTATTATAGTTGATATTACACTATCTATAAATTTTTTAAATAAGAGACATTTATTTTTAGAGTAACATAGTATATAGTATGCATGAAAAATTCATAAAGTATAGTAATTATAACAAATATTTTCATCAAATATCTCTAATACTCTTAGCCAACACCATAAAAAATTGGTGGTCTTATTTTATTTATATTATGATGAGATTCAAAATTCATAATTTTGTATTTGAGAAAAAATAAATTTACTCCTTCTATAAATACATTTTTTTGTATGAAATGTTTAACACAAAATTTATAAGTACAAAATTTTTAATCATAGAACCATGATTTATAGAATAAATTGAAATTAATAAAATAGTTTTAATGTTCAAGAAGTACAACCTACTTTGATACAAAATTTAGTATTTTTTGCGTAAAAAATAAAACATACAATTTCTATAAAATATCTTTTTAGTGACTCAGAAGAAATTTTTTCTGATTAATAATGTTGTAATCGAATATGGTTTCTTCTAATAAATTTTATAAACATAGTAATAAGAGTAGTTTATAACAAAGTTAAAAGTTACATACATATGCATAGAAAATAATAAAACTTATAAAAATAATAAAATAAAAAATTTATATGGTTCTAAATAAAGAAAAAAACTTATTAAATGAATATAATCACTATAAAATTAAAATTTAATGATTTTTGTCACATTGAATTTTGGTATACATGGTTTGAAATTATGAAAATGTTTTTATTTTGTTAGAAACAAATTCCACCATCACTATGACTAGGATAACTCTATTTTCTTAGCCCTATAATCCCTCTTTCACAAATATCATATTTTTTAGTCGTCCAGTCCTAAGAATACATCGATCAAACTTGATTAAAAAGAATAAAAAAATCACAAAAAAAATCTTTCAATGTATTTACAATCCCCGTATAGATACCTTAAAATTAAAAACTCTCTATGTATTTAAATGATTGTACTGGTAAAAATATGATAAAAAATTTTCTAGAATGTATATAAAGATAATTTTAGTTTCAAAATATATCAACACCCTCATCAAATGCTGCACAAATTATTTACAAAGCTCTAATAGTAATATTCAATGATTCATTTAGATTGTTTCAATTTATTTTGGCTTAATCATTATTCTCAAAGAATGTTTTGTAAGAACATCATATTACTGTCACTTTTTTATCATTATGACAATATAGTAAAATATTCTATCTGATAGAGAAATTTTTTTTATCATATATATATATTAATTGGTCTGTGAAATTCAAATCATCATTGGACAATTTTTATAACTTTTAATCTAGTGAATATGTATACCTCTATCTGATGAATGTATCTCAAGTTTACGAAGTGAAAATTCTTCCATTATGAATTTGTTATACTATGTTTCTTTAGAAACTATAAAAACATTATTTGATGAACTATGAAATCCTTTATTAGATGTATAAATTATGTGTTTGCCCAATTGTAATATTTCTTCGAATTAAAATGATCTTAATACTAACAAATATCTCTTAATTAACTGATATCATCTGATTAACAAATATTGTTATATTAGAAAATATCTTCTGATTAATAATTTTTTCTACATCCGGTAAAAATATATTTTTTTTTAAAAACATTTTAAAATAATAAAAATTATAATGTTAGTAAAATATGTTTTTTAATAATTCATTTTTCAATTTTCAAAAAAATAGTTAGAAAATATTAAAAGTTCAAGTTTCACCTAAAAAAAATCACAGTGGGATTCACCATGGATGTTAGATTAGGTTATTCTTTCACATAATGTAATATAGTGTAGTTTTATTGATGGACCTAAAATGATCATATAATGATGGAATAAAGAACCATTTTTTTATAGACACTCTTTTATATTGAGAAATTGATTGATGGAGGTCGAACTGAAATAATAGTATAGAATTTATTGGTATTTTCTAGTAAAGGGATCGACTAATGAGAAATAGTGGAAGTAGGTCACATGATATTATTGAATATAGATGATATTTAAAAAATAATGATATTTCATGGCTTATGTCAATAATGGTTTCTTTAAAAATTTTACCCAGGTGAACGAAGATATATTGGTGTTGTTAATGTGGAGATTCAATGTGACCAATTTTTTTTAGCTAATGAGTAGATAATATTGGTCATGAAATTGGGGTGGGGGTATCATTTGATTACTCTAATGGAAAGTGGATTTCTGTGGTTCACATTTTAAAAAATTATGATATCTTTATTGGGGTTAGAACTTTTTAGTTAATTAACTCACTAGATATGGAATCCCAAGCATATTTATGTAGTTGTACCAATCACAAGGAAATCAATGTCATACAATTGAAGAGGGTCTTTTCTCTAGATATTATGGATTCTGGTTACTCAATAGCATTATTTCTTGGAAATTGGAGATTATAGAGACCTAGTATTAACATAAATGTATATTATTTTATTTTTTATCAATATTTAGTATAATAAAAAAATACAAGTCTGAGGACCGTAATAGTTTAGTGTCTTTGAAAACATGGAAACAAATCTTCTATTAGGGTGAAATATCCTCAACATATCCCATAAAGATCACCACCTTTAGCACTTCTACCTTAACAATTTCTTCATAACCTAGGGAATGGAAACAAAAGAAATGGGTGAGCTCAATTGATCATTAAGGGTAAATAGAGAAATGTGTATGAATAACATGAAAAAAGGTGTATGGAACGTGAGCATAAAATTTTAAGATCATACCCTTTATATTATAGTTCATAAAAAATATTGACAAGTTATAAGAAATGAATCATATGAAAACATAAAAAATAATCCATGAAAGCATAACATGTGAATGAAACATGGAATTTTTGAAAAAACATATAAAAACCCTATGTCAAGGTGTCCTACCAAGGCCTTAGTAACATGTTATGATTGGGTTAATCAACCATGTACCTGCTTCAGGCTTGAGATTCTTTCTCATGAACCCTCTTGTTTTGATATTGGGATGTCCTCCTTTGTACCCTCTTGTATCAGGCTTAGGATGTCCTCCTATTTACCCTCTAGTTTTAGGCTTGGTATGCCCTCATTTTTAAATTCTTATTTCAGGCTTGGGATGTACTCTCGTTTACCCACTTATTTTGGGATTGGGATGTCATCCTATTTACTCTCTTGTTTTGGGAATAAGATTTTCTCCCCTTTACCGTCTTGTTTTGGGCATGATATTTCCTACAGTTTACCTTCTTGTTTGAGGTTATGATTCGATCCTGTGTACCCTTTTATATCATAAAAAAGTTATCATTACACAATTCATTTAAAGGATATATAGGTCCCACCAATCACATAATTAAATAATACATTCATGTTCCAAAAAGCATTCATCATAGCATGACCCATGAATAATGATGGGTTCTATAAAAATCCAATCATAACCTATGAAATAAAATGAGTATCATTAAAATTTTATCACATCATAACCAATAGAAAAGAGATTGGTTTTATAATTACTTCATCAAAGTATAACCCTTGAGAATAAGTGGGTTTAAAAAGCATCGAAACTGTGGAAAAGAAATGTATTTTCATAATAATATAACCAGATGATGAGAAAAGGGATTCATAATGATAATGAAATTAAGTATAACCCATTAATAGAAATGATATTAAGGAGACCATTAAATAATTTCCCAGAATGGAATGAGTAACATCAAGGGATTTCATCATATATGGAAAATAATTCTGAAATATATTTCAAAAACATTTCTTGAGGAAAATATCATTTCTTGTTTGAAAAATGTTTTTAATAGAAAAACCCATTTAAAAAGTCATTTTCTTATAAAATATAGTAAAAACATATAAAGAATAATTCAAAAAAAATTTAAATACTTTTTTCTTTGAAAAATTATAAAATAAGATTCAAAAAATTTTAAAAACCTTTTTATTTTGAAAACTCTTAGAAAAAATATAACAAAATATTGATTTTTTTAAAACCATTTCATTAAAGTTACTTAGAAAACTTATAAATATGGATTGGACACATTATGAAAACATTTAATTTTAAAATAACTTTCAAAAGATAAAAATAAATAATTTAAAACAATTTTTTTTTAAAAATCATTTTTATATGAAAATGATCTTCAAATACCATTTGAAATAATTTTTGATTTTTTTAAAACATGGTATTGAAATAAATCATATTGTTTTCTGAAGAGTAAGATACGATCAGATTTTTTTAAAAAACATTTTCTTAATTATCTTAAGTAAATAATAGAGTAAAATGGTACTAATACTTGGCTATATATTGAATGAACATAGGATAAATAATCTCATGAGTGTTATTGAGATATGAATTATAAGAGTTCATCAAAAGAAGAATTATCATTAACAATATCCAAAAGCAATGAGATTGTTTCAATAAACTCTTACAACTTGGCTAATTAGGTTCATAGTCTTCATGTAAGAAAAATTAAATACCAGAAGAATAATATATCATGAAAATAAATAGATTCATTATATAACATGACAATTGGAATCATATAAACCTCGTTAGAGAATATAGGTACATAACAAAACATATGTCTTAAGGAAGGTAATTTGAGAGAAAACTACATTACCAATTTGTTAACATTTAAAAAATTAACCCCATGAAATAAATATCATAAAATGGATATGTAAATATATAAATTTATGTATAATAATTTTATATTACATCCATGGGTTTATACACACAACACCTAATAAATGGTTGGTGAATAAAGAATGTATCTCACATAACAAAAGTGAGGTAAAATTTCCTTACCTTGTCTTTTGAATCTCATCGTAATCATTCAAACCCAAAGTATATGAAATAAAAATTTATTATAAAACATTTAAATAACTATATTATTATATTTAGTACCATATATGGTTTTATTAAAACCCTAAACTACTCACCCTGAAACAATCTTATGTTAAGGCATGACTTCAGGTAATATTCACATTATTTTTCACATGGGTCTTAATTGGTTATATATTTGGTTCTTATACTTATATCATTATTTATAGAGTGTAAATAATTATTAAAATATCATTTATATAAAATATATGTATATTATAATAATTTATAGAATATGTAATTATGAAACAAAATACACCATTCATGTATACCGTAGGTCGTACGTGTACACATGAACGCTATTTCCATTTAATTATCGTGTTGATAGAAAGAAAGTAAAAGGTATCTATGTGTGTGTATATATATAATTATTGAAGTATCTTTGTGATATCATATATATCATATAAATTCACAAAAACCATCCTTAATACAATCCATGGGATGTATAAACAAATCATAATTCATTGAGGAGGAAGTAGCCCTCACTTCCTAAAACGAAAGTATCATATTAACACAAAATGGAAATTTGAAAGAAAATGGTTTTAAAAAGTAATAAATAATCTCAAAGAAATAATAAATTTAATATATGAAATTTATAAATAGAGTTTCCATTTTAATGGCCACCATGATATGTGGTCATGAAAAAAAACAACAATTATCATTTTGTGATGGAGTAGTACACCATACATAGAAACAATATGTTCCTTACCCATTAGATGAATGTGTGTGTATGTGTAGATAACCCCATTAAAATAATAATATCCTTGTACATTTAGGATACTATAGTTGATATATAATAATAGAATAAATTAATTTTGAGTGGGCGGATTAGGAAAATAAAATAACTTATTTAGAGAAGACGTTATCTCTTAATCAGGAAACAGATTGTGGTTTCTGAAAAAACTGCTCCATGGATTTCCTTCTTTCCAATGGATAGATTCTATCACACCCCAACCCAAAAATCATCAATTATTTTTTATATGTTTGAGTTTCTATTTAATTTTTTTAAATTTTTTAATATTTAAATCAATTGAATTAAAACAAAAAACCCGAATATGTATTTCCCCCTCACCCCTTGCCTCACAATGCAGCTGACCCCTACCCTTCCTCTTTTAATGAAACACCGATCCCCTATCGGACCTCCGACCATGATCAATACTCTAGAGAACCTCCCTCTCCATGACCTCTCTATCTAGTGGCATCCTATCCCTTATGTGACCTCACTAACACCTCCTTCGACAAGTATCTTCTTCTGTTTTTTTCTTTGAAAATCCCTAGGTCCTTGGTTGACCCGGATTTGATAATTTCATCCATTTTTAGGGTGTATGGTGGGTCTCTCAAGTCTTAGTTGTACGGGTTTCGGCATCCTCCACTAAAGTTGAAACACTTTAGTCTATTCTGGTTCATTTTTCCTCATTTGAGGTTGATTGCTTTTAGCCTCTTATTTGTTAGTTAATTTAACGTGGTCTAAGTTTTAGTCGGGTAGTGAGAAGTATTCTTTAGTAATGTTTTACTATTCCTATGGGATAGAAATGAGTTTTTTTTTCAAAATAAATGGATATGTTTTGGGAATACTGTATTTTAATATTTCATTAAAATAGTTTTATGCCTTTTTTGGAAAGTGAAAATTATATTCTCAATCGAACTTGAGGTGTGTATTTGTTTTAATTAACTTTTAATTAAAGAATGTAGTTGTTTTAACATATAGGCCTTGTTGGGTATTTTTACGTATGAATTTTTATTTTTCAATATTAAAAGGGCAATTTTTGGAAATGATTTCGAATTGTTTTTTAGATTTATAAAAAGTGGATTTCCAAGGAATTGGTTGAGAAATTTTGTTTTTATTGTGTTTGTTAAAGTGGAATTTTTAAATTGTGTAAGTGATGGTAAAATCATATGAAATGGGTTTGGGTTTTAGTAAAATGGAAAGAATCGATTAGTATTAGAATGTAGGCCTTTTTTGGTCTTTTAGTATGAGTTTTGAATACTTTAAATAATTGGAAGATAGTTTTGAAAATGAACTTATTTTGTGTGTGTGTTCCCTATAGTTCAATTAAATTGTTCAGTGTCTCTTAGAAGGGTTGTACACACATATATAGGTACGTATATCTATATATATATAAACCCACCTTTCAAATATTCCCTCATGGTATAGGGAATATGTGTATTGGATTAAGGGGTATATATATTTGTGTGTATGTGTGTGAAATTGTGGGGCGATCTTCATCAATGGAGTTCTGTGCTTAATTGTTCTTCTTGATCTGCTCCCTTTTAAGGTAGGTTTCCAAATGTATCAGCCCTTAAATTAGAGAATTTTTGATTTCTTGTTTTTTTCACTTATATTTTATTCTAGTATGTAATTTATGGTTATAGAATAATTTCATATTTGGAAATAAATTAAGACACTCTTTATATTTGAATTTCATGAAACTATTTTGTTAAATGTACTTATTGAGTGTTTGATGAAGTTCCATTTTGGCCATTATAAATGTGGTTCGAACATAAAGTGGTGAATTCGGTTTCTTAAATGGGTTTCCAAGTCTATTTTTGATATTTAACATAATGGCATGTGTTTCATTATTTGGAAATGATTTAGTGTTAAATGGTTGCTTGTGGCCCATTTGGTACTTTGGTAAAATTAATTAAATTGAAATCCCTCTTTGGGATGTAGCGCTTTTCTTGTTGGATATTGATGGGAATGGGTGGTCCATGGATGGGACTTCCCTCATGTGTTGATGGTTGAAGGAAAGAGGAATAAAATCCCTTGAAATTATTCAGGGGTGATTTTGTTGTGTGTGTTGATGGTGTTAGATGAAAATTTATGTATTGTATTGGTTGGTTAGTATTGGTTGACTCACACACCATGTTTTGATTTTCATCATGGGAAATTTTCATAGAGGGAGGATTCTCAAGGTATGATTAATTGACTTTTTTATCTTATTCTAGTGGCATATAGTAGGGGGGGATATTTTGTTATTATTTCATTGGGAATGGGCCCCTCGATCAGGACAGGTAGGGAGACCATTGGGCCTTTGGTTATTATAACATCATCGGGTAGGTCATGCCTTCAGGATGAGTCACATGTATAGAACATTCTAGACTATTCACTATCTCCTAGGATTTACCCATGTCCATTAGCTTGAATTTTTTGATGCATTGTTTTCTAGATAGTCTTTTGTTCCATTTCCCATTGCCCATATTGTATGATTGTTGATCTTGATTCTGGAATAGTATGGATTATAGATAAAATGATAATGTTTGTTCGAATGGTTATGGAAAAATGTTTTGGGAATGTTTTGTACTCACTCTCTCCATTATAAGCAAAATGTAATCTCTCATTTAAAATTTATATGGTGCCTTCTTAGGAAAGAATACGGTTTTGAATGGTAAAAAGGAAAATGGATTGTGATTTTCTTTAAAGGAAAAAATGTGTGAAAAAATAATTATATATATTTTAGTTCAAGCTTGAAATTGATGATTCTTTTTTAAAAAAATCATTTGGGATTAGAATATTTGGGTACACCAACTGAGTTTTAATACTCATGATTATACTTCATCATTATTTTTATTCTTAGGTGAATGTTTTAGTTGGATCTTAAATGCCATGGGAAATGTTGAGTTTTTGAATCAGATAGTGACCCATGGGGTCACATGGAGTTTAGTGGCCCTCAAGTCCAGTTAGTTTTTCTTCTCAATTAGATCTCAATTTCAATGGGCGATGTTGAATTTTTGAGCAGCTTTATTATTATTCCACAACTTATATATACTTATTTTTGGAGAAATCATTCCCATTGTCACTATGTTGATTCTCTTCGCTCTTGTTGCTAGCCTAGGAGGATCAGTAACACCTATCAGTCCATGCCTTTGGCTGACTTGGGTGATCGGTTCAGGGACTATTCAGGTTTGTTCGTGAAAAAATGGTAATAGAGAATAGGTTCTTCAGAGGACCTTTCTTTTAGAGTGCCCATTGTTAGTTGGGGTTTCAAGGTATATGGAGTTTGACTTTCGGAGCATTGGTTGTTTGTTTGGGGGAGTGTCTAGCCAACATTTTCTGGATCGAACCTTGAGTTACCATGGGAAGTCAGGTTTTCTTGATTTATTTGGTTGTTATGGGTTGCATGGTATTTTGGGAAAGTAAATGATTGTCGGAACAATTGTCTTAGTGAGATCGCATAGATAAGAAAACCCCATGGAGCTGGGTATATGGTCCCTAAAGACTCTCAATGATCGTGGTTTGATTGGAATATGGCTACTATCCATTTGACCATGTCAACCATCGATGTTAGTTTCCACTGGTGTGTTGTTTTGGGAACATTTGTGAATTTGTGAATTTAGACATGTTGAATGGAAGGTTTGTTTAAATTTTTACTTATGTTTTTCCTGGGATTGTTTTTGGGGTGTTCTAATTTAGATTTGAAAATGATGAATGGTTTGAAAAAGTGGTGATTTATTTATCAAAAATGATTTTTCTAAACAAAAAAGTTGAATCTTTTTTAGAGTGAAATTGTATTCTTTCAATGATGGGGGTTATTTCGAAAAATAGATTTGCGGTTTCTGAAAGGTCTTGTGAAATGTGAAATTGGAAAATGAATATGGAATTTGTAAATGTTTTTCTTTAATGATGAGGTGTGGTAATAAAATTGGTTGGGTTTTTAAATATTATTTTGAAAGTGATAATATATATTTTGTCTAACTCTTGGTATTACAATTAATTCTCAAACATATGGATATATAATCATGTATATTGTTAGTGGATTTTTATTGTAATTTTTTAATGGGTGCTTCAGTGGGAACCTGAGTGTATATATATGAGACTTCATGGAATACCAATGGTGGGTTTTTAGTTTATAAGGCATGTAATGTTATCTAAAAATGATTTTCTAGAAGAGATACAATTTCATTTCTCGAAAAAGAGGGAGAGTGTGATGGTTCCTTTTGGGTTTGGTTTTTTCTTTTTGGGCCTTGAATTTGATGTGTTGGAGGTGTGATTGACATAATGTTTTGAGATAACGCTGTTGATTTGAAAATGAGATGGAATTTTTATTTATGATATTTTTTGATTTGGTTTTGTGCTCCCTATTTTCAGGTTTCATCCCCACTAATTTCTAAGGGATTTTGAGACGAATCTGTGGGCAGTCCTTTCACCTCGGTCCTTTTAGTTGATCAATCTGTTTTTAGAAGTTTGGTATGTCCGTTTCAGATAAAGATCATGGTGGTTCTCAAAATCATAAGTTTGTCCAGAGGTTCTGAGAGTCAAATTCTCCTCATTTCCTTGGGTAGCTGGAACCAGGGAATGATGGGGAATGATAGAGAAATATCGAGGAGATCTTTTTTCTTGAATCTCTTGAACCTCTCATGATTGAGCTTTCTACCTTCACATTGGACGGCCTATGTTCAGAATGGTGGAAATCCTTTCATAAGGATGAACCGCTTAATAATTTCATGTATGAATTATTTAATTTCTTATTCATTCAAAGTTACACTACCAATAACATGAAGATACCTTTGGGCTCATGATTTAAAGGTCTTGAGAAGGTTGATTCAACAGAGTTGGAGTATGCAAAGAACTTCGTCGAGATGGTTCTCTTTCTCACCAACATCGTAGTGGCTGAATTTTTGTAGGCATGATTATTTTAAAGGGGTCTATGATCAGAATCCCTTTAGTTTGTTCCTTTTTTCTAGATGATAATGAATATGTCATCATGCATGCTATTCAGGTCGAAGCTGGTTTAGCTGTTTCTGGCATGTTGAGAAGAGGTATAAAAAGGATGTTATTTTCTGCCTCTCTATATTCATCCTAGAGAACTTTTTGGATCTGTTTTCAGTGTGGGAAGTCTGGGAATAAGAATTTTTCATGTCACACAGCACCTTAGATCATTTGTACCTATGTCAGTTTAGGTCATTTGAAAAGGGTTTTCCCGGGTGGTTCCATGAAGTGACGTGGGGCCTGATTCAATCCCATGGAGAACTATCCAGCTCAGATCGATGAACGTAACACAAACACATGCTCAATTAGAAGCTTTTTTTTCAAATGACATTTTTGTTTTAATTAATTTAATTTTTTCCTTGTCTTATTTTGGTTATAGATAATGATGTCCTATGTCTTTTAGGAACTCCTTTTTGATTAGGTTGTCTTTGTAATGTTCTTTATGATGATGTAGAATGGTGGTGTTTTTTGTCCTATGTATTGTTTCTCATGTGTTTTATTGGTTTTTGATACGATTAGAGAGTTATAATGGACTAAAAAATTGATGCTTGTACGAAATCCTTATATGGGTGGAAGACCTCCATGTGATAAGCTCATGAAGAATCTATCTTCTAGGAGTTCTTGATGGAGAACATTCTTGTTTCCTCTCTGCCCGACCGCAACTATTGTTGTTGGTCTACATGAATAGTGGGTCATGTAATAGAGGCTCCTAGAGATTTTGATCGGTGCAGGTCTATTTTCGTCAATGGTTTATGTGTTAGGGGTCTGAATGGTCCTTGTTGGGTTGTGTTTAGAGAAGAGTGAGTTTCATTTTCACCTCTTCATTTTTGTTTTTAATATTTGGTTTTGTGTAATGTATTCCTTGGATGTGTGACTTATTTTGAGGATAGTCTCGTAGTTTCATTTTGGGAATCTGTATTTTCAGGATTTGAATAAAAGCGATTGTTGGTTCTTTGGTCTTTGAGTTTTATTATGTTTCCTTGGTTGTAAATCATCTTTACATCGGTTTTGATCAACTAAATATCATGGTACTTTCTGGGGGCAGGAAATTGTCATGGTGGGTAGAATTGTCACACCCCAACCTAACAAATTGTGATTATTTTATTTATCATTGAATTTTCATTGAATTTTATTATTTTTTGACAATTATTTTAATTTAAATCAATTGAATTAAAATAAAAAAACTAAATATGTATTCCCCCCACACCACCCCTCACTCCTTGCCTCAAGACACGACCAACCCCCAACCCCCTCCCCTTCCACTTGTCGCATGACACTGACCCACCCCCTCCCTAAACTCCGTCTGTGGTCCCTCCTCCAATAGAACATCCCTCTCTATGAACTCTCCCTCCGACGGCCCCCTCTCCCATGTGTGACATCTCTAATGCCTTATTTTATAGGAATCGTCTTCAGTTTTTATCTCAATCGAACCCCATCTCATGGTTTGGTCAGGTATTAGTAATTTATTCCATTTTTAGGGAATACGGTGTGTCTCTTAAGACTTCTTCAGGAGGGTTTCAACATCCTTTATTGAAGATGACTCACATCGGTTTATTATGGTTCATTCTCTACCGTTTTTTGATGATTTCCTTTACCCTCTTATTTTTTTGGTAAATTTAATGTGTTTTTAATTAAATTAGGGTATTGCGAAGTGTGATTTGGTAATGTTTTAACATGATTATTGGTTATTAATGAGTTTTTTTCAAAATAAATGGCTATGTTTTTTGTATATTGTATTGTAATGTTTCATTAAAAGAGCTTTATTCCTTTTTTAGAAAGTGAAAATTATATTTTCAAAGAAACATTTTGGTGCGTATTTGTTTGAAGTGAGTTTTTGTGGGAAAATGGAGAAGTGTTGACATACATGCCTTGTCATGTCATTTTATGTATGAATTTTTGATGGTTTGATCCTAAAAGGAATGTTTTGGAATTGATTTTAGGTTGTGTTTGGAATTATAAAATGGGAATTTCCCACGAATTGGATGAGAATGTGTGTTTCTCATGAGTTTGTCAAAGGGGAATTTATAAATTTTTTATTTTAGGGTAAAAGAATTTGAAATGGGGTTTTGGTGTGAGAAAAATTGAAAGAATATATTAGTATTGTCATGTAGGCCTTTTTGTGAACTTTTAGTACGATTTATGAATTCTTTCAATAATGGGAATCTAGTTTTGGAAATTAACTTATTGAGTGTGTGCGTTCCCTATCGAATTTGTAAATTGTTCGGTGTGTCCTCAAAGTGTTGTACACCGATACATAGGTGTATATATATATATCATCCTTGCACATATTCCTCCATGGCACATAGAATATGTGTATTGGATTA
This sequence comes from Viscum album, assembly GCA_963277665.1. Taxonomy (NCBI): domain Eukaryota; kingdom Viridiplantae; phylum Streptophyta; class Magnoliopsida; order Santalales; family Viscaceae; genus Viscum; species Viscum album. The sequence goes on from OY728166.1 coordinate 795,251,325, forward strand.
AGGGGTGTATATATATATCAGAGTGTATGTGTGAAAAATTGTGTGGTTATCTTCATCAAATGTATTGGGTGCCTAATTTTTCATCATGGTCTCCTCCCTTTTGAGGTTGGTTTCCCTATGCATTATCCATTAAATTAAAGAATTATTGATTTCATGTTTTTCACATGTTTCTTTAATCCTAGTTAGTAATTTAGGGTTTTAAAATAATTTATTATTGTGAAATAATGTAAGACCTTATTGGTATTTGAATTTAAGAATTTGTTTTTATTAAATGTTCTTACAGAGTGTCTTATGAAATGCCACTTTGTCCCTTATAAATGTGCTTCAGATATAAATTAGTGAATTGGGTTTCTTAAATGGGATTCGAATTGCGTTTCTCATTTTGAAAGTAATGGTGTGTGATTCTTATCTTTGAAATTACTTAGTGTTAAATGGTTTCATGAGGCCCATTTAGTACTTTTGTAATATTAATTACTTTGAAAAATTCCGTTGGGATGCACATATTCCCTTATTGGATGTTAATGGGAGTGGGTGGTCCATGAATGAGACTTCCCTTGTGTGTTTATGGTTGAAGGCAAGAGGTAAAAAATCCCTTGGAGTAATTCGGAGGTGAATTTATTGTGTGTGTATTGATAGTGTAAGATGAAAATGTATTTTTTGGATTTCATGGTTTTTATTTTTTTACTCAAACCCCATTTTTAGTCTGAACATGGGAACCTATCATAGAGAGATAATTTTCGATGAATAATTGCTACACTAGTTTAGATTATGTTAGTGAACCATATTAGAGGGATATTATGTTATTACTACTATTGTATTGGGCCCCTCATCTAGGTAGGGTGACGATCAGGCATTTGGGCGTGACATCATCAGGTAGGGAATGCCTTCGGGATGTGTCACATGTATATATTGTTCTAGACTATTCACATTCTCCAATGTTTCATCCATTTTAACTGGAACGAATGATTTGATGGATTTATGGATAGATAATCTTGTGTGTTATTTCAAATTTTCATTGTTGTATGATTGTTGAGATTTTTTCACGAACAGTGTTGATAATATCTAAAATTATAAAGCGTTTTCAAATTGTTTTAGAAAAAGGTTTCAGAAATGTTTTATACTCACTCTCTCCTTTTATAAGTGAAAATCCATCTCTCCTTTAAAATGTATATGGTTCTTTCATAATAAAGAATATGGTTTTAAATTTAAAAAGGGAAATGGATAATGATTTACCTTAAAGGGAAAACTATGTCTAAACATTCTTTTTTTATATTGTAGTTCAAACCCAAAATTGATGATTGTTTTGTTTAATGTAAATAAATTTAGGAGTAAATTACTTTGGTATTATTACTGAGTTTTAATACTCACACCTATACTTCATTATTGTTTTTAGTATTAGGTGAGGGTTTCTATTTGATCTCGATCTCCGTGGGATATTTGAGTATTGGGATCAGAGAGTGAGCAACGGGGTCACATGGAGTGTAATGGTAATCAGGTCAGATTTTTTTGCTTTTTAGTTCTTGATTAGTTGTTATATTTAGTTTATTAATTTTTTAACAGCATTATTATTATTTTGTTGCTTCTATTTCTTTATATTGAGTGAAATCATTCTCATCGTCACTCGGTTGATGCACTTGGTGCTTGTGTCCTGCCCAAGGGGATCGGGAATTCCTCTCGGGCCTTCTCATGGGCCAACTCGGGTGACCAGTTTAGGGTCAACCCAGGTTATTTTGTGAATGCTTCTAGGTCTAGTTGAGGGATTTTGGGAGACTATTTGGGTTGATATTGGATGATCTTACGTGGCTTGAGATGTGTGAGGAAAGGGTATATTCCTTTTCTTTTTATAGTGGAGGAGGATTAATACTCTTGTAAATAAAAAAGTATTCATTAATGGGTGGGATAACATTCCTAAAGTTCATAAAAAATGGACACATAATTTATTAAATATTAATAATATTTCATTAAAAACTCCACCATATAAAAATATGTGCATTCTAAGAGTTTTGTTCCTTAACTTATATAATTCCCCAATTTTAACATTTTGGTTTTAAAAAAATATAGTTTTCAAGTCTATTTAATTTAACCATTATGTCTAAAATAATGTTAGATTTATTAAAATAATAGACCCAGTGAATTATAAATATTATATATAATTTATACAACCAAATTACCTTGTATTTTGTAATTTAATTTTAAAACATGTGCATGTGACATGCTAAAACACTTCTTAAACTCGGACCATGTTAAAAATGTTTTTACTGAATATGGGTCGATATAATAGTTGTGAAATATAAATTGGTCCATTAATAGGCCATATTTAATATCTATTTACACTGAAAAATAACTTGGTAAAAATGGTATTTTAATTAATTTTAAATCAAATATGAAATTTCAATTATAGTAATAGAACAAAAATGTCAATTGTGGCATTATTTATTTGATGTTGATTTTGAAATATCAATATAATATTTGAATTAAAATATATTATGTTTAATGATTGGTAACATGATATATTCATAAAATAAATAAATAAAGATTATAATTTAGTCAATCAACCTCACTTTTAATATTTACAATATCATTTATTTTAGCCTATTATTACACAAATAATCACTACATTGGAATTCCATAATAATTTTAAGTAACCAACACATCTCTAAAATTTATTGAAAATTTATTATGATAAATATTACTTATTTATATATCAAGATGATATTATTAACCAAAAATATGATGCTTTTTACATATCTAAAAGATTTATAAAAGTTAAATGTTAGGAATGTTCCGTTTTTTTTCCATTCTAAAAATCTATATAGGTGACTTCTATTTACAAATATACCAGTAACCTATAACATTAGAACTAATAAGGTATATGGTTGAATTATTGGAAAAAAAGTTTTTTTGGACAAGTTTCCAGTCCATTTTGGTCCTTAATATCAAGATTTAGTCCCTAACTAAACAAAATCACAACTTAATTGGTGTGATTAGTTTTAATCACTTAATATAATATGTTTTTGTTCCGAAATTAATTTGATTATATTAGGTTGAACAAATTACAACCGTTTATGGAAATTTTTATATATTTAAATCAAAAAAGTGGAAAAATTATTATTAATGTTAATCCTGCAAACAAGAAAGAATGTGGATATTTAAAATAAAAACCATCAAAAGTTCAACAAGTTTATATATTAATTTTAAATATTAATATTATTCCAATAAAAAAATTGGATTAATATATGAGTATGTAATCTATTATGACTTTAAAAACTGACATAAAAAATAATTTAACACTAACAATTATTTTATCGAAAAGGCTGTTTTCAACTAAATTGCCTTAATTTTCATTTTTCATCAAAAAATGGTGTTTCTAAAAAAAATCCCAAAAATTCACCTTAAGGTAATTTCAGAGTTATTAATTAAAAAATAAAGTTTATTTTATCAAATTACATTTCTAAAGGTATCAAAAAATTAATTTTATTACTATTCAGTAAAAGTCGTTATTGCGTGTTACGCAAGCTATCAAGGAAAGCCAATCTTGCATATAACATACGCTAACCTTGGTGTTCTATGCAGAGCATGTTAAATATTATTTTCTGTATAGTGATTTATAACTCATTTTTTAATATAAATAAATCCAATCATGATTATTTAATATATGAGAAACTATTTTCAGTGCTGTTTGAAATAAAAAATATCGAAAAGATTAAATTTATTCGAACAAATTAATAAAAAATCAGGGAGTTATAGTAAACCACCATAAAATTAATTTCCCCCTCGAAATTATTATGTTTCATCAAAGGATTAATACTTCAATGTTTCATTCATAGAAACCAACATCGTTAAAATTAATACTAAAACTTCTCTTAAAAGGGAAAGTTGGGACCATAACAGTTACCCAAAGTAAAATATAACTGGGATTCCACATGGGAGGACATAAGTAGAATGTAAAAAATGGACATGTATTAGAAATATAGAAATTATTTTTTGATGGATAATGATAGATAACAAGGTTAAGAGAAAATTAATAATCTATAAGTGATAAATCTATGATGAAATAAGGGATAATATGATACATCGGAAATAGAAGTACTAGGATAAAAAAATTTATTTCAAGATTTTTTCCCTCAATTTATTGAATTTTCATGAAAATATATACTTTTATGATTTTAGGACAACCTCATCCTATTTTTTTGATCCACTACACCTCTTTCTTAAAAAAGTAAGGATAATTTTTCATCCCTGAGTAACTAACTATAAAGACCCAAACATTTATCAATGGAATTTCTCCCTTATTATAGTAATTTCACATAGTATAAATCACATAAAATCACATAGATTCCAAAATGAAAACTTAATATATTATTAATTAAGGAAATAATAAGTATTTATAAATTTTATAAAACAAATAATAATGAAATAATGACTTGAACTAGCAACAGTAACATGACCTTTACGAATAAAAAAACAGACAAGTGAATTGTAGAATCACCAAGGAAAGTATAAATAATTTTTTTGGAATCTTATAAGTGAAAATATTATATAATAACTCCATCTAATATGAAATTAAATATTTTAACAATTAATAATTAAGTATTTGTATTTTTTTAAGTCGTAAATATTTAATTGCAACTTTATGATTAATTTAATAATTTAAAATAAAATTTATTTTCTTTCAATGTTTTTATAAATTAATATTTTTTATGCCTTATGATTTTAATATTATTTTATGAGACCTTAGGTAAATATTCAAAGTGTTAAAAAATCAGTTATAATTTAAAAATATATATTTTCCAAGTAATTGATGATTTCATTTAAATATTAAATTAATCAAAACTGGAAAATTATTTTCAAAAAATCGATATACTTTTTTAATTATACATATTGAAAAAATGTTAGGGTTATTTTTTGGTATTTTTTTGAAATACTTGAATTTTTGGTGAATGTTAAAATATGATAATTAATGATTAATGCTAAAAACCTGGATTTTTGAGTCATTCGTGTGTCATGGATGATGTAAGAGACTATTGATTAGAACTCACATGCACAAATTAGTCTATTTAGTGAAAATAATCTTCACTATTTCATTTCTGGAACAAAATAATGAACTAATGATCAGAATAATAAGAAAACACCACTCTCCGCCACTATAAATACCACCCATCGCCCTCTTCTCCTCAGACCTCTAATGCTTTGATCATTGCCTAAATTATACACAATAATCTTCCCTGGACCCTCACCCAGGTCCAATATCTCTTAGTCTCAACAAAATACAAATCTTATGTGCCTTGAGGGGGATCTCCTAAGGATAATTCAAGAGGTAAATCCTCTCCTGTTTCATATAATTTAATTTCAATTTCAATTTAATTTCTAATTATATCATTAAAAACATTAACTGAAATTTAATGATAACTCCATTAAATTAATTATTATTTAATTATATTATGTTAATGAGATATCAAACATTAAACTCCTCAAAATCTATCTTTTGACTAAAAAATTAAATTATCGCCCGTTATGTGTCAATTTACAAACATCGTGGGAAATGAACTTTCATTTTTTTAAAACCTATAAAAAAATTGATAAAACCATTAAATGGTTTATTTTTATTTAATTTTTATTTTATAACAATTTTTGTGTTATATAAATAACTTATACTCATAATGAAAAATGATAAAACAAAATGAGTTAGTTGTGTTTGAAAAAACTGCTAAATTAACTTAAACGATCATCATTAACTTTTATATAATAAATCATACTAATGGTGTATAAAAAAATTTAAGGTTATTTATGGTTATTTGTGATCATTAATAAAATATAATAACAATTCTTTATATCCATCCTCATTTTAAATGAACATCTATTTATGTATATAGACGAACCAATCATGAAAACTATGAAAACAAACACCCTTGAATGATGCAATTAAACACTGTAACTTATACAAAGAACCATAAAAGACCATATAAAACCATAATGATTTATATTCATGTATAAAAGGTTCTTTAGTTGTTAATTAATGAATATAATATGATTATACAATACATTTATGTGATGAAATCATTCAAACACAAGGAAATGGGAATTCTAAAACCTAATTCTTTTTCTTTGGGGTTTCCCACTTTCAACACATTTTCACTATGGATTTTCCTTAAAATATAATTTATTCATATTTAACATACATTTTCTTGGATATAAATGATTTTTAATTGAGATTTTGACAAACACAATGTTTTCCCAACGAACTCTTCTTTAAAGAACACTTCTCGAGATTGTTTCTTATACACTCAAATTTGATGATTCTTATACAAGTATGTTATTCCATATTTCATTTGGTGACCCCAAGTTTCTGAATTTATGATTTATGAAATGAAACCCATTACTTTCCATGTGATAATTTATTTCCATGTTTCATATGTGTTCTATGTGGAATGAATGACAATGTAAACGTTGTGATGTGACGAATGGCCCCCTAATTATATATCACGCCAATGAATTGTTAAATGCGATTTATCTAATGAGGAATGTGAAATATATGTCAAAATGATTCTACATTTTTTAACAACAATGTGTCTTATTTTACAACAAAGACATTATTTTTCATTTTTATGCATTTCCACATTCCATACATTTATATATATGTTACTCTCATGATGATGATGTTATGATTATGCTCATCCCGTGTCATATTGTTTGATGTATTCATCTGTCCTCTTAGTCAAATGTTTACCTCACCCATTTTTTGTGTACATCTTCAGGTGGCTACATGTACTAAGGATAACACAAGGGAAAATAAGAAGATAGAGAATAAGGAATTAAATAAATATTTGTTATTTATGTTGTAATAGTTATGTATGGTCCTAGTTTTCCCAAGACAGTAAATCTTTGGATCCTTCATCTATAATGTTTTTATGTTTTTTTATTAAAATGATGTAATAATGTAATATGAAGTAAGGTCTCTATAATTGGTATGAGTAGACAGTTTAGTTAAATTGAGAATTGGGATTAGAGAACCTTAGTGAAGCCCATATTATGAGACTATGTATATGTAAGCACAAAAGAAGATTTTCTAAACAAAGGGATCCCAGAAGATATTCCTTTAGAGATAATTTTACATATGGATGTATTATCAATGACTTCTCAACTTATTTTTTGTTCTAAAATTTTACATTGAATAATATGGTGGGAAACACAACAAACAAAGACAATAGCCAATGTGAGGGACAATGTGGTGATTTCCAAAAACACATACCCAATGATTTGGGATGTGGAGTTAGAAATTTCATTGTGATGATTACCCAAATATTTCAGTTTATGAATAATAACATGAATAATGTTGAACTTCCTCCTCTGTGAAATAATGAATAACAAACTATTACAATTGGAGATTTTTGGAGTTATGAAAATTATTTTGATGTGATCTCAATGTGGATATAGAGTTCTGAGAATGGTCCCATGGATATGGTGATAGGAAACTTAAGATATATATTCATTATAGAGGATATAATTAGAATGGTGGAAAGAAAACTTAACAACCTTCATGTAAAAAATGTGGGAAGAAGATTCCTAGGAACTGCCACAATGGGATGGGGAAATACATCATGTGTGGGAGAGAAGTCCAACAAGATCGTTAATGTTGAAAAGATGTGGGGATACAGGATAGTGTGTGGGAGGAAAGGGGAGCACCACCCATGGTTCAATGCTACAACTATACGGAGAAAGAGAAGTATGAGATCCAGTGCACTGAAACCCATGTCTTCGAGGGTAATCATCATCATCAGCCACCAATGATAAAGGAGGAAGGTAAGAATTATTCCATCACTACTCCTGATGTTGAGTAAGAAAAAAATTTATACAAGGTATCCTTACTATCAACTAAATATTGGAAACAAAGTTATATGATTCTGGTTATATAAATTCCATTATATCCTATAAGTTTTCTAGAACTATTGAATCAAATCCCCAAAACATTGTAGTAGAAATATTCATAAAAATAACTAGTGGTCCTATCATTGAAACCAAAGTGTTGGAACCTTCTCATGTTGGCATATGTGGGAAGATTTTTTAAAAAAATCTCAGGATATTTCCCTTGGTGGAATTCGATGTTGTACTGGGAATGGATTTTCTCTTGTTATATAGAGAACAAACAAATTTTTAGGAAAAGTAAATATATTATCATATTCTAAACAATATCATCCTCCTCTAATAATTCAAGGAATATCATGAATCTCTTTTTAAAAATCAAACATTGTTGTGCGTGTTGATTCCCTATAAAGAAGCATACCTCACTCAAATGGTCGAGTCAAATGAAGGTATCAACTGAGGGGAAATTCCCATTGTGAGGTAATACAGGGATGTATTTCCGGAAAAGTTACCAAGACTACCCCTGGATCGTTAGGTAGAGTTACAAATAGAACTTATACCTGAAGCTAATCCTATCTCAAAGTGTCCCTATATGATGGTTCCTATCGAATAAGAGGAGTTGAAGAAAAGCTGTAAGAGTATGTGGATGAAGGATTCATACACCATAGTGTATCTCCTTGGGGGATTTAGTGCTAAACGCAAAGAAGATGAATGGATGAATGTGGCTTTGTATCGATTATAAAGAACTCAATAAGATCACAATAAAGAACATGTATCCCCTTCAAAGTATTGATGACTTGTTAGATCAATTGAGGGGAGCTTGGTACTTCTCAAAGGTGGATCTATATTTAGGATATCATCAGCTAAAGGTGAAGAAGGAAGATATTCATAACACTTCCTTCCATACAAGGTATGTGCACTATGAGTTTCAAGTGATTCCCTTTAAACATAATAATTCCCTCGAGATCTTCGTTGACTGGATAAATAGAGTCTTTAGAAATTACCTCGATGAATTTTTTGTAGAGAATTTTGATTCTCATCTACTCCAAGTTTAAGTAGGAACCTGAAAAATATATAAAGCTTCTGTTGGAGACATTGAGGAATGAGATGTTGTACAGTAAGTTTAGAAGTATGACTTTTGGTTGTCGTAAGTTACATTATTGGGACATGTGATTACAAGCGTTCATGTAACAGTCCGGCCCCAGTTACCCAGAGTTGGTGCATTATTAAATAATATTGGCACGATCACGAAAGATCAAATCTCAAAAGACCGATTCGTTTAGTAGCCTTGGAAACACTAGATATATTAATAAGTCTTGCATTACATCATAAAGTGAAAAAAACTACAACAGAATCTTGTCTTCATATCCCATCATACTATCCATATATTTCATTCATAAAATACCTCTTCATATCCTGGAAAAAATACAACATTGAAAGGGGTGAGTTTTGATGCTCAGTAAGGATAACAATATAACAGAAACATTCATAAATAAAACCTAATCATTTAAGGCAATGTATAACTAAAACAAAATCCTTTTAAAAGAGAACATAAATATAATATTGCAGAGATAAAATGAAATAATTCCATTTACTTATTCACATTGATATTCTACTAGTCGAATAATCACAAGAAATATCAATGACCACAATCATAATAATGAAATACATAATGCCAGACTGTCATAACAATATAGAAAAGGCCTTGTTCCAACACTACAAATAATATTTTGTAAGGTCCTTGTTCCAAGACACTAGTTTTTCTCATGAGACCTACCGATACATTGAGGAGCTATAGAGGGATCCACCTCTCACTTACTAAGTCTAATGCATTCCTCAAAGGAAAAGGTTTAATCATAACATAAACATTTGTATTGAAACTAGCATGCAAAATTTCAACAATTTATCCATAAACCATGAATGGTATAAAAATAACACATCCACAGTCAAACATATTCCAAAACCCTCAATAGAATATGGAAGTTTAGTATCATAATAAATCAACTTCAAATAAACATAAAATACATCAATGGATGTTGACATAGATGAAATCAAAACAATTTGAGAGAAATATCTCTTTTTTTTAAATCATTTAAAAGTCACATAATTATAAAAGGTGAAATTTACTTTGAAAATATTCTAATAATCTTGTAAGGGAAGCTTCAACGATTTAATAATGGCGTAAAATATTCACACCCTCTGTAAATTAAACATGACATTCTTACCTTAATTCTGTCGAAAAGGTTAAAAGGACCTTGTTTGGAAAATGACGGAGTGATTACTTTATAAATATCTTATAAAAACTCAAACAAGGGTATAAATGAATTTAACCCATAGTATGTAAAATAGTAAGAATTATTTGAACTACATTCTTAAGAAACATGGATGTGGATGATATAGAGGTCCCAGTAGATAATTACGTATAAACAACCTCGAAAAATGAAGATATTGTGAAATAAACCCCTAACTTGAACTTTTTCATGGTCGAGGGTTGGTAAACCTCTTTTATAATGGTGAAATAATTGTTATTAAATTATAAACGAATCATATAAATTAATATGATATTATATATGATATTTTAACCTTGCTTTGTTAATAATATATTAGTATTATGGTCGTTTTCGGTGATAACATTCTCATTTTCTTTTATATTTTCTGTTACATAATCCGTGTTTATTATGGATGGGTTTTATTTTTTTTAATATCCATAATTATATCAAGTCCATAAACATTACTTTTAATCAAAAAATGAGAATTTGTCTTGAATGGATATGTTGGGGAATGAATCTAATCGCATTCGTGGCAACAGTAGTCCGTACGTACGAACGAGCGACAATATCATTATTTTGATATTAATATCGTATATAATTGGATGTTATATCATTTATAAAGAATAATTATCATGTTATATTTATTATTTACATGAATTACATATCATTATTATACCCATACAAATAATAATGTATTGAATAACAATTACACCACGACGTGGAGACGGTAAGTCGTACGTACGCAAGTATGGTGACACGTCATCCAAGGGATAGACAAAATAATGAATATGGTTGTACCATATTTATAATAATATCACTGTATATAGAATATACTAGAGTTATAACTTTATAGTGGAAATAACAAAGAAAGAAGAAGTGGAAGAAGAAAGAAGCTTGAAATAGGGTGGTGAAAACATTACCTCTTATTCGGGTTCTTCCTTTTGATTTGATCGAAAGGGCTCCATATGGTGGGTTTTTGATCAAAATAAGGCCTATAGGTTGAATTGACGGAATTTGAGAGGATATCTTGGTAGGGTTTGGCTGAGCCAGAAGGCTTTGAAGGTGTGAAATTGAGAGAAGGGGGAGTGCCCTTTTAAAAATGGGGTGAGGGGCACCTTAAGAAATGCTAGAAATATTATTTTTTAATAAATTTATATTCTATTTCTAATGATTTAAAAGTGGATTATTTAATGGTTAAGGGGGGGATAGGTAGAAAAAACTCAACCAAAATGTTTTATACAGGTTTGGGTCACTATATAAAGTTTATGTTTTTGATGTAACTATTAGTTAAATAGTTTTACATTTACCATATATCTTTGTATTTTTATATTTTATAGTTAATAAACATACTATATAATTTAAAGCAACCCCCAAGTGGTCCATTAATGATACACCTATGATTTTATAAGTCCTTTGGCTGAACCATAGATTATTATGAATAGAATATCAATTAATAATATAATATTTGTTTTAAAAACTCATTTATGTCAATTTTGACAATATTTAATAATTTATTTTTTTAAAGTCTTAAAAACATTTTTAATTCAAAAAAAATCATTTCAGAAATGATAACATGTAATATTAAAATATTAAATTCATGGATGGAATCCAAACATTCAAATTATATTTATTTAAACATTTTTAATACCAATTATTTGATTCTTTCATTAATAAGAAAAATACTACATCATTATTATGTTATAAATAAATTTAATTATTCAATTTCTAAAAATTATAAATAAAATACCATTATATAGGAATTATTTTCATATTTCATGTGAATATATATAGTCAAAAATATAACATATATAACCCTATGTTAAAATTGTTTTTCTAAAAGATATATGCTCAGGTCATTTTTTAATTTACTTTAACTTAATTAGTATAAAGTGTCATTGTCACTTACAAGTGGCCCCATGGGGTCCCAAAATCGACCCAAATATGACCATGGTCATACAGGTATCAAATAATAGTGTTAAGACATGTTTTAGTGTAATTTAATATTATTATAATATTATTATTTTACCCTTGTTTACCTGATTATACAATTAACCATGGTAAATAAAATATTTACTGAAGTAATTATTCAAAATGTCTAAAAATAAAAGTTACATATTTACACAATTTAGACCTAGTGATTCTAAATATAGAATAAATTTTTCTAAATTCAAAACACAGAAGTGGCAGAAATTAATTTGAAATTAATTCCCGTTGTTGAAACAAAAAGAGTGTTTTTATGAAATAATAACTATCAGAAGATTGACAATTGTTTATGTCAAATTTAAATGTGAAATTACTTATAATTACCCAAATTGGATTAAATGATAAAAATATAATCTAATTATAATATAAAATCACTCAGATGCATAATTTATCACTATTAATTATTTCGATTAAATTTTTTTAATTAAAATTTTATTATTTTCACTATTCATCAAAATATGAAAGTTATCAGAAAAGTACCAAAATTTCACCCTAAGATAATTTTGATATTCCGAATCAGAAAATGAAGTCCATTTTGAATGATCAAATACATAATAATTTAAAAAGTGGGTATTACTATTCATAACGGCTACTTTGATTGGTCATGGTGTGTTAGAATCTAGAAGTTGCGTACAATGCAAGATATTACATTATTCAAAGGGAAACATACAACGGAAGCATGGGGTGTTACATTCCCCTCTACATCAAATAATTTTTTCCTAGAAATTTCTAGAATATTACAGCATAAAAAGACTCGGGTGGTTCTTCATCATAAGTTCCTCGGGTTCCAACGTTGCCTCTTCCATCTTATGGTTTATCCATAAAACATTTACCAAACGAATTGTCTGGTTTCTTAGAAATTGTTCTCTTGTATCAAGAACCTTGACATTCTCTTTTCAAAAATATGGATCGTTTTCCTATTCTAATTCTTCATAAGTGAGTACATGCATTGGGTCAGGCATGTATTTTCTCAACAGTGATACATGGAACAAATCGTTAACTTTGGAGAGATTTGGCCGTATTGCCAAACGGTAAGCTACAACCCCAATTCTTTCTAAAATTGTAAATCATACTATTTACCTAGGATTCAATTTACCTTTCTTACAAAAATGTATAACTCATTTCCATGGAGATTCCTTCAAGAAAACATGATCTCCTACCTGAAATTCCAAGTCCTACCTTCAGTTATTGGCATAGCTCTTCTGCCTACTTTGAGCTTCTTTGATGTGGTTTTGGATTACCTTCTCCTTTTCCATCATTTCCCCATCCAGTTCTGGGCCTACGAGTTTTCATTCACCTACATCATCCCAATAGGTTGGTGTGCGACATCTCTTTCCGTATAACACTTCATACGGTTCCATCGGAATACTTGAATGGATGCTATTGTTATAGGAAAATTATACCAAAGGTAAATATTGTTCCCACATACCCTGAAAGTCAAGTGATAACGATCTTAAAATGTATTATAAGTGTTGAATAGTCTGTTTTGATTGTCCAACAGTTTGGGGGTGGTAGGAAGTTCTCAAACGAAGTTTACTATCCAAGGAATTCTGAAGACTCTTCCAGAATCCTGTTGTAAAAAGTGGATCACTGTCAGAAAAAATTGATAGGGGTAATCCATGAAGTCTCACAACATCATTAATATATTCCATTGCTCACGTTCAAGGGTTATATCTTCTCTTATAGCAAGGAAATGTGATAACTTGGTAAGATGATCAAAAATGACCCATATTGCATCATTCTTTATAGGAGTCCTTGGTAGTAAAATGAAAAAGTCCATCTTAATATAATCCCATATCCACTCTGGTATGGGAAAAGGTTGCAGTACTCTTCTAGGTTGTTTCCTTACAACTTTCACTTGTTGAAAAACCATACATCTTTTCACAAAATCAACAATCTCCCCCTTCATGTTGTCCCACCAAAACTGTTCCTTCAAATTTCAATACATTTTGGTGCTCCTACAGTGTATAGAGAAATTGGAACTATGAGCATCGTCCAACAATTTTATTTTTAGAACAGGTATATAGGGAACACAAAGTCTCTTCCCAAATTTCAAAATTTCATCTTCAAACACAAAGACAATCAAATCTCCCATCATTCACTGTAATAATCTTCTTTTGAAATTCTTCATCATCGGTCTGTGAAGTCTTAATCCTTTCTAGTAAAGATGGTTTGTCAACCATTTGAAAAAGTATCGATGTTTCAACTTCTATTGTTATTCCCATATCCAACTCTACACGATCTATGAAAATTGGACCCCTTTCAGCTCTCATTTTGTTCAAAACTCCATGATCCTTTCTGCTCGAAGCATCTGCCGCCTTATTTGCCTTCCCCGGGTGTTAGTGTATTGTGCAATCATAATCCTTGAGTAATTCAAGACATCTCCTTTGCACATGTTGAGTTATTTTAGTGAGAAAATGTATATCAAACACTTGTGATCGGTAAATATCCCACATTTTTCACTATATAGATAATGTCTCCATATCATAAAAGAAAAGATTATCGCAGCTAACTCATGATCATGAGTAGGCTAGTTTTTCTCATGAATTTTCAGCTGTCATGATGCTTAGGCAATAACTCTATCATTCTGTACATGGACACAACCATGTCCTTTCCTCGATGCATCGCTATAAATAATGAACCCATCATTCCCCGATGGTAGAGTCAATATAACAGAATTTAATAATCTTCTATTCAGTTCATCAAAACATTGTTCATTATCTTTTTTCCAAACAGATTTAACTCCTTTGTGTGTGAGCTTCGTTAATGGGTTATCCAATCGGGAAAAATTCTAGACGAAACGTTGATAATAACCTGCTAAACCAATAAAACTGCGTACCTCAGTTATACTCATCGTTTCTGGCCATTCTTGGGCTGCGTTGGTCTTAGAAGGATCAACAGATATTCCATCCTTAGAGAAAATATGGCCAAGAAAAGAAATCTCCTGAAGCCAGAATTCACACTTTCTAAACTTCCCATATAATTCCTGTCTTCTTAGAGTCTTCAGGAAAATGCGCAAGTTGTTTTCATGATATTCATAGCTTTTGCAGTATACCAATATATCATCAATAAATACCACTTCAATGTCATCAAGATATTACTTGAAAACGCTTTTCTTTAGATCCATGAAAACAGAGGGCACACTAGTCAATCGAAAAGGCATTACTGTAAAATCGTAATGCCCATACCTGGTTCAAAATGCTATCTTCAAAATGTCTTCCTTATTCACACACAACTGATATTATCCAGATCGAATGTCAATCTTTTAAAGTATTGATCTCCATTCAGTTGATCAAATAAATCATCAATACGAGGTAAGGGATACATGTTCTTTATTGTTATAGAATTGATCTCCATATAGTCGATACATAACCTCATAGATCCATCTTTCTTCTTTACAAAAAGAACATGGGATATCCATGGAGAAACACTAGGGAGAATAAATCCCTTATTACTCAATTCATCTAGTTGTTTCTTTAGTTCCACTAATTCCACCGTTTCCATTCTATAAGGGGTCTTCGATATGGGCCTTGATCCAGGAATTTAATCAATCAAAAACTCAATTTCTCGTTTTGTAGGATGTCCAGGTAAATTCTCTAGAAAAACGTCAACATATTATTTCACAATACGTATTTCATCTATTTGAACATTCCGTTCCTCACCCACAGTTATTTGATTCTCTTCCTCCATGATAATTGAATTTAGTTGAGCTACATGGGGTGGATCTAGATAAGAATTCTGTGGTGACGATTCTGCTCTAAAGATAAGGTGTTATTTATCATCATCATCAAAAATAGTAACATTCTTTTTCTTACAATAAATATTTGCATCATAGTATGAAATCCAATCTGTACTGAGGATTATATCCAATTCAATCATGTGTATGATGATGATATTAGTAGATAAAGAACATTTATGTGATCTAATGGGGACTAATTCACAAAACATTGTTGCAATGATACTTCACTTAAGAGTTTTGACTGAAAACACCCTTGTTAAATCAAATTGGAAGTATCTAATTTTCTTAGCAAACTGGGAAGATAAGAAATAATGGGATGATCTAGAATCAAGTAAAGCATTTTCTAAACATGAGGAAACCATTAAATTACCTGCCACCACGTCTTTCGGAGCTTCTACCTCAGCAGTAGTTATAACATAAGCCTGGCCTTGATCTCTTGGAATTTTATGAGGTATGTTCCCCTGACGCTTAGGACATTAATTTTCATAATGTCCCATCTCTCAGTAGTTATAGCATTGAACATCAGTAGCTTCTTTCTTCCCATTGCAATAACGATCTTGGTGGCCTTTTTCACCACACTTGTAACAGACTCCCATTCCGTTTATGCAAGTACCATGGTCTTTCATACCACATTTACTATAGGATGGATATTCAACTTTTCGCTTCTTCCCCTTATTTCCATTCCTAGAGTGGTCAGAAGATCTCTTCTTTCTTGATTTTATTTAAAGTCATAAGACATAGAGAATTAATTTTCAGTCTTGATAGCACATGAGAAAATATCATCGTACGACGAGAATGATCGTGATACTAACACTCGATGGAGAAATAGTTTTAACCCATCAATGAAATGACCAATATTAATTTTTGGGTTACATATATAATCTACATCATGCCTTGATATCCTTGTAAATTTAGACTCATACATTGCAACATTCTCATCCTCCTTTTTCCTCAGACTCAAAAATTGTCTTTCCATATCCGCTCGATGGTCACGAGGAAAGTATTTTTTTAAGAAAATATCTTTTAACTCCCTCCATTCCATATTTTATACTTCATCATCTTCTTTCATTTTTTAATAAATTACCACCATTGGTCATCATCTACAGTGAGGTGGTAAACTGACATGACAACGTTTTCCCTTTCTCTACTCCCCAAGGCATGGAATATTTTTTCTAAGGAATTTATCCATTTCTCAGCTACTAATGGATTTTTACTCCAATTGAATGTCGGTGGTTGTTGCCTCATGAAGCGATCTAACATTGATCCTCCACACTGGCGATATGGGTGCTCTATATGGGTAAGGTTATTATTCATAAACTGTGTGAGTTGTCCCAGTATGTTGATAAGCTGATCAGCACCAGTTATATCACTAGCTCCACTACAATTATCTTGAGTAGGAGTGAAATTTCTAAAGGGAGTGCGTGCATTGATACAGTTTCCATTTCTTCCACTAGGAACCATTTCTAAACAATTTCATACACTAGATTAGTTTATGAATAACAATACATAAATCCGAACTTATAAAACACTAAACATAAATTGAACTATTTATGGATATAATCCATAATAATAAAAAAATGTTTTCTTTGAAGAAGTATATACTCATAACCCCTTCATAATGGTTTGTAAATAAAATAAGAATTTTCCTAAGAGTATCCCTCGGGAGTGTCGTAACCAAGAGTGTAGCAAGGCTCGTTGTAGTGCACCAGTTCCCATTCGAGTATAGCTCAAAGCAGTGTTTTCAGGATTTACCCCTATGAAAATTTGTGCCAGAGCCGCCTATACCTGCTCGTATCTAGATAAGGATGTATTGCTCGGAAAACTAAAAAATCTCTACAATACCAAAATTCTAAAAAGTTTTCCTATAGTAATCCTCAAAGTCCATCTTAGGTCTATGTGCTCTAATCAGAGTTTATCTAAATCTATCTTCAATGGTTTGTAATAAACATCCACTGATACCAACTGTAACGATCCGGCCCCACTTACCTAGAGTTGGTGCATTATTATAAAATATTGGCATGATCACAAAAGATCAAATCTCAAAAGACCGGTTAGTTTAGTAGCCTTGGAAACACTAGATATATTCATAAGTCTTACATTACATCATAAAGTAAAAAAAACTACAACAACATCTTGTCTTCATATCCCCACATACTATCCCTGCAAGTATTTCATAAAATACCTCTTCACATCCTGGTAAAAATAAAACATTGAAAGGGGTGAGCTCAGATGCTCAGTAATGATCACAATATAGTAGAAACTTTCATAACTAAATACAAACATTTAAGGCAATATATAACTAAAACAAAAGCCTTTTAAACAGGAACATAAACATAATATGGTAGATATAAAATGAAATAATTCAATTTAATTATTCTCATTGATATTCTACTCGTCGAATAATCACATGAAATATCAATAACCACTTTCATTATATTGGAATGCATAATGCCAGACTATCATAACCACATAGTCAAGGCCCTATGACAAGACCACAATTAAGATTTTGTCAAGGCCTTGTGACAAGACACTAATTTGTCTCATGAGACCTACTGATGCATCGAGGAGCTATAGCGGGCTCTACCTGTCACTTACTAAGTCCAATGCATTCCTCATATGAAAAGGTTTAAACATAACATAAATATTCATATTGAATCTAGAATACGAAATGTCAACAATTTATCTATAAACCATGAATGGTATAAAAATAACACATCCACATTCAAACATATCCCAAAACATCCAATATAAAATGGATGCTTTGTATTATAATAAATCAACATCAAATAAACATAAAATCCATCAAAGGATGTTGACATAGTTGAAATCAAAACTATTTGAGAGAAATATATCTTTTTTTAATTAATTTTAAAGTCACATAATTATAAAAAGAAATAATTTACTTTAAAAATATTCTTATAAACTTGTAAGGGAAGCATCAGTGATTTTATAATGACTTAATATAGCTAAACACCCTGTATAAGTTAAAAATGACATTCTTACCCTAATTCTGTCAAAAAGGTCAAAAGGACCTCGTTTGGAAAACAACAGAAATATTCCTTTATAAAAATATTATAAAAAGTCAAAAAGGGTATAAATGAATTTAACCCATAGTCTGTAAAACTGTAAGAATGATTTGAAATACATTTTTAAGAAACATGGATGTGGATGATAAAGAGGTCCCAGTAGATAATTACATATAAACAACCTCAGATAATGAAGAGATTGTGAAATAAACCCGTACCTTTTACTTTTCCTTGTTCGAGGGTAGGTTACCCTCCTGTATAATGGTGAAATAATGGTAATTAAATTATTCAAGAATCATATACATTAATATGATATCATATATGATCTTTTAAAATTGCTTTGTTAACAATATCTTTGTATTATTGTCATTTCGGGTGTTAAATTACTCATTTTCTTTTATATGTTTTGTTACATAAGCCACGTTTGTTATGGATAGGTTGTATCTTATTAATATCCTGAATGATATCAAGTCTTTAAACACTAATTTTAATCATCAAATGAGAATTAGTCTTCAATGGATATGATGGAGAGCGAATCTCATAGCGTTCGTGGAGACGGTAGTCCGTACATACGCACGAGCGACAATATCATTATTTTGATATTAAAATCGTATATAATTGGATGTTATATCAAATATACATAATAATTACCATGTTATATTTATTATGTACATGAATCAGATATCATTATTATACCCATCCAAATAATAATTTATTGAAAACAATTACACCACGATGTGGAGATGGTAAGGCGTACATACGCAAGTATGGTGACATGTCATCCACGGGATAGATAGAAGAATGAATATAGTTGTAAAATATTTATAATAACATCACATTATATAGAATATAATGGAGTTATTACTTTAGAATTTAAATAACAAAGAAAGAATAAGTGGAATAATAAAGGAACACGAAATTGGGTGGTGAAAACATTACACCTTATTCAGGTTCTTCCTTTTGATTTGTTCAAAAGGGATCCATAGGTTGGCTTTTTGATCAAACTAAGGCCTCTAGGTTGATGTTATGGAAGTTCATAGGATATATGGTCAGGTTTGGGCTGCTAAAAATGGCTTTGACGGTGTGAAATGGAGAGAAGGGGGAGTGCCCTTTTATAAGAGGGGTGATGGGCACCTGAGGAAAAGCTAGAAAAATTATATTATAAAAATTCATATTCAGTTTTAATGGATAAAAAGTGGATTATTTAAAGGTTAAGGTGGGTATCAGTCGAAAAACACTCAAAAAATTGGTTTTAGATAGGTTTGGGTCACTATATTAACTTTATCTTTTTGATTTTACTCTTAGTTAAATATTTTGACATTTACCATGTCTCTTTGTATTTTTAAATTAAATAGTTAATAAACTTACTATATAAATCCAAGGGACACCCAAGTCGTACATTAATGATACACCTTTCATTATAGAAGTATTTGGTCTAACCTTATATTTTTAGGAAATGAATATCAATTAATAATATAACATTTGTTTTAATAACTCATTTATGTCAATTTTGACACTATTTTATAATTGATTTTTGTTAAAGTCTTAAAAACTATATAAAATCGAACCGAATTCATTTAAGAAATAATTACATGTCATATTAACCTAAAAATTTCGTGTATGGCATAAAAATATTCAAATTATATTTATTTTAACATTTATAATACCAATTATTTGATTCTTTCATTAATAAGTAAAATACTGCATCATTAATGTGTCAAAAATAAATTTAATTATTCAATGACTACAAATTATAAATATAATACCATTATGTAGGAAATATTTTTATATTTATAATGAATATTTATAGTCGAGAATATATATAATGACCCATACATTACAAACATTGTTAGTACTTCAAAATTGAAGTACACTTATGACAACATATAACAAAACTATGACAGGACCATATAGGTATAGTGTCTTTAGAAACTGGGAAACATAAACAACTGGTTCATAAAGAGTCTACACTATCTCCCATTTATATCATAATATATATAGTCCCTTTTGGCATATCTTACTTAATAACCTTCTTCCAGACCTGGGGGAAGGAAAACATACAAAAGGGTGAGCTCAAATGCTCAGTAAGGGTAAACTAAAGAAAAATCAATTACATCATATTCATAAAGAACATAACAATTTTGAAATCATACCCTATAAAAGAGATAATAATTTCATAACATGGGATAAATAATGGTAGTTAAATGTAATCACAATAATAATAACATAAATCATGAAGCTTTTTGGCATACACACATAATCATAGAGAATCATTTCTTATTAGTCTCGACTCATTTCCAAGACTATCTTAGTGGACAAAGTCCATTTCTTAACCGAGTTCATTCCTCGTTTCAGACCAGTTTCACTAAACCGGTTTAACCTGCCATTCCAGCCATGTCTATCTCATGAGATATAAAATATTTACTCAATGCATTGGAGGGAGATATAGGTCCCACCCATCTCATAATGATACCATTCTTATGTGTGCCACAAAATAAAAAATCATACATCATTGCATAATCAATGTAATAAAAATGGGAATCTTAAACATCATGCCATCATAACATAATCCATATAAGATAAAAGGACATCATAAAAATAATTACATCATAACATAATCAAATCAATGTAAAAATAAAGATAGAAATAGAACCCTATATTATCTTAGATGTAAAATAATTTTGATAAAACACTTGAACTCCATCCTTGAGGAAATATCCTTTCTACATCAAAAACATTTTTTCTTTACTTAACATTTCATACAATTTTAAACTAAAAGAAGTTGATTATAAATAAAATTGAAAAATTGTAAAGGAATATTCTTGTAAATAATGTTTTAAAAATCCATTCATGCCGTATAAGTTAAAAAAACATTCTTCTTGTACTTTTGTCAGAAAAGTCAAAAAGTACCTCGTACGAAAAACCACAAAAGATTCCTTTCATATCATTTACTAAAAACTCACTGAAGGGTAAAATTGGATTTAAAAAATTTTAGGTGGATGGAAATAATATTACATATTGAGGAAACATGGATGTGGAAGATAAAATACACCCCAGTAAATTCCAAAGTATAAACAATCTCGGATAAAAATGAGATTGTGATATTTCCCTTACCTAAAGTCCAATTTGCTTCGTAAGTGTCCAAAAATCCTGTATAATGATTTAAATAATGTCATTGAATTATTCCAGAATCAAACTCATTGTTCTGATATCATATATGGTCATAATATTAGCTTATTATTAGTAATATTTCATTGCTACTTGTTATTCGGGTGTTTATTACTTTTTGTTCTTATGCGTATTTTGTCTAATAAATTCTTATTTTTATTTTTAGGTTATAGATACCTCATTTACAGAATTTTATTAGTGTAATATATATCATATTTATTCACTCAATTTATTTATGTAATCATTATGCAATGAAAATCATGTAGAACGAGTCACATCACATCATGGAGACGGTATTCCGTACGTACGCACGAGCGATGATATCGTTCCCAGGATCGTGGAATTGTATTGGAGTGTATGTATACTATTTAAGAATTAATATCACTTTAAAATAATCATATATATTAATTATTTACACCATTATACCCATCCAAGTAAGGTGGTGGTGGAAAATATATTACACCACTGCGTGGAGACCGTATTCCGTACGTACGCACGCGCGGTGATTTCGTTTTCCATAGGATGGATAGATGGTTAAATAGTGTTGTTTCATAATTCTAATAAAATATCAGTATATGAGTGATACTGATGTTATTATTTCATAATGAAGAAACTAAATAAGAAAAGGCGGAAGAAGAAATAAAGTTGAAAGAATCGGTAACAGACATTACCTCTTCTTTGAAGCGCTTCTTGGATACCTCCTTTTAGAGCACTAAAATTGGTATTTGAAGAAGACCAGGACCTCTAGGATGTTTCTAGGGAAGTTGAGAGGAGAAGTTGTCAGGGTTTTTTCAAGCTTGATGGCTCAATGTTGTGCGAGGAAGAGAGGGAAGAGGGGCCCCTTTATAAGGGAGGAGAGATGCACCTTTGGAAAAACAAAATATATTATTTTATTATAAATTCATATTTGGTTTTAAATAGCTCCAAATTGATTCATTTAGAAACTAAGGTGGGGGTGGGTCGAAATCCTCTCATCCAATATAATTCGGACAAGTTTAGGTATCTATTTTAACCTTATCATTTTGATTTAACTTTAAGTTAGATAATTTTACTTTTACTGTGTCTTTTTTTTTTCTTACACTATAAGGTTAATAAACATATTATAACAAGACAAAAAAACCCCAAGGTGTTTATTATTAATATATATAACCATAGCTATGTCATTTGTCCGAAAATTATATTTTTATGAATAAAATGACAATTAATAATATAATTCTTTTTAAAAAACTATTTTATGTCAATTTTGACACTATTTGGTAATTGATTTTTGTGAAAACCATAACAGAAATATTAGTTCCAAAAAAATTAATTAAATCAATACTAACATTTCATATTAACGTATAAATTTTTTTTAATTCATAAAAAGTCTAAAATTACATTTATATGGGTATTTCTAACATCAATTACGTCAATACTTTATTAATAAGATAATTACTTCATCATCATTGTGTCATAAATAAATTAAATTATTTATTGTCTAAAAATTATTAATAAAATACCATTATGTAGGAAATATTCTTATCTTTCTAATAATTATTTATAGTCGAATTTATCTCATGTATAACCATATATTAAAAATGATTTACTTAATAACCTTTGATTTTAACTATTTTAACCCTTCGTTAAATAAATTAATAATAAATGTCCTAATCTAATCCATGTTGGCCTAAATGGTCATATATTATTCATAAGGTTGATTTTGGTAGAATAAAACTTAACCAATAGAATTATGACATTTGTTAGGGTAATAATATTATTATTTTTACCCTTAGTTACCCTATTTACTTTTAACGGTGGTAAAAAAAATAAAAAGATTCTATTCACCAAAAATTATTTTAATCTCATTGAACCACATTTTACTTACTGACATCAACCGTGTCTCTCGGATTTTTGAAATTCCATTCACAAAAGTAGTAAAATTATGTTTTATGTAAATTTGCAAATTATCCTAGGAGGTGGGTAAAAGACGGTGAAATGTTCAATAAAAATTTTATATATCTAAAATTATTATAAAAATTACTCCAATGAATTAAATTGAACATATATAGGTATTATGTAACAATTTTGACCTAAAATAAATTAAAATAAAATGAATAATTATTTAAATAAAAAGCCGCTTTTTAAATAGTAACCTAGTGTTTTCACTATGCATCAAAAATTGAATGTTTCCAGAAAAATACCAAAATTTCACCCTACGATAATTTCGATATTCTGAATCCAAAAATGAAGTCCATTTTGAAAAATAAAATTTAGAAAATTTCAAAAAGTGGTTATTACTATTCATAATGACTAGTTTTAATAATATTTTAATAGCATATTATTTTTTAGTGAAACTCGGTATTGCGTACGACGCAAGCTATCATGGAAGGTCGCGATTGCATTTAAAGCAATCCAAGCTAGTGTTTTGTGTAGTGAAAGATTCCTTTGATAATTTATATAACATAAAAAAAATATTTCTCATAAAAGTCTCGGGCGTTACATTCCACCCCCCTTAAAATGAATTTCTCTCTCGAAATTCGTCACTTTGTAACAAAAAGATGAGGATACCTCTCCCTCATCATATCCTCAAGCTCCCATTGGCTTTTTCAAATTGGTGGTTCTTCCTTAAAACTTTCACCAAGCGAGTGGTCTTGTTCCTTAGAAAATTTTCACTATGATCGAGAATCTCTATCGGTTGTTCTTCATAATAAAGATCGTTTTCCAGCGGTACAACTTCTGAGATGAGTACATGTGAAGGATCATGTATGTACATTCTCAGGAGAGATACATGGAACACATCGTGAAATTGGGAGAGATTCGGTGGAAGCTTCAATCGGTAAGCTACCTTCCCAACACGGTCCAGTATTTCGAAAGGACCGATATACCTAGGGCTCAGCTTTCCCTTTCATTCCAAATCTCATTACTCTCTTCCAAGGATATATTTGAAAGAACACTTTATCACCCAATTCAAACTCTAAGTCTTTTCTTCGGTAGTCGGCATAACTTTTTTCCACCTCTGAGCTGGTCTTATGTGTTTTTGAATGGATTAGACCTTTTCTTTCATCCCATCAACAAGATCAGGTCCTAATAGCTTTCTTTCCCCAACTTCATCCCAACAAGTTGGAGTCCAGCATTTTGTTCCATAGAGAGCTTCATAAGGATCCATCTGAATACTAGAGTAAAAGCTATTATTATAAGAAAATTCCACCAAATGTATGTGTTTATACCAACGACCTTTGAAATCCATAGAGCAAGATTTCAACATATCTTCTAGAGTTTGAATTGTCCTCTCAGACTGACCATCTGTCTAATGATGATAAGCAGTGCTGAAACTCAACTCTGTATCCAGAGTATGCTGAAGACTTCGCCAGAACATTAAGGTAAACCTCAGATCCCAATTAGATATAATAGAAAGTGGTACTCCATGTAATCTTACCATTTCCTTTACATATATCCTTACAAGAGGATCAAGAGAAAAATCCTCTCTAATAACAATGAAGTGTGCAGACTTTGTAAGACGGCCAACTATGACCCAGATAGCATTATTGCCTTTGGATGTTTTAGGAAGTCTTGTGACAAAGTCCCTAGTGATGTTTTCCCATTTCCATTAGGCTATGGGTAATGGTTGTAACATTCCCTTAGACTTCTGTCTCTCAGCTTTTACTTGCTGAAAAACCAAGAATTGAGAGACATATTCAGCAACATCTCATATCATTCCATCCCACCAGAAGTACTCTTTATGGTCCCTATACATCTTCGAGCTTCCATGATGAATAGAGAATGAAGAACTATGAGCCTCATCCAGCAGCTCCTTCTTTAATTCGTTGATGGGAGGAACACAAACCCGATTCCTGAACTTTATTATCCCATCACATTCAAGGTTGAATTCAGGAACATTTCTCACCTTCTATTGTAACTCTACATCTTCTTTCTGTGCCTCTTTAATATTAACATGTATAGATGGTTGAACATTCATTTGAGAAAGATACAATTTTTCCCATTTCATTATAATTCCAAGATCCATCCTTTGTAAATCCATAAATATTGGATCTTTTGTGATCCTCAGCATGGATAAACTGGAACGTTCTTGTCGACTTAATGCATCTTCCACCCTGTTTTCTTTCCCAGGGTGGTAATGAATTGAGCAGTCGTAATCCTTAATCAGCTCCAACCATATTCTTTGGTTCATATTCAGCTCCTTTTGTGTGAAAATATTCTTTAAACGTTTATGATCAGTATAAATGTCACACCTTTCTCCATAAAGATAATGCCTCCAAATATTTAATTCAAAGATTACCACAACTAACTCCAAATCATGAGTTGGGTCATTTTGCTCATGGATTTTCAACTGTCATGAGGCATAAGCTATCA
Organism: Viscum album; assembly: GCA_963277665.1. Classification (NCBI taxonomy): domain Eukaryota; kingdom Viridiplantae; phylum Streptophyta; class Magnoliopsida; order Santalales; family Viscaceae; genus Viscum; species Viscum album. The sequence continues at coordinate 795,277,721 of OY728166.1, forward strand.
CCATATCATTTTGCATAAGAACACACCCCAATCCCTTCATGGATGCATCACTGTAGATCACAAACCTTTCTCCACTATAAGGCAGTGTGAGCAAAGGAGCACTAGATAACCTTCTTTTCAACTCCTTGAAATTCTCTTCACATTCCTCCTTCCAAACAAACTTAACACCATTACGATTCAACCGGGTGAGTTGATTAGATAATCCTGAAAAATATTTCACAAAACGTAAATAATTTCCAACCAAACTAAGAAAACATCAGATTTAAGTTACTGTTGTTATTCTCGACCATCTTTCGATAACCTTTGTTTTTGCTGGATCCACAGATATCCCCTCTTTTGTGATTATGTTACCCAAAAACGAAACTTTTTGAAGCCAAAATTCACACTTGGTAAATTTCGCATAAAGCTTCTCCTTTCTCAGGGTCTTCAATATACTTATCAAGTGATCTTCATGTTCTTCCTTCCTATTTGAATATACAATAATATTGTCTATAAAGACTACCAAAAACTGATCAAGATAGTCTATAAAGACTCTATTCATCATATCCATGAAGATAGCAGGGGAATTAGTAAGACCAAATGGCATCACTATAAATTGATAGTGTTTATACCTTTTACGGAAATCCATCTTTTGTATATCCTCCCTTTTGATCCTTAATTGATGATACCCTGAACGAAGATCAATCTTGGAAAAGTATTGAGCTCCGCGTAGTTGGTCAAATAATTTATCAATGCACGGGAGATGATATTTGTTCTTCATAGTGATCTTGTTATGTTCTCGATAATCAATGCAGAGCCTCATTGATCCATCTTTTTTCTTAAAAAACAGAACAGGTGCTTCCCAAGGTGACACACAATGGCGTATGAATCCCTTATCAAGATTATCTAAGAGTTGCTTATTCACTTCCAGCAACTCAATTGGGTCCATTCTATAAGGTGTCTTTGAAATAGGGAAAGCACCCGGTATGAGTTCTATTGAAAACTCAACTTCACGATTTGGTAGAAGACCCGGCAATTCCTTCGGAAAGACATCATCAAACTCCCGTGCAATGGGAATATTCTTAATCGTGAGTTTCTCACCAACCATTTGAGATAAATAACCTTCATTTAGTGGAATCAAGACCAATAAGATGGAAGAAATTTCAACTGGAAGGATATGTTCATCCTTCCATCGAAAGGCGACCATAAATTGATCTGGAATATGAAATGTGGCTTCCCTTCTTTGGAAATTTATATGAGATGCACATAGAGAAAGCCAATCCATGCCAAGAATAAAATCAAATTCCGCTATAGTAAGGATCACCAGATTTTCAGGAAGCACTTTCCCAGAAACATCAATCAGAGATGAATTATAAACTTTTGATGCGACTGTTGTGCCATTAGGGGTTGTCACAGCTAACTCAACATCTAATTGTTGAGGTAATATGGTGATACCCTTAGAAAATTATTCAGAAATAAAATAGTGGATGGATCCAAATTCAAATAAAACATTTTCTACTTTACAGTGGATGGTAAGTGTACCTTTCACCACTTCGTTATCGTACTCCACATCGCTGATAGAAATTGCATGCAAATTTCCTTTGACTTTATCCTTAAGTGTTTGTTGACGTCGACCATCATCACCAACCCTTGGATTATGGAATTGATTGGAATAATGCCCCATCCCCTTTCACTTCTAACATTAAAGTAAAGGAGGTGCACTCTGTGTAGCCTTTTCTTTGTTCGCATCAATATCCATCTTCTTCACATCATTGCGGCATTCAAATGCCCGATGACCTTCCTTTCCTCATTTGAAACATTTACTTGTCCCTTTAAGACAACTCCCTCCATGTTTCTTTCCACATTTTGAGCATAAGGTAAAACTCATCTTCTTTTTAGTGTGCTCTTTAGATTTTCCTTTGAATTCCTTTTTCCTCTTCTTATCAAACCCATATGACTGATGGGTTACGTCAATCTCCATATAAACTTTGAGAGCACCTCGAACGATTTCCTCATAGCTATTGAAGTCCCTTATGACTAACTTCCTTCGAAGACTTGGTTTTAAGCCACTAAAGAATTGATCGATCTTACTCTCAGGTTGGATAATAACACCAGAAGCGTACCTTAAATGTCTTGTAAAATTTCCTTCTTGGGTACCAACGGATTCATCATCCTTTTTCTTTAGTTAAAGAAACTCCTTCACCATCTTTGTTCGAATAATATGAGGGAATTACTTATTAAAAAATAAGTTCTTGAACTCGTCCCATTCCATGGACTCAATTTCATCCCTTTGCCTCATATTCTTAATAAGATTACACCATTGATCAGCATCACCTTGAAAAAGATACACTGCTAAGATGACTTTATCATGTTCAAAACATTGACGAACTGAAAATATCTTTTCCGTAGTACCAATCTATTGTTCAGCAACTAATGGATCAGTAGACCCGCTGAATGAAGGTGGACGCTGCCTCATGAAGGATTCAACAGAATGTTTCTCCTTTGCTCATTTGGAAGTCCTGCATGATTCATATCTTGAGAAAGTATTGTCAGCATGGCTACAAGATTTTTCATTCCATCTCCCATAACGCTTGGTTGCTCAGGGGGACAATCATTTCATTGCCTGTCAAATTCCGCATTAACACGGTTCCTTCAGATTCCAGCCATTGACTAAAACCAAGAAGAGTAGTGTGGGTAACACTAATTATAATAGGAAAACCACATAATAAAGAATAAAATTTCACACTTAAGGTCTTATCCTAGGTTACTCATGCCCATTTCGAAAACAATAAGATTGTGTTCTATGGTTATACTTATCCTTATGATTCTTACTAAGGCTTTCACATCCTCGTTTCCAACGGTTGCCTATACCTTTCCTCTGATACCAACTATAACAACCCATACTTTACATACATTATTAGTACTTCAAAATTGAATTACACTTATTACAACATATAACAAAACCATGAAAGGCCCGTATAGGTATAGTGTCCTTAGATACTGGGAAACAAAAACAACTGGTTCATAAATAGTCTACACTCTCTCCCATTTATATCATCATATCTATTGTCCCTTTTGGCATATATTACTTAATAACCTTTTTCCTGGCCTGGGGGAAAGAAAACATACAAAAGGGTGAGCTCAAATGCTCAGTAAGGGCAAACAAAATAAAAATGAATCACCTCATATTCATAAGAACATAACAATTTTGAAATCTTACCCTACAAAAGAGATTATAATTTCATAACATGTGATAAATCATGGTAGTGAAATGTAATCACCATAATAATAAATTAAAACATGAATCTTTGTGGCATACACACATAATCATAGATAATCATTTCTTATTAGTCAAGACTCATTTCGAAGACTATCTTAGTGGACAAAGTCCATTTCTGAGCTGAGTTCATTCCTCATTTCAGTCCAGTTTCACTGAACCGGTTTAACCTTCCATTCTAGCCATTTCTATCTCATGAGATATAAAATCTTTACCCAATGCATTGGAGGGAGATATAGGTCCTACCCATCTCATAATGATACCATTCTTATGTGTGCCACAAAATCATAAATCATACAGCATTGCATAACCCATGTAATAAAAATGGGAATCTTAAACATCATGCCATCATAACATAATCCATATAAGATAAAAGGACATCATAAAACTAAATCCATCATAACATAATCAAATCAATGTAAAAATAGGGATAGAAACAGAACCCTATATTATATTAGATGGAAAATAATTTTGATAAAACACTTGATCTCCATTCTTGAAGAAAATATCCTTTCTACTTCAAAATCATTTTTCCTTTCTTAACATGTCATAAAATTTTAAACTAAAAGAAGTTGATTAAAAATAAACAGGAAAAATTTTAATGGAAGCTTCATGGAAATAATGTTTTAAAAATCCATTCATTTTTTATAATTAAAAAAAACATTCTTCTCGTACTTTTTTCAGAAATGTCAAAAAGTACCTCGTACGAAAAACAACAAAAGATTCCTTTCATATCTTTTACTAAAAACTCACTGAAGGATAAAATTGGATTTAAAAAATTGTAGGTGGATGGAAATAATATTATATATTGAAGAAACATGGATGTGGATGATAAAATACACCCCAATAAATTCCAAAGTATAAACAATCGTGGATAAAAATGAGATTGTGATATTTCCCTTACCTTAGGTCTGATTTGCATCGTAATTGTCCGAACCTCCTGTATAATGATTTAAATAATGTCATTGAATTATTCTAGAATCATACTAATTGTCATGATATCATATATGGTAATATTATTAGCTTATTATTTTTAATATTTCATTGCTACTTGTTATTCGGGTGTTTATTACTTTTTGTTCTTATGCGTGTTTTGTCGAATAAATTCTTATTCATCTTTTTAGGTTATAGATACCTCATTTAAAAAATGGTATTAGTGTAATATATATCATATTTATTCAATCAATTCATTTAGGTAATCATTATTCAATGAAAATCATGTAGAACAAGTCGCATCACATCGTGGAGACAGTATTCTGTACGTACGCACGAGCGATGATATCGTTCCCGTGATCGTGGAATTGTATTGGAGTGTATGTATACTATTTAAGAATTAATATCACTTTAAAATAATTATATATATTCATTATTTACACCATTATACCCATCCAAGTAATGTGGCGGTGGAAAATAGATTACACCACGGCGTGGAGACGGTATTCCGTACGTACGCACGCGCGGTGATTTTGTTTTCCGTAGGATGGATAGATGGTGAAATAGGGTTGTTTCATACTTATAAAAATATATCAGTATATTAGTGATACATATGTTATTAATTCATAAGGAAACAACTAAATAAGAATAAGTGGAAGATGAAATAAAGTTGAAAGAATCGGTAACGAACATTACCTCTTCTTTGAAGCGCTTCTTTGAGACCTCCTTTTAAGGCTCTAAAATTGGTCTTTGAAGAAGACCAGAACCTCTAGGATGTTTCTAGGGAAGTGGAAAGGAGAAATTTGCAGGGGTTGGCCGATATTGAAGGCTCAATGTGGTGTGAGGAAGAGAGGGAGGAGGGGCCCCTTTATAAGGGAGGAGAGGGGCACCTTTTGGAAAAAAAATATTATTTTATTATAAATTTATATTCGGTTTTAAATAGCTCCAAATTGATTTATTTAGAAGCTAAGGTGGGGATGGGTCGACATCCTCTCATCCAATAGAATTTTTACAAGTTTAGGCGTCTATTTTAACCTTATCTTTTAGATTTAACATTATATTAGATAATTTTACTTTTACCGTGTCTTTTTGTTTTCTTACACTATAAGGTTAATAAACATACTATAACAAGCCAAACGAACCCCAAGTTGTTTATTATTTATATAAATAATCTTATCTAAGTCATTTGGCCGAACATTATATTTTTAGGAATAAAATAACAATTAATAATATAATATTTGTTTTAAAAACTATTTTATGTCAATTTTGACACTATTTGGTAATTGATTTTTGTGAAAATCATAATAGAAATATTAGTTCTAAAAATGTTAATTAAATCAATACTAACATGTCATATTGACCTAGAAAATTAGTTTAATTTATAAAAAGTCTCAAATTACATTTATTTGTGTATTTATAACATCAATTATGTCAATATTTTTTTAATAAGATAATTAGTCCATCATCATTGTGTCATAAATAAATTAAATTATTTAAGGTCTAAAAATTATAAATAAAATACCATTATGTAGGAAATAGTTTTATATTTTTAATGAATATTTATAGTCTAATTTATCTTATGTATGACCCTATATTAAAAATTATTTACTTAATAACCATTGATTTTAACTATTTTGACCCTTCTTTAAATAAATTAATAATAAATGTCCTAATCTAATCCATGTGGGCCTAAATGGTAATATATTATTCCTAAGGTTGTTTTTGGTCGAATTAAACTTATCCAATAGAATTATGACATGTGTTAGGGTAATAATATTATTATTTGTACCCTTAGTTACCCTATTTACTTTTAACCGTGGTAAAAAAATAAAAAGTTACTATTCACTAAAAATTATTTTCATCTCATTGAACCACATTTTACATACTGAAATCAACCGTGTCTCTTGGATTTTTGAAATTACATTTACAAAAGTGGTAAAATTATGTTTTATGTAAATTTGCAAATTCTCCTAGGAGGTGGGTAAAAGATGGTGAAAAGTTCAATAAATTTTTTTATATATCTAAAATTATTATAAAATTACTCCAATGAATACATTTAACTTATATAGGTATTATGTATCAATTTTGACCTAAAATAAATTTAAATATAATAAATAATTATTTATATAAAAAGTCGGTTTTTAAATAGTAATCCAGTGTTTTCACTATTCATCAAAAATTTAAAGTTTCCAGAAAAATACCAAAATTTTACCCTAGGATAATTTTGATATTCCGAATCTAAAAATGAAGTCCATTTTATAAAATAAAATTTACAAAATTTCAAAAAGTGGTTATTACTATTCATAAAGGCTAGTTTTAATAATATTTTAATAGCATATCGTTGTTTAGTGAAACTCGGTGTTGCGTACGACGCAAGCTATCAAGGAAGGTTGCGATTGCATGTAAAGAAAGCCAAGCTAGTGTTGTGTGTAGTGAAATATTCCATTGATTATTTATATGACATAAAAACAAAATATTTCTCATAAAAGTCTCGGGTGTTACATTCTACCCCCCTTAAAATGAATTTCTCCTTCGTAATTCATCATTTTGTAACAAAAATATGAGGATACATCTCCCTCATCATATCCTCAAGCTCCCATTGACTTCTTCAAATTGGTGGTTCCTCCATAAAACTTTCACCAAGAGAGTGGTCTTGTTACGTAAAACATTTTTACTACGATCGAGAATCTCTATCGGCTATTCTTCATAAGAAAGATCTTGTTCAAGCGGTACATCTTCTGAGTTGAGTACATGTGAAGGATCAGGTATGTACTTTCTCAGGGGAGATACATGGAACACACTGTGAACTTGAGAGAGATTCGGTGGAAGCTCCAATCGGTAAGCTACCTTCCCAACACGATCCAGTATTTCGAAAGGACCGATATACCTAGGGATCAGCTTTCCCTTCTTTCCAACTCTCATTACTTTCTTCCAAGGAGATATTTGTAAGAGCACTTTATCACCCACTTCAAACTCTAAGTCTTTTCTTCAGTTGTCAGAATAACTTTTTTGTCGACTCTGAGCTGCTCTTAGGTGTTGTTGAATAGATCGGACCTTTTCTGCCATCTAATCAACAAGATCAGGTCCTAATAGCTTTCTTTCCCCAACTTCATCCCAGCAAGTTGGAGTCCTTCATTTCTTTCCATATAGAGCTTCATAAGGTGCCATCAGAATACTGGAGTGAAAGCTATTATTATAAGAAAATTCCACCAAAGGTAACTGTTGATCCCAACCACCTTTGAAATCAATAGAGAAGGCTTTCAACATATCTTCTAGAGTTTGAATTGTCCTCTCAGACTGACCTTCTGTCTGAGGATGATAAGCAGTGTTGAAACTCAACTCTGTATCTAGAGTATGCTGAAGACTTCGCCAGAACTTTGAGGTAAACCTCGGATCCCGATCAGATATAATATAAAGTGGTACTCCATGTAATCTTACCACTTCCTTCACATATATCCTGGAAAGCTGATCAAGATAGAAATGTTCTCTAATAACAATGAAGTGTGCATAATTTGTAAGATGATCAACTATGACACAAATAGAATTATTTCCTTTGGATTTTTTAGGAATTCCGGTGAAAATGTCCATATTGATGTTTTCCCATTTCAATTCGGGTATGGGTTATGGTTGTAACATTCCCTTAGACTTCTGTTTCTCAGCTTTAACTTTCTGACAAACCAAGCATTGAGAGACATATTTTGCAACATCTCCTTTAATTCCATCCCACCAGAAGTACTCTTTCAGGTCCCTATACATCTTCGTGATTTCAGGATGAATAGAGAATGAAGAACTATGTGCCTCATCCAGCAGCTCCTTTAATTCGGGGACGGGAGGAACACAAACCCGATTCCTAAACATTATTATCCCATCAAAATCAAGGTTGAATTCAGGAACATTTCTCACCTTCTTTTGTAACTATACATCTTCTTTCGGTGCCTCTTTAATCTTAAAATGTATATATGGTTGAACATTCATTTGAGAAAGATACGATTTTCCCCTTTCATTATAATTCCAAGATCCATCCTTTGTAAATCCATAAATATTTGATCTTTTGTGATCCTCATCATGTATAAACTGGAAAGGTCTTGTCGAATTAATGCATCTACCACCTTGATTGCTTTCCCAGGGTGGTAATGAATTGAGCTGTCGTAATCCTTAATCATCTCCAACCATATTCTTTGGTACATATTCAGCTCCTTTTGTGTGAAATATACTTTAAACTTTTATGATCAGTATAAATGTCACACCTTTCTCCATAAAGATAATGCCTCCAAATCTTTAATGCAAAGATTACCACAGTTAACTCCAAATCATGAGTTGGGTAATTTTGATCATGGATTTTCAACTGTCGTGAGGCATAAGCTATCACCATATCATTTTGCATAAGAACACACCCCAATCCCTTTATGGATGCATAACTTTAGATCACAAACCTTTCTCAACTACAAGGCAGTGTGAGCACAGGTGCACTGGATAACCTTCTTTTCAACTCCTTGAAATTCTCTTCACATTCCTCTGTCCAAAAAAACATAACTCCTTTCCGAGTCAACCGGGTGAGTGGATTAGATAATCATGAAAAATCTTTCACAAAACATCGATAATATCCAGCCAAACCATGAAAACATCAGATCTCAGTTACTGTTGTTGGTCTCGACCATCTTTTGATAACCTCTATTTTTTCTAGATCCATTGATATCCCATCTTTTGAGATTATGTGACACAAAAATGAATCTTTTTGAAGCCAAAATTCACACCTGGTAAACTTGGAATAATGATTATCCTTTCTCAGGGTCTTCAATATAACTTTCAAGTGATCTTTATGTTCTTCCTTTCTCTTTGAATATACAATAATATCATTTATAAAGACTACCACAAACTGATCAAGATAGTCTCTAAAGACTCTATTCATCATATCCATGAAGATAGCAGGGGAATTAGTAAGACCAAATGGCATCACTATAAATTCATAGTGTCCATACCTTGTACGGAAACCTGTCTTTGGTATATCCTCCCTTTGGACCCCTAATTGATGATACCCTGAAAAATGATCAATCTGGGAAAAGTATTGAGCTCTGCATAGTTGGTCAAATATGTCATCAATGTGCGGGAGATGATATTTGTTCTTGATAGTGATCTTGTGAAGTTCTCGATAATCAATTCAGAGCCTCATTGATCCATCTTTTTTCTTAACAAATAGAACATGTTCTCCCCAAGGTGACGCACTAGGGCGTATGAATCCCTTATCAAGATTCTCTTGGAGTTTCTTATTCAATTCATGCAACTCAATTGGGGCCATTCTATAAGGTGTCTTTGAAATAGGGAATTCACCCGGTACGAGTTCTATTGAAAACTCAACTTCATGATTCGGTGGAAGACCCGACAATTTCTTTGGAAAGACATCATCAAACTCCCGTACAATGGGCATATTCTTAATCGCGAGTTTCTCACCAACCATTTGAGATAAATAACCTTCATTTAGTGGAATCAAGACCCATAAGATGGAAGAAATTTCCACTTGAAGGTAATGTTAATCCTTGCATTGATAGATGATCATAGATTGATCTGGAATATGAGATGTGACTTCCCTTCTTTGGAAATTGATATGAGATCCATATAGAGAAAGCCAATCAATGCCATGAATCACATCAAATTCCACTATAGAAAGGATCACAGTATTTTCAGGAAGCACTTTTCCACAAACTTCAATTGGAGAAGAATTATAAACTTTTGATGCGACTGTTGTGCCATTAGGGGTTGTCACAGCAAACTCAACATCTAATTGTTGAGGTAATACGGTGATACCCTTAGAAAATTTTTTAGAAATAAAATAGTGGGTGGATCCAAAATCAAATAAAACATTTGCTACTTTAGAGTGAATGGTAAGTGTACCTTTCACCACTTCGTTATCGTACTCCACATCGCTGATAGAAATTGCATGCGACTTTCCTTTGTCTTTAGCCTTAAGAGTTTGTTGACATCGACCATCATCATCAACGCTTGGATTTGGGCATTGATTATCATAATGCCCCATCACCTTGCATTTGTAACATTGAAGTATAGCAGGTGCACTCTTTGTAGACTTTTCTATGTTCGCATCACTAGATATCTTCTTCCCATCATTGCAGTATTCAAATGCCCGATGACCTTCCTTTACACATTTGAAACATTTACCTTTCCCTTTAAGACAACTCCATCCATGTTTCTTTCCACACTTTGATCATAAGGGAAAACTCATCTTCTTTTCAGTGTGCTCTTTAGATTTTCCTTTGAATTCCATTTTCCTCTTCTTATCAAACCCATATGACTGATGGGTTACTCCAATATCTATCTCAACTTTGAGATCACATCGAACGATTTCCTCGTAGCTATTGATGTCCCTTATGGCTAATTCCCTTCGAAGACTTGGTTTTAAGCTACTAAAGAATCGATCGATCTTACTCTCAGGTTGGATAATGGTACAAGAAGCGTAGCTTACAAGTCTTGTAAAATTTTCTTCGTAGGTACCAACGAATTCATCATCCTTTTTCTTTAGTTCAAGAAACTCCTTCTCCATCTTTGTTCGAAGAATACAAGAGAAGTACTTATTAAAAAAATATGTTCTTGAACTCGCCCATTCCATGGAATCAATTTCATCCATGTGCCTCATATTCTTAATAGGATTACACCATTGATAAGCATCACCTTCCAAATGATACACTGCTATGATGACTTTATCATGTTCAGAACATTGAAGAACTGAAATATCATTTCCATAGTACTAATCAATTGTTCAACAACTAATGGATTAGTAGACCCGTTGAATGAAGGTGGCCACTGCCTCATGAAGGATTCAATAGAATATTGATCCTTCCTTTGATAATTTGGATGTCCTCCATGATTCATAGCTTGAGAAATTTGTGTGATCATGGATAAAAGATTTTGAATTCAAGCTCCCATAACGTTTGGTTGCTCAGGGGGACAATCATTGCATTTCCCCTCACATTCCGCATTAACACGGTTCATTAGGGTTCCAGCCATTGACTAAAACCAAGAAGAGTAGTGTGAGAAACACTAATTATAATAGGAAAACCACATAATAAAGAATAAAATTTCACACTTAAGGTCTTATCCTAAGTTACTCATGTCCATTTCTAAAACACTAAGACTATGATCTATGGTTAGACTTATCCTTATGATTATTACTAAGGCTTTCACATCCTAGTTTCCAAAGGTTGACTATACCTTTCCTCTGATACCAACTCTAATGACCCATACATTACATACATTGTTAGTAATTCAAAATTGAAGTACACTTATTACAACATATAACAAAACCATGAAAGGACCGTATAGGTATAGTGTATTTAGAAACTGGTAAACATAAACAACTGGTTCATAAAGCATCTACACTGTCTCCCATTTATATAATCATATCTATAGTCCCTTCTGGAATATCTTACTTAATAACCTTCTTCCTGACCTTGGGGAAATAAAACATACAAAAGAGTGAGCTCAAATGCTCAGTAAGGGTAAACAAAAGAAAAATCAATCACATCAAATTCATAAGAACATAACAATTTTAAAATCATACACTGCAAAAGAGATCATAATTTCATAACATGGGATAAATCATGGTAGTGAAATGTAATCACAACAATCATAACATAAAACATGAAGCTTTGTGGAATACACACATAATCATTGAGAATCATTTTTTATTAGTGAAGACTCATTTTAGAGACTATCTTAGTGTACAAAGTCCATTTCTGAACTGAGTTCATTCCTCGTTTCAGTCCAGTTTCACTGAACCGGTTTAACCTGCCGTTCCAGCCATGTCTATCTCATGAGATATAAAATTTTTACCCAATGCATTGGAGGGAGATATAGGTCACACCTATATCATTATGAAACCATTCTTATGTGTGCCACAAAATTAAAAATCATACATCATTGCATAACCCATGTAATAAAAATAGGAATCATAAATATCATGCCATCATAACATAATCAATATAAGATAAAAAGACATCATAAAAATAATTCCATCATGACATATTCAAATCAATTTAAAAATAAGGATATAAATAGAACCCTATATTATCTTAGATGGAAAATAATTTTGATAAAACACTTGAACTCCATTCTTGAGGAAAATATCCTTTCTACTTCAAATTTTTTTTCATTTCTTTACATGTCATACAATTTTAAACTAAAAGAAGTTGATTAAAAATAAACGTGAAAAATTGTAAAGGAAGCTTCATGGAAATAATTTTTTACAAATCCATTCATGCCGTATAAGTTTAAAAAAACATTCTTCTCGTACTTTTTTTGTTAAAGTCAAAATGTACCTCGTACAAAAAAAAGAAAAAAGATTCCTTTCATATATTTTACTAAAAACTCACCAAAGGGTAAAATTGGGTTTAAAAAATTGTAGGTGGATGGAAATAATATTACATATTGTGGAAACATGGATTTGGATGATAAAATACACCCCATTAAATTCCAAAGTTTAAACAATCTCGGATAAAAATGAGAATGTGATATTTCCCTTACCTTAAGTCCGATTTGCTTCGTAATTGTCCCAAACTCCTGTATAATGATTTAAATAATGTCATTGAATTATTCCAGAATCATATACATTGTTATGATATCATATATGGTCATATTATTATCTAATTATTAGTAATATTTCATTGCTACTTGTTATTCGGGTGTTTATTACATTTTGTTCTTATGCGTGTTTTGTCGAATAAATTCTTATTCTTCTTTTTAGGTTATAGATACCTCGTTTCCAGAATTTTATTAGTGTAATATATATCATATTAATTCACTCAATTCATTTATGTAATCATTATGCAATGAAAATCAGGTAGAACGAGTCGCATCACATCGTGGAGACGGTATTCCGTACTTACGCACGAGCGATGATATTGTTCCCATGATCGTGGAATTGTATTGGAGTGTATGTATAATATTTAAGAATTAATATCACTTTAAAATAATAATATATATTCATTACTTACACCATTATACCTATCCATGTAAGGTGGTGGTGGAAAATAGATTACACCCTGGCATGGAGACGGTATTCCGTACGTACGCACGCGCGGTGATTTCGTTTTCCGTAGGATGGATAGATGGTAAAATTGGGTTGTTTCATACTTATAATAATATATCAGTATATGAGTGATACTGATGTTATTAATTCATAATGAAACAAATAAATAAGAAGAAGTGGAAGAAGAAATAAAGTTGAAATAATCGGTAATGGACATTACCCCTTCTTTGAAGCGCTTCTTTGAGACCTCCATTTAGGGCACTAAAATTGGTCTTTGAAGAAGACCAGGACCTCTAGGATGTTTCTAGGGAAGTGTAGAGGAGAAATCTTCAGGGGTTGGCCGAGCTTGAAGGCTCAATGTGGTGTGATGACGAGAGGGAGGAGGGGCCCCTTTATAAGGGAGGAGAGGGGCACCTTTGGAAAAACTAAAAATATTATTTTATTATAAATTCATATTCGGTTTTAAATAGCTCCAATTTGATTTATTTCGAATCTAAGGTGGGGATGGGTCGAAATCCTCTCATACAATATAATTTGGACAAGTTTAGGTATCTAATTTAACCTTATCATTTAGATTTAACTTTAAGTAAGATAATTTTACTTTTACCATTTCTTTTTGGTTTCTTACACTATATGGTTAATAAACATACTATAACAAGCAAAACGAACCCCAAGTTGTTTATTATTAATATATATAACCTTATATAAGTCATTTGGACGAACATTATATTTTTAGGAATAAAATAACAATTAATAATATAATATTTGTTTTAAAAACTATTTTAGGCCAATTTTGACACTATTTGGTAATTGATTTTTTTGAAACTCATAACAGCAATATTAGTTCTAAAAAAGTTAATTAAATCAATACTAACATGTCATATGAACCTATAAAATTAGTTTAATTCATAAAAAGTCTCCAATTACATTTATTTGGGTATTTATAACATCAATTGTTTCAATATTTTATTTATAAGATAATTACTCCATCATCATTGTGTCATAAATAAATTAAATTATTTAATGTCTAAAAATTATAAATAAAATACCATTATTTAGGAAATATTTTTATCTTTATAATGAATTTTTATAGTCGAATTTATCTTATGTATAACCCTATATTAAAAATGATTTACTTAATAACCTTTGATTTTTAACTATTTTAACCCTTCTTTAAATAAATTAATAATAAATGTCCTAATCTAATCCATGGGGGACTAAATGGTCATATATTATTCCTAAGGTTGTTTTTGGTCCAATTAAAATTATCCAATAGAATTATGACATGTGTAAGGGTATTTATAATATTATGTTTAACCTTAGTTACCCTATTTACTTTTAACCGTGGAAAAAAAATAAAAAGTTACTATTCCCCAAAAATTATTTTCATCTCATTGAACCAAATTTTACTTACTGAAATCATCCATGTCTCTCGGATTTTTGAAATTCCATTCACAAAAGTGGTAAAATTATGTTTTATGTAAATTTGGAAATTCTCCTAGGAGGTGGGTAAAAGACGGTGAAAAGTTCAGTAAAATTTTTAATATATCTAAGATTATTAAAAAAAATACTCCAATGAATTACATTGAACTTATATAGGTATTATGTATCAATTTTTATCTAAAATAAATTTAATTAAAATAAATAATTATTTAAATAAAAAGTCGGGTTTTAAATAGTAACCTTGTGTTTTCATTATTCATCAAAAATTGAATGTTTCCAAAAAAATACCAAAATATCACCCTAGGATAATTTTGATATTATGAATCCAAAAATGAAGTCCATTTTAAAAAATAAAATTTAAAAAATTTCAAAAAGTTGTTATTACTATTCATAATAGCTAGTTTTAATAATATTTTTAGAGCATATCGTTGTTAGTGAAACTCGGTATTGCGTACGATGCAAGCTATCAAGGAAGGTCAAGATTGTGTGTAAAGTAAGCCAAGCTAGTGTTGTGTGTAGTGAAAGATTCCTTTGATGATTTATAAAACATAAAAACAAAACATTTCTCATAAAAATCCCGGGTGTTACATTCTACCCCCTTAAAATGAATTTCTCTCTCAAAATTTATCACTTTGTAACAAAAAGATGAGGATACCTCTCCCTCATCATAATCTCAAGCTCTCATTGGCTTCTTCAAATTGGTAGTTCCTCCATAAAACATTCACCAAGCGAGTGGTCTTGTTCCGTAGAACTTTTTCACTATGACCGAGAATCTCTATCTGCTGTTCTTCATAAGAAAGATCTTGTTCCAATGGTACAACTTTTGAGCTGAGTACATGTGAAGGATCAGGTATGTACTTTTTCAGGAGAGATACATGGAACTGATTGTGAACTTGAGAGAGATTCGGTGGAAGCTACAATCGGTAAGCTACCTTCCCAACATGATCCTGTATTTTCAAAGGAACTATATACCTAGGGCTCACCTTTCTCTTCTTTCCAAACCTCATTACTCTCTTCCAAGGAGATATTCATAAGAACACTTTATCACCCACTTCAAACTCTATGTCTTTTCTTCAGTTGTCGGCATAACTTTTTTGTTGACTCTTAGCTGCTCTTATGTGTTGTTGAATAGATCCGACCATTTCTGCCATCTCATCAACAAGATCAGGTCCTAATAGCTTTCTTTCCCCAACTTCATCCCAGCAAGTTGGATTCCTACATTTCTTTCCATAGAGAGCTTCATAAAAAAGCCATATGAATACTGGAGTGAAAGTTGTTATTATAATAAAATTCAACCAAATGTAGGTGTTGATCCCAACCACCATTGAAATCCATAGAGAAAGATTTCAACATATATTCTAGAGTTTGAATTGCCCTCTTAGACTGACCGTCTGTCTGAGGATGATAACCAGTGCTGAAACTCAACTCCGTATCCAGAGTATGCTGAAGACTTCTCCAAAACTTTGAGGTATACCTCATATCCTGATCAGATATAATAGAATGTAGAACTCTATATAATCTTACCACTTCCTTTACATATATCCTGGCCAGCTGATCAAGAGAAAAATATTCTCTAATAACAATAATATGTGCAGACTTTGTATGACGATCAACTATGACCCAGATAGCATTATTGCCTTTAGATGTTTTAGGAAGTCCGGTGACAAACTCCATAATGATGTTTTCCCATTTCCATTTGGCTATTGATAATAGTTGTAACATTCCCTTAGACTTTTATCTCTCAGCTTTAACTTGCTGACAATCCAAGCATCGAGAGACATATTCAACAACATCTCTTTTCATTCCATCCCACCAGAAGAAATCTTTCAGGTCCCTATACATCATCGTGGTTCCAGGATGAATAGAGAATGAAGAACTATGAGCCTCATCTAGAAGCTCCTTCTTTAATTCGGGGATGGGAGGAACACAAACCCGATTCCTGAACTTTATTATCCCATCACAATCAAGGTTGAATTCAGGAACATTTCTCACATTCTTTTGTAACTCTACATCTTCTTTCTATTCCTCTTTAATCTTAACATGTATAGATGGTTGAACAATCATTTGAGAAAGATACGATTTTCCCCTTTGATTAAAATTCCAAGATCCATCCTTTGTAAATCCATATATATTGGATCCTTTGTGATCCTCATCATATATAAACTGGCATGGTCTTGTCGACTTAATGCATCTGCCACCTTGTTTTCTTTCCCAGGGTGGTATTGAATTGAGCAGTCGTAATCCTTATTCAGCTCCAACCATCTTCTTTGGTGCATATTCAGCTACTTTTTTGTGAAAATATACTTTAATCTTTTATGATCAGTATTAATGTCACACCTTTCTCAATAAAGATAATTCCTCCAAATCATTAATGAAAAGATTACTACAGCTAAATCCAAATCATGAGTTGGGTAATTTTTCTCATGGATTTTCAACTGTCGTGAGGCATAAGCTATCACCATATCATTTTTCATAAGAACACACCCCAATCCCTTCATGGATGCATCACTATAGATCACAAACCCTTCTCTAATAAAAGGCAGTGTGAGCACAGGTGAACTGGATAACCTTCTTTTCAACTCCTTGAAATTCTCTTCACATTCCTCCGTCCAAACAAACATAACTCTTTTCCGAGTCATCCGGGTGAGTAGATTAGATAAACATGAAAAATCTTTCACACAATGTCGATAATATCCCACCAAACCCAGAAAACATCAGATCTCAGTTACTGTTGTTGGTCTCGACAATCTTTTGATAACCTTTGTTTTTGATAGATCCACAGATATCCCCTCTTTTGAGGTTATGTGACCTAAAAATGAAACTTTTTGAATCCCAAATTCACACTTGGTAAATTTTTCATAAAGCTTCTCCTTTCTTAGGGTCTTCAAAAAAATTATCAATTGATCTTCATGTTCTTCCTTGATCTTTGAATATACAATAATATCGTCTATAAAGTCTACCAAAAACTGATCAAGATAGTCTCTAAAGACTCTATTCATCATATCCATGAAGATAGTAGGGGCATTAATAAGACCAAATGGCATCACTATAAATTCATAGTTTCCATACCTTGTACGGAAGCCGTCTTTGGTATATCCTCCATTTTTACACTTAATTGATGATACACAGAACGGAGATCAATCTTGGAAAAGTATTGAGCTCCGTGTAGTTGGTCAAATAAGTCATCAATGCGCGGGAGATGATATTTTTTCTTGATAGTGATCTTGTTATGTTCTCGATAATCAATGCATAGCCTCATGGTTCCATCTTTTTTCTTAACAAAAATAATAGGTTCTCCCCAAGGTGATGCACTAGGGAATCTGAATCCCTTATCAAGATTCTCATGGAGTTGCTAATTCAATTCCTTCAACTCAATTGGGGCCATTATATAAGGTGTATCTGAAATATGCAAAGCACCCAGTACGAGTTCTATTGAAAAATCAACGTCACGATTTGGTGGAAGACCCAGAAATTCCTTCGGAAAGACATCATCAAACTCCTGTACAATGGGAATATTCATAATCGTGAGTTTCTCACCAACCATTTGAGATAAATAACCTTCATTTAGTGGAATCAAGACCCATAATATAGAAGAAATTTCCACTGGAAGGTTATGTTCATCCTTGCATCGATAGACGATCATAGATTGATCCGGAATATGAAATGCGACTTTCCTTCTATGGAATTTGATATGAGATCCATATAGATGAAGAAAATCCATGCCAAGAATCACATAAAATTCCATCATAGGAAGGATCACAAGATTTTCAGGATGCGCTTTACCACAAACTTCAATCGGAGAAAAATTATAAACTTTTGATGCGACTGTTGTACCATTAGGGGTTGTCACAGTAAACTCAACATCTAATTTTTGAGGTAATACGGTGATACCCTTAGAAAACTCTTCAGAAATAAAATAGTGGGTGGATCCAAAATCAAATAAAACATTTGCTACTTTAGAGTGGATGGTAAGTGTACCTTTCACCACTTAGTTATCGTACTCCACATCGCTGATAGAAATTGCATGCGACTTTCCTTTGTCTTTAGCCTTAAGAGTTTTTTGAAGTCGACCATCATCATCAACCCTTGGATTTGTCCATTGATTGAAATAATTCCCCATCTCCATGCACTTGTAACATTGAAGCATAGGAGGTGCACTCTATGTAGCCTTTTCTTTGTTCGCATCACAAGACATCTTCTTCCCATCATTGCGGGATTCAAATACCTGATGACCTTCCATTCCACATTTGAATCATTTACTTGTCCCATTAAGACAACTACCTCCTTGTTTCATTCCACACATTGAGCATAAGGGAAAAATAATATTCTTTTCAATGTGCTCTTTATATTTTCCTTTGAGTTCCATCTTCCTCTTCTTATCAAACCCATATGACTGATGGGTTACTCCAATCTCCATCTCAACTTTGAGATCACATCGAATGATTTCCTCATAGCTATTGAAGTCCCTTATGTCTAACGCCCTTCGAAGACTTGGTTTTAAGCCACTAAAGAATCGATCGATCAAACTCTGAGGTTGGATAATAATACCAGAAGCATACCTTACAAGTCTTGTAAAATTTGCTTCGTAGGTACCAACGGATTCATCATCCTTTTGCTTTAGTTCAAGAATCTCCTTCTCCATCTTTGTTCGAAGAATACGAGGGAAGTACTTATTAAAAAATATGTTCTTGAACTCTTACAGTTCCATGGACTCAATTTCATCCCTTTACCTCGTATTCATAATAAGATTCCACCATTGATCAGCATCACCTACAAAATTACACACTGCTAAGATGACTTTATCATGTTCAAAACATTGAAGAACTGAAAATATCTTTTCTGTAGTAATAATCCTTTGTTTAGAAACTTATGGATCAGTGGACCCGCTGAATGAAGGTGGATGCGGCCTCATGAAGGATTCAACAGAATGTTGCTCCTTCCTTTTCTCATTTGGAAGTCCTGCATGATTCATAGCTTGAGAAAGTTGTGTGAGCATGGCTAAAAGAATTTTCATTATAGCTCCCATAACGTTTGGTTTCTCAGGGGGACAATCATTGCATTGCCCACCGTATTCCGCATTAACACGATTCCTTCGGGTTCCAGACATTGACAAAAACCAAGAAGAGTAGTGTGAGAAACACAAATTATAATAGGAAAACCACATAATCAAGAATTAAATTTCACACTTAAGGTCTTATCCTAGGTTATTCATGGTCATTTCTAAAACACTATGATTGTGTTCTATGGTTAGACTTATCCTTATGATTCTAACTAAGGCTTTCACATCCTAGTTTCCAAAGGTTGACTTTACCTTTCCTCTGATACCAACTATAATGACCCATACTTTACATACATTGTTAGTAATTCAGAATTGAAGTACACTTATTACAACATATAACAAAACCATGAAAGGACCGTATAGGTATAGTGTCTTTATAAAATGGGAAACATAAACAACTAGTTCATAAAGCGTCTACACTATCTCCCATATATATCATCATATCTATATTCCCTTTTGGAATATCTTACTTAATAAACTTCTTCCTAACCTGGGGGAAAGAAAAAATACAAAAGGGTGAGTTCAAATGCTCAGTAAGGGTAAAAAAATAAAAATCAATCACATCATATTCATTAGAACATAACAATTTTGAAATCTTACCCTGCAAAAGAGATCATAATTTCATAACATTGGATAAATCATGGTAGTGAAATGTAATCACAATAATCGTAACATAAAACATGAATCTTTGTGTCATACACACATAATCATATAGAATCCTTTCTTATTAGTCAAGACTCTTTTCCATGACGATCTTAGTGGACAAATTCCTTTTTTGAATAGAGTTCATTCCTCATTTTAGTCCAGTTACACTGAACCGGTTTAACCTGCCGTTCCAGCAATGTCTATCTCATGAGATATAAAATCTTTACCCAATGCATTGGAGGGAGATATAGGTCGCACCCATCTCATAATGATACCATTCTTATGTGTTCCACAAAATGAAAAATCATACATCATTGCATAACCCATGTAATAAAAATGGGAATCTTAAACATCTTGCCATCATAAGATAATAAATATAAGACAAAATGATATCATAAAAATAATTCCAACATATCATAATAAAATCAATGTAAAAATAGGGATAGAAATAGAACCCTATATTATCTTATATGGAAAATAATTTTGATAAAACACATGAACTCCATTCTTGAGGAAAATATCTTTTCTACTTCAGAAACATTTTCCCTTTCTTAACATGTCATACAATTTTAAACTAAAAGAAGTCGATTAAAAATAAACATGAAAAATTTTAAAGAATATTCTTGGAAATAATTTTTCAAAAATCCATTCATGCCGTATAAGTTAAAAAAACATTCTTCTCGTACTTTTGTCGGAAAAGTCAAAAAGTACCTCATACGAAAACAACAAAAGATTCCTTTCATATCTTTTACTAAAAAATCACCGAAGGGTAAAATTGGATATAAAAAATTGTAGGTGGATGGAAATAATATTACATATTGAGGAAACATGGATGTGGATGATAAAATACACCCCAGTAAATTCCAAAGTATAAACAATCTTGGATAAAAATGAGATTGTGATATTTCCCTTACCTTATGTCCGATTTGCTTCGTAAGTGTCCGAAACTCCTGTATAATGATTTAAATAATGTCATTGAATTATTCCATAATCATAATCATTGTTATGATATCATATATGGTCATATTATTAGATTATTATTAATAATATTTCATTGCTACTTGTTATTCGGGTGTTTATTACTTTTTATTCTTATGCGTGTTTTGTTGAATAAATTTTTATTCTTCATTTTAGGTTATAGATACCTCATTTCCAGAATGGTATTAGTGTAATATATATCATATTTATTCACTCAATTCATTTATGTATTCATTATGCAATGAAAATCATGTAGAACGAGTCACATCACATCGTGGAGACGGTATTCCGTACGTACGCACGAGCGATGATATCATTCCCATGACCGTGGAATTGTATTTGAGTGTATGTATACTATCTCAGAATTAATATCACTTTAAAATAATCATATATATTCATTCTTTACACCATTATACCCATCCAATTAAGGTGGTGGTGGAAAATAGATTACACCACAACATGGAGACGGTATTCCGTACGTACGCACGCGCGGTGATTTCGTTTTCCGTAGGTTGGTTAGATGGTGAAATAGGGTTGTTTCATACATATAATAATATATCAGTATATGAGTGATACTAATTTTATTAATTTATAATGAAACAACTAAACAAGAAGAAGTGGAAGAAGAAATAAAGTTGAAAGAATCGGTAACGGACATTACCTCTTCTTTGAAGAGCTTCTTTGAGACGTCCTTTTAGGGAACTAAAATTGGACTTTGAAGAATAACAGGACCTCTAGGATGTTTCTAGTGAAGTGTATAGGAGAAATTGGCAGGGGTTGGCCGAGCATGAAAGCTCAAGGTTGTGTGAGGAAGAGAGGGAGGAGGGGGCCCTTTATAAGGGAGGAGAGGGGCCCCTTTGGAAAAACTAAAAATATTATTTTATTATAAATTCATATTCGGTTTTAAATAGCTCCAAATTGATTTATTTCGAAGCTAAGGTGTGGATGGGTCGAAATAATCTCATCCAATAGATTTTGGACAATTTTAGGTATCTATTTTAACCTTATCATTTAGATTTAACTTTAAGTTAGATAATTTTACTTTTACCGTGTCTTTTTGTTTTCTTGCACTATAAGGTTAATAAACATACTATAACAAACCAAAAGAACCCCAAGTTGTTTATTATTAATATATATAACCTCATATAAGTTATTTTTCCGAAAATTATATTTTTAGAAATAAAAGAACAATCAATAATATAATATTTGTTTTAAAAACTATTTTATGTCTATTTTGACACTATTTGGTAATTGATTTTTGTGAAACTCATAACAATAATATTAGTCTAAAAAAGTTAATTAAATCAATAATAACAAGTCAAATTAACCTATAAAATTAGTTTATGTCATAAAAAGTCTCAAATTACATTTATTTGGGTATTTATAACATCTATCATGTCAATATTTTATTAATAAGATAATTACTCCATCATCATTGTGTCATAAATAAATTAAATTATTTAATGTCTAAAAATTATAAATAAAATACCATTATGTAGGAAATATTTGTATCTTTCTAATTAATATTTATAGTCGAATTTATCTAATGTATGACCCTATATTAAAAATTATTTACTTAAAAACTTTTGATTTTAACTATTTTAACCCTTCTTTAAATAAATTAATAATAAATGTCCTAATCTAATCCACGTGGGCCTAAATGGTCATATATTATTCCTAAGGTTGCTTTTGGTCGAATTAAACTCATCTAATAGAATTATGACATGAGTTAGGGTAATAATATTATTATTTTTACCCTTAGTTACCCTATTTACATTTAACCGTGGTTAAAAAAAATAAAAAGTTACTATTCACAAAAAATTATTTTCATCTCATTGAACCACACTTTACTTACTGAAATCAACCGTGTCTCTCGGATTTTTGAAATTCCATTCACAAAAGCGGTAAAATTATGTTTTATGTAAATTTGAAAATTCTCCTAGGAGGTGAGTAAAAGACTGTGAAAAGTTCAATAAAATTTATTATATATATAAAATTATTATAAAATTACTCCAATGAATTACATTGAACTTATATAGGTATTCTGTATCAATTTTGACCTAAAATAAATTTAAATAAAATAAATAATTATTTAAATAAAAAGTCGGTTTTTAAATAGTAACCTAGTGTTTTCACTATTCAACAAAAAATGAATGTTTCTAGAAAAATACCAAAATTTTACCCTTGGATAATTTCTATATTCTGAATCCAAAAATGGAAGTCCATTTTGAAAAATAAAATTTACAAATTTTCAGAAAGTTGTTATTACTATTCATAACAGCTAGTTTTAGTAATATTTTAATAACATATCATTGTTTAGTGAAACTCGGTATTGCGTACGACACAAGCTATCAAGGAAGGTCACGATTGCGTGTAAAGAATGCCAAGATAGTGTTGTGTGTATTGAAAGATTCCTTTGATGATTTATATAACATGAAAAAAAAAATATTTCTCATAAAAGTCTCGGGTGTTACATTCTACCACCCTTAAAATGAATTTCTCCCTCGAAACTTGTCACTTTGTAACAAAAAGATGAGGATAACTCTCCCTCATCATATCCTCAAGATCCCATTGGATTCTTCAAATTGGTTATTCCTACATAAAACATTCACCAAGCGAGTGGTCTTCTTCTGTAGAACTTTTTCACTATGATCGAGAATCTCTATCGGTTGTTCTTCATAAGAAAGATCTTGTTACAACGGTACAACTTCTGAGCTGAGTACATGCGAAGGATCAGGTATGTACTTTCTCAAAAGAGATACATGGAACACATCGTGAACTTGAGAGAGATTCGGTGGAAGCTCAAATCGGTAAGCTACCTTCACAACACGATCCACTATTTCAAATGGACCGATATACCTAGGGCTCAGCTTTCCCTTCTTTCCAAATCACAATACTCTCTTCCAAGGAGATATTCCTAAGAACACATTATCACCCACTTCAAACTCTATGTCTTTTCTTTGGTTGTCGGCAAAACTTTTTTGTCGACTCTGAGCTTCTCTTATGTGTTGTTGAATAGATTAGACATTTTCTACCATCTCATCAACAAGATCAGGTCCTAATAGCTTTCATTCCCCAACTTCATCCCAGAAAGTTGGAGTCCTACATTTATTTCCATAGGGAGCTTTATAAGGAGCCATCTGAATATTAGATTGAAAGATATTATTATAAGAAAATTCCACCAAAGGTAGGTGTTGCTCCCAACCAACTTTCAAATCCATAGAGCAAGCTTTCAACATATCTTCTAGAGTTTGAATTGCCCTCTCAGACTTTCCGTCTATCTGAGGATGATAAGCAGTGTTGAAACTCAACTCTATATCGAGAGTATGCTGAAGACTTCTCCAGAACATTGAGGTAAACCACAGATCCCGATCAGATATAATAGAAAGTGGTACTCCATGTAATCTTACCAATTCCTTTACATATATCCTAGAAAGGTGATCAAGAGAAAAATATTCTCCAATAAAAATGAAGTGTGCAGACATTTTAAGACGATCAACTATGACCCAGATATCATTATTGCCATTGGATATTTAGGAAGTCCGGTGACAAAGTCCATAGTGATGTTTTCCCATTTCCATTCGGGTAAGGGTAAAGGTTGTAACATTCCCTTAATCTTCTGTCTCCCAGCTTTAACTTCCTGACAAACCAAGCATCGAGAGACATATTCAGCAACATCTTTTTTCATTCCATCCCACCAGATGTACTCTTTCAGGTCCCTATACATCTTCGTGCTTCCAGGATGAATAGAGAATGAAGAACTATGAGCCCCATCCAGCATCTCCTTCTTTAATTCGGGGATGGGAGGAACACAAACCCGATTCCTGATCTTTATTATCCCATCACAATCAAGGTTGAATTCAGGAACATTTCTCACCTTCATTTGTAACTATACATCTTCTTTATGTGCCTCTTTAATCATAACATGTATAGATGGTTGAACATTCATTTGAGAAAGATACGATTTTCCCCTTTCATTATAATTCCAAGATCCATCCTTTGTAAATCCATTAATATTTCATCTTTTGTGATCCTCATCATGGATAAACTGGAATGGTCTTGTCGACTTAATGCATCTGCCACCTTGTTTGCTTTCTCAGGGTGGTAATGAATTGAGAAGTCGTAATCCTTAATCAGCTCCAACCGTCTTCTTTGGTGCATATTCATCTCCTTTTGTTTGAAAATATACTTTAAACTTTTATGATCAGAATAAATGTCACACCTTTATCCATAAAGATAATGCCTCCTAATCATTAATGTAAAGATGACCGCAGCTAACTCCAAATCATGAGTTGGGTAATTTTTCTCATGGTTTTTCAACTGTTGTGAGGGATAAGCTATCACCATATCATTTTTCATAAGAACACACCCCAATACCCTAATGGATGCATCACTATATATCACAAACCTTTCTCCACTACAAGGCAGTGTGAGCACAGGTGCACTGGATAACCTTCTTTTCAACTCCTTGAAATTCTATTCACATTCCTCGATCCAAACAAACTTAACTAGTTTCCGAATCAACCGGGTGAGTGGATTAGATAATCGTGAAAAATATTTCACAAAATGTCGATAATATCCATCCAAACCAAGAAAACATCAGATCTCAGTTACTATTGTTGGTCTCGACCATCTTTCGATAACCTCTGTTTTTGCGGGATCCACAGATATCCCCTCTTTTGAGATTATGTGACCCAAAAATGAAACTTTTTGAATCCAAAATTCACACTTGGTAAATTTGGCATAAAGCTTCTCCTTTCTCAGGGTCTTCAATATAATTATCAAGTGATCTTGATGTTCTTCCTTTGCTCTTTGAATATACAAGAATATCATCTATAAAGACTACCACAAACTGATCAAGATAGTCTCTAAAGACTCTGTTCATCATATCCATGAAGATATCAGGGGCATTAGTAAGACCAAATGGCATCACTATAAATTTATAGTGTCTATACCTTGTACGGAATGCCGTCTTTGGTATATCCTGCCTTTTGACCCTTAATTGATGATACCCTGAACAAAGTTAAATCTTGGAAAAGTATTGAGCTCCACGTAGTTGGTCAAATAAGTCATCAATGTGCGGGAGAGGATATTTGTTCTTGATAGTGATCTTGTTAAGTTCTCGATAATCAATGCAGAGCCTCATTGATCAATCTTTTTTTATAACAAACAGAATAGGTGCTCCCCAAGGTGACACACCAGGGCATATGAATCCCTTATCAAGATTCTCATGGAGTTACTTATTCAATTCCTTAAACTCAATTGGGGCCATTCTATAAGGTGTCTTTGAAATAGAAAAAGCACCCGGTACAAGTTCTATTGAAAACTTAGCTTCACGACTTGGTGGAAGACCCGACAGTTCCTTCAGAAAGACATCATCAAACTCTCGTACAATGGGAATATTCTTAATCGTGAATTTCTCACTAACCATTAGAGATAAATAACATTCATTTATTGGAATCAAGACCCATAAGATGGAATAAATTTCCACTGTAAGGTTATGTTCATCCTTGCATCGATAGACGATCATAGATTGATTTGGAATATGAAATGCGACTTCCCTTATTTGGGAATTGATATGAGATACATATATAGAAATCCAATCGATGCCAAGAATCACATCAAATTCCACTATAGGAAGGATCACAAGATTTTCAGGAAGCACTTTCCCACAAACTTCAATCAGAGAAGAATTATAAACTTTTGATGCGACTGTTGTGCCATTAGGGGTTGTAACAGCGAACTCCACATCTAATTGTTGAGTTAATATAGTGATACCGTTAGAAAATTATTCATAAATAAAATTGTGGGTGGATCCAAAATCAAATTAAACATTTGCTACTTTAGAGTGGATGGTAAGTGTACCTTTCACCACTTCGTTATCGTACTCCACATCGCTAATAGAAATTGCATGCGACTTTCCTTTGTCTTTAGCCTTAAGAGTTTGTTGACATCAACCATCATCATCAACCCTTGGATTTGGGCATTGATTGGCATAATTCCCCATCTCCTTGCACTAGTAACATTGAAGTATAGGAGGTGCACTCTGTGTAGCCTTTTCTTTGTTCGCATCGCTAGACATCTTCTTCCCATCATTGCGACATTCAAATGCCCGATGACCTTCCTTTACAAATTTGAAACATTTACCTGTCCCTTTAAGACAAATACCTCCATGTTTTTTTCCACACTTTGATCATAAGGGAAAAATCATCTTCTTTTCACTGTGCTCTTTAGATTTTCCTTTGAATTCCATTTTCCTCTTCTTATCAAACCCATATGACTGATGGGTTACTCCAATCTCCATCTTAACTTTGAGAGCACATCAAACGATTTCCTCGTAGCTATTTAAGTCCCTTATGTCTAACGCCCTTCTAAGACTTGGTTTTGAGCCACTAAAGAATCGATCGATCATACTCTCAGGTTGGATAATAATACCAGAAACATACCTTAGATGTCGTGTTAAATTTTCTTCGTAGGTACCAACAGATTCATCATCCTTTTGCTTTAGTTCAAAAAACTCCTTCTCTATCTTTGTTCGAAGAATACGAGGGTAGTAGTTATTAAAAAATAAGTTCTTGAACTTGTCCCATTCCATGGACTCAATTTCATCCCTTTACCTCATATTATTAATAAGATTCCCACATTGATCAGCATCACCTTCCTAACGATACACTGCTAAGATGACTCTATCTTGTTCAGAACATTGTGGAACTGAAAATACCTCTTCCGTAGTACTAATCCATTGTTCAGCAACTAATGGATCAGTAGACCCGCTGAATGAAGGTGGACGCTACCTCATGAAGGATTCAATAGAATGTTTCTCATTCCATTGCACGTTTGGAAGTCCTGCATGATTCATAGCTAGAGAGAGTTGTGTGAGCATGGCTACAAGATTTTACATTCCAGCTCCCACAACGTTTGGTTGCTCAGTGGGACAATCATTGCATTGCCTGCCGCATTCAGCATTAACACGGTTCCTTCGGGTTCCAGCCATTGACTAAAACCAAGAAGAGTAGTGTGAGAAACACTAATTATAGTAGGAAAACCACATAATCAATAATAAAATTTCACACTTAAGGTCTTATACAAGTTTATTCATTTCCATTTCTAAAACACTAAGATTGGGTTCTATGGTTAGACTTATCCATATGATTCTTACTAAGGCTTTCACATCCTAGTTTCCAAAGGTTGACGATACCTTTCCTCTGATACTAACTATAATGACCCATACTTTACATACATTGTTAGTACTTCAAAATTGAAGTACACTTATTACAACATATAAAAAATCCATGAAAAGACCATATAGGTATAATGTCTTTAGAAACTGCGAAACATAAACAACTTGTTCATAAAGCGTCTACACTGTCTCCCATTTATATCATCATATCTATAGTCCATTTTGGCATATCTTACTTAATAACATTCTTCTTGACCCGGGGGAAAGAAAACATACAAAAGGGTGATCTCAAATGCTTAGTAAGGGTAAAAAAAAGAAAAATCAATCACATCATATGCATAATAACATAACAATTTTGAAATATTACCCTTCAAAAGAGATCATAATTTCATAACATGGGATAAATCATGGTAGTGAAATGTAATCAAAATAATCATATCTTAAAACATGAAGCTTTTTGGCATACACACATAATCATAGAGAATCATTTCTTATTAGTCTCGACTCATTTCAAAGACTATCTTAGTGGACAAAGTCCATTTCTAAACTGAGTTCATTCCTCGTTTCAGACCAGTTTCACTGAACCGGTTTAACCTGCCATTCCAGCCATGTCTATCTCATGAGATATAAAATATTTACTCAATGCATTGGAGGGAGATATAGGTCCCACCCATCTCATAATGATACCATTCTTATGTGTGCCACAAAATCAAAAATCATACATCATTGCATAATCCATGTAATAAAAATGGGAATCTTAAACATCATGCCATCATAACATAATCCATATAATATAAAAGGACATCATAAAAATAATTCCATCAGAACATAATCAAATCAATGTAAAAAAAGGGATAGAAACAGAACCCTATATTATCATAGATGGAAAATAATTTTGATAAAACACATGAACTCCATTCCTAAGGAAAATATCCTTTCTACTTCAAAAACATTTTTCCTTTCATAACATGTCATACTATTTTAAAATAAAATAATTTGATTAAAAATAAACTTGAAAAATTGTAAAGGAAGCTTCTTGAAAATAATGTTTTAGAAATCCATTCATGTTGTATATGTTAAAAAAACATTCTTCTCGTACTTTTGTCGGAAAAGTCAAAAAGTACCTCGTATGAAAAACGACAAAAGATTCCTTTCATATCTTTAACTAAAAACTCACCGAAGGGTAAAATTGGATTTAAATAATTGTAGGTGTATGGAAATAATATTACATATTGAGGAAACATGGATTTGGATGATAGAATAGACCCCAGTAAATTCAATAGTATAAACAATCTCGGATAAAAATGAGATTGTGATATTTCCCTTACCTTAGATCCGATTTGCTTCGTAAGTTTCCCAAACATCTGTATAATGATTTAAATAATGTCATTGAATTATTCCAGAATCATACGCATTATTATGATGTCATATATGGTCATATTATTAGCTTATTATTAGTAATATTTCATTGCTATTGTTATTCGGGTGTTTATTACTTTTTGTTCTTATGCGTGTTTTGTCGAATAAATTCTTATTCTTCTTTTTTAGGTTATAGATACCTCATTTCCAGAATGTTATTAGTGTAATATATATCATATTTATTCACTCAATTCATTTATGTAATCATTATGCAATGAAAATCATGTAGAACGAGTCGCATCACATCGTGGAGACAGAATTCCGTACTTACGCACAAGCGATGATATCGTTCCCATGATCGTGGAATTGTATTGGAGTGTATGTATATTATTTCATAATTAATATCAATTTAAAATAATCATATATATTCATTTTTTACATGATTATACCCATCCAAGTAAGGTGGTGGTGGAAAATAGATTACACCACGGCGTGGAGACCGTATTCCGTACGTACGCACACACGGTGATTTCTTTTTCCGTAGGATGGATAGATGGTGAAATATGGTTGTTTAATACTTATAATAATATATCAGTATATGAGTGATACTAATGTTATTAATTCATAATTAAAAAACTAAAGAAGAAGAAGTGGAAGAGAAAAAAATTTGAAATAATCGGTAACAGACATTACCTCTTCTTTGAAGCGCTTCTTTGAGACCTCTTTTTAGGGCACTAAAATTGGTCTTTGAAGAATACCATGACCTCTATGATGTTTCTAGGGAAGTGGATAGGAGAAATTGGCAGGGGTTCGCTGAGCTTGAAGGCAAAAAGTGGTGTGATGAAGAGAGGGAGGAGGGGCCCCTTTATAAGGGAGGAGAGGGGCATCTTTGAAAAAACGAAAAATACTATTTCATTATAAATTCATATTCAGTTTTAAATAGATCCAAATTGATTTATTTCTAATCTAAGGTGGGTATGGGTAAAAATCCTCTCATCCAATAGAATTTGGACAAGTTTAGGTATCTATTTTAACCTTATCATTTAGATTTAGCTTTAAGTTAGATAAGTTTACTTTTACCATGTCTTTTTGTTTTCTTACACTATATGGTTAATAAACAATCTATAACAAGCCAAACGAACCCCAAGTTGTTTTTTATTAATATATAGAACCTTATATATGTCATTTGGCCGAACATTATATTTTTAGGAATAAAATAACAATTAATAATATGATATTTGTTTTAAAAACTATTTTATATCAATTATGACACTACTTGGTAATTGATTTTTTGAAAATCATAACAGAAATATTAGTTCTAAAAAAGTTAATTAAATCAATAAAAACATGTCATATTAACCTATAAAATAAGTTTTATTCATAAAAAGTCTCAAATTAAATTTATTTGGGTATTTATAACATTAATTATGTCAATAGTTTATTAATAAGATAATTACTCCATCATCATTGTGTCATAAATAAATTATCTTATTTAATGTTTAAAAATTATAAATAAAATACCATTATATATAAAATCGTTTTATCTTTCTAATTAATATTTATAGTCGAATTTATCTTATGTATAACCATATATTAAAAATGATTTACTTAATAACCATTGATTTTAACTATTTTAACCCTTCTTTAAATAAATTAATAATAAATGTCCTAATCTAATCCATGTGGGCCTAAATGGTCATATATTATTCCTAAGGTTGTTTTTGGTCGAATTAAACTTATCCAATAGAATTATGACATGTGTTAAGGTAATAATATTATTATCTTTACCCTTAGTTACCCTATTTACTTTTAACTGTGGTAAATAAAAAGTTACTATTCACCAAAAATTATTTTCATCTCATTGAACAACATTTTACTTGCTGACATCAACCGTGTCTCTCGGATTTTTGAAATTCCATTCACAAAAGCAGTAAAGTTAATTTTTATGTAAATTTACAAATTCTCCTAGGAGGTGGGAAAAGACGGTGAAAAGTTCAATAAATTTTTTTATATATCTAAAATTATTATAAAATTACTCCGATGAATTACATTGAACTTATATAGGTATTATTTATCAATTTTGACCTAAAATAAATTTAAATAAAATAAATAATTATTTAAATAAAAAGTCGGTTTTTAAATAGTAACCCAGTGTTTTCACTATTCATCAAAAATTGAATGTTTCCAAAAAAATACCAAAATTTCACCCTAAGATAATTTCGATATTCCGAATCCAAAAATGAAGCCCATTTTGAATGATAAAATTTACAAAATTTCTAAAAGTGGTTATTACTATTCATAACGGCTAATTTTAATAATATTTTAATAGCATATCGTTGTTTAGTAAAACTCGGTATTGCGTACAATGTAAGCTATCAAGGAAGGTCGTGATTTCATGTCAAACAAGCCAAGATAGTGTTATGTGTAGTGAAATATTCCATTGATGATTTATATAACATAAAAACAAAATATTTCTCATAAAAGTCTCGGGTGTTAGATTCTACCCCCTTAAAATGAATTTCTCCCTTGAAATTCGTCACTTTGTAACAAAAAGATTAGGATACCTCTCCCTCATTATATCCTCAACTCCCATTGGCTTCTTCAAATTGGTGGTTCCTCCATAAAACCTTCACGAAGCGAGTGGTCATGTTCTGTAGAACTTTTTCACTATGATTGAGAATCTCTATCGGTTGTTCTTCATAAGAAAGATCTTGTTCAAGCGGTACAACTTCTGAGCTAATTACATTTGAAGGATCAAGTATGTAAATTCTCAGGAGAGATACATGGAACACATCATGAAATTGAGAGAGATTCGGTGGAATCTCCAATCGGTAACATACTTTCCCAACACGATCCAGTATTTCGAAAGGACTGATATACCTAGGGCTCATCTTTACCTTCTTTCCAAATCTCATTACTCTCTTCCAAGGAGATATTCGTAAGACCACTTTATCACCCACTTCAAACTCTAAGTCTTTTCATTCGGTTGTCGGAATAACTTTTTGGTCGACTCTGATATGCTCTTATGTGTTTTTGAATAGATCGGACCTTTTCTGCCATCTTATCAACAAGATAAGGTCATAATAGCTTTCTTTCCCCAACTTCATCCCAACAAAATGGAGTCCTGCATTTATTTCCATAGAGAGCTTCATAAGGAGCCATCCAAATACTGGAGTGAAAGCTATTATTATAAGACAATTCCACCAAAGGTCGGTGTTGATCCCAACCACCTTTGAAATCCATAGAGAAAGATTTCAACATATATTCTAGAGTTTGAATTGTCCTCTCAAACTGACCGTCTATCTGAGGATGATAAGTAGTGCTGAAACTCAACTCTATATCCAGAGTATGCTGAAGACTTCGCCAGAACATTGAGGTAAACCTTGGATCCTGATCAGATATAATAGAAAGTGGTACTCCATTTAATCTTACCACTTACTTTACATATATCCTGGCAAGCTGATCAAGAGATAAATCTTCTCTAATAACAATGAAGTGTGCAGACTTTGTAAGATGAACAACTATGACCCAGATAGCATTATTGCATTTGGATGTTTTAGGAAGTCCGGTGACAAAGTCCATAGTGATGCTTTCCCATTTCCATTTGGGTATGGGTAGTGGTTGTAACATTCCCTTAGACTTCTATCTCTCAGCTTTAACTTGCTGACAAACCAAGCATCAAGAGTCATATTCAGCAGCATCTCTTTTCATGCCATCCCACCAGAAGTACTCTTTCAGGTCCCTATACATCATCGTGCTTCCAGGATGAATAGATAATGATGAACTATGAGCCGCATCCAGCAGCTCCTTCTTTAATTCGGGGATGGGAGGAACAAAAACCTGATTCCTGAACTTTATTATCCCATCACAATCAAGGTTGAATTCAGGAACATTTCTCACCTTATTTTGTAACTCTACATATTCGTTCTGTGCCTGTTTACTCTTAACATGTATAGATGGTTGAAAATTCATTTGAGAATGATATGATTTTCCCCTTTCATTATAATTCAAAGATCCATCCTTTGTAAATCCATAAATTTTGGATCTTTTGTGATCCTCATCATGGATAAACTGGCATGGTCTTGTCGACTTAATGCATCTACCACCTTGTTTGCTTTCCCAGGGTGGTAATGAATTGAGCAGTCGTAATCCTTAATTATCTCCAACCATCTTCTTTGTTGCATATTCAGCTCATTTTGTGTGAAAATACACTTTAAACTTTTATGATCAGTATAAATGTCACACCTTTCTCCATAAAGATAATGCCTCGAAATCTTTTATGCAAAGATTACCGCAGCTAACTCCAAATCAGGAGTTGGGTAATTTTTCTCAAGGATTTTCAACTGTCGTGAGGCATAAGCTATCACCATATCATTTTTCACAAGAACACACCCCAATCCTTTCTTGGATGCATCACTGTAGATCACAGACCTTTCACCAATATAATGCAGTGTGAGCACAGGTGCACTGGATAACCTTCTTTCCAACTCCTTGAAATTCTCTTCACATTCCTCTGTCCAAACAAACTTAACTCCTTTCTGAGTCAACCGAGTGAGTGGATTAGATAATCGTGAAAAATATTTCACAAAACGTCAATAATATCCAGCCAAACCAAGAAAACATCAGATCTCAGTTACTGTTGTTGGTCTCGACCATCTTTCGGTAACCTCTATTTTTGATTGATCCATTGATATCCCCTCTTTTGATATTATGTGACCCAAAAATGAATCGTTTTGAAGCCAAAATTCACAGTTGGTAAATTTGGCATAAACCTTCTCCTTTCTCAGGGTCTTCAATATAATTATCAATTGATCTTCATGTTCTTCCTTGCTCTTTGAATATACAATAATATCGTCTATAAGGAATACCAAAAACTGATCAAGATAGTCTCTAAAGACTCTATACATCATATCCATGAAGATAGCAGGGGAATTAGTATGACCAAATGGAATCACTATAAATTCATAGTGTCCAAACCTTGTACAGAAATCCATATTTGGTACATCCTCCCTTTTGACCCTTAATTGATGATACCCTAAACAAAGATCAATATTGGAAAAGTATTGAGATCTGCCTAGTTGGTCAAATTATTCATCAATGCGCGGGAGAGGATATTTTTTCTTGATAGTGATCTTGTTAAGTTCTCGATAATCAATGCGGAGCCTAATTGATCCATCTTTTTCTTAACAAACAGAACAGGTGATCCCCAAGGTGACGCACTACGGCGTATGAATCCCTTATCAAGATTCTCTTGGAGTTGCTTATTCAATTCCTTCAACTCAATTGGGTCCATTCTATAAGGTGTCTTTGAAATAGGTAATGCACCTGGTACGAGTTCTATTGAAAACTCAACTTCATGATTTGGTGGAAGACCCGAAAATTCCTTCGGAAAGACATCATCAAACTCCCGTACAATGTGTGTATTCTTCATCATGAGTTTCTCATCAACCATTTGATATAAATAACCTTCATTTAGTGGAATCAAGACCCATAAGATGGAAGAAATTTCCACTGGAAGGTTATGTTCATCCTTGCATCGATAGACGATCATAGATTGATCTGGAATATGAAATGTGACTTCTCTTCTTTGGAAATTGACATGAGATCCATATAAAGAAAGCCAATCCATGCCAATAATCACATCAAATTCCACTATAGGAAGGATCACAAGATTTACAGGAAGCACTTTCCCACAAACGTCAATCGGAGAAGAATTACAAACTTTTGATGCGACTATTGTGCCATTAGGGGTTGTCAAAGCTAACTCAACATCTAGTTGTTGAGGTAATATGGTGATACCATTAGAAAATTCTTCAAAAATAAAATAGTGGGTGGATCCAAAATCAAATAAAACATTTGCTACTTTAGAATGGATGGTATGTGTACCTTTCACCACTTCGTTATCGTACTCCACATCGCTGATAGAAATTGCATGCGACCTTCCTTTGTCTTTAGACTTAAGAGTTTGTTGACGTCAACCATCATCATCAAACCTTGTATTTGGGCATTGATTGGCATAATGCCCCATCTCCTTACACTTGTAACATTGAATTATAGGAGGTGCACTCTGTGTATCCTTTTCTTTGTTCGCATCACTAGACATCTTCTTTCCATCATTGCGGCATTCAAATGCCCAATGACCTTCCTTTCCACATATGAAACATTTACTTGTCCCTTTAAGACAACTCCCTCCATGTTTCTTTCAACACTTTGATCAAAAGGGAAAACTCATCTTCTTTTCTGTGTGCTCATTAGAATTTACTTTGCATTCAATTTTCCTCTTATTATCAAACCCATATGACTGATGGGTTACTCCAATCTCCATCTCAAC
This sequence comes from Viscum album, assembly GCA_963277665.1. Taxonomy (NCBI): domain Eukaryota; kingdom Viridiplantae; phylum Streptophyta; class Magnoliopsida; order Santalales; family Viscaceae; genus Viscum; species Viscum album. The sequence continues at coordinate 795,313,942 of OY728166.1, forward strand.
TTTGAGAGAACATCGAACAATTTCCTCGTAGCTTTTGAAGTCCCTTATGGCTAACACTCTTCGAAGATTTGGTTTTAAGCCACTAAAGAATCGATCGATCTTACTCTCAGGTTGGATAATAATATCAGAAGCGTACCTTACAAGTCTTGTTCAATTTTCTTCGTAGGTACCAACGGATTCATCATCCTTTTTCTTTATTTCAAGAAACTCCTTCTCAATCTTTGTTCGAAGAATACGAGGGATGTACTTATTAAAAGATAAGTTCTTGAACTTGTCCCATTCCATGGACTCAATTTCATCCCTTTGCCTCGTATTATTAACAAGATTCCACCATTAATCAGCATCAACTTCCAAATGATACATTTCTAAGAAGAATTTATAATGTTCAGAACATTGAAGAACTGAAAATATATTTTCTTAAGTACTAATCCATTGTTCAGCAACTAATGGATCAGTAGACCCACTGAATAAAGGTGGACGCTGCCTGATGAAGGATTCAACAGGATTTTGCTCCTTCCTTTTCTCATTTGGAAGTCCTTAATGATTCATATATTGAGAAAGTTGTGTGACCATGGCTACAAGATTTTTCTTTCCAGCTCCCATAACGTTTGGTTGCTCAGGGGGACAATCATTGCATTGCCCGTCGCATTCTGCATTAACAGGGATCCTTCGGGTTCCAGACATTGACTAAAACCAAGAAGAGTTGTGTGATCAACACTAATTATAATAGTAAAACCACATAATCAAGAATAAAATTTCACACTTAAGGTATTTTCCTAGGTTATTCAGGGACATTTCTAAAACACTAAGATTGTGTTCTACGGTTAGACTTATCCTTATGATTCTTACTAAGGCTTTCACATCCTAGTTTCCAAAGGTTGACTATACCTTTCCTCTGATACCAACTATAACGACCCATACATTACATACATTGTTAGTACTTAAAAATTGAAGTACACTTATTACAACATATAACAAAACCATGAAAGGACCGTATAGGTATAGTGTCTATAGAAACTGGGAAACATAAACAACTGGTTCATAAAGCTTCTATACTGTCTCCCATTTATAACATCAAATCTATAGTTCCTTTTGGCATATCTTACTTAATAACCTTATTTCTGACCTGGGGGAAAGAAAACATACAAAAGGGTGACCTCAAATGCTCAGTAAGTGTAAACAAAAGAAAAATCAATCACATCATATTCATAATAACATAACAATTTTGAAATCTTACCCTACAAAAGAGATCATAATTTCATAACATGGCATAAATCATGGTAGTGAAATGTAATCACAATACTCATATCTTAAAACAGGATGCTTTTTGGCATACACACATAATCATAGAGAATCATTTCTTATTAGTCTCGACTCATTTCCAAGACTATCTTAGTGGACAAAGTCCATTTCTGAACCGAGTTCATTCCTCGTTTCAGACCAGTTTCACTAAACCGGTTTAACCTGCCATTCCAGCCATGTCTATCTCATGAGATATAAAATATTTACTCAATGCATTGGAGGGAGATATAGGTCCACCCATCTCATAATGATACCATTCTTATGTGTTCCACAAAATCAAAAATCATACATCATTGCATAATCAATGTAATAAAAATGGGAATCTTAAACATCATGCCATTATAACATAATCCATATAATATAAAAGGACATCATAAAAATAATTCCATCATAACATAATCAAATCAATGTAAAAAAAGGGATAGAAACAGAACCTTATATTATCATAGATGGGAAATAATTTTGATAAGACACATGAACTCCATTCCTGAGGAAAATATCCTTTCTACATCAAAAACATTTTTCCTTTCATAACATGTCATACAATTTTAAACTAAAAGAATTTGATTAAAAATAAAATTGAAAAATTGTAAAGGAAGCTTCTTGAAAATAATGTTTTAGAAATCCATTCATGGTGTATAAGTTAAAAAAACATTCTTCTCGTAGTTTTGTCGGAAAAGTCAAAAAGTACCTCGTATGAAAAACGACAAAAGATTCCTTTCATATCTTTAACTAAAAACTCACCAAAGGGTAAAATTGGATTTAAACAATTGTATGTGGATGGAAATAATATTACATATTTATGAAACATGGATGTTGATGATAAAATACACCCCAGTAAATTCCAAAGTATAAACAATCTCTGATAAAAATGAGATTGTGATATTTCCCTTACCTTAGGTCCGATTTGCTTCGTAAGTGTCCAAACCTCCTGTATAATGATTTAAATAATGTCATTGAATTATTACAGAATCATAATCATTTTTATGATTTCATATATGGTCATATTATTATCTTATTATTAGTAATATTTCATTGCTACTTGTTATTCGGGTGTTTATTACTTTTTGTTCTTATGCGTGTTTTGTCGAATAAATTCTTATTCTTCTTTTTAGGTTAAAGATAACTCATTTACAGAATAGTATTAGTGTAATATATATCATATTTATTTACTCAATTCATTTATGTAATCATTATGCAATTAAAATCATGTAGAACGAGTTTCATCACATCGTGGAGACAGTATTCCGTACGTACGCACGAGCGATGATATCGTTCCCATGATCGTGGAATTGTATTGGAGTGTATGTATACTATTTCAGAATTAATATCACCTTAAAATAATCATATATATTCTTTATTAACACCATTATACCCATCCAAGTAAGGTGGTGTTGGAAAATTGATTACACCACAGCATGGAGATGGTATTCCGTACGTACGCATGCGCGGTGATTTCATTTTCCGTAGGATGGATAGATGGTGAAATAGGGTTGTTTCATACTTATAATAATATATCAGTATATGAGTGATACTGATGTTATTAATTAATAATGAAACAACTAAATAAGAAGAAGTGGAAGAAGAAATAATGTTGAATGAATCGGTAACAGACATTACCTCTTCTTTGAAGCACTTCTTTGAGACCTCCGTTTAGGGAACTAAAATTGGTCCTTTAAGAAGACCAGGACCTCTAGGATGTTTCTAGGAAAGTGGACAGGAGAAATTGGTAGGGGTTGGCCGATCTAGAAGGCTCAAAGTGGTGTGAGGAAGAGAGGGAGGAGGGGCCCCTTTATAAGGGAGGAGAGGGGCACCTTTGGAAAAACAAAAAATATGATTTTATTATAAAATCATATTCGGTTTAAAATAGCTCCAAATATATTTTATTAATAACATAATTACCCCATCATCACTGTGTCATAAATAAATTAAATTATTTAATGTCTAAAAATTACAAATAAAATAACATTATGTAGGAAATATTTTTATCTTTCTAATGAATATTTATAGTTGAATTTATCTTATGTATAACCCTATATTTAAAATGATTTACTTAATAACCATTGATTTTAACTATTTTAACACTTATTTAAATAAATTAATAATAAATGTCCTAATCTAATCCATGTGGGCCTAAATGGTCACATATTATTCCCAAGGTTTTTTTGGTCGAATTAAACTTATCCAATAGAATTATGACATCTGTTAGGGAAGTAATAATATCATTTTTACCCTTAGTTACCCTATTTACTTTTAATAGTGGTAAAAAAAATAAAACATTACTATTCACTGAAAATTATTTTCAGCTCATTGAACCAGATTTTACTTACTGAAATCAACCGTGTCTCTCGGATTTTTGAAATTCCATTCACAAAAGTGGTAAAATTATGTTTTATGTAAATTTCCAAATTCTCCTAGGAAGTGACTAAAAGACGGTGAAAAGTTCAATAAAATTTTTTATATATCTAAAATTATTATAAAATTACTCCAATGAATTACATTGAACTTATATAAATATTATGTATCAATTTTGACCTAAAATAAATTTAAATAAAATAAATAATTATTTAAATAAAAAGTCGGTTTTTAAATAGTAACCCAGTGTTTTCACTATTAATCAAAAATTGAAAGTTTGCAGAAAAATACCAAAATTTCACCCTAGGATAATTTCGATATTCCGAATCCAAAAATGAAGTCCATTTTGAAAAATAAAATTTACAAAATTTCAAAAAGTGGTTATTACTATTCATAACGGGTAGTTTTAATAATATCTTAATAGCATATCGTTGTTTAGTGAAACTTAGTATTGCGTATGACACTAGATATCAAGGAAGGTCGCGATTGCGTGTAATGAAAGACAAGAAAGTGTTGTGTGTAGAGAAAGATTCCTTTGATGATTTATATAAGATAAAAACAAAATATTTCTCATAAAAGTCTCTGGTGCAACATTCGACCCCCCATAAAATGAATTTCTCCCTCGAAATTAGTCACTTTGTAACAAAAATATGAGGATACCTCAGCCTCATCATATCCTCAAGGTCCCATTGGCTTCATCAAATTGGTGGTTACTCCATAAAACTTTCACCAAGTGAGTGGTCTTGTTCCGTAGAACTTTTTCTCTATGATCAAGAATCTCTATCGGCTATTCTTCATAAGAAAGATCTTGTTCCATCGGTACAACTTCTGAGCTGAGTACATGTGAAGGATCAGGTATGTACATTCTCAGGAGAGATAAATGGAACACATCGTGAACTTGAGAGAGATTCGGTGGAAGCTACAAACGGTAAACTACCTTCCCAACACAATCCAGTATTTCGAAAGGACTGATATACCTAGGGCTCAGCTTTCCCTTCTTTCCAAATCTCATTACTCTCGTCCAAGGTAATATTCGTAAGAACACTTTACCACCCACTTCAAACTCTAAGTCTTTTCTTCGGTTGTCGGCAAAACATTTTTGTTGACCATGTGCTGCTCTTTTGTGTTGTTGAATAGATCAGACCTTTTCTGCCATCTCATCAACAAGATCACGTCCTAATAGCTTTCTTTCCCCAACTTCATCCCAGCATGTTGGAGTCCTGCATTTATTTCCATAGAGAGCTTCATAAGGAGCCATCTAAATACTGGAGTGAAAGCTATTATTATAAAAAAAATTCACCAAAGGTAGGTGTCGATCCCAACCACCTTTGAAATACATAGAGCAAGCTTTCAACATATCTTCTAGAGTTTGAATTGTCCTCTGAGACTGACCGTCTGTCTGAGGATGATAAGAACTGCTGAAACTCAACTCTGTATCCAGAGTATACTAAAGACTTCACCAGAACATTGAGGTAAGCCTCGGATCCCGATCAGATATAATAGAAAGTGGTACTCCATGTAATCTTACCACTTCCTTTACATATATCCTGGCAAGCTGATCAAGAGAAAAATCTTCTATAATAATAATGAAGTGTGCAGACTTTGTAAGACGATCAACTATGACCCAGATAGAATTATTGCCTTTGGATGTTTTAGGAAGTCTGGTGTCAAAGTCCATAGTGATGTTTTCCAATTTCCATTCGGGTATGGGTAATGGTTGTAACATTCCCTTAGACTTCTGTCTCTCAGCTTTAACTTGCCGACAAACCAAGCATCGAGAGACATATTCAACATCATCTCTTTTCAAGCCATCCCACTAGAAGTACTATTTCATATCCCTATATGTCTTCATGATTCCAAGATAAATAGAGAATGAAGAACTATGCGCCTCATCCAGCAGCTCCATCTTTAATTTGGGGATGGGAGGAACACAAACCCGATTCCTGATCTTTATTATCCCTTCACAATCAAAGTTGAATTCAGGAACATTTCTCACCTTCTTTTGTAACTCTACATCTTCTTTCTATGCCTCTATAATCTTAACATGTATAGATGGTTGTACATTCATTTTAGAAACATACTATTTTTACCATTTCATTATAATTCCAAGATCCATCCTTTGTAAAACCATAAATATTGGATCTTTTTTTATAATCATCATGGATAAACTGGCATGGTCTTGTCGACTTAATGCATATTCCACCTTGTTTTCTTTCCGAGGGTGGTAAGGAATTGAGCAGTCGTAATCCTTAATAAGCTTCAACCATCTTCTTTGGTGCATATTCAGCTCCTTTTGTGTGAAAATATACTTTAAACATTTATGATCAATATAAATGTCACACCTTTCTCCATAAAGATAATGCCTCCAAATTTTTAACGCAATGATTACCGCTGATAACTCCAAATCATGAGTTGGGTTAATTTTGCTCATGGATTTTCAACTGTCGTGAGGCATAAGCTATCACCATATCATTTTTCATAAGAACACAACCCAATCCCTTCATTGATGCATCACTATAGATCACAAACCTTTCTCCACTACAAGGCAGTCTGAGCATAGGTGCACTGGATAACCTTCTTTTCAACTCCTTGAAATTCTATTTACATTCTTCCGTCCAAACAAACTTAACTCCTTTCCGAGTCAGCCGAGTGAGTGGATTAGATAATTGTGAAATTTTTTTAACAAAACGTCAATAATATCCTTCCAAACCAAGAAAACATCAGATCTCAGTTACTGTTGTTGGTCTCAGCCATCTTTCGATAACCTCTTTTTTTGCTGGATCCACATATATCCCTTATTTTGAGAATATGTGACCCAAAAATGAATCTTTTTGAAGCCAAAATTCACACTTGGTAAATTTGGCATAACGCTTATCCTTTCTCAGGGTCTTCAATATAATTATCAAGTGATCTTCATGTTCTTCCTTTCTCTTTGAATATACAAGAATATTATCTATAAATAATACCAGAAACTGATCACAATATTTTCTAAAGACTCAATTCACCATATCCATGAAGATAGCATGGGAATTAGTAAGACCAAATGGCATCACTATAAATTGATAGTGTCCATACCTTGTACGGAAAGTCGTCTTTGGTATATCCTCCCTTTTGACCCTTAATTGATGATACCCTGAATGAAGATCAATCATGGAAAAGTATTGAGCTTGGAATAGTTTGTAAAATAAGTCATCAATGAGCAGGAGAGGATATTTGTTCTTGATAGTGATCTTGTTTAGTTCTCGATAATCAATGAAAAGCCTCATTGATCCATCTTTTTTTCTTAACAAACAGAACATGTGCTCCCCAAGGTGACGCACTAGGGCATATGAATCCCTTATCATGATTCTCTTGGAGTTGCTTATTCAATTCCTGCAACTCAATTAAGACCATTATTTAAGGTGTCTTTGAAATAGGGAAAGTACCCGGTACGAGTTCTATTGAAAACTCAACTTCACGATTTGGTGGAAGACATGTAAATTCCTTCGGAAAGACATCATAAAACTCCCGTACAATGGGAATATTCTTAATCGTGAGTTTCTCACCAACCATTTGAGATAAATAACCTTCATTTAGTGGAATCAAGACCCATAAGATGGAAGAAATTTCCACTGGAAGGTTATGTTCATCCTTGCATCGATATACGATCATAGATTGATCTGGAATATGAAATGTGACTTCCCTTCTTTGGAAATTGATGTGAGATCCATATAGAGAAAGCCAATCCATGCCATGAATCACATCAAATTCCAATATAGGAAGGATCACAAGATTTACAGGAATCACTTTACCACAAACTTCAATCAGAGAAGAATTAAAAACTTTTGATGTGATGGTTGTTCCATTAGGGGTTTTCACAGCTAACTCAACATCTAATTGTTGAGGTAATACAGCGATACCCTTAGAAAATTCTTTAGAAATAAAATAGTGGGTGGATCCAAAATCAAATAAAACATTTGCTACTTTAGAGTGGATGGTAAGTGTACCTTTCACCACTTCATTATCGTACTCCACGTCGTTGATAGAAATTGCATGTGACTTTCCTTTGTCTTTAGCCTTAAGAGTATGTTGACGTTGACCATCATCATCAACCCTTGGATTTGGGAATTGATTAGCATAATGCCCCATCTCTTTGCACCTATAACATTGATTTATAGGAGGTGCACTCTTTGTATCCTTTTCTTTGTTCGCATCACTAGACATCTTCTTCCCATCATTGCGGCATTCAAATGCCCGATGACCTTCCTTTGCACATTTGAAACATTTACTTGTCCATCTAAGACGACTCCCTCCATGTTTCTTTCCACACTTTGAGCATAAGGGAAAACTCATCTTCTTTTTAGTGTGCTCTTTATATTTTCCTTTTAATTCCATTTTCCTCTTCTTATCAAACCCATATGACTGATGTGTTACTCCAATCTCCATCTCAACTTTGAGAGCATATCGAACAATTTCCTCGTAGCTATTGAAGTCCCTTATGGCTAACGCCCTTCGAATACTTGGTTTTAAGCCACTAAAGAATCGATCGATCTTACTCTCAGGTTGGATAATAATAAAAGAAGCGTAACTTAAAAGTTTTGTAAAATTTTCTTTCGTAGGTACCAACGGATCCATCATCCATTTGCTTTAGTTAAAGAAACTCCTTCTCCATCTTTGTTTGAAGAATACGAGGGATGTACATATTAAAAAATAATATCTTGAACTCATCCCATTCCATGGACTCAGTTTCATCCCTTTGCGTCGTATTCTTAATAAGATTCCACCATTGATCAGCATCACCTTCCAAACGATACACTGCTAAGATGACTTTATCATGTTCAGAACATTGAAGAATGGAAAATATCATTTCCATAGTACTAATCCATAGTTTAGCAACTAATGGATCAGAAGACCCGCTGAATGAAGGTGGACGCTGCCTCATGAAGGATTCAACAGAATGTTGCTCCTTCCTTTACTTGTTTGGAAGTCCTGCATGATTCATAGCTTGAGAAAGTTTTGTGAGCATGGCTATAAGATTTTTCATTCCAACTCCCATAACGTTTGGTTGCTCAGGGGGACAATCATTTCATTTCCCCTCGCATTCCACAATAACACGGTTCCTTCGGGTTCCATCCATTGACTAAAACTAAGAAGAGTAGTGTGAGAAACACTAATTATAATAGGAAAACCACATAATGAACAATAAAATTTCACATTTAAGGTCTTATCCTAGGTTATTCATGTCCATTTCTAAAACACTAATATTGTGTTATATGGTTAGAATTATCCTTATGATTCTTACTAAGGCCTTCACATCCTAGTTTCCAATGGTTGACTATACCTTTCCTCCGATACCAACTATAACGACCCATACTTTACATACATTGTAAGTACATCAAAATTTAGGTACACTTATTACAACATATAACAAAACCATGAAAGGACCGTATAGGTATAGTGTCTTTAGAAATTGGGAAACATAAACAACTGGTTCATAAAGAGCCTACACTATCTCCCATTTATATCATCATATCTATAGTCCCTTTTGGCATATCTTACTTAATAACCTTATTCCTGACCTGGGGGAGTAAAAACATACAAAAGGGTGAGCTCAAATGCTCAGTAAGGGTAAATAAAAGAAAAATCGATCTCATCATATTCATAAAAACATAACAATTTTGAAATCATACCCTGCAAAAGAGATCATAATTTCATAACATGGGATAAATCATGGTAGTGAAATGTAATCACAATAATCATAACTTAAAACATGAAGCTTTGTGGCATACACACATAATCATAGAGAATCATTTCTAATAAGTCAAGACTAATTTCCAAGACTCTCTTAGTGGACAAAGTCCATTTATGAACCGATTTCATTCCTCGTTTGAATCCTGTTTCATTGAACCGGTTTAACCCGACGTTCCAGCCATGTCTATATCAAGAGATATAAAATCTTTACCCAATGAATTGGAGGGAGATATAGGTCTCACCCATCTCATAATGATACCATTCTTATTTGTGCCACAAAATCAAAAATCATACGTCATTGAATAACCCATGTAATAAAAATGGGAATCTTAAACATCATGCCATCATAACATAATCCATATAAGATAAAAGGACATCATAAAAATAATTCCATCATAACATAATCAAATCAATGTAAAAATAGGGATAGAAATAGAACCCTATATTATCTTAGATGAAAAATAATTTTGATAAAACACTTGAACTCCAATCTTGAGGAAAATATCCTTTCTACTTCAAAAAATTTTTTCCTTTATTTACATGTCATACTATTTTAAACTAAAAGAAGTTGATTAAAAATAAACATGAAAAATTGTAAAGGAATATTCTAGGAAATAATGTTTTAAAAATCCATTCATGCCGTATAAGTTAAAAAAACATTCTTCTTGTACTTTTGTCGGAAATGTCAAAAAGTACCTCGTACGAAAAACGACAAAAGATTCATTTCATATCATTCAATAAAAACTCACCGAAGGGTAAAATTGGATTTAAAAAATTGTAGGTGGATGGAAATAATATTAACTATTTAGGAAACATGGATGTGGATGATAAAATACACCCTAGTAAATTCCAAAGTATAAACAATCTCGGAAAAAAATGAGATTGTTATATTTCCCTTACCACAGGTCTGATTTGCTTCGTAAGTGTCTGAACCTACTATATAATGATTTAAATAATGTCATTGAATTATTCAAGAATCATAAAAAATTTTATGATATCATATATGGTCATATTATTAGCTTATTATTAGTAATATTTAATTGCTACTTGTTATTTGGGTGTTTATTACTTTTTGTTCTTATGCGTGTTTTGTCGAAAAAATTCTTATTCTTATTTTTAGGATATAGATAACTCATTTCCAGAATGGTATTAGAGTAATATATATCATATTTATTTACTCAATTCATTTATATAATCATTATGCAATGAAAATAATGTAGAACGAGTCGCATCACATCGTGGAGACAGTATTCCGTACGTACGCACGAGCGATGATATCGTTCCCATGATTGTGGAATTGTATTAGAATGTGTTTATAGTATTTCAGAATTAAAATCACTTTAAAATAATCATATATATTCATTCTTTACACCATTATACCCATCCAAGTACGGTGGTGGTGGAAAATAGATTACACCACGACGTGGAGATAGTATTTCGTACGTACGCACGTGCGGTGATTTCGTTTTCCGTAGGATGGATAGATGGTGAAATAGGGTTGTTTCATACATATAATAATATATCAGTATATGAGTGATACTAATTTCATTAATTCATAATGAAACAACTAAATAAGAAGAAGTGGAAGAAGAAATAATGTTGAAATAATCTGTAACAGACATTACCTATTCTTTGAAGCGCTTCTTTGAGACCTCCTTTTAGGGCACTAAAATTGGAATTGAAGAAGACCAAGACCTCTAGGATGTTTCTAGGGAATTGGAGAGGAGAAATATTCAGGTTTTGGCTGAGCTTGAAGTCTCAATGTGGTGTGAGGAAGAGAGGGAGGAGGGCCCCTTTATAAGGGAGGAGAGGGGCACCTTTGGAAATACAAAAAATATTATTTTATTATAAATTCATATTATGTTTTAAATAGCTCCAAATTGATTTATTTTGAAGCTAAGGTGGGGATGGGTCGAAGTACTTTCATCCAATAGAATTTGGACAAGTTTAGGTATCTATTTTAAACTTATCATTTAGATTTAACTTTAAGTTCAATAATTTCACTTTTACCATGTCTTTTTGTTTTCTTACACTATAAGGTTATTAAACATACTATAACAAGAAAAACGAACCAAAAGTTGTTTATTATTAATATATATAAAATTATATAAGTCATTTGGTCGAACATCATATTTTTAGGAACAAAATAACAATTAATAATATAATATTTGTTTTAAAAATTATTTTATGTCAATTTTGACACTATTTGGTAATTGATTTTTGTTAAACTCATAACAAGAATATTAGTTCTAAAAAAGTTAATTAAATGAATAAGAACATGTCATATTAACCTAGAAAATTATTTTAATGCATAAAAAGTTTCAAATTACATTTATTTGGGTATTTATAACATCAATTAGGTCAATATTTTATTAATAAGATAATTACTCCATCAACATTGTGTCATAAATAAATTAAATTAATTAATGTCTAAAAATTATAAATAAAATACCATTATGTAGGAAATACCTTTAGCTTTCTAATGAATATTTATAGTCGAATTTATCTTATGTATAACCCTATACTAAAAATGATTTACTTAATAACATTTTATTTTAACTATTTTAACACTTCTTTAAATAAATTAATAATAAATGTCCTAATCTAATCCATGTGGGCATAAATTGTCATATATTATTCCTAAGGTTTTTTTGGTCGAATTAAACTTATCCAAATGAATTATGACATGTGTTAGGGTGATAATAATATTATTTTTACCCTTAGATACCCTATTTACTTTTAACCGTGGTAAAAAAATAAAAAGTTACTATTCACCAAAATTTATTTTCATCTCATTGAACCACATTTTACTTACTGAAATCAACCGTGTCTCTCGTATTTTTGAAATTCCATTCACAAAAGTGGTAAAATTATGTTTTATGTAAATTAGCAAATTCTCCTAGGAGGTGGGTAAAAGACGGTGAAAAGTTCAATAATTTTTTTTATATATCTAAAATAATTATAAAATTACTCCAATGAATTACATTGAACTTATATAGGTATTATTTATCAATTTTGAACCAAAATAAATTTAAATAAAATAAATAATTATTTAAATAAAACGTCTGTTTTTAAATAGTAACCCAGTGTTGTCACTATTCATCAAAAATTGAAAATTTCTAGAAAAATACCAAAATTTCACCCTAGGATAATTTCGATATTCTGAATCCAAAAATGAAGTCTATTTTGAAAAATTAAATTTCAAAAATTTCAAAAAGTGGTAATTACTATTCATAATCGCTAGTTTTAATAATATTTTAATAACATATCGTTGTTTAGTGAAACTCGGTATTTCGTACGATGTAAGCTATCAAGGAAGGTCACGATTGCATGTAAAGTAAGCCAAGATAGTGTTGTGTGTAGTGAAAGATTCCTTTGATGATTTATATATCATAAAAACAAAATATTTCTCATGAATGTCTCAGGTGTTACATATTACCCCCCTTAAAATGAATTTCTCCCTCCAAATTCGTCACTTCGTAATAAAAAGATGAGGATACCTCTCCCTCATCATATCCTCAAGCTCCCATTGGCTTCTTCAAATTGGTTGTTCCTCCATAAAACTTTTACCAAGCGAGTGGTCTTGTTCTATAGAACTTTTTCACTACGATAGAGAATCTCTATCGACTGCTCTTCATAAGAAAGATCTTGTTCCAGCGATCAACTTCTGAGCTGAGTACATGTGAAGGATCAGGTATGTACTTTCTCAGAAGAGATACATGGAACACATCGTGAACATGAGAGAGATTCTGTGGAAGCTCCAATCGGTAAGCTACCTTCCCAACACGATCCAGTATTTTGAAAGGACTGATATACCTAGGGCTCAACATTCCCTTCTATCCAAATTTCATTACTCTCTTCCAAGGAGATATTTGTACGAACACTTTATCACCCATATCAAACTCTAAGCCTTTTCTTCGGTTGTCGGAATAACTTTTTTGTCAACTCTGAGCTGCTCTTATGTGTTTTGTTGAATAGATCTGACCTTTTTCTTCCATCTCATCAACAAGATCAGGTCCTAATAGCTTTCCTTCCCCAACTTCATCCCAGCAAGTTGGAGTCCTGCATTTATTTCAATAGAGATCTTCATAAGGAGTCATCTGAATACTGGAGTGAAGGGTATTATTATAAGAAAATTCCACCAAATCAAGGTGTTGATCCCAACCACCATTGAAATCCATAGACCAAGCTTTCATCATATCATCTAGAGTTTGAATTGTCCTCTCAGACTGACCGTCTTTCTGAGGATGATAAGCAGTGCTGAAACTCAACTCTATATCCAGAGTATGCTGAAGACTTCTCCAGAACATTGAGGTAAACCTCGGATCCCGATCAGATATAATAGAAAGTGGTACTACATGTAATCTTACCACTTCATTTACATATATCCTAGCAAGCTGATCAAGAGAAAAATATTCTCTAATAACAATGACGTGTGAAGAATTTGTAAGACGATCAACTATGACCTAGATAGCATTATTGCCTTCGGATGTTTTAGAATGTCTGGTGACAAAGTCCATAGTGATATTTTCTCATTTCCATTCGGGTATGGGTAATGGTTGTAACATTCCCTTAGACTTCTGTCTCTCAGCTTTAACCTGCTGACAAACCAAGCATCGAGAGACATATTCAGCAACATCTCTTTTCATTCCATCCCACCAGAATTACTATTTCATGTCCCTATACATCTTCATGATTCCAAGATGAATAGTGAATGAAGAACTATAAGCCTCATCCAGCAGCTCCTTCATTAATTCAGGGATGGGAGGAACACAAACCTGATTCCTGAACTTTATTATCCCATCACAATCAAGGTTTAATTCAGGAACATTTCTCACCTTCTTTTGTAACTCTACATCTTCTTTCAGTGCCTCTTTAATCTTAACATGTATAGATGGTTGAACATTCTTTTGAGAAATATAGGATTTTTCCCATTTCATTATAATTCAAAGATCTATCCTTTGTAAATCCAAAAATATTGGATCTTTTTTGATCCTCATCATGGAAAAACTGGCATGGTCTTATCGACTTAATGCATCTGCCACCTTGTTTTCTTTCCCAGGGAGCTAATGAATTGAGCAGTCGTAATCCTTAATCAGCTCCAACCATCTTCTTTGGTGCATATTCAGCTCCTTTTGTGTGAAAATATACTTTTAACTTTTATGATCAGTATAAATGTCACACCTTTATCCATAAAAATAATGCCACCAAATCATTAATGAAAAGATTACCGCTGATAACTCCAAATCATGAGTTGGGGTAATTTTTATCATGGATTTTCAACTGTCGTGAGGCATAAGCTATCAATATATCATTTTGCATACGAATACACCCCAATCCCTTCATGGATGCATTACTGTAGATCACAAACCTTTCTCCACTACGAGGCAGTGTGAGCACATGTGCACTGGATAACCTTCTTTTCAACTCCTTGAAATTCTCTTCACTTTCTTCCGTCCAAACAAACTTAACTCCTTTACGAGTCAACCGGGTGAGAGGATTAGATAATCATGAAAAATCATTCACAAAACGTCGATAATATCCAACCAAACCCAGAAAACATCAGATCTCAGTTACTATTGTTGGTCTCGACCATCTTTCTATAACCTCTGTTTTTGCTGGATCCACAGATATCCCCTCTTTTGAGATTATGTGACCCAAAAATGAAACTTTTTGAAGTAAAAATTCACATTTGGTAAATTTGGCATAAAGCTTCTCCTTTCTCAGGGTCTTCAATATAATTATCAAGTGATCTTGATGTTATTCCTTGCTCTATGAATATACATGAATATCATCTATAAATACTACCACAAACTGATCAAGATAGTCTCTGAAGACTCTATTCATCATATCCATGAAGATATCAGGGGCATTAGTAAGACCAAATGGAATCACTATAAATTCATAGTGTCCATACCTTGTACGGAAAACCGTCTTTGGTATATCCTCCCTTTTGACCCTAAATTGATGATACCCTGAATGAAGATCAATCTTGGAAATGTATTGAGCTCTTCATAGTTGGTCAAATAAGTCATCAATGCATGGGAGAGGATATTTTTTCTTGATAGTGATCTTGTTATGTTCTCGATAATCAATGTAGAGCCTCATTGATCCAACATTTCTTCTTAACAAACAGAACATGTGCTCCCCAAGGTGACGTACTAGGGCATATGAATCCCTTATAAAGATTCCCGTGGAGTTGCTTATTCAATTCCTACAACTCAATTGAGGCCATTCTATAAGGTGTCTTTGAAATAGGGAAAGCACCCGGTACGAGTTCTATTGAAAACACAACTTCACAATTTGGTGGAAGACCCGACAATTCCTTCGGAAAGACATCATAAAACTCTCGTACAATGTGCATATTCTTAATCATGAGTTTCTCACCAACTATTTGAGATAAATAACCACCATTTATTGGAATCAAGACCCATATGATGGATGAAATTTCCACTGGAAGGTTATGTTCATCCGTGCGTCGATAGACGATCATAGATTGATCTGGAATATGAAATGTGGCTTCCCTTCTTTGTCAATTGATATGAGATCCATATAGAGAAAGCCAATCCATTCCAAGAATAACATCAAATTCCATTATAGGAAGGACCACAATATTTGCAGGAAGCACGTTCCCACAAACTATAATCAGAGAAGAATTATAAACATTTGATGCGACTATTGTGCCATTAGGGGTTGTCACAGCTAACTCAACATCTAATTGTTGAGGTAATACAGTGATACCCTTAGAAAATTTTTCAGAAATAAAATAATGGGTGGATCCAAAATCAAATAAAACATTTTCTACTTTAGAGTGGATGATAAGTGTACCTTTCACCACTTCGTTATCATACTCCACATCACTGATAGAAATTGCATGCGACTTTCCTTTGTCTTTAGCCTTAAGAGTTTGTTGACATCGACCATTATCATCAACCCTTGGATTTGGGCATTGATTGGGATAATGGCCCATCTCCTTGCACTTGTTTCATTGATGTATAGGATGTGCACTCTGTGTAGCCTTTTCTTTGTTCGCATCACTAGACATCTTCTTCCCATCATTGCGGCATTCAAATGCCCGATGACCTTCCTTTCCACATTTGAAACATTTACTTATCCCTCTAAGACAACTCCCCACATATTTCGTTCCACACTTTGAGCATAAGGGAAAACTCATCTTCTTTTTAGGGTGCTCTTTAGATTTTCCTTTGATTTCCATTTCTTATTATTATCAAACCCATATGACTGATGGGTTACTCCAATCTCTCTCTCAACTTTGAGAGCACATCGAACGATTTCCACATAGCTATTGAAGTCTCTTATGGATAACGCCCATTGAAGACTTGGATTTAAGCCACTAAAGAATCGATCGATATTACTCTCAGGTTGGATAATAATACCAGAAGCATACCTTACAGGTCTTGTAAAATTTGCTTCATAGGTACCAACAGATTCATCATCCTTTTGATTTAGTTCCAGAAACTCCTTCTCCATCTTTTTTTGAAGAATACGAGGGAAGTACTTTTTAAAAAATAAGTTCTTGAACTCGTCCAATTCCCTGGACTCAATTTCATCACTTTGCCTCTTATTCTTAATAAGATTACACCATTGATCAGCATCACCTTCCAAACGATACACTACTAAGATGACTTTATCATGTTCAGAACATTGAAGAACTAAAAATATCTTTTCCGTAGTACTAATCCATTATTCAGCAACTAATGGATCAATAGACCCGCTGAATGAAGGTGGATGCTACCTCATGAAAGATTCAATAGAATGCTGCTCCTTCCTTTTCTCGTTTGGATGTCCTGCATGATTCATAGCTTGAGAAAGTTTTCTGAGAATGGCTACAATATTTTGAATTCCAGCTCCCGTAACGTTTGGTTTCTCAGGGGGACAATCATTGCATTGCCCGTCGCATTCCACATTAAAATGGTTCCTTCAGGTTCCGTCCATTAACCAAAACCAAGAAGAGTAGTGTGAGAAACACTAATTAAAATCGGAAAAGAACATAATCAGGAATAAAATTTCACACTAAAGGTCTTATCCTAGGTTATTCATGGTGATTTCTAAAACACTAAGATTGTGTTCTATGGTTAGACATATACTTATGATTCTTACTAAGGCTTTCACATCCTAGTTTCCAAAGGTTGACTATACCTTTCCTCTGATACCAACTATAATGACCCATAATTTACATACATTGTTAGTAATTCACAATTGATGTACACTTATTACAACATATAACAAAACCATGAAAGGACCGTATAGGTATATTGTCTTTAGAAACTAGGAAACATAGACAACTGGTTCATAAAGCATCTACACTGTCTCCCATTTATTTCATCATATATATAGTCCATTTTGGCATATCTTACTTAATAACCTTATTCCTGACCTGGGGGAAAGAAAACATACAAAAGGGTGAGCACAAATGCTCAGTAAGGGTAATCAAAATAAAAATCAATCACATCATATTCATAAGAACACAACAATTTTGAAATCTTACCCTGCAAAAGAGATCATAATATCATAACATGGGATAAATCATGGTAGTGAAATGTAATCAAAATAATCATAACTTAAGACATGAAGCTTTGTGGCATACACACATAATCATACAGAATCAATTATTATTAGTCAAGACTCATTTCCAAGACTATCTTAGTAGAAAAAGTCCATTTCTGAACTGAGTTCATTCCTCGTTTCAGTCCTGTTTCACTGAACCGGTTTAACCTGTCATTCCAGCCATGTCTATCTCATGAGATATAAAATCCTTAATCAATGCATTGGAGGGAGATATAGGGCCCACCCATCTCATAATGAAACCATTCTTATGTGTTCCACAAAATAAAAAATCATACATCATTGCATAACCCATGTTATAAAAATGGGAATCTTAAACATCATGCCACCATAACATAATCCATATAAGATAAAAGGACATCATAAAAATAATGACATCATAAAATAATCAAATCAATGTAAAAATAGGTATAGAAACATAACCCTATATATTCTTAGATGGATAATAATTTTGATAAAACACTTGAACTCCATTCTTGAGGAAAATATCCTTTATACTTGAAAAACATTTTTCCTTTCTTAACTTGTAATACAATTTTAAACTAAAAGATGTTGATTAAAAATAAACAAGAAAACTTGTAAAGGAAGATTCTTGGAAATAATGTTTTAAAAATCAATTCATGCCGTATAAGTTAAAAAAACATTCTTCTCGTACTTAGGTCGGAAAAGTCAAAAAGTACCTCGTCTAAAAAACGACAAAAGATTCCTTTCATATCTTTTACTAAAAACTCACCGGAGGGTAAAATTGGATTTAAAAAATTGTAGGTGGATGGAAATAATATTACATATTGAGGAAACATGGATGTGGATGATAAAATACACCCCAGTAAATTCCAAAGTATAAACAATCTCCGATAAAAATGAGATTGTGATATTTCCCTTACCTTAGGTCCTATTTCCTTCGTAAGTGTCCGAACCTCCTGTATAATGATTTAAATAATGTCATTGACTTATTCTGGAATCATTGTTATAGTTATGATATCATATATGTTCATATTCATATCTTATTATTAGTAATATTTCATTGCTACTTGTTATTCAGGTGTTTATTACTTTTTGTTCTTATGCGTGTTTTGTCGAATAAATTATAATTCTTATTTTTAGGTTATAGCTACCTAATTTCCAGAATGGTATTAGTGAAATATATATCATATTTATTCACTCAATTCATTTATGTAATCATTATGCAATGAAAATCATGTAGAACGAGTCACATCACATCATGGAGACGGTGTTCCGTACGTACGCTCGAGCGATGATATCGGTCCCATGATCGTGGAATTGTATTGGAGTGTATGTATACTATTTTAGAATTAATATCACTTTAAAATAATCATATATATTCATTCATTACACCATTATACCCATCCAAGTAAGGAGGGGTGGAAAATAGATTACACCACGGCGTGGAGACAGTATTCCGTACGTACGCACTTGCGGTGATTTTGTTTTCCGTAGGATGTATAGATGGTGAAATAGGGTTGTTTCATATTTATAATAACATATAATTATATGAGTGATACTGAATTTATTAATTCATAATGAAACAACTAAATAAGAAGAAGTGGAAGAAGAAATAAATTTGAATGAATTGGTAACAGACATTACCTCCTCTTTGAAGCGCTTCTTTGAGACCTCCTTTTAGGGAACTAAAATTGGTCTTTGAAAAAGACCATGACCTATATAATGTTTTAGGGGAGGGGATAGTAGAAATTGTCAGGGGATGCCCGAGATTGAAGGCTCAAAGTGGTGTGAGGAAGAGAGGGAGGAGGGGCCCTTTTATAAGGGAGGAAAATGGCACCTTTGGAAAAACTAAAAATATTATTTTATTATAAAGTCATATTCAGTTTTAAATATCTCCAAATTGATTTATTTTGAATCTAAGGTGTGGATGGGTCTAAAGTCTCTCATCCAATAGAATTTGGACAAGTTTAGGTATCTATTTTAACCTTATCATTAAATTTAACTTTAATTTAGATAATTATACTTTTATCGTGTCTTTTTTTTTTCTTATACTATAAGGTTAATAAACATACTATAACAAGCCAAACGAACCCCAAGTTGTTTATTATTAGTATATATAACCTTAGATAAGTTATTTTTCCAAAAATTATATTTATAGGAATAAAATAATAATTAATAATATAATATTTGTTTTAAAAACTATTTTATGTCAATTTTGACACTATTTGGTAATTGATTTTTGTGAAAATCATAACAGAAATATTAGTTCGAAAAACGTTAATTAAATAAATACTATCATAGAATATTAACCTATAAAATTATTTTAATTCATAAAAAGTATCATATTACATTTATTTGGGTATTTATAAAATCAATTATGTTTTATTTGATTAATAAGATAATTACTACATCATCATTGTTTCATAAATAAATTAAATTATTAAATGTATAAAAATAATAAATAAAATACCATTATGTATTAAATCTTTTTATCTTTATAATGAATAGTTACAGTCGAATTTATCTTATCTATAACCCTATATTAAAAATGGTTTACTTATTAAACTTTGATTTTAACTATTTTAACCCTTCTTTAAATAAATTAATAATAAATGTCCTAATCTAATCCATGTGGGTATAAATGGTCATATATTATTACTAAGGTTGTTTTTGGTCGAATTATACTTATCCAATAGAATTAGGACAAATAATAATATCATTTTTACCCTTAGTTACCCTATTTACGTTTAACCGTGGTAAAAAAAAAGTTACTGTTCACCAAAAATTATTTTCATTTCATTGAACCACATTTTACTTACTAACATTAACCATGTCTCTCGGATTTTTGAAATTACATTCACAAAAGTGGTAAAATTAAGTTTTATGTAAATTTTCAAATTCTCCTAGTAGGTGGGTTAAAGAAGTTGAAAAGTTCAATAAAATTTTTTATATATCTAAAATTATTATAAAATTACTCCAATGAATTACATTGAACATATATAGTTATTAGGAATCAATTTTGAACGAAAATAAATATAAATAAAATAAATAATTATTTAAATAAAAAGTCGGTTATTAAATAGTATCCCAGTGTTTTCACTATTAATCAAAAATTGTAATTTTCCAGAAAAATACCAAAATTTCACCCTAGGATAATTTTGATATTCCGAATATAGAAATGAAGTCCATTTTAAAAAATAAAATTTACAAAATTTTAAAAAGTGGTTATTCCTATTCATAACAACTAGTTCTAATAATATTTTAATAGCATATCGTTGTTTAGTGATACTTGGTATTGCGTACGACACAAGCTATCAAGGAAGGTCGCGATTGCGTGTAAAGCAAGCCAAGCTAGTGTTGTGTGTAGTGAAAGATTCCTTTGATGATTTATATAAAATAAAAACAAAATATTTCTCATAAAAGTCTCGGGTGTTACAATATAACATATATAGCCCTATATAAAAATTGTTTTTCTAAAAGATATATGCTTATGCCATTTTTGTAATTATATTACCTTAATTAATATGAAGTGTCATTATCACTTACAAGTGGCTCCATGGAGTCCCAAAATTGACCCAAAGATTCCCATGGTCAGACATGTATCAACCAAAAAAGTTAGGAAACAATTTAGGGCAATTTAATATTATTATATTATTATTATTTTTTCCTTTTTTACTGGATTTACCCTTTAACCATGGTAAGTAAAATATTTACCGAATTAATTATTAACAATGTCTAAAAATAAAAGTTACCTATTTACAAAATTTGGAACTCCTGATTCTAAATATTGAATCCAATTTTCTAAATTCAAAATACAGAACTGGCATAAATTATTTTAAAATTAATTCCTGTTGTCGAAACAAAAAGCGTGTTTTTATGAAATAATAACTATGAGAAGATAGACAACTGTTTATGTCAACTTTAAATATGAAATTACTTATAATGGCCTACATTGGATTAAATGGTAAAAATATAATCTAATTATACTTTAAAATCACTCAAATTCATAATTTATCAACATTAATTATTTCGATTAAAAAAGTTGTTTTTAATTAAAATTTCGTAATTTTCACTGTTCATCAAAATAAGAAAGTTTTTTGAAAAGTACCAGAATATGAACCTAAGCTAAATTCAGTATTCCAAAACCAAAAATGAAGTCTATTTTGAATGATAAAATTCCTAAAATTTTATAATGTGGGTATTACTATTCATAACGATTACTTTCATTGGTCGAAGTGTGTTAGAATCTCAAAGTTGCGTACAATGCAAGCTATTGAATTATTCAAAGGGAAACGTATAGTGGAAGCTTAGGGTGTAACAGTTGGAATTTATATGGAATTTAAAAAATGAAATTGAGAAATAGACTAGGCTATCTAGTGTCACTGAAATCCATATTTTTCTTGAATTAGTTGGATACTATCGACCTTTTGTGAGAGAGTTCTCACGATTTTCAATCCCACTAAAAAAGTTTTCAAGGAAAGGGATAAATTATGTCTGGATAGAAGAATGTGAGGAAATATACCATTAGCTAAAGAGGAGGCTATTCAGTACACATGTACTCACAATATCAAAAAGTGGTGAATGTTTTGTGATTTACTGTGATGATTATATGAAATTAATAGATTGTGTACTCATAGAAAATGATAATGTGATCTCCTATAGCTTAGTATTGTTGAAGATACATGTGAAGAACTACCAAACACATGATTTTTTGCAAGAAACTATTATTTTTTCCTATAATATCTAGCGGGACTACCTCTATGGTGATAAGTCGGGCAAATATACCAATCAAAAGAGCATAATGTATATGTTATCACAAATGGATCTCAATATGTGTCAAAGGATATAGTTAAAGCTAATAAAATACTATGATTTATCTATTCACTGTCATCCTCGAAAGGTAAACAAGTTAGCTGATTCTCATAGTAGAAAATAACTTGCTACTCTATCCATGTTGCAGATTGAGAAAAACCATTTCCTTATTGAAATGAAAAGACCAGTTTTGGAAATAATAATGGAAGGGAATAATTATTACCTTTCCCAAATTATTTCCCAATAATCTATCCAAGCTAACATTAAGGATCACATAGATATGATCCAAACTTTCAAAAGAGTGTGAATGTAGTAATGGAAGGGAAGATGCAAGATTTCCCTATCGATTATTATGGTGCGATTCGATTTGGAACAAGGCTTTGTCTAACTTCATCACCTAAGATAAAGATGGAGCTATTGGAAAATCTACACCGCTCAACTTTCTCTATGAATTCCGGGAGTTCCATGATGTACCAGGATCTCATAGAACACGTTTGGTGTGACAACATGAAGAAGGAGATTGTGGAATATATTTCAATGTGTATGATATTTCAGAAAGTTAATGTAGAGGGAAATAAGTCTAAATAGATGATGCAGCCATTACCTATACCTATTTAGAAATTGTATAATGTAATTATAGACATTTTCACGGGTCTGCTGAAAAACCCAAAGGAAATAATGCGATATGGGTTTTGGTGGACCGACTCACCAAGACTGTCTACATTATTAGAATTTGGGATGATCTATAGCCAGAAAATCAACCAAGGATATATGTTAAAGAAGTGGTGAGATTGCATGGGGTTACACTTTCAATTTTCTCTAATCATGATCCTAAGTTCACATCGAAATTTTGGAGGATTATTAAACATGAATTGAGTACTGAATTGAATTTTAGCATGGCCTATCACCCCAAAATTGATGTCCAATCTGAAAGACTATTCAGATGCCCTATGAAATGGTAAGAGCCTCATATTTAGAATTCAAATGTTTATGGGATTAAAATATCCCATTGGTTGAGTTATCATACAATAATAGCTTCCGATCGAGTATTCAGATGGATCTATATGAACTGATGTATGGAATGTGATGTATATCTCCAACTTCCTTGGTTGAAATTTGGTAAAAGAAAGATATACAGATTTGATCTTGTGCAAGAGATGACATAAAAGGATCATGATATCTTGTAGCATATCAAATATACTAAGAGTCAAAAAAATATATATGCTGAATACTGTCAACGGGACTTGGTGTTTCAGGTTGTAGATAAAGTCATTCTTGGAATATCACCATGGAAGAGAGTCAGGTAGTTTGGAATAAAAGGGAAGATAATCCCAAGTTACATTGTCCCCATTGATATCCTTGATCTCATAGGATTTGTATACTATCAGCTTGCACATCCACCAAATGCAACTATAGTTCATGATGTGTTTCATGTATCACTCCTAAAGAAGTACATACCAAATCCCCGACATGTACTGAACTCCAAATTGGTATAACTAGAAGTTGATTTCTTGTATGAGGTGCTACTAGTAATGATTTTGGACATGATAGATACGATTTAATGTAACAAGACAACCCACTTGGTCAATATATTATGGAGGAACTATGATTATAAAAAATATACTTGGGAACTAGAGGAGGTGTTGAATAATAATTACACTCACCAATTTATGTAAACCAAAATTTCAAGGGAGAAATTTAAATAAGGGGGGATTATAATGACCCAAACTATTATAAATAGAATTTAACCCTTTATATATTAATTTGAAAGAGTATAAATCAAAAAAATCAAAATGACTGAAAAAAATTAATAGACGAAAAATTATTGAAATTATAAGTATTTAAAGAAGTTAAGGAAACATTACTAATGAAATAGTAACTTGAAAATATGAATATTTATATAACCCTTATGCATCGTAAACCTACCAAATGAATAGTAGACTCACTAATGAATGTATGAAGAAACTTTTTTCATCTTATAAGTGAATACCTGATATAATTATATCATAGTATATGTAAGTAAATATTTTAAAAATTATTAATTAAGTGTTGGTATTTCTATAAGGAATAAATATTTAATTACAATTTTATGATTAATTTAATAATTTAAAAGAAAATATATTTTCATAAAATGTATTAATAAATAAATATTTTCATGTATTATTATTTTAAGACAATTTTATGAGGTCTTACTTAGTTTTTAAAAGTGTTACAAAATTAGTTATAATTTAGAAATAAGTATTTTCCATAAAAATGATTATTTTAATTAAAAATTAAATTAATATTATTTATAAAATTATTGTTATAAAATGGAGCTTGTTTTTGAAATCTACATATCAATAAATGGTAATGGTAATTTTTTTTGATTTTTCTGAAATACATGATTTTTTGGTGAATAGTACAATACAATAATTCATGATAAATGCTAAAAACCTAAAATTATTAGAAATTTTTGAGTCATGGATGATTTAAGTGAACATTGGTTAAGACTCACATTCACTAATGACTGTATTTATTCACAAATATCTTTAACATTTCCTATCTTGATCAAAATAACAAACTAATGATTAAACTAATAAGAAAACACCCCTCTCATCCGCTATAAATATCACCCTCACACCATCATTCCTCTTTCCTCACACCACTCAATCATTTATAATTTAGTATATTATACCTAATACTCTCCCTATCCTCTACCCCACATTTACGATCTCTTTTTCTCGTAAAAGGACCAATTCTAGGTGCCTTGAGAAGGATCACAAGATGTGAATTCAAGAGGTAAATCCCCTCTCTTTTTCTTTTAATTTCATGTCAATTTCAATTTATTTTCTTATTCTATACTCACCTCCATCAATAGATATGGAATGATAACCATATTACCTTAAATATACAATAATTATATCATGTTAATGGATGATACAACATTAAACATCTCCTTACCTCTCTTTTATCTTAAAAATGAAATTAACGCATGGGATGTGTCAATTTACCAAAGTTGTGGGCGATACACTTGGATTTTCCTTAAAAGAATCCAAGAATGTTAAAATGAAAATTAAATAGATTAAATTATATTTGGAATTTTTTGTTATAAATTTTTTAATGTTTTTTAATTAACTTAAAATTTTAATACTAAATGATAAAACAATATGAGTTTAGTGTGTTGAAAAAACCACCAAAATTAAACAAAAACAATCATCATTATCATTTATCTAATGAATCATACTCATGGTATATTACTATATTCATTGTAAGATAATTTAAGATTATTTAAGATCAATAATAACATATAATTATAATTCTGTATTTTCAACCTCATTTTAAATGATCTTCCATTCATGTATACAAATGAATCGATCATGGAATCTATGAAAACATACACTCCCAAATGAAGAAATTAAACATTCTAACTCATCCAAAGGAACATAAAAGAACTTAAGAAAACCAAGATGAATTATATTCAAGAATATAATGTTTTTTAATTTTTTTATTAATTAATATAAAGTGATTAGACATGAAATTATATAGAAGAATGTGTTCGGACACAAGGTAAGGGGAATTCTCAAACCCAACTCTTTCTTTGGGTTTTCCCTCTTTCACCCCATTTTCAGTAAGGATATTCATTAAATATAATTTCATCATAATTATCTTACCATTTATGGGATATATATTTTCTAATTGATGTTATGAAAAAAACCAAATTTTTTCCATAAGAACTATTCTTTAAAAAACACACTTCTCGAGATTGTTTATTCTTCACTCAATGATAACGATTATTATACAATGTATGCTATTCTCTATTACAGTTGGGAACACAAATTTTATGAATGTATAATTTTTGAAATGAAAGATATTTATTTCCATGGGTTAATTTATGTCCATTATTTCTATATGTTCTATATGGCAATCATGATAATGTAAATATTTTGATGTGATAGGTGCACCCAGATGTTTATAGCGCAACGTAAATGATAAGATGTGAATGGTGTGCCCAAAATTATATAGTCATCCAATTCCATGGGTAATATGATTTATCTCACATGTAATGTGAAATGTGTGGGAATATGATGATATATTTTTTCACAACTATATCTGATAGTTGACCACTATGACATGATATTTCATTTTTTATGCATTTCCACATTCCATGCCATTATATATTACCACCTCTCATGATGATGATGTTATGATTATGCTCACCCCATGTCATAATATTTCATTAATTAATCCATAATCTTACTGGGATTATTATCTCACAGTTTTTGGTGTATATTCTAATGTGACTATATGTACTATTTGTAACACCCCAAACATCCACGATACGCTTTTTTATAAATAATTCAATAGTCTTCGCTACATGCAACACCGAGTTCGATCGCACCATGAGTTACCAAAATATACGTTGAAAAATTGGTTATAAATAGTGTTAACCACATTTTAAATTTTATATATTCCATATAATTTTAACATCCATATTATTTGTTTCCTAGAAATAATATAATAACAAAATCAATATTTCAGATAAAAGAATTATTTTTAAAAAATGAAGTTTCACCACCTTTTAATGGAGAAAATTTTTTAGATACAAAATTGGACGTTTTTATTAGTTCTATTTAAAAAAATAATCTTCTTATTTACAATAGGGAATTATTAATTTACTTTTGAAGAATTTTTGGTATTTTTTTGATAAAGTTCATTTTTAATGAATAGTGAAATATACTAAATTTTAATTGATGAAATTTTTTTAATTGAATTAATTTATAGTGATTAATTATACATTTGAGTGGTTTTAAAGTATAATTATATTTAATTTTTATCATTTAATTAAATTTTGTTCATTAAAAGTAATTTTACATTTAAATTGATTCTAAACACATGTTAATCTTTTGATAGTTTTTATTTCTTAAAAACCCACTTTCTAGTTTTGACAATGAGAATTAATCTTCAATTTATTTCTTCTAATTATGTGTATTGTATTTTAAAAAAATGGTTCCATATTTGGAATCATATGGTCCAAATTATATACATAGGTATTTTTTTTATTTATACATTATGAATAGTAACTTTAGTAATTATTTTAATTTACCATGGTTAAAGTGTAAATCAGGTAAATAAGGGTACAAAATAATATTATAATAAACTAAAACTAACATAAATCGTGTCCCAATACTTTTGGGTGTAATAGGGATGAGCATTAGAATACTTACGTTGATTTTAGGACCTCATGGACCCACAAGGGTGTGAAAATGACATGTCATAATTATTACATTAAAGTGAAGTAAAATATAACATAAACATATATCTTTTACTAAAATAATTTTAATTCGAGTTATATAATTGATATTTTCAAATTTAAATAGTAATTAATTATATATAAATATTTCCTAAATCATAGAAGTTTAATTATTAGTGTTATACATTAAATAATTAAATTTTTTAATGACACGATAATGATGCAATATTTTCATTATTAATAAAAGAACCAAATAAATGATTTTATAAATATAAAAATAAATATAATTTCATGTTTTTATTCCACAATAAGTTTTATGGATGACTATTAAATGTTATATTTGATTTAAAACTTTTTTATAGTAGGAATAAATTATTTATGACTTTAATAAAAATCAATTACTAAATAGTGTCAAAATTGACATAAAGGAGTTTTTAAAACAAATAACATTTTAATAAATGATATAATAGTAGTTAATATATATGATATGTAAAAAGGACTTATATGATGTTAAATATTCTTTAAGGATGTAATTGGGGTTCTTTTGTCATTTTATAGTAACATTATTAACCGTATATTGTCAAAATTTAAGAAGACATAGTAAGAGTTAAACTATTTAACCAAGGGTTAAATCTAAAATATAAGTTTAATTTTAGGACCAAAAAATTACTAAAACGTAGTTTTTAGAAGATTTTGACCCATACCCTTATTATCCTCTTAATAAATCAATTTGGATCTATTATAGACCGAAAATATTTTTAATTATAAATTAATATTTCAAGATTTTTACTAAAGTTCTTCTAACCTCTCTTATAAAAGGGAACCTCACTTTATATTTAACTCACATATCTAAATACTTTTGGATCTAAAATAACCTGACAATTTATCCTCAAAAAATCCATAACTTCATCCTAGAGGCCTAAATTTTGGTATAAATCCATCAAATGAATCCATTAAGTTCAAATAAAAAGGAAATAGTTAAGGAAGAGGTAATTGTTTTACAAACCCATTCAATGATCATTTCTTCATCTACTTCATCTTTATATGTTGTTTCCAAATCAAAATAATAACTCCAGTATCATCAATATGCTTAGATATTATTATAATCATGGTAAAACCATATTCCTTATTTTATCCATCTTAGGAATAACAATATCACCGTGTGTGCGTACATACGACTTATCGTCTCCACATCATGGAGTCATTTGTTATTCGACACTAATTTGTATGGATGTTTATAGTGATGACTTTAATGAATATAAATAATAAGTATAACATTATAATGATTCTGTATAATTAATATACCATCCAATTTGATACCATTTAACCATCAAGGGAATGATACCATCGCTAATGCGTTTGTACAGCTTACCGGCTCCACGACATAATGAGATTCATTCTCTACATTAACCATTCAATAATGATTATAAAAAATATATATATTATGAATAATTATGAAATATAAAAAATAATAAGACTTATATAATAATATATATATATATATACACACATATATGTCATTCACTTACTTCCATATGATAAGAAAACAGAAACAACGTTCATGCGTATGTATGACCTACTATCTCCATGAACTGTGTATTACAATTCATATATCTATCTATCATATATATTTATATTATGAATATATATGTTATTAATATCATATTATACATTATGGACGTTTATAAATCATGATCTAAGTTATATAATCAACAATAAAAAGTAGAAACACATATGATAAACAAAGCGAATATTACCCGAAATGTTGCATTAACTTGGAATTGTTAATAAACTGGTACTATAAAGTCAGAAAAGAATCATATATGATATAATAAATATTATTATGATTCTTATATAAGTTAATAATATGTTTAAAAACATTATACAAGAGTTTTGGATATGTACAGAGAGTATTAGACATAAAGTAAGGGTTAATTCCCCAATCTCTTTACTGTCTAAGATTGTTTATGTGTAAGTATTTACTAAGACGTATTTATCATCCATGTTCATGTATCATTTTTTGGGGGGGATGAGTTCTGGAAAATGCCTAGAACCCTAAAATTTATTCAAACAAAATGAGAATACAAGTTACATGAGTTGAAATGAGGTCATTTTTCTAGAATCGATAATAAAAAAGGAATCAAATTCAGAGGGAAATCATTTCTCCAAGTGATCTCATGAGAGACTCCCATGTTGGCGAGGCCATCAGTGATCTTGTTTTCTTCACAGATGGTGTGTGTATAAATTAAGTTGATACTGCTGAGTGAGTTGAGGCAGTTAATCCATCGGGGGGTCAGAGTCCATGCAAGGTGAGTCACACCCTTCTAGATGGCTTGCATAATGGTTGAAGAGTCACTCTCAATCTAGATATTACTATAGTTGAAAAGTTTTTCAAAATTGATGACATGAATGATACCCCACATTTCTGGATTGAGGTTTTCTTTTATAATACAATATTACATATTTTATTGAATGAGTTATGATATGTTTGACTATGGATGTGATTTTTTATACCATTCATGGTTTATGGTTAAAGTATTGACATTTCGTATGCTACTTTTAATACAAATGATTATGTCATGTTTCATCCTTTTCATACGAGGAATGAATTGGATTTAATAAGTGACAGGTGGGGCCTTCTTTATCTACATGATGCATCAGTATGTCTCATGAGACAAACTAGTGTCTTGGAATAAGTACCTGACATAATATTTGTGTATGGTCTGATTACAAGGACTTCACTTAGTGGTTATGATGTCTGTCATTATGAATTCTCTCATTAAGAGATTTGTTATTGATTTTACATGTGATTATTCGACTAATAGAATATACATGTGAATTATTAAATAGAATTATTTGATTTATTCTTGCCATTTTATACCAAAGATAACGTTTTCAAAGGACTGTGTATTAGTTTTTCACCTTTCCCTAAATGTTTGTTCTTATTTGTTATAGCTTCCGCTTTATTTTTTATCCTTACTGAGCATTTGATCTCACCCCTTTCTTCTATTTCATTTTCTCAGGATGCCAAGAAGTGTTTTATGATTGATATACTGGGATAATCTTGGAGAGTAATTATGCTCTAAAATGATTATCTATGTCCTATTTTATAATAGAAATTGTAATGTAAAATTCATATATGTATTCAATTTTCCAAGAATGTTAACCTGATTGGTCCTTAGGGAAATGATTCCTTGTAATCATTTAAATACATTAAAATAATGCAGCTACTCTTGGCTTCTAGGGTTAGGGTGTTACAATTGGTATCAAAAGAATTTTATAAACAACCTTGAAAATAGATATATAAAACAAAGATTAGGGATCATAACCCGATGATTGACTTTGATGATAAGTATGGAAGAACCCATTTGAGTTTTGTTAAAGTAGGGATTGAATTTTTATTACAAGAAATACATCCATTCCTAGATGCTATAAGTGTATGTGGTTCAAGCATAAATGTACCTAGGGCTGAAAACACTGATAAGGTGTTTTGGACCTAAGTCGAGGTAACAAGGTACACAACAACATGACATACTACGCACCTGTTTTGAGACTCCTAGAGTATATTCATAGGATAATTCATATTTTCATTACAAACTATTATGAAGGATTTATGACTAAATATGTCCTCAAAGGAACCATATTTATGGTTATGGAATATATATGTATAAAATAATCAATTTATGTAATGTATTTTTCTAGTTTGGAAATTTGCAATATGATTTATAACTTAATCCAGTGTATGACATTGTTTAGAAATGGATCCTTGTGAATAGAATGTAAATTGTATTAATGAACATAATCAATGTATGGATTTCCCTCCTATGAAATATAACGATAGTGGATATAGTGATAAAACTGTTGCTGAACAATTTATATAACCATACTGGGACAACTGACTCGGGTTATGAATAATAACCATACTAATATAGAGTAACCAGATTCACAACAAGGAGGATCAATGTTAGACCACTTCATGAGACAACAACCTCCCAAATTCAATGGTACTACAAATCAATTTGTAGATGAGAAATGTATACTTTACTTAGATAAAATATTTCATTCAATTGTATGTAACGAAAGGGAAAAGCTTGTCATGTTAGTTTATCATATCTCGGGAGATGCAAATCAATGGTGCTTATTAATTCAAAAAACTAAGGAGGATGCTGAAGTAGAAAATATGGAATGGAGGGAGTTTAAATAAATTTTTCTAGAAAAATACATTCCTCGTGAAGAACTAGATGATATTGAAAGGAAATTTCTATGTCAGAGGTAAAACGAGGATGAAAATGTTGCAATCTATGAGGCTAACAACACAATGATATAAAGGCATTCTGCAGACTACATACATTACTTTTGAAATAGGATTGATCGATTCTTTGATGAGATAAAAATATTCTTCTAAAGGGCATTGGTCTCACAATATTTATCATCATAAAAATATATATTCACATATTCTATTAGGAAGGAAAAGGAATTATATAAGTCTTATGACATTAACAAAAATCAAGAGAAGAAGATAAAATTGGATGAAGAGATAGATAAACCAGAAAAAGGAAATAATGATTTCCCCTTTTGTGATAATTGTGATTAGAAACACCTTGGTACATGCCTAAAAAGAATGAGAGTTTGTTATAAATGTGGAGAAAAAGGTTACCAGGATCGTGATTATAATGTAAAGAAATAATCTATGAAAATTTATAATTGTAAACATACATGGCTTTACATCTTCAAAGAAAATATAACTCAGCATAAGAAAATAGATAAAGGTTAAGCATATGTTGATACTATGGTCGAAGTAAAATAATTAATGTATTTTTGTTTTTGGATTCAAGATATATATTCAGGTTTTAAAAAGAATGTGATATATATATAAGGATTGTAAGGCATCAATTTTTGTTTTCATAAAGTTTTAATATGATTAAAGTTATCATATATTCAATATGTGACAATAAAAGAAACATTATATTGTTTTGAGAATCTGACGTTGCAATTGATTTAGAAAATTTGGAGACCTTTTAGAGAGTGTTTGGAGAGAAGTATTTTCGATAACTCTATTGGTTTGAATGGATTAATTTGTACTTTGGATAGTATTGATTAATGTTAAAAAATTTCATAATATTATTTTCTGAATGTTATAACACTATAGTTTTAGAAGAAGAACAATCTGCAGGTCGAGTGATAACCCATCGTGTTAGACAAGGGTTCGGGAATCAGAACCACAACTGAAGTGTGACAAGGAATTACCACTTACCATTGAAATATAGGAATAAAATAGTTAGTATGACATAGTTTTATTTATTTAAATGTTATAAGTTTATATTTGGATCGTTATACAATTAAGATAAATAAAATATTTTTTTTGTTTTCTATTTTGAAGAGAAAGATGAGTTTGTGGAAGGAATTACTTAAAGATGAAACTCTACATGTTAGTTATGTATGCTTCATGGTGTTCTTAGTCTATTATATAAAATTATTCTAAAACAATATGGAAAGGATCATAAAATAAAAAAATGATTTCCTTGTACTTTTTTCTGATGAATCAAATAGCCATGTAGATCATCATAGATTTATTGATTTATGGTTGTCAAATTTCTACTAATAATGTTCTACGTCACTCTACATCTGAAATTTACGGTTAAATTTTCATTAATTTATATATTATACTACATGGAACCCTAGTATGTATTAGTTCTCACATCCTTCTTACTTCCCTTTATTTTTATGTGGAACTTTTATCGTCCATTTTATCAATATGGGAATGCAATAAAGGGACATTGAAGAATAAAACCTTAGATTCTAAACCCAAATTTGAAAATTTTGAGTGAAACATTTATTTTGGGAGGGTATAATGTAACACCCCGAGATTCCATGGTACACTTCTTTTTAAATAGTTCAATAGCTTTCACTACACATAATACCGAATTCGAGTACACCACGACTTACCTAACTAGTCGTTTAAAAAATCAATTATGAATATTATTAAGCATATTTTTACGTTTATATATTCCATATAATTTTAATATCTAATTATGTATTTCATAGACATAATATAAAAACAAATTCTATTTTTTAGAAAAAAGCATCATTTTCCAAAAAATGCAGTTTGACAACCATTTAATTGAGAACCGTTTCTAAATCCAAAATTTTACATTTTTTTAGTTTTATTTTAAAAAATAATATTCTTATTTAGAATCAGGATATAAAAATTTTCATTTTTTAAATTTTGGGTTTTTTCTGATAATGTACATTTTTAATGAATATTGAAAAATACTAAATTTTACTTGAAAAGAACTTTTTCAATCAAAATAATTTATTATGATAAATTTTTCATTTAAGTAATTTTAAAGTATAATTAGATAAAATTTTTATCATTTAATTCAATTTCATTCATTGTAAATATTTTTACATTTAAATTGAACATAAACACATGTCAATCTTTTGATTTGTTATTTACCTCTTAAAACCCCACTATTTAGTTTGACAATAGAAATTAATTTTTATTTAATTTTTGACAATTATCTTTTTTGAGTTTCGAAAATTGTATTCAATATTTAGAATCATAGTGTCCAAAATTTTTAAATATTTACTTCTCATTTTTTGAAATTATGAATAGTACCTTCAGTAATTATTTTTATTTACCATGGTTAAAGGATAAATCAGTTAAATAACAGTAAAAAATAATATTATAATAGTATAAAACTACTCTAAAACATTTTATAATCCTATTTAATTATATATGGACGACCATTATAATAAATAGCTCTATTTTAGGACCTTGTGGATCAACTTGGGTGTGGAAATGACATGTTATAAATATTAATTTAAAGTAATAAAAAATATAACAGAAACATGTATTTATAACTAAAATAATTTTAATTATAGTTACATAAGTGATATTTTCGAATATAAATATTATTTATAAATATAAAAATATTTCCTAAATCCTGGTAATTTATTTTTAATTTTTAGACATTAAATAATTAAATTTATTTAAGGCATAATAATGATGGAGTATTTTCTGTTTAATGAAAGAATCAAATAAATGGTATTATAAATATAAAAATAAAAATAATTTGAATGTTTTTATGACATAAAATAATTTCATGTATGACTATGACATGTTATATTTTATTAAATTTCTTTGTTTTTAAATAATGAAGTTTTTGAGACTGTAATAAAAAACAATTACTAAATAGTGTCAAAATTGATATAAATGGGTTTTTAATGAAATACTATTTTATTAAATGATATAACACTACTAAAAATATAAGATTCATCTAAATAACATATATAATATTAAAAATTTAATTAATGATATAATTTGGTTTCATTTTTTATTTATTATTAACTATATTGACCATAAAGTGTAAAAATATAAGAAGACAAAGTAAGCGTTAAGAATTTTAACAAAGGGTTAAATATAAACGATAAGGTTAATTATATGACTTAAACATTTGTAAAACCTATTGGTTGAGAGTATTTAGACCAATACTCATATTAAACTCTAAATAACTCAATAGAGTGATATTATAAATAGGAAATCATTTTATAATGAATTAATATTTCAAGAATTTAGATAAAGTGCCCCTGAGATCGCTTATAAAAGGGAACCTCAGTTTATCTTTAAATCACACCTATAAAGCCTTTTGGTTTGGCCAACCACTACCCATTTATCCCCCCAACCTCCCTCAACTTATTCTAGCGGCCTCACATTGGTTATAAATCCATCTTAAGTATCCTTTTTTTTCAAGTCAAAAGAAAACACCCGAAGACGTGGTAATTGTTTTATCAACCCTTTCAATGTTCTTATATTCTTAGAATTCCTATTTTTATGTAGTTTACACATCAAAATAATTACCATAATATAATAAAATTATTGATATGTTATTTTAATAATGGTACAACCATATTCCTCATTTTATCCATCTTAATAATAACAATATCACCATGCTTATGTATAAACAACTTTCTGTTTCCACGACGTGGTGTAATTTTTTATTCTAGAGTACCTTGTTTGGATGGGTATAATGATGAGTATAATGGATATAAATAATTAATATAATAATATAATTATTATTTATAATTAATATACCATCCAATTTTATACCATTTAACCATCAAAACATTGATACCATCGCGTGTGTGTACCTACGGCCTACCGTCTCCATGATGCGGTGAGATTCATTCTCTATGGTAACCATTCAAGAATGACTATAAAAAATATATATATCGAATAATTAATAAATATATTAAATAATAAGGCTATTGGAAATATATATATATATATATATATGTGAGTACATATGTGTCATTCACGTACTTCAATATGATAAGAAAACAGAAACAACATTCATTTGTATGTACGGATAACCATCTCCATGAAAGGTGTATTCTATTTCATATATCTATCTATTATATATATTTATATTATGAATATATATGATATATAAATAAATTTATACATTATTTAAGTATTTAAATCATGGTATATGTAACATGATCAAGAATAATAAGTCGAATCATGTATGATAAATGAAGCGAATATTATCTGAAATGTTTCATTAATGTGGAATTATTAATAAACGGGTAATATAAAATCATAAAATGTCATATATGATATCATAAATATTATTATGATTCCTATATAAAATAATAATATTTTTAAAAACATTATACTCGAGTTTCAGACACGTATGGAGATTATTAGACCAAAGGTAAGAGTTAATTACTTAATCTTATTATTATCTGAGATTGTTTATGTGTAATTATTTATTGGGACATATTTCTTCATCCATGTCCAAGGTTCATAAAAATGTTTTCAAAATAAATATTTAATGGTTTAATATAAGGGACTCTTTATCTATATCACCATTTTAAATGTTTTAAAGATTTATTTTTCTAAATATTTTTAATTAATGTCAATGTTTTCAAAATGATTTTAAGGATTTATTTTAATGGATATGATTATTTTAAAATAATAGTTCCATTAAAAAGTTTCAAAGTGGTACTAGAAACTTTGATTCAAAATTCATTTTTTAAATGTATTTCATTAGAAATATTGAGACTTATAAATGATTTCAGGGAAAGTGATATTTCTCTCAAAGAGTTTTACTGAATATTTTCTTTTAGGTCAACATCCTTTATTAGATATTATTCTTGATTGAGGTTGATTTATTATAATAAAATCTTCCATATAGTATTGAATGAGTTTTGATATGTTTGGTAGTGGATGTTCTATTTTTATGCCATTCATGGTTTTTGGTTAAATTATAGAAATTTTATATTTTAGTTTTAATAAGAATGATAATGTTATGTTTCACCATTTTTATATAAGGAATTCAGTGGACAGAGTAAGTGATGGGCGAGGTCCACTATATCCCCTCGATTTATCGTCTGTTCTCATGAGGTAAACTAGTGTCTTTGAAAACGACCTAGATAAAATATTTATTTATGGTCTTGGTATAAGGCCTTGATATAGTGGTTATGAAGTACGACATTATGCATTCTCTCATTATGAGATTAGTTATTGATTTTAAATGTGATTATTAAACTAGTAGAATATCCGTGTGAATGATTAAATTGAATTATTTAATTTAATATTTCCATATAATGATGAATATAATGTTTTAAAATGCTTTTGATTTAGTTTTTTACATTTCCTTATGAGTTTATGCTTATTTGTGATAGCCTTTGCTGTATTACTTATCCTTGATAAGCATCTGAGCTCAACCATTTCTTATGTTTTACTTTCCTACGATGCCAAAAAGTGTTTTATGATTTATATGTATTGTTATGATAGGATAATAATGTCATTATCAAAGGATTATTTATGATGTATTTTATGTGATAAATTTTAATGTAAAGTTCATTTATGTAATCTATTTTCCAAGACAACTGAACTAATCGGTCCCTCAGGATGTGAATCCTTGTAATCATGACAATGTATTAAAATAATTAACTAACTCTAAGCTTCTGGGTTCGAGGCTTTACACTAAGGAGATCACAAGGTATTGAAAAAATATATAGAAGAAGGAATTAAATAAATGTTTATGTATAATGTTGTAAAAGTCATGTATGGTCATAATTTTCCAAAGAAAGTAACTCTTTAGATAGTAATTATTTATTTTTTTTTATGTTTTTTATCATTAAAATTATGTAATAATGTAAGTAATATAAAGGTATATATAATAATAGATCAGGAGATCCATTACATGCTATCCTATCTTTCATCAGTTATCATCAACACCACTTTTTTTTAAAGTTTATCCACTCTCCATAAATCCTAATGTGGTATGATAATACTTTATTCTCACAAAATTAACCCAAAATGTAAAATAATCATTTAATAAATGGTTAAAATTATAAAATTTCTAAAATATGTAAATCCAAAACTTTTGAAAGTGATTCATGAAATTATCTTAACATTGATCCCCCAAATATCACAATGTAGCTTATAGTTGTCACATTAAAAACATGTAAATAAACTTGTGAGGAACATCTATAAATATTTTTAGAAAATATGTATTCCTCCATATTCCAATTATTAATGGATATATTATTTAAATCCAACAAGTTTTAAACTTTATCCTTGATGGAATAAAACAATTTTTCAAAAATTAGTTCAAGGGTAATCTGTACCATCCAATTTACTTATTCATAACCAACATATCATTATCTAGAGATCATTATCTCAATTTAAATTAATTAAGGGTTAAATTCAATTAATCAAAATATCACCATTCCATTAAATAGTAGTTCTATGTCATCATCAAAATTCCAAATATCCATTTAAACCCTTGATGAAAACATATAATGAAAATATATATACATTTCTGGACTCTTATAATCTTTGAATTCGAAAAAATAAATTCATCATTATTCTGACATTTTTCTTAAACCATTACATAGGTTTCACCATCTTATCCCTTAATACATATTTCCAAGAATATAAAATATAAATCATGTCTTAAGTTTTCCCAACCTCAATCTAATCATTATGCTTATGATCAATCTAAAAAATAATAGAATAACATCACATACCATTCACAAATTGTTTAGTGTATCATTATCTTCAAAAGTATAACCAATTATTGTGTTACCTTCCAAATTTTCTTTATAAGACTTCCTCTTGGGAAAAAAATTTGAATAATTCCCATTTTTTCCACATCTTAAATATTGAATATTATCCATCTATTTTCTAGTTCTATTTATTTAATTAAACCATAAAGCATAGTGTGAGAAACATTTATCATACTAGGATACCTTATAATCATGAAATATTATTTATAGGGTATATAAATCATGGATATCACTTATTTAATCTATGAAATAATATTTTTATATAAGGATATTTATAAGAAAATTATATTTAAATCCTTCATGATGGTTCATGAAGAGTTAGGGAATTTCCAAAAAAAATTCCTCTGGGAGTGTCAAATTGGTGTGCAGCAAGGCCCATTGTCATGAACCTGATTTCTCCAAGTCAGGCCTAACAAATCTTATTAGAGTTGTTACCCCTAGGTACATCTATGCTAGAGACACATCCACTTGTTTTATCCATATAAGTATGTATTTATAGGAAACAACTTACTCTGTCCTTTACCAAAATTCAAGAACATTTTCTTATACATTAACTCATCCTTATACTTATCCTTTTGACATATCTAGAAATTTCCTTAGAAATGTTTCTTTGGAACTGAATTTTTTTTACCATCCATGTTTCCAAATAAAGACTAAACCTTCGATTTGAAACGAACTATAGAAACACATGCTTAACATATATGGTTTTAACATCATTTTTTATGAATATTCACTACATTAAAAAATACAAGCCTAAGGACTATAATAGTTTACTGTCTTCGGAAACATTTAAACAAAATCTTTTATCCTGGTGAAAAATTTTCAATATCCACCGATAAAGATATCCACTTTTATTACATCTAACAACAACCTACCTTCATGACCAGGGGAATGAAAACATAAGAAAGGGGTGAGTTCTAACGCTAAATAATGGTAAATAAAGGAATGCATTACCATAACATGAAATAAAATAGTATGGAACTAGTGCGTAAACTTTTTAGAACAAACCATAAATATTAGAGATCTAAATAAATATTTTTATTTCATAAGACATGAATCATAAAGAAATATTAAACATAATCCATGAAAGAATAACATATGAATACAACACAGAGATATGATAAACACAAATAAAAATCCTATGTCAAGGTAGCCTACTAAGGCCTTTGTAACATGTAATTCTTGTGGTAATCACCCATGTATCTACTCTGGTAATGGGATGAACGCCTGTGTACCCTCATGTTTCAGGCTTTGGATGTCCCCCCATATAACCTCTTGTTTTGGGCTTGAGTTGTCCTCTTATTTACCCTCTTATTTCAGGCATGGGATGTCCTTCCGTTTACAATATTGTTATTGGATTTGTATTTCCTCCCATTTAACCTCTTGTTTTGGTCTTCTGATGTCCTCCCATTTACCCTCTTATATTTATCATGGGATCTCCTCCCATTACTATTTTGTTTTTGGCACGGTATTTCCCCCATTTACCCTCTTTTTGAAGGCTTCAGATTCCCTCACATGTATTCTTTGAGCTCTTCAAAAATTTATCATTAACCAATTAGTTGGAGGGAGATATGGGTTTCATCAATCAAATAATGAAATCATACACACATATTCCACAAAACATTCATCATATCCTGAACCATAAAAAAATATTGGTTCTATAAACATAAAATCAAAACCCCTGAAATAAATAGGTATCATTTACATTTTAACAGATCATAACCTATGGAAATAGATTGGTTTCATTATCATTAAATCAAATATTAACAAGTGAAAATAGGCCTCATTCAAAATCATATAACCCCAAGAAAATAAATGTATTTTTAGAAATATAGAACTAATGGAAGTTAAACGGGTTTTATAAAGGACAAGACGTTAAAGGTAACTCATTCATATAAAGGATATGAATGAGAAAATTATATCATTTTGGACAAATTAATGAGTAATATCAATAGATTTCATCTTATATAGAAAATAATTTTGAAATATATTTTAATATTTTTTAAAAAATATACACTCTTCTTGGAAAATTATTATTAATAGATAAAATATGTTGAAAATAATTTTCGCAAAAAATACATTGAAAACTTATAAAAAAGACATAAAATAAATTTGAAAATATTTTTCCTTCAAAACATATAAAATAAGATCCTATAAATTTAAAAAACAATTTTCTTTGAAAAAACATTGAAAAATTATTAACAAATATTGAATATTTTTTGAAAACCATTTCATGGAAGATAATTTGCAAACATATAAATAAAGGTTGATTTATTTTTCAAAACAAATTATTCTAAAATAACATTAAACAATTAAAAATAAATATTTTAAACCATATTTGTTTTAAATCCTTTATTCTTGAAAATTATCTTCAACAATAATTGGAAAACTTTTTTGAAAACATTTTTTGGAAATAAAACATAATTTCATCCGAAACGTGAGATACATTCAGATTTTCTTTAAAACCATTTTCATAATTATATTGATTAAAAAACGGTGGAAATGGTAATAATACATGGATATATCTTGAATAAAAAAGAATAATGAATCTCATGAGTGTTCTTGAGTGATGCATAATTATATTTCATCAAAAGAAGCATAATCCTTAACAATATGAAAAGGCGGTGAGATTAATTAAATAAACTCTTTCCACATTTTTAATTAAGATCACACTCTTCATGTACGAAAATAAAATTACATTATTAATAAAATATATATTAAATAATTAGATTCAATATATACGATTTATATTGGAATGATATAAACCTCGTTAATTAATATAGGTACATAACAAAACCTGTGTCTCAAGTTAGGAAATTTGAGACAAAACTACTTTATTGATTTGATAACATTTGAAACATTAACCCTATGAAATGAATATAATATAATGGATATATAAATATCTATAAATTGAATTATTTGATTCATATATTACATCCATGTGTAGTATACATACAACACAAAAGTAATGGGTGGTGAACAATCCTATGTTATGGTTTCACTTCAGTTAATATTCCCATTATTTTTGGCATTTTTCTTAATTTGATATATCTTTGGTTCTTATACCAATATCATGATTAACATAAATTAAAAAATTATATAAATATCATTTATAAACATTATATTTGTATTATAATAATATAAATAATATATAAGTTTGAAAAAAATACATCGTTCATGGAGGCGGTAGGTGGTACGTATGAATGAACACTACATTGATGTAATTTTCGTATTGAAGAAAAAATAGTAAAATAAATATATGAATATATATATATATAGTTGTTAAAATAGATTTTTTATATCATATAAATTATATTTATTCACTAAAAAAATCGTTAATACCGGCCATGTGGTGTATGAACAAATCATATCTCTTTGAGGGGGCGGTAGTCCACACTTCCTCAAATGAAATTATCGTATTAAAAAAATAGAAAATAAACCTATATGTATTGTAAAAATGAATATATAATATTTAATTCATAATAAATTTTCTATTTTACATATATATGTATATTTTCTATTATAATGTCAACCATGATATGAGGTAATGACTAAATGAACAATTATCATTTCACGAGGCAGTAGTTCGTCGTACACAGAATAAGTATATTCGCTACCCATTATAAGGATGTGTGTGTAAGTTAAGGTTAAAAAAATTCATAACAAAATTATGTTTTATTTATCATACTTTTTTTGTTTTATAATCATAAAATATCTTTATTTTTAGGGGGTGTAGAAGGAAAATAAAATGAAGCACTGGAGAAAAGACGATACCACTTAATTGGGTAACTACTTTTGGTTTGCTCCAAAAGGCATCTGTGGATTGCCTTTTTCCTTAGGTAAGTATTTTAGGTAGAGGTTATCTATTTTTGGAGAATATTTTGGCAGTGTATAGATGAGACAATGTGGCTTGACAGGTGTAAGGAAAGGGTAGAGCGATTTCCTTTTTTATATTGGAGGGGTATTTTCACTCTTGTTACTACCAAAAGATACTCATTAATGGATGGTATAACATATATAAAGTGACTAAAAAATAAAAAAATAACTTATTAAAATAGAATAATTTTCTATTTAAACATCAAACACCTAGAAATATATGAATTTAAATAATTTGGTTCTATATATTCTAAGATTCCCAAAATTTACCATTTTGATTTTAAAAAAGAATCCAATTTTCTATTCTATTTAATTAAACAATTATGACTGAAATAATGTTATATATAATATAAAATATATATTCACTTAATTATTAATATTATTTCTAATTTTTATGGATACATTCTTTTGTATTTCAGAAATTAATTTTAAAACAAGCGAATGTAACACGGTAAAACACTTCTTAACCTTGGACAATTTTAATAATATTTTTAAATTATATGGTTCAATATTATAATTATAAAAGAAAAATTCTTCAATTAATATAAAATTTTAATATTTATTAAAACTTAAAAATTACATATAATAATATAGAATTTTTATAAATTTTCAATCAATTAATAAAATTTAATTTATTGTAAAAAAAGAATGTCAATTTTGACATTATTTATATAATGTTAATTTTTCAAAATCAATCTAATATTTGAATCAAAATATATTTGGTTTAAAAATGTGTAATAGTATATATTCATCTAAATAAATAAATAAATACTATAACTCAATAAATTGACTTCACTTTTAATATTTATAGTATCATTTATTTAGTCATTTGTTAACTAAATAGTCACTACGTTGACATTTCATAAGAATTTTAAGTAACTAATACATATCTAAAAATTATTGAAACTTTTTATGATAAAAATAACCCATTTATATATCAAAAGTGTATGTATAACGAAAATTATGTTGATTTTTAAATATCTCAATGTTTTATAAATTTTATGGCATGGAAAGCTCCCTTTTTTTCTATTTCATTACTGAACATTTTATATAGTGAAAACCAATTTAATAATATCCCTATAACCCATAAAATCCAATTAAGTATTGGATATGGTTAACATGTTGGCATCCAATGACTTTTGAACAAGTATCCAGGTCATTTTGATCCTTAATATTATAGTTTAGTCCCTAATTATGCTTAATCTTATCTTAATCATTTTGATTAATTTTAATCACAATCACTAATCCATTTTTTGTAAAAAATTTAGTTTATATTATTAGTCCAAAACTATTTTAATTATTACAAACTTTTATGTTATTCATTCAAAATTTAAATCACGGATGTGGGAAAAGTATGATTAATGTTAATCCTA
Organism: Viscum album; assembly: GCA_963277665.1. Classification (NCBI taxonomy): domain Eukaryota; kingdom Viridiplantae; phylum Streptophyta; class Magnoliopsida; order Santalales; family Viscaceae; genus Viscum; species Viscum album. The sequence continues at coordinate 795,358,252 of OY728166.1, forward strand.
GAGACATTCGAGATTCAAAGTTTTAAAGTAAAAACCTCCATAAGATCAACAATTTTTTATATCCAATTTAAATAAAAATATTATTCCATTGAAATAAATTGGATTAATATATGATTAATGGATCTATTTTTACTTTATAAACAAACATAAAAAACAATTTAACACTAATAATTATTTAAATTGAAAGGCTATTTTATCTAAATTGCGGAAATTCTCTCTATTCGTTAAAAAATGATGTTTCTCATAGAAATACAAAATATTCAGCCTAATATATTTTTATAATTATAAATTCAAAAATGAAGTTTATATTATCTTATAAAATATCTAAATGTATCTAATATTAATTTTATTATTATTCGATAAAATTCAGTACTGCGTGTTACGCATGTCATCGAGGAAAGTCAATATTTTGTGTAACATATGATAACCTCAGTGTTATATGTAGATCATGTTAAAATTTATTTTGCATTTATTCCATGATAACTTTGTGGTGTGTATAACGTAATCTAATAATAATTCCATAATATAAAATTAAATATTTTAGTGTTTTTTGAAATGAAAAAAACATAATTAATTTGAAAAAAAATCAAAAAATATTAGGGTGTTATAGAGAAAAAAAATATGAAACTTTTCAATGTACATGATCATTTTCTTTTAATTACAAAAGTACATGCCACTTGACAAGAAGTGGTGTAATATTGATTAGTTAGTCAAGGATGGTGATTTGTTTTTGGTTTTATGGTCACAATATTTTGTAAATGGGTGATGATAATTCAACTAGGTTATCTTTGATAATCGGTGTGAATCTGTTAGAGACTGAGATGTGAAAATTAAATCCACATAGATGTTTATGCTGATGTTATAGAAGAGGTTATGAAAACCATATCTTTAATACATTTTTTCTGAATTTATTAAATAAAAGTAAAAACAATACAATTCCAAAAGATCATGAAGCCTAGTTTATTTTGTAAATTAGTTATACATCATGAAAAAGTGATATTTTTATATAGTGAAATTATTCAAAATTTCATTAAAATGATCATATGATTCTATTGTGCTGTAAAACTACATCGAATAGCCTAGGCATGTACTTATGAAAGGTGTGAGTTATAAATCATTGTATAGAAAAAAATGCATTGAATATGGTAAATTAGTACATCTGAAAAATGAATAATATCAAGGTAATATAATAGGTTTAAGAATAAAAATATATTATAATGGGGAATTATATTACATGACCACATAAAGGAAACATAGGAAAATAGAAACATAGGGATGTGGAAACAACATAGAAAATCGAATCATAAAAATAAATCAAGGGTAAAATCTTAGAAAACATAACATATTGTGCTTAAGATAACATCTCATACACCATCCATATAATCTCATGAGATTAAAATATTGGACAATGCATTGGAGGTCTATATAATTCTAGGCCCACAAGTAACATTCATTTCATGTTCTTACATAAGTGTTCCACATAAATCATTCAAAATATATTAATATTTCAAAACAGTTAATCCAATGATTAATGAGTGTGGGATACATAACCAGATATACATAATCCAAAAAGGATATGTACATCTTGGTGAATGCTTTTGAGTGGAAAGTTGGATGATTTTTTACAACACTTATTTTTGACATGGAAAAGCGAGGATAATTTTAGTAGCATAAATAAGGTACATAAAGAATCATAAAATAGATTAATAAGAGTGAAAGGGGTATATAATGACTTAAAATAATAATGGTACTAATAAGGATATTTAAGAACACAAACCAACATGAAAAATTAGTGATTAAAAGGATTAACATAATGACGGTGCTTGAAGAATGAGGTGAAGGAGGGGATCACTTACCTTGAGGGGTCACATTTAAAAGCTTGTTAAAACCTTCATAAGAGCTTGGTGGAACCTTATAAGGGTTGTATAGTTGTTTTGGAAGAGTAATGATATTGATAAATAGTTTTTAGTGAAGTGGAATGAGAGGTTTGGTGGTTTTATTGTGAAAAATAGATGAGAAATATTTATTATTTTTTAAATTTAGGTTTTGGACTCTATATGATATATTTCTCAAAAAAGAGACAATAAAATAGTTTTCCATTAGTTTTAGATAATGATGACTAATTTTAATTATTTTAAATGTTTTTTTACTGATCATCTTAAAATAATACCTTTTGTGGTGTGGAAGTGAGTCATGTTTATAAAGAATTCATTCTAAAACAAAAAATATATTATATATTTTAGGGGATTCATTGAGGATTTATGAAATTTATAAAATAAAAATAAGAAAATATTTTTAATGGTAAATATATATTTGTTCATGGATTAATTTTATACAATCTATTATTTCAATTTTGGGTTATTATGATATCATAATACAAGCTGTATATTTCTACCATATGAAATTTTTGAACCAGAAATTCATCAATGTCAAATAATTATTAAAAACTATTTTTTGACCAATTTCAACATTCAACTTTCATAAATAATATTTATCTAATCTAAAATAAAATATATATTTGAGAATTTCGAATTTTAAACAAAAAATACACATTTATTGAAAAATATTGGTTTCTTGACAACAATAGTTTTATAAATAATACATTTTTTAACTTCATTAAATTATAATATTATGTATATTTAATAAAAAAATTTTAATATTAATATATTTTTTGAAATAAAAATTATTTTAAAAACTCTTCATGTAATAAAAATAGTCTGTCTTTATTGAAACTATACATTTCCCAAACATATAGATTATGATTCTTTAGATAAAAATATATTTTTTTTCAAACTATTTATCAAATCCTTTAAAAAGTAAAAATAATATTAAAGGGTAAATAAAATCATTATTTTATTTATTAAATATAAAAATTCATACAATTAGTGTCTAGATACATATCCCTTAATTGCACTAATGAATTTCCTAAGCGTAAGGTGTGAAATGGGGGGATTTTCACGAGGTGGTTCAACCAACAAGGTTAGGGTTGTGATCTCGATGAGATTAGACATCTCCCATAAATAGATTCACTCATTTTACTATTGTTGGATCTCAGATAGTTCTTGGTGAATTAAAAATTCCATGTATTATATCTCCCTAGGAATCTCAGATAAGTGGGATTCCTAGGGTATGATCTTACTAGTAGACGTCATTGCTTTCTTTATTAGTGTAAATTGGAATTTATGTCAACACCCTATAAAATATACCAACAAAATCACTTCCCAATAGATATTTTATCAATATTTTTTATTCATAATAGTATTTTAAATTTTATAGACCATATGACGATCCAAAATAACAAAACTATAACATGTTTTTTATATAATTAGCATTGTTAATAATGAATTTATCTTTTAAAAAAGGGAAATTCCATAATAAAAGTGTGGGTTATTATAAATGGTCCATGTATACTCTATTATAAAAGCTAGAAATGATGGATACATGGCCTTTTGGTCCAGTGAGGATTTAGGTGTTGATGTCTATTGCAAAAGGAAAGTGACCTTCCATCTTTTCTAGTGTTAGGATGGATATTCAATGGCATGCCTTGGGTGGATGTGTGGCACGGATAAATTGCTTAGTAATAATGATTTTGTATTATAAAATGGTAAACATTATCATTTATAAAAAAATTACAATGGGAATATTCATTATAACACCAACTCAATGGTTTGATAAATGTAACCTTTATCAGTGCAAAAAAAAATCGCCGATAATTTCTCCAATTATCAGCGCTTCATTCTGAACTGATATAGAGTACCCTATACCAGTGCTATATTTAGAACACATAAAGGGCCCCATATTGTTTATATATAAATTTCTATGAAACTAAATATTATTTATATAAATAAAATTTATATGTATATTTTATCATTTATACATTGTAATATATTAAAATTAATATTATATAATTTTAATATATATATATATATAATATATATTATAATTTATAATTACTATAAATATACACATATATTTATATTTTTGTGTTTGTTTATATATATATATATATATATATATATTTATATATTGTGTTTCTAATTAATGAAGGTTCAATACATCTATGTTTGTGTTTATGAACGTGTGTGTGTGTGTGTGTGTAATTTTGTGTATGTTATGTCTATATATATTCATGTGTGTGCATTTGTATGTGTGTGTATTTGTATGTATTTAGTAATCGGATACACATAGGTATGTCTCTGTTCACCAATATATCCCACAAATGTAATGGTAAAAAATATTTTTACGTTTATATAGATAATAATATTTTTTTATCCTAATTGAATTTTTTAAACATATGCATTAATTAATAATATTTTGTATATAAAATCACTACAATATATATCTATATAATTAGTTTACTAATAATAATATAGATATATATAAAATAGAAATCTATATAAATATAAATATCAAAATTCATAATTTTAATTTTATTAATTAATAATTATTTATATATTCTGGAAAAATATTATAAATGATATTATAATTAATACATATATTATTGATATATATTTTTTTTAAAAATTATTCATGTATGTAATTAATAATATTTTTAATGATATTTTAAAATTCAAAATGAATTTTTTGATTAATTATTTATATTCAATTTTAATGTCTATTTATTATTATTATAATGTAATTTTGTTAATTTTAATATAATATATGATTAATAATTTTTTTCATAATATTTATTAATATTTTTATACAATTAGTGATATAAAATTTATTATAATATTAATAAATTATTCAAAATGTTGATAAATTTATTATAGTATAATACATTCATCATAATATTATAGAATATATTAGTCAATGTAATATAAATAATATTTTTTATTTATTTATAATTTCTTTTTAAATTTTTTTATTTATTATATTTATTTTTTATTATTAAATAATGATGTTATTTTTAATATTCAATTTTATATAATTACTAATTTATTGTTATTTTTTATATCAATTTTCATTTTTTACATTATAATAGTATTTAACAGTGCTAAAATGACTGTGGATAAAAGAATATTTATCTGCACATTCCATTTTAGGGGTTATAAAATTATATTTTATTTGTACATTTTACTAGAACTGATGAACCCTCTTTACCTCTATTAAAATATCTCCAATAGAGATCATCCATTGTATGTTCTATTCAATCTCTTTTGGAAGCATAAATCTGTTGTCTCGTCCTCAAAATATTTCTGAAAAATTATCCCTCATACATGAACATATGTTATTCATTAAATTTTATATTGATCTTTCTTAGTTTTTCATTATTATTGGTTGTTCGCCTATATTATGTTTTGGATATTTTTTCATGATTTTATATTCTTTTATTATTAAAGTTTGGATCCTCACTCATATAATTTTTAATTGTTAGTTTTGAATATTTGGAATGATATATCCCTTGATACTAAAATATATTATATTTTACATAATTTATTATCATAATTTACTCATTAAAAATACTATATCAACCAATGTTATCTTCTGCTATTATTGATCATATCTCTATTTATACTTAAATATTGACTACTAAAATTAAAATTTTTTCACCAATGTTGCTATTTATTTGATGACAAATATTTAATGTATGTTTATGGAAAAATATTCATCTTCATTTATTAAATTCTTTTGAATATTGATTTAATTATTTTTATTCACTTTTTACCACTAAATGTGTCAAGAATCATTATTTTTTTCACTACTTCTAATCTTTATTTTTATTTCCTTTTTCCATTTAGTAATTATTTTTCTATCTTTTTAATTCAAAATTGCATGTATATAATCTTTTTTTTATAAAATATTATTATAAATATTATGGAATTATATATTACATCTCCACTACTATATGGGTTTTCATCAACATATATATAAAATAGATAAACTATAGGTAAATACATTCTTCATCATGATTCAAATAATTTGATTATTGTTCCATATATGAATTTTACATAATGACATCCTCTAAAATTTATTTTTTTCATTACATGCTAATATAACTTTTTCATTATTGATAAGGAATATATAAATATCCTTCCATTAAATCATTATAAAAATGGTGAGTTTTCTGGATTGTAATATTTTGTATATTGACATCGAAAAAACTCAACAGAAAAAGGAAATCAATGATGTTATCTTTTTTATTGATTCACATATCCTCTTTACTATAATATAATAATAGACCACACTATATCCCTAACATTTTCATATATCACATTAGTACACAACAAAACATGGTATGAGTCCCCAAAATGTGATATATGGTCTCATAATTAAAGTACATTTATATTATTATTATTTTTTCATTAATTTTTTATTTGATAAAGACATATTTTACGTAAAAACATTTACAAGATATGAAACATATGAATTGTATTATGCAAATTATTTATTTTAATCAAAAATAATTTATGTAATATATATGAATTTAAAAATATAAAAAAATAATAATTATAAAATATTCAATCCATTAGATTAAAAATTCAATCACACATATCCTGGATGAGGTAAAAAGATATTATTTTTGAAAATACAACTTTCGAGATGCCCATTTTTTGACGGAATATAACATATTAAATAAATTAGAAAATATAATAACAACCAAGGATGTGATCAAATCATTTTGAACTGTACATAACCATCAATAAAAATGAATATTTTTATTAAATATGTTATTATATTAAAATATTGCTATATATACCATAACACTTATCCAGTTGATGAAATTCATAGCTTTCTTCTGCACATTGATAGTGTGAGAGAGTGAATTATCCCCTTTAATGAATCTGTTCTAAAAATATAATGAAATATTATATGTTTGTTATTGGGATGAAATATAATTTTATTATTATTATTATTCATATAATTTTTCATCTTGAAATGATTTAACATGTTTTTGTTGAAATAAAATTTTATAGACCACATAAGGACTATGTTTATATGTTTACAATGAATATCCTACTAGGAATATATTCTCATACATTCCATGTATTTTTATTATAAAATATAAATATTATTGAATAAATATGGATGGAATAAATCAAAGATGGATGGGTTCCAATCCAATGAGAAAGGAGTATTCAGATTGGTTAAAAGGGTTCAAGGAGTTTGTATAATAAAATGGATATGAAACTTCTCAAATACATTTTTACTATTTACGTTGATGTTATTTAATAATAATTAGTGAAAAGGCATTTTCAGAACACTTAATCTACCACAAAATAGATCATTGTTAGAAATTCGGTAGTAAAGACCAGGAAAAACTAAATATATCTAGTAATGAGGATAACACAATATATTGTGGCTCATATGACATGATCAAAATTTATAACAATTAAGAATATCATATCTAGTATATGATTAAAAATGTAAATGAACCTGGAGATCATTTTGAGGAAAATGTAATGGCATATTACGATGAAATTTATGACTATCTATTGATTTTTTAGAATAAAATTGGATATGAAAAGACTCCATTGTATTCTAGTTGTAGAAAATATAACATATTATTTTGAAAAATTAATCTATATAATTTTTAAGCTGTGAATAGGTGGATTAACTTCGGCTTTACAGAACTACATTCTTTCTTGAACCATATGGTACTAGAAGATAAGAACTTCCTTTCTAAACATAAAAATAAAAAGAATCCATGTTCAATGGTAATTATATCTAGAAAAGAATGTTATTTTCCAAATGGATATATATTATTTGGAAGGGACAATAAATCACCTTAAAAATTAACTATGTTTGGTATGTCATGATATAACAATGATGAATCATATCCTTCAAAACATGTATGGTATTATCCAATTATTAAAGTGTTTAGGAATCTATTTATAAGTGAGGAGGTTTCAAGGAAATTATTATGGTGCATAGATACAATGATCCAATATGGTAAACATCATCACCCATCTGAATCTCTTAAGTCAATAAATATTTTTGTTGAGAATGATGAAACTAGAAACAAGTTGAGAAACCACCATATTGGGCTATCTACATATAAAGTAAATCCTCTTTGTGAAGATAGTAGAAAAAGTGGTACATGGTTCATTATATTAGTAAATTATAACATTCCATTATATTTATGAGTGAAGTGATAAATAATTTTTTCTCTACATATATCAGGACTAAAAAACATGGTACTGATATTGATGTTTATATCAATCCACTGATCAATGATTTATTATTAATGTGGGTTTCAGATGCTATGTTGAATGATTCTTATAGAGACAAATATTTCACATTAAGATCATTGTTTTATGGTATAAATAATTTATTTTTATCATATCGGAATGTGATATGATATATAATTAAGGGGGTTTTATGATGTCTTAATTGTTAAGAGTGTACACACTCAGTTAGGTTGAAACATTCATCAAACATTAGGATTTTTAAACATTAAAAATTTTTCCCTGGTGACACAAATAAAGAATATGGATGAAATTTTTCATTGATAATTTAGAGGAAGGTACAAAGTCATCTCCATTTATAGGTGATCAACAATTTGGGAAAGTAAAGGATATGGCCACCATTTCTTGAAAATTGTTTATTCAAAAAACCATAAAAAATAAATTGAAGAAAATGAATATTTTTTTTGAATTGTCGTACTAGGTTTTCATGTATGTCATACATTTTCTTGATTTCAAATTTATGTCATTATTTTATTGAAATATAACTAAATGATAAAAAACAAGGGATTCAATTAAAACTTGGTTGGACATGATTTATATGGGGACAAAGGAAGAGTTGGCACCACTAATGGTTAAAAGGATGATGTTTCTTCCCCTTGTAGTTTATACTATTTATTTGAATGATAAATTTTAGTTTTTCAATTTTTTGAGATATGTAAATTTTCTAAAGCTATATTTAAAAAATATATGAAACAACATTTCAATAACTAATATGATGTTATAGGTCACAAAATAATTTGAATTTTATGTCTTGATTCAAGATTTAATGCTTATACCATTACATTTCATTCCTCTTAATAGTGATAAATAGATATTAAACAAGATTTACATCATTTTAAATGTTATATGAATTAAATTTATAGTCATAGAAATGTTTACAACTATGGAAAAGTAAATTTATATCATATTAAGTGAATTGTAGATGTTAATACCTTTTATATTCTTTTATACGAAGATTCACCAAATTATTCACATTGATAGTGACCTAACATTGTGGTACTGCATATTATAGAATGATAATAACTAATAAATGGTATATAAAGATTTTTAAATGGTTATTCATTGATTAAATCACTTTACGTTACTAATTTTTAAACCAAGAAAGACATTATTTAATAATTTTTCTAAATAGAGTTTACTATTTTAGTTATAATGTTTTAAATATATGAAAATTTTATATGAATTATTGATAACTATGGTATAATGAAATAATGATGTTTCTAATTTATAAAAAGCAGAGAACCTAAGAAATTTTGTTATACTAAACACTTTTTCAAATCATGAAAAAAAGAAATCTAAATTATGAAATACATATTACTTTAACCTATCAAATTAGATCACAATAGTGGTCCAAAGAAAACCTATCAGTCGATATATTTATAATTTAAGTCCTAAAGAAGATGAATAGTGATATACCGTCTATAGCATTGAAAATAACTCCATGATATTTAGAATCCAATCATTGAAATAATTCCAATAAAAAGAGCTTCACCTCATGGATTAAGAGACATAAACAGGGAAGTACAAGAGAATTTTGAATGTTGTTGATCATTTAGAAGCCTTGATGTTTCATATTTCATAATAACTTCCTTTAAGATTAATATATTTTTGTCTAAGTTCTTATACTAGGATTTATCAGTTTGAAGGTGTTTATTGTATGTTTTTCAATATAATGTTCTTCGAGTTTTATTGTATTCATTTTTACAGAGCTACCATACAAATAAAGGGATAATAGAGCTACCTAGTATAGTATCATGACATAGACCTACCTATTTAATTAGTTCAAGTACCAAGATACCATTGTTATATCTGGGATAAATATGGATACAATTTATAGAACCATGAAATTAATATCGGGTTGATCAAAGTCTTCTAGTGTTAAGAAGATTGATCCCAGATTTATGCTTCATGTAGAATATACCTTTCTATGGGGTTACTGAAGATGACACATCATATCAGGTCTAAAGATATATATATTGATTAATTCTAAAAGTGATGTTTTAATAATATTTATTTAATTGAGTACTTGATTTATAATCAATACTTTTAATTTTGTTCTTAAAATGGAAATGTTTTTATTATGTAAATTTATTTAATATAGTTTATTACCATTTATACTGAGTTAATTTTTTTATCAGTGATTGATAAAAACATATTAGGTTTATATTTATTTTTTTATGATTAGTTGATTGTTAATATGAAATACTAATTATTAATCTTTTCTAGTCTAATTTGGGTTTCATAATTATGGATTTATCATATTTACGTAACACTATTACATTTATATTTTTTGGGGTATAAATAATTTTAGTTTTTTTTGAACTAAAATTCATCCCTTGTTTTATTATAAGTCCCATATCAATAAATTTAAATCCTACATTTGGAATCATATAATTTTTCTACATTAGAAACTAAAAATTATATTTCATGGTTTTTAGTTTCTCTCAAATTTTAATAAGTTAGTTTTCATGAACCAAATAAGGGTGTATTGAATTGATTATGTATGAATAATATACATGTTGGATCTATTGATAATATTAATCCAAATAGATCACGTATATTTTTAAGGACTGAAAATTATTATTTTAGAGATATAATTGAAACATATATTATTAACATAATAGTTGAATTGTTTTCATACAAGAGATTATAACAACGATGTAAGTTATTTTTCCACTTTTAGAAGAGACTAATAAAATGAATTTCATATAAACATAGAATATAAAAAATAATCTTCTATGTTCTATTCATATAAAAATATATAGTAAAATTTTTACTTTTTCTAACTGCATGAGAAATCAAGAAAGATATTTAATATACATATTTTAGAACCTAAAGGGTTATTAAAACAATGAGATCAGTATTGAGATAAGGATACATATATATTTTTATTTTATTACTATAAAATTATTTAATAAAATACAAAATATATTTATGAATGTTGTAAATAACATTAAATTCATTGGATAAAATATTTATATGATCGACATCTAATTTATAAAGTTATAGAAATACCACTAAAAAAATGGGAATAAAACACGACTGTAATTCATGATATAATGTTCATTACTATTTTATTTCTTTATAACATAATTTATAATTTGATACATTATAAAATCCATCATAAATGATATGTAGATAAAGAGATAAATAAAAGTAGTGCTACCTTTTAAACAAAAAAAACAAAAAATAAAAAAATATGAAATATGAAACTCCCAAAAAGGTTTATAAAAAGTATATGAAGAATGTGAGTGTGAACCCACTGATGGAGAAGTATTTAATATATTAATAAGAATTTTCAAACATAAAAACCAAAGAATAAATTTCTCTATTTAATGAAATGAGAAGAATGATACTTCAAATCTAATTTTCTTAGATTTTATAATAAAATGTAATATTTGACCTGACTATCATGATTTATAAAGAAACGAATGTAAATTTCATAGAAAATATTTACTTTAGAGAAGTATTAATATTATTTATGTTATGGAGACATAGAGTGAAGGTGAATGTGATTCTATTTTATGAATTCCATCAGAATCGAGTGATATCAGTAAAAAATCATATGATTCTATGAAAATTTTAAAAAATCAGAAAAATTTAAAAAGAGAATATCAAAAACTAATGCCCCTTTTAATATTCCTCTTGATGAAATATATTTTTCTACTTTATATGGTGATAATTATAATTATAGTGTAGTTTTGACAAGAGTTATTAATTTTTCATGAGATTTCCATACCTTCAATGATGGTGTTATTTATTCTCATACATGATCATTGGTTCATTCAATCCCGATTGGGAATTTTCATTCAAGGATGTGGTAAGCCTCTATCCCCATCTCGACAATGATTCATTATTTGGAACACATATGATGAAATCTAGTGTTTCTACCATGAAATATTTGTCACAATTTCTAGATCTTATTATAGATGATCTCCCTCGTTTATCCAATATCAACAGACATGATGATCGCAGATTTTATATCATGGCGGATCCAATCACTCTTAATAAAAGGCTTGATCTCTGAATATTGTCTCTTCTCAATCAAATCATCTACTCAAAATGGTATACACCATGGTATTTCACAGATCTAAATACTATAGTTTCTCATTTTTGGAGCAACAATGCTTTGAAGCATATCCTGATTGGAAGAGTGTTTTTCACATAGTGTTCGATGTAGTGAAGATTTATCAGTGGTGAGGAGAATCAGAAATATGTAACTCAAATATGGTATTCTTCGCATCCCATATTGGGATATTATTTTCAATATGTTTACTGAGAAGAAATAAAAATCCCATATATGGATCTATTTATATGGATTGAATTGGATATACTTTAATCCCAAGATCCTTAACAATTTGGCCTCCAATCTCGGCACCCTGATTAAAATGGACCAGTGCATGCTAGAAGGTGAGTTATGTTTCTTTTCATGTATGCTCGTATATGTTAATTTGGCATTTAAACATCCTAATAGAATTTCTTTTTTTTAAATAGAAATATAATTTATGTAAAAGTGGAATACAAATGGGTGACACCATTTTGTGATGTCTAAAAAATTATTGGGCACTCAGTTGAGAGCTATATTTTGATTCAAAGAAATGATATAGATGCTCTTATGCCTAATGTATGGAAGGAAGTACCTAAAAAAATATAGGACTAATGGAACTTTCCTAGAGGGGGGGGGGGGGGTGCATCTACTCCAACAAAGAACATTCCCCATATGCCTTCCTTTTCTGTTATTAATTTATCAAAGAATTGGGCAAAAAATTCTAAGGAATAAGATTCCCATCTGTACCCTTCGAATCTGGGTGCTCCTAAAGATCCTTCTACAAAATAGAAACCCTTGGATGAACTTTCTATAAATATGGATATTTCATTAGACATTAATGATTTGGGTTATAAAATGCATTGTGAGATGAATGATCATCTAATTTCTCAGGCCATTGCACAGAACTTTGGGGTATTGTGTATTTGTTGCAGGTTAAATCCATATATTTTGGGAATAATAGTTCATCCCCCAACACTAAAGTTTCTAATATGACTATCTTTGATCCCCTTGAGGGAAACACTGTCACTACTCCTCTTACCCATCATGAACACTCAGATTTGGGTGATTCCTAGACTAATGAAAAACCAGATATCCCTATAATTATTTCCTCCTCCTATTTGGTTAATGGGGCTGGATATTGTATGAATAGAGTCTCTGATATCATCTCCCTTATTTATGATCATTCTCCCAATAAGAAGGTTGAAAGGACTCTTATGTAAAATATGACAGATGTTGGTGAAAATAATGGGGGGACAAACACCAGGACCAAATCTAAATGAGGATCTTATTCTCGAACTACATGGGGGTGGAAAACAATGAAACAACTAGACCACTTAGGCTCCCTGTTCTTAAAAACAAGCTCATTTAAATTGGTTTTCCGGAGCCTAAGAGAGTTTTTTCATCCAATCTCTCCAATTTTTAAGGGTCAGGATTCCATTTTCTAGACACTAATAAATGTGATTATGATGTTAAAAAACTTTTGGGTCTTGGTTCATTCATAACTAGTTGATCCTTATTTTATTTGAAATTAGTGACCAACATGTTACTTTATTCTCTCTTATATAGGTACACAAAAATGTTTATATATTATTTATGCTACTAATAGGTATCAAGATTTTAGAAGGATTTGGCTAGAAATTACAACCTTAAAAAAATACTATTTCTAGTCATTGGTCTATGATAGGGGATTTCAATTCAATTTTGAATCCTAATGATGAGTTAGGTGCATGGAATTTCCCCACTTCTTGTAGAGATTTTAGATCTTTCATTTATAATAACAACTTTATTGAAGTGAGAATGGTTGGAGCTAAGTATACCTTGTATATAAATCATCTCAGTGGCATGGTTTATAATAAACGTTATATGTATTTTTTCAATGATGCTATATTGGATTCTTTGGGAGTCTATTTCTTTTACTACCTTATCAAAATCTAATTCTAATCATCATATGATCATGCTGAATCTAGAGGCCAAGGACAAAAAACCTTCTCTTCATTAAGGTTCAATAATTCATGGGTATACTAACCTGACCGTGGAAATATTGCGTGGGATAGTTGAACTTCTATTAAATTATTGGATGATTCTTATCATGTCTTCTCATGTTAAAATTGCTCAAAATTAGCCTAAAATACTAGAACAAGGAACGATTTCGTGCCCCTGATTCTGAGATTTCTTCCCTTGAAACATCCCTCTATCAAATTTAGGAGTAAGGTACTGGCACTGATTTTTCAAATGGAATTGGGAAAGAGATGAAGGTTTCTTCTAAGCTTAAAACTCTTCTCAATGTGATGGACTCTTTGTAAAGGAATTCGTTCAACGTTAAATGGCATAAACCTGGTGATATGAACACCATATTTTTCAATTCCCATCAACGCACTAGATGGATATCTATCCCATTATCTCTCCATAAAAATGATGATCATATTTTCGGGTAATAGGAATGATCTCTCTTCTCATGTGGTTTCTTATTATAAGAATCATTTTAATGGTTTTAATATCATTATTGATCAAGTAAACAAAATAATTTCTTATCTGGTTAATATGGATGATAATTTTGCGCCGACTACTATCCCATTGAACATTGAGATTTAGGAAGCTATTTTTGGTCTCAACTCTGACAACTCTCATGGCCTAGACGGATTCAGTAATTTTTTCATTACGTCATATTGGAAGATTTTTTATCTGGATGTTTGTCTTTTTTACAAAATTTGTCCAAGGGTGGATCTCTCCCTTATGGACTAAACTCTCAATTTCCTACATTGATTCAAAAATTATAAAATGACATTGAAATTCACCTCTTTAGACCAGTTTCTTTGGAAAATATCATTTTTAATATAATCACTGGGTTCATGGAAAACATACTGGTCTTTGTCTCTAACAAGATAGTGTACCCTAAAAAATATGGGTTTATCAAAGGGACAACTATCCATGATTTCCTTATCACTTCCTCTAAGTGTGTTAACCTTATTAGAAATCAAATTTGAGATGGAAATATTTTTCTTAAGATTGTTATTATCACAGAATTTTATATCATGGATTGGTCCTTCATCTGTGAGATTCTTGCTTGCATTGGAATTGATGTCTCCTTTATCAACTGGATTATCAAAAAAATATTGTTCATATCATATATCTGTTCTTATCACTTGCTATATTGAATGTTACTTTAACTGTTCTAGAGGGGAATAACAAGGGGATCCCCTCTCCTCTATTATCCTTAACATTGTAGAGGATTATCTGGGTAGTCTCTTCTCACTTATAGCTAGGAATAGAAAGCATAAATCTATTTCTTTAAGAAGATGTTTAGTTTCTCACTCTCACATTTTATATTCTAATGATATTATTTTATTCCCTAAAATTGAGATGTACCATATTAGAAACAATAAGAAGGATTTATTTCTCTATGAGGAAGTCTCGAGTCATGTGGTAATTTGGAATAAATCCATTGGGTACTTTGGTAGGGGAATCTATGCTTCCAGAAAGCTTGCCAAAATTAGGAATTTTTGGATTAGATAAGGTAACATAAATATAACTTATCTTGACATCCCGATGTTCTGGGATAGGACAATAACTTGTTACTTTGCGGGTACTGTTAATCTGATTACAAATCCGCCGACTTAATGGAAATGTAAGTATCATTCCATTGTTGGTCACATTTGTTTGGTGAAATCTATCATCACTTCAAAGTTTGTTTAATATTTCATGGTTTATTAATGTCCATCCTTTTTCATTAATAAGATTTGTCTTTATATAAAAAAAATTAGTTGGAGTTATAATATTCTTGAAAGAAATCCAGCCACAATAGCTTTCAAAACAAGTTGTTTGTCTTGCGATTATGGGGGTCTTGGCCTTAAAAACCTATAGTTTTTCGATCAGTCATTGCAATCATAGTTTATATAGAGATTAGTGAATGGAGATAATTATTCTATTTATTTTCAAAAGTCCATATTTCTTCCTAAACTCATCGGTATGATTTTTTCTTACATGGCCTCTTCGGTTTGTCCTTCTCTAAGAACTATTTTCTCTATCATTGCTTTTCAATCAAGATGGTCGGTATCAATGGAATATCTTATGAGTTTCTAGATTATGAATTGGACGGGTTCCCCTCTAATTGAATCCCTCTCCAATAGAGAGGACGTGCAAGATCCTTTGATCCCAATATCAGATCAAATGAATAGTCTATACCTCTATCTATATTTTGTTCATAACATTGTCAGTTGGTACTACTTCTCACCTAGACCTAATTTTTTTCTATGGGAACTGGCTTCTTAATGGCTTCCAGAACCCCAAAATATTTTATTCTCATCTTGTTGGATCAGCTTCCAGTAGGTAGTGGCTAGAAAACCTGAGGTGTAGATACATCTTCCCCCCTTAATCGGTTCTTTCACGACATGTTTCTCATAATAAATTACTTATAGATCTCTTTTTTTATGGATTTGGTATTTCATTGGGTTCTTGTGTTCCCTCTATCGTCAACATAGAGAGGAAATTGATCATTTTTTCTTGAGCTTCCACACTATATCTTCTATTTGGTGTGTCAAATTTGATATTTTTGAGATCCCTATGATTTGGATATGTCATTATTATTCTATAAAATATTTCTTTAATAGTTTTCATTTTATCCCATTATCCCCTCAACTTCTAAACCTTTTTCAGGATGTTTTTATGTAGTAGATGCATTTATTATGGAAAGACCACAAAAATTGATTACATGAGAAGATTAATTTTTCCCCTCATGATACCTTTTCTCAACTTTTAATGGTTATTAGAGATTCTCATATTTTTCAAAAGGTTAAATACTATAATACTATTCAAGACCTCTTAGTTTAAGGGAGGATTGGTGTCCAAGGTAATTTTAGCCCTCCTCAGTGTACGTTCGATGTTATTTGGAAGCCACCCATGTCATGATAGATCAAAGTTAACAATTATTTCTCTTCAAGAGGTAATACAAGTTCTTATGTTGACAGTGAAATTTTAGGAATCATCACGAGGATGCTCTAGGATGTCTCTATGTTTCATATTGCTTCGCCTCCTCTCTTGATGCTGAAATGATAGGTTTCATTGTAGCCATTGATCACTTTTCTCTTCTTGGTTGGAATAATCTTTCGTTGGAGTGTGATTCTTCCATTTTGGTTCATGTTATCAAAGTTTGTTCATAGAATATTTTATGACAATTAACTTCTAATTGGATTTATTTCTTAAACAATATCTTTTCCATTGATTTTATTGTCACTCATGTTTATAGGGATAGAAATTCTTTGGTAGATGGCCTTTCCAAAAATGGTGTTGTTGTTTGTGATATGGCTTGGTCCACTTTAGTTCCTCATGATCTTTTTCCTTATCTTCAAAGGGTATTGTGTAAATCTGTTGTTTTCATACTTTTGTAATTTTATTTTTCATTTTATATAATAAGAGACTTTATTTCTTGAGAATGGTATAATATTTTAAAAACATATAATGATGATGAAAATTAATCTACTTTAGATGATAAGGAAAAAGGTCAAAAAATAATGAATAAATGAGATCCTATATTTCCAAATGTGAATCTATATACTAGAAGTTGTATAAAAATTAATATTATATTTTAGAAAAATATATTTTATGAAAGGAAAACATTAAAAATGTTAGCATATGTTCACTGATATAAGAAAGGAAAATTAAAATATTATTTCTAAATCATTAAATTCAGTGGATAATTTTTCCAAACATCTTACAGATCTGAGAGGAAATAATAATTTTACAGAATCTAAATATACAATTTCAGATAGTTTTAAAAATGAAAAAATAATAATATGTGACTTTTTCACAAGATAAAACTACTATTGTAAGACATAACCTTAATATTGAAAGTATAAAAAGTCTATTTACTAAGTTCAATATAAGACTAAATGGATTTTAAAAAATGTATCCTCATAAGAGACCTAAAGTAACATCATATTAATTATGAACTAAATAAAATGGATTTTTAGTATATAATAAATGTTATTATGTTCAATGAAAAGAAAATTTTTACCACCAATTCCAATAAGGATGACATTAGAGGAAAATATATTCCCTTAACAGAGATTAAAAAAAAAGAAAATTTGTAGCCTTTACATCATTATAACACACTATATACAATCATAATAGATATACTCAAGTCTGGTTGGAAAATATTTTATTATGAAATTCTTATATAACTAAGGAGTTATATCTACCTGAATATTATTTATGATTATACTAATTGATTTCCACTAGTAGATGAACACATATAACTAATCCACCTTGAAATTTCTTATTTACATTATTGTAAATCTAACACTTTAATGTTTTCTTATTATATTTCACTCATTCATTTTATTTGGGGTAGATACATGATAATTTCATTTAGTAAAATAGTCAAAAAGTTTTTAATTTTATAAAGGACTCACAATAACTGTTAAAAAAAGTAATAAATAATATTAAAATTAATAATATCAAGAATTTTATCAGTAGAAGATTTCTTTTAAACAACTTAGAAAATATTTTCAATTCATCAAATTTTCAGAAAATTATATATGTTTATAGAAAAAAAGAAATATTTTTTATTTACTATAATTTCATATTTACTTATATATTATAACTAGTTGTATTTTTAAATAATATTTATTTACATTATTTTAATTTATGTATATAATTCTAAATATTCCTTATGCACATGATTTTTTAAATGTATTTTTGATAATATAGAGCGTCAAAAAATTTAAAAATTAAATAAATCCTTATTTTATATATGAAATAATGAATTTCATGTGGATAGGGTATGATCCATTGGATTAATAAAATACACATTTAAATATCATATTCTCAAAATTTCATATAAAAAATGGTTGACCTAGAGTTCAGTGGACACATTTTCTTTGATCAAAATTGAACGCCTTAAATTTTTTTAGATATATTTGACAATATTATAAATACATTTACATTATCTAATTAGGATTATGTCATCCTTTAAAGTTATCATGACCTTATATATTGTATTAGGAAATTTCATAGAATTTTAAAATCTTGAATTTGGATGTGAGGAATGAGTTTTAGTGGAGTTTTTGTTTTTCTTATAAAGATAAAAGGAAGAAATGTTATTATTAACATCTCAGTTGTTGATCTATTGGATTGTGTAGTGATATTCTAAAAACTCAATTTGGGTAGGTTCTTTCTTATGATGTATTGATTCAACCATGAAAGGTACAGTGAATATACGAATCATAATGTATTGGAGGCTTATGAATAGTTTTAGTTTAATCGGAAAAGGATAAATATGTTGACAATGAATCAAATATAGTAGAAAAAAACCTGGTCAATACATAGATAATGTATAGAATTAGATTAATAATTAATGATGTGTAAAATACATTTTTTTGGAAAATCATTTTTAGTTTCTTCTATGGAAATTAAAAAATAAAATAGATTTAAATCATGATGTTTAGATTCTCATGAAGAGAAAAGAATAATAATTTTTAATTTCATTTATGGGTCAAACTATGAATCCTAAAAAGCATGATAAATTTGAAATCGATAATAATTTTTTAGTACGAATTGAGATGGTGAATGTTTCTATAAATTAGAATAATTAAAAGAAAACTAATTTAGGAGAACATCAAAATAAATATTCTTTAATGAAACAAATTAGTTCAGATGATCAAACTAAAAATCATATTGAGACCCTTAGTGGGTTCTTTAAAGGGAAAGATGAAGAATTTACAAAAAAAACATAAGAATCCACATATAGAAACCTTTTTTTCCTGGATAAAGATAAGGAAATGGTTCTAAATAAAGATATTGAAGTTAAATTAGTTGATTATATAAATAATATTATTCTCTTATGTTGAAGAAATAAATGATATATAATGAAATTATTCTGTGAGTTACAATAAAAGAACATTCAATTTGAAAAATTACATTAAAGATAATTCTTGATTTTGATGTTAAAGTAGAATATGTTTCTCCTGTAGTATTGATAAAATCATCATCTCTATCTTTAATAAGATGTTTTCTTGGATACCCATTTGCAATGCACGTTAATGATACAAAATCAAAAATCCATCAATATGAAGTTAATGTTTCTCCTCCAACTAAAGATCAGTAAAAAGTATCCTCAGATTTTGTTTTGTAAGAGTCTCTTATGAATGCTACCGATGTTGAATGGTCAGTTAGGTGAGGCCCAATCAAATAAATAATAATTAAAGGAGTTATCCAGTCTTGAAAATTATATCCACACATACATTATAGTTACTTCTTTAACTTCATAAAAAGATATTCCTATGTTAGTCTCCTAAGAATAAAACATAAGATTGAACTCATGTTCTTAATCATAATGTTCTTCTAGGAAAACTATTATAGAAATAAATATTTCAAATGATGATTTTATATATCATCTAATATTTTCAATGAACTGTGGGATCCTCTGATTATATATTATTATCACAAGAAAAACAATGAAACCTCATTAGAATCCAAAAACTAAAAATATCATTTTTTATCAGAAGTTATATTTTGTTCTTATAATGTAGAGAAATATTAATCACAATAGAAGCATGATTTATTATATTTGTGAAATAATTTCATTTATTTAAAATCAGATGCATCACATTCAGAATCCCAAATTGGAAATTTAGCCAATTTAATATATATAAAAATTTAAATATGTTATAAAGTAAGTATTATAATAAATATAAATATTTGAATATAAATTGTATATTGGGAAAAAGTAATTTGAAGCTAATGCCAAGGATGTGAATTCTAAAGGTGGTCATTAAATCTCACGACGTTAGAATAATGAAATTCATTATCGTTATTCAATTGTTGAAGATAATGTTTTGAAATATCTTGATAAATTTTTTATAAATATCTACTTTGGTAGAATATATGAATGATGTTATTTTAATTAAGAATCTACATTTTTTGAAATAGACTTAGTAGCTGATTGAGTTGAAAGAAAAATAAAAAGATACACCTCAACATGTTATCCCATGAAAAGATGATATAGCTAATCTGGACAGGAGGGGGAAAGCTCTACAAATACTAATTAAATATAAATTATTTGAATTCATGAACTAGTTAATAGCTCAGGATGAGATTTTGATTAAGAATTAGATGTATTTCATGAAGATGAAACAGATGATAGAAAAATTAGTTAAAACAATTTATTTTTTTAATTTTTGATAACATGTAAATTTAAAAAATAATTTGTAATCCTTTGGAAAAATTAATATTGATGACATGATTTTAGTATTTTTACTTGTACTAATTAATGGATATTATTAATGAATTTCATTTTATGAATGATTTAGTGTTTACAATATAATTAAACATTTTTTTAATCTATTTAAAAAAGCATCATTTTAATTTTTTGAACTATTATTTTAAAAAAATCAAAAAGTGGAAGAATGTTATAATAAATTAAAATCTTCCTCAATCCTTATCAAAGGACATAGTTTCACAAAGGGAGATATATGATTCAAAATGGAAATTTTTATTAACTAAAAAAATAGGGAGAACCTTTTCTTATTCAAATTGGAAGATAGACATTTAAAATGAAATTCCCAAAGGGGAAAACATTCAAAAATTGAAGAGAAACATTTTTATAAAATTAAAACTTTATAAAGGAAGAAAATAAGATATATTTATATAAATATAAATATAGAGTAATACATGAAGTTATTTTAGTTATTTTTAATTCTCTCTTGATTTTTGGTGTTTTTCAAAAATAGGTTGATTATTGAGTCATTGTCAAAATTTAATTTCAATTTTTTTAAAACAATGAAAAACTGCAATTTATAATTATTAAAGAAAAATATTATTGTTTTATATTTTATTTTTAAAATATATTAACACATTATGTGAATTATAAATAACATTAGGTTTATGGAAATACCAATGGTACTGATTTATGAATGTCAGATAAACTATGCAATTCTGCAATACTAAAATTTTATGGTCATCCTGAAAAACTAATAATTTGAATTATGAAATATAGATATCTTTCACCAGTCAAATTGAAGCACTATAGTGGTGATGAACAAACCAATTTGATATTATTATATGAAACCATGTCTATCATAAGATGAAAAATGAGATGATACTAGTATTATTGGAATTCATCCCATGAAATACTGAGCTGATCATTGGAAGGTTTATTATAAATAGGGATGGACCTCTGGGATTAGAAGATGTGAACATAAAACCACATGATTATTCTGAATGTTTCTAATAATTTTAAATATCTGATAATTCTTATTACTTGAGTACTTCCAATCAGTGTAATATTTTTCATTCTTAGTGTATTTACTAAGAGGTATCATTGTGTGATGTTTTCCTTGTAATTATATTTGAATTTTATTTTTATTATTTTTTTCAAAGAAAATGATTATGAAAATGGATAATTGAGATAATCGTTTATGATGTTGGTTAATGAGCTACCTATTATAGTAGAAGATGCACCAAGCTTATTGTCTTAATATTATAAATAAACTAAGCTATCCGTTTTTGTTGAATGAAATAATAAATGAGTTATTTATAGAATTCAAGGATTAAGAAGACAATTCCATGATTCAAGATTTAATAAATGGATACCTTTTGATAGGTTTTAAAATAAGGATTCCTTATATCAGGTCTATAGTTTTACCACTCACTTTGGTGGTAAGTGAGGTTTATTACAATATCATTTTAAATGAGTATATTATTTTCTAATCAATAGTCATTATTTAGTTGTTATACCTAAACATTATTACTTACATATCTTTATTTAATACACATATTTACTATTTCAACTTCATTTACCTTTTTATTATTAATTTATAAAATTCTATTAGTTTTATATTTTTATTATACATGTTATTCTTAATGGTAAACTCAAATACCAATTATTAATAATTGATACTATGATTTGAATTTGATTATTGTTAGTTTATCATATTTTCATAATACTATTATTTTTATTTATTAGGGAGGATAAATTTTTTTTATTCTTTAAACTATAATTCATCTCTATCATATTGTATACTTTATATATCATAAAATTTTAATCCTACATGGTTAAATAAAAGATAAATCCTGGTTTGAAGGTTGTACATTAGTTAGAAAAATTTTAGAGGAAGATATAAAATTTTGTATTGACTACCTATCCAACATGTTAGTATTGGTCTCCCAAAATCACTTAATAATGGGTGCATTTTTTGGGATAGATTTTTTAAGGATTTTTTATCATTGTTATCGTTAGAAAGTGTGAAAAATATTTCCTTTATATTTTACATAATAGTTTTGTGGTTGTGATATATATTGAAACCCCTAAATTAATTTTTAGTATTTGAATCCATCATGGGCTGGACGATGTATATCATATACACATAATTGATTGTTTATATGATGATTCAACGACTATATTTTTAAAGACATATTTGAATATTCAAATTCAATATCACAGTGAATTTGATGGATAGCTAGGGGAACCACATTGCTAGTATTATCCAGTAGTGGTCATATAATTAATGGTTGTATATTTTATACCATGGATATGATGAATGGAGAACAATGAAAAATAGAGTAGTTTATCTTATTGAGATATAGGTGTATGTATTTGATAAAAAGAATAAAAAAATATAATTTATGTGAACATTTTATACTTGGAAATCATAGATAAAATTTTGGAATTTTATTATAAAACATTCAATGTTTTTTATTGAAATTTTTGGATAAGATTAGTATAGTTAAAAATGATGACTTAGAATTCAGGAAATTGAATTTTAGTAGGTAATGGTATAGGGAAAATCAATTCATAATGGAATAACTACCAGTACAAGTATTCTATTTCATTGATCATTTAAACAAATATTGGTCAATTTTTTCACTTTTGATTAAAATATCTATAGGGTCGCAGGAAAATAATATCGAGGCTAAAAAATTCATTTGGATGTATTAATTATATCATGGTAATCTGAACATAGATGGTCAATTATTTCAGAGGGGATTATGATGAGGGTATTTGGAGACTAGATAAAAGGGTAGAATCTCTTTAAACATTAAAAAATGAAATTGTGTTCAATAATTTTGTTAAAAAAATTAATATACATATTATTACCTCATAATATTATGTCTTCACTACTATTTATATTTAATTTAAATCGAATGTTAATCAACTATTATAGATAATTGATTCTTATCATGCTATTTATCTTATTATTAAGGGTCAGCATGTTTTCTATAATTTTGAGGCTATCAATCTTTAGGAACATAATATTGAATAGCCTGAATCTAACCACATGGTATAAGGTGAAAAACCTATTTTTATGAGAACAAGAGTGTCATAGAGAGACAATGTTCACATGAATTATTAATGGAACAAGAAAATGAATACAATTTTTATTTGGGTGGAATGCTTGTGACCATCATATTGACCCCAATATTTCCATTTTCATTAGTTACATTGGTTTCACCACTTGAATTCATGTGACAATTGATAAAGACTCATGGAAATCTATTTTAACTATAATGATGAATTTAATTTGGGAAGCTATTATCTTTAAATTATAATAAACTCTCTTCATTCTAATAAACAAATAAATTGTTGAAGTATTAATTTACTCTTTATTATCACATGTAGAGTTCAATTATATTAGATGATTGTCGAAGAAAATTTATTTTAATTTTCATTAGAAGTAATAGAAGATATTTTCAAATTTTTTTAAAAAACCATAATCTGAAAGATGTAGAACCGAAAATAAAAGTTCCACCCAACACACATATATATATTAACACATTATAAACAATGAATCATACAATGCATTCATTAGTCATAATGAGGATCCATCACTTAAGGTATATTGTAATTAGTATTATTTTACTTGGTACTTCTTATATTAATCAATTTTATTATGAATAATTGATTTATAAAATAACAACTTATTATTCAGAATAAGAATCATTGATCAAAAATAACAAACTGTTGCCATAGATTAATGATGCAGTATGATTCAATTTAATTTTTTATGTATTTTATATACACTATAATACATTGTTGTTATACGAAACAACAACATAATTATGTTTAGTTATTTGTATATGATTGATGAATCAAAATCACATGACTCTTACATTCCATGTCATGTTATATAGAAGGAGTCTCTTATAAATAAAGAGGAAAAACAAGTAGTTGAATCCATATATTGTGTATGATAATCATGTGTATGCTTTACATAATATTTCTTATAAATTAAATTAGTTTCACCTAATAATTACTACATATTTTTCTATATTTTTTTATCAAGTTTCAGCATGTGAAATTTCATTGGTTTTACCCAATTAATGACTACTTTCATTGGACTTGATGTGGATATGATAATATAGTCTGGTCAGAGGTTATGATTTAGAAATGGGATCTAAATTATATTTTTAGAAATTAGGAAACCTGGGGATAAACATAATAAAATATATGAAATTACAGTGACCAATGAATCATGTAGTCAACCTGAGAGGGGGTTGAATTATGGGAGAAATGTGTTTTACAAAATATATACAACTTAATATTTTAATTTATTTATTTTGATTGAACCTATATCATCATTTATAATGTATGGATATTTTATTATGTTCTCTCACCACTTTACCATATGTAATAAAAATAATGTAAAGTAAACAACAAATAATTTTTTTACCATGTTTGGTTCCAATGCTGGTACTTACTTTTTTATACATCAGAAATCCCTTATGACATAGATGCTACACTATAATATCCATCCAATATTACAACTTTTGTGTGAAGGAATTACCCTTAATCTTAATTATGGCTGGAAAGAGTCACCCTTAACCCTTGAATTTTTTTAATATTTATTACCATATTTAAAAAAATTCTCCATCCATGGTTCCTTGTGGATAGACATTCAACAAATTTTGATCTTCAAATGAATTTTCATGCACGTCTGCCAATCATGATTATAGAAACATTATTTAAAGAAACCTAACATTCAGAAATATAAATTATCAGATATTTTATATGTTATTAATCATCATCGAGATGATTTATCAACATTCCGTGAAACCTAATGTTCCAATTTTTTCAAAACATCAACCCCAAAAAATCTTAATTGATATCCCTATTAAGAGTCATTCCCTAATTTTATTCTTCTCACTATAGTCAACTTGATCATTTTTCTATAATTGTTCTTTTCTATTTTAATAAAGAAGAATTTCTTTAAAAAGTAACGAATAATCATCAAATGTAAATTTTAATTTATTGCTGAACATTTATTTCATTTAACCTCCTTTGAAAAATTATAAATATTTATAGAAAAATTTCATCATCGTGTTGACCTCATGTTATTCCACCAAAATACTCTTAAAATATTTCTCATGTATTAGAAATATTGATGAGGAATGAATGGATAACTCAGATATGTCATAATTTCTAACATTACAATGTTTTTATGAAGCCTCTCAGACCTCTATATAGTGTTAAAGAATTATTCATGACTACATCACTCAAACTTAATGAAAATAAAATATATATAACTAAAATATCATACAATAAAAATTTGTAACTAATAAATCGGATAACTCAATTATATTACTCAATTTTTTTACAACTCAATTTTGTAACAATAACTTTATACAACTGATCTTTAAAACATAAATTCTATACAACTCATCCTTATAACTCAAGCTATTCACATATCAAAATTATCACAAGAACTTTATACAAATAATCTTTGTACAAATGAAATATATATCTTTACCATTATATAACTCATATTAATAAAACAATGGTACATGATTCCTTAAATTATATTGGAGACCTCTATAAAGCTTTGGAGAAAATTTTTCATCTCAAATTCTCACATTTTTCTATTTATAAAAATTGAAAACCTTCTTAAATATCTCTATTAAATAAAGATAATATTATTATTATACATCTTCATACATTAACAAATTTTTATTTTTCTTTATATACTATAACTTTTTATTTATATTTTTTTAGTACGATATTGTAATTTTTCCATTTTGGTATTACTTTTTATATTTATCCAATTAGAACAATATTTTATTTTCCTCTGTTATGTAATTTAAAAAAATTATCTATCATAAACCATCAGACACATTTTAGATTAGAAATTTATTTAGTAAAATAATCTCAAAACCTAAAATCTCTTAGTATTTTTTATTTTAGAAACATTGGGGATCCCAAAAAAAATCATCTCACTTACATAAGAATCCTCATATGAAACCCCATATGAAATTCCCTATGAAACCCTCTTTAAGAAACTACTTTAAAAACACATTTACAATTCTTAAATCTATTTTAAAATAAAGAAAATCCTTCCATCATC
The DNA here is from genome assembly GCA_963277665.1 of Viscum album. NCBI lineage: Eukaryota > Viridiplantae > Streptophyta > Magnoliopsida > Santalales > Viscaceae > Viscum > Viscum album. The sequence goes on from OY728166.1 coordinate 795,385,821, forward strand.
CTCATCATCCAAAATTCATGTTATTATCCTTATAAGGATTTGATTCCAATATCAAATTATGCTTAAAGCAAATGATTTTTTTCTCCCATTTATTGATTTTTTTAATATTTATCTTATAAGGGATAATATTTTTTGACCCCCACTTAATGATCAAAAGTTTAACACCCATTATTGACATCATGGGGTGAAGAGGAAACTTTCATCACATTTTTTTATTTTTTTACTATTTTCTAATTTTCCTTTGAATTTATTTATAGTGGGATGAAATAAAGTTTATTAATGAAATGAGCCACAAATCAACCGAATCAACTTATATGTGATATGTCCTCAAAATAGAAAATAGTAATGATTAAATCAAATGTTAGAGATCTCCATAAAAACTTACTATGTGATACAAAATTTTACAAAATATTCATTTATGATAATTTCTTAATGATTTCATTTATCATAATTTCATACACCCATATTGATGAAAGAAAACAAATTCAGGTATAAAACACTAGGATTAACCCCTATATGAAATATTTTTTACATATTCATAAATAATAATAATTGTCCCCATAAATATAACAATTAGTTTTTTTGGAAGGATTGTAGAAAATAAATTCAATATTCATCAAGATGAAAATTCCATCAATTCTCTAGATTTTCTATATTTTGAACTTATTTATCATCATTCATACCACCATTTTATAGTTTCCCCAAAGTGCGACATATAGAATTTTAACATCCGATCATCCATGAAGCATTTAGACATTTCCTCCTTCCAGACTCATGAACCTCTCCTTTCAAAGACCAGTTAATCTATCTTGTTATTAATAATAGTAAACATAGAATCTGATTATTATACCAAATTATAGACATTTCTGTCATCTTTATAATTTAATAAAATTAAGAAAATCATAGACAAATTCTTAAGATTTTTTATTTTATTTGAATGTATGTATTTCAAATTTAAACATTTTCTTCCAAAAAACTATTTATTTTTATTTTTAATGCTTCTAATTCCTAAAATAAATGGGTTTCATTAATTAATATACTTCCACATTCTTATAGATATTTTCATTCTTGATTTTTGGATTTAAAATTTTTTATAGATACCTTTTTGTTTCATCAGTCCAAACTTATTCTAGACAACCCATATAACGAAACTATATTTTTTTATAAAACCTCATCATCTTAGTTTGATTATATTTTTTCTCAAGTACTTCATGTTCATATCATTATATAGATTTTATGGTCTAATATAATTTGAATGTAGGTTCAATCTTCTCTATCTGATATACAAATTTTTAATCTTATGTTATTGAATATTGAAGTTGAAAAAATATATTATTAATGTATAATGTCTAAACATCTTCATCTAGTCTATATTCTTGGGCTATCCACTTACATATAAATGGAAACAAATTCATTTTTTTTCTGATAATCCCTTAAGTCTATTTATCTATATTTATAACATTATAGAAAATTTTAGATATAAAATATTATGTTGTACAAGTAATATCAAAATTTTAATATCAATCTTTCATAAATCGATCAACCATTAGATGTTTTTTTAATTCTCATTGTTCCTAATTATTTATACAGTATAAGTGTAGACTTCTTATATTCTTACTATAATATGCATATATATTTGGAAATAGAGATTCAACATTTTGGAGATAGAATTTTAAATCTAGTTGTATATGAGCATATGTTCTTGTATCTATTCATATTATCTTATTTTGATATTATATCATTAACTATTAGTGTATTTTATAAATATAAAACTCATATATAATGATGTGATGTTCAACATGACTCTCTTATTTTGGAAAATGTATCCTTTATCTTCATATATTTTTTAATTGAGTTTTTTGATCATCTTAAACAGAATGTAATACTTGATTCCATTAATCTCAACTCAATTAATCTCCACATTTACAATTATTTCTTTATGATAAATTTCATTTATTCGATACATTCAATAATATTCCCACTTTTTCATTATGATTATTGAGTGCCTTCTGGTAACACAACTCATCTATAAATTCAACTTTTTCATGTGAAATTACCTATAGTATCAACTGTATTGAATGTGATTTTCATGATATCAATTAAATACATCATATTATTTCCCAAATTATTCATGATATCTCGTTTTTATTCTGGTAATATCTCATTTTTTATCACAGACCATGAATGATGTAAATTACAGTGCAATCAATTATTGAATAAATTTTTTATAGACTTTAGTACAAACTCATTTACCATCGATTCATTAATATCTTATAAAATTGCATCCCATTAAACTTCATTCTCAATGCATGCTCTCTTTAATATATGATGGAATAAGGTGAAATTTAAATTTTACATTAGTTAGATCAATTGTGCTGAAATTTTGTCTCATCTCATAAACTTCCTTTACTTAAACTTTATTTTTCATGATGATTTTAGACATAATTTTATGATCTTTAATATTATTGGTTTTCATGGATTCCTTAATATTTCCATTAGACATCACTTCGAGTGGTGAAATAGTTTTATATTTCTCTGTCAACGAATATAATTTTTTACTTATTCCTTGGGAATCATACTCACTTCCTCAAATTGATTAGGCCGAATAAAAATAAAAATATATCAAACATGTTCAACTTTATTCCCTTGATAACAATTCATCACAACATCCTTTGGTTTTATTGATGGTTTCTTCCATCAATATACATATTTATCCCATCTAGGTTACAATGTGTAGATATTTTTAGAGGTTTGGTCAAATGTATTAAATATTCTACATTATATTATTTACTTATGTGAAGTTACCTTTCTATGGTAACAATTGGTGAGATTAATTTAAATGTTTCTTATGTTTATTTTGAGCCCCATCATTATATAAATTTTCCTTTTTCAATAATTTAATATTTTTTATCAACAATCGATAGCTTGGCACCCAAACATTCCATTCCACTAGATGTTTCCAATAAATTTTTTCGTCTTCTATTGGGTACAACATCAACTGAAGGAGCTATCTTCCATTTAGCAACTGATTATCTAGACCTCTATAGGGGAAATCCTTCCCTTTTAATTTATTATATACACCATTATAGAAATGGTGTGTTGGTCAATTTTCTTTAACACTCCTTTATTCAAAAAAAAAAACTAACACTATTCAATTTATGGGAGTTAACACATAAAATTTTATCAGAGTGTTTATCTTTATATTCAACTAATCAGAATATGTAACTTCCAATACATTCACATTCTTCCAATTGTGTGATAAATTATTTTTAGAAGAAGTAATTTTTTTAGGAACATCAATAGTGGATATTTTCTCATTAATTTATAAAGATTCATTTTGGACAACTTCCAACTTAATGATTCTTATTTCCAATTGAGGTCATATAAAATTTAAAAATTTATTTTGATATTAATTATATTGGATCTTTTCTTCGCATTCATCCTTTTTCATCATGAAAATCTCCTCATGAATATTTCTCACTTCCAACAATTATTTTTCTAGATCATATATCTTTATAACTTTTACTTCTAATGGACAGTTCGTAAGATTTATCATATGTTTCACAATATAATATTTTTTATTCTTCTAGAGGATTTATTAAATATATTTTTCTCGTAAACTTCCACTCACATTAATTACTGATAATAGAAAATCCTTCTTTCACTAATATTGAGATAATAACATGCTCTGATTTTGATATCCCTTCTTCTTATGATTATTCAATGTTTTGGATGATATATAAACATTCCAAAAATGGTACAATCTTTTGTTAACATAATCATAGAAATATCATCATTATCTTCTACATAAGACATTTCATCAATATTAACTAATCTTCAGTTTATCTAAATCTGTGGAAAACAATTGGAAAAAAATTAGTTCTAATTTAGGGAACTTACACTTTGATAATAATTGTAATGCCTACTGGATAGTGTAGTAACCCTCAGGGTTGGTGAATCGAGGGTGGGATACTTTTTACCAAATATATTCCACATAATATTTTATATTATTTGGGTTTATTAACCATTTTAATCAGTTAGAATGTTTTGAGATTTTATTATTATCCCTCCCCTCTTTCCCATCTATAAAATAGATACAAAAATTAAAAAACACAAAAATATTTTTATTTGGTTTATTCCCAATGAGGGTACCTACTTCATGTTATATCTAGAATCACCCATGAAATATATTTTTCACTATAATATCCATTATAAAAAACTTTTGGGTTGAAATTAATCAACCTTGACCTTTATGATATTCAGATAGATTCACCCTTAGCACAATAATGATTTTAGACTGGTTAATGTAGTTTAAAAAAAATTCTCTTTCTGAAACTCTTGATTGATGGAACTTTGACCACCTCTAATCATACATTGAATTTAATACAATCCTATATCTATAAATTATAATTCTAGTATCCTCAAATTTAAAAACATTCACAATCAAAACATAAATCGGTCTTTACATGGTGTTGTTATGAATTCTCAAATATCCTAAGAACCTAAAGTTCCAACTTCCTAACAGAATTGAACCATCATAATCATAAATAAAATCAATAGATATGAAAATAAAATATTTGTATTCTTTTAAACAGTACATAAAATAAATCATTTTTTCTCACAATTTTATCGACCTAATTTATAGAAAAAAATTCATCTAAAAATTAAGGAATGACCACTTGCTCAAAATTTAAATTTCCATCTCGACTTTTACTTCACTTGACTACATTTAAAAGTTCTTAAATAATCATGGTGACCTTTTTTCATCAAATTTTTATAAAATTTCAACATATGGTAATTCAAAATAACTTTCTAAAATACAATCGAGATTTAGAATTGTTTAATGTAATACACAAACTCAGCAAAATATTTATCATTACAATGTTTTTTTAAACCTCCTTGAAACTATGTCCAATTAAAAAACACTCTTCATGACTTAATGACTTGAACTTCTTATTTCTCCAAATTATTACTAAAACTTTTTATTGAACAACATTGAAATAAAAACATCATATAAATCAACCTTTTACCTTAAACATATTGAAACTCAACTTTATAACTCGAAATTTTCATATCTCAACTATACAACTTGAACATTGTATAGTTCAACTTTCTAACTCGATAATTGTAATAATCAACTTTATAACATAAAATTTTCACAAATATAATTTGTAAAACCTTGATAAATGATTCAAAAACTTGATTAAGTGATCTTTGTAATTCTGTTAAGTGTATTTTCCATAAGATATTCTCTCATTTATCCATTCAAATAACTTATTAATATACTTAAATGTCACAATCATCTAATAATTAAAATATTATTTAACTTCATCAACTAAAAAACATTTATATTTTATTTATATGGAAAACCATTTTATTTATATACTTATGATATAAATCATTGTTTTTCTATGTTAGTATCAACTTTGATTTTTATTCAAAAAGTAAAATATTTTATTTTTCTCCATCTTTTACTTTTGAAACCCTCTATGTGTAGAAACATTATATGCTTTTTTCATCTAAAACGTTTTTAATAAACTCATGTTGATATATGATATCTATTTTTATTAATGATGTTAGAAATATAGAATATAATAAAATCATATTATTATATCCATATGAAACACAATGGGAAGCCATCTATAATAAACTTATTCAACTTAGTCATTGGATTTTCCATAATATATTGAAAAAAAGAGAATATTTCCATCATAATCAGATAATATGCACTATATAAATATAGAAACATATTGTTACTCTAAATGGAATGATTATTCTGTATTCTGATTAGTTTGAAAAGTTAATGAGAAGGGGTCAAACAGAAGACAAAACACATCACAAACCATTACATGATGATCCTCCTCTAGCATTGGGGCTACCCAATAACCTAAAAGGTATTCATTACTATAGTTGATAGAGTTTATCACAATTTTTTATAAGAAATTTAATTTAATAGATATTATTAAATTTCTTGTACTAATGTTATGATTTATATCTATCCACACACACCCATCAACTCATTGGGTGGGGTACAATTTACAATATGCACGAAGATATATTATACACAAAAAAATTTATAAAATATAACATGAAATATAGGATTAAAGTATTTCATGAGTCTATATTTGAGGTATGTGGACCTGTTTATGATCTGTATGATCTCATAGTCAAACATTACACTAGAAGATTCATAGAATAAAAATATTGTTTGGTAAAAATACATTATGATAACGAGTTATTCCATTCAAAAACAATTCTAAAAAACCTATTAAAATTTAATAAAAAGTGTTTAAACAAAATAATAATTTTAAAAATTGAAAAATTAATAGGAAACAAAAGGATAAATAAACGAATTAAAGGATCATCCAATTAGAAGAAATTCATTATGAGAGTACCTACACCCTGCTAATTCAACTTCTATATTTACTACCATTACAATTTCATGAAGATACGAAATTAAAAGGTAGTGATATGATCAAAATTGAATTAAAAGAATAGATGTACAATGATTCCATTCTAAGAATGATTATTCTTGAGACTGTAATTGAAAATATCATTCATTAATGCATATGATCCTTAGTTGTAAATGTATAAATTCGTCACATTTAGATAATATATTTTTACTATAATTTATTTGTAATATTAAATAATCTCAATTAATATTTATTTTTTATAGTAATATATATCAATACTATGATAAGGTAAACCATATGAAAAAATTTATACACATTATTACTCGCATCACTTTTATAGAAAAAGAATCCTTGGATGAAGATGGAATTTTGATAATAGTGGAGTAACATTCCACAACATATGTAAAGAAATATATATATGGTAAAATTTTCATATTACCTTTAATGAAGGGTTAAAACTATAAAATATAATCACATTAATAATATTTTCATTTTTTTGTCGTTAATTCATTTTTTTAGAGAATCATTTAATTATCATAACAATCAATTTTGATATTCTAAATATTTATTTTTTAGATCTAATGAAAAAACATCAAAAAATTGACCAAACATGTTTTGCTTTTCAAATTATAATATAATAAATTCAATATATTAGAAATAAAATTCAAATTAATTTTTTTATATAATTTTTAATGATTTATTAATAATTGTGTGATGATAAAATACATTCAAAATCACAATATGATAATGACCTATGAATATAAAGAAGACTATGGAATTAAAAAATTGAAATTTGTTTGAGGTCATTAGTATAATTTGACTATAAAATTATATATAATAAAAAAGTACATATTTATTTCAATGTATCATTAGTGTACCAGACAAATTAATGATGGCTATTTGGGTTGTTACATTTATTTACTAAATATATCATATTTGACCAACAAACATGCATCCAAGAAGATGTATTTGAGATGAAAATTATAGTTTAAAATAAAAAACATTATTAATAATATATGTGTTTATGTTGCTTCATTACTACCTGGGCTATTTTCAGTCAATTTATTCATAAGATGAAGTAGATTTCTCAATAATTTTGTATCCAAATAAATTGTTTCAGAATGATTGGAAACACAATGAATTAATGGTTTATTATTGCAATAAATCAAACTTTTATGCAGATGACTCAAGAGAGAATTTAGATATTATTTTTTATTTTATGTGCATAATTTTAATGGGTTTACCTTGGGGTGTGTTTGAGTTAAATTTGAGAAAAATTTAAAGGAGGGCATTGCACGGGTGGTGCACAGATTGACCAAACAGCGTGTCATTTACCACTAAATTTTGCAATGCTGGAATAAGGGGAATTGAAAGGTTAGAGCATGTTTTTTTTTAAAACATACCCCCATTAGGAGTAACCATGAATCCCAATAAAATAGGTTCATGATTTATGTACACAGTTTGAGAAAACCATGTTCCCCTATCTAGCTAACTATGCGTGAAAATTTAATTCACCTGAAAATTAAATTTATAATCGAAAAAACATTCATTTTATTCCCATGTCAACCACCATATGACCCTAATGTCTCTTTCATGATTTTGGAGCCCCCTGGATTGATTATAATCCTTATCGGTCGACTTTCATCATAATTTGAAATACATATTGATGACCTACACCTCTCCTTGTAAGTGAATCATTTCCTGCTTAGTATCTCATTCCTCTTCCTACATTCTCCCATCCATGAATAGGATTTTATTAATATTTTCCTTTTAATATATATATGGTTTTTTATATCTAGATATTGGATTTCAGATCTATATCTACATTAAATAGATATTTATTTTTTCGATCTTGATTTTGGGTTTTAAATTTAAATATCATGCAATGTGTTTGTGCCGGCCAAATTTTTGGGATTTCGATTGGGAGATCTTTCATCAAAGAATTGAGTAGCTATAACAACCCAAGACATTAAACTATTTTACTTAATATATATATATATATATATATATATTTATAGTTATTTAAATAAAAATATAATTTTTCACTACAGACAACACTAAATTAGTTTGTGCTACAAGCAAGATTGAGTGTTACCTCCTTTTAATAGCCCACTTATTTAAAAACTAAATATTTACACTTTTATAAATTTTATCTAAAAATATAAAAATGCTTTTCTAATTTTTACTGTAAAAATTAATTTAGATTCAATTTTATATATTTTTCAGAGAATATTCATTTTTTGTTGAATAGTGAAAAGTACTGCATTTTAGTTAAAAATGGCCTTTTTGTTTAAATAATTATTAATAATAAATTATATTTTAAATTGGTTATTACAGTGAAAATGGACAATTGATAAATTTATTATCCTAATCTAGGTAATTGGAATAATTTTTATATTAAAATTGGATATAAAAACTTATCGAACTTTTTAATGTTTTTACTTTAAAAATGCATTTTTCAGCACCTCTATGATATTATAATTAATCTTAATTTTCCCACTTTTGTGATTTTACTTTTAAAAAATGGAAATAAAAAGTTTTTTGAATTATAATGTTTTTTTCTTACTGTTAAAAAATTAAATTTTGGCCAAATATTTTAGTGAATGTTGTTAAAATTAATTATAGTGAATAATATACAATTAACTTTAATAAGGGACTAATCCTTAATCTTAAGGTCCAAAATGACCTATATAGTTGTCTAAACCCCTTTGGCTACCAACAGTTAGATCACATACCCTCTTTGTTCTAATTTTATTTATTATTGGGATATTATTAAATGGAAGTGCCCGATATAAAAGGTTATGTAAGGAAAGAGACAAAATGGATCATTCCTTATATTTAATATTTAAAAACCTTTGAGATATGTTCAAAACATCATATATTTGGTTATACATATAATTTTGAAGGATAAATAGATTAATTTAATCATAAAAATTTATCATGTAATTTTAAATATGATTTATTTACATGAAATGATTATGAAATTCCAATGTAGTGATTACATAGTTAATAATTAACTAAAATAACATATACTACGAATATTAAAAGTGGGATAGATTGATTGAATTATTTTTATTAATTATTTTATCAGATAAATATATAAAATTATAAATATTTCATATTAATATATTTTAATTTCCAATTGTTTTTATTTTAAAAATATATATATAAATAATGTCAAAATTGACGTTATTGTTATTTTATAATAAACGACATATTATTAATTTATTTACAATTATTAAAAATAATATATTATGAAAAGCGATTTCAAAGTGTTAATAAATATTAAATATGGTATATTAATGGACCAATTGATCATTTATAATTGAAATATTGACCCATATAATGTGAAAACATTGTTGACATGGTTTGGGTTTATGTAGTGTTTTAGCATGTCACATGTTCTGGTTTTAAAATTAATTTCCAAAGCACACTGTAATAGAACCAAATGATAAAATTGGGCAATCACAGATGTTAAGGAACCAAATTTTTAAAATTCACATATTTTTTAGGGTGGAGGTTTTAATCAACCATTATTCCTATTTACTCAATTATTTTTCCATTATGGGGATAATTTATATAAGTTAATCCTCTCATTAATAAATAATTTTTTTATATACAAGAGTGTCACTCCCTCTTCACTATAGCTAGGAATGAACTCTTCCCTATCTTAACACCTTTCAAGCCACATTGTCTCATCCAAACTCTACTCGAATAGTCTCCCAAAATCACTACCCTCAACCTAGAAGCATATAATTTTGCAAAAATCCACCAAAGGAATCCATTTGGTATAAACCGGAAGGAGTTTCTCGATTAAGAGGAGGATAAAGACAACCCAACCAAAGGAAGGTTAAGGTAAGGGATTTCTTCTCAATTTATATTCCATTGAGACTTATTTTTTAATATAAATTAATTAAAATTTAATGATGTATATAGTACCCATTAACATGTTAATCATTAATCTATTTAATCACATTCTATTCTAAGATTAATTTAATGGCATACCATCACAAGTATTATGATTTAATGTTTTATAGTGTTATGGGACACTTTGGAATGTTTAATGATTATTCCTCTAAGTAATGTTCTTAATGATTTTCTTTTCAATCTCACTTACTTTTATTTCTGATAAAATTATCAAAAAAATTACTTTATTTTATTCATTTTTTGTTTTAAATTTACTTTTATATCGATATTCTCATACAATGGATACTAGTATTACCATAACCATATATCATTTTTACACATGGTGTTCAATTTTACAGGTAATTGATTAGTTGTGGAATTATTGAAAAATATGTATTCATTATTCAATGTACATTTTTGATAAGTCATATATTTTTTTTGATAAGAGTAATTCTCTGGACAACTATGACATGGGAGGGGCTCGGTTATAGATATCCTCTTAATATATTAAAAGTGTCATGAGATGAAATAGATATCCAATATAAATGGATTTTTACCTAATAGATAAACCATCTTGTGGAAGGCATTCACAGTAATGGTTCCATATACATTAGAAACATGGATTCCAATAACTATGAATTTCCCTCATTTAGTTTTAGTTATTATTCATATATGAGATTATATATTGACATATATATGGAAAAATATAATTTTTAGTTCAATTATTGAATATTATTTATTTCAATTTCTTTCTTTTCCATATTAGATTTACTTTATCTCGATATACTAATGGAATTTTTTATCAGTTATTTACCTTTCCATGTTGATTTTTGTCACTGATTCATTATTTCATAGGCTTAAATTTCAATACTGGGCATTGGAGAACACCATTATTAGGATTGTATTTTCCGTGGTTATGAAGAGGAGTCATTTGAATAAGCTTTATATGATGTTGTTTGTTTCTATTTATTATGTTTCATGCTTATATTTCTTTTTCCCAATTTATTATTGATATAATGTATATAATATATCTTTACTACATTGCTAAACTGATCAGTACATCAGGATTTGATGTAATAAAATAATGCACCAGCTCTTGGATTATGGGGTCGGGGAATTATAGTTTGTTCTAAAGGGATTTTGGCAGAAACTATAGAAACTTTATTTAGAGAAAAATATTTCATAGAACAACCCTAAGATACATATTAAGGAAAAGTATAAAATACCATAATATAATTTTCAAAAGGTATATATCATGTGGGAATTACAAGAAATGCATACATGTCTAGATACTATAGTTAGACGTGGTTCTGGAACATATATAACAAGGAGTAACAGTTGCAAAAAGGTGTGTCGGACCTGACATGGTGTAATTGGGTATATGAAAAATGGCCTTAATGCACACCTTATTTGACACTCCTTGGGGATATGCTTAAGATAATTCACATTTTTATTTACAAATAATCCTGAAGGATTTAATTAGATTATGACTATGAATAACCATGGATGTACTTTTGGTGTCATAGATTTAAAATATAGGAGTCATGTTTTAGTAATGTTTAATCAAAATATCATGATTATGTCATTTTATGTTTTGATAAGGGTTTCTCAAACTATGCTTTCTCAATTTAGTTAATGGCGTGAACCAAAAACAAAGGGGTTAATATTAAATGTAATGGAAAAGTTTCTAGTGAGAAGTTAAATAGGATGATAACTATAGTAAAGGATATGATGGTCATCCCTAATTAGTTCTGATAGAACATTATTAACAACATGTCCCTTAACCAATTTCTGAAATCACCGTGGAAGAGAAGAAATGAGTTCTCTGATAGTTTGGGTAATGAAGACCATGGTGGAAAGTAGATTCAGATTCCTTTCTGTCATGAACATGGAATGAATCACCCAAGTTAATGTATTAGAGGATTAATAAGATGTTTTGACTATAGAAAAGAAGGAAACAAATCATGTAAATGAAAAGGAAAAATGAATATTTCTTTTGATTCAATTGAATGGAATATTGGTCTCCCGTAGACATCATCGACGGTTAAATGCATCAAGTGTGGAATGAATGGTTATTATGAAAATCAATGTTCCAAGTGGAATGCTCATTAAATGAATCAACAAGATTGTATGAATGATGACTAAATTTATGAAGAAGTTGAATGTACTAGTGAAATATTAGAGGAATTGGTAATAATTAATTGTATGAGGTACCCTTGTCAATGGATTATAAATTAAGCTGAATAATTTATGTGTTGATGTATTTGGATTCATGAATAACTCTATTTTAATTTTTTATCAGTTATTTACTAGTTATATGAATTATGAATCATATGAGGATTTTATTTTAATTTTTTTTCAATTATTTTTTGAGATCATATACTGAATGTAATTAAAATACATTATTTAGAATAATGTGAAACATTTTATAAAACACATGATTTAGGGAAAGGAACCCCTTAATATGTTCCTGGTGTTGAGATAATGATGAATAAATTATTTATTTGGACAATGTTATTTCTTCTTTGGAAGGGATTAATGACTTGTTGAAAAGTGGTCTATTCTATCATTGATTTAGTTTATAACACTTTTGTATTTTAGAATGTTTTTCAATAACATGTATCTCACATAAAGAATAATGTATAATTCATGATTCTAAGAAGGTTTTATAGTGATTTGAGTTATTACCATATTTTAGGAGGATACATGGTGATGTTATTCACATGTTTTGGAATTTGAAAATTTATATTTCTTTATATTGATTAAAGGCTAATGAAAAGTTCAATTTTCAAATTCAATGAATGTTTTTAGAAAGTATTGGATGATAATCTTCTAGAAAATTTTACCATTTATGAAATGGTTTATGTTGAGATTATTACGTGGTTTTATTGATAGATATATTACATCAATACATGATGAATAATTTTCTAAGAGACGAAGTATAAATAGTTTATGGAATAACCAAATGTTATTATTGTGTTTATAGAAACATTCCTACTAAGTATATTTACTTATATTAATAAAGAGTTAAATAATTTTTTCACTTCTTGAAAAAACGATCTTCAAAACCAAAAATGGTTTCCTAGTACCTTCATTTCCGATGAATCAAATGTACTGATATATCATCACTGACATATGACCTTGTGATTGTTAACATTCTCTTAACAATGTTCTCTAGCACTCTATCAGAACATGATTTTTATATTTTTCTTTTGTATCCATGTTTCCATTTACCTCCTATATTCTCCTACTATGGAACCTAGTTATGTGACCATTGTACTTTAACTTCTCTCTTATTAAGAGTATGTGTTATTAACACAATTTATGAAGTGGGGTTTTCGAAAATAGTTTATTTTAAAATATCAATCACATGATTACTAAGATCTAGTTTTTATTATGAAGACACAATTTAATTAATGTGGCGATAATGTTACACACCAAGATATTACCATATTTTAAAATTATAATAAAAATTATTTTTTGATAGAAATCTGAATACATAATTTTTATCTTACAGCACATAAAGCACTGAATTAGCATTTACTACACAGAAGATTAAGTTTTACCACTTCTTAATACAGCAAGTAATTTAAAACTAAAATTTTGAAATTTTAAATTTTAACTTTTACAAATAAACATCATTTTTGAATTTATAATGCCAAAATTTTCTTTTGGTGAATTTTTTGTATTTTTCTAGGAATTTTCATTTTTTGATCAATAATGAAAAATACAATATTTTAGTTAAAAAAACCTCCTTTTTTCAATAATATTAATGAGAAATTATGTTTTAAATTAGTTATCAGAGGTAAAATGGTTCAATTATACATATATTAAAGTAATTTATGTAATTAGAATCAATTTTGTTTTATAATTTTATAAAAAAATTATCTATATTTTGAATGTTTTTACTTTAAAAACTTGATTCGTCACCACATCTGCGAGATTAGAGTTAATTATAATTTTCCCTCTTATATGATTAAAATTTTGAAAAATATAAATAGACATTTCTAATCAGTATAATATTTTGTGGTTTAAAAAAATAAATTTATGAACACTAATATTAGTGAAAGTGATTAAAATTAATTATGGTCATTATAGTAAAATTATGTTTAATAAGGGGAAAAACCTTAATATTAAGGGTTAGAATGATTTAGAAAGTTGTAAAAATCCATTAGATTCAGATAGATCAACCACACACACTATAAGTTGGAAATTTATGAATTATTTGGTTATTCTTAAAGGGATGTGACATATAAACATTTTATGTTAGGAAAGAGACAAAAAGAGACATTTTATACCTTGACCAATTACAAAACAACGAGATAGATAAAAAAAATACATATTTTCAGTTATAAATACCCGTTTAAAAGATAAATGGGTTAATGTTACCATAATAATTTGTTATTAAATTTTAAAGATGAATTAGTTACATAAAATTCTTATAAAACACCAACGTTGTTTTTATTTAGTTAAAAATTAACTAAAATAAATGCCACTATTAACATTAAAAGTGATGTAGACTGATTGAATTATTTTAATTAATTTTTTTATATGAATATATCATTTTACATATATGTAAACATAATATATTTTACGTAAATTATTTTTTAACAATTTGAAATTAAAATTAAATAGATTATGTCAAAATTGAAATTATTATTATTTTAAAATAAATGATAAATTATTAAATGATTTAAAATAAATAAAAATACTATATTATTCCAAGTGAATTTAATATGTTAATAAATATTAAATATTTCCTATTATTGGAACAATTGATCTTTTATTTTTTACATATTGACCCATATAATGTGAAAAAATTGTCAACACGGTCCGAGATTACACAGTGTTTTACCATGTCACATGAACTTGTTTTAAAATTGATTTCCAAATTACATGGTAATTTAATTTTATAAATTATATAATATATTAAAAATTCAATGGATCTAAATTTTATAATAAATCTCACATTAATTTAGTCTTAATGTTTAAATTTATTAGTTTAGAAAACCAGATACTTTAATAGAAACCAAAATGATAAATGTTGAATCTTATAAGATAAGGATGAAAATTATTATAATGCACATATTTTTTGAGGTAGAGGTCTGAGAAGACCATTATCCCACATTACACCTTTATTTTTTCATTTTGGGCAAACTTTAGGTGAGGTAGAACAGTCATTAATGAATATATTTTGGTATTTACAAGAATTCCACTCCCCCACCACTATAAATAGGAAATAACTTTACCCCTTCTTTGCACCTCTCAAGACACATTATGTCACCCAAAATATACCACGAATAGTCTCAAATCATCTCTCTCCTCAACCTAGAAGTATCCCTTTTGGCCACATAAGGAATCCCTTTGGTAAAAACCAAATGTTTTTACCATATAAAGGGAAGGATAAGGACCACAAAAAATGGAAGGTCATGGAATAGGATTTTGTATCAATTTACATTACATTGAGAATTATTTGTTAATATAAAACAATTCACTTTTTATGATGCATATACTACCCTTGTACATAGTATATAATGAATCAATTTAATCTGATCATATTTTAAGATAGATTAAATTTCATACCTTCATGTGTATTAATTTTTAGTGTTTCAAATATGCGTGGGACGCTTTGGAATGATTAAAGATTATTCCCCTAAAGAATTTTTTAAATGATTATCTTTGTATTCTCACATACATATTTTATTATTATTATCACTCTCTTGAAATAGTCACTTTATTTTAAGCACTTTTTGTTGGAAGTTTACCTGAATATCCACATTATCATATAATGTATACTAGTATTGGCTAAACCATATATAAGTTTTACAAATGGTGTTCAATTCAATAGTTATTTGATTAAATGGGAATTATTTATCCAATACAGATATTTGATAAAGAATATTTTATTATTATTATATATGAGGAATAAATTAAACCTGTATAACATGGGTGGGTACTAGTTATAGATATCCCCATGATGAATCGGTAGTCTCATGATATGAAATAATTGACAAAAATAGATAGGTTTTTACCTCATAGCTATATTCTCTTATAAAAGGTCTTGACGGTAATGGTTGCATGTACATAGGAAACATGGTGTTTAATAATTAATCATTTAAGTCATATATTTTTATTTATTATTTGTACATGAGATTTTATGTCGACACATATATGGATTCATTGAATTCTATGTTCATTAATTAAATTTAATGTGTTTCAATTTCATACTTTTCTGCATTGAATCCTCCTTATCGAATTATTTGGTATATCTTGGTAAAATATTTTTTCTTTAGTATAGTGTTACAATAAAAATAGTTATGAGGATACTATAAAGATGACACCACACAAGTATTTTTATATTAGGGAATACAGATCACAGTTATGCTTGATGGAAGACGGAATGTCAAAGTTATTGGGACTGAGCCTCATGTAGTAGATTTTTGAGTAAGAATAGTTGATTCAGAATAATATGGATATAGTTCAAAGTAGATTGAATTCACATGATGACATACATTGATGGACTCTAATTTTAAAATTGTATGATAGTGTATTCCTTCGAGTGTTTCTAATTTTGGCTCACCATAGGATTCCAAATAAAGGAATTCCAATACCCAGGTTCATTGGACCATTTGAGGTTGTGGATAGAATACAGCCAGTGGTGTAATGATTGGAGCTTACACAAAGATAAAGTGCTATGAATGACATTTTTCATATGTCCCAACCTTTCTTGGTATCACCATGAACCTTTTAATATCATCAATGTGGATGATTCTAGTTTGAGAATGACGTGTCCTTTATGTATCATATAATACGTGTGTTAGATCGAAGTGAGAAAGTATTACAAGGAATGACCCTATGATAGATAGCATATTGTGATTGCATGGAAATGTATAAGAGGAAACATTGGAGATAGAATAATATATTAGGGCTATATTTCCTGATCTTTTTGGATTAGATTCATTGAGATTTTTGAGATTACAACTCAAGGATGAGAAGTTATAATGTGGGGAGATTTTAAGATATTATTTTTTTTGGGGATGAATCAACCATGATTTATGTTATTCATTATTATTTTTAGGAGAATAAGTTGATTAGGTTTTACCCTATGGTGATTTTGGGTGACATATGTGAAAAATTGATTGAATGAGGGTAGTTTATGGGTGGACATGGTTTTCCATACCCATGTTCCCTAGCCCAAAAAACTATACAAACCTAGACAGAGGGTAATTTCATGGTTGGAAAATGATTTTTCAAACCATGAACTCTCTTAAATGTAACCATTAACCCCCATAAAATAGGAACATGGTTTAGGAAGTCATTAAGGTAATGGAGTGCCCCACTGCTTAGAAAACCATGCGTGACAATTTAATTCTCTAAATAATTAGATTTTTAATCACCTGAACCACTATGTTAATCCAAAATCATCCCCCATTCGATCCTAACACCACTTTCAAAATATTAGATTCTTTTTTAATTGATTAAAAGCCTTAAAGACCTCTGTTCTCCATGATATGAAGCCGAAATTGAAGATCTGCACCTCTCCCGTTAAGTGAATCATATCCCACTTGGTTTCTCGTTCCTCTTTCATTATTCACTATTCTAGGAAATTATTATTCATACTATTTTTCTTTATAAATGGATGTAGTATTATGGATATAGATCTAGGATTGTATATATTCATCTAGATTCAAAATATATTGATTTCTTATCATGATTTAGGGTTTTGAATTCAGATCTTGTGTTACGTCATTGTGCTGCTCAAAATTTGGGGACTTGCATTAGGTGATCATTTGTCAAAAAATTGAGGTAGGTGGTCTATAATGAAAATACAAGTCTCTTGATTGAAATTATTTGTATGTAATTATAGACTTGATATTATATGTTCATAAATTTCTTTAATTGTTGAATTAAATAAATTTTTGAATTAAATAATTATGAAAAAATAGAAAATTGGGGATATTGGAATTATAGATCAAGTAATAAATAATATATTTAATTAGGGAATATTGAGATCATAAACGTTATTAATTAATTGTGTAATTAATTTTGGGATATCGATATTTTTTAACGGAGTAATTAGTTATTAATTAATTGTATAATCTGTACGTATGCACGAGTGAAAATATCATTCTATGGATATTAACATAATGTATAATCAGATGGAATATAATATATACCAAATCCTTATCATGTTATATTTATTATTTACATCAAAAACACATCATTATTATACCCATCCAAATAATAATGTATTGAATAACAATTACACCATGACGTGGAGACAGTAAGCCATACGTACACACATATGGTGACATGCCATTCAAAGGGTGGATAGAATAATGGATTTGGTTGTACCATAATTATAATAACATCACAGTATATAGAAGATAATGGAGTTATTATTTTAGAATGGAAACAACAAAGAGAAAATAAGTGTAAGAAGAAAGGAACTTGAAAGAGGGTGGTGAAATCATTACCTCTTTTTTGGGTTCTTCCTTTTGATTTGATCAGAAGGGATCCTTATGTTGGCTTTCTGATACAAATAAGGCCTCTAAGATGAAGGGAGGATATTTGAGAGGGTATTTGGGCTGGGGTTGGCAGATTCAAATGGCATAGAAGGTGTGAATTAGAGAGAAGGGAGAGTTCCCTTTTATAAGATGGGTGAGCGGAACCTTAGGAAAAACCTAAAATATTATTTTATAATAATATCATATTCGGTTTCTAATAGCTTAAAAGTTGATTATTTAGAGTCTAAGGTGGGGAAAATTCTAAAAAAACTCAACATAAATGTTTTAGACATGTTTAGGTTACCATTTTAAACTTATCATTTATATTTAACACTAAGTTAAATAATTTAACTTTTACCGTGTCTTCTTTTATTCTTACATTATATGGTTAATAAACAAACTATATACTGCCAATAGAACCCAATTTGGTTTATTAATGCCTTATAGATTATTATATAAGACTTTTGGAAGAACCTTATATTTTTCGTACCATTATATCAATTAATAATGTAAAATTTATTTTAAAAACAGTTTTATGTCAATTTTGACAATATATGGTATTTGTTTTTTTGTTTCAAACAATAACACCATGATTAAATAAAAAATAATACATTTAATCAACCCTAAAATGTCATATGCACCTCTGAAATTTGTGTGTGTCATAAAAAAATATAAATTATATTTATTTTAATATTTATAGAACCATTTATTTGATTCTTTCATGAATAAGGTAATAACTGTATTACCATTGTGTCATAAATAAATTTATTTGTATAATGTCTAAAAATTATAAATAAAATAACTTGATGTAGGAAATATTTTTATCTTTCTAATTAATAATTATAATCTAATTTATCTTATGAAAAAACCTATATTAAAAATGTTTTAGTTATTAAATTTTGATTTAAACTCTTTTAACTCTTCATTGAATTAAATAATGATAAATGTTCTAATCTAATCCAAGTAGAGGAAAATGATAATATTTTATTCCTCAGGTTGTTTTTGGTCGAGATAAAATTGTCCAATAAAATTTGGACATGTTTGAGGGTAATCTTAATAACATTTTTACCCTTAATTACCCTATTTACATTAAACCGTGGCTAATAAAAGTAAAAAGCTACCATTCACCGAAAAAATTCAGCTCATTGATCCACATTTTACTCCTTGATATTAACCATGTCTCTTGGATTCTCAAAATTCACCTTACAGAAGTGGTAAAATTATGTTTTATGTGAATTTTCAAAAGCTCCTAGGAGGTGGGTAAAAGACGGTGAAAAGTTTAAAAAAAAATTTATATATCTAAAATTTTTATAAACTGACTCCAATAAATTACATTGAACATATATAGGTATTATGTATCTATTTTTACATTAAATAATTTAAATAAAATAAATAATTATTTAAATAAAAATTCGCTTTTAAACTATAACTTAGTGTTTTTCACTCTTCATCAAAAATTAAAAGTTTTCAGAAAAATACCAAAAATTTACCCTAAGATAATTTTGATATAAAAAATTCAATAATTAAGTCTATTTTACCAAATTCAAAACATAGAAGTTGCATTTAGTAATTTAAAATTAATTCCCGCTGTCAAAGAAAAAAGTGTGTTTTTAAGAAATAATAACTATCAATAGATTGACACTTGTTTATGTCTGGTTTAAATGTGAAATTATGTCCAATGACCAACATTTGATTAAATTGTAAATATATATTATAAATATAATTTAAAACCACTCAAATTCACAATTTATCACTATTAATTATTTCGATTCAAAAAGTTTTTTTTAATTAAAATGTAGTAATTTTCACTATTGATCAAAATATGAATTTTTTTAGAAAAGTACCAAAAATTCACCCTAAGATAATTTTGATATTCTGAATCCTAAAATGAAGTCAATTTTGAAATATAAAATGTATAAAATTTCAAAAAGTTGGTATTACTATTTATAACATCTAGATTGATTTGTTGTGGTGTGTGTTAGAACTCGATGTTGCGTACAACACACGCTACTGTATTATTCAAAGAGAAGCGTACCATGGAAGCTTCGGGTGTTATATTCTCCCCTCCTTTAATAAATTACGTCCTCGTAATTTATGCTCGGTATTGGAAACTTTGGGTTGACATTTCAAAATATCTTAGTTGAAATCCCACATTAAAAAATAGATTAATGAGGCCTCTATTTAAAGTAAAGAGTGGGAAGGATAAAGGTTACCAAAAATAACACATACTAGGGTTTAATTCAGGAAAATATGGATATATAAGGGAAATCTAACCATCAATATCTGGTGGATATTGGTAGAGAACATGGCTATGAAAAGGCCAATAATCCCAAATCCATAAATTTGTGATGATCTAAGGTACCATCAAGGACAACATTTTTGTTCTAAGTTCCTTTTATTATTGTTGAGGAATTTATTTATGAGATTTTATAAGATCATAAGGAGATATACTTACTTTTAATTAGAGTTTTATCCATTAATAAATTTCTACCACAAACTCATCTTTCACAACAAAACATAATACAACTCAAAAATACTCTATTTATCCTAATCGTATAGAGTTCCAAATATAATGAAGGTATAAATCACATATCAGACCCATTAAAAAAAGAAACTACATTACAAAATCCATGGACTTCACTTAGCCCAGTGGTAGGCGATAAATCCCAATCGCACTATGGTTGTGGGTTCGATTCCCACAGCTTTGTCCGAAGTGATGGGTTGTCACACAGTTTGCGTGTTGTGATTTTATAAAAATCAAAAAATAACCTTTCAAGCTTAAACAATTCCAACCATTGGACTTATCCAAAATACTACTATCCAATCTCAACTCAATAATTTATAAGGAAGTTAAACAGAATGAATATCCTTTTTTCCATGTAATAACATGTGATCACCTTGACCATGTATTATTTTAAAACATGTTAACATCCTAAATTACCATAAAACCTTATTGATTACATTCATGCTCCCTTATTCATTATAGATTAATGATATACTCTTTCTATAAAAATTGTTATAAACTCCAAAGATGAAAAATCATTAATCTGTTCCAAGGTATTCAAAAATATCCAATATAATTCACCCAAATCAACCATATCTTATTCCAAAATCAATACCTCAATATTAGGACCTTATTAAGGTTTGTCTTTCCATCAAACATGTAATTTCCAAAAAGTTTAACTCATTTTAGAGTCACATTTCTCAGTACCATAAAATCTCAAATACTAAATGAAATAGTACTGCAGTACAATCCTTATTTATTTCCAGAACATCTTGATACAACACTTAAATTAAATAATTCCAAGATAACAACATAAGAACACTAGTCATTCCTCTTCATTTGTGGGAGTATCATAACTTGATTATTATTTAATAGAATAATTTTTGGCATAGTCTGATGACTGGGAGATTGGTTCACATAGTGTCTAAACTCCCTACAGATTAAGCATTGTACAATTGAAACTATTTTCTTACACTTGAAGTCACCTACTTGGCGTCCTTTTTCTCCACACTTATAACATACTCCCATTCCCTTCAAGCATTTTCCATGGGGATTGTTTCCGCAATTATCACATACGGGAAAATCCTTCTTTACCTTCTTCCCATTATCTATCCTTCTCTATACCAGCCTTTTCTTCTCTTGCTTCCCTTCAAAGCCATAGGAATTCAAGAATTATTTACTAATCTTATCAAAACACATGATACTATTTCTTCATATGATTATAATACATGGGAGACTATTTCCTTTCTAAATTCTAGATTAGGACCATGAAATATATGATCCTTCTTACTATGTGGATCATGTGTATTGTTGGAGTTCTCATTCCTTCTATTGGGCGCCATTTCTAAACAATGGTATACACTATATTAGTTTATGAATAGAAATAACTAATCCTGAACTTGTAAAACACTTAACATAAATTAAACAGTTTGTGGATAAAATCTATAATCATAAAAATGTTTTCTTTGAGTAATTATATACTTATAATCCCTTTATAATGGTTTTTAAAGAAAATGTGAATTTTCCTAAGGATATCCTCCAAGCGTTTCATAACCAAGAGTGCAGCAAGGCCCGTTGTTGTTCACTAGTTCCCATTTGAGTCTAGCTCAAAGCGGTGTTTTTGGGTTTTACCCCTTGGTACATCTGTCCTAGAGCCTCTTCTACCTGGTCGTATCCATAAACGGATGTATTTCAAGGAAAACTCACAAAATCTCAACAATCCCAAAATTCTATGAAGTTCTTCTATACTATTCCTGAAAGTCTATCTTAGGGTGATGTTCTCTAATAAATGTTTATCTAAATCTACTTTCCAAGGTTATTTCTAAACTTCTTCTGATACCAACCGTAACACCCCGACCCCAGTTACCTAGAGTCGGTGCATTATTTTAATACATTGGAATGATTACAAGGAATCAAGTCCCGAAGGACCGATTGTTTTGTAGTCTTGGAAAATAGATTACATACATGAATGTTACATTACACATTATAACATACAAAACAACATAAATAATGATTTATGAATTCTATTATTCCCTTGGATTAACCCTGCATATCAATCATAATACACTTCTTGGAATCCAGGGAAAAATAAAACATAGAAAGGGGTGAGCACAGATGCTTAGTAAGGATAACAATATTGCAGAAACTTTCATAAATAAGCATAATCATTTAAGGCAATGTATAACTAAAAAAAATCCTTTTAAACATGAACGTCATCATAATATGAAAAAAATAAAATTAAATAGTGTCATTTACATATTCACATGGATATTCTACTAGTTGAATAATTAAACACAATATCAATAACCACTTCCATAATGATAGAATGCATAATTATAAACTTTAATTTCTTTGTCAGGGCCTCGTTCCAGGACCTAGGGGCTAACTGTAACCGGAACCCAACCTCGAGAGCCTCTGTAACCGGACTCCAACCCGGAGTGTCTCTAATAACCGGACACCAACCTGGAGTGCCTCTAATAACTGACAACATCCTGGAGTCCCTCTAATAAACTGACACCAACCCGGAGTTCCTCCAATAACCGGAAACCAACCCGGAGGGTCTGCTGTAACTGGACCCCATCCCGGAGGGCTTACTTTTACCAGTCCCCAACCCGGAACATACTAGTCCAACACATTCATCTTAAGAAGAGGATTAACTATAACATAAACATTCATATTAAAACTAACATACAAAATGTCAAAATTTTAATCATAAACCATTAATGGCATAAAAATAACTCATCCAAAGTCAAACAAATCACAAAAACATAAATACAATATGGATTATTTGTATCATAATAAATCAACATGAAAGAAGTGTAAAATTTATCAAAGGATGTTGTCATAGATGAAATCAAAACTATTTGAGAGAAACATCTCTTTTTTTTGAAATCATTTAAAAGTCACATAATTATAGAGAAAACATTTATTTTAAAAATATATTAATAAGATTGTGAGGGAAGCTTTAAATGTCTAATAAAGGTGGATAATTACCGCACCCACTGTATAAGTTTAAAAAAGGCATTCTTACCTTAATTTTATCGAAAATGTTAAAAAGTAACTTGTTTCGAAAACGACAGAAAGATTCCTTTAAACACAAATAAAGTCAAATAAGGGTATAAATGAATTTAACCAATTTTATATTAAATAGTAAATTTTTTTGAAATAAATTTTTATGAAACATGGGTGTGGATGACAAAGTGGTCCCAGTAGATAAATACATATAAAAAACCTCAGATAATGAAGAGATACTGAAATAAACCCTTACCAATTTGGTAACCTATGAAACATACACCCCATGAAAGAGGTATCATAAAATAAATTTGTAAATACACATAAATTAAATTTTATTACACAAACAATACAATTATGGGAGGTACATATGCCACACAAAAGGTAATAGTGGCAACATGGCATGAATATCATGAGAATAAGGAGTGAGATGAAAACCCCTTACCATGCACTTTCCTTTAGTCAAGGGTACATTTAACCGCCTATATGAAGACTATAGTATGTTATTAAATTATTCCAGAAATATATTAATATTTATGATATCATACATTATTCATTTATGACAATATACTACCCATTTAATAATAATTTCAATGTTATATTAATATTTCGTGTAATAGTCGGTTTCTTTATCGTACATTTTTAACTTGTTACTCTTGATTGTATCACTTAGATCATGATTTAAATACATTCAAAACATAAAAAATGATTTATTTATCATATATATTTAGAATATAAAAATTTATAATAGACGTATATATGAAATGGAAAACACCGTTTATGGAGTCGGTAGTCCGTACGTACGAATAAACACAGATTCTGTTTTCATATAGTATTGAACAGAAGTAAGTGAATAAGATATATGTCAGAACAAAAATAATTATATCTATATAAATATATATATCTCTAGTAGCATTATTATTTCATATATTACATACTTATTTGTAATATATATTTTTATAATCCTTCATGAATGGTGATATTGTAAATGAATCTCAACTCGTCGTGGAGACGATAATCCGTACGTACGCACGAGCGAAAATATCATTCTTTGGATATTAATATAATATATAATCGGATGGAATATAATATATACCGAATCCTTACCATTTTATATTTATTATTTACATCAAATACATATCATTATTATACCCATCCAAATAATAATGTATTGAATAACAATTACACCACGACGTGGAAACGGTAAGCCGTACGTACACACGTATGGTGATATTTCATTCAAAGGGTGGATAGAATAATGAATTTGGTTGTACCATAATTATAATAACATCAAAGTATATAGAATATACTGGATTTATTATTTTATAATGGAAACAACAAAGAAAAAGGAAGTATCAGAAGAAAGGAACTTGAAATAGGGTGGTGAAATCATTAGCTCTTCTTCGGGTTCTTCCTTTTGAGTTGATCAAAAGGGCTCATTAGGCTGGATTTATAATCAAACTAAGGCCTCTAGGATGAAGGGAGGATATTTTATAGGTTATTTGGGTAGTGTTTGGCCGAGCCAGAGATCTTAGAAGGTGTGAATTAGAGAGAAGGGGAGTGCCCTTTTATAAGAGGGGTGAGGGGCACCTTAGAAAAAACCTAATATATTATTCTATAATAAATTCATATTCGGTTTATAATATCTCCAAAGTTGATTATTTAAAGTATGAGGTGGGGATAGGTCCAAAAAAACTCAACCAATATGTTTTATACAAGTTTAGGTTACCATTTTATCCTTATCATTTTGATTTAAATCTAAGTTAAATAATTTATCTTTTACGGTGTATTCTTGTATTCATACACTATATAGATAATAAAAAAACTATATACTTCTAATAGAACCCCAATTGGTTACTTAATTACATATATATTATTATGTATGTATTTTTGCAGAACCTTAGATTTTTAGGACCATTATATAAAATATTAATATAATATTTGTTTTAAAAACTATTTTTTTTGTCAATTTTGACACTATTTGTTATTTGTTTTTTGTTAAAATAATAACAAAATTATTACTTCATAAAAAATACATTTAATCAATCCTAACATGTCATATTCACGTATAAAATTAGTTTATGTCATAAAAACATTGAAATTATATTTATTTTAATATTTATAATTCCATTTATTTGATTCCCTGAACGTATTGTGCAGACTATTGATAATTATCCCTTTTCCTCTGATGGGGACGTCCTTGTTTGGGAACCTGCTCCAAATGGTATGATTGACTCAAAAAACTTTTGTAGGCATAACTTTTCTAATGAGGAATCTAATTATCTTTGGGTGAGTCATTTCAATAACCCTTGGATTAAACCTTATAGGCTCACCCTTATTTGGCGTATTACTCATAATAGATTGCCCAAGGAAATTATTCTGCAAAAGTTCGACATTTAGCTTTGTTCTAAATGTCACTTGTGTAATCAACACAGGGAGGATGCCGATCATCTTTTTATTTCTTGTGCCACGACCTCTGCTTATTAGAATTATGTTTTTGAATTATTCAATTGTATATGGATCTTAACTGACTCTATTTATTCGTTTCTAAAAAATTGTATTAGACATGAATCTTCTTCACAGGTAAAAAATATTTTTCTTGCGGCTGTGGCAGAACTCCTTCATGAGATCTGGTATGCTAGAAATGATCTCATTCATAATAATCGCTCATTTAGTCTCAATGCAGGAAAATCTCAGATTCTTATTGAAATCCATGAAGCCGCCTCAATTCAAAAAGACTGTTGCAACAACTCGGTTGGTGACTTTGAGATACTTCATCATCTCCGTGTTCCTGGAATCTACCCTGCACCCAAACGCTTCTTTGAAGATTTCTGGAAATCACCGATACAGGGATGGATCAAAGTGAACGTTGATGGTGCATCTAAAGGCAATCCCGGACCATCCAGTTGTGGTGCTATCTTCAGAGACTCAGCTGGCCAATGTCAGGGTTGCTTCTATGTTGGTTGTGGTCACTCTTCATCTCTGGAGGCAGAAATGCTTGGAGTCATTCATGCTATTGAGTTTGCGCTTCAAAAAGGATGGAGAAAGCTTTGCATTGAATGTGATTCTACCACCATCGTTCATTCCATCTGGAATGTCATCATTCATCTGGCCTGGCCTCTCACTACACGCTAGATGAATTGCTTGAAGACTCTCCATGGGATTGATTACATTGCTACTCATGCCTACCGTGAAGCAAATGTTGTTGCTGATGCTCTTGAAAACAAAGGAGTCCATCAAAGCTTGACTTGGTTTGACACTATGCCAGCTGATTTATCTTATCTTTTCGACAGATATTGTAAAAAAATCTCATCTTTTCATCTCTTGTTACCTTTTTATTTTATATATTGTGCTTTGACCTTTAAAAAAAATTTATTTGATTCTTTCATGAATAAGGTAATTACTTCATTATCATTGGGTCAAAAATAAATTTATTTATATAATGTCTAAAAATTATAAATAATATACCATGATGTATAAAACTTTTTAACTTTATAATTAATATTTATAATCGAATTTATCTTTTTAAAAAACCCATATTAAATATGTTTTAGTTATTAAACTTTGATTTTAACTCTTTTAACTCTTCTTTGAATTAAATAATAATAAATGTTTTAATATAATCCAAGTGGAACTAAATGATAATATTTTATTCCTAAGGTTGTTTTTGGTCGAGATAAACTTGTCCTATAGAATTAGGACATGTTTGAGGGTAATATTAATATCATTTTTAACCATAAGTACCCTATTTACTTTTAACTGTGGTAAATAAAAGTAAAAAGTTTCTATTCACCAAAAATTATTTTCATCTCATTGAACCCCATTTTACCCCTTGATATTAACCGTGTCTCTCGGAATTTCTAAATTCACCTCACATAATCCGTTAAATGAAGTTTTATGTGAATTTTCAAAGGCTCCTAAGAGGTGGGTAAAAGACGGTGAAAAGTTCAATAAAATTTTTATATATATAAAATTATTTTAAACCAACTCCAATGAATTAAATTGAACTTATATTGGTATTATACATCTATTTTGACATTAAATAATTTAAATAAAATAACTAATTATTTAAATAAAAATTCAGTTTTAAACTATAACTCTGTGTTTTTCACTATTAATCAAAAATTAAAAGTTTTCAGAAAAATACCAAAAATTTAACTTAAGATAATTCTGATATTAATAATTCAATAATGAAATCTATTTTACCAAATTAAAACATATATGTTTCATTTTTGAATTTAAAATTAATTACGGCCATCAAAACAAAAAGCGTGTTTTTAAGAAACTATAACTATCAAAATGTTGACACTTGTGTATGTCCGGTTTAAATGTGAAATTATGTCCAATGACCAACATTGGATTAAATTGTAAAAATATATTTGAAATATAATCTAAACCCACTCAAATTCATAATTTTTCACTCTTAATTATTTCGATTAAAAAAGTTGTTTTTAATTAAAATGTTGTAATGTTCACTATTCATCAAAATATGAAAGTTATCATAAAAGTACCAAAAATTTATCCTAAGCTAATTTTGATATTCTGATTCCAAAAATGAAGTCAATTTTGAAAGATAAAATGTATAAAAATTAAAAAATTGGGTATTACTATTTATAACAGTTAGTTTGATCGGTTGTGGTGTGTGTTAGAACTCAAAGTTGTGTACAACACACGATACTGATTTATTCAAATAGAAGAGTATTGTGGAATCTTGGGGTGTTAAATTTAATATAGTAATTAATTTTGTAATTAATTAGCTGATATTGAGATTTTTTTAATTTATAAATTAATTGGGAAAATAATTTTTGGATTTTTTTAATTTAGTAAATAATTTTGGAGTTAATTTTTGGATAATGAGATTGAGAAAATTGATTAAATGTTGAGTTAATTAATATAATAGAGAAGAATAATTAATTGATGAGTTAATTAATGAGATATAGATTATTATTTCGTGGTTGATTTAATTAATAAGATTGAGATTATTAATTAATTATTGTGTTTGTTAATGATAGTGAGACGATTACTTAATTGTTTCATTAGTTAATAAGATTGAAAAGATTAATTAATTATAATGTTAATTTATGAGATAGAAGAGATTACATTAATTTTAATGTTAATTAATCGGATTTATAGCATTAATAAATTAATGAGTTAATTAATGAGAATGAGATGATGAATTAATTGTTGAGTTTATTAATGATATTGAAAAGATTAATTAATTATTTTGTTAATTAATGAGAGTGACGTGAATTAGTTAATTTTTTTCGTTTAGATAATGATATTGAGTTGATTAATTAATTTTTTAGGTAATAAATGTTATTGAGATGATTAATTAATTTTTGA
This sequence comes from Viscum album, assembly GCA_963277665.1. Lineage (NCBI taxonomy): Eukaryota > Viridiplantae > Streptophyta > Magnoliopsida > Santalales > Viscaceae > Viscum > Viscum album. The sequence goes on from OY728166.1 coordinate 795,415,505, forward strand.
ATTAATTAATGAAATAATAAACTGAAATAATGGTATTCATTTGAGAAAAAAGATCTAGAATTGAAATAGTGGAGTTTTGAGATTGAGATGAGATATAGCATGGTAACTGTGGAATTTAATAACATGGTATCCCTTGTGGATAGTTTTTACCCGAGCATGGGTGGATGTATGTATTGGGGTTTGGGTGTCCTTAGGGACCTGGTAATTTTATGTGGTTAAATAATGAATAATTTGATAATTAGATGACTATTTATTTATGAATTATACTTATTTATTTATAAAACTTCATTCACATGTCATTAACTAGATATTGATTTAGACATCATTGGTGGTGGCCTACCGATTTGTACTCACTCATTATTGGGTATTCCTAATTGGCACCCTAATAGGATTCATTTATGTGGGATAGTTTAAGTTAAAAGTGCCGATGATAGATGGTTGATTTGGGAATAGAGCATGGATAAGGGAACTAAAGATTGTTCAAGGACCGCTTTTGATTTGATGGTGTCTTTACTTTATTTAAACTTTGACACATGGCATGTACTTTATCATGAACTATCTATAGTTCAAATTTGATAGTGTATTTATAGTTTTGGATATCATGTTATATTGGTATTTCTCTGGTTATGATATCCTTTAGTTATTCAGTGGTTATTGTTTGTTTATTTTTGTTGGTGTGTTACTGTGATAAAAGATGATATAATCCCCCCATGATCAATATTAATTCCTCAGTACTAGTCAAAAGTATTTTGTTTGAGGGGAAGTGTTCTTCAGATTATGTGGCTGAATTGATGGGGGAACCAAGGTTGGGACATTACGATTATTGAATTTTAAATTTTTTTATTTCACATAGATCATAAAAACACCAATTATCTAATACATATTTTGGATTATAAAATTGATTTATTAATAAAATTTAAAAAAATACTCAATATTAATCATATGGTCCTTTTCTTTAAAATTTGGGACTATAATTAGAATATACGTAATATATATATGTTGTACCATCTTCATATTGAAGGCTAAAATCATCCACCATGAGTAATACCATGTAAAATAATCTCCATTAGTTTAAAATTCATTAGTGTTGAAATATAATGTTTCTGGATTCAAGACTAATGGAGTTCACATAGACTGATATTCTGATGGAAATATTATTTTAGTATTAAATTGGTACCATGGAATCTATATAGAGGCCATTTTTTCAATTTATAAGCATCAAATTCATTGTTACAAATCAATGTTTTATGTAGGATTCATCATGAATAATGCACTCAGGTGCTATTTGTTTTTTCTATAGAGATGTTAGTTATTTAGATGATATAGTTATGTTGATTAATTATATAAATCATTATCATTTGGGTCCAATCCCATTTAATAAAACTTGATCAAGAAAACATTGTGTTTTACCTATCAAAGAAATTCATATTTCTTTTTTAACTTTATTAAAACAATCAAAAATTCATTTTCAATGTGTATGAATTGGGATTAGATAAAAATTACTCACAATGTGTCTTGTATCCTTGAGAGATTATATTTATATTCAAAAATTATACTTTTTTCTAATCCTAAATAATAAAATCAAAAATTAGTAAACAAGAAATTATTTGTTAACAAATTATGTTAATGTTACATAATTAATTAATGATGTGTAGTAAATAAATTCATGTAAATCTGACACATGGTGTGCTCAGTATGACTCAAATTGTGTGTTATTAGTTTAAAATTGAAATTTTATTTTAAAACCCAAATCACCCACAATAACCTGTGAAAAAAATACTGAAATTGTTCTAATACTCTTTTAAAATGATTTATACATCATTTTTATTTTCTTGGAATCACGTCCATGAGAATATGACACTAGGTGTGCCTAGTATGATTATAAGTGTTCATTTTTTTCAAATAGATATTAAAGTAAAAAAAATTCGTCACATGCTAAAAACAATGATAACAAGATCATATTTTCTCATTACATTATGAAAATGGCCCATAAATCATTTTTATGTGTAGGAATCAACTTCATAAAAATAACAAAAGCATGTATGATATTACTCAAAGTGTATATTTTCAGTTTAAAAGTGAAATTTTAGTTCAAATCATGAAAGAATTACTGATAAATAATAATATACAAAATATCTTCATCGATTTGAAAAATGATCCATATTTTATTGGTTATGTGTCAGAAATAATTACACATAAATATATGATATCGTGTTCCTGGTATGACTCATAGTGCAGGATTTTAGTTTAAAAGTGATGTTTTACATTAAAATATGCATTAGTAACTAAAAACCATTAAAAAAACTCCTATTTTTTAACATATATTTCTATGGTTTAATCTATTAAACTATCTATTTTTATCAAGGTGAAATATAGAGTTTTTTATTTTATATTTATCGAGCACTTAGCGAGGTTCATGCGGAAAAAAATATTTTTGGGATTAATTCCACTTCATCATTTATTAGAACACATCATGAATACTAGTTCATAAAAATCACTATATGAGACCATATATAGATATGGGATGAATAATACACTACATGTCATTCAATCCCTCAAGGTATCCTTTAAACTATTTAAACTTTCATGGATTTTCATAAATTATTACATTATGATAGAATTTGGACTTGTGAGTAGCCTCTTCAAGGAGTTTTTTATTTTTAGAATATGATGGAATATTTTAATTTTATATAAAAATATCAATGCATGGTGATGGAAGAAATAGTTTTCTAGTAATTATTTGGGTGATTATTGGGCAATTTTAGGGGTTATAGATAGGGTTTCGGGGTTCCACTTTATATTCTTGATTTGAGATCATCTATCATACATTCAAGATGGGTTTCACCCAACCCATTGTAACCAAGGTTTAATGATATCCTATACATAGGATTTTTTAATGGAAGGATTTTGGTATCTCCCTAACATGGATATGGTAAGAGATCCCATATTTTGACACCCTAAGAATTTTTTAAATATATTATTTTAAATTAATTTAATCCTGTTGATATTTTTTATTACACCCAACACTGAATATAGATTTTCATATATGAAGACACTAATTTTATCATGAGTTATACACAAAAACATGATTAACTAGCACTACACTCGACATGTATATGAGATTTCAGTACATACAAAACTATTTTTGTCCGGTGTTACACAAAATACCGACTGCTATTGATAACTTGTGTTACACGAAAGTTAGAGTTTTACTGAGCAACAGTATAGTCTTAATATTAATAGTAAATTAATATTATAAATATCTAATAGCTTTTTGAATGGAGATATTAATGATTCTGACTAAATTATGAATCAATGGTATATAGAATGAATAATTTGGTTATCAGTTAGTTATATATGAAAGTAATAACAATTTGAGAATAAGGAAATTTTATTATCTTAGAAAACAACATTTCTATGTACAAACAAAATTTTATCTTAATAAATTAAAAAACATTTTATATTAGTTTTTAAAATAATTTTTTTATATATCATATTCAATCAAATGTTTGGACACACATCCCATAGATTTTATAGGCATAATATAAGTTTAAATAGATTTTTATGAATTAGAAGTTGTATTCATCGAAAGTGTAATTTTACTATCTTTTAATGGAGCACAAATTTAAAATATAATTTTTGAAATATTTATAATTATAATATTAAAACATAATACTCATTTTTTAATGATTAATATCAAAATTTACTATGGGTAATTTGTTTATTTTTTTTTGAGAAGTGTCATGTTTTGTTCAGTGGTGAAAAATACTGAATTGTAATTCAGAGCTGTTTTTAATAAAATTTATTTCCATATTTAAATTTTATATTATTTTTTTTCACATTATAATTATATAAATTATTCAATAATATATCATATTTAGGTCATTGAAAGTAAATTTAGATATAAATTGTATATATCCAATTTTTCATTTTCCCCACATATAAAAGGCCCCCCTTCTCCTCCAATCATCAGATCTCTCAATCCATTTTGGAATACACACACCATAGAAAAATAAACTACCTAAATTCATACCCAATACTATTATACCATATTTCATCAGAAAACTATCCAAGGAAGTTCATTTGTGAAAACTAAAAGGGGTTACCCAAAGAAGAGGTAACATCCATCAATAATCACTTTATTTTTATTTGTTTTTTGTCCCCCTAAAATATTATTATTCCATGATTACATAATGAACTCAGTATTATAAATATAGAAATATTATTTTATACCATGTGTTCTACCTACCCTCTCACACATATCCATCAAATGGAATACACAGTCGTCGTTCATATCTACGAAAGACTACCACCTAATGAATCGATGTCGTTAGTCCTTCCATTTCTACCTTTCAAGGTTTGGAATAATGATGTAATTAATTTCTTATATGATCTATATTTTATTAATTATGTATTTATTCAATTTAAATTATTATATTACACATATATTCTTGCATTCCATTTTTTGTAAATTCGATAACTTCGTTTGTGGAGATGTGGACTACCGCCTCTTCAAAGTGATGTGATTCGCTCACACTTTAGAAGGGATGTATTAAGGATCTATTTAGTGAATTCATATGATATATATGAAATAGTAATTCTATTTTAATGATATTATATATATAAAACTATAATACATTTAATGTATTTCTTTAAAATAAGATAAGGGAACAGAATAAAAATCTAAGCGTACGTATGACATACCGTCTCCATGAACGTTGCATTCCATTTCATATCTATATCCTTTATAGAATATTATAAATACAAATATTATGAATATGTGTGATATTTGTATCACATTTTAGATTTTTGAATTATGTAAATCATGATATAAGTAAGATGATCAAGAATAACATGTTGAAACATATACTAAAAACTAAGTGGTTGTTACCCAAAACATAACTTTAACATGAAATTATTAATAAATGGGTAATATAAATTAACTATAAAATAAGATATGGTTTGATATATATGAATATGTTTATGTCATATATTTATAATAATATTATACTTATTATATAAGATGTTCTAATGACTTTTAAGAAACTCGAAAGATAAGTTAAATTTCTTTTCATCTTGATTTTCGTATCCAAGTGATACATTCCATGATTACCAATCATTAATTTAGTGTTGTTTACATACTACCAATGATTGTTCTATATAATAATTATACATAAATTGATGGGTATTCACATATCTAATTGAAGATCTACCTATTATGGTGTTTGTTGTCTAAAATTTACCTCATCAGTAAGGTAATTTTGTATCAATTTTTCTTCTTTGAGGCACATGTTTTTCTATGGAAATATATTATTTTATGAGGTGTAAATTCTATAACTTTTAAATTATATATAAAAAGTAAAATTATATTTATGATATTATAATCATTATGTAATGTAATTTTACTTGTTAATTATGAATAAATGTTACCAAAGTGGTAAGAGTCTACCACTACAATTTTATCATTAATTTATATTCTCCACGATATTTCTTCTATTGAAGGAATATTATGACCCCAATATCAAGATATAGAATGTATTATCTTATACTGTGGTTATTTTTGTTATATCCATGTAATGGTAACATTTTTCAACACTTTTATACTTAATATTATTATGAAAATGTATTTTTACAAAAATATGTATTTATTTCTCCTATCAGTCAGAAATATTTGTTCTTTCAAAACTAGGTTTTCAAAAAATGAATTAAAAACGTTTTAATATTATCCTACGATCAATGAAATGCATTTTTTCCCTCATTATACCTATTTAAAAAATCGGTTTGATGTAAATTTTTGCATTATTTTTTAATCAAGGCGCATAGCTAAAAATTTTAAGATGAATAAAGGAATGTTCAACATGTACAGATGTGCCTTCCGTCCTAAAAAATATTTCATTGAGACATCCATTAAATGATTAAAATGTTTTTTAAGAAACTTATTTCCGAATATTGTGAATGTTTTTTGAATTATTTTTTCAATAAAAATATTTACAAAAAATTATTACTATTTAAAAATTTGTTTTAAGAATCATCCTTTATATTTTTTTAGAAGAAATTTTAATAGAAAATAATTTAAATTATTTCAATATTTAATTATATGTTTGCAATGGAATTTTCTCGAAAAACATTTTCAATGTAATATAAATTGTTATTTCTATTTTTTAAAAATTAATTCCAAAGAAAATGGTTTTCAAAATATCTTTAAGATTCTATCATACAGTTTAAAAGACTTTTTATAAGAACAAGGCATTCAAAATGAACAATTTTTTTCAAAAAAAGTCCAAATATGAAATTTTACTTCACTCAAGAAATTTTTTAAGTTAAATATTATTGCATTAATTATATAACAATTTATTTTTTGAATTGTTTTAGGAATGTGATTTTCAAAAAATGGCTATTTTATTTAAGAAATGTTTCATGTGACCCTTCCATATCCTTATCTATATAATTTGACATAATTTATTATAGATTATAGTTTAATGGGGAAATAATCCAACAAATCCATTCATGTTCATTATTTAATAGTTTATGTTTTGATGGAATGATGTACATGAAACCTACTTCTCTTCCATGGGTTAAATACTTTTGAAACCTACTTCTTTTAATAGGATATTCCTTGATGAAATTATTATGAGACCTATCTATTTACCATAGGTAATGATATGATGAAATGTTTATGATACCCATTTTACTTCATGGGTTATGATATAATGTTTTAAAAACCCATCACTTTTTATGGATTATGATATGATGTACATCTTATTATCTTGTAGCACATGTTTGTATGATTTTATAATATGACAGTTCAGACCTACATCTCCCTCCAATGCATTGGATAAATATTAATATCTTATGAGATGATTATGGGGAACAAGTCAATGAGATTTATACAAAATGGGACAACGTTTTGTCATGAAACACTATGGGAAGATGTGGAATATCGATCCACTATGGGAAGAAGGGAAAAACAGATACCATAATTTAAATGACTGTGAACGGTGATGGTGAATTTTTCCGCCTAGTAGTCCCCATGAAGTGACCTAATAAGTTTTCATTGATTCATGAATTCCAGAAAATTATTTTTATACATCAATCAGATTATATTTTAACAATGTTATGTGTGAACCTGTTTTCATGTCAATAAGTTTATTTGAGGGCATGATTTAGTTCCCTTTAACTAAACGAGTGAACATATTTCTATTTACACGTGTTTAAAATGTTATAATATGTATTTTATGCCACAATACTATGTCATATGCCTATTTTATTTTGTCATGGATTATTCTCTTTGATTTTATTATGATTCATGTTTTATGAACTGTCAATCATTATTCCACGATTCATGTTTATGTTATTTGATTTGAAGGGTATTATCTTCAAACTTTATTTTCATGTTCTCATACCCTTATGTTCATTTTATTCTTATATTTATACATTATTTACCATTTATGAGCATTGTAGCCCACCCATATACAATTCTTCCTTTCCAAAAGTTATGAAGAAAGGATTTATATAGGAGTACTAAAAAGGAAGATCCTCAAATGATATGTTTTAGATCTTTCACCAAATTTAGAGAATGTGTTCCGAGGTTCCAAATACACTAAAATACTACTACCTATGGGAATTTACTTTTTTAACCTAGTTAATATTCATCTAAAATGATTTAATATCAATGTATATTAAGACTGAGTCACTATATTTGGTACCAATGGAAAGGTTTAGTCATCCGTTTAAAACATGTATGCGGAAATTTTAGTGAGATACCTAAGGATATTTCTTATGATATGTTTAGGGATGTATGTTATGATAAATATAAGTGTGATTAAATGATTTTAAAAATGTTCTATAATATTTGTAAGGGATTGAGAGAGTTGTTTCTTAAGAACAAATCCCTATATATATAGAAAAAGTATATATGGATCTTCCAAAAATTTACATAGTGGTAACAACCCCAAAAACATCATATTTTTCTTGAATCAATCAATAACTGGTGCATGACAACGGGTATTTTTTGCGCACCTGGTTTGCCACTCTTGGGGGATATGATTTGGGAACTGAAAAACAACATATAACCAATCATGAAGGATTTAAATATAATATGACTATGAATAAACTAGGATAAAACTAAGGTGTCATCGATTGAAGATGTAGGTGTCATGATTTGGACATGCTATTATTTATTTTTCAGGATTATGTGGTTTTCTTCTTTGATAGTCATTTCTCAAACTATTATTTTTGGTTTTTGTCAATGGATGGAACTGGAAGTAACTTGGTTACCATTGAATGTTGTAGATGTGCAATGTTTGAAAATTAGGAAAATAAATTTCATCAAGAGAAATATCATGAAGAGAATCAGGAAGGTCATATGAGAATTTGGTATACAACTGAAGACAATGGGACAAAAAATGACATGTGAAAGGTATGGTATTTCTAACAGTATTTCATTCATTAAACATAATACGCATGATTAGATTAATGTTTAGAAACCTCAATACTTGATTCATATTTCATATTCTAGGAAGGGGGTATTAAGTAATAATATGATAATTTTTTTGTAATATTTTTTTAATAATGTTGGATGATAGAAGTGTGTATGTTCAGAATTCAGCGAATATGTTATTTTCATTAAGAAATATATATGTATTTTTAGTATTCGTTTTTAATTAATGATTGAAAATTATATGTTGACTAGTGATGATGAATTAGAAATTTATATTTATATTAAGGGAAGGTAAGTTTCAATGTTCTGATGATGGTGATAAAATCATGTTTATCATTAATAAAGAGATGATTGAATCTGATAAAGTAAATTGGATAGTATTGATGAACTTAGAGTAGATAAAGGATTTATTTATATAGTGTTCTTTGTTAACGAGGATGAAGTTTAATTTTTTTTATTTAAAAAATATATCCAAAAATCAATAGAATTAGAAAGCATGCATGTTTTCAATAAATTTATATGCTAATTTAGTATGTTACCATGTTTGAATTGATAACATGATAAACGTATTCAAATGATTTATACATGAAAAAATATCTAATTTATGAAATATTGGGGTCAATTCTAATCCATGTTTTAGAAATCTAGTAACCTTATTTATAATGTTTTGGATTTTTATCTTTTTAAATGGTTATAAGATTAACCATTTATGGAATGTTTAAGTTAACCACTGGATAAAGTTTGTGAGATTAATGTATTATGTCACCACTTGAAAATTTATTCATATTAAATATCCAATTATAAACAATTTATGTTGAAGGTAATATAATATTTATGGGATGAATTATCAAGAATCCCATGATATATGACTGTCTCCAGATTGAAAAAATTTACCTTCATTTTTTTAGAGTAAGTGGTGATGTGGATATTGGTCCCGACATGACCAAATGGTGATATTTTTATTATGAAATGGAATTAAATCAAGTAAGTATAAGTTCTTGTGAAAAAATTATTCAACGTTAGGAAAAGAGTCTTGAAATAAAAAGTTTTCCAATTTTTGTCATTTTTGTTGATATTAATGACCTTTTTCATACTTCTTCAATTTATAGTATTGTGATTGGTAATGTTATCTCATTCACTCACATTGTTGTGAACATAAATCATTATGAATATCTATGATTATTTACACATTACTTCAATGTCCATTTTTTAAAATCCTACATATGTTCTCATATATGTATGTTTAATTATGTTTAACGTTGGGGAATCATTATGCTTCCAACCTTCCATTTTTAAAGGACGTTTTTGAAATCATTATTAGGATGTGTGTTTATATGAATGAAACATTAAAGTATTAACCATTTTCTAACACATATAAATATCAGTGTACAAATTAATTTTAAGATGGGTAGAGTGTAACACCCCTTAATTTTGTGAAAAAATTATTTTGAATCAATTTAATTCATTTTGATATTTTTCATTTCACACCACCCTGAATATATATTTTCTTATATTGGCGAAATAAGTTTGTATTTCGTTATATCCAATAAAAATTTAATATTTAACTACATGAAACAATTATTCTATATTTTGGTATATGAAACTCAATGATTTTCTTGTGTTTCAAAAAATATTTAGTTCCTTCAGTCAGTTATGTTATACTCAAGACTAAGTTTTACCAAACTAAAATATACTATACATATTATTATTAAAATATCATTATAAATTTAACTTATCCATTAGATTTGAATATATGAATTAAATTTTATAATATTTGAAAATATGGTATACAAAATTAATCATTTGGTTATCAATTCTGTATAAATAAAATTAATAAATGTTTGATAATAAAGAAGGTCATTTCCTATGAAAACTAATTTTCTACGTTCAAACACCATTTCATCCTAATAAATTAAACAAAACACATTTGATGAATTATTTTAATAAAATTTTTATATTACATATTAAAATTTTTTTTTGACAATCATCCAATAGATTTTATAATCATATGATAAGAATAAATTCAATTTTTTTAAATAAACAATTGTATTTTGTAAATGGTGATTTAACTGTCATTCAATAGAGAACCAATTTTAAATAAAATTTTTACATTATTATAAATTTTTAATGAATAAAAAATATTTCTTTATTAATTATTAACAAAAAAACTTAATCATGGTAAATTCTTGGAATTATTCTGAGAAGTTTCATGTTTTGATGAATATTGAGAAATATATAATTTTAATTCAAAACTGACTTTTAGTATAGTTTTTATATATAGTTAAATATTATATTATTTTAGTTTTCAATTAAAATTAATTCAATTATACATCAATTAATCCAATTTAGGTCATTAAAAGTAATTTTATATTTATGATGGATATAAAAACATTTCAAATTTTGGTCTTTTTAACTTCAAAAACCTGATTTCCCGTCACGTTTTATGGTTTAATTTTAAATTAATTTCTACCACATATATGAATATAATTTAAAAAAGTTGATTACATTGTTGGAATTGTAATAAAATATAATTTATTATATGTTCATTATTTTTTTTGAAAAAAATAGGAATGAATTTAATTAAACTTTATTGCATTGATTATAGTAAACATGAGATTTATTAATGACTAAACATAGAATATAATATTAAAAAATTACCCTAAACATGTCTAAAAATTAGTTTCTAGATAATGTTCAACCATTACTTTTATAATTATTCATAATAGACTATTTCAAAACCTTGAGGGATAAGTAAAATGTGGGGAGCACTCAATTTTTTCATGAAGACCCAATCTGTCCCTTCCCCCAGTTATAAATGGCCTCATCTCCCCCTACAATCATCACACTCCTCCAGACCTTTTGGTTTATTCAAATTTGTATCAAATAAACTCCTAAAATCCATCCCATAATTCTATAATCCTTTCTTCATACTGAAATCTAGCGAAAAAATCCATTTGCTGCAAATCAAAATGTGTTACCCAAAGAAGAGGTAACATACTTCAATAAGATCTTTATTTTAATTTCTTTCTCCACTCCATAAATTTTTTTATTCCATGATTACATAATAATAATAGTATAATCAATATAATTAGAAGTTTTTATATCTCTATTTATACCTACCCTCCCCCACACTTCCATAAAATGGAATATGAAATCATCATTCATGTGTACGACAGACTACCACTTCGAGAACCGATGATGTTTTTTTCCATTCCCACCATTAAAGGTTGATTATAATGATTTAATTTTTGTTTATATAATATATATATATTATATTTATCATATATTTATTATTCTATAAATATTATATAATACATACCTTCATTTTTTCCAATTTTTGTAAATACGATAACTTTGTTTGTGGATGTGTGGACCACCACCTCCTTAAAGCGATGTGATTCATTCACAAATTACATGATATTTAAACAGGATGAATTTATTTAATTTTTATGATATATTTTAAATAATAATTCCACTATAATTATTTTATATAGATATAAATATATGTCATTTAATTTCATTCTTTCAATATGACAAGAAAACCAAAACAACCTTTATACGTATGCATGTTCTACCATATACATGAATGGATTTTTCCAATTCATATTTATATCATTTATATATAATTGAAATTACATATATATATATAATATATATAATTTTATACCATTTTTTAATTTCTTGAAATAAGTAAATTATTATCTATGTAAACGAATCAAGAATAACATGTCAAAACATATACCAACAACAAAGCAATTATTACTGAAAATGTTACTCTAACATGAAATTTATAAATAAAGGAGAATATAAATTCATAATAGAATAAGATATAGTATAGTATATAAGTATATATTTCTATGGTATATTTTTTAAAGATGTATACTTATTATAAAATAGGTTTTAATGTGTATTAGGAACATCAATACTTATGGTAAGGGTTTTCTCAACTCACTTTTTATATCTTTGAGAGACATGGGTTGTTCACCACTCATTTATTTAGTGTTGTGTATATAATACCCAATAATTTATTCTATGAAAATTATAATTAAATAAATATTTATTTACATATCCATTTGATGATCTCCCTTTCAAGGGGTTTGTAGGTAAAAAGTTACGAAATTAGTAAGGTAATTTTGCCGCAATTTGTGTTCATTGAGACACATGTTTTTCTATGAATCTATATTATTTTATGACATGTACATTCTAAAACATTGAAATTTTATTTAAATAATATTCTTGATTTAATTATATTATAATATTATTTTAATTATAGAGTCTCATTTTTATTATGATATAATGTTACCAAATTGGAGAGAGTTTATAGCTACAATCTTATCATTTATTGAAATTGTTAATAAATATGCTTCTGTTAATCAAATATTGTGATCTGAATCTCAATTTCTCTGATGAATTGTCTTATCCTCTGGTTATTCATGTTACATCTATGTAATGGTACTATTTTTCAACACTTTGGAAATAAATTTAATAAAATAAATGTATTATATGAATATCTTACATTATTTAATCTTTGAGTAGAAACACTGTGTTCTATCAAAAACATGTTTTATAAAAAAAATTAATTTTTTTTTACTATTATCCTATTATATTTAGAATATATTTAACCAATTTATTTCATTTTAATAAAAAAATATTTTTAAAATGATTGTTCTTTTTATTTTTATATCCAGTCAATTTTCTAAACATTTTAAAGTGAAAAAACGAGATGTTTTGTATAATGGTCATACCTTCCATAATGAACATACTTTACTTAAAGATGTCCCTGTATATTTAAAATTTTATTTTTAAATAGAATATTTATAGAAATTATGGAAAATATATTTTTACTGTGGTTTTCAAAAGAAAATATTTTCAAATATGTTTTAAATTTATAATTTTTTTTTTAAAAATATTCCCTTATACATTTTAAAAAGGTTATTTTCAATGAAAATAAATTAAAATATTTCATTATTTATTTAAAAAAAATTTAATGATTTTTTTTAAAAAAATTTGAAAAATGATTTCATGCCTTCTTTATATGTTTTAATGTCTTTTCAATCAAAATGGATTCCAAAATAACTTCAAGGATCCTTTATAAGTTTTCAAATATATTTGAATTGATTTTTTTAAAATGATTGATTTTTATAAAATTGCATTCAATGAAAAAATATATTTATTTTCCTCAAAAAAATTTTTGAAATGAAAATTTAAATCATTTTTTATAAGTATATGAATTTTGAAATGGATTTATTAAATGGATTTTAAAGGAAAGGCTATTTTCTTTAAGAAACGTTTTATATGATCCTACCAAATTCATCTCCATATAAGATGACATAATTTGGTATAGTTTATACCTTACTAGGGATATGTTCCAATAATAAAATTCATATTATTTATTGATGTATTATTTTTAAATGAAATTATTTTAATAATACCCGTTTCTCTTCTATGGTTTATATAATTTTAAATCCTACAGCTTTTAATAGGTTATGCTATCATGAAATAATTATGATACATATCTCATTCCAATATGTAATGACATGATGAAATTTTTGTAATACCCATTACATTTCATGGTTATGATGTAATTTTTATGAAACCCATCTATTTTCATGGATCTGGACACGATGAATGTTGTATTTTTTTGATGAACTTGTATATATGATTTTAATATGGGAGTGGTGGGACCTATATCTACCTCCAATTCATTGGGTAGAGATTTATATCTCAAGATATGATTATTTTTTATGATATTGACCCCAAATTCGAAATAGGGGTGTTTTTATCCACTATTGTAATATGGGGAATCTTGATCCACTATGGGAAAAAAGGGAAACTCAATCCCTTATAAGGAAATGATAATGACTGGGGATTTTAGTGTTTCCCTCCCATAAGGTGTAGTAACCATGATGTTCGTTAATAATCTATAAATGTTCCTTTATTTCTGGGGAATTATTTTTATGTGTGAACCTGATTACATGTTCACAATGTTATGCATGGACCTAGTTTCATATGATTATGTTCTGCTTAAAAATATCATTTATTAACCCTTATTGTGTATTTAAGTTCCCCATTTTCTTAAGATTACATTCCATAATTTACGAATAATGGTTTATAACATGATTGCAAAAGGGGAATATCATAAAGTGAGTTGTCGAATATCATTCACCAAAAAGGAATACTGTTTTCCATTATCCCAAATTCACTAAACTATTATGGTCTTATGTCATGTAATATTGTAATGTGTTTAATATTCATATAAAATGATGTAAACCCCAAATATGTTAATCTTGGGTTGCAATACCTATCTTGAAAATCCATAGGGATAGGTTTCTCCCACTACCAGTGGAGATATCCTTTAACATAGGGTGAAGTTAGTTATTGAGGTGTCATCTAGTAGAGTGTGGGATCCCCCATGGTGTTGTGAAGTTATTATGATGGCTTGAAACCATGGATGTTAATTTGTCATTCAATGTGGTTCCTTACCAATGGGTATAATGAATAAGGACCACTTTCAATGGCGGTAAATTCAAATGAGCAGTATCTTGTATGTGGGAAAAGTGTAGTTTTTTCTGATCCTTTAATAATAACGACTCTATAAACACCCTATTGGTTACCCTAGAGGCACATATTTTATCTATATATCAACATTAGGCACGATAAAATCACTTATGTCATGAGAAATTTTATTTTATCATGTGGTGTGGATTTTATACATTAGTCCTAAGTTTGATTGGAATTATTTTCATCCCATGAATTATTTTTCTTGATTATATTTTGATTCCCTTCTGTATTTCTAGGTAACTCGCATTCACCCATGAATCCTGAGATATTTTCTTTGGTATTTCATTATTATTGGTTTCGAGGTTCCCTATTGGGTATATTTTTACTCACCAAATCATGGGACTTGTGGCCACACATGATTGGTATGTGGAGGCAATGTATAGTTTAAAAATGATTTAAACAACTTGGAGTTAGTATTTTCTATTTGGAGATAACACCATGTGATTTTTTGGTGATACATGGTAGTGTATTATGGATCATTGTGCTTCATTATGATGAAAATTACCACTATGGATGGAGTGTGATCTGTATGTACATTTATATCTGATTATCTTCATTATATCTTGTAGATGAAATGTTTTCCAGATGTATATGTTCCCATTATTTTATCGTGAGGGGTGTTATTGTAATTATATTATTATTCATTGGATTTGTAGTTGCTTGTTGTTATATATATGAAAAACTTTTTATTATGGATGATTATATTTATTCAAGAGAGATGGGTATGTTTTAGGTTATTATAGGATATGGTCTCCCATGATGTAAAAAATTCATAGTCGGTGATAGTCACTCGTACTTGGGCTATAAGAGGGTGGCTTGGGGTTTCAATCTCAATATACATTTAGTTGAGGTAGGGCTTTAGTGGGTAAGGTTATAAAAAATATAATATTACATACTTCATACTCCCCCACATCCTTAAAAGTTCACAAATATATAGTTATATGAGAAGGGAAAACACTATCCATTATTTACATATTATCAAATTTCCATGCTTTTAATAAAACTTCCACTATAATAGACTATTCTTTTACTCTGAATCACCGCAGAATCCAAATTATTATTGAATTGTGTTAGTGTAAATATAGCACGTTCATCATAATTTTGTCCTTCTTGACCATAAATTTCATATGCGTCCTACATGAGTTAAAATATATTATTAATTTATATATTCTATAACATTTTTTTATGCTTGTAACAATAAATACCATGGTAAAGTTTTCTCCCTCTTGATGTATACTCTCTCACAAGTCTTGGAAGAGAAAAATTATATAGGAAGTTCTATTTCATGAGACTAAGGACACAATTCAAAAATCAATAACCTCAAAACATTCTTCATTGACAAAAATTCATCAACTTTATATATTTATTTATATGCCCATTATCAAGTATGTAGTGGGTAATTTTAATTGAATCCTCTTATGTGTTCCTTATTTGAAAATACATAGTTGTTTTTGTCATTTTCTAAAAAACTAATCATTCCATATGTTTATAGATATTTATTTTTATTTCAATTTTCTAGTTAAAAAATATTTTTGTTTCTAACCAGATTCTAATGAAAGCATATATTCTTTTTGAGTGACTCTAAAGAAGTTTTCCCTTACCTTATTTCTATCATTTAAAGAATCAAATTATGGGGATATTTGTTTCCTATATCGTTGACATCTACCACCAGCTACCTTATTTAAATGTAATATTTCATTCAACTTCTTAGTTTTTATCACAACAATTATTTTATTCAATCCATGCATCTCTATATACGTAACTATAATTGTAGAGAAGACAATATAACAAGTATTTCTCTTCTGTGAATTATCATGTTTCAATTTTTATCATAATCAATTAGATATCATTTTTCAATATAATATTTTTTTTCTTATCAGAATTTTCTTAATATGAGAATTCATATATCTCATCAATCCAACTTATTTTAATTATATACTAAATAATATTCTCAAGGTGTTCTTTATGGTGGATTCCACTTTATTAAGTGATTTCTAATGATTATCCAATAAAAAATCATATGATCTGCCACTGTTCTCTATTTCATGATACATACAAACCATATGAGAAGCATCCTTATGTGTCTCGTTATTACTTTTTATCTCTTTAATATCAAAAAATCCTTCTTTGTCCAATTAAAATTTTATTATAAAAACCTATAGGTTTATATTATAATTTCCATTCAATTTACATTGAACACTCTAATCTGATCTTTTTTTATAGGATGAAAGGGGTAAAACATAACCAACATTATCATTCATATGGTAACTAGAATATGAAATCTTAACACATTATCCACAAACCATGAATGATATAAAAGTATCACATCCACAATCAAACTGTTCATAAAACCATCAATACAATACGATTGGTTGTATCATATGAAATAAACCTCAATTAAACATAATATCTAATATATTCTGTTGAAATAGATGGAAATTTTTTAAATAAATCATTAGAAACTTTTTTAGATAAATAATCCATTTATTGAAAATAGTTATTTAAAATGATATACAATTTAAAGAGAAAATATTTGTATTGATTATAATCTTTTAGTGTTGTAAAGGAAGCTTCAAAAACATTAACATGTCATGACAGGATAAATACCTTCTTACACCACATAAGTTAAAAAACATTCTTCTCATACTTTGTGGAAAAATTCCAACAAAGTACCTTGTATGTAAAATAACGAAATGATTCCTTTTACAAAGTTGAACAATGGTAATAATATCTTTAATATTTTTAGAAGAATAATAAGAATGTTTTGAAAAACGTTCTTCTGAATTATGGACATGGATGATAAATATGTCCCAATAATGTATTATATAAAAGTAATCTCGGATAATAAAGGGATTGAGAAATTTACCCTTACAACATACTCTACATAATAGACGGTTTTTTTACATAATGTATAATTTTTAAATAATTTTATTAAGTTATAACCAAAATATATCTATTATTTATTATATAATATAAGATCCTCTTATATCAATTTCTTATCAATATTTCAACATTATCATTATTTTGGGTGGGAACAGCTTCATTTTATTATGTTTAATTTTTCATGTAAGTAAATTTTATTATGAATCGAATAAATATTATTTATATACAAAATGATATTAAGATTTTAAATATTATATTTATTCATTATACACATACTCATAATAATTCTTAAAATGTTGTAGTGCGGGATGAATCTCATCACGTCGTGGAGAGGGTAGGCGGTACGTTCGCATGAGTGATGGTATCATTCTATAATTGAAAAGGAAATAGAGTTGTATAAAATATTAATTATATAGTAAAAATATAATGTCATATTTATTATTTAAATCCTTTATAATCATCTTCATTCCCATATAACTAATTTATAATGAAAAACTATATACACCATGGTGTGGACTTGTTATGTCGTACTTACACACACATGGTGATATTATTTTTTATAGTGTGGGTAAAAGAAGGAATATGGTTGAGACATAAAAATAAAAATATATCAGAATATATTATATGGATTCTTTATTACATTAATATGGAAAAAACATTTTAAAATGAAGTATAAGAAGAAAAGAACTATGAAAGAGTTGGTAAAATAATTACATTTTATTCAAGTGTCTCTTTTTGATTTTCCAAAAAGGACTCCTTAGGATATCTTCATGCCAACTTTATGGACATTAGGATGAAGTGAAGGATGTTGGGAGGAGATTTGTGTAGGTTTTTCCTAAGCCAAATGGATTTATATATGTGTATAAAAGACATTGAGAGGTTCTCTATTATAAGAGATGGTAGGGACACTTTTGGATATTACATAACAAATAATTTAAAATATATTGATTTCTATTTAAAATATCTCCTAAGTTAGTTATTCATAATCATACACAAGGATGGGTTGAAATCCACTTAATCAATAAATTTTAGAAAAATTCATTTTAGACAATTAACATTATATTTTGGATTTAACCCTTAATTAAACTGTTTGACTCTTATCATGTCTACTTGTATTTTTATACGTTAGGGTTAATATTGTTTCTATAAATGAAAAAAGAATTAAAATTGGATCATTTATGACATATTTATCATTATAAAATTTATTTTTCTGAATCTTATATTTTTATTACTTTTATATAACTTTTTAAAATAGTATTTATTTTAAAATCTCATTTATGTCAATTTAGACACTATTTAATACATGAATCATGTTAATGTCATAAAACATTTTTACTTTGAAAAAACAACATTAAATTATCCCTAACATGTCAATTTCATTATATGAAATTGTTAATGGCATAAAATATTTCAAATTTTATTTATTTTAAAATTATTAATATCATTTAATTGATTCTCCCATTAATAAATAAATTACTACGTCATCATTATGTCACAAATTAATTTAATTATATATTTCCTAAAATTCTAAATATATTAGAATTACATAGATAATAATTTTATCTTTATAAATTCTATATATATTTTACTATATCATTTATATAACCTAATATTAAGAATGATATAGTTATTAGAAATTGAAAATGAAATTTTTAACTATTATTTAAATAAAATATAATAAATTTATTAATCTTAAAAAGTTGATTAAAAGTAACATGTTTTCTACCTAATTTAGATTTTTTTGAAAAAAACTTATCCCATTATATTGGGACAAGTTTTCGGGTAATTCAATAATAATATGATATTATTTATTTCCTTCAATTACTCGATTTACCATTATCTTTGGTAAATAAATATAAATTTAAAAAGTAACTATTCAAAAATAAATTAAATCGTTCCTACTAGATAAAAAATTTCATACTAATTACAACCATCTGTAGCTATTTTTTGAAATTCAATTCATTGAAGAAGTAAAATAACGTTTAATACTAATCACACAGATGAGTTTTGAAGGCGGGTAAAAGAGATGTTTAAACGTTCAATAAATTTTTATATCTAATTCTGTTATAAAAATGATAAAAATGACAATAATTTGACTAATATATTTATTATCTATTTATTGTGACATCAAAATAAATTATATTTAAATTAATTATTTAATTGAAAAATTTATTTTTTAATCAACAATGTAGTATTTTTCACTATACATTAAAAAGTGAAAATTTTCAAAAAATACAAAAAATTAACCTTAAGATAATTTTGATATTAATAATTCAAAAATGATGTATTTATTAAAAAAATAAAATTTAATAATGTGGTTAATATTGTTCATAACCACTTTAATAAATGGATTGTTTTAAAAGTTATGGTGAGCTAGAACACAATGTTGCGTATAGTGCATGATATTGAATTATTTTAAAAGAAACATACCATGGATGTTTGGGGTGTTACTTTCATCCCTCATTCAAATAATTTCTTCCCCAAAATTTATAGAATATAAATTTATAAAATAATTCAGGTGGTTCTTGATAATATGTTCTTCAGGTTCCCACATCGCTCATCCATTTTATTGTTTAACCAAAGATCTTTTACGCGACGAGTCATCTAATTTTTTAACACTTGTTCTCTACTGTCAAGAATATTAATAGACACTTCATAGTAAGGCAGACCAGGTTTCAGTTCTATTTCATCATAGAGGAGTACATAGGTTGGACCATGCGTGTATTTATTGAAAATTGATACGTGGAACGCATCCAGATATTTAGAGAGACATGGAGGAATTTTCAAATGGTAAGATACAACACCAATTCGTTCCTAAATTTCAAAAGATCTGTTTTTCCTACGAATTAGATTACCATTCATACAAATTATCATAACACCCTTCTATGGAGATATATTCAAGAAAACATTATCTCCAACTTGAAATGAAAAATCCTTCATTCTGTTATCAACAATGCTCTATTTCCTAATTTGAGCAGTTTTAATTTGTGTTTGAATAATATTCACCTTTTCTATTGTTTCCTCAATAATTTCTGGTTCTACGATTTTTCATTTACTAGTATCATCCAACCAAGTAGGTGTATTGTATCTCTTTATATATAACACTACATGTGGTGCCATATAGATACATGAAATGAAGATATTATTAAAGTAAAATTATACTAGAGATAAATATTAATCCCACATACCTTTAATGTAAAGTGATCAGGGTCTCAACATGTCTTATAAATTTCAAATATTCATTTTTGATTGTCCACCAGTTTGAGGCATTTAAGTCGTGCTCAAATGTAGTTCGATATCTTGGGTCTTTTGAAGACATTTTTGGAATGTTAATGTAAAATGGGTATCATGTTAAGAAAAATCCATAGGGGTGCAACATGAAGTTTTCTGACCTCATTAATGTAATTTACTGATAAACGTTTAAGAGGTAAATCATCTCTTATAGAAACAAAATATTCTGATTTTGTGAGATTATAAACAATAACACATATCACACCATTTTTTCAATGATTCTTTGGTATCCCTACGACTATGTGCATCCTAATAGCATTCCATTTCCACACAGTTATTGAGAGTGTTTTCATGATTCATCTAGTATGTTGTCTTCCATCCTTCACCAATTTGAAAAACAATACATCTTGACACATAATCAGTGATATCCCTCCTCATGTTATCCTACCAAAAATTCTCCTTAAAATCACCATACATCTTAGTTCTTCCATGGTTTACAGAGAAATTGGATCTATTCATATTATCCAATAATTTCATTTTTTTGATTAGGCATAGAGGGAACACAAAGATGCATCCCAAATTTGAAAATATCATCTTAATATTGATATTAAATCAATCTACCATCATTTATAACATTAATTTTTTTGGAGATCTCCATCATCCGACTTAAACCATTTTATTTTTTCCCATTAAAGATGGTTTGAAAACTATTTGAAAAAGTTGTGATGTTTCCCCTTCCATGTTTATTCCCAGATCTATTTTTACTAGATGCATGAACATAGAACCCCTTTCAACACTCATTTTGTTCAGAACTCTATAGTCCTTTCTACTCAAAAAAAACCAATACCTTATTTTTCTTTCCATGTGTGGTAGTGTATCGAAATAATAATCCTTGAGAATCTCAATCCAAATCCTTTATCTTATGCTATGTTTTTAACATGATAAAATATATTTCAAACCCTTGTGATTTATATATTTATCACATATTTTACTGTAGAGATAGTGTCTCCATATATTCAGATAAAATATTAATACTGATAACTCATGATCATTAGTGGGATAGTTTTGTTCATCAATTTTTAACTTCCTTTCTTCATAAGAAATAACTCTATCATTCTGCATAAGAACAAAACCATGTCCTTTCCATGATGAATTTCTATAAATCAGAAACACATAATTTGAAAATAGTAATGTTCTGTTAGGATTAATGACTATTGTTATATTAAATTCTATAAAACATTTTTGACACTAATTTTTTCAAATGATTTTAGCCCCTTTACTTGTGATCTTTGTTAATGGGTTAACTAGTTGGTAAAAATTCTGGATGAAACGTTGATAGTATCCTACTATACTAATAAAACTACGTACCTCAATTATGCTCATCAGTTTTGGACAGTCATGGATTTCATTTTTATTTTTAAGATAAATAGAGATTTTGTCTTTCGGGAAAATATGTCCAAGAAAAGAAAATTCCTAAAATAATAATTTACACTTTCTAAATTTCAGATACAGCTCATTTCATCAAAGAGTCATCAGATAATTAATAAAGTGGTTCTAATTTTATTTGAATATTTCTTGCTATACCAAGATATCATCAAAACATACTATGATAAAATCATTATAATATTCATTGGAAAATTTCTTCACTATATCCATGAAGATATAGGGTGTATTAGTTAGTCGAAATGGAATTACTATAAACTCGTAATGTCAATACGTGGTTCAAAATAATGTCTTTGGTATATCTTCCTTCTCTACACACAATTTATGATATCCATAATAATGGTCAATCTTCAAAAAATATTTAGCTACATGAAGTCAGTGAAACAAATCATTAATACAAGGCAGAGGATACTTGTTCTTTATTACAGTAGTATTTATTTCTATACAGTCAATGAAAAACCTCATGGATCCATGTTCCTTGTAAATAATAAGAACTATGCCTCCTCATGGAGAAACAATATGGAGACTAAATCCCTTATTACTCAAATCCTCTAGGTTTTCTTAGTCTCTAATAATTCCACTATGGTCATTATATAAAGAGTCTGTAATATTGGTCTTGCATCGAGGATTAATTCAATAGAAAACTCAACTTCCCACTCCGGAGGATGTCCAGGTAAGTCCTCTGGAAATAAATCAATTTAATAATATATAATATTTACATACACAATTTAATGGTCAGTAGGTTTTTCCTCTTCTTAATTAAAAATATTTTCATTTACAATAGCTACATGAGCTGGAACTAGATAATAATAAGATGACTACGAATCTACTCGAATGATAATGTATTCTACATATTCCTCACAAATAGTAACTTCCTTCATCTTGAAATAACTTTTCACACAATATTGTGATATCTAGTTATTAAAGTAGTGTATATTAAATCATAGCATAGGTATGATGATAAATCCAGGAGATAAGGCACATTTTAATTCCTTAATGGGAACTGGATGACACATCATTACTATAATGAGACATCCCTAAGGGGGTTTCACTGACAACACCATTGTTAATATGAAATAGAAATATATTATTTTTAAATAAAACTAGGGAGATATAAATGAATGTTTCTTTCTATAATCAACTAATTATTTATATATATTTTATGAGATAATTTACATACCTACCACCACATCATGAAGAACACCAACCACAAAAGTTGTGATCACAAAAACAAGGCCTTGTTCCCTTGGCTGTTTTTGAGGTAAGTTTTCTTGTCACATAAGAAAATCAATTGTATAATGTATTATATGATTAAAATTTTAGCATCGAACACTGGTATCTTATTTCTTTCCCTTTCAATCATGAGATTGTTGGCATTTTCATCTAAACTCGTAACAAACACTCATCCCCTTTAGGCAAGCATCATGGTGTTTCTTCCCATAATTACAATAGGGTGGATATTTTATTTTTACCTTATTCCTCTTATCTCCTTTTCCATAGTCTTCAGTGACCCTCTACTTATCATTATTTACTTTAATTTCAAAATACTTAGAGAATTCTTATTTTGTCTTGATAGCACATGAGACTATATCTTCATACGATGAGAAAGAATGTGAGACCATTTCCCATTAGATGATTAGTTTTAACACATCAAAAAATCAATCAATAAAACATATTGGGTTATATATATAGTCTATGACATGCCTTACTGACCATGTGGAATTGGATTCATATTTTTCAACATTCTAATCCTCATCATTCCTCGGAATAGGAAATAGCCTCTCTATATCTGCTCGTTAATTATGAGGAAATCATTTTTCTAGGAAGTGTTTATGACATTCTCCCCATTAAATATTTTCTACTTCTTTATCCTACTTCTTTTTTTCTTTAATGACCACCATTTATCTACTTCTCCTGAGAGATGATAAAATTCCATGAATACATTTACCCTTTCTTTACTCCACACAGCAAGAAATATTTCTTCTAATGAACTTATTGATTGATCAGCTAAAAATTGATTTGTATTCCCATTGAATGTTTGGAACTATTTTATCATAAAGTGTTGTAACATTGATCCTCCACATTGTAGATCTAGATTCTCTATACTAGTAAGGATGGTATTCATAACCTGGTTTATTTGTCTCAATAAATTTATAAGTTGATCAGCACTAGTTGCATCTCCTGCTTCAATATCATTATCTTTCATAGGAGGTATATCCCAACAAGGACTATTTTTTTGATATGATTTATTTATCTTTTACTAGGTTCCAATTCTGAACAGCAACATTCACTAGATAAGGTTATGAATCATAATGTGTAATTTCAAAATATATAACATTAATTGAAATATTTATGCATTTATAGTCTCATAATAACAAACATGGATTCTTCTGGGACATATTTACTTGATAATATGTGATAGTGGTTTGAAAATAAAACGAGAAATATCCAATGAATATCCCTCGAGGGTGTCAAACCAGGTGGACAATAAGGCACGTCGTTGTGTACCAGGTTACCGCAAGTCAATCCCAGAACACCTTTTCATTATTATTACTTTTATGTACATCTATGCCAGAACCACATCCATTTTAGTATCACGGAATTTATGTATTTTCTATGAATACACATTTAATCTCTATATTACCAAAACATTATGATTTTCTTCAATAATTATCCTCAATGTTTATCTTAGGGTAGTGTTACCTAATTAAAGTATTTTATGAATATAGTTTCAATGGTTTCTATAAACTTTCTTTGATACCAACTGTAACACCCCACGCTAGATGCTCAGAGTCGGTGATTATTTTATTACATTGGAATGATCATAAGGCAAAGAATCCCAAGGAAATATCCGTTTAGTGGCCTTGAAAAATCTAGATACAAACATAAGTTTTACATTAAATATTGAAATGAAATGTAAAATATTATTTCCTTTAAAAACACTCATATCTCTTAGACTATCCATGAAGGCCTATAATAATATACATCTTAGCATCCTGGCGAATATTAAACTTCTAAGAGGGGTAAACTAATATTATTAGTAAGGATAAAAAAATATAGTAGAATCCATCACAAATAAGAATAAACTTTTAGGGCAAGGAATAAAATTGAAACATAACCATTTTAAACATAACATTGAGAATAATTTTAATGTAATTATTCAAATAATTCAATTTAAACATTAAAATTATATTCTACTATCTGAATATTCAAATGTAATACCAACAACTAATCTACTAAATAGGGGATGAAAAATGCCATAATTTCATATCCATACTATCAATGCCTCAAGAAAATACCATACATAAATGTATAAAAACCTAAACTATTGGGTCTCATGAGTCCTACTGATACATCAAGGGGGTATAGAGGGCCACACCCATCACATGCTAAGTCCAATGCATTCTCATATGAATGGGGTACAACATAACCAACTTAAACATTATAATTAAAACTATCATATCAAATATTAATACATATCCATAAACAATTAATCATATAAAAGTATAACATCCATAGTTAAACAATTCATAAACCATACAATATAATATGATAATTTTTATCACATGAAATGAAAATCAATTAAATATAATGTCCAATAAAGGATTTTTACATAGATGAAAATGTTTTAAAAATATCATTAGAAAATTTTTTAGAGTAATACCCATTTTTTTTAAAAATAGTTATTTAAAATGAAATAAAATTTAAAGAGAAAATGTTTCATTGAAAATAAGCTTGTAATCTTGTAAATAAATCTTAAAAAATTTTAATTCATCATGATGGTGGGAAAATACACTCCTGTCGTATATTATAAAAATATAATCTTCATATCCTTTATTGAAAATGTCAAACAAAGTACATCATAAGGAAACAACAATTTTTTTTTATAAAATTAAACATGGATAAAAATTTCTATAAACAATAAAAAAAAGATTACTAATAATTTTTTAATAAATTTTTTTAAGAAACTTGGAAATTGATGATAAATATGTCCCATTAAAGTCATAAGTAAATTTAATCCTGGATAATAAAGTGATTGTGAAATTAACACTTACCTCATAATCACCTTTAGTAGAAGGTGAGTTAAACTCATATATAATCATTAAATAATGTTTTTAATTTATATTAAGACTATGTTTATTATTTATGATATCATATATGTTCCTCTTATATCATTTTCATAATAATATTTCATTACTATCATTATTTTGTGTGTGAAATGCCTAATTTTCATATGTTTGTTTTGTCACGTATGTATTGTTTCTTATGGATATGTTATATATTATTCATATCCATAATGATATTAAGTTCATTAATATTATATTAATTGAATATATACATATTTATAATAATTCTTATATGGTTGTCCCTTAGAATGAACCTCATCGTGTCATGGAGATGGTAGGTCACACATAAGCCCGAGAGATGGTATTATTTTTAATGGTAAACATTAAGGTGTTGGATAAAATATGAATTATAAAATAAAAATATCATGTAATATTTTTTATTTAAATCCTTTATATTCATAATTATACCCATCTATATAATTTATAAATGAAAAAGAGTCTACACCACAGTGTGGAGATGGTATACCATATGTATGTACACATGGTGATATTATATTTCGTAAGATGTGTAAGAGGAGGAATATGGTTGTCCCATAATTATAAAAACATGTAATTATATATTATTTTCTGGATTTAAAACGTTATAATAGAAACATATTAGTAAAATGATGTAGAATAAGAAAATAATTTTTAAAGATTTTCTAAAACAATTACCTCATCTTCGATTGTCTCCTTGTTGATTTGCACAAAATAAATCCATAGTTTTTATTTATTCCCAATGTATTTCGTCTATAATGATGTGAGGTAAGTTTGGATGATATTTAGGAAGGGTATGTCTATGAAAAATAAGTTTATAGGTTTGTATAAAATAAAACTATAAGTACTCTTTTATAAGAGAGTGGAGGAGCACTTTTGGAAACTAAAAAACTATTAATTTAATATAAATTTATTTTGATATAAAATATCTCAAAAGTGTGTTATTAATATACTAAGATGAGTATGGGTATAAATAATCTCAAAAAATGATTTTATTGACAATTTTATGTCAAAAAATAATCCTTATCATTTGGATTTAACACATAGTTAAACAATTTAACTCTACCATTTCAACAAGACTTTTTATACTATATGGTTAATATAGTTACTAAAAAATGAAAAAAAATCAATTTGATAACTTATGACTTATTTGAAAATATATAATTCAGTTGGCTAATCTTATATTTTTATGACTTCTATATAATTTAGTATAATAGTATTTATTTTGAAACTCTATTCATTCTAATTTTGACACTATTTAAAACATGATTTTTGTTAAAGTAATAAAAACTTGATACCTTCTAAAAAAACTAAATTACATCATCCCTAAAATGAAAATTTAATCCAAAACAATTATGTATGACATCAAATATTTTAAATTATATTTATTTTAATATTATTAATATAATTTATTTTATTTTTTTAATAATTTAATTACTTTATCATCATTGTGCCACCATTTAATTTAATTAATTATTTCATAAAATTTTAAATAAATTTATCTTATGTAGATAAAACAATGTATCAATCTAAATAATATTTATAGTCAACCATATCACTTATATATCATCAAATTAAAAATGATATAGTTATTCAAATTTCAATATGATATTTTTAACTAATATTTAAATAAAATATAATAAATTTCTTTATCTCACACAGGTGGCTTAAAAATGATCATATTTTTGACCCACTATTGTTTTTAGTTGAAAAACATTGTCCAATGAAATTAGGACAAGTTTTTCTGTAATTTTATAATAATATTATATTATTTTATAACCATTAATTTCTAGATTTACCATTAACAGTGGTAAGGAAATAAAAAATACTAATGTTACAATTAACCAAAAAATAAAGTTTATATTATTAGAGAAAAAATTTCATACTAATTAGTATCATGTTTTTACACTTCTTTAAATTAAATTCATAGAAGTGGTAAAATTACATTTAATTCTAATCTTGTAGATGTGTTTATATAGTAGGTAAAATAGATGTCCAAAAGTTCAATAAATTGTTGTATCTAATTATATTAAAAAAATAATCCCAATTACTTAAATTGGGATAATATATGTATCATGTATTATTATGTCTTTAAAATAAATTTAAATAAACCAATTATTTGTAATAACCCAGATTTCCCTAGGACCTTATTTTGTGAAAATACAGTGTTTAGTGTGTTCTAGGGAGAAATTGTTTCTCATTTTAGGAGTTTCTAAATTTACAGTTTTTTTTCAGCATGTCAGTGCATCAGCATGTTAGTGTGTCGGCATGTTAGAGACATTATCATCAGTGTGTCAGATACGTCGGCATCGATGATCCGTTGTGTCAGCATCAGTGAGTTGACGACGTCAACATTGATGATCTAGGGGTCTCGACATCATTGAGTCAGTGGATTTGATGTCAGTGAGTCAAGGGAGTCGACATTGCTCAGTCAAGGGGTCAGTGTAGATAGGTCATGTCATCGTTAGGTCAAGGAATCAGTAATTCATTATGTCTATAGGTCGTGGTGTCAGTAGCTCAGGATCAGAGGCACATTATCGGTAGGATGTGTTAGTAGCTCACCTGTTGGTGCCTCAGCACTCGTGACTCCCCCATTAGTGACCAATTTTCAGTTTTTCTCAATTTTTTCCACTTTCTCCCCTATTATATGTTTTCCTCTATGGAATGGTTACTTATCAACTCACAGTGGTGTGATGGGATATATCCACCATTTCCAAGGGGAATTATTAAAATCCTCATATCTTGTAACAGTTCGCTATCCTTGTAACTGCCATGCCATGTGGTGAAACCGAGATGTGATTTTCAAGAACATTGAAATCATCTCACTGATTTTTAGGATCACTCCATTTCATAAAATGAGATCTATTATTTCCTTTTTCCTTTTCATTTCGTGTTGTGTGCCTATAGCCGTCCGCTGTAGACGAGTCCTGGGCCTATTCTAGAGCACTCCAGCTCAGCATTCTTGGAGTTTCCGGTTGCTCATGAGATCCCTTGTTCGTGGTGCAAGGAGGAACATCTATCATTGATCATACAATATGGATTTATCATGATTTCATTTAATTGTACATCTTGTGGGGAGGGAATATAAATGAAAACTTGTGAGGATCAACTGAATACTTTTCATAAAAACAATATATAAATAATAACATGATATGGCCAATAGAAAACTTGAGTAAATAAAATAACGGGAAGAGAGTGATTTGATGTTGATCGCCTATTTTATCTGTTATCCTTGATTCTTTTATATCTTCGTGTGGCTGTAAATCTTTCTGAAAAGCATGGTCATTGGTGGTCTTTTCTTGCACTCTAGTGATATTCTATTTTGTTGAAAATCTTGAATAAATGATTTTAACATTACATCTAATTAGTCATGTAAAGTGGTTAAATAAATGGATTACAATGGATTAATCATTTCATGTGATCCACCCAGCTATAATTAAGTGGAATTAAATAACCAATACTAGTTAAATCTGAATATATGCACATCCAGTTGATAGGTGTGGATGAGCGCTATGTTCTGTTGGGTTGTGTGACCTTGTGGGTGTTATGTGGTGCTGTTGTGGGGAGAACGATTGTGGGTACAAGGATGGATAGTGGAGTTGGTTCCATGAGAAAGTTGTGGTAGGTTTTTACATCAGGGGTGTGGGTTAATGGTAGTTACTATGGGTTTGGTGCGTGTTATGGTATAGATGGTGTGTTGGTATCCTAGTCCGAGATATTAATTGATTGTTGAATGGATGAACATATAGGGAGCTGAACTTGTTTTGTTGTGTTGTGGTCACAGAACGATTTTTGGAATTGGGACTGTAGTGTGGTTATAAACTTATATGCACTGGGAAAAAATTTGGGAATTATTGGTAAGTGGGGTTGCTGAAATGGGTTGTGAGAGAAGGATGGTACAATAAAATTGTGATGAGTGGTTGCTAGCAATGGCTAAACAGGTGTCTAGGAAGATTGGGGGTTTGTGCAGTGAGACTGTAGTTTTTTTCATGTTGATTTACGATGGTTGTGGTTGACAGTTTCCTAGTAGTGATGGAAAATATTAAAGTTATCCACTTAAATAATAAATGTAATGTGGGTAAATTAAAATGTTATGGGTTATAATTTGGTAGCGGTTGTTGGGTGGTTATGCATATAGGGGTGGAAACGAATGTGGTTCTGAGTGGGTTGGTTGTTTGTATGAAAACCCGTAGGTTGGGATGAGTGTATTCATACCAATATATATATATATATATATAAATTGTAGTTCCTTGAGATTATTATACACACCCCAACCTTGTTGATAACTACTTGTGGAACACCACCATTTCATGGGCAAGGATGTATTTCCCAACATCCTAATGGGAGGATGGATGAATGGTTACTGACTTTCTTTCTCACACCCTCTTCTATGTTCTTACCTCTGAAGCATATTAGAGAAGGCTATAACGGACTGAGTCATACCATATTCCAAGATTAATTTAGAGAGGGTTTGTTGTAGATGAGAGTACTGGGTGTTTTCAGGCCAGGTTTGTTTTCCAATGTGTCTTCACAATTAGGCCCTATTTTCATTAGTTAGGATGTGTAGTTGTTTTGGCCCATGTGTCTGCAGGATAGGTTTTGTGTGGTTTTAGGATCAGGTGTGTGAGTGTGGGTTGTGGTAGTGGGATTGGATATGGTAATAGTGGTAGTGTTAGAAGATTATCTATTAGGGATGAGTAGCTAACCAGTGGAAAAACATTATGGGGTACCCAAATATCAATGTGCTTATACTTTTAATTTACTCGGTTTTCATTATTTGGAGAGTGTGTATTGGTGAGGTTGGGATCATTATTAATCTTTGTTATGTTCTTTCAGGTTCTGCAGTTTTCTAACAGTGAAATTAGTATATTCCCTCACTTTTGCATGAGTGGCTTTAGGCATTCTTACTAGGTATACTTGTACACTCACCCTATGTATATTAAAATATTTTTAGTTTTCCAAGAGGTATTTGATGATAATTATTGACTTTAATAGCTCGAACATTAGGATTAGCTGTTGTTGCTGCTTAGTCTCTTTTTTGGTACATTACATTGGAGTTTTGTTATACCTTACTTTAGTTGTACTTCTGAACATTCATGTGAGAATAGTTATTGTAATTACTGTTACTTTTGATATTTGGTGTTTTTTTAGGATTTACCATCTTATCTCCCAATATTTTTATAAAAAGTGTAATTCTTTCCATTTCTATGTGAGATTATACACCCTTTATGTTATTCACTACTCTAGGGCCCATCAGAGGCAGAATTAAGGGGTCATTATCTCTCCTTTAACTTGAGGAAGGTAGGTTGTGGAACTTTTTCCATTCTTTCCCTCATCCTCAAGAAGGTAGGTCATGACATTATTTAAATAAAAAATTCTGTTTTTAAACAAAAATGTCTTAGTTTAACTATTCATTAAAAATTGAGGCATTTCAGAGAATTATAAAAAAAATTAACCCTAATATAATTTTGACATTCCAAATTCAAAAATGATATCTATTTTTGAACAATAAAATTTCTTAATTTCATAATTTGTTTAATACTATTAAAAACCAATATTTAAAAGACCTGCTTGATAGTTCATGGGGTGCTTGAACTTGGTGTTTCATGAAGAGAAAGATATTGAATTATTTAAAAAGAAGCATACCATGGATTTTTGGGGTGTTTTAAGAAATCATTTTTTCACATTTTCTTCTCAAACTCATTTCATACAAATTTTCATTTCTTGAACATTTATATTTATATATTTTCACTAAAATATTAATTTCATTTTTTAGCATGAAAACACCAAGAATAATTTTAGGATTCCTATCAATTTTTTAATATTATAAAATCTTATTCACAGTCCTCCTTATATTTCACCTAATGAATCATGTTTTCTTCCTCATTTAATTGGAAATACAAAATATGTATGAACCCCTGACTTTTTTGAGGTATAGAACATTTTTAGGTTATACATAAGAAAAAGGGAGGATAGAGGTTGAGGGAAAGGTTGTATGACTAATAAGGGTTAAATTTTTTTTACATCCATGTACACACAATGTAATGTCTAGATGTCTAGGGATTTTGGCAAGGAAGAGATGATTATTCAAGTACACGTCATGTACTTATCAGTACATGCTGTGTATTGATGTTAGTAGGACATTTTAATGATGTGTAAGCCATGTAAGAAACTGAGAGTAAATGAGGAAACTACACAATGTTTATTTTGAATTACACATCTTGTACCTTTCCTTTTTTTTGTTATAATGTTCAATAGCCTCATTTTTGTGAGAAAGATAAATGGTTTGTCACCCGATTGCTGACCAACAGTGCTTTAGGAATATTCAGCTCCCAGTTCGTCATGCGAACTCCGATTCAAACACCTTCAGATGTGTTGGAACCCAATCGATAATCTCTAGATTCCTCTTGAGCTGTTATTCATGATTTCTTTTCTAAGAATAGTTATAAAATATTGTGGTTTTTTTTCTCATTGTGTAGATCTACAATGTTCAAGGATGAATTAGAGGCCGCTGATGGACGAGGAGAGTCGTACGAGTATGATGTAGGTGGTCCATACCTTGTTTTGAGTTCTCACAAATAGTAGGGGGTTGCATATTTTTAGCGAAATGGTGGTTTTGAGCAAGGCCCCTTCTATTTGTTGGTTGGCATAGGACACTCATGAGGGGGGGGGGGGTGAATTGAGTTCTTATAAAAATTTCTATTAAAAAGATTAAGATTCACAAAATTTAAATTAAAACATGCTAGTTACACAAGGTTATAAGGTTATAAAAGTATGACTATTCAAAACTCTTCTCATAATATTGATAAATTCTTAGTTGTATCAATATGATATATTGATACGTTTTTTGAAACTAATCTTATAAGGTAAAATAGTTATAACTACTATCCAATACTAACTGTCAATGTCAACTTTATTTTTTGGAAATATAAATTAAAATAGATAATGACTAATTAGAAACAAAAAAACGATAAAACAAGTGGTTCAGTATCCATTCATGACCTAATCCACTCCACATGGTGATCACATGCTATAAAGAAGTTTATATTAATAAACATGATCCACACAAATTATTGGGGTTAACAGCTGTACATAAGACTATCCAGGTTACAAGACCACTTCCGCTGTTCTTCTTGGAAAAAAACAATAAGGTCACACAAGACATCTTCCACAATTATATATGGGAAAACAAACAGAGTGTAGAAAGATATTAGAGTGAGGATATATTGTACCCTCCAATTTAATGCAAGATACAATGTCTGTTTTAATAAAGATACACACATTGCTAACACAAATTAGTATACAATTGAGAAAATATGACGAAAGAGAGTTATAAATTATTTGAGTTTTGTTCTATGTAGTTATAGACTTGTAAGATGTTGCAGATGTTATTTTCTAGTCCTCTTCTGAAAATATAATATCATGAGTCTTGTGATATGATTTCCAGTTAGATGAGATGTTCTTTGTAGATCTTATTCATCTTATGGTTTTTTCTGTGAGAATTTTTGAGATTATGATCTATATTAGTTTAGAATTCATGAATCAATAGTTCTTCATCTATTGTTTAGTGTATGGATGTTCTTCTATCTTGCATGCAGTTCACTTTTTGAACTCTCTCTCTCTATCTGTGGGTCAGAGTCTCATTCTTTTATCTTTATTTTTGGTGCATGTGTTGGAGCTGACATGAAGCATGATTTTTACACATCATACATCATTATATCCGGTGAAATGTCTAAAAAGATATTAATTATTTCAGTTTCATTAAATGAATCGAATATGGATGTTATAAATAACATAAATTAAATTTAAAAGATATAATAATGATTAAGGAATAGTTTCACAGTTTTTCTTAAAACGGTGTCACTTGGAAACAGTATCTTATCTTTTGTCTTTGAGTGGTGAGACAATTACGGTGCCACAGTTGCATTGATATCTAGAACTATGAGCATAGATGTGGTTTCAGGATCACAGTGTGTCAGGTAATGGAGTATATTCCTTTTTCAAAACATTGAATAGTGTCTCGGATATAGTATCAAGGAATCAATGTCATATACTTTATGAAATCTTGAACTAGTTATGGAGTCATAGTCACTTTGTCTGGATTATGGTTTCTGAGTCAATGTGTTAGGGTTTTGGTGTCATGTTTATAGTGTCAAGGTTATGATGTTCATGACTTTGCCAAACATTAGAACATGTGGAAGACTTACGTTTTCTCAGAATTAAGCCAAATATTTTTAAAACTATCTTAATAAGTAATATTCACAGAATGAATTTGGCTTAAGAATTTCCATAAAGAAACATAATAGAAAAATATCAAACATAGTTCATAAAATTCAAACATTATTTGTGAGATTATGAATTTGGATATTGTGAGAGTTTAAACAATGATTTGTAATCATTAAATCACAAGGAAACCAATAATCTCTATACATGATTTGTGATAGGTTAAACATGGTTAACATGATTTTTGAGCATTAAAAATGATTAAAACATCGGAAGGCCAAAAATCACTCCCATTTTGATGATCTCAAATCATTGGATCTAAATGGGATTTAAATAAATTTTATTATTCTTCTCCTTTTGTGATTATCAACAAAAAAATAGGAAAAATATGATATTGTCTAAATGATGGTATGGATAAAAAATGAACCAGTGTGAACATTGTATTGGATAGAAAGATAAGATTCATGAAAATCATAAGTAAAAATACAAAACATCCCTATAAAACAGACATCCTTCACTTCTCTTTAGGGTCAATAGTCTTCTCTTTTCCCTTTGCAGAAACATTCGGAGGAGAAACAGGAGTAAAAGGAGTAGTGGATGAATGTGTTCAGCCAATTGTGAGAGAAGGAAATGGTAATCCTTCAAAAAAAGAAGGTGAAAGAGTTGTATTGTTTAGAGACTAAGGTAAGGATTTCTCAAGAATGAAATGTTTGATCTATCTTAGGGATCGAGATACAGACATGGAGTCAGAAGCAAAGGTAGTGGAAGAAGAAGGGGTTAAGCCAGGCCATAATGGGGCAGCTACAAGAGCCACTGTTTTAGTGGTTTGTACATGGAGATAATGCTTCAAAAATAGATAAAATTAGTGGTGAATTCACCTCTATATTGCACAGTTATTTCAAAATCATCCTTATTTTGAATAAAATTTTCCAAATTCGGTGTGAACTCTTTCATTTTCTACACTTGGTCTTAAAAATCATCAGTCACTGGAGTAATTTTTAGATTTTACACAAGGTACATACAATGGATAGTTAGTTGGTTCTTTGTATAGATACTCTTGAAGTAGAAATCAATGTTTTTAGTAATTTCATCATAGGTCGTAGAGGCATCCTTTGAATTAACTCAAACCATGTCATGGTCATTCCCACTGATTTGTGCAATCTTGGAGAGGCTCTCCTGAACAGACTGACCATTTCATGACTAAATCTCTTATTGAATCAGCCTTATAAGTACCACACTGTCTGATAATTGAGAAGGCTGACCCAGTTTAGTAATGGAAGAATGGGTTGAGATGACTATCAAGGGTAAAGAAAGGCTCTTGAGAAAAAACTCAGAAGGGTTCTTAAAAACACTAAGAAACTCATTGATTTTGGATACCAATCCTCGAACATCTTTTTCCAATTTAGCATTGTTTGCAACTACATTCTCAACAATAGATACCAAGTTAGGTTGGATCATATTCACAACATTTTTATATATTTTTTCTGCATCTTCTGTTATAAAACGAGAAAAAGGGGGTTCAATAGTCTGAAATCCATTCTTTAGTTCCTCAATCATAGATTTTAGGGATTTCACTTTCTCACTTAATTAATGATTTTAAATCCTCTCTTCTTGAATTTCCTGCAGCATCCTTGGTTGTATTTTACAATTATGTTTCTCGAAGAGCATTCCAGTATCTTGTTCACTTAGATGACTTAGATGTATAAGTTGAGATTTAAAACGTTTTTCACAATCATCTATCATAATTTCACCAAAAAAATTAAAAACATCCTCGTTCACAAATCTAGGAGTTTCTTGTGAAACCTCAGGTGTAAAAACCAAAACAGCCTATGGTTCCATAGTGGGCATGAATTATTGTATATAAATCTGTTTCAATTGAAATGTTATTGTGATATCAATTCCTCACACTGAAGCCAACTAAGATTCAGAGAAATCTTAGTAACTATGGAATTTATATAATGTTCTTACTCGGATTGTATCAACAGAAACATTCACTTGAGTACTTTCCAAAATGGGATTATGAACCCCCACAATAGGTGATTCTCTGTTGGGACAAATAAGCTCTGTCACATAGCCTAATTCCATTTCTTCAATTCTGGAAGGTTCAAGAACTTCTTTAGATAACTGATATTCTTTCTCCATAATCTCTTCAGTAGAAAGAATAACATCAGGTTCAGGTTATTCTTCTGATTATTCCACAATAGTAGGGAATTCCATAATAACATTTTCTTCTAAATTCTCCTCAAGAATATATTGTTCTTCTAAAGTAGTAGAAGGTTCTTTTTCAATAACAATATCTCTAGAAAATGTGTCATAAATAGCTTCTAGGCCAGGTAGGCAACTGTCCTCTTTCCCAAAGACTTTTCAGTCCTCAAGTGTTGCTTCTTAATCTCCTACTTCTTCACATTATTATTCAACAACCACCTTAGGTTTCAGACATGTGTTTTATTTGTTATTAGGCCTTCAAGGATTCTCAATTGGATTTAACGTCTCAAATAGTCTTTCAATATCTTCCCCCCAATATTGTTTCCATGGATTCCAGTTAATTTTCAACCTTCTGAGTGTATCGTTACAGATACGAAACTCATAATCCTCAAAAACTTATTCATTTGAGAAAACTAACCCTTTAGAAGACAATATTGCAGAAATAAATTTTGAATAAAACATGGAGGTTGATTTTGGAGTAGTCTAGATCATATCAGTAATGTGTAGAATTATGTACTTATATAAGTTGATCTTCTATCCATTTTTCATAAGATGTGTCAGATATAAATCCTTATACTTTAGGGTTTCGAAATCTCTCTTCCTTGGATAGATAATATTTTCAATGAATTTAAAAAACAG
Source organism: Viscum album (assembly GCA_963277665.1). Lineage (NCBI taxonomy): Eukaryota > Viridiplantae > Streptophyta > Magnoliopsida > Santalales > Viscaceae > Viscum > Viscum album. The sequence continues at coordinate 795,453,233 of OY728166.1, forward strand.
CCTTGTATCTCCATCTAACTCTGTTTCAATAGGCCTTATTCTTTTCTTATTTCTAGAAATCCTTTCCAATGTATCTCCAAGATCAAAAACATCCCTAGGAGGCGGAGGACCTCATTTATCATCCTCATAAATTCCCTCACGCATTATTTAAATATAGGCATCCCACAACCTGGATGAAAAGATACACAATTGTCTATTTATCCAACTTCTAACAACAAAATCATCTATTGACTCACAGGAGAACTGAAGATACTGATTGAACTATGAAAAAATCTTCGTATATATGGGTCACATCTCTTTTGTGAACTATTTCAATGAGCCTTGTGCATCAAAATATTTAAAAATTTGTGACTTGCTTGTCAGTAGCCACTTTAGAGATACTTCTTTCTATGGTAATACAGTTCGATCAGCAAGACCTGGATTCAATGGTCCTTCAGGTATTATCTTTGGACCCAATTTTAATTTCTTATATGAACGCCACTTCCCAAGAGTTAACAAATAAGGATTATTCATTGTGGGCATCCAACGTAGGTTCAAGAAGGAGAGAGAGTTGGGAGGGAAAGTTGTTTGAGAGAGAATGGTTTCAGTATCATGAGAGAATAACTCGAGTGAAGAGAGAAGTGAAAAAGATTGGGGTTTTTATTATTTAAGAAGTCCAAACATCAGAAACAAAAATACAGGGTATACAAATAATAAAATAATTGATTCAATGATATAAGAAAAAAAATTAAGTCATTACAGTGAAACCAGAAGAGGTCATCACGGTGTCATCGCTAGGGTGTGGCTTCAAACTGTAAAACCAAATCATTGAGAGAGAAATTGTCAGACAACAATTGTAAGACTGTAAATGTGAGATATTAACTTATGAAACTATGAATCATGAAACCATAAACTATGAAAAATTATGTGTGATATAGTATCATTGAAACTATAAACCATTTAATTAAGAATTATCATCCCAAATTCATATATGATATAGTTTATCTTTTTCATAATTTAATGGTTTAGTGAATATATTTGCGCACTGATGTTCAGTTCCATTTAATTCCAAAGTTTTATCACCTTTTTGATAAGGATCTTTCTAAAATTGATTTCATACATCAATATAAATTGTACTTGAGAGTGTAACATGATTCTATGAAATGTTAATATCACATGGATTGTCACAATTTATAGGTACACATATGAATTGATATCCATTATCTATTAATTTGTGCTTCATCCAAAAAAATGATTCCAAAAAAAAACTACCAACAGTCATGTATTCAGCCTTAGCAGAAGATAATGCAACAAATTTTTGTTTCTTACTACACTCTGATACTAGAGACTTTCCTAAACGAAGACCTGTTCCAGAAGTGATTTTCATTCTAAATTACAACCACTAAATTCAGAATCTATGTAGCTAAAAATGTCAAATAATTTTCCACTATGATAGAACAGTCCTATATTGGTTGCATGGTTGAGGTATTTGAAATTTCTTTTAACATCATTTAAATGAGATTCTTTGGGAATTGCTTCATAACATGCACTCATCCAAACACTAAACATAATATCAGGTTGACTAGAAGTTAAGTAGAGTAATCATCCAATCATTCCTCTAAAAGGGGTTAGGTCAATAGATTTATCATTTTAATAAAGATCCAACATACATTTAGTAATCATTGGAGTAGAAGTACTATTTGTGTCATCCAAGACAAATCATTTTAGAAGATCATTAGTAAATTTTCTTTGATTTAAAATAATACCTTCATTTTTTTGAAATATTTGAAATCGAAGAATGAATTTTATCTCACCAATTAAACTCATTTAAAATTCATTTTTCATCATCTTTGAAAACACAATACATAAATAATTTCTTTATGGTCCAAAAGTAATATCATTAACATAGATTTGACCAACTAAAACATCTTTAGAAATCATTTTTATAAAAATATTAGGTTCATCTATACCTTTTGTAAAACATTTGGAAATATGAAAACTATTTAATCTATCATACCATGATCTTTGAGATTTCATTAAACCATATGAAGCATTTGTTAATTTAAAGACATGATTTGGAAAGTGAGGGTTTTAAAAACTAGGGTGTTGTTAAAAAAATATTCAACTATATACGCATTTAAAAATGGACTTTTGACAGACATTTGATATAGTTTGAAATTTATATGTGATTCACAAGAAAGAAAGATTCTAATGGCCTTAGGTATATCTACTCGTTCCAAGGTTTCATCATAGTCAATTCCTTCCTCCTAACTATAAACTTATACAACTAATCTAGCTTAGTTTCTAACTATATTACCATCATAATCTACTATTTTCCTAAACACCCATTTAGTGCCTATGGTAATGTTGTCTTTGGGTATATCCAAATGTTTCCAAAATTTATTCCTTTCTAACTGATTTAACTCCTCTTTCATAGCCATCACCCAAAATTCATAATTAATAGAATCATTGATGTTTGTAGTTTTATGTTATGATAAGAAGAACTCATGTTCGACATAATTTCTTAGAGAAGCTATATTTTATGTTCCTTTGTCAATATATCTAACAAAAGCAGATAAAGTATGTCGATTAAGTGTTCTATCAACTTTTGAAAAAGAAGGAATAATAATTTTAGGTTCTTTAATAGGTTCAGGTTCATAAAGGCTTGAATCTGCAGAATTTCCAAAACTGGAAGTTTTAATATATTTGTTCATAATATGGTCATAATATTTATAATTAGTGTCCAGACATGACATATCATCCTCAATATTCTCTAAAGAGGTCTTAGGATCATGCGGATCTGTTTCATAAAATTTTACTTGTACATATTCTTCCACACACTTGGTTATTTTATTAAATACTTTATTGGATTTACTAGAGGCTGAGTAACCTAAGAAGATTAATTCATCACTCTTGGATGAAAATTTTTCTCGATTTTCCTTTTTATTAAGAATATCGACTTTGTAACCAAAAACATTGAAGCAATTAGCCTTAGGTTTTCTATTGTTCCTCAACTCATACTGGGTTTTTTTTCAAATAGGTCTGATTAACACTCCATTTATTATGTAGTATGTTGTATATAAAACTTATTCCAATATTTAAATAGGTATGTCATACTCACTAATCTGGGTTCTACCAATTTCTTTTAGGGTTCTATTTCTTCTTTCCATAACACTATTTTGTTGAGGGGTCCTAGGGGAAGATAGATTATTACTATAGGCATTTTTTTGGATGAAGGATTCAAACTCAATGTTTTCAAACTCATGACCATGGACACTTCTTAGATATTTTATCCTATGTCAACAAATATTTTCTACTGTTCTAGAATACTTGGGGATATGAGAGCAGACTTCACTTTTTTGAGCTAAGAAAAAGGTCCATGTATATCTAGAATAGTCATATACAAAAAACATAAACATAGTGCTTCCTATTTAAACTAGAAACTCTAGATGGTCCAAAAAATTCAATTTGAAGCAACTCAAGAGGTTGAGAAGTTGAAACATATTTCTCTGGTTTGAGATATATTTTTGTGTCATTTACCCTTTTGATATGGAATATAGAATTTGTCATTTGGAAACTCAAGTTTGGGTAGATCATTGACTAAAACATTTCTGGTAATCATCCTAATGGAGTGTATATTACAGTGTCCTAGTCTTCTATGCCAAAGGAATGATTATTTGTGAAATACAATTAGTCATGAAACATTTGTAGAAACTAAATAATCTAATTTAATGACATAAAAATTTTCATTTCTAAAAGCAGAAAATGTCAATTAATTTTTAGAGTTAAAAACATTACATTCACCATTATCAAATTTAATAAGAAATACCTCCTCACATTATTGTGAAATTTTAAGAGGATTATATTTCATTCCATCAACAAAATTTACTTTAGAAATTAAAAATAAGTGAGTGTTACCAATCTGGCCCAAGAAAATTATTTTCCTTTAGCATAGTCACCAATAGTGACATGCCCACCATCAATATTTATTAAATTCTTGAAGAATGGGTAATCTCATATAATGTGTCTTGAACATCCACTGTCCATTTACCATAGGCTTTTAGAGGAGTTCTTCAAACATATTTCTTACAATATAATAAAACAAAATCTGATTTGGGTAAAAAGTCATGTTTGGCTCTAGTGACATTAGAAATTAGTTCTTCAGGAACCCACATCTGCTTCATAGGTTTCTTATGAATTATAAAATATATTTGAAAGATATACCATATTTAGTCCAAAAAAACTAGAAGTAGTGAATTATTTTCCCAAAATGGATCTAACCACATAATTATAACTTTTAGTTAGAAAAATAGATATTATAGATTTAGTAAAAAAACTAGATTTTGGTGAGATTTATTTTCTCGTGTTGGTATCCTATTCCAGTTGTGTATCTAGGAGAAATTTGATTACCAATGTAATTCCCCAAACCTAGTAACCCAGGGTCGGTGTATTATTACATATCATTGGCATGATCACAAGGAAATAATGTCTTGAAAAACTGACCAGTTTAGTATTATTGGAAACAAGATTCATACATAAGTTCAACTTTACAGGTTAATAAGAAATACAAAAGAAATATATTTCAATATAAACATATAAGCCTCCTAGATTATTCATGCATGTCACTCATAAGTAACTTATTCATATCCTAGGAAAATGAGACATGATAAAGGGGTGAGCTCAAACGCTCAGTAAGGGTGAGTAATACAGCAAAAATTGACATAAATATTAAGCATGGTAAATAATTGAAACCACATGCCTTTACCAATAATAAACAATAATACATTAATGGAAAGAATATGAGCTGAGTAAATAATGCCATAATAAAACATCATCATGGGTATTCTTCTAGTCGAATGACCACATGAACCATCAATATTATTTCTATAATAAGGGAATGTATAATGTCAGACATTCTGAATCATTTTTCAAGGCCTCGACCAAGACGTCTAAAAATGATTAAGTCCTCGTACAAAACCGTTAATCAAATTGCGAAAGGTCCTTGGATAATTCCAAGTCTAGTTGTCTCATGAGACCTACCAATGCATCGAGGAACTATAGCGGGCTCCACCTGTCACTTACTAAGTCTAAAACATTCCTCAGATGAAAATGTTTAAACATATCATAAACATTCGTATTAAAACTAGCATACGAAATGTCAATACATTAACCATAAATCGTGAATTGTATAAAAATAGGACATACACCGTAAAACATATCACAAAACCTTCAATAAAATATGGATGTCTTTTATCATAATAAATCACTACAAATAAACTTTAAATCCATCAAAAGATGTTAACATGGATGAAATCAAAACCATTTTTAGAGAAATATATCTTTCTATTTTGAACTAATTTAAGAGTCACATAATTATAAAATAAAACATTTACTTTGAAAATATTTTTATACTCCTTTAAGGGAATCTTCGACGAGTTTATAACGGTAGAAAATATCCGCGCCAGCCGTATAATTTAAAAAAGACATTCTTACCTTAATTTTGCCGAAAAGATTAAATAGGACATTGTTTGGAAAACGATGGAAATGTTCCTTTATAAACATATTATAAAAAGTCAAAAATGGAATAAATGACTTTATCCCATAGTTTATAAAATTGTAATAATGTTTTAAAATACATTTTTACGAAACATGGATGTGCATGATAAAGAGGTCGCAGTAGATAATTACGTATAAACAACGTCAAATAATGACGAGATTGTGAAATAAACACTTACATAGTACATTTCCTTGGTTAAGGGTAGACTAACTTATTTTATAATGGTGAAATAATTGTTATTAAATTATACAAGAATAACATACATTAATATTATATCATATATGATCATTTAACATTGCATTGTAAATAATATCTTCGTATTATCGTTGTTTCGGGTGTTAACTTACTCATTTTCTTTTATATGTTTTGTTACATAAGACTTGTTTTTTATGGATATGTTTTATCTTATTAATATCCAGAATGATATCACGTCCTTAAAAATTATTTTTAATCATCAAATGATAATTATACTTCAATGAATACGATGGGGAATGAATCTTATCACGTTCGTGGAGATGGTAGTCCGTACGTACACACGAGCGACAATATCATTCTTTTGATATTAAATTAATATATAATTTGATGTTAAATCACATATATAGAATAATTATCATGTTATATGTATTATTTTCATGACTTACACATCGTTATTATACCCATAAAAATAATAATGTATTGAATAACGATTACACCATGACGTGGAGATGGTAGGCCGTACATACGCACGTATGGTGACATGTCATTCAAAGCATAGATATAATACTGAATATGGTTTTACCATATTTATAATAACATCACATAATATTTAAGATAATAGAGTTATTATTTTATATTGGAAACAACAAAGAAATTGAAGAAGAAAAGAACTTGAAAAGGGGTGGTGAAAACATTACCTCTACTCCGGGTTCTTCGTTTTGATTTGTTCAAAAGGGATCTTTAATTTGGCTTTGTGACTAAAGGAAGGCCTATATGATTAATGGAGTATATTTGAGACGGTATTTGGGAAGTTTTTGGCCGAAAAAAAAGTCTTTGATGGTATGAAGAATTGGGAGAAGTGGTGTCTTTTTATAAGGGGGAGGAGGGGGTCTTTTGAAAAAACGTAATGTATTAATTTATAATAAATTCATATTATGTTTCTAATGGATCCAAAGTGGATTATTAAAACTCTAAGGTTGGTATGGGTCTAAATCCTTTCAAACAATAGATTTTAGATAGGTTTGGGTCATTATATTAACCTTATTATTTAGTTTAAACTATTAGTTAATTATTTTGATATTTACCATGTCACTTTGTATTTTTATATTTTATAGTTAATAAAAATACTATATACATCCAAGTGTCCCACAAGTGGTCCAATAATGATACATCTACCATGATATAAGTCCTTTGGATGAATGATAAATTTTTAGGAATATAATATCAATTAATAATATAATACTTGTTTTCAAAACTCATTTATGTCAATTTGGAAAATATTTAATTATTTATTTTTTATAAAGTCTTAAAAATATTATTAATTCGAAAAAAATTAATTTAAGAAATCCTAACATGTCTTATTAACCAATAAGATTCTTTTATGACAACAAAAATTTAAAATTATATTTATTTTAACATTTATAATACCAATTATTTGATTCATTCATTAATAAGGAAAATACTGCATCATTATTTGGTCATACTTAATTTAATTATTAATTATCTAAAATTTATAAATAAAATACCATTATGTAGGATATATTTTTATCTTTTTAACTAATATTTATAGTCAAAAATATAACATTTATAACCCTATGTAAAAATTGTTTTACTAAAAGATATATGCTTATGTCATTTTTGTATTTACTTTAACTTAATTAATATAAAGTGTCCTTATCACCTACAAGTGGCTCCATGGGGACCCAAAATAGACCCAAAGATTCCCATGGTCGGACATGTATCAACCAATAGGGTTAGGACATGTTTTAGTGTAAATAAATATTATTATAATATTATTTTTGACCCTTATTTACCGGATTTTCCCTTTAACCGGGGTAAATAAAATATTTACCGAAGTAATTATTCAAAATGTCTAAAAATTAAAGTTAACTATTTACACAATTTGGAACTCCTGATTCTAAATATGGAATATATTTTTCTAAATTCAAAACAGAAAGTGGAAAATTTTAATTTAAAATTAATTCTCATTGTTAAAACAAAAAGTGTGTTTTGAAGAGATAATAAATATCAAAAGATTGACACTTGTCTATGTACGATTTAAATTTGAAATTATGTCTAATGACCAAAATTGTATTAAATGGTAAAAATATATTATAAATATACTTTAAATCCACTTAAATTCATAATTTATCACTGCTAATTATTTTGATTAAAAAATTTGTTTTTAATTAAAATTTAGTAATTTTCAGTATTCATCAAAATATAAAAGTTATCTGAAAAGTACCAAAATTTCACTCTAGGATAATTTTGATATTCTGAATCCAAAAATGAGGTCTAGTTAGAGAGATAACATTTATAAAATTGCATAAATTGGGTATTACTATTCATAACAGATATTTTGATTGGTCGTGGTGTGTTAGAATCTCGAAGTTACGTACAACACACGATATTGTATTATTAAAAGAGAATCATACCGTGGAAGCTTGGGGTGTTACATTCTCCCCTCCTTCAAATAATTTCGTCCTTGAAATTTCGAGAATACTACCGCAGGAAAAGACTCGGGTGGTTCTTCATAATAAGTTCCTAGGGTTCCCACGTTGCCTCTTCCAATCTTATGGTTCCTCCATAGAACTTTTACAAGAGGAGTCGTCTGGTTTCTCAACACTTGCTCTCTTGTATCAAGAATATTGACAGGAACTTCACAATAAGATAGATTGGGTTCCAGTTCTACTTCCTCATAGGTGAGTACATGCGTTGGGCCAGGCATGTATTTTCTCAACAGTGATACATGGATCACACCGTGAACTTTGGAGAGACTTGGTGGCATTGCCAAACGGTAAGCTACAACCCCAATTCATTATAGAATTTAAAAAGGTCCGATGTACCTAGGATGCAATTAGACGTTCTTGACGAAACGTATAACTCCCTTCCAGGGAGATACCTTCAAGAAAACTAGATCTCATACCTAAAATTCCAAATCCTTCCTTCGGTTATCGGCATAGATCTTCTTCCTACTTTGAGATGCTTTGATGTGGTTTTGGATTGCCTTTACCTTTTCCATAATTTCCTCCACCAGTTCTAGGCCTTCAAGTTTTCCTTCAGAAACGTCATCCCAACAGGTTGGCGTGTGACATCTCTTTTCATAAAACGCTTCATATGGTTCCATATGAATACATGAATGGAAGATATTGTTATAGAAAAATTATACCAGCGGTAAATATTGATCCCACATACCCTAAATTTATAGTGAGAAGGATCTCAACATGGCTTCTATGGTTTGAATAGTCTGTTCTGATTGTCCATCTGTTTGAGAGTGGTAGGCAGTGCTCAAACGAAGTTCAGTATCCAGGGCTTTCTGAAGACTTTTCCATAATCTTGATATAAAACCAGGATCACGATCGGAAACAATTGATAGAGGTACTCCATGAAGCCTCACAACTTCATTAATAAATAGTCTTGCAAGACGTTCAAGTGGTAAATCTGCTCTTATAGCAAGAAAAATTGATGACTTGGTCAGACGATCATCAATGACCCATACTGCATCATTCTTCCAAGGAGCCATTGGTAGTCCCATGACAAAGTCCATCGTGATATTATCCCATTTCCACTCAGGTATGGGAAGAGGTTGCATGACTCTTCCAGGCTGTTGCCTTCCATCATTCACTTGTTGATAAACCATACAACTTGACACAAAACCATCAATCTCCCTCTTCATGTTGTCCCACCAAAAATGATCCTTCAAATATCTATAAATTTTTGTGCTCCCATGGTGTACAGTGAAATTGGAACTATGAGCATCGTCCAACAATTCACATTTTAGATCAGGTATATCAGGAACACAAAGTCTCCTCCCAAATTTCAAAATTCTGTATTCATACACAAAGTCACTCAATCTACCATCATTCACAAATTTAATCTTCTTTTCAAACTCTTCATCATCTGTCTGAGAACTCTTTATCCTTTCTAGTAATGATGCTTTGAAAACCATTTGAAAAAGAATTGATGTTTCAGCTTCAATGGTGATCCCATATCCATCTTTACAAGATCCATGTATATAGAATCATTTTGAACTCTCATCTTGTTCAAAACACCATGATCCTTTCTACTCAAATCATATGCCACCTTATTTTCCTTCCCCAGGTGGTAGTGTATCGTGCAATCATAATCCTTGATTAGTTCAAGCCATCTCCTTTGCCTCTTGTTGAGTTCATTCTGAGAGAAAATATACATCAAACTCTTATGATCAGTATAAATCTCACATTCATCACCATAGAGATAGTGTCTCCAAATCATCAAAGAAAATATTACAGTAGCTAACTCAAGATCGTGAGTAGAATTGTTTTTGTCATGAATTTTCAACTGTCGTGATGCATAGGCAATAACTCTATCTTTCTGTATATGGACATAAAAAAGTCCTTTCTTCGATGCATCACTATAAATAACGAACCCATCATACCCCAATGGTATAGTCAATATAGTAGCATTTAATAATCTTCTATTCAGTTCTTAAAAACATTCTTTACACTCGTTTGTCCAAAAAATTTAACCCCTTTACGTGTGGGCTTCGTTAATGAATTATCCAATTGGGGCAAAATAATGGACGAAACGCTGATAATAACCTGCTAAACCAATAAAACTGCATACCTCATTTATAATCATTGGGGATGTACCTTTCTGGATTTCCTTGGCCTTAGAAGGATCAACATAGATTCCATCCTTAGTGAAAATATAGAAAAAAAAAGATATCTCCTGAAGGCAGAATTCACACTTGCTAAACTTCCCATATAATTCATGTCATCTATGAGTCTTTAGGATAATACAAAAGTTATTTTCATAGTATTTGTAGCTTTTGGAATATACCGAGATATCATCAATCAATACCACTAAAAAATCATTGAGATATTCATTGAAAACTATGTTCATTAAATCCATAAAAATAGAGGGTACATTAGTCAGCCCAAAAGGCATTACTGTAAAATCATAATGCTCGTATCTGGTTCGAAATGATTTCTTCAGAATGTCTTCCTTCTTCACACACAACTGATGGTATCCAGATCAAAGGTCAATATTTTAAAATTATTGTGATCTATGCAGTTGGTAAAATAAATCATCAATGCGAGGTAGGGGATACTTCTTCTTTATTGTTATATCATTGATTTCCCTGTATTCGATAATTAACCTCGTAGATCCATCTTTCTTCCTACCAAAATGGACAGCGGATAACCATGAGGAAATACTAGGGTGAACAAATACCTTATTACTCAATTACTCTAGTTGTTTCTTTAGTTCAACTAATTCCACATTGGCCATTCTATAAAGGGACTTCGATATAGGCCTTGAACTAGGAATTAAATCAATGGAAAACTCAATTTCTCATTCTGGAGGATGTCCAGGTAAAACTTCCGGAAACACATAAACATATTCTCTCACAATAGGTACATCTTCTATTTGAACATTCCTTTCCTCACCCACAGTTATTTCATTCTCTTCCTCCCATATAATTGAATTCAATTGAGCTACTTGGGGTAAATCTAGATAAGAATGTGGTGGTGATGATTCTTCTCTAAAGATAAGGTGTTCTTTATCATCATCATAAAAAATTTTAACCTCTTTCTTATTACAAGAAATTTTCACATCATGGTCCGAAAACCAATCCATACTGAGGATTATAAAAAATTCAATCATGGGTATGACGATGAGATCAACAGATAAAGAACATTTATATGCCCTAATGGGAACGGATCCACATAACTTTGTAGCAATGATACTTCCCTTAAGAGTTTTAACTAACAACTCCCATGTTAAATCATATTGGAAATATCTAATTTTATTAGATTACTGGGAAGATATGAAGCAATATGAAGATCCAGAATCAAATAAACCATTTTCTAAACTTAAAGAAACCATTAAATTACCTACCACCACATCTTTCGGGGCATCAACCACAGCAGTAGTGATTGCATAATCTTGGCCTTGATTCCTTTTCCTTTTCTGAGGAAAGATTCCCTAATGCTTCATACATTCATTTTCATAATACCCAATCTCTCTGCAATTATTTCATTGAACATTGGTAGCATCTTTCTTTCCTTTACAATCACCAGCTAGATAAACTTTCTATCCACATTTGTAGAATACTCCTTCTCTTTTTAGACAGGCACTTGGGTGCTTCCTTCCGTAATTATCACAGGGTGTAAATTCAATTCTGCCATTCTTCCATGTTTTCTTATTTCCATTCCCATAGTGTTTAGCAGATCTCTTCTTCTCTTGTTTTAATTTAATGTCATAAGACATAGATAATTCCTTTTCTGTCTTGATAGCACATGAGATCATATCTTCGTATGATGAGAAGGATTGTGATACTAATGCTCAACAGATAAATGGTTACAACCCATCAAAGAAACGGTTAATATTACTTCTTGGGTTATGAATATAATCTATAACATGCCTTGCCAACCTTGTAAAGTTAGCCTCATACTTTGCGACATTCTCATCCTCATTTTTCCATAGACTCAGAAATTGCCTTTCCAAATCTTCTCGATGGTCACGGGGAAAGTATTTTTATATGAAAACACCTTTAAACTCCCTCTATTACATATTTGATACTTTATCATCTCCCTTTGTGTTTTGAATCAATGAGCACCATTGATTAGAATCTCCAGTGAGGTGATAAACTACCATGATAACGTTTTCCCTTTCACTACTCTCCATAGCAAGGAATATTTTCTTTAAAGAATTTATCCACTGCTCTGATACTAATGGATTTGTAATACCATTTAATATTGGTGGTTGTTTACTCATGAAGTGATCTAACATTGATCCTCCACGCTCTGGATCTGGGTGCTCCATACGGGTAAGGTGATTATTCATAACCTGAGTGAGTTGTCCCAGTATAGTGATTAGCTGAGCAGCACCAGTTGCATCACCAGCTCCACTATAATTATCTTAAGCAAAAGGGAAATCCCTACATGGAGTGCATGCATTGATACATTTTCCATTCCTTCCACTAGGCTCCATTTCTAAACAATGGCATAAACTAGATCATTTTATGAATCAAAATACATAAGTCCATACTTGTAAAACACTTAACATAAATTGAACTATTTATGGATATAATCCATAATCATAAGAAAATGGTTTCATTGAGGAAGTATATACTCATAAACCATTCATAATGGTTTGTAAATAAAATATGAATTATACTAAGCATATCCCCTGTGAGTGTCGTAACCAAGAGTGGAACAAGGGTCGTTGTCGTGCACCAGTTCCCGTGGGAGTCTAGTTCAAAGCCGTGTTTTCGGGTTTTACCCCTAGGTACATTTGCGCTAGAGCAGCCTCTACCTGCTCGTATCCAAACAGGGATTTATTTCTCAGAAAACTCACAATCTTTATACAATACCAATACTCTAGGAAGTTCTTCTATACTAATCTTCAAATTCCATCTTAGGTCCATGTGCCCTAATTAGAGTTTATCAAAATATAGTTTCCATAGATTGTTCTAAACTTCCTATGATACCTACTGTTACGCCCCGACACTAGTTACCTAGATTCGGTGTATTATTACATAACATTTTCATGATCATAAGGAAATCATGTCATGAAAGACCGATCATTTTAGTATTATTGGTACGAAGAATAATACATAAATCCAACTTTACAACTTAAAGAGAAATACAACACACATATATTTCATTTGAAAAGTCTAAGCCTCCGAGATTATGCCCGTAGTTCACTGATAACTAACTTCTTCATATCATGGGAAAATGAGACGTAAGGATGGGGTGAGCTCAAACACTCAGTAAGGGTAAGTAATACAACGGAAAATGACATAAATTTTAAGCATAGTAAATAATTGAAACCACGTGCCTTTACCAATAATAAACAAGAATACTTTTATGGAATGAATATGAGATGAGTAAATAATGACATAATAATGGGTATTCTACTAGTCGAATGACCACATGAACCATCAATATTATTTCCATAACGAGGGAATGTATAATGCCGGACATTATGAAATTTTTTTTCAAGGGCTCGACCAAGATGTCAAAAAACGATTAAGGCCTCGGCCAAAACCATAAATCAAATTTGGAAAGGGCATCAGCCAATTCCACTTCTATTTGCCTCATGAGGCCTACCGATGAATCAAGGAGCTGTAGCAGGCTCTGCCCATCACCCATTAAGTCCAATACATTCCTCATACGAAAAGGTTTAAACATATCATAAACATTCATATTAAAACTAGCATACGAAATGTCAAAACTTTAACCATAAATAATGAATGGTATATAAATAGCACATCCACAGTCAAACATATCAAAAAAACTTCAATACTATATGAAAGTTTTTTATCATAATAAATCAACTCCAAATATACTTAAAATCGATCAAAGGATGTTGACATAGATGAAATCAAAACCCTTTTTAGAGAAATATCACTTTCTATTTTAAAATCATTTAAAAGTCACATAAATAAAAAATAGAACATTTACTTTGAAAATATTCTTCATAGCTTGTAAGGGAAGCTCCAACGAGTTTTTAATGGTTGAAAATAGTCGTGCCCTCCGTATAAGTTAAAAAATACATTCTTACCATAATTTTGTCGAAAAGATTAAAAAAGACATTGTTTGGAAAATGACGAAAAGATTCATTTATAAACAACTTATAAAATGTAAACAAGGGTATAAATGACTTTATCCCATAGTCTATAAAATATTAATAATGTTTTGAAATACATTTTTATGAAACATGGATGTGGATGATAAAGAGGTCCCAATATATAATTACGTATAAACAACCTCCGATAATGAAGAGATTGTAAAATAAACCCATACCTTGTACTTTTCCTTGGTTGAGGGTATGTTAAAGTCCTGTATAATGGTGATATAATTGTTATTTAAATAAAAAAGAATCATATACATTAATATGATATCATATATGATATGTTAACATTTCTTTGTAAATAATATGTTAGTATTATCGTCGTTTCGAGTGTTAACTTACTCATTTTATTTTATATGTTTTGTAACATAAGTCGTGTTTTTTTATAGATAGGAGGTATCTTATTCATATCCAGAATGATATAAAGTTCTTAAACATTATTTTTAACCATAAAATGTGAATTATACTTGAATGGATATGATGGGGAATGAATCTCATCGCCTTCATTGAGATGGTAGTCCGTACGTACGCACGAGCGACAATATCATTCTTTTTATTTTAAAATAATATATAATTGGATGTTAAATCATATATAAAGAATCATTATAATGTTATATTTATTATTTACTTGAATTACACATCATTATTATACCCATCCAAATAATAATGTATTGAATAACACTTACACAACGACGTGGAGATGGTAGGCTGTACGTACGCACGTATGGTGACATGTCATTCAAAGGATGGATAGAATACTAAATATGGTTGTACCATATTTATAAAAATATCACTATATATAGAAGATACTGGAGTTATTATTTTAGAATGGAAAAAAAAAGAAGTTGAAGAAGAAAGGACCATGAAAAAGGGTGGTGAAAAAATTACCTCTTCTTCGGTTTCTTCCTTTTTATTCGATCAAAAGGGCTCTTTAGGTTGTCTTTCTGACTAAAATAATACATCTACGATTAATGGAGGATAATTGATAGGGTATTTGGGCTGATTTTGGATGAACCAAAATGCTTTTAAGGTTTAATGGATCCAAAGTGGATTATTAAAAATATAATGTGGGTATTGATCTAAATCCATTCAAACAATAGATTTTAGATAGGTTTGAGTCATTATATTAAACATATCATTTAGTTTTAACTCTTAGTTAATTAGGTTGACATTTACCATGTCACTTTTTATTTTTATGTTATATAGTTAATAAAAATACTATATACATCCAAGATACCCCCATGTGGTCCAATAATGATACAACTATTATGATATAAGTCCTTCATCCAAAAATTAGATTTTTAGGAATAGAATATCAATTAATTATATAATACTTGTTTTAAAAACTCATTTGTGTCAATTTTGACAATATTTAATAATTGAATTTTGTTAAAGTCTTAACAAGTTTATTAATTAGAAAAAAAATTATTTAAGGAATAATAAAATGTCATATTATCCAATAAAATTATTGTATGGTATCAAAACATTCAAATTATATTTATTTTATCTTTTATAATAAAAATTATTTGATCCTTTCATTAATAAGGAAAATACTGCATCATTATTAAGTCATAAATAAATGTAATTTTAAATGTATAAAAATTATAAGTAAAATACCATTATGTTGGAAATAGATTTATATTTCTAGTGAATATTTATAGTAGAAAATATAACATATATTACCTTATGTAAAAATTGTTTTTCTATAAGATATATGCTATGTCATTTTTGTATTTACATTAACATAATTAATGTAAAGTGTCCTTATCACCTAAAAGTGGCTCTATGGGGTCCCAAAATCAACCCAATGATTCCCACGGTCAGAAATGTATCAAAAAATTGGGTTATGATACGTTTTATGGTAAATTAATATTATTATAATATTATTTTTTACCATTATTTACCGGATTTTCCCTTTAAACATGGTAAATAAAATATTTACCGAAGTAATTATTCAAAATGTCTAAAAATAAAAGTTAACTATTTAAAAAATTTAGGCCTCGTTATTATAAATATGAAATACATTTTTCTAAATTCAAAACACAGAAGTGGCAGAAATTATTTTAAAATTAATTCCTGTTGTTAAAACAAAAAGCGTGTTTTTAAAAGATAATAAATATCAAAATATTGACACTTGTTTATATATGGTTTAAATATATAAATATTTCCAATTAATGACATTGTATTAAATGGTAAAAATATATTATAAATATACTTTAAAACCACTTAAATTCAAAAATTATCAATCTAAATTATTTTTAATAAGAAGTTGTTTTTTATTAAAATTACGTAATTTGCACTTCTCATCAAAATATAATCGTTATCCGAAACATACCAAAATTTTACCCTAGGCTAATTTTGATATTCCGAATCCAAAAATGAAGTCCATTTTGAGAGATAAAATTTATAAAATTTCAAAAAGTGGGTATTACTATTCATAACGGTTACTTTGATTGGTCACGGTGTGTTAGAATCTCGAAGTTGCGTACAACACACGCTACTGTATTATTCAAATAGATTAGTACCATGGAAGATTGGGGTTTTAAAACTAAGAATCTATGTAAGATTATTTTTTACATTGGTTAATTTCTCTGGGACATTTTTTAGTTTCTCATTTCACAACTTATGTTCATTGTTTTCTTAATGTAATTTTACATTTTTCACTTTATCTATAGCATGTACAGATTTAACTGAAGTAGTTAAGGAATTATTTTTCTTTAAAGATTTATATTTATTTTTTATTATACTACATGTGTCTTCATGAATATTAAAGTATTAAAATAATTCATTACTAGTCATATTTTCAGAATCACATTCATCTTTAGAATCATATGAATTTTGTGTAGGAGAATCAAGGGTTACCTTAGTTATGTTTTTCCTAAATCACATTATATGAACCCGGTTCTTGTTTTTGAGGTATGAGTTTCATATTTTCCTTTTTATTTAAGTGTTTTTAAGAAAATAAGGAAAATGGGGAAAATCCCAAACTTTGTGGGTACACGCTGTATACTTTTCCAAACACTGTGTACTTTGTCCATGTGGGATAAGTACATAGGGTGTGTATCCCTATTTGCAATGAAAGGTGTAAAAACCAACTACACGCCGTGTAGTGGGTATTTACACACCGTGTAGTCAGTCAGCAGGTGAATAGTAAGGTGTTTCTAAAGGCTTCATTCACGTATACTGATCAAAGACGATCAAGGTTGGTGGTCTAGTTTTTATTTCCAAATACTGTGGTGAATTTGTGTACCGCTATGATACGCTCCCATGAATGGGGTGTCTTATGGCTGAGGACTTTCATAATTAAAAACATTTAATTTGTATAGGTAGTTTAATGAACATGTATAATTGTTGTTTGGGATTACTTCGTGGATCCAGGACCACCCTTGCACTGTGTTTCCCTATTTGGCCATTTGGCCAAGATACCCAAGGGTATGCCATGATTATAATGTGTATTAAATTTCCTTGAGGGGAATTGTATAAAAATTGTTTGTTTATGTTTTGGGCTCAGCCCGATTACTTTGCCTGCAGGAAATATTTACATTAGCCTGAGGGAATTGTTTGTTTAGCCTGAGGTAAAGGTACTGTTTAACCTAAGGGCAATGTTCTATTCTGCCTGAGGGCACACTTCTTAGGCCTGAGGGCAGTGACTTCTTTGCCTGAGGGAAATATCTCATACGCCAAAGGGCAATATTCGATTACCTGAGGGGAAGCCTGGGGGTGTGGTTTTATTATATTATCTTGACGGAAAGGTTCTGATTGGCATGGGGGCTTGGTTCTGATGAGTAAATAATGCTATTAAATTGAATGGTTAAATTAATATTAAAATGGAAATATGACCGGTAAAGATAGTTACTTTTGAGTACTGATTAATTTATTTCATTTACTACTGCACACTATTGTTTCATATTTTCACTAACAGTTGGGCACATGCCGTTGGTGGGTGCCTACTGGGTTTTATTTTGCACACCATGTTTGGGTCATGTCTTCAGCCTAAACAAATTATACATCTACAGGTGTGTATAAGGGAAAGGGTCCATATACAGGTACTTGATTGTAGCAGAGGAGTATGAGATAATGGGACCGAGATTTGGCTTGCGATGCTGCAACGTTATGTTTACTCTACTTAGTTTTGTTTGCCTGTACTTTGTAATTTGAGTTGTATTGTATTGTAATGCAGTGTATCCTGTTGGGGCTGTTTTCATAGAATTAGTGACACGCTACATATATATACATATATATATATATATATATGACTAATGGTTCTATTTTACTTCAGTTTTACATTTTAGTTGAATATTTTTTATCACTTCCGCTGTTGTATGTTTATATATATGATTCCACTACGCTACACTATGAAAAATGAGGGCATAGTTTCCCCACTATCAGTCGTTAGCCCTCGCTGCTAGTCGGTAGCCTCTGACGTTTGGGGAAATGCGCCTGAGGTCATGTGACAAACCGGGTTCGGGGCACCCATTGAGTGGAAACCAAATATCGGACGTTAGAAAGTGGTATCAGAGGGGTTCTTTTCATTGAAATACTGTTTGGAGCCTTATTTAGGGATAGGAATGAAATGGTAGTTGGTAATAAGCTGTGCCCGGGAGTGGAAAACCCGTGTAGAGGGAAAAGCCAGTCTACCTCGGTTATTGCAATTTTTTGATTTTTATATAGTTAATTAGATTTTCACCGTATGGTGACACACTTGAAGTGTGGGGTTTCTATTTTGATACTAGGTTCTATTCAGTCACAACTCGGCGAGATGATAGTATTCCATCTCATTAATCATTTAGGCACGTGCTAGAAATCACATGTCATGCATTCTTCCATGACATGTAGGTGCATTAGAAATTGCATGTTTTTGTGAATGTTGTTGTGATAGAAAAGCATGTTGTTGTGATATCGTCTTGGATATATACTTCCTATTTTATTGGGTATTTTTGTGTGAGGCTAATAAAATGAACACCAAACGTTGGTTCTTGAGAAGAATGGGCCCTCAATGACCGGAATTTGGTGGATCATTAACGTGTTTACTTGTTTTAACTTGTATAAGATGCCAAACTTTGATTCGCGGGGAGTATGGGCCCTCACGGATCAGAATTTGGCACTTACGTGTTGGTTTCTCTATTTTTATGGGTTCCAGAGTAGTTTATACGGATTACTGTCTGGAAAACCAAGGATACACGCCGTGTAGGTCTATGATTACACACCGTTTAATCATCTGTTTGAGAAGAAATGAAAACTTTTTAAGTACACGTCGTGTACCCTAAGTACAAGTTGTGTAGACTATTCTTGTGTCATAGGCCGTGTGGGAGGGGACACGGGGTAGGGTTTGGCTTTGGGAAACATGTCTTGTATCGATTGTACTCATCGTGCATGGTTGACCTAGAGACCACCCGTGTAATTAACAACACGGACAAGGGAAAGCTTTGTTTGAACACGTCGTGTCAATGTTGTACACGCCATGTAGTCTGACCCTGGTACCCGTAGTACACGCCGTATTTCAATAGAACACTCCATGTAGTATTGACCGGTGAGAGACCATGTTGACTTAGAAATGTGGGTGGGGAAACGGGGTGGTGTACATTCCATGTTCGGGTGTAACACACCATATAGTGTCATCAGAGTAGTCCGTTGTGTCTCAAATGACACAGGCAGTTGGAAATTAAACCATACCCGTCGTGCAAATGTTATACATGCCATGTAGTCGTGTTCAGAAGAGAGTTATGTGCCTTAGTAGTTTATAAGGACCTGGGCAGGGAAGGGGGATTCATGTCTGCGCCATGTAGTCTGAGGAGACACCATGTGTTACGGGTTTTACAAGACCAGTTTACGCTGGAGTACATTCCCATGAGAATGGAATGCGAGAACACGCCCTGTAGTTTATATAAATGCTGTGTAGTCAAGTTTTTAATATCTTGAATGCTTTATTTCTCTTATTCCCTTTTTGGTCCCCCAGTTTTCATTCTTTGATAAACTTAAATCTGAGGCGTGTTTTGACCATGTAGAGTCATGCTGTCGAGACAACCACTTGTTGTTCTCCAAGAGAGAGGAAAATATTATACTCCAGATATAGTATGCCATGGGCCACCATTGGATCCTAATGTAGAGCCAGATGTGGAACCAGCCGTTATACCAGACATGGGTGTGGGGGCGCAGTTCCATGAAGGGTTCATGCGATTTATGCAGACCTTTCCGGGAGAACCGCATGCCACCACATTTATTGAATATCTAACTCATATATTCCAGCAGTAGCATCCACCGACGTTTTCGGGGGATAGAGGACCACATGCTATGGAGTCGTGGTAGGATTCAGTGCAGACTATTTTTGAGCATCTTAAGACGCTTCCATGGCTGAGGGTCAAGCTCGTGACTTTTATGCTGCATGATTCTGCCAAGTGGTGTTGGGATGTTACCACCAAGTCAGAGCATCACAGAGACATGACTTGGAAAGATTTTTAGGCATTCTTATATGACATCCTCTTTCTAGAGACATTACTAGCAGATCAAGCTTGAGAGTTGATGAATCTGCAGTAGGGCGCTATGTTAGTGATGAACTATTCTGCATGCTTCACAAAGCTTCAGTGTTTTGCACCTGTTCTGGTGGGATATGAGACACTGAGGGATCGAAAATGAGAATATGGTATTAGGTATGACATCTGAGCACTGGTGAATGTTTTCAGGTTGCCTATGGTACATGCTACTGTGAAAGAGGCACTAATTATTGAGAGGAACCTGCCGGAAGCTAGTGGTGCATGCAAGGGAGGTTCAACACCAGTTTCTGGTACTATTTTTAACAGGAAGTGGAAGATACATATGAGTTTATATCATGGTGGATGTACTAGCCAGATGATTACTTCAGCTATCCTTGTCATATACAACCAGTGTGGTAGAGAGGGGAAAAAGAGACCTCAGTGTACCCGTGACCTAGTAGAGTGTCGAGCTTGTGGAGATATGGGTTATCTGCAATGCTTTTGCAGGGCTTTTCCACCAGTGGCTAGTGAGAGGGGTTCTGTGTAGACTCTACGTGCAGGAGTAGGAGTAGTAGCTTCTTACCATTTTGGGAATTGGTATACATCTGGACGTAAAGGTAGAGGTGGTGGTCATGGCCGTGGTATCCAGACACCAGGATCATAGAGGCAGCAGGGCGGGACATCTCAGGTTAGCTAGGCTATGTCATAGGGATGCGACACTAGGTAGGCATGTTCAGTGAAAAAGACCCAGTAGGAGCAAGATCTCGTACCTTCTACTGTCAGAGGTAATATTTTAGTAGCTTCTTTATTATCTTGAGTACTTTTCGATATGGGTTATACACATAGCTTTATATATGTGCCCATTGTGGAGAGCATCAGGCTCTGTGTTTCTTCTTCTTCTGATGTTATGACGCTAGAAACTCTGTTGGGAACTAGAACGGTTGGTGTGCTTCAATGAAGGGAGTTCCCCTAGAGGATGGTGGGTGTAACCTTCTATGGGACCTCTATGTCTTAGAAATGATGAATTATGATGTCATTCTCGGGATAGACTGGTTGGTACACTTTTGAGCCTTTTTAGATTACTATCATCACGGGGTGAGTTTCATGTCACCAGAGGGCAGACAGTTTCTATAAAAGGTGAATGGGATGTCCAAGAAATCCAAGCTGGACCTGAGCATCGTTGGCGAGGTGGAGTGATGGCCCAGATTGGGAGTTTATATCTGGATTACTAGGGGACTTTTCAGAAGGATTTCCCTCCAGTGGTTGATCATTTCCGGGATGTCTCCCCAGATGACATTTCGGGTCTACCTCCAAAGCGAGAGGTGGAATTCTCTACTGATCTTCTTCTAGGAGCTACATCAGTGACCATTCCTCCTTATAGTATGGCTACACCAGAGTTTCAGAAGATCAAGAAATAGTTAGAGGAGTTACAAGAAAAGGTTTTCATCCAAACCCAGTACTTCTCCTGGGGGTTATTCTATTCTATTTGGGAAGAAGTCGGACGATACCCTCAGACTTTGTGTGGATTATCGAAAGCTGAACCAGTTGAAAGTTAAGAACCGATACTGCTTGATGAGGATTGATGATCTTTTTGATCAACATCAAGGAGTACGAGTGTTCGTGAAGATTGAATTGAGATCCCGATATCATCAGTTACATGTTATACTATCAGATATACCACTTACATCTTTTCTGAGAAGATAGGGTCTATATGAGTACTTGGTTATGCCATTCAGACTCACGAATGCGCCATCGGTTTACATGGCTCTAATGAATCATGTGTTCCAACCTTATCTGGAATCTTTTGTGGTAGTTTTCATCGATGTCATCTTGGTGTACTCTCACACATGACATGACCATGCCACCCATCTTGAGATCATACTGAGTATACTGAGAGAGAATTGGCTATATTCTATTATCTAAAAGTGCCACATATGGCTGGACCAGATACAATTACTGTGTAATATCATTTCAGAGGTAGGAGTTTTAGTAGACCCAGAGAATGTGAGAGCATTGGGGTCATGGGAGTAGCCTAAGAACGTGTTTTAGATACAGTGTTTCTTGGGACTGGCTTAGTACTAGAGATGCTTTATACAAGAATTCTATCACTTTGCAATGCCACTGACATGTTTGACTAAGAAGGGTGTGATGTTCGTTTGGTCCGAAGCCTGCAAGACAGCTTTTCTGGATTTGAAGGGAAGGTGGACATCAGCACCAGTTCATATACATCCAGAGGAAGGGAAGAGTTATATAGTTTACTATGGTTCATCAGGTATTGGGCTGGGATCTGTGCTGATGTAGGGAAATCGAGTAGTTGTGTATGGGTCTTGGCAGTTGAGGCCACATGATATGAATTACCAAACGCATGATCTCGAGTTGGCTGCGTTTGTTCATGCATTACGTTGTTGGAGACATTATATCTTGGGAGAACGTCTTTTGGTTTTCCCCAACCACAAAACTCTCAAATATATCTTTACCCAGCGTAACTTGAACCAGAGACAGTGAAGGTTGGTCGAATACCTTCAGTCCTTCGACTATGAGCTTGCATATACACCAGGTGAAGGTAATGTAGCTAGCTGATTTACCATGTAGGAAGACTTAGATATAGGCTGTACATGAGGCTAGAGGTGAGTGGCAGCTTCTTGGCTTAATCTCTGAGATGCATTTGGATGTGCATGACAGTCAGGGGTAGACCTATCTTTCTTCCTTAGTTGTAACTTCTACCCTCTTGTATAGAGTGAGGATGAGACAACAATCTGATTCAGATGGCCTAGTTCTACGGGAGTTGGTGGAAA
This sequence comes from Viscum album, assembly GCA_963277665.1. Lineage (NCBI taxonomy): Eukaryota > Viridiplantae > Streptophyta > Magnoliopsida > Santalales > Viscaceae > Viscum > Viscum album. The sequence goes on from OY728166.1 coordinate 795,476,848, forward strand.
GTGTGGACCCTCCTCCTGGATGGACGATAGATGATGATGGGGTTTTTCATTTCCATAGATGAGTTTGGGTTCCGGGGGATATATGCGAGGAACTGATGTGATAGTTTCATGCTTTCGCTTGGTCAGTGCATCCCGGAGTTACGAAGATGTACCGTGACTTGGGAAGTCAGTATTGGTGGCTGGGTATGAAACAGGACATAGATGGTTTTGTTGTGAGATGTTCCACTTGTCCTCAGGTGAAGGTGTAGCATTAGAGGCCAGCTAGACTATTACGGCAGTTACCCATTCTATAGTGGAAATAGGATGATGTCGTGATGGACTTCGTGACCGGGTGGCCAAGGTCACCTTGAGGAAATGATGCCATGTGGGTTGTTGTGGACAGACTCACAAAGGTAGCTCACTTTTTTCCGATCAAGGAGACCATCGGTGTTAACGAGATCATGATGTTTTATATCCGAGAGATAGTGAATCTTCATGGGTACCCTCGTTCTATTGTTTTAAATAGGGTCGCCTGCTTTACGTCTCGTTTCTGGAAGAGTTTTCAGAGGACATTTGGTACACAGGTGATTCTGAGCACAGCATACCACCCTTAGACTGATGACCAGTCAGATCATAAGATACATGTGCTTGAGGACATGCTGCATGCATGTGTCCAAGACTTTGGTGGATCTTGGCAGAATAATATACCCTTTTGATGAGCTTTCCTATAATAATAGTTTCCAGGAAACTATTTTGATGTCACCTTACGAGTCTTTATATGGTAGGCGATGCCAATCACCCTTGTGCTGGATGGAGGAAGGTGAAGTAGCTTTACTGGGACCACGTCTCGTGTTGGAGACTTCAGAGCAGGTCCAGTTGATTCATAAGTGGATGGCTTCCGAAAAATATCATCAAAAATCTTATGCTAATCGCCTCAGAAGACCATTTGTGTTTGTGGTCATGGATCATGTTCTCTTGCGTGTTTCACCGAGGTTGGGACACCAGTTGATCAAAAGAGAGGATAAACATTCACCGAGGTATGTGGGGCCGTTTGAGATTCTGTAGAGAGTCGGGCTGGTTGCCTATCGGTTGCAGTTACCAAAGAGGTGCAGGGACATGCACGGCGTCTTCCATGTATCTCAGCTGTGCCATTATCATTCAAACTTGTCTCACATATTTCAGCCATATGAGGTTGAGATTCAGATCGATGTGTCCTTTGAGGATCATCTGATTCATATTGTTGATAGGAGCACAATGGTTCTCCGAGGCTGGTCAGTTCCTCTCGTATGTGTGCTAGGGCAGCATGGCCGAGTGCAGGACGAAACCTGGGTCCGGGAGAACGACGTACGTGCTCAGTGGCCAACATTTTTCTAACCTTAACTTTACCACCCTTGGGAGGAAAATTTTGGGATGAATTGGTTTAAGTGGGATGTTTATAAGAACCTGGTACTTGTTTTTGAAATATGAATCTCTGCTTTTTCTTTTTTCTTTATGTTATTTTCATAAAATAAGGAAAATAGGGAAAATTACCAAACTTTGTTGGTATATGCCGTGTACTTTTCCACACATTGTGTACTTTGACCATGTGAGATAAGTACACAAGGTGTGTTTCCATGTTGGTGATGAAAGGTGTAAAAACCAACTACTTGCCATGTAGTGGGTATTTAAACATCGTGTAGTAAGTCGGAAGGTGAATAGTACGGTGGTGGGAGTAGCCGCCAGCTGAGCGACAGTACATGTCGTGTATTCCGAAATACACTCCGTGTACTCATGTCTACTGATGAATAGTTCGGCAGTGGAAATATTAGCCACCCGATAAAAAGTTAAATGAGAAAAGTACACTCCACGTACTTGAGAGTACACGCCGTGTATTTTTTTTTGCTTAAAATGGAATGTATCCTCCTCTATTCATAGTGGATTCTTAGAACGGCATAGGAGTTCAGAAGGATGATCCAAGATTTTGACATCTCCCGCACGCACACCGGGAATCTGTTTCCTCTTCCATCGATCTCGTTGGGATCGCACGGGTAATCCCTCCTTTTCCCTTACGTTGTTATTACCAATTATTTCTCTAATTGATGTTATTTAGGTTTGAATGTGTTATTGTTTTTTCCAGATCTACGTCATTCTTAGGTGTTTCTGGAGGCGTTGTTCTCATATACCGATCAGAGATGATCAAGGTAAGTGGTCTAGTGTTTATTTCCAACTACTGTGGTGAATTTGTCTACCATCGTGATACGCGCCCATGAATGGGGTGTCATATGGATGAGGCCTTGCATAATTAAATAACTATAATTCCATAGGTAGTTTAATGAACATGTATAAACTATTGTTTGGGATCACTGCTTTCATCCGAGACCACCCCGGGGGTGTGTTCTTCTCTTTAGCCGTTTGGGCTAGATACCCGAGGGTATGCCATGATTATAATGTGTATTAAAATTCCTGGAGAGGAATTGTATTTAAATTGGTTGTTTATTCTTTGGGCTCAGCCTGGTTACTTTCTCATGAGGGTAATATTCATATTAGCCCGAGGGAATTGTTTTTTTTAACCTAATGGCATTGTATTTTTTAGACTGGGGGAAATGTTCTATTCTTCCTGAGGGAACACTTCCTATGCCTGAGGGCAGTGGCTTCTATGCCTGAGGGAAATATCTCGTATGCCTAAGGGAAATATTCGATAGCCTGAGGGAAAGCCTTAGGTCGTGGTTTTATTATATTATCCTGAGGGCAAGGTTCTGATTGGACTGAGGGCTTGGTAATGATGAGAAAAAGATGGAATTAAATTGAATGTTTAAATGAATATTAAAATGGAAATATGACTTGTAATTTTAGTTACTTTTGAGTACTTCTTAGTTTATTTCATTTACTACTGCACACTGCTATTGAAAATTTTCCCAAAAAGTTGGGCACACGCATTTGGTGGGTCCATACTGGGATTTGTTACTCACACCATATTTAGGTCATGTCTTCGACCCAAACAGATTATATTTCTACATGTGTGGATAAGGTCAAGGGTCTATATATAGGTATATAATTATAGAAGAAGAGTAAGAGAGCATGGGACTGAGGTTTGGCTTTCGATGTGGTAGCGTAAAGTTTACTATGCTTAGTTTTGTTTGTATATACTCTGTACTTTGATTTTTATTGTATTGTAGTCCAGTGTATCCTGTTCTAGTTGTTTTCATAGAATTAATGACATGCTGCATTTTTATATATATATATGACAGCTGGTTCTCTTTTTCTTCAGTTGTCCATTTCAGTTAAATATTGTTTACTGCTTCCAATGTTGTAAGTTTATATATATGATTCTTTAGCGCTGCACTTTAAAAAATGAAGGAATTATTTCCCCAATATCAATCCTTATCCCCCGCTGCTAGTCGGCAGCCTATGGAATTTGGGGAAATGCGCTTGAGGTCATGTGACCAACCGAGTTCGGGGCAGCCGTTGAGTGGCAACCTAATCCAGGACGTTACGAACTTATTTCCCTTGTCAGACTTCTCATCTTGTGAAGACTCTGAGTCACATGAACTGTCCCCAGAATCTCTCCATGTTACCTTCATGGGATTTTAGTACTTTTTATCTTTTTATTCATATCTCTTCTTATATTTTAACTTAGGAAATTCATCCTTTACATGTTATTTTCTTTATCATTCATAATAGAATATATTATTTGATTTATTATTTCTCTTCTAATTCTTCTTCCAGTTTCCCATTTGATTGTATCTATATTTGAATATAGGCTTTCTAAATAATTTCCTTCTTCTATAAAATTTATTTAATTTTCTATCTAATTGAACCACTTCATCATCATTATCTGATGATGGATCTTCATTTCCTGTACTGTCAAAATGATATTGTGTCCTTTCTTTCTCTTTATTATTAGATGTAGTGGTTTTCCAAGACACTAAATTTCCATTTGGTCTATCTTCCTTGTCCTTGTTGAATTTTACTTATTCTTTGTACATCATTAACATGCATGTCATCTCCTTGACTGGAATATTAGTAATATCAAAAGATTCTCTAATTGAGATAGAATTCCCTCCCCATCTATCTTGTAAGCATCTGTGTATTCTCATTATTTTCTCTTTGCTTGTAACATCTCTCCCTAGAGAGATCATTTTGTTCACTATTTCATTAAACATGAGATACATGTTAGAAATAAGATCATGAGGCTTCACTTAAAAGTGATCATATTTAATAGTATATGTGTCAAGTCTCATTTCCTTAACACTAGAAGTTACTTCAAGTGAAATTGATAAATTATCCCAAATTTCATGGGATGTTTTACAACAATAAATTTTGTTAAATTCTTCATCTCTTAAAGAATAGTATGAGGTATTCATAGATTTGAAATTATTTTTAATATAATTGTTAGTTTGTTCATCCCAAGTAGCTCTAGTAGTAAAAGGAATATCATATTCATCTATAATTGAAGACCAAATCTCAAGACCCATGATTTCTATGTTAATTTTCATTTTTATTTCCCATTGTACATAATTTGTTTCATTAATGAATGGAGGTATATTGGTAGCTGTACTTTTGAATATATTATCCATACATAGAGAATAAAGTATAGATTTTTTGTTTTTAAATAATTAAATATTTATAACTAATAGATATTTTAAAATAGTTTAAGCACAACTAAACTCACAGTTGAAAAAAAATTTAAACATATTGAGAAATTATGATTTTGAAAACATGGATTTTAAAAACATCCTTTGAAACCAAATTTTGTTCAGAGTAGGACACACAAGAGGGAAGTGAACTGGGTAACTAATAGTACATAGGACAGTCCAGGCCAGAATAACTCTCCTATTGTTCTTCATGGGAAAACAAACAACCAGGCCACACAAGACCTCTTCTAGATTTATATGTGGGAAAAAAATGTGTAGAATTATATTCGAGTGAGAATATCTTCTATCCTTCGTTTTAATGTAGGAGATCGTGTTTGTTTTAATACAAATACACACACTATTCAAAAAGTAATAAAAATAGTATACAAAATAAAAATGATGATGAAATAGAGTTAAAAATTATCTGAGTTCCATTGTATGAAACTCTTAACATGTAAGGGGGTTTAGATGTGATTTTAGTGTCCTCCTGTGAAAGCAGAGTATATAGAGTATCTTGTTTTTGTTTTGAGTTAGATGGGATGCAATTTTCAACACATGTTCTTGTTAGGGATTCTAGTACGAGAATGTTTTAGGTTATGATCTTAAATAGTTCACCCCTCTAGAATTGAGATTTATTCTTATGTTATTCAGTGTATGGATGTTCTTTTATCTGGGATGCAGTTCACCTTTTGAACTCACTCTCTATCAGTGGCTCTGAGTCTTGTTCTTTTATATTTATTTTGGGTGAATGTGTTAGAGCCAGTAGGAAGAATAATTATTACAACTTGTACCTCGTCCTGTCAGTTGACATATCTAAAATAAAAAATTAATAATATCATTTTCATTAAATGATTCAAATGTATCCATTAGAAATAATATTTAAATTAAATTGAAAACGACAAAATATTGATTTAGGAACGGTTTCATAGTTTTTCTTCGAATGGCGTCACATTGAAATGGCAACTTCCCATTTTACTTTGACTAGTGAGATAGTTATGATGCAATAGTTTCATCGGGATCTAGAACTAATATCATAGATGCAGTGTCAGAATCATGGTGTCACAGGTAATGGTGTCTAGTTTTTTTTTCCAAACATTGAATGTTCTCTTGGAGATAGTAGCAAGGAACTTGTGTCACAAACGTTATGAAATATGGAACTAGTTATGGTGTCAGAGTCTTGGTGTTTGGATTATGGTGTCTGAGTCATGGTCTCATGGTTACGGTGTCAGGGTTATGGTGTCGGGGTTACGGTGTTAGTGACATTTTCAAAATATGGAAGTAGTGGAAAACTTACGGTTTCTCAGACTTAGCCAAATATTTGTAAAAGTTTCCTTAGAAGTAATATTCATAGAATGTACGAGATGTAAGCATTAGTATAATGAAAAATAATAGAAAAAGATAAAACATATTTTATTAGATTCAAACATGATTTGTGATATTCTAAATCAGGATCATGCGATAGTTTAAACCATGAGTAGTAAGCATTAATTCACAAGGAAACCAGCAATCTCTACACATGATTTATGATAGGTTAAACATAGTCAACATGATTTTTTATAATTAAAACATGAGGAGTCCAACATATATTATATTTATTTTATTTTATTTCTCATGGGATGTCTTTTGGAATTCCCTTACCTCGATAATGTTAGTGAGGTCATCTTAGAGGCCAACGCTCCATGTGATATTTTAGTCAGGGTTCTCAAAATGGTTATAGTTGATTTTTTACTGGTAGGTTTTCAATATTTGTGCTTGATTAGGTTAATTAGAGGCATGTAATAACTCAATTATACTATGTTATAGATGATATCTAGTTCAATTTAAACTATTTAAATATAATTCCTTGTTTACTAGTGTTTTAATGTGACTATATATTTTTGATTATTCGGATTATATATGATGACACCCTTGGGGTTGTAACAGTCTTGATCTGACGTTGGGATGTCATGGAAATTGGGATCACGTGATATTGTTCCATGGTAGGACGTGGACTAGATTTTCTTTTATGGTTTTGACCATGACATTTGGTGTCATATATGTTAGGCTGAGGCAGTTTGACTATCATGTTGGGCATTACCTGGGATACCTGTATAGCATGGCCATCATATTTTAGCAACATGGTTATAGTGAAATTAGGTATTGGAAATGGTGTGGTTTAGGATAGGTTTTGGTGATTATTTCTCACCCATGATGCCCAATGTACTGATTGAGTTGTGTGTACAAGGGTAGACTCGTCAATGAGGTGGTTTTGAACACTCATTTGGGTAGAGACCCTGATAGTTGAGGTTTACACAATTATGGTTTGAGGGTTCTTGCGATAGAAATCCATGTGGAAGGTGTGGAGCCTTTATTGAATAACGATGACACTATTAGATTGGTGGATGAGGCTCACCATAATTGAAGCTACAAGTTTGGATATTTATTTGAGGGAAAAAGTTGTTGTTCCACTAATTGTCATGCCATGGGCTGACATAAGCTTATGAGTAGGGTTCCTTTGGAACCAATACTATTTTTTGGTGTTCCATAGATATGTTGGTACTTTTTGACACGCAGTGTTAGAAGGCACTTGGTTCGGGGTTTTGTGATTTATGGAGACACTAGAGGGTTCTCCTGATATTTTTCACCACATGAGTACCTTGGGCTATGGCCCAAGGACTCCCTTTGCTTCTGAGATTCTGTCATTAGACGAAATAGATGACACTCCCTGGTGGCTACTGAGAACTTGTGGAGGTTTTGTTTATTTATTTCATCACATTGTTTACTTTAAATAGAGATTCATGTGTGGCTAAACACATATACAATGTATGCACCATTGGGTGGTATCCTACTGAGATGTGTCTCAAACCCTACACGGTGCCTTTGAGACATGTGTAGTCTTTTTAGATTTACATACAAGGAAAGGATCAGCCTTATAAGATGGATCATAGTTCCATTTGGAATAAATATTGGCAAGGACCTTGACGTTGTGCCTAAATATTTTTTTTAATTCTATTTATCTTTTTTTATTATATTAGCAGGCTAATTTTTAAGTAGCAATAGTGGTTAGACATGGGATTACATTGTATATAGACATGTATGACCTGTTATGGATGCGTGAATTGTTTATTTTAGCAGGGTTTACAAGTGATGTTGGGAATGTTGTTCTGTTCACTTTCTGTTGTAGTTTTTTTATATTACATTGGATATTTATTGATAATGGATGTGCCTCTGATCTGCGTGTCTAGTCTGAATTTTATGATTCATTTATTTCAACTGTATCTTTTATTATTATTCTCAGAACCGTATATTATATTTTTTTAATGGGTATATACTCCGCACTATAACTTTTTACACCCTCTCTTCTAGTCGGCATCCTTTGACATTTTGGGAGGTGCACCTAAGGCTAGTGTCACTCGACCTGTTAGCACTATTCGGGTGACTTTTTGGGATGGTGATTCTACAAATGGTATCAGATGAGTTTATTTTACCTCTTTTTTTGGGATAACTGTTTGAAATTATGGTATAATAGAGATAGGTTGTTGTTGGAAGTGAATTTTAAAATTATGCTTAGGTTCCTACAACACCATGTACAAGGGATGGATTGAGTTACCCTGGTTGGGTTACACTATTTTACTTTTTCTCAGATTACAGTTTATATGATTTCCACCGTGGTGGATCACTTGGTTTATGATGATTATTGGTTTTGAAATGTGACACAAGAACCAGTGTGTTAAGGGAGAATTGGAGCATGGCCAGCAAGGTAAGGCATGGTTGTTTGGATTTTGATAGGAAACATTTCTAGGATATTTCAATTTCATATATTCATGTATTCCTTTTGAAGTGATAATTACATGGGAATAATATCAAATTACAGGTGAACAATCATATTCCATGCTTTATATATATGATACATTTCATGTGGAATGAGGAATGGTATTGGATCTCATAGAAGAAGGCATATTGTATGGTTGAGGTAATTCTTGATCACTAGGATTGGTTGACATGGTCATCGATTTGAGGCAATTTGGTTGTTTGGATGGGAATGATCAAAGGATATTGGGATTCTTGGCTCTTTTGTGGGAGGGTAAGGAGGCAACAAGGCCAGGATACTGTGGGCATGGTTGTGATGGGGGAGAGTAAGGGTAGTTGTTATAGGATCCCTTTTTAATACATTCATTATCTGTATTATATATTGTTTTATACAAATGGGTTTTCTGTCTATTTTATAGAATTCCATGGGTTCCTCCTAGATAGACTAATGGAGCATCAGGTTTTTGATGGTATAGTGTCATAGTAGCATGATAAGGTTCATATCACTGAGGGTCAAACAGATCCTGAACCGTATGTACATACTACTTGATAGGATCAGGTTCGAGATCTAGTGTAGGTAAAGTAGATTTTAGGCTTGAGAGCATTCGAGCCTTGGCATGATGAGAAGCTTCGATCTGGTTTAGTACGAGTTTTGTAGGGGATCGAAAAAGGTTCTTTGGGAATATATTCATCTATGAATTACCTTAATTGGGATTTCCATTCATAAAAACCACCACTTTTTTTGGTGTGGGTGGTCTATAAGTGGTTGAGAACTGGATAGAAATCATGAAGCTGCTCATTGAGCATCTTGACAAGCCTCCAGGGTGAAGGTTCAATCTATATATGTCCATGATTATAGGGTCAGTTATGCATTGGTGGGATGTGTAGGTTCATGATTGCAGATACGAGGGACTATCCTGGAAAGACACTGAGAAAATATTATTCGAGCACCTTTTTCCTGGAGACACAGAGTGAAGAAAAAGTTTGGGTGTTCATGTTCCTTCAGCAGGTTTTCAGGTTTAACATGGAATATGAAGCTAAATTCACTGAGTTTTCTCTCTTTGAAATAGGAATACATCTTTTGGATGGCCTCATTCTCATAGGAAGTGAATCAGGAACTCATAGAAAATGGAAACCTAATGGACATGTCTCACATGGGTCAGGATGTGGATTCAGCCGATGGCTCTAATGGTAAAAAATGAGGTCAAGAGGAGTTCTAGTAGGGAGGGTTGACCAAGGACACACCTAGACCACCTCACAGTAGTTCAGTAGTGGTTTTCATTCTGTTTGGGAAGCCAGGTCATGTCTGGACTTAGTTTAATATGCTTCCAAAAGAGTGTCATGCATGTGGATTGGTTTGGCATATTGAGAGGTACTCTAGGCATGCTTCTTAGATAGCTATATGGTAGGGACCGATGTTGGCATATGATTCACATATTGGTTCATGATTGGTACCTAGTGAGGGTAGACAAGGTTTAACAACACTCAGACTATGTAGTAAAGATAGTGGGACCCATCCATGGGGCCAATGTCTGGTGACTGATGTAACACCATATTGAGGTCAGGCTTCAGGAAGCCCTTTGTCAGGCTAGGGGAACATCATAGAGCTTTGAAGGGTTAAGCGGGCTAGTGAGCCATTGATAGTTAGAGTATCACCTTATGTGTGGCTGTGATTTTACGTTTTCATTGATTTGGAATGGTGTGTTGAGGAATATTCATTTTGAGTGCATGAGGTGCACAAGTTATATACAGACTAATCAGAAGATGGTTAGTGGTTTGGCACCATCTCAGTTGCATGATTATATATATATGAGGTTCTTTTCATTAAGAGCATTGTCAGATGCATGTTTTGAGGTTCCTTGGGCATCAATCCATCTATGGGATGCGAGTTGATTATGTTTCTAAGGCATCAAGGAATCTGTGGAATGCAGGTTACTTGAGTTGATTTGGGCATCATGGAATCAAGGATGTTGTTTTTTATTGAGGTGTGGGGCACCGAGTTTGTGTTGATCATATATGGGATGCGAGACCTCATTGTTCTAGGGGTTCCATTGGCTCGAGGCGGGCACTGATAAAGTACATGATATGATTAGGTGTCAGAAGTGACATGGGTACACCTGATGTGGTGTAGGGGTGACGATGTGTCACAAGAGGACTATGGGTGTTGAGATAGGTCGATGGACCTTGTATTGATATGTGCTTTGACCCAGATTTATTCTAAATTGTTTCTTCACCACCCTTGGAAGAGAAATTCAGGGAATGTTTTTTATGGGGATGTTTTTCATAATATGAGTCTTTTTTTAAGGAAGTGGTATTTTTAGGGTTGTACATAAAAAAAATCTGGATAAAAGAGGTTAAGGGATAGGTTTCATGCATATTAAGATTATCATGCGGTGTATTTCAATGTACACACCACATAATGTATGGCCCTAATGGCCATACATGTCCTGTTGGGATGTTATTAAGGATGATAGGATTAGTCATGTACACACCATATAATTAATAGTATACACTATATATTGATGTGGACATGGAATTTAAATTACTTATAAGGAATGTTATAAATAGAGAGTAAATGAGGCAACTACACGAAGGGTATTTTGAATTAAACACCATGTAATTTTCATTTTTTTTGTTAAAACAAACAGTAGCCTCATTTTTGGGAAATGGATAGAAGGATCATCGCCTTGTTCCTGAGCAGTAGCACCTGTTGAATATTTCCCTCTTAGTTCATCATTCGATCTATGATTCAAACACCATTAGATGCATTGGAACAAAATCAGTAAGCTCTTAATTTGTTATAATCCATTCTTTGTGATTTCTTCTATGTACCTAATTAACAATTATTGAATGTTTATTCTCGTTGTATATATTAACTCTATTCCAGGATGAATTAAATGCCGACACAAGAAAAGGAGAGTCATATGAGTAAGAGTTTGGTGGTGCATACCATGTTTTTAGTTTTCACAGATATTTGGGGGTTGCAACTTTTTAGCACATTTTTGGTTTTGAGCGCAACCCATGTTATTGAATTTTTAATTGACTATATGCCTTTTGTTATGTTGTTTGGAATTCCATTTCCATTATTATGTGAGTGAGGTCAGGTTAGAGGTCATCTCCCAATTGGATATTTTGGTCAGGGTTTTCGAAATGGTTATAATTTTATGTATTGTTTTAAATAGGTAGGTTTATATTTTCAAGGATTGATTAAGTTAATTAGGGGAATTTAAGACCTCTGTGCTAGTATGTTATAGCTGATATCCAGTGTAATTCAACAAAATTATATTGAATTAATTGTTTTCATGTGTTTTAATGTAATTATATATATCTGATTCTTGAGATTACATATGATGACACCCTTGGGGTTGTGAAAGGATTAACCTAATGTTGGGATAGAATGGTCATCTAGATTGAGTGATGTTGTTCATTGGTTAGGTGTGGCCTGGATTTTCTTTGTTTGTTTTAACCACACAATTTGGTATCTTTGATGATGGGTTGAGGTAGTGTGATTGTCAGATTAGGCATGACCTGAGACACTTGGATGGAATGACCATCAAATTTTAGGGACATTGTCACAAGGGCAAGAGGTTTCAGATATGGTGTGTCTTAGGATACGTTTTGGTGATTCTGGATCTCCCATGATGGACAAAGTGCAACTTGAGTTGTGAGTACACAGGTAGACTTCGTGATGAGGTGGCTTTGACCACTCATGTGGGTAGAGGCCCATTATAGTTATAGTTTAGGTAATTGTGGTTTGTGGGTGTTTTTCATAGAAATCCACATGTTAGGTGAGGATACATCTGTGAATAGAAATGTGGCTATCAGATTGGGGGCTGAGGCTCACCATGATTGATGTCATGGGACTTGATATTTATTCGAGGATATACATCACTATGTCTCTAGTTTTCATGCCATGGAACAATGTGATATTATGCGAAATGTTCCATGGGAACGAGATACTATCATTTGGTGTCCCTTCAAGATGTCTATACTTTGAGACACACAGTGTTAAGAGGCACATGGTTCTAGGATTTTTGATTGAGGGAGGAACCTGAGGGTTCACCATGGATTTGTGACTAAAGGAGTTCATTGGGACATGGGCCAATGACTCTCTATGATTTTGAGATTCTGTTGTTGGCCAAAGCATTTGACACTCCCTAGTGGCTACTGAGCACCAGTAGAGGTTGTGTTTATTTATTGCATCAAACTATTTACCTAATGATTCATGTCTTCATAAACACATATACTAGGTTTTTCCCATTTGGATGTATCTTACTGAGATTCATCTCACACCATACATGGGCCCTTCAAGACAAGGGTAGATATTATGGATTTGTGTACCGAGAAAGGATAAACATCAAGAGATATATCCTTGTGCTTTTTGGCATGGATATTATCTTGAACTTTGAGGTCAAAACTATGTGTATTTTTACTTTTTGATTAGCTTTATTTACTATAGTAGTATGATTATTTATAATTATAAAAAATGGTTAGCCATGGGAGCCCTTTGTATGTTGACATATATGACCTTTTATAGATGCATGACATGTTTCTACTAAGTCATTTCTTTCCTCTACATGTTATCTTATTATTCTCAAACCAGTATATTATATTATTATAGAGGGTATAACCACCCCACTATACATGTTTACATCATCAATGCTAGTTGGAAACCTTTTGAATTCAGGGAGGTGCACCTAAGGCCAATGGCACCTATCCTGATAGAACAATTCAGATGGATGTTTGGGCCAAGGATGATAAAAAAAATTTATTTATACAAGAAAATTTCACTTCAACATTAATGAAAAATTCTAGGTATTCCTGTAACCTATTAGTAATGTGTTGTTGGATGTCCTTTTAGAGAGGAACCCATCTCAAACTCAATCACCTTCTTCGTATAGCCATTCCTCAATCTCAACATGAATCAATATCATTTTCATGTGATTGTGTTGTTTTAATCATCACACAAGAAATAATTTTCATATCCAAATTTCATTCTATAAATCTTCTTATTTTTTAATCAAAACCATTTTATAAGATAAAAAATATCTTCAAATTTTTACATCTTATGAAATGTCACATTTACATGATATATGTATTATGCATGGAATACTCTTACATATTATCTTCTTATGTTATAAACTTCTTACATAGAATTTATGTACCCCAAGAACAATGATTTCAATTTCCACTCATCAATGAATTACATTAAAATAACCTTATGAAAAGCACAATATGTAGATACCCTTATACAAGGATCCCCTCATTGATTAATTGTAACAACATTTAAAAGATGCACCCGGACCGTACATGTAGTCTATCTCAACAATTTTTATATCTCACACCAATGTTACAATCACTAACCTCAAAACTATGAAGTCCCACACCAACATCACTCCACCTTTTACAGACCATATAAATTCTAACCACGACCTTATTAAATCTATGTATCCAACTTATGAAAATTTATACTATCCTTAAAATATGTAAAATTATTTATTTATTTTATCAAAGTACTCTAAACTAATTCTATTATTTATTATTTTATTCTTACACGCTCAATAAGATATCTTTATATTTTCATACAATTTATTTATCAACTATATTTTCATGTATGACATCAAAATTTAAACATATTAAATTCACATTTATCCAAGATCTCCCAAACTCATTCAATATTGTTGTAGACACTTTCCATACATCAATTTAAAACATTCATTGATTACCATTAAGAAAAAAACTCCATATCTCACATATAAAAAAAATTTAAAAATAAAAAATCATCTTCAAGATGGTTGAAAAACTATACACATATATTATTCAATTCATTGAAAGTATAACAATAAGGGTTAACCAATTTGACTAGAAAACAAGAATTACAAGAAAAGGTGATGCTAATTTTTTAAAAATTATTAATAAATTGTATTTTAATGATCATGTATCATTTATTTTTGGGTTTATATTCATATTTCTCTAAGGATAAATCCAAGGGAACTGATGAAAGCATTTATAGGTCTTTGGATGAACTACTTCTATTGCACCCTTGGACCATCCGGATTAAAATGAGGTTAAATAGCATGGGGATAGATGGAATTGACAACTAAAAATAAATCCTTAACATTGTTTTATTGCTTATATTTTAAAAAAACGATATATGTCATTTTGAATTCATTTCCAAATGTATTCAAATATAATATTATGAAATTATTTTTAAAAATAACCATCCCAATATTGTAAAATCAGAAAAATTTAAAGGTAAGGAAGAATATATGAGAGGAAAGAGATGGATGATGTTATAAAATGGAATGAAATAACTTTTTAACCCTTTTTATTCATTTATCGATTCCCACTTTTTTAAAATTATTGATTAAGTCAATAGAAACCCTCAAAACTGTAGTAAGAGATAGATCATATGAAATGGAAAGAGATTATATTGTTTCATATCCCATCTATCAAAATTTATTCTTGATAAAATATATATATGTTTTTTCATATACACCAAAAATGTAAATTGGTGAATGATATAAAACATGTATAATAGAAAATAAATTGATATAAAACCCCTTTATGGCTTTGAAAAAGTATAATTTTAAAGAAAATTGAAGTGGGAATGTGAAATGGAATTATAAATGGCATAAATAAAAATTTAATTATGATAAAATAAGTAAATATGGAAGTATATAAACCATATAAAATTTAATAAGTTCATAATATGAATAATATCACAATGAAAATAATTTGAGATTAAAAACCCTTATGCCTTTGGTAATCTATGAAAAAAAATAAATTGAAATGGTTAACATGAAATAATTTTGTATATAAAATTAATAAAAAAAGCAAATTATGATAAAATAAGTGAATGGTTGTAGTATATGATCCATATAAAAGTACGTATGTTTATAATATGAAACATGTCTTAAAGAAAGGAAACTAAAATGAAGATCAATTTCCATAGACAACCTCTTTGTTGGACGTAGTCTAACTTCATATTCAATGAATATAAAGTTTTTAATAACATATTTTAAAAACTTAATATTGTCTATTACCACTTATACTAGTTAATTATATCTATTTATAACATATATATTAGTCATTCATAGTTTATTCTTACAATATATGATATTTTTCCAAATTTCTTTGAATTAGTTCTGATACGGTGATTTCCATCAACATATGATGTAATTATGTTAATAATTAATATATTATTCAAGTTATCGTAATGATAATTTTATAATTATTTTAAAATTAACCTGTTCATTTAATGAATGATACAATCAATTTTCAAAAAAAAAAATATTTAACAAATGACACACTTGATGCGACTTTATTAATAATAATGTGATACTTTATAAAATAAATTTTAGTGTAACTATTTTATAACCTTAATAATAACAATAATTACATATTAATAACTTAATTTACAAATATTTATTGTACGAAAAAAATTCATGATGGAAAGGATGAATATAGGAATCATCATTCTTGTATGAAGTTCAATAGGCGTAAACAAGAACATGTTATATGAATTAATAATTAAGAATATGAATTTGTTAATAGTAATATCATTTTTAAATAAGAATAATGATTTTATTAATATATAATTATAGTATTAAGTATGATTTTATATGATTAGTAATGATAATTTAAATGGAAGATTAAAATAAAAACCTGATACTTTGACTGATCCAATCTTTATTTTACCAACATCCTTTGTAATTATGAATTTTAGAGTCCTTATTTTGACTTAAATATACCCAATGGGAGATATGAATTAGAGTTAGAAATTTATATTGAATAAATATGGAAATAAAGGTAAATTTTTTTTGGAATGGGTGAAGGGTAGGTAAATATATAAGTTAAAATGTGGTACATTTCTTTTGAATCACATGGGAGTTAGGAAGGTTAGATGAGGAAATGTTGTATGGAATTATTGGATTGCATTAAAAATTAAAAGAAATCATCTATAATGAGTTAATATCATTTCAATTATATAAAATTGACATAATTTTATTTACCCTGTTTTACCTCACTTTACATGTTTTAATTATTTACCATATAAAATAGTTTTTTACTTTAAAATATGCTAACTGTTACTTAATTTTAATGTGATAATTTCTAATACCAATTCCATTTTGTCAAATTAAATCTAAAAATATGAGGAATTTAACTTTAAAATACACATATATATAAAACTAATTATTTTTAATAAAAACATGTTTTTAAAAATTAAATGATTTTAGTTTTATTTCAGAGCATGAAATATTAAATAGATGAATGATAATACAAATAAATAAATATATATATATATATATATATTATAAAATGAATATAACAAAAAAATGAATAAGCCTTCAAAATAATCAAATGGGTCGAATATGTGACGACACAAAGTTTCATTAATAGAAATCTCTCTTGATCTAATTAAATGTCTCTTTATGTAAAATTTTATATAAAATGTCAACTTCTTTGGTTTTATGTTCATAATTGTGACCCTTTCTTTTGTAGCCGTTGAACAGTGATCACATGATTAGTATAAATATAGGGCTTTAACAAACCCAATTTACTCAGACAAAGGAAGCGATGGCCTCATCCAGTAGAATTGCCCCATACGAAGCCCATTTGTCGGAGCCTAGAAAAGAGGTGGCTTATTTGGGCTTCTCAATTGACCAAGGACAAGTTGAGCTTCATCATGTCAAGCTCGAATGGGACCGTCTACTGGAAAAGTGGAAGTTGATAGAGATTACCACTCAAGGAATGTTATCTAAGCCACCCCAAGAGTCTATCACCATCTCACACCTTACCCTTAGGTCTTAGGCGGATGTTTTAAGGGGTTTTGTAACAAATCTCTAGTACTATGTTCATGTACATTATTTTTATATATAATAATGAATATACTTTCTTGTCGTTATTGATACATTGAAAATTGTTTTTAAAGTACAAAAAAGTGTTTTTAGTTATTATTTAATTAAGAATTCTATTTAATTAAATTAAGGTATTTTTCAATTAAATAATATTTTAATAAATTATTGTTATTATTAAATTAATTTTAATTAAATCTAAATTATCTTATAATTTTATGAATTCAATTGTAATTTTTATTATTGCTTGAAATCCATTTTTTCAAAACCCGAAAATTTTCGATAAATGTCAGTTTTTATTTTAAAAGTAAAAATTAACATATTTAGAAAATTATTTAGATAAAATAAATTTTATTTCTGGAATCAGGACGTCAAAATTATTGAACGGTGAAATTTTCATAATTTTCTGAGACAGTCAAATTTTTGGGTAAAAACTAAATACCCTTTAAATATATAGTGTTTTACAACATAATAATGACCCAATAGTGATGTAATAAAATACTATAAGCTTTATGTTCTGCCAATATATGGTTTACCATTAAAATAATGTTATTTTGGGTTTGTTGACTTACTTTACAAAGCATTAATGGACCCCTCAAGACTTATTAAACATCTTGTCTTTTTAAATTATTTTAAATGGGAGTTTGAATCACCTCCACCTAAGCAACACCATTATTTTAAGAATTTAGGACTTTGGCCTTAAAAAATATTGTTTTCCTTTCCCCTTTTCCTAAAACCATGGGCAAAAACCATGAGATTATTTGTGGTTTGGATTTTTTTTAATGTAAGGGGTCCCAAACCTAAATATTAAAGAATTCACCCACCTTTCCTATATAAACCCACCCATGCTCCCACTTCCTCCTCACTCAAAGCCTTTTGAGTTTGTAAAACCTCTTCCCTACTCTCTCTAGAATCCCCCCAAGGATCCCCAAGTTCCCAAGAAGCCTCTCTCAATCCTTTGGAAGCACACTACCAAGTAAGGGTTTTTCTTCTTTTCACTTTTTGTCCAATTTTATTAATATAATTTTCCCTTTTATTTTCAATTATAAATGTTGGGGTATGGTTTCGAACCTCCATCATACTACTCTCTTTTATTTTATTGACGGGAGACCCCTTTCTCTCTCATTAATTTCATCCCATGTACAGTCGTTACTATGCCGAAATTCCGAAAGGAACTTCTCTATCCTCATTTACATTCAAGCAATAATTTTGTATCATGAATCTAAATTCCATTAAAATTGTTGGGACATGTATCTATATAACCCCCCTTAAAGTCCATTTCATATATATATGATGAGACACGCCTTTATTTCTCATCAACCATTTTTTATGAATTCTTATATCAGGCTGTTACACTGCCGAAATTGCACCGATTTTCTAAGAAAATGCCATTGTGTAGTGAATACAATGCCCATTTCTCCACTAGGGGTATTCACCATCATGAACATTTAATTATTGATTATAATGTTTCATTAAACATTCCATTTTCAGATAAAAAAGATTATTTTTTATGAATCCATGTTTTATGATCCATGTGGCACACTTATGCATGAAATGAAATGTTTAAGAACCGTGTGCCATTACAACGCTCCAATGCATTAGGTAAAGTATAGTTTCATGATACGTCATGTGCAATGAGTGTTGACTCATGCTAATTCAAGTGCGAAGAGGGTTTACTCGTGCTTCACGTGCAATGAGGATTTACTCATGATCCATGTGTAATGATCCTTGGCTCATGCTAATTCCATGTTAAGTGTTGTTTCCACATTTCCATGTTATGGTTATCATGATTTACCATGCCTTTATGTTCTTTTTTCTCATGTTCTCTATTGATATTCCTAATGTATTAGAAGTATTTTACTCCTCATGTATTCCATGTTTATTCCCTTACTGGGCTTTATAGCTCACCCCTTTTCTTATGCATGTCCTCAGGTTGTCCCATGCAACACTAAGTACGAGGGAATGTAGGGGTCATATAAAAGAATTTTTCAATAAAGATGATGTATTTTATGTTTTACGTTGTTATGTAATGATCATAAGCCCCAAAGACACTAGACCTCTTGATCTTTAATGTTGTATCCAGTGAATAGTTTATGTAATAAATCATGTTTAATTTTGTAATAAAAGCAGGGTTATCATAGTTGGTATCAGAGGATAGGTTTAGTTATTCTTGGGATTAGGATTAGAAAACCCTAGTAAAGCCTTAGATACAAGAAATAGTACAATAAAAACGTCCCTACGTTTTGGTGAGTAATGAGTATGTCAGTTATCAAGAAAATACATCCTTGTCTGCATATGAGCAGGTAGAGACAGCTTTGGTACATATTTATCCCAGGGGTAAAACTTGAAAACACCTCTTTGATCTAGACTCGAACAGGAACTAGTGCACAACAACAGGCCTTGCTGGAATCTTGGTTACGACACTTCTGGGAGATATGTTTTGGTAAATTCATAGGTTTATTATGAACCCTCATTAAGGGAATAAAAAAACCCCTATGAATATATGTTAGAATGTAGATCACGAAAAGCCTAGATTGAAGCCTATAGATTCATATGTTAAGGAAATAAAATTTAATTTATAAGTCATCAAATTTTGTCTCTGGATTACCCTATATGTTTTACCCCTAACTTTCCATTTATTCCAGCCAATGGCTGGTAATAGGAGGACTCGGGCTAACAAGCTATGTGAAGAACAACATGATGACTGTACTAATGAGATGCCCAATCAAATGGGAATGGGAATCACGAACTTTGTCATGCTTCTCTATCATCTAACTCAAGATTTGAATAGAAACAATGGTCAATAGGAATGTCCAAACCCCTATAAGAAGGAACAAGTCTCCATCAAGAGCTTCACGAGACAAAGGTCTCTTAATTTTAGTGGATCATCCGATCCCACGATCGCTGAACAATGGATCAACTCCATTGAAAAGATCTTATCCATACTTCAATGTTTTGAACAAGAGAAGCCCCCCTGGCAGCTTATCAAATGGAGGGTGAATTTGAGGAATGGTGGATGCTGATGAAAAATACGAAGCCTGAGGAGGATATTGACACGTTGGAATGTAAGGATTTCTGGAAGATGTTTTTCGATAAATATTTTTCACGCACCCTCTGGCTTAAGATGGAAATGGACTTCCTTTCCCTTAAGAAAATAGAAGAACAATCTGTTGGAGAATACAAGGAAAATTTCACAAGGCTTGCACTATATGCTTCCAGATTTTTTGTTACCCCCGAATACAAGGTTGACCGCTTCTTTGGTGGGCTGATGCCTAGCCTGTGGAATGAATTTTCAATCCGTGACTCTGATAGATCTGTGGAAATTGTCCGATGTTCCCTTAAGGTCAAAATAGAGATAGATGAATCACATGGGTATCATGGGGACAAGAAGCGTAAGGTGGAATTCAATGCTGGCGGTCCAATGGATAAATCCAACAGTTCTAAGAAGATCCAGCACCCCACTTGCCAAAAGTGTGGAAAGAATCACCCTGGAAATTGCCTCAAGGGGACGAGGAAATGCTTTAGGTGTGGAAGAGAAGGGCACCTAGATGTTAACTGTCGGCAAGAAATACCTGCGGCTGCGACAAAGGAGAGGAACACTCTGGTTGAAACTCAATGCATTGATCATTGCTACAACTGCAAAGAACCGAGGCATTTTGAAAATCAGTTCCCTAATCCAAGGGTTTTCAGAGTCAACCAAAAACCTCCATGGCAGCAAGGAAGAGATTTTTCCATCACTTCTATAGAAGTGAACCCCGAAAACGAAGTGGTGATAGATACGCCAGTTATTCATTCAAGAATAGAGAACACACATTTTGATTCAGTTTCTACATATTATTTTATATCTCTAAATTTTAGTAGAACAATCCCAACACCACCAAAAACCTTGGAAGCAAAGATGTCGGTGAGTATGACAAATGGGGCAATCATTGCATCCCATGAATATAACTCCTCCCCTGTCATAATCTATGGATTGAATTTCCCAGCGATATCATCATACTCCCTCTAGTGGAATTTAATGCAATTATTGGCATGGATTGGCTTTCCTTATATAGAGCCAACATAAATTTTCGGGAGAGGGAAATCACACTCCATATAGAGAATCGACCACCGATTCATTAAAAATGTAAGGAGGAAGATGAATCTCCTTTAGCTCCATCATCTCAAGCATGGATATTACTTCCCTGTGAGCACGCGTATTTGGCTCAAATGATTGAGTCCACGGAAGAAACCATCCTTGAAGAAATGCCTATTTTGAGGGAATTTGCTGAAGTGTTTCTCGAGGAACTGCCTGGTCTTCCTCCTAAAAGATACATTGAATTCACATTCGAAATTATACCTGGGGAACTACCAATATCCAAGATTCCATATAGAATGACAGTTGTTGAGCATAAAGATATGAAGAAACAACTATAGGAGAATATGGATAAAGGGTTTATACGCCCATGTGCCTTACTCTGGGGTGCACCCGTCCTCTTTGTCAAGAAGAAGGATGGGCCGATGCGTATTTTCATCGATTATCGTGAACTTAACAAAATCACAATAAAGAAAAAGTATTCTCTAACACAGATCGATGACTTGTTTGATCATCTGCGTAGAGCACAATACATCTCCAGGGTAGATTTGTGGTTGGGATATTATCAAGTAAGGGTGAAGGAGGAAGCTGTCCCCAAGACTGCTTTTAGTACAAGATACGGGCACTGGGAATTCATAGTAATTCCTTTCGGACTCACCAATGCCCCATAAATCTTCATGGACTTGATGAAAAGAGTCTTTAGATATTACCAAGGAAAATTTGTGGTAGTCTTTATAGATGATATTATAATATACTCCAAAACCAAAGAGGATCATGAGGAGCTTTTAAGAACAGTACTAGAGACTTTGAGCAAGGAGAAGATCTATGAAAAGTTCAACAAGTGTTAGTTCTAGTAGAAGGAAGTCTCACTCTTAGGCCATATGATCACGAGAAATGGGATATCCGTGGATCCCTCCAAAATAGATGCAATTGAGCGATGGATGAGGCCAACATCGGTAACGGATATCCGTAGCTTCTTGGGGTTACCTGGATATTATCAACGATTTGTGAGAAATTTCTCACGATTGTCCAATACTCTTACCAATCTAACGGGAATGGGAGTAAAATTTTCATGGAGTGATGAATGCAAATAAAGCTTCATGGAGTTGAAAAGGAGGCTTCTCACTGTGCTCGTGCTCACTTTACCCACAAGTAGGGAACTTTTTGTGGTATTCAGTGATTGCTTTGAAGAAGGGCTTAGGTTGTGTGATAATACAGAATGATAAAGTGATATCTTATGCCTCAAGGAAGTTGAAAATCCATGAGAGAAACTATCCAACGCATGATCTGGAGTTGGCGGCTGTGATCTTTTCCTCAAAAATCAAGCGACATTGTCTCTATGGGGTGAAATGTGAGATATATACTAACCAAAAGAGTCATAAATATATATTCACACAGAAATAGCTTAATATGTGCCAGAGAAGATGGATAGAGCTCATCAAGGATTATGACTATTCAATAAATTACCACCTTGGGAAAGCGAACAAGGTGGTAGATGCCCTAAGTAGAAAGGACCCAGTGATTCTATCAATGATCAGAATTGAGAAAGATCCAATCTTCTTAGACTTCATGAAGATGTACGTGGGAATCATATAGAAGGGAACATCATCAATCATTTCAAAAATTAATGCTCAACCATCTCTTTTGGAAAGTTCAAAGGATGCTCAAAATGATGATATGGGAATTCAAGAAATAGTGGAAGCTATCGAAAAAGGGAAATCCTAATAGTTTAATGTTAATGAAGAAGGAATTGTGCGATTTGGGAAAATAATATGTGTTCCATCATGTCCGGAGCTGAAGAAGGATGTTTTGGATGATGTACATAGTTCAAATTTCACTATTCACCAAGGGAGCACAAAGATGTATCGAGATCTACAAGAAAACTTTTGGTGGGATAATATAAAGAAGGATATCACTGAATATACATCAAAGTACCTTGTGTGGTAGTAAGTGAAGGCAGAGAGGCAAACGTATAAGGGGATGATGCAACCATTTCCCATACCAAAATGGAAAAGGGAGAACATCACCATGGGCTTTGTCACCAGACATCTGGGGACATCCAAAGGAAACAATGCAATCTGGGTTGTTGTGGATCATCTTAGAAAGACTGTACACTTCATTAATATTCGAGAGGATTTCTCATTGGATCAACTGGAACATATATATATTAAGGAAGTGGTAAGGCTGCATGGAGTACCACTACCTATTGTGTTTGATCGAGATCCATGATTCACCTCTATGTTTTGGAAGAGTCTTCAACATTCTCTAAATATGGAACTGAACATCAGTACGGCCTATCATCCTCAAACTGATGGGCAATCTGATCGGACTATACAAACACTTGAGGACATGTTGAGATCATGGTCAATGGACTTTAAAGGTGGATGTGATCAACATCTTACTCTGGTTGAGTTCTCTTATAATAACAGTTTCTACTTGAGCATCCAAATGGCACCATATGAAGCCTTGTATGGGAAAAGGTGTAGAACACCGACATGCTGGGATGATGTCGGTGAACGTAAGATACTTGGACCAGAAATGGTTGAGGAAACGGTAGAGAAGGTTAAAACCATTCAACAACATATCAAGGCAGCCCAGAGTCGATAGAAGAGTTATGAAGATAATCGTCGACGAGACCTTGAGTTTAAACTTGGAGACATGGTTTTTCTATGCATATCTTGGTGGAATAAGGTCATGAGGTTTGAAAAGAAAGGGTTTATATGTTCAAGGTACACCGTCCCCTTCGAGATTCTTTATCGTGTCAGGGCTCTGGCTTATCGACTATCACTTCCACCTACCATGGCCTATGTACATGATGTATTTCATGTATCCCCCATAATGAAGTACATATCAGACCCTTCACATGTACTCTCTTATAAGGTGGTATAGTTGGAGGATAATATTTCTTATGAGGAGCAACCAGTGAAGATCTTAGATCGTAAAGAAAAAGTTATACAAAATAAGTCAATGCCCCTCATCGAGGTGTTGTGGTGAAACCACATGTTTGAAGAAGTGACATGGGAATCGGAGGAAATGATGAAGCTAAGTTACCCACATCTGTTTTAGTGTGGGAAAAGGAAATTTTGAGAGAGAAATTTCTTAAGGGGGGGATACTGTAAAGACCCAATGTTTCGTTAATAGAAATCCCTCTTGATCTAATTAAATATCTCTTTTTGTAAAATGTTTATATAAAATGTCAACTTATTTGGTTTTATGTTAAGAATTATGACTGTTGCTTTTATAGCCTTTGAACAGTGATCAAATGATTAGTATAAATATAGGGCCTTAAGAAACCCAATTTACTCAGACAAAGGAAGTGATGGCCTCATCTAGTAGAATTTCCCCATACAAAGCCCATTTTTCGGAGCTCGGAAAAGAGGTGGCCTCTTTGGGCTTCGCTCTTGACTGGTCCCAAGATGAGATTCATCATCTAAAGCACACACGGGGTTGTCTACGGGAAAAGTGGAAGTTGATAGAGATTACCACTCGAGTGATGTCAACTGAGCCACCCCAAGAGTCTGTCACCAACACACAACATATCCTTAGCTCTTATGCGGCTATTTTAAGGGGTTATCTAAGAAATCGCTAGTCCTATGTTCATGTACATTATTTTTTTATATAATAATGCATACAATTTCTTGTCATTATTGATACAATAAAAATAGTTTTTAATGTACAAATAGTGTTTTTAGTTATTATTTAATTAAGAATTCTATTTTATTAAATAAAGGGATTTTTGAATTAAATAAAATTTTAATAAAATATTATTATTATTTTTAAATTATTTATTATTAAATATAAATGATCTTATAATTTTATGAATGCAATTGTAATTTTTATTATGGTTTAAAATCCATTTTTGTCAAAACACGTGAATTTTCGATAAATGTCGGTTTTTATTTTAAAAGTGAAAATTAGCATATTTATATAATTATTTTGATAAAATAAATGTTATTTCTGGAATCAGGAATTTGAAATTATCTAACGGTGAATTCTTATTAATTTTCTAAGACAGTCAAATATTTGGGTAAAAATTAAATACCGTTTAAATATATAATGTGTTTTATGACATCATAATGACCCAATAGTGATGTAATAAAATACTATAAGCTTTATGTTCAGCCAATATATGTTTTACCATTAAAATAATTTGATTTTGGGTTTGTTTGACTTATTTTACAAAGTATTAATGGATCCCTCAAGACTTATTAAACATCTTGTGTTTTAAAATTATTTTCCATGGTCGTGTGACCCACCTCCACATAAGCAACCCCATTATTTTAAGAATTATGGACTTTTTCCTTATAAAATATTTTTTTCCTGTCCCCTTTTTTAAAAACCATGGGAAAAAACCATGAGCTGATTTGTGGTTTGGATTAGTTTAATGTAAGGGGTCCCAAACCTAAATAATAAATAAGTCACTCACCATTCCTATAAAAACCCATACATGCTCCCACTTCCTCCTCACTAAAATCATGTGGAGTTCATCCAACCTCTACCCTACTCTCTCTAGAATCCTCCCAAGGTGCCCCAATCTCCCAAGAATCCTCTCTCAAGCCTTTGGAAGTACACTTCCAAGTAATGGTTTTTCTTCCTTTCACTTTTTATCCAATTTTCTTAATATTGTTATGCCCTTTTAATTTCAATTATAAATGATGGGGTATGGTTTAGAACCTCCCAAATAATTCCCACTTATTGTTTTATTTATGGGAGACCACTTTCTCTCTCATTAAATGCCACCCATGTACACCCGTTACTATTCTGAAATTCCGAAAGGAACTTCTCTCTCCTCATTTACATTCAAGCAATACTTTTGTATCATGAATCTAAATTCCATTAAATTTGTTGGTAGATTTATCTATATGACCCCCCATATTTTTCATTTCATGTAGATATGATTAGACATCCATTTCTCGATCCTAAAGCATTTTTGTGAATTCTTATGTCACGACATTACGCTGCCGAAATTGCACCAATTTTCTTAGCCAATGACATTGTGTAGTGAATACCATCCCCATTTCTCCATAAAGGGTATTCACCTTCATTCAAATTTACTTATTTATTATAATGCTTCATTCCAAATTCCATTGTCTTTGAATAAATTATTATTTTTATGAATCCATGTTTTATGATCCATGTGGCACACTTATGGATGAAATGAAATATTTATGAAGGGTGCGCCCTTATAGCACTCAAATGCATTGGGTAAAGTATAGTATCATGAAGCGTCATGTGAAATGAGTGTTGACTCATGCTAATTCAAGTTCAATGGGGTTTTACTCATGTTTCATGTGCAATGAGTACTTACTCATGCTCCATATGCAATGTGCCTTGTCTCATGCTAATTCCATGTTAAGTGTGGTTGCCACATTTCCATGTTATGAATATCATGCTTTATCATGTCATTATGTTCATGTTTGTCATCGGATCTATTGACATGCCTATTGTCTAACATGTATTTTACTCCTCTTGTATTCCATGTTTATTCCCTTACTGGAATTTATAGCTCACCACTTTTCTTATGAATGTCCTCAGGTTATCCCATGAAATGCTAAGTACGAGGGAATTTAGTGGTCATGTAAAGGATGTTTTCAATAAATATGTTGTATTTCATTTTTTAAGTTGTTATGTAAGGATCCTAAGCCCCAAAGACACTAGACCTATCGATATTCCATGTTGCATCAAGTGAATAGTTTATGTAATTAATGATGTTTATGTTTTTAATAAAAACAGGGTTATCATAGATTACATAGACCAGACATCCCCAATTATACCTATTGAAGAAAATATTTTAAATTAATCCATTTAGAATAATATCATCATGAATTTTTTTAAGAATAATTTTTAATTACCTATACTTATTTTAATAATTTATTTAATATGATAACATAATATTAGGTGAATCCCTAGGATTACCTATAACATGCTTAAGCCATGTTATTATTTTCTCAGTCATCTAATTGTTATCTAAAGCCACTCTAATTTTCTCTCAAGTACATTTATTTCCAATATTATCTATATTAGTATATACACATTACCATAATAATTTTTTTATTCTTTTATAGATTTTTTTAAATTTTATTTCAAAAAAATTGCAAATATGGAGTATTTATTTATTCTATTAGAGTTGAGTGAAGTGATGGATGAATGTGAAAATGTCGGCATGAGAAGTTTTATTGAGAGATAATTCAATGATGAAATACCAATATGATTATTTGATAGTTTCTTAGTTTTATTTGATAATACCTCAAGATTATTGAAAAGGTCTTGATTAAGAAAGAGATATGTCTATATGATGTCTGCATCAGTAAATACATTACATTATTGAAATATGTGTATGTATCAACCTTAATAAATGTTAATATGACATAAGAATCATCTATATAGAGGTTATCATTAGTCAAAAAAAATATTTAAAGGTCATTTCTGAGCTATGAAGTGGTCATTTGTAGACCTCATAAAGTTAATCTATATTCTCATACGGGTAATCCCATTTCATATAATGGTATCTAATAGAATATAAAAAGTTACTCTCAGAAGAAATGGAGCTATATAAGTTATTTATTTCCACTAAATAAACATAATTTGTATAGTTTTTAAAGTTAAGATACCATTATAAAAAGTTATGTAGATGTCAAAACATTGTGAAATATATAGAATTTGAGAGTTTGAAATATTGTGTAATTTTGAAAATATTGAGACTTTTAGAATAAAATAGTTAAAAAATCAGATGATGCTACTTGATATGTTCATTAAGGATTCGAACATCAAGGCCAATCCAAGAATATTATGACTCATGATAATATCAAAATACTAGATGGGTAATATTCTTATTTATAGATGAGCTCAACGCTATATCAAAATTTGAAAATGATGTTGTTCATGTCATGGAAAAATATCTAGCGGTATTTTGGTCAACCTGGAAAATCCATGATTCTGGTGTTTTGATACTATAACAGAAATAAAAATTATTAGACAAATAAAATAATTTCAGTGAGCATTTTTTATTATATTTCCACCTGTGATAAATATTGAGCAAGGATATATCATGGAGGTAGTGATCATGACTCATAATATGGGTGAATCCAAAAAAGCGTAGACCATGGCATGTTATATTATTTTCGACCATTCTGATAATACCGTGACATTGGATGTAGGTAGAGGCCCATCAGGAGTAGATAGACATCATAGGACATGTTGTGGAATCATATGATTCATCTTAATAATTCATATATAACATAGAGTTTATTGAATGAGTCTTCAAGTTTTTTTAGGTATAGTTTATCAATTATATAAATGATATTATTGACTGAGACAATATAAGTATTTATGGTGAAAAAACCACATAAATTATTTCACATGAAACCTAATATTATAAAGGGAATTAATCAGGGAATAAAATATTTTGAGTGTAATTTGATACCCTATAACTATACCGTATTGTAAAGAGAATGAGGAGATTTAATCCAAGAGTCAATCAATAGGGAATAAATCTTCTATGATTTAGTATTCATATTTCAATGAATAACTCAATCTTATAATGATCGGAAAATATGGTTTTAACACCCTGTAAATTTAAATTATATATTCCTTTAAAACCTAATGTGTTTAATAACATGATTCACATTGAAACAAACAAATAACCGAAAACATTATTTAACATTTAAAATCTAGTCATTGAATTGGAAGGTAGAAATATAGGTTTATACATTATGATATATATTTATTTATAAAAAATTAAATTTCATACACTAGTACATTGAAAAAAAATCAATTAGTGTATGAAAATAACTAATATGTCTTTTTATGTTAAAGAATATGTTACAAAAAATTACCATTTTAGTTGTTATGCATTTTAGTTTTATGAAAATAAATATATTATCATCAATTAATGTTTAATTATATTTTTTATATGAATAATATATTAACATCAATCTAACTATTAATTTATAGTACATAATAATAAAAATAGAAGATATGTGAAAATGTTATGTTCATATAAAAACATTTTTCATTATATTTTTATGATTTTATTTAAAAGATAAAATCTAAAAATATATAATATTGATTTTAAAAAATGAACTTCATATTTTTATTCATAATAAAAATATTATCTTAAGAATAATTTTTTATAAATTCATCTAAAATAGTAAATTTTTATGAGAATAGTAAAAATATAGTATATACTTGTTCAATAGATTTTTTGTAATTATCACTAACTATGCATGACAATAAAACATATTAAAATATTTCAGGATCAAAAATCTATTTAAGGAGTTAATTTATTCCTTTTGGAAAAAAAATATGTTTAATTTATAAAACCCATGTTTTCATTTTAAAGAAAAATAATATTAACATTATTAAAAAATATTTTTATTTGTTTCATTTAAGTAAGTGTATAAAAGGTGTAATTTGGTTATGGATTTCTTCTTAAGACAGATAAATCTAATTTTATTAATAATATACTAGTTGATTTCATCTAAATTGAAAAAAAACTGATACTTTTAGATTCAATGTTATTTATTCTGAATATGAATATTTTTTAAAAATTGATTTTAATGTGAAATGTCCGCTAATGTTAAAGATAAATATTATTACCCATAGATTTTTTGTATAATATAATTCTAATTTTTAAAATTTTAAAATCATTTTAACTATTAATATTTATAGTTTTTAAGGGTTTTACTTTTGGATCAAAGCGTGTTAGGGATGAATTTAGAGATTTTTACTCAGCTATATACGGAACTACCTATAAAAAAATTCATGAAAGGAAGTTGGTTCATTACTATTGGATAGAATAATTAAAGAAACTAGTTCATTACATGAAAATAATTCTGGGTTTTATTGAGATTCACTTCATGAATTAGTCAATTGAGTTTTTTGACCCCAGGCGACAAATTTGATTGGCATACTTCTTACTCATAGGATTCACGTTTTGAATTAGGTATTGAAAAAATAAAATGTTCATGAATAGAATATTTTTATGTTATTCAACAATGAATCCTAATTTATTAATTTTGCAACCGCTCCCCAAAACTCTATGTCCACCAATAATGATTTTGGGTGAATCCAACCCTTTCAGATTTCCCTCATTTGGTGCATTGATCTTCAACGTGGTTGGTTTCTACCTTTCTATATAAATTCCATTACACTTCATTATTACTTTCAACTATCGTATTTTTTTAGTAATATTGTACTACATTTTTAGGATTAGATAAAATGTTATGATTCTTTTTTATCTATTCTAGATTCATTGTCTGGTCATCTTCTTGGGGATGGTCCTATTATCGCTTGTAGTGCAATGCGTGGTTTCCTAGAGGTATGTTTTTATCAATCCTCCCTAGATAACATTTTTTATGAAATTATATTTTTTAATATTATTGTATCATTGTTAATTAATCATTTCACTATTTAAATATTCTTCCCAGTGTGTAGATCCCGCCACGATTTGTGTGAGACCTTAGTTAGAGGCAAGTGATTCTATTTCAAGCCTATATTGGATGATCCCTAATTCCTCTTAGTTTTATAAAATTTTATATACATTAATTGGAATGATTTGGTATTGGTTGTTTTTGGGAGTAATTGGGATTTAGAAAACATGATTTTCTATCATTTTGGTAATGAAAGGTGATTTTCAAAGAAAATTGAAATGAATTACGAAATTGGATTTCAAAACAAGTTTTTATGGAAATAGGGTGTTCAAGAATATATTGTGGATTTTATAATTAATTTATAAATTATTTTTTAAATTCCTATCATGGGATCCTTGGTGATATATGTTGAAGGTCTAGTAGTGAGACTTTATTTTTGATATTTAAATGGATATCAATTTATGGTGTGTTATAATGTTCATAGATCAAGATGAATGGCTTTCTAGGAATTGATTTACATAGTAGAAGGGTTATGAATCATGGGTGATACTATATTCCAAAAAATATGATATATGGGTTACATGGAAATGTATTGAATAGTAGTCATAATTGATGTACAAGAGTCCTAGATTACTTGACAATAAGATGTCCTTACAGTGTTTAACCACTGGGATTTTGATTTACACTATTTTTTATTTTATATTACAGTTTTTATAAACATAACTGGATAATGTAAAATTTTTAGTGAGAACTTTTTATAAGGGTTAGTTTTAAAAATGAGGAAAAGGGTAACCGTTTACCATTGTTTTGATATAAAAATATCAAATTTATTATAATTCATTTTACTAATAAATTATGTATATTGAAATTGTCTTATTGAAACTTGACATGGAAAATCTAGGAGGTATCATACTAATACTACTTATCTGAAAACATATTCAACCATTTTTTCACTATATATAACATTTATGGTCTTCTCATGCAGTAAATGATCCGGTGCTATAGTGACGTTAGGAGGTTTATATCAGTTAGGTACATGTAGTTGGTGGTGAGATAGTGGGAAGTTTTCCACATATAGCATGACGTAGTAATTTCATATCTTAGATTTCCCTAAGAGTTATTAGATATGTATTTTGGTGTTTAATATTTCTTCTTTTTAGTTTTATCACTACCACTGTAGCCTATTTGGTTAAGGAATATATTTATATTAGTTTCACTCTATTTTTCTGTATGTATTTATCACATTAAATTTATATATATATATATATATATATTAAATTTATAATTTTCAAGGTTGGGTAAAATAATTCCATGTTGTTTTTTATGCTTGGGTGCTTGTCTTCCGCCTGTGGGGACTGGGGAAACCCTTCGAGAAAGTGACGAATCAATTCATGAACTAGTTTAGTTGATATCTCATGTCTATTTGTTAAAAATTGGCATTAGAGGTTAGTTTTTCATCATGTGTCCTTGTATTGAGGATTATATCAAATGGAATATAGATTTTTAGGACTTGATAGAATGAGTGATGTGAGTTCCTAGACAACTAATTCCATGACGAGCCTCAAGTTACCATAGGTTTTTTGGATGTGTGTCTCATGTCACTAAATTTGACATAATAATAATTGTTTATTTTGGCTTCCTAGATAATGATTATAATTTTTCACAATTTGTTCACTTAAAATATTTATATCTATTATAAAATGGATTTTATATGTCTTTGATGAGTTTCACATGAGGCTATAGTGAGAGACGCTTCTCAGGGGAATCCTCAAATAGATCAGCATATTGTTTAAGATATCATTGGGGGCGTTTATATAGAATACTATATTATACAATGAGTTAAAAACCATGTTATTGAGGTCCAATAAAGATTTTATGTAGATTAGTGTCGAGTTTTATAGTTATGACATGAAATCCCCCCCCCCTTTGGGGAATTAATGACCTCAAGAGGCAGATAAAAAAATGGAGAAGATCAACCATGTCTTAGAATTCTTGGATACACTTGATGCTATGAATGTCAAGTTAATGATATTCATCTTCAAGGGTCCCAAAAAGTGGCGGTGTTATTCCTTGGCGTTAGAATATAGACATGTGGGATTGTATTAGAAGGGTTTCGAGACAATATTATTTCAGTATTTATAAATAGAATCTTTGATGATGGTGATGTATCTTGATCTCCTCTCCTTGTTCAAAGTAGTTTTTTTGGTGTCGGAGTACACCAAATATTTTATGAAGATTTTTTGTTTTAATCTACATGTGGTAAAAAATTATCACCTTTTAGACCATAAATACATATAAGGGTTTCAATAAGAAATTTTATCTTTTATATATATGATGAATACCACCATATATGATGATGTAGTAGATATGGAGATAACAAAAGATATTAATATACCAAGAATGATTGGAAGCTACCCCCCCCCCCTCACTTCCACCCAGTGGTAGTTTCAGTGGCATATATGGATGTAAGATTAAGTAGAACGATAATCAAAAGGGCAGTAGAGGTCTTTTTTAGTAGAAGACTCCCCTAGAGCCATCAAAAATATCCAGTAGTGTGCCCCTAAAATGGTATTTGTATGGAAAGGTAGGGAACACTAGAAATTATTATCCCACATCCACAAAATATGTAGTTCTTTTGGTTGTAGAGAAAATTTCAAGAGGTTATGGAAGGCCAGGTATATGTCTTATACTGGTTGGTGATCATTATCTTGAAAGGACACTATGTCATAGTTAGATGGTTCAAAATATATAGGAATATATCCACATTCCTAATGATTAAAGAAATTTCATGAAGTGGGTGTGTTTAAATTGGACTCTTAAGTGTCCCCAATAATAATTATATGAACCATCTTTGTTGCATCTTCTATAGTAACTTCAATACCTGTTATAGGTTCCCCCCACTCATTTATATATACCGATTTTTATGTGATTAAACTTCCAATGGATCTCATTTACTTTATTATGGTGTTTATGAAACCTATTGGAAGAGGAAGGAGTGAGAGTTTCATTATCCTATGTGTTCTCTATAATGTTTTTACATATAGTTATTCTTGGATTTCTAGATTCTCAATGTGGATTGGTTCAATGATATCATTTGGATTCATTGATTTTTCTCTCATATATATTGTATTTATTATCATTAATAGTGTGTATCATTATTTTGTGTTTATGGGAGCTCTCAAGTGTTTCATATAGAGTTGGATCTGAGGCTTGGTCATTCCCAACATTCCAGTCCAGTGTTAAGGAGCTTCTCGCCTTTAATTGTA
Organism: Viscum album; assembly: GCA_963277665.1. Taxonomy (NCBI): domain Eukaryota; kingdom Viridiplantae; phylum Streptophyta; class Magnoliopsida; order Santalales; family Viscaceae; genus Viscum; species Viscum album. The sequence goes on from OY728166.1 coordinate 795,510,799, forward strand.
GTTAATCCTCGATGATGTTTGTAACGTCCTGGTTCAGGAAGCCACGCAGAGGCGCCCCGTACCCGATTGGTCACATGGCCTCAAGCTCATTTCCCCAAACTCCGAAGGCTGCCGAAAAGTAGCAAGTGCCTTGGGTGTGATAGTGGGGAAACTATGCCCTCATTGGCAGAGTACACAGCCGAAGAAAAATAAACATGAAATAACAAAAGCAGTAATAACCAACAATATAAAGACCGGAAGACAAAATCAACAATCTGGAGCACATATGTATATATGAAATTATGCATGATACATATCTAGGAAAGAATCCAAAAAAGTCATAATGTTAAAAACACCAAGGTACCAAAACAAGTACAAAAGAAAGGTAAAAATCTCCTCAACTTCGCAAGAAAGAGCTTGGTCCCTTGCTCTCCTGCTCAAAGCAATCATGTACCAGAAGTCGAAGGGCGTTTTCCCTTGTCTATACCTGAAACAACATAGTCTTCTTGGTACCAAAAACAAGGCACAAATAGGGTGTGAGATAAAATCCCAGTAGTCAACCACCCGAAGATCTTGGCCTAACAGTCAGTGAGTATATGGCAGGTAAAAGTACACTAAGCAGTAAACAGCAACAACAAAGCAGTAGGCAGAAAACAGTAAGTAGTAAAGCATAACGATACACAATAATAATCAATTCACAACCAACAATGGAAGTGAACCAAATAGCTAACAAGCAGGAAAACCCTCTGGGAATTACTCGCAACCATTTCCTATGGTCCTATACAAGATGTACCACAACCCTCTAGGTAGTGCACTCAGCCTAACGCCTCTAGTTTGGTCATACGAATTATCACACTCTCTAGGGAAGCAAACTCGTTCAATCACCCTTATTGTCTTGGGTAGTGATGTACTCTTTGGGGAAGATCACATGGTCTAACCCTATTAGCCCCAATGTCTAGAGACTCTCTGAGGAAGCTATCTCGGTCAATTCCTTCTATAGCCTCAGGTATACCACAGACTCTCTTAGGAAGCTCACTCGGTCAATTACTCCTATAGCCTAGGAAGGTGCTTAAATGAAATCAAACAAGGTAAGACTCTCTAAGGAAGCTCTCCCAGTCTACCCTCCTATAGTATATAATATCTGAAGGCACTCTGGGAAGCTCACTCGGTCCATCCCCTGTGGCCTATAATGTCTAAGACTCAATAAGGAATCTCACTCGGTTAACCCTCTTATAGTCTATAACGTCAAAGAATCTCTGGGAAGTACACTCGGTCTATCCCTTATATTCTATAGCACCAGGTTCCCTCAGCCCCGTTCCAGTTAGTTCATAATAATGCTCTAAGGCCAAAGTAAACCTTCAGAGCTACTTAGATAATAGTCTACAAGGAAACAAGCATGTAATGAAAAACATTCCATCCTATAGACACAAGGCAAGGCAACAGTCATAATGTCCAAAGGCTAACAAGACCCAAAAATCATAAACAGAGTAGATATTGGGAAACGCATCAAACCACAACAAAATATCCCCTAACATGATAAATTTACCTCTACAAAAGAATACAAGCAAGGCAGGAAAATAACAAGGGAAAAAATATAAACACACAATACCCCATTCACAGGTATTGGTGGAATTTGCACATAAAAATCAAAGACATTTAATGGTAAGACACAAACCACCTACCTTGATCCTAGGAGATCGATATACTTGAACCACAGTGATTTATTCTCCCCTTAATGTCATAGATATTTAATAACGTCCAAAAATTTCAAACCAAGATAAATTGAGATGGAAGAGGAATTGGAAAAAAAGGCTCGAGCGGAAGGAAGAACTCACCGCTACGATTCCAACGCAATCGATCGTGCTAAGATCTGAGAATGGATGGGAGAGCAGTGGCTCATCAAAGATCTGCACGTTCCTGGCGCTCTCGAACGAAGAAGCTGGAGAAGAAGTGATTTTCGTCGATTAGGCATGACCCCTATCTGTTTAATGAAAAAAAGTAAATACACATCATGTACTTTTGGAGTACACGGTGTGTACTAGGTCTTTCCGTACTCCACCAAAATCGGCCTCTACGTCAACCCTACACACTGTTAGTGTGGCCCGGACATGGATAGAAAACAACTTCGAGTGGAAAAAGAGTACATGGCGTGTACTCAGAAAGTACAGGACATGTACTTAAAAAATTTCCAGAAACATTATTTTTTCTAAAAAACTCAATAAAAAGGAAAACATACGTGAAACTAAGATCCGGGTTCTTACAAACTTCCCCCCCTAAAAATATTCATCCCCGAATTTCCTTAGAGAGGTGTAGAAGAAGAAGCCCCAAATAGCACCGGCCACCGCAATCGTACATCAACATTCCTCTCCCTGGTCTCGCCCTGTACTCGTCAATGCTGCCATAGCTCCCGTACTAGAGGAATGGACCGCCCACTGAGAACCTTTGTACTGCGATCAACAATCTGGATAGGATTCTCCTCAAACAATGCATCAGCTTCAAGCTCAACCTCATCGGGTTGGAAGACATGAGATTGGTCTGAAAAATAACGTCGATGTTGAGAGACATGTAAGACATCATGTATAGCCCTGTACCACTGAGGTAGCTACAACTGATTGGAAACCGGCCCAACTCTCTCTGACACCTCAAACAACCCGACGTACCGCGATGAAATCTTACCCTGTCTCTGAATCCTATTATGTCCCAACCTCAGTGCGACACACAGGAAAACATGATCCCCAATATCAAACTCCAAAGGTCGTCTCCACTGATCAGCATAAGACTTCTGTCAAGACTGTGCTGTAGCCATCAGCTTCCGAATCAACTCTATCTACTCTAAGGTCTCCTGAACAAGACGAGGTCCCATCAGAGCTGCTTGTTCTGCCTCCATCCAACATAAGGGTGATTGGCATGTCCTACCGTACAAAGCCTCGTATGGGGCCATCTGAATGGTCCCCTAGAAACTATTGTTGTAGACGAAATCCAACAGAGGAATATGCTTCTCTCAAGAAATGTTGAACACTAGAATGCAAGCTCGGAGCATATCCTCAAGCACCTGAATCGTGCACTCGGACTGGTCATCAGTCTGGGGATGGTATACTATACTCAAAAGTACCCATGTACCAAAAGCCTTCTAAAGTCCCTACTAGAACCGAGAAGTAAAGCACGCATCCCTGTCTGAAATAATGGTGTGTGTAATTCTATGTATAAGTACAATCTCTCAGATGTACAGTCGTTCTAGGTCATCAACACTGAAGGTCTCCTTGATCGGCATGAAGTGTGCAACCTTTGCAATCCTGTCGATGAAAACCCAAACAGCATCACTCCCCCGTGGTGACCTTGGTAACCCGGTCATGAAGTCCATCGCGACATCATTCCACTTTTACTCGGGAATGGGTTACTGCTGCAAAATCCGCGCTGGTCGCTGAGGCTTTACTTTCACCTACTGACAAGTAGAACATCTCCTGCAAAAACTAGCAACATCTTTCTTCATACCTGGACACCAGTTCCGGCGGTGTAAGTCACGATACATCTTGGTGACACAATGATGAACTTCCCAAATTGAGGAATGAAAATCCCGCATCATCTCCTCGCGTATGTCTGCTGGCACCCATACGCATCCTAGGAAATGCAATATCTCATCGTCACCCAATATCTATAAAAGGAGAGGGTCCTCTCATGACACTCTCTCTCTCTCATGACTAAGATTTCTGAGTGTGATAGCTACCTCATCTGTACTCGATGATGTAGTGTAGAGGTAACTACTACAGAAGATAGGACAATCTGGCCCCCCCAATCGAGCACTTCTAAGTGTATCTCAGAGAACAGAGCGATAAGCTGCCACTCACTACTGGCCTTCTGAACTGCCTGAATTTGAGTTCTTATGCTCAATGCATCTGCCACTGCATTGGACTTTCCTGGCATATAGGTGAGATCGAAGTCAAAGGACTGAAGATACTCAAACCAACTATGATGTCTCTTATTCAGATCATGCGGATTGAAGATATACTTGAGACTCTTATGGTCGGTGAAAACCAAAAAGTTCTCTCCTAGAAGGTAGTGTCTCCAACAGTGTAATGCATGAACAACAGCTGCCAACTCCAGATCGTGTGTTGGGTAGTTCATCTCATGTGGCATCAACTGTCGAGACCTGTACGCAAAGACTCCATCTCCTTGCATAAGCACAACTCCTAGCCCAATACCAACAGCATCACAGAAAACAGTGTAGCCCTTGCCCTGCTCTGGCAAGACTAGTATTGGTGAAGACGTCAACCTTCCCTTCAACTACTAAAATGACGAATCAAAAGAATCTGACCATAAAAACATCGCCCCTTCTTAGTCAGACCTGTCAATGGTGATGCTAGGCACAAGAGGTCCTGAATGAAGTGCGTGTAGTATCCATCAATCCCTATAAAACTCCGCACCTGAAAGACTTTCTTCGGCCGCTCCTAGGAAACTATAGCTCTCACTTTCTCTAGGTCCACTGAAACTCCTGTCTCTCAGATGAAGTGACCCAAGAAGTGAATCTAATCCATCTAGAAGTAGCACTTCGAGAGTTTAACATACAATCGATGCACTCTCAGTGTACTCAGAATGATCTCAAAATGTGTGACGTGGTCTTGTCGAGTGTGAGGGTACACCAAGTTTTAGTCCATGATAACCACCACAAAGGGGACTAAGTACGGATGGAACACTCAGTTCATCAGTGCCATGAAAACTGTAGGCGTGTTCTTGAGACCGAACAACATGACTATAAACTCGTATAGACAATACCAACTCTTGAAGGATGTAAGGGGTATATCTGATGGTCTAACGTGAAACTGATGTTAACCAGACCTCAAATCGATCTTCAAGAACACCCGACCTCCCCGAAGCTGATCAAAGAGGTCATCTATCCTCGGAAAGGGATATCAGTTCTTGACCATCAACTGGTTCATCTTCTGATAATCTACACAAAGCCGAAGGGTGTCGTCTGCTTTTTTGCAAACAGGACAGGCAAAACCCAAGGAGAAGTACTGGGTCGGATGAAAGCCTTTGCCTGCAACTCCTCCAACGGCTTCTTGAGCTCCTGCAAATCATGTATAGGAATACTATAAGGAGTAATGGACACCAGTGCCGCTCCATGAATGAGATCAATCGAGAATTCAACCTCATGCTCTGTAGGAAAACATGAAAAATCATCTGGATAAACATCCCTGAAATGATCCACCACTGGAGGAAAGTCTAGTTGTGAGGTCCCCTGGTCATCCAGATAAAGACTGGAAATCTGGGCTGTAACTTCCCCTAGCTCATGATGCTCGGTATAGCTCTACCTGCCAGGACATCCCACTCGCCTCTATGAAGGAATGATCCACCCTCTGGTGATACGAAACTCACCCTGTGGCGATAGCAATCCATGAATTCCTGGAAGGGAACCAAATAGTCCATACCAAGAAGGACGTCATAGCCCGTCATCTATAGGACATAGAGGTCCCATATAAAATGACACCCCACAACCTCAAGAGGTCACTATTTGCACTGACGTACGCTAGATTTCCTCATTCCTAATGGAGTTTCAAGAGTCAACAATTCACCGGACGAAACGATACACAGCCCAAGGCTCTCCACAAACATAACAGAGATAAAGCTACGGGAAGAACCAGTATTGAAAAGAGCTGAAGATAAAACTGAGGCTACTAAGATCATACCTCGGACTATAGAAGGGTCAGGATCCTGATCTTGGTAGGTCTGCTCCATGACGAAATACTGGCCTACACCGTGGCCCTGCGCCCCTGGCTGACCACTCTGAGATGATCTACTCTGTTGTCACTGATGACCTGGGGATTGACCACCATGGTCGCGACCTCCAACTCAGACTGAATGGCCGAAAGAACTCCAGTTCCCAGACTGGTGATAAACTGGCGGAGCATCTAAAAAACGCAAGGTCATAGAGTTACCCCTACCACCAGCTAAAGGTGAGAAGATTCGACAAAATCACTGAAGATGACCCATCTTGCTGCAAGATAGGCAGTCCATAGGATCCCACTGTCAATGAGGCATAGTATGCCTGCTCCTACCGCATTGGTATCATACAGCCTGGCTACCAGAAGCAGCATCCCGCGAACCCCGATCTCCTTGAGAAGACTATCTGTGACGCTTACTACTGTCCGTAGGAGGAGCACCAGCACTAGATGTTGAACCACCATGGCTCACTGTTCTAGAATTCCTCAGATTGCACACAGTGATTAGCACCTAGTTGTCGATAGAGGGTATAGAAGTCAACTAGATGATATTCACCTGGGAACAGATCTCCCACCAGAGATTGTCCTCAAAATACCTATCAAGGAATAACTCATCGCCTGCTGGGATCGGTGTGAAACACTGCAGCTCAAGGATGTGAGATGAGTACTCCATAATAGAAAGAGTACCATGCTGCAGGCTCATAAACTCTCGGAATCAGTCATCCCTCAGGGTCTACGGATAGAAGTAGTCATAGAAGGTGTGTCGAAACTCATCCCATGACATACCCTGTTGATGCCCTGACATTGAGATCACCTCCCTCCACCTCTTAGTAGTGTCTCAGTGCATATAGGTGGCCAGATTTACCCTCTTCTCTGGGGGTATCTCCAGATGCTCAAATATAGTCAGGGTGGCCTCAAAACACGACTCTGCAGCCTGGGGTCCTCCATCCCCTGAGAAAGTAGGAGGATGCTGTTGCTGGAAAACCCGCATCTACTCAGTCATCGATGGGACAGGAGGCGGCGATCCCTGAAAAGTTTGCATCATCCTCAGGAAAACCTCCTTGAACTGCGCATCGACACCTACGACGGGTACAACTACTGGTGCCAAGGCTGGCACAATAGGAGGATTTGCACCAGGTCCCTGATCGGTCATATCTGGTTTCTGATCACCTTCTTACTACTGACGTACGACCGGAGGATGTCTCAGAGGCATAGCTCTGAATGATCAAAAGCAAAACTTAGATTAAGATTAACAAATACTGAAAACAAGGGATTACAAAATGAGAACAGGGGAATGAATCTACCATGTTTTACAAAACACAACTACATGGCATGTATAAAAACTACATATCGTGTCTTATTTAACCATTAACATGGGAATTTACCTATGCCTGATAGGTCGTGTAACACCCCAAACTACATGGAGTTTTATTCCCACACATGGAATGTACTTGAACTCTAAACCCCTGCTCGAGTCTCCTTACACGGATTACCCACACGATCCAACTAACCCTAGACTACATGGTGTGTTCCCTAGGGACACGGAGTGTACTAGATACGGTCTTGGTGGCCCGTGTTGTTAATTACACGGCTGTCTACATGGTTGGAACATACAAGGTGTGTTCCGAACAAACACGACATGTATAAGAGAAGGTGAAACCGACCTGTGTTGTTTGTGACACATCCGGGTACCTGAAAAAGACTACATGGGGTGTTCCGAAAACAACATGGAAGGTCTAAAAAAAGGCAACGCTTACCCGTGTTGTTCGTGAAACGGCCGAGTACCCAAATAGGACTACACGACATGTTACTTTACAACACGGTGTGTTCTACTTGATCTTCCCCAACCAGTGTTGTTAGTGACACAGCCAGGTATACAGCTCCAAAATACAAGGCGTGTACCTACTATACATGGTGTGTTCCTGAAGGAATTTCTACAACTGCGTTTCCCTGCTCACAGGGTCAGTAACACGACCTGAAAACTACACGGCGTGTATCCAGAAAGTACATGTCATGTATTTTGGGATTTTATGGGCAGTAGGTTAGAAGCTGCACAGAATCCCAGAAGCACTGTAAATAAGGAAAAGAGGTTCCAAATTCCGATCCATGAGGGACCATAATCCCCGCAAATCAAATCTTGACCTCACCTAAATTCATGTACAAGAGAAAACAGGATCATAATCCACCAATTTCCAATTTAAGAGTGCCCATAACACCTCAAGAATCAAAATTTGGCATTCATTTAAGAAAAGTACAATACAAACAATCCTTTAACAAGGTATCAGAGATTCCATAAAGCATCTATCACAACAGCATTCATAATCTACACAAAGTATATCAAAACAGCATGTAATTGCTAATGCCCCCTAGATGGCATGGAAGGAATGCATGGCATGTGATTTCTACAAGTGCCTATGTGATTCATGGGATGTCATACCCTCATCTCATCGAGTTACGATAGAAATATAACCATAATAGTCAAAACAATAACAACACGAAGCATGTGAATCACTCTAGGTGAAATCATATCAACCGCAAAATCTCAAAACCAGAAAACTGCAATAAACGAGGTAGTAGGGCTTTTCACTATACACAGGTTAGCTACTCCTGATCACATCTTAATAACAAGTACAGAATATATCCTATCCCTGGCTAGAGGATCCAAATAGTAATTCAAGAGAAAATAACTCCTCTCATACCACTTTATAACGTCCTAGTTCCGGAAGCCACCCAGAGGCGCCCCTAACCCAGTTGGTCAAATGGCCTCAAGTGCATTTCCCGAAACACTAGAGGCTACAGGCAGGCAGTGAGGGCCTTGGGTGTGATATTGTGGAAACTATGTCCTCATTGGCAGAGTACATAGTGGATGAAAAATAATCATGCAATACTGGAAGTAGTAATAACAAAAAATATAAATAGCAGAAGATGAAATCAACAAACCGGAGCACATATGTATATATGAAATGATGTATGATACATATCTAGGAAAGCATCCAAATAAGTCACAATGCTGAAAACACCACAATACCAAAAAAAGTACAAAAGAAAGGTAAACATCTCCTCAGCATCGCAATCCAGATCTTGGTCCCTTGCTCTCATGCTCCAAGAAATCATGTACCATAAGTCGAAGGGCGCTTTCCCTTGTCTATACCTGCAACAACATAGTTTTCTTGGTCCTAAAAACATGTCCCAATCATGGTTTGAGATAAAATCCCAGTAGGAAACCACCCGAAGATCTGTGCCTAATAGTCAGTGAGTATATGGTAGGTAAAAGTACACTAAGCAGTAAACAGCAACGACAAAGCAGTATGCAATAAATAGTAATCAGTAAAGAAGAATAATACACAACATTAATCAACCCACAACCAACAATAGAAGTGATGAAAATAGTTAACATGTAGGAAAACCCTCTGGGAAGAACTCACAGCCATTCCCTCTGGTCCAATCCATGATTTACCACAACCCTCTGGGCAGTGCACTCAGCCTAACCCCTCTGGTTTGGGCATAAGAATTATGAGACTGTCTAGGAAAGCCCAGTTGGTCAATCCCCCTTATAGTATAGGGTTTTCAGGGACTCTCTAAGGATGATCACATACTCTAAACCTCTTAGCCCGAAGGTATAGAGACTCATTGAGGAAGCTATCTTGGTCAATTCCTCCGATAGCCTCAGATATACCACAGACTCTCTAAGGAAGCTCACTCGGTCAATTCCTCCTCAAGCCTGGGAAGGTGCTCAAAAGAAATAAAACAAGGTAAGACTCTGTGAGGAAGCTCTCTCGGTCTACCCTCATGTAGTCTATAATATCTAAAGTCACTCTGGGAAGCTCACTCGATCCATCCCCTGTGGCATATAATGTTTAAGACCCACTAAGGAAGATCACTCGGTCTACCCTCCTATTGTCTATAACGTCAAAGACTTTCTGGAAAGTACACTCGGTCTATCCCATATAGTCTATAGCACCAGGATCCCTCATCCCCATGCCAGTCAGTGCATAATAATGCTATAAGGCCAAAGTAAACCTATAGAGTTACTTGGCTAACAGTCTATAAGGCAAAAAGCATGTAATGAAAAACATTCCATCCTATAGACACTAGGAATGGAAAAGTCATAACGACCAAAGGCTAACAAGACCCAAAGGTCATAAACAGAGCAAAGAATGGGCAAAGAATCCAAGCACAAATAAATATCCTCTAACATGATAATTTTAAATCTACACAAACATACAAGCAAGGTAGGAAAACAACAAGGGAAAAAAGGTAAACACGCAATACCACATTCACAGGTATTTGTGGAATTTGCTCATAAAACTCAAAGACTTTGAACGGTTAGTCACAAACCACCTACCTCGATCCTAGGAGATCGATATACTTGAACCACGACGATTGATTCTCCCACAAAAATTTTGGATCTGGGAAAACATTCAAAAAGTTCAAACCATGATAACATGAGAAATATGAGGAATTGGAAAACAAGGTTCAAGGGGAAGCGAGATCTCACCGCTGCGAGTCCAACGCAATCGACCATGCTCGAATCAGAGAACGGACGGAAGAGCAGTGGCTCGTCGAAGATCTGCGGGTTCCTGGTGCTCCAGAACGAAGAAGCTGGAGAAGAACTTCCTTTCATCTATTAGTTGTGACCCCGGTCCATTTAATGAAAAAAAAGAAATTAAACGGCATGTACATTTAGAGTACACAGTGTGTACTAGGTCTTTCTGAACTCCGCCAAAATCGGCCTCCACGTCACCCCTACACACCGTGTGTGTGGTCCGGAAATGGCCAACACATGGCTTCTAGCGGGAAAAGAGTACACGGCGTGTACTCAGATAGTACATGGCGTGTACATAAAAAATTTCCAAGAAACCTTATTTTTTCCCAAAAAATCCAGAAAAAGGAAAACATACCTGAAACGAAGATCTGGGTTCTTACAATGTTTCCCCTACAAGAGATTTTATTTTGTTTATTTGGGAGTATCAAGATATTTTACCAGATTAATTATTTTTTCTCCCTTTATAAAGGGAGGTGGAATTATGGAAGGTCTAGTGATGGGTAGATTGTTGATATAGATACCCTCTTACCATGTGGCACCGTTTATGTTGAAATTGATCAATATTTATTACAATGATTTGATGTCGATGGTTTTTATTCACCCAAGAATTCCACCATAGATATTTACCAATGTATATTTAAATATGGAGGATGTTTCACTTAATTTATATATTGATAAACAGAAGTTGAACCTTGTGATAGTCTTGATAATGTACCCTTTTCCCATGTATATTAATTTTTAGAACTAGTAATGGGAGCGAAGTAGTTTTTGAAAATTGATTTATGATTGGGTTATTATAAACAATGGTTTTGGGAGTCTAATATTCTAAAGACTTCATTCATGTTCATGAATGGCCATTATAAATATAATTTGATGAATTTTGGTCTAAATATAAATCTAGTAGTTTTAATGGAAATGATGAACTTAATAATCTATTACTGTATTAACAATTTTATTTTTAGGTTTAAAGATGATATACTTATTTATTCAGGATCGAAGTGTGAGAATGATCCCCATAAGAAATTGGAATTAGAAATATTGGGGATTAAAAATCATTATTGGAATCTTTGAAAATGTAATTTCTAGATCTAATAAGAAAATAACACAACCCATGTAATTTCTAAATGCGGTTTATCAGTCAATACTAAGAATGTGATAGATATCTCTTAACAGGAAGAGCCATGAAATGACTATGATATACAGAGATTCCTATGTCTAGTTGTATAGTATCAGTGGTTCATTAATGATTTATCAATGTTTTCATAACCTATTGACTTCTTATATAATGAAAGAGTTGAATTTCAGAAAGGATGGTAAGTGATATAATTATTTTCTAGAATTGAAAAGGATTCTGAAATTAGATTATATTTTTCTCTTTCCTGAATTCAATAAGGGGTATGTAGTATAATGTGATTCTTCTGGGTCTATTCCTGGTTGTGTACCTCTAAAGGATGGTTTTTTCCCAATGAATATCATCATATTTTTCCTCATGGTTGTAATTACCCAACTCATGATATGAAGGTTGTAACTTCTACACTTGTGCTTTAGTGCCGGTGGAATTATCATTCACGGTATAGGTAATTGGTATTTTCTATTCATAATAATATATAATATATATATTCATAGAAGAACATGAAAAATAGTTAGACATGATGTGTGGAATTTCATCCAGATGGTTTACTTTTACATTACCTTCACCCTAGGGATGGATATGTGTTTACTAACATGCTCTACATGAATGTTCTGTCACAGTCCTGTTTAGAATCGAAGTGAGGATCGTTGGGACCCTAGAACCCTGTGAGTGGAAATATTGAATTAGGTTGTAAACTTTTCCGTTAAAATAGATATATATTACCCTCATATTGATAGGATCTTCATAACCCTATCTTATGGGATTTTGAAAATATTAAACACCCATATTCAAAAATAGGAACACAACACAAAATGTTTTCATGATTCACTACTACGGTCAAATATGAGGTGCTTATGTCGATGGTGTGTGAATCATAATTTAATCCACTAAGATTACCCTAATATTTTAGATTAAAAAATTTCAAACATGGTTACCTCAATTGAGGAAAATGACATTTACGAATATTTTAGGGATAACACACTACCTCCCTTAGATCACTTCCCTCGACTCTGCCTTTCTCACGACACTGGGTGAAGGCCTAAATAGTTTATGGACATATAGTTCACCTAAATATATTTCAAATATAAGTATTTAACCATGAATAGCTCTAGACTCTTCTTGAACCACAATCCTAAACATATACAATTGAATGCACTATTCACTAAAACCAAATGTTAAAATCTGGATACTCACATTAGTAACTTTTTTGAAGTCCCCTCATTTACAAAACTCCTTTTTTCAAATATTTTTTAGATTTCAAAAACATATATAATTTCATGAAGATCCCATCCTTTACAATTCCCAATCCATTTCAAAAGTCCAATCTATCAAGAAAATCCCAGTCTTCATAAATCTCCATTTTTGAAATAACATAGATTCAATTTTATCTTGACCATTCATTTTTCTAGGATTCGTCCCATGAAAAGTTTATAATACACAACTGAATAACCTTATTGTAATAATTTATTGAAGTTAGAGTGCTTAATACTTTTTAAAAATACTTTCCATTCCTCACATGATGAATGGGTTCTAGTAAATAGATATCTCTTAATTCTCGAGGCTTTCAATATCACCACATAATTTTGATGAACCTTTAAATTCATGTTCTCAAAGGACCAATTATTCAAAAAACATTACTCAAAATTTTCTATTTACGAATCGTCTAATAGTCCCATAGATTAATGTATCTTCATAGTACTTACCCCATTCTTCAAAAACAGTATTTCACAAAAATACAAACATTTGAAAATCCATATTACTTCTTGAAGATCCTTATATTTTAAATACATACATAATTGAGATACATATGAAGTTTCTATATTTTTAAGGGGTTAGTCCTGGATATCCATTTTTTGTGAATCTCATCCCTTCCTCTATAATTTTTGATCTAAAAATTTGGAAAGCATTGGGAAATCATGACACATTCAAAACTAAAGACACCTACACCTTTATATCTCTTGGATTTCATACTCCCGGATCAAAAAAGTGTTGATAGATAGTAAACACAAAATATTGTCTATTACTAGCTATAAAAACAATTGTTAAAATATCAAAACAATGAGTATATACACTCAGATACATATAGACATGATGAATGAAGATTCAATAATTATTCAGACCATTATTTGGTTATATTTATAAATCCTTTTGTATATGATATAGGGTCATAATTTGCAGAATTAGTTCATAAAAATCAAAGAATCTTCATATTGTGGAGAGATCGTTTATCTTTGGTCTCCCTACTCTGATGTTCTCCCTCACATTTGGGATTGGTTATTCCTATCATCATCTATGAGGGATAAATTCTTGAATAATTATCATAAAAATTCATGTTAGTTTTTACCCGATCATAAAAAAGATATATTATGACATGGGACAACGTTTCAAGTGGTTGGGTATGAAGTATGGGATTTCATATTTTGTCCCTCATTTATACACCTTCTAGAAGTTAAAGTAAAAGATCATAAATAAATTATATCTTTTCCAAACAATTATAGTTACATTTTACAAATGGATGAGGTATCCATGGGCTTCATTATTGGATCAACACTAAATCCCTCAGAAAAAAATATTACCTTGTATGTGTTTTATCAGTTGATGAAATCAGATAACTATATTCAATTAAAATTTACTTCAAATCTTAATGATTATTGAAATCAATATAGGTAAAAGATTTTGAGTTTTCATGTGGTTCCTTATTCAATTTTCTTATAACGGGGTCCTCATTTTGATTACATGTTCTTGAAGGGTTTCTAAGAGGGGACGAGGAATCATGTCTTGTTGAGTATAACTTTCCATACATAGATGGATATTAAGATAATGTCTAATATTATAATAATGGTGGATATAATCAATTAATGATTATTTTATTTTAGTATATTAAGGAAAAAATATATGGGATTGGTCATGTTTTCATCTAATAACAATTAGAAGGCATTGATCTAAATAGCTCAGTCGTTGGATTTTAATTGTTTCCCTTATAGTTCATATGTTTATTGGGAAGAGGTGGATGATGACTATATTCTGGGATTGAGTCTTATTTAATTTAAATTAATGATAATTCATGATTTATTACAATTTTTGGTAATATCATAATTTTAATAGAAATTGTACATGTTTGTTCAGGGTTTTCCTTTCGAGTTTTTTGATAGTGTCTGATTTTTTTAAAGTCTATCCTTAGTTAGGACACTATTATATTGAAAATTATTTCAATCTATATATATGATATGTTTTACCATTTGAGGTCACTGAGATTATTTTTAAGTGTTTTATAAGATGGAATTAACAGCTTAGTTGATTAGTATTCATGAGTTTTTTCATATATCAAAGCTCATGAAGTACCATCATAATCCTTAAAATATTATGAGTTGAGAAGATATTGAGCTCAAGATTTATGATTCTATTCTAGAGAAACAAATGGAGATCATCGAGTAAGAAAAAAAATTATATCTATTTTGTAGTTGAATGTGTTATGGAAGTACAGATTAGAATCTCATGATACTTAGGGGTAGAAATCATTGGTGACGGGGTAGTGGCCTCACCACTTTTTGGACCATTACTATTCAACACAAAATCCTAGTAATTTAATGTCCTAATATGGGGAGAATGTAACATATCATTTAATTATAGACTCACATTTTGATTTATTGTATTTTTTAATTTTTGTTTGGTGGGGGCATAGAATAATTTTGACTTTTCTATAAGTCTTTTGAGGGAAGTACTTGTTGGAAAAATTCATGATATGTTGTTTTTTCACACCATGAATCCATTTCTTGGATGAATCCATGAAATAAGGTCATGGAAGAAAAATAATTTGGGATTTCAATGAGGTTCATGTCCTAAATTATTCAATGGAGTTTTCTAACCTAAGGTAAATACTTTTAAGTATAAATGTTACTTAGGGGATTCATGCTGTAAATATTCTTTTCGTGATGTAAATTATTCCTTACCATAACATCTTTATGTGTTGAATTGCTGAATGAAAATATTCTCATAGTGAAATTGCATCACTCAAACCTGTGGTATCTCCATGATGATTTCGGGTTATTAAATCCCTTCCAAATCACACTATTTATCACCTGGATCTTCAATGTTATTTCATTCCTCTCTTCCTGTATGCATTTCATTCCCATTTTTTATTATTTATTGAATTTTGTTTTTCTGTAGTGGGGTTGTGCTATGCTTTTCAGATTGGTGATCATGTTATGATTTTTTTTCATCCCTTCTAGACCATTTTTTTATTATCTTCTGATTGTTGGTACATTTATTGGTTTTGGTAAAACACATGGTTTCATCGAGGTTTGTTTTATTGTATCCTCTTCACCAAACATTTTCATTATGAAATTAGATTCACATTTGTGAGAATAATTGTTAGGTTCTTTATTCACTATTTTAGTATTGCTTTTAGTTAATGGATCCCATTATGGATAGTGTGAGACCTAAGTTTCTAGTAAGCGGTACCATTTACAACCTATATTGTATAAACCATAATTTATCTTGTTGTTATATATTATTTTATAAATTATTTGGAATTATTTTTCATGCATTGGTTTGTGTTTTTAAATAGGTTTTTAAAAAATAGGTTTCCCCTATTTTCATTAAACTAATGGTGATTTTCAAAGAATTGTTAAGTGGGTTTTCAAAGTAAATTTTGAGGGGATTTTTGTGTTTGAGATATTATTATGGAATGTTTTAGAAATTTTTAAATTATTTGATAAATTAAACACATGTGAACATTGGGTACTTAAGAGGATGATATTGTAATAAGACTTGTATTCTAATATTGTAAGGGAGTTAACTTTCTCAGGTGATCTTTTGTTTTTATATTGAGAGGAATTATGATATAATAATTGTTTTACACTTTAGGATTTTTAAATTTCAATAGTGTTATTCTTTTCCCCAATCCTATATTCAAGGACTTTAGGGACTTCTAATTATCAATAGTCATAATTGATGAATGATCTTCCTTGGTGACTAGTAAATACTTTTTTTGGGAGTTTCTTATAACTTTTATTTTGATTTATATTGTTTTGTCTCTAATATTACTATTTTGAAAAACATATCTATTTTATTGGATGTTATTCCTTGAATATATTTTACATAGATTTATTTAAAAACTATGAAAATATGTGAACTATTTCTAGGATTTTGATGTAAATTTTATTTAATTTTATAGTATGTCTTTTCAAAAAAAAATGTTCATATTAGTATTGTAGTATAGTGAATTGATATAGAATACCTTGGTGGGTTATAATGATCCTCTTACTATAAGACCATAAACAACCCCTCGATAGTATTTAATCCATTTATTACACTTTAGTTTAGGGAATGGAAATGAAATTCGGTGAGATTGTGAGGATTATGTTAGCTAGGTATAAGTAGTTTTTGATGAGATGGTAAAATATTTCGTACTTATCATACAATGTAGTGGTTTCATGACTTCATTGTTTTTTTTGGGGTGTTAGACATAGACCTTAATGTATTATCTTACTTATTTAGAGTTCTGTCACTACCATTGTCTTTTATATTTTTACAATATATTTCTTTTAGTTTCATTCAAATATGTATATATATATTCCATATATCCGGTTTCAGGATAGGGAATATTATTTATTCTTCTTTTTTTGACGCCCTAGTGATTCTGGTCAGCCCTTGTGAAGCAAGAACATCCCTCAGGATGAATCAGTATGAGTACCATTTTAGAGGGCATCCTAGTTTGGTTTATTACATAAATAATAATTTCAAAATTAGGTGACATAGGGC
Organism: Viscum album; assembly: GCA_963277665.1. Taxonomy (NCBI): domain Eukaryota; kingdom Viridiplantae; phylum Streptophyta; class Magnoliopsida; order Santalales; family Viscaceae; genus Viscum; species Viscum album. The sequence continues at coordinate 795,527,936 of OY728166.1, forward strand.
TTCCATTTATTACTCATAAAAAAGAGTAATGAATTTTGAAAATATATTTACCATGGTAAAAGTAAATTAAGGTAGAAAGACCTCAACCAACAGTAGAAGAGGAAAATAATTTCAAAAACATGTCTCCAAATTTGCGTTTATGGGTTTTTCTAACTAATTCCATCCTAATAACCACTATTTTACAATTTTTAATCCACTTTCCATGTGAAAGTGATTTTACTTTTATATTAAGATTCTATATTTTAAAAAAAAATAATTACCTTCACTCGTAAAAGGGGATTTCCACCACCCCATCATGGATACTCTAAAAATTATAATTACAAATTTAATACTCTCTTTTTTTATTTCCCTAGAACCCTACTCTTGTAACATAATCCTTTTTTCAAAATAAGTTGTCATATGTCCTAAATTTTAATGTGATTATTAATCACTCCCAAACCACTATTATTTTCTATCATTAAATTTGATATCAAAATTTCCTATAACATTATAATTAAACGATTATTATTAATAAAATTAATTATTATTATTTTGATTTTATAACAAAAATTTATCCTTTCCCATTATATATAAAAATTAAAATATTATTCATGCGTATGTGAAAAATACTATCTCCATGAAGTGATGTATTTCATTTTTCTTTTCCACTATAACCATATTCTTCAACAGGGGTGGTTAATGGATAAATAATATATTTATAAATTAATTTATATTTTAAAATACAAAATACATTTCAATTTCCTATCATTTTATGGAAAATGATAATACCTCTAATGCATACATGTCGACAACAACCCCTATAATGTGATAATATTTTCTTTTCATCTCACTATTGTTTTATTATTTATCAAAATCTATGAAAATATAATTAATACCCATAAAAATATAAATAATACCATTAAGATATTATATAAATAATTTTATCCCTATAGAATCACCTTATTAGTCATAACCATCTATATATTATGGAATGTTGTTATTTTTGTTGGTTAAACCAACTATAAGAAAATTCTATAAATATATATCATTGATGACTACAAAAACATATATACAGTTATGACCATACATAATCAAACAAATATTTTTTATTTTTTGGGGAGGGATATATAAATATTTAATTTATTATTTATATAACACCATTTTTATTATTTAAAAGTAATAAACCTTACATGACACATATTTTATCTCCATGAACTTTAATTGAAAATATCAGGGAGGAAATTGGAACATTATAAATAATTATAAAAAATATATTCATCTTCCTTAAATAAATTTGTAATTATGAACCTGTATTGAATGACTGGTGATAATTATATTAATTAAAATCATAGACAAAACTGTTAAAATTACTAACACTGCCTAGTAAAATTAAGCTATAATTAATTAATGTATTGTAATAAATGATTGTAAAATAATTATATACAAGATAATATATATGAAAAAGTTTTTCAAGAAAATTATTATGATATTTATTCTTATTATATTGGATTATATAACACATTCATTTATGTTGGAATACAAGGTAATAGTTTCATGTCAAATTTCAATCTTTGAGATATTTTTTGTATTATGCATCCATTTTATTTTGTATGGGGAAATAATATCCAATTTTATTTATTATATAATAGTTTTTTATTTTACTCATTGTATTTATATTTCTATTTCCCCATCCCTATCAATATTTTTTATTTAAATATTGTCAAAGTTTTAAGGGTGTTTCGTAACATAATATCCTTTTATTGAGATATAATATTTCTTCCTAAAGATTATTTTTGTAAGTTGGTTAGTTTCTACCTTAATTTTGAATTATGTATTATTTCAATTTTTATGGTTTTTTACATTTCTATCACATAAACCCCTTGTTAAATGTTTCTTACATCATGTATTTTGTTTTATGTAAGGGTTTTGTTCCCAATTTTTATTCATTAAATAATTTAAAAATGTTATGAACCTATTCTAACTTTATATGGTGTAATTACTACCATATCATCTTGTATTCTTATTATTAATTTTTATTTATGGTAATTTACATGTATTTCCATGAATCCCTCCATCCAATCATTTTGAATCAATTGTTATAAATTCTGTATGGTGTTTTTTCTTGATTAAAATACTATTCTTTAGTCATATGTTTTCCACTTTGAATATGGTATTTCAAGATAGTTTTATTTTATTATATGATTATATTATAATGAATTTTATTCTTATTTTATATGGATTTAAATTTATTTATTTCATTCTTTATAAAATTTAAGGATGTTTATAATAATACCCTTTTGTTATAATTGAGATCAATTTCTTTTATATCCTTGTCACTGTTCCTACAATGATCTCATTTTACACATTGAAACATAATTATATGTTTTCTCAAGTTATATTAATATTTTCCAGCTTATGCTTTTCATAAGGATATATTATTACCGATTTTATGATTAGTTTTTTGAACAATGGTAATTTGAAAAACAAAACACTGATTTTATCCCTTTTAGAATCATATATTTTATCTTATACTCAAAATTTTCCTTTTATAACCTTAGATTCATTTTTAGGTAAACCATTATTAAAGGATATTTTTAAAATTTATTTTTCAAAATAATTTCAATTCATTTTATAAAAATTACTTTTAAAAGTAACCCATTACACCATCATTTATGATAATGATATATTATTTTTTTTAAACACATTTATGGATTAATTCCACATTCCAAATTATCTAAAAAATGATTTGTTACGTTGAATTTTTTTTCAAAAATTACCCTCTAAATATGCTTATATAATTTTTATACTTTGATATTATTCTCATGTTATAAAATGATCTAATTTGTAATCCAATATATGGGGGAGGTATAGACATGATTTATGATCCACTATGTGATGGGAGGTGTGAACATAATTCTTGATCCAGTATGTGATGGGAGGAAAAAACATCTTTCATGGTTAGCTATTTAATGGGAAGAAAGAATTTGATTCTTAATGCAAAATGTGTTGGGTGGAAGGAACATGATTATTGATGAAGTATTTTATGATTTTAAATGTTTATTTTTGGTACATTGTTCCCTATTCTGATATATTGTATGACATGATACATTTTAATGCCATAGTCTTTTGACTATGATATATAGATTATGATTATTATCTAATTATTCTATATTATTTTCCATGGTACACGATTGTTTATTTGAGACTATATGTCATTCTAACATGATATATGGAAAATAACATATTATTGATTATTCTTCTAAAAAATTATTTTACCCATGATCATAATTACTCAAATGATTATGATCTAATATATTATGAAATATTCCCTAGTTTTCCCTATATTGACCAATTGATATCACCTAGTTCACATGTTTTTATTCCCTGTGTTATGACGATCTGCATATCTAATGAGAATTCGAGAAGGGTGTCTTGTGTGGCTCAATTATAGTGAGGTGATTACATATTTAATAAATTTTGATTTGAATTCATATAGTCCTAAAATACAATAAACCATTGAGTTTTGGGATTGTGTAATTATTTATGAGATGTAATGTTTGACTTGTGGGAATAATGTAAAATATTGATATGTATAACTTAGTTTATCTCACATGTTATCAAATCCTATGTGTACTGAATGGGTTTTTTCATCAAACCAGGGAGTTTAGGTTTGGGGTACCACAATAAGAAAACCAATTGACAATTATTTTATGTATACAAGGATATACATACTTGAATTATACATGTGAATACTAGATTGACCTAATATATTATTCGAGGAATATAATCAACAAGCAGAACAAATGAATCCAATAACGGTAAGATTTCATTCATTGTTTGGATCATAATCATGTATCGGGAGGTATGATCGTACAAACTCTCTTATGAGACTCTAAAGCCAGAACAATGTGTGACTTTATTTTGATTGGATTATAAAAGTCTATAGTATTACAAATTGTATATATATTTAATAATTCATGATTTTGGTTACTGAAGAATCCTGGAAGGGAGTAGGTCTTTCTTTTGGATACATATAAATCCATTATATGTAGTTATCTATCTTATTTATTATAGACACATGATATGTTTGTGAGAATATATTTATTGGATAAAGAAAATAAAAATTCCAATAGTTTCAATATGGAAAGAATAATTCTTAATGTAATTCCACTAATTCACCCACTCTCAATGGTCAATCTAACATAGAACATCATACGAGGCATTAAATAAAATATATGTTCTCTTTTAAGATCCAAAAAATTTACTAATAATAGAGAGAGAAAATTAAATAAATTTTAGTGGTGTATTCATTTTTTAGTGTAGGAACTATAACTTTTAAAGAGTATAATGTCACGACCCGTCCTAGTGGGGCCCAGGCCGCAACTCCCCAAACCCACCTCCAATAGGCCAGAGGCTGGTGACTAGCACCAAGTAGGCATGTTACTAACATGGGAGGCATTGCCTATAAACCTGTACACACACACATCTCTAATCCCACAAAGGTGAAAAGTAAAAACTACAAAAAATGGAAATGCATGCATACACTAAAATCCCAACCAACAGAGTACAACAGGAAAGGTAATTATAGTAATGTAAAAGCATGGGCCAAAAGTAAAATCCCACAAAAAGAAAGTCATTGAAAAGTACAACATATAATGAAATGTCCTGAGAATGCAATCCATAGTCGTAGGAAGACACCTCAGCCTATCTGATCTCACTGGGCACCGCCCGCTCCTGGTTCACCTAGAATCATGTCAAAGGCTCGCTCATCTACACAAGACAAGACATGTTCGGGAAAAGCCCATGCAGGGGTGAGTATAAAAATACCTAGTAGGACACCCCAAAACCACAAAGGAATACAATAGGGGAAGCACCACAATTGAAAAATACAGTCAGCTCTACACAGTATATGTTTTCAGAACATATAACAAGAATATCCAGATATACTCTTACATGATCGACCATCGCGAAACCACAACTAAGATCCAGCTCAAAGATTTTACTAAGCACATAACAAGGAGAACACACTCCTAGGTCTGAAGAGAGAGATAATATGTACTCATTCCGGGAGAACACACTACCCATTTACTTTAGAATATGATGCTCAGATGAGGATCACAACCAATAGTCATGGGGTGATTCTAAAAACTCAATCTGAACTAACCTTCTATGTAGAGGATCAACGCATGGGTAAAGTAGGTCACGTCAATACTAACAAACTCTACCTAGTGTACCCTGAAGGAATAGGGGATTCGACTCTATGTCTCACAGAGGGGATTCCAACAGCTCTATTCTGGAAGTCTAGCTAAAGGTATCATACTCTTGTATGTAAGAAATGATACTGAAAACCTTCATGAGAAAGAGCAAGGGGACAAAACCTAAGGAAACTAGTCCAAGTCACATAAGGGAACTGGCCCAATCAATGTAAAACCGGTTACATGGAGTGTAGTATTGTTACATTCCGTGTTCCTTGACTCCGGATACTACCCATTTAAATGGCATGTGTTATCCCTCCAAGGTGTGTAAAACACAACTACTTGGCATGTAGAAGGATCACACGTCGTGTTCCATGACTCCGGGTACTGCTCGTGTAAATGGACCGTGTCTGAAATCGATGTCATTTATGAAATCATATACATAGCGTGTAAGTACAAGCACACGCTGTGTCTTGTCAACTGGGGAACACCCGTGTACCCTGGCCATATGCCCGTACACGGTGTCTGTCTGTGTTGCATGCCTGTGTACCAATACACGAGGTATCCCGTGTATCTAGCCGGGTCTGGTTGGGGAAGGGTATACATGCGGTGTCATTGGCCGTGTACCCAACCCATGTCTGTGTACTCCCGGAGTACACGCCAGGCATCCTTCGGACAAACACACGCCGTGTAGCCCATTCTACGTGCCACGTAGTCAGTTAATTTCAGGAAGCATCATCTTCTTCCTCGCGCCTCAGCTGATTTACGGATCCGAGATCTCTCGTCTGTTTGTCCCGATACATATGTTCTTGGTTCATCCCATCATACGAACACTAAATCGGGTGTTTTTGGTCTTTTGATCAGGTCATGAACCTCGAAAAATCCATCAGAAGAAAAACTCCCAATAACTCATATCTCTTAATTCTCATCGAATCATCCGCTGAGATCATCGTCGCAGCTCCGGACCATCCTCCCGAGGATGGATCTACAATCTCAGATCATTACGCCATCAAAAAAATGTGCAATGATCTATTTACTATAAGAACGTGTAGGACACACTTGAAGAACATATAGAAACTGGGGAAGAAAAGCACAACAATCAAGAGGGATGAACCTTGATCGATGTTCGTGTCGATCTTGGTTCATCACCGTTAGATGGTTGAACAAAAACAAATTAACTCCATGATTCAAATCCAAGAAATACCCAAAAAATCACATCCCACAAATACTATCAATCTACGGGATAAACTATTTGTGTTTTAGTCCACGTTCGGTGTAGGAATCAAGAACGGGGAATGGAAATCAAAAACAATAACCTGCCTGGATTCGCGACGTTCGATGGTGAAGATCTTGTCGGTGGGTCATTGTCACATTGGGGGATTCCTCCAGAGCTTCAGGAGCCTCCAATGGTTTCAGGGTTATGAAGTCTGTAACCCTAGACCCCTACGCAAACCTTTATTTAAAAAGGATTAAAATAGTTCTCTATATCAATGATTTAATAAAATATTTTTATCAAATATTTTATTACGGTTACGTCCAAAAACTGGATTTCACCACCGACCTGTGCCAGCCTATGTTAGGTATCTCCTAGGGTAAACGTACTTCTCTAGACGCAACAGTGCCCTTATATTTCTAATCCGAGCACCCATTCAAGAGTTATTCCACTTTTTTAGGAAAACCACACACGCACATATTTTAATTATATAATTAAATTCAAACATTTGTTCCAGGATCACCAGGCCTCAGAACAACATGTCGCCTCAAAGCCTGGTCTCGAAAGAATTCCCATTTAATATTACAATAAAATATAGAGAAATCTGAGTCATTACATCAAACCCACCATAGGGATTTACGTCCCCAAAAAGCCAAAAAAAGTCTAATAAAAATATGTGGGTACTGCACACGAATCTGAGCCTCCGGCTCCCACGTGCTCTCCTAGAGATTGTCCTGGTGCCACTAAACACACACCAAGGGAATATCTCGCCCATGAAGGATCCTCTCCTGCCTATCCTCGATATCCACTAGGTAATCTGCAAAGGTCTCTCTATCATCGATGTCCAGCTCTCCCCAGTCGATAACGTGCGATGGATCTTGCACATACCTCCGCACATGAGACACATGGAAGACTTTGTGTACCCGGTCCATCTAAGGAGGTAAAGGCAAGTTGTACACCACCTCTTCAACTATATTAGGAATCTAAAAAGGGTCGATGAACCTCAGAGATAGCTTTCTTCCTCAGCCAAATCTCCGCCGTCCCCATCGATGTGAGACCTGATAGAACAAATGGTCTTCCTCCTCGAACTCCATGGGCCTCCATCTCCTATCAGAATAAGACTTTTTCTTACTCTGTGTAGTCTTAATCCTCAGCTGGATGACTTTAACCTTTTCTGTAGTAGCTTGCACCATCTCTGGGCCCATGAGTGCAGACTCTCCGGGGTCAGTCCAGCAAAGTGGGGACCTACAAGGTCGCCCGTACAACACCTCGAATAGTGCCATTCCAATAGTGGAATGATAACTATTTTTTGGAGAAAATTCCACCAGTGGTAGGTGATCCTACCAGCCATGACCAAAGTCATGTATGCAAGCTCGTAGCATATCCTCCAGATCCTGGATGGTCCGCTCTGTCTAACCATCAGTCTGAGGATGAAACACTGTGCTCAAACGTAACTATGTCCCAAAAGCTTCCTATAATCCCTTCCACATCTGAGATGTGAAATGAGCATCACAATCTGAGATGATCGTGGATGTCACTCCATTAAGATGAACTATCTATTTCATGTAGAGGCATCCCATGATCTCTACTGAACATTTCTATCGTATTGCTAGGACATGGGACGACTTGCCGAGTCGGTCAACAATCACCCAGATGGCATCGTGTCCCCTAGATGTACCTGGTAAAAACGTCACGAAGTCCATGGATATCCCATCCCACATCCACTCTGGCACCTCAAGGGGATTATTCAAACCTGCTGCCACCTAGTGCTCAGCCTTTACTTGCTGACAAGAAAGGCACCGATAAAACAAACTCTGCCACACTCTTCTTCATTCCTGGCTACCAGAACTGACGTTGGAGGTTCTGGTACATCATTTCCATGCCTAGGTACACTGCCAATGGAGATGCATGGAACTCCCTTAGAACCTCCTCCTGCAACGTCACCGATACTACTTTTTTCTCTCTGAAAAGATCAATGTGCTCCCCACCTTGTGAATATCCCTCAGTAGCATCACCTACAGATACCAGAGCACATAAAGTCTCAAAGATAGCATCCTAGAGTTGTGCTTCCCTGACTCACTGTAAGAGTGGAGAGGTAAAAAACATCGACTTAAGGTAAGATCTCTCATATTTAATCATGATGGATAACTGTAAAGAGGACAATTGTCTTGTCGCATCATCCAGTACCTACAAACTGGATATCCTGCTGAGAGAATCTTCCACAACGTTCCCCTTCCCAGGAGTATAAACAATATCAAAGTTGTAATCCTGGAAGAATTCAAGCCATCGACTCTGTCTCAACTAATGAAAAGCCTTCTGGGATTTCTCGTTCCACATGAAAGGCTTCCCCTTTTAGGTAAAAGCTATAATGGTTGTTGAAATCCTAGATAAATCAAGAATTAATCTCCGATAGTAGCCTCCCAACCCAAGGAAACACTACACCTCCGTCAGACTCCGGGGTGGATCCCATGCTAACACTACCTCTACCTTTTCTGGGTCCACTTCCATACCATTTGCTGAGATAACGTGCACCAAAAAGTGGATCTCTGGTATGCAGAATTGACACTTAGTGAGTTTCCTATACAACTGGTGCTCTTAGAGTGTGTCTAAAATCATCCTTAGGTTCCTCGCATTCTCTTACCTTGAAGAAGAGTACACAAAAATGTCATCGATTAAGACCACCATGAACTGATCTAGATAGGCCAGAATGATCTGGTTCATGAGTTCCATAAAAACTGCTAGGGCATTCGTCACGTCGGAGGGCATCACCAAGTACTGATAGTGACCGTAGTGACATCTGAAAGACGTCTTTGGTATATCATCACCCCATACTTCCAACTGGTGATAGCATGATCATATATCAACCTTCGAGAACCATCATTCCCCTCTTTACAAGTTGAAGAGGTCATCTATCCTCGGTAGTGGATTCCAGTTATTCATGGTCACCTAATTCAAGAACCGGTAATCTACACACAGCCTCGAGCTCCCATCTTCCTTCTTGGAAAACAACAATGGGGATGCCTAGGGTGAAACACTGGGTCTCATGATACCCTTCCTCTGCGTGTCTTCCAGCTGCAGCCTCAGCTCATGAAGCTCTGCAGGAGCCATCGGATATGCTGATGCTGATATCGGGGTCGTCCCAGTTTTCAACTCAATGTAGAAATATATCTCCTGACGGGGAGGTAGTCTGGGGACATCCTCCAGAAAGACATCCTCATACTCATCCACTACTACTGGAAACTGGAATCTTGTAACATTTGTTGCTCTAAGGGATATGCTATCGAACTGATGTGAAGTCAGTTGTACCTTCCTATGTACGAGTTCATCCTGCACTGCCTGGGTCTCCTTTTCACCGATGAAGGATAACCTCCTTCCATCACTGCGGAAACACCGCACCCTTCTCCTAAAATAGTCAATATGAGAATAAACTGTGGATATCCAATCCATACCAAGAATGTCATTGTAAGGCCACGAACCTACTTCAAAGTGGTTCTAATCGAAACACTCACCTCCAAGGGTCAGGTCACACTGTCTGCAAAGGTGTGTGATGTCTGAATCTTCTCCAGTCAGTGTTTCTAATCATAAGGGTCGAGTCAACGACTCAACATGAATCTCAAGTTCTTGAACAAGATAAGAAGCCATGAAAAGATTGACTAGAACCTGTGTATATCAGTACGATAGTAAAAGTAGAAAAGAAACATATTGTACCTCTAATCATTCCTAGAGTACCTTGGTCATAAGCCTCTCCTACCTATAGCTTTCCGTGCCTCTGTCCACCATATCCCTAATCCAAGGTTGGACCTCTTGTGGGTGGTGTGGGTAAAAGGTAAAAATGTCAACCACCTCCTGCTGCTATTCCAGCTCCTCTACCACATTTTTTGCCCCGAGGATCTGTCTGCTCCACTCGTTACCTCTGCCTCAGTGGTCCATCCATTACTCCCAAGTCAGTAGCACAACGTGCAGAAAATCTCAAGAGAAATGTCCCCTATAATCCCAATAGTAGAATATCTTCTCTTGAGGCTGGCTAGATGCGCCTTGCGAACCCTGTACGACTGGTCCTCTATCATGGGATCTCCTCTGAAAACGTCTCACATGCATGGGTCCCTGACGTCGGCTCCCAGGTGTCGAGGTATCTGCTCCAGATCACTCACTATTGAAAACTACCGGTTGACTATGCTCTGCCAAGAAGCTCTCAACCACCAAAGCCCGCTTGAGAACCCCAACATAAGTAGGAATGCTCAAAGAGATGATGCTAGCATGGATGTCTCTAACCAAGCCCCGCTCAAAATTTCGAGCTTTGATGTACTGATCCTTGACCATATCCATTGAGTTCTATTAGATGTCGGTAAACCTCGATGAATAGTTAGCCACCATCATGGTTTCCTCCTAGAGCTGAAGAAGATCCTGTATACATACCACTCTCAGGGTAATCGGTGAAAACTCTTCTTTGAAGAGATGCTAAAACTCTGACCACACAAGAGACACCTCGTCATGAGTCTAGATAACCAAACTACACCATCGCCATATCGAGCCCTATAGAAGTCTCGCTGCCAGGATCACCATATGTTCTGCTGGTGTCCTGACCATAGAGAAACTCTAGACACATCCTGAAGCTATTCCTCTACTGACTGAGGGTCAGGCTCACCTCAAAACATGAGGGGTCACTGTATTTGAAACTCATGGAGTGCGCTCAGCCTGCACTTCTCCTCTACAGGTATAATAGGCACTAAACACTGCTCCATAGGTGGTCAAATAACTGGCACAACACTTGATGGTTAAATTGGGGGATCTGGCCCCTGTATCGAAGCTTTATCACCGAGGGGGGAATCCTAGTGATTGAGCTTCTGGATCCTAGAGGGTGCGCGTCGCGGAGGCTTCCTATAATGAAACAGATGTATCTCAATCAGTGAGTATATCTAGAGAGATGACTCAAGAAGGACATGGAAACCACAACCCATTCCTATATGATGCATGTACAATTATTTCCCCTGCAACTAGTGTTCTCATGTTCTGAGTCGAAAAGCAAGTAATCAGAGTCCTGGTGTATGGATAAGTGGGCCGCCCATACCAACATAGGGGTCCATGGCCTGAAAGACGAACTCGAAACACTTAACATTGTTGCCCCAAAACCAACTCACAGACTCTCAGTCCAAAGGTAGAACCGACCACCTCTGATACCACTCTTTCACGACCCGTCCTAATGGGGCACAGGACGTAACTCCCCAAGCCCACCTCCAATAGGCCAGGGGCTTGTAACTAGCACTAATGTGACATGTTACTAACGTGGTAGTTGTTCCCTATAAACATGTACACACACACACACACATCTCCAAGCCCACAAAGCTAAAAAGTAATAACTACTGAAAATGGAAATGTATGCATACACTCAAATCCCATCCAACAGAGTACGACAGTAATGAAATGTACAGTAATGAAAACCCTGGGCCAACAGTACAGGCACAACAAAAGAACGTCTGTGACATGTCCAACCTATAATGATATGTAATGGGACTATAATCTGTAGCCGTAGGAACACACATCATCCTCTCTTACCTCATTGAGCACCACCCGGTCCTAGACCACCTAGAATCCTGTCAAATGCTCTCTCGTCTGCACAAGAGAAGACATGTGTGGGGAAATCCCATGCAGGGGTGAGTATAAGAATACCTAGTAGGACACCCCGAAACCAAAAAGGAATACAACATGGGAAACACCAAAAAGGAAAGATACAATCACTTCTACACAATATATCTTTTCAGAACATATAAGAAGAATATCCAGATATACTCATACATAATTGACCATCACGAAACCACTAATAAGATCCAGCTTGAAGATTTCAATAAGCACTTAACAGGAGAACACACTACTTGTTCTGAAGAGAGAGATACAAAATACTCGTTCCGGGAGAACACAATCCACACGTACTTGAGAATATAATGCTCCCATGGGGATCAAAACCAATAGTCATGGGGTGATTCCAACAACACAGTATAAACTAACCTGCTATATAGAGAATCGGTGACCGGGTAAAGTTGGTCACGTCGATACCAATAAACTCTAGCTAGGGTACAAGGAAGGAATAGAGGATCCGACTCTAAGTCTCACATCGGGGATTCCAACATCTCTATTCTGGAAGTCCTGCTGAAGGGGTCATACTCTTATATGTAGGAAATGATACTGGAAACCTTCATGAGAAATTCCAAGGGGACGAACCGTAAGGAAACTAGTCCAATTCACATAAAGCAACTGACTCAATACATGTAAAACAGGTTACACGACATGTAGTAAGGTTACACGCTGTGTTCCTTGACTCCAGGTAATGCCCATGTAAACAGCCTGTGTCATCTGTCCAAGCTGTGTAAAACTCAACTACACGATGTATAGAAGGATGACACGCCGTCTACCCTTACTTCGGGTACTGCCGGTGTAAATAGCCCATGTCTGAAATCGATGTCGTGTAGGAAATCATATACACGGCATGTAAGTCGAAGGAAACACTGTTTCCTTTCAATTAGGAAACACCCGTGTACCCTGGTCGTATTCCCATACAAGGTGTCTTCTCGTGTTGCATGCCCGTGTACCAATACACGGGGTATCTCGTGTATCTGGCCATGTCTGGACGGGTCTGGCCGGGGAAGGGTATACACGTCGTGTCCTTGGCCGTGTACCCAACCTGTGTCCTTGTACTCTCATAGCACATGCCTGGTGGCCCACCAACAAACAAATTCCATGTAACGTATACCACACACCGTGTAGTCAGGAAATTTCCAAAAGTTTCATCTTCTTCCTCGCACCTCGGCCGATTTACGGATCCGTGATCTCTCGTCCATTCGTCCTGATACTTCAAGTCTCGGTTCGACCAATCATACGAACACCGAATAAGGTGTTTTCGGTCCTTTGATCGGGTCATAAACATCAAACATTCCATCTGTAGAAAAGATCCCAAATACTCATATATCTTGATCCGCTCCGAATAGTCCACTGAAATCGTCGTCGCAGCTCCAGACTATCCTCCCGAGGTTGGATCTATAATTTCGGATCGTTGAGCCATCAAACGAATGAAAAATGTTGATTTACTCCAAGAACGCATAGAACACACCTGAAGAACACACAGAAACTAGGGAATAAAATCACCACAATCGGTAGGGACAATCCTCGGTCGTTGTTCATGTCGATCCTGGTTCGTCACCATTAGATGGTTGAACGATACAAAATTAACTCCAAGAATCAAATCTCCAAAATCCCCTCAATAGCCCATCCTGGAAATACGATTGATTCGAGGGCTAATATGTTAGTGGATTAGTCCGCGTTAGACATAGGAATCCAGAACAGGGAAAGGAAATAAAAAAACAACCTACCTGGATTCACAGCGTTCATTGGTGAAGATTTGGTCGCCGCGTCGTCGTCGCATTCGGGGGTTTCCTCCAAAGCCTCCAGAGCCTCCAATGGTTTCAGGGATATTAAGTCTGTAACCCTAGACCAGTGCACAAACCTTTATTTGAAAATGATTAAAAGATTTCACTGCAGTAAGGATTTTATAAAATATTTTTATGAAATATTTTATTATGGTTATGTCCAAAAACTGGATTTCACCACCGACCTGCACCAGCCGATGTTAGGTCTCTACTAGGGTAAAACCGCTGCTCTATATGGAATGATGCCCTATGATTTCCGATCAGAGCACCCGTTTAGAAGTTATTACACTTTTTCAGGAAAACCACAAGCGTGCATAATTTAATTATTTAATTAAATTAAAAAATTTGATCTGGGATCAACGGGCCTCAAAACTGCACGCCATCTCAAAGCCAGGTCTCGAAAGAATTCCAATATAAAATTAAAATAAAATACGGAGAAATCTGATTTATTACATATGATGCTTCCCGAGATTTTATAATGTGTACTATAAGTTATATATTCAATGACTGTGGGTTTTCAATCCATCATACAAGGAGTAATTATGAAAAAATTTTATCAAAAAAATAGAGGTGAATGGAAAGGATGAAAATTATGACTTAGTTTCACACTAAGAGAAGGTATAGACAAATGTAATTGTACTTTATATTGTTAATGAAATTTAAGTTAAATGGATAACTAATTATCAATGTAATACATGTTCCAGTGAAGGAAAACTAAAATGTTTCCTATGAGATATTAAAGATTTTAAAATTGATGATGATATATTAAACAATGAATATTTCACAAGAATAATTGAAATATTGAGCAATATAAGGGGATTTTTTGGGTGTTAGGAGATTACATCATTGTTAAAAGGATGATGATAATAATTTCAGAAAAGTTTGATCCAAAAAAATATCAAACATAAAATATTGGGATGAATTGAAATTAAAAGATCTATATTACAATATAATGGTATATTAGAAGAGGAAATATCCATCCTTCTAAAATAAATAAAAAATAGATCAGTATTTTGAACCAATGAGATATATGAATATAAAATAGTAAGGTGTTTTAGAATAATATGATTCTAATTATAAGGAAGTTGATGAAGGCATAAGTTGGATTACTAATCTTTTATCAAAGAGATTGAAAAAAGAAAAATGTAATCAGAAGGGAAGGAGACCACCAGTGTGATAAAATTTTAATTCTATTGGAATACATTCAAATAAATATGAAAATTATATATATGTAGACAGTAATTAAGATATGGAAGACCTAAATCCCTAAAAATAGAAGTTGGTAATTAATAAGAATAATTTCACTAGAAATAAGCGGAATTTCATTAGAAAAAATGGAGATAGAAGGATCACCTTCATCAAGAAACCGATGTGATAATAAGGTATATTTTTCCTCATGTTGATAATGGTTATTACACATCTTGTAGTGATGATGAGGAAAAAATAATAGTGTTAGAGTGGTATCTTAACAATTATTAGGAAGCTTATCTTGAGAAAGTGACATATCTCAATAAGTTTATGAGAAACATAGATAAATATAAGATAAATTTATAAACTACTATCAATTATTATATAAACCCATATGTAACATACCCTGATGTTATTAAGGGATAAAAAATGAAGATAACTAATAATGCGAAGATGATGACTGATCATACTGAAATATTTGTAACAATATATGAAGAGTTGGTTGAGATATAATCCTTGTGTCTAATAAAAAACATTAGTTGAAAATATTAGTGATGGATTGACATTATTTTCATATTTTAAAGTAGAAGCTTACTAAGAAGGATAATGTAAGGATAATAATAGTCAGGTAAAATATGGTTATAATAATTATCATTATAGACCTGATATATCTAATTGTGTTATCCTTAAAAATAATGATAATTTTTTTTGGAATACAAAATATTTTTTAGGTTTAATATTACACATTATTGTATGGTATAAATATGCCAACGATACCACTACCCTCATTGAAAATGAAGGATTATGTTGTAGATCGGAAGAATCAACATCCTTCTAGAGAGAGCCAGAATGAATTAAGATGTCCTAAATTTAAAGGGATATATTCGTTCTATGGATGATATGGATAAAAATTATATTATTTCTAATATAACATTTTTTTTCTAGGTAAACAAATAAAACAAGAGGGGGTTATGATGAGTTAATTGGGATTTATTCTTATAGAAATAATGCAATTACAATAATTTACTGAATATATCCACTCAAAATAGATTTGATTGTTTTAAGGAAGTGTGTGGGAGATGTGGGCAGGTGGGAAATGGAATGAATATCTATATAAATATTTTTCCACAAAAATAATTTTTTATGTGAAAATTAATTCAGGAATTAGGTAATGAATCTACTATGATGACTGAGGTGAAGAAAGTTTCTCTCTACATATAAGCAATTTTCAGGGGGAATTGAGCATCAAATCCTGTTAGTAAGATAAATAATAATAGAATACCTAGGTTGAGAGATGATTCTCAACCCATTTTTAATTCATGATTAATATAAAGGTCCCTATTTATTCCCATATTTTAGTTCCAATTTTCACTAATTTTTAAGGAATTAAAGGTGATGAAATGAATGGTAACATTTGTATCTTATATTTTTATTTTTTAGAAAGAGGAAGAATTATTCATTAATTTTAATAATTTACATGATGAAAAAAATGAGTTCATCCCATTAGGGTAGCTCATTTGAGAAGAAGGATGTCATAACATGTTTTTTGAAATTATATAATTTCTAGACATCTCCTGAAAAATAGTAATTTGAGGTAAGAAAACAAGCATCCATCCCCAGTCTGATATCTATCATGTTTTAAGGGGAAGATATTGTTATGTTAATGATGTGTAATTTTTATTTCATTAAATTGGAAATTTTGAGGGATTTTTTTTTGAGTGTTGGTTAGAAGTTCATGATAAAAATATTTGTTACATTCTTTGAAATGATTTTTTTAATGAAGATGTGTTGGAATAACATTTATCTGATTTATAGATAACATTAACATCCTCGGTAACTAAATTTGTTTTACACTTTAATATACACATAGACCTATATATAACTAACTAAAGGATCCATGCAAGGGAAATTTTTTGGTTATATAGTTCTATAAAAAAGGGATATAGATATGTTTTCAATTTAAAAGGAGTGGAGAATATAAATTGGGATGAAATATAGGATGAATAATAAGAATCACATGTTACATTTAAATTTATTATCAATGAAAGGGGAAATAATATAAGGATAAATAAGAAATTTTACATGTGAACTAAGAATGGTATTAATAATAATTCTAAAGGGGAATATTATCGTGACCATATGAACTGTAGTTTTATTTTTTGTATAAGGTGGTGATGAAAAAATGTCATATTGTGCCATCAAAGTTGATTAAAGTGGTGTATAAATAGAAAAATGAAGGCATGTGTGATTTTATTGAGTGGCCCTCTAGAGAATAAATATTTTCATAAACATCTTCATTGATCCCTGCATGGATCAAAATAATAATAATTTATGTAATAGTAACATAAGGACCGAAAAAATATGTAATGGACATTTTTTACTTCTATAATGGTCATATTTGGACTATATAAAGGTAATTAATAGATTTATTAAATGTAATATACATTTACATATGGGTAATACAAAGCTCTAAAAAACCCAATAAACTATTTAAACATTATCTCCAAGTCAAATTACCTATGTATGGGTTATATTTCCACTACATAAAATTCATTTGGACCCTCTTTAAGGTTATATGTACACACATAATGGTTATTAAATTGATGGAGAAGGGTAAATTAAATTTTATAAAGGTGTTATGGAGGTTGAAAATTTATTAAATATTGATATTCCTAGTGTCTAAAATAATCATTAATTTTGAAATTAATAGTAATTTTAGAATAAAATCAAAAAATATCAATATGTTACTTACTATAAACTCAGAGGATTCAAACATCATCGTCAAACGAAGTGGATCATGGTTAAATAAAATACCTAAAACGACCATGTAAGTAATATTCTTTTTTTGAGATGAGTTCTTCCCAGTATAAAAATTGGACGATAACGTTTACCACACTACATTGAATTATCTATTGGAAATTTGGTCACCATAGAGGAGTCATTATTTGAGTGTTATGAGACTAAAGGAGGATGAAAATTCATTCATTTTAGTCATAAGATTAAAATTTATTTCCACCTATGGTAAATGATGTGTTGGGAAATGCCATGACGGTGGTCTTAAATACTCACATGGAAGGTCAATCAGAAAAGTATAGACCATATCATGGTTTAGATTGGGTGATTTTAGAAAATACCTTAATGGTGGAAGTAGAAATAGGTAAAATATAGGGATCTCCATGCCACATGATATTTCATGGTGATACATGATTCATCTTCTTTAGGAATAATATAAAATTCCCCATGATCCTAGGTATAGATAAAGCCATGGTGACTAATATATTGTTGATAAGTTATTCATTAAGTCTTAAATTTTTTTAATGTTTAATTTATATTTAAATGATATTGAAAACATTTATTATTGTATAATTTTAAGTGAAAAATATATAGAAATGATTTCATTTGGAACAAGAGATAATAATGAAAACAATTTATAAAATAAGAAAATGTTGAGAAGATACAGGTAACCTGATACACTATAATATTATTTTGAGATTAAGAGGTTAAAGATGAGATTCATTCAAGGAGGAAGAAACAAGTTTGTTCGTAGTATAAAAATTAATGGGGAGAACTAGATAATGGTATGGTCAGGAATGTCAAGAACGATGGATGACTCTATTCTAAAGGAGATCTATATGTACAAACAAGAAGTGAACATGCAGAGACTAGATTTGACCACTATGTTTATTGAGGAATATCATCATCAAGAGGTGAAAATGAATCCTATAATAAAATATATTTATTTTTTATGATCATGAAATTGTTTTTGGTTGTGATACTCTACCATATTTTCTATGTGAATTAGTATCTAGAACATTGTGTGACAGTTTATCAATTGGACAATGATTGTATATTATGTAATCACTTTTTAATATGGTGGAAAATATGTTATTGGGGGGACTAACCAATTACAATAACGATTAGTTATTTGTATAAAAACCTTGTAAACAACAAGTATTTATCCCTCACTTTTTACTATTGTACATATGGTGAGGTCATATTAATATATCGACTGGATCTGGACCGTAACAATTCCATCTAGATGAGTTCAAAAAGAATAATTCATCAAAGAGGACAAATTATTCATTTTCTATCTCTATAATGAAAAACGAGGTATCTCAATTTTCATTTTTGTTTCTATTATTTTATGTTTACGATATAACATTAGAGGAGAACACTCACTACCATATAGAATATTTGGTCTAAAAATAATTATATAAAATTTACCTTTCAACTTCAAAAGAAGTTTATAATAAAAAATAACCGTAGAAGAATTTCTCCATTTTATACATATATTTTGAATCTTAGATGATACATTTAAATTAATATCATTATCAAAGTCTACAAATCTATCCCAAATTTGAAAAACTCCCTTATCTTGAAATAACATGGCCACTAAATATTTCATCCATAACATTACTATACTATCATTTACCAAAAAGACAATATGAATATTTTGTTTTATTCCTACAAAGATAGAAACTTTTTGATTCAAATATCTCTCTATATGGAACTAACATTAAATTGATAGTCTCTTTGGATTTCACAACGAGATAATTATCATCCTAAAAAAGTGAGAAATTAGGCATCTAATCATGAATATTAATTGTAATATCATCAAAAAAATGATAAAATGAATGGGCTTAAATCTGTTCCATGATATAATGCAACCTGGATAGGGAAGTCTGTAGTGTTACCTAATGAAGTAGTAAATTTAATAAAATTAATAATTAATAAAATAAATAAATATAAAATAAAATATAATTTCATCAATGAAACATTTTATTTTTTATTTTTTATCAATAAAAATTATTTCATGTCAAATAAATTATTTTTAATGTGAATATTAATATAAATCAATATATATATATACAGTTAACAGCTATATAATTTTTCTTTTATATTAGCTCTATTCAAAAAATTTCCTACTACTAATATGTTTACAAACATTTATACCCCAAGGGTATATAGTTTTTATAATAGATAAATAATAGTTATATTACCCATATTAAATTCTATAAATTCATTCCATTCAAATTTATCAATTCACACTTATTGTTTCCTATAACTTTGATATTAATGTTTTATAAAATATGTTCTCCCTTCATGATGTTTTCCATAATTATTGAAGGAGTGCCACTAATATTTATACTCATGGGTGAAGATGATATGGGGGGATTATTAGTTATAAAAATATTATTATTATATATTTATATCTATATTTTATCATATACCCTATTAAATGATGTATTACATTATATATAAAAATGGGTTTGATTTATTTTTATTGTAATGTTCCATTATCAGTGAATAAAGTGATGTTAATATAATTTTTATCTAGTATAATATATTTTAATCTAAATATATTAAATTTATAATTATATACATATGGAAATTAAATTCATACTTAAATTTGTGATATGATAAGTGATCATCTAGTTAGATGGGATAATAGTTAACTAGAAATTTTTAGTGGGTCAGTTTCACTATGATTTTCACTAATAATTTGATACGATTCTTCCAAATTAGCATGAAATTTATAGGGTGGATCGTACCAAGTAAAATTATATTCCCATCCTTATTTTGATATAAATTATTATTGATTTTTTGTATAACGTTTCTGACATAGGAAAACATTACTAGCTCATTCTATAGTGATCATTTAGTATTTGATTCACCACTATATGAGCTTTCTTATTTTTAATATGAAAACTAGAGATGGTTTCTTTTCATTCTATAAAAACTTTCATTTATATAGCTAGTACTGTTGTTGTTTTATTTTATATATATCATCTTAATTGAGGGATTTTTCTAACTCGCCTATGATTATATCAGGTAATGTAATTCCCCAATACATTACCATATATACTAACTATTAAACCTAATTTACTAAATAGCTTTCTTCATGTTCCACACTATACCAAAAGGAAATACAGATCATTATATTATAGTTAATTTTATTTTGAAATGATATATAAATTTATAACTTACCAAATTATGAAATATATTTATAGAAATTTTTTTTCCGATAACTATTCATTTTTAAATTCAATTAGTATATCTAAATAACAAATAAGATATATTGGTGTGTAAAAATTATATTTTAATAAATTTTGTAATATGATATATTATTTATTATGTTATTTTTAAATATTCTTTTCAATGGAATTTTTTGATAATATATACTATAAAAAAGTTAATATCCATCTAATAGCTATTACTATGTCATTAATAAATATAATTTATTCTTTGAAGATGCCTAATTCAAAAAATTAATATTTTGAATTATGCATGCTTACATTAAAATTATTTTTTATCACATTTAAAAATTGAATCATACTGAATTATTTGAATATTTTTAATAAAAATTTTCAATTTATATAATTGGAAAAAATTTATTTTTTGAAATAAAATTATGTTATCAATATAAATATTCGTCAACGTAGTGATGAAATTTTTTTTCAAGGAATTATAATTTTCTGAATATTAATATTTTAAATTAAATTATATATTCCCATAATATACATAATAATATGATCTTTAACCATATATATATATATATATATATATTTATGTATATATAATTTACCATTAGTTTAAGTGCTAATTTATTTTAAATAATATTAAAAAAACACTAAATGATAAAATATCATTTTTCTAGAAAATGTTAGTCAACACATTTTATTATTTTATATAAAAGTTAATTTCCTTATTTCTAGAAATATTTTCAAATTAATTGGAGTCTAAATGAATTTTTTTTCACAATTAATTTTCATAAAAGTGTCATACTATATTTTAATAATATTATAATTACCTTAGATAAATTTTAATTAAGATTAATAAACTGAAAAATTGACAGTCTAATGTGGCTAACATTTTACATAATAAATTCAAATCATAGATATTTTATAATACAATTGTAAATATATAAAGTCATAATAACTTATTTCATTAATACTTCCCCACGTAAATCACCTAACCCTTATGTTACTCTATTTACACCCATTACATATTATTCTTTTCGAATGATTTGTACCTTTTTTTTAACTATAAGAGGAGCTCACAACCTCCATTTTTAAGTCAAACCCCTAGTTCAAAATTCCCTCGAAACTCTACCCAATAAATTGTTTTAGATAAATTTGGATTTCATTATTCTCCAAAAATTTCCCATTGTCCATTATTTACAAAAGATACATCATGATAATATCCGAATATCCAATATAGGTATTACTTACCCTTTTACATTATTTATTTTTCCTTATCATCCACCATACTAAAAACCATTCAAACCCTATTCATATCATGCAATAATAATGATTAATATAATGATATTTTATTATATATATTTTAAAAAATATATTTAATAACTTTTATTTTAAATAAAAAATGAAGACATTTCTCATGTGGTTGTGCAAACCACCGATTCCCAGAGCGACACATTTCATTTTTCTTGATAAACGTTAAAGGATGGATCTATAAATGGGTTTAATAAATATACATGTCACATATGTGATGAATCTTATTCAATAAATATAAATTTGGTTTTCTAAACATAATGTTTAAAATAATTGATCATTGTAAATCTAAAAACCTAAAATACAATATACCAAGAGGAAAAGTAGTTTATTTTTGAGCGACAAAAACCCTTTTTATTTACCTTATTCTTATAAATAATTAGAATTACAATTACTCACCATAATAATATATAAAAAAATTAATTATGATTTTTTATAATGATTTTATTAAAAAATTTCCACTTCTATAGCCATACTCACACATATACAGTATCTTACTATTGTTGCGATTATTTATCCACCAACAATAAGCATGATATAAATTTATATGTGTAAGGAATTTGATATTTTATATTAATAAGTAATAAATTATTTTTTTCTAATTAAATAATTTAACTCATTAATTAATATATGACCATTCATTTGTTAAACATAAAAAAAAACATGTTTATCATCAATTTTATCTGTAACAACCATAAATAATACTCTAAAAGAATGAAATTATAACGTTATAAAGAATCCAAAATTTAATAACTAATGAATAATTTTAAATTATCTGATTATATAATAAAATAATTTAACTAATAAATTAATATATGACCATTAATTGGTTAAATATCTCCAAAACATGATGGGTGTCAATATTATCTATAACAACCATAACATAAACTCTAATAGATTTAAACTATAACATTATAAGGAATTGTAATTATTAAATTATATTTAGTTTTATGACTTTTTAAATGATGGACATTAGGATAATAGTTAAGAACTATATCTCTATGATAAAACTAGTTCAAAGCAATACAGATTACTCACATCTGAATGGGGAAATGGAAAGGGGATAAAAAATATATTTTACTTGGGAACTGAGAATGGTATTAAAAATAATTCAACAGAGGATGATTATTATGTCCATATTAACTATAATTATATTTTTTCAATAAGGTTATGATGAAATAATTTAAAATTGGTCCATCAAAGCATATTAATGTGGTGTCTGAATTGGAAAATAAAAGGATATGTAGTTTTATTGAGAGTACATTCAAAGAATTAATATTTTCATAAACATCATCATTAATGCCTATAAGAATCATCATTATAATAATTTCTATAAAAATAATGTAAGGACCAACATAATATGTAACGGTCAATATATACCTATATAAATGTCATCTTTAGACTATATAATTGTAATTTGTAGATTGTATAAAGGTAATTTACATTTACATAGAGTTAATATATGGTTGAACAAAGGAAAGAAACAAATTATGAATATATCATCCCCAAATCAAGTTACCTTTGTAGGGGTAGTATTTAAACTATGTACAGTTCATTTGGCCACTTTTAATGTTCAATTGGACCCACATAAATGCTAATTGATTGATGGATAAAGGTAATTTGAAGGTGTATAAAGGTTTTATAAAGGTTGAAAATTTCTGAAATATTGAGATTCCTAGAGTATATAATATAGAATAATATTTAAATTAATGACAATTTCATAATAAAATAGGAAAAAATTATCAATATTCTTTTTACTATGGCCTTTGAGGATTCAAACAACATGATCAACCAAGTGGATCCTGATTAAATTAAAGACCTAAAAGAACCATATAAGGAAGATTCTATTTTTAATATGAGTTCCACCATATATAAAAATTGATAGAAAATTCTTACCACACTATGGTGAACTATCTGGAGTGATTTTGGTCACTGTAGAGGAGTCATTAATCTCGTGTTATGAGACAAAAGGAGGTTGTAAATCAATCCATTTTTTTGATAATTTTTGTAATGTTTTCCTCCTATGATAAATGATGAGCTGTGACATGCCATAATGGTAGTCCTAGTGACTCATATGGAATGCCAATCAAAAATGTATTGAAGACACTATTTTTTAGTTTGGGTGAATGTTTTGAGAATTTTTTGATGCTGGATGTAAAAAGTAGTGTAATATATGGAACTCCATGACACATGATACATCATGGTGCTTCATGATTCAAATGTTTTTGTAATAAACTAAAATTTTACAAGGTTCTAGGGAAAGATAAATCCATGGTGATTAAAATAAAGTGTAGAGGGTATTTATTTAGTTGTTATTTTATTTAATATTTAAATTATCACTTATTTAAATGAGATTATGAAACATAAATTCTTGTATAATTTTTTGGGTTAAAAATTATACATATGATTATATGTGGAACCAGATATAATAATGAAAATAATTTATAAAATGAATAAATAGTGAGAATAAACTGGTAACCTGATACACTATTATATTATAATGAGATGGAGGTTCTTAAATAAGGGAATAATTTAATGAGGATGAAACATGTTTGACCATAGTATTTAGAGTACTAGGGAGAACTGGATTTTGTGATGGTGAAGAATGTCGAGCAACATGGATGACTATTTTATGAGGAATATCCTTATGTAAAAACATGAATAGAACATGAGAAGACTAGATTATCCCACTTTTTTTTAATGTGGAATATCATCATCAAGAGGTGAAACAGAATCCTATAATAGAATATCTTTTATTTTTTATCAAGACATTATAGTCAGCTGTGAGACTCTACAAACTTTACTATGTGATTTATTATCTAGAAAATTTTGTGAAACTATATCGATTAGACTATGACGGTCCATTATGTAACTGCTATTGCATATAGTATAGAATATGTTTTGGCGGGACTAAACAATTACAATAATGAGTATTTATTTCGAGAAAAACCTTGTAAAAAACATGGTTGGTCCCCTCACTTATTATTATTTAACATATGGTGCGGTTATATATATATATATAGAGTAGATTTGGACTATAAAGATTTTAAATGATCAAGTATAGAAAGAAAAATTCAAAAAATAAGACCACTTATTCATTTCCCATATCTGTAAACTAGTAAGAGGTATAAAAATTTTCATTTTTCTATCCATTATTTTTTGTTTCTTATGTCCCATTAGAGTAAAAAATTCACTTCCATATAAAATTTTTTGTCTAAAATTGGTCTTATAAAATTTACCCTTCAATTTTAGACGAATTTTATGATCACAAATAACCTAAGAAGAATTTCTCTATTTTATCCTTCCATTTTTAATCTTATGTGATATATATGATTTAATATATCTATAAAATTCTATAAATTTATCCCAAATATGAAAAATATCATCTCTTGAAATAAAATGGCCTCTAAATATCATATCCTTAATATCACTATACAATCGTTTACTAAAATGACAGTATGAATATTTTTTTCCTACTAAGCCAGAAACCTTTGGATCCAAGTATATTTCACTAAATCTCTAACATTAAATTCATATTCTCTTTGTATTTCACAATGAGAATACTAAAATCTTAAAAAAGTAAGAAATTAGGCATCTTACATTAAATATGCATTATAATATCATTCATGAATAATGAATAATGACTAGGCTGAAATCCTATCCATTATATAATAAAATCAAGATAGGAAAGTATATTGGGTTATCTAATGATAGCAGATTAAATAAAAAATATAATACATCAAATAAATTATTTAAAAATATATATTTTTTCATTAATGAACCTGTTTATTTTTTTTACATCAAATAAATTTAATACATGTAAAATAAATTAGTTTGAATGAAAATATTAATATAAATCAATATATATATATATAGTTAAAATCTATATAAAAATTATTTATATTAGTAGTATATTAACAATTATCATCTATAATATGTTTATTAGTTTTATACCCTTTAAAAAATATTTTTTATAGTAGTTAAATAATAGATATTTCACCCCTATTACATTCTATAAATTCATTCCATTTAAATGTTTCATGTCACACATCATTTATTCCTTTTTTTAATTTTATAAAATGTGTACTCTATTCATGATTTTTTTCCAAATTCTTAAAAGTGTTCCATAAATATTTATAATCATGGGTTAAGAAGAACTGGGGGCTTGTTAATTATAAAAATATTATTATTTTATATTTATTTCTCTATTTTATCATTGAATATATTAGGTCATTTAATAAAATATATTTCACACTAGTTTTGATTTATTTTTAATGTAATGTTCCATTATCAGTGAATATTATGTTGTTAATTTGATTTTTATCTAGTTTGATTTATTTTATACTCAATATACATAAATTATAATAAGATACATAGAGAAATAAAATGCATACTAAAATATGTGATCTTATAAGTGAGCCTCTAGTTAGAAGGGAGATTTGTTAGCATGAAATTTGTAATGAGTCAGTGTCACTACTTTTCCACTAATAATTCAATAATATTCTTCCACATATGCATGAATGTTCTATGGAGGATCCTACAATTTAGACATATATTCCAAACCTTATTTTTAATTACAATTATTACCAATTTCAAGTAAAAAGTTTCTAATATTTTAAAACAGTACTAGCTCATGGTATATTAATCATTTTGTATTTTACTCACAACTATATGAGCAATATTATTTTTTGTATCACAACTACAGGTGTTTTCTTTTGATTGTATATAAACTTTCATTTATATTTACAATATTATTATTGTTTTATTTTATATAGATCATATTAATTGAGAGATTGTTCTAACTCACCTTTGATTATATCAGGTAATATAATGCATGAATACATTACTATATATATATTACCTCTGAAACCTATTTTAATCTATATTTTTCTTCACATAGAAACATTATACCAAAATGAAATACATATCATTATATTATAGTTAAATATTATTTGAATTGATAAATAAATATTAAAGCTACCAAACTACGAAATATATTCCTAGAAATAAATAAATTTTATTATCAATACGAATGTATTAATAAAATTTAATTTGTATATTTAAAGTGAAAATAAAATCACTTTGTGTGTAAAAATATATTTTCTTTAAAAAATTACTTTTTTATATGATAAGAAGTTCATTATGTAATTTTTAAATAATGTTTCTAATGGAATATTTTGATCATATATAATATATAAAAATTCAATATCCATATAATATTTATTACTATATAATTCATAAATATAATTTATTTTCTGAAGATGCTTGTTTCTAAAAATTATTATTTTGTATTATAAATGCATATAATAAAATTTATTTTTATCACATTTAAAAATGGAATCATAGTGAATTATTTGAATATTTTAAATAAAAAACTTCATTTTATGTAATTGAATAAAATTTATTTTTAGGGATAAAATTATGTTATAAGTATAAATATTAGTTACCATGGTTAAAAAATTTTCATGTATTATGATTTTAAAATAAATTTTAATATTCCAAAAATAAATATCTTAATATGATGTTTAACCATTTATATACATATATATGTATATATATATATGTACATATATATATATAAGTTTATAGTAATTTAATTTCTAATTGATGATAATAAAGATTAAGAACACTTGATGATAAAACGTCATTTTTCTAAAAATATATTATTCAACACATTTTGTGTTTTAATATAAAAGATATTTATCTTATTTTTAGAAATTTATTTAGAATAAATAGAGTATATTTTTTTTCAAAATGAAATTTCATAAAAAGGGTCATAATATATATTTTTGACAAAATAATAACCATGGATAAATTTCAATTAGAATTAATGAATGAAAAAATAGGTTATCTAAGGTGGATTATATTTTACATAATAAATTTGATACAATCACCTTTATAATACATATTTAAATTTAGAATGACATACAAATATTTATCATTAATATTTCCCCACCTAAATCACCAAATCCTAACATAAATTTATTCTTACCCCTAACATATCATTCTTGTCCAATGATTTGTCCCACTTTTTTTACCTACAAAAGGAGCTCACTTCCACCATTTTCAAGTCACAACCGTAGTTCCAAATTCCCATGAAACTCTACCAAATTAAAAAAAATAGATAAATATGTATTTAATTATTTTCAATAATGTTCATCCTGTCCTTTATTCATAATGGATACTTCATGAGACGATCCAAATTTTCGATATCTGTATTACATACCCTTTTACTTTATTTATTTTACCTTCTTATCCACCCTACTACACACCATTATAACAGTATATATATGTTGTAATCAAAATGAATAATATACTGAAATTTTATTATATAGATTTTATAACCCTTATTTAATGTCTCATATTCAACTCAATAGATGAAAATGTTGCTCACATGGGTGTATAGACCACCACCTCGTAGAATGACACATTTCATTATTCATGAGAACCTTCCAAGGATGGTTTTAGAAATGGGTTAAATAAAAATATATTTTACATATGTCATGGTTAAGATTCTATAAATATAAATTTTTCCATATATATGTAATATTTTAAATAATCAATCTTTTTAAATCTAATCACCCAAAATGAATATACCAAGAAGAAAAGTAGCTTCTTTAAAAGTGAAAAAACATTTTTCATTTACCTTATTATTATAAATAATTACAATTACAATTAATCACTATAGTAATATATAAAAATTTTAATTATACTTTCACGATAATGATATTATAACAAAAGTACATCTTCTATAGCCATACTGACACATTGATTGTGTCGTACACTTATTTGGATCATTTAACAACCAATATGAAACATGATATAGATTTATATTTCTATGGAATTTGATATTTAATATTAATAATTAATCAATTATTTTTTAGGTTTTGTTTTTATAATAAAATAACTTAACTTATTAATTAATATATGACCATTCATTGGTTAAACATCACTAAAACTACATTATCGTCAATTTTATCTATAAAAACCATAACCAAAACTCTAATAGAATGTAACTATAAATTTATAAAGAATAAATATTCATAAATACTAGTTAGTTTTATGATTTATTTGGAATGATGAACCTTAGGACATTAGTGAAGAACAATATAATTATAGTGAAACTAGTTCAAATCAGTCATGATTACACACCTATGATATTGAAAATAGATAATAACTTTCTAATATACATATAAAGAATAATTACAAATGATTTTTATAAAATTACACTCATCTATACTCTTCTTTAACACTTATTGAGAATTTTATATCAACCAAAACATGTATAATTCTCCTCTAAAATACCTGATCCAATATTTATAGGTGTTTGTATTATTAAAATACCATTCCAAAGCACCTTAACAAATAATATATATGAGGCCTACCAAAGAAGATATAATTTTCTAACCCAAACACATTCAACTTATTTCATATTCAACCTCATCTAAATATATAATATTTATCATAAAAATTTAAATTTAGTATCATAAATTTAGTAAAATGTTATTATTTTTATTATGTAACTTCAAATATCCATCCTTAATTATATTAAATGTGAAGTGAAATAATCACTTTTGCATACGTGTGGACTACCGCCTCCGCATTGAGAAACAATTATTTTTCCATCACAATAATTAATCAATAGTTATTATGATGTTTTTTAAGTTCATATATAATTTTTAAATTATAATATATCTTTTACCTTACTACTTTTCCATATGTTATAAAATGATAATTTTTCTCATACATACAATTAAACTGCCACCTCCATGAATTGGTGTGATTCATTTATTATTTAATCTTTACATAGATGTTATGAAGAATATATAGAATTAAATTATATGATATACATGATATAAAAATTAGTTTGTAAAGATTAATTATAATTAATATATCCATTTTTCAATCCATTGAAAAGTGAAAATATCATTCATGTGTGTGTCTAGCCTAACATATCCATGAATTGTGTAGTTCATTTTTAATATAGATACATTATATATATATATATCAATAATATTATATATTTATATCAATATTAAAATTATATATAAGATGAATCAATGATCAATGTATAAGTACAAGAACTAATAGACTGAAATTATCCTGAATAATGAAATAGTTAACACATAGAAACAAGGATCAAAATAAAGAATTTTTAATAAATAGGTTTTATAATAGTATACGTAGGTAATATATCATATTATATGTATTTAAATGTCTTTTTATGAAATAATAATAAATTTAAATTTATTATAGAATAGTTTTTTGGACATTCAATTTATGTCTAACTCAGGGTAAGTGATTTACGTGACAATATAATTGTTTATTGTGATTTCTCATCATGATGTCTCTAATGATGAAATTTTATGAACTATATCTCATGATTACCTTTACTTTTCCTCTAATTTAGTTATTTATAGAGATTAATTTTTTTATTCATTTTCCTCTCTATAATAACTAAATATAATGAAATATTTTTTAAGGAAAAAGTCCTTATTTGTCCCTCCAATCAAAAATATTATTTATTATGTATGCTTGTTTTCTAAATTTTTTTCAAGAATATTTTTACTATTATGATATTATTTTTTAAAGTAAATTTATAAACCTGATATTATTTTAATATTTTATTAAGAGTATTCTTGTTTTCATTTTCCAAATGAGGTAAATTTTTATTTTTATCAAAAATGTGAATCAAATCATTATTTTAACATACACAACATAAACATAATTTACTGCCATCAAGAGTGTTATATGTTTTGAAGTATCATTTTGGAGTTTACAAGTTCATTTTTAATTATTCTTTTTCAATAATATTTTTGAATTTTATATATTTTCAAAATAAGATTTTAAAGTAAATGTGTATTTTCATGAAGAAGTATTAAAAGTTAAAAATTTTTTGGTATTTTTAGCTAAGGTGAAATATGTTGATATTAATTAATGTTTAATTGTTATATAATCTAATTATAGTATCCTTATTAATTTAATATATGGTTTAATATTATTATGATGATCTGTTCTTGAAACCCATTTATTTTCCTTTAGTTATGTTATTATGAAATGTAGAATATTTTAGAAACATTTTTTCCTTCCCATAGGTTATGATATGTGTTCCATGATCATTTGGAACACAAATGAATGAATTAATATTATGTTATGGGTAGGCCCATAATAATAAATCTATCTAATGAATTGGGTAAAGATTGATATCTCATGATATAATTAAGAATATAATGGGTAGTGAACCCAGTTCAGTAAGTGAATCTATGTAATATTCTATTTGTGGGAGTGAACCTTGAGTGAGGATATAATGGAATGTGGAGGAAATGCAATCCACCATGATAGTTTTTGAATTAATCCGTAACTAAGGAAATTATTTTCTATCACTATGTATATTCTAAAAACATTTTTATTTTGAAAATGTTTTTCTATCATGGATATTGTTCTTTGATTCTTTAATGACCCATTTATTATTAACTATCAATACATATTCCATGATTAAATATTTTTATCTATGTTAAATTGGGAATTATTTTCAAACGATTAAATCATGTCTTCATACACTTATGCTCATTTCATTATTAAGTGATCATTGATGTGTCACTCGATTACTAATACCGAGAATCTAAGCTCACCAGTTCTTATGTTTCCATGCCCTAGGTTATAAACAATGGTTTTAAGTTTAATATGTATAAAAGGGTGTCACTTATAAATAAATTAGTCCGAGATGATTTATATATCCTATAAACCAGCTGATAATGTATCCAATTTCCCAAAATACACTAAAACTATAATACATGGATGTGGATCACAATGATATGTAAATAATATTCATATGTTAATATATAATATCTATATATTAAATATATGGGTAACAATATTTTGTATAATAGAAATTTTACGTTGCCATTGGAAACTTGGATGAAAAAAATAGATTGATCCTTGAGGATAACCCTTAATAGAAGAGAATATACCTTGTTATGGTAATGAAAGGAGTTTCATGTTCCTAGAAAACATCCCCAACTGTATGTTACAAATGGAAATGTCTTTGTAACACATGCATATAAGGGTAATTACCTTAAAAATAATTGGTAGACTATATCTCATCCATCAGTATAGTGCATGGTGAGTGTTACCTTACAATGGACCTAGTTTGATGCTCCAAGGGTATATTCGTATGAAAAGTCACATTTTATTTAAAATTAATATTTAAGGATTGAATATATGATGATCATGGATAACATAAGTTTAAACTAAGGTGTCACGGATTGAAAATAGTTTTTTTAATCATAAAAATGAATTTTCATTATTTTTTTTCGAAATATGATTATTGTTTAGAACATTAATTTTTTAATGTTTTATTAAATGATTAGAACCTGAAATTACTCTGTTAATGTTGAATGTGTGTGAAAATGTAATTATTGTCCTCTGGAGTAAAAAATGTTACAGGAGCTAGAATAAAAAACCATATTTCTATACATAGAGAACTTTATTAAGACATGAATCATGATTATAATACAAATGATTAAAGTATGGAACAACATTTTGTTAAGTTATTCATGAGTAAACATCCAAATATTTTTCATGTATATATCAATATACTTTTTAATGAGTAATAGATCCATAAAATTGGATTTTTTTGATTCTCTAGTTTTCTGAGCATGAAAATTTATTTATTTTGTCTTCCATTTGAAGGGAAAACAAAATAAACTATGAAATATCATCATGAAAATGATAAAATAAGAATATAATGAGTCTATAGAGTGTGATGATCTCAAAATAATATTTTTTTAAACTGTTATATTCCTCATATTGTTCATTCAAAAATAGGTATGGAGCTCTTTTAGTGAAAGAAAATGTATTTTGAATCTGTTAGAACATAAGAGGGAATTTTTAAAAGACTTTTGAGGTATGTATTTGGTATTATAATTAAAATATAAATTAATATTGATATATTCTACAATTTATTAAAACCATGACTATGAAGGGAGATGGCCATATGGTACTTATGTAGTTGTAGAGAAATAATTTGATGTGTTACCAAGAAAGAGATGGATATTAGAGTTACACATAACTCTTAATGTTTTTAAAAGATAACAAACATAATATTCCAAGTAAATTTACAAAAACCATGGAGATAAGAAGATTATATTTTCTTTATTCTCAAATTGTGGAAGGAAACATGGTGGAAAATTATTTTAATGAAAGTGGGGAATTTTTTATGTGTAGAAAATAATGATATCATGTAATCGAATGAAGATGTAATTTGAAAAAAATATATCTAATATTGGATAAAAAGAACCATAAGGTTCACCACAGACAAATTATAATTTTTAATGGAAGGTGTTTGGTAATTATGAAAACTAGCGCCTAAATATAAAGTATAATAATGATTATTGATGTTAGTGACTTCTGAATCCAAGAGAAAAATGGAAATCTCATTCAATTACTATTGAAGATTTGGTTAGTGATGTGGTGAAATGTAAACTTTACATCCAATATATAATTTCTTGGTTTATATTTGAATCTCAATTATACCACTCTTTTGTATAAGATGATTTTTCAAAGGGTATATGTAACAGCCCAAGATTTTATAAAAAAAATATTCTTTTTAATTTTATTAATGTCTTGTGTTGTACGCTACACCAAAAGGATCTTGCACAACACACATCCTTGACTTGACTTGCATTACACGCAATCGCGACCTTCCTCGATAGCGTGTGTAGTACGCAATATCGAGTTTCACTAAACAACGATATGCTATAAAAATATTATTAAAACTAGCCGTTATGAATAGTAATAACCACTTTTTGAAATCCAGTAAATCTTATTTTTCAAAATGAACTTTATTTTTGGATTCGGAGTATCGAATTTAGCCTAAGGTGAAATTTTGGTACTTTTCGTATAACTTTCATATTCTAATGAATAGTGAAAATTATTAATTATAATTAAAAAACAACTTTTTTAATCGAAATAATTAATAGTGATAAATTATTAATTTGAGTGGTTTTAAAGTATATTTAGAATATATTTTTACAATTTAATACAATGTTGGTCATTGTATGTAATTTCACATTTAAACTAGACATAAACAAGTGTCAATCTTTTGATAGATATTGTTTCTTAAAAACACGCTATTTGTTTTAACAGCGGGATTTAATTATAAAATTAATTAATACAACTTTTATGTTATGAATTTGGTAAAATAGACTTAATTTTTGAATTCGGAATATGAAATATAGCTTGGGATGAAATTTTGGCTTTGTTCTGAAAAACATCAATTTTTGATGAATAGTGAAACTACTAAGTGGTAGGTTAAAAACTGAATTTTGCATAAAACATAATTTTACCGCTTCTGTGAATGGAATTTCGAAAATCCGAGAGACACGGTTAATATCAAGGACTAAAATGTGGTTCAATGAGATGAAAATAATTTTTTGGTGAATAGTAACTTTTTACTTTTTTTACCACAGTTAATAGTAAATAGGGTAACTAAGGGTAAATAGGATATTAATATTACCCTAACACATGTCCTAATTCTATTGGACAAGTGTAATTCGACCAAAAACAAACTTAGGAATAAAAGATGACCATTTAGGCCCACTTGGATTAGATTAGGACATTTATTATTAATTTATTTAAAGAAGGGTTAAAATAGTTAAAATCAAAGTTTAATAAGTAAATCATTTTTAATATGGGGTTATACATAAGATAAATTCGACTATAAATATTCATTAGAAAGCTAAAAAGCTTTCCTACATGATGGTATTTTATTTGTAATTTTTAGACATCAAATAATATAATTTATTTATGACACAAAAATGATGTAGTAATTATCTTATTAATGAAATATTGACATAATTGATAATATAAATACCAAAATAAATGTAATTTAAGACTTTTTATGAATTACACTAATTTTCTAGGTTACTATGAAATATTAGTGTTGATTTAATCAACTTGGTTCGAACATATAATTCTGTTATGACTTTCACAAAAATCATATATCAAATAGTGTCAAAATTGACACAAAATAGTTTTTAAATCAAATATTATATTATTAATTTTTATTTTATTCCTAAAAATCTAAGGTTCGGCCAAATGACTTAGATAAGGATATATGTATTAATAATATAAAATTTGGGGTTCGTTTTACATGTTATAGTAAGTGTATTAACCATATAGTGAAAGAAAACAAAAAGACACGGTAAAAGTTAAATTAATTAACTTAGAGTTAAATCTAATTGATAAGGTTAAAATAATACCCCAAACTTGTCTAAATCCTATTGGTTGATAGGATTTCGACCCATCCCCACTTTAGTTTCGAAATAAGACCCTTTGGAACCATTATAAACCGATTTTGACTTTAATATAAAATAATATTTTGAGATATTCCTAAGGTGCCCCTCTCCTCCCCTATAAAAGGACACCTCCTCCCCCTCCTCCTCACACCAATTTGAGCTCTCAAGCTCGGCCAACCCCTGCCAATTTCTCCTCTCCACTTCCCTAGCAACATCCTAGAGGTTCTGGTCTTCCTCAAAGACCAATTTTAGTGCCCTAAGAGGAGGTCTCAAAGAGGCACTTCAAAGAAGAGGTAATTACCGTTACCAATTCTTTCATCTTTATTTCTTCTTCCACTTCTTCTTCTTAGGTTGTTTCATTATGAAGTAATAACATCAGTATCACTCATATACTGATATGTTATTATAAGTATGAAACAACCCTATTTCACCATCTATCCATCCTACGGAAAAAGAAATCACCGCGCGTGCGTACGTACGGAATACCGTCTCCACGCCGTGGTGTAATCTATTTTCCACCACCACCTTACATGGATGGGTATAATGGTGTAAAGAATAACTATAAATAGTTATTAAAACATCAAATTGATTCTGATATATTTTATAATCCACTCCAATTCAATTCAATATTT
Source organism: Viscum album (assembly GCA_963277665.1). Taxonomy (NCBI): domain Eukaryota; kingdom Viridiplantae; phylum Streptophyta; class Magnoliopsida; order Santalales; family Viscaceae; genus Viscum; species Viscum album. The sequence continues at coordinate 795,564,151 of OY728166.1, forward strand.
ATAGAAATGATATCATCGCTCGTGCGTACGTACGGACTACCGTCTCCACGACGCGATGAGATTCATTCTCCATGTTAACCATTTACGAATGATTATAAATTATATAATAATGAAATATATGACATTATAAAGCTACTGGATTTATGTATATATATATATATATATGTATTTCATCTACTTACTTCCATTCAAGACAATAAGGAAAGGAAAACAGCGTTCATGCGTACGTACGAACTACCGTCTCCATGAACGGTGTTTTTCATTTTATTTATCTACCTATTATATATATATATACTGAATATATATGATATATAAATCATATTTTATATTCTGGAAGTAAGTAAATCATGATATAAGTAATAATGATGTCAAGAACAACAAGTCAAAACACCTACGATAAATGAAACGATTTTACCCAAAACGCTTCTTTAACATGGAATTTACAAAAGAACGGGTAATATAATGTCATAAGTGAACCATATATGATATCATACCAATGAATATGATTCTGTAATAAGTCAATAACATGATTTAAATCATTATACAGGAGGTTCGGACACTTAAAAAGCAAGTCGGACCTAAGGTAAGGGAAATACCACAATCTCATTTTTATCTGAGATTGTTTATTCGTAAGTATTTACTGGGGTGTATTTTATCATCCACATCCATGTTCCTTCAATAGGTAATATTGTTTCCATCCACTTACAATAGTTTAAATCCAATTTTACTCTTCGGTGAGTTTTTAGTAAAGAATATGAAAGGAATCTTTTGTCACTTTTTCATACGAGGTACTTTTTGACTTTTCCGACAAAAGTACGAAGAATGTTTTTTTAACTTAAACGGCATGAACGGATTTTTACGGTTTTATAAAGCCTTATTTTCATGAAGCTTCCTCAAAAATATTTCATGACTATTTTTAATAAAATCTCTTTCTTTTAAAATTGCATGATGTTTTGTGAAAAGAAATTGATTTTGAAGAAGAAAGGATATTTTCCTCAAAAATTCATTTCAAGTGTTTTATCAAAATTATTTTCCATCTAAGATAATAAAGGGTTCTGTTTCTATCCATATTTTTACATTGATTTGACTATGTTGTGATGGAATTATGTTTATGAATTCCTTTATCTTATATGAATGGTTTTATGATGTCATGTTGTTTAAGAATCCCATTTTTATTACATAGGTTATGCAATGATGTATGATTTATGACTTGGGGGCACACATAAGAAAGGATTCATTAAGAGATGGGTGGGACCTATATCTCCCTCCAATGCATTGGGTAAAGATTTCATATCTCATGAGATAGACATGGCTGGAATGGTAGGTTATACCGGCTCAGTGAAACAGGACTGAAACGAGGGTTACTCGATTCAGAAAGGGACTTTGTCCACTAAGATAGTCTTGGCAATGAGTCTTGACTAACAAGAAATGATTCTCTATGATTATGTGTGAATTCCACAATGTTTCATGTTTTATGTTATGATTATTGTGATTTCATTTTCACTTCTATGATTTATCCCATGTTATGATATTATGAGCTCTTTTGCAGGTTAAGATTTCCAAAGGCTATGTTCTTATGTATATGATGTGATTGATATTTCTTTTGTTTACCCTTACTGAGCATTTGAGCTCACCCTTTTATGTTTTCTTTTTCCCAGGATATAAAGAAAGGGTTTTAGGTAAAAAAAAGGAAGATCTTTATGGGAGATATTGAAGATCTTTCACCACGATTAGAAGATTACGTTCCGAGTTTCCAAAGACACTAAACTATTACGATCCTTGTGTGTGTGTTTTTGTTATGTACTAAGTATTCCGCAAAAGTAATGTAAATTCCATGTAAGTCAGGCTACGGGTCTCTACAGTTGGTATCAGAGGACAGGTTTAGTCAACCTTTGGAAAATAGGATGCGAAAACGTTAGTGAGATCCCTAGAGATATTTCTAAGGTATGTCTAGGGATGTCCCTAGGGATAAGTATACGTATAGGTTATAGTAATAGAATTACACTAACGATCATAGAATTAAACCTAAGATGTTGGATATTGAATGTACTCCACCTTTATTATGTTGTTTTCCCTAGCATGATTTTTGCCTCTCACAATATTCTTTTTGGGTTTTAGATGATGGCTGGAACCCGAAGGAACCGTGTTGATCAATGCAATGGACATTTCAATGATTGTCCTCCTGAACAAACAAATGTTATGGGAGATGGAGTGCAAAATCTTATTGCTATACTTACACAAGCTATGAATCATTCTGGACATCCAAATGAGCAGAGAAGGGAACAATATTCTATTGTGTCCTTCATGAGGCAACGTCCACCTTCTTTCAGTGGGTCTTCTGATCCACTTGTTGCTGAACAATGGATCAGTACCACTGAAAAGATATTTTCAGTTCTTCAATGTTCTGAACATGATAAAGTCATCTTAGCAGTATATCGTTTGGAAGGTGAAGCTGATCAATGGTGGAATCTTATCAAGAATACAAGGCAAAGAGATGAAATTGAGTCCATGGAATGGGACGAGTTCAAGAACTTATTTTTCAGTAAGTACTTCCCTCGTATTCTTCAAACAAAGATGGAGAAAGAGTTTCTTGAACTGAAGCAAAGGGACGATGAATCTGTTGGTACCTATGAAGCAAATTTTACAAGACTTGCAAGGTATGCTTCTGGTATTATCATCCAACCTGAATGTAAAGTTGATCGATTTTTCAGTGTCTTAAAACCAAGTCTTCGAAGGGCATTAGCTATAAGAGACTTCAGTAGCTATGAAGAAATTGTGCGTTGTGCTATGAAGGTAGAAATGGAAGTTGGTGTTACATATCCATCTCATGGTTTTGAGAAGAAATGAAAGATGGAGTTCAAGGAGAAATCTCAGAATAATGGTGAAAAGAAGATGAATGTTTCCTTATGCACAAAGTGTGGAAAGAAGCATGATGAAGGTCATCGAGCAGCTGAGTGTCGAAGTAATGGAAAAAGGGTTTCTAATGATGTGAATAAAGAAAACACTACAGAGAACGCACCACCAACACTTCAATGCTTCAAGTGCAAGGAAATGGGGCATTATGCTAATAATTGCCCTAATCCAAGGGTTAGTGATGATCAACACGAGCAACCACTGAAGGCAAAGGACAAAGGGAAATCACATGCGATCACTATTGGCAATGTTGAATATGACAACGATGTGGTGGAATGATTAAGTGTTTATGTAATTGGATTACAAAATAATGTTGTATCATTGAGTATTGCAATATCTATTGATGTGGTATTCAAAGTGATTGAGATATTTTTTTGGAAATAAGATGATATGCGCATAATGAAGACGAGAAAATGAAATGTTTAATAGTATTCATGAGCTCATGATTGATATAAGGACTAAGAGATATCATGGTTTGAGTATATAGAATTTTGAGGATTTCGGTATGTGAAAAGTGTTAACTTTTAACTGCATTCAAGTTTTCACTAAGGTTCAATGGGTATTCAAGAGAGTACAAGATTAAGGCCTTTGAATGTTTGGAATGTGACCAACAAGATATATCTTATGATATATGGGGATCAACGATGGTATTAAATCTCTGGTAATCATTTTCACTATGTTATGAGAGTGGACTGCAGTATTATGTATAAGCCTAAAGATTAGACTGGATTATGTTGGACATAAGTTAGTATTGTTTAAGGATAGAAGATTTTCGATATTATTGATGGGATGTTATAGTAACGTAGTTTTAGAAAAAGGGACAACCTGCCGGACGGGCGACATCCCATCGCTTCGGACAAGGCTGTAGGAATCGAACCCACAACCGAAGTGCGACTGGCCTTTATCGCCTACCACTGACCTACAGGAAGTCCCTGTTTAGTAGAAACTAGTTTTATTATATTAAGCAGTATGATATATGAAGTATAAGTCCATTTTAGGAACCATATATGATTAATCTCACTATAGATCGACTTATGCATATAATTTTGCTAACCTTTTGTTTGAAACAGATGGAATGACCCGTCATTCTATCACATGATCTGCTAACACTTCACGAATAACAAATTCAACTTCATTTATTTAAGAGATGAAGTGGAAATTGTTAAAGTCACGAACAACAGTGAGATTGTACCAAAATAAAGTAAGTATTTATTCTAATTCAAATTCTTTAACTTTAGGGAAATGATCTTGAAAACCAAAAATGTTGTCCTAGTGATCTTATACCTGATGAATCAGATGGTACCTAATATCATCACAAATCTATGGATTTGTGATTACTGGCTTTTCCATAGCCATGTTCTCTACCACTCTCCATCAGAACATGATGGTTAGATTTCTCTTCTATATCCATATTTTCACCTATGTGGAAACCCAGTGATTAGTTTATTTGGGTAATCGTTACATTTCATACTTTAGTTTTTAAAGCCAAGTTTTGGTATTCCCTTTTACGATGTGGGTTTCTATTAAAGAAACTTTCAAATAGTAAACCATTTATAACCCCGACGAATTTCGAGGGCGAAATTCATTTTAAGGGGGGTAGAATGTAACAGCCCAATATTTTATAAAAAAAATATTCTTTTTAATTTTATTAATGTCTTGTGTTGTACGCTACACCAAAAGGAGCTTGCACAACACACATCCTTAACTTGACTTGCATTACACGCAATCGCGACCTTCCTCGATAGCGTGTGTAGTACGCAATACCGAGTTTCACTAAACAACGATATGCTATAAAAATATTATTAAAACTAGCCGTTATGAATTGTAATAACCACTTTTTGAAATCCAGTAAATCTTATTTTTCAAAATGAACTTTATTTTTGGATTCGGAGTATCGAATTTAGCCTAAGGTGAAATTTTGGTACTTTTCGGATAACTTTCATATTCTGATGAATAGTGAAAATTATTAATTATAATTAAAAAACAACTTTTTTAATCGAAATAATTAATAGTGATAAATTATTAATTTGAGTGGTTTTAAAGTATATTTAGAATATATTTTTACAATTTAATACAATGTTGGTCATTGGATGTAATTTCACATTTAAACTAGACATAAACAAGTGTCAATCTTTTGATAGATATTATTTCTTAAAAACACGCTATTTGTTTTAACAGCGGGATTTAATTATAAAATTAATTAATGCAACTTTTATGTTATGAATTTGGTAAAATAGACTTCATTTTTGAATTCGGAATATGAAATATAGCTTGGGATGAAATTTTGGCTTTGTTCTGAAAAACATCAATTTTTGATGAATAGTGAAACTACTAAGTGGTAGGTTAAAAACTGAATTTTGCATAAAACATAATTTTACCGCTTCTGTGAATGGAATTTCGAAAATCCGAGAGAAACGGTTAATATCAAGGACTAAAATGTGGTTCAATGAGATGAAAATAATTTTTTGGTGAATAGTAACTTTTTACTTTTTTTACCACAGTTAATAGTAAATAGGGTAACTAAGGGTAAATAGGATATTAATATTACCCTAACACATGTCCTAATTCTATTGGACAAGTGTAATTCGACCAAAAACAAACTTAGGAATAAAATATGACCATTTAGGCCCACTTGGATTAGATTAGGACATTTATTATTAATTTATTTAAAGAAGGGTTAAAATAGTTAAAATCAAAGTTTAATAAGTAAATAATTTTTAATATGGGGTTATACATAAGATAAATTCGACTATAAATATTCATTAGAAAGCTAAAAAGATTTCCTACATGATGGTAGTTTATTTGTAATTTTTAGACATCAAATAATATAATTTATTTATGACACAAAAATGATGCAGTAATTATCTTATTAATGAAATATTGACATAATTGATAGTATAAATACCAAAATAAATGTAATTTAAGACTTTTTATGAATTACACTAATTTTCTAGGTTACTATGATATATTAGTGTTGATTTAATCAACTTGTCTCGAACATATAATTCTGTTATGACTTTCACAAAAATCATATATCAAATAGTCTCAAAATTGACACAAAATAGTTTTTAAATCAAATATTATATTATTAATTGTTATTTTATTCCTAAAAATCTATGGTTCGGCCAAATGACTTAGATAAGGATATATGTATTAATAATATACAATTTGGGGTTAGTTTGACATGTTATAGTAAGTGTATTAACCATATAGTGAAAGAAAACAAAAAGACACAGTAAAAGTTAAATTAATTAACTTAGAGTTAAATCTAATTGATAAGGTTAAAATAATACCCCAAACTTGTCTAAATCCTATTGGTTGATAGGATTTCGACCCATCCCCACTTTAGCTTCGAAATAAGACCCTTTGGAACCATTATAAACCGATTTTGACTTTAATATAAAATAATATTTTGAGATATTCCTAAGGTGCCCCTCTCCTCCCCTATAAAAGGACACCTCCTCCCCCTCCTCCTCACACCAATTTGAGCACTCATGCTCGGCCAACCCCTGCCAATTTCTCCTCTCCACTTCCCTAGCAACATCCTAGAGGTTCTGGTCTTCCTCAAAGACCAATTTTAGTGCCCTAAGAGGAGGTCTCAAAGAGGCACTTCAAAGAAGAGGTAATTACCATTACCAATTCTTTCATCTTTATTTCTTCTTCCACTTCTTCTTCTTAGGTTGTTTCATTATGAAGTAATAACATCAGTATCACTCATATACTGATATGTTATTATAAGTATGAAACAACCCTATTTCACCATATATCCATCCTACGGAAAAAGAAATCACCGCACGTGCGTACGTACGGAATACCGTCTCCACGCCGTGGTGTAATCTATTTTCCACCACCACCTTACATGGATGGGTATAATGGTGTAAAGAATAACTATACATAGTTATTAAAACATCATATTGATTCTGATATATTTTATAATCCACTCCAATTCAATTCAATATTTATAGAAATGATATCATCGCTCGTGCGTACGTACGGACTACCATCTCCACGACGCGATGAGATTCATTCTCCATGTTAACCATTTAAGAATGATTATAAAGTATATAATAATGAAATATATGACATTATAAAGCTACTGGATTTATGTATATATATATATATATGTATGTCATCTACTTACTTCCATTCAAGACAATAAGGAAAGGAAAACAGCATTCATGCGTACGTACGGACTACCGTCTCCATGAACGGTGTTTTTCATTTTATTTATCTACCTATTATATATATATATATACTGAATATATATGATATATAAATCATATTTTATATTCTGGAAGTAAGTAAATCATGATATAAGTAATAATGATGTCAAGAACAACAAGTCAAAACACCTACGATAAATGAAACGATTTTACCCAAAACGCTTCTTTAACATGGAATTTACAAAAGAACGGGTAATATAATGTCATAAGTGAACCATATATGATATCATAACAATGAATATGATTCTGTAATAAGTCAATAACATGATTTAAATCATTATACAGGAGGTTCGGACACTTACAAAGCAAGTCGGACCTAAGGTAAGGGAAATACCACAATCTCATTTTTATCCGAGATTGTTTATTCGTAAGTATTTACTGGGGTGTATTTTATCATCCACATCCATGTTCCTTCAATATGTAATATTGTTTCCATCCACTTACAATAGTTTAAATCCAATTTTACTCTTCGGTGAGTTTTTAGTAAAGAATATGAAAGGAATCTTTTGTCGCTTTTTCATACGAGGTACTTTTTGACTTTTCCGACAAAAGTACGAAGAATGTTTTTTTAACTTAAACGGCATGAACGGATTTTTACGGTTTTATAAAGCCTTATTTTCATGAAGCTTCCTCAAAAATATTTCATGACTATTTTTAATAAAATCTCTTTCTTTTAAAATTTCATGATGTTTTGTGAAAAGAAATTGATTTTGAAGAAGAATGGATATTTTCCTCAAAAATTCATTTCAAGTGTTTTATCAAAATTATTTTCCATCTTAGATAATAAAGGGTTCTGTTTCTATCCATATTTTTACATTGATTTGACTATGTTGTGATGTAATTATGTTTATGAATTCCTTTATCTTATATGAATGGTTTTATGATGTCATGTTGTTTAAGAATCCCATTTTTATTACATGGGTTATGCAATGATGTATGATTTATGACTTGGTGGCACACATAAGAAAGGATTCATTAAGAGATGGGTGGGACCTATATCTCCCTCCAATGCATTGGGTAAAGATTTCATATCTCATGAGATAGACATGGCTGGAATGGTAGGTTATACCGGCTCAGTGAAACAGGACTGAAACGAGGGTTACTCGATTCAGAAAGGGACTTTGTCCACTAAGATAGTCTTGGCAATGAGTCTTGACTAACAAGAAATGATTCTCTATGATTATGTGTGAATGCCACAAAGTTTCATGTTTTATGTTATGATTATTGTGATTTCATTTTCACTTCTATGATTTATCCCATGTTATGATATTATGAGCTCTTTTGCAGGTTAAGATTTCCAAAGGCTATGTTCTTATGTATATGATGTGATTGATATTTCTTTTGTTTACCCTTACTGAGCATTTGAGCTCACCCTTTTTGTAAAGACCCGTAAAATTCAAGGGAAATTGTTTCTTAATTTTCTTTAGAATTTTACAAGAGCGCGGTTTCAGACGGCACCTGATTCTGAGGCCCGGAGTGCCCGGAATTAATTTCCGAAGTTTGGCTCGGGTACGTTCAGTGAACGAACGAGCGGGAATTCCTAACTTTTGATCCGGTGCTCGGAATTGAAATCCGAGGGCACCGATGAACTCGCAGCGCCGATATTCGCTTAAAGAGTCCTTTTCGGGAGTTGCGTTTGTTGCGGGTTGAAAGTTAGTTTTTGGGTTTTTAGTTTAAGTTAAATAAAATTTGTGAGGAACAAATTTTATTTCTTTTAACTAGTTATGTCCTACCAAAGGGAGTTGGGAGTGGGACCCACATCCACTTAACCTCCCTTGGGAGGATTAAGTGAGGTGGGGTCCACACGAACCCCAACTCCTCAAATTCTCTCAAAACCTCCCCTTTAACTCTTTTCTTTTAATGTTGACAACTTAAGTTACTTAATTAATTAAGGGAGTTAAACCCTTTTTGAATTTCAAACATTTGAAATTCTTGTGGTTAAGTTATGAAATAATATAAGTTAAAGCTTATATTATTCTAGGAGTTTCTTTTACCCTTGGGAGGATTTCTTGAGAGCTTTGGAAGCTTTTCTTCTTCTTCTTCAACTCAACGAAGAACGCGAAGAACGTCGTTCTTCAACGAAGAACTTCTCCGCCGAAGAACACGATCCATCCGCGACGCCGTGTCCGCGACGCGACGTACTTCTTCCGCGTCATCTCTTCCGCGACGGTTTTCTGCGACGAACGCCTTCGATAACGACTCTTCCCCCGACGTCAAAGGAATCGACACCGATATTCCACGACACCGTCAACGTGCGACTATCAAGGTATGGGTTCTTGAGTTCGTTGTTTCCTTTTTATTTGACTTTCCTCAAGACTTGACGTAGAACGCTCAAGTTTCCGACGAAGAACGCCGCTCCGCTCTTCTTCGTCTTCGGTGTCAACGAGATAGAACACCGCACCTTCCTCGGACAACCTTCGTCGGCGTACAAGGATTCGCCAACAACGTGCCTCTTCGGACGCGCCTCTTCGTCGTTGAATTTGACGAATGACGACCGCATCGCCCGACCTCCGCGACGTCGTCTTCCGCGGAACGTAGAGCGATCTTCGAACTTATACCCGAGGTAGGGGTTGTTGTTTTGGTTTCCTTTTTCCTTTTCTTGCTCGTGGATCGCATGTCTACGTGAGACATTTAAATATTTTATTTAAGTGTTATAGTTAACGCGAGGGGGGCCGGACCGCACGAACACGGCCGAACCCCCCCTCCATCGTTCTTGTTTAATTTTTGCGGAAGAAAGCAAGTGGCGTGGTGCCGTCGCACCACGCGATTGATCGTGCTTATATTTTACGTGGCGCCGTCGTGCCACGACGAGGAAAAATCTTCAAGAACGCGACGCCGTCGCGCCGCGTTGAAAGAAATCATGGTACGGCGAAAGGGGCGCGGTGCCGTCGCACCTCGCCGGACGACAAACGCCGCGGCCGGTTCCGGGCCGCGGCGAGACGAGGAGACCGCGGCCGGTTCCGGGCCGCGGCGGAAGAAAAGACCGGCGGCCGGGCCGCCGGCGTCGGAAGCCGAAGGGGGACCGGAATTTCTTGTCCCGTTAGAGAAAACCGGCCGGCCAGCTGGCCGGCCGGATACCTTTAAAACCGGGGAATTTAATTCCCCGGCCACCTCAATAAAACCCCCCTCCTTAAGAGGGGGGGCGTTTCTTTGAAGGAGGGGGCAGCCGGCCCCCTCGGTTCGCACCAGCAGGCCCCCCACGTGGGGGGGCTTCTTTTAAAAAATGGGGCGCGGCCCTTGTGCCGCGCCGCCCCTCAAAATAAACGCGGGGCTTAGCCCCGCGTGCGTGCGGCCTCCCCACTGGCGACAGCCGCCGCCACCGCGGCCCGCCGCCGCCGCCGCCGCCGCCGCCCGCCGCCGCCGTCCGCCGCCGCCGGCCGCCGCCGCCGGCCACCGCGCCGCCCAGGGGGGGTCGGGCCGGGTCGGCCCGGACCCGGACCCCCCCCCGTTTCGAATCAGATTTGGTTTTTGGCTCATAACTTGAGCCTCGGACCTCCGATCGACGAACCGTCAGCGGCAACGCGATCCTTGGATCGAGACGGGCGTTTCGGTATATCGCACTCAAGGTTTCGGATTACTTTGAGTTCGGCCGGGTTGGTTCGTTCACGGAACCAACCGGGCCTTTGGAGCAGAAACACTCATATCTTGAGCTACGGACGTCCGATTGACGTGCCGTCAGCCGCGTTGTGTTCCTCTTAGAGAGACGGATCTTTTGGCATACTCCGCCCGAGGTTTGGACGCAGGTGGAGTACGGTCGGGTTGGTTTTGCCTTAAAAACCAACCGGGCCCCGGAGACGAAAATGCCAATAACTCACAGACCGGGCGTCCGATTGACGCGCCGTCTGTTTCGTTGACTTCCTCTTGATGAGACGGAACTTTTGACATACTCCGCCCGAGTTTTGGATACAGTCGGAGTATGGCCGGGTTGGATTGTACTCGAAATCCAACCGGGCCCCTGGAACGGGAAAGCTAATATCTTTCAGACAGGACGTCCGCTTGACGAACCGTCAGCGGCGTTGGTGGTTACGTTGAGTAACGGTCCCTATGAGTATACCCTATGGGAGTTCGGGGTACAGTTGAGATACGGCCGGGATTGGTTCGCACTCGAAACCAACCGGGCCCCTGGGACGAAAAGGCTAATAACTCACTGACCGGGCGTCCGATCGACGCGCCGTCTGTTGCGTTGAGACCCCTGTGACGAGACGGACCTTTGAGACACTTCTTCGTGGGACTTTGTGATACTTGGAGTATCGACCAGTAGCTCGTGGAGCGGACCCTCCCGGAGACGAGCGTGCAGAGTACGGAGACCGTGTAGCCGGCTGAGACCTGACGACTGCTTGACCGACTCGACTTGGAGTGAGTCGACTAGCCCAGTGGACGGAGCGCCCAGTAGTTGGTAGCAGACCCACGGCGGACGGAGCGCCTGTTAGTTGGCAGCAAACCCGCGGTACTCGACAGGAGGAGTACCTCAGTAGGCTATTTGGGCGAGCGCCCGGTATTTGGCGACAGACCCTCAGCGGACGGAGCGCCAGGTAGTTGGCCGCAAACCCGCAGTACTCGACAGGAGGAGTACCTCAGCAGTCTTAGGTTAGTGAGCAGTACCTCGGAGTCGTGACAGGACCACTGCACACTCCAGAGACGGAGCTCTTCAGCAGTTACGGTTTCGATAATGAAAATCCTGGTTTGAGCTGAGACTTTTGACCTTGTGTTTACCTCATGATTGAGATGGGTCACTTGCTAACTTTGGTATATGTATGGGCATATACCCGGGTAGTGGTTATCCGTCGTTTTCACAATCCTTGTGTTTCCTCATGATTGAGATGGGTTACTTGATAACTTAGGTATATGTATGGGCATATACCTAAGTAGAGTTTATCTGTTGAGATCTTCTTGTGTTTATCCTTGTTGGTTTTAGTGACACCTTGAGGGTCTCGGGGTCCCTACTGAGTATCGTTATACTCACCCCTGCACGGGCTATGCCCGCACCTCGTTGTGTTGGTTGCAGACGACGGACAGTGCTGACAGAAGCCGAAGGTTCGAGGACTGGACGGTACCTGGAGGTGGACTATACGACGAGGCGGTACCCGGAGGTGGACCACTGGGCGGGACATACTCGGAGCGGATGGCGGGACTCGAGGAGCAGAGGAGCTATCTGTACCCACCCTTCAGGTGGGATTTCCAGTGGCCATCTCAGCGTAGCAGCTTTACTTTTCAGTCGCTGTTTTCCCTTTCGAGTTGTACTTTACAGTTGGGCTTGTATTTCCGGCCCCTTTTTACTTTTCAGCTTTTCTTTTTGTACTTAGTGTTTTACTTCCGCTTGTACTCTGTGGTGCTTGTTTTCTTTATAAAGGCAATGCCTTCCCAGTTATCGGGATTTTATGCCTTTGGTGCTAGTCGCCAGCCCCTGGCCTATGGAAGGCGGGCTTGGGGTAGTCACGGCACGGGCCTCGAGGACGGGTCGTGACAAATTGGTATCAGAGGAGTTCGGTTCTACCGCAGAACTTATAACTCTGATGTTTCTTTCTGTGAAGCAATAGTGTCGAGAGTACCGAGTGTGGTTTTCAGTTCAGGGAGTCCAGTGTTGGTGCGGGCGGCCGACGTATCCATACACCAGGACCCTGACAACTGATTTCTGACTTTGTGCACGAAAACACTGATTGCGTGTGTGTTTTCAAAGGTTTTTCCCCTTAAAACAGCTCAAGCCAGGTCAGCTCACCAGGTATAATCGTTTGATCGTGTTACGTTGTTTCTTTCAGAATAGCCCCACGACGGCAGCCAGTTAGGGTTCCTAGAATCGAACGTGACGACAGCCCACCGAGCGACGAGGCCTCGGTGCAGGGCCCTTTGTCAGCAGTGGCACCGGCGGTAGCTCTACCCGCCGAGCCCCCGATGCTTCCAGCAGCAGCCGCTGACGATGCACGTCGCCTCAGCGCACTGCATGAGTTTCAGCGCCAGCGACCGCCCAGGTTTCGCGGGGAGACGGATCCCCAGGCTGCAGAGGACTGGCTGGAGGCAGTGGTACGAGTGTTTAGGCTAGTGAGGACACCAGCAGACCTCATGGTGATCCTCGCTGCGAGCTTACTACACGCAGCAGCGGAAGCGTGGTGGAGTTTGTGCCAGTATCTCTACACCCCTAGCGTGTACAGGAGATTCTACCTTTACCGCATGTTTTTCGATCAGAAGCCGAGTCATCTGTGGGCAGTAGACAGATGATGCAGAGGTCCAGGAGGACCAGACCAGTAGTTGGGCGATCTCGGGTTTTAGGACCAGTGGTGCAGGGCACCCAAGGTGGGGTCAGAGCCAGGCGTGCCAGAAACGGACAATGTTACTCCTATGGCGGAAAGGGTCACCTGGCACGTGACTGTCCGACTCCTCGATCCGCAGGCTTGGAGGGAGCCACCGAGGTTGAGGCAGCGACAAATGCTTGAGCAACAGTAAAGCAGGTGGACAGGAGCGGAACTAGTGGATACGTCTTTTGTACTTCTAGTTCCATGTTGATGTTGCTTTTGTGTAGCGTCTTGTAATATGAGCTGCAATAATAAAAGACGCATACCTTTGTGATGTTTTCTTTCCTGTCCTCTTTTGTGATGTTACTAAGAGGTTCCAGTTGACTGTTGACTTGACCCTCACTTATGAGACATCTACTGGAGGAGACCCAGTTACCACACACTGATGCCGACAGTGTGACTCAACCCTTGGAGGCGAGAGTAATGGTTGGATCTCTTAGTAGTAGCGTTGAGGCCTTACGACGTCATCCTTGGTATGGATTAGTATCATCCATATTAGGATTGACTGTTTTAGGCAAAGAATGTGGTCCATCCAGGGGATGAGACTAGGTTTCTCTTATCGGCAAAGAAGAAATCTCGCAGCTCTTGTGGGACCAGAGATGGTCCGGGCCACGTCAGAGGAGGTCCATGTCATCCAGGAGCGGATGAGGACAACACAGAGCCGGCAGAAGTCATACGCTGACAGGAGGCGGAGGCCACTAGAGTTCGAGGATGGTGACCACGTCTTCTTGAGGGTCTCACCTCGACGTGGTATTCGGAGTTTTGGCCGAGGCGACAAGTTATCTCCGCGCTTCATCGGACCCTTCCAGGTCCTCAGCAGGGTTGGTGAGGTGGCTTATCGCCTGGCTCTACCACCTCAGTTGCACCGGGTGCACGACGTCTTACACATGTCTCAGCTGAGGAGATACGTGCACGACCCGACGCACATCCTTGACGATGGGGCGACTTTTACGGAGGTCCCGGTGGAGATAGAGGATCGACAGGAGCGGGTCTTACATGGACAATCGATTCCTCTTGTGCGCAACAGATGGCGGCACGGGAATCTCCAGGAGAGCACATGGGAGTGGGAGGCTCAGATGCGTGCTCAGTACCCTCTTTTGTTTCCCTAGTTTTTGTTGTATCTTTACGGGGACGTAAAGCCCTGAGGTGGGAGTAATGTAAAGACACGTAAAATTCAAGGGAAATTTTTTCTTAATTTTCTTTAGAATTTTACAAGAGCGCGGTTTCAGACGGCACCTGATTCTGAGGCCCGGAGTGCCCGGAATTAATTTCCGAAGTTTGGCTCTGGTACGTTCAGTGAACGAACGAGCGGGAATTCCTAACTTTTGATCCGGTGCTCGGAATTGAAATCCGAGGGCACCGATGAACTCGCAGCGCCGATATTCGCTTAAAGAGTCCTTTTCGGGAGTTGCGTTTGTTGCGGGTTGAAAGTTAGTTTTTGGGTTTTTAGTTTAAGTTAAATAAAATTTGTGAGGAACAAATTTTATTTCTTTTAACTAGTTAAGTCCTACCAAAGGGAGTTGGGAGTGGGACCCACATCCACTTAACCTCCCTTGGGAGGATTAGGTGAGGTGGGGTCCACACGAACCCCAACTCCTCAAATTCTCTCAAAACCTCCCCTTTAACTATTTTCTTTTAATGTTGACAACTTAAGTTACTTAATTAATTAAGGGAGTTAAACCCTTTTTGAATTTCAAACCTTTGAAATTCTTGTGGTTAAGTTATGAAATAATATAAGTTAAATCTTATATTATTCTAGGAGTTTCTTTTACCCTTGGGAGGATTTCTTGAGAGCTTTGGAAGCTTTTCTTCTTCTTCTTCAACTCAACGAAGAACGCGAAGAACGTCGTTCTTCAACGAAGAACTTCTCCGCCGAAGAACACGATCCATCCGCGACGCCGTGTCCACGACGCGACGTACTTCTTCCGCGTCATCTCTTCCGCAACGGTTTTCCGCGACGAACGCCTTCGATAACGACTCTTCCTCCGACGTCAAAGGAATCGACACCGATATTCCACGACACCGTCAACGTGCGACTATCAAGGTATGGGTTCTTGAGTTCGTTGTTTCCTTTTTATTTGACTTTCCTCAAGACTTGACGTAGAACGCTCAAGTTTCCGACGAAGAACGCCGCTCCTCTCTTCTTCGTCTTCGGTGTCAACGAGAGAGAACACCGCACCTTCCTCGGACAAGCTTCTTCGGCGTACAAGGATTCGCCAACGACGTGCCTCTTCGGACGCGCCTCTTCGTCGTTGAATTTGACGAACGACGACCGCATCGCCCGACCTCCGCGACGTCGTCTTCCGCGGAACGTAGAGCGATCTTCGAACTTATACCCGAGGTAGGGGTTGTTGTTTTGGTTTCCTTTTTCCTTTTCTTGCTCGTGGATCGCATGTCTACGTGAGACATTTAAATATTTTATTTAAGTGTTATAGTTAACGCGAGGGGGGCCGGACTGCACGAACACGGCCGAACCCCCCCTCCATCGTTCTTGTTTAATTTTTGCGGAAGAAAGCAAGTGGCGTGGTGCCGTCGCACCACGCGATTGATCGTGCTTATATATTACGTGGCGCCGTCGCGCCACGACGAGGAAAAATCTTCAAGAAAGCGACGCCGTCGCGCCGCGTTGAAAGAAATCATGGTACGGCGAAAGGGGCGCGGTGCCGTCGCACCGCGCCGGACGACGAACGCCGCGGCCGGTTCCGGGCCGCGGCGAGACGAGGAGACCGCGGCCGGTTCCGGGCCGCGGCGGAAGAAAAGACCGGCGGCCGGGCCGCCGGCGTCGGAAGCCGAAGGGGGACCGGAATTTCCGGTCCCGTTAGAGAAAACCGGCCGGCCAGCTGGCCGGCCGGATACCTGTAAAACCGGGGAATTTAATTCCCCGGCCACCTCAATAAAACCCCCCTCCTTAAGAGGGGGGGGGGGGGGGCGTTTCTTTGAAGGAGGGGGCAGCCGGCCCCCTCGGTTCGCACCAGCAGGCCCCCCACGTGGGGGGGCTTCTTTTAAAAAATGGGGCGCAGCCCTTGTGCCGCGCCGCCCCTCAAAAGAAACGCGGGGCTTAGCCCCGCGTGCGTGCGGCCTCCCCGCTGGCGACAGCCGCCGCCGCCGCGGCCCGCCGCCGCCGCCGCCGCCGCCGGCCTCCGCACCGCCCAGGGGGGGTCGGGCCGGGTCGGCCCGGACCCGGACCCCCCCCCGTTTCGAATCAGATTTGGTTTTTGGATCATAACTTGAGCCTCGGACCTCCGATCGACGAACCGTCAGCGGCAACGCGATCCTTGGATCGCGACGGTCGTTTCGGTATATCGCACTCAAGGTTTCGGATTACTTTGAGTTCGGCCGGATTGGTTCGTTCACGGAACCAACCGGGCCTTCGGAGCAGAAACGCTAATATCTTGAGCTACGGACGTCCGATTGACGTGCCGTCAGCCGCGTTGTGTTCCTCTTAGAGAGACAGATCTTTTGGCATACTCCGCCCGAGGTTTGGACGCAGGTGGAGTACGGTCGGGTTGGTTTTGCCTTAAAAACCAACCGGGCCCCGGAGACGAAAATGCCAATAACTCACAGACCGGGCGTCCGATTGACGCGCCGTCTGTTTTGTTGACTTCCTCTTGATGAGACGGAACTTTTGACATACTCCGCCCGAGTTTTGGATACAGTCGGAGTATGGCCGGGTTGGATTGTACTCGAAATCCAACCGGGCCCCTGGAACGGGAAAGCTAATATCTTTCAGACAGGACGTCCGCTTGACGAACCGTCAGCGGCGTTGGTGGTTACGTTGAGTAACGGTCCCTATGAGTATACCCTATGGGAGTTCGGGGTAGAGTTGAGATACGGCCGGGATTGGTTCGCACTCGAAACCAACCGGGCCCCTGGGACGAAAAGGCTAATAACTCACTGACCGGGCGTCCGATCGACGCGCCGTCTGTTGCGTTGAGACCCCTGTGACAGGACGGACCTTTGAGACACTTCTTCGTGGGACTTTGTGATACATGGAGTATCGACCAGTAGCTCGTGGAGCGGACCCTCCCGGAGACGAGCGTGCAGAGTACGGAGACCGTGTAGCCGGCTGAGACCTGACGACTGCTTGACCGACTCGACTTGGAGTGAGTCGACTAGCCCAGTGGACGGAGCGCCCAGTAGTTGGTAGCAGACCCACGGCGGACGGAGCGCCTGTTAGTTGGCAGCAAACCCGCGGTACTCGACAGGAGGAGTACCTCAGTAGGCTATTTGGGCGAGCGCCCGGTATTTGGCGACAGACCCTCAGCGGACGAAGCGCCAGGTAGTTGGCCGCAAACCCGCAGTACTCGGCAGGAGGAGTACCTCAGCAGTCTTAGGTTAGTGAGCAGTACCTCGGAGTCGTGACAGGACCACTGCACACTCCAGAGACGGAGCTCTTCAGCAGTTACGGTTTCGATAATGAAAATCCTGGTTTGAGCTGAGACTTTTGACCTTGTGTTTACCTCATGATTGAGATGGGTCATTTGCTAACTTTGGTATATGTATGGGCATATACCCGGGTAGTGGTTATCCGTCGTTTTCACAATCCTTGTGTTTCCTCATGATTGAGATGGGTTACTTGATAACTTAGGTATATGTATGGGCATATACCTAAGTAGAGTTTATCTGTTGAGATCTTCCTGTGTTTGTCCTTGTTGGTTTTAGTGAGACCTTGAGGGTCTCGGGGTCCCTACTGAGTATCGTTATACTCACCCCTGCACGGGCTATGCCCGCACCTCGTTGTGTTGGTTGCAGACGACGGACAGTGCTGACAGAAGCCGAAGGTTCGAGGACTGGACGGTACCTGGAGGTGGACTATACGACGAGGCGGTACCCGGAGGTGGACCACTGGGCGGGACATACTCGGAGCGGATGGCGGGACTCGAGGAGCAGAGGAGCTATCTGTACCCACCCTTCAGGTGGGATTTCCAGTGGGCATCTCAGCGTAGCAGCTTTACTTTTCAGTCGCTGTTTTCCCTTTCGAGTTGTACTTTACAGTTGGGCTTGTATTTCCAGCCCCTTTTTACTTTTCAGCTTTTCTTTTTGTACTTAGTGTTTTACTTCCGCTTGTACTCTGTGGTGCTTGTTTTCTTTATAAAGGCAATGCCTTCCCAGTTATCGGGATTTTACGCCTTTGGTGCTAGTCGCCATCCCCTGGCCTATGGAAGGTGGGCTTGGGGTAGTCACGGCACGGGCCCCGAGGACGGGTCGTGACACTTTTATGTTTTCTTTTCCCCAGGATATAAAGAAAGGTTTTTAGGTAAAAAAAGGAAGATCTTTATGGGAGATATTGAAGATCTTTCACCACGATTAGAGGATTACGTTCCGAGTTTCCAAAGACACTAAACTATTACGATCCTTGTGTGTGTGTTTTTGTTATGAACTAAGTATTCCGCAAAAGTAATGTAAATTCCATGTAAGTCAGGCTACGGGTCTCTACAGTATAAAAATACCACCTCAATTATTATATTATTAATTAGAAATGAAAACTCTTAACAGTAGATGGTCACATATCAATTCTATGATTCTTTTCCGATTGATGTTTGTGATAATTTTCATCTTGAAAATCTAATTATTCTCCCTCTTGTTGAATATGTGTAATCTTAATAATGGTTTTTCATTCATTATATTAATGAAAAACAATTTATGAGGTTTGGAATTCACATTTGATATTTTGAACCAACCATAAATCTTCAATCTATTTAATGATATATATGAACTAACAAAAAAAAATTAAATCCTTTTGTGGGTTATAGATTCATATTTTATTTGGTACTTATATCAGTTGGTTTAGAAGAAACACAACATCAAATAAATTCCTACTATATAGTAATATTTTGATGTCATTCTGGAGGAGTTTCCAATTGTTCTTTAGAATTTTGTACTTCTGTTTTTAATAGAACTCATACCTTATTCTAAAAAAACATCTATCAATCCATATATAATAGCCTCAATTGAGTTATAGGAATTGAAGAATAAAATCTAAGAGAAGTTTCATAATGGATTAATTCTTCATAGTGAATCACAATTGGGAATTCATGTAATTTTTCTCAGAAGAAAGATAGATTAATACGACTCTACATTGATTGGTGGGAAGATAATATGATCACTATTAATAATATGTATCTATTAAGTTTATTGATGAAATGATTCAACAATTTTGTTTATCTAGATAAATTTTTATGATTTACCATCATTATATATATCATCAAAAGTTTATCAAGAATAATTATATACCGAAGATTACATTTATTTCAAGGTATGAACAATATGGATTTATATTGATGCCATTTTTTCTTAGTATTTTACCATATATCTTCATGTATTTCATGAATAATGTCTTTCGAGATTACCATGATAAATTTTTGGTATTATTTAATATTGTTATTTTATATATTCCAAAATAAATGAAGAGAATGAAGACAACTTCATAATTATATTTAAGACCATAATAAAATCGGAATATGTATAAACAATTTCCAACTGTAAATTTTAGATACATAATGATTCATTATTAGATCATATAATTTCAATTGAGGGTATATCTAAGGATCCTAGAATGAAAAAAATTATTGAACATTAGCCTAAACCAACCATTGGGATCAAGATCCATAGGTTTTTTTGGTTTAGATGGATATTTTCATGCTTTATGGATAATATATCATGGACATTCTAATCCACTCCCCATGTTAAGTTATAATTTGGATATGATAATTTGGATACAAGAATGTGAGGAAATTTTAATGGAATTCAAGAGATGGTTAGTCGATGAACATATCGTTACACTACCCTTCTATGGTAATGGGTTTGGGATTTATAGTGATTAATTGATGATGTGATTAAAAATAATCCTCATGGATAGTGATATGGTTATATACTATTCTTCACAAAAATTAAAGGTTCATGATCAAAATTACAAAAAACATGATTTGGTGTCAACTATGGTAATTTTTGAATTAAAGTTATGAATGAATTAACTCTTTAGAGAAATTTATGGCATATAAACTAATCATAAATTTTTAAAGTATATATTCCCCCCAAAAGAGTTTAATATATTCCAAGGGATGTGGTTCAAGTTTATTAATGATTATTAATATTAAATTCATTACCATGATAGAAAATAAAATAAGGGGATGATGGTATAAGTCGGAATGATCATGTAGACTTGTGCATGAGGAGGATCACAATAGATCGAATATTTCTTGATATTCAATGGATGGGTCAAGAAATGTTTATTAAAGTGGTTGAATCTTATCTTTTTTATATTATTTTCTATCCATCTATTTAAGTGATTATTAAAAATATGCTAAAGGAAGATAAAGAGTTATAAATATGTTGAGAAATGTTCATGTGTTCATCCTTTATTGTGATAGAATGATATTCCTTGGAATTAATGTGTGTGTCCCATAAATACAAGAAAAAAAGTAGAATCATATGTTGGATAAATCTCAAAGTTCATTATTATATATTCATACTAGAATTAAAAAGATGCATAGAGATCTGAAAGAATATTTCATGTGAGGAAACCTGAAAATAGATGTTTAAGAGTATGTATCTTATTGATTGGTATGCCAAAAAGCTAAATATGATTGAAAAAATTATAAGAGGATATAAAAACCATTACCCTTATAAGAAACTAAATTGGAAGAAAATCATGATGACCTTTTTGGCTAGAGTCCCAAAATTTTCTAAAGGCCATAATGCTATTTTTTTATAGTCGATCTGCTTATTTACTCATCACACATTCTTTCTTTCAAATAATATTTCAATTTGGATCATATTTACATGATGTGTATATATTGATGTCATAAAGGTACATAGAGTACCACAATATTTAGTATCTAACAAAGGTTCATGGTCTACCTTGATGTCATATAAATTTCATCTGGAAGCTTTAAATTCATAGTTTTGTTATAGTAATGTATATCATCCTTAGATACATGAAGTTTGAGAAAACCATTCAAATCGTATAGGATATTGTGAGATCCAATTATATGGATTGAAAAGGTTTTTGGGGTCAACACCTTTCTTTTGTGGAGTTTTCTTATAACAATAGTTTTCACTAGAGCATTCAGACAGATCCTTAGTAATCACTCTATGGAAAAAATGTTGAACTGCAACACAAAGAGATGATGTTGGAATAAGAAAACTATTGGGAACTGAGCTAGCTAGGTAAAGGGAGTATAAATTCCTTGATATTAATTAGTACATCAAGGTAGATCAAATTCAACATAAATTTTTTATTGAAACCGTTTGTTAAATACATAATTTTATGTTAGTGGGATATTATTCTGTTGAATTTTTCCATGGAATAGAGTTTTGATATATTAAAATATTCAAAATATGAGCCATAGGTATATTTTCAATTGTGATATTCTTGAATGAGTATTTTCGATATCTTATCTTTTATTACATCCACCAAGGATTTCTCAATTTCATGATATTATCCACATATTTCTCCCGAGTAACTATATACCTGATCCGTTTCATGTACTGAACTCAGATATTGCTATGTCAGATCACAGTCTTTCTAATGTATAATAATTGGTATATTTCTTGGACTGAAGAGATAAATCACTATAGAATTAGACAAAAGGTATGTTCAATTCTCTTTAGATGAATGAAAAATATAAAGAACATAAATGGGAACATTAAGTTGTGATTAAACTGAGATATCCTCATTTTTTTGTGTCATCGTGATGAAATTTCAAGGGTGAAATTCATTTTATGTGGTTTAGAATGTAACACATTGAGATTTTATGATATGATTATCTTAAAATAAATTTAATTTCATCGATAATGTGATACATTCAATCCCGAGTCAAAATTAAATGTAAAAAAGTATATCATTATATCACAAAATATAAATTGGATGAATGAGTAGAACTAACCAATTTTAAAAAAGAAATATTTTTAATTTTTTTAGATAAAGAAAATATAATGATAAATAATTAATCCCTTTTTGGTAAAGTTATTATATTCTTTAATAATACATTTTTCCTGAAAAATGATTTTAACTTATTTTTTGAGAAAATAATATAATTAATTTCTTACACTTATAGTTAAAGTATATGTAAAAAATAATATTAATTTTTTAAATTATCATAAAAAATTTGTTAGGTGTGAATTTTTTAAATTTTCTAAAAATATTTATTTTTTTATGAATTGTGAAATTAAATTTTTTATATAATACCTTAAATGAATTTAAATAATTTTAAAAGTTACAAAATTAAGATGGTTTTAGAACAAACATTATTTCAATTATATGATTAATAAAACAATAATTCCTAATGAATTAATATTATGTTGTTTTTTTGTATAACAATTTTTCTAACTTAAGAAAATGTTCATTATTAAAAACTGATTTTCATCACATTTTATGGGTTTAATATTAAATTAAATTATTGCAACATTATGAAATAAATTTGATAAAATGAAATTAATTTCTGGAAACAACAATTAAGAACTTGGTATTTATTCAACATTAGTTTTTTTAATGACAAAATTTTAAAATATGAAAAAACATTCATGGTGGTAATAGTTAAAACAGGATTACCACCTAGTGTTGGTTTAAACCAAAATATAAAGGTTTGTTTTCCCATTAAAATTTCCTAAATTTTATTGTTTGGATATATTTAGAACTAATTCTATACCAACATTGAAACTCTATCTATTTGGAAGAATTTTTCTTGAGTATGGATTTATTATATTCTTATATTTCATGAAATTTCAATATTTTCCTCTCATATACATATAAAAGGACACTCTCTTTCACTTAATTATAAAAAAGTTACCCTTCCAGGTCAATGAATTCTTACCCAATTGTACATTCAACTTCTCTATAAAATTATTGTAGTTTATGATGTTGTTAAAATAATATTAAAACAGTCTATTAGAGAGGATTTATAATATGCCAATGGAATGTCCCCACTATTTTTTGTGGAGATCCTTCTCTTAACTTATCTCTTCATGAATTCACTGAGGAATTATCCTTATATAAATTGTCTATGGTTACTAACTTCGGTCTATAAGGAATGGCAGGAAATCGAAGAATGCAATAACAATAGAAAAATGGAAACGTGCAATAGAAATAATATCATTCCTCCAAAATAAAAGCGGATGCGCAGCGACAAAATTAAGTGCTGAAAAATAAAGTTGACACCAGAAATTTATACGTGTAAAACCCAAAAGTGAAAAACCACGAGACCTAGTCCGGAAAGAGATATCGACTAAAATCAAGAGGTACACAGTAGAGACTCCCAAAAATTAATGGGATATCAAAAGTGTTACTCAAGATTAAATTTATGGATCAAAAGGTGGGAAGTAGTATAGATGATTGATGAAGAAAGGCGATCACCAAATGGGATTTTATTTCGGTGATGTCGATGTCGGTTACATCTTACTGGAACACCCTTTTGAAATATGTTGTTGCATCCTCTATATAAATAAACCAAGTCCATAATAACAAATTAATATAGTCAACATCCATTATTACATCCATTAAAATTGAGAATTAAATATTCATTAATGCTGAAAGAAAATCCTCAGTTAATGGTGATATAAATATCTTTATTAATAATTTTCAGCACTCATTAATAACTGTGATGAATCCCACCATTACTAATTTCTTATCTCGCATCAATAAATGTGATGAATAATTGATGTTGACTGCATTAATTTTTTTATTATGTACTTGGTGTCTATATGAAGAGGATGCAACAACATATTTTGAAAGGGTGTGCCAGCATGATCTAACAGGCATCAACAACATCGAGAGAAAATCCCATTTGGTGATCACCTTTCATCAACGATCATATTTAATGCTCTCTACCTTTTGATCTAGAATTTTAATTATTGAGTATTACTTTTGAGATCCCTTCTATTTTTGGGATTCTTTACCACGTACCTATTGAATTTAGTATATCTCTCTTTCTGGACTAGGTTACGAGGTTTTTCCCTTTCAGATTTTCCACGTAAAATCTTTCGATGACAGTTTAATTTTTCTACACATAGATTTGTCGTTTCTTATAAAATTTTATTTTGGGGGAAAGATTTTATTTCCACTACACATTTGAATTTTTCTATTTTTTTACATTCATCACTTTCTTGTCTTTCCCAATATCTGGTATCAACGGGAGGTTTACCAGAGAGATGATAGAGGCATATCGGGGTGTGTTTTTCACACAGTTTTTCTAGGCTCTATCATTTTTAGTTCATGTTTGGGAAATAATTGGATTCATATATTCTATGATTCATAGTAGATATTTGGTAATTTCCTCATGGGTTTTTAATCCTTTAAAAAGAGGGTTTTTCCATGTTAAAAAGCATGCGTGTTGGTTTCTTTATTCTACTTTTATCGCTTTAGTATTTTTTCTAGTTTCTCTAAATATTTTTGGCATCCAATTTTCACTCTAGAATCGGGATTCTCCACAAAAAGTGGTATCATAGGATGGAGATAAAAGGAAAAATAATCATTGATGAAAGCCGATCACCAAATTGGCACTGCTCTTGATATTGTGGATGTCCTATAAAATCCTTGTCGTTGCGTCCTTTTATAGAAAAACAATCTGTGTGAAGATGTGTCGCCATGTAGAAAAATGCGTCTCCGTGTGAATTAATTCATGCGTTCTTAACCTGGATTTAAAATACCTATTTGATAGAGAAACTATGTGGTGATCCAATTGAGGAGGCATTATGTGGTGCACCAACTAGGAAGGTTCCCGAAATACTCCCCCTCTGACTCAAGTGGGGATTATTTCCAACCATTTTGGACTTGTGATAATAAAATATCAGACTCACCAAAAAAAAGAAATCCAATATAGGACTCTGACTATTATCAACAATGGAACATGCCTCATGACTCCATCTAGTCAAGTGGGTGTTCGAGATGCAGTTTACTGAGAGTAATAAGGGGGTTGTCACTTCAGCGATAACATGTGAGACACATCGACGTTTTACAAGTGCAGAGCAGTGACAACGCAATTGATGATCAGGGTCAAGTATCTAAAATATTCTTAATAGATATGATCATGTGGTGAGTCCCAATTGAATATCGACGATAAATCATGATGGCGAGATCATTCTGGTGTCGCAAGCTAGTGTGGGGATGATGCTTGTTCAGATGAAGATCTCCGATTTAGTGACGTTAAGTCGACGGACCGGTGACATTTTTGGCACAACCTGATCATCCAATACATGGTGTCAGTGTGATGTTTATTAGAGAGATGACAGAGGTGTATCGGGGTGTGGTTTTCAAATAGGTTTTCAACGCTCTCCCCTTTTTAATTCATGTTTTGGAATTAATTAGAATCTTGTATTCGTTGATTCATAGTGGATATTTGGGAATTACCTCATGGTTTTTTAATCCCTTACAAGGTGGTTTTTTATGAGTTAAAAATCATGTGTGTTGGTTTCTTTATTCTGCTCATATCGCTTCAGTATTTTGTCAGGTTTCTCATAATATTTTTGGTAAGCAATTTTCGTCCTGGAATTGGGATTATCCTCATCATGGTCGTCGTCAGCCATCGCTAGACAACTTGGAGAGATTTATTCAATATCACTTGGACCCTGCATGTTCATGCCGTGGTCGGCCATCCGGTTCCTCGACACTTCCTCATGCGATTTTCCAGTTCTGATTATATTGTTGATGTGTGGTCCAAGGGGCCTTGATTCATTGATTTTTACTAGTTATTTCTTCTATTATAGAGATATGAATTTGACTGGAAGAATTATCCTCCCACTAGAGTTATTTGGATGAGTTTTTTGGGTATCCCTCTTTTCTTCCAAAATCCCTCTATCCTTTAAGAAGATGGGAAATATCATTAAGAGATTTATAGCCTTCCGTGAATTCTAACATGCTCTATTCCATTCAATTACACCACACATTTGTGTCGAAGTGGACCTATCCGAGCCCCTAGTTTAGGTTCTCAAGATAGAGTTTTTTGAAGAACTCTACTACCAAAAAACTGTAGCTTTTGAGAACTGGTTTGAATACTTCTTGTTGTTCAATCTCCTGGGTCATACATAAGGGGATTGCTTCTTGCCTCATAGTTTGGCTTCAATCACGAGATGATATATTATTTTTTTGGGATTTCTCTGATTTCAAGGATCTTATTTATAAAGACGCAATTCCTTCTTCGGTCTCGAAGGGGACTGAGTGTTCATCAAGTTGTGATATCGTTGGGACCATGATTCTAGTTTAGGTGGAGGTAGAGGCTCAACTAACCTTCCTTTCTCCCTTACTCAACCAAATTGTTGCAGTTGTGGGATGTGGAGTTCAGGAGATTGCACCTGCCGGCTATACGAGTTTCCCCCTTCTACAAATGTGGTGGATCATGTGGAGTAAGAGGAAGATCTAGTTACGGGGCCTTCTATTCGGCCGGTCTCCCCTAGACATAAGTTATCTTCTGAAGAGTTTTCATGTTTTTCCAAGACTGGGAATTTATTTCACTTAGTAGGATGGTTGGAAAATATTGGTCTATAAGTGAAAACGGAGGACCATGGACATCCACAGTTAGTCTTTTGCAAGGGTAGGGGACAAAGGGTATGCTTCTCTATCGGTCTTGGATGGAAGGAAAAAATGTTACTTGACCGGTGATGAATCATCCAGTCGATTTTCAATAAATATCAATGATCGTATACATAGAAGATGTACTTACAACCCAAGGATAAAAATGGGGAAGAAAGGAACATGGGACTTATAGAGGAATACGGTTCTGAAAGGGAGAAAATAAAAATCATGCAAGGACTACTCATACCAACCAGAGAAAATAGAGACTAGATTAGTTAAAAGGTGTAGGTAACAAGGTGAACAATAGTATAGTCAATTCAAATGAATGTTCTCATGGGAAGAATATTAACTCTCAAGAGTTAAATCCGGTGGCTGAGGATGAATTTTCTATGAATAAACAGCATGGTAACACCAATGTCTGAAATAAGAAGTAAAAAAATGTGGAAGTAGGAAATGCAAACTACCTACAACTCATTCTTTACTCGAAGGAAAGAATTCCCTCGAGGATCATTCCATATAAATGATATGAAGGAGGACGACAATAAAATATTAAAAAATAACGGTCCAAGTTAAATGTAACAAGAACCAAGGGTTATGGATCAATATAAAAGATCACATTTTGGAACATAGATTCAATGGGAAGAGGATCAACATGGAGGAGTACAGTCAAATGTGGGATAGGCTAGTTCAACATTTTGAATAAATCATCAACAATGATCTATAAAATATGATAACTTATCTAAATTGGGGATTATATAGAGTGAAATATTATTTTAATCTCAAACCTTTTTCAATGATTTTTTAGTTCTTTATGTGTTTAATGACCCCTTGTTATCCCCTTGTGTGATTTCCCACATTTCCAAAAAATTGAATTTGGATTAAAATTTTAATTTTTAGTCAATCTACATACACCTCATCTAAATATATGGTATTCATGACAAAATAATAAATTCATTACAATAAATATACTAAAATTTTATTATGATTATGTCACCACCAATATCCGCCATCCATTCCTCCAACTGGGATGTGAAAGTATCACTCGTGTGTTTGAGTGGACTACCAACTCCACGTAGCGATATAATATACATTCTAGCAATATATTTATTGGATGGATATTATTATTGGATTAATTTTTATTTCTGATATTTATATTGTTAATATTATTTAAAAATGAAACATAATATCTATAATCTAATCATACCATCCATTGATAAACAACTACATTGCTCATGAATACGTGTGGACTAACACCTCTATAAAGCGATGTGATTCCTTTTTTGTTTCCATGTTTCATGGAAGATAATAATGATAAATTTAATATGTTTACAAAATATATGTTATTAATTAATTAGTCTATAAATATTAATTAATATATACATTTAATTCATTATATCCGTCAAAAATTGAAAACAATGTTAATGCATACGTACAACCCACCATATCAAAGAACATTCTAATTCATTTTTCAATATCTATCATTTATTGATGTCAAAAAATATATATTTGATGACTATATATGATATTAATACCATTATTAATATTATTTTATCTATGTAACTCTGATCAAAGTACAAGGATCTGAGGTACCACAAAAAAATCATATTAAAAAATAAATTATTAACACAAAAATGATAATTTTCATAAGTAATTATTATGAAATATGTGTTGAAATACAATAAGTAGATCATATTTGATATCATATATACGTAAATGACTTAATATATAATTACAATACATTTAAATTTGTTATATAGATGTTTAACATAATTTTTTTGTTAGTTTAACTTGAGGTATATGATGTGTTTTACAATCTCATTGTTTGTCACTATTGTTTATGGTCATGTTTCAAAAGATGAAATTTTATGAAATATCTCTCAAGAAAACCATGAATTATATTCTTATCTTTTTTTATGTATAATTCATTTTTCCTTTAATTTTACACTCTTTAATAACTGAATATTCTGAAATATTGTTTTTAAAGAAAACCTACATTATATTACTCTCTGGTCCAAAATCCCTTTTCTACCATGTCTATGTTTTCTGAAACAAAATTCAAGAATATTTTTAGTATTATTATTTGATACATTAATGTCATTTTTAATAGTGATTGACGTTTTAGAATATGGTTTAAAAATAATATTCTTATTATCTTCTGAATGAGGTACTCTTTTAATTTTTTACTAGAAAGGTAGAAGAAGTCTTTTTTTGGCATACATGACATGAATATAATTTCATTCCATCAATAAAGATCAATACTATGAATATTCCTTACAAATTTTTCCAATTTTTTTCGTATAAAAATTTATCCATAATATTTTAGATTTTTTTATATTTTAAGGAAGTTATTTGATGGTGAAAGTTTTATTTTCCTCATGAAATAATATATGTAAAAATTTAAAGTCAATTTCATCTAAAATGGAATACATTTATGATAAC
Organism: Viscum album; assembly: GCA_963277665.1. Classification (NCBI taxonomy): domain Eukaryota; kingdom Viridiplantae; phylum Streptophyta; class Magnoliopsida; order Santalales; family Viscaceae; genus Viscum; species Viscum album. Next base: position 795,593,520 of record OY728166.1, read on the forward strand.
TATGATTTGTTGGGGATATTCACCAATGATACCATCTTAATTCATTCCCTATATAGTTTATAATTTTCATTATCATATTTTTAATAAACAGATATAGTTTTAATGTGATACGTAATGATAAAATGATGATTTTTTTGTGAAAATCATATCCATTCATATAGGTTATGATATATGAATCACACTTTTATAGAACACAAATAAAAGTATTATGATTATTGGATTGGTAGACCATGAATTGTATATCACTATAATTCATACGGTAAGGATGGATATCTCATAAAATAGTAAGGACTAGAATTGTGATTGAACCCAATTAAATAAGGGACATTATCCACTATGATTGATTTTGAAGTGAAAATTGACCAATATTTTATGGGATAATGAGTGAACCCAATTCAATATGATATTTTTGGAAGTATTCTTTGACTAAGTAAAAGATTTCATACGAATATGTGTATCCCAAAAACATTTTTCCCATATAAATATTATTTATTCATGGATCACATTCTTTTATTCATTCAAGATTCATGTATTATGAACAATCAATCTTTATTCCACGACTCAAGATTTTGATCAATGGTATCGAGTAAATTCTTTGAAATCATAAACTCATGTTATTATACCCTTATGATATTTTTATGATTAAAAGGTAATTATTATATCCCTTCTATTCCATTAATGATCATCTTACATTACCCTATAATATGTTTCATTTCCCTAGGTTATAAATGAGGGTTTTCTGTGTGATATTTCTAAGAATAGTGGAATTGATGAAGAAATTTGTGTGATATGATTTATATCTATTGTGAAAAAGTTATTTAGGTTTCCAAGATTCTAGAGGATATAAATTTATATGATTCAAACATATAACTTAATGATTTGTAATGAATATTCATATATGAAGGTGAAACATTTATGTAAGAATTGTATTGGTCACTATATTTTCACATGAAATTTTTCAAACCATTATTTCATTTTCCTGGTTAAACTCTTTGATGTTCATTTTAAAATATTTTATCATTTTTAAAAGTTTTCACTTGAAATTTTAGAAATATGAATTTATAAAGTGACTCTAACTTGATCTGTAATTCTAATTATTAATGGATTTTGAATTTTTTTTATTTTTAAACATTCATTCTTATAGTCTTTTTTCTTTGGATATAATTTTTGGTCAATAAAATTATAATTATTCATTTTAAATACTATTTTGTGTGATTGAATTTTTTTATCAACAATTTACATGCTTGATGGTAATTTCTATATTTCTTCTGGATATGTTGTGAAACCAATTTTTATTTTCCCTAGGATATTTGTTATTAGATGAATGAAACCCATTTTATTTCCATTTTCTCATTATATGATTAATTATTAGTGTATTAGTTCACATATATGGTAATATAATGATCAGTAGTTTCTTATTTCACCCTTAAATTCAATGATAATGGTTTTACACCACATGAGGTAATGATATTTATCATGAACATGATGAGATTTGAAACATTAACAATATTAATCATGACTATTATTCAAATTTTCAACATTCACAATATTGAACATGAACATGATGCTGATTAGATATATTGATATTAATGGTCATTAACTCGACACGGCTTGGTACTTTTATAATTTATGAATACCTATTTTTATGTCCATTAAATAATTATATGTAATATTATTATGTTATGCTCCATGAATCATATTTATTATATCATGTCTTTAGAATATTCTCTAGGGTACATTTTGTTCACTTGATATTACAACCCGTCACATCATGAATTATGGATTAATATTATTCTTCCATGTTCTTTTTAATAATATATTTCTCACCTTCTCATGTTTCATCATTTGATTACAATCTTAACATTGATGAAATATTGATAGTATTTAAATTACTACTCATTTGACATCACCCCTTTCTAATGTTTCCCTTCTATATAATTAGTATATCTTATGATTATTATATAAGGGATTATATTATGTTTCGATTATGGATAAATGTTTTCATGTTTTAAAAAAATGATACTGAGGTAACTAGTCCACAAAGACACTAAAACATACATTCTTGGTAATGTGTGATTCTTTCGTGTGATTTTATGTCTATATTATGAAAATTATATTAAAATAATATGTGTTTATCTTGGCGTATTATATTTGGTATGATATGAGGTGTTAGTTTTTTATGAGTATTTTTTTTATTTCTATGGAATTGGATTAGAGAACATTATTGAAAAACCAAGGGATAATTCAAAAGGGTAATTCTAATTATTGGATATCATAATTAAGTGTTGGTAAATATGATATTATGTGGTTATCCTAGTAATTAAATCGATTTATATATACTAAATGTGGTGGTAGTGTCTAGAAGAAATATATCTAGAAGCAATAAACATGGAAAGTGTTTGTTTGGTATTAAATCTATCGTCATCTAGTGCATAACAGAGATGAATAACTAAATACATATTTTGACAATCTTTTGGTATAATATTTGGATAATTCACATTCTATTTAAAAAATTTTATGAAGGATTTGATTATATGACATGTTTAGTCAGAAAAATAACAATGTATAACCAATATTAAATTCCTAGAGATTCAAAATTTATGATATAAAGATCACTTATGAGTTTATTATTCTATGTTTATAGATTACTTTTTATCTATTAATTTATTATCTCATTTGATTAATTTAATTTGTGTATGAATTGGATGGTATATGGATAATGATAGTTACCAATTGATGCAATATAAAATTTAATGATTATCACAATGAGAAACTTAATGAGAATTAATATTTAATGAAAACCGTTATAATTATATTTACCCAGTTTATAGGTTGAAATCAAACCAGTTTTATCTCTTGAACACCCAAGGGAATGAAAAACTTACTATCGATCCTTTCATGGGATAATTTATACGTTGTTTTAATGGATGTTTCGACACAAAAATAATTTCATAATTGATCAATGTGATAGATAATATATTTCATATCCTTCAATTCTCAATCAATAAGAAAATCAATTTAGTTTTTTATGATGTTGAAGGTGATTCTGGCTAATGGTGTAAAATCATTTAGATTATATCCAATATGGAATTAGTTGACAGTACTATATGGGGGGAGTTTAATAAAGTAGTTTCTAAAAAATATTTTCTCCAAAAACATAAAATTAAAATTTGGAGTGTACTTATAAAGATGAAACAAAATGAGTATGAATTAGTGATTAGCTATGAGGCCACATAATGGGACCCACATGGAATGCACCCAGATTTAATTTTTGTTAGAGTATAAAATAAAAAAATTCATTAATGGCCTAAAAATCATAAAAGACATTAGTTAGAGAATACATTAGGGGATATAAAAGGGTATTTCAATGTACACAAAATGTGGTAATGGGATTCGGAGACTCTTATTATTAAGGAGAGAATAAATGGAAGATGTATATTCAATGATTTTTTTAAATCTCATGGAGGAATGAAATCCCAATTCAATACATGATAAAATCATCATATGAATCGCCTAGGAAATTACTTGAAGGAAACCATGAAATGATTAATGTTTGGAAAGGTTCTCTACATTTCTCATGATTCTTTGTCGTGGGAAAAGAGGTCGGAAAATGAAATGGAGGAAGATACTATGAAATGATTTAAATTAATAGTGGTAAATAATTATAAAAATTGATTCACTAATCCAATGGCCAATGAGGATAATAAACTAGGGAGAAACCCAAGAACAATGAAACAATGAAGAACCTATGAAATGACTGCCACTAAATTGGATTATAACTATTATGTCCAAATTTTGATTCTCCCCAGAATTATTGACATTTTGTTGCTTTTTGATTCTAAGGACCCTCTTATATCTAAGAATATTTCTAAGAGAATTAAATTACCACATTAATAATTTGATTATTAATGATAAAATATTAATGTATTATATCCCAAGATGACGGTTATGGGAATGAGCCTAGAGAAAAAAGTATAATCCCTCCATAAGATGAATTTAATAATAGATTTTTTCTCTCAAGTTGGAGACAAAAAATGTTCTATAAATAAAGAAATAAATAAATGCATTACATTCTATCTATGTTATGATGATTATGAAAAAATATCGTAACAAAATTATATAACGTGGGTATCAATATCAAATAATGATAGAATATGAGAAGAAATGGTAAAGATATAAAAACTCATTGATAGGGATAAGACTATTTTAAGGAAAAAATATATTTTTCCTATGTTCTTATTGTTGATATCTCTGTATATATTATAACGTGATTCACATAAAAAATTTATATACTGTTACATATTTTTATTAGTAGATGATATTCAAAATTTAAAGGGTGAACTCTATTTAATAAGGAGGTTGTGAATGTAATGCCCCAATAAATTACTATATATATATATTATATTTAGAATATAATATGTTTAATATCTTTATTCAGACACAAATCCGAAATAAAAATAAACCAAATTACAATATATAACCATTAAAATGTAGTCTTCGAATATGAGGGTAAATATAGAGGTAAACGAATTATGGAATTTATATGTAATTAAAATAATGGATCTCTTTACTAATAAAAATACATTGATAAAATTCACTTATTTAATTTAAATATATAATAAAATAATTTTATTCTCAAAATTATATATTCTAAAATAATTTCTACATTTCATGCGCTATGAAATATATTATATTATGGTTAAATAATGGGTTGAATAGAAATTAATGACAATGTATACTGTAAAATAAGATATCATCTATCCCAAAATTATGATGATTAAATTATAAAATATATTTTATGCTTATATAAAACATGTTTATTAAAATTGTTTTTATGTGCTATGAACGCTCATATTATAATTAATTTATATAAATCATTAAAATTGAATCATTTAAAATGATCTAAATATTTTTAATTATAATCCTAATATTATGTATTGTGGTAAATTTAATTTTTGTAAATTGAATTATGTTATTAGGATATATATTAGTTACCATGTTACAATTGTTGTTTTTTCAAAGAATCATAATTTTATAAATTTCATGATTTTAAGTTATATTAATATAATTCTAATATAAGTACTTGAATACGATTTCTAAAAATTTATTTAAATAAATTAACACCCATTAATTTTTTTGATAAATGTAAACTAATAATAATAATTCGTAATGATTAAAATGACAGTTCCCTAGAAAACATGATTAAAAGAAATTATATGCTTTTATTTAAAATTTATTTTACATATATGTGTAAATTAAATTATATTAAATAGTGTAATAATTATGATTTAGAGAATTTATATTTTTAAATAAGGATTACCTTATATTTATAGTGATAAAATATTTCCCATGGTTAAATTTTAATGAAGATAATAACTATTAATATGTGAAATCTAATGTGGGATGAATTTTTCAATGTCAATTTGACATTTGGACATTATAAAATACAATTTTTTGATTGGAAAGTATTATCCACATGACACATAAACACATCCTCCATGTTATTTATCTATTTTAAATATTTTTATTTGGAAAACCTAAATGATTTAGGAATGTTATTTTCCTTGATATTTTACCTTATTTTGAAATGTTTTAATAAAAAAGTTTATAATCTTTTCCATAAAGAACACTTTGGAACCTTTTTAAAAAGGTTGAAAAGAAATTTTGTTTTTAACATTTATTAATTGAATTGATTTTCACATAATCAGGAAAATTATTTTATTTTAATATTTCTGTTTCATATTTAATTTTTATTTTTATATAAAACATTTTTCCTATAATATTGAATGTTTATATGAAATATTACCAAAAGAAAAGGAAATTTTCTCTGAAAACCCCTCTCATCACTTTTAAACCTAATTTTTTAAATAATTATACATTTAATACAACCCATATGATCAATAATTATAATTTTTTTTCAATTAGTCACATTACATAACTACATAAAACATGGAATGCAACATATATATTGAATTATTCTCTAACTTTCCCAAAATACTCGTTCGAACATAAAACTGTATGGGCTATCCTAGGGACACATCGAAGAAAGGGGTGAGTATAAATACCAATATTAGAATAAACATTTAATAATTTATACATGTTATAAAATAGGCATTTCAATGATTAAAAAAATAACATGAATAATAAAGCATGATATAACATGATAATCCTAACATGGAAAATGTGGCAACAACATAAAAAATTTAATCATAAATATAGGTCAAGGATTAACCACCAAGGATTCATGATGGATGAATTACAATAAATTAATTAGGTGAATCCCTATCCTAATTTGACATATCATGATACTAAACATTGTCAAATGCATTAGAGTGCTATCTGGGCACACCAAGTATAATCATTTCATTATCATTCTTATATGTGCCACATAGATTATACAAAATGAATTCATTCATCATCATAATTTGTTTCACAGTAATGGAATTTGGAATGAAAACATATAAGTCCCCAGTAAATAATTATATGTTCATAAATGTCAGTACCATTTATATAATAATTGGTATGGTATTCATCGCACAATTTATTTTTCATGGAAAAGCGTGGTTAAATTTCGACATTATAATGACATTGCATAAAAAATCATAGATATTTTTGATGAGAAAGAAATTTTTATCTCATTATTTTATTATATAAAATTCAATGAAATAAGGGTAATTAAAATCAAATCCAAAATTAGAAATTTGGATATAGAATTCATTGGGTAATGGAGAAACATGAATAATGAGAAGAATCCTTTTAAAATTTCATCATGGATACAGGTGTACATAAAGGATCATGGAAGGATTAATGATAATGAAACTAAGGTCTAATAATTTATAAATAAATTTAAATGTAATGTTAATATTTAATATCATTTCCCATCATAGCTAAATGAATATTATATGACATAACGTAAAAGGGGTGCCTAATAAAAGTGGAGAGTGGAAGATCCATTATAGATTTTTAGAATAGTAACAAATTTTGTAAGGTCAAAATAATAGAGGATAAATGATATATCATTCATATAAAAATAACTTTAAATTAATTTAATGATCATATATTAATGAAAATATAAAACATGTAAATTAACAAGACCACTTTCAATGAATGTGCTTGTATTGAAAGGAGGATAATAAATAGAGGATCCCTTACATGAGTTTGTGACTCCAAAAGACTATGAGGTTCTTATTGAAAGCTTAAGAGTGCTATGGGTGGACTCTAAAGAGTGTAGAAAAGATTAAGGATGTTCACCAAGGAGTTATAGTGAAGAGAAATAAGGACCTGTGTAGGTTTACAAAGGAAATGGGGGAGATTTCTTTTTTATTTTGGTTCTGGATTCTATATAATAAAATATCATAATATAAAAACCATATCATGTTTTTTCCCATGGTTTCATCAAAATTGGAGTTAATTTAATTTTTAAGTCCATGTGTTGAACATGTTAATATATTACCCTTGGTGAGGTGGAGGTGAGTCCCACTCTTAAAAGAAATTATTTAAAAAACATAAAATATATTATGTGTATTAGAGGATTAAAAATAGAATTATAGAATAAATATAATAAATATAAAGTCACATTATTTTAAAAAGAATGAATATATTTGATCTTATATCATAATTTTATTACTTACTACATCAATTTTGGGTCATTATTGTGTCGCAAAACCCAAATTATATTTATACAGTATTTATTTTTTACCAGAAATATTTTATGTGTCACCACATTAGGAAAAATTCACCATTGGATAATTTTTACCTTATAGTTTTAAAAATAAATTTAATTTATATAAATAATTTTCTAAATATGTTAATATTTTACTTTTAAATTAAATAACATTATTTATTGAAAATGACAGGTATTTTGATAATAACATTTCATTGATTCCTTATAAAAATGACATTTGACTTAACAGAAATTATTTGATAATTTATATTTCATAAAATTAAATTACTAATAATAATTTTTTACAATATTAATTATTTAAAAGGTCCATTAATTAATAAAAATAGATATCTTAATTGAGTTTGAATTTTAAGCAAAATTACTATTATTGTCTTATTGAATCGAAATAAAAATAATTTATAAAGTGACCAAAATAAGATTGAAATTTATACATAATTATATAAAAAACTAATATACAAACTCATTCTAATATTTTCTTATTAGATATCCATTTAATACACCAAAAAACATTCTAAGGGTATGTTTTATGATTTTGGAACTTTCATTGTGTTGTTCGACAAACAAGGTTTGGACAGTGTTCTCAATGAGCTTGAACATATCCCATAAATGGTTTCACTCATAGTTATGTTTATGGATATAATATTTTGATTTCTCTAGGTAAAATCCCTTAAATGTTATATCACTTAAATTATATGAAAAATGGGCTTCATATGGCACCGTCTTACTTGTTAAATAGTATATCTTCCCTTATCTATGACAATTAGATTTGTTAAAAGCGTATATTTATACTAATCATGTGATCGTAGTTCAATGTCTATATTATCAGTGGTAATGATACATAATGGTCCCTTAAATATAATGGGTATAATAAGAGAAAAGAAGTGTATGTGTTTTCTATAAACATATTACATAATAAGACATTTTAATAATAATTCATGGGGAATTTTATTTATAATAGTTTTGTTCGTTACAATATTTCCATCTTAAAAAAGTCCCCCTCTAAATTTTATTTTCCCACAATAAAATTCATAAGGGTGACTCTACTTCATGACCTCATCCAGTTCAGAAATTTCTTCTTCAATATTTTGGTTTCTATAAAACACTTTGACTAGTCAAATTGTCTTATTTCATGGAACATTAACTCTACGATCCAATATCTCCAACAGATTCTCACCATAAGAAAGATCATTGTCCAATGGTACCACCTATGGATTGAGAACATGTGAGAGGTCCAATATATAATTTATCAAGTGGGGTAAATTAAATACACAATGTACTTAAGATAGTTTTTGTGTGAGTGATAGTAGATAGAAACAATTCTGATGCGATCAAGGATAAGAAGGGGGATGATGTACCTTGGAATATTATATCCCTTATTCCAAAATTTCATGACATTATTCCATAGATATATATAGCAGAATACCATGCCTCCAAAATCACACTCTATGCATCGTTGATGATTTTATGCATAGCTCTTCTATAACATTCGAGCAGCTTTGATGTTCTATTGAATGATATTAACCTTCACTACCATTTCCTCAACTATTTCAGGACCTAGTGGTTTGCATAACCCAACTTCATCCCAACATGTAGGTGTTCTTCATCGCTTCCTATAAAGGGATTCACAAGGAGTAATTTGGATTCTAGAGTGGGAATTTATTTTGTAAGTGAACTCGATTATAGTAAGATTTTTGTCCCATACTCATTTGAAGCCAATTGAGAATTCTCTAAAAATTCTATTAAGTGTTTGGATTTTCTGATAAGATTGGCCATTAGTTTGATGGTGATAAGATGCAGTGATGATCGTCTTACTGATTAGATCATAAGGTACGATTTTCAAATACTTAGAGTTGATTCCAAGGACTTGATCAAACAAAAATTATAGTGGTACTCCATGAAACCTCACCACATCTCTGATGTATATATTTGAAAGTTGATCCAGTGTTAAATCCTATTAAATCACCATGAAGAGTGAAATATTTGAAAGTAACCCCACAGCAAACCATAAATCATTGTTTCCCCAATATTTCTTCAGAAGGCTAGTGAAAATGTATGTGGTGATGTTCTTCTATTTTCATGTTAGAATGGGTAATAATTGCATCATTCCCATAGAAATTTTCTTTAATGACTTCACTTTCTAACATAGGAGACACATTGATGTATATTTAGAAAACTCCTTCTTTATGTATTTCCTCCAATAGTGCTCTTAGATATCTCAATATATCATTTTATTTCATAGATTTGTGGAGATATTCGAACTAGGTGCATCATCTAATATTTCCCTCTATAACCTAAGATTCTAGGGAACACATAGTCTTAAACAAAATATCAAAATTAATTATTCATTAACATTGAACACCATGTATTTTCATTTTCTTATTGTTACCACATTCATCTGAATTCCCGCATCATATTTTTGAGAATCCATTATCCTTTCCAGGAGACACGGTTGATAAATAATTTGTCAAAGGATTAATGATGTTACTTCTTTCCTGATTCACATTTCCATCCTCCTTAATTCTAATAATATAGGATCCTTCTACATTCTCTTCAATGATAAAACCATGTTATCCACTAGGCTGTTAGTTAATTTATTAGTTTTTGTTTTTTACAAACTCTAACATATACAATGACACATATTCAGTTCTTTGTTTTTGAATATATATTTTAGACATATTTATCTGTATATATTTCAAACATCTCCCCAAAGTGAATATCCCACCATATTTTCAATGAAACGATTACAGCTGCTAACTCCAGGTCATGTTTGGGATAGTTTTTCTAATGAATTTTGAACTTCCTTAATGAATAGGAAATGACTTCTCCATTCTGCATTAACACCCAACCCATTCCCTTTTTCTAGGAATCACTGAATTCAATAAAATATTCTCGACTTATGGGTAGTGTGAGCATAGTGGTCATGACAAACCTCCTTTCAAAATATTTGATGCTTTTTTCACAATAATCATTCTATGAAAACTGGACTCCCTCTTGAATTATCTTAGTGTTTGGGTTAGAAAATAATGAGAAATTTCTCCCAAATTGGAGATAATACCCATAAAACCCAAGGAAACTACTGATATCTATAAAAAAATGATGGCCTTATCCATCATTTGCTTTCTTTTTCATTTTAAGGATCCATAAAAATCCCTTTTCTTTTGATGATATTATCTTCAAATGTGAATTCATTCCACTATAACTCACACTTGCTATACATTTCATAATGTTTTTCCTTTCACAAGGCCATTAGTATAGTGTTCGAATACTCTCCATGGTCCTCCTTTATTTTTGAGTATATTAGCATGTAATCTATAAATACAAGAACAATTTGGTGAATGAATCTCTAAAGATTCTATTTTTCAAAACCATGAACATTTATGGAGCATTAGTGTATCCGAATGGCATCACTATGAACTCGTAATTTTTATACCTTGTATAAAAAATTTTATTGGGGATAACTTGTTTATTAATCACTACTTGATAATATCCTAAACAAATATCCACCTTAGAGAAATATTATTATCCATGTAGCTGATAAAAAAGTCATTAATTGGTGGAATGGGATACATTTTATTTATTTTGATCGTGTTGAGATTACGATTATCAATGTAATGGCACATTAACATAACATACTTCTTGACAAAGAAGGCTGGTGCACCCCATGGTGATGCACAGAGCATATAAAACCTTTATAAAAATTCTATCATTTTTTTCACTCCTCATGTTCCACAATATCCATCCTATATAGACTCTTGGATATTGTAAATTTCTTAGGAATAATCTCGATGGAAAATTCAGAATCCCTACTATCAGGGAGACCAGCTATTTTATTTGGAAACACATCAACGTATTGCCACACAGTTAGCCTATCATCAAGGATGAACCTTCAAATAAAATCAATCATTTGAGATCTGTAATATTTCTCATAGTTAAATAATATAAATTCTTGACATTACGCTGTTAAAAAAGACTCGTCATCCTCCTTACACTTGTACAGAATCATGGGTCGATTCTGTATATGAAGTGTGATTTCCTTCTCATGGAAGTTTATGTTATCTCTATATAGGGAAATTCAATCCATGTCTATAATAACATAAAATTCCACAAAAGGTAGTATGATATGGTTCTATAGGATGTTCATCCCACAAATTGCAGTAGGCGATGTATTGATCATCATTTTTAATCGTGCTAAAATTTGAAGTTTTCTGAACTTTTTCTTTTACTGAATGGTTTGTTTTTAAAATAGAACCTCGGAATGGAAATAAGAAATTTATTTCAATACCAATATATTTTTTTGATTAGTATAAGGCTATATAAGTTCCATGGGTGGATCGAGACGTCTCAGGGGAGCTATACCAAAATTACATCACGTCTTAAAGGACAACATGTGGCGTAAAGTTTGTGCACAGTTTTCCAAACTGTGTAGCCTGCTATGGGTAACCGTGTAGCCTTATTTAATACGGGTAGATGAGTTCCACATAGGCTATTAAAGGTTTCATAAATTTTGTTCCTAGACCATTCTAGGGTAGTTTCTTAATCATAAGAGTACCGCCTGGTCGGCGCACAGTTTTCTAAACCATGTGGATTAACAATGCAAGAAACCCTATTTTAAGAAATATACTTATTTTAAATTTTATTAAAATAAAAACCTAAAAATAAATACACTTCCCCTCCTCTATCTCAAACCCCTGAGACCCCCATGGGTCTCTCCCATTCGACGCACACCACTCTTCCCTATGACATCATCTCTTCCCTCATTTTCACCCAGATTTGCACATGATCTTCATCTAAATCATCATGGTAAGATCTTTCTTATACTATCCTCCCTTCCTCCACTAATTTTGGTCCTCCCCTTTTCCCTATTTTGGATCAACTGAAAACTCTAGGGTTTGTGTTGTCGATAATTTCAGTTTTCTTTCGGTTTAGTTTGGCGTGAATGGCCTCTCGGGTCCCTTTGGTGTGTGTTCGAACAACCACCATCGATGGTGAGGTGGTTTGGCTCATATAGGATGGTCGGTGATATCCAAGGTGTGGTTTTTCACTTTGTTTCTTGGTTTTTGACTAGCTAAATTAGTTTCTTTAACTATTTTAAGGTTCCTACTATGCTTTGTGTAGTGCGTTGGTCTATGCTTTTTGGTTTTGAGTCTCTATGTGAAGGGAGAATTGCATGTGGGTGCATAGGTATGTAAATATATATGTGTGGGTTCCCCCGTTATTTTTGTTACAAACCATAGAAATTATTAAACATTTATGGGGCATGGTGGGACTATTTATATATATAAAAATGCATCCGTAGGTGAGTGGAGACGGGCGTATCCAAGTAAGAATATATGTAAGGACCCCCTTTGTGCATGCCCATAGCCATATAGGTGTGTGAATAAGGGTTAGATATCTTCAAATGTATGTGAATATATGTATGCCTATTGGGGGAGAAGCGTCCTTTAGTTAGAAATAAACAAGAGACAACGTGGATGGCATTGTTCCACTTGAGGTGGGGTCTCTTTCTCCTACCCTTTATGTTCATTAATTGATTAATTAATTATGTTTCTTATTTCTTGGTTCTCGGATTTAATTAATGTAGTATGAATTATGTGGTAAATTTTTATCCCTTATATGGATCATGAATTTATAAAATGCAATAATTGGTTGATTTATAAGAAAATCATTTTTTTGTAATAAAATCACTGAATCAATGTTCACTACTGTGAAGAGAATAAAGCAATGAGTAGACTTTTTAAGAATGTGTACTCCACTTTTCGTCATTATTTGGTTATACTTGGATGTTATGTTTGATAATTTTCACCTTGAGACCTTACGTTTTTGAGTTTTGAAATTGTTCCCCTTTTTGTGGTCTTATGCTTGTTCCCTTGAGCACCTAACTAATTCCAACATAAATTATAAGTGAAACTACCCTGGTGATATGGAAATTTAGTGGACGTACTTAGGATAACATTAATGATATAAAAGCATCTATAATGGAATGACCTTCACACTTGAACCCTTAAACCCAATTTTCCATGTCATTTCAAATTCGATGAGATGACCTCGAAGATGTAACTTATATTAAATGTTAGGCTTTGGGTTAAGTGGCTAGGTCATAGTGAATTACCTTCCATTAATTAAAGGATTTACATAAGATGGATTCCATGTGAATGAAAACAAATGTGTGACTATTTATTTATAAATATTTAAGTTGTTATACCATAAGTACACTTGGGAATGGAATTTGATCACTTGTTGATGTTTAAATGGAAATAATTTATATGGTTTTCCTTGAGTAGAATTGTGAACGTGGATTCTTATGTGTAATATGATATGGATAGCTGGAAAGAATAAGAGGTATTAAATTATGTTTTATACTATGAGGGTGATTATATTAATGATGGTAAGAGAGGTCCAAGTGATCATGATGACTCTATGATCTGTTACATCGATAAGGAAATGATGGTAAGAGTGTTCTGGTGAGAATGGAAACTCATGCTCAATTACATCGATATCATGCTTTCTACCCCATGATTAGGGCTTATTTTCTCGTAGTTCAGTTGTTCGATTCCTGCACATTCCATCCAGGTTCTTCCAGTTCATAGAGTCCAAGAGATTAACATGATTCTTAGACCTGGGTTTGGGGTAGACCGTGTGCTCTCCCCTAGAATTCGGATTATGAGGGTATTTTCTGATCCATCACAATATAAATAAAATGAATATAGGCCATGATATTAAAAGGGATATTTGACATGATTTTGGGGAAGACCATTTGAGCTCCCCTAGAATTAGGATAGTGGTTGTATGTCATGAACCACCCCAATAAAAATCCATCGCATATATGCCAAGAGATTAAAAGGACTCTTGGACCTGTGTTTGGGGAAAACCATGAGATCTCCCCTAGAATTCCTATGTTAGTGGAATTTCCCAATACACCCCAACATAAATCTATCTTTATATATATAACGATGCTATATATATATATATATATTTACATATAAAATTGACATGAACATACTGATATCCCAACAACATGCCGAAGATGGTATAGCTGTTAGGTATCGACTAAGAACCTGGATGGGTGTTATTATTTATAAAATTCTATTTTTTAAATTCTCTAAATTTGAACACTTTATTAATTAATAATATTTTATCTTTATAGGTCTAGGAACTGTTGTTGCAGCCTACAAAGATTTATATCTCACACCCAATTCTGGTCGTCGTTGCACAGAGGTGCTCGAATAGACCTATCTTGTTTGGTAAACTGCAAACCTTGGTCCCTATTTGTATATTTATTCTAGTAGATGGAGATTAGAGAAAATGACTGAGCAAGAGATCATGATGCTTGTGGAGTTTTCCTTACTATCTTTTCATTATTATCCATATTTTAGTATTGTATTGTTCTGTTTTGAAAAGAACATTGTTTGATTACAGCTTTAAAAATATTAAATAATAACATGTAATGAATCCATTATCTATATAATTGGCATTGGTCACTTCTATAAAATTTATACTATCTATCTTCTACTAATTTATCATTGCTTTATACCGCATCTACGATTGTTCACCTATTTATATTTTATTATAACACTGTGAAACTTTGTTCATGAGGGTATAGTCTCCCCACTATGACATCCTCACACCCTCGCTGCTAGTCGGAAACCTCAACCTTGTGGGGAGACATGCTTGAGGTCATGTGACCCAACTGTCTGGCTACTAGTTCAATGATAATTTGGGACCGAGCATTATTAAGTGGCATTATAGATTTATTTTTCTTTATTTTTTCCCTTTTTTTCAATTTTGTGTTGGTAGACCAAAAAATTGGGAAAGTTTCGGCACTTGGTTAATAGGTGTTCTTGGGACTGATTAACCCACATTTGGGAAACGACTTGACAGACCAAATATGGGATTACTGTTATGTTGTGCGCTATTACAATTGATATGATTTCACCTTGCATGAATTTTTTATTTCCGCTTCTTATGATTTTCTGAAATTCCAGTTTTTTTCCCCTTGGCCTACAATGGAAAGGAAACTGCATTGCATGCATCATTAATAGGTACATAAGGACTGACATTTAAGGCATGTTCCATGCCATGAAGTTAAATTAGTAGATTTTATTTTAAATATAAATTTTTTTCCTTAAATGTTATAACATGTCTATTTTTTTATTATCAGTCTTACATAGATAGAATAATTAAAGGATAATATTCAATGCTTCCTATCTTGTTAATATGTTTTGATTCTTTTTATAAAACATGATATTGGGTTTATTTCTTGTGATAGTGTTATACAATTTTCATATGTGTAATCTGGTTTTGATTACATCAGGAGACAATTTTCAGCTGTATAGTGTATGAGTTCCTTATAATTGGAAAACGGTAACCTGTGTATTCGAACCTTTGTAAAATCTTTCTAATGTGTGATTCTTATGTTAAGTGATTTTTATAAAAGGGAGCAAAATTACATACTATAAAGTGTATGGGCACTTTATAGGTAGGTAGATTGTCACCCATATAGATATACAGTTTTATATGTATGTGCATGATAAAATTTTGAAATGGAGTTTGGTTTCAATAAATAAGATTCAATTATAAATCCATGAAGTGTATAAGTACATCATGAATTGGTAAATGGAAACATGTAGTTAACTTAATGACTATGTTATGTTTTAATTTGTTAACTAATTAATTGTGAAGAGATGATTATGGGTGATATTTTATAAATGGAATGAATTAATGGGAACCTTAGAGGTTACTTTAGTTGTTAAAAAGGAATTTAGATTCTAAATTTTGTAGAAATGAAAAGATGTTAATTGATATTTAAATGTTTTTAATTAGGTTTTGTGAAACATTCCTATTTTCCCGTGAAGAGTTAGTAGAAAAATCAAGTACCTTGATTTTTTTTTGAAATGTTACTTGATATGCATTAAATATTTTAATTTTTAATTATTAAATGTGAATAAATATAAAAGGATTGGAAATGGAACCATGAGTTTTAACCTTAGTAAAACCCTACTGTATGTGTAGCTTCGAGTTTCCCATTGATTTTCCATGGAACAGAACTATAGGTGTTTTCCATAGGCTATTTTATTTCTAGCAGTGGCTTAAAAGGTTAGGTTTTTTAGAATGTGAATTCTTTTTAACATGACCCAACATTAGGTTTGATGTTTGTTCTTCATGAGAGACTAGCCCATGGTATGTAGAACTCATGGAATGTGAATTCCTCCATATTCCCATTTTTTATGAAATTTGGTGACATTAGGGTGTAATTTTCCCGAGTAAGAATTCATGTTTTAAAATGACACCCTTATTTGAATGGGTAGTGACGCTTTAATAGAACTTGTTCTAGGCTATAGAAATGGGTAATTATTGTTTTAAGCTTGGTGGATGTGCCTCAAGCCTGGTCAGCTGATCCTTTGGAAATTTGATCCCATATCTATTCCTTAGGTAGTAGGCGTTGATATACACGGTACTATTGTGTGTTAAATTAAATAATGAACCATTTGAGTTCACTTAATTCTTGAACCTCTAGAGTTGTTGACTGCTCTCATAGCTTATCTCCAAGTAGAGTGACCTAAGCATTTAATAATCTTTTTCTCCCAATGTTCAGGATTAGTTTCTAAAGACTCAGGTGTTATAAAATGCTTGCTATTTTGGTTATGGTTTCTGTTTGGGTTTTGACCTTCCTTTTACGCTTGATGTTGTAATGGTAGCTTATAAGAGAGTCAAACGTCCGTTTATGGTGTTTTTGTACAAGTGCACTTTTGAGTGGCTAGTTGACCCTATTCTCCTTCAATGACTAGAAAAATCTGATGGTCAGGAGAGTCATGTCGAATCTTGTAAATGTGTCCTTCCAGGTAGCGGGACACAACCTAATAATCCATTTGGTGATGGTGAACCATGCTTAAATTCCATTGAGGCTTGTAAGTTCGGGAACATGTCGGTGCTTACTCAGAATCACGACAACCTTATGTTCTACTAGAATATGTTAAAAATCATCTCATTGTATTATTCAATGTGATGAACATGTCGATTATATTTTCTGTGACCTAGATGCACTAAGAGAGTGTGGGTCCTATGACATGCTAATGTTTTAAAGTCGTTGGGCTTGTTTGGGTGATTCTCTTTTGGTGTTTCCCATGTGATGTGTGGTTTCTTTTGTTGTTTTACCTTAGAGACATCATCGAGAGTCAGTTGTAGGCTTTGGTGAGCTTTTTTGTTATAAATGTGAGATTCCACATGATAAGGCATCACAGATATCCTTCTAAAATTCTTGTCCTCTAGGCTTGGTATCTTCTTATATAGTTTCCTATGTGGCCTGACTCCTTCCCTCTCTTGTTTAATAATGACTACCGATGAAGGAAATTTTGGGGCACGTTGTCAGGTGGAGATGACTACGACTAGTGCCTACCAGTTCATTTCATGAGAAATTGGCTCGTCTTGGTCCTTGAGGTTGATGGTAAATAAATTGTTCGATTGTTTTAAGATCATTCTAGGAGAGTCATCAAATGATTAAGGGCATGTTTTTAATGAAAAATACAAAGGTGGTTGCGTCATGTTTTGGGTTTTTTCAATTTAACATTAAATCCAATGGTTTGAAGTACTGTGGTCCAAATTCTTAATGAGATTGATATGTGTTTAGGTCTCTATTTGAATCGGATCAAGTAAGATTTATCTCGATGTTTTAGCTGGAAAATGAGTATTCGCTCATGTCTTGGTAGTTTATGTGCCCCATGGTTGAAAGGATTACTCAAAGGTGAATTAGAAATTTGGAAACATAAAACGATAGTTTGAATGAAGCTCTATTAACCCTATAGGTTGGGTAAGGTGGAATTTGTTCTCGAAATATTCTTTGGAATGAGAAGTTATAAGGTGGTAAGGTTGTAACGGTCCACATTTTGTGTTGGGATAAAATATGATAGTTTTGGATCTTTTTAATTTACTAAACGGGTCATTTTTAAAACCAAGCTACATAATGGAATTTAAAGAGTTAGGTAACATCAAAGTTGTGTTTTTTGGTCTCAGGATAGGCTCTCTATGTTCCCCAAGTGGCTCAAGATGTCTTAGGGACGCTAGACCCGAAATACAACATGTTTTAAAATGCAATAGAGGATGTGTGGTTTGCACAGGGTTTTCCAAACCGTGTGGCCTTCTATATGTAACTGTGTGGCCTGGTTTAAGGGGGATAGAGGCGTTTCACATAGATTTTTCATGTTTTCCTAAACCATGCACCTAGCCAGTGTGAGGGAATTTTCTTAAGAAGAGGGGTACTGTACGGTTGGTGCATGGTTAACCAAACCGTGTGGTTTAACCGTACATGAAACAAATTTTTATGAAATTAATTTTTTTTAAATTTCATTAAAATAAAAAACTAATACCAAACACACACTCTCTCTTTACGCTCAGACCTGCATGACACCCCACAAGGACTGTCCCCTTTATTGCACACCGCTCATATTTACAGTCTCCTCTCTTCTTCTATTTTAACATGGATCTCCACAAGATCTTTGTCCGAATCATCAGGGTAATCTCTCTCCTATCTTCTACTCCGTTGACTGATTTTCAGCCTCCCATTTTCCCTATTTTGGTTTGTCTGAAGACCCTAGGGTTTGGGGTGACTTTAATTTCTTTTCTATATCAGTCTAGGATGGTGGGAATGACCTCTCAGCACCCTTTGGTGCGTGTTCTGACAACTTCCACTGATGGTGAGGTGGTCCAACTCGTTTCAGTTGGTCATCGATATCTATGGTAAAGGATTTCTCTCTTTTCATGGGCTATCAACTATTAAATTAGTTTCTTTAGTTTTTTTAAGGTTCTTAGTATTATTATTGTAGTTAATTGATCCCTATTTGTTGGTTTCGAGTTTCCAAGTCAAGTGAGATAGGCCTGCGAGTGAATAGGTGTAATTAGCAACTAATTCTCTTTGTCTTGAGAGAATAATGAGTCATTAATTGGCATTAAGAGACATCCCCAAGTCACCAAAAGATGGAAATAAATGTCAATGGATTTCACATAAAAGTGGGGGATGATTTACCCCTTAAGATATTAACCATTAAACCAATAAACCATAACTAAACCATTCAAAAAATGATGCATGAAAAAAGTCCACTAAACAACTTCATGTGTCCGAAAACCACATCAAAGTGTAAAAAAATAGAAGACTAATCCAATATCTATGTAAATAGTATACAACCAACTCAAAACTCTCAATAAACTACAAATCTCTATGATCCAATTTATCTAATCTCCAAAATCACCAAACATCAAAAATATAACAAGGTAGTAGTAAAAATGTGGGAAACGTTACCTTTTCCCGTATCCTAGAAGATAACATCTCAAAAAGAATAAAAGTTCCAAAGAAGAGGTGAGTATAAAAATCAGTAGGTTTCCCCCAATGAGTTCCCTACTCATGCCACTAGGATATAAAAATTAGCCACAATTATATAAAACAGTTTATATGAAACAATTTTCCAAAATAGTTTATTACCAAATATAAAAAAATTCCAAAAACCATTTTCAACCAAGTGAAAACAAAACTAAATGAAACCAATTTCCAGAAAGTTATGTTTCTATAAAAATAACTATTCAAAGCATAAAAACAATTCTTCATTTCATTTGGGATACCCATTCCCTAGTTTACAACCCACCCACACATGCATGCTTTGTTTGACGTTTCCAGACTCATGAGCGGTATCTCATCCAATTACCATGTTTCCCAATGATACACGCCCATGATCCAAGGTCACATTCCTTGTACCCTAATAATACTTATCTATTACTAAGGGTCTTTAAAGAATCAACTGACACCAACACCATTTATGCCAAATACATCCATTTCCGTGAAAAACTATTTCAATAAAATTGAACTTATATTGAAAACGAAAGCACAACCAATTCCAAATATACATTTAACTTCAATAAAACATTCCTTGTTTTTGAAAGAATCTATCCCAATCATGTTAAAACAATATAGAAAATTACCCTGTTTAAAATTCAAATTTCAAAACCAAGAACCAAAGCACTCATTCAAAATCCCGAACTTTATAGATTTCAAAATAATCACCAAAGAAGTTTTACAAAAAGTGTTCAGAAACCAAATCACAAATCAATTAACACTAGAAATTAAATTTTAAAGAATTCTAATTAGTTTTACAATGTGATGTTGAGAAAGAATCATCCTACCTCGAAGGTTTTGAAAAACAAACCCCAATGAGAAGAGAACACATAAGAAAACCAGGTCGATTCTCTAAGAACCCACCATAGATCACTTCTCCTAGAAAGATCACGACCAAATTTTATCATATTTGGCTTCCACACACTTATATATACCCATAACAAGCATAGATCTATGAAAAATATTGAAGTAGAGAAGTATATCTAATTAGATCTAAGAAACCAATCAAGAATAAAGAAGAATGATCGCATAACTCAATAATTTTTCTTCGATTCACCAAAGGAAACCTTTGGATTTCATTTGGAATGATGGGAGAACATTCTTCTCCCTTAAGAGAAGAAAAATCCCGAGTTTTGGTCAATTTGGATTAAAAATGAGGTTTTTATGGAAAAAATGATTGAGATCCTATTTTTAAGGATCTCATTCGGACTTCACGCACGGTTTGACTGCACGGTTATAAAAATCCTGCACTAACCGTGTGATAGAACCTTCCCACATAGCTTCCCCTTGCACAGTCTTCAAAATCATGCCCCAGCCTTACTACAGATACTTCCTCAAAAGGACCCACGCACACAGTTTGACAGCACAGTTAGGCAAATTGTGCTCCACCTCTATGACATCCCTTTAGCCCCCAAAACACTTCCAATTTTGTCCCAACTCTTCCAAATAGTTCCATAACAGAAACATGGGGTACTAAATTCTCCCCACCATTGGTCTTTACATCATTGGAAAGTAGAAAAATTTCTCTTCCCAAAAATATTTTCGGCCATTTCTCTTTCTGTTCCTTCCCATGTTCTAAAGTCTCTTCATGAACCCGACCATGCTACCATTAAACCCGCACTAGACCGATGCTTTTTCCACACAAGAATTCTATTTATTATTCAAAATCAATTCAAGGATATATACCATCAAAGAAACTAGATCTAGGTTGACGTGATCCCATCTGATCACATGGTTAGGATCAGACTGATACTTTTTCAATAATGATTCATGGAACAGTTTATGCATCGAACTGAACAATGGTGGTAATGCCAAGCGATGTGACACCTCTCCAACTAGATCCAGTATCACGAATGGTCGAATGTATCTAGGAGAAAAAATTAACTACTTCTCGAAATTATGAAGTCCAATTCTTGGTGTTATCCTCAAGAAGACATGATCACCCATAGTGAATGACAATGACATTCGATGGTGATAGTCATATGATTTTGAAAATCTCTGAGCTGTCTCTATCCTATTTCTAGTGAAATAGATATTATATAATGTTTCTTGGACATGGTATGTCACAACTAGTGAAGTCACACCCATTTACACCAATCATAGTGGAGAACGTCAAGGAATACCATACAGTTCTTCAAACAGAGCCATATGTATCGAGGCCTGATAGCTGTTATTGTATGAGGACTTTACTATGGTTATATTCTCCTCCAATGATCCACTATAATCCATTACGCAACCCCCAATTATGTCTTCTAATGTTTGAATCATCCACTCAGACTTATCGTCTATCTAATGGTGATATGTCTTGCTCATATTCAATTGAGTCCCAAGAGATTTCTGTAGGGATTTTGAGAAACTAGACGTGAACCTAGGATCTCTATCTGAGACTATTTACATTGGTATTCCATAACTCTTTACCACTTCTCAGATATATATTTCTAATAGATCCTATACCGTATGATTTTCAC
This sequence comes from Viscum album, assembly GCA_963277665.1. Lineage (NCBI taxonomy): Eukaryota > Viridiplantae > Streptophyta > Magnoliopsida > Santalales > Viscaceae > Viscum > Viscum album. Next base: position 795,616,048 of record OY728166.1, read on the forward strand.
GAATAGGGATGGAATGAGCCTACTGGGTAAGATGATCCAATATCACCCAAATGGAATCATGTTTCTGAACCATTCTTGGAAGTCCTTTAATAAAGTCTATTATCATCTGCTCCCATTTCCACACTAGGATAGGTAAAGACAACAACACATTTCAGGGACTCTGATATTCTTCTTTCACTTGCATACATGTTAATCAAATCAAGACAAACTCAACAACCTTCCTTTTCATGTCGCTCCACAACAAATGAAACTTTAATACCATATACATCTTCTGTGTACCTGGATGTACTACCCATCTTGAATGGTGATTAGCATGAAAGAGTTATTCTTAAAAAGACATAGGTACAATCATTCGATCTCTAAAATAGAAAACTGAACTCCCATCATGTTTCGAGCCCTCAATGGTCTCCCCATCATTGTGTTCCGAACTAATTACCAGACATTCTATATATAGTGTTTGTACCTCTTTGACCATATTGACCAAATCATGAATAGGCTTAGCTGAAAAAAACCGCAACATTACCTAGGTTTTCACATTCTACATTCACATCGGCTAGGACAGAAATTACCTCCAATTCATCTGAAGCTTCTTTCACCAACTGAGCATATGGATTTTTACTCAATACATCCTCCACCAAACTCCCTTTCATGGTTTATATATCTATTAAAATTCAAAATTGTGGAGATAATATATCTATCCCTTTTTCCTCAGATTCAAATCTCACTATGAGAAAATGTGTTTCAAGCTTTGGAGGTCCGTAAACACAATTAATTTCTCACCAAAGAGATATTGTATCCATGTTTTCAAAGTATGGATGACTACATCTAACTCCAAATAATGTGTTGGGTAATTATTCTCATGTACCCTCAATTTATTTAAACCATAAGAAACCATAGGGTCTCTATGCATGAGAACACAACCCAACCTCAATCTCGAAGTATCACAATCAACCCTATACCCATGACCTGATTCTTGAAAATTCAATATTGGTGCCATTGTAAACTAAAAATTTGTCTCCTAGAAAGACTTCTATAATTATCTTTCCATTTGAATGGAGCATTTTTCTTTGTTAGAGCTATCATTGGCGATACTAGTCATGTGAAACCACTCACAGATCGTTTGTAGTAACCATCTAGAACATGAAAACATTGTATCTCAAAGACATTCTTCAGTGGTTTCAATGAGATAACAACTTATATATTTTGAAGATCAATAGAAACACCTTTTTAAGAAATGAAATGGCCTTGAAAATATACTGCCTATATAAAAAAATTAATCATTAATAAATTGGCATACAAATTGTGATCTCTCAAGACTTGTGAAACTATTTCCAGGTGTTCCTCATGGTCATTCCTTGTCTTGGAATACATCATGATTTCATCCACATACACCAAACAAAAAGAATCCAAATAGTGATGAAATATATTATTAATCAAATCCATGAATATTTTTGGTGAATTTGTAAGACTGAAAGGCATGAATTCATATTCATAGTGGCCATATCATTTTCTGAAAGATGTCTTCAGAATATCATTCATCTGAACTCGCAATTGGGGATATCCAGATCAGAAGACAATATTTTAGAACTAGTGATATCCCCATAATTTACCAAATAGATCATCAATTCCAGGAAGTGGATATTTTATCATTTTCATAACATTGTTAAGCTTACGATAATCAACACACAACCGAATAGTTCCATCTTCTTTCTTCCTGAATAAAACTAGTGCAGCCCACAGAGACAAACTTGGTCAAATGAAACACATTCTTTAAAGCTCCTACAACAGCACATTCAATTATCGTAACTCCGTTGATTCCATCAAATAAAATTGAGGGTAAATAAGATGGGTCCCTGGAAGGATATCAATCATAAACTGCACTCTCCATTTAGGTGGTAACACTATGAATTTCTCAAGAAATACATCGGAAAATTGATCCAAAACTACTTCAAAAATATTTCCCTCAATCTCGTCCTTTGATGATTATGCTAACACCACCAACAGGAAAGAGATTGTTCCCACCATTAGTGTCAACAAGCTCGTTTCACCTTTTTTTTACCATCCTCTTATAACGACCCATACTTTACATACATTGTTAATACCTTAAAATTGAAGCACACTTTTTACAACATATGACAAAACCACAAAGGACCGTATAAGTATAGTGTCTTTAGAAACAGGGAAACATAAAAATCTGGTTCATAAATTTTCTACAGTGTCTCCCATTTATTTCATCATATCTAGCATCCCTTTTAGCATATTCTACTTAATATCCATCTTCCTGACCTGGGGAAAAGAAAACATAAAAGGGTGAATTCAAATGCTCAGCAAGGGCAAATAAAGTAAATAAAAATCATATCATATCTTTTTGAAAATCATTACCTGCAAAAGAGATCATAATATCTTAACATGGAATAAATCATAGAAGTGAAAATGAGATCCCCATAATCATATCATGAAACTTGAAACTTTTTGGCATGCACACATAATCATGGGAAATCATTTCTTGTTAGTCTTGACTCATTGCCAAGACTATCTTAGTGGACAATGTCCCTTTCTGAACCGAGTCACCCTCGTTCCAGTCCTGTTTCACTGAACCGGTATAACCTACCGTTCCATCCATGTCTATCTCATGAGATATAAAATCTTTACCCAATTCATTGGAGGGAGATATAGGTCCCACCCATCTTATAATGAATCCTTTCTTATGTGTTCCACATAATCATAAATCATCGCATAACACATGTAACAAAAATGGGATTCTTGAAACATCATGACATCATAAAAAAAATCATATAAGGTAAATTAATTCTTAAAAATAATTCCCTCACAACATAATCAAATCAATGTAATAATAGGGATAAAAACAGAACCCTATATTATCTTAGATGGAAAATAATTTTGATAAAACATTTGAACTCCATTCTTGAGGAAAATATCCTTTCTACTTCAAAAACACTTTTTTTTCATAACATGTCATACAATTATAAACTAAAAGAAGTCGATTAAAAATAAACTTGAAAACTTATAAAGGAATATTTTTGGAAATAATGTTTTAAAAATCCATTCATGCCGTATAAGTTAAAAAAACATTCTTTGTACCTTTGTCTGAAAAGTCAAAAAGTAACTCGTACGAAAAAACGACAAAATATTCCTTTCATATTCTTTACTAAAAACTCACCGAAGGGTAAAATTGGATTTAAACTATTGTAAGTGGATGGAAACAATATTACATATTTATGGAACATGGATGTGGATGATAAAATACACCCTAGTAAATACTTACGAATAAATAATCTCGGATAAAAATGAGATTGTGATATTTCCCTTACCTTAGGTCCGATTTGCTTTTTACGTGTCCGAAGCTCCTGTATAATGGTTTAAATAATGTTATTGACTTATTCCAGAATCATACATATTTATATGATATCATATATGGTCATATTCTTAGATTCTTGTTAGTAATATTTCATTGTTACTTGTTACTCGGGTCTTTATTGCCTTTTGTTCTTATGCGTGTTTTTCCGAATAAATTCTTATTCTTATTTTAAGGTTATAGAGACCATATATCCAGAATGGTATTAGTGTAACATATATCATATTTATTTATTCAATTCATTTATATAATTACTATGTAATGATGATCATGTAGAATGAGTCGCATCACATTGTGGAGACGGTATTCCGTACGTACGCACGAGTGATGATATCGTTCCTATGATCGTGGAATTGTATTGGAGTATATATATATTTTTTCAGTATCAATATTACTTTATAATAATCATAAATAATTACTCATTACACCATTATACCCATCCTTGTAAGGTGATGGTGGAAAATAGATTACACCACGGCGTGGACACGGTATTCCGTACGTACGCACGCGCGGTGATTTCATTTTTTCCGTAGTATGGATAGAAGGTGAATTAGGGTTGTTTCATATTTATAATAACATATCAGTATGTAAGTAATACTGATGTTATTACATTATCATGAAGAACTAAAGAAGAAGAAGTTGAAGAAGAAAGAAATTGAAAAGATCGGTAATGGATATTACCTCTTCTTTGGAACGCCTCGTTGAATCCTCCACTTAGGGAACTATGATTGATCTTTGAAGAAGACGATGAACTCTAGGATTATTCTAGGGAAGTGGAGAGGAGAAAATGTCAGGGGTTGGCCGAGCTTGAGTGCTCAAATTGGTGTGAGGAGGAGGGGGAGGAGGTTCCCTTTTATAAGGGAGGAGAGGGGCACCTTAGGAATATCACAAAATATTATTTTATATTAAAGTCAAAATCGGTTTATAATGGTTCCAAAGGGTCTTATTTCGAAGCTAAAGTGGGGATGGGTAGATATCCTATCAAACAATATGATTTAGACAAGTTTAGGGTATTATTTTAACCTTATCAATTAGATTTAACTCTAAGTTAAATAATTTAACTTTTACCGTGTCTTTTTGTTTTCTTTCACTATATGGTTAATACACTTACTATAACATGCCAAACGAACCCAAAATTGTTTATTATTAATATATATAATCTTATCTAAGTCATTTGGCCGAACCTTAGATTTTTAGGAATAAAATAACATTTAGTAATATAATATTTGATTTAAAAACTATTTTGTGTCAATTTTGACACTATTTGATATATGATTTTTGTGAAAGTCATAACAGAATTATATGTTCGAAAAAAGTTGATTAAATCAACACTAATATATCATAGTAACCTAGAAAATTAGTGTAATTCATAAAAAGTCTCAAATTACATTTATTTTGGTGTTTATGACATCAATTATGTCAATATTTCATTAATAAGTTAATTACTGCATCATCATTGTGTCATAAGTAAATTAAATTATTTAATGTATAAAAATTACAAATAAAATACCATTATGTAGAAAATCTTTTTAGCTTTCTAATTAATATTTATAGTCTAATTTATCTTCTGTATAACCCCATATTAAAAATGATTTACTTATTAAAATTTGATTTTAACTATTTTAACCCTTCTTTAAATAAATTAATAATAAATGTCCTAATCTAACCCATGTGGGCCTAAATGGTAATATGTTATTTATAAGGTTGTTTTTGGTCGAATTACACTTATCCAATAGAACTAGGACATGTGTTAGGGTAATATTAATATCATATTTACCCCTATTTACTATTAACCGCAGTAAAAAAAGTAAAAAGTTACTATTCACCAAAAAAATCAGTTTTATCTCATTGAACCACCTTTTACTTACTGATATCAATCGTGTCTGTTAGATTTTCAAAATTCCATTCACAGAAGCGATAAAATTAAGTTCTATGCAAAAATTCAGTTTTTAACCTACCACTTAGTGGTTTCACTATTCATCAAAAATTGAAAGTTTTCCGAAAAATACCAAAATTTTACCCTAGGCTAATTTCGGTATTCCGAATCCAAAAATGAAGTCCATTTTGAAAAATAAAATTTTTAATGTTTCAAAAAGTGGTTATTACTATTCATAACGGCTAGTTTTAATAATATTTTAATTGCATATCATTGTTTAGTGAAACTCGGTATTGCGTACGACGCAAGCTATCGAGGAAGGCCGCGATTGCGTGTAAAGTAAGCCAAGCTAGTATGTAGTGAAATATTCCTTTGATGATAAAAAAAATATTACTCATAAAAATATCAGGTGTTACATTCTACCCCCCATAAAGAGAATTTCTCCCTCGAAATTCATCACTTTGTAACAAACAGATGAGGATACTTTTCCCTCATCATATCCTCAAGCTCCCATGTAGCTTTTTCTAATTGGTGGTTCCTCCATAAAAATTTCACCAATCGAGTGGTCTTGTTTCGTAGGAATTTTTCGCTACGATCCAGAATCTCTATCGGTTGTTCTTCATAAGAATGATCTTGCTCCAGCGGTACAACTTCTGAGTTGAGTACATGTGAAGGATCAACTATGTACATTCTCAGGAGAGATACATGGAACACATCGGGAACTTGAGAGAGATTCGGTGGAAGCGCCAATCGGTAAGCTACCTTTCCAACACGATCCAGTATTTCGAAAGGACCGATATATCTAGGGCTCAACTTCCCCTTCTTTCCAAATCTCATAACCCTCTTCCAGGGAGATATTCGTAAGAACACTTTATCACCCACTTCAAACTCTAGGTCTTTTCTTCGGTTGTCGGCATAAATTTTCTGTCAACTCTGAGCTACTCTTAGGTGTTGTTGAATAGATCTAACCTTTTCTGCCATTTCATAAACGAGATCAGGTCCTAATAGCTTTTTTCCCCACCTACATCCCAGCAAGTTGGAGTCCTGCATCATTTTCCAAGGAGCCATCTGATTACTGGAGTGAAAGCTATTATTATAAGAAAATTCCACCAAAGGTAGGTGTTGATCCCAACCTCCTTTGAAATCCATAGAGCAAGCTCTCAACATATCTTCTAGGGTTTGAATTGTTCTCTCAGACTGACCGTCTATCTGGGGATGATAAGAAGTGCTGAAACTCAACTCTGTATCCAGAGTATGCTGAAGACTTCGCCAGAACTTTGAGGTAAATCTCGGATCCCGATCCAATATAATAGAAATTGGTACTCCATGAAATCTTACAACTTTCTTTACATATATCCTGGAAAACTGATCTTGAGAGAAATCCTCTCTAATAGCAAAGAAGTGTGCAGACTTTGTAAGATGATCAACTATGACCCAAATAGCATTATTTCCTTTGGATGTTTTAGGAATTCCTGTGACAAAGTCCATAATGATGTTTTCCCATTTCCATTCGGGTATGGGTAATGGTTGTAACATCCCCTTAGACTTTTGTCTCTCAGCTTTAACTTGTTGACAAACCAAGCATCGAGAGTCATATTCAACAACATCTCTTTTCATGCCATCCCACCAGAAGTACTCTTTCAGGTCCCTATATATCATCGTGCTTCCAGGATGAATATATAATAAAGAACTATGAGCTTCCTCCAGCAGCTCCTTCTTTAATTCGGGGATGGGAGGAACACAAACCCGATTCCTGAACTTTATTATCCCATCACAATCAAGGTTGAATTCAGGAACATTTCTCACATTCTTTTGTAACTAGACATCTTCTTTTTGTGCCTCTTTAATCTTCACATGTATAGATGGTTGAACATTCATTTGAGAAAGATAAGATTTTTCCCCTTCCATTATAATTCCAAGATCCATCCTTTGTAAATCCATAAATATTGGATCTTTTGTGATCCTCATAATGGATAAACTAGCATGATCTTGTCGACTTAATGCATCTACCACCTTGTTTGCTTTCCCAGGGTGGTAATGGATTGAGCAGTCATAATTCTTAATCAGCTCCAACCATCTTCTTTGATGCATATTCAGATCCTTTTTGTGAAAATATACTTTAAACTTTTATGATCAGTATAAATATCACACCTTTCACCATAAAGGTAATGCCTCAAAATCTTTAATGCAAAGATTACAGCAGCCAACTCCAAATCATGTGTTGGGTAATTTTTCTAATGGATTTTCAACTGTCGTGAGGCATAAGCTATCACCATATCATTTTGCATAAAAACACACCCCAATCCCTTCTTGGATGCATCACTGTAGATCACAAACCTTTCTCTACTACAAGGCAGTGTGAGCACAGGTGCACTGGATAACCGTATTTTCAACTCCTTGAAATTCTCTTCACATTCCTCTGTCCAAACAAACTTAACTCCATTCCGAGTCAACTTGGTGAGTGGATTAGATAATAGTGGAAAATCGTTTACAAAACTTCGATAATATCTAGCCAAACCAAGAAAACATCGGATCTCAGTTACTGTTGTTGGTCTTGACCATCTTTTGATAACCTCTGTTTTTGATGGATCCACAGATATCCCCTCTTTTGAGATTATGTGACCCAAAAATGCAACTTTTTGAAGCCAAAATTCACACTTGGTAAATTGGACATAAAGCTTCTCCTTTCTCAAGGTCTTCAATATATTTCTCAAGTGATCTTCATGCTCTTCCTTGCTCTTTGAATAGAGAAGAATATCATCTATAAAGACTACCACAAATTGATCAAGATAGTCTCTAAAGACTATATTCATTAGATCCATGAAGATATCATAGGCATTAGTGAGACCAAATGGCATCACTAAAAATTCATAGTGTCCATACCTTGTACGGAAAGTCGTCTTTGGTATATCCTCCCTTTTGACCCTTTATTGATGATACCCTGAACGAAGATCAATCTTGGAAAAGTATTGAGCTCCGCGTAGTTGGTCAAATAAGTCATCAATTCATGGGAGAGGATATTTGTTGTTGATATTGATCTTGTTAAGTTCTCGATAATCAATGTAGAGTCTCATTGATCCATCTTTCTTCTTAACAAATAGAACTGGTGCTCCCCAAGGTGACGTACTAGGGTGTATGAATCCCTTATCAAGATTCTCTTGGAGTTGTTTCTTCAATTCCAGCAACTCAATTGGGGCCATTCTATAAGGTGTCTTTGAAATAGGCAAAGCACCCGGTACGAGTTCTATTGAAAACTCAACTTCACGATTTGGTGGAAGACCTGGTAATGCCTCCGGAAAGACATCATCAAACTCCCGTACGATGGGCATATTCTTAATCGTAAGTTTCTCACCAACCATTTGAGATAAATAACCTTCATTTAGTGGAATCAAGACCCATAAGATGGAAGGAATTTCCACTGGAAGGTTATATTCATCCTTGCATCGATAGACGATCATAGATTGATCTCGAATATGAAATGTGGCTTCCCTTCTTTGGCAATTGATATGAGCTCCATGTAGAGAAAGCCAATCCATGCCAAGAATCACATCAAATTCCACTAAAGGAAGGATCACAAGATTTGCAGGAAGCACTTTCCCACAAACTTCGATCGGAGAATAATTATAAACCTTTGATGCGACTGTTGTGTCATTAGGTGTTGTCACAGCTAACTCAACATCTAATTGTTGAGGTAATACGGTGATACCCTTAGAAAATTTTTCAGAAATAAAAGAGTGGGTGGATCCAGACTCAAATAAAACATTTTCTACTTTAGAGTGGATGGTAAGTGTACCTTCCACCACTTCATTATCGTACTCCACATCGCTGATAGAAATTGCATGTGACTTTCCTTTGTCTTTAGCTTTAAGATTTTGTTGACGTTGACCATCATCATCAACCCTTGGATTTGGGCATTGATTGGCATAATGCCCCATCTCCATGCATTTGAAACATTGAAGTGTAGTAGGTTCATTCTGTGTATCCCTTCCTTTGTTTGCATCATTAGACATCTTCTTCCCATTATCGCGACATTAAAATGCCCGATGACCTTCTTTTCCACATTTGAAAAATTTACTTGTCCCTTTAAGAAAACTCCCTCCATGTTTCTTTCCACACTTTGAGCATAAGGGAAAGCTCATCTTCTTTTCAGTGTGCTCTTTATATTTTCCTTTGAATTCCATCTTCCTCTTCTTATCAAACCCATGTGACTGATGGGTTACTCCAATTCCCATCTCGACTTTGAGAGCACATCGAACGATTTCCTCGTAGTTATTGAAGTCCCTTATAGCTAACGCCCTTCGAAGACTTGGTTTTAAGCCACTAAATAATCAATCGATCTTACTCCCAGTTTGGATAATAATACCAGAAGAGTACCTTGCAAGTCTTGTAAAATTTGCTTCATAGGTACCAACAGATTCATCATCCCTTTTCTTCAGTTCAAGAAACTCTTTCTCCATATTTGTTCGGAGAATACGAGGGAAGTACTTATTGAAAAATAAGTTATTGAACTCATCCTATTCCATAGACTCAATTTCATCCCTTTGCCTCATATTCTTAAAAAGATTCCACCATTGATCAGAATCTCCTTCCAAATGATACACTGCTAGGATGACTTTATCATGCTCAGATCATTGAAGAACTGAAAATATCTTTTCAGTAGTACTAATCCATTGTTCAGCAACTAATGGATCTGTAGACCCGCTGAAAGAAGGTGGACGCTGCCTCATGAAGGTCTCAACATAATGTTGCTCCTTCATTTGCTCATTTGGAAGTCCTGCATGATTCATAGCTTGAGAAAGTTGTGTGAGCATGGATACAAGATTTTGCATTCCAGCTCCCATATCATTTGGTTGCTCAGGGGGACAAGAATTTCATTGCCCATCGCATTCCGCATTAACACAGTTCCTTGGGGTTCCAGACATTGACTAAAACCAAGAAGAATACTGTGAGCAACACTAATTATAATAGGAAAACCACATAATCAAGAATAAAATTTCACACTTAAGGTCTTATCCTAGGGTATTCATGGACATCTCTAAAACACTAAGATTGTGTTCTATGCTTAGACTTATCCTTAGGGTTCTATCTAAGGATTTCAGATCCTAGTTTCCAAAGGTTGACTATACCTTTACTCTGATACCAACTATAAGGACCCATACTTTACATACATTGTGAATACTTTAAAATTGAAGCAAACTTATTACAACATATGACAAAACCACAAAGGACTGTATAGGTATAGTGTCTTTAGAAACCGGGAAACATAAACAACTGGTTCATAAATCTTCTACAGTGTCTCCCATTTATTTCATCATATCTAGGGTCCCTTTTAGCATATTCTACTTAATATCCATCTTGCTGACCTGGGGAAAAGAAAACATAAAAGGGTGAGCTCAAATGCTCAGCAAGGGCAAATAAAGGAAATAAAAATCATATCATAACTTTTTGAAAATCATAACCTGCAAAAGAGATCATAATATCTTAACATGGAATAAATCATAGAAGTGAAAATGAGATCCCCATAAGCATATCATGAAACTTGAAACTTTTTGGCATGCACACATAATCATGGGAAATACTTACGAATAAACAATCTCGGATAAAAATGAGATTGTGATATTTCCCTTACCTTAGGTCCGATTTGCTTTGTACGTGTCCAAAGATCCTGTATAATGGTTTAAATAATTTTATTGACTTATTCCAGAATCATACATATTGATATGATATCATATATGGTCATATTCTTAGCTTCTTGTTAGTAATATTTCATTGTTACTTGTTACTCGGGTCTTTATTGCCTTTTGTTCTTATGCGTGTTTTTCCGAATAAATTCTTATTATTATTTTAAGGTTATAGATACCTTATATCCAGAATTTTATTAGTGTAACATATATCATATTTATTCATTCAATTCATTTATATAATTACTATGTAATGATGATCATGTAGAATGAGTCGCATCACATTGTGGAGACGGTATTCCGTACGTACGCACGAGTGATGATATCGTTTCTATGATCGTGGAATTGTATTGGAGTATATATATATTATTTCAGTATCAATATTACTTTATAATAATCATAAATAGTTACTCATTACACCATTATACCCATCCTTGTAAGGTGATGGTGGAAAATAGATTACACCACGGCGTGGAGACGGTATTCCGTATGTACGCACGTGCGGTGATTTCATTTTTTCCATAGGATGGATAGAAGGTGAATTAGGGTTGTTTCATATTTATAATAACATATCAGTATGTAAGTAATACTAATGTTATTACTTTATAATGAACAACTAAAGAAGAAGAAGTTGAAGAAGAATGAAATTGAAAAGATCAGTAATGGATATTACCTCTTCTTTGGAACGCCTCCTTGAATCCTCCACTTAGGGAACTAAGATTGGTTTTTGAAGAAGACCAGGACCTCTAGGATAATTCTAGGGAAGTGTAGAGGATAAAATGGTAGGGTTTGGCCGAGCTTGAGTGCTCAAATTGGTGTGAGGAGGAGGGGGAGGAGGTGCCCTTTTATAAGGGAGGAGAGGGGCACCTTAGGAATATCTCAAAATATTATTTTATATTAAAGTCAAAATCGGTTTATAATGGTTCCAAAGGGTCTTATTTCGAAGCTAAAGTGGGGATGAGTTAAACTCCTATCAACCAAAAGGATATATACAAGTTTAGGGTATTATTTTAACCTTATCAATTAGATTTAACTCTAAGTTAAATAATTTAACTTTTACCGTGTCTTTTTGTTTTCTTTCACTATATGGTTAATACACTTACTATAACATGCCAAAAGAACCCCAAATTGTTTATTATTAATATATATATCCTTATCTAAGTCATTTGGACGAACCTTAGATTTTTAGGAATAAAATAACAATTAGTAATATAATATTTTATTTAAAAACTATTTTGTGTCAATTTTGACACTATTTCATATATGATTTTTGTGAAAGTCATAAAAGAATTATATGTTCGAAAAAAGTTGATTAAATCAACACTAATATATCATAGTAACCTAGAAAATTAGTGGAATTCATAAAAAGTCTCAAATTACATTTATTTTGGTGTTTATAACATCAATTATGTCAATATTTCATTAATAAGATAATTACTACATCATCATTGTGTCCTAAATAAATTAACTTATTTAATGTCTAAAAATTACAAATAAAATACCATTATGTATGAAATCTTTTTATATTTCTAATGAATATTTATAGTCTAATTTATCTTATGTATAACCCCATATTAAAAATGATTTACTTATTAAAATTTGATTTTAACTATTTTAACCCTTCATTAAATAAATTAATAATAAATGTCCTAATCTAACCCAAGGGGGACTAAATGGTCATATTTTATTCATAAGGTTGTTTTTGGTCGAATTACACTTATCCAATAGAATTAGGACATGTTTTAGGGTAATAGTAATATCATATTTACCCCTATTTACTATTAACCGCGGAAAAAAAGTATGAAGTTACTATTCACCAAAAAAATTATTTTTATCTCATTGAACCACATTTTACTTACTGATATCAACCGTGTCTGTCGGATTTTCGAAATTCATTCACAGAAGTGTTAAAATTAAGTTTTATGCAAAAATTCAGTTTTTAACCTACCACTTAGTGGTTTCACTATTCATCAAAAATTGAAAGTTTTCAGAAAAATACCAAAATTTTACCCTAGGCTAATTTCGGTATTCCGAATACAAAAATGAAGTCCATTTTGAAAAATAAAATTTATAATGTTTCAAAAAGTGGTTATTACTATTCATAACGGCTAGTTTTAATAATATTTTAATAGCATATCGTTGTTTAGTGAAACTCGGTATTGCGTACGACGCAAGCTATTGAGGAAGGTCGCGATTGCGTGTAAAGTAAGCCAAGCTAGTATGTAGTGAAATATTCCTTTGATGATATAAAAACAATATTTTAATCATAAAAATCTCGGGTGTTACACCTCTCTCCTCTGAAGAGATGATCGTTGACATCCTAAGTGGTGAAACTAAATATTCTCCTAAACTGCCGATGTGATCCTTAAACATTGTCTACTAATCCATACCGAGGATTACATCATAGAAATCCATGTCTGACATCATGATGTACAATTTTAGCTCAGATCCCTCTACAGTTATAGAACATGCTCAACACACAAAATCTTAACATTCTCATTCACTAAGTGGAGTTTGCAGTTTTAAAATAAAAGGCATCATTTCCAACATTAAAAATAGAAAAATAGCAGTAGAGAATAAATGAATGAATGCGATGAACCACTATCAAATAGTACATACACAAGGGTTGAATTCAAGAGAATTCTACCACTCAACATTGATATTCCATATTGATCATCAAAAATCATATTCTATGTTCCATACAATTGGTTTGTCATTGAAATGTTCTCCTTGTTTCCTTGCTATGATTCCCCTGGTTGATGAGTCATGGTATTCCTAGAATCATTATAGCTGGCTTTGCTATGAATTTATTACTATGTCTTTTGTCCTCACCCTATTAAAGAATAACATGCTTTGGATGCTTGAGAAATGTCTCATGAACAAGACCATAGAGCACTGTGACAATAGTGCTGATGATTCCCAAATTTTTTTCTATTATGACATGCTCTAGGTTGTGTCGTACACTGTCAATTTATGTGGTCAAGAGAACCACATTCAAAGAAACCTACTATGCTCTAGATCCATGGAAGAAGGTTTACTAATCTAGGCATCTGATTTCCACATCCACCATGGAAATTGGTGTCCCTTTTCTGCTTGTTCCCAGCAGTTGTGTTCCCACTATTCTCTGTAGTTATCTTCATTCCACCTCCTATAGATCCTGAGATACCACATTCAACCACAATCACTTTTTTTACTATCTATGTGTAATTCGTAATATAGAGCACCACAATATTTGATTGAATCTCCTAACTTAGCCCAAATTCAATGTTGTGTGCCTTCAAGGACATAATTTCCATAACATATTATAAAAAACGGACTAAATTCATAATAATACTTGCATATTATGTGACAGAGAGACTCTCATGTTTCATGGTGACGAATTCTATCATTTTCTGGATCTTGAACGTGTGAGGATAGAATAATTTTGATCAATTTCTCAAAATACTCCCATGTAAGGCCTTCATCCATTTTATCCTATATTGCTAAATCCCACCACTAGCATGCAAGATCCACAAGAATGTACATCTCCAGCTTAACCTTTATCTCCACCAGTGTGCTGATGAACTCAAAGATATGATTCATCCTACTGAGCTACACCTCCACTTTCGTAGGTTTAGCATCACGGTATATGTTAAGAGGATTATACATCATGAACTGGATGGTATGATCCACTATCTATGGTTCATTCATCTAGTTACCCTATCCAAAACATCAAATCCATTGACAATACTCTAAACCAGATCTTGGTTCGCCTGTGATTTAGGTGAACCCACATTATCTGCATATTCATTGGGATGGTTTCAATGATGCCTATCAAGTTCAATTTTCATAACCAGCAACAAAATCTATCAATTAAACTCTGTATCAATTAATGGCTGAGCATTTCAAATTCTATCACATCAACTATCACAACATTACTATCCAAAAAAAACCATTTTTCATATTCATCCATTATTGATACATTCATTCATGATTTTGAAAACAAACCCATTTTACAAATACATCAAATATACTCTTTTGAAAATCATTCATTTGAAAATTAATTCTGTAGTTTTCAAAAATTTACACCTTCTGACAAATCATTAATCTTAACTCCAGATGTAATATTGAATCCTTATGGGAATTCATTCCTCTATAATGAATAAAATTCTCATCTCATTTTCTAAACCAATGAAAATGAGATTATAAGATCCTAGAAGTGTCTCCAAAACACGTATGTACCCAAAACAATGGTAACATGACGTTTAGTATCATACGGTTATCTACGTCCTTTTATGATATACATTTTATGTTTTGAAAATCCTAATCTTCTATATTATTTTCACCCATGTTATATACCAGATGTAATTTAAACTCCAAGACCATGAACACTGATGACTAGTTGTTTGGCAAGGGAAGAACAATATAATATATTTGTACCTCAATGGAAGGACTAGACTGATACCATTTTTAATGACCCGCTAATTCTCATTGGCTAGAGAGTACAACGAGTCATTACAAAGCTTTAAGAGACATCCATAATAAACCAAAGACTGTAAATAAATTCCAAAGGGTTTCATAAAAAAGTGGGGGATGATTTACTCTTCAATAAATAAACCATTAAACCAAAAAAACCATAAAAAACCATTCATTAAATGATGCATGGAGAAAATAAAGGCAAATAAACAACTTCATGTAATCCAAAACCACATAAATGTGTGCAACAGCTGAAGACAAATCCAGTATCAAAGTAAACAGATGGATAACCAACCCAAGACTCTCAAGAGAATACAGAACTCAATACTCCCCAATCTCTAATATCTACAGTCACTGAACTGCCCTAATATCACGAGGTAGTGCTCATAACATGAGAAATGTAACCTCTTCCCATGTCTTAGAAGGTAACATCTGCAAAAGAACCAAAGTGCAACAGCAGAGGTGAGTATATAACATAGTAGGTTTTCCCAAATGAATTTTCTACTCATTCCACTAGGATAGAAAAGTCAGCCATAATTATATAGAACAGTTTATATAAAACAATTTTCCAAACATATTATATCCAAATATAAAAAAATTGAAAAACGGTCTGCAACCATTTGGAAACAAAAAATAATTTAAACCAATTTCCAGAAAGTTAATTTTCCATAAAACACTAATAAATTATTAAAACTAATTATTCATATCATTTTGCATACACATTGTACAACTCACAACACACCCACACATACATGCTACATTTGACAGTTCCACATTCATGAGCGGTCTCTCATCAAATTACCTCGTGTCCCAATGAAACACACCCAAGATAAAAGTTCATGTTCCATATATCCCAGTGGTACTCATTCCTTACGAAGGGAACAATAATCATGAACTCGTACCAACACCATTTATGCCAAATTCTTCCATTTCCACAATAAACCATTTCAATAAAACTGATCTTTTATTGAAAAACAAAGCACAACCACTTTAAAACTACATTTAAATTAAATAAAACATTCTTTTTTGTTCAAAAAAATTTATCCCAATCATGTTCCAAAAATCCATGAAAATCACCCATTTCCTATCCACATTTCAATACCAAGAACCAAAGAACCCATTCAAAATCACCAATTTTCCAGATTTCATAACCATTACTCTAGAAGGTTTCCAACATGTGTTCATCAACCATATCATAATTAATTCAACATCACACATTCAATTTTAAATTCATTTCAACTAGTCATACTAAGTGGTGTCGAGAATTCATTTCAACTAGTCATACTAAGTGGTCTCGAGAAAGAATCCTCATATCTCAATGGTATTGACAAAGACCCCAAAGAGCGAAGAACGCACAAGAAAACCAGGTCGATTCTCCAAGAATCCACAAAAATATATTATCCTAGAAATATCATGAAAAAGTTTCATCATATTTGGCATCCAAACATGTACATATATCCATAATGGGAAAATATCTAAGAAACCAAGAGAAGAGGATAAGTAGATCTCAGTAGATCTGTGAAACCAATCATGAACAAAAAAGAAAAGTCACAGAACTCACGAATCCAGTTTCGATTTACCATGGGAAGCCTTTAGATTTCCTTTGGACCAATGGGGGAACCATTTTAGTCCTTATGATAAGAAAATCCCAAATTAGGGTTAGTTTGGGTAAAAAAAACAAGGGGTTAGGCTAAAAATGATTGAGATCCTATTTTTAAGGATCTCATTCTGAAATGGCACACGGTTTGACAACACGGGTAGGCAAACCATGCGATAGCCCCTGCCCAAACGACATTCCCTTGCATGGTCTCCCAAACTATGCTCCAACCGTTCTAGAGATACAGCCTCAAAAAGACACCTACGCATGGTTTTCCCGCACAGTTAAGAAAACTGTGTGATTCCCATGCGACAACCCTTTCTCCCCTAAACACTTTCAATGTTCTCCCAACTCTCCCAACTAACACCCATACACTTATTACCATAATACCATTAAGTAAGGATTACACACAAGAAACTATGGGTATTACAATAGGTATATGAATATATATATGTGGGTTCCCCTGTTACATGTGAAATCAAATAGGTAAATGATTAAGCACATAAGGGGTAGGGTTTTCCCATGTATATATACATATATATATATATATGAATACATAGGTGAGTAACGATATGTCTATGCATATAGGAAGATATGCAAGGATCCCCTTGCGCATACCCATGGCCATGTAGGAGTGTGCATAAGGGAAAGGTGTCCTTACATATATGTGAAAGAGTGTATGCCTATTGGGGGAGAAAAATGCTTTAGTAAGAAATCACCAATAAATAAAGTGGATGGCTTGGTTCCACTAAAGGTAGGCTCCCTATTCCCTTCTCTTTATGTTCATTAATTAATTAATTAATTAAGTTTCTTATTGTTCGGTTCATGGATTTAATTAAGGCAGCATAGCTTTCTGGGTAAATTTCTTTCTCTGATATGGATCATGATATTCATAAATGTGATATTTGTTTTATTTATATGAAAAACATGTTTTTCTAAGAAAACCCATCAATCGAGGTTGGCTTCCTTCAAGAGAAAAATTTAGTGATTATAATATTTGTCAATTCCTTCAGTACTTGACATAATTAACAAGTTATACTTTGATGTTATGTTTTATAAAGAAATTGAGACATACCCTTTTTGAGTTAAGAAATGAGCTACCCTTTTGTGGTTTTATGCATATTCTACTGAGCACCTAACTAATTACGAAACAAATTTTAAATAAAACAGACCTGGCGATATGGGAATTAAGTGGAATTTGTTCGGATAACATAAATGATATAGTGGAATCATAGAATGGAATTACCTTCACAACTTTACCCTTAAAACAAATTTTACATGTCTAGGAAAATTTGATGTCATGACCTTGAATATAGAACATATATTAAATGACACACTTTGGGTCAAGTGGATTTTTCATAATCGGTTTCCAAATATTAAAGTATTTACATGAGAAAAATTCCTTGAGAATAGAATCGAATGTGTAACCTTGTATTTATAAATAATTAAGTTGTTATGCTTTATGGATACATAATAATTGAATGTGATCACTTGTTGACATTTAAATTGAAATACTAAAGATAGTTTTCCTTATGTAGAATTGTGTATGTGGTTTCTTAAGTGTAACATGAGATGGATATCTTGAAAGCGTAAGAGGTAATGCCTTATTTTTCATATTATGAATGTGCTTATATTTACGATGGGTAAAGATGTATGATTGAGCATGAAAATGCTACACTGCCTTATATCGATTCTGAAATGATGGTAAGAGTGGTTTGATGAGCATAGACACTCACCACTCTCTTACATAAATATTGGGCATACGACCCTATGAGTAGAGATTATTATCTTGTAGTCTGGTTGTTAGATTCTTGTGCATCACATCCTAGTCCTACTGGCACATAGAGGCAGAGAGATTAAAAGGTCTCTCAAACCTTGGATTGGGGAAGACTGTGTGAGCTCCCCTAGAATTATGATGGCGATGGAAGGTCTTGATCCACCCTAATATAAATCTAATGCATATAGGCCAAGAGATAAAAAGGTCCCTTGATCTTGGGTTTGGGGCAGACCGTGTGAGCTCCCGAAGAATTCGTATAGTGGTGGTATGTCCAGATCCCAATATATATATAATATATATAGGCATAGAGATTAAAATGAATCTTGGACCAGTGTGTGCGGCAGACCGTGAGAGCTCCCCAAGAATCTGAATGGGGTTGGTATGTTTTGATCCACTCCAATTTACATATATATATATATATACATATTATATATATATATATATATATATTAAATTGACATGATCAGACTGATGTCCTGAAAATGCGTCGAAGATGGTATAGCCATCTGTTATCTCTTAGGAACCTGGATGGGTGTTATTATTTATGCCATTCTTTTTATTAAATAATATAATCCTACACACTTTTTTAATTAATACTAATATTTCTGGATAGGTCTAGGCACTGATGGTGCTGACCTACAATGGTTAATACCCCACACCATACTCGAGCCTCCATTGCACTGGGGTACTTGAGTAGACCTATCATGTTCACAGGACTAAAGACCTTGGACCTTGTATGTTGCTCTATTCTAGTACCTACATACGTGAGAAAATGATTGAGCCAAAGACCAGGATGCTCATGGAGTTTTCTTGACAACTTTTAATTCCTTTCCACATTTTAGTACTGTATTGTTATGTTTTTAAAATCATGTTGATTGTTTACTACTTTCAAAATATGAATGAATAAAATGTCGTGCAATCATTTACTCTATAGTTGGTGTTGGAAACTTATATAAAATTGATTTTATCTGTCTTCCATTTCTATATCGTTTCTTTATATTGCTTCCGCTAATTTTCACCTATTTTTATTCTGTTATACCATTGTGAAACTCTATTCATTTGGGTATAGTTTCCCCCTATCACCACCTTACACCTACATTGCTAGTCCGCATCCTCTGGAATATGGAGAGATGTGCTTGAGGTCATGTGACCCAATATTCCACCTACATGATTGATGGTAAGATATTATGGAACGTTACATGTGAGGAGTTATATACACGAGATGCAATAATATCTCCATTTTCGGTTTTCACGGACATCACTACTTCCATGATTATTTGTGGTGTTTATGTTGTTTTACTATACATTTGTGGTTTTATGGAATTTGTAGAAATAGAATGAAAATTTATGTTCGTTATTCATGAAATAATATCTACCATACATGTCACCATTTCATTATTTGGATTCACTTCAGCGGAAGTGATAAAAAATCCCACCCTTGTTTCCCTGAAGGTTATTGTTTTCCATTGAAAACACTTTTCATAGGGAATTGGTTTGCAATGTGAAATGGTTTCTTTTATTTTTTGTAATAAAAAATGTGATGATGGTTGAGTAAAGCATTCCATTCCTCCATTACATTAGCGGGTTCCTCCTGTAAAAAATTAATTGCTAGGTTCCATTCCCTCTAACACCTAAATTCTTTGTTCATCCCCTTTAGGAAATTTCTATTGTTCTTATTTCTACACATTTGACAAGTGGGATGTTTAAATTTATGGGCATTGTTAGATTTCTCCATTGGTATGCATAAATCAAACACCACTTTATACATCATATCCCCATGATACCCTTGATATTTTCTTATCTCCTTCTCAAATTTTAGGGAACATTAGACAATTTCATGATATCTATCAAAGTCACAGATCACCAAGGTTTCCATAGAGAATGTTTTTTCCCACTAAAGGGGTGGTCAACCATGAATTTCTGGGTAATGAAAAAACAAGATCCATATCATGCATGTATAGTTAATTTTTCCTCATACTTATCAATAGATTCACCAGATCATTGGTTGTATGAAATGAAATTAATTCCATTTCCGGATGCAGGGTGTAAGGAAAATATTTATCAAAAATCATTTTCCAAAATTCCTTCCACTCCATTGCTTTGGTATCTTTTCAAGATTCATATTATTGATCAATTCCCATCACTGATTAGTTTCTCACTCCATATGAAAAATAACCTGAAGAACCTTCATTTCTTCGTAGCATTAAAGTATAGAGAAGACATTCTCAAGGGATTTGACCCATTTTTTCCGATTAACGGGTCAGATTATCCATTCAGAGTAATAGTCCTTAAACAAATGAAGCTATAAATTATATCTTGTTATTTTTTAGGGGGGGGGGGGTTGGGTGATCATCTCGATCAAGGTTTTTATTTAGAAATAAAGAGATCTAAAAGAGTATTGTAACGATGGTTTTGATCATACTCTCATCCGATTAGGTACCTTGTTAGGGAAGTCATCAAATTGTACATCACATTGATTATATACCAGATTTATCCTATTTTCATCCATTGTATAGAATAATGGGAGAATTAAGGATGAGTATTTTGAACAATTAAACACATAAAGGGGAATATAATGTCATTAAAGTGGTACCTTATAAATTATATTTATCTTCATAACTTATGAGTTCCTAGGATTTAATCTTTGTTAAACATGATCTATTTCATAACATATAATCTTATATAAAAATTTTTATTCCCATAATAGTGGTTCATAATAAGATTATTTAATTACCAAACCATAACCCCCTATCGTTTCAAATTAGGTGCAATGCAATGCTCGTTATTTTGTACCAGGTTACCCCGAGTCAGGCAAGATACACCATGTTGGAGTTGTTACTCCTTGTTACATCTTTTCAAAAACCACATCATATTGTAGTATACAGAAATAGATGTATATTATTAATATACAACTAGTTCTTTAATTACCAAAATATAGGGATGTTTTCTTATTATCTGTCTTATTCCTAAGGATTTCATTACATTTCCCTAATCCAAATACAAAAAATAATAAACGTTTTCTCCGATACTAACTATTACAACCCGAATCATTATTTCAAAATAATGCATGATTTTTTACATAAGAATACACTTAATTCAACTTGGCTGATCAAGAATTCTAGTGGAATTTTTATTTAGTTATATTATATTACAACATTAAATATGGAATGTAACATCTTTATTGAAATCTTATTTAAGATGATCAAAATAATCCTTCAACCATAAAATTGAATTTCTAATATTGGGACATACATGAGAAAGGGGTTTATTATAAAGCCCAATAAGTGAATAAACATGGAAAAAGTGATTCATGTTATGTAATAGACATATACATGTGGAATAAAATTAATATGAATTAAAATTAATGATATATCATGGTAATTATAAACTGGAAAATTTGGAAATAACTTAAAACACTAAATCAAAAACATAGGTCAAGGATAAAACCTAAAGAATTCAGTGTGTAAATATTACTATAAATGAATTTGGTTCACCCATGTCCCAACATGATGTTTCATGATACTATAAATTACTCAATGCATTGGAGCTCTATCTAAGCACAACCAACAATGTAATTTCATTCTCATCCTTATGTGTGCCACGTAGATCATACAACAATGAATCATTCATCATCATAATTTATTCCATGGTCATGAAATTCATAATAAAATAATTTAATTCTATAATAAATCAATATATGTGCATAAAGATTAATCACCATTATAGAGTTATTTTTATGTTATTCACTACACAATTTTATTTGCACAAAAAATCAGGGTGAAATTTATTGTACATAATTGCATTACATAAAAATTCATTAAAATGGTTGATGGGAGTAAAATGGGTATCTAATTATTTTTACATAAAATGGATAGTTATATGGAAATAGAAAATAATATCCCAAAATTAGTAATTTTTAAATTTGATTAATAAGTTATGAAAATAACATGAATAGAGAAATGACCCCTTATGAAATTTATGCATGGTAACATTTGTATATAATAGATCATGGGAGGGTTAATGATAGTTGAAGGAAGTTTTAATAATTTTAAATAAAACTTAAATTAAGGGGAATATATAATATGATATTCTATAATAAGAAAATTAAATGTAAAAGGGAAACCACAAAAGGATTTCTTGATAAAGGAGCATTGGGTAAGACCCCTTACAGAATTTGAGCCAAGTAATATCTTAGGTATGGGTCACCATGAGTGAGGATAAATGATAAAACATTAATATAACATCAATTTCATAGTATTTTAATTATTATAATGGAAATTAAATATAAAAAAACGAAATAAATAATACCACATTCAAAGAATATCCTTGAGTTGAAAGGAGAGGAAAGTGAGGATCCCTTCCAGATGTGTTTGGCAGAAAAGGCATGGTAGGGTCTTCTTGAATGATCGAGGATCCTTGGGAGGACACTAGGGAGTGTTTGTAATATTATTTATGTTCTAAAAAGAGTTTTATTGCAGATAAATTGGTTTTGGGCGGGATTATATATGAAAGAAGGGTGATTTATTTATTATATTGGTTTTGTGTTGTATATAATTAAATTTCAAAAACCAAAAACCATCTCATGGTTTTGAATATAGTTTCTTGAAAAGGGTAGTGTATTTAATTTTTTATATTTACAAGATCCAAAATTGTAAATATATTACCATTGGTGATGTGGAGGTGAGTCACACCCATAAATATATTATTTCAAAATATTAAAATATATTATAAGTAATGGAGCATTCATAATGAATTTAAAAATAAAATAAAATAAACTTATATCAAATTATTTTATTTGATAACAATAATTTTTTAATGGTTCATATTTTTATTAATTATAACACAAAATTTTGTATGATTATGATGTCATCAAATAGAAGGAAAATTTTCCAGTTTTTTAATTTTTACCAACAAATTCATCTTTCATAGGAAATTAGTAAAAGTTCATATTTATATAATTTTCATGTAATTATTCTAAAAAATATTCATTTTATGTAAATATTTTTCTAAATAAGTGAATTTTTACTTGTAAAACATAATCCAATATTTATTAAAAATGATGGGTTTTTTAACAATAACATTTTTTGAATACTTTAAAAATTACAATTTTCTTCATAAAAATTATATGATAATTTTTATTTAATAATTAATTATTTTTACTAATAATTTTTTAAAATATTATGTATTAAGAAGATCCATTAATTCATCAAAATGGATTTCTTAATTGAATTTTACTATTAACCAAAAATAAATTTTTTATTGAACAAAAAACATTTATGATGTTACCATAATATTATCGAAATAAATTATTTATTCAATAAAAAATAATATAAATACTAATATTTATAGGGTCTGGTTACATATCCCCTTTATTAACAAAAAAATTCTTTATGGGTCATGATCTTGATGAACATGGAATTCTCCCATAAACAGTTTCCATCTTGCATAAGTTATTAAATATTAGATTGGGAACAGTCATGGGAAATTCCTAGAAATTATATCTTTTTCAAAATCTCGGAAAAATTGGCTTTATAGGTTATGATCCTAATAGTATAGTTCATCACATTCTTTGACTATGACAATTGGATTTATTAAAACCCTATCATTATACAAATCATGTGATCACTATTCAATTAAAATATCATCAATAGTAATGATAACTAAAGATATTTTAAATCCAATGGACATAATAACATAGAATTAATTAATGTGCTTTATATAACTACATTATATTATAATAAATTTAATAAAAATTCATGGAAAGGTTTATTTATAAAATTAATGTTATTACATTTCCCCTTCTTTTCAGATTAAATATTTTAAAAGTCCTTTTAAATGTACTTTCTTTTATATCAACATATTTAAATGATTACTTTACTTATCTAGGACTAATATCCTATAAAACCGTCTGTATTATTTCTCTTGATGGATTATAATGAATTTTAAATGGTATTTTCCTGAAACTGCTTTATTTTTCATGACTAAATCTTGTTAGAAATGGAATAAATCTATTTTTAAAATAATGATAACGAAAATTCAACATTCATGTGTCATATTCATGTATCATATGTGGAAATAATATATGATTATAGCTTAGCCGTATAAAACTTATATAATAGGTGATCCTTATACATATTTTTTAGTACGTGTGCCCAATATAGATCTAAAATGCATTGCTTAATGTTAGTTGTATTAAAAGGGAAAGAAAGAGGGAGTTAATCAGATATGTTTCACTTATGGTTTTAACAAGATTCTAGTTATTTCTGACCAAAGTTAAAATGGGTGATTAAGATAATGTTTCAGGATACCAAATTCTTTTATTAATTATTTCTGTGAGTTTTTAATAGTTCTTTTGACCACGATTGAAATAACATGAATCATAAAATTTTTTATGACACTTTCCTTTTAAATTATTTATTCCCTTTTAATGATTTAAAAATCTTGGTTTTTATGGGTATTAATTATCTTATTTCATGATCGTGTACTTTGATTATGGCTTCATACCCCTATTTTCAACTTATTATCACAAATTATATTCAATAGTTAATGTGTATTCTTAACCATATTATCTGTTTGAGATCACCTTTTCTTTGATTTCCATTTAACATGTTATAAATAATTATATAAATTATATCTATTAACGTGTCATGTTTGAAGAATTTTATGGGATAATTTAAAGAAATAATGTGTAATAAGAACATAAGGGTATAGTTTAAAAAATTATCCTATAAAGGCCTGGGTATAGTAATAAAACACTGTTTCTTAGTTCTATAAATCTTTAAACCAAAAAGGTCATTAGGTATGTAAGTGATCAAATTTTCCATTTCATGTTGTATGTTTGGATGGTTGAAAGTGGTTAACAGTTATTATTATAAAAGAAATTAATATAAGGACAATGTTGTAAGAATTGGATTCTATGAGTGTGGGTTTGAGGATTTCATAAGATACACTACATAGATGGAATTAGATGAAGAATACAAAACATATCACAAAGAGATGAATTTGAGATGAAATCTGTTATTACATAAGACACATTCAAATAAAAACCCCATGAAATAGGGAGAATAAGATGATAATGATAAAATACCATGAATAAAGATAATTTTTGGTATTATATGTTGGTAGGAATCATACAAACTCTTTAAATGGAATATTTTTCCAAATATAATATGTGTCTTGATGAATGGAATTTTTTGACAAAACCCCTCCCTATTTCAGATTTATTCTATGAACACCTTATATTTTTTAATTAATCATATTTATTTTATTATATATCATATATGAAACCATATTATTTTATATTTAATTTAATATGGACAATTTAATATAATTTTTTATTTGTCTTTCATATTGTTTTTTCTCATGTCTGCATGATAAATGAATCATGGCTGACTTATTTTGGTAATTTTCAGGATTGATAGTTATATTTTAGTAATAAGTTAAATAAAAAACAAAATAAATTAAATATAAAAAATATTCAAATTATTTTTCACATATAATAATATTAGTATTTAATTTCTCATATTCATCCATGATTGAGTTCTATATCATATATTCATGTTAGTGTCATAATCAACCCAAACTTGAACTCGCTACATCTCGATTGGTGATTTTGTTTATGGATGTTTTTAATATCATTATAAAATTTGAATAATGTTATTGTTTATCATTTTTTATGTTAGTGAATTATATTTGAATTGGTTTATATAATTAAAGTAAATCAATATGAAAAACATGGTTCCCTCCTTTGTAAATAAAACTGTTTTCATAATTCTTGGTAAACATTATTTTGTATTTATACCAAGATGAGAAGGTGTATTTTTTTTAAATTAATACAATTAAATTTAGGAATTATATTAATACATTTTTAAATATATTAATAATTTTAGAGAATATTTAGGTAAAATAAGAGTAAAATAAAAGAATAAGATAAAGTAATACACACATTCGAATCTTGAGTTTTCTCTTGGAAAACACATTACAGATGAGGGATTTAAGAAAACTACAGGATGAAAAATGGTGATGTATGTGGGTTACATTTTTTAGATGAGATACATGAATGGATTCTAAGGAAAAATTATAAAGAAAGGTGAGTTATGAAGTTGAGGGGATTTTACACTTCTATAAGTGAATTGAATGTCAATTTTTGGAGTAACATTTACATTTTCAATAATATTATGTTACTATTAATGGGTTAATGGAAAAAAGGAATAATGGTATTGGAATGTGATTTGGGGACAAATATCACCTAAAGACCCATTTATGAAACAAAAGTGATGGTTTTAGGTTTTATTTCGATTTTATCTTTTATACTAATTTACTTTTATTGTGTTCATTAATTTATAAACTTAGTAACATGTTTTAATGAAAAAAATTAATATTTTCATATTTAACTAATTTTATCCTTACGAATTAAAATATGAAAATAATTTTATCAAATAGAATTTCCATTTCTATGATAACATTATTTTAAAATAGTCACACTTAATCGGATAAAAAGAATTGTTAATAAATACTATTTTTAACATAAAATCATGTGTAAGCCATTAGTATTAAAATTAATAATTAACATGACAATTTTCGTTATAATTACATAAATAATGTTATGACGGTATTATTTAGTCAAAAAATTAATAAAATCATGAAAATAATTAATTCAATGAAAAGTGTGGATAATATTTTTATTAAACTGACATTTAAATTTATTTATGAAAATAATGTACATAGTATATATTACATCATGGAATTTTTATAATGTGTAATTTTATTCCTTAAATAAATGATATAATTTATAGAATTTTTGTCAAATATTCATGATATGTTTACATTATGATAAAATAAAAAAAATGTATTTTCATAAAAACAGTATTTTTCTGACCAAAAATAAAAATTTTAAGAAAAAAATCTATAATATAGACTAATAAAACTTTTATGTGAGTAATTAATAATAGTTGTTAAAAAATAAAAAAAATTGATTATTTTTTATATTTAAATTTTTAATAGAAATTACAAAATATAATGATCACAACTTTTAATAAGAATTGGTTTTTTAAAACATTGTGAATTTTGATCTAAAAAATGTTTCTTGTTGAATCATAGTCCTCCATGGTGAATAAATAATTATTACGAGGATGAATTCCTTCCATCATGAGTTTTTTACCTATTGGTGGTTTTTTTGGTCCCTTGAGGAATATGATTGAATTGGGTGATGAAAAAATGACATCTCGTGATTTAGTCAGGGTCGAATAAACCTCTATATCTACGAATCCTTTTGATAGAATATAGAATTAAGATTATAATAGGGTTAAATGGAAGGTAGATAATGATAATGATGAATGACATGTGATTAAAGATAGGGTCTTCATTGATTATTGTTCCATGTCTGAGCACAAGAGAATTTTGGAAAATCGTTCCCAGGAATTTGTGGTAGCAATTCTGAAGATCATTGAAGATACAACCGAGGAATTCCTACACTCCATAATTTCATGGTTTCCCCATTTTTTGAGTATAAAATCGTTGAAAATTTATGATTTGAAGAAGTGGCTACTTCAGTTTTGGAACATCGATGGGTGGCACACCATCGGGGTTTTCTACAGACCACTGGGTACACTCCAGTGTTCTATTTTTTAGACTGTCTATGCCTACGGCCTTCATGGGGTTCCATCTTCACTACAATGGGCTCGAAAAATCTTCTTCATCTACTCGGAGGTTTTTGAATGAAGAACGTACAAGAACGCACAAGAAGACACAATGTAAGAGGGTCTTGGGCCATGTTTGTGTTGGCCCATACCCTCTGCATTATAGTTTTTAAAGCATGGGGGATAATATTATAATCCTATCAAAATTAATTCTAATTCCAAACCACAATAATAATCTCCCTCCCACAGGAACAAGTGATCGGCGGATCATCCTATTTATGGGTCGTTCCACATTTTTTTGTTTAGAATGAAGAACAGGGAATTCAAAACACAAAAAACCCCTATATAGAGAAGGTTTGTCTTTGGTGTCATTCTGTTTCAAGACGTTAGAATTCGTCAATCTCTAGTATTATATTTTTTTTCTAAGGTGTCGCTGCCACATTCTTATTCATCAGTGTTTTTTATTAGAGAGAAATTATTCACCTTTCATCAAAGAAATTCAATCTCTGATTATCTAAATCGTCATTTCATTAAAAGAGAAATGCATCACAACATTTGTACCATGTTGTGTCGTTACGTCGTTACATTGTTTCATTGATGAAGTAGTGTATCTGTTACTCTTTAATTAATGAGTCATTATTATGCACATTTAAGAGCCTCATTAATGGGATTTGTTGTTTCCTCATTGCAACACCGCAGTTCCATCATCCCACTTCTCAACAGTTAAGAAAAAACAATAAAATAAATATTTAAGTTAACTTATTTTCCTTTTGAGAAGTATGAAAAATATCTATTTCACTCGACCCTGACTGGTCTATGTTAGGTCCATTCATAGGTAATGTTGTCATTTTCGAATCAATGGTACCCTCTAGAAGATTCCAAAACCATGCACGTAAACCATTTTAATTCTCTTAAAAAAGATAAAAAACTATATTTCACCCTCAACCCATGCCGATTGAGGCTATGCTCCGCCTATAAGAAACATGCCCCCATTATCTCAATGGTACATATGTATTTACAATCCGAGTTATAATTTAAGAGTTTTAATGATTTTAAAATAATATAAAATAAATCTTAACTATTTTGTTTATGGCCAAAAACAAACATTCACTATTGGTCCTCGCTAGAAAACACTAGGCCCTTTCTCGGTGAATCTCAACTCTCTGAGTTCAAAAGTTCCCTCTTATTTTTTATCCGAGCACCAGTTAAAAATATTGGAAAACCCGCATGCATGATTATTTAATAAAAACTAAAAAAAGTTAAAAAATCCATTCTATCTACTCTAGGCCTCAAAATTACATACCATCTTAGAACCTGGTCTTCCAATAATCCCATTTCAATAAACAATACTCATGGAATTTATGTGAAATTACATTATCCCTGTCTAAAGGATTTTACACCATGAATAGAAACAACCTAAACTCATGGGAAGAAAACATAGTCCACCAAGGGTCCTTGCGCAGCTTACAAGAACACACCATAAGGAACAACCAAGATCGACCACTCTCATCTACAACTTCTTCTAGGACAACATCGTGTAATAATAGGAACAAGTTTCTTTATTTTCAACAAGTGTGAATTAACAAAGCACTATGATCCATCGGTAGTCATAGGGTCTATTTGATCACCTCCATGCAAACCTGACACAGATACAGATAGAATCCTACAGTTCACATCCACCCATGGATGAACTGTGGTAATACCTCTACAAGTGTTACATTTTTAGGGTTGAAGCTAAACATGTAGGGGTATTTATGAATGAATCATGGATTCACACAAGCAAATGTTGGGTCTTTCTAGGCCCTATATCTATAACCTCTAGTGGAATAACAACTTTCCAAAGCAAGAACACAACCACACTCCCAAGTGGCATCCCAACTGAGTATGGATGGTTTGAATGTATTCAATACTTCAGAAACATCAGGGGGTCTAACTCTTCAACCTTAGAATGATCCAAATCATAATTCTTTGCGAGATTATACATCGTGATTTCCAGACTTCCCTTTAACTGTAAATAAAAACCCTTCCTCACCATCATGGAAACACCCCATTATTTTCCTAATACATTCAATCCAGGTATGAATGGAATTAGTCCATACCATGAATGACGTCATAAGTCATATTTTCCATGAATAAGAGATCCCAACTACAAATATATCCTCCAAAAGGCATGTCACACTATCAGTGCTAGTGTGTGATCAACTAGTCTTCTCTATCAGGAGTCTCTAAGATTGAGGGTCAAGTCCTCAATCCAACTAGAACCCTGAAGTCTCAAACAAAACATGAGGGAAAAGGAGATAAACATGAAGATATGTCTATTTAAAATGGTATCCAATAGAAAATACACAGACAGTACCATGAATCTCTATTGGAGCTTAAGACATGACTGCATGTAGCTTTTCTCACCCATGTTCTCCAGCTCCCTAATCCTATCACAAACCACCTCATATGGCTCGTCCTGCTCCTCTACCACACTCACCATTTTGTGGAACTCCTTACTCCAAACGTTTTCTTTTCCAAGGAGGCTTGTCATCCGGTTCCATCTCAGAAGAATGTTGTGTCTGACAATCCCATGAAATATTTCCACTGTCATTGCAATCAAAACACCCATATCTTGTGGTTGATCAGCACAATGTCTCGAATCCTGAACCACATAACCACGTGTTTTTTTCAGGAATGGGTACGCCTCCTATCCCACGATCATGTATCCTATCGTCATCTATCATTAGTAGACACCCCTACCTCATTCTCTATAATGTAGGTCACATACATTTTCTCCTCCTCTAGCTAACTCTCAACCACCAGGGGGTGCTCCAATATGCCTCTATATGTTGAAAAGATAAGGAGTATCACCGACTCCCAAATCTTTATGCATAGTCCCTGCTCGAAGGTCTGGGCCCTAATGAATGGGTTTTTACCCAGTTCTGTAGAGTAGCGAGAACAATCCGTGAATCTCACCGATATTCTACTACCATAATGATTCCATTATTTAGGTGTGGCCACCCAGGTAAATGCACATAGAATAATGTTTTTGGAAAGAACTCCTCCTTGAAGAGGAGCTAAAATTATAACCAGGTGAGTTTCTCTTCATCGTGTATATAGATCATTAAGCTCCGCCATCTCCCCAATGAGGCCTGAAGAAGGATCGCGACTAAGATCACCATCTGGTCATGAGGCATCCTCACTAGGCAGAAGACTTATGTAATCGACTCAAGCCAATCCTCAGCTACCTGAGGATCTATCTCACCTTAGAAACTGGGAGGTCTCTATCTCTGGAACTCCTATAGCACACACAACTTTTGTGCATCCTCTAAAGGTAGAACTAGTTGAAACTACTGATCAACGAGTGTTGGATCATTGGTGCACCATTCATAGGTAACGCCTCATAATCAGTGTTCTACACTGAGGCCTATACTCTAGGAGGATTGTCATTATGATCATGTTGTAGAATCCTATTTATCTATCATCATAGAGGAATACTGAAATTAATGAAGATAAACCACAGTTAAAAGAGTATATCTAGAGAGATGACTCAAGAATGACATGGAAAGTAAAAAACAATCCTATATGATGAATTCACCCTTAATTTCCCATAACCATTGTTTCCATGTACTAACTCAAAAAGAAGGTTTCCAGAGTCCCATTGTATGGATACGTTTGTCACAACACCAACCCCGGAGTACTTGTCCTGAAAGCATAATTCTAGACACTTGGCATAGTTTTACAAAAACAAATCTATAAACTCTCAATATTTGTGGTAGAATAGTACTACTTTGATTCAAATTTTTAAGGACCCTTCACACAGGCCACATGCCATAACTACCCTAAGCCGGACTCCTAATGTTCAGGGCCTGGTAATTAACAGAGAAGGAAATAATCCATGAGTGGGAGGAATCTACCTGAGTACCTAAATGAACTCAAAAAGACACAATCGTGACCCATATAGTTGGAAAGGAAAACATTCTTCCCAATAAACATCAACTAAGTAAATGTACAAGATATAAGTCAAATGGTCCAGAATACAATCAAAAAAATACAAAATAGAAAAAAGAAATTACAAAAGATATCTGTAAGGCATCCAAAGAAGACAACACCTGAACGGTAGGCATGGAGTGGTTGTTGGAAGCTGTGGATGTATGTATTGACTGTCATTTCTAACTATGCACCACCGTTTTTTGTGCAACTGTGGACTCTATTGAAGTGCCTATCATCTACAAGAGACACAACACATGGGGGCGAAACCTGTGAATGGGTGAGTAAAACAATACTCAGTATGGGACACTGAAATAAAGAAAAATAATTCACAAGTGAAAAACGATGATGAAATGTACATTCATCTCTACACCGGTATATTCCTATAAATATTAATTGAACATACCGATATACTCGTTTTAGACACTATGAATCATGAGGTCCCTTCCTCATTTCCAGTATCAGTACTCTCATATAAGGTTCGGAAGGTAACACATAAACCATGAGAACACACTACATGAGCTTATTCATCACTAATGGATCCCGTCTAAGAGATGCACTCCATTAGGATCATACTACTGGGACCAACTATCATTCCTAGCACTAGAGGTAGAACCATCATAGTCTTGTGTCCAAACTCAGACTAAGGAAACCCATGTGAAGAGGCCTACTCCTCACCACTACACACAGTTGAGGGAGAACTACTCCAGGATAACCGGTGACACTATAGTCACTATTATAAGGAGTTTCCCACAACTCAGTTTTGTTGAGGGAGCACTTTATTTTACATATGTATTGATTCTATTCAAGTAGAGGGGCCCGATTGTTATAGCTATGTCTGAAAGTCTATGGAGCTCTAATTGCAATGGAGTAACCACTCCTCGTCGTTACCTAGAGACGAGGGAGTTTACTACTCTATAAGTGAGGAATCGGGCCCAGATTCCAATAGGGGAGTATTACTCAACAAGGACCTGCACCCTATTATGACATAGGAGTACTACTTTGTATATCAAGGACCCGAACCCAACATGGAAGTAGAGTAATACTCAGGTATAATCTAATGTATAGAGTGTAAGACCATTAGTCACAACATTGAAAACCATGGACCGTTTGGGTACTCATAAATGATGATTATCGTTGGTATATTGGGTCACATAGAGCCGCTCCCCACCATGGTCCTACCGGGTCACACAAATCCACTTCCCAACTTGTCCATTGTACTAAAGTTCTTATCCCTGATGAGTACCATGGGTATACGTGGTCACATAGAGCCTCTTCCCACCATGGGCCTACTGGGTCACACAGATCTTTTCAAACTGGTCATCGTAGCTAATCCACATAGGGTTTCTTGTAGCAGATCCACATAGGGACACTTGTCAGTAGTCTTTGGGTTTTAGGCATCCATTGGATTCTCGCACATAGTGCACTTGATTCTAGTAGATACCACTCCTCACACCATTTTTATCATTTCAATTTCCATGAAAACCACCATATTGCTTTCAAAAATAAATGTCTCATCTCGAGGGTTCGAACACCGCAAACGGATCATCAAAAGGATGTATGGTCGGAATGATATGGGAGTTTTAGTGAACAGGGGCCATTTGTGTTTGGTCGTAGTCCGACCCAGTCGAACCGACCTGACCAACATGTCCCGGGGGTCCCACATGCTCTTTCCTAGTTCGTCCGACACAACCCAACCCAGTTCTTGTCTGCGCCGACTCAATCCACCCTGGCCACAGGTCTATGCCCATTGGTACTTGCTGGACCCAACACGGTTCGAACATGGGTCGAGACCAATAGTTTTCCCAACAACCCTGATTTATCAAGCCCAGCCTGCAATGGTGGGCCAGTTTTTCTTCATAGCCTGGGCCACCAAGTGTCCTGGATTTATCCTTCTGCCCCGACCCAACTCTCAATAGTGGTCCTGCTTTCCCCCAGCCCAGGCCACCCCGCGGCACTGTTCATGTCCCCCGGTCTAGCCCGCATAGCTGGACGACGTTCTCCCACATGAACGCCAGGAGGGTATCCAGTTTGTAGAGAACCATGATCGAATAATCTGACCATCTATCCAACCACACGTGGTCCCCACTATACCGCATTCCAAAGCACCGCAGCCCGTGCAGCACAAGTTTCCCTTCAGATATGGTTTGATAGCCACCTCTCTCCTCTGTTAGTCACCATCCCAAGTGCTAGTGTCTACTGATACTCCACCATGGCTCAAGCCGGCCACAGCAACCCACTGGGTGTGTCATAGTGGTGCTCCACCAACCTCCCAAAGAAACTACCGCGGGCTACCACCACTGGTGCCGACTCACCATCTGGGTTTTCCACAGACCACTGGGTACACTCCAATTGTATGTTCTTCATATAATCTACTACTCTAGCATTCATGGGGAACCATTTTACATGTTACAACATAGAAAAAGATTTTTCGTCTACTCCGAGTTTCAGCCACAAAGAGCACACAAGAATGAACAAAGTCAGAGGTGCTCCGGCCTTGTTCATGTCAGCCCACATCCTCCGCATTAGCATTTTTAATGTATGTGGGGATAAAAAATGATTCTCTCATAATTAATCCAAAATAAATACACCGAGAATAAGCACCCTCCCAAATAAACAAGTGATCCAAAAATAAACCTATTCGTGGGTTGATCCATGTTATTTTCTTTAGAACAAAGAATTGGGAATTCAAAACACAAAAAACCCTTACTTAGAGAAGGTTCATCGTTGGTCTCAATCTATTTTAAGCTGTTGGAATTCATCGATCTCTAGTCCCAGATCATTTCTCTAAAGTGTCACCACTGCATTTCCTTTCAGTAGTCTTCTTTATTGGAGAGAAATACATTGCCTAACATTAAGGGGATTACAACTCTGAATCTTTAACCGATTATCTCATTAAAATAGAAATGTGTCACACCATTTATGGAACACTTCGTCATCACATTGTTACTTTGTTTCATTCATGAAACAAATTATCAATTACGCTTCAATTAATGAGTCATTACACTGTACATTTAAGAGCCACATTAATGGGTTTCATTTAACGTGATTTGTCATCACCTCATTGCTGCACCCTAGCTGCATCGTGACATTGCTCAATTTTTAAGATAAAAATACAAAATAAATATGAGTTATTTTTTTTCATCCAAAAGACTGAAAACTATATTTTCCGTTAGACCCTTGGCTATCATAGTTAGGTTCATTATTAGGTAATGTGTCCATTCAAGATGCAATATTTCCCATATATTTACAATTCATAAACCCATCTAGATGTTTCCAAAATCACGCAATGGCACCATTTTCATTTTCGTAAAAAATTCTAAAAAATATCTTTCACCCTCAACCCTCATCGGTTGAGGTTAAGCTCCGTTAAATGGAAAAACACCCTTGTGAGCTCAACGATACTCTTGGAATTCAAATCCATTTAACTGTATAGGAGTTATAAGGATTTAATAATTAAATAAAATAATTGTTAATTATTTTATTTATGAAAAAAAACTATCATCCACGGTTAGCCTGGACCGGCAAACATTAGGCCCATTTGAGATGAATACCGATGCTCCGAGTTCAACGGTGCTCTCATATTTTAGATATGAACACCGATTTAAAATATACGAAAACCCACTCACATGATAATATAATAAACTTTAAAAAAGTTCCAAAATACATTCTGGAAACTCCAGGGCTAGTAATTATGTGTTGTATCATTACTTAGTATTGAAATAATACCCTTAAATTCAAACAAATCTCATGTAATTCTGAGACATTGCAATGGTAATTTTTAAGTTGATTGTTTGGAAGATAATTTCATGAAACATGTATAGAATATTAGGATTACTAGTTACGTTGAAACTAATATTTCTTTATTGGAGATTCAACATGACAAAAATACCCCAGAGATTTCAAATCAGGATTTTGTTGTTCCTTCATCTAGAAATATTGGTACACTTTATTTCAAGTATGGTACAATCATTGTGGATCAAAATTCGGCTCATATGGTTAATTTTATAAAAGTATATTCTTCTAAAATTCATTAAGATACTCCTAAGGATTATAATAGTATTATTAAGTATGATGGGTCTTCTTCTAAGGAATATTGGGATTCCAAGTTACTTTTAAACTAAATTCTTTTTATCAAATACACTTAATTATTTATATTACAAATATTAATTTAACCACTCAATTGATATTTAATTTTTTTATTTCTTTTATTACTCATTAATATTTTAATAATAACATTAATATCTATATAAAATTCAAAAATATTTATATATTTATAATATTTTATTATAAAACTTTTTCATTGAGAGTTATATTATTTTATATATAATACTTAACATTACAAGAATTAAGTATAACTATTGGATATATGATCAATAATCATATCTACAATATCCAACATTTCAATGACCATATTTATAATGAACAAATTGTACTCAAATATAAATAGATCCTCAAAATAGATTTTGTATTCCACTATCACTTCTCAAGACACAATTATTTTTTTCATATTACAATTTTTTCACAATTCCTATTTTTTCATGGAAATATTTGACATCATTTGTTTTGTTTGTTTATCATTGATGATCAAGGCTGAAGATGATGCAATGGATTTCCTAGTCATGAATTTTTATTAATTCTAATCTATTTCTCATATTTATTTATGAAATTTTAATTGATGTATTTTATCAATGTGGAGTAATAATCCATTGTGTGAGTAACATATTTTAGTGTTATTTTGTTGTAATGTTCAACTTATGAATGAATAATGTGTTGTTAGTTTAATTAATATGGTGTACGAAATTTTTTTAGTCAGT
Organism: Viscum album; assembly: GCA_963277665.1. NCBI lineage: Eukaryota > Viridiplantae > Streptophyta > Magnoliopsida > Santalales > Viscaceae > Viscum > Viscum album. The sequence goes on from OY728166.1 coordinate 795,653,237, forward strand.
CTTAATTATTTAAAACAAATAGAAAAAAATAGTTTATAATTATAAAAATATAGTTTATAAATAGGATATAATTCCTAAAATGAAAAGTCATTATAACAAGTGGATTCAGGCTCAATAGAAATTGAACATAGGGGTATTAACCCTAAATGGGTAAGTTCTGTATTATCTTTATCATAATCTAGTAAAGGAAAAAGAGTCCCACCTACTAATATTTTTTTAAACTTTTGTGTGTTATGAGGTTTTTAATCAAATTCTCTTTACACAACATTATGAAGGATTTGTGTATGATTTTAGGTAAATATAATATAGAATCTTTTGGTTTTAGTACCTAGATGAATCAAGATCACAAAAATGGTGTTGATAAAGGTATGTATCTTTCAAAAAAATTTATTATAACTAAATAATGTAGTATACTAATATGGTTGATAATTTTAGTATATTCATATTATAATAGAAACTTTGTGATTCATAGGCTCAGAAATGTAGTTATATATATATTTTCGTGAAACTCAAATCTATTTTAATCATTGAGTGACAAAAATAGATAAAATACTTTTATATTTTAAAATGTAAGAGCATTATTTGAAATATCTTATTATTTTTCTTCAATAGATCTACTTTTAAGGATTAAAAACTTATATGAAATAATATCAATAATAATGAAAATTGATTTTATGATAGTGATATATTTTTATGATAACTATTAAGGAACATATGATTAAGATATGAATAACTGTTATTGTTAATAATTTTTTTTTCATTTTGTGGTTATAAATGGTTTACAGTTTCTTATAAATTTTATTTTGATTGTATTGATAATCTAGGAATTTCCAAATGATTTAATTAATAAGTGATCCATTATATTTTTATAAAAGTATATCTCTTTTTTTGGAATGTGGTATATATTATTTGTCATGATATTTTTTACTATATTTGTGTTACATATAGTGGTAATTTTTAGAAGGAAATAAGGTTTTATTATGGTTTATTGGAATAGAGATTCTGATGGTCTTGAAAAAGTTATATTTTTTAGATGTCTACTTTGAGTATATACCTACCTAAGTATATTATTTTATGAAATATTAATTTTTTTTGAGGAAAATAATTAACTTAATATTTCCTAAGAGTGTAACTCAGACAACATATTATATTATTCATTCTTAATGATAAATTTTTAACAATACCCTCAACTACTTTAAATAATTAACAATCATTAAAATTTAGTGGGAGGAATTTTTTTATGGGGTGAGAATTTGACACCCAGAGAATTTATTATATAAATACAGTATAATAAGTTAATGTGTTCGATAAATTTATTTATGCACAAAATTAAACCTAAGAGAAACCACAATATTTTTAGTTATAAATATAGATATTATGTACGAACAAAAAAACATGACATTAAGTTTTTTGGAATAAATAAGAGTTTCTTGTTTATAAAATTTTTATTAAAAAATAATATAGTTGTTACGTTTAATAAGTATTAAATAAAATCATTACAACTAAGACAACTAATATGATCATTTTATGTTAAGAAATGTTTTTTTAAATATTCCCTTTTATAGTAAATATGTTAACAATATAATAATTTTTCTTTTAGTGATGATAAATTATATTTGATATAAATTATTATATAACATAAATTTAATATATAAATGATGAGGAATTTGAATGAGAATGTTTAATATTCTCTCAAGGTTATTTTCTTATAAAAACAATACTTTACTATATCTCATTTTAAATTAAATTTTAAATTAATAATTTTTGAAATTTATATTTTATAAAATTAACTTCATTTTTACATACATTTAAATATTAGATTAAGATAAAATTTATTGATTATTCTGTAATTATTTATTTTAAGGTGAACATCACATTATATAATTTTTTTACAAATACCATGATTTTATGATTATATTAGTATGTAAGTAAGACATAGAATTTCTTATATCCTTTTTATACATAAAATATTCACTTTTAAGTCACATTATAAATATAATAAGATAAATTATTTTTTATGAACCTCTATCTAATATTTTAGAACATTAGTAATATTTTTCTCATAGAATAATTTTATGTATATTATACATTAACTAAAAAAATTAATTTTTATCACTTTTAATAATTGAATTAAATTTTCTGGATTTTATATTGGTACTTATTAGTTTAAATTTATATAATAATGAACATTTTATTGTTAGTCGTAATGGATAAAATACTTAGAGTGAAACTAGTTATCATAGTAAGAGTTATTTAAGGTTAAAATAGTTTAACCTAGTGAAAAAAGAAAGAACATGTTCAAAACATTTTTTCGAATGTGTTCATGAGGATTGCGTGACCATTTTTCTTCCACACACCATTATTTCCCAAATTTTATAGAATATTTCCTTAAGAGTAATATTCCATTATTAAAATTTTATATTTATTTTTTAAAAATTCATTCCATATAATTTATAAAAGTGTCATATCACCACCCAAAAATAAAATTAATAAGATTATATTTACTCAAAAAACATTTCAATTTTTCCTTATCCTTTAATTCTATCATTCTTATATTAGCTTTAGTTCCTAATATTTTGTAACATGCCCCCCTTTTCTAATGGATTCTCTAAGGAAAACTCAAAGCTCTTAATGAGAGTAATCGTTTTTACTTAACATGTTTCCATTCTATGTTTCCTTTACGATTTGTATTTTTTAAATACCTCTGTAAGAATTTTGTATTGGTTATATACAAGATTTTATCTTAATATTCAAATAACCATTATCAAAATTTGTCTTTTTCCATTAATGAAAATAATAATGATATTCGTTCTTTTTTGAGGATTACTGCCTCCTTAAACATCTTGTTTCTTTTTCCTTAACCACCATGCATAGATGGTCATGTTCTTAAATTTAATAATTAAGTTTCAAATTTGTAAAAATATTTCATAATCTAAAATTGTTTTTTTTATAAATTCCTCTCATTTTATGGAAAAGATTTTCTATCATGCGTAAGTGTGGACTACTGCTTCCATGGAATGCTTGATTTAAATTTTTATATTCAACACCTCCATACATTTATGGTCGTGAGAATGGTTTTCATGGATAAATATGATGATTAATATACAATTATGGTTTTGGTATGATAAATTCTATATCCAATTAATGATATAGTCAATAAATGTTCATGTTTAATTATATTGTTTAAAACCAGTGTACTATGTGACAAATAATTTTATACACATTATGTAATGTTTTAATATCAATAAAATATTTTTAAAATTCCTTAAAAATATTACATATCACATTAATGTACACTAAATAATTAAGTATTTTTTTATAATGATCAAAAACTGAACCACTACATAATCATCCATTAATCGTGGCATGTTCATGTTTGGGTTGGTTGATCCACGTACTTGAAAAATGATTTGTATTTATATCATGGATAAAAATGGGAACATAACAACTATTATTGTATCATTTAAAGGTGTAATTTATTATTATTTTTTTTCTTTAATTGTTAAATTATTATAAATATAATTAATAAATAAAACACCCTTCATTCATTATGAATCACCAAAAAATGATCATCAAATATTTTATCTTCAGGGATTATAACCAAATAAATCATGGAATGAAATTATAAATTTGAAATTACCATGAAATATTTATTCAATTACATTTAAATAACTTTTAATTATGATATTTGAAACAATAATTAATTTAAAAATATGTTTTATGAATGTAGTTCAAAATGATCAAGATTACACACACCAAATATTTTAATTTGGAAATAAAATACTTGAATTAATATAAAAAATGATATTAAATAAATAATATATATTTAAATCAAATGATTAAGGTTATGAAATAAATTATTAATATAGATTTTTTTTCATACATGAGGTTGGAGTTCACTCATGAAAGCGAGGATGAAATGTAAGGGTTTTCTTGGTCTAAATTCTAATTCATCAAGTCATAATACATTTTTTCACCATGTTTTCCTTTTATAGTGTATTAACATTCCCTAGATGTAATTTTATCATTTTTAATGAGGAGTAATAAGAAATATTATATTACTTTTTCCCTTATATGGTTTAATTAACCAAATAGTAAGGATTTTTCCAACACAACATTATTTCATTGAGTTTTTATCATTCTCTTGATTAGATTTCAAATAATATGGTTAATGTATACCATTACATGTACTATATTTTATCCTCTAATTATTTTCTAGGGATTTGAATTCATACTATCTAAATAATTTTCAAATATTTCTTACCTTATTGAGTATGATTACCACAAAGTAAATTGATATATCAAATATCCATTTTTTGGTCCATAATGTTTTATCTTAAATGTTGTTATTCCATGATTGGGTTCTCCTATGAAAATATTTTATTATATATTTTTTTATTGTCCTATTATAAAAAATATATTTTTAATTCAAATATATTTTAATTATTCTTTTTATAATGTGGGTTCTCAATGATGGTATTTTTAAATAATAAAATGATTCATTTCATAGTGAAATGTTTTTTCTATTGGATATTTATTTTCTATGAAACAATTTACGTCATTTTAAGGATCATTTATTAGATATTATTGTTAGAATTAAATATTTTTAAAAATAATCACTTAATCTTTTTAAAATTTAACTTGTAAATTGGAATGTATGTTTTAATATTCCACCAATGATAAAAAATTTTTCTAAAATAATTTTAATGATTTATCCTTCGTTTTAATATATATTTTAAAATGTATTTAAAATAATGGGATTTATGTAACATGATTATTTATCTGATAAATATATATTTATAATTTTGGATATTTAAATAATGAAATAAATCAATTTCATTATTCATCCATTTGTGTGCGATAATTTTTGATGCTTTCTTTTGAAAGTATGTTTTTCATATATGTTAATATCATTTTGAGTTTCCTTTGTTACAATGGGTATATGTTTGTGTAAAAACAACATACTTATTTTAAGGGATGTGTTATGAATTTTCATTTTCAATCAAGGATATGATCATTCACTGCCTTTTCTATTCATAAACACATACCATGAATTAGAATAAGTCTTCTTCCAATGAATTTTGTTTTTCAATACCCTCTTTACAATTAATTTTATTAGAGGTTGTTATTCTATTCGATATATTGATTGATTGGGGAAATTATTTACTTAACATTTTACCATTACACCATATGATTTTATCGCAAGGGATACTTAAATAGAAATCTATACAATTTGTTGATTAGGGAACTATTTACAATCCATATATACATTATCTTGATACATATATTTATTCATTACATAGGAATGTTTACTATTTGTTTTCTATCCATCAACTTTCTTCCTATGGATGAGATGTAATAAGATTAATCCTTTTTTGACAGGTGAAATTTTAATGGATTTCTTATTTTTTTTCGATTATTGATGATTGTTGGAAAGGATTTTAATGTACTATTTATTCATCATCTCATATAATTAATAATTTAGGATTAAACAAGTGACATATGGGAACCGACATTATAAAACCCCCAATGAATTAGTATGTCTCATGATAAAAACAGGGTTTTATATTTGGTGCATTCCATCCCAATTAAACAAGACGACTAGTCCAAAATCGTAATGAGAAGAATAATTTATTGGTTATGAAATTAATGAAAATAATGATTTTTTGGATATGGAATTGATGATAATATTATGATTTTCATCCCTATACATTCCATCTCTATGAATTCAATTATTCTTTCCCATATGATCAATTTATTTTCATTTATATATTTGGATATATTATTATCTTAGTTTAAATTTATTACAAAATTATGAGGACTATGAATTCAAGTAAAAATTTTTATTCTATTTTTATTCCATGATTTTATCGTTTATATTTTTTCCCCAACGATTGTTTGAGATCACACCACCTTGTATTTTCATTTCACATGGTTATGAAGAAGAATATTATGCATGATATTATAAATAATAAATAATTTAAAATAAATTTTTGCGAGCTAAAAATACATAATATGGATCCTGAAAAACATTTTATATTCAGGAAAATAAATCCATTAGTTGATAAATTAATATGATTTTTAATTAATTTTCTTTTTGTAATTAATTAACTCTATAAACATAAAAGATCATGAGAATATATTTAATGATATATTTTCTTTCTTTCATATAATTATGTGATAATTATTTTTGAAAATAGAGAGTTGGTATTGAAGAAAATATATAAAGTTAATATTTACATATCTTAATCGAGGATTGTAGTTTAATTGTCCTATATTTTTGGCCACTGAGAATCAATTATATTAATACCCATGTAAGAAGTACATAAAAAATTTATTCATAGAAATCAAAATGTTGAATAAATAATTCATATTGATGACATCGTTTTAGGGCATTAAGGAGGTGGTCAACCATTTTTCTGGGTTAATGACAAATTTATAGTTGAAAACATAGGCCCTATGAAGTTTAATCCATATATCCTAATTTATTCATCTTCTATTTTATTATGTTTATGAAATTACAATTCCATTTTAATGTATAATGCGATATGAAGATATTTATTAAAATAAATTTTCATGAATTTACCTCATTCCAATGAGTTTATGACTTCATTAGGATTTTATTCTTGATTAGTATCCTCCAATGATAAATTTATCCCACTATGAGATAGATTTATATGTTTAATTTATCATACTCAGAACATTACATCATGGGAAATATGTTTTATGTGAATTTACCCATTTTTTGTAACTAATAGATCAGAAGATTCACCAAAATAGAGTTTTCATTATTAAATAAACGAAATAACAATAACATATTCCAGTTTAAATAAATCACTAATTATACATAGTTTGTGTTATTATTAATATATTAAATATATTGATAAAATATTATGATGAGGTTTTAAAATACCACACCCATCTTACTAGGAATATCGTTTTGGAAATGGTTACATTTAGCTTTATATCGATTGTTGACATAGTTTCTTTTATATATATCCATTAACTAAAATAAGTAAATTTTAGTGGTATAAATAATCCATTGAACAGTCCTATAAAAGTTAAATTGTGAGCTTAGAATTAATAAGTCATAAATCTCTAGTATATCCCAATATATGAATTTATAAGTTTACATCGATGTTTTTTCTGGTGTCTTCCATATAATGATCACTAACCATACAAAAAAATGAATAAATTTATCTAATAAAAATAATAATGTATCTTATATTATTCATTTAATATTCAAAAATTATTATATTAAAATTAATATAAAACAAAACTAAAAATATATCTTCCATGTTTTCCTTCATAGATTAGATACAAGACGAAATATATTAAAATAATCAATGAAATATTTTGTTTCAATATTTATAGTATCCCCTAAAGCTCATAATAGTCTTATAAATACATAAGATATTATTGGGTTATATGTAAAATAATGGGTGATATGGATGTCCTATTATGGGAATAAATTAGGTTATAAATTTGTTAGGATAAAAAAGGATTCAATAATCCTAACATGGATCCCTAAAAAAATAAGTATAATAAAACATCACATACAAACATGAAATAATTAAAAAAACATCACATGATCATTTTAATCATGTGAATAAAAATAATTTTTCCCAAATACTATATATTTTATCATAAACATTAGACGGTCCCCCTTATAAAGACAATATAACATAATGTTCTAGGCTCAAAGCCCAAGCACTATACATTGTATCACATGATATGTAAAAATTTACCAATTGATTGGTCAGATATATAAACATTCATTACATCCATAACACTATAACAATTCTTCTGTATATGATCCAATAATTTAATAAACATAAATATATAATATATATGAAATAAACCCATGATTAACATGTGTGTTACCAAATAATTTCATAATGAATAGATTAATGAAGAATCTTATAGATACCAAAAAATATGAAGGATATATATCATGCTCTTTTTTAAAATTTCTTAGTAAACAAATTAGTAGTTATAGTCCATGAAATTAATAATATATTTAAAGGAAACAATATAATAATAATTTTAGAGAGGAAGAATGAAAATTTAAAATTTAATTTCATAAAAATTATAGAGTGTAAATTAATGAAATAATATAAAGGGAACTGTAAATACAAGAATATACCAGAAGAAATAAACAAAAATAAATTATAAATAATATAAATTTATCATAATACAAGTAAATAAATATAGATGGAGATAAATATAGATTTATATAGAAGATAACCACTGTAAATAAACAAGAGTGGTAGAGCCCCTTAACAAAAAATGAAGGGAATGTACATTGAATAAAAATGAATGGTAATAAGGCATGTAATTAAAAAATTATATTGGTAAATTATATGGAATTTTTAATAAAGTTTTTATAGTATACATATAAGAAAATAATGAAAATAATGAATAAATATATTAAAAGAATGGTGATTTCGATGAGGACCCCTAGTTTTGAGTCATTCATTGATTTGGATACTCCTCTAAACATCTGGATATTAGATTTAAATTTTTTAATTAGATAATTAAATACCTTTTTTTGGTTTCATTGATTTATTATAATTTATTATTCATGTATTAGATTAAATTTGGTAACATTTAATATTTGGGGTGGTTCTTTATACAGTTTCAAAGATACATCAATGTAATTATCATGGTAAATTGTTTTTCTAAATAGGATATATATATTATATTCATTTATTGGAAGATATTGCATTCCATTTAGTAATATATCATTTCCATAATATTTAAGATTCTTTAAAAAAGTTATAAATTAAAACGTATTACTTGGTAAGCTAGTTATTAAAAGAATATGATAATCATTTAAGTTAATTTTTATAATTTTTAATATCATACTTTTTTCATTATGATACCTTAAGAATTACATTAATTTATTATTAATGTTGTATAAATTTATTAATTTTTTAAAACATCTATGAATGGTGTGTGTGAATGTAGACTATCATCATTCATGTGGGTAGTGTAATCCAACCATTGATAAACACAGTTTTAAAGGGGGGCTATATAGATGAAAAAATTAATATATATACTCTTCAAGAATATATTAGAATATAATTTTAGTTCCCTTTTATTATTAATATATGAATAATATTTTTATATAATGGGTAAAATGAGAATAAAAAATTTACTTGGATTGCCCAACCAGTACATATCACTTTTAGAGACCACCTTTGGGGTGATTCTTACAACATTAGATGAGGGTCATTTTGTAAGATTGGGGACTCAATAATGTGACTAGGATCATTTATATATAATTTTTTCTAGAAATTTTGAAAATGAAGAAGTGTTTAAAGTGTGGATAAATGGGTAAAGTAGGGGTGTACTTATAGGTATATAAGAGGGTGTATTTTTGAAAAATTTATTTTATAATTTATTATTTTTCATCAAGAGAATTAATAACATTTATTATTGTGACTAATAATATTGTTTAATGAAAATATTTATAATTTACTGATTTTAAAAACATACTTAACTAAATTGTATCCTGGAAATATTTAATTCAAATTAAATAATGAAATACAATATTTTACTAGAATAAAATATAATTTAGATTTTATAAATTCATTTTGGTATTTTGAAATTAATTTTTTTTATAAAATAAATTATTTAAATCATTAAATCCATTTTAGGTAACATATTATTTTTATAATTTATCAACTAAATTTTCAATCACAATGATGTCATATTACATAAAATATACACAAAACAAAATTTTTTATTATTCACCTAAAATTAATTTTTTCGAAAATTACAAAAACTAACAGTGAGATAGTTTCAATATTATAATATATTTAATATGATTTATTTTATTTAATTAAATTTCTAATGGAGGTAATTATAATATTTATATTCGAACATAAAAATAAATTTTTTCTAAATGAGTTATAATAAATGTTATTTAAATTTACAGTCGTACATGATTTATATTACTTTATTTGAGAAATGTTTTTGGTAGTATGGAATTTATATTAACTAATTTTATCTGTTGTATATATTAATTATTTTAAATTTTATTACTCTTGATGATCATCTTTCAATCCCAATAGTTTTATACTATTCTATTGTTCAAATAATTATTTTTGTTTCCATAGATACATATTTTAATTCATCATTAATTCACCCATTTTCAATCAATGTTCTTTATCTTGAATTATCAAAATTAAAATCATAGTTTTAATGTTTATTATTTATAATGTTATATATGAATGATTAATTTCTATTATTCTATAAATAAATGGATCAAAATATTTTTATAAGAGTATTTACTTGTTATTATTTTCTAATTATACTTTTACTAATGTTAGGGAATATATTTATCCAACATCTATAATATTTCACCATAAAATAAATCGATGTTTCGATTATTTCTGGTTGTTAATGACACTAAACATATTAAATATATTATTTATATGAAATAATAATTCATATAAAAATAAGGGAAGTTGAAGGGTTTTTATGTATAAATAAATCCTCAACAATAATTTTATCTTAATCATTATTAGTAGTTTATTATTTAAAAATGTTTTAGTAATTATAGGGGTATGGGGAAGGTAGTGTACAAACCCAATATATTTTAAATTCTCATTGACCTTTGCCAAAATTAGAAAAATGTGACTATCATTACGGGTAGCATGATTTATGATAATATCGTGACCAATTTCATTTGATTAAGATATCATTAAAAATTTGGCCTAAAATTAATAAAGATACAATATATCTCAATTATTCATTATTAGATCAATTAATTGAATCTATATCTTCACACTCATCTACAATGATTTCCTTAGTATAAGAATTGGAACATATAGTTGATATAATTCCTGTGTATATGTTTTTGTTTAAACCAATTAAAGGTTATTTTATCTTGTTTGAGGTGTAACATGGATGTGAGAGGATGATGGGTAAATAATAGTCATTGGATGACTTTTTCTTATTTCATATAAAACCATATTATGACATTTGTTTCCAATATTGGTTATATTTTTTATGGGAACACATTAATTTATATAAACTAAAATTCATTTTCTATTACGTGTAATGAAATAACACGTCATTAATTGGTGGTAGTGGTTATAAAATGGGTTATAGTTATTTCTATTCTCTTCTTTCGCAGTTGGGATGATTGATGTTGAGCTCAAGAGTAGTGTATGAAAATGAGTTCTCAGGAGTAGTGGAGGTATTTTTGGATGTTTTTATGAGGTAGTTGGGATTCTATCCCTTTATGAGACATTGAGATTTTGATATAGTTAAAGATAATAAAACTTTTAATTTACATACCTTTCTATTGCATTAAATCATTAAAACTGTTGGAGTTGGGGGTTCTATTTGACGATCTATTGTAGAAAGGCTTGATTCAACCTTGTATGTCAGTTTTGTATAAACTAATGTTACATACAAATTGGTTGGATGGTTGATAACAACTGGGAATCAATAACAATAAATTGTTTTATAAATTTATAGGATGCAGACAAATTTTAATGATTGATTTAATGTTTTTTACTATTTGATGATGGTTAAGGAGGGTAATTTATGAATCCTACATTAAGGTGTTGTTATCAATAACATGATTTCATGATGATAAAATTCGAGGTCTTCATTTAATATTTATGGTAATAGTGAACATAGTGCTATATGATTTGTAGGATTTGTTTGTGGTTTTTTTATTAACGATATCCTAGTTCATTATAAATAAAAGCAGGATCGAACTCTGAATTTGAGTGATGCATTGAAGAATATTATGAGGAATCAAATATATGGAAATATATCCTTGATTATGATCTTGATTATATATATATATATATATCTTTGGACCGATGAGATCATTCATAGTTGGAGGGGTGAATTTATGATCTTTTTTTTTGATTTTTATGAATTCATCCATTTAATTCAACATTTATAATTATTTAAATATTCAACCCACTGTTATTGTTATATATCAGTTTTAATATATTATTAAAAATATAAAAGGCACAGAAAATATGGATTTACAATATTCTACCTTGAAATAATTCTTTTTTCCATGATTGGGTAGTGATCCAATACCGGGTTTACCCACTCTGAATCAGTTATGTACAATATAGAAGTTGTCTCTTGAAATAACATTATAAGTAATATCATGAAATATACAATATATAATATCCATTTTTTTGGTTTTTATGTTTTTTAGAACATCCATCTCTCTATAGGTTATTAATAACTATTTTGATCCAATTGAGTTAATCATCTAAAATGCTTCTTGCTAACTCATTGTGTGTTTTTTATACTACCTACTGAAATATTGTCAATGGCCTTCAAAAAATCTTCCATGAATATGTCTTTGATTGCATAGTATCAGGATAAAGTGTGCATCGACCTTTCTTTTCTACAAGTCAACACACACAATCTCTTCTTCGAGGATCTATTATCCTTAATAATTATAAATCTATGATTCGTCTTCACTATAACATCTTGTATTTTCCAGTACCTCTCAATACTTCTTTATATATTCATTAAAATTCAATTATTTTATCATATTGTCTTCTTATTTATGGAACTCCTTGTGATGAATAATTCTTTGTATCGATTTATCATATTAATTTTATATCAATGTTCAATATTATATTTGTTTTGTGTATTTTATAATTTGTCATGAAATATATGATAACATGAAATATTTATCATAAGTGAAAAATTTCGTGTTCTACTAGAAACAAATTTTAGAAACCCGTATATCATTTATTATCTGATTTTTGTACCATGGCTAGTAGGAGTCCATATAAATGGATATAGTCATTTCAATGAATGAACATGTATCATATAGACACATGAATTTTATTCTTTATGAAATATACATAATTACAAAACAATCCACTACATATAATAAAAATAAGAGTATGAATATATTTTCTTGGATTTATCTATAATACTCAACAGACTCTTAATAATGTAGATCTATTCATCATTCTAATGAATTGTAGTATGAGATTTTCCTCCAACACATAGCTAAGAAATATTGTGAACTATCCCCATTTAATGAGGGAGTGTGTAGCTTCCTCTATGTTTATTCTAAAATAGAGGGTTCTCAAAGTATCAACCTAATAATATTTCATCTCCCTGTTAGTATTTACAGTCTATGTGAACTACCTTTGATCTGAGAAGAATTATTATATAAATCAATGTGAATAGCGTCTAGTCAAACTTCTATAGATTTTTATAACGATTTTGGACAGATTCGATATATTAAAAAGTTAAAAAACATGTTGTTTCTATTTCATAATATTTTTTGTTAACATAAAACTACACTATTTAGATAAAAGATAGACTCAAGAAATAACATACTTCACTAAAAGGCTTCATTATTTATAATATCCATATTTAATAATTCATTTTGAGAAAGAACTCATTTGCATGCATGTGCAACTACATGCATTTATATTGAACTCGTATCATTTGATTGATCATTGTTATATGAAAATAATATTTCATGGAATATCTAGTGCTTCCAATATGTTGTTTTGAAAATTTATATGATGATAGATGCACTAAACCGAAAAAAGTAAACAGTAGCATGCAGGTGGTAGAAGACATTGAACTTATTTTAATCAAATTAGAAAAATCATTCTTGTTGAATTGGTTATAATTTATGTGTATCATTTTAACTCGTTAATAATATCTACGAAAGGATCGAACAAACATTGAAGATTCACATGGCTATCATTTTATTAAAAATCTTGGACCTAGAATTCTATGTTAGACTATAGCACTGGGACCAGATATCGGACACACTCACACAATCCCCCGTGTTGCTTGTCACCAAACTTTCACCCTTCTCCTCATGCATGCCATATCAAACCTACATGCATCCCCACCAACCCATGTGTAGGCTATTACTCCTCTATGCACTTCTACCTGTTTGGGATGACTAGTTATAGTTATATGGTTTATACATCCACCAAAGGGGATGTGGTTTAACCAGATACCCTTTATAGAACTTGCTGGAACCCTTTTAAACAAGACACCCTTAAAAACATATTCAATTAACTCAAACATGCATATTAATTATAACCTCCCAATAGTTTTATTTATATTTTCCTTTAAATCCTAATTTGTGCCCCGTCTTTCTCTATATATAAGACAACATTACAAAAAAACATATATTGTTATATAAATGTTATAATATATCCACAGAATTTGAGAGAAAAAATATATATCATCAAATTATAAAATATTTGTTTATGTAAAAATAAATTTCTTTATTAATTCTAAGACATTGATAAATTAATTTAATGTAGTTAAAGAACTACTAAGATTGATTTTTTCATTGAAATATAAACATTATAAAAAATTTAGTATTTCTATTTTTTATGAAATTAAATAATTTTATTAAAAAAATATATTTACATATGAAGAATAATACAATATAAATTTTATTATAAATTGAGTGGAAGGAAGAATAAAAATAGATACTTTTAAAAAAAATTATATTTTCCTATGAAAAAGGATTCATTATAACTATTATTTCTATTTAAATATTAAATAATAAAAATTTATTATTTTAATATGATAATAATAGATTTATTTATATATTAAAATTTCTAATATTATGTTAGGATTATTTTTTGGGAATTTATTGAAATAATAGTTATTTAGGTGGATAGTTAAAAAATTTAGTTTTCACCAAAATTGTAACTTTTATGACTTTATAATTATTTTATCAAGACCTATATGTTAATAATATTTTTTAATTAAAAATATACATATTTTTTGACAAATAAAATACTATTTTAAATACCATTATTAATGTGTAAAACAGATGTTTAACATTTTATGAACATAAGTAAAATTGTCAAATAAAAGAAACTAGTTTTAGTCATTTCTTTTAAATATATTTACATTTTTTTATAATTTAGTATTTTATTTATAGTAATCATAAATATGATTAAAATTATTATTTTCAACAAAAATAAACCATTTAAATAAATAAATTGTCAATCTTTTCCTAAACATAAATTTTATGGTTAAAAATTCCATTTCTCCAAAAATGGATTTTGACGCATTACAAGTTCAAATAATAAAAATATATTTTCATACATATAAAACATTTATTAAATAAAGAGATTTAATATTTTTAATCTTTAGGTATAAAATATGTAATATGGTTTATTTTAATTTTTGGCATTAAACATAAATTTCATAGTTAAAAACTAGTTACCACGGTAAAATAAAAAACGGTAAAAGTGAAAATTTTAAGGTAAAGAGCATAAAAACATGTTTCAAACATGTTTGAAAATAAATGGTGGATTTATTATTGTCCTTGTATCATTTTTAATCATTTATTTTCCAATTTAGAGAAAATTTATAAATGAAACATGTTCTTTTATTATATTGGGTTGAAATATTTAAAAACAATTCTATTATGACCTCTTATAACATGGGCCTCTCTATGGAAATAAATACAACAAAAAAATATATTCCTGATAAACTTATACCATTAAATATCCCCCTATTGTATTATTTTATTATATTATTATATTGATTCTAATAGATTATCTCAATCCCTCTCTTTCCAAGGAGTGTTTTGATGGATGGCCCAAGTCCTCAACATGAGTACTAATTTTAAAAAATTATATTTCGTTTATATATTACATTAAAAAATATTTATTATTGTAAATATATATTTAAATTATTAATTTTTTATACTTATTTGTATTATTGTCATATAATAACTAATAACGACATTTTCCATTTACCATTAAATAAATGAAAAACAACATTTGTGCGAGTGTGTGTGCATAATTTTTACTTCACGAAGCATCATGTTTTTTTCTTAACAATCATACTTGATTGGTAATGAGAATAAATTTTATAAATAAGTACTATATATATAATATATTTTATAATCATAATTAATATGAAAAATTATACATTTATCCTATTTTAAAGAAAATTAAATCATCAAACATGTGTACGTGTAGGCTACTACCCACATGGTATAATTATTTTATATTTTTTCAATCTATAATAACCATTAATAGTTGTTCATGAGAATGTTTCTAATAGATATTTTTTTATGATGATTTTATGTGTCTATAAATTCAAAATTGGACAACCTATGAACAATATGAGAAATAAAAAATTGTTTTTAATTCAACCACCCAAAAGAGAATTTTAAGAGGTAAAATGATAAATGAATACTATGTAATAACATAATATATTTTATATTATTATAATTCATTACCATTATAATACATAACAATAATAAAAATAAAAATAGATTATTATTTTTTTATAATGATATTACAACTGAATCACTTTATAATAAATCATTAATTATAGATTATTTTCATTAATTTTTTCCTAACTACATACTGAAATAATGCTATAAATTTATACCATAGGTTACTATGATGAATTAATTTCTATAAATATATTCTATAAAAAAACAAATGCTGATTTTATTTTTTTATGGTATGGTAAATTTATTATTAAACTCATTACTTAAGATGACGACGTCCATTAATGTAAAATCACCAAAACATGCTCATCACTAATTTAATCATTGAGGATCATAACTATAAATCACAAAAAATGAAATTATAACATTATTTAAAATTAAAATAAAGAGATTCATACAACATTTCTGAACATTGAATGATGCAATTTTAGAGAATAGTGAAAAAACCCTTATATTTAGAATCTAGCTCAATATAATCATGATTAATCACACTCAAACACAATATAGATAATAAATAAGTAATACATATAAATATCTATATAATAAATTATTATTTTTATAGATAATTTAATCTAAAATTGTTATTAATTGAATGATTAATACATTTATTTTTTATACAAGAGGATTAATCAAATTTCGACTAAGTTGGAATTAAAGTATGATTTTGAGTTACCAAAATTATATTATATAGAGTATTAAATTTTATTTTTGATACTCTATTCTTCCATTATTTATTTATTCAACATATTTAATAATTTTTATTTTGAATTCCTGTATTTTATTGATTTGAAAATTATTCCTTATAATTTCATTATAAAATTATTCTTATCTCAATTATTGTGTTTCATGTAAGGGTTTTTTCCTTATATTTCAATTCATTAACACATTATTATATTATACCCCATGTGTTCAATTATATGATGTAATTTTTTCCTGTTGATATTTTATATAATAAATATATAATTATTCATGGTATTTAATTTTATATTTCAAATTATAATTTTCAAGGTGTTTCTAGATGATTTTTTTCTACTTTTTTTAATTGTTATTTTCCTTTATTATAATTTCATGAGAAATGTTTGATAGTTCCCACCATATTATAATTTATAATACTTATTCACAAACCTATTTCCATAAATTATAATTAATTTATTTCATTTTATTATATTTTCATCTCATGTTATCCCTCTCTTGTCCTTTTGATTCTTATGTTATCATTATTTCAATGGTTATTTCATTTCAATTTTACATCCATGGGTCATGATTCGAATTCACCACTTGTTTACATTTTATGGTCTATATATTGTTTATTTATTATATTCTAAATATTCTAATTGTTTTTTCTATTATGGGATGAAACTAATGAAAATGCATTAAATAATTTATCTTTCAGAATAATCATCTATTATAAATCTAGTTTTTTTACAATACCTTTCCTTGGTATACACTTTATCTTTAATTATACTGATTTAAGTGTGTTCACATAGATTCCATACATCAATTTATTAGGAAAATTATTGATACAGATATATAGCTCAAATTTTATTAGGTGTCTGTTGATTAGATTCTTACATAAAAATATATTATATTTGTTGAGTATAGAAATATTAAATATTCCTATAGTTGTTATTGTTATATTGATATTGATTTATTATTAAAGAATTATGGTCATTTTTTGATTAATTAATTAGAATTTTTTTGTGACTAGTGGGGGATATAATATCCCATCGGTGCATCGATAAGTCTATGAGAAAATATAGATTGGGTATTTTGGTGTATGACTGACAAATTTGTTTTTCCATACATAGTGCCTTGATAGTATGATTGTGATGTCTAAAATCATGATTTTTTAGATTAAGGGATAGAATTAGTAGATTGAAATTGTCAATTCCATAACTAGGGAAATAGTTATTGTTATCCATGTGTTTATTTATTTATATTTCAAACATGGATATGTTTTTCTCAAAATTTATTTTTATTATGATATTATTTTGATTCTTTATTCCAACCATATTTTTTATGCCTATATTTTTTCCACATATGATCTTTGATTGTTAAATAATGTGTTTACCACTATAGAGCATTTGATATCACCCTTTTTTGTGTTTCTATTTCCCCAGCTCATGAATAAATTTTTTTTTGATATATCTATAATAGTATCTTGTGATGATAATTTTGTGGGAGATATTAAAAACGAATTATATATCAAGTAGTTTATTATATACTGAAAGAAATATCCTTTTTATGGGAAAGATATTGGAAGGGTCATAAAACTTTTTCCCTACATAATTAATATATTAAACCAAAATAGTTATTTTAATTTGTGTTACTTAATATTTTTAAGTGATATTATAATTATTATTATGATAAAAATGGGTCACCTTGGGTCCTGTCACAGAAATTATGTAATGAATTTGTTTTCATCTCCATATTTTGGATAAGGGGTCTAGGACTACAACATTTCATATCAAACTAGGGTTTAGAAAACATTAAATATTATGATGTTATTTGATGATATTTTAAAGGTTGATAAGTTAATGATGAATTCTTTTTACAATATATAGATAACCCTATAGGATATATAGAGGTAGTATTGAATATATAATGTTGTTTAGGGATTATGACAAGGGAAATTTAGTGAAAATTCTAAGGATAAATCAAAGGGATAAGTCTTTGTACATGATAACGTTATGATATTTTGATATAGTAGTGATTTTCTAGCTCTAATAATGATAAAATATCTAAATAGATACTATAAGTTGATGTAGGGTCTAACACGGATGTACATATGGGGAATAACAATGAAAATTTTGTTTTGTGTATTAACGCGATCCTTATCCGATGCATGATAAAGACTCCAAACAACTCATCTAGTTTGAAAATCTCATGGTATATAGTTTGGTTTATCATATTATATATAAAAATTGTTATTTATGAATTTTTTTGTGATGTTAAATACTTTTGTTATAGTTCCTAATATAAAAAATGACCATATATTACCAAAGATTAAACAAATAGGGTCATTCATTGAATTGAAAGTAGCATATATTAAGAAAAATGACTCAAATGTGAATAATTTTTCATATTTATATTTTTTATATTTCCATAATAATATTTTTCAAATATTTGCTTGAAATTAGATCACAAAAATGGAAAAAATGAAATATATCTTTTAATAGAACATGAGTCTAAACTTATATGGTTTATAATTTTAGTGGGTTTAAATTATGATGAAAAATGTGTTTTCTAAAATCTTCTCTAAGGTAGAGAGGTCGATATGTGAATAGAAAAAAATCTGTATACTCTTAGCTAATTTAAATATTTAGCGATATTTATTAATGATATTCTGGTATATTCTAAACATTTGGATGATTTTTTTAAAGTTATAATGATTATAATTCTATATTTTTTTAATGTTTTGGAAACATATATTAAATCATATCAATAACCTTGAAAAGAAATTTTATGATAAAGATATATTTTTTATAACTATTTTTGGACACATGATTAAGGGATGGATAACCCTTGTGTTTCAAATGAAGATTAATTTTTAGAAAAGTGATTTAGATAATATCCATAACCATTGAATTGATTATTGATTTAATGTGCCATGATATTTTTAGTACAATTTGTCACATTTTATGTTTTATTGAAAATTATTCAACCTTATGTACTATGTCAATAATTTTGAGGGTAAAATATATAAGTATTTTTTTGGTGGAATGTATGATTTTTAATTTGATTAATTTTATGGAGATTCACATGGTTTTGGGAGATCCATATTTTGATAAAAGAATGATTACTTTTAATATTTTTTTTAGAAATGATAAGTAACTTAGTATAGAATAATAGAGTACGGTATATATCATATTATAATTCATATCCAAAATGATTATTTGGTTAAGAATACCCTAAAATACTTTCATTATAGAGTGAAAATTTAATTTGGTTGGGTGTAATTTATTTAAGGTGAAAATGTAACACTCTCAGAGTTTAAATTATATTTTCCTTTA
Organism: Viscum album; assembly: GCA_963277665.1. Classification (NCBI taxonomy): domain Eukaryota; kingdom Viridiplantae; phylum Streptophyta; class Magnoliopsida; order Santalales; family Viscaceae; genus Viscum; species Viscum album. The sequence continues at coordinate 795,673,496 of OY728166.1, forward strand.
ATACCTAATGTTTTCAATATCTTTCATCACATGAAAAACAGAACCACAACCAACTAATGATTGTTATAAAACCATTATAATGTGGCTCTATAATTAGTGGATAAAAATAGGTGTAACTAAATTATAAAATATATAAATTAATTAAAAATAAATTCCATTATCAATGCTAAGACAGTAATAGATATCACTTGTGTATCCATGTAACTAATATTATTGATTTATTTCTTAAAAATAAATCATTCTAAAAATTTATTTTTTTATGTTTTTTAGAATCTTTATAAATTATGAATAAAATATATTATTCATATGAATAGTACATTAACACATATTTTATTAGTAATTAATATGAAATAAATATAAGAATAGTCAATATTTTTAAAAAAAATTTATATTCATATGAAAAAAGTTTCATTATAATTTTTTATTTTTATATAAAATTTAAATTCTAAATTTTTATCATTTTTATTTTATAAATATCAGTATTGGATAAAGAAGAATTTTTTGTATATTAATAAAAATGTTTATTTTTTGGTGAATATTGAGAAATATAATTTTTTTAATAATTGTTAATTTTATGACTTTATCATCATATAATATAGACACAAAATATTATAAAATCTTTTAATTGATCAAATATATATTTATGGAGCAAAAATATAAATTTATAAATTCCATTCTGAATTTATAAAATTTATGTTCAATATTTTACAAACATAATTAATATTTTCCTATAATATAAATGGATTAATAACATCTCTTTCAATTAAATATTATTTTAGTAAAATTATATTTATTTATTTTATATAAAATCATATAATGATTAATTTTTTTATAATAATTACATTTATATAATAAAAATAAAATTATTATAATTTTATAATATGCATAAATTTTTATCTTAAAAATATACATTTAAAAATAGTTTTTTGCACATTCTATGATCTATTATGAAAACTTGATTTTATGACACATAAAAACTTTAAAAAATAAAATTGATTTCGTAGTTGGAATTATTAGGTATAAATTATGTAATAATAACCATTTTATTTTTATCAATTAAAAGTGAATTACCTAGGAAATGACTAGTTACCATGGTAAAACCAAAAAATTTAAAAGTTATTTTTCAAAGAGAAAAGGATAGAAAAATATGTATAAAACACATGTAAAATTTAATAGTTTAGGAACTAACAAACATTATTTATTTATACTAAATTAATTTTTATATTTTTATCGAGTTGATATGTGAAGCATGTTCTCTATTTATATAAAATTGAAATATTTGAAAAAATATCATTCTAACCTCTTATAAAATAGGGAATCTCACCACCCTTCAATGAAAACCAAAAAATAAGAATACTATTCATAATATTCTTTTATTCAATCCCTTATAATCCAATTTCACCATCTGAGTATTCTTGTCTTACGATATTAGAATAATTATTCACTTTCTAAGGAGTCATCCAAGGGGAAACCCAAGTCATCAACATGGGTACAAATATTCACTAATTTATTTTAATTTCTATCTTAAATATAAGAATTTAATTTTTTTCATTACTATATTATTTTAAAAATATTTTATAATGTATGTTTCTTTTTTCTAAGTCTATAACTTTTGACCACAATGCCCATTTTCACTTAATGTAAATAAAAACCACATTCGTGTGTGCGTGCTGACTACCATTTCGCTGAAGCATCATGTTTCATTTCCCTTAACCTCATTACAAAAATAGTTTGAATTTATAATTTATTAAATAATAAATATATTTAAAAATTATTTTTTATTATCATATGATAACATATGATATAATTTTTAACAATTTTATGGAAAACAGAATCATCAACCATGTATACATATGAACTTCCACCTCCAAAGTACAATTGATTTCCTTTTATTTTTGACTTCCATCATCATCTTTCATTACTAGTAATGGGAATAATTGTTTTAATTGATAAATATTACTTTAATAAAATTATTAAGGTACTTTATAGAATAATTGTACAACTTATTAACAATGTGACCAATAAAAAACTGTGGTAAATATAATTATCCAAAAGAGGATTCTAAGAAGAAAATTCAATTTCCCCATTCAATGTAAAAACTTATTATAGGTTATCATATTATAAAAATTTATGTTATGATATATAACAGCAATAAATAGTGATTAAGGTCATCATACTTTAGTTTAAATATATTTAAACTAATCACTTCATAATTATACATTAATTATGGTACGCACTTTCTTGTGTCAACCTAATAACCGACATGAAAAATGAAATATATAAATAATTATATATATATATATATATAATGAATATGGGGATTATATTTATGATAATATATAAAATAAATAATTAAATAAATATTTTATTTTATTTACTTAATGTTAATTTTAATATTGAACTCATTAGTTATGATACCAATATTTGTTCGAATAAAATCATGAAAAAATTATCATTACATATTCTATAATTAAGAATTATTACTAAAAATACCATAGAATAAAAAAACACTATAAATAAGTGTAATTCATAAATTCCATTACATTTTTTGATATGAAAATGATTAACATTGAGACAAGAATGATGAAAATCTCTCTATTGTGAAACTAGGAAAAAACAATTATGATTACTCACATCAAAAATTGAAAATAGAAATTAACTAACTAATATACCTATAGAGAATATCTATAAATTAATTTTATAAAAAAATTTAAATATAAAAAATTTATTTATTGGGTTATTTATATATTTTTATTTTTAGACAATATTTCATAAAACAGTTTTTCTATGCATGATTTAAGTTATGGGTTTTTCTTAACTCAATTTTTTCCATTGAGTTACAAACATTCTAATTGAAAATCTCTTGTTATATGAAATATTTATTCCACCTAATGAATTCTTAATATTATATTTCCTCCATGTTTTATAGGGTTTTATACTTCTTCCTTATAATCTCATTATCAAATGATTATTACCTCTAAAATTGTGTTACTCATAGGGAATATTTTTCTAAAATGTTAATTCCACGAGACATTATTATGTTATACACTATTTCTTCTATCATATGGTGTTCATAGTGAACATATGGTATTTCATATTTTTAATATTTCATTCAATTTTTTATTTAATCATCAATTTGAAATTTTTTCCTTTACTTTGGTTTTATTCGAATTTTTTTAATGTAATCTGTGTTATTTTTCGGTATTATAAATTTCAAGAGACATGATTGATATTTCATTACATCATTTAATTTATATGGTGTATTAAAATCTCTATTTACTTCAAGTTGAAGGAATGTATTTCATTTTATTATATATTAATTTCATTTTATATCCCTCGTGTATTATTTATTTTAACATTACTATTATAATAAGGGTTATTACATCTAAATTCAACATCATTTATAAGTGAAACATATTCAAAACATATTTTACCATTTTAGTGAATATATTTTTCATGTATTACCTAATAAATCATCACATACATTTTTGTTTTTGGGGTTTAAACTAGGGGAAATCCATCACTTACTTTTTTACCCCAAATAAAACTCTGCTACAAGCATATGTTTTATTCTAATTACTTTTCTTTATGAACACACTATATTTCATTACTCTAATAGAAGGGTGTTAATATAGATTACATATATCAATTTATATGTGAAATTATTAACATAACCATATACCCATTTCTCTATATGGTATTATATTTATGGATACCCACATTGAATGATATTCTATATATTTAATGAAGAAATATTGAACATTTTCATACTTGTTATTCCAATATAAAAATTTATTTATTATTAAGGAATATTGTTTATGAATTGATGAATATTAGACATAATTTATGATGGGTGGGTCACAAAATAACCACTCGATTCATTGATAGGTATCCTGAGATAAACATTCCCATTTGTTTTGGTGTGCGCATACCCCTAAAAAACTATTGCATATATGAAGGGACTAAAAAAATAAGATCATGATGTCTAAGATCAGGTTCTCTTGGAATAGGGAATGTAATAAGTTTTCTAAAATTTAAGAATTTCATTATTGTGGAACCAATAATTATTATCCATGCATATATTTATTTAAACGTCAATGAAAAATATGTTATTCCCATGTATTCTATTTATTATTTTATTATTTGTATTATCAATTACATGCATATTATTTGTGCTAATTTTATTTTCACATATGATATTTTATTTTTATCACTAATATTTACCCATACTATGGGTTTTAGGTCACCCCTATTGATGTTATCATTTCTCGAGGTCTTGAAGAATTGTTTAACATAGTATATGTATTGAGGAGTTGTGTGCGTGGAGAATTTTTTGGGAGATATTAAATAAATTTATAAATTATGTTGTTTCTTCTATATTTTGAAAATTTCCGTTTGATGATAAAGACACAATATTTGTTAGTTAAATTTTTATCCCACCTATCTAAAAATATAAACATTAATGGGGATTCAAATGTATGTGACACAATATTTTTTACTATTATTTTAATTCTTATTCCCATAAATAAGGGTCCCTTTGGTTCATTTTAAATAAATTTTGTAAGGTATATCTATTCAACACTAGATCTTGTTTCATGGGTTTGGGTACATCACATTATTTCCTCAATATATAAGGACCCATGAAAAATTGTAATACTTCACGTCTTTTTTATTCCACTTCTGGTTTGATACATATTCTAAATACCATGTATCCTTTTTAATATACTATAGAAAAATTCACCCAAAAATATGTTCCTAATTTAACTAAATGTATTATTATATGATGTAAACAACATGATAAATACATATAACATAATGACATGTCTTAATCATTAATATCAATTTATAAATAATCACAATGTAAAGCTTCAATGTATTGAATATTTCTATGTTTCTTTATATTTATACAAGATTGGTCTCCAAGTTATATCCAAAAATTCATTATCTGATTAACATGGTAGAACCTCAAACCCCTCGTAGCGTCTCATCACCACATTTTCACATTAAGACCAATATAATTGTTATTTCAATAAGTAAAATTCCAATACAGACACTTCAAATTTATGTGTTACATTTCCTTATGCATATCATGTCTTATAAAAGTATATACAATTATACATAAAAGATAGTGGCCATTTTATCATGGGAATCACTTTGGAGAATTAAATAAGTGTGTATTTTTTTATTATTATAGTCCATTATTGGAGGGTTGTTTCTTATTTCTCTTTTTTGATAGAATATTTTACATCTTTGAACAATAAGAATTTGAGATTATTTTCGTTTGCTCAGTTTTAGGTGGTTTTTGAGTACATGAATATGAATATTATCATCTCTCATGTCATTTATATACCAAAATAAAGAATTATGTTAAAGTATTATAATGATTCTTCTCATATAGTTTTGGTTTGTGTTCCATTGAAGAGGATTTTGGTGATATAATATTTGTGACTATAGTTATGTTTATATCAGAATGATTATGTATTGGAAAAAAATCCCTCAATGATTCATTGTAGCATTTTTGGGTTGATTTTGTTTGTTGAAAAAGTTGGTTAACAAGGTTATTTGTGATGTTCTAGCATGTTTTTGGAATATTTTCTCAATGAAGGTGGATTTTCATGAATATGTGAAATAAATATGGTATTTTTGCGGTGACATAGATTTTCTTTCTAAATGATGGTGCAATATTTTTGGAGTTAACACCCCGACCAGAACCACTGGGTCTATACTAGAGAATTAAAAAATTATATTAGTAGACAGTTTTATAATTATATTTAGCACTGACATGGGAAATTATTGAATAGGGATATCTTAATGGAACTTATGTATGTAATTTTCCATGTTCCTTCCCATCTCATGTGGGATGGACCTCATATTTTTCTCTAATGGTTCTTCTGTTATAGATTTATAATATTTTTTGTGTCTGTCAACACATCATTACAAGGCATATAAGATGTCATTAAATATATATATATATATATACTTATTATTATGATTTATAATAGTTATTTAATTTTTTTCCTTGAACATTTCTACCTTTTTTGGAAATACATGTATTCTTTGTTGTGTGAAATTTCATTTTCCAAGTTGTTATGATATATCTATGCTGGAATAAAAAAGTATATATTGACTATTTTTTTGTGTTTGTATACATATGTTATTATTACTATCATGTATTGACGAAAAACATGGGCAGTTCTATGACTTATATACCTTGTTTTGTGGGTATATTCATAGGATAAATTTTGTGAGATTCTATATAACGAATATGATCAATCTTAAGGGTACCATTTTTTATTGAAGTATTTCCATAATGTTATAGAAGATGTCACCAGAAAATAGTCCTTTAGTACTACTTGATAAGTGGGGATGGAATGCTTCCATAAAAGAGTATGTTTCTTCCAAACCACTAAATGTGTAGGAATATATTATGGAGTAACCTACCACACCATCCCAGTGGTTAAGGTAGAATAGACACTTCATCATGAAGTATTTCACTTAGTTATTTTTATAGGCACAAGTTTTTAGAACTATGGTCAAATATTACATAACATTAAACTCCTAAATTCTTAATCCATCCAAGACAATAGAGGGTCTTTGTATGATGAGTAAAGGGTTGAAATTGTTTTGGGAGTATTTGACCTAGTATGGTATCTAAATGCTCTTTAGCTTAATCTAGATGATTTTTTCTCAACCGGTGTAACCCATTCCTTCATATATTCATGAGTAGTTAATTTAGTTGAATTTCCAGTAAATTTATCCACTGATATACTCCATATTATTATTATATTGGGAATTAAAGAGGACCATCTTTATTGAGGACTAATGTTCCATTTATCAATTGCTGATTATATAAATTTGTCAGGTTTTTTAATATAGGAGATGATGAGATTTGATGTGATTCTCAGTATTGACTAGTTTACTATCTTCTAATCTCACATTGACATATATCATATATGGGTACCATTTTATTAAAAAATAAAATATATGTACATAATATCTACAGGGTGTGAAGGTTATATTGGTTAGAACATATGTTTTCTTAGGATCATCATGATACAGTTTGTGGGCTTGGATCTTGCGACAATATAAATGAAACCCTTCTTATCTTTTCCTCTTTTGGTAAATATCTATTAGTGAATCTTCCTAAAGTATTTAATATGTATTATTCCAAATATAAGAGCTTAATTTTAGATATATCTTGTGTCGGGTGAACACCCATTTTGATACCCCCATTATATTTTGTAATCAACCGTGTTGTAGGAAATATATGTGCATCTTGAGAACTTAGAATCCATGATGTCCTTGATGCATCCCTTATACATGTTCAAGATCGTGAGATTTAACAGTTTAACTGGATTCTAAGGATGAATTATCTAGTAATTTTTTCATTTATCATCACCCATTACTACATTTAAGAAGAATGGATTGATTTTCTATTGGAATAGGTACTGTAAAAGTATTTTCTTGAGTTAAAGAGGTGGTTGACTATAGCTTAAGTGCTACTTATTTCCACACTCGGAAATCAACTATGTTGAATTTTAGGATGAAAAAGTGTTTTATCGTGGGGAAATATTGATACAGATAAATAAAGTAGTATATTATGTTTTACATTAGCTATTAATCCATGTGTGGATCTATCATACATACCCTTTAGAGTTGTATTTTGTGGTCAATGGTCTAATGTATTGGGGACAATATCTATTTAGAAAAGGGTCTTTTGTCTATAATGAAAACAAGATCATTTGATATAGCTTCAAATAGAGGTAATTAAATTTGATTTATATGTACGGGTATAATAAAAATAGATGTTTGACTTCATGATTTTATAACAAGTTGTTAAGGGAAATGTCATAATATATGATTTTATCCAAAGATATGGGTAGCTTAGGGGATTCTGGAGTGGCCTTTTATGGAGTAATGGAACCTTATCAGTTTGTTTGTTGAGTCTATGATGGGTTATTTCAAAGATAAAGGATTAATGATGTTCTCTCTATCTAATTTTGAATCCTCTATAGTAGACCTTGTAAAATCTAGATAGAAGTCAGAACTAGAGTGTGATGCGATGTGAGAACAACTTATTAGATGTGGTCTGATACATATGTGTTTTTTTTAAAATAACTATGTGGTAATTTTCCATGGGTGAGTTATATTAACTACCTCAGTTTGTAATAGATGATGAGAGACATACATAACATTAGTTGGGTGCTACATGGAAAATATGCATCAGGTATTCATATAATAGTACTGGTGGCCAAGGATGAAGAGAGACATTTTATTATTTGTATTTTTTATTCCATTCCTATTAGAGGGTAAATTTCAAGAACTAGTATCATTTTAGTTTCTTCAATCCAATCCAAGTTACCATATGAAGGTGGTATAATGTAATTATGGAATTTGGGATGGGGTTACCTAGGACCCCATGGTGTTTTGTCGTTGTCTGTGTCATTTTAAATAAACTAACAAGAGATTCTCAATTATTTCTATTATATGACAGTCACATAATAGATGATATGGAAATTATTTAAATATATGAGATCATACACTTACATGGAATTACCTTCAGTATTTTATCAGATAGATATGAACATTTCATATTATTATTTTGAAACCAATTATATAAATCCTTAGGGACTCTATTGAGATAGAGTAGAGCATACTATCCCAAAGATAACGAATAATCTAAAAATAATAATTTCATAATGTAGAATATACTTTTATCTAATTCATTTGACTTTATAAAAAACATGGTATAAAAACCTATATTTTTTGTATTTCACTTACAACCATAATTTACATGTGTCTATTTCACCCTTTTAGGCTCTCTACTGACCGTTGTGCCTTGGGAGACTTTGTTTGAACAAAGAGGGTGAGGTAGTAGTTATTGGACCCAATATGATGAAGGGGATCATAGAGATGGTCAAATTGATCATTGAGTGGTTGGTAACCACTCAAAGTTGGTAGTGACTATATATAGACTTGAGAAGAAAACCTATGGATTCATAGTAAGGGATCAAGTTTTCTTTCGTGTGTCACCACGACATGGGAATATTCATTGGTGAGAGAATGGGAAACTGGAACCATGGTTTCTTAGACTCTTCATGATCATCAAATAGGTTGTGATGTAGGAATATATATATGAACTTCTATTATGTTATCAAGGAATGAATGAAATTTTCTACATTTCTGAGCTTTAGAGGTACACCCTTGATCTTTTGTATGATATATACTATGAAGAAATTGAGTTTTACCTAAATTCATATTATAAGAAGTGTATAGTATGGGCTAAAAATTAGAGCGATGATTTCTTAAGAGGAAAGATGATACTATTTTTTCCATATTCTATAACAACATGGATAGATACAAGAGGAGATGTGGGAGGGGAGTCTGATATTTGATCTCAATATCTTGAGTTGTTTAGGAAAGACTAATAGAGAAACCTCTTGTCGATAAGAATTCAATATTGGGGGATAATTACGACTTTCTTGATATTTAATTATTTTTAAAACCCTCTTTTTTTATAATATTTTTGTGGAAAATTAATAATGTTTAACATTTATTTACCCTTCTTTGTGGACTAGGGTTTATGTAAATGTGAAATGGTTTATACCTATACATAGGAGGGATTTTGAGTTTTATATTACAAAAGAATTTATTTTTCAATGGTTACATATGTGTAAAAACTTATTGTTTAAGGGTATGTTGGAATTTATAAACGTCGTGTAAGAGTAACTTACGCGCTATATAAAATTATGTTAGAGTTTTCAAATGTTGAGTAATGGGAAAATGGATTTTTTATGTGTAAATATAAATTTATAACCTACATAATAAAAAACTTATTACCATTACGGGATGAATAAGATCTATGTAGTGGAAAAACCATGTTACAGTTATGCAACACAATTTTTTAGAAAAATAATTTTGAAAACCTTGTTTTCTATATATTTTCGTCCCTAGATCACACCTGTAATGTGTTTTATTGATTTTTTATTCCAAATATTTTGAGAATAAATTCCTTAATTTTTTCAAAATTTTAAATCATATTTATCAATAAATTCAACCACTCAAAAATTAAGAAATGATTAAAAGAGAAAATAAATAGTGAATTATATTTGTGTTTCTTAGTGATATGGAACTGTATATGGATTGCCTTTTTGAAAATATCTAAATCATATTGATTTATATTTTTTGATATTATCCTAAGTCCAATATTTCCATAAATTTATTTTTATTGCTTGGTGAATAAATCCCCAAAAAATACAAATTCTTTTGAGTTCTAGGAATGACTGAACCCTTACCCTCTCTCATATATTCATGATAGAATAATTTCTAATGTGGATGTTATTCAAGGTTAGAATCTATTCTTTTTATCTTTTCTATATTTCATGAAAATTTTATGAGTTATCTTTTTAAATATTATTTAGAAAGTGATAATTTTTTTGTTAAATAATGTTAATTAAAAATTATGAAGAAGAATAAAGTGGAATTAAAAAATTTATTCTAGATCATCTTATAGTGAGAAACTATTATTTCATGTTGTGATTTTATTATTTTTAAAAATATAATATATATGGAATCAATCCATGTAATATTTAGAGAATGGTTGGAACTATCTAATAAAAAATGACATTTCGGAGAATATTTCTTGATGGGAGTGGAATTTATTAATCAATTACTTTTATGTTGGATGATTTTTATCTTTTGGGATATCATATACTCATATTGGTGTTGTAATACCTTACTATCAATGAATTATTGTGATCACATGTGGTTGTGGGTGTAGCTTATGTGACCTATTATGATATTTTATTCCATAAGTATTTATAGAGGAGTTTGTTTCCATATTTAATTATGATTTCATGTTTCTATGTATTTATACTACATTCACTAGATGATATAAAATTATTTCAATTTACTCTCTATTATTTTTTGTGTGCTACGATTTCTTCGAAGTTGTTACTGGTACTTGAAAAAGGTGGACCATTATGTGTTGTTTATCCCTTATAGAGGGATTTCACACAACTTGCGATGATGAGGATTCTCAACGTGAAAATTTAGTGGTGTAATGATTGTGTATGGGCATAAATTGAAGAAAATGTAGGGGCATGACTATCTTGGGACCGGTGTGATATCATATTATGAGAATTATGGAATTAGGGCCTTCTATGAGGAATAGATTGATTATGATGTTCTCAATGACTTACACATGATAGAGCTGGGATACGATGGGTTGGGGGCCTAATCTAAATCAAATCTGTGATATAACAGGATAATAAGATTCAATCATAATGGCTTATTCACTCTCAATATGATATCCTAATATTATATTACTGTCATAGGGATTAATAAGGCATGTACATGGGTCTATGGAATCTTGGATAGTGTTTGAATGGTTGAGGGGTGTGGTATGACTGTTTCTATTGTAAATCCTTTATACAAATTATGTAATACACTTGTTATATGGGAGAAAACGTTTTAATGATGAATTGGTGGTTTTCTACTAGGTTTATTACTAAAAAAATTTATCTGAATCTTGATGTGAATAAATACTTCATGTTTAGGGTTTTTAGTAAGGTAAAGAGGCCCATGAGTGATAGATAAGCAGTGGAGAGGGGGATGGTGGCTGACTAGGACAGACTCTGGAGGAGTCGACATCTTTTTATTTATTAAGTCTGCTTATATTTTTAACTTTGGTTTGGATTTACTCTTTAGGATCCATGTTTACTTATTTTTATTATTGATTTTCCATCTACTTAGTCTCATCATGTTACAAATATTATTTAATTTATTATATTATATTATATTTTTATTTTTTGAAGGTAAGGATACAGAGGGTATAATCTTCTCACGGACATACTTAGACCCACACTGGGAGTTTTAAGTCTCTTACAAAAGCTAATATATGATTGAGGTCATGTGGAACTCAAGTTCAGACATGAAGATTTTGGAAAAAGTCATTACAATATTGAAAATATATATTGATGATATTTTCGTGGATTCAATGATTTGTCATGATGGATCATACATGTGTATAAATAGTCCACTCACCCCCATTATAGAATCCTAAACATTATATTATTTCAATGATTCGAATAATTTAAATTTTTTGAAAAATCGTTCATGAAAAAATGAATTAAACATCAGTTTCATACAAAAAGGACATTTGTTTATAAGACCCCGTGGGCTTTAGGAGAATAAAATATTTTCAAAAGTGTTCCTTGAACTAGTAATGAAAAAAATGATTCCAAAAAAGTTTAGTTTAGTTAAAAAAAATAAATATTTCCTGAATTTTTGGTATGCTACATGAATATTGTAAAAATATTGTGGGAAGATGATATTTATATAAAACTCAAAGAAATAGTTTAGAAGTTATGTGCTAAATTAGTGTTCTTCATTTTGATGAATTTTGATATTCATGGTCCACCAAATTATATTTAAAAAAATTAATTAATGTAATCAATGGGAGAATATTTTTAAGAATTAGTGAGTACACTTCAGTTGGGAGAGAAGTGAGCTTGTGATGTCCTGATTCAGCACTATGAAAAAAGTAGGAGTAAGAATATATTGATCCTTCAGTGCTAGTGATACTAAAAATAATTATTTTAAATGTTGTGAGATTTGAAAAATGTGGTTGTAACCAAAAATATATACCCAAATGACTCGTTAATATTGGTAGATATGTTCACATTAAGACAACATCAGTGTTTTCTATTTAGACATATCCCAGAGTGGGTGAACCATGTAAAACTATTGTGTCTCATGTATGTTTTTATGTCTTATCATATTTTTATCTTGGAAGGGTATGGAAGATTGTTTTTATAATAAAAACAAGATCCAAATAAGGGGTGATTTTAATTTTTCATACCATGATTAACCCCCTCTATGTGTACTTAATATTGTTGATCCAACAAACGGTATCATAGAAAATGGATAAAATTACAATTTCCCTCTTAGTGGATGATATGGTGGTTGTTAATCACCAAGGGATCCTGATCATTAATTGAAAAAAATTAAATGTTGAATAATCAAATGCATAACTAAAACATATCATTAGGTTTGGTTGTATTTATAGTGGTGACTCATGGAATATCAACTAGTATGGACAAGAGAGATTTATTTCAAGAATACAAAAAATGAATTGGTTGTTGTATATATATGAATAAATTCATTAGTGAGAGACTTATCTAATATAGTCTAAATGATGGTTATATTGTGTAAGTCACCAAATTCCATGTGGGGAATGTTTCCAAATATCTATACAGAAAATTCAAAATCTAAAGAAGATAAGTTTTTGGTTTTTTTAAACTCATATAAGGACTTCATAATTCACCCAAATGACATAGTAGATTCACTCATTGATTAGGTTAGTGTTGATGAGAAGGATATGTGTGAACTTAGATAAATCCTTATCGATGTTACAAATGTCAGATATATTTTAATAATAATTCCACTTTAGTTAAATATAATAGTCTACAACCTGGAGAAAAAAGATCCAATGTTGCTGACATTATATAATTTACACACTACACTAGGTCTATACTAGATGAAATATGATGAAAATGATGTTTTGGAAAAAGGTTAATTGAAAGCGGTGTAATTCAATGATAAAAAGAATATCACTATAGAATATTGTATGGAAGAAGAATATGTGGATAAAATCATTCAATTTATATTATCAAATATAAAAGGTAAGAAAATTTTTAATCTGAAAATTCAAATGATATACATTTTGTGTGAAAATTTTATACATATTTCAATATGGTTTCCTAAGAATATTCCATTATATGGTGAGGATGAAGATGAAATTCCATGAATAAGTCTCTCACTAATGTGAATGGTAGGATAATTTGAAATAAAAGTATATTCAAAAGAGAAACAAGATTATTGAGAGAATGATAGTTCTGAATAGTCTGAGGAAAAATAAATTGAAAACTATAATGACTTAATGATAAAAATTGGTGAAAAAAAAGTATTTCCAAGTAATGTAAATAAGGAGATAATGATGATCGAGATGGTTAATGAAGAGTTGATCTGTAGGATGAATTAGAATTTTTTCACGAGGAGATAAATTTTTTGAAATCCAAAAAAAAACCAAAGTGGTTTATAATTATAATGTTTATATATACTAGTAGGAAGAATAGAAATCAGAAAACAAGGTATAAATATGAAACATTTGTTATTCAATGTCAGATACTTAAAAACAGTCAACATGTATAAGATAAAATTCAAAGAACATATAATGGTGATTTATGGTTTGATTATGAAACTAGAAGTCAGGTTGAAATATTTTTATGTACTGGAAGAAAAACACATTATATTTTAAATAAAATTTAATGGTTATGAGACACTATTGACCCTAGTTTTGACATTAAGAAATAGGGTCACAAATGCGATAGGAAAAGAAATGTAATAATTCATAGGTCTGTCAGAATGGACTCATAATTTATAGGAATAAAAAATGAATAATAATAATGAAACAACAAGTATAGGGATTATCATAAATTGACTATAATGATGATTAATGATAGACCACAAGCACCAAATATTATATTGAGAATTTATTTGGGTATGAATTGAAATCATACGCACAAGATAACCCCAATAACACCCATTCCTTAAAATACATAACACATTAATGTACCACATATTAGGTGTTATTATTGTTGTAATATGAGACATTTCCAAAAAAACTATGTTCTATAGGAAATAGGTATTAAAGGGACTATGTGAAATAAAGGAATCCATAAAGAGTTCAATATTAAAGAATAATTTTGATTGTTACTATTTCTGGTGTTAGGTATTTAGACACATATTCAGATACTAGTCATCAATAATGGAAATGAATATACTAAATCACCCATAAAATTGTTTTATATGGTAACTAATAGAATCCTAGAACAAGGTGAAAATGAATATTTGATTTGTATATTTTCATGATAATGTTGGTCCATCATATTTTGTGGAGGATCAATAATTCCATTCAAAGTCATGTATAATCATAAAGACATAGGTGAAAATCTAAAGTGATGAAATGGATATCATTATAGGGATTTATTTCAAATCATAATTTCATTAAAGAGAATTGATTATTGATAGTCAATGAACCTCCTTTATAATAGCATATAAGGATCTAGAGGAAGGAATATGATACAATAAGGAAAATATCATTACATTTGAAAATATGAAGGAATAAAGACAATTGGAAAATGAAGAGCCATGTTTTGAGATTAATAAATATTACAAGCATATTTCTTTGTTTTTGAAGGTCTCAGTCACAATTTATTTCGAATCAATCATCTATTTGACTGGAGGAAATCTATAAGAAAAACCAAAAAAAAATGTATCATGAGGAGAAAATATTGTGTAGTTTTTTTATACTGAAAATGAATGGATTGAAATATATACATTGTGTGTGGAGAAAATGATATGTTCTTGGTATTTGAGGAATAATAAAAGAAGTTATGACATAAATGTATTTCTGATTTGTTCCAACCATCTTTAAAAGATCTACGGAAATATGACAGAACTTTAGATCTCACAAATCTATACTATGGTCATACACATATGTACAATGATATAAAATAGGGGATGAACATTCAAAATTCAAACAAGGAAAATCAATATAAGTGAACATGAGTTCTTAAATATGTTCATATAGATGTGTGTGGAACTACTTCCCCAATATTATTTAACAAAAATAGGTTTTTGTTTCTTTCATTAATGACATTGGTATGATAATGTGGATATATTTCATTTCCCTCAAATCTGAGGTGTTTAGTTTCATAAAAAACCATTGAATCGATGCCGAAAAGATTCTTGGATAAAATATTGTGCATTTATCAATAGAAAATGATACATAATTATAAAATATCAAATAATATGATTTTCGTTAGGAACATGAGATAAATAATGATGTTTTATCAGTAATAAATCCTCAAGAAATAGAGTGGTTTAGAGGATAAATTGGATCATGAAAAACATGGATAGAATAATACATATTGAAATGTAAATACAAGATAAATATTGAAAGAAATATGTCTTAATATTTGTCTAAATTTAAATTATATATTTATTATGTTTGAAAGAAAAAAATGTTTCATATAATCCATGGTATGAAGGGAAGCCCACATTGAAATAATTTTTAATTGTCATAATTATGTGATCTATTCTTAGTATGGAGAATAAATTGATGTTTTCATCAAATGGATATGAGGGTATAGTCCTTGGATACTCTAGAAATAATTCTAGCTTATTAAATCATCAATTAGAGGATAGGAAATATCATTGAAAAAATTATGTGACTATAATTGATATTGAATTGAATCATAAAAAAGAAAATAAATTCTTTTCT
The DNA here is from genome assembly GCA_963277665.1 of Viscum album. Lineage (NCBI taxonomy): Eukaryota > Viridiplantae > Streptophyta > Magnoliopsida > Santalales > Viscaceae > Viscum > Viscum album. The sequence goes on from OY728166.1 coordinate 795,689,844, forward strand.
TATTATAGTGATGAAGAGGAAAGAGGCTTTCGGTAAGCATTAGTGAAAAATATTAATATAGAGGACACTGATGAAGATCAATATGAATTTAGGATTTTATCTACATTGTAGAAATGTTTTGAGTTAAAGGTGATAGAAAACAATCATCGGTGATTCGGAATCACTAGTTCAAAAAATATAATTATTTATCTATAGTAGGCATCATATCTATCTCATGTAGCGATGAAATTTCTAGAAAAAGTTTCTATGGAATAAAATTATGATCATACTATGAATGAAGATCATGACTATATCAAGATAAATTAAACATGGAATTGTTTTGATGTTGGAAGATAATAATTCCTTTGAGACTAAATGACACTTACAAAAAAATTAAATTAAGATAGTGAGGTACTTAAAAATAATATTTCAATAATGTGGTAGGGATACTCCTAGACTTTTTAAATGCTTTTTGATGAGACCTTTGATCCTATTACTGGTTCAGAAGAAAATTCAATTATTCTTATTCATATCAATTCAAAAGAAATAAAATATTTTCGAGAAGGATGTTAAATCTATATTACTCAATGGGGTTTTGGATGAAGCTGTGTATGTAGAATAGCTATCAGGTCTTATTTTACTAGATGATGAGAACAATTATAGTAGGAATAAGAAGGATTCTTATAGATTAATATTTTAAATGAAATACTTGTATTTGAGACTTGATCATTATTTGATGAATCTAGATTTCGTATTTGATGGATTTAATTATAATATCTACTTAAACAATGAGGTAAAACACTATATTATAATGCTACTTTATGTATATGACATATTATTTGGAGAATCAAATAAATCACAATGAACATTATTTAAAAAATTTATGAAAAATTAATTTCAATAACCAATGATTAGATAAATAAATATTTCCCTTGGTTTACATGTGACACAAGGAGGGAAAGTTACATTAATCACTCATTCCAAATATTTCATAGAGGTTATAAGATAATATAGAATACATAATTCCTATGATATGAGAAATTTGGAAAAATCCTAAATGAATCCATCATTATATTATGAAGGAAAAGTTGTGATTGTCATAGAATACAAGATGACCACTGATGAACTATTGTACTTAACAACAATATATCAAAATAATACTTTTTTAGATTATATTTTTTTGTATTACAAGAGGTATGAAATCAGATAAATTCCCTGGAAATCCAAATACTTATAGTGAAAAGAATAAAATGGGTTTTCAAGGTCCCATTGTAGTTTTGTTTTTTGTAAAATGAAAAATATCACCAAGAGTTATAGTATATATAGATAAATATTGGGCATATTTAGTAGGCGAAATTAAATAAACATCACTTGGTGCATTCTATCATTCCAGATAGTGAAAATATTTTATAATATTGAAAAATGTTTTCATTTTATTGAGAACTATATAATTAGGATATATTGTGTCTACCAATATTTCACATAGTTATTCTGGATGAAGGAATGATAAAAAGATGTAGGATTTAAAGTTAAATCAATGATTGGATTATATTGTAGTAACTCAAGTGCAGTAAATATTATAAAAAACATAATGCATCACCCACAAAAATAGAAAATTGAAATCAATTATCTTTTTATCATAGATAAGATGGACCATGCGATTGTGATGTTGGAGTATATAACAATGTAACTACAGGTTACATATAAACTAATGAAGTATTTACCTGTGTTTTAATTTGAATATCATAAACAATATATTGGTGTTTACATGACTCCTCACACTTAAAAAAGTGTCGAATTTGATCCCCTACTCATTGAGGTATTATATGTCAATACCTATGTGATAATATCTATTTTTAAAACTTTTATAGAATCCAATGGTGTGACCATTGGGTTTACTGGCCATGTGGGAGAGGTTGGGTTAATGAAATTCTCATGAGATACTAGAGGAGAATAAAAAAAGGTTAGAGTGTAAAGCTTTAAATTTTTTGATTTTGAAGATGTTCATTCATTGGTTATATATCATAGATGTTTACCTATGGGTATTTTTGAAAAAATTAGTAGTTTAAGGATGAATAATTTTTCTTCTTGTGTGACATTATTCACTAGTGATGTGGTGTTTTAGGAATGAAGTAATTCACTAATAAAATTTTCATAGTAATATTTCTTCTCACATTGATAATGACTCATGTGGTATTATATTATGATTTGAGTGAATTATTTATTTCTTTGTAGAATCACATGACGTAAATCAATGTTGAATAAGTATGGGAACACATATCTATCGGTGAGTGGGAAATAAAATTATTAATGTTGTCACAAAGGGTTAAGAGTTGTTAATAAATTTAAAGGAATATATTGCTGGGAAAGAGTCTATCACAGTTACATAGTAGTGTTTATGAGTTTTTTATTTTTATTGAAAAAGTAGGTTGAAAAGTTCAGTTGTAATGTTCTTGCATGCTTGTTGAAGGAGTATGTTGATAATGATCATTGATAGAAGTATGGAATCCTTTTACAGGGTACATGATGTTATATGTTTCAGTAGTAGGAATTTATCACTGTTAAGAAAAAGGTCTAAAATTTTTATTGAGATAAAAACTATTTTTAATAAAGGATTTTTTTCATAAAAACAAAAAGGTTTCTTAAAAGGGTGTAGGAGTTTCAGGAATTTGGGTGATAGTGATGTTTTGAGAATACCACTAAATAATTTGGGTATGGAATGTTTTTTTGGAATGATGAAGTTTTCTAAAAGATATAGATTAGTGAAATAGGTTGAATCAGACAAATAAATAAAATATTTATTGGATTTTCACAATTGAAGAGATTTTTGTGCTAAAGGAGACATAAAATAATTGGAGTTTAGTGAGAACATGGTGTTTTTTCTAGTTTTATGTTCACATGGTTGTTTCCATAATGGTTTGTCACATCTATAAATAATAAACAGTCCCCATTTCCTAAGACAAAACCTTAGATATTTTTAGTGCTCTGAATTTCAAAAGAGTTTATAAAAACTAATAAGTTTCATGAAGAATGGACTCAAAAATCAGTTGTGTGTATAAAAGGAATATATGCCTCTAATACCAAGTTGGATTTGAAATAATAAAAATGTTGAGAAAATGTTGGTAGTTCTGAAACAAATTGTAATGTATTGTGATAGTAGTATTTTTATAACAAGAAAATAATTTTCTTTACTGTTGTGATAATTTTCCACAACTCAATAAAAGTTATCCCCAAAGTGAAATTTTCTAGAAATTATAATGTATTTCCCATAAATTATGTGAAAAATTTATTTACAGGAAGTGGATGAAATTTTAACTACATAATGCACTAAGTGAAATTTAAAAAACATTGATTCAAGTGACCAATAGAATAATCATCTAAAGGAGAAAAGATTATTCATTTGTGGGTAAAATTTAAGCATAGAATTCAAGTCATATTTCTAAAAACTATTGATTTTTTAACATAAATGAGAGAATATATCAACCATTTTCATATTTTTTTTCCTAAATATTTATTTGGATGATAATTTTTATCCATAGCTTTGGATTTTTTTCTAAATTTTATTTAGTTTGTAGTTATTAGGGGGGTTGAGTGAAATGGTTGATTTTTTGTGGAATTATATGGATATTGTAGTGAGGATATATAACATTTCAACGATGAGGTTCTCTTATAGGAATAATAAATTGTCATCATGAGTTTGGAAAGGATTAATGTTTACATTTATCTCTCCGTAATACCACAATAGTTCTTTTTATCCACAGATTTATAGGTAGATGGGGTGGATAATGAAGATTCTAATTTAAATTTTTCATGCATGTGATTGTGATTTTAGAGGTTTTTGGTGAAATTTTTTCCATTTTTAAAATTTTCCTATAATAATATCTATCACTCTTTCATTGTTGTCACTTAATTTGAGGAATTTTTGAGTAACATGATAGTTCACTATTGAGAAAGATAGATTTTGGAGAGTAATTTATTCATGGACGATATTTTGTTGTAAATAATGATAAAGAATGGTATATTTATTTTTGATTAGATAAAAATAGTAAGGGTCCATTTGAATTGGTTTATGGATTTTAGGAGTAGTCCTCTGATGTTTACGGTCATGAAATCCTTTGTTTTTAATTATTTATCATCAGTATGGGTTGATAAGGATTGGTAATATTTCTCCATAGTTCATAAGTCCTTTTTTAGGTGTTGTATAATGTTGTTTAAGATGTGTATTGGTTAAAGAATCCTTCTAATATGTATAATATATAATGCTTTTTCCATGCATCACTTTTTTTGAGATATCATTATGATTATTTCCATTTCATTGATTAGGTAAATATAGATATTTAGGCGGACAATACAATTTTGGATTGCTTTTTGAGATTTAGGATCATCAAAAGAATGTATGATGAGGGATTAAAATTCTTTATGTATGTGTCTTATAATTCCATGGTGTCCGAGAGGAATGTATATGGGAGTGAGTTTAATAAATATGTTCTCAATATAAATTATATTTTTTGAGTTTTATTCTTATAGTTCTGTTAATATTTTGTTTTATATTGATAAATTTGAGGTTGTTTCTTATATTTTTTATGGGATTTTCTGATTATTAATTTCCTATTTATGAGGTATCTTATAGGGGTGTTTTAATTTTTTATTTCTTATTTCTCATAGGTGTTGATTTGATTTTTGAGGAAGACATCCTTTCAAGTGGTATCCAATATAGAGGCCATGAATTGAAAAGTTATATTGTAATGAACTAGAATTTCTTCACTTGTAAGTAACTGAACATGGTTAGCCCAATGGTCTAAAAAACACCCCCTCATATTCCAAAGGCTACCGACTAGTAGTGACAATCTAATGTGGAATAGTAGTTATAATATAACATTATGATTATAGAGTATCACAATAGAATAATAAATGAGTAAACAATCAAAATATTATAATATTGGAAACAACAGAAGAAATTTCTCTAGACCAATAAAAATATAAAAATTCAATATCAATGTCAGATCCAAAATTTTGATATCATGATGATATACACACAAAGAGGATATAATTTATACATAGAATTATGTATATACAAAATGTTATAAAAAATAAGAAACAAACATAATTATATATATTAATCCATCATGATCATAAGCTTGATCCTTTTCTCTCATGATACCTCTGTGTATAGAAAGTCAAATATTCGTAGTTGGGTGCTACCCTTTTTCCCTACCTATATCCATGATGTCTATTTGAGAGCCAATATAATAGCTAAATATGCTGTGAGTAAAACACTATAGGCCAACAACAACGGTGTCTTGAACTATCCTATAATTGATTATATAATGAGTACTATGTAGGTAAAATGAAAAAAGTTGATAAATAAATAAGACCAGTCATTTTAGATTCCTCAAGGGATAATCAACTGATAATAAATTCTTCATACTAAGCTTAAATAACTCTAAATAATTTCATTTTAAATTTATATTTAAAAGGTCAAGACCCATCATTTAAAATTATATCTTTTTTGAATAGTGTTTTTGTTATGAATTATGATATTTCCTATGATATTTTCATTTTATGAACACAGTAAATTCAATATTTATGTACCATTGGATGTTATCACCAAGTGTTAAATACAAATAGATCCTTAGGAACATGTTATAAGTAGTATCAATTCTTGACATGAAATTATACCAATATGGAAACCAGGATTGTCCGTAATATAAAGCATTATTAAATGAGAATCATGCATGGATATTAATTTATTTAATTTCAAGGAATATTGGTGAACCATTGATGCTATGCCGAGGTATTAAAATAAATATTTTAAATATTTAATCCATGGGATTTATGGCAATACGGAAGACATGTCGATGAATAGGATTGTGTTTTATGATCCAAGATAAGGAAAACCACAATGGGAGTCCATTTATCACTTATGTCATGCCAAACAAGTAAAATTGATGGTTTGTTCCCATAATCAAGAATTATATAAAATATGCGCATGTGTCAAAAATTATAGCAGTAACCTGGGTCATAGTGGATAATCAATCAAGGTCTAGGTGACATGGATAAACCATCCACCCTAAATTTACATCATTTATTAATCTTAGTTAAATAAAAAAGTCAAATCACTATAAAGGGTGGTTCAATTTCCATTCATAAGATTTGGATTCATAGAAATTTATTATTCAATTTTATTTAATTCCATTAATACTTTTAATTTATATATTCCAAAACAACTCACCTCAAATGGATATTCAAATTCATTTCAAGAAATGAAATTTAATGGCCTTTAAAACACCACACCTAAGGGGTGACCTTTGTCAAGGTAGGCAGTCTGTGATGATGAATCATTGTTGTGTGGATCAATTAGAGAATGATTATAATATTTTAATAATTAAATTTAACCATTAAGGGGTGTAACATGTAAAATATTATGGATTGAATGATGGTGTATAATAAAAATTTAAATAATATTATGGAAAAAGGGATAGACTAGAGACCTTAGATGGGTAGTTTAATCCCCATCCAATATCAACAACCAAATAATGCAAGAATGGGTTACATTAGAAAAAGAAATATCATGAAAATTCGGAATATTAGCTCAAATGGATTTATAATTCCATATGATGAGATAAATTAAGGAAGGAAGATAAATGAGATACATAACATTGGATTTCTATCATGATGAAAGATTAGTGAGTATATGTTTGGATGAAGAAGATGTCAAAATACCTACGAGAGGGAGGATATGAGGTCACAACCTTTTAAATGATGTATGAGATGAATGATAGAGAAGAGAGTCATTATATATAATTAAATAGCAGTAAAAATGTAATTTTCCGATATTTTAATATGTGTGACATATATTTTGTTTAAATAGGGAATTTATTTCATAAAACCTCTACATTACGGGGAAATCCCAGGCCATCAATGGATTAATAGTCCAATTTATGTTAGAAATTGGAATCCCAAGGATTAAATTAGTAATATATTCTATAACAGTTTCCTATAGAGAGGGTGATGCTCTCTTTTATGATACCTCCCAAAATCCCCAACAGTTCAGCCGTGCTATCCACCAAGGTCCATACCAATAATGTAAATAAAAGGATTGTTCATTTAAGAATTCAACATATTACAAACTTCCCTCTTTAAAACAAATCATCCCCATTTTACACAGATGGGGTGGTTGAATATTATCTGAGAATAGTTCTAGTCACTACGAATGTAAGTGAAACTCTTTATCCCAATTCTCATCATGTATAGAGCTATGTTTCCATAGAACTTGGGCTAGTGGGAATGAATAGCCTTAAGTATATTTCATGGTATACTTCTTAATATTCACCAAATACTTCTAAAAAGAAGCATAAACATCCAACTCTACAACATGAGGATAACGAACATGTGAAAAGACTGAGTAATATTACAAAATCATATTATAATTTTCGATTCAATGCATTTCCCTGTACCTCTAAGGGAAATGAAATTGATTGGCTATCAGCCTGAATATCTCTAAAATCTCAAAGGGTTCAACGAGATTTCGTGTTAGGCACCCTTTTTTGGGAATAATTTGATACCCAAATATTTTTAAAAACATGAAAACTACCCAATTTTCCACCTTGAACTCTATAGGTTGGTCAGGACGATCGACATAACCCTCCTTCCAAGACCGATATATATATATACACATCATGATAAGTACAAATTTCTCTAAGTTATCCTAAATGATATAAGGTCATCGTACATTAGCCACCCCTACCTATAAACGGCACAAAGGATAATGAAATGGCATACCACATACAACCTCATAGGGAGAAATATGTATATTAAGAAAGAACATATTATTATAAGAGAACATGGAAATAGGTATTTGATTCTCACAATAACCTTAAATATCATGAACGTACTCCTAAATATTACCTCTAAAACATGTATCCAATAGTCAGAATAAGCATCAATTTGTGGGTGATATGTTGTACATAGAATCACCTATGAGAAAGATCTTTTAACAACACCTTGTAGAACTATTAAGTAAAACTAGTTTCCTTTATTAATATGATAGTATTTGAAACTCAATTAAGGAATAATACCTCTTTGATGTATATCCTTCATAGACAATCCATTGAAAATGTATCCCAAATATGAAAAGTGAATAACCTATGTTAATGCATAAAAAATTATCCATATGGAATCATTGTATCGATGGTATTTTAGAAATCATTATTGAAACCCTTGGTGGAATTACACCATTTTCACTAAAGAATTGGTAATGATAGTAAATGGTAAACTAGTTCCTGGTGTTACCCCTTAACCTTTTGACTAGTAGAAGACTGAGTAACCAAACCAGATACCTCTCATTTTATATCTGAATAAAATATTGGAAGCATAATTCATGATGCATAGTGGTAACATTGGGATTTACTATCCAAGAAGATGTATGAAACAGGTGCATCCTCTTCTATCATATTTATTAATTAACCCAAGAACATCCATGAATAAAAATGTTCTCATCCTCATCAATGACCTAACCAAATGGCGGGTCTTCACCTGAAACACTCTACCTTTGGACCAGACCCTTAAGATCCTAAAACTGGATCAATACCATGTTATCCCAAAGATAATATTTCATAGATAATGATGTGAGTCAGTGTTTCTCAAGATAGCGCTAAAAATATAGATAAATCACCGACAATAATTCTATAAATCATCATGTACTTCTAACCTATAGAACATGTGGTTTCATAGTCCTTCGGTATAGAGGATATACCACACATTTATCTTTTTTATGTGAATAGAAAAGATCAATGTCAATAGAAACTAGGTATTCAACCCATCTACACATTATGATATTCAATTCATTATATGTATATACATATTTTAGGCTCTTGTGTTTTATATACAGAGTGAACCAATCTCCCATAAAATATTTCCTCCATCAATAGAAGACCTAAACAATGTTGGCTATATTAGGATTGTTCATTCGATAATTTCTCTTATGTGGCCTCGCCTAGAAGTACATGTACACCATGAATCTATCTCTAATTATTAGTACTTCACCATCCTAATGCTTGATTCACCATAATAAATTATATATCCTAATCCTGGATAAAGTAAAATTAGGTGGAGTGCTAATTATAATCTCCCCACCAAATCCTGAAAATATTTCTCATAAGATTAAGACCATTTGAATTTCAATTTTTTTTAATACCAATGAGAGTTGTTTAAAGTTATGATAAATCACATATAAAATTACTAGAATACCCAACTATCCAAAAAAAACAGTAGATATCAACGAAATTCTTAGTATAATCCTCGGTAACCATGACTCATATATTATGTAGATCGATATATGCTCTATCATCTAAGATAATCTGACCTATGAAGTGATATCAATCAATCTAGAAGTGTCAGTATAAGATCTTGGAATAAAACATATGTTTTCCATGTATTCAATATGATTTGAATGTTTTTTCATGAACACATTGGGAGTTATGATACATAAATATATCATCTATAAAAACCATAATGAAGGAATTCAGATATGGATGGAAAACATGATTCGTTAAATCCAAAAAAAACTATCAGTTAATTCATGATTCTGAACAAAATTATCAAATACTCATACAATCCATTTATTTAGACTGATCCACAACCATAGGATATATCCTAACTTCTTTGTTTAGTTCATCTCTACTAGAAATAAGAGTCCTATGTATAGATCCATTGTCCACAACAACCTCATTGGTCTAATCAGATGATAACGCACTAGCTCCATTTCTGATGTGGAACAACTTCCCCTACATGAAAACATAGAGTTAGTGTACATCCCCTCTCACATTCTACTGGATCAATGGTTTTGATAAAAAAAAATTAAGGTGACCTATATTTCTATAACCCAATCACTCACCTGGAACCTTACTACATTGGGGATTTCTTTTCTTGGCCTACTATACTGGTGAAAATCACATGACTGCTTGGGATCACACACTAAATACTTCTATCTTAATGAGAAAGCTCAAAATAGAGCTTCAAGATACTAATTGAAGTACGAACCCATCTATATGATGAAATTCAATACCACACACCTTCAATGACCTTTAGATATTTTATCATAAATGTGGGTATGGTTCACTAACTCAAATATTATAGTCAATTAGAATAAGTTCACATATGAATGGATGGAATATATAATCCCATCATAAAAACATCTAGCCATAAAAACATATCAGTGGGGAGAAAATTAATAAAATGCAGAAGATATATGAAATTATTTGGGTAGTCCATAATAGATAAATAGAACTACTTTATATCTACAAACACATTATCTATGTCAGCCCCTAATTTTATAGGAAAGAAATAATTGTAGAAGGATATATACAAATATCTCTCTACTATTTTTCGATATTGGTTGCCTTGGGTCTAAAAAACCCATCATATATTGGCTAACCCCATTAGCATATACACCACATGTTATACCATCATTCTAAGAGGTGTCTCATGATGGTCTATGATAGATAACATGGCCACTAGCCATGACTCACATAACCTGGGACTACCTTCCCCTATGATTGTAAGAGGGAGTATCTACCTAAACTCCCTATTCAACTATAATATTAAAGAGGCAGGTCATAGAGATCCCTGCATAGACTAAACTAGTCATTAGAACCCATCCTAAAACTGAGCATTAACACACATGTACAGAATATCATTATGTTCTATAAGTTTCACTACACGACGTAATAATGGAGGATAATGTTCCACCACATCTAGAGCGTGGCATCCCCACTTTCATGGTGTATGACTCGAGGCCTTTGTGATGAAATATTTCTAAAATTCCCAATACATTCTGTAGAACTGGATTTAGTAATAGTTGGAACCATAGATAAAATAATATGAAAGGCATAAGAATTCCTATATAACATTAAACGCCCCTTTTACCTCTCTTTAATAAAGGTCTAGGGGATATATAAGATCATAAGAGTCATAAGAGACACTCCGTACTACCCACTACTGAGGATTTTTTAGAGTCATGTTCTTTATTCCACATCCAAGGCTATAGTATATAGGGTTTTATGTATATGTTATAGAGGAATACACCCATTATGTTTCAATTGGAATCACAATGTAATGTTAACCATTTCTTTTAATAATAACAACTCACCAATTTAACACCAAAACACACATATATTTCATAGTTTAGTTTGTTTGGATACCATTCCCATTTTATAATGTATTGAAATTATATGTTATAATAGTAATGTCATGTAACTACAACCATACATATTACATGTTGTATCAGGATTCAAAAATTCATAAAATATTTTTTTATTCGATGAATCACTATTTAAAATTAATTGAATTACATGATTTTTAAATTTATATTTTCATTCATGCAATCAAAATTAATAGATATTTCAATCCGTGTAACCCTAGTTACCCATCTCAAACATATAATATTTGGTTAATTAATGTGAAATTATGATGATATAAAAAACCATTTAGTTTAAAAAGACACATTAATAACCAAATTATTAATCCACATTCACTAAGAAATGTTAATCCTATAAAAAATATTCAGTCACGTAACAAACACTATATAGAAGTAAATGAATGATAAATAATAATAATTTCATGTAATATGAATATAATTTGAATCCATAAGTTTCTATAATAATGAAATAGGTGATACCACTTTACCTTATTATGTGATGGGTAAAATAATACTCATAATGATAGTAAACATCACCCCTCATGTGCATCACCCAATGGTGAAATCAATTTTACCATAATATGCACTATCCAAAACAATATGTCCCACCCAAGGTAGTTGTGATTTTCAAATTACATGTGTTAGCTAGACCCATCTAAACACACACTACAAAATTCCAACACATTCTTAGTATCCTATATACCAACCTAAAATTAGTAAGATTGACGGAAAATAACTACAATAAAACATAATAATATCTCGAATATAGTTCTCTCATATGTAATAAAACCCATTTGGCCACATGGAATCGATACCACCTCCCCTTATGCCAGAGGCTACGAATTTGTAGTTAGGGTCTAAGGTGGTATAATGGGGAGAAAATACCATACTAATCAGAGTGTGACATAATGGAATAATAAATGAGCATACATAATAAACATAATAATAATAATATAAATAATGGATTACAATAATATAGATAAATATGAATAGAAAAATACCAATATCCAATATCATATATAAAATAATAACATCATGATTCACCCCAAAATAGATGATACAATGGATTCAATATAGTACGAATATATAACATGCTATACAAAAATGAACAAAAGTTAATAATTTATCTCTACAGGAATCATGAGCATAATATAAGTCCTCTACTCCCAAAATCCATTGTGGAATAGAAAGTCATGCATATATAGTTTGTCTCTTTACTTTTTCCCTTCATGCATCATTGAAATCATTCAAGGGACTAATCAACGAGCTTAACAGGGTGTGATTAAATATTAGCAGGCCATAAGAAATAGTGTATAAATCTATATAGTTTGTGAATATATAATGGGTATTGTACACGTATAATAAAATGGGTGATAAATAATTAAAACCCATTGGTATGGGTCCTCATGGGATACTCATCTGATACTACTCGCTTCATCCTTATCTAGAAAACTCTTAACAATTTCATTTTAAATATAAATTTATTATTTCAAGACCCAAGTTTTACAATGATGGATTCTTTGTATAATTATATACATATGAAGTCCCGTTATTTCTTTATAATTTACCTTTTATGAACATGGTGATGTCTACAGGGGTGTACCCTGGGAAAATCACCGTAAGGGGGAAATACATCCTAATCCCCTAGAAACATTCCTTAGTAGACTGGGTAATAAACAAAAATGGATCTCAAGGTATTAACCAAGGAATCATATGCTATCAATAAGAATCCAAGGAGAATCATCCACGGTATTGAATTTATTAAATTTCTTAAAATAATGGTGAACCTTCGATGGTAAGGCATGTTTTTTTATATGTAATTGTGGGACCAAATCCATGTTTTGTGGTCCACATGGAATATGAATTAATTAATCAAATGGTCTCCCATGATCCCATCCAAGGAAAACCACAGTGAGAGTCTAAGAATCACTCAGGGCATGTGAAACATTTAAAATACATGATAGATGGCAATAGTAAATATTGATATAAAAAAATCATGTTTTTATATGATGAAAAAAATTGAGAGTGTCTCTATTTAAAATCAACCAATGTCTATGTGACATGGGCACACCATCCATCCTTTATTTATGTCATTTATCCATTTCATTTATATAAACATATAAACTCACCTCATATGGGTTTTCAAATAAAAATATTAATAATATGAGTTCAAATAAGGTATCATTCTATTTTATTTAATTCCATCAATCCGGTTCATTTTTATTTACTAAAATAAATCACCTAAAAAGGGTTACTAAATTTATTTCACATCATATAATTCATAATCAATTAAAATAGAACACCCTAATGGTTGGCTCATGTTGAGGTATACAACCTATGACAACATATCATAGTTTCAATGGCCAATCCAAGTATGGTACTAAAAAATTATAAATTTAATATAATGTTTAATGGGAATCATATAGAAATTGAGATGCACAACATGAAAATTATTAATGTAATAATCAACAATTTTAAGGGATAAGGTCTTTGCCACCATCCTTAGATGGGTTGTACATTCCTCCTCATGTATAAACATGTATGTTGGGATAGAATGATAGGAAAATAGAGCATATTACCTCACATTGATATATCATTCCATAAAAAATGATAAATTGAGAAAAATGGAAGTGGAATAAGAGACATACTATCAGCTATCCGAAGAGAAAAAATGAGTGATTTTGATTCTAGATTAAGAATATCTCGCAACACATTAGAGATGGAGGATGAGAGATCTCTACTACACTGCTTCTATGCATGAGGAATAATTGATAATACATGATTTTAGTTTTATGTAACTTGCGAAAAAATCAATTTTTCCTTATTTTAATCTTAAAGACATATTTTTGTAGTAAATATAGGATTTATGCCATAAATCTTTCCATCTTATGGGGTATAACCATTCCATTTAAAATGTAATATTCTAATTTAAATAGTTTTCTAGAAAATTACAGCCTACATTTGTAATATACACAATAATACTATCTTTTATATAGTTCACTTATCCATTTCTTAAAACATCCAAAAAAACAAAAGTTGAACATATCTATCCACCATGGTCCAACCCATGACTAAAAATGAAAGGATCCAAACTCACATAAAATGTGATGTTACATATAGGAAGAGGAAGAGATTTAGAAAGTTATTTAAAATTGAATAGGTGAATATAATGAATTTAAAGTAATGAAATTGTAGTTTGTAATCCCCCACCATATGGTTTTCAAGTCTTCGTTTTGTTTTTTCCTTTGGCTATTTTGTTTTTTTAGAGGAAGAAGAGTTGGGGAATAATTTTTCCATTTCAATATAGAATTATATCAATTATAAAAGATATATTTTGGTTCTTATGGATTAATTTTTTAGGAAATGTTTGGATGATGAAATCTATTTTTTCCAAAATGATGAATAAAATCATGATTTTGGTTTTTTCTTTGTGAAAAAATGACATGTTTTATTAACCATTGTGTCACTGTTTGTCAGTGGTTTCAATAGGGCCCCAGAACACCCTGAGTGGGGTGGGGAGAATTAGGGTGTAAACGATTTCTTCTAATGTGATGAAACATGTTCCCAAATAGGTAGGATCAAATTATACCTATTATATGGGAACCTATCAATAACAAACAACAACATATTGAGAGAAAAATAATAATTTTACTTGGTTATCCACTACAGGATAGTCAAGGGGGATACATTGATTGTGTTTGGGTCATTCATAAATACTCTAATGTTCTCTATTTGTGTAATACAGACGCACGGTCACAGTCACTTTGTTTCAAGTACACTACCTTTACAGTATTTTAAGGATAAAAATTTCTGTTACCCAAAACACTTTTTTCAACTCCCAATAGATCAAATCTATTGGTGAAGTCTTACATAATTTATCAATATGAAGGTTAAATCAAAGGATTAGAATTTATCTGTTATTCCCTGACTAGAATGAGACTCTACTTGCACCGTATAATTGAGTTTATGCATAATGAAAACATTTTTTGCTAAAAATAAGATGCTCAAAACTACCTTTGGTGAATCCCATTCACAAAAATCAAAACCATTGAAAATAAAACTACCATCATGGAAAAAAAATAACTTATTGAAGAATACTGAGTCATCATGGAATACCCCATAATAATGAATAACCCATTACCTAGAAACATTGGCGTCATTCAAGACTAAGACTGTATTTTCGTGATGTTGAATGTCACACAAAAAAATTTATTTTAAAATCTCTCCAACCTTCATGAAATTAGAGAAATTTTGACTTTGATCCAATTATTTTTATGTTAAATGAAGTGGATATTTCATCATATTTATCGGATCTTCCATTCATGATTCTCCACCCCCATTACTATATATTTCAAATATATCAAAAACATTCCAAACTCCACCATTCATGAATCTATATTGATAATTTTCATATTCGTCGAGCTCAAAGTCAAATCATCGAGAATTTTTCAAGATCTGATTCTCATAGTCAGAGAGAACACAATCAACCCATCACAATATCTTGAAACATATAATTTTAAAACCTAGTCAATGCGAAACCCATTACATTACCATAAATATAATGAGTTGATTGAAAAAAACATAAAAAAGGCTACAATCCATTGGTTCCAATAGTTTGAAATGATGATCGAAGGATCTCATAATTTTATAATATATTTAGATCATGTTTTGGTCAATCTATGTTTATAGAATGAAATTAGTAGTGATCTTTAATGGGTACATAATTTTAGATTCCATTCAATTTGGATTATCATTAATTGCAATAAACATTTCTATGGTTTAGACAAACCATGCCACAACCCCCCCCCCCCAAGATTTTAATATGAACATTATTATCCTATTTTTTCTATTATTATCCCAAAAGCTTGATTAGAAATTATATTGCATGGAAGATTGGTTTTAATGACACTGGATACCTGTGTGGGTTTATTTGATATATTAACTTCTGTGATTGAGTTCTGATTATTTATGGTTTTATTACCCTCCATCATTTATTATTATTCGATATTTCTTGTCTATCATGAATTTATCACTATGGATTGTTTTTTATATTATTGAGTGTTCTAAAAATAATTTTATGGTATTGATATTCCATAATTTCATTGAGTGGCCATTAATATTTTATGAGTGTTTGATCAAATTTTTTTTTTAACATTTCTTTGTTCTGTTTTTTAAGAATCATTAAATATAAGTGGAAATTAAATATTATATTCTAATGTGTAAGAATTGGATTACCATGGTTTGGTTTTATTTGGGAAAGTAGTTACAATATTCCATAATGAATATAATTAATTTTACTAACTCAAGAGGCATGTAGATTTAATATGTTTTAAATATTCCTACATTACAATGTTATGTTATTGATTGATTATTATTAATATTATAATCTTGTTTTTTTTAAAGATGATATTTATGTGAGAAATAATAGTTGAAATTGGATACATAATTAACTGATTGTAATATGATAAAGATGATTAAAATATGGAAATTGTTGATGAATATTTTTTGTGTCCCAAACATCAATTTATAAAATCATTATGATGAAGATAATAATAAACATAGTTTAGTGGTGATGCAGTTATTTAGTTTTTATATTGTAATATGGTTATGTAGATGTGTTATTTCATTGTGATTAGATATTTGGTATTGTTTTTGATATCGTATGTGTTTTTGACATTGGTTTGGTATGGTTTTTATACGAGTATGTATGTTGTTGTATCACGTGGATATAGAAGGCATGGGAGCATTGAAACAAATTCTAGTAGTATGTGAGGGTGACTTGATAAATAGGGAAGTGGGTGTTGGGTACCTTATATTGATATATATATATATATATATATATTCATGCATATTATATTAAATTTTTGTATGAATATTTTTTGTGTGAGCCTATGGTGAGATGATATTGTATTTTTATTTTAATTAGTAACGAATAAATTTTATTGCTTGTTCACTATGTATTTATTATGTTTCTACAATATTTGTATGAGAGTTTAAGGTGAGAACCTACTAAGTACACATATAAACACAACCCTACTACTATATACTGATTTTATATATTTTTAGGATTGAGTTGGTTATCATGGTGGAAATTAAAACCTCATAGTGTGATTATTAATTGTGTTTGGTAAAAACCATATGAGCTATTGTATTTTTTGTCATATATATTTGAGATTATGTCCTTTTTTCTATATAAAAATACACAATATTACCATTATTATAGAAATATTTATTTATAAAGATGATGATTATCGGTACATTTTGTTATCCATCCAGCTATTGTAGAAGGTAATACCTCCCATGATGATTGATTTATACCATTGAAAAAATTCTTCACCGTTTAGCCAATGAGAGGAGGAATTTGTGTGTTAATGCTATATTCGCAACCATGTTTGAATTAATTTTATTATAGACAAATCCTGACCAAATTAAACATATATTCATTGAAATCCCATTGCATTCCATATGTAAATCATAAAAATCATGAAAATATTTCCATAAATCAACAAATAAAATTAAATCGATGTTTTATTCCAATAAAAACTCAATTTAAATACACAACACGTAGGGTAATGTCAAAAAATGTAAATGTATAGAGACACCTACCAGTACATTAAGATATATCTATCTAATGATGTTAACTCACTAACGAAGATATGATATAAGCTTGTATATAATTTTAAAAGGAAAAAATTAAGAAACATCTTATTACTGTACACCAAAGAATTTAACAATGCATATATATCCAAAATATAGTGTAAACATTTGAGTATAAGAATAAAGAATAAGGAAAAATTTATTATAGGTTCAAATGTATTGAAATAACATAATTAGTACTACTCAAAAAAGAAAATAATTTTTTTATTTCAAAAAATACAAAAAAAATGTTTTGGATTGTGGATGGAAGAATTGAGATCAGTTCTAAAAAATAAAATGAATTCTAATTATGATGAGATATGTGGTTTTTTATACATTGTGAACTTAACCTTTCCTCCAAATTTTTCTAAATGTGGACCGAAGTGGATTTTTAGCATAGTTATTTGGGTTATGTACATAACCATAAAACCAAGGATATTATTTACAAAACATAAATTTCCTATTGTAACATTAAGGAAATCAATGAAATAAAGTAGTAAATAAATATACACTTACCAGTGACATAAAAGCTTCTTAATTCCCCTCACCGTACATGTTTATTATCCCAAAATTCCTATTTATTAAAAAATAAGTTTGGTCCTTACTCGTGCATTTGTGATTCTCATTCCTATGTCCCATGAGAATCATTACCATGCTATTGTAAAATTTGAAATAACAGGATGAATTTCCCTCAATGAACATTATATTTATGATGGAGTACTAGGATTTGTTATTATACCAAATATTTATTACGTTCCAAATTCTTATTTCTTTAGTCAATGATTTGATAGGGATCGGGGTGATAATTATTCAACTCAGAAATATTAAATGAAATATGAACATATTTCATTTTGTTAGGTAATTCATATCAACATGTATCCATTAAAAATATTTATATGATATCAAGGGGTTTACCATACATCATCATAATCTTACCTTACATTCCCAATTGTTTATGTCACTACCAATGTATATATTTCAAAATATGTTGACCTCTAACAAAAACAACAAATGGACTATCATATTGATAATCCGAGGAAACCAAATATATTTGAGTAGTTACTAAAAATTCCTAGATCAACTAAAACATGTTTGCACTTATTAATTAATATATGGACCCACTTAAGAGGAATCACTAATTTAAATCCAAAAAATAAGAGACTAGAAAGGAAAACTAGATAAATCATCAAAAAGAACTTTGTATACCAAAAAATATCCCTATAATTATTTTATTTATTTTTAAAATTATACGTTTGAGATTGTAGTCTAAAGTATAACATTTTACTATCAAATACCATACTAAACATGAAAAACCAAAAGAGTTACAAAAAATAGACATTCGAATGTCCAAAAAAAATTTCAAATTTCAAATTTCAAATTCAAATCTGAGGCTGAGTTCTTCTTAAAATATTATCACCCTATATATAACATGAGGATAATATGATGTTTTCCAATGAGCCATTTTTCCTTCATCACATGAGACTACCTGATTGTAAAATTCAACTAACTATCGATCATCATTCTACATGATCATTACCATATGTTTTAGACATACCTTCACTAAAATGAATGAATTCCCCCAAGCGTCACCAACAACATAGATACCCAAATGTTGTAAAATAGCATATGAATATTTCACCAAATAATATTTACCAAACTAAAAAACGAATTCATAGTTACCAGGAACTATAAAAAATAACCCCACCATAGACGAGAACCATAATGTTGACATATAGCCACTAATCATCTAAGAGTCTAACACTTCCACCTGTAGTCATCATCTAGTAGTGTTATCCTGCCAGAAGTTATTAACATGTAAGATAATCTAACTCCACCAAGAGATAACCTAACTAAAACCTATCTCTTATATATATATATATATATATATATCCTAAAACCATGTTTTAATGATTATAAAAAAATTATTTGGAATATGGAACAATAGAAAAAAAGAAATGGATCCACTAATGTTGAATGAACATACAAGGATCTAGTTCATGTCAAAGAAAGAACACTCAATTAAGAAAGAAACACTTCCCATTAAATAATACAAATCCACCACATGTACCATCACAAAATACTAATGATGGGATCTTTTGTGAAGGTTTACGTAGAAATATGTTATGGAATACATGAACCATTGATATAGATAATAATAGATAATTTATATGGTTAGGAAACCACCCTCATAAGAGAATACTAAAAAAAATATATGGGAAACAAGGGGAATAATATAAGAAAACAAAACCATTGGTCCTCACTATAAAATAAAAAGATTCTATAACTTAAATATACATTCACCAATTAACTAGGTCACCACTGAGTCAGAGTGATATTTCATTTCCTCTAAGGATGGTAAGACCTCATATCCATTCATAAAGTACCACCATAAATACTAATTAAATAGGCCAAGATTAAGTCCTCATATGACTAAATTATCTTAAAAATAAGGAATTAGTAAATAAAACTTGGTTGCTGAAAAAATTATAGTCTCATTGAAAAGTGGGATTCGAGTGAGAAAGAACCATGAATGGAGTAATGTACAAGGCCAAGGAAAGATTAATAATGAAGATAACATGGACCAATGAGAACGAAGGGTTACATGATAAAAATGAAACTATAATAAAATTGGATTAATATAGGATTATTCATAGATAATATTAGTGACAGTACCAGCAACACCATGAGTTGTGATGGACTAGATAATGGAAAGTTCTTGAGAGTGAGACTGGGAGAACCTTCTGAGAACAAATGTATATTTATCAATGATGGATTCTAATTATTTAATGAAAACTTAACCAATCATATATTATTATCATAATATCCCACAATGTTTATAACAAAAAAATCATATAATTTTATATTTTAATAACTATCCCTTTTTAAAAATTGGGTTGTGGGTGATATATACTGATAAAATTCAATTGCATTATCATGTCCTCTTTAACACCCATCCAATATTAGGATGTTGAATGGGGATCAGTAATTGAAATAATAGTCAAAGTAATGTTGTGATATTTAAAAATGACTTTCAAGTATAACTTCAATGATATTAAATTTTCAATATTTCTATCATTGAAAGGAATTTATCAAACTCATTAAACCTATAGATGGACACCAAGACCATATTTATTCCATGGGAGGTCTAGGTAAACCCAATGATAAATTCTATGGAAAACTACTCCCACTTCTAGGTAGGAATGAGGAATGTACTAAACATACCCATGACCTTTTGATGGTCATCATTCATTTACTAGAAAGGGAGGAAATTAGGAAAACCATTAATTTCACAAATCATTTTAGGATAACTATATAAACATTAAAAATTATATTACATCTTAGTTACATCTTAATGATAAACTAAATGAGAATGATGACAATATCTCATTACTGATATATTATAATAAATAAGAACTACAAACTACATCGTGAATAAAAACATCATAAAATAAAATATATTATTTCTGAATGTAATACCCACAAATTAAAATTTTTATAATTCATATACATTCATTATTTGATTTATTCTTTTAGAAAATCAATTTAGGATGAGAGCGATAATTTTTATATTTTATCGTAACACCAACCCATTATCTTATTTTGTGTAAAGTTTCAAATCAATAAAAAACTCATCAATTCTCATTCATCACTAGATTTTATTATTAACTTCATATATGATTACATACTAAGAGAATAAATGAAAAAATTACTCTTTTTGAGAGTATAATAGAGATTCAAATAATACATTTTTATATATTTCACTCAATTCCTCTGTTTGTGATTAAATTGTTCTGGTAAAAGGATATATCTTAGAATATTATGGATGGTATAGATAGTATATATTTAACTAATTGTATATCCCAAAACCATATTCTATGTATAAAAGGGGAGAATATTACCTTTATCATTCTCATTATGTAAATGTTTTATAATTTTAGTTATATATTTTTTTATATTTGAAAGTAAATTTACCAATTTTTTTTACTTAATGGGATAAAATATAAATTTAAAAAAGTAAAGAAGATAAACTTCTCTATTTTATGAATTCAGCTTGAAGTTTGGTGTTTACCCAAGGTTGTATGTTTTCTAAATAGAATGTGATTTTTGAATTATGAAATTATTAGTAATTTAAATATTTAATTATTATTATGGGTCATGTTTATTTTTAATTTATAGAAAAAATGGTAAAATTAAAATATAAAATTAATAAGGAAATATTTCAGGACTGTATTATAGATTATAAAATGTGGATGTTTGAATTTTGTTCATGTTTGGGCAGTTTCGATGAAAAATTAATGTCTATAAAATTTATAAAATTAAATTAATAATTTAACAAACTAATTAGTGTGTTTTTTTATTACTAAAAAATCATAAATTAATTAAAAATAAAATATACATCATGAATTATGAATCATGATGTTTCCTTTTTTCAATAAAATATCATGTTGTGTTTTAGGCTGATTCCATTCCCATTTTTGTGAAATAAGCTAAAAATAGATGATAAAGCCTCCTCTAAAAATAATTTATTTAAATGTAGTACAATATTATGAAATTAAAGGGCTTCAAGATTTACATCATTATCCCATTGATGTAGGACTTACTATTCAATTTCATTAATCCCATCTTGACTCGAATAAGTGTTGGAATTTAATTTTATTGTAAGACTTTTTTATTGTATGTAAATTTTCATTTATTTATTATGGTTATAGATGGTATTTTTTCCTATATGAACATTGAATCATAAATAATGGTTATTAGAAATAAATATATTGACAAAAAATATAGTGAAGGGAACACTTTGGGCTATGTCGAGTCATTTTCATCCACAAATATCACTACCTCCATATACCATTCCAAGTAGGTTTATTTAACTATAGTGAGCGGAATAACAGTAGTGTTAAATAATTTCTCTAGGAAGAGAAAATTACAACATACTTTTGTCTTTTAATGAATAAAATATTGATCTGGTGTCTGTGATCTATGAAAACTATGAAACATGAGAAATATGATATTGACTGATTGGACTATAGGGCCCCCATTAAGAGATTGGATTTATGTTGAAGGATTTATGAGGATTATATTGAGGATTAAGATATTTTTTATAATATTTTACTTTTAAAAAATTAGAATATTTATGATACTTGATATCATTAACCCAAAGATTTTTTGATATTTTAAATTATTTTATTACATAGTTAATTATATTATTTATTCCAAAGTGAAAATTTGGTGAATTACCTTTTTAATTGAGGATAGAATCACGTCTATATTTTAAAAAATAGACATACACAAATATGTATCAATTTAAAAAATTGGCAATTTATGTACTACTGAGTGTGTAGGGATGTGGCCAACAAAGCATGATGATATATATAACATTATAATTTTTAATTAATTGTATATTTTGAATAAATTTATTTATAGGAACATATAGAGAATATTATCTTATGAATCCTTACATAAAATATATATTATAATAAGAATTATAATCATAATCTTAACAATTGAAATAATTTACCTTTGTTTGGGAAGGTGTATATATTATAAAAATATGAAAAAACTCATTTTGGGAGTCTCGAACTCAAGAAGTCATAGAGAAAACCAAAAGGTATGAGCCACATCCCCATGTTTAGAAAGAATAATAATAATAATAATAATAATAAGAACAAAAAAATAACAATAATAATAAAAACAATAATAATAAATAAGAACTGTTTTTTTGGGTGAAAAAGAACTATTAATAAATACACACACATGCAAACAAAGTGATATAGGAAACTCAAACTCAAAACCATCGCATAACCACTCAATGAATAAGAAGATCCACATACACTATCAGGTAAAAATAATAATAATAAATTACTATTTTCATTGTTTTTTTAGTTATTACCCCTGGAATTTGTATGGGTTTCTTGGATGGATTGCGGTTTAGGTGTACATCTTGGAAAAAATCCTAATAGTTTCTTACATTATTTTTGTTTTACACCTTATATATTATATTATAATTATTCCACTATAATAATCATTTATCTATTAATTTATATTACAACATCATATTCATGAACCATCTATAACTATTTAATCCTGACACCAAGATGTTTAACTGAACACTAAAATAGAATGGACAATTTTTTCTCCTGGAATTTTCCTTGGTACTTACATCGAGCTAAACCTATACACATATTGGAATGAATGTGTCTTTAATTGGAGTGTATAAATTTAGTACATGAATAGTTAATGTTGATATTTTTTTCATCATTATCATTATTAAAATATTTTTAATACCTATATAGATATTTTCATGTATTTGTTCTGGTATTAAAAAAATTAGACACTGATATATTCAATGATATAGAGTGTTTAAATTTGAAATGAGCCCTTTTAATTATCTTTCATGAATAGAACAATAGTCACCCTTTGTTTTGTCATTAGATGTTTGGACCTTATAAATTATGTGATGTTCGGGATACTTGGGACAATTTATGTTAAAACCATGATCATGATTAAAATTACACTTACATGAATTGCTTAGTGATTCACCTTAATATGAGGATTTAAATGATACAATTTTCATTGATGAGTGGAAGTGATTCCTTGGTTAGTAGTTTCAGTTAGTAAATTATTTTTTAGTAAACTAATAAGTTTAAATTAGTAATTAAATTTGTCAGAATTTTATTGCCTTGTAATTATATTAAATATCATCCATGTATATGTTTCTAATATGATATAGTGTTGAGATTGACCGAAACATATACATGACATGTTATTAATGAATGATTCAGTTTGGAATGGGCTCTTTGTTCAAGAATTAGGATTTTTCATTATAATTAATTTTATGGTATTCACTCACATTAATATTATATATCTCACAAGGGTTATGTTCTAGGATTTTTGTTTATAGATAGGTTATGAATTATCAAAAAATATTTTTGTACAACTCTGAAAAAATAACTGAATTCTGAATGAAAGTAGATCAATGTATTGTTGAACAATTTATTTGATCATAGAGGTTGACCAATATAATTGAACCTCTATATTTTATTTGGATGATGATATGTATAAATTGTATGTATTATATGAATTTGATACACCAAAGTGGGTTTGACCTTGGTATCAGATTGTGACATGATAATTCGTAGTTGTGGATTAAGCTAAATTTAAATGTGAGTTGATAAATAATTATGACCTATATTAGTGGCTCAATTGGTAATGAAATTATGTGAGATATTTCTTGTTCTATTTTATATGTTATTTTATTAATTAGAGTACTATTATCTATATAACCACCACATAAAAAAAGATTTTATTAGGCGTGATCTAACACACACTAAGAGAGCGGGATAGAGTGATTCACATCCTCTTTTCATAGTCTCAACCCCTTATAGATATGGTTTTGACATAAATATTTTGATGATAAGATAGTAGGGATGAGTTAAATAGTTTAATGTCCCTTATGATTATTCTATGTGTTTTATATGGTTATGAATTGGAAGGAATGGCATTTATATCCTTCATAATTTGATGCGTGGGGATTTATAATGACAGGTTTAGTGGGATTTAGTATTATATAACACTAACATGTTCTTATAGATTGTGTTATGTTATAAATACCTTGTTATTTTCAGCGTGATTCATGTTGTTATATTTGGAACAAATTTAAAGAAATGAAGTTTTTATTAAAAATGATTCATCAACTATTATAATTAAATAGACACATGAAAAAAAACTGATGATATTTGAGGATAATATAATTCACTAATTTATGATTGACATAATAGATATTGTGATGTTTGGATAGTGAGTACATTACTATTTATAATGATTTTACTTCATTTATTTTTTATGCATGCATGACATTAATATAATTTTTATTTATTTTAGGAGATGGACTACTAAGAATTTGAATACACTCACAAAAAATGTTACATATATGTTTTTGGGATTACATTGTTATTGTTTTTTAGATTTATCAGTGGATTTCCTGAGGTGGAAAATACAATCTATGTTTTTAAGGACAGTTTTGGGTACCAGAAAAGTACATGAGTTGTTAAGGTTTTTTTTCATTATGAGGACTTCATTTTATTTCAGTTGGTGTAGTTTTCCTTACTTTTTTTCACATTATATAACAATCATTCAGGTTATATATATATATATATATATCGATAGAATTGTAATTTGTTTCAAGGTTAGTGGTATCATTTTATCTCATAGTATTTTATCATGTATTTATATTATAATGGATTTCATTTTTTATTTTTATACCCTCAGTGATTGTCACCAACAAGTGGCCTAATAGAGGTAGGAATTAGGGGTTACACCTAATTTTATGATAATTTTAGAATGGGATCTAATAGAATATGAGTTGTGGTATAAGAAAAATAATGATTATTTAATATTTTAAACTTCTAATAAGAATTTTCATATATTCCAAACATTAAAGGCTCCCTAAAAATTTCACCCTCTAATCGGTTTTATTTTTCAATGATTATTCCAATTTAGCTAAATTTTATATAAATCACCATTATTATTATAAAAAACCTTATAATATTCATATCTCAATTACATTATTTATTTCTTCCCAAGATATAGTGTATAATTTTTTTTCAATATCAATTAATTTACTTTATTACGAAACCAGTATCCCTATAAAATGTATATCATGGATTTAAAAGTTTCATTGTGTTTATTTATCATATAGTAAGTGATCTTGAGTAATTTATAATATGATTATATAATGATTCACTTAATTATATTTTGAACTCATGTAGTATGAGATATCATCCAATAATATTAGGGAAACAATTAACGATATTAGTAAAAAATGTGGTTTATTAGATCCATTGTAACAGTATAATTTGTTTTGAAAACTATTTGAAACATGAGACTCTCATAATGACAAAAAATTAAGTGAAACTTTTTCTTAGGAATTGAAATTTATTTAGATTTAGATAACGATATCTTTACTTGAGGTCCATTTTAGTGAACCCACCAACCCCTTTTAAATTAAATTATGATCATTGATATAAGGAATAACATGTTTATTCTTTATAGTTACCAGATAAATCAATTGATTGTCTATACAATCTAATGTAATCCCTTAAAAAATTTAAAAAAAACAATACTGAAACAAAATGTGAATCCTTGTGATGTATAAATCATTTATTATCAAGGCCATCCAACATAACCATAAACTCTATAAATTCTATCAGATCAATATATTAAGAATATAAGGATATAGTTTTCATCATAGAAAAACTATCAATACTAAAATAAATATCCATTACTAGATGTAACATGTAGAAATCATCCAAAAATAACTAAAGGATATGTTGTCATACAATGGATGTTAATTATTCAAAATCCCTTCAACCACATCAATTCAAAGAGATTTCAATTGATATAATCACTGACCAACATTAGGAAGAGAATGACTAAATCACCAAAACCTAGGATCCCATTCACCATAAATCAAATGGTAGTTCAATTTATTACATATCAAGCTTTCCCTTCATTGATAATAATCAATATGGAAATTTAATTCATATATATTATCCATTAAAATGATAATGTCCTAAACTTCAATAAAAATTGTAACATGAACTATAATATGTGAAACCTAAATCATAATAGATACATTCTCCCAGAAATTGATTCCCAAATCATGGAAAAATCTTTTATTTACCACTAAATTAAGTCTCTACCCATAAAATAATATACCTTAATGTTGATTCGTGTCTACCTATATTCTATTGGGAATAAAATTTTATTGTTTTAAACCATTTTATTTTAACTCGGACGTTTTTCATGTTATATAAAAAATACTATTACATTGTAGAATATTTATCTAATAAAATCACTATAGATGATCCATATGACCAAAATAATGATATGTTTTATGAAATTATTAACATGAATCCTTGTAATTCCATGTATTTCTGCACATATGTTATGTATGGGTTTTACTCCAAATGTGTTCTAAATAATCAAAATGATATTGTTTTCAAATTACAATACTACTTTCTCTACTAAAATATTTTGGATTCCACTTCTTTACTAGAAGCCCACCTTTACAACCAACCCGATCAAATGGTGAACACATATTATTAATTATACATTGATGTCAATTTTTACCATTAAATCATTATTTACAATATTTTCTTAAACATTAATGACGAAAAAAACCTCAATTGAATAACTGGGTGGATACACATTACAAAACAATTTCCCTATGAGTTTTAATAAGAAAAATATCACAATAACCTCTATAGGGTGAAATCTCCAATGGTGGTGCAGATAACCACTCAAAAAAACCTGGTGGTATTTCCATATTATGATTTAACAGTTAAAAAGTTGATAATATAGTTTTTAGGGAAGAAATTGAATATTAAATTCAAGGAGTATGGTATCCTTGATCATGTTAGAAAACTATGTGTGTAAAAAAAGGAAAAACCTATTCAAGACTACATGAAAGATCTATAAGATTGTTAAACCTAACCGTCTAACCTATGTTTAATTCGAGAGTCCCAAATAGTAAGTTAAGTCATCTCCGAATCACATGGTTAGATCATGAGTTTCATGGTTGAGTAATGTGACTTGTTTTTTAAAATTATAATTTACATCCAAAGACTAAAATTAATACACTAATATGTATTTTTTAGACTTAATGTTTTTAGGTCTTTTTACATTGACTACACTAATTAAAAACATTATTCTTTATATTGATGAATTTATTAATGGCATACTAAATGTTATATCATGGATATATCTACATTTATTCCAATATATATTTATCCGATTTTCTATTTTTCTATATAGTTAAAATTTTCATGGAAAATTATATCTATATTGATGGTAGTATTTATTTTATTTCATTAATTAATGAATAATTTTGTTTTTTTGTAGATTTTATTTTCCAAAATATTTGATCTTGATCATTAACACATAATATTTTGTTTGATGTAATCTAATGTATTCATAATCTATGATATCTTGATTTTATACATTAAATAGTTGATTATTATTCCTTATTTCACGATTTAAAAAGTTTTACTCAATTTTTCTTAATGTGATCTTTTTTCAAATAACTTATCAAAAATTGATTCAATTAATATTTGTAATTGTGTATTTGGAATACCTAAATTTTATGGATTTATTAATAAATGGGATGTGGTTTAAATTATTAATCCTTGGGATATCATTGGGTTTTTTATATAAAGTAACTTAAACATTGGATAAAAGATATTGTTGTATTTATTTTTACAATTTTTTTATGGAAGAATGTTTTTCTGAAAAAAATGAGTTTTATTTTATGAATGTACAATGAAGTGTTTAGAATAAAAAAATGGGTTTTGATAGTATTTTAAAATTAAATATTCTTTGTTTATTTTATAAATAAGAAGGGATATAATTTTTAGAGACATTTCAATGTATGAAATGATCATATGTATGTATATATGATATATGTTTCATATTTCTAATATCTCTCTAAATTGTTATAGAAAACAATTATTTTAATGTTTGGGGTGAACTAAGAAGAGTTACATGGGTTCCTAGCAAAATAGTATAATGGGATTTCCTCATTCACTGACTTGGTTTTATTATAAATTTCTTATTATATATTTTTTTCTTGAAATATGATGAACCATTTTCAATGTAATTATTTAGAATGTTGGAAATAGATCTTGTATGAAAATGCATGTCTCTTATATGGTAATAACCTACCATTTATATGTGACATAACCCCGACCATACATCTTGTCGTGCCTTTAGATTTATTATATCAAGATATAGAAATGTCAAAGTCACCAATATTTATTGGTGATTGAGATTAATTTTTTTTTTCATGGTGAAAAAGGTAGTAATTTGATGTACATTGAATGTCGTGTTATACTATATGTGATGGATAAAAATAATGTTTTATTTATTCATATCATTTTGAATATGTTTTTGTTTCTTTTTATTTTATTATCTTTACATTTTTATTTTAAAATAGTTTTCTAAATCGCCATTTTTTCATTTAAAATAGAGTATTAATGTTCATCTCATGTCGATGGTTCTTATATAGAAGGAAAATCATCCACCAATGATTTTTTTGCATCTATACTGGTTTCTAACCTCAAGTGACTATGGAATAAGGTTTATTGAATGCATACATCTGGGATTGTGTATATATATCTGAGATATAACGAGGGGTTTTTATTGTACTTCTTGAAAAAATGAAATGGGATAAAGAAATGAGTTTGAAGTAAATGATATAATATTGGTAGATAATAATAACTAAAACTAATATATTCATTTTATTTGATTAGGAATAATAAAATTTATATAACACACCAATTTACATGGTTTTCGTTTATCTAATTTAAATTACATAATTATTTTTTTCTTTTGGACTTTGAATCATGGAAATTTTAATCCCAACATGTTTTTTTCTGTGATCTACTTGAATAAGTAGTTCATGGCATTAATAAAAGAACCCCAAAGATATATTTTTGAAAAATGAATATTTTTTTGGTATAAATGATGTTTTTTGGGATGTATACATAGGATCTCTTAATGGATGACACCAGAAATATACTCTTTCTTCTCTATTAATGACTGAATCTTTTTCATCATAGAATCTTATTAAACTTTTGGTAATAAATTAGTCCAAGAATAGAAACAAACCCATATGAGAAACCAAGACACACATTGAGAACAATATAAGTCACATCAACCTTCCTAGAGTAAAATATGGATATTACCATTATATATGTGATTTTATGTAACTTTTAGAGGAATATTTTTAAATATCTCCCTTATTTCATACCAGATCATGTGGGAAATAAAATGATCAATCAATATTATACCATCAAGTGCTGATTTTATTTTTTAGGATTATAAATATTCTACCACATTTTGACCCCTAGCACACGCTGGATACTCCAATAAATATCTATAAATCACTGATATACTTCCTATACTAAAAGGAATATCATAGATTATATTGTGAAATCAGAAGACATCTGGTAAAAATTACAATAATAAAAACATCACTAAAATGACTATAAATTTCATTACAAGAATATAATTGTGTTGATTAATAATACATAGGAAATGTATAAAATTCTAGATTTTCTTTAGGACATAAAATATAAATCATAGTTAGATTATATGATGATCCAAAATTTTAGTAATTACATCATAATACCAAACTGTAACAAAATAATTGGTTTTAGTATAATGTAATTCTTCCTTGGAGCTCCAAATACTCTCAAATTTACATCAGATTATAAAACATTCATCATCATACTAAAATTATATAAAAAATAACATTATAACTATTTTCAATGATAAAACAATGAGCATTTATGCCATTTCAATTGAAATAAAATCCATTTTTTCATTAATGTTTTTATCCATTATAAGATCATATATATCATTTCAATTGATTTCATGCCATCAAAAAATGATCCAATGAATATAAACATTTATTAATGTCCTATTAATTTCTCTCCAAAGTGTATAGTGATCATGCTATAAAAATTGACAACATGAACCTCAATATAATAATTCAAAATAAACATTTTTATGTGGAAATATAATTAATCAATGATCAGATAACCTCATTTCATAGTTCTACCTAAATGGAGATATTATTTACCACTCAATATATAAAATTGTTATGGTTTTTAGATTAATCAATTTCTTGGTGAAAAGTATTATAAAAATGAAACACTCCCCCTAGATGAGTTCCCTCTCATTCCCTAGAATAAAATAAAAAAAAATCAATCAATAAATTTTAACTGGATAAATATGTTCCACTTTATGTTTTAATATAATAAAATTTTATGAAAAGTATCTGACAACCTCTTATGATCTATAAATAAATTATTTGATTTTACTCCCCTTTTTCCAAAAAATTAAATGAAATATTGAATAAATCCATTAAAGAATACACATACACTATTTTGGGAAGTGTTATCACTCCCACCATTAACATCAAGTATTTAAAGGATTATATTGATAGTCTCTTTATCAAGATATTTAATATAACTTTCTTATTTTAAGAATACTAAAACTTGATTTTTATAAACATCACATTCCTTTCATTGAAGTGGAACATGATTTTAATATAGTTTAAATTTTAGAATTTCTGTGGGGTTTTAAATATGTTAATGACACTTTATCTATCACACCCAATCAGTAAAAAAATAATTTTCAAGTATTAATCCTATAATTGGGAATTCATAAACATTTTATTTATAGTATCTTGAAAATATCTTATATACTATGTTTCAATCATAATTAATATTAAAAATGTTCATCTACTAAAATATCATGTTATACACCTTTCTATAAGGATATATCAAATTTGAAATGTGGAATTATAATAAATAATTTTCTTGAAAAATCCACATTTCTATAAATATAAAATTTATATATTCCCTATTGGTCATACATAAGGAAAAAGACATGTGTTCCTCAGAAATAATAGAAAATATTGTTGGATTACATTAGTCAAGGTACTTTATGAGTTCTCTATGACTATATAAAAATTATAACTACTATTATCGTGTACAAATAATTAATTTTCATTTAAATAAAAAATATAATCATTAATTTAAATTATTTTTAGATTGAATGGTTATTATAGACCCTCTTTATCTATTGTTTTCTAATCATTACAGGGGAAACTAAACACCTTGAGTTTTATATTCCAAATCATTTTTGAAAAACGTGAGCATTAATTTATTTTTATAAAAATATAGAATCATAATATTAAATAACCTATAACTATAAAAATATATTCTTTTCCTCAACCATAAACATCTTGAATCATTATTGAATATAAGTATAATAGCATTAACAAAATTGATCATAATTTTTGTTAAACCAAATTTATTCAATTTGTAAAATAATAATGAGGGAATTGGTGTTTTTATCCTTAAAAGGCTATTATCCACCTCAATCATCTCAAAAGGAATTAAACTTAATATCATGAAAAATATTGAGTGTCGGGCCTGAGAAAAATCTTTCAAAACATTATCAACCTTATTTGAATCTATATGTTTTCTTCTCTATTTATTAAGTAATAATGTTTTTGATTCCTGAATTACACTAATTCATTTAGATCAAATTGAAATAATATATATTTTATAACCATTTTGTATATTTTATAAATATGATCTTTCTATAATATAAATAATTATTGTCATTTTCAATTGTTTTATAGGAGAAAAGGTTTCATGAAACATATTTTCTTACATTAGTGAGTATATTTTCATATTATTCATTCCATATTATGAGATGTTTCAACATTATAATTGATTGATTTATGGAATACCAACATTGTACGAATAATATTATTTCCTTATGACCTATGAATATTCTCCAATGTACTATTATTCATAATTTGATATATTTTATTGTTTAACGTATCCCTCCATTTGTTATATTTATGTAAATTTTTTACAAACATCAATACAAAATTCAAATGAATTATTTTATGTATTATTGTCCAAATATATATATTGAATCAAAAATATTTCATTTTCACTGATAATATTTTCATATTTCAACTGGCCTAATTTTCTTCATTTTTCATCAAAGGCTATACCATATCCTCATTTTTTAATGAAAAGATAGAATCTATATCATCAATGTTTATTTTCGTTCTGCTACTTCAGTCAGCTATATGTATTTGCCAATAAACTTATTTATTTATTTTCCAAAAACAAATGATGATTTTCCCACATTAATAATACTATGACAAATTTACATCGAATATGTTAAAAAATTTATTAATATTGACGTATTGATATTTTATTCTATTGGGTTTGTACCCAATGAATATAAAATTATCCACTAAACCATCAGTATTCCTCAAATTTTGTCCCATTATATTAATCATTAGGAAGTTTCCATGGAGATAAAATAATTTTTAGTTATCCTTGTTTCTATATAACTTTTCATATGATATCATATTTATGTTTGGTCCAAAATTATTCTGATTTTGATGATTTACTACCATTGATGTCACTTGACTGAAATGTGTCATGGGGAATGGAACATATTTTGTACCATGCATACCAAATCAAAGGGGATTCATTTTTCATATTTAATCATTTTATATTTATTTATGTGTAAAGTGAGATAAATTTGTTTGTTATGTTATGCTTCTCATTTTATGTATTAGAATCTATTTTTTTATTTGGTTTCATTATAAAATAAACACTAAATGGAATATCATGTTTGAATCTCAATTTAACTATATTGATTTATTAACTAATCATGTAATTAATAATTCCATCAAAAAAAATTACACAATTGATTCATGTAAATATATTGAATAATATAATTATGTAAAAATATAGATTTGTTGATTTATTTTTGAATTGACCAAACACATAGAAGTAAACAAGTTCATGTTGAACATGATAATTTTTTTACCTTTTTGTGTCTCTAATTCAACCAATTTCCCATATTCAACATTCCAAACTATGCTATTTAGCTATATTCCAATTTGGTTACATTTTAGATATTTTTACTATTGAAAAGACTCTATATATTCTTCCCTCTTGAATTTATAAGAATCCAAATCCATAATTAAAACTCAATAATCATGTAAATGTACTATGAATTTTCATTATCTTGTACTTGTAAAATATTTTCCTTTGATTGATTCCACTTAATTAATTAGTCATTATCTATTATCACATTTATAATGCAATATATTTAAAAAAATACAACATTATTTTATATATTACATACATATTATACTAAAATGGAAAATGCTAAAAATCCTTTATTTTACATCTTTTACCTGATTTAAGACATTATAATCCATAAATAATAATATCCCATGAACTAATGAACTAAGTGACATTGAATACTAGAAACATAAAAAGCTTATTTTATACAGATTGCAGTCATGTCTCTATATTGGTAACATACTAAACAATATTTTAGAAATTTTATTAGTAGTACTCATCATTAAAAACTATGGAATAAAAACATAATAAAGTCATGAGATCATGTTCACATTAATGGATTAATGTATTCACAATCAAGGATGTTCTCGTAAGAATAAATTAATACATTAGTATATGTGAAATATCATAATATCATGAATGATAACCATAAGAGTTAATTTAACTTCAAAGTAAATGTAATATGAACATTAAGAGAAATATATCAAAAGAAAATCTTAATATCTTCAAAATTTCAGAGAAACATTAAAAATAAACCTTGAATAATGATTATATAAGATCATAATGTATGCAATTCATTAACTATGGAAAAAACATATTCATAGTGAATTAATATATTAATAAGAAACACCATTGGTTCTGGTGATTACA
The DNA here is from genome assembly GCA_963277665.1 of Viscum album. NCBI lineage: Eukaryota > Viridiplantae > Streptophyta > Magnoliopsida > Santalales > Viscaceae > Viscum > Viscum album. Next base: position 795,724,998 of record OY728166.1, read on the forward strand.
ATGAACTAAAATTTACACAAAAATACTTATCCAATGGTATTATAACTCGAAACTAATGCACTGGAGGTAGATAATGGAACCAAAATATCATTCATCCATATTAACATTTACCAATTAAAAAGTATTAACAATTCACTTTATAAAAAACTCATGGAAATAAAATGCGTTTTATAAAACCTTTAAATGAAAATAAATCATTTTTCATAAAGAACCCTTGGAAATAAAATTGGTTTCATAAATTATCTAAATTGAAATAATTTAATATTCATCATGAAACCGTGGAAATAAAATAGTTTCCAAAAAAATATAAAATGGTATAAGAAAAAATAATGATTTAAATTGTTTGTAATCTAAAACATAACCACCTAATATATTCAAAGAATTAAATAAATTATTGGGTGAAATGAGAAAAAATAATACCATTGGAGATATATTATTTCATGAAAATGAAAAATATTCAAAAAAAAAATTTTATAATAATTTTTATCCATCTATGTAAAACTAATATTTATTCGTGTTTTTCTAGAAACCTCATTTTTAAAAATATCAAGAGAAAAAAATTTCATTGAAATGGATTGGGATCGCAAATAATTTCACAATAAATAAATTATTTATAATCATTAAAAAGGGAAATTAATGGTAGAATAAAGTTCACTATGAAATTTGTTAACTCAAATAAATGATATTGAGTTATGAAGTCCCTTACATTTACCCTTGATTTCAACCATAGTGAATTAACCTCCTCCCATCATAAATTATATCCTCTGAAAATTAGTTTCTTCCTTTGATGGATGGGTTTTGAGAATATTATAACTATGATATTCTTTATAGGAATGTTTAGGGGAGGATTTGTTAGAGTATGTTCCATATTAAGTTATTTGTGGTCTGAGAGGAAGTGGGCAGAAGAGTGATCCTTTTATAAGTGAAAGGGATTTAATTTTTGAGTATATGCAAATAAATTTAATAATTGGAAGTAACTATTATGGAATATTTCTATAAAATTTAAAAATTATGGAGAGGGTAAGCGATGAGTTCAATAAAGGCCTCAAAAACCCATTACCACAGATGTTTTGATCATGTTTGTCATTTTCCCTTATCGGTTAAACTATATTTAACCCTTTTGATTTTTACCGACCTAACTAGTTTTTTCAAAAGTAACTTATCCTTTATAATTGGAAAGATGGTATTTATTATATAATTTTATATAATGATTCAAAATTTTAATTCTATTATATTATATAAATTTTATATAATTGATGATATTAAAAAAATAAATATATAATGTAACATTTTTAAAATACAATATATCTTTTGTTCAAAGATTTGGAATATGGGTTCTCTAATTAGAAACAACATTTTTAAAATCATATATTCACATCTAATATAATTATTTTCACTTATAAAATTTATTTATTAATTTAAAAATCGTTCTTATATACTAATACTTACATAAATGTCATGTTAGTTGTAAAAAATAATTATGTGTCATTCAACTAAAAAATAATCAATTTATACAAATAAAAAAAATAAACATTATGTTAAAATTGTAATTATTAATAAAACAATTTAATTTAATTTTTGAAAATTTGATTATAAAATTAATACTCATAAATTTAAAATAAAATAATAAAATATTGTGAAAATGGTTTTTTGTAAATTATTTTGTTTTGATATTTTCTCATCTGATAAAATTAATGTTAATCCTAAATATATAGAACATTTTAAATAACCATATTATTAAACAAATTGTAAGAATAAAATATATATATAACTAGTTACTTAGACATACTTGTTGAGAAGATATGAAAAGTGACCTATATTTCATAACATAGTCATAAGTATTGATACCCACTTCTTCGATGACTACCATGCATTGGCCAATATCTATTTTGAAAAAATATATTGTGGTCGATTAGGGTTTAGTGTTTTTTAGATAAATATATCAAAACTTATATTTATTTAAGTATGAAAATTTTACTCAAAACGTGTTTTTGAATAATGAACTAAATATGTTGCTTTTCAAAACATTAGTAAATATGATATTGTTCGATTTCAACTGTATATTTCCAACTTGTTTTGATTAAAAATTTGTATAATGATGTATCCCTATCAAATGTGATAGCTAATAAACCATAATTTTCTATACCATAACTAAATATTCATTCACATCTTATGTGTGAAGAACCTATTTTTAAAACTATAATGTCATTCATTTTTAAATGGAATAAATGTGACATACATTACAATGGATTTATGCATGACAAAAAAAATTTTATTGATTGATTTGGAACATAAAACTATTTTAGAGTCACAAGAAGAATATTTAGTCATTAGTTGATTTTAATGACCTTATTGACCACACATTCTTTATGTTTCTTTAATATTGTAAAATATAGGGACCTAGATTTTCCCCGACTGGGATTTTGATTTTTTTCCTCCAGATTTAATTTATATAGTCCTATCAATGAAGATAAAATTGTAAATTTACACTAAAATATGACATTATTAAAATTAGTGATTTCAATTGATCTCATGGTGCAATATTTCCCCAAAGGATGAGTTTTGGATGAATTTTGAGAATATAAATTTGAAAATATTTTGAATATTAATTAATTATATTAATAGATATCATATGAGCATGACTGGATATATCCAATAAAATAGAGCTCAAATAATACTTTGGGAACCATAGATGTCTGGAATAATGGGTGTTTCATTTGATTAGTATAATTTATGATTTAAGGTCTTTGGATCTCTATCAATTCATTTACTGTGTTTAATTAAAAATTAAATGTATATAACAACATGAAATATTCAATTAAATAAATGGAATATGTTGAATTTTATTTTTAAGGTTTTTTGAATTATTTTTGTTCAATTTTTTAGGCAAATTCCCAAGTATATATTAAATATAATATACAAAATTCTTTTATTCAGCATGTTCACTATCCCAATGAGTCATATTTAAACCAGAAATAGACTCCTAGATTAAAAACATTTCACTACATTAATATTTGGAACATGGTTATTACTTTTGGGTGGTTCTTTTCTAATTTAATTGGATTATTTCTCCCTCTAACATATGTTTAGAGATAATAAAATTTAATTAATACTATTTATTTAATTAATTAATTTTTATTTTTTATTATTTTTATAAATTACTTATGAGGATAAGGGGTATTATCAAGGGTGTTAGTGATATAAATATATTTTCTTATATAATTAATGTAGATATTTATAAATGGTGTTGACAAAAAAATTAAATTCATTAATGGGATATTTAAATTTTGTATTGAAAGAATTTTTTATATAGGGTATAAGGAATATTTTATGAGACAATTAATGATAGGGATTTATTGAATAGAATAATTAAAAGAAAATTTTATGGTTCTCTAATTAGTTTAAATTCGACAACCAAAACCATCTTATTCATATTCCCACTATCTCTCTATTCTCCCTATGATCTGGTGGAATAAAAACCATCATGAGGTCTATAATGGGAGATAGAATCAATGTAAGATGGACAATACAATTAGACATATTTCTAGTGGTGATAAAAAAATAGATATATGAATTAATTTCACAATGATGTAAAATATGTGTGGTAGGGATAATTACTTTTAGTTTTATATTTTCATCATGTTTTTCATATTAAATATATGAATTGACTATTGTTCTCAATATTATGGATCATTATGCTTATATTTTTATATAATTTTGTTATCTTAATTTTCTTTATCATTATGGTTTGATGATCGAAAGTGGAATTCAATTGAAACCTGGTCATGTGTATTTTCTAATGGCCCATGGGTTGTATTCTACACCTATGCTTGTTGTACCCCTATGAGTGCTACATGGGATCATCACCCAGTGTCGGTGGAGTGACTCGGGTCAGTGCTTTTTTATTCACAGACATATCTACCCTCTATAACCTCTCTCACATCTCAATCTCTATCCTCTCATAAGTGTGTGAAGATACATTACCACTAGTGGTGACTATTGTAAGTAATGTTGGCGTTGATGCCATGTAACCTGATAAAATGGGGGAAGAGGTGACATATATTGATGTATTAGTGATGGTGTTTTTGGTAAAAAGTAGAAGGGAAGAATAATAGTTGGCCCAGTGGTGTGACAATAATGGTGGAGAATTATGGGGATGACTGAGCGATGGTTGGTTACATGGAAATGGAAGCTTTAGTGGGCCACTATGGAGGAATGGATGCATAAGATCAGGGGTTGATAGGGTTCTAACCAAACCTACCAATATATATGAATAACACGAAGCACTACCCTCCATGTGTCATGTGGTGTCTTTTTCCACTAGTGTAATGACTGTACCAACCCCATCATGGGTGAGGCAATAAGAGATTTAGTTATGCATGCTGGTGAAACACGCATGATCATCCATATAATTTGATATGTCTGTAAAAATGTGTTAGACCCACTGCCCTACCCAGACCATGAGGCGTGGGTTATCTAAAAGGTTTAGTGCCTCAATAGGGAATATGGATAGCCCACCTTGTGGGGTAAAAAACAAGGTCAGGTCTGCGAAAAAAATTAAGGGGTCATGTTGTGCATGTTGGTTCCATACACCTTCAAGGACTAGTGTATAACACACTATATAGGGGAACACCCTCCTCTATCCCTCAACACAAGATGGCTAACCAAGGGTCTTTAATATGTCCTTCTCTTCACCTGTGTGACATTTTTGATGGATTTTTTCTTTCTTAATAGTTTTAGGAAATAGAACAGATTATATTAATAATTTTTACACATATATTTCAATTGTTTGATCTATTTGTCAATTTTACAATACATTCTATAGAATTTGGTCATGTTTACATTTTTCCAATAATTCGGCTCAAAAATGTTTATCAGAGTTAACATGGTGTTAAGTACAACCCTATCAACATTCTAATGATGGGATATGGGCCACCATATTCTTTATGAAGTACATCACTCCCCCACAAACTAGGGTCATGTGTCATATAAATTTCAGGTGTGGGTTTAATACTCCCTTGGGCTCGATATGGTGTAGGTCCCATATATGGTATATTAGGTAAGGAACTCTCCAACCATTGTGGATTTAGTTCATTATACATGGTTTATCCACCCAATCATCTTATGTGATCTACTCATCATGGCATGGGTCCTCTACTATGGTTGGTTATTAACTCAACTAACAAACATACATTAGAGAGGAATGAGACCCCACTATATATATTTATAGGATCATGGATTTTTTCATGAATTTATTATTATGGAAGGTATGGATATATAAATAAAATTAAAATGGAAAATGTGAAGGTTTCCCAATATTCTTCTTGGTATGTGGTATAATAGCACTAGAAATTGGGGTGTAGCGCTCCCTCATTTGGTGAACATATTTCAGTAAGGTCTATGTTTTCAATAATATGGTTTATGGTACTAATGTGGATAAATTTTCTACTTCAGATAAATAGGTCCTTATGAAACCTTATCCAAACATTGGTTTCCTTGAAGTAACAACATATTTTCAGGTTATTGGCATCTAACATTGTGAGAATTCTAGTACATTGAGTGTTGTTAGTTGGTCATGATATATGATCCTTTATGGAAGGTAGATGACATTTTCAAGAATAATTCATATCTATAGTTGTTATAATTTTATAGAATATAAATATTAGTTATTATTATCTTAGTTACTATATTTATCTAGAGTTTTACATAAATCAATATTTTGTATTTCCATTGAGTTTTTAAGGAATGCTAATGAGTTTTTTATACTCAACATATATAAGCATTCTTCTAATAATATTTATTTATATACAGATAACACATTATTTTGAGATGGTCTTGGTGGACATAGTAGTAGTTAATCTTGTTTACAGAAGATTATTGATGGTTCTTGGTAGATCATGGTGGTTCATAATGATTGTGGTGATATTTATTGAAAAATATTACTCATGTAATCCATATATGGAAGAGGATTTTTTCTAAGTCATATATTTGTTAGGGTTCTAAAAAAGTATCTAATGTACATTCCTTATAGCATTTGGCCTATTTGGAAATGTTTTTATCATGTTATTTCTCATTCTAGTATTTCATAAATTCATATATATATATATATTATCATTTTTTTATTACTTTATAAATTTTTGATATGTGTTTATAATATGTTGATACATTATAAGGCTGCCAATGTATGTTTTCCCTTCGTAGTAATATTCACCATCCATGACCAAATGGACATGGGCTAGGTGTGGTATAATCGACTTACTACTAGCCTATGTGAGGTCCTAGTTAGTAATAAAATGTCAGAGCAGTATAAATGACGGCCATTAAAAGGGTAAGGATTTTAGATTTAGGATTTTTTGGGATTTGTTTTGAAATTTCAAGAGTTACAGAAAAGAGAAATATATATTGAATTTTTTCTAGGGTAACCGGTGTTGGGGTGGAGGCCAACATATCTATTCACTAGGACAGTAATAAATTTTATATTGAATAGAAAATTTTAAGAAACTTTTTTTTCTACAAATAGGATGGTGCATGAATTATGTAGTAGTATATTTTTTATATTTGTTTCATTCTTCAGTCATGTCATCAAGATATTCCTTCATACTATTTATTTTGTCTAATTAAATTATGGATTCCCATGTAGATAAAAAGTAGGTATATTATTCTGGGTCATGATGAGTTATACTAGTGGTTGATCAACTCTTCACTAATCAGTTTCGTGATTTAAAATTGATTCAGAGTGTGGATTAAGATATTACATGGAATCATGAACATAAACATATTCATTATAACTTATCCTTATTTTATACCTTATTATAGTGTGTGTGAGGGTTTTTAATGAGCTAGATTAGACCATTTCTTAGTTTAGTGAACTAAATGAGTTTTTTAAAGAGTATTACTTTATTCTAAGGCAACTAAACTCCTCTTTAAGTAGAAGAATTTCAAGATTTTATGAACTAGATAATGTTTCACGGTTGGACATTTTCAACCAAATATTGATTAATTTTATGAGTTATCCGTAAACCAAAATTGATTTTTAAAAAAATATTACAAGAACCATATTATACTTCTATATAATGGTTTGATTTTGATCACATGATTAGAATGAGTTTTTATGAGCTCTATTATTGATCCAAATTAGGGTACACTCAATTTGAATATTTTTGGACCTCTTTATAAAGATGTTCTTTTTTGATCTTGTTCTCAATACTGGAGGAATTTTTTTAACAACATGATTTCATATTTACTCACGATTTTAGAAAGTTCATTTAAGAAAATATAATAATTTAATTCATGCAGGGACCCATAGATTATTACATGGTCCACTGCAACTGGGATGATTCATGGATCATGCTATCATTGATGTTCAAAAGTACTAAAATCCATTAGGATCACTATTTTTGGAGGATAGAAGTGTCTATGGTCACTCCTCACAAAAGTTCACTTACCCTATAAAATTTATAAGATATGTTCACTCCTCTACCAAGGAGATATTACCACCCCCCAGTCACTGCTCGAGGGTAGGACTACAATAATGTAAGGACTACTGGGGACTTCTTCATTAATATCACTTGGATGAGTTCATCCCATCTTTTAATTGATGTTCTATTAAACTCATCAGCTACTCCTTCATAGTGAAAGCTAATAATTAGTCCTAAAGTATATCTTCCTTATTATTTCCATTATAAGTATAAAAATATATTCTTTATTTCAGATTAGTTATTAATTCCTTCTTAATTTTTATGTTTAAACAAAAATAATCTCCTTATTATTCTTCTTCTATGTGCATATTTTTGGAGAATATTTTCAATCTCAACATCTAGTTATTCAGGAGGTGTAACGATACATGCAGGTTAATATCTCACTCGAATATATTTATTAAAATCTAATAATTATCACTTTAGTGTTTCTCCCACATTTACGTTATTCTTTATATTCTTATATTGAACACAAAACTCCATTAATAACAACCTTTCCCGAATTAGAACAAATGGAAACCAGTTTTAGTTAACAGATTATTCTCCAAGAATTTTTAGTTATGAGATAACAAATTGTTAGGTGTGATATATGATAATATGAACCTTGTTTCATTATATCTTTCTTAACATCCATTAGAAGAATGCTCGACCCCCTAAAACTCACAAAACCTTTTATTTTTAAAAAATATTTGAAAAATTTACTTTTCAAATCATGCAACCAGACCATGTAATTAAATTAAACTTTTCAGTTTTTTCATTAGGAGAATCCACATTACAACATTCTTATTAATATTTTTCATATAACATATACACGCCCAGAACCACTGTGACCATAGTCTAAAAATACCAGACTCCCTTGCTAAATACATTTTAGTAACTCACCATGAATGTACTGTAACATCATGACACGATCATATCCTTTATAATGTTACTGTATTTTATATTTATTTCACTAAGATATCTATTAAAACTATTTAATTTATTTCAAACATGAGTCATAGATCCCGTTGATGCTCTAATTTTATTTCACATTCGACTAGGTTATTCGTTATCTAATATATGGGAATAAACTTCCATAAATCATTAATAATTTCCCTAATTTTTACAAAATATTTTCTCTAATCAATTTTCTTTATACACCATACTCAAATTTATAAATTTCTTATATAACACCTATGTGATCAATAATAAAACTTACATAGTTACCACACACTTAAACAACAAAGTCAACAACATGTAGCTTGAAAGACATATCTAAATTGTCTATAGAGAAAACATATGGGTAGACCTAATGATAGCTACACTAATGTCATTTCCAATTCTTATATCCATAAAGGAATTTAAAATACACTAATGATTTTTGACACATACACAGATTTTGGTTGACACATAAGTTTATTATAAACTCAAGTACATTGTTACATAAACACACACATGCTACTTTAATTTTTTAAATTTCACATAGATGTCCAGAATGACATTCACACACATGTAAAATGGAAAATAAATAGATCTTATTCCTTTTAAAATCTCATATACACATTTCAAAATGACACTATGCTACTTTTGAATGACACATAAGAAAATATGGACCCTTCAACCAGATTTATTTCAAATTTTTTCCAATTCACATTGATCTTTTAAGATTACCTTCGTGTATGCTTCAACAATATGGGACCTAAATTCTCCATGAAAAACAGAATTATTCCTTCATTAAAATACCCATGAACCTTCTACAAATATTTTTGACACTTAGACAGTTAGATTTTATATGTATTTTCAAAAAAAATAACACACACATCTATAGGGTTCCCAAAAATATACCATTTTAGATCTTGTTAACAATATAATACCCATTTATTTCTAAAATAACTCTAGAATTTTAATTCAATTAAAATGATACAAAATTAATAAGAATAGATTTTTGACATATCCCCTTGGTTGAGATTATTCAAATCTACCCCCTCCTTTTTGGTATCTCTTATTATTTCTCACAAATACCTTTTGATCAAGGACTTATCCTCAAATACGTTTTTACTCCAAAACATATCTTACCTATAATTCAAGGGAATAAAAAGCATTATAGATCACCCCCTCATTCATATAAATGAAATAGGATTTTCTCCATGGGATTATACTCATCCTCTATAAGAAACTTATTATCCCGTTTTGTGAATAAGGGATACACTTTCTATCCTTTGTTGATAGAGAATTACTTAACCTCATGTATCTATCCCCCTTTTTGTGTGATAAATGCTATATCTCATATATTTTCCTATAAAAAATTATGGGAAGACTATAGATTTATTAAAAATTATTATAAAACAATACATTTCTAGATGAAGTCCCTAATTTAGGAATTCGTCTAACCAATTGATATGTAAATCATAAACTATATCAACTTAAACTAAAAGAGAAATAATAAATTAATTTAAAAATTAATATTTTAGTAATCAATAAAAACTATTATACAACTGAGACTAGGATCAGTGTAAAGAAAACTGTTTTTTAAAACATCATCATAGTTGTCCTTGAAACTCACCAGTTTTCCATTAAATAATGTGTAGGAAAAAACCATTCACTTACATTATCACAATAAATATAAAAATAACGAAAACTATTTTTCAAAAAATAAATAATACATAAGAATTATTATACATGAGTGTGAGAATATATCCCTTGACGAATCAATTGATACAAACTGTATCTATTGATTCCACAAGAACATAATTCCTTCCCTTTCATAAAAGGATTCACAAATCAGAAATATGGATACAACAACATGAAATTTTATTCAAAAATACCCCATAATTGTTACATAATATCCATTTGAATTTTATTAATTTTTGTGGTTCAATTTTTTCAAATATTATCTTCATCTAAATAGATTTTAATATCTTGAGAATAGTAGAAAAATAATCCTAATGTTGAATCACCTAAAAATAATGTAAATTTTAATATTTTTGTTACTACATCCACTAATATATAAACTTTGTTTTTTTCCATTAATTTCATGGATTGATTATATTTATTTTACAATATATTTATCATTAAATAACTGGTGGTCTGGGATATGGATTTGAAATAATTTTTCCTATATATTATATTCTTTTAATGTAGTTTTTATATTAATTAAAAAAATTCATATTATTTCATTTTCATATTGTATTTGATAAACAAAAATAGTTTCTTAACACTTCATACTAATCCACGTTCAATATTGACACTCATATTGAAGTATGATATATAATTGGACTAGAAAAACCTAGAAATCCACTAGTTTCATAAACTTTTACATATTAAAATAGACATATCTTTACGAATTTAATTATGAATTTTTCTAGAACATCTTCCACATGGATTCTATCACCCCCCTAATTTTTCGAACACATTAAATCCTCTAGTAAACATATAATTTCACTAGGATAGGGGTGTCTTCATCTTATTATGTTTGTGGAATTGTGATGGCCATAATGAACAATCATTTCACCTCCTCCTTTCTTTTTTCATATTTTATATTTTGAGAAATTAATTACTAAACATCATCGACCCCATCTTCTCCATATTGATACTATCATATATATATCATATTGAACCCATTTCCACATGATCTTATTTTTTTGGAAAACCATAACCCTTATTTCTCCCTGGATGAGGTATATCTTGTATGTCCTTATATTGGGATTTCTCAAAACATTGTAAAAGATTCCACCAATACAATTATTCTCATGTAATTTATCTATCGTGGATTTTTATTTGTGATTCATTTTCCATTGTGGAATCATCCACCAATATTTACATATTTCGTTTTAGTGGGTATTTTAAGATCACATTGGTATGCATCTTTCTTTAAAATCATGTGATCCATCCTTTATTTATTTAATGGGTTATTGTTTTTAGTTTTTCTATCTCCCATAGGTTGGGAATCATTTTCAATACTTCTTATGAAATATTTTTTTCATTATTTTAGGGATTAATTTTGTGATTGACCAGACCATGGTGCTTGATACACCCTCTTTTGATCTCCATTAAACCATTATTAATTATTAAACTAATTTTTCATCCTAAAAGGACTTATTTCAGGGTAATATATTTCATTATATCTCATAGGATCAAAGGATATATTTTTGGTTTGTTTAGTTATCCTTAATTTAAAATATCCTATAAAATTACTAAGGTTATAAAATACATATAATTTTTTGAAGAAACCTAGCCTCTTGGGGTATCCTTCGGAGTGATATGTTTTGGTTTCCAATTTCCACTCACATGTTGGCTTTTAATACTCATAATACATAATCTTAGTATGACCATATTTTCAAAAATGTATCACCTTGTCACTACCTTATTATAGACCAAATTTATTCTAAAATTTGGTAGAACCTAATGTTGAATCCAAAATTTCGTATTTCATTTTTTGAATAAATTTCATATATCAGTCCCTTCATACTGAGTATTTTAAGGATACCATATGAATGATATTTAGCTTCTCATTTGAGGTGTTTATACTCACCGAATGTTCTTTGATTTTCTCAACCATTTCTCTTATTTAGGAATACACTATCTTCTATATATCCCCATCTTCCAGACCAGAAACATCATTTCGTCACAGTAAATCCTAATATGGACAAGTATTTATTTTAACTCCTTTTGTATGTATACTTTCATTATGATTTAATACCATATATATCTTACCAAATCACATGGATCCTTTATCTTTTCAATCATCTTATTGACATTAATGTTCACAGCCACTTGAACTCTCATTAACATTTTATCCACATCCTATAATTATGTTGGTTGAAGTAGGATACTCAAGAAGGTGGTGAATTGAGTTACTATAATATTATTTGATAAAAGTATTATTTAAAATATCCCCCCAATTTAAAACATAAGAGTACAATTAATCAATGTAGTGAATTTATAGTAGTCTGATTGACCAACTAATTTTTCAGAAGATTTTTTATTTCACAGTTGTTGCAAAATGATATATTGATAATACTTTTGAAACTAATATTATAATAAGAAATAGTTATAAACAATATCAAATACTAACTATCAAAGTGAATTTCAGTTTTCTGAAATATAGGTAAAAATAGGGAAAACTAATTTTGAAGGAATAACAGATATAAAACAAGAGGATCAGTCTAACGCAAAGACTTAATACTCTCCACTTGGTGATCACCTGCCACCAAGAAATCTATTTAGATAATTATTTTTTTTCACAACCTGGATCAGGTTTGACACTTTAGTACATAAAATGTCCAGGTCACAAGACCTCTAACATAGTTCTACATGGGAACAAAATACAACCAGGTCACACAGGACCTCTTCCACAATTCCTTTTGGGAAAAAAAGTGTAAAAAGATAGTCATGTGAGGATATGTAGTATCTGATAGTTTAGTGCAAGATATAGTATGTGTTTTATAGATACATACACACTCTTCTTGAAACGAAACTGAAGGGGAACACAAAAAAGAAATAAAGATCAGATAGGGTTTAGAAGGCTCTGTGTGTTATTTCGTTCATCTATAGACACTTTGATGTGTCTATGTTAAAGATAGTGTCCAATTTTTAAAGTAGGCACCAAATGATAGTGTCACAGATCATGATGTTCTATCATATGGGAAGATGTTATTTTCTTCTCGTTAGGTTTATTTGGATGTGGTAGAGATGTTAGAACATTGGTGGATAGTAGTACTCTAGTTATCAACAAGTTGGAATGAAGAGTTACTCTTGTGTTCTTCCTTTATGTATGTTGCTTGTATATGTCTTCTACTATGTCTAATTGTATCTAATTTTCTATATATTTCATGATATTAATTGTAAATGTATCTCTCATCTCGAGTCCTTTTCTGTTATATACATGCAGACCGACAATGTGCATGTTTTGAGGTAGATATTGTACCTCTAACTTCTAACATCTCCATTAAAGATGTCAAAAAAATCATTACATTAATGAGTCACACTAAAAATCTAAAAATATGACTATTAGAGGTAATATTAAATAAAAATAGTTTTAAATAGTATGTTGGTGATTTTATTTTTGGTATCTCTTTCTGTAAGTGACACGTTCCATCAATGTTTTATTTTTTCAGTCTTTCCAGCCGTTAGTGACTCATTGTGTTAGTGACACATTTTAACTATCATTGAGTCCTTGAAACAGTAGCACCATGCATCGGTAGCACTATGTGTTGATAGATTGTTGCATAAGTATGATAACTGAACTATCAATGACTCATTTTAACTACCGGTTAGACAATTAGTCTGTTGGTGTATCAATTCCACTTTCGGTGAGTCATCAATCAGTGTGTTATTTTTCACTGCCAGTGAGTCAATTGAACTATCAGTGTCTCATATATTCTTTCAATGTCAGTCTGTCATATTTAGAAGTTATTTCCTCATGGACTGTCTTACAAAATAAATTTTTTTAGAATGTGTTAAGCTTGTATGTGATCATAGAGAAACATTATTACACATATTGAAACTTAAATAAACATGATTTAAATAATTAGAAATGATTAATATTATTTGAAATGATTTGTGAATATTAAAACCATTATTACTAGAGAGGGTGTCCAATAGTCTCCTATAGTCTACCAAATTATATGAAGGAGAGGTCTATCTCATGAATGATTTATTATTTATCCACCTCTTATTTGTGGCCTCATGGTAACTCCCATCGTTGGCTTCTTGATGTTGTTTTCACCTATTTACTATTGTCACATATTTTTTTCATGTACGTGTTGTTGTGTAAAATTTCTAGTTCACTTAAATTCTATAATGAAATTTTAAAATTCATATAATAAAATTATAAAATACGTTACCCCAACTGGCGTGTTTATCCTCTTTTTTGTTTTCTTCTTCTAAGCACCATCTGACATGATCCACTTCTCACCATCATTTCTCATGGGTTTCCATTCATATATAGCCTTAAAAAATTACATTGTCATATATTATTTTCACTGAAATCACTATAAATTAATCTATATATCCTTGGAGACCATGGATTTTGATAGATCCTTGTAAATGTTTTATTTTGAGAGTACACTTTAATTTCTTCTTGACAGAGGAATAAATTTCCTGATTAATTTTATCTATCTAAAATATAACTCTATGTCATCTCAAAAGTGTTTTAGGTGACATCCATTAACACATATATATATTCTATAAATTCCATTTTCTATCTTTGTGATTTTGGACCACTAAACAATTGTGTATTTATCATTAACTTCTTTTGTGAAAAATATCCAAAAATGTTATTATCAGTTAAACAAAAGACTTAACACCAATAAAAATATTTCATATTTTTAAATACTTTTAGAACCATAATAGGGGATGAATTAAGAACATTAAATTTTAAAAAACTCCCCTCTAAACCTAGATGATATTTTTGTATCTTGTTCCAACTTGGGAAATAATATATTTCAACTCGTTTCTTTTCTATTATTTCATAAAATCAATGTTTTACTTCAAGAGAATACAGGAATTTAAATCATAAACGGACATAACTTTTTATTATTATTTCATGCACACTATTGGATCCCAATGTTCACTCTTCTATTGATGTACTGATACACTTGATTCCACTAGTACCTGTAATGGGTTGTGAATACTAAAAGTCGTGGTCACTCGACACCTAGGACAAGAACCCATACAACCGTTCTGGGGAAAAATCACTCTTATCCAATTAAACAATTACATTCCACCACATATAACCACTAGTATAGGTTATAACTACCATATTATGTAGACTAGTAGGTCCCTTATTATTCAGCATGTCTTTCTTAGATAGGTATATACTCAGTTTTTATAGATACATTGATAATCTCATCAGCTACTCCTTTGAAATGGAAAATTAATAATTTA
Source organism: Viscum album (assembly GCA_963277665.1). Classification (NCBI taxonomy): domain Eukaryota; kingdom Viridiplantae; phylum Streptophyta; class Magnoliopsida; order Santalales; family Viscaceae; genus Viscum; species Viscum album. The sequence continues at coordinate 795,740,339 of OY728166.1, forward strand.
TCCTTGAGATGATCCTTCTTATTATTTCTTTAATAATTTATGGACAATATTCTATACTAAAAAAATTTATGTATACTAATTCATCAATTTTTATTTTACACAGAAATACACTCATTATTCTTTATTGATGTTTAAAAGTATGGAGAATAGTCATTGATTAATTTTTATTTTTATTATATAGGTGTGACGATATGTGATAGAGGATATATCTATCCTTTAAAAAAATTTATATATTATGTTTTCCCCTAGTAGATTATCTTCATAATCTGTTTATATTTTACTCTATTTTACTGAATAAAAAACTCCATTAAAAATCACTTTTGCATATTTAGAATATATGGAAACGACTTTTCATCCTGATATTCTTCGCTCAATATTTTTTAGTTTTAAAATAATCACCTAACTTGTGTGATATATTTTAATACTTCCTTGTCCCTATAAAATCTACCATAACTTCAATTATATTCAATGTAAAGTTATTATACATGTAGATACATTGTCGTTTCACAAAATATACAGGAACTCCACTATTCACAAGATTCATCCAAACCATGTATTTAAAATATATTCAACCAATATGATATGATAGATTCCACATCCCAATATTTAAATTATTCTTTAGTGTGTATCATGAACACCACCAGAATCCCAGAACTCACAATCTCTAAAAATAACGCATCCATACTAAATATTTTTCAGTAACTCACCATGCATGATCTACTGTATCACTATATAAACATCACCTTTGTAGTGTGAATATATTTTCTATTAATTAAACCAATAAATAAAATATAATTACATTATTTAATAAACTATTGGATAATGGATCCCTTTTAAGGTTCCATGATATTTGTGAAAAATTTTAATATGTCATTCATTATCTACGATAAGGGAATACACTAGTATTGAATAAAAAATAATATCACAAATATTATCAAAATAAATTTATATCATAAAATACTAGTGAATTTTGATTCTAAATTTTCACAAATCTTAATATCACACCTACATTTCATAGGATGAATCTTATATAGTTTGATAGCACTTTTATAGCCTGATCACACTTACATATGATTGAATACACACCTATACTACCAAAAAACTACTACATAGATTGTACACCACTTGTACGTTTAGGTCATATAAAAAATATACTAACTCCTTTTCAAAACTTCCAAATACTAATTGTAATGACACATATTTTATAATAGTTAAAATATATGAAACTATAAGTTGACGCATATGGAGACTATAAGTACACAAACCCAGATCCATATACACACTATAAAACCCCAATGAATTAAAAATGAATTTAATATAAAATTCACTAAACATTGAGTATCTATGAAACAAACACTTTTCAATTTAATGGAGATAGTTATAAGCTATATATTAGATATAATATTTTCACTTTTTTGTTGCAATATTTGAAAAATAGACATACACGGTTGTGATCAGTACGATATTTAGATTCAGAAAGGATCAACATACACTTTTTTTATTAGTAACGTAACCCTTATAAGTAATAATATACCCTTATGAATAGTAATATGAACCATATGAATAGTAATATGAACCATATGAATAGTAATATGAACCGTGTAAGTATAAATAAAATTTAGGTACCATTTAAATGGGTGTGAATATTTAAAATAACAATAAATAAGTGTTGGTAATTTTTGAGTAATATTTATTTAATTACACTATTAAATTAATAAATTGATTTCAAAAAACTCATCTTCATCAAATTTACTCCTAAATAAAATTTTGTTTTCCTATAATTTGAGGACAATTTTAGGAGACCTCAGTTAATTTTTGAAATAATTATAAAATAATTTTAAAATTTAAAATCCTTATTTTTCATGTTAATAATTATTTTATTTAAAAATTAAACATCTATTGTTTAGAAAATATTTTTGATAAAATTAACATCATTTTTTAATTCTATACATGAAAAATGGTTGGGGGGAATTTTTTAAGTTTTCAAAAATACTTGAATTTTTGGTGAATAGTGAAATTTGATATTTGAAGAAATATGCTAAATAAATTAATTTCAACATAATGGTTGAGTCATGGATGATGTAAATGGTCATTGGATCGAAATCACATGAACTTATTAATATTCTTGTTCACAATAAACATCACTATTTCTTGTCTTGAGCAAAATAATAAAATAATGAAATTGATATTCCAAAATCACCCCTCTCCTCTGGTATAAATGCTAACCCCCGCCCCCTCTTCTATTCACTCATATAAGGATTTAATCTTCTCAATGTTCATCCTAAATACTCTTAAATAGTTTTTTCCCACTTCAAAGAGCTCATTTTCTTTCCAAAAGACCAAAATACCTTCACTTAAGGATGTTCATAAGGAGGATATTTCAATAGGGAAACCCTCTTCCCTTTTTCTTTTAATTTAATTTTAAATTTATTTTATTTTATTATATTTTCTTAAAATACTAATTCCAAATGATCATTATAACTCTATTCTCATATATATACTATAATTATATCATGTTAATGGAACATAATCTCTGAAACTACTATCTCTCTCTTTCTTTTGTTTTGAAAATTAAATTATTGTCCGAGAGGTGTTGATTTACAACCACCAAGGATGATGAACGTCAATTATAAAATTTATTCTTAATGTATGGACATGAAAATGAAAATTATTGTTTAACCGTAATATAGTATATTTATTACAACCTATTAAATTTTTTGTAACATGTATATATACATAAAACTTATACATACTGAAAAACCAGTTCGTAACAATAAAGATATTGCCAAAATAATTACTATTGTTCTGTATAATAACTCATACTCATAAATATGTTCATTAATAATATATAGGTTTAATTATGTATACTTATATCCATTCCACATAAGCACTATTTTTTATAATCAAGTGAACCAATCATGAAATATATGAAACAAACACTCTAGAAAGACAAAATTCAATATAATATGTTATCAATGTGTGAGAAAATGAAAGAAATAAAACTATAATGAATAAAATATATGCAGATAAGTTTTTGAATTTGTTAATTAATGGATTTAATTTGAACATCCTGGACAATACGGACATGCGTAGAATACAATCAGACATAAGGTATGAGATTTCTACCCGAACCTCCATTTTCTTTCGGCTTACTCATATTCTCTACCTACATCAATCAAATTCTTATTTATTCTTATTTAGTACTCATTAATTCATTGTGAATATTTTATATATGTGTACAAATCAAGATCCTTCATTATTTTATGGTAAATTATCCATTTTAAAATAATAATTAAAATCTTATTACTGAATTAAAAATAATTGTGGACATGGATGAGGCCTTAACATTTTTAGATATGGTTGTGGCCGAGGGCTTAGTCATTTTTTGTCTTATTCTAGGCCTTAATGATATGGTTTAGATGTATCAAATTATGAATTCACTCTATATGAATCTAGTAACTGATAGTACATGCGGTTATTAGAATAATAGAATACCCATGATTATGTTTTCTTATGGAATTATTTATTCATCTCTCATTCCAGCCATATTATGTTCTTGTGTATTATTAATGGAATGTGTTTTTCGTTATTAACCATGGCTAATGTTTATGTTTATGATATATTATTCTGTATTTCATACCCTTTATGAGCATCTGAGCTCACCCTGTTTTTATATTTTATTTTTTCCAAGATGTGAAGAAGTATATTATGAGTGACATGCAAGGATAACATAGGAATTCTAGATGTTATCAAAGGAATTTGTATATTTAATTTTCATTAAATATGTAATATTGAACTTATATATGAATCCATTTTTTCAATTCTACTAAACTATTCAGTCATATGGGATATTAATTTCATTTATTCATGCTATTATAATAAAATAATGCATCAGATCCGTGCAACTAGGTTTAGCGCATTATAGTTGGTATCTGAGGATGTTTAGTAGAACACATGGAAACAAGATTAAAAAAAACATAGATTTGGGAACAAAACCCTAAGATAAAAATTGAAGATAAGTATACAAGAACATACTATAATATTTGTAAGGTATAGATTATGTTGATCTTTCGAGAAAATACATCCATGTCTGTATACAAAATGTGGATGTGGTTCTAGAACAAATGTACCAAGGAGTAACAACTTTTTCAAGGTGGTCTAGTCTTGACTTAGGGTAACCTAGTACAAGACAATGGGTCTTACTTTTTACCTAAATTGACAATCCTGAGGGTTATTCTTGGAAAATTAAAATTTAATTATAAACCATTTTAAATGATTTAAATATAAATTTTTCCTCAAGGTAACTAGTCATATGACTATGAGATTAGGTAAGAATAAAATTTCAATCTATATAATGTATTTTGATAGTGAATATTATACATTATAATACAAAAACTAATATAGTGTATTCCATTATTTAAAAATGGATCATAGTGTAAGTAATACAAACCACATGAATGCATGTATCCCATGTAAGTATTTATCCACTATGAAAGATAATAATGTTGGTTCTATAGTTGCAATTGGTGCTGAGCGACTTATAAAAATTCTGGGATACCTGAATTAGGTTATAAAAAAATAACATTACCCATTAAGAGAATACTGATCCACAACGTGGGGGAGCAATTTTAGACCACTTTATGCAACAAAAACCTCCATAATTTAATGGGACTACAAACCCATTCATAGTAGAGCAGCTGATAGGTCCTCGGAGAATATACTTCTCTCTCTGATATGTAATAAAAGGGAGAAGTTTTTCATGGATGATTATTGTCTATCAGGAGATGCTAATAAATAGTGGCGATTAATTCAAAACACAAATGAGGAGGATGATATTGAAAATATGGAATAGAGGTATTTTAAGGAAATCCTCTTAGAAAAATACTTCCCCCAGGAACAACGAGTAGATATGGAAAGATAGAATATAAATCTTAGGCAAAGAGAGGATGAGAATGTTGCAAAGAATGAATCTATTTTCACAAGGATAGAAAGGTACTCACAGACTACAAACGCAATCCAATAAGTAAGAATGATCGATTCTTTTATATTTAAAATGCATTCCTTCATAGGGAACTAGTCTCCCAAATATTTCCATCATATGTAGATATAGTATCATGTACAATCAATATAGAGAAATAATTTTCTATTTCTTGTGAAATTAAGGGAAAACAAGAAAATAAGAGGGTGGTGTAGTATAGAATGGATGAAGGGAATAATAAAAGGCTATTTTTACAACATGAGATACTAGTTGAAGGAAAAACTATAGTGACTTATTAAATAGAAAAAGATATTTATAGAAGTGTGGAAATAAAGTCCATTATGTTGGTCATTCAAAGGTAAATAAAGAAGCATTCAATGTTCAAGGATATTTTTATATGGATATGGGACACTATGATAATCATTATACAAAGAGTCAAGAAAGAATGCCTTATAAAAGGCCAATGAAGTAGGGTCAAGATTATGCAATCACAACTACTGAGGTTGAAATACATAATGATATGATGGAATCTACTTTAATAATTTCCTCAAACGTAGCCAATGATATATTTGATTCTGGATCATCATAATCCTTTATATCATCCCGGTTTTCCATGAATATTTTATATTTCCAATTTGATTTAATAAATGATTTTTTAGACAAAACTATTAAGGGAAGTATCATTGAAACAAATATGTGTCGATCAATCCTCTTATGACATAGAAACATGATATAGTTGATAAACATATCATCATACCTATGATTGACTTTGATATAATCCTCTATAATGATTGGATATAAAATTATTATGTGAAAATATATTTCAATAATAATGAGGTAAAAAAATTGAATGATGTAGAATCCCATTACTTTAGAGTACAAACATCATCATCTGATTTCTATCAAGATCCACCCCCAGTAGCTCTACTGAATTCAGTTATTAGGGAGGATGAAAACTTAATATATATGAGTGAGGAACAGAATCTTGAAATTCAAGATGTACCTATTTTTCAAGAATACATTGATGTGTTTCTAAATTATTTTTATAGAAATCATCTAGAGTGGGAAGTTGAGTTCACTATTGACATATTTTTTGGTTCAAGACATATATCAAAGACTCCTTATAGAATGGAGACTGGGGAGTTAGTGGAACTGAAGAAACAAGTAAGGTAATTGGGTCATAAAGGATTTATTTTCCCTTGTGTTTCTCCATTGAGATCCCCTGTTCTTTTTATTAATAAGAAATATGTATATATGAGGATTTTTAGGGAGTATAGGGAGATCAATTCTATTATGATAAAGAATATGTATCCTCTTCCTTTCATTGATGATTTATTTGATCAAATTAAAGGATCCAAATATTTTTTTTTGAAGATTTACCTTTGATATGGATATCATCAGTTGTGTATGATGAAGGAAGATATTCAAAAACATCATTTTGATCCCGTTTTGGGCATTATGAGTTTACAATGATCCGTTCTGGATTAAATAATGCCCCATCTATTATCATGGATCAAATAAATAGAGTTTTCAAAGAATATCATGATAGATTATTGTGATATTTATTTTTGATATATTTGTATATTCCAAAATCCACAAAGGCTATGATAATAACTGGCATATTATTATGATGTCTCTAAGAAGAAAATAATTATATGGGAAGTTTTTCAAGTTTGAATTATGGATTTAAGATGTTTATTTTCTTGTTCATATTGTCTCTATGGATGGAATTTTAGTGGATCTTGTGAAAAAAACGTAGTTCATGAATGGCCTACACCAATGAACATAACTGGGGTATGTAGGTTTTTGGGTTTAGTAGGTTATTAACTATGTTTTGTTTAAAACAACACCTGAATGACAAACCCATTGACCAAGATCAATCGTAAAGGAGTTAATTTCTTATGCACAAATGATTTGGAAGAATGTTTTAATAATTGAAAAGGATATTAGTGAATGCTCTAATCCTAACTCTACCTTCAAGAAAGGGTGGATTGGTGATCTATAGTGATGCATCAATGAAAGTACTTGGATGTGTCCTCATGTAGATTTATAGAGTGATTACCTATGCATTTCAAAACTAATAAATATTCATTAACAGAACAATCCAACTCATGATGTTGAGTTTGCAACTATAATCATTGCTATTAATATACGAACACACTATCTCTTTGGTGAAATATGTGAGATATATATGGATCAAAAGTGCTTGAAATATATCTTCTCACATAAATAACTCAAATGAGAAAAATTTGATGGATTTAAAGACTCAATGATATTGATTTCTCTATACACTACCACAAAAGGATATAAAATAAGGCTTCATATACATTAATTAGGAAATATCCTGAATTTAAAAACAAAATAGGGATTCAAAGGGATCTTGTGTTTATGGAATCTATAATGATGGGTATGGTAATTATCAATGAAAGTGAAAAATCATTGCCTTTTGAATTGGTTTCCCAACGTTATTTATTTGAAATTATTAATAATTCTTCATCTGGTGATGAGGATATTTAAAATAATACTAGAAGTGGGAATGATGGGATATTGGATGACATAACTTGTGAGGATGGAATTCTAAAATACGGGAAGAGGTTATGTGTATCCTCAATACCTAAGCTAAAAAATGGAATTATTGAATGATGTCCATAGTTAGAATTTCTCAATACACCTATGTAGGACAGAAATGTATAGATATTTTAAGGAATATTTCTGGTGGAACAACATAATGTATGAAATTACTGAATTTGAATGAAGATATTTAGTATGCCAATAAGTGAAGTCTAAATGACAACATTATTGAGGATTAATTCAGCCTATACCTATTCTAACATGTAAATGAGATGAAATCACCATGAGTTTTGTTACTATATTAACAGAAAAAATATAAGAAATAATGAAGCAATATAGGTAATTATTGATTAAAATACATAATCAGCACATTTTCTCACTATAAGGGAGGATTTTCCACTGGAGTGCCTTGAACGACTCTATATAAATAAATTTTTGAGACTTCATGGATAACCTATAACAATTGTGTCTAATTTTTATCCCTGATTCTCATAAAAAATCTAAAAAAGTGATAAATATTTATTGGATAATGATATTTTATTGTGTACTTCTAGTCACCCTCAAACTAACGGGAAATCCAAATGAATTATCAAAAAATTATAAGTCTTGTTGAGATCACATTAACATACCTTTAGAGGTTTGTTGGATCATTATTTATGTTTTGTGTAGTTTTCCTACAATAATATTACCCATTAATGTATTTAAATGGAACAATATGAGGGGTATTATGGAATGAGATGTTGTACACCAACATGTTGGGATGAGGTTAATGAAAGAAAGCTTGTAGGCCCTGATATTGATGAGGGAAAATTATAAAAGGTAAATAAAAATAAAAAACATATCAAAAAACTAAAACCATGAAAAAGATCTATACTAATAATCGAAAACATGATATGGAATTTCAAGTGGGAGATCACATTGTAACCCCCAGACCCCAAAATCCCGGATCCGGTGAATTATTTTAATACATTGGCAATATTACAAAGAATCAAGTCCCAGAGAAATGATCAGTTTAGTAGTCTTGGAAAATAGATTACATACATGAATGATACATTACACATTCTAACACAAAACACAACATAAATAATCCTATGATAATTCCATTATTCCCCTATCTTAACCCTTTATATCAATCATAATACACTTCTTGGAATCATAGGAAAATATAACATAATAAAGGGGTGAGCTTAGATGCTCAATAAGGGTAAATAATTTAGAAGAAGCTATAATCTTTTAAGGAAATATGCGTAATAAAAATAGAATCCTTTTTAACATTAAACTTAAACATAATATAGTAAAAATAAGTCAAATATTTCCATATAAGAATTAAATGAATATTCTAATAGTCAAATAATAACATGTAATGTCTAATTTCATAATGATGGAATTTTTATTGCCAGAAATAATAACTACAACGTTGAGGGCTTGATCCAAAACACTACTTTGTCTCATGATACCTAATAATGCATCAAGAGGCTATAGAAGTCCCCTCCAATCACTTACTAAGTCTAATGAGTTACTCATATGAAAAGGTTGAAGCATTACATAAACAATACTAATAAAACTAGCATACAAAATGTTAATACTTTAATTGTAAACCATGAATGGTATAAAAATATCACATCCATTAATAAACTTATCAAAAAACCGTCAATACAATATGGATGATTGTATTATAATAAATCAACTATAAAAAAGTATAAAATCCAATAAATAATTTTGACATAAATGAATATAATATTATAATGTCAATAAAAATCACTGCGGAAAATATCCCTATTACTTTAAAACATTTAAAAGAAACACAATTTATAATGTAATACATTTAAAAGATATCTTTTAATCACGGTTTCCCATACCACTTTGAATATTTTAAATGGAATCAAATTTTAAAACCTTCATGTCCTTATAAATAAATCATTAAATTCATTTTCAAAACATGGAAATTATTTAAAATGATTTAGAAAAATAAATATTTAAAACATTTAAAATTATAATATAGTTAAAGTGTCCCTTAAATAAAACCATAAAAGATTCCTTTTAAGGAATTTTTATGAATCATAGACATGTATGAAAAATATTTCCCAGTAAATACTTACACATAAAAAATCTAAGATAATAATGAGATTGATGAATTAACACTTACCTTGTACTATACGTTAGTCAAGGGTACTTTTAACCTCTTGTATAATTACCATTGTTTGTTATTAAATTATACTAGAACCATATTCATATTTATAATTTTATATATGATTCATTTATGAATTTAGACTACCCATTTAACAATAATTCACATGTTAAAGTAACTTTTCAGGTAATAGTTGCTTTCTTTATCGTACATTTTTTAACTTGTTATTTTTGATCGTATTACTTAGATCATGATTTACATACTTAAAATATAAAACATGATTTATATATAATATATATTCATAATATAAATATGTTTAATGGATAGATATTTGAAATGGAAAGACTATTCATGTAGACGGTAGTCCGTACGTACACATGAATGTTGTTTCCATTTTCTTATCTTATAGTATGGAAGTATGTAAACAAAATTAATTAATCTAAATTTATATATACTATTAAAATTTCAATATTATTTCATATATCGAATACATAATCAATGCATATATATATTTATAAAAATTCTTGTATGGTGGTCGTTGAAGATGAATCTCAACGCGTCGTAGACATGGTAAGCGATACGTACACAAGAGCAACAATATCATTATACTGATGGTGGAAAATGTTTATTTGGATGGTATATTATATATACAGAATAATTACTATGTTATATTGTAACACCTGAGACTTTTATGAGAAATATTTTGTTTTATATAAATCATCGAAGGAATCTTTCACTACACACAACACTAGCTTGACTTGCTTTACATGCAACTTCGACCTTCCTCGATAGCTTACGTCGTACGCAATACCGAGTTTCACTAAACAATGATATGTTTTGTAAAATATTATTAAAACTAGCCGTTATGAATATTAATAACCTCTTTTTGAAATTTTTGAAATTTTATTTTTCAAAATGAACTTCATTTTTGGATTTGGAATATCGAAATTAGCCTAAGGTGAAATTTTGGTATTTTTCTAAAAACAATCAATTTTTTATGAATAGTGAAACCACTAAGTGGTAGTTAAAAAACTGAATTTTTCATAATACGTAATTTTACCACTTTTGTGAGTGGAATTTCGAAAATTCTAGAGACATGGTTGATGTGAGTAAGTAAAATGTGGTTCAATGAGATGAAAATAATTTTTTGGTGAATAGTAACTTCTTACTTTTTTTTACCACGGTTAAAAGTAAATAGGGTAATTAAGGGTAAAAATGATATTTTTATTACCCTAAAACATGTACTAATTCTATTGGACAAGTGTAATTCGACCAAAAACAACCTTAGGAATAAAATATGACCATTTAGGCCCACTTGGATTAGATTAGGACATTTATTATTAATTTAATTAAAGAAGGGTTAAAATAGTTAAAATTAAAGTTTAATAAGAAAATCATTTTTAATATAGGGTTATACATAAGATAAAATCGACTATAAATATTCATTCGAAATCTAAAATGTTTTCATAATCGTATTTTATTTATAATTTTTAGACATTAAATAAAATAAGTTATTTATGACACAACGATGATGCAGTAATTATCTTTTTAATGAAATATTGACATAATTGATGTTATAAATACCCAAATAAATGTAATTTGAGAATTTTTATGAATTATACTAATTTTATAGGATAATATGACATGTTATTATTGATTTAAGTAACTTGTTTCGAACTAATCATTCTGTTATGATTTTCACAAAAATCAATTACTAAATTGTGTCAAAATTGTCAAAAATAGTTTTTAAAACAAATATTATATTATTAATTGTTATTTTATTCCTAAAAATATAAGGTTCTGCCAAATGACATAGATAAGGTTATATATATTAATAATAAACAACTTGGGGTACGTTTGGATTTATATGGTAAGTTCATTAACCATATAATGTAAGAAAACAAGAAGACACGGTAAAAGTTAAATTATCTAACATAAAGTTAAATCTAAATGATAAGGTTAAAATTGATACCTAAACTTGTATAAATTATATTGGATGAGAGGATTTCGACCCCTACCCACCTTATCTTCGAAATATATCAATTTGGATCTATTAAAACCCGATTTTGACTTTATAATAAAATAATAATTTTACTTATTCCAAAGGTGCCCCTCTCCTCCCTTATAAAAGGGCACCTCCTCCCCCTCTTCCTCACACCACATTGAGTCTTCAAGCTCGGCCAACCCCTGCCAATTTATCCTCTCCACTTCCCTAGAAACATCCTAGAGGTTCTAGTCTTCTTAAAAGACCTATTTTAGTGCCCTAAAAGGAGGTCTCAAAAAAGCACTTCAAAGAAGAGGTAATGTCCATTACCAATTCTTTCATCTTTATTTCTTCTTCCACTTCATCTTCTTTAGTTGTTTCATTATGAAGTAATAAAATCAGTATCACTAATATAATGATATGTTATAATAATTATGAAACAACCCTATTTCACCATCTATCCATCCAACGGAAAAAGAAATCACCGCGCATGCATATGTACGGAATACCGTCTCCACGCCGTGGTGTAATCTAATTTCCACCACCACCTTACTTGGATGGGTATAATGGTGTAAATAATGACTATATATGACTATTATAAAGTGATATTGATTCTTAAATAGTATACATACACTCTAATACAACTCCACGATCATAGGAACGATATCATCACTCGTGCGTACGTACGGAATACTGTCTCCACGATGTGATGCGACTCGTTATACATGATCTTCATTTAATAATGATTATATAAATGAATTGAATGAATTCAGGTGATATATATTACACTAATACCATTCTGGAAATGAGGTATCTATAACATTAAGGGAAAAATAAGAATTTATTTGACAAAACACGCATAAGAACAAAAAGTAATAAACATCCAAATAACAAGTAGCAATGAAATAATACTAATAATAAGCTAAGAATATGGCCATATATGATATCATAACAATAAGTATTATTCTGGAATAAGTCAATAACATTATTTAAATCATTATACAGAAGGTTCAGACACTTACGAAGCAAATCATATCTAAGGTAGGGGAAATATCACAATCTCATTTTTATCCGAGATTATTTATACTTCGGATTTTACCGGGGTGTATTTTATCATCCACATCCATGATTCCTCAATATGTAATATTATTTCCATCCACCTACAATTTTTTAAATCCAATTTTACCCTTTGTTGAGTTTTTAGTAAAAGATATGAAAGAAATCTTTTGTCATTTTTCGTACGAGGTACTTTTTGACTTTTCCGAAAAAAGTACGAGAAGAATGTTTTCTTAACTTATACGACATGAATTGATTTTTAAAACATTATTTCCAAGAAGCTTCCTTTACATGTTTTCAAGTTTATTTTTATCCAAATTCTTTTAGATTAAAAATTGTATAAAATGTTATGAAAGGAAAATATTTTTGAATTTGAAAGGATATTTTCCTCAAGAATGGAGTTCAAGTGTTTTATCAAAATTATTTACCATCTAAGATAATATAGGGTTTTATTTATATCCATATTATTACATTGATTTTGATTATGTTAATGAATTCCTTTATCTTACATGAATTGTTTGATGATGTCACGATGTTTAAGATTCCCATTTTTATTACATGGGTTTTGTAATGATGTATGATTTATGATTTTGTGGCACACATAAGAATGGTATCATTATGAGATGGGTGGGACCTATATATCCCTCCAATGCATTGGGTAAAGATTTTATATCTCATGAGATAGACATGGATGGAACTGTAGGTTATACCGGTTCAGTGAAACAGGACTGAAACGAGGAGTGAACTCGGTTCATAAATGGACTTTTTCCACTAAGATAGTCTTGGCAATGAGTCTTGACTAATAAGAAATGATTTTCTATGATTATGTGTGTATGACACAAAGTTTTATGTTTTATGTTATGATTATTGAGAATCCATTTCACTATTATGATTTATCCCATGTTATGAAATTATGCTCTATTTTGAAGGTTACGATTTCCAAAAGTTATGTTCTTATGAATATGATGTGATTGATGTTTCTTTTGTTTACCCATACTGAGCATTTGAGCTCATCCTTTTGTATGTTTTCTTTCCCTAGGTCAGGAAGAAGGTTATTAAGTAAGATATTCCAAAAGGGAAAATAGATATTATGAAATAAATGGGAGACAGTATAGACGCTTTATGAACCAGTTGTTTATGTTACCCAGTTTCTAAAGACACTATACCTATACGGTCCTTTCGTGGTTATGTTAAATGTTGTAATAAGTTTGCTTCAATTATGATGTAATAACAATTTATGTAAAGTATGGGTCGTTATAGTTGGTATCAGTGGAAAGGTATAGTCAACCTTCAGAAACTAGGATGTGAAAGCCTTAGTAAGAACCCTAAGGATAATTCTAAGCATAGAACACAATCATAGTGTTATAGAAATGTCCACGAATAACCTAGGATAAGATCTTATGTGTGAAATATTATTCTTGATTATGTGGTTTTCTTATTATAATTAGTGTTTCTCACACTATTCTTCTTGGTTTTAGTCAATGCTTGGAAACAGAAGGAACTGTGTTAATGCGGAATGCGACGGGCAGTGCAATGATTGTCCCCCTGAGCAACCAAATGTTATGGGTGCTGGAATGAAAAATCTTGTAGCCATTCTCAAACAGCTTTCTCAAGCTATGAATCATGTAGGACTTCCAAACGAAAAAATGAAGGAGAAACATTCTGTTGAATCCTTCATGAGACAGCGTCCACCTTCATTCAGCGGGTCTACTGATCCATTAGTTGGTGAACAATGGATTAGTACTACTGAAAGGATATTTTCATTTCTTCAATGTTCTGAGCATGATAAAGTCATCTCAACAGTGCATCGTTTGCAAGGTGATGCTGATAATTGGTGGAATTTTGTAAGAATACTAGGGAAATCGATTAAATTGAGTCCATGGAATGGGATGAGTTCAAGAACTTATTTTTCAATATGTACTTCCCTCGTATTCTACGAAAAAAGATGGAGAAAGAGTTTCTTGAACTGAAGCAAGAGGATGAAGAATCTATTGGTATCTATGAAGCAAATTTTACAAGACTTGCAAGGTACGCTTCTGGTATTATTATCCAACCTGAGAGTAAGATCGATCGATTCTTTAGTGGCTTAAAATCATGTCTTCGAAGGGCGTTAGCCATAATGGACATCCATAGCTACGAGGAAATCGTTCGATGTTCTCTCAAAGTCGAAATGGAGATTGGAGTAATCCATCAGTCATGTGTTTTTGATAAGAAGAGGAAATTGAAATTAAAAGGAAAATCTAAAGAGCACCCTGAAAAGAAGATGAGCATTCCCTTATGCTCAAAGTGTGGAAAGAAACATGGAGGTAGTTGTCTTCAAGGGACATGTAATTATTTAAAATATGGAAAGGAAGGTCATCGGGAATTTGAATGCCGCGATGATGGGATGAAGATGTCTAATGATGCAAACAAAGGAAGGGTTACACAGAATGAACCTACTACACTTCAATGTTTCAAGTGCAAGGAGATGGGGCATTATGCAAATAAATGTCGTAATCCTAGGGTTTATGATGATGGTCGACATCAATAAACTCTTAAGGATATAGACAAAGGAAAGTCACATGCAATTTCTATCAGTGATGTGGAGTACGATAACGATGTGGTGAAAGGTACACATACCATCCACTCTAAAGTAGAAAATGTTTTATTTGATTCTGGATCCAACCACTCTTTTATTTCTGAAGAATTTTATAGGGATATCACCATATTACCTCAACAATTAGATGTTGAGTTAGCTGTGACAACCCCTAATGGCACAATAATCGCATCAAAAGTTTATAATTCATCCTCGATTGATGTTTGTGGGAAAGTGATTCCTGCAAATCTTGTGATCCTTCCTATAGTGGAATTTTATGTGATTCTTGGCATGGATTGGCTTTCTTTATATGGATCTCATATCAATTTCCAAAGAAGGGAAGTCACATTTCATATTCCAGATCAATCTATGATCGTCTATCAATGCAAGGATGAACATAACATTCCAGTGGAAATTCCTTCTACCTTATGGGTCTTGATTCCACTAAATGAACGTTATTTATCTCAAATGGTTGGTGAGAAACTCACAATTAAGAAGATGACCATTGTATGAGAGTTTGATGATGTCTTTCTGGAGGAATTACCGGGTCTTCCACCAAATCGTGAAGTTGAGTTTTCAATAGAAATCGTACCGAGTGCTTTGCCTATTTCAAAGACACCTTATAGAAAGGCCCCAATTGAGTTTCAGTAATTGAAGAAGCAACTCCAAGAGAATCTTGATAAGGGGTTCATACGCCCTAGTGCATCACATTGGGGAGCACCTGTTCTATTTGTTAAGAAGATAGATGGATCAATGAGACTCTGTATTGATTATCGAGAACATAAAAAGCCCACTATCAAGAAAAAATATCCTCTCCCACGCATTGATGACTTATTTGACCAACTACGTGGAGCTCAATACTTTTCCAAGATTGATCTTTGTTCAAGGTATCATCAATTAAGGGTCAAAAGGGAGGATATACCAAAGACGGGTTTCCGTACAAGGTATGGACACTATGTATTTATAGTGATTCCATTTGGTATTACTAATTCCACTGCTATCTTCATGGATCTGATGAATAGAGTCTTTAGAGACTATCTTGATCGATTTGTGGTAGTCTTTATAGATGATATTCTTGTCTATTCAAAGAGAAAGGAAGAACATGAATATCACTTGAGAATTATATTAAAGACCTTGAGAAAGGAGAAGCTTTATGCCAAATTTACCAAGTGTGAATTTTGGCTTTAAAAAGATTCATTTTTGGGTCACATAATCTCAAAAGAGGGGATATCTGTGGATCCAGCAAAAACAGAGGACATCGAAAGATGGTCGAGACCAAAAACAGTAACTGAGATCCGAAGTATTCTTGGTTTGGCTGGATATTATCGACATTTTTTGAAAGAATTTTCACTATTATCTAATCCACTCACCAAGTTCACTCATAAATGAGTTAAGTTTGTCTAGACGGAGGAATGTGAAGAAAATTTCAAGGAGTTGAAAAGAAGGTTATCCAGTGCACCTGTGCTCACACTGCCTTGTAGTGGAGAATGGTTTCTGATCTACAGTGATGCATCCAAGAAGGGTTTGGGGTGTGTTCTTATGAAAACTTATATGGTGATAGCTTATGCCTCAAGATAGGTGAAAATACATGAGCAAAATAACCCAACTCATGATTTGGAGTTAGCTGCGGTAATCTTTGCATTAATGATTTGGAGGCATTATCTTTATGGTGAAAGGTGGGATATTTATTCTGATCATAAAAGTTTAAAGTATATTTTCACACAAAATGATCTGAATATACGCCAAAGAAGATGGTTAGAACTGATTATGGATTAGGACTGCTCAATTAATTACCATCCTGGGAAAGCTAACAAGGTGGGAGATGCATTAAGTCGACAAGACCATGCCAGTTTATCCATGATGAGGATCACAAAAGATCCAATATTTATGGATTTACAAAGGATGGATCTTGTAATTATAATGGAAGGGGAAAAATATTATCTTTCTCAAATGAATGTTCAACCATATATACATGTGAAGATTAAAGAGGCACAAAAAGAAGATGTCGAGTTACAAAAGAAGGTGACAAATGTTCCTGAATTCAACCTTGATTGTGATGGGATAATAAAGCTGAGAGACAGAAGTCTAAGGGGATGTTACAACCATTACCCATACCCGAATGGAAAGGGGAAAACATCACTATGGACTTTGTCACAGTACTTCCTAAAACATCCAAATGTAATAATGCAATCTTGGTCATAGTTGATCGTCTTACCAAGTCTGCACACTTCATCACTATTAGAGTGGATTTCTCTTTAGATCAGCTTGCCAGGATATATGTGAAGGAAGTGGTAATATTACATGGAGTACCACTTTCTATTATATCTGATCGGGATCCGAGGATTACCTCAAAGTTTTGGCGAAGTCTTCAGCATACTCTGGATACAGAGTTGAGTTTCAGCACTGCCTATCATCCTCAGACAGACGGTCAGTCTGAGAGAACAATTCAAACTCTAGAAGATATGTTGAGAGCTTGCTCTATGGATTTCAAAGGTGGTTGGGATCAACACATACCTTTTGTGGAAGTTTCTTACAATAATAGCATTCACTCCCGTATTCAGATGGCTCCTTATGAAGCTCTCTATGGAAAGAAATGTAGGACTCCAACTTGTTGGGATGAAGTTGGGGAAAGAAAGCTATTAGGACCTGATCTCATTGATGAAATGGCAGAAAAGGTCAGATCTATTCAACAACACATAAGAGCAGCTCAGAGTCGACAGAAAATTTATACCAACAACTGACGAAAAGACCTAGAGTTTGAAGTGGGTGATAAAGTGTTCTTACGAATATCTCCCTGGAAGAGGGTCATGAGATTTGGAAAGAAGGGGAAGTTGATCCCTAGATATATCGGTCCTTTCGAAATACTGGATCGTGTTGGGAAGGAAGCTTACCGATTGGAGATTACACCGAATCTATCTCAAGTTCACGATGTGTTCCATGTATCTCTCCTGAGAAAGTACATACCTGATCCTTCACATGTACTTAGCTCAGAAGTTGTACCGCTGGAGCAAGATCTTTCTTATGAAGAACAGCCGATCGAGATTCTGGATCATAGAAAAAAGGTCCTACGAAGCAAGAACACTCGATTGGTGAATGTTTTATGGAGAAACCACCAATTAGAAGATGTACATGGGAGCTTGAGTATATGATGGGGGAGTGGTATCCTCATCTGTTATTTACAAAGTGATGAATTTCGAGGGAGAAATTCATTTTAAGGGGGGTAGAATGTAAAACCACAGAATTTTATGAGAAATATTCTGATTTATATAAATCATCAAAGGAATATTTCACTACACACAACACTAGCTTGGATTTCATTACACGCAACCTCGGCCTTCCTCGATAGATTGTGTCGTACACAATACCGAGTTTCACTAAACAATGATATGCTAGTAAAATATTTTTAAAACTAGCCGTTATGTATAGTAATAAACACTTTATGAAAATTTTTAAATTTTATTTTTCAAAATGGACTTCATTTTTGGATTCCTAATATCGAAATTATCCTAGGGTGAAATTTTGGTATTTTTCTGAAAACTTTCAATTTTTGATGAATAGTGAAACCACTAAGTGGTAGTTAAAAAACTGAATATTCCATAAAACATAATTTTACCACTTCTGTGAGTGGAATTTCGAAAATCCGAAAGGCAAGGTTGATGTTAGTAAGTAAAATGTGGATCAATGAGATGAAAATAATTTTTTGTTGAATAGTAACTTTTTACTTTTTTTACCACGGTTATAAGTAAATAGGATAATTAAGGGTAAAATGATATTATTATTACCCTAACACACGTCCAAATTCTATTGGACAAGTGTAATTCGACCAAAAACAACCTTAGGAATACAATATGACCATTTAGGCCCACTTGGATTAGATTAGGACATTTATTATTAATTTATTTAAAGAAGGGTTAAAATAGTTAAAATCAAAGTTTAATAAGAAAATCATTTTTAATATAGGGTTATACATAAGATAAAATCGACTATAAATATTTATTAGAAAGCTAAAAATATTTCATAATGGTATTTTATTTATAAATTTTAGAAATTAGTTAAATTAATTTATTTATGACACAACGATGATGCAGTAATTATCTTTTTAATGAAATATTGACATAATTGATGTTATAAATACCCAAATAAATGTAATTTGAGACTTTTTATGAATCAAAATAATTTTCTAGGTTAATATGACATGTTAGTATTTATTTAAGTAACTTGGTTCGAACTAATCATTCTTTTATGATTTTCACAAAAATCAATTACTAAATTGTGTCAAAATTGACAGAAAATAGTTTTTAAAATAAATATTTTATTATTAATTTTTATTTTATTCCTAAAAATATAAGGTTCGGAAAAATGACTTAGATAAGGTTATATATATTAATAATAAATAACTTGGGGTTCGTTTGGCTTGATATGGTAAGTTAATTCACCTTATAGTGTAAGAAAACAAGAAGACATGGTAAAAGTTTATATATCTAACTTAAAGTTAAATCTAAATGATAAGGTTAAAATTGATACCTAAACTTGTCTAAATTATATTTGATGAGAGGTATTATACCCCTACCCACCTTATATTCAAAATATATCAATTTGGAGCTATTAAAAACCTAATTTGACTTTATAATAAAATAAAAATTTTCGTTATTCCAAAGGTGCCCCTCTCCTCCCTTATAAAAGGGAACCTCCTTCCCCTCTTCCTCACACAAATTTGAGCCTTCAAGCTCGACCAAACCCTACCAATTTCTCCTCTCCACTTCCCTGGAAACATACTAGAGGTTCTGGTATTCTTCAAAGACCTATTTTAGTTCCCTAAAAGGAGGTCTCAAAAAATCACTTCAAAGAAGAGGTAATGTTCATTACCAATTCTTTCATCTTTATTTCTTCTTCCACATCTTCTTCTTTAGTTGTTTCATTATGAAGTAATAAAATCAGTATCACTCATATAATGATATGTTATTATATGTATGAAGCAACCCGATTCACCATCTATCCATCCTACAGAAAAAGAAATCACCGCGCGTGCGTACGTACAGAATACCATCTCCACGCCGTGGTGTAATCTATTTTCCACCACCAACTTACATGGATGGGTATAATGGTGTAAATAATGACTATATATGACTATTATAATGTGATATTGATTCTGAAATAGTATACATACACTCCAATACAACTCCATGATCATAGGAACAATATCATCACTCGTGCGTACGTACAGAATACCGTCTCCACGATGTGATGCGACTCGTTCTACATGATCTTCATTTCATAATGATTATATAAAGGAATTGAATGAATCTATATGATATATGTTACACTAATACCATTATGTCAATTAGTTATCTATAACCTAAAGTGAAAAATAATAATTTATTCGACAAGACACGCATAAGAACAAAAAGTAATAAACACCCGAATAACAAGTAGCAATGAAATAATGCTAATAATAAGGTAAGAATATGACCATATATGATATCATAACAGTATGTATTATTCTGGAATAAGTCAATAACATTATTTAAATCACTGTAAAAGAGGTTCATACACTTACTAAGCAAATCAGACTTAAGGTACGTGAAATATAACAATCTCATTTTTATCCGAGATTGTTTATACATCGGATTTTACTGGGGTGTATTTTATCATCCACATCCATGTTTCCTCAATATGTAATATTATTTCCATCCACCTAAAATTGTTAAAATCCAATTTTACCCTTCAGTGAGTTTTTAGTAAAATATATGAGAGGAATCTTTTGTCATTTTTCGTACGAGTTACTTTTTGATTTTTCTGACAAAATTACAAGAAGAATGTTTTTTTAACTTATACGGCATGAATGAATTTTTACAAAATTATTTCCAAGAAGCTTCCTTTACAAAATTTCATGTTTATTTTTAACCAACTTCTTTTAGATTAAAAATTGTATGACATGTTAAGAAAGGAAAATGTTTTTGATTTTGAAAGGATATTTTCCTCAAGAATGGAGTTCAAGTGTTTTATCAAAATTATTTTCCATCTAAGATAATGAGTCAATACCTTCATCTTGTATTCTATTAAAACCTGGTAACACAATGAATTACTACAAAAACTTATTGAATACATTCATTCTCCCATATTCTTTATAAAATACTCAATATACTCATTATATCAAAAAATGTTGTTGCCTCCAAAAATGATTGAATAAACAGACAATTAATTACATCCAATATATTCAATAATATCCTATATTATTTATCCAAATCCATCATCTCTTATTCCAAACTCACTATTTTAGTATCAGGACCATATTAACATTTACCTTTCCTTTAACAATGTATTTTTGAAAACGTTTAACTTGATATTGAATCACTTTTTATTGTACCATAAAATCCAAAATCCTCAAGTAGTTTGTACTACATTAAAATATTTATTTACTTCCATAATTGATATAACCGGTACATCATTGATATAACACTCAAATTATGTAATGGTTTAATCCATAAACACAAATAAATTAATTATTCGACGTCGATTGTAGAAACAACGTATGCCTAACCATGATCCATTTGATTCCTCTAAGAAGTATTTTCTTGATACTTAGGACATTTATTTTCATAACATAGTATTTAACTATAGTTGAAACATTGAATTTTAGTCTTTTATTGGAACCGTTGCATTGTTTTTCTTGATGAACCTTTTCTCCACACTTATAATAAACTCTCAGTTCTTTCATGCACTTCCTAGTGTGATTATTTCCATAGTTATCACATATGGGAAAATCCATCATTCGTTTCATCCCATTATCCATTATTCACTCTTACATCCTCTTCTTCTCTGGATTCTCTTAAAAGAAACAGGACATAGAGAATTCTTTACATATCTTATTAACACATGATTCTATTATCTCATATGATGAGAAAAATTGGGAGGCTATTTCCCTTCAAAATATTGGATTAAGACCTTTAATAATATAATCCTTCTTACTCTTTGGAACACGTTCATTGGTGGGGTAGTCATTCATTCTACTAGGCATTATTTTTAATCAATTTAATACACTAGATTTGGTAATGAATCATATTACATGATACTAAATTATTGAAATACTTAACAAAATGGGGAAACATTATTCATATGGTATCTCATAATCATAAATATGGTTCCTTTGAGGAAATATTAATCATAAATCCTTCATATTGGTTTTTAATGAAAAAAATTAAGTATCCTAAGCATATCCCCCAAGAGTATAAAATCAGGTGTGCAGTAATGCCTATTATTGTATATAATGACATCCTAGTTCAGGTCCAAAACTCTTTGTCAGGGTTTTCACTCCTAGCCACATTTTTTCCAAAACCATGACAACGTGAAAAATCCAGACGGGGTTGTATTTTCATGGAATACCATCATAATATCTATTTTAATATTCTAGGATTATCTTCAATACTTATCCTCAAATTCAATTATATGGTTATGATCACTAATCTTATTTTTCTAAATTTGTTTCCAAGGATGTTGCTAATCTTCCTCCTATACCAACTGTAATTCCCCACCCAGGAATCCCAAACCCTATTCATTATTTTAATACATTGGAATGACTACAATGAATCAAGTCCCAAAGGACAGATCAGTTTAGCAGTCTTGGAAAATAGATTACATACATTAATGTTACATTAAAAATTCTAACATAAAATTAAACATAAATAATACTTCGAGAATGATAGTATTCTCCTATCTTAACCATTCATATCAATCATAATACACTTATTGGAATATTGGTAAAATAAAACATAATAAAGGGGTGAGCTCAGATGCTCAGTAAGGGTAAGTAATTCAACTAAACCTATAAAATATTAAGGAAAGATGTATAATACAAATAAAATCATTTTGAACACAATAAAAGAATATATTATGGTAAAAATAATTCAATCATTACCATAAAAACATAAACATTAATATTACACTAGTCTAATAATCTCTTGTAATAACCAATTTTATCACGAGGGAATGCATAATATCAGACATAATAACTACTATGTAGAGGCCATTTTCCTAGACCACACACAAATATTTTGTCAAAAAAGTATGCCAAGATGCTAGTTTGTCTCACGAGACCTACTAATGCATCAAGAGGCTATAGTATGACCTTCCAGACACTTACTAATTCTAATGCATTACTCATATGAAAATTTTGAATCATATCATAAACATTTTAAATATAACTAGCATATGATATTTTAATACTTTAATTGTAAACCATGAGTGGAATAAAAATAGCACACACATAGTTAACCTTATAAAAAAAATTCAACAAAATATGGAAGATTATATCATAATAAATGAAAATCAAACAAGAAAAAAATATAATCATGTATGTTGACATAAATTAAAATAATTTAGTAATTTCATTAATACTGGATGAGGAAAATATTCATTTGACTTTAAAAAAAAATTAAAAGTCACACAATTTATACAGTAATTCATTTAAAATAAATCTTTGAATCAAAGTGTACCATACCACATTGAATCCTTTTAAATTAATTATCATTTTAAAACAATAATGTCCATATTAATAAATCCTTAAAATCAATTTTGAAAGATGGATATTAATTAAAATGATTTAGAAAAATAAATATTTAAAACATTTAAAATGATGATAGAGTTAAATTTTCCCTTAAATAAAACCATAAAAGATTCTTTGTTAATAAATTTTATGAATCATGGACATTGATGATAAATATGTCCCAGTAAATAATTACACATAAAGAATCATGGATAATAATGGGATTGAAGAATAAACCCTTACCTTGTACTTTCCTTTAGTCGAAGAAATTTTAACAACATGTATAATGAAAATATTATGTTAATAAATTATTACATAACCATATAAATATTTATGATAGCACATATGATTCATTTATGTATTTAAAATACCAATTTAATAATAATTTCCATGTTAAAGTAACATTTAGTGAAATAATCACTTTCTATATCGTACATGTTTAAACTTTTTATTCTTGATCGTATCACTGAGATCAAGATTTACATACTTCTATAATATAAAACACTATATATATATATCATATATATTCAGAATATAAATATCTATAATAGATAGATATATGAAGTGGAATCAACATTCATGGAGACAGTAGGTCGTATGTACGCATGAACGTTGTTTCAATTTTCATATCCTATAATATGCATGTTAGTAAAAGACATTTACTTATCTACATAAATATATATTATTCATATTTTAAATATTAATTCATATATCTCATCCATAATAATTCTATATATATTAATAAAAATTAATAAATGGTGATCATTGAAGATGAATCTCATTAGGTCATAAAGAAGAAAAGTCGTACGCACGCACGAGCGACAATATCATTCCATTGATGGTGAAACATGGTCTAATTGGAATGTATATTATATATACATATTCATTAATATTTTATATTAATTATTTACATTAATTATATTCAATATTATACCCATCCTAATAATTTAGTGTTGAATAAAAAACAACACCAAGACGTCGAGAAGGTAAGTCGTACAAACGCACACAAGGTGAATTTGTCATTAATAGGATGGATGGAGTTATGAATATTGTTGTACCATATTTATAATAAAATATAATCATGTAGAAATTATTGTATATAATATTTTAGTATGGTAACAAGAAACAAATAGGACATAGAAGAAGAAAATAACTTTGAAAGAGGAGATAAAATAATTACCTCTTCTTCAGGTGTTTCCTTTTGATGTGAAAAAAAGGCTCATTATGTTGGATTTTTTCTCACGGTAAGCCCTCTATGTTGAATTGAGGGAAGTTGGTAGGATAATTTTTCAGGTTTTGTCCAATCCAAATGTCTTTAGAGGTGTGAAATAATATGAAAGGGCGGTTCTATTTTATAAGATAGGTGAGGAGCACTTTACGAAAATCTTGAAATATTAATATATTATAAATGTTTTTTAGTTTTAAATTGATCCAAATGGATTTATTTCTCGGCTAAGATGATTATCTTTAAAAATCCCATAAATAAATATGTTTTAGATATTTTTAGGTCATAAACGTATTCTTATCCTTTGGGATTAATCCTTAGATAAATAGTTTTAATCTTACAATGTCTTCTTGTATTTTTATATGTTAGGGTTAATTTAGTAACAATAAAATACCAAGGGAACCTCAAGTGATTTATTAATGAAATTTTAATAATTATCTAAGTCTTTTGGAAGAATCTTTAATTTTTAGTATTTTTATATCATTTAATAAAATATTTTTTTTAAAACTCATTAATGTCATTTTTGACACTATTTAGTAATTAATTTTTTCTAAAGTCATATAAAAGTTTATTACTTCTCAAAAATGGTATTAATTCGTAACTAATATGTCAATTTAATCTTGAAAATCTGTGGATTTCTTAAAAATATTCAAATTACATTTATTTTAATATTTATAATATCATTTATTTTAATCTATCATTAATAATGTATTTTCTGCATAATCATTATGTCATAGCCAAATTTAATTATTTAACAGCTAAAATTTATAAATAAATTACAATTATGTAGAAAATATTTTTATATTTCTAGTAAATTTTTATATTTGAATATATATTACTCATAACCCTATATTTAAAATGGTTTAGTTATGAAATTTTGAATTTATCACTTTTAACGTTTCTTAAAATAAAATATAATAAATGTTCTAATCATACCCATGTGGATCAAATAAGATCATATTATTGTCCTAAACTTGATTTTGGATGAAAAAAAATATCCAATAGAATTAGGACATGTTTGGGGTAATTTTATATTATTATAAAATTACTTTTAGATACAATTACTCTATTTAAATTTAACTGTGGTAAATAAAATTCAAAAGTTACTATTCAGGAAAAAATTATTTTCATTCTATTGAACCACATTTTACTTAATAATGAAAATATTGTTTGTCAAGTTCTTGGAATTCAATTCAAAGAAGCGATAAAATTATGTTTTATGCAAATTTGCAAATGTGCCTAGAAGGCGGGTAAAATACATTAAAAAGTTCAACAAAATTTTATATATACAACATTATTATTAAATGACTCAAATGAATTAAATTTGACTAATATATGTATTATGAATCTATTTTTAATTTGAGATAATTGTTAATGAATGAAGATTATTTAAATGAAAAAGTCGGTTTTTATGTACTATGCATTATTTCTCACTATTCATAAAAAAATTGAATGTCTTTAGAAAAATACCAAAATTTCACCCTAAGCTGATTTTGATATTCTGAATTCAAAAATGAAATATATTTTACCAAATTCAATTTTTAGGAGTTTATAAAATAAATTTTATTATTGTTCACAAAAGAATAAAAAAATTAGTTCTTTTGAGAATTTTTTTTAATATATAACTATTTTAACAGAATATATACATTTAATTATAAATATGCATTATTTATATGAAAATTATCATGACCTATCCCCTGTGGCCCGTTCCTTGACTACCCATATCCCGCCTTCCATAGGTTAGGGGCTGGCGACTAGCATCGAAAGGTGTTTTCCCTAAAACTGGGAAGGCATTTCCTTTATAACCTACAGACACACGTAACCAAGCACACAACAAGATACAAAAACAAGAAAAATATATAACAAAAGGGCGATGAAATTAAAATGGGGACCGAAATACAAGCCCAATAGTAAAGGTACAAAAACAACTAAAATACAATACAACTGAAGAAATGGAAATGAAATCTACTAGATCGTCCTCCGAGTTTCCTACCTGAAGGGTAGGTACATATTGCCTCCTCAACACTACACATACACCCATCTCCTTGGCATACCGACACTCTATATGTTCCACCTCTAGGTACCGTCTAGTCTTGCTACTCTCAGCCTCAGTCACCATTTTACGTCATCTGCATCCAACACAACAAAGTGCGGGCATAACCTATGAAGGGGTGAGTATAACAATACTCAGTAAGGACCCTGAGAACCTCAAGGTCTCATAGAATCCATCAAGTATAAATCACAAAGTATAAATCAATATATAAAATTACTTAGGTATATTCCCAGACATATACCTAAGTCACCAAGTAATCAATCTCGATCATGAAGAAAAAACAATGTGGTTCTGACTCTGCTCACACCAAGATTTATTCTAGGGGTAGTATCAAGTAACTTTCCCAATCAAAATGTCGAACACCTCGGATGCTGGAGAACTCCTCCTCTATCGAGGAGAGTGGTCCTGACGTGTCACACAGAGGCGCATCCCACTAACCATGGATTGCTGAGGTACTCCTCCTGTCGAGTCTTGTGGGTCTGTCACGTCACCAAGGTGCTCCCCATCGTGGGTCTACTACATCAAAAAGGTGCTCGCCTTGTGGTATGCGGAGGTACTCCCCCTGTCGAGTACCGTTGGTCTGCCCCGTCACCAAGGTGCTCCCCACCATGGGTCTTCCACATCACCAAGTCACTCCCCACTAGGCCTATCAAGTCAATCCGAGTCGAAACAGTCAGCAGTCGTCAAGTCTCATACAGCCACTAGGTTCTCTCACTATGCTCGCTCGTTTCTCAGATGGTCCTATCCACATGATATTGGTCAATACTACAAATTCCACAATTTCACTCGAAGAAGTATCTCAACAGACCTCCATGCCATATAGGTGTCAGAGTAACAGACAGTGCGTCAATCAGACGCCTGGTCTATGAGTTATTATCCTTTTAGTCTCGGGGGCTAGGTTGGATTCGTGCTCAATCCAACCTGATTGTTCCCTATATGTATCCAAAACCCCAGGGGGGTTATACTCAAAGGGACCGTCTCAAAAGAATGATTTCCAGCGCAGTTGACGGTTCTTCATCCAGACATTTGGTGCTAATGTTATGGCCAAAAGATGTAAATGGATCGTAATGGTCCTGGATCCGGTCGAACCTAGTCAGACCATCCCATCCCGGCCCCGCAGCATGGCCCGAACCGTTGGGTTTGGCCTGACCCGTTGGGTCCGGCCTGGGAGGCCGTGAGGGGCCACGGTGGGCTGCGGGATGCCACGATGCCGCGAGGGCATGAGTCCGCAGGGCGGCTCAGACAAGAAAGACAGTTCAGCTAGGGGGCAGTGGCGTGGACGCAGGGCGTGGTCCTGTCGTGGGGTGGCGGTCTGGCCGCGGGGCTCTGTCCTACCATGCGGCGGTACTCCAGCCGCACGGATCCGGTCCGGCCGTGCATGGCAGTATTTCGACCGCGTGGCGGCGGTTTGGCCGTGGGGTGGCTGTTCGGCAGCGGGGCAGTGGTCTGCCTGTGGGGCAGCAGTGTGGCCGTAGGGGGGGGGGGGTAATTTAGGTGTGGGGCAGTCCAACCGCGGGGCACTTGTCATGCCACGGGGGGTCGTCTAGCCGTGGGGCGGCTTTCCAGCTGTAGAATGGAGGTCTAGCCCTGGGTCGGTTGTCCAATAGTGTTGTGGAGGTCTGGTTGCGTGGTGGTGCCATTGCACCGTCGCCTTTGTCATGGCCGACGGTGGTGTCGTCCACTATTCTCGTGCCCAATCATGGATGGTTGGAATCCTCGTCCATCTCAAAGAACACCAAAATATTTTTTCAGAAGGTTCCGGCCATGTTGGTTTGATCTGTACCCTCCACGTTAGGGTGTTACCATATGGCTCACCATAAACATGAATGAAGAACTTCAAGCTTTACAACCTCCCGCAACGTTTCATTCCCAAAATGAAAAAGAAACCAAGGAAAAAATATGGGAAACAATTATTCACCCATAAATAAACCCTTACCTTTTTCACTTGATGATGTCGATGAGGTCGCAAGGAAGAAGACGAATCATTGGGAAAAGATGGACGTCGGTGTTTTCTTTGATTGTATTTTCTTGTATTTTTGGATATCCTTTGACAGAGTTTGGAGAAGAATTCATTGAAGGAGAGGCGTTCTTCATTGGAGTTTTTCATTGGAGGACTTTCCCCCCAAAGCTCCTCCTCTCCCAATTTAACCAAAATGAAATGGTATCCCCAAAATAAAATATTATGATATATTATGTTTGTTGGAATATAATTAAAATAGGGTTAATTAACCCCATAGGATGGCATAATTAAGTGTTGTTTTTTGTCCTAATTAATGCGGACAAAGATCAAGAGGCTCCTCCACATTTAAGAGGGATTTGGGAGGTTTCTTCTCATTAAGAGGTTCCGGTGGTCCCTTCCTCTTAAATCATTCTTGGGAGGTTTTCGGCTCGGGTGGTCCCTACCATCATAACCTCTCATGGAAGGCTAGGTCTGGCGGTCCACACTTCTCTACCTCTACATGGAATAAGAAGAAAAATAAAATCATCATAACTTTATTTTTATTTTATTCATTCATGAAAAACCCAAATACTAACTTCCACCCTCAACCAACTACCGTCGACGTGAATTTTTCTTTAAGTAATTACAGGCACTGCGAGTTCAACGATGCCCTAAAATTTCCATTCTGAGCACTGGTTCAAAATTTGGAAAATATCACTCACACATTTACTAAACATACCCGAAATAATGTTCAAAAATTCATTCTGGGCACTCTGATCCTCGGAATCATGCAGCGTTAAATGTTACAGAATCGTAAAATTCCTATATATTGAAAAATAAGTACATTTAAATTTTGGGTCTTTACATTATCCCCACCTCAGGGATCTACATCCCTGTAAGAAATAACTAAATCTAAGTAAACAAGTGGGGGTACTGACCATGCATCTGTGCCTCCCGCTACAATGTGCTCTCTTGGTGTATCCTGTGCTGTCGTCAAATGCGCAACAGAGGTATCGACCATCCATGATGGACCCGCTCTTGTCGATCCTCAATCTCTATTGGAAGCTCCGCAAAAATTTCCCCATCATTGACATCCATTTTACCAATGTCGATGATGTGAGAAGGGTCATGTACGTATCTCCTCTGATGGGATACATAGAAGAAATCATGCACCCAGTGCAACTGAGGTGGAAGAGCTAAGCGGTAAGCCACCTCACCAACTCTACTGAGGACCTATAGTGGTCTGATAAATCGTAAAGATAACTTGTCGCCTCAGCCAAATCTCCATAGACCTCGTCGGGGTGAGACTCATAGAAAGACATGATCACCATTCTCGAACTCTAGAGGTCTCAGTCTTCTATTGGAATACAAAATTTTCCTACTCTGTGTAGTCTTCATCCACTCCTGGATGATTTGCACCTTCTCTATGGTAGCACATACCATCTCTGGTCCCCATGAGTGCTGACTCCCCTGTGTTAGTCCAGCAGAATGGTGATCTGCAAGGGCACCCATACATCGCCTCAAAATGTGCCACCCCTATGGTAGAGTAATAGTTGTTTCTATATGAGAACTACACTAATGATACGTGATCCTCCCAACTACGACCGATGTCGAGGACACAAGCACACATCATGTCATTGAGGGTCTGAATTGTCCGCTCATTCTAGCCATCCGTCCGGGGATGGATGGCGGTGCTGAAATGATGTTGTGTCCCAAAAGCCTCATGTAACCCCTTCCATAACCAGGAAGAAAATAATGTATCACAATGGTAGATAATCGTCGACGGTACACCATGTAACCGCACAATCTCTTGCATATAGAGGTGTCCCATGCTCTTTACTAAACCATGCTTTCTGATCGGTAGGAAGTGGGCTGACTTGGTGAGCCGGTCGGTGACCACCCAAATCGAGTCATGAA
The DNA here is from genome assembly GCA_963277665.1 of Viscum album. Lineage (NCBI taxonomy): Eukaryota > Viridiplantae > Streptophyta > Magnoliopsida > Santalales > Viscaceae > Viscum > Viscum album. The sequence goes on from OY728166.1 coordinate 795,771,307, forward strand.
CCCTGGATGTACGTGGCAGTCCTGTCATGAAATCCATGGATATCCCATCCCACATCCACTCTGGGACCACTGAAGGCTGAACCAAGCCAGCTGAAACCTGATACTCTGCCATCACTTGATGAGAAGTGAGGCACCAAGAAATAAACTCTGCAACTATTTCTTTATTTTTGGCCACCAGTGCTGTCGTCGGAGATCTGGTACATCTTCGCCACTTTTTTATGTACCGTTAGATGGGATGTGTGAAATGTCTTCAACACTTCTTCCTGAAGTGAAACTGGTACCATGGCACGTCCTTTGAAGAGGATGACGTGCTCCCCACCTTCAGAAAATCCATCAGGTGCATTTCCTATAGATCTCTGATCACGCCATGTCTCGCAGTTAGCATCTCCATGTAGCACCACCCTGAATCGCTGAAGAAGTGGAGGTGTTACTATAAAAGACTGTAGAAAAGATTCTCCATCTCTATCTACTAATGATATCTATAATGTGTCCAGCTGGTCTATCGCCTCTCCAAGCAGATGTATATAAGACCTCCTACAGAGTGCATATGCTAAAACATTTCCATTCCTGGGAGTATAGACTATTTCTAAGTCATAGTAAAGGAGGAACTCAATCCATCATCATTGTCTCAAGTTCAGGTCTTTCTGAGAGAAGATATACATGAGACTATTATGATCTGAGAACACTATAAACTGCTCACCCATCAAGTAATGTCTCCACATCTTCAAGGCAAAGGCCACTACTGATAAATCAAGGTCATCCATAGCATAGTTCTGCTCATTCTCTCTCAGCTGTCAAGAACTATATGCAATCACCACTCACTCCTACATCATGACACATCTGAGTCCAGTACATGATGCATCATAGTAAACAACGTACCCTACTCCCTCCTCTGGAAGCCTCACGATGGGGGCACTAGTCAGCATCTTCCTCAACTCTTGAAAACTTCACTGCCATTTCTCCATCCAAATGAAGGGTTGACCCTTCATCATTTAGGCTAATAGTTGTGCTGCAATACTAGAGAAATCTGGGACAAACCCCCAGTAATATCCATCCAAACCCAAGAAACATCGTACCACCATCACACTTCTGGGTGGCTCCCAAGAAATTACTTCCTTAATCTTCATTAGATCTACTATAACTCCAGCCTCCGATATGACATGTCCCAGGACGTGAAACTCTCAGATCCAGAACTGGAACTTCGAGAGATCACCCTGATGTTGGTTCTCTCAGAGTGTGTCCAGTACTACCAGTAAATGATAGGCATGATCCTCGTCAGTATTCGAGTAGATCAGAATGACATCGATGAAGACCACTACAATGCGATCAAGGTATGGCTGAAAGATCCTATTCATGAGTCCCATGAAAAATACTAGAGCATTGGTCACTCCGAATGGAATAACCAAAAACCCATAACGGTTGTACCAACACCAGAAGGTCATCTTCTATGAATCCTCATCTCGTACTCTAACTGGTGGTATCCTGATCTGAGATCTATCTTCAATAACCACTGTGATCCCATCAGCTAAAAAAAAGGTCATCAATCATCAGGAGTGGGTACTTGTTCTTCATGGTCACCTACTTCATAAGACAATATTCAACAAAAATCCTCAAGCTCCCATCCACCTTATTGGAAAACATTATTAGACTTTCCCAAGGAGAAACATGGGGATGAATAAATCCCTTCCCCTATAATTCCTCTAACTGTACCCGCAGCTCATGAAGCTCTGCGGGAGCCATCCGATATGATTGTGTAGATATCAGTGTCAAACCAGGGTACATGTAAATGTAAAATTCCACCACTCTGCGAGGAGGTAGACCTAGGACATCATTAGGGAAAACATTCACATACTAGTCCACCACTATAGGATAGCTCAGACTCTCCACATCAATAGCATTGAGGGTAAGGCTAGCCAACAGATGAGTGATCTAATGCTCTCTTCTCCAGTAAGTCCATCATGCGCTCCAGGGATCACTTCTCACCGGTGAAGGTAAACCTAGTCCCATCAATGTAAAAACACCACACCTTGGTCCTAATACAGTCTATATGAGCATGAACAATAGATAACCAATCCATACCCAAGATGACGTCGTAAGGCCTCAATTCCTCTACTATGAGATCACAGCCGAAGTTCTCACCTCTATGATTAAGCTCGCACTGCCAGCATGAGTGCATAATCATCGAATCTACTCTCGTAGGAGTCTCTGGTCATAAGGATCGAGCCAAAAACTCTATCAGATTATCCGAGCTCTGAACGATGGCAATGGAAATGAAAAAATGACAGACACCTTTGTCTATATATAATGTATCCAAGGATGAGTAGACACATATCATACCTCATATCATCTCCAGAGCATCATGATCATATGCCTTAGCTTCCTAGACCATGGCTCTCTCACGTCCACCTGCTCCCTGCGGTCGGGGTGGATCTCCTGGTGGTGGTGGCGATAACTTCTTGAATCGTCTCCGACCACCAGCTGCTCGCCCAGCTCCTTGCCACATCTGCATGCTCCCTGTCGACCTCCTCAGTCGAATCTCTGTCTTTCCTTGGGAAGTCCTTAATCCTCCTACTGATCATCTGTATGACGGTTCGAACAATTACAAGCCATGTGGCCCTACACACAGCATGAGAAACACTTCCCACTCTTGGTATAACTGGTTACGCCTTGGGTTCCCCCGCACAACTGTCCCTGTGACATGCAGTAGTCCACCAGTAGGTCTGGTCGTCTTGGACATTATGAATATTGTTTTCTTCCAGCTGCAAAAGACTCTGCTATGTGATGACTGGTTGTGGGTCTCGCTGCTGGTGACTGCTCAGTAAGGAAACTCTCCACCAAGTGGGCACTCTCTAACACCCCATCCTGCGTTGGGATGCTGAGTGAGATCATCAATGCCATGATCTCTTGCCTGAGCCCCTCCTCGATGGTCCAGACCTTGAATAATGGGTCCCACATCATATCTATGGAGTAACATGATAGATCAGAGATCCAAGTGGAGTATTGAGCTACAGTCATGCTACCCTACTACCGATGAAGTAGCTCCTGAATGAGTACTGCGTGAAGAGTCACTGGAACAAACTCATCCAAAAACACGCTCTTGCAGTCTACTCAAAGAAGAGCCACCTCATTGTGAACCTAGAGCCTCATGATCCACCATCATCATGCTGCTTCCTGTAGAAGGATGGCGAAAAAATCACCATGAGATCGGCTAGTGTCCCTATGAGTCAGAAGACTCTCACCATAGCCTCAGGCCAATCCTCAACCACATATGGGTCCATCTCTACCCTGATCATGGGTGGCCTATAGTGTTGGAACTCGTGAAATGAACCCATGCGACATGCACCGTCTTCTGTTGGTGCTGATAGAATCGGTTACCTAAGGGGGAATGGTACTGTTGTTGCCTCTACTAAAAGAGGGCCCCGCACCGAGGCCTCATCGCACTCTGGGCTATCAATGCATACAACTCTTGGAACCCTAGCCAGCTATTTCCGAGGAGGTATCCTTAAAAGAAATAGGCGTTCCACTGTTAAAATGTTATACATGGTGAGATGAATAAAGAGATAAGAATGAAAACTCTTGGAAACACACACAGAATTTGTGTTTTCATGCACTGAGTTGTTAATCAGAAGTCAGGGTCCTGGTGTATGGATACGTCGCCTACCACACATACACTGGACTCCCTGAACTGAAAATAGAACTCACTACACTTAACCCTATTGTTTTTCAGAAAAAAAAAGATCAGAGCCCTAGTTCTTTGGTCGAAATGACTCCTCTAATACCAGTTTGTCAGAACTCATCCCCGGGGCACGTGCCGTGACTACCCCAAGCATGCCTTCCATAGGCCAGGGGCTGGTGGCTAGAAACTAAAGGCTTTTTCCCTAAAACTGGGAAGGCATTTCCTGTATAACCTGAAAATGCATGTAACCAATCACACAACAAGATATGAACACAAGAAAACTGTATAACCAAAAGAGTGATGAAAGTAAAAGGGGGGTCAGAATACAAGCCCAACAGTAAAGGTAAAAGTACAAATGAAATGAAAAAAACTAAAGAAACCGAAAAGTCAACTATTGTATTTTCTTCCGAGGTTCCTACATAAAGGGTATCTACAGTTCGCCTCCTCAGCACTCCACATCCACCCGTCTCCTCTGCACATCGACACACCGTATGGCTTACCTTTAGGTACCGTCTAGTCCTGGTACTCTCAGCCTCATTCAACGATGTCTGTTGTCTGCATCCAGCACAACAAGGTGCGAGCATAGCCCCTGCATGGGTGAGTATAAAAATACTCAGTAGGGACCCCGAGACCCTCTAGGTCTCACAGAATCCATAAATGAGAAATCAAAAAGAATGAAATCAAAAAATAAACTTAATTATGTATATTCCCATAAATATATACATATGTTATTAAGTAATCAATCTCAATCATGAGAAAAATACACAGAGGTACTGACTCAGCTCACACTGGGATTTATTCTAGGGGTAGATTCAAGTAACAGTCCCACTAAAAACGGCGAACACCTCAGCTACTGGAGAACTCTTCCCCTATCAAGTACATTGGGCCTACCTCGTCACATAGAGTCGCTCCCCACTAACCTCTGACACCTGAGGTACTCCTCTTGTCGAGTACCGTGGGTCTACCGAGTCACCAAGGCGCTCCCCACCGTGGGTCTGCCACATCACAAAGGTGTTCCCCCTCACAACATACTAAGGAACTCATCCAGTCGAGTATTGTGGGTTTGCCGCGTCACAAATGCGCTACACACTATGGGTCTTCCGCGTTACCAATGTGCTGCCCACTAGGCATGTCAAGTCACTCCGAGTTGAAACGGTCAGCAGTCGTCAAGTCTCAGCCAACCACATGGTTCTTGTACTATTCTCACTCGTCTCTGGGAGGATCCGCTTCACAATCTACTGGTCAATATTCCAACTGCCCCATAGTCCCACGAAGAAGTATCATTTCAGTAATTCTATTCTCATTGAATGGTTTTTAGAAACATCACCTGTATACATCTGGTTTAGTAGATCCAATTTAGATATTAAGCAAATATTAATAATGGAGAAATTTTAGGAAGCTACATTGTTGATCAGGTCAAGCCCATATGTAGTGAACCAGATTTAGTATTATATACACGTAGAACTATATGAATTGAATCAGGATACCATGGTTTCTCTATAAAATTATACTGTGTGAAAATTTGTGTCGTTCCATGTATGTGATATTTCAATGGAGACTTCTCTAAACATATCTGTTGATAAGGATGGTAGTCCTCATAAACGTTTCCTTATATCAGGAAATGGTGGGTTTAATTTCCTACATTTTCAAATCCTTATCCATCATGTTCTAATATATTTGGTGGAGTTGGTGGCTTTAAAACATGGTCTCTTCAAATTATTCTTTCAAAAAATAATGTTATTTATTTGAAATTTGATATTTTCTAGCTACATCACTTAGTCATTGGGTAATCAAATATTCATGATTATATCTATGTAAATATTGTGGATCTATGTGAATATGAGGTTCTAGTTTCCATGATAAAGGCACAACTATCACCAATATATATAGGGATAGAATCCGTCATATGGAGAAGTCACGGTCTTGAAAAATATGTTTGGAAAACACTCCCATTTGATAATGATGAAGCTAGTACCTCTTCCACTGTTGAGAATTCAATTAATGTTTGTAATATTATTTAGAAATTTTTTAACAAGACATTCTAATTCATATTTGGGCTATTTTATTTGACTTTTATTCACTAATAGCATTATGGAGAATCCATGATGCGGTTTTTCCTCTATTCCTAATTTTTCCCAAATTAATGGAAACATTTCGATTCTCAATTTTTTGGTGTTTTTATTTATTTTATTTTCATATTATCATTTCATATCTCATAGTAGTGTTTGAAAATATAATTATAGGACATCCTTGATTATTTATCTATCTAGTAAAAAAATTAGTTGTAATTATAAATATTTAGACTGAAGTAATTTGTTCGTTTTTCATTTTCTGTCACTCATGTATGGGTGAAAGTATAATTAACATTATCATAACACCATAGTTGGACTCATTGAAAGGATATATATTATTGTATTATACTTTTGGATATATAAACTGAATTTTCATGAATGAATATTTGTAACTTTCTAGTTTTTACCTATGTTTAAGGCCCTATGGAGCATAATTTAAATGAGAAAATAGTTACATGATAGACCCTAATAACAGCATTTAATTTCATTCAATAGAATTTTTTTAAAACTTTTATGTGAATCATGCTTAGTTTGCATGAATATATTGTTACTCAGGTTTCTCCATTATGGATTTTTCAACCTGATGGGTTTTGATCCATTTTAATTTATCTTCTTTATCATTCCATGATCAATGGGAATGTGTTCCTAGAGATATGAGACTCAAATTTTTCTATGGATTCCCTTTTTTGGGTTTTCAATATGAATAATTTAACATCTCGACATAGTTGATGATTAATGTGTCATGAGCCGGACCAATGCAAGTGATGGTTTAGGTCGAACATCATTGACCACGAGTTACCCAAACAGAGCACTCTCATCATGAATTTTTAAATATCATTTTGATGTGAAGAGGGATATTTATAGGTCTTGATCTTAAGAGATTCATATTAGAATAAATGTTATGATAAAAATCATAAGGGATGACCACACATAGAGTTAAAAAAGAAGGTTCCTTTAGGATGTTTCCATATTTTACAGATATGGAAGTGATATCATTGTATTAAGGAGGATCCTTTGGTTGACATGCCCCAATAGGGTATATAATGTAGATCCAAATTTTGGAATATTATTCATATTTATAAACGCATAATTTGGAGTTGAATTTTTTTAAAAGTTCCTATTTTCTCAAGGCTATAATGTATGGTTTTTGAAAAATATGTTTCTGAGTATGAAGAAATGATTTAAGTCATCATTGGACATGAAAGATAAAATTCCCACATAAATTTGATTTTTATGTAAGGAAGTGGGAATTTTCATCCAATGATTTATTACCCAATGAGGGATACCACACTATATTTCCCTATATAAATTGAGTCTATACACATGAGATGATGGGTAGACACAACTTCTTTTGGTCATGGTCTCCAAGTTGAGGCTAAAAAATCAAGTGTCACTACATATCACATTAAAAAATGAATCATGCCGAACACTGTTCTTGGATAGGGGATCCTAATATAGATATAAATCTTATATAAAGAAATAATGTGAATAAGAACCCCATATGCATATCTTACGTTCATTTTATGTGGACCAATGATTCATTGGCATTTCTTATGACGTGATATGATCATGTTAACCATTATAAACACAAAATATTTCAATTATCCCACGAGATATACATGTCCCAAGAAATAAGAGGAGATCAGTGGAATATTTTATTTATGGGAATGTTCTTCGTTTGAGGTTGTTTCTGATGGGTATTTCATTACTTTTTATCTTATCATGGAGACACCATCCCACAAACGTTTAGGTTTTAAGGAAATGGAGAAAAAAATCTCGAATATTCCATACCTATGGGTAAGGATGTAATGGAAGTTTTAAATCATGAAATTAGGGGATATTGGATACAATGAAACAATATGAGAAAAAAATTAAGGGATGATTACAACCCATATTAAAAAAGTATCTTCCACTATAATTTTTGTACAGTGTATGGAGATAAAAGGGTTTTCTTCTAGGGCTAAAAGATCTGATAATTGAGAGGCCACATTAGGATGCATATTATACAGAGAAAAATATTGTCATATTATGAATATTCAAGATAATTGTGTCTTCTAGAGCTGTATTATCTTATCTATTATATCCATAAATTATTTATTAATATCTGAGTTTCTGAATGCATGAATTTTGATTTTTTTAATGGAATATGAATGGATTTAACTAACAGAATATCGAATAATGTTGGTTGTAACTCAGAATAGAATGTCATACATAAAACTAGATCATATATAGGATAATAGGATTGGTATTTTATTTGTGGTTGGTCTTGGAATTATGGTTTCGTTTATTACTATGTATGAAATTGAGATGAGAATATGAACACACATATTTCTATCATAATGGTGTGACTGTTGACCAACAGAATGAATGGTGGTACTCTCAGGTGAGGCCACAAAAGGCATAGTTTTACATTATATGGTTGGGATGTGAACCTTGATTTTTGATGACTTATGATGAGTATATTTCTATATAGTTTAATGTGATGAGGCAAGGACGTCTTAGGTTCCATTTTTGTTCAAGAATGTAAAAATATTTTAACCATATTGATAATTGATGTATCTCCAAAATTAGGTAAGTTCCTATATTAAATTGAATTAATATTCGGATTATAGGTCAATGTGTCACTACATATTAAATTGAGAGAAGAATCAGGCCATGGGTAATTCTATATCAAATTAGGTTCCATATTTTAATTTGAATTCATAAATAGAGAAATGATTATTTTTTTTATCTCATGTTACCAATGAAAGGGAGTACCCATGATGGGCTCTAACTTATAGATATTCCACAAACAAGAGAGTGGGGTAATTGTTTTGGTTATGGTGGGGTATAGGATGGGGAACCCTTACACCATAATTTATGTCATTTAAATGAGAAACAAGCCACACGTACTTTTAGAGAGAAGGTGTTATATAAGATAGTCACTTAGAATGGTGTTACTTCCAAAAAAAAGAGCTACAAAAATGTGTTTTTTATATTCAAGGGAATGGGATGCTAAATCTATAGTTTCACATCATATAGTGATGAAAAGAAAAGTGTTGTTTAACATCGAATGGTTGGGTCATTGTGTACCCAATGTAAAGAGAAGGAATTCGATATCACATCATAATAAAGTCTTTTAAATTAGATAAATAAGTTTTATGTTCATATTTCTTGGACCATAATGATTCTTAGCAATGTGAGGTGTCCCATACTGTGATTCATAAGCCCATGTGAGCTATTATCAACATGAGAAACATGGAATAGTGAGGTATTGCCCTATCACATGGGGGAAATTCAAAGAAACCTTTTAACCGAGAGACTAACACCATATCCATTGGTCCTCTAAGGCAAGGCAAATCCTTCACATGATATTACATGTTGTGAGAGGGGACCTCAACCAAAAATTTTAACATATTATGATGACTAAATTCAGCATTCAAATTAGGGTCGTGCAACTAGGACCAATGGCCATTTCTTTTACAGTAGTATGACAGAGAAGAATTTGGGAAATCATCACATGGGAAAAGCAACCTAGGATAATAGAAAATCATCTCATCTGAAATGTTGATTAGGAATTGTGGAAACCATCGTATGTAATGAATCCTATGATAATTATAAGAGGATTCTGAGGATTTTTTAATAGTAATATTTTTCTTGGTGAATAGGGTATAACTACAATTTTTTCATGTTCTATAATCATTATAGAACAATTTAATGTCTTCTATGTAAGAGGGAATGGGTATTTTTTAGGGTTGTGTGACAAGGACCACTCTATGAAATTAAATATTTTTTATTAAGGATGAATGATGAATTTTTTGGGACATATTGCAAGGATCTAAAATCATTAATCACCTAAAATATTTCTTTATAAATTTTTCATTGGAAGGGGGTGCAATATGATCACCATCCAATATGATCAAAAAATATGTTCCCTAAGAATAGAATATATGGATGAAAAAAGATCCTTATGGTTTTAATTAATCATTCGTAGGTTTCATCCTATATTCCATCGAGGCCCCGAGAGTCTAAACCAATTATCCATATTGAATTGAATGAAGGTTAATGTTCTATATTAATATCACTCTATTCAAGTTCAATGAACCTCTATGTGATTAAAGGTTCTCATTCACCTTTCATCGAGCCATTTCAGTTCATGCAAACACTTCTAGTATTTCTAAAATTTATCACATCTATAAATAAAGTGCAAAAGAGTGTGGATTTCCATTGGAAAAACAACTTCTAAAAAATTAATAAGGGATATGATTTTTCCTGAAAATCACATTGTGTTGTGGTATGGTAGGTCCACAAGGAATGTAAAATATTTTTATGCCATTATTTATCATACCTATCAACCTTTTTTTATTAGGTTTGATATAGTTATGTTTAAATCTTATATTTATCCATTTTTTATAGTTTGAAAGAAAGATGAATAGTTGGGATCAATTTTATTGAACTGGAACATAATTTTCAATTCATAGGAACAATAGTTGGTTCCATTTTCCTTAAATATTGAATGACAGACACCAAACCCAGTAATGATGTTAGACAACATGAATTTGATGAATTTTTTGGTCCCGACATCATTAGGGGGTATCTCCCTAGAATATTTGGACAATAATTTAGTAGTATTGTGGATTTATTTAAAATAATTGGTTGTAGTGGGGGTGGGGTATGGACCCATGATATTCATTCCTCATACGATGAATATATAGGAGTATTTAGATGTATGAAACAACATTGGAGTTGATTAATGATTTTGGAATTCACTTGATAGGAATATAGATTCTTAAAGAATTGTTTATAATACATTATCAGTAAATGTTATAAAAAATGAAGCCTCCTATTTTTTTTATAAATCATTGTTTCTAAATGATAGGTGCCGAAAATAGAAAGATAGACTTATCTCATAATGACAATAAGAAATTGTAGATAAATTCATCTCAGCATTAATCCCCTAAATCAACATTTATGGAGAACCTTATAATGATGCAAGATGTCGTTTATAATGAATTTCCCTAACCACTGTAAGATTTTATCTTTCACATATTTGTACGATATAAGAGTCCCACTTCGTAGGAAGTCTAAGAAGGGTGTCTTCAAACCAAATGGAAAATTGTCTAGTTTAGAGGTGAAATTTAACTCATTGATCTCTTCATTGGTATTTTAAACAAAAATTGTTAACATTCTAACATGTTTAATTAGGATTACTATTTCACCACTATATGTATCTAAAAAAGTGGTAGCTCATTTATAGTGAATATACATTATCATTCTAAAAGAATGAAATATGAGTGATCTTTGGATCCATGGGAAATTATTCCACAAATCATAATACCTAATTTAATTGGGGGACCTTCCCTTCATTTCTGATAGTTTAATTAGAATTTAATTGCATGATTACCAACTCTAAATTACCATTTATGTTCAAATGGGTCACTAATATTTTTATTGTGACTTCCAAGACTATGATGTGGGATTGGTTTTCTTCCCCGTTAATGGTGAATTCTTCTATCTATATGAAAAAATAATGATTAATATCCTTATCTAGATAAATAATAATAACCCCTAACTCAAGTTTATTGATCTTGGAATACCAATTATTTTTCCTACTTGGCTTATGGACATTCCATAAAAATACAACTCCCATGTTTTGGGGGTGTCTGGGACATAGAAGATCTCATTGTCTTACAGTTTGGTATTCATATGAATTTCTAATAATGATGGATTCTCTACGAGGTAGTCTGTTCAGTCCTACCGTTTTATCTCCTTTTATAGTATGGAAAAATTTAAAAAATTTGTGGAATAAATTCCCTTCAGGCCAAATGTCCAGTCAAAAAGGGAATGTTTAGGATTTATTTGGATGGTTTATTTCTAGAGAACAAATGGACCTCATGGTGTTATAGGTATTTCATCATTTCCCAATCCGAATAGATTAATTAAAAATAGTTCATCTTTATATCTAAATAATGTTTCTTAGTGTTGATATTGATTCAACTGGGATAATAGTAAAAATATTTATTTTAATCATCATTCATTTGTGTGAAGAAAACCCCCAATGATATCTCTAAATCTATCACATATAAGATGAATATATTTCCTTCAACATGTGGAATAAACACTGGTGGACTCTAGAGTTATTTATTGATATTATCACACTCATCTTTATAATTCTTCATTCACTGATATGTGAAGCATTTTTTCGTTAACATTGTGAAAGGAATATATTTTCCCATATGGTTTACTCTAAATGCATCAAAATTGTATAGATATCTCTGTAGTACTCTAAACAAATTGATGTTTTAAAGATGTGAAACACCAAATTTAAACCTTTTTTTCTCTGGAAAAACATCGATTCCATGAATTCATGGTACAATGATGATATATTTTTCCAATGTATCACTAAAATCACATTTCAAGGGATTTATCTTAATATTTAATGTTATAGATTATTACAGATAGTCTTAAGGCCATTAAGATGGTTAGAACATTACTATGATTTTACCATTGATTATTTATCATAACACTCATGTGATTTTCCCAGATAGGTTTTGAAAGTGAGATTCATGTAATGTTGGTTGGTAGAACCAACATTCTTTAGTTCAAATGGGGTCACAGGTTTACAAAAAACATTATTGGGTTCCCATATGGTAGTTGATTACTTATCTTTAGAAGGCCATTCATATTTTTTTAATACTGAGATGAAGAAGATGACATGGAAGCCAACAAATCCTTCAAACATATGGTCAGTAATTGGAACATAGATGTCATTTTATAGACTATAACAGTTCAGATGTCTGAATTTGATGCACACTATGATCTTGGCATTCCTATTTTTGACTTGGATTATAGTAGAAATCCATTTTGGATGTCGAACTTCCTAAATGATGTTTTTTTGAGGAGGTTATTAATTTTAACATTTAACCTCTATGTAGTAGTCTAATATGTTCTTTTAACAACCTTCCTATAAAAATAAGGTTATTTTTGTAGGACCTGGTGGTGGGTGGACACATAGGGTCCGAGGCATGGAATTTATGTATAATTCTAGTGGAACAAAACAAGATGAAACATTAAAAAGGGGGAATATACATATTGTTCTCATATTGGTATATCTTCACCTATTAATGTAGGTAAAAAGTCTTCCTATGTGCCCAAATTTTTCTATCATAGATTAACGATAGTGGTAGAGACACCTTATTCAAAAGTTGGAGTGGCATCCTTGAGGTCATACTCTTCATCCTCTTCATGTTCCCCTTTGTATTTGTCAAACACTTATTTCATGTCTATTTTTGGATTGGTGGCATATAAATGAGAATATTTAGATTTATATTTATGATTAATATTCTATGATTAATTGGCATGTATGCCTAAATTATCTAGAGGTGATACAAAATTTCCATCATATTCAACAGTTGGTGTTAGAAGATGTTGAATTTTTTAGATTAAAGAAACAATATTTTACATAATGGAATTAGAATTTATAGGAGTATTGGAGACATATTATATACTGATAGGTTCGACTGAAATGACTAACATAATGAGGGTTGATGAGAATTTTCCCAATTCTGATGTAATTTTTTTTATTTTTGATGATGGGATAATCTAACTCATCATTGAGTAGTTATAATGGGTTGGCCTAGGTGATTTCTATTATTTTTGGTGTAGTAACCTGACAAATAACATCAGTCATGGGTTTATTCATTTTTATATGATAAAATCCCACGTCATTGTATTGAGACTCACAAGATTCAAATAGTTATGTATGACCAATTAATGTCCCATTTTCACCTATTGATATATTATATGAGCATTGGTGATATAATGAATGGATATTCACATGTTGGGGAAACTGAGGCCTTTATAGTAGGATGTTGAAGTATATGTTCTACCAAATGACAAAGAATATAGAGTTTTCCATGAGGTCACCAAATTGAGTTTTAGATAGATCCGACTGAGCAGATTTAGTTTAATTTCATCATACACTGGATGCATCACATGAGAAGAATACATATCAACTTTAATATATCTCATTCCAATGATGTGATCAAATTGTAATGATGTTGTCTTTGGATCTATTATTGATGAAATACTGTCATATGTCAATTTCATCTATACATCATGAAATATTCAAGGCTTTAATTTTCACTTGCATCACAACACACTTTTCCTATTATATAAATGTGATGATGGCATAAAGTTATATGTGGCCTACCACTAATTGGTATAACGTAATAGTTGTGATATATTCTTTAGAATATTGAGGTATTAGAAGGGCATGTACACATGATTCATAGAGATGATTTGATAAATAATGTGAATCCAAAATTGAAAGTCACATGGGAACTTCAGCCAACTTCGTCAAGATGTCATAATTTTTAGTAAATTTTTTTATTTCAAAGGGTAGTTTTCAAAAAAATGAAAATATTGAGGTTGATGTTCTTAAGGAAAATGAGTTAGGTGGTAGAGTAGATGTTTAGGGTCCTTTTGTTACTATTGTATTTGGTTGGATAGGACCTCCTACTTCTTGATCAAATGAGATTGTTATACACCATCCATCAGATCAAATCATATAATCAGCCCTTTGAGACTCATATTTAATGTGGTTGTATTTTCTCTCTATTTTTATTCATGTTGAAGGTATTTTTTATGAGTTTTATTAGAATAAATAGATTTATAAGGGAAGTAGCAGGAAGGTTGGGTTAGAAGATGCCTATATCTTCCGATGACTCCCCGGATTATACAACCTCTGCCTAGGGCTCTGATATACGAGACAAATGACTCAAGTTAATATGATTTCTCATCTTCATATTGGGGATACATTAAATGAATTACATTAATAGAACTGATAATTAACTCATCATTTCTTGGGGATTCTTCTTAAATGAATAGTTATTATAGAATCATTTCGTTGGATGGCTCCCAAACTATTGGAATTTATGGGATAAATTTTGAGAGGGTTAGGTCAAGCCTTGGAAACTATACAAGATCAACTTACTGTACATAGTTATTTATTATTTTATTATACATATTCTTAGAGGAATAACCCATAGATTATTTTGGTGATGATGGAGTTATCCACATTTTATCAAAATAAAATAAGGTCATAGTAGGTTGGTTAAACTATTCCACGAGGATAAAATGGGATTATGTAATTTTTTACCTAATCATCCATTCACTAATATTTTTCAATATTACTCACAACTTATTTCCATTAAACTTCTTCCAATATAGTGGTGGTATAAATGAAATCCACTTGTACTAGTGGTTTACCAAGATTCACTTTCCATAAAGCATCCATCGGTTGCAAAATTCTTTTAGAAATAAGGCGATCTGATAAAGGGTGGACCAATGTTTTGTGAATGGGGTCATAATCTGGGATATCATCATGAAAATAATGATCATTCTTCATAGGCACTAGAAACATCAATAAACTATTTTCCATGGCTCCTATAAAGTATCATATAACATTTCCATCACATAGTGAGTAAATATTTTATTTATGGTTTTCAAAATGGGAGTATTTTTTATCATTTACCTCATCCCAATAACGGAATATTTTCTAATATTTCCATTCATGTGTAGTTGATATGAGGGTTGTTATTCGATTTTGTGCTTGAGTTAGTATAGAGGCTGATTTCATGGTGAAAACTATAGTTTCAACTCTACACATTCTTATTCCATGGGACACTAGTATTGGTTTGAATTAGGATATACTTCTAAAAATATAGTTCTATAACCTCTGTGGAACTATGGGAAGATCATGGATTCTTCTTCGATCCATTATTCATTTTATTGGTATTCACAATGCACTATGATGGTTTTCAATGAAAATATCCAACAAATCCACTTGAGGAATCTTCATATTTAGGGAGAAATTCATACTATTTAACCTAATGATAAAATAAGGAAATTTCTCACTTTCTTTCCTTTTTTAATTTCATAGATCAATGATTTTAGTATTCTATAGAATTTAGTTTTATTGATAGTGCAAATGTTGTCAAAGATCATCCCACCCTTTGAACGATGTAGCTAGTAAATAGGTATACCAATTGAATATTTATACCTCTTATGTCTACGAAAAGTATTTGAGTTTGGATGCCACTAGATTCTAAATATTCACCATCATAAGACCAAATATGGAGAGGAAAAACATCAAATGTTTTCCTAGATCTCCCAAACAATACTATTTTTGAAACATATGATTCATAAATTTTTGAAGCGGAAGAGTTGCATCCATCAATTAAGGGTAAATATTCCTCTCCAGTTTTTTTCTACACTCTATAAATCTATTTCATCCAATAATGCTATCAATGAATAAAAAATGATGTTATTGGAGGGTGGGGGTTTGTCTTGTTGAGTTGTAACTTGAGAATAGAAAAATAGTTTGATAAATCCATGGGGGAACTTCTTATACATATAGTTGGTAACTTGCAAGAGGTAGCCTATTATTGTGCATCTAACATATAACTAGTACCATCCCTAATTGAGTTAACTCTTGATATCTTACTATTGTGGGTTCCAATTATATTTTATTTTAGTATCCCACAGTGAGTGGATATTCTGGTACTACTTATTTTCATAATTAAGTCTCCTTTATAAGGTGTATTAACTATGAGAGAGAGATACGAGGATCTGGATTATCTTTATAGCGGGTAGGGATGTTTCCTCTAGTTAACTCCACATTGAGATTTATCAATATCCAAAACTATTCCTCATACTAATAATATATTTACTCATGTTTGATATATTGAACCTATTTGTATGGTGGGTGATATATAGCCACACAATTACCCTTTTCCTTAGATTATTCTCATTGATGGGTTTGTGGTGGATCATTTGATGGATTTTATGAATTCTTAGTAAAAATTTGGTTTATGGTAAACATAACTTCTTCGGTCATTTTAGTCTAGACATTATTTTTGATGGAAGCATACCACTCATATTGTAATCCATCTTATTCATGTTATTTTGTTTATATATGGGTGGTAATAATGATGTTAACCAATGGAAATTTCATTAATGTTATCTCATTAGTACTTCAATTATAGGAGGATCAGATTCCCAAGAAATATTTACTAAAAGGTTGATGATATTTAATAGAGTTATCATTCATAATAAGTTTCTTTTGTTCACAACCACTAGATGGTTTTATCCTTCCCTTTAATTATCTTCATGGAGCCTCATGGGAAATGATTTTTTTGAAGTTAATTTTTTGATATATTCATTTCATTTATCCCCAATATGGAAGATGGTTCATGTGATGGGACAAACATGGAAAATATACCATCCACTGGTCCTCCTAAACATGATAAGGTTGATTTAAATTTTCGAGGATGGTGGCATAAAAATTAAACCATCCATGTAGGATGGGGTTATACATGATTCATTTTTATATCATATTTGACAATAATTAATGGCCTTGAATGGAGATATTGTGGTAAAAATTCTTGCATACCTATAGATTGGGGCTAACCCCATATTGCAGTGGTTTAGACTATGGTTACCACCCTTTTGGTATTACAAAGATTCATTCCATCATTTTCCTGGTGCATTTTATTATCCACATAAGAGATACTTTATTTCAAAGGTATAGTTATTGTTTGATGATTTTTCATTTAATAAGTGAGATAATATCTCAACCTTCTCGGATAATTCATGAATTAATACTTCATTGGATTAATCTCATGTGGCTTCACATTTCAATGATAGTTTCATGGCTGATTACAATTGATCATACCATCTTTGAATCTCACTTCTGAGAGTCTAATTCAAAAAATAAAATTATATAACGTCATCTTTGGAAATCAATATCTATTGGGAAGTGGGGTGATGTAAAATCCACTAATCTCACCTCATTCACTAATACGAACACAAAGTGGGGAATCAATGATCTTCATACATAACACTCTTAAAACATCAAGGCATGAACATCTGATGCCTTATTTATTTTTCATAATTTCTATCATTGTATCAATGGAAGGACATTAAGTCGATTTGATGATGATGTTCTTTGATTGCCTTATAATTATTTCCATATCTAAAATAACAGATTTTTTTTGAATTCAAGTGATGGTGATATGTCCATGGGTTTATGAGAATTTCATATACACACTCTTCTAATAGTTATTTTTTTTTTTAATTCCATATTAAATATTAGCTAAGGAAAAACATGACCATTATATTGTATTTAGCTAATTGCTTCCTCAAAAGATATGCATTGTCTTTGTATTTTATTGAATAATCCACCACCCGATCTTTGCAAAGATGGTATTTCCCATATTATTAGTTGTATATATCAAGATTATGGGGAATGACTTATTATATGTTATAAGGTTGGTGATCCAAGTGTAGTTTAAAGAATGACCATTTCCTCATTAATTATTAAGGATGAGAAATCATATCACATGTCAATGGAAATGCATCCATAATTACTAAACATATCATCTCAAGTGTATCACAATATGTGTTTCTCTCAAAATTAATTCATTAATGGGAGGACCTTCTTGTCAAAATAAAATATAACTATTGGGAGGTCCTTAATAGTGAATTCCATTATAGAGTGGACTACCACTATGAGTTAACATCTAACTACAGGGTGAAATATGGAATCATATACTATAGGGAGGTACTTCAAAGAAGACAATGGAAAGTATGGAACATTCATATAAATTGATATTTTGAACATAATGAGGGTTTTCATGATGCTTTTCAAAAATGGGCTATTATAATGAATAATTTTAATACCTAAAATGAGGCCAATGTGAAAAATATTTTCTGGTGGGACTCCAATGTTTCTAATATAAATGTTGTGAAAAGGACCATCATAATTATGACCAATACTTCAATAATATGTAACGAAATTAGAAAGATACTCAGAAAACATTGATAGATGATTAATGGCCTCAAGAAACCCACCCATGAGTAGAGAAGGATTTTGGTCAGACACTTTGATTTTTGATCATCTTTGGTGAGACTTATATTTTAATGTTATCCACTGGTTAATAGGAATCACATTCCAAGTAAAATGAATATAATCTACTATAGTATTTCTAAGATGTAACTATATTTCTTATGAATTTTATCAACATGATTCTGGGGTTTTGAGAGGGATATGTCTTACCCTTGATTCTTTATTTGTGTGGTCTAAAAATATCAAGTTGGAATAAATTTTTTCACCTTTTATTGTTGACTATTTATTTCATAATTTTAAAAAATACCCCCCTGTGTGGGACCAGGAATATGTGCCTAGTCTAGAGTTATCACATTAACATTTTGATAGGGAGGTTCAAATTCATATGTGGGGATATGTTCCCAAATCCAACCCAATTCTACTGTAATAATTTTATCCTAGAAGTCTTTTAGAATGTTGAAAAGAAAACATGAATGTACTTCCATTATTCCCAGGATGCTTGGGGGGAATTATGATGATGGACTGTGAATATATTACAATTCCATGGTTAGTGTAGAGTTATATCCCTATTCCTGTACACCATTTTTTATTGATATATATCAAAAATCAATATGTTGGAAGAAGATATATGGGTATTACCACTATTTGATATCAGGGTATTCCAAAAGACTTCTTAGGTTATTTCTAAACAAGATTGGTATAATTGATGTACATGAGTTCTTATATGGTATTTTCCATAGGTTATCATCAATTCTTAGTGGGGGATTCTCTATCGATAATAGGGATCTGATTTTTTGGATGATTGACTCTCTCCCATGGTGGGAATTCTAAGGAACTCATGTTAGGATAACCTGAGATGGAGCCCACATTGTGGAATCCTCATCATGTATAAAACATCATGTTTCATGGTTTTTGGTGGGGATGGTTGTTGGCCGAAGCCCTTCACAATGACTCATGTGTTGCTGACATGAGGCCCATAGTGACATCTTTTTCTAAATCCCTAATTTGAGGGAAGAATTTGTTTTTGTATTCTAGGGAAAGGCTCCAGAATATATTTTAGATGATTGTGGGTGTCATCTATTTCTTTTATACTTACCATCATTGAGTGTCTAGTTGTCTAGGATACATATCATGCTGGAATTATGTTGCTGCTTCATAGGGAGGGACAACACCATTGAGGTGGTTCTCCCAAACCAGTGCATTTGATACGTGGAATTCAAGATATTGTGTCTGTGATGAAACATACCAAGTAATTATTGAATAATACTGTTTGATATTTATTATTATTTATGAATTATATATTAATTGTACTATGAAGGTAATTCTATAAATGATAGTGTACTCGTCACACAAAAATTGGTTTCTCAGAAATCTTACGTTGCAAACAGGACTGAGTTCTACCAAAAAATAAAATATTATTAGTATTTTTATTTGAAATGGTAGTAATCATCTTGACACTATATTGGTGGGAAAGAAACGAACTAACTATATTATGTTTACACATGTTTAATCAATATTTTAACTACCCTGGAATATATTTTAGAGGCCTATAATGAGAATAAATCCAATTTTAAGCATACAGTACTCTAATATTTAGAAAAGGTAGTTTTCCCGCCATTTTTTGACTCCAATTTTTAAATATAGTTTTTAAAACAATAACATGTTCTATTTTAATAAAAAACATCTTATTTGGAATAGGGACATAAAAAATTAATATGGTTGAATATTTGGTATTTTTATGATTACATTTTTATTTAAATGAATAGTAAAAAATAAAGCTTTTTATTTAAACTATATTTCTATATAATTTATTTATATTGTTATATTATCATTTTACATTGTTTTATTATATTGTAAGATGATTTTTTTTATTTGATCCAACGTATTTTATTGGATGCTTATTAAAATTAAAATTAAATAGAAAAACTATGTGGACTTTTGAACATTTTACTTAAAAACCCAATTTTCTCAATCTGCCAAAGGGATTATTGTTAAACATAATATAACCATTTATATTTATTGAATTTTCAATAATATGAATACTTGTATTTACTCAGTATGAAAAATTTGGTCCAATAAATTTATAATTTTTTTAATGAATAGTAACATTATTATTTTATTTACCACTTTTAAAGGTATATATGGTAATTACTGGTAAAAATGATATTATAATATTATAAAATTTCCCTTAAAATTGACCTATGTAGTGACCCTGACCACAAAATCTGAGTGCTAGTGTCTTCTATCAATTACATTGGCATGATTATAAGGAATAAAGCCTCGAATGATCAATCACTTTAGTATTCTTAGAAAACCAGATACACACATGAGAATTGTATTACAAATGGGTATACTAATTAAAATATATTTTTTCTTCTAAATAAATAAATATATACAGGGAGGTACTTCAAAAAAGACAATGGAAAGTATAGAACATTCATATAAATTTATATTTTGAACATGATGAGGGTTTTCATGATTATTTTCAAAAAATGGGCTATTATAATGAATAATTTTAATACCTAAAATGAGGCCAATGTGAAAAATATTTTCTGGTGGGACTCCAATGTTTCTAATATAAATGTTGTGAAAAGGATCATCATAATTATGACCAATACTTCAATAATATGTAACGAAATTAGCAAGATACTCAGAAAACATTGATAGATGATTAATGGCCTCAAGAAACCCACCCATGAGTAGAGAAGGATTTTGGTCAGACACTTTGACTTTTGATCATCTTTGGTGAGACTTATATTTTAATGTTATCCACTGGTTAATAGGAATCACATTCCAAGTAAAATAAATATAATCTACTATAGTATTTCTAAGATGTAACTATATTTCTTATGAATTTTATCAACATGATTCTGGGGTTTTGAGAGGGATATATCTTACCCTTGATTCTTCATTTGTGTGTTCTAAAAATATCATGTTGGAATAAATTTTTGCACATTTTATTGTTGACTATTTATTTCAAAATTTTAAAAAAGACCCCCCTGTGTGGGACCAGAGGAATATGTGCCTAATCTAGAGTTATCACATTAACATTTTGATAGGGAGGTTCAAATTCATAGGTGGGGATATGTTCCCAAATCCAACCCAATTCTACTGTAATAATTATATCCTAGAAGACTTTTAGAATGTTGAAAAGAAAACTTGAATCTACTTTCATTATTCCCCGGATGATTGGGGGGAATTATGATGATGGACTGTGAATATATTACAATTCCATGGTTAGTGTAGAGTTATATCCCTATTCCTGTACACCATTTTTTATTGATATATATCAAAAATCAAAATGTTGGAAGAAGATATATGGGTATTACCACTATATGATATCAGGGTATTCCGAAAGACTTCTTAGGTTATTTCTAAACAAGATTGGTATAATTGATGTACATGAGTTGTTATATGGTATTTTCCATAGGTTATCATCAATTCATAGTGGGGTATTCTCTAACGGTAATAGGGATGTGATTTCTTGGATGATTGACTCTCTCCCGTGGTGGGAATTCTAAGGAACTCATGTTAGGATAACCTGAGATGGAGCCCACATTGTGGAATCCTCATCATGTATAAAACATGATGTTTCATGGTTTTGGTGGGGATGGTTGTTGGCCGAAGCCCTTCACAATGACTCATGTGTTGCTGACATGAGGCCCATAGTGACATCTTTTTCTAAATCCCTAATGTGAGGGAAGAATTTCTTTTTGTATTCTAGGGAAAGGCTCCAGAATATATTTTAGATGATTGTGGGTGTCATCTATTTCTTTTATACTTAACATCACTGAGTGTCCAGTTTTCTAGGATTCATATCATGTTGGAATTATGTTGCTGCTTCATAGGGAGGGACAACACCATTGAGGTGGTTCTCCCAAACCAGTGCATTTGATACGTGGAATTCAAGATATTGTGTCTGTGATGAAACATACCAAGTAATTATAGAATAATACCATTTCATATTTATTATTATTTATGAATTAGATATTATTGTACTATGAAGGAAATTCTATAACTGATAGTGTACTCGTCACACAAAAATGGGTTTCTCGAAAATCTTACGTTGCAAACAAGACTGAGTTATACCAAAAAATAAAATATTATTAGAATTTTTATTTGAAATGGTAGTAATAATTTTGACTCTATATTGGTGGGAAAGAAACAAACTAACTATATTATGTTTACACATGTTTAATCAATATTTTAACTACCCTGAAATATATTTTAGAGGCCAATAATGAGAATAAATCCAATTTTAAGCATACAATATTCTAATATTTAGAAAAGGTAGTTTTCCCGCCATATGTTTGAGTCCAATTTTTAAATATAGTTTTTAAAACATTAACATGTTCTATTTTAATAAAAAACATCTTATTTGGAATAGGGACATAAAAAATTAATATGGTTGAATATTTGGTATTTTTATGATTACATTCTTATTTAAATGAATAGTAAAAAATAAATCTTTTTATTAAAACTATATTTCTATATAATTTATTTATATTGTTATATTATCATTTTACATTGTTTTATTGTATTTTTAGATGAATTTTTTTATTTGATCCAATGTGTTTCATTGGATGCTTATTAAAATTTAAATTAAATAGAAAAACTATGTGGAATTTTGAACATTTTACTTGAAAACCCCATTTTCTCAATCTTCCAAAGGGATTATTGTTAAACCTAATATAACCATTTATATTTATTGAATTTTCAATAATATGAATACTTGTATTTACTCATTATGAAAAATTTGGTCCAATAAATTTATAATTTTTTTCGATGAATAGTAACATTATTATTTTATTTACCACTTTTAAAGGTATATATGGTAATTAATGGTAAAAATGATATTATAATATTATAAAATTTCCCTTAAAATTGACCTATGTAGTGACCCTGACCACAAAATCTGAGTGCTGGTGTCTTCTATCAATTACATTGGCATGATTATAAGGAATAAAGCCTCGAATGATCAATCACTTTAGTATTCTTGGAAAACCAGATACACACATGAGTATTGTATTACAAATGGGTATACTAATTACAATATATTTTTTCTTCTAAATAAATAAATAAATATTAGGATAACTCTAATACTTATATTGTATTAATTTATATCATTCATAGTACACTTCTGGGATTCCTAGGGAAAGAAACATTTGAAGGGTGAGTTCAAATGCCTAGTAAGAGAAACATATAGTGGAATAAATAGTGAATCAATGAGAATAGTTAATATTTAAAGTTAAATAACTAAAGACACATGAAATGTAATCAATTAACTTAATAGAAGTGCATAATAAATATATAAAGGTAACAACATGAAATATATTCCATTTAAATAACTAGATAAGGAAAAATATATATGGCAGGTTACGAAACAAAAAGACATGCCATTAATCAATGATCTAAACTGAAATTTATCCATAGAAATGTCAACAGAAAATATCATGTATGAATAATAACTAATACTAATATGAAATAAATACTAAATTATTGGGCGCCATGTTTCCGTAGTATATTGAACCAGTACTGTCATGACCATTCACAAGATGATTTTTCTATCGAGTAATTACCTATCTATGGTTTCTAGCCAACTATTTTGTCTGATTAGACTACCAATGCATCAATGAGATTTCATTATCCCATCCCCAACCCATGTCTACCTATCAATATCATTCTTCATATTGAATAACAAAATACGTAATATGCCTTATCAAATAACCATATTGAATGAGAAATATGGATTAATCAATAATTTCCTTATTAATGATATTATATACAAAGTAGGAACCATATGTAAAAAGCTATAAAGTTTAAGAAAAAGTAACATTCCGGATGAAATGAATAATAAGTGGAAATTCAATGTTCAATGATCACAGGGTATTGAATAATTCAAGGTAACTAACAATGATATCTAGGAAGTGAATGTGAAAAATATCCTAGGTTAAATAAATAATAAACCATCTAGAGGAAGAATAAGGATAATATTAACACAGAAAATCCCATGTGGGGTAAAATAGTGTTTTTCTATCATTGATGAAATAAAATAATAACTATTAAAAAATTGAGGAAAATATCATTTTCATTTAAAATAAGAACATTCTAAAAATTATTTTCCTTGATAATACCCTATTTAAAGATATTTTAATTATAAACCTATTAAACATGAAAATTAGGCTTCAAAGAAATGATGGTGGATGAATCCAAAGATATCGTATGAGGTAAATAGAATATTCATTTAGTAAGGTAAAAGGGTAGAAAATGCCTCATTTGGAAAGAGATAAATAGAGTCATTAGAATAGATTAGTAAAGAGAAAAAATGGTAAAATTGAATTTTAAATACTAGAGGGGAGTGGAATAATATCCTTGTAAATCCATTCTTGAAAACATGGTTTTGAAAATATTTCTAACTAATGAGAGGGTAAATTCAGGATTCTTAATAAACAACTTCTTAATAATATTATGTACCAAAGAGTAATGAATGGTATCAATGCATGATTATATCATGAAATAATAGAGGATAATTAATCACATGAGTTTTCTTGAGTGATATATCATAATATTTCATCTAAGGATTCATAAACATAAACAACCTTGAAAAAGCGATGATATTTTCTCAATAAACTCTTTTAACTCTAAAATATGGATCATACTCTACTTGTAAGATATGTAAATTAAAAGAAGCATAGAATATGTGGAAAATATAGAGAATAATGATATAACATGTAAAATGGAAATATATGAAACTAGAGAAAGATATTATGTTCATTATAAAAAATGAGTTCCAAGAATGAAAATTGGGATAAGACATTTTACCGAGTTGGTGACTTTTTTAACTTAAACCCCATGAAAGATGAATCAACAAATGGATATGTGATTTCTAATGACTCAATGTTTTATCAATGAAATTACCTTCCTATAGATATTTCTTATAGTATAATAATTTAATATTATACATTGAACACAATACAAACCATATGAATGAAGAATGAGTGAAACAAAAGGTATCGCTAGAAATTAAGGAATGTATAACGATGATATAGTAACATGACATTTGGAATAGTAATGTGATGCTTATAAATAGTAAACCATCATGTTGAATAGTAACGTCACTAATGAGAGTATAAATAAAATTGATCCATAATATATGTGACAATATGATATAATTATATCATTATATAAGGAAGTAAATATTTTAAAATTTATTAATTTATTGTTTGTATTTTTAAAAGTCATGTATACTTAATTACAATTATATGATTAATTAAATAATCTAAAATATAATTAATTTTCATAAAATGTATTCATAAAAAATTGTTTTTATGAATTATTATTCTATAATAATTTTAAAGGACCCCAATTAATTTTTTAAAGTGTTAGGGAAGTTGTTTTATTATTAAAATATGAAATTTTCAAGTAAATTATGCTATTATTTAAAATATAGTTTCATCATAATTTGAAAATTATTTTCATAAAAAGGACATCAATTTTGAATTATACATTTTGAAAATTTGTTGGGGTGAATTTTTGGGATTTTTCTGAAATACATGAATTTGTTTTGAATATTAATATATTATAATTTACAATTAATGTTAAATAAATGAATTCATGCATCATGAATGAGTCATGGATGGTGTAAATAGTCATTGGGTAGAACTCACACACACTCTTTAATAATTTTTATCACATGAATCAAGACATTTCATTTTCTTGACCGAAAATGTTAAACATATGATTAAAATAACGGGAAACCCCTCCTCACCTCCACTATAAATATCACCCATCATTAACACTTCTCTTATACTCCTATCAAACCTTGTTCCCTGTCCAAATTCTTCTCAAATTTCTCCCTAAGACTCTATCCCACGTCCACCAGCCCTTTTTATCTTAAAAATTCCATATCCTCTCCCTAAACGAGGTTATCAAGGAAGATATATCCAAGATATAGATTCCTCTTTTCAATTCAGTATTTTCAGTCAAGTTACATTATTTCTTTTTCATTCCTCACTTATTTTAAACGAAATGTTATGTTAAATCCATTACCTTACATGTTCAGTAATTTTGTTATGTTAATGGAACAATTCATTATCCTCTCTCATTTACCATTCTTTTATAGTAGAAATAAAAACATTATCTGAGATGTGTTAATTTATCACATTCAGGGACGATAGGGGTTCAATTTTTATTAACATCTTGAAGTCATGTCTTCAAAACATTTTTATGGTTTTAAAAGACTAAAATATATTTATTATGTATAATTTTAGGTTCAATAATATTTTGTACACATGATGTTAATTTATAAACAAAAATGAGTTCGATGTAATCCAAAACCGCCAATTAACCAAAACGGTTATCATTAATGATTTATATAATGATTCATATTCACTAAAAATAACCAAATTAATTTTATAACCATGTAATCTTATGATTATGAATAATAACATAAAAATTCAATTCTTGGATCCCATTTTTATCTTACATGTTCATCCTTACATGTATATAAGTAAACCATTCATGAAAACCATGGAACAAAATGCTCCTAGACAATTAAATTGAACCTATTAACCCATCCAAAAGGCCATGAATGAACTTAATCAAGTTATAATAATGAAATATCATATATAAGAGGGTCTGTAATTATTAATTAATGAAACTAATTTTAATTTTCATGTTAATAATATCAACTGATGAACACCTTGGGACATAAGGTAAGGGGTTATACCCGAACCTCCATTATTCCTTCTGGTTGTTCTATCATTCTTTTTACCCAAATGATGTTATCTATTATATTTTATGTAAATATTATAAATTATATGTAAAATATCAAAAATCATTTATCATGTTCAATTCACCATTCTCTTTTATGCATGTACATGTTTTTATGTGGTTCCCTCCTCAATTATTCTGGTCCAGCAAGCCCGTTTTAAGGGTCATTTTTGAATTCTTACACATTTTCATGTACACTATATAATCTATTGTTAACCCAGAATTATTTTTATAAATACAAAATTTTTATTATGAATCCTTTATTGTATAACGTTTTGGTTTATATAAAATATTATTCCCTTTTATGTTTGAAAATACCATTGATATTTTCCTTTAACCAGACTAAAATTTTATTATTCTAAAATTTCTTAAGTACACTTTTGGCGTTTTATTGCATCATGTTGACATAAATTATTATAATATATTCCTTTCATACCCAACGATTGTAAATGAATGATCTAATTCATTTTATTCATGGAAATTTTGATGATACTCTCATTTTCTATGATTTATGGCATGATTATGATAATCATTTCTTACCATGGGTAACCATTATATTTATGTATGATTGATTATATATGTTTCTATATGTGGAAAGAGTATTCATAAACATGTAATGATGAGTGCGTCTAGATATAACTACAATTCATAGGGTAGTGTTGAGTCTCCTAAAATTTGATGTGCAACGGTCTTGGAAGTTATCCTTAACTCGTGCTACCATGTGAAATGATCTTGGTGGATACCATTGACTTGTTCACATCTATGTGAAATGAGCCTTGACTCATTAAAAAGTCATGTCTTTTGTTTCTACCACATTACAGTGAATCCTTTTTTATACAATCCCATGATTATATATAATTATTCCATTTGTTCCATGCCATTTATAACATTATGTCATGCCTTCAAACCAATTTTCTAAAGCTTTTTTCTTAAGTTTATTCCCTTACCAGGATTTTTAGCTCATCCCTTTTTTCATGTTATCCCCATGTTTTTCCTATGAAGATGTATGAGCCCAATGGATGTTATGATCCTTTTATGGTGATTAAATAAATAAATGTTTTTTTAATCCCATGTTTTTAGTTTCATGTACCTAGTCTTCCAAGACACTGGACTTTAAGATCCTTGGCTTGTAATATTATTTTTTATTATTCTGAAAATATTGTAATGAAATGTGTACAAGGATAGGGTCTCTATAGATGGAATCGTAGGATGGTGAAGGTATTTATTGAGATTAGGAATAGAGAGATTTAGGAAGAACCTTTTGGTTGATACAACATATAATAAAATGTCCCTAAATATTGGTAAGTAAAAGGTATGTGGTTTATCAAGAAAACACATCATTATCTAGATATGAACAAGTGGAGGTGGGTCTAGCATAGATTTATATATGGGTAAAACCCAAAAAACACCGCTTTGATCTTGAATCAAACTGGAAATGGTGCATGAAAAAGGGCAATGATGCCCTCTTGGTTTGATAATCCCATTGTATATTCATTGGTAAATTCATATGTTTATTACAAACCATTATTAATCTAACAAAAAAAGAAGCACACATGAATAAATGTAAGGAAATAGATCATGGACAACTGAGATTGAAATATGGGGAATCATAAGTTAAGATATTATTTTCCTTTTAGATTTTATCAATTTATGTTTAAATTTTTATTTTTATACTTGTTAGATAAGTATTCAAACCCTCCAATTTTATGCAATCTTTATTAGTTAATTGAGGGAAATAAAATAATGTATTCCTACAATCAATGTAATAGGAAATGTGAGGATTGCACTAATGATATGATTGATATGATTGGAATGGATGCTCAAAACATTATGAAAATAATTTCTCAGTTGGATAATGTTATGAATAATAACATGAATCCATTAGAACACCATTTTCCTCCAGGAAAAGTGAAGGTTTCCATAGAATACTTTATGAGGAAAATGCCTCTCATGTCTTGTCACGGAGCAATGTATTAACTCCACTAAAAAGATATTCTCTATCCCCCAGTGGTCAAAGGTAGAGAAAATCATGTTGGCGGTCTTTCATTTTGATAGGGAAGCTGATCAGTGGTGGACACCAATCAAGAATACAATGTCCCATGAGGAAATTGATTCCATGGATTGGGTGGAATACAAGAAAATGTTTTTCAATACGTATTTTCCCTAAACCCTTTACCATAATAAAAAATGAGAGTTACTTGGACTCCAGAAGATTGAAGATGATTCCATCATGGAGAATGAAAAAAAAATTCACAAGGCTTGAATGCTATGGCTCCAGTATTGTCATGAACACCTAAAATAAGGTGGATATCTTTTATAGTGGGCTAAATATGAGTATAATGAAAGTATTAGTGATTTGACACTTTGACAATTATGAGCAGATTATCCGTTATGCCCATAATGGTGAAAGGGAGATTGATGACTCTAAATTGTATCATGGACCAGGTAGAAAAAAAAGTGGAAGATAGAGTCTTATATGTGTGGTTAATAAAATTAATCCCATGATGTAATAATGATTTATCATCCCACATGACAAAATTGTTGGAAGAAACATCTTGGGAACTGTTTAAAGAGAACAAAATATTGCATCAATTCTAGAAATATGGGATATATGTCTATGAACTAATGAAGGGATATGAAGAATCTCATTAATTTTGAATAATAATGGAAGGTTCATATTAATGCTCAGCCAGTAGTGTAGTTTCACAACTACAAGGAACATGTGAATTATGAAAACAATTTCAAAAATCCAAGGGTTGTCTGAGGAAATCAACAACAACAAGGAAATAATAAATAGATTATGATATCCCTAATGCTGAGGTGGATCTGGACAATGATTTGGTGACATGTACTCTATTTATTCATTCATGTATAGAGAACATACTGTTTGATTATTGTGCTATGCATTCTTTCATATCATGCAAGTTTAGTAGAGCCATTGAAACACCACCTCGAAATTTGGATATTAAGTTATCTTTGAGAATATAAAATGGAGGAATTATTTAATCAAAATTATTAACTCCCCCCCCCAAGTTATCATTTGTGGAATGATCCTCCCAAAAATTATTTTCATACTTCCTTTAGCGGAGGTCAATGTTATCATAGGCATGGATTTGATATCATTATACCAATCCAACATCAACTATCAGGAAAGGGATATCACACAGCACATCTCGAAGTATCCTCAAATTATGTACGAGTGTAAGGAGGAAGATAAATATCCTTCAGAGACATTGTCTCAAGTGTGGATATTTCCTCCTTATAAGTAAGAATATCTAGCAAAAATGTTTGATACAAAGGAGAGAATCATGCTCGAAGTCATTCCCATCACGAGGGATTCCACTAATGTATTTCCTAAATTATTGATTATTATTACTCCTCATTAAGAGGATGAGTTCTCAACTGATCTTCTTTATAGATATGTACATATATCAAAGACACCTTATTGAATGGTATCCATTGAGCTGGAAGATCTGAATAAGTAGTTATAAGAGAATCTAGATAAGGGTTTTATATGCCTGAGTGCTTCACCATGGGGTGCGTTGATCCTATTTATCTAGAATATTGATGGTTCAATACACCTATGAATTGATTATCACGAGCTCAATAAAATCACGATAAAGAATTGGTATCCACTTCCTTGGATTGATGAGTTGTTCAGTCAGCTTCATGGGGATAGTTATTTCTCTAAGGCGGACCCTCGGTCCGGATATCACCAATTAATGGTGAGGAAGGAAGATATTACCAATACTTTATTTCAAATGAGGTATGTATACTATGAATTCATGGTTATTTCCATAGGAATCAATAACTCCCGCAACAATTTTCATGGATATAATGAATATATTCTTTATAGATTACCTTGAAAAATGTGTGGTCATCTTTATTGATGATATTCTGATAAACTCTAAGAGTAAGGAGGAGCACAAGGAGGACTTGAATACTATGATGAATACATTGAAAAGGGAGAATCTATATGAAATGTATAGTAAATGTGATTTCTGGAGAGAGGAAGTATCATTACTGTGGAATGTTATCACCAGCAAAGGTATATCCGTGGACCCTTCCAAGATAATGGAAATTGAAGAGTTGATCGACCCAACATCTGTTACAAAGATCCGCAACATTCTTGGTCTAGCCGTGTATTATCGATGATTTTTAAGAAATTATCACAATTTTACAACCCAATGACCAAGATGACATGAAAGGGGGTGAAGTTATTTTAGACTCCAGAATGTGAGGAAATATTTATGGAGCTCAACAAGCGGCTTATCACTACACATGTACTCACATTTGCGATAAGTAGAGAACTCTTTTTGGTGTATAGTGATGTTTCAAAGTATATATTTGGTTGTGTAATGATGAAAAATTAAAATGTGATAGTCTATGCCTCATGACAGTAGAAAATCAATGAGAAAAACTATCCCACACATGATATATATTTTTCTTTTGTGATCGTATTGTTGAAAATCTTGCAAAATTATCTCTTCGGGGAGAAGTGTGAGATAAATACTGATCACAATAGTCTGAAATATATTTTCTCATAGAGTGTGCATAATATGTACCAGATAAGATGGTTACATATAATCAAGGATTATGAATTCTAAATCAACTATAATCTCGATAAGGCAAATAAGATGGAATATTCACTAAGTATAAAAGATATTTCATATTTATAAAGGATGAAAATGTAAAGGGATACAAAATTTTTACATTTTAAGAGGTTGTAAATTGAAATAATTAAGGGAGGAACATCATTAATCTTTTTAGAAATGAATAATCAACCATCGGTCATGGAGAAAATAAAGGATACTCAAAGAAAATATATAGAAATTATGAAGAGGGAGAAAGATATAAAGAATGGGAAATCCTATGAGTTTAATTTTGATGAGGAATAATTTTTGAGATTTGGGTCATGATTATGTGTACCATCAGATCCATAGATAAAGATAGTGATTTTGAATGAGCACATAACTCAACCTTTACTATTCACCTATGGATCAGAAAGATGTATCAATATCTCGGAGAGAAGTTTTGGTTAGACAGTATGAAGAAAGAGATTTCTGAATATACATAAAAGTTATTATTATTTGAACATATGGGGGATGAATGACAAAATTATAAGGGATGATGCAAACACAACCCATGCCAACATGGAAGTGGGAAAAAATTAACATACACTTTATCACTAGACTTCCAAGGATATATAAAGGAATAAATTCAATATGGGTCATTATGGATTTTACAATGACAAGTAACGTTATAAAAATTAAAGAGGAATTCTCATTGGATCCAATGGCACAGATATATATCAAAGAGGTGGTAAGGTTTCATGGAGTACCACTATTGATTGTATTTGATAGACATATGAGATTCACCTCGATGTTCTGGAAAAGTCTCCAACATGCTCAAAGCACTGAGATGAACTTAATTTTGGCATATGATACTCAAAATGATGGAAAATCAGAGAAAAGTATTCGTAAAATAGAGGACATGATGGGATCATGTTCTATGGACATTAAATGAAGACGAGACCAACTTCTTCCACTGGTCGAATTCTCCTATATCAACAATTTTCAGTCCATCATCTGAATGGAACCATATGAATCCCAATATGGGAAAAGTATTAGAACATCAGTGTGTTTGGTTGAAGTCGGTGAGCGTATACTGCAAGGACCGAAAATGTATGAAGAAGTGGAAGAGAAGGGGAAAACCATTCATCATCACATTAGGGCAGCCCAAAGTCCACAAAAGATATATGCAGACAATCATTGATGAGACCATGAGTTAAAAGTTGGAGACATGGTATTACTCCACATATATCCATGGAATAAAGGCATGAGGTTTGGGATGAATTGAAAACTATGTCTCTGGTACACCAGAATCTTCAAAATTATTGATCATGTTGGAGCTGTGGCCTATTGACTAGCACTTCCACCAACTATGTCTAAAGTACATGATGTCTTCCATGTATCCCTATTAAGGAAGTGTATACCATATCCTTCACATGTACTTTCTTCAGAGGTGGTACAATTGGAGAATGATATTTATTATGAGGAGAGTCCAATGAAGATCTCTAATCATAGAGATAATGTTCTACATGACAAAACTATTCACCAAGTCAATGTACTATGACAAAAACATTAGTATGAAGTGAAAACATGGTATCCTAAGAAGCAATTTTGGAAAATTGTCGACACTTATTTACATAATATAACGTAAAACAAAATTTCTAGGGAAAAAATTCTTAGTGGTGGAGAATGTAATGACCGAATGTTTTATCAATAAAATTCCCATCTTATAATTATTACATATATTATAATCATATAATATTATTTATTGAACAGAATAAACACATTATAAAGGAAGAATGAGTTAAACCAAAGGAATCTCAAGATGTTAAGGAACATATACTGTTGAAATTGTAACTTAAAAATTGGAATAGTAATGTAATCCTTATGAATAGTAAAGCATCCTATTGAATAGTAACCTAACTAGAGAGAGTATAAATAAACTTTATCCTTCTCAAAAGTGAAAATATGATATAATTACATCATAGTATAAGTAAGTAAATATTTTTAGAATTATTAATTAAGTGTTGGAATTTTTGAAAGTAGTGTATACTTAATTACAATTTTATGATTAATTTAATAAATTGGAAGAAATTTTATTTTCATAAAATGTATTCATAAAAAATTATTTTGATAAATTATGACTATAAGATTATTTTAAGAGAAATTAATTAATTTATCAAAGTACTTGAAAATCTATTTTAGTTTTAAAATTTATATTTTCCAATTAAATTAAAATTTTAATTAAAATTTAAATATCACATATTTTAAAAATTATTTTCATAAAACGGAAATAATTTATTTATTATACTCATCATAAAATGGTTAGGGTGATTTTTTTGGATTTTTATATAACGCTTGAATTTTTTATGAATATTAAAATAATACAATTTAGAGTATATTTTAAATAAATGAATTTCTTGCATCATGCTTCAGTCATGGATGATGTAAATGGCCATTGTTTCAAACTCACATGAACCCTTTAATGTATGTTTTTAGATTAATCAAGACTAATTATATACTTGAGAAAAAATATTAATCTAATGATACTAATAATGGGAAACCCCTCATCTCCAGCACTATAAATACCACCCCACTTTACCTCTTTTATTCAATCCTCTCAAGACTTATGCCAAGTCCATATTCTGCTCAAATATCACCAAAAGACTCTCTACCACATCTAACAGCCCTTGGTCTATTTGAAAGACCAAATCCTCTCTTCTAAAGAGGTTATCAAGGATGATATATTTAAGAGGTAACTTCCTCATTTTCATTTCTTTATTTTCATTCAAGTTCCTTTCATTCTTTTTCATTCCAATCCTTTTTTCATCTAAATTTTATGATAAATCTAGTAACTATCATTTAATATAATTTTGATATTATAATTTAATAATTCCTCATCATCTCCCTTTTCCCTCCTTTTATGCAGGAAATAAAAACACCATCCAAGATGCGTTAATTTATCATATTCAAGGATGATAGGTTTTCAATTTCTATTACCCTATTAAATTTTTCACGTGAAATAATTTTTATGGTTGAACTAAAAAAAATTATGAATTATTTCTAATTTATGGTTTTTGGATCTTTTTGAAATTTTTTTTAATTTATAAATTAAAATTTGATTGATGTGATAAAAAACTACTCATTAACCAAAACAGTTGTCATTAATGTTTTATATAATTATCCATCCTCACTCAAAATTACCAAATGAATTTTATAAGAATTTAATATTTGGGATATTATATAATTAAATACAAATTAAATTCTGTAAAATAATTATCATCTAACAAGTTTATCCTTACATTTATATTTTTAAACCAATCAAGAAAACCTAGGAAACAAATTCTCCCATACAATGGAATTGAACCTCTTAACCCATCAAAAATAACATGAATGAACATAATATAGATAAAATAAGTCAATTAAATATATAATAGGTTTTTTAATTAATAATTAGTGATCCTAAATTTATTATTCAGGTCATTGAGGTCATGTGAGGAATATATTGAGACAATAGGCAAGAGATTCTACCAGAACCTCTATTATTCATTTAGGTTGCTATATGTTTCATTTTACCCAGATGAAGTTATATGTTATTTTTCTTTATATATTATTAATGTTGTTTACAAGCTTTAAAATCTTGTATCAATTTCCAATCATCATTATCATTCAGGGATGTATATTTTTTAAGTGGTTTTCTCCCCAATTATTCCTGATAAGCACGCCCGTTTTTAGAAAACATTCAAATTTCATAACCATTTTCAGGTAAAATATAAAAAAAAACGTTTTTAAGCCAAAATTATTTTAATAAAATCAATATTTTTAAAATTAAAATATTTTTGGTTCACTTATCGTTTTATATATGGTATTATTAACATTTATTTTTTAAATGACCTTTGATATTTTCCTTTAACCCCACTAAAAATGTTTTAATGCTAAAGTTTCTTAAGTACTCTTTTACCATGTTATTACTTCATGTTGACATCACTTTCCTTGATATATGACTATTATACAATATTAATTTCCATTAATGATCTAATTACTTTCTTTTATGGACATTTTGATGACACTCCCATTTTCTATTCTGAATGACACGATTATGATACACATTTCTTAACGTGGGTACCCATATGTTTATGTATGATTTATTATGTATGATAATATAGGTGGAATACATATTAATGAATATGTTATGATGTGTGAGGCCAGATATCTCTTTAATTAATTGGATAAATTTAGTCCCTTGCAATGTTATGTGCAATGGTCTCGGTGTTTAGCCTTGACTCATGCTACCATGTGCAACTGTTTTAGTGGTTAACCATGACATGTGATCCTCTATGTGAAATGGGACTTGATTCATGTTAAATTATTTTTTTTATGTTTCTTACACATTACTATAAATACTAGTTTATATGATACCGTTATTATATGTAATGATTCCACATGTTCTATAAGGTTTTATATCATTGTGTCAAGCCTTCTAAATAATGTGCTAAGGATTTGTTCTTATGTTTATTCCCTTATTGTTTTTTAGCTCATCCATTTGTTCATGTTATACATAGGGTATCCTATAGAGATTTATTAGAACAACTGATGTTATGATATCTTCATTAAGTTTAAATAATGAAATTTTTTATTTAGTCCCATGTTTATAGTTTTATGTACCTAATTTTCCAAGACACTATAATTTACTATCCTAGGATTGTAATATGATGTATTATTATTAATAAAATAGTTTAATGATATATGTAAAGATATAGGGTCACCATATGAATACTCTTAAATTTAATTATAATATATATATAATAAAATCATGTCAGTATATACAACACACAAAAGGAAGTAGCAACACACATAACATATATCTCACGGAAAATTTAAATTTAGATGAAATCCCAAAACCGTGAGTTTCCTTTTGGGAGAGTGTCCTTTAACATCCTGTATAATAATTATATTTTAACTTAATACTTTTTCATAACCATTTCCATGTTTATAATTCAATTTTTTCACTTATTTTCATGTTATGTACTCTACGTAAACAATTATGTTTATGTCATGTTTTTTTTACCAAATTTCGATTATGTATCAAAACAACTATTATTGGTCAACTATGATCAAAAGGTTTGTTTTATAACATCTATAGAACAATAAAAAAAATTACCATATTTTTTCATCAATTATACTATTAAAATCCATAATTAAATATGTTTATGAAAATGAGAATATGATACAATCATGGAGATGGTAGGTCATATGTACACATGAGTAACATTGTCATTTTCAAATATTCATTTCGGAACGAATGTAAGTAAATAAATATTTTCCCTAATGATAATTATATAATAATAATAGTATTATTTAATCATATATAATTATATTTAGAATTATATGATGTAAAAAATCACTTCATTTCATGGACGTGGTAGTCCACACATCCATGAATGATGTTATCTCTTTCAATATGCGTGAAGGGTTAATAAATGAGATGATATATATATATATATATATTAATTGTAGAAAGATAAATATTTCAGGGATATATATTTTATGTTGTGTATGTAAATTATTTTTAATTTTTACAATTCATTTATACATTCCATTTAGTGTGCAAACGAATCACATCGCTTTGAGGGGGTGGTGGTCCACACTTCCTCAAATTAGATTATGGTATCTACACAACTTGAAAAGAATAACATTATGTTATAAACCAATTAAAGAATAATAATAAATTTTAAATAACATATATATCATATAGAAATATATTTTCCATCATAATAATCACCATGAGAGGTCGTAGGAAAAAATTGAACAATCAACGTTTCGTGAGGCAGTAGTTATTCGTACATTGAAACGGTATGTTTGTTACCCATTAGATGGAGGTGTATGTAATTTTAGCAATAAAATTTAGAATAAATGTATATTATTATATTTTGGATACTGGTTTTTTATTTAATCATAGATTAAGAATAGTATATGTAGTGGAGAACAGAAATTAAACTAAAAAAGATTAAGTGAAGAAATTACCTCTTAATCGTGTAACTACTTGTGGTTTTAACAAAAAAAATACTTGTATTGTTTTCTACACCAGAGGTGGATTATAAGTTGTGGGTTGGGATGTAATGATTCTATTTGGGTAGATCTAATATGAACCTTAGAGGTTTTATAGGTGTGATGAATGGGGAGAGCTAGTAACCTTTTATAGGGAAGGAAAATGACACACTTGGAATTTTTGTAAACAAGTTAGGTGTGCACATGTTATTACATAAAAAAAGCCCTAAAACCCAAAAAAACTCAATAATTGAATTTTTATGGGAGAAATAATTCAATCCAATGGATTTTATACAAGTGGCTAGGTAATTTTGGCCCTTTATGTTAACGTTTTAGTCTTTTATTATTCTTAGTTTTACCTTAATAATTGTAATTAATGTCAATCACCTTCACAAATAAATTTTCTCAAAAACAATGTTGGTATTATTAGAAATTATAAGTTATTTTTATTCCAAATATTTAATCCATTTATCCTAGTTCTAATCACATATGTGTAATAAATTAAATTAAAAATAATCCTATAGACATGATGACAATTCGAGTTTTTAAAGGAAAAACATCAGAAAGTTAACTATGTTTTTTTGATCAATTTGAAATTAATATAAAAAACAATAGAATAAATTTTATTAATTGATAAAAATAGTTTCTAATTAATGTTTAAAATTAAAAAAAATATAATTTTTCCTTACTAATAAAGTAGATGAAAAAATAGTTTTGAACTAAAATTCAGGATTTTTAGTTGTTCATTAAAAACTGAATCCTTAAAGAAAATTACCAAAAAGTCATCCTAAGCTAATTTTTATGTTTCAATTATAAGTATTATGTTTATTTTAACATAATATATCAATTAATGTGTAAAAAGTTTGGTTTAAAATATATTCTATATTAATGGTGGTAAATTTACCTTTATAAAAATATAGGGTTTTTTTGTGTAAAATATGGGTTGTTCTTATCTAATGAAAATAAAAACAAATGGATAATTATAAAATATATTTTATTGAATATATAAAAAATATATATTCCTTTAATATAACTAAAAAATTTTAATTACTTTAATTTATTATGGTAAAACCTCTTCGTGAGAATAAAGATGGTTTTATATAAAACAATTCTGTTTATACTCAATGGGTTCCTACATTAATTTATAACCTATGATGTAATTTTATATTATTATAAACCATCTTTTTTATAATTTAGTAAATAATATTCATAAATTCTAACATATTATCATTTTAGGTCATATTATATTAAATAATAATATTTTAATAGTACATTTATATTTGGTGAAACACGGTTTTGTGTGTAATACAAGTTATTGAGGAAGGATGCTTTTGCATGTAATGCACACTATCAAGGATCTTCGCTCTCCTGTGTAACACACTCTATCTAGGAAGTCATTTATTTCGTGTAATACATGTTAACTCGGGGTCACATGTATTGAAATATATAATATCTATTTTAAATAGTAAATATATTATAAAGCATCCAGATATTAAATTACCATATGAATTTTCTATAGCGTTACATATAGACTATCGAATACAAGGCTCTTACTTTAGTTTTTTTGGTGGGTTACACTCTCCCACACAATTTAAATTTCGTTATCGCAATTTAATGTCAACCATAGTGATATATTCTTTGATACCTCCTATGATTGAAATCAGACATTGAGAGAAGGGGTTCATAAGTACTTTTCTATTCAAGAGAGGATGGAATGAACAATGGTCACATAGAATACCATGTAACTAGGTCACTAAGTATGATAATATTAGTGAAAATTAGGGATACATACATGGAATAAATGAGTAATTATTTATTTGTATGGAATGAGGTCATCAATAAAAAACAAGTGAATGGTCAATAGCAAGTTGAGGGTCTCAAAGAAATAAATCTTCTATCATTTAGAAGGCCAGTAGTTCAACAATAATTTATGTATTAAGAAAACATTTTATTTCTAAGTAATTTTTCTAAT
Source organism: Viscum album (assembly GCA_963277665.1). Taxonomy (NCBI): domain Eukaryota; kingdom Viridiplantae; phylum Streptophyta; class Magnoliopsida; order Santalales; family Viscaceae; genus Viscum; species Viscum album. Next base: position 795,811,307 of record OY728166.1, read on the forward strand.
GTTAGGTTATACTTTTTCTAAACATGAATATAATGAAATATTCTAAAATTATATGTTTCAATATCAAATGAAAAATCCTTAATTTTGGTTGTTCTTAGACCAAATAATAAACCATCTCTTTCCTCTAAAAAATCAATTACCAAAAATGATTTTTTCACTAATGCACTAAAAACATTAACAGGATTGTAAGGCCAATAAAATAGTGAAATCCTTTCGATTTGTCTTTAACTATATCCAAAAATAAATATGTCTAATAGATAAATTTCTAATGCTCAAAAGTTTTCCTATTGGATCATTATTATTATTTATTCATTACAATTTTTAACTGATAATTTAAAATTAACATGTACATTTTGTATGTCAGTGGTTGGAAAAAAACTTGTATTGTCTTATTATAAGGAACCGGCCTTAAACCGTACATAATATTCAATTAAAGGAATAAGTCACATTGAGGATCATTTCTGGTTTATAGTTTTAGAGAGTTAGGCCATAACTATTACATCTCAAAATATTACAAAGTAGACGCTTCTAATCAGTTTCCATTTTTTTCATTAAATATAAACTCTTTGAAAAAAATAGTCATGCCTAGTTCCATGTTTTAGACTTCATGATTTTTCTTTGATCCCATCGTGGACACTATTCAACTTTATGTCCTATGAAAAAACATTTCAAATACTTGGGATGAGCATAAAAAATATTAGTAATGGGTACACAAAAAAAGAAATTGTTTGTTTTTCAAAACAACATGTAAACCATGAATACTTAATCATAGGTAACAATTTTAACCTTTTTGAAGTAGTAAATTATCTTCAATGAATAAAAGATCATTTCTTACTCTTTTTTAACCAAAATATTTCCATAAAACCCATATAAATAACACATAACATATAAAGATAACTTGGGACATAAACATACTTAAATGGAATAACCATACTGTCGACTTCCACACATATCCCTAAATGGAATAGCCATACAGATGACTTTCAAAACCAGTTCATTGGATGTTATAACATGACCACCCTTCATGGTATTCACAACACCACCCATCATTTGGTTTATCACATAACCACCCATCAAATGTCCAAGTACCAATATAAAATCATAACCCATACCAAAAATATAAAGGATAGAAAACATTTCCACATTTCAATCACATTATATCACATATATATATTGACATAAAAAATCCATTTTCAAAAAAAATTTCAATATAAAAAATATGTAAAATATTATAAGGTATTTATTTTCTTTTAAAAACATTAAGGCTTGTTGAGGAAACCAAAGATCAAATAATACTCGCGGCGGCGGGAAAGATCGTTGTCACTGATTACGTTAAAAGAAACATTCCTTTTTGTCGATTAATAAAAAGCATCATAGAAAAAATATTCCCTTTGAAATTTAAATGCTGTTTATACATCGTATAAAATAATTTCGTGTATTAAAACATTATATGCCTCAATGGATGAAGATTGAGACGAAGTCCCTTACCTAGTGTTCGACTGGACTCGATCGTTCATTAATCTCTTTAATTATAAACTAAAGTTAATTTCTAATTGATTAAGATCCTTTTTTTCATGTTTATTATTCCTTTTATATCACTTATCACCATTATATAAACATTATGTAATCATTTAAGTTAATAATGTTCATTTTGTCGATATTTGGTACTTGAGTCAAAAATGGACTTCTTATAATTACATGTTGTTCATGTGGTCAATGGTCCATTATATCCAGAATTATATTCATGATTTAGATATAATATATATAATGTATATCTACTATATATATATATATTTATAATAGTACATATCATTTAGATGTAGGAAATGAAACACACCTTTCATGGTGATAGTAAGTTGTATGTACGCATGAACTATACTTCCATTTCTATTTCATATTTAATGGAATTAAAACATAATGATACATATTAGTATTATAATTATAGTATTTTTTAATATATAATACCATTAAATATGTCTTTTATATGTTCCACATATGGTATGAACAAGTCATATCACTTTGAGGGGGCGATAGTCTCCACTTCCTCTAATGTGATTATCACATTTACCCCTAATGGAAACCATAAAGGAATGCTATAAATGGAAAATATAGAAGCATAAAGAAAAAATAATCATAATATATATCATATATAAATACAATTCCATAATAATGGATACTATTAGAGGCATTTGGATATATTTGAACAATCATCGTTTCGTGAGGCGTTAGTTTTCCATCCACAGAAACAGTATGTTCTTCATCCATTAGATGGAGGTGTGTGTAAGTGTAGTTCGAATCCTTCTCATAACAAAATACAAGTATATTGAGGATATCGGTTTTGTTACAGAAGAAAAGAATAAAATGAGTTTGGTGGTTGGAGAAGTAAAATAAACGAAAACAATTTAAGAGGAACCATTACCTTCAATTTGGGTAACTCCCTTTGGTTTGAACCAAAAGACTTCTTGAAATGCCTTATGGCTAAGGTAAGGCTTCTAGGAGGAGGAGAGGGATGTATTCAGCTTAATTGTGAATATTTTGGAAGATCCAAAGGGCTTGAGAGGTGTGAGTAATTGGTTAGCAATGGTCTTCCTTTATAAGGGGGAGGATGGGCTCTTTAAGAAAGTGTGAAAACATTATTTTATTATATAATGATATTCAATTTCTATTGGTCCTAAAATAAATATACTCAAAGATAAGATGACTCATGTTCGAAATAAAATCATCCAATAAGAATTGGACATCTTTTGGATAATATTTTAATCATTATAATCTTATTTATTTAGAAGATTTATTAATGAGGTAAACACTACATCATTATTGTTTCATTAATAATTTAAATTATCTAAGGTATATAAATTATAACAAAAATACAATGATATAGGAAATATGTTTAGATTTACAAAGAATATATATATTATGAAATATAATTTATATATCCCATTATAGAAATTAATTTACTAAAAGATATTTGTTTTTTTCTTTTTTCCTTTACTTTAAGTTAATTAATCTAAATTGTCACCATCACTCCCAAGTGGCTCAATGGGGTCCCAAAATCAACCTAACGACTTTGATGGTCATAGATGACTCAAACAATAAGGTTTTGACAAGTTTTTAGGTAATTTTAAATTATTATTATATTCTTTTAACCATAAATTACCTTATTTACCTTTAACCGCGGTAAATAAAAGTCAAAAGTTACTATTAACCAAAAAATATTTTCATCTTCTTGAACCACATTTGACTTCATGATAACAACCATGTATGTTAGATTTTTGAAATTAAATTCACAGAAGTGGTAAAATTTCATTTAAATGAAAAAGGCCGTTTTTGAACTACTAGTAAGTGGTTTCACTATTCATCAAAAATTGATGTTTTTCAGAAAAATACCACAAATTCATCTTAAGAATTATTTTATATTATGAATTCAAAATTGATGTATATTTTTTCAAATTCAAATCATATATGTGGCATGATTTAATTTTAAAATTAATTCCCACTGTTAAAACAAGTAGCTTGTATTTAAGAAACAATAACTATCAAAATATTGACACTTGTTTATGTCCAATTTCAAAAGTGAAATTAATTACAATGACCAAAATTGGATTAAATGGTAAATATATATTCTTATTACACTTTTAAACCGATTAAAAATATATTCTATCAATACAATTAAATAATATTCAAAGGCACATTTGAATTAAAATACAATATTTTTCTCTATTCATTAAAAACTGAACTTTATCGGAAAAAGTTCCAAAAATTAACACAAAGTAAATTTTGATGTCTCCATTATAAAGAAGGATTTTATTTGGTCAATTTGAATGTATTAAAGTGAACAAAACTATATTTAATGTGGGTTCTCCATTAAAACACGGTAAATCGGCCTTTTAATGTAAATTATTCTTAAAATTAGATCCATTCATTTTTTAAGCCTCTAACTTTATATTTGATAAATGTAAATACATTTAACAATAATTTATAATCATATATTAGTTAGTTTTTTTAATTCCCACCAATACAATGGGTAGGAGTAAACAACCATTTAAAATAATAATATTATATTATTAGTGTGCAACGTAAGATTTCAAAGAAACCCGTTGTTGTATATCGGGTACGCTATGGAACATAGAAACCCTTTTAAAGTAAAAATAATATTAAACCCACAAATATTAATAAATATATAAAATATCTTATTCTTCATTTTCATGGGATGTTAGATCCTTCCCCCCTTTTAGAAATTGCGTCCTCGCAATTTTTATTCACTTATCATAATAAGTGGGAGTATTTATCCCTCATAGCATTTTAAGATTCCCACATTGTCAGTTCAACCATATGGTTTTTCCACAACACCTTTACCTGGTAAATTAACTTATTCCACAACACTTTCTCTCTATAGTAAATAATATGGACTGGTTGTTCCTCATAAGAGATATTCTCTTTCAATTGAACTACCTCTGGACTCAAAACATAAGATGGATCTGGCATATACATTCTGAACATCGAAACATGAAAAACATTATGAACCTGGGAAAAACATGGAGGTAAAGATACTCTGTACACCACTGATCAAACTTTCTATAGAATTTCATAAAGTCCAATGAACTTCAGACTCAACTATCCCTTCATTCCAAAACACATCACACTTTTCCATGGAGAATCTTTGATAAAGACATGATCACCTTCCTCAAAAGAAATATCCTCCCTCTGGTTATCTACATAAAATTTTTATCTACTCTGCGTTTTTCTCATGTGCATATGAATTAACTGAACTTTCTCTGCCATCTCTTCTACCAATTCTTGTCCCATCAGCTTCCTTTCACCTACTTCATACCAAAAAGCTAGAGTTTGACAACACTTTCCTTATAATTCCTCAAATGGAGCCATCTTTATACTGGAATGAAAACTGTTATTATATGAAAATTCAATGAAAGAAAGATATTGGCCCAAATTACCTGGTAATCTGGTAAACACAGATGTAGAATACTCTCCAACGTCTGAATTTTTCATTCTGACTGCCCTTCAGATTAAGGATGAAAAGTTGTACTAAAATTTAATTCAGTACCCAATGACTTGTAATGGCCTTCCCAAAAGTTATAAGTGAGCCTGGGATCGCAATCAGATATAATAGAGATCGGAACTCCATGAAACCTAACTATATCTTTAAATTACATCCGAGAAAGTTGTTCTAGAGACAAAGTATCTTGAATAGGAAGGAAATGAGAAGATTTAGTCAATCGATCAACAATAACCCGGATTTCATTATTACCTCAAGATGTCTTCAGCAATCCCACAACGAAGTCCATGGATATATTTTCCTTTCCAATATGGAATTAGTAAAGACTGAAGAATCCCTTTCAGTAACTGACGCTCTGCTTTAACATGCTGACAAGTCAAAAACCATACAATAAAATTAGCAATATCTCTGTTAATTCCATCCCACCAGTAATACTCATGAAGAACTCAGTACATCTTAGTACTGCCATGATGAACTGAAAATGGAGAATTATGATCTTCACATAATAACTCATTCTTTAGCAGTGAATCACAAGGAAAACATAATCTCTTTCCAAATCCAAAAACAAAATCATTACCAAGTTTAGAATCAGGCATCATACGCTTCTGAAGCAAGACTACCTTTTTCTACAAGTCGATGTCTTCTTTCTACGCCTGCTTTATTTTGTTTAATATTGATAATCTCACTGAAACTAGATCCAAAAAGAAGAATTTCCTACACCGACAACTTCTATACCAAATTTCATCAAATGAAAAACCAAAGGATCTCCTTTCCAATGTAGCATGTCTAATGAAACATTACTTTTTCGACTCAAAGTATCAACCACTTTATTTTCTTTTCCCGGATGGTAATGGATCATGAAATCATAATACATGATTAATTCAGGACACCTCCTATGTCTCGTGTTCAATTATATTTGAGTGAATATATAATTCAAACGTTTGTGATCAGAATATATTTCACACTTCACTCCATAAAAATAATACCTCCAAATTATTAAAGAAAAACCAACAGCAGCTAATTCAAAATCATGTGTAGGATAATTTTACCCATGAGGTTGGAACTGACGTGAAGCATAAGCAATTACCTGATCATGCTCCATTAGGACACAACCAAGACATTTCAACATAGCATCACTGTAGATAATGAACTCACCATTTATGGATGGAAGTTCCAAAACTGGAGCATTCACCAAACTGATTTTCAATTCCTAAAAAATCATAACATTATTTTGTCTAGATGAACTTAACACCTTTTCGATTTAAATTTGTAATTGGACTAGATAACTGTGCAAAATTTTCAACAAACCTCCAGTTATAACCTTCCAAACCATGAAAACTACAAATATTGGTTATATTTTTCGGTCTTGGCCATTATTCAAAATATTTTTTTAGCATGATCAATAGTTATGCCATTTTGTGAAACAATGTGACAAGGAAAGAAATTTGTTGTAACTAGAACTCACAATTTCTGAATTTCCAAAATAGTTTCTTTTATTAATGTTTTTTTATGAAAACCCTTAAATGAATTTCATGTTTCTCATTACATTTTGAATAAACCAAAATATCATCATGGAACACAACCACAAACATATCCATGAACTCACTGAAAATTATATTCGTAAGATTCATGCATACAGTAGGTGCACTGTTCAAACCAAAAGGCATAACTACAAATTCATAATGGCCATATCTAGTACGAAATACAGTTTTCAAAATGTGTGCTTCCTTTAATTTCAACAAATGGTACCCCGACCACAAATCAATCTTCGAAAAATACTGAGCTCCATGTAGCTGATCAAAAAAATCCACGATATGAGGAAAATGATAATTATTCTTAAAAGTGATGTTATTCGATGCTCTATAATCAATGGAAATTCTCATTGAAACATCTTTATTTTTATAAACAATACAGGAGAACCCCATGGTTATGTGGTAGGACGAATAAAACAATTATATAATAACTCCTGCAATTGCTTCTTTAACTCTAAAAGTTCAATTTGAGCCATTAAATAAGGGGGTTTTGAAATTGCCTTAGCATAAGTAACTAAGTCAACAGTAAATTCAAATTCTCGATCAGGTATAATACCATGCATCTCATCATGAAAAACATAAGGGTACTCATTTACCATGGGCATATCATTAATATTAATAGTTCCTTTATTTTCAACAATATGTGCAATGTAACATTAATTTCCATTTTTTTCTAGTTTCTCATCTTTTTGATATTTTATCAAAAGAAAGGGTTCATTCTTATACACAAACTGTAAAACTTTCTAAAAAGAAACCTCTTTAGCTCTCCTGTCAATCTCAACATGTTAAACAGAAATCCAATCCACACCCAAAATAACATCAAACTATACTAGAGGAAAAACAACAATTTTTGCAGTTATATTCTTTCTACACACAACGACAAGAATGTTATTTTTTTTCTTTTTGTCTCATCATTTTCTCCAGGAGTTTTTCCCATAAGTTCTATATTCATATCTTGAGATGGAATTCACAATTTAATAGAAAAATTTTCAGAAATGAAAGAGTGTATAGACCATGAATCGAACAACACATTGGCATAATTTGAACAGACAAACAGTATACCTGTTACTACTTTATTCGATGGCCCAACATCTGCTGAAGTAGTTGTGAAGGATTTCACCCCCGCCTTTCTGCTTGTAGTCTGGCTACATTCCATCAGGTGTGATCTTCTCTGGACAATCGTTTGCATAATTAACCATTTCATTACACTTAAAATATCGTACTGATGGATTTTCATTGCATTCTTGTTCATCATCTTTACAGTTATGAGAAATATGACCAGACATACCACAACAGATTCACTTTTGAGACATTTATAAACATTCTCTAGGATGCTTTTTACCACACTTCTCATAAGTTGGATATATAATTTTATTACCTCTGGGCTTCTTTGATGAATTAGTCCCCTTTTTCTGCCAACTGGACCTCCAATTATATTATTTTCCAAAAATCACTTGATCATCGACAAACTCCATTTCCACATTCTCTACAAATCGAATATGTTTTTTCATAAATTTTGAACTCATGAGAGTCTAACACTCTTTGATATCATGGATTTAGTACTGTGTAAAATCAGTTTATCATACTATCAAGATTTGAGATGAAATTTGGTGCATACCTTTCCAGTCGAGTGATGTTTTCTTCATAAGAAGCCACTGAGTCGTCCTCCTACCTCAATTCTAGGAATTATTTTTCCATCCTAAGACGAACCACCATAGGAAAATATTTCTCAGGAAATATACATTTGAATTCATAAAAATCAAGAGAATCAATCTACTCAATATCCCTAATATTTTTCACCATTGACCACCACTGATCAGCTTCACCTTCAAAACGGTAAATAGTAAGACGAACCTTTTGATGTTCTGAACATCCCATGACATCGAAAATCTTTTCCAGTGCTTTAATCCACCCTTCTACTAGAACATGTTCATATGATCCTTTGAATGATGGGGGATGTTGCCTCATGAAATTCTCTACTAATGGAATGTTCCTCTACAATTGATATGGATGATCTCGTGCATGGATACCACCACCATTTATAGCTTTAGTCGATGATGCCATCATTGTAACAAACTACTCAGTTCTGATTCCGACCATCTCAGGATGTTGAATTAAAATTTTTTCCTCCTCCTGATGTCATCCCAACATAGCCGCCTTGTTTCCTATGTAGAAAACCATTATGAACACTGAAACATCTTAGTCGAGGCAACATGGTAATATGTAAATTCTATATCATTTCAATATTAACATAAATTAATTTATGGAAATTTATTTAACAATATTGTAACTCTTAAAGTTATCTAAACCAACCTCTGATACCAACTATAAAGACCTGACCTTTACACATAAATAATATTTAATTAAATTAATAACTCACATTCATGATCTTTTTAGGATTAGAGTTTTAGATAGTAAGGCCATAACTATTACATTTCAAAATATTACAATGCAGACACTTCTACTTAGTTTCCATTTTTTTCATAAAATAAAAACTCGTTGAAAAAATGTGTCATGTCTAGTTCCATGTTTTAGATGACCTGGATTTTCCTTGATCCCATACTTGACCCTATTACACTTTATTTAATGTGTAAATCATTTTAAAAACTTGGAATGAGTATAAATGAGCTCATTAAGGGATAAAAAAAAGAAAACTGTTAGTTTTTCAAAACAACAAGTAAACCATGAATAATTAATTATAGGTAATACTTTTAACCTTTATGAAGTAGTAAATACTATTCACTGAATAAAATTTCATTTCATACCCTTGTGTAACCAAAAGATTACCACAAAACACATATAATGGTAACATGGGACATAAATATACTTAAATGGAATAACCACACAGTCCACATCCACACGTATCACTAAATGGAATAGTCATACGGCCGAATTCCATACCCAATACAATGGAGGTTATAACATAACCACCCTTCCTTGTATTTATGGAACCACCCGTCATTTGTTTTATCACATAACCACCCGTCAAATGTCCAAGTACGAATATAAAATCATTACACATAGAACAGATATAAAGGAAAGAAAAAATTTTCACATTTCAAACACAATATGTCACATAAATATATTTACATAACAAATCCATTTTCAAAACCATTTTCAATACCAAAAATAGGTAGAATAGTATAAGTTATTTACTTTCTTTTAAAAACATTACCGCTTATAGAGGGAGCCAAAGATCAAATAATACTCACAGCGGCAGGAAAGGTCATTGTCACCGCTTACGTTAAATAAAACATCTTTTTTTCATTGAGTAAAATTCTTTGTAGAAATAGATTCCCTTTGAAATGTCAACGGTTTTTATACAACATATAAAATAAAGTCGTGTATTAAAACAATATATTCCTCAATTAAAGGAGATTGACACGAAGTCCCTTACATCGTGTCCGACTTGACTCAATCGTTCTTTAATCTCTTGAATAATAAAATAATGTTATTTTTTACTTGACTAAGAACATTTTTCATGTTTATTATTATTTTTATATCTCTTATTACCATGTTATAAATATTATGTAATCATTTATGTTAATAATGTTCGTTTTCTCGATATTTGGTACTTTAGGAAAGTGTGAAAACATTATTTTATTATATAATGATATATGGTTTATAATTGTCCAAAAATCATTATAGTCAAATATAAGATTACTAATGGTCTAAATAAAATCATCCAATAGGAATTAGACAGGTTTTGGATAATATTTTTGCCATTATAATCTTATTTATTTAAATGATTTATTAAGGAGGTAAACACTACATCAATATTGTGTCAAAAATAATTTAAATTATGTGATGTATCAAAATAATAAAAAAAATACAATGATATACTAAATATGTTTAGATTTATAACGAATATTTATAGTCGAAAAGATAATTTATATAACCTCTTAAAAAAATTAATTTACTAAAAGATATTTGTTTTTGTCATTTTTGCCTTTACTTTAATTTAGTTAATATAAATAGACATTATCACTCCCAAGTGGCTCAATGGGGTCCCAAAATCGACCCCAATATGCCCATGGTCGTAAATGACTCAACCAATAAAGTTTGGACAAGTTTTTAGGTAATTTGTAATTTTTATAATATTCATTTAACCTTTAATTACTATATTTACCTTTAACCGCGGTAAAGAAAAGTCAAAATAAACTATTCACCTAAAATTATTTTCATCTTATTGAACCAAATTTTACTTCTTGATAACAACCATGTATGGCCGATTTTTGAAATTAAATTCACATAAGTGTAAAAAGTACATTTAAATGAAAAAGTAAGTTTTTTAACTACTACTAAGTGGTTACAATATTCATCAAAAATTGAAGTTCTTCAGAAAAGTACCAAAATATCAGCCTAAGAATTATTTGATATTCTGATTTCAAAATTGATGAATATTTTTCCAAATTTGAAACATATAATTGGAATGAATTAATTTTAAAATTAATTCCAATTGTTAAAACAAATAGTCTGTTTTAAAAAAAAATACATATCAAAAGATTGACACTTGTTTATGTCCAACTTCAAAATGAAATAAATATCAATGACCAACATTGAATTAAATAGTAAAAATATATTTTAATTACACTTTAAAACAAATTAAAAATATAATCTAACCATATAAATAAATTAGATTAAAAGGCACTTTTTAATTAAAATACAATATTTTTCCCTATTCATTAAAAAATGAACTTAATCAGAAAAAATACCAAAAATTTACAAAAATTAAATTTTGATGTCCCCATTCTAAAGAAGAAATTTATTTGGCCAATTTGAATGTATTAAAGTGACCAAAAATATATTTAACGAATTTTCTCCATTAAAAGGTGGTAATTTGGCCTTTTATTTTAAATTATGCTTAAAATTAGATTCATTCATATTTTAAGCCTCTAACATTTTATTGGTTAAATGTAAATACATTTAATAATCATGTATAATCATATATTAGTTATTTTTGTTCACTCCCGCCAATATAATGGCTAGGAGTTTACTACCATTTAAAATAATATTATTATATTATTAGTGTGCAATGTAAGATTTCAAAGAAACCTGTTGTTGTGCATCGAGTACGCTATCGAACATAGAAACCATTTTAAATTAAAATTAATATTTAATTGAAAAATATTAATAAATATGAAAAATCTATTATTATTCATTTTCCTGGGATGTTACACTTATAGTCATTGGTTCAAAACCTATGGCCTTTCCAGATTTGATTGCTTGTCACCCAACTTATAGTTTGTCATTATTCTAAAAAAATTAATATAATTTCCAAAATATATAAGATGGACATCCTTGAAATTAGGTAAATCAATAAATAACATTTTAAATAAGGTTTTAAATATAACCTTAACACATGAGTACTTCGTCCACTTATTTCCCCATAGATAATTCTATGTTACAAAGTTTATCATCTAGAAGAGGGAATTGAATTGGGTAATTTCTAGGTTCCCCGCATTTATGACAACGAACTAGAAAGCATTTTTTTAGGATGAGATTCATTTACATCCTTCATACTCTTCCTTTATCCTCATCAATCCTTTGCTTTTTTTCTTTATTTTCCACATGTAATGCATTTACATATTCCATTCCTAGGTGTTTCCTTCAACACTTCTAACATTTCAAAAGTTGATCCTTCTTTTCTACACAGTCTTCAACACTTATATCCTTCTCTTCTTTGGTGCACTCGGGAGTTGGAAAATGTATATATTATTAATCATATTTTGGGAAAACATATTTTTTATAAACATGAAATCCTTAACTCTTATCATCACATTATTTGGTCACTCATTTTCACTACATCTTCCTTCATGTTCGATGTTATGTTGAATCCTTTGGGTTCACTCCATTGAATAAAACAAGAAATAATAGTGTGAGAAATAATATTCATATTGAGAAAAGTTTATAATTATATATATGATATATAAATCATGAAACAATGTTTTTAAATCCAAAACACCTTAGGTTTAACCTTGATTATTCATTATCAATATACCTTCAAATTTTTCAAAATGGATTGTAATCAAAATGTGGACTATCTTAAGAATATCCCCTGGGAGTGTCAAACTAGGTGAATATTAATTCACATTGTTGAATACCAGGTTACCTAATGCCAGTCTTGAAAACACCTTGTCAGAGTTGTTAATCATAGGTACATCTATTCTAGAACCATATCAACTATTATTATCTAGACAAGGATGAATTTTTTAGAAGACCCACATAATCAATACTTTAATAAAATTCTTGGGTTTTCACCTATACATATCATTAAATTATATCATAGGTTTACGTTCTCTAACCTACTTTTACAAATCTAGTTCCCAATGTTTTTACTAAAATTCCCCTATTACCAACAGTAGCGACCAAAACCCCATTTGCATGTAGCTGGTGTCTACTATCAATTACAAGAATGATTACAAGGAATCAAGCCCTGAAGGACAAATCAGTTGGGTAATCTTGGAAAATTAGATAAATAAATGAGAATTATATTACATATGGATACACTAATAAGAACATTTTCTTTCCTCTAAAATAATAAACTGCTTTTAGGATAACTCTAATATATCTATTATATTTATTTATATCTCTCATTGTATGATTCATGGATTCATGGGTAAAGAAACTTAATAAGTGTGATATCACATAATCAATGAGGTCAAAATATAGTGGAAGCAATAATGATTCAATGAGAATAGTCAATCATGAAAGGTAAATAACTGAACACACATGCCAGGTAATCAATTAAACTGAACTAAAGTACACAATCAATATAGAAAGGAAATAACTATAAATCAATGCCATTCATATAAATAGACAAGGAAACATAATTATGGAAAGGTATAAAACTAAAATACATACCATTAATCAATGAACTGAAATGAAATGTATCCATAGATATGTCAATGAAAAATATCATGGATGAATAATAATTAAAACTACTATGAATGAAATGCTCAATTATTGGATGCCATGTTTCTTAGGTACATAGACAATGTACTGATAAGACCTTTCATAGGACAGTTTATCTATCGATTAATAACCCATCTAAGGTGTCTATCCATGTATTTTGTCTCATGAGACTATTGATTCATCTAGGGGATTTTATTAAATAGTGCCCAAACCATGTCTACTTATCCAAAGCATTCATCATATTGAATCATAAAATAAATAATATGACTTAACAAATATCTTCATTGAATGAAAAATATGTATTTATCAATAATTCAACAATTAATAAAATTACTACCGATGTAAACATCATAAGTAAAATGGTATATGGTTAATGAAATAGTAATATCCATGAAAATGAAATGTATAATAAGGGGACATTCAATGTTCGATGATCATTGGATACTGAAATCCTTAAGTTGACTAAAATAGAAATCAAGGAAGTGAATGTGAATATTATCATTGTCCAAATCAATAATAAACAATATATATGGGTAATAGGTATGGTATCAACACAATTAATCCCATATGGGGTAAAATATAAGGTTATTTTCGTTGATGAAATTTAATAATAACGTTTAAAATATTCTTGAGGAAAATAAAAATTTATTTAAAAAATTGAAAGTTTTGAAAATAATTTATAATTAAAATAATTTTTTAATGATATTTTAATTATAAACAGTTAAATATTTATAAGGATAATTAAAAGATATTATGGCGGATGAATCATTACATATCGTAAGAGTTAAAAACAATATTCATTTAGTATGGTAGAAGAGTATGAAATTCCACATTTTGAAAGAAAAAATAAGATTAAATCCAAGAGATTTGTAAAAAAAGGTAAGTATTTATTTTAAATATTATTGGGGAATGGAATAATATTCTAGTAAACCCTTTATAGAAAACATGGTTTTGAATATATTTCTGACCAAGGAGAGGAAATAGTTTTAGTTTCTAAAAATCAATTTCTTAAAAATATTGTGTTCTAATGAGTAGAAAATGGTACCAATACATTATAATATAATGAAATAATAGAGGATAAGAAAAATCCTGAGTGTTCTTGAGATATGTATCATAATATTTCATCAAATGAAGCATTTACGTAAAAAATATTGAAAATGTGATGATATTGTCTCAATAGACTCTTATAACTCAATAAATTAGAACATACTATCCATGAAAGAAAGGTAAATAACGTAAAGAAACTAACATCATTAAAATATTTAGATTGATGATATATCATGTAAAATTGAAAGATATTCACCTCAAAAAAGAGTTTGGGTGCATAATAAAACAAGAGTTCAAAGAAGGAAAATTGAGACAATAGTTTTTTACCCATTGGGTAACATTTAAACATTAAAAACCATGAATGAAATATTATAAAATCGATATGTGAATACCCTTAAATATAAGTATAATATACATAAACTAAAATCATGTCAGTACATACACCAAAAAAAATGAAATAGTGGAATACATAACATGCATCTCAAGGAAAATTAAATGTGAGATGAAATCCTCTAACTTTGTGTTTCCTTTGGGGTGAACATCCTTTAACATCAATTATAATAAATTTATGTTAATTTTATACATTCATATGAACCTTTTTCATGATTATAATAACTCTTATTTCAATTATTCTCATATTGTTTACAGTATTTAAACAATTCTGTTTACATCGGGTGTTTTTTTATCAAATTCGGTTTATGTGTCAAAACAACAATTTTTGGTCAACTATGGTCAAAGAGTTAATTATACAATATCTACATAATAATAAAAATTAAATAATTATCATAATTTTACATCCATTATACATTTAAAATCAATCACTTTATATGGTTATGAAAAAGGTAATATGTTATATACACGGAGATGGTAGGTCGTACACACACATGAGTAACATTCCCATTTTTAAATGATCATTGTGGAAAAAAGGTAAGTAACTAAAAATGATCAATAATGATAATTATATAATAAATATAATTTTATTTAATAATATATACTTATATATATAATTATGTGATTTGAACGATATCACATCATGTCAAGTAGGCAGTAGTCCACAAATCCATGAACGACATTATCTCTTTCAAAGAAGATGATATAAATATATTTATATATAAATTTTTTAATTTAGAGAAATATAATTTTTTCATGAATATATTATGGATATATTATGTAACATTTTTTTAATTTTGATCATTCATTTATTCATTCCACGTATCGTGCGAACGAGTCACATCGCTTTGAGGGGCGTTAGTACACACTTTCTTATACGAGATTGCCGTATTTACACAACATGGAATGAATAATGCTATGTTATAAAAAAATATTTCTATATAATATTACACTATAAGTAAAATATATGTCATATATAAATATTTTTTCCATCATAATGTCCACCATAAGAGGTGGTTGGAAAAAATTGAACAATTATCCTTTCGTGAGGTAGTAATTCACCGTACACAGAAACATTTTGTTCGTTATCCATTAGATGGAGGTGTGTGTAATTGTAGGTAGAACCATGATTATAAAATCATAATAGTATATTTAGGATAATATTTTTGTTATGTAATCATATAATTAGAATAGTATAGGGAGTGCATAATGGAAATGAATCTAAAAGGCTTGAGTGAAGATGTTACCTCTTAATCGGGTAACTACTTTGGGCTTGAACAAAAAGCTTCCTTGAATTGATTACTTCCACAGGGGAGGCTTATAGGTACTAGGGGATTTATAAGGATATTTTATCAGATCTTGGTCAAACCTTATATGTTTTATAGGTGTTAAGAATGGGGATATACGATGACCATTTAAAGGGACAGAAAATGGAACGCGTGGAATTTTTGGAAACATGTTGGATGTGCGCATGTTCATTCCTAGAAAATTCATAAAAAACTAAAAACACATAATAAATGAAGTTTAATGGTAGAATTATGGATATGAAATGGGTTTTTGACAAGTGGATAAGTCATTTGGGCCCTTATGTTAAAGGTTTAGTCATTAATTAAGCTTAGTTTTACCTTAATAATTGTAATTAATGTTAATCACTTTCACCAATCCTTTTGGTAAAAAATAGATGGTTTTATTAGATATTATAAAATATTATGATTCCAAATATGGAATAAATTTTTCCAAATTCCAATCATATAAATTGATGAAATTAAATTGAAATTAATTCTGTAGATGGGATGACAATGCAAGGTTTTAATGTAAAAACGTCAGAAATATCTCTATATTTTAATAATCAATTTCAAAGTAAAATTGATCTCAATCACATAAATTGTATTCATTGATAAACATATTTTATATTTAAACATGGAAACAAATTATAATTATAATTCAACATTATAAATAATTTATATGAAAAATTAGTTTTGAAATAAAATTCAATATTTTTAGTTGTTCGTTAAAAAATGAATCATTACAAAAAATTACCAAAACATCATCCTAAGTGACTTTTTATGTTTAAATTATAAATATTAAGTTTATTTTTATATATTAGATCCATTAAAGGTGTATAAAGTTTTGTTTAAAGTAGGTTCTCCATTAAAAGGTGGAAAAATTTCCTCAATAAAAATATAATGTTTTATGTGTAAAATAGGTGTTGTTCTTATCTTATGAAAACAAAAACAAATGGATGAATACAAAAAATATTTGATTCAATATATAACATATATATATTCCACTATAATAATTAACTAATCCTCATTACTTTAATTTATTAGGCTAAAACTACTTCGTGAGCATAAAAATGGCTTTATATAAAAACATTCCATTAATTTTCAATTCGTACCTTCATTAATTTTTATCCTATAAAATAGTATTATATTAGTATAAAAAATATATTTACATAATTGTTTTAATAATATTCATAAATTCAAACATAATGGATATGTTATATCATATTATATTAAATAATAATACTTTCATTATACATTGTTATTTGGAAATACTCAGTCTTGTGTGTACCACATGCTATCGATGGAGGTCACTCTTGCATGTAACACATGATATCGAGGAAGGCTGCTCTTGCATGTAATTAATGATAATGAATAAGGTTTTCTATTTGTATAATAAATGATAAATCAGTGTCTCATTCATTGAAATATGTAGAATCCATTTTAAATTTTAAATATTTTAAAAAGAATCAAGATATTATATTACCATATCTGCTGGATGTCGTGTGTCATACATGCTAAAGATTATAAGGTTCTTAATATATTTTTTTCATGGAGTCACATACTAATATTATTGGATGATATATTATTGACCATGGCTATATTTTTTTTTTAAATTAAGACATTTGGAAGCCGCTTGAGAGTTATTAAAACATTTATAACATTTAATTTAAAGTGCATGAAAAATGTCATCAAATGTTTCTTTTTAAGAAAAAAGATTTTATATGGTGTTATATAAGTAATATATTCTAATATAAATAGATATTAGAAATATAAAAATATTACATGGATCATTTAAATTTATTTATAATTTTTTAAAAAAAATATAATTTAATTAAATAGTGACACACAGTTGAAGCATTAATAAGTTTATTACAGAATGAATCAAATAAATGATATTAATAATGTTAAAATAAATATATTTTAAAATATTTTATATCATAAATGAATTTTATGGATGAACATTAAATGTTATATATGAGTTAATATTTTTAAATGAATCATGTTTTTATGAATTTTGAAAATAGTTCAGTAATAAATAATGTCAAAATTCACATAATTAATCACATAAAATATATAATATCTAATTAAACAATATAAAATTTCATAAAAATATAAGATTAAAAAAAAAGATGATATTGGATTAAAAATTTAATTTATGTCTCATTAATTGGACTTTTGGAATGATTTGGTAATTATTTTAACTCTCAAAAAGAAAATTCCTAGATAAACGGTAAGAGTTAAACGGGATAAAACATAATGATATAGATTAAAAGTTATTCAAAACTTGTCTAATTATCATTTTATAATTATATTTCAACGAATACTCATCCTATATTCTAACTAAATTATTTTGGACCCATTTTCAATCGAAATTTGATTTATATTAATTTAATACTTTTAAATATTCCAAGTGTTCCCCTCCACTCTCCTATAAAAAGGAATGCGGTCTTCTCTATTACTCACAATTACAAAACATTTTGGATCATACGATATGTACCCAAAACCAATCCTAGAATCTCTCCCCACACATTTGAATCGTTATTTTAGGTATAACACCCTCTATATATGTTTAAGGAGTTAAGAAAGGTGCTCATCCGATGGAAATGTAATGGTTCTATTTAAGTATTTCTATATTATTTCATCTTAAACATCATTAAAATATTCTTATTCCTAGATGAAATAATAAATATAGTATACTAAGTATACTGAGTTGTTATTATGTTAATATAATTACTTAAATCCATCTCCACTTCCATTAAATTTGAAATTAATTAATCCTTTGTGCATAAGTGCGATCTATCACCTCCACGAACTAATATAGTTCATTTTCCAGAATCGTCTCCGGTGAGTGGTTATAAGGTTGGGATTAATTTTCACATTTTATATTCATTGGATGTTAATAATTATAGGATAATAATATTTCAATTGCGTTCTTACTTTCCATGTGCATAAATCTGATAATGTCATTCATGCATACATGTGAACTATCACCTCCACGAAGCAATGCGGCTCATTTTTTTCAGTAAAACATCTGTATGATATATATAAGTATATGTAAAATATTAATATAATATTATTAATTTTATGATAATTTTGTAATGTTAAAATACTACTTACATTTTTTCCATAAATAGAAATGAAAAATGGAAATCGTTACTCTTTCTTACATACGACTTATTATCTCAATGAATACAACATTTTTCATTTCTCCTAACAATACGTAATGGTTTGATTTAAAAGTAAAAATGATGTATAACAATTATAATAATTTCATGAATATTATTATATAGGTTAAATACTTATGACCATATGAACTAGTGATATCAAACCATGTTCATTTTCAACTGAAGTATCGAATTTTGACAAAAACAATTGATGTGAACTAAAATAATTAACTATTTTTTCATTATGGAAATTAATTATATAAAAGAAATAAAAACATAAAAATGTTCTAAAGAAAGAATAAATGAACCTAATTTTATTATTCTGCAATGAAAAGGTACATGAATGACTAATTTAACTCAATTTAAGGGACATTAAATCAATCTCGTTTCTTTGATGCATATTTTGATGTTATACACCACCTTCTATTAAAATATGTATAATCGACCCCTTTGACGTTTAATTCATTCCAAGGTTTTCAAAAGGGATATTTTTAAATGAATAATTTTACTTTATTTACAAAACAACAAAAGGATTATTTTTTAACATATGTGGTGACAACGAATTCTCTACTATTGTAACCGTTATTTGATATTTGAAATAGTTTATAAGACTTGATATTTTTAAAAGGAAAAGAAATAACATATTCCATTTTTTTGTCTTGATATTGAAAATGGTTTTGAAAGTTGATTGACTATTTCTGTATGTTAAAATGATTTCTTATGATTGAAAATAAAAATTTATAAATGAAATTATTATAATTGAAATATTTTATGTTTTATGGTTATATAATGGATCATGAAAATCTGATGTGGGGGTTATCTGATATACCAATTATGGTTGGTTAAATGATAAACCATTGATAGGTGGTTCTGTGATAAACCATTAATATGTTGTTACATTATAACCTCCAAAGCATTGGGTATGGATGTCAGTTGTATGACTATTCCATTTACTGATTTGTGTGGAAGTCGACCATATGGTTATTCCATTTAAGGATGATTATGTACCATGTTAATATTAAATGATATATGTGATTTATATGGTTTTTAAGGTAATATCTTGATTATAAAAATGGTATGCAATGAGATTATATTTAGTGAAGTGTATTTTTTTACTTCCAATGGGTGAAAAGTACTACTTTATGTTAAAATTTTAATGGTTTACATGTTTTATCCAGACTAATATTTTTCATTCTATGTATATCCCATACTATGATTTTTATCCTCACGCCATGATTTGAAATTTTTTCACACGATTTAATGAAGCATTTCGGCAATGATGGGGTCAAGGAAAATATATGATGTTTAAACATGAAATGAAAACATGTTTCTTTTTAAACAATTTCTTTTTATAAAAAAATATATTGTGAGTATAAGTATATACTTTGTAATATTTGAGTTGTTATATAGGAGTTACGGCTTAATTATCTAAATATATAATTTCAAAATATTCTTGATATGAAGGAATGTGAACTTATTGACTTAACTGAATATTAAGTAATGTTTATTATTGGGGACTTATATTTCTTTTTAGAGGTTACATAACTTTAGGGGTTAGAATATTGTTTATAGAATGTCCATAAATGATATTTTACTTTATAGTAATATGGAAATGATATATATTCGGAATATTACCATGTTTCTTCATCTAAGATATATTTTTTAGATTGGTTTTCCACATATGAAATAGGGTAGCTATGCTGGGGAGGCATACAGAGGAAAATAAGATTCCAAATCAGTATCCTAAGATGTTCACAATCAGAATTGAATAGTTTGTTGTCGTGATGGCTCATTTGACTCAGGAGATAAATTGTGGTGGTGTACAAGCTTGATATCAACCAGATAAGTTTCATATGAATATGTCAGTAGTGGAGCATTTCATGAGGCAATGTCCCCCAAGATTCAATGGAAAATCTAATCTTGTGATAGGTGAAGGGTGGATTGATGCACTATAAAATATTCTGAATGTAATGGGGTGTTCGGACAATCAGAACACTAGTATCATTGTTTATTATTTTTATGGTGAATATTTTTATTAGTGGTCAATGATAAAAAATATTGGAGTATGTGAAGAGATTGATGCCATGGGATGAGATGAATTTAATAATATATTTTTTGAGAAATATTTTCCTATGATATTTCGTCATAGAATGAAAAATAAATTCTTGTAATTGAGGAAAATAGATGAACTTTTTTTCGTTTCATATGAAGAAAATTTCACCTATTTGTCAAGGAATGACCAAAATTTTATCTAAGAAATTGATAGTAAGATAAATTAGTTTTACTCACGATTGAAGTTGAAGTATTGAAGTGAATTAACTTCTCGTGAGTTTAAAAGATATGAAAAATATATCTGATGTACTGAGAAGGAAGAAATTGTGTTTTTTTTATTATCTTGTGTTTGATGAGTGCAAGAAGAAGATGTGATCCAGTTGGTAGGAAATGTGAAAGCATTTATCAAATAAGTTTAGAGGTATGAAAACTAAATTACCATTTTGTGACAAGTGTGGAAAAAAGAATCTTCGTGAATGTATCTCAAGGTCCGGATAGTGCTTTCGATGTGGAAATACTGGTCATATTTCTCAATAATCTGATGGATATGGTCATTCATTAAATGAAAATTCCATGTTAATATGATTTAGTTGAAATGTGTTATTGAATTATTCCATTGTGTGTCCAAAGATGATTACCAATGGTAGAAACTGGAATGATAAAAAGTAGTTCATGGAAAAATCATTTCCAACTATTACGATTCATATAGGACCATCAAATTAAGTGGTGATTTATAGGTTATGGGCTTTTCTAAAGTATTCTAATACTCAATTTGACTTTGTATCATCACATTCATTCATTTCTGAGAGGATTTATAGTAAATTAGAAATATCTCCTCATTAAGATGATATATAACTATTGGTAGAAACTTTGGGTGGAAGTTTTAATTAAGAAATAATTTAAGGTAATATTTCTATTATCATAATGGCTTTTTCTGCAAATATTTTTGAACAACCATTAGTGGAATCTGGTATCATTTTTGGTATGTATTTTCTTTTATTTTTTCATTCTAATATATAGTTCAAATCCATGAAAGTTGTATTCATTGATTTCATACCTTTGATAACATACCAAGAAGCTAAGATATTGATTAATTATGGTAGTGAATGTTATCTCGCTCATGTTGTTGAACATAATGAAATAGTTTTGATTAGTGACATTCCAATTGTGAATGAATTTACTGATGTTTTATCTAATTAATTTTTTGGTATTTTTCATGATTGGGAGGTTAAATTTACTATTTATTTAGTGCATGAGGGTTATCCTATTTATAAAACCCCTTATCGAATGGATCAAGTGGAACATGTGGAATTGAGAAAATAGTTGCAAGAATTTCTTGATAATGGTTCCATTTGACCTAGAACTCTACCATGGGGTAATCCTGTATTATTTCTAAAAAATAAATATTGATCTTTGAGACTTTGTATTGATTACATAGCCTTGAAAAAAACAACTATTAACAAAAACGTATTATTTTCTTCATATTGACGATTTTTTTTATAAGATATAGGAATCTCATTGTTTTTTAAACATTGATTAGAGGTCGGGGTACAATCAGTTGAAGGTGAAGAAGGATGAAACTCCAAAGACAATGTTCCAAAAGATATATGGGCATTATGATTTTTTATTTATTCCCTTTTAGTTATCTATTTCCCTTACTATATTTATGATTCTCATGAATGGAGTCCATTATTAGTTTCTGACATGTTTTTGGAAGTGTTTATACATGATATTTTGGTATATTCTAAAATTTAAAAGGAACATAAAAGTTCCTTAAGGATTGTTTTTCAAACCATAAAAGAAAATGAATTATATGGAAAGTTTAGTAAAAGTGAATTTTGGTTGAAAAAAATGTTATTCTTTAGTCATATTGTTTCTAAAGATGGAATACATATATTTGAATCTAAAAAAATTGATAATAATTCAATACATACCAATATCACAAAGATTTGTAGTTTTATTTGATTAGTGGGTTATTACAGAAGTTTTGTTGAAAACATTTCTAAGTTTTTATCTAACTAATTATGTTAATATGTAAGTGATTTACATTCATCTAGACAAAAAAATGTAATGACAGTTTCTAGAAATGGAAAAGATGATTAGTAAATGTTCATGTTTAGGCCATGCCTTCCAGGAACAGTGATTTTATTATATAATGTTATTATTCATTGAAAGGACTTGGTTCTATCCTAATGGAGAATGATCAGGTAATTTTTTATGATTCATGTCATTTGAAACCTCATGAGTTAAATTACCCTACACATGATTTGGAATTATCTTCAGATATTTTTTGCGTTAAATATTTGGAGAATTATTTCAATGGCGTAAATTGTAAAATATATATTGATCATAAAATTTGAAGTATATATTCAAATATAAATAATTGAATAAGAGACTGAGGATATTTCGATAATTAATAAATGATTATGATTTCATGATTCATTACCATATAGGAAATAAAATAACATGGAAGATTCTTTTAGTCAAAAAAGAAATGTAACATTAACTATGATATATTCAAAATAAGATATTTTAGTTAATTATTTAATGAATTTTGGATTGGAAGTTGTTGGTTTAGGAAATAACTATGTTTTGTTTTAGGTTTCAGTAAAATAATATCTATCAGATTAAATTAAGAAATTATATAAGGAAGACTGTGTGTTTCATAAAAAGATAGAATTTTTTTAAAGGGTAAGTTACCAGAATTTAAAATAGATAAAATATGTGTTTTCAGGTTCGTAAAAAAATTATGTGTGCTTTTTAATTATCATTTGAAGAATGAATTGTTAGGTTAATCTCAATTTTCTATGATTTCATTTTTTCTAGGTATCATTGTGATATACAAAGACCATTGAGAGTATTACAAGTGGGATTGGATGAAAAGAGATATTGCTTACATTATCCCGAGTTGTTTGATTTTTCAAAAGGTTAAAGTAGAGAAGTATTTACTAAAAGGGATTATTTATCCATTGCATGCACAAGATTAGAAATGGTAAAATATATAAAAGGATTTTATAGTGGGATTACCAATTCATTCTTAAGGTAACAATGTGATCTCAGTTATTTTTGAGCGATTGAGTAAATCTGGTCATTTTATTCCTATTTTATATATTGTCTCTCTAGATTAACTTTCTCAGTTTTTTTATTAATAAGACAGTCAGGTTACATGGAGTTCCCCTTTCCTTTATATCTTATCATGATTCTAGTTTAAATTTTAAAAATTTGAAAGGCATTCAAAATTTATTGGGTACTAAATTATATTTCTGTACAAAATTTCAACCTCTATCAGATGGGATGTTATGATAAAAAATTCATACATTAAAGAATATTCTATGTGAATGTTCAATGGATTACCAGCGATGTTTGGATCAAAATATTTCTTTGGATTATTTTTCTTATAATAACAGTTTTCATTCAACTATATAGATGGCACCATTTGAGGCATTATATGGAGAACATTGTCAAAATCCCTCTTTTTAAGATGAAGTGGATGGAAGGAAGTTGATGGGACCAAAAATAGTTGAGGAATTGGTAGAGATAGTTATGTTGATTCAATGAAACATAACAATAACACAGATAATACAGATAAGTTATGCGGATAATCGAAGGAAGGATCATTTTTTGAGGTAGGTGATCATGTCTTTCTCGAAGTTTCTCCATGGAAAAATGTGACGCAATTTAGTAACATGTTGAAGCAGATTACAAGGTTCATTGTACCCTATGATATCCTTGATAATGTTTGATCAATTACCAAAAATGTGTCTTTGAATTATATTTTATATATGATATAGATTTTTCTTCTTCTCTCAATGTTATGAAAGAATATTCCAGATCCATCTCATGTTTTGATTCCAGAAGTAGTTCAGTTGGAAGAGAATCTATATTAAAGGGAATTACCAGTCTAGATTATTGACCATAGAGACAAAGTGTTGCAAGATAATGTGTCCATCAGGTAGCTATTTTATGTAAACCCCGTATCATGGATAAGGCAACATGGGAATCTGAAAATTCTATGAGGGGGAAATATCCCCACTTATGTGATAAGTAAATAAAATTTTGAGGACACAATTTCCAAAAGGGGGGAAGGATGAAACCTCAAAGGTAATTATAGATAATTATTTATTTCATATCTATTTATATTTAGGAATTAGATATTAATTTTATTTTAAAGGTGGTGTTATGTATGAAAGCATACTCAACCCACAACAATGGGTTTATCTGAAGTCCATCATTGCAAGCAATACTGAGTTATAGTAGAAAATAATATATTATTAATATAATTATTTTATATTTTCATTATCACCAAGTTTTTGTATGAGAAAGAATGAATATAACTAACTATATTATATTCACACATTTTTATTCAATATTTATACTTTCTTTCAATAACTTTTAGATGATTAAAATGGGAATAAATCCAATTTTATGCATAAAATACTCTAATATTTTTAAAATGGTGTTTTACCGCTTTTTGATGGTGAACCCTTTTTAAATATTTTGTTGTCACTTTTATATGTTCTATTTGAATAAAATATTTTCTTTTATAGTAGGACAAAAAAATTTACATCATATAAATTTCTGGTATTTGATTGCATATATTCATATTTTAATGAATAGTTAAAACACTGCCTTTTAATTCAAAATAAATTTTCATATAGATTATTAATATTGTTAGATTATATTTCATACATAGTATTGTGCTATTATTATATGATATTTTATCATTTAATCCAATTTACTTCATTAGATTAATTTTTAAATTAAAAATTAATAGAAAAACTATGTGAACTATTGAAAATTTTACATAAAAAACTCCTTTTCTCAATCCATAAATGAGATTACTATTGAACAAAATATAATAACTTTTGTGAATTGAATTTTAAAAATTTGGCATTTATGGTAATATAATGTATGAAAAAGATGGTACAATAGGATCAAAATAATATTTGGTGAATAATAACTTTCATATTTTATTTACCATGGTTAAATGTAAATTGGGCAATGAAAGGTAAAATTGATATTATAATTTTATAAAATTACACTAATTATTTTCTTAATATTATTATTTGAGTTATTATCTACAATGATCATCCTTGGGATGAAATTGTGACCTTTAGAAGCCACATGGTTGAGATTATGACATATATAACATTTAATTTAATGTAATGGGAAAGGTGTCATGAATATGTTTCTTATTACTAATTTTTTTTAATATGGGGTTATATAAGTGATATATTCTATTATAAATATTCATTATAAAGATAAAAATATTACCAAATTCATAGTAATTTATTTATAAAATTTATGAAATAAATAATTAAATTAAATAGTTACCCAAAGAAGATGTAGTAATAGGTTTATTAAAGAATGAATCCAAGAAATGATATTAATAATATTAAAATAAATAGAAATAGAAATATTTTATGCCATAAATAAATTATATGGATGACAATGAGATGTTATATATGAGTTAATGTACTACTTCTCATGGAATCAAGTTGTAATAATTTAAATAAAAGTCATGTAATGAATACTGTCAAAATTTTTATAATTCAAAACATGAAATATAAAATATCTAATTATATGATATAATTTTTTTTTAAAATAAAACCTCAACAAAAAATCTGAGATTAGTCCAAAAAATTCAAAATGATTCATTCATTGGTTTTTTGGTATTATATGGAAATTATATTAAATCTCAAATGGTAAATTACTTGATAAAATGGTATGAGTTGAAATGGATAAATAAAAAGGATATGCACTATAAATTATTCAAAATTTTTATAATTATCATCAAATGATTATATTTTATCCCAAACCCATCATATTTCCAAAATAAAATTAGTTTTGACAAAGGTGGAATTGAAATTTAATTTTTATTTATTTATTACGTTTAATAATTCCAAGGGTGGTCCTCCTCTCTGCATTAAAAAGGCACACATTCCTCTCTATTAATAAAACTTCCAAAACCATTTTGTTCGTCCATGATCTTCACAAACACCCTTATAGAATCCCTACCTGCAATTTTGTAGCCTAATTTTTGTCATAAAAGCCTTGTCACGAACCAGGGAGAGTCACCATCTGACCTGGTGCCCGACCTGATCCGAGACATGACCCGAAGGGCATTCCTGATCTCCAGAAGATAGCACAAGTGCCCGAGTATCGAATGAAAAGAATTGGGAATGAATTACTCATATATACCATGTTAAAATAAAAAATAAAACACAAAAACCAGATCAAAAAAATTAATCAAAAACACCATTAATAAATTCAAAATTTTACAATTTTCAACAAAACAAAGGCCAAAAAAGACAATGACGCCATGTGATACCTAAACGACTGTAAAAATTTCATTCAAAAATAGGAGAAACATCTTCAATCCAATAGAGAAAAATGAATGGACAACATGACACATCCTACTTTATCTATAAATAAAGAGACAACAGTGTCTGCATACTCCCAAAGGTGTATGAAATGTGTGATCCAAAGCCCAGTAGGATGCCACCTGAGTTATGATTCCATGAATTAAACATTAAATGACAAGTAAATTATCATGTTTGATATTTTACAGAAATTAAAGGTTAATTTAAAAGAAAACTACTTTAAAACACAATATCTTTGAATGAGTGCAACTTAAAAAATAAATCAGTTTCAAACAATTCAATTTTAAAGACAACACACTTACTTTTAAAATTACCAACCCAACCTACCATATTCCAAAGGTATGTGAAAAAGTAAACATTGAGCACTAGTCCCAGGAACACCACTAAGAACTAGTCAATTGTGGGGCCATAGGTACATTGTATATCGGTGTAAAAGTAACCATATAAAATATCCAATAACCTTATCATGCATAAACCACTAGTAGGGAACATACCAATTTCGTAGTTGTCTTAAATAGTCATCATAAATGATTAGTTAGTGTTGTCATTGTCAAACAGGAAAGGTGAAACAAGGACAATTCCACTCCAGATCAGTAGCATACAAGTCCTAGTCCAACCACCTAGATAACTAGATTTTTCTATTGTACCCAATTATGTTCCGCACATCACATAATACCGATTTCAATATTTATCATCCTACCAAACATTATGCATCAAAAAACCATTATTGAAGACATAAACACATAAAAAAATTTCTCAAATATGTTTCGCAACATTATTACAATTCAAAAGAAACATTAACACAATTTATAAAACAACATTCAATGAACACCCCAATTCCATTTCATCCAAAATACTCGTGAAACCTACATTAAAAATTAGTTTCACATTAAAGATAAATAAAAACCAAATTTTAATATTGTCCGAAGTTTAACAAATCAATTTCATACTTTAAAAAATGACCCCTTGTGCCACACAATGCTTGCGCACAAAAAAAGAACTAAATTTTATACAAAACTGCCACTTTAACAATTATACACATGCACAATCATGCTAAATAACAATTTCTCACCACAAAAATAATTTAACAACCAATTGTAGTAGTTCATAAAATGTTAAAAATATTGCAATAAAAATATACTCTGAAAATACACTTGGGTTCATTTAAAACACCACATTAAAACCAAACAATCAATATATTTATGTTAAAACACGAATTACACCATATATATATTTTAAAAAATCAAATGCACATGTCACAAACCTTCCAAAATATAGATTAGGGGTTTCCATATAGCACATAATCAATTTTAAAACTAAAAAAATATTTTTAAGCCAAAATCTTTTCAAAACTCATTAGAAAACACATATGCACCCCACATATACTTCATAAAAAATACCAAATTAAAAAAACAAGAAAAAAAATTCATCAATAAACAGTTAAGCATGGAAACACCTACCTTAGGTGAAGAAATATCCAAGGTAAGGTATGGAACTTCAATTGTGGCGCCAACGCACCACAAGAAAATGAAAATGGACCCTAAAACAAATGACCGAACCAAAATTATATGGATCAGGCCTTAAACTACATGAAACCCCAAAATAAAAACCATAAGGAAAGGGTAATGAAGCTTACCTAGTGCAATGGTGGAGTGAGGGAAGAACGAGGGATGTAGTGGGTGTCACCTGCCGAGTGGGTGCTGGCCAAGGATGTTGCGGACCATGGGGGTCGCTGGTCAAGGGGAGGGGGTACACTGGGGAGAGAGGGGCACAAGCACGGGGTGAACGAGGTATGTGTTCTGTGCAGGGGTGCACATGAGGGAGAGGGGTGCCTGTGAAGTGTCTTTTTGGAGGAAGATGTCCAGAAGAGTGAAGGGCTACAAACAAGGGTGGAGAAGGGGGGTGGGCGCGACCTCAAGGGAGAAAGAATGGTGTGTGGAGGAGAGAGGTAGGAAGGGGTAAGTAATAAAATCCTAAAACTTATAAATATACTTAAAAAAATAATTATACAATAATTATAAGAATATTATAAGCTTAATAAAAAATAAATTCTAAAAATTAAAATTTACAATATTAATCATATTAAAATTATTAATACCAATAAAAATAATAATAATATTCTCTTATAATATATTTATTAATATCATTTAAAACAATTCTTACAATTCTATTTCACTTCACACTCTTTTTTTATTAATTTTTTTCATCAATTTAATTCATTTCTTATTTTATTTAACTCCTGATTAAATGCATTAATAATTTTTAATACTGGGTGACAGTGCTGTTACCCAGCAGGGCTCAACCAATCGTGCATAGACCATGGGTCGGTCTCTGCCCGTTCAAGAACTGACTGCATGGGTACCAGGGCTGACTACACAGCTTCCATTGTTGTGCAGTGCCCATGCACTGGCCTAAATAATATTAATATTAATAATATTATTATTGACAACAACATATTATTAAAATCATTGTATCACGTTATCATTTTTAATAATAATAATACTTATAACATTTTATTGTTTTAATAATTATGAAAATGTTAATGGAACTTTTAATTTTAACAATAATCATAATTATACAATATTAATGATGAATTAATTAATTAATTTAATTTATTTATTCTTAGTACTATTGAGAATAATAATAAAATTCAAAAAGTATATTATTATTATTATTTTCATTAAGAAATTTTAAAATATTATTAAAAATTATTATTTTTATATTATTCCCATTTCATTATTCATTAAATTTTTTATGCTTGCCTTGATCACTGAGCAGTCCGTGTGCTTAACCAGGTGAGATCGTGCGGTGTATCGGGAAAGGCTGCGCGACATCGACCGTGGTGCACTGAATGTTTTCAAGGCCAAAACATGAATTTATAAATAAGAACCCAAAATTTTATGTAGGGATTCAACCGTAACTATGTGACACCCAAAAAAATTAATAAATTTAAGAAAATTGAAAATGGAATATGTGAAAATTATCCCCACTA
The DNA here is from genome assembly GCA_963277665.1 of Viscum album. Classification (NCBI taxonomy): domain Eukaryota; kingdom Viridiplantae; phylum Streptophyta; class Magnoliopsida; order Santalales; family Viscaceae; genus Viscum; species Viscum album. Next base: position 795,842,082 of record OY728166.1, read on the forward strand.
TAAAGCCATCTATCCCTGAAAATCCATAACTAAGGTTGAGACTCAATGTAGAAAACAATACCCCCTTAAGGTTCAAAGATGATCCCAATGAAAAACAAGTGGAAAAATGTGAATGCACTGTGCTCAGAAAAAGTTACTTAAATGGCCACCTCATGGAACTCGTAAAATAGCTTTTCTATATGTGTCGCCAACCCCAAAGAGCTAAAACTCCTCTAGTTTTTCATCTAAGGTAAGGGACTGTCGCACCCACAAAAACCCACTTCACAAGACGATACATCCCCAACACCATTGAATGAAAACCATTTCATTTAACTGGAATGAACAATCATGACCAACCATGACCAAGAAGAACGCTTATCACCTATCACCATGTCATCTCATGGAAAAAAACAAAATGGTCAACATGGGGAAGCCCAATGGGGCTCCCCACCAAAATAAATTTATCAATGCCTGAGACAAGATTAGAAAACCAACATGAGGAGGCCCGGACGGACACCCCACCATAAAAATAGTGTATTATATTTTTATTTCTAGGGTGTTTCATCGAGGCCCCCATGGGTCTCATAACTGATGGCACCAACAAAAACACATGAACTCATAGGCTCCCTGAAACTGAACCAACAACCAACCAATGGGTGGGGTCCAACCAACATGCGTTAATATTATAGCCAAAGTCAAACCAAAATCTCAACATCACTAGACAATTATCATTCAACAATGCAATTGATTTACCCAACAGAACCCATAAGGATCACGAAAAGGAATTACATTCGGTGATATGCCACCCCTAGGGACATTAAGGTAACGAGATGACCACACCTCTTCATAGCCACGAGAAACCCCATGCACCTAAAATAGTACTTTGGAATGGGACCACAAGAAACAATTTGAACCTCCACAACCTTCAATACTGACGACATAAATAAGGATGGTTTCCAGTAGACTCTCAAGATTCATGACCACACACCATCTTCACTCTGAGTCCTATGGCTGGAGCACTGATGTTTGAAGAATATCATGCCTCATAGTCTGGTATTGAATACTCTTGAATTGAGTTATTCTTTTTTTTCTCACAACGAACTACACCGGAACTGAGATAGCACCAACAAACACAACACACCACGACATCCAACTGATCCCAAATGGAACATTTAACAATAAAATAGCTAAAATGGTGCATGTGAGTCACCCCTTGTGATACTAAATGAGAAAACAACACCCTAAATCATCACCTAACATGACCATTGCTGATGAGAGAAACATTACATTCAGAAGGACTTCAAACTGAGTCTTAAACAACACGTGATTCATGAAATTGACCGTAGCATCCCCATGTTACTGGTTTTGCCACACTTGTGGCCTAACTCATAACCTTTCATTAACGAATCCAATGAAAGACCAGAGGTCATTTAGAATAGCATCACATACCGATAACTCCATGCTACTTCCACCTTTCCCCACTGGAATCTCGATCACCATTTCCAAACAATACTTTCAACATAACAAGGTCAAACACCACCATTGACTATCAAATGTCTAAAGGAAACCCATGTTTTATTCAACCCATCTCACAACACCCTCTCGATGCAGAAGGATCCACTTGATTATAAAGAGAGGTGGGTTCATTCCTAGAAATCAAGAAGAGAGTCCTTCGATCAAATGGAGGGCCGCCCAATGGAAAATTGCATGTGGCCGCACTTCAACTTGATGTAAACGCTTAATGGGGTGGATTCATCAAGAAATAAAATAATGGACCCAATCAAAGAGGTCCAATGGACACGACATACTATAAGAGACCACTAAACGTGTAGGGGGAACCACTACAAGGGCTTCTAGAATCATTATTCAAAAGAAACCACACACTTTTACACCAACTAACTGATATGAATTCCAACTCAAGACACAAATAATTTAAAATAGATTCTCAGCATGAAAGGCCTCACATCCAACATTCCCAATATACAAGGACACACCAAAGAACCACCAATTATTAAAACACCAAATCATTTTTAGTTAAAAACCAGATTTCCAATAGTAGAAACAAAGAGACAAGGAATGATGAAAGAGGGGACTTGGGTCAATGGGTGACTAGTAAAAATGGTTGGAGGCCATATTCCAATCACACCACTACCAAATAGAGTATTCTAGGACAACATCCCAGCTCCACATGGCTTTCCAGACCCTTTGAGCTCATTAGGACCAATGAACCTACTCCCTTTTAATTTCCACTAAACAATATTACCCATAAGGACCAACGACTCACACAATCCTAAATTTATCCTAGTTACTGTAATCCTATCCTGAGGTGTGATTTCCCGGAACGTTGCTCATATCTAGAACATTAGGTCCCTACAACCTTAACATTGATCTACCCTGACTCTATCCCAATGAAACCTGACCCAAAATAGAAAACCACCATTGAATCCATTTTATCGAGAACCAGGACAGGTCGCCATATGACCCAACGCCAGACCCAGTCCGAGACATGAACCTAAGGGAATTTCTGATCCCCACATGCTATAATAAGTGCCTGAGTATCAAGTGAGAGGATTTGGGACAGAATTACCCATAATTACCATATTATAATAACAAATAAAACCCAAAAACCAGATCTGAAAAAAAAATCAATCGAAAGCACCATTATAAATTCAAAATTTTACACATTTCAACTAAACAAAGGCCCAAAAGGACATAGACACCATTGAAAACCCCAAAATACTCAAAAACCGTCATGCAGAAAGAGGATCATCATCCTCAAGAAACTATGAAAACAAACTAACAACCTAACACATCCTTCTTTAGCCTGAAACTAAGAGACAACGGAGTCTCCACACACCCAAAGGTGTATGAAGGGTGTGAGCCAAAGCCATGTAGGATGACACCTAGGTCGATATTTCATGAATTAAACATTTAATGACACAGAAATTTGCATGTTATATATTTTAGGGAAAATCTAGGATAATTTTAATGAAGACAACTTAAAAAACAACTTTGAGTGAGTGAAACATTAAATATAAAGCAGTTCCAACGAATACAATTTTTAAGACTATACACTTACTTAAAAAATTACGAACCCAACCTATCATATACCGTTGATAGGGGAAAAATAAACATTGAGCAATGGTCATGGGAGCACCTCTAGGTACTAATAAGTGGTGGGGCCATATGTACCTCATATCTCTGTGTAAATGCAACCATAAAAAATATCAAATATCCTTCTTGTGCATGAACAACTTGTATGTAACATACCCATAACCTATTTTTCCCAAATCATCATCATACTAGTTCAATTAGTGTTTTCATCATCAAAATTTATCTGTGAAACATGGACAATACCACTCCGAATCACTAGCATACTAGTCCTAGTCCACCCACATAGATCCTCGGGTTTCCCGATTGCACCCAATCTAGTTTCACACGTCACATAATACCAATTACACAATTTCTCAACCAACCAAACAATATGCATCATAAAACCATTCTTGAAAAATTATTCACATTAAAATATTTCTCAAAAATATTTTTCACAGTTCAAATATTTCAGCAATACATTAAAAAATTTATAAAACTTTATTCAATGAACACCTCAATGACATTTCATCAAAAGTGAACCTAAAACACACTTTCAAAATTAGTTTCACAATAATGAAAAATCAAAAAACAATTCATATCTTGCACATATTTTAAAAAATCAATTTCATTCTTTAACAAATGAAACCAAGTGCAACACAAGGCTTTCAAATAAAAATAATACTCAATTTTGTACAAAAATCCCACTAAAACAGTTGTACACATGTACAATCATGCTAATTAATGCATTTTCACCACACAAATAATTTCAAAAATCATTTCAGATGTTCATAAAATGTTAAAAAATGGTAAAACAAAAATTTACACTAAAAATACACTCGGTTTTATTTAAAACACCACTTTAAAAATAAACACACAATATATTCATGTTAAAACATTATTTTCACCATATATATATTTTATTAAATCAATTGGAAAGTCAAAAACCTTCCAAAATTCATAGTAGTGGTATTCACCTAGAACATAATCAATTTCACAAGTAAAAATATATCTTTAATCCAAAAACATGTCAAACCTCTTTAGAAACCACATACGCACCCCACATATACATACTAAAACATACCAAATTAAAAAAACATGTACAGAAATTCATCAATAAATGGTTAAGAATAGAACCACCTATCATAGGTGAAAAAATCTCCAAGGTATGGTGTTGAACTTCAATTTCACATCAAACACACCACAAGAAAATAAAAACTGACCCTAAAAAAATGGTCTGAACTAAAATTATCAAGATCGGACCTTAAACTACTACAACCCCCAAATCAAAACCCTAACCCAAGGGTAAAGAAGCTGAACCAGTGAAAGGGTGACATGAGGGCAGTGCAGGGGAAGCAGAGAGGGCCACCGGTAGAGGGGGTGCTGGTTTAAGAGGTTGTCGGCCATGGGGGTCACTGGCCAAGGAGAGGGGGCACACTGGGGAGAGAAGGGTGTGAGCAAAGGCGTGGCACGTGAGGGAGGGGCATGAGCGGGGGGGGGGGGGGGGGTGGCGCGTGACCTGAAGGGATAATGAAGGGTATGTGGAGGAGAGAGGGAGGAAGGTGATGGAAATAAAACCCTAAAAAATAAATGTACTTTAAAAACCCAAATTAATTATAATAAAAATTATAAAAATATTATTAGCCTAATAAATAAATACATTCTAAACATTAAAATTTATAAGATTAATAATATTAAAATTATAGATACCAATTACAATAATAATAATATTCTCTTATATTATTATTATTATAATTTAAAACAATTAATAAATTTCTATTTCACTTCCCTCATTTTATTTTATCAATTCATTCATTCAATTTAATTCATTTATTATTTTATTTTACTTCAGCATTAAGGCATTAATTATTTTTAATATAGGGCGACCACAAGGTTACCCCGCATAGCTCTAGCAACTATCTGCAGACCATGCAACCATCTCTCACTATTCTAGATGTGACTGTATAGGTACCCGAGCTGACAGCATCGCTTACACCGTCTTACGGTGCCCACAGACCATCCTAAATAATATTAATATTAATAATAATAATAACATTAACAAAAAACAATATTAAAATCTTTATATCACTTACTCATTCTTAATAATAATATTATTAATAACATTATTTTTTTAATTATGACATTGTTAATGGAACTTTTAATAATAAAAATATTAATAATTATTACAATATTAATAATAACATAATAATTTTTTTAATTTTTTTATTACTAACACTAATAATAATAATAATAATATTCTCAATCAATATTATTATTATTGTTTCCATTAAGACAATTTCATAAATTTTATTAAAACATATTATTTTCATTTTATTCAAATTTCATTATTCATATCATTTTATATGCTTTCGTTGACCACCAAGAAGATAGTGTGGTTAACCGGATGATGTCACGTGCTCACTCAGGCAAGGTCGCGTGGCTTCGATTGCTATGCGATAACTGATGTCAAGGAAAAAACCATAATTTTTAAAAAAGAACCCAAATAATTAAAGTAGAGATTCAACCCGAACTACCCGACACCTAGAAAAATTAATAAAATAAATAAATTTGAAAATGGTGGGTGTGAAAAACATCCTTAGAGGTTTTATGGTGTTATGAAAGGTTCTCATCTAAAGGAGAGGTAATGTTTTCTATTTAAGTATTTCTGTTATATTTCTTCTTCAAATTACTTCAAATATTCTTTTTCTAAGATTAAATAATAATTCAAATATTCCTAATATACATAGATGTTATTATGTTAATATAATCAAAAAAATCCATCTCCACTCCCATTGAACGGGAAAAGAATTAAGAGTTCACCAGTAAGTGTGAAATATCACCACCCCGAACTAATATAATTTCTTTTCCATATTTGCCTTTCATGAGTGGTTTTAAAAATGGAATCAATGTTCATATTTGGTATTCATGACATATTAATAATTATACGATAGTCATATCTCAATTACGTTCTAACTTTCCACACACATAGAAATGATGACATTATTCCCTTGTGTGTGTGAACTATCACCTCCACAAAGTGACATAGATCATTTTTATTCATTGAATCAATTATATGATATATATAAGTATATTTATAAGATTAATAAGAAAATAATTATTTTTTTATAATTATATAAAGATAAAATAATACTCAATTTCATGACGTACCGAATTTTGATAAAATATCTCACAAAAATTAAAATAAATAACAAATTATTATAAGATGTTAATTAATTATATAAAATGAATACTAAAAATTAATCTTTTCTAAAGTAAGTATAAATTAACCTTAGTTTATTATTCTGGAAAAAAATGAATATACATGATGAATGAGACTCAATGTAAGGGACTTCGTCGCAGTCTCCTTTCTTTGAGGCATATTTTGATGTTATACACCACCCTATTTCATAAAGTATATACTCAATCCCTTTGAATTGTACTACATGTGAAGGTTTTCAAAAGGAATATTTTTGAATGAAGTGTATTAATTTATATAGAAAATGTTTATAGTAATGTTTTTAATGTAAGCGACGACAATGAATTATTTTCTGCAATAACTATTTTTTGATACTAGGATTGCTCTATAAGTCTAAATATTTTAAAAGGAGAAGAAATTCCTTATTCTCTTCTTGGGTATTTTGTTATTAATATGGGCTTAAAAATGGATTGACTATTTCAATATATTAAAATGATTTATTGCGATTGAAAATGAAATTTTTTGAGTGAAATTTTGAAAATGAAGTATTTTATATGATATGAATATATTATGGTAACTGGACATTTGAAGGGTGGTTATGTAATAAACCAAAGATGTGTGGTTACATGATAGAACAATAAAGGATGGTTCTATGATGAACAATGTATATTTGGTTACAATATAACCTCCAATTCATTGGTGATTTAATTCAATATTATAAAAATTCCATTCAGTGATATGTTTGGAAGTCGACCATATGGTTTTTGTATTTAAGTATGATTTTGTCCCAAGATACCTTTATATGTCACCTGTAATATTTCTAGGTTTTATGGATATATTTTGATTACAAAAATGGTAATAAATAAGTTCATATTTAGTGAATTGTATTTACTACTTAATGGTGAATCATTTTTACATTATGATAATGTATTCGTGTTTACATGTTTTCTCAAGAAAAATAGTTTTCTTTATTTCTATATCCCTTACTGAGCATTTTATTATCATCCCATGTTTTGAAATGTTTTAATAGTATTTAAAGGATAATAGAATCTAGGATGGTATCAAGTAAAAGTTATGAATATTAAACATGAAAGGAAAACCATGTTTCTTTTTAAATGTTATTTGTTTTAAAAAAATGGATAATGAGTAGAAGTGTCTACTTTGTAATATTTGAGTTATTATCTATGAGTTATGGCCTAATTATCTAAAGATATAAACCTTAAATGGTACAATATGTGAAATAAAGTCATATTATCTAATTAACTCAAGATTATTGAATGTTTATGGTTGGGGCCTTATACGTGATAATCTCATTTAGATAGATGTGAAAAAAAATTCCAAAAAACCAAATCATATATTTTATCTTTTGCGGGTATGAATCCAGTTATATTGATTAGAGTTTTAGTGAATGTTATATTATATATATGTATTGAAATAAAAATAAATAAACCCAACAAATAATAATAATAATAATAAATAAATTCATTGAAAAAATATTGTTTTCAAGAATACATGTACATTACAATTTAATTTAATTCTAGTAAAAAAGGGGCATGACATGTGGGAAACATATTTATTTCATTAAATTAATGGATTCAAGACAGGTTCACCATTTTTTGTTTCCATTGAGTACTGGGGTACACAATAATTTATTATGAGGGTGGGGGCAGGGGTTGAGTATGGTTTCAAGACCTATCATATTAATCCATCAATTTCATTTCCTATCCCTTTCTTACAAGTTCAAAATATGTTTTATTTGCGGAACTAGAAAAAACATATAGTTCATATATACCTAATAATTTAAGGGCCTGATTTCCAAAGTCATACAATCATTATAATATTTTTTTACTATTCTTAGTAACTAACATTTATTGAGAGGATGTGTGTTCGGGCTCCTCACACCCCTTTGGATAAAGTAGTTTCCAACTCCAGTATTACCTTATAGATTTATGTAATATTTGAAAATAATTTATAAAATATAAACTAAAAATGGTTACCCTTAAGATATGAATGAAATCACATATACATAAATGAGTAACCATGTATATCTATCATGGTTAATCAATCACGAAAATTATTAAATGTATCAAAGGGTTATCATAGAGAGATCAACCTGTATATATCAGTGGTTTCCCACACTGATTCATTTTTTGCATTACAATAATTCATTTCAAGCATCATGGTTTAAATACTCTTGATTCGGTTCTCTAGAGTTTATTTCTATCTAAGGAGGTAGTTAGAGTGTTCATAAGGAGATAGGTCCTTAAATATGGGGTTTCTACAGATCCTTATGAATTGAATCATAACTCGCATAGTTTAGTTCCTTTTAACAGGGAACTCCATACATTTTAGGTTCATGTGATAAGGACCTAACAATATAGTTTAGTTTCAACCAACAAGGAAATGAAGGTTAAAAAATATCATTAAAGGCTGGTATAAGACTTATGTCAGGGAGGAAATTTTTAGGTCTTCCCCTGGGAAATATGGACTGATGGGAATGGATTTGTTATAAAATGAATATGGTCATGTTAAGATAGCTTTCATCATGAATCATATTTTGATAGGGGTTAAATAATGAGATACTATAAGGAATATGAATTTATTTGTTGGGGTGAGATATTATATTGAATATAACCTAACAAAGGAGGTTTTGTATTTTTAAGGTTGAGTTTGATCCTTATGGGGGCTTGCTACATATCCCATTTCAATAGGAATCAATTACCACATTTATTTTACTTTTGGGCCATAAAACAATGAGGGACTTCCAATTGAGGATATTGGATCATGATATTTATATGATCACCACTCACCTCTAACACCATGGGAGACATTCATAGTTTGGGGAATAAGCAGATTGGGAGATCCGAAACTTTTCATAATCCCCTTTATCCACTAGAAGATATAGTATGTAGTATAAAGGGAAATATATATCATGAAATATTTTTTGGGGATTATTATAAGATGTATTCCCATATTATTATCCTCACTATAGGTAATATACATGATGAGTGTGAATATATGAATGATAAGGGAGGCTTTTAGTCATATTTTTATCACATATTTGGTACAATATATCACCTCATACCGATGAAACCATCCAACACCATCAATAAATATGGGATCCTCATTACCTTGATAATTAATGTTTGTAAACCTTCTATGTACCCTGCTCACTAGAGATTCTATATGTTGTAATTTTTTACCACATGAATTCACGATTATATTGGAGAGGCATTGTTGTTTCCTATATCAAGGTTGAATAGATCTAACATTTATAGGGGATGTACCATAGATGGTAGTCATTGTTTTTTGTATGGGAATCTTGATGTAATGTGGGATGATCCTAAAAGTTACAATATGGAACAAAATTAATTGACGAAATAGGGAAGGGATAACCGAATGGAAAAATATCAAAAGGGTACCCCATTCCACAAACTACCCTTTGCTATGCGGGGTGGGGGATCATGCTATATTTTATATTATGGAATTTATGTTTTTCCTAGTTTGTTTTCTTCATGGGTAAAATTGTATTTCATTTATGGTTGAACTATTGTGATGAACCCATTTTTTGAGGTTACCCTTTTTCATTCCTTTATGATATGTTCTATGTGAATTACCAGCAAATGTCCACTCTATTAATCTCTTTTGTCCATAAGTCCATCCTTCTCTCCTAGAATACTAGGTATTTATTTGGAAAAGTCTTCTATACTCTTATCCATTGTCCATAAGTCCATCACTGTTTCTAAGAATACTAGGTTTTGTAAGGAATGGAAAATAACCATTTTAATTGAATGGCCAGTTATCTATATATTATTCATGGTGCCTTACAATCGAGTAATAAATATCTTGGATGAAATGGATTTTGGTTCATTAGGTGGTAGGTGTCAATATTCCTTTATATGGGATTTATGTTTCATGATATCATCATCTCACACTAGAAAACAAAAATGTTTTGGGGGGACTGATTTAAAATAATTCCCTATAAAATTTGGAAAAATCATTTGTAGGGTTTTGAATCCGCACCTTGCGCTACAAATGAAAATTCATTAATTGGGTTGTGGAATGACCATCTCATCCTGAAATCAATTTTCATTTATCGGAATTACACACAGAGTGGTGGTCCCATATATCATGTTTTCATTGAAGAATGGATGTGATATTTTTTAGTTCTACAAACAGTGCATATTTAAAATCCATGAATAATTTTCTTACTTGATTTTGGATTTCACAATTTCATAATAGATTACATAGATTCCTTACAAAATTTTTTGGCACTAATAATTTAATTGGATGCCCATATGTGGAGTTGTGTCTATTGATCCTTAGACCTTATAATGATAATTAATGAATACCATATGTGTCATAAATATATATATTAATTAATATTATGATGAAATATGATCGTGAAAATATAGGATACATTGGGTGTGTCATGAATAATATTACATTAATTAATAATGAGAGAATGTATTTATGTATTATTTCCCTTAACATGACTTGATATCTCAGGACCATTTATGGGAATGGAAATTCGTGGGTAAATCCATATCCAAGGTGTTCTATGAGAATTTTAATTTCTATAAATTCAATGAAATAAACAATGAACAGATAGTTTGATGACATTAGTACACAATCTACTTTGTTAGAGATATTATGATAAACGGATTATATTACATAGATAGAATTCACAAGTGGTATTATGTTATTTCAACATTATATTATTTCTATATGAGTTCCATGATGCAATTTCCAACACATTCCATTGGGGTGTATTGTCCTCATCATGCACTCATTCTCTCACCATACATGCTACATTGTTTCCCTGCATTCCCTCTTTCCAAAGGCGGGTGGTATTCCTGACTATTTCATAGATGTCTACATTGTGATCAAAATTGGATGATGTAATGTTGGTCCCTCTTCTTTGGATTCCTCCTCATAATTCTTCACATATTCCAGTTCACCCTCAATGATTATGATTTTATTCCTAAACTCATTCCTAGTTCCAAATCATTGTGGATTCTAGTTAATTACGAAGATTTTATCTAGAAATTACAATTGTAGTAGTTTTCAAAACAACTTCGATCGAGGATGTAGTCAAATTTCGGCATCAATGGCTTGTATGGACACTGGAACATTGATGAACCTATATTCATTATCATACGAGGGCTTCTCAAGGGTGGGGAAACAAAGAGGCACCCCGCATCGATCACATGGTATCTTAGGAAAAAATATTGTATTAAAAGGTTTTCCTTAGTATCCCATGTTTAACATAGTGTATTTAATGAGTTGAACATCTACATGAGATGTATTAGACTGATTAACATGTATCATGATAATAGATTAGAAAGGTGGGTCTCTAGTAGGGAATCCCTAGAAGGGTTTTCAGATGGATGGATCAGAATGCCCAATGAGAGTGGACACGAGATGGTGTGCCCCAAAAAGAAAAGATTCCAAACCATGAAGGGGTGCATCTCTAGAAGGGAAAAACCATGGATTACCATTTTATGGGTCGGTACACCTCTGAAGATGATCCCAGTTGATATGTCCCATAAAGGGAATATGTCACATCATGAAGGATGATTTGAGAACCACTGAAGGTAGATCAGAGAGGTGGACCCCATTGAGGGAGACACCCAAGCTTTCCCTTGGATGTGATTTATCCTCAGGGTGGATTCCTACATACTCCATTTTGGAGTTAGGGATCAAAACCAAAGTAGTTTTTAAGGACAATTTGAGGCTTACACATGGATAGCTTCCCCTCATTAGAGTATTTCTCTTTGTTGGGTGTATATGGATTGTGTGGGGAAAATGAATGGCTAGTAGCCTAGGTGCTTCTACAAGCAGATGTGATGTGGATGGAATGATCTTTCTGAGATGTCGCATCCTGGGTTTGAATCTAGATAGGTATGGAAGAAGTTTCAATGGAAATGATGGTGTATAGAGAGTTTTGGGGTTGATCTAGAGGGAGGATTCCTACATATCCTAGTGGCTGGGAATTAATGTTCACATAGTCTGGGATGGGGTGAAGAGACAACTTAGGAGGCCACTTGTGAGAATGGAGCGCATGTATGGGGACCTAAAGGAAGTGTAACATAGGGGAAGGGTGTGATCCTATTGAGGAATAGTGACTCCGGGGAAGGACCAAGATGAGAGTGGATGATGGGCTTAATCCTTGGGGAGGCTTACTATGTACCTTGTTTAGAGGATAGGGATCGAAGTCCACGTAGTTCTATATTGCATCTGGGATTACACATGGATAGATTCCCTCTGACATAAATAGGGATTATGCCTGGTTATCAGCCCAAATGAAGGGATTATAATGCCTTAGAGAGGTGGATCCATGGGATGTGCCTCACAATGGGAAGAGTTTACATCATGATGAAACATCCCTAATATGGAGAACTCATGTTTTTCATTGGTTGTGATTGAACTAGAGGAAGGATTCCTATGCACCCTTCATAGTGTATAGGGATCAAAACCCATGTAGTTCAAATGGATAATTTAAGGAATGGGGCTTACATATGGCTAGCGGCCCAAGTGCATATAGGCATGTGATAGGGGATTACACCCTGAGGTTGGCCATGTTATGGTTGATATGTACACCACTTGGGGTGGATCATGGAGGTTCACCCCTTGGAGGGGGCACCTAATTTTACCATTGGGTGGGATTGAAACTCAGGTAGTCTACATATACACCTTTTATAGAGGAATAAAATCAAAACCATCATTGTTATCCATTGAGAGGCATGAGTCTTATGCATGGAGGCTCCCCATATAGAGTCACGGTCACTGTTAATTTAAAATCCCAAGTGAGTCTTGTGTAGTGTGAGAAATAATAGGTAGCAGTAGACTTGAAAATCATGTCTTTAATGGTGTGTCCATGAGAAGTGATGTGGGGATTACATATTGAGAAGTTCTAGGGAGATGGATATTGTGGCATACTCTAAGGGGATGGTTGTAGAGGATCTATTTCCATATGAGGATGATACCATTCCCTACCAAGAGGGTGAAATAGATATTCACTCCTGTATCAACGAGAAGGTGTATAGAATTACCGAGGCATGTCACCCCATGTGCATTGCATGGTTAGAGACTACACCTTAATTTCATGTGTCGAGGTTGGTGGGGATGGGCTATTTAACATCTTATAGCTCAATTAGGGAGGACTCAATCTATAGCCCTTGGAATTACATAACTGATTCCCACATACACTTGGGGAAGGGAAGGCATCATTAATGAACAGATTCAATGTTTTAAAGGAGTGGTAAGTTGTGGAGTCCACATTAACAATGTTATGAAAAGAAATAATAGCTATTTTCATACCTATGTGAATAATAATTCGGTAGAGAAACACAACAAACTGACCACCACACCAGGGACCACAAAATCACTATGTACAATCCTAGAGGGTCGTAGTGAAGAGTTTCTCATTAATTAAGGGACATTTTGAGAGTCCATTCACGATTTTCAGCTAATTCATGGAGGTTAAGGGCTCCATGAAGATAGGATCTCAACAAAGAATGGTGAAACATCTTTGGAAAAGAGGCAAGATTTGTAAAACGAGTGCCTCGAAAAGGCTTAATGATTCACAAAGCCTCATGCACTCTATAGGGCCTTACTCTTTTTTTAAAGGTGTAGTCCATCATAAAGGTAATCCCTACAAAATTTAGGGTTAAATTTGAATAATGGGAAAGGGGTATTGTGATGAATTATTACCTTAGGGAACTAATTTTTATCACGGGATTGTGGTGCTCGGGGGCTTCGCAAAAAGGCAACATAGAAGGTGAAAGGTGTGGGTAACTATGATTATGATAAGGGTGAGTTATCTTTTCATAGTAAAAGGGGTCTTGCAATGCATGGATGTGTACTGAAAAGAAACCATTATCTCCATGATGTGGCGTGGGGCTCGTCGAACACAAAATGTAGTCTATCAACTTCATTTTCAGTGGTCGTGAGGCTCATCAGACACAAGGCACCTCCTGCCAACTTTTTTGTGTAGTTCATGGGTCATGTTAGAATTATGGAGACTACCATAAATTCCTCATAAGTTTTCAAGTACTAGGTTTTGTGGGAATGTTATCCACAAGGAAGACCCATTTTTTTATATTTGGGCCATTTGAGCTAGGATTTCATCTCACCCAGATATAGCCCACCTTAACTTATATTGAGGCACATATTTTGGAACCCACAAATAATCTTCCATCGAATGGGATAAAACATGAAAAAATAGGGTCATATTATTAGGGTATGTCTCTGAAAACACGGAGGTCATGATTTTTTTCTATGATGAAGGGTGTATGGTGTGTGCATGGTGAGGGGTTCCCTGAAGCTCGGGGGTGTGAAAGCCACTATGATGCTCAGTTTGAGGTCGCATTTTAAATTAGGTGTGAGGGGACCATTATCCATACGGTATCTCCATGATTTATTGTGCATGTTCTCTTTTTATGAAATGAAATCTTCCCCATGAAGGTGTCATCACAAACTGGGTTTATCATACTATTCCTCAACAAATTATTCTTAGAAAACTAGGGCATCACAGTACTCTATTCCTCAATGATACATGTAGAGGACAATGCGACTCTTCAAGATATTAGTCAATGATAAATGTCAAAAATTGATCCTCATGACTAGATATAAGAAAATAAAAAATATTCTAAATCTGGTGGACATTAAGGAAGCTTCTCATGAGGTCCTTTTGGATGTTACCTAAGGAGATGATCTACCAAAAATTTCTTGATTGGGTAGTACATTCAGAGCCACTCTAATCATGAGTCACTGATGATAGAAATGTTGAATGACTACCCTATTTGTGAGTGCATTCCATTGCATGGATTTGGTTTGAGAGAGGACATCATCGTCCCAGAGGGACTTTAATCACGAGTCACTGCTGGAGCTGGTGATAGAAATTCAGAAATACTACTTTATTGGAAAGAGTATGAATTTTCATGGATTTGGTTTGATGGATTATGTCTTCATCATAGAGGAATGTATGGATGAACTATCTTACTAGTTAAGAGGCACACTGGTTCAATACCAGTTGTTCAGGGCGATTGACGACCACACCTAGAAAGATCATTTAGCTATCACCACAGACTGCCTTTACAACCATATCAACAATATTTATGGGAGACCATTGAATATAGATATATATTCACCAAAGAATAATAAAATCATCATGGAAGGATTAGGGAACCCAAAAATAGCATGGACTGGTGAATGTTACATGCACCAGGGTGGAAACATCATGAAAGATTGGGCATGGTACTACTAGGTATATCGATCATGGGAAGAATTTGGTGTAGTACAAAGGCGAGTATGGCTATATGAAGTAGAAGGGGTTCCCAATTCCATATTTAAAAATTGAAGGACATTACTTCGGAGTTTCTATGTAGATGTTCACCAAGGACGAACTATTTTCATTTTTATCTTGGGTAGTTCAACATCATCCTATGGTACCTCCACCATATTTATGGGATTCCAATTTAGGGGGCGATGTAAGATAAATTACTCCCCACTGAGAATGCATGGGAGGATCTATTGTTGATTCAATTTCTGGAAAAGCTTCTGCTAGATCTAATGTTGTGTGTAGATAATGAAAATCAAAAGGTAAGGGACATCCCCTTTTATGTAGTGGTTAAATTGTTTCGTGAACCTTCCAATAGAGAGCTCAACTGAAGGAGAGGAGGCACCCATGAAAAAGACTATAAGGCCCAATACCTTCCCAAGAGGGGATGAATAAGGATTGAACGGTTCATTTATAGAATCCTAGAGGAAATCCACGAGATTTTTGGGGGTAAAACATCAACACTGAGCATCAATTGATTGACATACTGACTAGGTTCACATCAGCACTCAATTTTGGATGGATGATTCCTATGATAGATGCACATATTGGAACATATCCTAGCATGATCATCATAATGGAAGGTTTTTAAGTGGGATAGTGCATCACCATCAGAGTTTTGGTGATGGAAAATTTATATAAGTTGCACCGGAATATCATCGTGGTGAAGAGGACATTCCATGTGTGTGGATCGCTCCACTTCCTATACTTCCACATGAAAGTGCATGTGGGGGATATGAATACCTGAATCCCATTTCCCTTCTTGATATGAACATTCAACAAAAAATTAAGAATGTTGTAAGAATTTTCCCGTTAAATATGAACTTTACAATAGTGATGAATATAGCATGGAGGAACAAAGAGTTCAACTTCCATCCATTTATTTTTTCAATGAGAGTTTTCAATGATTATGACTGGGGAATTGAAGAGAATCGTTAACATCTCCTTGACTTTAGAGGCGGAGTTCTAGTTGTGTGAGTGGATTGTGAGAAAATCCATAAACCAAACACCTTACACTGGTTTGTGAGGATGTTTATATGTTTATAGAGACTAATTAAAATGGTGTAACCAGGGGTATATCATGGAGATAACCCATGAGAGATGAGGTAGATTTGTCTCATGGTCACACAGTATGATGAGAAGTTTTGATACGAGTTGGCTCCAACCACTTCCTCCTGTGGGTTAGTCAAGTAGTGTGAAATGATCTGGGATGCAGACTACCAGAGTGAAATTCTAAAACAACAGACCATATGAGCCATCGATGGAGTGGCCCATGTACCTCATAGTTGAGGCCGAATAGTGATGAAAGTATTCCATGGAAGTAGTGATGATGCACATTGTAGTGGTAGAGATACAATAGTTACTCAAATAGTTCGATGGAACTCAACAGCCTGAAGAAGAATAAATATAGTAGTATTTGGACCAGTGTTCCCAGTCAGATAGACTCAGGGTGATGGGGGCCACCAAGAGGGTTCTCAAGAATACCGACCCACACTCATTGGAATCTGCTGTGTTGCAAGGATATACTCAAAGATGACGTCTACCCTATGGCTTTGTAGACCATGGAAGCTAATAATAAATTCATTAATCCATAAGAAATGTGTGATCACCTAAACTAGTTTGGAATGGATATATTGAGATTTGGCCAGGACAAAGCTATGTTTATAGTATCCCATGAATATAGGGATAGGTATGAGGATGAGTGGGATAACAAAGTGCACATTCTAGGAACTCCACATGTCATAACGGAGCGAGTGAAAGTATTACTAGCCATAAAATATCCACCACAACTATCAGCAACTAAGCTGGAAGTGTACTTTCTCTTACACATGGAATTGGATGGGTCCTAGGGGCAATATGTTGACATAGGGAGCCCTTTGGAGGAAGGAGAGGTCATGACCATGGATGAATCATCTTTTGAAGGATTTGATGAATCTCTTGATGTTATATAAAACTTATTATTTTAAGATATTATATCTATCACATTTATGTTGGTTCCTCAAATGACATTAAGTTTGTACTACCGGACATCGCACAAGAGACACATTATATAAGGGACGTAGGCATGGTGATGGGAGTAGAGAACGATGAATTGGGACAGACTTCTAATGAAATAATGGTTGTAGGGTCCATCAGTGATGGGTATTCCATTGTGTCCTCTCTAGAACATTTTCAACCTGCAATCAAATATGGTGGGAATGTCCATGTGCCAAAAAAATGAAAGGACGAAGGATAATTATCATCCTTCACATGACCAATGTTTTTTACTCCTTCATAGTGTCATACTTTTTGATTGTAATCATATTGACTAAATGGAGAATCCCTGAATAGTCCTAAGAGTAGTGGATTCCCTACTGGTGACGATGGGTGGAGGAGTTCGAGTTCATTTCATGAAATGAAGGCTGGTTCATGTGGTGCTGAGTGTCCTAGCTGACAAGGCCACAACCACTCTTGATAATTAATCATGGCCACATATGGTTCTATCGTCGAGTATGATAGGGAAATCCTTATCGAGATGGGATCAAGTGATGAAGATCAATCTGGCGATATAGATCATGAACCATTAGACATGATTCCAGAGGAGTATCATGCTTTTGATGTCATAGTCCCATTTACATAGTACAAACCTGTTGATCTGATGGAGTTTGAAGAGTCTGATTATGATGTGGTCGAGGATAGTCTAGCTACCTAGTGTTGGGAATGGAAGGTAATAAAACAATTTAAAGAAATGATATAGAATCATAGTGGATAAGGAGACTGTGATCTCTTATCCATTGGCTGCGAAACCAATACACAAGAGACTAGTATGTGAAATGTATCCACATGCTCGTCTAGGACTACCTTAGTGTGAAGAGACAATAAATGGGCCAGTGTTCAAATGTTGACTGGTGTGAAGAAAAATCTGAAAACATACTGAATCTCCAGGAGAATAAATATGAGATCCATCATCCATAAAAGTAGATAAAAGAGTACTACTCCTTCATCCATGATCAATCAGAACTTTTCATACAACTGAAGGTCTAGTTGGAGGAGGCCCAATAGCAGTGGAGGCAGGTGAGTGGTCAAGTGGCTGACCTCCAAACTGAGGATTATTGGGCACTGATCAATGATGATGAGATATTTACTAATGAAAATGAATAAGAAATGGAGGTAAAGTGATGACAGTAGATATTGTACGCCACAAAAACAACGGAGGATGAGTTGATGTTATTTGTTAAAGGGTAGGATTCTATGGGGCCCTGTTTTTCCAAACTCCTAAAACATAATATTTTTCTTATTTTCCAACATTCATATTAATTTTGAACTATGTGATTTGAAATATTTATTTCTTGATTTGATTATATCACCTCAATAATATCTTCTATGAGAGTTCAATCTTATCATTGGATACTACATGCATGCTATTATTGACTGACCACACAGAGTGTTCATATTGAGAGAGTTTTTGAATAGAGAATAAGGTTCTTGTAATAGCCTACATACCCATCCCAATGTGCTATAGTGAACGAGTGGGATGATGTCATGGGTGTTGGAACCAATCTGAAAAAAGGGGAAATGAGAAGTGTGAATCATGATGACCAAAATTTGGAATCATCAAGAAGATTTCAGATTGGTATGAGAAAACTACTGAACATATCTATGACACAATATTTGTAATATTTTCTAGAAATGAGGAGAAACAAACAAGGGCTGATGGTTGGTTGTATCCACAACGTGGGACCTAACTCAAAATTCCATCTGATATCTTCCAGGGTGTTGTCCGAGGGTGGTAGGTGAGCCAAAGTGGCATAGACAAACCATTAGTGGGTCCCTTTATACCTTAATGATGTTGAGGATCTAAATGAGGGGAACACAATGCGTGGAGTTGAGTGATGGTGTGTTAAAAATATTTACAACTCTATTGAATATATTCCACCACAACTGAGAGAAAAATGGTGTAGGTGTATTGTTTTAGAAATGAAATCAATCCATTTTCAATGGGAGCGTCGTCTTGGATTCTGAGTGATAATTAAATATGAAATAAATGTTGTAGATGACCTACACTATGGTAGAGGACCTCTTAGGTGTGTTCCTGGGATGATTTTCAGTTTTATATCATGAATTATATGATGATAAATGCCTATTTTGGCATCGTATTGTATGGAATCTGTTTCACAAAATTTAACATCTCATGAGTAGGATGTTGCACATAATTTAAATTGATATTTCATGGAAGCTATCTAACAGGATAGAGTCATGTTACATAGAAAATGGAAATGTTTATTCTTTGAAAACTTATGTGGTATGAAATAAATAAACCCAATGTGAATAATCCAAAGATGCCTTGTACACCAAAAAAGTATCAGGGAACATATAGGATGGATGAAAATGTGATACATAAAAGGGATAAATAATAGTAGAGTTTATAGTTTAAGGTCATAATGTTTGGACCATAAATAGGGTCAAGGAGACCATAAAAAAGGCTAATGAAACTATGTCCAGGCATGGAAAAAATGTTCATGTGTCGCTATGTACCCACTAATGATTGGAATGAAGCCATGAGTATTTCTTGAGAAGAGTGTAGATGGAGGCCAACACCCACAGGGGAAATATTCATTGGTGAGGAAGCTGAAACATCCCATAATTATCAGGGGTCATGATGAAATTTCTTAGCGTGTGATTTTCATTTACTATCGTGAATTATGGGGAGTGGGTTCATTGTTTAAGGTCGTATATTTTATACCATGATTTTTGACATTCTAAACTGGTATGTGTGTTGTGTTGTTATGATATACCTAATGTGAGTGAGGCTAGAGAAGCCTGGACACACCAAAAATTCATTCCTAAGGAAGCTTAGACATAGTTTATAGTTTTTAACTTAGACTATAAGGATGAATTCTCATCTCAAGGGTACGCATGTGAGTCATAAGATGTAAAAACTAAATTCAATGAGTGCCAATATATCCCCCGTGTCACATGGATGTCTTATGATGAGCTGAATAGAGTTTAATTTCATAGATCTTATACCATGGGGGAGGCCAAAGAGATGATGGTTTTAATGAGTTATTTTGGGCCTAAAGATGATTTTCATGGATATCACAGTGTATCCCATAAATATGGGAATCAATCCATACATAGTTCATGATAAAATATGTAGTTTAGCATCATGTGGTAAGGACGAAGTTGATTTGATGTAAAAAGGTGTAATAAATATATAGTTGGACCCATGATTAATGATCAATGTGTCCGTATGTATCCCATAAGGAAGAGAATCAATCCACACATATTTATTGAAGGGATATTTCATTATGTAGTTATAACCCCTACAATGAGAGTGGAGAAACAAAATATTTCATATTTGTTCTTTTTTTGAGTGGTTGAACTGAGATGGAAAGTCCAGTTGTTTCCACAAGAATTAAGTTTTCAGTAGGTCTTAACATGTCACCGGGTGGATGACCTATTCCAAGGGTGATGCCTTATTAGATGAGAACACTGCAATTATGCGCTTTTTTGTGGGTCCTGGATGATGAAGCCACTATTTTAAGGTCATATGATAGGACAAGCCTATGCATCCTAACATTGTGTGGTATGGATGTTTTTGGAGGTGTTTTATAAGGGATTTATTTAGCATGGCTAATGGAAACCTGATATTAATGGGGACTAGAGAGGTCCACACCACACCACACACATTTGAAAAAAATGAAGAGTCACTTTATTTAAGGACATAGTTTTTGGACCGTGTAATAATAGTATACTCTAAATTTTTTTATACTAATTAAGAACAACATGAATTTAACCGTATCACTATGATCCAATCAAGAGAAGGGTAACTGTCTCAATAGAGTGAATTTATAGGAATTGTATAAAGGATTTATCAAAAAACTATTCCTTGAACAAAAATTATACTTTCTATAATACCATCTCCTTGAGTCATTTCCTAATGAATATATTTGGGATGAAGTAACCCTCAACCTAAATCATGTTGAGGACACAGTGGTTGACCAATGATTATTGATATCCTCTATATCTAGTGACATTATAATTAAAAATGTTTATATTAATGGACATATCATATTTTCTCACATTTGTGATCATTATTCTTGAGAAGTAAATACATGAGAGATATAATATCCCCAATGCACTATTGACATGAATGGTTGGAGATTTTTCAATAGTTGGGGATCAAGTAATCAAGGTTATTCACTATGTATAATTCTTATAAATATTGGGTTTTAATATCTCTTGTGAGTTACACAAATATATCATTCTTCTCTCACTACCTCAAACCATATCAAGTTTTATAGTGAATTATTATATGATAAATGGTAATAATTCTCTTTCAAAACATCACACTCTTATTCAAAAATTTTATAAACTCATGGGGAGTGAAAATACCATGTTATTTAAAATGAATATGAAAATCAAGAACAATGAACAGGGAATGGATACTCATTCCAATTATATGTCTCTTGATCATTTTAATTTTACGAATTTCTATATCTAACAATAATTAATGGAAAATAATGAGGATTGTTTTTTATTTGAAAATAAAGGATTATTAAATATGAAAAACACCCTAAAAAATATGTAAGGTTAAGCTTCAAGTTCAAAAATTATCAAGGGTAATATTTCCATATCAATAAGTTAGGAATTTGATATTGAATGTGGTGTTGGAAGGTTTATCGAAATAATAGAACCTTATTGATTTAGGAATGTTTATTGGGGTGATTTGGATATATTTGATACCAGTAGGGGAGGATATTTACTCTAGCCATTGGTGACTACCGCCTCATATTTCAAGAAATATTGATCTTTCTTAAATAAATTTTATTATGTTCATAGTTTTACCCAGAATACCATATCGGTTTTTTGTATATAAATTTATGGATTTATATTATGTTTTAGAATTAATAGTAGCTTCATTTATAATGATATCATATGTTATGGTATGGAAAAACTGAATAATGGTAATCAGGGATAAAATTATAAAATACAAATATCCATAATTGACAACGAATCGAATTTATAGGAAAAATTTAAAACCCGGTTTTGGAATTGCCATATTGTTCATATAAAGAAAAATTGTTTGATGAAGCTCTATGAAGATGGATCCTTAGACTCTTATGAACATTAACCACTTCAAACAAGACATACATTATTTTTATGAGGAAACATGACCAAACCAGTATTTATGGGTCATGGTGAAATAGTCATAGAAATTCTAGATTTTTTATAGAATGATATATGTGGACCCTTTAATGTAAAATATTAAGGTAGAAATTCAATCATTAAAATATTTACCAATGAATTAAGTAGGTACAATTATGTCTACTTGATAAGTTATAGGCCTGAATCCTTTGAGAAGTTCAAGTATTTAATGAATGAATTTATAAATCATCTTGGTAAGGAGATGAAAAAATTGTTATAGTATTTATATGGGGAATATATTAACCAAGAGTTTATGTATATTCTATGGAAATATGGGATTTTTAGTCAACTCACACCACCTTATAAATCATAGTGGAATTCTATTAATGAAAAGAATAACCATTATATTATAGACATGATATGGACTATAATGAGTGAAAAAACACTTCAATTATGTTTTGGGGGATATTAATTACAAACAATAAGAGACAAACTAAATTAAGTGTCAAATAAATGTGAAATCAGAATTCCCTATGAGTTGTTGAGTTGATGGAAACTAGTTTTCACATATTCATTCATAAGTGTGTTGGGTGTTTGTTAAGACTGAATCAATAAAAATACCCTTGGGAATGATGTGTATCATTATAGTTCACCCATTTAAAATGAAGGGATAATAAATATATGATCCCTTAGAAAAATTGTTATAGTTTCATTGGAATATGTATTCCTTGTAAAGGAATAAATCTTCAAAAGGGATTGTGGGAGTAATTTTGATTTTAATAAATTTTATTATCATGATTGAAAATATTTATTATAGGAAAAAGTTACACAGGTCTATGTGGAAGCAGTTGTTCCAAAAACAAAGGTACTCTATAAGAAAACATTAGAGTTTATAGATTTTTAAATATATGGGTTTTTAGTTATAGATGATGATGAATCGGTATTGGTATATAATAAGGACTATATATTCTACTTGGAGGCAGTACAAATAACATGTGTTTAATGATGGAAGCAAATCCATGAATTTTGATATGTATCCCATATATCAAAATTGTGTTTTATTTTTGATAAATATATAATCATATGTAAATATCATTGTGTTTAAATAGTTATTCAAGAGAGATATAGACATTTAAGATCCAAATATAAAATATAAAGCATGTATAGTGGCTAATGGTTTTATAAAACATTAGTGGGTAGACTATGATTAAACCATTCCTCATGCTTTTGTATATAAATCAATACGTATTCAACTTTCCATAATTGATTTCCATGACTATGAGATTCGGTATTTTAATGTAAAAAATGATTTCCTTATTGGGAACCTCTAGAAATATGTGTATATAACATTATAATATGTGTTTGAAACTCCAGAAAATACCAAACAGTTATGAAAGATGGAAAAATCCATTTAAGCATGAAAGAAAGCATCAATATCCTGAAAAATTATATTTGATGAAGAGAAAAAATAATAATTTGGTTTCATTATGAAATAATGATATAAATATCATCATAAGAAGTTTAGTGGGAGTATAATAATTTTAACTGTAGTATATATTGATTACATATTACAAATTAGAAACAGTACCTTATCC
Source organism: Viscum album (assembly GCA_963277665.1). Taxonomy (NCBI): domain Eukaryota; kingdom Viridiplantae; phylum Streptophyta; class Magnoliopsida; order Santalales; family Viscaceae; genus Viscum; species Viscum album. Next base: position 795,866,413 of record OY728166.1, read on the forward strand.
TTAATAGATCTTGAGTAATGGTTGAGAATGTTCTTCTCCATTATGACTTAGGTAATAAAAACTAGATTCAAGGAATCCTGATCATTCAAGATAGACCAATGATATTTCATAGACTATGTAAGAGTATTCTCATTAAACAGATACTAATGTTGTTTAGTATAGAACAATCCAAGAAATTATTAGTTTCAACATCACATATATCTATCGAAGAAGATTTTTTTTATATAGAGTATGAAAGGGATAGATAGAGAAAGATGAAATATTATATTATGATGTAACCTATCATCTATTCCATTTTAAATATGAGTAATGATTTTCCTATTCTTTGAGTATGGTAGGAAGATATTAATATGATCATATATGAATGACATTAGAATGATTTAAAGACTATCCATATGTATCTATGGTGAACTAAGTACATAGTTTTAAATTATAGAGGAGATGAATAGATATCCACAATGGTATATAAATATGATAAAATTTAAAAATATTTGAAGGATATGAATTCTTAGTTACGATATGTCTTCAGTTTCAATGGGGGAGATATTACTTGTAGGAGTTCAAAGAAAAACAGCTATTTCTGATTCTATAGTGCTATTCAATCATAGTTCCACATCAGATATAGCTAAAAATGTAGTTTGGGCACATAATGCTTTTCAAGAGAATGATATAGTTCTTATAAGTAATGTCCCTATTATAATTTAGAATGAAAATAATGTAGTGATGGACTTTTACAAAGATCCATGGTCACATCAAAGGTAAAAGTATAAACTTCAAACTTTTTATCTCTTAGGGGAAATTCCCAAAAGAGGTGAAGTTGTCGTGATTATATTATCCATATAGGAAAACATTGAGTATCCCTTTAATAAGGAAGTATCCTAGAGAAGACATTAGTATCATGTAAGAGATAGTGGAATGAAGTTTGTTAATAGTTTTATTTAGTTCAAGTGGGAGTCTGTTCATAGTGGGGCCCTAGAATGAACTATTATCTACTTTATAATTATGCGTACTATTTCTTCATAAAAATTACATAATTTTCTTATCACATCATGATTGTTCCTCTTCATGATATATTATTTTATTTTGTCATTTGAATATATGTCACACCGAAAGGTCATAGTAGTTTCCATCTATGATGAGGACCTGTAGGTTCCAAGATAGTATACATGAATATATTTTATAGACCTTGCTGATGTCATTTGATAAGAAAAAAATTATATAGGTCATTAAGGGTGGATACTCATAGTAATTTTAGGCACTCCCTCTTGGTGTACAACCATAGTAATTTCTAGTGAAGGAAATTTTGAAAATGAGATCCACAAATTGGAAATATAAATATTATGGGTCATTGGATGTCCAATATAAGGAAGTGTTTATTGATCCATATATTATAATATTATCATTAATGAATACTATATTGTTTATTATTTTATGTCATGAAAACATATTGTGATGGAATATGATCACAAAGAAGTAGGATACATTTGGTGCATCATGAGTGATATTTCATTAATGGATAATGTGAGAAAGAATATATCCCTTATTTCCCAAGACATATGTTGATATCTCAAGACGTTTTATGAGAATAAAAATACATGGGAAATCCATGTCCATATTATTCTGTTGGCATATTCATTTCCCGATAGTTATGGAAAGAAAAAATGAGGAAAGTGGTTGATCACACAACAATGAAACCATCTAGATTAGAGATATAATGATAAGTGGATTATATTTTATAGTGAATGTTTGTAATAGGATGTATTTTATTATTATAGTAACATAATTAGCTATGATTTCCTTGGAATGATTCAAGGCAGTATCCTCAGACATTAGGTGTCTCTAACTATTTCAACTAATAATGATGCCTAAAAGGACATATAATAAGTATAGCTAGAATCATAATAAAATTCAATATTGAATTTGACATGTTAAAATAAATAGTACTACTAGTTTGTTGTTTAATTAATATTAATTTTTGGTTGATAACCAAGAATTAATGACATGTTATTAAATAGAATATCACATTTAAATAATAATATAAAATAATTATATACACGAATCAGATAAGATATTATTTATTACATTTATCAATTAAAAATGAATATATGTATTTTTATTTAATAAACATAAATTATTCAAGGATTAATAATTATGGATGTGGATAAGTGGACCGAGTTTAATAGCCTAATTGGAAATGATATAAATTATATTTATTAATTCTTAGTTGATGAACCTATCTAATGAATAAAAATGTTATTATTATTATGAAATGAATTTAACTATGAAATAAATTATTCTTAATTGGGATTACATGAAAATATGATACGATAAAATTTCCATAATATATATATATAATTATTTATATTCCAAATTGGGTTGTTGTGAAAAATTAATAGTGTGTGTATGTACATAATTGATTGATAGAAGAATTATAAAACCATATAGAGATATGTAGATAACATGAATGTTATCTCACCTCCTCATCTCCCATGATATTATGACATTCCAAAGAATTATTCAACCTCAAATGGAATTTATCTATGATCAACCATGTATGATGTGCGAAATCTTTGTTTACCATTATAGAAACCAATGATTATAAGATAACATTAATATATTGTAGTACATGTTACTATTTACGTTATTGGGATTCTACACATATATCTTGCATAACAACGATGGTATGATGACATTGAGTCAACCAAGTTATCATGAAATAAATAAATGAAAGTTCAATAATACATTATCAGCATATAAATTTATCTTAAATTACATGTTATGATCCTCCTATTCTAGTTCTATCATTCAAAAAAAATTCATGTAATCAATAATTTTAATCCATGGGTATCCACATCATTAGTCATGTGAAACTCATATCATTCTTAAGTTATGAAGAAATGTTGAGTTTTCGTGCACAACAAGGGCTCTTGATACAACAAAAAACCATAAGAATGATGCTTATTCATAGGTCGAATGATACATATATTGAATCCATTAACATGATAATTTCATATCATTATATAAGAATGAAACCTACACTTCTTTCATATAGCACTTACATTGCTATGGACTCTTCAACTTGATTGTTTCATGATTTTTCTAGTTCACTATTGACCTTTGTTATCACCTTCATGAAGTACTACAAGTTATAGTACATGGATTTTCCCTACATATGAAAATATTTCCGTCAATCATAGAAATATAATTCTTCTAGTAACATTTTTAATATATCTGAATAGGGGTCCACTATTTATTTTCAGCAAATCAAAGGTATGCATTTAGGTTTTTAATAAGTTCAATACCATGATACATAGGATAGTTATAGTTAAAGATATGTTATACCCTATACATTTTGGAAATTATTTGGCCTAGTATGTGTTAATCCCCCATACATCTCAATTTATTATATAAATATGATTTTTGATAGAGTTTTTTAATCGTTTCTATTCATTCAAATCCTCCAATGAGTGGAAATTTTTGTAAGATTTATCTACTAGTGAAACTCAACCTGCTACATATTTCTAGAGAGAATTGATAGATTAGGAAATAGTATAAAATATGAATCATGTATTTGAGATTATATTATCATTTTTTGTGTCCTTTATCTAGGGACCAACATACTAGCCAATATAGGCATGTTATATTCCTCATAAACTTCATATTTAAAAGATAGAGATTCTAGTGGACCCCCTAGACATTCTATTATTGGATAAAGAATTCCCTTTGATGATATTTTATTAATTTATAATAAATATTGGTGAAGTTGTTTTTATATTTGTATAGAATGTGGTGTTTTTTTAATTTCTTCATGGAAGATTTTATCCATGTTATAGCCTATGACTTCATTATGCATTTCTATTTAATTAAATTTCACTAACATATTAAATTTTATGGAACAATGAATTTAAGAAAATAATAAAAACCTAATAAAATATTATTATGCAAAAAATATAACATTTTTGAATTATTTAAGTAAAAATATTCGTATTTTTTAATTTTTGGATTTTTCAAAAATGATTGTTTTTTCAAAGAATAGTAAAAAATACTGATTTCTCCAAATCTATAATTTATTTTAATTAAAAATACATATAATAATTTGAATTATATAATAAATAACATTATAATTCAATATTTATAAAAAATCTTATTAATTACATTTTAATCATCAATATACCATAATTTAGAATATGTTCATTTTTAAACAAAGATAGCATTTTTATAAAAAAATGTTTTTTTTTCTTTTTTCCTTTTCATATTAAATTAATTTATACCTATTATGTGACTTTAATTTTTTCAAATGGACATAATATTTGTAAAATATATGATCAAATTTGGTAAATTGGTCCTTTTTTGTAATTATGAATAGTATTCTTGGTGGATATTTGTCAACTCGAGAAGGGAAAAAAAGATAAAACAAGGTAAAAACATGTTGGAATCACCTGTTACGATAATCCCAAATCATGCTTAAACATTGATTATGATGTATTAAACCTTTGCATTAATCTTATTATTCTATGCTTAAATGTATTTTATTCTAAACAGTCATATTCTTACTCTCATAACTTTACTGTAATAGCTTACAGTAGTGGTTACATAAGTTTGGTATTGTTAACTAACAGTCAGCGCTTTCTTCTCAAAGTCACAGTTACAGTTAACTGTCACCTTAAGTTACTGTTGCAATAAGTTCACAGTTACAAGGTTACAGTCGAAGACTAATACAAGCTTACAGTTACGAGTCTACTGCTATCTATTGTCAAAGCTCACAGACGAAGGTTACAGTTACAAGACTTCTGCTCAAAGTTTTCTCTGCTCAAGTTCACAGACGAACTAGCCTACAGTCATAAGCCTACAGTCAAGCTAGAGAGGCTACAGCTACATGGAGTAAAAGCTACCATTGCAAGCCTACAGACAACAAGCCCCTTTGTTGAAGTCAGCAGTCAGTTGGAAGTCCACAGTTGGAAGTCCACAGTTGGAAGTCCACAGTTGGAAGACCAGAGTTGAAGTCAACAGTGACATACATTCTCGACTCACTATTTTAATTTCTTTATTTCCTACATTTAATCTATCTAACGGTCATATCACACATTTTAATGTTTTGTCGAATATCTGATAAAGGTTGTCGGATGTCAGGAACCCGTACCTCGTACCTGCTGAAAAGAAATCTTTTCTGTCCCCTGTCGGGAGATAAATACAAGAAGACTACGCTGCCCAAAGAGACACAGGATATGCGAACCAGAGAAGTGCGTGGTGCATCCAATATACCAAAAACGACACAAGCACAAGAGGAACACAGAGAAGCTCATAGACAATCAAGCATACTCGAGGAATGTTCTGTGCATACAAGAAGAACTTCATCGACTACATTCTCACCACCTGTGAACCTGGAGCTTACGACACTCTGTTTCTAAACAGAAACAAGAAGAGGACTCAGACTTACTTCTAATCAAATTCAAAGGAGTCCAAAGCTATACTGAAATCACCAGAACAATCTCTAAACTCTATATCTCTTGTTCTGTGATTTATTCTATATTTTGAGCAGTGTGGGTTATCTGCTGTATTAAACACCCACACTGACTCCTGTACTTTCACTGGAGGATCTGTAAATCCTCAGCAAATCTTTTTGCATCCCATTTCCCACTGTGGATAGTGGTAGAGGTCTTGTGACCTGGACAGCTTGCTGCTGTTGTTTGTTTTCCCACGAAGAACTGTGGTAGAGGTCTTGTGACCTGGACAGTGTGTTCACTGTTGTTAACCCCGATCCAGGGTGTGGATCATTCTTATATAAAATTTTGAGAGGACTAAGTCTCGGCTTGAGACTGAACCTCTTGGTTAATATTCTGTGCTTATATTTATACCCTATATCCATACTATACATATTTATTTCATTTTCCGCTGCTATTACTTTGAAATATAATCTATCTTCAAAGCTACTTTGATAATTAAATTAGCAAGTGTTTATATTTGTTATAAAAAGTAAGTTAGTTTCAAAAGTTAATTTAATCATAAGATTAAGTTAACTGAGAATTAATCAATCTTTGAGAAACTAATTGAACCTTTATAATCTATATAAATTCACTACAGTTTAATTTGTTTTTGAAATTGGGGGATTTTAATAGAAATTGTTTTTAACAGAAATTTTAATTGGAACTCAATTCACCCCCCTCTTGAGTGTCCACTCCGACCAACATTTGGTATCAAAGGTTGTGTTTAGCTCTGTTATACTTGCTCAAAGTTTTATTTTAACTCTCTGTTTTTAAACTGTGATTGTAGTTTTATCTAAAAGATCTTAAATTTCTGTTAGTTCTAAATTTTATCTCTTTAAAATATTTTCTAGAATTTCCTTATGGATAATAGACTAGAAGGTGCTGCTACTAACAGGCCACCCTTCTTTAATGGTGTGAATTATGCCCAATGGAAGCTCAAAATGAAAATTCATTTGGAAAGTATGGGTTTTGATATTTGGACTGCTATAGAGTCTCAATACAAGATTCCAGAAACTGAAAGAATAACTTGGGATGAACCTACTAAAGTAGCTTACAATAATAATTGTAAGGCTGTGAATGCTCTCTACTGTGCTCTAGGAGATGAGGAATTCAATAGAATTTCTGCATGTAAAACTGCTTTTGAAATTTGGGACACCTTAGCTGTTTCTCATGAAGGAACAACTAATGTCAAGGAAATGCGGTTAAACACTTATACTATCAAATATGATAACTTTAAGATGAAAGCTGATGAACCTATTTCTGATATGTATCTCAGGTTTAATGAGATAGTCAACACAATGAGCTCACTCGGGAAGATTGTTCCAGCAAAGGAGCAAATCATGAGATTATTGAGATGTCTGCCTGACAGATGGAGAGGCACATCCGTTTCAATTAGAGAATCCTGTGATATTGGAACTTTGCCTGTCAAGGAGTTAATTGGTAAGCTGATGATGTACGAAGAAGAGCTAAAGGTGAATAAAGAGGAAGATGAGGAACCAAAACGAAAATCTGTAGCTTTTAAGTCTACTGCATCAAAGAGCAAAGACAAGGAGAAAGTGCATATACCAACTGAAAGCTCATCTAGTGAAGACTTAGATTCTGACAGTGATGCCGAGATGGCACAAATAGCAAGGAGATTCAAGAAGTTCTATAGGAAGAAGAAGTTCTTCAGAAAACCAAACTACAAGGCTAAGTATGATAGACAAGGTAAGTGGAAGAAAGATTGGAAGAAAACTGATAAAGAAGAAGACATAGTTTGCTATGAATGTAAAAGGAAAGGACACATCAAAGCTGACTGTCCTAAGTTAAAATTCAAGAAGAAATATGAGTACAAGGACAAGAATTATAAGAAAGCTATGAAGGCCACCTGGAGTGCTTCAGAAGACAGCACAAGTGAATCAGAGTCCAGTGATTCTGAAAGAAATCGTGCTAATATGTGTTTCATGACAAACACATCTGAGGTAACCTTAGACACTCCCACTCTAAACTCTTATTATTCTGAAGGTGAAGCAGAATCTGGTTCTGATTCTGAAAATATGTCTAAAGATGAATTGACTGAATACTGTAATATGCTGGAAGAAACGTGTAATGAACTAAAGGATAAATATAAGTCTTTAAAGAAACAGCATGCTCTTACTGCAAGTGTCAAGTCTGCACTTGATGTAGAAAAAGAGAAAAATGTTCAATTATTAAAGGAGAATACAGAACTAAAACTATCTAATGAACAACTTAGAAAGGACTTAGAAACATTCACAAATGGAAAAGATACTCTAACCCAACTGCTAGGAAAGCAAGTTGCACCTAAGTATGCTACTGGATTGGGATACCAACCTGGACAAAGACAGCTTACTAAAACCCGATTTATTTCCAAGTCTGGAAAAAATCCTGCTAGTTCCAGTTTTGGAAATTCGTATGCCTCAACTGGTTATTTAAATAGTTGTCGATCAAGTAAAGTATATCTCTCTAAATCTGTTGCATCTATTAATTGTATGGGACCCATAAGACAAATCTGGGTACCTAAATCCTTGATTGCTAACATATCTGGACCCAAAAAAATCTGGGTACCAAAGTCATTTCTTGTCTAATCTGTTTTGTAGGAAATCTGTTTGAAAAGCAATTACAGGAAGGTATGGTACTTAGACAGTGGATGTTCAAGACACATGTCTGGGGACTATTCGTGCTTCAAAAGCTTAATAAAGGTTGATGGAGGATATGTCACTTTTGGTGATAACTCAAAAGGAAAAATCATCGGCCTAGGCCAGATTGGTAACTCTGACTCAGTATTAATTTCCAAAGTTTTATTTGTTGATGGACTTAAGTACAACCTACTTAGCATTTCTCAATTGTGTGATGATGGCTTTAATGTCAAGTTTGAAAACAATTCTTGTGATGTTTATAATTCCAAAAATGCTTTAATATTTTCTGCCTTAAGAAATGAAAATGTTTATGTTGTTGACTTAAACACTTTAGCTAAACATAATGTTACTTGCTTAAATGCTTTTCATAAAGAGTCTTGGCTGTGGAATAGGCGATTAGGACACTGCAACATTCATTCACTTAGAAAACTATCTAAGAAACACTTAGTTAGAGACTTACCTAAGCTTGAATTCCCAAATGACAAAGTGTGTAATCCCTGTCAAAAGGGAAAACAACACAATGTTTCTTTTAAACCAAAGAAAGAAGTTTCAACTTCTCAACCACTTGAACTGGTTCACATGGATTTGTTTGGACCATCAAGAATTTCAAGTCTAAATGGGAAACACTATGTATATGTTCTTGTAGATGACTTTACTAGATATACTTGGGTATACTTTCTAGCTCACAAAAGTGAAGCTTGCTCTTCCTTTGTTAAATACTCTAAGTCTGTAGAAAATCTTAGTGGACTTAAGATTAAGACCTTGAGGAGTGATCATGGCCGTGAGTTTGAGAATCGAGAATTTGAATCTTACTGCTCACTCAATGGCTATTCTCATAATTTTTCTGCTCCTAGGACACCCCAACAGAATGGTGTAGTGGAAAGAAGAAACAGAACCCTGCAAGAAATTGCTAGAACTATGCTTAATGAATATGACCTGCCTGTTTACTTTTGGGATGAAGCTGTAAATACAGCCTGCTATGTTATTAATAGAGTCTTGATTAGACCGATTCTTAAGAAAACCCCCTATGAATTGTGGAACAATAGGAAGCCTAAGGTTAATTACTTTAGAGTTTTTGGTTGCAAAGTCTTTATTCTGAATACTAAAGATAATCTTGATAAATTTGCTCCAAAAAGCGATGAAGGAATTTTCCTAGGTTACTCTATGTCTAGTAAAGCCTATAGAGTGTTCAATAAGAAAACCAAATGTGTGGAAGAATCTGTTCACATCAAGTTTGATGAGACTGATCCACATGAGTCTAAAACTTCTCTTGAAGATGTTGAAGAAGACTTATCTGTTCTGGACCTAAATGACAAATCTAAAGAACCCGTAATAAAAACATCCAGTTCTGGACTTTTTCCAGAATCTTCCTCTGTGGAACCCGAACCTATAGATGAACCTGAAATCTCTAGTCCAACCTTTACCAAATCAACTAGGATTCTAAAGAATCATCCTTTAGATGCTGTTGTTGGTAATCTTGATAGAGGAACACAAACTAGAGCTTCTCTAAGAAATCAGGTTGAACATCAAGCTTTTCTTTCACAGCTTGAACCCAAAAATGTCAATGATGCTATCAGTGATGAATTCGGGGTAATGGCTATGCAAGGAGAACTAAATCAGTTTGAAAGAAACAAAGTTTGGGAATTAGTGGAAAGACCTAAAGACACTCTTACCATAGGCACTAAATGGGTGTTTAGAAACAAAGTTGATGAGTTTTGTAACATAATCAGAAACAAAGCTAGGCTAGTTGCACAAGGGTATAGTCAGGAAGAAGGAATAGACTATGAGGAAACCTTTGCACCCGTGGCTAGACTAGAGGCCATTAGGATATTACTTGCTTATGCTGCTCATCTGAATTTCAAACTATATCAAATGGATGTTAAAAGTGCTTTTCTAAATGGATATATAATTGAGGATGTATTTGTGGAACAACCTCCTGGTTTTACAAATCCCCATTTTTCTAATCATGTTTTTAAACTATCTAAAGCTTTATATGGTTTAAAGCAAGCTCCAAGAGCTTGGTATGATAGGCTCAGCTCTTTTCTTATTTCAAAAGGATTTACTAAAGGGATAGCTGATCCTACTCTTTTTATTAAATGGATTTCTAAAGATGTATTAATAGTTCAAATTTATGTGGATGATATTATTTTTGGATCTTCAAAAAATTCTTTATGTGTTGATTTTTCAAAAATAATGCAAAATGAGTTTGAAATGAGTTTAATGGGAGAACTCAAATTTTTCCTTGGATTTCAGATCGTTCAAAATAAAAATGGTATTATTTTAAACCAAAGTAAATATATTAAAGATCTTCTAAAACGTTTTTCTTTGGATGGCACCAAAGGCAGTGACACACCTATGAGCACCACTTGCAAGTTGGACAGTGATGAAACTGGTGAACCAGTGGATCAAACCAATTACAGAGGTATGATAGGTAGTCTACTGTACCTTACTGCCAGTAGACCTGACATCATGTTCAGTGTATGCATGTGTGCTCGATTTCAAGCCAATCCAAAAGAGTCTCATTTGACTGCTGTTAAAAGGATTTTCAAATATCTAAAACATACTCCCAATTTGGGATTATTTTATCCAAAAGGACAATCATTTGATTTATTAAGTTATTCTGATGCTGATTTTGCTGGCTACAAGTTAGATAGAAAGAGCACCTCTGGAACATGTCACATTTTAGGCAAGTCACTAGTATCTTGGTGTAGTAAGAAGCAGAATTCTGTTGCATTATCTACTGCCGAAGCTGAGTATATAGCTGCTGGTAGCTGTTGTGCACAAATCTTGTGGATGAAACACACTTTACTAGACTATGGATATCAATTCAAACATGTCTCTATAAGGTGTGACAATACAAGTGCTATTAACATTTCAAAAAATCCAGTATCTCATGCTAGGACAAAACATATTGATGTGAGACATCACTTTCTGAGGGATCATTATCAAAAAGGTGATATCACTCTTGAGTTCATTGGCACTGAACATCAGTTAGCTGATATTTTTACAAAGCCTTTGAATTCTGAGAGATTAAGTTACATCAAACATGAGTTAGGTATGATTAACTATAGCACAGTTGAAACCTCACAGTTGAAACCTCACAGTTGAAACCTCACAGTTGAAACCTCACAGTTGAAACCTCACAGTTGAAACCTCATAGTTGAAACCTCACAGTTGAAACCTCACAGTTGAAACCTCACAGTTAGACCTCACAGTTGAAACCTCACAGTTAGACCTCACCGGTATACCTCACTGTTACATCTCTCTGTAGGCTGTTTCGCTGTTTAATCTTATTTTATTTTTGCGGGAATTCGAACCGTTTCTTTTCTTTATTCTCTTATTTCTAAATCCCTAAATGATAAAATTGAGAACATCGAACATATCTCAATCCACTCATCTCGACCCTTGCTCTCTCAAGTCCTAAACCCTAAACCTTCAACCGAACCTCGAAACCTCATTCAGTTCCAATGGCCAGAACAAAGCGACCCCCGACTGTCAACAAAGATGCACCAATGCCAAAGAGGACTAAAGTCGAATCCAGTGGCACCGGGAATGCCTCGATAAGACCTGTTAATCCACATCTGACTAAGAGAGAAATAGTTGCTGAGAAGGAGCTAAGTGAAGAATGGATTTTATCGAGCAGATCATTAGTACTGGCAGTGCTTAATGATCAAGGATGGACCGAATGCTTCGCAAACAATAATGGACCATACTACCCGAAGCTGGTGAAGGAGTTCTATGAATATCTACAGTTCGATGAAGAGGATGATCAGCATAGACTGGTATCCAGAGTAAATGGAAATGAAGTCAGTTTTTCATCAGTTGAATGGGCTGCTTGTTTAAGAGTTCCTCATGAGGGTATTTACAACTACTATTCTGGAGCGGCTCCTCCAAATAGTAGAATCTTTGATCATGAGACAACTCTGGAAGAATTGACAGGCAATGGCACTGTAAGGAAAATTATTGCTACTGAAATGAATGGAGAGGACAGGCTTCTGTTTAAGTTTATTCAGCATGTACTGAGTCCTAGAAGAGGAGATTTTGCAACTCTGAAGCATCAGGATATTTACTTGATGTACTTATTAAAACATGGAAGGAAGGTCAACCTTTGTAGGTTGCTGATGGCTCAGATGGAGGACATGATAAAGGCAAGCTCAAAATCATGTGCCTTGTTTCATGCTAAACTCATTTTGGTTATGTTGAAAGTGAAAGGTGCAGCTGGAAGTCAGGAAGAGTTGATAGTGGCAAAGAACAGTGTATGTATCTCGAAAGTAATCTGCAAATTCATGAAGATCAGTTGGAATCCCTGGAAGAAATCATGGGTGAATGATGAGGAGAGAATCTATGAGAATTTTAGCCCTTCTACTCATCCCTCTAGACCGATAGATAGGAGAGATCCAGGCTTAAAGCCTGATGAGCCTGAACCTGTATACTCAGATGATGAACAGACTGCAGTAGTTGGTAACTCTGCAAGAGAGAACACCCCAATTGATGAAGGAAGTGATCCTGATACTACTCACAGTCCTGTCAGGACAGTGACGTTTGGAGCAGCAAGCCCTCCAAAAGAACTACCTAGTAGAGAACCTGTTCTAAGAGACAGTGAGACTGAGACTACAGAAGAAGAAGAAGAATCTCAATATTTTGTCAAGGACACCTCTGATGAGGGTGATACAGTCGAAGCAGAAGAGGCTGGAGCTTTAAATGAAAATCAAGAAACTGTTGGAGAAGAACTTAGTATGAGCCCTCTGATAGGGTATACAGACAAGTCAGTGTCTGACCAGGAAGTAGGAGTGGTCTCTACTACTGTTGTCATGGAAGTGGTTGATGACCCAACAGAGAAGGAGGCTAACCTCTCTGCTGAACCTACAGAGGAAGCAAGTATGGAACCTGCTAGAGCTACAGAAGAGAACTTAGAGTTACCCAGAGTTGAGCAGATAGTAGAAAGTGCTCAGGAAAGACCTCCAAGTGAGGGGGAGCGTATTGGTTCAGTCTCTGTACTGTATGATATAGAAGGATGGACCTCAGATCCAGGATACATGGTGTTAGGACTCAATTATGAGGATTCAGATGAGGAAAACCAACCACCAAGAAATCCAGTCATCCTACCTAACAGCTCTCCAGTGTTAGAAACTGAAAAATTGGCCACCAAGGAAGACCTTGAATCCTTAAAGAATGAAATGAAGGAGACCATCAGACAGTCTGTTGCTGAATTGAAAACCAGTCTTTTTGATGAGCTGAAAAATGTAGAACAATCCTTAGAACTATCGCTGGGATGCGTTGTGGGAAGTCCAATAAAAGAAGTGATGGATGAAATGAAAGTGTGCCACACTCAAATTGAAAGCTGGACTGGAGCAGTAGTGGCCCTCAGACAATCAGTTGCTTCTTTAACTGCCCTGAGCAGTTCTCAGACACAAGTGGCCAGTGAGATTCGATACATCAAAGAAGTGGTCAAGCAGTTTGTGGAAGTATTTGAGGCTTTCAAGAAATCAGTAAAAGAACACTTTAGCAATCAGGATGCTGTCATTCAGAAAGTGATTGGAAATCTGACTCAGTCTTTCAAGGAGACAGTGGCATTCTCAGTCAAGTCCCTTCCTTCATCTAGCTCTCCTGTGGACCTTGAGCAGTTTAGAAGCCTGCTCAGAGAAGAGCTTACTCAGGCCCGTGCAAATGACTCATCAGACCTACAGATCCTTGCTACTACAAGAGAAGTCAGTGGCTTTGTTCGTGAGCACCTGCAGGCTGCTACTGCTTCTCAGGAGGCCATCAAAAGTAAAGTGGATTATTACTTTGATCGGATTTTCACCAAGCATCAGTTGAACAATCACTTCAAGCTCATGCTAGAAACTATGAAGCTGCCTCCTGTAACTCAAGCTTTCAAAGAACAAGTTAGCAAGCTACGAGAGTTGACCCCGGCTTTGGATAAATTCTTGGAAAACAAAGATGACTTCTTATCTGCCATGGACAGAGGAGGAAACATCATCATGGATTTCAGGAATCTGCTCCTACCTTTTCATCATGTGGACTGCACACCTGTTATAGTTCCTCCTGCCCTACCAGTCTCCAACCCCAGTGGTTCTTCCATAATGTCTCCTGCTGATGCCCTCAGAAGCCTTAGACCACTGATCCCTCGGCAAGCTACTCACTACCGGCCTTCAGGAGCCTCTGTTGCTGCCCCTCCAGACATTCCTGCTGCCATTCCTCAGCCTGTTGGTCATTCACCTCCTGCTCCATCTTCTTCCTCCAAAGGAAAAGATCCCTTACCTCCAGATGAAGAGGATTGAGTCTGTTTTTTTTTTTGATAGGGATCATGTCTTCACATTTTGGGTCATGTATTGTACTCCTTATTAATACAATGTTTCTTTTCTCTCTCTCTGTCTTTCTTTTTGTTAATCACAAAGGGGGAGAAATAAAGAGAAATAGATAGGGGGAGAAATGGGGAGAAATAGGAAACTCAAAGGGAGAAATGAACCTATAACAATGAGGAGAAATCCTTGCGGATTATACCTAATTTTTGCGCTCATATTGCTAATACTGTGTTTTGCACACTTCTCTCTGATACTTCTATATTTCATACTGACATAATTTGTGATTATCAAAAAGGGGGAGATTGTTGGAATCACCTGTTTCGATAATCCCAAATCATGCTTAAACATTGATTATGATGTATTAAACCTTTGCATTAATCTTATTATTCTATGCTTAAATGTATTTTATTCTAAACAGTCATATTCTTACTCTCATAACTTTACTGTAATAGCTTACAGTAGTGGTTACATAAGGTTGGTATTGTTAACTAACAGTCAGCGCTTTCTTCTCAAAGTCACAGTTACAGTTAACTGTCACCTTAAGTTACTGTTGCAATAAGTTCACAGTTACAAGGTTACAGTCGAAGACTAATACAAGCTTACAGTTACGAGTCTACTGCTATCTATTGTCAAAGCTCACAGACGAAGGTTACAGTTACAAGACTTCTGCTCAAAGTTTTCTCTGCTCAAGTTCACAGACGAACTAGCCTACAGTCATAAGCCTACAGTCAAGCTAGAGAGGCTACAGCTACATGGAGTAAAAGCTACCATTGCAAGCCTACAGACAGCAAGCCCCTTTGTTGAAGTCAGCAGTCAGTTGGAAGTCCACAGTTGGAAGTCCACAGTTGGAAGTCCACAGTTGGAAGACCAGAGTTGAAGTCAACAGTGACATACATTCTCGACTCACTATTTTAATTTCTTTATTTCCTACATTTAATCTATCTAACGGTCATATCACACATTTTAATGTTTTGTCGAATATCTGATAAAGGTTGTCGGATGTCAAAAACCCGTACCTCGTACCTGCTGAAAAGAAATCTTTTCTGTCCCCTGTCGGGAGATAAATACAAGAAGACTACGCTGCCCAAAGAGACACAGGATATGCGAACCAGAGAAGTGCGTGGTGCATCCAATATACCAAAAACGACACAAGCACAAGAGGAACACAGAGAAGCTCATAGACAATCAAGCATACTCGAGGAATGTTCTGTGCATACAAGAAGAACTTCATCGACTATATTCTCACCACCTGTGAACCTGGAGCTTACGACACTCTGTTTCTCAACAGAAACAAGAAGAGGACTCAGACTTACTTCTAATCAAATTCAAAGGAGTCCAAAGCTATACTGAAATCACCAGAACAATCTCTAAACTCTATATCTCTTGTTCTGTGATTTATTCTATATTTTGAGCAGTGTGTGTTATCTGCTGTATTAAACACACACACTGACTCCTGTACTTTCACTGGAGGATCTGTAAATCCTCAGCAAATCTTTTTGCATCCCATTTCCCACTGTGGATAGTGGTAGAGGTCTTGTGACCTGGACAGCTTGCTGCTGTTGTTTGTTTTCCCACGAAGAACTGTGGTAGAGGTCTTGTGACCTGGACAGTGTGTTCACTGTTGTTAACCCCGATCCAGGGTGTGGATCATTCTTATATAAAATTTTGAGAGGACTAAGTCTCGGCTTGAGACTGAACCTCTTGGTTAATATTCTGTGCTTATATTTATACTCTATATCCATACTATACATATTTATTTCATTTTCCGCTGCTATTACTTTGAAATATAATCTATCTTCAAAGCTACTTTGATAATTAAATTAGCAAGTGTTTATATTTGTTATAAATCAGTAAGTTAGTTTCAAAAGTTAATTTAATATTAAGATTAAGTTAACTGAGAATTAATCAATCTTTGAGAAACTAATTGAACCTTTATAATCTATATAAATTCACTACAGTTTAATTTGTTTTTGAAATTGGGGGATTTTAATAGAAATTGTTTTTAACAGAAATTTTAATTGGAACTCAATTCACCCCCCTCTTGAGTGTCCACTCCGACCAACAAAACATTTGGATAAGACTTCAAAATTTCACTAAAGCATTGCATTATATTATTGTATAAATTAAACATGGCCATTTCCATCGTTACATCAAAATATTTCCACTCAATACCATTTTTCATTGATATTGTCCATTATATTACATTGAGAAAATAATAAAAAAAAATTCACACTCTTTATTTTGTATCACTAACATTTCTATTAAAGGTAAAATAATGTTATATTAAAAATTAAAATATTATTTTATATATTTATCAATTTAATATCATCGTAATTTATTTTTAATTTTTAGTGATGAAATAATTACGTTAAATGCTTAAAGAATGATGACTTAGTGGTTGTAGAAACAGTTGAAAAATGATCTAAATAATTTTAAAAAGTATAAATGTAATGATATGTTGGTGAGTTATGGTTCCCCAAAAAATTTTCAGATAAATAAAAAAAAATTTGTATGTGTGAAGGGTTTATATTTATATTCCATATTCATTAATGTCATTGAAGTAAAAATAAATAAATAATATAAAAAATAAATAAATGATATATTTTGATTATAATATATTATAAAATTATTTATAAATCATATAAATTTAAATAAAAGACAATGGATATAATATATGGTGGAATATATCATCCTTTTTCTATTTATGTTCAAATATTCTCCTAATAAGAAAAATTAAAACCATTTTTATTTAAAAGATCACTAGCACGGTTCGAGTTAAATTTTGTTAACTAATGGGTTAATCTAAATGATATAGTTTAAAATGATATCTAAACATGATAAAATTGTATTATCTAATAATATTAAACCATATAAACCATATATTCCAATATATTCTATATTGCATCCATTTCACATGATTCAGACACATATTCTATTATAATATTTTATAAATGTTCAAATGTGCCCCCCCACTCAATTAAAAAAGGACGCCCCTTATCACTTTTTCTATACAATAAAATTAACTATATATATTTACTAAAACCTTTATAATTCACTTCTAAACTTATCTATTCATGATGTAGTGAGGATGGTATTCTTAAAATAACATTCGATGGGTCATTAATAAGAGATCTAATGAAAATATACAATAAAATAGGTCACAGTCTTTACCAAATCATTAAATTTTTTTTATACTTATACTTACTCTAAATCTATTTTACAGTAATAAAATAATAATTAGTTTAGATATTATTATAATTTTTATAAAACCATTCTCCACCTTGTTTTAGTCCTGAGAAATGATAAAAACCTCTCATGCATATGTACGATTCATCATCACCTCATAGTGGTGTAATACAATTTTCATAACCATTTTACTTGGATGGTTAAAAAAATGTAAATAATGAGTATATATGGTATTTATTACCAAAAAATGATTTTTAAATAAATGATATCCTTCACATTATTAACATCCATTCAATTGGAAGATAAAAACATCACTCATGGGTACGTGTGGAATATCTCTTCCACAAATTGATGTGATTCATTTTTCATATACAGTTTACATGGTTGGTAATAAGGATATATTTAATTAATATATATGATATATAAGATATAATAATGATATTATAATATTTAATATTTATTTATCATTTTTTTTCTCTATCCTTCAAATATTTAAAAAAACATTCATGAATATGTTTCGCTTACTGTCTCCATGAATTATGTAATTTTTTTTCTATATATACATTTCATGGATTAATCTAAACAAAATATAATTAATATATATGATATTTATATCATAATTAACATTACTAAGATATATAACCATAATCAAGGAACATGTACTTGATCTACCGAACCAAAGTTCTAATGAAAAACAAATAAGTTAGCAACTAAAAGTAATAATAATAATATATGTTTAACAAAGGAGTGATAAGATGTTATTAATGGATTATATATATGATATTATAGATATGTATATGGGTTTTTATGTTTATATAACATGTTTAAAAAAATTATAAGAGATGTTAATGATACATTGTAAGAAAATATTTACTTCTTTGTGGTGTATATAATGCCTCTATTGATGTATTAAATAAAAATATATATTTATCCATGATGATTAATGTTTGAATTCATGTATTCTATTTCAATGTATTAAAATTTAAAAGTTATCAAATAGGAAATAATTTATTATAAAATATCATTTGTTATATTTATCTTATTTTAATTAATGTAATATTATAAAATATCCATCATAAAAGATATCTATATTCTTGTCCATTAAATATTTAATGAGTTTCTAAATTTTCTTCTGAATCTTCCTCTAATTAGAACTTAAATCAAGTAAATAAATTTTAAAATTATTGTCGATATCATTTCTCTTCATGATCAGGAATATTTTTCTTATATGGAAATATTTTTCAAATTGTTTTTACAAAAGTCATTTTTATTTTCACAAATAATTGAATAAGGAAATTTTATGATATCAATGAAATTTTAAATTTTTTTAAAGATATATTTATATTGTTTTCCAAAATGGTTTTTTTTCTTTATTTACAAAAATTCAAAATATATATTTTAACATAAAATATATTTTCAAATAGTTCCCCAACAAAATTGTTTATTCTCATTGAGGTTATTCTACAATATTTAAAAGTTTTTACAAATAATATTTATTTAATTAAATATTATATTAATGTTTTCACTCCATTTTTATTTTTTCCCAAAGGATTTAATTTCATTAAAAAACACCCATTTCTGAGAAATTTATTTTTATACTTTATCCCTAAATAATTTTATAGTCTCTAAATTTTTATTGAATGAATCACATTTTAGTGTCCTTTTTTAGATAGAAATTACATTTCCCTTATATATATATATATATATATATATTTTGTATCATGGATATAATTATTTCCTACACCATATAACATTTTACATATTGTATTACTATGAATTCTATATGATTTTTTGTGGCAATTATTAATATTATTTATTCCATTCTAAATTTGGATATTATTGGATATAAAATATTATTTAGAAAATGAATTGATAATATAATATATGAAGAATTTATTGGACATGTGGTTATTAGAGGGTCTTGTTTATTGATAGTGCATCAACGCATCAACATGTCTCATGAGATAAATATGCTGGAAAAAATTATTAAATGTTGTTTTAGTATATTTTTATCCATCAAAAAAATTATTTGAAAAAGCCCTGAATGTAGAGATATAATGATATATAATATCATTAAATCAAACATTAATTTATTCCTTGATTTATAATTTAGATTTTATTATCCACCAAAATACTACATTGGTATTATTATTTGTGTCATTTCATGTTCATGTTTTGATTAAATGTCATGTGTTTTAAGTAATTTTCCTTCCCATATTTAATATTCCTTATTTACACTTGATATATTCTACTATAAAAACACATACTTTGAATTTTATCTTAGATATTATTTTTTTGGTTTTCTAGGATATAAAGAAGGATATTTTGAATATTATCAAGGATGTGTGAAAATTTATTACACATTGTAATTTATACTTCCAAATTAATATAATAATGATATATGTATCATTTTCTTCAATATTACTAAACTAATTTATCCTCATTGATTTTATACCATGTATATTACCTTAATTTAATAATTTAGACACTCTCTCTGGGTTACTACAGTTGGGGTTTTTATTGTTTGTATCTATTCACGTTTAGTAGAAACATTATGAACTAGATTTTAAATTAACATAACAAACATGATATTATGATAACCACTAATAGAATTTGATAAATTATATAATTATACTATTTTTAATTTTATATCTCAACATTTTTAATGATTATGAGATAAAACTATATGTTACATTTTATAACAATGATTTATAATAGATAAAATGAAATCAACACCCATAAAAAATATAGATATTCACTCACTAATAAAGATAAAAATGTCTTTTTTTTAGTTGAGAAGGCCATGGATATTTCAAGGAATCTAATATTATTTAAGAAGAATAGAAATTCATGATTACAGAAACAATTTATACCACAATGTGAATTGCTGATGTCAGATTCCATTACGGAATATAAGCCTACATAATTTAATTATTGAACCAAAACACCTGTAGTGGAGTAATGGATTAAGTCACTGAAATAGATGTTCCTAGATTAAGGATGTAATAAAAT
This sequence comes from Viscum album, assembly GCA_963277665.1. Taxonomy (NCBI): domain Eukaryota; kingdom Viridiplantae; phylum Streptophyta; class Magnoliopsida; order Santalales; family Viscaceae; genus Viscum; species Viscum album. The sequence continues at coordinate 795,887,035 of OY728166.1, forward strand.
TGAAAAGTATATTTAGATATTTTATTCATTGAAAGTGGATACAAATAAATAGATGTCATTGATCAATAACACTAAAGATATTGGGGAAATATAAATCATAGAAGGGAGAAATTTGAATGTGTCCTTCTTTTAGAACTACTAATATTGAGAACAATGAGAAGAAATAAAGGGGATGTTCAATGCATTAAATTACATGGAGAAAGAAATTGTGGTATAGAATGAGTATAACATTCCACGATTAACCACATATTCTTCAGAAGTCATAATCAATCTAGAAAGAAATACTCTTTTATGGGATTAAGCTAAGTATCCAAAGGGAAACTATTTTTCAAATATTCAATTATATGATGATATAGTTTCATGTTACATTTAGATATATATTTCAGGATCATAAATCATAAAGGTAAATTAAGAGTGAGAAATTGGTCAGCTGATCCCCAAGAAAAATGGAAGACATCGAAGAAGAATAACAGAATGATAAAATTTCCATTATGTAATTTTTTTAAAAGAATCGTCCTGATAAATGATTAAAATAATTGACTGTACATATCAAGTGTGGAGGTAAGGGTTATTTAGCTAATAAATGTATGAATAAAAGGAAACCACTATTATTATGTTATTCAACTGTAATGATATTGGAAATTGTTTAAACCATTTCCCCATAAATTAAGGGAAACTAACACAAAAGAAGCCACGAGGAGAAGGAAAAATATATGGAATTACTAAAGATAATGTGGAAGTTCGATTATATGTGCTGAAAGGTTCTCTTATCCACCACTCTAGAATAGAAATTTTTTTACTCGATTCATTTTTTTCTAACACTATTATATCAATGTAATTTTCCACTGCTATGACATCACCACCCCGATGATTATATGTTGTGTTGGTGGTAAAAATCATAACGGTTGGATAAACACATATAAAAAATATAGATCCTCTTTGATATATTTTTAGAACTTTCATCCTGAAAATAATGTTACTATACTTATAGATTAATTTAATTTAATTGTGGTCTTGTATTGGCTCAAAAAAAGATATATACCACGCCAACTATAGATGAAGTGATGTTAAAATTGATATTATGAATTAACATATGATAGTCAATCAGTGCGAGGATGAACTTGAAATATCAATGTAAATTTCATTGGTCATTTTTATATTAATACCTATATATGGGGGTATTTGTCATATATTTTCATAAATAAACACAAAATTTATGAGATTCCTATTGTATGAGAGTTTTTCATTTTTTTTAGAATAGATTCCTAATATTCCATTGAATCTGGAAGTTTAGTTTTTAATAGGACTCGGAAATGTCACAACACATATTTCAATGATTCAATATAAATGGGACTCAATTAGGTAATAGAAATTGAAAATGTAACTTAAGAAAAATGCCAATATATTATTCACTTATCCTAGTCCATCGTAATGGGGTGAACCTTTTCTTTTTTGTTAAGAATAATGATGGGTTGATGTATCCTTCCATAGATTATTAGGAACCTAAAAATTAATATTGAAAAAGGTACCCCATGCCTCATATATATGATCTTTTTGATCAGTTATGGGGAGCTCAATATTTTTCAACTATTGATCATCGATCTAGATCTCATCAGTTTAGGTTCAAGAAGAATTATATACACAATACACACTTTCTTGTGAGGTATATTCATTATAAAATTATTATAATTATATATGGACATACCGATGCTTTTGTTATCTTAAAGAATTTATTGAATAGAGTCTTTACATATTAATATGGTCTTTTCTTCATAGTTTTTATTGTTGATATTATTATATATTCAATGTGCAATGAAGAACATGTTGAAAATTATATAATTTTGTTGATAACAAGGAAGAAAGAGGCGGTGTATTCCAAATTTAACAACAGTTGATTTTGGATAATGAAATCTTATTCATATACCATAAAATTTAAATTTATGTTATATCATAGAATCCTTAAAAGATAAATATTATTGAGTAATAGAATATGCTAACCATGTTAATGGATATTCATTTTTATAGGGATGGTTGGATAATATAGATATTATATGATATACTTATCATGTATTCCTAATACACTCACCAGATAAACCCAGAAGGTATCCGTATTCTTTCTTGTAGATGAATGTGAGGTGAGTTTCCATGAATTGATGAGAAGGATGGTCAGTACGCATGTTCTTACACTACCCTAGATTGGAGATTTTTTATATATTTAGTGATGCATCAATGATTTGAATTAGGTTTTTACCCATGAAGAATGTTATATTTATAGCTTATGAATCTTTCCAATTAAAAATTAATGGAAAATATTTATTGACTAGTGTGTTGTTGATAGTAGTAGTAATTTATTCATTGATGATATGGAGGAATTATATTTATTTTTCGATAGAAGTGTTATATATTCTGATATTAAAAAAGATTTATATATATATATTTACACATAAAAATATAATATGTTCCAAAAAATATGGGTGGAATTGATCAAGTATTAAAAGTTCTTAATATATTACCAATGTAGTAATGAATTTTTTTTTGATTCATTTAGTCGAAAGATTATAATAGTTTTTATCAAGACGAGGATTGAATGTGATATAATATTTATGGATTTGATTATGTTTGATCTTGAAATATTGAGGAAAGGGGACATATAATAACTTTATCAAATGAACATTCAACCATCCATCCATGATATGATTAAAAATATAGAAGAGGAACATGTCAACTAATAGATTATGGTGTGGAATGTTACTATTTTCAACCATGATCATGATGGAATGATATGTTTCAATAAATGAGTATATTTTCCAACAATAAAAAATTTAAATAAGAAACTATTTTATCATTCTCATAGTTCATCCTTATCAATTAATAATATAAGTAAAAAAGATGTATATATATCTAGAATAGTATTTTTTGGGATAAAATTAATAGGGATATTACATAGTATTCATACTAATGCCTGCTCTATCATAATGTAATGAATAAGAGACAAAATAATACAAGGGTGTTAGACCCATGACTCATACTAGAATGGAAATGGAAAATAAAGATCATTTATTTCGTCTCCATACTTACCAAAACATTTAAAACGAAAAATTATATTTGGGTTATAGTCAATTTCGATACAAAATTTAAGTATTTTATAACAATTAGTGTAAATTTTAACATTTATTATATTTCTTGACTATATAATAAGGAATTTATGATATTTAATTTAGCTCCACTAATAATCATATATAATCATGATATGAGGTATACCTAAATGTTCTATAGAAGCTTATAGTATTCTATTGAAACATAATTTAGTATCATTACATCTTATCATACATAGCCAAATCATCAATATGAGGGGACCATTCAAACTCTATAAGATATGTTAAAACAATTAATTAAGTATTTTATTGGAATCTTGGAACAAAACCATCCTTCTATAGAATTTTATTACAATAATATATAATTTTACTTGAGCATTCATTGATATCCTTCAAAAGCACTTTATTGAAGTAAGTGTAGAACTAAAATGTGTTTGGATAATTTTGAGGAATTAATGTCGTTAGGACCTGATCCAGAAGATGAAATGGTTGAGAAAGCTATATAAATTCAAAATCACATAATTGAATCTCATAGATAATAAAAAATTTCAGATAATAATCATCAAGGAGAACTAGATTATGATTCTAGTGAAAATAAATTTTTATAAATATATCATTAATCAAAGGTCATGAGGTCTGGAAATAAGGGAATGATAAGACTAGATATATCAGTACCTTTGAAATTCAGGATCATATCTAGACAATATCTTATCATTTAGTGCTTCCACTAAATCTATCTCATGTTCAAGATGTGTTCCATATATCTATCCTACGGAATGATATACCTAATAATTCACATGTACTAAACTCTAAGGTTATGTCACCGAAGTAACATCTGTCTTATGAGGAAACACTGATGGAGATTTTGGAAATATAGATAGAATATTCTATGATACAAGATGAATCATTTGGTCAATGTTTTGTGGAAAATACTCTAAATTATAAAAGTTACATGGGAAAATGATGATGCGATGAGGTGGATTAATCCTCAATAGTTTGTGTTAGATTCATTGAACTTCAATGGAAATATTATTTTATTGGGGGTAGAATGTAATAGTCATAGATTTTATTATACATTTTTCATTTAATAAAGATCATTAATGACATTATTTACCCAAAACACCATGTTTAATGAACCAATAAAACATATTAAAATTTTATCATGTGGCAATTATATAATTTTATAGAATTCGTGAAGTTAGTATTTTCTTAGGTTGATGTTTTCAGATTTTTATAGAAATGTATATTTTTATTTATATTGTGAAAAATATATATTTCGTAAAATGTTCATTCATTTTATTTGGAAAAAGCATAATTATTTGAAATAAATAATAAATTATCAAAATCCTCCATTATTTAGAAATAATTGAACATACATTATTTTATTCATAAATAAAACTAATTTTTTTATAAGTTCATTTTAGACTTCAAAATACATTTTTCAGAAAAATTGTTTTTTATTGAGTTTTCATTTTCTATATAATTTTAATTTAATTCAATGTTAGGAATTGAATTTGATAAAATTTATTCAATATTTATAATTGTTATTTTAAAACATTTTGAATATTCCCCTTTTACTTCGGGTTATTACACATAGTTACTTTGGTGGATATTTATCATCTTGGTAAAAGATGCATGGGTGAAAAAGCATTAAAAAATAATTATTATGAATTTAGATTTGTCTAAAAATTTATTTTATTTTATTTAAAAGATGGTGTTATTACATTTCCATGAATGTTTAAAAAAAAGGCCACTTGGTTACATTTTTCTTTGATATTTACATTTATTTTAGTTTAAGAAAACAATACAAACAAAAATACACTATATTTAATTTTTTATCATTGTTTTTTATGGATAAAAATAGTTTATCAGTGATTTTATATTATTATGTTAAAGATGAATTTTTTTATGATGTTAGTTTTTTTAAAATTTAGTGACGAAATAATTTCATTAAATAATTACACAGCATCGACTCAATTCTTGTGAAAGTAGTATAAAAATCATTGAAACGATTTTAAAAACTCTAATAATGATAAATTTGGGCTGATTTATAGTTATGCATGAAATTTATTATTAAATATAACATATTAGGGATGTGTGAAATCATTAGATTATAATTACATATTTTTATTGATTCTATCAATGTAAAATTAAATTTATATTTTAAAAAATGTGTTTAATTATATTTTTTTGAAAATAATATTTTAATAAATTATTTAAAAGTAATAAAAATTTACAACATGGACATGTAGGATAATATATGTTTTAACATGTCTTCTTTTTTGCATTTATGAATCGATTTTCAACTTAAATGTCATATTATAACTATTTATAATTTAAAATTTCATTACCATGAATATGGTTAAAAAATTTATCTTGGGATTAAACAAAAGGATAATGTTTAAAATGACATATAATCCACTCCAAATCAGATTTTATTAATATATTAATACCTCATTATGTTCTAATCTATTCAATTACGAAACCATATTATATAATTTTAAAAGATATTATATTAAAATATTTCATAAATTTTCAATAGTGCCACACCCCTAGAATATAAAAGGAAACCACATATCTCCTTTCATTATAAATAATTTGACCCATCAATCCCAACCAACCCATAGAAAATTTTCTTCTCAAATTTCACTTACATGGGTTCTGAGTACTGGATATAAAAGAAATCTAAAGAATATAAACAAATAATATTTACCAAATCTTTCAATTTTATTTATTTTTCTAATTTATCTAAATCAACTTTTACTGTAAGAAAATATTAAATCAAATATCATAAATATTCAAATAAGTTATTATGATTATTTTACAACCATTGTAAACCTTTTTTATACCTTATAGAAAGCGAATACATCACTCATGCATATATATGTCTTAATGTCACCACATAACGATGTAATTCATTTTTAATCATACTTTTACATATAATTTATAGATATAATACTAATGAGTATATAAAATATTTATGAATTAATTTGGATTCTTTAAATATAATATATTATTTATCTTATTACCCTCCAAAATATAAGAAGATTATACTGTGACTCATGCTTATGTGTGGACTACAACCTCTACGAAGAAATATGATTCGTTTTTTATTTAATATTTTCATGGATGGTAATAGTGATATATATATTGAATATATATTATATAATAATTATTATAAAATGTTTAATTATTATTTATATTTCTTTTTATTCAACCATTGAAATGTGAAAAACATCATTCACGTGTATGTACAGATTACCATATCGGTAAATTATGTAATTCATTTTTCAAATTCATCATTTTATTGATGAATATATATATATAATTACTTAATATATATAATATTTACACCATAATTAATATTCTTTATATTAGGTAAACATAATACAACAAAATGTACCATACTTATTAAACCAAATTTCTCACAAATATGAAGAAGTAAACATCAGAAACATAGAATGTAGTAATAGATTTTAAAAAATTAGTGATAAGATGTTATAAATGTACCATATACAGTATTTTAGATAATTATATGGGTTTTTTGTGAATATTTTATGAATCTAAATTTATTATAATAGAGGTTAATATATATTTCACGGAAATCCTAAATTGGGCAAAGAGATTTTGTCTCAATTTCTACTCCATTGAGACATAATTGGTATTATAAACCTATTTAGTTTTTTTAATGTATATAATGTACATTTTATGTATTTATCATTAATATGTATTTATTCATAGTGATTAATATTTCAAAACAACTTGAATATATGATTTTTTTTTTACATTCTCATTTTTTCGATTTCTGTTATTTTTATTAAAGATATTTTATATTATTTCTATTATGAAATTCATATATTTTATTATACGATCGATAATTTTATAGTTTCAATGTTATATTGTAAATTTTCCTCTACTTTTAACTTGAATTATGATATAAAACTGTTACAAGAAAATATGATTCGATCTCTCTTCAGGATTAGGTATATTTTTATTGTCTGTCTGAATTTTTCAATTTTTCTACAAACGAAAAATTTATTTACTCAAACGAATTATTATGGAAATGTTAAGATATAAATTAATTTTTATTATCTATTAAAGGAATATTTATATTTTTTACCAGAAGGGTAAATTTTTATATTGATTTGAAATATTCTAAAGGAATTTATTTTTAATGTATACAACATCAAATGATTTTCCCATCGCGAAATCCTTTTTATTATATTTTATATTCTTATAGAATATTTAGAAAGTTTTTCTATGAAACTATATAATTAAAAACTATGTTATTTTTTTTACCCATGTTAATTTATTCTCAAAAAGAAAATATTTTATTAAAAATCCTATATTTTTTATTATTTGATGGATATATTATGCTAATTATTAATTTTGTAATCATGAAAATTCTATTGTAACATTATATTTTTTGATCATTTATAATTGGAAAATACATTTCTCTTAAATTTCAAAATTTATGTGTCATGGATAAAATTAGTTCATAAAAAATATTTAATTTACCTATATGGAATTTTACAATGAACATTATTTGATTTAATGTTGAAATCTTAATATTCCATATTCTTTACTCAGAATGTTTTTTTATAATGTATATTATTCCTAAATTGAATTGATCATTCATTATATGATGAATAAATTGGACATGTATTGATGGTTGGTTACCCGTTATAGATTTATTTTCAATTCATCAATATATATAATAAGAATAATTATTTGGAATAAATTATTAATTGGGTCTTTGGTATATATATACCTGTAGATTAAACTGTCTCAGCACAATGCCTTGATGGGTAAGATATGATGATGCATGGGATCATTATTTCCAACATTAATCATTTCCTTCTTTTAGAATATTGTTATATTTAAAAATTATATTAAGGAATCAATATTATAAAAGTTTTCATATCATGATAAAGTTATTATTGAAATGAAATGTATTTTCATTTAGTTACAATGATACATTGGTTATAAATTAGTCAGGACATATTGAGTTGTACATAATACATACTGACTGTTTGATGTCACCCTCAATTTGTTTTCTTTTTCCGAATATATGAGGAAGGATATTATCAATAAAATAATTTAAGTGACAATTTTTCTCATGCTATTTATTTAAAATATGTAATATTATATGGGAATCATGTATATATCATGTTTTCTTATTTGAGATGGGGATTTTTAAATACCACTCGTATCATCCTTGATATATATTGACTACCCCTATAATGAAAATAATTTAGGTAATATGTTGTTGATAAATGACCACTTTTTTTAAAATTAATATACAGTTTAATTCATATGAGCGAACCATGATTGTACCTCAACAGGAAACTAACATTTAAGAAATTAGTTATTTTAGAGGTGGTGTTTTGGGGTTAATGTGAAATAATATAGATTCAATTATTGTGATCTTGAGACATCTTAAATGAAATTCCTCAAATATAAGTTTTTAGTGGTTGATGGTTGTGATTTCAATTCATAGAGTCTTTAATCTAAGGCATATTGAAACTGAGAATGGAGTAACAGATAAACTTTATAAATGGTGATTATATAGTGGTTAATGATATCAAAGTCTCAATAGTGGAATGGTGGATATCAAATTTATAAGTAAATTCCATGATCCATTCATGGAAGATTTTCTTTAATGTATTTCTTTAAATAAGATTAATACTTTCTTGATATTTATATGTTTCTGATCATTGATTGATGTTGGTAAGGTGACACAATTTATTTTTCTAAGAGAGTACAGTAGTATTGATTTCAATTTAGATTTCTTTCGTAACCATATAATATAATATATTATATCATAACTTTTCCCTAATGGTGGGGATCACATCATACACCTCCCTCGATGGATAATTGTTTTCCCTTGATTTTCATATTGAATATTGTGATATACATTATAAGAAAGTATCACCCCAATGGATAATTTTAATAATTTTTTAAATACTAAAAGTTTTTTTAGATATTCCTATCACATATAATATTTGGATATATAATATACGATTTATCTCTATATTTTGTGGTTCTTGGTTTCTCGAGTTGTAGTATGTGTTAACCATGGGTTTCGAGCCAACAATGTTGGTTTATCTAAATTTTTAGGACCACCCACCTAAATATGTTATGCAACTACCTCTGATAATAAAGTATTATGCTATTGGTATATTTGAGAAGGATGGTATATTTTTATGAGTCATTCATTAGAATCTTCATTGGATTGAAAAAAGTGTGATTATACTTTTTTTCTAAAATTGATACAACATTTCATGGATATAGGGGTTTGGATGTAATTTTCCTTCAGCTAATTGTGTAAATAATGAGTAAGATGGATTTTCCCCCCTATTTCATTTACTACAAAAATGGTGTGTATTATGTATTAATAAAGAATTTTGAGAAGTTGGAGAAAACCAAGAAGTGTATAAAACATTAAAAAACTCTTATAATCAATGTTGAATTTTTTTATTCTTCTCAATTTAGGAACTCTAAATGAATAGATTTTTTACAAGAGATTAAGATCATTAAAACCCACTCTAGCTATGGGGAAATATGATCCCATCCGAGGTATCTTTGGAAGAGAACCATTCTATGGATAATGAAGTGAATGTGACGGTGGATTTTTTCATGCATTTTTTTTGTAATCCCCTTATTTGTGGAAGTAGTTTATTATTTTTAATAATGAAAATGATTAAATATGGGGATAATGTAAGAGCATTAAATTTTATCGATTAGGAAATATCATGTTTTTTAGTTCCTAAGTATTAGTTCCTATAAATGGGCCAAATAGTAAATTTACCCCAATATACCAGCATTGAAAAATTATCATAGTGTTATATTGGTCTTGAGCCATCAAATTTACCCCTAGGTTGAGAATTGGAAGAATTTTGATCATTTATAATTTTAATATATTTTGTATTAATTTAATAAATAAAAAAAAATTATCTCATGACCATGACTGGTGATATTTCTTAAGAAAACTCATATGAAAAATTTAGCATGATGATTTTTTCTATAATAATGCCTTTTCCCAAGGAGTGGAGTAATTTATGTTATTGGTTCACGAGCCCTATACGATAGCATTTTTGTTTTTAATTAATAATTTAGTTAATGTAGTAACATAAAATTTTTCAACAAAATAGGTTAATATTCTAAAAAATATATTTTAAAAGTATCTTATTAAATATTTTCGTTAAATTAAAGATGTGTGTCTCCTTGTATTTGTTAAATATTATTTTTTTAGTTTCTTTAATTCCACATACATATGATGGAGAATGATCATATGTGAACCTTAAATAGAGTTGTGGATTGGAAATTAATTAGGGTAGTTGGACATTAGATGTGGTTTTAAACTTTATGTTATAATTTAGTATGTTTTTTTAGTTCTTCATGTATATATTGGTTTTCAGGGAAATTAAATCTATATTATTTATTTTATATATTCATTTTCATTATGGTTTTTTATAAATATTTTATGAGGTGTGGGAGATATCTTCAGTGGCATCAATTTCATGAAGACATATATACAAATCATGTAAGTAGATATTTTTAAATGGGGTTGCTATTTTTTTTTGAGAAATAATGATAGTTTAGAATAGAGGATTTAATGATTTATTTATTAATAAGAGAACTGATACATGATTAGATAATCAATAAGGGAATTATGTATCAGGGAATAATGAGTGGTTACATAGATGGAAAATTAATTGTATTTATTTTACCAAATATAATTATCTTATTCCAATTATCTATATCTCTCAATTATTCCCATTTTTTGGTGGATGAAAATCCATTATAGCGTCAATGGGTTGACACAAAATTGGATTTTGAAGGAGAATGTGATAATAACTGTGGTTAGTATTGTTTAATAGATGGAATCATATTCGATAATGGAAAAGGAACGTGAAGGTGGGACTAATTAATTTTATGCTTATTAATTATTAATTTTCCTCATGTAAAATTGATGAATTAAATATTGTTCTCATATTTTTTGTTAATATTTCCCCAATACTGGTATAATTTTGTAACCTAAATTTTTTTCTATTATAGTGCATCGATCGATGGTAGAATATTAAGGAAACATTATAATAGGTGGATAGATTAGTTCTAGATGATGAACCCCTTGTTTATGTCATGCTGAGACATTCCATAGTGATGTGATTTTGGTTGATGTTGGTGGGGGGAAATTGGGTGGCTTATTTTCTTACCACTAACCCCCATTCCCTCTCACCCTCTCTTGGGTCGCTCTCTATAATGTATAGACAAACACACTACAAAATATCTCTATCTCCCATACCTCCCTCCTTATCATTGTTATATCAAAGGGATTCTATCCCGTGGAAAATATAGTAGTAGTGATGAAAATGATAATGGGATTTTTTTAATGAAAAAGGAGGTAATGAATGTGAATTTTGACATGGTGGTGGTTGTGTTTTCAATGGGATGTGGTTTGGATCAAAAGGACGTGTCTTGATGGTAGAGTAACAATAGTGAGAAACAATGTTGTTGGTTAGGTGGGAATTATTCATGAATAGACTATAATATATATATGATCCAATGATACCATAGGTGTGGAAGATTATCCCCATCTAGGACATGAAGCCTATCCATCCAATCTATTTGTATTTTATTGATCACCACTTAGCCTGTGGAGAGTTGTGATTAAGAGGATGGGTGTGATTTTTCTTATTGGTGGTTTGAATGGTTTGACCTCATCCCATGTTGGGGAACACACATGATAACCCAAAAAGATATCCCAATATGTGTTGCCAACCTAATAATAGAAAACAGTGGTTTCAATTGGTTGTCAATGTTGGATAGACCCAAAACATGAGGCATGGGATGACCTCTTTAGCAGGTGACCATGAAAGCTGGCCATATGGAGAAACACACAAGGTATAGTCTACCATGACTATACCAGGTGATGAAAAGAGTGTATAATCCACATACACGATCATCTCCTAGTGTACCACATTCCTTATTGGGGTACAATATCCCTTATACTAGAATTATATGCATATGGGCCCCTTTGAGGGATAGTAATCAGGAACATGATATTTTTTATAACGTTTAACCATATACCAGTCTAAGGAAACTAAATAAACTCTCCAATGTTTTTTACCATGATAATAATAATGGTAAAATTAGTTTATCCATTTTTTTATAGGAAATGTTATTAGTTCTAGTTTTTAGCCATGTGAGGATTACAGTGGGTTCCAAGCACGTTGATCTAATCTAGAATTTGATTAAGCACTCTCATAATGTTGTGATAATGATAGGGTTCTAGTTTATCAAATTCTCTATGATATTTAGTAATCACCTTTAAATTTAGGGAATGCGTTCCTTTAAATTAAAGTGTGGGTTTGGTACTCTCATGTCCGTAATAAGGATTAGGTCCCCAATACATCTGATAGAGTTAATGAATCTCTCACCATTTGGGGTCCTAAATACATGTAGTAAACTACTCCTTCATACAAAGTAATATACTTAAAAATCCATATGTCTTCTATTGTGTTTTGTTAATCCCTTTACTGACACACATACTTCAGTATGGTGTGGTTCATGTACAATAAATTCTGAGTGGAGAATGATTTTTTTTACAGAAGATGGTAGTTATAAAAAGTAGTGTTTGGTACCACCTTGAATAATAGTCAATAATGAACAAGGGTGTTGGTTCCTAAATATGATTATGGGTTGGTGATATGGTATCCCTATACATTAGGGTGTGTTACTCCCTTATTTGGTGTGTATACTTAAAAAGGGGTAATGTTTTCCCAATTACAGTTTATGATGGTAATGTTGTTAATCTTAGTAGCTCAGAAACATTATTCATTATAAAACATCATGCATTACGTTGTTACCTTTTATTTTAGAAATATAGTTGGATTGACATCTGACATGGTGAACATTATAATAGGATGTTAATATCAATATACTCAGGATATATGAACCTCTATAGTGTATATCTGAGATTTATAAGACTAATTTATATTCATTGGGATTCTAGTTATATAGAATAAATATATTCCTTGTCTTCTTCATAGTTACTCACTTTCTCTCATGTATAATTTGACATCTTTCATTGAATTTGTTTTATGGTTTTAGGGAATTCTATAGATTATGTTCACACTCAACATTACATAGGGGTTTTATCCATATACGGTGTGTTTGTGATGATAGAGAATTATCCCAAGATGGTCAATGTTGAAATGGGCATGAAGATACTTATTCAGAGCCAATGCATGTTGAAGGTTAGTGGAACATTGCAGTTCGTGATAATAGAGGTAACCAATACCAATAGAGATAATTCGAAAAGTCCTTATAGTGGGGAGGATCTTCAACTCTATCCTTTAGTTTCTTATGTTTTTGATACTTTTGTTAGGTAATGATCAAATATTTTTTCCCTAGGATGAAATTTACTTTTCATGTGACAACTCATTTATTCATTATATAATGTTCAGCTTTATATATATATATATATTGTTGGTGTATTTCCTATTTAAGGCATTGAATATATTTCTATATTGTTTGATGATATAGGTTATAGAATATAATGTATTTTATTCCCTATTGGTGACAATCACTATACACTCGGATATTGGAGGAAGTATTGGGGTGAACAATTTTATTACTACCAACCCAGTTTTGGTATCGATTGATCGGTTCATGTCCTGAAATATAATTTTTGAATTTAAATCAATACTGGATAACTCTATTTATCCCATCTGGTTATCTTACCATGAATTAATACTCATTCCCTAAATTGGATAAGAAAAATTTTACCATAAAACCAATGATTATTGTCCATATACACTACAAAACTAATTTTAACTTCACAAAAAAAAACATTCCTTAATGTACAAATACTCTGAAAATCCCACAAACCGTATTGTTTCTTACCCTTTTGAACACACCTATGATATTATCCTTATTTAAAAATATTCTAAGGATATTATTAACATATTTATTTATTGTTTAATATTTTATATATTCTTTTATTCCACTTAGAATACTAAAATTGGGTTTTCATTAGACACATTAGTTAAAACAATAATATGTCAATTAGAGAAACAAATTCCACTTTGTCTCCACTAGTTATTTTCAAATTCATTCCGTACATATACACCAATACATGATTTCCAATTGAATGATGTCTCTTATTGTTTAAAAAATACTGGAAAAATATATTATTATAATTAATACCTATCCATCGACATGAAGGTCTCTCTAATTCCTTCTAAAAAATTACCGTAAAAAGTATCTTATTTAAATAATTTTAGAACTGTTCACCTTCTTTATGAATAATATATAATTTTCTTTAGCACCCGATTTTGATGTTATACCATTTATGATTTTCTTTTGTAAAAAATCAACACATTCAAGGTATTGGAATTCTTTTTTATGACCATTAACTTATTTCTGAACTATTATTCTTTGGTGCTTAATTTGAGGTCCTTATTCAGGAAATAATTTTAATTTTATATTTTTACAATTTTCAGGATTCACATGTTTAGAACAACATTCATATTTTTTCCATTTTTTTCATCTTCTTAATTTCAATGTATGGTTTTCTATTGGAAACATTAACTCCATTGGAAGGACCCATTATTACTTTTTCACCATTATGTTTTAATATTTCATTATCTACAATACATTTATTATTACATTTAACCTAATATTCATTATATAGGAGATTTATTATTTTTATCCATGTTATTAATTTTTCCTTGAATATGGATAAATTCATTTCACTACACACAAAAATTTCATTTTCATTCTTTTTTATGAACCATTTTGGTGGTTCCCCGTTATCATTATCGTCATGGACTGTCTTTGGATAATTCATCAACAAATGTAAATCCTAAAAAAATGAATCAATAAAAAAATCATCTTTACAATTCCACTAAATCATAATTAATTTAACTAAAAGTCCAGCAATTTTTCCTCATGGTTATTATTTTCCTTAATATATTTTTTAACTCCTGATGTGAATTTATGTGCTTATCAAAATTCATCCCCCTAAAATTCATGAATGTTATATATGTTTCACATTTTATTTTATTTTGAAGATATGGTCATATTTTCTTTTTATAGGAAAATAAAATAATATAAATCACATCATACATTTGTTTATTCAAATAAAAACCTTTAATAATTGATATATTTTCCTCAAAATATTTATGATAGATTCAAATAATGGTTGGGATGAATCTATGAATCCTTCTAAATTTACCCTGTTTGTTTTGTGGTACATATAATCATGTTTAAATAATTAAAATAATCTTTCGGTGAATAATTTTCATTCAATCTTATATCTTTATTATGAGTTTGTAAAATCTATAATTTTGATTATTTAGTACTTTTTAAATTATTATAGATCTACAAAAACCTATTCAATGTACATTTTTTCTATTTTTCAACCCTTAAATTCATTGACTCTTTCTATGTGAGTAGTTTAAACAATGAATGTCATGAATGACCCTTAATATTATAACCTAATTCTTTGAATTCTATTGAGACCATGAAATATTTTATTCTATAAGTATAGAATATTTTAGGAATTTTTTATTTTGGAATTGGGTCATGATAGAGATGCTATTGATATCAAAAATGGGGTTAAAATGTTAAATTATTACATAATATTTATTAGGGGAAAATATGGAAGGATAAAATTCCTCATATGTGAAAGAAAATAGGTATTTGAGAACTAATAGAACCCACCATTACCCTCATGGAATTCCACTAAAAGTTCGATAGACTAGGCAGTGTGGACTTATTATAGACTCTATTTGAACTAGGGCTTGCAGTGGAAGCCAATGGGCCTAGGATTTAAAATTTATGTATCACAGGAACAATGAAACATAATAATATACATTAATATAATTCCTCATACAATATAAGGATTTCACTCAGTTTAATCTTGATATATGAAAATAAATATTACCTTATCCTTTAACGAAGCTTGCATATCTATCGCAAGTCATCGGTGATCATTTCTCTAAGGATCCAATACAGAGCCCCTCAAAGTCATCAGCACATGATTCTTAAATATGTATATACACTATTTTCATATTCTGGATGCTAGCACATATCTCTGATAATTAAATAGACATGGAATTAATTTCCATGATCCTCAAACATTGATTCATGATCATGATCATGGATCATTTTACTCAGATATAATGATTCTCTCGATGGGATTTAATAAGAGAGAGAAAGTCTCAATTAGAACAAAATGAATAGACCACTCTATGGATCGTCCCTCCACTTATATAGTGGTTGTTCAAATATAAGGATCTGATTCCCTAACCCCCATATTTTTATCATCAACTAAATAATTAAAAAATAATAAATAAATAGAAAGTTACTATATTAATAATATTTTATATATTTATTTACATGCTTTTATTACATAGTAAATATATGACGTGATAATACCAATTCCTAAACTCAATTTGTAATTCCTGATAATATTAAATAAACCAAGAATATTAAAATAATATTCGTTTTTATAATATTAATCCTTGTTTTTATATATACAATTTTAAATAATTTTAGTAAATATGTTCAATCTAGTTATTATTTACATTATTAATGATTCATTTATTTACATTTCAGTGATCTATAATACTAGGAGACCACTCAGACCCCATGGTGGGGCCCACCATGTCCTATATTCGTATTCGACGGAATAGGGAATAATATCATGTTATATATTGTGCGTCACCCTCTAGGACCTTATTTCTATAGTAGTGAATATTATTCCCATACCAATAGTTAAGTCTAGTAACCATCATGGCCCCTAAAGAGATGAGGAATAGTCCTAGAAATGAAAACAAACCTATGAACACGCACTATGTAATATAATATCTTTTACATATGATATCTCATAATAAAGGTTGTACATATGAATAGTCATACATTGTGGCTTAATTTTGATCTACCTAGATGGATTTACCATCAACTACCCATGCCATTGATTTGTGAATTTACTTCCATCATAAAAATCCTAACATCGTATATCATTTTCTCAAATCAGATGTAAACAATCTCAATCTTGATCATCCATCCAATGTCATACCACCAATAATGTACACAACCCAAATTAATCCCCTTGACTTCATTCTCAGGGTTTTCACTTAACATCCATGTATACACTAAAATGGCACACATTTATAATGATACCAATTTACGATACCAATACCCACGTTGTAACACCCAGATGTTTTTATGAAGTATTTTCATTAAATAATTTTTATTCTTCAATTGATTTATTTATATGAAATTATGAGTTTAAAAAACCACGACCTGCCCTTAATATAATATCACCGTTATATCCTAGTTTTTTGGTTGACGGGAATAATTAAAACATATGAATATGAATTATGAATTCATTAGTTATTAATTTATTATGAAATATTCAAATCAATTAGATATTTGTATTTTATTGAGTAAATTACATTTTTTTAATGAAATTAGGGGGATATATATGATATTCATCTAGTGTATATTTTCATCATAGGGTATGAATAAGACACTATTTTATGTATAAGATCCATTTTAAGGTTAAATTTTAAACCTTTGAATGGTGAACCCATTATAAATTAATATTTTGACACATTAATAATTTTTATATGACAATTTATATATGTTATTTGTAAGGGGGATATAAAAATTTACGTTGGATAAATTTCTAATATTTTTCTGATAACCTTCTTGTTTTGATGAATAGTAAAAATACGGTAAATTTTATTTAATACCAACTTTTTTCATCGAGATAATTTATATGGTAAAATTATAATATTGAAATGATTTATATTATAAATAGAATATTTTTTCCATTTAATACAATTTATTTCATTATCATTAATTTTAAATAAAATTCATAGGAAAACCCATTTCAATCTTTTTCAATGTTTTAACATTTTAAACAAGCTTTTTAATTTCAACAACAGGACTAATTTTATGTTATTTTCTGCAACTTTTGTGTTTTGAATTTAAAAAAATGGTTTCCATATTGGTAATCATAAGGTCCAAATTTTGTGAATAGATGGATTTTATTTTTGGACATTATGAATAGTATTTTCAGAAATTATTTTATTTACCATAGTTAAAGGGTAAATCTGGTAAATAAGGGTAAAATAATAATAATGTCAATGTATAAAACTTACCTAAAACGTAAAATAATGGTATTATATGCGATAGTTCCGACCATATGCATCTTTTGGTCGATTTTTCGACCCCATGGATTAACTTGGATGGGAAAATGTCATTTTATAAGAAATAATTTAATGTAAAGATAATTATAACATAAACATATATCATTTAAAAAAACAATTTTTTTATTGGCATATATAACTAATATCTGTGTCTATAAATATTAATTATAAATATAAAAATATTTCTCCTATCAAGGTATTTTATTAATAATTTTTATATGTTATATATATATATATATATATTTGACACAATTATGATGTAGTGGTTATCTCATTAATGAATGAATTAAATAAAAGAATTTATAAATATTAATATAAATTTACTTTCAAAATTTTGAATCCATAAACAAATTTTTTTCATTTAAATTATCTTACATGAAATGATTTAATTCATTTTGGTTAAAAGAATCGGGTTGTTATGAATTTTTTAAAAAGTTCAACTATGAATAGTTTCTAAAAATGACATAATTCATAACATAAAACATAAAATATTTTATTAGAAGATATTAAATTCCTAAAAATATATGATTTTGGAAAAGGGTTAATATAAGTCAAAATATGTCATAAATAATATTTTTTGGGTCGTTTGAGATGGTATGGTAATTAAACTAACCCACAATTTGTCAATAACATGATATCATGGTATGATTAAAAATGGTAAAATATGTGTTAAAAAAATATAAGGATACAAAAATATTCAAAACTTGTCTAAAAATTGTTTCATGAAGTTTATTAGAATTATAATTATATTATATTTTACATAAATATGTTTTGGACCATTTTTAATTTAAATTTAATTTATAATAAATTATTATTTTGAGAGTTTCCTAAAGTGTCCTTCTCCTCTCTAATAAATGGGCACATCCATCATCTTCTATTCATTCCATTTTGAGCATTTAATCTCTAATGACACCTACCAATTTCTTTTCACAACTTTTGTAGTAATATTATTGTGGTTATAGTCTTCTCAAAAGACTGACTATAGCTCCCCAAATAAAAAATTTAAAAAAGGCACGTCAAGGATGATATAATCTCTTCTGTTGACTCTTTCAAATTTTGTTCTTCTTCTACTTACTTTTGTTTTGTTGTTTCATTATAAAGAAAAAACTCAAGTATCAATAATATAATTATATGTTATTATAAATATGAAAACAACCTATTTAACCATTTATCCATCCAACAAAATATGAAATCACCGTGCATGCGTATATACGGATTACCGTCTTCACGATGTGGTGTAATATCTTTTTCACCCTTACCTTAGATGGACGGGTATAATGGTTTATATAATAAATATATATGGTTATTTTAACATTATATAAATTAGTATATATTATAAACCATCCACTTCAATACCATTCAACAATTGTTGGAACGATATCATTGCTCGTGCGTACATATGACTTACCATCTTCACAATGTGATGTGATTCATTTTATATAATAGTTATTAAACTATGATTATATAAATTAATTGAATGAATAAATATGATATATATTATACTAATACAATTATTTAAGTGTTATAACTATAACCTTATAATATGATTATGAACATATCCAGCAGAACATACATAAGAACACAATACCCGAATAACGAGTAAAAATGAAATGTTACTAAAAAATGGATGAAAATATGAACATAAATATTATCATACAAATTATCATTATTATAGAATAAAGCATAAATATTATTTAAATTATTATAGAGTTGTTTTAGCTACATTCAAAGAATATCTGACTTAAGGTACGAGATGACAATGCAAATCCATTTTTTATCTGAGATTTCTTATTCATAAGTATTTACTAGAGTATATTTATCATCCACATCCATGGTTCCAAACTATGTATTTCAAAATATTTTTTATATCCTTATATAATGGTTTAAATACAATTATACACATTTTTTAATTTTTACTAAATGGTATTAATGGAATCTTTTTTCATTCTCAGTACGATGTACATATTGACCTTTCCATAAAATATAGGAAAAGAATGTTTTTTTAAATTATACGAAATAAATGTATTTTTATAGATTCATGGAATAATATTTCCATGAAGCTTCCGCTATAGGATTTTATAATTATTTTCAACTAAATTATTTTTTTTCAATTGTATGGCATTTTGAGAAAAGAAAACATTTTTGAAAAAAAAGGATTTTTTCCTCAGGAATTAATTTCATGTTTTTTCTCAAAATTATTTTTCATTTAAGGTGTCACTAATTAAATAGGGATATATTTCTATCCATAATATTTCCAAAATTTTATTTTGTTTATGATGGAATTTTATTTAGTAAATCCATTTGTTTTATATTAATTATGAGGGAATGAATTTTAGGAAACCCATTTTATTGAATGGGTAATGCTATGGTATATGTTTTTATGTTTTTGTGGAACACATAATAATGTTTTAATTATGAGATGGCTGGGAAATATATATACCTCTAATTCATTGGGAAAATATTTATAGCTCATGATATAGACATGCCTATAAAGGAATGTAAATCAGGATCAGTGATACATGGCTGGAACGAGGAGTGAAATCTGTTAAGTAATAAACATTGTCTTCTATGATGGTCTTGGAAATAAACCATTCCTAATATGAAATGATTCTCTATTATTATCTATGTATTGAAAGATTTTTCATGTCTTATGTTTTGTCTATTGGGATTACATTTCACTTTTATGATTTATCCCAGGAAAAGATATTGTGATATTTTATTTTCAAGATATGATTTTCAAATGTTATGTTCTTTGGAATATGAAAATATTGATATTTTCTTTGTTTACCTTTACTGAGCATTTGATATCTCCCATTTTAGATGTTTCATTTTTCTGGGTCATGTATAAGGGTATTATGTATGATATTCCAAAAAGGAGTATATTAATGATGAAATAAATGAGAGACAATGCAGTTGTTTTATAAACCAGTTTTTTATGTTTCCTAGTTTCTACAAACACTTTACCTATACGGTCCTATCATGGTTTGTTTATATGTTTTAATAAATATTAATCAATTCTGAAGTAATGTCAATGTATGTAATGAATGGGTCACTATAGTCGGTATTAGAGGAATGGTATAGTTAACCTTGGGACATTATGATGAGAAAGACTTAAGGATATTTCTAAGTACTAGATACAATCCTAGTGTTTTAAAAATGACCATGAATAACCTAGGATAAACCAAAATTAACCTAAATTGAAATTTTATTCTTGATTATGTGGTTTTACTATTATGATTAGTGATTCTCACACAATGCTTCTTGGTTTTATTCAATGGCTGGAACCTGGAGAAACAACATTAATGATAAATTCGATGGTAAATGCAATGATTATCCCCCTAAAAAATTATTAAGGGAGATATAATGAAAAATATAATATCCATACTCCCACAACATTCTCAAGTTATGAATCATGTCAGACTTCCAAATGGGAAAAAAAGAGCAACATTCTATTGAATCCTTCATGAGGCAGCTTCATCCTTCATTCAGTGGGTCTTCTGATCCATTAGTGGATGAATAATGGATAAGTACCACAGAAATGATATTTTAAGTTACAAAATGTTCCGAACATGATAATGTCATCTTAGCAATATATCGTTTGGATGGTTAATCTGATCAATGGTGTAATCATATTAAGAATACAAGTAATTGTGATGAAATGGAGTCCATGTAATGGGATGAGCTATATAATTTATTCTTCATTATTTAAATTAATAATATTATAACAGAGAATTTGGAGATGGAGTTTCTTGAACTTATGAAAAAGTAACATGAATCCATTGGTACATACGAAGAAAATTTTACAAGACTTCTAAGGTACACATCTTGAATTATTATCCTACATGATATTAAAATTGATCAATTATTTATTGGATTAAAATAATGTTTCTAAATGGAATTATCCATAATATACATCAATATATATGAGGAAATTTTTTTATGTGCACTCCAGGTTGAAATAGATATTGGAGTAACCACTCAGTCATATGGGTTTGATAAGAAGAGGAAAATGGAATACAAGGTAAAATCTAAATACCACACTAAAAATAATATGAGTTTTACCATATTATCAATGTGTGGAAATAAACATAGAGGGAGTTGTCTTAAAGAGACTAGTAAAGGGTTAAATTGTGGAAAACATGGTCACTAGGTAATTGAACACCGAAGTGATGGGGAAAATAAGTCTACCAATGTGAATAATGAAAATTTTACATAGAATGAACCTCTTACACTTTAATGTTACGGGTTCAATAAAATGGGGAATTATGCCCATAAATGCCCTAATCCAAGGGTTATTTATGATGATCTACGTTAAAAACTCTTAAGGACATAATCAAAGTACGGTCACATGGAATTACTATTGGGGATGTGGAGTATGATAATGAAGTGGTGAACGGTACACTTGCCATCAACTCTATAGTAGCGAATGTTTTATTTGATTCTGGATCCACCCACTATTTTATTTATGAAAAATTTTCTAATGGTATAACTATATTAACTCAAATATTAAATGTTTAGTTAGCTATGAAATATTGTAATGGCACAATGTTCTCATCAAAAGATTATAATTCTTCTCCCAATGATTTTTGTGGGAAAGTGCTTCCTGAAAATGTTGTGATCCATTCTATAGGAGAATTTGATGTGATTATTAGAATGAATAGGCTTTCATTATATGGATCTCATATCAATTTCCAATGGATATAAGTCACATTTCATATTCCAGAACAATCTATGATCATATATTTATACGAGGATGAATGTAACCTTATGGTAGAAATTTCTTCCAGATTATTGGTCTTGATTCCAATAAATGAAGGTTATTTATCTCAAATGGTTGGAAAAAATCACGATTAAAAATACTCCCATTGTACGAGGGTTTGATGATGTCTTTACTAAGGATTTTTCTGGTCTTCCACCAATTCGTGATGTTGAGTTTTCAATTGAACTTATACCGGGTGCTATGCCTATTTGAAAGACAACGTATAAATTGACCCAAATTGAGTAACATGAATTGATGAAGAAACTCCATGAGATTCAAGATAAGGGATTCATATGCCCTAGAGAATCACCTTGGGGGTCACCTGTTCTATCTGTAAGAATAAATATCAATCAATGAGACTCTATATTGATTTTCGAGAACTTAACGTGACCAATATTAAGAAAAAATATCTTATCCCACACATTGATGACTTATTTGAACAACTATGTGGAGCTCAATACTTTTCCATGATTGATCTTCATTAATGATATCATCAATTAAGGGTCAAAATGGGGATATACCCAACATGGAATTCCGTACAAAGTATAGACACTATGAATTTTTCGTGATTCCTTTTGGTCTTATTAATTCCCCTTATATCTTCATGGATCTAATGGATAGTGTCTTTAGAGACTATCTTGATTAGTTTGTGGTAGTTTCTATAGAATATATTCTTGTATATTTAAATAGAAATGAGGAACACAAATATCACTTTAGAATTGTATTGAAGACCATGAGAAAGAATAAAATTTATGCCAAATATAAAAAGTGTAAATTTTGGCTTTAATAAGATTCATTCATGCATCACATAATCTCAAGAGAGTCTATATTTGTAGATCTAGAAAAATCTGATGTTAGAATAGATGGATATTGTCGACATTTTTTGAAAGAATAATCAAGATTATCTAAACCCCTCATTATATTGACTCGGAAAGGAGTTATGTTCGTTTGGACGGAGGAATGTGAAGAGAATTTCAATGAGCTACAAATAATGTTAGTTAGTGCCATTATGCACACAATTCCTTGTAGTAGAGAAAGGTCTGTGATATACAGTGATTCATCCAGTAAAGGGTGGTGGTGTGTTCTCATGAAAAATGATATGGTTATAGCATATGCCTCACGATAGATAAAAATACATGAGAAAATTTACCCAACTCATGATTTGTTGTTAATTGCAGTAATCATTGTAATAAAAATTTTGAGTCATTATATTTATGGTGAATGGTGTGATATTTATACTGATCATAAAATTTTAATTTATATATTCACACAAAGATCTGAATATACACAAAATAAGATGGTTGTAGTTGATTAGAGATTATGACATCTCGATACATTACCACCTTGGGAAAGAGAACTTGGTGGAAGATGCTTTGAGTCGAAAAGACCATGTTAGCTTATCCATGATGAGGATCATGAATGATCAGATATTTATGTATTTGAAATGGATGGGTCATGGATTTTTAATGTAAGGGGAGAAATTTTATCTTTCTTAAATGAATTTTCAACTATCTATAGAAAGAGAATATTAATGTTTCCCAGAAGGAAGTCGTAGAGTTACAATTGAAGGTGAGAAATGTTATTCTAAATTCAACCTTGATGGTGATTAAATAATAAGGTTTATGAACATGATTTTTATTCCTCCCATACCATAATTAAATAAGTAGATATTGTATGAGGCTCATTGTTATTCATTCTCTATTCACTATGGAAGCACATATATGTGTAGAGATATGAAAGAGTAATTATGATGGGATGGGATGAAAAGAGATGTCTCCAAATATGTCTCCATATGCTTGTTTTGTTAGAAATTTAAGGATAAGAGACAAATGTCTAAGGAGATGTTACATCCATTATGCATAGAAAAATGGAAATGGGAAATCATCCCTATAGACATTGTCTTCCAACTACCAATAACATCCAAAGGAAATAATTCTATCTGGGTTATAGTTGATCTACTGATGAAGTCAGCACACTACATTGATATTAGAGATGATTTTTATTTTGATTAGATTTCATGGATATATGTAAATGACGTGGAAATATTACATGGTGTTCCGGTTTCCATTATATATGATTGTGATCTGAGTTTTACCTCAATGTTATGGCGAACACCTAAACATGATTTGGATATAGAGTCGAGTTTCATCACGGCTTATCATCATGAGACAAATAGTTAGTTTGAGAGGAAAATTCAATCATTGGAAGACATTTTGATATCATTATTTAGGGATTTAAAAGGATGTTGGGCCCAATGCCTACCATTGGTGGAATTTTCTTGATATAATATCATTCACTCAAGTATTCATATGTCTCCTTATGAATCCCACTAGGGAAAGAAGGGAAAATCTCCATCTTGCTGGGATGAAATTGGGGAAAGAAAGCTATTAGGACCTGATCTTGTTGATGAAATTGAAAAAATGTAAGATTTATTCAACAACACATAAGAGAAGCTCCGAGTAAACAAACAAATTTATGATGAAAACCAAAGACAAGATATAGAGTTTTAAGTGGGTGATAAGATTTTCTTATAAATATCTCCCAAAAATAGAGTAATGTGATCTGGGAAAAAGGGAATGTTGAGAACTAGGTATATTAGTCCTTCTAAAATACTAAATTGTGATTGGAATCTAGCTTACCAATTGGTGGTTCCACAGAATCTCTCTCAGGTTCATGATGTGTTCCATGTATCTTTCTTGATAAAGTACATACCCGATCCTTCACATGTACTAAGCTCATATGTCACACCACTGAAACCAGATCTTTTTTTATGAAAAACAAATGATAATGATATTGGATCATAAAAAAAATTTCTTCGAAACAAAACCACTCCCTTGGTTAATGTTTTATAAAGGAGCCACCAATTTTACAAATCTATATGGGAACATGAGGATATTATGTGAGATATTTATCCTCTTCTGTTTCTTTACAAGGGACGAAGTTTGTCGGTGACGTTTAGTTTATGGGGGGAGAATGTATCACCCAGATGTTTTGGTGAAATATTGTCCTTAAATTATTTTTATTCTACAGTAATATTATTTTCTTGCAATAGTGACTTTAAATGAACCATGAGACACCCTTATTAAAAAATTACCATTATAGACTTGTCTTTAGGTTATTGGGTATAATTATAAATAACATATCAAAATGAATTATGAATTCATTGGCTATTAATTACTTATGATAAATATAACTCAATTAGATATTTTATTTTTTGAGTAAATTACTTTTGGAAGTGAAATTAATGAGATATATATAATATTCATCCAATGTATATTTTAGTCATAGTGTATGAATAAAACCGAATTTTATGTATAAGAACCTTTTTTATAGAATAATTTTTAAACCATTGAATAGAGAACCCATTTAAATTAAGCTTTTGACACATTAATAATTTGTATATGAAAACATAAAAATGTTATTTTGATGTTGGATATAAATTTTTAAATTGTATAAATTTAGTATATTTTTCTGATAACTTTCATGTTTTTATGAAGAGTAAAAATACGAAAATTTTTAATTTAAAACATCTTTTTTCCATTGAGATAATTTATATGGATAAATTAAAATATTGATGTGTTTTAAAGTATAAATAGAATATATGTTTACCATTTAATAAATTTTATTTCATCATCATTATTTTTACAATGAATTCATATGTAAATTCATTTCAATATTTTGCAATGTCTTAAGTTTTAAAACCCATTTTCTCATTTCAACAAGAAAAATAATTTTAAATTAATTACTACAACTTCTATGTTTTGAATTTGATAAAATGTATTCCATAGTTGGAATAATATGTTTCAAATTGTGTGAATATGTACCTTTTATTTTTGTACATTATGAATAGTAATTTCCTTATTTATTTTATTTACCATGGTTAATGGGTAAATCTGGTAAATAAGGGTAAAAATAATAATTTAATAGAAATAAACTACCATAAATTTTTTACTGATCCAATTGAATGATATATTTTAGAACATGGTCATAATTGGTCTATTTTGGGACCCCATGGATTCTATTGGTTGTGAAAATGGAATTTTATAAGAATCGATTTAAAACAAAGATAATTATAAAATAAACATATATATTTTACTATATCGATTTTATTATAGGGAAATATAATGGATATATGTGTCCATACATAGTCATTATAAAGATAAAAATATATCCTATGTCATGGTATTTTATTTATAATTTTTTTACATTAGATAAATATATTTATGTATAACACAATTATTATATAGTGATTTCCTCACTAATGAAATAGTCAAATAAATGAATTTATAAATATTAAAAAAATTAATTTGAAAATTTTGATGCCATTTAATTTTTTTTTGATTACATTAACATACGTGGGATAATTTAATTCACTTTTTGAATGTATTATGTTGTTATGAATTTTAAAAAATTATAGTATGAATAGTGTCCAAAATATAAATAATTCATAACATAACACATAAAATAGTTTATAAAATGATATTAAATTTATAAAAATATAATATTCTTCAACATAGATAATATAATTCAATATATTCCATTAATAACTTTTTGGGGTTTTTTTGACCTGAAATGGTAACTACATTAACCCACAATGTGTAAATAACATGTTATCACCATAAGATTAAAAATGGTATAATAAGGGTAAAACAAGAACGATAAGGATAAAAAACATTCCAAACATATCTAACAGTTATTGTACATTTTGTATTCAAAACAATATGATATTATATTCTAATTAAATAAATTTTGGACCATTTATAATCGAAATTGAATTTAAAATAAATTAATATTTTGAGAGTTTCCTAATGTTCTCCTCTCCTATCTTATAAAAGGGAACCACCTCCCTCTCATCTTCACTCCATTTTGAACCCTCAACCACAGTTAGACCCTACCAACTTATTTTTTAAACATACCTAGTTACATTATAGATGTTCTATTCTTTTCAAAAGACTATCTCTAGTTCTCCAAGAGTAAATTTAAAAGAGGCACGTCGAGGAAGACTTAATCTCTTCTACGGATTATTTCAAATTTATTTCATTGTCTACTTCATCTTCATTAGTTGTTTCATTATAAATTAATAACATAAGTATCACTAATATACATATATGTTATTATAAATATGAAACAAACCTACTTCACCTTTTATCCATTCTACAAAAATAAAATCACCCCACGTGCGTACATACGACATACCCTCTCCATGCCATGGTGTAATCTATTTTTCACCACCACCATATATGGATGGGTATAATGGTGTAAATAACAAAAATATATGATTATTGTAACATGATACTAATTTTGAGATAATATAAACTATCCACTTTAATAGCATTAAACAATTATGGGAATAATATTGTCGCTCTTATGTACGTACAGCTTCTCGACTCCACGGTGCAATGTGATTCATTCTAAATAATATTTATTAAACCATTGTTATATAAATTAAATTAATTAATAAATATAATATTTATTATACTAATACTTTTCTATAAATTATATAACTATTACCAATAAGGTTTAATAAGAAATTATCCGAAAAAACATACATGACAACATATAGCAGTTAATACTCGAGTAACGAGTAACAATGAAATGTTATCATAAAAATGATTATTATTTTGAAATAAATAAGAAACAATATTTAAATCATTATACTGGATGTTTAGATATATACAAAGCATATCGGACCTAATACAAAGTATATCTTTGAAAATATCATTTGTTTCCGAGATTGTTTATTCGTAAATATTTACTGGGGTATATTTTTCATTCTCATCCATGATTCCAAATTATGTATTTAAAAATACTATTTATATCCTTCTATAACTGTTTAAAGTCAATTTCACCTATTGGTGAATTTGTACTAAACAATATGAAAGGAATATTTTTTCGTTCTCAGTACGAGGTAAATTTTGACCTTTTCGACATTAGTATGAGAAGAATGTTTTGTAACATATATTTCATTAATGTATTTTTATAGTTTCATGAAATATTATTGACATGAATCTTCCTCTAAACGATATCAAGATTATTTTTAACTAAATTCATTTCTTTTAAATTACATGGAATTTTGATAAAAGTAAACGTTTTTGGAAAAAATAAAGGATATTTACCCCAGGAATTAATTCCAGGTGTTTTCACAAAATTATTTTCCATATAAGATGTCAGTATTTGAATAGGGTAATATTTCTATCCCCATTATTACAAAGATTTTATTTTATTTATTATGTAATGTTTTTTTCTAATCCATTTGTTTTAAATAAATTATGTTGGAATAATGTTTACGAAACCCATTTTTTGTATGGGTTATGCAATGATAAATGTTTTTCTGTTTTTTGAAACACATATGAATGGTTTCATTATAGGATTAGTGGGACCTATATATCTCTCCAAAAAATTGGGTAAATATTTATATCTCATGAGATAGAAATGGATGGAATGGTAAGTAAATCTGGTTCAGTGATACAGTGTTGGAACGATGAGTGAACTCGATTTAGTAATGAACTTTTTCCGCTATGATGGTATGGGAAATAAGACTTGAATTAATATGAAATTATTTTCTATGATTATATTTGTATTCTATAAAGTTTCATATCTTATGTTTTTACTTTTTGGATCACATTTCACTTTTATGATTTATCCAATGACATTATATTGTGATCATTTATATGCAGAAAAATATTTTCCAATGTTATGTTCTTATGAATATGATATGAATGATATTTACATTATTTACCATTATTGAGCATTTAAGCTCACATCTTTTATATGTTTCTTTTCCATAGGTTATGAAGTAGGTTATTAAGTATTATATTCCAAAAAGGATTCTAGTTTGGATGAAATAAATGAGAGGAAATGTAGATGTTTTATGCACCATTTTTTTGTTTCCCAGTTTCTAAAGGAACAATACCTATATTGTGCTTTCATTGTTTTGTAATATTTTTTAACAATTATACTTCAATTTTGATGTAATATCAATGTATTTAACGAATGGGTTGCCATACATGTCTATATATAGGACCAACCAATGACACCTGAAACATGTGGTGCTCCTATTGGATGTTTTGTCCTTATCATCTTAACTACTAGCGATCAGCAAGTGATAACATCATGAGAAGATGTATAAATTATTATAATCCCATATTACCTGATAGTCTCACAACATTTTTTTTCATATAATTATCTTTTATCTGGACCATAGTAAATTACACTGGGATATCATTCATGGTATATCTAGGTTCTCATTATATCCTAGAAACTACTATAACCCTTTGATATAACATGTAGTATAAGGAAATTAACAAAAATATAGTGGATGTAGAAGTATCAAAAATATACTAAAAAGATAAAACCATGTATATTAATAAATTTCACATATGTAATGTTAATAAATTTACTTCACAATTTGGTTCTAGATAACCCACTTTTAATACTCCAACCAACACTAGATTGAACAAAAAACAAGTCTCAATTTTTTAAATCTTGCATTAGAATCATAATTCTACAGAGATTTGGATTTTTAGGGGGTCTTTCTTGTTTTCCTCTAGTGATACTATAATAACTATAACTTCACCTTTTTAGTAAAATCCCCCAATAGATTAGAATTCTAAAGTATACACTTTTTGATTTGGTGTGACATGGGATCCTTTCAATGAACTATCATCGTAGTGTTGTAATAGTAAACCGAATCATGGTATTCACTACTAGGCACCAAACAGATGTCTGAGATAAAGACTCATATCCATATTACATTATTTTTGGCATCATAATACACTATATACTGAGATTATAATGTGGATTTAGTGACCATTGTTATCTTTGATTATATATAGCTCACTGCAATACCATTCAGAAAATAGATATAGTTTGAAAAGGATTTCAGATCATCTTGATCAGTCCATAAACATGGATTAGTGTATCATCTAAAAACTAGTTCTCCTCTCCTCTATACACCAGGAACACATTTTTTATATTCCTCATGCAATTCGGGATTTTTTATTGTAGTGTAGTGAAACTCTGCCGACTCAGCCTGATATCGCACCATTATGCATAATGATAAGGAAACATTAATCCTATTAAATTATAAGGAATACATGATAGATCCCACTATTGTGGAATAATATATTCTATACATTCTTCTAATCACCTCACGTGTTTATGCACTCATTTTATTAGAGATATTGGAACCATTTGACATTATAACAACCCTCCTTTGGATTGATCCAAACTAAACATTTTGAGTACCTTTTAAACATATTATCTTTGACTTAACTGAACCTACATTTGAGATTTATCTCAATAGATCATGATCCTTAACGTTTTGGATTCTTCGCATACTTTTTAGGATAAGCATTCACTTTTCCATGTCATTAAATACTATAATTCTTTGACTTAATTTCCCATAATCAATATTTCATCATCATATAATACAATAAAAACAATGGAATCCCCATTAATCATCTTATATGAAACATGGTTGAATTCCATTTTTGACAAAACAATGTTCACTTATGGCCTCATCAAAAATGACCATTCCATGACCATGATTCCTACTTCAACCCAAAAATGGGTCTCTATATCTTTCACATTTAATTGGCATTATTTTACATAAAAACACTTTAGGTTGTGTTATGTAGATGTCTCCAACAAACATCACCTTTAGAAAAGATGTTTTGAAGTCTACTTTCCAATACCCATATTAATGTAATGCTAAAATTGAATGAAATTTCCATATAGACTTCATAATTTCTACAAGTGAGATGTTTTCATCAATATCTATGCATTGAAATGTATTGAAGCAATTATATACCAGTCATTCTATATAGGAATTGACCTTACCCTCAATGTCTATCTTTGTCTTGAATAATTATTCTTACCCAATTAGTTTTATATCACATATTGTGTCTTAAAAAATCCAAACATGATTTTGGTATATGTAATATATCTAAGAATTCATGGAATCTTTTCTTTTAGTAGCATCCTTGCATTATAATACTTATTTTAAGAGAAAATTTCATCGTCCTTGAATAGTAATGTTTCACCTGACTTGGTGATAATAAAACCATAGAACTCTGGTTCTCTGACTTCTTGAGTTTTCCTATATTGTACATGTGTCTCAGGAACTTCATCGTTTCACACAGTATCTTGTGTATATATTTCAGTAATAAATTATCTGTATATAGATCATTATCTTAATCAAAGACAATTTATCTCCCACTATTTCCATTATAATTTTTTTCCATTTTTAGAAATGTTTCTTTCCTTTCCACAATAACATTTTTATTATAAGTTTTATGTATGTAATATCCATTGGTTTCTTTAGGATTACCTATAAATAAAAACATTGTGCTTTAGGATTCTAATTTTTTACTTGGAATTGTCTTGAATAGAACCTCACATCCCACTAAATGTATGTGTTATAGACTGTGTTTGTTTCAATACCCAATTTCATAGGGAATCCAACGTGTATCTTTAGTTGGCACTCAGTTAAGGGTATATAACACTATCTTCAAGGTGTATACCCAAAAGGAAAATGGTAGAGTTTAAAAACTAATCATTGACTACACTATGACCAAAAAGGTCATATTGACCCATTCACTAAGGTCATTCCACTCTAGTGTGTAAGGAGGACCATGTTTAGATACTTTCCAACACTCAATCAAGTGATCAATGAATGTTTGGTTAAGATTATATATTCCTTAGTATGAGTGGAGTGACTTAATCTTCTTTCCATGTTGGTTTTATAATTCAGGTTGATATTCTAAAATCATTTGAAGGGAATACGGCCAATACCACATTATGTAGATATCTCTATACATATTATTGTCATCGATAAAAGTAATGAACTACCAAATCTCACAACATTCCTATACTATAAATAGACCACATGTGTTAGTATTATTCAATTCTAGTGATTAATTTTTTAATGCCTTCCTTGAAAAGGGTTCTTTTTTCATATTCCATTATAAACAAGCCTGACATAAATCCTAGGGTTTTAACTTAACTAAGTCTAAATACCCTTCTTGAATTAATATCTATAATTAGTTGGAATTTACAATGCCAAGCCCCAGGAACCATATGTGGGTCTTATATGTGTTCTGATCACCATTTTTTTCATTGATTGTCCGAAAAAACTAGTTCTTTTATTATCTAAAGGATACAGTCAGACCATCCCAGAGCCGGAAGACATACAAAATAATCATAGTGTCAAAACATGACACTAAGATTATGTTTCTGGTAACTGATGGAATATAATAACAATTACTTAATACAATAACTAAACAACTATGAAAAATAAAATGATAATCTCCCACTACCAAAGATGATAGGCTCACACCCTTTGTATCTTAGAGATCCATTTTGACCTTTTAAATCATTTTGAATCTACTTGGTTCTTATATATGACTAAAAATGTTTGTGATACATGCCATATAAAATACCCATCTTGTATGAAATGATTGATTACATTTAATGAAAAAAATAACTGAACTAAAAGAGTTTTCATGCTACATCATATCTCTATAGTTTTTCTTCTAGTGTCATTTCATGACATATTTAACCCAGATAAGGTCCTACACATTTCCTTCCCTTTGGATTCTTGGGTTTTTGGAATTTTGGTGAATCAGTGTCTATGGATTGAACTGAGCCTTTAGACCCGTAGAATTTCCCTAAGTACTCTTGTTCAACATAAGGAGTAATGGATTAGTAGTTTTTATATCCTAATCGTATTGGTGAAATAAATCCAACAGATGAAAGAGATACTTTCTCCTGATTTTCATATTATTGACAATTATAAAAGTAGAACCGATTAATGGTAAAGATGATAGAATGAGATTAGTTTCTAGTTCTTGGTTATGTATGAACCTAAGGGATTCAAGGGTATCCAAGTATCCAACCATCATGATTACATGCAGTCCTTATTTATTCCCTTCTGCTATACTCAACCAATACTGGGAACTGGGTATCTCATTTCATCTTTTCCTAGATCTATCCTCATATAATTCTCATAGATTATTCATTTCCTTTTAGGAATATTTATCCCCCCTCATTTTCTAAAATTCACTATATATAGATTACAACATGATGCACTATATATATAGTTCATCATGTACTCGATTTTTCCGTTTATCGTTATCTACTTTTTTTCTCACTATGGTGGCTCGGTAGGAAGTGAGGACTCTAGGTGTTTTACTATGTGCAAGAACCTATACCAATAGTAGATTGTATGGTTGGTCAGGATATTTTTTTATCCAATGATGAGTACAATAATAATGTTATGATGTGGATAGATATTACCATTTTATATCTGACGATAATAATTTTTTTGGAGTTATTACATTATCATGATTACATTTTAGACATTTTTTGTAATTATTTATTAAATCATTTAATATATCACACTATTTTATCGAACCCCAATAGACAGTAAGATTAGAGTTAGAATACTTTATTTTTTGACTATTCTCGTGGAAAGGATCCTTAAAAACTTCACTCATAGTCTACAAGCTATAGATATTCCTCTACATAGAGTGTTTCTAGGTAGGATCGTTGCTTTTCAACCGCAGTAACTCACAGTTCCTGGATTTGTTTAGTAAAGTACTGACATATAGAAATTGTAACATTGATTTCATTAAAATATTAACTGTAAAGTGATATAAATCTTCTTATCAATACTTCTTTTAAAACAATAGTAGTCCAGTCATCCAAGCACTATAATAAGAACTCGCCGGTAGTTGGAGTCATTCTCAACTATGGCTGATGAGCACACCGAATAACCGTTTTAGTGTAAATTTATGAAATGGAAGGAATTAATACTTTATATATCATAGATGTATTTTATTTCATTCATGAGGAATGTAATCTATTTATATTAATATGTTCCATCTATGGTGTTGTGCGCTCTACTGAATAGGAATTAATGGAAATTTTTTTCACATCCTTATGTATTTTTCTTATTTATTATTTTCATTGATCTCATAGAAAACATGTCCTTGCAAAAAATAAGAAACAACACATGAATGAAATAATGCTACTCAACTACTAATAAGCAAACAATATTGATTGATCTATTTTAAATTAATGGGTCAATCATGACTTATGGGTTTTCACACCGGAGTTGACTTAATTTTCAGCTCACCCCGAGTCCAGTATATTTGTTGCTTATTTCGAGCACTGCCTCATCTATGTGGGGCCCTCTTATTAATGCATCATTCTGTAATGTACAAATATACACACTAGAAGGTCCGGGGGTCAAGGGGTGATATATAAATAGATAAAGTGGACACAAATTCCCTTATATATATTAAATGTACAAGTGATGTGTGGACCATTATTTAATTGTCTACTTATTAAAATCATCACATATATGTAATAAGTAATTAAATAAAACATCCAATCATAACTATACTAAGTCAATTTGGAGAGGATTGTTCAGTACATTAAATCAACGCATGATGGAAATTAAATTGTAATAAATTTAAATGTAAGAGGGTATGTTAAAAAAATTAATGTATTATATAATTTAAAACAATTTATTATCTCATGTCCTAGTTTTTATTATAATTATAATTATAAACATTAAATTAAATTTTTTTATTTAATTCAATTCTAATATTACATTAATCTATTAGAATATTAAAATATTAATTTCTAAAAAAAATTATTTCTATTATTTCTAAAAATTAAATAAATAATTTTTTTATTTTTTAAATTTAACACAGACCCAGAAAACCTCGCCTCTACTAATTGTGATTCACTCTGTATCCCAGAAGGCATGTTTGGGTCCAATCTGACCTCGTAGAGGAGTATTATGAGCCGAAAAGGATAACAATCCCGTTATGAGTTGTGATGACCTATCC
The DNA here is from genome assembly GCA_963277665.1 of Viscum album. Lineage (NCBI taxonomy): Eukaryota > Viridiplantae > Streptophyta > Magnoliopsida > Santalales > Viscaceae > Viscum > Viscum album. Next base: position 795,922,979 of record OY728166.1, read on the forward strand.
CCATCAATTATATGGTTGATGGAGTTAGTGAGACACATGGAACATGTGGCAGGTGGTTCCCTACAATGATTGAGGTGACCTACTCAATTGTGAATGATGGTGGCCGAGACGAGGATGGGAGAGGTATCATATGTGACAGTTGGACTCATGAGTGGTGTATGAGGTTGGAACCTGGTGTTCTGCCTCGGTCAGTAGGGTCTCGGGTGGCCAAATCTCGTAGTGGATGGAAAGTTGTCTGACCAAAATCAGAAGTGGTGCAAGTGGATATGGATAAGTTATTGTTGTACCAGTGACATCTGGGCAGCATCTGCATCCTGCAATGGAAGTTTCCATGGGTGGGCCTCACGAAGGCAGTCTGGGAGAGCATGAGTCATTCATTCTCTAGATCCTTAGGATGTGTCATGGTTGTGGGGCCTAGATAGTAGGAGCTTTTGGGCTTCATGAAGTGGTATTATAACTTCATAGAGGAGGCTCATCCGTTCTACTTGAACATGAGGTGAATGGTGTGTATTCTTTGTCATATGGGAGAGGAGAGGATGGCAACCGTGTGGTCAGGGTCAAACTATTGGTACTAGGGCACGTAGGGGATTCCAATGTGCCAAGGATTTAAATATTTTCATATTAATAGGTTGAAAAAAATATGTCATATATTATGATTGGAGCCTCAATAATTTATACTGATCATGTGTGGTTTAATACGAGCCTAGAAAATAAAATAACAAGTACCTCATTCCATTTTGAAGTGTGCACATCTATCGAAAGCTTCCAGCAATAGATTCTTAACGTATACAACATTGAATTCATCTAGATCATCTACACATAATTCTTTAATATGCACATACACCATTCATCAAATTCTGTGTTCCAGCTTAGATCTATGATTATTAGTTCAACACCAAATCAATCAACATAATCCTCTACCACTGATTCATGATGGGGAACAGTGATCGCCCTCTCGGATTGATTGATTAAATTATTAGGATTTAGGTGGAATGAAAAGTTATCAATTAAATCTAAGTAAATTGGATGTTGAAATAAGATTCTATCCACATAATTATATAATTGATGTTCAAATACCCGGTAAGTGTCCCCTGATCCCTATATTTTAAATGCCAAAAAAAACAAATGATATATTATAAAAACTACCTGTATGATAAATATCATTATTATTTTATCAAATACTTGTAATATATTTTATATGAGAAACCATATTCATTAACTTGACTCATAATTATTGATAATATAAAATTAATTTGAATCTGAAAATAATATTTGTTTGTATAACATTAATCTTTGTATTTAATTAAGAAGATGTAAATAATTTTACCAAATGAATTTAATAGAACTATTTCATAATTAAAAAATAATAAATTTAATTAATTATCGGTGGTCGATAAAACTAGCGAAACACTGGGACACTATGGTGGGCTCCATTATGTCATGTTTTCATAATCACTAAAATATGGTAAATTTTTAAATAAAACATTACATGTTACACTCTAGACCCTTATCTCTCTAGTAGTGAATAGAATTTAGAGACCAATAGAATTTTCTAGAAACCCATGAAGTTCCATAAAGTGTTAAGAAATAGTAAAAACGAAGATAAACAACCTATGAACACAAACTGTGTGATATAACCTCATTGTCATACGATACCTCTAGAATTAGGACCCACAGTTACTTTACCATCCTTTTTAATATTTTGTTCTATGTAGTATGATTTACCTTTGATATCCATGGACATGGATATCTGAAGGTATTGTCATGACCCATCCCCCGAGGCCCATGCCGTAATTACCCCAAGCCCGCCTTTTATAGGCAAGGGGCATGTGACTAGAAACATAAAGGAATATCCCAAAAATGGAAGACATTGCCTTTAAACCTACACACACATCGACATGGTATACTGCACAAAGAATTCCACAAAGAAAAATGCTGCAAATCTACAACAAAGTAGCAGTACTGAGAGAAAAAGGTTTAGACTAAAAGTAGAGGAGTCTGAATACAATCCCAACTAAATGAAATGTATAGAAAAAGAAGTACAAGTTTCCGATGTCGTCTTCCAAGGATCCTACATGAAGGGTTGGTATAGATTACTCTTAGAACACTGAGTCTGGCGATCCACCTCCGAGCACCATCTAGCCCTAACTCTGTAATGTCCCAGTCAAGATTGGTTGACTTTAGCACAAGACATAACATGTGCGGGAGAAGTTCGTGCAAGGGTGAGTATAACAATACTCTGAATGGACCATGATAAACAATCATGTCTCAAAGAAATTCACAAAGTAAAATACCAAAAACCACTATCTCTAAGTAAATCACAAAGAAAATGACACAGTTCAGACCATGTATAATCTAGATTATAGAAAGTAGGACCATCGTTCATATCCTTGGACACCTTGGGTTCCAGGAGACATCCACCTTAATGTGTACAGTGGGCCTCTCGGGTCACAGAGAGCCACTTCCCACTAACCATGGATTGCTTTGGTACTCCAACCTGATTAGTAATATGGATATGCTGGGTCAAACAGAGCAGCTCCCCACCACGGGCATGCTAGGTCACCCTATGTTGCTTCCCACCTTGTCTATTGTGAGGTACTAAACTTGTCTAGTATCATTGGTTTGTCAGGTCATACAGAGCCTCTCCCCATTATGGGCCTTCCTGGTCATATAGATCCACTCCCCATTGGGCCATTGTAGCTGATCCACACAGATTCACTTGACAGAAGTCTTCAGGTCCCACCTAAATGAAGTGTCCTCGCACGTAGAACCCTTGATTCTGAGAGAACCACTATTCAAGACATTCATCATAATTCAATGTCCATAAAATCCATTATATAGTATTCCAAAATATCCAAATCTTAATGAGGGTTTTAATTCCACAAACAGATCATCAATCAGATGTTCAGTTTGAAAAATATTGATGTTTTTTCAAAAATGGGATTGTTAGGTCTGGGTCCAGTCTGACCTGGTCGGACTGACCAGACCTTACACAGGGTCTACAAACCCATCCCAGGTCCATCAACCCAACCTGACTTTGGTCTGGCCTATTCGGGGACCGACCCAAAATAGGTATGGAACAGTCGGGGTCTAGCCTTGTCTGTGTCCGACCCTATCTACCAGGCAGGGATGCGGTTGGAAGCCATTTCCAGCTCCCCTCACCCAGTGGGTCGTCTGTGTGGCCAACTCCTCTCACCATGGTCAGTTGACTGTTTCCATCCGGATTCCCTAAACGTGGCCAATGACCACGTGCCTCCGAGATCTGTGACTCGTGTCTGCAGGTCGTTCCACTGATGTGGTCGAGGGGCCACGTCCATACTGCTAGATAATGTTTTAGAGGGATTCTCTTCTTTCTACATCGTCACCCGATCTGGGCCTAATATTCAACTCTATTGTGCCATCGAAGCGCACTTCCACACTCTCCAAAGCCATAGGCGGGATCTTCCGTAGACCACCGAGTCCGCACCTGTGGCCCATTCTTCACACTAGCTTCTCCTCCGTCCTCCGTGGGGTATTGCCTACCCTAATAAGGTCTTGAATATTCCTTGATGCCCCTTATATATTTTTATCCATGAAGAATGTATAAGTTGAGTGGATCTGTCCTTCTGTGTGTAGGCCCGTGCCCTCCGCGTTAGAGTTTTAAAACATGGGATGATTGGGGATGATGTTCTGTCGACAACAATTTAATTTCTCTATAAAAAATGTAAGAAAAAGGGACCCCCACACGCATCGACAAACAATGTGCGGTTCAACCTATTTGTGGGTTGACCCACATTATTCGATTAAGAAAATGAACGTGGAAAATAATTCAATCAAAGAACCCCTCCCTCCATCGATGTTCATCATTTAAGAGCTTCACCCTCGAGTATTCAAGCTCCATTGGCATTCATCACTTCTCAGTACCGTTCTTTGTAAATAATTTAAGTTTCTATCCATCCTATTTTTGTTTGTCGTTTGGCATTGGAAGGAATCCTTATCATAGGTTCATCAGAGAATTTTCATGGTTTAATTATCAACGCTCCAATGCATTAGCTTATTAAAATAAAACACATCACAATGATTCTATTATGCTGAAAAGTAACAACATTACACTCTTTTATTTATGAAATAGAAAATTTTTTACGCTTCACACTTATGAGTCATTAATGAGATTAATTAAATGTTCTTCATCATTATATCGTATCACCGCCGTCCGCCACTCAATGGTGAGGAAGGAAAAATAAAATTACTTTTAAAGTTATTTTATTATTTTATGAATATTCCAAAAATTAACTTTTCTATCCGACCCTTTCCTGTCGAAGTTAAATTATTTCTAGGTGAATCCTAGTGTTCCATGTTCAAAGGTTCTCTCAGTGTTTTGATCTGAGCAACAGTTTAAAAGTTATAAAAACCTATTCACCTATTTTTCCTCCCAGGTTGTGTGTCCATGCGTACAGGTACTCCGAAAAATGACTCTGATATGTAAGTTGATTCCTTCATCACTAGTTGCTAACACCTATCATTCAGGAGGAGGGTTGGGTATGTCTCGACATGGGCTCCGGGGGATGGGTTTTGAGAAAGTGGTATTAGAGGGGTGGTCTGTAACAGCCCAAGATTTTATGAAAAATATTCTTTTTAATTTCACTAATGTCTTGTGTTGTACGCTACACAAAAAGGAGCTTTCACAACACGCATCCTTGACTTGCCTTGCATTACACGCAATCGCGACCTTCCTCGATAGCGTGTGTAATACGCAATACTGAGTTTCACTAAACAACGATATGCTATTAAAATATTATTAAAACTAGCCGTTATGAATAGTAATAACCACTTTTTAAAATTCCGTAAATCTTATTTTTCAAAATGAACTTCATTCTTGGATTCGGAGTATCGAATTTAGCCTAAGGTGAAATTTTGGTACTTTTCGGATAACTTTCATATTCTGATGAATAGTGAAAATTACTAAATTATAATTAAAAACAACTTTTTTAATCAAAATAATTAATAGTGATAAATCATTAATTTGAGTGGTTTTAAAGTATATTTAGAATATATTTTTACAATTTAATACAATGTTGGACATTGGATGTAATTTCACATTTAAACCAGACATAATCAAGTGTCAATCTTTTGATAGATATTGTTTCTTAAAAACACGCTATTTGATTTAACAGCGGGATTTAATTATAAAATTAATTAATTCAATTTCTATGTTATGAATTTGGTAAAATAGACTTCATTTTTGAATTCGGAATATGAAATATAGCTTAGGATGAAATTTTGGCTTTTTTTCTGAAATCTTTCAATTTTTGATGAATAGTGAAACCACTAAGTGGTAGGTTAAAAACTGAATTTTGCATAAAACATAATTTTACCGCTTCTGTGAATGAAATATCGAAAATCTGACAGACACGGTTGATATCAGTAAGTAAAATATGGTTCAATGAGATAAAAATAATTTTTTGGTGAATAGTAACTTTTTACTTTTTTTACCGCGGTTAATAGTAAATAGGGTAACTGAGGGTAAATATGATATTACTATTACCCTAACACATGTCCTAATTCTATTTGATAAGTGTAATTAGACCAAAAACAAACTTAGGAATAAAATATGACCATTTAGGCCCACTTGGATTAGATTAGGACATTTATTATTATTTAATTCAAAGAAGAGTTTAAAGAGTTAAAATCAAAGTTTATTTACTAAAACATTTTTAAAATAGGGTTATACATATGATAAATTCGATTGAAAATATTAATTAGAAAGCTAAAAAGATTTTCTACATGAGGGTATTTTATTTATAATTTTTAGACATTAAATAAGTTAATTTATTTATGACACAATTATGATGCAGTTTTTATCTTATTTATGAAATATTGACATAATTGATGTTATAAACACCAAAATAAATGTAATTTGAGACTTTTTATGAATTCCACTAATTTTCTAGGTTACTATGATATATGATTGTTGATTTAATCAACTTGGTTCGAACATATAATTATGTTCTGAATTTCACAAAAATCATATATCAAATAGTGTCAAAATTGACAAAAAATAGATTTTAAATCAAATATTATATTATTAATTGTTATTTTATTCCTAAAAATCTAAGGTTAGGCCAAATGACTTAGATAAGGATATATTTATTAATAATATTCAATTTGGGGTTCTTTTGGCATGTTATAGTAAGTGTATTAACCATATAGTGAAAGAAAACAAAAAGACACGGTAAAAGTTAAATTATTTAACTTAGAGTTAAATCTAATTGATAATGTTACACTAATACCCTAAACTTGTATAAATCTTATTGGTTGATAGGATTTAGACCCATACCCACATTAGCTTCGAAATAAGACCCTTTGGAACCATTATAAACCGATTTTGACTTTAATATAAAATAATATTTTGAGATATTCCTAAGGTGCCCCTCTCCTCCCTTATAAAAGGACACCTCCTCCCCCTCCTCCTCACACCAATTTGAGCACTCAAGCTCGGCCAAACCCTGCCAAAATCTCTTCTCCACTTCCCTAGCAACATCCTAGAGGTTCTGGTCTTCCTCAAAGACCAATTTTAGTGCCCTAAGAGGATGTCTCAAAGAGGCGCTTCAAAGAAGAGGTAATTACCGTTACCAATTCTTTCATCTTTATTTCTTATTCCACTTATTCTTCATAGGTTGTTTCATTATGAAGTAATAACATCAGTATCACTCATATACTGATATGTTATTATAAGTATGAAACAACCCTATTTCACCATCTATCCATCCTACGGAAAAAAAAATCACCGCGCGTGCGTACGTACAGAATACCGTCTCCACGTCGTGGTGTAATCTATTTTCCACCACCACCTTACAAGGATGGGTATAATGGTGTAAAGAATAACTATACATAGTTATTACAACATCATATTGATTCTGATATATTGTATAATCCACTCCAATTCAATTCAATATTTATGGAAATGATATCATCACTCGTGCGTACGTACGGACTACCGTCTCCACGACGCGATGAGATTCATTCTCCATGTTAACCATTTAAGAATGATTAAGAAGTATATATAATAAATAATAATGAAATATATGACATTATAAAGATACTGGATTTATGTATATATGTATTTCATCTACTTACTTCCATTCAAGACAATACGGAAAGGAAAACAGCGTTCATGCGTACGTACGGACTACCGTCTCCATGAACGGTGTTTTTCATTTCATTTATCTATCTATTATATATATGTATATATATACTGAATATATATGATATATGAATCATATTTGATATTCTGGAAGTAATTAAATCATGATATATGTAATAATAATTTCAAGAACAACAAGTCAAAACACCTATGATAAATGAAACGATTTTACCCAAAACGCTTCTTTAACATGGAATTTACAAAAGAACAGGTAATATAATGTCATAAGTGAACCATATATGATATGATAACAATGAATATGATTCTGTAATAAGTCAATGACATAATTTAAATCATTATACAGGAGGTTCGGTCACATACAAGCAAATCGGACCTAAGGTAAGGGAAATATCACAATCTCATTCTTATCCGAGATTGTTTGTACTTTGAAATTTACTGGGGTATATTTTATCATCCACATCCATGTTTCCTCAATATGTAATGTTATTTACATCCACCTACAATTTTTTAAATCCAATTTTACCCTTCAGTGAGTTTTTAGTAAAAGATATGAAAGGAATCTTTTCTCGTTTTCCATACGAGGTAATTTTTGACTTTTCCGACAAAAGTACGAGAGGAATGTTTTTTTAACTTATACGGCATGAATGGATTTTTAAAAAAAAATTTCCAAGAATCTTCCTTTACAAGTTTTCAAGTTTATTTTTAATCAACTTCTTTTATTTTAAAGTTGTATGGCATGTTATGAAAGGAAAAATGTTTTTGAAGAAGAAAGGATATTTTCCTCAAGAATGGAGTTCAAGTGTTTTATCAAAATTATTTTCCATCTAAGATAATAAAGGGTTCTGTTTTTATCCCTATTATTAAATTGATTTGATCATGTTGTGATGGAATTATTTTTATGAATTCCTTTATCTTATATGAATTGATTTATGATGTCATGATGTTTCAAGAATCCCATTTTTGTTACATGTGTTATGCGATGATGTATGTTATATGATTATGTGGAACACATAAGAAAGGATTCATTATAAGATGGGTGGGACCTATATCTCCCTCCAATGCATTGGGTAAAGATTTTATATCTCATGAGATAGACATGGCTGGAACGGGTGGTTATTTCGGTTCAGTGATACAGGACTGAAACGAGGAGTGAACTCGGTTCAGAAAGGGACTTTGTCCACTAAGATAGTCTTGGCAATGAGTCATGACTAACAAGAAATGATTTTCCATGATTATGTGTGCATGCCACAAAGTTTCAAGTTTCATGTTATGATTATGGGGATCTCATTTTCACTTCTATGATTTGTTCCATGTTAAGATATTATGATCTCTTTTGCAGGTTATAATTTTCAAAAAGATATGATATGATTTTTATTTCCTTTATTTGCCCTTGCTGAGCATTTGAGCTCACCCTTTTATGTTTTCTTTTCCCCAGGATATAATGAAAGGTTTTAGGTATAAAAAAGGAAGATCTTTATGGGAGATGTTGAAGATCTTCCACCACGATTAGAAGATTACGTTCCGAGTTTCCAAAGACACTAAACTATTACGATCCTTGTGTGTTTGTTTTTGTTATGTACTAAGTATTCTGCAAAAGTAATGTAATGTCCATGTACGTCAAGATACGGGTCTCTACATGGTCATCCTAGAATCAAGAACACTACTTGCAGAGACCTTACGGTTGACTGAGACCTGAAGACTGATGATAAGGAACCCTGTGTGGATCAGCTACAATGACCCAGTGAGAAGCAACTATGTGTGACCTGATAGTCCCACAGCGGGGAGAAAATCTATGTGACCAAACAACCCCACGGTAATCGACTGGAGGAGTACCATAGTATGGACAAGGAGGGAAGTGGATCTGTCTGAACTGGCATGCCCACGGTGGGGAGATTCTATGTGTGACCAAGCATACCCACAGTACTCATCAGGGATGAGTACCATAGTAGTCCATTGTTAGTGGGAAATGACACTGTGAGACCCAGTAGGCCCACTGTACTCATTGAGGAGGTGTTCACTAGTAGCCCAAGGTGTCTGATGATATGATTGTTGGTCCTACATTCCATACTCTAGATTATACATGGGGTGAGGTGTGTGTTTTTATTTCTACTTTAATTTGAGATATTTATTTATGGTATTTTCCTTTTTGGATTTATGTGATACCCATATTGGTCTCAGGATCCCTACATTGTACTGTTATGCTCATTCTTGTATGGGCTTCTCCTACACTTGTTGTGTCTTGTACAGACAACATACAACTTTGACTGGGACATTATGGATCCAAGTCTAGACATTTCTCTGAGATGGATTGATAGATGATGTGTTCTCAGTGAAATCCAGTAGTGAATTGTATCTACCCTTACGGTATGATCCCTGGAAAAAAACTCCATATATTGTAATTCTTTTGTCGTACTTTCATTTTAGTTCAGTTTTTATTATATCCCAATTACATTCAATCTTCACCTTTTTCTCTCAGTGGAGGTACTTTGTGGTGGTTGTTCAACTTTTTGATAAATAGTGGTATTCTTTGTGCAGTGTTCCATGCTTGTGTGTGTACAGGTTTAAAGGAAATTTATTCACTTTTTGGGATATTACATTCATGTTCTAGTCACCAGCCCCTGGCCTATGGAATCCTTGATTGGGGTAGTCACAACACGGGCCCCGGGAGATGGGTCATGACAATGTGCTATCAAAGGTGGTCGTTTCTACCTCATAGGATGATATCCTTCTTGTTTTTCTTTTCCTGCTTTAGGAAGGGGTTGTGTGTGCATGCGTACATGTACTCAGGAAAATTCCTCCCACATAAATTTTGACACCTTTAGCGCTAGTATTCAACTACCGGCCTTCAGGAATCGGTCTGAGGTTATGTCAAGGAATGGGCCCTAGGGGATGGGTCGTGATTATTACTACCATCCAAATTAAGGTAGACAGAGATATCACTTTATCAACTCTGAATAAATAAATTCCCTCTTGATCATTTAAAAAAGTTAATAACACCAATGATGCAGCCAACACAAACTACCACATACCAACAAATGTTTTATTGTTATTTTTCCATTCATTAAACTACGTGATCAAAAGGCACACATTAATAATAATCTCATGTTGGGAGACCAACAGACCTGTCAATAGAGAGGAATATTGAATGACACCAAAAATACGTGGTGTCCCTATTGGAGGGTATATCCTAATGATGTCATCTACTAGAAATCACCATGTGTGAACATCATGAGAATAAGTCTCAATGCATATGATCTCCTGACACTTGATAGTAAAATAAAATCTATGTCCTATCAGTATGATTTATCTGGACTACATCTAATTACTTGAATATTACTATCATGGTATATTGGGGTTCTCAATATACCTTGAGAAATCCCATAACCCTTTGATGTGATATGTAAAAAAATGAAATTAAAATTAATATTGTGGATGAAGATGTATAAACACTATTATGATAGGGTGAAAAATGCATATTATCAAACTATATAAATATAATGGTAATCAAAGTACATCATATATTTCTTCTAGGGAAACTTCATTATAATAATTACAAATGGAATAAAACCATAAGTTAATAAAAAGACCACTTAATTGTAATCCTTATCCTTGATGTTTTCTTTGAAAATCATAAAAATGAATAAAACATTCAACAAATATGTTAATATTTTAGAAATATAATGACCATATTCCTAGTAAAGTAAACCATAAGGATGAATTCATCTTATAATGTATGTAAGGTGATATATATTAATTAAAATTCACCATTATATATATATATATATTCATTGGAAAATGGGAATTGGATATATGGATTCGTGGTAAAATTTAGTTCGATATATGGTAATTAAATATATCCAATGGGTAATATTTATAAATGAAAATAATATAATTTTTGATTGAAATAAAATGATAATACTTAATTATTATATAATGTTATAAACAATATATTTTTATTTAGTAGTAATTATTTTTTAAATTATCATTAAAATGAGTTTATGTATTAATAATTTAAACAAGAAGTATTTTATTTATCCTCTATTGATAAGATTAATTTTTTAGAATTTGAATACATTATTTTTATAAGATGTTTTCAAAATTAGTTGATGTAGAAATGATAATTTATTTAAAATAATTTTATAAAAAAAATATTTTGTATTTTATTTTTATTAAATTGAATGTATCAATTTAAAATTTTCATTATAATGTAATTTTTAAATTAACAAATAAATATGTTAACTGTAATTACTTTTTAATTTGATATGAAATTTTATTGAGAACCCAAAAAGTCTAACTGTTATTTTTTTAAAAAAATCGGTTTTATTTATAGATTTATTTGTTTTCATTTATATACAAAATCTCACATATTTAAAAATTTTATTAGATATATGGTTTTTAAATTTCAAATAAATTCATTAATGTTTTATATAATTTGAAATTTCCTTTTTTGGTATAAAAATAAGATACCAATGTAAATTTTGAGTTACCCTGAATAAGGTAAGATTAGATAAATTGTTTTTAAACCAAATGGTGAAGGAATAAAATAGCATAAAACTCTACCACTATATCTGTGTAAGAGGGATATATTGACCTCACCATATTTAATCTTCATTATAATAAAAAAAATCAATTTACCTTTATAATTACAACCTTACAAATCATGAAAAGAATATTTACTGAAATGTCTCTAAAAACAAACATATAAAACAACCCACCTATACCTTTGCAAAACAAATCATACAATTCAGTTATTTATTAAAACCATATTCATTTTATAGCTCTTAAATCCATTTAAGATGTTGAGAAGCTTCTACATCCATGAAAGAGCCACAAATCATTCATTTTTAAGGAACTCTTGTTGATGAAGAGAGATGTTATATATTATGTATCTAAGTTATTTTCTATATTTTTAAAATTTCGACTAATCTCCACTCATTCAAAATAATATCCTACACTATAATGAATTCATATTAGAATATACATAATTTTAATAAAATTATACATCTATGGTTTGTATCTATACTTTTACTATTTCATTACTATAACAACTTCTTGTTTTGGTTAGTTCAGCCACCTACATGAAGGATGTTGTTCAAAAATAATCATTTTCACCATGGATATGTATCAATATATTATAACTATTATTATACGATATTAAATATTATTATATGATATGACTATTCTTATTAAGGTATGAAAAAAAGTATTGATCAATACTTTGTGACTCATTATTATTGGTAAATGACTTGAAAAATGATTCCCATAGATTCAATTATCAGAAAACATACCCATACATTCCACAAAATGAATAAGTGACTAAATAAATTACTGGAACCCAATGAATCCACTACATTAACTAATCTATATATGATGAACTTTGTATCAAGGAATAATTATCATCATCGACATTATGAAACTTTTATGAAACCATCAAAATTAATAACATTTGATGATGAAAATAGACAATAAAAATTGATACATGTGTAATGAATTATTATATTTTATGATTATAAAAGATAATATATATAAATATGTTTCAAAAATGTTGTATTAATAAGTTTATTTTTATTATATAGGAGGTTAATGTGCTTCAATGAGTGCTAAGAGTAATGGAAAGTGTTTTCTTTCCAATATCACATTGAATTAAAGATTAGAATGGTCAAACATCTATAGGGGTAAATTAAGTGATATTTATTCACAAAAAAACGTTTATTTTATTCTTATATATTTTTCCTATGTTCTTAATATTTACTTATGATTTAACCTCCCATTTGACTTGTAATTTACCAGATGTAATTATTATAAACATTATATACCTTACCTCTTTATTAGTTGGAAATATTTATGTTCCATAGCCCCATTATTTATTTACATTTTATATTTTCTATATATTTTTCAATGATTACTTATTTTTTTCAGAGTATATTTCTTTATTAAAAAAAAATTCATTTTCCATTTCCTTTATGATTTCACCCATAATAGTTACTCTTTATTAAGGTACGAAAATAATATTTTTTAACCTCATTCAAGGTGAATGCATTTTTTCATTATTATAACCATTTTGTATAATGAATATCATTCTCCAAATAAGTTAAAGATTCCATGTTATAATAAAATCGTTTCCTAGATGGTATCAAAAATAAAAAAGGTATTTTATCTTCATCTTTGAGGTAAATTCTAATGCTCATATAAATGATTTTTTATCTATTTCATCATATTTTATTGAATCTTATGATTCATTAGGATTATTTTATAATGAATACACGAACTATCCTTCTATAGATTTTTTATAGTAATCCTTTATGGATATTATCATAATACACATTTCCTTTCATGTTTTAGTTAATAAATTATATAATTGGGAATGTTTTAAATTTATTATGGAACACATATGTATGATTTATAATTATATGATCGAGGGTCCATAATAGTTCTCTAATGAATTAGATAATTCTTTATATAACATGATATCAGTATGGATTAATGGTATTCATCCCAAGTTAAATATCTTAAGGGATGTTGTTCGTGACCCAATTTACACTATGTTATAGATAGGTGAATTGCCTAGCCCTTTTTGAAGTAATTTTATTTGTGTTTAACCTTGACATATATTTTATTTTCTATTATTAAATTTCATAAACATTATTATGTTATAAAACATAATAAATTTATGATTATAGGGAACATGATTTTTAACTAATGTTTCTACGGTTATATGACTATTTTCTAAGGCTAAAAGCCTTATTCCATGAATCATATTTTTTTATATCTATTTTATTAGTTATGATTCTATTTTTTTATTATATTTCAATTTTTCTATGTTATCATACCCACATTTTATCATATTCTAACATATTATCTATGATATATTTTTATAATTCCACCATTAATAAGAATATGAGATCACCCTTTCTTATTATTCCATTCCCCATTTTATAATGGATAATATTATGAATGGCATGTCTAAAGGGTGACATGTGAGAAGTCTATTTTATAGTTATGATAATGTTGTTGTAAAATACGATGTTTATATATAAAATCTTCAAAGACACTAATCAATTAGGTTATGAGGTTTGATTTGATTTTATATTTCATTGATATTAGTGTAAAATTATGATATATGTATGTATATTGTGCACATGTTTCATTATTCATGTCCATTAATTCATATTTAATTAGATTTTTTTGACGATAATTATTTAATAAAAACTTTTAGGTTGTATATTACAGAAAATTGATGTAATATGTATAATAATTGAGATTTATGGAAAATACATGAATTAATTAGATTACTAGAATATATATATATATGAAATCACCATGATACATTTGTTCATAATTATTATAATATAACCATGTCCACAAATTTTATAAAAAATTAGTAGATATTAACAATTTTCAAAAAAAATTTATAAAATAATAATTTAGAGATTCTTTTGGATAGATGGGATGTATTGATATAAAGGAAAAAACATAATATTTTTTCTAAAAATTAATGATGATTTAATAGTTACAAATTTCTACTATATATATAATAGAAAATATTAAAAGAAAATATAAAAAATTAAAATAAAAATATAATCATCATATATTTGATTGGTAATTATGAGTAAACATTGGGATAGAAATAGCTAGAAATTTATTACACATAGGCCATTTGTAGTAAAAACAATTTTTAAATACACTCTAGTTGATGCATTTGTGGTATCATATACCATAACCTTTAGGTGAACTGACATCATATATGGATAATGTATAGTGAACCAAATATAGTTTATTAAACCAATTGAAATTATATGTTATCATGGATCCTTAATTTATAACTCACAATAGATAATTTACTATAAAGAATATAGAGGATTGTAAAATATATGTTGAAATTCCTTTGTCATGTTGAAGAAAACCAAATTCACCAATGTCTGTCGCCAGAATGGTTGATTGAAATAGATAACTGGGGGGGTTATTTCAATTTGATAACATTATAAAATTTATTAAATATAATATTTGACTTTAGTGGATTAAATATAATAAACAATTCTTTAATAAATGAATTATAATAGTGGAATTATGAAGAGTGTATATCTAAAATTATAGAGGCGAACATAAGAAATATTTATATTAGTTTAATCCAAAGTGTAAATTGTATACTCTTCACATGAAATCAATTAGTGTATGGAACCTATTATGATATGAGGGATAATTTTACCTATGAATACCCTTAATAAGGACTTTTATATTGAGATCAATCCCATGCCCAATATTTTACACAAGAGTATCCACAAACCTAACTAGCCATTTTAGAGAAGATGAAACCAATGTCTTTATAGAAGGAGTATCTCTAACCTATGTGTACTTTATTTTTATAGGGTGAGAATAACCAAGAAATAATATTTTTATAAGGTAGAATAATTATTTATTTTTTCCCTTATAGAAGGAAAAATATATACTTTTTAAAGAAGTTTGAACCTATGTGTGAATGATTAATGTGAAGACCAATACATATATTTAAATGTTAAAAAATTAACATATAGTGGAATTCAATAATAATTGTTTTCATTGATGAATCAATTGAAACAAGCCCCTTGAAATGATGCATCAACATTCTATGAGAAATCCATCAAATATAATGTTCATCTCTTCAAGGTGCATGGATTCAATGATGATTTATCACACATTAAGGGGTATCAATTGAACAATTATTTTGGAAACCATCTATTTCAATATCATAACATCCTCACAATAATTTCTATGTAAATTTTCTATTCATTCCACGACCCCATTAAATAAGAATAACTTAAAAAACCAAGTTATTAATTAGGAAATTCAAATTCATGATAATAATATTAGTAATATGCAATTATTAAGGATAGAGAAGAAAAAAGAAACTGATTATCCATTTTATTTAAAATTATTTTAACAATTCAAATTCATTTTAGATCACATATTTTTAAGAGTTTAAAATAATTCTATAATAATACGTTAATGATATATAATAAATCTTACATACATCCAAACATTAATATTCAATATTTTAATATCTAACTTCATTCTCTATTTAACATCTGATAAAAAAAACTAAAATGATATAACTTTGAAATCAATAAAATAATATTGAATAAAATTGTTAGACATACAAAATTATTTCAAAAAATAAAAATCAAGGATATAAATAAAAACATTAAAAATATTTGAGTTTTATATTGTAAATGTATGTTTGAATGAATAATATAATTAATATTCATATAAATGGGTTTAAAAAATATCAATTCACTTCAAACATGTTCTATATTGGTTATAATAATTTTTAAAATGATTATATAAATTTATACAATGAAATAATAACAGAAATTTAGAATACATTAAAAATAATAAAATATAATAATATTGGGAAAATAATTATTTTTTAGATATTTAAGGGTTTTCATACAAGCCGACATAAAGATAGAAATAAACGTTATCACATTTCATAATTGAAAACATATTTTTCATATAGTGTGCAAAGGTAACATGTAATGTGATTCACTGCATGAAGGTAAAATGAATTCTATATATACCATGTAAATTTCAATATATTATTACTTATATTGAGTAAGGGTAATCCAAAAATTATATAAATTATTTAAGGGTTTCACAACATGTTATTTAAGGGGAATAAATTTATTTCAATCACATATGTGCTTCGAAATACACTGTGTAAACATAAATAATTAATTACCTCCATTACCTAAGGCTAAATAAAACCATTGGGAACATTTTTAAGGGTAAACAAGAATTTATAATCCCAAAATAATGGTATTTCCCTACAAACATAAATTTAAAAGATACCCATGTAATGTGAAAAAAAATGAAAACAACATACTAAAATGTAGAACAATGATCTGTTTAAAGAAATAAAATGATTTATATGAATTACGTATGGGTAGAATAAGGATTACAAAAACATGTAAAGGTATTGAATTATTAATTCATGTTATGTAAAGGTAAGGATAAAATTTAGAAATTAAATTTTTTAAAAGAAAAATACAAAAAAATAACTACAAAGAAGAATAAAAATAATATGAAAAAATTATGTCATAATTAGTAAAACAATAAAGAACAATTAATTTTTAAATATTAGTATTATATATAAAAATTAACTATAAATATATAAATAATTAATAAATAAAGTGTTTAATGGGTCATCTGGAACACAATGATATAATCTTATCCTCCATTGACGCTCCCTACTAGGGAACATGTGCTTTCATGATTTATATTTTCTCCTTATATGATGTATTTAGCAAAATAGTACTAGGACATTCTGTTACTTTTAATAGATTCTCTCATACGATATCATTTCTTTTGAGTATAGAGTTTTTCCTTTCAAAAAAAGAATAAAATGTCCATATTATCACCTAATATAGATTCATTAGGTATACTCTTCTATTATGAAACATATCATAATAATAATATATATGTTCTAGTATTATTATAAATTTTTAAAATGGTTTATAAATAATATAAAATTATTATTATAGTTATATCACATTATTTCATTGACAGTTTTATAAGATATTTTTTATTTTTTATTACTCTTTACTTATTTAATTTTAATGGGGTACTATGGTGAATGGATGGTAATCTCTAAGGCCCATGTTGACTCCAATTTCAATTTATAAAACACTTGAGTAATTGTTTTCTCTTAATGTAACAGATAGCTTCCCAAATATAATGTATTGGGTTATATGTTCTTATCCTAGTTATCATGATGATATCTCAGAAATTATAATTATTTACATACATTTAAACAATTAAAAATATATTATTAATAAATAAAAAAATATTAAATATTTAAAATTAACATTACACTTAACAAAAATGAATCTAGATATCTTATTTTGAGAAACTTCTTCCCTATTTCTCTACCAATAAATTAATAACAATATCATGGATTTTGATACTTTTTATTCCCTAAAATTGAAATCTATTATAAATATTGATTTAAAAGTTTTCCTTATCATTATAGAAAATGGAAAGCATTTCCCTAGATATCCTTTATATCTAGAAAGATAAAATTCATCTAAAAATGACAGAAACAAAAAATGATATTTTAAAATTTTGGTAATTTTAATAATAAAAATAATGCAATAATAAAAAATGATAATTATATCTACCCATGGTAGATCTCATGTTCTCTGGTCGGCATTGCTCGATTCATAAATGTATAATGATAATATTTTTTGAGATTTTATAGCAACAAAACAAGTAAATTATTCTGAATTTATTCTAAGGAGATTACCATTATCATCAGATTAAGGACTCAAATCAATGTAGTCTCACCCTTAGTTATTTTCTAAATCCCATGGTGCATGGACGAGGCATAAGGAGGTTGTAGAGATTTTTAGCTTCTAAAAATGGAATATTAGAGAAGCCACAACATGTAGCGTTTCACATTGTGAATAAGTGGTTCATGGAAGGCTTAATAATCTACACAGAGCCATTAGTTACGCATAATCAGTTTTGCGGCTAAACATAGCAACATGGGGCCATTTTATACGTGGTTGGGTGGAATACATGAGCAATCACCTACATGAGTGAATAAGGTACACCAATCGGCTATGTGGATAGATCATCCCCATGAGTTTTTGGCTAAATGATAATTATCTACATGAATTGGCTAAGTGGCTTGATTAGCTACATTAATGAAATATAGTCCAGGATCAAATATGTGAAATAGCTGTGGGTCTAGATCTGCAACATGTGTTATTAGATAAGTGAGGAATTATACTATGTGGGGAATCCATCTACGTGTGGAATATAGATACATGAATCAAATACATGTTGAATTTGAGTGCATAGGTACATTAGCTATGTGGGATTATAAAAACATGGATCTTTTGTCTATATTGTGTATTTTGCTACATGAAATCACCTACATAGAAATTTCTACTAGTTTCATGAAAATATTCATGCATAACTACTTTTGGAAAAAATCAGAGGCCTCAAATTGTGGATTCATCAAGGGTAATTATATCATTTATTTTATGATTTAGTCAAGGATGTTGAAGCATCCATATATGTGAGGTTTAATGAGATCTATAATAGTTGGAAATAAAATCTTTTCTGACATGGAAAACAAGACCATCCCATATCTGTCATATAAGAAATGAATGTATTTCCCATTTTTCATCCCTAATCCCATTATATCTGGACTAAACATTATAGATTCATTATCTGAGAGTCTTGTAACCATTCTATAAGTGTCATGAGAAATCCATTAGTGATCACATCTTGTATACACCCCTATTTTGGTACAACGAGTCACTATGAGTTTCAAACATCATGGTGTTGAATTCATTGATCATTTTTTTTATTTTTCTAAAATAGTAACGTTTTCATGGATTATCCCTATTGATTAAATTTTAATTAAACTAATAGTTTTTATGCTGAGTTGATAATGAATTAGTGATAATAATCTAATGCAGTTACTTTCAACTGTGATAATTGTTTCCCTCTTCATTTTCTAGAAAGTGTGATTTCTATTTTATGCTTGTTAAAATTTATTGTTATTTTGTATATTGACGTGTTCTTATTGATTGAATTTTTAAATTAACATAGATCATAAATTAATTGATTAGTTATGTTAATAATTAAAGAAGAGGAATGATTGAATCTATTGTATCTTGTAATATTATTATGATCAATTATTTTAATAAACATATGTAATTTAATGTGGGCTCCCATGATAATTTATTTGATAAATAATTTGAAACATGATAATTCTTAAGGACAAAATTTGAAATTAAAAGGTATTGTTCAATTCGATGGTACTCCTCTATGATTTTCGTAACATTTTTCAATTCTAAATGATTTTTTATATTTTTGTATATTTTTATAACATAATAACATATATCAACCATAGTTGGAATATTTAAAAAATGAATCGGTTAATCTAATGAAAAATAAATTTTTGAAAATGATACTATCTAGGTTCTATGTATTCTGCATTCTTGATAATGAAAAGAAAATTGTGTTTAGATCTTTGAGAGTTGGGATTTCATGTGATGGTTGGATAAATTGTTTTAGGGCCTACATTTCCTTGTTGATTGTTTTTTTCTAGATGCCTTGTTATGGGATCTATATGTGTGATTTTCTATGCGATGTGATATGGTCATGGGAGGCGTAGATGTGATATAATCATGGATTGTATGAGCCTAGGATATGTCATGTGATGTGGGTGGGGAGGCTTGGATGATGTGGTAGCAGTTAACACTTGTGGTGTCGAGATGCATCAGAATATGATTGAGGGTGTTGGGGATGGCATCAAAGATGGTGGAATGAGTTGATTATGGGGCTATACATTGTTGTGATTCTAGGAGATGGGATACCCACTTATGAAACTGTTTAATGGATAATGGATGGGTTTTTTGGTTTTTATGCATTTTCTTAACTATTAATTGATGTAATTATATTTTCTTGGTTGCATGTTTCCCCACGGTGGTAGTTTTTGATGGTTTTAATAGAGTAAAAGAATTATGTAATAATTCTAATAAGTAATAAATAGTCATCAACCCATGGGGTTGGTTTTGACCAAATGTAAATTTGTTATAGATATTATTTTTGATAAACCATGGACTCAGTTTGGATTATTGCTAGATGGAAGGGAATTCATAATTCTTTTTAATGAAAATAATGTTAATCGTTAATTTATTTCCAAATAAATTAATTAATGGTAGGAAATTATAAAAAAAACTAATAAATGAAACACATTAAATTAATTAGTTATTGTAAAATATATAGTCTTATTAATAAAAAAACATGAGTCTGAGTGATGTTATATACAGTTTTGTCTAAGACTTGGTTGTTCTCATAGTGCGGTTGTGAGAAATATTATATCCTTTATATTATATGATTTGAAATGTTACCAATAAATTTTTGATTGGTAAAATGACCCAAGTGGACACCAGGAGTGTGTTTTCTCCATCATCATGGGGAAAGGATAGATGTCTGCCTACCCCCTATATCCCTTCTCTATTCTCATTGTATTTACATGTACAGATATTCTTAGAAGTGGGTTTCCCCATATATGTTTTAGAGGAATGTGATGGATTTTGTCTATTTCACACACATGTTTCTTCAGATATAGAATCTGATGGATTATTTAGGGAATTTTGTGTATAGGTTATGATGGCCTGGGGTACTTACATGGTGTTTGGGATATAATTTATTGATGTATAATACCAAATGTATTATACATGTCACATAGTATGTGGGAGATTTGATGAACTACTAGGTTACTAAATATTGATATGTGGATGAATTTATGTGATTATTTAATATAGTAGGTGCATGTTGTGATGCCTTTCCTAGGTGTCATCAAGCTAGATTATTTTGAAGAGTGATGGATCTGGATGGGTGACATTGGGCAGAGCGGAAAACCAATCGGGAAGCAGGATTATAGAACCTGTGATGATTAATTATTATATTATATTATCTCTTGTATGGGATAATTGGTGAGATTTATCAATGGAGTAGGTGGGAAAATATTATAACTTCTTAGGTGATGAATGAGATTCAGTTTTTGTTCCATGTGATTTAGCATGCTTAATTTTATCTTTTGTAGGAGGTGATCCATGGAGGATCCAAATGAGTGTATTTTTATGCTCCAAATTTGTATATTTAAAATTATTTCTAGTCTTCTTTAGTAAATTGGTGATTAGGATTGATATAACAAGATTGTGGATTTATTGGAGCTATTTGGGCTTCATGGTCGATGTTTTCTTTACCTTTTAGTACTTGTAGTTTTCCTTTAAGTTGATATAGTATCCAATAAAATTGCATGTATTCAATTAGAATTAATTTATATATATGTCTACGTAGGTATTTGATGGTGTATGTTTTTTATGTCTCCATTTTTTCATGTTCTATTAGAGGGTAATTTCTCCTATATGTATCATTCCCACTAGAGGATGGACTCGAGAATTCACCACCTCATTCTCTAATTTCTATCCAAGGAGGTGTACACATTTGGGGTAGGTGGTTATGATAGAGTTGTATCAAATGTTTAGGTTGCGTTATAAGATATAGTTTGTAGTTATGCAGTCATGGGATTTCATGGGTTATTAGGGAAATTATGTCAATGATATTTAGTTAGTGATGTAAATACATGATATCGGTTGGGGCACTAGTGTTTAAGTCCCCTATTATCTGATATAATGACGATTATGTTTATTGATCCTGCTAGAAAATGCGGTACAATTTGAGGGATATAGACTATGTGAAGGATCATGCATCATTTTCTTTGTTCCTATGAATGAAATTGGTTGTACATTGGATAGTTTAAAACCATAAATAGATATTAAAATAATCAAACAATTAATGTTATGTATTCCATATTACAGGCTTATGATATAGTTTTTTAATCATAATGGAATTCCACTAGGTTGACATTCTCTTCAGGTGTGAGGGATCTATTTTCATGTCAGTCTTATAAGAATTTTTTAGGAGGTTGAGATATATTTTAGTTATATCCATGATCAAAAAAGAAAAATGTTTCATTGGATATAAAACTTTTATGGGGGGAAGAGTGGCCATGGTGTCTCTTGTTCTTCAGAGATCACACAGATTTAATTGTCTCATGGTATAAGTATCGAGACCATTTCTTGGTAGAGTTCGTTTCATTGACTGTGATGGTATTCAGTTACTAGGAGATGTCTACCCTTAGATACTTGATTCCCAGTTTTTGAGAGATTTGCATCCATTCAAGGTCCCTTCGGTAATATGTTTCATACTCGTTCTGGATGATGAGACGAGGGTGAAGAACTTCATGAAGGATTTGTGTCCATAGATCTAGTTCAAGGTAAATTCATTTATGAATAAGAAAGAAAATAGGAGCTAGTGAGAATTAATATTATTGATAGGAGGATTTCCATAAGGGGATCTCTATGAGAGGGGTTTATCATGATTCCTTATGAATAAGAACTACGGTTTGGGGTTCCTAGTATCTTAGATAGAAGAGTTATTAGTTATTTCATGGTAGTTCACATACCTCATAAGCTCATTTAAATGGGGGTGAAAGCTCTTATTACTATTTAAAGTGATTTGACACATGTTTTTCTTGTGGAATATGGGATCATCATTATTTGAATTACTCACCTTTTTTAAGAAGTTAGTTTGTTATAAGAATTCTATTGGTCTCATTTCATCCAAGGAAGCACCAATAATGTGCTCCTATTTTGGGTAATTAAATATGATATAGGGAAGGAAAATGATATCACTAAGACTATCCTAGTCTATAGATGGTAGATAATGACCATGGAGGTGGTCATTAGGAGGGTTATAGAGGTTATGGGGCTTGTTTTGGTTAGATTAATGCTTTAGCATTTTTAAGTCCAGGAAATATATATATCATTTGGGGCAACCTTTTCTTATTTTACACAAGGTTTCATGATTCATTATTCACTAGTGACACACTCAATTATATCACCAACCATTGATAAAGATTTTAGACATGATTTAGAAGTGTTTCAAGTTCTCTTTGCATTGACTATGCCAGTTAGAAGTCGAGCCGACTTTTATAAAGTATATATGGACTATGGTCTACAATTGGTGAAACACCAATCTTGGAGATATTTCCAATATTTATGTATACAACCATGTGAAATAATCCTCAGAATGTATTAGTTGAATTTGTTGCACACTATCATTGATTTATTTTAAAGTAATGTTGTGTTTTATGATGTTTATGGAAATCCAATGGTGTTCATTGAAATAATGTCTGTCAGATTGGTCATAGGTGTCTACCTTTATTCTATTCATTGATGCCCAAATTTTTCATATGTTAATCAGTGGTTCGGTAAGTGATTATTCCTATGGTTGTGGAAGAGTACTATAATGACATTATAGAGAAGGTTGTAGAATGACATCATCAATAAGTGATTGTGTTTTGGATCATGATACAACCAAGAATGTCTCTTATCATGATAAATCTATATAATATGACACCATATAATTTGTGAATGTTGTGAGTATAGGTTGATGATCTATTTTGATGAGGTTTTGTTTGGCCGAGTGTTTCACAATGGGGTGAACTATTTATGTTCATGTAGAATTCCAATTTTATTTTTTGTATTTGAATTGATTATAACCACATAAACCAGGTGATAGTGAATAATATCTATCTTATCCCAATGATATATGATTTACTCGACCACCTAAAGGGAGTATTTTGTATCTCATAAATCAATTTTCATTTTTCATATCATCAGATGTAGTGAAGGATGATGATATTTAGAAAACTAGTTTCAATTGTTTTCATGGGAATTAAAATTTATTTTTTATGCTATTTGAGCTAATGAATTCTATAGAAGTTTTCATGGGGTTGATGAATTTAGTGTTTATATAGTCCATGGATATGTTCTTGGTGTTTTTCATTTTTGACATTCTTTTTAACTCTATGTTTAATGAGGATCAAGTAGAATGTTTACATGTTGTTTTGGAGTGCTTCAATATAGTCAACAATTAATTAAGTTTTCAAAGGGTGAGTAATGGGTTTGTTATGTTTGTTTAATTGGAATTTTGATATAATATTATAGAGTATATGCGGACCATTAAATAATATAGGGGGTCATGTTTGGTGAATCCCCAAAGATAGTGGTATAGGTTTATAGTTTCCTTAGTCATTCATGATATTAGAAGAGGTTCATAACTGATTTCACTCTGATTATGACTCTTCTAATATCTTTGACCAGGAAGGTTCTAACATTTTTGTGGAATGACTAGATTTAGGTATCCATTGAGTACTTGGTTGATATGTTTGTCAGTGTTCCAGTACATTGTTTTGATATAAAAGAAGCGATTTTTAGGTTTTCTTGGAGGAATAAAATATTATATTTGGATATGTTTTGATTGAGTAGATATTGGTTGTTTCTTAGGGGTCATAGAAATTATGTCCCCTTGAATGTAACTATATAACCCGTGCTATTTTTTTGGTGTAATTTTCATTCTCTTTAATGTTAAAGATATATTAAATCATTTGGGGGTTTGTGTTTTTACCGACCACAAAATCTTGAGGAATTTCATCATTCAGTAAGAATTGAACCACTGTCATAATCAATAGATGGAATATTTGTTGTATTATGACATTGATATTTCATATACACTAGGCATGGGAAATGTTGTATCAAATTCCCTGAAATAGAAGTCATGTTGTGATGTTGTGCATGAATCTGGAGATTATTAGAGGGTAATGGAATAAATATCATCTATGCATCTAAATATGGAAAAGTTTTGAGGTGGAGGTTTTCTTTTATAGATTTTGGTGATGTCATCTGTGGTGAATCAGGTGGATGAGTCCTTGTTTATAGATATTGAGGTGGTGGTATGTAGGGACAAATTTGTTTGGGTAACCTACCTGATGGTAGGTATGAGAATCGACATCAATGGGTGTATCTCTAGGGATAGATTTTTTCCATTAGTTATTCATGATATGGTTATCCTGGTGTTTCGTAGCTTGCCGTTATTAGTAAATTTAGGCATGAAAAAATTTATCGGGCTTTGGGAGGTAATATTTGGTGGCCTGGGTTGAAGCCTATAGTTAGAGAGTTTGTCTCACTATTTTTAATTTGTTCATGTTTGGTTTATCGTGCCATTACATATTCCCTAGGATAATTGGGGGTTATCTCCATGAACATTTTATACGTTTACATCAATATTAAGGAGTCTATGATCCTATATCTGTAATATTGGATTGTTTGACAAATAAAAAAATTATAGTTATCAAGATGTCATGCTCGGTGGACGTTTTATCAACGAAGTAGCATGATGAGGTGGTGTAACTCCATGAAGTCACGAGGATGATCATTTAATACTGGGATCCTCTTTTTAATACAATGATACGAATAGGTCTCCAACATGATTTTCCCTCTTATTTATTCCTTAGAAGTTCTTTTCATTCCAAAATGCATATTCAGACAGAGCTGAACATCCAAACTATTGAAGACATGTAGCATGCTTTTGTAATAGATTTGTGTGGTTCATGGATGAGGCACCGTCACATGAAATATTTTTATTAAAAAAATTGTTTTCAATTCATCATTGGTATGGATCCATAGGGAGCTTTTATTGGATGATATTTCTATTCTCAATTGTTCTGTACAGGGTTCGAAGTAGTAGAAATCCTTAGTATATAACTGGTAAAACATACAATACAGATGGTTTATGTAAATATTGCGAGGATGAAGGAAGTATAGATTAGTCATAAACCCTATTACTGTCAATGGATGAGACATCTAGAGTTTTATTTTTTTGATCATGTGTTCTTGAAGGTGACTCCACCTCATGGGAAATAAAGGTTTGGTCATGGGAGAAAGCTTTCTCCTGAGTTTGTAAGGAAATTTGTGGTGTTGTCTCATGTTTCAGTTAATGTGTATTGGATAGAACACCACCTATATATGAGATGAATACATTATTCATTCTCATATTTCATTTATTATTCATTATCTTCATGATGACTCTCATGTCATCAATAAAAGAGATATCGATGCAGGCGATGATACAACCTCCACAGAGCGGTATATGGGGATCTCGGACCTCTAGGAGAAGGTGTTTCATAAGCATGATATTACCATGGTTTATGTCCTTTGGATGTATAGTTTCATTAAGGAGAGTACCTTGTAATTTTGTCCACTTATGAACACACATTAGTTATATTGTTTCTCAATCTCGCTCTTCACTTATAACATTATAGATTTTACAGATATTGACCATTCTATTATATTAGATAGTTTAATTTTTCTTAATATTGTGAACTATTTATTATTTGAGTGGTATCTCCACAGGGATATTATTTAGGTGGTGTTTGATACTGTTGAGTGGTTACATGATGTTTTTTTGAGGAATTGGTGGATCTCATGAGATAGAGAGATCCATGAGATATTACATGCATGTTAGACATTTAGATGAAAACCTTTTCATTTTCACTATATATTTTGATATTGATTCCTGAGGATGTGAATTTTATCATAAGTATCTAATATAAGTTCCTAGATCCATTTGTTCTAACCCATTTTGAGTTTCTGAAGCCTATAGAATGAAAAAGAGTCCTTGAGTATGTCTGGAGGTGGTTGGCTTTTAAAAGATTGTTTTCAGGAGAATCCACGATGCATGATGGATGAAAATCATGAATAAGAAGTTCGTGGATAATATAATCACCTATGTGGATCCATCAGCTACATGAAATATTTCATGTTTCTAGATTCATCTATGTGGGGCTATTAGATATCTGGTTAGATCATCTACGTGATAAATAAGACATGTTATTAAATTGGTTACATCGATCAAGTACATGGATAAATAATAATATATGAGCCATTGGTTTTTTGAGTATTGGAGAATAAAATTAGCTATGTGGATATATCAACTATCTGAATTGGCTACATGGCTGGAATGGTTATTTGAATTGGCTACATCATTTGATCATCTATATGAGTGATTGGACACATATAGAATTTTGAAACATGGGGGATCATACTATGTATGGAATTATTCTATGTTAATTAGATACATGGGGTAATTTTTATATATAGAGAGTTTTGGATACATTGTTAAAGGACTACATGTTCTTTGTGTCTTCAGGGTACTTTCAGCTATGAAAAATCACCTACGAGGAGAGTTCATCTAGTTTTAAGAAAATGACAATGATGATATTTTAGCTGTGTAAATATAGGGTCATCAAAGGATGATTCATCATGTGTAATTGAAAAATTTATATTCTTTGTGGGTTGAATCTATAGTCATGTCCTTGTGCATGAAGTTTAATGGGATCCTTAATAGTTGGAATCAAAATATTTTGTGATCTGGAAAACCCAACCACCAAATAACTACCCATTTGAAAACTATGGTTTTTTACTTTATTCCTCCAAGATTTCATTATCTCCAAACTATATGTTCCATACTCCTTCACATGGACTAGTGTAACCATTTCTCTTGTGGTATATGTTCTCCAACATCAGTCTCATTTTGGGAATGCCCCATATAATTGTGAAATGAGTCGTGCAGAGCCTCCTTCTTCTAATGAAGGGATTTTTTTGGTTATTCTAGTTATTTTTTCATAGTAATAAATTTATCATCTAGTAAAACTTTGTATGGAAATGGATTTGACCTGAAAATTATTGAACTAGACTAATAAATAATTTGTTTTACTGATCGCATGTTGTTTATTTATAATGTTATGATAATTTTTGTCTTTATTTTCTAGATAAAGTTCTATATATGGTATACTAATTATCATGTCTTGTTATTCTATGTATTAACATTTTTTTATGGAAATTGATAAATATTAAGAATCATGATTTAATTAATCAAATTTATTAAAAATTAATATATGTTCGTGTTTTAATCTAGTGTTTCTTGTAATTTTATAATGGTCAAATTGAAATATTGCACATGTATAATTAAAAGTATTCTTACATGATGATATAATTGATAACCAAATTTATTCATGATAATTATTGAGTTTATTATTGAAATAAAAGATGAATTTGAATGAGAATGGTATTTCTCTTTGTTTTTTTGAAGCTGGTTTAAATTATAAAAGAATAATTATCTTTTGATAGCTTGTTATAAAATGACTCCAAAAGATTCTTATGATTGGAACTTCTGTATAATAAATTGATTATTTAAAATATTAATTAAAACATGAATTTTGATATTGATAATTTATAGGGCCTATGTTTCCCTTATGCATGAGAAGGCCGAGTGCCTTATGTTTTGACCTGTGAGAGCTCATTTTTGTGTGAAGGTCGAATTCATTGTTTAGGGCCTAGATTTAACTTTTGGATATTATTTATTGATTCATTATGATGGGGTCTGATGTTATCTTCTTTATGGGATGTGTTTTGGGTAGGGGAGTCCAAAATGTGTGATTATCCTTGCATGGTCTTTTTTCAATTGATTGATGTGATGTGGGAAGGGATGACTTGATGATGTGCAGATGTAGTGGCATGTGATGGAGGAATACAACAGGATCAATATGGAGGTGTAGAGGATGGAACCAGTGATGATGGTTCATGATGAAGGTGGGCATAGATATTGTTGTTATGTTGAGAGATAGTATGTTCACTCAACAACTTGTTTAATGTATCATATCTAGTTTTTTTGTTGTATTTACATTCCTTTTACAATGGCTTGGGGTGTCATGATGCACTTGGTTACATGTTTCTTCTTGGTGGCATATTTGGGTGGTTTTCCTAGAGTACCTGGATTATGGAATGATGCTAACAATTCTTATGTAATTTTTGACCCATTAGGTTTGTGTTGATGGAATTAAAAAATGGGATAAATGTTAATCATGAAAAACCGTGGACATAGTTTGGATTATGCATGGAGAGAATGGACATAATGATGACAGTTAATGAATATATTAGGAAATATGTTAATGGTTAATTTATTGAATAATAAATTAATTAACTAAAGAAAATTACTAAAATAAAATAATTAATTAAGGAAGATCTTCAAAATGTAGTCGTGGTTATAGAAAATTCGATCATTGTAGTAGAAGCTAATAGTATGAGAAATGTTAGCTGAATTTTAGTATAAGGATAGATTATGCCCAGAGTGCAGGTTTGAAGAAATTTATATACTATATAATATTTAATTTTATACTCTACCCACCCATGTATATTAGGGAAACTATCACCTAGTGGGATCTATGAGTATGATTTCCACAACACCCTATATGGAATATAGATGGATGAATACCCCCTTTGGCCCCACTCTGTTTACTTCGTAGTAAGTTGTGTTGGCGTGAACAATGATTAGATTATGTGTGCAGAAGTTTGTGATGGATTGTGGTAATTTCACACACATGTATCATCAGATATTGTATCCAAATGATTATTATAACTATGAAGTTTAAAGGGTATATTGGTTTGATGAAATTACTCGGTGTATGGGATGTAATTGATTGAGGAATAATAGACGATGTATGATACATGTCACATATGTCATTGTGGATTCTAGAATCTATATGGTTACAATATAAATATATTTTTATGGGATGATGTGATGTCTATATGCACAATTTGCATGTTGTGATTCCATTCCCAGGTGTATTTTCAGATGTGTTATTTTGGATAGAGATGGATCTGGATTTGTGGTGCTAGGGAATAGAGAAACACCAGTGGGGATGTTGGATCAGGGCACCCTTGATGTTTCACTATTATATTATTTGATATCTTGTTTTCAATACATGGTCAAATTTCTCCATGGGGTGGCTGTGAAGTTAGTGTTCCAATTTATGGGACAAGTTATTTTAATTACTATTTACTATGATTTTTCATGCCTTCTTTATATATTTCCCAAGAGGGATAAAGGAGGATCTTAATGAGTATGATTGTATAGTTTCCCTAGATTTATATACACTATTTTCGTGTTATTATGAGAAGGTTGGATACCAGGATACATATTAGTAGATTATGGTTTTTTTGGAACTATTTGGGCTTCATGGTCACTGCTATCTTTACCATTTTTATGTTCAATTTTAAATTCTATTTTTATAGTATTGTATCATATTTGGAGTTTTCACTTAGAATTTATTTATAAATATATGTCTGAGAAGCTATTGATTTGGGTATCAATCTTATCTATCTATATTTTTCATGTTCTATTAGATTCTCATGCCTCCCCAATGTATGCCTATTCTACCCTCGGTGTTATTAAGAAACCCAGGGCACACTGGTGGATGAATAGTGGAAGTCAAATTCTTCATTAGTTTGTTTTCAAAACTAAAGGGGTACACATTGGGGGGGTATTATAATTAAAATCAATAGTTTTCATCTAATCCTTTCCTTGAGTAGGTTATAATATTTGTTAACGTGTACTACCATGTTTACCAACCCCAAAATTCTTCCCAATCCTTCTAAAATCAAGAGTATACTATCAAATATATTAAGAAATTTTTTAGTTGATGAATTTGGAAGAAATTATCCAAAAAATTTAGATACGTCGACAGTAGGTTCATATATTTATTTCAAATAAATTTACTAAAAAATAGTACAAAATGATAATAAATGAACTAAAATTGACACTTTGACATATAAAACTGAATATGAATTTGAAAAAAAATATAATAACTAAACCTAAATATTACATAAAAGTACATTTAGAAAATTATAATAATATATAATCATGTGAATGTATTCATAAGATAGAAAATCATATTTGAAAAATATAACTATACATAATTGTTTCTAGAATTGATGAAAGATATAGAATAAAAATCGTTCTCCATATGCTATTAATTTTAGAGTATTAAAATATCATATTATCCTAGTAATTAAAATATTTAACATAAAAAATGGTATAAATATAAAAAACACTTATTGGATACAATATTGTATGTGAACAAAAAAATGAAGTAATATAATATTTAAAATAATTTAAATATACTAAAAAAGTAATCACTAGGTGTAATTAAATTTCAACAATGAACCGTAAAAATTATAATATTTGGATAAATAGTTGAATTAAATAAAAATAAAAATATTAATATGAATATTATAATTTTTCATAATTTTAAATGTTAAAAGAAAAATAATCATATAGTAACATCGATATTAAGTGATTACCACAATTATTTTTATTTCTAATACTCCTTATTTTTAATCATTCCAAATAACACAAACCACGTCTATGTTGTTGTAATTAATAAACTCCAATAATATATTCATGGATATATTAACATACATAATCCTTCATTCAAGAAAAAATATCATAAAATATATTCTATTTCATTCAATGAAATATGGTAGACAAATAATAATTTGACAGAATAAAATATATAATTTGATTTTTATGTGTCCTCATGATAAAAGGTCAATATGTGTATCCCAATATATTAATATATGCATGTTTGAATTTCAAATAATGGTTTTTAACATTATTATTATCATGAATCCCATTTACACTTTAATATATTTACTAAAAATATCATGTAATCAACCTCCCATATCTCTTTAATAGTTCAATAATTTTCACTCAACGAATAGTTTGGGATTTTATAATATGTAATTGATAATGAATTTCTTCAGTAATAACCATTAATAATATATTCTAAATTGTAATTTTTTATTTAGGACATTGGAATAAAATATATAACCATTAATGGCATACTCAAACAACATTATCACAATATATCATTTTCCATATTCTATGTATGTCAATTATTTAGATTCCACTGATTGAATTATCTTATTCTCCATAATCATGTCACACATATTTCTTTATTTTCATTAATTACCCTTATATATTTTCCAATCGAAATTGTTTCCCTAAACAAATCTATGATGTTATAAATGACTGATCCTCATTTGTGTTATTCAATATATATGCATCTTCTTCTGTTATTTATTCATGTCTACAAACATTAAATTTATGTCTCATACACATCTTCCACCCACTAATAACTATTTTATATGAAGATGTAGGCATACCCTCATTATCACTATTTGATAAGTAGTCTATATATAACTATACCACCTCCTTAAAAATACTTTTTTCAATAACATATCTATATTTCCAATATTTATTCTTAACATATCCCTTTAATATCGTTTTATTCCAATGAAAAGGATACATATAATTTAAGTATATGAGTCCAGAAATATTTATGTATCTCACTAATTCAACAATTTCATTTATTTTTATATCAAAAAAATATAGGAATGTACATTTCTAATTGAAAAATATATAAATAACTTTGTTCAAAAAATTTCTTAACAAATTTGGATCCAAATATTTTTTACATATATAATTTAAAAATTATCATATGATGAAAATATATATTCTAACATAGATCAATTATATTCCAAATCATAAATCCAGCATATGTTTTATAATCAATATAATTAAATCATGTGATATTATTTCTATTGATTTAAAATCATTTAATGATAGTTATTTTTTTGCATTTTAAATATAACCTTGAGGGATCATGATAGAATGTTGGGTTATGTTCTGGATATAGTAGAATATGTTATTTTAGATGGTATAAACATATAATTTTTTAGATTCAATGGATTATTTGAGATGTACATGCCAAAAATTCATTGATCAAAAAAAAATAAAGAACCCAATCACAAATAAATAGAATATATTTCTATGTTATGTTTATAATAAATATTTTACAATGTTATTACCTCATCCATGAAATTTATTCTTCAATGAATAGTTAAAGCAATTAAACATTTTCTTTTTATTTTTTATTTCTCTTTGAATATATAGGTTTAGAATCTCTATAAAAATGAAACAAACATGTTCCATTGATCATGAAGCATCACCAATGACACTTCAGTAGCGAATACATTGTTATTTATTACCTTACATTGCACCCTTGATTACATCCATAATTACATTAGTTTGGAAGAATATGGTTTTTGATCTATTTGAATTGAGAGGTTGGAGGAGATGGGCCACAACTCTTATTTGAATGAAAAACCATAGACACATACCCTTTCCTTTTATTTGGAGACAATGCTCTAGATTGGATAATTTAATAAATAATGGATTTTATCAAAAATGGATTGTTTAAACAATAGTTTTTTACTATAATGAATTGTATCTAGAATTTTTTTGTATTTAAAATAGTTCTTATCTATAATTTATTGTATATAAAATGCTTTTCATCTATAATATATTTTACATAAAACTAATTTTTTATTTTCAACAGTTTATATCTACAATGG
Organism: Viscum album; assembly: GCA_963277665.1. Taxonomy (NCBI): domain Eukaryota; kingdom Viridiplantae; phylum Streptophyta; class Magnoliopsida; order Santalales; family Viscaceae; genus Viscum; species Viscum album. The sequence goes on from OY728166.1 coordinate 795,956,843, forward strand.
TTTATTTATAGATTTGGGATGACCGGTAATTTATAGTAATAGGGATGAGGTTATGATATTTCATATTTTCCCATTATCCCTTAATAATATATTTAACACATAAATTTCCCAGTGAAATGAAAAATATTAATATTAATATTTTTCTACGTAACATTAACTAACCAGCACAATGGTAATATATTATTTCATAGTGTAGTAAATAAATATTTATCACCAGACACAACACCTGATTCATTCAACCCTATGAATATTTGTTGATACTCAAATAAATATATTAAATAATAATAATAATTCAATAAATAAATATATAAATAAATAATTTTCTCACTTTATGGAAAATAAATATTTATTTAATATTTTAGATAATCTTTGTGAATAAATATTTTTCTTTTCAAATTTGAAATATTATTTATTATTGTTTTTAAATATAAATTTAATATAATTATGACAAATGGAAATAAAAAATGTGTAACCCTATATGATTATTTACAAATGGAATTAGTAATTTTTTACTATTGTATAATATGATTATCATTCAATACGGAGAGGAACCATAGAAAAAGAAGATAATTTATCAATGATAAAAAAAAGAAATATATTATTTCCCAATAATATAATCCCATTATCTGAAAATATCATCAAGAAGGTTTTATACTAATTTCATTAATATATGTTGTTCCTTCATCTTTCATTATCAACCTAAAATTCACCCATTCACACATTTTGGCCATTGAATTTAGGTTGATAGATTCATTTCAATTAAACATATGAAATATTAAATAATTTAAATAATATAGTAATATCCTTTCTTGACATATTAATTAATTTTACACTAGTCATGACACACTTAACATAAAAAATTCATCATGGATATATGTCGTCATGGTCTATAAACATCCATATAAGCCTGAGAATCATCATATACATTAATAATTATATAAATATATATATATCATTACACATGATCAAATATAATAATATCCAATTATTGAAAATCATGTGGAATTACAGAAGATTGATTTTTACTAATAATATATAGTCTTTGAATTTACCAAGTGAATTATTCTTGAGATGAGTCTCAGTCTCACAAATACACAGACTTGGTAGTATATATCATATTTTTCCAATCAGATGAAGTCAAATTGTAATGCCCCATCCCCAGTTACCGAGAGTCGGTGCATTATTACATAACATTGGCATGATCACAAATGATCATGTCTCGAAAGACCGATTAGTTTAGTGGCCTTTGAATCACTAGATATATTCATAAAGTTTACATTACATCATAAAGTGAAAACTACAACAACATCTTGTCTCCCCATGAATATCCTCTTATACTGTCCTTGTAGGTCATTCATAAAATAATTCATCACATCCAGGGAAAAATAAAACATAGAAAGGGGTGAGCTCAGATTCCCTGTAAGGATAACAACATAGCATAAATGTTCATAAATAAGCATAAAAATTTAAGGAATTGTATAACTAAAACAAAATAATTTTAAACATGAACTTAAGCATAATATGGAAGAAATAAAATGAAATTATTCAATTTTCTTATTCACATGGATATTCTACATGTCGAATAATCACATTCAATATCAATAACAACTTTTATAATGATGGAATGCATAATGCCAGTCTATCATAACCAAATAGTCAAGGCCTTGTGCCAAGAATACGAATAAGCTTTTTAATGGACTTTTGCCAAGACACTAGTTTATCTCATGAGACCTACCGATGCATTGAGGAGCTATAGCGGGCTCCACCCATCACTTATTAAGTCCAATTAATTCCTCATATGAATAGGTTTAAACATTACATAATCATTCGTATTAAAACTAGCATATGAAATGTCAATACATTCTCCATAAACCATGAATGGTATACAAATGACACATCCACAGTCATAAATATCACAAAACCCTATATATAATATGAAAGTATTGTATCATAATAAATCAACATCATATAAGCATAAAATCCATCAGAGGATATTGACATAGATAAAATCAATACAATTTGAGATAAATATACCTTTTTTTTAAATCATTTAAAAGTCACATGATTATAAAATGAATCATTTAATTTCAAAATATTCACCTAATATTGTAAGGGAAGCTTTGACAATTTTATAATGGTTAAAAATAGCCGCACCCACAATATAAGTTCAAAATAGACATCTTTACCTAAATTCTGTCGAAAAGGATAAAAAGGACCTTATTTGGAAAACGACGAAAGGATTCCATTATAAACTTCTTATAAAAAGTAAAACAAGTGTATAAATGACATTAACCCATATTCTTTAAAATAGTAATAATTTTTTGGAATAAAATTTTAAGAAACATGGATGTGGGTGATAAAGAGGTCCCAGTAGATAATTACGTAAAAACAACCTCGGATAGTGAAGAGATTGTAAAATAAAGCCTTACCTTGTACTTTTCCTTGGTTGAGAGTAGGTTAACATACAATATAATAGTTAACTCATTGTTATTAAATTATACCAGAATCATATACATAAATAAGATATCATATATTATCATTTATCATTGCTTTGTTAATAATATCTTAGTATTATCGTCGTTTCGAGTGTTAACATACTCATTTTCTTTTATATGATTTGTTACATAAGCCATGTTTTTTATAGATATGTTGTATCTTATTCATATCCAGAATGATATCAAGTCCTTAAAAATAATTTTTAATCATCAAATGAGAATTATACTTGAATGGATATGATGGGAAATGAATCTCATCGTGTTTGTGGAGACGGGTGTCCGTACATACGCACGAGCAAAGATATCATGTTTTTGATAATAAAATAATACATAATTGAATTTTATATCATATATAAAGAATCATTATCTTGTTATATTTATTATTTACATCAATTACACATCATTATCATAACCATCAAAATAATAATGTGTTGAATAACAATTACCCCACGACGTGAAGACGGTAAGCCGTACGTACGCACGTATGGTGACATGTCATTGAAATTATGGATATAATACTAAATATGGTTGTACCATATTTATAATAACATCACATTATATATAATATACTAGATTTATTATTTTATAATGGAAATAACAAAGAAAGAATTAGTTGAAAAAGAAAGAAACTTGAAAAAGTTTGGTGAAATCATTACCTCTTCTTCGGGTTCTTCCTTTTGATTTGATCAAAAGGGCTCCATAGGATATAATTATGATCAAACTAAGGCCACTAGGTTGAATTGAGTGAAGTTGAGAGAATATTTGGGCATATTTTGGCCAAACCAAAAGGCTTTGAAGGTGTGAATACTTGGTTATAAGTGGTCTTCATTTATAAGGGTGAGTAGGGGCTCTTTAGAAAAAACATAAAGTATTATTTTATAATAAATTCATATTTAGTTTCTAATGGATAAAAATTGTATTATTCAAAGTCTAAGGTGGGGATGGGTCGCAATTATTTCAGGAAATAGATTTTAGACAGGTTTGGGTCATTACATTAACCTTATCTTTTAGTTTTAACTCTTAGAAAATTAGTTTGACATTTACCATGTCACATTCTATTTTTATATTATATAGTTAATAAAGATACAATATAAATCCAAGAGACCCCCAAGTGGTCCATTAATGATACATATGTCATGATATAAGTCCTTTGGCCGAACGTTATTTTTTTTGGAATAGAATATCAATTAATAATATAATACTTGTTTTAAAAACACATTTATGCCAATTTTGACAATATTTAATAATTGATATTTGTTAAAGTCTTAACAACTTTATTAATTCGAACCAAATTCATTTTAGAAATCCAAAATTGTCATATTAACCATTAAAATTATTTTATAGAATAAAAAAATTCAAATTATATTTATTTTTACTTTTATAATACCAATTATTTGATTCTTTTATTTATAAGGAAAATACTACATCATTATTGTGTCAAAAATAAATTTAATTATAAAATGTGTAAAAATTATAAATAAAACTCAATTATGTAGGAAATATTTGAATATTTCTGTCTAATATTCATAGTCTAAAATATAACATATATAACCTTATGTAAATATTTTTTTTATAAAAGATATATGCTTATTCCATTTTTGTATTTACTTTAACTTAATTAATATAAAGTGTCCTTATCACCTACAAGTGGCTCCATGGGGTCCCAATGTAGACCCAAAGATGCCAATGGTAAGACATGTATAAAACAATAGATTTATGACATGTTTTAGGGTAAATTAATATTATTATAATATTATTTTTTTAAACCTTATTTACCGGATGTAATCTTTAAACATGGTAAATTAAATATTTACCGAAGTAATTATTCATGATGCCTAAAAACAAAAGTTACATATTTTCACAATATGGACCTCCTGATTATAAATATTGAATCCATTTTTCTAAATTAAAAACACAAAAGTGGCAGAAATTAATTTAAAATTAATTCTCGTTGTTAAAACCAAAAGCTTGTTTTTAGAAGAATATAACTATCAAAAGATTGACACATGTTTTTGTCCGGTTTAAATGTGAAATTATGACTAATGAAAAAATATATTTTAAATGGTAAAAATATATTCTAAATATACTTTAAGACCACTTAAATTCATAATTTATGACTATTAATTATTTTTATTAAAAAAGATGTTTTTAATTAAAATTTATTAATTTGCACTATTCATCAAAATATAAAAGTTATCCAAAAAGTACCAAAATATCACCAGAAGCTAATTTCGATATTCCGAATCCAAAAATGAAGTCCATTTTGAGAGATAAAATTTATAAAATTTCAAAAATTGGGTATCACTATTCATAACAGCTACTTTGATTGGTCGCGGTGTGTTTGAATCTTGAAGTTGCGTACAACACATGCTACTGTATTATTTAAAGTGAATCATACCGTGGAAGATTTGGGTGTTACATTCTAACCTCCTTAATATAATTTCATCCTTGAAATTTCTATAATACTACCGTATGAAATGACTCTAGTGGTTCTTCATCATATGTTCCTCGGGTTCCCACGTTGCCTCTACTATCTAATGGTTCCTCTATAGAACTTTTACAAGACGAGTCATCCAGTTTCTCAGCACGTGCTCTCTTGTATCAAGAATCATGACAGGCTCATTGAAATATGATAGACTGGGTTCCAGCTCTACTTCCACATAGGGGAGTACATGCATTGGTTTAGGCATGTGTTTTTTCAACAGTGATACGTTGAACACATCGTGAACTTTGGATAGACTTGGCAGAATTTCCAAATGGTAAGCTATAACTACAATTCATTCTAGAATTTAGAATGGTCCGATGTACCTGGAACTTGATTTTCCCTTATTGCTGAAACGTATAACTCCCTTCCATGGAGATACCTTCAATAAAACATGATCTCCAACCTAAAATTCCAAATCCTTCCTTCTGTTATCGACATAACTCTTCTTCCTACTTTGAGCTACTATGAAGTGGTTTTGGATTACCTTTACCATTTTCATCGTTTCCTCCACAAGTTTTGAGCCTACAGGTATTCTTTCACCAATGTCATCACAACAGGTTGGTGTGTGACATCTCTTTATGTATAACACTTCATATGGTGGCATCTCAATACTTGAATGGAAGCTATTGTTATAGGAAAATTCTAACAGAGGCAAATATTGATCCTACATACCATGAAAGTCATGTTAGAAGGAACCCAACATGACTTCGAAGGTTTGAATATTCTGTTCTGATTGTCCATCGGTTTGAGGGTGGTAGGTAGTGCTCAAACAAAGTTCAGTATCCAGTGTTTTTTGAAGAATTTTCTAGAATCATGACGTAAAACGGGGATCACGATCTGAAACAATTGATAGGGTTACTCCATGAATCCTCAAAAATTAATTATTATATAGTCTTTCTAGACGTTCAAGTAGTAAATCTTCTCTTATAGCATGAAAATGTGCTGACGTGGTCAGAAAATCAACAATAACCCATATTGCATCATTCCTCCTAGGAGTTTTTGGAAGTCCCATGACAATGTCCATCGTGATAATATCCCATTTTCACTCAGGTATGGGAAGAGGTTGCATGACTCCTCCAGGATGTTGCCTTCCATCATTCACTTGTTGAAAAACCATACATCTTGACACAAAATCAGCAATCTCCCTTTTCATGTTTCCCCCCCAAAAATGTCCCTTCAAATATCTATACATTTTTCTTCTCCTTGGGTGTATATAGAAATTGGAAGTATGAGCATCGTCCATCAGTTCCCTTTTTTGATCAGGTATACCGAGAACTCAAAGTCTCTTCCCAAATTTCCAAATTCCATCTTCATACATAAAGTCTCTCAATCTCCCATAATTCGTAGCTTTAATCTTATTTCGAAACTCTCTATCATCGGTCTGAGAACTCTTTTCCTTTATAGTAAAGTTGGTTTGGAAACCATTTGAAAATGTAGTGATGTTTCACCTTTCATGGTGATTCCCATATCCATCTTTACTAGATCCATGAAAATAGGTTCCCTCTCAACACACATTTTTTTCAATAATCCATGATCATTACTACTCAAAGAATCTTCAACCTTGGTTTCCTTCCCCGGGTGGTAGTGTATCATGCAATCATAATCCTTGAGTAGTTCAAGCTATCTCATTTGCCTCATGATGATTTATTTCTGTGAGAAAATATACTTCAAAACTTTTGATCAGTATAAATCACACATTTCTCACCATAGAGATAGTTTCTCCATATCTTCAAATCAAAGATCACAGTTGCTAACTCAAGATCATTAGTATGATAGTTTGTTCAGGAATTTTCAACATTCGCGATTCATACGAAATAACCATATCATTATTCATAAGGACACAACCAAGTCCTTTCTTCAATGCATCACTATAAATAACGAACCCATCATTCCCCGATGGTAGAGTCAATATAAGAGCATTGACTAATCTTCTCTTCAGTTATTCAAAACATTCTTCACACTCTTTTGTCCAAACAAATTTAACCCTTTATGTGAGATCTTCATTAATGGGTTAGCCAATCGGGAAAAATTCTGGAAGAAAACGTCGATAATAACCTGCTAAACCAATAAAATGGCATACCTCGGTTATACTCGTCAGTGCTGGCCATTCTTGGATTCTCTTGTCTTAGAAGGATCAATAGAGATTCCATCCTTAGAGACAATATTTCCAAGAAAAGAAATCTCCTGAAGCCAGAATTCACTTTTTCTAATCTTCCCATATAATTCATGTCTTCTCAGAGTCTAAAATATAATGCACCTGTGATTTTCATGATCTTTGTAGCTTTTGGAGTATACCAATATATCATCAATAAATACCACTACAAAGTCATCAATATATTCTATGAAAACACTAGTCATTAGATAAATGAAAATAGAGGTTGCATTAGTTATCCCAAAAGGAATTACTGTATACTCGTAATGCTTGTACATGGTTTGAAATTTTTTCTTCGGAATGTCTTCCTTCTTCACACACAACTAATGGTATCCCGATCGAAGATCAATATTTGAAAAGTATTGAGCTCCATGGAGTTGGTCAAATAAATCATCAATGCGAGGTAGGGGATACTTGTTCTTTATTGTTATAGATTTTATCTTCCTGTAGTCGATACATACCTCATAGATCCATATTTATTCTTAAAAAATGGAAAGGGGATCCCCATAAAGAAACACTAGGGAGAATAAATCCCTTATTAATCAATTCCTATAGTTGTTTCTTTAGTTCCACTAATTCCATAGTGGCCATTATATAAGGGGTCTTTGATATGGACCTTGATCGAGAAATTAAATCAATGGAAAACTCAATTTCCCGTTCTGGAGGATGTCCAGTTAAATCTTCCGGAAACACATATACATATTCTGTCAGAATAGGTACATACTCTATTTGAACATTCCTTCACTCACCCATAGTTATTTTATTCTCTTACTACCCGATAATTGAATTTATTTTAGCTACTGGGGGTGGATCTAGATAATAATTAGGTGGTGACGATTCTGCCCTAAAGATAAGTTGTTCCTTATCATCATCATCAAAAATAGTAACCTCGTTCATCTTACAATAAATCTTCACATCATTGTCCGAAAGACAATCCATACTGTGGATTATATCAAACTCAATCATATGTATGATGATGATATCAGCAGATAAAGAAAATTTATATGTCCTAATGGGAATGGATTCACAAAACATTGTTGTGATGATACATACCCTAAGAGTTTTAACTGAAAACTCCCTTGTTAGATCAAATTGGAAATAACTAATTTTATTAACAGAACGGGAGGATATGAAACAATGCGATGTTCCAGAATCATATAAATAATTTTCTAAACTTGAAGAAACCATTAAATTACCCACCACTACATATTCCAGAGCTTCTACCTTTGTAGTAGTGATAGCATAATCTTGGCCTTGATTCCTTGGCCTTTTCTGAGGTTAGTTCCCTTGATGCTTATGACATTCATTTTCCTCATTTCCCATCTCCCTACAGTTGTAGCATTGAACATCAGTAGCTTCTTTCATCCCTTTGCAATCACGAGCTTGGTGGCCTTTTTCACCACAATTGTAACAGACTCCCATGCCTTTTATGCAAGTACCATGGTGTTTCATCCCACATTTACTACATGATTGATATTCAAATTTTCCCTTATTCCCCTTATTTCCATTTCCAGATTGATCATTAGATCTCTTCTTCTCTTTCTTTTCTTTAAATTCATAAGACGTAGAGAAATCTTTTTCTGTCTTGATAGCACATGAGACAATATATTCGTACAATTAGAAGGTTTTTGAGAATAATTCTCGAAAGTGAAATGGTTTTAACCCATCAAATAAATGATTTAACTTACTTCATGGGTTAATTTTATAAACTGCAGCATACCTCACTTTCCTTTTAATGTTATCCTAATACTTTGCGACATTGTCATCCTCCATTTTCCTCAAACTCAGAAATTACCTTTCTATATCTGCTCGATGGTCACGGGGAATGTATTTTTCTACGAAAAGATCATCAAAATCCCTACATTCCATATTTGATACTTCATCGTCTTCCTTTGTGTTTTGAATCAATGACCACCATTGGTCAGCATCTCTAGTGAGGTGGTAAACTGCCAAAATAACTTTTTCTGTTTCACTACTCCCCAAGGCATGGAATATTTTTTCTAAGGAATTTATCCATTGCTCAAATATTAAGGGATTTGTACTCCCATTGAATGTAGGTGGTTTTTGAATCCTGAAGCGATCTAACATTGATCCTCCATGCTGCGGAACAGGGTTCTCCATACGGGTAAGGTTATTATTCATAACCTGAGTGAGTCTTTCTAGTATGATGAATAGCTGATCAGCACTAGTTAAATCACCAGCTCCAATATAATAATATTGAGCTGGAGGGCAATCCCAAATGCAGTGCGTGGATTGATACGATTTCCATTCCTTTCACTAGGTTCCATTTTTAAAAAATTCCATAAACTAGATGAGTTTATGAATCAAAATACATAATTTCGTACTTGTAAAACACTTAACATAAATTGAACTATTTATAGATATAATCCATAATCATAAAAAATGTTTTATTTGAGGTAGTATATACTCATAAACCCTTCATAATTATTTTTAATTAAAATGATAATTATCATAAGAATATCCGTAGGGAGTGTCGTAACCAAGTGTGCCGCAAGACCCATTATCGTGCACCAGTTCCCGTTTGAGTCTAGCTCATGGCTGTGTTTTCTGGTTTTACCCCTAGGTTTATCTGTGCCAGAGCCGCCTCTACATGCTCGTATCCAAACATGGATGTATTGCTCATAAGACTCACAAAATCTCTACAATACCAAAATTCTAGGAAGTTCTTCTACAGTAATCCTCAAAGTCCATCTTAGGTCTATGTGCTCTAATGAGATTTTATCTAAATCTAGCTTCCAATGTTTATACTAAACATTCTATGATACCATCTGTAACGCCCCAACCCCAGTTACCTAGAGTCAGTGCTTTATTACATAACGTTGTCATGATCACAAAAGATCTAGTCTCAAAAGACCGATTAGTTTAATAGCCTTGGAATCACTAGATACATTTATAATGTTTACATTACAAGAAAATGTGAAAACTACAACAAAATATTGTCTCCACACTCATATGCCCATATACCATCCATGCAGGTCATTCATAAAATACTTCTTCACATCCTGGGGAAAATAAAACATAGAAAGGGGTGAGCTCAGATTCCCAGTAAGGATAACAATATAGCAGAAACATTCATAAACAAGCATAAACATTTAAGGCAATGCATAAATAAAACAAAATCCATTTAATATTGAACTTCAGCATAATGTGGCAGAAATAAAATGAAACAATTCCATTTTCTTACTCATATGGATATTGTACTAGTAGAATAATCACATGTAATATCAATAACCACTTTCATAATGATTGTATGGATATTCCAGACTATCATAACCACATAGTCAAGTCTTTGTGCCAAGACTACTAATAAGATTTTGTCAAGGACTTGTTCTAGGACACTAGTTTGTCTCATGAGACCTACTGATGCATTGAGGAGCTATAACAGGATCCACACTTTACTTATTATGTCTAATGCATTCCTCATATGAATAGGTTTAATCATAACATAAACATTCGTATTAAAACTAGCATAAGAAATGTCAATACATTATATATAAACCATGAATGTTATAAAAATGACACATCCATGGTCAAACATATCACAAACCTTTAATATAATATGGAAGTTTTTTATCATAATAAATCAACTTCCAATATGATTAAAATCCATAAGAGGATGTTCAAATAGATGAAATCAAAACTATTTGAGATAAGTATAACTTTTTTTAAATCATTTAAACGTAACATAATTATAAAATAAAACATTTACTTCCAAAATATTCTTATAATATTTTTAGTGAAGATTTTATTATTTTATAACGGAAATAATAGCCGTACCCACCGTATAAGTTAAAAAAATACAATCTTACATGAATTCTGTCGATAAAGTTAAAAAGAACCTTATTTGGAAAACGATGGAAGGATTCCATTATAACCATCTTATAATAATACAAACAAGGGTATAAATGACATTAACCCATATTCTGTAAAATAGTAATAATGTTTTGGAAAACATTTTTAGGAAACATGGATGTGGATGAAAAAGAGGTCCCAGTATATAATTACATAAAAACAACCTCAGATAATGAATAGATTGTGAAATAAACCCTTACATTGTACTTTTCCTTAGTTGAGGGTAGGTTAACCTCATTTATTAAAGATAAATGATTGTTATTAAACTATATAAGAGTCAAATACATAATTATGAAATCATATATGATCATTTAACATTTCATTGTTAATAGTATCTTATTATTATCGCCGTTTCGGGTGTTAACTTACTCGTTTTCTTTTATATATTTTGTTACATAAGATGTGATTTTTATGGATTGGTTGTATCTTATTCATATTAAGAATGATATCAAGTCCATAAACATTATTTTTAATCGTCAAATGAGAATTATACTTGAATGGATATGATGGGGAATAAATCTCATCGCGTTCGTGGAGATGGTAGTCTGTACGTACGCTTGAGCGACGATATCGTTCTTTTGATATTAAAATAATATATAATTGGATGGTATATCATATATACAAAATCATTATCATTTTATATTTATTGTTTACTTCAATTACACATCATTATCATACCCATCCAAATAAAAATATTTTCAATAACAATTACTCCACAACGTGGAGACGGTAAGCCGTACGTACGCATGTATGGTGACATGTCATTAAAAGGATGGATAGAATACCGAATATGGTAGTACCATATTCATTATAACATCACAGTATATAGAATATACTAGAGTTATTATTTTAGAATGCAAATAACAAAGAAAGAATAAGTTTAAGAAGAAAGGAACACGAAATAGGGAGGTGAAAAGAAAACCTCTTCTTTGGGTTCTTCCTTTTGATTTGATCCAAAGGGATCCTTAGGTTGGCTTTATGATCAAACTAAGTCCACTACGATGAAGTGAGGGAAGTTGAGTGAATATTTGGTCAGAGTTTGTCTGATCCAAATGGCTTTGATGGTGTGAATAATTGGTTAGAAGTGGTGTCCTTTTATAAGGAGGAGAAAGTTCTCTTTAGGAAAAACATAAAGTATTACTTTATAATAAACAAATATTCATTTTCTAATGGATCCAAAGGGAATTATTCAATGTATAAGGTGGGGATGGGTCTAAATAATTCAACCAATATATTTTAGATTGGTTTGGATCTTTATATTAACCTTATCTATTATTTTTAACTCTTATTTTATTAGTTTGACATTTACCATGTCACTTTTTATTTTTATATTATATAGTTAATAAACTTACTAAATAAATCCTAGAGACCCTCCAGGGGTCCATTAATGATACAATTATCATTATATTAATCTTTTAGCCTAACCTTATATTTTTAGGAATAGTATATCAATTAATAAAATAATAGTTGTTTTAAAAACTCATTTATGTCAATTTTGAAAATATATAATAATTGATTTTTTGATAAAGTCATAAAAACATTATTAATTAGAACAAAATTCATTTAAGAAATCCTAAAATGTCATATAAACCAATAAAATTCGTGTATGGAATCAAAACTTTCAAATTATATATATTTTAACTTTTATAATACCAATTATTTGGTTCTTTCATTAATAAGGAAAATCTTGTATCATTATTGTGTTATAAAAAATTAAATTATTAAATGTATAAAATTATAAATAAAATACCATTATGTATGAAATAGTATTGTATTTATAATTAATATTTATATTCAAACATATAACATATATAACCGTATGTAAAAATGGTATTACAAAAAGATATATACTTATGTCATTTTTGTATTTACTTTTACTTAATTAATATAATGTGTCCTTATCACCACAAGTGGCTCCATGGGGTCCCAAAATCGAACCAAAGATTCCTATTGTCGAACATGTATCAACCAATAGGGTTATGACACGTTTTAAGGTAAATTAATCTTATTATAATATTATTTGTTTACCCTTATTTACTGGATTTACCCTTTAACCTTTGTAAATAAAATATTTACCGAAGTAATTATTCAAAATGTCTAAAAATAAAAGTAAAATTTTAAAAAATTTGGACCTTCGGATTATCAATATGGAATCCATTTTTCTAAATTCAAAACATAGAAGTGGATGAAATTAATTTAAAACTATTTCCCGTTGTTAAAACAAAATGTGTGTTTTTAAGAGATAAAAATTATCAAAAGATTGATAGCAGTTTATGTCCAGTTTAAATGTGAAATTATGTCCAATGAACAAAATTGTATTAAATGGTAAAAATCTATTCTAAATATAATTTAAAACCACTTAAATTCATAATTTATTACTTTTAATTATTTTGATTCAAAAAGTTGTTTTTAATTAAAATTTAGTAAATTTCACTATTCATCAAAATATAATAGTTAACCAAAAAGTAAAAAAAACATCACCCTAGGAAAATTTTTATATTACTAATCCAAAAATGAAGTCCCTTTTGAGAGATAAAATTTATAAAATTTAAAAAATTCGGTATTACTATTCATAATGGCTACTTTGATTGGTCGCGGTGTGTTAGAATCTCGAAGTTGTGTATAACACACGCTACTGTATTATTCAAAGAGAATCGTACCGTGGAAGCTTGGGGTGTTACTCAGATGACATGAATACTATGTTTTGGAATATTTTCATTGAATATGACGGATCTCATCATAATAGGTTACATATTTTGACATTTTCAATGCAACTAATACTATTGTACATTACCACATCACTATTTTTTAATGAAAAACAATATTTGATAAAATTTTCATTTAACATTAAATCTATTTTATATAAATTTAAACTAATATATGAATAAATTTTTTCTTGTACACAAAACTCAATACCGGACCACATGAACTAGAGCCAAGTGCTAATGACCTTATGTCTACTAGCTCTGTTATGATGTTCATGTTTCAGCTGAGATATAATATTTGTAAATTGTTCCTTCTGGTTTTCATCTATGGGGACTTGTATTATTTGGATGTCACCTATATATGAAAAATTTCTAAATATATGATATTTCTAATGTATGTTCTTATTCGGTGGATCTAACCTTCAACCCTTTGTACAAGTTCGTTCTACAGTATTATCAAAATATAGCATGATAAGGTTTTATTTATAGGAACCATGATAAAATCATAGAAGAAGATTTGTACCCAAAGCACATCATTATCATTCATAATATAATTAATATATTTTGGCTCCACTATAGAATCAATTACCATCATTTTTTGGGAACATCCCTCTAAGAACTCATGTCTTAATAGTCATGATGTGTCCTTGTTGGGATTTTTAATCATCTTGATCTATTTACGAACTAGCTTTTATATATCATCTTATGAATAATTCCTAAAATCTACCATAAATACTGAACTTATCCATATTAAACCTAAAATACATAATAATATTCCTGAATAATATCCAATGATAATCACTTTGGTCAACATGATTTCTACATACCACACATAGAGTGTTGGAAACACCAAACCAACTAAATAGCATGAAATACAAGACTATTCATATAATTAATGTGTATAAAATAATTTCCATTCTATGTCACTACCAATATGTTAGAGTAAAACTTTTAATAGAGATAATAGTGAAACATGACATTGGAATCAACACCCTCTTTGATTATTCTATAATGACCCCCTTTAGTATCCTGTCAATATATGTACTTTGACTGGGTCAATGCAGTCTCTTCGATATATCAAAATGAATATTGATCCCAAGAATATATGATATATTATGTATGTATTTCGTGGAGATGCTTGATTTTAAAAAAAAATTTAATTATATATTTTATCAATATTTTTTTCCGATTACTAATATTTCATCAACATATACTATCAATAAAATATTTTCACTACCTCAAAATAACATATATACATAAGGATCAATTTTTTTTTATAAATCAAAATTCCATTATGGATTCACCAATATTAATATTTCATAATCTGGATGCTTGATTCAATTCATAAATGGGGCTGTATAACTGTTTTGATGGAAACTGTTTTACCAAGAACCCTTTATTATGGTGGATTTGGTTTGTCCCAATGGTTGATTATGGGGGTGGGGGTTTAATTACATGCACAAGGTTTAATGCCAGGAAACCATTCCTATTATTAATGGAATATCCCAATGATTCCATCATCCATAAATTGTAATAGAGTTTCATTAAAATGAATGTTCTCTCTTGGGGTTTCATAACCAATGATTCTTAGGGACTCGCATTGGTTGAGAGGATTGGAAATCAGACTCATTTCACCCATTTTTTGGGGAATTGTTTCCTTCTTTGAGATCTTATTATAGACTTAAGATATGTTTGGGAAACTCTTCCTAATCCTGATATGGGACTAGTTACCCTAAAAAAATTATTATAGGTCAATCACTCTTAACAAAAAGGTAAGGGATCTCAATCATGAATCTATCTATATTTAGCTAACGTTCCTCGTCTATTTCCTAATAATGGATAGTTTTTTATATGTTGAATACATATAACCAGGAAAATTGAAATTATCATACATGCAAGGAGGCAGTCAATATTTAAAGGAGGATATTACGAAATTATAAGGTTTCTTACATATCCTTTTTATTGTAGGAACAATAACCCACATATTTCATTAAATTCATTCATTTTAATGTCACATGGAAATCAATATGTTCGGTAACATGGGAACCGTATATTTGAGATCAAGTCTCAAGACACATCCAATGAAACATTCTTATTATAGGAATAATATTTATCATAGTTTTATAACACCCTTGGGACTATCCCTAGGGTATATACACTTATATGTTGGATATTTATATTGTTTCACTCATCGGGGTTTACATGCAAAGATTTTTCTAGCTGGGGGAGAATCTTGAAAAAAATTATTTGACCATTGAAACTAACTAAGGCTACATGATATATGATTTATGTTAGTATGTAAGGGTATCATGTAATCTGTAAAACCATATAATAATGCAGGTCTTATTTACTAGGGAATCCATTGGTATGATTAATATGGTGCTCATGCTATAATGAATTTTTTCTACATATCAGGGTTATTTCATGAATCATATATATAAAAGTTCTCTTAGCTTCTCAGTCCACTAATGGTGGAGGAAATATGATCAGACCATTGTAATGATCCAGTCATGGTATTTGAAAGTATAGAAACATTGAGGTAGTTACCCTGATGTTGATTCCCAGTTTAGTTCGGGCTCGGGCCATAAGAAGTCATCCTACTTATGCTGGTTATGACCAGAATTATAGTTATCATAGATTAGATGATAGAGGCTTACACCCAAATGATTACCTTACATATGAAAAGTAATATGAACGAAATGATATGATCATTACAACAATATTATAACATGGGATCTATGCTCTGTGAGATAAAAAAGGGATGGAAATGAGACGTCTCATTTCCTATAGGTGCGTGACTTTTGTGATGGGGATTCCCTTTAGGATTTGGTATAGAGATCATGCCTTGGAGAGGATTCCAACATATTTTTTTTAGTCTAGGAATCCGATTTATCTTAGTTAATTGGTAGGGGATTACACACTGATGTTTACCTTATAATCATGGCATACACAATGGGGATGAACATGGTTATCAAGGCATATGATTCCCTTATGACATGGTCTTATTTTATACATTTTATAAATTTGATTTTTCGCTTGACTTGTCTTGATTGTCTCATTGACATGTAATTGGATTTATGCATTATATTTCATAAGGATATCACATGATCCATTTGATTTATCGAAGAGATGTTTCATATCCTAGATGGCATGTTTCCGTGTTTTTACATGATTAAGAATGATATTTATAGAGGACATCACGAGACCTAGCCATCTTGTTCTAGAATCTATCACATGACCCCGAATTACATGTTTGTAGGGAGTCACATGATCTATATGAATTTCCCTAGTGTCATCATGATATTTGTCTTATATTCTTAGCGGGAAATGTGAAATTAAATGCAACATGTCTTTGAGGGTGATGCATGATATGGATGACATGAATAGGGGTCATCGCAAGGCATAGCTGGAAATCCCATAGGGAGTAAAAGAAGCCATTTGACATGCCCTGGTGCTATCATGAGTCCCAAATTACATGTTCTGACTCTATTATGTGAGCCATAAAAGATGTATAATGGGAATTGCAACGTATTGATGTGAGCCTAGAGGGTTTCATGATACTTGGATGGCACACACTAAGGGTTCCATGTTACATTATTTTAACATATACAAGTGACTTTCTGTGATCCAATTGGTATACCAAAGGAGTGTTGTGTAATCTGGGAACCATGTCCAAGTGCTATCGCATGTCCTAAGTAGTTCATGCAAAGAGCATGAGTATGAACTTATGTGTTCTTTTCTCAATTCTCTTATCCCTGAGTCTTTTATACTACCTTTTATTATGAATGTATTATATCTTTTCAGTGTTATATTGTTTTACGTATCATGTGAAATAGTAGATATGAATGATATTATTTGTGGGTCCTTATGGAATTTGTTATCTTGTTCTATATGTGATCAGATGAAGTAATTATTCATGATACATGGCCACTGTGGTTGTTCCCCATAACTTCCATGATAGGAAGATTTTCTGGTCATGAAATCATTTGCACTAAGAAATCTTCTCTAGTTATTGGGTTTTTTGATGTGACTAGATATAAAAGGACAACATATTCTTTAAGGCTAGGGTGGGGGAATTATAGTCCTTATTTCCCAGTTTTTTCCACATTTCGTAGTGCACATCGCACAAATCCAATCATGAATTAGTGGAGGGCCCCATCATCCAACTTATTTACAAGGTCCTTCCGTGAATCATTACAAGGGAATTACATGTATTTTAGGAACCACACTAACATCCATTAAATTTATCCTTTATTGTATTATTTGTAATTAATGGGTTCTTTTATAAACATGTGGGTATGACAATGGACTATCATATATGAATGTTAAAATGCATTGGTTCCTTCATAAGATTAGAATTCCTCTTGAATGTCATTCCTCTCATCAAAGGTAACTTTCAATAGACTTTCCATGAGAGAAGGATAGCTTGTTTTGGGGATTTTCAAGATCAAACAGGACTGTTTAGTTGTCTTGAGAGACTATAATACGAATATCATAGGAGTGTATGTCGAGGTTTACAGCCCTAAGATTGTCCCTCAACCTCCCATTTAAATTCCTTAGATTATTTTTCAATGATTGGAGATATTGAGAGGCTACTTGGGTGTTGTCATGGAAAGTCACATTACCTATTGGTGATTCATCAAACAACCAAAAAAGCACAAGTAGATATTCACAATAATTTTTTGTACAATTCCATCTATTTTTCCTTATATATATAAATGGGGACTTCAAGGTCTATAAGGAAAACTTGAGGCCCTTCGAGAGATGGGGATGACATGCTAGAGGGATTTCATAGGATTATGAAAACATGTAGTTTGGTGCTTATGATGTCCTATGGAGTTATAGGGGCACATGACATGATGTTTGAGACTAAAATAGGCTAAATAAACATCCAATTTTAGTCCTTTTTTTAAATGGATTGGTATTTTGTGTTTTTTCATAAATGTTGTTAAGAAAAATAATTCTCTACATTAGTGATACATCACATGAGTTTTACAGCTACAAGAGCCTCCCATATTTTGGATATCTCCCTCCTATTTTCTAGGGATTTTAGGTTGATTTTTTGGGAGTTCACCAGTTGAAACACTACATGTCCTGGGGGAACATATCAAGAAATTTCTCCATGTCCACTGATTATATATATTGGTTCCACATGATCAATATTGGATCTCTTTATGGTGTGCATGCCTTTTCCAAGTAAGTCTCATTGATGGTATTTTGAGCATCGCATGATCAGTGATGGAGATCTCTATAGTATAAAACTTTTTTATTGGAACGATTCATGGTAGTACTTTTATGTTTCACATGTTCATTGATAGATCTTCTGACAATATTCAATCATTATAATGTATATTCTCTTTTCTCTCCATCGTTGTGTCACATATTCAATGATGGATCTCACGATGTCATGAAGACATTTTTAGAGAGAGTTACTCTACAAACCTATGATGTGTCACGAGTTCATTGATAGATATCATGATGGCATGAAAACATTGTCAAGGTCTATAACTTTCGTCACCATTAGTGTATCATGCATTTAATTATTGATCCTTCTAAGGCATGTAGGAATGGTCATGGATAGTCTATTAGATCACATTTGTGGTGATTCGACTTCATTGATAGATCTCATGATGACATGCATACATTTTTAGGGACAATCTATTTTCTCAACATTGATGTGTCCCGAATTCATGGATGATTATGCCATAACACGACTGAGGGTGATTTCATGTCAAGGTTCTGTGGTAAAGGGTTCATGGATAATATTGTAATATGGTGTATAAATGTCTTATTTCCCAATCCCATGATAGATATACATGGAATATATGTCCACATCAAATGATTATTTTAGAAATGATATGGAGATACTCATACACACATGAAAATTACATGTGTGGTACAGAAATATATAAAATTAAAATTGTGAATCAATATTGAATGTAATTAATGAATGAATTTTGTAGGTCATGAAATAGATTCTCTAAGACGTGATCATAACAAGATACCGAGTCATTATCAACAGTTATTCTCAAAACTAGGTTTGTGGTAATTTAATATTCCTCTAGATGGAGTAAATACCATGATATAGTATTGGTTCCATTATAGGTTGATGATATCCCTCAATATCCCATATCTATCATGTGATA
This sequence comes from Viscum album, assembly GCA_963277665.1. Taxonomy (NCBI): domain Eukaryota; kingdom Viridiplantae; phylum Streptophyta; class Magnoliopsida; order Santalales; family Viscaceae; genus Viscum; species Viscum album. The sequence goes on from OY728166.1 coordinate 795,976,699, forward strand.
TTTATGAGATGCATCCCCCCATTTAAAAGTGTGTCATGATCAATTATGAGCATGAACAAATGCCCCCCCCCCCCAGAATGAGATTCATCTGTGATGAAATGAATATGATTCTATGGTAACTATAAACTACTTTTCTAAATTTCTGAACATCTAGAATTTATATATATTAATCCTTTTGAGAGGATTTTTAATATGTGACTTCACAAAGTGATTTTTGGAATTATCAAGAGGAGACACTTGACCTTCAGTGAAAGGATTTGAATAGATGTTTTATGGATCATTAATGGGACCAATCCTTTATATAATATAAATTAAAACTAAATGCTTGGGTTTTGTTATTTAAATTCCAATATATTTATTTTCAATAAATGATGATGAATTCCCACCAACAACATACTCTTTATTGATATATCTACTTCAGATTTCTTGAGATTTCCTGATTCACAGATATATAAATTTGGTAGAATATATGTCTTGAATGGAGAGTATTAAATCCTATTCTGAATCCGATAGGCTTGGAAAGAGTATCCTGATTTTTATAAAGTCCATTTGGTGGGACATTAAATATTTTCATTTCATGAAGGATAAATCACTGTTGTGTTATATTTTAGGTCCATTTAGTAATTATATTTTGTCGTTATAGATTATGGTAATTTTGATTGACCATCTATCATAGTATTTTAGTGTCTTTTAGCTTATAAAACTTATCTATCTATTTATTGGTCTTTTAGATCGTACCTTCCATCAATATAGATTAGGGTCTTATACCTTAGAAATTATATCACTATATTTTAGGTTCATTTAGATTGGACCTTATAAAAATGTATTTCAGGGTCTTTCAGTTTGGACCTTCTATCACTATTGTTTAGGGTACTTTAGCTAGAATCTTTTATCACTATAGTTTACGGTCTCTTAACTCAAACATTCTATCATTATAGATAAGGGTATTTTAAATCAGATCTTATATCACAGTAGTTTATATGCTGCTAACATGAAACTTATTTTTCTATAGTTTAGGGTGTTTTATCTGGAAATATATATTTCTATATTTTTGGTTCATTTAGCTAGGACCTTATATCGTTGTAGTTTAGGGGTTTTTTTAGAACATATATTCATTTAGTTTAGCATCATTTCGCTAATACCATATCGATGATCATGATATATGGGTCACACATGAAGGAATGACCTAAAATACTGTTGGGGTTTTGATCTCTTCCATGTTATCGCTAAGGATCATGAGGACTACAGATCCTTTCCTTTAAGGAGCATATGCCTATGGATTAAAGGCTAAATCCTTTATGCATCACTAGGATTATCAGATAGTGGTGTCTCCACACCTTTCTAAGAGTTATAGAATATTTATGGTTTTACTGTTGTTTAATGGAGATATAATATGGATAATAGGTCCACCAAACTAGTTGGAATATGGGTGATATGAGTCATGAACCAAATGTTTGAGTTTATGAAGATAGAATGTAGAATAGATATGGGGGATGACCTGTAATTCCTAGATGTTCTAGGTTCCTCCCTAGTGTTTCTAGGGATCAGAAGAATTGAAGCTAATTTATTTCAAATATTGGATGGAATTATTTTGTGGGTCAAAGTTCTTATGCATCCATATTATGGCCATGATAATATGATATCCACTACTTTAGAGTGCCATGAGATACTTTTGAAGACTCAAATGTCATTATAATGAGGTTGGGTATAGTGGGAGGATATCCAGTAAGGGTTTTAGTACTTTTGGGTTGATTAAATCATAAATTGTGATGCTTTATCCCTACTCCATGTGGTTTTGAATATTGAGGTGTGGGCCATCAAATTTTTGGGAAGAAAGTATCACATCTCATCTATGAGAAAGTGTTAAAATAATTGCGGCATAACATCAAGGATGTCAAATATACTAATATAGTTTGGTATATATATTGTAAATCTTAGTCCCAAATTCTTAAGTTAGGAGGATTTTATTGTAAAATCATACGAGTAATCACCCATATTAATATGAGGTACTGTGTGCCCTTGTGGTGATTTCTAATCTCAAAATCATTGGAATGACCTTTTTTAGAGTTATAAATTTGGTTGACAACCATAGGTTATTATAAAATAGCCATAAACATTCATACATAGTCAAAAAAATAGGGTCCTTTGAAGATGATTATCTTCTCCTAGCTCCATGGAATGTTTACGGTGATCCGAGGCACATAAATCATGAAGTGTGATTTGTGGACAGTGTAATATCCTAGAAGTATTCATGTTTCATAAAAGCTGTGTTACTACCCTGTGAACTTATTCTCCTGGAGAGGAGATGTGAAAAATAATTAATCTCCCATTTTCATGAAAAGGTTTCAATCAATTTTATATTTTATTTTACATGGGATATAGAGTAGGCTCTACAATAATTATATCTTATTTATCCACACCCTTATTTTTTTCCCCTAAACTCTATAGATGAATAGTTTAGAAACAAAATACATGAATTCGGTTTAGGCATCCATTTGTGACTTTTCAAGATGAATAGATTAGTGTATATTTTTCTATAAGGTTAAATTTTTTTCAATTTGGGTCCTTATTGGTTTGATTTTATGGTCATAAATATTTAATTAAAGTACAAGTAGTTTATGGTAATGATACCCATTGAACTAAAATGGATAATGATACAGAAGAGCCCAATTTGGACACATAGGTTCAAGATTACACATCATCCTTTTGTGTGGTAAATGAGAAATTTGTAAATCATGGGTTAAGATGCTCAGGTCATGATAAATGATATGGGACAATCAAACTAGGGATGGACAAGAACACACTTAGGTATTGAGTTATGATATGGTGATGTCAAGGATCATAAAGATTCTAAATACCTTTTTTACAGAGAAAAAATTTATTAACATCCATAAGTGCATATATAATAGTTGTAGGAATACATTCATAGTCAAACAATCGTCCCCATGAAGCTTGGTGTCATTTCAAGGGACATGAATGTTTTTTTAAACTCATGGAACAAAATTCCTGATTTTAGATTTATGGATTATGGTTCAATAAAAGATGATTGAATCTACCCATAATCTAGTCAACCATGGCAAGGATTCTTTATCCTTTTTATAAGGGATGAAAAATTGGAGATAGTGTAAATAGTTTAACATCATGTAGGGGTCAAACATTTCTCTTCATGTAGTTTAATGTCACGTGGTAATGAAATTTTCCTTCCATTTTATTATCATGTGGTAAGAACATTTTTATTGTGAACTTTTAATTTCATGTGACCATTATATTTTCCACACTATTTCATGTCATGTGGAAAGGACATGGGAACCGGAGTGATTAATTATTCATGATATATTGTGTTCAAAATAAATATGTTTTCATATTTGACACAAATGTAAGACAAATTACCATGTATGACTCATTCCCTATGCAGTTTGAGGTGAATGTTTTTTATTAATTGATGTAGATAGTCCCATGATTGGAGATCTGAGAATCACTATGTATCATATGAAGATAGGAATCCTGCCACATGCAGTTCTTAAACTAAAATACATCTTCATAGGTCTACTCCATATGTAGAGGTGGGTATTTTTTCCATTGATTTTCATAACTATCCTAGGATTGGATATATGGGTGTTACTATGTATCATATGATGATAAGAATCCAAAAACACATTGTTATTGAGGAACCCTATAGTTTTTCTTCAAATGGAAAGGATTTTGTCTTCTCAACCTAAAATGGGGTACTATTTCTAGACACATGGATTCAAATCTATGAATCACTATGTATCACATAGTGATAGGAATCAAAATACATGTATATCTGAAAACAAAATCTTACTGTGGAAATCAAACCTATACGAATGAACAAGAAATTCTTATATCTGTTCTAACAAGACCATGTATTGAAGACCAAGGAATTAGTATATATCCTTTGGTGATAAGAATAAATCATCATATATTTCTTGAATTATGGTTTGGTAGGAGACAAAAACCAACAATTTTGGTCATCTCAGGTGAGGTCCACATGAATGTGTAGTTTTGTGTCATGAAAAAGACATCAACTGTGTAGTTTAACATCATATGGTGAGGATTAATGGTATTTTATTTATGGTAATGCATCTGGGACCATAGTAAGCATATCATAGGTTGAAATGATCTTCTTTTGTGGTGTAAACCCTTACTAAAATTCTTAAGCCCATGTGATCTATGGTCGATATGGTAAATTAGGAACGGTAAGGATTCCTTTTATCAAGTAGAATAAATTAAGGAAACGACATAGGTACTTTGAATCACATGGTTTCTGGATTATGTTATAAGATCAAGGAATCCCTACATGATTATTGAAAATATGAATGAAACCATACTTGATTCTAGAAAACCCTTGATGAATATTGTTTTTTAATTACATTTTCTGCACTATTTGACATAATTTATTAAAGAAATGAACTAAAAAATTGAACATCATGTGGTAAAGACATCTAATTTGTAGTTTATTTTCATTTAGTATGGAATTTTATTACATTACATGATATAACGGGAATATTGTGGTTTGACCCATAGCTAGAGGTTTTGGTGTCACTATATTTCCGGTGATGGTAGCAATCAATACAATCATAGTTCTAGAAAACATGTATTGTTAAATTTTATGTGGAAAAATAATTGATCAATTGACATGAGTGAAGATGGATGTGATGGATCGATTCAATTTTTTTGTCACATGGTGATAACATATTTTTTGTAGTTTAGCATCATGTAGTAAGGACACTGGTCATTGTGCATCTTACAGTCTTGCTTCCAGGATGGGAGACACCATGTTGTTTATCATCTTACTTCCAGGAAACCCCATGAAAATTAATCATCTTATGGTTAAGACGTGGGATACTATTCATATTATAGTCTTTATTTCACGACTTCAAATGATATTATTTTATCATCTTGCTTCTAGGATGACACCGTACAGGTTTTAATGATGTGGTTTGAACAAAGGGTTCTTGATGATAGATATGAAAATTATATCATAATGAAGTTATCCTTGTTGGGGGGGGGGGGGTTGAAATGCTCTACATCAATTGTTGCCAATTATTTGGATCCAAAATGATAGAAAATAGGTGTGATGTAATGCCTTTCCAATTTGGGTCCCAAATTTGGTGGATTCATTCCTGGTATCATTGGGATCTTGAGAGGCAATACCAGTATTTCATGGAGAAATGAATAGAGATGAACCTTATTATTAAATGTTCATGTGATATGATTCTGATGTAAGTCACTGGTATGCATTGTAAGAAACATGTTCTCATAGATCCACTCCAATTCATCCATCCACATTTGTGATTTTTCATCATCTGAGAGATGTCTTTAAATTGGTATTTAGTGAGAAGTTAGTTGAAATTATATAGGTAACACTCAAGAAGTCCAATATACTATTGTATATGGAGATGCTTGTGTAGATACATTCATTTTGTTAGGGTAGGCCCATTAATCTATGAGGATTAGGTTCAGACATGATTTATTTTATTTTTTCACCATCTTTTGTAGTGAATTTGATAATGACTTATTTATGTACTATATATATCCACTTACACTTCATGATAGAGAGATGAGTGATTGGAATTGATATTCTACTACATGAATAGTTTCTTCAACTCCACTATATAAAAGTTGGTGAAGATGTCTGTGAATATTATGTGCGTTAACCCAAACAAGGTGATGATATAGAGCTTTACAATACTGATTATGTTCTTTATCCTAACTTCCATGAGTGGAATTTCCTTAAATAATTTGGAAAAGGTGTTGTAGTTGGGGGATATGGACCCACAACATCCATTCCTAAAATGGAAAATGTCCAGGATTATATAGCTGAATTTATAAATTATAGGGGTTTATAGATTATGTATTCATGGATCTGGAATGTATGAAATTTCTTATTGAATTCCACAAAGTCATGTATCATTGATTTCTGGAGGGCAAACAAACTCATGAGATTGTGGGAGAGCATGGTCCCAGACTAATGGGAACCGTAGGATCCCATAAATATATATTCTATGATGGAGAGAATATATCTTTCTGTTATGCATCTAAGAATAATTCTATTGGAGCCATGCTTATAGAGGACCTTCTTCACATTTGGTACATCATGCAAGGTAATGTTCACCACATGATTTCGAATCTGTTCCTTTCGAGCTTCTTCTGTTTGTAGAGGTAATTTTTGTAGACAATCGATTATGGGTTACGTACAACTAGGGGTTGATATTAGTTCATCATGATCTAGGGTGGTGTTTACATGATTTATTTCTACCATATTTAAGATAATAATCGATGAGAATATTCATTGACGTGTGATAAGGATGATTACTTCATCCTAATTATGGTTTTCTAGGATGTTGGATGCATTAGGCAACATGTCTGCAAGAGCATTCTCTAGACGGGGAACATGATACAATGTGGGCTCAAAAGGGAACAATGACATTATCCCCCTAGAATGGCTAGTGAGAGTAGGTAGTTATTCCTTTTTTCTTGTCATATTATCCATTGATATATTTTATCACTACTTTCAAGTCCACTTTTATATTCAGGTAGTCTATTGGAAGCTTCTAGGCTAGTTCCAATCTAATTATGAGGGATTGGTACTCAACCTCATTATTCTTGAAACCCTTAGATAGTGACAAATAGTAGGAAAAATCACCTTTCTAGAGAGAAAAATACAATCCCTAAGAAAACCTAATTGTTTCTTGGGTTTTCCATTCATTTTCTTAAAGGATACTGGGGGGAACCATAAAAATATATCTCCCATTTATATGGAGTGTTGTTGGAATTAAAGACCTTATCATCTGGATGATTGGTTTCCACTGGTGTATTCTCCTATATCGGATGTATTGTGAGGAAATCATCTAGGGATTTCCCTTTCATAAATTTATGTGATATGAACTGAAAGTCAAATTGCTACAGAATGAACACCCATCATGCCAAGTTTCCAGTCCTAATCAGGTGGCCATGTATGTACTTCATTGTATCAATATGTGATATTATATGGAATTCATGGTGCTTCAAGAAATGACTCAATTTTTTCATTTGAGGATTAGTGCAAGGAAGTTATTACCAGCATTAGAGTAACATGTCTCAATATCATTAATTATTTAGATGAGGGAGTAGATAATTTTATATATCCCAACATCATTTTTCTATGTAGTGAGGGTGCCTAATGAGCATTAAATGGTGGACATATAAAATATGAATGACCAGCCTTCCAACGGAGGCATTATGACTCAATAGTGTCATAGTTACTGATTGAAACATTAAAAAGATCCTTATCAGTCATTATCCCATTGATAATTGATACCGTTATCCCTTATATTGGTGAATGGGAGAGACCTTCCAACTCGTTTGGATATGAATCCACAAATAGAAGAATGGTTCCCCTAGATCCTCCTATGTTTTTTTTGATATTTATAGTGAGTGAAATTTCTAAAATATCAGAAATCATCTTTTGGTCGGCCTCAATTCCTTAGTGGTATTCCAAAATTCCAAGGAACATAATTTATGTTACACCGAAGGCGATATTCAGTGAATTCATCATTATAATATGTTGTACAATATTCTTGAATATTTTTTGAAGCACCAGGGAGTGATCACCTTGCTGACATGATTGATCTAACAGGTCATAAACATTCAGATATTCATCCCATGAATAACATAAATATTTAAGGCAAGGAACCTTGATAAGTTGTGACAACAGTCATTATGCCAGAAGGAATTACCTCATAGAAAAACAATCCTCGAGGCAATCTAATGGCAGTTTCTTCTATAACTTCAGGAGCCATCATTATCTGACTAAAACCTGAAAAATCGTCAATGAAGGAATGGAATTTGAATCCCTTAGTTATGTTGATAAATAGTTCTATAATAAGAATTGGGAAATCATTATTTGGATAGTTACAATAATGGTCTCTAAAATTGATTCAAACCCTCATATGACCATTATTATTCTTGAAGTGGATGATGTTGGAAATTCTATCATGGGTATTTCACTTCTTAGACAATGTTGGCTGTGATCAATTTATCAAATTCTATATGTACGTTGGTGGAATGAGAGGGGTTTATTCTTCTAGCTACCTATTTGAGGCCTCAATTTACTTTTGGAAAGTAAATATGGTGTGTATCCACATATAGATTCAATATATGAATTTCTATATTGTCTGAGATGAATATCTATCATTGTTTCTTCATAAATTTGATGTATATTTCTTTCTCTTTCAGGGGAATAGAAACACTAATCAGTGTAGGTCATGGGTCTTCATTTATTCCAAGATTTATCTTCCTGAGAACATTGATGGTGTTGTATAATCCTTCCTTGATTATGGGAGGGGTGTTCTTGAGTTCATCCACATCTTCATCAATGTTTCATTCTATATAGAAAATTTCAGACAGATTCAGCACTCTTGGGGCTTTTTTGTCACTATCGTGGTGAGAGAGTCTATTGGAAGAGACACTATCATCATGTATTTCTTAAGTCATTTTATATTGATGCTAGAGTTGATTTTATTTCATACTATCATTGGGGATAAGAGTATATTGAATTTTGAAGACCAAACATATCAAATCAACTAGACGCATGCGTAACAAATAGTTATTGGTGAGCATACTCTAGGGTTTAGTAGGGGTGGTCCATAGGATGTTGGGGGTTACAACCTATATATCTTCATCCACTATTGGTTTTTTCCAACCCTTTTGTAGAATCCTTATTCAGTATATGTGGCCTTTAATGTATTGAAGTTGGTATTGTAACCATATAGTATGATGAAATTTCCATTGATGTGGTATTTATGACATTGAGAGAAATGTTGAATGAAGTAACAGGTGGCTATGGATCCAATTCATTGAATGTGGAACATTATATGTGGTGTCTTACTGTATAACCATAAACATAGTTTGAGGTGTGGGATCCCCAAACTAGGCCTCTAGTTGATCTTCCCAAGTGGAATTTTTTCAATCTTATCACACCCTTGAATGATCATCCTTGTGGAAAAAAATACCCTTCTCTATATCCCAAATGTGTAACAGTTTGAACATTGATGGGGTTGATCCCAGAACCATTTTCAATTAGAAAAATTTTTTTGCACATATTTTTGTGTCTTCCAAAAACATATAGGGTCATGATATTCCCTTAGATCACCCCTTCCTGATTCTTGTCATTCAACAAGATGGTGACATGGAATTCTGATGAAATGGTCTCAACTCAATAATCTTATGCTATATCAACTTCTATCTCAAATTTTTTTGGGATATAGGGGGCTTCAACTAGTACCTTAATGAGTTCTTTTGAAATATTGAGGGCATCCAAGATTGATATATTAGATGGGATGAAATCTAAAAGTTTCATAATGTCATAATTTTGTGTTTGTGTTCATCACATCTTGATTTGGGGTTTCAACTTGATATGTGGATTAGGTGCCACAGAATTTGAGAATACAAGCCTGGTGATTGGTAAATGGTGATGGATAATCACATTTCAATGGTGTGGGACTTTATGGACTTCATCGTTTCCAGGGAAGATCAGATAATCGAACCCCGGCTATGCGGTAATGTATGAAAACTAGGTGCAGATGATCACTGGAGGGTTATGGGATGCCTCCACATTTCATTTAGGCATACTGTAAAACATTCCTACAATTCTTAGCCACATATATTTCCTCTATGGTAGTGTGACAAAAATATTGAGACTGACCACACTCGTGTGGTCCCATGTATCCTTAGTTCATGATCATACAACAACTCATTATCAAAATATGTGATGGAATCTCAAATTTTCAGTTATATTTACCATCAATGAATGGGTTTTCCATGTGTATCTCATTAATGAAATGAAGATGAGCTCTTCTTATGATGAGGGTTCCATTTAATCTTGTCAATCCCATGGTTCAAAATTTATAGGGATGAAATCTGAAAGGGTTAAAGCATTCATTGGGGAAGAATATGACACATACTCTTCTGTTTATTCCTTCTTTAAATGATCACACCCACATTTGGGAGGCATATCTATTGTAATCTATTTTTGTGGTGGATCTATTGTGGGTCTACATAGTTGTGCTCTCATGGAATAATGATATAGGTCAAATGATTTCAAATCCATACAATTTTCCATCATATACTCCCTCCTGGTTGTATTATTCTACCAACCACCTTCTTCTTCTGAACATGAAATGGTTATGTGGGCCACCTACTCTATAGAGTTTTCTAATAACACCAATCCATAAGATACCCTTCTATTTTGTATGCCATCTTAGATGATATAATAATTGATTTTATGACCCAGAAATATATTGAAATGGAACTAGTCATGATGGTCAGTTTGGTTGAACTCAACGGGGTTCTAGAACTGTTCTATCTTGAGAAGGTTATCTTCCATGAATTCCAATTAAAAACTAGGGGATTTTATATTTCAAAAGTTTTTTGTTTCATTCATAAATTCCACAAATCATTGGTGAACCAAATTCCTCTATGCTTTGGGATAACGATGATTAATTAGCTGTCTCTACTTGATTGGAGGTGTTGTGTGATTTAGCACCGGCCTAGGTGCATGGATGAGAACTACATATGGGTTAAGATTAATGGATACACCTTTTGATTTGCCAAAACATAAAAAATTTTATGGGAGAATTATTTTTTTATTAGGTTTTTTGAATGGAATCTTTAAGATGTTGTTCCATTTTTACAATCTCATAGAACCACCATAGATACATCATTGGGATGATAGGTTTCTACAACTCATCATAGATATTTTTAGTATAGAGTTATTGTATTTTTTTATTTTGATAGAGTGATGATAAATTAATAAGTTAAACCTTTTCACCCTTATATTAGTTAAAAACCCTCTCATTATTACATTACATGTAGTTTTTTAGGCCAACGATTATATTTTTCCTTAGTGTGGAGATGAACTGATAAGGGAATTGACGATGAAGGTCATCCCATCCAGCAACAAATCCTATTGGTAGACAGTTGTACAAAACCAATGTAGGCCCTATAAGAGTATACACAACATACCTATGGTTTAGTATCTCCTATTGATGGTGAATCTCCATAATTATCCCACATTGGGATAAGAAGTGTTTGAGATGATGTTCGGGGTCCCATGCCCCACTATAGGTAAAAAAAAGAAGGATTGTTGAAATTGGGTGGAGGAAAGGTGTCATACACCAATTTAGGATATACCATTCTCTTTGGACTCACAAGTGTGAATCTACCTTCCATGGCTTCCATTCAAGTAGATAGGAATACGATGATGTTAAAAAGATCTGGGGGAACTTCGGTTTGAGCCATATTTCATATATAGGGAGATGGTGGGGGTTGATGAGGTGGCCCTTCCTTCAAATCCTTATTATTATAGATTTGTCTTATGACTGAAAGATATACCTAAAAGGGAGTATTTTCTCTACAAATATGGGAAGGCATGATCATTTTAAACATCCTCATTTTTTTAGACTAGATACCTAGATCCAGATTCAGTCGGATGCTCAAATACAACTTTTTATGGAAGATTGGACATGAGAGGGAGAATATTCCTATCAACCAGGAGAAAATAGTGGGTGGGAATATTTCCCTTTTAGTATCTCCTCATTGAGTTTCTAAATAGTTTTTATCTCACTCGCATATTGAGACAATTCTTCCTCCATAGAATGAAATTAAAATATTTTATGGGGTGATTTGGATATTATAACACACATCAGTTTTTCCTTACCAGTGTTCCCCTAGATTGGTTGAAACTCGGCAATTGATGGTGCCATGTTTTAGATACTCAAATGATTTTAGGTGAGTTCATACATGGTTGGTGATTAAAAATAAACCTCTTTTATGGGTAGGTTCCAAGTTTCATATCCCACTTCATTTCTTTTCTGATCCAAAATACATATTGTGTTCATTGTGACAAAATTCATAGGGGCATATTTGGAAATGATGGTAATACCATTTATTTCAACATAACAAGTAGATATTACACTTCCTTCTCAAGGGTAATTCATCAAACCCTTGTCCATATTGGGACATTGTGTCTTGTGATCCTAGTGGGGTCTGATCAACTTCACCATAAGTTCATATGATCCTTGTCAATAAATAGAGTCTTTGAGGGAGTGTTTGGCCGTTTTTTCGAAACAAGACTCGAACAACTGAGGATTTCTGTTGGGTGGGAGGAATAGATGGAGTGTTAACCATTGGTATTTACCTCCCTACCTAATGAAGAAAAATTATATCTATTGTGATGATGATGAAGTAAATTCCATAGATCTATGGGATTTGGGTTAATCGAGGCTGAAATTAGCATTGATTGGTCTGGTTAAAAGGAAGAAATGATTAATGTAGTGGATTTTATAAATCTTGGTATATAAATTTGGATATAAATTTACCTATTCCATATATATATGGTTGATCTCGAATCACTAGTGATTTTCCGAAGACCCTCTCAGGGGATTATTAACCTGATGATGGTGAATGAGATATAAATACACCCAACTAGTGGGATGTGTTTTTTTTGTAACATCTAATGATCTACCTGAAATCATCTTGGGAATTGAAAATATGAGAGGTGAAGGTGGTGTATGTTATTCCCCCAAACTGGTGGTTTGGGTTCTCCCTTGGATGGTTTCTTTCTAAGCTGGTACTGTGGCCTCTATGATGTTCCAAAACTTTTCTCTCATTGGTGTCAGATACCATGAAAGACCATGATGGTCATCATTTTTCTTTGAGGTCATCTTATTGATCGCAACATTGGATTTAATGTTCGAAGTGTATTCCAATTTTTTTGAGGGTCCCATCCAAAAGGTCTAACAACTATCTTATCCCTATGTTTGTGATTTCGTAGAAATATAGAAGTCGGGTCAATTTATGGTAGTGATCAATAGGAATAAGAATTACCGAGTCCCCTGATTTTTCTAGATGATATGAATTTCAAGAACACTTTGTCTGAGGTGTTCTAAAGTTCCCAGGGTGAGGTGATGTTCAACGCTCCATACATTTTCTGTCATCAAATATAGACTCAGTTATTGGATTTATAGATCATCTAACTATGTGTGTTGATTCAATGTTGGTAAGGATGATCTAAAATTTCACAGTTTTTTTTCAATTTTGGATATCAGTCCCTGGATAAAGAAACCAGTTCTAGACGATAAAATATATCTTGATGTTCTAATGTTGAACCTCATATACTTGATAAGGGAGGCACATTTTCATTATTCGCTGATGATTAGACCACATATTTTAGTCTAGATAAGGTATTCACTCCTATTCTAGATCATATAGGACCTCATAGTCAAAAGTGGTGAGGGACCAAAACCTGATAGGGAGGTTGTTGTAGGCTAACTCTATCCATATTAAAATTTTGTCATCCTCTTCATTAGAATGACACACATCCATTTGGTCTATCCATAGAATAATGTTTTTAGGGTCTCATGATGACTAGAGTGGAGTGATGCTAAAATATGACGAGTGAAATATAATTAGTTGACACAAATGTTTCATCAACCTATCTATATGAAGGTGTCTGTGTTATGAACACATATATGTATTGAGGTGTAGGGAAAGGTGTGTATTTCTATATCCGTGGAAGATATTATCATAGGGAGGTTGACCATGGTGGATTTCATTAGTAGAGTCTATGTGATCCATCTCCAATCAAGCATAATGAGGGAATATCCTGGAAATTACCATATCATACATTACTTGAAGATTTTACAAATCCATGAAGTGTTGAGAACGTGCATTGAATAACCTCAAGGACACTTTCCTTGAGAAGATTAGAAATAAGTGTATCATTCTATGTTGTGGACAGAATATATTAACCAAGATTTTGGAATTCTGATAGGATATAAAACTATTGTATGATGGTTTTAAGTACATGTTTACAGTCATATTATTTTGCCGAGGTATGATCCCACTACTGAGAATCTACTAGAATATTCAAATGAGCTTCATCTTTATTGAATGAAATATGAACATGTCCTATGACAGATTCCATTCTCACACGGTGAGCCTCTATAAAAACTAGACTATGATCCCAATCCTGATCATTTTGAATATTCTTCTTGACTTTCATTGCAATAGTATGATATTACTATGAGGATTTTCTTGTCCTCACTTGGTGAGAAAAAGTTAGACCAAGAATACGATCTTAGTCCAAATATGAATTCACTTTCAGAATATCCTAATAGAAAACCATTGTGGGATATGGGATATGAGTCTCCTCCAATATTTCGTTATCATAATACTGTGGCATTCACTCATCAGATTATTTAGTAATATCATTTCTTCTATGATCTCGAGAAATATGCGGGGCATATTCACTGATTGGGGCATGATACTAGTTTGAGGAATGTGCAATTATCACTTAGTTATCCCCACCTAAAATGGGGATGTATTCCCAATACTTTTCATTTAGATTATACCACTAGTATTCTTAGAATGCAATATGATCTTTTCATGAGGAATTATCCCCACCCAATTATTGAGCCCGATCTAGAATGAGGATATGAGTTTAATATGGGTCCTTTTGAATATGCTACTAGACAATTTGGATAGTTATGTTCCCCCTGTCTGAAGCATGTTATTTTCTCACAAAGTGAGATTGGATATAAATGGAAATTAATCCTGGTCTGGTTTTTAGTCCATTACCATAATATGGAGATAATCCAATTTGATAGGATCAAGAATTCACACATTCCCTGGAGAAACTAGTTGTTTATAATGATTAGAGTGTTGAGTTTCTATGACTGTAGGGATATGAATATGCACCTATCCCAATATTAGTACCGCCTCTAATATATACGGGTGTAATTATTCATCTGTTGCTGAGATTTAGTGTCATTTTAGAGAAGAGTGCACATGAATATATTCTTTCACATTGTTCATCTCCACTATGTACTATAATATATAATCTATTGAAGTGGGAATATGATCCCACTTACCACCAACTTGTTACACACAAATATGAAGATTTAACTCATCCATGGGGGTAGGGATACACACCCCCATGCCTGCTACAAAAAACATGTCCCCGGAACTATTCCTTGTGAGCAGAGATATGATCATACTTTCTAGTTAATATCATAATATTCTAGAATACATGGTCAATTTGAGTTGTTATATGATCCCACACATTATTATAAAGAACCGTCATCAATCCATGTTTCTTCCTTACTTCTATTGCATGGGCCTCATAGGTGAAAGTGTGCTTGTTGGTTCCATCAGCAGGCGACTAGTGTGTCTCGGTGGGATGGTGCTAGCGACAACAGTTGACAGGAGCCCCCCATAGTGGATCCTAAACCAGAATAGATCCATATTTGACTTCTTGATCTTCCATAATTAGGTATTGACGGTGGTGACTATTTTATTAAAGCTATAAGCTCCCAAAGAGGTTGGTTATGGTAACGAGGTTCATAGGCATAATTATACCATTCCCTAGATGATGAGAACACATCAACCTTAGTTCTAGGAGACCATAATGGGAATTATTGAGGGGTGGGATTATAACATGTCAATGGTACCCCCATACAATCATTTTCACCACAAAAAAATTGATGATGTTAGGTTAGAGAGATCAATTATTAGTGTCCAGTGATTGTAGCCATAACTGACTTGTTGGAACAATCACTAGATGATGAAATTATCTCATGTCAGGATGTTTTTTATGAGATAATTGTCTCTATTCTTGATGAAAAGAAGGGCCTAGGTAACCAATTAGTACAATATCATAGTTATGATGAGATCAATTAGATATGCAAGGATAACACAATTTTTCTTTTATTCCTGATCCGTCAAAAATGATCACATTGACTTTTAAAGGTAGGATGGACATATTTACTGAGAAAATTAGTTATATAGGATCAACTCATAGATTTATTTTGGGATAATCACATTTTTTCAGCAGGATATTAAAAAAAGTGTCCTGAAAAGTAATCATTCTTTTATGTGAGAGAATCATGTTAGGTTCACCATTTCTATTTACCTATAGTGTGCAGAAAAAATGGTCGGATGGATAATAACCCAATCAATTTATTATTTGATAGAATCATGTTAGGTTCTTCAATTTGTTTTGGATGAAATGATATGATCAGAAACTATTTATTGTGGTGTACTTTTTATTCCCAATAGTTTATTTTACGGGGGGGGGTCCATTTCAAGCACTATAATTAATGTCAGGTCACCAATGGCATTCTTAAGTGAATCCCCCAATAGTTCCATCATCTATGATCGGGTACATAGATTTTTACAAAGGTAGGTGGTTACATGGGGTTTCAGACCCAATGAAACTCAAATAATCAAATTAGTCGAGAGTATGGGAGGTTGGGATCATCACAAAATTGTGGGGGGGGGTGGAATTATTACCTACTCCAAGAACCTCTTACAAGTTTAATATATGTTCAATAATATCATTCTATTCCAAATACATGGTTGGATACCCTAATAAAAGGTTATAAGTTAATTTTGTTCTAAATAATATAGAATAGGTCTGAATAGTGAATCCATATATTTGTATCTTAGGTCCTTCATACATTTCTCAATGATGGGTATCTACTTATATGAGGAATCAATATAACTAGGGACTTCGTAATTTGTTTCCAAGCAAGGAGGTGGTTAATATTTTGAGGAGGATATGTAGTCATTGTGATGTATTCCAAATGTGTTGTTTATTATAGGAAAAAAAACCACATAGTTTGTTAATACATTTATGTTTAACATCATGTGTAAATGACATCATCATCATCATCATGTTATTTATTTATTCTATGAAAGTGGAAATGGGGTAGGGAGAAAAACAAAAAAAATAGGGGGGTCTAAACTAATGGATGTAGAGGGAATCCCCTCTGATGATATTAACCGCTTTTGGCTTGATACTGTCCATATTGTTAAAGAGTAGGAATTTAAGGTCGGGGGTGTCTAGAGAAGCTAGATAGTTGGAAACTTTGAATCTCTCTCACCATGTTTTCTTTGTTCTGATGTTTCTTTGAAGAAGACTATTTCATTTTATTATTGTGTATTAAATGGTCCACGGAACCTCTCCTCACCCTTGTAAATCATTGTACAGTAGCAACGAGTCTATTTGAACCTACGTGATTTCCATCATCCTCTGGTTACAAATAAAAATTTACAAGACCATGGACAGAGCCTCGGCCTGAGGGGACAAGCTGAGGCCCAGCTCAATGGAGAAGACCTGGATGACCAACCCATTATTATCACGTATAACACCCCCACCACACATTAATCCCATGGAAAAGGATCCATTCTAGTTGAGCTTAAGATCCCTTTATGGTGGGTTCCATTGAACCCAGTTTCCCTTATTAGATCTGATGAGGGGAAGGGGATGATAGACCTTGGCTTATAGCGCTATAGATATGGGGCCTCCTTCTAGTTACCTAGGATTCTATCCTAATCACGAATATGATTTCTAGTCTGGATAACAATGGAATTATCTGTCGAATAAACCCCCTCAAGAAGACATCATACATATCTCAGTTATAGTGGGAATAATATTTATCATTGTTTAGTCGAGTACTTAGGACTGGTGAAAATGTAGATACCATTATAAG
This sequence comes from Viscum album, assembly GCA_963277665.1. Taxonomy (NCBI): domain Eukaryota; kingdom Viridiplantae; phylum Streptophyta; class Magnoliopsida; order Santalales; family Viscaceae; genus Viscum; species Viscum album. Next base: position 795,994,254 of record OY728166.1, read on the forward strand.
GGGGATATTTATATCATTCCACACATCCGGGTTTACATGAAATGAATATCCTAGGTAGTGGGGACATAGTATATGAATGATATGACTATTGTGACTCCCTATACAAACACAAGATTTGTTTGATCTGAGAAACAAGGGGTAACAAGTATTCATCCTCATTTCATATGGATGTCGGTCTTATGTACTAGGAAAACCCTTTGGATGTTTAATATAGTTATTATAGATAATTAAAGGAGTTCTAAATATCTTTGTTATAGTGGGAATTAGATTTATTGTAGTTCCCTCACCTTCTCAGTCTTTTGATGGATGAGGAAATATGATCAGCCAATGGAAATTATTAGGTCTCGATAGTAGAAATTCCTGAGACATGGGATGATATAAACTGATGTGGTAGCCCATTGGAGTTTGTGAATATTCTTTAAAATGGTGTCCAACCTATCCTAGATAAAGAAAGAATGACATTCATCATAGTTTAGTTGATAGGTCCTTACACACTAAAATTTTCCTTAACATGAAGATCCTTATGAAAAAATTATATGATTATTGAAACTCCAAATTACCAGGAGATATATTCTTGGTGTGAGAAAAAAACAAATGAGAATGATCAGACTCGTTTTTTATAGGTATGTTCCTTATGTTCTTGGACTACCGTTTAGGGTTTGATGTTGATATTCGACCTCAAAGAGGAATCCAATATATCCTGGTTATGACAGGAATATTATTTCAAGTAGTTTTTTGGTCCTGGATTACATAGTGTTTTTCCCTTATAATTTTGGCTTACATATTGAGGATTAATTAGGTTATAAATTCCTTTTATTCCCATTTTACTTGGACTTTATGTATTCTTCTCCTGTATTTTATTATTTACTCAAAATTCCCTGATTGTCTACTTGACATTTCAGTGGATGTTTTCGTAACACGTCTTATGAAAATAACATGATCCAGTTGGATTTCCTGAGAAATTTGGCATATATTCTATGGAATATCATAGGGTTTTCTAATTATAAAGGTTGACTAGTATGAAGGACATTCTAAGACCCATTTTGTTTGTTCTATAAGGAATTGCCTGATCCTGACAGATATGTCTGGTGTGCGTCACATGATACAGCATACATTCCTTGGTGAAATCTCAATATCTGGTTTATATTCATAGAGTTGATCTCAAGAGTCATTTTAACATGCCTTGTATGGTGATACATGATCTTGGAGGACATGTCTGGGGGTCATTGTTAGACCTAGATAACATACTGGGAGGGAATCATAAGATCTAATTGAAATGCCATAGTGTTATCACGATACTTAGATAACATGTGTTTGTACAACTATATGAGTTAGGAAACATGTCTCAAGGCCATCAAATTGTTTGGATATTAACCGTATGGTTTTTATTTTACTTGAGAGTAATGATTTTTGGGTTCCATGTGTCTTTATTTTGATTTGTATGTGGGAAATTGTTTGATCCAACATGTATACCAACTGAGAATCGTAGGATCTAGGCAACATGTCCCGGTGCTTTCACATGTCTTAGGTGGTTCACATTAAGCACATGAGGATAAAACATAACTGATATTTTCATTAGTATATCATTGATTAGTCTTTGTTCCTCCCTTTTATTGAGAATTTCATAGACTTGTTCAATGTTATCATGTTTTAAGTCTTGCATGATCTAGAAGATATGTGGGATTTTCTTCACATATCCTTCTAGAAGTCCACCAAGTGATCTATGATTGATCATACAAAGTGCTTATTCATGTTTCATGATTTATCTAATTGTTCACTAAATAATATCTGATGGAAATATTTTCTTGTTTCAAGGTCACCTACTTTGAGAAATCCTCTCGGTCTCATAGGTGTGTCGGTGTGTCTGGATGGAAAATGTCAAACCACATCATTGAGGATGGGGTGGAAGATTTATGTTACTCTCAACCCTGAAAATTTGATACATTTTATAGTGTGCATCGACTGAATTTATTACAGAAATAGTGGATGACCTCATCATCACACATCTTTTTGAGGTCCTTCGATGAATCATTCTGTGGGTGCCACGTGACTTTCAGAGACTATAAGAACATCCCATTAAAATATCCTTTATTTGGTTTTTTCCGATAAATGGGGTCATTTTTTGGAATGAATATATGTTAAGTGGCATTCATATTTTTGGGTTGACTTGTGAAGGTGCTTTCATGAGATTAGGATGCCCGATGAAATATATTCACATGATCTTAAGTGACTTGTCTGGGATATTTTGCAAGATGTGGATCACTTTTAATGGGGCCTTTAGAAGATCAATATGGCTTGTATAGGGGTATTTTGAGATTATTTTTTGGATAGAATAAGTTTTTATTGAGTTTTATGACCATTAGATTCTCCCACATCCCCCATTTTTTTATTTTTTTTTATTTTACAATGGTTTGAGATTTCCTGAGGTTGGTTGGCTATTTTCTTGGAAAATGAAATTAACTCTAGTTGATGTGTTGCAAAATAGAATAAGTTCTTGTGGGTATGTGTAACTATTTCATAAAAAATTCCATCTATTTCTCATATGGAGAAAATGATGGAGCATGATATTTTCGAAAAACACCTGAGGCCCTTCACCTAATAGTGATTACAAGCCAGTAGGATTTTACGAGATATAGAAAACATGTCTATAGGTTCCTGTGTTGTCTTGAAAAATTCCAAGGCCACATGCTGGAATTTTTAGATCTACTAGATGCTCCCTCCTCCACCACATTAATTTCAGTTGATTATTTTAAAATTATTAGGGATATTTTAAGTTTCATTGCTTATTGTTGAGGATAATCATTATCCTCATTGATGATGTGTTGCATGAGTTCTATAATCAAAATACAGTCTAGTATTTGAATTATTTTCTACATTTTTACAATGATGTAATTATTTTACATAAATCATATTCCGGTTGCTATGCCGTCTGACCAGGGAGAACATATATGGCTCCTATTTCAAATCCATTTTTTTGTGAGGAAACCATATGATCAATATGGGATCTTGTGATAGGGTGTGGGACTTTCCCCAGTTTGTCCCTATATTCCTATGGTCCTTCACATGATCAGTGATGGACCTCGCATTGGAATGAAAACATTTTCAGGGAGAATTTACCATCTTTATTCTGATGTTTCATATGTTAGTTGATATGTCTTGTGACAATATGATGGAATTTTCAAGGGTAGTATCTTTTTTCACATTTTATGTGTCCCTTATTCAATGATGGATGACATGATTAAATGAAGATATCCTCAAGGACACTCACTTTTTTTCACCATTGATGTGTCACAAGTTCATTGATTGAGATCATAATAGTTAGGAGAAATTTTCATGGAATGATTCTTTTCTCACATTTAATGTGTCTCATATTCAATGATGGATCTTGTGATGGTATGCATACATTGTCATGGATAGTCTCTTTCTCACCCTTGAGGAGTCCTGATTTCATTGATATATCTCACAACTTCATGCATACAATATCAGGGAATGTGAATTTTACTGCTTTTTATGTGTCACACATTAATGGTTGTATTATACCGAACATATCCCTACATACATTAACATTAAATCATTTTTATGAATACATGATACATAACCAAAATAAAGACCCAAATACAGCATTAGTTTATTTCCTTTGGAATGATAGAAAAATTAACAATAGAACATAAGTGATCCACATTATCTCCCACAAGGTTATTCGTGACTAGCTCCCATTACTGACACATCATGTATAATACATATCATTATAATCTGTGGAAGGGAAATATAAAAAGGGGTGATCTTATATTCCTTGTAAGGGTAATAATTGGATATGTGTAAGAATTAACATGAGAAAAGGGAATAAGAATGTGATAATAACTATAGAAGACCAAATCCAACATATCAAATACCATAAACAATAATCATGGTCTGAATATTAGAATTTCATAAGACATGAATCATATTGGAATCAAGAGCCTAACCCAAAAAATCATAACATAGGAATAATACATGAAATTTTGATAGACTCATAATGATATAATATTATATCCATTATAATAAAAGAAAATTATTCCATGTCTATCTTAGTAATTGTGGTTCACTGTCCATACCATTTTGATAGGCATGGTTCACTCCCATGACCATATTAGATGTCAAGGTTTACTCAAAACACCATCTTTATGAACAAATTAATTTACACAACTTATTTCACTCCCCATTCCACATTTTGTATCTCATGTGATATAAAACATTACCCCATGCATTGAAATGAGATATAAGTCCCACCCATATCATAATAAAACCATACAAACATGTTATACAAGATCATATACAATCATATTGAAAACCATGAAATAAAATCGCTATCACAATCATGTAATCATATAATAAAATATATTAAAAATTCATTTGTCATAATCATTTAATCATAGAGTAACCCATGAAATGAAGCAGGTTTTAGAACATTATAACCCATGAAATAGAAATAGGTTTCATAAATATATAACTCATAAAATAGAAACTAGTTTCATAAATACATATCCCATGAAATATAAATGTGTTTAATCAAAATATAACTCATGAAATAGAAATATGTTTTATAAATATATAACTTGTGAATGAGAAATGGGTTCATACAAATATAACCAATGGAAGAGAAATATGATTCATATGTTTCATGACATCATAACATAAACCATTCAGAAAAGGAATATGAATGGAATCCATGGATCATGATATTAGTAAGACATGAGTATCAACAGATGACTCTCTATAGAATGAAAATAACATGGAAACATCCTTTAAAAACATTTATCGTCTTCTTTGAAAAACACATTTTAAAAAATATAAAAAAATTTAAATTTTTTTATTAGAAAATTGATTTGAAATATTATAAAGGATGATTTTAAAAATATAATGAACATTTTAATATCTTTTACTTGAAATTGAGCATAAATATAATTTTAAAAACATTTTTTGAAAACATGGTTGAAAACATGGTTTTTCAATAAAACATATTTTCAATCGGAGAGAGAAATGAGGTTAGATTTTCATGAAAAACATGTCATTAATTATCGTAAGTACCAAGGTATTAAAGAAATGTACTAATGCATGATTATATAATTACTAACAATAGTAGATAAAAAACCATGATTTTTCTTGAAATAGAGATTAGAATATATCAATGAAATCATAATTATAATCTATCTCGATAAATGTATGGATTGTTGAAATAAAATAATAACACTTGTTAACATTGAGTCATGTTACACATATAATAAAATTAAATTAAATGAAGATTAAAATATAATAAAAATAAGTATATTCATTATATAACTTTAAACTAGTAGTATATACACCCTATATAATAATATAGATGCATAACAAAACATGTGTCTCAAAGAAGGAAAATTGAGACAATATTACATTACCATTTTGGTAAAATTTGAAACCCAAACCCAATGATAGGTTTTTTCATAAAATGTATATTTAAATACACATAAATATAAGGATAATAATCACATAATATATTTATTGGAGGTGTATACACCACATAAAATAAACAAGTTGTGAATAAGGCATAGACATCATAGAAATAAATTCAAGATGAGAAAATACATCCCTTATATCTTGACAATAATCGTACTCATTGAAAATTCATGTATATTATATTTATGATTATTATTAATATAACAAATATATTATTATATAGCGTAAAATATATTTTTTGATTCTGACATTATATTACACGTTTATCAACAGTTTCATGTTAATGTTACATTTTGGGTAATGTCTACTTGGTTTCTCATATGTGTTTTGACATGTTATTCATGATACTATTACGTAAATAATTATAAAATTGTACAAAGAGTATAAATCATGATATATATATCATATATATTTTGTATATAAAAATTTATAATAATCTATAAAATATATACAAATGAAATGGAATATAGTTTTCATGTAGATGGTAGGTCGTACGTACGCATGATTGTTTTTTGGTTTTATTGAGAATTCAAAGAAAGAAAGTAAATGAAATATATGTATACATATATGAAATAAAATTAAATTAGAATTAATGTTTCATATATATCATATCATTTTACTAAACTAATACCTAATGCATTTCTTTTAAAGTGTGAATGAATCACATCTTTTGGAGAATACGGTAGTCCATACATCCACAAACAAAGTTATCGTATTTACAAGATATGGAATTTTTGAAGGAATGTGATATATAATAATTAAATAATAAAAAATACACCACAAATTATATATATACCATATTAAAATAGAAAAACCATCAATACTAGAAACTATTAATGGTGGCATTGGGAGAACAGACCGTGACAGTTCGTGAAGCCGTAGTCCGTCGTACGCACGAACAATTATTTTGTAACCCATTTGATTGAAATGTGATTTATTATTGTATTAGTGTTTAATATAATAACATATAATTACATTTAAGGTACTTATATTATTATATAATTATGTAATAATAAAATATTAAGTGGTCGAGAAAGAAAATAATACAAAAGAACTTTTGGAAAGGATGTTACCAATTATTTTGGAAACCTCTTTTGGTTTTCACCAAAGATATTCCTTGTATGGCTTTATACCTAGAGGGATAATTCTATGATGAAGGGATAGATGTTGTCAGTTGTTATGCATAGGATTTGGACGAGAACAAAGGGAATGATATTTTGAAAGAGTCATGGTTGTTGAAGAGGCCTTTTATAAGTGGGGAAAAGAACGCATTTGTTATTATGGGAAGGATTTGAGTGATCCCCACATTTTACAAGTGTATCGTACTAAATATTGCTAGAAAAAAATGGTTTTTACATGTATAGGGTAATTTTATACACTATTTACTATGTTTATACATTAATTAAGTTCATTTTTACATTAATCATTGTAAATAATCTAAATTACCCTAAATACTATTATTAGTACAAAAACATAGTTGATGAAATTAAAAATTATAAAATATTATTACTAAAAATATATAATCCATTTTTCCAAATTATAAATAAATTAAAATTAATTTTTCACAAGGGATGATGCACTAGGTTTTTATGCTAGTATTGTTATTTGTTTGAAATGTTTTTATATTAAATATAAATTTGAAATTTTCCCAATGCCCTAAACTGGATTAATTAATTTTGACTATATATAACTAAAATTTTAAAAATAAATAAAATGTAATCAAGAAATATAAATGTAATGTCTGACCCCAGTTACCCAGAGTTGGTGAATTATTTTAATACGTTGGCACGATTACAAGGAATCATGTCCTGAAGGACTGATTAGTTTAGTAGCCTTGGAATCACTAGATACATTCTTAAGTCTTACATTACATCATAAAGTGAAAAAACAACAATATATTGTCATCAAATACCCTCATACTATCCCTACAGGTTATTCATAGAATACTTATTCACATCCTGGAAAAAATAAAACATTGAAAGGGGTGAGCACAGATTCTCAGTAAAGATAACAATACAGAAGAAACATTCATAAATAGGGATAAACATTTAAGTCAGTGTATAACTAAAACAAAATCCTTTTAAACATGAACTTAAGCATTATATGGAAAAAATAAAATGATATAATTCCATTTACTTATTCACTTGGATATTCTACTAGTCGAATAATCTCATGCAATATCAATAACCACTTTCCTAATGATGGAATGCATAATGCTAGACTATCATAACCACATAGTCAAGGCCCTGTGACAAGACTACAAATAAGGTTTTGTCAAGGAGTTGTGCCATGACACTAGTTTTTCTCATAAGACCTACCGAAGCATCGAGGAGCTATAGTGGGCTCCACCCGTCACTTAGTAAGTCCAATGCATTCCTCTTATGAAAAGTTTTAAACATAAAATTAACATTTGTATTAAAACTGGCATACGAAGTGTCGATACTTTACCCATAAACCATGAATGTTATAAAAATAAAACATCCATAGTCAAACATATCACAAAAACTTAAACAAAATATGGAATATTTGTATCATAGTAAATCAACATCAAACAAGTTTCAAATCCATTAAAGGATTTTGACATAGATGAATATGATTTGTAAAACTTTTTGAGAGAAATATCCCTTTTTCACAAAAACATTTAATGTCACAAAATTTTGAAAGGAAGACATTTAAATAAATTTTGAATCAATGTTTCCAATAACTCGTTGAAACATTTGAATATAATTATCATTTGAAAACATTCATGTCCATTTTAAGAAATCCCTAAAACCATTTTGAAAACATAGACATTAATAAGAATGGTTTAGAAAAATAAATCATTAAAACATTCAAAATGATGTTTTAGTAAAAATTCCCTTAATATAATCCCTTTGAAAATAATTTTATGAAACATGTACATGGATAATAAATATTTCCCAGCAGATACTTACGTAAAAACAACCTCGGATAATAAAGAGATTGTGAAATTAACCCTTACGAATTTTGTAACTTATGAAACATACACATCATGAAATAGGTATCATACAATGAATATGTAAATACACATAAAATAAATTGTATTAGAAAAAGAATACAATTATGGGAAGCACATACACCACCCAAATGGTAAGAGTGGCAATATAGTACAAATCTCACAGAAATAAGGAGTGAGATGATAAACCCTTACCTTTCACATTCCATTAGTCGAGGGTACATTTAACCTCCTGAATGAAGAATATTGTATGTTATTAAATTGTAACATAACCCTATCAATATTTTTGATATCATACATTATTCATCTCTGACTTTACACTACCGGTTTAATAATAATTTCCATGTTATATTAATATTTCGGGTAATAATTGCTTTCGTTAGCGTACGTGTTTTAACTTGTTACTCTTGATTGTATCACTTATATCATGATTTAAATACTTCCAGAATATAAAACATTCTTTATATTTCAAATATATTTAGAATATAAATATGTATAATAGACATATAAATGAAATAGAATACACCGTTTATGGATACGAGAGTCCGTACATACGCATAAGCGTTGTTTCCATTTTCATATAGTAATGAACGGAAGTAAATGAATAAGATATATGTAATTACATAAATACATATATATATATATATATATAAATATATATATATATATATATATATATCTCTAGTAGCATTATTATGTCATATATTATATACTTTTAGTAATATATATTTTTATAATCATTGATGAATGATGAACTTGGAAATTAATCTCATCACGTCGTGGAGTCAATAATCCGTACGTATGCACAAGCGAAAATATCATTCTTTTGACATTAAAATAATATATAATTTAATGGTATATAATATATAAAGAATCTTTATCATGCTATATTTATTATTATTTTAAATACACATCGTTATTATACCCATCCAAATAATAATGTATTGAATAACAATTACACCACGATGTGGAGACGGTAAGCCGTACGTACACACATTTGGTGACTTGTAAATCAAAGGGTGGATACAATAATGAATTTAGTTTTACCATAATTATAATAACATAAAATTATATATAATATAATGGAGTTATTATTTTATAATGGAAACAACAAAGAAAAATCAAGTGGTAGAAGAAAAGAACTTGAAAGAGGGTTGTGAAATCCTTACCTCTTTTTCAGGTTCTTCCTTTTGATTTGATCAAAAGGTCTCCATAGGTTGTATTTCTGACTAAAGGGAGGCCTCTAGGATGAAGTGATGGATGTTGAGAGAATATTTGGGCAGCGGATGGTCGACTGAAAAGGCTTTGAAGGTGTAAATAATTGAGAAGGGGGAGTGCCCTTTTATAAGAGGGGTGGGGGCACCATAGGAAAAGCAAAAAATATTATTTTATAATAAATTCATATTCGGTTTATAATGGCACCAGAGTGTATTATTCAAATTCTAAGGTGTGGATAGGTTGCAAAAAACTCAAAAAATAGTTTTTAAACAGGTTAGGGACACTTTATTAACCTTATCTTTTAGTTTTAACTCTTAGTTAATTCGTATGATTTTACCATGTCACTTTGTATTTTTATATTATATAGTTCATAAATTTACTATATAATACTAAGAGACCCCCAAGTGGTCCATTAATGATTCAACTATCATTATATAAGTTCTTTTTTCATGACCTTGTATTTTTAGGAATAAAATTCCAATTAATAATATATTATTTGTTTTAAAAACTTATTTATGTCAATTTTGACACTATTCAATAATTAATTTTTGTTAAAGTATTAAAAAATTTATTGAATCAAACCAAAATCATTTAGTAAATCCTATCATGTCATATTAACCAATAAATTTTTTTATGGCATCAAAACATTCAAATTATATTTATTTTGACATTCATAATACCAATTATTTGGTTTTTTAATTAATAAAGAAAATACTATATCATTATTGTTTCATAAATAAATTTTATTATTAGATGACTAAAAATTATAATTAAAATATGATTATGTTGGAAATAGTTTTATATTTCTAATGAATATTTATATTAGAAAATATTACATATATAACCCTATGTAAATATTGATTTTCTAAAAGATATATGCTTGTCATTTTTGTATTTACTTCAACTTATTTAATATAAAGTGTCGTTATCACTTGCAAATTGCTCCATGGGGTCCCAAAACCTCCCCAAAGATTCACATGGTCAGAAATGTATCAAAAAATATTGTTATGTCACGTTTTAGTGTAATTTAATATTATTCTAATATTATTTTGTTATCCTTACTTACGAGATTTACCCTTTAACCATGGAAAATAAAATATTTACCGAAGTAATTAATCAAAGTATCTAAAAATTAGTGTTACCCATTTAAACAATTTAGAAATCCTGATTCCAAATATGTAATACAGTTTTCGAAATTCAAAACATAGAAGTAGAAGAAATTAATTTAAAATTAATTCTCATTGTCAAAACAAAAATCAGGTTTTTTAGAAATAACAACTATCATAAAATTGACACTTGTTTATGTCTGGTCTAAATGTGAAATTATGTCCAATGACCAATATTGAGTTAAATGGTAAAAATATATTCTAAATAAAATTTTAAACAACTCATATTTATAACTTATCACTATTAATTATTTTGATTAACAAGTATTTTTAATTAAAATTTAGTTATTTGAACTATTTATAAAAAATTGAATGTTTTCATAAAAATAAAAATATTTAACCCTAGGGTAATTTCAATTTTTCAAATCTAAAAATGAAGTTTGTTTTGAATTATATAATTTATAAAATTTTCAAAAGTAGGTATTACTATTCATAACATCTAATTTCATAGGTCACAGTGTGTTAGAATCTCAAAGTTGCGTACAATGCAAGATATTGCATTATTCAAAGGGAAACATACCACGGAAGCATGGGGTGTTAAATTCTCCCCTCTTTCATTAAATTGCATCCTTGCAATTTGAAAATGTTATTAAAAAATAAAAGGTTGAAAATAGAAAATACCTTTGTGGAAAACCCATATCGGAAATAGGGTTAATAAAAATATAACTTTAAAAGAAATAAAAAGAAGTACAATGGTCACCCGAGACATCCCATACTATGATTAAATGAAAAAATGGATATGGATGAGAAAAAAACATCAAGGTATGATGTAGAGCTATAGAAAACAAGATTATAAGAACGTTAACTTCAAAAAAATCACAAACTTGTGATTGGTTAAATGGTATTTGATTCCCTAGTAGGAAAAGCTAACCGACAAAGTTTTTTTTTATGTTACCTTTCATAAAGTAGAGGAATTTATTTACGAAATTTAATAAGAATGTAAGGAAATATACTTACTTGTCATGTAGACTTTCATTCATTAATAAATTTTTACCACAAACCCATCGTTCACTCCAAAAGGTAATAGAACTCAAAAATATTCTATTTATCCTAACCGTATAGGGTTCCAAAAATAATATTATAATTCATATATCAGAAGATAAAAAACTACATTATACAATCCAGGGACTTGACGTAGTCTAGTGGTAGGCGATAAATCCCATTTCCACTATGTTTGTGGGTTTGATTCCCGCAGCTTTCTCCGATGTGACGGGTTATCACACAGTCTGTGTGTTGTCCTTTTTATAAATATCCAAAAATTACATTAACAATAGTATCCAATGTAAAATATAATCCATTCAAACCTTTATACTTATCCAAAATACTTCTATAAACCCTCAGTCCAAAATTTATTTGGAAGTCAAACATAATGTAGATCTTTTTTACAATGTTAACATGTGAAAACCTTCATCATGTATTATTTTAAAACATGGTAACATCCTGAATTACCATAAAAACTTATTGATTACATTAATTATCACTTATTCCTTATAGAATATTTGATATACTTCATCCATCCAAAATGATGTACACTCCAACAATGATGGAATATACAAATCATTAATCAGTTTCAAGGCAGTCTAGAATATCCAATATAATTTACCCAAATCAACCATATCTTATTCCCAAATCTATACCTCAATAATAGGACCATATTAAGGTTTATCTTTCCTTCAAACGTGTAATTTCCAAAAAGATTAACTCACTATAGAGTCACTTTTCTTAGTACCATAAAATATCAAATCCTTAATGAAATATTACTACAGTACAATCCTTATTTATTTCCAGTACATCATTGAATAGAACACTTCAATGAAATAATTCCAAAATAACAACATCAGAACAGTAGTCATTCCTCTTCATCTGTGTTAGTATCATAACATGATTATTATCCAATAGCATCATTTGCGGCATATTCTGATGAATGGGACATTGGTTCACATAGTGTCCAAACTCCTTGCACATGAAGAATTGTACATTTCAAACCTTTTCGATACCCTTGCATTCACGTACTTGGTGTCCTTTTTCTCAACACTTATAACATACTCCCATTCCCTTCATGCATTTTCCAATGTGACGCTTTCCACAATTATCACATATGAGAAAATAATTCTTTACCTTCTTCCCTTTATCTATCCTTCTCTCTACCATCCATTTCCTCTCTGGCTTCCCTTCAATGCAATAGGACTCCGGAAATTCTTTACTTATCTTATCAACACATGAAACTATTTCTTTATATGATCATAATACATGGGAGACTATTTCCCTTCTAAATTATGGCTTAATACATGAAAGATACGATCCTTCTTACTCTTTGGATCATGTGTATTACTGGAGTTCTCATTCCTTATATTGGGCACTATTTCTAAAAAATGGCATACACTTGATTAGTTTATGAATAGAAATAACTAATACCAAACAAGTAAAACACTTAACATAAATTAAATAGTTTATGGATAAAATACATAATCATAAAAATGTCTTCTTTGAGGAAGTATATACTCATAAATCCTTTAAAATGGTTTGTAATGAAACTGAGAATTATCTTAAGTATTTCTCCCGAGAGTGTCGTAACCAAGAGTGCAACAAGACCCGTTGTTGTGCACCAATTGCCATTCGAGTCTAGCTCAAAGTGGTGTTTTCGGGTTTTACCCCTAAGTACATCTATGCTAGAGCTGCCTTTACCTGATCGTATCCAAATAGGGATGTATTGCTCAGAAAACATATAAAACCTCTACAACACGAAAATTCTAAGAATTTATTCTATACTAATCATGAATATCCATCTTATGTCTATGTACTCTAATCAGAGTTAATCTAAATATAGCTTCCAAGGTTTGTAATAAACTTCCTCTGATACCAAATGTATCACCCTAACCCCAGTTACCCAGAGTTGGTGCATTATTTTAATACATTGGCATGATTACAAGGAATCAAGTCCCAAATTAATGATTATTTTAATAGAATTGGAATAACTAGATTAATTCATAAGTCTTACATTACATCATAAAGTGAAAAGAAAAACAAAATCTTGTCTTCATATCCCCTCATACTATCCCTATAGGTCAATCATAAAATACATCTTTACATCATGGGAAAAGTAAACCATTAAAATGGGTGATCTCAGAGGCTCAGTAAGGATTACAATATAGAGGAAAATTTCATTAATAGGAATAAACATTTAACGCGATGTATAACTAAAAAAGCCTTTTAAACTCGAACTTCAACATAATATGGAAAAAATAATATGAAATAATTCCATTTACTTATTAACATGGTTATTCTACTGGTCGAATACTCACATGCAATATCAATAAACACTTTCATAATGATGGAATGCATAATTCCAGACTATTATAACCACGTAGCCAAGGCCTCGTGCCATGACTACAAATAAGATTTTTTCAAGGCCTTGTGCATAGACACTAGTTTGTCTCATGAGACCTGTCGATGCATCGAGAAGCTATAGCGGGATCCACCCGTCACTTAGTAAGTCTAATGCATTCCTCATATGAACAGGTTTAAATATAACAGAAACATTTGTATTGAAACTGGCATACGAAATGTCGATACATTACCCATAAACCATGAATGGTATAAAAATAACACATCCATAGTCAAACATATCACAAATACTTCAAAACAATATGGATGATTTGTATCATAATAAATAATCTTCAAACAACTTTCAAATACATTAACGGATTTTGACATAGATGAAAATGATTTGTAAAAAATTTGGGATAAATATCCCTTTTTCATGAAAACAATTTAAAGTCACACAATCTAGAAATAAATACATTTAAATAATTTTTTTTCAATGTTTCCCATACCACTTTGAAACTTTTGAATGTAATTAAAATTTTAAAAGATTCATGTCCATTTAAATAAATCCTTAAATCCATTTTGAAAACATGGACATTAATGAGAATGGTTTAGATGAATAAATCTTTAAAACATTTAATATGATGTTTTAGTAAAAATTACCTTAATATAATACCTTTGAAAACTATATTATGAAATAAGGACCTGGATAATAAATAGGTCCCATTATATACATACATAAAAACAACCTCGGAGAATAAAGAGATTGTGATATTAACGCTTACCAATTTGGTAACTTATGAAACATACACCTCAAAAAATAGGTATCATACAATGAAAAAGTAAATACAGATAAATTAAAGTATATTACACAAAGAATAAAATTATGGGTAGTACATACACCACAAAAAGCTAAAAGTGGCAATATGGTACGAATCTCACATAAATAAGGAGTGAGATGAAAACCCCTTACCTTGCACTTTCCTTTAGTCGAGGGTATGCTTAACCTCTTGTATGAATACTATAGTATCGTATTAAATTGTAAAAGAACCATATTAATATTTATGATATCATAAATTATTCATTTCTGAAATTACACTACATATTTAATAATAATTTCCATGTTATATTAATATTTCTTGTAATAATCGCTATCTTTATAGTACGTGTTTTAACTTGTTACACTTGATTGATTCACTTAGATCATGATTTAAATATTTAAAGAATATAAAACATGATTTATATATCATATATATTTAGAATATAAATATTTATAATATACATATATATGAAATGGAAAACACCGTTTATGGAGATGGTAGTCTGTAAATATGCATAAACATTGTTTCTGTTTTCATATACTATTGAACGAACATAAATGAATAAGATATATATAAGTACATAAATAAATACATACATATATATATATGTATATATATCTCAAGTTTCATTATTATTTCATATATTATATACTTATTAGTAATATGTATTTTTATAATCGTCGATGAATGGTGAACTTGGAAATGAATATCATCGCGCCGTGGAGACGGGAATCCGTACGTACGCATGAGAGAAAATATCATTATTTTGATATTAAAATAATATATAATTGGATGGTATATCACATATACAGAATCATTACCATGTTATATTAATTATTTACATCAAATACACATCATTATTATACCCATCCAAATAATAATCTATTGAATAACAATTACACCACGACGTGGAGATGGTAAACCGTACGTACGCACGTATGGTGACATGTCATTCAAAGGGTGGATAGAATAATGAATTTGGTTGTACCATAATTATAATAACATCAAATTATATAGAATATACTGGATTTATTATTTTATAATTGAAACAACAATGAAAATAGAAGTGGAAGAATAAAGGAACGTGAAAGAGGGTGGTGAAATCATTACCTCTTCTTCGGGTTCTTCCTTTTTATTTTATTAAAAGAGCTCCATATGATGGCTTTCTGACTAAAGGGATGGTTCTACGATGAATTTAGGGAAGTTGAGAGAATATTTGGTCGGGGTTTGTCCGATCCAAAAGGCTATTAATGTGTGAATTAGTGAGAAGGGGGAGTGCCCTTTTATAAGAGGGGTGAGGGGCACCTTAGGAAAAGATAGAAATATTATTTTATAAAAAATTTATATTAGGTTTATAATGGATCCACAGTGAATTTTGAAAAATATAAGGTGGGGATAGGTTACACGAAACTCAACAAATAGGTTTCAGACAGGTTTGGGTCACTTTAAAAACCTTATCTTTTAGTTTTAACTCTTAGTTAATTAGTTTGACATTTACCATGTCACGTTGTATTTTTATATTATACGGTTAATAAACATACTATATAAATCCAAGAGACCCCCAAGTGGTCCCTTAATGATACACCTATAATTATATTAGTCATAAGGTGGAAGCATAGATTTTTAGGAATATAATATCAATTAATAATATAATATTTGTTTTAAAAACTCATTTATGTCAATTTTGACACTATTCAATAATTATATTTTTGTTAAAGTATTAAAAACATTATTAATTTGAAAAAAATATATTTAATCAATCCTAAAATTTCATATTAACCAATAAAATTCTTTTATGGAATCAAAACATTCTAATTATATTTATTTTATCATTTATAATGCCAATTATTTGATTCATTCATTAAGAAGGAAAATATTGCATCATTATTATGTCATAAATAGATTTAATTATTTAAGATCTAAAAATTATAAATAAAATATCATTATTTTGGAAATCGTTTTATATTTCTAATTAATATTTATATTCGCAAATATAACATATATAACCCTATGTAAACATTGTTTTTCTAAAAGATATATGCTTATGTCATTTTGTATTTACTTTAACATAATGTATATAAAGTGTCATTATCACTAACAAGTGGCTCCATAGGGTCCCAAAATCGACCTAATGATGCCCCTGTTCGGAAATATATCATGAAATAGGGTTAGGATATGTTTTAGGGTAATTTAATATTATTGTAATTTTATTTTTTTACCCTTAGTTACCGGGTTTACCATTTAACAAGGGTAAGTACAATATTTACCGAAGTAATTATTAAAAATGTCTAATAATAAGAGATACCTATTTAATCAATTTGTATATACTGATTTGAAATATTGGATCAATTTTTCCAAATTCAAAATGAAGATGTGGTAGAAACTAATTTAAAATTAATTTTTGTTGTCCAAACAAAAAGTGTGTTTTTAAGAAATAATAACTATCAAAAGATTGACACTTGTTTATGTCCGGTTTAAATGTGAAATTATTTCGAATGAAAAACATTGTATTAAATGATAAAAATATAATCTAAATATACTTTAATACCACTCAAATTCTTAATTTATTACTACTAATTATTTCAATTAAAAAAGTTGTTTTTAATTAAAATTCATCAACTTTCACTATTCATCAAAAATTCAAATTTCCAGAAAAATACCAAAATTTCACCCTAAGATAATTTCGATATTCAGAATCAAAAAATGATGTTCGATTTGAAGGATAAAATTTATAAAATTTCAAAAAGTCGGTATTACTATCTATAACAGCTAGTTTGATTGGTCACAGTGTGATAGAATCTCGAAGTTGCGTACAATGCAATCTATTTCATTATTCAAAGGGAAAGATTCCATGGAAGCATGTGGTGATACAGTAAATAAATTATAAGAAAATCAGTTTTGAATTAAAATTCATTATTTTCAGTATTCTTCAAAAAATTCTGTTTTTTAGAAAAATACATAAAATTCACCATAATTTAATATTGAAATTTTGAATAAAAAAATTATGCTATATTTAAAAAATTATATTTATAATAGTGTCTTCAATTAATATTTTTATTATTCACATAAGTACCTAAAAAGTTGTTCTTTTTAAATTTTAGTATTTTTAAACATAAAAGGACTTTACCAAAAATAATATTTTTTATTATAAATATGATTTATATTTATAAAACCATTATAAAGAATATTAAATAATTAGTTATTAATATTAATTTTAATATGTTTAATGGCAATTCTATAACTATTTTATTGAATAACTATAATAATAAAATGGAGTTTCATAGAAACTCTGTGTTCTGTGTAATTAAAAACAAGCCAGTATTTCAGGTGGCACAAGATTAACTCAGTGTATCATATAATGATATAATTACTAGATATTGTATGAAATGTAATACATTAAATAAAATAATAATAATTTGAAAAATAGGTTCATTAAAACTGAAGGTGTTACATTCTACCTCCCATAAAATGAATTTCTGTCTCAAAATTTTTCATTCAAATACAAATAAATGAGGATAATAAAACATCATAATATCCTCAATATACCACATAGCTTTTTCTAACTGATGATTTATCCATACAAAACTGAGCAGCTGAGTGGTCTTATTTCATAGAACATTCTCTTTACGTTCTATAATTTTAACTGGTTGTTCCTCGTATGAATGATTTTACAATAGCTGTATGAACACTAGGTTTAGTACATCTCAAGGGTCTGGTATGTACCTCAATGGGAGAGATACTTGGAACATGTCATGAACATGATTTACAGTGAGAGAAATTTGCAAGAGATAGGTTACAATCTTGATATGATAATAAATATTAATGGCACCAATATACATAGGGATTAATTTCCATTTATTATTGAATCTCATATCCTTTTTCTAGGGATATATTTGTAGAAAAACCTTCTCAACAACATCAAATTAATGATCATCCGATGATTATCACCATATCTTTATTGCTGACTCTGAGCTACAATGATATGCTGCTGAGTTGTTCTATCATTCTCGGCCCTTTCAGATGTGATCTCAGGATCCAATAGCTTTCTTTATCCAACTTCATTGCAACACACTGGATATCTACATATATTTCCATATAGGGCGTAATAAGTAACCATGTTAATGTTTGTGAGAAATCTATTATTGTATGAAAACTTATGTCGATGAAGGTGTTTATCCCAACCACCATGGAAATCCAAAGAACATGATCTCAATATATACTCTAAGGATTGAATTGTTCTTTTAGGATGACCATCCATTGATGGTTGATAAGTAGTGTTGAAACTCAATTTTGTATCAAGGGATATCTAAATACACACAAATAAATTAAGGAAAATGACATATCTAGATCAAATATATAAAAATTTTGTAGTCTATTCTATTGTACCACTTTTTTAAGGTATATACTGGAAAAATGATCAAGATATAATTCTTATCTAATAGCAATGAAGTGTGATTACATAGTAAGGTGATTGACAAATACCCATACCGAATTATTCCATTTAGAGGTTTTGGGAATTTCAACAATTAAATCCATAGTTATATTTTCCCATTTCCATTTTTTATGCATAATGGATGCAATATACACTTATAGATTTGACATTCAACCTCAAAATGGTGGAATACCAAGAACATAAGTATAAAAACTGTGACATCCCTCCACATTATCACCCAAGAGAAGAATTATTTCATGTATTTATATATATTTATACCTCCTAGATAAATATAGAAATAAGAACTATGAGATTACTCTAATATCACCTTTTTCAAATATGGTATGGATGGAACACCATCATTGGTCCTAAACATTATTATTCTATCATGACCAAAGTTAAACATTGGAACATTTATCTTCTTCTTATACAGTTCTACATCTTCCTTCTACACCACATTAATATTCATTTGTATAGATGGTTGAACATTAAATTGATACAGATAGTATTTCACCATTACATCAAGATTTCAGGATCCATACTTTTTAAAATCTATAAATTTTGGATCTTTTGTGATCCTCGTAATGGATAAGATAGCATGATCCATTAGACTAAAAGCATCAACCACCTTGTTTTCTTTACCATGTTGGTAATGTATTGAGTATTCATAATCCATTATTATATCTAACAATATTCCATAGATAATGTTCAAATCCTTCCATATGAACATATATTTAAAACTTTTATGATCATTATATATATCACACTTTATCCATAAATATAATTCCGCCACATCATTAATTTAAAATTTTACTCAACTGTCTCCAAATCATGTGTTAGGTAATTTTTTTCATGATTCATCAATTTTCTTGAGTAATAGGCAATAACTATGTTATTATGAATTAAAAATATCCATACCCCTTATTGGATTCATCACTACAGATTAAAAACCCTTCATTACGGCCGGGTTATGTAAGCATAGGTGCACTGACTAAAGTTTTCATCAGTTCATTTATATTTTCCTCACATTAATCTATCCAAATGAAATTGGTACTATTATGAGATAACATCTTTATATAATTATATAGTTGTGATAAATTATCCATAGACCAATGATAACATTAGTCTAAACTAAGAAAACCACAACTCTAACACATTTTGGTTGGTCTTGGGTATCATTCAATAGCATACCTCTTCGATGGATCTACTAATATACACTATATTGAGATAATATGACCCATAAAATGAATCCTTTTGAATCCAATATTCAAACATTGTAAAATTTTAAAATAGTTTTCCCATCCTTAGGGTATTTAGTACAATTCTGAACTGGTATTCGTGATCATCATTTGTAATTGAATAGATAACAATATCTTCTATAAATTATACCAAAAAATGATAAAGGTAATATCTTAAGACTCTATTAATCAAATCCTAGAAGATAATATAGCAATTAATGGGAACAAAAGGAATAACTATATATTTATATTGTCTATATGTTATACGGAATGATTTCATTGGTGAATCCTCTCTCTTAAGCCTCAATATATGAATTCTAGAATGAAGGACAATATTAGAAAAGTGTTGACATATGTGATGTTTAGAAAACAATTCATCAATATGTTGTAGATGATTCTTTTTCTTGACAGTGATCTTGTTAAAATCTAGATAATCACTACAGAGTCTCATTGATCCATCTCTCTTTTTTCATAAAAAGAATTGGTTCATCTCAAGGTGACACTCGTGGCCAAATGAATCCTTTGTTGATGTTTTCTTAGAGTTTATTTTCAATTCCTTAAACTCAATAGGAGACATTTTATAATAAGTGTTTGAAATTATTTTGGAATTGGGTTTGTGTTCTATAGGGAAATTAACCTCAAATTTTTATGGAAGGCTTAGATACTCTTATAGAATAACATTCACAAAAACTCAACAATGATGAATATTATTGATGTGGATTTTCTCCCAAATAATTTGAGATTAAAATGCCTTATTAATGGTAATTATTACCCATTCCCAATAATTAATCTACATAGAAAGTATAAAATTATCATCACATTAATATATGATCATAGGTTGTTTTGAAATATCAAGCATATTATCCCTTCTTTGAAAATTGTTGTGGGATTTATGCTGAGAAATCCTATCCATGACTAGGATAAAAAAATTCAACCAAAGGAAGAATGAAATGATTTATAGGAAGTACATTCCCCAAAAATTCAACTACATATGAATGATATACTTCAGATTCAATTATTTTACCATTATAAGTAGGCAATTCTAATCCTACATCTCATTATTTTGGAGGAATATTAATACCCTACGAAAATTCATTAAATTTGAATGAGTGTATAGATAGGGAAAGAAAAAATAAATTAACATTTCAAGAGTGGATGATATGTGTACCTTTTACTATTTCATTAATGAACCCCTTGTGAGAAATAGACATCACATGATATTTTTCTTTGTCCCTCAGCTTAAGAGGTTGCTGAATTTGACCATCATAATTATCCTTTTGGTTTGTGCATAGGTTAAGATAATTATCATTAACCAAAAACATGTATCACTAAAGAGTTTGAGGTTCATTTTGTGAAACTTTATCTCTATATTAATTGTTATCTACATTCTTCCCATCACTCAAAAGTAAAATTCCCAATGAGAATCCATTTAGAACTGAAAATATTTATTAGAACCATTAAGACAATTCCCTCCATGATTCTTTCCACACATAGAATAGAATTTAATGTTCATATTATTTTTACATTGGTTTTAAGATTTTTCTTTTGAACTCCATTTCCCTTTTCTTGTCGAAAGCATGAGACTGATATATAACTCCAAAATCCATTTCGACCCTAATTTCACAACACACAATCTCTTCAAAGATAATGAATTCTCCTATAGATAATTCCCTTTTAAGACTTAGTTTTTAGACACATAAGAACCTTTCAACATTACATTAGTGTTAGATGATAATTCTAGAATCATAAATTGATTATTTTGAAATTATCCTCATATGTACCGAAAGATTCATCATCCCTTCGATTTATGTCTGGAAACACTTACTATATATCTGTACTATGTATAAGTGAAATTTACATATTGAATAATATATTCCTTAACTATTACCAATATATATATTCAATTTCCAGTTTCTTGCATCATATTATTTATTATTTTATACCACATGACTGCTTCACCTTCCAAACAATAAAAATATAAAATGAGTTTATAATTTTTAAACACTAGAAAAAATATAATATCTGTTCAATGGTAACAATCCATTGTTCAATAAAACGGATATCAGTAGACCTGCTTACTGATGGTGGATGATTCCTCATGGAGGATCCAATAGAATGTTGTTCCCTAAATTTCATACTTGGAATTCCATCATGATTTAGAGCTTTATAAATTCGGGATAGCATTGAAATATTATTTTTCATTATAGATCCAATATAATTATGTTTCTCTTGAGGTCAATCATTTTATTTTCTGTCATAGTAAACATTTACATTGTTCCATTCACTTCCATCCACAGACTACAACCCAAAATCATAGAGTAAGAAACAATTATCCTAGTGAGATAATATAATCCTAAAAAATAAGTAATAATATGCAGATATTATAAAACTATCATTAATCAATGGCACCATAGGTTTATACCAGGTTATTCATAGGAAACATATATATAAATCCTTCATGATAATTTGTGAATATTTTGTGAATTACCAAAGAATTGGTGTGCACCAGTTCTCGATCAAGTCTATCTCAATACAACAGTTTTTGGGTTTTTAACCCAATGCACATCTATTCCATTTCCACATAAACATTTAGTATCAAGAAAGAGAATCATTTATAGGTAAACCTATAACTCTATCCTATATATAATTTTGAATAAATTTTCCAATACATTTTAATATCTTTAGACTTATCCTTATATATGTACTTAGGGTTCTCACTGAGATTTTTTTTCATAGTATCCAATAGATAATTAAAATTTTGGTTTTATAAAAAAAATATATTGACCCCATATATATGCATTAACATTTCATATATTTTCAAAATAATCAATAAATTATAAAATTAGACCCCCAATGACCGTATTAGTTTAGTGCCTTTGAGAACCTGGATACATAAAAAATGGTACGTATGTGGGAAAAATTATCTCTTGGTAGGTTAGTAATTACTAGAACCCATCTTATACACATCATACATAATATAAATCTTCATAACGTGGGTAAAGGAAACATAAAAATTTGTGATATCACATGCTCATTAAGGGAAAGAAAGGGAGATATTCAAATATAAACACGATAAAAATGGCGTGAGAACGTGATCAGAACATAAGAAGATGATACAATAGATATCAGATATCATAAATATGAATCACGACATAATTATTTGCAGTTCATAAGACAAAAATCAATATATATTCACGAGAATAATCTATTAAATCATAATAGATGAATAAACTATCGAATTGTGTTATAAAAAAGAATAAAATGATTTCTATAATAGTTAGGGAATCACTATCATGATCATCTACGTAGTATGGTATCAATATCCATACCATATTGGTAGGAATGGTTCACTCCGATGACCACATTAGAAGTTAAGGTTCACCCCCTAGAGTATCTTAGTAGAAAAAGTCATTTATGGAACTATGTTCATTATTCATTCCAGCCATTTCCATATCTTGAGATATAAATTTTTACCCAATACATTAGGGAGATATATTGGACCCACCAATATCATAATTAAATATTATACACATGTGACAAATGAATATAAATAATACTATTACAACCATTGAAATGTAATGGGTATTTTAAACATTTAATCATATCATTACCTTTATAAAAGATATAGACATCAAAATTATATCATCAAATCATAACCAGTGAAATGATGTGGGATTTATACGAATATAAATCATGAAAGAAAATAGGTTTCTCAGAAATAAGAACCATAAAAGAGAAATGGTTTCATAAACCCATATCCCATGAAATAAAAATAGGTTATATAAATATATAATCCATGATTGAGAATTGGGTTTCATAAACATGTATCATTTCAATGAATAAATAGTTTCATTAACATATAACTCTGAATGGGAAATGGTTTTCATAATCATCATGTCATTAAAATATGAACCATTAAGATAAAAAAATAGAATGGAAACATTGGATCTAATCCTTATTAAGGATTTATTAAAACCAACGGATTTCATCTTTTATGAAAAAAATTTTTGGAAAGTTCATTGAAAACCATTTCTTGAGGAACACATCCTTTCTTTTTTGAAAACTGTTTTTTTAAATCATGAAGCATTTTTTAAAAATATTATCTTTGAAAATAGATTTGAAAAATTGTCATAGAAGACCTTAAAACCATAAAAAATCTTACAATTTCTATTATACATTAAAATTAAATTAATTTATAACTGTAAAAACATTTTTAGAAAACAATTTTGAATAGATTATTTTTAATAAAAAAAGTTTTTTTCACACAAGAGAGAAATAATGTCAGATTTTTCAAAACATATTTCCTTAATTATTTAAAGAACCAAATAGTGAAAAAATGGTAATAAAACATGATGATATAATTTATAACTATATTATATGAAAATTCATGAGTGTTATTGAAATATGGATCAAAATATTTCATAAATTAATGCCTAATCATAAACAATTGTTATAAATTATGATATTGTTGAAATAAACTATCACCCCATGGAGTCCTTGAATCATTCCCCAAATTTAATTAAATTACAATAAATTAAGTTTAAAATATCATTAAATTAAGCATTTTCATTATATAACATGTCAAATGGAAGTATATACACCTTTTAAATGAATATAGGTGAAAAACAAAACATGTGTCTCAAAGAAGAGAAACTCAGACAAAATTTCATTGAAAATTTGGAAAATTTTGAAACATAAACCCCATGAGATGGAGATAACAAAATGGATGTTTTAATAAAAATAATTATTTAAATAATAATATAATATATTAAGGGTGAGTTTATAAAGAAAAAAAATAATGGAGTGGTGAATAAGGTATAAATCTCAGAGAAATAAAAGTGAGATGAGAAAACATTACATTTTATCATGACTGTCATTGTAAGGATTTAAAACTCGTGTATAATAAATATATATTTATTATTAAGAAAAATGTAACTATATTCTTATATATCATGAAATATATTATTTTATTATGACATTATATTGTCTAATTATTAAAAATTTCATGTTAATTTTACGTTTTGTGTAACTTCTGATTCTTTTGTCATATGTGTTTTGACTTTTTATTATCGATCATCTTAGTTAGATAGTTATTTACTTATTTATAGACTGTAAAAAATTATTTATATATCATATATTTTCAGTATATAAATATTTATAATAATCATCAAAATATATAAATATGAAACGGAATGCACTATTTATAGAGAAGAGATGAACTAGTAGAAATGGTGCTTTTCCCAATGATTTTAGGCCACCAGTTTGAAGAAAAATTATCATACTATTTTTAGAGAAACCATTACAAATGGTTTGTTGAAACCACTGTTATATTGGTTTTAGAAATATGATTTACCAATAGATTACTCAAACCATTGGGAAATCATTAATTTATATCATGTATACCAAAAAAATTAGAATCATTGGTAAAGAATAAATTTCCCAACGATTTATAAATACCACTGGGAATGGTTTCCACCAAATAAACAACAAATCCATCACCCCAATCTATGCTATTACATCCCTAAACTGAATCTCTCCTGAATCTCTCTCTTTACCATAGGATACAAAACTCCTTCCACTGAATAGATCCTTCATCAATGAAGATTTTTTTTAGTTCTACACTTCAAATTAGTAAGTGGTACCTTCGTTTTAATGTGCATAATCTATTTTTTTTGTTTTTATTTGGTCAAAACTAGAGTTTCTTTCGGTTTGTGGCCTGTTATAAAAAACACTTTTATTTGTTTTCTGTTTTTGTTCAACACTTCAAGTGTCCTGATATTGTGAATCACCTTTATTTGAAGTCTTCATAGACACTCCTTTTGTGTTGGGTTTGGGAAACATATGAACTAATAGAGGTGGTGGTGAGATGTATCTCCACTAAAATATGGTAAAGTTTTTGTTTATTCATATGGTCTTGAGGTGGGTAATGGATATTAAGATGGTCCATGTGAAGGGATTATGGACCGTTGGGGTATTGGTGTATGTTTCCTTCAATTTTTTTAGTGGGGTGATACAATAGTTTCAATGGACTTTAGTATAATAGAAAATTTGATATGGGTTTTTTATTTATAGTTTTTTAAGGAATAATGGTAAGGGTTTTGATATTGAGGATCCACTTGCAGAAGGTTGGGTAATGGATTGGAATTGTGATGTTGGTTTGATTGGATATATGTAATTTTGAAGTTATTGTATGGGTATTTCCTCCCTTGAACACCCCCATCCCCACCCCATGGACACCCCCACACCCCTTGGACACCCGACCCCATGGAAACCCCCCCACTCCACCCATGGAAACCCCCCCCCTTGGACAGCCCCCAACCCCATGCACACGCCCACCCCCTGGACACCCACACCCCCTTGGATATCGCCCACCCCCCTGGACACCCCCACCTCTAGCTAACATGGTTAGATTTCTATAAAAAGGATTATAATGTGGGGGTTCAGGTTAGTTTTTATTTGACTTGGAAAATTGTTGTTTAATCAAGAGGGTAATGATATGTTTAATTATAGGTGGAAGAGACGAGGCCTTTTATATGTGGGGAAAAGGTCTCACTGTGTATTATCGGAAATATTTGTGTGATATCCAAGATTTAATTATCCTAAAACTATCCAAAACGAACGATTATAGATCAATAAAGGCTTTATTTGAGAACTATTTATATCCAATAATTTTTAAATTAATGTAGGGTCATTTTTACACAATATTTTCTAAGAATAGTCATTAATGAAACTTGTTTTTTACCTTAATCAATGTAATTAATTTTAATTACAATCACTAATATTTTTGGTCAAAAACTATGTTGAAATAATAAAAAATTATTGTTTCATGATTATCAAAATATTTAATATATTTTTCCAAAATTTAATCACATTTTTGATAGATGTTAAATTAAAATTAATCCCACAAAGAAAATGGCAAAACAAGTTCTTATGTGAAAATGTTTTAAAGTTTGAAATGATTTTATATTCAATTTCAATGTTAAATTAGATCCAATGGAATTAATTGGATTAGTTTATTGAAAATTTATTTAATTATACTTTAATGAAATTATAATAAAATTTAAGAAAATAAATAAAATAAATGAAAAATATGTTCTGAATAAAAATTCAGTATTTTTTAATATTTATGAAAAAATGTAGTTTATTAGAAAAATCACTAAAATTAATCATAACATTATTTTTATGTAATTATTTATAAAATGATGATTATTTTATCAAATTAAATTTTAAAATGTGACTAAATTTAATTTTATTATCTTTGACAAAAGGACTTAAAAATATGTTCATTTGAGAAAATAGTATTTTCAAACGTATAGGGACTATCAAAAATTATTTTCTTCATTATAAATAATTATTAATTTTCTTAAATATAAATAATATTTACAAATTATTTATTATTATGCATATTACTATGTTCAATGGATTTTTTATAATGATTTTGTTTAAATAATTATAATAATAAAATTTCGTTTTATAGAAAGTCAATGTCGAATGTAACAAAAGACAAGTGTTGCGTGTAGTGTATGATTAACTTTATGTAGAGTGTAATGAAATATTAAGTTGGTTTATCATGAAACATAATTATTCAATGATAAAATTAATTTATTTTAAGAAAAATTCTCATAAAAACTTAGGGAGGTACTTGTATGATGCCATAGCATGTCCAATGGTGATTTCAGGTTAGGGTCATATTCCAAAGGGTTTGCAACTAGTGTTGGAAACAGTAACATAAAATACGTATATCCAAATATCATGACACACATATATGAAATATTTATACTCTTCACATAATGATATCAAGTGTGACATGGATATTCTCAAACACAAATGAATATTACTGGTATAGGGTATGGACTTTCCTAGACTTATCATGGTTCATCATGTCTTGAATTTTTTTCATTCTCCAATGTCAAAACATCAAAAAAAATGATTTAGGACTTGATCATAGATATATTCAAATTCACTTTCCACAATTCTTCAAGTAACCGGGTGTACTATAATTTAATATTCCTTTGGGTTGTGAATGGACTGTGATGTCTTCTTGGTTCCACACTAGGTTGAAGATGACCCCGAATCTCACTTATCCATCACCTGATATTCCCGACATTCATCCTCTCATAGAAAAGTGTCTGATGAAAAATTATGATCATCAAAAATAACATTCATAACTTATTAGAATTATTTTGAGTTATAAAAACTTATGGTTTTTTCATATATACATATTCTTGATGTCTCTTGCTAAGGAATGTTTTTTTGACATCCATTTATGATGTATAATAGTTATATAATGCTATGATGAAAAATATAATTCTGATGGATTTTAGCAAAGCCATTGGGGAAAAGGTTTCACTGTAGTATATAAATTGATTCTATATAAAACATATATTAACTTAACTTAACATATAGGTACTTAATTTTCCGTCCATGTCTCGTTTATTATGGAATATTAATTTGATTCCAAGATTCGTTAATTCTACAAAATAATCAATACAAATCATTGAATTTTTTTTAGTATTTAGAATACTCATTAAAATTCATAGATTCTTTCAAATTGTAAGCATCTATGAAACTTACTACATCATTTAAGATTACTACATCCTTTAATATTACATGATCATTATTATAAAATAATAATTAGTTTCCATATTTTGAGACATGGAAACAAATCTTTCAGTTTATCTAACTGGTCTTTTAATATTATAAAAATCTCGTTTCTTAGGAATATCATCTTCTATGGGGGTTTGTTGAATATTATCCTATTAAAACAATTATGTATATTGAGAAATGAATTCCTCAAAATATATCTCACTCCAACTATCAATTTTATTAATGTTATCCCTCATAATAATATGTGTCATATTTCAACCAAAAAATCTTATATGTGGGGTCATATAATTAATACCCCCTATCTTCCTTGGGGTTTCCTATAAATAGTCACTGAGTGATTTGGGTGAAAGTTTTTTGTGAGAAATATCCTCAACAAATTATTTATAGGAATAGATGTGTATACATGAAAATATTCATTTATTTCTATGTTAGTGTTTGTATAGATGATATTTTTTTCTTCATATGTATCATTGATATGAATTTGTGATGATATATATAATGAATATCCCCAAAAGGAAAATTTTAAGTATATAATTAATCATCATCAATCTCCCCATGTCATGTAATTTGATTTCATTCTTTTGAATTAATCCATACATTTTTTTGTATAAGAGTGAGTTGAGGTAAAATCCCCAGACCTGTAGATAATAAATAAAATAATGGTTAATAAAATTTCTACAAAAATATGAGTGGTGTTTCTAAAGCTTCCAAAAAAGATGATTTTCAAATTCATTATTATATTACTTGAATATCATAAAGGAATAAAATGTATAACTCATTAGGTATAAATATCCTTATATACTAATGAAATCAGAAAGAGTTATGAAGTATGATTATCTATGTCTTGAATCAAATTGATATGGTATCCACACATTAGAACGAAAAACCCAAGAATATTTGAATCCAGTTAACAAGTTTTATTAAATTTGGTTTTGGTCATATAATCTTGAAATCATGAATGACATATGTCGATAATGATACTTTTAATACAAAAAAAACATATTATCCGATGAATATTCAATAAATTACTTTTGAATCCTTGGTAGAATAATATAGGTTTATTTTATTTGGGAACATGGATACCTGAAAAACTTATTTATAAAAGATCTATATCATTTTCAACTATTTTCTTCATACAGTCCAACGTCATTATATATATCATACACAAAATAATTCTTCGTAACATCGGGAAAGTAATCATACTAAAATGAGATCTCATATTATTATTATGGGTAAACAAGTGAGATGTCAATATACACCTAGACAATACATAAGCATCAGGGTATGAGAATATTATCATAAAATTTGATAACAATACCCTTTATAACATATATAATAAGAATGAGTCAATGAAAAACATGACAGTTCATAAGATATGAATCCTAAAGTAATCAAAGAACATGATCCAACAAAGAATAAAATATCTAAAATGAATATGTTTTATTGATACCCATAATCATATAAAATTATTTCCATATCCAAGGTTCACATTAAATACTAACATAGTGGATTGGGTTCACATCCCATTCAATCATATCATTATTCAAGATTCACTCAAAAGTCAATCAAATTTGAAAGACTCCCTTGATGATCTGGGTCGACTCCCCATTCAACATCTTATTATATCACGAAATATAAATATATCTAAAAAAATTATTGGAGGGATATATAGTTTTGGTACCACCCACAACTTAATCATAACCCATTCATATGATTAGAACAATATCATAAATCATTCATCATAAATCCTAACCTAAGGAAAGGAATAAATTCATAACCATTTAAACATTTAATCATAAAATTAAGTGTGGGAAATAAATTTGTTTCTTAAACATCTCTTAAAAATAATTATAAATCATCCTAAGAGTGATTAAGTATGGTATATTTGTATCATATCCACAGTAAGTCATAAGTAACATCAATGAATTTCGTCATACATGAAAATTCATTTAAAAAACAATTGTAATATATGATGAAGAAAATTCCCTTTTCATTATTAAATCACATATGTAAAATAAAAAAATTACAAAATATTATGGAAAATATCAAGTCCCCATCCCTAAAATGAAACCAAAAAGAGGGAAGAGAGATAATTAACCCTATGTCACGCCTCCAGTAGGCCCCAGGATGGTGACTAGCATTGAGGGTATAAAATTATTATAAAATTGGAGGTATTTCCTTATATAATACAATTAGATTGGGTGATATGATGAATCATCCAAAAAAAAACTCCATGACATTATATAAAAAAACCAAAACCATCCCACACATCAAATATAAATAAATAAGATATAGATAAAATTATCTACAGTATGAAAAAGTAAACATAAGAAAATGACACATTAGTTATCAATTGTTTGAGATATTAATATTCATAACATCCACATAATCCACCTAGAAAATGAAAAATAGTTTTATATACATATGGTGATCATATAAGTATAATTAATAGGGAAATAAAATCATACCATTCAAATGTGAAAGAAACATAGTAAAGAAACCATTAAAAATTTGAAGAGGCATCCATACCTAAATAGGTCAACTATCTATTCCAACCTCAATAAGGAATTTTTAGCAAATAACACAAGACACGTACAATAACATAATAAGAATCATATCGATGAAGGGTACCTAGAACCACTTTCCCCATAAATTTCAACTCACAAACATGAAATTCATACATCTTGGAACTCCCATATATTGAGAATAATATAGACTAGCTCCCCATACCATGGTCACATAAAATCACGACCCACAGACACTTAGCCCCCGCCCCACAACACAGTCACATCAAATATCACTCGTAGACCCCTAGACCATCTTATCACAAAATATACGTTAACCTGTGTTGTAGAGTATCATTAACATCAAGGAAATCATACAAGTTCAGTCATCCTACTATTCATGACCCCCACTATATTTATACCCACAACACTATCATATCACAACACACCTGAACAAACCAAGGCCACCGGCTCACTGCATAGTCATATCACATCTCGGCGAACAACAACGAGGAAATTATCCCACATCATAATAACAACACATCTAACCACATAATCTCCATGACCATCACCTATTGAAATAATAAACCTCAATATATCATATCATCTACATATCTAGATTCTATGAGGATAGAGCATGAAACAGTAGGTAACTACCCATAAATCCACATCACCCAGGTTATTGAAAAAACCCCTTTGAGAATATATGGGTGTAAATACATAACAACTAATGAGGGTGGATTGTCTATTGAAATCATTAGAAAATACATGTATATACATTTATCCACACACAATCCTAACCTATAGTTTCACAACCAACCTCTAACTAACTCATAATATCACCACATTCAATGCCATCTCTAAATGCATAACACCACACAATAAGCCACAAACAAAATTCATTATTTATAACTGATTACATTATCGAATCCATTTATTTCATTATTACGAATAATCCACACATAAACACAGAACCCATCAGTTATTTTTCATTAATTATTTCCATCACATTAATCAACCAAACCCCAACCATTTGGATCATTATTAAACAATTATTCCATTACTATATAGACATCTAGTAGAAAAAAACCACACAGCAAAAGAATATCATCATCGCCATCACAACACCACCTCACTGCCCCAAAATCATTTCCAAACAACCACCTATCAACTAAAAAAGAACATTTGGACAACCACCACCTCACTATCAAAAAATCAAGGCTGAAAGACTATCACCTCTCCTCCCCAAAATGATGACTACATCCCACCCATCAGCCATAGATTGCATCTAAAATACATATCACCTCCCCATATCATGACCACACATCCAAAACACTAAATATAATATTTAATATTTAATATAGGGTAATTTATCACAATCTACTTTAATTTAGGACCATTATCACACAAACCATAATAATTAGGAAGAAATTTCATTATCCAAAAAAATTTATTATAAAATTTACATTTTGGGTGATACTAAAGAAATAAAAACATACACAATAGTAAAAATAAATATAATGTAGCACATAAAATGTTCCCAAAAAGAATAATTTTCAATGGGGAATCAAGGTTGTTTAATCCAACATATCACAATAATATCAAAGCTTAAAAACAGAAAAATAATTCTAATTTTCACCATTCAATTTTATTTACCCAATTATATATAATTCTTATAGCCAAGAAAAACATATTCCAAGATAAACAAGGGTATTAACACCTACATGATACACAATATTGAGAAATGAGGTATTCTATCACTCAATGAAACTTTTACAACTCATTGTACACTATAGGGTAAAGAATAAATGCATTAAAAATAGAACTGAATATGTGAAACTACGGATCAACCTATATTGAACTGAAATATCATCCAAATTTATAACAAATAACAACCCAAACAAGAGATACACCACCATATTGGATCCCTATAAGAATGACTGATGAAAAAAAACCAAAAAGAAGAGCCCAGATTACAACCAGCTTCAAAAGGGGAACCACAAGAACCGAAAGTTAGTGAAAAAAGAAGTGGACTATAAGATCCTATCAGGGCACATAGGGTTCATCAAGAATAAGAGAGTAAGATATTGTACAATTAAAAAGATGTATTACTTGAATTTTTTCATAATAACACGGTGTCCATTAGATTCTTAACATATAAATATTACATTTTTTGTAATTAAAAGGATTCCCAAAATATCAAATATTTCCTATGATTAAATTGCAACATCATTATTTAATTTCACATAATGATTTAAATTTAAAAAAGTTGAATTTTTATCATGGGTTCCCCATTTTTCATATACAATCCGGGAACTGAACAACAATACTAGCTGTGAATCTCCTTCAAAAATCATATAAACAGCAAAAAAATGTGGATTTAATTAAGAAGGTATGTTGCACCTCCATATACCATGAAAACCCCTTGATAATCCTCTAAAATAGATCCAAAAAACCACAAAAAATGTAATGGTTCTTGAATTCTAAAACCATTACATCAAATACCCATCAAATAATTCTCACCATTGAGAATCCAAATCAAATACTAGAAGGAAATGAGTCCAAATAACCACATCACAGGATACCTCTCAAGGATCACATCATATCTCAAATATTATAACCTTCCAAATACATAATATTAAAAAATCAATAATATATCAGATTACCTTACAAATACATAGCCACATCACTACTACCATCCAACATCCATATATCCTCAACTAAAAACATTCACAACAAATAGGCCATAATACCCCTAACGTATGAATCAAGGAATTCCATACTCCAAGTCACGGTACTATCTCCTCTGGGTGAAGCATACTCTTAGACATGTGTCTAATCACATCATATTATAATGTGTATCAATTAGGAATAATGTCATCCCCATTTCAAGCATTTGAACTGCATGAGACACCAAACATCACAAACCAAGGAAATCATTTCTTCTCATGAAACAAAGGAATACAAACATCCAAACAAAATCAAAACATAAAAGGAAAAAATAAAATAAAAACTATGTGTACTAGGAACACATATGTTTCTATCTCTATCCCACGCACTATCCTCTATGACACCATTACTACACAACTTATAAACTAAGGGAATGGTTCATCCATGAATCACCTTCTCTTGGAAATCTTGGATCTCTGCTGACCACTTCATGAAAATGACATCATCCTTCATGTCCATCCATCCTCATTCAATGAAATGGAATTCATAGTGAAGACACTGATAGATATGAGTGATGTGGAATACAAATTGGATCCTCTCTAGCTATAGTGGCAATGCCACTGATATACCCCATTTCCAACTTTCCCCAGAACCTTAATGGTCCCAAAAAATTAGGATAAATATTACTACCCCTACTAGACCTTCAATACCCACATTTAGGGGAATCCTTTAAGAACACAGGGTCCCTAATGTCAAAATAATAGGGACTCCTCTTATAACATCCATTTGGGATATTCCAACATTATGGTACTTTCCCCCTATCAAGAACAAGTTGGACTATTTTTTTATTTCTCTGTACTCTTATAGACTAATAACATCTTCTTTTCCTACCTCTATCTAGCACAATAGATAATGACATGGTCCCACAAAATATGTCTCAAATGGGGCCATGGTTATGTATGAGTTGTAGCTGTTGTTATAATAAAACTCATCCAAGGGAAACAGTGGTACCCAAGATCCAAAAAAGTCCATGATGCATGCTGAAAACATATCCTTCAGCATATAGACGGTCTACTCAATATTCCCATCCATATGAGGGTGGAAAGTAGTGTTGATTCATAACATGGTGCCAAAAACGTTTTTTTTCCTCTCCAAACATGTTAGATAATACATTAATCAAGATCTTAGAATATGGTACATAGAATACCATGAAACAATACGACCTCCTGAACAAAACTCTTCACAAAAGAATCCATTTTTCCCAACTCCTGATCACTATGAAGCTGATTTCATCAAGCAAAACTTAATTACCTAGTTATGAATCATAAAAAACTTGATATTTGGTTAACCCTATGACTAAATCAATAATTATTTTATCCCATTTCCTATTGAGAAAATTTAAAAGAATTCAAAAAAACACCTAGATAAAAATGCTTGACATATAGCAATATGAAAACCAAACACTTCACCAAAAACTCCGCCATTGTCCATTTCACATCAGGACACAAACACCACATCCTAAATACCTGATACATCTCTCAAACACCTAGGTGTACCACAAATGGTGATCTTTGAAATTATCCAAGATCTTCCTGGAACATAACCACAAAAATAAATAATCCCCCATGAAATAACAACTTGTTTTGACTATCCCTAAAGAGCATTACCATGGGAAAATGATGTCACATGACCTCTGCCACTATGTTTCCAATCAAAATCTCATCCTACTACTACATCAGTTAATACTACACCATCATCTAGTAAAAACCTATTATATTATCCACCCTTTATTATGAGTGCAATGATTTCAATTCATCCATTTCACTATAATAATTTACATTGTCTTAAATAAAATCTATCTACAACATTCTATTCATTGCATTGGCCATAATATTCCAATTGAACAAGGATTTATTAATATTAGAAACATAATCCGGAAGAGAATCCACCCACCTACTACTGATAATGATGACCACACTAGGAAAAAATATACATCAATCTCTAATTTTTTAAGAAGAACAAAAATCCCCTCAATGGGGTAATTCATCCAAAAATTTACTAAAAAAACCATTGCTATCTCTATACCGTGGGTGGAATAGTTACACTCATGGGAATTTAACATCATAGTTCCATAAAATATCATTGAACTCTGCTACAACAATGTGCATCCCTAGTCCAAACTGAAAGCATCACAAAATAGATCAATAATCACACCCTCCTAAAAAAATCGAAGCACCGAAGAATAAAACAATTCCCTATAATGTGACCATATTTTTCATGGCACATATCATTACACACATTACCTTGGTCCTTCATGGTCAATGATATCAACAAGCCTATAACTTGAGATACATAATGAATAAACACCATATAATATCACGAAAGACTATGAAAACTATGTAACTATTCAGTGGTGTTGGATACTACCTACGAAACAACTACTTCAACAGTCAATGGGTCCACATCCCCACCCTTTTGAGACACCACATGCCTAAGGAATCACACATCTTTCATCAAAAAAATAACACATGGAAATCTTTCCAGCATAATGGTTGTGTTAACAGACATATGAAATAACTATAAGGTTTATAGAATTATCCTTTTATGTCTTCGTGTAGATCAAGATATCATTAATGATTATGATGATAAATTAGTCCCAAAACACATGGACTATGGGGAACATAAGCTTCATTGATGTAGCCGGAGTGTTCATAATATCATGTGACATGAATATACACATGATGGTCACATACCTAAATTTGAAATAATTATTCAGGGTATCTCCATCCTTTACCATCAACTGTGAATATCAGGATCGCAGATCGATATTAGAAAACCAAATGGGCTCTCTCAGTAATTTTAAAAGATCTCCTATACTTAGAAGAGGGTAATGGTTCTTGATCGTCACTGGATTCAACCTCTGTTAGTCTATAAAAAACATCATAATATTATATTACTTCTTAGAGAAAAAACTGGGGAACCCCACTAAGACAAACTAGGATGGATAAAACATTTCTAAATTAGATAACCAATATGAATCCTTAACTCCCACAACTCAAAAGGTTCCATATAATAAAAATTCATCAAAATTGTAGAAGCAACAACTTGTAAGTATATCCCAAACTCAACAATACATCAAGGTGTTGTATCCAAACCTCTATGGGGGGAACATCCAAAAATTCTACAACATCCCTGGTGACCTCTAATGTACAAACATCTACTAATTCCCCAGAAAAATTAGTCATCCCATAAGGAAGGGTCTCCATATACTGACTACAACACTAACTACCTTTCACTCAAATGAAAACCACACATTATCCATCCACATCAGAATATATGAATATCCTAAATAAATAGTTGATTAAAGTTAATATGGAATAAATCAAATAAATTCCATGGAAGACATAATATAGATGCATCTGCAATATGAAATGATCTCTATGGGACTGATGTTGACCAGTCAGCAGTCTGCATCCCAAACACGCATCAAACAAGCTGGTTTGGCCTCTTATTGGTTTACTAAACACCAAGATAATGGAAATACTATCTATTTGTTGACCCAATGCATGGAATAGAGTGGGATAAATAAAGGTATGTGATGATCATAAATCATTAAAGTTACAGAAAATGGCACATAACATATAAATCCCACTATTTATGATCATTGGACCTTCTAAAACTACTGTCTCCTCTTAATTAAACTAACCATACACAGCTCCACTTCCTCTGATCTAATGACCAACTCCACCATGATTCATAGCATGAGGTCCAATAGTCTATGAGAAATCATGAGTTCGAACTCTACCCATTACATCTCCCCTCGAAATAGAATATGCATGATTCCCCTTCTATCTAAATAATATCAGAAGAAAATATTTCTGAGATTGGTGTTGAATGTGTCCACCTCCACTAAACAGAGCTTGGGGATCCATTGGTTAGTAGTTATAGATATTTCAATGATCACCACAACCAAAATAACGTTTTGTGATATGTCTATGGAATTCAAGTAAATCACAAGCCCTAGAACACTAAATGGAAAACTACTGAGTTTGACTCTATACCGTTTGAAACCTCGAAGGTCCGGGTGCTTAAGTCCTACCAATTACAACTCTAAAATGTATGAAAACATCTTGTTTCCCCTATCATGGTAAAAGTCATCACAATTTCATCTCCTCAATCATCTCTAACTTCAAATGAACCTCCAGAAACATTGGTAACATAAAATGAGTACTATATACTAGATTGAAGGACAAATTGCATCATCTAGATTTCTTTCACTTGAATCCTCATTTTTATAAAGATGTGCGGAAAACATAAAACTTCATGAAGTATATTCCCATCTCACAAACTTACAAAAATCCATGTGGAATAGAAAGAATATCGTTCCACATCACAACACTAAAGGTTGAAGAAAGGAACACTTTCCAGAACACTTTCTGATGGTCATACCATAGAACACATGTCTCCCTTTGATCTCCAAGATACAACACCCACTTTTGACATATACATACCCACATCTTACTAACTTCCAAAAGGACCTAGTAATACACTAGGGCTTAGATCCAACCGATGTTGATCACATTCTATTCCAACTATATCCTTATCTCCACATCTGAAACACTTCATTCAAACTTCCAAATGGCCTATCACTAAAAAGATCGAAACATCATTTTACACTGACCGTCTTTTTCAATTGTATCAACCTTTCAGAAATAAACATGACCATCCTGTTTAAACGCAACTACTAAATGAACATGACATTGAATAATATGATCCATAGACTATAGGAAAGTATGAATTTTCTCATCCCATTATTATTTATATTTAGTTATATTAATTTTGCTTCTCATTATTCAATTTGTCTTTCTCAAAATAACTCTACTAAAATAAGAACATTAGTCATCATGATTCATGTTCCTGGCCTAGACATCTACCATGAAAACTGGTCCACCTCATTTGGTAATTAAATAAACTCAGAGTCTATGCACTAGTTTACATGGGGCCCTAAAATCCCATTTCATAGCATGTATGCCTAATCTATGACACCCACCAAGGTGAAATGGAACTATTTCATTACTAACCCCTACAATCTTCACTGTTAATAACTCGAAACTCCATCATATATATTAACCAATACCTCCAATACAAATCTATATTGACCCCCTACCTCAATAGAGACAATAATGAGGTGTGGGAGATATTGACCCCTTGATTCCCGCCAACAATAGGCCCCAGTTCGGGAACTATCACTGCGGATTTAAAAATACCATTTAATGGCAATCATTACCACCTATAATAATATATGATCGGGAGATAAGGTCAATAT
Source organism: Viscum album (assembly GCA_963277665.1). Classification (NCBI taxonomy): domain Eukaryota; kingdom Viridiplantae; phylum Streptophyta; class Magnoliopsida; order Santalales; family Viscaceae; genus Viscum; species Viscum album. Next base: position 796,034,006 of record OY728166.1, read on the forward strand.
TCCACAAAAAAACTAAATGAGATTATTGAATTATACAAGAACCATCCCACAATGCATGTATAAATTAAACTAATATAGTTTAAGTTTCCAATGTAAATACCCAAAAAGAAAATATAACATAGTGACAAATCAACTATTCGAGTTTTTATCTATTAATTGATATTACAGGCCAAAAAATCCCCACATACAACTGATACTATTTCAACATATGTAGGGTGAGAACACATATATACACAACAAAAAAACCAAATCCACTGATGCACACTAGAAATAAGCATACTAAATCATATGCGAGAAACCAAAAGAACCAACAACTCCTAAATAGATAACTATCCATCCAATCCTAACCATGGATGTAACACCCTGAGATTTTATGAAAAATATTCTTTTAATTTCATTAATTTCTTGTATTGTATGCTACACCAAGATTACCTTACGCTATACGCAACATTGTATTAGCTGGAAGTATATGCAACACTAATCTTGGATCGTGTTACACACAATTTTGATAATAGTTATTCTACGCAACATTGAGTATATATATATATATATTCAATTTATAATTTAAATATGGTTGGATTCTGTTATATGAAACAACAATGGATTCTTTCACAACACGCAACCCGGACTTGGCTTGCATTACACGCAATCGCGACCTTCCACGATAGTGTGTGTTGTACGCAATACCGGATTTTACTAAACAATGATATATTATTATAATATTATTATGAACTAGATGTTATGAATAGTATTAACTAAAATTTGAATTCTATAACATTATTATTCATCTTACACATTTTCTAGAACATAGTATAAGAACAAAATAAAGTTTTCGGGTAAAATAAGTATTTTTTAAAAAATGCAGTTTTGCCGCCTTTTGATGGTGCACCCACATTATATCTAGTTTTTGACATGTTTATAAGTTAAATTTTACAAAATAAAATTATTATTTGGAATCAATAAATAAAAATTTACTTTGGAAATTTTTTTCATATTATTCCGGTAAATTTCATATTTTGATGAATAGTAAAAACACGCTATATTTTAATTAAAAACAACCTTTTTCATCACAATAATTTATATGGTTAAATTATAATATTTAATGGTTTTAAATTATATATATAATATATTTTTACAATTTAATTTAATTTATGCCATTAGCATTGATTTTACATTAAATTCGTAGGTAAAAACAATAAAATCTTTTGCAATGTTTTAAAGAAAAACCCGTTTTCTTTCGACAACGGGATTAATTTTAATTTAATTTCTGAAACATTTGTGTATAGAATTTGGAAAAATGGATACCATATTTGGAATCAGTGGATCCAAATTATGTTAATAAGCTACTTTTTATTTTTGGGAATTATGAATAATAACTACGGTAAATTTTATTTACCATAGTTAAAGGTAAATCGGGTAATTAAGGGTAAATATATTATTATAAAATTACCCTAACACATGACAAAATTCTATTTAATGACTAAACGTAGACCCATATAACCTATGTGTAGGATTAGATTCATTTTATGGTCTTTTGACCATGAAAATAATTTAATTATTATTAAAACCAAAGAAAGTGACAACATGTCACTCTCTTAAATCTTATAAGTATAATAATTTTAATTTAGTGATAAAAATCATAAAACATAGAACATGAATAGTCTCCAGAACGCTAATAAAATTTTCTACATCATGATAATTTATTTAGAATTTTTTGGGATTAAATAATTGTTATTAATGGTGATACATTAATGATACAGAAAATATTTATTAAGTGGATAATAAGTAATATAGTATTTATTGAAATAATATTACCAATTAAAAGGCTCAGAAACCTGAAAAAAACTTATTGGTACTGTTTATATACACCTTAATCATCAAATAACCTAATAAATAACCGTTTGGATCCTTATAAAAGTGATTATGACACTTATATTTTTTTATTTTAAATGATGCCAATGTTGTCACCTTCATAATTTAATAAATATAACAATTTAAATATTCTTATTTTAAGATGATAAATTCCAGTAAAAGTATTATTGTGAAAGGTAATAGATTTCTCTTCATCATGGGGTTTTAGTTTTAATTTTTAAGGAAGAAAAAGTATATTAAATAATTATACAAAAATGTTGTAGTAATTATTTTATTAAGAGATAAACCAAAAAATGGGTTCAAAAATAATAAAATAAATATTATATGAACTATTTAATGTGATACACTAATTTTATAGATACATATGTCTTTTTATGAATCTATTAAATCTTTTAGTTCTAACATATCTTCTGTATATATTTTATTTAAATTCAAATAAATGAATAGTGTCAAAATTGACACTACTGTTATTTTATAAAAATAACATATTATAAAATTGTTTAAAAATCACAAAAATATTTCAAAATTATAAATATAATTTTATATGGTCTATAATGTTATAAAGTAAACAAATATGGAAAATTCACAACAAAAAAGTAATTATTTGTTATAATTTAAAATTTAGAATTTTATTACCACAAATAAACTTAAATAGATTAAATAATTATAAATCAAAATGATAAGGTTTAAAATAAGCTCCAAACATAACTAAATTTGATTGGTTGATGATATTACAACCCTATATCATCTAATATTTTAATATGAGTCATTCAATTAGGTTTCTATGTGGGGTTAGATTTATTATAAATTAATATTGTTAAGAATTCTAATGGTGTCCCTCTCCTCCCTTATAAAAGGGAACCTCCTCCTTCTCTTCCACACACCACATTGAGCCTTCCGGCGTGAACAAACCCTGCCCAATTATCTTCTACACCTCCCTAGAAACATCCTATAGGTCCTGGTATTCTTCAAAGACCAAATTTAGTTCCCTAAGAGGAGGTCTCAAAGAGGCGCTTCAAAGAAGAGGTAATTTCCGTTACCGATTCTTTCACCATTATTTTTTTCTTCCAATTATTCTTATTAGGTTGGTTCATTATGAAATAATAACATCAGTATCACTAATATACTGATATGTTATTATAATTATGAAACACCCTATTTCACCATCTATCCATCCTACGGAAAAATAAATCACCGTGCGTGCATACGTACGGAATACCGTCTCCACGCCGTGGTGTAATCTATTTTCCACCACCACCTTAAATGGATGGGTATAATGGTGTAAATAATAACTATATATGATTATTGTAAAGTGATATTGATTATTTAATAGTATACATAAACTACAATAAAATTACACAATCATGGGAACGATATCATCCCTCAGGCGTACGTACGGAATATCGTCTCCACGATGCGATGAGATTTATTCTCAATGATTAACCATTCATAAATGATTATAAAGTATATATAATAAGTAATCATGAAATATATGACATAATAATGATACTGTAAATATTTATATGTATATATGTATGTCATCCAATTAATTCCATTCAATTCAATGAGGAAACGAAAACAACGTTCATGCGTACGTATGGCCTACCGTCTCCATGAATGGTGTATTTCATTCCATTTATAGATCTATTATATATATGTGTATTCTGAATATATATTATATATAAATCATGTTTTACATTATGGATGTAATTAATCATGATCTAAATAATCATATGAATAATTACAAGTCAAAACACGGACGACAAATGAAACGATTTTACCCAAATCGCTCTTTAACATGGAATTTACAAATGAACGGGTAATATAAAGTCATAAGTGAACCATATATGATATCATAACAATTAATATGATTCTTTCATAAGTCAATAACATTATTTAAATCCCTATACAGGAGTTTCGGATACGTACGAATCATATCGGACCTAAGGTAAGGGATAATTTTGAAAATCTCATTTTTATCCGTGATTTCTTATTCGTAAGTATTTACTGGGGTTATTTCTATCATCCATGTACATGTTTTATAAAAGTGTTTTCATGTATTTTTAAAGTCATTTTTACCCATTTTTGACTTTTACTACATGGTATGTAAGGAATCATTCATTTTTTTACATTACGAGGCACTTTTTGACTTTTCCGGCAAAATTACGAAAAGAATGTTTTTTAAACAAATACGGCACGAACAAATTTTTCCGGTTCTATAAAGCCATATTTTCATGAAGCTTCCTCCAAAATATTTCATGACTATTTTCAACAAAATCAATTTTTTTTAAAAAATTTCATGACATTTTTTGAAAATAAATTGATTTTTGAAGAAGAAAGGATATTTTCCTCAGGAATTCATTTCAAGTGTTTTATCAAAACCATTTTCCATATAATATGAAATTATTTCATATGTGTATGTTTCAAGTGCAATGTCTCTAGGATTTACATGGTTTCAAATTTCTTATTATGAAATGATATCTATTTATTTTAAATGGATTATGTGATGATGGGATGATATTTATGAAACCCATTTTATTCATTGGGTTATTATGAATGATGTATGTTTATTTTGTGGCACAAGTAAGAATGATTTCATTATTAGATGGGTGGGACCTATATCTTCCACCAATGAATTGGGTAACAATTTATATCTCATGAGATATACATGGTTGGAATGGAATGTTAAACTAGTTCAGTAATACAGGATTGGAACGAGGAGTGAACTCGATTCAGAAAGGGACTTTTTCCACTAAGATGGTCTTGGTAGCAATGCCTTGGATACGATGGAAATAATATCATGTGCATAATGGTTTCCACAATTACATGTTTTATTCCCATGATATTTTAACATTCTTAATGTTTCTTTATGATCTATGCCTTTTGTACTTCATTAATTTATGTCACTTCTCATGCTTTTGAGGTTTAAACATTATGTTCATGTTTTTAAGTTCAAATGTATATGGAATGTTTTATTTTATCCTATCTTACCCTTAATGAGTATTTGAGCTCACCCTTTTTATGTTTTCTTTTCCCCAGGATATAAATAATGGTTTTAGGTAAGAAAAAAAGGTGATGATCTTTATGGAAGATGTTGAAGATCTTTCACCACAATTAGAAGATTACGTTCCAAGTTTCCAAAGACACTAAACTATTATGGTCCTTCTGTGTCTGTTTTTGTTATGTATTATGTATTTCGAAAAAGTAATTTAATGTCTATGTACGTCAAGCTTTGGGTCTCTACAGTTGGTATCAGAGGAAAGGTGTAGTCAACCTTTGAAAACTAGAATGCGAAAACGTCAGTGATATCCCTAGAGATATTTCTACGGTATGTCGAAGGATGTCCCTAAGGAAAGGTATACATATAGGATACAGTCCTAGAACTATGGTAACGATCATATAATTTAACCTAATGTGTTAGATATTGAGGATACTCCCCCTTTATTATATTGTTTTCCCTAGCATGATTTTTTCCTCTCACACTATTCTTTTTGGGTTTTCGAAAATGGCTGGAAACAAGATGATTCACGATAATGGAGGATATGATGGACAACAGAATGATATTATTCATGAGAAACCAAATGAAATGGGATTTGGAATTCCAAACATCATTATTATGCCGAATCAGCAATCTCATAATATGATCAATAAACACAAATTTGGTAAGTATCCTGACTCTGCTAATTAGAGAAAGATGGAGTTTTTTTATGATCATAGAGGAAAAAAAGTTCAATTTCCCCTATGTAAATCATGTGGGACGAGGAATCAAGGAGAACGTTTCAAAGGAACTGGAAGATGCTTTGGGTGTGGAAAAGAAGGACACAAAGCCAGTAAGTGAAAAGGAAAAGGTTCAGTTAACATCATGGACAAGGATAATGATATTGCTATGACACCAACAATGATTAGATGTTTTAAATGTGGAATGTACGGGCATTACGCAAACCAATTCCCTAATGGAAAATCTCATGAAGAGAATCGGCATGGTCATATGGGTAGTATTTATGTGGATGATGATGAGGAGACTACAAATGATATATGAGCTGAAACAAGTGTTGTAGCGTAGTCGGTTGTTTTAGAAGGTAGTGGAATGATTGTATGTTTATCGAGAGTTATGTTGTATAGTTAATGGTACAATGGAATAAAGAATCATCTAAGGATTGTTACACTATTTTTTTTCCTAAATGTATTTGAAAGTATATGTTGAATGGTACTAGTAACTATGGAAGGTTATTCAGATATTTTTGTAAAGTAGATGATATGCGCATAATGAAGGAATAAGAAGATAATGAGATGTTTAATTGTATTCATGAGCTCATGATTGATATAAGGACTAAGTGATATCATGGTTTGAGTATATAGAATTTTTAGGATTTTGGTATGTGGAAAGTGTTAACTTTTAACTGCATTAATGTTTTCACTAAGGTTCAATGGGTATTCATTTTTCAAGAGAATACATGATTAAGGCCTTCGAATGTTTGGAATGTGACCAACAAGACATATCTTATGATATATGGGGATCAGCGATGGTATTAAATCTCTGGTAATCATTTTCACTATATTATGAGAGTGGACTGCATTATTATGGATAAGCCTAAATATTGGAATGGATTATGTTGGACATAAGTTAGTATTGTTTAAGGATAGAAGCTTTTTTCGATATTATTGATGGGATGTTATAGTAATATAGTTTTAGAAAAAGGACAACCTGTAGGACGGGAGACAACCCATCACGTCGGAAAAGGCTGTGGGAATCAAACCTACAACTGAAGTGCGACTGGCCTTTATCGCCTACCACTGTCCTAAAGAAAGTCCTTGTTTAGTATATAGTAGTTTTATTATATCAAGCGGTATGATATATGATGTATAAGTTCATTTTTGGAACCATATATGATTAATCTAACCATAATATGGACGTATAACGTTTGATAACCTTTTGTTTGGAAGAGATGGAATGACCCATCATTCTACCACATGATCTGCTAACACATCATGAATAACAAATTCAACTTGATTTCTTTAAGGGATGAAGTGGAAATTGTTCAATTCACGAACAACAGTGAGATTGTACCAAAATCATGTAAGTATTTCTTTTAATTCATCATCTTTAGGGAAATTATCTTGAAAACCAAAAATTTTGTCCTAGTTCCCTTATATCCGATGAATCAGATGGTACCTTATATCATCACAAATCAATAGCGTTGTGATTTTTGACTTTTTCATAGCCATGTTCTCTACCACTCTCCATCAGAACATGATGGTAAGATTTTTCTTCCATATCCATATTTTCACCTATGTTCTCCTACGTGGAAACCCAGTGATGCGTTATTTTGGGTAACTGTTACATTTCATACTTTAGTTTTTAAAGCCATGTTTTGGTATTCCTTTTTACGATGTGGATTTCTATTAAACAAACTTTTGAGTAGTAAACAATTTCTAACCCCGATAAATTTCGAGGGTGAAATTCATTTTAAGGGGGTAGAATGTAACACCCCGAGATTTTATGAAATATATTCTTTTAATTTCATTAATTTCTTGTGTTGTATGATACACCAAGATTACCTTGCGCTATATGAAACACTGTATTAGCTAGCAGTATACACAACACTATTCTTGGATCGTGTTACACAGAATTTTGATAATAGTTATTTTATGCATCATTGAATATATATATATATTCAATGTATTAATGAAATATGGTCGGAATCTGTTATATGAAACAATGAAAGATTCTTTCACAACACACAACCCTGACTTGGCTTCAATTACACGCAATCACGACCTTCCTCAATAGCGTGTGTTGTACGCAATATCGGGTTTTACTAAACAACGATATATTATTATAATATTATTATGAACTAGCTGTTATGAATAGTATTAACTAAATTTTCAATTTTAAAACATTATTATTCATCTTACACATTTTCTAGATCATGGAATAAGAACAAAATAAAATTTTTGGGTAAAATAAGTACTTTTAAAAAAATGCAGTTTTGCCGCCTTTTGATAGCACACCAACTTTAAATCAAGTTTTTGACATGTTTATAAGTTCAATTTGACAAAATAAAATTCTTCTTTGGAATCAAGAAATAAAAATTCACTTTGGATAAATTTTTCATATTATTCTGGTAACTTTCATATTTTGATGAATAGTAAAAACACGCTATATTTTAATAAAAAACAACTTTTTTCATCACAATTATTTATATGGTTAAATTATAATATTGAATGGTTTTAAATTATAAATATGATATATTTTTACCATTTAATTTAATTTATGTCATTAGCATTGATTTTACATTAAATTCGTATGTTAAATCAATTCAATCTTTTCCAATGTTTTAAAGAAAAACCCATTTTCTTTCGATAATGGAATTAATTTTAATTCAATTTCTGAAACTTTTGTGTTTTGAATTTGGAAAAATGGATTCCATATTTGGAATAAGTGGGTCCAAATTATGTTAATAATCTACTTTTTATTTTTCGGAATTATGAATAGTAACCACGGTAAATTTTATTTATAATATTTAAAGATAAATCGGGTAATTAAGGGTAAATGTATTATTATAAAATTACCCTAACAGATGCCAAAATTCTATTGTATGACTAAACATAGACCATATAAGCTAAGGGTCGGATTAGAATCATTTTATGGACTTATGACAATGAAAATAATTTAATTATTTTTAAAACCAAAGAAAATGACAACATGTCACTCTCTAAAATCTTATTAGTATAATAATTTTAATTTAGTGATAAAATCATAAAACTTCGAACATGAATAGTATCCAGAAAATAATAAAATTATCTACATCTTCGTAACTTATTTATAATTTTTAGCGATTAAATAATTGTCATTAATAGTGATACATTAATGATACAAAAATTATTTATTAAGTGGAAAATAAGTAATATAGTTTTTATTGAAATAATAATACCCATTAAAAAGCTCATAAACCTGACCAAAACTTATTGGTAGTGTTTATCAACACCTTAATCATCAAATTACCTAATATATAACAGTTTGGGGCCTTATAAAAGTGATTATGAAACTTATATTATTTTATTTTAAATGATGCCAATGCTGTAACCTTCATAATTTAATAAATATAACAAATTAAATATTGTTATTTTAAGATGATAAATTCGAGTAATTGTATTATTGTGAAAGGTAATAGATTTATCTTCATCATAGGAATTTATTTTTAATTTTTATGCAACACATATGTATATTAAATAATTATACAAAAATGATTTAGTAATTATATTATTAAGAGATAAACCAAATAAATGGTTTTAAAAACAAGAAAATAAATATTATATGAACTATTTCATGTGAAACACAAATTTTATAGATACATAAGACCTTTATGAATCTATTAAATCTTTTATTTAGAACATATCTTCTGTATATATTTTATTTAAATTCAAATAAATGAATTGTGTCAAAATTGACACTATTGTTATTTTATAAAAATAACATATTATAAAATTGTTTATAAATCCCAAAAAATATTTAAAAATTATAATTTTAAATTTATATGGTCTATAATGTTATAAAGTAAACAATTATGGAAAATCCAAATCAAATAAGTAATAATTTGTTATAATTTAAAATTTATAATTTTATTACAACAAATAAACTTTAATAGATTAAATAAGGATAAATCAAAATGATAAGGTTTCAAATAAGCTCCAAACATGTCTAAATTTGATTAGTTGATGAGATTAAAACACTATATCATCTAATCTTTTAATATGAGTAATTTTTGGAGGTATTTATGTGGGTTTAGATTTATTATAAATTAATATATTTAAGAATTCCAAAGGTGCCCCTCTCCTCCCTTATAAAATGCCACCTCCTCCCTCTCTTACACACACCACATTGAGCCTTCCGGACCAGCCAAACCCTGCCCAATTCTCTTATCCACTTCCCTAGAAACATCATAGAGGTCCTGGTCTTCATCAAAGGCAAATTTTAGTGCCCTAAGAGGAGGTCTCAAAGAGGCGCTTCAAAGAAGAGGTAATTTCCGTTACCGATTATTTCACCTTTATTTCTTCTTCCACTTATTCTTCTTAGGTTGGTTCATTATGAAGTAATAATATCAGTATCACTCATACACTTATATGTTATTATATGTATGAAACAACCCTATTTCACCATCTATCCATCCTACGGAAAACGAAATCACCGCGCGTGCAGACGTACGGAATACCGTCTCCACGCCGTGGTGTAATCTATTTTCCACCACCACCATACATGGATGTGTATAATAGTGTAAATAATAATTATATATGATTATTGTAAATTTATATTGATTCTGTAATAGTATAAATACACTCCAATAAAATTCCACGATCATGGGAACGATATCATCACTCGTGCGTACGTATGGAATACCGTCTACACGACACGATGATATTCATTCTCAATGATTAACCATTCATAAATGATTATAAATTATATATAATAAGTAATAATGAAATATATGACATAATAATGATACTGGATTTATGTATATATATGTATGTCATCAAATTAATTCCATTCAATTCAATGAGGAAACGAAAACAACGTTCATGCGTACGTACGGCCTACCGTCTCTATGAACGGTGTATTTCTTTCCATTTATAGATATATTATATATATGTATATTCTGAATATATATTATATATAAATCATGTTTTAAATAATGGATGTAAGTAATCATGATCTAAGTAATCATATGAATAATTACAAGTCAAAACACGGATGACAAATGAAACGATTTTACCAAAAATAGTCTTTAACGAGGAATTTACAAAAGAACGGGTAATATAAAGACATAAGTGAACCATATATGATATCATAACAATTAATATGATTCTGTAATAAGTCAATAACATTATTAAAATCATTATACAGGAGGATCATAAATGTACAAAGCATATCGGACCTATGGTAAGGGATAATTTTGAAAATCTCATTTTTATCCGAGATTTCTTATTTGTAAGTATTTACTGGGGTTATTTCTATCATCCATGTACATGTTTTATAAAAGTGTTTTCATGTATGTTTAAAGTCATTTTTACCCATTTTTGAATTTTAGTACATTTTATGTAAGGAATCCATCTTTTTTTTACGTTACGAGGTACTTTTTGACTTTTCCGGCAAATGTACGTAAATAATGTTTTTTAACAAATACGGCACGAACGGATTTTTACGGTTTTATAAAGCCTTATTTTAATTAAGCTTCATCCAAAAGATTTCATGACTATTTTCAACAAAATATATTTCTTTTAAAATTGCATGACCTTTTGTGTAAAGAATTTGTTTTTTGAAGAAGAAATGATATTTTCCTCAAGAATTCATTTCAAGTGTTTTATCAAAACCATTTTCCATCTAAGATGAAATTATTTCATATGTGTATGTTTCAAGTGTAATTTCTCTAAGATTTACATGGTTTCACTTTTCTTATTATGAAATGATATCCATTTATTTTATATGGATTATGTGATGATGGGATGATGTTTATGAAACCCATTTTATTCATTGGGTTATTATGAATGATGTTTGTTTATTTTGTGGCACAAGTAAGAAAGATTTCATTAGGAGATGGGTGGGACCTATATCTCCCTCCAATTCATTGGGTAAAGATTTATCTCTTATGAGATAGACATGGCTGGAATGACAAGTTAAACCAGTTCAGTAATACAGGACTGGAACGGGGAGTGAACTCGATTCCGAAAGGGACTTTGTCCACTAAGATGGTCTTGGCAGCAATGCCTTGGCTACTATGGAAATAATATCATGTGCTTAATGGTTGCAAAAATTTCATTTTTTATTCCCATTCAATTTTATCATTCTTAATATTTCATTATGATATATTACTTACGTAATTCCATGATTTATGTCACTTCTCAAGCTTTTGAGGTTTAAACATTATGTTCACGTTTTTAAGTTCAAATTTATATGGTATGTTTTATTTTATCCATGCTTACCCTTACTGAGCATTTGAGATCACCCTTTTTATGTTTTCTTTTCCCCAGGATATAAATAAAGGTTTTAGGTAAGAAAAAAAGAGGAATATCTTTATGGAATATGTTGAAGATCTTTCACCACAATTAGAAGATTACGTTCCAAGTTTCCAAAGACACTAAACTATTACAGTCCTTGTGTGTCTGTTTTTGTTATGTATTAAGTATTCCGCAAAAATATGTAATATCTATGTATGTCAAGCTTTGGGTCTCTACAATGGAAAGCTCACTAAAAATCAGAATACATGTATAATAACATAACAAGTAGAATATCAGTGATGGGAACCCCAAAACACATTCACTCTAATTTTCCACACTAATTCCCTAAAATAATATGTATGGGAAATTCCATATCATTAATATAACACATACCAATTCCCCAAAACAGGGTCACATTATAACATACTTGAAAACACATATGCTTCCACCCCATAACACTGTCACATCCTATATCACCCATAGAAACCTAGTCTATCCCATCACAACCAATTCCATAACCTGATTAGTGAGGCCATATGAACATAAATGAAATCAACCTAGTGACTTCTTCATACCATGAAAAAACCCCACCATAAACATCCACAAAGAATGGTCATATAAAATATCACCTGAATACACCAGGGAAACCACCCCAAAACATAGTAATTATACATCACACCTGAAAACACCAAGGATGCCACTCTAAAACATGAACACTAAAATCTCACTCAAAAACACTTGGTCTATCACCTAGTGCACCAACCGACCTCGAATCATCAGAGACTATGTATATATAATCATCTAGGAGTAGGAGATAGAGGTAATGATTGAGTATCTTATCTTTCATCCTCATTATCAGGATGTTGGAAAAACACCCCTTGTGAATATATGGGTCTTGAAACATAGAGATCAACATAGGTGGGGAACATATATAATGACAGGATTATATAATTATATTGATACAGCCACACATAATCCCAATTAAGGGGTTCACAACCAAACACTGACCAACTCACATCCTCCACACATTCACTACCATATCTATAATTATCACATCACACAACATGATTTAATACCAACGATTTCTAACAAATTTCATCATCCAACTAATTCATTTTATTATTAAGATTAATCTCTTATTTACAAAAAGTATATCATTTATTTTTTCATTAATAATTTCATTAAAATTATCCTAAATCAAAACAAGACAACCACCAACTTTGAAACCCAAAAAGCATGGCTGAACAAGTACCACTTTTCTTTTCTAAAATAACAGAAATTAAACCACCAACTCACCATCCCAAAAGCAAGGCAAAAAAATGAACATCTCGACTCCCCAAAAGTAAAACAATATCTCTCCCATCATCCCCACATCAAATATCAGACACACACTATCACCCTAGATAAATTGAACACATCACCCGACATAATAGTTCATTTTACTGGTTGAACAATGGATATTTTATCACATTACAATTTGTTTTATTAGAGTTATCACACAAACAATAATCCTGTAGAAATAATTTCATCAGCCAAACATACAATGTTAGTCAATTTAAATTTTAGGGTGATATAAAAAAATTAAAACAGACAGAATAGGTGCAACCCATATCATCCACCATAAAGAAATGCACCAATGACCATAATTTCTATTTTAGAATCAAGCATGTAAAATCCAAAATATGATTAAAATATTAAATATATAAAAACCAGAAAACCATTCCCTCCCCCCATCATATTTAATAGTCTAATTATTTATATATATATATATAAACTAGGAAAACCATATTCTAGAGATAAAAAAGATTAATCAAATCTGACATGATAAAAAATAAATGGAAATGGGTGATTCTTTACGAAAAAGAAACATTGAAAACTCACTATGCACAGTAGGGAGAATAATCAACACCTGAAAACCAAAATTTTGCATTGAAAATCATTGATAATACAACACCAAACCCAAAGATAAATTCAAAATAGACTAAATAACTCCCCAAACATAAATTTCGCCACCATATAAGACCCCTATGATAAGAACATAAGAAAAACCCGAATTGTGGAGAAAGGATTTCCACTAGTCGCCAATTGGTATCTTCTAGAACCAATCAATCATAACAATGGGAAGGGGTATAGAAGATAATCTTGTAGTCAATTTGGGTCATTTGGAATGAGAGAGGAATACATTCCCCAAATGGAAAGAGATTCAAATATATGTGTTATAAAATATCATGGACTACCATGGTATCACGTCATGTAAACCTTACATAGTGTGTAATTCAAAAGTTCCTCAAAATTTTAAGTTTTTATGAAGAAGAAGTCACGTCATCATTTTTTTATTAAATATAGGGAATTGGGTTTTCAAGATGTGTATTTGTGAAACAAGTTCATACTTTTTCAACATATACACTGTGTAATAAATTGAAACACAACCCTTGAACGAACATTACAAGCCGTGTAACCAATATATGACATAGATTTATTACAGTATGTCTTATTAACTGAAAACCATCATAGAAACCCCACTATTGTCCCCCAAAACCCCGCTAAAACCTAAAACAAGAAATGTAATGGTCTATGAAAGAAGATATCATTAAAAAAATTGTATTCAAAAATAATTTTGGAAACATGTAGCGGAATATTTAGATAATTGAGTGGTAAAAATGCTGGAAAATTAAATTCATTCTATGTATGTAAAAAAATATTAATTAAAAAATTTTGAAAAAAAGTAAGAAATACATCTTTCTTAAAATGAAAAAAGATTCATTTAGAACATTTTTAAAAAAATTCAAAAGATAGTTAAAGATAAATTTAAAAAAAGATTTGATAATATTAAAAATAGTAGTGTAATTTTTTATATTAGACATTGATATGGAAGAAATATGATTTTTGACTAAAGTTATAAATGATGTAATATTTGTTTAAAAATATAATATTTCTATCTTTATTAATTAATGAGTGGAAACCAAAATGAAAAAAAGTAATCTATATTTTTACCCAGAGGATTGGAATAGTCCTATGATTCTTGAGGTATAGATCCTAAGATTTCATCATGGGAAACATAATCATAAACAATCACATTATACAACGAAATTGTAATATAAAACCCTTAGCACATTGATAAAAATAAAATGAAAACATTATGATAGAGAGAATCACATATGGATATATATCCCCAAATTATTATCTTCTCAATTATCATAAAATGGATTTCTGAGCATTACATAGACCTTATAAAAGAATCAATTGGTGAATTAAACATGTGTGTAACATAACTAAATGTTACATGAGAATACCTTATATGATGTTTATATTTACATTGTACATTTTTTAAATACTAATATAATAAATTTTCAATTTAATAAATATATATTACATAACCACACTCATATAAATCAAGATATATATTATTTACTGAGATGATATTAACTCTATTTTATTAACAATTATTTATTAAAATCACTCATTCAATTGCTAACTTATTCATTTTTCATTCATGTTTTATTTCATTAGTCCAATACCATGTACATTGATCCAGGTTCCATCATATCCATAATGACAACCATGGTATAAATATCATATATAATCATTATATATATATAGTTATCTATAATGTTTAATGATTGAAAATTGATTTATACCATTCATTGAGATAGTATGTTGTACGTACACATGAAAAATGATTTCTATTTATAAAAAATATAGAAAGAAAGATAAATATTATTTTATCACTAAATAACTACAATAATATGAAAAATATCATATATAATAATAATTTTCCATTTTATAACGTATAATTTATGTGGTGAAAAAATACACCGCTATGTGTAGACGGTAAGCCGTTAATACGTACGAATGATAATTTTGTCATTTGTAGGATGGAAAGGAGGTTGAAATGAGTGTTCCCCTAAAATAATAAAATTATGAACATTAAATTTATTGATTTAATTATTTTATAATTTAAAAAATATATTTATAGAATTTTGTATGAAAAATAATATTTAATGTACTTTGAAAAGAGTTATACCAATTCATTAAGAAATCACTTTTGGATTACAACTTATTCCATAAAAGGATAATATTTAGGTTGGACCTAATGATCTAGGATGTGGTGAAGGAATATAGGAAGGTATCATGTAAGGGATTGGATAATATTGAAGGCTGATTAAGTGGGGATAAGTGAGGATATTTGTTATCCTTTTAAAATAGAGGGAAATGATAGATATAGAAATACTAAAAATATAATATAATATATATATACTTCGAAATAATGTATAGTGGAAACAAGGAAAAAAAATAAATTTTTTTTAATGGGTCTAAAATAACTCATATAATCACATTTGGAAAGGTAGTGGATACATTTTAAGATATATCATCTTGTAAAAAAACATTATTCCCATTTTACCCTTAACTCTAATAACATAAAATTTTACAATGGTATCTTAACTATTTAAAAAAAATAAAAGTTTCCTTATAAATTATGTCTGTAAAACCAATTAAAAATTTAGCTTCTATTTGAAATGATTAAATATTTATTGGGATTATAAAATAATATTAATATTAGAGTATAAAATGTATGAAAACCATTTTTTTGGAAATTACCAGATTATATAGTTTAAAAATTCAACCATAAAATAAATTAACAAATTGGTATCCAAAAATATTTATGTAAAATAAAGAAAAATTGGTTTTTAAATTTTTTGGGAAATATAATAAGAAATGGAATTTTACAACCATTCCACGAGATTCAATGACACAAAAATATTTTTAAATTGAATAAAATATAATTTATCTTCACAAATGTCAATATAGGATTCCAAAATACAAAATAATCATTTAAAATACATTATTTAAATGTTTATGGACGTCTTTGGTCGAAACCCACTCTTATATTTTGTTAAATTCATTTTGATAGAGTAATTATAATGTATTACTGCATTGTTTAAACCAAATTTTACCTATTTTCAAAAGGTGAAAAATATTAACAATTTCTATTCATAATAAACAAAAATAAGTTACCCCTCTTACATTATATTAATTATTAGTATTAAAAATATTTAAACCATATTATCAAATTCAATTCACATAAGTCTAATAGTTTAATTTAATATTAAATGAGTAAAACAAAAAGTTAATATGTTTTTTTAAAGAAAGTATATTATTGTATAAAAGTATTAATATCATATTGGAAAAAAATTAAAGTGATATTATTTTATTTTCCATTATATATATCAACTAATTTTACTTTGAAATCATTTTCATGTAAAATGGATATTTTATGATGGTTGAAACGAGAAATAATTTGTTAATAAGAGTCAATATTTTTCTTTATTCATTAAAAAAATAAATCTTATAAAAAATTGTTAAAAAAATCAATATATGAAAGACATGGAATGACAATTTAAAAATTAATTTCATTTTTTCTAAATGTATAAATTTTGAAGAAGTTAATTATATTATTTTTTCACAAAATTCATTAAAATCCCTTTTGCATAATAATGTTTTTAAATAATATAAATACATTACTAAATATTTTGTACTCAATTTTAAATATCTATTATTTATCTAAAAGATTCATACATTTTTTTTAAATTCAGTATTCCAATTCATACCTCCAATTATAATGGTTAAGTCATAATGGTCATGTTTAACTAATAATATTTTAATAGTATAATGTGATTCATTTTATCTTGGTGTTGGGTGTAACACATGATATCAAAGAAATATAATATATAAAAAAATTTGTTTTAAAATATTTGGTTGTTTAAACACACACAATGTGGAATTAGATCAAAGGAATATAAATATCCATCTTGGTGTACCGTGTTCAATCACCTTTCATTTACATATCATAGTCATCAATTCCACAACTATGTGTGATATGAGTAATGCATACAATATTTTTTATGGATTATAATTACTTGGTTTGAGTAATCCACCAAATAAAGAACATTATTAATTATTACATGATATAAAATATTCTATTTTTATATAATAATAAGTATATATATTCATAAATTAGTAAATAAATCCATCAGTATCACATCAAATAGAAAATAATTTTTTGGTACACAATGACACATGAAAAATAATTATAATAATTAATGGGAAATGTATGGTGTTACTTTTCAATAGCCATGGTAAAAAATATGGCAATGTTGGATTCTTGTAGACCCACGTCACCTATGAAAATCATTCAGATTCTACTAGGTTCTAGTATTTTAATATAGATGTGCATGGAACAAGTTGTATATAATACCCAATTTATAGAAATAGATTTATTTCATTGAATAATGAATATATATAATGAATTAAATTATTTAATTTATTGGTATAAATTCTATAAATAGTGTACCCTCTTATGACATGAAAGGAAGAAAACATCATATTCCCTATATTACCCCCTTGTCTTGCTTCTCTTGGAAGGGTTCAATGAAAAATAAACTGATATACAGTTTTTCATAGAGATTTTGTATTTTCATTTCATGTTTTTTTCCATTAGAATAGAATGATCTTCATGCTTCATATACTTATCAACATGGGGGTGTGGAGTGACAATTTCTAGGAGAGACTTCTCAATATAATTCATGATAAATTTTTTAATCAAATTCTAAAAGCTCTAAAGGATAAATTCCAAAAGTATGAAAATTAAAAATTATTTATTAAAATAAAATTCTATAACATTAAAATAATCGATTTATCAAATAAACCTAACTATGTGAGGTCTATCTATTGTTTGGTCACCCAGTTTTACCTAGATGTTCTCCTTTTATATCTAGAATTGTTGATATCTATCATTCTCTAAAAAAATATTATAGAGATTATTGAGTATTCTATAAGTATCCATAGTTTGATGATTTTTCAGGACATCTCCAGTCATTAAAGATGGAATCAAACAATATTAATATAACACATCATCAATGTTTTTATAATATTGAGTGATCTTTTCAACTATTACCTCCCAATAGGTGGAACATGACAGAGTGTTTATAAAATCTAATAAATCAATTTATAAAAAAATATAATTCACAAGCATTCATACCACTCTTAGAAGTTAAAAATGGTAATGAGATTGTATTTTTCAACAATTTAACAAATTTATATTGTTGCTGAAGAACATTATATTTTATTACCACTAAAAAATCATAATTATGTAATTTATATGATTACAAAATTATATAAGATGAAATAAATATAATTATTAGTCTTCCACCATTTCATCAAACCCAATATCCCTTACCATTGTATTTTAAATTTTCACAAAATTAAAATTCTTGGATAATGGATATATATTTCATTTATGTTAATCTAAATAGAGACTAAAAAATTTTATACAGAATTTAGGTTGGTTGTCTTTCTAACTAAATCCTTGATCTATTGATTCGACTCCCCATCTATAAATCATTACACATAATTCCCCAACACTTTCCTCCAACATTTTATTTGACATATTAAATCCATTAGAAGTAATAAAACATTTTATAAGTCAAAAAATTTCATTATTTATACTTCTATAAATTAGATGTTCCCCTGAATGAGTCTTGTCCGGCACTTTTACAATGCGTGAATCATAATTTAGATGATGGAATGAGTTTATATCATAGTATTTTATTGATGGTTTTTCAATATGTGTAAAAAATTATTGTTAATATAATGTGGATTCTATATAATTAATTAATAATGTGTATAAACTATATAAAACATTATGCATAATCCAAGTATTTTCTTCCATAAAATCATGTTTGTTACTTAATAAATTTATTAAATTGTTGGCCACATAACATACATAAAATAAAATAAATTACAATGTATAAGACATAAATAATTTAGTGAATGATCATAAGATTATATATATTAGATCATTTATTGTGTAGATAATAAAAAACCACTGAACATAGGTGATAAAATCCTTGAGTTGGTCTTATTTGAGAAAAACCATTTTCCCATTTTCATATATATACCATTTTAAGGATTTACCTAAATTTAATATTGTACCAAATCAGCATACACTGAGTTCTATAATTGAAATTCATTTATTTCACAATCAGAAGAAGGGAAAGAGAAGGATGATTTAACATAAAAGAAACCAACGACATATATGCCCTTACACAATAAAGATTGGGGGATAAAACATAAAAAAAAATTTTAATTTAATAATTTTTATTTTCATAAAGTTATGAAATAATTACATTAACAAAAAAAAATTATACTTCAGTTAGCCTAATACCATGAAATTCAACAAATAAAATTACTACAGATTTA
The DNA here is from genome assembly GCA_963277665.1 of Viscum album. Taxonomy (NCBI): domain Eukaryota; kingdom Viridiplantae; phylum Streptophyta; class Magnoliopsida; order Santalales; family Viscaceae; genus Viscum; species Viscum album. Next base: position 796,054,130 of record OY728166.1, read on the forward strand.
ATAATATAATATTATTTTAATTAATTATTAATAAAAATAAAATGAATTTGAATCGATTTATTATCATTATTAATTAATAAAATCATTTATTATAAATTTTCATTATAATTTTCCTTAAGATTTCAATCCAACATAATTTTATCAAAATTAAATTAATTAATTTTATTTAAAATTTATAAATTACATAGTGGGTACATAGGTGGAAACACAACACATGCCGATCTGAACTACTTGGAAATTTCATTGCCACGTAATATGTAGTAATATATCATTTAGAAAACATGGAGTGTTTCACATATACATGGTATGTACTATCAACAAATGAAACAATATCCAAATAAATAATGTGGTATATAATTATTTAATTCCATTTGGATTTCCTGAAGTGTGAAGGCCATACACATCATGTTGTTATGAAAATTACAAAAATATAATTACAAATATAACATATATATGTGTATAAATGATCACATGGTGTTTACTATCAATAAAGGACAAACATGTGAATATTGATTAAGTTAAAATGAATAAATAGGGCATATAAAATTTTTACCACATGACTGGGCACATTACATAACTTTTATAATCCATTTACACAATGTATATGACTCTTTTGGTTATATAAGTGAAAACTTTCAAGGGAATAGTCATCATTATTATATATATTCATTAATTAGTTACATAGATACACAATATGAACCAATAGGTTATACAACATGTTATCTTGTGTGTTCTAACTAAAACTTGTGATAACTATAGATGGGTTCTATTTTCATTCATCATTGATTATTAACCCTGACTGAAAATTCGTTTTTTGATTTTTTAAAAACGCATTTTGGTTATGTGATAACTGAAAAAGTCAAACAGAACAAGACAACATGTCCAAGGGGATCCACCATTGTAGACACAAGCCAGAACAACCCAAACAATACAGTCAAATAAAATCCACCATTGCAGACAAGATTGTGGTGAAGTAAGAACCAAACTAATGATCCTCCAAGATCCAATGCGTCATCAATAGATGAACCAACATTATCCCATTTAGTCAAAGAAACCTTCAAACAAGCCAAAAATGGTGGTGTGCACGATGGGTAAAGCCAAAAGGGTAGAGGAGAACCATAAAATGATGTAATCAGGCCTTATAAAACAAAATAGAAACGTCAAAAAAAGGAGAGAACGGGCGAGGAGAGTGCTCAATCACTGAGCGTTCTTGAGTGCGCCCTTTCTGACCTCGTAATGACCCAGGATAAGACATTGACCATGACTGTTCCGATCCCGAAGAAAATTAGAAATGAACTGAATAGGTGAGTTCATAATAAAAGAAGGAAAATATAATAAATAAACAATCATATTTTAAATACTGAATTTCAAAAATAAAACAATAAATTTTATTTCATAAATCGAAGAAAATTTAATAAATGAAGAAAAAATTTATACTGACCACAATGATACAAATTATAGGTTTTATATGTGGTATATATCCATGACAATGAATGATGGGATATTTCCACATTAAATTTATATATATATTATAAGCATAAAATTACAAAGTTCATGATATTCCTTCTCTAAGAATGTTGTTTATCATCCATAATCAATTCAGTTTATTAATAATTTCACATTGAGGATAAATATATATAATCATTCAATAAGCAGTCCGCATGTGTTCCATTTATCTCAACGTGTTTCTGTTGAAAATTTAGGATCAAACATGTTGCTATTGATCATATTTGGTTTCTCCCTTGATCACCACAATCATTTCATTTGGAAGAATTATATTTGACCAATATTTTCGGAGGGGATGTGGTAGAATAATCCCTTCCCTCTTTTTTGACAGAAACTCTAGATGAATTACATTTTCGAATTTTGAAGATAATGACCTAATGTAGATATTGTTGTTCACAATTTATTATATCAACAATAGTTAGTATCAATAAAGGTTTATATCATTGAATGTTTATATCATCAATTTTTTCCATATATAATGGTTTATATATAAAATGATATTTAACTACAATGGATTGTATCTGAAATATTTTTTATTTAAATCGGTTTTTTATCTGCAACTGTATATAAATAGAATGGTTTATATGTACAATGGATATGAAAAGATAATTTTAATCACATGGTCAGTGTTAAAATATTTATTATTTTCACACCGACCCTTAATAATATTTTATATCTATAAGGTACCACATTCCATGTAATATAATAAAAATAATAATTTAATTTTTTGTATGAACTAAAAAACATAATGATAAATACTAAATTTCATTCCAATAAATAATTATTTATAATTAGAGACATAATTAGTCCTATAATACTCCTAAATACTTAGTCAAACCCATATAAATATTTACATGATATTATTACACAAATAAATAAATATTATACACATTGTCTAGAAAATAAAAATGTACAATATATATGAAATAAATAAATATTTAATAAATATTATTTTTTAGGGTAGATAATGATATTTACTCCAATTTTTAAATATAAATAATATTAAATTGATATTAATCGAGACACTAATTGTGTGACCCTCTAGGCTTGTTCAATAGTGAAATTAGACTTTCTGGGATAAAACCCAATATTGGATTCTAGTAAAATGTAATGGAACCTAAGGGGATGATATTAAGTTAAAATTTACGATGCCAAAATACTAATTCCCATTTTTCTATATGATCTAATTTTTTTTACTATCTCATATGTTTTTTGAATACTCATTTCATAAACATTTATTCTTGATACATCTTTATTTGACTTCTATAAATGATATCATTCACAAACAATGGCCGTAGAATTTAGTTTTATATTTTCCTTTCCATCAATGCTATGAGTTGTAAACTTCTTTAATGATCGATTAGATAGATACATTCATTACTTTTCATTAAAATAATCCCACTTATTAACATTCAAAACATACAGAACTTCGTCCAAAACATATGGAATCATGGTTTAGCTAAATAAATATATGTATGTGAATCATTATATGAATTAGAATTGAAACTTTTGGTTAAATATCATTAATCACACTCACATGAAGGAATATCCAATTACATAAAACCAAACCAAAATCCTACCGATGGGTCTGTTATCATAATCTCTGACCATAGATATTGTCACGTGAAAACTTCATGTGATGAATTATCATAAACACATGAGTTCTCAAATCTAATAGAATTAACCATCTATGTCATATTATATTAAATCACCTAATTATAAGAATAATATTAACAATGTCATTATTAAATATAAAGGTTCTTATCATAGTAGGGATATACTTATAAACTTTTCATTATGATAGATACTATAAGTCCTTATAGAAAAAATGTTATATAGGAGAATAAAAAATATGTGATAAGATATTCATTTAATAATAAATTATTTAAATATGTATTTAATATAATGTAAAAAGTGGTCAGTTATACAAGATGAAATCCATTAGAAGAGAGTGAATAAAACTTAATTTATCTCTCTTGGATAATGTATTACATGCCGAAGGAAAATATGTTCTTTTAAATTATGAATGAGAGCTAACTCAATAGGTATTTCCACTGATAGTAAGTTCAATCAGACATTTATAAAATACTTATTCATATCATTAATATATAAGAACAATTCATAAATATACATATATATATTATTCCCTAAATGTATACATCAATGTTAATTGTTAATTAAATATATATCTAATATACAATATCACAAAAATTTGAGTGTTACTAATATAAATTTTTATCATTAATAGATTTTTGTATGCTTCCAAATGTTTCATTAATGTGTTTTAACCTGTCAATATACTAATTGACTAAATTATGATCAATATAAATTTTAATTTTTTTTGTGTAATTGAATAATTTGTGTAATCTTTGATAAGATAGATCCATACACATAATCCATTCTTGACAGAAGCACACTATTTTTAACCATTGATATATTTGATAAACATGAGTTTCTTAATCGCATAATAAATATGTTTTATGTTCTGTAATAATCTATCATGATAAAATTTAATATGTCATGAAATATTGTATGTTAAGCATAAAAAAGGAATTCAATTGAAAATTTATCTTTTTATAATATATAACACCTTTGAGACTTCCTCCTCTAAGAATATCAGACATTCAATTTAGCAGACTAGTAAACATTAATATAATTTTAGGTTATTTTGGTCCATAAATATTTTATTTTCTTTATAATAGGTTTCCTCTTGAAATAAATTTCACAGGAAATGTTATAAATTAACAATAACATATTACATGAGCTATGATTTTTTTACTTAGGGTTTTATATAGATTAATTTAATTTTTATTCAAACCACGTCTGATATTATTAAATTTATTTCTGAATGCAGAAAATTACTAATCATTTAACATATATTTTGGGGAATTAACCTGATTAAATTATATTACATTATATTTTTTAACTTACATATTCCTTATCATGATTAAAATAATTATAATGAGAAAATAAATGTTTTAAATAAGGAACTATAGTATGATACCATAATTCCATAATAGGAGATTTTGTAAATGGAATAATTTATTAATCTAAACATGGTATTTATGTTAAATAATACTATGGTGTACCATACATTGAACAAGATGACATGCCTCTTAATTCATATTTATAAGACCCATAGTCATTGGGTAATTAATTTATCTTATTAACACCAAATCACATCATATGTAATATTTTTTTCTCTTTATAATTTGAATAAGATATAAGTATGTCTTCTATAAGTGTGTCATTAAATAGAGGAATAAATTTAATGAAAAAATTATCACTCTATCCAATCATAACGTTCATGTTATCCAGAATTAAAATAATTAATAAAACCATAAATCCGATAAAACAAAGATACATAGTTTATTTCAGCATCACCATTAATTTAATAAATCATCAATGATATCTCAATTGCTTCAGCACTAATCTTATAGATCATTTCTTATATGTGTTAATAATTATCAATTTAAATATGTCTATCATTATTATATTTTTAATTATATGTTTAACTTCATGGTGACATAGCCAATGGATGTCATGCAGATTAAAACCATTTCAAAATAAATGATCTTTTATTTTGTTGAATCATATTTTTAAAAAAGTTAAATGGATTTTCAATTAATCTTTAGAAACATTATTTTGGGAAAATTCCCAAAAAACTTCAACCCCTTATCAAAAATTTTCTCTTATTCTCCATAGAGAAGTACAAATTTTATTCAATATCATCTATAATGGACATTAATTAAAGAATTTATGGTTCTACATGTAGTATATGATAAATGTAATGGTAAATTTACGAATATTCTAAATAACATGATATTACATATTCTTTATAAAAAATTATTTTATATTAACTAATTTGATATTTATAATAATCTTTAAGTGTATAGGGATGGGTTGAAATTAAATCAATATTATACCTTAAAAAAACTAAATAACATGTTGAGACTCAAGCCATAGACCTTTTCGGTATCCCACAGGTCCTATTGCCATTAAGATCCACCAATGGGAATTAATCAAAACAATAATATTTATAATATTAACCACAAATAAAACCATACATAGATGGAATGTTAATAAAATTATATATTTTATAATGAATTATTTTTTTAATTACTTTAAATATTACAAGTTCATTTATTGTAATTTTCTCCCCATCTATATCTCTATATATATTTTACTATTATAAAAAATTAATTTCTTTTGTAATAATTTTTATTTTAGAATAATACTTATATATGTTTTATTATTCATCATAAATATATATATATGTGTGAATTTTTTTTTAATATAAAATATATATTATATTTTTTGAAAGTAAAATAGTAATATTATTGGTGAAACTAATAATTAATTATTAATATTAATTTGAAAAACTAAAAATAAAGTAATTATATTTTTTAAAATTATAAATAGAAAGATAAAAAATATATATTTAAATGTATCACCTAGAATTGTAAAATATTACACCAAATTATTATTTTATATTAGTACTCCAACTATAAAAATTAGATTAATTTATAGATATTATAATTATTAAAAACATTACACATAAATAAAGAATTTAAATTTTAAATTTGTAAAATTATGAAAAAATTGATTTGACAAGATAATGACATTCATTAAAAAACAAAAAATTTAAATAACAGAATCCAAGCCATAATAAATAAATATATATATATGTATGTGAATTAAAAAAAATAAAATTCTTTACGAGGGGTCCATATAATATAACTACCATTAGGTTCAATTAGATATCATGAGTGGTTTCACTTGTAGGGATTTGACAGTGGAGAAGTAAATGGGGTTTATGAGCATCAATGATTGGTGGAAAACTTATAGACAAGAATTAAATGTGGTTGGGTTCATGAATATAACGGGGATGTATTATAAAAACAGTGGAAAAATTTGTTAGTGTTTTTGTGAGGATTTTTATATTTTTTTAAAAGGTTTATATTGTTGTTATAGAAATAACTAATATTAAATACTAATTTTCAAAATTAGTTATAATATAAATAATTTACAAGTAGTTTTTTTATATCACTTATGATTATAAGATAGCATACATTAAAAATATTTATAATGTATATAATAATATAACTGATGCTGAAAATGTGGTAATTTGAATATTCTCTATGATAGTGTATGCACTAAATTTGAAAATGGGAAATTTTTTACTTTAATTATTTATCTTTTTATAGGTACTTATTAAATTATGGCTCTCAGCATACTAAGATCTAGATTTTTTAGCACACTCATGTATTCTAACATTAATTACTTTGTCCCATCTATTTGGTCATCTCAAATTGATTCCTTATAAAATGTCTTGTGGAATTCATTATTGACCACTATTATGAATTGATATCAATTTATCTATAGAAAAATGGGATGATTTAGTTTTTATAAATTCTCTATATCCAATGAATCCTTCTCATTATCAACAAATTTATATCAAAATACAAACTATTTTGATCCCTACATTCATGTCCTGCTAAAATAAAATAAATCTTTAGCAATTATTATATAATTCCTTTGGATAATATCTTGGACTAGGATGATGTTGAGAATGGTCTATAATATTCCAAGAGATTTGTTTCCTTCATCACTGAATAATATTACAAAAAACCAATATTAATAGTCTTAGAAATGTCATAATCATGCCTACTCAGTTGAATCTGATCCAATAGCTTGCATATAAAAAATCTAAAGTGATTCATTCTTTTAGTTTTTTGGCATTTCTCTGTTATTACATCACCTTGGCCATGTATAAAGTATTATCTAATATATTAGAAAAATCTATGTTTAGTTGATACTTTTATTTTTGAAAGGATTTATTGATAATGAAATATTCAACGATCTCCATAAATATTAATTATTTTCCATGATAATATTTATGATATATTGAAAATAATATGGAAATCCCATAATTACATTATTCCACCACAAAATACTTTAAATAACAATAGATTGGTTTCAATTTTCATGGATACTACACAAGAATTCGGTGCTCTCAAATCCAGTCACTTCCATAAAACTCTTCATGAATTTTCTATCATAAAGAATCAAAACATTAATGGTCAGATTATTATCCTTAATTGTATTAGAGAAGTTTTTATCAAAATCTAATTATAGGATTAATTATAAGAAATATGGAAAGATCCTCCAAATGAATTTATGATCCTTCAGGGTCTGAAGGCATCCTTGGAGACCACATTATCATGTTATTGGATGTCATTAGGCGCTATGTTGAACTGCCTCCTCCAATGAGGATGAGATTCTCAATGTCATTAAAGTAGAGGTGTTTTCAATGCAATGTTTTTGGTCAAATTTATGGATATAGAGTGAATGTAAAACCATTATTTAAGAAGTAAGAAGAAGTTTTATTGACTTCTATTTGAATCTGAGGACTCAATAGAGACATTTTCACTACCTTATTTCCTGCATTGAAATAGTTATCATACACAATTATCAAGAAAGAAATATAAAGTGAACCAGCCTAGGCCAACCTTAAACATCCCCTAATATGGCCAACCTCAAGACTTGAAGTGTGCCTCCCGCGTACTAAAAGATACTGACTAATCTAGATGATCTAATAGACATAGTGGGTATACTATATGCTATAATTATAGTATAATAAAAGTATAAATCACAAAAATCTTACGGATAAACATCACAGGATGAATAAAAAATTATCCAAACATAAACATGTTATAATAAATAAAATAAAACATATAGTCATATAGAATCAATGTTTTTAAAACAAACAATACCCAATCCCCAAATATCCTTCCCGCTTATAATAAATAAATATACTAATAATTAAAATATTTATCCATAATATAATCTATAATCTAATGCATATGCCTCTTATCCATGACTCTAAAACTACACCAGCCCAATCTTGAGACTCCACAAGATCGATTACATTCAATAAAGAATCCCTATGTCTCTACTTGATCCTTTCCCCATTGAATTCTACAACATGAAACCATACATAAGGTCTATAGGAGCACTGAGGTGGAGATAGAAGATGTGAGAAATAAATCACATTTGGCCACATCCAATAGATAACATATAATATACTTTCATATTAATATCATGCACACATGATATTCCTGCACTAGTAAAATTCTAGTAATTGATGGAATTAAACCAACAAATGTATTAAAAATGGGATGAAACTGTGAAAACAACCAAAATTGGTTTCCATAAAGACACCTTAGGAAACACTACCACCACTATAGCCCATGTAGGTCGATATATATCATTTAGATCACCCCACAACACAAAATCAGGCATGCCCGCCAGATATACATAGGTTCTCAATTATTTATAAATATAAAGGAACAAATTTTTAACCCTTAGGTGTAAAAACAAGAATACATAGGATACAATGCATATATATATATTTATGAATCCAATGGAATGATTCAAATTGGCTAATGATCTCCCCTCTACATGTCTCTGAAACTGTAATGTTCTTTGAGTCCAATTGAATAAATCATGATCCATTATGGATTCTACAGATACACCTACATATAGGAACCATGAAAAAATATCCAGTTTATGCACTATACTATTAGATCATAAAATGATACTAGGAGAGAAAAACATATATTGATGATATTTTCAATTCTTATGGAATTAATCAACTTGATGGGAGGCACTCATCCATATCATCCATTTTCTCACTAATCCCATCTAACCACAATAAACCAATAGAGGGGATAAAAAATACATCGATTCAATATTTGGTCGAATATATACCAAGGGTATCCTCCCAAAAAAATTAATGAGTAAAAACTACCTCAACCATCTCAACAAAAGGCCATCCAAATGTGGGATGATTGAACTATAGAACCCACTTTCCAAAAATATGACCTAGTAGTGTCGATCAATTCTCAACCAAAAAATCATCGGGCCTCTCTTATCCACTTTGATCTTAGCATCTTAATATCTTGTGTGGGGTCTTAGCGTCTAACCTCAGGGTCAATCAAAAGAAAATTCCTACTATAAAATCTATTTTTAAAACCAATATCAGGGTACATGACCATAAAAATTTCTCATCCAGCCAAAGAGAATAAAAATAGAAGGAAAACCTATGAGGGGTTACTCTATCTAATAAAAAAACTCATTCCATGTCCAACACAATAATGATCCTCAAGCGACACCTAGTGACCTATATCTAAACAACGGTCAACATTTCTCCAAAAATTGGACTCAAAACTATAAGATCCCCTACAATTGATTTCTCAATCGTCCACCTTACCACCTCAAAACTATGACAACTTAAATCACCTCATCAGAGTAATTTAATTTCCAGGGAAATTTCACAAGTATAAAGCCATAGCTATAAACCATAGAAAATACCCCGTCCTCAAGTACTAACTCTCTAATAAGGGGATCCAACAAAACACCAGTCCATGTGGTCATTACAAATAGGAAACAATTCCACACACTGATCACATGATCATAAATTCTACAATAAGGGAATCATCAGCAGTCACTCAGACTGTTATTAATAATAAACATCTCCCAGATGTAACCCCCACCCCATGTCGTAGAAAACAAATCGAAGGAGGTGATAATTATGATCCACAATTAGTGTGTTTATGAAAATCAATCCAATCCTCTAGAAACAAGTACTGACATCCATGTACATTCCATTATATCCTTAGATATACCACTCAATCATCTGAATGTCTATATAAATCTAGACCACATAAAATTGACTATGGAGCCACAAAACAAGAATACTAACAAGTAAATGTCCCTCACTCATGTCTTAAAACACTTACCAAAACCTTTTGGTGGATTATGAATCTAAATCTCAAATAAATAATCCAAAATATTTATCCCAAAATAAACAAGAATCCATAAGGCTTATAAACTGTGAATAGAAACCAATCTCATGATCCACAAGAAACAATGATTACAGTGGTTTCCTCTTATGGTCAAAATTTCCTCCAGGGAGAAAAACATGCCAATCATACCAAGGTTAGAATGTTACATGGCATGTACATCAGGTACATGTTGTGTTATCTACATTTTTTCATTGGTAATGATCCATAGCCAAAAAATTGTGTACGTTCCTTAAATAAATTGTGTGTGTACATTTTATAATGTGGGTGTCCTACTTGGAGTTACTTCTCCTAAACCTCATCCCCAATCGACATGTAAAACTCCTAACTAAACATTGTGTAATTTTAAAATGTAAAATTTCGACCACACATGGTAATTTTTTTTACACTATAAGTGAAATTTACATGTACCCTAAAAGTCCCCTAGCTGTGAATGTATATTCGTCTCTAGATATGTGAATAACACAACCATGTGCTCATAATATGGGGTGTCTTGAGGAGCAATCAACCACGCTGTAAGTCACACTAACACGACATTTCCTCAAGGAATATAGTCCCTATAGTTCTTTATTTTAATCATATCTTGAACGGAAGAAAACAAAATATATTTTATCTGTTCTATATGTTTTGTACGTGTGTTTTATTGAACAGAAGACCCTCGAAATAACTAAAAACTCATGATTTATCTAAAAAACCCATAGTTAGACTGACTAAGGGTCCCTAAAATACCACATTAAAATATAAAAAAATTTAATATGGGTATTACTATGATAAACATAAATATTCACCTATCTCTATTTCAAATCTTCCGAAGCTTGACATGGGATACCCGCCAAATAACTATCTAGCCTTGATCTATCTCCAAAATGGATCTAATAGTGGTGCTTCCAACTTCATATTAATTTTCTACCCTTCTCCCTCTCTATGGTGAAAATTCTTTATTGGAAGATCCCCACCTAGATGCAAAAAAATTCCAGGAGATAATAGAAATGAAAATTGGTGAAAATGGAGAATGTGGAAAAAGAACAAGAAAATAAAAGTGGCCTCAAACAGACCACGATTCTTGTGAGCCATTTATAATCCACCATGACCCCCCAATCTAAAATCAACTATAGTGATTAAATATTGATCTGATAATGCTTTTTAAATATTTCACTAAATGAACATGCACAAATAAATTATAATTTGATTAATTAATTTTCAAATTTTTCATTAAAAATTAAAATAGATTAAATTTACACTGAGATACAGTCCTTGGTTAAACACCCTATTATAGAAAACAAATGTGGGAAAAAAATATATTTGATATCATCTCTTAATATATTTTACAATTTTTTAGATAAACAATTCCTAGAAGAAAAGAATTTCTCTTAATTTGCATAGCCTGTGATGACACGTGGCTTCAAAAACTCCACACTGAAACACTTATCAACCTCATGAAAAATTTTTCGTCAACAATGAACAAAAAAAATCTATTATATCTGGTCATTTAAATACATAATTTACCTTCTAACAACATATTTTAAAATTTCCCCAACCCTCTTCTAACTAGAGAGTCATTCAACAATGATTGATATAACGCTACCCACCACATGATTATCCATATTTCCACCTTTATTTTTGATTTGAAAGCCACAAACAAAATTATTTTAACTTCACCAAATACAATGGATAGAGATTTAAAATCCACTCACACCTGATTTCCATTAGGAAAACTGAAATATCCAATGATCATTCCATTATAACATACAATAAGAAACTTCTTGCTCAATAAGATGCTTAAATCAAGGATTATTAACTATAAATGTTTATAATCCACTAATCATAATAAAAACATCATTAAAAAATCAAATGATAACCAATAATCAAGCTAATAGGAGACAATTCCTAATGATTTAAGGATAACGTGTTAAAAACCACTAACCGTGACACTAACACGTGTCAGTTTAAATATACAGGGTCACCCATAGTATTATTCTAAAAAATCTATGAATCTATATCCTTTATAGATCTACCACATTGCCACACTCAAAACAAGAATTTACAATGAGACAAAAGAGTTCAAAAATACTCTCTCCATGATATCGAAAGCATATCCAAAATGAGAAGTGGCAGGTGTCTATCCCAACACACGATCTCATTTCATCCACAAGATTAAGAGAATGCCCAAAACATCACTTATAAAACATAATGAATAATCATTCCCAACAAGAAATTTATTATATCATAACACAATGAAGCCAACATGGAAAAAAGCCACAACATCCAAATAAAGTGGTGATAAAAGGCACATGGGCCCCATCTAAATACTTGATAGGAAACATTGGGCTATAAAATTTATGCCTCAAGGTATTCAAACTAGGGACATTAAATGAATAAAAACATATAGGAAACTCAATTAGGATCCAAACATAAATCATTCATCATTTACCTCATCTGAACACCAACAGGGCAATGGAACCCCCACAGGACCACATGGGATCCCATCAATCCATCGATGAAAGGACTACATCACCATCATTGATCATCATCTCGCCCCATGATACACATGACCAATCATATAAGAACCCAACATAAACATTACATAATATTTAATATAATGTCATTAATTCGTTATCTTACATTTGAGGGTTGTTACAGTTCATCATTTAAGTTAATTATGTCAATACCCTTAAATGAATAAATATTAGATCGAAAACTAGAAAATTTTACTCGGTATGCATTTTTTCCCTCAAATTAAGCTTTTAAGATATATAAATTTTTTTATTTAAGGATATACCTTCAAACATCTCATGATAACCTCATTATTGTATGTACATGTACTTAAATCCCATTGAAAAATATTTTAAAATTGTGGATGAACCCAAAATAATCATTAAGGAACATAAATAAATAAATAATGAAAAATGGTACTCGATGAATACTTAATTTTTTTTTTCTATTTTGAAAAATAATGTTTGGGCTAAAAATAATCATTTTCTTTATCACGAAATAAAAATATCCACCAAATGATTTTTTTTAAAAATGAATATAAATAATATGGGATAATTAGAAATCATAAACATTTCTTTGAAATCAAAATAAACTATTAAAAACATTTAAAATAAGCTATACGTTTCTCTATGAATAAGATGAAAACACAATACATTATACCTAATCTCAATATCTTACGTGGTGAAGTCAATAGGTTTTTATTAACAAAAATAGAAAGAAAAAATAAACCATGTTGGAAACTTGGGAAATCGTTATTTATCCCTCTTGAAAATTAAATTATGTAAATGGTAACATTCCATTATTATCATTACTAAATTCCATTGTGGGATAAAATCTACCTTCCTTCATTAGTTTGTAATGCAACCACCCATCCTAGGTTTATAACAAAATGAACCATTCATGGATTATAATGGACCCATGATTCCATGTTTTATAATAAAAACAACCATAATCATATAAAACTCCCTATATATATATAACCTATTCATTAAACATATAATCATTCAATTTTCAACAATATTATCATAAAATATTTTTTTCAACTATTAGAATTTTTTTGGTGAAATTAAAATATACATCCATTTAAATCCATTTGGTAAAATACTTGAAATAATGTAAAATGGGATTTTTATGAAGTAAAAAAATGAAACATTTTAAATAAATTCCATCATCAATTAATAGTTATGTTGATCGTAAAACCATTAATTTTATATACATTTATATATAACGTTCATTTTTTAAAAGTAAAAACAAAATGTTCCATATAAAAGATATAACCAGATTATCCAGGAAAACCGTTGAAAGATTATAGAAAGATATATAAAAACCCTTTGATAATTTATTTATTTAATTATAAATATATCTATAAATTAATTGTAATCATTTGGCCATGGGAGTAAAAGATTAAAAAAAAATCATTAAAACATTCAAGGTGGATATTCTATGGTAAAGTGTCCCCTATAACAAGTACGACTAATCAAGTATGTTACATTTCATCCCAAATAATATCCTTATTAAGTTATTTACCTTATTATAATCCTTGTTATTATTATTTATTAATCTTTTTTATTTATTACCTTCTAATATATAATTACTTGATAAATTTAGTTCAACTCAGATGTTTTGATGATATTTGGCTCATATTTCTAAAATGAAGTGGGTAGGTTGACTACGGTCAATGAGGTCTCTATTAAATAACCTAAATAATAATAATAATGTAATAATTTTCATTTTTAATTTTAAATTATTCTTTCAACAATAATAATGAATGTTGTTTATGAAAAATTAACTATGTCACAATCATGTAGATTGAAGGCCATACATATGCATGCGTAACGTCTTTATTTTTAAAATAACATTACAGCAATAAGGTATCTATTTTATTATTTTTCTAAAATAGTTATTATATCATATGAATGATACGATTTATTTAAATATAATAATATATGTAAACCATGTTATTTTGTTATGAAACCTTAACCCATCATTTCATAGAGGTGGAAATCAACACGTACACATAAATGGTGTTATCAATTTTCCATGGGTGTAATGGTATGATTAAGTGATATTTTGTCTTCTAGAAATGGTAGTTATATCATGAAAATAATATATATATATATATATATATATATATATATAATTTTTAGTTATCGTTATCGGTGAGAGGTGGTGATGGAAAACGAATTGCATCAGTTCACATAGTAGTAGTCGACTACACATAAGAATGATAGTTTTATTTAAAATTTTATTGAAAGAGATATGGATATTAGTTATTAAATTAACAAAAAAACATTAAATTACATAGAATATAGTATTTCGATTATTTAATTATTTTTGGACTATCATTTAAGATTTTAGATGAAGAAAAAAAACTAAAACATCCTGTTAACGACTATACCTCTTTTTCAGAAAACATATTTTTTATTTACATCATAAACCTTATATAGTTGGTATTGTGAAGAAAAAGATGTCTATAATGTGGGGATGTATTTCATGGAGGTATTTTTGTATGAATTTTATGAACTAAATGGATTTAAATTTTTTAATAAAAGAGGAGAGTAGGTTTTAACATAAAAGTGAGGGGAGGGTTACTCTTGGAATTATATAAAATATTAAATTAATATAAATTAATGCTTAGGGATAAAAATATTATACATGTTTAATTTAATTATAATATGATTATGTAAAAAATATTATAATAATTGCGTTTATGAGTTTATATTTGGTTTTTACCCTCATCCCTTTTTAGAAACCATGTTAACCTTTTTGACAATTACTGTGATATCGAAGGGTTTAATATTTAACTGTATATATAGTCACTATAGAAAGTAATTTGTTTCATAAATTGAACATAGTATATTTTTGTAATGATATAATTATCAAATGGTTAAATATATGATTTTAATTAATTTTAATTAATTAAAATAAATAGTATTTCTTATAAAATATCAATAATTTCATTTTTGGAACTATTAATTTAATTTGAATACTGAAAAATTATGATGAAAAAATAAATAGAATATAGTCATTTTACACATCACTAATATGTAATATTTATGTAAATAATTCATATATGACTTTAATTCCTTAAAATTATTTTACTCATACTATTTTTAAAATCATTAATTTTAATTTTTTTAATTAAATTAATATTGTGTCACACTCTGTAATCATTTAATATAATTATTTTATGTCAAAAAAGTAAACATAAATGAGAATTTGAAAAGATAATCTATCTTTCTGGTAACCTATCTAATAAATAAACACACTTCTATTTATCCCTATATAAGAAATCTCGAGATAATACAACAATGATAATGACATTTTTAACTTTTTGCACATAAAATAATATAAAGGTAAATATCAATGAAAAGTGACACTAAGTTGTCATATATTCAAAAAATGGATCAAAATAGAATAAATACACTCATCCTGTGAGATAAATGAAAATATTTGGGTTATAATCCAATTCTTATCAAATTATTTTGAATCATAATTACTCGATTTACCCTTACCGTAGTGACAATTATTTACTATAGTTTATATTTATAATCACAATGAATTTAATGGGAAAATTTCATTATTTTTTACCACATAATTATAATCATATTAAATTATTTTGAATAAGAAATTTTTAGAAGTAGAAGAAAATTAATTAAGTATTTAACATAAAACACAATGAAAACTAGTTTCTTTGAAAAAATTACTTCAATGTTTATACCAAATTCAAGTATAAAATTCTAAATATCAACTATAATTGGATTATTTTTTATTTAAATGTACTAAATAAATTTTAAAACAAAATATAAACAGAATTTTATAATGTAAAAAATTTAAATGGATATACAATTATAAATAAAAGTAATTTATTTTTACTATTCATTGAAAACCTAATACATTCTACAAAATATAATAATTTCAGCATAAGAAAATTTTGATATTATAATTTATAAAATGGGATATTTTTTATTATAATTAATTTATAATAGTTCAAGATATTAATTAGAATATTTTCTCAAAAAATGTTTTTTTAAATAAAACATATTAATGATTAGTACAATTTATTTACTAATAATTATTTGATTCTTTAATATAATGCTATCAATATATTTTTATTGAGTATTAGGTTTATATATATTTCATAAATAGATTCATCTTATCAATAGATAAAAATTTTATGGCTATTTAATAATGTCTAAATTTCAATATTATACTTCACGGTTAGTTTAGGCTTGGTATTGTGGGTCTTATATTCTATTAAACATAGATTTATATTGAAAATATTAAGGTGTAACATTAAATTAGAAGAATATATATATATATATGACGTTTAGTTGGGTTGCCTTCCCCTAAGGAGTTATATATGATACACCATATAAGTCATTGAAGGCACATTAAACAATTGAACTTCCTTCTTTAGTAATAACATTATAGACATTCATATGTAATGTGAATGATATGATCCTAGAATGATGCATGAACACAATGATAATTCCATTCGGAAAATAGACAAAAACCATTGTAAACTATAATTCCAAAGATAATTATTTTTCAAATTATTTGAAATCACACAACAATAAAAATGAAATCCATGATCAACAATTGCATACCCTAACAAATTGAACAACCTATAAGAAATGATATTCAGACCAAACTATTCTGGTATCCATCACATGTTTTAACACATTCCCATACGACATATCTACCAACTTCATAAATCATCAAACAAACCATCATGGATATTTTTTTAAATGAACTAATAAAGGTTAACAAAACATGACACCCATTATGGCCATGCATAAGGTCTCGATCATGTCTAACCACATGCCAAAGGACGCTGAACAATGATAAGGGACTAAGAGATATATTTGGGAAACTATAAAAATTTTCAAGAGTGAAATAATAATAGTAATAAACAAAACCTATAAACTATAACAGATACTCTAATCTGAACCACATATCAAGTTTTCGGGACTCTCGAGATGCACTATCCACATCCCAAGACTCCACGAGAGAGGCTCTCCTCAATCTAGAACCCACAGAAATATGCCTAAATTACTTCAAAACATATGATAATTCCTAAATTATACATAGAGTCTTCATGAACTCCATGGTTCACGTATATAGGTAGAGAAGAAAATCATAGTAGGCCACCCATAATGAATTACCCCTAATCTGTTGTCATAATAAGTGCATGAACATATGATATTCCCATCATAGTCGATAAATAATGACAAATTTCAAAATAGAAGAAACTATATTAAAATGGGGTAATAATAAGGAAATTAACTAACCATTATTTCTATCCTAACACTTGATGTAAATCTACCCCTGCTCTGGCCCACACCAGAAAATTTATAGCACATGGCTCACCTAGACACATGACATCACGTTTTCCTTCTAGATGAATATATAATTTATAATACATATAAATGGAGTATCATGAATTAAAAACCCATTGAAATTACCATAGGAATCCATCCAAAAAAAACATATTCCACGATCTAAGACTCCAATGGAATGAACTAAAATAGTCACAAATCATCATTCCACATATCTATGAAATTCTCATGTCATGAGAGTCCTTGAAAAAGATCATGCACTAACATGATCAGGATAGATACACTCCCATATGGGATCATTACATAGGAACCTGATAGATTGACTATCTAATGGAATCCATACATGAAACTAGAAGCGAATATCGGACATTGAATTTATACCCTATAAAAAAATCTTATACTCAACTGGCGGGGTTTTACTAATCCATGTAATCCATTTTCTCCCTAAGCATTCATAAAAATGAAAACTCAATAGAGTATAGAATATGATAAAAAATCATGGTCAAAACCGAACCCACAATATCCCATGGGTATCCTCCTCAGACTAATGTTTCTAGAAGCTATTACCACAAACATCTCTGCAAAATTCCAACTATACATTAGACAATACAAATATCAAAACCACTATCCAAAAAACCAATGTAAGATCATCTATAATCTATTTTACAATTTAATAATGAACATATATGGTTCACTCAGATCTCATTATCCAAATAGCCATGAAAGTCTCTCATCTATGAACCTCATAGTCATCCAAAACATAGGGCTCCTGTGGACCCTAGAGATACAACAAACAGTTATGTCTTAAAAGAGACACACCTACTACACTCAAGCTCTCACAACGTACCTAGGAAATGACCCTCAGCCATCCTAATGCCAAAAAATATTAGGATACTCATTGAGGGTTTCCTTTATCTCAAATAATAATATAATCAATTCCATACATGCGAATTTTTTTGGGTAACCCCTAGCATCCTCTGGAAGATCCTCAATCAAAAAAGCTCTTAAAAAGGATTAAAAAAACCAATCACGATTAAAAGGGAATTTTCATTAGTAAAAATGAACTTTTAAAAAATGAGGCCAATAAGGGATATTGATCATAAGAAAAACCTTTGGGTAAATCCCAAAAGTTAATAACCTAAACTGGATACACCGAAAAATAACCCATCCTCACGTACTATCTTCCATAAAAGTTTATACAAATCGCCACCATTCAACCCAGTCGATCCTAGTAGCATATCATGGAACCCACTGATCAATTAATCAGAAATTATCCGACAAATGAATCCTCGATAGTCCCTCAGACTCATATCAACATCACAAAGGCTCCCATACACACCCTCTATCCCATGTAATCGAAATACCCTGAAGGCTCCAAAAACTATTATCCTTATACAAAAGATCTAAAACTATAATTAATCTAACCTCGAATTATCAATCCTTAATCCTAGGGATAATCCAAGATATTATTAGAGATACTACTCACTCTTATATTCGGATATTGATCATAATGATAATCAAACAAAATATACTAAGAAACCAAAATCCAGGAAAAGTAATAATCTCCTGACCCTTACACACGTATTGATCTACTTGAGCCAACATTATTAAGGACTATTAATCCAAAAAATGAATAAATACAGCTCAAAATTCTCACCCAAACAAAAATATTCTCAATATTACTTATTAATAATGAATAGATACCACCATCAAGATATTTGTTGAAAAAAATTTATAATGGACTCCTCTTATGAAAAATTCAGACATTATGGGTGGAAAACCTACCAATGGCTATACCACAGGGAGGAATCCACCAAATAATAAAACTAGATCCCCACAATAAAACCACTAGGACAATATTTACCTCATAAGTCGTTTATTGATATGTTTTTCCCTTTACTATTCTTAGAATCACCCTCTCCCTCCCTCACGTGAGCACCCAAAAGGGATAGATTCAAAGATGCATCGAAATAAATCCAATGAAGAAGAGAAATGAAAATATGTAAGGAGATAAAAAAAGAACAAAAATAAAAAGGAAAAATAGAGGAACAATCCTAGCCCTGGTGTATGTAATAGGATTATGCCTCTTCTAGTAAAAACTCTCATGTATGAAGTAAACCATAGAGAAACAATCACTATGTGATGCTCTGATTAAAATATACCACTGAAAAAACATGTTTGAATTAATTAATATTTAATTAATTAAATATCAAATAACTCTAAAAACACTAAAAAAGACATATCTCCACCAAACTCAAGTAGTAGGGTATACAACCCATTCCATGACCAATAGAATAGTAATAAAAAATTATCCTAATTTATTTCAGAGATGAAATTACAATTTATACCCTAAAAACTATTTGGTATAACAATTAAAATGTATTTTATTTGTTACTACCATTAAAGACATAAGGAATCACCCAGTTCTATAGTAGATAGAATATCTGACAAATGTGTATAATGAAATATAATTTTATATTCTCAGGAGTTTGTGATTTTTTTTACCATTTATCTATGAGGTATCATTATAAATATCCCAGCTAATGACATTAATAATAATTTATTTTTTAGGAAATATCCCTTTTCAATTCCAATCATGATCTAATTGATTATAGTATTTAGCATTGGTGAATGAGTCCATTCTCAGTATTGTGTTTTAAACTAGCGAAATAGTGAAACTCTATTAAAATTTTTTTATCTCCTATAACGAGAATGATCATATTTTTTGGAGTTGTTTTGATGAAGTCTAATAAGATATATAAATATATCACGTTTTAGTTCTTATATTATGTAGATCAAACAAATATCCAATATCAATATTTCAATCCAATTTTGTTTTACTGTTATTTAATTGAGAAATCACAAATCAATGGATCATTGATTGTCTTATGATATATATATGATACTATCTGCATGACTTTGAGAAGGTAAATAACAATACATGATATACAAATATAGTGAATAGGTATATCAAACCGTGTTTAATTTTTGTGGTACAATAATACTTGAATAACAATTTACAATAGAAATTTAGGATCCAGATGGTCTATATTACACTTTTATAATATAAATGGAACATAATGTTGGTCAAATATTTTCAAATACTAAGATTTATGTATTATAAGTGACTTAAAAATATAATATAATTGAAATTAATTTTAGTTATATCTTAATTTATCAGAAAACATCATTTTTTCTTATGATAAATTAGTGACCCGAAAAGGAATCATCACTATAAATTCATTAATTTTAAATTATTTATTAAAATTCTCATCCTTTTAAATCACATTATCTGTTTCAATAATATTAAAATTATCATAATATTTTATAACAGTGAGAAACATAGTTACAATTATTTTTATGAAAACATAATGAATAATTTGGACTGATGTTCCCTATAGATCATATAATCACTCTAAGAGGGGGTGTGCGAATCGGTGTGGCCTCTTTTCTCAAATTATTCTCTCTATATTATCCCCTATAAATATTTCTTAATATATGTCTATTAGTATTCATATATATTTTAGTTCAGTCCAAAATCATACTATATGAAAAGAAATAACCATTCATGTTTTAGAGACACATATCATTTATACAATTTTTGACCACAATGTCAGAATCATCACCTTTATATTTTTGGTCCATGTTCCATACACATATATTCACTATATTACTCAAGTGAATATACGATAAAGGAATAATTCATCCTTGAATAGTTTTATTTAAAAAAATATTTTAATAACTCATTCTTGACACATATGAGGTTGTCTAGTGATTATAATAGAAGGGAATAATATATCCTTAATTATCATGATGGAAGGTATATCCCAAAACTAGTTATTTTGATATGATTATCATCAATCCATATTCTATTAAATGATCCTAAAACATCCTATCTTGAACATGATTTTTATTATTATTTAATGTTTCTCTCTTTTACCTGTAAATGTTCTTATTCCTCAGTAACATATCATTTTCATCTTATCTATCGTCTACAACTGAAATAGTCACACCTAATTTAATGTTCATGTATCCCAATATATAAACATTATTTAGGATAAAGATCACAAGAATTTAACACTAAATATTTAAGAGCTATGAAACATATATCAATAACTATGTAGATGTATTGTTATCTTTACTCAACTCCCTCCTTTATTACTCTTCATTGGATCCCATGACAAATGAATATCATATGGAAGGACTCAAATCTTGATTCTATTTAATATTATTAATTATTCATTTTATAAAATCAATGAAAATATAGTATATAGTATTAATATATCACCAGCCCTTATTTTATTATATTATTATTCTTCAACATAGATAAATAAGAATATTTATTAACGTTTTAGTTTTGATTTTTAGTTTTCTCTCACTTTGGAACATAATATATTATATTTAATATAGTATGTTTTTTTTCCACATATTATAAATAAATATCTTTCTTACTCTATTATATAATATTTAAAAAACATCATTAATATTATTAAATAATTTCATAATGGAAAAATATCTTGAGTTTTTATCTTGTGACTGTTACCATAATTTTTTTTATTCTAATATAATCACAGTCTATGATATATTTATTTAATCATTCAATAAAATCACGATTTTGGTTCTCTAGGACTTCTAAATATATATATATATATATATATATATATATGCATTTAGTCCATGATGCCATGTATTTTCATAAGAAACGATATCATTTTAGTATGATACATCACTATATAACACGAGTTAAACCATATTCTTTTCTAGGTCATCTGAGGTAGCGACATGACTCTCATTCACTACATGTAAAATGTCATCACAGAAATACATTAGTTATAACTTATTTTATCAATTATCCTTATCTAAAATCATGTCTATTATAATGAAATTTGTTTTATTAAATCATGATCATTTTATTATAATCAAGTATTATCTCAAGTAGTCTAATATTTTCTTAAAATAACAATCCTTATGTAATAACTGAGTTATCTTCCACATAATACAAAATATGTTATGTTTCATATCTCTATTATAGTTTTCAATTTTTACATTTTATTATATCATTCACATTTATTGAAATCTCAAAAATCATTAAATATAATCATTATAAAAATTATATATCATAATGAGGATATTCCCTTTTTCTAATATTCACTATGTAAGTAATGGAGAACCCTAATGTATATACATATAGTTTTTGTATTTTTACATTCTATATGAGCTATATAGTAATTGTGACATATTCTTCAGCATATATTACATATCATAGTGAAACAATTGATTAGCTTATATATATACACATAGTATTTTTCACTTTTATGAATTTACCATTTTATTTGGTGAATACGTTTTTTGGAACTAGTGAAATATTATGTATTGAAATTTGGTTTATTCCTATACAAATAGTAATTCAATGGGAAATATTTAAAATGAGAGTATAAACTCCCAATAAAATTTGAAAGTATAAATCTAAAATTTACATAACTAATTATTTATCCTACCATGAGAATATTATATTCCATAATAACTATTTTACATATTTAAATGTAGAACCTCATGAAAATTTATAATTCTTCAAATCTTATAACATTTATATAAATCATTATATTTCACCCTTATACTATTTTATGTTATCATGAATCACAAAATATTCTTAAAAATAATAATTTTGACACATCGAATGATCATTATATCATCATATATTTAATATCAGAACCTTTCAGTAATTTTAAACTTTGATGCCTTCTCAACTACATCATCTTCTTTATTCCCTCCAACATTGAATCCAATACAAAAAATGTAACATCAAAATAAAATCTTCTTCAATTGTGTCCATTATTAAATTCTAATAACATTATCATTTTATCTTTTTTATATGGATAATTTTTCATCTTGAATGACATTCTAGGCATGCCCCTTGAAACATCAAATTTTAGACTAATAAATGTTTTCATCTATAACTCATCCTATAACTTTTGTAATTACATCTAGGTAATGTTTAATATATAAAACGTCATGAAATAATTTCTCTAGACATAATATCTATATTTTCCGACATCCATGGTGCCTCTTTTTTAAAGTGTAACCTTAAGAAGGAACATGAAGAATAAATGATTTCTGTATTAAACTTCTTGAACCACAAACATCAGTGTGTGGAATATGAAATCATAAACCGATGGATAAATATTACATAATATTTTTCATAAATACGATCTTATTGAATTATCTTCACATTAAACCATCAAATTAAATTTACAAAGAACATGTGATAAATAGTTCTCTCATTATAAATCAATACTAGTCATAGATTCACACATAAGTCTAGATGTACATTCATTAAATATAAATGATTCATCCCAAATACCAAGAAACATTTTTTGTAATATTCTTTTCCAACCTATAAATGGATTCCAATTTTTATATAAAATGGTAATTATTTTCAATTCATGTATTCCTTTGAATCTTACAAGATAATTTTCATAGTTTATCCTCTTTATTCTTTAGGGTCTTCCTTTATAACTAAACATATACTTGATATTGTCTTATTTGTTGACAAAAATTTCAGTCATCGCAATGCATTAGGTTCTAAAAAATATATCGTCTGATTTATTATTAATTCCATTATGTAAAAGATTTATACAATGTTCAATATATATTTAGTAATTCTATTTTCCCTCCCAAATTTATTTTAAAGAAATTCATTAATATTATGGGGTCAAAAAAATTTTATATTATAAATTAATAGAATATCATCTTCTAAAATCCTTATTCAGTTCAGGGAATGAAGGCACCACATTTATCAAAGAAGTGTAAACTTATTTAATCAACTCTAGGTCCATGTTTTTTATATTATTGTAGAAAATAAAAGTGAGTAACTTAAAAAAATATCCATAAAACCACCAAATAAGGTATATAAACATAGATTTAACTTTTTGGGGTCTGTTCAAGTTAAATTTTAAGAAATATTTATTATACACTCCCCATATATAAGATATTACAAAAAGTATAATTTAATTTATACCCTTTTATGATGACTTCAAGTATAACATACACCTCCCATTAATAATAAATCTTGATAAAATCCAAATAAGAATATGAAAGTTGTATTCATACCTTAAAGTCATCATGTTTCAAGAAGATTCCAATTTTTTTTAAAAAAAATTAATTTCTCATTAAAGAATGATATTTATTTTTTCAACAGAAGAGGTAAACTACAAATATTTTCAAAATAACTAGTCTTCATAAAAATGAATTCCAGAAATATCATTCTAATACACCATGAAGTGTTATAAGGATTCATTATTAACTCTGTGATAGATTCATCAAAATACGGTATAAAAATCATAAAATTTATTATGATCTCTTTTTATATACATCAAATTCAATTCCATACATTGAGAAAAAAAAAATTTTGATATTGGATATAGTGTGTTTATCCTTTTATTCATAATGGTAGTAGTTGGGATAATAATTTCTTATAATCTCAGAAACTAATTTCTTTATAGATTTGATTTTTACGAGAACTCTCCATGATAGTTCATCTGTTTTTTTTATGGACTATATCAGGTTTGTCCTATTATTTTTCGATTTCACACTCTTTGTAAAATTAATTTGCGCTTTATTTATAATTGAATTTTTCTATTGTTTATGTTTTTACATCTTATTTTTTATTTCAAATTGGGATGTATAATTTGTTTTAAATTCCTTTATAACATGGGCAACATGATTTATTTTTTCACATATATTTAATAGTGATATTACTTTGGTTTTCATTCCCATAATATGAACTATTATCAATGAAATACATTTATAATAGTTTGTCTAATATATTTACACATTCCTCAAAGTTCCAGGACAACCATAGAGTTACCCTTATTTGTTAAATTTTGTAAATTACGATTTTTATATTTCTTAATCAAACTAATCCTTTAATTGGTTTCTTAGATTTATTCATTATTTAATATAACTATTTTCCTTCAATACAAACAATTATGGTCAGATATTTAATTTATGTAAAATCTATTTCTCATATAGTAGATACATCTTTTATTTCATAGAATGGTATCCTACTCACCATTCCTCTTTATTTCAACTTACTCAAATTTTTTCTCTCATTTATTCCCTATGTAATTATCCTATTTTCTTTTCATTAATCTTAATAAATGTGTTATTGTTTTATTAGAAAAACTTATCATTAAAATGATCACTCACATTTCAATTTCCGTAAAATATCCCACGAAATTAAAATCTATATTTGCTGAAAATATTTCTCTTTTATTATGTATATTGGTTTATCTCATCTTTTATCCCCTTGATATTGGTATTTTATAATCTCTACTATATCACATATGATTCCAATAATAAATTTCATTATTCCTAAACCATCAATAATACTAACAATAACCAATGATTCATGATAATTTTCCATGAACTATTTTATCTCCTATAGCTCAATATTTTTCAGGGAAAACACTATAATTTTTTGAACATTCTATAGACCTCGTATACTATCACATAATCTCATACAATATTGATGTTATTGTGGATCATTTTGAATTTTTAACCCATATTTTACCCAAATTTGATTTTCAATGATTATTAGAAAATGATGAAACATAAATACATAACAAAATTTATAAGAAAAGGGATTACTTTCTATATAAGCCTGCATTAGATTTATATTTGTATGATCTGATGAAATTTTTTCCACAATACGGATTCCTTTTAAGGGAAATACACTTATCAAAATAATAAATTTAATAATATTTATTATGAATTAGATTTTATCTACTCAAAATTTCACATATTTTTACTCTTAGTAAATGATACTTCATGTGGAGGGTATTTTTTCATCCTAAACTGATTTGAAAATTCATTCCCAAATAATTTTAAACTTTTACATCTAGTAATAATTAATATTTATAATTTACTTTATCTAAATATCATGTTTTTGAATTCTTTTTGCTTGGATAAAAAGTTAGCCTTCCTTGAGAGTAATTAATGATTACAGTGCACATATCTTATCATAAATGATTTTATTAATCTATAATTTCTTAATGTATACTTTATATAATGACTCTTAAAATATAAAATACATTAATAAGTATTATTACATGGATTTCATAGGTTTGGATAAGTTTTTTTTTCACTTTTTTACATTTTTATCCACTTTATTCTCTATATGTATTACTTTTATAGTTATATATGTTTTCCACTATATAGACTCTTGATAAAAAATATATAGGAGAAATGTCAATGTGAAATATATTTATGTATCATTTACCTTCAATAATGTGTTATTAAATTGATTTAATAGACTCGTATTCTCCATAATGCAATTTTTAATATTTTAGAGGCTTATTATTGATATATGTAACATATGAAATTACACTTTTAGTATATGAAACTATTTTTATACCCTCATTATTCAATAAAATCTTCCCTACCTGGTTTATTTCTTTCTTTTTCCTCTTAATTCAGGTTTTAGATAAAACACATATTTATTATTTTATCAGTATGGAAAATATATTAATAATTTGATTTAATTATTAATCATCTTCAATTATAAACATTTTTTATATATTTTATAAAACCAATATGAAATATTTATATACAATCATTTAGAACAATGATCATTGATGACCGCACATTTAGTTCCTAGTAGATTGTTTAATAACTCTGAGATGGAGGGGGAGAATTAGTGTGCCCCTTTTTAATCAATTCCCTCTTATTTATTATTTCATATTAATATTTGAACCACATTCACTGATATTATATATGTATTTATTTATTATTTTCAAATACTCAGCCAAAAAATTAGTAAATAAATAAGAGACAATACCACAATTCTTTTTTAAATGTTTTGATCATGTGATGATTTAATTTTAATATTGTTTTGGTCATGTGTGAGACATAATTATTCATTATATTATAGATGTGAATACAATAGAATAGAACATAATATCATCCCCTCCGACAATGTCAAAAAGATAACGTAATTACAAACAATGATTTTTATGTACCAATATAAAAATTGTAATAGAATGGAAGAATAAATTTTGTACTCATATAAAAATAAAATTGTTCCAATTTTTTGGATAAGATTATTCTATTCCCCACTATTGTTCAAAATTCAACTAAAATTGTTTCACGTAAAATATCATTAGTATAGTATAAAATGTCTCTACATCTCCAATAAAACATATTCTTACTCATCAACAAGTATTCAATTTATAACACATCTTCTCTAACTATATTATGAAATTGTTTTGGTTGTTTCATGTATCCAAAAATTTGTTCTCTATAAAAGATATACATTACTAGATTTAATGACTCAATCTTCAAGAGACTTGAAAAATATGAATAACAACGATGCAGTAGTATTGGATTTTATAAACTCTCTCAATCATCCATTTATTTATATTATATGAAATATGGATATCACATGGTAGTAAATCACCCATAATTATCCTCCATATTTATTCATTTTCTTCTACCATCAATTACGATAGAGTATATAGTAGTAGTAAATTTGTAGCATCATGCTTCTCTTCTTCATCTTATATTTATTCAAAGATGCATATGATATTCTACAATGTAACATTTTTTGGTATCTATCTTCTTTCACACATATATGTAAGATATTGATTAGAATAAAATATATATTTTTTCACTTACTCTCAGTAATTGGGCTTGATATTATTTAATGTTCTATTCATTCAGTATCATGAGCTACATTTCTATAACATTAATATGAAAAAAACTTTTAATTTTGGTAGTTTGATCATATTTACAATTTTCAATTAAAATATAATTCAATTCTAGTCAAAGTTATCGAAATTTAATATTACAATACACTCAAGATTTATATTATTGAAAATTTTCTCTAAATCCACTTTCATTTAATTCTTGATGGAATTAATTTTTATAAGATGGAATATCCTTATAGAGTGATTGTTCTATTCAATAAAGTTGTTGAAGATAATTATTCACCATGTTTTTCTTTTTTATGGCTTGCCACTAATTCATAGCATTGAAATGCACATTGCAATCCATCCTTGTTTTTAAATTCTCATATTGATTCTACTCATATAGAATATTTTTTACTAATATTATGATGATGTTTATGAAAAAGAAATTATCTTCTCATCATCACATTTTGTCTCCTGTAATCTCTTATTTTCTAGAACATAAACCCTTATATATGAATTAAAATATTTTACGTATCAAAATAGTATAGTATGTATAGAAAAACACTTCATACTTCCCAAATTTCCCACTATGAAATATCTAAAATATTCTATGAAATCCTAAAAATCCTTATATATCATCAGAAATATAATACATTTTGAAGTGTGATTCATCGTTGTTTTATTTCCAGAATTCATATACTAGATAAAATTTACATATCAATGTATGATTTATTAATTTTACACATTTTTTTAAAAAACTATGGAAATATTATCATTTATGATATAATATATATTTAATATCATGTAATATCAGGCCCCTCACCCAATGTCTTGGAAAGAGATGGTTGGTGTTGTTGACATTAAATGTAATTTACAAGACAATAAATACAGGAAATAAATTCAAAGGGATTCATAGACATTTTGTATATTATATTCCATTTGAATTAAAATAACCAAAAAACATGAAAATACCCATCAAACCCACTATATGATGCATGATTACATGGAAATCAAACTTAGATATAAGAAAACAAAAAATTATATCAGAGTAAAAGTGGAAACCAAAACCATCAAAACATGAAAGACACTGAATACATCAATTGAGCATATACCAAACTAATTGAATATTAAAATCAATGATCCTTTCATATGGTAACATGATTCATTAGTAAATATTTGAGATACCTTTCCTTTACCTATGTCTCAATATATGACATCTAAAAATCCTCAAAAAATCCCAAGTAGGGGGTGATTCTAAAGTCGGAATGATTTCCTAAGTGACATCCCATATGATGCCACTAGGAAAAACCTCAGCAGAAAATTTAATAAAAAAAATTAAACAATTTAAATTTTTTATATATAATCCAAAAATAGTTAGCGATTAAAAAATATTTTTATTTGGAATGAATTATAAAAAAACATTTAAATGTTTCTAAAATCCAATTTGGTATACCCATTCCATGATTTCACGAATCCAAAAATCAAAACATGCATATCCATGTTGAAATTTAATACTCATATTCATTCTCTCATAGATCTACCAATTCATCGCAATAAAACTAATAACAGGTTCTCCAATGTCACACACCAATTCCAAATGGCCACATCTAATGAAAAAGAACTCACAACCACCACGTATGACAAAGCCCATTCCACATAAATTTACAAACCATTATATCATTAAACTATTACTTAAATCTATTTTACATTTATCAAATTCAAACAATGATCATTACATCACCAATTTACAATTTACCTTAAATAGGGTTTTAAATAAAATCAACCAATCTCCATAATTTTTAAAAAACAATCACTAAAGTGGGGTTTGACAATAATTACACATGATTTTTTAAATCATTTCAAGAAAAACATTTAGTTCAAGATAATACATCAATTGATATTAATTTGGAATTTATAGGGAATCCACCTACCCCACATACAATTATTAAAATAATGAATAATTCATTAATTCTCTAGATCCATTCAAAATTGAACTCCCCATCCCTAGATCTAGCCCTAATACATCACACATCCCTCTATAGAAAATGAAACTATGAAAATATGTATATACATAAGGTTTGTAGAAAGAGAGATAGAGGATATAAATAATGAATATTCATGAACTAGAACTTATAGAATAATGAATGCCTCTTACACATAGTGATTCACCTCCATACTGTTTCAGAACTAAAGGGAAACATCTCTCACACCATTGGATAAAAGGATTTCGTGTTATGGATAGAAAAGTGTGAAAAAAAATAATTAAGAGTATAAATTGAATCAATTAAACATATTTTGGGTGGATGAATATACACCATATATTTAGGCTGCATGGGTTGGAAATCCATACACCAATCATGGAAGTACTGCTGCCTTATGCCACCCCTCCCACTGTTGGCTCACATAGTAATACAAACTATTCATCTACCATGTGTTTTCCACTATCCAGAATAATAGCAGGTTTTCATTGTTTATCCTATGAACGCACATGGTTTTGCCAAACTGTGAACCTACCCACTCACTAAAATCCCCCCTTCCACGGTTTTTTGAAGGTATTTTATGGTTTTACTAGCCATGTTCAAACCATGAATCTCTATAAAAGCCTCCAACATGTGAAAAAACACCTCTAAATCTCTCAAAACAAAACCCACTAATTATATAACTTTACAATAAACAAATGAAGGTTCATATACATTAATATCAGGGTGATAAATTATCCCAACAATTTGTATTTACATCCATAGAGAGTAGAAATCCAATGTTTTCCTAAAATAGCAACATCCAATTTATGAAATTTTCTTTTCACAATCCCATATTTCATCATGAATTCGACAATGATTCCATAAAACCCACAATATAAAGATACCATTCCCATTAAATACATCATAAAATATATCAATATTATAAAGCATGACTTGAAACAACATATCAACTGAAACGTGGAGAAAATGATCCCATTACATCACATGGTTAGGATTAGTTTAATAATTCTTCAATGGAGATATATAAAGCACATTATGAATTCAAATGAACCGTGGTAAAAAATACAACCAATATTCCTCCTCAAAAACACCATCAGGTTTCTAAAAAGGTCTCATGTATCAAGTAGATTACTTACCCTACTTACAAAAATGATGATTTCCATGCCTTTGAGAGATTATCAAGGAAAAATGATCACCCACCACAAACAGAAATTGTCATCGACAATGATCTTCATATGATTTCTCAAAAATCAAAGAAATATCTATTATCCTTATTGTTAATTGAATCTGATCCATTGTTTCATATAATATCATTGGTCCAAATAGGGATGTACCACCTATTTCCACCCAAAAAACTAGATATTGGAATCGATAACATTGCAATTCGTTAAAAGGATCCACATTTATCGAGGCCTGATAATGTTTTTGTATGATAACTCTAAAAATAATATGTTTCAATCCCATGAACCAGAAAAATATATTTTACAAGACTAAATCATGTTCTCGAACGTTTCGATCATCCTCTTAGATTTTACATCTGTTCAATGAATATATTTCATGATCAGGTTCAATTAAGTTCCAAGTGATTTTTGTAATAATTCTAAAAAACATGATAAAATCTAGGGTCACAATGAGATATAATAAATATTTAAAGGATATCACTCTTTATAGCTACCGATGTACAAATTTTAGACAGGTTTTCAAACATATAAGATTTATATATCAAAATAAAATAATTTGGATTTGTGTGTTGATCCATAATTACCCGTATGAAATCATCTTTCATAATGATTGTCGGAGAACATTTTAGGTAATCCATGGTTATATGCTCCCACTTCTATATGTGAATTGTTAAAGGCTAAAACATGCATATTGTTCATTATTGTTTTTCCGTTACCAGCTGATAGGCGTGGAATCTCAAAAAAAACTCTTGCACTTCGCTTTTCATGCACACCCACCAAAAATTTTTATTCATCACCATAAAAAACTTTTTAATTCAAAGATAAAAATACAATTTCAAAAGGTGGTAGTCATTATGAATATGTTTTTTCAATCCAATGTCACCATGATCAAATATCAAATCATAAAACCAGACTCACATCTTACTTCCATCCCACAATTTTCTCCCCAACATTGAGTTTCTACCTCATAGAAACACATTAGGGATTGGATTTTTCCGCCTGTTTTATATGCTGAACAAAAGAAGGAACATATGAAACTGGGGACAAAACTATAGAATCACCTAGGATGGTGCAATCCAAATTCATGTCTACTATAATTGACATAATTTACATCTAATTTGGGGCATCATTATCGATATGTTTATATGAATTACTTCGTAAACCTTCCCCTATTGAATTTATTTTACCTAGTATATAAATCATGCCAAATTTGAACATTAGAAGTTATTCCATAATTTTCATTGCATTAGATTAAGATATATATATGAGAAAGTTTATTTAAAACTCATATCATTTTTAAACACCATAATTTTTTGACAAAAAAGATAATGAATAAAAATCAAAGCATTAACTATCATAGATATTTATAAATACCATGGTGGGTAGTTGTTCTCTTGAAACTATAACCATCGTGATCCATTAAGAAAAATATGACCCCCTTCATGAGAACACATCCAATCCAAAATCTAAATGCATCACAATAAACTACATTGGCTTATCTAGATTCTAGAAAAGTGAGAACAGTTTATCATGTATGTCTAACCATAATCACCTAAAAGGATTTCTAAAAATACTTAATCCATAATGAAGGAAAAATATCTTCATCAATGCTTGCATAATTGATTTAATAAATGAAAATTCACATGAAAAACATATATAGTATCATATCAAGCCGAGAAAATTATGCATTTCAATTGAATTTTTCAGTGGTCAAAAAAATAACACAACTTTTATATTATTCGAATCTACAAAAATTCAATTTTATGAAATGAAATGGACCAGGAAACCTAGATCGTATTTTAGGAAATCTCAATTTGATGTAATGGTGTACCAAAAATTCTTCAGTTAGAAACCCTAGAAAATATCCATGTGTTTCTTTTGAGACAATAATTTAACTGAATACTCAAGTATATCATCAACAATCAACAAACGAAAGTAATCCAGATACATTTTAAATATCTAATTCATTAATTCCATTAATATGGCCATTGGATTTTTAAACCAAGATGCCTAATAACACAAACATAATACCTATATATTCTTTTGAATGTCATATTCAAAGTATCCAATTTCTGAACCCATAGTTAGCGATATCATGAACAGAATTCAACTTCATAGAACAACCTGGATCTACTCAAATGATTGAAAATATCAACAAT
Source organism: Viscum album (assembly GCA_963277665.1). Classification (NCBI taxonomy): domain Eukaryota; kingdom Viridiplantae; phylum Streptophyta; class Magnoliopsida; order Santalales; family Viscaceae; genus Viscum; species Viscum album. Next base: position 796,088,348 of record OY728166.1, read on the forward strand.
TCATGTAATATGATACTGATTCATTATCATATCTTGGTTAATTTATCCAAAATCTACAAAAAACATACTATTTCTATCTACATTAATTAAATTGAGATATGTAGTTTCCCATAGATTCATATTCTATAAGGAGATCCCATTAATTTCCAAAATCCCAACTGATCCATCAATTAATATAGTTCTATTTGTTTCATCAAATAATATGGAACAAAATTATGAAGGATTCCTAATAAGAGATCAATTATAAATTTTACTTCACTATATGGTGGAAATATATATAATGTTCTATGAAATATATCCCAAAACATGTCTACTATGGTTGGACATTCTATATTCCCAACATCATATACCGATTCCAAATCAAATTCTATCATCAATTAATTGAATTTTCAATCCACTAGTATGAATGATCATGATAAACTTTTATGCACTACCCAATATCAATTAAAGAGATGGCTAACACCATTAGAAGAGTCCAAACACAACCACTATTCATAAAAATAAATATGTGCCTTAATGTTCGTTATGAACACCATTATAATAATTAATTCATTGAAATTAATATCTATCATAGATAAATACCATACCAAGTAAGTTATATTTATATCTTTTGAACATTCTTTATATTTCATGGCTTGAAACACTCATTGTATCAAATTTGATTGGAGTTTCAAACTAGAAGGCATAAAATCAACATGGAAACCCATAATATCGACAACATGAGAAGATATAAAAAAATAGATGCACCCACATCAAAAAATAATTCCTATTGTAAGAATTAAAATGAATCATACCTATCTTCATCAAAGGTTCTGATTGATCACACCTGATAGCTTTCTCATATCCATAAAATTGTATACTTAATGCAATTTTTACTTTATTACCATGTTGAGATTGTAGAAGTTGATGAGCCATAGTGTTCCTAAAAATAATTATGGATTTCTCTATTCTTCAAATGAGATCTATTCTACTATACTATTTCTATTGTCAAATATGAAATTTTAGTAAAATGATTTGTGTCCCTAGTACCAGACATTGGAGTACAATGATATTAGCATAGAAGATGTCCCTGCTAGTTGTAATTCCAACATTCTCTTGGTGGTTTTGAATAATCATGACACATATGGTCAAAATATCAAAACATTAAACATCTAGGATTACTCATTGGTTGAGATTATAAGTCGATTGATCCTATAGTCTATTTTTGAGATACCAAACTCCTTTAAAATAGGTTTCCCTACACTACTTGTTCCTTGCATTGGAGTTCCCACCTATTCCTATAGGAATAAAAATGATTCATCTGGCGATATTTCTTGAGATTACTATTTTTTCTACAATCTCTCTATTTACTATCTCTGTTTAATTTATTATATACATCAAAAAATTCTTTGAGTAAAATTATTATTTCAAACCTAACAAAAACAATGATTTCATTCAAGAATACATTAATTGTTACTTCTAATATGAAGTGAACTAAATTTATAAATTTTGCAGCATACACAATGAATGGGTAATTCACCAACTTCAAACTGAAGAAATCCATTGTTCTATAAATTTTTAACAAGTGAGGATAGAATTGTTTGTTGAACAATTAATGATGATTCTCCCATGGAATTCCATTTTCCAATTTAGTTCAAACTACTAAATCCCACTGCTAGAATGCTAGATCCAACAAGATAATGGGGTTTATCTTTTTATTCAATTAAGATGGTTTTCCTAGAAAATAATTTTTTTGACTCATCCTATTTAGAGACACTTATTCTTTTTTGGGCTCTAAATCTACCCAAATGATGGGTATATTCTACTTTTGTAAATTAACTGAATGATTTTTCAACCTTTATCATTTCTTTTTCCCACAATCCATGGCCTGAAAAGCATTGAAATTACATTAGAGAAAATATCATTTCACCAATGGCTGATGTACAACCACATTATAAACACCAACATTAGTTTTGTTTCTACATCTCATATATTGTGGGATTTCTTATTACAAAAAATTAAATTAATTACCACTCTTTGAAAATAGAAGTCTTAAATATTTCAAATTACCAAAACAATTCCAAAATAATTTACATCCATAATAATCGATTTTAAACCTTTTCAAAATACCTCCATCGATCCTGATCAAAATATCACCATTTTAAAACATTTTAAATTATATTTAGACAGTATTAAAAATTATCCTTTCCATAAATAATTAAATCAACAATTAATAGTGAAGTCCTGGTGTGTAGTCATTCTATCAATGTATGTCATGTAACTCTCAACATCTAAAGACATGACAATGAGGTGTAAACTCTCCTAGATGTTTCTAAAAAAATCTTCTTCCCAAAATCATTGGTAATTTTATGTCAAGAATTAATAGGTTATATAACCCTTTTATAGTATACATTTAAGTTTCCCAAATTCCTACCTCCTTTTTAATATCCAAGGATACAGAATAACTTATCCAAACATATACCATTACCAACTGTTGAACTATACATAAAAAATAAACAAGGATTGAACAAACTGATAACATTTTTGACATCCCCCTTCACCCATTATCATTGGATGATCTGGGTGGTATTAATGGACATTGGGGACATGTGTAAGACACAAACTCTAGAAATTATTTTCATGGGACTCATAAAAATTTGGGGGGAAAATATACATTTGAAGATAAACTACCAAACCACAAGAAAATAACAAAAAATAATTATATGACGCTTGATAATAAGGAAATACAACATAATGTATAACCAAATCAAGTAACAGATTATATTATAAGAAGAAACCCAAAAATAAACTCAAGGAGACTAATGATATCAACATTACTACTCCTAACCGAATCCAACATATGGATTAATAGTCCATTCCCATGGTATCATAATGCATTATTAATGGAATTATATACCTTTACTTTATAAAATCTTGATAGATGAAATATAGAACCACAAAACAGTTCCCAAGAATGGATTGACTCAAAACTCAATAGGATTTCCCCTGCCACCCAACTCACACCACATGGTAAAATCATATTATCATATTTATATAAAATAGATTAAACAATTAAAATTGTATATTCCAATACCCAAATTATTTCTCAAGTAATAATATTTATCCATGGAAATAATTAAAAAAAATCATTTAAAATGTTTCTCAATTCCATTTGGAAGACCCATTCAATGATTTCACACATCTACACATTCAAACAAGCATTCATAATTAAAAATTACATACTCTTGAGATGTATCTTATAAATATATTATATTGTCACAAAGGTAATCAATATCATTTTCCCCAATGGAACACCCCCATTACATATTGTTAATTTTAAGGAAAATTAAACCATGCCAACCATGTATACTAAAACCCTTTTAAAACCCCATTATTTCTTTAAACTATTTCTAAAAACCATTTTCCATGTTTCAAAAAAATCATTTTAAAGTCACCATTTTCACATTAACATCAAAGAGGGATTTCTAAAAAACCATACAATTTCAATAATTTAACAAAAACAATCACTACTTTGGTCTCTAATAAAAATTACAAAATAATTTCTCACTATTTTAAAATAAAATATTTATTTCATGTTATACCTTTATGTTATAATCATGTGTAATAGAGAGTGAAGCCACATGCCACACAAAGGTAGGTGAAAACAAACAATAGAACAATGATCCTCTATATCCAATCATGAATCAAATTACATTCGCTATATCAAAACATAGTACATCACTATTCCTATCATGGAATAATGATCTATACACAATAGTTTTCATATAAGGTTATATGAAAGAGACGAAGAAGGGTTTAATGAATAATCTCTTGGAATGATCACTTATCGATGAATCAAGGCCTTAAATGTACATTAATTCTCCTCCCGATCACTCCTGAACCAAAAGGAAATTTATCTCAATCATTGTTAGAAAAAGTATATAATTTTATTATAGGATTAGTAGGAAAAATTAAATTATGTGTCAAAAGAATATATGGTCAACAAATTTCAAATGGTTGACTATACACCACTTGGTTTGAAAAAGTTATGCGCCAACAATATTTGTTTCACTCTCTAAAAGGACAGTTTCCTTTCACAATTTCTCATGAAAACCCACATGGTTTTTATAAACAATGCACTAACCATGATCCTTCCTAATACACATTGTATATCATTACCTATTTTCTTGTATGGTTTTCATGATTTCTAATAACTGCGGCGCAACCATGAAACTACATAAATGCTTCAAGAAAGTATCAAACCCATTTATAACCTCTTAATAATTAACTAAGTCTATATATTATCAAAAAATACATATATATAGGGTCATGTAACTAAGAATAGTGGTGCTAAAAATCTCAATCCATCCACACCATTTCTATATTTTAGAATGCATTGGAAAATATATTATGTATCAACATATGGTATTTACCTTTATTATATTCCTTGAAGGATTTGGAAAAAATATAATATATATTGTCATTTGATATTACATATTATTGTAAGTCTTTTTTTCATTTATGAAAATTAAATTCCATATGAAATATTTTTTATCACAAACTGTACTCTTATGGAATTTTCCTATAATTTGATATCAACTAAGAGAACTACATATATATTTTCATAGGAAAAATTTATATATAATTTTAAAATATTCATGTGTTATAGTGTGAACTCTATGAAAAATTTATATGTCTGAAAATCATAAAAATTGTGGATATATAACCTTTTTTAAACCATATAAATTTATTAATAAACATGAATCATGAACTATTATCAAAAAAATTATGATGGTTATTTATTTTAATAATTAGTATAGTGTAATAACATTTTACAACCCAACATTTTTTTTAGTTTTAAAATTATTACTTTCTCTACTACGTCATCTCTTATATGTACTCAATTGAAATGTATATTGATCCCGATAAATCTTTTTTATTATAGATTCCCGAATTATCATCTTCCTTATCGTCTTCTCTCTTAACTTATATTCTTTTTTACATAGAAAGTTTATCATTTGGATGGATCATCTATCCTTAACTTATGAAACATCAACTATAGGATACACAATATTTTCCATTATAAACTCATCATGTATGTTCTAGAATGAAATTTTGGTTATATTCAATGTATATATATTACATAAATAATTATTTAAAAATTCAAATCTATATATTCCTAAATATTTTTTCAATTCTTTTATTAACATATCTTTTTTATTAAAAATTTGGGATAACTAACATTCATATATTTATTCTGGAATCATTATCTTTAGAATAGAGATTCTTTAATCACTAACTTTGGGATTAAGCCCCAATAAATCTCTAATCTAGTTATAACATTATTCAATTAGATTAAATCGCATCTAAAATATAAAATTCACCATGAAACTACTACATATAGTGATCTAATCACACATAATAACTTTTCATTGATTCAATTTATGTGTACATATATAATCGTCTTATATAAAAGATGATTCTAAAAAACCAAGAATCATCGAAGGTAAAAATATTATTAAACATGTATTTAGATATCCTTTAGTGTGTATAATAGATAATATATTTATTAAATATGATAATAATAACTTTAAAACTACATCTCATAGTTTTTCATTTTCATTCATAACACTCTTCCACCATTTTGGAACACATATCCATTTGTATATTTATGAACATTTTTTACAACCTTCTTTAATTAAATATTCAATGGGATATTTATATCATATATATTCCCGAAATACATTAATTTATGTAGGAATTTGTTTAAATAAATGAGATAATGTTATCATGAAATATGCATGTTTTATTCTTATTTAATTCTATAGTTCATTTAATATATAGATCACTATCTTTTCTACTATAATGGAATATAATACCAATATCCATTAGATAGAATTCATGTGAATATTTTTTTAAAAAAATTTGTTGAGATTCTAAAATGTGAAAACATTCATCACATTGGAACATGTTTATAGACTATAAATCATGGTTCTTTATTACAAACATTAACGAATTAACCATGATATATACCTTAAAACATACATTTTGTTATTTCTGTTATATATAAAGAAAATATAACCAAAAGTCAATATCAATTTTTAGATTTATTGACACGTATCATATGTGGTTGGAGAAATAGGAAGAGAAAATAAATACAATGAGAAGGGAAGTAGAGTTTATTAAGATTTTTTGATTCATATATGTTTTTTTTGGAAACTGTAAAATGAAAATTTTATGGATTCAGATGAGTTTAGAGATCTCTGTGATTTAGGAAGTAGAAGTTTATTTTTTGTTTATATTTCATAGACTAGTATCACTACCAGGTACCTAATAGTGGTGTATTGAGCACCCAATGTTAAAGGACTTATTAGAATCTTGGTGATCTTTAAGTGGTGAAAAGGGTAAACTAGTGACAAATTATATATATATTTTCAAACATGTTAATAACCATTTTCTCAAATTAAATATTTTTAATTTTTTGAATACAATAGTACAAGAATAGTCAGTTGGAAAACATGTATTTAAATGTATCACAACTCAACATGAATAGATAGTCCTTGGAATGGTTTAAAAATATTCAAATACCACAAAATTAACTAGAAAACTATCCTTTATATGGTTATTGAAAGTGATGAATATAACTTCCCTACTCTTTATTTCTCATTAACAGTTGTTTAATTATATAAGACTGCACCTAATATATCCTTGATCATAAATAAGTCTTGTGGATTTGGGAATTTGGTACATTAAAAATCAACATAATATAGATAATACAACATCTAAATTTAGTATATCATTAGCATGAACAAAATACTCTTATGAACATTACACTGCATGGGATAACCTTTGGACATACATAAGAAATTGGTGAGATATAAAACCTAGTAAGGGAATGAACATGCAATAAGTGATACATGTTATAAAATTGGTATATCAATTAGGAATAAAAGGAATATGAATAATAATGCATCATATAACTTGTTAATCATTACATAGGAAATGTGGGAACATCTAAAAAACTTAAACAAAAACATATTTCAATAATAAACTCATCAAGAAATCATGGAGTAAAAATTCAAATAAATTAATTATGTTCACCCCTTGAACCAATTTGACATATCATGATATTAATCATTACCCAATTCATTGTAGAACTATAGGAGTTCACCCAATATATTCCTTTGATTCCCATTCCCTAGTGTGCCACAAAGATCATAAAAAATGGATTCATTCATCCTAATAATTTATTAAATGCTTATGTATTGTATAATAAATAGACTTAATTAAACAATATATAAGTATACATGCTTAAAGGTGAATACCATTTTTTGAAAAATGTGTATGAAATTCACTAGACATTTTTTTTGACATGGGAAATTTTGGTAAAATTTTTCCAGCCTAACGACGATATTTAAAAACTCATAAAATTGTTGATGATGTAGAAAACAGTCTCTCATCTTTTTTTACAACTAATGAATAGTAAAAGGGACATGGAATAAAATGTAATTTTTTTTAAATCTAAATATAAACCATATTTTAATAAATGAACATGAATAAATAAAAAAAGGAGAGGCTCCGATAAGAAATTTTGGAAGAGTAACAGCATTGGTGAGTGTCCAAATGGGGTAGGATAAATGATCCCTAATTAAAATAATATCAACTATATGTTAAGAGAATTATCATAAATGAATGAATATATATCCATTTTATATTAAAATAACTAATATTATTCAAGGTGATTCAATTTTAAAGGGTGATAGGAAGGTGTAGATCCCTTATGGAATATCAGCATAGTAACAAACTAGGAAAGGGTCTGAATGGGGGAGGATTAATAATCTCTCCTTAAAATAAAAACATTTGGTTTTTAATTTAATAATTCTAAATGAATTAAAATAAATCCAATTGAAACAAAAATAACAACTGGTTCAGGAATTTTAACTGAGGAGAGGAAGGTGGGGATCCCATACTTGAGTGTGTGAAATTAAAATCTTGGGAGGGGTTTCTTAATATATTGGGGGATCATTGGGAGAATTCTAGAGATTGAGCATAAGATTATGGACGTGGTACAATAATTTTTGGGTGAAGAGAAAATGGATCTTGGGTTGGTTTAAATAGGACAAACTTGGGATTTATTTATTATTTAGATTTTGGGATTCCACATAATAAAAACTCCAAAACCACAATCAATCCCATGATTTTTGAACATTGTTTCTGAAAAATTTAGTTTTTATCATTATTTTATACAGACAAGGGACAAAATTATAAAAATAATTACATTTCTTATGTGGAGGTGAGTCACACTCTGAAATAATGGATTTTTGAACCTTAAAATATATTATATGTTTTGGTGGATTCATAATGGAATTAAAAATTAATAAAATTATATTAATGGGGAAATTTTATTTGGTCGTTTATCTTATTTATAGTTATTATTACATAAATTTGGGGCCATTATGATGTCAGAAATCAAAAAGAATATTTATATTGAATTTAATTTTTACCGAAAAATAAGACTATCTTAGAAAATTATGAAAAAGTAACCATTTGATAATTTTGACATTTTGATTCCAAAAATGAAATTATTTTTTTCATAAATAATTTTATAAATATGTGAATTTTAACTTATAATGTAATAACAACAATTTATAGAAAATCATGGGTTTTGACAATAATAATTTTCAAATAATTGTTAAAATTACAATTGACTACATTAATATTATATGATCAATTATATTTGATAAGAAATATTTACTAATAATAATTTTTAAAATATTATTTAATTAAAAAATACTTTGATTCATCAAAATTAATCCTTGAACTGAATTCTAATAATAACCACGAATATCATTTGTTTTTATTATATTAAAATATTTTCTATCATACTGATTATAGAATAATTTATAAATTAAAATAGATATGGAATAATATAATCATAATATCAATTAAATTTAATAATTCATAATATTAAGGTTTCTTTATATCTAGTATTTTTAATTATTTTATCCTAAATCAAAATAGTTTCCATATACCATGGTAAACAATATTCACTATTGTTACTGTACATTTTGATGAAAACATAAGTAGAAATTAATACATAATATTGATTTTGATGATTTAAAATGTGGAATCAATTTTACCAAAATAAATTTTCTAGGGGTATAATAATTTAATTTAATATAAAATATACTTGCGTAATGGAAATAAGTTTTCCAAAAATTCACTTTTAAGTAAAATATAATTTTAATTTATTATAATGGAGAAGTATTTTCCTTTTAAAATAATTTTAAGAAAAATGTGTTTCAATCCAGAAAAATAATCTTATAAAAAACCAGTAAAAATATGATTTAATTGTAGTTAATTATATTAAATTTAAATAAAGAGTAGCTATTATACCTTTAAATATAATTATAATATACATATACTTTTACATTAATTTTTTTTCAATGAAATGACAATTTTATATAAAAACCACATTTTCACTATTCACTGAAAATTCTATATATTCCAAAAATCTCCAAATATCAATATATGATAATCTTGATATTTTGATATCAAAAATGGGTATAATTTTATCAATTTATTTTCCTAAGTTTTCTAGAAACAAATAATAAAATTATTTAATTTAATTTAAATAAGATTCATTTTTTAATAAAGCATATTCTGAAGAACAAAAATACATTACCAAAATTGGTTTATAATTTACAATGAATTTATCAATATTATATATAAATATATATTCAATAAACTATTTAATCCTACAAAAATAGATAAAATTAATGTAACGTTAAAATCGATATATTCAAATAATTATTTTTTTTATTGAATACACCATTGAACATTGGTTTCTCTTTTATAAACATAAAAAGTTATATCATTCCCACCTTTAATAAATTGATCCATCATTATTTAAACAATTACTCAGTAATAAATGTTTTTTATAATGAAAATTCCTTTATTTAAAATCCATATCATAAAATGATTATTAACAAAACCTCTTGAAAAGTAATAAAGAGACGTATGAATGTCATCGAAAACTAGGTGACCATGTAGGAGACCATTACTGGTAAGAGAAAACATAGACATTGAACGGGAAAAGAACAAAAATGTACCATTTGAGTGTGATATAGAACATGTTAATAATATGGTTATTGAACACAATAAGAAATCATTTGATGGATTAAATGAACATCAATCCATCGAAAATAACCAAAATATGAATACATTTTTTTATTAATGATTATTTTTCTAGTGTTAGGGAAATCCTTTATTGTCTAGAATATGAATATAAAGAAATATAATTTAATGAAAATTATAGTTAATTTCTACTACAATCTCATCTATTATTTCTAATAGTGGGAACTAAATATGAATTGTTTTTTTCTAAAATAATACAAACATATAATGAATCACATAATTAACCAATGAATAAAAATATCTTCTTCTTATAATTTACTAATTCTAAATTGGATAGTGTAATGCATGAAAAAACTGTAATAGATATATCTCTAAAATTGAAAAAATAATCCCAAAGGTTTAACATAGATCATTAATTAAATAAATAACCATATATAACACTAATGTCACCAAAATTAAAGAGTGTTTTAACCCTAAAGGTCATATCATAAACTTAATCTTAGACCACTAAAATAATTAGACCATTCATATTGTATATTTCTAATAGGTATATACATACCTTATGCAAATAAAACCTTTTTTAATTATCATTAATCTCCTCAAGTTAAAAAATAATTGATCTGGTAATATGATTCCAAAAATAATAATACTAAACTTCTTTCATTTTAACAAATAAAAGTTGTATTAATGATTTTAAACAAAATATTATCCTTAGATTTATCATCCCATAACACATTAGGTTTATTAAAAAAATCAATCACATATGTAGAGTTATCAACAAACCAATTATATGGTTTATAAAATTTGACTTTTATAGGTTATCAATGCCTTTAAATGTAAATTTCTTGTCCATAAAAAAATTGAAACTATGGAAGAATCCTTAGATGGTTCACAATTCTTATTTGTATAATGTCATTGATATCCAACTTTTAAAACATAAAACTAAAATTACTATAAATAAAGATTATTATTTTTATAGTTTGATGATTTTTATAGCATATGTCCTTCCTTACTCCATAAAATTTAATATAGATACACTATTTTATAGTGAAATAATGTCTATAGTAAAGAAGATTCTTCCTCCTTTTAATTTTATAGAATCAAATGCAGATTCATGGTACATAGGGTGATTTTCATCTCCTAGAGATTGTTATTGCCTTTATAAAAGAGAAAAAATTAGATAACACGGATAACATCAAATTACACTAAATGAAGACTAATAATATTTTCATGAAGAACATTTCCTTAAACATCAACAAATTATACATAATAATAAATGTTTTTTTGTCAAATCATTTTGGTTGGTGAATTTATGTTATTAATGAAACGTCAAGAATTCTCATAGGTAATTAATTTGAATACAACATGACATAAACTACATGTACATAAGTCATCTTAATCCACCTCATTATTGGATATTTCTTGTTCCCTCTACAATGTAAATTTTTAATGCTCATCAGGCTTCTGGACCCTTTTTATTGAGCATTGAATTGGATAAAGCCTAATGTATCAACATTTGTGACATTTATCTATATAATGTACATAATATTGAACAAAATTTCCCATCATCACATTTTTCTTTTTTTCATAGAAAATATATACTTTATACCCTATTTTCCCACACTTAAAACATATCATAGTTTCTTTGTAGCATTTCCTTTAGTGTCTCGGTCCACACATTCTGCATAATATAAAATGGTGTGTTATTTACCTTATCACTTTTACTAGATGGAATTACGTGATATCCCATAATCCTATTCTTTGATGTCTTTGGTATTCAAACAAATTAATTTTTTTAATAGTTATTTTCTATAGATTGTTTCTCAAAATCCCAATATATTCTTCATGATCCCCCATCATGTTCGGAATCTCATTGGGAGTCCCCAAATTTCCCTTCACATTCTATGTTTAGTCACTTAATCTTATATCCGACAATTTGATAGAATAAATGGAAAAAATATGAATTAAGTAATTTTCAACTATTATACACATAAATGGGAAACACATAATATTAAAGTGATAACTTATAAATGAAATTTATTCTTTAGATTTTGAATTTATAAGCATCATTAAAAGTGATCCATGATATATTTTGTACCGTAGACACGTATCAACATATTTTACCATAATAATGGTTTATTACATGACTATGAATTTAGCAAAGAATATCCAATAAGTATGTGAATCCAAGAATGTAGTAAGGCCCATCTTCATGTAATCGGTTTCCCCGAGTCAGACCCAAAACACCCTTTTAGAGTTGTTACAATAAGGTAAAACTGTTCTAAAACCATTTCAACTTATAGCATCCAGAACTGGATTTATTTTAAATATAAGCCAATTAATATTTACTAATAATTATTTAGAAATTTTTTTATACATATAATTATCCCTATGGATTTTTCTATATTTTTTCTAATACTAATTTGAATGATAATCAAACTATTCCACACATATAAACTATAACAAGTATTCTCTTAATTTAACAACAATAATATTTTTATTACATAAGAATAAACTTAATAAAAATCATATTATAAAGTGTTCTAGTTTATTTTATAATTAGACACATTACGTAGTAACATAAAACATGTAATATAACATGCTAATTGAATTCTTCATTAACAATATCAAAATTCTTCTTCGAACATAAAATTGCATGGGATGACCAAGGGACCTTCATAAGAAAGGGGTGAGAAAAAAATATTAATAGGGAAATAAAAATGGAAAAAGTCATGGATTTTATAATATAGTCATATCAATGTGGAAATAAAGGAACAAGAATAATAAAGATTGATATATCATGATAACCATAACATGGGAAATTTCGAAACAATATAAAACACAGAATCAAAATCATAGGTCATGGCTAAATCTATGAAGACATACCGGGGGAAAAGTATCATAATGAAATTAGAATAACTCTCTATCCCAAAATGATATATCATGATACTAAACATTAACTAATGTATCAGTGAACTATCTGGTTTCCCCCATCAAATTCATTTCATTCTCATTCATTTTTGTAACACATCGACCATAAAATAATAGATTCATTCACCCTCATAATTTATTTAAATATTTAGGATTTGGGAATAAATACATGTAATTCACTAATCAATAAGTATATATCCATGATGGTGAATACTCTTGATAGAATATGGGTATAGAATTTAATACAAAATTATATTGGCATGAAAAATTGTAGAGAACATTGAATTTCAAAACAACAATGCACAAAAATTTATAAAAATGGATGATGAGGAATAAAAGGGTCTCTAATAATTTTGTAATAAAAGGATAAGAAATATAGACATGTAAATATATGTCCATAATTTATTAAATAGAAATATAATTCATATGTTCATAAAGAAACATGAATATAAAATATTAGGTAAGGACCCCTTGCGGAATTTCGGCATAGTAACGAATTATGTAAATGTTTAAATGGGAGAGAAAAAATTATAACACATTTATATTAAATTAATTGGAAAATATGGGAATGATTATAAATTAATTTAAATTTATCCAAAATAAATTAAAATTACTAATATCATAGAAGGTCATTAAATTTTATAGGAGGTTAGGTAGATGAGGATCTCGTATAGAATTATAGCATTGTAATGACTTCGGTATGAATACAAATGGGGGAGGATAAATGATACCTAATTAAAATAAAATCTATTAGATAGTAATGGAATTAATATAAATGAACTAACATATATCAAATATAAATTAAAAGAACAAATTTCAAAGAAGGTGCTTTAATTTTAAAGGTAGAGGAAAGGTGAGGGTCCCTTACTTGAGTTTATAACTTCAAAATGATTGTAGGGTCATCCTGAGAGAATGGGGAAATGAAGTCTATAGTTTTCAGGATAATCTATAGATGTGCTCCAAGAATTTTAAGTGAAGATAAAAGTAATCTTTTGTGGTTTTTTATAACAAAAGAAGATGTCTTATTTATAATATATTTTTTGGAATCTACATAATAATATATCAAAAACCACAAACCATGCCATGGGGTTTTCCCATGTTTTATTCCATAATGGAGTGTTTATCATAATATTATAATTCCATGTGTGCAATTTTTTAAAATAATTCACTAACATATGTGTATGAGAGTCACACTCTTAATCAAAGTGTTTAAAAACAAAAAAAATATTTTTTTTGTTTTGGATGATTCATAATAGATTGACGAAATAAATAAATAAATTTTAAAATCAATTTATTTTTAAGGGAAAACATTTATTTTTTCATGTATTAAATTTATATTAATCATTGCATCACTTTAAGTCCTTTATGTTGTCATACAATAGAATGTATATTTATATCTTATTTAATTTTTACCTGAAAATACTACTATCTCCGAAAATTATGAAAAATAAACTATTAGATAATTTAAAATTTATAATTACAAAAATACTATTGATTTTATATAAATAATTTTCTTAATATGTGTTTTTTAAATTTTAAAATGATAACTATCATTTAAAAAATGTCTATTCATTTTCATCAAAAAGTAGGTTGACATTATTACTTAATATTTGTTATGATTATTCCAAATATGGAATAATGATTACCAAGATAAATTTTTAGAGGATGAAGAATTAAATTTAATATAAAACCAACATGTATGATGGAAAGTGGTTTTCAATAAATACATTTTTAAAGAAAAAATAATTTTATATTAAATCTAATACTAGAAATATTTATTATATGACTTTAAATTCCTAAATATTGATATAGAATATAAAATATTTATTTATATAATTTCCCTTTTGAGATAATTTTGATTAATTATAATGGCTAAACATTTTTTATTTTAAAAATGTTTTCATTAAAATATGTGTTTAATCCAAAATAATAATTCTATACCAAAATCTAGTATAAAGATGACCTAAATGTAGCTAATTTTGGTAAATATTGTTAAATAATACTTATTCTGCCTTTAAATGAAATTAATATATTTTTTATACTATTATGTTAATTGAATTATCCATGAAATTAAAATTTTTCAAAAAATGGTTGTTTCACTATTCTTTGAAAAATAATTAATAAAAAAAAAGAAAAAAATATCTATAAGATAATCTTAATATGATGATATAAAAAATGTGGATCAATTTATCAAATTAATTTCCAAAATGTTATAAGAAAATAATGATAACATTCTTTTTTTAAAAATAAACTATAATAATTTTTAAGAAATAGTATTTTGGTGGAAAAAAATAAGTTACCATTTTTTTTGATTATTTACAATATAATTATCAATATATTTAGGAAATATATATATAAGAAAGTGGTTAATCCAAATTATATCCACAAAATTAATGGATAGATAAAATGGTCACATTCAAATAATCATTATTTTATTGTATATACGATTGGACATATTTTTCTATTTTAATGTTTCGGGGTGTTATAAATAATATAATAACACATAAGCTCCACTAAGATCACACAAAATTGAATGTTATCACCCCATAGAAAAAAATGGAACAATTATTTAGTAACAACTACTAGAAACCTTCATTAATAAGTATAATATTTTTCATTATCCAAATTTTACTCATTCACACATTAAAATTATACAAGAGGCTCTTATTAACATAATTTCCTTGTAGTAAAAAAGGAACTTCCACCTTCAACTACTTTATAAAACATTGATCTGCTCTCTATTATATTGTATTCCTTATTAGTTCGTATATCTGGTAAACTCCATCTAGAAAACTATAATTGATTCCTTCTTGAAATTGATATATCTTTATTACAATTATTCTATACATTCACAAATACAAAAAGACTATCCAATCCACTAATATAAAAAAATTTCAAGTGTTTTTTTCAGGTTCGTCATATAACAACTCGTCTATCTAAAACCATATTATTCATTAACCATGAGATTATGTGGTTGGTATCTTACTCATCTCAATCATCAGCATTATGATTTCTATCAAGTACATCTATTAAAAAAATATTTCTACAACGCATATACAACAAATTGTACTCTATAGACTATCGAGTAGGATAAAAGGTGTGACTTCACAGTCACCTTCCCAGTCAATAAAAAACAATAATTAGAAACACCCACTCAGAAAACACACATGGACTCTTATCAAGTATTCTATAATATTCTTAAATCATTTATAAACATCAACATATTCAACCTTCATCAAGACTTCCATCATACTAATAATGATTAATGTTCTTCCCTCCAATGATATTTGGAACAATAAAAATATCATATTTTCAATATCACTTTTAATATATTTATGAATGATTTATAATGGCCTTAAAACCAGTACTAATCTGTACCAATCCTTCATCTGGTAAAGCATTATAGAAATTATTCCATCCTTTTATATTTTGTCTGATTCTCCTGCATATCTACATAGGAAAACATCATAAAACATCCTCTGAACACTTAATCTATATGATATCTGGAATGATATCTATATTTTCATTGACTTTATAAAATATCATCTACAAAATGATTTAAAAAAAATCATCTATATGATGTCCTTGAAATAAAAAACTATGGATGACATGGAAATAATTTTATGATATTTTTGAAGAACATTTGTTTAACAACAATGTATATACCTTTCTGTTAGACAATATAAAAAAGATATTCCATTAGACATTGTTCATTTTTAATTCATATGATTGTAATTTTTCTTATTTGGGATAAATCTTATTTGGAATTCATCTGATGAAATTCATATTCTTTATCCTTCTATTCTTTTACAAAATTACTTTGTGTTGAAATATTAAAAAATAGAGAATATAAACTTTTCCTAGAAACCACTATATGATATCATCCAACTATTGATCGTCCTTAGATATTCTAGTATAAAAACTCTATATAAAAATGAATGTATCCCTATTTATACAAATTATTTTATAATGGGGTCCTTGATAACTCATTTTGATGGATAATTGGACAAAAATAAAGCATCCTTATCTTTACAATTAATAAAATACTATGTATGATTTTCATTATAGGAATATAAGATAAATAATTCTGTACAAAATATTGTCTAAATACCTCATCATTATGTCATCCATCAAATATACTTTGTATAAAAAATTCATTGAATTATTCATTTTATATTCACCATTATTTGGAGATAATAACAAAGTGATGTGTTGTATGTTGTCAAAATGAAATATAATACAGGGAGTGAAACATATTACAACAAACATAACATCTCATAAACATCATCCATCTCCTTTGAAACACCTCCAAACTTCCAGATTCCAAAAATCTCCCCCTTGTTATATTATTATCTACTATGGAACCAAAATAGCTAAAACTTTATAACACTTTATAGGGATTATATATCCCAAAAGCTTAAGCCTACATGGGAAAAATTAGTGTAAGAATCTCGATGCATTGAAAAAAACACATTATATTCATAAATACTATCATAATAATTATTATTAAAAAACATTTTCATTAATCATTAATCCTACGCAACGTTATCTCTTATAACCTGGTTTTTCTACAACTACTTTAAGTAAATATTAATATGGTTCACATTTGTTGAAAACCTATATTACCCTTTTCCTAAACTCCACCTAAAAATATGATTTCCTTCAAAAGGTAAATAAAATTCCAATGGATATATTTATGTTGCAATATTTTCTCCCTCTTGAATACACTATCAAAAGAAAATATGGAGTAAATACAGAAATCACATACCTTTCCCTTTAAGGGTGAGAGGTTGAGCATCTATTTTCAACATTAACTTGTCAAATTCTTCCATCAGTATTTGTTGTGTGAAAATTATAGTAACTTATTCCATTATAGAATCATAGTGAAAATTGAGTTCATTATTCTCCTTAATCACTTTAATACAGTTATATTTGATAAAATGTTCATTCAATGTGAATTTTGAACAATATTTCGTGTGAGATTTATATCACTCTCACAATCCCATACCATGAGAAGTGGAGACTTCACATCAATAATCAATTATTTCAGGTGAGTCTTTATCCATAGAAGTTGTGTTTTATATTATGTTGTGGAACATAGTCAAATTCTATTATACTATGATCTAATAGTATTTATTTCATTATATTCTATATTAGACATCTTTCACCAAAGAATAAAAATACAATACGTTTAGATTTTCTATCATCTACACATCCATCCAAATCTGCATCAGTGTAACAAAATAGACAATTCTATATTCTAAAAACATATTTCTACAAAATATTGTTTTGTATAGAATATATAATATAAATATTTTTCCATACATGATAGTTAAATTATTTGGGTCACAATGATACCCAAAAAAGAGAGTAACAACATATAATATATCTGTCAATGAAGATGTTTAGTATTATAAACTCCAAAAAAACATTATAATATTATTACTATCTATCATATTTTCATCCCCATAACTTTCCAATATGTTTACCACTTAAAAATAGGGGAAACTAGCTTTGAACCTTCTATAACACACTTCCTTAAAATTTCCGTAGAATACATCTATTGAGTTAGTAAATGTGTTTCATTTTTATCTGAGATTTTTAGTCCTAGAAACAATATAAATTATCCCATCATAGATATTTCAAAAACCCTCAAAATCACTTTTAAATTTTTTTTCATAGGCTCCAACATCAGTCCAGAAAAATATGATTTCATCAACCTTAATAATAAAACATATATACACCTATATATTTTATTTTATATGTATTTTACTATCAAAACATAATTTTATATGTTTAACATCCACACTAAAGTATTAATTTTTATGTACCATGAACATCAATCTTTCTTCAACCAATTATTATAATTTTTAACCTACACACACAACCTTAATCTTTCCCATGCCAAGAGCCATATAATTTTTAAATATTAACATAATCATCTAGATATCAGTTAAGAAAAGGAGACTTAATATACATATTAAAAATTTTATATCTTTAATATTGGAAGATAACTACAATGATTATAATAGTATCTTATTTTCCCACATTAAAAAATGTCACAAAAATTTATGAAGTTAATTTTCAGAGTCTCCATCATAAATAAATAGTTCTTTGTTCCATATTCTATCATCTTTTTTATTTCACCTGATCTGAAAAATCTTGTTTTATCTAATAAAAATCTCATTATTTGGTTTTGATATTATATAAAAAGTATATTTACTCTCAATATCATATATATTTTCCTTTATATTATTAATCTACTATTGATGTTCTTGAGCTTTGTCAAAATATTTTGGTTCAAAATGTGTATAGAAGTACTTATGTGTAAATGAATTTGTTGTTATTTTGGTTTGAATATTTTATCAATGATCACCAATGATGTTATGAAAATACACATGATTTAACATCCTAGGATGAGTTTTACATAATTGTTCCTCGTCACTTGAGATATGTGAATATGAATCTTCATCTTGATTAGTTGCATAATTGTCAGTACCATTAAGAACCTTTTCATGTTGTTGAACTAAAACAACCTCATCTTCCCTTCTATTCACATCTAAACCAACTTTGGAAACTATATTATTTTTCGATTAAAGAACATTCATATCTGTAGATTCAGAAAAATTTCATAATTCATTATTAGAAGATTTTTATCCTTAACCAACGGGATGGTAGTCAGGAAAGACCCCATCAACTAATCTACATTCAAATATCCCAAGATTGTCATCCTTGACAAATATATTTCATGGAAATCAAAATACCCTTATGTAATTATATATTCAGGAGACAATGTAATATAAAACCTAAAGATTATTTTTAGTGTTAATGATATAGAAACATCGATTATAAATATAAAATTATGATATGATATCTTGCCACCAAAATTTCAACATGTTTCATGTATGATCAAAATTGCCTATTTTATATCCCAAAATCATATATTTAATCATTTAACAATACCATTCTATTTTGGTTTTTTCGGTTATCCAAACTAATGGTGAATTTAATACTTTTTAAGAATATATCTAATCATTTCTGTTGTATATTAACCCCAATTATGAGTATGAATATTAGTTACATGATATCGACACTCATTTTATGCAATTCCCTAGAAACTATTAAATATTTATAGATATAGTGATTAATATTTCAAATACATAATTGATCTAATATGTGTATATTTATCCACAAATAAAATGAATTAATGATATTAATTTTTTGAGTATTTTCATATGGTCCCACATATATCCAAATGTATCATCTATAATGGAGGAGTAAAATGAATCTAAACTTTCTTATATATATAATTTTTTGACATACAATTCTAAAACATAGAGAAATGAAAATTTTTTATTTTTTCAATTCTATAATATCATGAATTATTTCAATCATAGATAGATTTCACATTTTCTTATAAAATAAATTCCCAATCCTTTTTTTTCATAGATGATTTTATTGTATTATGATTTTGTTACATGAATATTATGAATCACTAACTTGAAAAATGATTCCATTTGTTCATCCATATCTCATTCCAAAATTCATATATTTTATCCTCTAAAAAAATAGTATTTTCTTAAAAAACAAAGGTAACTTATTCAAATATTTATAAAACACTAATTAAATTGTGTTCTATAACATTTATAATCAATGATCTATTATATTTTAAAATTTCCCCCTCATTATTTTAATATGTAATTCCTTTGATCCTAAGTGACCCATCATTGGAAAAATTCATTCTACCTTCTTTATAAAAATCCATAATTTAAAATAACGTCACACTGTTTTTAATTTTTAAAGAAAACCGACTATATATCATCCTATGTAAAACTACTTTTATAGATTTTAGAGTTGTTTCAACAACTAATCCTTCCACCAACCCTTTTTCATTCTTATTCATGTGGATTTTTATATTAATTGTATAAAAATTTTCATGATATAATAATGGTAAAATAATATTTTTCAATATATCCATGTCAATCAAAAATTTTAAAAATAGTTTTCAGCGGTCAAAATATTTTTTATTCCTTCGTACTTAAATTTATAGGTTTCATTATTTCTGTGGTCTTCATCCCCACAAAAAATGTCTCCATCATCTCCAATATCCTCTATGAATTTTATGATTAAAAAACACAGATATGATGTATACCCAAGCCCTCCTAAATTGTTCTAGTAAATATAGACACAATATTTCTCTTTCTAAATTACATACTACTCATTGATATCTTTCTTTTTTTCATGAAACTTAATAACATCCACATTCTATGTTTTTTTACACAATGTTTATGGTCACATCTTTATATTTTATTCTTTATATTATATTTATTCCTATCCTTAATAGATTAAAATATATTTAAATACTTACATATTGACTTTATAACCTTATAAACATCACTTTTTTATACATTTTTGAGATTCTATATGGTCTTTATTCCTTCTTTTTCCATCTATTAATATTAATTATTCTTATCAACCCTTGAGGTTATGTGTTATTCATCCTTAATAGGTTCTAATTTCTCAGAAAATTCACCAACTTGTATGAATGAGTATTCAAAATTTGAAACACATTTTTTAACTACAAATAGTTTTTTGTTGGACTTGTTCAAACTCGTCCACCTTCACCATCAATATTTCATCAAGATTTATCTCTATTGTTTTTATATTATATATATAAATTATTTATATTATCAATAACTGTTAGAAACTTATATTTTAATTCAAAACAATATTCATGATTTTTTGTAGAAATATTCCCCTTATTAAATTTATTTTTCTCCCTTTTAAGCCTAACACATTTCAGAATACATTACTTTATTTTTTAGTATAGACTCCATTCATGTCTCTTAATTGTATAAGATATTTATTTAATCACAGGGGAATTTTTCTTCATATAAATTTGAAATAATAATTTTTTCATCAAAATCAACATAGATGTTATTAGTCTCTCCTTCATTGTGATCATCTATATTACAATTGAAATGTAGTTTCTCCATTTGTATTTATAAAACCTCTTAAACATTACCCTATGATTAGAACTAATTTTTTTCATTCTTATAAAAATATTTTATTTTTTCATATTTAATAGTTTCCTATTATTCTATTAGGTGTGGAAAATTCAAAAAATAATATTCAATATCTATGAAAAAATTACATAAGTAAATATTATCAATTGTATATTTCTACG
Organism: Viscum album; assembly: GCA_963277665.1. Taxonomy (NCBI): domain Eukaryota; kingdom Viridiplantae; phylum Streptophyta; class Magnoliopsida; order Santalales; family Viscaceae; genus Viscum; species Viscum album. The sequence continues at coordinate 796,110,582 of OY728166.1, forward strand.
ATAATTCTCCTCTTTTTTGAAAAAATGACATAAATTTATCATTTCTTTTGCTATCACATGTTCAATATCATAGAAAATGAATTAATCTCTTAAAAAATTATTAAACATTACTTTTAATGTGGTTCTAAAAGAAATTTCTCGATCAGGGTTCTCATTTATATTTATAGCCTTTTATCTTCTCTTTTTTTTAATTGATGAGGGTATAATACAGATCATCCAAATAGAGTGTTTTATGATCTTAATATTCCAAATTTAATATTTTTTCATCAAATTTATTATGAATAATTTACAATATCTTTAAAATAATGGATGAATCTAGGAACTTCTCCTGAAGAAATCTTCTGATTCTAATAATTTCACTCTCCCTTCCAAAGATGTAACCTCCAGATTCAAAACCTTCCATATTGATAATTTCATACATTAGTGTCAATATTTGAAACAATGAGTTATTTACCTTTTCATTTAATTCCTAAACATTCTTAATTTTCTATAGGATTCAATTCAGGGTTCCATCTCCTTTTAGTATAATGAACTAACTATACATTATTTAGGAATGTATTGAAATTTAGGATTACTCATCATTATATATATATATTTTTGATCATATATTAGGGAAACTCCCTCAATAATATGGGTAAACCATTTACAAAAACATTGGGAACTTTATAATCATGAAAAAGATGATAAGGAATGATTCTATCATTTCAAATTTAGTAGTAATTTCAATAAAAAATTGAAATTTCCTTACCTTTCATAGAAGCCAAAAAATCCATGAAAACTTATATTTTCTTCAAACTGTAGTAAAGAGATAATGATGAAATCTATTACTCTTATTCAAATAAAATGAACCAATATAGATCTATGTTATCATTGGGAGGGGGAGGGTGTGAATCAGTGTTCATTTAATATTTTTCTTTGATCATGTGAAACAAAATATTCCTGCTATTATAGAGTTATGAATTCTCTAAAAACAAGACAAATGATAAGTCTATAGTAACACCGGTATTTATATGTCTCGGTACATAAAATTTTAGTGAGTCCTTGGCATGGTTTGGTGAACATAATAATACACAAAAAACCTACATGATGATAATCTTTTATATAGTAAAATCATGGTGGAAAATTATTATACGTCCTTTTTACAAAGATTAAACAAATGTGTATTTTCTATCTAGGAAGATAAAAGTGGTGACAATGATTTTTTAAAAAAATTAAGAAAACATTAGTAATGGATTAAATATGTATTTACTATGTTTCTCATTCTTCTTAAAATTTTCAATTCCTATAATGACATCTTTTTCATAATCATACATAGCAGTAGGAAAGAAGATACTTTAGGTATTTTTTTTAAATATCTTTTTATTCTCTCTTCATTAGGATTCTTTATCTATTCAATTGTCTAGTAAAATTAGTCTGAAAAACTCCATAAAGGGCCTCTTAAAAACATTTCAAAATTTTCCCCACCATGTCCACCTGTTCAAATATTTAAATAATTTGTCTGATCCAGTGATATAAAAATTTGTATGGTGTCTTCTGTTTGATTATTCTGATTATAAATCCTCTTTCCATGACAATATCTCCTTCAACAAGAAGATTCAACCGTTTGAAAATTCCCCCTATCAATCTTTGGGTTTTTTATTTTCAGCCAGTAAATCATTATAAAAATATCTCTTTCAAACAATAGATTTCAAAAACATAAATATTAGAATACCTCATACTATACCTATACAAAAAATTTAGATGTTTGATTAGGGGAAAATTAGGTATAACAATTTATCTTTCCCAACCAATGAAATCTCAAAATTTTAAAACCCTAATAAAAAAATTGCATAGATTCATTTCAAGGACTTATTAGTATTATTGGATTATCTTGTAAACTCGGGCATACATAACCATCAACTAGAATTTTTCCAAATTATATGATAATCATAGATTTCGAACTATGTTATTTATGGAATAAAAATATCATCTTTATGTCTTAATTTTAAAATGTTTTAAAAAATTTTATAAATACCATCGCACTAATTCTACTCTATAAAAACATTCATTTGAAAAAACATTATATAAAATCATCAATTCATTCAGAATTAATCTGATGCTCTAGTTTATCTTCATTAGAAAATGTCTAAAAAATCTACTAGACACATCCACTATCGAAAATATTTCATTTGAATTCTATATTCATTTCCATTATATACTAACATATTTAATTTGAATTTCATATGAAATGTCAGTTCGATGACTACAAGAAAAACCAATTTTCAATTATTCATGGACTATTTCCCAATCATCATAAACATAATTCATCTTAACAATTTCATAAATATATGTCCGAAAGACATTATAGAAAAATTTCATTCATTTGCCTCCATAATTTTGGACTTCAATCAATTTAGTCCACCACGAATTTGGATTTCCTCTTCTAAATTTATTTAGCATATTCCCTTTTTAAATTTAACATAATTCCTATGAATTTAAATTTTCACAATCATAGAATAAAATGTTTTTCATCAAAACCAATAACAGATGATGTATTTCTAGTGACATGCATAGATAAACATTTTATGATATTTTTAAATAGAATAAAATTCCCCCTTTATACCAATTCATAGTACCATTATTTTTTCAAAACATATGATGTTGAAACATGGGGAACAAAAAAATATCACATGATTAATACTCTAGAAAAAATAATTGTCGATTTACATTTCAACAATATAATATAAATCATTCTGGCCAAAACATCATCCAACAATCTCTGTCCCAATCCATCCACATGAATTTTTCTGGGAAAATATGTCTATCGTTATGCACATGATCAGCAATGGTTGGAGGGCTAGAAATCTTTATGTGTTTCAGGATTTCAAAACCAAATATAATACATGTAGAAAAACTTCTTCAACCCAAACCATCTTCCACCAAACTACTTCCATATCCTTTGAATCACATCTTAACATTGTTGTCCACACCCAATGCGGAATTGGTTTTTTTATATTTTTTTATTGATACAACTAGGTCTGAAATGGGAGGGTAAATATTACCAATTAAGGTTCTTACAAGGGTAGGCTAAGAGGGATACTATTCACCCTATGTCATTGTACATGGTACCTAGTATACCAATGTACCGTCTTTAAAAACAGCTGATATAACGAAAACATCATGATCATTCCTCTATACATTAAAGTAAAAGGGTTATTTTTACGGTTCTCGTTTAGTAAGATCTACCACCATGGATCTCTCTATTGGTTACCCTTAATGTGGGTCACTCAATGTAATTTTAATTGACATTTCCAGTGATTTTGTTCCCACTTCCCTTTTTTTATTCTATATACTCTCCTCTCATTTTAGTTGGATGAATTTTTAGATTTGAAGAAGATTCCACTATCGAATTGTGGAATTTTGAAAATATGATAAGTATTTCCAAAGAATATATTATGGAATGAGAAGGGGTGATGGATCCATATTCATAAATGTGTTCTAAATGTTTTTAATGCACTACTTTGATTATAATTTTAATTTTATAGATTTTGGACTAATTTGATAGATAATTTAGTTTTAGAAATATAATAATTTTTATGATATAGTTTGTGATAGAATTGAGTTATGGTATATACCCAACTACTTGAGGTTTTCACATCATCACATAATCTAATGTGTTTTCTTAATAACCCTAGTTTTGGTTAATTATATATATATATATATATATTAGAATATATTATAATTAATAAATATGATTTTATTCTGGAGATAGATGATTAAGATGATGGATTGTGGTGTGTATCGAATTTGTATAAATTCAATGATAATTTCTTGAAATTCTTTAAGTGGAAAATCAATGTTTGAGTAAAGACATCCAAAATATTATAGTTTTAGTGGTATTTTTTAATACCCCTATGAAATTAATAATAATTAAAATTATTTAAACTTTAAATTACATATTAGTTATTATTTATTGAATATAAATTAGTAATTGTTTGGAAATAATAAATTATTTTATAATAATTATTATTTAATTATAATTACTTCTTGTTTATAATTATTTTAACTTTAATTTTTTTTAAATTTTAAATTATTAATTATTAATAACTCGATATTTTTAAATATTAATTGAAATTGTTAATTATAAATTGTTAATTTTTAATTATTAGTCATTAACTGTTAGTTCTTACTTGTTAACCATTAATTTTATTTTTAATTTTAATTTTAAAATGATAAGTGTTAATTTTCACTTCTTAATTATCTTCTAAATGTTTTTTGATTGTTATTACCCATTGTGGTAATATACTAATTTCTGTGGTTGGATAAAAAACTAGACACACATGTTCATTATATTAATCAATTTAAAATAATAAAAGGGATGAATATATACTTGAATATTATTATGTAAAAAATGAATGGTATTGAAATGTTATTGATTCATATGTGGCTTTCTTATGATTATAAGATAATAGATGAATATATACTTGATTCATGTGATATAATTTGTCTTATGAAATTATTATTTTTTTGATTGGATTATGCAAGGTCCATCCATTCTTCAATGATTTTTCAACATATACTCTTGATCATGATATTTATTACAATCCATGATGTTACAACATCACGCATAAAATTTTAATTCATCTACAATCAATCAATGACTTCCAATCTTCCATTTGATACAGAATCGTGAATGTCGTATTTGATGCTCTAATTATCCTAATATTTGTTCCTTATTCATGATCATTATCCCTAGCCTCGCTTACTCAATATTCATTATCCTTAATTAAAATATCAATATAAGTGAATATGAATTGTTTTCTTTAATCATATTTATATTTTCTCATATTCATTTGGTTTTACGAAATACAAATATCATATAACAAGATTACACTCATGTTTCCCTTAATTGATATCCCTTCATTGTATTATAACTTCAATGATAATATATTATACAGTTGTATTACCTAATCAACCTACATATTATTATATCAATATTCTTCTTCTTCGATATAATATATATTCATTAGTGTTTTCTTTTAAATTATCAATCCTCTCTAAATTTGAACCACAAGATATTAAGAATAATATAGTATCAGATTTCTGGCCAAATGTCACCAAATACACTTTATCATTCATGATATTTTATTAAAAAACCCAACTAATAATATTTATTTAATTTTATTGTAGAAAGAAACCATTAATTTTTATATTGTTATTTTCATTATAATTTTTTCGAATATATTACAAGTTAATGGTATGTTCATATAATCCACAAGGAAAATTATTATTACATTTCATCAATAATTCAAAAAAAAATATGTGAACTCAATCCATAATAGAATGCAATATAACATTTTGAAACCTCCATGTACCATGATACTTCACTTCACATTATGAGATGGACCATAATCTACACTGTATATTTCTTGGTTGTGGCATGACACTCATTCAATTCATAAAACCCCCCATTACAACACTACTATATTCTTTAATTACTTCGTTTATTGTCATTATATAGAATAACATTTGTTAAATCAATCATGTTGTTTTTGACTTAAATATCATATTAGAATCATCACATTTTATCTCCAATAACCTTTTATTATCTATTATTGATAATCCTTGTGTATTAATTTTATTATATTATGGATCAGAAAAAATATATCAGATTTCACAATGCATATAATACTTTGACCATTATATACCTTGAATCATATTACATACTCTTTAAAATATCACCAATCCCTACACATCATCAATATGATATTACATATCATTGTAACAATCTTCCCTTATTTAATTTCTATTTTAATGGTACTGGATAATTGAAGTGCATCAATGTATGATTTTTCCATTTTCTAAATTTCTATATACAAGACACCGTGTTTCTTATATATTACCCAATATATAATACATATTGTAGTGCATCCACTATATTTCCATATTTATACAAACACTATGAATTATCTTAGATATCAATATATGAGTTTGTTCATTTACTAATTTCATGTATTCTTTAGAAAATATATTTATTATGAAATATTGAACTCTTAATTATTTACATGGGGTATATTTAATATAATTTTTTTTCATTTAAAATTGTAAATATTATGTATAAATGTGTTAAATCACGTGGACCCTATTAATTATACAGGATCATTTCATAGAACATATATTGTTTTATACTAAGAACATACTAATCACCATATTAAATATATTATGTATCACAATGTGGACTAACTGGGAAATTTATAATTCCCTAAACATTTTTAAATTTTTTTACTTCACAATTGTAAATCCTTATATCATATGAAGTCATTATTTTCAATAAATTATTCTACAAAATGGTATGTTTTTTTACATTGAATTATAAATATAGAAACGTGATATTTATCTTCCAAACCATTAAGTTAATAAGAAATTTGCAGCTTTCTCCACTACCTTAACTTCTAAATGCTCCCCAGGTAGACATCCATAACTCATCCAGTATCTTCTGGATAGTGGATTCTAGAATCCTAAAAATTCTCATATTATACTCACTAAAACATCTATTTTTTGTAGATGGGTAATTCTTCACCTTCAAACACTTTCTTGGATTAACACATGAGACTTCAACTTCGAGATACATATATGTTTTCATTTGAATATATTAATAATTTTTTTTATTTCTATTAGGATATATTAAATGAATATATCTTTCACGAACAATTCATTCAATTTTAATTTTCATATATTCTTGCATCATTAGGGCCTTTACTATGAGAGTTACTTTTATATATTTCCTACATATTCACGAAATTACAGATGAAACTTATAGAATCGCTATCACAAGGATAAAAATAATTAAATCACTAACAAATGGAAACTAAATCCAACAATCAAATCTATAGTTATATTTATTTTAAACTAGATTCATTCACAACTAACATTTCAAACTCACCAAGAATATTTTGTATAATATTCTCTCATAATATATCATCACTTTTCATAGATTCATAATAAAGTATAACTCTACATTCATTAAATGTAAAATATTATTCTCTTAAAAAAATAATCATATCAATTAATCTCATTTTATAATATATAAGTGTATCTCCATCATTATATACACTAATAGGTATCCTCAATGAATGTGATTCATAGAATCAGGGAAACAAAATCTCATAGTGTGACTTCTTCATTCATTAGGCATCTCCTCCTTAACACAACACATAGTGATATCCATATTATTCATTGAGAAAAAAATACAATCATCACATTACATTGGGTTATTCAATATCCCTATTTGAATTTGTTATCAATGCACTAAACATGCTGACATAGATTATATTCAATATGATTATAGTAGATCATCTTTTATACCCCCTTATTGAAAAACTAAATATCATTATACACAAGTGGAAGTATCTTATACATATATTAAATTTTTGAATTATCATATTTTAAACTTCTTAATCACTTGACAGAAGTATGGAATCAAATTTATCAATGTAATGATCTATAAATTAATACACTATAATTTTATGTGTTCTAGTTCAATGTAGAAATTGAAAGTGACTGTCTTAGTCAACTTATTTTATATAAAAACCTCCATTACGTGATATTACATATGATTTTAATTGTTAGGGTCTGTTCGTGTAGATATTTAATGTATTTTTGACATATACACATCCCATATAATTGAATAAAAAATTTATTTATAAGCTGATTTATAAATCATTATAAAATATTATAATTTTACATACACACCAACTTAATAATCATTCATTATATAATTATAATAATTATAAAGTTATTTTCATACATTATCCTCATATTTTTTAAGATCTATATAGATTTTTAAATTTTAAAAATGTAAGGTCACTTTGATGATTTCTCATACTTCTCCCTCTCAATATATGAACTAAAAAAAACTTAACCAAAGTTAGTCATATTAATAATATAAAATAAAAAAATATGTTTAATATAACATGAATTTATTCATGGATTCATCATGATATCCTTCATAGGTTGATCAACGTATTGTATAAATATCACAACATTCACAATTTTTTCTTCTCATATCTATCACTTTAAATTTCATACATAGAGAAAAAAATTAATGATATCATAATAAGATAGAATCTGACTTTTTTTCTAAATGAATGATATAGGGTTTATATTTTATTTCAAACACTAGAATACTATATTTATTTATTTAATTTTTTTTTGAAAAATAATGTTAGTTGATAAATTGAAATTATTGACATTATCATTCTTTAGAAGAATGGTTTTATTATTTTTATATACATTTCACTCTATATTGAATATATTTTTTCACATTATATTATAAGGAAATTTAATTATATTCTAATTTCTAATATTTATTTTCCTTTTACAATTGGGATATCCCAACAGTTATGCGTTCATTTGTATCCTATGTAATGGTTTTATTTTTCTATATTACATCAATGGTTCTTTTACATTGTTTATAATTACATTAGTTTACGCATATACTTATGTCATAAATTTATTTTATTTTTTAGTGTATTTACACCTTCAACACAATTCCTCAAAAACCATCAAGTTAACCCTCTTTGGAAATATTTCAAATGAATTTTTTTTAATTTCTTCCTCCTACCCATTCATTTATTTTTATATTTACCCTTTAATCATGTCTATATTTTCATCCACAAAATCTATTTTTCATGTAATGATATTCATGGTATATGAAATCATTTTCTCCAATATAGATGCATCTGATCCTTCATCTTGTGAAATAATTCTAACCACTCTTCATGTATTTAAATTTTTCAAAATTATTATTTTTCATAAATTAAGTACTGGTCAACATTTCTTTTGATTTGTCTAATTTCATGAGGTATTATTTCGTCTATAAGAACTCTTCATTTGAATGGTATATTATATTTAAATTTCTTTAAAATCTATAAATGCATTAAAAACTATTTTTTGTGAAAATATTTCTATTCTTCGATGAAATTTTATACAATTGAGATTTCCCCTAGATATATGCATTTAACACTATTAAAAAAATTTAATATTATTCCAATAATAAATTTTCTTATTCAAAACACATAAAAAATACAAATAATGACCAATTAAATATGATATTCCTCATTAAAAACAAGTCTATATGACTTCAATAGATTTCTATTTAGTGTTAAAACACCATTCTTTTTGGAAATTCTCATTACGATGCTATTATTTCATATGATTTCATACATCATTAATATTAAGTTGGATTTTTTCAAACAATTACAAAAATATTTTTCAATATTATTATTAAAATTATTTATAAAAAAAAATTATTAAATAAGATTTTATCTAGGATACGGGTTATATTTTTCTATGATCTTGAATTGGATTAATCATTAGATGGTATCAAGACCTTCTTTGAACTAATATTAGCCTCTTTATAGAAAATACTATTATAAAATATTTGACAGCCCTGGTCTCTATTACATATTAATTCATGATTTATTACATTATATTATAGAAAATACAACCAAAAATATCGTTATGTATAGTGTATTTTAGAAATAATTATGTTATATCAGATCTTAATACATTTGGAACAACAATATTCTTGAGCAATTCCTTGACTTGATAATATAATGTAATCATATAAAAATATATATCAAATAACCTGGGGACATACATAAGAAATGGGTAAGATATAACACCCAGAAATAGAATAATCATGGAATAACATATATAACGTATTAAATTCTAGACAATATATAAATCAATGGCTCATCAAATGAGTATGCTTCACAAACATGGAAATTGTGTCCTGATATAACATGATAAAATAATCAAAATATGGGAAATGTCGAACAAATTAATAAAATTAATCGTAAAAACATTTTAAGGATAATATGTAAGAAATCGTGGTGAGAAAAGTCTCATGGTTGATTAATTTCATTACCTAACAGCTTTCATAATGTATCATGGGATTAAAACATTACCCAATGCACTAGAGTGATATATAATTTTTGGTGCACCAATCACATTCCTTTCATTATCATTTTTAATTTTACCACATCGATCATAAAACAATGAGTAATATATAATCTAATTTTATTCCATGATAATGGAATGTAGAATTCATAAATTTAATTCCATATGAATATAAGTATATTTTCTATAAGGTGAGAACAAAATATAGCAAATTGGAATGGGTATTCACAAAAAACAATTGTTTGGCATGAAAATTTTGGTGAAATTTTGGTAGTATAATGAAGACGTATAGATGTTGATGGAAGGGAATAATGAGAGTTTAAGGGGTATCTAATCATTTATCACTAAATTGGATAGTTTTTTGAGTATATAATAACATATCCCATAATTATGAATTATATATAAAAGATATACGATAACGAAAAAACCTATATAAATTGGTGAATGAGAGGATACCTTACCATAATAGGGTTATTCCAAAGGATTGGGTGGATCTACTGAAGCGCTTGGGGATCCTTGAGATGTCTATATAGAGGGGAGTTATGTTTTTGGACATTGTACAATGATTTTGAGTGAGGGGAAATGGGAGACTATGTGGGTTTATATTGGAAATGATAGTGTAATTCTTTATCATTTCTCAAAAATAGGTTTTGGACTCTATATAATAAAAAAACCAACACAAAAAACATTAACATGGTTGTCTACCATGGATTATTCCTAATGGGAAGATTATTCATTATTCTATAATTCCATGTTCTGATTTTAATAAAATAATACCCTCATTATCATCGAAGTGAATCATGATCTTAGAGAAATGATTTTAGACCCATCAAATATATCATATGTTTTGGAGTAATTATATGGGATTTATTGAATTAATCAAATAAAATTCATATCAAATAATTTAAAATGGATAAAATATATTTTGTAGTGTATAACCTTCACAGTATTTATTATATTCCCTTTGGTTCATTACGAATCCACAATACACACAATATAATTATACCGTATTTATGTTTTTCCTAAATATTAGTCTGAAAATAAAAATTATTAAAAATTATCCTTTGAATAGTTTCACAGTTTTGATTACAAAATTAATATTTATATTATCAAAATAATTTTATACCTTATTGATTTTTCAATTTAAAATAAAAATTGTAATTTATTGAAATATGATGGGGTTTTTTCATAATAAGAGCTTTCAAATACTTAGAAAAAATACATTTTACATCATGAAATTTATATATAAATTTATATTTGATAAGAATTATTTAATAATAATATTTTATGACAATATTATTTATTTCAAAAATATGATAATTCATCATACAAAATTCCTAAATTGAATTTTAATATTAACAAAAAATAAAATTTATATTTTATTGTGTCAAAATAAATTCTTCTTATAAGGCAATGATAATTAGAAAATAAATAAATCATTATAATGAAAATATAATACTAAATTATATTATTATGGCCTTGACAAATATATCATTAATAAACCATCAAACACCATAAGTATAAGGTACACCATAGTGAGATTTTCATTGGGTGGTTCAAAAAACATGGTTTGGGTTGTGATATCAATGAGCTTAACCTTCTCCCATAAATGGTTTCTCTCATGATTAATTTGTTGGATCACATATTTTGATGGTCAAATGAAAAGACCTGTGATGCTATCTCCCTTAGAAGCATTAAAAAAGGGCCTCATTTGGTATGATACTACTTTTTTAGGATATTATTTCATTTATATTTGTCAATTGTATTTATCAACACCCTATATTTATACTTAGAATAAAATCAGGATTCAATGACTATATTATCAATTGTTAATGTTACTTAATGGGATTTTAAATCCAATTCAATTAAATTAAAACAAAAATAAATAGTTTTATTCTATATCCATAATATATAATAATTCATTTCCTTAAATCACAAGGGAAAATTTATTGATAAAAATGTGGGTCTTTATAATATTATCCCTTTACAAATTTCACCCAAGAAATATTCACTTCACACAACAAAATAGATGGGGATAATTATGTTTCATCACCTCTTTAGATTCCTACAACACATCTTCAAACATTTTGTTTCTCTCAAGCCCTTTTACTAGGTGCATTGGATTATTCCATATAAAATCTATCAATGATTTATGATCTTTAAATACTAGTCCTCATCTGTAGTATCATTTTCCAATGGAATAACCTCTAGATAGAGTACATGTGATGGGTTAGGTATTTACTTCCTCTATATGGATACATGAAATACATAATCTATATCAAATTGGTTAGTTTGGAGTTCTAAAATATAGGTCACCACTCTCATGTGATATAGGATCTCAAACGGTCCGCTGTATCTTGAAATGAGATTTCCCTAAATCCAAGATCTTATGAATTTCATTCATTGAGATATATACCATTTATCCAAATTTAATCTCTAGGTCTCTTTGATGATTACAGTCATAACTCTTTTTATACTTTGAACATTATTGATGTTCTTATGAATGGTCATGACATTTTGAACCATTTATTAAACCATTTTACGATATATTAGTTTATATTACCCAACAACATTCCCACATGTAGGTGTTCTGATCCACATCCCACAAATTGATCCATAGGGATCCATTTGGTTGATAGTTTATAAACTATTATTATATGAAAATATGATTGAATGACGTTGTTGATCCCATCCTACATTCAAGTTAATTGAGCATGATCTTAATGTGTATGTGTGTTTCTGGATAGTTCAATCATATTGGCTATTATTTTTAGGATAAAAGGATTTTTTGATGTTCGTCTACGAATTGAGAGCATATTGGAGACTCTTCTGGAACATAGAGGTAAATCTTAGGTTTCAACCATATGAAAGTAATATTATTGTTCCATGTAGACTCACAACTTCTATAATGTATATACATGAAAATTGATTTAGTGAGAAGTCCATTGTAGTTTCAATGAGGTAATAGGTCTTTGTGATATGATCCAAGACATCCCATATTGAATTATTTCATTATTATGTATTTCTATGATCGGTGACAAATTCCATAGTGATGTTTTCAAATTTTCTGGTTAGTATGAGTAATGGTTGCATAATTTCCTTATAGTTTTTCCATTCCACCATCAATTTTTGACATACAAGAAATATTGATGTATATTCTACAATTTCATATTTTATATTGACCAACATATAATTCACATAGAGATCTCGATACATATTTTTGCTTACTGAATGGATTGAGAAATTCCATCAATGTGCATCATCCAACAACTACTTATTAAACAATGGGTTTTTTAATACAAATTATCATGAACCAAATTTCACAAATCCATCTTAACTAACATTGAACTCATGGGATTTCACTTTTTTATAGATTCAACTTCTTTAAAATTCCAACATCATTTCTTTGAGAACCGTTTAACTTCTCCAAAAGTGATTATAGAGTAATTATTTTTGAATGGATTTATTATGATCCTTGTTTTATGATTAAAATTCCCATCCTTTATATTTATAAGAGGATCATATGCATATCAATTCTAATCATTGAAAAATTGTTGGATTCTTTATACATAGAGAATATACTACCATATTCACTTTTTTGGGTTGATAGAGGATTGATTATTCATAGCCTTTGATCATCTTTCTGAACAATTGTTGGTGTATATCATCTCTTTCTATGTGAATATACACTTTAGGGTCTTGTGAACAATATATATTTCACACTTCCTCCCAACTTGATAATGCCTAAAAATTCTCAACATGATGATCACTAAATCAAACACTAGATCATGAATTGGGTAGTAATAATCTCAAACATTCAATTTCCATAATGCATAGACTATCAATTTTTCATTATACATTAACACACAACACAATAACTTCTTTGAAGTAGTGCTGAATAGCACAGAAGATCCCCAATTTTTGGACTGTAAGTACATGAACAATTATAAGCCTATTTTTCAACATATTAAATCATTCATCACATTCATGAATTTAATAATATTTGAATACCTTATGAGATATTCTATTTAGAGTGTTTGATAACTAGGACGAATTTCACACAAATCAATTATAGTATGCAACTAATTGATATAATCTACGATTATCTATCACAGATGTTGGCCTGCTGAATCCTTCAATTGATTCTATCATTAAAGGGTTCACATATTCCCTATTTCATGTGAAAATATTCCCCAAGAATGAGTCTCACTTAAACCATAACTAACATTTTATATATGAGGCCTAATGCTTATCCTTTAAAAATGTATTTAGCATAGTGCTCATATTATCCCCACAACCCTCCTATTTTTTTAATATATTATAATATCATATTTGTAGACTATTGAACATTTTTCAGGGTAAAATATAAATACTATATTAATAAACTCCATTAATATTTCAAGAGAATTAGTGATTTTGAATGGAAATATATTTAAGTCACAGTGCCTGTACCTTATATCAAATATAGTCTTTAAGGATATCCTCCATCTTGACCACAACATGGTAATACCGAAACCAATGATCCAATATAGAGAAGTATCAAGTTCCACATAACTGATCAAACAAGTCATCAATCCATGGAATAAGATACATATTATTTATCATGATATTATTTTTCTCACGATAACTAATTAAATTGTGTGTTTACCCAACCCTTATTCATAATGAAGAGTACTAGTACACCCAATGGTGAAGAAATTGGGAATATCAACCATTTATCGATATTTTTTTATCAATATACTCATTTTAAATGACATTAATTTTATATGGAGTGGAAGATAATATTAATTCACAAGGTATAAGCTCGAATGAAAATTCACCCTCTCACCTAGGAGGTAATCATAGATTTTGTGGAAAGACATCAGTGGATTTCATCTCAGTGGGCCAGTATTCAGGTTGAATCTTTCCATAGATTGAATAATTTGAGCAAGAATTGATTTATCGTAGGGAAATAATATTCAGAATTATGATATTTGTGCTAAAGAATATTATTCTATCTATTTTCATCTATACAGAATCTGAGGATGATTCACGATACAGAGAGTAATTTCATTATGATATAAATTTAAGTTATATAAATATTGGGAAATACAATCCATATCAACAAGTGAATAAAATTTAACTAATTTGAGTATTACGGGTTCATCTAGGATGTTTAGCCCAAAATATTTTATAATGGATGAGTTATATACTCATGATGCAATAATTTCCCAATATTATTTATACTGACTCCTCTACATCTATGAATTATGGTGTTGTATGAATAGTCTTCTAAATACTATTGATATGAATAAATGCATTGAAATAGAATCAAATATTAAATTCACTATTTTTTAATGAATAACTAAAATACTAATCACTAGTTCATTGAAGGGATCCCCCTAAGTGGTTGTGATAGAAAAATATCACCCTTTATTCCTTAGAGGTTGATGGTTGTTTTCGAAAACCCTTTTCATAGTGAATTGGTTTGTGATGTTTACATATTCATTTAAGATGAAGTAATAAAAAATAATCCTAGGGTTTAATGTATCATTCTTTTCCTCCATATCATTGGTGTAGTTATCCAATCAGAAAACTCTAGATAGTTTTCTTTCGTTCTTGAACATAATGAATTTACTCATTCCCCTTATGAAATTCATGGGGTCCTTCGTTCTATATATTTGAATACCAAGATTCTGATATTTCTTAGAACTGTTATATTTATCCATAAGACCTCCATAAATAAATAATAATTTATAAATATTATCCTTATGATTCCCTTGAAATTATTTAACCTCTATATTGTCATTGAGTGAACATTGGACAATGTTCTCATTGCTATAAATTCCTATATCATTGGAGACTTTCATACAATAGGTGTTATCCAACTAATGAATTAGTAAGCATTTCATATAGGGGTAATGAAAAATTTGGAGGTGTATCATCATGGTATTTTTTAGTTTTCATAATAAAATCTTGTAAATTCGATAAATTTTTTTCTTAAGGGAATGTATATCCCTTTCCAATTTTTGTTCGATAGTGTGAGGTGAAAATTTATCGATTTTTTTAAAGAACTCTTTCAAACCCATCATATAGATCTCTTCCATGAGATTCTTATTCTTGATCAATGTCCATCACTGATAAAAATCTCTATCCATATGAAATTTATCTAGTATAATTTTATTGTTATTTGAACATTGAAAGATGAATAATATCTTTTCCCCAATGCTGGTGGTGGGGTGGTAAGGGTTTGGGTGCTATGTGGGGTAGGTCGTGAGATCAAGTCCTCAGGGTTGATATTTACTGTAATTTTCTGCTTTGTGTCGTGTGCCGCTTTCGTGGATGTACCCAATTCTTAAAAGATGAATAATATCTTCTCCATAGATTTGATCCATTGTTTCCCAATTAAGGGTGCATAAGATCTATTGAATGTTTAAGCCATTTTTACATAAATCTCACAATTTTAGATTTTTCATTCTTAGGGGGATTTGGGTACACCTCCAGATAAATTTATTTATATATAACCAAATATTTATAAGAGATACTTTTTATAATTCTTATGATTCTATATCACATTGGGTTGAGTTTCTCATTTTTGAAG
Organism: Viscum album; assembly: GCA_963277665.1. Taxonomy (NCBI): domain Eukaryota; kingdom Viridiplantae; phylum Streptophyta; class Magnoliopsida; order Santalales; family Viscaceae; genus Viscum; species Viscum album. The sequence goes on from OY728166.1 coordinate 796,127,104, forward strand.
AAATCAAATTTCTGATCAAAAAGGATGTTTTCCCAATTCCTTTTATATTCATTCCATTGGAAATAATAATGGAAAAAATGATGGATGGTAATTTTTATCCAAGTAAATAAATTAATGGGAATAAATTAAAATTTATGGGAAAACATATAAATTATATTTATTCCATAAATTATTAATTTTTAGGATTCAATCTATGTTATCCATGATATATTTCTTAATATATAGTCTTAAGGGAAAATATTTTCCATTAATAATGGTTCATAATGATCTTTTTAATATAAAAATGCATATCCTCTAATATTTATAAACCATTTCTGCTTCAAGAGTTGTTGTGCACCACTTCTCGTCCAAGTCTATATAAATATAGTGTTTTTATGTTTTACTACTATATAAATTAGTTTTAGAGACACGTCCACTTATAGTGTCCAAAAAGGGGTTTATATTCATGATAAACCACTTAATATACAATTTTCAAAATTTAGGGGAGTTTTATTGTACTTATTTTTATCTGTAACACTTTCCTTAGAGTTTTCTAATCCTAATATGAAAAAATGACTAAACTATTCTTTTGATACAAACTACCAAAACCCATATCATTATTATAAATTAATTCAGGATTTATTAAAAAAGAGTAAACATAATAAAACCCAAAATATCTAGAATTCTATTGTCATTTGGAATTAGGTACATTACATGACATATCAAATAATGAGGAATATAGAATTTATTGAAAACATCCTTAAACTACTAATAGTATTCCACCAAACATAAAATTATTGGGTTGAACCTAGGGATATACATAATAAAGGTGTGATCAATAATTCGATGTAATGGAATAAACATAGAATAACATGAAGAAACTAATAGATGTTAAAAAATAAAAATTTTAGAGGTGAATAAAAGTATTAATAATCATAAACATGAATAATGAGTCGTGACTTAGCATTATAACATACATTGTAACATGTAAAATGTAGAAACAACATAAATCTCTACATCATAAAAATATTTAACGGTTAATTACTAATAAATAACAAAGGAAACATTCCCATGGATGACTTGGATTACTTTTTAATCCCATAAATGAGGTTTCATGAAACTAAAACATTACCCAATTCATTGTAATTCTATACAAATGTGATCATTTTTCATCATAGTTTAGTCCATGATTATGGAGAGTAGAATATATAAATTTATGCTCCGAATAAAATAATTAAAAGTACTTGAAGGTGAATACTCTTTTCATGAAATGGGGATGGCTATACACAGGACAATTATTTGTCATGGAGAATCATGGTGAAATTTCGACAGCACAACAAGATCGTATATATTTTCACGGTAGGTAATAATGAGAGTGAAAGGGGTGGATAAACATTTATACATAAAATAGATAGTATGGGGGTTATGAAAGAACATATCACATCATTAGTAATTAAATATAAAAGACATGATATAGCAATGAAAATTAAATATAGAGGAGATGGAGAAGATCTATTACCTTGATATGGTGATTCCAAATGATGGTGGGGAGATTCTAGAGCGCATGAGGTCACCTTTAGAGGAATATATAGAATGTAGGGATGAGTAAAAAATTATTACAAGGATTTTGAGTGAAGTGGAATGGGATATTTTTTTGTTTTATTTATTAAATTAGTGGGTAATTCTTTATCATTTCTCAAATTTAGGGTTTGGAATCTAAATAAAAAAAGAACCAAAACCACAAACCTTACCCTAGTTATTTCCCATGGTTTCTTCCAAATGGGATTTTTCAGAATTTTATAATTTTAGGGTCCTTGATTAATTATTTAATTTCATTTCCTAATTTTGGACTGGGTCATGCAGTTAATGAAATGTCTTTAAAACCGTAAAATATATTATATGTTTTGGAGGTTTCAGTAAGTCCATATAAAAATTATTCAAATAATCATAAAATTATATTATTTTCAGTGTTAAAAATTATTATTTTATTTTATACCCATTATATTATTTATTACATCTGTTTTGGGTTATTTTGATAACACAATACATACCTTTTATTTGAACCAAATTTAATTTTAACCAAACTATTCAATTGACTACATGAATTATTAAAAACGAACCATTGGATAATTATGAAATTATGATTTATTTTTTGATAACAATAGTTTTCGAACCATTAAAAAATAAAATTTAAATTTATAATAATAATATGATCAATTATTTTTTATAATTGTTATTTAATAATAATATTTTATTAAAATAATATTTACTTCAAAATTTTATTAATTCCTCACAATAAATTCCATTTTTTATTTTGAATATTACATAAAAATACAATTCCTGTATTATTATATCAATATCAAAATAATTTACAACATAAATATAATAAGTAAATATAACAATTATTCTATAGAAAATAAAATATGCATAAACACATTATTATGGTCTTGAAACAAATCCCTTTAATGAAATAGAAAACACCCTAATGTAAAGGTATGTGGATGATGTATTTTCATGTTGTGGTTTGGAATACATGGTTTGAGACGTGATCTCGATTAGCATGAACCTATCTAGTAAATAGATTCCTTAATCCATAAAATTTTGGATATAATCTTTGATCTAGTTAAGGGAAAAGTTTGGTGATGCAATCTCCCTTGAAATCTCTAATAAATGGGGTTCATAAGTAAGACTCCTACAATTTGAGCCCATTAATTCCTTTGTATGTGTTAATTGGATTTATCAAAACCCTATATTTATACTAATAAAATGATAAATTTGAAACACCTATTTCATCAATTTTAATGATACTTAATGATATTTTAAATATAATTTGATATAATAAATCCAAATAAGTTATATGAGTTTTATATACCCATAATATATAATAATTCATTTAATTAATTCTCAAGGAATTTTTTTTAATAATATTCTAGGTTGTTAAAAAAACATTCATGTTATAATATTTTTATATCATATTATATTACTACATTATATTTCTCAGTTATACTATAGGATAAAGAGTCATGATTTTAATGGTATTTTATCATCCCAAACTAATTTTATACTTCATATACAAATCTTATTGAACATATATATATATATATATATATATATGATCCTCTTGATTCATCCCCCTTTTCTTCAAAATAATTTTCAAGGTCACTACCATAACCCATTCGACACTGTTATCCCTGTGGAGAGTGTTGTAAGAACCTGGACCTTCATTTTAGGTATGTTTTTCATTTTTCTAGTATTTTTGATAAAAGAGGACTTTTAGGAATTTTTTTTGAATTACATGGTGTGTACTTTATGAGTACACACCATGTACTCCATTACCACGCGAGGCCGCGTGCTAGCCGTGGCTGGGCCACACACACGGCCATGTAGGGGTGATGTGGAGGCCACTTAAAGAAGAGTACAAACTAAACTAGTACAAGCCGTGTACTTTCATTTTTTCATTAAATAGACTAGGGTCACGTCTTAACCCTATAACTATCTTCTTCTCCATCTTCTTCGACCGAGAGAATCCAATACGGTCGTGAATCTCCTCAGATCCCTCGAGCCTCTATCATTTCTCCGAATCGACCATTGTCGATTGCATTGGAACCACAACGGTAAGCCCTTCTTTCTCCTAGAGATTTGTTTTCCAGTTCCTCCTCTTTCTCATGTTCTCGTGGGTTGTGAATTTTGGACTTTTTAGTAGATTTACGAAGTTATAAATAGATTCAAGCATCTTGGTTCAAGTATATTGATCTCCTATCATTAAGGTAGGTGGTTTGTGTCTTTCCATTCAATATCGTGGATTTTTATGTGAAATTTTTACCAATACCTTTGAATGGGGTATTGCATGTTTACTGTTTCCCCCTGTTGATTTTGGGCCTTAATTTTATGCTTTTGTAGAGGTAATTTGGTTATGTATGAGGATAATTGCTATGCTTGGATGTTTTCCCATGCCTTATTCTGTTTACGACCTTTTGGTCTTGTTCAACCTTTGGCCATTATACTGTTTTCCATGCCTTGTGACTGTAGGATGGAGTGTTATTCTATGACCTAATTGTTATGCTGTAGACTGGTTATCCAAGTAGCTATATAGGTTTAAATTGGCCTTATAGAATTATTATGCACTGAATAGCATGGGACTATGAGAACCTATTGCTATAGACTATAAGGTGATAGACATAGTGAGCTTCCTCAGAGAGTCATGGACATTATAGACTATAGGGGATAGACCGATTGATCTTCCCAGAGGGTTTTGGATATTATATAATAAAATTGTATAGACAGAGTTAGATTCCCCAGGGAGTCCTAAGCATTATAGACTATATGGGGGTAGTCCAAGTGAACATCCTCAGAGAGTCTGTGTTTTGATTGTTTTTCCTTAAACCATTCCAGGCTATAGGTGGAATTGACTGAGTGTGATTCCTTAGAGTCTGTGATAGACCTAAGGATATATAAGGAATTGGCTGGGTGATCTTCTTTAGAGAGTCTCTAGACCATGGGTCTATAAGTGGATTATACTTCATGATCTTCCTTAGAGGGTCCCTGACTACCTTAGACTATAAGGGGATTTTACTGAGTGTGCTTCCTCACAGAGTCTTATAATTTTTTATGACCAAACCTGAGGGGTTAGGATGAGTGTACTACCCAGAGGGTTGCTGGTATTTCCTGGATAGGATCATAGGGGACGACTGTGAGTGCTTCCAAGAGGGTTACCTATTTATGGTCAGCTATTTGCTTCACCACTGCTTGTTGATCTGTAGATTTTTTACTACCATGTATTATCCTGATCACTACTTATTGTTTACTATTTACTATAATTTACCTACCATAAACTCACTGACATTTAGGCACAAATATTCTAGCATTTGCCTACTGGGATTTAGTCTCAAACCCTATCTGGGTCATGCTTTTGGGCCCAAAAATATTTTATTTCTACAGGTATGGACAAGGGAAAGCACCGTTCGACTTCATGTACTTGATTTCATTGGAGCATGAGAGCATGGGACCAAGACGAGGCTTGTGACGCTAAGGAGTTTATCTGTAAACCTTTATTTTGTACTTTGTTTTACACTATTGTATTGTCAGTATTGTGATTAGTTTGGATACATTCTTACACATTTGAATCATGTATCTTTTCAAATATGTATGTGTTCTCTAGTTGTTTATTGTTTTAGTCTTCTGCCGTTTACTATTCTTGGATATTTACTACTTCCTCTATTGTATGAGTTGTTTACTTTTACTATGTACTCTTCCTATGAGGGAATAGTTTCCCCACTATAAAACCCAAGTCCCTCTCTACTAGTTGGAAGCCTATAGCGATTAGGCAAATGCACTTGAGGCCATGTGACCAACCGAGTATAGAGCGCCTTTGGTTGGCTTCCAGAACTAGGATGTTACAAAGTGGTATCAAAGGAGTTACAACCAAGATTTCTAGTCATTATCTGGAGGAATAGGAAACTTCGCAGTTAAACTTTCTTCCAGTGGTGGATCATTTCATAGATGTCTTTCCAGAAAATTTTTTAGGTTTGTCTCCAGAGTTTGAGGTAGACTTCTCGATTGAGCTCTTTCCGGGAGTGGAACCAGTGTCCATTCCTCCTTATAGTATGGCTACCACGGAGTCACAGAAGCTCAAGAAGCAGTTGGAGGAGATGCAAGGAAAGGGTTTTATCGGACCCAGTACTTCTCCTTGGGGTTCCCCTGTCCTATTTGTGAAGAATTTGATGACACCCCCAGGCTTTGTGTGGATTACCAGAAGCTAAATCAGTTGATGATTATGAACTGATATCCCTTTCCGAGAATCGATGAACTCTTTGATTAGCTTCAAGGAGCCTGAGTGTTCTTGAAGATTGACATGAGATCTGGTTATCATCAATTGCATGTTAGACATTCAAATATACCCCTTACAGCTTTCCTGATTAGGTATATTCTATACGAGTATATGGTTATTCCGTTCGGTCCTACGAACGTGCCTGTAGTTTTCATGGCACTGATAAACTGAGTGATCCATCCATACATGGATTCCTTCATTGTGGCTTTCGTGGATGACATCTTGGTGTACTCTCACACTCAATATGACCATGACACCCATCTCGAGATCATTCTTATTACACTAAGAGAGCATCAGTTTTATGCTAAGCTATCAAAATTCCACTTTTGGATGGTTTAGATTCACATATTGGGTTATGTTATCTCAGAGATAGGAGTATCAGTAGACACAGAGAAAGTGAGACCTACAATTTCATTGGAGCAGTCAAAGAATTTCTTTGAGGTTTGGATTTTTCTAGGACTGTCTAGATACTATAGGTGTTTCATGCATGAATTTCCACACCTAGCAGCACCACTTACAGGTCTGACCAAGAACGGGGAAAAGTTATTATGGTCATATTCCTGTGAGGCATCCTTTCATGAGCTGAAAGGTAGGTTGACATCAACACTGATACAAGTCTTTCCTGAGCCTATAAAGAGCTATATCGTCTATTGTGATGCTTCAGTTATCGGACTGGGAGCTGTTCTTATGCAGGGATATGGAGTCATTGCGTACGTGGATCGACAGTTGAGGCCACAGGAGAGGAATTGCCAGACACATGATATGGATTTGGCATCCTTCTTAATACCTTACACTGTTGGAGACATTATATTTTGGGAGAGCACATTGTGTTGTTTAGAGACCACAAGAGTTTCAAGTACATATCCACTAAGCGTGATTCGAATCTGAGACCGCGTAGGTGGGTCGAGTATCTTCATTCCTTTGTCTTTTAGCATGCCTATACGCCAGGAAGGGGCAATGCACTGGCTGATGCATTGAGAAGAAGAAATCAGATATAGGCAGTTCAAGAGGCCAATGGTTAGTGGAACCTTATGGATCTGTTCTCAGAGATTCATTTTGAGGTGCATGACAGTTAGGGGCATACCTTTGTATCATATGTAGCTATTTAATATACACTTCTTGATCGGGTACCGATGAGGCAACTATCTGACTTAAAAGGCCTAGTCTTGTGGGAGAGTGTGTCTGGAAAGGACCCTCTTGTAGGATGGATAGTGGGTGAGGATGAGATCTTGTGTTTCTAGCGACGTTCATGGGTTCTAGCAGACATACGCGAGGAGAAGATGTGGGATTTTCATACCTTAGTTTGGGAAGTTCATCATGGCGTCACCAAGATGTATTGTGATCTACACCACTAGTTTAGGTGGCTAGGAATGAAGAGAGATGTTGCTAGTTTTGTCATGAGGTGTTCCACTTGTCAGAAGGTGAAAACAGAGCATCATCGACTAGTGGGTATTTTGCAGAAGTTACCCATTCCTGAGTAGAAGTGGAATGATGCCACGATAGACTTCGTGACCAGTTTGTTGAGGTTACGTCAAGGGAATGATGTCGTATGGGGTTTCATCGATAGGCTTACAATGTTTTCACACTTCTTGTCAATCAAGGATCCCTTTAGTGTTGATTAAATGGGATAGTTTTACATTTGAGAGATCATACATCTACATGGAATTCCACACTTTATTATTTTAGATAGAGAAGCTGGATTTACTTCTCGGTTCTGGAAGGGGTTTTAGATGGATTTGGGTACACATGTACTTTTGAGTGCAGCTTAGCATCCCCAGATAGATGGCATGTCCCAGCGTATGATTTAAGTGCTTGAGTATATTCTTTGAGCATGAATCCTAGACTTTGGAGGTTCCTGGCAGAAGAATATACATCTTTTGGAGTTCACCTAAAACAATAGGCTTTAGGAAACTATTGAGATGGAACATTACGAGGCTTTTTACAGTAGGACATGCCGATCACCTTTATGCTGGTTGGAGGCAGGAGAGGCAGATTTTCTGGGACCTTGTCTTCTTCAGGAGACCTCAAAGTAGATAGAGTTGATTTAGAAGATGATGGCTACATCACAACCTCGATAGAAGTCTTATGTAATCAGCGGAGACGACCTCTAAAGTTTGAGGTCGGGGATCAAGTTTTCATGTGTGTTGCACTGAGTTTGGGACACAAGAGGATATGGAGACCGGGTATGCTTTCACTACGGTATGTCTAGTCATTTGAGGTGTTGGAGAGGGTTGGGCCAGTTGCCTATCAGTTGCAGTTACCTCAGAGGTACTCAGATATGCATGATGTCTTCAATGTTTCTCAGCTCCGACATTACTTTTCATACTCGTCTAATTTCCTTCAACCTGAGGAAGTTGAGCTCTAAGAGGATTCATCCTTTGAGGAGCATCCTATCCATATTTTTTATCATAGTACTAAGGTTCTCCATGGCCAGTCTGTTCCTCTGGTACAGGTGTTATGGCAGAACGGGTGAGTACAGGACGAGACTTGGGAGAGGAAGGTCGATGTACGATCATAGTGGCCAGAGTTGTTCGGGGTTTCTTCTTACACGCCTTGCTAGGGAAATTTATAGACAAATTTAATTAAGGGGGGATGTTTGTAAGAACCCCGGCCTTCGTTTCAGGTATGTTATTCCTTTTTCTAGAGTTTTTGAGAAAAGAGGAGTCTCTATAAATTTTATGAAGTACACGTCGTGTACTTTATGAGTACATAGCATGTAGTCCCTTGTCGTGCGAGGCCGTGTGCTAGCCGTGTCTGGGCCACACACACAGCCATGTAGGGGTGATGTGGAGGCCCCTTAAAGAGGAGTATGGAAAATACTGGTACAAGCTGTGTACTCCAAATGTACACGTCGTGAACTTTCTTTTCTTCATTAAACGTACCGGGGTAGCGTCTTAACCCCAGAAATGTAGTCTTCTCTAGCTTCTTCGATCGAGATCATCCCATATGGCCAAGAATCTCCTATGAGCCCCCGAGAAACCGTCAGTTCTTCGAATCAACTTCCTTAGATTTTGTTGGAATCATAGTAGTAAGCTCTTCTTTCTCCTAGAGCTTCGTTTTCCAATTCCTCATCTTTCTCCAGTTATTGTGGGTTGAGAATTTTGGACTTTTTCATAGATCTATGACGTTCTAAGGAGATTCAAGCTTTGTTTATCACTTATGTTGATATGCAAACATCAAGGTAGGTGGTTTGTGCCTTTCCTTTCAATTTCATTGAGTTTTATGTGCAATTTACACTAGTACCCTTGAACAGGGTATTGCATGTTTACTGTTTTCCCCCTGTTGATTTCTTACCCTGATTATATTCATGTGTAGAGGTAATTAGGTTTTTTATGAGGATAATTGATATGATTAGATGTTTTTCCCATGCCTTGTTCTGTTTACGACCTTTTGGTCTTTATCAGCCTTTGGCGGTTATACCTGTTTTCAATTCCTTGGGACCGTAGGATGGAGTGTTGTTCCCTGAAATGCTTGTTATGCTATAGACTGGTTAGACAAGTAGTTTTAAAGGTATACTTTGGCCTTATAGCATTATTATGCACTGACAGGCATGGTCCCATGAGAACCTGGTGCTATAGACTATAAGGGGATAGACCGAGTGAGCTTTTTCATAGAGTCTTGGACATTATAGGATATATGGGATAGACCGAGTGAGCTTCCCAGAGAGTCTTGGATATTATAGACTACAAGAGGATATACCTAGTGTTCTTCCTCAGAGAGTCTTGAGCTTTATAGACTATACGGGAGTAGACCGAGTGAGCTTCCTCAAATATTCATTGTTTTGTTTGTATTTCCTTAAACCATTCCACGCTATAGGAGGAATTGACTGAGTGAGATTCCTCCGAGAGTTTCTAATAGAACTGAGGCTATAGGAGGAATTTACTGAGTGAGATTCCAAATATAGTATTGAGACCATGGTGCTATAAGTGGATTAGACTTGGTGATTGTTCCCCGATAGTCTCTGACTACCTTAGACTATAAGGGGAATTGACTGAGTGAGCTTCCTCAGAGACCCTTATAATTTCGTATTACCAAACCAGAGGGGTTAGGCTAAATTTACTGCCATAGGATTGTCGGTACTTCTTGGATAAGACCATAGGGGATAGAAGTCAGTGCTTCCCAGAGGGTTACCTATTTGTGGTTAGCTTCTTACTTCACAGCTACTTGTTGATCTATGGATTGTTTACTGCTGTGTATTCTCCTGATCATTGCTTACTGTTTACTAAATACTGTACATTACCGACCATATACTCACTGACCATTAGGCACAGATCATCAAGTGGTTTCCTACTGGGATTTCGTCTCACAACCTATTTGGGTCATGCTTTTGGGTCCAAACAGATTATACTGTTGCAGGTATAGACAAAGGCAAGATCCCTTCGTCTTCAGATACTTGATTGAATTGTAGCAGGAGAGCATGAGACCAAGCTGAGGCGTACGATATTGAGGAGTTTATCTATTTACCTTTCTTTTGTTATTTGTTTTTGACTATTGAATTTCCATCAATGTGACATGTTTGGATGCTTTCCTAGACATATGTATCATGCATCATTTTTTATATATGTGTGTGCTCAAGTTATTTATTGTTTTAGTATTCTATTTTTTTACTATTGTTGGATATTTACTGTTTCCGCTATTGAATGAGTTATTTAATTCCGATGTGAACTCTACCAATGAGGGAGTAGTTTTCTTACTATCACACCCAAGGCCCTCATTGCTAGTCGGCAGCCTCTGGCATTCGGGGAAATGCACTTGAGGCCATGTGACCAACCGGGTACAGAGCGCTTCTGGGTGGCTTCCATAATAGCGATGTTACAATTTTTATCTAGCTGACCTAGGAATCAAGATCAAGAAAATGTATAAAAAATGAATTTATACTCAATATGGTGAGAATAAAGGAGGAAGTCAAAACGCTAGTAGGATACCACCATTTTCCCATAAAAATTTCATTTATAATGAGACCAAGAGTTGTAGATTGAAAGTATAGAATATGAAAATTTGTTTCAATTTACATTTTTTAAAATAGAAATAAAAAAATATATAGTAAATATACATTCTTAAGGCATACCTGTTATAAAATATTCATTGAAGAGGTAATTTATAGTCAATTCCATTCCAAAAAACTACCACATAACTTTATAAATTAAATACATTCTTAATATAAATTTGAATGTTGAATCCTCACTTTTTAAACTCATTCCATTGAAATCAAACCTACCCTTTATTTAAATATATAATTTCACACAACACACTATTCAAGTATTAATTTTAAAAAAATTGTATCAATGCCTTTTTTTACATAAAATAATCATGTTAAAACATAATAAAATTAAAGTTCATCAAAATTTATAAACAAATCAAAATAAATAGACAAATCATATCTCACCCCCATGATGCTAACCCATAAAGCATCTAAGAAATCACACAAAAAGAAATAGAAACTCATATTACAAAAAATAAATTATAACTCATGAGGAAAAATGCTATGATAAAATTGAACTATATAGGATATTGTTGAACGAACTATTCATGGATTCAATATAACTCAACATATCACCAATATCGTATTCATGTAGCCTCATCGGTGATGCACCACAACAATTAGTATAACATTTTACCAGGTGTGACTTTATATGGTATGACAATCAACTAGTAAGTTAAGACACCTAAATTTCCCACTTAATAACACAGGATCCTCATACAATGGCTAAAAAGAAATGTTTATTATCAAGATAAAATCATTATGTAATAAAAACCCAACCCTGCGGATAGAGTAAATAGAAATCAAATATTCATCCCACCTCTATTGTACTCACTTCAATATCAAACCCCAAAGTAAACAAATAAACATCAATCATAATTAATAAAACCAAATTCATGCACATAAGTATAATAATCGGTGACAATAGTATAATCTAGGATGTAAACAATATCTAAGAATACAGAATCACCTAAACTGACAATCGTGAATTATCAATATCTAGAAAGGTCTTATGATTTGTAAAGAACTGATTAAAACCATTTTAATACCAAATGAAACCATTGGAAAATCATACATTCATAAAATCACCAAAACAGAAAACATTTAAAATACCCTTTTTTTAATCATCAATAAACATAAGAATAGTTTTGGGAATATACTATCCAAAATCAACAATTTCATATGATAAATAAATTAATAGTTAAATAAAAAATAATGAACTAAAAAATAATCACAATATATTTTTCAAACATGGAAATCTCTTTCATTATAAACAACACATTTTTATCACATATTGGAAAACATTTTGTTAACAAGGATAAACATTTTATATATATGGTAGAAGGAATAAAAAAATACTAGTATAAAAAGTAAAAAAATGAAAAAAATAATATGTATATATGATAATTCTAATTACTGGATTAGTCGTATTCTACTAATACAAAATGCGATAATGCATCCATAGTTGGGAGTCTACCTTGATCCTTACAAGTATCCATGAAATCTTCCTTGGTAAAAAATCGAATCCCAAATACTGTGCGAGTAAAATATTGTAGGACACTACCAAGGCTATCTACTAAAAATCATATCTATGAGTACAAAATGTTATATTTTTGGAGTAAAATAACTATAATTCAGTAAAATATAAGGAATCAATATTATATTGGCCACCCCATTGGATAATCGACCTACCCCACTAGCTCCGGCCATTGAAAAGTGACTTTGAGTGTGTGGACTGTTAATTTATCAAATGTCCAATGGAAAGTAAATAATTAATATAGGTAGTAGAACCACGTAGGATCCATATAATCCCATGAAATCAATGAATTTATAAAATTATTCCAACATTCAATGATTAAGTAAGATTATGGGAAAAAAAAATTTAGTGTACCCAGTTCGTGAATCCTTGGAATTCCCCAACTACAAATTTCTAACCTAGCATGTGGTGTTTTCAAAGTTAATATTGAGATAGACATATTTTGAATCCATTGAGATAATCTAATATAATAGGTGTCATAGGAAATCAAGACAAATACCCTGATATCATCCTGGATATTTTATTTTTCCATAGATAATAGGTGAATACTTCTTTTTAGAATGAGTTATTCATATATCTATGATGTTGACTAAATCCAAATGGGTTTACGATTTGAATTTTTGTTCAATGAATCTAGTGGAATTGAAAGAGCGCTGTCGTGGGCGCCCTCAAATGATTAGTGTAATTTGGGGTACTTAGGTGCAGTAGAGTGGCTGACCAAGGTCGTCTCTCAAAGGAGGAAATGAATTTAACTACTTATTAGAGGTATTCTAAAAATAAAATAAAAGAGAATAAAATAACTACTTGAAATTATGGGGGTGGTTTTTTTATTGTTTATGAACCTAGAAGAAGTTTGCTGGAAGAAGATTGCATTTTTTTTGTTTTTAATTTTGAAATGAAGTTTCGATCAGAATGACACAACAAGAAGATGTTTTTTTTAGAAATCTATTTTAAAAGGCGTAATCGATCTAACACTACCTCTTCAATCATTTATTAATCATTATCATTTAAATTAATATTCACTTAATTATGATCCCTTAATTTGTTAAATCCCGAACCCTATGAGAATTAACGTTACCACGAAGATTGAAGTGAATTTTAACCTTAGGCTAACTTCGGAACATGCAATCGCAACACCCTGATTTGATTGATGTTCTAAAATTAGCTTATGGTCAGTGGTAAATTAAGGCACATAACCACTCTGGAAATGAGGATTAATTGAGTTTAGGGATTATATATGAACTCTACAAATTGATCCCATGGGGTTTTGAATTACCGGTTAAGGTTGCGCTATCACAGTTCACACAATTCCCGACCTCATGTGTTTTGTGTTAACTATTCAATCGTTTGATTAGTTTCATTTAAATTAAAAACTCAATTAATAGATCATAATATGTGAATTACAGTAGCTCATTGATTCAAAATATATTAATGAAGAAGGATATAGGTCGATCGATTACTAAAAAGAACTACTCATCCATGGGTGGTGTAGTCATCGTGGAGACGTTTTGCATAAGCAATGGATTGAAAGGGTAGAACCCAATCTTGTATCGACTCTTGATTCCAACCCAATTAAGAAGATTAAGAGAAGAATAAGAGGGATGAACACAGAAGATTATTTGAAGAAAAATTCAAGAAACAAACATGAAGGAAAAGAAATACAAAGAAGAGGTGAGAGAGGATAGCCTTTTTGGAAGAGAGGTTTGCACAAAGGCTTACTTCTTCCAAGAGTTGTGAGGGGCTCCCAAGAGACACCCTTTCGGACACACCTTCCCAACTCCTTGACCAGACCTCTCAAAGAGTTAAAACCCCCTTTAAATAGAGTTTGTGAGGTCTAGGGATACATAACTTTTTAAGTGTGAAATGAATAACTCGGCCAAACATTTTATTCCAACTTTCACCGCCCATTTGACCTCAAAAACGCGTGAATTGACCGGCCTTCCAGAAGGATGATTTCTTCCAAATTCTGTCCCCGATCTTTCCTCAAATTTGGGCTCAATCCAGGCCCGTATGTAGAAGATATGGCCCCAATACAGAACCCATATCCATTCTGCCGAGTCCAGCCCACCATTGGAATAATGGCTCATTTACTCCATCCAAATGCACTCTTTAGCTCTAGTGTCCTGCATCAAAGTTGTAAAAGATGAAGTTAGGAACACTGTTACAAAATTTCAAATGAAAATAATAAATATAAAAATATTTATCTTCGAAATTCTACAGTGCACTATTAAGGGTAAAACTGGAATTTTCACCAAATTTTCAAATGAATGATCAAATCCCAAATATTTTATAAATAAACATATTTAACACAATGTGAGGAAATTATTTCATTTATTATCAATAAAATTGTGTTTTATCAACTCCCCCACACTTACCCTTTTGCACACCTGGGAAAAACCTCATATCAAGTAAACATCAATATCAAATCAAAACCAATTTTAAAACACATATCCTTAAGATCAATCAATTTCACACCAAGAATAAAAAGATATCATGCCACATCAATAAAATTATTTCATGTTCTCCATATATATCATTCAATATATTTCCACTTCATTTATCTGCCCATGCACAAAACACTTACCTCGCTTGAATTTTCTCTCATCACTCAAATATCAATTTTTTGTAATGTCTTTCTCATCCAAACTCATACAAGGGTCACCATAGGCTTGACAGATTCCTACATTGCTACCCGATGTGAGTCAAGGACATATGTTTATCATGAGGACTTTTTAGGGTTGTTCTGTGGCTTTCGATTGGTAGGATTAAGATGTGAAAAACTCCGAGGCTGAATGAGGAGGTCTTGACTCTTTTGAAGCAAAATTACATTAATCTAATTTTCACTTAAATATGGTCTTCTCTTCAATCCCCATAGTACCAATTCAGCTCCATCATCATGAGAAGTCATGAAAGTTTTACACCATTCATCATTTTAGCATAAAAAAAATGTCAATCTTCTCAAACATGATTTTCTTGAAAGCTCCAGATGGGCACAGCTTTCCACCTCAATTAGAAGCTCCAGAAAAGGCACAGCTTCACTTGTCATGAAAGCTCCAGAAAAGGCACATCTTTCAATATAATGACTTTCTTTAGCAGCAAACACGTCTCTTCAGAATTTAATTTTCCACCCAATGTATCACATAATGTGGTGGCACAACACAAGACAGCTTCCCCCACACTTAAGCTCAACTAGATTATGCAATTTCACTTCAAGAGTTGGTTGGATAGGGAAAATTGGCTTGTAATGTGGCTTAACCTAACAGGCTGTGCATGGATTCTAAGGGCTACAAGGATTAAATATTCAAGGTAGGCCATTATAAAAAAAGAATTCATTGAAATAGGGGCTTTAATACCAAACAAATGCCTCAATCATTTAAACATAAGTACCTCAAACCCTCACATTTTGACAGGAATAGATCAAATTCTGGTTAAATCAAGTATGGTTTGGTTCTTTCATGATGTGAGGTGAATGTAAAGAATATGAAAATAATGGTTTAGAAGCCTCACGGGAAAGTGATTTCAAATATAAAGACAGTGAGATTGGCATGTGATTCAAAATTCAGCGTACTTTTCATGAAATTACTAAATGTTTGAACTTGAAACAATGTCATTTCAGCATTCATTTAAGCTTAGTTTCAAGGGGTAAATTGTTTCACTTATTGATATGGATTTAAAAATGGTAATGATAATAATTTCAGCCCAAAAGTTTCAATAACACAAAGAAAATTGTAAAATAAAAACACAAATTTTAAAAAACACACAATTTTATTTTATTTTATTGTTTTTTGTTTTTTTTTTGAATAGGAAAGAAATTGAAATTACTAAACTAAAAGGTTCCTTCCCCCACACTTAAAATATTTCATTGTCCTCAATGTAAACCTATGAGATGATATATGCACATGAAATGTAGAATTTTTAAATAGGACAAATAATATAAAAGTGAAAGGGTTAGGAACAGCCTGATGTGATCAAGTGATGATGGGGTCATGCAGTGTGATAAAATCCACTACATCAGTAGGATGTCCCTCAATGTATCTCTTCAAATGTTGCCCATTGACTTTAAGGATCTTTCCAGTGTCCTCTTGTGTGATCTCCACTGCACGATAAGGAAAAACATTAGACACAATATAAGGACCTAACCATCTGGAATGAAACTTACCAGGAATCAACTTCAGTCATGAACTATAGAGAAGGACTTTCTCTCCAACATGAAACTCCCTTTGTTGGATCATTTTGTCATGAGCTGCTTTTGATCTTTCCTTGTAGAGCCTTGAGTTCTCATATGATGACAGTCGAATCTCCTCAAGCTCTTGAATTTGAAACTTCCTTTGAATTCCAGCTTGGGCCAAATCCATGTTACATTTCTTTATAGCCCAATATGCTCGATGCTCGACTTCCACGGGGAGATGACGCGCTTTCCCAAAAACAATCCGAAATGGGGACATACCAATGGGGGTCTTTTATGCTATCCTATAAGCCCACAATGCATCATCCAAGCGCTTGCTCCAATCCGTCCTATTTGGCTGCACAGTTTTCTCCAAGATTTGTTTCAACTCACAATTTGAAACCTCAGCCTGGCCATTTGTTTGGGGGTGGTATGGTGTTGATGTTTTGTGTGTCACACCATACTTCCGAAGGAGGGAAGAAAAATTCCTATTGCAAAAGTGTGTCCCTTGGTCACTGATGATGGCCTTTGGTACTCCAAACCTGCAAAAAATATGTGCTTTGAAAAATTCCACAACAACATGAGAATCGTCAGTCCTGGTGGCCTTGGCCTCCACCCATTTACTCACATAATCAACAGCAACCAAAATATACAAGAAACCATATGAACTTGGAAAAGGACCCATAAAATCAATGCCCCACACATCAAAAATCTCACAGAATAGTATGGGTGGTTGGGGCATCTCATGTCTCCTAGAAATATTCCCAGTGTGTTGGAAACAAGAGCATGACATACAAAACACATGGGCATCATGGAATAAACTAGGCCAATATAATCCAGAGTCCAAAACTTTCCTAGCTGTCCGTTGGGGTCCAATGTGTCCACCACATGCAAGTGTATGACAGAAATGAAAAACAGACTCAAACACATGATCGGGAACAAACCTCCTAATGACTTAGTCACTACACATGCGCCAGAGGTAAGGATCATCCCACACATAAAATCTAGACTCACTTTTTAATTGTTGGACTTGAGGTTTCTTTAAATTTGCAGGGATTTTAGAAGCAACAAGGTAGTTAACTAAATCAGCATACCAAGGATGCGTACCTGAGATGGTATAGAGATGCTCATCCGGGAAAGTGTCCCGAAGTGGTACTTGATCCAAGGTGTCATCCTCTAGTGTGTGAGTAAGCCTACTCATGTGGTCTGCCACCAAATTCTCTGACCCCTTCTTGTCCATTATCTCAAGGTCAAACTCTTGAAGAAGGAGCATCCAACGGATAATTCGTGGCTTTGCATCTGGCTTCTTTAGGTGGTACCTCAAAGCTGCATGGTCAGAAAAAACAACTACTTTAGAGACCAATAAATATGAACTGAATTTATCTAAAGAAAATATGACAGCAAGAAACTCCTTTTCTGTGGTATTGTAGTTTGATTGGGATGAATCTAGTGTCCTCGATGCATAGGCGATCACATGTGATCACCCCTCCACCCTATGAGATAAGACAGCTCCGACCGCGAAGTTGGAGGCGTCACACATAAGCTCAAAAGGAATCTCCCACCTTGGGGGTTGTATGATAGGTGGAGTGGTCAAACGTTTTTTTATCTCATCGAATGAATTCCTGCAGGAAACATCAAACACAAAATCAGAATCCTTTTGAAGTAATCTTGACATACGAAGAGCAATCTTACTAAAATCGTTGATGAAGCGCCGATAAAATCCTCCATGCCCTAGGAAAGATCTAACATCACGCACACATGAAGGATATGGTAAGGATGAAATAATTTCTATCTTAGATCTATCAACCTCTATCCCGTGTTTTGACACTACATGCCCTAAGACAATGCCATGCTCTACCATGAAATGACACTTTTCAAAGTTCAGGACCAGATTCTTCTCAATACAACGATTCAACACCTTTCCCAAACTAATTAGACATTCATCAAATGAAGACCCATACACTGTAAAATCATCCATAAATACCTCCATGCAGGTCTCAATAAAATCAGAAAAAATACTCACCATACATCTCTGGAAGGTACCTGGGGCGTTGCAAAGTCCAAATGGCATCCTCCGGTAGGAAATTGTGCCAAAGGGACAGGTGAATGTAGTCTTCTCCTGATCCTCTGGAGATATAGGAACTTGAAAATATCCAGAAAATCTATCCAAGAAACAATAGTGTGTTTTCCCAGCTAGTCTCTCGAGCATTTGATCAATAAATGGGAGGGGGAAATGGTCCTTGCGAGTGGTCTGATTTAGTTTCCTATAATCAATACACACACGCCAACTGTTTTGCACCCTCATTGGAACTAAATAATCTTTCTCATTTTTAACAACAGTAAAACCAGTTTTCTTAGGCACAACCTAAATTGGACTTACCCACTGTGAATCTGAAATGGGAAAGATTACACCTGCCTCGAGCAATTTCTCTACTTCCTTTTTAACAACTTCCAGGAGGGTGGCCTTGAGTCTCCTTTGTGGTTGTCTCACCGGTTTAGCCCCATCCTCCAAGAGAATCCTATGCATGAAAATGGAGGGGCTAATACCTGATATGTCAGCCATGGTCCACCCAATCTCCCTGATGTTCTCCCTCAAAATATTCAAAAGCTTTTCTTCATGTTCAAAAGGGAGATTGTTAGCAATGATAACAGGTAATTTATCACCTCTCAAAAAGTATGAGTATTTCATATTTGGTGTCAATGGCTTGAGTTCTAATGAAGGAGGGTGTAGTATGGATGGAGACATTGAAGGAACTGAAATATGTGCACAAAGAGCATCAGTATCAGAATATACATCATCAAAATCATAGAATAAAGCATCAAATCCATCAGCATACTCAACATCCATTTCATAATCAGAGTGAACATGATCAAAATCAGAATATGAATCCACATAAAAATCAAATCCAAGATAGGATTGTGTTTCAGAAACATGTGTGGAAGTGCTCTTAGACATCATATTCGAACCAATACTCATAATCTCCCTAAGCATAGGACAATCAAATTCTATGGAGTTTTTATTTGGTGGTTCAAAATGGGAGATAACAAAAGCAGAATGGTCCTCTGAGGGGTAATTCATGGAATCCATAACATTAAATATCACAACTTCATCTCCAAACTCCATGGAAAGTGTACCCTCATTGACATTTATGATAGTTTTTGCTGTTTTGAGGAAGGGTCTACCTAAGATAATGGGGGCATGAGTAGTTACCTGATCATCATCCATGTTAAGAACATAGAAATCCGCTGGAAATGTCATGACTCTTACCCGGACAAGTACATCCTCATGGACTCCCGCTGGATATGCCGTAGCTCTATTTGCCAATTGCACCACTACTCTTATTGGCTTCAACTCACCAACCTGCAAGGAAGAGAATACAGAGTGAGTCATCACATTTATTGAAGCTCCTAAATCACAAAGAGCATCAGAGAAGTGAAACTCCCCTATGGTACATGGGATGGTGAATGTCCCAGGATCCTTGCACTTTGTTGGCATTGCTAGAGTTGGTGTAATGAGTGCCGAGACATTCCTTCCAAGGTTGATCCTCTCATTCCCCTTGAGAACTCTTCAATTGGTGCAGAGTTCTTTTAAGAATTTGGCATACCTTGGGATTTGCTTAATGGCTTCAAGTAGAGGAATGTTGATCTCCACACGCTTGAATGTGTCCAAAACCTCCTTTTGCATTGCTTCTTCAGCCATCTTCTTGGTTTGAACAACCCTATTTGGAAAAGGACGGGGTTTAGGAGGTACATCATCAATCTTTTTCTTACCTTTATCTTTCTCCTTGGATTTCTCATTAGTAGGTATGAAATGCGGATTCTCTAGAGTTGAGGTGAATCCCGGTGGAATGGTAGGTACAGATGTATCATTCATTTTCTTCCCACTTCTCAATGTGATGGGACTAACATTCCCCTTTGGATTTGGAGTGGGTTGGGAAGGTAGATTTCCAGAATTCTTACTTACAAGTTCATGGAGGGTTGTGGCAATCTGGCTCATTTGAGTCTTTAACTCCCTCAGCTCTGAACTTTGACTCTTCAACTCATTCTGTTGATTAAGAACAATTTGCTTCAAAAGATCATCAGTATTAGAATCTACCTTTGGTGGGGGATTCCCTTGTTGTTGGCTTGTTGATGCTTGGGCTTCAAATCTCCTTTGGGGTTGTTGGAAACCCTGCTGGTAAGGCGGAGGATGCTAGAAGTTTGGTTGAAAAGGGGGCCTTTGTTGTTGTCCAGAGCCATACCTCATGTCTGGTTGATCTTTCCACCCTTGGTTGTTTGTCGGAGAAAATGAATCAAATGTCTTTTGGGGATATGGTTGTTGTTGCTGCTGAAATGGTCTCCCAGGGAACACTGCTGCACAATCTTCTGTCTCTTGTAGTTGTGGGCAACAGTCAGTTGGGTGGTTTTTCTCAGTGCAAATGCCACATGGCCTCGAAGGAGGGGGTTGGGATGTCTTTTGAGCCAATGCAATCTGCCTCAGCATATTTGTAAATTCTTCTAACTTAGTATCACTCAAATGACTTTCAAGAGAAGGACTTACTTTATGTACTCCTCGAACATGTGGTGTACCTCTATCACCGAATTGTTGAGAGTTTTTGGCCATTTTGTCGATCAGTGCTCGTGCAGCTACTGGTGTCTTGTCCACCAATGCTCCTCCAGCAGCAGCATCCACCATGCTCCTCTCCATGGGTGTGAGTCCTTCATAGAAGTACTGGATGAGTAGTTGCTCACTGATTTGGTGATGTGGACAACATGCACACAACTTCTTGAATCGCTCCCAGAACTCATATATTGACTCCCCTTGTGCTTGCTTGATCCCTGATATCTCCTTTCGAATGGATGTGGTCCTTGATACTGGAAAAAATATTTGCAAGAAAAGACGTTTCAAATCATTCCAACATGTTACATCTTCAGGTTTCAAATAATACATCCAATCTTTTGCAGTTCCATCAAGTGAGAATGGGAATGCTCTTAATTTAATTTGATCTTCAGAAAGATTTCTTGGTTTTAAAGTTGAGAAAACCACATTAAATTACTTATGGTGTTTGTTGGGATCCTCACCAGATAAGCCATGAAACTTTGGAAGAAGGTGAATTAATCCAGATTTCAATTCAAAGTCCGATTCGAGATTTGGGTATGCAATACAATTTAGTTGATAGTTAATATTAGGTGCAGCCAATTCTAGAATGGTTCTATTAAGTTCATTTCCATTATTTCTAGCCATTGGTTCCTCTTTTATGTTTTAATTTGAATTGCTTCCAATTTCAATGTTTTCATAAGAGAGGAATTCACCAACTGGTTGAATATTGAAACTTCCCGTAGATTGAGAATGTCTGATTCGTGCCCTAATGCTACGTTCAATCTCAGGGTCACGATCTAAGAGATCTTCGGGATTAGTTCGTGTTATAGATCAAATAAAAAAGAAAATAATGAAGGTGGACCATAGTAAAATAAAAATGAGAAGTTTGAGTTGATGGTCCAAAGAGAAGTAAAAGAAAATTAAAGAAGAATAAGAAAAATCAGATTGGGTAAAGAAGGAAGAAAGAAGAGAGGAAGAGAATAAAATGTAAGATAAAATAAATACCTCTAATTGGTTGAAATAATTACTTGTCTCCCCGGCAACGGCACCAATTTGAAAGTGCGCTGTCGTGGGCGCCCTCAAATGATTAGTGTAATTTGAGGTACTTAGTTGCAGCAGAGTGGCTGACCAAGGTCGTCTCTCAAAGGAGGAAGTGAATTTAACTACTTATTATAGGTATTCTAAAAATAAAATAAAAGAGAATAAAATAACTACTTGAATGGATGGGGGTGGTTATTTTTATAGTTTATGAACCTAGAAGAAGTTTACTGGAAGAAGATTTCATTTTTTTTGTTTTTAATTTTGAAATGAAGTTTCGATCAGAATGACACAACAAGAAGATGATTTTTTAGAAATCTATTTTAAAAGGCGTAATCGATCTAACTCTACCTATTCTATAATTTATTAATCATTATTATTTAAATTAATATTCACTTAATTATGATCCCTTAATTTGTTAAATCACGAACCCTACGAGAATTAACTTTACCATGAAGATTGAAGTGAATTTTAACCTTAGGCTAACTTCGGAACATGCAATCGCAACACCCTGCTTTGATTGATGTTCTAAAATTATCTTATGGTCATTGGTAAATTAAGGCACATAACCACTCTGGAAATGAGGATTAATTGAGTTTAGGGATTATATTTGAACTCTACAAATTGATCCCATGTGGTTTTGAATTACCGGTTAAGGTTGCGCTATCACAGTTCACACAATTCCCGACCTCGCGTGTTTTGTGTTAACTATTAAATTGCTTTCTTAGTTTCATTTAAATTAAAAACTCAATTGATAGATCATAATATGTGAATTACAGTATCTCATTGATTCAAAATAAATGAATGAATAAGGATATAGGTCGATCGATTACTAAAAAGAACTACTCTTCCATGGGTGGTGTAGTCATCGTGGAGACGTTTTGCATAAGCAATGCATTGAAAGGGTAGAACCCAATCTTGTCTCCACTATTGATTCCAACCCAATTAAGAAGATTAATATAATAAGAATAGGGATGAACACAGAAGATTATTTGAAGAAAAATTCAAGAAACAAACATGAATGAAAAGAAATACAAAGAAGAGGTGAGAGAGGAGAGCCTTTTTAGAAGAGAGGTTTGCACAAAGGCTTACTTCTTCCAAGAGTTGTGAGGGGCTCCCAAGAGACACCCTTTCGGCCACACCTTCACAAAGCCTCGACCAGCCCTCTCAAAGAGTTAAAACCCCCTTTAAATAGATTTTGTGAGGGCTAGTGATACATAACTTTTTAAGTGTGAAATGAAAAACTCGGCCAAGCATTTTATTCCAACTTGCACCACCCATTTTACCACCAAAACGCGTGAATTGACCGGCCTTCCAGAAGGATGATTTGTAACAAATCATGTCCCCTAGCTCCTCAAAATTTGGGCTCAATCGAAGCCCGTATGTAGAAGCTATGGCCCATCTTTAGAACCCATATCCATTCTGCTGAGTCCAGCCCACCATTGGATTAATGGCTCATTTACTCCATCCAAACGCACTCTTTAGCTCTAGTGTCCTGCATGAAAGTTGTATAAGATGAAGTTAGGAACATTGTTACAAAATTTCAAATTCAAATAAGAAATATAAAAATATTTATCTTTGAAATTCTACAGTGCACTTTTAAGGGTAAAACTGTAATTTTCACCAAATTTTCAAATGAATGATGAAATCCCAAATATTTTATAAATAAAAATTTTTAACACAATGTGAGGAAATTATTTAATTTATTATCAATAAAATATTCAATAAAATAGTGTGTTATCAGGAATCCTATGAGTTCTATCCTAAAATAACATGTATTGATTACATGTATTTTATCATGGTAGGATTTTTTTTAACAATGTGATCATGTTCTATATTAATATCCAAGAATAAATTACCAATTAATCAAAGAGACACATTAATTATCCATAACAAGTAACAATTCAATTAATTAAATTTTAGCATACCATTTATAAGTGAAAAACAAAACATAGAAAAAGTATGTTTTGGTTATACAAAATAATGTTTTAAAAGGAACATTTTCATATATACCACAAGATGTGGTTTGAGTTGATTTTATCTACATCCAACAATTCCGATGTGTCTCAAAGAACATCTCAATCATGGTCCATGAATCTAATTACATGAGTTGTAAATTTAAGGCGAAATGCAAAAAAGACTGGCATGTGGCACAATAGTAAAATTTATAAACATGGACATATTTTTTGAAAATTAATAGACCATCAACCTAGTACTATTAGAAGACTACCCATCTTGTATGGACCTCTGATTTGTTCTAGAACTAGAGAAAACATAAAAAGATTTCGAATCCCTAAAAATAGGGTATAAAAATTAGAAATTGTGTAAGAGATTCATATGGGCATGAAATTTTAGAAAATAAGGCAATAAATTATTAAACCTATCAATGAATTTAAAATTTTATTGATGGAGAATGAATTGGAAGGGGAAGATAGAGATCATCCAAAAACATAGAGAGATGATGAGGGTGATCAATATAGGGATGCATAATAAAAATGAGAGAGGAGGATATGATTTTAGTACTAATATAAAATAGTTTAAAAACATAAATTTATCTTATTTATAATAGGGTTCATTGTTTGGATGCACAGTTGGGTAAACAGGCACCAACAATGTACCTCTACAATCTATGAACATTAGACCTTACACGGTTTATGTGAATGGTTGAAAAAACAATGACAAAAAAATTATAAAACTGTATAGAATAAATATTCCATATATTTTAGATGTCACACTATTTTTAACACCATTATAATGGATAAAATAATTATGATTTTCCATTTTTTGGGTTACGTGGTTGAGGTGCACAGTTAGGAAAACTATGTGCATTATCACACCTCTAAAAAATCCTTAACATCAGGAACCCAAAACCTTCTAAATGATACCAAAACCTATAATAATCTTATTATAACATCAATTATAGTAAAATATGAGTTCTATATATAATTTATAAGTATTCATACCTTGAGGAAGGATATATATATAACATCCTCACCTTGTTAAGACAACCCAACCAAGAGTTTCCCTTCTGTGGGTGGTTGAGATGAATCAGAATGTTTTTGACTACTAAAAATGTATATTATAATAATACCCACATGTCTTTTCATGTATACAACCTTTTTTTAATAGAATCATAACTAGAGGGATAATGATATGTTAGAGACACATCATGAAAACAGTCGATGATTAGAACAAAATGTCCCTTTAATGAAGCATCAAACTGAAACTCATGTTCCCTAAGATCAATGAAATGATACATATCAAAGTAATAATTGAAAAGAAAATAATTATTGATGGAATTATTTGTTAACTAGTTCCACTAAAGATGTTCCATATGATATTCTATCAGAATGACTCTCTCTAAGAAATCGAAAAAATGACATATCTAGATTATATATTACCATTCTACAAAATTCATTGATGAACCAATATAATGGTGACTAAAAAAATACATGATCACTTATATAAAACTCCAGAGGTAAGGAATTTCGATTTTCATTTGTATAATGTCTAGACTAAGTCAGAGACATATTTTTCCATATCAATTTTACATACTCTGATGTCTCTTGAATGAGTCATAGTCTACGTATGGCTACCACCTCTACCTCTGACCAGCATAGAGGATAACAATATGGACTACCATATTGTACCACAAAAAGAGACATCTATATATCCACACATGAACTATTTTTATAATAAAACTGATCAACAAGAAATTGATTTTCCCAATATCCACTAAAAGAAGTGACAAACACATAAATCTTGCCCCCCTGTACCAGTTTAGTTTTCTCGAATTGATGATCAATCTATGTGTTGAATGTTGTACACAAAACATCTGATAACCAAAGAAAAATTTGAAACCCAAAAAAAAAACCCATAAATCCGTAACTGATATAATGTTACATGGAACCCCTTGAAGTTATATGTTATTTGAGATATATTTTCATTCAATCTCATTCGTTGATACACTCTCTCATAAATGGCAGACGTTGGAGAACTTTTTCAGTCAATCCACAATTACCCTTATAGAATCACTAATTTGAGGTAACTTTGGAAACCCCATCAAAAAATATTAGCTGACTTCATGTCATATTTATTGAAGGATTACATGTAGGTAAAAAATTAATCTGGATTTTGGCATTCAACTTTCACATGCTACAATGAAAAACATCAAGTAACAAAGCATGTGAACTATTTTTTCCTAAGCCAAAAATAATGATGCTTCATGTCATTATACATATTTGTGAGTTTGGTATGTTCTAATAACATAAAATACCATGATTCTGTCACCAATTACTTTTTAATATCTATGGTAACCCAGACATTCCCATGGGTATGCAGAATATGGTCATCATCTAAAACATAACCAGGTGGTGGTTCCTCACTAGAGACACATTATATTTAAATTAAGATTATGATATCAAAAAATATTTTTCCTAGTAATTCTATTTATTAGTGATAATTCCACTTTTATATTAAACTTTATTGGATTATTATTACACTTAGGAACATTGAAATTCATTTAGGAAGGGATATACAGCTACTACCATTCAATTTTGGCTTATAAGGAAACATATGTTTGATTCGTTTAGATCAAATAATCTACAATTTTATTTCCTTTATATATCATGTATGAATGATCTAATTCAAAATATTATATATATTCCAACAATCTCCACTTTTAAATGGTCAATTAATACAATGATATAATGAATTTTTGGCTATTATGGTATTTTTTTACCAAAAATTGTTCCCCAATAAGTTATGCATGTACAAATGAAAGAAATGATAAAACAAATCACAAACATGGGGTCATGTTTTAGGTAATTATGCTTCTCGTTACTCAATTACCAATAACTATATGCCAGGAATCAGTACCCAAGATTCAAAATAGAACCCATTCTAAAACATAATGCATCACAATACATTGTCTAGATTCATCTAGGATCCATAAGAATTAGGGACGACATTAACATTTACCATATTTTCTTTTTTGGAATGGAATTATCACAAATTTCATCCCATGGGATCCTACAATCCATATGAAAAAACCTTCTAAGTTTCCTATAAGGCATGAAATGTTTTGGAAGAAGAATCCATGATAACAAGCCAGACCCATGAATCATTGAATATCAAAAACATTCATGTGATTCTCTCAAGAAACATTATACCTAACCTTATTATGATCCATAGATTCCCCATATTCAAATATAATGTAACATAATAATTCAACCTTGTCAATCCAAAATATTTATTTAGTGAGATTTTTGTATAAACAGTGTTTCCATAGTAGACTCATTTGAATGTTAGGACGATGGTATTGATAGTTTTAGTCTTATACAACACTAATATGTCATCTAAATAAATTTCAACAATGAAATCTAGGTACATGTGGAAAACCCCATTATCGAGGAAATGAAGATATAATGAGAATTTCTTAGACCAAAATATATAATAAGATATTTATATAGACCTTTCTAGATTTTTAATACTATAAATTTTATATATGTGGGTCTAAATCTCACATGATTATAGACCAATCTCAAATCAACCCTCTATAAGAACTGTGTTACTTGAAGATTTTTGAAGAAATTTTCTATATGAGGATGGGATCATAGAATCATAATATTAAATTGATACAACTGTAGGTAATAAATTCACAACATTAGGGTATAATCCACATTCTTTGAGAAATATACATGCGAACCCCAAGGTGAAGTACTAGGTTTTTAGAACATTGTATATTCGTGGTCCATTAAGATTGCCATAAGATCATAATGATTAATATGATTCGTCTTTTATGGTTTAAAAGATCCTCATTCATCACATATAATATTATCATTGGATAACTATACATCTCTTCAATGCGGTAGGCCAGACAAATCATCAAGAAATACATAACAAAAATGGTGTACACTAAAGGAATGACAGCTTTTTATCGATTCTGATCATCAAGAAAATAGATGTAAATATGACTTGAAACTCATCCTAGAACAAGATTCTCATATCCATATCGAGTTTCCTGGGAATTCCATTATCTATATTGGATATTGGTATACCCTTGGGTGATGATAATGAAACTATATGGTAATAAAAATAAATATGGGATAAAAGGATCTATTAAATCCATCCTGATAATTATGTTGAAACCTCGCACCTCACGGTTGAAAAGGTCATATAAGAAATGATAGTCTCCAATATCAAGAGAAAAATCCTTACATAATCAAAAACTATCTGATCGAGATCCTAGTGTAGTGTTAAGAGACATCACCCCATCGAAGTATAAAATATTTAGACCATTCCTACCCATTAAGGATACAAATTTGATGGACTGTTGATCCCTTGAGTGAAATAGATATGATACAAGATTCCTGACAACAATGATCATACCCCATGATATGGATGGTCCAATATGATTATCCTCCAGTGCATGAAGTGTTGTGTATATCTTCCCAGATCTGTGGCATTGATCTATAAACTAATCTCCCCGAGGGGGTTTAATTTACCAGAGGTGAAAAACAGTTATTTGGAATCCATGAAATCAACCACATCCTAATCAAGAATGGCTATAAGTACTGTTGTTTTCAATAAGGAATGGATCCATAGATAACACTCAATAAATCAAAACATGTGATGATCTTATCAAACTAAAACATATTTTAATGGTCTTATAAAATAAATATAATGGCCCATTATGCTGTAAGATTGACATTATACTAGGTCACTTTTATAATGGCTCTTCATGTGACCCTGACTTCCACACTGAGGGTATACCACATAAATACTAGGATATAGACTCTGAAAATTAGTAACCACGTGAGATGTCTCAGAGCAACGGTTCCTTCCATTTAACAATACATATTTATTCTAGGTGTTGAAACAGCAATACATATACCATTATATTCTCAAAAATTATGCCACGAGATAAGGGACTGCTTCACTATCTATGAGAAATCAGTTAGTAGGAATATGTTCTTTGTAGATCATATGGAATATATAATACCATATTTTTTTCACTCGATAATGCATCACTAATATTATTGGATGTAAAGAGTTAGAGCTTAGTACAATGAGATATGTAATCCCGAATAGACATAACACCCTTCTCCTGATTCACGAGTTATATATCATGAAAATATCATAGAGTTTTCAAGAATCATTTTTCAAAAAAAGTGGTTTGGATGTCTCTCGAGACCATGCCCCGACATTTTATGATTGTGAATAAGCACCCCACTATAGATTGTAGGATCCATGTAGAATATACACAATGATATTCACCAACTTTTCTAGAGGTTCATATAGATTCTAGGACCTCATAAGAAAAGACTCTAATCAGGACCAATTATCTTGGGAGAACTGTCCTTTGATGATGTAGGTTAATGATATTTCAGGAATTTCTAATATAATTGCATCATAGAGGGGACATGAATTGGATCTCCATCTATAGAAAAAACGATACCTATAAAAACCTATTTAATCATAATCCTATAAATTTTTTTAGTAACTACAGGTTTTACTATATGAGGTGTATAATGTGGAACTACAGGGGGTTCAAGAGTAACCACCTTATTAGAAAGAGTCTTTTAACTGAATTATCACATAATATGTGGCCCTTGTTGATGTATATATTTATAAATCCATGCATTCACCTCAAAACAAGATACATGATACAATAGATTTTAAATAGGAAAAAAATCCCAGTACATGGCCTCAATATTAGATACACACCAACCTTGCTACTCACTAATAATATTATAACTGGAGGTAATTTATCAATTTTTAATCATAATGGTTTAGTAATATGGGTTTTCAAATCCATATTATGGTGGAAAATAATCTTTATGTTGTAATTGGTGACCCTATTTAACGCCAACCATTTTTCCAACATTTGAAATTAAAATTTTATTAAAATATTTCATATAATTGTCAAGTTATATAGGTTTCCAATACCATGTTATAAAGATATATACTTAATTTTTTATAATGATCATGCAACTTAATTACAACCTCACTTTTATAAGTAGTCAAATAATGTAACGTGTACATATATGATGGCATATTTATATGGGTTTCCACTCCAAATTTATAAAGGTCAAAAGGGTAAATTTCAATTGACAATTGATTTAACTATAACAACCTAAAATTTTGATCTTTAATAACAATGTTAGAAAATCATTTACACAATTAAAATCAGTTCAAGTATGTTTGATCATGACGTTATAAATGAAAAAATTGCCTGTGTTGATACAGACAATCCATGTATGAAATTTCATTTATATTTTTCTTATAATAATTTTATAAAATTGCAATAATAGAAATAAATGAACATTCAAAAGAAAACAATAAATTCAATAAATCATAATAAATAACCTATCATATGCATGTCATATAAATATTATGAGACCATGATGTTTCATAATATAATGATACACTTTAATATTGTCCCAATGGTAGAAATCCATTAGAAATCCCATCATAAAACATATGTGTCACCCTATGGTTAATATATTACCATTATTACATAAAAAATACAAAACAAAGTACCTTCTTTGACAATGTGGAACCCCCCTGAAATTAGGTTACATACTCAATGGAAAAAAAATTAACAAATTAATTTATTCATATTATCTTGTCTATGAACCCAAAATAATTAGGTAAAGGAAAAGAAATCTCTAACTCCGCATTGTAACATCCTGATACCAGTTCATAGAAATATGAGCTAACTAGTTGTGCACAAGGCCTCAAATGAGTCTCCCCATATTGAAGATATTTTGGTATAGTATGTAGGGTGTATGGTGACATGGTGGGGAGAGAATACTCTATTTATTAGAGTGAACCCATGTTGTAAATAATGTAGTGGAAATTTTATTGAATAATATATAACCATAAATATAATAAAAATATCAATAAGGTATTAAGAATTATCAGATAAAGACAATTTCATGTTAAATCAAATATGAAAATAGAAAATATTGTAGTATACTTACATTTATTCGAATTATAATAAAACTAAACCAAAATTCAAAAAGAATCTTTACACATTACCTTACTGAGTAGTAGCTCCATTATTGTATCTGATGCCAAAAATTAATTATGCATCTATATATGAGTAATTACCTTTATCCGTACTTGAATATATGAAATATACCTAAGTCAAAAAGGCATCCCAAAATGGTGTGAGTAAAATTTAGTACTCCACATCTTGTGGTGTCAAATTAAAATCTATTCTATAAGTAAAAATTTAATAATATTCAGGTTTAGATAATGTTATGTGGTAAACTAAAAGTAATCTATATTAGTTTATGCTCTTCATGGGAAACTCATATGAGCACATATGTTTTATCCAAAACTGGATGTCTCTGAGCATATTACCATTTAATTCAGTAAGGGACCTACGGAATATATCCAATGCATTTATGTTTCATAACCAAAAGGGGTCATTGGATAACCCAAGGCATTCATTACATTAGAAACAAAATCCGACTTACATCATTAAGCTGATAGTATGGTCTAATTGGGATTGAATGAAATCTATCATGGAACCCTTGGTATTCAAATATTAATTGTCTATTAGAAATCATGAGGAGAATATCTAAGTAAATATTGGAATAGAATTTAATAGAATCGGTGAGGATAAACCATAGATGTCCATGTTCATGGAAATCAAGGAAAATACTAGGAGCTTATTCAATTCATTATAGTTCTCTAGATATTATTGGTGAATCATTGGTGTCAGAGTGAGTCATTAATGAATATAATTCCTTAAACAAATCTATGTCAAATTGATGAATAAAAATTGAGATCAATTAATCAGGTTGATTCCTTTGAGTTTTCTAAAGGAACTCAATATCAGGAATACAATGATTGATCAAGGGAGGCCACATGTATAAAAGTCTGATCAAGTTCAATATCAATAATTAACCATAAAATATAAATTAAAAATATTTAAAAATTATGTATCCATGTCATTTATCAATTTAATTATTTAAATTCATCTATTAGTTTTATAATAGAAAAACCCAAAACACCAAAGGGGTGATTTGGTTAATGAATAAAGAATTGTTGTGAAATTAATTTTAATGAACACGCCATCAAATATGTTTTGTGTTGATGTTTTAAAACACAATTAGATTCAAACAGTATCATAAAGCATATAATTCATTGTCTAGGAAACTAATTAATGGTATTTCACATTTTAATACAAATGCACAGAATGTGTAACATATATAAATTTTGTATACGTTTTAATAATTTAGAAATTGAGGGAAAATTAATAAACCATATTTTTTAGCCTCATGTAAGAATCGTAATTAAGTAGCAACCACATTTATTTTATATTACATGAATAAAATATTAAAAACAAGAAAAGGCACATAATATATGGTATAACAATTAGATATGGAAAAATATATTTGGAAGGAACAAAACAAATTGAGAATGGAAGCTAATAGCGTGTTAGCCTCATGGAGGGTTTTTTAATATCAAGGAGGGCGAAATAATCAAAATCATGATTATGGTGATCAACCAATTCATTGATGTGAGGAAGTGGGAGAGTTATGGGGGGGGGGGGCTTCTACAAAATATGAAGGAGGAGGGGAGGATATTATTTTTAAAGGAATTGGGGGGTGTAGAATTTTCGATCATTTTTAATAAGGTTCACTATTTGGATGTAAGGATAGAAAAACATTATCCCAATTTTGTTTCCCTACTATCTTAGAGAACTAAGAGTCACAGAGGTTAGGTGAACAATCAGAAGAACCACGCAGAAACAATATTTCATGAAACATCATTAAATTGATCATTAATCACTATTTTTTACCTCATGTTAATGGTTAAACAAATATTTCTCCATTATCTTGGTCTCATTGTTGTGGTGAATAGTTAGAAAAATTATGTTCTCACTGTGTCCCTTATCCTGCTTTAAAAATATTTGAGGCCCTTAAACCATTCTGAATGCTCTTGGAACCTCCATTACTCCCAAGATAACATCAAATAATCCAAATAAAGAGGTTTATATATAAATAAAATGTATCCACACATTGAGTAAAAACATGGTTCTTATAAAAATTTACATAACATATAAAATTATTAAAACACCATTTAAAATCAATGATCCCATACAACATAAATTTAAACTAAAATATCTAATGGGGAAACTAATAAAACATTGATTCCCTAGATTAAAAAAACTACATAACATTAAAATAAAAACCCTACACAATATTTCATAGTTAAAAATAATTTATTACATAATGTATTCAGTTGATAAAACATAGAATATTGAAGTGTATAGTGTCTTTCTGGCTTATGAACATTACATAAATACTTAAAACATGGAATACACATCTTTATTGAAATCTTCTTTTACATGGCCACACACATTATTTCGTACATAGCATTGCAAGGGATAACCTATGGACATGCATAGGAAAAGGGTGAGTTATAAATCCTTGTAAGGGTGTAAATAAAGAATGACATGAAGAATAAAAAACATGTTAGGAAGTCTGAATATCAATTGATCATAAGAGAAATATGAACCTAAAGGCATGATATAGCCTGATTATCAAAATATAGGAATGTGGCAACAAAATATAACATGCATATTGCATGATCCAAGGCTCATTGCACATGGATCATGATTAAAATATAATTGAACTTGAATTATATTGTGTAAAAACTCATTTCAGTTGATGTATCCTGATACTAACCTTTTCCCAATGCATTGGAGCACTATTAAGGAACACCGTTCTTAATAATTTTATTTCATGCTTAAGTGTTTCAAATGGATCATACAACATGGAATCATTCAAAATCGTCATTTATTCCATGATAAAGGAATGTGAAATACAAACATGAAACTGTATAATCAATAACTAATTGTTCATAATGGTGAATAACCTTGACATAGAAATTATTATGGTATTCACTACAGAATTACATTGTCTTTTAAAATAGCGGTGCAATTTTGGCAGCGTGACAAGATGACATAAGAATTCAAAAAAATAGTTAATGAGAGAGAATGAGGTATCTAATTATATGTACATAAAATTAAATTATGGGGCTATATGGAGACATTTATAAGTATAGATAAATGATTTTATGTGCATAATGTAAAAGTGATTCTTGATTGTAAATGAGGAGAGAGAAACCCCTTACAAAATCTCGCGTGGTTACAAGTGTACATGGGAGGCATTAATTAGAGATAAAGTGGTATATCATCATTAAAAAATTAGGAGGGAATTATAGGGGAGGTGAGAAATCATAACCCAACATTTTTTATAAGAAATAAAATATAATAACAACACAAGGAAATTTTAATAAAATAATAGAATGGAAGAAATCCCTTACAGAATTTCGGCATTGTAACAGGCGTACATGGGATGAATTATTGAGAGAAAAAGTTGTATATCATCATTAAAACATAATGAGGGAAAATATATGGGAGGTTCAAAATAATACCCCTATATTTTAAATTTAAATGACAAGGGAATAACAATATAATGAAATTTGGACAGAATTGGGAAAGGAAGAGATCCCTTACTCAGATTTGTGATCTAAAAGGCTTGAGAGAGGCTTGAGAGAGTCTTATTTGGATCTTGGGGAACCTTGTGAGGATTCTAGAGTGAGTAAGGAAAAGGTTGGTCGAGATCCAAAGGCTTTTAGTGAAGAGGATGTTGGATATAGGGGTGGTTTATATTGAAAATTAGAAGGATTTATTTTTTATTTAGGTTTTGGCCACCACACATTTAACTAATCAACATCCAAAACCAATCCATGGTTTTTGACCATGGTTTTTGGAAAAGGGGAGTGGAATAAATTATTTTATAAGGACAACTGCTGATCTTATTTATATAATATTCTTTCTTTTGTGGAGGTGAGTTGCACTCTCAAGGAAATCATTTAAAAAGATAAAATGTTTTATAATTCGTAGAGGGTGCACAAAATCTATTTAAAATAAATCTAACAAACATAATTTTACATAATTTTAATGGAAAAATATATATTGGCCTAACATACCATTTATAGAATTTTATTAGATCACTATTGGGTCATTATGATGTCATAAAACACATTATATAAATAAACAATATTTAATTATTAACCAAAAATTCGACTGCCTCAGAGAATTATAAAAATTTCACAGTAGGATAATTGTGAAATCCTGATTCCAAAAATAATAATTATATTATCTAAATAATTTTATTAATATGTTAATTTTTAATTTTAAAATTAAAACCAATTTTTATTAAAAATTCAAATGTTTTGACAAAAGAATCATTATAAATTAAAATTGTATTAATATTAATTATATGATAATTTATATTTAATAAAATATAATTTATTTATAATATTATACTAATATATTATAAATTATAAAATCCATTAATTCAACAAAATATATTTCATAATAGAATATTAACCAAAAATACTAGGTGTGATTTAGTAACCATTTGCAAATTAATAATAATAAAATGAATGCATATTCTTTATCATATTCAAAAATAATGCACATAATAATTGTTCTATGGTCTTGTTACATAACCCCTCATATAACTCTCATATAACCTAATTGTAAGGTGTGCGATGGTGACAAACTCTTGGGTGGCTTGGATTACATTACTCAGAGGGTTATCTCTATCAAGTTACACTTTCCCCATAGACTGTTCTATTCAAGATTTATGTGTTGAAGTTATTCTTGATCTTGGTCAAGAGAGAAGACTAGTGATTACAACTCCTTTATTAGCTCTGAAAAATGGTCTTTGCATGGGGTGATTCTAATGGATGAGGCCATCATTTCCTTTATCTAGGTAAATTACATTATTTTAATCCCTATATTGATAATAATCATGTTATCAATGTTCAATGAATATATTATCAATGGGAAAAGTTATTAATGGTATTCTAAAATCCAAAATCGTAAATCCATGGAAGTGAATAAATCATATATAACCATTTTACATAGTAAGACATTATATCAGATTAAGTTGAATTTTCAATATTAAAAGTTTCGGTCATTACAATCTTCCCCCTATGAAATTTTCCACTCAAAATTTATTTTTCCACACTAAAGTATATGAGGGTAACTTTTATCGTCACTTCCAATGACTCCCACGCTACTTCTCCAAACATGTGGTTTCTCCACAACACCTTGATGAGGGTAATTATATTATTTTGTAGAACGTTTTTCCTATGATATAAGATATTCACTGGATTCTCTTCATTTGAGAGGTCATTCACCGATGGTACCACTTCTCAATTGAGTAGATGTCATGGTTCAGGTATGTAATTTTTTAAGAGTGATACTTTGAATACATCATGTACGAGATATAGGTTTGTTGGGAGCGCAAGTCGATAAGCCACTACTTCAATGCGATCAAGGATCTCAAAAGGCCCGATTTACCTTAGACCTAGCTCTCTCTTATGACGGAATCACATAACTCTCTTCAATGGTGATATGTGGAGTAATTACATGTCTCCAACATCAAACTCTAGGTCTCATTAATCATTATAAACATAGATCATTTGTTGACTCTGAGCTGTTTTATTGTTGTAAAACCCCGAGATTTTATGAAAAATATTTTTTTTAATTTCATTAATGTATTGTGTTATATGCTACACCAAAAGGAGCTTGCACAACACGCAACCTTGACTTTCCTTTAATTGAACGCAATCACGACCTTCTTGATAGCGTGTGTAGTACGCAATACCGAGTTTCACTAAACAACAATATGCTATTAAAATATTATTAAAACTAGCAATTATGTATAGTAATAACCACCTTT
This sequence comes from Viscum album, assembly GCA_963277665.1. Classification (NCBI taxonomy): domain Eukaryota; kingdom Viridiplantae; phylum Streptophyta; class Magnoliopsida; order Santalales; family Viscaceae; genus Viscum; species Viscum album. Next base: position 796,163,993 of record OY728166.1, read on the forward strand.
TATAATTTTAGATATTTTATCTCTCAAAATGGACTTCATTTTTGGATTCTAAATATCGAAATTAGCTTAGGGTGAAATTTTGGTTCTTTTCTGATAAATTTCATATTCCAATGAATAGTGAAAATTACTAAATTATAATTAAAACAACTTTTTTAATCAAAATAATAAATTGTGATAAATTATTAATTTGAGTGGTTTTAAAGTATATTTAGAATATATTTTTACAATTTAATTCAATGTTTGTCATTGGATGTAATTTCACATTTAAACCAGTTATAAACAAGTGTTAATCTTTTGATAGTTATTATCTCTTAAGAACATGCTATTTGTTTTGAAGATGGGAATTAATTTTTAAATTAATTAATTAAACTAATATGTTTTGAATTTGGTAAAATAGACATCATTTTTGAGTTCATAATATCAAATATAGCTTAATCCTGATTTTTGGTATTTTTCTGGAAACATTCATTTTTTATGAATAGTGAAACCACTAAGTGGTAGTAAAAAAATGAATTTTTCAAAAAACGTAATTTTACCACTTCTGTAAGAGGAATTTCAAAATTCTGAGAGACACGGTTGATGTCAGTAAGTAAAATGTGGTTCAATGAGAGGAAAATATTTTTTGGTGAATAGTAACTTTTTACTTTTTTTTAACACGATTCAAAGTAAATAGGGAAATTAAGGGTAAAAATGATATTATTATTACCATAACACATGTCTCAATTCTATTGGATAAGTGTAATTCGACCAAATACAACCTTAGAAATAAAATATTTCCATTTAGGTACACTTGGATTAGATTTGGACATTTATTATTATTTAATTCAAAGAAGAGTTAAAAGAGTTAAAATCAATGTTCAATTACTAAAAAAAATTTAATATAGGGTTATACCTAAGATATATTATGTTGTAATTATTCATTAGAAATATAATAATATTTCCTACACAATTAAATTTTTTTTTATAATTTTTATACATTATATAAATTAATTTATTTATGACACAATGATGATGCAGTAATTAACATGATAGTGAATAACTATAATAATTGATATTATAAATACCCAAATAAATAAAATTTGAGACTTTTTATGAATTACACTAATTTTCTAAGTTATTATGACATGTTATTATTGATTTAAGGATCTTTTTTCGAACTAATAATTCTACTATGATTTTCAAAAACATTAATTACTAAATAGTGTCAAAAGTGACATAAAATTGTTTTTAAAACAAATATTATATTAGTAATTGTTATTTTATTCTTAAAAATCTATGAATCTGCAAAATGACATAGATAAGGTTATATATATGAATAATAAACATCTTGGGGTACATTTGGCTGCTTATAGTATGTATATTAAACTTATAGTATAAGAACACAAGAACACACGGTAAAAGTAAAATTATTTAACTTAATGTTAAATCAAAATGATAAGGTTAAAATAGGAACCTAAACTTGTCTAAATTCTATTGGATGAGAGGATTTAGACCCATCCCCACCTTAGCTTGGAAATAAATCAATTTTTAGCTATTTAAAACCGAATTTGTCTTTATAATAAAATAATATTTTTTGTTATTCCAAAGGTGCCCCTCTCCTCCCTTATAAAAGGGCACCCCCTCCCTCTCTTCCTCACACCACTTTGAGACTTCAAGCTCGGTCAACCCCTGCCAAATTCCCTTCTAAACTTCTTTATAAACATAATAGAGGTTCTGTTATTCCTCAAATACCAGTTTTTGTACCCTAAAAGAAGATCTCAAAGAGGCGCTTCAAAGAAAATGTAATGTCTGTTACCGATTCTTTCATCTTTATTTCTTCTTCCAATTCTTCTTATTAGGTTGTTTCATTATGAAGTGATAACATAAGTATCACTTATATACTTATATGTTATTATAATTATGAAACAACCTTATTTCACCATCTATCCATCCTACGGAAAATGAAATCACTGCGCGTGCGTACGTACGGAATACCGTCTCCACGATGTGATGCGACTCGTTCTACATGATCTTCATTTCATAATTATTATATAAATGATTAGAATGAATTAATATGATATATATTTCACTAATACCATTCTTTAAATGAGGTATCTATAACCTAAAGAGAAGAATAATAATTTATTCGACAAAACACGCATAAGAACAAAAAGTTATAAACACCCGAATAACAAGTAGCAATGAAATATTACTACTAAGAAGCTATGAATATGACCATATATGATATCATAAAAAAATTATGATTCTGTAATATGTCAATAACATTATTTAAATCATTATACAGGAGTCTAGGACACGTACAAAGCATATCAGACCTAAGGTAAGGGAAATATCACAATCTCATTTTTATCCGAGATTGTTTATACTTTAGTATTTACTGGGGTGTATTTTATCATCCACATCCATGTTTCCTCAATATTTAATATTATTTCCATCCACCTACAATGTTTTAAATCCAATTTTACCCTTCGGTGAGTTTTTAGTAAAGGATATGAAAGGAATATTATTATTTTTTTCGTACGAGGTACTTTTTGACTTTCCCGACAAAAGTACGAGAAGAATGTTTTTTTAACTTATACGGCATGAATGGATTTTTAAAACGTTATTTCAAAGAAGCATCCTTTACAAGTTTTCATGTTTATTTTTAATCAACTTCTTTTAGTTTAGAATTTTATGACATGTTAAGAATGGAAAAGTGTTTTTGAAGCAGAAAGGATATTTTCCTCAAGAATGGATTTCAAGTGTTTTATCAAAATTATTTTCCATATAAGATAATAAAGGGTTTTGTTTCTGTCCCTATTATTAAATTGATTTGATTATGTTGTGATGGAATTATATTTATGAATTCCTTTATCTTATATGAATTGTTTTATGATGTCACGATGTTTAAGATTCCCATTTTTATTACATGGGTTATGCAATGATTTATGATTTTGTGGCACACATAAGAATGGTATCATTATGAGATGGGTGGGACCTATATCTCCCTCCAATTAATTGGGTAATGATTTTATATCTCATGAGATAGACATGGCTGGAACGGTAGGTTATACCGGTTCAGTGAAACAGGACTGAAACGAGGAGTGAACTCGGTTCAGAAATGGACTTTGTCCACTAAGATAGTCTTGGAAATGAGTCTTGACTAATAAGAAATGATTCGTTTTGATTATGTGTGTAAGCCACAAAGTTTAATGTTTTATGTTATGATTATTGGGATTACATTTCACTACTATGATTTATCCCATGTTATGAAATTATGATCTCTTTTGCAGGTTATGATTTTTAAAAGATATGTTCTTATGAATATGACATGATTGATATTTCTTTTGTTTACACTTACTGATAATTTGAGCTCACCCTTTTATGTTTTCTTTTCCCCAAGACATAAAGAATGGATTTAGGTTTAAAAAAAAGAATATCTTTATGGGAGATGTTGAAGATCTTTCACCACGATTAAAAGATTATATTCCGAGTTTCCAAAGACACTAAACTATTACGGTCCGGGTCTCTATAGTTGGTATCAGAGGAAAGGTTTAGTCAACCTTTGGAAACTAGGATGCGAAAATGTTAGTGAGATCCTTAGAGATATTTCTATGGTATGTCTAGGAATGTCTCTAAGGTTAAGTATACAAATAGGTTATAGTCCTAGAATTGCGCTAACGATCTTAGAATTTAACCTAAGATGTTAGATATTGAGGGTACTCCCCCTTTACTATGTTTTTTCTGTAGCATGATTTTTTCCTCTCAAAAGATTCATTTTGTGTTTTAGTTAATGGAGGGAACCAGAAGGAATTCGGTTAACATTGAATCCAATGGAAAAATTGGTGACAATGAGCAACAAAATTGTGTAATTCCTAGAGAGAAAGATATTGTGATTATGCCAAATCAGTCATCGCGATATATGATTAACAAGGTGAAATTTAGTGGTATGCCTAATTCATCAAAGAAGATGAAGGTAAACTATTATGGATGTTTGCATGTTGAGGAGCATAAAGAAAGGAAGATTGAGATTTCTAAAGAAGGGAAGAAGAACCTTGTGGAATACCACAAATGGAGGGACCGATGTTATCTGTGTGGATAAAAGGGTCATAGAGTGACAGACTGTTATGGAGTTCAATGTCTAATTTGTGGAGAACATGGGCATTACCCAACTCAATGCCCTGACCTAAAAAGTTACTTCTAAATCATAGAAGGACTTATTCTAGGACAATCATTGAAGTAGATGGACTGAAGTTTTTATATATTGGTATTCAAGAATAATGTTGTTGAGGTACTTTTATGGTGTATTGAAATATTTATGTATTGGTCTATTGTAGTTTTCAATAATTTTAAGGTACCAAAAACCATGAAAAGTGATTCAAATATTTTGGAAAGTAGATGATATGCGCATAATGAAGGGATAAGGAGAAAATTAAATGTTTTACAGTATTCATGAGCTCATGATTGATATAAGGACTAAGTGATATCATGGTTAGAGTATATAGAATTTTGAGGATTTTGGTATGTGGAAAGAGGTAACTTTTAACAGCATTCATTTTTTCACTAAGGTTCAATGGGTATTCAAGAGAATACATGATTAAGGCCTTTGAATGTTTGGAATGTGACCAACAAGACATATCTTATGATATATGGGGATCAACGATGGTATTAAATCTCTGGTAATCGTTTTCACTTTATTATGAGAGTGGAATGCAGTATTATGGATATGCTTAAATATTGGAATGGATTATGTTGGACATAAGTTAGTATTATTTAAGGATAGAGGTTTTTTAAATATTATTGATGGGATGTTATAGTAATATAGTTTTAGAAAAAGGACAACCTGCAGGACGGGCGATGGCCCATCGCATCGGACAAGGCCTTGGGAATCGAACCCACAACCGAAGTGTGACTGACCTTTATCGCCTACCAATGGCCTACAGGAATTCCATGTTTAGTAGTAACTAGTTTTATTATATAAAGAAGTATTATATATGAAGTATAAGTCCATTTTAGGAACCATATATCATTAATCTCACTATAGATGGACTTTTGATAACTTTTTTAACCTTTTCTTTGACACAGATGGAATGACCCATCATTCTATCACATGATCTACTAGCACCTCACGAATGAAAAATTCAACTTCATTTCTTTAAGAGATGAAATGGAAATCTTCCAAAGAATGACCAACAGTGAGACTCTACCGAAATCACGAAAGTATTTCTTCTGATTCCAATTACATCAACTTTAGGGAAACGATCTTGAAAACCAAAAATGTTGTCCTAGTGCTCTTATATCTGATGAATCAGATGGTACCATAGATCGTCACAAATTTATGGCTTTGTGATTGCTGGATTTTCCATAGCCATGTTCTCTACCACTCTCCATCAATACATGATTGTTAGATTTCTCTTCCATATTCATATTTTCACCTATGTGGAAACCCAGTGATTAGTTTATTTGGGTAACTGTTACATTTCATAATTTTGTTTTTAAAGATTGGTTTTGGTATTCATTTTTACGATGTGGGTTTCTACCAAAGAAGCTTTCGAATAGTAAACCATTTATAACCCCGACGAATTTCGAGGGTCAAATTAATTTTAAGGGGGGTAGAATGTAACACCACGAGATTTTATGAAAAATATTATTTTTAATTTCATTAATATCTTGTGTTGTATGCTACACCAAAAGGAGCTTGCACAATACGCATCCTTGACTTGCCATTAATTAAACGTAACCACGACCTTCCTCGATAGCGTGTGTAGTACGCAATACCGAGTTTCACTAAACAACGATATTCTATTAAAATATTATTAAAACTAGCCGTTATGAATATTAATAACCACCTTTTTAATTTTTTGAAATTTTATCTCTCAAAATGGATATCATTTTTGAATTCGGAATATCGAAATTAGCTTACGGTGAAAATTTGGTAATTTTCAGATAACTTTCATATTCTGATGAATAGTGAAAACTACTTAATTTTAATTAAAAACAACTTTTTTAATCGAAATAATTAATAGTGATAAATTATTAATATGAGTGGTTTTAAAGTATATTTAGAATATATTTTTACAATTTATTACAATGTTTGTCATTGGGTGTAATTTCAAATTTAAACCAGTTATAAAAAAGTGTCAATCTTTTGATAGTTATTATCTCTTAAGAACTTGCTATTTGTTTTGATGACGGGAATTAATTTTTAAATTAATTAATGCAACTAATAAGTTTTGAATTTGGTAAAATAGAAATCATTTTGGAGTTCATAATATCAAATATAGCTTATGCCTAATTTTTGGTATTTTTCTGGAAACATTAATTTTTTGATGAATAGTGAAACCACTAAGTGGTAGTAAAAAATGAATTTTTAATAAAACATAATTTTACCGCTTCTGTGAGTGGAATTTGAAATATTTGAGAGACACGGTTGATGTCAGTAAGTACAATTTGGTTCAATGAGATGAAAATAATTTTTGATGAATAATAACTTTTTACTTTTTTTACCACAGTTAAAAGTAAATAGGGTAATTAAGGGTAAAAATGATATTATTATTACCCTAACACATGTCCTAATCCTATTGGATAAGTGTAATTCGACCACAAACAACCATAGGAATAAAATATGACCATTTAGTCCCACTTGTATTAGATTAGGATATTTATTATTATTTAATTCAAAGAAGAGTTAAAAGAGTTAAAATCAAAGTTTATTTACTAAAACATTTTTAATATTGGTTTATACATAAGATAAATTTGATTTTAAATATTCATTAGAAATATAATATGATTAACTACATAATTATAGTTTATTTATAATTTTTATACATTAAATAAATTAATTTATTTATGACACAATGATGATGCAGTAATTACCATAATAGTGAATAATTATAATAATTGATATTATAAATACCCAAATAAATATAATTTGAGACTTTTTATGAATTCCACTAATTTTCAAGGTTATTATGATATGTTAGTATTGATATAAATAACTTTTTTCGAACTAATAATTATGTTATGATTTTCACAAAAATCTATTACTAAATAGTGTCAAAATTGACAAAAAATAGTTTTTAAAACAAATATTATATTAGTAATTGTTATTTTATTCTTAAAAATCTAAGGTTCGGCCAAATGACTTAGATAAGGTTATATATATTAATAATAAATAACTTGGGGTTCGTTTGGCTTCTTATAGTATGTTTATTAACCTTATAGTATAAGAACACAAGAAGACACGGTGAAAGAAAAATTATTTAACTTAATGTTAAATCTAAATGATAAGGTTAAAATAGGACCCTAAACTTGTCTAAATTCTACTGGATAGGAGTATTTCGACCCATCCCCGCCTTATCTTTGAATTAAATCAATTTGGAGCTATTTAAAACCGAATTTGTCTTTACAATAAAATAATAATTTTAGTTATTCCAAAGGTGCCCCTCTCCTCCCTTATAAAAGGGAACCCCTCCCTCTCTTCCTCACACCACTTTGATCCTTCAAACTCGGACAAATCCTGAAACATTACCCTCTACACTTCCCTAGAAACATCCTAGAGGTTCCGGTACTCCTAAAAGACCAAGTTTAGTGCCCTAAAAGGAGATCTCAAAGAGGCGTTTCAAAGAAGAGGTAATGTGCGTTACCGATTCATTCATCTTTATTTCTTTTTCCAATTATTATTTTTAGGTTGTTTCATATGAAGTAATAAAATAAGTATCAATTATATGCTGATATTTTATTATAATTATGAATCAACCTAATTTTACCATCTATCCATCCTACAGAAATTGAAATCAAAGTGAGTGCGTACGTACGAAATACCGTCTCCACGATGTGATGCGACTCGTTCTACATGATCTTCATTTCATAATGGTTATATAAATGAATTGAATGAATTAATATGATATATATTACACTAATACCTTTTTGTAAATTAGGTATCGATAACCTAAAGAGACGAATAAGAATTTATTCGAAAAAACACGCATGAGAACAAAAAGTTATAAACACCCGAATAATAAGTAGCAATGAAATATTACTACTAAGAAGCTAAGAATATTACCATATATGAAATCATAAAAATAATTATGATTCTGTAATAAGTCAATAACCTTATTTAAATCATTATACAGGAGGTTCGGACATGTACAAATCATATCGGACCTAAGGTAAGGGAAATATCACAATCTCATTTTTATCCGAGATTGTTTATACTTTAGTATTTACTGGGGTGTATTTTATCATCCACATCCATGTTTCCTCAATATGTAATATTATTTCCATCCACCAAAAATTTTTTAAATCCAATTTTACCCTTCGGTGAGTTTTTAGTATAGGATAGGAAAGGAATCTAGTGTCTTTTTTCATACGATGTACTTTTTGACTTTTCCGACAAAAGTACAAGAAGAATGTTTTTTTAAATTATACGTCATGAATGGATTTTTAAAAAATTATTTCCAAGAAGATTCCATTAAAATTTTTCAAGTTTATTTTTAATCAACTTCTTTTATTTTAGAATTGTATGACATGTTAAGAAAGGAAAAGTGTTTTTGAAGTAGAAAGGATATTTTCCTCAAGAATGGAGTTCTAGTGTTTTATCAAAATTATTTTCCATCTAAGATAATAAAGGGTTATGTTTCTATCCCTTTTATTACATTGATTTGATTATGTTGTGTTGGAATTATATTTATGAATTCCTTTATCTTATATGATTTGATTTATGATGTCACGATGTTTAAGATTCCCATTTTTATTACATGGGTTATGCAATGATTTATGATTTTGTGGCACACATAAGAATGGTATCATTATGAGATTGGTGGGACCTATATCTCCCTCCAATGTATTGGGTATGGATTTTATATCTCATGAGATAGACATGGCTGGAACGGTCGTTTATACCAGTTCTATGTAATAGGACTGAAACGAGGAGTGAACTGGGTTCAGAAATGGACTTTGTCCACTAAGATAGTCTTGGAAATGAGTGTTGACTAATAAGAAATGATTCTCTATGATTATGTGTGTATGCCAAAAAGATTCATGTTTTATGTTATGATTACTGGGATTAAATTTCACTACTATTATTTATACCATGATATGAAATTATGATCTCTTTTGCAGGTTAAGATTTCCAAAAGATATGTTCTTATGAATATGACGTGATTGATATTTATTTTTTTTACCCTTACTGAGAATTTGAGCTCACCCTTTTATGTTTTCTTTTCCCCAGGACAAATATAAAGGATTTAGGTTTAAAAAAAGAAGATATTTATGGGAGATGTTGAAGATCTTTCACCATGATTAGAAGATTATATTCCGAGTTTCCAAAGACACTAAACTATTACGGTCCATGTGTGTGTGTTTTGTTATGTACTAAGTATTCTGCAAAATTAATGTAATGTCCATGTACGTCAGGCTTCGGGTCTCTACAATTGTGCTGCTTGATGGTCGTAACCTTCTCTATTATTTCCTCGACCATTTCTTGACGTAGGGGTTTTTTCTCCCCAACTTGATCACAACATTCTGTTGTTATGCACTTGTTCCCATACATGTCTTCACAAGGATCCTTTTGGATGCTTTAGTAGATACTATTATTGTAAGTGAACTCAATGAGGGGAATAAGTTGATCCCATCCTCCTTTGAAGTCCATTGATAATGCTCTCAACATGTCCTCAACTGTTTGGATAGTCCGCTCTAATTGTCCATCAGTTTGAGGATGATAAGCCATAATGACATTCAACTCAATATTTAGAGAATGTTAAATACTCATCAAAATCATAGAGGTGAATCTAGGATATCAATCAAATATAATCAATTGTGGTGATCCATGAAGACTTACAAATTCTCTGATATATATTTGTACTAGTGGATCCAATGATAAATCCTCTCAAATCGGAATGAAGTGTGCAACCTATGTAACACAAATGGCAACAACCCAGATAGTATTGTTTTCTTTGGATGTATTCATAAGTTTGGTTACAAATTCCATGGTGATGTTCCCTGAGATCCATTCTGGTATGGGTAATGGATGCATTATCCCCTTAGACTTCTTCCACTCACCCTTCACATTATGACATACTAGGCACATTGATGTATACTCAGTGATAAATATCTTTATGTTATCCCACCAATAATTCCCTCAGATATCTAAATACACTTATGTATTTCCTAGGCGAATGGAGAAATTCCAATAATGTGCATCATCCAAAAGATCTATCATTGACATCATATTTGACGGAACACATAGTCATTAACAAAATATCACAATTCATTCTTCATTATCATTGAACTCTGAAGATTTCTCTTTAATGATAGTTTATAATTTCTTATGAATTCTCACATCATTGTTTTTAGAATCCTTTAAAATTATCAAAAGAGACATTTGAGAAATCATTATTGATAGGATTGATGAAGTGGCCTTATTTATGATTCCCATGTCCATATTCATAAATTCAATGAATATTGGATCCTTTTCAATTCTCATCAATGATAGAATCAGTAGGTACTTTCTAATAAGAGCATCTGCCACCTTTTCCTCTTTCCTAGGGTGGTAATGGATTGAGCATTCATAGTCATTGGTCATCTCTAACCATCTTCATCAGAACATATTTATCTCTTTCTATGTGAATATATAATTGAGGATTTTGTGATCTGTATAGATATGACACTTCTCCAAAAAAAAGGCAATGTCTCCAAATTGTTAACGTGAAGATCACCGTAACCAACTCCATATCATGTGTTGGATCTTTTTTCATATGAAAAATCAATTTCCTTGATTCAAAGGTAATGAATTTGTCATTTTTCATCATCAAAAAACCCATACCCTTTTTCTAAGAATCCTTAAATACCACAAAAAGTTTTCCACTTGTTGGTAATGTGAATATGGGTGCAGTGAATAGCATTATTTTCATATCCTTCAAGCTCACTTTGAATTCATCCTTCTAAACTAACATGACTCCCTTATGAGGTAGCTTGGTAATAGGGTTTGACTATCTTGAGAATGTTCTCACAAATCAGTGAAAATATCAAGCTAACCCTAGGAAGCTATGGATATCCATCCCTGAGGTTGGAATTGACCGTCGCTCAATTACAGTTGTCTTGGAGAGATCCATAGATATCCCATTACTTGGGATGATTTGACCCAATAATGAGACCTCCTTCAACAAGAACTCACACTTGTTATACTCTCTATAGAGATTCTCCTTCAGCAAGGTCTCTAGTACTGTTCCTAGATTCTCTTCATGCTCCTCCAAGGTTTTTTAGTATATTAAAATATCTTCTATAAAGACAACCATAAATATTTTGAGGTAATATCTAAAGAATATATTCATCAAGTTCATAAATATTCCTAAAGAATTAGTGAGTCCAAAAGGCATTACTATGAATTCATAGTTCTTGTATCTTGTACAAAAATCGGTCTTCAGGATATCATCCTTCTTCACCCTTACTTGGTAATATCCCCACTGCAAATCCACCTTAGGGAAGTATTATGCTCCACATAGATGATTGAAGAAGTCATCAATTCATGGAAAAGGATACTTGTTCTTTATCATGAATTTTTTGACCGCACTATAATCAATGAATAGGATCATTTACCCATCCTTCTTCCAGATGAAGTGGAATGGTACACCACATGGTGATTCACCTCGGCATATAAACCCATTTATCCAGATTCTTCTCTATTTTTTTCTTCATGATCTATAGATTCACAACATCTATTCTATATTTTTTATTGGATATTGGCAACAACCTAGGTATATGATCAATTGGGAATTAAACATATCTTCTAGGTGGAAGACCAAAAAATTCCTCAAGAAACTCTTCAGCAAATTCCCTCAGAATAAGAATGTCTTCAAGGATGGTTTCTTCTTATACTAAATCATCTGATTAAGATATGTGTGATCATAGGGAACTAATATCCCCAATTGTGATGATGGTTATAAGAAATATTCATCCTCCTACCTTCAGTTTTATATTTGGGGATCGATTCACAAAATGAAGAGTGATTTACCTCTCATGAAAATTTATGTTGGATATATATAGAGAATTCTAATCTACGACAATAAGTACATTAAATTACACAAGATGGTGTATAAAGTGGTTTTCTATAACGTTCAATACACAAATTATTACATGGGAGGAGCATATTAATGGGTTGAAATGATTTCCCAATTTTATGTTCTCACCAACATCATTACTTCCATGATTTGTAGTGTTGTATGTATTGTTCTACTAATCATTCTGGATATAATAGATTGTGTAGAACCAGAATTGAAAAGTATTTTTTCTATTATTGAATTAATAACTACCATACCTATCACCACATATTTTCCAGGAATACATCGGTGGTAGTGATGAAAAATTAACTCCCTTGTTTCCTTGGAGGTTGTTGTTTGCCTCAGAAAACCCTTGTCTTAGAGAACTTGTTTGAAATGTGCCCTACTTATTTGTAGTTGAAGCAATGAACAACACGTTGATAGTTGAATGGAGAATTCATCTCCTTTTTCATAGTCATTGATTCTTAATATTAGTATTAAATGGCCATGTACCCTCCCCTCCACACCTAAATCATTATCTCGTCCCCTTCTAGAAATTTCTAGGGTACTTATTTCCACCCCTTTGGCAAGTGGGGTGCTAGATTTTCTTAGAACCATTGGATTTATTCATCAGAATGTAAGAATTAATTTACATCTTATACTTCTTATCCCAATGATATACCTAAGATTTTTTAATCTCAATTTCGACATTGAGTGATCATTAGAAATTTTTTTCATAACTATCGAAGTCACGGATCACCTGGGCTTTCCATAGGCAAGGTTTTAGCACACCAAATAAGCGGTAAAACATGCATTCAAGGGTAACAACAAAGATGGAGGCATACCATTCATGCATGATGATGTTTTCCTCATATGATCCAATGGATTATTTTTCATTTTTCTTGAGGGCATGAAACTCCCCTTCCATCTTATGTTGGAGGGTGCACGAAAAATATCTATCAGAAAACATTTTCCAGAAATCCTTCCATTCCAATTCCTCGATCTCTTAATTAGGCTCGATATTTTTTAATCAATGTATAACATTGTTCAACTTTACCCTATCTATGATAAAAAACTATAAAAACATTCTCTTTTTCAGAACATTTAAGGATGTAAATGATATTTTCAATGGAGTCGACCATTTTTTCAGTGATTGAGGGATCATATAATCGATTAAATGTAGGAGGCCTTGGTATCATGAATATCTTGATTGCAATTTGTTCTTTCTTGGGGGGGGGTTTAACATTCCTCTATGCCCATGTTTCTTTTAAAAACATGAGTTAACTGAGAGAGTATAATAACAAATTTATTAATTCCTTATCCAATTGGATTGGGAATCTCATTAGAATATTCATCCCATAGATCTTCACATTGTTCATCAGCCTGAGTCCACCTATTACCTACCATTGGATGTAATAAAAGGAATTATAGGGGTAACACATAAAGGGTAATCCAAAAACAAAAACACATGGCTTATAAATTACATTTATTTTCTTATCTTCTGAATTTATATGTTTTAATCTATGTTATCCATGATCTACTTCCCAAAATATATTCTTATGGGAAATCCTTATTCCCCTAATAATGGTTAACACTATGCTTATGAATTTATAAAAGAACATCCCTAACGAGAATCATAACCAAGAGTGTACCATGTCCCGTTTTCGTTCACCCCTTTTAATTCTAGTCTAGCTCAAAGTGGTGTGTTCGGGTTTTACCCCTAGATATATCTGTTCTAGAGCCGCCCTTACCTTCTCATATATAGACATGGATGTATTTGATAGAAAAACCACTTAATCCATACTCATAAAAATTTAGGTATGATTTTATTATACATAGTCATATCAAAATGGCCTTCACAATGGTTTTCTAATCATAATCCCAAAAATAACTACACCTCTCCTCTGATACCAACTATAACAACCCTTCACATTATTTTACACTTATGCGTAATTTATCACATAAAGTATTCACTTGATAAAATATAGAATATCTATAGTTCTAGTTTCTTTTTGGAATATGAACATTACATAAAAACATCAAACATGAAATACACATCTTTATTTAAAACATAATTTACATGATCACATACATTCCATTGTAATAAGCATTACATGGGATAACCTGAGGACATTCATTAGAAAAGGGTGAGTTATAAAGTCCTGTAAAGGATTAAACAAGTCATAAATTAAATAATATAGTATATGTAAAGAAATATTCATATCAATGTATCCTAATATAATAATGAACATAAAGGCCTTATATATCATGACTATTATAATATAGAAATGTGGAAACAACATCTTACAAGATTTTAGCATGATCGAAGGCACATTGAATATGGAGCATGAGGAAACCCACATTGGAATTCAATTATAATAAGTGAAAATTTATTTAACTTGAATTATCATGATACTAGTCTTTACCCAATGCATTGGAGTACCATTAGGGTTCACCCTTCTTAATCATTTCATTTCATGCATAAGTGTGTCACATGGATCATACAACATGGAATCATTTAACATCATAATTTTTCCATGATAATGGAATGTAGAATACACATATGAAACTATATAATAAATAATTAAATGTTTATAAAGGTGAATACCCTTGATAGATAAATGGGCATGGTATTCACTACACAATGACTTTGGCATGGAAGATAGCAGTGCAATTTCAGTAGTTAAACGACGTGACATAAGAATTCAAAAAAATGGTTGAAGAGAGATAAAGATGTATATCCTCATATATAAATGAAATAGAGAGTAAGGGGATCTAATATGTAAATATCCTAATATATATAATGGAATTTAGGTGCATAATGTAAACTAATTGCTTAATTATAAATGAGGAGAGGGAAATCCCTTATGGAATTTTGGCATGGTAAGTGGTGTACGTGGGAGCAATTAATGAGAGATAAAAAGGTATATATTCATTAGAAAAATAAGGAGGGAAGTATAGTGGAGGTTAAAAAACATACCCCGACATTTGTAATTGGAAATGAAATGGTATAAGAACACAAATAATTTTTAACAAAAAAGAGATAGGATGAAATCCCTTATCGAATTTTGGTATAGTAATGGGTGTACAAGGGATGAATTAATGAGAGAGAATTTGGTATTTCATCATTCAAACATAATGTGGGAAGTATAGGGGAGTTGAAAAATTATACCTCAACATTTTTAATTTAAAATAAAAGGGTATAATAATATAAGTAAATTTGGACAAAATTGGGAAAGGAATAGATCCCTTACTTGGATGTGTGATCCCAAAGGCTTAGGAAAGGCCTAATAGAGGATTCTTGGGATCTTGTTGTGCATTGGGAGGATTCTAGCGAGAGGATAGCATATGTTGGAAGATCTATGAAGGCTATGAGTAGAAAAAAAGTGGGATCTAGGTTTGATTTATATAGGATAAAATAAAAAATTCTTTATTATTTAGGATTTTTCCACCACACATTTAACTAATCAAAAGCACTAACCACAAAATGGTTTATGAAAAATTGCATTGGAAAAAATTATTTTATATTTCCAATTTCCAAATTTATTAAAATATTAGTGTTTCTTATATGGAGGTGAGTGACACTCTCAAGTAAATCCATTAAATATTTAAAATGTTTTATAAGTCAAAAAGGGTCCACTAATGCTTTTTAGAATAAATAATACAAGTCTAAAATCACATAATTTTAATGGTAAAACATATATTGGCCGAAAACCCATTTATAGTACTTTATTATATCACTATTGGGTCATTGTGATGTCATCAAACACATTATATAATTAAAAAATAATTAATTTAAACCCAAGCATTTGATTGTATCATAAAATTATGAAAATTTCACCATTGGATAATTTTGACGTCATTATTCCAAAAATAATATTAATTTTATCTAAATAATTTTCTAAAAATTTAAATTTTTACTTTTTAAATAAAAACTGTCATTTATCGAAAATTCATGGTTTTATACAAAAGAATCATTAAAAATTACTATTTTATTAATAAAAAATATAAGATAATTTATATATAATAAAAATTATTTTAATAATAACATTTTACTAAAAAGTTATTAAATTAAAAAATACATTAATTTATCAAAATTGATTTCATAGTTAAATATTAACTAAAATACTATTTTTTTATAAAATCCATTTACAATGTAACTATAAAAAATGAAGGTATATTATTTATTATTTATAAATATAATGAACATAATCATAGTGATATGGACTTGTTACATAACCCCTTATAACGCCTACATATGACCTAAGGGCAACGTATGTGATGGTGAGAGAATCTTGGGGTGGCTCAGATAACATTGCTCCAGTGGTAATCTATATCAGCTTCCACTTCCCCAAAGGCAGTTCTTTTCAAGATTAAGGCGTTGAAGCTCAGTTTGGGCTATGTAAAGAGAAAATCCTTGTAATTCCACCAATTTTATGAGCTCTGAAAAATGTGCTTTATATGAATAAATTCTTCTGGATAAGGCAATCACATACTTTGTCTGAGTAAATTGGATTTGTTAAAGCCCTATATTTATACTAATCATGTGATCACTGTTCAAAGACTATATTATAAATGGTAAAAATCATAATGTTATTTTAAAATACGAAAACAAAAATCCATGGAAGTGAATATGTCTCATATAACCATTTTACATAGTAATAAATTTAATGAGATCAAGGGGATTTTTCATTAATAAATGTATGGGTCTTTATAATTCACACCATTAAAAAATGTTTACAACAAATATATGACATCATAGAATCATGGTAAATTAAATAAATGGAAATTTAATGAAAAGACTACCATATTAGTGGATGTATTTTAACATCAACATAACCCAAGAAATGATGCCTTACAAGATAGAAACAATCTTTAGAGACCAAACCCCAAATTTTAGAACAACCCTAAACAAGTAAATCATCCCACTATGAACACCAACGTAAGAGGAAATTGGATGATTATGAATCTTACAAAAGAATAAATGAGAAGACCAATCCTTTATATTTATGAAAAACCTAACAATAAACAACTGGAATCCCATAATTAATAATATTTTAAGGGGGAGAGTGCCCTTTAGTGGTTAATCAGATGGGGTGATTAAGTTGGGTTTTGTGGGGTGAAGGACACAATAAAAAATGATTTTAATTGTCCACAATATCTCATCTCAAGAGGGGGTATAATTATGTCTCATGGTTTACAAAATAGTATAGAGACTCTGTGGATAACACTACATCAATACAACATTGTTTTTATGTTTTTAATGCATCATTTAAATAAATATATATATACTATGAGCTCACTTCTTATTACCACTAAATATGGAGGATGGTTTCTATCGAACAGATTCTCAGACGATGTGCTTAATCATGTATCCCTAGAAAAGCCACAAGAACACAAATTATAAACCCAAGACATCCCATAATCTAGGGTTAAATCAATCACATTATCTGGGGAAGTAAATTTACTTTTCATTATGTCATAAATTTTAAACATAAGAAAGGGTGAGGTCAAACACATAATATGGGAGAACACTTATTAAAAATCATTCAAGAGGATAGATCAAAAATATGTGAGAAAATATGATCATGGGGTAAATATATGAATTTAATATGTAAAATAATAATATATGTCTATAAGTATCGATATAAGAAGAAGTATCTTAAAATGATTGAAAATAGACAATGGCATAAGAGTGTGGAGGCATTTGAAAAAATCACAATCTATGGATCACAAAATATTAATATAAAAAATAAAAGTATCACAAATATAATAATATAAATCATAACATATTGGTTCATCCATAACTACATGTATATATTAGGATATTTTTATTTACAACCTAATTCCCATAGTTTTATATGCATGCCAGCATATTTTCCATAGTGGATCGAGTATGACAACTATATTATTATAGTTATCTTAAGAGATATAAACGTTTACTGAATGCATGGTTGGTTAATATAGGACCCACTAATGAGATAATGACAATCTATACACATGAAAGAATTTATAAATCATATAATGAAAAAAACAACGGCCTAAAATGGCTTTAATATTACCTTTTCAATAGTGTCACGTAACAGAAACAAATGAGTAAAATCAATTTATACTAAAAAAGAATCACCTAAAGGGGATATATCATAAGGGAACTGGTAGGATGATTCATATAAAATAACACAAAAATATTTATTTATTTTGGATATAAATAATAAATCAATATAAAAACAATGAATGTCATATTCTAGAAACATTTCGTGAAAATGTTATAAAATTATTATTTTATAAATAACATCGAAAAACCTTCTCCAAAAAGATAAAATGGAAAAGTATATAAAAAATAAATTCATAATAAATCAAAAAAAATTATTTTGAAATTCAAATAATGGTTATTTCAATAATTGGAGAGTTTATTTTAAAAAAGATGATCATGATAGAAGAACCTATATGATCTTAAAATTTTAATTAATTAAACCAACTTCATTAAAACTAATTCTAAAAATAACTTTTGAAAATGGGTATAGAGAGGTACAAAGATTACAAGAGATATTAACTATTTTTATTTCAAATATTAAATGAATTTTTTGGGAAAAAATAATATAAAAATTGAAATAAATAGCTATTGGAACATATAGGAATTATATTATAAAATTTTATAATTTCATATGATATAAATTCATCATTGAAAAATAATTGAACTAAAAATCCATTTCATCCAATATGTATGAGAAATTATCAAATATTAAAATGTTATGGGTTATGAAATAATTCATAAAGAAAATAATTTCCAAAAGAATCATTATAAATCAATTAAAACTGATTTTTATTAACAATATCACCTACATTTAGCCTCAACATACACAGAAGCACATTCATATAGTCTATAATACACAATACAATCACAATTAATTATATAATAATTTTATTCAAATATTTTATGTTATATGATATTCAATTATGATAATTTATTATTCCCTTGTTAGTTATATGTTTATATTTTTATCATTTTTTGATAGTTACTTCTACTAATTCCCACATTCCATTTAACGTCGATGTAAATCCAAATTGAATGATACAATTTTAATAATAACTTAATTATTTAAGGTAATATAATATATTTACCAATATTATTTATAATGATTTGATTTAATTCGTTTATATTTTAAGTCAAAATTTATGAATATGAAATTAGTGACGATCTTCTTTATCATAAATTTTAACGAAACTACTGTGGTATATTAATAATGTCTTTAAATATTAATAATACCCTTTCATAATCATTATATTTTCAAAAATATTACTTTCATTCATTAAATGATTCATGTATCCAATATTAAATGGTTGTGGGGAAATCTGAAATTCATTAACCATGGAGGTTGTGGTCCGCACATAATGTGAGTCACATTTTCATTTCCCATTTGAAAGAAATAAGATATGTAATGGTTATTCCATTAATATAATTAAATTTAATATAATTATAATACTAATTTATTTATATTAGTATGGTTATTTTTGGTTTATTGGTGGGTGGATGAGAAGGATATAGGTTAAAAATATAGGGAGTGGATAATACTCAAGATGAGACATTTGATCTTATCTTAAAGAAAAATTTTTAAATTGAGGAGTTGGGTCAGTTTCATGTAACCATGGGATGATAAAACGATAATTAGAATATATGAAATGTAAAATCAGTAGGGTTTCAAGAGTAATTTAATGGTTAAGTGGGGGATGAAGTGTGTGGATGTGATCCCCTTTTATAGTTTAAAAGTGGGTTTTTTGGGAATGAATGTTATTTGATAGGTAATAATGGAATCACATGGGGGTAGGTGATTTATGTAATGAATGGTTGTGATACATATCGATATGACTTTTAAACCTAAAAAGTTCAACTAGAAGGTATAATCATCAGGTAAAAAAACTCATTGACTTTAGGTTACCCATATTTACTCTTATTAACCATGATTAATTATATGAAATGTAAACAATTATATTTTAGTAAAAATATGAGATTGAAAAAATTTCACAATTTCAATGTTTTTATTCAAAATATGGACTTTATTTAATGAAATTTAAGATATAAATATAAGAAATTTTACATTGAAATAAAAAATAAAATATATAATCATAATTTTTTTTTGAAAATTTCATTTTATACATTAAATATTTTTCATAAATTATTAATAAAAAATAAATGAGTGTTATAATACATATTTATACAAAATATTGTATTCAACAAAATTATCAATTAAATCTATTTAATTATCACACAATGTTTACAAAAATAATTCTTATAAAAATAATGTTTTACCAAGATTGTTAATATTTACATGGTAACATATCTATATGTCAAAACAAAAATAACCATATTTCAAAATTTATAAGCATGATTGAAAATGTGTTTATTAGATTGAATTTGTAGATTATATAAAAATTAATTTTATTAGAGGTGACAGAAATTGTATGAAAATAATTTTAGGTAAAATGTGTATTTAACAATAAAATGAATTTATTCTAATTAATTCACTAGTAAAATATACTTTATTGGTGTATATATATGTATTAAATTTATAATAAAACATATTTTTCATTAAAATTATAAATAATTAATTTATTATAGTACAACAATATATATATATATTTGATTTATTATATTCATAATTACACATTTATATAATCATAACATATACTTACATGAACCCTCAAAATCTATGAACATATCTAAGAATAAGTAAATAAGTGGTGTTTTTTATAGGTGGTGATTTAACCAACATGGATATTATATTGATTTTCATGAGCTGGATATTCTCTTGTAACCAGTATTTCTCAAGCCATACATATTATAGATTGGGTTTCGATTGGTATAATGAAATCCCTTGGGGAGATACATCTCTTATATTATCATAAACATGAGATTCATAGTAATAATACTAATACATGATTCAAATAAATCTATAATTTTTTTAAAATGGGTATATATTTTTATACTAAATTTGAAAGAGTTATGTTCCAATTATCAAATTTTAATTATAATGTTGTTCATTTTCAGTTACTATTCTTTATAAAATATTCTTTTATAACATTATTGTATTATAATTTATGATGAGTAAAATTCTACACCACTTGAAGGAATTTCAGCCTTGATATTTGTAGAATTCATATGAAGACAACTGAGGGTATATTTGCCTCATCCCATGTTTTAGTTCACATGTAATTTCCTAAAATATGTCATTTTGCTATAAAAAATTTACCAGGAGTGTTATCTTGTTCTCTATAACCTCATCCCCTTTGTCCTACATATCCATTGTTTATTCTTCATATGTGAGACAATGTTCTATCTATAAAATCACTCAGTCCAGTTCATGTGATAGAAAAGGTATGCACTCCCTCAAATCTAATACATGGAACACGTCATATAATAATGAGATGTTTAGATGAAGTGAATGATAATCAGCTATAATTCCCACCTAGTCAAGGATTTCAGATGTAAATGTGTATCTTGGGATTATCATAGCTTCTTTACAAATATCTTATCTTTAAATAATGGTGATATTCATTGGAATAACTTCTCCCCAATTTCAAACTCTAAATCTCATTGTATATTATCATCACTACACATCTATTGAAATTGAGAAGAATTATTATACAACTAAATAGAATGTATCTTTTCTATCCTCTCCCATGAAATTTAAAGTCCTAATAACATATTAAATCTTAATTATTCAGATCATATTAATTTTCTACACATTTTCATAATCATAACCATGTATGGTTCTATTTGAGTGTCAGAATGGAAATCCTTTTATCATGAAAACCATACCATGGAAGGTGCTGATCCAAACCTGACATAAAATCTATCTAATTTGATCCCATATTATCTTCCACAGTTTAATTTTTCAATTCGTATTGATCATTACACTGAGGATGAGATGATGTTTTGATGAAAATATCAGCATCCATTTCCCATTAAATAATTTTCCAAAACATTTAGCATACCCATGAATCCTGATATGATAAAATGAAATTTTTTTCACCAAGTATCTATACCAAAACCCATATGTATTAACTCTCTTTTTGGTTAACTAGGAAATATTATTTTACAAAAAAAAAATAAATTTACATAGGGTGATGATCAATTATATCCCAAATAGCACGATTATCCTTAGATGTGTCGACGATTCGTAGGAAAAAACACATGGTGATGTTTCCCCATTTCCATAATGGTATGAATAACTGTTTTATTTTCCCCTAAGACTTCTATCATTAATTTTATCTGGATAAAATACTAATAATGTAGGAACAAACTCTAAAATATCAATTTTATGTTATGCAACCAGATATCCTATATGATATCTCTATAAATAATTTTCTTCCTAGACGGATATATAATGATAAGTTACATACCTCATTCAATATTACCTTCATTATTTCCAGTATTGATAGACTAAATATTCCATGGTATAATTTTTTAATTCCATCCTTTTTAATGATTATCTCAAGAAGATGACCAACCATATTCTATAAATATATATCATCATTATGTGCCTCCGTAATCTTCTCAATGATGAATAGTTGAATAATAAGTTGTAAAGATATTATTTATCCACATATATTATAGTTTCATGGTATATAAATTGAAAATACTTGAGTATTGGATACATAAAAAATCTCATCCAGGATATAGTGGAATTAGCTTTTCTACGTAGAGAATCATCCACCAGGTTTTCATTATAAATGTGGAAATGTATTTATTTTTCATAATCATTGATAAAATCCAACTATCTCATTTTGAACATGTTCATATCTTTTTATGTGAGTATATACCTTATAATTTTGTGGTTAATATTGATATCACAACTTTCAATATAAATATAACATTGTGAAATATTCAATGTAATGACCAGTCCCACTAGCTCTGAATCATGCATTTGGTAATTTTTGTATTCAGTATTTTATTGAAATGATATATAAGATATTTCCTTATCATTTTTCATCCGATCGTATACTAAACACCTTAATGAATTTTAATTATATATTTAAAACCTTTTTCCATGATTACAGACTAAAATTATATGTGTGGTGACCAGTACCACTTTAATCTCTTTGAGGAATTCCCCCCATCATACCTACTAGATGAACATTAGTCACATATGTATTAAAGGCTCTAGATGATTTATCAACAATAATAAATTTATGAAAAACAATTTTTAATATCTAGGTAACCTAATAAAACAATGGATTTATGTCATAATGGTTTGTCTTGTTAATTCTTAGAACAACTTAGTCTTCTATGAATATATATATATACCTTCACCTATTATAACATGAATTTATAAGGATAAACTTTTATCTAAAATTCAAACTTTATTAATGTGGAATATAATTTATACATTCATTGGGTCTTTATAACAATCACCAAATACCCTTTATGTTCATAACGTCTCTTCAAATATATGGAAATATCATTGAAAAGGATAGGTGAAAATTTTTCAAAGTAATATATAAATATCACATTCATCAAATATATAAAATAAATAAGGGAATTTGTGAGTAAAAATGGAATTATTTGAATTCATAATATCTATAGAATGTATGTAAATATATCCTAGGTATATATTCTATCTTTACCATATATTGATGTTATATCGATCAAATATACACCTTTCAGAAATATAGAACAATTATAATTTGATAAAATAAAACATCATTATGAGGTAGATGATACATGTTCTCGATCATTAACTTATTTAGAGTGAAATTATAGATAAAAAGAGACATTGATATATTATTTTTCATAAATAATACAACCAATGCACACCATTTTGAATCAGTTTAGTAAAAAATATTTCTCATATTATCTTGAGGCAAGTTTTAAAATTCATCCAATAAAATGGATTCCATTCCATAATGAATCTTTTATATAGTAATAAATCATTGTACGAGTTCAATTGAATGATGGAAATCACATTTTAGTGGAATATTTAGTTATTTATTTGTAAATATATTATTATACTATCATAAATTTTTTATAACATTAATATTCATGTAATCCCTCATCATTTGAGGCATGAATCATTAATTATAGTTTTTTAGAACAAAATTGAATGGGTTTTATCCAAATTTATTTAATATAAATTATTTCAATAAAAATTAATAATGGGATGATTTACAATGTGAAATATGATTTCCATTATCTAATTAATTAAATTTTATTTATTCAGACAAATCTTATTAATGCATAGTTACTAATCATTCTCTATAAAGGGAAGGATAACTAGATTTACAAGTTTATCTACCTTGAACCTAATAATATGGAATATATATATATATTGGATTAAATCATTATACAACCAGTTTATTTTATTAAAAAAATTCATCCATATTTTTAGTTCATGAATTAAAATTCATAGAAAACCTTAATTATATTATGAAATGTGAAGAACCATAATTAAATAGTACATTTTTGATCTTGGATTAGAGAATTAGTGTTCCTTTCACCACTATTAATCATGATGCACCTTCATAGATGTGATTTAATAATCCCTTATGAATTCTGTAGACTAGGTGGTATGATTAATATTATCCTCAATGATCCATGGATTAGGGCATTGGTTTTAATATTTAATAGACACTTTGATTTTCCATCATTGATGTGTGGTTTTAACATTAGTCTATGCCCTCTTTTTCTCTATTGTTTTAATTTTCCTATGCACATATATTTGATGATTTCATTATTAATGACCCACTCTATCACATTTAATTAATCATACTATCTCTCTTCATTAATTTTATTTTTGTTTATTCATTCATTTCTAGTCTTTAGGGGCTTTAATTTTCATTCCCCTTGATTCTTTTCAAATTATTTTCCATGAAGCTTCATTTTTATAATCTATTAAACTAAATATAATGGGTCAAAAATTTTCATTTCATACTTTATTGAATATTGAATAATTTATTTTTATTCAAAACAAGGTCTCATCTGGGAAATTAATTTTTATGATTTGGTTTCTATCTAATAAAAATAACATCTCACGATGAGAGTCAATAATTAAATCAGAGGTGTACCACATGTGTTTCAGGATGTTTTCTTCATAGATAACCATTAATTTTTCACTCTTCTATCATAAATCGAGAAATTATCTCTCCATTATCATGTAAATATTTCAGGAAAAATAACTCATGAAAAATATTTTCTCGAACTCCTCCAAATCCATGTAGTCTACTTCTTCATTGTTCACCACATTCATAACGAAAATACACAATTGTTTAGCGTCCCTTCTCATATTGTAAAAATATAAAATTAAATTCTCATGGTTTTAACATTCAAGGAAAAACGTATATTTTCTATTTCATTAATCTATTTCATGAAAATTAGTGGGATAAAAGACACATTAACAAAGGTAGATGTTAAAACATAAATTACTCAATAAAAAGTATCACATTCCGTGGTGTGTTCAGGTGATGATCATAATTTTTAGTGTTTGTTAGAAGATTGTATAGATGAGTGGGAATCCCCATTAAATGCTTTACTAAAGTACCTATACCATTAGGTATCTATTTGGGAAACTCTATAAATTATATATCACACCAATTGTTAACTCTGTCCCTATTTTCTCCTTCGATTTACTCAAATAAAGGGAGGTTGAGATAAGAGAAAATTAATAGACTCATTAAAGAAAACTAATGTCATATAAGAATGAACTGATTAATAATATTCATAACCTAACATATTGATATATAAGTGTCGATAAAGGTTATCCATATTCATTTTCTTATTATGTACTCAAACATAATAGTCATATAATACATCCTCAAATTATGTTTAAATCCATCATAATGGTTTGGGAAGAGCATACGAATAACCTAATCATATCACTTAGGATATCAAAACAATGTTTCTAGTTTTGGATAATTATTTTGAACCATGTGAAGAATGAGTTAATACCTAAGCAACCTATTTGATCGATTATTACAACCAAGTTCATATATAATATATTTTAATAAATTTTATTGTATCCGATTAAGTAATTCATTACAAAGAAACCATATACATTATACATTACAATTATTTTTTTGATATTATCGTATATTATGGATTATTTTTTAAAATTTTCACTAATATTAGATTATAATAATATTTAAAAACAACTAAAATAATACCTCAAGATAACTAAACCCTTCTTTGATATATAATGAGACACAACAGACATGTGTCCCTTTATTTATTTATTAAAACAAAAAATTTATTTACTATATTTGATACGAGGTGAGTTGACTCCAATGAAACCAATTTACATTTCTCTAAATCATATATTACTTTTCAAAATAATTAAACAATCTTTGGAATGAAATGTTTTAAATATTTCAATATTATGTATATACAATTACTATTTGACATAGTTACTTCCACACCACCAATAAATAATCCAAACATTAGAACTCCCTATAAATATATTACAATATATAATTAATTTGGGAAAATATAAAAAAGATGCATGACCAAATTACCATTTCACGAAGAACCATATCAAAGTATCATAGTGATATTCGATCATAAACATGTTATAAATAATGGGAATGTAGAAAAATAAATAATAAAAAAGAATATATAACAATGAGGATTAACTATAAGGAATGATATATGAAATTGATTCCTAAAATGATCAAACACATACCATGGAATTTATATCTGTAAACATGAGAAAATAATAATAATCCATATATGATACTATATAAATTTTTAAAAAGAATTATTAATAATCATAATAATAAAAAATGTAAGATCATGGATTTGATATATCATCCTATTCACCATAGTTTATTTTTCATCAAAACATATTTCCAATAGAAGATAAAGCTTCAAAACTCATTTCTATTAGTGGATCGATATTCAGAACTTATTTTACATACTAATCATAGGAGTAATAATGATTTAACCAATTCATTTAACGGTTATATCAAATTTACGTGGAACATAATGATTTATAAAACAGATTTTTGATATATGAAATTGTTCATAAATCATGTCTTGTAAAACGTATGGAATCAATAGAAGTTTCATTTGTTTTATCTATTGGTATCATATGACATGGATATAAGTGTTAGATAGATTGATAAAAAGTTAAACCACCCAATTGAGAATATTCAGTAAGGTAATATTGATGTTAATTCTAGAAACATAACCACAATGAATATATATCGGTTAAAGATAAAGATGTAAATGGAAATAAACAATTAAAAATATCATTTATAACAAATTTCAGAGCATTTTTATTAAAAGGATGAAGTTATAATCAACATTATAAAATCATTTAGAAGAAAGTAAAAAAGAAATTAATTTGAAAAAATAATTTTTTAAATAAAAAAAAATTGATCTTTAAAGTGAAATAATTATTATTCTAAAAGTTAAGAGTGTAAGTTACTGTAGATGACTGTGAAAGGAAAACACTTTTTTATATTAAAAACACCATTAATGAATCCCAGAACATTAAAATGTATAGTAAAATATAATAATTAAATGAAGAAAATAAATGTTTTAAGACCAAAATAGATATTTCATTTATTTTTTTCTAAAAAAGAAAGGATAAAAATATTTGCAAAACAAATAATATGGACACGAAAGAGAAAAATATAATTGAAAGGATGGGGTGTTTTTGTAATAATTTCATTCTTTTACAAGAAAAAAATTAATCATAAAAAATATAAAAAAATAAGGTTTCCATAGATAGAAAAAAATTAAAATATAATAATATATTCTATTGGAATGAACTAATCAGAGGGAAAATAAGTTTATGAAAAAAAACCGTACTATTGAAATCCATGATATTTTTTTGATAATGAACTTTACTACCTGGGATCATGAATTTCATGATAGATCTATAAGATTTTATATAATAAATATAACCTTCTTATGGAATTATTTTGTAACCATATTCATATTTATTTCCTATTATAATACCAAATTATAATCATGTTTTGTTAATTTATTATTTAGTAATTGTTTATTTCTATGATCAGATGTCATTGATTTTGATTATTTCTCACACTTTTTTATTTTAATATGAATACTTATTATTTGATACATAGTTCATAATTACAATTTTATTTTAGGGAATATAATATATATTTCATAATGAAAGACAATTTTTTTTTAAATTTCATTCCATGAGTGTTTTAGATAAAAATCGTGAATATGAAATTAATGATGGGCTTGTTTTGGTAGATTGTATATAAAAAATTGAACTCTATTTATAATGAGATTAAATTTCATCACCCCCTCCACACAAGGTATACACCTCCTGGGATGAAAATGTGAGAAAGGAGACATTGACCCATGAGTCTCACATCCAATAGTCCCCGAGTTGGAAACTAGCACCGTGGGTATAGTAAACACACCAATGGGATGCATTACCCTAAAAGGGAACACTTGTGAATGATAGAGAGAGATAAGACAAAAACCAAACAAATACAACATAGGTTGTAATATAATAGAAATTCCAAGTACACAAAAGTAATTTA
Source organism: Viscum album (assembly GCA_963277665.1). Taxonomy (NCBI): domain Eukaryota; kingdom Viridiplantae; phylum Streptophyta; class Magnoliopsida; order Santalales; family Viscaceae; genus Viscum; species Viscum album. Next base: position 796,192,525 of record OY728166.1, read on the forward strand.
ATGCAAAAACTACAATAACTGAATGGGAAATCATCAAGTAACAAAAAAAATATGGTAGCAACTGCGAAGCCCAAACATCTCTTGGAACACCATGATATTAGTAACCAGAACTGATCTCCAACCTTCTTCATGTGACTGGAAATATAATTTTTATACACATAGGTTGAGCATAACAGTAAACCCAGTATGATCCTCACCAGAGCCTCTCGTGAAAAAAGTAATGAAAGCATGGTTAGCACAATGAACAACAAGTGAATATATCTCGTAACTTAAATAGGTATACTATGTTACCATCCTCACCATGGATACTATCAAAAAGTATTTCATACAAGAGAATGTAATATAATAATGAATATCAAGGGTACACATCTACCACTTCCCTACGGGTTTGCCAGTTTTCCCCAATGTCGCACATCCTAAGCCATCTCCCTCCAAAAAATATTTTCCCTCAAACACCTGGACGTAGAACCAAAACATGAAACCCATTTAATAAAACCACCATGTACACATAACCAAATTAATCAGATAGTTTCCAAGATCTAGCAAATAACTCATAATATGTATCATACAATCAGGTATTAAACCTCAAACCATTATAACCCCTACACCGAGTAAGGATCCTCAAGCCATCTAAGCTTATACACGTTACACCTATAGTAGTCCATAGAAAACTATAACAAGAATATATGTTTTTAAATAACCACAAGAATTTACATCCCTCTACACACATATATGGATAAAACTAACCATTCAACCTACCAACACAAATAACTACCAAGATAAGAGAGTGAACCCAAAGGGGTAGTCGACCATTCACCCTTCCAGTGGAATGTTGGAGAAAACACCCAGAGGGATCAGAATCCTTGGGCTGTCAGTTTACCTAACTGATGAGGTTGAGTATTATATAAAAACATTAAAAGTAAATTATATACTACAGCTGAACACTAAACTATAATCATAACCTAATAATTGACTCAACTGCAGCTAATATATTTCGGACCCCCGACTATCACTTCAAAGACTAGGTATACTATTACCACACAACCATTAAAAGTGATTTAATACAATAAATAATTCCCTTTATACCAGTTTCACATTATGATAATTAATTATTTAAAGAGTAATTAACCTATAACAAATCCACATTATATTTCACTAACATTACACTCAATGTCCATTATTCCTTTAAATTGCATCCACTACATTTCATCCTAGAAATCTCCAACCCCAATGGGTTAACATCATTTATTAATAGAATTATTACATTCCCATATTCTCATGCATTCTAGAAAATCATTCTAAGATACTAAACACAAGGTTCTCGATATGGTGAGTTGGTGAAATACCTGTCGAGTCATTTATAACATTATCAAGAGCGTAGTCTCATCCTCTCTCAAGAATATAAACACATAATATACTTGGCATACCCCACATATCATAAACCCTTTTTTATTGATGTTTAACAATACCAGTTTCATTGAGAAGTGGAGAAAGTAATGAAAATAAACAGCCAACAACATTCATCAAGAATCCAAACATTCAAATTCAACGTATTTCATCATCTTCAGTGTTCTCCCCAACACCCATATGAATAATCGGATGCATCTCACCACTATAAGCATCGAATTCTTCCATAACCAATGAGCCTCTCTACCCCCACTTATCACAACAGCCATCCAAGATCACATCACAACACAAGAAATAGGAAAACTAACATCATGTCAACTGGGCTATTGTCTCTTAAACAAGAAAGAGGGTAACTAATAACCCACTGAGGTATTATCTTTTATCAACTTAGTCCATAATCAATCTTCAATTAACTAAAATATTATTCACGTGTTCCAACGATGGGAAAACTACATAGAATGTTATCACCAATAATTAAACATGTTTACTACATTAATTTTATTAACAACAAATTATAAAAAGAAAACTAGATTCATTTACATTCCACTTTTTCCTTGAATATAAGTTTACAACTAATACTAGTTTACATTATTTAACAATTTAAATCATGAATGAAAAGCTAAACAATGAAAGCATAAATATCACACTATCAAGAAAAACAAGAGGAAATAACATATGATCGTTATCAATTTATTTATCAGGATCAAATATTTATTAGGTCAATTCCATTACGATTTTGTGGACTAAAAAAATTCTGACTCTATAGCTTCACATAATAGAATAGAAAAACTAATAATCCCCTACATCAAATGGTTCTTGACATTCTTTATACGAGAATGATCCACACAACGGATTATGATCTCCTCCCCCATGAAAAATGTATCCACCCGAGGACTCTGTGGCACGACCGCACCAATCGAAACCCAATAATACTCAATTAGAGCATTGAGATCATATTCCATAACCTGGAAAGGAGAAAACATGGGATAAGGGTTGATTAAAACACAAGAATAGAGATAGATCATACCTTATATCGAAGACGGATCGACAAATGCGTCTTGCCCCAAAATAGAGGGTCCACATGCATCCAGAAGAATCTTTAGGGGAAACTATCCAAGGATTAATGTTCAATCATGCTGCATCTTTGGGTTGATGGAATGATTTGAGAATCTCGCACTAGGGAATAAGAAGGTGGAATAAGGGAGGAAGATCTCTTGTACCTTTAGAATATTTAATGGAGAAGGGTTTTAATATACACTTGATTTTTCATTTAAAGTCGATCACATTAAAACTCATATTTTTACCAAGTAAAGGACTCCAGAGCCTTAAGAAAATTAATATAAGTGTTATGGATTTGAATCGGCCTTAAATCCCTTAAAACAAGTCCTTGAAAGTATTTTATGTTAGAGATAACATCAAAAGAGAGAAAATTTTGGAATCTGGAATCATTGTAACCCTTCTGATGTTGGAAGGACTATTCACCTACTGATGCTAGACACATTATTTAAAAATTACTCACTGGAACAGATGATGTTGTTCACAAAATGACTCACCGACACCGATAACATTGTTTTAAAATAACTCACTAACATCGATGACACTGGTCACAGAATGAATCACCAACATTGAAGGCCCTATTCACAAAAAGACTTAGTGAAACTGATAGAACTATTCACAAAATGATTCACTAACACTGATGAAACTATTCACAAATGACTTAGAGATATGGATTGTACTATTCTAAAAAATGACTCACCGACACTGATGTCACTGTTCATAGAATGACTCATTGAAACCGATGGCACTGTTTAGAAAATGAATCACCGACACCAATGACACTGTTCACAGAATGAATTGCCGACACAGATGACACTATACACAGAATGACTCACTGACGCTGATGACACTATTACCAAAACTACTAACCGAAACTGATGTAACTATTCACAGAATGAATCACTGACAACATTGGCACTATTCAAAAAATGTCTCACAGACTCCAATAGAACTGTTCATAGAATGACTCACCAACAATGATGATACGATTCATAGTGAAACTCACCAACACCAGATTTTAGCAGAGGAATGGACCAAAGGGATATGGTCCGTTGCATGAGATACCTCTCAAAACATTCTCTTCCCCAAGAATTCAAAACCAACCTAAAAATAGAAAATGGGTCCGAAAATGCACCCATCGGGATACCTTTCAAAAGTGGGAAAGCCATAAGAAGTAACAAAAGAAATCCATGTGATAGAAACAAATGTTCTACAACAACAAAGATAACATCGGTATATAAAAATTATTAAAAATCAAACAACTCTGTTTACAAAGCATTTATTTGAGACTTGTGTTCCCAGGTACTATCCTATACACCACAATATTTCCACAATTCACGAACCAGGGTGATAAAACACCCACAAAATAGCTTATCATTGAAGTCTTGAATCTCCACAGGTCACTCCTCAATGGTTTTATCATCATGAAAATTGATCTCTCCCCAATAAATGATGTGAGAATCATCATGAAGACAATGACGATGATATGAAACATGATAAAAATCTTGTTTCTAGATTATCTATGGGGGAATTTATACTTAATATTCCATAGATCCAACAAGAGCCTAAACCTCGATTGACCTAGAAAACTACTGAGATAGCTTATAACCATGAAGGAACCGTCGCTGCCCATGACAGGGAGTCACCTTAAGAAACACATTCTCCCCAAACTCAAACTCCAAAGTTCTACTACTTTGATTGGCATGTGATTCCTAGAGTTCTTGTGTTGTCTTCATCCTCTCATGAATAACATGAACCATCTATATTGTATTATGCACTAGTTCTGGTCCGAGAATTGCTGACTCTCTCACCCTAGTACATCACAACAAAGAATGATAATGTTGTCCATACAAGTCTTCAAATGGATCCATACCGATGGTGGAGTGAAAACTATTATTGAAAGTGAACTCGACCAATGGTATGTTCCTCATCCACAAACCCCCAAAATTTTGGACACAAGAGCGTAAAGGGTTTTCAAGAGTCTGGATGGTCCGCTCTTTCTAACAGTCCGTCTTTGGATAAAATGCAGTGTTATGGCATAGCTAAGAACCAAAATCATACAGGTGACCTCTCCACACCCTAGTGGTAAAACAGTGATCTCGATTGGAAATGATTGTCCTTGGGACACTGTGGAGTCTCACCACCTCCTCTAGATACTGCCTCAACAAAACATCAACTGAGCTGAACTCATTGATCATTATAAAGTGGGTTGATTTTGTTAAATGATCCACTAAAACCTAATTAGCATCATTTCCTCCTAGAGATCGAAGTAAACCAATAATAAAGCCCATCGATATTTCATCCCACTTGTACTAAGGAATATGTAGTCCCTGAAACAACCCTCCTAGGACATGGTGCTCGGGCTTCACCTTTTAATAGACCAAACATCAGGAAACAAACTCCACAACTACACGCCTCTGCCCAGGTCACCAAAACTGACTTATCAAAGCTCGGTACATATTTATGTTGAAAATATCTAGAGATAAAGGAAAACTATATAACTCTCTACGAACCTTCTCATGCATCACCAAAGGAAAAAAAGCCTTCCCTGATATAGAAATCAGTGTTGGTCATCTTCATCCTAACCATCAGGGTCCTTGAAACAAATAGCTCAGTCTCTATGGACCTCCACTGCAAGATCTCCAAACTGGGACTCTTCTACCTGTTGTACGGGATATGACTACTCCGTCATTTAAAAAAGACAACCTCATTCCCCAACATCTCTCATATCGAGATGTATTGCTGAATTTCTTTTTATAACTCTCAAGGAATCACAAAATTCATGCACTGCATCACTACGTGACTTCATGCTATGTGAATAAGCCAAACTATTCCCCTTTACATGTGTATATCATATTTTGATGTTGTATTTATGTATGATCTATATCCCCCAATGTGTCCGCACGATCCAGTCACACATGGAGAAAACTTGCCTTAGGCTCTTATGATCGGTGAAAGCCACAAACCACTCTCCAATGAGGTAATGTCTCCACAACATCATGGAGAAAACCATGTCTACCAACTCAAGATCATTAGTGGAATAGTTATATTCATGGGGGCACAACTACTGAGACCCATAAGATAAATCTTACAAATGCTTTATTAGAACACAACCTAACCCCAAATGCGATGCATCGTAGAAAACATAAAAATGAACACCCAATAATGGTAGACAATGAAATGAATCACTTACCAAATTCTCCTTCAAATAATAGAAAGCTCCCTGATGTTGATCAGTCCACGCGAATGCTTGATCCTTTCTGGTCAATGCTATTAGAGGAGTCACAACACGATTGAAATTAGCTACGAACCTCTTTTAGTTGCCTTAATCTCCAAGGATACTTAATACCTATGCCACTATCATTGGTGATAATCACGAAACAAATTATACTATCTTCAATGGATCCACAACTAATCCTAGCTAGAACACCACAAGCCTAATGAAAGGAACTTCTTGAGCCCAAAACTCAAACTTTGACAACATCCCATATAGCTAATGTTGATGAAGAAATCCCAGAATGACGTGTAGAAGCTTTTCATGCTCCTCCTTGGACATGGAGTACACAACGATATCATCAATGAAAATCACCAATGACAAATCTAGGAACACGTAGAACATAATATTCATCCATGCCACGAACATTGCAAGAGCATTCTTCATGCTGAATTTCATTACCATAGACTCATATTGCTCAGGAAGACATCATAATGCAGTCTTTGGGATATCCCCATCTCTCACACGCATTTGATGATATAATAACCCCAAATTGATCTTTGAAAACCAATATGCACCCTTCAGTTGATCGAATAAATCATCAATCCATGGAATAGGATAGTGATTCTTCACATTCACATTGTTTATGAAACAATAATCAATACACAAATGAAAACGGCCATCAACATTCTTCACATATAAAACCAGTGCACCCCAGGATGATACACTCATTAGAATAAAACTACACTGTAACAAAACATGAAGATATATATGTAGCTCTCATAAATCAGAAGGGGCTATCCTATATGGATGCATAGAGATCGGAGATGCTCCAAACTGTATATAAATCCCAAACTCGATCTCTCATCGAGAGGATAATGTTATATCCTCTTGTAGAAAGACATCTAGGAACTCTTCTATGACCCTGGTAAACACCAACTACTAAACCCCCATGGAACATAGTATCTACTCGTCCATCAAGGATGATAAGGATGAAACACACCTCTGACCCATCTAAGGCTCATGTTCACCAACAAACACCTCTGGCTCTCCATCAGCATCGAAGACCACCACCAGTCTCTGGAAGCTATCCTCAATATCCTACACTAAATACAACCAATACATGCCGAGGATGAGATCATATAGTTGTATTTGTTAAAAAATGATGTATCCCCTAGAGATTTGCTTCCCCATAACTACCTCATAATATATATATACATCAAACAAGTATGGTTGGCCTCCAACCGGTGTAGCCAATGCCAATGTAAATAGATGCCTCTATACCTTAAGTCCCAAATCATGGAATAGGGTAGATGATATAAAGGATAGAGTCAATCAAGAATCAAAAAATTCATACACACAAGTATAAAACAAACAATGGGTACCTCGAACGTCATCAACCTCTCCTGGAACTAGCAAAGAAAAAGAATGAAGCTAACCACAACCTCCTCCACAGCCTCTCTGACACTGATTATGACCACCACAATGGACACGCTTTAATATATGAAGATGGGAGCATCAATGGGTTGTCCTCTGCCTGCCCTATATACTCACTACTGATCCAAAGATGGTGCAACATGTTGCTGCTACCTCGTATGGAACTGCCTCAACATAGGATCCTGGAGTGGAACACCTGGTGCATAATGACTTTTTTTAAAGGTAGGGAACTCTAGCTTCTATTTTCCTCATCCTCCATAATAAAAAGAGGCTCCTAATCCATTTGAATAGGCCTGAGAGCTGCCACCCTAAAAGAAATAAGATGATGAGGGATGGGACCTACCACCCTCTAAATGAAAACTCATCTACCCAAAAAACAGAGAACCCAGGACCACATCTCTACTTTTTGAGGAATCATGATGACTCCCATCTCATAAAGATTCAGTTATTTACAATTTCCTCTCAATGAACACTTCCCTCACTAGCACCTCATGATATGTCTTCATCATAAACGAGGTGACCTGATGCTGGATCTCGGGAAGCAAATACTCTTCAAAATTTCATTCCTTAGCTTCCCCATCTATAAATAAGTACGAAGAATATCATAAAAGGTTTCTGAAACGGATTCCAAACACTCACACACTAGATATCCCATGTCGAAGGGTATAATTGTCCTAGTGACTAGAGGCCTTTACGGACAAAGAAAGAAACTCAACTCTGAACATTTCGCAAAACTCATTCCATGAGATTTCCAAATCCTTGTGATCCATGAGGAACAATAACTACCACTTCCTCACTACTCCACACAACATCATCACAACCAAAGTCACCTAGTGCCCGTTTCGAGCACAGATCAAACTGAAGGCAATCATAACCTCCTCTAACCAGTCTTCTATCACTGCATCTGAAACCGAGCCCTCATTTTTTTGTACAATCTAGCACTAAAACACTCAATATTTTTTCTGAAAAGCAGCGTCGTCGTGAAACTCTACTTTATAGGGATATGATGGAACCTCTTGCGGGAAATATTCTATGTGAACCTGATGAGGATGTCGACTGGGAGCCATACATGAAAATTAAAAATTGTTCCAGCTCCTAAATTTGGAATATGGAAGACTCAAAATTAATTAATTAATTGTGTTAGTTTATTCATTTTATGATAACATATCCCAAATTCTAGACATTCAAACACAAGCACAATGAAAAAAATGATGCATGATCCTTTCCTTGGACTCTACCCGGCAAATAGTATCACCCAATTTAGTTTCCACTATAAACATAAAGGTATGTGCATCAGATCACATGAGGCCTTAAATGCATATGTCTTATTCGGTCTCCAGTGTTTAAATCACTTTCTAAACATATATGAAACTATTTCCCTACCATCCAAAGAAACCTCACTTGTTCCCAACACCAAACTCCATCCAATCCATAAAATGTACCTTTGATACCACTCTGTCATGACCCCCTCTACACAAGGTGTACCCATCCTGTGAAGGAAATGTGAGAAGGGAGATAGTGACCCCCGTGTCCCACCACTAGTAGGACCTATGTTTGGGAATATCACTTAGGGTATAGTAAATACAAAAATGGGAGGCATTTCCATCTGAGGGAACACATGCGATAGAGGGAGACTAAGGAAAGACACCAACTAACTTCAACTCTGACTGTAATATAAAAGAAATCCCAAGTACACATATGTAATGTCATGTAAGATCAACTACAACAGAAAGAGAAAACTACAAGTACGAAAATAATGTAAAAACATTATCCACCACGAAGCTTGACAACTATTGAAACCCCTAGGTAGTAGTAACCAGCCTAATCTCCAACCTGCTCTATATGACATGAAAATGAGTTTATATATACATATGGTGAGTAAAATATTATATTCATTAGGATTTTTTTGGATCCTTTCATGAAAATGTAAATAAAGCATACTAAGAAAAGTGAACAACAAATGAAACAAACATATCCCCTAAATAGGTATACTATATTCCAAGCCTCACTATGGTTACTCTCACCAAGTAGCACATACAAGACTATAAAATATAATAATTAATATCAATGTTACCCTGCAACCACCTCCCCACTGGTTTTCTGCTTTTTCCCAAAGTCGCACATCATAAGACATGTCACCCAAAAAAGGATTGCCCGTATACACTTGGCCATAGTACCCCAACATGTACTCTGTGTAACAAAACCACCACATCAATGTAAACAATGTATCCAATTATTTTCATAGATCCACCATAGCTCGCATGTCATGTATCATACGTAGGGTACTAAAAATCATCCAATTATAGCCTATACACCATGTAAGGATCCTCAAGCCATCAAAACCTATACAAGCTACACATATAGTAGACCTTGAAATACTATATCTAGAAAACATGTGGGTGAATAACCAAAATCTATTACATACCTATACACACATATATGGGAAAAACTAACAATTTTGCATACCAACACATGTAACCACCAAGATAGGAGAGTGGGAGAATAGTGGGTAGCCGTCCATTCACCCTCCCACAAAAAATTTCGAGAAAACACCACATAGGGATCAGAATCCCTTGGGTGTCTGTTTCCTTTAACCGAGGAGGTGAAGTTGAATATGAAAACATAAAAATACAAAATATACTATAGATCACAACCACACTATAGGCATAACATAATCTCGGACTCAAATATAGCTAATGTCTCTCAGACCACAGACTGTCACTTCTATGACTTTGTATCCTATATGCACACAATCATTAAAATATACTTATTACATTATGATATTACCTTTATATAATATTTTTTATTTTAATTAATTAATTTAACAATAATTTACCATTAACAATTCCACATTATATTTCACCATCATCACACCCTATGTACACTGTTCCTTTAAATTGAAACCACAACATTGCATCCCAAAAATCTACAATAAAATGGGTTAACATCAATTATTCAATAATTTATTAACAATATTATTACTTTCCTATATCCCTGGAATTCTTGAAATACATTCTAAGCTACTAATCAAAAGGGACTCAACATGGTGAGTATGCGAACTACCCGTCGAGTTATTTCCACCTATATCAAGTGTGTAGACCCATCCTCCCTCAAGAATCTAAACACAGAAATAATGTGGCATATCCCACACATCTTCACCCATTTGGGAGGAGGGTAAGCAAGACAATATTCATTGAGTAATGGAAAATTATTTCAGATAAATAAACTATAATATTCATCAAGCATCCAAACATTCACATCCAACCTATTTCGTCATCTAGGATGTTCTCCCCAACAACCATATGCATACACTAGTGTATCTCACCACTTCAGGCATCAACTGATGCCACAATTAATGGGCCTCCCTTCCCCCACATTCATCAATAGTCGTCCATGATCACATCACAACGAAAGATTAAAGAAAACAATCATCATGTCAACTGGGCTCATGGCACTTAAACAAGAATGAGGGTAACTCAAAACCCTACAAGGAATTAAGTTTTATTACACAACCAGTTATTTAATCCATCTGTAATTATCATATTTATGATTCTTAGGATCCAATAATAGGAAACCTAAATAGTAATCTATTACAAATAATTAAACATTCCTACTGAAATAATTTTATTAACATCAAATTATAACACGATGAACCACATTCATTTACATTCCTCTTTATCATTGAAAATTAATTTACTATAAATCCTAGTTTAAGTTATTTACCAAGTTCCATAATTAATTAAAATATTAAAAAATCATGCATATATATCACACTATCTAGAAAAATTAGATGCAATAACATATGATCGATATCAATTTATTTATCAAGTTCAAATATTTATTAGGTAAATTCCATTGTGATCTATTGGGAAAAGACAAACTATCTCTACAGTTTCGCATAAATAAATCTAGATTCAATGAATCCCCTACATCAAAAGGTTCCTAACGTTCTTTACACGATAGTAATCCACACAACAGGTTATGATATTCTCCACAATGAAAACAACATCACCCCTGAGGATGCTTTGAGAAAGCTGCACCAACCAAAACACAAGCAAACTCTATTAGAGCATAGATATCATGTGTAAAAACATGGTAAGGAGAAAATAGAGGAAAATGGTCAAATAAATCAAAAGAACAAATGTAGATCGTAAATTATTACAAAGATGGATCTATACATGGTGCTTTCCCCAAAACAGGGGGTGCACATACAGAAGGAAAAATATTTAACAGGAAATGATAGATGGATTAATGTTAGAACATTCCGCTCTTATAAGAAGAAGGAACAGTTCGAGCAACTCACACCAGAGAAGAAGAAGGACGAACAAGGGTGGAAGATATCTTGTCCATTTAGAATTTTTAACACAATATAGGTATAAGATACAATGGATGTTCCATTAAAAGCGATCACATTAAACAACACGATTTTACAAGGCAATGGATTCTTGAGCCTTAGGAAAATTAATATTGGGGTTATGGATATGAATCAGTCATAAATCCATTCATACAAGGACATGAATGTATTTTACGTTAAATAAAACATCATTGGGGAAAACTGTAGGAAGCTAGAAACAATACACTCTTACCGATGTTGGAAACACTATCCACCTACAGATGCTGGAAACATTGTTCTATAATGACTCAACGACACTGATGACACTGTTTAGAAAATGACTCAACAACACTGATGACATTGCTCAAAAATGACTCACTGACCCCAATGACACTGTTCACATAATGTCTCACCAACACAAATAGCACTATTCAGAAAATGAAACACAGACACCAATGGCACTGTTCACAAAATGACTCACCGACACAGATGAAACTTTTCACAAATGACTCACTGAAAATAATGGAACTCTTCACAGAATGACTAACTGATACCAGTGGCACTGTTCAATGAATGACCCATCGACACCGATGGAAATGTTCATAGAATAACTCACCAACACGGATGACACTGTTCACAGAATGAAACACCGACACCGATGCCACAGTTCAAAGAATCACTCATCCACACAGATGGCCTAGTTCACAAATGACTGAGTAACACTGATTTTTCTATTCACATAATGACTCACTAAAACCAGTGGAACTATCCACAAAATTAGTCACTGACACGGATGGATCTATTCAACGAATGATTCATATACACCGATTACACTATTCATAGAATGATTCACCTACACTGATGATATTATTTACTGAACGACTCACAGACACAAGATTTCAGCGAAAAAATGGACCGAAGAGGTCTGCGCCATTACAATAAAAATATTTATTAACCTTTATATATATTTATATTTTCAAAAATAAAATAAAATATTTATAATTATATTTTATAATAATACTTTAATGGTGGTGGTAAAAAATGATATTTGTAGCTCATGGAGGAGGTTGTTTGGACATAGCATTATTGATGTTTTAATTTCTAATTGGATAGAAAGTATATAGATAATAGTGTATCAAGTAATATAATATATTTTAATTATAATAATTACATTTATTTTATTATATTTGTATGATTATAAAACATTTATAGGATTTTGGATGAGAATGATAGATAAGAAAAAGTTAGAGATTTTTTAATACTCACTTATAGTGTTTGAATCTTCTTTTGAAAAAACATTTAGAAATGTAGAACCAAGATAAATTCCATGTAATAATAAACTACAAAACATGTAAGATGATTCCATGAGATATTAATTTTGTAGATGGTTGTGATGAATAATGATTGTAAACATGGATGGATGTGGGTGGAAGTGGGATCATCATTTTGATGAAAAAGATGAACTATTCCTTGGGAATGGAAGTTAGGTGATGGGTAATGATGAAATACCTTGGTATTTAGGGGTCCGATATTTAGTGTTTTTTAGGGGTTAGTTTAAAAACTAAAAATGGTCTTCTAGATGGATTATGTTTCATAAACACATAAACAAATATAGTATGTTTTATTTTATTCATTTTTATATATATTAAAATGTATTATATATTTACCATGATAATTAATATATTTTTAAAAAATATATGTAATGAATACTAATACCCTATAAAAAAAATAAGAAGTTCATTATTTGAATAATTTAATAAAATTAAATTTATTTATTGAAGAAAAATATATTTTAACTGAAAATGTATAATATAAAAAAATCTGTATTTTTAAAAAAATTATACATTATGTTTTTTTCGTTATTATTAACTAAAAGATAAATGAGTGTCAATAAATATTTTTTAATATGATCAAAAATCAATAAAATGTGATAAAATTTATCTTTTAAAATAATTAATTTTCTAATCAATCCACTAAAAAATAATTCTATTTTTGTGGTAACTAATATGTACTTCAGTAAAAAAATTTTAGTGGTAAAAAAATTAAAAATATTAATAAAATATAATATAATGGATGAAAATAATTATACGATAATAAATTTATATATTTAATTATAATTAATTTTATTATAATCAAACATATCACATAAAATAATTTTTTTAAAATAAAATTTTTAACGAATAAATGTTTTTATTATTGTTACAATCATAGTCAAAATATATATTCTATGAGAGTATATATTATTAAAAAATTATGAATAACCTTTATTTTCCATTAAAATTAGATATAGAATGTTTTAAAAAATAAATTTCATATATATTTAAGATTTATAACATCAGTAATTATAGATATATATAATCTAAAATCATACATACATAACCTATGAAAATATCTATGTAAGAACTAAGAATAATATATTACATGGTGGTTACATCAGGAGGTGCTTTAGCAAGAAAGTATCTCATATAGAATTCAATGAGAATTTCTTTATCCTTTAATCAATTTCTCTTATGATTAAAATATTAATATTTAACATAAGCTTGTTCTAGAGAAAACCATAGGGAATCTACCTTCGTAAGGTGATAGAAAAATGAGATTCATCATAAATTATTCTACTTTTTGATTCCGCATATTCTACTTTATTAATTAACTTTATATTATGGTAACTTTTCTTTATATTATCTTACTAAATGGTTATATCATAGTGGTCATATTTCAAATATTACATGGTTCATTTTCATTATGTGTTTTCTGTAAAACTATATATCATAAAATTTAGTTATTATAATTTATACGGTGTTACAAACTAATAATAAAATGTATTAATCAATGATTAATGATATTAAGCTGAGTATGAGAATATAACACAACTTACTATTGATGTTATTTTCTGTTGTTTAAAGTAATATTGTATACAATGTTTTTTGGAAAGTGTAACACTAGGAGAACATGATTTTTCGATATATGTACTAATCAAAGAAAATAACCTAAGCGGTCAGTTGAATAATTGTATTATAAATCCAAAATAATTCCATAATTTCGATCATTTTCCTTCTTTTGGAAGAATTATCTTCTCTCTAACACAAAAATACTCTTAATGATTTAATGAATAAATAGAAAATATGTTATTTCACTTGGTTTAACATTACAATATAATACTTATTAAATTAATGCTAATTTGCCTACGCACCTAAAACACTTGAGCACACCGGTGTTCATTTGGTTACACAATAGACCATCATCCCTAAACCTATTAGACTACAGTACTAACTGAATGACATAAGAGATCATTATTCATCTTCATTGAGAGAAAAAGGGAAAACCTCCAACAAAATTCATCTTTTTTCCAAACTGTTGATAATAATCATAATCCATGTTAATGTATCAATTCAACTATATTTTATTAAGCTTTAAGTAAGGTCAACTCTTAAAAAAACATTCTGTGTCTGCATCCATTCTTCATGTATTCCAGTAACTGTTCAATTAATTATTTGTTTTCATGAGATATCATGATAAGAAACCTCTAAGACAATTCTGAAAAAAAAATTATCTCGAATTAATATGAAAGGATTTTATCTTCTCATTTTCTAGTATTATACCGGATTTATTATCTATTATTCTATACAAAACTGATCCCCTTTTGGTGTATATGTATTTATTCCCTTTTCATTTAAGAATACAGATACTTTTCATATTAGGTAGAAATCATTCCATGATGAATTCATTTACCAATGACACCATCAACAAACATCAAACCAATTCTTCAATTAAAAATTAACTCCTCATGAAGTTACTCCTCATTTTGCATGACCTCCTACACAACACATATGACAGAGTGCATGGTAAAAGAAATCATCAATCCAAACCCAAAAAATATTGGATAAAAAAATATATCTTGTGATTTTATGGGTTTTGTATTTGATCTAAACTACAATATATGGATGATAAAATTAATCTATGAGAAATTCTTGTGAAGTTATACTATCTTAAATATATTTTGAATCCATAAATTGTTCACATGTACTGACCATCAGAGGACACATATGTTATAACACCCATCTTTTTTATGGATTATTTTTTTCAAATAAATTGAAATTTTAATTTATATAATTTAATTAACTAATTCAATTAGTCCTTTCACACTAAAACTACATTGGTGTGCAATGCATACGGCTCTAAGTTGTCATACAATATACGCAACACTGAATTTCTACAAAACTCCTATTTTTATTGTTTTAATTGTTTTACTATGATTAATATAACCTAGTCCATAAAACTGATTAGATAAATAGTAATAACTACTTTTCAATTATTGTTTATAACTTTTTTATATAAATAAAGCATACTGATAATAAATGAAATAATTATTTGTAAAGTCGTAGGTTTAAAAATAATGTTTTCTCAAATAATCCTTATTTAATATACCATTAAAAAATATAATTTGATAAACATTTAGAAATTAAATTTGATAAAAAACAGTATTTTTGAATTTATGATGTTGATATCACCATAGGGTGAATTTCTGGGATTTTTCTTAGAACCTTCATTTTTGGTGGAATGATAAAAAATACCAGATTCTAATTCTAAACAGTTTTTTAATTAGGATTTTTTATATGGATAAAATATATTTTAGTTTTATTTTAATGTTTAATTAGTAATTATTTTTATCAATTAATCTAATGTTGGTAATTGGAACCATTTCCAAATTTAAATTGGATGTAAAGACATAACAAGTTTTTGATCCTTTTTAATATAAAACCCTATAGTGTCGTCCCGAGAGCCTGATTGATTTTAAATTAATTTAATCCTCTTCTATGATGAAAATTTTGAAAAATTTATTCCCTCACTGGAATCATAAAAATTTATAATGTCATATATGGTCATCTTTTTTTTTGTAAAAAAACATTAGTGATGGTGATTAAAGTTAATTACATCGGTTTAGAAAAAAATAGGTAAATAAAGTACTAATACTAAAATATAAGACCCGAAAGACCTATAAAAATCTATAAAACCCATTTTATTTTCATATTTAGTCCATTAGTATTCAATCCTTGATTTCTTTGGTGTGATATTTGATAGGGAAGAACATGTCCACCCTTAAATTGTTTCTAAATATTCTATGTGAGTCCTTTTCCATCCTAATAAAAGGCCACAAATATTACCCATTCCTAAAACCAATAAAACATTATATGATCAGAAAATACCTTAAAAATAAACTATCTATGAATCCTACCTTCATTATTGAGTCCTTTCTTTGTGAATAAAACCTCTCAATAAAGTGATTTGGCATAAACCAAAAGGGGTTACCAGATTAAGTGGTAACGTCTTCTCTAATGCTCCTTTCCTTTATTTTCCTTCTTCACCCCACCAATATATTTATTAAATTATTGTTTAATGAACCTATTATAAAAAATATATAAGTTTATTTTTATTATAATGTAAATAACTACACATAAACACACCTCCTATTAATAGATATCAAACATAATTTTTCTATTTATGATGATTTACTGCCTCACAAAACGATGATTGTTCATTTTTTATTTACCACCTATCATAGTAGACATTATGAATGAAACTATTTTAATATATAAAATATATTATATTTATTATGTCATAAATCTTCCCTATTAATTTTACAAGACATACACTTTTACATTCCATTTGGTGTAAACATATTAATCTCGTTTGAGGAAGTAAGGACTACCGCCCGCATAAAGTGATGTGATTCGTTCACACACCACATAGAATGTATTAAGGATGTGTTTAGTGATATTATATTGTTTATATAATATAGTAATTATTTTTGAATAATTATATATATATGTATATGTCATTTACAAACTTTTTTTGTATGCCATAATAAAAATGGAAAATAACATTCATGCAAACGTATGTATTACCGTATCCATGAATGGTGTATTCTGTTACATAGTTAATTATTCTATAGACTATTATAAAATAAATATAATTGATATACCATATTTTTATATCATGTTAAAAATTCTGGAATCATGATATAAGAATAATGATAAATGATATAACAAATTAAGACACACGTGAATAACAAAGAGAATATTACCTGAAGTAAATCCTTAGCATAAGATATATAAATATAGGGTAGAATAATGAAATAATAAAAGAATATATTTGAATAGATATAATGATATTTCATTAAAAAATAATTATAATAAACTTATATTTATTATATTGGAAGCTCGTATGAGTACACGGAGTGTCAAGACACAAGGTAATGAGATTTCATCTCACTTTTAATTTATGTGAGATACAAGTTATGTTATCCACTCTGTATTTTTATGTGGTGTATGTTATTACCATGATTTAATTTGATTTATTTTATAACTAAACTTATTGGTATTCAAATGTCACATCAATGATCCTTATTTCATGGGGTTTAACCTTAAAAAGTTACCAAATCAGAAAAATAGTTTTGTCTCAATATTCCATCATGAAGAATCATTTTTTAAGCACCTAAACATTTTTTGATTAGTATATAACTAAATTTTAAATGTTATATCATAAATATAAATATTTTCATGATAAATCATGCTTAATGTAAACTCGTTTTCAAACATGGAGAGTATGAACCCAAGTCACCAAGTTATTAGAGATTAGTGAGACAATCTTCTATGTTTTTTCAAGATTATTTATGTTTTTTCTTTCATTGAGGAAATATTATATTCGATAATTTAAATTCTTCAATGATTATCCTATTACACTTTTTCTTCAATATATTATCATTTTAGTACCATTTTTTTCACACTTTGCTACTTAAAATATTATTATAGAAAATTCTGACCACATCTCTCTTCATTTGGGAATCTATTGTACTGATAAACCATGTTATAAAAAAGGTTTTTAAAAAGTCCTTGATGATAATTTTTTAGGAATTTTTTTTTTAAAATGTTTATTTTTTTAAAATATTACTTTATAAGTTTTTAATGATATTTTAAAAATAAGTTTTTTTCTAAATGTTTTATATAATAAAAATAATGTTTAAACGAAGAAATGATATTTTACTCTAGAAGTGTTTATAAAAGATGTATTAAAATTATTTCCTATATTAGATAACTTCCATATTCATTAATGATTATTTTAGGGGAATTATTCAATATATCCAGTCATATTTATTCCCAAAATGGATTTTGTTTTGATGTCATGATGTTATGAAAATTTTTTTTGTTTCATAGGTTATATGCCTTTGAATCGCACTTATTTTTCCAGTAATATAGAGATGTATTGAAGGATACATAGTTCGGTAATATAGGGCTATAATGATGGTCATTTGGTTTATTAAAATAGGATTGGAATATGGGTTACCCTGTTCTATAAAAGAAATTTTCCACTAATATGGTCTTGGAAGTGATGTCTTGACTACTATAGTAATCTTATTATATGCATATGTGTTTTAAAAAATTCCATGTCTTACTCCTAAGTTATGATTTCATGGATCATGTTGTTTACTTCAAATTTATCAATGTCTTGTTAACTGCAATGATTTATTCTATGATTTATTAATATGATCTTTTATATATAGGGTAAGAATTTCTTATTTTCAGGATCATATTCTCATACACTTATGCCCATGATTATGCTTACATTCCCCCTTGTTTATCCTTACTGTGTATTTTAGCTCAACCTTTTTTTTCTTTCCCCATGATATGAATATATTTACTATGTTTCATGTGTCTAATATAGGTTTTAGTCAATAAAAACAAAGTGGGATATAATGTAGCTCATTTAGGTACTAATGTTTATTTTTCCATGATTCCAAAGACACTAAACTAGTATGGTCTTTTTTCACATATATTTTTGTATTTTTTTGTATTTGTTTAATGTTATGTAATGTTAATGTTTGTAAAGTAGGGGTCACAATTACTGGTATCAGAGGAATTTTCTAGATAAACATCAGAAACTTGAATGAGAAAACCATAGTGAGAACCCTAATGTCATTTCAAACAATAAGTCTAAAGATAAAGAGAAGCATTAGATACATTCCTATAATTTTGGTGAAGGATTGAGTGTTTATTATCTTGTAAATACATCCCTATTTATATACTAAAAGCATATGTGGCTCTGGCATAGATGTTCCAAGAGGTTAAAACTCCTACAAGATGTTCCGGTCGTAACTCATGGTAATCTGGTACATGACAATGGGGCTTTATGGACACCTCCTTTGACACCCCTATGGGATATTATTTGAGAATTCAAAAATAATTCAAGATCCATTGTAAAGAATGTAAACCTAATTTGAGTATACATAACTTATGATAAAATGATGGTGTTATTTATTATTGAATGTTTCACAAATTAGACATCCTACAAGTGACTTTTTAGGATTATGTGGATCCTCATTAGGATAATAATTTCTTACTATAGGGTGTTGGTTTTAGTCAGTGGATGTAACCTCGAAGAACTAAATTAATGGTGATTGCAATAGATAATGGAATTATATTACTATTGGGAAACTAAATGATATGGGAGCTATAAGGAAAAATCATGTTTATATGCTCTTGTAGATTTATCATGTTATGAGTCATGGTGGAATTATAAATGATAAAAGTAGGGAAGACATTGTGTTGAGTATTTTATGAGGCAACACCAACCTTCTTTCTTAGGGTCATTTGATCCACATTTTTTGAACAATGTATTAGTACCACTAAAGAAATATTCTCTATTATTCAATGTACGATGATTGATAGTGTCATTCTAGATATTTATTGGTTTACTGGAGTAGAAGATATGTAGATGACTCTAATAAAGAATATGAGGCAGCACAGTGAGATTGAATCTATGGATTGGGATGAGTTCAAGATCATATATTTTAGTAGGAACATTAATCATATTATTCGTATCATAATGGAGAAATATTTCCTTTTGTTGAAAGAAAGGGATTTTGATTCTGTTGGTACCTGAGAGGATAATTACATGAGACATGTGAGGTACACCTAAGGAATTATCATCCAACCGAAAAGTAATGTTGATAGGTTCTTCGATGGCTTGATTCCAAGGGCATTGTCCATAGAGACTTTAGTATCTATGAAAAAATTTTGAGTTGAGAAATCATTGTTAAAATGGTGGTTGGAGTCACATATTATTATCATGTATTTGAAAATAATAGGATGATAGAAGTTAGAGGAAATTATAAAAATTTTATATAAATGAATATGAATATTCCTTTTATGATATATGTGTGAGAAGAAGCATGTAGGAAAATTCCTTAATGGGTCTAATTAATATTTAATGTTGGAAATGGAAGGCCATCTAGTAATTGATTGCTGAGTATATGGGGAGAAGTTAGCTCAATGTTATAATGGGGAAAAATCATCACAAGGTGAACCTTCCAAGATTCAGTGCATCAAGTGTAAGGAGAATGAGCATTATTCTAACCACAGCCCAAACCCAAGGTTTTGTGATAATGATCGATGTCAGTAACCTATTAATCCAAGGGACAAGGGGAAATATAATTCAATTACTATATCTGATGAGGTGTGCGATAAAAACATGATGAATGGTACACTTACCATCCACTCTAGAATTTCTATTACCATATTTGATTTTGGATCCTCCCATTACTTCATATCTAAAATATTTTCTAAGGGTGTTATTATTCATCTAAAAAAATTATAAGATGAATTATTATTTAAAACTCTTAAGGGTAAGATGATTTCATCATAGGTCTATGATTATTCTTTGGTTGTGGTTTGTGGGAATTCACTTTCTATAAATCTTTTCAATATTCATTTGGATGAATTCTATGCCATATTAGGCATGTATTGAATTTCATAGCATAAATCCCACATTAATTGTCAAGGATGTGAAGTTATGTTCATTATTTAAAACCCTCTTATGATAATCCATCAATGTGATGATAAGTATGAACATCATGTGGATGCTACATCTAGAGTATGTGTGTTAATTCTCATTCAAAATAGTTTTTTTATCAAATGGTTTGGGAGAAGATTAAAATAGATGATATTCCAATTTTTTAGGATTTTGCAGATATATTTCCAAAAGTTTTGTATAGGCTTCCACCAAAATGTGATGTTGTGTTCCCAATAGAACTTATACCTAGTTCCACACCAATTTTATAGACTAATTATAGAATGGATCTGATTGAGTTGAAGAAATTAAACAAGAAACTCCATCAAAGCCAGGATAAGGTATTCTTACAGCAAATTGGTTCAACATTGGGTGAACCAGATCTATTTGTGAAAAAGAAATATGGATCAATGCGAATCGGCATTGACTATCAGATTTTAACAACATCATAATCAAGAACATATATCCTTTTCCCTGTATTAATGGCTTGTTTGATCAATTGTGTGGAGCTCAATACTATTCAAAGATTGAACATTTTTCTAGATATCATCAATTGAGGGTCAAGAAGGAGGATATACTAGAGACGAAATTCTGTAAAAGGTATGGTCAATATTAATATATTGTGATTCCATTGGGACATACTAATTCCAATGCTATATTAATTGATTTAATGAATAGAGTATTAGATATTACCTCAACCACTTTGTGGCATTTTTTATAGTTGAAATTATAATCAATTCAAGGAGAAAGGAAGGGCATGAAGATCACTTGAGAATTTTACTAAATACCCTTAAAGGTAGAAGATGTATGAAATATTTACATAGGGTAAATATTTTCTACAATATGATTCATTTTTTGTCACATAATCGCAAGAGATGGTATAACAGTAGATCCATCAATGAGAGAGGTTATAAAAAGATAGGCTAGACCAACCACAGTGATAGAGATCTATATTTTTCATGGTTTAGCGGGATATTATTGACCATTTTGGTGAATTTTTCCAGAATATCTAATCCTCTAACAAAGTTAACTCGGAATGGTGTTATGTTCCTCTGGATAGATGAATGTGAAGAAAATTAAGGAACTGAAAAGAAGGTAGGTTAGTGGACCTATGATTTCATTACCCTGTAGAAAGGAAGGTTTTGTAATCTATACTGATGTGACCATGAAGGGATTATGATGTGTTCTTATGTTAAATTACCTGGTTATAGCCTATTCCCCACGACAATTTAAGATTCATGAGAAACATTTCCCAACTCGTGATTTGGAGTTAGCATTGGTAATCTTTTGCATTTAAGATATAGAGGCATTGTCATTATAGGGAAAAGTGTGATATATATACCGATCATAAAGTTCTGAATTATGTATTCATATAGATGGATTTGAACATGCACTAGAGAATATGGTAATATTTAATAAAGTATTTTGAATTCTCAATACATTACCACCCTAACAAAGAGAATAAGGTGGCCAATTCTTTGAGGGGAAAATATTATTATGGGTTATCTATGATGAGGATCACAAAACATCTAATATTTCAGTCTTTTCAATGGAACTACCTAGAAATTTGGAAGGATGGGGAAAAGAATTATATTTATCAAATGAATGTTAAAAAATCTATCACAGTGAAGACTAAAAAGGCATAGAAGGATGATGAAGAGATGAAAAAGGATATTTGAAATATTCCTAAGCATAACCATGATTAGGATTTATTGATATGGTTTAGGAACTATGTATGTGTTCCTTCGATACCAGATTTGAAGAATGAGATATTAGAGGAAAGTCTTAGTTCTTCATTCTCTATTAATCTTGAAAGTAAAATGATGTATAAGGACATTAATGAATACTTTTGGTGGGATGACCTGAAGAGATATAACAAAGAGTTTCTATCTCAGTGTTTCATATGTTAATAATGTAAGGTTGAAAGAAAAAAATCTAAAGGGTCATTGCATCAATTACCCATTCCTGATGAAAATGACAGAAAATCACAATGGATATTTATGTTGGTCTACTAAAGACCTATAAAGGTATTCATACTATATGGGTGGTAATAGATATAATTACTAAGTCATAACACTATATTTATATCAGAAAAGAATTATCTATTGATAATATTGTATGGATATACATTAAAGAAGTGGCATGGTTTCAAGGAGTACTATATTCTGTTATATTATATAGGGATCTGAGGATTAACAGAAAGATCTTGCAAAGTCCTCAGAAACCACATGATAGAGAGTTTTGTTTCATAAATTCTTATCATTCGTAGATAGATGGTTAGTCTAAAAGAAAAATTTATACCCTAGAGGATCTATTGAGATCTTGTTTTCATGATTTCAATGGTGTTTGGAATCAACAGCTTTCTCTCGTTGATTTGTATTATAATTGTTTTTTACATGAGAATTCAGATGGAACCGTATGAAGCCCTATATTGGATGAAATGTAGGGCTCCAACATATGGGGATGTGATTAGTGAAGGAAATTTATTGAGACCCGAAATTACAAATGAAATGGTTCACAATGTTATAACCATTCAGAATCATATAAAGGAAGTTCAATGTCGGTAGATATGTTATACTGATAACCATCGACATGATCTAGTGTTTGATGTTTATGAAAATGTGTTCTATGAATTTCACCCTGGAAGAAAGTTATGATATTCAAGAAGAAAGGAAAACTAAGCCCTTATTATATTATCCCCTTTGAGATTCTGGATCATATTGGGACAACAACATATTTCTTGGAACTTCCACCAAATCTCTCCCAAGTCTATGATGTGTTCCATTCATTTATCCTGATGAAGTACATACTTCCACCTTCACATGTACTAAACTCATAGGTCATACTACAAGAGAAAGATGTTTCTTATAAAGAACAACCTATTGAAATTATGGACCGATCAGAGAAAGTTGTATGAAACAATACCACTCTTCTAGTCAATATTTTGGGTAGAAATAACACATTCAAGGAAGCTATGTTGGAACATGGGGATACATTGATGCCAAATTATCCTCATCAACTTTTACCTGAGTGAAGAATTTTTATAGTTAAATTCATTTTATGGGTTGTAGAATGTAACACTATGAGTCTTTATGCACCATTTCTTTCAAATAAATTAAAATTTTCATTAATATCATTAAATTCACTTAGTAAATGATTCATTTCACACTAAAACTGAGTTTTTGTGTGATGCACTCAACAATTAATTGGCTTATGATATATGCAACACTAATTTTCTAGGAAAAATATTTTTTTTATAATTTTAATTATTTAAATACGATAATTATAACCTAGATGTAAAACCTAGTTATATAAATAGTAATGATTACTTTTCAAATATTTTTTTATAATAATTTTATATAAATAAAACATATTCATAATAAAAGAAATGATTTTTGGTAAAGTTCTTATAGGTTTAAAAATTAAGTTTTAACAAATAAAATGTGTTTAGTATCCTTATAATGAAATTCATTTTAGACATATTCACTAATAAAATTTTATAAAATAAAACTAATTTTATAAATTAGAATGTTTGAATCATCTTAGGGTGAATTTTTTGAATTTTATTTTGAGAAACTTCATTTTTTGATGAATAGTGAAAAATACCGGTTTTTAATACAAAAATAATTTTCAATTAAATTAATTGAAAAGGATAAAATATATTTTATTTATATTTCATATTTAAATAATTAACAATTTTATCAGGTAATACAATAATGGTCATTGGGAACATTTTTAAATCTAAATTGGACATAAAGTCTTAAAAATATTTTCATCCATTTTATAATAAAAACTGGCAGTGTCATCGTGAAAATGGGTTTAATATTAAATTAATTTATACCAATTCTGTGATTATAATTTAAACAATTTATTCCATATTTATAATCATCATTATTTATAATGTCCAATAAGGTCAACATTTCATTTTACAAAAAAAAATTAGAGAAGGTGATTAAAAATAATTATATGGTTAAGAGAATATTTTGGTTAATAAAGTACTACCCCATAAATATAAGACCCAAAATGATTTATAAACTAGAAAAAACCACATTTTATGTCTATAGTTCGGAGATAACACATTAATTCTTGAGTTTTGTTCATTCTTTATTCTTTTTGTTAGGTAATAACTTGTGCACTCCTAACTAGTTTCTAAAAATTCCACCTGAGTCCTTTTCTTTCCCTATAAAAGGCCATCACCTTTCCCCATTCCTCAAACCACTAAAAATTTTTATGTTTGTCCAGTACCTAGCCAATAAACTTCCCCAATGTTTTCCTTTAGGCATTTAATCACCCATTTTAGCCAAAATCCATTCATGGAGGCCTTTTTTCATACCCCAAAGGAGTTACCTGATTAAGAGGTATCGACTTTTCTCAAGATCATTTCCATTATTTTCTTTCATCACCCCATCCACTCTATTTTTTTCATTATTGTGTGAATAAATCCCTATCCAATATATACTACTATGTTTTTATGCTACAGATCCTAACTCCACTATCAGACACCTCCATTTAATGTATATCGAACATAATATTTCTTTGTATGGTGAATTGCTACCTCACAAAACGACGACTGATCATTTTTCATTTTCCACCGATCACAGTGTAAAATATAAGAAAAAATATATTAATAAATTAAATATATTATATTTTTTATGTCTTTAATCTTATGTGTTACATATAAAACACATGAATTTTTACCTTCCATTTTATCATAATTTGATAATCTCGTATGAGGAAGTGTGGACTACCGCCCCCTCAAAGAGACGTGATTTGTTTACACACCACAAGGAATGTGTTAAGGATGAGTTTATTGAAATTATATTGCATATATAATATATTAATTCAACTGTAACAATTATATATATATATATATATATACATATTTCACTTATATAATTTCCTTCAATATGACAATATAAATAGAAAACAACGTTCATGCATACATATGGATTACCATCTCCATGAATAATATATTCCATTACATAATTAATTATGATAAAAATTATTATAATATACATATACTAGATATTCCATATATTTATATCATTCCCTATATTATAGAATCGTTATTTATGTATAAGGATCAACGATATAACAAATTAAGACACATATGAAGAACAAAGAGAATATTGACCGAAGTAAAACCTTAACCTAAGACAATTTACAAGAAGGTAATATAATAACATAATAAAAGAATATATGGTGATATATATAATAATATTATTCTATAAAATATTTCTAATAATAAAATATTGATTATACATGATTCTTGTATGATTACGTAGAGACTCAAGACAAATGGTAAGGGGATTTCATCTCAGTTTTAATTTCAGTGAGATACATGTTATGTATGCCAATCTTTCTTTTTGTGCACTGTCTATTCTGACCACGATTTAATTATATGTACGTTATAATTAAATCTATTTTTATTCACATAAAAATTATATTATAATTATTTAATGGGATTTAACATTGAAATGTTACCAAATTAGTAAAAAAAATTCGTCTCAATTTTCATTTTTTGAGACTCATGTTTTGATATACACCTATTTTATTGAGCTCTATATATTAAAATTTTAACTATGATATCATTAATCTTCTTCTGTTCATGATATCATAATATTCATATATATTTTTCATGGAGTGTATGATCCCCAATCACAAGGTTATATGAGTTTATTGAAACAATCTCTTCATTTTATTGAAAGTGATTATGTTATAATTCCATTGATGAAATATTATGATCCATATTTGTAGAATATTCATCAGTTTTATTATCCAATGTTTATTCATGAAATAATAATTTTAGGAACATTTTACACTCTTTGGTATTTAAGATAATGTTTTAGTAAAATCTAACCACCTCTCTCTTTTGTTGGAACCCTATTTTATTCAAAAACCATGTTTTAAAAAATGTTTTGAAAAGATAATTAATGATAATTCTCAAGGGAATACTGATTTGAAAACATTTTATTATTTTAATACATTAATTCATATATTTTCAAATTTATATTAAATGATAAAGGTTTTGAAAAGATTTTATTTAATATAAGTCATTTTTAAAAGAAGAAATGATATTTTCCTCAAAAAGTGTTTTAAAAGATTATTCAAAATTATGTCTCATCTAAGATAAATTTTATTGGGGTTAATCACGGAATTATGGGGGAAGTATTAAATATATCTATTGATATTCCTTTCATAAATTGATTGTGTTTTGATGGAATTTTATTTGAATCATATTTCACTTTTAAGGGTTATACTGTTTTGAAACCACTCCTTTTCACGGGTTATGTTTTTGATGAACTTATTATGAATCATGAATCATTCAACAGATTATGATATGTATGTATGTTTATGATACCTATTTCATTTCAAGGGTTTTGATATATTTATTTATGATGTTTTGGAAAAATTATGAACGGTTTCATTATATGATAGATTGGACCTATATATCACTCAAATGTTTTGGTTAATGATTTATATCTCATTAGATAATACAGGGATAGAATAAAGGTTACATAGTTCAGTAATAAAATTCTTGAATAAGGGTTAATCAGTTTAGTAATATATATATATATATATAGAATGGGGTCATTCGGTTCAGTAATATAGAGATGGAACATGAGTTACCCGGTTCTATAATGTACCTTTTCTAGTACTATTGTCTTGGTAGTGATTATTTGACTACTATATAATTCATAATATATGCCTAAGTGTTTAATACAACTCCATGTCTTACTCTTATGTTATGATTTCATTACATATGTCATTTATTTCACTTTGATTCATATATTATGAACATCAGTGGTTTATTCAAATATTATTGTATATGATCTTATATATGCAGTGTATGATCTTCTATTTTCATGATCACATTCGAATACCATTATGCTCATGTTTATGCTTACATGTCTCGCTTGTTTACCCTTATCGAGCATTTTATCATACCCATTTTATTCCTTCCCTAGGTGATTACACAATCAAAACACATTTTATAATTACATTTTTTGGGATTAAAAGTTCATTTTTGATCATATGGGCCTGAGTTAGTACATTTTAATTTTAAACATCCACTCTCATCAATTGTGCACTTCATGCCTAATGTACAACAATTTAGGCCCAATGAATCATCTTATTTTATTGAATGTAATTATTCATGTTTGAATATTATATTTTTTGGAAATGTATCTTCACTTAAAATATAAATGTTTCTCATTCAAAGAGCAAGGAAAGATTCATAAAGGATGATGAAGATAATTGGTGATGAAAGGAGACAATTCTGGTGAAGTCATATTGGACACCAACCCACTGTTGAGGATGTGGTTCCCACAATACTGGACCAATGAAGCCCAACGTTCTTGTGAGGATATAAGACATACAGCGGAACAAATCATTATTCAGGCCAAAGTGTTAATTCGGTCTCCATGATGGTGATCAAGGCATCCCAAATGGAAGATCAGAATCTTGGCCAGAATCTGCGGCCCAGAATGTCATCCCAATGAATTTTCCATATCTCCCGAACCACAATGTAAATTGGGCTACTATTTTCCAGGCTGTTAGAAGACCTCCGGGGATTCATTTTTGTCTTCTATGGCCCACTCCAAATCGTCCATCTAGAAGGAATTTGAAGCGGATCTGGCAAGTGGATGCAAGATGGATTCCATCTCGGGTCAAGGGTGGAGAAGTCTCCTATCCACCTACTTTCCACCACCTATTCCTACCCTCATTGATTGGGTTGACTTGTACTATTGGAGCTCAAAATAAGAATTCACATTTTCCTATTTAAGGCAGTGGTGGTGAGGAGGAACTCATACCTTCTTTCAGGTAATGTAATTATGCTCAATTTTAGTTGTAATGCTTTCATTTCCCCATGTGAGTTTCTTTTTGTATTTCTATGTTCTTAATCAAATTCCTTCTCTTCTCTTATTCCAATTTATATACATAAATCTCTAAAATCACAAAAGCACAGTGATAACTCTTTGTGATTGTTATATAGTTCACACATAGGTGTGAATTCCATTAACACACACGGATGAGTGCTCGTTATTTCTGCAGTTTTAACCTCTTCAATTCAATTCTTGTAAGCCGTCTTCTGCCCACCATTGATAGCATATCATCAATGGAGGGCTAACCATTTAATGGGTTGATCTTAGGAAGATTCAAAGGCTGGATTGAAAGTTATTTAATGCACTAATTGTTCTTAATTGGTTAAATAATTCACGACATCCATTCTTTAATTATTTTCGCTCCTCATCTTCACTGTATTTGAAAAGGCTAATTCCAATTACTAAATTGAACATATACCTTGGAGAGATCATGAATCTGGTTCTATATGTGTGTTGGTGACTAGTAATTATGTTTAGTTAGTATCTAACCAGAAAATGATGAAGGTAGGGTTATTTTGAAGAATGGTTTCATCAAGAATTAATCAAACAAAAAATTTGTCTACAGAAATAAAATGCATTCAATCCACCCAAGAGTAACCCTATGATCAACCCATTTCAATATAATTGAACTCAACTAAGCTTATTAGTCTTCTCCCAAAACACATAAAAACAAATCCAAGTTGGCCACTTCATAGCCAAAAATCCATCCCCTAGGTTGTCTATCTTAGGTATCTTCTTAGGTCTCTGTGGAATCGACAACCCAAGCTACACAACAATGACCGTTCTACCCTTCTTCTCTTGGGTAAATTTGGGAGTGAACCAAATTTTGGCACCGTTTACGGGGACCAAGTAAGTACCTTAGATCCAAAAAAACATTCTTTCCTCGCCTCCATTCTTCTACTCTCACCCAAGATCTCTTAGCTTGTCCCTTTCTCGCTTTTTTTTGGTGCATGTCCGCCTACACCCACATTTTCTCAAACAGACTAGTTAGGGTGGAAAGTCCTAGGATGGGGGATTCAAGTGCACCTAGGGGATTGTTTAAATCAGATCCAAATATTCTTGAAACCCCAAAGTCAGTACTTGAAGTAAGTCCAATGGAGGGTCATCCACAAAATCAAATTGTAAACCCTGGGGGGAATCAAATGGGAAACCAAAAACAAGAAGCTCCAAACATAGGGAATGTATTTGATCAAACCATGAACGACTACCTCACTCCAGCTTGGACTAATGCCCCCTAATGCATTAGACACAATTCCATAGGAGACACCGACTACATATGAAAACCCCATGTCCTAAACCACCTTCCAACCATTCATGGGATGGAGTCAGAAATTCCATACCTTCATGTCAAAGAGTTCAACGACATTGTGGAAACCATGTGTCCCCCATATCATCTAGAATCCGCTAAGATGAGGATCGTTCCTTTTTCATTAAAGGATCGAGCTAAAAATTGGCTAAAAAAACATGAGACCTGCATCAATCCACTCTTGGGACTAACTGCAAAGAGAATTCTACAAAAAATACTTCCCTCATCACAAAACAATTGCACTTAAAAAGAGCATCCAAAATATTTCTGAAAAAGAGGGAGAGTCATTTTAGGAAACATGGGAGAGGTTCAAAGACACCCTAAACATGGTTCCACAAAATGGGTTTTCCATACCTGAACAAGTGATAATTTTCATTGAAGGGTTGGGTCTGGGTAATAAACAATTCACTGACATGATGTGTAATGGAACTTTTAAAAACAAGGCCCCAAATGATTCTTACGAGTATCTGGCTGAACAAAACCAAACTTGGGGAACTTCACCTTATTCTAAAAAGCCACAACGAACCACTGGAATTCATACACTTAGAGAAGAGGAATGCCTTAGGGCTAAACTCGCAGCACTCTCTTTGAAGGTTGAAGAGATTGTGCTTAAGAAAGTCCATGAAATCCAAAATGTACACCTTGTTTGCACAATTTGTGACAAACATGACTATAAATCAGACAACTGCCCAACCATTCCATCCATCAAGGATGTTCTTCTAAGAGGACCCCCAGCGGATGTCAATGCCCTAAACTTTCAAAAGCCCTAATACCAAAACACCTTCATTCCACGGTACAATGACCACCCAGGCTTCCGATGGAAGGATAACCAACAACATAGCCAACCACAAGGGAAAAATCCTTTCCCTCAACAGAACTACCAAACCCATAACCAGTTCCAAACCCAACCTATCCAATACCAACAGCCACCTATCCATTTTCAACAAACCGTCCCACCTCCAAAATATCCCCCTGGGAGAAACCAACCTACTCAAGCACCCACCCAAACTGTTCCACAAAGCCTACTAGAACAACTGTGAAAACAAATGGAGAGGATGAACTCGGAGGTATCTTCCCTAAAACAAGAACTTCAAACCATCAAAACTGGAAAGGCACCCATGCCTACTCAAGTGGTTCCATCCTCAAATTCAAGGGGAGAGTCAAGTTGTGCTCAAACAACTCATGAACAACTAAAGGATGTGACTATTTTAAGAAGTGGGAAATCAATTGAGAAACCTGAACAACTAATTCAAAACCCAACTAAAGATTTAAACTTGGATGAAAATTCAAATGACCCACAAGATAAAACTGAGGAAACTGATAACAATGTGAAGGAAACAACTATTCAAAAAACAACCCCACAACCTGCACCATTTCCTCAACGCATGAGGGGGAAACCCAAGCCTGAACTGAATGAAACATTGAGGGAAAAAATTTCACAAGTCTATTGAACATACCCCTTCTCGATGAAATCCAAACCATACCCGCCTACTCAAAGTACCTTAAGGACTTGTGCACTTTTAAATGAAAATTACTACATAAAAACCAAGTCCTTTTTTCTGCTAATGTCAGTACCACCATTCAAGGGACCATTCCTCCTAAGTTGAAAGACCCAGGTTTCCCTTACATCAATGTTGAACTAGGAGAAAGTAAAGTTTTCAAGGCATTGTGTGAACTAGGTGCTAGTTTCAATATCATCCCATAGGATGTGTACTGCCAGATAGGCCTAGAAGAACTCCAACCCACATCTATCACACTTCAGCTTGCTGATCGTAGCATTAGGGTTCCAAAGGGGATTTTAAAGGACGTTCTGGTAAAGGATGAAAACTTCATCTACCCTACTGATTTCATTGTCCTTGACAACCATCCAAATTTAGGAAATAAGGAAAAAACCCCAATCATCCTTGGTCGTCCTTTCCTTGCAACAATCAACTCTGTTATCCGAGTCCGAAATGGGAACATGACCATCACCTTTGGGAACACGAGTTTAGACTTGAACATCTATAATGCAAGCTCACAAATAGGAGATTACAAGGACATTCATGAAGTAAACATGTTAGGACGCATTGAAAATGAATCCATAGAACATAAAGAAATATTTGATGGATGTTTAAGTCAAGATTAGAATTATTTCCTTTGTTCACATGATGGAAGTTTATCTCCTTCACTCAAATCATTTTCAAATTGCTCCTATGATGATGTCTTAGGACCAAAAATCAGTGAAACCTTTCAGGAAACCACATTCATGGAGACAACTCAAACTCCCTTCCCTAACCCAGGTCATTACAATCTTGTGGCTGAAACTTCTACACAAGGGGAATCAATTCAATCTGAAAATATAGGAAACAAATTTGATCTTGATCCAATGCACCAATCTTCTGCAGAAATTCTGAACCAACCTGATCTTGAATTGAAGGAACACCCTACTTCCCTCAAGTATGCCTTCCTAGGGGAAAATCAAACACATCCTATAGTCATATCTTCTTCTTTTGAATCCAATCATGAGGGGATGCTTCTAGATGTCCTTAGTAAACATAAGAAATCCATTGGTTGGACCCTGTCTGATATTCCTGGGATTAGACCACTTATTGGAACTCATAGGATTACTCATGAATCTGAATACAAACCATGTCGCCAACCTCAGAAGAGACTCAATCCAAATCTTATGGATGTGGTAAGGAAATAACTTCTTAAGTTGTTGAAAGCTGGTATCATCTACCCCATAGCTGAGGGTGAGTGGGTAAGCCCAATTCAAGTTGTCCCAAAGAAATCTGGAATCACTATGATCACTAATAAGGATGGGGAAATTCTTCCAACTAGGGAGAGTAGTTGTTGGAGAGTCTATATTGACTATAGGAAGCTCAACTCTTGTACCAAGAAGGACCATTTTCCTTTTCCCATTATTTATCAAGTCCTTGAGCGAGTGGCGGGTCATCATTTCTATTGATTCCTAGATGGGTACTCAGGGTACAATCAAATCGAGGTCTCCTTGGAGGATGAAGGGAAGACAACCTTCACTTTTCCATTGGGCACATTTTCCTTCAAACGCATGCCGTTCGGGTTATGCAATGCCCCTGGAACCTTCCAGTGGTGCATGATGGGAATCTTCTCAGATATGGTAGGGGATTTTCTAGAGGTCTTCATGGATGACTTCATTGTGTTTGGGGTTACTTTTGAGGGATGTCTGCAGAATGTGCAGAGAGCCTTGTCAAGATGTGAAGAAAAGAAGCTGGTCCTAAACTGGGAAAAATGCCATTTATGGTTAAAGAGGGACTTGTTCTAGGCCATCTGGTCTCGAGTAGGGGGATTGAAGTTGATAAAGCAAAGTTGACATCATTCGTCACCTTCCATCACCCAAAACTGTCAAGGATGTGAGGTCTTTCATAGGACATGCTGGTTTCTATATATGATTCATCAAGGACTTTAGTTCAATATCTCGTCCCCTTTGTGCTCTATTAGTAAAGGATCTCCATTTCTTTGGACAGAAAGCTGTGAGGGTTCATTATCAACCCTCAAATCCTCTCTCACCTCTCCTCCCCTTATGAAATCTCCAAATTGGAACCTACCTTTTGAACTTATGTGTGATGCCAGTGACATTGCTGTTGGAGCTGTGTTAGGGAAACGTTGTGATAAAACTTCTTATGTCATTGCTTATGCATGCAAATACATAAATGATGCCCAAATCAACTACCCCACCACTGAAAATGAGTTACTTGCTATTGTGTTTTCCTTAGAGAAGTTTAGGTCCTACCTCTTAGGATCACCCATCACTGTGTTCACTGACCATTCTGCACTAAAATACCTCTTCCAAAAACAAGATGCTAAGGCTAGACTGATTAGCTGGGTCCTTCTCTTACAAGAATTTGACCTCACAATCAACGATAAGAAGGGAGTTGAAAATGTTGTAGCTGATCATCTCTCTAGGATGGAATTCAAAGACAACTCAAATCACCTTTCAGTGTCTGATTTATTTACTGATGAACACCTATACTCTATGAGTGACTGCCCTTGGTATGCTGACATAGAAAATTTCTTAGTGACAGGAGTCATTCCAAAATCCCTAAGGACTCAACCTCGAAGGAAATTCCATTTTGATGTTAGACACTATGTGTGTGATGATCCATAACTCTATAAGTTCTGCCCTGACCAAGTCATTAGGAGGTGTGTTCCAGAATCTGAAAAAATGTCCATCCTTAAATTCTATCATAGTGAGTCATGTGGAGGTCACTTTTCCTCTAAGAAAACATTTTATAAGATTCTTCAATGTGGTCTCTTCTAGACCACCCTCTCAAAGGACTCCTACACATTCTGTCAAATTTTTCCTAGGTGTCAACAAGTAGGGTCCATCACAAAAAGGAATCAAATGCCACTCACTCTCATCTTAGTGGTTGAAATCTTTGACTGTTGGGGAATTGATTTCATGGGTCCCTTCCCAAACTCTTGGGGATACCTCTACATACTCTTAGCTATTGATTATGTCTCAAAATGGGTTGAGTCCATTCCCACTAAGTCCAATGATCTTCAGGTTGTGATTCGATTTCTGAAAGAGAACATATTTTCAAGATTTGTAACACCTAGGGCATTCATAAGTGACCGTGGAACTCATTTTTCCAATCATCCATTCTCATCACTCATGGAAAAATATGGAATTTCTAACAAAGTGGCCACTGCTTACCACCATCAAACCAATGGTCAAGCAGAGTTAGCAAATAGGGAGATTAAGCAAATTCTTGAAAAAATTGTCAACCCCTATAGGAGAGATTGGTCTGAGAAACTCTTAAATGCTCTTTGGGCATATCGAACAGCATTTAAAACCATCCTAGGAATGTCCCTATATAGGTTGGTTTATGATAAAGAATTCCATTTTTCAGTGGAGATTGAGCATAAGGCCTTTTGGGAAATCAAAAAAATGAACTTTGAAATTTCTTTGGCCGGAATAAGGAGGAAATTGGATCTAAACGAGCTTGAGGAACTTAGGATGGAGGCTTATGAAAATTAAAGGATCAATAAAGATAGAGTTCAAGCCTACCAGTCTAGGAATCTTAAAACTAAACACATTGAACTAGGGATACCTGTGCTTTTGTATAGTTCTAAAATTCATTTGCACCTAGGAAAGTTGAGGTCTAGATGGTTCGGTCCATACATAGTCTATAAGGTGTACCCCCATGGGGCTGTTGAAATTCAAGATCCCACCAATGATCAAATATTTAAGGTTAATGATCATATAGTAAATCCATTCATAGAACTATTCCAAAAACATGAAGTTGATGAAGACCTGAGTGAACATACCTTTGATGAAAAAACAATTAATCAATTAGGGGTTTAAGTCGAGCTAACGACGTTAAACAAAGCATTGAATGGGAGGCAACCCATGATTTTTAAATTTATAATCACTTTATTGTTTTAATCAATTTTTTTTAGCAAAACAATTTGATATAATTTTAGCTCATATTGTTGACATGTTCTTCTATTATGAGTATGGATGGGTGTGAAGGGGGAGCGCCATATTCATCTATGTCACGTGGTATGATCCCTGAGAATTATCTTACCCAGAAATTAAAAATAAGACAATGTTTCAACAATATAGGTGTTTGTAAGTTTTTATTTTATTTTATACTTTTTTTTATTTTTATTAATAAAAAAACAAAACAACAAAACAAAAAAAAGGTAAAAAAATGTGACACGCTGTAGGACGTGGGTCAAACCCAGTCACGGCCAGCGAAGCCGTGGGACTCGAACCCTGGACCGAAGGGAGACATGGGCGCATGCCTACCACTGAACTACAGCAGGGCTGCCAAGTTTGATGGATTTTCAGGGAAATCATAAGAGTACAAGCGTACACTACCGTGAGGATTCTTCAAGTGACATGGAGAACAAGGGATTAAATAAGAGCATCACAAACTTCAACATCAAATATCGGGTGAAATTGTTCTATGCTCATATTCACTGCCTCTACCCTTCTAAATAATATTTTCTTTAAACACTAGGGACAGCGTTATATTATGTTGAGGGAGGTGAAAATAAAAATCAATCACATAGAGCAATAAAATGTGCGTGTTAATTTAATGAAAATTTTCTTTAACATTGAACAAGTTATTACACATTGAAAACCTTGAAAACTGAATATTAACTAATTTTTTATTCCTTGATTATGATTTTAATACATGTTTAAGTTCATAAGCATAACATTTTGGAAAGTGTGGTTGTCTAATGTGATTTTCCACTGTTACATTTTCATCCAATTATTATAAAAAAAATTCACAATGCAGGTCAGTTGGATTGTGGGGTATTAATTTGAATTCTTGGGGTCCCATAATAAATAGCATAGTTTTGGTGATCATTTTAAATTTAATATGAGTATTTTAAAAAATATATATATAAAAATAATAAGTGTAAAAAAACAGAAAAAAAACAACAAAAAACAACAATAAATTTGCGCATAGAGCAATGAAATGACTTAATGTGTGGCTTTCAGCACTTGGGGATCGTGAATCCAAAGTTGTCTGGCCCAGAGTTGGGAATTTTATCTCTATTTGTGGAAATTCGAATTTGTTTTTGAAAGATTTAACTCGAGATGGAGCCCGAGTATGTGGGCTTCACTTGGTGCCCTAAGGCCTTTGAGCCTGGGAGTCATCGGCAAAGTCTCGCTACAATGGTTGACTCATTTGAATTCAATTTCAATAACAATGGCAACATTGAAAAAACAAAGGAAAAAAAAGAAAAAAATGAACTCATATTAATATTAAAATGTGATTCCACCTACCGCTTCCATCTTTTCCCCCGTGAATAAAAATTAACCCCCATGTCTATTGTGACACACAACACATCATCATGATTAATTGTAATTGGATTAAATGTGGCATTGCATTTGATCAGAATAATGTGCTTCAGCTTGGGTTATTCTTTAGAACCTACATTGTATTAAATGATTTTGATGGGATGCATATTTTTTTGGTATGAGGTATTTTGGTGAGCATTGTATATTAAAATGTTTTTGGAAAAGGGAATTTGATTTTCATAATCATTGAGTTATTTGCTCGGGACTAGAAAATCTCAAGTTGGGGGGTGTGATTAGACAATCAAAACACATTTTATAATTACATTTTATTGGGATTAAAAGTTAATTTTTGATCATATGATCCTGAGTTAGTACATTTTAATTTTAAACATCCCCTCTCATCAATTGTGCACTGCATGCCTAATGTTCACCAATTTAGGCCCAATGACTCATCTGATTTTATTGAATGTAATTATTCATGTTTTAATATTATATTTTTGGAAATGTATATTCTCTTCAAATTTAAATTTTTCTCATTCAGGGAGCAAGGAAATATTCCTAAAGGATGAGGAAGATATTTGGTGATGAAAGAAGACAATTCTGGTGAAGGAATATTGGACACCAACCCACTGTTGAGGATGTGGGTCCCACAATAATGGACAAATGAAGCCCAACATTCTTGTGATGATAGAATAAATTAAGGGGATCAAATCATTCTTCAGGCCAAAGTGCTAATTAGGTCTCCATTATGGTGATCAAGGCAGCCCAAATGGAAGATTAGAATCTGGGCCAGAATCTGCGGCCCCGAATGTCAGCCCACTGAATCTTCCATATCTCCTGAACCACAAAGTCAATTGTATGGATATTTTACAGGCTGTTAGAATATATCCGGGGCTTCATTTTTGTCTCCTATGTCCCACTCAAAATCTGCCATCTAGAAGGACGTTGAAGCGGATCATTCAAGTGGATGCAAGCTGGATGCCATCTCGGGTCAAGGGTGGAGAAGTCTCCTCTCCACCTACTTTCCACCACCTATGCCTACCCTAATTGATTGGGATGACTTGGACTGTTGGAGCTCGGCATAAGGATCCAAATTTTACAATTTAATGCATTGGTGGTGAGGATTAACTCATACCTTATTTCATGTAATGTTATTATGCTCAATTTTCTTTGTAATGCTTTCATTTCCCATGCAAGTTTCTTTTTGTATTTCTAAGTTCTTATCCAATTACTTCTATTCTCATCTTCCAATTTCTATACTTAAATCTCTAAAATCCAAAAATCACAGTGATAACTCTGTGTTTTGGTGATATATTTCACACATAGGTGTGAATTCCATTCACACACACGGAGGAGTGCTCTTTATTTCTGCGGTTTTAATCTTTTCAATTCAATTCTTGTAAACCGTCTTCCGCCCACCATTGATAGCATATCCTCAATGGAGGGATAAACCTTTAATTGGTTGATCTTAGAAAGATGCAAAGGCTGGATTGAATGTTATTTAATGCACTAATTTTTGTTAATTGGTTAAATAATTCACGACTTCCATTCTTCAATTATTTTCGCTCCTCATCTTCACTTTGTTTGAAAACGGTAATTCCAATTACTAAATTGACCATATACCTTCCAGAGATCATGAATATGGTTCTCTAAGTGTGTTTGTGACTATTAATTATGTTTAGTTAGTATCTAACCATAAAATGATTAGGTTAGTGTTATTTTGAAGAATGGTTTCATCAAGAATTAATCAAACCAAAAATTTTCCTAAAGAAATAAAATGCATTCAATCCACCCAAGCATAACCCTAAGATCAACCCATTTCATTATAATTGAACTCAACTAAGCTTATTAGTCTTCTCCAAAAACACTTAAAAACAAATCCATGTTGGCCACTTCATAGCCAAAAATCCATCCCTTATGTTGTGTATCTTAGGTATCTTCTTAGGTCTCTGTGGAATCGACAACCCAAGCTACACTACAAGGATCGTTCTACCCTTCTTCTCTTGGGTAAATTTGGCCGTGAAACACCAGGTTATGAAGATATTTATTTTTTTTTGTGTCTTGGAAGGGATATATTAAATAAGAACCTAGTGGGGGATAATGTATCTCATTTATTTAATGATGATTATGTTTCTATGTATCCGAATTAACTATAGTAGTAATGTATTCTTGCATCTGTTTGTGTAATGATCACGTATTGTGCAAAAATTATGTAATTTTAAAGTTTGAAAAGCTAGGGTCACTACATTTTCTAGGACCATACTATTATCCACATATCTCATATATGATAAAACTAGATGACAGAGAAGTAAAAAATGATAAATCAATAATAGGGGATTTATAACTTATACATACTTATGGAACCACTAAAACATGAAACCAAATTACTCATATAGAGATAAAAAACCCACCTACACATAATTTTTTTATACATATGAAATGTGTATTTTTGAATTTTACAACCATCCAGTCAACCATATTTTTTTTAATTAATTAAAAATAAACTATATCTTATTAGTAACTCTTTCATCCTTCTATAAATGGATTTCACAAAACACTGTAAACCACATCAGAGATTCATTCAACAACATTATCAAAAAACAAAAACAAAAAAATTATTCTTCGGATATTTTAAATAATAATATATCCATTGGGTTTGATAAAAGATCTAAAACACTTTCATATTTTTATTTCACCTCTATAGCCAACTAAATTTCAATAATTACCATATCGTACCTGAACATAAACACATAAAATTACTTCCTCTAATTTATTGAACAATGATTTACTAATCACAAAATTTGAATCCCACTTGCTCCATGATCGATGGGATACAAAATAGTTTAATGAATGTATCCACATAAACTCACAACCATAGGTTTTAGGAAACTTTATCCCATTTCAGAAACCACCCCCTGATAAACCATTAAAGTACAACCCCCTTCTTTAACAAATGCACTACTCCCCCTTTAATATAGTGTTACTAAACACTTATCCCCTAGTTTAAAAAAAAAAATTACCACGACATTGATAAGTCGAAAAGAAATATTTATTATTTCCCACATAAAAAGAATAGAGGAAGCACATATTTATAAAATTTCCAAGGGGTAGTGGGGTATCATTTTTATATCATATATATGAAGCAATTTGGTTAGACTCTAAGATGAAACTGAAGCCATTACAATTATATATTATGTAGTGACTTAGTCATTATGTCCCTATTTTTATTTTTTTCTAGACACATACTCCAACAGCAGAATTCCATGTTCAACCATATCCTTGAAAAAATGGTATTTTTTCTAAATGTCCTTTTTCCATTAATGAATATTCATATTTCTACTAAAATTTAGAGCACTTAAGTTATCGTTAATGGTAATAAGAGAGGAAAATTTTAACACAGTGTTATTATGTTTTTTAATTGTCTATATCTATTGGGTACATGATTCATTGGTTTCTATATAATGATACAATTTAATACCTAAAGAGGTGAAATATTTCTTCTATCATATCAAAGAGATACCAGAACTCAAGAGATAAAATTATCCAATTGATGTTGACATTATATTATCATGTGGATATTCTAAACACAAGTATGTATAAACTAATATTTGTTACTATGTTTTTTTAGAAATTGCCCAAACAACTCCATTTTAATGATATAATGAATTTTTATATTCACAAAATGAATATGGATGCTTTGTCACTACATATATAATATGAAAATTGTGAAATAGAAAACATGATATTCAGTTGAGTTTCTTCCATGTATAAAAACCTATATGTGATAGGACTATAATTTGTTACATTAACATCATTTCGAAATTCATCCATTGATAATATCATCCATATATATGGTAGAATTCTCATTTGTAATTATTGTTGCACGTAAAAACAGTTGATATTGTTTTGAAATATTTATTTGAAAAAAATAATGTGCATGTATTCCCTTGAACCACCTACAAGCTTAGTAATAATGTTATATAACCAAGTAATGATGACCTAAATTCCCATCTTAATTATTTAAAAATAAAAACTTTTCATCATACAATACTCAAAAACTTATGTCATCCACAAATTTATATTCACCACCATCCACTACAATATCTAATTCATGATATATAGTTTGAGATCAACCCCTCTACATTCAAAGTCATTCCTGTTTAGGTACTTTTACACCCATGATTACATGTAATTTAATTCATAATTTATGTTATAAATGATATTATATTACCCAAAAAACGTTTTCCCATATTTATTACCTATAAAACAAAATGGGAATCCAATATAAATTTCATCATAAAGGGATCCATTCAAATTTATTGATTTAACATCCATTAATGAAACATTAATCCCTAATTTCACTATAATGGGAAAGAATAGTATTATTGTTTCCATTCGATCTATTAGTGAAAATGATACATTAAAAATATATTCCCCAAATTTTGTAATATATATATCACAATAGACATTATTTTTTCTTATGACTATTATTTCTATATTATGTTTATTTCAAGAAGCTCACTTGAGTCCAATAAAAGTTTTTTGTTCGGTCTTGTAATAAATTCCAATGACATATTCATTTAAATTTTATTATTGTATTCATGATACTCATGATCACTTCATCATACTTAGTAACCTATTATAGAGAATTAAGTATAAACAAAGATAAATATTTTTTTATGTTCCTTAATTCATAATGTTTGAATCGGTACTGTATATTCAATAACAATTTGGTTTTCATTGATCACTAACATTCTATTATTTTGTATTACTATTATTGTTCTTATTGTATATTCCTAATTATTTGATATATAATATTTGTTCTATAATGTACCTTGTACGCCGCCAAATATTCAAAATTATTATAATTTTGATTTTAAAAAATGGATGATTTTTTTGTGAAACATTTTAACCATAATGTAAAATAATCATTTCCTTTCAATAAATTTATTTCTTTAAAATATATTTCATATAATATTTAAACCATTTTATAAATAATTTGATTAAATTTATGATACAACTTCATTTTGGAAGACATTCAATTAAAATTCATTCATCTTCACAATATTATAACATATTATACTTCAATATATTAATGAAAAAAACATATTATCCCAAATAACAGATTTTATTTTAGTATAGGATTATTACCTACCAAATTTCATAGGGATTATTGTGTACATTGTACATTAGAAAATACCTATTAGTTTAATATACTTACCTTTCGTTGCATCCTTCCAATATTTCTCAATCAATTGTCTTTACAAGAGAAAAGTCATATCCATGTTGTTGTTATATGATTCATACTTTAGAATACTCTATTTTGATTACAAGTTCAAACCCAAATGACTTAACCAAAAATCCCTTGATTATCCCGATACAATTCCCCCTTCTTTGTAATCTCTATAACATTTTTTGTGTGGTTGTTCATTATTTTCAATCCAACCATATTTTTCCTCTGATATTGTTTATTTCATTTGAGTATGTTAGTTTTATGGGTGATTAAAATAAGACATTACATTATAAAAATGTTACAAATGAATAAATAAAATTGATTTTACTATTTAGGTATTTATTTGTAATTTACCATCACACATCGAAATGAACTAGCATAAGTACCCTGGATGATTTTTATCCCATTTGTTTTTAGTTTTTTCAAAAATCATTACCTTTTGAAATTATCAAGTATGTGTGTATGATCACAAGTAATCATTGGAATGTATGAGGGAAAGTAAAATTGTAACCACATACTCCTTGAATTTGGACTCAAATGGATAATAGTTTTATTCAAAAATTTGTCTTCCAATTTATCATACAATGTGAAACATTTACTTTTTCTATTAATTAGATCTAGTTTCATATTTTTGATCCTTCCTCGGAAAATTATTCACCCATCACATCCTTTGATCATGTAACTTTTATTTTTGAATTATACATCATTATCTATGAAAAATAATGACTCACACTATGTATGATGTGACTTAAACAATCCCGTATCTATAATTCTATGGATATTTGATATTTTCCACAAATCTTTGTCACCATTGTGTAAAACGTTCTAAGGAATTTATCATTCCCAAACCATACTACATGATCTTTCGAGATAAGGTCATTTTACATTCCATGTAAGACATAAAATGATTATCATAAATCAATGTTTTATATGAATATGTTTTCATGAATATAATATTAGGAACATTTTCCTTCTCTAATTCAATTTTCATAACCAATGGTTGTTAATCCATTTTTTTAGAAACAGTATTATTGCACCATAAGATCTCCACCATCTTCATTAAATTCTAGAGATTTTTTTTGATTATTTATAATGTTTTTTGAAATTTCATATTATTATGTTCTCCACCTTTAGATCTCCTTTGAAACATTACATTGTACGTTTTATGGAAGTATCACTTATTTGTACATAAAACCTTCAATACAATAGAAATATCAAGTAAAATTATTATGTGAGTAAGAAATAATATTTCATTTTCGGAATTTATTTCTCTA
Organism: Viscum album; assembly: GCA_963277665.1. Lineage (NCBI taxonomy): Eukaryota > Viridiplantae > Streptophyta > Magnoliopsida > Santalales > Viscaceae > Viscum > Viscum album. Next base: position 796,236,292 of record OY728166.1, read on the forward strand.
TACTGTATCTATTGTCAATAGAGGACACATATGTTTTGATTCCACGATTTGCACAATAATAACATCTTACTTTTTAGGCCTTTTTCTCCCAATTTTCTACACCGATTTCTATTATTTATGTAATGTTCTAGTCAACATTCCATTGAGGATTTTATAATTAATGATCTTCAATATTTTTTGTTATAATATTCTTTTTGTCAAAATTCAGAATAGATGTCATTTTTCCTTGAAGAAATACACTTCTAGGAAGTAGAAACACATTCAGTGGATTCCCCATGAACTTATTCACATGGTTTGGGATTGGTTTTGTTGAGTTTCATTATTCCAAGCTTGGTTTATTGAGTTTTTTTAATTGACACATTAATATTTACATTTTATAAATCTCTTTTCAAGATCATATATTATCTTATTTCTAAAATTTAATACAATTTCTTTTCTATATATAGATCAAGAATATCCATCATTCCTATGATTCTGCTCAAATTATTCTCTTTAGTTACAAGAAATTTTAGAATATAGTTTTTCAATTCTTGACCACAATTTTGACTTCTCATTAAATTTTTATTTATAGTATATCTTATATTAATTAATGAATCCATTATCATACTTCTATTTATCCTATTTGACATCAATCTATTCAATGGATTCCTCTAGTTTTTCTTTGAGACTAATAGTTCCCATAATCTGTATATCATCGTCATCACATTCCTCCATTGGAGAATTTTATGCAATGTCCAAAGAAACAACCTTTATGAAGTCTCTATAGAATTTCCCCTCTTCTATTTCCATAAAATTGAACTATCTTCTCATATAGTGATAATTTTCTTTTAGTTGAATAATTTTTTAGACACTTTTACTTTACCTTTCACATTCTTCATTAGCTCCTCTAATAGAAAAATCATTATCCTCTTCTTATAAACTATTTTGGGATCTATCCAAAATGTGACTAACATTTCTATAGAGAAGACAATAAATTGGATATTTTCCATTTAATCTAATTTTAATATTTTTATATTAGAGGATATAAAAAAACTTCCTCATATTTTTTTTCTTCTGGATATGCATTCATAGGAGATCCCCATATAATTTAATGTTAAACCCAAAAACTTATTCTTAGAAATAGACTCATTATCATTTCTCCATACATCATATGGTTCAATTATGTAATATTGGTTATCTAATATTTCCTAATATATATATTCATATTTAGATTGTGTTACCTTAAAATTTAATTGAATTGTATATCTTATAAGCATTCATTTGAAAAAAAAATCAATATTGATCTCCACAAGACAACAAAAATCATCCACAATAGAATTTTTACTATCACAAAATGCACTAAAAAGATATTTCATGATTATTTTATATTATTTAAACAAATTATAAAACACTTATAATTTTTCGTATTAAACACTTATATCACGATTATAGGAATACACAATAATGACCCCACATTACATTCACTGCCTTTTATGACATCATATTTATGATGATAGGGTTAGAAAATACTCCCCATAGAAAGTTTATTTCCTTTCCATTTGAATCCTTTAAATTTTGATCCATCTATGTTGAAGATACACCCACATTGTCTATAAAAAACCATTAATGGATAATGTGTAAACATCGATACAGAATAATTTAATATATTGTTTTAGTCATTTTTTTCCATAGTCATGATGTAAAAATATAAAAACTAATTATTCATTTGTGGTAGAAAACTATATCAATGGATTATTAAGGGATAAAACCAAACCACAAACATAATTTTGATACCACGTTTAATTCCTATGAATGTGAAATAACCTGGGGTGGTTGGGTAGTTGAATTAAGGAATTTTAATTAAAAAATGATTCCTTAATTTTTATCTTATTATTTCATTTGGAGGAACAATATTCCCTTTCACCCACAAAAACATGATGTTAGTGAATTATATAAATAAGGAAAAGTATACTTGATAATCATTGGATGATACACTCTAATCAACTTATATACATGAGTCACTAGAGAGAACTGTTTTTTGGTTGTTCTAATAATTAACTATTAACACTATTCCTATATTTTTATAACAAACACTAATTAATATAAGAGTGAAATATTATACTTCAAATAGAGAAAGGAACTACACATCATATAATCTACTTTCTCTAGACGAATTATAAATAATAAAAATAGATCAGGTTTGTGTATCAATTGAGAAATGTTTGAATGGAATTCCATTATGAAAAGATCATATAAGAAATTTTTTTTCTTCATCAGTATCCTTCTAATTGGAATTTCTAAAACCATTCTCTCATTTTTTCCCATAAATTTGGAAAAAACTCATCCATGACTACTTTGAAATCACAAAATTAATCAAGTGGATATTCAACGATATTGGATCATCACTTTTTCCTATTTTATACAAAAAGTATCCTTTTTACAAACCTATAATATTTAACCTCTATTTAATGTAACTCTTTTACTTTTATTCACATTTGGAAAAATTAAATATCCATATCAAGGTGATCTCATTCCAGGATGTTATATTTTTTGAGAAACATGATCCAATAACTTATAAATAGCTATTTTATTATAAATAAACTCATATTTATTTTTTCCAATTCACACATCCACTATTAAAAAACAGAGTTCATTTATATAGTCACAAAACATCCACAAGACATGATAATAAATCTGTTAGAACAATAAATTAATATATTATAAGACTTCCCTGGTGATTATCATGACAAAATCTTCTAATGAATTATGAAGAAAATAAGATTCATGAAATGGTCATTATTTTTTTCTAAAATCCAAATATAATTCACAAATTTTCCAATATACAATCCTTGATATGATACATATGTTGTTGATAAATTACTTATATGAAAACAATAATGTACCAAGGACATGTATGCTGAGCTTAGACAACAAATAATTAAAAAGTGACAAACAATACCCAAATTCTTGATGTTTAATGTTGATATCTATAATGACTCATAAAAAACAATAAATAAATCATTTGACTCCTCAAAAGGACATATACAAAGCTTCTATGTTGCACATATGCATTCTCCCTTTTTGAATATCTCATCTATCAGCTAATCCTATTTTCTCGAAATATACTCAAAAAAAGAAACAACACAATAATCATTGAATATTACATAAAAATCATTTTCAACAAATTCAACCCATAAAACAGCCTCTATTCGATAATTGTTGACATTGTATGGGCATATAATGAAGATATAGAGGCAAATGGAATTAAATGAATCTGATTCAATGGAGTAATACAATCTAATTTTGAATAATATAATTCAATTAGAGAATTTACTATTGAATATTTTATGTTGGGGGTTTAATATTTTTGAAGGGATAAATATATTTTAGATTATTGTGTATAATATTTTTATGGGAGAAAAGATAGATATCGAAAGTAAGTAGAGAGAGAGTCACTCCTAATCAATGAAATTAATTTTCTTTTTCTATTTTTTCTTCTTATTTACTTATTTCATGGATGTATTATTTTATATTTTAGTAATTGTGACATTCATGGATAATATTTTTTTATGAAAAAATCATGACATGGATTTATATCATTTAATAATATTTTTAATTCACTATTTTTCTTGATCATCATTTACTCTTATATTCCATTATCTCATTGAAATTGTTTTTATTGTTATTCTCTATAAAATAAATTACTGGTGTAGACATATTATTATCATTTTTATCAATATGATATTTGTTTTATCTTCCTTAATAAATCATTTGATTAGTATAATTATTATGGGGTTAAACATTGTTTTGTAAAATAATATTTTATTATTAATTTTCAATTATTTATGGAGATTAAAATCAATAGAAATTAGTAAACAATTATGTTAAATGAAGTGACCTACTTCTGTCTTATGTAATGGTTGAAAATATAATATGAGAATATAAATAAATTTTTATAATATGGGAAATGAATACTCATATATTAAATCATTATAGAAAAATATTTTTTTTAATGATAATAGGGAAAATATTTATTCATATAATGATATTGAATTTATATAGTCTATAATTAATTATATGTTTTCATAGTGATGATAAATATAGTTTCTAGTGTATAATTTTTTTTCAAAAACTTATATTATTTTGATCACCCGTAAATCGTGATTTTTTCAATGTTATCCTTTTATATTTTCTCTTAATTTTAAAATTGTACTGTGAGATTCTCTTAAATTTTACCACATAAGTTCACCACTATAAACGTGGCCATAATACTATTTTTTTCCATTATATTTTATGAATTATCATTAAAACCCTAAAAAACATAACTTACATTTTAAATGTGATTTGATCATACCATATCATTTTATTAGTTTAGTATATGTCAATTAAATTAAGATATTATAAAAAATATCTAAATTTTTGAATAATTTTTGGAGATGGAATCGATGTATTTTATGATTTCAATGAAAAAAATTAAAAAATATTTTTCTGTATACTTGAAAAATATTTGAAAAAACGTGTCAGTGTTTTTTATACTAATAGTTTTAAATCCAACAACAATAATAAAATTTAAGCTAAAATTGTACGACCATTATACGAAAAAATTTTATAATTATTTTAAAATTAATAATTTTTAATCCTTTAGATATGAATAAAAATAATAAATGGATGGTTTTTGAAATTCTAGACATTGATAAAGTGATTTTTACACCGGATATGGTTGTAAGAGACACATATCATGGAAAATTTCACATAATTTTTTTTTATCACTAGTCTTGCGGAATTAATATTATTTGATATTAAATTAATAGCAATAGATAATAAATCAATTCATGATAGAGGTTAATACTAGGATTCACCACAATTGAGAGACTCGAGAATCAAACATTTATAGAATAAAAAATAAAAATTTAGAGCTTAGTAGAAAGATAAAGGAACTAAATGTATTATATGAATAATTTTTTTAAAAAAACATGAAATGTTTGAATAACCCATAATGATTGAAATGGATTTAGAAGATAGTGATAATGGGGAATGTGAGGGTGTGTTTGGGTGTAAGGATGAATATCCCTTTAATATTTTCATATGTAAGCATGAAAAGATCATCATTTATATGGTTTTGATGGATAGGTAGATGAGGTAGATAGAAAACCTAATAAATAGGATTCATGTTAACAAATCCCCCAGAGTTTGATCCTAATTTTTTAGGATAAGATAGGGGATAATGTTTGGTATTTTTTGGATGAAATTTTCAATTAAAAAAAAATTATTTTTAAAATTATAAATTCTCACTTTAATATGTTTATTCATTTTTAAAATTATTTTGAAAAATATATTTTTTTAGGTGAACCTTGAAAAAATTATTTGGGATTGTTATTTAACAAAAATTAATTAACAAACACTAATTAAATAAGGATATCATTAGTTATTTCACTCTATTATTAAATTTTGAATGTTGGATGAATGGAAATATCTTATGGAATGATTACATAAATTTTAATTTTTTATAATTTATTGTTAATAGTAAAAAACTAAATTTTTTCTCTTATAGTTAAAAGAGAATGGAAAATATAAATTTCATTTTAATTTCGGGATGATGTGTTGAAGTTTGAGTAGAATTTACGGTTGAAAATAGAATTTCCAATCAAAAAATAATATTTTTTAAATAATAAAACAATTGAATATGATTTAATTTATGAATATATATAATGAAATTTTATCCAAATTTTTGTAAATATATATTTCTAAAAAATAAGATTTTTTTCCTATTTAAATAATTGATTCTTCAAATGGTTATTCAAATGTTGTTAATTTTTAAATATAAACATGGTGTGTTAAATTAAATTCTTAAGATGAAAAAAGTAATAGATATAACATAATGTGTGAATCATATCATCATATTTATTCAAAAGTAAATATTATATAATTAATCTTTATATTTTTTTATTATAGTAAATAATTTCAGACTTATATCTATCTATATTGAGGAGGTTTTTTGGATATATATGAGAATAATTTAATTCCTTTAGAACTACCCTATTTTTTTCTTGGGATTCAAAAAAACTAATCAATAGACCAAATCTAAATTATATTTTAGGTTAAATAAATGTATGATTTCATTGTACTGGAGGATAAAATATCATATTTATTTTAAGAGGGTGATTTCATTATTGTATGGTGGATGATAGGGAATTAATTCATTACCAAGGATATTATATAGTTACTTATAATGATTTAATTATTAGAAATAAATTTTTAACCCCTATTTCAGAAACAAAGACATCTTAAAATTTTGGTTATTTTATGTGGGAAGTCCATCTGGGGACATTAAATCATTTTTTTCATGGGATTCAAACTATGGATTTTTAAAACATGTTTTTATTTGAAATAAATTTCCTCATCATTAGTTAAATAGTTTAAACACATATATTATTGACTAATTTATAATTATAATATATATATTTGGTTTAATAGTCACCTATTTGTAGTAGATTACATGAAAAAAATTTATTGACTATGCCTTTGGATATTCAAAAAAATATAACTATAAATGTACAAATGGTAAAATTATTACTAAATGTTTTTCTTAAATTCCAATTTGGATTTTTCCCTTATCCTCGGATAAATTGGAATATAGAGGACGATCATAATTGATGAAAAGAAGGTGTAAAAATGTAGATTGATATTCAAGAAGTGACCCTCAGTTGACACCTTTGACAGGTTCATTTTCTCTTTTTGGAAGCTTCATGATTGGGTGTTTATCGGTCTTTTAGATTCGATGCTCATTTGGATTCGGTTTACATCTAAGGAAGAAATGACCTATGATTGGGCCAATTCTATGTGAACTATGGATGTCTTCCTGTTACACCTATTTTGGTGGACCTTCTATTTTCATCTCATGCATGACTCTCCGTTCACGGAGCTCTAGATTTTACTTCCCAGTCTTGCATTAACTTTCTAAAATACAAAAAATTTTCCATTTGTTTGAAATATGATATGTCACTTCCTCTGTTCATATTCCCACACCAGAAAAGTTTTTCATCCAGTCACCATAATAATTTTCATCGAATATGGTGTTTAAAAGGGATCTTTGGACTACATCGTCATTGAGATTGAAGGGGAGCTCCACATAAAAAAAAAGTTTCTTACAATTAATGGGTTTCATTCTACTTTTTTTGATGTCATCTGGGTCATGATACATACAGATTTAATTGAAGACGCTCAGGTGGCACGGTTGTTGTGGGCTATCATAACAAGATGAATCATCAGGGTACTGGTGGAGAGGGAATCACATCCAATGTTCAACATGATGTTAACACGTTTAATCCAAAAGGTAGTGTGGTGGATCCGAGAGGCAGTGTCCAAGGTGGTCCTCCTAGTGAATATGGTAATCATCATATTAGGAATGGTTCAATATCTGGTGATGGTTGTAACTGTTTTAGTCAGGGGAATGACAAGTCTGAGGTTTCACAGTGTCTGAATAATGCAATTAAAAAACTAATAAGGAGCTTGCCTTCTAAACGTAGTGTATCATATATCCGTAATAGTTTGAGGAGTGATTTCAAGAGTCCTCTTGGATTCAATTCATTTTCACAAGGTGTCCAGACCAGTTTGGTGGTCTTGGCATTTTCAGATACGCACAATGGTCAGTGTAAGGCTCTGAGGATCTCTACTGGAGCAGCTGGTTCAACTCCCAATGGTGAAGCGAGTCTTAATACATGTACCTATTTGATTGTTGTGCATGATAGTGATATCAATGAACCAGAAAAGTCGATACAATCTTCTAGAAAGGGTAAGTACATGGATGGATCAGAGTAGGGGAAAGCCTGCACATGACGTAGGCAGGCCATTGATTTCCAATTATTGAACCAACTCGGGGAGGAATTTTTCATGCCTCAACATAAACAATAAATTTAAAAGTTTATGTAATCATGGAGAGAATTAAAGAAACTCAAAATTTCTCTCTGAGTCTGATCCTGATGAAGATGTACCAAAAATAGATTACATGGGTTTGGTTGGGGTTAGTAATGGTCTGCACAATAAAATAAATAAGAAAGGGAACATAGAAAATAGGGACATGTGGAGTTGTATTGTTTCCATGAAGCTGAATCCTAAGGGTCGTAAGGACTACTCATATCCTCCTAAAACAATTGAAACTCACTCAGCCAAAAAAGAAGGTAAACCCATTGAGCACGAGGTATTGTCACGAACCGTCCTTGGGGCTCGTGCCGTGACTACCCCAAGCCCGCCTTCCATATGCCAGGGGCTGGTGACTAGCACCAAGGTGTAAATCCTGGAAAAAGGGAAGGCATTGCCTTTGAAAAGTAAACAAGAACCACAAAGTAAGCAAGCGGAAAAGTAAACACTATGTAAAAACTGTAACAAGCTGTGCTGAATGTAAAAGGTGCCGAAAATACAAGCCCAACTGTAAAGTACAACTAAAAGGGGGAAACAGAAACTGAAAAGAAAAGCCGCAACGTCGAGATGTCCTCTTGATGTCCCACCTAAAGGGTGGGTACGGATATCCTCCACTGCTCCTCGGGTCCACCTGACTGCTCCGAGTACGTCCAGCCCAGTGGTCCACCTCCAGGTATCGTCTTGGTTTGTAAGCCTCCACCACGATCAGCGTTGTCCGTCGTCTGCAACCAACACAACGTAATGCGGGCATACCCCATGCAGGGGTGAGTATAAGCTACTTAGTACGGACCTCGAGACCCCCCTAAGGTCTCCCAGAACCCATCAACTATTGGATTAAATATTGAGTATAATGATAAGTTTATATAGTTATACATCAATATGGGTGATAAAATATGCATAATGGAATATGAGGGAATAAATTCTAAAAATTATTTCAAAATTTCATGTGCTAATATTTTTCTTACATTTAGTATAGTTATTTGCATTACAGATTGATGTATTTTAATAATCCAATGTGGTTATTAATTTTTTTTACGGAGATGATATAGTTACATCATGAATATTTATCTATTAAAAATAGATTTAATAAGGAAATTTATATGTACTTTTTTCGTTTCAATTGATTTTGAGAATGTTATTTATTATTTTTTTACAAGTAATGTTACCATTCCACTATTGTTTTTGATGTTGATGGATGAGTCTATTGTAATTATTATTGGTTGATATTTATTACATTAACTCACTCACATAATATAATTTTAAGGTAAATATCTAATTAATTATTTGTAAACATAATTTTTGGTTAATAATTGAGTTTAGTGTGTGTATTTACAATTAAAAATGAGTTGTTTGAATGAAAACATGGATGTTTGAATGATGTCTGTCCAATTCCATTATTTTCTAATTTTATCATCATTTTTTAAAAAAATTGTCTCTTTTTTCAATATATTATATTTTTTGAGTTCTAAAATATTTCAATCAGTTTTATTTCATGTAACATTTATACAAAAAATCTTCATTATTTTTATTAAAACAATTCATTTTGAGTTCTATATTCTCTTCACAATGGGTGTCATATTTATTTCCTTGGGATGATTAATAAACTAAGAGATGTATAATTTTATGTTTCCTTATTTTATAAATTCTTTTTCATATCATGTTTTATCAATGTTTTCAATTTTATGTCTAAATAAGTTTTAATATCTAAATTTACCCTATTTGGTCAAGCAATGTTAAATTTCTACATTCATTAGATATTTATTGTGAAAATTGAATTTTTTTACTTGGAAAATTACTAAATATTTAGAATATTGTTAGATGTAAATAATTTTTTGGAATAATACAATGTATATTTAGGAGATTTAAAGTGAAGTGTTATTTTTCTAAAATTTTGATCATTTATATAACTATCAATGATTAATGGATTTTGAATTTAATTTTTGATGTAATTCATTGATTTAATTTATTTAAATAATGACATAAGAAATTGACTCATGATTAATTATAAAAAAATGAATTTGGGAATGAGTTTTTCAAGGCATTCCTTGTAGTACCGTGGTTTTTGGTAATTAATTATTTCTCCATTTATTATGGATACAAAGTATAAGTGGTAATGTTGGGAGAGTTTTGTGATCATTTAGTATGTTTTGGGGTCTAAATAGAGGTGCATAGGCTGCACACAATTTATTGAAATTGTGCTACCATCTCACTAGAAACTGTGCGAAATGGGATGATTGGGGCATATAGAATTGACACAGTGTGTTCACGGTTATGGAGACCATGCGAGGAGGCCATGTGAGGGTATTCCTTGGTAGTATCTATTGCATGGTTAGTGCATGGTTTGTCTAATAGTGTGAACTAACCATGCAAATGGTTTAAGTGTGATCATAAACAAGTCGACATCACATGTTCTTTCCTATAGTAGAATTGCTTACTCTTAAGTGTCCATAACTAGGGTTTTATCTTTATTTTAGGTAGAAAATATTCACACAATCGATTTGGAATGAATATGAAGGATTTCCCTAGTTTTTTAAACCCGAATTCTTGAGGTTAGTGATCGTTCTTGATCATTTTTTATCAGTTTCATTGATATTCTTAGATATACATCTCTTCTATTCTTGGTTTCATATATCTACACCCATTATGGATAGACATATGAGTGTTTATGCCAAAAAAAGTTTATATTTGGTCTTTATATTAATAGGACAAGATATTTAAGGAGTTTTTGTGAAGAATCGACCTGGGTTTCTTAAGCGTTATTCATCCATTGTCACATTTTTCATAAAACCTCAATTCAGGTGGTTTCATTATCGACTACACATAGAAGAACTATTTTTAACGCTTTCAAATTAAATATATTGTGTTGAATTGTTTGTGACTTGGCTATTTATAAATTATTGGGAACCATTTTTTAATGTTTGTAAAATTGGAGAAAATCTAAAAAAATTGGGTTTTGAATAAAGTGATATAGTTCTTGGTTTCAAATTATAGATTTTAAAATATGGATTTTCAATAATTGTGGCACATGGAATTTACTATATAGTTCTAATTAAATGGGTATGTTTATTGAAAAAAATATTGTTGTTTTGAAATGGTTTGAAATGGTTCTGTAAAATTGGTTGAAATTTATTTGTACAGTTTTATTGAAATAGTTTGAAATGAATCTTTGTAATTTTATTGGAATACATTTGAGTTTCTGTGAGTTCATGTTCTAGGTGACCCTTAATAATGGATGTGAACCATTCAGTTATATGGTATGTGACCCTGTATAGGAGGCATGTGTCATTGGGACACAAGGTAATTGGATGAGACCCCACTCATGTGTATGGAACTGTCAGACGAAGAAAACATGTGTGTGTGTGTTGTGAACTATGAAATGGGTATGACATAATGACAACAAGAATTGGGTTTGAAGCTTTTAGTAGTTATTTTTTGGAAAAAAACTTGCTAGAAATTGGTTTCATTTCCCTTTTTTTTACACTTGGTTATGATTGGTTTTCAAACATGATTAGATTTGGTTATAAACTATTTTGGTATGTTTTTTATATAAACTATTTTATATAATGTGATAAATGTTCTATCCTAGTGATGTGAGATGGAATTCATGCAGAAAAACAAAGGAGTTATATACCCACCTTGGCATTGAACCATTAGTGATTTTGTAGATGGTACCTTCCAGGAATTGGGTAAATATATGTATCACACTTCATTAGCACCATATCATGATACTTTGGACTACATGGGAATGTTGGAGCATGGCTTTTGTTGATCATGGAGTCTTTTTGTCGTCTTTGATTTTAATATTCAACTTTATGCTATTTACATTGATATTGGGTAGTCTTCTGTTGTAGCATACATTGGATGGTTGGTTTAAAGAGAATGATTTGAAATGTCTTAGTTTATTTTGATCATTATATAGTGAGAAGTTTTTGGATGTTTTGTCATGTTTTTTAGTCATTAAAGGGTAAATTTTCCCCCACCTACATTGAAACCCTTCGACATTTTTTTCTAGCCTTTGAAATCTTGTGGATGTCAATTGAGTCCAAATAATGATTCGTTGTACTCTCAATCCAATAAGAAATAATGGGTTATTAAAAATAGTATCAGCTTTTTTAGTCATTTCCAAACAAGTAGAAATCATTGTTCTTGGACGTTGAGTTGAATATTTTTTTGTTTTTATTCCTTGGTTTGGAAACATGGAAAGGATTATGATTATCAGAAATGGAAATTTATAGAAAAAATGAACGTTGCTAACCCTTTTATGATTAACTTATAGTTTCCCTGTAGATGGTTACATAAGTGTATGGAGACACTTCGAATGCTGTCGATTTTCTATGTTTAAATTTTGAAATGATTCCATCTATTTTAAAACTACAAGATCTTATTGGGGAAAGAGAATGTGAATAATTTGTATTTAAAGCATTTTTTGTAATTATTGATAGAGCAATTTTTAAACGGGACTTCTCAGTATTGAAGGTCGATTTCTATGAAATAATTTTTGGTATGGATTGGTTGTCATCCTTTAAGGCTCACATCGACTGTTATAGGAGACCACCTAGTTTAAAGACTATGGATGGCATTGATCATCTATTCATAGGAGAGAAGATGGTAAGGAAAAGTGAAAATAGCTTGTTAGCATCAACCGTGGGAACCATTGCTTATCATTTTGTGGCACTGTATTTGGAATCCATGGAAGTGATTTAGGATGTTATTTTTTCTAGTAGTTGTGGATCAATTTACAAAATACATTCCCAAAAACATCATAGGATTACCTCCTATAAGGGATGTGGATTTTACGAATGATATCCTTCCAAGGTGCAGTACAATTTATATTCTATCATTAAGGATGACACCGATAGAGTTACGAGAATTGAAAGTGTAGTTGGAGGAGGTTGAATGAAAGGGTTTCATTAGCCAAGTAAATCATCATGAGAAACACTGGTCTTTTTCATGATGAAAGAAGATGTAACTATTCAAGTCTCTGTCGATTATCGTAAGCTGAAACAAGTTATGATAAATAATGGATATCTGCTTCAATGTATTGATGATATATTTGATCAATGAAGGGTTTCTCAATGGTTCTCTAAAATTGACTTTCAATCAATATATAACCTATTACTATTTCAGAAGGAAGATACTCCAAAGAAAACTTTCCGAAGTAGATATGGGCACTATGAATATGTAGTCATGCCTTTAGATATAATGAATTCACCAGAAATCATCACGGATTTGATGAAAAAAACATTTTAGCAATATATTAACTCTTTTTTTGGTTTTTGTGCATAACTCATGGTGTATTCAAAGAAAAGGTCTGACCATGAAGAACACATGGAAATACTATTACAAATCTTGATAGATCACAATTTGTATGCTAAACTAACTAAGTGTGATTTTTGGATATCGAATGTATGTTTTCTTGGCCATGTCATTTATAATAAAGGAATTTATGTTGATCCTGAAAATATAGAATCTATTATCTCATGGAAACCACCGAAGAATGTCTTTGAGTTACCAAATGATTCTTCATCTAGTTGGTTATTACTGAAAATTTTCATGTGATTTCTCTTGACTAACATCACTATTGACAACTAAGAAAAATAAATTTTTCCATAATAATGGATAGTGGGATGCCAGAATTCCTTCTAGGAACTAAATTTTTTTCTAACATTAGCACCAATCTTGATTTTTCCAAAATCAAGAGAGGGATATGAAGTGTATTTTGATGCTTCGAGATCAGGGTTGGAATGTGTTTTCATGAAAGGAGGACATGTGGTTTCTTATGGTTCAAGGATGTTGATGGAGCATTAGAATAATTACCCAACACACGATTTGGATTTAGCTACAGACGCCCATACCTTGAAGACATGGAATAATTATTTCTTTGGTTGAAATTTATATTGTTTACATACCTCAAAATTTTGATACATATTTTATTATAGGATGATTTGAATCTGATGTAATGGATATGGATGGAGTATCTCCAAATGTTTGAATTTGACCAGATGTATATACCTTGAAACAATAATTTTTAGGAATATGCATTAAATAGAAATTTATATGTTCATTTAGAAAAAGAGGCTTCATTTTAATGGAAGTTTATGTCAGTCAAAGTCAACGTGCATATGAAATGTGAAGACCGAGGTGACATTGTAGTTTTCTTTTATGATATGCTTGTTCTAGATTTGGTAAACATGGTTAAAGAGGCATAAACATCTAATGCATAATGTCTTGTTATGATTTCAAAACTCATTAGTGGGGAGACCATTGAGGGATAGAAACTTTATCGGAGTTCAGTTTTTTGTTTTATAGATCCAATGGATATACATATGGCTCATTGGTATAACACCTTCAGGATTACCACCAGTCAAGATGGGTTGTACCTCCAGGAACACTAAAGATATATACTGAGTTGAAGGTACTATTTTGTGGGAGATTCTTGAAAAGAAAGGTGTCTGAGATCATTTCTAAGTGCTTAACATGTCATTATGTTAAGGCAGAGAATTAGAGACCAGTGAGTATGTTGAATTACATACCTATACTAGTGTACAAATGGAAGCAGATAGCAATGGATTTTTCTATAGGTCTCCCAAGAACAGTCTGTAAACACAATGCCATATCAGTGACAGTGGATCGACCTACCAAGAAGACCAATTTCATCCATATTCGTGCAACTCATATGGTGGAAGATCTATCTATAATATACAACCATGATGTGGTAATGAGGAATTTTGTACCTATGTCAACCATCTCAGACAAATATCTGAGGTTCACATCTCATTTTAGGAAATCCTTACAGAAATCCCATAGTAATTAGTTGAATATGAGCACGACATATCATCCTCAGATGGATCACAAATTTGAATGGATGATAAAAAATATGAATGACATGTTGAGGGCTTATGTAATAGATTTTTGTGGCTCGTGGGAATATCATATAAGCTTAGTGGAGTTATCATATAATAACAGCTATTAGGCCCCGATATATATGGCTCTGTTTGAAGAATTTTATGGATTTCATTATCATTCTCCACTGTGCTGGGTGGAAACTAGTGAAACTTCACTAGTTTGTCCATGCCTATCCCCAGAAACAACAGAAAATATTCAGTTAATATAAAATAGGTGGGAGATTTCTCCAAGTCATCATAAATCTTATATTTATCAGCATCGAAGGCCAGTTTCATTTGCTGTGATTGACAATGTCCTCTTGAGGATCTCTCTAAGACTTGTACATCGTCATTTTGGAAGCATGTAAAATCATATCATTGATACATAGGCCCATCCGATATACTATAATATGTCAGAGAGGTGGAATATCAGTTTGAATTACCACCATGGTTATGTTTAGTGCATAATTTGTTCCATATATCCCAGTTGTAAAAGTATCAGCCTGATCCTGACCAAGTAATTATATGGGATCACATTGAACTAGAGCTGGATGTTTTGTTGATATATATCATAATATGTTTTGAGGATATTAGAACATGTATTTCATGAAACAATTATCAGTATGGTGTGGGTTTATTGATGTGTGGTCATATTCAGGTAGAGGCTTCAGAACATGAGAAGGAAATGAAAGGGAAATGAAAAAAAATATTTCAAAGAAGCAATGGTTTTATACTTTCTAGGGATAGGAAGACAGATGATGGGGATAATTTAGTACCCATAGTTTTTGTTACATAACCCATTATTTTAGTTTTTGGATAAAAAGTATAATAGGAAATGTTGGGAGATTTTTTTAGACTTTTTGTATGTTTTGGGGCCTAAAAGAGAGGTGTACGAGATGTACACAGTTTATCAAAACTGTGCAGCCATCCTAGTGGAAACCAAGTGAAATAGATGGTTTGAGGAAGAGAGCTCCATAATAGTGTCCACATAGTCAGGCAGACCATTAATGGAGGTCATGTGAGGTTTTACCAAGGTTGTAGCTAATGCAATGTTAGTGCACAGTTTCTCTAACCGTGCAGATAGTTTAAGTGAGATCCTAAAAAAGTGGATCTCACATGTTTTGGCATCTATGTGGATATTTTTTTCTCCCATGTTTCCATAACTCAGTATTTCTCTTACTTTGTGGTTGAATAACCTCTTCTAATTTCATTAGAGTTAATTTAATGGATTCCCTTGGTTTTTCGAACCTGTATTACTGTGGTATGTGATCGTTCTAGATTGGTTTCTTAGATGTAATTATATATACATAATGTATCTTATTGGTTTTTAACATATACACCCATTATTGGAATATATATGAGTGTGGATGAAAAATAAGTTGAGTTTTGGTCGTGATCTTTCTAGGTGATGAGATCTAAAGTTGTTCTGTGAAGAATCAACCGGGTTTTATTAAGTGATCTTCATCTATAGTCATGTTTAACCAAAAACATTCAATGTAGGTCGATTATTTCTCAAATACACATAGAATAATTTATTTTAATGATTTAAAATTGAATATTTTTTGTTTTGGTTTTGATTTTGGTATTTAGAAAGAAATGGGAACCATTATTTAATGGTTTGGAATATTTGGGAAAATCTAGAAAATTGGATGTTTTGAATAAGGTGATTTTATTATTGGTTTTCAAATATGGATTTAAAAATGGTGATTTTTTAGAATAATGGATCATTTATTTGGTTATAAGATTTCAATAAAATGGGGATGTTTATTGAAATAAAATTGTATATTTTAAATTGGTTTATTCTTTGGTTTTCAATAAAATGGACTTTTTTTTGAAATGGTTTGAAATGGTTCTTTCCAATGGTTCTGACATAAATTAGGTTTTGTGTGAGTTCATGTTTGATTTTACCCTGAATAAGGTATGTGTATTATTTTGGTACAAGGTGTGTGACCCTGGATAGAGGGTGTGTGTCATTCAGACACATGTTAATTAGACTAGAGATAGCTCATGAGTATGGAACTATTAAACAAACCATGTATGTTTGGGTGTGTTGTGAACTTTGGAATGGGTATTCAAAATGAAAATAAGAATTGGTTTTTAATCATTATGTAGATATTTTCTAGAAAATAACTTACTAGAAATTGGTTTCATTTAACCTTCTTTGCACATGGTTATGATTGGTTTTCAAACATTTTTATATTTGGTTATAAAATGATTCGGTAAATTGTTTATATAAACTGGTTATTATAATGTGTTAACTATTCAATCATAGTTTCATGAGTAGGGAAGTCCTGGGGAAAACCTACTATGTTTTATACTCACAACCTATTTGGAAACTTTGTGATTTTATTGATTTTTCCTTTTGGGACTTCGGTAAATGTAATGTATCACACTTATTTTAGCAGCACATTGTGATACTTTAGACTACGTGGGGATGTTTTACAACAGAGCTTGTGGAACAGAGAGTCTTGTTGTCACCTTGGAGTTTATATATCATCTTTCCACTATTTTCTTTAATATTGGGTTGTCTTATGTTGTAGCATACATTGGTCGGTTGATTTAAAGAGTGTGTTTTGAAATGTCATAGATTATTTCATGCATCATATAGTGAGATATTTTTTTTATGTTTATTCGGGTTGTTATTTTTTGACATTAAACGGTAAATCATCCCCACATACAGTGAATCCATTTGGAATTTACTGAAAGCCTTTGGCATCTTGAGGATGTCAGTTAAGTCCATGTAATGACACAGCGCACTCTCATTCCAATGATAATTAGTCGGTCATTACAGTCCCTATGTAATGACCATGATCCACTAATATAATATTTATCATATGAATATGATTAGATATATTTTTTATATATGAAATCAAAAATAAATAAAATCTATTAATCAATAATAGTTATTAAAAAATTCATAAAGAAGGAAGGAAAAGTTACGTAGGTGTATAATGTACTTCGCACCATATTGGACCTACATTCACAATGAGAACACAGATTTCTTACATATTTATTATGAAAAGAAAATAATTAGAATACAAGATAATTGAAAAATTCAAAAAGAAAAAGTTAAGATATTTTCGAAGATAAACCCATGCTATTCTATGTGACAGTAACCTAACCCATCATGTAGAGTTAGTGATTCACTCTCATCAATTGATTCCCTCTATGCATAGAAGGGTATATAAAAATATAAAAATAAAAACAAGTACATACCTATATGAAATTTCTTACAATGAAAAACATCGAAACTATGATCTAGTACTATCTTGAATGAAGTAGTGAACCACTAAATCCTTTACATATGAATCATCCCTTTCCCAAGTATCCCATTTCTTCATTGATATCCACCATAACAAAAAACTGTAAACTGATAGAAATAATATGTATTACTTACCTCAGGAGATAATGGGACCTTAAACAAAACATTGCCTCTAGTAATATTGTGCTCTCCCACCCTCCATCACTCTATGCCCACATCTCTATACAATTTCTATCATTGTGAAAACCTAAAAATGCGACGTTTTATCTCTTTTTAAAATAATATCAGTTAAAAATGAAATCTTATACTTGTTGGAAAAGTTGTATTAATTAATACAATAGATAAAGTGATGGTGATTTAGGTGATAATGTTGTGATAAACAATGTATAGATAGACTTGATGAAACAATTATTTAACATTTTTAATTATTAAAAAATGAGATGTACATGTAATATAAAATGACTAATAACTTCAATTAATGATGGATAAAACACTATATGAGATACAATAGAAAAAAAGGAATGAAAAATCATGTACATAAGGGTTGTTACATCAAAATGGTCGATCGAACTTGGATTAATTTTGAATGACCCTGATATTTTAAAAATAATACAATGTTTAATAGTATATATTAAAAGAAAACATTGATCTCACATGAATATTAAATAGTATTATTTTAATATTGGAATTACAACATAGCAATTCAATTAGGGTGTATAAATAATTATAACTGATTTTGATATATATATATATATATGTTGTATCTTAATGATTAAATTTTATTGAATAATTTTGATAAAATAAGAATTAAGTTTTTGTAAAATATATTTATATATCAAAAATTCATTTTCATGAAAAATACTTATATTATTTCTCTCCACAAATTTTATAATCAGTTATTGATATATTTACATTTCTTATTTTATAAAAATGATATATTCTTTTATGTCATCATATCAATATTATTTTTAAGTAAATTATCATCATTTTTTTAAAATGAAATTTTTTTAGTGAATAGTGAATTATACAAATGTATATCATAAATTTTATATTATTCTAATGTATTTTTTAGTGCAATTATGTATTAATTTAATTTTTAAATTTCAAAAGTTCTTTTTTGTTAAAAATAATACATGTAATGTCACTATAATTGGAATTGTGCTTAATTATGATATAATAACAATTTTATACATAAAAATTATTATATATGGAAAATAGTTTTCATCAAGTGTAGTGGAATTATATGAAAAGAAATATCATCCACTTATAAGAACATAATTTTAAGAAATGGTTTCAATATTTATAATGACCATGGTGATATTTTTTAATTGGTCAACTTTAAATTTGGCCATAATAAATAGTAAGTTTTTTATAATTATTGTGACTGTGATAAGGGTAAAATAGAAAGAACAAGGTTCAAAATATAGAATAAAGAATAAAAACTATCCATAAAATTGTATTTATTTCATTGGATGAGTTTAGGTCAATAAATCTATTTTTATATTATAAAATATTTCATTTTGTTCTATTTTTGTCTGATAAATACAATTATATTATTTTAAGAAAAGGAAAATTCAGATGTGTAACTTTTTGTCTTTAAATATATATAAAATTTTGTGAAAGGGAAAAAAACATGTTATAATGGGTATAATTTTTTTCGAATATTAATAATTCTTTTACACAGTTAATTTATTTTTAAATTTTTTATTAAATATTTAACTTCAATTCTAATACAACAATGACATCGTTCTTGTGCATGAATTAGAAAAAATAATTAACTTATATTATAAACATTCAATGTAATTTTTTTGTTTAATTTTGTTGTTTTGTGATTTTATATAATAATATGATGTATTAATTTTATTTTAAAATTTTATATTTGAACTAAATTGCTATCATTTTTTTTGTCTGGTTAATTATTTTAATAGTCATGAAATTTAATCTAATGATCTTTTATATTAAATAATATTTTATAAATTTATTTAAAATTTATAAAATTATTATGTGTGGGAAATTTAAATATATATGATTGAAAATATAAAAAATTTCATACTTATGGATCAGTAGTCCTTTTATTTTAACTTTATTTTTCTGTAATGATAAAACGATTTCAGAGACAGAAACCAGTAAAAAGGTTAAGTCGATGTTAAAACAATGAAAAAATCGTTAATAAATCCCATTTTTTCCTTAATTTTATTTTATGATATAATTGTTAATTAGATTCACCATGAATTTGAAATATATAAATTTTGAAGCACATAAACATGAAAAATTTATTTTTTATTAGTTTAATACCTTTATTTAATTCCAATGATTCCCCTCTCATCTATTATAAGAGGAAACCACATATCGTCTCTACATTGCACATTAGTGTCCATGTATCTACAAAAAACCCTATAAAAAAGTTATTTATATCCTTGTATAAATTCTATAGGTTTTTGAATTATTAAAACAACATCTCTAGGGTCCATAAGGAGAGATGTAAAGGATTCTCCTTAAAGTGGAGGCTATCATCATAACAAAGGATTTTAATATTACATATTTATCTATATATATTCTATTCCAAAAATTCCACTATAAAAACATAATGATATCCAATATATTAATATTTTATTATTTTAAATCAATATTAATATATTTATTCTTTTTCTATCAGATGTGTATTGAAACCTATGAGCATGTGCGTACTACCACCACAAGAATTGATTTATGGTATTAATCATGATAACCTTTCACATATGGTTATTATTATGGATTGATTATATATATATCCATGATATTCATGAACTATTCATGATTATTTAAATATAATATATCATCTTTCATCATATTATTCTAATTTCTAAAAAGGGAGTCGTCACATATTCATATGTATGAACTACCATATCTATTAATCGATGTACATAATTTCCAAATAATGCCTTTAATTAATGGTAATGGTTATTAACTTAATGAAGTTAATTTGTGTACAAAAAAATATAATTAATGTAGAAATATAATATTTTATATTATTTTTATACTTTCTTTACAATTACAATTTAAAAACACCACTGA
Organism: Viscum album; assembly: GCA_963277665.1. Taxonomy (NCBI): domain Eukaryota; kingdom Viridiplantae; phylum Streptophyta; class Magnoliopsida; order Santalales; family Viscaceae; genus Viscum; species Viscum album. The sequence goes on from OY728166.1 coordinate 796,257,388, forward strand.
TCTATATGTGCGGACTACCACCTCACGAGCTGATAAAATTTATTGTTCATAAAAAAAATTGGAGGGTGGAACTAAATTTTTATTTAATGTATAAAAATGATAATTTAATAGTGAATAATAATCAGGATATTATTTAACCATTATAACTTTTACAATATACAACATACCGAATTAATTATTCAATTATAAACCAATTTTACAAAAATATTTTGATGTGGATTTAAGAAAATAAATAATTAAAAATGAAATGGTAAAAAATTATATAAATTTTAAAATTATAATGAAAAAAAATTCAAATTTTTATCTAAAACATTTAAATATTTTAAATAATTTTATTATGACGAAGTTAAATAATAAACATAGAATGTCTGTATTTGAGTTTTGTGTTTTATTTAACATAAATTTCAATCATTGGGTGATACATCTACTTGATTAGGTTTATTATGCCATGAATATGTGTTAAATTACATATTGTTGTATTATTTTTCACTTCTAATTGTTAATTTTTTTATAATTATACACATCCTGAATTCATTGATTATTTCTAACTTAAATGATGTGATTTATGTATGGATTATTTGTCTAAATATTGTTTCAATAAGACTTGTCTTATATTATACACCAAAATAATTTTTTAGGGTATATGAATCTTATTACGTTATTATATCATGAATGAAAAATTTATATATTTATTTAGTGATTAATTTATATTTTATATTTCATGATATACTGATCAAATTTAATAAAACTCATAATGGGTTTCATTGTCCTAATTTGAATTCATTGTGACATAAATCATGTTATCCACCTTGTTTTATTTTATATGGTGTACTTACATCCCTATTAAAAATTATAAAATATTATTTATTGGAAAATTTCAATTTTATATAATGATGTTACATTCCATCATTTAATGGATTTTTAAATCATGTATTACACAATTTTCATTGGTAACTCTTCTCAAGATTACTTATTTGAGTCATGTTTTGAATTATGCACCTATATTCCATTATATTTTTGTATATATTAAATTTTTAAATATAATATATTTAATAATTGTGTAATAGTTGTTATTTATATTACTTTTTTATTGTAATTTATTATAAATTATTTTTTAAAAGGTCGTAAATGGTTTTTTTGTTAACAAATTACCTTAATGTTTTTAAATAATTTGGTCCAAAATAATTATCCTAGTAATTTATATTATTTAAATAATGTTATTTCATCTAAAAATTATTTATTTAGGAATGTTATTTTCCACAATCCACTAATATCTATCAAACTATTTTGAGTGAAAATTTCTTAATATTTTCTATGTGGGACAATTTAGACTCTCATAACAAACATTTAAATAAAATGATTAGTTTTAGCTTTTAAAAAATGAATATATTTTAACACCATTAAATCTATTAGTTATTTAAAATATTTTATTAAAATTTTCCATGAAATTTTTCAATAAAAATATATTTTGGTAAATTTTTTGTAATTTTTTTGTATTTTTCACTTTTAAATGTACAGAATAAAAATTGTATTTTTCCCAGTTTTCCAATAATAATTTTTAATTCTTACATAATAAAAGTTGTATATATCTCAAAATTCATTAAATATTAAAATTATTTTCGGGGGATATGATATTTTAATAAAATAAACATCCTTCCTAAAAATGGTATATAATGGGGTTTTATAGGAAATTTTGTGGAAATATATTCTTTTGTATTGATTAATAATTCCAAAATGGAATGACTGTTTGATTTAAAGCATGTTTTGATGAGAATAAAATATTCATAAATGTTTTGTTAATTATATGATACATCAAAATATATATCAATGATTTAATGGTGTATTATTTATAAAATAAGGATTGTTTGTTGCATTCTGAATAAATGATGGGTGGATTCATTATATCTCTCAAATGCATTAGGGAAAGATACACAATTTACTATTTAATGTTATTCCCCAGAGATGATGGGGTTAATTCATTTAAGATACTCATAAGTTAAATATAATTTTAGAAATAATGAGATTCTATTAAGAGATGTTATTGTTAATTATTGTATGTTTATCACATGTGAATGTTGCAATTATCTAGTTTAGGTGACTCAATGATGGCTATTCAATGTTCCATGATTCCATCAAAATTTCGTTATTGTTTCAATATGTATTTATATATCCTTTTATCATGGATTAAATTTATATAGTTCATTATTATAGAATCTTATATCTATCATATTTTATAAATTCATTATTCCATGTCTCATTGTTCATGTTAATATTTTTGATGGGTTTTAATTATCTTATTTCATGCTCACGAAATTTTAATACATTCCCACACCGTTATTTAAATATTATATTCATTAATGTTATTAAATTGTTAATTCTTATGTTTAACCTTACTTATCATTTCATCTCACCAATCTTGTGTTTCTTTTCTGTGATTTTTAATGAAAAATATTATTTAAGATATATAGTGATGGATTTTACATGGGTGATGGTGAAAAATAAATGTGGAACAAGAAATTTTGGGTGTAGAGGAAAACATTCCCACTTAATTATATGGGTATTTTTATTTGTGATATTTTCATAATTATCTAAAACACTAATCATAATTATACTTATTGAAAGAGTTTCAATTATACAATAATTAATCTAGTGTCTTTATTTGAGATATTATTTTATTTCATTACCAATTTTGTTATAGGTTAATATTTTTGGATAATTAATACATTCCTCATAAATAAAACTACATATTTGACATAGTGGACATTTACAATTAGTATCCATTTTTTACGACAATATATAACCATTAAAATAAATCACGATTTCTTTGCAGGATAAATATTCATCAATTTTAACATGTCATCTACAATTCCCTTACCCATTATTAAACTATGTGAATTTTTTTTAATATGTGGTATGAGCATTAATAGAACATTAAGGGACCAAAAATGAATGAATTAAATAATTAGACCATTAATACCAATAAAAATTAAATTTTAATAGAAAAAATTGAGATTAAAATATATTTTCACTTAGCAAAGTGATCACCTCCTCTATAAAACTGTACTGTTCATGCTTAATAATAACATATATATTCCATCGATCATAAGATCAAAAAATAACATAGTTAAAACAAAAAATTTATACAAAAACCCAAGGAAAAAATAAATAATCATATAGGAAAATTGAAGAATAATTTTCTTATCATAAATACATATGGAGTAACCACAGTGGATAAAAATGGAGTAGCCATCACAGTTACTAATGAAAGAACACATGTTTTTATACATGTGTAACCATCATAGTTTCACATTCAATAACCACCACGGTCAACATTCAACATAACAATTTGAAATTTGTTAGTGGTCTTTCATATCCCCACCCATATAGAGTTTTATTTAGAACAACCCATTATTGTACAAATTTCCCAATAACCCAAAAACATTCATAAATTTAGATAGATTGCATCATAAAAATATTAATATAATACAATGAAAAATATTTTACAATAATTATATATCAACTTTCTGTAAAACAGAGTTTTAAAAACTAAGACTATTTAAAAATGAATCAATATAATTTCATTGAAGAGGATATCGATGTATATATATGAATGAAAAAACCAAATAATATTATGGTAGAAAGAAATACGGTTTTCAATGTACAAGTATAAATAGAACATTCTTTATTAACTTTTGTAACGAAATTGGAAAAATTATATATAAATATTACTTTTGAAAACTAACGAATGAAATTAATATTGACATAATATTTCAATTAAAATTAATTTATATCTATATAAAATCTTTTATAATTTGTTATGAATATATTAACAGAATTAAAAGATTTCGAAAATAAATCATTAAAACTATTTTTTAAATGGATTCATGTATAGTGTCCCATAGTGTGAGTACAACTAGTCATAAATGTAATTTATCATCCAAAATGATAAATATAGGCCCATTATATATATTCTATAGGACCATTTTCATATTTACTATTACAATAATTTTATTTCTAACCATGACTCATTTAATTATTTAATTAATAAAATTCTGGTTGGTTGTTTTGATGATATTGATATCATAATTCCAAAATTTCTTCTGTAAGAAGGTAATGGTTAGAGAGGTCTTTATTCCATCTTCTAGAGAATAATATTCATGAAATAATTATCATTTTTACACATCAATTATACATTGAAAACTAACCATTATTGATGGTTTTAAACAAATGAGTTATACTATATCATGGAGACGGTAGGTCACACACACTCATGAGTAACATTTCATTTTTTAATGATCATTATTGAAACAAGGTAAGTATTATTTTTTTTATGTAAATAATGATAATAATAAGCTATATAATTATATTATTATGAATATAAATATCTAATTATATATTTATATATATCATCCATGTGATTTGGTGATGAAAGATGAATAACATCGCATCGGTGAGGTGGAAGTCCACATTACACAAGAATAGAGATATAAATTTTTTATAGAATATAATGTTGAGAAACTAAATGATATGTACTAATTTAAATGTGATAAATATTTCATTAAAAATATAAAAAAATACTTCCATCATTATTTCCAGTCACGAGAGATGGTTATGGAAAATGAACTACATCTGTTCGTGAGGAGGTAGACCATCGTACACATGAACAATGAATTCATCTCCCATTTCACAGAGGTTGGATATGGTGGTATGTTATTATATTAATATAATAACATAATTTTACATTTAGGATACTGATGTTATTGTTTTTTGATAATTAAATAAAATTTTAATGATATGGAATTAAAAATAAAACTAACTCATGATTTTAAATGGGTAGCTTTTCTTGGGAAATTCTATGTTGACTATCACCTTAATCCAACTAATGTTAGTATAATGCTTCAAAAATACCTCTATAATGAGTGAATTGAATATATGAATGCATATGAATGTGTTTTTTCTCAAACAAATCCAGTTTTAATTAATAATTACTCGCAAAGGATAAATTTCCTTTTAAAGAGAATGAAGGGAAACTTTTAGAATTTTAAAAATTAATAATTTAAAATAAATATTCTTCCAATTTAAAATAAAATCGAACTGATTTATTTTGTAAACGGTAGGGGTATGTGTTCAAATAATTTCATCAAATAATAAGTATACATTTTTTTCTATTTTTCAAAAATTACATTTTGGTTTTAACATATTTTGAACCATTTTTAATCTTATTGGGAAAAGAAGTGTCTATAAATTAAGAATAAATATAGTTATAATAGATTAAGAAACAACCCAAAAATATCATGGTTGATATTATCAACTATATTATACTCCCTGTTATGAATATATAAATGTTATCAATTTTATATCATTTAATAAATGTTTTCTATTATAAGATATTATTAATGTTAATTATTAAGAATATTCAATATGTTGATTTTAATAACCTAACGAAAACTAGTAAAAATAAAACCTAGTATTTTAATAGATCTCAATTATGTGATTTATATATATATAATTATCTAATCATATTATGTTAGAACCTAAACTTTATGAAGATGTCTTAATACTATTTTAGTTTTATTTTGCATTGTTTTGATCATACCTCCATTGGGTCTTACTTTGGGGTCATTTATTGTGAATTTGGAGAAATTTATATATCAATGGGGCTTGGAACGACTAATGCATATTTTATTCAAACTATTCATTTTTTTCCAATATAGTTCACCCCATTTTGAGCCACAGGATGGGGGTTCATGGTTTGAAAAAATAGCATGGACGACCTCCCCAATTTTTGATACCTTAAATTGGGGAGATTTTCTTGGTTGAAAAACAATTTAGATAAATTTTCACTCACCTAGCAGTAACCATGCCTCCCATATAGTAGCGACTCATGGTTAGGGGATAATTTTTTTTGAAGTTGTGCGTACCCACCTGGTAAACCGTGAACACCGAAATAAAAATCATAAAAAATTTTATGAAACATTCTTGGACACCCAATTTTTATCCCTAATCACCTAGACTGAAAATAACATGAATTTATTTTCTCATGGATGAAATAAATTATATTCCTAGTCTCTTTAAACCACTTCTTGTTAATGTAAGAGACCACATGGAAGAAATTAAACCCTATTGTGTATATAATTCCATCCGTATTTACAATATTTTCATTCTCCATTATTTCATTTTAATTAGATTGGAATAGAATTTAATTCATTGTAGATAGATTAGATATATGTTTAATACATATTATTTTGTGGGGTATTGATCATAGGTTTTAATCCTATATATCCTCCGCTATAGTGAATTTGATCATTGTACATCGAATTTACGGATATGGTTTAGCCAAAATTCATCAAAAATTATAAGGGAGGTGGTTTTATTATTAATTCTCATTGTCTTGCTCAGGATATTGTATCAGTATTTGTATCATTGTGTTTCAACATAGTGAAATAACATTTAAATTATAAAAATTATTTGATTTCCATTCACTTTTTAGAACCTTCACAAATCTCATTGGACTAATGGAGATTATGATACGTTCTTGATTGAAACCAATGGATTGTACCAATTGTTATTCAAATGATAAGGGAAAAATGTAAAAAGATTAATAAAGGGTGTATGGTATTCAACTAAATTCTTATTGAGTGATTGATAATGGGATTTTAAAGGGTTTAATGAATTATCAATAAATGTTGAAAGGGTTGTCACATACATGATCATAAATGGATTACGGAATAATTTGTGAATGTTTTTCGAAGTGATAAAAATAATGAACTCTGGTTATGTTTTAAAAATTAATTGTAAAACCGTGTTAAAAATGTTTGATGAATGATTTTATAATATTGAACCATGATATGTAAATATTTTTGTCAACAAATAGTTATATGTTATGAAATGATTCTCAAAATAATAGTAGGCTTCCAAACTGTTGTAGTAGCCCCTATAATATAATTATATTAAATAGGAACAATGAGTTATGGGTTAATGAATAGTGATCCGAATTTCTATGCAGTGCTAGAAAGTTTCCCCTAATACATGAATGATGTTATAATTAAATTGATGAATGAAATCCCATAAAAAGTATAAAATTTAAAATCCCTATGGTGTATGGATCATACTCCAACATCGGCTAAAGTAAGTGTTACGGGGCCAGATAAAGAATAATAAATGTGAAACATGTAAAAATTTTTATATCTTCACTATTATTTATAGAAGAAAATTCCCTATTATATAAATAATACTTCATTAGATAATGTTGGCGGTGGCCAACTGTGTTTTACTCACAACCCACTCGGGCCTCTTGACTGGTACCTAAATAGGCATCATGCTTATAAGACTCGATAAGGGAAAGACACCTATAATGGATGGATGAGTTGGGATTTAGGATTGAGCATGGATAAGGGAACTAGATATAATGTTGGGACCAACATGGGTGTTTTTAGCATGTATCTATATTGGGTTTGCAATAAACAACTGAATCCTGTATTGAATAACATATTTACCACATTAATTTGTGTTTATTTTCCCTCTTATGAATTTATTCATATATTATTTTTATAATTATTTATTATATTAGTATCTTAGTAATATTTCATTTTTATTTGCACTACTATGGAACATTCATAAAGAGGTTATATTCTCCTCACATTGCATATTAAATCATCTAAGGTGGTTAGCCAGCTCTGGAAAACGAGGGAAAATTCATGAGGTCATTATGTGAATTCACACACCAATATGTGGTAGTTGGGTCGTGGAAATATAATGTCATATGAAAGGGGGGTTTACTCTTAGTTTTATAATTCTTATTATTTAAGAATGATATATAAGATACTAGGATGATTTGATTCTTATTAAAATGAACATGGATGGGAGTATATAACCCATGTGTGGGGGAAAACCATGTTCCTAGGGTGGGATTGATGTTCCTGATGTTTGCTATTACTGTTGAATGTTATAACACCTTCTATGATGAACATACATTATGACGATATTTTTTTATCATATTCTACTCATGGTTCGGTATGTCATGAGATTTATGTATGCATTCAAAATTATAGAAACTATTGAATTTGTCATACATGAATCAAATTAGGCATGCATTGAAAATCATGTGACAAATTGGTTTTGGGGAATTATAATGTTTTTAAGTATTTGAGTATTTTGGAATAAATGGTGCCTTTTAATGAAAGTGTGACAGCCAAAATAATGTTAAATGTGGTAATTTGAAATGGTTATGAAATGCGTTTCTAATGAATATTTTAAAAAATAAAGTGGTATTACTCTTATTTAGATGTTTCCCATGTTAGTGACAGTTAAGGGTAGGGATAGTGCCTCAGTTTTGACAATGAGACAGTGTATGAGGGATGACTTTTTATGACATTATGTAAATAGTTATTTTTTAAATTTTTTAGTTCTATATTATTTGTCCTATGAGATATATTTGTAATTATTGGGACATTTGAATATTATTACATTTATTGATATGTTGATTTATATAATATGAGAGTGACATTTAAATATTTAAAGGGTATTATTTATATTGATTATTGGTAATGGAATTCCTAAAATGCTATGCAGGTCCCGTTAATCATCAACCAGGGGAGGTCACTTCCCAGGTTATAAGTCATTTATTGGATTAAGGTTTTGTTTAAAAAAGTGTCTTTCTAACCTTATAAGAATGATTCCTGGATGTGTTTCTTGAGGACATCTCAGGAATTCTACATAATAGGGATGTTGATTTCACAATTAATCTACTTCCTAGAGATGAACATGTTTCTATTCCACCATACCAAATGGAATTGAAATAGTTTAATGTGCTTAAGAATCATATTTAATACTTTGTTGATAAGTGATTTATCCATCCGATTAAGTCACCTTGAGGTTCTCTGGATATTTTTCTATGAAGGATAATGGGATGTTGAGTTCATGTGTCCATTACTAGAACATAGAATGCATGATATTTATGAAATATTATCCACTTTTTTATGTCAATGATATCTTTTTCTATTTGATATGATCTTGTTTTTTCTAAATGATTGAATAGTGATTGGGATGAAATCTATTGAGAGTGATACACTTAGATATACCACTGACAATATTTAGGAGTAGGTATGGCTGGTATGAGTTCATTTCAATATTGTTTGAATTTAAAAATAATCATACTATATTTAGGGACATGATGAACTAATTCTATAACATGTGACTAACTCAGTTTATGGTTCTTTTTGATGATATCTTGGTTTACACTAAGTCTCTTGGGGATTATTACAGACATCATGGCATCTTCTAGAGTACACATAGAGGGAATTTTCAATATGAGAAGAAATTTCTGTGTCATTACTAGATCGATAGAGAACATTTCATGGGTGACATTATCAAAGTGAAAGTTGTGTTAGTGGATCCAAAGAATGTTAAATAAATTTTTTCTGGGGATCAGAATAATAATTTGTTAGATATCTAATGTTTTTTAGGTGGAGTAAGAAATTATCACTGATTATAAAAAGAAGTCTCTCTTCTAGAATCAAGAATATCAATCTTTTCCCAGAATGGGTTCAAGATTGAATTTTGTAGATCATATGATAATGGATTCTAGTGGTTAAAGATGAACTTTACTATGGAACTAATTTTGATCTGATCAAAACTATGATAGGATTATCACTTGTATTATGTTTAATTAGGGAATACAATTTGGGTAGTGTTGTTGCAGAGTGGTCGAGTAGTGGAATATAGATAATGACATTTGAGGCCACATAAAAGGAATTACAATATGCATGATCATAATATAGGAATAGTGGTTTATGAAATAATGTGTTGGAAGAATTACCAGTTTTTTGAAAATTTAATTGTTTATGTCAACCACAATAGAGATGGGTAGAATATATATAATGATTTTTTTAGATAACCTATACAAGAAGGAATGGAAATAGTGTTTCTAACTCATTGAGGTCAATGAAATCAAACCATGTAGTCTAAGAATCCAGTTTAGGGTGAAAAATCCTGGTTTTGTTTTCTAGGATGCTGGTGGATGTTTTAGAGTACAGGGAATGAATGTCCCTCATATATTTAGCATCGGAATCCACAATTTTTTTCTTGATCAAGGATAGATAGTAAAAGGATTCATAGTATAGATCCTTGAGGTATGTCCATGAATGTGGAGATCCACCACCTGATTAGTCTACACATAAGGATGAGATCATCTATGTCCGAGGTTATGTTTTAGTTCTTATGTGAATGTATGCGGAGCTGATGCATAGTTTTCATTCCTTGAAGTCGTTGGTGTATCCTGGTTTGAACAAAATGTATAGTATTCAATAATGAATGTATAGGTGGTTTGTAATAAAATGGGATATTTTTAGTTTCATGAAATAATTTTACACCTTCTAATTAGTGATGGATGAGTATTAATGACCAAGTTGTTTTCTACATGTTTTTCCCATTTCATAAAGGATGTGAGAGGATGTTTCTATGAACATTATTGTCAGACATCTTGGAACCCATAGAAAAAGATGTGATATGGGTTACTATGGACCAATTGAAATAAATTAAACATTTCTTTCAAATATAAGATAATTTCATAGTTTATCACATTTTTGAAATATAAATTCGAGATATTGTCTATCTGATCGAGATACTATATAGTAATGTTTTAGATAATGGTTCCCATTTTAGTTTGTCATTCTTTAAATTCTTGTGGAAAGAGATCAGTAATTAGGTATTTATATGTACAACATTTCACCAAAATATATTTTAGAAATTAGAGTTTACATTATGTGTTCTATAAGAAATGATGAGGTCAAGCAATCAATGTTTTGGTGAGTCTTAGGAGAAGTACACAGTTCTCACTGAGTTCACCAATAACAATAGTTATCAATTCACTATTTAGATGGATCCAAATGTGTCACATTATGGGAGTCCATATAGATCACCTAAAAAATTACGTCAAGTGTAAGGGTAATTTTATATTCTTTGTCATTTTATGACCCTTAAATTCCCTTTTTACAATTTACTGTGGTAAGAAAAATTATTAATGTTACAATTCATTTTGGCAAAAAATTAAAGTGAAATATTTATTGGGCTTTGAACCCATTATTCAAAATATGGAATCCATTTTTGAAATTCAAAAAGTGGAGGAATTTAATTTAAAATTGAACCATCAACATAAATAGAAAAAATCTTTTTTAAAAAGGTCCTTTTAAATTTTATAATTAATATACACCAAATTAATATAAAAAATTAATTTCAAAACCCAAACATAAATTTTTTTTTAAAAAAATTAATGCATAAATTTTAAAACTAATGAAAAAATTGACTTTTTAAATATATTATATTAAAATTTGGTTTTCAATAAAATCAATGTTCACTATTCACTAAAAATTCCAAAAAACAACATCAAAGATTCTTGTTGCGATAAATTTAACAAGATGAATTAAAAATGAAATTAATTTCTTCCAATGTATTTTACTAAATCTCCATATTTAATTTAAATATTTACTCACCAAAATTAAAAAAACCCAGGTTTGATGAAAAGATATATTTGATGAATAGAATTACATTACAATAAAATTAGTTATTATTTTTATAATAATTTATCAATGAATTTATCCTGAGCAGGGTAATTATATTTATTTCAGAAATTAGTACATGATAATTAGACATTGTAATTTAATAGGTAGGTTATAATGGTCATATTTAACTAATAATATTTCACTATTCATTTAAGATCATGTTCGTGTATCTTGTAGGCTATAGAACCTAGTTTGTTCTTATAAAAATTTCAATATATTTCATTAAACCCCTTATGATTTTAATCCACTAAATTTTAACTTGGGATAGGAAACTAGGTTTTGGATTCTCAAAAAATCATTTTTAAACATCCACTTGGTAAAAAGGGTTAACAAAACATTATCTTGAGAAGAGAAAAATTGAATTATGAGGGCCCTCTAGAATAAAAACATTATATGTTTCTATATAGGATAACATAAGTGGGAAGTGAAAACATGGAAATGGTATAAAAATCTAACTTATAGTGACTATTAGTGAGTAATAGAGAACATAGGCATGATAATGATATCCATCAAAACTTTTAATCTATGATGGGGTAAAACGTCATTGATTTCTCAGTAAGAAAATAAATGGAAAATTTTATTTAATCAAAATATGTTTCTTAATATTGAAGAATTATTTTACATCATATACATATAAAATAAGAAAATAAACATATGTTTCGATAATAATTTGAGATATTAATCAATTTTCACCATAATGACTTACTTTTTAATAATGAGTATTAAAGATGAATTTACATGCTCATTGTACTAAAATCAAATTATAATTTATTAAATAATTCAAAAAAGGAGAGAAAATTTATTACTTCTATAGTTAAATATTAACTATAACAAGATTATTTGGGTAAGAGAAGACAATATTAAAAATTAATAATTAATAATACATAAAAAACTACATTAATTTTCTAAATTCATTTGTAATACCAAAATATCATTATATATAATTCAATAAATAATTGGCCATAAAATTATTCAAAATAATCTATTAAAAAATGATTGAAAAATTTAAAACTATATGATCACATGTTATTCCATGTTTAATTGAAAATTCATCATTAAATAAAATCAATAACTCTTAATGTATTATTCCAAAATTTCTGTATAATAATAATATGAAATAAATATATTTTAATAATTTCTAGAAAATTTGGAATCACAATAATTTCACATTAAAATAAATAAATTCCCCCAAAATATAAATTGACATTTATTCCTAAAATAAGACTCCATAGTATTATGTTTACTTAGTTATCTAATACTACCCAAAATTAAGGCGACATGCTTTTGATAAACTTCAATCAGTTAATAAATGAATAAACTTCTTATCCAATGTTTTTCTATGTGATAAATCATTTGTTAAAATAATAACAAAACTTTTATATGTCAGATTGTTTAAATATTCAAAAACAATGTTATACATAATGGGACATCACTTAGGCCAGTGGTAGGTGGGGCACACATATTACAATATAACATTGGCTTAAAACCTCAAAGACATTCGTCATTAAAAGTGTTTCAAATCATCATATGAGTCAACATCTTTATAAATCTATTTTCATTATAACATGCCTTGAAATTTGAGAATATATTAAACATTAATGAAATTTTTTAACCTTAATTGTTATCATATACATTTAATTTTTCATCCAAAAAATTTAACAAACCCTAATTATCTCAAAATCAATGATTTTGTTAACCATAAAACTTTTCTATACCTTTATTCATATGTTTGGAAAATGAGAATATAATTCCTATAATAGGCTAAAACTCCCACTCTCAGATTGAGTTCCAAGATCATAAACATTACATTTCTGGATTTGATGCAAATAATTGTGAACCATTTTATTTTTATCCCAACAATACAATAATAAAATTTACAATTGGATCAAATAATTTATATATAAAATGTTTTTGTTTATCATTTTAGACAATTTAGGCAAACATATATATAAACAACACTGATTTCCTCACCTGATCATTTCTCCCACATAACCAGTGTTTTCTTATTTCACATTAAGTCATAATAATCATCCCTATGAGATTCATTTTAGACATAATTAGTCAAACCATGTTCTTTATAAACTAGATATAAGTATAGATCATATTTTTGAACTCAAATGACAAGTAAGGGACAATGTAATCATTAACAAATGAATTTCATTAGTGAGAACATGAATAGAATAATTGTATGATGTCATAGTCGAAGTGCATAAGTATTACACGTGAATATTCATACCAATGAATAATTGGTTAGTAAAATATGATAACATGGAATAATTATTTAACCATGGAAATAATCAAAATAATAAATAATTCAGATCCATGTGATACCAAACACAATCAAATTAAAACTCATTAAAAATAGAAAACATATATTAAAAAAATTGGTATTATTAAACATCATCATCATAGAAGACATAAAAAACAGTTTCATAAAACTAACAATTGAAATTAAGTATGATAGCATTGAAAGATAATTATCCATATAACATAATAATTAATCAATGCATTGGAGTGCTATAAGGGTTCACCCATTATATAAGCAATAACACAATCACATGATGTTATCTTTGACGCCCCATCATATAATTCGTAACGAGCACAACAAGTGGAATTTGGAATGAATCATAATATAACATGGAATGGCCTCACTTGATTCTATTTATTACACCATATCATAAAATATGATTTTGTGAACTCCAACATGAAAGAATTAAAATGGGATCTCATTTTATCATAAAACACATAAAAATTATTATTCCTTTCATGACATGATTTACTCATCTAAATGAAATCGGTTTCAAGTAAATATCATTGATACATAAATAAAACATAAAAAATAAATTGGTTCCATAGTGAAATCTTTTAATGTTTTTTACCCATGAAATGTAATAGATACCGTAAAAATATATTTGAAATAATATTAACCTGAATAAATGAAACATGTTCCATAACCATATTATAAAATAATATAAATCCATCAAGAAATATAATTATGATTGTATCATAAAAAAATATATACATTTAAAAATTAGTAAAAACAACGTTTGTTGAATTTTTTTCACGTAAATCTTATTAAATGATCATTAAAATCATTTTTGAGGAAAATATCCATTTCAATTCGATAATCAGTTTTTTTCAAAAATTATTATTTTAAAAATACATTTCATTGAAAAAAATTTGGGAAATATTAATTTATATATTATTAGTAAAATAATATTCAATTAAAATTAATTTCTAATGTTAAAAATGAATAGTAAATGAAATTATGGTAATGATGAAGGATAAATCTTAACATTTCATAAAAGATAAAAGAATATTCTTTTTATGCTGTAATAGGCTATAAAAGTGAATTGTTCTAAAATAGATAATCAGATTACACAAAAAATATATTTTAAAAATATTAAATTGGAGAAAATTTATTTAATAAATCAATTTGAATATGATAAATATAATTAAAAATTCGAAAATCATGTTTTGAAAATGTGGTTTTATGACTAAAGAGAAAAATATGTTTGTATAATATTTTAAAAAATTATCAATTATTTTTAGATCTAAAGAGAAAAAATGGTCATATTACGTTAAAATATCATCAATAACCAAAGGATAATAAGAATACAATGTTTTTGAGGGAATCATAGTAAGATTTATTTATTGGAAGAATAATAAAAAACAATTATGAAAAATTATGTTTTTGTAACCTAGTACCTTATAACTTTGGTATCATTGAATTAAAATACCCATGGATGAATAAGATTAATTAAAATAGATAATATCATTAAACTGTTTATATAAAATTTCAAATGTGAATTATATAATTCTCATAAAATAGGATATGTTTATAACATTATATAAAACTCAAAGAAGGAAAATTTAGAAAAATATGCCTAATCGGATTAGAAACATTGAAACTACCAAACACATGAAAGAAATATCATCAAATTGAGATTTAAATACACAAAATAGAATGGTTAATAATAAAAAAAGTACATTCATGGAATGTATATACACTAAATTACAAAAATAAGTGTTGAATATGATATATATCTCATAGAAAATAAAATGAGATTTTAAAACACGTACCTCAAGTTCAATTCATCAAGATTATTCATTATATTACACTACAAATAAACATATGTTAAATATTATTCTTACTATGATACTTTATAATTTTTTATATTCGTCTTATTACATTTATTATCATGTTATATGTGAATTTTTAATCAATTATTCTAGCGCTAGATGTTTTGACCATATTTGGCATGTGAGAATAATATGAATTTTGTAGATTCAATATAGTTAACGTGGAAATATATAAACATATCTATAATATTAATAATGAAATAATTATCATATTTATAAAAAATTATACAATTTAAATAAATCATGAATGTTTGTTCCTAAAAATGACTTAATGTTAGGATCGTGGAGATGGTACACCCTACATATAGTTGAGTAATGTTGACATTTTTTTATTGATCATTATATAATGAAAGAACGTAAAATTTTATATTTTTATAATGATAATTTTTTAATAATACAATTACATATAATTATATATGTTTATTTATAACACTCTTTTGTTGTGATGATTAATAATGTAATTGCATATATTCGATGAGTCGCTGGTCCACACATCCACGAATGATGTTATCATATTTTATTCAGCAAAAATATTAGATATAAATTGATATATTATATTTAAATAATTATAAATATGAGATGAATATCATATTTATTTCATTTTTATCACATATATTCAATTTATGTTCCCTTGTTACCTTCCATGTATCATTTTAGTGAAATGAAAGTCACATCTCTTTGTGAGGTGGTAGTCCTCCATATAGATGAGTGAAGTTTTCATATCCCCAACAGTATGTAATGTAAAAAAAAATCATATAATGAATATTGATGAATAATCATTTTAATAATATCATATATAAACTAAATATCCATCATTATACCCAACTGTGAGAGATGGTAACAGTAATCTCCTGGAAAATTCAGTATTATTTTTTTAAAATTATATGGAATTATTTCGAGTCTCTGAAATTGGACGGTGTGAAATTCTGTGGCCCGGAGTGCCCAGAATGATCCTTCAATGTTTTTTTAAGCCTTACTTAATGTGGATATGCATTTTTTCAGAAAAAATGGAATATCTCTTAAATTGATACTTGGATCAGAAACCTGAGGGAACCGTTACGCTCAGGATAGTAGGATTACCCTAGGCGCCACTAATGTTTAGTTGGCACGAGCCTCTTGTAAGAAAATGTGAAAATGGAATAGCCATATGTGAAGTAAATAAATAAAGTTATTTTATTTTTCAAATTCTTATAACTCAAAAATGGTAACTCAGATTAAAAATATGAGACCACCACTAAACTCTCTAGGGCATGCATTCATTAGGAAGATAGTAACATTGGCCAAAATAGGCAACTAGTGAAGGTTAATATTTGTCCATAAATAGAATAATTAATTTACAATTATTTTATTAATAAATTCATAACATTTAAAGGGTAACTTGAATTGGAAATCCAAGAATACAGTTCGGTTTGCTGGGGAGTGTTTTACTTACGTAGAGCCTAATCTAATCCAGCACAGGTTGAGGGTGAACGTTAATAATTTATGAACTTTTTTTGGGTACGTTCAGTAAACGCGTGAGAATTTTTTTTAACTCTTGAACCGATGCTGAGAATAGAAATATGAGGACACCTTTGAACTCGCTATGCCGATATTTGATTAATTATACCTTCACCTCGACCGCAGTAGGTCGAGGGTAGGAGTTAGTTTTTTCATATTTTCGTCAGAGGGTTGGACATATAATAAATTAAAATAATAAAATATTATTTTATTTTTAAATCCTATCATTTTAATCATAAAGGTGGGGACCACACGAGGGTTTTCAGTTATTTAATGCTTGGCATTAGATGCCTAATTGCACAAAATGTGTAACCATTTTTCACTTTAATTATTAGGATTCATTAATCTTAGATTAATAACACAACTTCTTAATGAAGAGTTATTTTGTTAACTCTTTATGTGGGTTGTAATCCGGTTGGAGAAAGGGAGAGGAGGTTTGTGTTATAGAATCCTCAAACAAAGAACCACCACCCAAAGAAGAACGAAGATCATGCACGAGCCTGGATCAGAAACATGTTGTGGGAGAGATGAATGCGGGAATGACCTTCAACGACCTCATCTTCCTCCCCGCGACATCTCCAATAGATTTTTGATATAGTGGTTTTAAATTGAATTATGATTAAATCTCTTTTTGTTGATTCTTGGTATTTTGGATTCATAGTGATGATTTCCAAACAAAAACGGTTATCGTCCTGCATATATACCTTACGCCCATTTCTTTTGTTCTTCGCGCATTCACTATGATTTCAAGAACACCAAATAATTAATGATGCTTGAAAAATAATGTTTTGTTGAGCGCAAAATATAGATGTGGATCCCTTGACCCGGGGATTGTGAATATGCGAATGACATAATTTTGGGCTTGGAAAGAAGCCACGATGTATCACAGAAAAAGGTAGAGGCCTAGACCCGGCCGACCCCAGGGAAGAGGGGGGCGTCTATCCTTGCCGACAGTTGAGTAGGAGGCAGTGACCCACTGGACGCAGTAGTGTAGGGAGGCAGCGACATCTGGCAGTCTGCATGGCAATGTGGGGGTGCGCATCCGTGCCTCTGGAAACCGAGACCATGGCTGCTTGGTCACAGTAGAGGCCGAAGGGCAGCCGGCACCCAGCCAGCCACGAGTGGCCAACGGTGCCATCGTGTATCTGGGAGGAGGACCAATCAGGCTTCTAGCCTACCACGTCGAACGAGACCAGCCAATGGGTCCTGCGTGCCAACCTGGCAATGCACCTACCAAATAGTCCAACGGGGGGGGGGGGGGGGTTCCCCTGGGTGTCAGATAGGGAAATCCCCACCACGATGGACCATCGATCTGGGCAGGCCGCACGTAGCGGGCATGCCTAGTGGGATGCCACTTTGGGAGCCAGGCTAGACCATGTCCCAGCAGGCTAGGATCGACATGGCCCAGGCCCACCGGGTCAGTCCAACTGTGTTATAGAAGACTCCGGCCCCTCTGGTCCAAGTTTCAACTTTGTGGCCATATATTGAGAACTAAGCATCCATTTCATAAACCATCTATGTCACTCGAATCCTTTGATCAGGATGGTCATTTTGGTATACTTCACTTGTGTTTTGGATGATGTTAGAGTATAGATCGGTTGGATCAAACCCAGAATCCAAACAGGCCCTCAGAGCAGAAATGCTAATAACTTATAGAATGATGGTCTGATTTATGCGTTGTATGTTGTGTTGTGTCCCTTAGGACATGAAAAACCATTGGGGTACTTCTCCATGGGACTTTGTGATGTGATCTAGAAGTTGGAGACAAATAATATGGAGGTTAGTTACCTATCGACTTTGGGCAGGTCAGATCTTGTGTGGGTCATTGCGGGGGTTAGTACCTGTAAATCCTATGTGGGTCACCACTTAGTGATAATGTGTGGGTCAATGCATTCCAATCTTATGTTGGTCAGATCCTATGTGGTTCAACACTCAATAATCTTGTGTGGGTCAGTGCACACAGATCATGTGTGGGTCAGATCCTGTGTGGGTTAGTGCACAACGATCATGTCTGAGTCAGCACATACCGATCCTATGTGGGTCATTTTCTAGGTTATTACCTATCAATACTTTGTGGGTAAGACTCCGTATAATCAACAAAAGTACCTCTTCAAAGAATATGATGATCTATCTTTGCGAAAAATCATCTATAATTCTATACATCACTGAAACATGGTTTGATATGAGACTCTGTTTGAACAAAGACTTTATCCTTTATAGGACTATCTTCATGGTGATACCTCTGTGGTACTTTTAAATTCATGGATCTATCTTCATGGTTATACCTGTGTTTTACTTTTACCTTAGTGATACTATATTCGTAGTGATACTTCTGTGGAACTTTTACCTTAGTGCTTCTATCTTCGTGGTGATATATGTGTGGTACTTTTACCTTTGTGGTGTAACCTTCGTGTTGTTACCTATGTGGTATTTTTACCTTTGTGGTGTTACCTTTGTGGTTTTTCCTTTGTGGTATTCTTCCCCCATTTATGAGATGTGTATATCATGACAACTTAGGTGTATTTATGGGCATATACCTTATTAAGGTTGATGTTTTGTGTTGTGGTTTTCCATTGTGGAACTTAAGGAGACCTAGAGGGTCTCTAGGTCCATACTGAGTATCGTTATACTCTCCCTTGGATGAGCTTCACTCAAACCATTTTATGTCTTTTGCAGACGTTGCACAACATTGATCAAGGCTGAGGGTGCTAAGTCAGGATGGTGCACAGAGGAGGACCATTCGGCGTGACGGGACGCGGACGAGACTGACGGACGTGGAGTGCTGATGAGGAGATTTGTGCCTACCATTTTGGTAGCAATATCATAGGATGAACCAATAGTTGTTTTCCTTTTTCTTTTATTTTTATTTTACTTCTATTCGTACATGTACTTTTAATGTTGGGCTTGAATTCCATCCCCCTTTTACTTTCAGAAATATTCTACTACACTAGTTTACATTGTGGATACATCTTATTACATTCTAGTTTGTGTGGTTGCCTCTTGATGTGTTCTTGGAATGTGTCTCTGTATAGGTTAAAAAGGAAATGCCTTCCCATTTTAGGGACATGCCATTCAGGTGCTAGTATACTGCTCCTGACCTATGGAATGCAGGCTTGGGGTATTCACGGCACGGGCCCCGGGGATGGGTCAGGAAAAATTGGTTTCATAAGATTTTGGTTATATCGAAGAACTATGACACTGATATTTTCTATGAAGAAATATTTTTATATTTTTTGAGTGATGTTTTTAGTTAGGGGAGTCTAGTGTTGGTGCGGCGGCCGACATATCCATACACTAGGAACTTGAATTCTGATTTCCAACTCAGCGCATGAAAAACAGATTTCGTGTGTTTTTGAAATGTTTTTATTTTCATTTTGTTGGAGTTATATCACAAGGTATAACTTAATGACCATGACACACCTATTCCTTATATAGAATCTGCTACAAAGGAAGCCAACTAGGATTCCCAAGATAGAACATGATGACAACCCACTGAGCGATGAGGCTCCAGTGCAGGGCCCTCTAACATTGTTGGAACCTTAGGGTGGTGAACTAGTATCACAACCACCTGTTGGAATGGAGTTACCACTAGAAGCACCATCGGACGGTGCAGACCGATTGAGCACATTGCATGAGTTCTGGAATCAGAGGCCTCCTAGATTTCGAGGCGAGAAAGATTCTCTGGCAGCTGAGGATTTGTGGGAGGCTGTGGCTATTGATTTCTGCCTATTTGACCCACCAGTAGAGTAGATGGTGATCTTAGCTATTCGTGTTTTTTATTGAGTGACAATGAGGATTTTCTGCATAGTGATGAGGCTACAGTATGTGGAACGATTACCGAGATGATACCTTCGGGTAGTATGCCTGCTATATCACTACATTTTGGGAAACTGTTACAACCTACGGTATAGGTAGATAACACATTAATGCTTTGTGCCTTACACGAGTTTCAACATCTAATACCCCTCAGACTCCAAGGTGAATCTGACTCCAATGTGGCAGAGGACTGTCTTGAGGAAATGGATGAGTGTTATTTAGTGCTTCTATAGCTTTGACAGAATGACAAGTCATTGGCTGAGTATTCATTGAGGCAAACTGGCCATTCCTGGTACTCAATTAATATGATATGATCATTACTTCAGAGCTCGGACATCCGAACATGGTGTCATTAAGGATATCTGATCTCACACTATTCTTCTTATGCATCCTACCAATGATAGTGTTCTATAAGTAAAATTTTCATTTGAATTTTCTTTGGCTGAGCGGATATAGCCAGTGAATGTTAGTACTGTGAATAAAATAAAATGGCACTAATCTCGGAAACATGGGTGTGTACAAAATATTCAGGCAGAAAAAATGTTAGGGAAATATAAATATGCAAGGCTTTAGATGTGGAAGCAGAGCTAGGAGAGCAGCATGAGGTGGTTTACATTTCAACCTCTTACAACCACCTCCCTTTGTGGTCCCTACCTAACTTAGGGAGCTAGAGGAAAGGGGGAAGAGAGTAGATATATATGGTCAAAGAGAGTGACCCAAGGGCTCTATGAATGTTTCGATGAACGGTCTGTGTCTACTATTAACTGCTATATTAATAGTCTTATGCACTAGTCATTCTTTCCTTCCACAAACTTGGTCCAAGTCATAGAGCTTCTGGTTAAGTCGTTGACCTGACCCTCGTGTCTAGAGATACCATGGGGATGAGACTCAATAGTCAAACAACATAAACAGTGGGGTATGACCCTTGAGGTGAGATTTTTAGTTAGATCCTCTTGGTGGAAACATCGAGGACATATGACAGTTGTTTAGGTATGGACTAAAAATCTATAGATCATACTCAGATTGATTGTATTCTAAAAAAAGGTTGTGGTTTAACTAAAATGTTGGAGTGGGATTTTCCTTGGTTGGCAATGAAGGAAACCCATGCAGCATACGACAAACTAATGCGTATGAGGGTGTAGGTGATAACTTTGGAGTTCTCCAGCCCTACCCTAGGGGTAGTGGGAGTTTTGAATTTTCAGTTCCCAATAGAAGAGGCTATGTGTCGGGGACATCCATTCAAAATATGGTTCAAGGATTAAATCCCTGATGTAGGAGGGACATCTACATTTTCTAGGTACTACCAGAGTTTTGGACAAGACATATCCAGGTTAATGGCACCCTTGTTAGGTTTGACAAAAAGGGGGATAATTTCCGATGGATGGAGAATTTTCAATAGAGATTTCAGGATCTAATACAGATACTGACGAGTAGAACTATGCTACCCATGACCTGGAGTTAGCAGTAGTGGTACATGCACAAACCATGTGGCGGCACTACTTGTTGGGAGAACGTTTTACAGTCTACTCTGATCACAATAGTTTCTTGTATATCTTCTCTCAAAAGGACCTGAACCTGAGACATCAACGATGGCTAGAGTTCCTTCAGGACTATTACTTTGAGATAGTTTATACTCCTGGGAAGGGGAACATGGTAGAAGATGCACACAACAGGAGGTCTGGTCTGCAATTTCTAAGTGAGGCGTCAGAGCAGATGGTCTTGTTGAAGATATCCTTCATGAATAGAGATGGAGCATCATACCTACAGTTTATGATAGTCACAGCCCCACTGCTTTAGCGAGTCAGGGAGATATATCTTGGGACACAGACTTCGAGGATCGACTTGTTCAGATATTCACAAGACAAGCACCTGATGAATTTTTTGAATGTGGGGAGCACGTTATCCTCTTCAATGGACGTACTATGGTACTGATGGCCCTACGTGATGACGTGTTGGGGGAGTTATATATTTCCAATTTAGAGATATATCCATAAGTGGCGATGATGTACCAGGACCTTCAGCGTCAACACTGATGGCCAGGGAAGAGGAAAGCACTTGATGGGTTTGTATCATGATATCTCACTTGTCAGGAAGTGAAGACTACCCAGAGCAGGTAGAAGTATTATTTCAATAAAAGATGGTGACCTATGGATTTCTAGGATGGGGGACCACAGTTTCTTGTGAGTCTCCCCACGATGGGGACTATGGTGTTTTGGTCGTGGTAGAAAGTTATAATTGAGGTTTAGCGGAAAATTTCTTATATTTCAGACGATTGGAGAGATGGAATACCTCTTGAAACTACCACCATGGTTGGAGTTGGTGCATGACATATTCCACATATCCCAGATGAGGAGATACGTACATGACCCTTCTCAAGTCATTGACCATGGAGAGCTGAACATAGATAGTGGGGCGACATTTATGGAGGTTCCAGTAGGGATTGAGGATCAACTAGAGTGGCTCTTTCATGGGTGGTCGATAAATATGTTTCTAATTCGTTGGCGGCACACGATCCTCCTCGAGAGCACATGGGAGTGGGAGGCTCAGATCCATGCTTTGTACCCCGATTTTTTTTCCTTAGTCGATATTATGGTATTTGGGGAGGTAATCCATAATGTGGTGTGAATAAAATATTCTGTAACTTATGTATAATATTTTTTTAAATTATATGGAATTATTTAGATATCGCTAAATCTGACGGCGCTCGATTCTGAGGCCTGGAGTGTACAAAATGAGCCATTGATATTTTGTTAAGATTTAATTAGCGGGCGTAAGCAGTTTTCATGAAAAAGTGGAATAACTCTTAAACGGTTACTGATATCAGAAATATGAGGGCACCATTGTGCTTAGGACGGCAGGTTTACCCTACACTAAAGTTATATTTAGTCGGCATAGGACTCCTGTGCGAAAACCTGAAAATGGCATAATTGTAAAAAAATTGATTAAATAAAGTTATTTTATTTTTGAAATTCTTATAACTCACAAACGGTATGTCTTATTAAAAATATGAGACCACCTTTGAACTCGTATCCGTTTTTTTTAGGTAGATTTTAGCATTGTCTGGTGTGGTCCACAAGTGAATGTTATATTTGGGAAGTAAATAAAATAAATAAGTGAAAATTTTTTTATTGTAAAATCCATAACGTTTAATCCGTAACACGGATTTGAAATCCGAGAGTACCATTGAGTTCATCTGGACGTGTTTCACATAGGTAGAGCCTAACCTCAACTAGTGTGAGTCAAGGGTGACTGTAAATAATTTTAAGAATGTTTTCTTCATGCGTTCAGTAAACGCACGAGAAGCATGTTGTAACTTTTGAACCGGTAATCAGAATAGAAATCTGAGGACACCAATGAACTCGTGAAGCCGATATTTGCTTAATGATTCCTTCACGTCAACCATAATAGGTCGAGGGTAGGAGTTAGTTTTTCAGATTTTCGTTGGGGGGTTAGAATTTTTTAAAAAAATATACTTTTAGTTTAATTTTAAATCCTCCCATTTTAATGAAAAATGTGGGGAGCATACAAGGGTGTTTGGGAATTTAATGATGGGAAATAAATGCACTTTTACACAAAATTTATAACCACTTTTCTCTTTAATAAATATGATACATTAATCTTGGATTAATAACACAACTTTTTATTGATGATTTATTTTGTTAACTCTTCTTATGAGTAGTATTCTGGTTGGGGAAAGGGAGCGGAGGCCAGGGCTGGAGAATCCTCCAACTAAGAACGACCCCCCAATGGAGAATGTGGACAATGCCCAATCCCGGATCAAAAACATGTTTCGGGAGAGATGAATGTCACCGTCCCCTTCAATGACCTCATCTTCCTCCCCAAGACATCTCTAACGGACGATTGAGCTAGGGGTTTTAAACAGAATTATGATTAAATCTCTTTGTGTTGATTATTTGTATTCTGGATTCACAAGGATGATTTCCAAAAAATCATGGATATCATCAACCACATAAACCATCCCCCATTATTTTTTCATTCTTCGTGCTTTCATAAACACAAAATATTTGATGACTCTGGAAACACATAGTTTTGTTGAGTGTGATATATAGACGGAGAACCCTAGAGACGAGGATCATGAATATTAAAAATTAATAATTATAGGTCTTGGAATGAAGCCGTGACGGCTCACGGATGATGCCACTGTGTCCGAAACCTGACCGACAGTGAAGAAGGGGGCAGGGATCGTCCGCACCACTGGTTGAGCAGGAGGCCGCAACCCGTTGGCCGCGACGAAGTTGGAGGGCGACCGACATCCGGACCGCAGCATGGAAATGAGGCGGTGCATATATGTGTTGCTGGAAATGGAGACTGCGATCGCCTGTTCACAGTGGAGGCTGACTGGTGGCCGATATCCGGTCCGCCGTGGGTGGACTGTGGCGCCGTAGAGCCGATGGGAGGAGGATCGGCCCGACATTCGACCGACAACATCGAGCGGGACCGCCCAGCGAGACCCACGTCTCAACCCAGCACCACACCTGCCGAATGGTCCTATGGGCCATTCGAGATACTGGGGGGGGGGGTTCCTACCCCCTAGGTGTCGGCTAGGGAAGACCCAGCCTTGAAAGACCACCTAGGTGACTGGGCCTCATGAACGAGGTGTGCACAAAAATCAACACCCAATGTGGGCCGGGCCACACCCAACGGGCCAATCATAGGCCAACTGTGTTGGACCGGGTCGGGATGGCCCAGGCCGGGTCAGTCCACCTGGGGCAGACCGGACCCAGGCCCCTCTGGACCCAGTTTCACCTTTTTGGGCAAATCTTGAGAACCGGGCGTCTATTTGGAAAACCATATGTGGAATTGTAATCCTTCGATCGAGATGATACTTTTGGTATACTCCACATGAGTCTTGGATAATGTTAGAGTATGACCATGTTGGATCGAACCCCGAATCCATCCGTGCCCTCGGAGCAGGAACACTAACAACTTTATAGATTGTGCGTCCAATTGACGCACTGTCTGTTGCATTCGATTCCTTATTAAAGAACAAACCATTGGGATACATCTCCATGGGAATCTGTGGTGGCCGAGGTATGACCAATATCTCAAGGGACATATTAAACAGAACTAAAGCACACCGAGTGCAAGGAATCCAGTGGCTGATAGTGAGGTAATGGTTGGAGACAGATAATACAGAGGTTAGATAACTATCGACTCTGGGAGGGTCAGATCATTTGTAGGTCATAGCGGGTGTTAGTATACTTCAATCCTGTGTGGGTCAGTGCTAAATGATCATGTGTAGGTCAGCACATACTGATCATGTGTGGGTCAAATCTTATATGGGTCAGAGATCAACGATCCTATGTGTGTCTACGCATGCCAATCCTATGTGTGTTAGATCCTATGTGGGTCAACACACATCGTTCCTATGTGGATCTCCACATGCCGATTCTATGTGGGTCACTGCAGGGATTAGTTCCTATCGATCCAATTTGGCTCAAAATCCGTATAACCAGTAGCAGTACCTCTCAATAGAATAAGATGATCTAGCTTCGTGAATAATCTTCTGTGGTTATATACTTCACTGAAACCAAGTTTGAGCTGAGACTTTGTTTGATCTAAACATTTACCTTCATGGTACTATCTTCATAGTGATACATGTGTGGTACTTTTACCTATGTGTAACTGTATTCATGGTGATACCTATGTGGTACTTTTACCATTGTGGTACAATCATATTAGTGATACCTATGTGGTACTTTAATCTTCATGGTACAATCATCGTGGTGATACCTGTGTGGTTCTTTTACCTTTGTGGAGTAACTTTCGTAGTGTTACCTGTGTGGTAATTTTACCTTCATGGTGTTACCATTGTGGTATTAATCCTTCATGTATAATATTTGTATATATGGATAACTTAGGTGTATGTATGGTCATATACCTATGTGGATTTGATGTCTTGCATGGTGGTTTTCCTTTGTGGAACTTTAGGAGACCTAAGGGGTCTCGGGGTCCCTACTAGGTATCGTTATACTAATCGTTTCATGGGATTCCCCCGAACCTTGTTGTGTCTTGTGTAGAGGAAGTAAATCATGGATCAAGGCTAAGAGATCTAGGCCTGGATGGTGCCCATAGGTGGACCATTCGGCGTGACGTGACGCGGAGGAGACTAACAGATGTAGAGTGCTGAGGAGGCGATTTGTAACGACCCTTCAGGTAGGAACCTTGGAGGACGACCCAGTAGCTATTTTTCATTTTTCGTTCAGTTGGATTGTACTTCTAGTCCTATATGTACTTTTATAGTTGGGCTTATATTTCAGACACTTTTTTCTTTCTACACCCTTTGACTTCAACAGTTTACTTTCTGGTTTCATCTTATTGCATTCTAGTCTCTGTGGTTTCTTCTTGTTCTGTTCTTGAACTATGTGTCTCTATAGGTTGAAAAGGTAATGCCTTCTCGTTTTAGGGACACACCTTTCTGGTTCTAGTCTTCATCCCCGGGCCCATGGAAGGCAGGCTTAGGGTTGTCACGGCTTGGGCCCCAGGGGATGGTTTGTGATAGCAACTGAAAAATGAAAGACATCATTTCATGAGGCAATTGTGTGATGTACCCACAAATGATGATTTCATTACCCATTTAAAAGAAAATATAAATTATTTATGTTTGGACATCATTACAATGACACATAATGATATGTAATATTACTAGTTCATTTATTATTTTTTTATTAATAAGAAATTATGGAGTTTGAAAAGGAAATAAAATAAAAACCCACGTTGAAGAACAGTACCTCTACATAAGGTATTCTCTATCGTTTTCCTCCAAAGGCCTTCCTAGGATTGATTTATTACCATAATAATTGTTATAGAATGACATTATGGATTATTAATTTGATTTGGATTGGTATTGGATGAACCCAATAGGGTTGATGGTGTGAAGAAGAGTTGAGTGGGGGTCACCATTTATAAGTGGGAAAGGGAAACACTTGGTATTTTTTAAATGAAATGATTATCCCCATATTTTTCATATGTCAAAAGGGTAAAAAAATAGTCCATTTATGAAAATTATACGTTTTATGGTATAAATATGTTTTGATAATAGTTTTTACTACGTTTATTGGCCATTTATACACATATATTTTTAATTTTTCCCCCAGGTAAACCCATTTTTTCCTTATCCACAATCATTTATTTGTTACATCATTTAATATTCGTTTTGGTAAAAAAATTAGTTTACACAAATATTTAATATAAATTATTGTTATTACAAATATTTATTCCATTTTTATAAAATTAAATCATAAAACTATTAATATTTTATTTAAAATTAGTTTTACAGACATGATGAGAAAATGGGGTTTTAAAGAGAAAATGGTTAATGTTTTTCAATGTTTTTGTATCAATTTTGATATTAATTTTTTTACGATGACATATATTGGAATCATGGTATTATAATTGAAAAAATATTTCTTTAAAAAAATTTAAATATAATATATCTTCATAAAAAATATTATTTAAAAATGTAAATTTGAAATAAAATTTAGTATTTTCATTATTCATCAAAAAACGGATTTTTTTTTAATAATAAAAAAATCACCATTATATGATTTTGAAATAATTAATAAAAAAGATATATTTTTCTTAAATTGATTAATTATAATAGAAATAAAACTAAATTAAAACATGTAGATGGGGTGAGGAAGAGGGTTTTTGAGAAGTGTATTTTTCAATCACAATATTCATTTATATTAACTCTATTTATATTAATAATCAGGGAATGAAATAAAATTAAAATTTATTAATATATAATATTAAAATATCATTTATAAAATTCCTCATTAGATATTATTTTAATTATTCTAAAAAGAGAATCATTATTCTTTTTAAGCTGTTTTAAGATAAACACATAATAAAACCCAAAAAACAAACATATACTAAAAACCAATTTAATATTGATTGAGGAGTAATTATGTAGATTATATATAAAGAAATTAAAATTATTTCTTTCTTTAAATGATATTAGAAACATATCGGATCTTTTAAATTAATTAATTTAATGAAAAGAAACTATACTTTCACATAAATCTATATTTCGTACTCTTCATTGAATCATCAATATTTTCCTAGAAGTCCCAAAATTTTACCAAAATTAAATATTTCCATAGTAATTAAAAAGATGAATTTAATTTTATAAAATAAATATTCTATATTTTCTATAAATATAATTATAATAATGTTTTCATGAAATTGAATATTTTTTTCTATAAAACATACTTCTGAAAAAAAAAATCACATTCCAAAATATTTATTTATTATTTAATAAACATTAAAAAATAATTTATATTGGTTTGTATATTTATATATATTTATCTACTTCATAATTTAATAAATACTATTCATACATTTGAATATTAAGATTATCTTTGAATGATAATATATATATCATGGTTCATTTATGTTCAATGTTGCATCATGAATACTTTGACGAACATAAAATTATATGTGTTTCATGTAACTATAGAAATTTGAGAGACTAAACATCATTAAAAATATTTATTTCCTAATGTATTGTGGAGTTATATTTGTTTCTATGTTTGGTTTTGAGTGATATTTAGGGTATAAATCATAATTTTTATTTTCAAAATAATTCGGTGTTACATCCTCCCCCATTAAATAAATTTAATACAATTAATTTTAAAATCATATCAATAATAAAATAATGGATATTTGAAAGTACTTTTATTGAAAACCCAAATTGGAAAAAGGTCCAACAAAATATTCTCTTAGTAAGAAAAAATAGGTAATTTAAAAATTCAAATGGAAAAACTCATAACATGGTTTTCATATTAGATAAAATATGTTAGTATAGAAGAAACATATAAATAATTATAGATTCTGATTTATTTCCTTGATAATAATCAATTGAATGAACAATTTAATGTTTGTGAAATCAAATCCAAAAATCATTTATGATCCAACATACCATTAATTCAACGTAAATAAAGGTGTTGGGATAAAAATTTTACTTCAAGATCCTTTTCATACATTTGAGGAATTATCATACCATATAGAATAAGTGAATATGTTATACTTAAATGATTGGTATAATTTAAACCTTTAATCAGTTTACTCAAAAACATTATCTCCTTCTCAAAATGATGTATATTTAGGATTTATTTTTCAATCATGAAGTACTAAATCCTAATTTTATGTCCAAAAACCAAAAAGTGGATAAAATTACTTTCTTAATATCTTTAATCATTAACCAAAACAACAATGGTTATAAAATTATAAGATAATTATAATAATAAATAATCCATCATATGACACAATAATCCTGAAGATGAAACAGTATTACCCACTATTTATACAAAATCAGTCCATAACCATATAACAAATATTGCATAAAGAAAAAAAAATTAGTGTGTTTTAAACTTAAAGTATACACTCATACCTTTAATATTTCAAGCCGTTAAAACATTTTGATTTATTTTTAATGTAACATTAATTACATAGTCACCAAACAACTTTTCATTCTTCTGGATATCTATATGATAAAACTTGTGTTATCAATATCTATGATTTCTAAACACAAATACTTATAAATACCTTAAATATAATTTCAGAAATATTTAGATGCATAAATAATTTTAGACCATCACATTCAAAATAATTAATCATGTTAAAATTTCTTCTAAAATTACATTAATCACATTAATATCTCATTACTTAAATCCTGAAAGGGGTGTTTAATACCGTGAAATTATTATCATACTTAATTTTATATAAATATAATGTTATTCACAAATAATAAGTAAAACTCACATTAGAACATGATTATTTAAAAATTTATTTAAAGATTTCCTTTTATACAAATTATAACAGCCCAGAAACTGCACTCCTAGATCCAGTGCAGAGATATGATGCCAATAATTATGAACCATTCATTTCATTACAAAAATACAACATCAAAAGGAAAAACTATATCACATACATTCTTGAGTACCTTTTAGGTTTTTAGTTTTATAGACTTTTGAAAAACTCCTACATAGACAATACCCATGTCATCAAAAGATCATTTATCTAACTAATGCTATATTTTATTATTTTAAATTAATTAATAATTATCATCCCTAATAAATATTATACTGAAATAATTACTTCAACTTCACTAATTATAATGTTGGGTAAATGAATCTTGAGACGGGTTATATCACATGATCAGTAAAGGAAAATATAACAATTAAGAAATGAATGTCATCAGTGAGCATAATAAGTGAATAACAGTATGTTTACATAATAAAATTGAATGAGTATAACATAATAATATTAATACACATGAGTATAAAAATTTTGAATAATCAATGAATAAAACAGGGCTTTAATAAAGGAAAGCTTCGTAAAAACCAATAATCTCGAGCTATGTGACAACAATCACGATCAAATGAAGCATTATAAACCAATGGAAATTATTGATGAAACATATTAGTATCATGGAACACCATATTCATAGAACACTTATAGAAGCCTTATACTACCCATATAATTTAAATAACTCTATTATAGAATTCTAATACAATTATTCAGTCAACATAATTATTACCCAATACATTGCAGTGATATTTGATCACACCCATCATTTAATCTACAACAGCCTCACCTTACACTATCGAATCTACCTAATTATATAATATGTAACATGATCTCCTAACTCTATCATGTCCAGCCAATAACATAAATACTGTTTTAGAAACACAAACAAAAATTACAAAGATATTTCATTTTTCACAAAAATCTTACAAATAATTATTATTTCTTTTGTCACATGATTAACAAAAGGTAAATTAATGTGTATCATGTAAATATCTTTGAAACATGATTAAATAATTGAATAGAAATTTGTTCTAAAACAATTAATTTGAAATATAGTAACCCTTTCAAGAAAAACAGGTTGCATATATATCTATTTGAAACATGATTAACCCTTGGTGAAGGAATAGCTTCCATAATAGTATTTTAGAAATTATATTAATCTTATTATAAAAGGGATGAGGATAGAAAAATTAAAATATAACCCCATTATAGAATATATATAAAAAAGATATTTTTGAAATTTATTAATGTAAATACCATTAAAATATAATTAGAAATATTATTGGGGAATGTATCATTTTGATTTTTAAAATAACTTTTCAAAACATAATTCATTTTGAAAATCCTTATCATTGAGAAAAATCTAAAATATATTAACTTCTAGAATATTATGAAATTAATTTTATTTTGAAATAACATGTAAATTATTAAATAATGTTTCAATGAAATGATTTTACTGATAGTGGGTAAATTCAAATATACCATAAAAGTGATAGGAATATTAAACTTCATATTAAATTTGTATAAAAGTTATATGACCATAAATTGATTATAATATTCATTTAAAAAGTCCTTTTACATTGAAAAAATGGATAAATATTTATTTTATTAATATTTTATAATAATTTAAAATCATTTTCACATACTTTTTTTGAAAACATGGTTTTGGAAGAAAAACATTTTCCTACGAAAGTGAGAAATAATGTAGGAAATTCTTAAAACATTTTTTCAATTATTTTGAGTACCATAGATGTGAAAATTGTAATATTATTTTTAAATATCACTAATATATAGTGTTGAATATAAATGATGATTTTATGGAGATATTTATTATATGATATTTTCATTGGATGAATAATCATAAACAATCATGATAAACGATGACAATATAACATAAGACACATACCACATTGGTCACATAAAATCATAAACACCATTAAAGAATAAAATTAAATGAAACATAAAATATAATAAAAATAATTATATTAATGATATAAAACTTCAAAGGGGATGTATATGTACCTCATAAAAGTTGATATATTTGTAAAATATCTTATGTCTCAAAGAAGGAAAATAAAGAAAACAATTTGTTATCGATTGTGTAACATTGAAACTATAAACCCCATGAAGGGAAGATAAAAACATTGATATGAAAATCTTTATAAAATAATGTATAATAAAAAAATATAATCAAGGGTATTATATAAACCCTATAACAAAAATAAGTGGTCAATATGAAATATATATCAGAGAAATAAATGTGAGGCCAAAAAACCCTTCCCTCTAGATCTATCAATCATCACTTTTCTTTACCTTCTAAAATAATAAATTCATGTTAAGTAATTACCTATAAAAAAACATTTTAAAATTTAAATTTTCTTTCTCTTTATCAAATTAACATTTTATATGTTTTTTCTTAATATATTTGGATTATATGGGATGTTTTGACTTTAATTGGATTGTCTGTCAAAAACGAATCTCAAATGTTAAATAGTGATAACGTGGTCATTATATAAATAACTAAATAAAATTTACATGGAAATAATTATCATATATATTCATAAATTAAAATTTTTATATCAACCTTAAATGATTTATATAAAAAAATTATTAACATTCTGATCATCAAGACAATATGTCATATGTAGACATGAGTAAAATTACTATTTATTCAATAATCGTTATGGAATGAAGTTAAGTAATATATTATATTTTCAGAATGATAATTATATAAATATAACATAATATTTAGTTATAATAACTTATATATATCATTATATTTATGTAGTGATAAATAAAGGAATCACATCTCTTCAAGAATATGGTAGTCCACATATCCATGAATAATGTTATCACATTTTGAGTAAGTGAAAATGTAAGAAATAAAATGATATATTAAACATAAATAATTATAAAATTTTCATTTAAATAAAATATATTTCATTTATTTCAGATATTTTATTTTATGACCATTATTACAATCCAGGTAATGCATTAATGAAAAACTAATCACATCGATTCTCGTGGCGGTAGTTCATCATACATAGGAGTGACATTATAGTGTCACCTATTGTACGAAATGTAAAATAGTACATAAGATATGATGAATATTAAAGTTTAATTTGGTTATAAAAATCCTATATAATATTTTTATTCACTATCCAAATCAACCCTGATA
This sequence comes from Viscum album, assembly GCA_963277665.1. Taxonomy (NCBI): domain Eukaryota; kingdom Viridiplantae; phylum Streptophyta; class Magnoliopsida; order Santalales; family Viscaceae; genus Viscum; species Viscum album. The sequence continues at coordinate 796,291,414 of OY728166.1, forward strand.
GGTGGTAATGAGAAAAATAAATGATAACGTTTTGTGAGGCGGTTGTCCTTTATACAAATGAATTATGATATCGTTACCGATTAGAATAAATATGGAAATGAATTAGGTTAATAAAATAACATAAAAACACCTTAGTATATGTAATATAACATGGTTACTAAAAAATAATATTTTAAAAAAAAATTATGGAGGGATAGAAATAAATAAATGAAAAATAATCATTGATGAATGTTACATATTCAATAGGTTTTCCTCTTAGGGTACCGACAAAAGCCTTCATACGTTAAATTTGTGCCAAAGATAATGCCACTAGGATGGGTGGAAAGAATTTTGTAATGAATTTGGATATGAATTTTCAGAATCTGAGAGATTTTAAAGATTTTATAAGAGAGGACAGGGGTGACCTTTTATAATTGTGGGAGAGGACCCACTTGGTATTTTTAAAAATAAATGTGTGCTCAGGCATTTTTCATATTTCACAGGGGTCCATATTTTACCATTATAGTACCATAGAGGAGTAATGGTCAAAATATATCCATGAAATAATTTTTAAACAAGTTAATAGTTCATTTTTCATTTTTCATTTTGTTTTACCAACAGTAAACCCATTTTTTACTTCAAATGTGGAAATTATTTTTTATTCCATTAAAAATTATTTTTTCTATAAACCTAAATTTAAAATATAAGATAATATAAATTTTTATTTTTCAGTATTTTTAATATATTATTTAATGTTCAATTTATAGTAGTCGATAATTTTAATTTGAAATTAATCCCATAGATGTGACGAGAATACATGGTTTAAAAGTGTAACTGTTCAAATGTTTACAAACTTTTATATAAAATATCCAAATTAAATTGAATAAAATTACCTAAATTAGAATAATGGATGTATAATTTAACTAATATTAATTTATAAACAATTTAAAGTATAATTTAAATTTATAGACAAATTAAACTAAAACTCATATTTTAATTAAAAAACAATATTTTTTCACTATTCATCAAGAAATAAAATTTCTTGGAAAATTATAACTAAATAAAAATAATATAATTTCTAAATTTTAATATAGAAAATGAGTTTAATTGTTTGAAATATATATTTTTTATATCGTAATGAATAAATTTTTTAGAAAACCCACAAATTCTTTGTGAAATCTTATTTTCTAGATGTGTTCTTTTGAAGCACAAAATGATTTTTTATGATCTATATGTCTAATAATAATGATATTATGAATATAAATTAAAATATATTGATATAAAATATTAAAATTTCCATTAAAATATTACTCAATATGTATTATTTTATTTAATTAAATTGGATAATCATTGTCCTTATGAAAACAGTTTTCAAAAAAATGTTTTCGAACCAGAAAAATGTTATAGTAAAAACCAACATAAATTTTATTAATAATTAATTATGTAGAATACATATAAAAAAATATTAATTATTTAACATGAAATGATATTCAAAAAAATTAGGTTCTTTTAAATAATATAATTTATTAAAAAGAAAACAATGTTTCATAATTTTTTTATTATTCGTTGAAAAATCTATATTTTTTAAAAAATTCTAAATTTTCACTAAATGTAATGTTTAATATTATGATACTTATAAGTTTATTTTATTATATAAATTTTCTAAATCATCATAAAAAAATTGTTAAAAAAATTTCAGGAAAAGGAATTAAAAATCAATTATGAAGAAATCATTATTTTGAAGATTAAAATCACTTTACTAAATATTCCATGATTATTTAATAATAATTTTTCAATATTTTATATAGTGTAATTAATATATATATATAATTTTCATAATGATGTTAATATTATTCATACCCACCAATTTAATGTCTAGGCTATAATGGGAATATATATCATGGGTTGTTTAAGTTGCCTGTTTCATGTTGAATACACAATGATAAATAAAAATATCAGCACTTTCTATACCTTATGAAATAAATGTGGTAATATTTAGTTAAAAAAGAAATATATCGTAAATTATTTTGGATTTACTATTTATAATGTATGATTTAAACAATATTCTATATTTTTATGATTATTTTGATACTCAAAAATACAATTATTTGTTATTCTAATGAGTTTACATTAAATATATTTCATAAAATTAATATTATATATATTCCCAATTTTGGAATAACATTAATGCATATAATTCATGAGAAATATTTGTCAATGTGTTTTGAAAGCTATTCAGCGTGTTCTGGAAACAGAATTCATACTGTATGTTGGAGAGCGTAACATAATGATTATATTCTACATTTATTTTAAAAGAGTTCAAGAAATTATAGTTAGTCAAACATACATTAAATGAAATGTCTGGTAAAAGAACCTTACATTTGGAAGGAATCTTACATTTGTTATATGAGTAATTTATGGATGAAGAACCCTATGTCAGTACGGAACCTTACGTTTGCTTCAAAAAAGTACTGATCATTAACCCTACCTATGTAATGAACCTTACATTTTATCAAAAAGTATCAATCTGATACCTAACATTTTGAAGAAGAGAAATGTATGGTTCATACTCCATATGTTTGAAAGGAGATAAAGAAAGTATGGTTCATCAACCTTACATTTGTAATCAACTATACAATTGGAACCATAAGATTGACATCATTAAGCGTTAGAGATTAGAATTTGCAATATTATCTTGCAATGATCTTTTTCGGAATATCCGAGTGATTTCAAGATCTATTCAAAGACCAATTTTAAAGCGCTTCATTGACCAATTTAAATCAATTTATACAGGGTTGAAAAGATTAATTTAAGAGGAAAATTTCAATCTGGTTATTAAGGGATGTTACGACTGCTCTACTATTCAAATATTTGAATATCGTGATCTTTCAAGTGACTTTTGTGGATCTAAATTTATGAATAAGTCACTCGTCTTTATTCATTAACTACTTAGTATCTGAATTTATGTAGAAAATACGTGAAAAATATCTCATAAAATAGTGTTTTCTAGAATCAAATCTAATGTTATTCGAGTTTCATGAAAACAGAGATATGCTAATTCTTTAAAAATATCTATTACAGATCTTCTACTACAATGAACGAGCAGAGTCTGTTTTATATCATAAAGATAAACATTTAAGATCAATTATAATTCTACTGCTGATAAGTTGATGATATCATTTCAAAATTAAACTGCAATCCGATCAATTTAAAACTGCTTTTACTTGAAAAAAAATATTTTTTGAAGTTGAATATTCATCAATCATCAGTTGTGTACTAATAAAAATGTGAATAAAAATGGGATAACTTTTTAAATCAAAAACTCTTTTATTTTGAGTTCCAGATTCCCATTCTATGTTGTTTTGACAATTTATGTGTTTAGAACCAAAATGCTTTGTTTTAGTCATAATTTGTAAAGGTGTTAACTTCCTACACATAGATGTGGATAGTCTTATGAATATAGGACCAACTAGTGAAACTACCTTAGCTCGTGGAGAAGAGCGTTTGTGGTGTGGACTAGGGTATTTTTCTGCCCCCAACCACTATAAATCTCTACATCCTGATATCTTTTTATTTCTTCTTCATAAACAATATGATAAAGTTAAAATGTTAGAATTTATTTTCATCATGATTTCTCGAAGATGTTAGTATTGGACACAATTCACCCCCTCTGGTCTATATTTCATATAATACGATCCAAAAATTGGTATCATAGGATTGGATTTTGTTATAGTAATAGGAAGGGGAAAGTAAAGGATTATATAGAGATCTCAATGGATAACAATTGAGAGGGGTTGTCAGTGGACTAATCTCCATACTTCAATGGTGAAAACCATGAATTCTGTAAATCAAGGATGTTATTCTACTAGAATTTCTTTGGATACAAAGTCTACTAAAAAATTATTACTCCTTATGAAATTTTAGAGAAAATTAAAACAAGGTTTTCATCTACTGAAGCAGAGTATGTCATAAATTAAAAAAGTATGAATGATATCATCCATGCTCTTGGAAGAGATGGTTTTAACCGAGTATCATAATTCTCTACTGAAAAAGAGATGTGGCGTACAATTTTAGTTACCTATGAAGAAACTGAAAATGTAACAAAAATGAGGTATGTTATAGAAAAATCTGATATTTGATACATTTATAATGATTGATTGAGAAATAATCACTCAAATTAATGGAAGGATTACATAAATATATTACTATATTTCATCCTCGGTGGATCCATGAATACAAGAAGATCTTGCATTGAAAGTACTGAGAGTACTACCAACCTAATGGAATGGGATATCAGCATCCATTAAGAAATCATCACCTATTAAAAATATAACTATTAGTGAATGTATTGGAACTATGATGATATATAAAGATGATATTGATGATAAAGCTAATGAGCACAAATTATTTATAAAAAGATAAAATACCACTTTGAATGTTCCATCTCAGAATAATAGTAGAAAGAGGAAACAAGAGATCAAAAAGGAAGATAGTTCAGACTCAACTGATTCAGAAATTTAACTGATACTAATGACCAGATAATTAAAAAATTATTATATGAAGAAAGGATTCATGAAAACATTCATGTAAGATGAGAATGATCCAAAGGATGTCAGATGAAATGAATGCAAGAAAATGGGTCACATATGACATGACTATCCTCTTCTAAAAAGAGAAAAGAAAACGAGGTTTTTCAAAAATAATGATTATGAGGGGAAAGATAAAAGAGGAAGTAATGATACATGGAGTGTTTCTAAAAATTCCAGTAGCTCCTCAAAGTATGAATTCAAAAAATATGAAACAAATATAATAGAAAACATGTTTTTCATGGAATTTGATAATTCGGTAGAATCTTATTACTCTTCCAATTCTAATTTGGACCCCAGCTGTTCAAATGAAAAAAATGTATCCTACTGCAAAAATATAGAACAAAGATATGATAACTTATTAAAAAAATCATAAATCAATGAAAAATATTCACAATGAAATTTTTGGAGAAAGATAAACTTTGCCAAAAACACATCTATAGTTAATATAGAAATATAACTCATCTAACATAATCAGTGCAGATCATGAAACTATGATAAAAAAAGTAAAATGAATTAGAAACCTACAAAAGTAAAGATATATTTTTTTTACAAAAGTATAAAATTGTTTAATCAAAATGTATGGTAAGAATGTGATTAAGAAATAAAGACATAAAATAGGAATTCAAGGTGAGAAACCTAAACTCTACAAAAACGTTTCTGTTCAAAATTCAAAATGTGTACGTTGTATTTATTGTTGAACAATAGTTTATATAACTAAAAATTGTTATTTAAGAATTCCCAAAAATTAGTGGAATTAAAAAAAATTATTACAGAATTTATATTTTAAACAAATGATCATAGAAAAAGAATAAAAATAAGGATTCCCAGATCACTACTAGATAACACTCTTGGACCCAAGAGAACATGGGTACCAAAACAAACCATTTTCCTAATTCCTTCATAGGAATATGTTCATAGAAGCAAAAAAATAAATATGTTATATAGGTAGTGGTTTCTCCATGAATATGAGTGGAGACTCATCAAACATTAAAACCTTAACTCAATAGAATGATGGATTAGTCACCTTTGTTGACAATGCAAAAAGAAATATCATTTGTATTGAGACTGTTATATATCCAGAATCGATCTCAATCAATAAAGTATATTATGTACAAGGATTGAAGCATAAAAGGATAAGTATTTATCAACTTTTTGATTATGCATATTTTTTCAATGTTTGTAACAACCGATGTTCAGTTCTTAAAGACAAATTGCTTAAATTTAGAGCACCTAAAACTGAAAATGATTATACCCTAGATCAAAATTCCCTATGTAAATGAATATTAAATTGTTTAACTGCTACGATAAATGATTCGTGGATCTGGAATTAAATACTTGGAAATTTCAATATTTATTATTTACATAATTTGTTTAAGAAACAATTTGTTTTTTATTTTCCTAGTCTAAAATTTGAAAGAGATAAATTCTGTGGTGCGTATCAAATTGGCCAGCCACACAAATCAACCTTTAAATAAATTAACAAAATTATTACATCTAAACCTTTAGAAAATATCCATATGTATCTGTTTGGACCTTCAAGAGTAACAATTTTGGATGGTAAATTACATTTATATGTTTTAGATGATGACTATTATAGATTTACATGGATATATTTTCTAAAATATAAAAATGAAACTTTTACTATATTTTAATGTTTTTGTAATGATGTTCAAATTGAAAAATATTTTAAAATAATTTCAATAAGAAGTGATAATGGTGGAGATTTTGAAAATTAGGAATTCAATTCCATTTTCTTAAATTTATGAATTAAATACACCGTTTTTACACCAAGGACACCTCAAAATAATGGAATTATTGAAAGAAGAAATAGAACTATTAAATAAATGTCTAGGAATATGCTAAATAAATACTTTCTTCCAACCTATTTTTAGGAAGAAGGTATAAGCACAAACATCTGTATAATAAATAGTGTTTTAATAAGACAAATTTTTAAAAAACTACCATATAAACATTAGAGTAATAGAAAAACTAATATAAAATTTGTTAATGTTTTTTGATATAAGATTTATATCTTGAACACCAAGGAAAATCTTTGTATGTTTGTTCTAAAATATGATTAAGTCATTTTCACAGTATATACCACTACCTCTTAAGGTTATAGTGTTTTAATAAAAAATCATGGATCGTTGAAGGATTAGTTCAGGTGAAATTTGATTAATTTGACCCTTTTGACAAAAGGAATTGTCAAATTGATTAATCTGAACCTAATGATTACAAGTTACATGAAAAACTATAATATTATTTTGAAAATGATATAAACAAAATTCATTCCAGTTCAAAAAAACATGTCATTGATGATCCTAATAGTGTGTTTCCTAGAAAATCTAGTACCATAATGAATCACCATTTTGAAACACTTATAGGTGAAATGGACATAGGAATTGAAACTACATGAAATATATTTAATCATTTTGAGTTTTATACCATTTTATCCTAATTAGAACTTATGTCAATCAATGAATCCTTAGTTGATCAATGTTGGATGATTAGAAATAAGAAAGATGATTATGTAATTATAACTTGAAATAATTAAGGACAACTAGATAATGGATATAATCATGAAGAAGATATAGATTATGATAAGACCTTTTCCACAATAGCTAGATTTGAAGCAATTAGGATCCATTTTTCCTATGAATATAATATTGATTTTAAATTATTTCATATGGGTGTTAAGTCTTCCTTTTAAAATGGTTATTTAATAGAGTAATTTTATGTTGAGCAACCTCCTTGTTTTGAAAATTCTTAATAACCATATTTTGTTTTTAAATATACCAAATCTCTTTATGGCCTTAAACAATCACCTACAGCTTGGTATGAATGATAATGTTTTTTTCTTTTGAAAATTTATTTTACTATTTTTATAGAATATCCAACACTTTTCATGAAAAAAATAAATTTAAATTTTTTATTTTTTTCAAATTTATGTTGATGATGTACTTTATGGATAAAAATATAAAAAACATTGTTATGAGTTTTCAAAATTAATGTAAAATGAATTTGAAATTAGTAATATGTTAGAAGATAATTTCTTTTTAGGACTAAAAATCTATCTAAATGATTTCAGAAATGTTTTTTGTCAAATTAAATACATTACTGATTTACTAAAAAAATTTGGACATATAAATAGCCATATATATACAAATCCTATGTGTACTAATATAAAACATGATTTGGATTAAAATGAAAAAAATACATAGACAACAAGTTATATAGAGTTATTATTGGTTGTTTATTAAATCATACCACTAGAAGGCCATATATTATCTAATCAGTTTGTCTTGGTGCAGTATTTCATTCAAATACTATGTTGCATTGTCACCAGCCGAGGCAGAATATGTATCTGCAAGAAGTTGTTTTGCACAAGCTTTGTGGATGAAAAATGCACATATAGAATTTGGACTAAATTTTATTAATACACCTATTTTATGTGATGATACTAGTGTTATAAAAATTTCAAAAAATCCTATACGTTATTCAACAACTAATCATATAGATACTGCACATCATTTTCTAAGAGATCATGTTCTTAACAATGATATATTTTTAGAATTCATATGTACTGAATTTCAGTTAGTAGATATTTTTACTAAACCACATTCCACTGCATATTTGGATTTTATAAAGCAGGAGTTAGGTTTATTTAATTTTAAATAAATTTTATTTTTAATTCTAATTTTATTTATTTTTAAATAAATGTTATTTAATTTTAATCTTATTTTTAATTGATCATGTTATTGTATATTTTTATTATTTAAACTAATTTAGTTACAAATATTTTAAATATGTTTTAGTTTTATTTTTAATAAATATTATATACGTGGTATACAAATAAATTTATTTTAAATTTTATAATGATTATTATGTACAAAATGAAACGGCAATGAAAGATTTTTCAGATGCCTTTTTTAATTCCAAAACCCACTCAATTTCTCCAAATCGTTCAAAATAACGAAACCCTTCACCTCTTTTGTCTTACTTTGATCACACCTTCGATACCCTAGAATCTCAATCCTTCAGAGCTTTTCGATATAAATTGAAAAAATAGTTGATCAATGAAGGAGAACACAATGATGCAAAGAGTCTGCGTTTAACTAGATGGAATATCCTTTAGTGAAAAGTCATCGATCTGGAATGGCTCTATCAGACAAACTTCATTCTAATGCATGTGTTATACTTTAAGGTATTTAAATGACATTCAGTGAGGACTTCACTGAAATTATATAAGAAATTGAGTTGATAAGTATCTTTTAGTATATTCAATCTATTGTGGGAGATGGAAAAGTGTTGATTGTTGTGAAGATCAAAGACAAAGAGTTATCGATATCTTATGTTGAAATTGCAATGATCTTGACCTTCCATCATGAGAGAGTTTTTTATTTTGATCTTAAGTCAATTTTGTATAACTACCATAAATCTAAGGATTTCGTGTTTTTTCTATTTAGTTCTACTAACATTTTGAAAATTTTGGTTAATAATTTAGAACTAGATCCTTAGATTTCGTTTAAATGTTTTAATATATGAATAGCTACAAGGATATTAGATATAGATAATATTCTTTATCCAGATATATATATTATTTTTTTGTTTTTTAGTGATGTAAAGAATAATTTTCCATTATATTTGATGTGATATTTCAGTTACTACTGTCTTCATGAGGCTCATATAAGTTTCTATCCTTATGGATGGATTATTTTAAAGATGTTGTTTAAGAAATATATGGTGAGGCTGATTGATGTGATGATTAGATGCCACCATAGAAACGTGTTAATTGTGGGAACATTATGATATATTGGATTTTTTGGAGAACTTGAAATGGTAAAATAAGGCTTGTTGGAGCTGTGGAGGAGCAGGTGTCTACTCAGGGGGAGAGACTTGAAAAATCTAAATAAGGTATGGATAAATCAAGAACAAATGATTCATCAAAGACACTAAAGAGACATAGATTAGAAACAAAAGATTCCCCAATTAATGAATAAATTCATATTGGGATTCCAAAATTAAGGCCCATAGTGTTTCATGCTATAGGACAATATACTCCTGAGAATGTTCTTGGGATAGAATCCCTTTTTGGTTATAAAATTGTAAGTGCACCAGTTAAATAAGAGAGAAAAAAGGAAGGTGATTCTCAAGAAGAAGTGGATGTTAAGCCTCAGGTAGAGGTTGAGATAAGAACTTAGGTGGTATATCAAATTGAAAATACCCAAGGAATGGATATTATAGAACAATATGTAGACAAGCTTTATTCTGTACAAATAAAAAATGCTCTGAAATAACCATTGAATGAAAGTCATATTTAAGAAGAAATCCAAGAAGAAAATGATCAATTTGTGAAACTACCTTTAGAAGATGAGAATGAAGCACAACCTATTCAAGAAAATATCTCTAAAATTCAAACATTAGTTCTTAATAAATCTTTATCATTTGATATTTCAGGAGATAAATTAGTTGAGAAACTAGTGGACGAGGATGAATAAGAGAAATCATATGAACAATCTTTACTAATAATCTTGGAAGATCAAGCTGTGAATCAAGAATAGGGTTCCCCTGATTCTTTGTCTGATCATGTTAAGGATCATGTTGAGAAAACTTAATGGAGCTCAAGAATAGAATACTGCCTTAAGATGAGAATTATAAAAAAAATGATTTTAATATCTGAAAGATAGTTCTATTTCAAATCAACAACTGTATGTTTTTATGAAATACTTTTTGGAAGATGTTGAAAAATTAAAATCTAAAGTATTGTTGAAATCTGCTTTGGAAAAACAAAAATTTTCTATGGAGGAACAGTTTACAACTATTATAGAATGTCAACAAAGTAATTCATTTAATTCATCTAATTTGATCAAGAGATTCCAAGTCCTTACTAATGTAATAAGAAGCATGAATGAAAGGTTGCAGGATTTCCAATGTAATAGATCTCCTTTATCAATACTGCTGGATAATCAAAAGCATCGTATTGAGCAGATATCATCAACTGAACTAGGCATTCGAGAGTTTCTGAACAAATTCACTGAGAATCGAAATCAATTTATGGAGAAGGAATAATTATTGCAAGAGATTTTCAGAGTGATCCTCATTGAAGATATTCATTTGACTCAATAAGGAATAGATCTTACAATTCAGCTGGGAGATGGTGTTATGACGAGAGTAATGCTACAGTTGGAAGAGTTGAAGGATGTTATACAAAATTGCTGAAATACCGTTTTTAAACCTTTCTCCCACTAACCTTGATTCTTGATTATTAATGTACATTCATATTGATTTATTAATAAAATTTCATATTTATCATATTCGATGGGTTTTTAATTTGATTATTTCTATGTTATATTACCTAAAAATCCAGTTTTTTTATTAATAAATAGTTTATCATACCATTGGAAAAATAATTCAGTGCTACATTAAATGTGTTATATTACATATTCTATAATTCTTTTAGATATAACAAAATGGGGGAGAAAATTGGATAAACCAAAAAAATTAAAATGTAGAGAACTTTGGTTTTAAATAGACATTTCGGGGAAATTTTTTTAAATAGAGAACATTTTGAGATAAATTCAGATACACTATTATTATATATTTTCAAAGTGGTATTTGGACATAAAAATTAAATATTGTTTTTATCATATAAGAATGATATATAACATGTAAATAATTTTATGGGTTTTTTGATCATAAAAAAGGGGTTGATTGTTGATCATGTGTTGTTCCAACAATACTCTATATTTTTATAATGATTTTGATGATTAAAAATACCCCTATTAGTTATTATAATTATTATAAATTATGTAAATTTCAGAAAATTAAAATTCATTATATTAAATTTTTTGAAATAATATTTAAGCATATGATTTGTGTTAAATATATTTAAAAGTGTTTCGAAAGCTATTCAACATGTGAGGGAAACACTGTTCACACCGTACATTGGAGATCATAGATTAAGGATTATATTATATGTTTATTTTATGGGAGTTCAGAAAATTATTGTTAATCAACCTTACGTTTATAGAAAAGTGTGATAAAATAACCTTATATTTAGAATGAACCTTATGTTGGTTATATGATAATAGTATGGATGATGAACCCTACATAAGTACGTAACCTTGCATTTTCATCTTAAATTTTTGGATCTTCAACCCTAATTTTGGAAAGAAACTTACATTTTATCCAAAATTATGGATCATATACATTACGTTATGAAGAACAGAAAATTATGGTTCACATAAAATACATTTGAATGTTGATAAAAATAGTATGGATCATCAACCTTACGTTTGTAATAAACCTTGCATTTGGAACCCTACGTTTGACTTCTTTAATTGTAAGAGATTTAAATTTTCAACATTACTATGTCTCTTATGGAATATCATTCTGATTTCACGATCAATTTAAAGACAAATTTTAAAGTGGATATTTGAATAATATTTATATGTTTATACATAATTCAATTGATATATTTAAGAGGAGGATTTTTTGATAATTATTAAGAGACGTCAGTACTTCTCAATTATTTAAACATAGAATATCATGATCTATCAGGAAACTTTTTTAGATCTAAATTTATGAATAAGGCACTCATATTTATTATATAACATTATATTATCTAATTTTTTGACAATAATACAAGAAAAGATAAATATTAAATTCACAGCGATCACAAGATTCAAATATGGAGATATTCAAGTTTTCTAAAAATAGAGATATACTTATTTCATAAAAATATCTTTTACAGATCATTTATTACAAAGAATGATCATATTCTATTTTATATTAGAAAGTGAAATGTTGAAGATTTACATATTCTAAATTCAAGATCAATCTTATGTCTACTACTGATAAATTTCTGATGTGATTTCAAGATAAAATTTCAATTGGATTGATTCTTGAACTTCTCTTACCTGAAGAATATCCTTTTTAAAGATAACAAATCCTATACTGTCAGTTTTGTACAACAACAACAATGAAGAAAAACTAGATGGTATTTTAAAACAAATACTCTTCTATTTTGTGTTCCAGATTGTTGTTCTAACATGATTTGACTAGTTCTGTATTTGGAACCAGAAGATTTGTTTTATTCTTAATTTGTAATGGTGTCAATTTCATGCACTCAGTTGTGGCTGGTCTTGTGAAAGGAAGACTGACTAGTGAAAATCACTATGCTCTTGATGAATAGCATTGGTGGAGTGGACTAGGGGATCATTGTTCACCGAACCACTATAAATATTTTCATCCTAATAGCTGTTTATTTCCACTTAATAAACAATATGATTATGTTAAAAGGACAGAATAAATTATCATCAATATTTCTCTATGAAGTTATGATAAGACACAATTTACCCCCCCTCCCCTCTTGTGTATATTTCGTATAACACGATCCAATAGTTACACTATCATAATTTTTTTTGGTTGTTGATTACACTAAAAACCATAAATTTATTCTTTTATAATCGTAGGGTGGTATAATTAATCCTCAAATAAAATATTTACATGATAAAATTAATGGTATCATATACCTAAAATAACTACCAAAAGTCAATAAATGACTCCAAATTACTCCCAAAATAAGAATAGTATTAATTATTTTCAAATTAATGTTATCCTTAAATGAACCAATATATCCCAAATCTAGATTTTATACCCTTTAATCATTAAAAATTATATGTTATCATTTTTCCATTAATTTCCATATTATTATTAATAAATCATTAAAAAATATGAATCATGTCTTAAGAATCAAAAATGTAAAAGTATAATCTAATAAATAATTTATACCTTTCATATATCAGTTATAATTACCTCAACTTCAACTAAAATGGAATTGGTTATTACTAAATAATTATATATATGGTCTTGATGTCCCCATTTATGAACCTTCCCATAGGGACATTGAGTTTCATAATTATAATTCTCCCTAAATCTATAACAATTAACAGATACCCAAGGAAAAAATTAATTCCACTTTATGAAGTTAATTGATCCCTACCTTTTTTCTTGGATAATTATTAAATTATCATATCATTTACCACATATAAATAAGCTTCCCATTCATTTAATACATTTTTTGGTTCTTCATTAAAACATCATGACACGTATATCATTGAATATATTTTCCATTATTACCATTATTACCTGATCTTCCATAAGGCTTTATTTCTCTTGTATTTGCTTCATTATAAATGTCACATCAGTTAATGTTTTTATTCAAAAAACATGATATCTTGTTAAAAAATAACCCAATGAGTAACCCTAAATCTCTTATTCCATTTAGTTCCACATTGATAGAACTAAAATATTTTCCATCACATCTATTGTTACTTTGGTTACTAATATATCTATACATTTTCTAAACAAACAATGTTATTGTGATTATATTAATGAAATTATAACAACTCGACATTCAATAAAGAAAAAATTAAGTTATCATAATTCATGTTCTCTCCAAATATTATGATTTAACATAAATATATATCGTTATACCCAATATACAAACAATTTTTGTTATACATATTTTTATATGATATTTGAATAACATAATATCCTAATATTTTATCAAAACCCTCCTCTTATTCCATCTCTAAGGGATTAATATTATATATTAGTTAACATAGTTATTTACTATATATTCTATTCTCTTTCATTCTAAAGGATATTTAAGGGTTACATATTTATAGAATTCAGTTATAAAAATTATATAACAAAATCAAAATTTACATAATGGACACTTTTAATTTTTATAAATTTTTTCCTCATTATAAAACCATAAAATAATAAAAAAAAATTTATGGAAAATATTATATCTTTAAACATTAATTCTCCCATTCCCTTGCTGATATATAAACCTAGTATTTTTTAAAATGTTGGATGAGTAAAAAATATCATTAAGGGACATAAAATTTAAAAAAATGTTTGTGTAGGAATACATCTAAATATTTTATCTATACAATAATAAAATCTGGTATTAAAATAAATATTTTGTTATCCAATATATCAAATCATATACCCAATGATTTCCATAAATAATTTCAAATGAAATATTCTAGGAAAAATAAAGTTGATATCTAATTATTTTAATACATAACAAAATCATGAAATGGTTTTCACAATGCCATAATTTTCTGCCTTAATAAGTAACATATAAATTCTTTTTAACATTTGATCAATAACATACCCTGTCGTAACATAATTTTTTAAACACCGATTAAAAACATGAATAAATAATGTAGGTAACCTGAGGAATCATTTTATAATCATACATTCACATAGAGTCTCCATCCAAACTACAAATGAAATGACCATCATTTTTACACATGAAGTAACCCTCATGATTTTACATGGAGTATCCATCATAGTTACACTTTCAATAGCCATCATGTGGCCAACATAGAACGTAAACACAACAGATGTATTAGAGGGATATAAAAGACCCTCACATAATTATTTTGTGATGTAACCACCCATTATAAAAAAAATTCTATAGAACCATATATGATAATAATAAAACATGGAGATTACATCATGAAAACATCCTTAACATTAATGGAAATGTTTTTAAAAAATTGATATATCTGTTTCAGTTAAATCCAATTTTCAAAACTAAAATTATAAGGAGAAAATATATTTTTCATTAAAGAAAACATGGAATAATTCAAAAGAATATAAATAATCAATGATAGTTACATTAGGGGTAAATTTCATTATCACTGAACATATTAAAATAGAACATTATTTTATGTCTTTTGAATATAAATTTAAAAAATTCTGTAAAATTTTTCATTTTAAAAGGCATTAATAGAAAGTAAAAAAGTTACATCAAATTAGCTTTATAATTTTTTCATGTCCATATTAAAAAAAATAATAAATAAATTTTTAGAATACAGATATGGAATAAAAATATTTAGATAATAAATCATTAAAACATTTTAATTTTATGTTTAAATTTAAATTTTCCCATATTTTGAGGCTAAATCGCCACATATGATATTTTTCTTCCTTAATAATAAATTTAGGTAAATTATTTAATTTCTTAATAACCTTTTAAATTTTATTATTCCATCTATTTTATCACTTATAATTTTATATTTAATTATATAATTAATTAAATTCATGTTGGATATTTTGATAATATTTATTTTAATATTCTAGAAGGGCTTAGTTATGTTGACTATGGTGAAAGAGGTATTTATTATATCATATACAAAATAATATCCATGAAATTATTCTCACATTTATATATAAATTACTCAAAACATGTAATGATATATTTTTATTAAAAAATTAACTACTTTACAATCATAGAGGTTGTAGACCACACATATATTCAAGTAACATTTCCATTTTTTAAAAACAATCATTATGGAAATTATGTTAGTATTATATTAAATTTTTATAAGAATAATTATATATATAAATATATATATATTATGAAATTGAATATAGTAATATATATTTTTATGTGTTGTGGTGGTGGAAAAATGAATCTCATCAATTTATTGACATGGCAGTCTAGAAGTACGCACCAATGACATTGCCATAATTTATTGAATGGAATGGTGAGTAAGTAAATGAAATATTAAATTTCAAAAATTATAAATAATACATTAATAAAATAAATATAAATTAATTCCATCATTATAACTAACATTGAGATACATCTATGGAAAACAAATTACATCGGGTTTCAAGGTTGTAGTTCTTAGTACACACAAACAATGAATTCCTCTTATTTGATAAAAGTTGTAGATGGATATAGGTTATGTCAATAATTATATTACATATTAGTAAATGGAGTATACTTGTGATATTATTTAATTAGGGTTGAATAATATTTTAATAAGGTGGAAGATAAAATAATACTAGAACATGCTATTATAACTATACATCTTCCTTGAAAAGTCTAAATTGATTAACACATTAATCATTCTATGGATGGTATTATGTCTTCAAAGGACATATACAATGAATATAATGATCATAGTATGGTATTTTAGTATTTTTTTGCTGATCTATATGGGTTTTTATGTTTGAAGGATTGAGAACAAGTTATGACCATTAATTAGAGAGTGAAGGGGAACCCGTAGAATATTTCAAAATATGAAATTCATATAAATTAATATTTATTTAAAAATGGATCCAAAAAAATATATTAATAAAAAAAATATTCATGGGTCAAATATTATCATTCAAAAAAATAAGTCAACTTAACTTATGTGTTTTACCTTATAATTGGGGTTTACCCCTCATTAATGTTTATTTTTAATAAATATAATTACATTGATTTTAAAAACCTCAGTAATAAAAATTAAAATTAAAACCTAGTATTTGAATAAATAAATAACATGTCATCTTTATCTTGAAAATTATTGAATCTTGTGAATTATGTTAAAGCATATTTTTATTAATATTTTTAATATCATTTATTTTATATTTCCATTAATTGTATTATTACTACATCAGCATTGTGTCATCATTTATTTTAATTATTCCTTTAATAAAAAATTTCCGTTATGAATATAATACATTTAAATTAAAATAAAAATTTATAAATAAGAATATTATCTATTTTTCCCTTTGTTAAAAATATAATAGTTATTAAAATTAAGTGTATGGATTTTTTGGCTTTATATAAAAAAATTATAAAGGTCATTACCACATCCAAATGGACAAAAATGATATTAAACATAAACATGGATGATTATGGACTAATATAACCTGACAAATTAAATGATAGGGTCATTTTATAGTCCCTATCCTGTTGTTTTTAACCCATAATTATAAGATTTATCTTTCACCATGGTAATAAATATTACTTTGGTTTCTATTCATTTTCATTTCAAATAAAAGGGGCATATTTAATAAATTCACACATCCTAATAAAAATTAAGGAATATTTTTCCAAAATTTAAAATAAATAATTTATAGAATTTATTTTAGTACTAGACAAGAAAAACACAATGATTTCTGTTCTAAAAATGTCCATTTAAATATTAAGTTTTTTAATAATAAAGTGAAATATATAATTCATTACAAATATAATAATTGATAAGAAGAAATTATTTTTAAATAATTACCTTTAAAACATAATCTATAAATGAATTTTAATATAGAAATACTTTAAAATAATATATTTTTATCAATAAAAATAAATATTTTTCCCAATTCATTGAAAAATTAATATTTTTAGAAATATATCAAAAATTAATCGTAGGAAAAAAATTAATATTAATTATGAATTTCATTTCATTTCATTTCATTGAATAAATTGTCTAAAATTTTAAAAAATTAATTATCATATTCACTCATAAAAAACAAGAAAACAATTTTTGTGAAGAAAACATATTTTTGATGAATAAAATTACTATTTTAAAAATTTTGTCATTATTTTCTAAGATTTTATCGATGAATTTATATTTTGTAGGGAATTTGTATTTATTTCATAAATTATTTATTATAATCAATATATTCTAATTTATGGATAGGTTATAATGGTTAAATAAAAATAAAAATATTTCATTATTAGTTTAAGATTAGTATTGCACATTATGTACAATATCAATCATAATATTTATTTTTAAAAATATATGGATATTTTAATTTGGGTCTGTAAGTGATAAATATTTCCTTTAGATTTTTTAATTCTAGAAAATTAAAATTGTATCATATTTATTGGTTACAAAGAATGAATTTGACGATTAAATTTTCTTTGTCCAATGTTAGAGCTGTATGAATGGAGAGAACACCATTTCCTTGTTTCTTTATTTTGAAAAAATACCAATAGATTATAACATAATAAAATTATGTAAAATTACAGTAAAAACTATCTACGTAGGTATAACATATCTAAATTAGGTTTCAGTAGTCAAATTATTCATGTAGAATTTGTGATTCTACCTCTTAGACACACAGAATAAGCATATAAAGATACATAAAAATTTGTAACTATAAACAAGCTCTAAATGAATATAAACTACCAAAAATGTTTAATAACCAGTTCCAGGTAATTTAATGTCTATAATGGATCTATGAACATCTAAAACCTTCATGTATGGACAATCCTGCTCCGAAGGGTCAGTCATATTCAATGATCTCTATATGAAGAAAATTATTTTAACTAAAGGAATGAATTGACATTGACTATTTTATCAACCAAATGTACTTCAAACTATGTTTTCCATATATTAATAATGGTATCGAAATCTCTCTTATAATAATAAAAAAATTAGAGGTTTTGTTTCTTCCCATAAGAAGGCAAGTGAATTATATAATCAAAAACCCTAGGGGAAAGTGGGGTTAATCAATATAGCTTGAAAAGTGATATATAGTTTTGGAGAAATAATGGGATACACAACACACGTATGCATATCATGAAACTAATATTTCATCAATTGAATTATTCATAGTTCATCGATACACCCTATAAAAAACAACTAGCTCTGTAAATTAAACATGTATCTTAGAAAAAAATGATTATTAAATATATAAATGCAAATCACAGGCATGGGACATGGAATCCAATACATCAAAATGTCTATTGAAACTCAAATGTGCATGTTATAAATTTCAATGATCTAACTACTATAAAGGGAAAATATAATATTACAAAGAAATTAAAAATTAATTATCTATAGAGGAATACAATCAAATATAAACCCAAGAAGAACCATAGAAAAAAAATTCAAAAATAATCATTATAATCAAATAAATTATATTTATTAGAAAAAATATTAATATTCAAATGTACAAAATGAAATGAAAATACTATTGATTTAGAAATTTTTATGAATTTATATATTATAAGTAGTTGATTTTTTATTTTTAAATTATTTTTATTTAAATATTATACTTTTAATAATTTCAAGTATATTTTATGATGGTTTGGTAATGAATATTGAATTTTCTTGTAGTATAATCAATTGTATGGGGATGTAATGATTTTAATAGATTAAAAATAAATATATGATGTAAGATTAATTTTAGGATGTGACTATGTAATGAGTATTTATAAGGTACTGTTTCATATGAGAATATCATTTAGTTGTAGTACGATTGAAATAAGACAAATAGTTAGTCACAATATTATAAAATTGTTTATATGAATGAAATATATGGTCTTGAGCCTAATATTATTTTTAATATTTTTATCAACCGTATTAAAATTGAAAATTTGGTAATAGACCTCTTTGATTATATTGATCAACCATTCATGTATCAAATTTCATATCCCAAATGTAATAATTTTCTTTAGAGATCAGATACATCCAAACAAAAAATAGTAAAAATTAATCAATAAAAAGAATACAATTGAGAATAAATATAGCATAAAATTTATATAATATTATCTAGAACTTTTATGTGTGAATACTATTCATTAACCAAAAGGTTATGATCGACCCCCAGTTGTAAAGATAGGGTTATCAGTGGAAATTTCACCTGATGATTTACATTTTCATTTGGAGTGATGGAATCCAATTTACATTAATCTCATAGTGATGATGTTTTATTTATAGTTCTATGTAATTTTATATTTATAAGTGTAACAATCAGTGATATTGATATCCAACTTATTATAGACTAAAATTAGTGTTATTCACCCCATTTCAATCCCACTTTTTTTTGAAGAAAATGTTATCTAATTTGATAAAAATGAAATTTATTCTTTATGGGGAGAATCATTTCGAATTCAAAATTATAATTCCAAACATTCTGAAAAATATCATCATTATTCATATTTAAACATTTTATTTTATTATGATTATATATATATATAAATCCAATATAAAAACCGTTCTCAAATATATACACATATACTATAAAATTAATTTAATTATTTCTACAATATATATATGAAAATTACCATTCCCATGACCTCTAGTAATATTTTAGGAAATTGGGAATAAAATCATTATAATCCATGTGGGATTCCCAAGAAAAAAACACTACCTTGTATTTTAATGATTCCCTCTATTTTATAATTGGACAAAATATTTAATAAATAATATTTTATAACAATAAATTACTATTATTTATTATATATTAGTTATCTAGATCACAGTTATATCATTATATATAATAATGTTATATTATGATTTATTCCATTTTGTAGTAACAATATCTCTATGATTTATCATATTTTTATGTTTTTATAAAATTAATTCCATTATATGGATAATAATGTATAGATATCAAATATAAAATATTCTATCTATCCATTATTTAATTTTTAGCACTTTTATAGTCATCAGATTATATTATTTTCATAAATTCGCATATGAGTAAACCCATTAACTCATGTAATAAGTAGCACCAATTCTACGATCAAAGAAGTAAAATATTATAATGTTATATATTTTTTAAAACACAAAATTAATTTTTTTAATATTGTTTTAATAATTTATAACCCATAATATAGTCATAATAAATAATATTGACATATATTTCTTGTGGTAATATTAAAAAATATCAATAATCAACTTTGTATATGTTTTTACACATTAAAATCATTGATTACAATAAACATATACAAGAAGTTATGTTTCAATTCTTAAATGATTTATCCTATGGGTTTTAACCATAAATCATTATTAATTATACCCCAAATTTGTCTTGGATGAGATTTTTTAAATGAATATGAATTGTTTTAAAAGATCTCACATAAAAATTTGTAATGGTATAATCATTTAATAATTGGAACACATAATCAAGTCTCAAAATAGTATGTCTAGACATCCCATAATGTCTGAAAATATAATACATTTATATTGTTTCATCACTACAAATATTTATAATGAAATTATGTCATATGATTATTGTTCCATTTAATAAAAAATAATTAAATCATATTCCATTTATATTTTTTCCACATACTGCTATGAAAATATACTCTGAATCTGTGGTTGAATGTGAAATACATGTTTTTTGTTATCACCAAATAAATTGAAAAAACTCTTTGATTAATGATACTTCTAGATTTTGATATGTTATCTCCAACACTATTAATCAAAATCACATAAAAGTATCCTTAAAATAATGTAAGATAACCATTATAGCATAAATATAATTTTTCATTATAATTAATAACAAATTTCATTTCAATATTTATTTAAAATGATCAAAAATATAGTTACAAATTTATCTAATCATTTTACATAATGTAAATTTAAAATCAGCTCTAGTACAATACATAACTAAAGTTAAAGAACCAATTTCACTTTCACATTCAACTTGTACAACATATTTACCCATATTGATTAATAATTAAATTCTTGATTCAAAAGGATTATTAGAATTTTGAAACCTATAATGATTGTTCAAAACATTATAAATATAATGAGACTGACTTAAAGAGAATCACCATTTATTTTTTCATATATGAATATGAATAGTAGTTTTTATTATTACAGGTTCCCAATTTTTAAACCTATAAGACACATATTTATTTTTATCCATTACTCCAATAATATAGGTTCCATAAATTAAGATATCATCTAAAAAATAAACCAATAATCCTGTTGAACATTAAATAAAAAAATTTCTCTACAATATTGAGAATAAATTTTATTTACTTCATTTTACGAATATAATGATATTTAAAATTTTAAATTTTTTATTTCACTACCTTCCAAAAAAACCCATCCATTTTTTCCATGAATATATATAATTTAACATAAGAATTTAAAAATATAGTTTAAACATTAAATTAGCAAACATATAATGTATTAATTATTTCTAGTGAAAATAAAATACTTATGAAATTAATTTTTTCTACATGAGAACGTGTATAATAATAAGAATTACCTTCTTTTTGTGGCCCTGTTGGAAAACAATAAGGCTTTAAAAGAATTAATTATTCCATTAGAATCACACTTCCTTGTGAATATCCATTTAATACTAATAGGTATTGATCTTATTGATAAGTCAATACTGACCCAAATTTTATTACCCATAATGGAATATATTTTATCATATCATTTTTATTCTAGAAATCAATATCCATAAATAGCTAGATTAATTATTTTTATTTGTTTATTCCACTATTTTTATAGTAAATTATATTTAATCATAAGATTATTATTTTCAACTCACTCCATAATAAAATAATTGGATAATGAGAAATGAAATTTACATATATAATTTAATGCTTCATAGGTCTTGTAATCTATTTAAGTTAAACTCGAGGATTATCATTATTGGATACTATTATATCTTAAATTAATTTAGTACATGAGATACAGATTTAAGAAATAACCTATTCTAAATTATAATAATAATGTTTCCTTAAAAAAACCTGTGACCAAAAATTTGAAAATGACATTGGATTCCAAAGACAAAATAGTGTAAGCTTCTCTGTTTTCTACATGACCGAAAAAACAAAATTAATTACTCTATGAAAAAAATAATGATCCTAAAGAATTGGGAACTATATAATAGGCTAATTAGTCCAAATAAATAAATTATAAAATAGTTTTGTCTTCTCATTTCAGAATTTCATGAAATGGATAATTTATTCTTATTAGAATGATTTTATTATGAATATGACATGTTATTGATAAATTTTCACACAATAAGTTTAATGCAAGCGTATATTTATTAATCATTATTTTTACATATTTTCTAAATTATGAGTTTTACTTTTATATAATTAAATTTTCTATGGTTTATATGAAGTTTTTTATTTATACCATTTCATCATATAAACCCTTAAATTCATTCTGAAAATATTCACCATCTTTATCTAGGTGTAATGCATTATTCCATTTATATAATTGGATTTCTACATCAATAGTATATTTCATAAACATAGTAAATGTTTCATTTTTCATTATATGAATATAAACATCTAAATTTCTATTATAGTCATCAAAAAATTAAGGAAATAAAGTTACTCCATTATATAATTAACCATTTATTATAAATATATTACTGTATACAAATTCTAATATTTCAAAAATTCTTTCATCAATTTGAAATGAGTTTCTAACTTTTTAATTCAAATAAAGTTTAATATATGTTAATTTTTTTATAGAATTGATTCTGGGATATTTAATTATTTTTATTTTAATTAATTATAATATACTTTTTCCAACCATTTATACAATAAATTTGATGAATCCATAAAATAAGAGGAAGATTCAATCATATTACTAATAGATAGTTGATATATTCCATCACTGTAAAACCCATTCTCCACCCTTATATTATATAATCTTTTTTATATTAAAATTTGATCCAAAATACATTACCATATTGAATATCAATAGAGAAAATATTTTCAAGTCTCTGGTACATACAACACATATAGAAGAGACAAAATTTTCATTGATGTAAGGTCTAGTTCTCAAATTTATTGGCCAGATATATTGACAGTCACATTACTTCTAAGGTTTACTTTCATCATGATTCTACATTCCCCATCTTCTTTGACATTTTAAAAATCTTTAACACATGAATTATGTATCTAGAATCAATCAAATATACTATATTTTCCGAAGTCATTTTTAAATCAGATGTCATCTCAACTAGATTTTTCTCAATAAGAATAATTCTTGATAGTTTTCTAACATTTATTTCAAATATAAATTACCTGGGATATGATCTTGTTTTGGTAAGAAAAGTGATTATCCATTTTTCATAAAAGGGTTAACAATATTTTTTTGTTATTTATATATCTTCTAGTAATGACTGTAATATTCTTGTGGAGAATTTCCCTTAATGATAATAACCATTATGCGATATTTTCAATCCATATACACATCTCTGAACAGGACTATTCTGCAATACAATGAATAATTTAGAATTGGTCACACAAATTATTCTCAGCCTTTTTAATTAGTGATTTACCAAAAACATCACACATAAAATAAAATTTAGAAATATTTAAACATATGTTGAAGGATTTTGGTAGAATAATTTTAAGAGAATAATGTTTTTTTGGGATTTCTAGAAGGGTATAAGCATGTTATTAAACTATATTATTATAAACCATTTTGACGATATTATTTGTTAATAATATTTTTTTGTTATATTCTTCTTTCTCTTTTGTACTTGATTTTGAGAAATTTTCAAATCTCTTTGGGGTTATTTATTATGACAAAGTATTCAAAAAGGTGATCTGATAATAAATGAAGAATATATCATCAACACAACACATTATCTTCATCATCCTTTTTCTACATTGAGTGATTTTATTTCACCTTATGTGATGTCACTATCGATATTCTCAATAGGATCATTATGAATTGGAATGTGATTTTGTTCTATAATAAATAATATTTTTGTATTGAAAAGAGGAACTTCATTATGTATTTTCACATATAGATGTTTTTTCCATCAAAAGAGTTTTTTTTCTTCAAGTCTTCATTAATAAGTTTAATGGATTTAGAAACCATCATCATGGTTCTACCTCAGTTCAAATTATTTTTAATATTGTGAATAAATATAACACAATGGTTATTGAATAGGCATGATAATGTCAATATGAAAATAAATTTCATGGTCTAAAATGGTTTGATCCACCCCCTTTTTTGTGTAGGGTTCTCGATGGATGTTACAGTCTAGAATTCACCAATGTATAATATGCCACAATGTTTTTTAATAGATCACATTTTGAGAATATTGGATATATAGTTTTTGATGAATTTAGATTGATAAAAATAACAGTAAATTATATATAATTATTTTTAGTATATATGTTTATTATATTAAATGACTGATAATTATATTTCAAAACACTATAAAATATTTTTTGAATATATATATTTAAATGAAAATTCATTTTCACAAGGTTTCAACTTATTGGAATTCAATTAGAAATAAAATCGTCACAATCAATATGGGATTTGAAAACCACAAAAATTTCCCTATTATTTTAAAAATTCCCTACCTAAATTTTATATGAGAACAAATATTTAAAAAATAAAATTTTATAAAAATTACACAAAATTATTAATCAAATATTAAATCTCAATATAACATTTAAATGATTTTTGATAATAAAGGCATCATTCAATTTAGACCATAATTAGATTCAATATCGTTATGTATTTTATTATTTATGTGATTTAAAAACATTAGACAAGATAATATATATGATAAACTAGAAAGATAATACATAAAAAGATCTATCCATCCATAATCGATCATTATACCACATTTATGGCCAAGTTATTATATCCTTTAGATTCTCTCTTTAAGAGTAAAATAATTAACTCGTTCATTAAGTGATATTAATTCTATGATCACATAGGTGAAATATTATAGTGTGATTCCACTATTTTAGACATATAAATCATTAATTATTACATTTATTTTAATGAATAAAATTCCCATCTAAATCTTAATGGTTGATATTGACTGAATGCAGGTGGGGTTATAATATTCAATATTAAAAACCCCCTCAGTAAATTATTTTATCCATTAAATACATTGATTTTTTTATTCTTAAAGAATGTGTATAGTTATGATTGATAAATGGTTTGTTATTTGTGATTCAACCCAACATATTTTTTAGGTGAATTAATATTCTTGGATATTATAGATTTTCTAAAATCAATTACATAATTTGTACACAATCTTGCATTGAAAAATTTTATATTACCATCTTGTAATAATTTCCTCACATTATCATGTGTAAATCTAATATTATTTAACATACAATTATAAATTATACTATAAGACATCGATAATGTTGATTTAATATAACAATTTCTATTATATAACAAATTAGTCTCAATAAAAATTAATTTACTTTAATAAATTCATAATCCATTAAGTGTATATTTCTCATGACACTAAGGTAATAATCTCGAACTCTATAGTTCAATGAGAAATACATATTTTTATTATTTCTCGGCCATGAAACGTCTCTATCTATAATAATTATAAAACTTTATCTGTTGATTGATTGTCTTGAACACTATTAATATAGATTACATTATTTTATCCTTATAATACATGTTGATAACCACTGTAGTATAAACATAAATCATTAAAATTATTTATAGAACATCCCAGGTAAATAAAAAATATGACATATTAATATTTGTTAATAGTTGTGAATTAAATATTAATTTTAATTTAAAGGGGATAATATGTTCTATAGACTACCTGATATGCAACAATGAGTTTCATTGAAATATTACATTGCACACAACGTTGAGTTACACTGCAAATTAATATAATATAATTATTATTTTAAATGGTAGTGAATGCATAGTCGTTTTATGGGCAGGAATGAATGGAAAAACCTAAAATATGATAACACATGTTTTTTAATGGTTTTTATAAAAGTCTAATAAGTGGTATATGCAAAAAAATTGAATGAATCCAATTGTTAGCATAAATACTCTAATATTTTTTTTTAAATGTCGATTTACCGCATTTTGATGGTGATCCTTTTTTAAATCTAGTATTTTTATATTTCATATGATTTATTTTTCCAAATATAATTATTATTTAGATCTGGTATATAAAAATTTACATTGGTTGAAATTTTGGTATTTTTATGACAATGCTTATTTTTTAGTGAATATTGAAAAATAATGTATTTTAATTCAAAACTAAATTTTAATCTAATTTATTTTTTGGGTTAGATTATCTTTTTAATTTGTTATAAAGTTGAATTATATTATATTTTCTATATTTAATTAGATTTTGGTCATTGGATGTAATTTCACATTGAAATTGGACAAATATAAATGTCAATCTTTTGATAGTTATTATTTATTAAAAGGCAATTTTTCCATTTTGACAACAGGAATTAATTTTAAATTAATTTCGAAAAATTTTGTGTTTTGAGTTTAGAAAATTCAATTACATATATAGAATATTGAAGTACAAATTGAATAAATAGTTATCTTCTATTTTTAGACATTATGAATAGTAATTATAGAAAAAAAATTTATTTACCATGGTTAAATGACAAATATGTTAGATAAGGGTAAAAATATAATATTATAATAATATTAAATTACTATAAAACGTTTCTTATTCCTATTGGATGATAAAAGTCCGACCATTGGAATCCTCAGGTTGTTTTTTGGGACGCCATAGAGCCACTTGTAAGAGAAAATGACACATTATAAAAATTAATTTAATGTTAAGGAAAGTGTAACATAAACATATTTATCATAGTAAAACAATTTTTTTAATGAGTTATATAAGCGATATTCCTGACTATAAATATACATTAGAACGATAAAAAGATTTACTCTTTCATGGTATTATATTTATAATTTTTAAACAACAAATACCTAAACCTATTAATGATAAAATGATGATTTAATGATTACCTAATTAATGAATGATTTATATAAATGAGATTATAAATATTAAAAAAAATATTTCGAAACTATTTATTCCATAAATTTATTTAGGGATAATAAATACTTATTTTAATTGAATTAATGAAGGTTTTTCAAAAGAATTAAGTGGTTATATATTTTTTAAAATTGATGATACGAATAGTTTAGAAATTGAGATAAATGAGTTTTTAAAAAAATTAATATTTTATAAAATGATAAAATAATCCTAAAATCTATAAATTAGCCAAATGACATAAATGATGTTAGAAATTTAATTAATGATCCATTTTGGGTCACTTGGAATTTTATAGTAAATATATTACCTATATAGTA
Organism: Viscum album; assembly: GCA_963277665.1. NCBI lineage: Eukaryota > Viridiplantae > Streptophyta > Magnoliopsida > Santalales > Viscaceae > Viscum > Viscum album. The sequence goes on from OY728166.1 coordinate 796,319,630, forward strand.
TGAATATATAATGGGACATGGTAAAAGTTAGATAAGTTAACAAAGGATTAAATAAAAAAGATAAGGATTAAAAAAATCCCAAACCAGTCCAATTATTATTTGATGATTTTATTTCGACTTATATGCATCATATGTTATAATTAAAAAAGTTTTGGTCCTTTTGAAACCGAAAATAATTTTATAATAAAATAATACATTCAATATTTCTTAAAGAGCCCCTCCACCCCCTTATAAAAGGCCATCACCACTAACCCATTATACACACCTCTAAAGCCCCCTGTCATGTCCAAAATCTACTACAAGAAGCTCCAAAATCACTCGCTTAATCCTAGAAGCGTTACCCTAGGTAGAAGGCAATTCAAGAAGTCATTTTTTTTTCAAACCAAAGATAGTTACCAAATTTAAAGGTAATGTCTTCTCTCAATATATTATATTTTATTTTCCTTCCCCAAACACCTAATCAATCTTTATTCCATTCATTTATAAAAACACTAGTATCCTCAATATATGATGATGTTGTTATGAGAATTTTTTGAAATACACATTCTACACACCTCTATCTAATAGATACAAACATATTGAATCTGTGGACAACATACTAATGCATCACGAAACAAAGATTGTTCAATTATCTTCTAATGTTGGGAAAAAATCCCTTAAGGTATCATTGAAGCATTTTTGAGGTGATTGTGTTTGTTGACAAAGTGGACATCTGAGTAGTGATTGTTGAAAAAGAAAAAAAAATGACATACAAATTTGTTGACAAAAAGGATTTCATGTTGGAATGTCAAGTTCAAGAGCCGAGGTCAACGATCCATGTTTGATTCAAGAATGTCGATAAAAGGATTGGGTGATCTGGAGGCGGTACAAATTAATAGATACAAGGTGGCGCCGTTTTCCAGTGTTTGCCAAATTTTAGGGCCTGAAAATTGGAAAATGAAGAAAAGTGTTTTTGGAAAATGGACTTGCGCGCCGAGGACATTCAGTATAGAAAACATGCACGCCATATGTTTTTCAAAATAAGAAGATCAAAATATGGATAAGGAAAAAGGTTCGCGCAAGTTTGGGAGTTGGTCGCACAAGTGTCTAAATCACAGTGGACGTGCGCGCCGAAACTGGGTCGCGCAGGTGACTTGCGCGCCATCACGCAGGGTGGTCAGATTGCATATAAATACTGGACCACCCCTCCTCATTCATACCGGAGTTCAACACTTTGAGAAATCAGATCTCCCGTCACATAGGTGTGGTGGTCGCACAAGTGGTGAGTGTGGGTCGTGCAAGTGAAGTTGTGCACCAGTGGTTGAAGTTGTGCGCCAGTGTTATAAGTTGCACGCCAGTTGGTAGTTTCGCGCCAATATTGATTTGGGCATAAAAGGAAGAGATTCGTGCAAGTTTGGTGTTGGGGAAGATTGTGTCGCGCAAGTGTCTAGGGTGAACTTGCGCGCCCATTTTGACTTTCGCACCGAGATAGACTTGCGCGCCAAGTAAGGTTTTGTTCCCGTAGTGATTCTTGGACTGCGTGGAAGCTGGTACGTTGCCCGATACCATCGGTGAAAATATATATTCATCTACGGGTGAAAGTTGTACTTCAATAGAGCATCTACACACAGAGGAAGATGCATTCATTCATGCAAATGAAGAGACCTACAGGTCTATAAACTGTGAGAGGATTCCTTCCAAGAGTAGTGAGCTTAGGAAGAGGAAGATGGTGATCCTCTCCACCGGCAGTGAGCTAGAGAGAGAGAGAAACAGGGAGTGACCCTTGGAAATGTAGTGAGCTGACCCTAAACCTTGTATAGGCAGTGACCCTGGGCATAGAAGTGATCTAGCCCGAACATTGTAATCCAGAGCTAGTGAAGTTTAGTTGAATTGGTACGACCGCTAACTTGTCGGCGTATGCTCCTTGGACGTAGCCCTTTGCGGTGAACCAAGTAAAATTGATGTGTCCTATGCATGCTTTACTTTCTGTTTACCTTGTGAAATAGGGAAGAGAGAGAAGAGTGTTTTGCTTAACAGCGAAACAAGATCAGAACGAGTGTTTATTTTAAATAGTCATACCCTGATTCACCCCCCCCCCTCTCAGGGTTTTCATCCTTGTGGAACTAACATCTACTACCTATCATGGTGTCCATTATGATGGTACTATATTTTTATTTGATATATATTATATTTATATTATCTCAATTATTCTTTATTTTTAATTTATATAATACCTTTATGGTTTCTGTAATGGGTAAATAAGATAATTTTATTTGAGGAAGTGCGGACTACCGCGCCCTCAAAGTGATATGACACGTTCATGCAATACGTGAAACATATAAAAGATGGACTTAATGAAACTATATATGATATTATAGTGGAATTATAATATAATGATGTATCATTACTTTTTATTTCCATTAAATATTAAATATAAATGAAGGAACCGTTCATGCGTACTTACGACTTACCCTCTTCATGAACATTGCATTTAATTTATTATCTTCAAATGTTATGTACTACTATAAATACATATATATATAGTATAAAATGATATATATGACATCTAAATCATGAATATCATTATGGAGATAGTGGAATTTTGGCCACATGGACCACTTGTAATTATAAGAATATCATTTTTGACTCATGTAACAATTATAAAAAAATGACCGTTATTAACTCAAATGATTATGTAATGTTTTTTAATTTGTAATAAGTGATCTAAAAGAAATAATAAACATAAAAAATTCCATTAATCAACACGAAATTGACCTCAGTTTATATTTTAGGAGATTAATGAATGAACAAGACATATCAGTCTTGATGAAAGAGACTTCGTCTCAGTCTCCTTTCATTGAGGAATATTTTGATTTATACATGATTTTATTTTATATAGTTTTTAAAAACCATTTAAATTACATTTAATTCAAAGGGAGTATTTTCCTTATGAATCATTTTACATGATGTAATTTTTTTAAATGAAAAATAAATACCATAAACTCATTTTACGTAATTTGGAATTGAAACTGGTTTTGATAAAGGATTTATTATGTGAATATATTGAATTTATTTAAATTGTAAATGTTATCATTCCTTTCTAATGGTTTTATGTGTTATGATTAAGTTATGGTTATTGGGAATTTTTTACACTTACGGGTTGTTCCTTAATAAAGAGAGGGCTTGTGAGCCCAAGATAACTCTCCAATTCAATGAGTAAAATGACAGATTTAAACGTTAATTTTTCTATTTAATGATTTAGGGAATATATTGTGATGGGTATATCAACTAAAAATCCTTACAAAGGAGTGAATGCGACAACATAAGTATGTTATGGATTCCACATGTAACATTTATGATTTATGATTTCCAGGTGTTATTCAAAAAAATTATGGTCTTGTGTGGTATGATACTGATTGATAAGTGTGATCATTTTGTTGTATGTATTGATAGAATAATGTTTTCTTTCTTTATTTTATATCCATTATTATCTTTTTATGGTCATGCATTGTATTTTAATTGTTTTTTCACATGATATGAGACAAGTTAACAAAAAATAACAATTCAAGAAGATTTCTATTATGAAAATAATTCTTATTTTCTATTAAGAGTTTTTATTTTATGAAAAAAAAGGATACTGAGAAGAACTGTCTACATTTTTTTATCTGAGTTGAAATGTAATATTTATGGACTAATTTTATAAAATTCTAAAATTTATATTATCCTCAATGTGAATTATTAACTTAATTCAATATTATGTCATGTTTAACGCCCAGTCCTTATAGTTGGTATCAATGGTCAGTTCAAAAAAATGTTTTAGTTAGGATATTATTAAATTAGTATCGATAAGTTAATTTATGTTAATATTGAAATGATATAACATTTAAAGATTACCATATTTCTTAGACTGTGATATTTCTGTGTTCAAAATGGTTTTTCGTAGAGGAAGCCAGGAAGATATGATGGGACGACATCCAGAGGAAAACAACCATCCAAATCATGAACTTGATAATGTACGAATCAGAAATGAACAGTTTTTTGTAGTGATTTAAGAGTTGAATTAGTCTCTAAATAATGGTGGTATCTAGGCAAGAGATCATCCATATCAACAGCATAAGAACATGTAAGTAGTAGAGCATTTTATAAGGCAACATCCCCCATCATTTAGGGGATCATATGATCCCGTGCTAGCTGATGTGTGGATTAATGGACTTGAAAATATTTTTGAGGTCATGGGGTGTTTAGAAAATCAAGTGATTAGTCTTTACATTTTCTATTTGTAAGGTGAATATGATCAGTGGTGGTATATGGTGACAAATATCAGGGATATTGAGGAGATTGAGTCTCTTTATTAGGCTTAATTCAATGTTATATTTATTGAAAAATAATTTCTTAAGGCGGTTCGTCTTAGGATGGAAAAACAATTCATTGAATTAAGATAGGTGGTTGACTTCATGGATTATTATGAAGAAAAATTCACTCGACTGGAAAGGTATGATCCCAATTTCTTATGATATATTGATAGTAAAATCAATCATTTTGACTCATGATTAAATCTAAAGTATCGAAGGAATTTAACTTATCGTGAGTTCAAATGTAATGAATTTTTTTTTCATTTTCAGGAGAAGGTGGAAATGGAGTTTGTTGATGAACATGTGTTCATTGAAAAATAATAGAATAAGTGGTCAAGGTGGAATATGAAAGGTACGAACTCTTCAAAAACGTATGATGGAAAGAATCATAAGTTTATATTATGTTGAAATTGTGGTAAAAAGAAAGATGGGGAATGTATTTTGAAGTATGGTTAGTGCTACAATGTTGTAAAATGGGACATATGTCTCATAATTGCATTGAAAAATATCTAGGTATTCTTATAAAATAATATTATTTACTATCTGTAAAATGTTATAGGTGCAATGAAATGAGTCATTATGCAAATTATTGTCCCGTGAAGAACTCAACTAATAGAATATTGTCAGTATACAAGTTGAAAAGGGTAGTGAAATCCATTTTATGTACTTTAGTACATGTTGGGCCAATGAATGAAGTAGTATCAGGTACACTGTTTGTTTATTCAGATTAGGCCACTGGGTTTTTTGATTCAGGGCGTACACATTATTCCATTTGTGATAAAAGTTTCTAGTAAATTGGGAATTCCATCCAAAGATATGAGTCTTAAACTTATGGTAAAAACGCCGATAGGAAATTCTAAGATAAAAAGTAATTATAATAACCTTCATGTGCTTGTGTGTGGAAAGAATATTCCTACAAACCTTATTTTTTCTTCTAGTAGAGTATGATGTTATTTTGGGTATGTAATGTATTCCCATTTATCATGCTATGTTAGACTATAGAGCTAGAGAGGTTTTTTTTCCGAAATAATTTTATTTTTTATAGAAGAATGAACCATTAAATTTGATAACATTTAAAGAAGATGAGAAACTAATAAAATATGGAAATGAATGTAACCTTTCACATATTGTTGAGAATAGAGGAACTGTTTAGAATAAAAAAGTGATAGTGGTAAATGAGTATATTCATGTTTTTTATGACGCATTTCCTTATATAATACCTGATCAAGATATTGAATTTACTATTGACTTAGATTCTGATGCTAATACAATTTCAAAATCCCCTTATCAAGTGGATCAAATTGAACTTTTAGAGTTAAGGAAGCAATTGTAGGAGTTATTGGATAATGGTTTCATTTGACCTAGCACATCACCATGGGGTTCTCTTGTATTGTTTTTTTTAATAATAAAAAAGTTGAATGAGACATTGAATTGATTATAGAGCATTGGATAATATCTCTTTTAAGAACAAGTATCATTTACCTCATATCAATGATTGGTTTGATCAGCTCTAGGGAGCTCAATATTTTTCATAGATTGACTTGTCATCAGTGTAACATCAATTGAAAGTAAAGAAAGCAGACATTCCGAAGACTATGTTTCATTCTAGATATGACCATTATAAATTTTTAGATATTCCTTTTGGGTTAAAAAAATTCACATTATGTATTCATGGATCTTATATATAGAATTTTCCTTGAGTTCTTGGATATGGTTTTGGTTGTGCTTATTGATGAGATTTTGGTTTCGTCCAAACATAAAGAGGCAGATGAATGTCATTTAAGGGTTGTCTTGAAAACCTTAAAATAAAAGAAATTGAATGTGAAATTCATAAACTGTGAGTGTTGGTTACAAAAAATTTCTTTCTTTCGTCACATTGTCTCAAAAAATTGAATAACAGTTGATCCTACTAAACCAAAAGCTGTGGAATAATGCCCAAGACCTAAAAATATAACTGAGATCCATAGATTTTTTTAGAATATTATTACTGGGTGATTGATGAAAATTTTTCACAGGAATATAGCACACTAATTAAGATAACTTGAAGAGGTGTTACGTTCATTTGGAAAAAATAACACGATGATGTTTTTAATGAATTGAAGAATATATTAGTAAATGATCCAGTTTTGGAGCTGCCTTCCAAAAATGGTAATTTTGTTATCTAGGGTGATGGTTCATTGAAAGGACTTGATTATGTCTTTATGAATAATAATCAGGTAATTCTTTATGGAACACGTCTATTGAAACTTCATGAGTTAAATTAACCTACACATGATTTGGAATTAGTCTCTATTCTTTTGTCTATAAAAATTTGGAGGCATCAACTGTATATAGTACAATATGAAATATATACTGACCACAAAAGATTAAAGTATATTTTAACTAATAAATATTTGAACATCAGACATAAGATATATCTAGAATTAATCAAGGATTATTATTGCATGATTCAATACTATCTAGGAAATGAAAATAAAGAGGCTAATGACTTGAGTCGAAAAATTAATGCTACATTATCCTTTTATGCCTAGACCATGATCCACTGATTAACGATTTGATGAACTTTGGCATAGAAGTTGTTTGTGTAAGAAATTCAAATTTTTTCAGGTATCTGTGAAATCATCTCTATCATACATAATTAAGAAAGCGCTAAAAGAAGACAGTGAGTTGTATAAAAAGGTATAATTGGTTCAAAATGGTATGTTACCTGAATTTGATACTGATAAAGAATGTTTTTTGAGGTTTGTAAGAAGGTTATGTGTGCCTTGTGATTCAATGTTGAATAAATAGTTATTATGTGAAGCTCATAGTTATTTGTTTTCTGTTCATCCTTACAGTTCTAAGAGGTGCAGTGAACTTCAGGAGTATTAATGGTGGGATGGAATGTAATGATATGTTGATAACTTTACTGTGAGGTTTTTAACTTCCCAATAGGTCTAAGTAGAGAGACAGTTATCGAAAGGAATGATTTAGCCTTTACTGGTTCTAGAGTTGAAATAAGAAAATATATCCATGGAACACGTTGTGGGATTACCAAAGACATCTCAAGGTAATAATAGAATCTAGGTTATTGTTGATCGAATGACTAAATCATCTCATTTACCACCTATTTGAGAGACATTGGCTCTAGATCAACTTTCTCGGTTGTATGTTAAAGAGGTTGTCAGGTTTCTTGGTGTTCCCATCTCCATTGTATATGATCACGATCCCAATTATTTTTTATCTTTTGGAAAGACCTTCATAAGTATTTGGGTACCAAATTAAATTTTAGTGTATTTATTATCTTCAATCAGATTGGAATTCAGAACAAAAAATTCATACATTGGAAGATATATTACCTTCTTGTGCAATAGATTACCAGGTAAGTTGGGACCATCATCCTTCTTTGGATGAATTTTCATATAATAAGAGTATGCATTTAAATATATAGATAGCTCCATTTGAGGCATTATATGGAAATAGGTGTTGAAATCCATCTTTTTGGGATGAAGTAGCTGAAAGGATTTTATTGGGATCAAAATTGGTAGAAGAAATGGTTGAAAAAGATCAATTGATTCAGAATCACATGAGAATAGCTCAGAGCAGACTGAAAAGTTATGCGGATAACCAGATGAAGGATATTTCTTTTGAGGTAATTGATTATGTAATTCTCAAAGTTTCCCCATGGAAATCTATGATGCGTTTTGGTAAAAAAGGGAATGCTATGTCTAAGATTCATTGGACCTTATGAAATCCTCAAGAAATTTGGATCAGTAGCATAAAGAGTGGCCTTACCCCCTGTTTATCCTAGGTACACAATGTTTTTTTGGTTTCAATGTTGAGAAAGAATATTCCAGATCAATCTAATGTTTTGAGTCCTAAGGTAGTTCAGTTGGAAGAGAATATCTCTTATGAGGAATAACTAGTGTAGATTCTTGACTAAAGGGAGAAAGTGCTGCAGAATAAGGTAATTCATCAGGTAATGGTTTGGTGGAAAAATCATACGTTTGAAGAGGAAATGTGGGAATCTAATTATTCAGTGAGGAATAAATACTCCCATTAATTTGATATGTGAAAAAGTACAGAGGATGCAATTTCTAAAAGGGGAAGGATGTAACATTCAAGGTAAATAAAAATATGAAATTTTCATATTTATTAATATTTTTTCAATGAAATATTAATTTTACATTAATGGGTATTCTATGCTTGATTGCGTACCTGATACGTAACTACGAGTATCTAGGAAATCTTACATTGCACACAATGTTGAGTTATACCAAAAAATAGTATAACAATATTATTATTTCATATAATAGTTAACGCATAGTCATTTTATTAGAATAAATGAACATAACTAACAACAATATGATTCCAAATGTTTGGTAAAAGTTTTTACAATAATCCAATAAAATTTAGGGGCTTAAAATGTGAATGAATCCAATTTTAAGAATAAAAACCCCAATATTATTTAAAAGTTTGATATACAATCTTTTGATGGTGAAACCTTTATAAATAATGTTTTTTCAATTTTATATGGTCTATTTTACAAAATAAAATTCTTTTTTATAATCATGATATCAATATTAACTTTGGATGAAATTTTGGTATTTTTTGATAATGTTTATTTTTTAATTAGTATGAAAAATACTGAATTTTATTTCAAAACTGCCATTTAATATAATTTATTTATATAGTTAAATTATATTTTTATTTGGTTATAACGTAAAATTAGAATATATTTTTACAATATAATCCAATTTTGGTCATTGGAAATAATTTCACTTTGAAATTGGTAATAAATAAATGTCAATATTTTGATAATTATTATATCTAAAAAACGTTTTTTTTGTTTTAACAATGGGAATTAATATTAAATATATTTTAGAAACATTTGTGTTTTTAATTGGTAAAAATTAATTCCAGGTTTTGAATAAGGAGGTCCAAATTGTGTAAATAGGAAACATTTATTATTCGACAATATGAATAGTAACATCATTAATTATTTTATTTACCGTTTTTAAAGCGAAAATCTGGTAAATAAGGGTAAAAATAATATAATAATAGTATTAAATTACTATTAAACATCTACTGATCCTTTTGGATAATACATGTCTGACCATGGGAATCATTGGGACGATTTTGGGACACTATGGAGCCACTTGTAAGAGAAAAGGGAACTTTATATAAATAAATTATATGTTAAGGAAAATATAACATTAACACATTTATCTTAGTAAAAAATTGTTATAATGGGTTATATAAGTGATATTTTCAAATATAAATATTCATTAGAACGATAAATTGATTTAATACATCACAGTATTTTATTTATAAAATTTAGACATAAAATCAATAAATTTTGTTATGAAACAATGATGATGTAATGATTACCACATTAATGAATGTTTAAAATAAATTAGATTATACATATTGAAATAAATTAATTTTGAAACTATTTATTCCATAAACTAATTTTAGGATTAAAAATGACTTTTTATATTTTCATTAATGAAGGTTTTTCAAATGAATCATGTTTTTATAGTGTTTTTAAATGTAAGGATATGAATAGTTTATAAATTGACATAAATGAGATTTTAAAACAATTAATAATTGATTAAATGTTAAAATAACCATAAAAATCTAATAATCATACAAATTACATATATGATGTTAATAATATAATTAATGATCATTTTTGGGTTTCTAGGCATTTTATTGAAAATATATTAACCATACAGTATGAATATATAAAAGGGCATGGTAAAAGATAAATAAGTTAACAGATGGTTAAATAAAAATGATATGGATTAAAAAAATATCCCAAAACCTTTCCAATTCTTACTTTATGTTTTAATTTTGACATATATGTAACTTAGCTTCGATTTAAATAAGTTTTGGTCCTATTTAAACTGAAAATCATTTTATAATAATAGTATAATTTCAAACATTCCTAAAGAGCACCGCCTCCCCCTTATAAAAGGATATCACCTCTAACCCACTACAAACCTCTCTAAAGACCCTTGACTTATACAAACAATGCTCTAAGAAGCTTTTAAATACCTACTATTACTTCTAGAAACTGTCTCTTAAGAATAATCTAATTCTAGATAGCCTTTTGATTGAAAATTGAAGGGAGTTACCTAATTTAATGGTAATGTCTTCTCTCACGTTATTTTCTTTTATTTTCGTTATACAAACCTTAAACTATATTTGTTACATTGTTTTAAAACATAATCAGTATCTTAGATATACTAGTAATTTTTTGTGAAGTATTGAAAGTAAACATCCACAAACCTTTATCTAATCAGTACAAACATAATGTTTCTGTGGACGGTGAACTATAACCTCACGAAATGATGATTATTCAATTATCACCAACCGCCTGTCATGGTGGCCATTACGATGGAAATGTATTTATGTATGATATATACTGTATTTATATTGTCTCTATTATTTGGTATTTTTGATTTATATCATACGATTATGGTGTCCATAATGGGTAAATACGATAATTTCATTTCAAGATTTGCGGACTACTACCACCTCAAAGTGATATGACTCGTTCATTCAATACGTGGATCGTATAAAACATGTATTTAATGAAATTATATATGATATTCTACAAGAATTATAATATATATACATATCATTATTTTTATTTCCGTTTAATATTAAATAAAATTAAAGTATGGTTCATGCGTATATACGACTTACCGTCACCATGAACAGTGCATTTAATTTATTATCTCCAAATGTTATTTAAGTCCATAAATACATAAATATCATGTATTTATATAAATTATATGATATCTAAATCATTAATATCATTCTGTAGATAATTTAATTTTTAACCACATGGACAACTTATAATTATAAGAAGTTCATTTTTGACATAAGTACCAAATATGGAAAAAATGACCGTTATTAACTCAAATTATTATATAATGATTATAAAATGTTAATAAGTGATTTAAAATGAATAATAAACATCAAAACTCTTCTGAAATAAATAGATATTATATTTATTATATTATTCAAGAGATTAAATAACAAAAAAATCACTTCGGAATCGAGGTAAGGAACTTCGTCTCAATCTCTTTTCATTAAAGCATACATTGATTTATACATGACTATCATTTATATGGTGTATAAACCCATTTTAATTTTCATTTCATTAATGGGAATCTTTTTTCTAATAATAGTTAAACCAAATGTTAAAAAGAATGTTTTTATAACTTACATGGTGAGAATGACCTTTCGGCCGCCACAAGCATTATTTGATATGTGGCTTCCTTAACAAGATATAATGTTTTTAAAAGGAAAATATATATCATATACTCTTTTTATGTATTTCGGTATTGAAATTGTTATTAAGGGGTTTATTTTTTCAATATATTGAAATTATTACAATGTGGAAATGTTATCTTTCCTTTAATATTGTGTTATGTGTTATGATTATGTTATGGTTCTTTGGAATTGTATATGTATACAGGTGGTTTCAGGACAATCCTCTGGTGGGTGAGCCCGAGATATCTCTCCAATGCATTGGGTAACATTATGGCGGTAAAGATTAAGGTTTCTCCTAATATATTCATGGAATATATTGTGATGGGTATTCCAAACATAACTCTCTATGCTTCTATGAAAGCTACAACATAAGTATGTTATGTATCCACGAGTTACCTTTATGATTTATTATTTTCAGGTGTTATTCATAAATCATATGATCTTGTTTGGTATGTTAAAAATTGAAAAGTATGATTTCATTGTCTTGTCTATACTGAAGGACTAATGTTTTGGTTCCTTATTTTATAACCTTTAGTATGATTTTATGCTCATCCCGTGTTTTTTAAAAACATTCACAGGATAGAAGGCATGGTAAGATAAATGAATAATTCAAGAAGATTTATATCAATAAAAGAATTATTATTTTCTTTTAAGATTTTTTATTTTATGAAAAAATGGATATTGAGTAGAAGTGTATACATTGTAATATTTGAGATGTAATTTTATATTTATGACATAATTCTCTAAAACTCTAAACGTGGAAAGACCCTCAATGTGAATTATTAACTTAATTCAAGATTATATAATGATAATGGAAGGGTCCTTATAGTTTATGTATACAATAATTTTAATTTTACAGTTCCAATTATCAACATTATTATTACTAGTATCTATATTATTTTTACATTTTTTATTATCTACTCATTTGAGTATTATATCAACAAATTTTAGTAATATCTAATTATTATATTGGGAATGAAATATTATGTCCAGTAAAATTCGCAACATTCATTAAACAACTCATTAGAGTTGAATATTAATGTTTTTCATGGTTCGGCATATGCACATCAATTATTTAACAGTGGAATATAATAGTGTGTTAACATCATTTAAACATAAATGACTAAATTTAATCAATATGTTATCAATGAAAATATATTTAATTAAACAATAGATCCTAGTAATACTTCAAATATTCAAACCTAGAATAGTGTCAACTATTCTATGTAACATCATTTTCATCATAGATGATTTATAATTATTCATTTCATTTAGAACAATCATATTGGTTCCAAGACATTGTTTATAGTATTTTAAAAACTATATACAAATTTATCTACTTTACATACTTTCTTTAATATTCATTATAAACTAAACCCTTTTGGTATTTCAACAAAAATATATTATTTTATATATCCTTGGAAAATAAACCTTCAATAAAATATTGATGGAAATATATAATTTTAATTTAATCCAATGAAAATTAAATCACCATTCAAGTAATTAAATATACAAGAGCATAAGTATCAAAATAATCAATACTATTTTTTTGTCTAAATCTATATTAAAAATATTTACTATTATAAAAATATTTACAATTACTTAAAAAATGACATTTAAATCAAATTTTTTTTTTCGAAAATGGAATGTACATAATGACATATTTATTATTCCCCATAATATAATCTATTTCATCCTTAACATATTCTTTTTAGAAAGAATAATTTTAAAAAGTCGTAGTTTATTTATTTTTTATTGGTATATCCTCTATAGTTAATAGAAAATGATATTTATTCATAAGATGACTGTTTTGATCTATCTCAAAATAAGAAATAATAGAATCAATTGAAATAAAACATTTAACTATTTGTATATCATTTATATATTTTAAACTCCATTTAGGTTCAACATGATAATCATAATTATTTACTACTACTATATTAGAACTAGATGTACTATAGGATTTAGGTATATATAGAATAACATTCAAATAAATTATAGATTAAACTTTTTTATAAAAATTTTACATTACATTAATCTGAATTTATATTTGATTAAAAATCGATAACTCTATGTTGATTTTTATATTATTCTAAAAAAATTACAATTTTAATTTCCCTATGATTATTTTCGGATCAAGAACAATATAACATTAAAAATAACTCCCACACAATTAAATAAGAATGATTAGAAACTTTTTTTTTCAAATTTTGTAATTTTATAATTTATTTTTAATATGTTATATTCTATTATATATATATATATATATAATGTAGTTAACAAATCTCCCGAAAATTCATTTAATTATAAAATTGAATTATCAATCGTTTAATTTATAATTTATAACAAAGTATAATTTTTCCATTCATAAATTACATTTTATAATTTGTATTAGGAGTAAACAATTTATGAATTATTTCATTTGTCATCAAATAAGTAATTAAATTCATTCATAAAGTATTCAAGACCTCGTTGTAAGTATAATATGTTAATCCTTTAATTTATTTGTTTCTCAACATCATGTTTATATTTAATAGTCATTTTATAGGTTTTATATTATTTTCTACGATTTTATAAATGTAAATACCTACTACATACATCAATGAATGTATAAAAATAAAACTTTATTCTATAAGTTTACAATATTTGTAACTCCCAAATATCATAATGTACCAATTCTAATATATAAGAATTTACCTCAACACATTGATATAGGTTTTTATTGACTATTGATTGTGACAACCATTGGGTCACCAATACATATTATTTTGATTTTTATTTAGTTATTCTATGAGTTATAGGGTGTTGAAGGATGAAAAAATAGTTTTTTGGAGAAAATTGGTAGGGTGTACCATTAGAGCATAATTAGTAGTAACTATATAAATGGGAATGTTAGAAAGAATTTCAAGGGATTATGTTTCTTTTCAAGGTTTTTGAAATATTTTTATAACCGTGTAGGGATACCTAGAAATTATTTTAATATTTCTTGGAGATATTTTCTCTTATATAGTTGGCCAATAGATTTCCCAATCATGTTGCCAAAGAATTAGCATTATCTATCTCATTAAATTGTTTATAAATTATTACAATTACCTTATGGGGATTCTCATAAAATAATTCTTCTTCCTCTTCCTCATGGTTCTTTCTATTAATCCCACCACCACATTATTTCTTCCATGTCTATCCAATTAAATGGATTTGTTAATGCATAGCCTATGTTATGGATTAACCCGGTGATTTGGATGAATGATTTTAGTTTTTTACTTGTTTATTTTATAAGGAATAAACCTCTATACCCAAATATGTTGATTTATCTCAATGGTGATGAATTTTGGTTTTGTTTCAAATAGATGTATATATTTGAGGGTAATTCTACATTGATTACCGCTGATTCATTATTTTATTTTGGGATTAAAAAATTGAATATCAATTGTGCTAATATTTATTTGTAATCCATTATATTGATGGTATATTATATTTAGAAGAAATTAAATTGAAAAAGATTTGTTTTCTAAAAAAAATGATTTAAATTCATCATATTTATTTGATAAAATTCTTGAAGGAGGATTTGTTGGTTCAAATTTAATTTCAAGTGTTTTTAATTTTTTACAATGAAAAAGGAGTTCATAATAATAGAATGTGGGGTTTATAAAATAGGAAAATTTAATGAATTTATATATTTGGTATTGTATATATACTGGGATACCCTGGGTTCATGAGTTACTTATACACTCGAAGAAGTCACTTACGTGACGGACTAGCTAGTGAGTGTATAGTAAGTTACTAAGGGAGATATTGAAAATATGTTTTTCTTATTGACTTAGTGTGTTGTTGAGAAGTATATCAGCCATTAGACCCTGGGAGATCTATAAATGTTTACCTCATGGAATTCTGAGGATCATCCAATATTTTCATATGCTTAGCTTGTTAAATAAACCTTTATTATACACTATTACATAATAATATATTTTTTAGATTCCATGCTTCATATTTATAATATCCTTCTTATTTGAATACCCATGAATTTTTTCTACAAAACTATTTCATTATATATAATTTTTCTGATTATCAAGCCTATTTTTATACTATAGTTTGCTGAGTTCTGTATTTTATTTTTTTATTCTTATTTTTGAAAAAATGGAATGTTATGAGAAAACCATCGAATTATTTTAATTGTAAATAATCTAATATTAATATTTCAAGGTCATAGTGTTTTAAATATAAGATTTCAAAAATGAATGATTGGTTTTCATTGATAATGGGCATAGATATATTAATTATCGAAATATATGGGGATATAGCCTTAAAAATTATATAAACCATTTGGATGTTCTAGATTTCGTTTTGATAGACACGTGTAAGAGTATCAACCCTAGGAATTTTGGTGACTCCTCTTTAATGTTTATGTTTATTCTTATTTATGATAGTGTATATGTTGGTGAAATTATTTTTAGATCATGTGAATATTTTTAGATATTTTAACCCATTTCTATTGATTTATTGGACTCTTTCTTCATGTTATGTATTTTTAGATTTTAACTCTGGATATCATGTGTATGATTTGTTTATAAATTGTAATCTGGGGACTTTATGATTTTTTTTTACTAGTTGTTTATACTATGATATGGGTATTTATAAATTCTTTTATTACTTATATCATTGGTATGGTAATCCAATTAATGTATGGTTCATTATTAATTTCTATGTTAGAAACCATGAAAAAAAATTTAAATTGCGCCCTATTGCTTGTTATTGGACCTTCATGATTTGGAACAAGCTTTAGACCTTGTAGTGATTTGTATAAGGTGGTTGTTCCAACGTCTTTAGTTGGTTAATTATAAATTTTATCAAAAACACTTGTTACAAAGAGTTAAGTGGTAGAAAATATTTAAGACACATGGATGCAAGTGGTTGTTGTGGTGGAGTGCTTGTCTATCATTCTTTTGTTCCAGACATCAAATTTCCATCGATGTTTGGGAGTTGTGTTTATAATTTTATCATAGTTTTTGGTTTTTTGGTGATATTTAATGTTTTTTTATCAGTCGATATGGGTTTTGGGAAGAAAAGTCAAATAGTTTTGAAGAATTTTGAGTTTAAATGTTAAATTGAGTTGGAATGTAGAGGCACATGGTTTAGGAACATGGTGGTAGTAACCATTTGAAGATCATGTGACCATGTATTTAATAAAATAATTTATGTTTTAAATGTGTATGAAACATTTTTTGAACCAGGAATAGTGGTAATATTTTTATGTTTTTGATGTCTTCAAAACATCTTAATTTTAAAGAGACATAAATTAAGACACTACTTTTTTAGGAATATTTTAATAGTCCCTTATGATATAATTGATGTTGGTTGAGATTTATTTTTTTATTGAATTACATTGAGTATTTTATTTTATAGTCCATTATTCATAGAATTTACTTATCTTGAGTAAAGGATGTGTTCTTAGAGAATAATATATTGAAAAACCCTCAAATTGATCATAAATTTGTTGAATTAGTTATATAAACAACCCAATCGTTACACTGGGAAGGTTAAAGTTGTCATAGAAACAAAATAGGCCACACCCCAAATTTTACTAAGTATAATACACCATACATTCATGGTGTAAAAGTTAAAAATGATCATTTGAAATTGATCAAAATCACTGAGCATATATTTCTTCATTATAAATACATTTATAACCATGAAAGTTTGATTCAACACTTACATGTTTGCAGGATTTGGAAGGATTTGGAGGGAATCCATGGTGGAAAAAAAGAAGAATGAGGATCACACATGGAATAACTTTTAAAAAGATTTTAAATAGTAGTTCTTTCTAGAGACACTAATGGGGTCAAAGGATCATTGATTCAGGAATAGGGATTTGGCATACAATTTATTGATGGAGTATACTATGTGTTTTACCTATATAGTTCATTGAATCCTCATCTCTGTGCGAATGAATACATTAGAGTCTGATATTTAAAAACGGGACTTATGTAAAATATTAGATCAATGATTATTCACCTTCACGTACTGAATTATGTCATGTATATGGATAAATAAAAGATGGTGGAGTGTGATTTAGCTTGGAAGATAGATCATAATGGGGAGAATTTTATAGTAGGAAACATATAGATCTATTCTTCTAGAAGGAAGATAATATGGGATAAAATCCACTAAGGAAGTGGCATGGTTACTCAAAATAACTCACGTTCAGTGCTAGTGGATTTTTACGACACACTATGATTTAAGAATAATTTAACTTTAATTGATTTTTGTTTATTTTTTATCTTGTTAAAAGTGTAACATTGAGTATAAAAAATGAAATATTATATTAAAATCATATTATACAAACGTGATTGATATAACCAAGACATTAAATTGGTAGGGTTGAATATTATAAACTGTTACAATCCATATTTTTTTCATTTTCTAATTACACTTTTAATGGAAAAGTGGGAATCTTAACAACATTCCAACAAGATAAGAATATCAAGAAAAAAACCACTATAATCCACTTACATAAAATATAAAAAACTACACCATCAAACATGAAATACCAGATTCTATTCAAAAAAGCCATTTGTCCCCCCAACGACCTCGACACCACAATGTTGCCACTAAAAATATAATTAATAAATAAATTTTTTTAGCAATCTAATTTTATTAATTATTAAAATATATTATGTTATTATATATATATATATATAGGGTTAAACCATATGAATTTTTAAAAATATATGTAATTTTCAATAAATACTGAGAAATAATAATTTTTTGTAGAACTATAATTTAATTTTAAAAAATTATGTATATTAAAAGACCATTTATTATTTAAAATGATTTCACTATAATTGAATTATTATTTAGTAATATATAATCCAACTAATTAAATTAAAATCATCTTTACATAGTTTTTTAATATTAGTTTATTCTTAGTCATTAAAACCCTCATTTTCTCAAAAAATCATTTTATTCTGAATAATGTTTCTCCATTTAAACTAATTAAAATAAACCTAATTTGGAATAATTTATATAGAAATGATACATAATATATATATATATATTGAAAATAATTTAATTATTACGTGGAATATATTTATTATAAGATCATCATATTCACGAAAATTGTACTTCTTAAAATATATTTTTTGACAAGTAAAAATGTTTATTTTAAAATTATATTATTCCACTTATGTGAATTCAATATTTTTATAACATTTTTTTGAATCAATATAATTAATTTTATATTGTAATTTTGACTTATTATTTTTATAAATAATAGTAAAAATAGTAAAAAAATTAAAATGTAAATGTGAGAAATCTTATAGGTATAGTGAAAAACCTGTATAAAACATGATTCTTTTTAATAGTAATATTTTTCATGTCCTTATATCTACTCTAATACTTTTATTTTTAATTTTTTAGGCACTTCGATTGTGATATTCTTCCCATTATTTTACTGTTTTTGGTATTTACATGATGTCCACTCCTCATCCCATATAACTGTGAACAATCTATCCTTTACTATACACACATAAAACCAATTTTTTCAATTCCTACCCATATAACATCATTACTCCCCAATCCTCATCCTTCAATCTTTTTCGTGATAAAAAAATCCATTCATGTAATTACTTCTGTAGAATCTTAGTGATGAAGTTTGAAGAAGAGTTAACAGTCTTCAATGATCTCATTCATCTTTGTTATTATTATTACACCACCATTTTCCTTTTAAAAATTAAAATATAAAATAAATAACTCATATATTCTGTGAATTATATCATTTAAACTTGGATCCATGTTGTATGTCTATCATTTCCATTATACATGAAAATATACACCATTTTTGAAGTTTAATAAAATTTAAATTTGATATAAATTAGAGTCATTAGACTCAACAAGAGTTTAATATCTTATAATAAATTATTGTTCATTTTTGATTGCCGTAAACATACTATTCAGGAAGTAATCTCTAACTCCATGGTTGAATTTGAGATACAATTTTGTATCTAGATATTCCACGAATAAAAACAATTTAACATTTTAAATAAAAATATTGGTTTTTATTGATTATCACTATTATTATTAATCCCACACGCATCAATCTATCCATATAATACAACTAGAAAAAACAATTTGTATAAAAATTCACCTTTTGTCTTCTTTAGGTATACAAAGACAACATGCATACATTTCTAATGAATGACACAAGTACTTTTAGTGTTTCTAGTAATATTTCATTATAAAAATAAAAAATCATGTCATGTAAAATTCATAACATACATTAAAGAACAAATTCTACTAGCATATTAATATTTATCTACAACTCTATGGAATTAATAAATAGGTTGAATCTTGAATAAAATTAAGTATCATCATCTTTCAAACAAATAACATTAAATAAATTAAAAAAATTAATGTAATGAGACTTACAGAAAGATTAAACCCACTATGTTTTATAACATTAATACATAAAATAATATTATATATTACATGGTCCTTAATTTTAGCTATAGAAAATCCGTAGTTCATCAATTAACTTACCAAAATAATATTTATTCCAAAAAAACATATCATATTCATTCCCAAAAAAATAACTCAATATTATTTGTTATATTTGGTTTAAATACATTTTCACTCAATATTAAAGATAAATCAATTATAAAATATAAAAGAATAAAATTATTCATTCCATTGTTTTTTATCATGTTCATAATGATAAAAAAATTATATAGTTTAAATAATTTCTTTTCACAAACATTTAAAAGAAACATTTCTTGTTGTTCTATGAAAATAACATCAATTATGTATTAAATTTTTTAAAAAAATATTTTAACATCCATTTGATATATAAGAACTATCAATTGAAACAAATGAAACAATGAATTTTTAGTAATTCTAGTGACATTATAATAATAACCAAAATAATCAATCCATTATTTTTTCAGACACCCTTGGAAAACAATATTTCTTAAAAATCATAAATTTTATAATCTAAATTATACTTACTTATAAATGAACATTTACAATGAGTAGGGTTTGAATATCTTCGTATGTCCAAAACAACACAAGTATTATTTCGATAATTAAATATATTTCATAATAAATTCCATACTTATAAAAAATTATATATTTAAAAGAACTAAATTATATATGTTTTTTAGACTGTGGGCACCAATTAATTTTACTTAGTATAGAACATGATTATTATATTTCTAACATGTTCAATTTTTTTGATACTCCATATTATATTCATTAATTTTGAGATCAATTGTAGTCAATTATTGATCTATAATATGTTCAAGAGAACTATAATTGGGTCTGATAATATATCATTCGTCAAAACATATCATTTGGTGGAATAAATTTTTCTATAAGACTCTAACAATAATGAATCTAATGTTGATAAAATATTTCATTATTTCAACAGATGATACCATTGAGCTATATCTACTATGTATTGATCTACCATCAGAACATAAGATTAATCTCTATACCATGATATGTCTAGTCTAAGCTACATATTGGATGATATACTTTTAGAAATCATACTCCATCAAACTCAATCTACCATAAGATGTGATCCACCATATAAAAAGATCTACAGAGAGAGATGATATACTACTACTATACAACCATTACTATACTTACTATTATTCAAATTTAATTCCTCTAATGAATATATAATATAATATAATATAATCTAGATGTGTGTGGATTTAATAATCATTACTTTTACACCACTCCACAGACTGATTGATGAATAAGTCGTACCTTCCTAGTTTAGACTCAGTTATAGTGTCCCATGATTTTACTATTATTCATCAACTAATAATTGAACCTATATATCTATACATTCAAAAGTCCTCCCTCTTGCACATGTGGTATGGAATTCTATGAGATAGTTTAAAAAACAGACAATAAGAAAATACATTATTATTACATGTAGAGAGATTATATTCATCTCAAGATGAATAAACTCAATACATTAACTAACTAAAAATAGATGTAATCATCATATATACATGAAATTATATTTTCTAAAACATTAAAAGATATATATTCAGGCTCCTCATGAAGAAAAATATAAGGAACATTGAACATATTAAGCTATTTAGACCAAAAATTCCTCTTCAATCAATCTATAATCATATTCAATTTTTTATGATTTAAATTTGAGATTTTTTTTGAATTACATTTTAAATATATACACTCTATATCTAGTAAACACATGTGTGTGATTAACAATCTTTTTAAAAAATTCTCTCTTTTATACTAATGGTAAATATGGAAGAGGTCATGTGTGACCATGAATTGTTTTTTTTTTGCCCCATTTAAAATTATGAATGAGTATTAGAGCCTAGAAAACCTTGCGTTATGTTTATTTTAAAACATAAACATAGTTTTGGATCAGTATTATTGTATAATAATTACCTGTATGTATGTGATATCCAAATATAGGGGAGTATGTCTCATCTTGACACTGATCCCATTATTTTTCTCTATTGTGTATTTTATTAGTTTGGTTTCTTTTTCAAAATTTCAATGTTAAATCTAAAGAAAAAAATCACAATGATAGTAAGTATTAATTTTTAATATATAATGTTTTTGGTTATGTAAGTAGAATTCAAATGTTTTTGTGTTTTCATAGATCATTTTAACTAATCCTTACACTCCCATTGAAATGTTATATGAAATATAAACCATTTATAACTGTTAGTTTTTTATTTATAGGGAATTTTTATTAATTTGGGTATTTTTCTAAATTATATAAAATAGAAATTCTTATTGCGAACACAATTAACCCCCTCTTGAAATAGTCACTCCGACCGACATTTGATATAAGATGATTTTAAATTTCATTTTAATAGTGAATTATTTTTCATTTAATGATATTAAAATTATGGTAATTCTAATTTTAATAATTTATGTAAAATAATATACATGATGGAACTACCAAAAATTGGCCTCATTATTCAAATGGAACAAAATAAGCTCTTATGAGGATTAAAATAAATATCTTTATTTAAATCATTATTTTTGAAATTTTGACTATCATTGAAGAACAATATGAATTAACCAAAATATTTTGAGTTGAATGGTGTGATCATACATAAGAATTGTATAATAATAATTGGAATGTCATTACTGAATTATATTTTATATTTGGATATGATGAATTTAAAATAATTTCTACATGTACTACTACTTTTGAAATTTGGGACCCTTTATTTTTTTCTCTTGAAGAAACTTATAATGTCATAGAAATTAAATTAAAACCTTATAGAATTAATTATGAAACTTTTAATATGATCCCTGATGAATTAATTGTTGGTGTTTATATTTGGGATAATGTGATTTTAAACACTAAACATTCCCTGGGGAAACCAATTTGTGAGAACTGTGTAATTATTCCCAAATTGAGATATTTACCAGGCAGATGGAGAGGAAAATAAATTTCAATTAGAGGGTATGAGATATATGTTTGTTTCATGTTTAAAGATATTATATTGAAACTTATGATGTATAAAGTGGAACTCAATGTAAATAAAGAATAATTGGATGGTGAAAACACAAATTTTATACCATTCGAAACTATAACCTCAATACCAAAGGAGAAGAAAAAATCTGACAACTCATGTGATGATAAGTCACATACAGACAATGATGAATAAATAGATCACATGGATAGAAAATTTAACCAATTCATCAAAGTGAATAATTTATTAAAAAACCCAAGTTATAAAGGAAATTAGGATAATATATGTAGTTGGACAAAGGATATGAAAAATTATTGCAGTACAAATGAGGTCGACTTGTTTGAATATGTGAAAAAATACCATGTCAAATATGATTGTCCACAGTTAAAATTTATGAAGAAATATTTTAACAAGGATAAAAGATATAATAAATCAATGAACAAAACATGGAGTTTGTCAATATTTTTTTAATTTGAATTAGACATAATCATAGAATATTGTGATGATTGAGCCACCATGTGTTTTATGAAAATAACATATCATATATCTAGTATATTTCATTCATATACTAATCATATTTTTAATAATTTTTTTAAATGAAAATAGTTCTTAAAAATTATCAATGAAAAATATTATAATATTGTTATATCATGGAGGATACAGTTGATGAACTTATAGAAAAGACTAAAATTACAAAGAGAAAACATGACATGATCGTTAGTTTTAAAAACCATCTCGCTAAAGATAATGATGAGAATGATCAATTGGTAAAATATAACAATAAGATAAAACAATGTAATGAAATATCTAAAATTTATTTAGAAAGATGTAAAAATGGATGAAATGCCTTCACTTAGATTCCATGAATGAAAAAATGACCCAAAATATTTTACTGGAATAGGCGATCGACAAAGACAATAAAGGATAATAAAAAATCGATTTCTTCCTAGATCAAGTTCATCTAATTATATTACTATTTTTCATTCATTTGGTGCTAACAAGATTTTTGTTTCTAAATGTATAATATAAATTTTAAGAAACCTGATAAGCAGGCATGGATTCCATATTATTCGATTACTAATAACTTAAGAAATAATAAAATTTGGGTACAAATGTTATTTATATTTTAAAATATATTTTTAAGGAAACTTTATTGAATATATCTTGTATGAATTTTTTGTGTTTTGATATTGGCTAAACTAGACACATCATTGGTGATTATTCATTTTTTAAAAACAAAATCAACTTCGACTATGGAAATGTCACCTTTTGTGACAATTTCAAAGGAAAAATTATTAGACATGGTAAATATATAACTCCAAATCTATTTTAGTTTTCTATAGTTTTATTTGTAAATGAATTAATGTACAATCTTGATAAAATATCATATTTATTTAATGATGGGGTTCATGTTAAAATTTTAAATAATTCATACAATAATTATTATTATAAAAATTATTTTGTCCTTACTATATTATTATATTCTAATGTATGTGCTATTAATTTAGATACCTTGTTCTCTCAAAACATTACTTATATATGTTACTTTCGCCAATAATATTCTATTTGATATAGGATACAATTCCATTTCCAAATTCATCCATATAAAAAGAAAATTGGGAAATTGTTTTCAAATTATATACCTAAACTATAATTCCCTAATGAAAATTTATGTAACCCATGTAAAAAATAGAAATATAACTAAATCCATTTCATATCAATGAAACGTGTTTCAACCTCTAAATCCCAAGAGTTGGTTAACGTAGAATTTTATATATATCTATAGTTTATCTTTGAAAAGGGAAATATAATATTTATTTTTATGTATTTGAATCATTAAGATATACATGGGTATTATTTATAGATCAAAATGTAAATATTCTTACAATTTTAGTATGTATTATTAATCTATAGAAAATATTAGAAGATTTATACTTCTGTTATTATGAATTTATTAAGATAATGAGTTTGAAAATATAGAATTTGAAGCATATTTCTCAAAAAATTGATATAATCAAAAACATTCTACTCATATGACCCTAAAACAGAATAGTGTAGAAAAAAATGGGAAATATAATACTTCAAGATATTTCTCTAACCATTATTAATTAGTATAACATACCTATTTATTTTTGGGAAGAAGATATGAATAAAACATGATACATGTTCAATATAGTGTTAATTAGTACTTTTTTAGGAAAACTTCTTATGAATTATGGAATAGAAGAAAAACTAATGGTTATTTAAGTTATAGTTTTTTATAATGTCAGTATTCTCAATATGATGGATAATATTTAAAAATTTATTTCTATGCGTGATGAATGAAATTTCATTGTGTATTCAAACCTAGTGAATCATATATGATTCTTAATAAAAGGACTAATAATGCTGATGAATCTGTATATGTAAAATCTAATTGAATGAGTCCACATGAGCCTAAAACATCTTTATAAAACCATGATGTTTATCTATTTAATATGAATAAAAATGAAAGACATTACACGATTTCTATGAAATATGAAGAAGGATCCTCTAGTTCTAAGGAATTAATTGATCATGTACCTGAACCCATATGGGATACTGATATATTTAGCTTTTCTCTTCTTATAACTATTAGGACTCATAAATAGGATCCTTTAGATTTTTTACATATATACCTATATTGATGAAAAAAATAGATCATATCTTATAATCTAGGATGAACAGAAATATTTCTTTCATAACTAGAAGCTAAAGACATAATTATTATAAATAATATTGAATTTTGGGTGATGGAAATTCAAGAAGAACTCAATCAATGATAAATAAATTGATTTTAGGAACTATTATAGAAATATTATGACACTATAAATATTGTATGTAGAATAGAGTTTATAAAAAATTTATTTTTTGGCCGTTTTCTTAGAAATAATTCTTAATTGGATGAAAAGGCTATGATCAAGAATTAGGTACAATATTTGATGAAAGCATTAAACCATTATATTGAAATGATGTTAGTATAATGATTACTTCCAAAGAAAAATATTTTAATTTCAATATATTTAAAATTAATTTTACTAGTAATTTTATGAATAGTTATATATTGATATTTTTATAGAACAACCCCATATATTTCAAAATCACCATTTTAAAAACCATGTATTCAAAATGAATAATGATTTTAGGGGATTAAAATAAGATACTTGATCATGGAATGATTAGATCAACTCTCTTAAAAATTATAATGGTTTTCATAATGGCATAAACAAACATACATTACATATACAAAATAATTTTAAAAGATGTTTTTGTTGTAAAAATTTTGTAGATGATATAATGTTTTAGCTCTTCATCTTTTTTTTGTACATATTTTACCAAAATTATAAAAAGTAAATTTGAAATGAAATTAATGTTTGAGATAAAAAAATTTCACATATTTTATGTTTTTTTTTAAAAAAAATGGAATTATTTTCATTTAAATTAAGGAAACCCTTGATCTATTAATATATTTTGGTTTAGATAGAAAAAAACAATAGTGACACCTTCATGAGTACAAATTATAAGCTGGATATTGATAACAATTGATTTTTGTGGATAAATCCAATTATATAGGTTTGGATGGAATATTTCTATACCTAACATGAATCCAGCCATGTATTATGTTTAATGTGTTTTCCTATACCAATTTCCATGAAAGTCACGAGGAAGTGCATTTACTATCTATTTTAATAATTTTTAAATACCATTAGAATATACCCAATTTAGTATTTCTATATCCAAGAGGAAAATAATATGATTTATTAGGTTATTATAATGACTATTTTTATACTATAATCTGGACAGAAAATGATCAAATGGAAAATTTCACATTTGGTAAAGTAACTAGTTTCATAATATATTAATAATGAATAATTTTGTTCCACAGTCTACTGTTGATGGTGAATATATATCTATTATAATATATTGTTCTTATATCATGTGGATGATACACACTTTAAAATATTATGCATATCAATTTGGAAATTTTATCTTTTGTGGTGATAATGTATATGCAATAAATATATCTAATAATCCAGGAATCCATTCAAATAATAAAAAAATTGATATAATACATCACTTTGTTAGATATAACATTCCAGAAGGTGATATAAAAATTTAATTAATTGGAATTTAATATTATCTTCCTTAGTTATTTTCAATGCTATTAAATTGTTAGAGATTAATCTATATAACACTTGAACATGGAATTAAATAATTCATTTGTTGCAATTGAATTAAATTTTTTACATAAGAATATCCACTTTTTAAAGATCAACCACTAAAAGATTCACATTTAGAAGTCCACTATTGGGAGATCAATTGTTGGTTGATCCAATTTTTAAAAATATGTAAGTTGAGTAGCTGTTTTATTATCTAAAATTTCAAAAAAAAATTATTATATTTATATATTTAAATTTTATTATATATTAAAATATAAAATCAAAAAATAGTAAAATAAAAATAAAATATTATTTTGGGTATACTCTCTATTATTCCACCTTTCAATGATTTTTCACATCCCTTATCTCATATCCTTAAATCTTCCTCACAATCATTTTTCTCAATTCAATTCAATACAATTGTCAGGGTGAATCATCTGTTGGTTTAACCTCTAAAAGGATCATGTAGTATATTAACATCATGGTGAGAATCTATTAATTTTTTGGCATTTTAACCAAATAATAATGTACTTGTGACTCGATTAGTTTTTCTAATAAATTGACATATACTAAATTGATGATTTGGATAAAGTATTTTTTAGCTTATGATTATTTTGTACAAATGATGTATTGAGTGGTTTTCAAGGATTTCATGACCATTAATTCTTAGATAGGTTCACTAATTCTATTAGTATGAACAGTACTGTTTTGGGGTGAATACATTTCTTATTAAAATAATGATAAATAGAAAAGATGTCAATTTTTTTTAAATGAAGTGTGAAAATGAATTCTTGCACCTCAAAGAGTTATATCTGAGAAAATAAAATATCTATTCCCAATAATAATTAATTATTCGTTTTTGAGGACTCACTTATTGAGTTGACAGGAAATGCTATATTAAAAAGACATACTGTAATGGAAAATTATAGTGACTATATATTTCTATTTAAATTCTTCATGCTCATGTTTTTTCCTAGGAAAGGGGATTTAAGTACGATTATGTATCAAGATGTTTTTACTTTATTACTCATTAAAATATGGGATAATGTAAACTTGTATAGATATTAAATGGTACTTACGATGGAGATGAAAAATAACCCATCTAGATAATAATCTTTGATTTATCCTAATATTATCACAATCATGATTAATTCCAATGAAATATTGTATGAGAATGAAGATGTAGTAGCCTAGTGTGTTTTTTTTCTATGAAAATTTACCAATAATAGTATGACGGTAAACTGGAATCCATGGTTCATTAAATGGGTGGAGTAAAATGATAAAATATATGAGAAGTTTAATTTTTTTATAAACCCATAAAATACCTAAATTTTTTTGATCACATGTAATAGCTATATTGAGTTTTTATTTACAATAATGAAGAAGTGGGATACAAAGAAGAAGTTGAAATTTGATAGAATTAGTTTCTATTTTAGTTAAGGAAATGTATTCATTGGAAATTATATACCATACATTTATCTTCATGCTATAGAATTCTTATTATTTGAAGGTAAAAAATTAGAGACTGATGTTTCATGGGAAGAACAGGTTGATTGTTCTACTGAAATCTCAATGGAAGTAGATAATGTTTTAAATGGTTATAATTTTTAGATATTGGTAAAAGAGGTGGGCCATTGGATTCATAATTTTATGATGATGATATTTTTGAGAGATAACAACCAAATCTATATGTTTTTATTTATTCTCCATGTTTGAATGGTGATATTGTGTATGTTTTCAATATTCATCTTATTGTTGAAATTTCCATTATTGGAGGTCAGTCTAGAGAATAAGTTGAGGAGAAAAGAAACCACATGCTCTTCTAGTAAGAGATCTATTATTATATATGAACCAGTAGTGTTGTCCACTGTTGAGGATGATGCACCATCAAAGGGGGTTAAATCTCCCAGTTCCAGGTTGATAAGAATATCCAACCATAATTTATGATCAGGGTCATTATTATAATGATTATGCCCATGAAATTCCACAGAATAGTGTTGTAATATGCACACTCATTGATGGAAAGGATCTTAATTGATATATTGAAGGGAAAATTTATGAGGATGGAATGTTTGAATCTATGACTTTAAATGTTCATATTGTTCGTTCTTCAAATTAAGTGGTTTCCATGCCTATTTCCAAGAAGATAAATTATCCTCTAAATAATACACAGCTTACCATTGATTATTCATAAAATGATGATTTTTATACGTTTGTATTGGGGATTATTATTTATATTAGTTGGATTCATAAATACACAACACCTAAGGAGAAAAGATTGAGTGAATTTGACACATGGTAGATTTGTTTTCAATTTTTTCACACATTAATCCCAAAATTATCATGATTATTGTTGAAATAAATATTGATAATAAAATTTCATATAATAATGTTGTGGAAGTTAAGACAATCCTTAAATATACGAGATAAAAAATTGTCGCAGGACAGACATCCTTATTGGAGATGTTGGATACCTTACCTAGAACATGTTCTTATACTTCCACTTATCCACAACATAAATCATTAGTTGATGAAGATACGGTAACATAAATCATGAGGGGGAGTTTCATGCAATATTCATTGATCACTACTCATCTCATCAAGTTTAGATTAAGTAAATAATGGAACATGGTGGGAAAATGATTTAATCGGTTAGGAAATGTTTGAATGAAGAAAAAATTAATATAGAGACTATCCCTAAGACAATAAATTACCAACTTTCCAAAATATATACCAATAATGAACACTATTATAATTTTAATTTTCTTGCAGAGAATCTATAGATATATCCTATAACAAATTACATCCATGAGAATGTGAATAAGATTAAATCATTTTACAGAAAATTGGTGATTTTAGTGGATTATAAGATATATTTTGTTATTTAAATGGAGAATGATTGAAACATTATTATAGATTTTTTGAACATGATAAAGCTATTTTTTATTTCTATGGAACTGCAGGGGTAGAACCTGAAGCTATACCTTTTATTGATTCAATTATATATCCTCTTCTCAACAATTTCATGTAGTATTTATAATTTTTAATATTTTTTTCGATAATCCACATAGGAATATAAGGTTGTTTATAAGAAATGATATTATTCATAATACCATTATTCACTATACCTATACCATTACACCTCATACCTTAGGTAAAGTAAATGATACTATTGATCCTTTATATCATTGATATGGGGGCGCTACTGGTTTTTATTCGGGGGATTGTATTTTTTATAGTGATTGAGGGAAACCCTATTTTATTTAAAAACTAAATCAAACCCCCTATTGATAAAATGGTATAGATGGAACCCATATAGGACATATACTAATAATTTACAATAGTAAATGTTACCCAATGATCTTAACACTATCTTGAAGAATAAACGGAAGTAAATTTCAATGAAACCATTAGATAAATTATTATTTCCCCTTCAACTAGCAATACGATATAGGAATTAGTGAAGGAAAATGTGTTTCCCCTTTCAAAGACATTATTTTATACTGGTCAACAGAACATGGAAGAAAACCCCTTCAACCCATAATGAAAATTGTGGAAGGGATGGATGATAAGATCAATCACACCTATCGCTTAATCGGGATGGCCTCCCAAAAATGTAGCAAGAAAACAAATGTTCTTTCGAACTGTTGAAATAGAAATAATGATCAAAATCTATGTAAAAATATTCATTGGAATAGTACCTATCTATTCAATATAAGTGATGAAATATGACGAATGAATTGTTTCTACACGTATATCCCTCTACTGTGGTCTCCAACCAAGTGAAGCCTAAAAAATGGTATACCAAAACAAAACTCCACAAGACAAGAACCAATGCTCACTAATCCATCAGTAGACCGACAATCCCAAAGTTCAGGAATCTGTTCCAAATCCATGAAACATGGTTGAATATCCAAAAACCCACAATTAAATGTTCATTGATTAGTTTATCACCAACTAGTGAAGATTTACAGATATAACATCACTGATGTTTAATGAATTACTCATCGCATTCAATGTTGATTTACAACATTAGGTTAGCTTTACATCCATGCACTCACTTGATCCCCACAAATAGAAAAATAAAACCAGCCACATCACATTGATCTAGGTCAAATATTCTATATAAAACATACGAACCAAAATCATCAGTGACCATGTCACCATCCCTGTATCATGCCCTCCTCAAATTATAATGTTTTCTTATTGGAAGAAAATCACTTATCTGGAAGAAAACCATATCTAGAAGTTGAGAAAATACACAAAACTCGTCAACCATGACAACACAACTAGAGTTTGTATCACTATAGTAACAATGAGAGTGAAATTACAAAGGATGAAAGATACACTATAATAATATGATAGATCAAATGATCCAAATA
This sequence comes from Viscum album, assembly GCA_963277665.1. NCBI lineage: Eukaryota > Viridiplantae > Streptophyta > Magnoliopsida > Santalales > Viscaceae > Viscum > Viscum album. The sequence goes on from OY728166.1 coordinate 796,351,258, forward strand.
TGGATGTATATAAAGGAATATAAAAGAAATAAACATGGAAATATAACTCATCCAAACCACATATGAAAAATCCATATTTGAAAGAAATTCAATGGGGGAGGGTTGATGAGTTAATCATCTATTTTATAGTTTATATTTTAAATACATATTTCATGTTTTTCTTCTAAAAATTTACAAGAATACAAATGATTTGAGATCATTATAAATGGGTACATTATCTTCTCGACCTCATTTTAATGATCATTAATCATGATTATTATGTTTTTATAAACATCAATGTTTTATGATAGTAATTAAATTAAATGTAATTATATATTAAATTATGGTTAAGTATTGATATACTGTTAGGTAAACATAACTACCACTGGCTCTGATAATCTAATGTTAGAACAATTAGATCTACTCGTGGAATACATATACCATTAAGCTCTACCAATGAAGAACCTACAATTGGGAAATTCCATTATTTTTTATATAATATTCTAGTGAATTTCATCCACCACTAACTAATATACCATCATTTGATATAATTTTAGTAAAATAGATCTACTATTTGACCATGATTCCAATATTCTAAGCTATCACTAGGATAATTTCACATAGAGCTCATCCACTGTCTGACTCGATCTACTGCTAGACATGATCCATAGTCTGACTAAATCAACCAGTAATGATGATATTCCACTTGTATGAAACCATTTTAAATCTATATTTCAATAAAATTATATTCATCCAATGAATCATTTCTATAATTTAATTCATTTGAGACACATGTGGATTTAATAATAACTTTTCTTAAAACATTCCATAGTTGAATTGAAGTCTATATTAGACTGTTCTAATTTAGTTCCCAATATGAGCATCTAGGATTTTATTATTATTATTATTCATTTTATAATTTTACATGGTGAGATAGATGTTTAGAAAAACTCCCTCAAGTGTCCGTTGTTTGAAAATATATGATACCAGTGGAAATATAAATCCAATTTTAGCAATATAATAGTGTTATATAGAATATATATTACATTATTATCATGGTAAATTAAATATCTATGTCGAAAGAATAAAAAGGGACTCATCATAAATTCATGAAATTATTAATTCTTACAAATTTTGAGAATCATTTTGAAGATCATCATAAATAAAAATACAAGGAACATTGAATGACTAAAGTTATTAAAACTGGGAATCACCAATTGTTCCTATATCAAATTATTTTCTATTTTTTTATGATTTACATTTGTGAGTTGTGTGTCTTATTAATATTGACTCTTTTTCTACATTTCAGATTTATATAATTTTATTGTTATTAAATCTATAAATAAAAGATTTCATTTATTCTATGTATAAATTTATTTTAAATAATGTGTTTGGTTATGTAATTTTATTTCAAATGTTACATTTATTAAAAATAATTTTTAAAATGATCATTTTTCTGGATTTTAGAAATTATATGAAATATTAAAATTATATAATTCTATTATTATCATTTACTATGATTTTTTATTAGTTTGGAAGATTTTCTTTTGAATTGTTTAAAATATAAATTTTTATTGGGAACTCAATTCAAACCTCTCAGGTTAATCACACTAACTGACATGGTCATCCTATATATTTAATATTAAAGGGTATTTTCAAAAAATATTGGAATTATTGGAAATAAAATCTGGATATAGATGTTTATACATACTAGGTCTTTTACACTATTTTGGTTTTACATGATAATCTTCATTATTTTCAAATTCTATAACCAATATAGATATAACATAAGCGATAGAGGTTTGATGAATAACCACCTCCATTTTATCATCATAATTTTATTTTCCAAAAATATTATATCCCATTTTTAAAAATGTTATAGTACTATAAATATATAAGTCATATTAACAGTCAATGTGTTCAATTTTTCATTCATTAATCTTATTTATAGTAGGTGTATTCCATTTCTTTCAATGGAACCATTCCCTAAAAGAATACTATGGTTTTCCATATAAGAAACATTCTACATTCATCATGGAAGGGAAACCATTATTATTGAATTAAATATGATTACTTCTTATAAAAAAAATATATGTTATTTAGTGACATTCCATACAAAATATTAACCTTATTAATAAATTGGTTACCATATAAACAAGTCTAAAAATGTATTTTTGTTATATTCTAAAAATATTTTCAAAATTTCCAATAAAATACACTCACTATTATTAATGATTGTTTTACCAATATCATTCAGCATAGGTTGAAATTCATAAATAATATCATCCAATTTGGAAACATTTTCTTGATTAATTCAAAGGAAATATTTTCACTATTATTATTGAGGGATTTATATATTCAATATTAATCAGATATGTACATGAATTCGATTGCATGAAAAATCCCTGATGTGGACAAAATATTGGGAATGTGGACGTAAATAACATTTTCAACTATTTTCATAAATGGTTCCTCAATATTTTATCTCATTGTCTTCAGATTTTATTCTTAATTGAGTTATTTTCTTATACATGTGTTATGTCAACACGAGTGAATTTAGGATATGGGGTATGATTTTTGGGAATGCGAAGAAGATTTTGTAGCAGAATGATAATTTTAGTTAACATTGTATGGAGGTTCATCATATTTTCTTTACACCATGAGAATTTATTTCCACTGAAGCAATGAAGATTGAACATCTATTGTTGAATCACTATAATGGATTATGAATCCATCATCTAGGATCTCTCTTGGTTAACAACCTTTTGATAGTTGAAACTAAATGTAATTCACTGAATACAAAAGAGGCTTTAGAACCTTAATAATTGAAGAATATTAAATGTTTAGATGTGTTTGATTCACTCTAACTTGTTGGTGTGTGGTTCTAGATGTCAATTGATTGAGAGTACTCCAAATGAAACAACTTATAAATTTTTTTATTCTTTTCTATATTTATTTATAATATAAAAACATCCAAAAGGTAAGGAGAAAACTATAACATCCCACAATCCAAAAAAAATAATTTGGAAGTTACATTACATTATTTACAAATAGTACGACGATTACCATAGGATCTAAAAACATAGTATTTTTGGGATACTAGATACATACAATCATTACAATTGGAAATATATGATACACCATGAAAACATTTTGAAAACATTATCTTCATTTCATTATATCCCTAAAAATTAAACATAAATTATCTACATGTTTCATAAAAAAGGAAAATTAAGATTTTTGGGCTCATATTTTAAGTTTAGAGTATCATATATAGGAAGATATTCTATAATAATATTGAATAAGTTCCATTGAAGGGATAAATAAATAGAATAAATCCATAATGAACCATTAACTATTATTCCTTAAAAATAACTATTATAATATAGCCATTAAAATTTATAAAATGGTTAAGATTAACTAATTAATTATATATATATATCATACTCAATATAAATCTATTGATAAATAGGGTCTAAATGATAAACTAGTTTTTAGTAATGCCATTTTGACTTCAATGAATTGTTTTGTTCAAAAAATTATTTTTATTGCTTTTCATGACAATATAATATAATTAAATTTTTACTATTTTATAAATATGTCTTAATAAAATGATTTATTTTATTATTTTATATTTTAAAAAATTTATTTCTTGGAATTAATTTATAATATTATGAAAAGTATGATTTCATAATGAATAGTAAAAAATAATGATTTTTAATGAAAACTACATTTTTATTTCATCAATTTACAATTTTACATTTTTTTTACAAAATGGTTTCAAATTATGATTATTTATCTTATATATTATATAATAATTTTATTTTTATCATAATTGTTTTGAGATTGGTATTAAAAAAATTTAATATATAAAATGAATTATTATGAAAAACTATTTTTATGTTTGAAATTTATTTTTATAAATAAAAATATTCATGATTTATTTATGATTTTAAATATATTTTCATACTATATATATGTTAAAATATTATAGAATGTATGTAATATTTTTTGGCATTGAAAAATAAAAAATCCTTTTTTATTCTTAATAAACATGTCTTTCTAAAAGTAGTTTTCATCTTGTTTTGCGCTCTTAATTTAAAAATAATTGTTTCTAGTCCTAGTTATTTAATATAATAAATAAATTTCATATATGGAATCAAGAGTATCAAATTTTTTAAATATGTCTATATTATATTTGGTCAAAATGATTAGTAACCATGATTAAATTAATCAACTCGGTCAAGGATAAATCATGCCAACCCTAGTTAAAACTACGTGATAAGCCCATAATTTAAATTCCAAATTTTTATAGGATGAATGTAATTCCAACGTTTTCACTATAGGATGATATTTTATTTGTTTAATGGATATGTTTCAATGAAAATGACCTATGTAATATTTAATTATAAGAAAATATAACTCACTTAATTTCAATTATCCCTTATGTGTCCATATAGGGACAAAATAATATCTTCAATGAATAAAAATTTATAATTATTCCATAATTAAATTATATTTCTGAATGAAATTTATTTATATCATTTGGTAAATATATTTGACCATAAAATCTTAAACAACACCGATGATGTATTTCCAAAATTAATTAACAAATATAGTAAATGATTTTAAAAAAATTTATATAAATATAATTTGAGTGATTTAATTTGTGAATCGAATTTTCAAGGTAAATATGAAATATTAGTGTTCTTTAAATGAATTATATTTTAATTAAATTAAATTATTAATTTATTTTATGTAAAATTAAATTAATAGTGTCCAAATTGGTAATAATGATATTTTATGATAAATAATATTCCATTAAATTAACTAAAAATTTAGAATAATATAATTTTAAATTGGTGATAATAAATGATAAAAAAAATCATTAATTTCCAATTTTTGAGAAATTTTTAATCATTTTTCTTGATATTGTATTTAATATATTTCAATCTTTTAAAAAATTCCACGAGTTCCCCTCCTCTCAATTTTTAAAGGGAACCCATCCATTCTCTTCTACATAATAATATGAGCCACCAAGCTAGAACAAAATGACCCAGTTTATCGATTATAATCATACATATAATTGCATGAGGTTTTTTTATTTCCAAAATTACAACCCTAGAGAACATAAGTATAGATCTTAAAGAGTTGTTTCAAAACATAGTCAATCACTATAATTGACCACATTCAAATTAATTCTTGTTTCACCTCCTATAAATCAGTTATATTATTAATTAAATATTATATTAAGTAAAAAAATACGTAAATTTCATTATGATTATTAAACGACCATTATTCACCTTTTTTTCAATCAGATGGGTAATTAAATCGATGTTACTGCATATGTAAGACTTATTGTCTCCGCATAAATGTAATTATCATTAACCATCACTATATTTCATGGATAGTTATTATTATGGGTTTAATGTTTATATATAATATTTATGGAATAATTAATATACTAGAACTGTTATATCATATCTACATTATTACCCAACATACCGTTGGTAAACGATAACGTTGTTCATGCGAACGTGTTGACTGCGACCTATATGAAGGGATGTGATTTGTTTTTCATTTCGATTTTACAAGGTTGGTAATAAGGATATATTTAATGAATATATATGATATATAAATTATTAGTATGATTTTATAAATAGAAGTTATTTTTTAACTTTCTTTCATTGGATCTTTTGAAAAAAGAAATTAGAATTCATGTATATATATGACCTACGCTCTCCAAGAATGTTGTAACTCATTTGTATATATCTACTTTTCTGGATGAAGATAAACATGTATATAATGAAAATATATTACATTAATATCAATATTAAAAATATTTAATCGATTTAATCCTGATAAATTTATAGTGAACAATCCAAAAAAACAAAAAATTACCTGAAAAACAAAGCAGATATCACATAGAACAATGCTTTTAATAAAGAATAGTTACAAACGGGAGATACAATGTTATAGGAAAATAATATATTGTATGATATATATATATATATATATAATATTTGTTATTTAATATATTTATAATAAATATATATTTATTATATAATAGTTTCAATCATGTATGAAATAATTCAGACCTAAGATAAGGGGTTATCATCTCATATGTATTTCTTTGAGATACATGTCAAATTCACCACTTGTTATTTATGCGGTTTATATAACTACCATGAATGTATTTTATGTTAAGTTTTATGAATTATATAGGGATCCACTTGTCCATAAATGTTTATTTATCTCATATGGATTACGAGTCAAATGATACCAAAGCAGTAAGAGTATTTTGTTATAATGTCATTGTATAATATGATTGTTTATGATTATGTTTCCAATGATAAAATCATATGACATACCTTTAATAAATGTAATGAAATTTATTATCCTCTAGTGTTTTCTTATGAATAAATGTTTTGGTTTTCATTTTCTACACAATAAGTACTAAAGAGACTATGTTTTTGAAGAAAATAATATTTTTGTCAATTCTGTCAAAAATCATTTTCTCATATATTCATGATTTAATAATATAATTTAGAAAAGGTTTTTTGTAACATACTAGGTAATTATTGAATAACAATATGTATAATCAATTAATATTAATGAATTAGATTTTCATTTTTCTATAAAGGGGATGTTATTTTTGACTGCACACTCGAAACGTAACAATGGGTTTCCCTGAAATCCTATGTTTTAAACAAGACGGAGTTATACAGAAAAATAATATATTATTAATTTTATTATTTTAATTGGAAATACTCAATTATCCATTTTATTTTTGGGAATGAATATAAATAAATATATTTTGTTTATAATTGTTTGTTCAATATTTTTACTTTTTTATAATAAATGTTATAGTCTTAAAAAGAGACTAAACACAATATTAAGAATAAAATTCTCTAATATTTTTAAAAGGAAATTTTACAGTTATTTGATAGAACCCATTTTTTAAATATAGTTTTTTTCACTTATATATATTTAATTTTACAAAATAAACTTATTCATTGGATGTGGGAGATACAAATTTACATTGGTTAAATTCTTGTTCTTTTTCTGAATAAATTCATATTTTAATGAATAGTAAAAAATAATGGTTTTTAAATCAAACTCTATTTTCCCCTAATTTATTTATATTTTTAGATATTCATTTTACCTTTTTTTAAGAAATAATTTTATTATTTTTTATCAGTTAATTTATTTTATTTTATTGGAGGCCTTTCCAAATTATAATTAAATAGAAAAACTATGTGAACTATTGAAGGTTTTACATAAAAAAATCCATTTTCTCAATCCATCAATGAGATTAGTGTTAAACTTAATTTAAACACTTCTGTGAATTGGATTCTAAAAAATGGAAATACATCATTGTACTCACTATAATGACTATGGTCCAAAAAAATCAAAATAATTTTTGAAGAATAGTAACTTTAGTATTTTATTTATCACGTTTAATGTTATATAGGGACATTAAAGGTAAAATTTATAGTATAAAATAATAAAATTAAGCTAAAAATTATAATAATATTATATAATGAGTCATTATAGACCCTGAATATCCTTGGGTGTAAATGGTGTCCTTTAGAAGCCGCATGGGTTTGATTATGACATTTATAACATATAAATTAATGTAAAATTAATGATGTTGTAAATATGCTTCTTATTACTAATTTTTTTAATGTTCTGAAATGAAAGTTCTATATTAGTAAATAAGTAGTCATTATAAGTATAAAATTATATCATACATAATAGAATTTTATTTATAATTTTTAGAAAATAAAAAAAAAATAGTGACACACTGATGATGCATTAATTGGTTTATTAAATAAATAATCAAATAAAAGATATTAATAATATTAAGATATGTATAATTGGAAATATTTGATGTCATATATAAATTTTCAGGATTAATTAGACATGTAATAGAAGAATAAATTTAATTTTTTAAGGAATAAAGTTGCTATGATTAAAAAAAATATATTGAATAGTGTCAAATTGACATAATTCATAAGATGAAAAATATAATATCTAATTAAATGATATAAAATTTCCAAAAATCAATGATTTGACAAAATAGTGATTATAAGTACCAAAATTTCATTAATAACTCATTTGTTTGTTGTTTTCTTGATTCTGTAATTATTTTAAATATGAAAAATATAATTTACTTGATAAAACTTTAGGAGTTAAAAAGGATAAAACAAATAAATTATGATTAAAAATTATAAAAAAACATATCAAATTCTCATTAGATAATTATAGTTCAACACATAGACACCTTATATTCCAATTAAATTCATTTAAACCCAATTGTAAGCGAAATAGAATTTATATTGATTTAATACTTTTAATAATTCTAAGGGTGCTTGTCCCCATTCCTAATAAAGGGAACCCATTCCGCTCTATTACTCACACATAAAAATCCTTTTAGATTTGACACTCTGAATCAGAAAACCTTCCTAGTTTCCCTAAAAACATTATTGGATCCTTATTTTATATTTAACTTACTATTTAGTGGTTTTAAGGTGTTACGAGAGGTGCTCATGAAAACCAAAGGGAATGTTTCTATTTATGTATTTCTATGATATGTATTCATAAAAATCCTTTAAATAATATTATTCCCAGATAAATAAATATCAAAAAAATATTCAACATAATGATATGTTAGTATGTTAATATCATCTCCTAAATCAATCACCACTTCCATTCAATGGGAAAATAATTAATCATTTGTACGTTCGTGTGAACTATCACATTTATAAACCGATATAATTCATTTTCCATAAAAATATCCCAGATGTGGGAATATATATGGAATTAATGTTCATATTTAATATTCATGAAATATTAATAATTATTTGATAATAATCAATCAATTAATTTCTTACATTCCATGGGTATAAAAATTATAGTTTCGTTCATGCATACGTGTGTTTTGTCATCTCCACGAGGTGATGTGACTCAATTTTATTCATTACATCAATTTTATGATATATATAAATATATTTAAAATATTAATATGATATTTATGATGTTATTATCCTTATATAAATAGGAAATAATACTTACCATTTTTATAATGATCAATGGAAAATGAAAAACTTTACTCAGGCCTACGTATGGCTAAACATCTACTTGAATATAACATTGTTCATTTTTCAAAAAAACAATCAATGATATGATTTTAAAGTAAAATTGATGTATAAAAATGAAAATAATGTCATGAATAATATTTTGTAGATGAATTACTTATAATCACTTGTACTAGTGACATCAAACCATGTTCCTTTTATACTAAAGTACCTAATTACAAAACAAATACCATACCTGAAATAAAATAATAATATAATTATTATAAAATGGTAATTAATGATATTAAATTAATAATAAAAATTAAAAGGTTGTTAAGTGAGTAATAATTAATATAATTTTATTATTCTGGATGAACAAGGAACTCATGTGATGAATCTAACTCAAGGAAAAGTACTTCATCTCAATATCCTTTCATTGAGTCATATTTTGATATTGTACACCACCTTTTTTATAATGTGTAGAATCAAAAGAGTTTACGTTTAATTCATTATAAGGATTTAAAAAGGATTATTTTAATACAATGTATTTTATATTATTTAATAAATGACAAATTGAATGTTTTTTCAGCTTATGAGTTGACAACAACTTCTAAACCATTGTAACTGTTATTTGATAGTTGGCTTCCTCTATAAGACATAATATTTTAAAATGAAAATAAATCATTTATTACTTTTTTTTGGTGATCGTATAATTTTTTTTTTGAAAGTGGATTAACAATTTCAAAATCAATATATGATTTTCTGTTATTTCAATAGATATTTTATTTGTGAAATTTTGAAAATTAAAATCTTTTCTGTGTTATGATTATAATGGAACATGGAAATATGATAGGTGGATTCCTGATAAATAAATTATGGGTGGTTATGTGAAAATCCAACAATGGTTGTGTCCATGATGATCCAAGGATAGGTTTTCACCTTATATTCCTTAATCCATTGGGTATATAACTCGGTCATATAGATATTCTATTTAATTATTCATGTGGAATTAGACCTTAGTTTTGTTAGAGTAATGAATTATTATGTCCCAATTTACATTTATATGTAATATGTTATATATAAGGATTTATGGTAATGTTTGGATTACATAAACCATAAAAAAGGTGTTTATATTCACTAAACTGTATTTACTACTTGTTAAAGGTGAATAGTTTTTCATTATGATAAATTATTCATAGTTTACATGTTTTCACTAGACTAATAGTGTTACTTCTTTTTGAATCCCTTACTAATATTTTTAATTAACATTCCATGTTTTTAAATCATTTCCCCAGATTTACAGAATAATTTAGTCATGGATGGGAAGAAAGAAAAGTTATGAAGTTTAAATATGAAATTAAACCATATTTCATTATAAATGTTTTTTATTTTATTAAAAAATTGATTGTCAGTAGAAGTGTATGGTTTATAATATTAGAGTTTTTATATATGATTTATGGCATAATTCTATATAATCTCTATCCGTGAAAAGATACTTGATGTGAATGAAATTCAAATTATTGATATAACTAAATATTAGGAAATGTTAATGGATAGGGCCTTACTGTTGGTATTAAAGGTTGGTTAGATATCTCTATGAACTATAATATTGTTAATATAATATCCGTAAAGTATTTTTAAATTTTTGGTCAAATTGAAATGATATAGAATTTGAAGTTTACTATGTTTTTTCATCTAAGATATGTTTATTTAAAATGGGTTTACATAGAGAAAATATTAAAAAGGTATTGGGGATGCATATAGGGGAATAACCATCCAAATCTGCATCTTGAGATTGTTGGAATCTGAATTAAATAGTTTCAGGTAGTGATAACTCAGTTTACTCAGAGAATTTCATGGGAGTGTTTTCCATGAAAAAAATAAACCAGATCAAATATAGAGTAATATGTCGGTAGTAGAGAATTTCATGAGGAAATTTTATACCACCATTCAGATGATCATCTAACCCTATTCTAGCTAAATGGTGTATTAAATCACTAGAAAATATTTTTGATATAATAGCGTGTTCAGACAATTAAAATGTTAGTATTACGATATATTATTTTTAAGTTGATTCTGATCATTAATGGTAAAGGATTATAAATATCAGAGGATGTGAAAATATTGATTCCATAGAGTTGGATAAATTTATGAATATCTTACTTGAGAAATATTTTCCTAAGTCTGTTTGACATATGGTGGAAAAGAAATTCATCAAATTCAAACAAAAGGATAAAGATTATATGGATTTATTTGAAGACAATTTCACCCATTTATCAATGTATGTACAAAATTTTATCTGATATATTCTTTACCAGATATATTTGTTTTACTCAGAATCAAATTTGATATTTTGAAAGGAATTAACATATCATGAGTTCAAATTCTATGAGAAAAATTTACAATACACTATTAAAGTAGAAATAGAGTTCAATCGTAATCATGTATTTCAAAATAGAAAAAAAGAAGCAACCCAATTTTTTGGAAATGGGAAATCATTCGTGAATGATGTTTGGAGATAAAAAACTAAACATCCATCATTTGAAAATCATGTTAAAATGAATCTTAGGGAATGACTCTCGAATTATGAGAAGTGATTCCAATATGGTAAGGTTGGTAATATTTCTTGTGAAATCGAAGGAGGGGATTAATAATGAAATGAAAAGTCGACCGTAAGATGTTTTAGTGGAAATGAGATATGAAATTTTGAAAATTTGTGTCATGATTTGATTACCCATTGTGTACAATTGAAATATAAAATGAGGAAGGGAAAGGAAAAATAATTTTTTACTACAATAGTTAAAGTGGGCCATCAAAATATGTTGTTATAGGTTTGTTATGGGGTTTTTCAAAATATGATAATACCCTATTTGACTATGGATCTTCATATTCATTCATTTCTAAGAGCATTCCACGTAAATTGGATTATCTCCCCATGAATGAGATATAGAAATTTTCATAAAAACATCAAGTAGATGTATTAATAATACAATGATTTATGGAAATTTTTATAGTGTCATTAGTTAGATGGTTTTTCATAAAAATATAGTTGATATTTCCATAGTGGAATTTGATCTCATTTTGGGTAAGGATTGGATTTCTGATTATTATGATAAAATAGATTGTAAATCGAAGAATGTATTATTAAATGATTCCATAACTTTTATAACCTTCCAAGAATATGAGATATCGATTAAATATGGAATTGAATGTTATATATGTCATGTTTTTGGAATGAAAGAAATATTTTTTATTAGTGAAATTCAAAAAGTGAATGATTTTATTGATGTTTTTATAATGAGTTTTCTCCATTTTTTCCTGAACATGATATTGAATATACTATTTATTTATTCATGATGCTATGTCTATTAATATACCCCCATATCGAATGGATCATGTAGAATTGGAGGAATTAAAAAATGTTTCAAGAATATCTTGATAATGGTTTTTTAGTCGAAGAACATCACCATTGGGCTCTATTATTTAATTTGTGAAAATGAAATAAGGATCAACGAGAATTTTTATTGTTTACAGATCCTTCATTAACATAATAATTGGGAATAAGTCTATGTTGCCTCATATTGATGGTTGGATTGATCAGTTCTAGGGAGCATAGTATTTTTCATAGATTGATTTGATGTTTGTGTACCATTAGCTGATGGTGAAGGAGGAAAACATTCCAATGACAAAATTATGAACACAATATGATAATTATGAATTTTTATTGATTGTATTTGGGTTATCTACATCATTTTATATATTTATGAATCTCATTAATGGAGTCTTTAATCTTTTTTTTTTGATTAGTTTGTGGTTCCATATAATTGATATTTCGAAATATTCTAAATTCCATTAAGAACCAAAAATTCAATTAAAGATTTATTTGAAATCATTAAATGAAATTATTCTATTTTTAATGTTTATTAAGGGTGATTTTTTTGAAAAACATTTCATTCCATGGAAATATTTTTTCTAAATATAGAATTATTATTGAACCATTTAAAACAATTGTTTTTGAAGACGGTCCCAGACCTACTAATATCATAGAGGTTCATATTTTTATTGGATTTTTGGGTTATTACCAATGGTGTGTGGAATACTTTTCTAAATTATCATTTGAAACACCGCAAGATTCCACAGCACGATTCTCATTAAATATTATAGTAGTGTGTGTTATATTCAACTTTGAGATTCCAACACACCAGGACCAATCAAAGTAGCCATTATGAACAGTAATACCCACTTTTTTAAATTTTATAAACTCTATATCTCAAAATGGACTTCATTTTTGGATTCAGAATATCAAAATTATCCTATGGTGATAAATTATGAATTTGAGTGCTTTTAAAGTATAATAAGAATGTATTTTTTCCATTTAATACAATGTTGGTCATTGGACATAATGTCACATTTAAACTGGACAAAAATAAGTGTCAATATTTTGATAGGTATTATCTCTTAAAAACACGATTTTTGTTTTAACAACTGGAATTAATTTAAAATTAAATTCTACCACTTCTATGTTTTGAATTTAGAAATATGAATTCCGTATCTATAATAAGGAGGTCCAAATTGTGTTAATAATTAACTTTTATTTTTAGACATTTTGAATAATTACTTCGGTAAATATTTTATTTCCCATGATTAAAGGTTAAATCTGGTAAATAAGGGTAACAAAAAATATTATAATAATAATAAATTACCCTAAAACATGTCCTAACCCTATTGGTTGACACGTGTCCGACCACCGACATCATTGGGTCGATTTTGGGACCCTATGGATCCACTTCTAAATGATTATGAAACTTTATATTAATTAACTTAAAGTAAATACAAAAATGACATAATCAAATATCTTTTAGAAAAACAATTTTCACATAGGGTTTTATATGTTTTAATTTCGACTATAAAAATTCATTAGAAAGAAAAAATGATTTCCTATATAATGGTATTTTATTTAAAAAATTTATACATTGAATAATTTAATTTATTTATGACACAATAATGATGCAGTATTTTCGTTAATAATATATGAATCCAATAATTGGTATTATAAAAGTTAAAATAAATATAATATGAATGTTTTGATGACATACACGAATTTTAACGGTTAAAATTACATGTTAGGATTGATTAAATGAGTTTTATTTGAATTAATAAACTTTTTAAGACTTTATATAAAATCAATTATTGATTAGTGTCCTAATTGACATAGATGAGTTTTTTAAAACAAATATTATATTATTAATTGATATTCTATTTATAAAATACTATGTTTCGGCCAAAAGACTTATATAATGGTTCTTTTATTATTAATGTACCACTTGGGGGTCTCTTGGATGTATATAGTATGGTTATTAACTATATAATATAAAAATATTAAGTAACATGGTAAGTGTCAAACTAATTAACTAACAGTTAAAACTAAAAGATAAGTTTAATAAAGTGACCCAAACCTGTCTAAAACTAATTTGATGATTTTTTTCGACATATAACCACCATAGACGTTAAATGATCCACTTTGAAGCTATTATAAATCGAATATTAATTTATTATAAAATAATGGTTTAAGTTTTTTCTAAAGAGCACCTCCTCCTCCTTATAAAAGGACACCACTTCTAACAAATTCTACACAACATCAAATCCTTTTGGTTCATCCCACCCATGCCCAAATATTCTCTCAACTTCTCTCAATTCCACTTAGTGGCCTTATATTGACTATAAATCCAACCTAAGGATCCGTTTTGATCGAATCAAAAGGAAGAACCTGAATATGAGGTAATGTTTTCACCACCCTCTTTCAAGTCCCTTTTTTCTTCCACATCTTTAATCTTTGTTATTTACATTCTAAAATAATAAATAATGTATATTCTATATTCTGTGATGTTATTATAAATATGGTATAGACATATTCATTATTCTATATATCCTTTGAATGACATGCCACCATACGTGTGTACGTACGGCCTACTGTCTCCACGTCGTGGTATAATTGTTATTCAGTGTATTATTATTTGGATGGGTAAAATAATGACATTTAATTCATGTAAATAATCAATATAACATGATAATGATTCTGTATATATTATATAGAATCCAATTATATATTATTTTAAAATCAAAAGAATGATATTGTTTCTTGTGCGTACGTACAGATTAACGTCTCCACGAACGGGATGAAATTTATTCCCCATCATATCCATTCAAAAATAAATTTAAATTGGTGATTAAAAATTATTTTCAGAGACATGATATCATTCTGTATATTAATAAGATACATCCCATCAATAACAAATATGGCTCACATAACAAATAATATAAAGGAAAATGAATCTGTAAACACCCAAAACGTTGATAATACAAACATATTATCAAAAAATCAATGTTAAAAGATCATATAATATATAATATTCATGTATATGATTATTGTATAATTCAATAACAATAATTTCACCATTATACAGGAGGTTAACCTACCCTTTACCAATGGAAAAAATAAAATTAAGGGGTTTCTTATCTCACTTTTAATTCAATGAGATTTCCATTGTTCACCACTTATTTATTACTTGTGGTGTGTGTACTTCCCAAGATTGTATTAATTTTGTAATTTACTTTAATTTTTTGATATTTACATCATCATTTTATTATCCTTCTTTCATGGGTGTGTGTTTCGTATGTTACCAAATCGATAAGAGAATTTAAAATATTAGTTTCCACTCATTCGGCTTTACACATACTTCTTTGATAATATTACTCCATGATTATGTGTGGAATCACTATTCATTTTCTTATGTCATAATTTCCACTCCACTTTTTGTGGATAAAAATTTTGATACACATAATCACTCTATTGATAAATTCTCAAGTAATCGATATGAACTTGATACGAGTAATTATAACTCAATCTTTATTTGTTGAGTTAAATATACAATTCATTGGTGTTGTTTTTAAAAGAATATTTGTGAATGTCCTCTAATTTATTTACGTTGAATATCCAATCATATTGAGTGTATTTATATTTTTCAATCATAATTATGTCGTTGATTTATCCTTAATCTAAGGAGACGGTCTTTATAAGATATTTCATCTCATTTTACATTCCATTGATACTTCTTTGTGGTTATACACCAAATAACATTTAAATGTTGTATATAATGTTCTTATATATAGTATATCATTAATCCATTTATTATCATTATATTAAAAAGTGTTAATTACCTCAATTATTTGTATTCAAGTGTCTCTCTTTTGGTTGGGAACTCTAACAAAAATATCATTTTAAATGTTTTATAGATTTATTATATTAAATTTATCTCATTAATGTCCATGTTTTAAAAATGGTTTTAAGGATATATTTATATGGACATTAAAGTTTTAAAATTTAAAATCTTTTTAAAAGCTTCAATGTGGAATGGGAAACTTTGATTCAAAAATCTATTTTTAAATGGCTTTGTGACAAATAGTGTGACTTTTAAATGATTTCTAGAACAAAGGGGGATATTTATCTCTAATAGTTTTGATGAATATTTTCATCTATGTCAATATCCTTCATTATTCTCAATTGAAATTAATCTTATACATTTCAATCTTCCATATGGTATCTAATGAGTTTTTTTTGAATATAGATGTGTTATTTTTATACCATTCATGGTTTGTGGATAATGTATTGTCATTTCGTATTATTGTTTTAATACAAATGTTTATGTTATGTTTAAACCTACTCACATGAATAATTCATTGGACTTATTAAGTGATGGGTGGATCTCACTATAGCTCCTCAATGCATCGGTATGTCTCATGAGACAAACTATTGTCTTGGAAAAGGGCCTTGAAAAAATCTTATTTGTAGTCTTGACATGAGGCCTTGACTATATGGTTATGATAGTCTGGCATTATGCATTCCATTATTATGAAAGTGGATATTGATATTGCATTTGATTATTCTACTAGTAGAATATCAATGTGAATATGTAAATGGAATTATATCATTTTACCTTTTCCATATTATGTTGAAGTTCAAGTTTAAATCATTTTTTTAGTTGTATATTACCTTTAATGTTTATACTTATTTATAAATGTTTACGCTATATTGATATCCTTACTAAGCATCTGAGCTCACCCCTTTCTATGTATTATTTTTCCCAAGATGTGAAGAGGTATTTTATGAATGATATGCAGGGATAATATGAGGATATGAGTGTGGTCTATGGAGACAATATGTTGTTGTATTTTTTTCACTTTATGATGTGATGTAAACATTATGAATGTATATAGTGGTTACATGGATACTAAACTAATCCATATTTCAAGACATGATCTTTTGTGATCATGAAAATGATACATAATAATGCACCAACTCAGGGTAACCGGGGTCGGGGCGTTACAGTTGGTATTTGAGGGTGTTTAGTACAATTCATGGAAGCTATATTTAGATAAAATATGATTAGAGCACATATCCCTAAGATAGACATTGAGGATTCGTATAGAATAACATCATAGAATTTTGGTATTGTAGAGATTTTGTGAGTCTTCCAAAAAATACATCCCTGTCTGGATATGAGCAGGTAGAGATGGCTCTGGCACAGATGTACCCAGGGGTAAAAATTGAAAACCCCGTTTTGAGCTAGACATGAATGGGAACTGGTGCACGATAACGAGCATTGTTGCACTCTTGGTTACGACACTCCCGAGTGATATAATTAGGATAATTTTCATTTTCTTTACAAACCGATTTGAAGTGGTTTAATATAAGATGAGAATACATGACCTTGGTTAATAATAAGGTGTTTCAAATTAATAATATGGTGTCATGATATTCTATAAATGATTTTATGACTACTGATACTAACACAATTCCTTCTGGTTTTAGTCAATGGCTAGATTCCAAGGAAGTCATAGTAACATTGAGAATGATGTACAAGGCAGGAATGGTGTTGGCAGTGAGAAAAAAAATGGAATGTTGATAGGCATAAAAGATTTTGTGTTCATTCCAAATCAGTTTTCCAAAAATATGATCGATAACATATATATTAACAAACTCCCACACTCAACAAAGAAGAGAAAGGTGGTGAATGATAAGATCTCCAGTAGTGGAGACCATGGAGAAAATAATCCTCAATTTCTGTCATGAAAGAAATGTGGAAGGAGACACCCAGAGATGTGTCTCAATGAAACAAAGAAATGCTTTACGTGTGGTAAATCAGGACATAAAGTGAAGAATTTCCAAGGAAAAATGAAAATTACTATGAATGAAAATAAAAACGGTCCCCAGAATCCATTTACAGTCATTTTCAATAAATGTAGGGGACCTGAACATTACCTGAGTGAAAGCCCTATTCTATAGGATATTTTCTTGGTCAAAGAAGAATCTATGTGGAAATAAATGGTTAGAGAAATGTTTAAAAGTATTAGTGCTCCTTGTTGATGGGATTACTTTGGAATAGTTTTCTCTTGAATTTGTAACCCTCCAGTTTTCCATGTGAGAATGATATTTAAGGAAGTCTTATCTTTTCTCTTGTGGATATTGTTATAAATAACCATTTGGTTTTATATGATCTTTGCGTTTGAGGCAATTACATGTAATTATATATTGGGATGAAAATGTAAGGTATGAGATAACATTTGTGGTTATATTATGTTGTGGTTATTTTGAGGAATTTATCTCATTTTGGAAATGTTATAAAATATTGTATTTGAAAAAGGACAACACGCAGACCGTGTGACAACCCGTCGCGTCGGACAAAGCTGTGGAAATTGAACCCACAACCAAAGTGCGATTGGGATTTATTTCCTAACACTGGACTACGTGAAGTCCCTCGTTAGTGTGACTAATTATTTTTAGTAAAATGAGTTTTTTGATAAATTATATGTTTATTAGGGATCTTATTTCTTATCAAATGACTACCCTTAGTATATAAAAATGATTTAGTGATTAAGTGATAAATGTTATTTTGGAAGACGTTCACTCTGTTGGGAACACAATATGCCTATGGAAAAATAGAATACTATGAGATTTCATTTCAGGAGTAATGGTGGATTTTTATCTATGTTATTATTGTAGATTTATAGTGATTTGGGTTATTTATGGAAATGATTAACCTATAATAGAGAATATTATGTTAGGTTAGTTACTTTTAATTATGAGACTTTAAGAGTATTCGATGTCATTTGGAGATACAATTTAACATGGAAGACTACATGACCAAATTCTTCTATGTTTTGGGTTTAAATATTAGTTTGGATAGTATTTATGGATTTTAAGGACAAATGTTTGTTGAATGGTATTCATTTATCTTTAGGGTATTGATGGATTAATTTTAGAAATTATGATTAGTGTTTCTTTCTCTTAAGGAATATAATTTTGGGGGATTATCAGATCCTGTACTAACCATTTTGGTTTTGATTATTCACTAAAGACAATGTAAATATATTTTTTATTCTTTGTGGATCATGTGATTCTCTAGAAGTTTATTATAGATTTTATAGTGTAACCATGTCTTATGGAATAATCATCATTTAAAAATGAGTCAGTAGTAGAAATTAATTAATGAATGAAAATTTACATGAAAAGTAAGTATATCTCATTATTTTCATAGTCAATCTCAGAAATGAAATCCTCATATTTATGTAATGTAACTTTACAAAATGGTTTCCATTTATTTTTCCAACCAGGAAACTAATGACCATTTTTTCCATCACATGTTTGTGGTTTTCATGTTGTTAACTTTATCCTGATCAGGTTTTCTATCCCCCCCCCCCCATCAGAAATTTACACTTATTTTATCATCCATATCCATGTATTTCTACATTGAATCCTAGTATAGGTTATCTCAGGTGACCTTTGTACTTCTCATTCTTTCTTTTAAAGTGGTAGTTTTATTGACTATTTTTCCGAGGTTGGACTTTACATTATATTACCAAGCCCAATTTAAAAAATTTCAAGGACCAAATTTATTGAAAGAGGGTATAATGTAACACCCCAATCTTCCATGGTACGATTCTCTTTGATTAATACTGTAACGTGTGTTGTACACAACTACGAGATTCTTACACACCACAACCAATCAATGTAGCTGTTATGAATAGTAATACCCACTTTTTGAAATTTTATTAATTTTATGTCTCAAAATGGACTTCATTTTTGGTTTCGTAATATTGAAATTAGCCTAGGGTGAAGTTTTGGTACTTTTCGAATAACTTTTATATTTTGATGAATAGTCAAAACTACTAAATTTTAATTAAAAACAACTTTTTTAATCAAAATAATTAATAGTGATAAATTATGATTTTGAGTGGTTTTAAAGATTATATAGAATATATTTTTAACATTTAATACAATTTTGGTCAATGGACATAATTTCTCATTTAAATCAGAAATAAACAAGTGTCAATCTTTTGATAGTTATTATCTCTTAAAAACACGCTTTTTGTTTTAACAACGGGAATTAATTTCAAAATTAATTTCTGTCACATCTATGTTTTGAATTTAGATAAATGGATTCCATATTTAGAATCGGAGGTCCAAATTGTGTAAATAGATAAATTTTATTTTTAGACATTTTGAATAATTACTTCGGTAAATAATTTATTTACCATAGTTAAAATTTAAATCCGGTAAATAAGGGTAAAAAATAATATTATAATAAAATTAAATTACCATAAAACATGTCCTAACCCTATTGTTTAATACATTTCCGACCATGTGCATATTTGGGTTGATTTTGGGACCCCATGGTGTAAAGACCCGTAAAATTCAAGGGAATTTTTTTTTCATAATTTTCATTGGAATTTTACAAGAGCACGGTTTCTTACGGCACCTGATTCCGAGGCCCGGAGTTCCCAGAATCATTTTACGAAGTTTGGCTCGGGTACGTTCAGTGAACGAACGAGCGGGAATTTCTAACTTTTGAACTGGTGCCCGGAATCAAATTCTGAGGGCACCGATTAATTCGCAGCGCCGATATTCTCTTAAGGAGACCTTTTCTGAGGTTGCGTTTGTTGCGGGTTGAGAGTTAGTTTTTGGGTTTTTAAATTAAAGTTAAATAAAATGTGGAAACATATTTTATTTCTTTTTTTTAGTTATAACCTCCCAAAGGGAGTTAGGGGTGGGACCCACATCCAGTTATCCTCCCTTGGGAGGATTAAGTGTGGTGGGGCCCACATGAACCTCAACTCCTCATCTTCTCTCAAAACTCCCCTATAACCCTCTTTAATTAATGTTTGACAACTTGTTTTAATTAATTAAGGTGGGTTGATTTGAATTTCAAACTTTTGAAATTCAAGTTAATGTT
This sequence comes from Viscum album, assembly GCA_963277665.1. Lineage (NCBI taxonomy): Eukaryota > Viridiplantae > Streptophyta > Magnoliopsida > Santalales > Viscaceae > Viscum > Viscum album. The sequence continues at coordinate 796,372,607 of OY728166.1, forward strand.
TGTGTAAATAAAATAAGCCTTAGCTTATTTTATTTTGGTTAGCCATCTTGAGAGGATTTGAGAGCTCCTTCTTCTTCTTCAAACATTGACGAAGAACACGAAGAACACTCAAGCTCCGACGAAGAATGCCGCTCCTCTCTTTTTTGTAGCCGGTTTGTTTCCGAAGATCGACGATGCCTTCCGTGTCAACTAAAGGGAACGCCGCTTCCTCCTCGGACTTCCTTCGTCGGCTTACGAAGATTCACCAACGACGTACCTCTTCGGACATACCTCTTTGTCAACAGAATTGATGAATGATTACCACGACGCCCGACCTCCGCAACGTTGTCTTCCGCGGGTCATTGACGAACTTCGTACTTGAAACCAAGGTAGGGGTTGTTGTTGATTATTTATTTATTCTCGTTCTTGGTTATAGCATGACAAACGTGAGAATAAATATTTATGTGTTATCGTCTAACGAGAGGGAGGGGGCCGGACCGCACAAACACTATCGAATCCCCCCTCCCTTGTTCTTGAATTTTATTATTTCCTTGCCGATGAACGAGATGGCGTGGTGCCGTCGCACCACACGGGAATCACAATGCTATAATCGCGCGGCGCCGTCCCGCCGCGCTACGGAAAGTTTATCAAGAACGCGACATCGTCGCGCCGCGTCGAAGGAAACCGAAGGCGCTGCGGCTGGAGCGGGGCTGCGACGGAGGGGCGCAGTGCCGTCACACCACGCCGGATGACGAAGGTCGCCGCCGGTTCCGGGCCGCGGCGGAACGAGAAGACTGGCGGCTCGACGGGCCGCCGGTGTCGGAAGCCGGAAGGGGACTGGCTAGCCGGTCCCGTTGAAGAAGAACCAGTCGGCCAGGTCGGGCCGGCCGGAAGGGGAAAAACCGGGGGAATTTAATTCCCCCGGCTAACATGAATTCTCCCCCATTAAGAGGGGGGGCCGGTTTCACAAAGGGGGGTAGGCGGCCCCCTTGTTTTTTCTCAAAGGCAGGCCCGCACGAGGGGGGCCAGTTTCTCCAAAGGCGCGACTTTCAGCCGCGCCGCCAGCGAAGAGGGGCGGGTGCCATGCCCCCCGCACGTGGCACCCGAGCGGCACCCAGGCCATTCCACTGTCGGTCGGGCCGCGCCGCCGCGCCGGACCGTGCCTCCGCGCCGGGCCGGGCCGGCCCGGACCTGGACCCCCCGTTTTCGAATTGACTTCGGTCTTTTGCTCATAACATGAGCTACGGACCTCCGATTGACGAACCGTCAGTGGCGATGCGATCCTTGATTCGCGATGGTGGATTTGATATATCGCACTCAAAGTTTCAGGATACTTTGAGTTCGGTCGGGTTGGTTCGTACACGTAACCAACCGGGCCCTCGGAGCGGAAACGCTCATATCTTGAGCTTCGGACGTCTGATTGACGTGTCGTCAGCTCTGATGTGTTCCTCTTAGTGAGACAGATCTTTTGGCATACTCCACTCGAGGTTTGGACGTAGGTGGAGTACGGTCAGGTTGGTTTTTCCTTAAAAACCTACCGGGCCCCTGGGACGAAAAAGCCAATAACTCTCAGACCGGGCGTCCGATTGACGCGCCGTCTGTTGCGTTGAGTTCCTGTTGATGATACGGAACTTTTGGATACATGAACTCTAGAATTTGTGACAGTTGATGTATCAGCATCTCGGCTCGTGGAGCGGACCCTCCTAAACGAGCTTGCTGTGTGCGGGAACCCTAGAGCTGGCTGCGACTGAGACTGCTACTACTACTGTGACTGCGACTGTGACTGTTACTGCGACTGTGACTGTTACTGCGAATGTGACTGCTACTGCTACTGTGACTGCGATGACGATAGTACAGAGATCCTTTGTGGATTCGACGATGACTACAGCACTCAGCGATCCTACGTGGATCAGTGCTACAGGTCATGTGTGGGCCCGATCTTGTGTGGGTCCGATCATGTGTGGGTCTTTGCGCTCAGCGGTCCTGTGTGAACCAGCGCCTACGTGTCATGTGTGGGCCCGATCCTGTGTGGGTATTTTCAGGGGTTAGTTACCTATCGATCCTTCGTGGGTCCGACGACTTAGATGGATCAAATATCATCATTATCGTCTTTCGAAGAAGTATACCTGTGTGAGTTGAATCCTGTTGCTTTCCTATGTGGATTGTGTTGTGCTATCCTGTGTGGATTTCGTTTTTCTTTCCTGTGTGGAATATGTATACTTTCCTGTGCGGACTGAGTTGTACTTGGGCTCGGAGGTTGGAGCGTATTGGAATTGATGACTTAGGTATATGTATGGGAATATACCTAAGAAGTGTCGGTTGTTACTTCGTGATTGTATCTTCCTTTGTAGTTTATCCTTTGTGGATTTTGGGAGACCTTAAGGGGTCTCGGGGTCCCTACTGAGTAGCTTATTCTCACACATGCACGAGCTATGCCTGCACTACGTTGTGTTGGTTGCAGACGACAGGCAGCGTTGATCGTGGATGAGGCTTGCAGAGCAGAACGGTACCTGGAGTTGGACCACTGGGCGGGACGTGCCCGGAGCAGACGGCGGGACCCGAGGAGCAGTGGAGCTATCTATACTCACCCTTCAGGTGGGATTTCCAGTGGACATCTCGGAGTAGCGGCTGTTACTTTACAGTTGCTGTTTTCCCTTTTTGAGTTGTACTTTACTTTCAGTTTGGGTTTGTATACTAGCCCATTTACTTTTCCGCACTTTCAGTTGTACTCTGTTCTTACATAGTGTTTATTTTTCTACTTTCTTACTCTGTAGTGTTTGTTTACTTTTCAAAGGCAATGCCTTCCCTTTATACTATGATTTACGCCTTGGTGCTAGTCGCCAGCCCCTGGCCCATGGAAGGCGGGATTGGGGTAGTCACGGCATGGGCCCCGAGGACGGGTCGTGACAAATTGGTATCAGAGGAGTTTGGTTCTACCGAGAACTCTGATCTTTTCTGTGTGAAGCAATAATGTTTAGTGTATTGAGTGTGGTTATCAGTCCAGGGAGTCCAGTGTTGGTGTGGTGGTCGACGTATCCGTACACCAGGACCCTGCCTTCTGATTTCCGACTTAATGCACGAAAACATTGATTGCGTGTGTGTTTCAAAGTTTTCATTGTGATTACATTGTGTCAGCTCACCAGGTATATTTTTTGACCGTGGCGCACCTGTTCCTTTTCAGGATGGCACCACGACAGCAGCCAGCTAGGGTTCTGAGAGTCGAGTGTGATGACATCCCACCGAGCAACGAGGCCTCGGTGCAGGGCCCTTTGTCAGCAGTGGCACCGGCGGTAGCTCTACCCGTCGAGCCACCGATGCTTCCAGCACCATCCGCTGACGATGCATGTCGCCTCAGCGTACTGCATGAGTTTCAGCGCCAGCGACCGCCTGGGTTCCGTGGGGAGACGGACCCCCAGGTAGAAGAGGACTGGATGGAGGCAGTGGTACGAGATTTCAGGCTAGTGAGGACACCATCATACCTCATGGTGATCCTCGCTACGATCCTACTGCACGCAGCAGCGGGCCGATGGTGGAGCATGATGCTCCAGGTGCACGATGAGGCATCTCTACTTTGGACGGACTTTGAGAGCCTTTTCCGCTCGGTGTTCGTCCCAGCCACCCTTCGTGCGGTGTGTAACCAGGAGATTCTTCAGCTGCGGCAGGGCAGCATGACGGTCGCTCAGTACTCGGTGAGATTTACTGATCTCTCGCGCTACTCGACCGACATGGTACGGGACCCATTCTTCCGGGCCCGGACCATCGAGCAGGGTTTGAAACACGAGATCAGGGCATCTCTGATCTCCCTCATCATACCGACTCATACAGGAGTACTGGAGCGGGCCCTTTTGATTGAGAGCTTCCTTGCTGAGTCTACACCAGCGTCGAGACCCACCGCAGGGCGACACGTGGTAGAGTCTTCTGCAGCTGGTAGTCGACGGATGACTCAGGGGTCCCGGAAGACCATACCTTTAGGCAGACGACCTCAGGACACTGGCTCAGCAGTGCGGGGCACACAGCGCGGAGCCAGTCTTTTGAGAGGCAGACAGTGCTACTCGTGCGGCGGGCAGGGCCACATGGCTCGTGACTGCCCGACCCGCCATGCAGAGGAGCAGCAGACGGTTGAGGAACCACCTAGGCAGAGGAAGAGGTTCGACCGTGGTGGTCCGCAAGGAGGAGGCGGACGAGGCAGAGGAGCTGGCCGAGCAGCAGGTGGTGGGCGACGCTTTGAGGCTCTACCACCACCACCACCAGGAGGTCCACCCCGACCTCAGGGGAGAGCACAACTTCAGGTAGCCGATGCTTACGATCATGGAGCTCCGGAAGCGGGTGGACTAGTGCGGGACTAGCTCCAGGCATAGAGGCCTTTGCCCATAATGCCTCTAGCTTCGTAGATTGTGTTGGCTTCTGTCCTTGTACATTAAGTTGAAGTAATAAAAGATACTTGCCTTGGTGGCTTTTTTTTCTTGTCATTTGTTTGTTTTTACTAAGAGGTGTCGGTTAAAAAAAATGTTGACTTGACCCTCACTTGCGAGATTTGTACTGGAGGAAACCCAGTGACCACACACTGATGCCGAAAGTGTGACTCAACCCTTGGAGGCGAGAGTAACGGTTGGATCTCTTGGTAGCAGCGTCGAGGCCTTACGACGTCATCCATGCCATGAATTAACTAATCATGACGAGACTGACTGTATTAGGAAAGGAACGTGGTTCATCCAGGGGATGAGACCGGATTTCACTTTTCGGCAAAGGAGAAATCTTTTCAGCTTTGTCGTACATTAAGGAGGAAGGGGAAACCCTTCGTGTGGTTCGATAAATGTCAGCAGAGCTTCCAGGAGCTGAGACAGAGGTTGACTAGCGCACCTATCTTGAGGTTGCCTGAGGAGGGAGTAGGTTACGTAGTCAACTGTGATGCATCAGGGACCGGGCTCGGATGTGTTTTTATGCAGGAGCGGGCAGTGATATCCTACGGATCACATTAGTTGAGGCCGCATGAGCCGAACTACGCTACCCATGACCTGGAGTTAGCAGCAGTGGTCTTTTCTCTGAAGACTGGGCGACACTACCTAATGGGCGAGCGCTTTACAGTCTTTTCTGATCACCAGAGTCTCAGGTATATCTTCCCACAGAAGGACCTGAACCTAAGACAGCGGCGATGGCTCGAGTTCCTCCAGGACTATGACTTTGAGATAGTCTATACTCTTGGGAAGGGGAACGTAGTAGTCGATTCCCTCAGCAGGAGGATGGGCATTTAGCTACATGAGGAGGTGACGGAGCAGCTAGCCTCTTTGCAGATATCCTTCGTGGATAGAGATGGAGCACCCTTCCTTCAGTCTCTCACAGTCACCCCTTCACTACTGCAGCGGATCAGAGAGTCACAGCGTGAGGACGCTGATTGTGAGACACGTCGTGTACAGATATCCTCGGGACAGGCACCTGATGGTTTCTCCCTAGGAGCAGAGCACAACATCCTTTTCAGAGGACGTACCATGGTACCAGTTGCTTTGCGAGAGGAGGTGCTGAGAGAGTTTCACACTTCTCCTTTGGCGGTACATCCAGGGGTGGCGAAGATGTACCAGGATCTCAGACGACAGCACTGGTGGCCGGGCATGAAGAAGGCTGTAGCAGAGTTCGTTTCTCGATGCCACACCTGCCAGCAGGTGAAGGCAGAGCATTAGATTCCAGCAGGCTTGGTACAGCCCTTGGAGGTCCCGGAGTGGAAGTGGGACGGGATATCTATGTACTTCGTGACTGGACATCCACGCACTTCCAGAGGTCACGACTCCATTTGGGTGATTGTTGACCGACTCACCAAGTCGGCACACTTCTTACCCATCAGAGACCAGGGCTATGTGGAGAGCTTGGGACGTCTCTACGTTCAGGAGATTGTGCGGCTCCATGGTGTACCATCATCTATCGTCTCCGATCGAGATGCTCGCTTTACTTTCCGGCATTAGAAGGGGTTACAGGAGGCGTTCGGGACACAGCTACATCTGAGCATAGCCTTTCACCCTCAGAAGGATGGTCAGATGGAGAGGACCATTCAGACTCTCGAGGACATGCTCCGCGCATGTGTCCTTGACTTTGGTCGTAGCTGGAAGGACCACCTACCCTTGGTGGAGTTTGCGTAAAACAACAGCTACCACTCCACCATTGGAATGGCACCGTACGAGGCGTTGTACGAGCGACCATGTAGACCTCCTTTGTGCCGGACAGACCCTGGGGAGTCAGCACTTGTGGGACTGGAGATGGTCCAGGCCATGACAGAGAAGGTCCAGGTCATCCAGGAGCGGATGAGGACAGCTCAGAGCCGACAGAAGTCATATGCTGACAGGAGGCGGAGGCCACTAGAGATCAAGGATGGCGACCATGTCTTCTTGTGGGTCTCACCTCAGCGTGGTATATAGAGATTTGGCCGAGGCAGCAAGTTATCTCCACGCTTCATCGGACCCTTCCAGGTCCTCAGTTGGATTGGATAGGAGGCTTATCACCTGGCTCTACCACCTCAGTTGCACCGGGTGCATGACGTCTTCCACGTATCTCAGCTGAGGAGATACGTGCATGACCCGACGCACATCAGTGACCATGGGGAGCATGACGTTGATGATGGGGAGACTTTTACGGAGGTCCTGGAGGAGATAGAGGATCGACAGGAGCGGGTCCTACGTGGGCGATCTATTCCTTTTGTGCGCATCAGATGGCAGCACGGGAACCTCCAGGAGAGCACATGGGAGCGGGAGGCTCATATGTGTGCTCAGTACCCTCATTTGTTTCCCTAGTTTTTGATGTATCTTTACGGGGACGTAAAGCCCTTAGGTGGGAGTAATGTAAAGACCCGTAAAATTCACGGGAAATTTTTTTTCTTAATTTTCTTTGGAATTTTACAAGAGCGCGGTTTCTGACAGCACCTGATTCCGAGGCCCGGAGTGCCCAGAATCATTTTCCGAAGTTTGGCTCGGGTACGTTCAGTGAACGAACGAGCGGGAATTTCTAACTTTTGAACCGGTGTCCGGAATCAAATTCCGAGGGCACCGATGAATTCGCAGCGCTGATATTCGCTTAAGGAGACCTTTTCTGAGGTTGCGTTTGTTGCGGGTTGAGAGTTAGTTTTTGGGTTTTTAAATTAAAGTTAAATAAAATGTGGAAACATATTTTATTTCTTTTTTTTAGTTATAACCTCCCAAAGGGAGTTAGGGATGGGACCCACATCCACTTAACCTCCCTTGGGAGGATTTAGTGTGGTGGGGACCACACGAACCCCAAATCCTCATCTTCTCTCAAAACTCCCCTATAACACTCTTTATTTAATGTTTGACAACTTGGATTAATTAATTAAGGTTGGTTGATTTTAATTTCAGACTTTTGAAATTCAAGTTAATGTTTGTGTAAATAAAATAAGCCTCAGCTTATATTATTTTGGTTAACCATCTTGAGAGGATTTGAGAGCTCCTTCTTCTTCTTCAAACTTTGATGAAGAACACGAAGAACACTCAAGCTCCGACGAAGAACGTCGCTCATCTCTTCTTCATAGACCGTTTGTTTCCGATGATCAATGAGGATTTCCGTGTCAACGAAAGGGAATGCCACTTCCTCCTCAGACTTCCTTCATCGGCTTACGAAGATTCACCAACGACGTACCTCTTCGGATGTACCTCTTCGTCAACAGAATTGATGAACTATTACCGTGACGCCCGACCTCCGCGACATTGTCTTCCGCGGGTCGTTGACGAACTTCGTACTTGAAACCGAGGTAGGGGTTGTTATTGATTATTTATTTATTCTCGTTCTTGGTTCTATCATGAAAAACGTGAGAATAAATATTTATGTGTTATCGTCAAACGAGAGGGAGGGGGTCGGACCGCACAAACACGACTGAATCCCCCCTCCCTTGTTCTTGAATTTTATTATTTCCTTACGGATGAACGAGATGGCGTGGTGCTGTCGCACCACGCGGGAATCACAAGGCTATAATCGCGCGGCGCCGTCGCACCGCGCTACGGAAAGTTTATCAAGAACGCGACGCCGTCGCACCGCGTCGAAGGAAACCGAAGACTCCGCGGCCGGAGCGGGGCCGCGGCGGAGGGGCGCAGTGCCGTCTCACCGCGCCGGACGATGAAGGCCGCGGCCGGTTCCGGGCCGCGGCGGAATGAGAAGACCGGCGGCTCGCCGGGCTGCCCGTGTCGGAAGCCGGAAGGGGATAAACCGGGGGAATTTAATTCCCCCGACTAACTTGAATTCCCCCCCCCCATTAAGAGGGGGGGCGGTTTCACAAAGGGGGGCAGGCGCCCCCCCCCCCCGTTTTTTCTCAAAGGCAGGCCCCCACGAGGGGGGCCGGTTTCTCTAAAGGCGCGGCTTTCAGCCACGCCGCCAGTGAAGAGGGGCGTGGGCCATGCCCCCCGCACGTGGCACCCGAGCGGCACCTATGTCGCGCCGCCGCCGGCCGGGCCGCGCCGCCGACCGGGCCGGGTCGGAGCCGGGTCAGGTCACCCGGTTCGGGTCGCCCCGGTTCGGGCCGACCCAGGGGGGTCGGGCCGGGTCGACCCGGACCCGGACCCCCCGTTTTCGAATTGACTTCGGTCTTTTGCTCATAACATGAGATACAGACCTCCGATTGACGAACCGTCAACAGCGATGCGATCCTTGGATCAAGATGGTCGATTCGGTACATCGCACTCAATGTTTCGGAATACTTTGAGTTCGGTCGGGTTGGTTCGTACACGAAACCAACCGGGCCCTCGGAGCGGAAACGCTCATACCTTGAGCTACGGACGTCCGATTGACGAGCCGTCAACTCTGTTGTGTTCCTATTAGTGAGACGGATCTTTTGGCAAACTCCGACCGAGGTTTGGACACAGGTGGAGTACGGTTGGGTTGGTTTTTCCTTAAAAACCAACCGGGCCCCTGGGACGAAAAAGCCAATAACTCTCAGACCGGGCGTCTGATTGACGCGCCGTCTGTTGCGTTGAGTTCTGTTGACGATACGGAACTTTTGGATACATCAACTCTGGACTGTGTGACAGGTGATGTATCAACCTCTTGGCTCGTGGAGCGGACCCTCCCGAACGAGCTTGCTTTGTGCGGGAACCCTAGAGCTGGTTGCAACTGAGACTGCTATTGCTACTATGACTGCGACTGTGACTGTTACTGCGACTGTGACTGTTACTACGACTGTGACTGCTACTGCTACTGTGACTGCGAAGACGATAGTACAGAGATCCTTTGTGGATTCGATGACGACTACAGCACTCAGCGATCCTACGTGGATCAGTGCTACAGGTTCTGTGTGGGCCCAATCATGTTTGGGTCCGATCCTGTGTGGGTCTTTGCGCTCAGCGGTCCTGTGTGAACGAGCGCCTACAGGTCCTGTATGGGCCCGATCCTGTGTGGGTCTTTGCGGGGGTTAGTTACCTATCGATCCTTCGTGGGTCCGATGACTTAGATGGATCAGAGATCATCTTTATCATCTTTCGAAGAAGTATACATGTGTGAGCTGAATCCTGTTGCTTTCCAGTGTGGATTGTGTTGTGTTATCCTGTGTGGATTTCGTTTTGCATTCCTGTGTGGAATACGTATACATTCCGGTGTGGACTGAGTTGTACTTGGGCTCAGAGGTTGGAGCGTATTGGAATTGATGACATAGGTATATGTATGGGCATATACCTAAGCAGTGTCGGTTGTTACTTCGTGATTGTATCTTCCTTTGTAGTTTATCATTTGTGGATTTTGGGAGACCTTTAAGGGTCTCAGGGTCCCTACTGAGTAGCTTATACTCACCCCTGCACGGGCTATTCCTGCACTACGGTGTGTTGGTTGCAGACGACGGACAGCGTTGATCGTGGCTAAGGCTTGCAGAGCAGAATGGTACCTAGAGGTGGACCACTGGGCGGGACGTGCCCGAAGCGGACGGCGGGACCCGAGGAGCAGTGGAGCTATCTGTACTCACCCTTCATGTGGGATTTCTAGTGGACAGCTCGGAGTAGTGGCTTTTACTTTACAGTTGTTGTTTTCCCTTTTTGAGTTGTACATTACTTTCAGTTTGGGTTTGTATACTAGCCCATTTACTTTTGCGCACTTTCAGTTGTACTCTGTTCTTACTTAGTGTTTATTTTTCTGCTTCCTTACTCTGTGGTGTTTGTTTACTTTTCAAAGGCAATGCCTTCCCTTTCTACTGGGATTTACGCCTTGGTGCTAGTCGCCAACCCCAGGCCTATGGAAGGCGGGCTTGGGGTAGTCACGGCATGGGCCCCGGGAACGGGTCCTGACACATGGATCCACTTATAAGTGATAATGACACTTTATATTAATTAAGTTAAAATAAATACAAAAATGACAAAAGCATATATATTTTAGAAATTTTTTCTTACATCTAGGTATATATGTTATATTTTCAACTATAAATATTCATTATAAATCTAAATATATTTCCAACATAATGGTATTTTATTTATAATTTTTAGACATTGAAAAATTAAATTTATATATGACACAATAATGATGCGATATTTTCATTAATAATAAAAGAATCAAATAATTGGTATTATAAAAGTTAAAATAAATATTATTTGAAAGTTGTGATGACATACACGAATTTTATTGGTTAATATTACATATTATAATTTCTTAAATTAATTTTATTCGAATAAATAATGTTCTTATGACTTTATCAAAAATCAATTATTGAATAGTGTCAAAATTGACATAAATGAGTTTTTTTAAAAAAACATTATATTATTAATTAATATTCTATTCCTAAAATTATATAGTTTGTCCAAAGGACATATATAATGGTATGAGTATTATTAATGGACCACTTAGGGGTTGCCTTGATGTATATAGTATGTTTATTTACTATATAATATAAAAATACAAAGTTACATGGTAAGTGTCAAACTAATTAACTAAGAGTTAAATCTAAAAGATAAGGTTAATAATGTGTTCCAAACATATCTAAAACATATTTGTTGAGTTTTTTTATACCTATACCCACCATATAATTTTAATAATCCACTTTGTAGAAATTATAATCCAAATATGAATTTATTATAAAATAATACTTTATGTTTTTTCTAAAGAGCCCCTCGTCCCCCTTATAAAAGGACAGCACTTCTAACCAATTATTCATACCTTAAAATCCTTTTGGTTCAGCCAAAACCTGCCAAAATATTCTCTCAAATTCCCTCAATTAAACATAGAGGCATTGTTTTTATCAGAAATCCAACCTATGGATCCCTTTTGATCCAATCAAAAGGAATAACCCAAAGAAGAGGTAATGTTTTCACCACCCATTTTCTAGATCCATTCTTCTTCCACTTCTTCTTTCATTGTTATTTCCATTCTAATATAATAAATCCAGTATCTTCTATATAATTTTATGTTATTATAAATATGTTACAACCATATTCAGTATTCTATCAATCCTTGGAATGACATGTCACCATAAGTGCGTACGTACGGCCTACCGTCTCCACGTCGTGGTATAATTGTTATTCAAAATATTATTATTTAGATGATTATAATAATGAAATGTAATTCATGTAAATAATAAATATCGCATGATAATGATTCTCTATATATGATATACCACTCCATTATATATTATTTTAATATCAAAAGAATGATATTGTCGCTCGTGCATACGTACGGATTACCATCTCCACGAACGTGATGTGATTCATTCCCCATAATATCCATTCAAGACTAAATTTCATTTGATGATTAAAAATAATGTTTAGAGACATGATATCATTCTATATATTAACAAGATACATCCCATCCATAACAAATATGGCTCAAATAACAAAGAAAATAATGGAAAATGAATCCGTTAACACCTGAAACAACAATAATACTATGATATTATCAACAAATCAATGTTAAAAGATCTTATGTGATATAATATTAATGTATATGATACCTTTATAAATCAATAACAATTATTTCACCATTATACAGGAGGGTAACCTACCCTCAAACAAGGAAAAAGTACAAAGTAAGGGATTTCTTATCTCACGTTTAATTCTGTGAGGTTTCCATTGTTCACCAATTATTTATTGCATGTGGTGTGTATACGGCCCATTATTGTATTCATTGTGTCATATATAATAATTTATGGAAATTGACATCATAATTGTATTATCCTTCTTTCATGGGTGTATGTTTCGTAAGTTACAAAATCGATTAGGGAATTTGAAATATTAGTTTCCACTTATTCGGCTTTACGCATACGTCATTGTTTATTTTACTCCACGATTATGTGTGGAATAACTATTCATTTGATTATGTCATAATTTCCACTCCCCTTTTTGATTATATAATTTTTGATACACATAATCACTCCATTTATAAACTCTCAAGTCATTGATATGAACTTGATAAGAGTAATTTTAACTCAATCTCCATTTGTTGAGTTAAATATCCAATTCATGGTTGTTGTTTTAACAAGAATATGAGTGAATGTCCTATGATTGATTTACAGATAATATCCAATCATATTTAGTGTATTTATATTTTTCACACATAATTATGTTGTTGACTTATCCTTATCCTAATCATTTGGTCTTTATAATAGATTCATCTCATTTTTCATTCCATTGAGACTTCTTTGATGTTATACACCAAATCACTTTTATATGGTGTATATAATGTACTTTGACATATTATATCATGAATCCCATTAATCTCATGATATTAGAAAGTTTTTATTACTGAAATTATTTGTATTCATGTGGCTCTATTTTTTTAGGAACTCTAACTAAAATATCATTTTAATTGTTTTAGGGATTTATTATTTTATATCTATCTCATTAATGTGTATTTTTTAAAAATGGTTTTAAGGATTTATTTATATGGACACTAAAGTTCTAAAATTAAAATTCCTTTTAACAGTTTCAAAGTGGTATGGGAATCTTTAATTCAAAAAATCTATTTTTAAATCGATTCATGAAAAATAGTGTGAATTTTAAATGATTTCACGATAATGGGGGAGATTTCTCTCTAATAGTTTTGATAATTATTTTCATCTATGTCAATAACATTCATTATTCACGATTGAGGTTAATATGATACAATAAAATCTTCCATATTGAATCGGATGAGATATGTTTGACTATGGATGAGTTATTTTTAAACCATTCATGGTTTGTGGATAAAGTATTGACATTTCTTATGCTAGTTTTAATACGAATGTTTATGTTATGTTTGAACCTGTTCATATGAGGAATGCATTGGACTTGGTATGTGATGGGTGGAGCCTGCTATAACTCCTCAATGCATCGGTATGTCTCATGAGACCAACTATTTTCATGGCACAAGCCTTGACAGAATCTTATTTGTAGTTTTTACATGAGGCCTTGACTATGTAGTTATGATAGTATGGAATTATGCATTCCATTATTATGAATGTGGTTATTGATATTGCATGTTGTTATTAGACTAGTAGAATATCCATGTTAATATATAAATGGCATTATTCCATTGTATCTTTTCTATATAATGCTGAAGTTCAAGTTTAAAAGGATTTTGTTTTAGTAAAACATTTCCTTAAATGTTTATGCTTATTTATGAAATTTTTCGGTATATTGTTATCCTTACTGAGCATCTGAGCTCACCCCTTTCTATGTTTTCTTTTTCCCAGGATGGGAAGAAGTATTTTATGAATGACTATTAGGGATATTATGAGGATATGAGTGTGTTCTATGGAGACAAAATTTTGTTGTATTTTTTTCAAATTATGATGTGATGCAAACCTTATGAATGTATCTAGTGTTTCCATGGCTACAAAAGTAATCGGTGTTTCGAGAGTTGATCTTTTGTGATCATGAAAATGATACATAATAATTCACCGACTCTGGGTAACTGGGGTCAGGGTGTTACATCTTTCAAACTATCTAAGTTAACATGTAAAGGTGTTATGTTCATCTAGACAATATAACATGATCATTGTTTTCGAGAAATAAATAAAATATGGTTAAATGATCCAGCTTTGGCCCTTCCATCCAAGAATGGTGAATTTGTTTTCTTTAGTGATTCTTCATTTAAAGGACCTAGTTGTGTTTTAACATAGAATGATCTGGTAATTTCTTATTCTTTAATTTTATTGAAACCTCATGAGTTAAATTACCCTACACATGATTTGGAATTAACTAATATTGTCACTACAGCAGAATCGCCGTATAGCGGCGGTTTAAACCGCCGCTATACTGTTTGGAGGTGGTTTACAGAAATTGTCACCTAATAGGGCGTCAGAAATCTATTAACGGTGGTTTTTAACATTTAGTGGTGGTTTCAGGAAAGCATTGTAGGTGCCTCATTTCACGGCGATTTTCCTGAATTTAGCTTCATTTTTAAGAGCCCTGGATATCGCTTTATTCGCTTCTTTTATAACCGCCGCGAATAAACTCAATTTGAAGCGGCTGTAAACCTGCCGCTAAATTTAGGTAAACCGCCACAGAATGAGGCAATCACGATGCTCCTATCTAGCAGCAGTTATAACCACCTCTAAATGTAAATTATATTTTACGTTTACCGGTAGTTTATACCGCCGCCAGTATACATTTCGCGGCGGTTAAAACTGGAGCTAAAAGATGCCCAAAATAAAAAAAATAATTCATGGATTTTGCTGCACCACTGCCCTGAAAAAAAATAAAACCAGAAAAAACAATCAAAGGTTCCAACACATTCCTCACACTCATGTATAAAATATCCTAAATAGTAAATACTAGGAAGATAAAACACCATTGATACAACATTGTAGTATCCCAAACTGGACTCCACTAAATCTTATAACTTCACTTTCTGAGGATAGATCATCCATAGAGATTCCCCTCTATTTATAAAAATTGATAATTGATGAATTAGTAGTTATATTTGTACCAACCCATTTATATAATGATTTTTCTAGTTTTGTGGCCTAGAAACCATCCTAAATACTCATAATAAATTTGAACTAATGAAATAGCTTAAATATCACATTAGAAATATATTTTTATAAAAAAAAATCTATTGTGGGAATAGTTTTAGAGTTACATTGGGATATAGCTTTTATAGGAATGTGGATATTTCCAGTGAGTCTGAGTTGACATCTTTTTATTTTAGAATATAGGTAATGTATTAACTAAATTGTGGAGAGTTATGTATATAATATTTTTTAGTAGAAAAGATAAGTTATCCTGGTTATATGGATGACTATGTAAGAGGATCGAGTTTTATAACATCATCAATCTGGGTTAAAGTTCAAGATGTAGTTATTGATGTTGATTGAATGTGTGCGCATGGAATGATGATTGCATAATATATGTGATTAAGAATAGACCATTTCTATTTATTATTAAGTTGATAATGTAAATCTATGTGGTAGGAAGTGAACCACATGTTGTTCAAAGATGGAATATTAGTTCCAGATGAAGCATCAGCGTATGCCAAGGATGGATTTTCATGATGGAAAATGGTATAATTATATTGACTCACATCCAGAAACCATGTTTAGTTGTGGAAAGAGTTTTTTTCATGGGAATTAGATTCCTATTTTTATTAAAATGATGAATATTAAAATCCTATGGTGGGGAGAATCACACAGGTCATGGAAAAGTTAACCTGTAGGAGAGTGGTTGTAAAATGAATAGTCATGAATGGTAATGAAGAAAGTTCTGGAATTCCACTGATTAAAGTTTCATGACCAGATAGCTTGTAATGAATCAAAAAATGGAATTAAGAATCATAATATAAATAATCCAGGGATCTAATGATAGGTAATAATAACTAGACATACCATGATTATGTGGAAATTGTGTTGGGAATGCAGTTCAAGTCATGTAGTAACAGTTTAGTGATCAAAACTATTATGGTTGGAAATGGTCCATTGTAACCATCCTAATATTGTTGTATTTGGTATATATTATTTTCTTAAACTTCATGTTTTTATAAGAAATTCCAATTGTGTGTCATTTCAACATCCATCTTCGAGATTATATTTTAATTTATTTTGAATTCTTGCCTATATTCATCGAATTATTCTAATTTATCACCCCTCAGTCACACCTATATCTTAGTGAACCACCCTTGATTTAGAACATTATCATGAAATTTTAGAAGATCTAGAGCATGTTTAGATACTTTTGATGCTTAAATCAGACATTTTTAATAATGGGCCTCACCAAAGTGTCCACAACAGAATCCCCTTGATCACTATGAAATGTCCCAATTTTTTCAACACATCAACAATGGGTTTAACTCATAGTCATCCAAAATCATGACTACCAATTCAAACACAAACCTAAATGGAATGATTTATACCACACTTGAGAAATTAAGTCATAAAAACAAACATCAGAAATCAATAAAATGCATAAAAAGAAACGTGAGAAATCAAGGAAATTTTAGGACATGAAAATGTGTGGTGGAAACTATGTGCCACAAATGTTAAATATACAAACCAACTGTTTTCATTTTTGTTCAACACATCAACAGTACAACTACTCAGGGTCTAATGATGCATTGTCACCCTCTCCACCTTCATTTCAACTTTGTGTTGCCACCTGTAAGAAAATTATTTTGAAATTTAAATACGGTTACATATTTATATTAAAACATAAATCAAATGAAAGTTATCAAACTAAATGATTTTGATTTTCTGTGATTTACCTGCATACCAAAAATCGATGCACTCCCATCGGGGGCATATCTGCTCATCTGCGGACGTAGTTCAGTGAACTCTTTCTGCAATGCAGATATCTGATCCCCCTACTGGTGAAATGTGTTTTGTAAAGAAACAATATCTTTCTTAGCATCTTCGGGCTGACTAAATTCAGGAGTAGATACAACAGCTATCCCTAGTGGCCTGCTAAAAACCTCAGATGTCACGGGACCCAATCCAATCCCACGCACTCTCCCAGGATGCTCTTTCCCAAGGACTTTAGCAAATGGGTCATCCTGGGAGACAGAGTAGGAATGCACAGGATTGGCATCCCATATTTCTTTAATTTTGACCTGAAAATCAAATATAAATATATATTAACACAGAAAAAATTGATAAGAAGTTATTATAAACAAAAATTGACTTCATACCCCAACTTCTTTAGCAGGCTCATTAACAAAACATCCATCTGATTTCTTGTGAACATCCAACCACATTTCAGTTCTGGATGCTTCATGGCCTAAATAATGTGACTGCATTAATCAAACATAAATAAAAAATTCAATATATTAAACATATAATATTGTCTTAAAAATATTTAATTTAATTAAAAGATTACCAATGAAATTCAATTTCTAGAAAAACTTTTTGAGCCCGCATTGTGCGGGATGACTTGCTTCACCCGGTTTGGCGCATTTTGTCTTGATAGATCCTGAAATAAATAAAATGAAATTTAATACTGATATATTGAAAGTCATGTCCTTTTCATATACATGTATAAATTTAAAATGAGGATAATATAAAAATATATATATTTCAATACCATCCGCTTCTGATCCCGATGCCTGTCAACAAACACTTTCCACTGCTCTTTTGGTACCCCACTGGGTAACTTCTCATACATTTCCAGCGTGGTCAACGAAGAATTATTAACATCACACCACAATCTCCATTTAAAATCTTTCCAATTTTTACTTAGATTTTTCAACGTCCACTTCCATGCTATCACATCAGCAACGGTAAAGTGGAAGAATATCTGTATACAGAAATTCATTTTGAACATATTAGTAACATGACATTAAATGAAACCATAATGTAATAAATTTACCTTGATTTGAGAATCAAACACTTCATTTTTCCAACTTGGAGGCATATGTCTACAATCATCATATGAAATGGGAAGGGAAATGGGATCCTCTACCAGCTGGCCTAGAATCTGGACAAGACACCTCGTGACATCATCTGTAGGGACCCCGTAAGAATCAAATGGCACAACAATCTTTTCTCAATTCAGATTCCAAACATCTGAACTTTTTTTTCTCCACAGTTGCATTTTTTTCATCTTCAATGAGAAAAAAATTACTATAAGAAATTCAATAAATTTATTTAATTACAATTTGTACCTATGATAGTGACACTCCAGTATGTCAGGGTCAACTGGAAGGGGCGCGTCGCTGCCCCACTGCTGAGGCTCCTGAAGGGGGATTCAACAACTCAGCCTCTACTGGGACATCCACAGATGGCGTGAGAGGTGGTGTAGGGGGAGAAGGTGTAGGGTTGTTATCAGCTGGTGCATCAGATTTCATGGGGAGGGAGCCAGATGGATAGTCATCTTTCGCAGAACTTGATGAAATAATGTAACACTTCTTCCTTGGCATTCCTGTCATTTAATCAAATAAAATGAAGTTCAAAATATATATTTCAAAAATATTATACAGAAAAAAAATTAAAAATGATAACAGATGGAGTACTAAGAGACAAAATATATATAACAATGATAATGAATGACTGCCGAAACGAAACATGTTGTTTCTGAATAAATAAATAAATATACATACAATCATTTTCCCATTCAATCATAATGGTTTCCTTATTCATTTCTTCATCAACTTTATTCATCCTTGCTAGACTAATATTTTCAATATCATGATGGACAAATAATTCTGCTTCTTTTTGCTGATTAAATGCAGTTTCAGTGGTCAAATTTTCCACTTAATCACCCATGTCAAACAAATCTCTTTGTATTACATGAGCAAATACACTCCACCCTTCATCAGCAACATCATTCACATAATATACCATTTTTTCTTGCGATTCTATGATATATGGATCATTCAGTTCAAGATAACCAACATCCATCAAGCGAGAGAAGTTCACATAAGTAAATTGAAAGGAATCTTTTTTAACTCCTTTGATAATATAAACCCATTTTAATTTGAATTAAACAACCAAAAAATGTCCGTGGTAGTTTAATTCAATAATATCATGCAGCTCTCCATAGTATTCTACTTCAACAAATGAAAATATACCACTATTCTGTGTTCTCAAACCCACTTCTCGATCAACTGTATGAAATCTAAAGCCATTCAAATTATAAGCGTCAAACTTTCTAACTTATTTTAGAGGACCTCTAACAAGAAACATCAAATATTCTGATACCTCTGCTCGAGTATCAGTATTCAAAATCTGAAAAAAGAAATATACTTTATTATATTTACAAAATGTATGTGTCAAAAAAAATATTCAAATTTATTGCAATATTTATGAACTTACATGTCATGCAAGCCATTCTACAAGCTCTTTATTAACTACTTTCATTATATCTTTCTCATTTCGTGTTCGGCCTCTCATTCGTCTCTTTGTTTGTATCCTCAACTATTCAATAAATGGATTGTCAATTTCACTATTCAGCAGCACATATCTATGTGCCTGTAATAATTCCAATTCAGTCAGTGTCACATTTGAGGTCCTCCCAACTGATCGGCCAATATCAGGAAATATTTGGATTTATGATGTATTTGAGATTGAATCGATGTGTCGTGAACACGTCCAAATCAATTAAATCTCTTCTCAATATCATCCATGTATCGAGAACAAAAGGTAAGACACTCTTCATCCACATAGCCTTCAAAAATTGAGCTTTCTGGTTTAGATTTATTTCTCATGAATGATTTCAAATGGCCAAGATATCTGTGAAATAAAATAAACATAATTATGTATTTAATTAAGTACCAGAAATTGTTTACTTAACTGTAAAACATATAAATAAAGTACCTCTCAATTGGTTACATCCATCGATAATGAATGGGGCCTCCTAATTTAGCTTCCTCAACCAAATTCACAGTTAATTACATCATTATAGTAAAAAAGGATGGAGGAAATATCATCTCCTTTACGAAAAGTGTCAATACAAACCTCTCATGGAGGTTGTCAAGCTGAAATGGATGTAGAAATTTCTCACATAGTTTTCCAAAAAATGTGCAGAACTGGAGTACAACAGTAGTATTTTTTCAGGTAATAATGTACATAATGCCAATGGTAGTATCTATTGTAACAAAATATCTGAATCGTGGCTTTTAAATCCATGTAACTTACGATTATTCAAGTCAATAGACCTCGAGATGTTACTTGAATACCCATCAGATACCTTAACATTCTTTAACATTCAAAATAATGTATCTTTATCCATATTTTTCATTGCAAAAATTTCCAGAGGATACTTTCCATTCTCATCTGGCCAGAGATCCCATTTTATGTTCATTTCTTGTATGTCTTTGTGATCATTGAGATGATCCTTTGACATTCCATGATCGTTAAGAAATGTGAAAATCAAATTGTCACAAAAATTCTTCTCAATGTGCATCACCTCAAGATTATGCCACAACAAATTAAATTCCCAATTCATAAGTTTGAAGAATATAATTTTTTTCTTCCATTGTTGTGTTTCGGTTTCACATGATGATACACTTCAGACCCGTTTTCCACTATCATTCAAATGATGAGCCTTCGCAAATTCTGTTTCAACATTTTCAAGCTGTGCCAATATTTCAAAACCATTTAACAACTTTGGAGGTGGTATACGATCAATGGAACCATTAAATATTGATCTGTTCAGCCAAAATCTATGAGATGCATTGAGAAATATTCGATGACACAAGAAGCACCATTTTCTAACTTGAGGTAGCCGTTTGGGCTCAAAATCAATGTTACGAACGGGATAATCCAAACCCATGTAAGTGTTCCAACCAGATAAATTCCCAAGCCAAGGGAAGTCACTAATGGTCCACATTAAATCATCATGCATTTTGAACATTGTTTTAGAAGAAGCATCAAATGTCACAACACCGTTTCTCCATAACTCCTACAATTCTTCAATCAGAGGCTGCAAGTATACATCAGAATCTTTTCCAGGCATTTGTTTTGCAAGAATAATCATCGAAACGATAAAAGATGTTTTTTTCATACACATCCACAGAGGTATATTATAAGGGATCAAAACAACTGGCCAAATGCTATAATTGGTACTCAATGTCCCAAATGGGTTGAATCCATCGGCAGCCAATCCCAATCGAACATTCTTAGGATCAACAGAGAAATCGAGATGAAATGAATAAAATTTCTACCATGATTTGGAATCTCATGGATTTCTCATTAACCTATCATTGTTGTTATCTACAGAATGCAACTTCCTGTGTTTGGAGGTTTTCGATGACATGAATAATCTTTGCAATCGAGGCTTCAAAGGAAAGTTACGCAAAACCTTTGCAGGTGTGCTCCTTTTCTTCTTCTCCATGAAATTATGTTCATTCAGACTTCCAACATCACCCTTTTCCTGCCATTTAGAAGACAAAAATTTATTTCAATTCTGTCTACTTGAATCCTCTCCCCAATAAAGCATACAATCATTGGGACCCGCACGTATTTTTGTATAATTCAGACCAAGCTTGTTAAAAACTTTTTTCATATCATAAAATGATATTGGTATTCTTTCTTTAGTAAATTCATCACAAATAAATTCCAATATCATGGACATTGCCTTATTTATAATTCCAAAAAGATATTTGATATGGTAAAACTTCAGCAAAAATGAAAGCATTGAATATTTCAAACACCCACTATACAAATCTTGATTTCCATCATCAACTAAATCATGAAACACATTTTCCTTAGTGAAGTTTTCGCTTACATTTGGCTCCACAGAATGAAGAGGAGGATCTAATGATATGTGACAATCTTTATCTGCCTATGTTACAGTCTCAAAAACATCACTTGTCATGTTGCAATTTGTATCACCCTCTTTTTGTAGTTCTGATATGTTTTGATGTTGATAGTGGTGTTTTGCAGTGCCAAATGCTTCATTTATTAGGTTTTTCATTTCATTTTCCATTTTCGATGAACTTGGGACCTCATTATGTGGATTAACATCAGTGCTGAATCTTTCTGTAATGTTTGATTCTCCATGCCAAATCCAACACAAATATTGAGCAGGGAATTGCTTAAGTATTAAATGTTCATAAACCTCGTCTCTCTTCAAACATTTTATAAATTTACATTTAGGATATTTAAATTTTATTCTCCCTTCAATGGATCGATTAGAAATTTCAAAATCTAAAAACTCATTCAAACCCTTAAAATTCTGAGGTGTGTTCCTCGGTAATGTGATTCGACTTTTATCCATGTATATCACAGTGTACATACACAAAAAACAAGGAATCAAACATGAGACATCTTCTATAACCCCATCATAAAAAAAAAATAATGATGATCAAAATTTCCATAATAGAGAAAAATTCAATGATATATCATGAAATGGGTCTCAAACTTCCTCAAAGTCCCTAAACTGGAAGCACAAAATGAATGAACTATTTCTATATGAATGGGACTTTTCATCATGTTATGGTTCATCCTGCCTCTACTCCTTGCACATTGGATTCTCTTCATTCCCACTATTAATTTTTTGCATACATGATAAGACTAAGGAATGGAAAACCCTCAATTTACAAGAATATTTAGCTTCCATTCACATGTCCCTAGTGACATCCTCTAAAATGGATGTTATTCCCAAAGAATGTAGAGATGTACCAAGGTCTGGGTGAAGACCATCATCAAAGAAATGAACTTTCTCATAATTTATGACCCCTATATTTGGAGAATATATAACAAACCTTGAAAGGTTATTGACATACTCCCATACTGATCTCTCACCAATAAAAACTCTCATGAGGTCAGTCTATTTCTCTACATTCATTCCCTTAGGAAATAACCATTAAAAAATTAAATCTTGATGAGATTACAATTCATACATTCATGAAGATAAAGGACTGAATTTTAAATATATGGACTGAATTTAAATATAAGTACATTGATGAATAAGCCTCTGGTGAAATATATCATGTAGAAATATATCCTATGTATGATAGGGGACATCATTAACATACCATGGATTCATTGGTAGGGGAACATGTTTATATTGAGGTATTTTATTTATCTGACTCTCATGTACATATTTATAGCTAATAAAGTTATTATTCAATAACCGGATTGAGGTCATGTAGAATTTACTATATATCAAGCAATTTTTACCATGCAATGAGGAAACAGTACCCTTATGATGTTCATGAGTATAAAATTTGTGATCTAACACTATCAATGTTTGAGTGGCCTAGTGACTATTCACACTATGTTTAATTTCATTGTTCATAGACCATTGATCATATAAAAAATCTCATGGATATTCACACAATGTTTAATTTCATTGTTCAACGACCAATCTATGCATAGAGTTTAAGGGAATGAATCCTTGAAAAAAATTATGTGATATATATAACGATATAAGAGAGGAATTAAAATATGATATTGATGTAGATCTTGACACACATATGCATATATCCTTAGGGGATGACTCAGATATTATATGTTCATGGTTCTCAGACCTGTAGCTACTAACATTTTTATATATAAAATCATAGAACCAATGATTGGTTAGTCTTCATAGTTATTCCAAAACACAACCTTATGTGAATTAAGGATTATTAGTATCATATAATTCCTTGGAGGGGGACATTAATTTTATGGTCATGATGTTTAGACCATTGTGTCACAAAATTTAATATCCTATGAAAAGGACCATGGTTTTGATAAGACATTACAAAAGGAGAATCTAATGTTATGTATTTGGGGTATCCAAAAGAGATTCATACCCAAATTGGAAGTTTAAGAAGAATATAATTTCATAATTTATTTAACTGTTAAAATGATTCTCAAATGTTTAAACTTCATGGTACTTTTGACGCCGAAAAAAAGCCCACAACTCCCGGAGGATGTTTCGGAATGGCGAAGCGAAGTCATATTCGGAATCAGAGGCCCGATCCATAGGCCCGGGAAGTGGTGCGTGAAATAAAGGAGGATTCGCGATCAAAAATGTTCTGCGCGTGAAGTGCTCCCGGGATTTGTGGAATTGTACCGGTGAGGCACACAATAATTGGGCACCCCGTGTCTCCATGGTGAGAATTTGCGCGCAAGTGATTCCCGGCGCGGAAAGCTTCACGCGCCGCCTGGATTCCGCGCCTGAGGTCACCTATAAATATACGGTGACCCCGAACGGTTTGGGGGTTGAGGAATCTGAAGTGACTCTCATGCACACAATTCGTCTCCCCCCGCGTGAAAGATGACATCCAGGTAATCGCGAATTCCGTGCAACCTTGCCCCGGAGTTCGCCTTTGCGCGTAACTCCACCGGCTTCAGTGAATTTTCCCCTTTCCCTGGTTTCCCTACTTGCGCGCAATCCGTGGGCCGTGCGCGCAATACCCTGTCGTGCGTGAAAAACCTTGCACGCAATTCCCTCTTCACACACAATTCCAATACTTCAATTGCGCGCCGTCCCTGTGTTTTTCGCGCAAATCGTCCCTTTTGCGCGCACAGAGCCGAGGACCCCTCACCTTGACGCCCCTTGGCTGCCCCCCTGCACCGGCACCTGATGTCTCCCCTGCCGGCATGCGCGCCATGCGTTGTTTTCCCTCACGGACTTCCAGGCTCATGCGAAATAACCTCAAGGTCCTTTGGGCCATGTTTCCTATTGCGTTTCTTTTCCTTATGCTTCTCCGCATTGGAACGCTAACGGCTATTGCTTCTTCGCATAACCATGCTAACGTGGACCCCCCGGTGGTTTGCCCTGCGACCCCCTTTCACCACGGCCTTTCCAATTCCTTCCCTTCCACAAGGGATAGAGGGCGTTGGGCATGTAAGACCTAGGAGTGTGGAGGAAATCCACCTCGTCCAAGCTGCAGGACGTTAAACTGCTAAGCACATCGTCCTTAACACAAGATGTTAAACTGTGGTCTGACCCCGTGCTTCGCACGCAGGGTCCCCCCCAGCTCGGACATTTTTTACTCCACTCGTCTCCACGGTAATGGAATCTTTTTCACATGGAATGAGATCCTCCTTGTCGGAACGGCGTTTGTCCACGGGGGAAGGACTGCCTCAGCGCGTAAGCCCCTAACCTTTTTTACGAATGATTGCACCCATGCATCTCCGTACATCCCCCCTGCCAAGGCCTGTGGAGTCCTTTTCCCACTGCGCTTTGTCACACCACGGGCCTCCACCTTGGAGTAAGCCCTGGAACCAAGGGCCGCTAATCGTGCGTAAGCCCCTATTTCCTCTTTGGGCCTCTCAATGCGTAAGCCCCATTCCACTTCTCACAGACGCACCCTTCGCGACGTGATCGTCTGGTCCCTATTGCCTCTAATTTCCCACACCGAGCATGAATCACGTGGGCTTAGAGTGCGCATCAACCATGACATCCTCTTATGGGCCACCTCAGAGCGTAAGCCCCATCCCAGCGAACTACGTGGACTTTGATCCCTTCTATAGCACCATTCGTTGGAAGCCTCCACGAGGTTCAAGCCCACCACCCGGTCGTCCCGACCTTTCCATGTCGGTTCTCTGACCACCTTGGGCCGCCTCAGAGCGTAAGCCCCAAATCTTTTATCCTACATGAAGTTAAACTATATAGCATCCCGCATGACGTTAAACTGTATTCCGTCCCACATGACATTAAACTGTATCCTCCCTCTTGGGCCATCTTAGAACGCAAGCCCCATGCTTCACCCCACCATCCATCCTGATCCTTACCCGGGCTGCCACATACCGGTGATATCATGCCACCCTTTCGCACTCCATGTCATATGGGAGGCCGCCCACGTGCTGGCCCCCAACATCGGTGTTTCCCCCAAGGGATCCTTTAACCTGATCCATCTCCCCAAGACGTTAAACTCGCGACATACCCCGTTTTAAACACGGGAAGCTGAGGAAAACCTCAGATGGTACACATTCCCCGTGTTCGATGTGGGATGCCTTGGGCTTCCTTTCCCTCGAGAAGCCCTGTGATGTGGGACCAATGATAGACATGCCGAAGATACCCCAACGTGACCATTCTCCTCACCGTAGGTTGCTGTCCCGACAAGACCCCTTTTGAGTGTCTTGACAGAAGCAGCATAATTAACTAGCGTCCATGTAGATATGGCACCAGGAATGAGCTTCATGAATCCGTTTTAAATCTTTGAGGGAGACCCGGACTAGGTGAAGAGCTCCGAGGAGGAATCCACGGAAGTAAGAAGCGACATCCCATAATCCCGGTTTTGATCACGGATCAGATGTCAATGAACAAGGAACAGATGCCGCACGCCTTTGGAAAGCGGGAATGCGGGGCCACAAGCAGCGCGTCCTCCCCGGCGGACGGACGCACGCGCCCCGGCGAAAGCGTCAGAAACAAAAAATGGTGAACCCGACATGAAACTCTTCTCCTCAACACGAGGAATGGTATCCGTTGGAGCATCGGAATAATAGAATGTCACCAAGTCTGGGTAACCCTCACCAGGACGTGAACCCGCCAGGGGTTGAGGCTGTCAGGACGTTGACTACTCTGTTCTGTGACGTCGTCAGCATGGTTCCCTCTCGCCGACCACTGAAGACAGAATGATGCTGGGATTTGGATGTCGATCTCCTTTCATGTTGATACTAATGGGTTCATCTCCCTATTTCCCGGAATCAGATCACTGCATTCGGATCTCGATCACCACTTGCCCACCAGCGCAGGGGCAGGGGCAGTGCCAACGCGGCTACCCCGCGTGGTCCCACCTATCCCACGGGTTCTCTGACTTCGACCGCTAAAGTAGCTAGGTGCTTGCGCCCCCTCTCCTTGTCAGAAATCATCCAACGGAGGGTGATCATTAACCTGGTTCGTAGGTATGACGAGGAAGGGATCATCGCCTCCAGGGGCATGGCCAGCTTGGATCTAGAGGTGGTCGTGCCTCACCACCATCGCTGCCCTCGAGGGCCGCGCAGTGAGCTGCCTCTCCTTACGCCGACGTTCAACCGCTTCGGGAGACTATCCCCGGAGCGCTGTGACACATCCATCTCCTACGTCAATGAGGTGGGGGATGTCCGCGTGCACCCGATCGGCGATACATCATAGGGGTTACCGGCAAGAACCCCCGCCAGGATACATTGATGCCACCGCCCAACTCCCTGAGTCGAAGAGCAGGCAATCTTCATGCCCGCACCACCGTCTCCGGCTCATCTGACTCGATGCCAGCGCCGAGCGTGAGTGGGGGACAATGCCCGTCCTGGGGCACCAGCATCAGCAACCATTGTAGCCCCAGCCACTGCTGAATTTTGTTCCCAGATCCATTTGCATGTTGAGCAGGGGAAGCCGCGTGCCCTACTGGGATCGAAACACCGACCACCCCATAGGAAGGTTGGGTCGAATCACTCGGTCGTGGACACTGGAAATGGACACTGCGGGCCAATCCGCGGTAGTGCCGCTCACCATGAAGGCTCATCCCGTGCCACCGATCTGGGAAGCCGAAGGCTTCATTGCGACGGCTATGCTTCTAGTACGACTCCTTCCAGCACCCACCGCATGGGGTATGAGGTCACTCCCACTATCGCCGGTCGCGAGCATGGAGCCGTTGTGTATCCGGTCGCTCACTCACATGGAGGTCCTCCCCATGTCCCGTTCGACATCTGTCACTGTGCTTCTCGCACACCGGCCTTTGGTCCCCTCTACCCCAGCTCTATTGTGGCCAGGGGACCCGATGACGAAAGTCGTCCTTACCCTGAGGAACTACCCAGGGGCAGGAAGGCTGGGCGTCGTCGCCATCGGAGGAATGTCAGGGGAGTACGGACTGGAATCAGACTAGTCTGTTTCTTGGATTCTGAGGTAGTGTACGACTCGATGATGGAACCTCCCCCCAACCTTTCGAGTTGAGGGCGGGGATGGGGACGCGGCGCGTCAGTCTCGTACTCCCCGAATGATAGATCCGTATGATTCCCTCCTCCCTTCGAAGGTATATCTAGGAGGATGAGGATTTGGCGTACTGCCAGGGATCAAGCCCGCAGTTGCCGCTGATCTCCTCGAAAGCACCTCCCGCCCCTCTTTGGGAGGGTGAGGAGCTCTTCTAGGGACCGATGGAAGGATCGCGAGGCGACACACCCTCGGCGGGAACCGTCGTTGCGACAGGAGGCCCATCCTTCGGCCCATCCTATCGCGATGTGGCGGCCAGGGCACTGCAACCTCTGGAGGATGACCCAGGGATCGGTGGCCAATCTGCCTGTTCACCGTATTCCCTGCCGGCAAGCCCACCGCCCCGACGGCCTGCCTCAGCGCCATTTCCAATTCCCCGACATTCATCGGTGGATGAGCAGGGGCGGAAAGTTTCGGACCCTGATCCGGAGTTGTGGAGCTTCTGGACCGTTCATGCAGTAGGCCACTTCCCTCAGAATTTTTGGCCAGTCGTAGAATTGGGTTTTGATATGCCAGAGTCACTCACCCCGAGATAGTTTGAATGCTTCCGCCAGATTCTCCGGGTGTCTCACCCATGCCTCCGTCATCAGCTGGCGCCTTATCCCGGGAGCCAAGCGCACCTCGAGGAGATTGGTGAGCAGTGCTACCGGGTTGACCTAGCAGCACTCCCCGCTGTCCGTCACCCCAAGTCATTGGACCTCCATGAGGCCCTTCAGCAAAAATTCGTCCAAAGTTTTCAAGTACTCAGCAGAGTTATTGAGGAGGCCACCCCCCCACGTGCACGTCCGCTGGTGGGGGCAGTACGCTGCTCTCCTCTTCTGTGCGATCCGCCGGCAGCCCGACCCACTGGGCACCCCTGAGGGAACGTCGCCAAGGGAAGTAGCAGTCAACATGACTAACCTTTCAGATGAGGGAAACATTGTGGAGCCCCTCGACGGGGACTGACCCCCCGAGGACAGGCCGCTGCTAGATCCATCTGGGAGGATTACTCGCCAACAGAGGAGCCTCCTAGGGATTCTTGTACCCACGGAGGCACTGGCGGTGAGCCGAAACATTGGCAAGGGTAAAGAGCCCGCCGGGCATGTCAAACTCGCCGACCCATCTGCCTTAGTGCAGAAGGCAGAGGAAGATCCTGAGAAGGCCACGCTGCGGCAAAAGCTAGCCGAGCAAAAAAGGATGGTTGATGAGCTCCTGGACGAACGCATCGCGGAGCGGCGGCCTGTCTACGGCAACCCTAGACTAGGACAGTATGGGTAGGAGCATCTACCCCTTGGTGAGATCCCCCCGGGAAACTGTGACTGGGTCATGTTCGCCGACAGGGGAGACACTGGAGCCCATGGCAAGGGGACGCGATATGTTTTGCCGAACCCTTCCGAGCAGCGAGGCAACCTGGGAGACCCTGCTCGGTTTCCTCCTGCCGCTCCGACAGTCGCTCCGCCAGCTGCCCCCCGAGCCGTTGAGCGCGACTATCGTATCGAAAAGCCTGGAAATGTGATTGTGGTTGGAGATCCCCGACAGGACATGAATCCGCATCCGGATGATCCGATGGAGGTACTGATCGCTCGCTTGGAGGCCCTGGAAACTCGGCAGGTGGCGATCCCACCGGATGGAAAGTCATACCCTGCATGGGTGGATGACATGCCTCCCCCGCCAGGATTTGGTAATCCCACTTTTTCCCCCATTAACTGGACCAGAGACCCGCCACAACACTTGGACCACTTCAACTCAAGGTGCGGGCCTATGTTGGGGACTCCGGCGCAGCAGGAGGCTGCCAAGCTCCGGTGCTTCGTTCAGACGCTGGAGGGATCAGCGTTCGTTTGGTTCAGCCAACTCTCTGTTGGATCAGTAACTAGCTGGGAGGACCTTCTTCGAAAATTCCTCTACCAGTTCAGTTCCACAACCCAGAAGATGAACATTGAAGACCTCTTCAGGTGCAATCAAAGGCCTGACGAGCGAGTCGCGTAATTCTTCGCCCGGTGGAAGGGGCTCATGTACTCCCTTGACAGGCCACTGACTGAGGAGCAATAACTGACGATGTGTGTGGGGAACGACAAGGCGGAGTTGGTTCCTTCCCTGATCACGCAGAATTACCCTGGAGTGTTCCGGGGCTTCTCGGACAAGGCTTAGTGCCTCGATGAAGCCCTGCAACAGGCCATCCAGGCACGTCTGCTGCCTCCTGTGATCTCTGCAAGGAGAGCCGCTAAAGCCGAGCTCTCTACTGTGGCGCAGATAGAGGCCCCCAGACAGCTAGAGTTGCTGCCGGTGAGGCCATATCAGTAGGCTCATAGGGGTCCACCCCAACATCCTCCGGCCCAGCAGCGACCGCCTCAAAATCGGCAGGCGCCTCCGCGTAACACACCACCACCACCTAGGTGAGGTAATCTGGCTCCACCTCCTCGGCCTGCTCCTCCGGTCCCTGGCCATGGTCATCCCCCAAGGGTCCCCTTTCCAGGTAGAAGGAATCAGGCTTACTCGTTTGACGAGGCCCTGGTCCCCGGTTTTTTCCATAGCGGCTTGGAGTAGAGGATTGTGCGGCTGCCTGAGTGCCGGAATAAAGAAGAGGCGTGTCTCGCGGATTGCCCGGACTACTGCCCTTATCACCGGTTCCTGTGACACACCATCCAAAAATTATATGTGTTCAAGGATTGGATCCAAGACCAGATTTACAACAACATTTTCATGTTGGGCCCAGCCCCGGCATAGGTGGCAGGTGTCTTCATGGGATCTGATGGCAGTAGTGACGACGAGAATGGGTGGAAACAGGTTTCCGACCATGGGTCCCGGAAGTATAACGATTGGGTGGCCTGTAGGACGGTCGCCCATGCCCATGGCATCATATGTTCCCACCTGGACCGTCCAGAGGCCTCAGAATCCGCGAGCGCCTCTTCGGCCTCGTCGTCCCAGCCTGCTTCTTCCTAGAAAAGTAGGCGACGACGCAAGAAGAAAGAATGCGCCCTCCCATTGCCGTCATCTTCTCGCACGCTTGGTGATTTCATGCCCCCAAGAATGGGGGTCCCTCCGAGACGCCATCCTTTAATGGATGACTCCTCGACCATGAGCCTGGGGTATGCTTCTGTTAACACCGTGGAGTTGGTAAATCCCTTTGTGGCTCCCGACGACGAGGAGCGCCGGGTGAATCTCCCCGAGAGCCTGGGGTACGCTTCGGTTATCATCATGGAGTTGGTAAATCCCTTTGTGGCTCCCGACGATGAGGAGCGCCAGGTGAATCTCCCCGAGAGCCCGGGGTACGCTTCGGTTAACACCGTAGAGTTGGTAAATCCCTTTGTGGCTTTCGATGGCGAGGAGCGCCAGGTGAATCTCCCCGAGAGCCCGGGGTACACTTCAGTTAACACCATGGAGTTGGTAAATCCCATTGTGGCTCTCGACGACAAGGAGCGCCAAGTGAATCTCCCAGAGAGCCCGGGGTACGCTTCGGTTAACACCGTGGAGTTGGTAAATCCCTTTGTGGCTCCCGACGACGAGGAGCGCCGGGTGAATCACCCCGATGTCCCCAGCCGTCGTCAACATCGATGGAGCCGTGGCTACGTGAATCGCCGGGGCACGTCGGTCGTCTCCTCCAGTCAGGTCGTGCACGCCACCGAGACCACGCAGCAGGCCCGGTGTAGAGAGCAGCACTCGCAGCTCCCTCATCTGGTGACAACGGGTTCCCTTCCACCACCGTTCGTGTTGCTGGATCGGGCGGAATCACCATTCCCGCGTCGAAACCTGCCCAGCCCTGCCGTTGGCTGACTACGGCCTTCCGGTCCTAGCATGGCAGCCACCTCCTGGGCTTCAGCTAGTGAACAGCGGGACGTACCTAGTACCTGGCAGTCACCAGTCCTGCCAGCAGGGCCTGTCATGCCCCCAATCGCAGAGTGACCTCCTGTAAGCAGAAGCTCGCGTTTGGCGTGAAAGTATGATGTCCTAAAACATCTGGCCAACATTCCGGTGAGGATTTCCATCCTGGAGGCCCTCCGTCTGTCATCTGAATTCGTAAGGTGCTCGCCGAGGCTCTGAGTAGCCCCCTACAGTTTGAAACCGAGGTAGCGGCCGCAGAAGCCTTCCATACCGAGGTGATTGAGGACGCCGAATGTCAGACGGTTATCTCATTATCCGGTGAAGATGAAGACCCTCCCATACAGGGGCACATCTGCCTGCTGTACATCACCGGCCAATTCAATGGCGTGGAGGTCCGTCGCTATCTTGTCGACACGGGTTCTAGGATTAACATGATCCCAACTCGGACACTACGAAAACTGGGGTTGTCGGAGGATGATTTAAATCCCTCTGAACTCAGAATCCAGGGGTATGACAGGACTGAGAAAACTCCACTCGGCAAGATTCATCTGAAGACCCAGTTCGGTGGCATAATTGCCAACACTGAATTCATGGTTGTCTCTCAGGACACTGCCTATAACGCGTTCATGGGAAGGTCGTGTCTCCATATTCACGCAGTGGTTCCCTCATCATACCATTAGTGCCTCAAATACTCCCTTATGGGTCGAGTGGGTGTGCTCCAAGGAGATGCGTCCCCGTTTGACTCTTGTGAAGCTCGTTACATGGACGCAAACTATTACAAGAGCAAGGACAAGCAGATCCTGGCAGGTGAGGTTGAGCGTGTCACTGTCGCGAGTGATCACTGGGCAGGTTTGGATGATGCATATGTCTTCCCAATCCATTGGTTGGAGGCCACAACTCCCGATATGATAGAGTGATTTGTTGTCTCGGGTACCAGAGGAATGCATATTTCCGGGTCTAAGCGACGTTGGAAATCACCTCGTACTCTTACCCCAACCAGGCCTGGGTGATCCCCGAGCCTCCTACCGCCGTACGATATAGGGACGTTGGGCTTATGGAAACGGCGGTGCGTCATACGTGCATGTTTCGTTGAGCCAGGATCGACCGGCTCAGGCCAACGCGGCACCACTGCTTCGATGTCGTAAAACGTGGCCCCTTGGGTCGCAGGCCGGATGGGATTGGGTCAACCACCTTTGTTGCGACGGTCTCTGCGGTGCATGAGCCTCCCGTTGTGACGACCTTTGCCACCCAAGCCGGTGCTAGCTCCCCATCAGGGTCGAGCAGCCCCGAAACGGCTCCCCCCATGGACTATCTTTCCCCAAGAGGAGAAGAATACATGGAAGATGCTCCTCCGGCCTTTTAGGAGGGCATCTCCGCCACGGTCGATGAGCACGTACAGGTGAACCTCGGTAGTGAGGCGGACCCGAGGCCCACATTGGTCAGCGCCGCTATCCCTCCCGTGGAACGTAAACGGTACATAGACACCCTCAAATAGCACCGTGATGTGTTTTCCTGTAGTTATGACGAGATTCCGGGACAAGATCCCCAGGTATCCATCCACCGCCTTGGCCTCCCGGAAAACAATCGTGGGTTCAAGCAGCCTCCCAGAAAAATGCACCCCTTTCACGGTGCCATGGTTGAGGCTGAAGTTTATAATCTCATTATGGCCAACTTTGTCAGGGAAGTCCAGTACCCCAGGTGGATAGCCAACAATGTGCCCGTCAGGAAGAAGAACGGGCAGATCAGGGTCTGCATTGACTTCCGCGATCTTAATCGCCACTGTCTGAAGGATGACTTTCCCCTTCCCATGACAGAGTTGTTAATCAACGCAACGGCCGGGTTCCAAGCCATCTCTTTCATGGATTGGTACTCCGGGTATAAGCAAATCTGGATGGCCCACGAGGATGAAGAGTACACCGCCTTCAGGCCCCCCCCCCAGGGCACTTTCTGCTATCGGGTTATGCCCTTCGGCCTGAAGAACGCCGGTGCAACCTATCAACGGGCTATGCACCGCATATTCAAGCTGATCCTCGGGACGCTGGTGGAGTGCTATGTAGATGACCTGGTGGTTAAATCTCATCAGCGCCAGAACCATCTCAAATACCTTGAAAAAGTGTTTGGTTTGCTCGGTTCTCGTCACCTGAAGATGAACCCGTTGAAGTGTGCCTTCAGGGTCACCTCCGGAAAGTCTCTTGGCTTCATCGTCAGTTATCGAGGTATCGAGATAGGCCCCAAGAAGATCAAGGAAATCAGTCAGATGCCTCCCCTGAGTAATATTCGGGAGCTTCGAGGCCTTTAAGGACACTTAGCCTATATACGCCGATTCCTTGAGAACCTGGCCGGAAAGTGTAAGACCTTCTCTCGGCTCATGAAGAAAGGCGCCTCCTATGGATGGGATGAAGAGTGCCAGACCACTTTTGAGGAAATCAAGAAGTGTCTACTTCAACCACCGGTCCTGATGCCATCCATTCCCAGAAGGCCGCTGGTCCTTTACGTGACCGCCCAGGAGCGATCCCTCGATGCCCTTCTCGCCTAGAAAAACAATGAGGGAGAAGAGAATAGCCTCTACTACCTCAGCCGCATGCTCCTCGACATGGAGATTAGATATTCTCCCATCGAGAAGAGCTGCATGGCGCTCTTATTTTCCGTGCAGATGTTGCGACACTACATGCTGCACCATGACATACAGTTAATCTCTCGGGTAGACCCGTTGAAATACATCCTGAGTCGGCCTATGCTGACCGGCCGATTGGAACGTTGGGCAGTGGTCCTCCAGCAGTTCGACAGTAGGTTCGTATCTCAAAAGCCTGTAAAAGGACAGGCATTGGAAGACTTCTTAGCTGCTCACCCAACCTCTGCGGACCAGCCGCTGGATTTAGGCTTTCCTGATGAGGCAATCCTCTCAGTCGATCACGCCACCCCATGCTGGCAAATTCACATTGATGGTGCCTCCCGAAGCCATACCGGTAGAAGTCTTAACGATCCTAGGCTTAACAGAGTGGGCCTGGGTATCATCTTCATCACCCCTGAGCAAGCCGTGCTGCCATATAGTTTCTTATTGTTAGAGGGCTACACCAACAATGATGCAGAATTTCATGCCCTCATCACTGGCCTCGAGTTGGCTCTGGAGGTTAACGTGCCCC
The DNA here is from genome assembly GCA_963277665.1 of Viscum album. NCBI lineage: Eukaryota > Viridiplantae > Streptophyta > Magnoliopsida > Santalales > Viscaceae > Viscum > Viscum album. The sequence goes on from OY728166.1 coordinate 796,407,237, forward strand.
AACTGTATGTAAAAGGGGACATTGAGCTAGTCGTCAAGCAGGTTAACGGTGACTACACTGTCAAGAAGCCAGAGCTCCTGCCGTTGTTGGAGTGCACCCTCCATATAATGGCTAAGTTCCCCTCCCGGCCAGATGTCGTTCACGTTCCCCTGTCGCAGAACATTCGAGCAGATGCTTTGGCCAGCCTGGCCGCATCACTCACGGAGCCCGAGCAGGATGACCTAATCATCCATGTGGCGCACCGAAGAGTCATTGCTCCTGTTATGTAAGAGGGCGGTCGTGGCCCGCGAGTGAACCATCTCACCGCTGGTGCCCCCGCGTCGGGACCCCCCGGGGTTCCAGGCATGGTGATCGAAACAGTTCCTGCCTGGAGGACACCTCTGGTTGAATATCTCCGGCACGACAATCTTCCGATGGACCAGGCAGATCGGGAATTAATCCAGCGCCGCACGCCGCAGTTCACCCTTCAAAGCGGTCCTAGCCGTGAGCAGCTCCTTTACAGGCGCGGGTTTGATGGTGTTCTCCTACCTTGTCTTCAAGGAGTTGAGATCCCACAGGTTATGCAGGAAGTGCACGCTGGCTCCTATAGCGCCCACCTGGCTGGGTCGAGGTTGTCCCACCAGATTTGGAGATTGGGATACTTCTTGCCCTCTATGATCCACAACTGCATTGAGTATGCCAAGAGGTGCAATGCGTGCCATGGTCATGCTTTCTTTGTGCATCGGCCACTGGAGCCTCTCCATACTGCTAAGTATTCTTGGTCCTTTGCAGTCTGGGGGTTGGATGTCGTAGGGCCCTACCCGCCGGCGTGGCCCGCCAGTGCCAGTTCATCTTAACCGCTACGGATTTCTTCTCAATGTGGGAAGAGGCAGCCCCGCTTAGGGAAGTCAAGGCTGGTTCTATCGCCGACATCGTGAGTTCCAACATTATTCATTGGTTTAGAATACCTCATGCTATCCTCACGGATAACGGAACCAACATCCGAGTAGCTGAGCTGAAGAGATTGTACGCCATGTACAACATTCGCTCGAACCACACCTCCCGCTATCATCCGCGGGCGAATGGACAGATTGAGGTGTTTAACAAAACCCTCTCTAACATTCTGCAAAAAATGGTCGGTCAGAACATGAAAAGTTGGCCGGACAAGCTCCCCAACGCACTCTGGCCTTATAGGACGACGACTCGCAAGTCCACCCAGGTGACCCCGTATTCCCTGGTGTACGGAGCTGAGGTCGTCCTTCCCATAGAGGTCCAACTACCTCATTGCGCACGGCAGTCTACGACCAGCAAGCGCCAGAAAGAGTTGCCGAGATCCGTCTAGCCGAATTGGAAGCGCTGGATGAAAGTAGGCTTTGCGCTTTACATAACCTGGAAAGGCATCAGAGTAGGATGGCTCGAGCTTTCGATAAGAAGGTTTGCCTCCACTCCTTCCTGCAAGGTGACCTGGTGTTGGCTCTCAGAGTGCCAATGATTCCCGGCAGGAAACCACCCAAGGTGGAGCCCAAGTGGGAGGGACCCTTTATTTTCCACAACGTCTATCCCAATTGTGCGTATTCCCTGGTGACTATGGATGGGGAGCGTATCACTCCTCCCACCAATGCCAGGTTCCTCAAGAAGTATTTTTCCAATACGCTGGTCCTACATGACATTAAATTGTATGGTCTAGTATGACCTTAAACAGTATGGTCCAGCACGACCTTAAACTACACTCTTCCCTACATCTGGGCTCTTCTTGTTCCGAGTTCTAAGACCTAAAACTAAGATCTATATTCCGTCCAACATGATGTTAATCTGTATTTTCAAGAACTACGTGTGGCTTGATTCTCATCCTCCTGAGATAAGTAGGACCACCCGGACATTTCATCTCGGGTCCAGCCCAGGAGTTACCAAATTCCACCCTTTCATCCTTCTTGGTCCATGTTCTAAGACCTAAAAATAAGATCTACATTCCGTCCAACATGACCTTAAACTGTATTTCCAGAACTACGTGTGGCTTGATTCCCATCCTAAGGGGATACGTAAGATCTCTTAAACACCTATATGTCAGGTCCATCCCCATATCTTAGGAGATCCCACGATTCCCCGGTGCCCAGGGTGTTTGGCATTACGCCCCCTCTTTTGCCCAGGGATCTTCCATCTCTTGGATGCTCTCGGACTAAGCCCTCTGACCCTTTCCAGTGGTCTGCTGATGTTCTCAAAGCACTCTGGTCTAGAACTTGGAGTGCCAGATTCGACTTAGGCAAGTTCCATCCACTTGCCAAAGTTAGTGTTCCCCTTCATTCGGGCCCCCGTCATCTTACATACCCGGAGGGACCCCCAAGAACAGTCTGGATACAACGCCCAAGGGAACTCCTACCTTCATGGGCCAACACCCCCGAGGGTTTCCCACAACAAATTGATACAAATTTCGCGTTGCAAACATGGTCAGCGGTTGATGCTCATTTGTTTGTCCCCATGGCTAACACGACAGGATGATGCGTTGTGATCATGGTCAACAGTAGTCCTCAGTCATCATGCTGGTTCCCCAGGCCCTAAATGTTGGTGGCACGGTTCATTTCATTTTCCGCCCCACTGTGACAAGGTGGAATCTCGCCACTCCTTGTACTAATCCTCAGTACACCCCCGCACATCAGACAGACCGAGCTTCCTAACGGTGTCTCTCGAGGCTCCCGCGATCTGAGCGCTAGAGTAGGTGCTTGGGTCTCTTCTTTACAAGTTGCGTGTCGCTTGACCTTCGTCCCCTTAGGGGAGTGAGGAGTCGCCCGGACATTGTGTTTCGGGCCCAGCATAGCTGGGAGCTAGCATTTGCTACCCCTCCCTAATTGTTCAACCCGCGTAGGCTCTTTTGCCTGAGGCTCCTCTCTCGGTTGGTCCAAACCATATGACCTTAATCTGTGTTGTTGGTCCAAACCATATGACCTTAAACTGTTCTCTTGGTCCAAACCATATGACCTTAAATTGTGTTGTTGGTCCAAACCATATGACCATAAACTGTGCTGTTGGTCCAAACCATATGACCTTAAACTGTGCTGTTGGTCCTGCCACACGACCCTAAACTGTGTCATTATCATCCCGACCCCATGACGAAAAACGGCACTGCATTGTGGTGACCTCGCTGTAGAGGACATCACGTTCAGTATTGGTTTTATGCCATGCCATTTGTCAACGCCTATCACGGCTTGATGCTTATGGTGACACCACGGGGCACTTCCCCGTGGGTCCAGCCTACCTCCATGTTCGGTCCCTCGACTCGAGTGTTTTCCCGGAGAGCACATGTTTTTTATGGATTAGGTCCTCCTTCACGCCTGGTTTTGTAGCCGCCTGGCCATGTGTCCGTTTCTCCCCTATCCTCATGGTCCGAGATCTAAGACCTAAAACTAAGATCCTCTTGGTCTGACTTCTAAGACCTAAAACTAAGATCTGTATTCCGTCCTGCATGACGTTAAACTGTATTCCGTCCCGCATGACGTTAAACTGTATTTCATCCAGCATGACGTTAAAATATATTTCCAGAACTACGTGGTCTTGATTCTAATCCTTATGAGATATGTAGGACCGGCTGGACGTTTCATCTCGGGTCCAGCCCCATGGATAGCTGAACACCGTCCCTCTTTATTGTCGGCCCCTCAGCCCGACTTCATGAGAAATGGTGTCATCGGGATATCTACCCCGAGCATGTTCGGGATGCCCCATGGTAATGATGGGAAGCGGTAGTTCTCTTGCCAAAGAAGTCCTGCCTGGAAATTGACACAACTCGTGATCAGGTTGGTACGTCCGCCTAATGTGCCCCCACACTGGCGGCGCAATATCGAGAGTGTTGGACTCTGTTTGAACAAGCCACCACTCCACCTCCTGTTCTTTGTGTTCCCCCTTATTCAGACCCTCATTTTCTTTCACGTTTGATGGGACCCCCTAACAGTACGGATGTTCGACCTATGGCCAGCCTACTGTCCTGGGCCAACGTTCCGGAAAACTGACCAACGATATTTGAGTTAGGCCCCGTGTTTTGAACATGGTCAGCGGTCATCCCTCATTTATTGTCTGCCCATTACGGTCCAACACGATATGGGTGATGTTTTTCTGCCACGTTTGACAGTTATCCTCCATGGTTGCACCCCGTTGGGTTCCGAATTTGGGTAGCGTGGTGCACCCTTTCTCTCCATCCCCCTGTGTTCGGATGGATTTCAATGCCCCCGGCATTGCCCCGCTCGTGTGTTGAGACACATTGAGAAGTCGACACGTCAATCGGAACGGGGTCTCTTCAAAAGTCCAGGCCATATTTTGGATGCCTGAAGCTTGGTCAATGCCCCACAGTTGAACGAAATGATGGTACGAGCACCTCTTGCTTCTTGTGTTGGGCATGTCCCACAGGAGCCTTGGGGTGAGTTGTTATTCGTTTCAAAACTATGATTGAGGGAATTAAACCAAGGGTACAAAAGAGTGGATTTGGCCATATATTGGAATGAGACGATGAGCAATACAATAAAACGTTCATGAGATGGCCAAAACAAAGCCCTCAGGGTTTAGAGTGCTGAAGCGATCTTTCCAGCACTACTACCCTCTGGCTGGTAGCCTCCAGGACCGCTTTTCGCTCTTCGAAGACTCTCTCCTCATCGGCCACCATAGAGCATAGCTCATCATCCCTAGATTGTGCCTGAGCCCGCTCGCTTCGAAGCACGGTCATATGGTAACTCGCCTCCACCAGTTGTTCATGGGCATCAGCCAGCTAGGCGGTCAGTTTCTCCACGAGCTCAGAGCATTTTGCGATGAAGACCACTTTATCTGCCACCTGCCCTTCGATTTTCCGGACTTCTTGCTCCTCCCTCAGCAGCGTTTGAGTGCTCCTTGATCCTTCCTGGCATTGGGAAATGTCATCACGCCGACTGCTCTCGTGCATCTTCTCGGCCATGTAATCACAGACCGTTAGATGAAGGCGCTGAGCTTCAGCCCCTCCGGCGCACAAGAAGCACAGCCAGGTCTGAATTGATCCCATCCGCCTCAGCCAATCGGACTGGGGCTGCCTGAGAAAGCACTGGATACACTTCCATCACTTTCGTCATGTCATCTGGCTCTCCTCGACTGCCTCTGAGTCTGAGTCATCAATCTCCTCAGGGTCAGCAAGTCGGTATATGGGGAAGACTGCCAGCAGATCGGCTGCATGAGCCACCCCAGGGATATCTTCATGAGGAATAGAATCCTCGACTTCTGGGCGACCTTCCCTCGCCCCAGCGGCAATGACGCCTCCACCAGCTTCCGACCGCGTTCCAGGAACAGCGCTGCTGATGTCTGCCGCCCTCTGTTCATCTATTGTCAGGTCCGACTCAATGTAGAGAGCATGTTCCGAGCGAGGTGGTATGTCCGCCGCTGGTCCACTCGCGGATGGCCCAGGCTCCGCAGCCTGATGTGCCTCTAGTGTTGATATCATTGTGCGGGGCAGACGTTGTTCAGATGGGATCTCTTGACACCAAGAATCAGTAGTGAAGCGTGCGACTTACAGGAATCCAGAGTGTCGGTCCACAGAGTTCCGGATGCTGCAGGAGCCGCCGTAAGGGGAGACCCCTCTGCGCTGGTTAATTCAATGATGGGTGTCGGATCCCCATCATGTCCCACTAGTTCCTCTCTGCCTTCCTCTGGTGGGGATGCCCGTCCACCGCTCAGTTTCTCCTGAGTAAGATGGGGAAGTGAGTTTAGAAGTTGGAAAGTAGAATGGATGAATGAGGGAAATGAATGAAGACAGAGACAAACCTCGAGAATCTCGGTTATGTCGAGATCGGAGTCGGAAATCTCACCACTCTCTTGGAGACTCCCTTGGTAGGTCGCCCCTTGAAAACCCTCACCTTCGGTCCCCTCTTCTACGTCTTCTCCCTCGGCTTCGTTCTCTCGGGTTTCCTCCTCCCCCTCGGACTCTTCATCAATGTCTCCTTCTCCTGGCGGCATCGCTTCCAGATCATGCTCCTGGCTGAGAATCACTTTCACTAGGAATGTTGGCTCTGCACGCCGCCCCTTTGGCGTGTGTATGCGTCCATGGCCGTCAGATAAGCGTGCCACCGATGGAAGTTCACTCGGTCGGTAATCCGAACGAGCCCGACCTCCGGCAGTTGGATCCCGTTCTTCATTATCTTCTTCCAGATGGCTTCGATGCTCAGCGATTGCCGCAGGGTCATCTAGGCCGACCACAGTGCCGAGATAATTGCGTCTTGAGAAGGTTCAAGAAGTTATCTTATCTGCTTCCCAGGAAGTTCCCTAGCCTCCTCATGTGACCCACCTGCGGGTAACGAGGTCATGGAGGCACCATGTGATATCCTCGCTGCCGATGTCCCGGCCTGCGCAAGCCTCGCTGCCTAACGCGCCCTTGTTTCTCCCCGTCCGACTGCACCTTCCCTTCTTTTCCGTCGCCCGGTTTCCGCGCGCGTAACCTTGAGTTGTCGGGCGCGCTTGTGTAATAGCCCCACAGGGTACGCAATGGTCCATTTTTCAGCATATTCGGTTGCTAGGCTGGCATCGACCCCGGTGGGAGGGAGTGTAACGACATCGCCAGAGCCGAAGGTGATAAACATCAACCACATCTAGCGCAGGACGCATGGGTTCTTCTCCTTCCAGACAGCCGTGAATACCTTCTTCGGCATTCGCTGGAGGCACACGAACAGCCTGGCGAATCGGGATGGCATATATGGCTCGCAGATCTCCTTCCCGTCGATCCGAGCCATGAGAACCCCTCCTCGAATGCTATGGATGTATTCCTGATGTTCCAGAGAGCCTCGCCCGTTGTCCACCAGTTGGCCGACCGTGGTGGGGAACGGGCTGAAGTTGAAGTTGGCATGGTTACCGATGCAGATCCTCACGTCCTCCTCATTGAGCCTAAATGGCGCCACCCCTGCAATGTTTAGCAAGGATGGTGGCAAGCCATTTCCCAGAGGACGGACAACGTTTGGGAATGTATACCCGCTGAGATGAGCCGCCACCCAGCCTTGGAAGATCTGGAAGGGACCACAAACCCTCCGAGGCGACCCCCCTCGTGAGATGCACCCTAGAATGGTATACAGCTTGGCCAGCACGGGGATGCCCAAGTTGAACTGTTTGTTGGCGGCCATGGAGCCCGCCATCACCAAAGTCGCTGGACGGACGACCATCCTCGCGTCCCGAACCGGCAAGAGCCACCCGCTCAAGAAGGCGGCAAGGAACCTGGCATACCAGACATTCGGGTCCCGTGCCTCAATGACGCGGTAGCCCCATGATTGGTATTTCCCTGCCTCTAGGGTCTTCCAGTATGACCCATCTTTGCTCCTCTGAGTCGCGGTTGGGCACCGTTTGCCCCGTCCCGGCATCTTGACGGCGGGATCCTTCTCAAGGAACAGGCTGAACCAGGCCTTGTAGGCGATGTCCTTTAGGAAGTCCTTGACCCCAAGCCTCTCCTTGGCCAGCTGCAGCAGGTGCCACGTCAGCTTAGGTGTCCGCGACCTATCTCCCGAGGTGTTCTTTGGAGGAACGAACTCGTCGTATTGCTAACTCTCCAGTGGGATACCGCCGATGCAGTGAACATCCCAAAGACTGATGTCGACTTCCCCGTGATGAAGGTGGAACGTGTTGGTGTCGGGAGACCACCAGGTGAATAGCTCTGGTCCGAGTTCAGGCTAATGGTGGAAATGGAACTGCGATGTCCATACCGCCTCGAACAGGCCGATATACTGCATTTCGTCTCCGAACTGGTCATAGTTATGGTGAACCCAGAACGCCTAGGCCCATTCACTGGTGAAGTTACCCCCGGACCGCAGGTCCCAATCCTTTAGCTAGCCCTTCGTGTCATCTTTGATGCTCTAACGGAACGTGCTCGCGTAGAGGGTTAAAGAATCCTCCGCCACAGGCTCGTCCCCGGTAATGGTCCTAGTCCTCGAGTTTAGGACATATTCATTCATGTGTCTAGTTTCCCTGGCAGGACGGCGGTTTTTGGGGATGTTTTAGCGAGGAAGTTCATCCTCCCGAGTCACCCCGGACCGCGGTGTATCCACCTCGAAGCTCCGCAGTGGTACCTCCTCCAGGATGCCAAAATTCTAGAGTGGGAGGTTGTCCGATAAGGGATATGCCTTTTGGGTCGGAGTCAGCAGATTGATCAAGGTGATATTGTAGGAGACGATCACCTTGGTGCCATATACCTCCTCGTTCGCCGCCATTTCTGTCCTACGGGAAGCAGCTTCCCCCTCATCGACTCGGTTTGCAGCCAGCTCTAATTTTTTGGGAGTTGGGCGAAATCAGGATGCAGTGCGCGGAATCGGAGTGTTCGGCATGCAATCTAGCTGAGATGCGCGAATTCCTGGAGTTGAGCGTGCAATCGGCGCGCTAAGCGCGGAAGGTCCCGATTTGGCGTGAAATCATGGCCAACTTTCCAAAGGAACTCCGCGCTTCCAGTGTGTTATTACGCACAGCCGCGGAGCGATTTCACGCCCGAGAGCGATAATCTTATCATGCGGAAACAAGCGGAAGTACTGATATGGGACCCAGCGCCACTTTTTAAAGGTGAGACCAGGGTTCCGCGTCGCACGGAAAGAATATTTCGCGCGCGTCCGTGGGTTTTGCGTGCCCCGCCGTATTTTTTGCGCGCAATGTGACCAGGAGACTTAGCATTTTGGAGTTTCGGCGTTTCCCTTGGAATCTGACCGTTACGACCTCTCGCCGATCAAATTCCAGGGGGGGGGGGCATTTGTTGACGCAGAAAAAAAAATCCCGCAGCTCCAGGAGGAAGTTTCGGAACGGCGAACTGAAGTCATATTCGGAATCAGAGGCCCGATCCGGAGGCCCGGGAAGTAGTGCGCAAAATAAAGGAGGATCTGTGCGCAAAAATGTTATGTGTGCGAAGTGCTCTTGGGATTCGCGGAATTGGACCGGTGAGGCACACAATAATTGTGCGCCCCGTGTCTCCGTGGAGAGAATTTGCACGCAAGTGATTCCCGGCGCGAAAAGCTTCACACGCCACATGGATTCCACGCCGGAGGTCGCCTATAAATATACGGTGACCCCGAACGGTTTGGGGGTTGAGGAATCTGAAGCGACTCATGTGCACGCAATTCGGCTCCCCCCGCGCGAAAGATGACATCCAGGTAATCTCGAATTCCGCGCAACCTTGCCCCGGAGTTCTCCTTTGCACGCAACTCCACCGGCTTCAGTGAATTTTCCCCTTTCCCCGGTTTCCCTACTTGCGTGAAATCCGTGGGCCATGCGCGCAATACCCCACCGTGCGCACAAAACCTTGCACGCAATTCCCTCTTCGCGTGCAATTACAATACTTCAATTGTGCGCCATCCCGGTGTTTTTTGCGCAAATCGTCCCTTTTGCGTGCACAGAGCCGAGGACCCCTCACCATGACGCCGCATGGCTGCCCCCTGCACCGACACCTGATGTCTCCCCTCCCGGGCATGCGCGTCATGCATTGTTTTCCCGCACGGCTTTCCAGGCTCGTGCGAAGTAACCTCAAAGTCCCTTAGGCCCTGTTTCCCATTGCGATGCTTTGCCTTATGCTTCTCCGCATAGGCACGCTAATGGATATTGCTTATTCGCATAGCCACGCTAACGTGGACCAACTGGTGGTTTGCCCTGCAACCCCCTTTCACCACGGCCTTTCCAATTCATTCCCTTCTACAAGGGGTAGAGGTCATTGGGCATGTAAGCCCTAGGGGTGTAGAGAAAACCCACCTCATCCAAGATGGAGGACGTTAAACTGCTAAGCACCTCGTCGTTAACACAAGACATTAAACTGTGGTCCGACCCCGTGCTTCGCACGCAGGGTCCCCCCAGCTCGGTCATTTTTTCCGCCACTCGTCTCCACAGGAATGGACTCTTCCTCACATGGAATGAGATCCTCCTTGACGGAGCGGCGTTTGTCCGCGGGGGAAGGGCTGCCTCAGAGCGTAAGCCCCTAACCATTTGTACGGATGATTGCACCCGTGCATCTCCGTACATCCCCCCTGCCAAGGCCAGTGGAGTCCTTTTCCCAATGCGCTTTGTCGCACCACTGGCCTCCACCTTGGAGTAAGCCCCAACACTAAGGGCCGCTAACCATGCGTAAGCCCCTATTTCCTCTTTGGTCTGCTCAATGCATAAGCCCCATTACACTTCTCATGGATGCACCTTTCATGACGTGATCGTCTGGTCTTTGGTGCCTCTTGTTTCCCACACCGAGCATGACTCACGTGGTCTTAGAGTGCGCATCAACCATGACATCCTCCTATGGGCCTCCTCAGAGTGTAATCCCCATCCCAGCGAACTATGTGGACATTGATCCGTCCTAGCACACGGTATGTAGGAAGCCTCCACGAGGTTCAATCCCACCACCCGGTCGTCCTGACCTTTCCATGTCGGTTCCCTGACCACCTTGGTCCGCCTCAGAGCATAAGCCCCAAATCTTTCATCCTGCATGACGTTAAACTGTATCGCATACCGCATGATGTCAAACTGTATTCCGTCCCACTTGATGTTAAACTATATCCTCCCTCTTGGGCCGTCTTAGAACGTAAGCCCCATGCTTCAACCCACCATCCATCCTGATCCTTACCCGGGCCGCCACATCCCGGTGAGATCATGCCACCCTTTCCCACTCCATGTCATACGGGAGGCCGCCCACGTGCTGGCCCCCAACATCGGTGTTTCCCCCTAGGTATACTTTAACCTGATCCGTCTCCGCAAGACGTTAAACTCACAACATACCCCGTGTTAAACACGGGAAGATGAGGAAAACCTCAGATGGAACACATTACCCGCGTTCGATGTGGGATGCCTTGGGCCTCCGCGCCCTCGAGAAGCCCTGTGATGAGGGACCAAAGACAGAAATGTTGACGATGCCCCAACGTGACCATTCTCCTCACCGTAGGTTGCTGTCCCGACAAAACCCCTTTGGAGTGTCTTGATGGAAGCAGCGTAATTAACTGGCGTCCATGTAGATATGGCACCGGGAATGATCTTCACAAATCCATCTTAAATCTTTGAGGGAGACCCAGACTAGGTGACGAGCTCCGAGGAGGAATCCACGGAAGGAAGAACCGACATCCCATGATCCCGGTTTCGATCAAGGAGCAGACATCCCTGGACAAGGAACGGATGAAGCCCTCCTTTGGAAAGCGGGAATGCGGGGCCACAAGCAGCGCGCCCTCCCCAGCGGACGGACGCGCGCGCCCCGGCGAAAGCATCAGAAACCAGTACAACAATCACATTAAATAGAATGATTTTGGAAGGTTTAAAACATACATTATGAATGCCCAAGCCAATTAGAAATAGAGACCAAATGGTGAATAATGACCATTACAAATTGTGGAATACTAATACAATTCTCATTCAATAGGATCTAATGGTAGTAGGTTAGATATTTTCTCAATTAGTCCATTGATTGATTATGTGGTTTAGGTGGAACTATCTTCCATGACTGAAATATCCCATAGGGATAACTTTATATGCTTCGAGGAAAGTTGTGATATTCAGTATAAAATCCTAATAGGTTATCTCCAAATAAATCAACATCCACAATGAATTTTTAGAAGATCCCTACTGACCCACAATATAGGTCTATCCCCCAAGGCCTCATTACACCTTTTCATACCGCCCTATAAGGAAAAACACCAGTAAAATATTCATTTAAGTGTAATTTAAAATAATAGATGTGGAAAAGGAGAGTGAGAGGGGATATAGGGTGTGAACAAAACTTAACAAAAATAAATGGTTCAAAATTGTGTATGCAATATCCATTAGTTAATGAGAGACCATCCAAAAGGTGGAATGTGGTATAGGATGGAACCATTAATTAAAATATAATTTTGGAGGCTATCACTAACCATCCCCACCAATCATAATGAAAACCTTATACTATAACTATCATGGTCTAGGAAACATAGTATCAGTTCAAATTTTCTAGCATAGTTTCACTTCAAGCCACCAAGATATGGTTTTGTAGTCTGAATCCATATTCGAATTCAAGTACATGATTAGTATTGGGAACTTAGATAATATTCATGGGTTCTTCCATATCCATTTAAATGGCTACTCTGGTGTCCCTTTACTTATTTTAAATAAATACATTAATGATAGAATCTAGTCATTCTTTTCAGACCACATTGTCACCTCTATTCACCATTAGAACACCCCTTCTTGGTACATTCATGGTCTTCATTGATGTCTTTCTCATAGTGACAAATAGAATTCAGGGAATCTTCTTTAAGCCTATGGGAAAATTTTCTTGGAATAGTTTGGTACGAAGGGGACATTAAAAAATTATGTTCTATTCTAAAAAGAAATAGAGTGATAGTACATTCCATGCCTCCATGATGTAGTTCCATCATACAATAATGTGGGTAGGGATTACTGATATGGGACATGCAGATATTGCTTAGACATGGTTCTGAGGGAACATGATCAATACCTTTATTGCTGAACAACTAGACCATTTATTGGGTTTGGGTGAATGGACTAATTTATTCTAACTTTCCATATCTCTCACTTGAGACATATTACCATAGATATTACCCCTTTATTTTCCAAACTACTTATGGTTTAAAGAGACCAAAACATGTTAAATACTCATCATTTGATATATTTGTTGAAATATAAATTGAATGTGATGATGTGAATCGAGATAGCCAGATGGTCGATGACCCTGACAAAAACAATGAAATCTTCTCAAATACAATTTATCCTAAGGATTGGGTACAAATTAGGAGGCCACCACTAACATTTTTCTTACCCAAATCTAGAAAATATATGTTTATATAGACGTGAAATTGATATAATAATAATATAACCTAAAAAAATTACCCCTTATGTTATTGGGTTCCATCATGACTTCCAGGATCAACTATACATGCTTCGTCTAGTTTTACTGTTATTTCTAAACATGTAACAAATAAATACATATGGTTATCATGAAATATTCCCAAAATGAATGGTAGTTAAAAGTATACCCAATTTAAGAATCTAATCATATCAAAAAAACAACCCATGTTGGTGTTGGTTCCGAGCGCAACAGAAGCGCGTTGGTCCGTTTTCCCAACATTATTTTTAACGTTAAACAATGTTCAATCCGAGATCGGTCATAATATAAAACACCGAATCTTCGGAATAAAATGATGAACGAGTAGAAAAGAAGAGTCCCGGAACACATGAGGAGGATCATCATATGTTGATTATAATTAATTTATTTAATGCATAAGAATTACCTCGTTGGAATTCATTCTTCGTTGATGTGTCTGGTCACGATTTGGTGATTCGCCGTTGCGTCGTAGAATCCAAGTGTAGGATTCCTCTATTGGCGATCCAAACATGTGTCACATATCTCCGGATGTCATCGAAGGGATCTATGGGTGCTAGCGCGGAAGAACCATTGCTTGCGATGTCCAATTTCGATCACCTTGATCCAGTGGAGGATCTTGCTGTCGTAACATGAGGGTGTTATTGGTGGAAAGGGAATTCTCTCTTTGGCTTGAGAGTATTTCCAAATCTGTTGTGCACAATAATGGATCTCCAAAATGTTGGGGTTGAAAGGATATTTATAATTTGGTTTGTGGTTAATAGAGATATGACAATAAATAAATGCGTTACGCATTTTATTTACTTCATTAACTATAATTAAAAACCCCCATGTCGAATTATTAATTCCATGACATGCGCCCACGCTGATTATAATAAATATCATTTATGAAGAGAATATTAAATCCACAAAATCACAACTGGAAAAACTACACTGCGTGTAATAATAAATATACAGCGTGTACATTTATTTTCCATTTTTATCAACCACATTTATTTGACCTTGAGTAATAACTATTTATTTCTTAAATAAATGTAACTGCATTATTTGCTAATAAATATATTATTTCGTCCACAATATATTCTCTCGAATAACTAGTGTAAAAATAAATGCAATCAAACATCCATAAATAATTATTAAACCAAAGATGGGAATAATATTTATTTAATTTGTTAAATTAATATTTAACTGAGATACATGGACACACTTAGTGTGTGACCCTCTAGGCCTTTTTCTCAGTGGCATTAGGCTGAGCCTGCCTAAAGCCCAAGGTTATCGTCTAGCAACACACCAAGGCACCCATAGAGAAAGAAGTTAACGCCGCAATGATGTGTCAACTCCTACGAACTCTTACAGTGTAATATAAACCCTTTGTCTCGATATCTCCAATCAAGAGGGTTGAATGCTAGTTCCATCAACCCATGTTCTTGATTATTTTTTCTTTGACTTCCCGGAATTGAAAATTCCCATACCTTACCATGGACATGGATTTATTTAGGCTATATCAATTCCATCAAAGGGCCTGAGTTATCTACTTCTATTACGGAACGAACGGGACAAATCCTTTCTCGCATTATCTATTAATGAGGTATTACTCGTGATGCACCCAATGTATCCTACCTCACTGCGAACAGTGTGTCATCCCAATTTCTATCAATACATCTAAGTGCGCGAGTTGTAATACCCATTAATAATAATCTTAAAGTATAAGGACCTATACACACATCCACAGATAGGAACATCCAATGACACTATGTAATGTGGATTTCCTTCTGGCGGGTCTTGTTCTCCTAATATCCTCCTGGATATTACCAAGGGTGCACACCATGAGAAGGTGCCTCCAAGTTTTATGAGTCCTCACCCCTAACGACCTGTATTATTTGTTTCCCTAAAATAATATCATCTGGCCATAGAACATACATTCACGAACAATGTTATGGGACATCCTGGTTCTCATCATAGAAGGGATTCACTACGACCCATTAATTCAACAACTGTCCTTAGGAAATTATCACATGACATGTCACGCAGAAGAACAATCAAGATGTGATAAGGATTTTATTTAATGAATAATGTACTATGTAGTTGGTTCTAGACTACCAACTCCAATAGACTCCCACTTGGACTAGAGCCAACTACTAACAACCTTTAACCCGCTAGCTCTCACATGATATTCATTCTTTTGCTGAGATATGACTTTATTCATGGGGTCCACCACATTCCCTTCTGTGGACACTCTTCTCACTGCAAATTCACCCCTTTGATAGAAATCCCTCAAGAGGTGATACTTCCAGAGTATGCGCTTTGTCCGTTGATGTAACCCTGGTTATTTTGCAAGAGCCACTACTGCAGAATTATCACAATACAAGGTAATGGGATCTTTACTGCTAGGCACCACATCAAGCTCCTAGTCAATGTTCAGAATCCAGATGGCTTCCTCGGCTGCATCAGAAGCCTCTATATACTTGGACTCCACTGTAGAATCGGCGACAACTGCCTGCTTTGAACTCTTCCAGCTCACAGCTCCTCCATTGAGACAGAAATCATATCCATATTACGACTTCAGATCATTCTGATCTGTTTGAAAACCAGCATCAACAAACCCTCTGATGACATGCTCCTCGTCTCCTCCATACACCAGGAACATATCCTTAGTTCTTCTCAGATACTTAAGGATAGTCTTAACAACAGTCCAATGATGTTCTCATAGATCTGCTTGATATCTACCTACCATGCTCTGTGCATAGGCAACATCAATCATGGTACATAACATGGCATACATGATGGATCCTATAGCCGAAGCGTATGGGATCTTTCTCATCCTATCTTTCGCCTATTGTGTCCGGGGACACATTTTATTAGAAATATGTATGCCATGTGACACTATAACCAATCCCCTCTTGGATTTTTCCATACGAAATCTATTTATTATCTTGTCAATGTATGTACCCTGACTTAGTCCAAGCAGCCTCTTGGATCTGTCACGAATGATCTTGATCCCTAGAATGTAGGCTGCTTCTCCTATGTCATTAATGGAGAAACACTTGTTCAACCAGTCCTTAACTGACTGTAAGGCTGGTATGCCGTTTCCAATAAGCAATATGTCATCAACATATACCACTATGATGACGACCACATTCCATTTAAACCACTTATAAAAAAATGGCTCACATTCGATCTTAATGAAACCAAATTCCATTATGGCTTCATCAATTCGAATATTCCATGACCTAGATGCTTGCATCAATCCATAAATAGATTTCTGCAACTTTCACACCTGTTTGGCTTCACCTGGTGTCACAAACCCTTCTGGTTGTGTCATATAGACATCTTCCTGAAGGATACCGTTAAGGAATGTTGTTTTGACATCCATCTGCCAAATCACGTAGTCCTGGTAAGCTGATATCACATGTATGATTCTTTTGGATTTAAACATGGAAACTGGCGAGAAGGTTTCATCATAGTCAATTCCTTGACGCTGTCTGAATCCTTTAGCCACTATCCTTGCTTTATAGGTGTTAACTTGACCTTCCATGTCCATCTATCATTTGAATACCCATTTTCATCCAACAGGCTTTACATCAACTGGATCATCTACCAGAATGAAAACTTAGTTCTGATACATGGAATCCATCTCAGAATTCATAGATTCTAGACATCTTGCAGCTTCTGAGCTTTCTACTGCTTCCTTGTAGGATAGAGGTTCATCATTTTCCAACAATAATGATTCACCATCCTCGGTGACTAGGAAACCAAATCTCTCTTGTTACCTTACCTCTCTTGAGATCCTGTGAAGTACTTGTGTTTCTGGAACCACTTCCACGGGGACCTGTGGAACGTGTTCCTGTACAAACTCCTGTGTATCTTGAGCATCAACTTCATCGAAGTCAATCTTTCTCCCACTATCCTTCATGAAGATGTGTTCCCTCTCAAGAAAGACGGCTTGTTTGGCGACAGTCAATTTCTTGTCTTGAGGGTTATATAGGTAATATCCTTTCATTTCAATGGGATATCCTTCAAAGATACACTTCGTGCCCCGGGGTGCTAGTTTTTTTATTGAGAAGGCGTTAACAAACGTCTCGCATCCCCATATATTTGTGTACGACAATGTGGGTTTCCTTCCATTCCAAAACTCGGATGGAATTCCATTTTCCACCTTAGTTGGTACTCGGTTTAATGTGTATGCTGTAGTTTGTAATGAATATCCCCAAAAAGATAATGGATGATCCGCATGACTCATCATCGTCCTCACCATGTACAAAAAGGTGTGGTTCCTTCTTTCACTAACACCATTCCACTATGGTGAATAAGGAGGAGTGAGCTGAGAGAGAATCCCAAACTCCCGTAGAAGATCGATGAACTCTTGGTTTAAATATTTTCCACCTAGATTCAATTGAAGCTTCTTTATCTTCTTACCAATCTGATTCTCTACTTCATTCTTGAATTCCATAAATTTCTATAAGGACTCTGACTTATACCTCTTTAAGTAGAAATAGCCATATCTTCTGAAATCAATAGTAAAAGTAATGATGTATGAACATCCAACTCTAGCTTCTACAGGAAATGGTCCACGCACATCCGTGTGTACCAATCCTGGAAGCTCTATGGACCTTTCACCTTGTCCACCAAAAGGAGGCTTGGTCATTTTTCCTTATAAACAAGCGTGACATCTATCAGGTGGTTTTAGCTCAGTAGAGTCTAAATAGCCATCTTGGAAGAGCTTTGTCAAATGCTTCTCGTTCACATAACCAAGGTGGTGATTCCATAACATGGTGATGTATGAGTCATGTGAGTTTTTTTCGTTATCGATTGCCAACACTTGGTTTTCGTAATTCAATACATACAAACCATTAATTAAATGTGCCATACTATAACATATGTTGTTCTTATAAAAGAGACAACCCTTATTTCTAAACTTGAAAACAAATCCATCCATATCCAAACAAGATACAGAAATTATGATCATGGTAACACTTGGCACATAATAATAGTTATGTAAAACCAAAATCATCCTAGTCGGCAATGAGTGGTGGTAGTCTCCAATAGCCAACACATCCAACTTTGCGCCACTAGAAGCTCGAATATCCACATCTCCTCTGGAGATCTTTCTAAATCTACTTGGTTCCTACATTTGAATACAGATGTGATCCCGACAAACTGTATCTAATACCCAATGTGTAGAAATAGAAAGATTTCACTCGATAACAAACACACCATTAGTGTCCCCACGCTTCTGGGTGGAGTTCCTCTTCCAGTGTCCCCACTTTCCACATGCAAAACACACTGCCTCCGATTTATTGCCATGCCTCTGGATCATCCCCTTCTTGGAGTGACGGTGCTCGAGGGCTTCAGACCGTTTATAAGCCTTTAACCCCTTTTCCTTGTCCTTCCTTTTCTTGTTCACTATAAGGACCGCGGGTTTGTCACGCCCCATGTCCTTATCTACCTGGTGAATCATGGTTAGAAGCTCTGATAGACTCTTCTCATTGCCACTCATGTTATAGTTGACAATGAAGCTAGAGAAGGTCTCGGGCAGTGATGATAGGATGAGATCTGTACGCAACTCATCCGGGAATTTAATCCCTAAGATGTCCAGGCGTTCAATATAGCCAATAATCTTGACTACATGAGGCCCAGCTGGCACAGACCCTCTATGATTCGTGGTAAACAAAGCATTGGAGATCTCATACCTCTTCTGTCTTGCCTTCTCTTGGTAGAGATCTTTATGGTGAGACATTATTCTATACGCGTCCATGTTTTCATGTAGCTTCAAGAGCTCATTAGACATGGTCAATAGCATGAAACACTGGACATCTGTGGCATCATCCATGTGTTTCATGTAGAGATATAATTTCTCATCACTAGCCTCTTTCCCAG
This sequence comes from Viscum album, assembly GCA_963277665.1. NCBI lineage: Eukaryota > Viridiplantae > Streptophyta > Magnoliopsida > Santalales > Viscaceae > Viscum > Viscum album. The sequence goes on from OY728166.1 coordinate 796,425,895, forward strand.
GCGCAACTGTAATAGGATCTTCTAGCACATATAATTTTCTTTCGTGGCAAAGGACGAAGCTTAAACGCCTCTTCCACTCTTGGAAATTGGTGCCGGTGGGTTTTCTTTTTTGAGTATGGTGTACAATGATATGTTTGATGTCATTTTCTTGTCATTTCCACAAATTAAGATGAGAAAAGGTTTAGTACTTTATTACAAAAATTTAGACAAATAAATAAATTAATACGTATTAGTCTCCCACTATTTTATCGAAATCCAATAGCCCTCACCATTGACTTCGGAATATTCTGTTGTGTGAATACACTAGTGGCAGGGATCCATATTGCCCTTCTCATTACCCCAACTAGGGTTGGTCAAGAAACTTGAAGGGTTTGAGGTAGGCATTCCAAATGCCAATTGCATTAACTCGCAGCTCCTTGAACCACTGAGTGGACTCCACAATCCTAAAATCCTTTTTGGATTTCCTCAACCTTTGCCTCTTGGTCACACCAATTTCTGCTATGGCAGTCAACCCTTGATGCAAACCAAGTCATGTCAACCCAAAACCTTGAATTAGAATTACCCGATAATTGAATTTACCCCAACTAGGGTTGGTTATGCACTTTGAACTATGGTTCGATTCTAACCAATATTATGGAAGGCTATGCCGACTTAATATTTATTTTGAGGGATTTTATCCTTATATATAAATTTCCATTTTATTATCTTTGATTACATGCTTTTGGATATTAAGTGGGATATACATAAGTGATTAACGATGTCTAAGATAATATTTATGTCTAAGAAGTTTTTATTTTAGTTCCTTCTTGCATGCTCCTTTAATTCATTAATTGTGTGATCGTGACAACACAACCACAATAAATAAACCATGCAACTGACAGAAATAAAATAAATGGTATGATCATGAGATTTTCTATTGGTTAGTTTATCTAGCGTTTGATAAACTAACCCAAGACGTAAGGGAGAAACACCTTGAACCTTTCAGGTTTGTGTTTACAGCCTTCCACTTTTCCACCTTTGTATCTCTTTGAATTGGTTTCACCATGGCTCCTGACTTGAGCCACCTCCACTAGCTTGGGAGATCCATCCATTACATATGCATTTATCCCACATGCAGGTGAGGGGTAAAATGGGTTTTTACATAAAATAATCCTTGGGCGCGCATGCCCTCCATATTAATTAGGAGATGGCTCGCAAGCCAACAAATTTAATTTAAATAAATAAATTAAAAGAAACAATTCACATACAAAGGTCTCGGTCTAGCTCATGATCATCCATACATGAAACGATATTTACGCATAAATAAAAACTAGCATTCAATTCATTAATGGTTATTGTTTAAGATAAATAATGCTCGAATCAATTAATTATCTTAAATTAATCAATCCTTTTATCTTAAATCCCTTTTCTGAATTTCCTTGAGATTCTCATCCATCATAATATTAAACAAATGAATTCATTTAAAATTATCCTTGTACGTAACTTGTACCTTGGAGGGAAACCGGTGAATTCCCATTTATTACGCAGATGTTAAATTAAACACACATATATATATAACACCTATCACATGTTGTGCCTCAACATTACGCCTGCACCATGGTACACGTCTCAAGGGTTTTATAATATAATAATAAATTTTAATAAATCTATGTAATTTGGTTGAGTACACGGCGTATAGTTCCGACTACACGGCATGTACATTTCTCCACCATTCATCTGAAGTACACGCCTGGGGACAGGGTGTGTTAATGTACTTCGGAAATTTTCGGAGTACACGGCATGTACAGTGGGACACACACTGTGTAGTTTCCACATTACACAGTTTCCAGACGTGCAGTCCGTGTACGGAGTACACGAACCAACCCTATCCTAAAGGGACTACACGCCGTGTTCATTGGACCGCACAACTTGTATTCCGAAAACCGTTTGCCACCTGTTTCTGGTCAACACACGGTGTCTTAAATTCAAAGAAAAAAATCCAATACAGGGCCTGATTTGGCAGATCAGTCAATGCATTGAACCTAGACTACATGGTGTATACTTCCGAATACACGCCATGTATTTTGGTGTTATATGGCCAGAAACGTTTGGCTCCTCCGGATGAGTTTCTCTATTTTATTTTAACCAAAATTAAAAGAAAAATTTGTTTCTGTGAGGTGAATGAGAAACAAGGGAGTTGGAATAGATCTCGATATTTTAATTTCCAGAATGATTAAACTTGAATTGAAATAACTAAATTATTAAATGCGTAAATTACCAACAAAAAACTAAATAATTATAATCAATGATATGACCCCCTCTGATACAACTTGTAGGTTCCGGGCGCAGCAGAAGCACATTGGTCGGTTTTCCCAACATAAATTTTAACGTTAAACAACCTTCATTCTGAGATCTTTCAGGATATAAAACCCCGAATCTTCAGAATAAAATGAAGAACAAAAATAAAAGAAGAGTCCCGAAACCCTTGAGGAGGATCATCATATGTTGATTATAATTAATTTAATTAATTCATAAGAATTACCTCGTTGGAATTATTTCTTCGTTGATGTGTCTGGTCACGATTCGGTGATCCTTCATTGCGTCGTAGAATCCAAGTGTAGGATTCCTCTAGCAGTGATCCACATGTGTTTCACGTATCTCCGGACATTGCCAAAGGGACCTCCGGGTGCCAGCACGGAAGAAACTTCACTTGCGATGTCCGCCTTCGACCGCCTTGATCCGGTGGATGATCTTTCTCTCATAACATGAGGGTGTTCTTGGTGGAAAGGGAATTCTCTCTTTGGCTTGAGAGTATTTCCAAATCCGTTGTGCACAACACTGGCTCTCCAAAATGTTGGGGTTGCAAGGATATTTATAATCAAGTTTGAGGTTAATAGAGTTATGACAATAAATAAACGCGTTACACGTTTTATTTATTTCATTAACTCTTATTGAAAATCCCCATGTCGAATTATTAATTCCTTGACATAAGCCCACACTAATTATAATAAATATCTTTTATTAAAATAATATTAAATCCTCAAAATCCCAACTGGAAAAACTACACGGTGTGTAATAATTAATACACAGCATGTACTTTTATTTTCCATTTTCTCCACCAAAATTATTAGACCTTGATTAATGACTATGTATTTCTAAAATAAATTTTACTACATTATTGGCTAATAAATATATTATTTTGTCCACAATATATTCTATCAAATAACTAGTGTCAAAATAAATGCGATCAGACATCCTTAAAAAATTATTAAACCCAAGTCGGGAATAATATTTATTTAATTTGTCAAATTAATATTTAACTGAGATACATGGACACACTTAGTGTGTGACCCTCTAGGACTCTTTCTCAGTGGCATGAAGATGATACACTAATAGGTTTATTTAAGAACGAATTAAATAATTGATATTAGTCATTTTTCAAAAAATATAATATGGAATATTCGAGGACATTTATGAATTTTATGATTGACTTTGAAATGCTATAAATTATTCAATGTATTGTTTTTAATGGAATGTAATTTTTATTATTTTTCAAAACAATCATGTTATGAATAGTATCGAAATCAACATAATTGATTACATGTAATATGAAATATCTAATAGAATGATATACAATTTATAAAAATCCAAAATTCAAAAAAAATGTTTAGATATGTTTTAAATGTAATTAATCACTCATTAATTGGTCATTTGGCATGATTTTGTAATTTTTTTAACAAACAAAATGTAAATTACATGATAAAACAGTAAGATTTAACAATGTTAAAACACAAATATAAGGATTAAAAATTATTCAAAACCCATATAATTATCACTGGATGATTATATATTGACCCATACTCATTATTTCTTATAAATAAATGAGTTTGGACCCAATTGAATTCTAAATTGAATTTAAATTATTTTAATACTTTTAATAATTCCAAGGGTGCTCCTCCCCTCTCCTATAAATATGCTTGTGTTCCTCTCTATTACTCACACTACCAAAACCTTTTGGTTTGTCTATTTGATTATCAAGACCATTCATAAAATCGCTCTCCACTTTATTGAAGCCTTATTTTATACATAACACCCTCCTTATAGGTGTTATGTTGTTATGAAAGATGTTAATCCATTAGAAATATAAGGTTTCTATTTAATTACTTCTATTTTATTTATTCTTAAACTTAATTAAAATGTTATTATTACAAGATGAAATATTTAATCAAGTATCCTAAATATAATGATATTTTATTATGTAAATATCATTACGTAAATCAATATCTACTTATATTTAATTGGAAAATAATTCATCGTTTGTGCGTACTTGTGAACTATCACCTCCACAAACCGATATAATTCGTTTTCCATAACAATATATCATGAGTGTTTATAAAGATTAGATTAATGTTAAAATTTTATATTAATTAAATATTAATCCTTACATCATAACAATAAATCAATTGTGTTCTATCTTTGGATTCTCATGAAAACGACAACATTGTTCGTGCGTATGTGTGAACTACCACCTCCACGAAGCAATATGACATTTTTTTATTAATTACATAAATTATATGATATATCTATATATATTTAAAATATTAATGTAATATTAATTATGTTTTTATCATTTTGTGAAGATAAAATTTTTCTTACATTCTTTCCATAATGATCAATGAAAAACAGAAAACGTTACTCATGCATGTGTATGACATACCACCTCCATTAATACAAAACACTTCACAAGTCATAACAAAATATAATTGTTTTATTTAAAAGTAAAATCAATGTATAAAAATTATAGTAATTTCATGAATATTATTTTATATATTATGAACATATTACTACTTGGACTAGTGACATCAGACATTGTTCATATTTTACCCAAGTACAAAATTTCGAAAAAACATCTGACATGAAATAAAATAATAAAAGAATTATTTTAACATGGTAATTAAGGATATAAAAATAATAATAAACATTAAAAGTATATGTTAATCTATGTATATTATTCTGGAAGAACAAGAAACATACGTGGTCAATCGAACTCTAGGTCGAGGACTTCGTCTCAATCCCTTTTCATTGAGGCATATATTGATGTAATACTCCACATTATTTAATAAGGAGTATAACCAACCCCCTTTATGTTCAAATAAATCCAATGTATTCAATATACATAATTTAATACCTAGTGGATTACTTTAATCACAAGATGACAAATGAAATTTTGTTAACATATGTGGTGAAAATGACTTGTCTTCTCCCATACCCATTATTTGATATTTAGATTCCTAGATTAGCAATAAATTTTTAAAAGGTAAAGTAACACCTTATTTCATTTTGGGATGTTTTAATATTGATAATTGTTTTGAATGTGGATTGAATTTTGAAATATCATGAAATAATTTCTTGTGATTTCAAATGAAATTTAATTGTTGAAATGTTGATAATTAGAAAATTTTTTGTGTTATGATTATATTATTGTACTTGGTCAATTGAAATGTGGTTACATGATAAAAATAATATGTATGATTATGTGGTCGACCAATGGATGGTGGTTATGTGATAAACTAAGGATGGGTGGTTATGTTATAACCACCAATGCATTTGGTTTGAAAGTCAGTTGTATAGCTATTCTATTTACTGATATGCGTGGAATTTAACAATATGGTTGTTCTATTTAAGTACGATTATGTCCAAAGTTACCATTATATGTTATATGTTATTTCTATTTGTTTTATTAAATTATTTTGATTATAAAATAATATATAGAGATAATATATTCAGTGAAGTTTATTTATAACATCTTAAATGTGAATCATACTACTTTATGATAAATATTTGATGGTTTTCATCTTTTCAGAAGACCAACATTTTTTCTTCATTGTATATCCCTTAATATGATTTTTATGATCATCACATGGTTTAAAATGAATTCATAAAATATTATGAATAATAGTCTCAAGGATGAGATCAAGAAAAATTTATGAAATTTAAACTTAAAATGAAATAATTTTTCTTTTCAAATGTTTTGTTTTTTATTTAAAAATGTATAGTGCGTAAAAGTGTAATATTTGTAATATATGAGCTCATTTATATCACTTAAGGAATATTTCTATAAATCTATAAACTTTAAAATATCCTTAATGTGAATTAAATTAAAATTATTGAATCAACTCAAGATTAAGTAAGATTTATGGTTGGGGATTATATTTTATTACTCTTCTCCTATGAATTTTAATATTAATTTTTCACATTATTAAAATTTTAAAAATTAGATCAGGAGGAATATTATTATCATTTTCTGATTGTGGTACTTTTTTATTTTTTAATGTATAACTGTAATGTATTACTTTTTCATAGAAGACATTAACTGAACATGACATTTTTATGACCACTCAATGATTCGAATGATAGTTTACATGTTTTCAAGGTGATTTTCACTGAAATGTTTTCCATAATTTTTTAAATATTTATAATTTAAAAAATTTATTTTAAAATGTAAAGGATATTTTCCTCAATAATGTTGTAATGATATTTTAATTGTATTTATATTTATCAAAGAAAAAAACCATTGATAACACTAATTCATTTTTAGGGATATTATACAAGGATAAGATCATTATTATTTATCTAGATGATTTTTTGAAGATGAAATAATGTTTTTGAAACTCATTAATTTTTACGGGTTTATAGTATTATGAAATAATTAATTGATTATTAAATCAATTTCTTTTACATAGGTTATGTTTTGATGAAAAGTTTTGGAACCCCATTTATTTTTATGTGTTATGATATGATGAATGTTGTATAATATTGTGGCTTATATATATATATATATGATTTTTAATAGGTGATGGGTGGTACCTAGATATACCAACAATTCATTAGGTGATGATAGATATATCATGAGATAAATAAGAAATGATTGAGTATTTATCCCAGTTATATAAGGTATTATATCCTTTATAATTTTCTTAGTTGGGATTTTGGACTGCTATTTTCATTTTGGGAGTGAACCCAATCCACTATGATTGCTTTGGGATTGATCCTAGAATACTATGATGGTTTTGAGAGTAAACACAGTAAACTATTATAGTATTAGAAGAATACCATGTAAAATATGGTGGATTTCATTGTGAACCAAATCCACTATAATAGCCTTATAAATGGGTCTTGGGTACAAATTAAATGATTTCTAATTCTAACATGCATACCAAAAATCATTCTTTCACAACAACACCATGTTTTCATGGAAAAAGTTCTTTAATTTCATTATGATTCATTTTTATGAACTTCCATAATTTTTTTATAATTCATTTTCCTGATCTATGATATTAAGGGTATGTTTTTAAGATGTTATTATCATGTTCGTATAACCATATACATTGATTATGATGATATCCTCTTATTTACCCTTACTTCCATTTGAGATCATCCTTTTTGATTATTACATTTCCAAATTTGGGAATAAATCTATTACGTATGATATGTCTATGAAGGGTTATAGTTATAAAGAACATATAAGAAGATAATGTAGTTCACTTATGAACCATTTGTTTTTATATAACATTTTTTAATGACCCAAATCCTTTATGGTCTTTAGTTGTGTCATTATAAAATGAAATGAGTAATAACATATTACGTTATAATATATATGCATGAAACTAATGGGTCAAATTATATATAACTCAGGGCCTAGCATGTCACCTGATTATGTCCAATGCATTCATTATATGAGCCAATAAAACACTTTATACCATTCTATTATGAACCTTTGGCTGAAAACAAACATATATATCCATATAATGGAGAATATGATAAAAAACACTTTACCATTAAATATAATTATGTGTATGTCTAGGATATGATTGTTTAATCCACTTATATGTTGTAGGGTATCAACAACGTAGCATGATGTTCTATTATAAACGAAATATATTGGCGATGGTACTTTCTATTTGATGAGTTATTCAAGGAATATAGTAATTGGGTTAAATTTTTTTCATTGGTATGATACCATGGTAGTGGTAGAAAAAATTATTCATCATGGTTCATTAAGACCATGTGAATATTCTAAAGTATATCCCTTAGGAGTGTCTAACCAGTTCTGCAATATTAACACCACATAACATGCATCTATTAAATTATTGATTCAAGGCCCAAACAACAATTTTTGAGATGATTATCCCTTGGTGAATATATTCTGTAGCCACTTAATCATTCGAATATCAAAATTGGTAATCAATTTCAATGAAAATTCAAACACATTTTCTTCCCCAAAACCAAGGATATGCTTTCTACCAAGGAAAGGATATAGTTGTATAATAGTTTTTGAAACTATTTTTTCAATATAATTTGAAGGAGGTATAATAATAAATAATATTAAATATGTTACAATTTAATATGAATATGGTAAAAATTATTACAATAAAATTAACACCCCACATAGAAGGAAATATTTTTAAAATATAAACTGTGTGCCAAAGAATTAAGATTAGAAACGAAAACCCAGTTATGGCATGATTATAATTAAATAAAAACCTCTTGAAAGAGTGGGCGTGAAACTGACATTCTTATATAATTAATAAAAAGTACATAATTATATAAATTATCAAATAAGTTTTATATACACCACGTATTGGAAATTAGGTTCATAATACAAAAGTTAATTCAATGAGAAAAAATTCAGATAAAATCCCACAAACTCATTTATGGTCAGGCACTAAAAAACATCAAAATATTTTATCACTCACATTTATATATGAATAAATTTTATCAAAACATAAATCATAAATATTTCCATTTATTTTCTATATAAATATTATTTATCTATATTAATATTATTTATGTTTCTTTAGGGTGTTTATAGTTTTGCTTTTTTGTTCTAGTTTCATAACTGTGGTGTCTATATTCATTCTTTATAAAAGTTTCATATTTACCAGGTTATTAAATTTACAATTTCTTAAGATATATAATAATTTATAATGACTTAAATTCTTTTCATGAGTGTTTTATTCTTTATCTTTGAGTTTGAAATCTAGAAAAAGCATGTTTTGGTGATTCTAAATGATCTGAGTGTGTTTTATTAATTAAAAAAATAAATATTGATATAAAATATTTATAAATAAATAATTATTTAAATAATTATATATTTTTATACAGGATCTTATATTACCCGAGTCATTAAATATAGAAATTCATATTTTTGTTCAAGTTGATGGATAAACCACCCCAAACATGAAGAAGCCCAAATTTAATGAAAGATTATGGGGATGGTTTTTGGTAATATCAGTATAAAATAAACAAAATGAAATTATTTCATGTTTATTGTGTTGATATAATAAAATATAAATAATGTATATGAAATATAAAAAAATACAAAGTAATTTCATTATATGAAGTGATTTTTTTCTCACTTAGAACACTCTTTTAGTTAGTTAAATTTATCACTGTTGTTTATTTCGAGAATTATTGATTGGATTTCCTATTTACCATTCCAAAATAATTCAAATTTTCATAAAAAATATTTATCAATTAATCCAATTATCATGACCAACCATGTTTGGTAATGGTGAAATGAAAAACCGAAATCAGTCAATCCATAGAAGAGATAGTCCAAATGTACGCATAGATGATGATTTCATTTTCCATAGAATGATGGAATTAAAAAATTTATTTATCATATAAAAATTTAAAATAAGTCATAATTATCATTCATGTATATTAAATTTCCAATTATTATCCACCTTGTATGGTGATGAAGGAAAGAAAAAATCATTGTGTAACAATGGTTATAGGTCACACACCGCGTGAGAGACGGTTTTGTTTTTCATAATAGAAATGTGAAATTTGAATTATATTTGTCCCATTATTATAGAAAGATAAAAGTACACTAATTATACCCCTTATATTATATTTAGACAAGGTAATATAATTTGATGAAGAATAATTTCACATAAAAATTGAAATTTGAAAGGAGTGATTAATAATTTATACCTCACATCTTGTATTATCTCATATAAATGTGGTTTGATCTACTGATGGATCATATTTATAGTGGAAAAGAATATATTTAAGGTATCTAGTAATGTGAATGAGAGGATTGATAATATTTTGGGATCAGCAATGTTTTTTGTTGTATGAGAGGAACTGAGGAGGTGATTTCCCCTTTAATAATTAAAAAAACATGACAATAGTAATTGATGATTATTGCCTGAAAATAAAATAGTTATTTCTATATAACATAGACCAATGGATTCCATGTTTGAAATAAATTTAATAATCATATATATTAAAACTGTGATATAAGTTATTTTTAAAATAATAAATTTATAAGGATGTAATATCGATTTTCTAAAAATATTTACTTATGTTTTAGAATTTCAAATATTGATTCAAAATTAATCGTAATATTTTAAAAAATTTAATGTTACTTATAAGAAAATAATTACATCAGGAAAATGGTTTTTTATGTTTTATATTATTCTTACTTCATAAAAATATAATAAAATCAGTGGTTTTATCTAAAATTTTATTTTCACTATTCACATAAAAATAAATATTATTGTAAAAATAATGAAATTTAATATTTGTATAATATCATTGTTATGAATTCATAAATGAATATTATTTTTTAAAAATAAATTTCTAGAATTTTGAAATTCTCCTTTAAATATAATCATGAAAAAATCTTATTCATTGTTTTAATTGTGAGATAGTTTAAGATATGATATTTACCTTCTAGAGGAGGTTCATGAGTATTACTAAAAAATCATAACCTATTATACACTTTCTAATTTTTTCTGTTTTAATTCACCCTATATCATTAGTGGTAAATTTTACTTTAATAACTATGGGAAAAATATTATAGTTACATGGTTATGGATTTTATCCTTTTTCCATGGGTTTGGGGTTCAAATATTTTAAGGTTGATAGAAAAAATTCCCCCCAATGATTATCATAATGTTTTAAACAAGATGTAGTGATCTCCCAAAACTCAACATTTTTTAATTGAAAAACTTCTTTAATTTATCCTTATCTAACTATCTATTTCTATGATTTTCATTACAATTTTCATGATATGTCATCATTAAATACATATTGTAGACAAAATTCATTAATTTGTCCATAACTAACTATCTTTTTTGTATTTGTATCTCTAATATTTTCAAGATATATCATCAATAAATACATATTGTAGTATTTTAAATGAAAAAAATCACCCAAACATCCTTGATTTAACATTTCTATATTTTAGTTATATGTAATTATTGGTAAAAATAATCTCAATAATTCATGGAATTTTGATATATTAGGGATAAACTTTCATGGGAGTAGATGGCTGTTGATACATTATTTTAATTCTTGTAGTGCATCTCCCTGCCAGGAGACCATGACTAGTATTGAGATTTCTATCAAGTTGGGGTATTCTGTGATGTATATATGATCTATATTAATCCAATATTATAAATGAGACCCTCCATGGATATATGGGATTATCATATTGAACCTATAATATATTTATAATAATTAGAATACGACAATAATATAATTTTTTATTTTAAAAAAAATCATTTAAATGTGATGTCCAAAACCCAACAAAGGATGAACTATACCACACTCAACGATATAGAAAATCAAAATATAATTCCAAAAAAATAATGAGGATGATTATTTTATAAGGAATAAACTCCATTCGATGGTGGTTACCTCCAATTATTGATAATACCTGATAAGCTCCATCATATCTTTTGTTATGTTTAGAAGAAACTCTATGTCTTTATATTTCTGAACTACCACATATCATGCATCCTCTAAGACAACCTTAGTTTACTCCTTTTTAGATTCTGTTTTGTAACCACTATTCTACCACCATGAGGCTCCACAATCCCTAAACAATGAATTTGAGATTGCTAAACATTCCTAACCTACTCTTTGGTATATCCTCCTTCACGTGATAATACTAATGATGTTACATCTTCTTAGGTTTTCTTAGATTTTCCCGCTGATCAGGTAACCATGGTATTTAGTATGTCTTAATATATTTAATGTTTCAACGTACTTTTTTACTTTATTTATAGGAAAAGTTCATGAAAAATAGTTTCTATACTTATCATTTCTTGACCATTATGTGATTTTAATTATACTTTGCGATTTAGATTTTATGTATGTTCTGACATTTGGATCTTATCTTTTAATTGTGAATAAACATCCTGATCCTAATATTTAGAGAAAATATTCTTAAGATATATGAGTCTAGTATATTATTTAGATATAACTTTTTTTGTTCCAACCATGGGAATAATCATCTGATTAAGACATTGAAAACATAGGTGTCATTTTACTATCATTATGAATTCATTGAACCTGATGGCATGATGAGTGAAATTATGTGAAGTGAATATTCCCTAAATCCATTGTTTTATACATATATATGGTATATATATATATGATAATTATTTTGTTCAAGTGAAATTATATTTTTAATCAATATGGGCATATTATTTAATGATATCTACAACATGGATCAATCATCCAAATTATTTCTCTTTTAAAAATTAACTTTATAATATAAATAGAAAGGGAATATTAGTTTTTAATTAATTAATTCAGTATCTATAGAACTTATTCATTCATTATAATACATAAGTAAATGGAACAACCCATGGAACATTCTTACAGCTTATAAAATACCTCCATACGTTGAAACAAAAATGCATATGCTACTGAAATCTAGAAAAAAAATATATCTACAAACATCCAAATATCTCATATTCTTATTTCTTTCACATGGAGATGCGGATGCCTGACATCAGTGTATAGTAATCCCTCTTATAAGTTGAGAGATTCATATCGATCTGTGGATTTTTCGAGATGTTGTCAGTTTTTTTCTACTATAGGGAGATTAATAAAATTTATTCAATTAAGATAGTGAAATTTATAAAAGAATCACTATTATGTGGTACAAAATTTACAATTTTTAATCATTTTTGTTTATATAATGATTTTAAATTTCTTGCACTATAGATAATCAAAAATGAGGTTTAAATAACTTTTTCTTGATCAAAAAATCAATTTTAGACTTTATCGAAACTCTTCAGTGTTTTAAAAGTGAACACTATAATTACAGTTTATGAAATTTCACATGAAATGTTAAAAAAACATGAAAACAAATCATACATGTAAAATTCAACAAATCTAAATTAAAAAAATTATTTTCCTTTATATAGTCAGAAAATATAATGATAAACAAGGAATTACCATTATGGATATGGGATGTATAATGGTATCAAAGGTGTTATCAAAATGAAAGAGTCTATGTACATGTAATTGATGTTTTCTTAAGTCTTTATATATGTAATTTAGGACTCACTATAATCCAATAGAGTTCACAAAAAGGTAATGTTATATTTTTGGGTTTCATGAAGGTTACTATAAGCCACATTAACACAACGAATGATTGTCTTATTTACATAAAGGCATTTCAATGATTCAACTTGTGAGAAGAGTTTAGGTAATGGTTAATTATTAATTAAATATAATTAGTAGAATACACTTATAAGTATGATCAATTGTACCATTCTGAAATATCTACATTTTAAAGGCCATGGAAGTCTACCCTTACTTAGGCCATCTACATATTGGTACTAAAAATTGATTCAAAATGGTTTATCACATAATAAATGATTTAAATGGTTTATAAATAATTGTAACATGTACTTTGGGAAAACATATCAAATATAAAATTTAAATTCTGTAATTAATTATAAAAGGTTTATAATTTATTAATGAATATTTATGTATCATCAATTTTTTAATATCACTAAATTTTCAAATATCAATATTTAAATAAGATTTAAAAAAATTATATTGAATGTATTATGATCTAGAAAGAAATAATGTATTTATAAAAAATAATAAGAAATTTAAAAAGTGTTATAAAACATGAAATAAATCCAATATTATAACGACTCGAGCTTTGTGAATGATATTTGTTTCCATGGAAAATGTGGGTTAAAATATTTTGTACTCGACAAAAATATATATCATTAATAATGAATTCATTTTAATTTGAAACATTAACCTCATATTTTGACCATTATATGACCTTTGGTTTATATGAATGATGGAAACATTACTATTGATAAAAATTTTAGTGTTATAATTAGTGTTTATAAGCTGAAATGAAAATTGGTACATTATATCAAAAAGAGAAATGATGGCCTCAGCAAGTGTACATATTTCGTAAGAATAACATTAATTATTAAATTATAGAGAGGTATCATAATTCATATATAATCCTTTCCAAGCCCCTGATGTGCTTTAACAAGTGTATCTTGAAAAAAATCACCCATATGATATGTTCTAGTTAGTGGAATTTACCACTCGGGCGATGTTATCCATGTATCCCCATGAATATATCAGCATCAAAAACCATTCCCTTAAGTCGTAGGAATGTATTATAAGGGGTTATGTGTCAAGGAAATAGATAATTATACTATTAAACCATTATATAAATAAATATTTTATTCTATAAATTAATTTAAAAATATTTTTTCCCAACAAAAAATATAATGATTTTTAATAATTGATTTTTTAGAAAAAATAAAAATTAAAAAAAAGATATAATTATTATAATAAACTAGGTTATTATGAATATTTTTTATTTTAATTAAATATTATGATTAAAATACTCTATTTTAAAAATAAATGGTATTATAATTTTTCCCAAGTGTAAGAAATTTTATGCTGCATTTTCAATACAATTTTATTTATAATTAATATGGATGTTTTTTCTAAAAGATAAAAATATCATATTTAGAATTATTTTTGGAAAAAATAAATATTATATTTGAAATGAAAAATTTAAACTTTATTACGGTGAATTTCTGTAAATTTTATAGAATACCTAATTTTTTCATGAATACTATAAATATAATTTGATTTTTTTAGTATGTTTAATGAATTCCTAATAATGTTGTAGTGATGTAATAACTAATTAACCAAAATAAGAGAATTAAAATATGTTATTTTATTAATATAATCTATATTATTATATTATAACCATTTTTAAATTTTATAATTCACTTACCAAATTACAAAATAGAAACATTATCTTTATAAATGTCATTTTGTGAAAAAATTAATTATCTTTTTCAAAATAATTAATATAAAATGACATTGGATTTTTGTGTGTTATATTAAAATAGTAGTTTTACCAAATTCCAATATGATTGGAAAATACCAAGTAATATCCTATGGGTTTTCATTTACCACTACCTAGCTGTCCACGACCATTATTTAGAAATTAATAAACAAATCCCCCATTTTTCATTAAATAGACACTGATTTCCCAGTTTCATTTTACTCAAAAATCATCCTCCATTATGATATGATAGTTTTACTCAATAAAATGCCTCCTTGTTTTATATATCTTATGAATGTTATGGCCAGTCTCTCTTATTACATTTTTATATAATGACATAATAGCAAATTTTGATTTATTAATGGAAAACCCATATCCCCTCAATTTTTACCCTTTTCTAAAACCACATTTTAGACCCTTTATGTTGTAGATTTTACTTCCTTCAATTTCTCACTTATCCACAAGAAATTCTCTTTTGTTTTATTTTTTTAATACCCAATCCTTTTAAATTTCCATTGTTATTCACCATGATATAAAATGAATTATTTTATTATAATTTACATAAATAAAACATGTATTCAAATTTTGTGGGTACATAATGACATAATGATCAATTTTTAAATAAAAATTAAAGCACATTCATTTTGATATGGAACCCATTTTATTGTATTATCTTCTTTTTATTTATGAAATTATTTATTATTTTATATTAATATCATTTAGAAATTAATACATATGAAGGGTTTTCCCTGATAGCTCTATATTGAATTTTTTAATGAATTTAATCATTATAGATGACATGTTATACAATACCTTAGTGAATAACATTGTTAATTTTAATGATACCTCATTGAAAAACCATGATGATATGTTTTTGAATTTATCATTTAAATGTTTTTTTATAAATTTTCATTAAATAAATCATTTTCTTATTATAATGAAATTCATTTTTATCATGCTTTATTATGATGACTCAGTTTCATAATAATATTCCCCAAGATCAAATGTACACTATTTCCGATGTTTTCCCTTACTGGGCCATAGGCTCAGTGATTCATATGATGTTTTTATCCATGTAATGACATGTTGTAAATTTACATAGTTAGAACCTATAATAAATCCTTTCAAATGTAATAGAATAATGTTTTATGTTTTTATGTAATATGTACCTTATTCCCAAGAAACAAAATGTTAAAATATCCACTATTGGAACCATCTACAAGAAAATTTTATCTAATAAAAAGGTGTGATGACATAGTGCAAATAAATTAGAGGTTTTTTTATTTTTGGAAATTTGGATTTGAAATACTTAGGAATAACCATATACGAAATATTAATTTATCAAAACAACCTAGTATATTGGTTAAATATTATGTTGATGGTTTCCAAACACTAAAATTCATGAGTGGATATGCACCAGTGGATGTGGATTTAAAAAAGATGTATCTAGGGGTTAAAACCAAAAACATTATATAAGATAGACTGAAATGGGAAATGATTAATTGGAATTTTCCTTACTATACTACTTCTTCGGCACTCCCATGGATATGTCTGGTTAATCACAAGCGTTTTATATAACATTTTGAATGATATCTATAAAATTAATTTGTTTTTAATGAATAATATATTTATGAATGACTTCTTAAGACATAACATACATTTTGTGATAAAATATTGTTAAAAGAAACACATTTTTCACTAAAAATTTCTTCTTTTAAGAAATGGTGGGAAATATGAGGAACCATGAAAATGGTTTCAAAAACGGGACATATGCTAATGAACTTCTAATGAAAGCCAAAATGGAAAAACTAATGAGAATGATCAATGAACTAACATGAGTTATAAACCATAACTTGAATTAATCAGGGATACAAGATTACCCATCAAAGGAAAATCATTATATTGAGTCCTTTATGTGCCAATGGAAACCTTATTTCAGAAGACATACTAACTCAATGAATGATGAACAATTGATAAAATCTATAGAAAAGATCAATTCTGTACTTTGTTTTTTGGAATAATGGAATGCAACCATGGATTTGTACCGCTTAGAGGGAGAATCAGATCATTGGTGGAAGATGATTAAAATAATGATGATATGAAATGAGATAGAATATATGGCGTGGGATAAATTCAGGGGATCCTTTTAAAAAAAATATTTCCCTTATTCGATTTAAAGTAAAATAGATATGGAATTCCTAGAACTTAAGGAGAAGGAAAATGAAAATGTGGTAATCTATGACATGAACATTAAAATATTATATCTTTACATATCTATCATTGAAAAGTATTGTATTGGATAGGTTGATAAAATATTTGGTGTACTAGAACCTCGTCTATGGAATTATTTATCCAACAGAGACTGTGAATGTTATGAGGAGACAATACTGATTATGATGGATTTTTAACTGATGTTCGATGAGATTTAGTTTTCTCACAAATTTAATAAAAAAAATTGATCAATACATCTAATCTTAGTTAGATATAATAATCATGAATGAGGAGGAAAGAATGTGTAACATCCCACATGAAAAAATGTTGGAATAATCATTTGGGTAAGCACTTTTTCAGGTATGGGAATGTTACAATTAATGAGAGGATGACCTTATGGATCATAACGGTCATAGTAAGGTGAATCCTCAAAGCCACAACACTAAAAAAATTAAAATAGTGGTGTAGCCCGATCCTGAAATCCAATGCATCAAGTGTCGACATCATGGTATCTTTTTCCATCACAGTTCAAATCAGAAGGTAATGGATGTGAATATCCTTCAACCTCCCAATGGCCACATGAACAAGGTTTTAATTTATCTTAGAAAATAGATAATTTAGAGGCTCTAAATGATGTGGTGGAATGTAGTCTCATTATTATATCCTAGATAACATCTACTTTATTTCATTCTAGTTTAACTTATTCTATTATTTCATATATGTTCTTAATTAATATAGAATCAATCCTAGAACTGTTAGAAGTATAGTTATGTACCATGAAACATAGATGAATTACCCAAGAATCAATAGTGTATATAAAATCTAGTATTCACTTTTCTAGGAACAATCTCATTGGAAATCTATTATTCATTCCCAGCAATGAACACTTCACTATACTAGTGACAGAGAGGGTCTCAAAGTATAATACTATGATTAAATTAAGAAGAAATGAAATATCATTAGTCTTGAATGGTAAACCTTGAGTTGATTTCACTGGAGATATATCTTGACCACAACTTTTTCTATAAGAACATCTCATACACTTCGTTATAGAGATGATATGTGAATTTGATGTAGGAAATTAAAGTACAAGAATAGAGAATGTCCCCATAATTTGTGAATACATTGATGCATTTATGAAGGAGTTAACTAGACCTCAAAAAAGATGGAGGTTGAGTTCTCCACTGAACTCATGTTTGTATCAAAACTAATATCAAAGACCCCACATAAAATGGAAAATGTGGAGTAGTAGGTATTTAATAAAATACTCCATGATCATTTTGAGGCGGGGTTTATCCGACCAAGTGTGTATACTTTGGGAGAACCTATTATTCTTGTTAAGAAAAATGATCGATCAAAGAGTATATGCATTGATGATAGTGAACATTATGTGACTACAATGAAGAACAAATACTCTCTATTAAATATGGTTTCACTATCATCATATGGTGTTTTTCTCCTCTCTCAGATATGGTTTCACTATCATCACCTTTGGATTCTTGTTCTTCTTTGGGGTCTGGGTCTTCATGGATATCTTTCAAAGAAGTGTTGTTTGTATCGTCATAGTGTTAGGGTTCTCATATGAAGATCCAGTTGGTTTTTTTGTTTGTTTGTTGAAATTATTATTTCTGGTTAGTGAATTTTTCATCAAATCATGTGGTGAGATAGTTGGTAATCTGAAATGGAAAATTATCACTCATTTTAGATTAGAAAAACTAGTAACTTCAATTATTAAAACGTTTGTTGAATATTAGGATCTTGAGGCACCAGTACAGGTTTTGTCGATTCACCCTTCTTATTTTTGTTTGATTTTTTCTTATGAGCTGGAATTTATAATCGCAGGGTGTAATTATTCTTTCATCATGGGGACTAGAAATTAATTCTATCGTGCATTTCAATTATTGTTAATAAGGGGAAAGAAATTCCTTTTGCGGTGGTGTGTATTTCTCTTCCACGTCATCCTTTACCCCTGCAAAATTCATCTACCCTGAAAGCCATTGGATATTCTCTTATAGGTTTTCTATTTTTAGATAACAGTTCAGAAGGGGGTATGGAGGTACCAAAGATAAGGATTTTTGTTGAGTTAAATATTTCATTACTGATTCTAGAGAAGATGTCCTTGGAGGTGGAAGAGTAGCTTTCTTGGAATCACGATATTGTATGTCTGTTTTCCCACGTATTGTTCACATTGTTGTCTGCAAGGGAACATGGTTCATCATTGCAGTAAATATAAATGAGGTGATAGTTGGGTTTAGAATAATGTTATCTAGGATGAGAAATATTATGATGATTTGAGCATAGGAGATCTATATAAACATATTATCAATCCAGAACAAGGAAAAATTTCTAATGTTGATTCATCTTATAATAAATTTTATATTTTATCAGTGTCTACATTTAATAGAAATATTTGTAAAACTATAATAATTTATAAAGGTGGTGATGTTTTCTTTTCTATTGGGAATGCTTCTGATTTACATGTTTCCTGGCTGATTCTCTATTGTATTTCCAAGGGAGATATTCTTATGTGTTTACCTTTTAATTCATATTTCTTTAAGATGATTTTGGAAAGATTACTTAAAAAATATTTCTCCCCATATTGTCATTTGGGGAATATTTGGTTGGATCCAGTAGTTGTATATTTTGAAACATTGAAAATAACAGAGTCATGTGGGAATGATATGATTATTGATTCATCCATAGGAATCTGTAGGGAAATTATGTTAGAGGATAAAGGAAAATTTTGTGGTGATTCTCCTATAATTATTTATTTATCACAAAATAGCTCGGGAGTCTACATGGATATTTTTTTGGAGAATAGTGATCATGTTGGTCAATTATCCCTGAATATTGATAAGAGGGTTCTTGATCAGGGTCACCCAGTTTTAGCATCCTCTAATACTAGAGTGTGTTCTAGGGCGAAACATCGGTATATTATGGAATTTTTAGACTCTCATTCTAATATAACCATGATGTCTACGGACAAATATATGCCAAACTTGTTTCAATGAATATATTGATTATATATAATTATCATGGTGTTGGTGCATGAGAAAAATATGATTTTTTAACCATGGAAATCAAAATGAACAGGGTGTGTGTTGCTACTATTCTGGAACATAAGCAGAGCCAGAATAAGATTATTGATAAAAATATGTCTTTTTTTTATTCAAAGCTGGTGATCAATACATTATAGTGAATGTAAACAGTAGTGCATACCTTATTTTTATGTCTTCTATTTATGGAAGTTGTGAGTTTCAAATAAGGGTGCTTTTGTGGGAAACATTCAATAAATATGATTAAAAGGGTCATCCCTGGATTTTTGGTAGAGACATTAATATTATTGCTGAGCCAGGTTAGAAGAATGGTCAAGATGTGTTTCCTCATGTAGCTAGAAGATGTTATGTTCAATTCATGGCAAGGAAAGGGGTTCTTGATAAGGATAATTCTAGGGTTTTCATCACATGGTGTAAAACTATAAAAAAAGTAATCGATCTTGGAGTCAGCTTGATAGGTGCTTGGATAATGTTCATGCAATATCCAAATTTTCTAATGAGAATGATGATCATCTGGATCGAGGGATTTCAAATCACCCTCTTCTCTTTATATCTTTATCCTCTTGTCAAAAAATTGAGGATCAATTTTGGTTCTGTGTGAATTGGAACGATATATATGAATGTCATCTGATTGTTAAGGATTACTCGGAGGAAATAGTTAATGGTTATTCTCGTTTAGCCATTCATAATAAATTGAGGTGGATTAAGAATAGGATCTATTCCTGAGAAAAAATATTCATTTTGTTGATAAAGAATTGTAATTTATCAAATATGAGGTTGAAAATATAGAAATAACTCATGATGTAAATTGGAATGATTGGGTCTATGATGATCTTATGTATAAGAAAAATTTGTTGTAAGATCCTATTTTTAAATAGGAGAAAATTAATTGTAAAAAAACTGGAGTGCAATGGCTTTGCGGGAAAGATAAAAATACTGCTTATTTAGATGCATGTATTGAAGAGAGGATAAGGATGGTTAAGATGAACAATAATTTATAGGATGGGTCCTTCTCAGGTGACTGGGATGTGATTGGTTCATTACATTTTTCTTTCATTAAAAATAATATTATTGATCCTAATCCAAATATGTTGAATGGTTATCCATGTGGGAATGAAGAAGTATTTGAGGGGATTCTGAATATGATGCCTATCTTGGATAATTTTCTACTGTAAAATATTCCTATTAAATAAGAGATTCATGATTCTATGGTAAAACATATCCTAGAAAGTGCTCCAGGTATGATGGTTTTCCAAGAAAAATATATAGAGGGTTATGGGATATAGTTACAGTTGATGTGCATTTCTCAATTCATGATTTCATTCGAGGTGGTTATATACCAATGGTGGCTGCTGCTACTACTCTATTTATGATTCCAATGTTTAAAAATTCATCCTCCATTCATTACTACTTGCTAGTGAGTATGTGTAATTTTATTTTTGAAAAATTATCCAGCATCATTATCTCGTATTTAATTATCCTTCATTCATAGTACATTTTACTGGAACAAAATGGTTTTTTTTGATGATTTTCTATACTGAGAGTGGTGGAGTTATCTCATGAAATGATTTTTGATATCAATATCAAATTACATGGTTCAAATATGGATATGAAGATAGATATGAATAAATCTTATGACAGGACGGAATGGGGGCTCTTCATCTGGGTTATGAGTGGTATGTGATTCTCTTTGTGGGTTATTGATATTCTATTTCATTATTTCAGTTCATCAAAGATGATGGTCTCATATATGGGACAAACTCATGGTTTTTTCAAGAAAATTCATGGTCTTAGGAATGGTGGACCTATGTCCCCAACCCATTATATTCATATGAAATATGGTCTTAGCCATCTTATCAATAAGAAATTATCCACAAGTGATGTTTTACCGTATTAGAGGATTATGAATCTACCATCTATATCTCACTTGATGTTTTTGGAAGATACTTAAATTTTTATTAAGCTAGTTTTATATTAGTTGGTGGTCTTATGAATGTTCTAAATGAGTACTTTTTATGGAGCAGGTAAATTTTCAATATGGGGAAGAGTAGTTAATATATTTCTAATCAATGTAGTGACAGTCAGGTTCTATCAATTTTCTTGTTGCTAAACATGCAGAATGGTCTGTTTCACTTAGATTATCTTGGTACCCCTATTTCTCTTAGCCGTATTCTTATTAATGTGTTTTATGGAATCATTAACAGAATCATGAGGATTGTTCAAGATTGAAAAAAATCATTTTGATTATTTTTGGTGAAGAATTTCGTAGTTAACAATGTGTTGATTTCAATTATGATTCATGTTATCTCACCCTACACTGTGTAGAAGGGGGATATTAAAGCTATTAATTAAATAATGGCTGATTTTATTTGGGATGATTACATTGAGGGGAAAATTCATTGGTCTTCATGGAAATAAATTGTACCACTAGGTCATGAAGGTGGTATTAATATCATATTACTTACGGATACAGGGCACTACATGAATGAAAAACTATCTTGGGAGGTTGTGGAGGGTCGTACTCTTTCGGGTAAAATCATGTCCTAACAAGGTGAGAACTATATGGTAGATAGTAGACCATTTTCTCATATCCGTTCTTTAATTCGATGTTTTTTCCGGACATTCATCAACACTGATGATGGATTATAGGAAGGGATGATATTTTATTTTGGAATCATAATTCTCTAGGGTCGAATATTGGTTTCAAAGGCTATCTAGTTCCTTTGATTTCATTCATGGAGGCCAGTGGATATCCTGATTTTATCAATGCTGTAGTGGATAGGTATCAAAATTGAAAATTTGATCTTATTGTTTTAAATTATTATTTGGGTAGGTGAGTGTTCACTACTATGAAATCTGGTATGTTTTTATTATAAAGAGTTTTCGAGCATTTCTACTCATCAGGCTCATCATAAAATTTGGAATTATACAGTTTGGTGTAACAACATTCCCACAAAATTTAATTTTGTTGTATGGAGAATGATAAATCATGCAATATATAAGGATGAAATTTTGAAGAGGAGGGGTGTTAACCTAGTTTCAAAATTCCACAGTTGTATACTTAATATGGTGGGGGACTCCATCCATCTATTCTTTGAATGTGATTGGGCCATGGCTATTTTGTGTTTTTTAGATAATTCACAATTTTTTGAGCCTTTTCCTACTAGAAATTATACTCTAGATATGTGGTTTTATGGTTTGAATGGTGCAGATATTGAAAAAAATTAAAGAGGATTGATTCTCAGTGAAGGGTGTTGTTTCATTTGGAAATAAATAGACAAAGACTATTTTGAAGGAATTCATTACACATAATGTTCAGTTATCATCAAGACATGATGCATGATGCATGATTTGGTAAGTTATTCTAATATTTTTAATGGTAACCCTTATTTAATAAACATGTAGATATATTGTTCTAATTTAATTCATTATGATCATGTGAGAAGAGGTAATTGGTTTTTCTGTATTCCTCCAAGTATGGGGCATAAGCTTAATTTTAATGGCTCATGCGTTGGAGGAATTATCTGAGGTCGAGATGTTGTGAGGGATGGGAATCGATGTGTAATTATTGTGTTTAATACTTTTAATATGAGTGGAAGTTCCATCCAGGATGAAGCTATGGTGATGTATACAGAACTTAAATTGTGTTCTCAAAGGAACTTTTATCTCCACCATATAGAAACCAACCCAAAGAACATTTATGATTTAATTAGTGGAAAGATTTATACTCCTTGGTTGATTGCTTATATTATAAGGAAATGTTGAGGTAGCCTTTACATGAACAAAAATAGATGGCATGAAGGTATTTAAGTATAAGACTACTTAGATTCCTTGATGGTGGCTGACCAAGGTACCAATATTCATTGGTTCATGTTCTCTTTAGATGGAACCAGAAGGGGTGGATTTAATTACGGGATACCATCTTGGTATCCACTATTTTAGACCCCCCATAAACTGTTTGTGTGCTGCCCATGGCATGTTTGTTTTCAGTATTTATCCTATATAATAAAAAAATTCAATTCTAATGAGTGTGATGAATTAATTTATTCTGAAGACCACCTTCTAATCATGTCAGGGGAATTATGAATTTTCTATCATGCCAATCAGATTTACTAATTCTCCGACTATGTTTTTGTTCTCCATGAATAGAGTCTTTAACTACTGCCTTGATAATGTTTTGGACGACTTTATTAATTATTATGTGATATATTAAATTTTTTTTGAGGTGGATGAGGATTATATTTTGTTTATCTTATATACATTAAGGATGGATATGTTATTTGGAAATTTTAAAAAATGTGCATTTTGGTTAAATGAAGTTTCTTTCTGGTGAAATATTTAACCAATAATAGGATCTCAATGGAACTAAGCATGAAAAAGGATGTGGATGAGTTCTATATTCATAAAATATTAAATGAGATTCATATTTTTCTTGGTTTAGCAGGATATTATGTGATTTTTGTGTAAAAATTCAGAACATTCTATTATGTTGATCAGGTTAACAAGAAAAGGTGAATAATTCATCTAGAAAAAAGAGTTTGTTGGAGTTTTCAAAGAGTTGAATATGATATTGGTAAATAAACCATTGTTATACCTACCCTATATAATAGAATAATTTTGTAATTTTTAGTGATGCATTTAAGAACGAAATTGGTTTTATCCTCATGAGAAATGTCATTGACATTGATTAGAAATATCAACAGTAAAATTCTCATGATAATAATTATCCTACGACTAACATGGATCATGATACAATTTTTTATCCCCTAAATATATGGAGGAACTTTCATTATGGGGAAACATGTGATATATATCTAGACCAACAATGTTCGAATTATATTTTATTAAAATGTAATTAAATATGGGGAAAAGTAGTTGTTTGGAACGCTGTAAAGAGTATTATTGTTCAATTAATTTTCACCCCCAAAGTGAAATCAATTTCCCAGAGGCATTATATTGTAAATACCCTGTTGTGATTGAAATGTGGAGGGTTTATTTAGAAACTTTGATCAAAGTCCTAGTAAAATTGGACACGAGAAGCATAAGGGAAGTGACATCATTAACAATATACAAATTCTTTATCAACCATCACTACTAGAGAAGATAAAAAAATATCAAATATAAGATCCTTTGTTATAGAATAAGATAAATTATCTGAAGAATGGATGGTTTCCATAAATAATTATTGATTAAGATGTTGTACTAAAATTTTGTACAAGACTATTTATTTAATGTTTTCCTAAAATAAAGAATGATATTATAGATGAATCACATAGATTTAATTTCTAAATACATCAGGAATACAAGAAAATAGATATGAACCTTGATGATCATTATTGGTTGAGTTACATAAAAAGGGAGATTTCTGATAAAACTAAAAGGTGTTTTGTGTGTCACCAAGTGAAGCTATAAAAGAACCATATTAATAGTTATTACAACCACTACACATACCAAAATAGTACTGGGATAATATCACTGTGGAATTTTTCATTGGTATCCTGAGAATCAACAAATGATGTAACTAAATATGGATTATAGTTGACCTTACTATCAAGAAATCCCTTGTCATCAATATTTTGTTATATTTCTCTCTTGACCCACCTTCAATAATTTATGTAATGGAAGTGGTGAGGTTGCATGTAGTTCCACGTTCTATCATTTTGTTATAATGATCCACAATTTATGTCAATATTTTGGAGAATTATTCACCATACTATAAATACAGAATTGAATTTTAGTACAACATATCTCCCAAAAATTGATGTCCAATCTGAAAAGAATATTCAGATACTCGAGGGCATGTTGAAAACATTTTCAATATAATTTTAATGGTGATGGTTTCAAAATATCCAAGTAGATGAGTTCTCATACAAAAAAACTTCGATTAGAGTATTTAAATGGATCCCGATAAATTTATATATAAGAAGTGATGTAGAAATCATACTAGTTAGGATTTAGTTTGTTAGAGAAAGCTTCTTGCACCTGATCTTGTGCAAGAGATGGAAAAAAATGTTCATTTAATCCAATAACACATAATAGATGCTCAGAGTCAGCAGAATAGCTAGGATAAAAACCATTTAAGGTATATGTAGTTTGATGTTTATGGAAAATTCATTCTCAAAATTTCAACATGGAAGGGAGTATTGCTATTTTGAAAAAAAGGTAAGCTCATCCCAAGTTACATTGGCTCCTATGAAATCATTGATCGCATTAGAGTAGTGTCCTAATGCATTTCACATCCTCATAATCTATCTAATACTCATGATATATTAAATGAACCCCAATTTAGGAAGTAAATACCCGACCCTTCACATGTACTAAGTCTTGAGATGGTACAACTGGAACATGAACTCTCTTATAAGGAGACATCGGTGTAGATATTGGACCTAAGAGACAATGGTTTATGAAACAAAACTACCCACCTGGTAAAATTGTTGTGGAAGAACCATAAATATGAATAAGTGATGTATGAACCATTGGAAATAATGAAGAAGAATTACCATGATATTTTCTCAACCAAGGTAACTACATGAAATTTTGAAGACAAGATTTATTAAGGGGAGAATAATGTAACAACCCTGACTTTTTGAATGTTATTTTTTCATGAGAGAATGCGTATTATATATTTTTGAAATAAAAAAACTATATCTAATTAATAATGAAGTGGGTATAATTTGAAATGTGATAATCAATTTTTGAAAATTTTATGACCATTGGTCAATAATGACTGTTGTAAATAATACTCTTAGTTGAAATTTTAGCATTATAAATATTGTTTATAAGTATAAATGAAAAAGGATTATTAATGAAAAAAAGATAAATACTAAATTCAACTATTATACACATGTCCTATGAAGCGCATTATTCAAAATAAGGAAGGTAGGTAGCATACTGTGATTTTATCTAGACCATATAGTATCCAATATTCAAAATGTGAATATTGAATGAAATCACATATAGGATAAGTTCTAGTTAGTGTAAATTACCCCTCGAGTGATGGTATTTGAGCCACCCCTTGAATTTTTCACTATCACAAACATTAAATGTAGGTTATAAGAAGTTATTATAAGGGGTTATGTGTCAATTACTTAGTTACTGAAAAATTAATCCCTTTGTGTGTGTATATATATATATTGTTATATGTTTTTTATTTTTTAAATATTTTTTCTTAAGAAATTATTGGACGAATTTGATAAATAGATTTTTCATATATAAATTGTACTTTTTAAAACTGATATAATTATTATATTAAACAAAGGTATTATGAATTAATTTTTTTTAAAATTAAATGGTAATATTAAAAAACTCTTATTTAAATATTAATAATACATATTTTATTTTTCATGTTTCATGAATTTTATTATACACTTTCAATTCGATAAATTATTTAATAAATAAGGCTTTTAATATTAGAAATTAAAAATTAACATATATACAAAATTATTATGAAAAAATAAATATCATTTTATAAATTCTCACATCTAAATTAGGTTACGATTAATTTACGATAAATTTATGAAATACATTATTTTTTCATGATAAGTGAAAAAACATTTTCTGTTTTTTAGTATTACTAATGAGATCATATTTATGTATTTATGAAGTAATAAATAATTAAGAACAATAAAAGAAATAAAATGTGTTCTTTTTTTGTTATCAATTAAGTTTATATAATTTAACCAATTCCCAATTATAAAATTTACTTTACAACTCTAATGTTAAAACATTATCTCAAAAATTCTGGTTTTTCAAAAACAAAAATTCTTTTAAAAAATAAGTAATATAAATTAATGGTAGAATATTTTGGATTAAATAAAAATAAATGGTGTCCCATGTATCAGTTAACATGAGAAAACACCATGGGAATGCCTGTGGACTTTCAATTACCACTTCCTTGGTTTCCAAGGACTTTATTGAGAAATTATTAAACAAATCCCCCACTTTATATATAAATCATCAATTTATTATTTCACTCCCAGTAAATACTACATGAGTACATTTCCATTTTCATTCCCAAAGTCTCTTCCCAAGGTTTTATCAAGCCCCCAATGTCCCAATAACCAATTTCTAGTAACTAATATTTCTCGTAATGGTAATATTCCTCTTTTCTCATTGTTTTAAGAACGTCTTTGTATATGCCTTATGAATGTTATGTTCAATCTCGCATATTTAATTTTTATTCATTACCTTTATTCCATGTTATGTTTTATCAATTATAAAACCCTTTAAATTCTATATTTACTCTTTTCAAAAATAACATTTTATTCCAAAAATGCGGCTGATTTTACATCTCAAAATTTATCTCTTCTCCACAAGAAATTACTTTTAATTTTATTTTTATAATACCTTTAAAATTTTATTTTATAGGGTATTAAAAAAGATGTAAAATTACTTATTTTATTATATAATTTAATTTCACAAAACCTGTAATCCATTTATATTCATTAAAAATGACATAATGATCATTTTTTTAAATCACTTTTCAAACACAGTAATTTTCATATGAAACCCATTTTATTTTATTCCCCATGGATTATTTATGAAATGTATTACTATAATCTATTTTTATCACATGAGAATTATTAAATAAGAATGGGTTTCCTTGATATCACTCCATTGAATCGGGTAAATAATTCTATCTCTAGAGAAGACATGTTTTATAATACATTGGAGAATTACCTTAGAAAAATTAATGAATCCTCAGGGACAATCCTTGTTGAAATTATTATGGATGTGTCATTTAAATTTAATAGTAACAATTACATGTTGTGAATCATGTTTTTATTATTATGATAAGCCTATTTCTCAATCCTTATCAGTAAAAATCATGTTATAAATGATATTCCTCAATATCACAAGAAAACTATTTTCCATTCATTTCCTTACTAGGACTTATGCTTACACATTTATTTGATGTATGTGCCCTAGTTATGAAATGTAGTAAATGTACTCTATATGAACCTATGTTTAATCATTTCATTATTATTAGAAAAATTTTCTATGTTTTCATGTATTACATACAATATTTTCAACAAACAAACCATTAAATTATCATATCTTTGCACCATGTAAATGAAAAGACTGTATAATAAAAAGTAAGGATTCTATAAAAGTAATACAAGTTATTATATTGAAATTATGAATTTTTCATAATCATTTTTAATTTTCAATAATTAAAGGGCCTTATTTGGATATTATTTATGCCTCATAATATTTTTTAATTAATGATCATTTCATGGTTTTAATAATGTTACATATACGATACAAGATTATGTAAAATGATTATAAAATTGTGATTTTATTATATATAGTTTATAATTCACCAAATATTATATATTATAATAAACAAATAAAATCCCAAAAAATGATGAATACCAAATGTTTATGTTCAATATAATATAATTACTGTAATGATAAGAATTATTATAAAATTTTTATAGATATATTTTAATAATGACTTTTTCATAAATGGTAGTCACATTTTTCTATATTTTATTTTATAATTTACATAAATTATATTCCATGATATATTCATGTGTATTTATTTTTTTATGTTATTTGAAAAATTTTTATACTAAAATTTAAATATTAAAATTCATTGCATAGATCCTCGATGTAAATACTAGGTTTGATAGTGGATTTATTTCTTTATCTACCAGGACCATGGATTGTGATTGTTGTTATTAACATGAATTATGATATTGGGATTTTTTTTCTTATTATGTGTTAGGGTTGTTATGAAATTAATTATCTATTGATTAAAGTATCCCTAGGTAGAGGTACATGGGATCATACCACCTACCATCCAGGATAATTATGAATTATCAGGAAAAGTTAATTGTTTTTTTATCTATAGATACACATTTACTAATGTGGAGATTGTAAATCACATATAACATAATTCCATTACATGATATTTTCAAGTGACTTTATCATATAGTGTATTTTTTTAATGGAAATACATGACATATAATTTTTTATCACTGGCATAAAATTATTGATTGTGTAAAGACATTCATATCAGTATTGATTGAAAATAATAGTTATGTTCATGGAATATAATTTCCAAATAATACACTAGAAGCATGAGTACATAAAAAAGAATAATATGATGGTCTTTAAAAGGGGATAAAATTTATGTGGGATACCATATTATAGTATTACTAATTAGGTGGTTATAATTTATATCCTTTTTATTTTATGTAATATATATATATAAGTTTAATTTTATCGATAAATTATGACACACACAACATTGGGTTTTAATAAAATTAAATATTATGTATGTTAATAACCATGCTGTTAAATTGGTTGGAATTAGTATCACAAACTAAATATAAAATATTTTATGGTTTAGAGATGAAATAAGAAAATTAATTTACTATCATATTATTATAAATTAAAATAAAAATACTTTAAAATTAATTGAAATGTTGTCATTAAAAAATATTTCTTATGTGCATATTGTGTTTTTATTATAATAAAGTAAAAAAATCACTATTATTGAATGATTTTAATCAAATTAATATATTATATTTTTATTCAAATTTTATATCATCCATTGATTATTTTTTCTGGTCAGAAGATTAGAATAAATAACATTTTCTGTTTATAAAAAAATATTTTTCTAAAAAAATGTTTCATCCCATTTGTGAAGTTATTTTAAATTTGATTTTTTAAATTTCTAGAAAACATTATAATAAAATTTTTAACTAATTTACTATTTCATATTGTAATAATTATATATCACTGAAATTTAAATAATTTTATGAAATTTTTAATTTTTGGTTGAATATTGAAAATACTTTTGTTATTAAAAACTAAAATTTCGTTAGATGTATTTAAACTATTAAATAATTTTTATAATAGTTTTTGAAACTAAAATAAGTTTTAATAATATTAATTTTTATATAATTTATATCATTGGGATCAATTTGATGTTTTTTCTTTATAAAATCATTCTATACTTTTGAAACGATTCTCTTTAGAAAAATGATTTTTCATCACATATATGAGTTTAATTTTAATTTATACTATACCACTCATGGAAATTGAATTCGAAAAAAGGATTCAACGATTGGAAAAATAATAAATAATATAATATAATAATTCTAACATAATTAATGGCATTAATTATTTAAAAAATAGAAAATAGTAATTAATGTGGTTAAGGTTAAAATGGGTTTACTCTGGGTTAAAAGAAAAAAAATTAATAAAATAACAAAAAAAATTTCCAGATCTTATTTTAAAAATATATTACGGCCATATATGATATCAGATTCATGAATTTTTGGAATATGATGTTTTTGGAATGGGTAAAATGGGTTTATAAATTTTTATTTTTAAAAATTCCAATTGTGTCCTCTTGCCGACTTATAAAAGGGAACCAACATTCTTCTCCCCTTCACAATTCAAAACCATTTGGTTCAAAAAATACCAACCCAAATATTTTGCATTCATAACACCACACTTCCTATTTTGCTAATTTTTATTATTAAACCCACAAATGATGGTTTATGGTTCTAACGTAAGTTATATATCTAAACAAGCAT
This sequence comes from Viscum album, assembly GCA_963277665.1. Taxonomy (NCBI): domain Eukaryota; kingdom Viridiplantae; phylum Streptophyta; class Magnoliopsida; order Santalales; family Viscaceae; genus Viscum; species Viscum album. The sequence continues at coordinate 796,457,841 of OY728166.1, forward strand.
TATCATTCGTAAACAATTTTATATTATTTTATATTTCCCTTTCCACCCTCATCACATATTCTTAATGTATAATGATATTATTGAATCAATATATGAAATATAACAAGATTCTATTATTGTTACAAAATAACACATATCCTCCTAATCTTTCATCCAATGGGAAATGAATTCGTTAATCATGTGTACATTGAACTACTGCCTCACGAACTAATAGTAATCATTTTCCATCACCACCTTTCAAGGAAGGATATAATGATTGATCGGACACACACACATAGATATATATTTAGACATATTATATTTATGAGATAATTAAAATTATGGAATTAAAATTTGAAATCATCCTTCTTACATACCAATACGTTTTGAAAATATAACATTTCAAAGGAATACATGTGGAATTCCACCTCCATGAAGTGATGTGATATGTTATTCAATTTATTTTATCAATGATTTTAATAATAATAGATATAATGATAATTTTTTATAATAATGAGATAAATATGATTATTTATGGTGGATTTATTTTTTTTCTTTAATTTACTACATCCTGTAGAAAAAATGGAATCAACGGTCTCGTAGACATACGACCTACTATCTCAATGACCAGAGTATTCAATTTATTAATCTATAAACATTATGGAAGAATATAAATATGTATAATATAATAAATACCCATTTATATAATATTTCTATAATTATGTATTATATTTATTATATTTTACATTTAACAATTTTTGAAAACTAAATCTAACAAACTAGAAGTCGGAAGAAAAACAAAGCAGTTACCACTCAGAATACTGATTTTAATAAAAAAAATTAATTAATGGGTGAAAAAATGATATAATAAATTAATATGTGGTATGATATTTATTTTTATATATTATTAATGTATTAACAATAAATATATACTTATTTAAAATTATTTTTGAACATTTATGATGAAACATAAGAAATGGGGTTTAGTATTATTGGTATGTCTTTTATTTCGTGTAGACACATACGATATTCAGAATTTGTTTTATATTGGGGAATATATACAACCAATTAGACAACTAATATAACGAATATCGTTATTTGAATAAAATTTATGGTTTCATTTTTCATAATTCATTCAATGGCTTGTGTATCAAAACGTACATAAAGGTATAGATTTTTATCTCACATTTATTTATATGAGAAACCTGCCACATTCACAGAATTTTTAATTTTTGGTGTATATCTTGAAAATGGATTTATTTTATAATTATTATCATCAATTTTATGGTTATTTATTTATCCATATAATTTAATTTAATTCATCTATCTAATGATTCAAGAGTTACCAAAGTGGTAAAGGGGTTTATGATACAATCACATTGTTTATCATGTTTGGTTATAATTATGCATCTGATGATGAAATATTATGATACATCTTTTATAAAACCCATATATTTACATATCATATCATAATTTATGTATAATAACTGTTTTCCCCTAATTTTACCCTCTTTTAAAACTACATAGAAAAAATAACCATTTTAGGAAAAATCAACATTATCTCTCATCAGTCCAATATCCTTCCTCTTCTATGTCCATGTTTATAATGTTTTTAAAAATTTTCGTAAATATTTTAAAAAATAATTTTTTATATAAGATTTTATATACGTTTTATCATTTTAAAAAATCATTGTTAATGAATCTTCTTGGTGTTTTTTAAATGAGGATGTTATGTCATTTTTCTAAAAATATGAAATTAATATTTTATAACATGTAGGACATAAATGCTATTCACTAAAATATTGAAAAATAAATTATTAAAATATTACCTGAGGCGTTTCAAAAGTTTATATGGATGAAAGTTATTTATTTAATATTTGGAATAATTATATATTTTATGATTTTATTTGAAAATTGAAAATATGTTTTCTTTAATAATATTTAATTATAATTTTATTCAATTTAGATTTCTTAAAAACAATAACCATTGGAATTTCTTATGTTTCACTAGTGATATGATCAAATTTTATCATTAATATTATTTTTTCATATGGTTTATAATTATGATAAAAATATTTTTATGAAACCCATTTTGTTTCCCACAAGTTAGACTATGAAAAAATTCTTATGAAACATGTTTATTTCACTCAATTTATTCTATGTTGAAATGGTTATGATATTGGGTGTCTTTACTATAATTATGAATACATAACAATAATAATATATTTTTATTTATCACTACAATTTTTTCTTTAGTTTGAAACTATTTAAATTATTGAATATCTATACATTGATTTTTTTGATGCATAAATTTATTTCTCTATGGTTTTCAAAGATAATAGTCTTAAATGTATAAAAGAATTAGCATCACCACTCATGTACTAATTTTGATTGGGAATGTCATTAATTAATGTAATATCAATATGGTATCCTCAATATGTTGGGTTATTCCAAATTATATACTATTTTATTGTATACTTTTATAAGTTCATGATATTAAATTATTTCATAAAGAATTAATGGTTATATAATTCTAATCTATTATTATGAATAATATAGTATATCATCTAAATGATTTTCTTATGTAATTAATATATATATATTTCTAGGAAGAGAAATATTTTTAGGTTAGAGAATGATGGTTGAATCCAAGTAATTGATCAATGGTGATGTTACATTGATAACATGGATATTTCAGGATTTGATAAACATATCCTTATATGGTTTTTATATCATATTTTTTTCTTGATAGTAAAGAGATATTTTTTTAATTAAACAAGAATAGTGTTTCTAATATAAAATTTATAATAGGATTATGGTGAATATAAAATATATTTTTCAAGTTGGGGAATTCAATATAATTTCATTTATAAAAATATTCTGAAAATATTAATGGATGAATGAACAATTTACTCAATATTGTTAATGTGTTTAGAAAATATGAACTCAGAATATGATGTATATTCTCAATGTATAGTATGGATAATACAAGTATGTTTAAGATAAAATTTTAAGAAAGAAATTGTGTTGAATAAGTTTAACAATTATTCTAAAATAATCCATTATTTTTCATTGATACTTAGAATAATACAGGTAAGTAGTAATAAATCTATATTAGGGAGTATCAAGATAACTGATGGGGTATTATATAACTAAATGAATTTTACATGATATGAATTTGTGTAATATAAATAAATTCGTTAATTTTTATGTGTATCTTACACAGAATGTTTATTTTAAGAATGATTTAAATATATTTGTGTTCAAAATAAAATAATAATTTATTGATAATTCTTTTTAAATTAATGTTATGATTTAATTAGTTTATTAAAAATAATTAAATTATAAATTAATTTATCTTGAATTCATATATTTGACTAAAATATGTGCATCATCTTCTCAACCCCATTATATGTTAATTGATGTAATTTTTAAAATAATTTTTTAATGGACCAAATTTAGATGATTGATTTAATACCAATGAGTTTATTATTTTAAATAATGTTTAGATTAATTGTAATATATTCATAATTATAGGAAATAATTATTATTTCCTTTTTTTTTGTTCTGTTATCAAAATATATTCCTAAAATAATATATTATCCATAAATATAGTGGGAGTGTATTTTAAATTAGAGTAGTTCACCATTAAAAAATAATGGGTTACACAAATATAAAGATAAAAAGTATTTTATTTAACATATTGTAACTATTTTTTGATATTTTATGGTGATGAAAGAAATGTCATGTCTTACATTCAGTTATATTTTTGATGTTCAGAATCAGTATTTCAAATCATATTATACAAGGAAAATTATAATGTGAATTACTCATGAAATCCTAAAAGAGATTATAGAATTTTATTAAAGAGAAATTGAAGAGTTATATTTTGTTACCATATTAATTAAAATTTCACTATATTCTAACAATGTTTAGGATGTTTAGGTAAAAAACATATGTACTTATATTATTTCCATGAAAACATTAATAGAATGAATATGATTATCATGTAATGAGTTCTAAATAAATGATGAATGTTTCCATCATATCATTTGATGTTATAATGTTAAGATATTTTGAATATTTTAAATATGTTGGTGATATTGCAATATGATTCCTAAATCTCACCATTATTCATAATTTTATACTACAAATATTCTTAACACAAAATATTTTATTTTTATAATTTAATGATATGGTCAAATAGATATTTTGATAGAGATTACATGTGATGTAATAAGATAACAAAACCCAAGAAATTTTATAATATATAACTACAATCTATGCGTCCTTCATAAATGATATGATAGAAATAAAATTAAGTTGGTATTGTTATTTATACCTAAAATATTTGTTAGAATATTAAATTGTATCATATAAAAAGGAAATATAAAAATTATCATATATTCAAATTTGGTGGATATATGTATTTATGGATATAAATTTAATGAAATGTACGAATAATTATCCGCTCAAAGTAGGAATTTAATTTTCCCCTAACTATTGTTATCTATAGAGTGTTAATGGTGAAATTTTATGTTTAGTGTGTGTAAGGTTATAGTATAGAGATACATAATATTATAGTGGGGAATATAAATAACATGATTCATTTTTTATAATAGACGATCTGCTAAGTATACCACATGGATTTAAATACATATGTATTTGGTATACTAGGGTTTCAAGGAACATATTTGGTTCCTTACTACATATTGTTGTTTATTTACCTATCTTGAGAACAATAATAAATTAAATCCTTAATTATACAACCTACATATTGACATAGCTAATATAGGTGTTGTGGTGTCTATTGATGATAATGTCATCATTTGAAGTTTAACCAAGATTTAATTTTTCCTATCACATGATGAGTATGTTAATGTACACCTTCATGGTTGAGAAGTTTGATTATGTGTCGATACCCTACGATATTATATATATAACAAAATAAGGGAAATGTGATGTGCTTATCTGTGTAGGTGAATTCAATGGGATATATTCAAATTATATTTTAGTATATACAATGATAATTGATAGTGTTTGAGTTAGCTATATCATATTGACATTGTGATTATCCGATGGTCAATCGGTTTTAAGGAAAAAAGGAAAATATGTGAATACACATGTTCATATGATTATTACTAGTATAAAATATTATCGAGATTCACATGTTTGATGGAGATCATGATGGATCCATTTATACAATGGGATTCACAAAATGTGGTTCTTTTTGGACTCATAGAGATACTCTAAAAATTTAGGGTTAATCAATGATTGCTTTGGATAATTATTCGCATGGTATTTTAAATGATGTGATATGAGTAGATGAAAATGATAGCTTTACAAAAATATTTTGAAAAACATTCAAACGGACATTTTGATAGGATTTCATGAATTATTATATAAAATAAAATATTAGAAGAAATCATAAAAACCTTTTAGTACTTAGTGCATGTCATATATTGAATGATATATTCTGAATATATATATATATATGAGTTGCGTAAATTTTCATGAAAATTACGATTTTCAAGAGTTATGGGTGGTATTGTTATTTTATTCTTTATATTTGATCAATATTCAATGATGGATATGATTTTATATGAAATTATATGTGACATAATGATATTCAAGAGAAACATTCATAAGATGAATGCATGGGATATAGAATTTAATCTTTTTTAATAATGCATGAATTAATGGAACCACCCAATTGGGATCCTTGTTTCATACAAAAAACATCCATATGATTTATGTGTATTCTATTGTTGTGGGATACAAAGTAGAAATTTCATTGTAATATAGTAAATCTATTGTGTTGTTTAACCTTTTCACAGTAACTTGTGAGCTCACCATGGGTGTAAAAAAACCCCTAATGCTTGACAACAGATTCATATTGATTCATGCATACCAACAGAGGTGGAATTATATTTTTTTAAACACATTTTATCACTCTCAATCATTTCAAATGATGATCATGACTATTTTAATGGGATATCCTATGTGTGGTATGCAATTTACTGTAATTTTTTATTTTTTTCATATATAATTTTTATATTTCATGCCCAATAGATCCTTGTAAAGGGATTTTACATCACTCTCAATTAACATAATAACCATTATTAGATTCAATCAAAATCCTTTTGTATGTATTTTTTCATAACAATGATTTAATTATATATGTATAGAGATATATATATAGTCATTATTGATGATACTATTGGTGGTGTGTACTATGATTTATTCATATATACATTTCATCAACCATATAAAATATGTAGACTATGTGGTTAATATATATGCTAGTGAATAGACCCATGCATAGCTGTGTGTAATGTAGAATGTAATTGGGTACTTCAATAAGGTTCCATAGTGTGCCCACATATAGTAGTGATCCTTTATTGAAATTTTTCTATTATTTATTAGTTTCATTGAATATCCTATTACTTAATATCTAACAGAATGTATGACTACCTGACTTTCATGGTTTATAACTATTATAGTATAGGGATTAATTTTTATGGTACTCATTTTTCTTTAATTTCACATAAACATATATTTCAATATTTCACTATCATAGATTTTTTAGTTATTTATTAGTTATCACATGTGATGATATGGTGTGTATATTTTTTATACATGGTTTTATAATTCCCTTAAAATAGTATGAAAAATTAGGAAAATATGGATGCATGGATGAGGTTATATGATGACACAATCCATCAATTTTTGGGTAGACTAGTCCGAAAATGTTAAATATTATATTAGAAAATTGATTTTAATTATCTTACTATTTACAACATCAATGAATAAATTATAATTGGAAAAACATTTTATATAATTCATATTTCTTTCCTTGTAAAAGTGTAGAAAGAAATTCTAGTTTTTAGGGAGCTTTCACTACAATGATTACATTTTACTATTAGGATGGAGGTAATTTTTTCATTGTATAATGTTATAAGATATAGATTTTTAGTTTTTATCTAGGCCTAATTTGAAATGGGTCATGTGTACATTCATAATATTTTATATTATCTCATGAAATGGGTTTGCTTATAAATTATTGTAAATGGTATTTGAATAAGGTGTTTCATTATTTATAACATTAAGAAAAACATATTCATAATTCTTCTGAAATAAAATACTATGGATGTGAAATTTAATTGAATGATAAGATACATATCTCCTTGGTTAAATTTCAAATATTTATTTATTTTTAATTTTCACATTTGTGAGATGATGGTCCACCATATAATTGGTGACATGGGCATAAAAATACATGATATAGATAAGCATCCCAGTATAGTTTTATCATAATATTGGATTCTTGATTGTGATTGAGTTATATGCATCAATATTTATTCATTCTTTAAAAGCAATTTGTATGATAATGATATGGACACTTGAATCTAGTGGTAAAATAACATTTTTTTCATTCATTTCTTTGATAGTAACAATAAAAAATACACATATTACCATTTTGTAATTAAACAATGTGTAGAAATTAATTCATTTCATGAACTCCCTTAACCTATAAGGATTAAGATTTTTTAGAATTAATGAAACTCAATTACTAAAGAATACCTTGTCTTTCACATAAAATAATGACTTTTCCCAAAAATCTACTAACCACTTAATTAATAATAAGACAACAAATGTATATCATAAATTTTATAAACAATATATCATACACATTACATTCATTTATAACATAGGGAAATAGTTTCATATGAAATTTTTATGATCAAATACATAGTTAGTGTAAAAATAATAGATATCAACTGAGGACTATAAGTTAGAATAATATAAGAATGTAGGCATGATATCATAATCGTTTCCCATAAACAACAAAATACAATATCATACTCAAACACATATATATTGTTAATCAAAATTAAAAAAAATAAGGAAATGAGCAAAATAAAGAAGGGTTTATCATAAAATTAATATATTGAACAAAATAGAAAAGACTCATAATCATAAGAAATGGAATAAATATAATTCTTAATATATATTAACCAAAACTATGTCAACGAAATATATTGTGAGTATAGAATAACCTTAATTTCAACATTAATTTTTTTTGTTATAAGTCTTATCCAAAATTACTCCCACGTGCAATCATATGAGAATATATGAATTTCTATAACACCAATTTAAAATCATGTGAGATTATGTAAACCAAAATTTAACCCTTGTACAATAATATGATCATTGAATAACTACAATTACACACATGAAAAAACAAGTGATAATAACTTATCAAAAATTTAAAACACAAAAAATATATTATAGCATGTTATATAAAACATTAAATATAGTATTGGATATTTATATTTTACCCAGAACCATATAATAAAAATCATTAATATATATTGTTTTGTGCTAAAAAAACACGATGAAAATAATATATCAATCAAAAATTATTTCACCAATGGAAAAGTGATAGGTTTTATGAAAATATCGATCAAATAATTCATAATCCATATAGAGAAAAAAGAAGTATTTCTATATATGATCATATCTCTAGTTTAACATAATTTTCATTATTGATTGTTACATAGGTAAAAAATAAATTTTACAAGTTATTGTATAGATCACTTTAAAATAAAAAAAAAATACGAGATTTTCGTTTTAATATATTTTAGAACTAGGTTAATTTTGGAATCCATTTAAAATCATGGAAAAAATGATTTTTTGATATGAGTAGACATAATTGTTTTAGAATGTGTTAAAAAACAATAAAAATATTTCAAAAATTATTTCTAACATTATCATAATAAAAGGATATAACATGTCACTATTAAAACTTAATATCAAGAGGTTTATATAAAGGCTATTTTTTGTTTTTTTAAATCCTTATCAATAATGGATCCTTGGAAAATAAATAATGTTTATCTAAGGAAATATGAAGTGTATGATAAACCATACAACCATGGAAGTAAAATGAAATTAACATTTATGAAAGTACTTCTTGGAAACTCACATCCTAAAAAGAATAAATAATTGTATCTTCTGAATACAAGGACAACATTGGTAGGGTGATAAAATATGGATATGGAAGGGAAATCATCATAAAGGACAATGACAATTATTATTAAAAATTACATGGTTAAATGGGTAAAAATTACACCATAAAGAAATATTTAACTCAAAAGTGTTATTTTCATTATATATAATGATATAGTTTAATATGAAATCTTATCAAGGAATAGACCATGATTATAAGTAATATGTTCAATAAGAAACATCATTACTAAACGAATGGGGTTAGAGTTAACAAAATAGATTAAAAATAATCATCTTTTGAAAACCCATGGATGGGAGAACCTGATATGAGTTATTAAATCCATTTATATTACATGAATAGAATAATAATATGAAATCCATGTAAATTATTATGCACCACAAAATATCAAACAATTTTTTATTATGCAATATGTCTCAAGGAATAGAAATTGAGATGAGAATCACTTACAGACTTAGAAATAGTTTAATCAAATTGATTTTTAGAAGGGATTTATTAAAGTACTTTTAAATTACAAAAGTAAATAACTAAAAAAATTAATTGAATCCATTTTGGTAGTAAGTATACCCTATAAATTAATAATAGTGTTCTATATTAAAACAAGTCTTAATAAAGGGAAATTTAGATGGAAAACCATAAAAACAACATGTTTTTAATGTAAGAATATATTTTAATGGATTTTATATTAAATAAATGTAAATTATTACAAATAAATAGGTATCACATAATAATAAAATCATATGGTAGAGTTTCCCAACCATATAAAAATAAATTGGATGAATAATTTTAACTCAACACAATGATATAGATCTTGGAAAGACTTATACCTTAAATCCAAAATTCAATGAAATTTAATTATCCTCCTGTATGTAAAAAACAACTATCTTAATCACCTATTTCATTAAATTTTTAATTATTATATCCTTTTTAAAACATCATATAGAAAAAATTGTTAAAAATATATTAGTTTGTTATAATATATTTTAATTATCCGATGATATTAGTTGTCATTTCCATGTTTGTACTACTTTCATAATAGAGATGTCAATTCTTATTTATATATTCAATGTTCATAATTTTTAGATCATTATATATAGATAATTATATATTATATAATTATTTATAATGTTATAGTTTTATTTCATATGTATTTTGGTTATGAATTGTGATGAAATCATGAGTGACATGCTTTTTTTGAAAAATATTTTATGAACAAAAATGTGAGTATATGAATAATAAGTCCAAATTTAATAATACCTTTCTATAACCATATAAAAATATTATTTTTTCATAAATATTTAATAAAAATTGTATATGTGTGTCTATTGTCATACACAGTAGATTTATATTTTATTATTCGAATATGTGGTAAAACTGACACAAATTATAAGAATGTACAATCTACGGGTCGGTGTGGTAAATAATATCATTATTTAGGAGTAATAACATTATTATAGAAGAATAATAATATTATAATTAATATATATGAAGTATATAAATTATATTTTTGGATTGTTTTTATAAATAATGAATTACTATATAAAAAATTAAATATGTGACCTTTGTAGAGGTGGTAGTCCAAACATATGCATGGGTGACGTGTTAGTTTCCATATTACTTGAGAGATATATGGAATAGTTTATATTTTTAGTGTCTTTATTTTTTTAATATAATATTAATATATAAAAATATTCCATTATAATCATCCATTCAAGGAATTGATGAAGAATAAAACATGTCGTTCTTGGAGGCCTTAGTCCGAACATTCCTATGACACCATTTAGGGTTTTCAAAAAGAACGGATGGAATATAAATAAATATTAATCAGTTAAAATAATAAAATTAAATATAATATTAATAATAATATGATTTTAATTATATTATAATTTGGAAAATTTTTATATGTGACTGATATAGAGGATAAGATATTGGGGTATGATTTGTACCCACCTTGAGAACTTTAACATTCTCTTGGAGAAATTCTTAAAAAATGAGTAGTTAGGCCAAATTCCTATGACCATAGGATTATTAAATTATGGTAAATTTTTAGGATATGTAAAAATGTTTTCTATTTAAGAGGATTCTATTTTTTAGTGAGATTTATGTGGTGGGGGAGGGCCCCTTTTTTATTGAAAATAATAACATTTTTGCAAATTTAACATATTAATATAAATAGTGTATATTTTTCAAATTAAATTTGGATCTATTATTGAAAATATTTCATATTACATGTGATATGGTTGTGAAACCCTCTATAATTCATATATAAATATGATTTTAATATATTTTTTTTGTATTTTACTAATAGATTATTTTCATGAAACATTTTTATTTTTACAATGTTAATAAATGTTTACCAATGTATTTCATTTTTAAATATAAAAATATAATTGAATTAAAATTTAATTTAGACATAATTATTCAAAAACATAAAACATTTTTATAAAAAAATAATAATGGTGATAAAAAATAGTTTTCATGTTAGAGAACAAAATACATAGAAATAATTATTATAATAAAATATTATCAATCTTGAAAATTATGTTGATAATAAAATTTTCAATTTTGTTAAATAACATATCATAAAATTTTTTATTAATAAAGAAATAAGGTTTGTGTGGATTAATATCATTTGTTATCAAAATTTCACATTGATTAAATTTAATTCAAATTGAAATATAAGAAAAAATAAACATTGCATAAATGTTCATTTATGATTTAAAATTTTAAAACATTATTTTAAAATTAAAATCTATAGTTTTTGAGTGAATAATTTTAATCATTTAATATTTTTTATCCATTCAAATTTTTATATGTTTTAATGGTATCCTTATTTTTTGTTGGTATAATAACATCTATAATGTATGTGTGAATAATATATTTCGTTATTCACCTAAAAGTATCTATTTTAAAAAATATTAAATGTTCATAATATGTTAATTTTGTTATTATAATTAAAAATATTACATTAATTTTATCAAATTATAATTATAAAATTTAAAAAATTATCTATAAAATAAATAATAAAATGAATTTCACTTCATTGGGAAAAAATGTTAATCTTTTAACAATTAGTATTCCAATTTACTATAAATTAATAATTATATTAGTGTATATATATTATTAATATCACCAATATATCATATAATATATTTATGTGATTAAAATAAATTTCCAAAAAATACAATTTTTGGATAAATTCAGTTTTATAATAAAATGGTAATATTTGTATTAAGTTACATTGTATGATTTTTTATTTGGGGATTGGGATTAAAAAATTTGTATATTTCGCTGAATGAAAACATATTAATTGAGAAAATTTCATATTATATATAAATAATTAGTTAACTTTATAATTAAATTTTTCTATCATCCTTATTTCGACTAACATAACTTCTCAAAATATCTATGTAAGCCCTATAAATAACATAATCTATTGTTAATTTCTGCAGTGAAGATTAAAATAGCAGGGATCTTATTTAAATTTATACAAGGATTAAGTTATATTGAATATGATTTTTATCTTATTATTTTGTTGGGAGTATAGATGTCGTATTGCCTAGGGAAGACCCATGTTGTGACACCGTGAGTTTTATAGATCAGTTTTTTAATAAATTTTATTTTATATTTATACTTTTCAATGCAAAAAGTAAAATAGAATTTTCATATATAACTAACTTGCAATATGTTACATGTTACACCAACTTGGTGCACGTTACATGCAACATCGACTCAGCATACGATACAGGCAACACCGTGTTTCTATGAAACATCCCTTTTGTAATATAATTATAAAAATTTGAAAAATAAATCAAAGCTGTTATACATGGTTACTTGAATAGTAATAACTTCTTTTCAAATAAGATATTTAATTTTTCTATATTAATAAAACATAATGACAATGAATGATATGATTGTTGGTAATGTCTTTTATATATTAAAAAACATTGTTTTCTATAATGAACAACTTTTAATAATGGATAAATTTTTTTAAAAAAATTTAAATTCAATTTGATAAAATAAACATAAATATTTTATTTTAGAATATCTAAATTATTTAGGGTGAATGTTTTGGATTTCTCAGAGAAACTTCATTTTTTGATTAATTGTGAGAAATACAACACTTGAGTTTAAAAACTATTTTTTTCCTAATTAAATAATTAATGATAAAATATATTATAAATTAGTTATACTTTCATATTAGTTATATATTAAATCTAATAATATAATTAAGTTAATTTGAAATAATTTCACTTCGAAATTCAATATAAAATCATAAAAAACTTATGACCTTTTTCCTACATTAAACCCCCATTATTTCTTCTTGTCTATGAGATTATTACTAATCATAATATTTATTATTATGTGATTTGACATTCAAAAAACATAAATAAGAAATTTTATTATAAAAAATAATTATATTCTTATAATAAATTGTTAATTTTTGACCAAAATGATTAGTAAAAGGGATTAAAATTAATTACAGATGTTAAGGAAAGATTAAGCATAATTATGGAATAAACCATAAAATTAAGGGTAAAATGATTAATAAAAAACTCTAACACACATTTATTTTCCATAGGTCAAATTTAAATCATACATTATTGTGTTTTTTTGTGTCTGATATGTCTTTTTTTATGTTATAACATTTTCACATCCAACATGTTTCTAAAAAATCCACGTGATTCATTTTCCTTCCCAATAAAATGCCATCACATATACCCAGTCCCCACACCTCTCAAACCGTTAATGTTCATCCCACATATTCCCATGTTTCCTCCCAAAAATCGTACCTCAGACATTGAAGAATCCCTTTGGCCATAAATAATTTCAAGGAATAATTTTTTCATAAAGAAAAAGGAGTTACCCAATTTAGAGGTAACATTTTCTCTTAAAATCCATTGATTTATTTTTATTCTCCTCCCATAAATTCGTATTATTCCATTATTATGTGAAAAAACCATTATCCTCCATATTATGGGATTTATTTAAGAATTTTTTTTACTTAATGTTACTCTGTATGGTGAATTACATCCCCACTGAATGATGAATATTCATTTTTCATTTAACAACTATCATGGTGGCCATTATGAAGGACACTCTATTTATAAATTTTATATATTATATTTATTATCTATTTATGATTCTGATTTTATTTTAAAACAGACATGTTTTAAACATCTATTTGGTTTTAATATGATAATCTCGTTTGAGGAAGTGTGGAATCCACCCCCAAAGAGAGGTGATTTTTTCACACACCACGTAGAATTTATTAAGGATGGGTTTATTGAATTTATTTTCTATATATAATATAGTAATTATAATGGAATAATTATATATATAAATATATACATACAATCATACATACATCCATATATATATATCATTTACATACATTCTTTCAATATGAAAATTAAAACAGAAAACAACGTTCATGCATACATATGACTTACCATCTCCAGAAACAGTGTATTCCAATACATAATTAATTATGATATATATTATTATAATATAAATATAATGGATATAAATGATATTTATATCAATTTATACATTCTTGTATCATGCTAACAAGTTAATTAAAAACGATATAACTAATTATGACACATCCAAAGAACAATGCAAGTATAACCCGAAGTTAAAACATGACATAGGATACATAAAAAGTGGGAAATATAAGGTCATAATTATATAATGTATTGTAATTTATTTAATAATACGATTCGTAAAATATATATAATAAATAAAATTATTATAAAGGAATCATGTATGGGTACAGAGATAGTAACGAAACAAGGAAAGGCGTTATCATATCCCTATTAATTTATTTGAGATATAAGCTATGTTATCCACTCATTCCTTTAATGTGGTGTATATAATGACCATGATTTTATTTTATGTATCATGTACTTAAATTTATTTGTATTCTCTTTCCCATTTTAAAATCCTTTTTTCATTTTGTTTAATATTCAAATGTTACCAAATCTGTAAAAAAGTTTTTCCCAATTTGGTTTCATTGACAGTCTTGTTTTTTTATGAACCTACACATATATTAATTTTACATGTTATATCATGAATTTAGTTATTTTCACGAAATTTTCAGATTCATGTAATCTCCTTTTCAAGATTGTTTTTATTTATGCTTCCTTTGATGAAATATAATGATCCATATCTCTTGAATATTCATGAGTTCTATTTTCCGCAAATTATTAATGATATCCGCTTTTTTAGTACTATTTTCCTCTCATTGTTACATAATATAATGATTTTTTAGAAAAATATGATCATGTCACTCTTCAGTCGGAAATTTATTGTATTCAAAAACCATATTTTCAAAAATGTTATCCAAATATCCTCTAAAATAATTTCAAAGAAAAAATGGATTTAAAAAATCTTTTATTATCTTCAATGCATACATTATAACTTTTCAATTACATTTTCCATGATAAATGTTTTCAAACGAGTATATGTTTTAAAAAACATTTTTCACAAAATAATTAATTTTTTCCTCATGAAATGTTTTTAAAATATCTATCAAAATTATTTCCCATAAAATATAACATCCATTGTTTTTACACATTCCCTTACGAGGAATTTATTCAACGATTCCATTTATATTATTTCTCTAAATGGATTATTTTTTGATGGAATGGTGTTTATGAAGACCATTTCCCTTTAATAAGTTATATGCTTTTAGAAACTGCTTCATTACATGGGTTATGTTTATGATGAAATAATTATGAAACCCTTCTCTTAACACATGTCATGATATGATTACATGTTTATGATACCTATTTAATTTCATGGGTTATGATACATATATTTATGATCATTGTGGAATATGTATGTTTGATTTCATTATATGACAGGTGAGACCTATATCTCCCTCTAATGCAATAGGTAAAAATTTATATCACATGTTATTTAAAGGGTTGGAATGAGGACTTACATAGTTTAGTAATTTAGGGTGAGAATGAGGGTTCACCTTGTTTAGTAATACACAGATGGAATAGGGGTTCACCGAATCCAGTAATGGATATATCTCACTAATATGGTCTTGGCAGTAATGCCTTGGCTACTTTGTAAATCATATTATATGTTAATGTGTCTTCTATAACTCGATGTCTTATTCTAATGATATGCTTTCATTGATTGTGTTATTTATTTAATTATGATTCATGTCTTATGAACATTGAATCTTTATGATATGTTACATGTAATGATCTTTGATATGATGGGAATGATCTTATATCTTCATGATCAGGTTCTCATACCTTTATTCTCATCATTATGGTTACACTTATACTTGTTTATCCATACTGATCATTTTATCTCACCAATATTTATGTTTCCTTCCCCATGTTATGAATATATATATTGTGTTTGATGTGTCTAAGAGGGGTGGTATTTAAGAACAACATAGTGGGAGATATTGTTGCTCATTCATGTACCAATGTTTTTGTTTGTATGTTTACAAAGGTTGTATAGTGGTATGGGATTCTTGTGTATTTTTTTGTAATGTTTTGTGTATTCTGCAAAATATTTGTAATTTTAATGTTTGGAATGAAAGGTTTGTTATAGTTAGTATTAGAGGTAGGTTTAGTTAACCATTTAAAGCTATGGTAATAAAAACGTGGTGAAAAACCTAAAGACATGTCTATAGATAAGTATAAGGATGATTCAAAATACAATAAAATGTCCTGTAATTTTGGTGAATGATAGAGTGAGTGGTTTCCTAGAAATACATCCACTTATGGATTCTAAAAGCGGATGTTTCTCCAGAATAGATGTACCTAGGACTAACAACTCTGACAATATGTTTGAGTCTTTAGACTGGGTGATCTAGTTCACGACAACAAGCCTTACTATACACGAGGTTTGACAGTCCTGGGGGATATTCTTTGGGATTTCAAAAACTCTTCACAAACCAATGTGCAAGATTTAAAAATTATGTTAGCTATGAATAAACATAGATAAACATAAGGTGTAATAGATTAAATAATTTTTTAAAAATTATACATCATATAAGTTATTTTTCATGATTTTTTGGTTCCTAATTTTGATAACTATTTCTTACATTATGCTTTTAGTATTAGTCAATGGTTGGAATTTTAACGAACCGTGTTAAGGGTGATTGTGACTGACAATAAAACTATTGTCATACTGTACAACTAAATACTATTAGATATGGAATGAAATATCATTGTGATATTCTCACCTAGATTTCTCAAGATATGAATTGGGGTGGACATACAAATGAGAAAAGGTGGGAACAACATTCTTTTATGTATTTCATGAGTCAACATCCACCTTCTTTCAGAGGTTCTTGTGATCCACTTATTTATGAACATTGGTTTAGTACCACAGAAAAATTATTCTCCACTCTTAAGTATTCAAGGCATGAGAATGTAATTCTAGTTTTTTATATGTTATAAGGAGAATAATATTAGTAGTTTACTCTAATAAAGATTACTAGGCCACATTATGATATTGAATCCATGGATTGGTAATAGTTTAAGTACTTATTTTTCAATAATTAATTTACTTTAATTGTTTGTACAATGATGGATAAGGAGTTCCTTGAGTTGAATCAATGGGATGATGAATATTTTGGTACCTATGAGTATAATTTCATGATTCATTCAAGGTACACTTCTTCAATTATCTTCCAACCTAAAGGGAATGTTGATAGGTTCTTCAGTGGATTAAAGGAATGTCATTGAAGGGAATTGTCCATATGAGACATTAGCAGCTATGAAAAGATTATGCATTGTTCAATCAAAGTTGAAATGGAGGTTGGAGTCACGTATCAATCTCATGTATTTTACATGATATGGGTGGCATTAAAAGTAAAGTATAAAAAACAAGGTGAAAAAAAGATGAACATTTTTTATGCTCTAATTGTTGGAAAAATCATATAGTTAGTTGCATTAGGGGGTCTAAAAATTGTTTTAATTGTGAAAGGTAAGGCCATATGGGAATTGATTGCTGAGGAGATGGGATGAATCTATATCAAAATGCTAATGAAGAAAAAATGTAAAATTCACGACATATGATTCATTTCTACAAGTGTATGGAGAATGTGCATTATAATAATCACTTCCCAAACATAGGTATTGGTGTTGATGACCAACACCAGCATCCTCTTATGATGAGGGATAAGGGGAATTCTCATGCATTCTCAATTTTTGATTAGTGATTGATAATGATGTGATGAAAGTTACTCTTATCGTCAACTCTAGAATGAGTAATGTCATATTTTATTCGGGATCTACCTAGTCATTCATATATAAAGAATTTTCAAAGAGTGTCAAGATTCCACAAAAATAATTATTTGTGGTATTAGTTGGGAAAATACCTAATAGTATTGTGATTACTTCTCAATTCTATTATTCATTCCCGATTGAATTTTTAGGGAATGTTCCTCATGAAAATATTCATTTTCATTCATTGGTCGAATTTGATGTCATTTTGGGCATAGATTGGATTTCTATATATAAATACAACATCAATTATCAAGGTAGGAGAGTTATATTTGATATGTCTAACCATTATATGATCAACTATTAATGTGAAAAAATGTATCAAATTACTTTAGAGATTACATATAGCGCATAAGAAAGGATTGTTTATCTCAAATGGTTGGGGAGAATATTGATAACTATGATATTCCTATTTTACGGGATTTTGCATATATATGTACACAATATTTTCTCAGTCTTCCTCCAAAATGTGAAGTTTATTTCTTGATTGAACATATACGTGGTTCCACACAAATTTTAAGGATACATTATAGAATGGCATCGAATGAGTAATTGGAATTAAAGACGAATCTCCAAGAAAACCTAGATAAGTTATTCATTAGGCCAAATGTGTCTCCTTTGAGTGCATCAATTATTTTATGGGAAAGGAATGTAGGTTTAATGAGACTCTTCATTTATTATCGGGAGTTGAATAAGATCAAAATCGTGTAATAGAATCCACTTCCCTGTGTTAATGACTTTATTAATCAATTGCGGTGACCTCAATACTTTTCCAGGATTGACCTTTATTCAGGATTTCAACAATTGATGATCAAGAAAATAGATATACCCATGATGACATTTCGTACAAGGTATGGTCACATTGAATATATTGTGGTTACTTTTGGTCTTATTAATTCCCCTGCTATCTTCATGGCTTTAGAGAATAGACTCTTAAGATATTACCTCGACCTGTTTGTTGTTGTCTATATAGATAATATTATTATATATTAAACGAGATATTATTAAAATAAATATCACTTGATAATTGAAATGAAGGCCCTATAGAAGGATAAATTGTATGCATAATTTACTAAGTGTGAATTTTGGAGTCAAAAGGATTCCTTTTTGGGTCACAAAATCTAATGATACGGTATAACTATAGATACATCAAACACGGATGCTATTGAATGTCATCCTAGACCAACCACAGTGACTTTGATCCACAACATTCATGGTTTAGTTCGATATTATAAATGGTTTGTGGAAAATTTCTCATGAATATATACTCCTCTACCCCAGTTAAATTTCAAGGGTATCAATTTCCACTAAATAGATGAATGTGAGAAAAATTATGAGGAACTAAAGAGAAGGTTGGTATGTTCACATGTGCATAAACTACATATAGTGGAGAATGTTTTATAGTATATATAGATTGATACAAGAAGGTATTGGGATGTTTTATTATTCAAAATAACATGGTTATAGCCTATTCATCACTATAGTATGATATTCATGAGCAAAATTAACCAAATCTAGATTTGGAGTTAATAGGTATAATTTCTTCATCACAGATGTAGAGGCATTGTCTTTATAGGGAAAGTGTGATATATATATATCGATCATAATAGTATTAAATATAGATTCACATAGAACGAGTTGAACATGTTCAAGAGAATATTTTTAGAGTTCATAATGTATTATGACTTCATAATACATTACCACCATGGGAAATTGAACAAGGTGTCTGATGCATAGAGTCGAATATGAATGGTAGCTTATGTTTGATGATGATAATCAATATCTAATATTTATGGATTTGAAAAGGATGGATATAGAAATATTGAAGGAAGTGGAAAATATTATATTTCTCAAATGAATTTCAATCACTCTATCTATTGAATATTAGTGAGACAGTGATGGAAGATGAAGTGATGAAAAATAAGTTCATAAATGTTCCTGAGATTAACCTTGATCATGATGGAATGATAATAGTCATGATCCTTCTATGTGTTCCTCCATTCTATATTTGAAAAAGGTTATCATAGAGGAAGATCATAGTTCTTCAATATCTATTCATCATGGAAGTACGAAGATGTATAGGGAATTGAAAGATTACTTTTTTTGGGATGAAATGAAGAGTGATATGTTGGAGTTTGTGTCTCTGTGTATGGAATTCCTGCAAGTTATGGTTTAAAGACAGAAGTCTAAAGGGATTTTTCATCCATCACCCATACTAGAATGGAAATGGGAGATTACCCCAATGGATTTTGTCGTTGAAATACCGAAAACTGATATAGGGTTTTATTTTATATGGGTGGTATTCTATAACCTTACAAAGTCAGTACACTTTATTATTATGAGATAAGATTTATATCTTGATCAAAATGCTAGGATATACATTAAATATGTGTTAAATATTCCGGGAGGAACGTGTTTCATTGTATCAGATCTGGATCTGAGGCGTACCTCAATGTATAGGAGATGTCTTTATAAGGCACCTGATACAGAATTGAGTTTCAATATGGCTTATCATCGTCAAACAGATGGAAAATCTAAATGAACAATTCAAACCCAAGAGGATATGTTTTGATCTTGTTATCCAGCTTTCAAAGGTGGTTGGGATCAATGAATTTCTGTAGTTTAATATTTTTAAAAAAAGAGATTCACTCATGAATTTAGATTTCACCATATGAATCACTATATGGAATGAATGTAGAGCATTGGGATGAAGATAGATAAATATTTATATAGGGACCTGAGATCGCTGATGAAATAGTAGTGAATGTTTGAACCGTTTAGTAAAATATCAAGGTAACTCAATGTTAGAAGAAAGGTTATCCCAATAACTATCAGTGTGATCAATAGTTTGTAGTTAGCAAAAGGGTGTTTCAACGAACATCACCCTAGATGAAATATTTGAGATTTGGGAAGAAATGGAAACTAATCCATGGGTATATTGGTTCCATTTGATATTCTTGATCATATAAGGATGATAGGATATCACGTGGTACTTACTCTAAATGTATATCAAATCTATTTTTTTAATTTATCTCTATTCATAATTTACATACCTGCCCCTTCTAATCTAATGAACATAAATGTCGTACTTCATGAGAAAGATCTGTCTTATAAAGAGAAAACTATCGAAATTATGGATCGATTAGATAAAGTTCAATGAAACTAGACCAATCATCTAGTCAATGTTTTTTTGTAGAAATAAACAGTTAGAGGAATCTGGGTGGTAACCTGAGGAAATAATTAAGTAGATGTGTCCTCAATTTTTTACTAGAGTGAGAAATTTAGAGGGAGAAATTAATTTTGTGGGGGTAGAATGTAACACTCATAGTATTTATGGACATTTTTTACAAATAAATTTGAATTTTCATTTATATATTCCAATAAAATAACTCAAATACACAATTCACATGGAACTAATGTGGTGTACATTACATGAATTAACGACTGGGCATACATTACACACACTGCCGACATAGCATATGATACAGGCAACACCGACATTCTATGAAACATCCTTTTTGTAATATAATTATCTAAATTAGATAATAAAAACCTATTAGTTATAAATAGTTATATAAATAATAATAATATTTTTTAAATTATTTCTTCAATTGTTTTATATAAATAAAACATATTGATAACGAACGATATAATTATTAGTAAAGTTATTTTTATGTTTACATACATCGTTCTCTTAAATGAGACACTTTTAATAATGAACGAAATTTTTGAGACATTTAGAAATTGAATTTATTAAAATAAGCATCATTTTTTAATTTAAAATCTCAAAATTAGCTTAGGGTTAATTTTTGGGATTTATCTAAGAAACATCATTTTTTTATCAATAATGAAGAATGGTAGATTTTAGTTTAGAAACTATCATTTCGGATAATAAATTATTAATGATTAATGTTATTGTAAATATGTTTTAATGGAAAATTAGATAAATATTACATCAAATAATATAATTAAATTTATTATAATCAATTTCACTTTGAAACTGAGTATTAAATCCTAACAAATGTTTGATCATTTTCCTAATTTAAAACCTCATTATTTTATCCCGTTTATGAGATTATCACTGATATCATTTTTTTCATATGTCATTTAAATTTCAAAAATCAAAAATACACCCTTTTATTCATTCTAATATGTAGATTATTATAATTCTTTTTTAATATTTGATGAAAATGATTAGTAAAATAGGTTAAAATTAATCACAGCTGTCAAGGACAAATTATGCTTAATTATGTACTAAACCACAAAATTAAGGACTGAAATGACCCATAAACATGTCAAAAAGCAATTGGATGTGCATATTTCTTTCATAGAACTTCAATGATTTCATTATTTTGGTTTTATACAACTGTGTTGTTATGTAATAAAATGTGCACTCCAAACATGTTTCTAAAAATACCATTTTTACCTTTTCCTCACCTACAAATGGCCACATCCTCTACCCATTACTCGTACCTCTAAAAAAATTATGTTCGCTCGTGATCTGCAATAGGGGTCTCTCAAAACTCTTCTATTCTATATTTATTCCTCCCTTTGGTTAGAAATCTTCTCAGGGATGCCTTTTGACTCAATCTAATAGGAGTTACTCGATTTAGAGGTAATGTCTTCTCTTAAACTCATTTCAATTATTTTCTTTCTCCACCCCTCAAGTATCTTTATTCATTTATTGTTGAAACCAACAACATCAACCATATTATCATATTTTTTATCAAATGGGTCTGAACTACAGTTTCACATACCATCATCTAATTTATATCAATCATAATGTATCTGTGTTTAACAAATTACTACCTCACGAAATAATGATTGTGGATTTTTCATTTCCAATATATCATGGGGACAATTATGATGGAATATATATATATATATATAATATTAAATATATTATTTATTTATGATTTTGTATTACTTTTATGAAACACATCTTTTTACCTTCCATTTGGTTTAAATATGATAATCTCGTTTGAAGAAGTGTGGACTACCGCCCCCTCAAAGCAATGTGATTCATTCGCAAACCACATGAAATTTTTTAAAGGTTGGTTTAGTGAATTATATGGAATATGTAATATATTTATTATACATTAATAAAGATATATATTAATACAAACAAACACACACACACACACACATATATATATATATATTTTTTTCTTTACATACATTCTTTCAATACAATAATAAAAATGAAAAAAACATTCTTGCGTACGTACTACCCCTATCTCCATGAACTGTGTATTCCATTACATACAATATTTTGATTAAAATTATTACAATATAAATATACTGTATAAAAATAATATTTATATTTCCTTCTATTTTCTCTAATAATGATAGAGTCATAAGGATTAATTATATAACAAATTAAGACACATGTGAAGAATAATGAAAATATTTCCTTAAGTGAAAACTTAACGTTGGATCATTAATGATCAGGTAATATAATGTTTTAATAAAATAATATACTATAATAGATATAATAATATAGTTCTATAAAATATGTATAATAAATATATTTTTATTATACTGTAATCTTGTATGGGTACGAAGAGAGTCAAGATACAAGGTAAGGTGATTTGATCTCACATTTAATTTCTATGAGATATAAGCTATGTTGTCCACTATTTCATTTTGTGTGGGGTATATAATTTAGATGATTATATTTTATGTATAATTTAATTAAATTTATTGGTAATCACATTCCCATTTTAGTATCCCCCATTCATGTGGTTTAACTTTCAAAAGATACGAGATCAGTAACACAATTTCGCCTCAATTTTCCCTCTTTTAGATTCTTTTTTTTGTTATACTTCTAAACTCTTTTTTGAGGTGTATATACTAAAACATTACTTGTTAAATCATGAATATCATTATTTCATGATATTTTAAGCTTCATTTAATTTCATTTCCTTACATGTATAATGTGATCCCATTTTACCAATTTATAAGTGTATAATGAGATAATCTCATCACTATTTCAAGAATGTTTCTCTTTATGATTCCATCAATAAAATATTATGATCCATACATAAATAATTTTATTGAGATCTATTATACATTGTTAATTCATGATATCCCAAATTTTCAGTTCTATTTAACCACTATTTGGTACTTAAGATAATGTTTTTTCGTAAAATATGTTTATCACTCTCTTCAGTAAGAAATCAGTTGTATTCAAAAACCATGTTTTAAAAATGTTTTCAAAAGATCATTGAAGATAATTTAATGTAAAAATTGATTTTGAAAATATTTTTTTTTTTATTTTCAATTATTCATTTACATGTTATTAATGTTAATTTCTAATAATTTTTTTCCAAAAGGTATAATGTTTTAAAAAGAAATATTCAAAAAATAAAGGATATTTTGATCAAGAAATGTTTTTATAAGCTCATTAAAAATTATTCACCATCTACGATAACATCCATTGGTGTTAATTATTCCTTTATATGGAATGAATTTAATTTTTTCAATTCATTTTGTTTCTATGAATGGATAATTTTTTCATGAAATGAAGTTTATGAGTCTCATTTCTCTTTCAAAGGTTCAATTCTTTTGAATCCTTCATCTTTTGATAGGTTATGATTATGAAGAAATAATTAGTAATCCTATATCTTAACACATGTTATGATATGTTTAAATGTTTATTATACCCATTTAATTCCATGGGTTATGATATGATTATTTATGATCTTGTGGAATAGGTATGTATGATTTAATTATTTAATGGGTGGGACCAATATCTCTCTCAAATAAATTAGGTTAATATTAATCTAATATTAGATAGAAACAGTAGGAAAAAGGGTTTAATCCATTCAGTAATATAGGTAAGGAAGAAGGGTTCTCTCAGTTTAGTAATATAGGTCTAGAACAGGGGTTCACCTTGTTTAGTAAATGTCTTTGTCCACTCATATGGTCTTGGTTGTGATGCCTTGGCTACTGTTGAAATAATTTTATTTGATTATATGGATCCCCCAATTTCATATTTTATTCATATGATACACATTCATTGATTATGCTTTTTATTTTATAAATATTCATGTCTCATGAACTTCCTATCATTATTCCATGATCTCTGTTATGATATTTGATATGCATGGAATGATCTTTTATCTTCATGATCATGTTATCATACCATTATACTCATGATTATGCTTACATATCTTCCTTGTTTACACCTACTGAGAATTTGATATCACCCCTTTTTATGTTTCTTTACTCATGTTAGGATGATATGTATTATGTTTGATGTGTCTGAGAAGAGTTCTATTCAAGGAGAACCCAGTGGGAGATAATGTATCTCAACTATGTATAGATTTTTAAGTTCGCATGTTTCTAAAGGCATTGTAATAGTCATATCTTCTTATGTCTGTTTGTGTAATTTTTTATGTATTTCAAAAATGTAATGTAATATTAATGTTTTAAAATTTAGCATCTCTATACTAGTGTATCCACATCCATTTTAATATTACAATAATGAGTTTTAGAATTAATATTTCCACTAATAGATGCTGTTTTTTTATTTTGCGGTTACTTCTATTTATACTCATTGGCCAAATAGTTATATTATAATGGAATGTTTTAATTTTTTAATGAGTTTTACTCAAAATAATATGATGATTTCTTTCATTTTTTGGTGCATGCATCAAAATCTATCAAACATATTATTATTTGATAGAAAATATACACCTCAAAAAAAACATTTACACTACTGGGGACAATATTTCATATAGTAGGTTGGGGAGAAAAGAAATTATCGGAAATTTATGAAGATATTATTTGGTAGAGTAAAATTATAGCACAATATGGTATTTTATTATTTCTATTAAGATTTATTCATGTTTACGAGGGTATCAAGATTGTGAGGGGTTATCAATGTCCCATTAATAGATTGATAGATTCAAAGAATGAGTCGATTACTTATGTAATATAGATAAAATATATGTGATTTTTTATCATGTATTGTATAAGAATAAGGATAGCTTTTTTTCTTGTGGATGATTGGGAAAAAAAATTGTTCCATTGAGGTATAAGTAACATACATGTGGTATATGGTCTGGAAATGGATAGGTGTGTTAGGAAAGGGTCTTTGGAATGGATTTAGTCGATTTTTGTTGAGATATATCACTAGGGTCTACAGTAGAATTAGTATTGAACTCAATATAAATTATTAATCAATTAGTATTCTTTTGAAGTTAATATTAGATAAGGTCTTTTGAAGGTGGAGAGATAGATTTTATTGAATTGACAAATAAGGTATGATGGTTGGGAAGACATAGTGAGAATGATTACCTTGTTGACAACCATATATGTTGTAACAGAGTTTTTGTTGAATTTATTTGGTGGTGGATCCATGTATTCCCTTGTCTTCCCTAGAATTAGAAGGAATTAATAAAATAGAAGTGAACATTAGAAAATTATCACACTTAAGGTGTTATCATATGTGAGATGTACCATGTGAAGGTATAAGATACCATGTATTTTATATAAATATATGTTAAAATACGAAATAAATTTATTCTATGTCTGGTTATATGAACTTTTTATTATTGATTAATGTGGTGTGTCAACTTGTGAATATAATTGAGTGATTCCTCAAAAATAAGTGGAACCAGGTGGTGTCCAAAACTAGTTTAGATGTGTATATATTGTGTAAAAAGTTAGTTCAATAACTACGATAAGTCACTTTTGAGACAAGGTGTCATTTTAATATATCATTTATAAACATTAAATGTTGATACAATAAGGAACACAATATCATATACCCTATTTCAATGCAAATGGAGTGTTTAATTGGGATAAAATGACTGGGGATCATGATTGTTAGTATTTGGATGATGATGTTTTATCAAAATATCAGTGCTAATGGATTATGAATAATAAAAACTTTATTAGGAGTACAATATATATAGATTTATTGTGTAACACTCATTTCCTATATTATTTAGTTTATATTTGTTATGGATTGTGTAGTAAACATAACAAAAATGTGGTTAGTTTTATTACATCAGTCATGGTTGTAAGTACCCAATGATATTTTATGATACAAAGATACCTATATGTGTGTATCAACATGTCATTGTCATAAAATTTCATTATGATTACTAAATAAAGGATATGAGTTGTAGAAATATATTTCGGTGTAATTATCCTGTGTGATTTGGAGGGAACAAATATGGGGTGCTCAAGGATTAGAAATATCAGTACATTATGAAGGAATGAATGCATACAAGATGAAGTGTGGATGTGTGAGTTGAGTTAAGTCTATTTGATAGGAATATAATTTTATATATTGGAGATTATATAAATTTATATAGTGTAATATAGAATGTGTTATGATCTATATTAGACAAGTGGTTCTATAATTGGATCATGATGTAAGAAAAATGGAAATAATTAATAGTCTTTGAACTAAGATATCATTGTAGGTTTATTTTGAATTATTCAACACCCATTTGCACTCATAGATTTAAAGGTATTTTTTCTATTGGAGTATTTAAAAAAAATTATTCATTATTGGATAGAGTTATGTGTAGTGTGGTTTCAATTAATATTTAAAAGTATAACCAGATAATGTGATGAACAGAAGTAGAAGGTATCATGAGATTGGTATTTTTTTTTTGGAATTTGTTGTGGCGTCAGCATGACCATAACTAGTGGGAGATTAGAATTTTTCTCATTAGATTTTAATGAGTGGTAAAATCGATTGAATATGTAATGGGGTAAATTATAGTGGTAATAAGTGTAATGGTGGAAGGTTCATATGACCTGTTCCATCTGTGTTTTGTTAAAAAGAATTACAATAACACCAGTGTAATTAAAGTCATATAAATTTTAAAATTTACGATTTGTAAACTATTTAATATATAATTGATGGCTTCAATTTTCAAAAAATATTTTATGGGAGTCTTGGTGGATGGGAAATGGATGATTTGGTAGTGGATATGTGGCATAGATCTGTAGAACAAATGGGTACATTATGGTGGTGTATGAGGTACCTGGTGTAGAATTAGTGGTTCTATAATATTTTTGGATATACTATTTGGAACCAAGTGGTAGGGAACCAGGTAGCTGGTGTGGTATTTGTTGGGGAATTCCTTTTTCAAAGAAAAATGAATACTCAATGATAGTAAACCATGCACATGATAAGACTTCAAACCATTGTGTAACTATATTTTTAATGTCACTCTCTATAAAATAAAATTTCTTGGAGGATTTCTGGCTGATCTTTTGACTAGTTTCATTTCCATTGGATCCATATCTTTATTCTCACTAAATTTGGTTGATACAAATAAGACTAAAATCGATTCAAGGTGAGTCACTTTCTTCTATTCCCTTTAATTATTTATTTTATAATTATTATTCGATTATAGAGGGATATATTTATGTATTTTAGGAAGATTTTATTATAGAAAGGTTTAATAATTTAGATATTCTATAAATTTTATGTTAATATATTTGTGGTGGTAAATGAATTTTTAATACATATAGTTGTAAATTGTTTCATTATAGTTCAATCATGGATTTTATATTCCATCTAATTTTTCTAATTATAAAAGACATGGATGGATAATATGGCATAAAATTTATGTATTCTAAATAAGATATATCAGAGTGAATGTGGATTATGGTTCATGATTAGTTACATGAGATATTTGAATCGTCGTATCCCACTTCGACTTATGAATATAAGGAATGTTGGTTTTAATTATGGGTACATTTTTTAAATTAATTTTAATTTGATTATAATTAATTAAAGTTTTATTTATATAGATATAGTTCAATGATATATTTAATGGATTCCAATATAGATATAGTTGAGCTTCATTGATGGTTTTCAATATTACAATAAGGGGATAAGCCCAGGTTTTATGTAGATATTATCTAATTTGACTACTTTATATGTCTTTTAATGACTTATTTGTTGGTGTATTCATGTAAGAATGATTTTAGATAGAATTATCTTTAGGTTACCTTATTTTAGGAGAGACGAATAGTATTTGGTAGGATCATAGAAGTCCTTCCTTATTTTAGTCATGGTCATATTTTCACTAATAGTTATTTTTCATTCATTATGTTATATTATAAAATGGTTTTATAAATGATGATGATATATAGCTAGATATATATATATATTGTTGAGTACGGTGGTGTTTATTGTTGGCATATGGTGAAAACATAGTTCATTGGATACGAGTGAGATGAGTGAATGGTTGTTGGAGAACTCATATAGATTACTGACCAATAAATATGAATGATTTTGGGTTTTAATTTAAATATTTAAGTATATCCTTATGTGTTTGAGATGAATATAAAAGGGATTACACAATCTGTGACATAGTGAGATAATTTTCCACAAAAATTCTATTTCATGATTATATTTTAGAATATTATTTTGATGATCATTTTCGGTTCATCATTAATTATATAGTAACTAGTGAATATGAAATGGGTTGTTGGAATTGAATAACATAGATTTGAATGATGATATTGATTTGGAGCTCAAATAAGATAATGAGTTTTTGAGATTTGTGAATTTTCTCATGATGTGAATAGACAATGTGGGATATGTTAACGGTTTTCAATGATGACACTACGGACAATGCTTAGTATTACATCCAGAGTTGAAGTAGTCTCACAGTACTAATTCTATAATATGGTGTAGAATTTAGATGACATTCATACTAATGTCTTGATATATCAAATTTCAGAATAAAATTTATTCATCAGTATTGATGGAGTTTTTATATTATATTCACTGTAAACATACTCATAGATGATTTAGAGCCTCATTGGAGTTTTGTGTAGTGGGAATGGAATGAAGGATTCCATAAATAGATAAATCAATGGTGTGAATGGTTAAGATCATGCCACAATATTTTGAGTATGAAATATGTTGTTACTCATACTTATGTTAATTAAATTTTAGTTAAATTAATTGCATCACGATAGAGATAAGGTAATGAAGTTATTTTATGTTTCATTATTGTTTTTTTCACAGACCAGAGAGTTGGACCATAAAGATGTTCCCAAAGAATTTTTGGGTTAGGTAAGCAATTTAAATAAACCCCATGGTGTTACACAGGTTATGTTGCTTTAAAAGTATCATCTTAAAAATTAATGGCTCACATTATTTAATAGGTTGTCATGATATAGCGTCATTACAATGAAAAGATAGTATGGTAAAAGTGAAGGAACATATATTTGTTGCATCATAATACCATTTACAATGCCAAAAGTATGTATCTCAATGATCTCCTTCTATTTTATTAGATTTATTGTTTCTCAAGATGATGTATTATAATGTACTGGTTATGAAACAATGAGCCTAGCTATATGATTTTAAAGATCTTATTTGACAATACTTTTTGGAGAATTTACATCATAATATATCCCCTCTCAATTTAATATCCATACAAGGTTAGATGATTGTTTTGGTATTCTATTTCCATATAATTTATATCGATAAACCATGGATTATTGAATATGATTAATCCATAACACCTAATGTTCCTAAAAATACGAGTTTATCTTCCTATAAATATGTGAGATGACAAGGATGAGAAATAATAAGATAATTTTCCAACAATTATAGGGATCTTTTTTATGAGGATATAGAGGAGAAAAAGGGTGAACATATGATCTAAATTAATGATAAATCAACATTGGAAAATATTGATTTATCAAATTTATTAAAGTTTCCTTTATTTCTTATAATTAGATTTTATGGTCATATCACAAATCTACAACTTTCTTTATTGATAAACAAATTGAGTTAGGGGTAGTAGGATAACATCAATTGAACACAAATGATTAACCATTTAATAATAAATTTTGAAAAACATTGTAGATTCCATTATTCCATGAGTGTTCATTCTGACATAATCTAATATAATTTTATTCTCACCATCAAAATCTAATATTACTACCATTGATGGGACAAATGTTTATGGAGAATTATTGATTTAGAAACCACTGATTCAACCCCTCTCAATGGTATTTTAATCACTCCTATGCCAATTACATGATATCATTGACTTATTTAAATTGTTTTAACTATATAAATGGATACACTTTTTATTTTATTTATAACTTTTTTTTGATAAAATATATTTATAGGGATTATAAATTATATTAACAACAATTTATTTTTATTGTTTTTTGTCACGGGATTCCATAAATGGAATGGTATGATATTTTTTTATCCTCAATCACATGTCTTGGGTGTTCTGAATATTATGGATAGTTATTTATTTCAACCAAATGAAAATAATTCATATATCATTCTAGATATAAAGAATATATCAGATTATATAAGAGTGCACAATGTGTTACTTCCATCCCTTTCATATAATGAGATCACAAAAGGCATCGGTACAAAAAATATTTTTTATAAAAGGCCATGATTTTCCTGATTTATAAATAATGGAACGTTTTCATCAAATAAAAATATGATAGACTCAATTTTAAAAAATTAGATATAGGGAAATTGAAATGGTGGATGATTTATTTATTCAAGTGAAAAACAATTATCCCAATTCAATGTCATGCTGAAATTATTGATGATTGTACCTGGTAAATAAATTTATGATAATACTTCGAGATAAATATTTCATAAATATTTCTTCTTATTATGAATAATACATTGATGAATGGATAATAATTAATACCAAAATATATTTATTGATTATTATATGAGAAGAGGAGAACACATATGGAGAAATGGAAAACGTGGTAAGGAAATTACATTCAGAATGACCAAAACAATTTGAGTATAAGATCTCTCTCTTTCACCTTAACTCCCATTACTACAAAAAAACTCCTAAATAGGAACAAAATCTACTTCCTCAATTCGTGTAATATTCACATATATAGAATACAAATTATATGGATGTAATAATTTCTATTTTAATCTCTTGACAAAATCAATTGAGGATGACTGACCTCATGAGGGAGTATAAACAACCATTGGGTTGGACACTTAAAGACAGTCCTAATATTATCCATTCAATTAGAACAAATCATAAATTGTTAAATGATGAGGCTAAAATTGTGAGGCAGATATAACATCTACTAATCCCAAAAGTCCTAGATATTTTTAAAAACTATTAAATAAAATTATTTTCAATATAAATCATTTACCACAATTGTAATAGCTTGTTGGTCAGTCCAATGCAGGTCATTCCTAAAAAAATTTCTTATGATAATTGAAAATGAAAACAATGAATTGGATCCAACCCATTTTATGAATACATAGATCATTTTTATAGTCTATAACTCACTAAACCATCATTCTATGAGGGACTGTTTCCCATTTTTGTTCTTTAATCAGACGCTAGAGATGGTAGTAGTGATGTCCCACTACAATATCCTTGATGGGTATTCTGGATACATTCATATCCATATATCCTACAAGAATGAGGAAAAGACAAAATGTAATTTTACCTTTAAACCATTTACTTATAGGATTATTCCATTAGGTATATGAAATTATATAGGTAAATTCCCATAAATCATAATTAGTATATTTTCAGTTGGAGAATTGGATGGAAGTTTTCATGGATTAATTCACTCTTTATGGCTCTTATTTTGATTAGTGTTTGAGTATTCTTAGTTTGTTATTACATTATTGTATAAAAAATAATATTTTATTCAATTATTATAAATTCAATATCATGGTTAAGTATGGTACGGTACCTAGACATCTCATTTCTTGGGATGGTATCCTACTAGAAAGATAAAATGTAGAAAACATTTTTTCTTTATAATTCCCAAAAAATGTACTCTAAGTGTGATATTTCCTTGGTAATGAGGAATTTTCCACCATATAATTCTTGAATTTAGTAATATTTCACGTCACATATAATGATTACACCCAAAAGATAATGAATTTTTTTTCAATAAACAATTTCTAGTATAATTTGAAAAATTACAGTGGAGTCTCACCTAGACTTGGTAATCCACCCACCTTAGTGGAATTTTCCATTGGTGCTCATTTGTGACTCCTATCACTATATTGTTGGGGAATTATTATTGGAATTGTTCAATCGAGATTCACATGTAATAAATAATTACTCAGGCATAATGTACCCTACCCAAGAAAACCACACCACAACTTAATATAAATTCCATGCTATTGTGTATTGCTTGGATAAATTCAGGTTATATTTTTAGGGCCCAAATTAATTATTTTTTTAGAACATGCATGTAACATCCGATGTAAGTAATTAATAATAGATATTTTTATCTATGTCTATTAATGAATTATATAGTGTTTTAGAGGCTTAAAATGAGATTAAATCCAATCTTAAGAATGGAATACACTAATATTTTTAAAAGATTATTTTACTGCATTTTGATGGAAAACCATATTTTATATCTATCTTTTGACAATTTTATAAGCTCTATTTTTGAAAATAAACTTTTTCTTTATGATTGGGACATCAAAATTTACTTTGTGTAATTTTTTTTTATTTTTCCGAAAAAGTTCAATTTTTTTAATGAATAGTTAAAACTGTTGTATTTTAATTCAAACCCTCTTTTTAATCTAATTTATTTATATGATTAGATTATATTTTGAATCGGTTTTAAAGTTTAATTAGAATATATTTTTACCATTTAATCCAATAATGGTCGTTGGAAATAATTTCACTTTGAAATTTGCCTTAAACTACTGTCAATCTTTTGATACTTATTGTTTCATAAAAACACGCAATTTGCTCTAACAGCGGGAATTAATTAGTCAATTAATTAATGAAAATTATATTTTTTGAGTTTTTTAAAATAGACATCATTTTTTAATTCAGAATAACAAATATATCTTAGGGTGATGTTTTTGTTTTTTTCATGAAAACTTCAATTTTTGATGAATGGTTAAACCACTAAGTGGTACTTATAAAAACCGATTTTTCATTTAAATGAAATTTTACCACCTCTTTGGTTTTAATTTCAAAAATACAACATAAATGGTTGTCATTAAGATGTAAAATGTGATTCAATGGGATTAAAATAATTT
This sequence comes from Viscum album, assembly GCA_963277665.1. Classification (NCBI taxonomy): domain Eukaryota; kingdom Viridiplantae; phylum Streptophyta; class Magnoliopsida; order Santalales; family Viscaceae; genus Viscum; species Viscum album. The sequence goes on from OY728166.1 coordinate 796,492,138, forward strand.
TTTGGTGAATAGTAACTTTTAAGATTTTAATCGCGATTAGAGGTAACTAGCGTAATTTATGGTAAGAATGATATTTTAATAATATGAGATGAGCATGACACATGTACTAAGCTTATTGGATGTGTCATGTCCAACCAAGACAATCCATGGGTCAGATTGGGGACCCCATGGCCCCACATTGGTAGGAAAATGCCATTAATATCTTTTTATTTAATGTAAAAGTTAAAATGACACAAACATGAGTTGTTTTACTAAAAAAAAATTTAAATGGGGTTATTTAGGTCATAGTTTTGACTATAAATAATCATTGGAAAGCTAAAAAGATTTCCTACATCATAGTAGTTTTTTTATAATCGTTATAAATTAAATAAATTAAATTATTTATGACACCATGATGATGCAGCGATTACCTCATTATTTAACGATTTAAATAAAATTAAAAGATAATGTAAAATCTATGACCTACACATGTCCAAAACCTATTGGATTGGTGGATTTAGAACCCTTATCACCTTATCCTCTAATTAAATCATTGTGATACCTTTTAAATCCGAAACTAATTTTAAAATAAAGTAACATTTCTTTACTTTCCAAGAGTTCCCCTCCTCTCCTCTTATAAAAGGACCCCACCTATACCAAATTACCCACACTTCCAAAGCCGTTGGCTCGGCCAAACCCTGCCCATTTTGTCTCTCCACATCCCAAACTAACTCCTAGAAGCCTCACATTGGGCAGAAGTCTTCCGAAGGAATCTTTTGAGCTCAGATCAAAAAAAGTTACCCGATTTAAAGGTAGTGTCTTCTCTTGTGTTCTTATGTTTTATTTTTCTTCTCCAACCCCCGAAAATCATTTTATTCATTTCTTTTGTACAACACCAGTATCTTATGTATACTAGGATGTTATAAGAATTATTGGAGCTACACTTACACACACCTACATCCAATGGTTAAAGAACATACTCTTTCAGTTGATGGAGAATTTCTGCCTCACGAAACAATGATTGTTCAACACTCATATATCACCTTCAAAGGTGGCCATTAAGATGTCAATATATTTATATATTATATATAATATTTTTATGTTTTACTTAAGCTTTTTAATTTCTCATTTATGGCATATCTTTATGGTTACCATTGTGAGTAAAAGCGATATCTTAATTTTAGGAAATGCGGACTACCGCCCCCTCAAAGTGATTTGATTCGTTAATACCATATGTGGTATGTACACAGGATATATTTAATGATATTATATATGTTAAAATACTGCAATTAAAATACTATTATGTATAATTATGTTTTAATTCTATAACATACGAAATAGGAATGAACGTACCGTTCATGCGTACGTACGTCTTACCGTCTCCATGAACGGTGCATTACATTTCTTACCTCTAAACGTTGTGTAATATTATAAATTCATTTATATACTGGATATATATGATAAATATGATATATACATCATTATTATAACTCTGGATATAATGGATACATGAACAACTTGTAATTATAAAAAACATATTTTGACTCATGTACAAATGATCGTTAAAATGACCGTTATTAACATAAATAATAACATAGTGTTAATGACATGGAAATAAGTGATATAAAATGAATAATGAAATTGAAAAAGGTTCTTAAACAAGTATAAATTAACTCATGTTTATTATTCGGGATTTTAATGAACGATCGAGTCAAGTCGGACCCGAGGTATGGGACTTCATCTCAATCTCCTTTCATTGAGGCATATTTTGTTTTATACACAATCTTCTTTTATACAGTGTATAAACCACTTTGACTTTTATGTTTATTCAAAGATAATATTTTTTATATGAATCATTTACTAAATGAAAAAATGGAATGTTTTTTTGTCATACGTATGCGGTGACAACGACTTCTCCGCCGCCGTGACCATTATTTGAGTTTCGGCTTCCTCTACAAGCCATACATTTTTTAAAGAAAAATAAATACCATGTTTTACTTTTCATTTATTTTGGAATTGAAAATGGTTTTCATAATGTTTTTATATCAATGTGTTGTATTGATATCTTGTGATTGAAAGGTGGAAAGGTTATGTTTTCTTTATGCATATTTTATGTGATACGATTATGTTGTGGTTCTTGGGCATTATTATGAAGACGGGTGGTTCCATGATAAACTAAGGGCAGGTGAGCCTGATATAGCTCTACAATGCATTGGGTAACCTGAAGGTGTGAAACGTTAAGGTTTCTCCAAAGATATTTAGGGAATATACTGTAATGGGTATTCCAAACGTAACCAAGAGGGTTACTCCATACATAAAAGTGTTATGAATGCCTCAAGTTACCTTTATGTCTTATGATTTCTATGATTTATTCATTATTTGATGAGGTATGTTAAAGTGCCTATGTTTTATGGGTAATGTATGATTTCATTCTTTTGTATATATAAACTCATGTTTCCTTTCCATATTTTTATAACCCTTACTGAGCTTTATATGCTCATCCCGTGTTTTTGAAATGTTTTTCACGGGTCAAGGGAAAGGTACATGATATGATGATAGTGTCAAGGAAGGTTCAAGAAATAATTCATGTTTTATTTTGAATATGGTTCTATTTATGAGAAAAATGAATAATATCTTTAATGTAACCACTTTTCTTAAATGTAGAATGTAATACATGTTTCATGATCTAATTCTCTAAAACTCTAAACCTAAAAAGATCCGCAATGTGAATTATTCATTAAATTCAATATTAAGTAAGGATTAAGGCTGGGGCCTTATAGTTGGTATCAGAGTTTGGTTTAGATACCTTTAGGAGTTAGAATTTTATTAAATGATTATCCAAAAATATTTTTTTTATGGCAAAATTGAAATGATATAGAATTTGAAAATTACCATTTTGCTACATCTAAGACATGCTTGTTCAGAATGGATTTACGCAGAGGAAACATGGAAGTAGTTCTAGGAAGGCATACAAAAGGAAATAACCTTCTGAATCGGCATCTTGAGATGCCCGGAATTGGAACTAAACAGTTTTTTTAGTAATGGCATAGTTGAATGAAGTGATAAATGGTGGCGGTATCCATGCATGAGATCAGCTAGATCAACCGCAGAGGAACACGTCAGTGGTGGAACATTTAAGGAGGCAACATCCCCCTTCATTCAGAGGATCATCTGACCCTGTGCTAGATGAATGGTGGATTAAATCACTAGAGAAGATTTTTGATGACATGGGGTGTTCAGACAATCAAAATGTTAGTCATGCTATTTACTGTTTGGAGGGTGAAGTAGATCAGTGGTGGTCAATGGTTAAAAATATCAGGGATGCTGATGATATTGATGCTCTTGACTGGGATGAATTCAAAGGTATGTTTCTTGAGAAGTATTTTCCTAAGTCTATTCGACTTAGGATGGAAAAGAAATTATTGGAATTGAGGAAAGAGGAATACTCAATGGCTTCCTATGAAGAAAGGTTCACTCGATAGGAAAGGTATGCTCAAAATTTTATCCGAGACCTTGATAGTAAAATCAATCGTTTTTACTCAGGATTAAAGCCAAAATATCAAAGGGCTTTAGCTTATCGTGAGTTCAAAAGTTATGAAAAGCTAGTTCGATGTATTGAGAAGGTGGAAATGGAGTTTTCTGATGATCAAGTGTTCTATAACAACCTACAGAAGAAGAGACGAAGGTGGCAGGAGAAAGGGAAGAATTATTCAAAAAGGTCGATGGTAAGAAAACTAAGTTTCCAGTTTGTGATAAATGTGGGAAAAGTCATGCTGGGGAATGTCTTCTGAATTCTGGAAAGTGCTACCGATGTGGTAAGATGGGACATAAGGCTCGTGATTGCACTGCAAAAGAGCAGGGTGATGGTAAGACCAAATTTGATTTACAGTTAGTGAAATGTTTTAAGTGAAATGAGATGGGTCCCTATGCAAACAAGTGTCCGAAAAATAGCTTGAGTGATGGGAAGCAGTTAGACTAGAAGTAGAAAGGGGTAGTGAAATCTTTTGCAACTACTTTAGCAGATGTCGGGCCATCAAATGAAGTTATATCAGGTACGTTGTTTGTTTTTTCATATTATGCTAGTGTGTTGTCTGATTCGGGGTCTACACATTATTTCAACACTGAAACATTTTCTAGTAAAATGGGAATACCATATCAAGAAATGACTTCTGAAATTGTGGTAAAAATAACTGGGAGAAATTTTGAGGCAAAAATAATTCAATAGAATATTCCTATCCTTATCCGTGGAAAGAACCTACTGGCGAACCTTATTGTTTGACCTGTAGTAGAGTTTGATGTTATCCTAGGTCTGGATTGGCTATCTATTTACCATGCTATGATTGATTGTAGAGCTAAAGAAGTTTCTTTTCATAAATACTTTCTGTTTGTGTACAAGAATGAAACCTTACTGTTGATAACATATCAAGAGGCTGAGAAACTTGTAAAAGATGGAAATTAATGTTACCTTGCACATATTGTTGAAAACAAAGGAACTGTTCAGATTAATGATGTGCTAGTGGTAAATGAGTATCCTGATGTTTTTCCTGATGAGTTTCCTAGAATAATACCAGATTAGGAAGTTAAGTTTACTATTGACTTAGTTCCTGATTCTAAGCCAATTTCAAAACCCCCTTATCTAATGGAAAAAATTGAACATTTAGAGTAGAAGGAGAAATTGAAAGATTTATTAGAGAATGGTTTTATTCGACCTAGCACATCACCATGGGGTGCTCCTATTTTATTTGTTAAAAAGAACGATAGTTCAATGAGAATTTTCATTGATTATAGAGCCTTGAATAATATCACTGTTAAGAACAAATATCCTTTGCCTCATATTGATGATTTATTTGATCAGCTCTAGGGGGCTCAGTATTTTTCAAAGATTGACCTGAGATCGGGGTACCATCAGTTGAAGGTAACGGAAGCAGATGTTCCGAAGACTGCGTTTCGTACAAGATGTGGACATTATGAATTTGTAGTAATGCCTTTTGGGCTAAGCAATGCACCTGCTGTATTCATGGACATAATGAATAGAATTTTCCATGGGTTCTTGGATAAGTTTGTGGTGGTTTTCATTGATGATATTTTGGTGTTTTCCAAAAGTAAATAGGATCATGAAAGACATTTAAGGGTTATATTGCAAACCATAAAAGAAAATAAATTGTATGGTAAATTCAGCAAGAGTGAGTTTTGGTTGCAACAAATTTCATTCCTTGGTCATTCTATTTCTAAAGATGGGATAACTATTGATCCTGCAAAAACAAAGGTTGTTGAAGAATGGTAAAGACCCACAAATGTAACTGAGATCTGTAGCTTCCTTGGTCTGGCAGGCTATTACCGAAGGTTTGTTATAAATTTTTCACGGTTATCTAGTCCAATGACGAATCTAACTCAGAAGGGTGTTAAGTTTATCTAGACAAAAGAATGTGATGATTTTTTTCAGGAACTGAAAAGAAGATTAGTGAATGCACTAGGTTTGGCACTACCTTCTAGGAATGGTGAGTTTGTTATATACAGTGATGCTTCATTGAAAGGACTTGGTTGTGTCCCAATGCAGAATGATCGGGTAATTGCTTATGATTCACGACAGTTGAAAACTCATGAGGTAGATTACCCTACACATGATTTGGAAGTATCTTCTATTGTTTTCACTTTAAAAATTTGGAGGCATCATTTGTATGGAGTAAAGTGTGATATATATACTGATCACAAAATTTTAAAGTATATATTCACTTAGAAAGAGTTGAACATGAGACAAAGTAGATGGCTGGAATTAATCAAGGATTATGATTGTACAATTCATTACCATCCGAGAAAAGAAAATAAAGTGGATGATACATTGAGTCGGAAATGTAATGCTTCATTAACCATGCTACGTCTAGAACGAGATCCTTTGGTTTTTGATTTGATGAACTTTGGCATAGAAGTTGTTTGTGTAGGAAGTTATTCTATTTTGTTTCAGGTATTAGTGAGATTATCTCTATCAGATAGAATCAAGTAAGCATAGAAGTAAGACAGTGAGTTGAAAAAAAAGGTAGAGCTAGTTTAGAAAGGTAAGTTGCATGAATTCAACATTGATAATGATTGTGTTTTGAGATTTGGGAAGAGATTGTGTGTGCCTTGTGATTCACAGTTGAAGAGAGAGTTGTTATCTGAAGCTCATAGTTCTCCGTTTTCAGTTAATCCTTGTAGTACTATGATGTATAGAGATCTTCGTTGGTATTACTGGTTGGATGGAATGAAAAGAGATATTTCTGATTTTACTGTGAAGTGTTTGACTTGTCAACAGGCTAAAGCAGAGCAGCAGTTACCGAAAGGGATGCTTCAGCTTTTACCAGTGCCAGAGTGGAAATGGGAGAATATATACATGGACTTTGTTGTGGGATTACCGAAGACATCTCGAGGTAATAATGCAGTCTGGGTTATTGTTGATCGCTTGACCAAATCCGCTCATTTCATTGATATACGAGATATTTTTCCCTAGATCAGCTTTCTAGTTTGTATCATAAAGAGATCGTTAGGGTACATGGAGTTCCTCTCTACATTGTATCTGACCGTGATATTAGGTTCACTTCTATCTTTTGGAATGGCCTTCATAAGTCGTTGGGTACTGAATTAAATTTTAGTATAGCTTTTCATCCTCAATCACATAGGTAGTCAGAACGAACGATACAGACATTGGAGGATATGCTACGTGCTTATTCGGTGGATTATCCGGGATGTTGGGACCAACATCTTTCTTTGGTTGAATTTTCTTATAATAACAGTTTCATTCTAGTATACTGATGGAACCATTTCAGGCATTATATGGGAAGTGGTGTCAAGCTCCAGCTTTCTGTGATGAAGTGGGTGAAAGGAAGTTGATGGGACTAGAATTGGTAGTAGAGTTGGCATAAAAAGTTCAACTGATAAAGAAACACATGAGAACAGCTCAGAGCAGGAAGAAGAGTTATGCGGACAATAGGAGGATGGATCTCTATTTTGAGTTAGGTGATCATGTTTTTCTCAAAGTATCACCATGGAAAAGTGTGATGCGATTTGGTAATAAAGGAAAGCTGAGTCCAAGGTTCATTGGACCATATGAAATTCTGGAGAGAGTTGGATCAGTTTCTTACTGAGTGGCTTTACCTCTGAGTTTATCTCAGGTACAAAAAGTTTTTCATGTTTCGATGTTGAGAAAGTAAATGCCAGATCCATCTCATGTTTTGAGTCAAGAGGTAGTTTAGCTGGAAGAGAACCTATATTATGAGGAACAACTGGTCCAGATTCTTGACCACAAGGAGAAAGTGTTACGGAATAAAGTGATTCATCAGGAAAAGGTTTTGTGTAAAAACTACATGGTTGAAGAGGCAACATGGGAATCTGAAAATGCAATGAGGGATAAATACCCCCACTTATTTGATAAGTAAATAAATTGTGGGGAAAAATTTTTCTAAAGGGGGGAAGGATGTAACATCCCAAGTATGTAATTAATAATATATAATTTTATCTATGTCTATTAATGAATAAGATAGTGTTTTAGAGGCTTAAAATGAGTATAAATCCAATCTTAAGCATGGAATACACTAATATTTTTAAAAGATTGTTTTACTGCCTTTTGATGGAAAACCAACTTTTAAATCTATCTTTTGACAATTTTATAAGCTCTATTTGACAAAATAAACTTATTCTTTATGATTGGGACATCAAAATTTACTTTGTGTGAATTTTTGGTATTTTTCCGATAATGTTCATTTTTTTAATGAATAGTGAAAAATGTTGTATTTTAATTCAAAACCTATTTTTAATATAATTTATTTATATGATTATTTTATATTTTGAATTGGTTTTAAAGTTAAATTAGAATATATTTTTACTATTTAATCCTATTGTGGTCATTGGAATTAATTTCACATTGAAATTAGACTTAAACTGGTGTCAATCTTTTGATACTTATTGTTACATAAAAACACGCTATTTGCTCTGACAGTGGGAATTAATTATTAAATAAATTAATGAAACAAATATGTTATGAATTTTGTATTATATACATCATTTTTTAATTCAGAATATCAAAGATAGCTTACGGTGATGTTTCGGTTTTTTTCTGGAAAACATCAATTTTTGATGAATAGTGAAACCACTAAGTGGTACTTATAAAAACTAATTTTTCGTTTAAATGAAATTTTACCACCTATGTGGTCTGAATTTCAGAAATCCGACATACATGTTTGTCATTAAGAAGTAAAATGTGGTTCAATGGGATTAATTTTTTTTCCTGAATAGTAACTTTTATGTTTTTAATCACGATTAAAGGTAACTAGTGTAATTTAAGTTAAGAATAATGTTTTAATAATATGATATGAGCATGACACATTCTCTAACCATATTTTATGTGTCATGGACGACCAAGAATATCCATGGGTCATCTTGGGGACCCCATGGAGCCACATTGGTAGGAAAATCACATTAATATTTTTTTATTTAATGTAAAAGTAAAAATGACACAAACATGAGTTGTTTTAATAAAATAATTTTTAAATGGGGTTATAAAAGTAATATTTTTGACTATAAATAATCTTTAGAAATATAAAACAATTTCCTACATCATTGTAATTTTTTTATAATTTTTAGACATTAAATAAATTAAATTATATCTGACACCATGATGATGCAACGATTACCTCATTATTTAACGATTTAAATAAAATAAAAAGATAATGTAAAATATATGACCTTGACATGTCCAAAACCTATTTTATGGGTTTATTTAGAACCCTTATCACCTTATCCTTGAATTATATTAATGTGGGACCTTTTAAATCCGAAACTCATTTTAAAATAAAGTAACATTTTTTTACTTTCAAAGAGTGCCCCTCTACTCCACTTATAAAATGCCCCCACCTCTACCACATTACCCACACATCCAAAGCCTTTGACTCAGCCAACCCCTGCCCATTTTCTCTCTCCACATCCCTAGCTAACTCCTAGAAGCCTCACATTGGGCAGAAGTCTTCCCAAGGAAGCCCTGGAGCTCAAATCAAAAAGAGTTACCTGATTTAAAGGTAGTGTCTTCTCTTGTGTTCTTATGTTTTATTTTGCTTCTCCAACCCCCTAAAATATTTTTATTCATTTATTTTGTAATAACACCAGTATCATCCATATAATAGGATTTTGTCATAAAATGGATTCGATATACACTTACACACACCTACATCTAATGGTTAAAGAACATACTGTTTCCGTGGATGGCGAATTTCTGCCCCACGAAACGATGATTGTTGAACACTCATATATCACCTTCAAAGGTGGCCGTTAAGATGTCACTATATTTATATATTTTATATAATATGTTTATGTTTTACTTAAGCTTCTATATTTTTCATTTATGGCATATATTTATGGTTACCATTATGAGTAAACGTGATATCTTCATTTTAGGAAGTGCGGACTACCGACCCCTCAATGTGATTTGATTCGTTAATACTATATGTGGTACGTATAAAGGATATATGTAATGATATTATATATGATACCATAGTATATGTAAAATACTATTATGTATCATTATGTTTTAATTCGATAAAATACGAAATATAAATGAAAGTAGCGTTCATGCGTACGTACGACTTACCGTCTCCATGAACGGTGCATTTCCTTTTTTACCTCTAAACATTGTGTAATATTATAAATTCATGTATATACTGGATATATATGATATATATGATATATAAATAATGAGTATACCTCTAGATATAATGTATACAAGAACAACTTGTAATTATAAAAATCATATTTTGACTCAAGTACCAACGATCGTTAAAATGACCGTTAATAACGTAAATAATTTCATAGTGTTCATGACATGGAAATAAGTGATATAAATAGAATAATTAACTTGAAAAATGTTCTTAAACAAGTATAAATTTAATCAAGTTTATTATTCATCAGGTTAAAGAACGATCAAGTCAAATCAAACCTGAGGTATGCGACTTCGTCTCAATCTCCTTTCATTGAGGCATATTTTGTTTTATACACAACCTTCTTTTATACAGTGTATAAACCCCTTTGACTTTTTCATTTATTCAAAATGAATCTTTTTTATACGAAGCGTTTAATAAATGACAAAATGAAATGTTTTTTTTGTCGTACGTATGCGGCGAAAACGACTTCTCCGCCACCGTGACGATTATTTGAGTTTCGGCATCCTCTACAAGCCATACTTTTTTTTAATGAAAAATAAATACCAAGTTTTAATTTTCATTTATTTTGTTATTGAAAATGGTTTTCATAATGTTTTTATATCAATGTTTTGTATTGATATCTTGTGATTGAAAGGATGAAATGTTATTTTTCCTTTTTGCATGTTTTATGTGATACAATTATGTTGTGGTTCTTGGGAATTATTATGAAGACGGGCGGTTCCGTGATAAACTAAGGGCGGGTGAGCCCGATATAGCTCTCCAATGCATTGGGTAATGCAAAGGAGTGAAACGTTAAGGTTTCTCTGAATATATTTAGGGAATATACTGTGATGGGTATTCCAAACGTAACCAAGAGGGTTACTCCCTACGTAAGAATGTTATAAATGCCTCAAGTTACCTTTATGTCTTATGATTTCTATGATTTATTATTGATTTTATGAGGTATGTTAAAGTGCCTATTTTTTATGGGTAAAGTATGATTTAATTCTTATGTATATATAAAATCATGTTTCCTTTCCATATTTTTAGAACACTTATTGAGATTTTTATGCTCATCCCATGTTTTTGAAATGATTTTCACAGGTCAAGGGAAAGGTACATAATATGATGATAGTGTCAAGGAAGTGTCAAAAAATAATCCATGTTTTATTTTGAATATGTTTCCATTGATGGGGAAAATTAATAATATCTTCTATGTAACCACTTTTCTTTAATTTGGAATTTAATACATGTTTTATAATCTAATTCTCCAAAACTCTAAACCTAAAAAGATCCTCAATGTGAATTATTCATTTAATTCAATATTATGTAAGGTTTAAGGCTGGGGCCTTATAATGCATCCCATCGTTATGGCATTATGAAACCCAAATTTAAACAACATATCATTATATGGATTATCATACATTATGAATTTAATCTAGAAATTGAGGGTAAAAAAAGTGGAGGGAATTTGGTGGCTAACCATATCAGTTGAATATTTCCATTAATAGACACTGATTTGTCCCTCTATATTCCCATAAATGACATGTTTCCTAAAGAAAAATTATATCAAGTGTAATATTTTATTCCATGGTATATTGAAATTGTTAAGTTATTTTATTTTTATTGATTTCAACAAAAAAATAAGCTGACTATCTAAAACATGAGTCATGTCGGTATATTTGGGATGACCCCTACATTTTGAACACATGTAGTCATATATCCCTGAGGTGTTTTGATCCTTATTGAATGTTATAGTCTTACCTTAGGTTATGCCATACTATTTCATTAATGTGAAAATTTAGTCCCCAATGGACATCTTTCAAGTTCCATGATTCTGGTCTATTTTGGCCAACACTACATTGCGATGCCCATGATATCTATAACGATTGTACTCACTATAAATGAATTGGGAATGACCCTAAATAATTGAAATTCCATAATAAACCTTACCCATTAATGATTTTTTATGTTTAGGTAATTAAATATATTGGGGAATTTCCAAACTCGTTTGATAACCTATTCATTATTCTAGTAGTTGATTACGTATCAAAATGGGTAGAGGCATGTGCCATTAGAACCTACGATTAAAAAATAGTTGTGAAATTTTTTTATAACCACATTTTTTTGAATCTTTAAATTATCAAGTTTTATCATTAGGGACTAGGGATTTCATTTTATTAAGCAATAAATGAAATAACATTCGCGTTGATGTGGGGTTGGTCATCGATTGTCTATTTCATATCTCTTAGAAACCAATGCCATGCTGATTTGTAAAATAGATTTGTAAAACAAATTTTTGAAAAAATGGTTCATCCCAATAGAAAAGATTAGAGTATTAGACTCGATGATTCATTAAAGTCTTAATATACAACCATTAAAACTCCCATTAGAATTTCACCCAATCACCTTGTTTGGGGAAAGAGGTGTCAACTCCATATTGAGATAAGGGACTTGTTCAATTGGGCCATTAAACAATACAATTCAAATATTTATGGTGTGAGTGATCAGAGGAATGTTAATATTCATGTGTTGGTGTAAATTCAGATAGATTCTTATGATAAATCCCAAATTTATAAGGAGTGATCCAAGGATTCCCACGATATACTTATCATTCATCATCAGTTCCACATTAGTGAGAAGGTCCCCCATTGTAATGTAACCTTAAAGATTCATCCAGGTAAGCTTCACTCCCACTATATTTAAACATACATTGTTACTAATTTTTATCTATCTATTTTTGTAATTGTTCAAAATGAAGGAAAAAGAAAATGTATACACTCAATGGGATGTGGTGGAACCACTTTGATGAACCCATTCTAGATTCCCTTATAGAGTAACTCCAAGCTCAAGAAGGCATCTACCAATGAAGTCAACTGAGTACAATCATTCATTTACACATTATATTTTATTAAAATGATGACACTTCATACTATATGTGTGTGTGTCAGGGGGGGGGGGGTTACATACCTAGGTTCATTAGTATTCTCATCGTATTTCTTATTTTCATTTTTTTCTCTTTCTGTATAGTATTTTTACTTCACCCTACCTTGTTGATTTAATTGGGATATTTATCATCTTTAATCTTTTTTCTTTATTTCTTTTTATATAAATAATTATTTATCTCCCATTACCCCCCTCACATTTTTTCCAGAGTAGTCTTTTATTATTCCTACTATGTAATGGAAATTATTGAAAATTCTAGATGAATTTTCATAATTCATGTTATTTTAACATTTAAAAAACCCACTGATAGAATACTTTTCCACATTAATTTAATATTTTTGTGTGACTTTTTTTGTAAAATTTGTTTTTTTGAATGATAAAAATGGTTTTATCTCTATGAAACCATTGATTAGACATATACCATTTATGTGAATAGATTACTGGAAAATCATTTCACTAAATATCTACAAACATCTTTAAACCCAACCATGATTTTAAATATTTCATATTAAATAGAAATTTAATATAATATAGGTTAATATTTATCATATTTTGAAAATGGATTTCCATTAAAATCATTACATATATAATGTTTTTCAATAATGTAATAGACTGACCTATTCATGTGTACCTGTTATCCGACTATTGTATGCCCTAAAAAACCAAAAAAATTGGTTTTCCTGGGCATGTCATAATCCAATCATCCCCAACAACTAATATTGTCAAAATTATTACAATATATTTCATGAGGATATCAAACAAGGGTTGAGTAATGAGTTTTAGATTTTTTCTAAGTTCCATTTTAGAGAAAAAACAATAATAAATGAGATGTGTGGTGAAATGTAAAACATATGGGGATATATAGGCCGGGAGGATATGTTTTCTCTTTCAGTAATGATTAATTGAGTGGGACATGAAATTTGATTGTAATGTATTTAATGTGGGTTTAGTGAATAGAATCATTTAAATATAAAATTTCCAGAATAACCAATATTTATTAGATATAAAGTGGAAATAATATTATGAAATAGTACTCAAGACACAGAAGGAGAGTTAATTAAATTGTTGAATTTTGTATCTTTTTATCAAATTTGGTACCATTAATATCCTTGAATATCATTCAAATACAATTTGTGAGGAATATTTTTTATGATCACATTGAATAACACTTTTCTGTGATATTATCATTGATAAAATTTCTATCAAGAATTGATTTTTCGTTGAATTTTAAAACTTCATGATTTTTTGGAATATCTCAAAGCATAGTTTTTTGAAATGTAAAATTTTCCAAGAGTGAATATTTTTATGTTGGTGGAGTGATCTCACCATGATTTACTTTTTTATATCACCCCTACACCATATTATTAAACTTATTTTTTATTAAAAATTAAAATTTTTATAAAAAACTAAATCCATGTTTTATTCAATAATTAAATATATTTCATTATTAAAAATGTTGATTTCTCTTGTTTTATATGTTTTCATTACAATTGGAGTTTATTTGGATGATCTAAAATGATGTTGATAAAAAATGAGCCAAACATCATATAAGATGACAAACACATATCCAAAAAAATTTGATGCTTCATGAAATACATGCATCCAAATAGAAAGAATTTTTTTAATCTAATCCTATACATAGTGGGATATAATCAATATAAATGAACCTAAACCCAATTCTTCCATATTATGTACTAAATACACATATTTTTTAGGTGAAATAATATCCCCAAGGTCAGAATTTATGTTCTATATTTCTACCATATCTCAAGATGTAGGCCTCAAAAGAATACAATGGTTTCAGTTTATATGATATTGTGATGGGGAATATTTAATTAGTTTTCTTCAAAGTGACATAGTAATGTTTGGATGTCGAAAAAAATTACCCAATTGTGTTTACAAAATGATCATGCACAAAACCACCTTCAACATTTTCTTTAATTTGGATCCTTGGGAATAATATTTGGGTGTTTGGAAAATAGGGTGAAGTGAATCAAATATATATCTAAATAATAGTACTCACACCCCTTATAGTTTTTGGAACACTCTATTTTCCTAGAGAGATCTAAAATGAACAATTAGATCCACCAATAGCTTCATCGTCCTCTAAATGGTCGGATAAATAGTGGATATTCATCACGATGGATTTACACATCTTGTAAATGAATTTATTTCACACCTAATACTATTGGTTTGATTTATTTTTGGTTTTAAAACATTCCATTTCGAAGTATCTTACTTTAATTTTTGTATTAATTATTTATTAGACTAAACTAAATGGAATGGTCTTTTCTTTTAACTGATTAGTGTCATGTTATTAGTATGTAACTTGTGTGGTTCTGACTGTACAACCCATCAATAATTTTCTTCACCATTTATTTGATATTTCAATCTATTTTTCAATATATTATTCATTTCAATATTATTGTTCCTTTAAAATGAAAATTTTTATGTCAAGGATTGGATTTTCATGAATTAATATAAACACTTTGAAAGTAATCATGAGTTTTATTAATTTTAACCAGATAATTACATATAATTTAAATGAATACTAAATAACATTGAAAATGAAATATGTGTAGTTAACTGTAAATGAGCAACATTTCTCATATTTTTCAAAATCCACTATTTTCAATAATTAAATTCTTTAAATGATGTCATATTATTTTTAAAAATGATATAAACCCCCACAACTATTAGAAAATATAAAAAAATACACAATTTAAATATCTAAAGCCTCTTGAGATAAAATCTAGGGTAATACCTATACTATAAATCACGATTACAAACATAATCATTTTTACATTTTAGGACTTCATGCTCAAATGTTGGCAGTATTTTTGTGTAGCACTTTATTTTTTAGGGTTTATTTTTTAAAAAAACAATATGAATTTATTCAATATTTTTGTGATAGATTTTTTTATTCATTTATTACGTTGAAATTTAAAATATTAATTTTTCATGCCTCCCGCATGATGTAATATTCATTGGAGGAACCAAATCATTTTGAACATGAATCAGGCAAGATATTTTGTCATCGACCCCAAGAATTTCTGAATGATCCCTTGAAAGAAGGAAATTGAAAACATCATCACCCATTATAATACTTATTATTCATATGTAACAAACATCAGGAAACAAATAAACATGAAAAATACATCTAGAAATAACTTTAAATTATATGAACTAACCTTTCCAGATGTAGAGATCCATCACACAAACATTCAAATACAAGGTGAATAAAAAAAAATTTAAACTAAAATATAGTTTAATTCATTTATTACCATGATTCCATGGACATGATAAATAAGATCCCCATTAGAGTTTAAAATAATTTCACACTTTGTGATTTATATTTAAACCTTTTAATGTGGATGAGAAAAAAGTATTTCATATTTATTCCTAATTTCATTAGAATACACTAAAAAATATTGGTGGTATTATGTTTACTCCCATATTAGAGGCCGAGATGACATGAAACACATTTTCGTTGAAAAATATTCCCCTTTCTCTCAAAATGAAACAACTAAGAAATAGGTTTTTTGAATATGTCAATCAAGAAAAGAAAATAATTCACAAATACTAGGAAATATATTAATGTCTTTTCTCATGTTTCGCACAACAGAAAATAAGATTCTATCTTTTCATAAAATATTGTTTTTGATGTTTTAATTTGTATTGATCATAACATGATTAATACTATTTTAGGTGGTGCACTAGTTGATTAGACACCAATTCATGTAATAGCCTAAAGTGAAAACATGGACAATAACACACAAAAATTTAATTCATGGTCTAGTGTACCCATTTGTTGTGTCCATGAGGTGAAATTTTATGAGTTCAAGAAGAAGGTGGAATCAATGTTTGAGGAGGTATGTACTGTTATCTGTCAAATTTATCTTCATAAAGGGAAATACCAATCTATTCCTCTAATGTATTATGGTATCTATTCAGCTGACACCCTTTATTTAGACAAATTAAATCAATTTAGAGAATCATCTATGAGTTGTGATGAAATTTTACCATGCCACCCCTATATCTAACAATTTAATAAAGAACCGTACTATCCATCCATCCATAAGTGTAAATATAACCATGTCTATTGTAAAGGGGTATTTAATCTAACATTATGAATCATGGAACCACCAGGGTAGATTAGTCATCCTCCACCACACCCACAAATCCAAAACTACCTTAAAGGACTTTTTAAAAACCCCCTCCAAAAATTGAGCATAATCTATAATAAATTCTGAATAAATGGATTAAAATAACCTATAATTTTATGAAAACACCCACGCACCCATAAAAAACATAAACACCCAATTAGGATATCATTGCAATAAGGCAGGGGAAATCCAAAGTCATGGGTCAGGTAAACTGTCATCTCAAACACTAGTCAATACGTGGGAAAATAAAAATTTAAAAACCATAATGCTTTGGAGTGCAACCCAACATAATGAAAAATGATCCTTCTATTAGAGTCATCCCCTATTGTGTAATTATAAATTCCAACCATCTCAAACAATCTATATAAGAATAATAATATTCCTCAAAAAAATACTACCGATGGAATGACTGTTTTCCTTGATTAGTCTCCCCGATGAAGAATTATTCATCCATTTCAACAAAGTACCACAAAAATAATGAAAAAAATGGAACATGGTATTGAACACTTGGAAAAATTCATGAAATAGTAGTCTAACATCACCTTGATCTCTATCGTGAAGAAAATTCCATGATGTGGAATATTTCTCAGGGGGATTTGTACTCACTAGAATATTTATCGAGGTGATAAATACGTGATCTTGGAGAGAAACATTTTATAATTGATTTATCTATCACTTCCGACCAAATTAAATGATCTTGGACCATTCCTAATTCAATGCACCATTAGGTACATTTTTCATTCTAATTATATTCATTATTTGGGAGTTTCTATAAATGTGATTCCTCACTCCGTTTTATCTTCATTGATGGTTGGGTAATAGAATTCCACAAGAAGTATTTTTTAACTAGAAAAACTTATTACCACACACCATGCAAGTGTGTTAGAGGATGTTCTTATGAGGTAAAATAATGTGATTTTTCCTAAGGAGTTTTACGTTTTTAAAATATAATATAATATGATGAATAGAGATGGACTAATAAGATTGGGGTCCATTTATGAGAACTACAAAAAACATAATTATTTTCTATAATGGTTCATTATCTTTAGATTTTGATGGTGACATTTTCCACATCAATTCCAATGTTGATATAAAGAACCCCTCACCTAAGCATCCCTAGGTTTTAGTTAATTCAATTAATGCACTCCCTTCACATTATAAAACATTCTTTATTTCCCTTTACCTAAATTCTGATCATTCATCCTTGATATAAATTCTATATAATGAATCATGAATTAAATGTTTGAGTGGTCATTAATAATGTAATGCATGCAGATTACTTGATGATTTATTGAGAACTCATGATCTAATGACCATCGATGACATATTTAATCTTTTAAATTATAATTCCTCATACATGGATATTACCACTTAGTAGGAAGATGATATCATTAAACACTAATTTTCTTATCGACTCTCAATAATCCAAAATCATCATGAATTGGAACTTAATCAAAATCCTCAAATCATTAAATATTAATTTCATGAGAATAAAAACAATATTTCATTCATCAATGATAGTTCAATCCCTAAAGGTCATGAATTATGACCAATTTTACTTTTAAGGAAGTAAAAAAATAATTATAATAGAATCTTTTTGACAATCTTGGTATTATACCATCAATTTACATGCATTATATATTGTTTAATTATGAGGCCAAACTAGTGAGGCATGATAAAATTTGAATGTGCTTAAACCTCATAGATATTTTTAAAATGGTGGAAATAAAATTAATGGCTGTTGGAATCATTTACAACTTCTCTGATATGAGATATGTCATTCCAGTGTTGGTAGTAACTAAAAAAATATTCTTATAGAAATGAAAAATGAAAAAAATGAATTGGTTCTTAATCATGTGAATGATAGTTTCCATGCCTATATAGAATATCAATATCTACACAAACACACTAGGAATGTATATTTCCCATTTAAATTCATTAACTAGATTCTAGAGAAGCTAGAATGGATTTCCCACTACTACTTTCTTTATTGGTATTCAGTACAATTTTAGACCGATATCTCCACAAGGATCAGTGAAATAAAAACATTACTTACCCCTTTGGCACATTTTCCTATATGATAATTCCAATTCGTCTATGCAATGATATTTATACATTCAAGAAATTCATGTTCAATGTCTTTTTTGGATTATTTGGAGATTTTTATGGAAGTATTCATTGAAAATTTCACTGTTTATGGTCATATTTTTATTAGTGTTTTAGTAGTCTTGGTTTGGTCCTACTTCACTGTATTGAAAGTAATCTAGTAATAAATTATGTAAAATTTCATTCCATAGGGAACGAGTTATATTACATGGACTTCTCACTCCAGGTATTTTATCAAAGTAGATAAATAAATCGCAGACATCCTTTCTTCCATACCATTCCCCAATAAGTGTACAGGATGTGTGGCCTTTACTAGGTGATGCTAGATTTTACTGCAATTTCTTTCATGACATTAGTGATACTTGACATCCTTATCCAGAGTATTTTAAAATGAAAAAGAATGGTTTTTTGATATATATTGTGTGGAAATATTTTGAAAATTAAAATAGAATCTCACATCACTATTAGAAATATAACCACCTTAGTGGAATTTTCCATTTCAGCTCATGTGTGACGACTCTAACTATTCATTTGGGGCAGTCTTATCACAAAACCTCAATTGAGCTCCCCATTTCATAACATATGACTTATGATCACTCGAACCATCCCAAAAAACAACAGAAACATAGAATCTATTCCTTGATATACTGTTTTACATCGACATATTGACATTATACACTTTAGGGACGAATTTTATTGTTTTCTCAGTCCATGCATCCCTCTAATATCTTATTAGGAAACCAAAATCCAAACCAATTGACATTGACTATATGTTTATACATCCAATATTTAAGCTAGAAATTTCAGATTAAAAGGGACCATAGAATTTAGTGGCTAACCATATCAGTAGGATCCTTCAACGAACACTATTGAGTTATCCCTCTGTATTCCTATATATGATAGGTTTCCAAATGAACAATTGTATCTAGAGAATATGATACTTTTTTGTTATACTAAAATTGAAAAATATTAGTTACTACACTCTATTCCTTATTATTTAAAAAACTAAGATGACCATCTAAATGATTAGTCTCATCTATATATTTGGGATGAACCCTACCATTGGTGAACATGTAGTGATCAATTCTTCAGAATTAGTGATCCTTATAGTGTGTTTTATTCTATCGGTAGGATCATCCATACTATTTCTCATGAGGGATAAATTGGTCCACAATGGATTTTTCACAAGTTCCTCAATTATTTTCTCTATTGGCCAAAAATATATTGGAATTCCAATGATTTTGGTAAATATTGTCATCAATATCAAATAAAGGGGGGTATATCTAAAAGAAATGAAATTCCAAAAAAACCATATCTATTGAATGATATTTTTGATCTTTGGGTCATTGACATTATAGGTCCATTTCACCGTTTAATTGGATATTTAGGTAGAGGATCATGTGTAATAATTGATGGAGTAATGAGCCACTCGGACAGATGATTCATATACAGTTGTGGAATTTTTTAGAACCCAATTGTTCTATAGGTTTGAATTACCTTGGTTCATCATCAGTGACCAGGGTTTCAAATTATACAATAGAACAATAAATCGACATTTTTTCCCTTATGGGGTCAGGCATTGAGTGTATATAGAATATCACCAATTAAATAGTTGTTAACAGAAAGTGGTAAATAGAGGGGAAAAATGAATTCTTTAAAAAAAAGGCTCCACCCGACATATATGATTGGTGTCATAGTCTTTATGATTAATTATTATCTAGTAAAAACTACTTCTAAACTCCAATTGGAATGACAGAATATCATCTTATATTTTTAATGATTTGTCACATCATTGTTGAGGACGAAAATTAGGACAACATGGATATAAAACAATGAAATTCTAATCATTATGGTGTAGGTGATTAATGGAATATATTGATTAATAAGATTGAGGAAATGCATGTACATTCATTTGAGAACTCCCATAAAAATAAGGAGAGATCAAATTCTTCCCATGACTTCATTATCATTCTTCATAAGAACAACATTGGGAAAAATGTCCCCTTTTTTAAAGCAAGGTTGAAGTTTCATCCATATAAATTTTTTTCAACTAGTTTGGAACATAAATATTTACTAATTTAAATAACTTTTTTGTTGTTCAGGTTGAAAAATAAAAAACAAAAAAAAATTAACAATCAATGTGATGTGTTTTAAGAACTTTTTTAAAGCCAGCGTAGAGTCCCCAATTAACGAATTCTATGTTCATGAAGCAATCTACCAATTAATATAATATGGTTTTATCCTTCCTTTAGACATTATCATTTATTACAACTAGTAAAATTCACACTCTAGGTGTGGGGTCAAGGGTATATTCTTGGGTATATTATGATTTTAATCATATTTCAACATTTTCTATTTTTGGAATGTGCATAGTATTTTTACATTTCCTCATTGTGTTATGTTCAATATAATTTTTATCATACTTATTATTTCTTCTCTCTCTTTTTCTTCTCTTTTATTATTGTTACTACCCCCCATCACCACTCCCCCCATAAATCTCCCTCACTTTTCATCCAAAATATTCATTTTTACTCATACTTAATCCTTGAAATTATTTAAAATGCTTATTGAATTTAACTATTACATGTTCCTTTAAATGTTAATTAAAATATACATATAAAATGTGAGATTCTACATGAATTGAAAAATAAGTTGTGACTTTTTCATTAATATTGGTGGGTTTTTTTATGATATAAATTATTATATCTATATGATATCATTGTGATAATATTTACCCTTTTGTTAATAGCTTACGGAAAAATCATGTGACTTGATATCTCCATACATCATTAAAACCAACAATGAAATGTTAATTTTTATTACTCAATAGAATGTAAATATAATTTTAGTTAATATTTATCACCATTCCAAAATTTCTTTTCCATACATTCGTTCAATGTCCAATATTTTTCATTAAAATTCATGATTGAACTACACATCAATTTATTTTATCCAATAGTTGTATACCCTAAAAAAGAATAAATCAAAAACAAAAACAAAAAAATATTTTTTTTGGGTAGGATAAAACCCACTATTACATTAACTTCTATATTGTTATAACTATTAAAACTAGTTTTACGATGAGATCAAGTAGGGGTTCAGCAATGTGTGTGATATTTGTTCCATGTTCAACCTTTAAAAATAATAATAATAAATTATGGGAGTGAGGAATTTAAAATATATTGTGATATCTAGGTCAATATCGTATGTTTTGACTTACAATAATTATTATGTTAGTGGGTCTTTATATTTGAATAAAAAGGGGTGCATGGAAGAATCAGTAGAATAAGTCATTTAAGACAATTTTTTTAACATAACTTATAATTACTATATTGAAAGATGAAATAATTGAATCAAATTGTTTCCATACAAAAATTTGGAGTGTTAGTGACATTTTTTACTATTGAAATATGTTATCAAATTTGGTATTGTTAATCTCCATTAATTTCATTATAAAAGAATTTATAAGGAATATTTTTCTACGATCATTGAGAATTTAAAATTAGTGTAATTTTATTATTGGTCAAATTTATATCAAGAATGAAATTTTCATGGAATGTTAAATATTCATGACGTTTGGAATATCGACATGTATAATTTTTAGAAATGTTCCATTTTAATAGAGTGGAAATGACCAGTTATGGGATGTGATTGCACCATAATTCACAATTTGATTTTACATTTACATAATTAAATTAAATAGATTTGGTATTATATATTAAAATTATAATAACAATTTTAGCTTCAGGTTTGATTCAATAAATAAATTTCTATCACTGTTGAAAATGGATATTTCACTTATTTTGATGTTTTTGTTTTGGTTGGAGTTGATTTGGAGGATCCAGAATGTAGTTGATGAAAAATGTGCCAACCATAATAGAATCCACTGAACACACATCCAATATTTTAGATGTTTTAAAAAATTAGATCATCTAAATGGATTGAAATATGTGTGTGATTGAATAAAACACAATCCATCTCAAGTCACCCGATCCCAATTTTGATATCAGGTTTGCTAACCAAACCAATCTGTCCAGGATAAATAATCTTCTTCATGTCAAAATTTATGTTATATATTTTATCCATATCACAAGCAGTAAAAATCCCAATAATGATAATGTTTATGATATAATATTAAAGTGGTGGATAAAATGTTTTTTAAAATTTTCAAAATCCTGATAAGACTGTCTAAATTCCATAAACCATTGAAAAATTTATTTTATGAAATATGGGTACCCAAAACAACCTTCCACTTTGTCTATAAACTGGCTCCTTGGGCACCCCATTTGGATGTTCGGCCAAGAGAGTGAAATATTTCAATTTGGAGTTACATTGAATTCCTTTCACCGCCTTTGATGTTCTAAATGACCCTATCTTCATTGGGATATGTGAAATGAAGATGGTGATCGACCAGAACATCCTCTTCCTCTATATGGATTTCTAAATTGTGTGTGTTCATTATGAGGGAGCTACACTTCATGTAGAGGGAGTTCTAACCCATTTAATTATATTGAATTGATGTATTTAGGTATCAATACATTTAATTCATAACTATCTTACTTTAAATCAGGGTTGAATTCATTTTTTTTATTAAATTTAATCATATTACTTTTACTTTTTACAGATCGGTGTGATGTTTTGAGTGCGTGACTTGTGTTGTTCCCACTAGAAAACACAATAATACTTTTCATATATATATTTTTTGATGTTTCAAAGTTCATTGAAGCCAATATGCAAATGAATAAGGAATTTTTTGTGGTAATATGATTTATCTATCAAGGATTGGTTTTTCAATCATTGGTATAAATTCTTAGGATGTTATCATGATTATGATTAATTTCAACTAATCAATTACTTCAAACCAAAATGAATCCCTAATTACAATGAAGATAAATTTTTTTTGTGAACTCACAATGATCCCTTGTGTCAAATTTTTTAAAATACAGAAGTTTTTTAACTATTAATCAATTTAAATTATTAAATATTATTATTAACGCCCTAAACTCTAAATCCACTAAACTGCTGCCCCGAGTCGGGCCACCACATAACCTCAAGCATGTCTCCTCACACACTGGTGGTTTTTAACTAATAGTGAGGGTCTAATAGATCATGTGGCGATAATATACCCTCTTTAACATAGTAATCCGTAGTAGATAACCTAAAATTAACAGAACCAATATAATTTTAAAATGAAACCTGAATTACCATCCATTTCTCAATCCATGTACAAAACACAACCAAAAGATAAATAAATCATATTAGGAAAACTAGTATATAGTGAAAATAAAAAATAAAAAAAATGAATACCTAAAATGGGACTTGACTCCAATTCAAGATCTTCATCCATAAACAAGTTAATCCAATCTATAATCCAAATAACCTATACATTTCCATTATCATAACATAAAAACATAAAAAATTCTCCTGTACACAATGAATGAATGAGTAGGGTGTGAGTAAAACTCAATATCCTACCAGCAATGATTTCTACAAAATATCTAGTATAAACATATAGTGAATAAAAGTACTAGATGAATGATGATATAAACAGAAGACATATGTGGTGCCATTAGTTAACAATATTTTCTTTAACCACTTTAGTTAGTTAATCCATTTTCATCAATATTTCCATGGGTTAGGCATTCAGATATTTTACAAAATTGTCTATGATTTCCAATTGCTATACTCGATTGGGTATGTCAAATTACACATCTAAATTATGTTAAACATATCCAAAAAAAATAAAATACAATGACATTGGAGCCTCGGTCCATGTAGTCTCATCAATTTCAACTGTTTGGGGAATAGAGCCTCAATCAAATTTCATAACTCATGCATTACTTGGTTGGATTTAGAGACTCAGTCTAACCTTATCTATGGGTGTATATACTCTATTCCAATACCCCACAACTACCAAGCAAAGTGCATTAGCTTTTTAATCCATTTACCACATATACCAAATCTTAAACATAAGGAAATAAATACACATGACATTTTAGAATCATAATTATCCAACATATGAATCAATATCAATCCTTATCCCATTATCACATTTACCAATTACATTAAATATCCCTTTGAACCCATTTATCCTATTTATGCCTTAAACCAACATCATAAGAAAAATTTCACATACCATTGACCATTTAATATATTCATCAATTAGCATACATTATCCCATTTAACAAATTTATCAATTCACAAGAATTTACCCATTTAACATGTTCTTCATTTCACATGAATTAACCCACTTATGATTTTCATGTACAATTCATTATTTAATTAGTAAAAACAATATTTTTCATCCAACCCATTTCAAAAAAGCCAATATGTTCTTTATGAAATTTTCGAAGTCTAGACCCAAATATCAACATTTTTTGTTCAAATCAACTATTATATCAACATGTTCATCATGGTATCTACATTATTAGTATAGAATTCAATTCATAAGATTAAAAATTTCAAGGATTAGAATTTTTTCCACACCACAAGTGTGGCCTTAATTAGTATAGTCAAAATCAATGAATTACTTGAGGGTCATGAGTGGTTCGATTCATTATTTAGACAACAATTTTAAAAAATATCACAAATGGATAGAATTTGACATCAAGTGGGATGAAATAACACTATCACACATGATAAAATTAACTTTGAGACTATATGATAAATCTAGTAAACCACCTACCTCAAATCCATAGATGTATAATTTCATAATCTTGGCATTAGATATAGTTGAAGGAAACTTTTGAATCCCAAACATTTGATCCACTGGAAAAGATGGTTTTAGGGAATCCAACGGGAAATAAGGAAAAAATACATAATTCCGAAAAGAGAATAAAGAGGAGAATTAGACTTACCTGATGCTCTGATCTGCAGCCAATGACACTCTAAAACCATTGAATCTAAAGAGATCAACCCTTGAGAAGATTTTGGTTCATATGATTGTAAATTGAGATATAGGAGGAATAATGGTTAAAAAATAGTGTGAGACACGTAAAAACATGAGGGTGAAAAAAATGTCAATTTCTCACTTTTAAATGGGGCACACAGTTTGCTGAACCTTACACCATCCATGAACTAGCATGTATCCAAGAGGGGCCCATGTGGCATGGATACCTAGGGATACCCAATGGTTTTAAAAACTATGCATCAACCATAGAGAATAGATCAATGAAAGACTACATGGATTGGATTCCCCATTATACGGTTTACTTAACCAATCACCACTCTTCCTAGCTAGCATGGTTTGTGGTCACAGTTTCATGTAACTGTGCACCATCCTTGAAACATGCACTAGATGACCATTTTCACTTTTTATCATGTCCCGAACCATCAGAACACCCTTGAGCTTCCTTTTACACCTATTAACCATACCATTAACCATGTTATAACATTTTAATGATAAATTTAAAAATGGAAATACCTCGACGAATTCTAGGATCTTAGAATCTCTCTACCATATATTTGCTCATCCTCGAGCTGCACTCATAAGAATCATTGTTCATTCAAAGAAAAGAGATTGGTACATTGGGCCCGCATATCCGACTCCCTTTCCCATGTTTCTCCCTCAAAAATCACATGCTTCCATAAAACTCAAACCAATGGCATAGTCTTTACCAGAAATACTTTTAAACAATGATACTCAATACGAACCAGATTTTCCTAATAGGACCCAACTTCAAAAATCTGAACAACTTCAATCGCAACAAAATGAGATGGGTTAGGGTGATATTGTCAGTGCTATGTGATATGTATGAAAACATGAATACCACTATACTACTGTGGAAGAGACAATCGCTATGCCACTAGTCTGACCCACACCAAAATCTCAAATGAGCCATTTACATGGGTTCCACTATACTCCATTTGTGAATATCAGGGTGACACAACCTTGAAGACACCTAAAAAAACACATTGTCTCCCACCCCAAACTCATGATTCCTATGATTCTAAACAATATATGAATTATTTCTACTCTATGTTATTTCCATATATTTTAGATTTAACTAAACATAGTCCAACATCTCCAATGCGATACTTAATCACAACAACTATAATTCATCAAACACTATAAAAAACATAAATATACATGGTCAACCATAGAGTTACTAATACATTTCTATCTAAATCATAGCCTAGAAACTGTTGTTTTATGCATAGTCAACCAGTGACATGTTCTCCCCCCATGATTGACTAAATCTGGTACATAAGCTCTCAATATATACTCTAGTAAATGAATGGAAGTTTTTTATTTTTCATTAATTTGTGGGTGGAAATACATACTAAAAAATTGTGACCATGAACATTATATAATCCCTTAAATATGTGTTTTGTAAAACATGAATCAAAATTAAAACCTATAATTCATGGAACCCCATGATACTATACTATATCCAAAAAAAATTATCCCATCGGTTCTAGGATTAAGGTCTATCAAATCGGAAAGAAATGATCCACCTTCATCAAATGATCTACAACTACCAAAATCAAATTATTTTTTAGTTAATCCTTGGATGTCCTACCAGGATGTCCATCATCACTTTGTCCCATTTTAGTTCTGTAATTGGAAAAGGTAGTAATAAACATCCTAATAGCTAATCATTTGCCCTCAACATCTGATAGGTAAGACATATCTCTATGATACCTACAAACTATATCATTATTAAAGCTATTAATACTCTATATGATAATCATGATACATTTTAGTTGACCTAGGATCCCCTTACCACTTTGATGGGTAAATAACAACCATCAACTCTTCTCGCAAGCACATTATCAAAGATGCACCTCCATGAACATAAACAATCACATCATATCCAATAGTCTAACTATAATGTGAATCCCCACCATTATAACCTCCCCTAAAAGAAAAATAGTATGGATTATTTCACATCCTCTCCTTGATTCGGCTCAGAATCATGGACTCAACTACCATGTATCTAAGGTTCATAGGATCTTGGTCGTTATGAACCTCTCGATGAATAACTACAAGACATGACATCATCCCCTACTTTAAACTGGATACTGGAACTATATTTTTTAGAGTCTTTCATCTATGAGTATCTACAACACTATGTGTATTTCCCATTTTGTACACCAGCTCAAATCCAAAGGACTATATGTACTCCACCATTATTCACAAATAGATATTATAATAACATTAGGAGAATATGTATTTAAAAATGTATTGATTAGTATACTTTGTGAAACATTATCCAAATAAGTAATATCATGAAAACCGTAAATCATAATCCACCATGGCTGACAAGAGATCATGTGTATGTTAATTTCATTCATGAGATTTCAATTTCCAAGACTTATATCCGACATCTTGTTCCATATGCATCAACAATACTCTATTAAAATCATTAAATGCATTAAAAAACTAGGTAATCGTCTTCCATGGTTCTGGTAGGATTATGAGTGAAATGGAGGTCCAATTCTTCTCTATCTCATGAAAATAATTCTCACACAACACATACAAGTCAAACATGAATCCCTTCTAAGTCAAACCCAATTGTGGAACTATAAAATAGGAAATGACTTTGATGAACCTTTAGTAATAGACCTCCAATCCAAAAAAAACATTGGAAACCATAAATATTAATGGTCTGCCGTCAAGATACATTTGGATGCACTATCTAGAAATCTGTTGACTCACCTTCCTCTAAGATGTTTTGACCCATGAATTAATCCATATTGATAATGAATTATCACTTAGAGAGATTTTAATATAGTCTATTATCTTTTAGTATAAATAGTTTCAAGATAATATGTTTTTCATGATTGTCATCTGTCTTGGTGATCACCATGATATCATACACAAATAAATCTTTGAACTGATAGAAGTAAAGATGATATATTCTATTCATTATGTCTATAAACACTTCTAGCATAATGGTCAACCAAATTGGAATCATAATAAAACCTTTTAACCCATACCTTGTCCAGAAGCCAATATGCAGTACATTACATGTCCTCACACTTATTTTCTGATCAACTAACTCATATAAATCTTATAGAACATAGAAGTACCCCTTATATTTTCAAAGATATAATAGATTCGAGAAATATGGTATCATTTCTTATCTATCATTTGACTCATCCTCCTATATTCGACACATAACCGAAATTATTTTTTTAATTCTTAGAGAACAACACTGGAGATCCCCAAGGTGATGTACTATAATGAATAAACCTTTTATTCTCTAATTCCTCGAATTGATTTTCTTTTTCTTTTTCACCTGTCGGTTCCATTATATATAGAAAAATGGAATATAGTTCTTCACCCTGCATAAACGTTATCATGAAATCAACATCCATATAGGGTGGAAGCCCTCAGAAGTCCTTAGGAAACACGTACTAAAACTGATCCACCAAAGGTGAAATGATATTCTTCTCTACTCTTCCATCATCAATCATAAGCCAAGATACATGATATGTTATTTAATCCAACTGTTGAAAAATGGCCCTATATGATGTTCTTGGAAATCCCATTCCCAATGGTGCAAAAATGTATTTGTCTAATAATCCAAAAAAAGATACATTATTTCAATAACTATCAATGGGGTCTTGGTTGAAAAATAACCATTCCATCCATAAAATAATATCAATGACTGAAATCTATTTCACAAGAAAGTCACAAAGAAAAAGATTCATGTAACACCTGAGACTTTTATGTGAAATATTTTGTATTTATGTTATATAAATCATCAAAGGAATCTTTCACTACATACAACACTAGCATGACTTGCTTTACACGCAATCATGACCTTCCTTGATAGCTTGCGTCGTACGCAATACCGAGTTTCACTAAACAATGATATGCTATTAAAATATTATTAAAACTAGCCGTTATGAATAGTAATAACCACTTTTTTGAAATTTTGTAACTTTTATTTTTCAAAATGGACATCATTTTTGGAATCCGAATATCAAAATTAGCCTAGGGTAAAATTTTGGTATTTTTCTGGAAACATTCAATTTTTGATGAATAGTGAAAACACTGGGTTACTATTTAAAAATCATTTTTTATTTATATATTTATTTATTTAATTTAAATTTATTCAGGTCATAATTGATACATAATACCTATATATGATCAATTTAATTCATTGGTGTAATTTTATAATAATTTTAGATATATAAAAAATTTATTGAACTTTTCATCGTCCTTTACCCACCTCCTATAAGAATTTGCAAATTTACATAAAACCTAATTTTACAGCTTTTGTTAATGGAATTTCAAAAATATGAGAAACACGATTGATGTCAGTAAGTAAAATGTGGTTTAATGAGATGAAAATAATTTTTGGTGAATAGTATATTTTTACTTTTTTTACCACTGTCAAAAGTAAATAGGGTAACTTAGGGTAAACATGATATTATTATTACCTTAACACATGTATTAATTCTATTGGATAAGTATAATTATACCATAAACATCCTTAGGAATAATATATGACCATTTAGGCCCACATGGATTAGATTAGGACATTTATTATTTATTTATTTAAAGAAGGGTTAAAATAGTTAAAATAAATGTTTAATAAGTAAATAATTTTTAATATAGGGTGATACATAAGATAAATTAGACTATAAATATTCATTATAAAGATAAAAAGATTTATTACATAATGGTATTTTATTTATAATTTTTAGACATTAAATATTTTAATTTATTTATGACAGAATGATGATGCAGTAATTATCTTATAAATAAAATATTGAAATAATTGATGATATAAATACCCAAATAAATGTAATTTGAGACTTTTTATGAATTAAAATAATTTTCTAGTTTAATATGACATGTTAGTATATACTTTATTAACGTTTTTAGAACTAATATTACTGTTATGATTTTCAAAAAAATCAATTACCAAATTGTGTCAAAATTGACATAAAATAGTTTTTAAAACAAATATTATATTATTAATTGTTATTTTATTCCTAAAAATCTAGTGTTCATCCAAATGACTTAGATAAGGTTATAAATATTAATAATAGACAACTTGCGGTTCATTTGGCTTGTTATAGTATGTTTATTAACCTTATAGTGTAAGAAAACAAAAAGACAAGGTAAAAGTAAAATTATCTAACTTAAAGTTAAATCTAAATGATAAGGTTAAACTAGATACCTAAACTTTTACAAATTCTATTGGATGAGAGGATTTCTGCCCATACCCACCTTATTTTTGATATAAATAAATTTGGAGCTATTTAAAACTGAATATGACTTTATAATAAAATAATATTTTTAGTTTTTCCAAAGGTGCCCCTCTCATCCCTTATAAAAGGGCCCCTCCTCCCTCTCATCCTCACACAACTTTGAGCCCTCATGCTCGGACACCCCCTGATAATTTATCCTATACACTTCCTTAGAAACATCCTAGACATCCTGGTCTTCTTCAAAGACCAATTTTAGTGCCCTAAAAGGAGGTTTCAAAGAAGCGCTTCAAAGAAGAGGTAATGTCCATTACCGATTCTTTCAACTTTATTTCTTCTTCAACTTCATCTTCATTAGTTGTTTCATTATGAATTAATAACATCAGTATCTATCATAAATGGATATGTTATCATAATTATGAAATAACCCTATTTCACCATCTATCCATCCTACGGAAAACGAAATCACCGCGCGTGTGTACGTACGGAATATTGTCTCCATGCTGTGGTGTAATCTATTTTCCACCACCACCTTACATGGATTGGTATAATGGTGTAAAGAATGAATATATATGATTATAATAAAGTGATATTAATTCTGAAATAGTATACATACACTCCAATAAAATTCCACGATCATGGGAACGATATCATCGCTCGTGCGTACGTACGGAATACCGTCTCCACGATGTGATGCGACTCGTTCTACATGATTTTCATTGAATAATGATTAAATAAATTAATTTAGTGAATAAATATTATATTTATTACACTGATACCATTCTGTAAATGAGGTATCTATAACCTAAAAAAAGAATAAGAATTTATTCAACAAAACACGCATAAGAACAAAAAGTAATAAACACCCGAATAACAAGTAGCAATGAAATATTACTAATAGTAAGCTTAGAATAGGACCATATATGATATCATAACAATGATTATGATTCAGGAATTAGTCAATGACATTATTTAAATCATTATACAGGATGTTCGGACACTTACGAATCAAATTAGACCTATGGTAAGGGAAATATCACAATCTCATTTTTATCCGAGATTGTTTATACTTTGGAATTTACTGGGGTGTATTTTATCATCCACATACTTGTTTCCTCAATATTTAATATTATTTACATCCACCTAAAATTTTTTAAATACAAGTTTACCCTTTGATGAGTTTTTAGTAAATGATATGAAATGAATCTTTTGTCGTTTTTTTAAGAATTACTTTTTTATTTTTCTGACAAAAGTACGAGAAGAATGTTTTTTTAACTTATACGGCATGAATGGATTATTAAAACATTATTTCAAAGGAGATTACTTTACAGGGTTTAATGTTTATTTTTAATCAACTTCTTTTAGTTTAAAATTGTATGACATGTTAAGAAATGAAAAATGGTTTTGATGTAGAAAGGATATTTTCCTCAAGAATGGAGTTCAAGTGTTTTATCAAAATTATTTTCCATATAAGATAATATAGGGATCTGTTTCTATCCCTATTTTTACATTGATTTGATTATGTTATGATGTAATTATTTTTATGATGTCCTTTTATCTTATATGGATTATGTTATGATGGCATGATATTTAAGATTCCCATTTTTGTTACATGGGTTATGCAATGACGTATGATTTTTGATTTTGTGGAACACATAAGAATGGTTTAATTATGAGATGGGTGGGATCTATATCTCCCTCCAATGCATTGGGTAATGATTTTATATCTCATGAGATAGACATGGAAGGAACGACAGGTTAAACCGGTTCAGTGAAACATGACTGAAACGAGGAATGAACTCGGTTCAGAAATGGACTTTGTCCACTAAGATAGACTTGGAAATGAGTCTTGACTAATATGAAATGATTCTCTATTATTGTGTGTGTATTCCAAAAAGCCTCATGTTTTATGTTATGATTATTGTTATTACATTTCACTACCATGATTTATCCCATGTTATGAAATTATGATCTCTTTTGCAGGGTAAGATTTCAAAATTGTTATGTTCTTATAAACATGATGTTATTGATTTTTCTTTTGTTTACCCTTACTGAGCATTTGAGTTCACCCTTTTGTATGTATTATTTTCCCCATGTCAGGATGATGGTTATTAAGTAAGATATTCCAAAAGGGACTATATATATGATGAAATAAATGGGAGACAGTGTAGACGCTTTATGAACCAGTTGTTTATGTTTCCCAGTTTCTAAAGACACTATACCTATAAGGTCCTTTCATGGTTTTGTTATATGTTGTAAAAAGTGTACTTCAATTCTGACTTACTAACAATTTATGTAATGTATGGGTCGTTATAGTTGGTATCAGAGGAAAGGTATAGTCAATATTTGGAAACCAGGATGTGAAATCCTTAGTAAGAATCATAAGGATAAGTCTAACCATAGAACACAATCTTAGTGTTTTAGAAATGGACATGAATAACCTAGGATAAGACCTTTTGTGTGAAATATTATTCTTGATTATGTGGTTTTCTTCTTTTAATTAGTGTTTCTCACACTATTATTCTTGGTTTTAGTCAATGGATGGAACCTAAAGGAACTGTGTTAATGCGGAATGTGAAGGGAAATGCAATGATTGTCCCCCTGAGAAACCAAAAGTTATGGGAGCTGGAATGAAAAATCATGTAGCCATGCTCACACAACTTTTTCAAGCTATGAATCATGTATGAATTCCAAACGAGCAAAGGAAGGAGCAACATTCTGTTGAATCCTTCATGAGGCAGCGTCCACCTTCATTCAGCGGGTCTACTGATCTATTAGTTGCTGAACAATGGATTAGTACTATGGAAAAGATATTTTCAGTTCTTCAATGTTTTGAACATGTTAAACTCATCTTAGCAGTGTATCATTTGGAAGGTGATGCTAATAAATGGTGGAATCTTTATTAAGAATCTGAGGCAAAGGGATTAAATTGAGTCCATGGAATGGGACGAGTTCAAGAACTTATTGTTTAATAAGTACTTCCCTCATTTTCTTCGAACAAAGATGGAG
The DNA here is from genome assembly GCA_963277665.1 of Viscum album. Taxonomy (NCBI): domain Eukaryota; kingdom Viridiplantae; phylum Streptophyta; class Magnoliopsida; order Santalales; family Viscaceae; genus Viscum; species Viscum album. Next base: position 796,526,174 of record OY728166.1, read on the forward strand.
AAGGAGTTTTTTGAACTAAAGAAAAATGATGAGGAATTTGTTGGTACCTACGAAGAAAATTTTACAAGACTTGAAAGGAACACATCTGGTATTGTTATCCAACCTGAGAGTAAGACCGATCGAATCTTTAGTGGCTTAAAACCAAGTCTTCGAAGGGCATTAGCCATAAGGGACTTCAATAGTTACGAGGAATTCGTTCGATGTTCTCTCAATATTGAGAGGAAGATTGGAGTAACCCATCAGTCATATGGGTTTGATAAGAAGAGGAAAATGGAATTTAAAGGAAAATATAAAGAGCACACTGAAAATAAGATGAGTTTTCCCTTATGCTCAAAGTGTGGAATGAAACATTGAGGGAGTTATCTTAAAGGGACAAGTAAATGTTTCAAATGTGGAAAGGAAGGTCATCGGGCATTTGAATGCCACAATTATTGGAAGAAGATGTCTAGTGATGCGAACAAATAAAAGAATACACAGAGTGCACCTCCTACACATCAATGTTACATGTGGAAGGAGATGGGGCATTATGCCAATCAATTCCCAAATCCAAGGATTGATGATGATGGTCGACGTCAACAAACTCTTAAGGATAAAGACAAAGGAAAGTCACATGAAATTTCTATCAGCGATGTGGAGTACGATAACGAAGTGGTGAAAGGTACACTTACCATCCAATCTAATGTAGCAAATGTTTTATTTGATTCTGGATCCACCTACACTTTTATTTCTGAAGAATTTTCTAAGGTTATCACCATATTACCTCAAAAATTAGATGTTTGGTTAGAAGTGACAACCGCTAATGGAACAACAGTCGCATCAAAAGTTTATAATTCTTCTCCGATTGAAGTTTGTGGGAAAGTGATTCCTAAAAATCTTGTGATCCTTCCTATAGTGGAATTTGATGTGATTCTTGGCATGGATTTTCTTTCTCTATATAGAGCTCATATAAATTGCCAAAGAAGGGAAGTCACATTTCATATTCCAGATCAATCTATGATCGTTTATCGATGCAAGGATGAACATAACCTTCCAGTGGAAATTTCTTACATCTTATGGGTATTGATTCCACTAAATGAAGGTTATTTATCTCAAATGGTTGGTGAGAAACTCACGATTAAGAATATTCCCATTGTACAGGAGTTTGATGATATCTTTACAGAGGAATTGCTGGGTCTTCCACCAAATCCTGAAGTTGAGTTTTCAATAGAACTCGTATCGGGTGCTTTGCCTATTCCAAAGACACATTAGAGAATGGCCCTAATTGAGTTGCAGGAATTGAAGAAGCAACTCCAAGATAATCTTGATAAAGGATTTATACGCCATAGTGCGTCACCTTGGGGAGCACCTGTTCTATTTGTTAATAAAAAAGATGGATCAATGAGGCTCTGCATTGATTATCAAGAACTTAACAAGATCACTATAAAGAATAAATATCCTCTCCCACGCATTGATGAATTACATGACCAACTACGCATAGCTCAATACTTTTCCAAGATTGATCTTCATTCAGGGTATCATCAATTAAGGGTCAAAAGGGAGGATATACCAAAGACGGATTTCCGTACAAGTTATGGACACTATGAATTTATAGTGATGCCATTTGGTCTTACTATTGCCCCTGTTATCTTCATGGATCTGATTAATAGAGTCTTTAGAGACTATATTGATCAATTTGTGGTAGTCTTTATTGACTATATTCTTTTATATTCGAAGACCATGGAAGAACATTAAGATCACTTGAGAATTATATTGATGACACTGAGAAAGGAGAAGCTTTATGCCAAATTTACCAAGTGTGAATATTTGCTTCAAAAGGTTTCAGTTTTTGGTCACATAATCCCAAAAGAGGGGATATCTGTGGATCCAGCAAAAACAGAGGTTATCAAAAGATGTTTGAGTCCAACAACAGCAACTGAGATCTGAATTTTTCTTGATTTGGCTGGATATTATTGACGTTTTTTGAAAAAAAATTCACGATTATCTAATCCACTTACCCGGTTGACTCGGAAAGGAGTTAAGTTTGTTTGGACAGAGGAATGTGAAAAGAATTTCAAGGAGTTGAAAAGAAGGTTATCTAATGAACCTGTGCTCACACTGCCTTATAGTGGAAAAAGTTTGTGATCTACAGTGATGAATCTAAGAAGGGATTGGGGTGTGTTCTTATGCAAAATGATATAGTGATAGCTTAATCCTCAAGGCAGTTGAAAATCCATGAGAAAATTAACCAACTCATGATTTGGAGTTAGCTGCTGTAATCTTTGCATTAATGCTTTTGAGGCATTATCTTTATAAAGAATGGTGTGACATTTATACTGATCATAAAGTATTAAAGTATATTTTTACACAAAAGGAGATGAATATGCACCAAAGAAGATGGTTGGAGCTGATTAAGTATTACGACTACTCAATTCATTACCACCCTGGGAAAGAAAACAAGGTGGTAGATGCATTAAGTCGACAAGACCATGCTAGTTTATCCATGATGAGGATCACAAAATAACCAATATTTATGGATTTACAAAGGATGGATCGTGGAATTATAATGAAAGGTGGAAAATCGTATCTTTCTCAAATGAATGTTCAACCATATATACATGTTAAGATTAATGAGGCACATAAAGAAGATGAAGATTTACAAAAGAAGGTGAGAAATGATCCTGAATTGAACCTTGATTCTAATGGGATAATAAAGTTCAGGAATCGGGTTTGTGTTCCTCCCATCCCCGAATTAAAGAAGGAGCTGCTAGATGAGGCTCATAGTTCTTCATTCTATATTCATCCTGGAAGCATGAAGATGTATAGGGACCTGGAAGAGTAATTCTGGTTGGATGGCATGGTAAGAGATGTTGATGAATATGTCTATCGATGCTTGGTTTTTCAGAAAGTTTTAGTTGAGAGACAGATGTCTAAGGGAATGTTACAACCATTACCCATACCCGAATAGAAATGGGAAAACATCACTATGGACTTTTTCACCGGACTTCCTAAAACATCCAAAGGAAATAATGTTATATGGGTCATAGTTGATCATCTTACAAAGTCTACACAATTCATTTCTATTAGAGAATATTTTTCTCCTGATTAGCTTGCCAGGATATATGTAATGGAAGTGGTAAGATTACATTGAACACCACTTTCTATTATATCTTATCAGTATTCAAGGTTTACCTCAAAGTACTGGCGAAATCTTCAGCATACTCTGGATACAGATTTGAGTTTCAGCACAGCTTATCATCCTCAGACAGATGGTCAGTCTGAGAGGAAAATTCAAACTCTAGAAGATATGTTGAGAGCTTGCTCGATGGATATCAAAGGTGGTTGGGATCAACACCTACCTTTGGTGGATCTTTCTTATAATAATATCTTTCACTCCAGTATTCAGATGGCTCTTTATGAAGCTCTCTATGGAATGAAATGCCAGACTCTAACTTGATGGAATGAAGTTGGGGAGAGAAAGCTATTAGGACATTATCTTGTTGATAAGATGGCAGAAAAGATCCGATCTATTCAACAACACATAAGAGAATCTCAGAGTCGTCAAAAAAGTTATTCTGACAACCGAAGAAATGACTTAGAGTTTGAAGTGGGTGAGAAATTGTTTGTACAAATATCTCCTTGGAAGAGAGTGATGAGATTTGGAAAGAAGGGAAAGCTGAGCCCTAGGTATATCGAACCTTTCGAAATACTGGATCGTGGTGAGAAGGTAGCTTACCGATTGGCGCTTCCACCGAATCTCTCTCAAGTTCACGATGTGTTCCATGTATCTCTCATGAGAAAGTACATACCTTATCCTTCACATGTACTCAGCTCAGAAGTTGTACCACTAGAACAAGATCTTTCTTATGAAGAACAGCCGATAGAGATTCTCGATCGTAGTGAAAAAGTTCTGCAGAACAAGACCACTCGCTTGGTGAACGTTTTATGGAGGAACCACCAATTTAAAGAATCTACATGGTAGCTTGAGGATATGATGAGGGTGAGGTATCCTCATCTTTTTGTTACGAAGTGACGAATTTCGAGGGAAAAATTATTTTAAGGGGGGTAAAATGTAACACCCGAGCCTTTTATGACAAATATTTTGTTTTTATGTTATATAAATCATCAAAGGAATCTTTCACTAAACACAACACTAACATGTCTTGCTTTACACGCAATCACGACTTTCCTTGATAGCTTGCGTTGTACGCAATACAGAGATTCACTAAACAACGATATTCTATTAAAATATTATTAAAACTAGCCGTTATGAATAGTAAAAACATCTTTTTAAAATTTTGAAAATTTTATTTTTCAAAATGGAATTCATTTTTGGATTTGGAATATCGAAATTACAATAGGGTGAAATTTTGGTATTTTTCTGGAAACATTCAATTTTTGATGAATAGTGAAAACACTGGGTTACTATTTAAAAACCGAATATTTATTTAAATCATTATTTATTTTATTTAAATTTATATTAGATCAAAATTGATATTTAATACCTATATAAGTTCAATGTAATTCATTGGAGTAATTTTATAATAATTTTAGATATATAAAAAAATTTGTTAGACTTTTCACCGTCTTTTACCCACCACCTAAAAGAATTTTAAAATTTACATAAAACATAATTTTACCACTTTTGTTAATGGAATTTCAAAAATCCAAGACTCACGGTTGATTTCAGTAAGGAAAATGTGCTTCAATGAGATGAAAATAATTTTTTGTGAATAGTAACCTTTTACATTTTTTACCACTGTTTTGAGTAAATAGGGTAACTAAGGGTAAAAATTATATTATTATTACCCTAAAGCATGTCTTAATTCTATAAGATAAGTATAATTCTACCACAAACAACCTTAGGAATAATATATGATAATTTAGGCCCACATGGATTAGATTTGGACATTTATTATTAATTTATTTAAAGAAGGGTTAAAATAGTCAAAATCAAATTTAATAAGTAAATCATTTATAATATAGGGCTATAAATAAGATTAAATCGACTATAAATATTCATTAGAAAGTTAAAATGATTTCCTATACAATGGTATTTTATTTATAATTTTTCAACCTTAAATAATTTAAATTATTTATGACACTATGATGATGCAGTAATTATCTTATTAATAAAATATTGACATAATTGATGTTATAAATACCCAAATAAATGTAATTTGTGACTTTTTATTAATTAATTTAATTTTATATTTTAATATGACATGTTAGTATTTATTTAATAAACTTTTTTCGAACTAATATTTCTGTTATGATTTTCACAAAAATCAATTACCAAATATTGTCAAAATTGATATAAAATAGTTTTTAAAACAAATATTATATTATTAATTGTTATTTTATTCCAAAAAATATAATGTTTTGCCAAATGACATAGATACGGTTATATATATTAATAATAAACCGCTTGGGGTTCGTTTGGCTTGTTATAGTATGTTTATTAACCTTATAGTCTAAGAAAACAAAAAGACATGGTAAAAGTAAATTTATCTAACATAAAGTTAAATATAAATGATAAGGTCACAATATATTCCTAAACTTGTCCATATTATATTGTATGAGAGGATTTCTAACCATCCCCACCTTAGCTTCTAAATAAATCAATTCGGAGCTACTTAAAACCAAAATTGGCTTTATAATAAAATAATATTTTTCGTTCTTCCAAAGGTGCCCCTCTCCTCCCTTATAAAAGGTCCCCTCCTACCTCTCTTCCTCACACCACGTTGAGCCTTAAATCTCAGCCAAAACCTACCAATGTATTCTCTCCACTTCCTTAGGAACATCCTAGATGTCTTGGTCTTCTTCAAAGACCAATTTTAGTGCTCTAAAAAGAGGTCTCAAAGAAGCGCTTCAATGAAGAGGTAATGTCTGTTAGCGATTCTTTCAAATATATTACTTCTTCCAATTTATCTTATTTAGTTTTTTCATTATGAATTAATCACATAAGTATCACTCATATACGGATATGTTATTATCAGTATGAAACAAACCTATTTCAACATCTATCCATCCTACAGAAAATGAAATCACCGTGCGTGCGTACGTACATAATACCGTCTCCACGCCATGGTGTAATCTATTTTCCACCACCACCTTACTTAGATAGGTATAATGGTGTAAATAATGAATATATTTGATTATTGTAAAGTGATATTAATTCTAAAAAAATTATACATACACTCCAATACAATTCCACGATCATGGGAACGATATCATCGCTCGTACGTACGTACGAAATACCGTCTCCACGATGTGATGCAACTCGTTCTACATGATTTTCATTGCATAATGATTACATAAATGAATTTAGTGAATAAATATGATATATATTACACTAATACCATTCTGTAAATTAGGTATCTATAACCTAAAAATAAGAATAAGAATTTATTCGACAAAACACACTTAAGAACAAAAAGTAATAAACACCCGAATAACAAGTAGAAATGAAATATTACTAATAATAAGCTAAGAATATGACCATATATGATATCATAACAATGAGTATGATTCTGGAATAAGTCAATTACATTATTTAAATCATTATATTGGAGTTTCGAACACTTACGAAGAAAATCAGAACTAAGGTAAGGGAAATATCACAATCTCATTTTTATCAGAGATTGTTTATACTTTGGAATTTACTGGGGTGTATTTTATCATCAACATACATGTTTCCTCAATACATAATATTATTTCCATCCACCTACAACTGTTTAAATCCAATTTTACCATTTTGTGAGTTTTTAGGAAAATATATGAAAGGAATCTTATGTCATTTTTCGTACGAGCTACTTTTTGAATTTTCTGACAAAAGTAAGAGAAGAATGTTTTTTTAACTTATACGGCATGAAGGGATTTTTAAAACATTATTTCCAAGAAGCATACTTTTCAATTTTTGATTTTTATTTTTAATAAAATTCTTTTAGTTTAAAATTGTATGACATGTTAAGAATGGAAAAATGTTTTTGAAGTAGAAAGATATTTTTCTCAAGAATGGAGTTCGATTGTTTTATCAAAATTATTTTCCATCTATGATAATATAGGGTTCTATTTATATCCCTATTTTTACATTTATTTGATTATGTTTTAATGGAATTAATTTTATAATGTCCTTTTATATTATATGGATTATGTTATGATGGCATGATGTTTAAGATTTCCATTTTTATTACATGGGTTATGCAATGATGTGTGATTTTTGATTTTGTGGCACACATAAGAATGGTATCATTATGAAATTGATGGGACCTAAATCTCCATCCAATGCATTGGGTAAATATTTTATATCTCATGAGATAGACATGGATGGAACTCAGGTTAAATCGGTTTAGTGAAATAGGACTGAAACGAGGAATGAACACAGTTCAGAAATGGCCTTTTTCAACTATGATAGTCTTGGCAATGAGTCTTGACTAATAAGAAATTATTCTCTATCATTATGTGTGTATTCCAAAAAGCTTCATGTTTTATGTTATGATTATTGTGATTACATTTCACTACCATGAATTATCCCATGTTATGAAATTATGATCTCTTTTATAGGGTACTATTTCAAATTTGTTATGTTCTTAAGAATATGATGTGATTGATTTTTCTTTTGTTTACCCTTATTGAGAATTTGAGCTGACAATTTTTTTTGTTTCATTTCCCCCAGGTCAGGAAGAATGTTCTTAATTAAGATATGCCAAAAGGTACTATAGAAATGATGAAATAAATTGGAGATAGTGTAGACACTTTATGAACCAGTTGTTTATGTTTCCCAATTTCTAAAGACAATATATGTATACAGTCATTTCATGATTTTGTTATATGTTTTAATAATTGTACATAAATTTTGATGTACTAACCATTTATGTAAAGTATGGGTCATTATACTTCTAACCAACCATGGGGGAACACCCCTAACATTAATAAATATTTATTTATTTCACCAATAATGGTTTTGTAATAAACATTACCCCACATACAACTTCCACTACTAGACCACAAAAAAATAAAATCTAATGTGACATAAAGTAATTTTAGGCACCTCTTTTAAATAAATCACTAGATAGAGTAGATGCTAAAAAGAATGTTCCTCAAACAGTTGATGGTCAACCTTGTGATATCTAGGTGCAGTATGATCTACATGAAACTGTAATTTTCCACTATCATGGGCTCTAGTCTAAATTAATATCAATATACTACCCTAGAGAAATGGTCCCTCCTACCACAGAGTACCACACCCATAATGCCAATGATTATGTATAGTAAAACTCCGGTCATCAGACATATATAGGGTGATTGACCCTCTGTGTCTACTCATTATTGGCCTTGATCCTATGTTTTTTCAGAATTATCAAGGGTTCCTATAAAACCACTTTACATGCTGTATTATACTACAAGTTCGGAACTCAACCGGTGGTTGGGGAACTGACCATGAATGTGCATTGTCCTACCAAACTGATATAAAAATACCTTTTCACCACCAATAGAGGCTGATCCTCTCTTTTGACTACTTTTCAAACTTTCAGCATAGTTATCATTCAAAAAATTATTCTTTCTTCACTTAGTAGTATCACCATTGATCCGTCTATCTAGTTCCATAAAACCCCCACCTAAAGAATACCTTAGCTTCCCTTATGAAATTAGGTCCCAATCCACTACCTCTATTTTCCTATTTATGTAGTGTATATTCACATAGGACATAGTATAATGTCTATATCGATCCTGAAAATGTATTTTTGTAGGGACCACATCCCCTAGAAATGTTGGAATAATGAATTTCAGGTTTAGGAAGTAGTCCACATAATTCATCACTATCATGTCCCCTTCTGTTAACCTCAAACACTCTATAGTCTGCTCTTATCTCAAGGCCTCCATATAGTTATTCTTAAGATTCTTCTCTTTGATATATTTCCATAATGTACTATCATCCTACTAAGTTTGAACTAATTTATTCCACCAGTAGTTTGCAAGTTTCTACAATATATAATCTTCCAGCTTGACGCTCCTCTTAGAGGGAGACTCTATGTGATCCAAAAACGTCTCGACGGACTCTATCATGAAATCTGGTTCCTTGGGTCCACCCTCTATTGAAAATGGTGGAGGGTGATACAACTAAAACTATATGGTAAGATCAAATATACTTGTCACAACCCGCCATGGGTCACATTTCTTCATCAAAATAAAATTCAAAAAATTGTCCCAAAACATCTCCTCTCCCTATTACCATGGACCAAAAGTATTAATTTTCTCACCTATGGAGGAGCATTCATGGTGGTATTCTATTTTAACCCAATCATCTCCCATTATCAAGATGAATTTTTTCAAAATTTCAAAATACTCATCTCAAAACACATAACATAAATAATCCCATGTTTTAACAAAAGTTGGCTCCCAAAAACCTATAAAAACACCATTTCCCAAACACTATCCAAACATAAATAATCAAACCTTAAACATTACCCTCAACCATCTCTACTATGACTCATGGTCAAAATGGGATAAACCAAATAAAATATTCACAACTCAGTCATTATACGACTATTTTAAACCATTTCCACACTCAAAACATACATATTTCCTCTTATGAACATTTCCCATTTCACAATATATAACCACCCATACATTAACTAAGTTATAGACCATAATTAAGAACAATTAATTAACTATTATTTAAAATTATTCCTTTATTTTCCAATTGAATCATTTTTATTATACTCCATTTTCATCAAATTTCTTGAACAAGTAAAATGAATTCTACCCTTAATGTCCCACACACACATCTCGTGTGTTCCTATCATGATGCATGACACTTATATACCTAGTTTCCTATAATGATGCATGAATGTGAAATCTCATGACATTATATACTTGATAACAATATCAGGAAATACTCACATCACCCAAGAAGGGAATCACCCAATAAAAAAATATAATTCAACCATAAGAATACCCACCAAAAGAAACACCTTATGAACATGGGGTTTCCACTATATATGGCTTAGATACTCCAAAAAATGTTCTCATTTACTATATCAGATACATCCATATCTCCCATCTTCCATCCAAAAATAATAAGACCATTGAAAATAATAACATCTCATAACACTTAATAACATCCATAGGATGGAATCCAAAAAATTGGTGCCCCATCTATGGTCTCCCCATGACCTCAATAATTCCTCCCTATAATATAGTGGTTTCTGAGTACTTGTGAGGGTTTAGTAGATCTCATGGGAAGACTATACCCTCTTAAATATCGTAAGACACCACAAATAACATAAAAATTAAGAGTGTAAATAAAAAATTAACATGAAACATGAATTTATATCCATTTATAAAATTGTGTACAAAATAAAAACAAATGATAAATATAAAATGTCATGAAAACTTTTACAAAATGAAGGAAACTCAAAATAAGAAAAACAATAGGATCCCAAAAATGGGTCCTGACTCTATGTCTATGTCTTCATCCATGCACATTCCAAGACCAAATCAACTCCCAATAATATATCCTTTTTCTTTGTCTTAACCTAGAACCATTAAATATATTCAGGTACCCAATGGCAGCCTGAAAATGGTGTGAGTACCAGTCAGTAGGCCATGACCAACGTATCCTAAAACTTTTCCATTCTAATCATATAGTCCATGAAAGTACTAAATAAATATTTCAATAAACAAAATAGAAACCAAGTACCATTAGTAAACAATATCAACTTTAGCGTTTTTAATTACTTAATCCATATTTCACCACTTGATCTCGGGGTTATGAATTAATATTATTTACAGAATTTCTTAAGTCGACAAATTTCTATGCAGGAGGGAGTATGTAAAATTCCTTATATCAATATGGAAAATCAATTCAAAAATAAATACAATAAAATATAATTGGATTATCGTTCTTGGGAGTCTCAATGAATGAAACCATAAGGGGAATAAATCCTCAGTCCCTTTCACAAACATGGGCTTTATGGGATGGTTTTTAGAGCATCCGACAAATTGATCCCCATATCATAGATTCCAAAGTCAAATACCCCACAACTACCACTCATTGTGAGCATTATTCATCATACATTTACCACATATATTATATAACAAGCATACACAAATTAATAAAAATAATATTCACATATCATAAATATAAAACATGCACATTAAGAAAAATCTATAACCAATTATCTCATTTACCAATTATATTTCATTTCCCTTTTGACCCATTTCTTTCATTCATGCATTAACCTAATATTGTAATCATGAATTTAAATACCCTGTCACATTTAACATATTCATAAATTCATATACATTACCTGATATATCATATTCACCAATTCAAAATAATTTACCCATTTAACATGTTCATTATTTCACATTATTTAATCCACTTATGTGTTTAATGTACAATTAAAAATTTAATTAACACAATGTATTTTTTCATACAACCCATTCCATAATAAGTAGAAAAAAACAAATATGATGTTATAAAATTCTATAAAAAACTATAAATATGTTAATTTCTTCTCAAATAACATATCAACAATTTCATCATCAGCACTAATTTATCACTAGTAATTTACATGAATAAAAGTAGTATTTTCAATGTTCAGAAATGTTTGCACAACCCATGGGTGGACCTAATAGATGTAATTAATCTCAATTAATACCATAGGGATAATGATAGTCTCAAATCATCATTTATCCAACCATTTTAACAAATATAACTAATGGAGAAAATTTCACATCAATTGTGTAATAATAACCCAACCACAAATGGACAAACCAACTTCAAGACTATGCGATTAAAAATTTAAACAAACTACATTAAATCTATACATAAAAACTATATTAAACATATTCATAGATTTGGATTCAAGAAACAATTGAATCCCCAACCTATGATCCACTATAAAAATAGGATTTTAGAGATTCGAGAGAAGAGGAACCAAACTACATGCCCTAATCTGCAAAAGAGAGGCAAGAGGATTGCTAGACATACCTGGAACATTTATCCACACCGAACGATATTCTAGGAAACATATAATCAAATAAGATCAACCTATGATAAAATTTGGGTTTGAAGGTTCATCACTAGAGGATTAGGATGAAGGATGGGGATGGAATTATGCTGAAACACTTACTTTTCTAAATTAAAAAGGATAATTTTTATATTTTAATAGGGCACATGGTTTGGATGCATGTTTTTTCTATACATGCACCAAAATCTATCCCATATGAATAAAGTATTCACAGTTTTCTAGGGAGGCCCCATAGTATGAAAAATCTTGAACCAACCAAGAAAAATGTCACTTCTCAAGATCACACAGTTTGTCTTTCCCTGTTGAATGATTTACTTAACTGTGCCCCCTCCTCTTTCCTTATAATGACCATTCTTTTTTATTACAATACCATTATTTCATAATAATGATAAAAAAACATAAGGTATTACAAAACTATGATCCACAAGTGTTGTATCTTGGGAAAACAAGGACCATACAATATATTAACAAAATAAAACATAAATATATTTTAAATTCCTTATTTTTTATCTTCATAATGGCCTTCACATTCTCCTTAGTACAAGTAATCACATGAGAATATACATAAAAAATGGTGAGATAAAATCCCAGTAAGTTGTTAGAGAAAGAAATTTATCAATTTAACATGGGGTAAAATAATCATTAAAGTCATAACATATTCATGGGATAAAAAATATGAGGGGAATCACTAAGATAGGGCTTGGATTGTAGCAATGCATAGAAGTCAAATCTTATATCTTAGTGGTTAATTACCACACATGGGTTTGAAGAAATATAGAATCATTTTCATGTATTATTCACATTACCTCATGATATTTATCACATTTACAAATGCATTGGAGTTCTATATTATTCTATCCAAACAAGTCACATCAAATCATTTATGTTGCACTATATAATACTGGGTGCACCCATTACATTATATAATTTACATTATCATGCTTCAATCATTAAACATATATAAATCATGAACATAAACTAACCCATGGAAATGATTGGGTTTCATTTCATCAAGAATAAATTCACAAAATTTCAGTTCCTAAATGAAAGAGGGAATACCATACATGATATAAAATTCATTAACCCTGACTAAATATGAAATAATCTCAAGAAGTAAAAGGTGTATTTTTTTGAAAGAAGAGTTCTTTTGGAAAACATTATGTTCATAAAAATCTCGAGTATAAAACATTTTTTCCATGAAATTTTAATATAATGATAAGTAAATTATATTTATGGAATATCCATATGTAAAATGGGGTGAAAGATAGAAAACCCAAACAAATAGAGTTGGGTTCGATAATTCCCCTTACCTTGTATCAGAATGATTTCATCACTTTGATATCATGTATAATCACATTATATATATTAATAAAAAAATAAATAATATTTTATGATTATTTTTGATTCATTAGGGTTTTATTAAGATAAATTATGGGCTTTTGGATGAGTAATAGAGTTTAAATTGATCGCTCGAGATTTTTTGTATTCTTATTTTTCTTGATATGTTCACTTGTATACATGAATGGAAGTTCATTTAAAACATGGATAAATATCCTTATTTGTTATTATATATTATTAAGGATATTTCTTAAGTATAAATGAACTTCTAATGAAAAATTTTATATGTAATGAGAAGTAATCATTATATAAATGTTAATGATGATTGTTTTAGGTTAACTATTGGAGGTTTCTCAATCACAACGAACATGTTTTGTTTTATCATTTAGTACTATGTATATATGTTAGATACAAAACATTAAAGTGGTTATAACATAATTATTAAAATATTTTTTCATCAATTTAATATTTTTGTTATCATTTTTGAAGTTGTCAATGGAAAATGAAAGTGCATTTCCCACGATGTCATCAAATTAACACATCACGAGCGATGATTTCATTTTTTCAATAAAATAGATATAGAGGGAGTATTTTAATGATGGACCATAAATTAACATAATATATTTACATTATATGTATGGTAATAGATTTTATTATTCCATATGGATGAGGGTATGTGAAGAGGGGATAAGAAAATGAAATGAAATTAAAACAAATTTAAAGGAAAAGGAAGATGAACTTACCTCTTAAATATGTTATCCTTGAGAAACTCCATTGGGAAGAGGTTATGATATTTTGATAAGACAATGTGATCTTGAATGAGGGAAAGTGTATAGGGAATATTATTGTCTATAATTTTTTGAAGGCTCAATTCATGAGAGGTGTGACAAGAAGAGGGGTTGAGGGGTGGTGTTTATAGTGGTGGAGATGAGTGTTTTCTCAATATTATAATCATCGGTGTATTATTTTGGCTCAAGAAAATTAATTGTGTGAGAATATTTACAAAATATATTATATAATTAGGTAGTTTCTGAGATTTCCGTTCTTAAATCTTTAATGACATTAAGAATAGAGTATTTAAATTATAATTTATATATACCATAAAGTACTATTTTTTACTATTCACAATAAATTAAGGTATTTCAGAAAAAATCCCAAAAATCCCCCCAATCCATTTTTTGAGATGTAAAATAATGTAATCAACTACATTTTATGAAAATAATTTTCTCAATATGTGTGATTTTATTATTAATTAAAATCATAATTTACTTTGAAAATATAGATTATAAAACTATAAATGATTTTATTACACATTGAAAAATTAACTTAGGCCTCATAGAATTATCGTAAAAAATTTGGGAATCAAAATATTTATTTATTAATATATTTTATGAAAATAAAATTTAATTTAAATTTTTAAATTAATAATAAAATTCTAATTGAATATTTATGACTTACAGAAATGCCAACACTTAATTAATATTTTTTTGAAATTTTTACATACTTATTATATCGTATAATTATAGAATAATTTTATTTTTAAAATTCTTAAATATTATTTGTACATTAATTGGGGAGGATACTATTCATTTGACTTGTTTACTCTTCCAAAGGGTTATATAACTATTCCAATGGTCATGTTACTATTTAATTTGTATAGTTTTCTTAACTTTTTAAAACACTTATTATTTAATTAATTTTTCATTTATAATTTTATTTGGACTCTACGTGATTTTATGTTCTTTGTACTATATGAAATTTCTATTAAAAAGGATAAATTCCACTAATAAATGTTTGGATCATTTCACTCTTCCCCCCTTTTGAAAAATCTTCGTCAAATTTTAATTTTACATAAATGGGTGAGTGTGCATCTACTTCATCACCTCCTTTTGTACCCAATTTGATTATTAATTCTTGTGGATCCTCTTTAACACATTTACAATATGTGTTTTTTTGTTGCATTGAACATTGTCTCTCTTATCCAGAATATTAGCTTCATACTCCTCTTCTAGTTGTACCACCTGTGAATTCAATACATTTTATGGATATGGTATGTACTTCCACATGAGATATACATGGAACACTTCATGAACATGAGCCGTACTTAGTGGAAGTGCAAGTCAATATTCCACATATCCAATTCAATGAAATATCTCATAGTGGACAATGTACCTTGGTCATAACATCCATTTCTCTCTTAACTGCATCACTTTCATGCATGGTGATATTTAATGGAATACTTTAATTGTAACATCAAACTCCATATCCCTTAAATGGTTGTTAGCATAACTATTATGTTGTCTTTGAAAAGATTTGATATGTTGATGGATGACTTGAACATTCTCTACCTCCTCTTCCATTAGATCAGGTCCATGTAGATATTTTCACCAACTTCATCCCAACATGTTTTATTTTTTACAGTGCTTTCCAAACAATGCTTTATATTAAGATGTAATAAAACCTGAGTTGAAGATATTGTTGTATGACCAGTAAAGCAATGGGATATTCTGATAAAATACCCCTTTTAATTATAATTATTAGGCACTTATCATATATACGAGTGTCTAAATAGTGATTTCAGAATAGCCATAATTTTTTCTGTTATTTGTATGAATGAAATTTAATTTAGTACTCAATGTTTGTTGAAGACTCCTCCAGAATTAAGATGTGAACCTAGGATCACAATCAAGGTAAATTTAGAGTAGAACCCCATACAGTCTCACCACATACTCAATATATATCATTTCATGTATTTCAAGTGATAGATCTTATTAAATAGTGATAAAGTGGATTGTATTGGTGACTCGGTCCATAATGAGATATACTCAACACTCTATTTCTTCTTTTTGTCCCAACAGAAGTGTTCTTAGAGATCACAGTACATCCGGGTAGTCCTAGGAAGGATAGAGAATGTTGAGCTATGTGAATTATACAGTAGATACTTCTTTATCCTAGGTGATGAATGCACGCAAATCCTTGTTACAAACACAATCAATGCATCATCATCAATATGGAACTCTTTCATCTTCCCTTTATTACTGTATTCACCTTATTTTGTAACTCTTGGTCATCCCTTTTCCTCTCTTAAAAATTATCTTCGATGGACAGTTGGAAAATCATTGGGGAAAGGTTTGTTGTATTCCCCTTAATTATGATTCCAAAATATATTATTTTTTTAGTCCCAGAAGATTGGTTCTTTCTTAATCGGAAACATGGATAGAGTGGAGATGTTGTTTCTTATTAGAGAATCAACCAACATATTCTCCATGTTAGGATGATATTGAATTGTGAATTCATAAAATTGGATTATCTATAACCAAGTACTTTGATTTATTTTTAGCTTAATTAGAGGGAATAAATTCTTTCATATCTTTTGATCAGTATATATGTCACAGTTCTCAACATAGACGTAGTGCTGCCAGAATTTCAAGGAAAACACCACAACTGATAGCTCCAGATCAAGAATTGTGTAGCTATTCTCATATATCATTAAATATTGAGAGGCATAAGCTATCAAAATATAATTTTCTAGGAGTAAAAACCCCATATATCTATATTAAGCATCACTATATGACAATACATTCATAAATTTTCTGAAATTTGGGAACATGTGGAGTGATCAACCTTCCCATTATCACCTTGATTCTTTCCCCACATTCATCTATCCAGACATACATTACCCCTTTCCTTTTTAATGTAGTTAGTGTGATAAAAAAGCATGAAAAATTTCATACCAAATTTATTTAGTGTTGATCTAATCCTTGAAACTGTGGGTTTTTGAGACACTATAGGTTATGGGCTATTTGTCAATTTCCTTTGTTTATGAAGGGTCAACAGAAATTACCTCACCTATGATCACATGTCCCATGAATTTGTCTGGCAATATCCAAGAGTCACAATTTTTGAACATGATGTTTTAGTTATCCTTCATTAATGTCACCAAAAAAATCATTATATGGTGTGAATGTTCCTCTTTGCACATGGAGTATATTTCAATATCATCAATAAACACTACTGTAAATATTTTAATGTAATTTCAAAAGACTATATTAATAAAATCCATGAATATTCTGGGTCATTAGCAATTATAAAGGCATCACCAAAAATTCATAGTTCCATGCATTATATGAAAAATAAACTTCTTCATATCTTCATTAATCACCTTTATCTGAGGATATCCAAAATGAATATACACCAATGAGAAGTATTTATCTCCATGAATATAATCAAATGATTCATCCTTCCTAGGAAGACGATACATTTTCTATGTTGTGATATGGTTTAGTTTCCAATAATTGATACAAAACTGTAATTATCCATCCTTCTTCTTCACAAATTTCACTAGTGAAGCCCATGGTGATGTACTATCTCATATGAAACCATTCTGTAAATTCTCTTCTTGATAATTTTTTAAATCATCATGTTCTATAGGATCCATCTTATATGTACACATTGATATAGGAGTAGCTCTGAGTAAGAGTTAAATTGTGAACTCTACCTAATGATCCTTCAGAATTCTAGGTAACACTTTAGGAAATAAATCATTGTATTACCTCCAAAATGTCATTTCCTCTTGGTTGAAAAAATTCCTAGACTCAACCATTTTGGTGAGGTAAACTTATTCATAGGGAATCAACACCCACGCTGTTTAAGGATCTTATAATGGGGATTCTTGATCATCCATGCATTTGTATAAGATCATTGGATGGTTCATGATTTGAAAAGATATTTTCTTTTCCCAATAGTTTATACTTGTTCTTTATAACATGGGATAATCAATTCCAATTATAGAAGTGAATTACAACAAGGTATGTAAATTAAGATTTGCGGGATCATTTTTCCCACTTATTCTAATTGGAAAAGATTCCAAAAAATGGTTGGAATTTTTAAAACACTATACGTTTTTACTGATATACCTACTTTAAGGAATTGGGGCATCAATTAAATAGTTCTAACAAAGATTCAAGATATAAAAGGATTAATATAACAATAATTAAATAATACTTTTTCCATTATTGAATGAAATAGATGTGGACTAGGTGCAACTACTTTTTATTACCCTACATTATAATTATTGATAGAATTTTTATTCCCTTCCACTTTTGGATTTGGAGGCTGATGATGTTGATTACCCTCGAGAACTCAAGGTTTAGTACACTGTCTTGCATAGTTCCCTTTATCCCTACAGTTATACAATTGGACCATGGATGGCGATCTCCTATCCTTCACCACATTTTCCTTCTTCCCCATTTCTTTTCAACAATCATGAGATTATTGCCATTATATACCATATTTGAAGCATTTCCCCCTCCTTTCCAGGTAGTTCCCAAGATGATTCTTCCATAACTTTGACATGTGAGTGGTTGAGTTCTCATTCCACTATTTTTATTTGTTTCACCAGCTTGAAACTATATATTTCATTTATTATCACCATATACATGGAACCTTTCTCCAAACCCCATCTCCACTTTGGGAGAACATATAAAAACATCTTCATATCTCCAAATGTATCAAATTTTCCAGATCCTTTCGATGAGTGGTTTTAAAACATTAAAAATTATATAACTTTTCTCTCATTTTTTATACCATAACCCAAAACATACACTGAAAGCCTTGTGAAATTTTATTTGAAGGTAGTGACATATTATCCATCATTTTTATTTAGCTATATGAATTAAATCGGTAAATTTTTACAATGATATTGAGGGAAATACTTGTTAACAAACATTATCTTATAGTCTTCCCACTCCATCTTTAAGATTTCATCCTTTGGATTTTCATCCTTAATCAATTCCCACCATTGAAAGACCTCTCCATTGAATTTGAAAATGCCTAGAGTCACCTTCTCTATCATAGAATAGTGAATTAAAAAAATATCTTCTCTATTCAGTTCACCAACTTTACGAAAACTAGTGGATCAGAATATCCGCTAAACATCTATGGTCATTGTGAGATAAAATATGAAATATCTAGTTTATCCCTATTTGGTGAAGGAGGTTGTTCAAAATTATTTTGGTCATTGTTCATAACCTGGGACATCTGAGTCAAAATCACAATGAAATACTGAACTCCACCTCCAAATACATTGGGAATTTTATCCAGGAAATCACTACACAGTATCTTTTATGTGTTGTTGGCATTGATTCTCATAGTTCCCACAATTTTATTATTTAAAAATGGTTAGAACAAAACATAACTAAAAAATTAATCTATAAATTATTCCATTTAAAATTAACTATAAATAAATATCTTACAGGATCACTATGTTTGGAATTCATGAAAATAAAGATTCTCTAAAACGACCCTTCACTTAGTTACACACATAAATAATATTTATTATATAAAAATTCACTTAATATAACCCATAATGTGGACAGGTCTACTGTCTTTTAGAAATTTGAACATTAAATGAAAACTAATGATATAAAATACAACATTTTCATTGAAAACTTCTTTTACATCTCCTACAACATTCATTCATTCATAGCATTGCGTGGGAGAACCTGAGAACATGCATAAGAAAAGGGTGATCTATAAAACACTAAGAGGGGGTAAAAAAGGAATAACATGAAGAATAAAATAAATTTTAATCAATATGCAATTTAATGGAGAAAAATAGAAACATAAACATAAATACATGATATAACATGATTATCATAACATCGAAATGTGTCAACAATATACAACATGATATTATCACGAGTCAAGGATCATTGCAGATGGACTAGCTTGAGTAAACCCTCATTTCACAATAATATGAATGATTAAACAATCATTTTGTATGTTGTATCATGGTACTAAACATTACCCAATGCATTGAAGTGCTATCAGTTCACACCCTTCATATACATTTCTATCTCATGCTTTTGTGTGCCGCATAGTTAATATAACATGGATTCAATCAATATCATAATTTATAACATGAAAATTGAATGTTGAATAAATATATGAAATTATATAATATATAAGTATATTTTCTTATGGGTGAATACCTATGATACAAAAGTTGGGAAAGGTATTCACTACATGATGATTTTGGTAACAAAAATCCCATTGCAATTTCGGCAGCCTAACGGCGTAAAATAAAAATTAATAAAATGATTGATGAGGGATAAATGGGTATCCCATCATATTAAATTAAAATTTAATAAAAGGGGTTCATATATATATATATATATATATATATATGTCCCAACATAATTAATTTGGAAATAGAAGGCCTAACATAATAAAAAACTTCAAGAAAAAGGAGAAATTGAATAACTCTTATGAAATTTTGGCATGGTAACACATGTACATGGGAGGGGTTAATGAGAGAGGAAGGGGTCTAACATCACAAAAACATAATATGGGGAGTATTATTAAGATTAATAGGAAAACCCTATCATTTTAATGGAAAATAAAAGGGTGTAACAATATAAATAGACTTGGACAATAATGAGAATGTAAGGAATGTAAGGATCCCTTACTTGAGTGTGTCACATCAAAAGATTGAAGAGGGGCTTCGTGGGAGCCTAGGGAACCTTGGGATGTTTATAAAGAAGTGAGGATATATTATAGATGTGAAACAATGATTTTTAGTGATGATAAGTAGGATCTTGAGTGGGTTTATATGGGTAATTAGAGGGAATTATTTAATATTTCACAAACGTAGGTTTCAGAATCAATATAAATAAATCATCAAAACCAAAAACCTTCCAATGGTTATTCCCATTTTTTTTCAAAATAGGAGTTGAAAACAATATATTATATGGAAAATGGAATAATATATTAAAATATTGTCCTTTCATATGTGGAGGTGAGTCACACTCTCATGGAAATGAATTTAAAATCATAAAATATATTATTCATTATGGAGGATTCACTAAGGATTTATAAAATAATTAGAAAAAATTAAAATCAATTTATTTTAATGGCAAAAATATATATGTCTGATAATACACAATATATTATTTATTACATTATTTTGGGGTCATTATACTGCTATTTAAAACATCTCTTGTTTATATGGTATTTAATTTTTACACAAAAAATCGAGTGTCTAAGAAAAATTTGAATAATTCAACATTGGATAATTTCGACATCATGATTCAAGAAAATAATTTTCCTTTTATTTAAATAGTTTCCTTAAATATGTGAATTTTTAATTTTAAAATAAAAACCGACATTTATTAAAAATTCATATAAACAGTTTTCAAACCTTAATAAAGATTATATATGACTTAATAAAAATTATATAATCATTTATTATTCATAAAATTAATTTAATAATAATATTTTACTAAAATATTAATTAATTCAACAATTCATTAATTCTTCTAAATATACACTTTTTTATCATATAAAAATACAACTACTATCTAGTAGAATGCTTTCATACTCCGCATGCTCCTCCATGGATTTGGAGTATATTAGAATATAATCAACAATGACTAACATAAATTTTTCGATGTAACATCTATAAAATCTATTCATCAAGTCCATAAAGATTTCTGGAGCAATATGCACACAAAAAGGAATTGCATGAATTCATAGTGCCTTTACCTTGTACGAAAAGCACTCTTGGTAATATCATCCTTCATCACCCTTAAATTATAATATCCCAACCACAAATCCACCATCGAGAAGTATTGATAACCATGTAGATTAATGAAGAAGTCATAAATTATTTGTAGAGGATAGTCTTTATTTATCGTGATTTTTTTGAGCTCTAGATAATCAATTCAACGACGCATTGACTCATAATTCTTCATGAATAAGAGGACTGGTGTAATCTATGGGGAAGCAATTTTGTGTATAGACCCATTATCCATATTGTCATTTATTTGTTAATTTATCTCCTCAAACTCCAAAATAACCATTATATATGGTGTCATGGTTATTATAAATGCCCAAGGAAGAAGGTCAATAAAGAATTCATACTCTCCTCTAAGAGGAAGACCATGAAATTCCCCTAGAAACACATAAGCGAATTCCCTCAAAAAATGCATGTCATAGAGGATGGATTTATCCTTATAATCGAGAATATGAGCACGATACATGGTCTCATATGGATGTAATATCCACAATTGAGTTGGTGGTTTAAAGAAGATTCATCCTCCCCCATAAACATGTACATAATCAGGGGTCGATTCACCATATGAGGAGTGACTTCCTTCTGCCAGCAATTGTTGATGGATCTATATATGGAAAGACAATACATGCCACGAATTGCATCTGATTCCACCATAGTGAGTTTTATGTGGTTTTTTAGTATTTTCAATCCAAAAATTGTGAAAGAGGAGGAGTTATATTCTTGGGATGCAATAATCACCCCATTTTTCATTCTCACTGATAGATATATTTCCTTGATTTGAGGGGATTTTTTAATAGTTCTAATAAACAATCATTATATAAAATAAATCAATGAAAATGAATCCAAAAGTATGTTTTCTATCAATTACCGAATAACTGGAATACCTGTAACCAAATCATTTTCGGGATTCTCTTCTACAGTAGTGGGGGAAAAATATCATCCTAGCTGCATTGGAGGTTGTTTTTTGCCTTTGAAAACCCTTGGCATTATGAATTAGTTCTCATAGTCCCGTGGTTCTTTGTAGTTTTAGTAACGAACATTATGTTGAGGTTCGAATAGAGTGTTTCTATCCTCTATCGTAGTAGTGGGATATTCATTTCGGTAACTATAGGAAAGGTTCCATAATCTTTTACACCTAATGAATTTCCTTGTCCCCTTTAAGAAATTTATGGGGTGCTTCTTTCTGCACCATTGGAATGTGGGGTGATGAAATTTCACTGCACTGTTGTAAGTATCCATCAGACTGAAAGAATTAATGTCCAATTTCTGATTCATATCCCCATTATGCCCATGTGATTCTCCTATATCAATTTCAAATTGGATGGAACATCGAACAATATCCTCATAGCTATAAAAGTTACTGATCGATAGGTATTTCTATATGCAAGGTTTTAGCCCACCAACGAAGTAGTCAACCATGAATTTGGGGGTAACAAAAAGTTGGTGGCGTATCATGTGATCCTTGTGATGTTTTCCTCAAATTATCTGATTGATTCATTACCTTTTATATAGAATAAATGGATTAACCTTTCCATATTCTGTTGGAGGGTGTGATGAAAATACTTTTCCAAAAACAATTTCCAGAAAATCCCTCCATTCTAATGACTTGATCTCTTCCTCAGACTACGTAGGTTTTATCAATGTAAACCATTGATCAGATTCACCCTTCATACGATAAGCATACTGAAGAACCATCTCTTGTTCATAACATTGAAGAATGGAGAAGATGTTCTCCATGTAGTTGATCCATTGTTCGACGATTGAGGGATCATATGATCCATTGAAAGTAGGAGGCCTTTGTGTCATGACTATCTCAACTATGAAATTTTCATTCTTGGGGGGTGGACATTTCTTTATACCAATGTTTCTATTCAAGAATTTATTTAATTGAGAGTGTATTGTGGCAATGATAGTGATTTCACTCCCATATGATTGGGCATATCATTAGAACAGTTAACACATTGATCTTCACAATAGTTGTCAGCCCGAGTCCTCCAATTATCGGCTGTTGGCTAGAATAAAAGAAAATTAGGGTTATGTATTTTAAACTACTTAACATATAAATGTAAATAAAATGAAAAAAGGGATAACGTATAAATTACATTTATTTCCTTAACTTATGAATTTATATGCTTCATACTAAGTTACCCAAGATATATTTCATAACGTAAATTCTTCCAGGATTTGTTTCTCCCTTAATATTTGTTAATAATAATCTTTTAAATTTACCAAATCATATCCCTTGGGATTGTTGAACCAATAGTTTAGAAAGGCCCATTATCATTCCTTAGTTCCGGTTCGAGTCTAGATTAATCTGGTGCTTTCAAGTTTTACCCCCCGATACATATGTTCTATAGCCACATCTACTTATTCGTATCTAGACTATAATGTATTTTCATGATGAACCACTGTCTCTATACTCAACAAATTTAGAGATTATTTTCTTATACAATGTATCATCCTTAATGATTTTAATGGTGTTTTATAACCCTAATCCCAAAAATAACTAAACCTTTCATAAGATACCAACCATAACAACCCTTCTCATTATTACAAACATAAACATGATTTATTACATTAATTTCACATAATTCAACCAAGAATAGAGAGATGTATACTGTGAATGGAGTTTGAGAACATTAAATGACAATATAAAACATGAAATACAACATCTTTATTGAAAAATTCTTTTACATGACCACAATATTCATTCGTACTTAACATTCCCCGGGATAACCTGAGGACATATATAAGAAAAGGTTGTGCTATAAATATTTGTAATGGAGTAAAAAATATATAAAATTAAGAATAAAATACATTTTAGGAAACAGTCAAATCAATGGAGCTTAAGATAAACATGATCCCAAAGGCTTGGTATAGCATGGTTATCATTACAAGGAAATGTAGAAACAACATACAACATGATATTAGCATGGGGAAAGGCTTATTTCTTTTGGATCATCATGAGAAAACATTCATTGCACATAAATTGGCTAGATTAAAACCTTATTTCATATGGCCAATCATGATACGAAACATAATACAATGCATCATAGAACTATTAGGGTTCACCCTTCATATACATTTTAATATAATAATTATGTGTGCCACATATATAATATAACATGGATTAATTCAAAATAATAATTTATTCCACTATGATAAATGTTTTAATTAATATATGAATGTTTATAATCAATACGCATATGTTAATAATATTGAAAACCCTACATATAGAAATGGGAATGGTATTCACTACGCGATGATTTCGGCATGGAAATTCACAGTGTAATTTCGGTAGCCTAATGGCATGATAAAAATATTCATATAAATGGTTTATGAGAAATAAATGGATATATCATTAAAAATATTTGAAATAGTTTGTAAGGTGGTCATATATATATATATGTACCAACATAATTAATTATAAATAGAAGGTATAACATAAAAAAGAAACATGAAGAAAGAGGAGAAATGGAACAATTCTTATAAAATTTTGGCATGGTAACAGGTGTACATGGGGGTATTAATGAGTGAGAAATAGGTATCCCATCACAAAAACATAATATGTGAAAACACATACCTCATCACATTTAATTGAAAATAAAAGGGTGAAAAAATATAAAGAAACATGGATAAAAATGAGAAAGAAATGAATGTAAGGATCCCTTACCTACATGTGTGACTTCAAAAGCTTGAAGATGAGATTCCTAAGATCTTGGGGCACCTTGGGAGGATTTTAGAGAAGGTAGGTTAGAGTAGGTATGTTCTAAAAGGAATTTTAGTAATGAAAAGTGGGAGCTTCAGTGGGTTTATATAGTATACATGAGGGGAATTATTTAATATTTCAAAAACATAGTTTTTGGAAGTTATAATATAAAATATTAAAAACCATAAACCTTACCATGGTTTTTGCAATTTTTTTCCAAATATGAGTGGAACACATTATTTTATAAGGTAAATGGATGAAAATATTAAAATATTTCCCTTTCATTTGTTGACGTGAGTCACACTCGTAAGGAAATAACATTAAAATCATAAAATATATTATACATTTTGAAGGATTCACTATGGATTTTTAAAAAAATTACAAAATATAAGATCACATTATTATAATGGGAAAACATATATTGGGCCAATAATACTTGTTATAGTGTTTATTACATGATTTTAGGATCATTATGATGACATAAAACTCATATTTTATTTACATAGTATTTAATTTTAACCCACAAATTCAACTATCTCATAATATTATGAAAAATTAATTGTTGGATAATTTCGACACCCTGATTACCAAAAATATGCATTTTATCAAAATATATATCTAAATATGCGAATTTTTTCTTTTAAAATGAAGAACATCATTTATTGAAAATTCAATGGTTTTGAAAAAACATATAGCTTTCAAATATTAATAAAAATAAAATTTGACATAATAAAAATTTTATAATAATTAATTATTCATAAATTTAGTGCGATAATAATTTATTATTAAAATATTAATTATTTAAAAAAATCAGTACTTCCATAAATTACATAGTTTCGTTGTTGTCGTATAAAAGTATAACTCTTATCAATCAAATTACCAAATCATTTACAGAAAAGGAACTAATATAATACTCATTTATTAGAATTGTATTTATAATATTATAAAAAAAATTAATATAATAATTTATTTATTTCTCAAAAGTACTATTTTTACTCAAAAAATCAATTTATCAAATTCATCAAATTTTTTAGAAAGTCTATTACTATAAAATAATTTATATAATAACGATTTTAATTATAAAAATGGATCACATAATAAGTAAATAATACCTTATTACACAACCGCTTAAACATCTGCATAAGGACTAAGGGTAAGGTGTGTGAGGGTGACAACCTCTTGGGGAGGCTCAGATAACATTGCTCCGATGATAATATATATTTACTTGAATTTCTTTGGTATGAAATTTCGTTCATGCTTAAGGTGTTGATTCACCTATTAATATTTGTCAAGGGAGAAGCCCAGTGATTCTACCTCCTTTTCGAGCTCCAACGATTGTGCTTCATACATATTGAGTCTATTGGATGAGGCCATCCTCTATGTTTTCTATGATGAGGGTCTTTTCTTAAAAAACCTTATATTTATATCAATCATGTAATCACTATTCAACTGTTATATTATCAATGATTTTGACAAATAACATTCAATTAAACATAATAAATAAGGTGTACATTAGTTTTCAATATCCATAAGACATTAAAAAAATAATGTTTTTCATAAAATATCGAGTTTTTATATTATTGGGTGTTTACATATACTTTGTCTCATTCTATGTGTTTTCACTAATATTCTCTAATACTAATTACCTAATCAAAAAAACATGCTCTCATACCAATTATAGTGACCATGAATTAATCATAATTTTCTATTACATCATTTTTGTGATAAAATATATTAAAATATTACCCTCCCATGATCCAAATTTTTGGTGTCTTGGAATAATTGGAACATATATTTCATTTAGAATATAGAACATAAACATTTATATAATTTTTTCTTCTATAGATTATTAGTTTCCTTCACATTATCCATAGTAAATGTAATCACCAGAGGATATAAATCAAAATAAGGGTGATATTAAACCCCAGTAAGAGGATATAGAAATAAAAGAATCAATAAAACATGGCTTGAGTATAATCATAATAATAATAACATAGTAATGGGATCATAAACATGAAAGGAATCATTACAAAAATGATTGGAATGTGGAAATGCATCGAAATGATACCATTTGTCCTAGTGGTTATCTAAAACACATAGTTGTGAACAAATATAGAATAATGTTCACACATATTTCAATCAATATCATGAAATCTATCCAATTATACAATTAATTAGAGTGATATATAATCCTAGAAGCACCCTTCACATCATAACAATTACATTACGCTATATAATTTAGGGTTCACCAACAACATAGTTACATTTACATTATGATCCATGCCACATTGAACATCTACCAATCATGAAAATAAAAGAACCCATGGAAGATAATGTTTTTAATTTCATAAATAATACATTCATAAATATTGGGCTTCCAAATGAAATTGGAAATAACATACATGATATAATAATCATCAACCTTGAGTGAAGAAAAAACAGTCTAGAGAAATAATATGTGTGTTTCTTAAAATAATAGTTCTTTGGAAATAATTATGTTTTTCATGAACATAAGTAAAAAACATTTATATCTAAAAAATGTAAGATAATGATGAATAAATTGTATTTATGGAATATCCATACTTAATTGGATATTTATTTAATATCTATATTTAAATGGGGTTGAAATAGGGAAACCCCAAAGAAAGTATGATGGGTTTTAGAATTCCCCTTACCTTGAATATGAATGATTGCTTCACTTTAATATTTGTTATAATCTTAGTTGATTCATCTATTAACAAATACAACAAATTTTATAAAAAAAATTGATTCATTATATTTTTATTAGGTTCAATAATGAAATTTTTGATTAGTTATAGATTTTCATTTCATCGCTCAGGAGTGTTTGTTTTCTTAGTTTTCTAGATTTCCTCACTAGTGTCCTTGAATGGAAGTTTGTTTAAAAAGTGGATAAATAGAATGATTTTTTATTATATGTTATTAAAGATATAAAGTAATTGTAAATGATATGTTAAATAATTTTGCTATGTGGAATATGCTGATTCATTAGATTAATGTCAATGATGAACATTTTATGTTATGTTTAGTCTGTTTTTCGATCACAAAGATCAAATTTTGTTTTATCATTTAGTATTATGTATAGAAGATTATTGCAGAACATAAAAGACGTTATAAAATAAAAATAAAAATATTTTTTTACCATTTAATGGTTTTACTAATATCATTGAAGGTGGTAAAGGAAAATGAATTAGCATTTCCCACAATGTGGTTAAATTGACACATCACGGGCGACAATTTCATTTTTGAACAAAATAGAGAAAGTGAGGAGTTTAATCATGGATCTTACACTACCATGATTTAATTCTAATACATATTGGGCACTGTAGTTTATAAATCTATTTATATTAGGGGTTTTTATTATGGAATAAGAAACAAAAATGAAATTTAAAGAAATTAAAAGATAAAGGAATAATATTTTATCTCTTAAATTACTCCTCGTTGATAACCACCTTAGGGAAGATTTTTTTGTATTTTGATGATACCTAGAGCTCTGAGACAAGGGGAAGGTTCTACGGAAGATTATTTTCTAGAATTTTGAAATGTCTCAGATCTTGAGAGGTGTGAGGAGGAGAGGGGGTGAGGGGTGGTAGTGATGGTTAATGAGAGGGGTGTTTTCTCATTATTATATTCATTAGTTTATTATTTTGTCCGAATAAAATGAATAGTATGAGAGTTATCATAAAAATTATTAAAATAATATAGAACTGTTCTATATTTTAGTTCTTACGTCATTCAAAATGTTAATAGTAGTGTATATAATTTATAATGAATATATACCGTAAATTACCGTATTTTACTATTCAACAAAAAATTTAGTAGTTTAAAAAAATTACAAAATATTTAACTATACCCTTTTATGAAAAGTATATTTTTAAAATAAACACAATTTAATGAAAATGATTTTTTAAATATGAAAAATTTAATTTTTAATAAAATCATCATTTACGTGGAAAATATTGATTTTAAAATTTTATCAAAATTTCTAAAAATTAGATTAATTACATAAGGTCAGATATAATTAACATAAAACCATAATACATCAAAATATTAATTTAAGAATAAATTTTATGAAAATAAATATTCTATTAAATTATAAAAATAATCATAAAATTTTAATTAAATACGTATGACTTACAAAAAATCCAAATGATAATTAATATTTTTAAAAATATTAACTTACTTAGTCTTTGAAATAATTATAACATTATTTCATTTATAACATACTTTAATTTTATTTATACTTTAATGGGAAAGGATACTATTCATATGGCTAGTTTATTATTCATAAGGGTCATATTATTGTTCTTAATTTAAAATTACAATATCGCTAGTATATGTTCTTTAACATCCATGAATACTTCTTATTTCATTAATTCTATAGTTATATGTTTTTTGATCTCTATGTGATTTATTTATTTTTTATACTATTTGATATTACTATAAGAAGGGATAAATTCCATTGATAAATGTTTGGGTCATTACATATCTATCATGCTTTGGGTGAATAGTTTCATCTAACCGTGGATCAACCATACAATATGCACAAGATATCCATTTTTCACATTGTTTCGTGTTTAAAACTCCTGAAACACTCTTGAAATTCGTTATCCACCTGCAAATAGTTACATTAACAAAGTTAAGAGTTTTTGAATCAATATTTAAACAAGGACATACCTCCAAGAATTTTAAGATTTTAAATTTTTAAATCCATATTCCAAACCACCCACTATTCTAGTAATTTTTATTAAAAACACTTGTTATAAGAATCCAAAACACCGTGAGATTTGAACTAAGGAAATCTGTATTCTATAAATCACCATAAAAACATAACCAATTTTTCATTCCATTACTTAGTGGTTAGACATCTACACTCATTATTAATTTCCCGTATTGATAATATAATAGGAATGTGGATATAAATATTTATTCTACTATAGACTAATGATTATTCAAATAATAATATGGTTGATTGAATATTTTGAAAACTGGTATTTCAAATGTTTTATTTCATATTCTATATATCAATTTTTCATCATGACCATGACAAACTAACCATTGTATCATGTGATGGAAAAATTTTCAATTGATATTTTATGTTTTGGAAAACTAAATATTAATCCTTCTCAATGTAGAAAAACTATCTTCGGGTCATATTAGTTAACCTTGAGAATTAACCTACTAAGAGAGTCATTTGATTGAGAGATGATAATTATTTATCATTATAACACCTAAATTTTTTATGAAATTTTTTAATTGGAAATAATATTATTTGGATTTCATTACAGGAAAAAACATTTTTTGAATCCCCTATACACAGCACTAGTTTATCTTGTGTTACACATGATACTAAATTTTAGTAAAACTATCATATGTTATTAATTTAGTATTTACAACATGACTCTTATAACCTTTCATTAAAACATTATGAAATGAAAAAATACAATTTAAATAATATAATTAATGGTCATATGTAAATAATATATAATGATAATAAAATAACTAATTTTTTGGAATAGTCTTTTATTGTTTTTAACTTCTATTTCCTCGAAATTAACTGTTTGCTTTTTTCTTTTTATGAACAATAAGATAATTAATTTTTGACACTTTAAGAAAATAAATTTGATAAAATAATAATATTTTTTTAATTAGTAATGTTAAAATCTATATAGGTTGGTGTTTTTTGATTTTTCTAAAATATATGATATTTGATTAATACTAAAAAATAAAAAATAATAATATAAAAGTGAAATTCTTATTAATATATTTATAAAGTAAAATTATATTTTAAATTTGTTTTAATGTATAATTAGTTCAAGTATACAATAATTAATCCAACCTAGGTCATTGGAGTTAATTTTTCATTAAAATTAGATATATAAAAATTACAAACATTTTACCATTTTCATTTTTAATAACATGCTTTATCATCAAATTTGAGGGATCAATTTTAGTTTTTGTTTGAAACTAAATGAATAAAATTTAGAACAAATGTATTCTATAATATGAATATGAATAATTAATAATTTCAAATAATTTAAGCATATTTATTTACCATAATAAATATTGAAAGTGTTAAAAATAATCATGGCGAAGAAGATAGAAACAAATTTACAAAGAGACTAAACATTAAACATATATGCAATGATAAAATAAAACATCTAAAAAACCCATTGTAAGGAAATTTTTCAAATTTACATTATATTTTATTGAGATTTCCCATTATTAGAGCCTTGTTACATAGAGAAAACATGGGTGAAATTCACTCATTAATAAATTTACATGTTTTCCACCCACCCCACTTATAAAAGGCCACGTCCAATCCTATCTACATCATACCACTCAAGATAATTTAGATTGAAATATATCTACCCAATTAACATCCCAAAATACGTCCAATATTCCTATAATCGTTACATCGGGTTGAAATTTATACATGGAATGCCTTTTTTTCAAAGCAGAAAGAGATACCATATTAATTGGTGACATTCATTGATAATTGTTTTATGTTTTATTTCATCCCAAACCAAATTTAATTATGTGTTTTTTTAATTATATAATAAAATTATTTTATTAAATTAACGTAGATGTTTTTATATTACATATACATCCTAAATTTATCAGCACTTCCATCAAAAGGGATAATAAATCATCATTCATGTGTACAGTGGAATACCATATCATGAACTACTGTTATTTCTTTTTTCGATAAACACCTATCAAGGATGGAAAGAATGATATAAATAATTTTTTATAATATATTTAATATAATCATAATTTTATTATTATTATTATGTTATTTTTATATCACATTTGTCTTCAGGTTTTTATTTTTTTTGGAATAGGATAGCTTAATTCATGTAAACAATATACTACTTCCATACAAAGCAATGACATTCATTCACACTTTAAATGGATTGTATTAAATATGGGATAAGTAAAAATATAAGACATATAATAAATTAAAATTAAAACAGAATGGTAATTTGTTTATTTATTTCGTATCTTGAAATTCTACCAAAATATTGAAATAGCATTCATGCGTACGTACAACCTATCATCTCTATGAACAGTGTGTTCAATTTCTTATGTCCAACTTTTAAATATTATTCTAAGTAATTTTTTTATTAATATATGATATTTGAAACTTTTGAGTCTTTAGGAAGATAATTAAATCCTTACTATTGTAATGATAATTAAAATCTAATAAAAATATATAAAAACAAAGTAGTTATTACCGAAAATGTAACTATAAAAAAGAAATTGTAAATAAAAATATAATAAAAGGTAATTAGAAAATAAAATATTGTATAATATGAAATAATATGGTTATATATAATATGTATAATGAAAAACAATTGTCATATAGGAGTATTGAATGAGTATAATTGTATTCCAGGATTAAAGTAAGGGATATCTTTCTCAATTTTATTTTCTGCAAGATAAATTCCAGGTTCACCACTTATTTCTTGTATGTGTTATGTATAATTACTAAGGATGTATTTTATAATAATTTTACTAAGAATAATTTGTATTAAATTATCCATTCAACGAATCCCATTTCTTGGGGTATGTAGTTAAAATGTTATCAATGTAGTATAATGATTTTTTTCTCATTTTCCCTTTATTGAGATTCATGTAATGTAATATACATAATTTTTTACAAGATGTATATACGACCCCTTTATCATGTAATAGATTGAATTTTTTCATCCTCATTATATTTTCAATTTTATTTTCTGTAATTCCTTCTTGGGGTTTTTGATTAAATGTTACCTACATATGGATACTATTTTGTTATAATCTCATCTTTTTTGTGTTTTTCTAATTAAGAATCCAATGTTTAAATATCCTTACAAACATATCGAAAATTTAGATTATTTTAATTCAATATATTTATTTATGAAATAATAATTTAATTGTATCATTTTTCTAGTCATTTTTACCGAAAGGTTTTAATAATAATATTTTATAAAAATCTGACTTTATCAATCTCTATGGTCGAGAAATATTCTTCCTTCAAAATAATTTTTTTAAATAAAAATAATTTTTTTATTAATTTCTTATAAGTTTCCAATTTATATTTTTGCCTAGGATATCCTTTTTAGAAATAATTAAAGGAATATTTGTGTCATTTTAAAAAAGTAATTAATGTTTGTCTTTTATAGGAAATGTGAAAGGAAAATATAGTTTTACCTACAATATATTATGTTGTAAAGATAAATATTTTTTTTAAACATTCTATAATATATTTTCTAATCTATTTATTATGGAATATTGTTATCAAAATAGTTTATATATTAATTTTTTTCCATTGTGGGTATGATATTTTGATAATGAAATTCCATAGATGATATTTTTAACATTCTCTTTATATAAGATGGCATCTTTTTTTGTTAATCATGCATTACTAGGGATATTATCCAATGCTACCATTCATATCCATTATGTTAATTGTTTATGCATTGATGAAATTTTGTTTTTGAAACATGTTTTTATTCCAAAGGTAATAATCTTATGAAAATTTTTTCTTACCATGGGAAATTTTATGATAAAGTGATTATGAAACCTTCATAACATCTACAAGTTGTGATTTGATGAAATGATTGTGATACCCATTTAAATTCATATATTCTGATATGATTAATGTTTAGGATATAGTGGAAAAAATATATATGATTTCATTATGTGATGAGAGGTCCTTATATCTCCATACGGTGCATTGGGAAATGATTTATTTATCTCAAGTGAAAGATATGAATGGAATGAGGAGTGAACTAGGAAAAATAATACATGGCTAGAATTTGAAGTGAACTTAGTATAATATTATATGACTAGAACATGTTTTGAAATTATTATAGTAAAGTTAATTGTCTATTATGATGTCCTTGTCAGTGATCCTTAACCCAAATAAAAATGAACTTATATGTGTATGTATATTCCACAAATTCCATGTATCATGCCATTATTATACATTAATGGATCATGTTATTTGATTTCCATTTTGAATAATGTCTAATAAAGTAAAAATAGTTATTCCATGACTCCGGATTATGATCTTTTATATGTAGTGTATGGTTTAAAAATATTATTATCCTGTTATCATACCCTTATCTTGATGTTATTCTTATACATCTTTCTTGTTTACCATAACTGAGCAT
This sequence comes from Viscum album, assembly GCA_963277665.1. NCBI lineage: Eukaryota > Viridiplantae > Streptophyta > Magnoliopsida > Santalales > Viscaceae > Viscum > Viscum album. The sequence continues at coordinate 796,560,992 of OY728166.1, forward strand.
CTAGGATCACCCATTTATATGTTTCCTTTCCCCAGATTATGGAGTAATTTATTATGTTATATATATATAATGAGGGTGATAGTTTTTATAAATGTTGTGGGAGATTATGTAGCTCACTATTGAAACATTCTTTATATTTCCATGCTTCTAAAGGAACTAAAAAAATATGGTCATCGAGAATGATTTCATGTAATGTAATCGATATTCCAGATAAATGATTTAATGACTATATATGGTATTCTTAGATCACTATAGTTCTTATCAGATAATTGGATTAGTTATCCATTGGAAAAAAGGATAATAAATCTATAGTGAAATCCTTATGGGAATGTTTAAGGATATGTCTAAGGATGAGTTAATGTATATGAAATTGTATTGGAATATTGGTAAATGATAGAGTGAGTGGTTACCTAGAAATACATCCTTGTTTGGATACAGAAATTGAATGTGTATCTAGATAAAATATAAATTATGGTGAAAACCTAGGAAACACCATATTGAACTATAGTCTATGAGAAACTCATGTATGAAAATTGGCCTTAATACACACCTGATTTGACACGCCAATTGAATAATTTTTCAAAATTCAAAAACTATTTTAAAACCATCATGGTTAATTTAAATTAACTATGGCTATTAATGACCTATGATAAACCTAATGTGTCATATATTTAATAATGTTTCCTAATTTTGACAACCTATAAGGTGTTTTCATGATTATTTTATTCCCCAAGATAATAATTGTATCTTACTCTAATTTTTTGTATTTACTAATTGGATGGAACCTAATGTTACCATTTTAATGTTATGCACAATTGGAAATGTATTGATTTATCTCATGAGAATATATATTTAATGGGTGAAGGAATTAAAAATATCATTTTTAGGCACACTAAACATTCTCATACAATGAATCATCATGGAATTCAAAATGATAAAATGAGGGGGTAAAAATATATTGAGTCATTCATATGGAAGTTTCATCCTTCATTTAGTTGTTATTTTAAGATAGTAGTTAAAAAATTGTGTATCTATACAACATTAAGGCTATTTTTTATCCAACGGTCAAAAACTGAAATGATGATTTTGTAAATATATTGTTTAGCAGGAGAAAAGGGTAAGTGGTGGAATCTTATCAAGAATAAGAGGAAACAAAATAAAATTGAATTCATGGATTTTAATGAGTTCAAGAACACATATTTCAATAAGTACATTCCCATTTTTATTTTTATTTTTATCGATATGGATTTAATTGAGTTATATAAAATTTATTAAGAATATATTGGTACTTACAAGGATAATTTTACAAGACGTATTCGGAACAATTATGAAATTATCATCTAACATGAATGAAAGTTTGATCGATTATCCATTATCTTAATAATATTTCTCCATGTACAGTTAGACATAAGAGACATATATGGATATAATAGATTGAGTATTGTGATATGATGTTTGAAATGGACGTTATTGTAGCGTATAAATCTAATTATTTTGAAAAGGTAAGGATTTTGGTGTTTCGAAGAAAATAAAAAAACCATATAGTAATGTAGATTATCATTCTTTTATTACCAATGTGTGGGATGAGGAATAGAATAAGTAGTCTTAAGGTGACTACTAAAATTTTTATGAGTGCATGGGATGGTTACCAGAAAGTGTATAATTTATGTGGGGGATGAACTTAGCAAACAAGGTGAATAGTGAGAATTCTTTACAAAAGGCACATCCTCCGATTCAGAGCATCAAGTGTATGGAGAATTTTAATTATGCTAGAAAATTAGAAAAACATGAGGCAAAATTATAGTTATATATTTCAATAACTTTTTAAGACATGGGATAAGGGGTAATAGCATGAAACTAGAAATTTTGATGAGGGGTGCAACAAAAACGTGGTGAAAGGTACACTTATTATCCACTATAAAACTACTAACGCCTTATTTGACATTGGATCTACCCATGTTTTAAAATATAATTAATTTTATATGGGTATAATGACCCAAAACAAACTATTATAAATATAATTATATGTTAAATAAACCTAATTTAATAATTATCACATATCATGTCAATGACTACACTACATTTTATGTTGGTGGGAATGAGCTTCCAACAATTATTTTCATTCTTCCTTAGGATTAATTTGAAATAATATTAGTAATGGATTGGATTTCTAGGCATGAGTCTCACATAAATTTTCATGTAATGGATGTTACATTTGATATTTAAAACCAACCAATGATTTTATATCAGTGTGACGATAAGTTCAAGCTTTTGATGGACATCCCAACTATTTTACGGGTCTTAATTTTAATTAAACATAGTGCTTCCCGTAGATTGTTGGGGATAAACTCTTATTATATGATATGCCTATTATTATTGGATTTTAGGATGTATTTATAGAATAATTTCATTTACTTCCACCAAGAATTGATAATGACTTTTAAATAGAACTCATAACTTGTGCTAGACACATTTTATAGACCCCCTGTTGAATGGACCATAATGAGTTTAAGGAATTGAAGAATAAAGTATTAGAAACCCTTGACAATGGTTTCATTTAGAAAATTGTCTCATCTTGGGGTGCTCCACATTATTTATGGAAGAATAAATATGTTTAAATGAAACTCTTCATTTATTATTAGTAGTTGAAAAAACGTCATAATTAAGGACATGTATCCTCTTCCCCGTATTGATGAATTATTTGATCAACTGCATATAGGTGAATAAATTTCCAATATTTCCCGTCGTTATGGATATCAATAATATATGGTCAAGAAGGTTGATATAACTAAGAAAATATTATTTTCATGTAATGTATATTTTCAATATATAATGATTCCCTTGCGGCATACTATGCCCCTTCTATCATCAATGATTTAATGAATAATTTCATTAGATATTACTTTGACCAGTTTTTGAGAGTCTTTATAAAAGATATTTGTACCTACTGAAAGAGAGATGAATACTACGAGGGTCATTTTAAATTTGTACTAATGACCTTAAATAATGTTAAAATATATGAAAAATTTACAATATTGTAATTTTGTCTACAAACTAGTTTGATTTTTGGTTTATATAATATAAACACATGTTATATTTATATATCCATCAAAATATAATTCTACTGAATGGTGGAAAAGACTAAACTCAATGGATATGAGCCATGGTTTTCCTTGTTTAGAATGATATTAGAGATAGTATATAGATAATTTTTTAGGACTATGAAATCCTAGAACTAGCATAACGATGATGTGGGAAAATACCATCTAGATAGATAAATGTGATGAAAACATCATCGAATTAAAGGGAAGATTAGTATGTGTGCTTGTTCTTACGTGAATATATAGTGGATATGAATATTTTATCAATATTGATACATTAATGAAGGGATTGGTTTTATTTCTTATGTATAATTACATAGTTATAGATTATGCCTCTTTAAAGAGATATATTAATGAGAAAATTACCCAACACATGATTTGGAGTTTCTTTTTGTAATTTTTTCCTTACTGATATGGATTCATTATTTTATCAAGAATGTTTTTATATATATAAGTCATTAAAAACATTTTGATGTATATATTAACATCGAAATAGTTGAACATATTCCACATAATATGATTATAAGTGACAACGTATTATGACTATTCAATACATTACCACCATAAGAATGTGGAAAAGCATGATGATGCATTGAGTTGAAAAGATAATGCAATAATATACATGAAAAGGATCACAAATGATCCAATATTTCTATATTTTTCAAGGATTTATATGAAATTCCAGATCAAAAAGTGAAAACTATTACATTTCATAGTTTCATTTTCAACCATCTATCCATGTGAATACTAAATTGGTGGAGAATTAATACTTAGAGCTGTAAAATATGTTTAGAAATATTCTTGAGTTTAACCTATATAATGATGTAATGATAAGTTTGAGAAGCTATGTGTGCATTATATCCATATTGTGGGTGAATATGAATTTGTTATAGTAAGCTCAAATTTCTTAATTCTCAACTCACCATGGAACAATAAAGATTAATATAGATTTGAAATAATACTTCTAGTGTTATGGAATGAATAGAGATACCATATAGTGTTTATCTTAGTCATTGGTATAACAAGAATAAATGGTTGAATAAAAAAATACTATGGTATTATTATATCCATTACCCATACTAGAATTCAAATGGTATAACGTCACTATGGATTTTTTCAATTGACTCCCCAAAATATATAACGAGAATAATGCTATGTGGGTTGTAGTTTAACACCTTACAATTTCAGGACACATTATCTATAATAGTGAAGACATTAATATGGATCTAAAATCCATGATATACATCAAGGAAATGGTATAGTTTCGGGAAGATATAACATTCAATTGTATATGATCGACATGAGAGGATTAACTCAATTTCTTGGAATCATTTTCATCAATCTCTCGGTACTGGTTTGAGTTTAAAAATTTTATATCATCCTCAAAAATATATTCAATATGAAATAAAAATTAAAATACTAGAGGATATGTTCAGATCATGTTAATTGGATTTAAAATCTTATTGAGATGAAAACCTTCCTCTAGTTGTGTTATATTACAACATAAAATTTAACTCATGCATTTAGATATATCTTTATAATTACCACCAAGGAATTAAATGTATATCCCAAATGTGATTGAACGATGATATATAAGGAATGCTATTGGGACTTGTGAAAAATGATGAAATAAAAGTGAGAGTTTGATCCATTCAACATCAAATCAAGGTAGATTAATTTAATAGAAATCTTATGTTGATAACTTCCCATGTGATCTATAATTTAATTTTTGTGTTAAGAGGATTCTATAAATGTATCAAAGAACGAAGATTATGAGATTCAAGGAGAAAGGGAAACTGACACATTAGTATATCATTCCCATTGAAATTATTGATTGTGTTGGGATGGTTGCTTAAAACATAGAACATCACAAAAAATCTCTCATGACCATGATGTGTTCCATGTATTGGACATAATAATGTATATTCCCAACCATTCTATTATACATGACACATCGGTCATACAACAAGAGAAGAATATTTTGGTGAGAAATAATCCGTGGAAATTATGGTTTATATAGAGAAATTTCTAGGAATCATGAACAACAACAAGGATAGTGTTTTTTGTAGAATCCACTAATTTTAGGATGTTACATTGGAAAATCAAGATATGATGTGGAATAAGTATCCTCGTTTTAATTTAAAAGAGAGGATAATTTCATGGGGAAATCCATTTTAATGGGGTTGTAATGTTACAACAGATGTTTTTATGATTTTTTTAAATATATAAAATTTATTTTTTGGCTTGCATTAATTTCTATGTCAAGTTAAGCACATTAATTTAATGGGGTTGGAATGTTAAAACCCAAGTTTTTTGAATTTCATTAAATTCTATGCCAATTTAAGCACATTAATATTTTTTATTTTTCAGAAAATCATCATTTTCGATTAATAGTAATAAAACTAATTTTTAGTTTAAAAATTCATTTTATAATTAATTATTTGTCAAAATAAATTATATTTGAAATTTTTATTTAATTATAATATGTTGGATTATACATTAAATAATCCAATTAAAATCCCTGTAAACAATCAAAAATTTATTTTTGATATAAAAAATTTAATTGTTTTGAACTTTTTTAATTTTAAAATACTTGCTTTCACATCGCATCTATTGGATTAATTTTAAGATAATGCATTCCTATTTTTTGAATTGACTATTGAAAAATGGATTACATGATTATAATATGAATAATTTCTAATTTCTAATAATTACTAATTATTTTTTCCCATAATTATTAGTGACAAAATATAATATTAATAATGACAATTAATAGAAAATGAGTTTAGCAATGGTCTAAACAGTAATCATAATAGGAAAATGACCTATATACTTTTCCAAACCCCAATTAATGGACATATTTCTCCTTTAATCCATCATTTATCTATATTTTAACATTATTGGACCTATTTCCTATGGAATGAACGTGAGTTGAATTTCCTATTTAAAACATTTACATGTTTTTTGTTCACCGAATTTTAAAAAGGCCACCTCATCTACAATATTCCTCACACATTTCATGCAATGATGGACTGAAATAAGTTAACTCATATAACATCCCAAATCCCTAATAACATCCTACAAGATATTGATTCATCATAAATACAACCATGGAATGCAATTGGTGTATACCAAAAGGTGATACCCAATGTAGAAGAAACATTCTTCTATGAACATTTTTTGTTTTATTTTATCATAAACCACATTTAATTTTTTTCATATTCTTTTAATATAATAAAATTAGTACCATCAGTATAATTAGATGTTATTATGTTTATTTTATGACCTAAAATAATATAGAATTCCACAAAATGGGTTACAAAATCGTCATTTTTATGAATGGTGGACTACTAAAATATGAACCAATGTCATTCATTTTATAATTACAACCCATCATGGTTAGTAAAAATGATCGAAAAAATATTTTAATATGATACTTATGATTTTAATGAATTTATTATCACTCATGAGTTCCTATATCTCACATTAATTCTTGATTTCCATTTTTTGGAATATGATAACGTTGTTCGTGTGTACGACACAATATGGCCTCACGTAGTGATGTGATTCGTTAACATATTACATGGAATGTGTTATGTATGGTTTTAATATAAACATATGATATATATGATATAAAAATTATTATAAAATAATAATATCTGATATAATTTTATTTCTTAAAATCTGATAAGAGAACCAAAACAGTGTTCGGGTATACATGTGGCCTACCATCTCCATTAACGTTGTATTTTATTTCCTATATCTACCAATTAATTATTATTATAAATAATTATTTACATATTATATATTATATTTAATATATTTTGTTATCATAATGGAGTTATCGAAAATTTGATCAATGTATGGGGTCATAAAAATTAAAAATAAGACAACATATATGACAACAAACTGGTTAATGCGTGAAACATAACATTAAAAATTAATTATTAATGAACAGGTAATAAATGGTCCAAAGAATATAATATACGGTAAATATAAATTAATATTTTACTATATGATATTTACTAAAAAAATTATTATATAAAAGGATTTAACTATAAAACAATATTTCATGACTTAAAGTAAGGGATTTAGGTTACACATTTATTTTTAATGAGACACAAGAAACATTCACCTATTATTTTATATATCTGTTGTGTAAATTTTTCAATTTTTTATTTTATGGATCATCAAAGGGGAATTTCTTTATATTCACAAATACATTTTAGGATACCTCTTTCATGGGGTTTACAGTTAAATGTTTACCAAAGAAGTAAGGGGTTTTTTTCTCAATTTCTCATCTTTATGTCATATGTAAATTTATTAACCAAAATTTTTTCACAAGAATTATATAACACAACTTTTACATGAAATATCATTAATTTTTCATCATCATTATATTTTTCGATTATTTTTATGTTATTTTCTATGTGTATAATGATTCAATATTACATAAGGTGAAACTTTTATGCTATAATCTCATCCTATTTTTGGGTTATTTACAATTTAGACTCCATTGATAAAATCCAACCTACTACCTCTATATTATTCTCATGAGATTTCATCTCATCTTGGTTTTCTTGATATATTAGAGTAATAATAACATTCATACACTCTTTGGTACAAAAAACAATTAATGAAATGCATATATGAAAACATGAAATTATATATCTCCTTGATCATAAATATGTTTTCCATGAATGCAATATTTTCTAATAACTTTGTGAAAATATTATCACTTTTTTATTATTTTTAAAAGATACATTTTCCCATGTTTGAATGCAAAGAAAATCTAACTGAAATAGTCATTCAATTTTCAAGATAATGACAATATTAATTATGTGGAAAATGTAAGAGGAATTATTGTTTTTAGAAACAGAATATTCCATATACATGACCAATAATTTCTTTGACGTTTTTAGTATGTTTTCAATGATATTTTAAAATAAAATTGCTTTGAAAATATTCTATGTAAAAAAAATTTCTTTCAAATATGAGATGATATTTTCCTTAAGAAATTATTTAAATAATATTTTAAAATAATGTTTCATATATGATGATATCCATTCTGGTTATGCAATCCATATCAGGGATATGATCCAAGGGTTAAATTAATTATCTCTGTATTAATGGAATATGTTTTTATGGAATGATGTTTACGTAAACTATATCTCTTCCAAGGGACATATGCTAATTAAACCCTCATCCTTTGATTGGTTATTATATTATGAAATGATTTTGAAATCTTTATTTTTTCGATAGGATGTTATCTGATGAAATATTTTTTATACCTTTCTATTTTCAAGGGTAATTATATGATACATTTTTATGATCTCTTATAATGCATATGTATTCTTTGATTATGTGATGGATAGGGGCCTATATCCACCTAAAATAAATTGGGTAAATATTTATATATCATATGAAATATACCAAGAAAGAATGGGGAGTGAACCATGTAGAATAATATAGGACTTGAGTGAGTATTGAAATTGATATAGTAACAAATGACTTAAAATAGTATTGAAAATTTTACATTAATTGACATTTTCCAGTATGGAGTCCATGGTATAAATAATTGACCAATACCGAAATAATTTTTTTCTGCTTCTGTGATTACCAAAAATTCAATGTTTTATTCTAATGTTATCATTTTATAGCTCTTGTTATTTTATTTCCTTATGATAGATGACTTATTAAATACCAATATTTATTCCATGACTCACAATTATAATATTTGATATTTGGGATTTGTTTTTCAAATGTCATTGTAATGTTATCATACAATTATGTTCATGTAATGCTTATGTATCTCTCCTTTTTATCGATATAAGACATCTTATGTCACCCTTTATTATGATTCATTTCACCATGTTTTGATGATTTTTAACATATTTGTTTGACATTGAAATTAATGACTCATGATGATTTTATATTTCTGAGGAGTTTCTGAAGGATTTGTTTTTTCAACCCGAAACACCCAATCGTTATGTATCCATGAGGAAAAACTTTCTAAATAAACGTGCTCATTACTGTTTATAGTGAATGATGCTTAAAAACTCACATTGGTTGATATAACGGGAGGGAAGGCTCATCACACAATTTTGGTGGGAATCTGTTCATATTCTAGGAATCTTCTATTGATTTAATAAATATTCATGAATACATTATTGATACGGTAGTTAGATGTGGGTAATCCCTAAGTTAACAATAAATTATTAGTATGTATAGATATTATAATCATCTGTATTTATATGATGTTCTTCATTAATGGATATATATTTTTGTATATGAGGTTTTCTATTGATGGAGTCCTCTTATGTACTACTAATTGACTCATCAATCATTATTACTATGATTCTAGTGTCCTAGACACATAGTGGCATAATCTAGAGTTTATCACCATCTAGGTGGGTGGGAGTTGTTTTGATATCCTGATTTAACCCATAAATGAGATTCATATATATCCTTGTAAAATGAATCAAAACCCACATAGTTTTCTATAGAAAATAGGGGAACATAATACATTATAAGGTCATGTGATATGGACCAAACTATATATCTTAACATCATTTGGAAAGGTTGTACAAGTGGGTGGTTCTTAGTCTAATTTTTGTGTGGGATTTATACTCTAGTGACCTAGGTATCCTTGAATGAAAATGGATTCCCATATTGAATTAGACCACGGTGGGAATGTGGCTGAGAGAGAAAGAGGATGATTTGGGGTATCGTGTTTGGACCTCATCGAGGATTCCAACATATCCCATTTAGTGGGGAAACAAATCCTATATAGTTTGGTCATAAGTACCCACACATATGGAGTCCTTGAAGGTTTATATTGCAGGGGAGTATGGGAATTTGGGAGGACTCTGTTTGGAATTATTACTATAAATAATTACTTAGGGAATGATCATGATGGGTGTCTCAAATCATGGTGGATTTAAGGATTTTTTTCAGGGATTTCTGCAGAGCATGAATCCATTTTAGTTGTATGGTTTCCCATCACATGGGAGATATGATATGGAGATCGTTAAATAGGATGGAATCCAACGTAACTTGAATACGATGTGAATTTGAGTTTTCAAAGTTCATTACCTTTAATGTATTGTGTGGATGTTATGATCATCATTTTATTATAATCCCACATGAGTCGTGATTAGTGTGAGAAATGGGAGGAAATTGTATATACAAAAAAACACACTTCAACTTCTCCTGTGGTGGTAGGGTATGAAGAGTATGTGGAAGAGGATATGGCTACAAAACTTCCCTCTCATTTCATTATATTGGAATAAGTCCAGGGTGTGGAGATAGGAAAAGGAAGAAAGTAGAAGAGAGGGGTGAAGGCTTATGTTCGCAACTCCTCACTATCATAGTGTCTATGAGGAAGATAGAAGTTATATTTCATCCTCTTACCAGAAAGGATAAGGGATTACTCTAGGAGGGATTCCCAAAAATATGTTGGGATCATATTCCTAAATAGGATACCCTTTTATTGGTTGGGTCTTATTCATATGATGTATATTCATTTGAGGTTTTAATGGGGATTATTCCTTCGTAGGATTTCCATTTGAGTTTTTTATGGATTATTCCTAATTTGGATGCCAATTTAAGGTTTGGTTGGGTCTTATTACTTAGGAGGATGCTCGTGTTTTTGTTTTGGTGGGGATTATTCATAAAAATGATACCCATTTGAGGTTTTTTTGGGGACTATTCCAATGTTGGATTCCCATTTGATGTTTTTTGGGGCTTATATCCTGGGAGGATTCCCATATGAGGTTTAGTTGGGACTTATTCCTTAATATGATTTCCATTTAATGTTTTCTGGGGATAATATCTAAAGAGGATGACCATTTGAGTTTTTATGGGGGTTATTTCAAAGAAGTATGCCCATTATGGTATGGTCGGGCCATATTTCTGTGGAGGACTACTATTTTAGGGTTATTTACAACCTAATCCTAAGGGGTATGCCCATTTGAGGTCGTTTGGGTGGGTCTCCAATGTGTGGGTCACCCAAATGTGTTGTGTTGGAGTGGTTTAACTAGGTGTTAGGATGGATTCCTCACCCTATTTAGTGTGGAAAATGATTGGTTTCCCATGTAGACGTGTACTACATGGTAAAAGGATCAACACATCTAGATCATTCTCTACGATTATCCATTCTTTAGATTAGTCGTCCTTTGAATATTTGATGAATAAGGAATATTTATAAGCCTAATGTGGGGAAAACATGAATGGAACTACATAGATGAGTCTATTAAGATAGTCCTATGTGGATGGGTGTGTGCAGAAGGGCCTACGCAAGTGGGCTAGTGCGAATGGGAATATGCTATTGGGCTATGTGGGGAAACCATTTCCATTAAAAAATATCTATCTTTCATGTTCCATACATTTTAATATGGATTCATATTTGGGATCATATCCAAATCAAATAATAGATCTTAAAGAGGAATATGCTTATAGACTCGTAGAATAAATCAAATTTTCTCAAAAGAATCTATAAAATAACATTTTAATGCATACAAAATTTACCCATTGATCTTGGTAATCAATAACACAGACTTAGATGAAAATCCATTATTATTGACCAGTATTGTGGCACATGAAAATTTTACATAAACTTATACAATCATGAAGATTCATCTATATAAGAAAAAAATATTTCTTTTTTTATTGAGAATAATATCATGCATTTAATGGAAAATTTAATGAAACCTATTTTTTTGGGTCAACAAAGCCCCCCCCCCCTAATAATTAGACTCTTTTTGAATGAAACAAATCATATAATAAGGTATCTTTAGGGAACATTGATGGATTCCAAAATCATTTCATGGATTTTGGATCTATGTAAAATGTAATTATGCTCTTATTTTTTCTTATGATAGAGGGCCTAGAATTTATAGATCAATTATGAATATGGTCATATGGAAAACCCTAAAAGAATTTTTTTATGTCATCACCCTAATTTTATCCAAAGAACAATATGAAGAAGACTAAATAGACATTAATTGGATTTCTCTTGGACTTAATTTTTTGAGTTCTTTGTGTAATAACATTTGTGCATTTTATATTTTTATCCCTTGATATTTTTATGAATCCATGCTGAGTACATGTTTATAGAGATGAGACATGACTTTTGTAAATATTCTCCTTTATGGGTCTTCAATCTGGTGAGTAATACATCTCCTTCGATCGGAATTTTAATCTCATGAATGTCAGACTAATTAATATAGTGTATATGGATGGAGAACATTGAATGTACATTTTGAAATAATGACCAAAATAGAAATCATAGACCATGAATGTGGAATAATTATTCAGACATTTATTGAGGAATATTGAGCCATGACATAGAGGTTCCTAGATCTAAATCAGTATATTAGAGAATAGAGGAGGACTATCCAATGGTTGAAGTTACCACTATATGGAAAACATATTTTGTGGGATATTTATTATAAGGAAAACCAAGGAATGTGTAACACCCCAAGCTTCTATGGTACGCTTCTCTTTGAATAATGTGATAGCATGTGTTGTACGCAACACCGAGTTCTAACACACCATAACTAATCAAACTAGCCGTTATGAATAGTAATACCTACTTTTTGAAATTATATATTTTATATTTGAAAATGGACTTCATTTTTGGATTCGGAATATCGAATTTAGCCTAAGGTGAAATTTTGGTACATTTCGGATAACTTTCATATTTTGATGAATAGTGAAAATTACTAAGTTTTAATTAAAAACAACTTTTTTAATCAAAATAATTAATAGTGATAAATTATGAATTTGAGTGGTTTTAAAGTATATTTAGAATATATTTTTACCATTTAATATAATTTTGGTCATTGGACATAATTTTACAATTAAACTAAACATAAACGAGTGTCAATCTTTTGATAGTTATTATCTCTTAAAAACACGCTTTTTGTTTTGATAGCGGGAATTAATTTTAAATTAATTTCTGCCACTTCTGTGTTTTGAATTTATGAAAATGGATTCCATATTTGGAATCAGGATGTTCAAATTGTGTAAATAGGTAACTTTTGTTTTTAGAAATTTTGAATAATTACTGCGGTAAATATTTTATTTACCATGGTTAAGGGTAAATCCGGTAAATAAGGGTTAAAAAAATAATATTATAATAATACTAAATTACCCTAAAACGTGTCTTAACCCTATTGGTTGATACATGGTCGTCCATGGGCATATTTGGGTCTATTTTGGGACCCCATGGATCCACTTGTAAGTGATAATGACACATTATATTAATAAAGTTAAAATAAAAATAAAAATGGTATAAGCTTACATCTTTTAGAAGAACAATTTTTACATAGGGTTATACATGTTGGATATTAGATTATAAATATTAATTAGAAAGCTAAAACGATTTCCTACATAATGATATTTTATTTATAATTTTTAGACATTAAATAATTTATTTTATTTATGACACAACGATGATGCAGTAATTACTATAATAGTGAAAAAATAAAATAATTGATATTATAAATACCCAAATAAATATAATATGAAACTTTTAATGAATTAAACTAATTTTATAGGAGAATATGATATATTAGGATTTATTTAATTGACTTTGTTAGAAGTAATCAATCTGTTATGAGTTTCACAAACATCAACTATTGAATAGTGTCAAAATTGACATAAAAGAGTTCTTAAAACAAATATTATATTATTAATTGATATTAAATTCCTAAAAATCTATGTTTCGGCCAAGAGACTTATATTATGATAGGTTAATCATTAATGGACCACTTGGGGGTCGCTTGGATGTATATAGTAAGTTTATTAACCATATTATATAAAAATACAAAGAGACATTGTAAAAGTGAAACTAATTAACTTAGAGTTAATACTTAAAGATAAGGTTAATATAAGTACCCAAACCTGTCTAAATTCTATTTTTTGAGTGTTTTTCGACCTATCCCCACCTTAACCTTTGAATAATAATCTTTGGAGCCATTATAAACCGAATATGAATTTATTATAAATTAATATTTCTAGCTCTTCCAAAGGTGCCCCTCACCCCTCTTATAAAAGGGCACTCCTCCTTCTCATTTCTTCACACCTTCAAAGCCTTTTGGTTCGGCCAAACTCTGACCAAATACTCTCCCAACATCCCTCAATACAACCTAGAGGCCTTAGTTTGATCAGAAAGCCAACCTAAGGAGCCCTTTTTGATCAAATCAAAAGGAAGAACCCGAAGAAGAGGTAATGATTTCACCACCCTTCTCCAAGTTCATTTCTTCTTCCACTTCTTCTTCCTTTGTTCGTACCATTCTAAAATAATAACTCCAGTATCTCACATATACTGTGATGTTATTATAAATATGGTACAACCATATTCAGTATTCTATCCACCCTTTGAATAACATGTCACCATACGTGCGTACGTACGGACTACCGTCTCCACGTCGTGGTGTAATTGTTATTCAATATAAGATTATTTGGATGGGTATAATAATGATGTGTAACTCGTGTAAATAATAAATATAACATGTTAATGATTCTGTATATATGATATACCATCCATTTATATATTATTTTAATATCAAAAAAAATGATATTGTCGCTCGTGCGTACGTACGGACTACCGTCTCCACGAACGCGATGAGATTCATTCTCCATCGTATCCATTCAAGTATAATTATCATTTGATGATTTAAAAATGATGTTTAAGGACTAGATATCATTCTGGATATGAATAAGATACAACAACCATGGATTATGTAACAATACATATAAAAGAAAATGAGTAAGTTAACTCCCGAAACGACGATAATTCTAAGATATTATTAACAAATCAATGTTAAAAGATCATATATGATATCATATTATTATATATGATTCATGTATAATTTAATAACAACTATTTAACCATTATACAGGAGGTTAACCTACCCCAACCAAGGAAAAGTACAAGGTAAGGGTTCACTTTACAACCACTTCATTATCCAAGGTTTTTTATACGTAATAATCTACTGGGATCTCTTTATCATCCACATCCATGTTTCTTAAAAATGCATTTCAAAACATTTTTACTATTTACTAGAATATGAGTTAAATTTATTTATACCCTTTTTGACTTTTATAACTGTTTTATAATGGAATCTTTCAGTCGTTTTCAAAACAAGGTCCTTTTTAACCATTTCGACAGAATTAAGGTAAGAATGTTTTTTTAACTTATACGGCGGGTGCGGCTATTTTCCGCCGTTATAAAATCTTCAAAGCTTCCCTTACAAGATTATAAGAATATTTTCAAAGAAAATGTTTTATTTTATATGTATCTTAAATTATTTCAAAATAAAAGGAGATATTTCTTTAAAAAGAATTTTGATTTCATCTATGTCAACATCCTTTAATGGATTTTAAGATTATTTGAAGTTGATTTATTATGATACAAAACTTCTATATGGTATTGAAGGTTTTGTGATATGTTTGACTGTGGATGTGCTATTTTTATACCATTCATAGTTTATGGTGAAAGTATTGACATTTCATATGCTAGTTTTAATATGAATGTTTATGTTATGTTTAAACCTTTTCATATGGGAATGCATTGGACTTAATATGTGACGGGTGGAGCCCGCTATAGCTCCTCGATGCATCGGTAGGTCTCATGAGACAAACTAGTGTCTTGGCACAAGGCCTTGACAAAATCTTATTTGTAGTCTTGGCACGAGGCCTTGACTATGTGGTTATGATAGTCTGGCATTATGCATTCCAACATTATGAAAGTGGTTATTGATTTTTGCATGTGATTATTCGATTAGTAGAATATCCATGTGAATATGTAAATGGCATTATTTCATTTTATTTATGCCATACCATGTTGCAAGTTAATATTTAAAAGGCTTTTGTTTTAGTTATACATTTCCTTAAATGTTTATTCTTATTTATGAAAGTTTCCGCTATATTGTTATCATTACTGGGCATTTGAGCTCACCCATTTTCTATGTTTTATTTTTTCCAGGATGTGAAGAAGTAAGTTATGAATGACCTACAGGGATTTTATGAGGGTTTAATAGTGTGGATTGTGGAAACATTATGTTGTTGTAGTAGTTTTTCATTTTATGATGTAATGTAAAACTTATGAATATATATCTAGTGTTTACAAGGCTACTAAACCAATCGATCTTTCGAGATTTGATCTTTCTTGTGATCATGCCAATGTTATGTTATAATGCACCGACTCTGGGTAACTGGGGTCGGGGCGTTACAGTTGGTATTAGAGGAAGTTTAGTACAAACCTTGGAAGCTAGATTTAGATAAACTCTGATTAGAGCACGTAGACCTAAGATGAACTTTGAGGATTAGTATAGAAGAACTTCCTAGAATTTTGGTATTGTAGAGATTTTATGAGTTTTCCAAGCAATACATTCCTGTCTGGATACGAGCAGGTAGAGGCGGCTCTGGCACAGATGTACCTAGGGGTAAAACCTGAAAACACCGCTTTGAGCTAGACTCGAACGGGAACTGGTGCACGACAACGGGCCTTGCTGCACTCTTGGTTACGACACTCCCGGGGGATATGCTTAGGATGACTCTCATTTTCTTTACAAATCATTTTGAAGGGATTATGAGTATATACTTCCTCAAAGAAAACATTCTTATGATTATGGATTATATCCATAAATAGTTCAATTTATGTTAAGTGTTTTATAAGCATGGGATTATGTATTTTGATTCATAAACTGATCTAGTTTATGCCATTGTTTAGAAATGGCGCCTAGTGGAAGAAATGGAAACCGTATCAATGCACGCACTCCATGTAGGGATTTCCCTCCTGCTCAAGATAATTATACTGGGCCTGGTGATGCAACTGGTGCCGATCAGCTAATCACCATAATAGGACAACTTACTCAGGTTATGAATAATAACCTTACCCGTATGGAGCACCCTGATCCGCAGCGTGGAGGATCAATGTTAGACCGATTCATGAGGCAACAACCACCAACGTTCAATGGGAGTACAAATCCCTTAGTAGCTGAGCAATGGATAAATTCCCTAGAAAAAATATTTCCGGCTTTGGGGAGCAGTGAAAGGGAGAAAGTTATCATAGCAGTTTACCGCCTCACTGGAGATGCTGATCAATGGTGGTCATTGATTCAAAACATGAAGGAAGATGATGAAGTATCAAATATGGAATGGAGGGAGTTCAAAGATCTGTTTTTAGAAAAATACTTCCCTCGCGACCATCGAGCAGATATGGAAAGGCAATTTCTAAGTCTGAGACAGAAGGAGGATGAGAATGTCGCAAAGTATGAGGCTAACTTTACAAGGTTAGCAAGGTATGCCGGAGATTATATTCGCAACCCAGGAAGTAAGATTGATCGTTTCTTTGATGGGTTAAAACCATTTCTCCGTCGAGCTTTGGTTTCACAATCCTTCTCATCATACTAAGATATTGTCTCGTGTGCTATCAAGATAGAAAAGGAATTCTCTAAGTCTTATGACAACAAAGTAAAGCAAGAGAAGAAGAGAACGGTGGAAAAGGTGAAAGTAATCCAAAATCACATCAAAGCAGCTCAAAGTAGGCAGAAGAGCTATGCCGATAATCGAAGGAAGGATTTGGAATTTCAAGTCGGTGATCATGTTTTTCTAAAGGTATCTCCGTGGAAGGGAGTCATACGTTTTGGTAAAAAAGGTAAATTGAGTCCCAGGTACATCGGACCTTTTGAAATTCTAGAACGAATTGGGGTTGTAGCTTACCGATTGGCAATGCCGCCAAGTCTCTCCAAAGTTCACGATGTGTTCCACGTATCTCTATTGAGGAAATACATGCCTGATCCGACACATGTACTCACCTATGAGGAATTAGAACTGGAACCCGATCTGTCTTATTGCGAAGAGCCCGTCAAGATTCTTGATACGAGAGAACAAGTGCTGAGAAACCGGACGACGCGTCTGGTAAAAGTTTTGTGGAGAAACCATAAGATGGAAGAGGCAACGTGGGAACCCGAGGAACTTATGATGAAGAACCACCCGAGTCTTTTTATGCAGTAATGCCCTAGAAATTGCGAGGAAACAATTATTTGAAGGAGGGGAGAATGTAACACCCCAAGCTTCTACGGCACGCTTCTCTTTGAATAATGTGATAGCGTGTGTTGTACGCAACACCGAGTTCTAACACACCATAACTAATCAAACTAGCCGTTATGAATAGTAATACCTACTTTTTGAAATTATATATTTTATATTTGAAAATGGACATTATTTTTGGATTCGGAATATCGAATTTAGCCTAAGGTGAAATTTTGGTACATTTCAGATAACTTTCATATTTTGATGAATAGTGAAAATTACTAAGTTTTAATTAAAAACAACTTTTTTAATCAAAGTAATTAATAGTGATAAATTATGAATTTGAGTGGTTTTAAAGTATATTTAGAATATATTTTTACCATTTAATATAATTTTGGTCATTGGATATAATTTTACAATTAAACCGAACATAAACGAGTGTCAATCTTTTGATAGTTATTATCTCTTAAAAACACGCTTTTTGTTTTGACGGCGGGAATTAATTTTAAATTAATTTCTGCCACTTCTGTGTTTTGAATTTAGGAAAATGGATTCCATATTTGGAATCAGGATGTTCAAATTGTGTAAATAGGTAACTTTTGTTTTTAGACATTTTGAATAATTACTGCGGTAAATATTTTATTTACCATGGTTAAGGGTAAATCCGGTAAATAAGGGTTAACAAGATAATATTATAATAATACTAAATTACCCTAAAACGTGTCTTAACCCTATTGGTTGATACATGGTCGACCATGGGAATCTTTGGGTCTATTTTGGGACCCCATGGATCCACTTGTAAGTGATAATGACACATTATATTAATAAAGTTAAAATAAAAATAAAAATGGAATAAGCTTACATCTTTTAGAAGAACAATTTTTACATAGGGTTATACATTTTGGATTTTCGATTATAAATATTCATTAGAAAGATAAAAAAGATTTCCTACATAATGATATTTTATTTATAATTTTTAGACATTAAATAATTTATTTTATTTATGACACAACGATGATGTAGTAATTACTATAATAGTGAAAAAATAAAATAATTGATATTATAAATACCCAAATAAATATAATATGAAACTTTTAATGAATTAAACTAATTTTCTAGGATAATAGGATATATTAGGATTGATTTAATTGACTTTTTTAGAAGTAATCAATCTGTTATGAGTTTCACAAAAATCAACTATTGAATAGTGTCAAAATTGACATAAAAGAGTTCTTAAAACAAATATTATATTATTAATTGATATTAAATTCCTAAAAATATAAGGTTCGGCCAAGAGACTTATATTATGATAGGTTAATCATTAATGGACCACTTGGGGGTCTCTTGGATGTATATAGTAATTTTATTAACCATATTATATAAAAATACAAAGAGACATTGTAAAAGTGAAACGAATTAACTTAGAGTTAATACTTAAAGATAAGGTTAATATAAGTACCCAAACCTGTCTAAATTCTAATGGTTGAGTGTTTTTAAACCTATCACCACCTTAACCTTTGAATAATAAGCTTTGGAGCCATTATAAACCGAATATGAATTTATTATAAATTAATATTTCTAGCTTTTCCAAAGGTGCCCCTCACCCCTCTTATAAAAGGGCACTCCTCCTTATCATTTCTTGACACATTCAAAGCCTTTTGGTTCGGCCAAACTCTGACCAAATACTCTCCCAACATCCCTCAATACAACCTAGAGGCCTTAGTTTGATCAGAAAGCCAACCTAAGGAGCCCTTTTTGATCAAATAAAAAGGAAGAACCCAAAGAAGAGGTAATGATTTCACCACCCTTCTCCAAGTTCATTTCTTCTTCCACTTCTTCTTCCTTTGTTCGTACCATTCTAAAATAATAACTCCAGTATCTCACATATACTGTGATGTTATTATAAATATTGTACAACCATATTCAGTATTCTATCCACCCTTTGAATAACATGTCACCATACATGCGTACGTACGGACTACCGTCTCCACGTCGTGGTGTAATTGTTATTCAATATAATATTATTTGGATGGGTATAATAATGATGTGTAACTCATGTAAATAATAAATATAACATGTTAATTATTCTGTATATATGATATACCATCCATTTATATATTATTTTAATATCAAAAGAATGATATTGTCGCTCGTGCGTACGTACGGACTACCGTCTCCACGAACGCGATGTGATTCATTCTCCATCGTATCCATTCAAGTATAATTATCATTTGATGATTTAAAAATGATGTTTAAGGACTAGATATCATTCTGGATATGAATAATATACAACAACCATGGATTATGTAACAAAACATATAAAAGAAAATGAGTAAGTTAACTCCCAAAACGACGATAATTCTAAGATATTATTAACAAATCAATGTTAAAAGATCATATATGATATCATATTATTATATATTATTCATGTATAATTTAATAACAACTATTTCACCATTATACAGGAGGTTAACCTACCCCAACCAAGGAAAAGTACAAGGTAAGGGTTTACTTTACAACCTCTTCATTATCCAAGGTTGTTTATACGTAATAATCTACTGGGATCTCTTTATCATCCACATCCATGTTTCTTAAAAATGCATTTCAAAACATTTTTACTATTTACTAGAATATGAGTTAAAGTCATTTATACCCTTTTTGACTTTTATATGTGTTTTATAATGGAATCTTTCGGTCGTTTTCAAAACAAGGTCCTTTTTAACCATTTCGACAGAATTAAGGTAAGAATGTTTTTTTAACTTATACGGCGGGTGCGGCTATTTTCCGCCGATATAAAATCTTCAAAGCTTCCCTTACAAGATTATAAGAATATTTTCAAAGAAAATGTTTTATTTTATATGTATCTTAAATTATTTCAAAATAAAAGGAGATATTTCTTTAAAAAGAATTTTGATTTCATCTATGTCAACATCCTTTAATGGATTTTAAGATTATTTGAAGTTGATTTATTATGATACAAAACTTCTATATGGTATTGAAGGTTTTGTGATATGTTTGACTGTGGATGTGCTATTTTTATACCATTCATAGTTTATGGTGAAAGTATTGACATTTCATATGCTAGTTTTAATATGAATGTTTATGTTATGTTTAAACCTTTTCATATGGGAATGCATTGGACTTAATATGTGACGGGTGGAGCCCGCTATAGCTCCTCGATGCATCGGTAGGTCTCATGAGACAAACTAGTGTCTTGGCACAAGGCCTTGACAAAATCTTATTTGTAGTCTTGGAACGAGGCCTTGACTATGTGGTTATGATAGTCTGGCATTATGCATTCCAACATTATGAATGTGGTTATTGATTTTTGCATGTGATTATTCGATTAGTAGAATATCCATGTGAATATGTAAATGGCATTATTTCATTTTATTTATGCCATACCATGTTGCAAGTTAATATTTAAAAGGATTTTGTTTTAGTTATACATTGCCTTAAATGTTTATTCTTATTTATGAAAGTTTCCGCTATATTGTTATCCTTACTGGGCATTTGAGCTCACCCCTTTTCTATGTTTTATTTTTCCCAGGATGTGAAGAAGTAAGTTATGAATGACCTGCAGGGATTTTATGAGGGGTTAATAGTGTGGATTGTGGAAACATTATGTTGTTGTAGTAGTTTTTCATTTTATGATGTAATGTAAAACTTATGAATATATATCTAGTGTTTACAAGGCTACTAAACCAATCGGTCTTTTGAGATTTGATCTTTCTTGTGATCATGCCAATGTTATGTAATAATGCACCGACTTTGGGTAACTGGGGTCGGGGCGTTACAGTTGGTATCAGAGGAAGTTTAGTACAAACCTTGGAAGCTAGATTTAGATAAACTCTGATTAGAGCACGTAGACCTAAGATGAACTTTTAGGATTAGTATAGAAGAACTTCCTAGAATTTTGGTATTGTAGAGATTTTGTGAGTTTTCCAAGCAATACATCCCTGTCTGGATACGAGCAGGTAGAGGCGGCTCTGGCACAGATGTACCTAGGGGTAAAACCCCAAAAACACCGCTTTGAGCTAGACTCGAACGGGAACTGGTGCACGACAACGGGCCTTGCTGCACTCTTGGTTACGACACTCCCGGGGGATATGCTTAGGATAACTCTCATTTTCTTTACAAATCATTTTGAAGGGATTATGAGTATATACTTCCTCAAAGAAAACATTCTTATGATTATGGATTATATCCATAAATAGTTCAATTTATGTTAAGTGTTTTATAAGCATGGGATTATGTATTTTGATTCATAAACTGATCTAGTTTATGCCATTGTTTAGAAATGGCGCCTAGTGGAAGAAATGGAAACCGTATCAATGCACGCACTCCATGTAGGGATTGCCCTCCTGCCCAAGATAATTATAGTGGGGCTGGTGATGCAACTGGTGCCGATCAGCTAATCACCATAATAGGACAACTTACTCAGGTTATGAATAATAACCTTACCCGTATGGAGCACCCTGATCCGCAGCGTGGAGGATCAATGTTAGACCGATTCATGAGGCAACAACCACCAACGTTCAATGGGAGTACAAATCCCTTAGTAGCTGAGCAATGGATAAATTACCTAGAGAAAATATTTCAGGCTTTGGGGAGAAGTGAAAGGGAGAAAGTTATCATGGCAGTTTACCGCCTCACTGGAGATGCTGATCAATGGTGGTCATTGATTCAAAACATGAAGGAAGATGATGAAGTATCAAATATGGAATGGAGGGAGTTCAAAGATCTGTTTTTAGAAAAATACTTCCCTCGCGACCATTGAGAAGATATGGAAAGGCAATTTCTAAGTCTGAGACAGAAGGAGGATGAGAATGTCGCAAAGTATGAGGCTAACTTTACAAGGTTAGCAAGGTATGCCGGAGATTATATTCGCAACCCAGGAAGTAAGATTGATCGTTTCTTTGATGGGTTAAAACCATTTCTCCGTCGAGCATTGGTATCACAATCCTTCTCATCATACTAAGATATTGTCTCGTGTGCTATCAAGACAGAAAATGAATTCTCTAAGTCTTATGACAACAAAGTAAAGCAAGAGAAAAAGAGAACGGTGGAAAAGGTGAAAGTAATCCAAAATCACATCAAAGCAGCTCAAAGTAGGCAGAAGAGCTATGCCGATAATCGAAGGAAGGATTTGGAATTTCAAGTCGGTGATCATGTTTTTCTAAAGGTATCTCCATGGAAGGGAGTCATACGTTTTGGTAAGAAAGGTAAATTGAGTCCCAGGTACATCGGACCTTTCGAAATTCTAGAACGAATTGGGGTTGTAGCTTACCGATTGGCAATGCCGCCAAGTCTCTCCAAAGTTCACGATGTGTTCCACGTATCTCTATTGAGGAAATACATGCCTGATCCGACACATGTACTCACCTATGAGGAATTAGAACTGGAACCCGATCTGTCTTATTGCGAAGAGCCTGTCAAGATTCTTGTTACGAGAGAACAAGTGCTGAGAAACCGGACGACGCGTCTGGTAAAAGTTTTGTGGAGAAACCATAAAATGGAAGAGGCAACGTGGGAACCCGAGGAACTTATGATGAAGAACCACCCGAGTCTTTTTATGTAGTAATACCCTAGAAATTGCGAGGACGCAATTATTTGAAGGAGGGGAGAATGTAACACCCCAAGCTTTTACGGTATGCTTCTCTTTGAATAATGTGATAAGGTGTGTTGTACGCAACACCGAGTTCTAACACACCATAACTAATCAAACTAGCCGTTATGAATAGTAATACCTACTTTTTGAAATTATATATTTTATATTTGAAAATGGACTTCATTTTTGGATTCGGAATATCGAATTTAGCCTAAGGTGAAATTTTGGTACATTTCGGATAACTTTCATATTTTGATGAATAGTGAAAATTACTAAGTTTTAATTAAAAACAACTTTTTTAATCAAAATAATTAATAGTGATAAATTATGAATTTGAGTGGTTTTAAAGTATATTTAGAATATATTTTTACCATTTAATATAATTTTGGTCATTGGACATAATTTTACAATTAAACCGAACATAAACGAGTGTCAATCTTTTGATAGTTATTATCTCTTAAAAACACGCTTTTTGTTTTGACAGCGGGAATTAATTTTAAATTAATTTCTGCCACTTCTGTGTTTTGAATTTAGGAAAATGGATTCCATATTTGGAATCAGGATGTTCAAATTGTGTAAATAGGTAACTTTTGTTTTTAGACATTTTGAATAATTACTGCGGTAAATATTTTATTTACCATGGTTAAGGGTAAATCCAGTAAATAAGGGTTAAACAAATAATATTATAATAATAATAAATTACCCTAAAACGTGTCTTAACCCTATTGGTTGATACATGGTCGACGATGGGCATCTTTGGGTCTATTTTGGGACCCCATGGATCCACTTGTAAGTGATAATGACACATTATATTAATAAAGTTAAAATAAAAATAAAAATGGCATAAGCTTACATCTTTTAGAAGAACAATTTTTACATAGGGTTATACATGTTGTATTTTCGATTATAAATATTCATTAGAAAGATAAAAAGCTTTCCTACATAATGATATTTTATTTATAATTTTTAGACATTAAATAATTTA
This sequence comes from Viscum album, assembly GCA_963277665.1. Taxonomy (NCBI): domain Eukaryota; kingdom Viridiplantae; phylum Streptophyta; class Magnoliopsida; order Santalales; family Viscaceae; genus Viscum; species Viscum album. The sequence goes on from OY728166.1 coordinate 796,585,734, forward strand.
TTTTATTTATGACACAACGATGATGCAGTAATTACTATAATAGTGAAAAAATAAAATAATTGATATTATAAATAACCAAATAAATATAATATGAAACTTTTAATGAATTAAACTAATTTTATAGGATAATATGATATATTAGGATTGATTTAATTGACTTTGTTAGAAGTAATCAATCTGTTTTGAGTTTCACAAAAATCAACTATTGAATAGTGTCAAAATTGACATAAAAGAGTTCTTAAAACAAATATTATATTATTAATTGATATTAAATTCCTAAAAATCTTAGGTTCGGCCAAGAGACTTATATTATGATAGGTTAATCATTAATGGACCACTTGTGGGTCGCTTGGATGTATATAGTATGTTTATTAACCATATTATATAAAAATACAAAGAGACATTGTAAAAGTGAAACTAATTAACTTAGAGTTAATACTTAAAGATAAGGTTAATATAAGTACCTAAACCTGTCTAAATTCTATTGGTTGAGTGTTTTTCGACCTATCCCCACCTTAACATTTGAATAATAAGCTTTGGAGCCATTATAAACCGAATATGAATTTATTATAAATTAATATTTCTAGCTTTTCCAAAGGTGCCCCTCACCCCTCTTATAAAAGGGCACTCCTCCTTCTCATTTCTTCACACCTTCAAAGCCTTTTGGTTCGGCCAAACTCTGACCAAATACTCTCCCAACATCCCTCAATACATCCTAGAGGCCTTAGTTTGATCAGAAAGCCAACCTAAGGAGCCCTTTTTGTACAAATCAAAAGGAAGAACCCGAAGAAGAGGTAATGATTTCACCACCCTTCTCCAAGTTCATTTCTTCTTCCACTTATTCTTCCTTTGTTCTTACCATTCTAAAATAATAACTCCAGTATCTCACATATACTGTGATGTTATTATAAATATGGTACAACCATATTCAGTATTCTATCCACCCTTTGAATAACATGTCACCATACGTGCGTACGTACGGACTACCGTCTCCACGTCGTGGTGTAATTGTTATTCAATATAATATTATTTGGATGGGTATAATAATGATGTTTAACTCATGTAAATAATAAATATAACATGTTAATGATTCTGTATATATTATATACCATCCATTTATATATTATTTTAATATCAAAAGAATGATATTGTCGCTCGTGCGTACGTACGGACTACCGTCTCCACGAACGCGATGAGATTCATTCTCCATCGTATCCATTCAAGTATAATTATCATTTGATGATTTAAAAATGATGTTTAAGGACTAGATATCATTCTGGATATGAATAAGATACAACAACCATGGATTATGTAACAAAACATATAAAAGAAAATGAGTAAGTTAACTCCCGAAACGACGATAATTCTAAGATATTATTAACAAATCAATGTTAAAAGATCATATATGATATCATATTATTATATATGATTCATGTATAATTTAATAACAACTATTTCACCATTATACAGGAGGTTAGCCTACCCCAACCAAGGAAAAGTACAAGGTAAGGGTTTACTTTACAACCTCTTCATTATCCAAGGTTGTTTATACGTAATAATCTACTGGGATCTCTTTATCATCCACATCCATGTTTCTTAAAAATGCATTTCAAAACATTTTTACTATTTACTAGAATATGAGTTAAAGTCATTTATACCCTTTTTGACTTTTATAAGTGTTTTATAATGGAATCTTTCGGTCGTTTTCAAAACAAGGTCCTTTTTAACCATTTCGACAGAATTAAGGTAAGAATGTTTTTTTAACTTATACGGCGGGTGCGGCTATTTTCCGCCGTTATAAAATCTTCAAAGCTTCCCTTACAAGCTTATAAGAATATTTTCAAAGAAAATGTTTTATTTTATATGTATCTTAAATTATTTCAAAATAAAAGGAGATAATTCTTTAAAAAGAATTTTGATTTCATCTATGTCAACATCCTTTAATGGATTTTAAGATTATTTGAAGTTGATTTATTATGATACAAAACTTCTATATGGTATTGAAGGTTTTGTGATATGATTGACTGTGGATGTGCTATTTTTATACCATTCATAGTTTATGGTGAAAGTATTGACATTTCATATGCTAGTTTTAATATGAATGTTTATGTTATGTTTAAACCTTTTCATATGGGAATGCATTGGACTTAATATGTGACGGGTGGAGCCCGCTATAGCTCCTCGATGCATCGGTAGGTCTCATGAGACAAACTAGTGTCTTGGAACAAGGCCTTGACAAAATCTTATTTGTAGTCTTGGCACGAGGCCTTGACTATGTGGTTATGATAGTCTGGCATTATGCATTCCAACATTATGAAAGTGGTTATTGATTTTTGCATGTGATTATTCGATTAGTAGAATATCCATGTGAATATGTAAATGGAATTATTTCATTTTATTTATTCCATACCATGTTGCAAGTTAATATTTAAAAGGCTTTTGTTTTAGTTATACATTTCCTTAAATGTTTATTCTTTTTTATGAAAGTTTCCGCTATATTGTTATCCTTACTGGGCATTTGAGCTCACCCCTTTTCTATGTTTTATTTTTCCCAGGATGTGAAGAAGTAAGTTATGAATGACCTGCATGGATTTTATGAGGGGTTAATAGTGTGGATTGTGGAAACATTATGTTGTTGTTGTAGTTTTTCATTTTATGATGTAATGTAAAACTTATGAATATATATCTAGTGTTTCCAAAGCTACTAAACCAATCGGTCTTTCGAGATTTGATCTTTCTTGTGATCATGACAATGTTATGTAATAATGCACCGACTCTGGGTAACTGGGGTCGGGGCGTTACAGAATGTACATTAGAGTCAATAGTCAAATCATTTGGATGATAGAATGTCATTTTTAATCAACATATGCAAATCCTTTTGGGGCATTTTACTTTATAGTAAGCCAAAAGAGTTCTGAGGAATTCCAAAATTATATTGATGATGGTAGATGTTTAGGATTCAAATTTCCCAATACAAAAAAACGTTTTCTTACTAAATGGAGGAAACATGGAATGAAATGAATATTTTTATTTTTATTTTACATGAATGGAAAACACCTCCAAAATGAATTTTCATCAATTGAAGGATGGAAAATAATGTTAGATGACCAATGTAAGGGGTACATAACCCTTCAAAAAAAATGAATTTATCATGTTTTTTAATGTTAGGTAGCCAATAAATTAATTGTGTAGTTTAACAATTAATTTATAGGACATCAAACTTTGTAGTTTAATGTCATACCACAAAGACATTATGATATTTAATTTAATTTTAAACCCCAAAGACATCATTCGATGCATTTTTGAATTCATTATGCAAGGAAATTACACAGTGAAGTTTATCGTAATACATTAAGTAAATTATTCCATATAGTTTAATTTCCTATATAAGCTACATTAGGCGGAAAATTTTATGGTCATTATCATTAACAGAAAGGATGATGAATCTTGCAATCTTGGTAATTTCTATTGAATTTCGCTACCATATTTAGGTGTGATATTAGATATATTTAAGCAATGATTTTATGAATTATAGATGTGAATATTATTATGGAAAATGGGCTAAGATATTAGAGGATTTTTCTCTTGAGGAAGAAGTTACCTCTAGTTTACAAACACATATTCATTGTTTTTATTCATAGATAATCAGGTAATGTCAAACCTACTCAATGGTGGAATTATTTGGGTAACATTATATGATATTTTTTAGAAACATATGAGAATCCAACTGTGGTGTATTACAACACAGTTAAGAAAATTATTCCTCATGAATTCCTAAATTCTATGACAAAAATCCAATGGATTTTTAATTATATTCATATATCCCTAAGCATAGAGTTTGGTTTCTGTAGAAAAAGTACCTAAATACCAAACTGGCATTTCATGTCAAATTATCCATTGAATGGATAGAATATGACATCCTTGTAGGTCTGACCCAAGCACATAAAGTACAGTGCCTTAAGTTTTACATCATATGTATATGACCAAGATATTATGGAAAACATGGATGAAATATTTCCAAATTATCATTGACCATTCTAGTTTGATTGTAACACATTAAATAGGAAATTGTAAACAAAGCTCTTTGAGGATTTCATTTTTAGAGAGAGGACATTGGAAAAATATAAAAGGGACAGTTGAAGATCCTGAATCATGGCTTGAAGAATATTTTCATCAAATATAATAGGGATAGAATAGGCATCTCTCAAGGGTGGGGTTACCACTATTTTAAAAAACCATTTTGTGGGATCTTTTATGTAAGTCCATCTAAGGTTCATGCTGCATATTAAATGGGGAAATCATTGGTAAACAAGACCACAAATCAGGGAAATTTTTTTGAAGACATATTTGATATATTAAAACATAGTTAAGAAGAAGTAACCTTAGTTGATATACATTTTCCACTAGAATCCACAGAAATATTATTATGATCTTAAAAAATTTATTATTCAATGTATATTGTGTGTAAGGGATATTTATTAGCATAATGAAACTTTTATTTCCACTGTTGGCCCTGATTTTTGGATCCATTACATATTTATGACTCATATATAGAATGAGAACATATCCATTTCTTTGGTGGGTAACCTTTTATGATGGGAAATGAATTAAAATTCCATACACACATTACTATTTGTATATTGAAGAAGGGATAATTAATCTTTACCATCTTTTGGGGAATCGTATATGGGGCCCATGCATCATTACTTACTTCATTGGAATGATAATGAATCTATATGTTGTTCTTGAAGGATCATGATGTTTATCGTCTTGCGGTAAGAACCCGGGTTATTCTAACACAAATGGGAATAATGGGGCTGGACCAGGATATCTATATGGGGAATGAATAAATACACATGTGGTAATTGAAAAGATTGTGGCATTTATTGGCATGTGATCTGGACATCAGTTGTATCTTTTATGGTCTTATATTCATAACCATAATATCCCCAATGTGAATTAATATCATTTACTTATGTGGAAAATCCATTACCAAACATCTAATCCCATGCAAGCTTTGATCGATAATAGAAAAAAGGATTGTTAATGAATTATTTTATATCAGAAGTAGATGTAGTGAAGAATATTTTCATTTTGATACTATTGTAGCTAGGTGTTGAAATATGATCCTTTCATCTATACATATCTCAATAGGATGAGAGTCTACCCATTCATATTTCATGATATCCCACGGGGTTTAATTCTATATGGGAGTGAAAAAGAGGAACTAGCATGAAATGATAGAAATGTTGTGGCTTATCCTGGTTGTAGGAACTAGGTGTCACTACGTATCTTGATAAGGAATGATGTAAGAAACACATAGTTCTAAAAAGAGGTTACTTTTGTAGGATTGAATACATTCATAGTGAATAAAATGGCTTTGTGGTTTAATTGTGACTGGACCTAAGACTTGAGATATGGGTGTCACTAAGTATATTAAAAAAGTGATTTTCAATCAACATGTATCTCTTGAAGATGATCCATATAAAGGTCTAATCTATAGGTAAGGAGCTTCATATTTTCTTTTCGCTATAATTAGACACGATATTGGAGATATTTGTGTCACTATATATCTTTCCGAATCCAGAATCAAGCCACAAATAGTTCTTGAATATGGTTCGTCACACCAAATAGATTTTCACATGGGAAATGTTAATTTTAAATTTTATAAGATTTATGGTCATGCACAAGACATAAGTTATATGTGTCATTACACATTTCATCATAAGGAGAATAGATCAATATATTATATAAATGTTCCATATGCAGATATGGTTTGTACACAAGGATTGTGGGAATTTTATTTATGGCTATGGATAGACCCGAGATTAGAGATCTAAGAATGAAAAAATATCTCACTGGAATGAGAATCATACCAAATTTAGTTCATGGATAGATAATGCAGTTAACTATTACACATTGAGGATGTTATCCATTTAATTTGTCTTATTGTTGTATGAATGTGAAAATTTTGGGGCTTATACCTGTACAAGGGGGCCTAAATTAAATTATGCGGTGTAAATGATGTAAGAGGATCTTATTCATGGGTGCTTCCAGGATTTTATTCCTCATGTCTGGCCAAGATGGAATCATTACCTATTTAGGGGATAAAGTAATGTCATTTGGACCTATATGTTAGATGTAGGACCATTTTTATGGGACAATGAGGTATATCTCAACTCATGGTACATTGGAGGTTTCATAAAGTCAAATGAAAATAATTTTAACAATGGAGTTTAATGCCATAAGGATTGGATAATGTGGGTCTTTTAGTTTTATTTCATTCGACAATGACATTATGTTACTCAGTTTGTTATCATGCATCATGGAAGATGATTCCACATAGTTTAATGAGTTATGGGACATATATAAAGTCATCCCTTTTAAGGACATGAAAAAATACCCACTACAAATTTTTACATAATGAATAAGAAAAAATATATATTTCTATGATGTTTATTATCATAAAACTAGTCAAAATAAAAAATATAAAAAATCTCCCAGGCCTGCAGGATGGTGTTTCTCACATATGTTGTTTTCCTTTAAAATAAACTGGAGTGGTTTTATGGATGTTTTCATATGAAACTTGTAGTATAATTCAATAATACATGCATCTATCTATTCATAGCCATAGTTTTAATTATATTTGTTTGGTGGGATTCTTTGGATGACACTAGATGAGTCTTATGGAATTCTAAATTAGTGCAGGTAGGTGTATGTTCTTGCTCGTAGTGTGCCTGCCCATTTGAGTGGTGGGATCTTATGGTTTCATCTAAATGGATATGTTGGATTGCTAAATTATAGAGGCATGTGTGTTTTCCTACTAAAATTGTTCCACCACATTTGAGTTTCATTCTTCTTTAGATTCTTTTAGCTGATTCTACTAGCAAGATCAAATAGTACATACAAGTGTATATTCATACTCGTAGTGTAACAAAAGATATGAGTGGTGTTATTATTTTGATACTTCTATATGAATCATCTTGAATTCTATATTAATGAAGGTACATGTTTGTTCCTTCCAATAATGTGCCACTAGATTTTAGTAGTGGTGTCGTTTGGATGTTGTATTTTGAGTCTACTAGGATGCTAATTTACTGCTAGTAAGTGTATATTCATGCTTTCATTGTGTTGATAAATTTGACTATTTTTCATCCATGGATGATGCATGGTTATTCCACTCGAAGGATGTACTAACGCCGGTGGGTGTTTGTTCATTCTCACAGATATCCAAAAAATTTGAGGGGTGGGATTCGTTGGATAATGCCAGAAGAGGATGAAGGAAAGATTGGTCAGTGTCGGTAGGAGTATTTATACCCACATTGTTTTATAAAGGATTCAATCCGAATTCTTTTCTTGAGGGGTAAGATGTGCGGCCCTACTGGTATCTTCCATTGGTTGAATAAAGGTCGAGACCTGTAAGGATGTGTCTCACCCTACTCTTCGTGCACATGAAATATTGGTAATTCAGGATATGCTTTTGTGGGATCCAAATATATTTGTGGTTGTTATCCTGCACTGAGAGGATATTCCAAGTATTCTTTCTTTTTCATGAAAAACTCTCTTTGTTGAGATGTAATAACTAGACGTGTAGGTTTAGTTTCTTCTTACATAACACACAAAGATGTAAGGCTGCATTCGTGTTATTCTGCATTTACTCTCCTCAATTAGTTTACCTCTTCCACTTTCTAGGAAAATTGTCCCTATAGTGAAAGGGGATTAACCACACTAAGTGGAAGGTGAGACATGATTTTCCCCTTTTCTTTTTCATTATTTTGAGGGGATAATGTGGTATTTTTTATTGGATTGCATAAATTTAGGGAAAACCTTTCATTTTGGGTATGCATACCTCATTCAAATTTTTTTGTGTTGATTGTATCAAGAAACTGAACATCCAATTCTGACTCCGCTACATTGGCCTCGTGTTCTTTGAAATCTGTTATGGAAGCTGTGTTGACGTTAACACAAGTGAAATGAATTTTTGGAATTTTATTTGTGTCTTTATAAGAACTCCTTATATACCCCCATGAAGCCTTTTCATCAATTCTATTGATTGTCTGGGATCATCTTGATGCACCTGAACTGAATATGAATCTATAGATAGTTAATTCATGCATGTTCCAGGTAAAAGTACCATCTCACAGGATGTAAAGAACTAGAATGATTCATTCATGGGTATGTTATCTAATTAGGAGAAGATATAGTCCTTCTATAGAGGTTATTATTAAGGTTAATAATAAATATTGAGATGGTAGGGATATTCCTATTCTATTTTCACAACCCTTCAAACAAGATTTACATGCCCTGATGTTTGGGTTACAAAAATCCCCATGCTTTATGAAAAATGTTTTCTCCTAAATTGCAATGTATGGCAGTACCATATATTATCATTTGATTATATGGAGGTTTTTTGAACATGGGTTGGTTGAATCATTCGATATGCACAAGGATATAACATTTCAAAAATCATCATTTTATTTTTGAAATTTTCACTATTTGAGGGTTTTTGTCCATTAAGTAGGAATCTTTATCGATATTGTCAGATTCAGGATCAAAAGGTCTCTCAACAGACTTTTTTCATTTATCTTGATGTCTTTGAGAGTCTCTTTATTCATGTTCTTGTTGAGAATAACTTCATTGATGAATATATTACATTTTTTGGAGACGAAGGTGGCAATGAAATAGCATAATAACACCGTTGGATGGTATTGTTGGTTGAGGAGCATAGTAAAATGTAGCACTCCATGTACGACTCATCATATAATACAAACAATTGATGGGGTATATGTGATATGGTTTATCCACCTCATTAATGGGATCATGCTTTTACATTGAAGGGATCCTTATTAATTCTAAATCTTTTGATGTTTTGAATCTTGGATAGATTCCAAATCAATTTGGTGTTTTAACTCATCTATTACCTTAACGTGACATTCATACTCATCATATAAAAATTTCTTGACCTTTTAATAAGGAATATTTTTCTATATTATGGTTTTTGATTTAATGCATTTAATATTCCTATAAACCTTTTAAAATACTTTAATGTGTGGTAGAAAATGATCGTAGCATGACTGTTATTTCATATTTATCATGTTTTTTCCTCATTTCTAGCATTTTTTCATAATCATTTTCTTAAGGTACATCTACCTGGTCTGACCATAGTGGATGATTTTCTATCGCTTTATAATATGCAACATTATCATCAAGAATGAATTATATTGCACAATAATGAACGTTACTAAATGTTGTTTCGATAAAAAAATTATTGGGCTATTTTCCTGTTGAAAAAGGATTTCACCTTCCAATAATGAGGCATTAGACATTTCTTTCCTTGTTCTCATGGGTTCCTTGTGATATGGGTCTTTCTCATCACTACATTGGGAATTGGAGAATTATATTCACAATGTGAAATGATACTCCATAGAGAACATAAAAAAATTTCAACAATGGGAGTACATCCATAGTGGATTACAGAAAGTGGAAGGCTCTCTTACTCCTTGATCATATAGGCAAGAAGAGGCCTTTCATGGCTATCATCAAGAGGTGGGATCTCTAGATTAGTCAGATTATAGGCATGAAGCATGAATTCATGGTGATGATTCAGATGTGGTCTTTTAAAATTATGTCTATGGATCCAGTAATTTGGTAATGTGAAGGTAGTATCTGGAGCTGTGATTGATAATAAATCTATAGATTTGAGAAATCCATCATTCAGAGGAAAGAGAACAAAGAAAAAACCATTATTTTAGAATCATGTTTGATGTGGATTCTTCTTTGATTCCTATATAAGATTTATTGGGAGTAGTTGTTGGGTGATGTGGTTTTCATGGGTAGGTGTTTGTTCTGACAATGGAGTGGCCATTGGGACTATCCATATACATCCAATAGTAGTCTGTGTATATTTATGGTTAGGTTGTAGATATGTTATGGGGAAGTTTTCACCATGACCATCTTGGGTGGGATAAGAGGTGTGTATCTACTATATGGATACATGATGATGTGTCAACCCAGTTGTTTGGATAGAGATATGTGTTTGTCCTTTATGGCACAACTATCATCATCCTTATAGTGTCCTATAAATTCTGTATAAGAGGGCATGGATTAAAATCCTCCCATTAACCATTACTATTATATTCTTGGGGACATAAGTGACTATAATGGGGAGGTATGCCAATTTTTAATCTTGCATAGGTGTACGTTCCTACACATATCCTCCCTTTTTCCTAGGGGATACTAATTACTCTCATTTATGGGGGACCAAAGTTGGGTCTTCCCCCCATTCACCATCATTACATTCCAAATGAATTATTTAGGTATGGCCAGATGAGACTGCTAATAGGTTTGTTTTGTGAAGATTGGTTTTTCTTCATGCTCATGATATTCAATCAGATTTGATTAGAGGATTTCTTTTAATGTTGTTAGTTGAGTCTGTTATCTTGATGAATGAAGGCAGATGGGTGCATTTACCTTCTTGAAATATGAATCTAAATTGGGTTACAGTGATATTTCATAGAGGGAGAAGGTGTGTCCTTTCTCCCTATTGGATGGTTAATGTCCCTGGCTGGCCTTCCAGTATTCTTATGTCTGAAGATTTTGGTACAAAAATCCCAGGACAACACCCTCATCATATTGGGGGTTCATAAGCATGCAACATTAGTGATGGAAATTTCTAGTAGGATCCATTGATAAGGACCCCATTGTTTCCTAGTTTAGGCCATATGTGGCCTGTTAATCTAGCTCCTTGAGTTATGGGAGGGAATGGTGATCATGTTTTATGGATAGGGAACAAAAATAGTTGTGGAAGGCGGTCAAATGCATCCATGTTAAGAACACCAGTCATCATTAACCGGATCATTAGTGGCGATTCACCGATATGAATGATTTTTGGGCACCCACTTGGTTATGTACTGAACAATTGTGATTGTATTCATACAGCAGGGAGTTTGAGAACTAGAATTGATGATTATGGGTTAGTGATGTTGTCCTTTTCATGGGTAGATACCTTGTCTGAGCATTAAGTGGTGTTTTTTATGGAAAAATATGGAATTTCGTTTTTAGTGAGAATAAATCTCTAAGAGTAATTTCATATAATATTTGAGAAATAGAAAAATGAAAATCCTATCAAAAAAATATTGTTTGGATGAACACATATTTGATATATTTCTTTTTATAGACCTCCTTTTCATGTTATATATTTCTAAAATAATTGGTGGCACTATGAACTTGCTAAGGAATTCATTTTTGGTTCATGATTTATTATTTCAATTCAGAATCGAGGACTCAAAAAAATTTATTTCCAAATGGGTTCCAAAGGGTTTTTTTATAGAGCTGGAAAAAGCCAATGGTCATGTATCCGAGGAGACCATTTTTTCCAAAGAGAGGAACTCATTAGGGTGTTTGGACAAAAATTATTAATAACTCACGTTGGATGAGGGGATGGGTGGTTGGGTTCATCACACCCATTTGGGGGGAATTATTTCTTAATTTGAGACACTCTAATGGATTTATGAAATGTTCATGAATACTTTATGGATTCCAATGAATGATGTGGTTCATCCCATAGTTAACAGTAATTTATTAGAATATATAGATATTATAATCAAATGATTGTATCAACGGTTATTTATAAATGAAAAAATAAAATGTATGCTTTGTTATCAATTTACTGTATCTTATTTTGTACTACTTATATATTCTTTTGGTGTTATTATGATGATATTGGATTCCTTGAAAATCAGTCAGTAACAACAGAGTATATAATCATACAGTGAGATGAGAGTTGTCTTAATATTTGGATTAAACCCATCAATAAGATTCTTATATATCATTGTGTAATTAAAAATTACCCACATAGGTTTTTACCACTGAATAGAGAACATCATACATTTTATGGTCATGTGGTAAGGTCTTATTCATATAAATTAAAATCATGTGGAATATATGTCAAGGAAAAAGTTTCGTAGTCTATTGTATGGGTGGGACTTTTGATGAAGCGGCCCAATGAACCTAGAATGAAAATTAATTCCGATGATGAATTAAAATATGTTGGTAATGTAGCCTAGATTTAACAAGGGTGATTTGGGTTATTGGTTTTGGACCTCATAGAGGCATCATATGTATCCCATTTTGATAGGAATCATAGCCGACATACCTCATTTATGAGGCCCCCTACCCATGGATTCCATGTAGGTTTTTCTCACATGAGTGTACCGCTATTTGAGACGATTAGGTTTGGGATTATTCCTAAAAAGTATGAACATAGGAAATACCATGAGTAATGTATCAACTCTAGGGGTCATGGAGAATGGTTTCATGGATTACACTTTAGTAGGATTCGCTTGGATAGGGATAGTTTCACATCTCAAGGGTTATATAGTATGGATGTCACGCCTTAGGAATGTGTCCTATGCAACCTGGTTATGGTGGGAATCAATGTTCTCAAAGTTAATTAGGTGACATAGATCGCATGGATATCGTGATCATTATTAAAACCTAATCCCATGTGAGTCATGCACGGTGTGAGAAACAAGTGGAAAAAAATATCAAACAAAACACAAAATTGTCCTCCTCCACTAGTGGAATAAAATGAGGCAATGATGGAAGATCATATGATTGTGACACTTAACTCCATTCACATTGCCCTATAATTAGTCAATGTTATAGAGATGGAATATATAAAGAAGGAGGGTAGGGAGAGGTCATAGTTTCCCATCACCTCTATTTCTTAGTGGTCAGGAGGTAGAGATTTGAAAGAGTAAACCCTACTTCATGAAAGGAAAGGGAATTACTCTAGGGGGTATGTACTTAAATTATATGGGGCTTATTCATATGGAGGATTAAATTATATTGGTTGGGTATTATTCTAGTGTAGGATGCCCTTTTGAGGTTTTATTTGGGATTATTGCAACCTAGGATTCACATTTGAGGTTTGGTTGGGGATTATTTTTAAGGAGGATTCCCTTTTGACATTTATTTGGGCCTTATTCCCATGGAGGATGCCCAGTTAGGTTTGGTAAGGGTTATTAATATGGAGGTTTATCATATTAGGTTTGGGTGGGTCTTATTAATAATTAAGATTCCCATTTTAGATTTGGTTGGGGATTATTCCATAGGAGGATACCCATTTAAGAGTTGTTTGATGCTTAATCCTAAATAAGATTCCCATTTGAGGCTTTCTTGGAGCTCGTTCAGAATGAGGATATCATTTAAATGTTTGGTTGGGGCTTATTCCTACGAAGAATATTCATTTGAGTTCTGGTTGGAGCTTATTCCTAAAGTGGATTCCCATTTGAGGGTTGGTTGTGGCTTGTTACTAAGTAGGAATCCATGATGAGTAATGGTTGGGGTAACACTTAAGGTGATTTCCCATGATACTATTTCATACAGGACGAAGAGTAATGTGATAAAGTTATAGGGGTTTCTTGATGTTTGTATCGACTTAACATGATCAAGTAATCCAAGAGGATATTATGAACTCGTAACAGAGAAATAGAACAGAGAAGAGTATGTCAACTCAATGCATTTTCATGTAGTGTGGAAGAGTATCTCAAATTACAGTATTATTGGGGGTGTACATTAAGGGTGTATGAGGTAAAAAACAAAATTGTCTTGACCTAACATAATTATTTCACTTTGTGAATATCCTAATTTATTGGTAGTCAGTGATTGTAATGAAGGGACTGGCCATGAGGTCAAGGGCCAAATCCCTACACTAAACCCATGTAGGTGTGTGTGGGCCGAGCTGACGTCGTATGGACTACTGGGTTCACCCAGGTGGGTCATGTTGGTGGGTCGTGGAGGTGGGTTTCTTATGAATATCTCTAAGGGGTAGGATTGAAAAGTGGAGTTCCCAAATTCTAGGACGAAGGTCTCACCCTAGTGAGGGATGGCTTTGATTGGTCACCCTTGTAGGGATCAACTACACGGGAGAAGGTGATGCACGACTAAATCCCACTCTGAGATTATACATTTGGGAGTTCGAACATCAGTTAAAAATATATGTAAGATAGATATTTTAATAGAAGTAGAGGGCCTATGAAAATTAATCAAATAAAAGTGTCATTCATAGATTAACCTACGTAGAAGGGCCTCTTCTAATGGGCTTATGAGTATGGTCATATCCGTATGAGATTACATGAGTGGGCCGAAAGAATTGGGCTTGTGCGAGTGGAGCTGCACATGTGGGCTTGCGCGAGTGGGATAAAAATTGATTTCATTTCATTTATATATTTTTTCTATATTTAGAGTGCCTTAAAAGATATTTTCTATGTCCATTTTGGATTCACATCTAGTAAAATCAATGATCTCATTGATATATTTTCTTTCTAATATAGAGAAAACACTAATTTTCATGAAAGAAACTGTGAAATTATATATTCTTATATATAATCATATTAATCATCAATCTTGGAAATTCACATACTACTCTAGGAGGGGGGATATTTCCCATTATCCCTTATTTTTGAGTAGTTTTGTGGAACATGTAAATCCAACCTATATCTTATTCAAACAAGGAGATTCATCCCTACATTAACTCAACATTTATTGTCTGAGTGAATATCAAATCAATAATTATAATGAAAATTTCATGAAATATATTTTTCTCATTCAATATAATGATGTGTCCAAGACGGGTTCATGTTATGAAGAACATTTGGGTATATTATGTATCTCACTTTTGGACCGGTGTTTATGTTTCCATGTTTCCAATGTTACTATACAAATATGGTCATTGATTATGTGTTTTTTTATTTAAATAAATATTACGTAGTAATGATTTAATAACTATGTATGTTATGATAGTTTTTTACAGTCATTACTATAGACTCTAATGGATTATGAGTTATAATCTTGGTCCTGGAATCCCCATGGATGAATGTTCCTAGTGGGTAACACTAGTCTACCTGGTGAATTAGTTAGTGAAGTATGTGATGTGGTTGGTATTATCAATTGGAATGTATTATATTTTATCTTGGTTAAGTCATCTTGAGCTATGAGTGATTAAATATGAAATATAATTTTTATTGATAATATAACTTGTTTTATTTATTGACATTAAATTTATTTTATATTTTTATGTATTGACTAATTTGATGGATGATTGTGATGAAACATGACCTTAAATTCAGAAAAGAGTAATAAATATATTATTTAGAACTTCTTGGGGTTAAAATATATTTTTTGTGGTTGGGAATTTAAATTACTATTATTTAGAATGATTAAATAGGGGTGGTGTAGTTCTACCATCTTAATATTAGGAAGTCATCTATGTCTCTTGTTAAATATTCACATAAGGGGAATTAGTTTAATAAAACAATATTTTATGAATATATCCATGGGTATTTTATTAGTATTGGATGAACCACATTATCTATCTGGTAAATTTCATATTTTTAATAAAATACATTAGATGTCTCCTGATAGAATAATGGTTATTATTATTTTGATCTTATTATGAGAGAAATTTTAACATGGAATATAGTATGGGAACACTGTCCTACTATCAAGGTATGAGTACCTTAGATATAAATAATAATAAATATGCTTTGATCAGTATAAATAATGGTCATTCTCATAATATAATTGTAGATAATGATTACCAAAGTCTAATAACAACAAAAATCTTCTTTAAGACTATATATTGATAATAAAACTGAAACAACAATCAAGGATTATTCTCTCTAAAAATAAATGTTTGGTGGTTGTTATACTAGACTTATTTTAGTGGAACTCTAACATAGGGATACAGAATGGGTAATATATTATTCAGACTATCATTAATATATCTCTCTAGGGAGAGAGTCTGACGACATTTGGTCATGATATAGAGAGGGCATAATTTGGTGATATAAGTGATTTATATTTACCCTTATTATGGAGAAGATATATTGGTTCCACATTTGATTGATATCGTAATATTGTTAAAAAAGGTGATCTTATAGGTATATGTTTTATTAGTATATTATTCCTTCTCTCAAGAATGAAATTATGGGGATATTGTAACTAATCTATTGATAATGCAATCAATATGCGATATTCTTGAAAAAAAATAGACCAGTATTATAAGGCCCCAGCCTTAAACCTTACTTAATCTTGAGTTATTACAAGATTACACATTGAGGATATTTTCAGGTTTAGAGTTTTAGAGAATTAGATCATGAAACTTGCATTACATTCCACATTTAAACAAAGTGGTTACAAAAAAGGTAGTATTCATTCTTCCCATCAACGGAAACATATTTAAAATATAACACGGATTCTTTCTTGACACATCCTTGACACTATCATCACATCATGTACATTTCCCTTGACCTGTGTGTAGACGCCGGAAAAGTCCGCTGTTCCCAAACGAAGCTCCGGATGCGGAAAGCGAAGTGATATTTGGAGTCAGAGGCACGTTCCGGAGGGCCCGGAGGACTTGTGCGAAATTTCAGAGTCCCGCGTGCAAAGTTGAGTCTCGGCGCGCAATCCTCCTGGGATGCGCGCAATGCGCTGGGCCGGCGCGCTATTTTGCGCGCCTGTGGCCTGCGCGGCTCCCTTGCGCGCCGGGTCCTGATTCCGCGCCCGCGAAGGGAATTCCGCGCCCGAGATCGGATTCCGCGCCCGGGGTTGCCTATAAATATAAGGCGACCCCCGCCGTTTTGAAGGTTGCCAGAATCCGAAGCGTCGCTCGTTCGCGCAATCCAACCCCTTCTGCACGCAATGTCGATCTTCAGGTAACCTCCTTTCTTTCGCGCAATAGAGCCTTGGGGTTCGCCTTCGCGCGCAATCCCCTTGGCTCCTTTCCTTTGAATAAATCCTTAACCCGAAGGCCTTTGCACGCAAAAGAAGCCTCTTGCGCGCAATTGCCCCCGGGTGCGCGCAATCCAGCCCGATTGCGCGCACCCCCCATTTTCAAAGTGGCCATTCATTAGAGAATGAGCCGTTGCCCCCGCGTGCTGTCCGAAGCCCGGTGCGCGCAATCTCAATCATCCGCGCGCAAAGGGCTGGCCCGATTGCGCGCCAGCCCGCCATTTTGCGCGCCGACCTGCTGTTTTGCACGCAAAGATCCTCTTTTGCGCGCAATCCGCCGGGGTCGCCCCCTTTGACCCCCTGAGGGTACCCGCCTGCGTGGCGCCCGATGATCTTCGTCATGGGTGCCCGCACCGTGCGTTGTCTTCCCGTGCGGCCCTCCAGGCTTGCGTGAAGTGACACGGACCCATCGGCGGCAACCAACGTCCAGCATGACGTTAAACTGCACATACGTCCAGCATGACGTTAAACTGCACATAGGTCCAGCATGACGTTAAACTGCACATACGTCCAGCATGACGTTAAACTGCACATTTGTCCAGCATGACGTTAAACTGCACATTCGTCCCGCATGACGCTAAACTACATCCGTCCAACATGACGTTAAACTGTACTACGTCCAAGCTGCACGACGCTAAACTGCCTAGCCCCTATCGTCCGTGCTGCAAGACGTTAAACCGCCAAGCACCTTCGTCCTCAACACACGACGTTAAACTGTACTTCGTCCGGCAAGACGTTAAACCGTCCGCTTCGTCCTCAACACATGACGTTAAACTGTACTTCGTCCGGCAAGACGTTAAACCGTCCGCTTCGTCCTCAGCACACGACGTTAAACTGTACTTCGTTCGGCAAGACGTTAAACCGTCCGCTTCGTCCTCAACACACGACGTTAAACTGTACTTCGTCCGGCAAGACGTTAAACCGTCCGCATCACCCGATCCCGTGCCTCGCACGCAGGGTCCCCCCGGTTTGGATGTGGCCCCCACCCGCTCGTCTCTGCAGGGATGTCGGGATTGCCCCTCTTTAGGGACGATTTAATGGGAGCGGCTTTTCCCTACGGGGGTAGGGTATTACAAACCCCTAGTTTCTTGTGGGGGGCTGCACATGTGTATCTCCATTGCGCCTCCCCACTGCCAAAGCCAGTAGAGGGTGTGACTGGGATCGAGGTGTCTCCTACTTTCGGTCCAAGTCCCTTCCAACTGAGTTCTGCCGCATCCGAGATGCCTCAAGTGCGTAAGTCCTGACAGAATGAACTAAGTGGACTTTGATCCCTGTCTTCTAAACAGGGTACGTAGGAAACCTCCCTGAGGTTCAAGCCCACCACCTGGTCGTCCCGGTCGTATTCACGTCGGTTCGTCCACCAGTGGACCCCTCCAGGGTTCACGCTTGCGTCGATTCACCTATGAATCCGCCCCTGTGGGAGACTGCCCGTGTGTATCTCCACTGTGCCTCCCCACAGCCCCTTTTTGCATTTCTCCTTTCCATCGTCCAGCATGACGTGAAACTGTGATCCACCCGGCCGTTCCATCCCCCTCTGTGCGAGGTGGTTCGGTTCAATCCTCCGCCCGGCGGCCTCGACCCCTTCGTGAGTCGGCTTGCCGACGACCAGCATGACGTTAAACTGTATACCCGAACTACGTTGACTTTGATCCGTGCTAACGCGCGGTACGTAGGAAGCCCCTACGGGGTCCAAGCTCTTCACTCCATTATCCATCTTGATCCTTACCCGGGCCGCCACATCCCGGTGGGGTCATGCCACTTCTCTCCACTCCACATCACTTGGGAAGCCGCCCATGCGCTGGCCCCAGCGTCGGAGGTTCCCCGCAAGGGGTTCTGTCATCTGATCCAATTTTCGTGTTGATCGGTCCGATGTCGTCCCCGCTGGACGTTAAACTCGCGGCATACCCCGTGTTAAACATGGGAAGCCGAGGAAAACCTTGGGTGACACAGTTCCCCGCACCCAGTGCGGGATTCCTCAGGTCATCGTGCCTTCGAGAATCCCTATTAGGGATGGAAGACAAACGTGCAGAGCCGCAGTGTTACGACACGCCCCCAGCACCCAGAGCCACCCGGCCTTCTCACCGCAGGTTGCTGCCCCGACCAGACTCCTTGGAGCGTCCGGGCGGAAGCAGCGTAATTAACCGGTGTCCATGAAGATATGGCGCCGGGAACGAGATTCAAGAACATTCTTAAATCTATGAGGGAGACCCGGATTAGGCGACGAGTTCCGAGGAGACGTCCAAGGAAGGAGGAGCCGACATCCCATCATCCTGGTTTCGATCAAGGAGCAGACGCCCCAGAATAAGGGACAGATGCCGCCTGCCTTTGGAAAGCGGGACTGCGGGACCACAAGCCGCGCGCCCATCCCTTCGGGTTGACGGGTGCACGCGCGAACGCGTCCTGGCGAAACAGCGTAACCCGACGCACATCCGCACCGAAACAGAAAAATGGTGAACCCGACGTGAATCTCTTCTCCTCGATACGAGGACCGATGGCTTTCAGAGGTGTTGGAAGACCGGCATGTTGCCCGGCCAAGCATTCAGTTTTTACCCGCCAGGGGCTGGGGAAGGGAAATCGGGAACTCCGTCTCACGACGTCGATGCCCTGGGTTCCCCCCCCCCCCCACAGATGGCGGGTGTTGGGTACGCTTCGGTTAACACCGTCGAGCTGGTAAATCCCTTTTCGGTTCCCGACGTTGAAGAACACCAGGTGGACCTCCCTAGTGTCCCCAGTCGTCGCCACCGTCGGAAGAACCACAGCAGCAGGAGTCGCTGGGGCACAGCCGTTGGTACCTCCAGCCAGGCCGTGCATGCCACTGAGACTAGGCAGCAGGCTCAAAACCGAGCACAACGTGCGCCGCCCCCCCATTCGGGGATGACAGATTCGCCTCCGCCGCTGTTTGTGGTGTGGGACCAGGCAGAACCGCCTCAGCCGCGTCGCGACCAGCTCCACCCTGCCACGAGTCCATCACGGCCTCCTGACCCCAGTACGGTGACCATTTCCCGGACTGCAGCCAGTGAACAGTGAGATGCGCCAAGTACCAGTCGGCCGCCGATCCAACCGGCAAGGCCCGTCATGCTTCCAACCGCGGAGCAAACTCCTGCAACCAGGGGCTCACGCTTGGCCAAAAAGTATGATGTCCTGAAGCACTTGGCTGACATCCCAGCAAGGCTCTCCATCCTTGAGGCTCTGCGCTTGTCATCTGAGATGCGCGAGGCACTCGCTGAAGCCCTGAAAAGCCCCCTCCAGTTTGAGACAGAGGTTGCGGCTGCAGAGGCCTTTCACGCCGAAACGATCGAGGACGCCGAATGTCATGCAGTTATCTCGTTCTCTGGTAAGGATGAAGACCCTCCTATACAGGGACACATTCGTCCGCCGTATGTCACTGGCCAGTTCAATGGCCTTGAAGTCCGGCGCTGTCTTGTCGACACGGGGTCTGGGATTAACCTGATTCCAACTCGGAAGCTCCAGAGATTGGGGTTGTCTGAGGATGACTTGATTCCCTCCGACCTCAGGATCCAGGGGTACGACCGCACCGAGCAAACCCCGGTCGGCAAGATACGTTTGAAGACCCAGTTCGGTGACTTGGTTGCCAACACCGAATTCATGGTAGTCTCTCAGGACACTGCGTACAACGCATTGATGGGCAGGCCATGGCTCCACCTTCACGCGGCGGTTCCCTCGTCATACCACCAATTCCTCAAATACTCCCTTAATGGTCGAGTAGGCGTGCTTCAAGGAGATGTCTCTCCTTTTGCCTCGTGTGAAGCCCGCTATCTGGACGCGGACTATTACAAGAGCAAGGATAAGCAGATCCTGGCAGGTGAGGTTGAGCATGTCGCTGTTGCAAGTGATCCCTGGGCAAGTCTGGATGACGCTTACGTCCTCCCGATTCACCGGTTGGACGTCGCCATGGTCTCGACGGCCCGCGAGTCTCCTGATGAGATGATCGCGACCGCCCGTGCCAGCACCAGTGGCCCAGCAGGATCTGGTAGCCCCAATGCAGTTTCCAATGCAGTCTCTCCCGTGGACGATCCCTCCCTGAGTGGAGAGGATGTGGAAGACGCACCCCCAGCCTTTGAGGAGGGCGTCCCCGCGACGGTCGATGAGTTAATACAGGTGAACCTTGGAAACGAGGCCGATCCAAGACCCACATTGGTCAGTGCCGCCATGCCCTCTGAGGAGCGGTAGCAGTACGTGGACTTTCTCAGGCAGCACCGTGATGTGTTCGCCTGGGGCTATGACGAGATGTCGGGGCTAGATCCTCAGGTAGCCGTCCACCGCCTTGGTCTCCCGGCGAACCATCGCGGGTTCAAGCAGCCTCCCAGGAAGATGCACCCGTCCCACGGTGCCATGGTTGAGGCCGAAGTTGACAAGCTTATCAAATCCAACTTCGTGAGGGAAGTTCAGTACCCCAAATGGCTGGCCAACATTGTGCCGGTCAGGAAGAAGAACGGGCAGATCAGAGTCTGCATCGACTTCCGCGATCTCAACCGCCACTGTCCGAAGGATGATTTTCCCCTTCCAGTGACAGAGCTGTTGATTGATGCCACGGCAGGGTTCCAAGCCCTCTCCTTCCTGGATGGATACTTCAGATATAACCAAATTCGGATGGCCCCTGAGGATGAGGAGTTCACTGCCTTCAAGGCCCCCCAAGGTACCTTTTGCTACCGGGTCATGCCTTTCGGCCTGAAGAATGCAGGTGCCACCTATCAACGGGCGATGCACCGCATATTCAAGCCAATCCTCGGCACACTGGTGGAATGCTACGTCGACGACTTGGTTGTCAAATCGCGCCAGCGTCAGGACCATCTCAAAGATCTTGAGAAAGTGTTCGGCTTCCTCCGCTCTCGCTGCCTGAAGATGAACCCGTTGAAGTGTGCCTTTGGGGTCACCTCTGGAAAGTTCCTTGGATTTGTGGTAAGATACCAGGGTATTGAGATCGACCTAGAGAAAATCATGGCGATTAGCCAGATGCCTCCCCCAGGTACCGTCCGGGAACTGCAAGGGTTCCAAGGCCACTTAGCCTATATACGCCGATTCATCACGAATCTGGCCGGCAAGTGTAAGCCCTTTTCTCGGCTCATGAAGAAAGGTTCCACCTATGTATGAGATAAAGAGTGTCAGACCGCTTTCGAGGAAATCAAGCAGTACCTGCTTCAACCTCCGGTTCTGATGCCGCCTGTATCCAGGAAGCCGCTGGTCCTCTATGTGACCGCCCTGGAACGGTCCCTGGGTGCCCTTCTCGCCCAGAAGAACAACGAGGGAACGGAGAATAGCCTCTATTATCTCAGTCGCATGCTCCTCGATGCGGAAGTTAGGTATTCCCCCATCGAGAAGAGCTGCCTGGCGCTCGTATTTTCCGTACAGAAACTACGGCACTACTTGCAGCACCCTGAGGTACAGTTGGTTTCTCGGGTAGACCCTTTGAAATATATCCTAAGCCGACCTATGTTGACTGGCCGTCTAGCGCGGTGGGATGTGATTCTCCAACAGTTCGACATCAGGTATGTGTCTCAGAAGGCCATCAAAGGGTAAGCATTGGCAGACTTTCTGGAAGCTCACCCGACCTCCGCGGATCAGCGGCTGGATCTAGGCTTTCCTGATGAGACCATTCTCTCGGTTGATCGAGCCGATCCATGCTGGAAGATGCACTTTGACGGTGCATCCCGGAGCCCCACCGGTAGAAGACTCGATAATCCTAAGCTCAACAGAGTGGGCTTGGGCATCGTCTTCATTACCCCGGAGCGAGCTGTGCTGCCATACTCGTTCCTGTTGTCAGAGGGATGTACCAACAATGAGGCGGAATACCATTCCCTCATCACCGGCCTCGAGTTGGATCTCGAGATCGACTTGCCCCATCTGTGCGTGAAAGGGGACTCCGAGCTGGTCGTTAAGCAGATCAATGGCGACTATGTTGTCAGGAAGTCGGAACTTGTGCCATTGTTGGAGTGCAGCTTCCTTCTGATGGCTCGATTCCCTTCTCGGCCAGAAATTGTCCATATTCCCCGGTCGCAGAACGGTCGAGCAGATGCTTTGGTCAGCCTTACTGCGTCACTTGCAGAGCCTGAACAGGACAACCTAATCGTCCGCGTGACGCGCCGCAGGCTCATCGCTCCCGTTATCCCGGAAGAAGATCGCGGCCCGTTGGTAAGTAATCTCACCACGGTTTCCCCAATGCCCGGAGCCCCGAGTACCCCAGATATGACAGTCGGATCAGCCCCTGATTGGAGGACGCCTTTGGTTGAGTACCTCCAACATGGCATTCTTCCATCGGATCGGGCCGAGCGCGAGCGAGTTCGACGCCGCGCATCGCAGTTTGTCCTCCAGAGCAGTCCCGGCCTGGAGCAGATCCTCTACAAACGTGGGATTGATGGTGTTCTCCTCCGTTGCCTTCAGGGAGTTGAGATCCCACGAGTCATGCAAGAGGTTCATGCTGGTTCATGTGGCGCCCACCAAAATGGACCGAAGTTGTCCCACCAGATTCGGAGGTTGGGATACTTCTGGCCCTCCATGATCCATGACTGCATCGAGTATGCCAGGAGGTGCCATGCGTGCCAGGTTCATGCGAACTTTGTGCATCGGCCGCCGGAGCCTCTCCATACCACCAGGTATTCTTGGCCCTTTGCAGTCTGGGGGATGGACGTTGTGGGACCGTACCCGCCGGCGACGGCTCGCCAGTGCCGGTTCATTCTGACCGCCACAGACTTTTTCTCCAAATGGGCAGAGGCGATTCCGCTCAGAGAGGTCAAATCCTGTTCGATCATTGACTTCATGACCTCCAACATCATTCATCGATTTGGAGTTCCTCACGCTATCCTCACGGATAACGAAACCAATTTCCGGGCAGCCGAGTTGAAGAAGTTGTACGCCAAGTATAACATTCGCTCGAACCATACATCTCGCTATCACGCGCAGGCGAATGGACAGATCGAGGCGTTTAACAAAACCCTCTCTAGCATTCTGCAAAAGATGGTTGGTCAGAACAAGAAGAGTTGGCCGGACAAGCTCCCCAACGCCCTCTGGGCTTATCGGACGACGACTCGCAATTCCACCCAGATGACCCCTTATTCCCTGGTGTATGGAGCTGAGGCCGTCCTGCCCATCGAGATCCAGTTGCCGTCCTTGCGCACTACGGTCTACGACCAGCAAGTGCCAGACAGAGTTGCTGAAGCCCGTCTAGTCGAGTTGGAAGCACTGGATGAGAATAGACTTCGCGCTTTGCACAACTTGGGGAGGCATCAAAGCAGAATGGCTCGAGCTTTCAATAAGAAGGTTCGCCTCCGCTCCTTCCTGCAGGGTGATCTAGTGCTAGCCCTAAGAGCACCGATGATCCCCGGCAGGAAGCCGCCCAAGTTGGAGCCCAAGTGGGAGGGACCTTTTGTTGTCCACAAGGTCTATCCCAATGGCGCGTACTCCCTAGCGACTATGGATGGTGAGCGTGTCACTCCTCCCACCAACGCTAGGTTCCTCAAGCAGTACTTTGTCTGAGTGTACCAACGTCCAGCGTGACGTTAAACTGCACATTTGTCCAGCATGACGTTAAACTGCACATTCGTCCCGCATGACGCTAAACTGCATACGTCCAGCATGACGTTAAACTGCACATTTGTCCAGCATGACGTTAAACTGCACATTCGTCCCGCATGACGCTAAACTGCATACGTCCAGCATGACGTTAAACTGCACATTTGTCCAGCATGACGTTAAACTGCACATTCGTCCCGCATGATTCTAAACTCCATACGTCCAGCATGACGTTAAACTGCACATTTGTCCAGCATGACGTTAAACTGCACATTCGTCCCGCATGACGCTAAACTGCATACGTCCAGCATGACGTTAAACTGCACATTTGTCCAGCATGACGTTAAACTGCACATTCGTCCCGCATGACGCTAAACTGCATATGTCCTGCACGACGTTAAACTGCATACGTCCAAGCTGCACGACGTTAAACTGCCTAGCATATCGTCCGCGCTGCAAGACGTTAAACTGCCAAGTGTTTCGTCCAACATGACGTTAAACTGTACTACGTCCGAGCTACAAGACGTTAAACTGTTCAGCATTCGTCCTGCATGACGTTAAACTGCCTCTCGAGAACTACGTGCGGCTTGATTCCCATCCTTATGGGATACGTAGGACCGCCTGGACATTCATGTTTCAGGCCCAGCCCCATCCTTCGGGAATTTCCATCCCATCTCGGGCCCTTGGCCCAGTTGCCCCCGGGTGTGCGGCGTATGGTGTGAGCGCGGGGCTATGCCCTCATTCACGTCGGTTTGCTCGTCACGCTGTACGCCCCCCACGTTTGGGGATGCCTTCTGCTCCCCCCTTCCGTTTTTATCTCTTTTCGTCCTGCATGACGTTAAACTGCACTTCAAGAACTACGTGCGGCTTGATTCCCATCCTTATGGGATACGTAGGACCGCCTGGACATTCATGTTTCAGGCCCAGCCCCATTTCCCGGGAATCTCTATCCCGCGTTGGGCCTCTGGCCCAAGTTCCCCTCCTTTTTGTGCGAGGCGTATCGCGTGAGCGGGGGATTATGTCTGCATTCACGTTGGTCTACTGGCCGCGCCGTATGCCTCCCCCCGTGTGTGGGACCACCTCACACCTCTCATCGTCCTGCATGACGTTAAACTGCCTCTCAAGAACTACGTGCGGCTTGATTCCCATCCTTATGGGATACGTAGGACCGCCTGGACGCTTGTGTCTCAGGTCCAGCCCCGTCTCTTGGATGATCACGGGGATCTGCCCTCTTTTGGTTGCTCTCAGGGTGCGTCCTCCGACCCTTCCCGATGATCTGTTAACATGTTTTGGGTACTTCGGTCTATGACTCGTAGTGTCAGATTCAATCCCGACAAGTCCTGTGTTGCTTGTCAGGCCTCGCGCTTCCTCTTGTTCGAGCCTTCACTCAAAGGGATCCTCGTTAGCGGTTTGGGTACGATGCCTCAGAGCTCTCCTACCGCTCCGGGTCGATTTACCGGCGGGTCTTGGGCCGCAAATCGATATGAATCCTACGATTGAGCGGTCGATGCTCGTTTGCTTGCCCCGTCTTATGCTGACGCGATCGGATGTTGTGTTGCGAATATGGTCAGCAACGTCCTTGATCGCCATGTCGGCTCTTTCAGGCTCTGAACATTGTTTGCGCAGTCCTCATCACAATCCGCCTTTGTGCGTTGTAGTGGAATCTCGACACTCTCTTCATACTGACCTTCAGTAAACCTCTACACGTTAGGCAGACCAACCAGGGTAATGATGTCGTTCGAGGCTCCCATGATCTGAGCACCAAGGATATATGCGGATGTCCTCCCTAAGGGCCATGCGTAGCTGGACCCTCGTCCCCATAAGGAGGAAGGAGTCACCCGAACAATCGCGTTCTGGGCCCAGTATATCTGGAGGCTAGCATCTCTGCCCCTCGGGTGATGGACATACGCAGGCCCCGATCCCAAGACTCTTCTCTTGGAATCGCGCGTGACCGCAGGGCTGGGTATGTTCCCACCTCTGCCGTGTCCGCCGTACCGCAATAAGCGGGTTCCTCCATGGTCCGAACCACACGACCTTAAACTGTGTTGTCTGGTCCTACCACACGACCGTAAACTGTGATCGTCTTGGCTGCCCGACGAGAAACGGCACTGCATCGTGATGTCCTCCTCAGGGGACACTCATGTTGGGCGCTGGTTAATAACCACGCCATTCATCAATGCCTTCCGTGGCTTGATTATTGTGGCGACGCCAGAGATTTCTCAATCACAGTCATGTCGCCGCACAAAGAAAAACCATTCATCTTTATGGACAAACAAGAAATATCAAATGCCGCTCCTTCTGTGTGCGAGGGTCAGACCCGCACTCTTCCCCGCGCTGGTGCCCGATTGTGTTGCGCCGCGCTTCAAGAACTACGTGTGGCTTGATTACCATCCTTATGGGATACGTAGGAACGCCCGGATGTTTGAAACTTCGGGTCCAGCCCCCACCTCTTAGAGATTCCCCCTTCTCTGGGGAATCCGCCGCCTTCAGGTCACCCTCAAGGCGTGTTCCCCGACCCCTTGCAGTGGTCCACCAGTGTCAAGAGTACTCTGGTTTATTGCCAGGAGGGTCAGGATCCGCTTGGTCAGGTTTCCTCCACTTTTCAGGCTTCGTGCTCCCTTTCATTCGGACCCATCGTCTACGCCCTGGGTGGAGCCCCCGTGAACGGTTCGGACACAATGCCTCAGTGCTCTCCCACCGACTCGGGCCGGTACCCCCAATGGCCTCGGGCAGCAAATCGATATGAATCCTGCGATTGAGCGGTCGATGCTCGTTTGCTGCCTCATTCCACCAACGGTTAGTGCGATATTGATGCTGCTTTTCCGCCACGGTCGGCAGTACTCCCATATCGTTACTCCAGTGCCCCCAGTCCTTGAGTGAATGGCCGCATGATTCACATTTTCCACCTCCCATTCTGACCAGGCGAAACCTCGACACTCTTGACACTATCCCTCAGTGCATCTTCGCATACCCAGGGGATAGGACCACGATGTGGCGTACTTTGAGGTTCTTATGGTCCGAGCTCTAAAGACCTTAAACTAAGATCTCTCCTTATGGTCCGAGCTCTAAAGACCTTAAACTAAGATCTCTCCTTATGGTCCGAGCTCTAAGACCTTAAACTAAGATCTCTCCTTATGGTCGGAGCTCTAAGACCTTAAACTAAGATCTCTCCTATGGTCCGAGCTCTAAGACCTTAAACTAAGATCTCTCCTTATGGTCCGAGCTCTACAGACCTTAAACTAAGATCTCTCCTTATGGTCCGAGCTCTAAGACCTTAAACTAAGATCTCCCCTTATGGTCCGAGCTCTAAGACCTTAAACTAAGATCTCCCCAAACGGGATTCTACGTCCTGCATGACATTAAACTGCACTCTCAGAACTACGTGTGGCTTGATCTCCAGCTTGATGGAGTACGTAGGAACGCCCGGGCATCTCATCTCGGGTCCAGCCTCAGGGATCGTTAAGTCCCGCCCCTCCTCGTCGCCGGCCGTCTGGCCTGGCTTCTGGTAGAGTGGTGCAGTTGTGATATTCTCCCCGATTCAGCTCGGGATGCCCCATTGCAATGATGGGAAGCGACGGTTTCCTCGTCAAAGAGGTTCTGTCTGAGAATTGGGGTGATTCACGGCCAGATTAGTGCATCCGCCTCATACGCTTTCCCCACGGTGGCGCAATTCTGAGAGCGTTGGATTCTGTCCGAACAATCGTCACTTCGCCCCACGCTTCGCATGCCCTGTTGATCTGGATTTCCACCCTTGTGTCTGAAGGAACCCCAATGTGGTATTCATGATGACATGTGGTCCGCCTCCTGCAATATGAATGATGACCTTCGGTCCGTATATTGCAGTTCTTATGGTCGATCCACTGTCCGCCTACCGTCTTGGGAATTTCCTGGAAGGCCGACCGTTGTGGATGTCTGGATTCGGGACACGCGATTCACCCTTTCTCATTTCCCTATGTTCGGATAAAATCTCAACGCCCCTAGCATTGTCCCGCTCGTGTGTTGGAACAAGTTGGGGGGGGGGTGATACATTGATTAGGCTTGAGGTCTCCTTTCCTAGGAATGACCTCCCTCTTTTCTCCAGCAATCCAGGCCCAACTATGGATGCCTGATGCTTGGTTAACGCTCCCGCAAGACAGTGAATTGTGGTTGAGCATGTTAAGCCAAAAGATGCAGATAAATATATTGGTTCATACAAATGGATCAAGGTAGCAGAAGCAAAATGTTCTGGGAGTGGAAAAATAAAGCCCCTAGGGATTAGCGTGCTGAATGAGTCTTTCTAATGCCGCTACCCTTTGGCTGGTGGCCTCCAGAGCTGCTTCTCGCTCTCTGCGTACCCTCTCTTCGTCGGCGGTCGCAGCACGCAGTTCGTCGATTCTGGCCTGTGCACGCTCCCGCTCGACCTGAATTGTGATCATCTGTTGGCCCGCCTCCGTCAGCTGTACCTGGGCGTCAACCAGCTGGGCTGCTAGTTGCTCTACAAGCTCGGTACACGTTGCGACGAAGGCCTCCTTCTCTGCCGCCTGCCCTTCGAGGCGCCGGACTTCCTGCTCCGCCGTGAGGAGCGCCCGCGTGCTCTCCGACATGTCCCGACTTTGTGTGACGTCGGCACGTCGGCAGCTCTCGCGCATCTTTTCGGCCATGAAATCACGGACCGTCAGATGGAGGCGTTGAGCATCAGCTCCCCCGGCACACAGGAAGCACAGCCAGGTTTGAAGTGATCCCATGCGCCCCAGCCACTCCGATGGGTCTCGCTTGAGGAAGCGCTAGATGCACTTCCACCCCCTGCGGCGCGTTATCCGGCTCTCCTCGACCGCCTCCGCGTCCGAGTCGTCCATCTCCTCGGGGTCGGCAGGCCGGTAGGCAGGGAAGGCAGCCAGCAGGTCTGCTGCAGGGTCCGCCCCTGGGAGGTCCTCATGAGGGATAGGTTCCCCAACATCTGGGCGACCTTCTTCTCTCTCCCCAGCGGCGCTGACACCCTCGTCAGCCCCCGACCTCTCTCCGATGTCAGCACCGCCGGCGTCCGCAGCCCCCTGATCAGCAGTTGGTGGGGCCGACTCGGTTTGGGAAGTCTGTTCCGGAGTAGGCGGCATGTCCACCACTGGTCCACTCGTAGATGGCCCGGGTTCGGCAACCCGACGAGCCTCCAATGTTGAGATCACTGCGCGGGGCATGCCATGGTTAGTCACGGATCGTCAACGGCAGGCACCAGCAGTAAAGCAAGGAGACTTACGGGAGGTCAGAGCGTCATCTTCCGCTATCCCGGTCGCCGCAGGAACAGTTACAGCAGGGTGCCCTTCCGCGCCTGTCAATTCGATAATGGGTGCCTGGCCCCCGCCTTGTCCTGCTGGCGCCCCTCCTACTCCCGCTGAGGACGCCTGACCAACATCTGTGCGCTCCTGAGAAAGATGGGGAAATGGGTTAGAAGCTGCATAAGAGAATGGATGAAGCAGATTGAGTAGGGATAGAAGCGGACCTCGAGGAGCTCAGTGAAATCAACATTGTCAGAGCTGGCCACCTCGCCGCTCTCCCGTGGACTCCCCTGATGGGATCTTCCCTCGGAGCCTTCATCCTCCCCCATCTCCTCCTCTTCCTCGGAGTCGTTGTTACTGTCGTCTTCTTCCGGCGGCATCTGTTCTGGAGCGGGCTCTAGACCGAGCATCACCTTCACCAGAAGGGATGGCTCCGCACGCTGACGACGTTGGCGTGCATAATCGTCCATGGCCGTCAGATACGCATACTGCCGGTTGAAGTCCACCCTGTCGGCAATATGGAGGCGCCCGACCTCTGGCAGATGGATTCCTTCTCTGAGAATCTTTTGCCAGATGGCGTCGGTCCCCAGTGACTGCCGCAGGGTCATCCAGGCCGACCACAGCGCCGGGAAGACTGCATCGTGGGAGGGTTCGAGCAGACGTCTCACCTGCTTCCCGGCCCGCTCTTCGACCACCGCACGTGCCCCCTCTCTGGGCGCTGAGGTCGTGGCAGCAGCTCGCGATGTGCCCGCCGCCGAAGTCCCTGCCCGCGCCGGCTCCGCTGCTTGGCGCGCCTCCGTTATCCCCCGTGTGGCGGCGCCTCGCCTCCTCCCTTGACGCCCGGTCTCCGCACGGGTGACCTCGAGCCGCCGAACTGGCTTCCGTAGAAGCCCCTCAGGGTACGCGATGGCCCAGTGTTCGGCGTACTCGGTTGCCAAGCCTGCGTCAACCCCGGTAGGAGGGAGAGTGATGACGTCGCCAGAGCCGAAAGCGGCAAACATCAGCCACATCTGGCGAAGGACGCAAGGGTTCGTCTCCTCCCGGACAGCAGTGAATACCCTCTTCGGCATCCGTTGAAGGCACCCGAACTGCCTGGCGAACCGGGTTGGCACGTATGGCTCGCAGATCACCTTCCCGTCGATCCGAGCCACGAGCACCCCGCCCCGCATGTTCAGGAAGTATTCATGCTGCTCCAGCGGACCCTGCCCATTGTCGATCATCTGGCCGACGGGAGTGGGGAACGGACTGAAGTTGAAATTGGCATGATTTCCAATCCGAATCCTCACGCCCTCCTCACTTAGGGTCATCGGAGCGACCCCCGCGATGTTCAGCAGGGAGGGTCGCAGGCCGTTGCCCGGAGGAATGATGGCGTTCGGAAACGTGTACCCACCGAGGTGAGCAGCCACCCAGCCATGGAAGAACTGAAAGGGCCCACAGATCCTTCGTGGCGACCCCCCTCGTGAGATGCGTCCCAGGATGGCATACAGCCTCGCCAGCACTGGGAGCCCGAGGTTGTATCTTTTGTTGGCGGCCATAGCGCCCGCCACCGCCAGTGTCACCGGGAGAACGCCCATTCTCGCATCCCGCACTGACAGGAGCCACCCACTCAGAAAGGCGGCCAGGAACGCTGCGTACCGGACATTTGGGTCCCGGGCCTCGATGACGCGGTACCCCCATGAGCGGTAGTCGCCTGTCTCCAGGACCCGCCAGTACGACCCGTTCCGGCTCCTCTGAGCCGCGGTCGGGCACCGCTTCCCCCTGCCTGGCATCTTGACCGCTGGGTCATGCTCCAAGAACTGGCCGAACCACTCCTTGTAGGCTATGTCCTTCTGGAAGTCCTTGACCCCGAGCCTCTCTATAGCCAGGTCCAGCAGATGCCGCGTCAGGATGGGAGTCCGTGACCTGTCACCCCAGGTGTTCCTCGGAGGCAGGAACTCATCATACTGGTAGCCCTCCAGCGGGATACCTCCGATGCAGTGGATGTCCCAGAGACCGATGCCGACCTCTCCATGGTGAAGATGGAAGGTGTTGGTATCCGAGGACCAGCAGGTGAACAGCTCCGGCCCGAGCTCGGACTGCTGGTAGAAGTGGAACTGCGACGTCCACACCGCCTCAAATAGGCCGATGTACCGCAGCTCCTCTGCGAAGTGATCGCAAGTGTGGCGTACCCAGAACGCCCAGGCCCACTCGCTGGTGAAATTGCCCCCAGACCGCAAGTCCCAGTCCTTCAGCCAGCCCTTGGTGTCGTCAGTGACACTCTGGCGATATGTGTTCGAGTAGAGGGCTGGAGAATTCTCCGCAGTAGGCTCACCCCCGTCAATGGTTCGCGTCCTCGGGTTCAGGACATAGACTTCCAAGTGCCTGGTCTCCCTGGCAGGATGCCCATTGTTGGTGATGTTATAGCGGGGAAGCTCGTCCTCCCGAGTCACCCAGGTCCGTGGCGCATCATCCTCGAACCCTGGCACCAGAGCCTCATCTAGGATGCCGAAGTTCCAGAGCGGCAGGTTGTCCGACAGTGGATATGTCTTCTGGGCCGGCGTCAGCAAGTCGAACAGGGATTGATTGTTGGAAACAATCTCCTTGGCTCCATAGACCTCCTCGTTCGTCGCCATCTCAGCTCTGCGAGTGGCGGAATCCCCCTCATTTCCTTGATGCGCGGCCATCTCAGAAGTTTCGGGAGTCGTGCGGGTTAAGGGATGAAGCGTGCGGGATCGGACGAGGCTGGTAGAGAAGTTTGAAGGTTGGCGCGCAATCCAAGTGGACGGTGTGCAATTGGGAAGAATGACGCGCAAAGTTCCGGGTTTTCGCGCAAAGACAGGCGAATTCCGGATGGTTTTGTGCGCCGATCGGGCGAATTTCGTGACCGGAAAAGGCAATTTCGCGCATGAGAGCGTTGAAGCTTATCGCGCGGAAGGCCTGTGTACGGAACGTGGAACCCTGGACCCCTATTTATAGACGAGGTCGGGATTCCGCGCCGCGCGGAACGCTCGATTGCGCGACCGCGGCTGCGAATTGCGCGCCCGGTGCCCCTTTTTGCGCGCCTAAGTCCCGCGCAGCCCAGGACTTCGGCATTCCGGCGTCTCCCTCGGAACCCGATCTTTGCGACCTCTCGCAGATCAGATTCCGAGGGGGGGGCTTTTGTAGACGCCGGAAAAGTCCGTTGTTCCCAAACGAAGCTCCGGATGCGGAAAGCGAAGTGATATTTGGAGTCAGAGGCACGTTCCGGAGGGCCCGGAGGACTTGCGCGAAATTTCAGAGTCCCGCGCGCAAAGTTGAATCTCGGCGCGCAATCCTCCCGGGATGCGCGCAATGCGCTGGGCCGGCGCGCTATTTTGCGCGCCCGTGGCCTGCGCGGCTCCCTTGCGCGCCGGGTCCTGATTCCACGCCCGTGAAGGGAATTCCGCGCCCGAGACCGGATTCCGCGCCCGGGGTTGCCTATAAATATAAGGCGACCCCCGCCGTTTTGACGGTTGTCAGAATCCGAAGCGTCGCTCGTTCGCGCAATCCAACCCCTTCCGCGCGCAATGCCAATCTTCAGGTAACCTCCTTTCTTTCGCGCAATAGAGCCTTGGGGTTCGCCTTCGCGCGCAATCCCCTTGGCTCCTTTCCTTTGAATAAATCCTTAACCCGAAGGCCTTTGCGCGCAAAAGAAGCCTCTTGCGCGCAATTGCCCCCGGGTGCGTGCAATCCAGCCCGATTGCGCGCACCCCCCATTTTCAAAGTGGCCATTCGTTAGAGAATGATCTGTTGCCCCCGCGTGCAGTCCGAAGCCCGGTGCGCGCAATCTCAATCATCCGCGCGCAAAGGGCTGGCCCGATTGCGCGCCTGCCCGCCATTTTGCGCGCCCACCTGCTGTTTTGCGCGCAAAGATCCTCTTTTGCGCGCAATCCGCCGGGGTCGCCCCCTTTGACCCCCTGAGGGTACCCGCCTGCGTGGCGCCCGATGATCTTCGTCCTGGGTGCCCGCACCGTGCGTTGTCTTCCCGTGCGGCCCTCCAGGCTTGCGCGAAGTGACACGGACCCATCGGCGGCAACCAACGTCCAGCATGACGTTAAACTGCACATACGTCCAGCATGACGTTAAACTGCACATATGTCCAGCATGACGTTAAACTGCACATACGTCCAGCATGACGTTAAACTGCACATTTGTCCAGCATGACGTTAAACTGCACATTCGTCCCGCATGACGCTAAACTGCATCCGTCCAACAAGACGTTAAACTGTACTACGTCCAAGCTGCACGACGCTAAACTGCCTAGCCCCTATCGTCCGTGCTGCGAGACGTTAAACTGCCAAGCACCTTCGTCCTCAACACACGACGTTAAACTGTACTTCGTCCAGCAAGACGTTAAACCGTCCGCTTCGTCCTCAACACACGACGTTAAACTGTACTTCATCCGGCAAGACGTTAAACCGTCCGCTTCGTCCTCAGCACACGACGTTAAACTGTACTTCGTCCGGTAAGACGTTAAACCGTCCCCTTCGTCCTCAACACACGACGTTAAACTGTACTTCGTCCGGCAAGACGTTAAACCGTCCGCATCACCCGATCCCGTGCCTCGCACGCAGGGTCCCCCCCGGTTTGGATGTGGCCCCCACCCGCTCGTCTCTGCAGGGATGTCGGGATTGCCCATCTTTAGGGACGATTTAATGGGAGCGGATTTTCCCTATGGGGGTAGGATATTACAAACCCCTAGTTTCTTGTGGGGGGCTGCACATGTGTATCTCCATTGCGCCTTCCCACTGCCAAAGCCAGTAGAGGGTGTGACTTGGATCGAGGTGTCTCCTACTTTCGGTCCAAGTCCCTTCCAACTGAGTTTTGCCGCATCCGGGCTGCCTCAAGTGCGTAAGTCCTGACAGAATGAACTACGTGGACTTTGATCCCTGTCTTCTAAACAGGGTACCTAGGAAACCTCCCCGAGGTTCAAGCCCACCACCTGGTCGTCCCGGTCGTATTCACGTCGGTTCGTCCATCAGTGGACCCCTCCAGGGTTCACGCTTGCGTCGATTCACCTATGAATCTGCCCCTGTGGGAGACTGCCCGTGTGTATCTCCACTATGCCTCCCCACAGCCCCTTTTTCCATTTCTCCTTTCCATCGTCCAGCATGACGTGAAACTGTGATCCACCCGGCCGTTCCATCCCCCTCTGTGCGAGGTGGTTCGGTTCAATCCTCCGCCCGGCGGCCTCGACCCCTTCGTGAGTCGGCTTGCCGACGTCCAGCATGACGTTAAACTGTATACCCGAACTACGTTGACTTTGATCCGTGCTAACGCGCGGTACGTAGGAATCCCCTACGGGGTCCAAGCTCTTCACTCCATCATCCATCCTGATCCTTACCCGGGCCGCCACATCCCGGTGGGGTCATGCCACTTCTCTCCACTCCACATCACTTGGGAAGCCGCCCATGCGCTGGCCCCAGCGTCGGAGGTTCCCCGCAAGGGGTTCTGTCATCTGATCCACTTTTCGTGTTGATCGGTCCGATGCCGTCCCCGCTGGACGTTAAACTCGCGGCATACCCCGTGTTAAACATGGGAAGCCGAGGAAAACCTCGGGTGACACAGTTCCCCGCACCCAGTGCGGGATGCCTCAGGTCATCGTGCCTTCGAGAAGCCCTATTAGGGACGGAAGACAAACGTGCAGAGCCGCAGTGTTACGACACGCCCCCAGCACCCAGAGCCACCCGGACTTCTCACCGCAGGTTGCTGCCCCGACCAGACTCCTTGGAGCGTCCGGGCAGAAGCAGCGTAATTAACCAGTGTCCATGAAGATATGGCGCCGGGAACGAGATTCACGAACATTCTTAAATCTATGAGGGAGACCCGGATTAGGCGACGAGTTCCGAGGAGACATCCAAGGAAGGAGGAGCCGACATCCCATCATCCCGGTTTCGATCAAGGAGCAGACGCCCCTGAATAAGGGACGGATGCCGCCCGCCTTTGGAAAGCGGGACTGCGGGACAACAAGCCGCGCGCCCATCCCCTCGGGTTGACGGGTGCACGCGCGAACGCGTCCTGGTGGAACAGCGTAACCCGACGCACATCCGCACCGAAACACTGTGAAAAACATTTCAAAAACATGGGATGAGCATAAAAAGCTCAGTAAGAGTTATAAAAAATATGGAAAGGAAACATGAGTTCATATATACATTAGAATGAAATCACACTTTACCCATAAAACATAGGCATATCAAATCATGAATAAATCATAGAAAACATAAGACATAAAGGTAAATTGAGGAATTCATAAAATTCTTACATAGGGAGTAACCCTCTTGGTTATGTTTGGAATACCCATCATAGTATATTCCATAAATCTCTTCGGAGAAACCTTAACGTTTCACTCCTTCGTGTTACCCAATGCAATGGAGATCTATATCGGGCTCACCCGCCCTTAGTTTATCACGGAACCACCCGTTTTCATAACAATTCCCAAGAACCATAACATAAATGTATCACATAAAACATGCATAAATGAAACATAACATTTCCACATGTCAATCACAATATAACATTTTAGTATATTGAAATAATGAACCCGTTCAAAAAGAAACCATTTCCAAAACCATTTAAAACATTTAATAAGGAGATTTTTGAATCAAAGTGTCCCATACCACCTTGAAGATTTTAACATATTAAACCATTAATATCCATATAAATAAATCTTTAAAACCATTTTGAAAACATGGATATTAATAAGAACAAATCATTAAAACATTTAAAGGGATATTTTGGTTAAAGGGTTTTTACCAAAATTAGAGACACTTGAATACAATAATTGAGGAATAACACTTAATAAGAAGTTTATAATATCAATATAATAAATGTATTCATGATATAATATTCCAAAGGACAGTATATACACCATATAAGAGTGAATTGGTTCATAACAACAATGAAGTCTCAATAGAGATGTAAAATGTGATGAAATCCCTTATAAAGAAGGTATTCTTAAATTAAGGACAAATAAATCTCAAAAATATGTGTGACAAATATAAATACACCCAATATAAGTGGATATTAAGTGTAAAACAATAAAATGTCATTCATACATATTCAATGAATGACATATTCAATGACTACATGTTGAACCCAAAGAAATAGAAATTGGGTTAAAAAGTTCCCTTGACAGCCTAACAACATCACATAAAAATGAGTTGATGAGAGATAAAAAGTGTAACTCATCACTTGGACGTAAAATTTAAATCAATAAGGATATATTAGAACATATCCCAACATAACAATATGTAAATTAAAAGACCCAACAAAATAAGTCTTTTAAAAAAAGGAGGGTGAAAGGTTCCCTTACCGACTTGGGTATCTTTCAAAACATACACCCCATGTAAGAAGGACAATAAAACATTGATGTAAATACTCATAAAAGAAATTATATTACACAATGAGTAAAATAATGTGCAGTACATACACCACTAAATGGAAATTGTGGAAAATGTATCATAAATCTCACGGGAATAAAAGTGAGATGAAAAATCCTTTACGAAAAATTCGGCAGCCTAACGGCGCCAGTCAAAACTTCCAAAATGGATTAATGAGAGTAAATAGGGTCTCTAATAATATGAACATAATAAGTAATGTAGGATTAATATAAAAGAACATCGCAATCATAAGAAATATGAGCTTAAAAGGAATGACATAAAAGAGTGTACTTAAAAAGAATGAGAGGTGTAGGATCCCTTACCTCGGGTCCGACTTGACTCGATCGTTCTTTAATCTCCTGAATAATAAACTTGAGTTAATTTATAATACCTTAAGAACCTTTTTAAAGTTCATTATTCTTTTTATATCACTTATAACCATGTCATAAACATTATGTAATCATTTAAGTTAATAATATTTTTTTTGTCGATATTTGGTTCTTAAGTCGAAAGTGGACTTCTTACAATTACATGTTGTTCGTGTGGCCAAATGTTTATTATATCCAGAATTGTATTCATTATTTAGAAATCATATATTTCATTTATATCCAGTACGTTCATGCATTTATAACATTACATAATCATTTAGAGGTAAGAAATGAAATTCAACGTTCATGGAGACGGTAAGCCGTACGTACGAATGAACGCTACTTTCATTTCTATTTCATATTTTATAGAATAGAATCATAATGATATAAAGGTATTTTAAAATTCCATTATAATATTATATATAATATCATAGTTCCATCCTTTATACGTCCCACATATGGTATTTAACGAATCAAATCACTTTGAGGGGGCGGTAGTTCGCACTTCCTTAAATGATGATATCACCTTTACCCATAATGGAAACCATAAAGGTATGCCAAAATCAAAAAAAAACAGAAGCTTAATAAAAACATAAACATATTATATATCATATATAAAAATAGTGACATCATAATGGCCACCTTAGAATGTGTTAAATGAGTATTGAACAATCATCGTTTCGGGAGGCAGAATTTCTCCATCCACGGAAACCGTATGTTCTTTAACCATTTGATGTAGTTTTGTGAGAGTGTATCTCGAATAAATCTTACAACAACATCCTAGTATATTGAATATACTGGTTTTGTTACAAAATAAGTAAATAAAAAGTGTTTAGGGGGTTGGAGAAGCAAAACAAAACAAATGAACATGAGAGAATGAATTACCTTTAAAAGTGTAACTCCTTTTGATTTGAGCCTAAAGGCTTCCTTTGAAAAGCGTATTCCCAAAGGTAATCCTCTAGGATGAGGAGAGGGATGTGGAGAGAGTATATGGGAAGGGGTTGGCAGAGACAAAGGCTTGAGGAGTGTGTGAAATGAGGTAGAGGTGGGGGCCTTTTATAAGAGGAGAGGAAGGGCACTTTTAGAAAGTAAGAAATATTACTTTATTTGAAAATGTGTTTCGGTTTTAAAAGGACCCACATTGATATAATATGTGTATAAGGTGATAAGGGTTCTAAATACACCCATCCAATAAGGTTTGGACATGTGTAGGTCATAGAGTTTACATTATCTTCTCATTTTATTTAAATCATCAGATAATGATGTCATCGCTGCATCATTACGATGTCATAAATAATTTAATTTATTTAATGTCTAAAAATTATAAAACAATTACTATGATGTATTAAATCTTTTTATATTTCCAATTACTATTTATAATAAAAAATATGACTTGTATAAACCCACTTAAAAATTGTTTTAGTAAAACATATCATTTTTGTGTCATTTTTACTTTTACATTAAATAAAAAGTTATTTATGTAATTTCCCAACCAAAGTGCCTCCATGGGGTCCCCAAGTTAACTCATTGCTTGTCTTGGTCGGACATTACACATCCAATGAGGTTAGGACATGTGTCAAGTTCATTTCATATTATTAAAACATTATTTTTACCTTAAACTACACTAATTACCTCTAATCGCGATTAACAACTTAATAAGTTACTATTCACCAAAAAAATTATTTTTATCCCATTGAACGACATTTTACTTCTTAATGAACACCATGTATGTCGGATTTTTGAAATTCAAAACACAAATATGGCAAAATTTCATTTAAACGGAAAAATCATTTTTTATAAGTACCACTTAGTGGTGTCACTATTCATCAAAAATTGATGTTTTTCAGAAAAATCCCAAAAATTCACCCTAAGCTATATTTGATATTCCGAATTCAAAAATGAAGTCTATCTTAAACAATTCAAAACATATAAGTCACATTAATTAATTTAATAATTAATTCCCGCTGTCAGAGAAAATAACGTGTTTTTATGAAATAATAAGTATCAAAAGATTGACACTGGTTTAAGTCTGATTTCAAAGTGAAATTAATTCGAATGACCACTATTGGATTTAATGGTAAAAATATATTCTAATTTCACTTTAAAACCTATTCAAAAGATAATCTAATCATATAAATAAATTAGATTAAAATAGGTTTTGAATTAAAATACAACATTTTACACTATTCATTAAAAAATGAACTTTATCGAAAAGATACCAAAAATTTAAACAAAGTAAATTTTGATGTCCCAATTCTTAATAAGAGTTTTATTTGGTCCAAAAGAATGTTTTAGAGTGAAAAAAACTATATTTAATGATGGTTCAACATCAAAAGGTGGTAAGTGAACCTTTAGTGAAAACTAGGGCATATACGCCTAAAATTGAATTCCTTCCGTATTTGAAGCCTCTATCCTTTATTGGATAAATGTAAAAACATTTAAAAACATATATAATCATATTTTAGTTATTTCAATACATTCCCTCTAATACAACGACTACATGTTAACTACCCTTTAAAATATTATTATTTTATAATTAGAGTACAACGTAAGATTCCAAAGAAACTCGTTGTTGCGTGTTGGGTACGCCATCGAGCATAGCGTCCCCTTTAAAGTCATATCAATATTTTATTCACAAATATGGATAAATGTGAAAATGTCATATTCTTTATTTACCTGGGGTGTTACAAGTATATTACAAATTATTTATTCAACCCTTTATTTTATGATGATAAAATGGGATAAAGTATCCCAACGTTACAAAAGATAATGATTAAATTTGTTAATGATTATGGGGGAATATTGAACACCCTTTGACATTTCAGGTGCATGTATATGATTGTTGGGAAATTAATCTAATGTTATGTGTACCTGAAAAAATATTTGATATTTATTAGAGACCACATTTTTTGAATCATAATATTTTTTTCCTACACCAAACATGTATATATTGTTACATATGGATTAATTATGATTGGTATGAAGATCAAAGTATCAGCCAAATTGTATGTGAGTGGGATAGAGGAAATCATCAAGTACATAGTTATGGACCTTAAGGGAGGATAAGTATAATATTATGTCCCTTTATATATATTTTTAATTTATTTTGTCAATATAAATTATTATCCTATTCGCTGATATTTATCAACATATCAGACTTTATGAACATGAGATGATAAATATTGTATTGAATTTTGTTATTTATTTATTACTGTAAAACATAAACTATAAATCCATAGAGATAATATAATGTTTCATTATTATGGATGTTTTATGATTGAAATCATTTATTATATGTAATATTACATAAGGTATATTCTCCCCACTTGGTTTTATATGAACCTCACTAATATTAAGATGCATTTGGAACACATGGTGGTTGGAAAAACTCACATGATGATGTTGTCCAATATTTTAGGGGTGAATAATTTGTAAATATTGCACCAGAATTTTATAATTGAAAAAAATATTTTAGGTTCTAATGATTAGTAGATTTATTATTAGAATTAAATATTATATTAAAAAAATATTGTATATTTTTATAATTTATCCACTAATTTAGGTTTTCAATCTCCATTAATAATACAAATAGTTATATTAAATGAAAATCTTCAACAATAATGTAACCCCTTGGGAAAAAAATCCTTTTAAGATAGTAAACATTACATAAATTTCCACTTGATCCAAATCTTGTACATTAAGTAACATATTTTCCCAAAAAAATTAATATTGAAGACCTTTTTATATTATATATTAGTTTCTTTAAATTATCCTTAAGAATTGGTTGATTTATTTTCCAATGGTGGGAATTTTTTCATTGAACTATGTCGTCTCAATGATTCTGGTGGGGATATAATGCAATATTGATGAAACTATTATATCTTACATGTATTAAAAATTTAGGTTTCCTAATCATATAATAAAAAATATTTTATCATTTTATATAAATTTTAATTACATTTTACAAACTAAAAAACCAAGGATAAAAAATGGTTAGTTCCTTTTGAGACTAGATACATAAAAAAAATTCATAAAAGATATTGAAAATATCTAAAAAAATTATTCTTCAGTAACACAATAATTATATAGTTATTACATAATAATATTAATTATAACCGAGAGAAAATTTCAACATAAAGGATCTGGAGATCAGATTCATTGTAAGGGTAAAATAAGGTGATACCAATCAATGTTTGTAATTTTCAATAACCATAAATGTATGATAACTGGACCATAAGATAATAATGTCGCACCTAATTATTCAATAAACATTAATATTGAAACATGTCATAAAAGTTTTCCCAAAAAAATAAATATTTCATACTATTGTGGAATAATAAAAAATATATAATGAGCTTTGAGAAAAAATCATAAACATATGATGAAAATTTTGGGCATATACAAAATCATGAAAATTAATTTTCCCAATGGAGGGTTTCTAGTAAGACTATAATTATGGGTTGATTTAATTTTATATTCCATCATTTCCTTATTCAATGTTCACTTACATGACTATTATGTAGACTAAGTTCCTTACTGAGTGGATTTGACTACCTGTTCTAATCCATATTATGTCATGAGGTAACATTATTTAGAAAATTAATTAGAGGCCTAAAAAATTATAACTCCCCCACCACATAATAAAAAAATACATACGTGTTCTGAAATAACATAAAACATTTATCATATCATCATAATATACTTTATGGAATATAAAAAGTTTTTGTTAGCATGCATTCAAAACATAATTAGATACTATCTAGAGAAAGGATGTGAATGGTATAATATTCGAATTCATTGTCGTATCACCTTTTAAATTACAAATGGGAGAGAAATTATTTTTGTATAATCATAATATGATATTAATAATCATAAATTATATGAATAACATGATGAAATTATTAAAGAATTTTCGTATTGTAACATATTATTATTTAAAAGATGATAACAAATAAGAAACAATTATTTAAAATACCCATTGAATATAAAGAGAACATATCCATTTTATTTTGGTAATATTTAGAAAAATAAATTCCATGAATATTTAGGTGAATAGTTTATTTTAAAATAATCCAAGAATCGTGTAGTAAAAACTAAAATATATAGATATTCTTGATGGCTGAAAAATCATTCATAATAAATATCTTTAAATAGACATTATTTTAAGACCACTCTAAAAGATTAAAATGAAATGTTCAAAAGAAATTTACCGAAAAATTCAATTTAAATTTTTTTAAATAAATTATATCATAGTGAAATTGATCTTAATAAAATTTTTCACATATTTTTTAAAATTACATAATATATGTTTGAGACACATGGACATGGTAGAAAAATTATTCTAATCTAAGAGAAAATAAAGTCACATTTTCTTCAAAAGTGATTTCTCGATAATTTTCACTACCATAGATTAGAAAAAAAATCCACTACATGAAAATTATATGAATAAACCGAAGAGAATAAAATATATTGAATTCATTCGACTGGATTAATATAAATTCCCCCAATGGGAATTCAGGATATACAATAATAAAAAGAAATATATTTTTGAATAAACCCTTAACTCAAGTCCCATATTTTTTTGTATGAATTAAAAAATACTATATATAAATTGCATAAATATTATAAAAATATTTTAGAAAAATGATCATACCTTACATACTAAGAATCATTTTATTACAATTCCCAATTATACTTGTATTATCAATTTTATTATTAATGTGTACATTAATGTGACAAATAGTTCTTTTTCCATGAATGTTTCATTTAATGGTTCTAGCACAAGAAACTATGTCAAGGATTCACAAAATAAAAAATCAGAAAAAATAAATAATTATGAGATTTCTTCATCATAGAAACAATTATAACCATTAAAATAAATTTGTGATGAAATATAATTTAAACAACATTGTGGAAATATTTTTTCGTATATTCACATGAAAAATATTTTTAAATTATGATAGAGGGAAAGAAATAAAGGTTAATAATAAATAAATATTAATCAATAATAATTATTTCATAAATATCATATACAATCATTAAATTTAGCCTTATCGCTGGCCATGTTATTATGAAATGCAAAATAAATCACACCACTTTGTGGATG
Organism: Viscum album; assembly: GCA_963277665.1. Lineage (NCBI taxonomy): Eukaryota > Viridiplantae > Streptophyta > Magnoliopsida > Santalales > Viscaceae > Viscum > Viscum album. Next base: position 796,629,154 of record OY728166.1, read on the forward strand.
TTTTAGTCCACACGAATGCATGACAATCGTTATCATTTTCCAATGGATGGGAAGGGAATATAAAATGGTCTTACAATAATCATAATAGCATAAATGTAATTTTATTCCACATGATAACTTATTTATTGATGCATAGAATATAATAATATGAATTTCTAGTATAAATAAGATTTAAAATATTCGAGGGTAATGTATGACCTCTTCTTTGAGGGTCCTCCTTTGGATTACACATTAATCCCTTTTTAGATGCTATTAAGGTAATTAGTAGAGATAAATAACATAGTTAAGTTGTGAATAAATTATTGTAGTCGGGTAATGGATTATATATTGGGATCACGCTGCATGAATAATAAAGGATGAGAGGTGATATTTTTAAGATAGTGGAAGCACACACATGGAATTTTGTAAAAATTTAAAATAATAGAAAGTAATATTATTGCGAAAGTGGATGAAATTATATAAATATATGATATGATAACGAATTAGTATAATATTATAATGAAATTTTTACATGTTTATGCGGCATGTCTTCCACATTTCATAGTTTAAAACCCCCCATAAAACACATTTTATCTCAAGCAGTAGTATTGAATATTTTTCTCTTTTTTAATATTTTGTATGACCAAAAATTAGTTTTCCATAATAAATTATATTAATTATATATATAAGATAAATTATATAATCCATACAAGATTAAATAAATAAAAAAATTCCAAAATTTATTTTTAGAATTTGTGTGCAATACATTACAACCCCTATTAAATTTATCATTTTTATCCATAATATAGATTATATATTTATTCCATGAATTGAAAATTAAATTTCATGAGTTTAAAAATAATAAAATGAATTTATATACCGAAATATTTTAATTAAAATTATGTATAAGGAGTTAATAATTTATTTTATTTAAAAAAATTTGTTACACAAATAAAATATGTTTTTAAAAAACATATCTTCTTTAACATAAATGGATTTTATTTTAATTTCAAAAAAACTATTAACCGACGAAATAAAATTTCTATATGTGTGAATAATGTTTTTTAGATATTTAATATTTTTAATTTGTTGTTAAAAAAGATATAATATCCTTCAAATAAAATAAACATGTTACTACAATGCCCAAAAATAAAATATTTCAACGTAGTTAATTAGTAGAAAAATTGTTTCTAATTAAAGTATAAATTATTTTTTGATAATTAAATTTTATATAAATAATATATACTATTCTTTATATTATCGTGTAAAAAATGAATTCACTTAATTATAGTACATCGCGAATTGAAACCTATGTATCACTTTAAATACCATAAATATAAATATAGGATACAATCATTTGGTCATAAATTATATCACCTTATTATATTTTCCCATTGAAATCATTTCAATCTATTAAAATAAATTGTATATACATATACCTCATCACATCCTTATAATACCATAATTAGTCCCCAAATTTCTGGCATCACCACAAAAAAATTGATCAGTTCAGTGATCTTGTTCCATAACACATTATCTTCACAATGGAGAATCTCCTCAGATTATTCCCCATTATATAGAACATTCTCTAGATGTATATATTTTGAATTTAATATATATGAATTATAAGTTATATAAAATCAAAAAAAAATTAACAAAACCACTGAATGAACTTGAGATAGATTAAGTGATTGCTCTAAGTGATAATTAATTGTCCTGATACAATAATAATTTTAAAGGAAATGATATTTTTGGGGCTCGAATTTCATTTATTTATAAACATTAAAACCATATTCCTCTGAGATATTAATAGGAATACATTCTCTCTAACTTATAACATTAGATCCCTATGATGATTCTTAAAATAACATTTCTATATACTAAGCCATATCATAATGTGTTGAAGAATTGATCTAACATCCAATTTATATATTCTCAACACGGTCATGTTCTAAATATCATTCATTATATATCATTATTCCAAAAAAATGAAGTTATAAAAATATTTTGTATATGGATTCAAAAGGATCCATTTTAACGATTGAGTGAATGTAATTTTTTAAGAAAACATGACTAGGGAAAGGTTTTGATCGCTTCATACTTTGATGTAAGAAAAAACATTCTGTCAAAATATATTATAGGGTTTTAATGGACCTATTATCCTTACCATATATCTAATAATGATGATTGTGCTGAAGTTTAACTCCAAATTTAATTATTCATAATGAATTTTCAATAAATTTTTTGTAAACCGTGTATTCCAATTATATATAACATAATATGGTACTCCATGAAACCATATCAATTCATTAATGTATATCATTGAAGGATGACCAAGACAAACTTATTCCTTTATTGTAATTAAATTATATTACTTCATATGATGATTGAACAGAACCCAAACAGTATTCTATAAATTAGATGTTTTAGGAATCGAGATGCTGAAATATATGAAGATTATTTTACAATTCCATTATATAATGGAGAATGGTCATAATAACGTTTTAGAATTAAATCTATCAATATAAATTTTTTTAAATACCAAACATCGAGATACAAACTATGAAATATCCATTTAAATTTCATCACACCATAAATACCCTTAATTTATTTCAACATATCTTCAAACATCGTGGTTTAATTTAGAATAACAAACTATGAGCTTTATCCATCAAATAATGCTCTAGATCTAGTATTTACCTAACACATACATGGTTCATCTACCATATCATTCCATCACAATCATGGATGAACTCAGGAATATTTCTCATATTCTAAACTGAGATAATCATCCACCAAGTTCATATTCATAGTGTGTTAATGTATTCAGTAGCCATACTACATAGTTAACATGGAAAATATTATTTTTTGTATATTCAAAAATATTTTAATGAATATAAACTTCAAGATTTTATGAACATTTGATATATCACATATATTAATTAAGAGATAATGTCTCTAAATATTGGATATAAAATTTTTTTTTCTTAACTATAAATCATGTTTAAGGTAAATTTTATAATATATTTTCAATTGGTGTGAGTGATATGCTATTACTATATTGTCATATATGTGGAAAAATACCAGTCTATTCTTTTATGCATTTCTATAGATCTCAAACCACTCTCCACAAAGGGTTACTGTTCTAAGAGTTTCATTGACCTACACTCTCTTTATCATAATGAAATTTTATTCATATTAATATATATTATGTAAATAGTTTCCCTTCAATTTCATCATAGTTAATAGATTATAAATCCACAATAATTTCATCACAAATCCATGATTTTATGTTTATAACCAATGAAAGCTATAGATTTTAGTCACTCTGGTTACTCTGGGCCATTTCTGAAGGGCTCTGTCCTTGATTGATCTAATTATATACCCTCAACATAAATTAGATGAAAAATGAATGAAAATTTTTATAGCCTCAATTAACACTATATGAATTTGTAAAAATATTTTCTCTTCTTCAAGATCATAAATAAAAAACTCAAATTACCTTCATCCTTTTTCTTAACGTTGAACGATTTAAGATTATAATTTATAAAGACTAAAAAAATGTATGGGGTAATCTATAATGACACTATTCATTAAATGAATATATAATTAACATAGGACGTACAAATAGAATAACAATAAATTCATAATGACTATACATCATATGAGAGGTAATTTTTGTTATATCCATCTACATGACAATTTGATTATGATATTGTAAATTATGTTTAATCACTGAAGAGTATTTATCTACACATAGTTTGTTATGAGAGTGATTAAATTGGGGTATATGATACTTTTTATTAATAGAGATCTTATTAATTTTGGTTAATAAACAAAATGATTCCATATCCAATTTTTTAATATAATGGAAATGTACAAACTGTAGTGATGCACATAGAAACATTAACCATTAATCAAGGTTCCCCTAATGTTAATTATTAAATTCCATAAACCCAATCTATTAAATTATATATAATTTCTCAAGAATAGGTGTAGCATTATATATGATTTCTATTGGAAACTCATCATCCTGATTAATCAGAGATCACATTGAGTCATATAGAATTAAAATTCCTAATTTAAAAATAAATTAATATCATAAATGTTGTGTTTTCCCCAACCATTTGAGAAAAATATATCCCATGAAATTGTTTTATGACCCATTCAACATATTTAATTTCCATCAGAATTAAAAATTATATTAGGAATTATCCTTAAATGTAACATAATCAAGAGTTTTTTCAGGAATTCAGATTGAGGATATTTTCAGGTTTATATCGTTATAGAATTATTCCATAACTATTATATAACGAAAACATATAAATTCAAACTGTACACTTCCAAAAATAACTATTTCATCCATATCTTAAAAAATTTTCAAAATAAAAACGGTATGTTTTCATGTTTAAGCATCACACCTTTATTTGATTCTATCCTTGACTCTATTCTCAAATAAACCCTATAAAAACATTTAAAAACTATGGATGAGCACAAAAATATCAGTAAGGGATATAAAAAAAAGACAAACCATTTTTCTAGTTGAAACCTAATAGCCCATTCAATGTTCTGTGAGTGGATGAAACAAAAATTTTCACATGAATAAAATTCATAGATTTTTCTCATTGAAAAACACTAAAACCAGTAGAAAGCAATTAAAAATCCTATAGGTGTCTTAGAAAACCATATACAAAAACTCATTAAAACATATTACAATTGTAATAACCGTATGGTTGACTTCCAAAATGGAGATCTATAATGGGGATCATCCTTCGTAGAAGCTATATATGGCTCACACATGAGTTATAATGGGGATCAAACCTTCATATAATTTTTTTAGGGAACATCCATGAGAAATAATGGGTCTCAACCCATCGTATAAGCTAATTTGGGCTCTCCCATTCTATTTAATGCTCACATACTATTTCATGAGTAACACACATTCATCAAAAAACCCATTTTTTTAAACCATCTTATAATACCATATGACAAGAATTTCTATATAATAACTCCATTTTCATAAAATAACCAATTTTCTATTCCATGATACCTAAATAGTGGAATAAGGTATTTACATTAATTTTAATAATACTGAAGTCTTTTATGAGAAGCCAAATATTAAATAATTGTTATGGCTGTGGAGAAGTCATTGTCACTGTATACGTTAAAAACATTCCTTTTTAATTTTTTGTAAAGAAAGTAAAATGATCCTTATAAAATATTTATTTCTGAAAAAATTAAATGAAATTAAATATTGACATAAAATATACTATATATTGTTTTTATACCATTATAAATAAATATTTTATTTAATATCAGGAAGAAAATGATCCGATAAATAAATATTTAATATGTTCAAGGGGTCCCATAAAACATTAAAATATTAAATATTAGTCTCTACAATATAATAAATAATATTATTAAAGAAATAATATGGTTTTGAAATGTCATAATGGCTGTTTATACACCTTATAAAATAATAAATGTTTATATTTCAAGAAATTCTTCAATGAAAGGAGATTGAGACGAAGTCCGTTACCTTAAGTCTGAGTTGTCACATTCATTCTTAAATTTATTTATTAATATATGTAGATTAATTTAAAATTTATTTAGAACATTTTTCAATTTTAATATTTATTTTATATCACTTATTACCATGTGATAGTGATTTTTTAATTATTTGTGTTCATATCGATGGTTTTGACGATATTTGGTATATGACTCAAAAATAAACATGTTTTGACAAAAATTATCCATGTTGTGTTAAGTAAATTATCTCCATAATATAGTTCATTATTTAAAAATAATATATATCTAGTATATATGTATTTAGAATATTCTATCACAAATAGGGATAATAAATTAAATTCATCATTCATGGAGATGTCAGGGTGTACATACGCATGAACGGTACTTTCATTTCTTTGTTATACTAATGAAATAAGAAATAAAATATACGTAGGTTTATTATAATTATAGTATAACATCTACATTATATTTTTTACCTTCTATTATTAACTCCATCAATTGTACATTCCATGTATGGACTGAACGAGTCCTATCACTTTGAGGGGGTGGTAGTCCACTCTTCCTCAATTGAAATAATATTATTTACACACTATGAAGAATATTAATGTATTTTTTAAATTAAAATAGAAGAATAAAATATACAATAAAAATATAATATATATAATATATAAATATATTTCCCCCACAATGGCCTCAATTATAGGTTTATGTATAAAAATGAACAGTCATCATTTTGTGAGGAAGTAGTTCGTTGTACACAGAAATAATTTATTCTATATCTATTATATTAATGTGTGTGTAAGTGTAAGTTGAACCCTTAAATTTAAAAAATCCTATTATATTTATGATACTTGAGTTTTTATAAAATAATGGAATAAATATATGTTTTGGGGCTTGATGTGGAAAATAAATGAAAGGATCATGAGAGAAGGTGTTACCTCTAAATTGCGCAAATCCTCTTAATTTTAGCCAAAAGGATTTATTGAATTACTTTCTTCCAAATGTAAGGAATATTGGTTGACCGAGGGAATTTGGAAACATATTTGAGCATAATATTGAGGAGCTATAGGGATTGAGAGCCTTTAGTATTTGGGTAGAGGTTGTGGGCTTTTATAAGAGGGTGGAGGGGTACTTTTGGAATGTCTTGAAATATTTTTTTATTATCTATTTTTTATCAAATTATAATAGATTAAAAATGATATATTTAATGTATAATATGATTATGGTTAAAATTATCTCAACCAATAGGTTTATACATGTTTGGGTCAAAAAATTAGTCGTATGTTTTAGCTTTAACTTGTAATTAAAAACACTAACTCTTACCATGTCTTCATGTATTTTTAAAATATATGGTTTCTATAGTTTCTATAAAATTTTAATAGAAACAAAAGTAGAGCATTAATGAAATTTTAAGAATTATATAATAATTATTTGCAAGAATCATATATTTTTTAGAAAATTATTTCATTTAATAAAAAAGTATTTCTTTTAAAAACTAATTTATGTCAATATTGAAACTATTAATGGATAATTTTTTTAAGTCATTATAACTTGATTCCATAAATAAATAATTAACTAATCCCTAACATGTAAATTTCACCTAATTTTTTTGGTATGGCATAAAAAATTTTCAATTATGATTATTTTAATATTTTAATATTTTTTTAATATTTCATTAACAAGGTAATCGTTGCATCATCATGGTTTCCTAAATACATATATTTAATCAATGTCTGAAAATTTTAAATAAAATAGAATAATTTATTAAATATTAATATATTAATAATTATTATTTAAATTCTAAGAGACCGTTTATATAAACCAAATTAATTTTTTTTTAGTTTGGAGATACATTTTTATGTTATATTTAAATTTTGATTAAATTAAATATTATAAAAGGTCATTATGACGCCCTGATAGATCAATGGGGTCCTAAATTCGACACATGGATGTTAATGGTTAAAAATATCTAATCAAATATGATTAGGACATGTTTTAGTTTTGTTTTATTTTATTATTACATTATTATTTGAATCTTATTTACCTGCTTTACCCTTTAACCATTGTAAATATAAAAAAAATACTAAAGTTAATATTCATAATTTCAAAAAATGAATGGTACATATTTACATAATTTGGACCCTATAATTCAAATTATGGAATCCAATTTTCCAATTTCAAAACATAGAATTGGTAGAAATTAATTTAAAATCAATTCCCGTTGTAAAACAAGAAAACATGTTTTTAAGAAGTAAAAACTATCAAAATATTTACATGTTTTTATGTCCAATTTTAATGTGAAATTACATCTAGTGACCATAATTGTATGAAATGATAAAATTATAATCCGATTAAAAAATAAACCAAATTAAATAGACAATGAAACTGTATAAATAAATTAGATTAGAGGGTAGTTTTCAGTTAATATGTTTTAATATAGAGTATTCAAGAAAATATAGATTTTATCATAAAAATACCATAATTTTAAAAAAAGTAGATATTGATGCCCTGATTCTAACTAAGATGTTTATTTTATCAAAAAAAACATATAATATTGTAAAAAAATACTTTAAATTCATTTTTCAATAAAAATTGTGGTAAAAACACATTTTAAAAATATTAGAATTTTTTTCTTAAAATTGGTTTTGTTCTAATTTTAAGCTTCCAAATTACTTTGGATAAATGAAAAAACATTTAATAAATATATAAAATCGTAATATATTAAATTTTGTTCATTCTGAAAAATACAATGGCTAGGAGTTAACTACGATTTAGAATAATAATAATATTATTGTATTATTTTTTGTTATAACATAGTGGTGAGTGGAACGTAAGACTTCAAAGAAACCCGTTGTTGCTTACTGGGTATGATACCATTCTTTTTGTCTCCTATAAATCCAAATTAATATTAAATTCCAAAATATTAATAGATATGAAAATATATTATTCTATATATAATTATATTGTATCATCATTCCCTGTTTTTGTAATTACTTCCTCACAATTTAAATTTTGGGCATAGAAACCTCATTGAAATTCCTATAATGAAAAAAAGTTCCAACAACACTATCACTTTAAAGTAAAAAAATATAAGTTCAAAGGTCACACGAGATATCATAATATTGAGTTACCTATACGAAGACATGGATATGGATGATAAAATCAACCCTCAAATACCAATAGATAGTGATCGAGAACATATTCATTGGATGGTTATCCATTAAAAAACCATAATTAGTTAATGGGTCAAAATTCCATTGAGAAATGTAAACAAAGAATGTTTTTATTTTATGATATTTTGGATGGAGTTGATGAATTAATTTACATCCTGGGATAAAAAAATAAGGAAACATTATGTCTTGAATTATTTAAATTTTATAAGCATAATTTTAACCTCATAATATTACCATAATTTGGTTCAAATCACTAAGAATAACATTAAGTATAAAAGATCACTGAAACCATAATGGTTATCAATATCTTAAAATAGAGGAATTTAAGTAGAGGAATAATTCAACATAAAAAATCTACACATAAACATTACCCCACAAAACATCTCCTAGAATTGTCCTTAATAACTTATTATCACATCACAAAAACCCTCAGATGTTTTGTCTAAAACCTTGAACTTTTGGTTATCATTAAAAAAATACCAGGATCTTGGGAACTTCGATCACTTCACCAGATTTTTCATCATCAACTATAGTGGCAGTAAAATAATTATCTAAACCTCTTTGATTCCGATCATACCAATTTCATCATTGTGTAATTAACTTCAGACACATAATTGAATAATGTCCCAAATCAATCCTGATAATTTATCTCACTATAGAATAGATATTTGTTTCCTCATTATTATACTATTCATGAACCATTTATTTATAGTCATGCACCTTGTGACTAAACTTACCACAATGATAACACATTCCAAATACTGACTTACATTCCCCAAAATATATTTTTGTACACTTGGAATAAGATTTGGTATTATCTACATAATTTTTATTTGGTCGATACTCCATTTCCTGGCACCATGACCATTTCGTACTATAATCATCTTATGGAACATATGTGTCGTAAAACTCTATTTCAACTTTCTCATCACAATGAACCACATTTTCATATCTTTTAAATTCTAAGGAGGCCAAATCTCTTCGTAGCCATAGATTGAATCATGAGTAACATCTATTAATTTTACATTCAATGGCTCGAATAAAATCTAGAATATACCTTACCAATATTGTGATGTTTTCTTCATATGTTTCAACTTAATAATCATTGTTTTTCTTTAATTAAAATAATTGTTTCTCCAACAAATGTTATGTAACATTAGGGAAATATTTATCATGGAAAATATCCTTAAATTCATGCCATTACCTAACATCAAGATTATTTATATCTATATTATTCTTAACTAATGTCCAGCATCCATAGGATTTACCTTTGAAATGATAGATGGTAGGAGATACCTTTTGATGTTCAAAAAATCCCATGACTTCAAAAATCACTTCCAAGATATTGATCTATCCTTCATATACCATTACGTTAGTCGATCTAATGAATGGTGGGGGATGTTGACTATTAAAATATTACACTACTTATATATTTTTCAGTTATTGATCGAAATGATATCTTGCATGGATACCACTACCATTTATAGAATTTTTCAACTGCTCTAACCCTACAAAACATTGATCATTTCCAATTCTCACAACCTTATGTTGTTGATTTAAAATATTTTTTTCCTCCTGATGTTTACCCATTATAGCTTTCCTATTTCCCCTATTGAAAACCCTTATGATCATACGTATTTTAGATGAAGCAACAAGGTAATATTAAAATGATACATAATTTAAACTTAACCATAAAGTAAATTACTCTAAAGGAAAGGACTTAATACCATTCTAACATCTAATATAATCAAAACAGATCTATGATACCAACTATATGGCCCCAGACATAAGCATTACATAATTTTAAATTAAGTCAAGAATTAAAATTAAGGATCATTTTAAGTTCATTTCTTTAGAGAATTAGGCCATAACTATTACATTAAAAAATTAAAACACAATGTGGACCCTCCCTATAGTACTTTTTTTCCCATAACATAAAATATTTAAGAAAGAAACATGGTTTCTTTTCATGTTTAATCATCATTGTTTTTCATTGATCCTATCCATGACTTTATTATACATTAATTATTGTGGAAATATATAAAAACATTGCATTGGAACAAAAAATTTCGTAAGGGACATAAGAATAAAGAAAAACTGTTGGTCAAGTTAAAACCTGACAATCTAATAAATGTTATTCGAGCAGATGAATGATAAAATTTTCACATGAATAACACTCATACATGTATATCAATGAAAGACAATAAACACAACAGTATAAAACTAAAAATATTTTAGGTGAATTAATGTATTATATAAATATAAACCTTTCAACCATATTCCAAATGGAATAACCAAATTTCTGACTTATAAATTGGTGATCAATAACAAGGATCACTCTATGTATAAGGTATATCTGGCTGACCCATGATCTATAATGGGGATCAACCCAATGTATAAGCTATTTTAGCCTCACCCATGATATATAAATGTGCTCCACCAACCCTATAAGCTATATCGTGGTCAACCATTTCATATAAATTTCATGTACCATTTCATGAAAAAACATGTTTTTTCACAACACCCCTTTTTTGAAATCTTATTCTTATCCCATGTGAAAAAATTTCCATATAAAAATAACATTTTCATTTAAGAACCCATTTTCAATACCATGATACCCAAATAAAGTAATAAGGGATTTATTTTCATTTTAAAATTCAATAAGTATTTTAGAGGAAGCAAAATATCAAATAACATTTATAGTGGGAGAGAATCATTTGTCTTTATATACATTAAAAACACTCCTTTTTCCATTTTGTATAGAAATTAAATAAATTAATATAAAACTATTCCTTTAGAAATAATTTATTTAAATTCATGATTGGCATTAAATTTCTTGTATATTCCTTTTATACCTATATATTTAGATATGTAATTTATTATCAAGAGGAAAAAGATCTGATAATTAAATAATTAAATATTCATGGATTCCCATACATCTTTGAAAATTTAAATATTAATCTACATGATTTAATAAATAAAATTTGTATATTTAATATATGGTTATGAAATTTAATAGTGGTTTTATATTCACCTTATAAAATTATGAAGCTTTATATTATCATGAAATCCCTAAATGAAAGGAGATTGATACAAAGGCCCTTACCTTGAGTCAGACCTGTCTAGTTCATTCTTTAATTAATATAAAATTAATCATAGGTTAATTTCAACTTTCATTAGAAAATTTTTAATGTATATTATTCATTTTATATCAGCTATTATCATGTTATATCAATTAGTTATATATTTGGGATCATATCAATGTTTTTCCAATGTTCGTTATTTAAGTCATTAATGAACTTGTTTTCATGAAAATTATCCATGTGGTCATAAGTCCATTATCTCAAGAATATTATTCAGGATTTCAATATCATATATAGCCAATATATAATTATTTATAATTTTCCATAACATTTTTATATGATAAATTAAATACACCATTCATGGAGGTGGTAGGCCACACGTATGCATGAAAAATACATTAATTTCTTTGTTATATTAAACAAATAAAAAATAGGAGATATATAGGTATATTATAAATCAAATATAATATCTATGTAAAATATGTTAAAGAAGATCATTTACACTATCTTTTAAAAGTCACATGTATGGAATGAACGAGTTATATCACTTTGAGGGGGCGGTAGTCCACACTTCCTTGAATGAAATTATAGAATTTACAAACTATGGAAAGAATAAAGGTATGTTGTTGATAAAAATTAAATAATAATAATTAAAATATAAATATAATATATTTAATATATAAATGTATTTCCATCGTAATTTCCACCATGATAGGTGGAATGAAAAAATTGAACAATCACCATTTCTTGTGGCAGTAGTTCACCGTACACCAAAATAGTGTGTCCTATATCCATTAAATAGAGGTGTCTATAAGTGTAGGTTTAACCATTATCATAAAAGAAACTAGTATATTTAGGATACATTTTCCTAAATAAATAATGTTATTATGATAGGTTTGGGTGTTTGATGGGGAAAATAAATTAACAAGGGCTGAGAGAAGACATTGCCTCTAAAATCGGTAACTCATTTTGATTTTTACCAAAATGATTTAATGAATTACCTTATTCCCTATAAATTACTTATAAATGGTAGGGAGAGATTTTGAGAAATTATTTGTGAATAATTTGGATGATCCGAGGGGCTTGAGAGGTGTGAGTAAGTGGGTAGAGTTTGCGGCCTTTTATAAGAGGGAGGAGGGGCACTTTAGGAATATCTTCAAAATATTATATTATAATAAATTTATTTTCATATTAAAATAGTTCCAAAGTGATATAATTATAGGATATGTTGTGGATAGGGAAAAATACTCTAATAAAGTGGTTTTAGACAATTTTAGGCCACCATAATAACCTTATATTTTAGCATTAACCCATAGATAAAAACATTAACTCTTACAATGTCTTCTTGTATTTTCATAATATATGGTCACTATAGTTACTATAAAATGGTTATAGAACCACAAGTGGATAATTAGAGAACATTTCAACATTATATAATTCATTTGGTCTAACCAATGTTTTTATGATTATTATAACATGTAATAAAATAGTATTTGTTTTAAAAACACATTTATGTTAATTTTGACACTATTTAGAAATTGTTTTTTGTTAAAGTCATAAAAAATCGATTCCGTCGAACCAAAGATATTAAATCATCCATTAAATGTCAATTTAATCCAATTTTTTTCATGGCATAAAAATGTTTAAATTACATTTATTTTGATACATATAACATCATTTATTAGAATACTTCATTAATAAGGCAATCGATGCATCATCATAGCTTCACAATCTTATTTATTTATTTAATGTCAAAAAATAATTAATTATATACTATGATATAGGAAATATTTTTATAATTTTAATTAAAAATTATAGTAAAATATATCATTTATATAAACATATATAAATTGTTTTAGTTAAGAGATATATTATTATGTTATATTTCTCTTTTATTTAAATTAAATATTACAAAAGTTCATTATCAAACCCAAGTAGATCCATGGGATCCTAAATACAACCCAAGGATGATCATGGGCCAAACTATCTTATACATAAAGATTATGATAGGTGTTTGGGTAGACTTATTTTATTATATTATTATTATACCCATATTTATATGATTTAGCATTTAACCTTGGTAAATGAAGATAATTACTGAAGATATTGTTGATAATGTCCAAAATATAAAATGTAAATATATACATAATTGGGCAATTATGATTAAAAATATGTAATACATTATTTAAATTTAAAAATACATAATTTGAATTAATAAAATATAAATTAATTCTAGTTGTCAAAACCAGACAACATTGTTATAAGAAGTAAAAACAATCAAAATATTGCCATGTTATTATATCTAATATAAATATGAAATTACATCCAATGAACATATTTTTATTAAATGATATTAAATTAATGAAATTAATCATTGAAAACAATTAAAAAACAATATAACTATATAAATAAATTAGATGAAAAAGCTGTTTTGAATTAAAATGCAATATTTTTCACTATTTATAAAAATATGGATTTTAAAATAAAAATTCCAGAATATAATCCAAAGTAAATTTTTATTTCCTGATTTAAAATAATCATATTATTTTATCAAATAGAATAAACTAATGGGATGGAAATCTATTTTAAAGAATGGTGTCTCTATCAAGAGGAGGTAAAAGGACATTTTAAAAAAATTAGAGTATTTTATGATTATAATTTCATTAATTCTCATTTATAGCCTCAAAAATTAATTGTATAAATGTAACTACATTTAATAAATATGTAAAATAATAATATAGTAAATTATAATCAATCATAACAATATGACAATTATGTGTTAATAACAATTTAAAATAATAATATTTTTGTTGTATTGTTTTTTCGATATAAGTAAGTGTTGTATGCAATGTAATATTTCAGAGAAACCTGTTGTTGTGTGTCAGATATACTATCGTACATAATTTCCACTTAAAAAAAATAAATATTTAATTAAAAAATATTAATAGATATTAAAATTTATTATTCTATAAATACCTTACTAGTTACTAGTTCATACTCAAATAAAATGGAAATCAACGGATCACTCAAAATAACAAAATTGTCTTCCCTTCCTATGAAATTGATATAATATTTATTTGGAGAGAGATGATACATTCTCAAAAGAACATATAATTCCAATAAAATATGATTAATTAGATTAAAAAAAGAAACATTCATACCAAATTGGGCATGAAATTCAAAATATTAGAGTAGAGGATATGTGTGACTTATTTACCATTATCTACACCAATGTTTAAAATAAAAAAGCCCGTTTAATTATATTTTTGTGAAGAATTGATGACTGAATAATGGGATACAGTATTTGTGAATATTTCATATAATTATTCTAATTTTAATACTAAAATTATAATATTAATATTTAAGGAAACATAATATTAAATTAATGAATGATAGGTGTTTAAAAATAAGTTTTAGAATAAAAAATGAAAAAAATATCATCTATATTTTTTTTACAGTTTAGTTCATGGTGAACATATATATATACTGTCAAATCCCCTGTAAAATTTTAGGCGGATTGACATTCATTAAAAAATAAACTTGACTTTTATAGTTACGGACTCCACCTAGAATATTAGAGGACAACCCAGACCGTTACCTTTGTTAAGTTATAGAAAAAAATTGTTTTTTTATAAGGATAATCAGGAACCAATAACTTATTATTTTAATGTATGAATAAAAAATAGTCTATTTAAATTATATACCAAGCCTATGTGATTGAGGTTTGGTCATGTGTTCACAACAAGAAAAATACTTTACAATGTTGTTATAACCACGACTAAAAAAATAATTACAAAAAACATCCATAGAAAAATCAGATATCCAAAAGAACTAGAAGATTATGATAAAGATGGTTGGTGTATAATATTTATAGTTATCCCTTTTCCACTTTATGTTGAATAATGAAACATGGGAAATCTATAATGCACCATATAATCAATATTAATGAATCCATCATTGTTCCCAACACCTTTCTTATTCTTCTCCACTAATTTGGGTATCCATTTATTTTATGAAGAGTGAGGGAAGATCCCCATTGGATGATGAAAGAAAAACCATATTTTATAATGGTAAATAGGAAAACCATTACATCTAGGGCACACTCATTACAAAATCCAAAAACAAAAACTATGGAAAAAAGAAACAAACATCCAAGTGGAGAAGCCATAATCATTATAGTGGTATTACATAACTGTACATATATAGCTCACATAAAGGTTATAAATATTTTTAAAATCATGAATAAAGGTAGAAAAAATATATTTTGTAAGGGTAAAAATGATTTTATATGGGTTTTATAAGGGAATGAATAAATTTCAATGGGTTGCGTGACGAAAAATTGTATTTTATACATGTCATGTAAATGAAAAGGTGATTTTATGTAACATGAATAAGGGTGCTAATTAACATAAGGTTAAAATGTGTGTTGGTAATGTGTATATCATGTAAGGGAATCAATTATAATATCGGTATAATATGTAAGGGTAAACATGTCGAAAAAAATTATGATTCACTTTATACAGCTATTATAATGGTATGAATCAAATTATATACAGTATTAAAATGTAAGTAGATCACTATATAATGTCAAACATAATATTATACAGTCTATATAAGGGTATTAATAATATATTGATGATAAAATAATGGTATATAGAATTTGTGTAATGATCACGTGGAAAAACCATACACTTCAATATCTTAAAAAAAAGGCATATAGGACATGTAAGTGTACATACAATATTATTTAAAGGTAAGGAACAAAACATAAATGATATATAATGGTAGTAAAATATTCACATAATGTTTATATGTAAAATCAATACAATTGTTAAGGGTAATAATATTTTTAAGGTTTTATAATGGTAAAAAAAAATTCCTAAGGGTTGAAATGGATATGTTAGGTTAAAATATAATTATAATATATTATATAAATGTAAACCAAATTACATCTAAAGGTAAATAATAAAATATAAAACTCACAAATGAGTGAATAATAATTTATAAACCTTGTGTACGGGTACATTCAAGATTACCAAAAAGCAACAACAAGTAACAAAAAAACATAACGGTAAGGTATTAAGTGAAAATGACAATTAAGGGTATAAAATCATTAAAATATTATATTTTTCATAAAATTTAAACAAAAAAAATATAAAAATGAGTAATAATAATAAGAAATGTAAATTATGGATAACTAAAAAATTTTATTCATGAAAATAATTATTCTAAAAACAACAATAATCCATCTAATGAATTCGAACCACACATATAATTAAACATATTAATAACAACACAGAATCACATAAATAACCATATGTGGAATATGATCATGATAAAATATATATTTAATATTATTAATTAAAACAATATATATTCCATAATAAAGCAATAAAAAAGTAATGAATATATAAAGTTATCAAGTAAGTAAAATTACATGAAAATATGTTTTATTATACATTTTAATTTGTAAAAAAAATTAGAGGAATTGTAATATATTAAAAAATATCATAAACTATGTTAATAAAATGATACCACTCCTCTAAATTAAAAAAATTGTTTTAGAGATTATAAACATTTTAAAAAAATCATTCTGAATTTTTCTCCCTTATTTTAAAATTTATAAAAAAATAATAAGAAAAATATATTATAAGACCAAAGCATCAAACAAATAGTTATATCACCAAATTTTATATAATTATTTGGAATATATATTTTATTGAAAAAATTTAAAAATTGAGAATCAAATTATGCTTGTAATATTCTAGGTTCAATATTGTTTCTCACAAAACGTCTAAAATCTATTGGTTTAGTGAATATGATTGCTAGTTTCTATCTTGTGGGAGTAAATAATAAGAAAATATATCTACTACTAAAAATTATAATTCATATAATGAAATATTATATCAATATTATTTTTTCCATAATTACAAAAAAAGTTTTTTAGATATTGAAATACTTTTAGTATTATCATTAAAAATAGAAATGTTAACAAAATAAATATCAAAATCACAAATTTTTCTCTTCGCCCAAAGGCACTAAGCTCAAAAATTATATACAGCTATATACTCAAACTCTACTATAGGTAAACCTACTGAAATTTATTTCTTTAGGCATACTGAAATTTAATTTTTACCCAGGAAATGACACATACATGATGTACTTCTCCAATCTATTCGGAAACCTCAAATTCCATAATCAATGTAACTATAAAAAATAAATAATGTTTATTTCGAGTCAAATAGAGTAGAATAAACAGTTCCTTTTATGTATCTTTTAATACATTCAACTTTTATAAGATGGATCACTTTAATACGAGTTTGATACAGTGCATATAAAAACCAGCTGAAAATTATATATGAAATAGGAGCAGTTATATAATGTAAACTAATTAACATTATTCTATATAATTTAACATCAATAGGTTTTATAGATTAATCCATATCATTTTCTAAATTATTAATAATGGGGATTCTTAAATTCTTATATGAATGAAAACCAGAATTATTTTCATGTTTTCAAGAAAGTTATATTAATTATGATATATTCCATATATCCTTTGAGGGAATTGATGACTTATGAAAACATTAACTCTCCTATTAATTTCATATCAAACTAATTTTTCATAAAACTTGTATAAATATTAAACATGGATTCACTTGAAAATAAATACAAGATATCACCATCATATATTTTGAATTCTATGATATAATTTAAATTATCAATAATGAAAAAATTTGGAACAAATTTTCTTTTATTAAAACTAATTTTGATTAAGAAAACATATATTTTCATTCACTATAATCTCTTAGATCTTGATTTTATCGATAAAATACATCCTTATGATAGAACACATGATTAGTAAACTATTCATTTCTAAATCCATGTAGTTGAATTACATGTACTTTATAATAAATAACCCAATCAAGTAATTATAATTTTTTACATCGTTTTTGAAAAGTGTAGAACGTTGAAAACAATCATACAAAAACATAATTTGAATAGAATTAATACTCGAAACTATATGAATATACACATAAAAATAAATTAATTGATCTAGTGAATAACCCTGAGATTTGATCCTATAATTATTTTTGATTATATGTTATGATCCATATAACATGTTCCTTAAAATAAAATTTTTTCTTATAAGATGTTTCTATTTACGGGGTTTTCTAGGACACTCATAATTATTCCTAAATAATGATTAATCACATTCTACATTTCTATTCTCTATCAAATTCGTTTTAAGGCTCAACAATATTACTAGGTACTATCAAAGAAATAAAAGAATAATTTTTGAAGACATTTGAAACAAAATATCTAGTTTTTACTATAGAATCTACATTTCTCATATAATATTCTATTGGATGATCCTTATGCGTCCTAAAATAGTTTTGAATATATTGAGTAGGAAAATCAATATCCCCTCATTTTTTCATTATTAAAATTAGATTCAATTTCACCGTAGTTGAAAAATATAAATTCATCATCAACATATTCAAAATATACACTTTTCGGATTATTTTCATGAAATGTTTTGTATAAAAATTATTCTATTATATTTTTATCTTGTTTGAAACTCTATATGATTTACTATTATTATAATATAATAGAAGAAATCGGTCATCACCATTACTGTCTAATTTACATAATCCATATTTAGTATTAAAAATAAAATCATTACCCCAGAAAACCTTAAAATAACACTCTCTTTGATTTATTATATTAGGTTGTTCATAATGTGTTTTATTCCAAAAAGATAAAATAAATAAAATATTTTTAATATAAAAATAAATTTAAAAAAAATCATTCAACAAAATATTTTGTGGAACAATTTATTTACACATTTTTGAATCCATTTAACAATTTTTTCTGTTATTTTATTTCTAAAAAACAATTTTATTGTGGTGTTCAATATGCTGAAAAATAATGAGAGTATTAATATTCTTCATAAATGTAATCAAAATTAATATTTTAACATTATCTACCTTTATCAGTTATTTTTATGAAAATAATATATCAATATGATTTTGAAATCATTTAAAAAATATAATAATTATAGGTGAATTATTATGTCTTTCTATCACAAAGTAAATCCTGATGAACCAATTATAAACATGAAAAAGGAAAAATAATTACAATTTTACATTGTAAACTTGAAATTCAAAAATTTTCAAAAAAATCAAGATTTATTAAATATAATTAATTTTAGATAATTACACAATTAATTTAACTACATTTTACATTATGTTTCATAACTTTTAAACATGAATCACATTGAGAATGTTTGTATAATTTTAGAATGGGAATGTATTATATCACAACATGCTTAACTAATCAATGTAGCAGTTGAAAATGTGTATTAAAATGATTCCTATTTCAGATAATATCATTTTTTTATAGAAATTATACACTTAACATTACCCTTTATTATATAAAAAGTTATTATATAAATGTTATCATATCAATTTGTAGAAAATTAAAGAGACATATATATAAAAAAATAAATCGATTATATTAAAACATGAAAACAATCCCATCATTTAAAATCTGGGGTATAATAATTAAATATATTTATTTCATTCCACATATAAACATTATATATTATAATGGATTCATAAAAAATATTTATCAATACCCATTAAAAATTATTCTAGAATGTTATCAAAAACTGATAGTTACCCATCACAATGATTGAATAATAGGAATATTGGAAGATCTACAGTCATTTTGAATGAGAAACCACTATCCACATACAATTTTTCATGAGACATGAAGGGGGGGTATCGTAAAAATGCAATAAAATATAGAGTTTTTTTTTCATAAACCAATCTTCTTTGAGTTCAATTTGCATAGTAAGAAAAATTTGGTTCCAATAGATATTTAATATATGTATTTTATAGTAATATAAAGGATAAAAATTAAAAAAATGTTTTTCTAAAGACCAATTATTTTGAAAACCAAAGAGAACCCCAATTTAAAAAATACACTTTCATATTACACATAAAACATGTGGTTGTAGATGTTTTTCCATTGGTACATTAAGGGAATCACATATTATAAATCATTAGGATTTTCTTGTTTAAACCAAAACTATTTTTTCCCATAATCTGTTCTCTCATGAACATGATCCTATGAAATAGTTATTTCCCTAAAAATATTATAAATAGTTGATTATAAATATGAAACATTAATTTAAATATTTTTTATCTTTTTTATTTTCATTTTCCATGTCTATTTTGATTTTACAATTTTAATTGGATGATGAATTCATTAGTTTTTTATTCCAAATATTAACATTACTATTCTCACATTCCTCTATATTTTTATTCTTGTATTATTTGATCAACACTTAATTATTGGTCCTCAATATTTATAAACTGATATTTTTTATATCATTATTTCCAAACCATTATCATATCATTGTTTTATTTAGTTACATAATATTATATACTATGGTTTTCATTTAAACAAGACACATTATTCATAATAATTTAATTTTCTTAAATAAGATTCTTTTTTTCTTTATTATATTCTATTATGTATACTTTAATCAATCATACTATCTACCAATTTTCAAAATATCCATTTTCTACAGTTCATTTTGATTAGTTAATTTATCATAACCAAAAATGTTAGAATCCGTTCCATAACCAGAACTATAATAAAAAATATAGTCACTATATTTTATTATGATACAATGAAACACATGTTAGTCAAATATTTATTTACTTTAGATTAACAACATGGGGTTGAATATTTGGTACAAATAAATCTAATATGATATGATTTCAATAATTCATTTTTATACATCTTTTTTTGTTTCATATTTTAGTTTTTCATAATCAAATTTGATATACACTATTTTTACACATTCAAAACATGTTAGTAGAGATACAATATTTTATTTTATAAAATTGAATTTATTTCCCATTATTTAAAAATTCATCTATTACTTTTTGAATCATCTTCTGAGACCTCTTATTTCTATCATTAATTTATAAATAACATTAATTATTATTTTTTCTACAAAATCCTCATCACATGTATACTATTATGTATAAAATGGGGTATAATAAATAGTATTTTGACACTGAATTAATATATCAGAAGAAAATATAAAATGGAAAATACCCACAAGTACTAGAGAAGTGACGATCCTAAAGAAAGATCAATTGAACTCTACTAATTTAGAATTTGGGCACTTAGACTACACACTTGAAGTCATGCACAACCCCCTACATAGCGAAAAAAATAATCATCCATTCATGAGGTACCTATGCGGGTGACATCCTTCAACTATGGTCCATTATTTGTCTATATATAGGACTTAGTGTCACCTCATTTGAGAGACTAAAAATATTTATGGAGCTTCATAGGTTTGGATAAGCACCCCATTCACCCATACCCTGAAAAATAATTTAGGTAGACCTCCAAATCTGAATATTAGATGGAATTAAGATGATAGTGGGATAAAAGTCTATCTTGGGTCCCAAACTCAAGCCAATATCACAAGGTACCCTCCCCTGTGTTGAAAAGAACTTGTGTGAAGGTCCCTCCCAAAACACGATACCTACATGAGAACCCTCGTGGGACAAGTGAAGAAACCCTTATTTATAAGATAAATTCCCCACCTCTTGTTGTTTCCAGGGTTTTTCATCACCCAAAGAACCTATATCTTGAGCATTCTTCCCCTTGGTAAATCACTTCCAATTCTTCCTGGGATTACCCTCTCTGAAGTACCTTATTCTTAAAAAGATATGATGTGCTCATGAAACCTTCTAAAAACAATTTCAGTACACTAATGGAAAGAATAACCTCACATGATTTCCATCATTTAAGGGAGACCAAATGGATGCCACTAGAAAAGACTCGAAAAATTCACAACCATGGTGAGTAAGTCACCATCTTTCCTACCATTCAGTTATGAACATATTTGTCAGTGGTGTCCGACACTTGTCATACGAGATGTGTAGGGCCCTCAGGGTGTGTGCAGTTATGAATCCCCTCTTTCATGAGTACCCAAACCCTTCGGGTAGTTTCAGGGATCACCTGATCTTAAATAAAACATATAGTTCCATCCCTTTCCCTCTCCATCTCTCAGACCATGGTTCCCCGGTTCATGTTAGGGAGGGATGTGATTAAATATTCCATTCCATTTTTGGTTTATTGGATTTACCACCTCAATTACCCAGATCCAGGTGTTGATAATAACATCTTAAGTATGTCATTACTACAATCATATGGGTTTTATCCAGGATGTTTGGCATATGTGACTATCCAGGTTTCCAATACAGGTGATGATAGAGGCACATCAGTGAACATTCATATTTTATGGTCCTCCCATGTTCTTCTCTAGAGGAATATGTTGATTTTTTCGATTTAACAATCATACAATTCCACTAGGTTATCATATTATATAAATAAGTAATGTGGTATTATCATTCAGGTACAATCATGGAATATAGACATTCATATGCATGTTTTGGTAGAGAATATTTATCATGATCATCCTATTTCCATCCTTTAGATGGACTCCATATGCATGGGGTCCTCAAATCCATGTATCCAACCTTGAGGGAAACCTATAATATGGTGTTATCCATGAATTATTTTCTCCATACTCTCAAAGTTCCACATTACCAATGAGACAAAAAATCGTAGGGCCTCTAAAGGAAGGGGTCTTCAAAATAGAATTACCATGGCCTTGATTCCCATACATACAAGATTCAATGATGTCCAAATACAACACCCACAATAAACGTAGATTCCCTACATAAAAAATTACCATTATGGTCATGTAAATCCTGGGAGACCACATCCCATCTATGTCCCATGGTCACCTATGTATAGGCACCACACAAAACATTAGCTAGGGACCACCCATATAGATTTCCATGCCACATGATGTTAAAAAACATAGTTTTGTTACATCAAATAAATCGTAACATACATGGAATTTACACCATTTCATATGAATATTTAGTAAATTATAATAATATATGTATAAGGACAATAATATCTTACCTTCACTGGAAAAATTTAAATAAAATATTCTATACTGGTGAAGGATATTCAAAATATCCTATAATGATATCCTCTTTTAGTGATTCTACCTAAATCCTATTTTTCACATCTTGAGGAATGGAAACATATGAAAGGTTGAGCTTAATTTCTTAGTAAGGGTAAATAAATGGAATGTATAATCATAACATGGAAAAATAGTATGGAACTTGAGAATAACATTTTATGATCATACCCTACATATTAGAGATCATAAAAAATTATTTAAATTCAAAATACATGGATCATAGTATAATTAAGAGACTAATTCACAAATGCACGACATAGGAATAAAATTGGAATTTGAGGAATATATATAAGAATAAAAAATTTTATTTCAAGGCTACCTACCACGAACATTATAACATGTTAGGATTCTGCAATGACCCATGTTCCAGCTTCTGGATTGGGCAAAAAAACCATGTACCCTATTTTCTGTCTTGGGCTATATCATATGTACACTATTACTCTTAGGAATTGGATATAACAAATGTATCCTCTTATATTTAGGGTTGTAAAATAACTTGTGTACTCTCTTACATTTAGGCACATGCTACAACATGTGGCCATTATTATTTTTAAGCACATGTTACAACCCGTGTACCCTCTAACTATTAAGCTTGGTCTACATCCCAAGTACCTTATTGTTTTTTGGATTGGGTAACCACCCATGTACCCTATAAGCTCATATACAAATTATCATTACCCAATTCATTGGAGGCAGATATAGGTCCCACACATATCATAATAACATAATTCATACATGTTTTATAAGATAATAAAACATTCATCATACCATGAATCATAAAAAGTGATAGATTTTATAAACATAAAATCATAACCCATGAAACGAAATGTGTTTCATTAATTTTTAATCACATAATAACCTATAAAAATAGATAGGTTTTATAATCACCATAAAAATCCATAACCGATTAAAAGAATAAGGTTTTAAAATCCTAAAAAATAAAGAAGTGAAATTGGTTTCATAATTATTATTGAATCAAAGTATAAAACATTCATCAAAGAATATGAACTGAGGTTATGAATATTATTTGAGACAAGAATGAGTAAAATTAAAAAATGTTATCATATAAAATGATCATGAAATATCATTCAAAAAATTTCAGTAGGAAAATATCCTTTTTCTTAGAAGAATGCTCTTCAATTCATAAAACCATATGAATAAAAATTTACCTAAAAAAGAAACTAAAAATTTATAAATATGACTGTAAATTACATTGAAATTATTTTTACATGAAATGTAATAAAATATTATTCAAAATTTCATAGAAGCCTAAGAAAGCAGATTGAAAACACATAATGAAATCTAAAAAAGGTTTTGAAAATAATTTTAAAAGAAAACATCTTAAAGGATTTTTAAATTTTTTTAATCCCGTTTAATTGAAAATACTATGAAGACATATAATGAAATATTGAAATCATTTTGAAAATTAGTTTCCTTAAAAAAATAAAAAATCAAGTTGAATTTCATTACAAAAAAAATTCTCCCTGAAAATCACTTTAAAAAAACTTATCTAAAAAATTATTCATAAAACTTATCATGAATATTTATAGAAATGAAGTAGGGTAAACATGTACATGTTGTACTATATAAAATAATCATTATATTTTCACAGTAAAAGGAAAGAAAAAATTTACCTTTTCAGAAGAAAAAATAAGACACATTTGAAGAGATTGGTAATAGAAAAAATGATCAAAATGTCCTTTATTGACTAATGGATAATGGTTCAACATTCTTAGATACCGTTTTTATTATAATAGATGTTGAAGGAACATTAATTTCTGAAAAATATAGGGTATTTTCAGGATTTCATGAAATCACATTATTAACTATATTGTGTACCAGATAGTGGAATAAATTGTAAAAATAACTGAATAAATAAAAAATAACATTATGAGATGAAATTTCATTATTTTTCATGAGTGATGGATAATATTATTTTATAAAATTAAGCACAAAGATAAATAATCTTGAATAGAGATGGGATTAACTCAATATACTCTTATAACATGGTAACATGGTACCATACTCTCCATGTGAGAAAACAAAATTAGATGAAACATAAAATATATTGAGCATAATTTTATTCATTATGTAACATGTAAAGTGGAATTATATACACCATCAAAGTGAATTTATGTGCATAGTGAAACATGAGTATCAAAGAAGGAGAATTGAGACAAACGTATTTCACAAAATTGGTAAATTTTGAATCCTAAACATTATAAAAAATTATCCTAACGTAGATATGTTAATACCAATAAATTTAATTTTATGATAAAAATAATACATTCATGGATATTATATAGACCATACAATAGGAAAGTGCAAGAAAATAGTAATTATTTCACGAAAATAAAATGTGAAATGAAATCCCCTTACCTTGTTTCTTTAATCTCACTATACATAATAAAAAAATAAATTATAATAGATATAATTATATTATACATATAACAACGAACAATATTATAGATTCTAATATCATATATGGTTTTATTATGTCTTTTTATTAACCATGTGCTAACAATTATATGTTAAAGATTCACTTCGGGTAATATCTACTTTGTTCTTCACATGTATTTTAATTTATTATATAATTGGTCATTATATGTATATCATGATATAAAAAATGTAATCCAAGATTTAAATATAATTTTTATTCAGTATCTGTGTATTATAATAATCCCTACAATTATGAAATAGAATACTCCATTCATGGAGATGATAATACATACATATGCGTGAATTCTATTTCTATTTAATTATAATGTTAAATGAAGGAATGTTCAAGAAATATATGTATATATATCTATATATATATCATAATTAATGTATAATATTAATTAATATATATTTTTCATGTCCACCTTTAATACATTCCATATAGTGAAATAACAAATCCCCTCGCTTTGAAGGGGCAGTAGTCGACAATTTCTCAAATGAAATTATTGTATTAACACAAACTGGAATATATAATGTTATGTGTTTTAAAATAATTAATTAATTATAAATAATTAATAACTATAATATATAACATTTATAAGTAGGGTTTCCATTATAATTTCTACCATGATAGGAGGTAAATGAAAAAAATGAACAATCATCATTTTGTGAGGTGGTAGTTAGCCATACATGTAAAAAATATGTTTGTTAACCAATAGATAGAGGTGTGTGTAAGTGTAAGTAAAAATGATAGAATTAAAACTTCCATGTATATTTAGGTTACTGTTTTGGTTATATGAGCTTATAATAAAAATATGGGATGTAGTGGAGAAGGAAAATAAATGAAAGGATCTTGAGAGAATACTTTACCTCTTAATCGGGAAACTCCATTTAGTTTGTGCCAAAAGTATTCCTGGGATTTATTTTGACCAAAATTAAATATTAAATAAATAAGGGAGGTATTTTTAAATGTTTATATGGTATATTATGTATGAGAATATGTTCTTTTAAATGTTTTAAGTGTAGGGAGAGATGGTGGCCATTTATAGGGAAGGGAAATGACTCCCTTGGTATGTTTTAAAAAAAGTTAGGTATAACAATGTTTTTAGCTACCATTATTCATAAAAAACCAAACACGTCAATAATTTAAGGTTTATGTCAAAATATAGGTCACCCAATGGGTCTAGATTTTAATGTTTAGCCTTTAGTTATAATTGTTATTACTATAATCAATGTAATTAATTTTAATTACATTCAATAATATTTTTTCCAATAACATAATTTAACATATTAGACAATAACAATTATTATTATTACAAATATATAATCCATTTTTTAATGTTATAATAATTTAAGTGTTTGAAATTAATGTAAAATTAATCCCATAGTTGGGTTGATGATGCGTGCTTATAATCTAAAAAACATTCAAAAGTTTACTATGTTTTCATACCCAATTGAAAATTAAAATTGATCTAAAATACCTATATTATATTAAATTATGAAAATAATATCCATTTAAATTTTGAAACCTATTTAACATATAATTTATCCTTAATAATAAATTAGATGAAAAATTAGTTTTCTACTAATATTCAGTTTTATAAACTATTAATGATAAAATGAAACCTTATTGAATAAATACCCAAAAATTATCCTAAAATAATTGTTTGGTTTATATGTCATATATGATTTTTATTTTGACCTATTGGACTATAAAAGTTAAAAATTAATTATTTAAACTAGGTTCTCCATTAAAAGGTGGTAAAAATAATTTTATTAAAAAGAATGGTTTTTGTGCATAAATTTTTGGCTGTTCATAACTTATGTCTATCAAATCTAATGGAAAACATATAAAATATTTTTTCAAATATATTACATATATATTACATTAATACATCTCATTAGTTTCAATTAATTTTATTTATTTGGATAAATCATTATTATGACTATAAAAATAATAATACATTCATTTATATTCATTCAATTTTAATGTTATTTTCTAATTAATTAGTAACCTATGATTTCATATTATCATTTTTTAAACTATATATTTTGATAATTTAGTTAATACTATTCATAAACTCTAATTTATTGGTTGGTTTATAACTTATTATTTTAAATAATTATATTTTAATGATATTATATTGTTCATTAGAAACTGGTCAAGTGTGTTATGGAAGCCATTAACGAAAGGCATTGTTGCATGTAACACAAGCTAACCATGATATTTTTTACAGAAGAAGATAAAATTTATGTTTCATGAAGTACATTATTAAGTAGACTTTCATATAACACAAGACAAACATATTTAATTATTATAAATTAAATATATTTAGTATTGAGGAAATGAAAAATAAAAAAACGATTAAATTAATTTGAAAATAAATAATTCAAAAAAATTAAGGGTTTTAAATTATACCCCCTAAAATAAATTTCCACTTTGAAATCCATTTTGATTATCATTTTTTAATACATGAATATTTCATTCATTTGAAACAACGTTCTAAAAATGACTATTAAAACATCAATTGAAAAGGAAAATCTTGAGCCATAATAGTTTCCCAAAATAGTACATAACTAGTTCTTATCATGGGGGAAAAAGGTGGAAAGTGAAAATGTGGACATTTATGAAAATTTTAACTATAATGTTCTAATGGAGATTGATAGAAGAAAGTTTTAGGAGATATTTAACAATCATAAAGACAAAAATCTCTAATAAACTAAGGGACCATCTGATTCATCGAAAATGGAGATACTGGGAAAAAATGTCCATTTCCAATTCCATTTTCTTAATGTTAATGTATTTTCATGAAAATATAGACATTCCTGATTTCTGGAAAACCTCACCCTTTTTTACTAGATCAACATCAACTCTTTTTCAAAAAAAATGTGAATTTATCATTACAGAAGCTGTAACATATCAATAGATCCATGATATTCTATCCCATCTATTATCGATTATCATAAAAACCACAATTTATATAATATTTTATACAATATTCAAAAATACTCATGTGTTAAGATAATACATTTTTGTCACAAACAACATCTTCATTGTAACAAATTTTTATGTACATTTTTAACCACAAAAACCTTACAAAATATGAATATTCAAATCATTAGAAAATACATCATGAAATTAAATTGACAATGATCACCCATGTGTCATCACATACCAAACATGTGAATAATTTCATCATATATTATCTTGAAATCATGTTCAAAATCTGAATTTCCATAAATACTTATTGAAAATGTAATTGATTCCAAAAGATAGTTCACCCATTATTCCTTAAATAGTCAGTACTCATTAAAAATATCTTTCCTATTGGAATATCTGATTCATACTTGTAAATATAGAAATTAAATGTGAATTTATTAATACTAAATTCATGCTAAAATATAAACAACGATTTAAATACTAACAAGATCCACTAAAAGATTAGCAATTTTTTCATAGATCTTATTTTAATAAAATACCATTGGAAATTACTCACTATAGATTTCCCTAATTACAATGGATCATTTAAACAATTTTGACTTCCTACGATTTCTATTTTCCCTTTTTAGAGGTTTTTGGAACTGATAAACATTATTAACACATTGATCTGGGAACTTTTGGTAAAATGACCAAACTCCCTGTAACTGAAACACTTAAGTGTTAGAGGTCCATCCTAATGGGTGTTCTGACTATTTGAATAATTATATAACATTCGTCTAGAAATTTGTTATTAATCCACTCGATATACTTTCCTTCCATGCTAAAAATATTATTCGTACCTTTAAGATAATTTCCACCATGCTTATTTAAACACATAGAACACAAAAGTCATATTATATTCTTATATCAATTTTTTTGACTGCCCTTTGAATTATATCTTTATGATCTTGTTAAAATAATGATTTTGATATATAACTCCAACCTCCATTTCAACATTGATTTTACAATTAAAAATTTCTCCATTACTACCAAAGTCTCATATGGTTAACTCCCTTCCACGACTTGACATTAATATGTTGAATAACCTATAAACATACATTCTTGTTGGATGATAGTTCTAGAATGATAAAATGAATGTATTGAAAAATAGTCCTCATTAGAACTAAAATTTTCATAATTATTTTTCATCAAATTAAGGAACACCTTTTACATCCTTGTATGAAGAACATAATGAAATTACTTATTGATGAATATTTTCATAAACTAATCCCAATCCAGGGATTGAATTTCATATTGCTTCATCATATTTCTGATTTTAGTTGAACACTAGTCTGTTTCATCTTCAAGCCAATAAACTCTTAAAATTACCTTCTCATGATACAGAAATTGAATAATATAAAATATCTTTTCAGTGATACTAAACCACTATTCATGAAAAAGTTCATTAGAAGATCCACTGAACGAAAGTGGACGCTGCCTTATGAAGGACTTAGTAAAATGATGTTCCCTCTTCTGATAATTTGGTTGTTTATCGTAATTCAATGCATGAGAAATATGTTTGCGGATAACAATAAGGTTATTTATTCCAGCTACCAAAGCATTCAAAAAATTATGAGAACAATCATTTCAATAAACCCCAAAATCATAATTAATTTGGTTTCTTCATGTTCCATCCATTTCCTAAATCTAGAAAACATTGATTAGGAAACAATTATCATAAGAATAATAACATATGTTATAAAATAACAACATAGGAAAAAAATCATTGAACCTTTTGCATACATTTAATCATATAAAATTTTATTTCAAGGCTAAATACTAATACATTTATAACACGTTAGGCTTGGACTATGACCCATGTGACTACTTCATGATTGGGGTAACAACCCATGTATATGTTTTAGGCTTGGTCTATAACACATGTACCCACATGATTTTAGTCTTGGGATACAACATATTTTCCTATTTATTTTCAATATTTGGTTATAACTTGTGTACCCTATTATATTTATTCTTGGGCTAAAATCCACGTACATTCTTATTTTCGAGCTTGGGTTACAGCTCGTGTAATCTCCTACTTTTAGACATGGGATACAACACTTGTACCTTCTTGTGTTTGGGCTTGGGATATAACCCTTGTTCCCTACGAGCTCATATACAACATATCATTACAAAATTTATTGAATGGATATATAGGTCCAACACATATCACAATAAAATCATTCATATATGTTACAAAAGATAATAAAAAATTCATAATATCATAAATCATAAAGAGATATCAATTTTATAAATATTAATTTATAACCCATTAAATGAAATGTGTATAATTAACATTTATTTACATCATAACTAATTAAATGATATATGAAAATTGATCATTTCAAGAAGTCATAACCCTTGAAAATAATATGCTTTTAAATTCATAAAACTCATGGAAGTGAAATATATATCTGAAGAATCATTCCTTCAATTCAAAAACCATTTAAGAAATAATATATAATTACAAAAAGATATATTTTATGAAGATCTCGAGTAACATAAATGGATGTTAACTTAGAAAATTATTTTTAAATATCATTCAAAAACATTTCACAAGGAAAAAATATTCTTCTATGAAAATGGTTTTTTAATACATAAATCCATTTGAAAAACAATTCTTAAAAAATAAATTGAAAAATTAAAAAGATTACTTGAAATCATTTTGGAAACATTTTTCAATGAAACCATGAAAAGAATTATTTAATGTTTTTTAAAAACATTTTTATTTTAAGAAACATTGAATACATATAAAGTATTATTTAACATGTTTTGAAATAATTTTTGCATGAAAAAATATTTATTTATCAAGAAAATTTCTAAAACAAAATTATTTAAATATTCATTGAAAACATTTTATAAGCTAATATAAACCTTTTGAAGAAAAATTACCATGAAAACATAAAAAATACTGATGAAAAGATAATTAAAACATGTTCCTATAAAATAAATTCTAAAAACATTTTCTTATTAATTAATCTTTTGTAAATTAATATCATGCTTCAAAGAAATGATGGTGGGTAAATCCATAAATGACATATGAGGTAAAAATAGAATTAATTTTTCATGGAAAAACTATTATAAAAAATCCTTGTTCAGAATGTGAAAAAAGGTTTAATTTAGGATATTTTTAAAAGAAAAAATGATAAAATTTTCCTTTAATGATTAATATTTAATGGTACTATATTTATCTAAACCATTTTCAAAAAACATTGTTTTGAAGGAACATAGATTTCAGACTGAAGAGAGGATTAAGTCAAGAGTTATTGAAAACTTTTTTAACTATAATATATACCAAAAAGTGGAAGAAATATTAAAAATATTGTAATAAATCATTAATAAACATAGTAAAAGAAAATTATTTAATTTTCGCATGTGATGGATCATAATATTTCATTCACGGAAGCATAAACATAAACAATCCTGAAATGCAATGATATTGTCCTAATAAATTCTTATAACTTGATAATGTGGGATCACACTCTGTATATAAAGAAATTAAATTACAGGAAACATAAATTATAATGAAAATAATTAAATTCATGATATTAATTGTAAAATGGATCAATATATGCCTCAAACTATAATTTAGGTGCACAACAAAATGTGAGTTTTTATGAAGGAAAATCGAGACAAAACTATTTCACTAATTTGGTATGTTTTGAAACATAAACACCATGAAAGAAATATCATAAAACGGACATAAAATTACACATAATTTCATGAATATTATACAAATAATACCATCATGGTTAGTACATACATCGTAAAAAGGAATGAGTGGTGAACATATAATGTATATCACATAAATAAAAAGTTTGACGAAATATCATTTCCTTTTGTGTTGACTATTAATGTACTAATTAAAACCTCTTATATAATACATATAAATTACACATAAATCATAAAAAACCTTATTATGACATGAAATACCACATATGGTTTTATTATGTATTTATATTAACAACTTGTTAATAATTCTATGTAAAGGTTTCATTTCGGGTAATATCTATCTTGTTTTTCCCTTGTGTTTTAATTTTTAATATCATTGGTCCTTATATTTATATTATGATTTTCAAAATCTAAACCATGATTTAAATATTATTATATTACATATATATGTCTTATAATAATTATTATAAGTATGAAATGGAATACACCATCAATGGAGGTAGTATGTTGTATGTACGCATGAACTCTATTTCTGTTTAATTATAATGTAGAATGAATTAAAGTAAAAGACAAATTTGTATATATGTATATATATATCATTAATAATGAATCTTATTGTATCATATATATCAAATATATCAAATATATCATATATATTAAATAAATTCAAGGTGAAAAAATTCAATATA
Organism: Viscum album; assembly: GCA_963277665.1. Classification (NCBI taxonomy): domain Eukaryota; kingdom Viridiplantae; phylum Streptophyta; class Magnoliopsida; order Santalales; family Viscaceae; genus Viscum; species Viscum album. Next base: position 796,662,792 of record OY728166.1, read on the forward strand.
TTGTATGAACGAATCACATTGCTTTGAGGGGCGGTAGTCCACACTTTCACAAATAAAATTATCGTATTATCAAAAAATGAAAAGTATAATGATATGTGTTTTTAAAAAATTAAAAAAAATAATAAATACATAATAAATATAATATATAACATATATATATATATATATATTCCCACATAATGTTCATAATGAGTGGGGTAAATGAATAATGAACAATCATCGTTTACTGAGGTTCTAGTTTTCGGTACACTTAAACAATGTTATCATTACCCATTAGATGGATGCATGTGTATGTGTTGGTAAAAACATTGTCATAAAAAAGAATACTTATTTTTGAATACTATTTTTTCTATAAAATAATATACTAATGTTATTATTGGGGATGGAGAAAGAAAATAATAAAATGGATATTAAGAGAAGACCTTACCTCTTAATCGGATAACTTCTTTTAGTTTGGGAAAAATGGAATTTTTGGATAGATTATTTCCAAATAGAAGGATTGTAATTGGAATATAGGGATGTTGGAAAGTTTATATGGTATATATTATGGGAACCTAAGTGTTTTGTGAGGTGTGATGAATAGGGAGATGTGGTGGCCTTTTATAGGGAAGGAAAACGACCCACTTGTTATTTTTTAAAACTAGTTAGGTGTACCCATGTTTTCTCCTATCAAAAGTCATATAAAATCCAAAACAATCAATAATGTAAGGTTCATGGATGAATAATTTCAATACATTGGGTGTTGTACAAGTGTCTACATTATTTTGGGTGAAAAATTTAATGATTTTCTCATAGTTAATATTAATTTTATAAAAATCTATATAATTAATTTTAATTAATTTCACATGTATTTTTTAGTCAAAAACTATGTCGAACATATTAGAAATTTTAAATTATTTTGATTTAAAATACAGAATCCATTTTTTATAAATCTTATCACATTTTTAGATGATATTAATTTAAAATTAATCACATACTCTAGTCGATGATGAAGGTATTTAAATAAAAAACATTCAAATGTTTTCTATTGTTTTATACCAAATTTAAAAGTGAAATTGATCACATTGATCTATTATATATTAATTGATTAAAAAAATATATTATTAATCTTTGAAACCAATTTAAAATATAATTTATCTTTATAAATAAATTATAAAAAAATGTAGTTTTGATGTAAAATTCATTAATTTTTACCCGTTATTAAAAAAATATATCTTACATAAAAACACAAAAAAATTTACTAACATAATTTTTATCTTTATAATCCAATGAAATTTTTAATTCTGAAATATTAATCCTATAAAACATCTAAAAATTTTCATTTTAAATGTGTTCTATATTAAATGGCGATAGAACTACCTTAATAAAAAAAATATTGGTTTTATGCATTAAATTTGGGTTTGATCATATCTTATGAATATAGAATCATTTGGATGAATATAAAAAAATAAATTCTGTTGAATATATAATATATATATTACATTAAAGTCCCTCATAGGTCTTAATTAATTTTATTTTTTATGTTTTAATAGCTTTTTGACTATAAAATAATATTTTATTTACAACCAGTCAGTTTTCATATTCATTTTTAATTAATTGGTGACCTATGAATTTGTCTAATATATTTATAAACCATATATTTTTAACAAATATTTATAACTATTCACAACCTCAAATTTAATGAATAGGTTATATCTTATGATTTTAAATAATAACATTTTATTGATATACTACTGTTTTGTAAAAATTATTCATGCATGTTATGCAACCCATCTTGTAGATTCATTGTTGCATGTAATGAAATCTTACTCCTGTGCTCAATGTAGTGGAAGATAAAATTTATGTTGTGTAAAGTGCTTGATAACTTGGAGTTTCATATAAATCAAGCCAAAAATGTTACTTTAACATAAAATAAAATATTTTTTTGTATTATTTTAAATGAATAATATCCAAAAGATTTAAATAATTCAAATGATATCACAGAGTTACATTCTTACTCACTAAATGAACATAAAATTTGTGATGTGTCCCATTAAGAAGAACTAAACTACGTGGGTTCTCATTACATTAAGGAGGATACATAGAAAACACTTCTCATGGTATTGTTCCTAATATCAAAATAATTCGCATATCCCGCGATGATGATAATATCTTGAGAACTTTAATGTGTCCTTGAATACCAACATCATAATAATAAACAATAACAGATATTTCCATCGATGATGTACAGTAGATAGATACAATGGATTTCGAATCAATGAATACTAGTAATATATTAATAATTTATGGTTAGCTTTTATCATACTTGGGAATGAATAAAGGATTCTGGTATATGTATTAATTGTATAAGAGCATCCTAGTGTGGGCAATAATTCTCTCCAAATGGGTGTGATGAGCTTGAACTCCCATACAATGGACCATTTTGAGTCCCTAATTGTTAATGAAATATTTAGACGAAGAATATCTTCCATGGGAATGTAAATTTTTAAAACATATCAATTACGGTAATTGCAGCGTTTTGTTCCATAAGAAAAACTCGTTAGAGGCATTTTAAAAATATTAGACTCGACCAGAAATATTGTGTGACCATTGAAACCCCCAAAATCATAATGCTGAAAAATTTGAAAACATAATTTAGAAAATTTTTTTTTGAACCAATTGGAAATTCATAAACATGAAAATTATGTCACACACACATCAAACCCCTTTCTCATTCAAATTGATAGAGGAAAAAAAGACAATCAATTATGCATGATTTGATTTATTTAGTGTCTTCCTTGAAGGGGCTAATCTTTTGTGTGTTTTCACCAATAATTTAGGAACCTTGGATAAGGAATAACCTCAATAAAAATGTGTTCATACTAGTTCTTTTAAACTCCCTCATTTTCCACTCCACAAGATAGGTCATCATCTAATAATATGACACCATCTCTCACCTAGCATCATCAACAACATGTCCCCGATGTATTGGTCTAGGAGTATCAATGATATGGTGCCATCCAAGCCCTATGGGGTGATCAAAATTCTCTCCAGATCATGAATCCCCACAATATAGCCACACAGGGATGGTCCGTGGTCCAAAAGCTTGTGGCCATAATCACTCCTCCAACCATTTTGGGAGATTTTCTACTAAATATAGAAGTTTTGTCATCCCTTTTATTATTGAGGAAGGTAAAGGGGTAAAAACATAATCAACTTGATGATAGAGTGGCCCTTCCAAATGGATCATTTTAGTATTCACCACTACCAATGTTGTATTGTAGTGAACCCTAATCATGATGTGGCTTCCATCATCGGTTGTTTTGCCCAGGTTATCCATACTAGGGCATGAAAAAAAAACCACTGAGGGAAGCTATTGATCGATAAGAAACATTAATACACATTTATCCCTGATAGATAATACCAATAATAGAATACAACAGCTAATTTTAAACAGGAAGAAACTCCAATCCACACCCACCAATCATACATACACAATTAGGTATAATCTTGAGATTTACACTAAAAAAATATTGTGTCAATCCATGAGAATTCTCAAACAACAACTCACATCAACCAAGTATGCGAATCAAGTTCAATGGAAAACCATGTGTAATCATGTACACCAATCTGTATCTATTTAGACTGGCATGTTAACTTTCTATCATTTGGTGAAATAATCTATAAATTCCATAAAAAATAGGGGGAAGGCACATAATATAATTCTACACATGAGTTTTTTATGTATCCCTTGACAGGAAATAGAGAACATATATAGGCACATAACCATTATCTAGCCACATAATATGCATGCATCCAAATTTTAGTTACTAGAGATACAAAGAACATCTTGAAAATAGAGAAACAGTAGACACAAATTCTTTCATCTAATATAAAAAAAATCATGTAAATAATATTTATAGTTGTTGTTGTAGAGGGAAAACAATTCATAAAAATCCCTAAAAATGGTTTAACCCATCAACATTTCACTATAGAGAATAAAAACACATATTCTCCCATCCAATATGTTCATGGGAGAAATTTATCTATGATGTTCAGAAAATCAGATTAGTTACATATCCCCATTCCAAATGGTGGTAATCATACTATTCTAATTTCCACTATGAGGGAGGCATAAACATCATCCAAAACACCAAAAACCATTAATCATGTATTAAAAACAAAAAGTGATCTATCCAAACATGCTTCCATACATGAAAATTGTTTCCCCAAAAAGTTACCCAAACCTCCCATAAGAAAGCATCCGAAATGAATTATCACAAGAAAAAAATAAAAAATGATGATCTAATTCACATCCTCTCTCTACTGAATTATGGGGTTATTGAATACCTTATAAGATTTTCAATGGTATCTCATTATCTTAATATCCCGATGAAAAATTATGGAAACCATAGTAATAGTTATGAAGGTCCTCCACAAAAATATCAGCATGAAATACTTCTTAAAATCTGGAATCTAATAAATTTTAAGATATCATATCTTGATGATATGTAAGGAATATGTCCCTATGGAATGAATATCATACAAAATTAATTTCCTCATATTTCTATCATACATTGGATGTTCCTCACTCAAGAGTATTGTTCATAACCCTAATCATAGTTGGATGTGAAACCATCTTAGTAGTCCTCTTTATAATGGTTGTTTACATTGTCATGGATGTCCTCCCCTTGGAGATTTATTAACGATAAATCCCTACATCCAAGAGGATCTATGGAAACTGATGATAGTGATCCCTGATTCTTTCTCATTGACATGTGAAAAACTTTATCTACATGAATATATGCCAAGGTTGTGTTCGTTCTATGAACAACACTTGGAACCACTGCCTTATAATATGACCAAATAATTAACTATAGATATTTATATTTATAATATAAATTTAATGAATCATAAATATTGGTCACACTAGGTTGATAATCCTTTCATGAATGTAAAAAAGACCTGTTTAGCTTGAGAAGGAAACTAGATTGAGGCGACAAACCAGTTTTGTTCAAACCATTATCCACACTTCAATACATTATTTCTAAGGCCTTGATAGAGTATCATGTTCCCAAACTCATCCTCAATACATGGAAGACTCCTTATCACATTATAGAGAAATAATTACCTTAAAATGAAAATCCAATCCATGTAATGGTAGTAAAAGTGATACATCACAAACATGATGTGTCATCTATCATGGATGCATGAAATCCAAATCTGACAAAATAGAAGCATCCATTCAATGTACATGTCTCAGTACGTTAAAATAACCACCTCAGTATATCCTAGAATCCCAATATATTGTTTAATTTAGAGGATAGGGAAAAGTTGGAACTTCACATTTCACCATTCTCCCCAATCAGAAGATCCCTCAAAAAGTGATTTATTTCAATGCCATATATTTAGGACAACATCAAAAATAGAATTTACTCCCAATATTAGGTACACACTGAATTAACTAAACAAGACTGATTCCCACCAAATTTGGGATAGAAGAGAGTGAAACATCTAAATACTTTTGAATTAGTCATAAGAAAATTTTAATTATGGCTTTTTCATAAGGAAAAGAAATTTCCAGAGAGAAAAAATTTCATAGATGGAAAAAATGTATTCACAAGTAGGTGGTTTAGGTTACAACCTATGTTTCACCCAACCCATTATTAAAAATAGTTTCATAAAATAAGTAATGAATCTATGATAGTAGAAACCATGAAAATCCCATTATAACCCCAACACAAGGGGGTGTGTTTTTTACCAGGAACTTTGTGATCATCAAAATATACTCAAATGTTGAGGGATAGGGGAAAGAGTATCACCATCCCTTATGAATGGTGGATATATCATCTCAATTGTATCTAACTCAATGGATGCAAATATTTTATTGAATATGAGGAACACGAAAAAACATGCCCTCCCAAAGGATATCTCTAAATTTTGGCATTCCCTCAACCACTCCATTACTAACTCTTTAGAGAGTATCCACCAATGAAAATGGTAAATTTACGGTTTCACCCCACCAACATCCAGAAGATTCTCAACCCCTTATGATCGAGAAATAGTTTTTCTAAAAAAACAAGAATAGATGAATGATTTTAGAAGTCTCAATTGAGATCTACTATGATGAAAAATTCCTACCAAATATGATATACAAATAGACCCCCAACAAATATTCCAAACCAATGAACCTCAATAAAGGGATATCACCACTGTGGATTACATGAAACAAGATCATATAATAAATATGTGGGGATGAGGAAGAATTTATTTTGACCATGATACATCTTAATATCAGAATACAACTCCCTTAAGAAGACAACCAAGTATGTTTCAGACAAATCCTCAAAGACCCGACTGGACTGGATACCAACCATAGGTATCTGTAGATCCACTATAGATAACTCTTCCAGTTTTTCCCCTACTCATGTTCATTTTAAACTATTTGAAATTATTGTTATTCTCATTGATATCAAGTCACAAACATCTAGATTAGAATTTTTTTTGATAAAGAATATTCATTGGTACAATCAGAAAAGAGGATTTCTATGAATTGGTGGATCAGACTCCTCCCCTACCAAATTTTGGGAACTCGATATTTTAATATTTTAATGTTTTAGAGGATCTTAAAAATAATTAGAGTAACTTTATGTCCCATTATAATCCAATTATGGGTACCCCTGCACAACAAGATGTAGTGAATCTCATATTATTTGTACCAAAACATTAAAGGCCATCCATTTTACAATACACTAGGCTAACATCTCTACCAATTTTATGATGTGATGGTATTTTTCGATAGTTTTCCTTTTAATTCAGTTGAATGTTTTAGAAAAAAAATATTTCATGAACTCTAAAATATAAAACAGAAGAATGATTGAGTCTTATATTTTGTTCATAAATGGAATGTTTTTTCCTACTTCCTAAACCTATATCTTCCTCATTCTTTTTTTCAATCTATATAGAGAACCTCACCAAAAAGGATACATACACCACTCATCCCAATGAAATACATGTGAAATTTTTTTCATCTCGTCGTAGTGGCACAAAACATTGAGTATAACATATTTCACAATAAGGCCACCTATAGGATGTTTCTAGTAGCATAATGCAATAGAATTGAGAAAGTAGAGGTTGTTGTTATTAAGCATAATCCAACCCCTTCCATAGCTCCAGGCCAGAATCCATTGACACATTACAAGACCCATCATCTTGATCACTGTAAACACTACCCAAATCATCCGAATTAGTAATTATATTATAGGATAAATAAATTAGGATAGATAATAAAGAATGTTCATTATTTTTTAGATGAACATGTCCTTGGAGACTTCACTGTGATGTTGGTAAATAACATTCCCATGATTCCAAATACTAAAAAGCATAATAAGGTTGGTATAAAAGACAATTCAAATTATTTTCCCTTAAACTAATCATTATGATATTTTATTCATGATTTTTTATTTTCAAATACATTCTTCAATAAATTTAGGACTTCATAAAAGTGTAGCTCAACATTCCACCAATATAAGAAGGATGAGTATCTACCATCATTCTATAGAGAAAGGGTGAATGAATAAATTTTACTAAAAAATGTATACATATTTTAAATGATTATATGGTAAAGAATAAAATCATATAGACTCATTATAAACATTGATAATATTGAAAACAACAAATTATTCAGTATCTGTTTCTACTATGACACAACTGACTCAGTCAGCACCACAACCCTCTGAAATAAAGTCATTCATGAAACGATGTGGTTAGAAAATAAAAATAAAAATACAAATGAATATAAATAAATAAAAGGATAATTTGGTTTTTTAATCTATCATAATTATTACTTTCATTCATATAAGAATGGGTTCTTCCCTAGAAAATGTAACAACAACATTTAACCAGTCCGAGGGTGCACTCATCAGACCAAGAGCCTATCATCTGTTCTATTAAGGTTATTCACATAATTGATACATTCTCAAATGATGAGATTAAATATGATCCCAAAATTCATAAATATTTTTTTATGAATTATGGGATGAGGATATATGGGTCAATGATCAGGGGAATATGTGGTCTTGGATGATTTCAATATTCTAACCATATCCTCTCTCTAACCTTCTACATGGCCAATAATTCTTATTAGAGACCCCCAATAATATTAGAAGGTTAATGGGAGTTCACATTCACGTTCTATGGTTTCCGATGACCCAATTTTTCTATAAGATCAATAAGATGATACTCTGTTTTAAAATTACATCGGTGCAAAAAAATACCTAGTTTTCCTAACCCTAACATAAAAATCACTTCAATCTTCTATTCCTATTGACAATTCACCTAAATCATGTTCTATACTTATTAAAGTGTTTATAAAAAAGAATCATAATGCAGGAAATTGTAAAAAATTAAATTTTATGTATGATGTTTTAATGTAATTTGCATAGTTATTTTCCATTTTTTATCTTTGATGATTTGAGTCAATAAAAAGGAATTAAGGAAGTGCCTATAGAGGCTTTCTTAAGGCATTAGGAATTAGAAGATAATTTTCTTCTGCTGAAATATAACTTTTAGAAATAGATCTTTCATAATTCCATATATTCATCTCATAAAATGATTATGGTAAAAATTCCATTATACAGGGAAACATATAACCTTTATATTTATATATATATATATAAAGATAAATGGAAATTATATCTGATGATATTTTTTCAAAAATTACCTTGGATTCAACATGATTCTATACTGAAGAATTCACCAAATATTTATGGAGTGGCTGACATGTCCCCTTGTGCTCTGATGTTTTATGGTTATGCCAATAGTTAAAAAAAGACTCTAGGATGAGTGAAGATCAAGTAGTAGTTCAGGGACATTGGATCCTACTCATAATTTCATATTGTTTGGAAAGAACTTGATTTCAACATTCTACTGAGAAAACCATGGTTTCTTTCTAATGTGGTAATCCCATTTCCATACATCCAATGCCATAAATAATTAATTAATGGATTAATTGGCACATTTTATTGTGATAATTGCCATTTTAATCTTACAAAACACATTACATTAAGTGTTTGTTCTACTAGAGACTATTGATGGAAATAATGACCAACTTTGTTGCTTGGGTAACAGCCCCAAATGGCCTAAAACATTTTCTCATGAAATCACTTTACATAACTCTTTAATGAATTTGTGTTACCTACCAATCGCATTGAATGAATTATCCCAAATTCAGATACAAGTTCAAAAAACATCAATATTGTATTCATGAAAACTGAGCATGATAGTTCTATAGAACTCACAAACCCTATAAAAAGTGGTATAATATTATATTGAAATGACCAAGTTACATCTATCAAACCAAAATATTTCCCCAGATTATCCAAAATTGGATAAAAATAATCACTCTATATCCCATACTCCATCCCCTTCTAAGAATAAAAGACACCCCATTTTGTGATAAGCGTTAATATGGTGTCACTTCATCTTCTGTGTGTAAAAATGTTGAACCCCACTTAAAATTAGAAAGAATACTCTATTACATCACATCCCTAAGAGTGAGACAGAAGAGGAAGATTAATTATTAGTGGATGAGAAGAAAGACCTCAAGTATTCCTCTCCGGTATTTGGGGAAGATTTTTTAACCACTGATGAGAAACTCATTGAAATTAAAATGGGTTTATAAGAAGATCAATGACCACCCCTGAATATTTTGGAAATTTATTCCGAATAAAAATAGGTAAACTAATCATTTTTGTTGAAACATTGGGTTGATTTCAATTTGAAATACACAATGATTCTAGGCCTCGGTCCCAAAGTGGAACTCACCAATTTAGCATTCCAGAGAACCATATATCATATAAATAGGTATCTAGATGATAATCTAGACTCATGATTCAAAATCCAAGGTTGATTTTACTAGGATCATCACTTCCTAATTCATTTAGGATGTCCATTATCTACCATGGCTATGCAATATAGTCCCAAAAAAGAAGAAAAATGTTAAAATCATGGTTTACACCATCTTTTGATATCCAAACCATCACTGCTAGATCATTGATTTTTCAGTTATGATAATAGGGATATGGTGTGACTAAATAGTTGTATATCAATACATACAATTCATGTGTCTCTATTTTGGTTACAAATAAAATTGGATGGAAACAGAAGACTAACAATCCCACACATTCATAACCCCCATGGGGTATACTAATATCAAATAATTCCCGTTATATTGAGGATTAATAGCTCCAAATACAACAGATCCATGTATTAAATATCCAAACACGTCCATGGGTGGTTTATTTAATAAAACATCAATGACTAAGTGGTTATATCCATGACTAGTTTTGTTCACCCAATTGGACGTGGGAATATCTTTAAATATTGTGATAGAAAAACATGATAAAGAAACCCATGAAGTGTGCATTTTGGTTCCCCATAAATATATGTCTCTTCATCATCGTATTCTATCATGGAATTGAATTCAACCTTGATATGTTAAATTATATCCTCAATATATCTCCTATACAAATCCCTAGTGATATTTGTTGAGTATGAGAAATCCATTCATTCATTAGAGGCCTTATATCCTACATTGTAGGAAATTGTTTCCAGTCACTATATTAATGAAGAAAGGGGTCTCATTTTAATGTACCAATAACTATTATTATGAATTTGATAGATATAAAAAATATCTATTTATCAACCCATTTTAATTTCAACTATTGAGGGGAAGTTTCACATTTTATATGTTATGATCTTAGAATGATAATGGTGTGATTTACATTCATAAAATAATGATGCTAAAAATGGAAAAATAATTATTATCATATTGGAAATTTATAGACACTGAGACTCTTTATTCATATAGAAAGATGAGATCTCAGGAATTAACCATTTTGGGAAGCCCAACTGGTAAGATAATCGGAAACCCTATGTTAAAAATTTATGGGTTGGGAGTTGTGATCATATATCCCACTATCATAGTCATTCCATACTACTTTATATTTTAGATGGCATTATAACAAATTAGTTATAACATAATGCCTTCATTGAAGGAATAAAACAATAAAATCTAATATAAGTTGGACACATAGCGGTGAAATGTAAATTAGTATTAGTAGACAAATACATGGGTTAGAATAATGATATCCGTAAAGTATATCACATCCCCTTGATGAACATTTCACAAGTCATCAATACTAGAAAAATGACTTATAGCCAAAGATTAATAGCCACACTTTAATTTATCAATGGCTATAGTTAAGATAAAACCATGGAGATATTCTCCAATGTGGCAACAAATCCCTCTAATTTTGATCTCCCACCCTCGTGCTCGGGTTTCTGCTCGCCTCTCCCACCCTCATGCTGATGATTTCTTCTCCCACCCTCACACTTGGGTTTCCTCTCCCACCATCACACTCGATATTTTCTCTCCCAAAATCCATCCTCAACAGATATTCACCCTATCGATTCTCCCTCATCATATCATCACCGACTTCTCTTTTTCGGTTCCTCCATCCTTTGTCGGCTTCTCCATTTATGGTTCCTCCATCCCTTGCACATTCATTGGGCGTTCCTCCTAGTTTTGGTGCACAAGCCAGTGCTTCCCCTCTTCAAGATCAAACTCTCTATCCTATGTAATATCAAACTGCCCTCTTTGTGATTGAGCACGTCTCTTATAGAATTCATCGTTTCACTTGAAGTACGTTTCCTTATGGATTTATTTAGTGTTTCTAAATATTTTGGGAGAAATTAGCAGTCCATTTCAGTTAATTGGTTTGGGTTTATTTATGAATAGACGAGTGGGAAGTTATGAGTGGTTAGATTTCACAAGTTGTGTTATCAGAGCACTTTTGGTTCTGTTTCTCTATTTCTTTTTCATTTTGGATTTTTGTATCAGCCCTTTGTATCATATATTATTTATGTATCTTCTTCTACATTGTTTTATTTTAGTTGAATCTATATCATTTTATGGATTTTTTCTTATACTATGATTGTATGGATTTTTATTTATTTTTTCCATTGTTTGTTTATTTTAACATTAATATTCATGGGAGAAATCATTCCCAAAAGGGTTTTCTCAATTCCCATGTACTATTATCTAGATTTGGGTATCAGGAAACCCCTTTGTTCTAGTGGTGGGTTAGTTTTTGTGTCTATTAATATGTTATCTCCATGATAGTTCATTGTAAATGGTATTAGATCCAATGATTTGGTATATGGAAATTGGTTCTCCAGTCTATCTCTTGTTATTTGGGGAAATCGGGTATGATTTAGTTGGGATTTTCAACATGACATTGATGGTTGGTCATGAGTGGTTTCTTAGTCGTGACCCTTCATTATGACACATGAGTTTCCACGGGTAGTGGGGTTTGAGTTTGAATTCGGAATTTCATTTGATTTTTTGTGATGATGTAAAAATCCTGATTTGTATTGTGTGAGTTACCTTAGGTCTCAGATTAAATTTTGTGATGGGAAAAAATTTGTTCGATGGCATTATGTTAGTTCACGTGGTCAGACAAACAGGGCAGTGAACAAACACTCAACCTTAATGACGTTATATGGAATGTCAGATAAATGACCCATAGCCTATCTAACTACATGGATTAGTAATTCACGGTTTTGTATCCCATTTCACTAGTTGTTTAGACTACCATTTAGAAATTTAATTCACAAGTAGTTCAGTTAATGAGGGTCTTACATTATGTTGATGATGTAAATATGTTTTTACATGGATTTGTTTTGTTCCCACATTTTCGTGTGATTTTTCAAACCATTTTCAGTAAAATTTGAGTTTTTAATGAAAGTTATTTCGTTTTGAAATGAAGAATTTATGCTGGTCTATAAAATGGTTTTGATTTTCGTTAAAGATTATTTGTTTGGGGGTTACTCCATTTTTGTTGTTTATAAAATGGAATTTTTTCCCATTTTTTATTTTTTTATTAGTTTATTTGGTTATGGAATTTTTAAAAAGTTTTAGTTATAAAAATCATTGGCGATACAATTGAATAATAATTTTAGATCCCTAGGGTTTTGTTCCAAATTTTTTTTTTCATTGGATGATGATGATGTGGTTAATATTTAAAGCAAAAAAATAATTGTGGGTGAATTTTTTGGAAAATGGTTTAAAGAATGGTATTTGAGCATTAGATTTGATTATTTATTTTTTAATGGAATTAGTGGTTTTTAAAATTGGGATAAAATGTTTTCGAACTCCCTACGAAAAGTTGACGTTTAAAAAAATAATTTTTTTTTGAAATGGTTTTTTTCTTCTAAAAACATTAGAGTTATCAGAAAATGGATTTTTCTTTATTTGGGAATGTTTTATTTTTTAAATAAATGTGATTTTTGGAATATGGGTTTCCTTCTTTTCTTATGCTCTACGGTTTTTATCTCAGTCTCCAGGTTGGGAACATTTCATATTCTTTTGGAAACATGATAAAGTCTGGTATATGTTTTTATATGATTAAATAATGTCTCTACGAAAGGTATCTGGTTAAAGGGGAGTGTTTATCTTCAAGGGTATTCATTTTCTTATTCATGGAACATGAAAATTTTCAATGTGGAGTGTAAATTTTCGACCATACTTAGATAATTGAAGGTGAATATTGTCAATTGTTCTTGTGAGGACCAATCTTCTTAGGTTTGAAGGTGTTGGTCAGTTTTGGGGATTAGTTCATTATTTTATATCCTTGTATCCTTGAGTAAGATTCCAATTGGTATGACCCTTTGGTTATTCATTAGGTTTCCCTTTATTTGGTTTCACTGTTCTGAGATGCTCACTCCATAATGTTTAAATTTCCATGTAAGGATTCCAAGGATATGTAGGGATTGTAGTGAATAAAAAATGAATATGATGTGGTTAGAAACCTATTCTTAGTTATGAGCCAGGGGATGCGAGTCCACAATCATAAAATTCATTTAATTTAAAGCGGTGAAGTCAACAAAGATAAACACGGGTTCATACAAATAATATGTGGTTAAAAAATTAGCCTATATGTTCATTAACGGAATATAAAACAGATATAAAATTAACAAAAGTTTAATGAAATACATATCCAACACAAGTTAAGATCAATATAGATAAAAATTGGGGAGTAGGAAGATCCTAAGACTCTCGGTTCACATCCATAGGCCCCCTGTATGGTTTTTCTATATAAGTATCTTTCTCATCGGGAGAGAGATACTTAAGAAGTTTGGTATTATAAATTGAATTAATAGTAACATATTATGGATAATGTGAAACCAATGGGGAAACTGGATACCCATCTAGAATGGGTTGGTCTAAATTAAGAAAAGTTTAATCTGGGTTACTAGGTGCAGCCTGCTCATATACTACTAGGGAACTCTACAATGTAGTCGTGGTCTGTGTCAGAGTTTATGTTGAGGGATACTCATTAAGTAAATTTATAATCTAAAAATATGTTCTGGTTAGGGTTTTATGTTTAAAAATAGTTGTTCTCTTAACCTTTTTTGGTGGCATGACCCTTCCCCTTGCTTTACTAAGCCATCAAATACTCATTTTAAGTAGTCGGGCTACTGATATGAAAAGGAATTTGAATATAGTGTCTACTTTTGGGGCCAATGATTTCAGTTAGAATAGGAATAGGGGGATGATAAGTCAATGGAAGAGAAATGGTACAAGTCCCAGGAGGTCATAGAGAGATTAAATGGGTAAACTAGTGGATCACTGAACAATAACCCACAAGCTTATAATAGAATACTAATTTGATCAATATTGAACTGCATAGACGAACCCAAGTAGTGAAAACACACCTTAAAACGAGGAAACCCGTCATTGTCACCGAACAAGGCAACCCAGTATCCTTTGTCGTAACATCTCACCTCTCGTAACTCAAGGTTGATCACCATTGACCTTTATCTTAATTACATACACATATTTATCTATGCTTGAATTCTTCAAACTAGAAATTAATTCCAATAGGTGAAGGATATTTTCATATCTTGTTGAAATCTCAAGAGGATCTATATAGATTTTGGAGGACTACAAACCTCAATCTTAAACTTAGTTTTCTCATAATTTCTAATTGGGACTCTAACTTCAACCCGCACATACATAGGAATACATTGTCCAAATTATGGATCAAACTACATGGTCTTAATTGGTTCTTTTGGAACCCAATGATTCTGAATGATATTGCCTCCTCCTTAGGAACTCCCATCAAAATTGATCATAGAACATTAAACGTCGACTTATGTCTCTTTTCTAGAGTTATGGTGGAAATTAAACTTGATTCAAAGCTGCCCACCATAATTAATTTCAATTCAAATGACTACAAAAATAAAATTAGAATTGAATATGAGAGGAAAGATCCATTTTTTGAACATTATAAGTTAATTGGTCATACAACTTTGAACATTAGAGTAATTAGAAAACAAGTAACACACCTAGTTGAAAATTATTTGATAGAAATTATGAGAAATAAAAAGGATAAAGCTCCTATGATAGATATATTTGTACAACATCAAAGAAATCTAAAAATTGGGTGAAATAGTCTAACAAAGTGATACACATTGGGGATAACTCAAGTACTAACTGGGCTGATATGACTGAATAAGAAGAAAACTCTATTAAATATAAAATCCTCTTAGATGAAATTGAAATTTTGGTGTTAGACACTATTAGGATATCCAATAAGGACGAATCAAATACATGATCAGCCGAAAAAATTTCAGAATCTACCAAAAATTATTAACATAGCCCATGTAAAAGCTTTAATTGAAATGAATTCAATTCATACACTACACACACTCATAAATATGTATATACATGATCATATCATGTTCAATCTGTGGATGATCACTCCTCATCTTTATGTACATGAAAAATAGAGGAATCCTCCCTATTAAATGCCACTATTTCATTAGGGACAAAGATTTAAACCAACAGTATAACAAATGTACCTGATAATTTCTCTAAAACTATATATTTAATGAGAAATTCTATATATTTTGGGAATCTATTGTCTATCCCAAAATCTGCTCAAGATATCACACATACTAGTAGTATTACTGCAACTATTTCCATGGATTTGGAAAATTTTAAATCAACGAAGGTTATTACACCCTCAGTACAGGTGACTAAAATGCAGGATCACATTACATCAGTTAAGAAGATTAATCCCATGGTGGATACTGGGGTGGATAAATAAAGGATCGAGTTACACCTTCTTCTTCTAATTTATACTCTTTTTATGGTTCACAACCTTCTAATAGTGTTGATGTAATTAGTTCTCTAATGCTTTTTAATTGGAATCCTATATACCCAACCATTAAAACTTCATTAACTCATGATTTAGTGATATCTGTTAATCACTTCTCTATCATATCTAATAATAATACTAATCTTGAAATGAAGATGGTAACAAAAAATTTAGAGAAGGATTTATCCCCTTCTACCCTTGCGCACTATAAATCCATTACCTTTTATGTAGAATCTGGGAGTCAGGTGAGTATTTTTAAGGTTCATCCAACTGAGACACATATCATGACTGTTAAAAATATTAAAAATGATGTATAACCAATCAAACCTACTTGCACCTCCCCAGTACTGGACCCTAAACATATATAGGCATATAATATTTCCTTTCTATTTAGTCCATACCATTTAACATATCTAGATACATCCTAAAAAAATACAGTGGATACTTCAATGTTTTCACATAATTCTGTTTCTACATCTATAATTAATGATGATTTATCTATGAAATATGGACATGAATTATAATAATAATATCAATTCTTTTTCGATCTGTTCTATGAATTCTATAGACTCACCTATGAATGATCCAATTAGGAAACCTACAAATAAGATTCTAGTCACATATAGGAATGAAATAGAACATGACACTAGAAATAACCTAGAGGTTAGAAGGAATACAAGAAAAAAGGATCTGGAATAAAGAGAAAAGGGTGTTCTAACTCTAAAGTACGGTTTAAATGATGATCCCCATTTGGAATTGTCAGGGTATCTCAAACTATGAAATGTTCATTGTTTTAAAAATAATGGTTAAAATCCAACATCATATGTTATTTTCCATCACTAAACCTAAAATTTTGTTTTCCTCTATATAATCACATTTATTCCAACATAATAATGTATTACAAGTTCAATCAATAATACACTCAATCCTGATTCTTTATAGATTTTTTCACACTCTTATTTATACAATTATAGTGTTTTAAATATCTCAATATAGATATTTACTTGGAACTTTTAACATTTATGGCAAACACAATTTCTTCTCCTTTGTCAATTCTAAATATAGATACCATGCAAGACGAACTATTTGGAATGATCTCTCATCTCTAGGCTCTAACATAACCACCCCTAGTTTCTAATTGGTGACTTTAATTCCATTATTAACTCAAGCAAGAAAATTGGACCTTGTGATGCTTCCATTTCAGTGAAATAATTTAAATCCTCGATTGAAGACACTAATATCAATTATATAAATTTCACTGGTGTAAAATACACTTGTTATAGAAGACATTACAAAAAAGTGGTTGCCTCAAAATTTAATAAGGACTTCATGAATATCTCTACTATAAATTTATGGGACACTATCTCTAGAACCACTCTTCACAAGTCATGTGCACTGATGATAATTATACATAATGACTTTTCATAATCCGACATTTATATTTCACCTTATACAGGACCACATATAGATAATTATAGGTAGTGTCTAAAATAATTTGTAAATTTTTTAACACTTTATTGTAATTGTTTTCACCACAAATTTATTTTTTAAATATATTCAGTATAATCAATATTCATGTAGGGGTTTTATCCTTCTTACAAGGTGATGTGATGGTGTAACACTCGATTTTGGAGAAATACAACATCATGGAAGACTAGAGCAATTGTATATTTTCAATAAGTGAGTCATTTATTTTTTTCAGTTAATACTATCTTTTACTAGTATTAAATATGATATGGGCCCATGTGTATATATATAAATGCATACGAAGGTGAGTGGAGACTAGTATATACATATAAGCATATGTGAAAGGATCGCCTTGCACATGCTCATGGCCACACGGGTGTGTGCATAGGGGATAGGTGTCCTTTTATGTGTTCGAGGTGTGTATACCCAGTGGGGGAGTAGCTAGTATTAGATAGAATGCTCCAAGAGTCGAAGTGGACGGTTTGGTTCCACCTTGAGGTAGGATCACTCTTCTATCCTCTTTAATTCAAGCATGATTTAAGTTGAATTTAGCTTCATTTTTAATTATGCTTAATTATATTGCATTTAATATCTTGAATAAGAGTTCTTTAATATAATTGTTTCATTTTAATAATAAAGTCATTTTCTTATAATAAAACCCCTCCAACAGAGGGGAGATGTCTGCGAAAACTCACATTGATCGTTACGTTTATCTAGTTGCTTAAATTTTTAAATGTGATTTGTGATGAATGAGTTTTAGAATAAATGTTACATATAACTAAAAGGATTGTGTGATAAAGGAATTCCATGATTTTATAATAAAACCCCTCCAACGGAGGTGTGTTGTCTTCTAAAACAAAGAGTACTGATAATTATTTTTATCATGTTTAGATTTGGTTTGAGTCTTTCATATGCCTCTCATTGGTGTTTTTTTGGGGATAGTTAGTTTTTCTTTTCAATGAATAATATAAATTGGCATACCATACTCTTTTAACTCAAATTACATTGCCCGAGTAGGCATATTCGTTGGTCATGACCTTTCTTTTTCACGCATTGAATATTAGAAATAAAATTTCCATGTTTAGGCAATGTGATGTAATTTTTCAATGGTTTGTGTAGGGTGTATGCTTCTTTTTTGTCGGATTATTTCTCTTTTGATGCTGCTTCATTAATCCCCTCGCTACAACCTTCTCTGGCGATCCCTTATTATATCACACTAAACAGTTGATTTGTTCTATCATCTGTGGGCAGGGCGACGGTTAGAATGTTTCCCCATCTCCTCCCGCTCCCTTCACTCCTGGACGGAAGATGCTGCCCTGCGGATGTCACTGGAATGAGCCAACTTGTCGCGGTCATGCCGCTGTCATGTTACATTCACACTGCAGTCTGTCCACGGTCACGACGCGGTCACGCCGTGATTTTTCCCTACTCCACGATGACACCTTGAGGCAGTTCATAGTGATAGTATTCCATGAGTCTTGTGATAAATGTTGAGGCTGACTAATCAGAATTTCATCCAGTGGGGTGATGATCAGAATGTTGCCCCACCTATTTTTTCTCCCTTCACTCATGGACAGAAGATGTTGCCCCACAGATGTCGTTGGGCCAGGCGAACACACCACGGTCACTCCACAGTCACGTCGCGCTCACAACGCGGTCACGCAACGTTCACGCCACGGCCACGTTGTGGTTTCACCGCTAGTGTGCCGTCGTCACGCCGCGGTCACACCATGGTCTTGCCACAGTAATGCCGCATTTTCTCCCTGCTCCAGGATGAAACCCAACAGATGTTCGCAGTGATAGTATTCTATGAGTCTTGTGATGAATGTTGAGACTAACTAATCATGATTTCTGCAGGGAGGGCGACGACCGGAATGTTTCCTCACCTCCTCCCTCTCCCATCACTCATGGCCAGAAGATGCTGCCCAACAGATGTCGTTGGACCGTGCCGAAATTCTGTGGTCACGTCGCGGTCATGCCACGGTCACGTCTTGATTTGGCCTTGCTCCAGGATGACACATCATGGCAGTTCACAGTGATAGTATTCCATGAGTCTTGTGATCAATGTTTAGAATGACTAATCACAACATCAGTCAACGGGGAGATGACTATAATGTTTCCTCTCCTCCTCCTGCTCCCTTCTCTCCTGACCGAAATATGAGGCCCTACAGATGTCGCTGGATCGGGCCAATATGTCGCGGTCACACCGAGGTCATGTCGCGGTCACACAACAGTCATGTTGCGGTAATTCTGTGATTTTCCCTGCTCCTAGACGACATCCCACGCTGGTTTGTAGTGATAGTATTCCATGAGCCTTTTGATCAGTGTTGTGATTGAATAATCACTGTTTCTGTCGGCGGGGTGACAACCAAAATGTTTCCATGCCTTCTCTTGCTCTTTCACTCTGTGCCAGATGATGCTGCCTCTCTGATGTCGCTGGACCGGGCCAACATGCCGCGGTCACGCCACAGTCACTCCACGGTCACATCGCGGTCACATCGCTGTCACGCCGCGACCATGCCGCAGTCACGCTGGAGTCACATCGTGGTCACGCTATGGTAATGTTGTGATTTGTCCCGGATCCAGAACGACACACCACTGGGGATCGTAGTGATAGTACTCCATGAGTCTTATAATAAATTTTGTGATTTCCTAATCACAATTTCTACCAGTGGGGCGATGGCCACAATGATTCCGTGCCTCTTCCCGCTCTTTCACTTTTGGATAAAAAATGCTACCCTGTAGAAGTTGCTGGACTGGGCCAACACGTCGCGGTCAGGCCACAATCACTCCGTGGTCCTGTCGTGGCCACACCGTGGTCACACCACTGTAATGCCATGATTTGGCCCTGCTCCAGCCACATCTAGCCCAAACCAGCCCCCTTCCACCTTCATTTCATCCAGCTGCCACCAGCATTGCAGCCTGCAACAGCACCCACTGCCATCTTCGAATCATCCCACACCATCCCCCCAACACCTACAACCATACCCCTTCCACCATAATTCCAGCCCCCTTCCACCTACATTCAATCCCACACCAGCCCCCAGTCACTTGCAATCCATCCCACACCAGTAGACACACCAGCCACCACCCCCTAGCCTCCGGTAAAACACTCATGCCAGCACTTTTCCACCTGCAAAACAACCCCAGCCACTAGTTCCAGCTCTCACTTGCCCCCGACCTCCTACATCGTAGCCCACACCATCCCCAGACACATGCCCAACAACCCCCATCCACCTGCAATCCATCCCACACCATCCCCCTGCCACCTATTCCAGCCCACACCAGCCCCCTACCATCCCTCTATCACCATCCTTCCCACCCACACTAACCATTCCAGCCCGCACCATCCACTGCACCATCCCCCAGCCTCCGGTATTCCAGGATGCAAGAGAAAAACACCTTGAAAATCACAAAAAGGAAAGGTGAAAGTTGATACCCTTGCAAGAGCTCTCTTTCCCGAAAACCTAGCAATGTAACCGACCATTAATGTTCACAGAGAACATTGGGGTAGAGAAATATCGTTTAACCAAAGATGAGAACCTAGCCGGAAAGAATAAGCTCTCAATTAAATTATGAATTCATAGCAGATCCATAGAGGAGACTATTCATAGAAAAGGGGGTGGTACAATAGTCAAGGGTCTAGTACCGTATAGTCATAATGGCTAAACTACTTTTATCTCTTAAATTAAAAAAGATAAAGCCTACCAAAGACTTTTTGGAAAATTGGAATACAAAATTTCAACTATACCCCACCAGATTTTACTTTGAATGTATAGCCCACTGGATTTTACATTGAGTGCATATCCCACTGGATTTGACTTTGGTGTCTAAAAATTTCTTTTTTTAAAATTACCCATGTGGGCAAGGCTTCCAAATTCGTGAAACAATGTGGGTCAAGCGTTAAACATCATCTTTGGGCTTGAATAAGTGAGATAATAGACACATTTTCTCTATCCATGTATGGAATGATCCATTGTGCCTTTAGTGAAGCAATATGAGTGCCCATTGTTGCATTCAACCTCTTTAATCTCCAACATGTCATCAGGCCTTGCAAATCCAACTCCTCCACTCGGGTAATCAACTTGTTGCCTTCTTCATATGTTAGAGAACTAGCTGAAAACATGTTTATATTAGAATAACGTGTTGGAATTATAGTGGTGTTGAAGAATGGAAGAAGAGGAGAGACCCCATGAGAGCACTGCTTCTTCCCACCCAAGCTGAAGTGGAATACAAGCCACATGTTGTGTTCTTGAATATTCCTCCTCCCCTTTCCTCGCACCAGAATTCCCCTTGAAACAATCCCTACATGGGTGGATCTCTCCAAAAAGACAAATAGAATTGTTTATTTCCCAGATTCTTCCCCTAACAAACTCACACAGACACTATCACACTAACTACCCTTTCCTGGTGTCGATCATGCCACCTCCCATTAAAAACAATCTTGTCCTCAAGATTGAAGAAGGGTGGAAATTCTACGTTGGCAATACAATCAATCTTCTAGATATGCCTCCCTACATTTTGGGTAGAAGCAAGAAGCATTGCTACCATAGGACAGAGCAGTTTTGGTTAATTAGCATGTAAGTTTTTTCCCAGGAATGCCGAACTATCTCTCATACATCTGCATTGATCGACTTCTGTCCATCCAACTTCCAGAAATAAAATGTAGCAGAATGGATCGATTCCCTGAGTGCAGAATGAACGGAATGTGCCAATTCCATCAACTGTTCTTCATAAACATACTTAGCCTAGATGAACTTGTAGGGAGCATTGCTGAAGAAATCCAATGGCCGTCGTTCCTGCATAAGAACTGCTAATGCCAAAACTGGTGCTGTAACCATACATCACATGAGAAATTCGAAAGATGTCTGAGGTTTTCTGCC
Source organism: Viscum album (assembly GCA_963277665.1). Classification (NCBI taxonomy): domain Eukaryota; kingdom Viridiplantae; phylum Streptophyta; class Magnoliopsida; order Santalales; family Viscaceae; genus Viscum; species Viscum album. The sequence goes on from OY728166.1 coordinate 796,685,347, forward strand.
CAATTGAAAATTATTCTTTTGGGTAAGTTCAGTAAGAGGTTTGACCAACTTCCCACAGTCCTTGATAAACTTCATGTAGTAGAAGGTGATTCCCAAAAACACAACACATCGTTAACAGTCTTAGGAACTGGCCAGAAGAGAACACATGAGATTTTATTTACGTCCATGGAGACCCAATCTTGGAAAATTTGGGCTGATTAATCATCCTTCGTTCGGACAAAAGATAATTTCTTCCAATTAATATGAAATCAGTTGTTGTGAAAGAGCACGAATACCTGGGCGAAATTCTGTAGATGTTCAATCCATCAACTTCTATACACCAAGATGTAATCAAAAAAATATAACAGACTCTTTATAAGAAGAGGCATGAATATGGCATTCATAGTAGCCTGAAATGCAGTGGGGGAATTCATGAGGCCAAAGGGAATAAGAAAATACTCATAATTCCCCTCATGTGTCCAGAAGGCTATCATCTCAACCTCCTCATTATGTACCCGAACCTGATGAAACCCAAACTTCAGATATAGCTTTGTAAAAATGCTAGCCCCAAAGAACCCATCCAACTACTCCTCAATTAAAGGTATCAGAACAGATATGGAATATTATGTTTATTTATTGCCTGAAAATAATCACACATCCCCCAATCACCATCTTTCTTCTTGAACATGATTATAAGACTATATTAATGGTTGTTTCTAGGCCTGATTACTCCATGCTGCAAAAATCTGTTATCTTCTTATCAACATAATATTTCAAGTGGTGTGCAATGCAGTATGGCCCAACATTAATTAGACTGACAACCTCCTTCAATTGAATAACATGATCGGTATCCTGCTGTGGAGGTAGCCTGGCGGTGTGCGGCACTGCTGGACGTTAACAACATGTGGATCGTCAGGACAGAAGCCGACAGTAGAAGACCGTCAGTGGAGTGTCTTCCATGAATGACTAGTCAGTCATGCACGTCTGCATTGATCAAAATTTTCTAACAGTATTTTCAATCAAAGCAGAGGAATGGATGTTCATAGCTAAATCATGCATGTCACCTTTGAATGAACCAGGTGGAGCGCGACAACGGCAGGTCGGACCAATTTTATTGGAAACTAAGAGTCAGCTACTTATGTTTTAAGGAAATAGGAACTGAAATACAATGAAAAAATATTCTATTATTCTATATTGGGGCCCAATTCCCCACTCCCCTAATAGCCTAACAGTACTCACAATAATGACCTTTTACCCTTAAGGTCCTGGACCCTATCAGAATCCAAATTTGTTTTCTTCTTACAAGTCTTCATGTTAGAATTTTCAGTATTTTACTTCTTCCTCGCAGCATGAAGTTCTCCCTGGGGTTTCTTAATACTAAAATCCTTCTTCAAATGAGCATCCATCTTCTTTAACTCTGAGTTTCATTCCCTCCTTCTTTATTCTAATTGAATCTCGGGAGAGTGAAATCATTCCATTAATTCAATCTTTGAAACCATTTTCTTTTTCATTTCTTGAGAAATTTCTTCAATGAGGTCACTTTGATCTTTTTTTTGTTCATATTTGTAACGGTCTTTATTAAAGCCATCTCTTCCTCCACAAATTTTCAATTGGATTTCTCCAAATCTTATATATAAGATGAATTCTTTTCATCCTCAGTCATCATGAATTGAGAATCATTATTTAACATGAATCTCCTCCTGTATTCTGTATATACAGTCACCAGATTTACACCATTATGTGGTTTTCTTAAAAAAATTCATTTCCTGGCTTCGAACTGAATCAAATTCTGCATTTGCAGAAACAATCTAATTCTCTTTTGTAGATAGAGAATCATAACCATATAATTCTTCCAAGTTCATCCACATATAATTTGAAAACGTACAGTGAGATATATTCTTGAATATATCACATCTTTTAGGGAATCCATAAAGACTTTTTTAGCCTAATCGTCAATTTCCTACTTTCCTTGACCTGAATCATATATAATTCTATACCAAATTTTTAATAATATACCATCACCCAAAACATGACAAGGGATGTGTAAGGGGTTGTTGTCCAGTAGGGGGGCTGTCTAGGGGGGTCCAGAATGGGGGGGGGGGCTTCTGTCCAGGGGTGTCCAGTAGGGGGACTGTTGTCTAAGGGGGTCCAGCAGGGGGGCTGCTGTCTAGTAGGGGGATGTTATATAGGAGATGGGGCTACTGTCCAGGGGGTCCAGCAGGGGGAAAGGAGGGGGGGAGAACTGTGGATACATGGGATTATCACTACTATGCACGAATTGTGTTGTAGGTACTTTTGATCTACTTCCAGACTTCTTTGAAAGTTATACTTATAGTGAGGCTCATGTAAGTGCAGTTATGTGTTTTTTTATATTTGTATTTGTTTTATTCTTATTATGTAAGTATCTTCCATGTATAATTGAATTTAGATTGGACTAGCAGGGGCATGGGGGAAACTGGTAGGGGTGAAAGTGGGGTCTGGCTAGGGCACGAGGGAGGGGAAACAAGCAGGGTGGGGGAGGGATTGGACTGGCAGAGGGAGGGGAAATTGGCAGGGTGGGGGGGGGGACAGGACTGTAAGGGCGAGGTGTAACTAGCAGAGGGAGGGGGGAATGGGCATGGGGAACTGTAAGTGGGGTGGGGACTGGCAGGGAAGGGACTGGTAGGGGGACTGGAAGGGGGAGGGGTAACTGGAAGGGGTGAAAGGGGTGGGTGTCTAGGCTCTGGGGGGGAGGGTGTCTAGGGGGATCTTTTTAGGGTCTGGGTGGTGTCCAGGTTTAGGGGGGGTGTCCTGTGTCTGTCCAAGGGGGGTGTCCAGAGTCTGAGGGGGGGTCTTTCCTGGGGGGTTTGTCCAGGGGGTTTGGGGGTGTCCAGGTTTTGGAGGGTAGGTCAGGCAGAGGGAGGGGGGGGGGGGAACTAGCAGAAGAGAGGGGACTAGTAGGGGGACTGGCATGTGGAGGGGGTAACTGGAAGCGAGGTGCAAAGGGGTGGGGTGTCTAGGTTCTGGGGGGGATCTAGGGGGATCTATCCAGGGTCTGTCCAGTAGGGTGGGAGGGGGGTGTCTGTCCAGAGGAGGGAGGGGTCGGGGGGGTTATAGGTTTGGGGGGGGGGGTTGTCCAGGGGAGTGGAGGTTTGGGCTGTCTAGGGTATCTATCCATGGTCTGGGGCGTGTCGAAAGATTGTCCAGGGGGGGTATCTACGGTCGGGGGGGGGGGGGGGGTCTGTCCGGGGACAATCTGGGGGGGGTGTCTAGGGTCTGTCCGGGGGGTGTCCAGGGTCTGTCGAGGGGGTGTCCAAGGTCAGGGGGAGGTGTCTATGGTCTGTCGGGGGGGGGGGGGGGGGTGTCTAGGGTCTGTCTAGGGGGTGTCGAGGGTCTGTCCATGAGATGGGATTTTATGGGGTGGGGGTATCCATGGGGGATTTGCAGGGGGAGGGGCGGTCCAGGGGAGGGGGTTTATGTAGGGTGGGTTGTCCAGGAGAGAGGGGTTGTAGGGGGGTGGGCTACTGCAGGGGGGTTGTGCAGTGGAGCTATTTTTATGTTTTTTCAGACCTTATATTGATTGTTTTTTCTTTGCTATAGGTCTAATGCCACAGTTTCTAACTATGGAAATGAATTTTATCTGTCCTCTAGTATAGACACAGTTCTAAACCATGGCTATAGTGATATTACCACGGTTTGAACCATGGCTGTATACCTAGAGCCACAGTTTGAATCGTGGATCTAGACCTATAGCCACTGTTCAAAACCGTGGCTATATTTATAGGCCTAGATCCATTCCAATCTTATCCATGGTTTCACAAACTGTGTATATTACCTATATCCACGGTTTGAGGACCTATAGCCATGGTTTTAAACCGCGGATTTAGCTCAAATTTCTAGTAGTGATGATTTAGAAATTCCCAAGTTGATGAATTTGTGAAATTATCCATGGACCCAATAGATATAAATTAGAATAAAACAATTATCATAATTTCACATCACCTAATAGTCTCCACATTTGGCCATATCATCATAGAAGTGCTTAATGAGGCAAGTTCTATTTCTGAAATAGATGGACACATGATTGGTTGAATGATATCCATTATGGAATAACTTTAAAATAAATTAATATCATCATATAGGAAAATAAAATGTAAAATATGATGATGAGTGACAAAATATATTCTTTATGGAATCCCAAGAAAATAAAAATTACTCTATAAACAAAGGCCTCGATGGATTCACTATCAGATGCATTAACAGAGAAGAGACCATTGTGTTCATGAGACAAGTTCATATGAGATCTTCTCTCATCCACCTATTTGGGATTAGGACATCCTATCAAATTTAATGTATTGTATAAATATAAAATTAAAATGTTTAGGATTTTACATAATTTTCAATGAAATTTCATTACTTCCTAGTGTATTCTTACTTTTTCAAACAACCCTCAAAGTTCCAACATATAGACATATATGTATTAAAAATTACTAGCAGGAGAATATATATTTTATTGTCATATCCTCTAGAGATTACCCTGATATTATAATATATCATAATTTCTACGAATATATCATCTAAATGGGTTGATGAAGTACCCCTCAATGAATTATGGTCAAAATGAATCATCAACTTCTTGAATGCTAACAATATTAAAAACGTTGGTGTCCCACATAAGATAATGACATAAAAAACACCAATTTTTGTTATTCTAATTTATAGAAGGAGTATCTAATGTAAAATGTCAAATCTATCCACTTATCTCACAATGACATGGTAGAAAATGGACAGATAGAGGCCCTAAAGAAGACCCTATAAAACATACACACATAGATGGAAGATAAGGTTAAAATTTATTTTTTTGACAATCCCTCACATAACAAGTTTACATACAAAACTACCACATGAACATAAATAAGAGAGGCCCTATAATCATTACTATATTAAACATAAGTATACTTACCCATTGTGTTCCAAGTCCCATAACTCCATGTTTCTAGTAGTGACCATCATTCCATAGATGAGGAATCCTAGAGACAATTGGTTGAATTGTAGAAACTAGAAAAATCATCAAATTACTTTCATGATATGGAGGTACATCAAAATTACATAGAATTGTACATTAATAAGAGTTTCCTCATCTATTAATTACTTAAATGATAAATTTTAATAGTCCTTAAGAATCAAAAAAAAAATCATAAAAACCCTCCAATGATTGTGCCAATACCGGAGGGAGATTATTCCATACCCAGTCTACACTCTAAATTATTTTATTATTTAATGGATATGGATGTATATTTAATCCTATCCCTTACGAATATAAGATTCCTCAGGAAATATAACATTTGATAGAATACACGTAATTATCATATCAATAGAAAATTGAACATAGTTATTGGTGTATGTCATATGCCCATAAAAAGAGATAAATTACCTTCGTGTCACAAGATGATAAACATCATGACACAAACACCCTTAGTGTATGAAATTAATCATAATAGCATCCTGGAATCATATTAATGACCCTAAAATTCACAAAAAATGGACCTTGTTATATGAACTAAAATTAGAACACATCAAAGCATGATTTTTAATTATTTAAACTACATTGCATCACGTCATAGTCAAAAGAAATTATATTATATGACAACATCCTTCTCGCATGATGTAAAACTACATGGTTTAAAATCTAGTTGTATGATGTAAACAATATGTATCATTTTAATGTATTATTTTGTGGATGAAAACCATTAGTGATGGTATCTGATTACACCATTAATCAAGAACTACGTGTGTCTTTATTCTTTCCATTACATGGTTAGTAGTGATTCTAGAATCTCCAATCCTAGTTCCAATAATTAAAAAATCAGACCTCATTATGTAAAATTTAGACCATCACATGAATCCTTTAATGAAAAACATGTGTAATAATTCTGATCCATATGAGATATATAGTGATTCCTTTACCTTATTTACCATAACCAATCATAATGAAACCCTCCTCAATTATATAAAAAAATGATTTATTTGGGATACCATTACTCAGGTTGCCTCATTATGGATCCCTTCATAAAAATAGAAATATTCATCTCTAACATATAAACAAAAAAGAACTATTCCAAGTATCTTCTGATTCCCTGGATAATAATGGTTGAAATGTTTCCCTTTTGCTCAATCATGTCCCGTATGCACATAATAATTCTTGTCTAATCCAATTTTAGAACTCCATAATATTTTCATTGAAATAATTGATATAATTTCACATTATAAATGACTGATTTAACTAAATATATTATACTACCCCCAGTAGTATTTTCATTAGTTTCACACAAAAATTTTATGTCATCTTGAGGATTCCATTATTTAACTATGAAGTAATATGCACCATTTTGAATTGTGTAAGTATCCCACAAACAGTTCCTACAATCATTGTAGAGACCCGAAGATTGATTTACATGGATATTACATTAATTTTTCAGAATACAGAATACATAACAAAAACAGACAAACAAGGACCGTAATAGTTTAGTTTCTTTGGAAACCTGAAACGTAATCTTCAAATCATGGTGAAAGATCTTCAAAATCTCTCATAAAGATCTTCCACTTTTGTTTCCTTAACAAAAACCATTATTTTTAATCCTGGGGGAAAATAAAACATAAAAAGGGTGATCTCAAATGCATAGTAAGAGTAAGAATGGATAAAATAAAACATACCATATACATTTGAACATAAAAACATTAACATAATGTTTAAACATCAAAATCATGAGCAACGACATAAAAAATGGAAGTACATAAGGAATAGATCATAATGGTACATAAATCATGATAAAATAGCCTGGGAATAAAACATGTAATTGTGGAATCCATTAAGAACATGTAATGATTTCCATAGTAGCCAAGGCATTTCTTCCAAGACAATATTAGTGGAAAAAGTCCCTTTCTGAATCGAGTTCACTCCTCATTTCAGTCCTATAACACTGAAATGGATTAACTTACCATTCCAGCCTTGTCTATCTTGTGAGATATAAATCTTTACCCAATGCATTGGACGGATATATAGGACCCACCCATCCCATAATTAAATCATTCTTACTTGTGCCACAAAATAAACATACATCATTCATAATAACCTAACATATAAATTGGGTTTCATAAACATCATCCCATCATCACATAATCCATTTAAAAGAAATGGATATCATATCATAATGAGAAAAGTGAAACCATGTAAATCATAAAGACTTTATACTTGAAACATACACTTATGAAATAATGTCATCTTAGATGGAAAATGGTTTTGATAAAACACTTGAAAAGAAATCTTGAGGAAAATATATTTCTTTTTCAAAATCAAATTCTTTTCACAAAATGTCATGACATTTTAAAAGAAAAATATTTAGTTGAAAATAGTCATGAAATCTTTTGGAGGAAGATTCATGAAAATATGTCTTTATAAAACCATAAAAATCCTTTCATGTCGTATACGACAAAAAAGATTCTTCTCGTACTTTTGTCGGAAAAGTCAAAAAGTACCTTGTAGGGTAAATAAAAGAAAGATTCGTTTCATACCATGGGGTAAACGTCAAAATGGGTAAAATAGAATTTAAAAATACATGAATACAATTTTACAAAACATGTACATGGCTGATAGCAATAACCCCAGTTAATACTTACGAATAAGGAATCTCGGATAAAAATGAGATTTGTAAAATTATCCCTTACCTTAGGTCCGATATGCTTCGTACGTATCTTTAACTCCTGTATAATGATTTAAATAATGTCATTGACTTATTACATAATCATATTCATTGTTTTGATATCATATATGGTTCACTTATGATTTTATATTACCCGTTCTTTTGTAAATTCAATTTTAAAGAGCGTTTTGGGTAAAATCGTTTCATTTGTCATCCGTGTTTTGACTTGTAATTATTCATATGATTACTTATATAATGATTACGTAATTCCAGAATATAAAACATGATTTATATATAATATATATTCAGAATATACATATATATAATAGATCGATAAATGGAAAGAAATACACTATTCATGGAGATGGTAGGTCGTACGTACGCATGAACGTTGTTTTCATTTCTTCATTAAATTGAATGGAATTAATTGGATGACTTAAATATATATATACATAGATACAGTATCATTATTATGTCCTATATTTAAAGATTACTTATTATATATACGTTATAATCATTTATGAATGGTTAATCATTGATAATGAATCTCATCGCGTTGTGGAGACGGTATTCCACACGTACACACGAGCGATGATATCGTTCCCATGATAGTGGAATTTTATTGGAGTGTATGTATACTATAACATAATCAATATCACTTTACAATAATCATATATAGTTATTATTTACACCATTATACCCATCCAAGTAAGGTGGTGGTGGAAAATAGATTACACCACGGCGTGGAGACGGTATTCCGTACGTACGCACGCGCGATGATTTCGTTTTTTGTAAGATGGATAGATGGTGAAATAGGGATGCATCGTACATATAATAACATATAAGTATATGAGTGATACTTATGTTATTACTTCATAATGAAACAACCTATGAAGAAGAAGTGGAAGAATAAATAAAGTTGAAAGAATCGGTAACGGACATTACCTTTTCTTTGAAGCGCCTCTTTGAGACCTCCTCTTAGGGCACTAAAATTGGTCATTGGAGAAGACCAGGACCTCTAGTATGTTTCTAGGGAATTGGAGAAGAGAATTTATCAGGGGTTGTCCGAGCATCAATGCTCAAAATGCATTTAGGAAGAGAGGGAGAAGGTGCCCTTTTATAAGGAAGTAGAGGGGCACCTTAGGAAGAAAAAATATTTTTTTTTATTATAAAGTCATATTCAGTTTTTAATAGCTCCAAATTGAGTGATATCTAAGATAAGGTGGGTATGGGTAGAAATAATATCATCCAATATAATTTACACAAGTTTAGGTTTCTATTTTAACCTTATCATTTAGATTTAACTTTAAGTTAAATAATTTTTCTTCCACCATGTCTTCTTTTTTTATTACACTATAAGGTTAATAAACATTCAATAACAAGCCCAACGATCCCCAAGTTGTTTATTATTAATATATTTAACCTTATCTAAGTAATTTTGCTGAAACATAGATTTTTAGGAATAAAATATCAATTAATAATATAATATTTGTTTTAAATACTATTTGGTGTCAATTTGGACACGATTTGGTAATTGATTTTTTTTGAAAATCCTAACCAAATTATTAGTTCGAACTAAGTTAACTAAATCGCTACTAACATGTCATATTAACCTATAAAATTAGTTTAATTCATAAAATGTCTCAAATTATATTTATTTGGGTATTTAAAACTTCAATTATGTCAATATTTCATTAATAAGATAATTACTGCATCATCACTGTGTCATAAATAAATTAAATTATTTTATGTATAAAAATTACAAATAAAATACCATTATGTAGGAAATCATTCTATATTTCTAATTAATATTTATAGTCTAATTTAATTTATGTATAACCCTATATTTAAAATGATTTAGTTATTAAACATTGATTTTAACTATTTTAACCCTTCTTTAAATAAATTAATAATAAATGTCCTAATCTAATACAAGTGGGCCTAAATGGTCATATTTTATTTATAAGGTTGTTTTTTCCGAATTAAACTTATAAAATAGATTTAGTACATGTGTTAGGGTAATAATAATATCATTTTTATCCTTCATTACCCTATTTACTTATAACCGTGGTAAAAAAAGTAAAAAGTTAATATTAACCAAATATTATTTTCATCTCACTGAACCACATTTTCTTACTTGATATTAACTGTGTATCTCGGATTTTCGAAATTCCACTCACAGAAGTGTTAAAATTACGTTTTATGAAAAATTCAGTTTTTTAACTACAACTTAGTGGTTTCACTATTCATCAAAAAAATGAAAGTTTGCAGAAAAATACCAAAAATTAGGCCTAAGATATATTTTATATTATGAATTCAAAAATGATGTCTATTTTACCAAATTCAAAACATATTATTTACATTAATTAATTTAAAAATTAATTCACGTCGTCAAAACAAATAGTGTGTTCTTAAGAGATAATAACTATCAAAAGATTGAAACATGTTTATGTCTTGTTTAAATGTGAAATTACAACCAATGACCAACATTGTATTAAATTGTAAAAATATATTCTAAATATACTTTAAAACCACTAAAATTAATAATTTATCACAATTAATTATTTCGATTAAAAAATTTGTTTTTAATTAAAATTTAGTAATGTTTACTATTCATCAGAATATGAAAGTTATCTGAAAAGTATCAAAATTTCACCCTAAGCTAATTTCGATATTCCGAATCCAAAACTGAAGTCCATTTTGAAAGATAAAATTTATAAAATTTCATAAAGTGGGTATTACTATTAATAACGGCTAGTTCATAATAATATTGTAATAATATCTCGCTTAGTGAAACTCGGTATTGCGTACTACACACGCTATTGAGGAAGGTCGTGATTGAGTGTAATAAAAGGAATGTAAGGGGTGCATGTTGTGAAAGCTATTTTTGGTGTAGCGTAAAACAAAATATATTAATGAAATTAAAAATAATATTTTTCATAATATCTTGGGGTGTTACAATCATAGAGTAAATTCATCCTTAAGAGAGACCAATTCTCTATTTGTGATCTCCAATGACATTTTCATCCAATATTACTCTTCAGATCCAAGAAGGCCAATATCATGTTTTATGACTCCATCCTTCATGTCTAAAGATTTCTGGAGAAACATTAATCTGGAAAGCCTTACATCACTACTCGTTTACCTAATAATATTACTTTTCATATGAAATAAGTAAAATACACTAGATGACTTTTCAAAATTAAACTAATCTATATTGTTTAATAAAAATGTACAACTATATTCTTATTTTTAAAAGATATACAATGACCCTCGAATCCCATATCCTCATACAACAACCAGAAAAATAAAATGTATGTGTATATAATTTTTATTATATATTTGTGGTTGGTTAGAAATTCACAAGTCCTTTTTTTCTCACACAATTCATACATCATGTGTTCTTGGGTGTTTGGTAAATAATTCCTCACATGATCAAGGCATAGAAGTTCACATCATGGTAACTAAAATCTTGTTACAACACCTTAAACGGAGCACTAGATATCCTTTTTCACGTGAAGTAAAATAGAATGGTTGATGAAAATTCAAGAACTAAGTGTATCCTGATTCATGAAATCGTAGGATATACCATGCACCCATGTATCTAATTTTGGACCCAACCACAAAATTTCTTTTTCGCATAAGGTAACCCATGTCCTTGTAACGTGACATTAAATTAAATGGTTGCATAAGGACAACATATGGCATGATTCTAATTCCCTCAAGAGACATCGTGATTTCCATATGATACCTCATAGTCCAACCAAAATATGGTATATTCCCATACACTCCTATATATGATTCATGTATTAATAATAGGATAATATATGGGTTCTTACACAATGGTTGTTCCCATATTCATTAAATATTCATTAAAATATCCCTTCCCAAAATAATTTTTTTATCGATATGGGGAATGTACTCAAGAAATATGCATGACATGATTCTCACCCCATTTCGGTATATATTGATTCCTGGGTCTAATACCCCTAATGAGTAACAAAAAAAAATAAAATCAACTTTTCCACATATGGATTAGGCATGCGTAGGGAAATTATTTCTCTCCATTCATGAAAATGTTTATACGATGTGATCCTCAGAAATTCCGATATTTTCATCCCATGAAACAAACCCTATGTATGGGAAAAAATAAATGCCTATATTCTTCCCCCAGTCATCAATAGTGGAATTTCTTAATCATAAGGATCCCTTTATGTATCAATGATGTAATACACCATATTTGGATTTATAGAAGTCTCACACTAAATTATCTTGACATCTAGATGATGAAACTATTTGAATATGTAGTAACATAACCTACTTGGATTTTCCTATGTCACCCACCTAAAGGACCCATCAATCAGAGGCACATTCATCCTTATAATAGACCTCAACTATCTCTATGTTCCCCCTAAAATGTTTCCCCATATTACTATTCTAAAAAACACCCAAACTATAATTTATAACCATCCCACCTCCATACATTAAAATGATAAAACTTTCATGGTTGAATTATTATTGTATTGAATATTACTATAATATTTTTCATAGCCAAGAGACCTTAAATAATTGATCCAATGAACTAAAAAAAGTCATTAAACTGCACGGTCTTTTTCCTGGTTACACAATATTAGATAGCATGATTCATTAACCCTTGTTCAAAGGTGTATTCACCACTGAAGTAGGGAATCTAATATAATTTTACGTCTTTCACACAAGATAAATTAATGTAGGGGTGTTCTTCTATTGATAGAAAAATTCCAATATATTTGGTTCATTAATTCTGAAAAACCATTCTTTGGAAACCCACCATTCATGTTAATGCGAAATCCAGATATTCATAAACAACCCAGCTATCAAAAATTTGATTTCATATTCCTAAAGACACCATTGTCTGAGTATTGAGTAATATTACCCATTTGACGTTGTATAAGACTCCACCCAAAATGTAATGTCATCTAAATTATGAAAAAATATTACTATATAGTAAAAATCCCCATTTGGGTTTTCATTAGTTTCCCACACAAAGGGGCCTTTCAACTAGAGGTATATTCATCATTGGGAGATACCTCTTATATATCTGAAATCCCCAATTAAAACATCATACAAGGAAACAGTTTTAAAATGTGAGATATAATCATTACCTTCATAATTTTCGTGTATTATGATTTAGATCCAAGAGTCAAAAAATCACGAGTGAAAATTTCACAATAGCTATCTGAATAATGTTCAATCATTATTGGCCAATAATCCTTGTTTTGGTAATTAATCTAGAAATCATTGTTAAATCTATTTTTTCTAGTGCACTAGTGGAATTAGTTTGGATTTTAAGACATTATAATACTGTAAAAACAATACATAGTACTCATTATGTTTAAAACTGACATATTCCACCATGGGTAAAATTTGTGTCTCAGATCACAAGACATATCTCATTATGGTTGACACAAGAATTAATAGATGTAGAGATAATAGGAAAAATATTCTAGAAAAAAAACAGAAATGGTGGCCTAAGATAATTATAGGTCTCGACCACTATGTCTTATTCTTATTAGGCATATGATAAAAATAATGATATGTAAAAAAGAAACAACGTATTCAGAGTTTTCAATATGACTCTAGAAATAGTAAAATGTTATTTCTCTGTCTAAAAAAATAGGAAAATCTTGAGCACTCCATCAAACCTATCATTGTAATAATAATGAAACAAAAAAATAATAAAATAGGTAATCTTTAGTGTTATATTATAATTATGATAATGATAATAATTAATCCACATCTGATTGGAAATAATATGATTTTTATTAATATTATAAATGCGAAAATAAGAATTCTCTATATGGTCAATTATATTTATAGGTGTAGCTAAACTACACACTACAAATATGAGAAGGAAATGCATTATGGATTAACACAAGATACCTATACAACATTAATAATATTTTCCTCCCAAAAACATAGTACTATACCGTCTTGTTCCAATCATATTCAATAAAGAGGTCTCTGTTTATTAAAACACCATGTTTTATTAAGGGATGAAATGATGTTATGGAATATAACACATGTATTAGATAGGCCAAGTCCCCCAATAATGTTCAAGGGAACTCACCTAAGTCAACTTTTACATACCCACCCTACATGCCAAATATCTCAAAAATTCCCCCAAATGAATCTCTAAAGGATTATCCACCGATTCTCAAGGAACCTGTCTAGGAAAACTATGTTGGATACCTATTTGGGAAATGTACTTATACTAGGCTCCCATGTTTTCAAATAAATAGGACCATGTGGATCCTCATTTGATTGATATGAATAAAAAATGTTATTTAGAGATATGGTAACCTATATCCTTCACCTATGTACAAAAAATGATTTTTTGATTGGCCTCCTAATCCAAGGAGGTGATGGAATTAAAGAGGTAAGTGGGATCAAAGTAACTATAGGGACTAAAACAGAAGACAACCTCATCAGGAAACCTCTTCCCTTGATAAATATCACTAGACTGAATATAACTCCCCCAACATGGGTCATATGTGTGACCATGAAAAGGAAAACTGATCAAACCCTTGGTACCTAGATCATAGACACTCCGAAATGTTTTTTTACATGTTTCCAATCACCCAGGGCACCTACAGATCATGAAGGTCTTCTATGGATGAAGAACATCTAGTACCTTCAAGGACTACCTAGCCCGAGACACATTCTACTTTCCATGAATTGAAATAATAGGGACACGATCTATGACCACATTTTTCACCTCCAATGATAGGTATCACATCACTAGAACACATATAGGGTTTAATGGAGGTTTTTTGGTGGAGGTTCACAAAACCACAACTAAATGTTTTTCAAAATGTTTTCACAGTGGTTTTTAATAAACCGCTACTAAAACCATATTTGTTTTAAAAAATTCCTGACCCTTCCCTACCGAGACCCCGGTTTTCCCCAACCCTCCCGACCCCATGCTCCCTTCTTCCCAACCCCCCCCCCCCCCCCTTGGCGACCCCATGACGACTCCAGCGAATGCGCGACCTCCGTCTCTGGCGACCCCGTGACCAACGCGTACGGTGGAGCCCCCGACCGGTGACCGGTGACCCCGACAACCCGAGACCCCCTTCTCCCGGAGACCCTTATCACTACGACCGTGATCCCAATGTAAATTTTCCAACATGTATCATCTTTTTTACATGATTTTTTTCAGTATATGTTTATTATTTGATTATAATGTTTGTTACATTAAGTTTTAGCATGTTAATTTGATGAAAATTGTTAATTTGATACCCAATTCATGTTTAATTGAAATTTTTATTCCACGTGTTAAAGGAATTGAATAAAGAATATTAATCTTGAAATACTTATATATTATTTTTTTAGGGTATTTCATAACATTTCTCCTCTATGATTTATTTGATGAGTAAAGGAATTCTATAAAATTGGAATGATGAATTACATAAAACTTGTAAAGAGTTTTCGGTTCATCTTATAACAACACCCCTCCTTACATTGACAAAGTCAAAACTATCATATATCGTCTATCGAGATTCATTAAGATTTGGGTTGGGATGTATTATTATATAAGGAGATTATGTCATTTCTTATGGATAAATTCGATAATGATGACCAGATAATATTTAGCTAATTCAAGAATTTGAATTTGATACTCAGGATCATTCCTTGAATACATGTCATCATTATATTTTCAGTGAGAAAGTAACAGTGTTCAAAAAATCAGAAGTATATGAAACAGATTTTATCATTAATGGATTTTAATAAAAGGTAATGAATATTAATGTATTATAAATAGATGTTTGGATTTCAATTGATTTATATACATTGGGTATAGGTAATTTTTTAATAGATTAATTGATTTTGAATTTATATAATCAGTTGGATAAATAATCTTAGGATAATGAAATATGATATTTCATATAGTTGATATTTATTTGGATTGAGTTTAAAAAAGAAATTCTCCTATTTTATAGCATGTTTATCTTGCTACTGATTTGAATGATATGTTTTTTGATGGTCATACAACTAAACCTAAAATATATGAATTGTTGGCTAAAATTAAATCATGTGGATAACATTGAGGAAATGTGGTTATATACGAAATATTAATTATAGTTTATATATCAAATATTTGTTCTTATAGATTATTAGGAATAGATTTTTCATAGCTACTATTAATTTATATGGTTTTTTCATCTAGGATTACAGAAGGTGTATAATGGGTTTAAAACCTAATATTGGTGGGCTGGTGAAATGTTGAATTTTCAGGGGTTTGTATCATGATTCCAACCATGTTAATATTTCATGGAAAAAAGCCAACTCACAGTGGTTATATTCATCTCCTTACTATTTCTGAGTTGGACATGGGATCATATAACTATGGATGGTATCATTAGTCTACAAATAATAAAATGAAAACAAAATTACATATGGGTGACTATGGATTCTCTCCAAATGGTGTCCCACCACAAACCTATTTTTATATATATTACCGTGGTAGATTTTAACAAAATCAATATTTTAGAAATTAGCATACCGTCATCAATTATGTTTAACTAGGATCCTAGGATTATATATCAGTTTTGGTATTAATTAATGTAATCTCTTGGTTCATAGTATTCAATGGAATATATTAATCATCATAGATTGTATGAACAATCTAAATGGATTATCCAACCATTATAGGAAATGATAAAATATTTTATGATTTATTTTACAGGCTCATGTAAAGATATTTTAGTACTATTTGTGCCTTTATACAATGAATGCTTTTGATATAATGATGAATATGGATATAATAAAACTATTTTATGGATTTACTTCATGTTCAAGTGATTTTTATGAGAAAAGTTTTGATAAATTTATTATTATAACTATTATAGTTTTATAGACAATGAAAAATATTCATATTATAAAAATGAGGTTGTTGATGGCTCAAGGTCATCTAAAATCATATATATATCATCCATGATTTCCATTATCATTTGAGGTGGCTAATGACACTATATTAATAATATCTCCATTATTTGGAAAACTACATTTTGATTACTATTAAATGTTTCTCCCTAATATATTATCAATTTTTAGATAATTTAAATATTAACTATTGTCAATTATTAGTTGTCTTCACCACCACAAATCAATTTTCTACACAATTTGTTTCATGGATCTCAATTGATAATATTAAATACTGATCTATATAATTCAATTAAAATGGAAATCATCCAAGAATACAATATTATATCATAATTTCTACTCCATTTTTCTTCAGATTTTACGATGAATCCATACATCGATGAATAATATAATGGAGGTGTTTTTTTTCAGACATTAGACAATGTTTCTTAGTGTACTTCATGATCGCCAATAGTCTAATTTCTTATGGAACCTATGGAAACATGCTTAAGTCAATGATTTTACTGTCGAGTTCTAAATGTTGTAATGAATGTATGGAGTTCAGTTAAATCATTGAACCTTGGGATATATTTAAGGTGTTGGGTCATCTACGGAGTTGAGTCGCCTATGAATTAAATAATCAACTATGTTTCAAAGCATTGGAGGACATAAAAAAAAATAATGTCTTTTGGCATGCTGTTCGGTTTGGTTTTGTCCCTCTTTATGATTGTTATGAAGTAATGAGTGTGCTTAAAGGGAGAATCAAAAAAAACTTTGATGTGAATAAGATATATATAACTTATTAGTGGTTGATATATCACTAATTTCGATAACTAGGACACTCTATAAGTGGGGAAAATCTTGTAGTTTTAGTTAAACATGTGTCATTCTTGATAGAATGAACAAAACCTAAGATGTCAATTACAAATGGAAACTTTTTTCTAAAATTTCTTTTGAGCTCTCATGTCTTAAATCTCTTTAGTTATTGCTTGGAAATACAACTTTGATATGGATGGTTGTGTGTGAAACCATTGAGAAAAATAATTCCTCTTGGTGGACATATATGGTCAAGCCAAAACAATCACATAGTGTCTCAAGTTTAAAATTAATTATGATCCGTTTTGATCACACGTCAATGGGGTTTTTTTTGAGGCAACATAAATGCGTGATCGACCGTGTTATGATATGTTTGTAAACTGATATTCTTACTTCTCCTCAATGAGGTGTTGACGTTGTCTCCTATAGACCAGACATGTTCGGCTGGTCTTAAGTGGTAAATGTGATCAATGAATCAAAATAATTATATTATGCATGCTTTATGATCAATGGGTCATCTTTATTATATTATGTTTCTGTAAACTTACACTATCTTATAATTTTTGAAGGCACATTGTGATATACATGGATAAAAGTTGGATCACATTACGAGGGAACACACCTCAGTATGTTAAGGTTTTTAAGGAGTATATATATTTTTCAATTTCTAATCGATCCGTTGAAGGGAGAATAAAATGTCCATGTCATAAATGTAAATTTAGAACATGGTTGAAGATAGATGAGGTTTGTGAACATTTAATACTGATGCCAATCCTACGCATTCCTACTCTGTCTCCTAGGATGACCCGGTTGCTAAAGTCGTTTGGAATGAGCATCCAGGGAGAGTGCGCGGGATGGGTTTGGGACCCGTTCCATCTTAGGTTTTTAGTAGCCAACCAGGGAGAGATACTGCATCTAGTCCTGACCTTAGTTGGCCCATACCCGGAGATTCTAAGAAAGAGATTTTTTCTTTACGAAACATAGTTCACTAGTAGGGGGATCAGATATCTGCATTGAAGAAAGAGTTGATTGAAATACGTCAGCAGATTAGCAGATATGCCCCTGGTGGGAGTCCATCGATTGGTGGTATGCAGGTAAATCAAAGAAAATCAAAATAATTCAGTTTTCTAACATTAATTGGCTTTATGTTTTAATATAAATAAGCAATCGTATTTAATTTTCAATATAATTTTCTTATAGGTGATCGCAAAAATTGGAAATGAAGGTGGAAAGGGTGACAATGCATCATCGGACCCTGAGTAGTTCTATTGTTGATGTGTTGAACAAAATTGGAAATAGTTGGTTTGTATATGAAACATTTGTGGGACATAGTTTCCACCACACATTTTCATGTCCTAAAATTTCCTTGATTTCTCATGTTTCTTTTTATGCATTTTATTGATTTCTAATGTTTATTTTTATATCTTCATTTCTCAAGTGTGGTATACATCATTCCATTTAGGTCTGTGTTTTAATTGGTAGTCGAGATTTTGGATGACTAGTAGTTAAACCCATGTGGATGTTTTGAACAAATTGGGTCATTTCATAGTGATCAAGGGGATAATGTTGTGGACACTTTGGTGAGGCCCATTATTGATGCGTTGAACAAATTGGGTCATTTATTGTTAAATATGGAATTATAAACTGTAATGAAAGAGTTCAGGTGGTATAGAGTTATATTTGAAATTCATGTGGTGTAAAAGCCTTATATAAAGTATTCAATGCTATCAATCAAAATGAGGTGATAAAAAGTGAAATTAGATCATATAAAGTGGTATCCAATTTAGGAGATGGAATAAGATAGCTTAATGGATACCACTGGAGTTATTAACTTACGTTCTTGTTTCTTATATTATGTTCTAGATCATTAGGTTTAAAAGATTTATTTATATCTAATTTCCATGTTGTAAATTCATTCACAAAAAATATATAATAAAATGAAGCTATATGTGAAATAGATTTTGAGATTAAATGAAAATTTAGATTTTTTAAGACAATTGATATCAAGAATGGAGATATAACGAGGAGTAAAGGATGAGGTTAAACTAATTTTAAATAAAGATAAAGGTTTAGTGAGAAAATGAAAACTTAGTAGCTGAATACAACCCTCATGTGGGGAACAGAGTTGAGAGGTTTGGAAGATAATTTACATGCAGTTGAAAGAGTTTAAAGGATCTAAAATAAAATCAACAAGAGGATGATGTTTTATGTAGAGTTCCTTCATAGAGTGGTACATTCTTGATATGACATGGTGTTCAAAATATGAATTTAGATTTCTTCAAGTTAGTTATTATTGGTGTGTCTACCTCTATCATGAAACAAGGACATAGAGGTAAATTTATAATGTTTCTTCCTTGGGTGACGTTATTTTGTAGTTCTTTTTTCATATTGCGTCCTTCCTCAATGATATTGATTTAAATATTTTTAACCACGTATCAGAGGTGTTGTACAGTAGATTGGATTTGTTTTTTATGGGAAATTACTATGTTTTAGGTTGATTAAGGCCCCCTCATGTGTTTTAGGTCACCATATTATTTTTCTCCTTCATTACACAATATGCATCATATATTTGATTGAGGTAGAATATTTATAAACTTATCTTATATCTTTAGGAATAAATTGTTTGACTAGGCTACTAAGAACTTTTCCAAGGGTCCTATATTATTATTTTTATCTGTGTTTGGTTATGAATAATTTATTACTCAAGGTTATGAGGAATGGGAACATGGGGGAACACTCTTTAAAGAAGAACAAACTAAATAATGATAGTAAACTAGTTATGAGTAAATTAGAAGGGAGATGTGAGTCGCTTGTAATTTATGGATTTTCATGATATTACTAAGAGTTGAATCTTATTGATTGATAATTGATGATATGTATTACTTATTGTTTTTATAAATTATGAAACTCTCAACCATTATAATAATATAATTTTTTAAAGATGGTAGTTAAATGAATTTTTTTGGAAACTAGAATATAATAATTTATATTACATATCAATGAATTTCATATTTATGTATCAGTGTATAGGTATGAGAGTATACATGTTTGAGTATATAGAAATGGACATCCATGGTGGAACATTCCCAATTGAAAGGGATTACGTACCCTAGACTTGACAGTCGTCTCATGTTTGGTTTACTACCTTTGTGGGTGTGTTTTAGCTAAGCTGATCAAATTGTTTTTTATTACACTTTTAGTTGTACTATTACAGGTTGTTTGTTGGGGTGTCCTAATGAGATTGTTTATCACTCCTACATGTAAATCACGATGTATGTTTAGAACTTATTTTTTCTTTTCATGTTGATCAAAAGTATCATGGGGGATATGGATGAGGCCTAGTGTTGCATGATCGAGCAAAGCTACATGAGTGGTTCTACTAATCGGGCTAGTGCGGTTTGAAAATGTATGGATATCAGGTATGTTGTCTAGAATAGAGTTTTTAGTGGATCCATTTAATTTTACATAGATTTTATTGCGTACTATTTTATTTTTATGGGTAGCCTAGTGTATCACAAGTGTTTTATCATGTTGTGTTGTTGTTCAGGATTTTACATCAATGTATTATTGAAGATTTTTATTTTTTTTGTTGTGTACATAATCTGTATTCATTTACATTCCATTTTTCATGATAATTATATATTTTTTATTGTTTAATAATTTTATATGAGGTCATAGTTATCTAAATATCACCACTTGGGTCCTCACTACTAGTTGGTGGCATCTCGCGTACGGGGAGGTGTGCTTGATGCCTAGTAACCCATCGGCTTGGAGCATCAGTTTAGTGGAATCTAGTTTGGGATGTTACGATGTTGTATCAATGGAGTTTTATCTTCTTAGTATTTACTACTTAGGATAGTGAATACATGAGTATGAGGAATGTTTTAGAACCTTTGATGGATATCTTACTGCTGTGTTAATAATACTTTCCCTAATAGGAAGTCTTATTTTACATGGTTTTAGATTTTAGTTCTATTTTTAAATATTAAAATTGTATATTATTTCTCATTGAGAGAAAAACATGTTTTTTTGATGTTGTGATTTATTCTGGATATTCATCTCTTGGTCATTGGTGGGAGGCCAGTGATGGTTTCTGACTCTTGGGCGGGGAATAAAGAGGACTCTCATGCATCATATTTGTCATGTAGGATTCACATCATATATATTTTCTAGTGTGTGATTATAATGAAAAAGTAGTCCTTTGAGCCTTCATAAACAGATAATTAACTTTCATGAAAGGCTAAGTGGGTCTATTTTGAAACATTTTTTTGTGTGAGGCTGATGACTTTGTCCTCCTACAAAGGAGGTGTAGTGACCTGGTTGGTCGATATGATATGTGATTCATTCTTATTGATCCCCATGATGGGTGATGTTTCTCTGGTTCTTCTCATTTGGTTTATATTTCAGGATTTATTTGTATTTCAGGGTAGTGGTGCCGTAGAAGCAAAGAATTATTTTTTTATTCTATGCAGCTTTTTGCGGCAGTTTTAACTGCCGTCAAATGTATATTGGTGGCGGTTTAAACCGCCGCTAAACGGGGAAAACCGCCTCTAAATGCAAAATTAAATTTGTGTTTAGGGGCAGTTATAACTATAACTAAATAAGATCATTGTGGCTGCCTCATTCTGCGGTGGTTCCCGTGACTTTAGCAGAGGTTTTACAACCGCTGGAATTTCAGTTTATTTGCGGCGGTTATAACCACCGCGAATAAAGTGATATCTAGGGCTCGTACAACCGCAACTAAATTCCGGAAAACATCCGCAAAATGAGGCAGCCACGATGCTTTTCTGAAACCTTCACTAAACAAAAATAAAGGCCGCTAATACATTGGTGATTCCATATTAGGTAGCAGTTTCTGTAAACTACGCCAAACAATGTAGCGGTGGTTTAAACAGCCACTAAAGGAAAAAAAACCACCGCTAAACGATGATTCTGTTGTAGTGCATTCCTTTGGAACCCTTTTTGAGGGTGGACAAATTGAAGACCCACTAAATCCTCCAAACATTCACGACCACAGAGATAGACAAGGCAGTGTTTCTCCCATTCAGTTATACATTCCATTATTATGATGTATCCCACAATTGTACTATATAATGTTTAGGGACCATGATGTCAATATTTTTTTTAATAAACTAAATCATGAGAAACCAACCTTAGGAGTAGTTCTAGGGAACTCCTAGTCTATAATTTAAGGTCTATGACCTTGTACAATCCCCATATTCTCTATAAACAAGGAAGATTTGTTCCCAGAGGGAAGGGAGAGGATGACAGTTTCCATTCACTTTGAGTGTTATTTTCTTATCCTCCACACTTATCTCGATCGAGTTGTAAGGGTTACCACTAAGAGTAATACCCTAAAAAATTTTCATGGACTAAAAACATGAAGGTTTTCAGATGTGAATATCATGTTTACAAATATGGGAGAGAATATGTGAAAATAAAATCCCTCACCTCATCTATCTTTACCCTAACTTGATCTCGAAGTGGAAGAAAGAGATTTTGTGGTATGCCTGATCTAACACTTCAGCTTCTTTCAAATATTCAATCATGAATCATATATTCCAAGATATTAGAAATGAAATTGATATATTTAATTTTATGATTATGTTTCTGGAGAATAATTTTATTTAGAGCTTCCTGTTGTATTCCTTCATAGGGCCTCTATAGTAATGGGTCCACAAATAAATCTATGCAACCATCACAGAATCCTAAAATAGAGTACTCCAAGAAATTTAGTTTATTACAATAAAAGGGCCACATTCTCTGAGATAAAAACCTTCAAGGGGACTACGTTTTAATAGGTAGTCATAACCAAAACACACTGAATTTTATTCCCATCCATAAATGTTGTATTTGACACTTCCATGTGGTCCAAACCTAACACCCCAAAATACCCAAATTCCCTCTAGGAATCATTTTTATTAGTTTTGTATCCAACATGGGATCTTTCATCCCTTCCTGCTCCCTTGATCCACCTTAGCAGATGTTCTACACCAATACTAGGCTAGAAACCCCCTCCTAGATGTCCTTCCCACATGAGGTTAAATTGAAAACTTTATCCCTCTTTAAATGATATTAAACGGTATGATGTGTCCCACAGTGTGGCCTAGATATGAATTTGTGTTAATTAATTCCATGATTATAAATAGTAATCCCATATTAGGGGTCTAATTCATTCATCAAAAGAAAATTCACCTCCCTAAATGATGATAAAATCCTCAACACCCTATTGTGTGGCATAAACAAGTATCTTAATAATAATAATAAAAGATATATCTATCAATCAAGGACCATTTATACATACTGATGATTCTAAATCAAATCATTAAAATAATTTATTAATAATTCATAGGTGACTCATCACATACATGGAATGAAAAAGGATTCATGAATATGCCTTTCTTCTTTATGAGAGTCCCTATGTTGGCAATAATCTAAAAGGGTGTGAAAAGTCTATCCTTCCATCCACTCAATTGACAGGAGTCTATAATCTTCATTGAGATAATTCCCCATTGAATATATGCCATTGGAATGTAGGGTCATGAATGAACCTGAATATGGGAACCATTGGGTGTTTCTAGTTCTTTGATCAATAACAAATTGGAGTTCGTTTAGAAATAGTTAATTCGACGTGAATGATTATATGACCATTATAACCCCTACCATTATACTATCACAAAAATGATAGAAAACAATTTCCTTCAATAACACAATATAATTATATTTAAATTAAATAACATTAGATTATAAAAAAGTATCACATTCAATTATCATGATATCCATCTTTTGTTAAATATGATATCTAATCAATTCATCCATATTATCTTGGGTGAAATCGTTGATTTCAATAATCTCAATCTAATTTGAGTTACTATTCTTTGGTAAATTTTTATGTATTCTCTCAATAATTACATTCATATTAATTATCTCCCATTGAACAACTATGACAATAAAAATATTAGTAATTTGGTTTTACAACTCACTAATGTTCTCATGATGATGCATTTTAAATTAGTGAAATTCGGCATTATGTATTCCAAATTTGGCTCCCTATAATTTTTCAATTCCCTAATGAAGATATTTTAATTTCCTCAAAATATAATAATAATTTTAGCATGAATAATTATAACTATACATGTCTCTAGATATATAAAAATAATGAAAAATAATGACTTTATAATTTAATAAAAATATGGTATCATTTTTTTGTTTATGTATCACAATCAGCATCTGGAATTCAATAGGTACTAATGGTAAAACTATTAGTTTAAATTATAATATTATTTAAAAAACTCACTATGATCATTTAGGTTTGAATAATCAATTCCATTGATTTGAGGTAGCCTAATAGGATTCATACAGTCGGTTTATTAACAATATATTGAATAATAAAATGATATTTCCATAGGATACTTTTTCTAGGGTAGTGTATAACAATAAAAACAATAAATTTGTAATTAAATTTTTAAAAAAACTATCCTCTAAGGATCCTACTATGATAAAAATTACAAGGACATGATAATAACGAAATATGGGAGTCGTAGTGGGTGGAGGGGGAGTTTTCAAGAGTACTTTTATATTTATTACAATTATCTATAAAATGACCAGATTAATATTTTTTTCAGAAAAAATATTTTCATATCAGTTTTGTTTGTAAAACATTAATATGGTGAATAAAAATAATGAGAAACAAGATCTATATTTTTAATGTAGTTTTATTCATGGTGATCCTATTCCTACTCTTCAATCACAAAAAACTCAATGATATAATTATTACTCACTATATTAATGATATAATTATTTTATTGATATAGAGATAACATACTCTATTATTTTATGGACCAAAAGTTTTCCTTTTCTTGTTTATGTAAAAATACGATCTTTCATAATGAAAAAATATAACATAATACAAACAATTTTATAATTACAAAAAAAACTAACTTTATCTAATAGAAAAAAAATCATATGTGATTTAATTTTGGTTGGGTGTGAATAACGAGGAAATAATGTTTGAATAGTGGTATATATATGTATAAAAAATAATTACAAACCGATAAAATATTAAAAATAACCAAAATAATTTGAAGATATCAGTGGATGAGGCTAATATAGAGAAGTTATCATCCACCAATAATGAATTAATGATATACAAGGAAGCTTTTTGAATCCAAAAATTAATAATAAATAAGAATAAATAGTTAAATCATATTTCTCAAAGTATTTCTTGTTACACTATAACAATTATCTTGGACATTATTTAGAGGCAAAACCCTAACGACTAGTGTTCTTCAGTACAAATCCCATTATTGTTCTCGATGTATTTTGTATTATTTATTCATTTCTTATATAAAATAAATGGTAATAAAATAATTTATTTGAAATTTATTACAATTGTTTTAATTATAGTTCTCAAATATTTTAGATTGTTCACATTATTCCTTCATAATGTAGTTGAATCACATATATTCTACATCTAGAACATGTGAAAATATTTTATCATTGTAGTTGTATTATTTAATGTTACAAAAATATCTCACATAAGGGTAGTAATTTTTTATATATTTTATAATGGTAGGATACATATATTACTTCCCATAACGCACACTGTTGGTTTTGGTGCTGAAATAACAAATATTACATTTTTGACATTGATGGCGATTATTGTGACCCATGTAATGTGTATATAAAATGACTTCGTATCTTAGAAATTTTTTCTTCATAAATATTTTTATAACCATGTTAGAGATAAATTTTATCCTAGTCAAATATATAGAATAATCCCTCAGGTGACTCCATCTTTATAGATTCCCAAGACATGGGACATTACCAAATGCACTAGAGCAGTATCTGGGTGCACCCATTATTTAAACAGTAATGGGATCACATGTTCTATTTGATCCACCCAACATTATAATCTATGATAAGTTAACCGAAAATTATCTATAACATCATGTCCTATAATTTTTAATGAGATCATGAGATGATATTTTGGGCCACCCCATCATACAAGTTATTTTCAAGAACTACAACATAACTAAAGTACAAAGATCATGCATTTTATAAGAAAAATTCAAAAGAACAATTATTATAATTCCATAACCTGATTTAACCGTGGAAATAAAATGGTTTTTATAAAAATATTTTTCAAACACTATGAATCAATTGAAAATAAATGGGTTCTATAACATTCTCTTTTAAACACAGTTAACCCATAGAAAATGAATGAGTTCAATAATTGTATCATTCAAATGATATTATTCAATCTAGAGGAGTAATAACGAGGGTTTACATATAAAATATAAATTTTGTAGAATAATTAAAAAAATTGGTTGTTGAAATTGATGAAATTAAATACCATTAAATAATCTTTAAAAATATTTTTTGGAGAGTAATCTTTTCCTTTTAAAAGCACTTTTTGAAGCATAAAACAATTTGAAAATATTTATCTTTAAAAATAACCATGCCATATTATAAATGAATATTTTGAAAGTAATTATAAAAAAATTATTGAGGATTATATACATAGAGAATTGAAAAAAACATTTTAAAAACATTTTTAGAAAACATTGTTTTCGTTGAAAATGACTTTTCAACCAAAAAGATGATTTTTCGTAAAAAACATATATTGACATATTGTGTACATAAATGATGAAAAATGAATGGGAAAACATGTAATATATTGAAATAAAAATATTACAATAAAATTATTTATAGTATTTTTATTTATTTATAAATATTTTAATATTGGGTACTTAATCACAAACAATCCTGATAAATGATGATATTGTTACATAAGTCTCTTAACACTTTAATATCATTGAATCCTAATGCCTATGAAAAAATAAAACTAAATGATTCATATTAAACATAAATATAATTTTATTCTTTATATAACACTTCCCTAGTGGTTTATATACACATCATTAAGGATGATAGATGTCTAAAAAATATAAATGTCTCAAAAAATGAATGTTGAGACATAAGATTCTTACCGCTTTGGTAAAGTTGAAACTGTAAACCCCATGAAAGGGATAAAAAAATAGAAAATTTTAAAACCATATATTTTTTTATAATAATAAAAAAATGAATTCATTTTAATTATATGTGAATAGAAGTTGATAATATGTCTTATATGGCACATAAATAATAGTGAGATGAGAAAACCCCTTTTACTGAGTGAGACTTGTAAGGTGTGTTTATATTCCTGAATAATAAACATTTGTTCATTATTTAATTTCACGAGAGTCGTTATATTATTTATGATTAATTTTATTTCCATCATTAACATCTTTTATTAAATTATTTGATCACTAAATTGTTCAACATATGTTTCAAATATATTTTCTTTATGTGTCAAAAACAACTTAGGTGGGTTGACTATGGTCAAGGAGGACATTCTTTAAACAAATCCAGAATAATAACAATCACATATTTATAAAATTTTTAAAATAATTATACATTTTAATCCCATCATGTAATGTTTTTTTTAAAAAAAACTAACATTATGCTCATAGAGACGATAGGTCGTGCATACATATAAGTTACATTTCCATTTTTTATTGATCATTAGAGAAAGAAGGTACGTAATATTTTACCTTTAATAAATGACCATAATATTACATATTAACGTTAATTTAAATATATATACTTATTTGTATATATAATATATGTGATGTGGTGGTGAAAAATGAATCACATTGCTTCGAGGAGATAATGGTCCACACATCAATGACCGACATTATCAATTTTTTTAGTGAGTGAATGGGTACAAGGTTAATGTTTTATTTTATTTCAATGAAGAAAAATATTTCATGAGTATAATAATTATATTCTTTATTACAATAATTTTTATTATCATCAACCTTATTAACTTCCAATTAAAGTTTTATTTAAAAATTAATTACATTACATCATGAGGTTGTATTTTTTTTGTACACACGGGCAACATTGTCGTATCACATAAGGAATGTAACATAACTGTTTGTATATATAATAATGACACAAAATGAATAATTATTTTATAAATTTTATATTTAATGTTTATATTCATCGTCATACCCTACCGTGATAAGTGGTAATTTAAAAAATAAATGATATCATTTTACATGGTGGTAGTCCAATGTACACAAGAATATTGATTTTATAATTGATTTGATGGATTTGGGATTGGTATTACATGATAACCATAAAATAACAAAATAAAAAATTATTTAATCTAATATTTCTGTTATATAATAATCTTATAGGAACAATTTAAGGGTGTAGAGATAGCAATAAAACCAAAATACTCATTGATGAATGTTACCTCTTCTTTAGGTAACTCCTTATTTATTGAACCAATGAACTTAAATGGTAGTATTTACACCCAAAAATTATTATAGTATGATATTTGAGAAGTTGAGTAGTGAAATTTACAGGTCTTGGATGAACCAATTATTTTTAAATGTGTTAATAACAGAGGATTGGCGGATACCTTTTATAAGTGAGGTGAGTGGAACACTTGAATTATTTCAAAAGAGTGAATTACAACCATGTTTTCAATCATGTTACATAGAATCAATAATGGTCCATTACAAATATCATTGGGTTTAAGGGAGAAATATGTCCATTAAATGGGTTCTAGACAAGTTTCTAGGTTATTTACCACCCTATATATAAAGTTAATCCGTATGTAAACTCGTATTTATATTAATCACTTTGATTAAATTTAACTGTATTAACTAATCATTATAGTCAAAAATTAAGTATACCATATTTTAAATTATAAATTATTATTTTTAAAAATATTAAACCATTTTTTGAAATTAAATTATTATATTTGATAAAATTTAATTTAATATTAATCCCATGAACACGGCAAGACTATGTGGTTTTATGAATATTATCTTTTAACAAAAATATAACCATATATTTATTATTTGAATAATAATCATCATTTTATAAAAATAAATTAATATTTAATTATATATATTATATAAATATAATTTAAACAAGTCTCTTTAAAGGATTATTTTAAATAATCTAATTGTAGATACATTATTCATTTTAAATCACGTTTTTGAAAAACCTCTTTTTAAACCAAAAAAACATATACAAAAAAGTAAAATAACGACGAATAAAATAAATTATTTAGATTAAATATAATTAAATAATACTTATGTTACATTAAAATATATTAAAAAAATATTGGCTTTTTTTAATGACATAATTTATAGAAAATCATAGTCATTTTTAAAAAATCAATATTAATCATTATTAACTGAAAAATCATTATTTGTGAGAGATTACAAAAAATTTTAACCAATGTAAATTTTGATAATAATATTTATAAAAGAAATAAATTTTATAAAATTAATTATCTAATATTAATAATAATTGATTAAATTTTTTTCAAGGAATAAAATAAATGTTTTTTTTGGAAAAAAAATTTTTTCCCTAAAAATCACATAACTAAAAAATTACTTATTATTTACAAAATATATAACAAAAACAATTTTGTGTAATATATATATATATATATATATTATTTCATAAAATAGTTTATATTATTCATACCCACCCAATTTAACCTCTAGGTTATAATGGTAATATATTTCATGGGTCGTTTATGATTGTCGTTGCTTGTTGAATATTCTAGGGAACATAAACATCTCAGGGAGGCATGTAACAGAAGCTATGCTAGGTTTCTTTTGTAATATAATATGAAGATAGTTCTTCATGTAACATAATATAATCTCAGTGTTGGGTGTCCTTTGAACTATCAATTTTTTTATTTTAAAAATATCTAGGTGTTATATCCACCCCCCTTTAATAGATTATTTCTTCATAGTTTTATCTTTATCCCTTTAATCAAATAATGAAAATATGGAAATACATTCCTTTTAAAGAAACATTTCTAAAATTGTTTATAAAACATCCTCTTATGGAGAGATAATTATATGTACAAATTTCATATTGAAAAACACATCAACAGGTTTCCAAATAGGATAACATTGGTTGGAATGAGTGAAAATATTAGACAATTATAGAGACTTAATTTATTTCAATGTTCACAAGAATGTGAAGGATCAATGGAATTTTAAAGACCTAAAAACTATAAATCTATTACGTTTCAAAATACTATTTGAGCAATATAATTGATGTTACTAGGATAGATATTTTGTTTAATGATCTTATTCATATAGTTGATGATTTTTATAACCCTCTAGAGAATGATAATATAGATATAGGAATATGTGATTAGTATATTTCGATCCTTTAATAAAATTTTAAAAAATATCATATTTTTCTCTAAAAGATGAGTTTGTAGGATGAATATTCAATTCCATAACCACTAAAATCAACTTTTAATGCACCACATCATACCTAAAATAATGAAAATTGTTTCTACATACCTTTAACCATTAACCAAAACCAACATGGTTAACAAATACTAGGATAAATAAATTAAACATCATATATTAATCTCTCAATTTCAAAAACAATACCAAAATTTCAAACAAATTCATTTCATAGATATCCATCCTTAAAATCCATCAAATGTTTCAAGACTAAGTTCAAACGCAAATGATTATAAGGGTCTGATTATATAATCATCTCTGGTAAATCAATCATTATTCAACAAATAAAATCTTATATATTTTCATGAGAAATTTATCCATACAAGTAAAAAACACATAATAAAAAAGTGATCATGTAGGCTAGTGGTACGCTCTACACACGTGTCAACCCTATGTTATCGGTTCAATGATCGTATCCATTATAGAGGAAATGGAATTTCCCTTCCTTTTGTTCTTTTATATTTATTTACAAATGTAAAAAAATATTTCCACCCAAAATATATATTCATGTTCATACAAGTGGATAAAAATACAACAAGAAAATATTTATAAAAATACCAGTAATAACATAAAAATTTTCACTACATGAATCCAAATGATGTGGTTTTTATAACTTTTAACTTATGTAAAAAATTAATCATATATACCTATGATCATATTTATATATCTTTTCACAAATTCAAATTAAAACAACATATTTTCCAGTGTCATCTAAATCATCTCTATAATACCAACTATATCATTTGAGAACCAAATCTTCCATATCCAGTACCAAAATTTTAAACAATACATTTCTAGAAATTATGTAGATAGTTGTGACACATGGGATGTGACGATAAAACATTTTAAAATAATGGTAATAATTTATTCCTAACTCATTTATAACCCTTAATAGAAAAAACAAGATCCCAGTTAAATCTATATGAGAAAACCATAGATAACGCTATCCTTAAAACCTCTCAGGACAATATACATTGCACAATGCATTGGAGAACTGTATGGAAAATCCAATAATTTTTGATATAATAATATTGTAGGATGACATCTGAGACTCCCCATTATATAATATGTAATAGGATCATTGAGTAATATCTGGGCTTCCCAGTTTTATAAGTAATTTCCACGAACCACAACATGACTAATGTATAAATAGTATAAATTTCAATGATTAAATGAAAAAAAGTCATTATTCATTAATATAATAACTAACCAATGTAAATGTAATGGGTCCCAAAATAATATAGGTGAATAAAAGACTGTCTATTGAAAATAACAGGAAATATCATTAAAACATGGTTAAACCATGGAAAAGTAACAGGTTTCATAGAAATCTCATTGAATTATTCAAAACCCATCTAGTGAAAGAGTTAGGATAGTATTATTATAAAATATCCCCCTTGGAGAATAATGGAAAACAATTTTTTGAATTTGATTAATGAAAATACCATGAAAATATCATAAAATAAGGTTGTACAAAAAACCATTTCATTCTAAAAATCACTTCTTAAAACAGAAAACATTTTAAAAACCCATTTCATTCAAACAACATTTTAATTTTATAATATAGTATTTTATGAATAATTTGAAACATTTATTTAAAAATATATCATTCCATATCCGAAAATCCATTTTTAAATTTTTTTTGAAATCATTATTGGAAAACATGGTTTTTAAAGAGACATAGTCATCATAAAAAGATGGTTTATTTAAAAAAACATTATTAATAACTCATAAGTTCACAAAGAGAGGAAAATGAAGGGAAAGTATGTATTCTAATCAAATAAAGATATTATAATACAATTATTGGGAATAATTCATTGGTATATAAAGTGATTTCAACTTTGGAGACTTAAACACAATCATTCCCAACAAAAGGGGAGATTGTGACAAAAGAATCTTTCCACATTAGTAACATTAAAATATAATCCCATTGAAAGAATAAGATTAAACAAAACAAAAAATAATAATAAAAATTACTATAATCATGACATAACATGTCATATGTGATGAATTTCACCATTTAGAATAAGGTTGTTGAATAACATAACAAATGACTCCATGATGGAAAATTGAGACAAAAATACATCACTCCTTGGTATCTTTGACACCATAAACCCCATTAAATAGATATAATAACATGGATATATAAATTACCTTAAATATATTAATATTAATCAAAAATTAAATTTATATTTATTTTACAAACCACAAAAAGTGGTGAATATGGCTTATATCATTAAAATTAATTGTGGGAAGAGAGAAAACAATTTAGTTGAGTCTTTTATTCACGTACATTTTTATATGATTGAATAATAAATTTTTTCCAATTGGTTAAATTAATGAATAAAATTTTCTTGATTAATATAACTATTATTTCACTTATTAACATGTAATATTCAATTACTTCATTACTTTTGTTTATTTCAGATGTTTTGACGATGTTATGCTTTTGTATCAAAAACAATATAGGTGGGATTACTATGGTAAAAGTGGTCAATATTTTTAAATATATAAAATAATAATAATTCCATAAATATCATATTTATAAATAAATTAATATTCTGAAACCCATTATGAGCAAAGGTTTTGAAAATGAATAAACATTACGATCAAGGATATGGTAGGTAGTATATATATATATATGATTAAAATTTCCATTTTTCAAGGATCATTATATAATTCAGATATGTAGCATTTTATCATTATAGAATCATTAAAATATAAAAAATAAAATATAATTTAATTATATATACTTATATGTATAACATATGTGATGTGGTGGTGAAAATAGGTATCACATCGCTTCGAGTAGGCGGTAGTCCACACATACATGAATGATGTTATCATTTTTTCAGTGATTGAAAGAGTAAAAACTAAAATGATTTATATTATTTATATAATGGTTATTATTTCATTAATATTATAAAAAATTCATTTATATCACACATGTTTATTATATTAACATGTATTACCCTCCAAGTAACGTGTTAGTGAAAAATGAATCACCTCGCTTAAAAAAGCGAGATTTTGCTATACACACATGAGATGTTATCATATCACTTACATAATAAATTCTAAAATATGACATATAATATAACAACTATAGAGGTATAATTATGTTATATATATAATTTATAATATATATATAAACTATCATATCCAAGTCTACGTGATGGTAATAGAAAAATGGAATACATCATTCTGTGGGATAATAGTCCACCGTTCACATGATTGAGGATTTTGTAATCCATATGATGGAAGTGTGTGTGGTTTTATTTCATAGAATTTTAAAATAATATATTAGTATATGGAATATTATTATTTCATTATTTTTTTAATGGAATAATAAGAATTAAATGTGTTGGAGAAAGAAATAAAACAAAAATGATTGGTGATGATCGTAACCTAGACATTAGGTAACTCCTTTTTTATTTTCACCAAACGTCATCAATGTAATGATTTAATCCAAATTTAAGAATTATAGGATCAGTATAGTGAATTAAATTTGTTAATTTTATTAAATTTTTGAAACAAATAGGGTTTTATGTTTGAATAGGGCAGGATAGGTGGATTCCTTTTATAAGTGAAGTTAGTGGAATAGTTGTATTTTTTTCCAAGGGAGAATTCCACATATGTTTTTTTCTTGTCACCAGGCCTTAGAAATCTTAAATTTTCGATCATAGAATTGATAATTTATAAATATGGAAATGAAATTTGTGTTTTTCTAGTTGGCATGTCTTTTTCCCCTTATCATTGATGATTAATCCCTCAGTAATATTTTTATATTAATCATTGTGATTAATTCTAACTATTTTCACTAATAATTATGGTAAAAAATAAAGGTGGTATTATAATATGTCAAATAATATGATTATTATATATAATGAATACATTTGTTTAAAATTCAATTTACATTATTGGAAAATTTAAATTTATTTTTAATCACTTTGATGTAGATATACAGTTATATTTTAAAAAGTATTGTTTTTAATAAAAAATGATTCTATATTAACACATGGAATAATAATAATAATTAAATGACATTAAATTAAAATTTAATGATATATTATATATATATATATATATTTAATTTTAAATATTACCAAATATATATTTTTAATTAATTAAAATAGGGAGACATTATGCATTTTAAAATTCTTTTTGGATAAGACATTTTAGAAATCATATAATAAAGACCAATATATAGTTGATTAAAAGTAATTATGTTGGTTAAATATAACTAAATAATATTTATGTTTTTTATTCCCATTCAAAAAAATATTGGTTCTTCTAAATTACTTATTTTATTTAAAATAAATTACTTTTTCCCAATTCACTGATAAATCAATAGCTTTTTTAATGTGCCAGAATTTCACCAAAAGTAAATTTTTATATTTTTATTCTTTAAATAAATGTAATTAAATTAATTAAATTATATAACATTTGAAATATTATAATATTTCACTTCTTGGAAATCAATAGAACCCATTTTTTAAGAAAAAATGTCTTTTAAGAATATACTCACATTATATAAAATTGAATGATTATATACTAAAAATATATAAATAATTTACAATTATCATGATATATATAATAATTTTTTTGTTAATATTCTTTCCTTCAAATTTAATAGATTGGTTATAACGATAATATATAACATGGGTCCTTTATGTTTGGTGTCGGGATTAGAATTTGTTACCGAGCATAATGATATCACGGTTTATATAATTCAATATAAATTGATTGTTTCATGAAACATATGTTGAGAATATTGTTTGATATACTATCAAAATGACTTACTGATTCTTGTAAGTTATGCCATTGAATATAATATCCATCTTCAAAAAAATATCACTATGTTATAATAGAACTTGTGTAAGCATATAAATGATTTTACTTATGTAGTGTAAGAATAATAAGAAATTTCATTTGAATTCATAATGCCAAAATATATTTTATAAATTTTATGTAATGTAAATACAAAATTATATATCATATATAATTATATTAATTTGCATGTGTGTAACACATGTAAGGTTATAGTTTATCTCTTGTATGTTTACTGACAGGCATGGGGGTATATTGCATTGGGGTAACTATATTCTCTAATGGGAGGATACATTTTATAAATCCTGTGTAAGTGTAATATTCAAATTATATATTTTTCATTAAAATTATTATATCACTATTTAATGGAAAAATTAATGTTATAATGTATATATATGGGTAACATGAATGTCATTAAGTTTCAAAATTGGTAGTGTATAATTCATGTCATGGTAAAGTGAAAAAATCATGCGCTGTGAATATATATACCGATCTAGGAAATGAAAAGGTGAATTTAGGATTGCATAAAGAAAAATAAAAAACATAAATTCTAAATAAGTATAATAAAATAGTTATGTAAAGGGAGTATGTAAATTATATTCAAATAATTATTGTAGTAATCAATTTCCAAAGGTTGAGAAAATGTAACATAATGTTTTCATTAGGGTAAATATATATATGAAAGGGTAGCATGAAATTAACATATAATAGGAGATTATCAAGAAAATGATATTTATATTTCAAAAAAGTTATAATTCTCACGTAACAGTAAAAAATTATATATAATACATTCATGTTGTAATATAAAGACTTCTGTAAATGTAACAATAAGTTTTTTAAAACAAAATTAAGTTTAAAAAATTTATAAATAAATGATACATAAGGGTAAAAAAATAAAAATCATTATTTTTACTAGATTTAAGAAAAAATAATCATAATGATTAATAATAATATTAAATTAGGAATAATTAATGAATAATTATATTCAAAAAATATATTATTATAAATGAAATTGTAGACCATGGGAGGAATATTAAAAACATTTATAATTAAATATTTTAATAGGTAAAAATTATTGCATAATGTTACAAATGTGACATAATATCAGGATAAATATATATGTATCAAATAAAAAAAATTATGAAAATATTTTGTAATATGGTAATGAAATTAAAACATTAATTCATTAAAAGTTGTAGTAAATATGTAATATTATATTCAAGATAGTTTGTATTGTACATTTTCATTTCTTAAAAAAATGAGTAGGGTTTTAATTGATCAAAAAAATATAATAAATCATGTCCAAACTATACAAAATATATGATTTTTCACTTGAATAATCACATTGATTCAGATAATTCCTAATATCCCAAAACAATATGAATATAATCATTTTGGTAAACATAATATGGAAATTATTTCCCTCTATTGGAAACTCAATTTTTAAAATGAAGTAATTTTCTTGATCCCTACATTTCAACACGTAAAAAAATTATCATTTCACAAAGACATTACCTATGGGTACTTCTTCAAATATTGTCAACATGTAATATGTCTATTATTGTTTCCACCATGATCAAAGTCACCTTAACTGTCATAAAACTCAAAGGTTTTCATCATTTGTGTGTAAATAAACCTTACCAATTTGATGTGTTTAATAACATATTGAGATATATGGATAACCATTGTCCTATGCTTTTATATTCTTGATCCCATTTCTTTGGTATGGTATTTATATAATCATTATATTGGAAATCAAATTAATTTTGTATGTGATTCCTCTATGTTCCATCAATTGTGAAAAGATAAAAACAATGGGAAAGTATCAATCATCAATAATTAGAGTAACAATAATTTCCTTCACAATTATGTGTTGAAATATCTTATAGATGTTTGATCGTTTTAGTTTTTGAATTTCTGTTTTGATAAATTTTTATTTTAAAATGTTTTGGAGAGTTTTCAAATTTTAAAATTGTATTTTATGGGGTTCATGGCTTTGTTGAAGAATCTATTTTTTAAGAGGACACTGCATGAGTGAATGAGATCCAAGTGTAATGATAGGTGTTGAAAAGGCCAATTAAAATATTGAATATGTTATTTATGATGTTAATAGGGTTAATTGGATGCACCAAGAGGGTTTAAGACATTAAAAAGGGAATCAGAGGTGTGATATGAGAAATAAAAACCTAACTCATGTTCGACAACCACCATAAGTTTTTTCCTAAATAAAATAAAACATGACCAATTTTTTCTTTTTGTAATCATATTTTTTTTAGTTTGATGGTGGTAAGAAATGAGAGAATTGATTGAGAACACTCAAAATTCCTCCCCTCACATCCGTTGACATATTTTTAACAACAATGGGATTTTATATGAAGGTATTTCACTATTTTAAAATTTGGATGTTTTTCTAATTTAATTATATTAAATGGGTTTTTTTTATCCTATAAAATGTATTTTTATATTTTAAATATATATAAAGATGACTGACCATACATGTGTGGTTGGTTGTGGCTCTGGCTAGACAATGACATCTGAAATGTCATTCGACATGCATATCGTTCATCCACAATTTGTTTTTTAATATATTCATTTATTTATATATTATTATTTTTACAATTATATACATGTAATTCATTGGTAAGTGGTGGTTCCCATTAGTAATTGAAGGAGGATGAATGGACTTGGGTGGACTCAAAAACTTCATTAGGATTAGCTTATCTTAGACAATAATAAGTTTGAGATAAGTGGTCCAGCAAACCCAATCCTCTTTTTTTTAAGAAAATTTATCGGAATGAGATATAATTTCATCAACATATGGTGAAAAAAAATTAATTCACATTGAGTTATTTATCAAAATAATGGACATTTAATTAGTGTGTCTTTTTCATAATTAATCAATATAACCCTATATAATATATTTATAAAATGTGTTAAGGGAACCAGTGGACACTTGAGACTATCCAAATACCAATTATCAATATTTGATGTCTTATCACATATGATTCCCATATTATAGGGACATGTTGTGGTTTTTTGATATTCTTCATTAAAACTAGATAATTTGTGTCTATGGTTGACTTCTGGATCACATGTGTTTGTTTTGTGTAGCCCAAAGAGATCTTGTATGTTGACTATTCCAGAAGTATGATTTATTTCAATATAGATAATGTTTCATTTATTTACTTTTGTAGTTTCTATAACTCTTTATGGCATTCCATGCATTGTAACTTTTTAACTCATGTTTCTTTATGCAATAGATCTATTTTCATAACAAGTTGACCATGCTTGATTTTCATTGAACATGGGTGTGTTTTTAGTCAATTAAACCCTTTTTCATGTTTTACGCATCGATAATAAATTTTAAACTTATTTTTTAATAGTCGATGATGATAATGAAAATATATTTTTCCAAATAATATTTGCTTTGTTGTTCAATGAAATTTATTACTTTTACATTGTCTCTTGTTATTTATATTAACATGCCTTGTTAGGCATTGTTATGGGTTCCATGAATAGGTGGACCATTGTCAAATTAATTTCCCAAGAGGGGGTGTGTGCATGATTTGTGATGATGTAAATATTGACCTGACAACTTGGTGGAGATTTGATAATTCCAAAAAATTACTTAATCAATGATGATCATAATTTCTAGATGAGAACTACCATATTATTCAATGACAAAGGACTACCAATTAGTGTGCTCAATATTTTTGTTTCACAACGTAGTTTTTCATAATAAAGGATATCTAATATTTATTATAATGTATTAAATATTTTATTAGGTCATTAAGTAATGGTTAATTTTCATTGTAGAATGTTTATTCTCTCTCGATATTAATTATGATTATCCATTGAGTACACAGAGGAAGTAGTTACAGTGGGGTATGTGGTGGATTTTTAAGTTGTTTATCACTTGAAACATTTTATTTATTGATTGTGTGTAAATTTTTAATATATGTTTTTATGAAGATGTGTTTTTTTAATTTAATTTAAAGTAATATTATCACATGTGAAAAAATAGTTATTACTCTTCGGGTAGTAAACCATGTTGGTGTTATCTGACTTTTTTATACTCACACCCAGCTCAGGAATCCATGACACATGAGTAACCGATAATCCCTTCGCTATTGCACAAATATTATTAATTATGTCTTGGGTTGATATTATATACGGATATATCTATATAATTTCGGAGAACTGTATGATATGTGGTGGGGAGTGGTAGATTTTCCTTCTATACTAAGTTTGTTTCTTATTTTTATTTATGTGACCATCTGTGTGGGAGATCAGTGGTGTGTACGATTGATTGAGTAAATTATTTCTACATACAATCATGTATTTAATATTTTATTCTGTTTCTATTAATATGATTGTATATTGTTAAACATTTTGATATGTATTTCTTAATGTACTCTCTGATGGAGTGCCAATGTCCCCATGGTTCCTATCACAACCCATCCTCGGAGCCCATATCGTGACTACCCCAAGCTCACCTTCCATAGGCCAGGGGATGGCGACTAGCACTGTAGAGACCCTAAGCTTATCGTACATGGACATTACATTACTTTTTCGGAATACTTAGTACATAACAAAAAACACACACACAAGGATCGTAATAGTTTAGTGTCTTTGGAAACTCGGAACGTAATCTTCTAATCGTGGTGAAAGATCTTCAATATCTCCCATAAAGATCTTCCCCTTTTTTTACCTAAAAACCTTTCTTTATATCCTGGGGAAAAGAAAACATAAAAGGGTGAGCTCAAATGCTCAGTAAGGGTAAACAAAAGAAATATCAATCACATCATATACATAAGAACATAGCTTTTGGAAATCTTAACCTGCAAAAGAGCTCATAATATCATAACATGGGATAAATCATAGAAGTGAAAATGAGATCCCCATAATCATAACATAAAACTTGAAACTTTGTGGGATGCACACATAATCATGGAAAATCATTTCTTGTTAGTCAAGACTCATTGCCAAGACTATCTTAGTGGACAAAGTCCCTTTCTGAATCGAGTAACCCTCATTTCAGTCCTGTTTCACTGAATCGGTATAACCTACCGTTCCAGCCCTGTCTATCTCATGAGATATAAAATCTTTACCCAATGCATTGGAGGGAGATATAGGTCCCACACATCTCATAATTATACCATTCTTATGTGTGCCACAAAATCATAAATCATACATCATTTCATAACCCATGTAATAAAAATGGGATTCTTAAACAACATGACATCATAAAACCATTCATATAAGATAAAGGAATTCATAAACATAATTCCATCACAACATAGTCAAATCAATGTAAAAATATGGACTGAAACAGAACCCTTCATTATCTTAGATGGAAAATAATTTTGATAAAACACTTGAAATGAATTCTTGAGGAAAATATCCTTTCTTCTTCAAAATCAATTTCTTTTCACAAAACATCATGCAATTTTAAAAGTAAGAGATTTTATTAAAAATAGTCATGAAATCTTTTGGAATAATCTTCATGAATATAAGGCTTTATAAAACCGTAAAAATCTGTTCGTTCCGTTTAAGTTAAAAAAACATTCTTCATACTTTTGTCGGAAAAGTCAAAAAAAGTACCTCGTACGAAAAATGACAAAAGATTCCTTTCATACATATTACTAAAAACTCACCGAAGGGTAAAAATGGATTTAAACAATTGTAGGTGGATGTAAATAATATCACATATTGATGAAACATGGATGTGGATGATAAAATACACCCCAGTAAATACTTACGAATAAACAATCTCAGATAAAAATGAGATTGTGATATTTCCCTTACCTTAGGTCCGACTTGCTTTGTAAGTGTCCGAACCTCCTGTATAATGATTTAAATCATGTTATTGACTTATTACAGAATCATATTAACTGTTATGATATCATATATGGTTCACTTATGACATTATATTACCCGTTCTTTTGTAAATTCCATGTTAAAGAAGCGTTTTGGGTAAAATCGTTTCATTTATCGTAGGTGTTTTGACTTGTTGTTCTTGACATCATTATTACTTATATCATGATTTACTCTCTTCCAGAATATAAAATATGATTTATATATCATATATATTCAGTATATATATATATATAATAGGTAGATAAATAAAATGAAAAACACCGTTCATGGAGATGGTAGTC
Organism: Viscum album; assembly: GCA_963277665.1. NCBI lineage: Eukaryota > Viridiplantae > Streptophyta > Magnoliopsida > Santalales > Viscaceae > Viscum > Viscum album. The sequence goes on from OY728166.1 coordinate 796,727,053, forward strand.
CGTACGTACGCATGAACGCTGTTTTCCTTTCCTTATTGTCTTGAAATGGAAGTAAGTATATGACATACATATGTATATATATACATAAATCCAGTAGAATTATAATGTCATATATTTCATTATTATTTCTTATATATACATTATAATCATTCTTAAATTGTTAACATGGAGAATGAATCTCATCGCGTCCTGGAGACGGTAGTCCGTACGTACGCACGAGCGATGATATCATTTCTATAAATATTGAATTGAATTGGAGTGGATCATACAATATATCAGAATCAATATGATGTTGTAATAACTATGTATAGTTATTCTTTACACCATTATACCCATCCATGTAAGGTGGTGGTGGAAAATAGATTACACCACGGCGTGGAGACGGTATTCCGTACGTACGCACGCGCGGTGATTTCTTTTTCCGTAGGATGGATAGATGGTGAAATAGGGTTGTTTCATACATATAATAAAATATCATTATATGAGTGATACTGATGTTATTACTTCATAATGAAGCAACCTAAGAAGAAGAAGTGGAAGAAGAAATGAAAGAATTGGTAACGGTAATTACCTCTTCTTTGAAGTGCCTCTTTGAGACCTCCTCTTAGGGAACTAAAATTGGTCTTTGAGGAAGACCAGAACCTCTAGGATGTTTTTAGGGAAGTGGAAAAGAGATTTTGGCAGGGGTTGGCCGAGCTCGAGTGCTCAAATTGGTGTGAGGAGGAGGGAGAGGAGGTGTCCATTTATAAGGGAGGAGAGGGGCACCTTAGGAATACCTCAAAATATTATTTTATTTTAAAGTCAAAATCGGTTTATAATGGTTCCAAAGGGTCTTATTTCGAAGATAAAGTGGGAATGGGTCGAAATCCTATCAACCAAAAGGATTTAGACAAGTTTATGTTTTTCTTTTAACCTTATCAATTAGATTAAACTCTAAGTTAAATAATTTAACTTTTACCGTGTCTTTTTGTTTTCTTTCACTATATGGTTAATACACTTACTATAACATGACAAACGAACCCCAAATTGTCTATTATTAAAATATATATCCTTATCTGAGTCATTTGGCCGAACCTTAGATTTTTAGGAATAAAATAACAATTAATAATATAATATTTGATTTAAAAACTATTTTGTGTCAATTTTGACACTATTTGATATATGATTTTTGTGAAAGTCATAACAGAATTATATGTTCGAACCAAGTTGATTAAATCAACACTAATATATCATAGTAACCTAGAAAATTAGTGGAATTCATAAAAAGTCTCAAATTATATTTATTTTGGTGTTTATAACATCAATTATGTCAATATTTCATTAATAAGATAATTACTGCATCATCATTGTGTCATAAATAAATTAAATTATTTGATGTCTAAAAATTACAAATAAAATACCATCATGTAGTAAATCTTTTTAGATTTCTAAGGAATATTTACAATAGAATTTATCTTATGTATAACCCCATATTAAAAATGATTTACTTATTAAACTTTGATTTTAACTATTTTAACCCTTCTTTAAATAAATTAATAATAAATGTCCTAATCTAATCCAAGTGGGCCTAAATGGTCATATTTTATTCCTAAGTTTGTTTTTGGTCGAATTAAACTTGTCTAATAGAATTAGGACATGTGTTAGGGTAATATTAATATCATATTTACCCTTAGATACCCTATTTACTATTAACCGCGGCAAAAAAAAGTAAAAAGTTACTATTCACCAAAAATTATTTTCATCTCATTGAACCACATTTTACTTACTGATATCAACCGTGTCTCTCGGATTTTTGAAATTCCATTCACAGAAGCGGTAAAATTAAGTTTTATGAAAAATTCAGTTTTTTAACTACCACTTAGTAGTTTCACTATTCATCAAAAATTGATGTTTTTCAGAACAGTGCCAAAATTTCATCCCAAGCTATATTTCATATTCAGAATTCAAAAATCAAGTCTATTTTACCAAATTCATTACATAAAAGTTGCATTAATTAATTTTATAATTAAATCCCACTGTTAAAACAAATAGCGTGTTTTTAAGAAACAATATCTATCAAAAGATTGACACTTGTTTATGTCTAGTTTAAATGTGAAATTACATCCAATGAACAAAATTGTATTAAATTGTAAAAATATATTATAAATATACTTTAAAACCACTAAAATTAATGATTTATCACTATTAATTATTTCGATTAAAAAAGTTGTTTTTAATTATAATTTAGTAATTTTCACTATTCATCAGAATATGAAAGTTATCCGAAAAGTACCAAAATTTCACCTTAGGCTAAATTCGATACTCCGAATCCAAAAATGAAGTCCATTTTAAAATTTCTAAAATTTAAAAAGTGGTTATTACTATTCATAACGGCTAGTTTTAATAATATTTTAATAGCATATCATTGTTTCGTGAAACTCAGTATTACGTACCACACACGCTATCGAGGAAGGTTGCGATTGCGTGTAATGAAAGGCAAGTCAAGGATGCGTGTTGTGCAAGCTCATTTTGGTGTAGCGTACAACACAAGACATTAGTGAAATAAATAAGAATATTTTTCATAAAATCTCGGGCTGTTACATTCTACCCCCCTTAAAATGAATTTCGCCCTCGAAATTCGTCGGGGTTATAAATAGTTTACTATTAAAAAGTTTCTTTAATAGAAACCCACTTCGTAAAAAGGAATACCAAAACTTGGCTTTAAAAACTAATGTATGAAATGTAACGATTACCCAAATAACCTAATCACTGGGTTTCCACATAGGTGAAAATATGGATATGGAAGAGAAATCTAACCATCATGTTCTGATGGAGAGTGGTAGAGAACATGGCTATGGAAAAGCCAGTAATCACAAATCCATAAATTTGTGAAGATCTAAGGTAACATCTGATTCATCAGGTATAAGATCACTAGGACAACATTTTTGGTTTTCAAGATCGTTTCCCTAAAGTTGAAAATCTGAATTAGAATAAATACTATCTTTATTTTGGTACAATCTCACTGTTGTTCATGCCTTGAACAATTTCCACTTCATCTCTTAAATAAATGAAGTTGAATTTGTTATTCGTGAAGTGTTAGCAGATCATGTGATAGAATGACGGGTCATTCCATCTGTCTCAAAAGGTTAGCAAAATTTATATACATAAGTCGATCTATAGTGGGATTAATCATATATGGTTCCTAAAATGGGCTTATACCTCATATATCATACTGCTTAATATAATAACACTAGTTTCTACTAAACAGGGACTTCCTGTAGGTCAGTGGTAGGCGATAAAGGCCAGTCGCACTTCGGTTGTGGGTTCGATTCCTACAGCCTTGTCCGAAGCGATGGGTTGTCGCCCGTCCTGCAGGTTGTCCTTTTTCTAAAACTACGTTACTATAACATCCCATCAATAATATCGAAAATCTTCTATCCTTAAACAATAATAACTTATGTCCAACATAATCCAGTCTAATCTTTAGGCTTATACATAATACTGCATTCCACTCTCATAATATAGTGACAACGATTACCAGAGATTTAACACCATCGTCGATCCCCATATATCATAAGATATGTTTTGTTGGTCACATTCCAAACATTCAAAGTCCTTAATCATGCATTCTCTTGAATACCTTAGTGAAAACATGAATTCAGTTAAAAGTTAACACTTTCCACATACCAAAATCCTCAAAATTCTATATACTCAAATCATGATATCACTTAGTCCTTATATCAATCATGAGCTCATGAATACTGTTAAACATTTAATTTTCTCCTTATCCCTTCATTATGCCCATATCATCTGCATTCAAAAAATATCTGAATAACCTTTCCTGGATACTGGTAACATTAATGAAACACTTTTAAAACTCAAGAAAAGACAATAGTGTAACAATCCTTAGATGTTTCTTTATTCCATAGTATCATGAGATTTCTTATACAACATTACACATGATAATCATGTAATCATTTCACTACATTCTTAAACCATTAACCGAGCTTCAACAATTATTTCACATCACATATCATTTGTAGTCTCTTCATCATCATCCACATAAATACTACCCATACGACCATACTGATTCTCTTCATGAGTCTTTCCCTTAGGGCATTGGTTTGCATAATGCCCATACATTCCACATTTAAAACACTTAACCATTTTTGATGTCGTAGCAATACCATTATCCTCATCCATGGTGTTAACTGAACCTTTTCCTTTGCACTTACTTGCTTTGTGTCCTTCTTTTCCACACCCAAAGCATCTTCCAGTTCCCTTGAAACAATCTCCTTGATGCCTCTTCCCACATGATTTACATAGGGGAAATTGAACATTCTTTCCTCTATGGTCATCATGAAACTCCATCTTTCTCTTATTAGCCGAGTCAGGAAACTTACCAAATTTTACTTTATTGATCATATTATGAGATTGCTGATTCGGCATAATAATGATGTTTGGACTTCCAAATCCCATTTCATTTGGTTGCTCATAAAGAATATCATTCCATTGTCCATCATATCCTCCATTATCGTGAATCATCTTGTTTCCAGCCATTTTCTAAAACCCAAAAAGAATAGTGTGAGAGGCAAAAATCATAATAAAGGGAGAGTAACTTCAATATCTAACATCTTTGGTTAAATTCTAAGATCGTTACCATAGTTCTAGTACTATATCCTATACGTATACTTATCCTTAGGGATATCCCTAGACATACATTAGAAATATCTCTAGGGATCTCACTAACATTTTCGCATCCTAGTTTCCAAAGGTTGACTAAACCGTTCCTCTGATACCAACTGTAGATACCCTAAGCTTATCGTACATGGACATTACATTACTTTTTCGGAATACTTAGTACATAACAAAAACACACACACAAGGATCGTAATAGTTTAGTGTCTTTGGAAACTCGGAACGTAATCTTCTAATCGTGGTGAAAGATCTTCAATATCTCCCATAAAGATCTTCCCCTTTTTTTTACCTAAAAACATTTCTTTATATCCTGGGGAAAAGAAAACATAAAAGGGTGAGCTCAAATTCTCAGTAAGGGTAAACAAAAGAAATATCAATCACATCATATACATAAGAACATAGCTTTTGGAAATCTTAACCTGCAAAAGAGCTCATAATATCATAACATGGGATAAATCATAGAAGTGAAAATGAGATCCCCATAATCATAACATAAAACTTGAAACTTTGTGGCATGCACACATAATCATGGAAAATCATTTCTTGTTAGTCAAGACTCATTGCCAAGACTATCTTAGTGGACAAAGTCCCTTTCTGAATCGAGTAACCCTCATTTCAGTCCTGTTTCACTGAATCGGTATAACCTACCGTTCCAGCCCTGTCTATCTCATGAGATATAAAATCTTTACCCAATTCATTGGAGGGAGATATAGGTCCCACCCATCTCATAATGATACCATTCTTATGTGTTCCACAAAATCATAAATCATACATCATTTCATAACCCATGTAATAAAAATGGGATTCTTAAACAACATGACATCATAAAACCATTCATATAAGATAAAGGAATTCATAAACATAATTCCATCACAACATAGTCAAATAAATGTAAAAATATGTATAGAAACAGAACCCTTCATTATCTTAGATGGAAAATAATTTTGATAAAACACTTGAAATGAATTCTTGAGGAAAATATCCTTTCTTCTTCAAAATCAATTTATTTTCACAAAACATCATGCAATTTTAAAAGAAAGAGATTTTATTAAAAATAGTCATGAAATCATTTGGAATAAGCTTAATTAATATAAGGCTTTATAAAACCGTAAAAATACGTTCGTGCCGTTTAAGTTAAAAAAAACATTCTTCATACTTTTGTCGGAAAAGTCAAAAAAAGTACCTCGTACGAAAAACGACAAAAGATTCCTTTCATACATATTACTAAAAACTCACCGAAGGGTAAAAATGGATTTAAACAATTGTAGGTGGATGGAAATAATATCACATATTGATGAAACATGGATGTGGATGATAAAATACACCCCAGTAAATACTTACGAATAAACAATCTCGGATAAAAATGAGATTGTGATATTTCCCTTACCTTAGGTCCGACTTGCTTTGTAAGTGTCCGATCCTCCTGTATAATGATTTAAATCATGTTATTGACTTATTACAGAATCATATTCATTGTTATGATATCATATATGGTTCACTTATGACATTATATTACCCGTTCTTTTGTAAATTCCATGTTAAAGAAGCGTTTTGGGTAAAATCGTTTCATTTATCGTAGGTGTTTTGACTTGTTGTTCTTGACATCATTATTACTTATATCATGATTTACTCACTTCCAGAATATAAAATATGATTTATATATCATATATATTCAGTATATATATATATATATAATAGGTAGATAAATAAAATGAAAAACACCGTTCATGGAGACGGTAGTCCGTACGTACGCATGAACGCTGTTTTCCTTTCCTTATTGTCCTGAAATGGAAGTAAGTAGATGACATACATATGTATATATATACATAAATCCAGTAGCTTTATAATGTCATATATTTCATTATTATTTCTTATATATACATTATAATCATTCTTAAATGGTTAACATGGAGAATGAATCTCATCGCGTCGTGGAGACGGTAGTCCGTACGTACGCACGAGCGATGATATCATTTCTATAAATATTGAATTGGAGTGGAGTGGATCATACAATATATCAGAATCAATATGATGTTGTAATAACTATGTATAGTTATTCATTACACCATTATACCCATCCATGTAAGGTGGTGGTGGAAAATAGATTACACCACGGCGTGGAGACGGTATTCCGTACGTACGCACGCGCGGTGATTTCTTTTTCCGTAGGATGGATAGATGGTGAAATAGGGTTGTTTCATACATATAATAACATATCAGTATATGAGTGATACTGATGTTATTACTTCATAATGAAACAACCTAAGAAGAAGAAGTGGAAGAAGAAATGAAAGAATTGGTAACGGTAATTACCTCTTCTTTGAAGTGCCTCTTTGAGACCTCCTCTTAGGGCACTAAAATTGGTCTTTGAGGAAGACCAGAACCTCTAGGATGTTTTTAGGGAAGTGGAGAAGAGATTTAGGCAGGGGTGGCCGAGCTTGAGTGCTCAAATTGGTGTGAGGAGGAGGGAGAGGAGGTGTCCTTTTATAAGGGAGGAGAGGGGCACCTTAGGAATACCTCAAAATATTATTTTATTTTAAAGTCAAAATCTGTTTATAATGGTTCCAAAGGGTCTTATTTTGAAGATAAAGTGGGGATGGGTCAAAATCCTATCAACTAATAGGATTTAGACAAGTTTAGGTTATTATTTTAACCTTATCAATTAGATTTAACTCTAAGTTAAATAATTTAACTTTTACCGTGTCTTTTTGTTTTCTTTCACTATATGGTTACTACACTTACTATAACATGCCAAACGAACCCCAAATTGTATATTATTAAAATATATATCCTTATCTGAGTCATTTGGCAGAACCTTAGATTTTTTGGAATAAAATAACAATTAATAATATAATATTTGATTTAAAAACTATTTTGTGTCAATTTTGACACTATTTGATATATGATTTTTGTGAAAGTCATAACAGAATTATATGTTCGAACCAAGTTGATTAAATCAACAATAATATATCATAGTAACCTAGAAAATTAGTGGAATTCATAAAAAGTCTCAAATTATATTTATTTTGGTGTTTATAACATCAATTATGTCAATATTTCATTAATAAGATAATTACTGCATCATCATTGTGTCATAAATAAATTAAATTATTTGATGTCTAAAAATTACAAATAAAATACCATCATGTAGTAAATCTATTTATCTTTCTAATTAATATTTACAATCGAATTTATCTTATGTATAACCCCATATTAAAAATGATTTACTTATTAAACTTTGATTTTAACTATTTTAACCCTTCTTTAAATAAATTAATAATAAATGTCCTAATCTAATCCAAGTGGGCCTAAATGGTCATATTTTATTCCTAAGATTGTTTTTGGTCGAATTACACTTGTCCAATAGAATTAGGACATGTGTTAGGGTAATATTAATATAATATTTACCCTTAGTTACCCTATTTACTATTAACCGCTGTAAAAAAAAGTAAAAAGTTACTATTCACCAAAAATTATTTTCATCCCATTGAACCACATTTTACTTACTGACATCAACCGTGTCTCTCGGATTTTTGAAATTCCATTCACAGAAGCGGTAAAATTATGTTTTATGAAAAATTCAGTTTTTTAACTACCACTTAGTAGTTTCACTATTCATCAAAAATTGATGTTTTTCAGAACAGTGCCAAAATTTCATCCCAAGCTATATTTCATATTCCGAATTCAAAAATGAAGTCTATTTTACCAAATTAATTACATAAAAGTTGCATTAATTAATTTTATAATTAAATCCCGCTGTTAAAACAAATAGCGTGTTTTTAAGAAACAATATCTATCAAAAGATTGACACTTGTTTATGTCTAGTTTAAATATGAAATTACATCCAATGACCAACATTGTATTAAATTGTAAAAATATATTCTAAATATACTTTAAAACCACTCAAATTAATAATTTATCACTATTAATTATTTCGATTAAAAAAGTTGTTTTTAATTATAATTTAGTAATTTTCACTATTCATCAGAATATGAAAGTTATCCGAAAAGTACCAAAATTTCACCTTATGCTAAATTCGATACTCCGAATCCAAAAATGAAGTCCATTTTAAAATTTCTAAAATTTAAAAAGTGGTTATTACTATTCATAACAGCTAGTTTTAATAATATTTTAATAGCATATCATTGTTTCGTGAAACTCAGTATTACGTACCACACACGCTATCGAGGAAGGTTACGATTGCGTGTAATGCAAGGCAAGTCAAGGATGCGTGTTGTGCAAACTCCTTTTGGTGTAGCGTACAACACAAGACATTAGTGAAATAAAAAAGAATATTTTTCATAAAATCTCGGGCTGTTACAAGCACCAAAGGAGTAATCTTGAGAAATAGGGATGTCATTGCCTTTAAACCTGTAACACACATAGTCTGAACACAAGATGCAGAAGGAACAAGTACAAAAATAGAAAATAAAAGTGTGCTGAAAGTAAGTGGGCCATCATACAAACCCAACTAAACAAAAAGTACATGTTAAAAGGGAAAACAACTCCTGGATTATATATCAGGGAATCCTTCCTGAATGGTTGGTACAGAACTTGAACAACTCTTCCCTGTGGTACGTGTCTTCTAGTCTAGCTCAGAGGATCCTCCCGTCCGTCACCCTCTTCCTCGATCACTACTGAACATCTTCTGCACAGAACTCAGTAAGGTGTGGGCGAAGCCCGTGCAGGGGTTCGTATAACAATACTCAGTAGGAGATCCCAAGACCCTCTAAGGTCTCCCCGAATCCAAAAACGTATAGACCATAGTAGAAATATACAATCACAAAGTATCAACAAACCATACTTAGGTATATTCCCATACATATACCAATGTTATCAATCACAATATGGATCCAACTCTTGAGCACAAGCACAACTCATTCCACAAAGGATGTAATTTCAATCACCACTATGATAATGGTTTAATGTCAAGACTCAGCTCACACAGGTATACATCTTTTTTAGAGTGATAGAGATGATCAGATAGAGTCACAGATTCATCTATGTTGTTAGACCCCCACAGGATATAGGGCTAGTTATGTTGTCCGACCCACACAGAATATAGGACCAGCTATTCTGGCAAACCCACATAGGATACATGATCATAAGTTAGAACTGTCAAACCCACAGAGGTTTCTGGTAATGTAGTCATCATTTTCAATCCCATGAAGAATTTTGGAACAGGAGTCATCACAGTCAAACGCACAGATGATCCTGGTACAGTAGTCATCACTGTCTAACCCACAGAGGATCCTGGTACAGTAGTCATCACTGTCGAACCCATGAAAGATCCTGGAACAGAAATCATCACTGTTGACCCAAGGAGGATCTTGGTACAGTAGTCATCACTATAGAACCCATGGATGATCCTGGTACAGTAGTCGTCACTGTTGATCCCATAGAGAATCCTAGTACAGTAGTCATCAATGTTGAACCCACAGAAGATCTTGGTAAAGTATTCATCACTGTCCAACCCACGAAGGATCCTGGTACAGTAGTCATCACTATCAAACCCACGAAGGATCATGTCATCTCAGTCACAGCCAACCCTAGGGTTCCTGCACACAACATGCTCGATTCCGGGAGGGTCTTCTCCTTGAGCCAAGTGTCAATACATTAACTACCATGAAGCCTTGAGTGTATGTATCCCATAGATCTGTCTCATCAAAAAGAACCCAACGTGAAAGACGACGCGTCAATCAGACACCTAGTCTGAGAGTTATTGGCATTTTTGTTTTAGGGGCTCTGTTGGGTTTTAGGCTCAAACCAACCCGAATGTACCCCAACTGCATCCAAACGTCAAGTGGAGTATGCATAAATAATCGTTTCACTCGATGAATTCCATCGCCACATTCAGTTCATCAGTCGAACTCCCGAAGCACTCGATGCGGTCTAAAAGGTGTAAACGGCCATAGCAGGTCCTGATATGGTCTGACCTAGTCGGACTGACCCAACCTGACCCAGTCTAATCTGGGGTCTGACCTGGTTAGTGGGTTCGACCCGGTTTGAGGAAGAGACCTGAGCCGAGGGGACGACCTGACCCGAAGAGACGACCTGACCCAAGCTGACCCGGACGAAGGTGACCCATCCATGGGGCGGCCCGACCGAGGGGTGGCCCTATCAGCCATGCAAGGGATGGTGGTATCCCCCCCCCACCGATTTGTCGAACAGAACTAGAACACTGCGCCGGTTCAGGGGCCACGGGACCCGGCTGGTCCAGCGTGTTCGCCTCCGTGGCGCGCGGCTCGGACGACCGCCTCCACCCCTCCACCACGTCGCACCAGCGTCGTGGTCTTGCTACCCTCCACATGGTGTGACGACATCGTGCCCCCAGTACCGTGCCAAGACCTGGCCGCGACCATCAGCTCCACCGCGCGGCTCGACGACGTCGTGATTCTTCATCTGCCGCGACACTCCCGACCCCGATTCCTCTTTCATCCACTGTGTCCCTCTTGGCCTCGGTTCTTCTCCGACGTGGTGCGATGTCACTGTGCCCTTTCAGCTCCACCATAGATGTAAACCAATCAATAACCAATGGAGGGGCTTTGGGCCGTGTTGGATCAGCCCGTACCCTCCACATTAGGTGATAACAAGTGGCCATCATCGATTGCAAATAAATGATGAGGAACGAGGGTATATTTTATACATAAAAATAATCAAATCCCCTACCTCATATTTGTCATTGTACGTTGAAAAGTCACGAAAGATGGATGTCCCAGAAGATGGATGCCGTTCCATTGACATTGGAGGAGGTAGAGCTCGGTGAAGACAAGTGGAGACGACGCCCTTGGTGTACTTCGTGGGCGGCGGTGCATCCCTACCTTGCTTCGGTTGGAGAAGGAAGAAGATGATGCTTCACATTCTATGGAGACGAGGAGCATTCTTTATATTCTTCATGGAATGAATGGAGTTCTTCGGTGGTTCTTCATTGGAAGGACGAATCTCTTCACTATCAATTTTTCCAAAGGATTATGCCAACCCCCAAAACTGACAAAGGATGGCCTCTTTTAATTCCTTCCAAAAACAAAAAAAAAGATGGGTTTAATTAAATGAAGAAAATAATTTAAATAATGATAAGGGATTGTTAAAATTCAAATTTAGAGGAGGTGAAGTGATTAATTAACATAAGCTACCTCACTTCATTAATGGGTGAATTGGAACTATTAAGGGGGAAGGTGGAAGGTTTCAAGAGTTTCCCCCATTGATGGGGAACTCAAGGGTTTAGAAAAGGGGGGTTAAGGGGGTTCAAGATTGTGGGCCCCACCTAGTTATATCCTCCCAAGGAAGGTTAGGGTGTGGTGGGCCCCACCTCTAACCTACACTTGGTGGTTTTAACCACCAAAAATATAAAAATTTGTTACACATATTTTAACTTAAATTTAGTTAGAATCCAAAAAAAACATCCATCCTCGATAAAACGCAACTTCAGTAAATGTCTCCTTAAGTGAATACCGGCGCTGCGAGTTCAACGGTGCCCTCAGATTTCAATTCCGAGCACCGGTTGAAATGATATAAAAACCTGATCGTACATTTACTTAACGTACCCGAACAAAACTTCCGAATGTGATTATGGGAACATCAGGCCTCAGAATGAGGCACCGTAAAAAACTGAGGATTCATAAAATTACCATGTATTTTAAAAAAATTTCATGGGATATTTGGGTCTTTACAGTTATGCTCGGAACCCTTATCTCTTTTCAACATCCTCTAGAATATGGGATGTTTTACCAAAGGACATTTAGATTTTCAGATTGTGCCCGGTGATTTGGGTCATGAAGATAGAAAATGGAATTATATTAGAGGCTATCATGTTATTAAATTTTTTGATAGTTATAAGGGATCTCACATGGGAAGGTGTTGATGCATTTTATCGAACAATGACATGTAATCCTTGAAAACCTTTTCTGAGATATGTACATATTACCAAGAAATGAGAATGATTTTCTTATTTTGTACTACTATTATATGTTTTCACATTTTTTTAACACATGGAATTATAGGTTGTGATTTCATATGTGTATTTTCTTGGATGTGTAGGAAAGATGTTTCATACAAATCATATTAAGGATACTAGTTTCTTATGTCATATATGATACTTTTGATTTATTGTATTGACCATTATAAATGTATAATTATGAAAAAAAATTATTCAAGACAAGGATATGGTTCACTAGAGTAATGATGGAAATGAAGACAATTATGGTGAAAATAATTCTATCCCATTTTTCAGATACATTATAGGATGCTTGTTTGGTCAATGTTGGGTATTAATATCCTTAATAAATTACCTCATATAAGCAGTCAATGGATAGTTTTGGACAATCAAGTATCCAATTATAAACTCTTTGTAGTGATCCATCTAGAGCATAGTGGAATACATTCTAATATAACTCGACAACTATAAATTCTTGATGTCGTTAGTCAAAGAGTGATGTTATCATAATATATCGATGTAGATGTGTCTAATCAACATTCCATGGTTTGTAAAAAGTATAGAAACTTTATTCATGTTTTTTATAAGGAATTATGGCTATAAAACTTTAGATCATGTTCTGACATGTCATTCCACGTGCTACATGGTACCAACTAGAGTAGGGATATTCTCTAAAAGAGATAGTCAATGTTTATGCTAAGATGTAGTTTTAATTGGTAAAAATTACCTATTCATTTTATTTTCCTCTATGATGATTATAAGTGGATATATTCATGTTTCTTAGTAGCACTACAGTATTAGTAGTGATATTTTCTAGTTCCTCATTTACACTGTTGGCTTTCTAGAACATGGTGGGTGAGGAACTATTCGAGATAAATTCAGTGAGATGGGTGGTTACTAGTGAAACCTTATAGTAAGGAGTTTCATTTTATAAAATATAGGATTATATAATTGACACAACCCATTTCGGTAGATTTCACAATCTATGTCCAGGAGGATGGAGGATGTTACACACATTGTAACATGATGGGATTTTAAAAGAGTAAAACAGTGATAAATAGTATATATGACACGATTCACTAATAATTAAATAGAATATAACATCCTAATAATTTATTATATATTTTTTTATTATGTAAATTATATCTCTTCGATAGCTAGTCATGCACGCATCACCATATTTAAACAAAAGGTGATACTCTATTAAAATATGTTAATTTAATTTCCACCCTTATAACCAAGTATCTATGTTGGTGGTTATTAATAAGATGAAATAAATTATTAAAATTATATTCATTACAGAATTATAATATAAATTCAATGGTTATATATTGATTAGAAAAATAATAAGAACAATTTTACGGAAAAAATAAATATTTTCTGGAAAAATTATATTTTTTAAAGCATGCTTATCATCACATTGCATAAAAAATTATAAATAATTTATAACTCTTTTTGAAAATAATGTTTAGAAAATATTAATATATTTTGAAATAATTATATTAATTTAAATAAACATTAATATATATTTTTTTTACAAAAAATTACCTTTTCATGTAATAGTAAAAATAATGATTTTTATAGAATTATTTTTATATAAATTAAGTTATATTATAATTATAATTTGATTTAGAATTAATATAAGTGTTATTTTTTCATGAAAAATAATTAATTAATTATAAATCATCCTAATAATAAATTTCAGACTAAATATATTTTTAGTATTTAAATCATTTTTAGACTATTTTACAATTTATAAGGTTTACCCATTTTAAATAATTAATGTAACCCAAATATAATGGACTTGAACCTACTATCCCAAAGTGAATAACTAAATTATTAATTTGGTATAAGAAATGCGGAATCATGATATAAATGGAATAATATTTTATTAGTCTTTGAAATCTTGATATATACATTAAATTCACATTAGAGATGAAAAAATAAAATAGAAATAGTGTTTTCATTGGAAACACCATATTTTCCTATAGAATAGCCATACATATCAATAAAAAAATACTTCATGGTATAATAGGGAAATAAAACATAATAATCTTGTCATCTAAGATACCTTGTATGGAAAGCATAAAACTAAATCTATTAAGAATATATATTCATTATCAATATGAAATGGTAAATAACTAAAACATAAACCATTTAAACAATGACATGAGCATAATATGGCAGGTATAACTGATGATCAAATAAATAAATATAAATAATCAAATGGTATTATGTACTACCAATAGATAATATAAAAGATCAAATAATCACATGGACATTAATAAATGACATCATAATAAGGGATTACAGAATGTCGGACACCATAAACAGAATGTCAACATGTTTTATAAGAATTTTTAAATATATCTGTAAAAATCCAATTATTTTTTCCAAATGATTGGTATCGTGAGACCTACTAATGCATAAAGAAGACATATAATTCTCAACCCCACCCATCACATTATATATCTAATGCATTCCTTCAATTATTAGAGGTTAATCATAATCAACATAAACATTCGTATTCACAAAATCGCATTAAATTTTAAAACATAACAAATTCAATGAAATTTATCAATCCAACCATAATAATATGGTCATTGGTAATAAAATATTACATCACCTATCAATATGATCATAAAAACTCATGTGAAATAGTTAGTATTTTTTTATTATAATACGTTCCTAGTGGAGAATTAATATAATAATGGTTGATGTCAAATTCCATTAAAATATCCTTTAAAATATTCTTTCGGATAATAAAATTTACAAATTCAGAATCACTATTAAAATTTTAAATAACACAAAAACATTGAAAATAATTTTCTGAGAAAATATCCATCCATAATTATATTTCAATCATTAAACCATTGAGTTTCCATGAAAATGGAAAATTTCATTCATGTTGTACGAGTAAAAATAATGATTTCTTTCACATTTTTTGTAAAATCTGAAAAGTATTTGTTTGAAAAAATTCATGATGTTTCCGTTCAATTAGTTTTATAAAAGTAAATCAATTAAAAAATTTTGTTATATAAATCATTTAAATAATTTTATAAAATAATTTAAAGATATATTTTGGAAACATGGTTCTAGAAGGAAAATTATTTTCAACCGATGATAGAAATGAAGTCTAATTTTATAATAAAAATTGCAATCATTTTATATACCAAATAGATGAATATAGTAATAATTCATGAAAAAGATTATGAATAAAAATTTGAGAATAAATTATATTTACTTTCATAAATATCACATAATTTCTCCATGGTATACATATATAATAAAAATTTCAAATTTTGATGAGGTTGTGAAATAAACCATTACCACAATGAGACCATTTGAATCATAAGCCACAAAAAAGAAATATTTTTAAAATGAGTTTTTAAATACCATTAATAAAATATAATAATAATAATATAACATATACATAGGGTATTCTATACACCACAAATGGATGTAAGTTTTTAATATTGAATATGGATCAAAATATTAAAAGTGGGATGAGAACCACATACCTCTAGTTCAATATAATTTGTATGTGTTCAAATATAATTTTTAATAAAAATTGGTTTATTTTAAATATATAATATATCAATAATCATAATTTTTACAGCATATATGATATACTTAGAGACTTTTATGACATTTTTATTAATAATTCTTGGTTAATATCATTGTTTCTGGTGATAATTATTTAATTTTAGTAGTGTTTTTTGTTTAGTAATGCAGCTACATTTTATATTTATCAGAGTTACATAGTATACATAATTTTATTAATGATATAAAATAATATGTATATAAATTATATATTGTTTATAGTAATAAATAAAATTTATTGGGATAATTCTGATTACATTGTTTATGGAAATTGTAGGTGGTACAAAAAGATGAACATTGGATCCGTTTTTTAAAATGAATGGAATGAATGGAAAATAAATATAAATTCACCATTATAGAATATTTATTATTTCATTAATTATGTTTATTATTATAAAATACTTCCTTTTTATCATCCATGAAAAATTAAAATGGAAATCATTACACATCAGTTCGTGGAGGCAGTAGTCCACAAGTACGCACGAGATAAAGTATTATTTTCAAATAGTTTGGATGGTAAGAAGGATGATGTGTTGTTATTTTCAATAAATATGTACTGTTAAAAAATAATAAATATATTCATTAACCATATCCTTACCACCTTCTATGTAAATAGAAAGTGAAAAACATTTGACAACACCTCGTGAGGCGGTAGTCCGTCATACAAAATATCGATGTTACCCTATCCCCCGTGGAGTAGAATGTGTAAAGATATATATAATATTATTATTATATAATTATAATAATATAATAAATATCATATGAATATGTTAAATACATCATTATATCCATCCATAAAAGGTTGTTATGGAAAACAAATTACATAGGTTTGTGAGGTTGTAGTCTACAGTACACACAATATAATGTTTCATTCCCCATTTGTTGGAACTCGAGATAGATATATTTTATTCAATTAAAATTTTAATATATTAGTTTATAGAAAATAATTTTTTTATAAATCATTTTTATTTTTAGAATATTTTATGGAGTTATAAGAGTATGTAATATGAAAACCCATAGTTAAAAACATAATCTCTTCTTCAAAAAACCACATTGGCTTTGACATAAAGTCATTCAAGATTGGATTATTGATCAAATAAAATCTTCTAGGATGTTTTTTAGTGTAAAATAAATTGGTTTGGGTTGTTACTTTCTAAAAAACACTTCTTTATAGGTGATTATAGGAGTTAAGGGGTGGAATTTATTGAATTGTGAAAAGGACATTCATGAATATTTTGAAAATATAATATTATAATCATGTTTTATTCCTGAATAATTCTTAAAAAAAGGGTAATTAACAATAAATAACAGTCTTATGAAACTAATATAGTCATAAAATGTGTTTATGAATATTTTAAGGTCAATTGAATCCCTTACCTTCAAATTTTAACACCTGTAACCGACATTTTTTACCATAACTTTAGTAATTAATTTTCACTATTTTCAATATTCATTATGGTAAAATATCAATTTTTCTAAATTAGATAATATATGATATGATGATTTAAATAATTTAGTAATATATTGAAAAATTAATTCATATAGTTGGTAAGATTTGATTAAAAATTTAAACCATAGAGATCTTAGTGAACATTTTTTCCAATGTAATCTGTAAAATGTTTTAATAGTTTTTATTTAATAACTTAATATAAAATTGAATAAAACTGACAAAAATTAATAAAATATTACCATAATTTACCTAATTTTATTTTAAAACAATTTTAAATTATTATTTATCTTTTTAAATAATTTAAACATATAGATATTGTTTATTAAAAATAACTATTTTTCCCCAGTCATCAAAAAGTTAATCTTTTCAAAAAATTATCAAATGTTTACCGAAAGATAATTTCAAAATTATATTTAGAAAATTATTTATATTTTTTCTAATAAATCTATATAAATTGGAAAATATTATATTAAATTTATGTGTAAGAAATGTGACTAAATTATATTTTTGGAAAAATACAATTTCCTAGAAAAAATTTATCTTTCATTCAAATGATTATTATTTTATTTATAATAAACATATATTCATTGAATTTATTTTATACATTTTTAATTCCTATAATTTAAATAATTTAGTTCTTAATATTCAAACTCTCTAACTTAATGTCATGTTTGTAATGGTCATCGTTAAATAATTATATATTATTAGTGTATATTGTTTCATTCAAAACCGGTGTTCTGTGCTTCAAAAGCTATAAATGATATTGGAATTAATTAAAAGTAGGTATTTCATAAATTCCCATGCTGTTTCACTCTTGTTTATGATTTATTTTTTATTTTATATATACTAACATAGATCACTCTCCTTATTTAAAATATTAGGGGAAAGGGGGTAACATTGTCCACATAAATAATAAATTGTGTCATCGTAATGAAAATATGATATCAATAATCTTGGGTTTTGAATTTTAAAATAACACAATTGGTAGAAATTTTAATAAATATGGTTATTAAAATTTATTCTTAATAAGTGAGAAAGAGAAGTTGTAATGTTCTCTTGAAAACTGTGACTTTGATTCAATATAAGAGAATATTTATTGGAAATGATGATATTGAAATTGGTTAAAAGTGTAATTAGTTGTGAAGGGTAATAGTGAAAATTGATCAAAATAAATTTAGTGATCTATAGATGGTTAAAGTCAAAGAAATCATAACTTAGAAAAGGGTTAAATTTCCATCGTTTCATCATTAATTAAGCTACTCGGACAAAAAAATTCAATATCCTTTTCATGTAGTTGATAAATTTATGTACTATCATAACTAATAACATAAGAAAATATACATACATGATCAGAATGATTTCATAAATTGGTTTTACAATGTTATATTTTCACTTAATCTATTATTTTGTGAAATAGATATCCAAAGATGATTTTTTTTTCTACATGAAGCAATGAAAAATAAATTTTATGGATCGTAAGATCTATAAAATTATTACAAGTTCATCTAATGATATATTCAAAAACCTGAATTTTTATCATGTTTTATCCAAGAACATTGATATTACAATACCATCAATTCCATAAATAATTAACCTTTAGATCATTCATAAATATATCTAACCAAATTCAATATGAAAAAACTTAGAAGAAAGTTCACCAAATCATCATTATATTAAAAAAAATATATAATGTGGCTCCTAATGACACATTACAAATATATTAATAGATTGATGAATTAATGACCTAAATTTATAGTATTATTCTCAAAAAAATTAAAAAACCAGCTTGTAAAATATAATCCTTAAATCTAAAAAACATTGTAAACTTATGAAAATATAACATACACCTTTAATTTACCAACCAATTTCAAGGTTAGTAATAGTGTTTCATAACCATATCATCATTATCTAAACATCAAGTACATAGTAATGGTTATATTCCCTCAATAATTTGTTAACTCAAAATATCACCCTTCCATGAAATCAGATTTCATGGTCAATAGTTATAGTAAGTGTATGCTTTAAATCCGTAATGGGAACTAAACTAGTAATATAATTATAAATTTAATGGTTTTTATAACATGAATATAATTGATAAATTTCTTCTTCAACATGATTATTGAATCTAGAGATATATGAACATCAATCACTCCACTTATGAAGTGTCATTAGAATAAGAATGACCATGATTCGTTTTTTTCATCAATGGTATATTCATTGGATGCTAGGGAAAATTATTAATGTGATGCACTATCTCCATACTATTGATGAATTAAATATTTAAACCATCATCTATGTCCTTTGAATCATGAGCATTGTGTCTTCTCTATCGACAATTGCCTAAAATTATAACATTGATTAAGAAAGAACCAATGTTATCTATTCAACAATTATTATATCTTTGAAAATAAAACATTACAATATGTCATGTATCCATATATTTATATATCATCCTCTTTATATGTTGTTATCGATAAAAAATATATGACTTGGAGAATTTATTCTCTGTATTAATAACACCTGATACTTTTTC
Source organism: Viscum album (assembly GCA_963277665.1). Classification (NCBI taxonomy): domain Eukaryota; kingdom Viridiplantae; phylum Streptophyta; class Magnoliopsida; order Santalales; family Viscaceae; genus Viscum; species Viscum album. The sequence continues at coordinate 796,747,249 of OY728166.1, forward strand.
ATCGTAGGAGGAGATATTTTGGAAAATTATTACCCTTAGAAGAATTGGATTAATCCCATCAAATTAAAGGTCAACATTCATCTTTGATTTACATATTTAGTGCATAGAATACCTTTTTAACCATGTAATGTTGGACTCATACATAGAAACATTTTCATCATAATTTTATCATAGATTCTGGATTTTTTCCTATGTAAATTCCCGTAGAGCAAAGGAAAAGATTTTTCATAGATGATTTTTACAAAATCATTGCACTCCATCATTTAGATTTCCTCCTCGTCGATAGTGTGTTTAATCAATAGAAACCGTTGATTCACATCCACTAAGAGATGATAATATAGTAAGATGAACTTTTATCATTCATTAATTCCAAATGCTATAAATATTGACTTTATGGAAGTCATCCATTACATAATAAAAATGGATATGTATTCTCATAGAATAATAGTGATTTTTCATACATAAAGTAGTCTAACATTGTATAAAAACATGTTGGATCAGAAAAATAAAACATACAAAATGGTAATTGCTCAAAACCGGATTTGTCTATCCTAATATTGTTATAATTTTCTTTGTTATATCTACAAATTTAGCTATAACATCATTATATTTCCCCAATATGGAAATCCATACATGTAGTACTTTAATTTCAACAATTTCCATTTTTTCAATTAATTCCCTTGTCAAAAAATGGATTATAGTAGAGTACGCCATAAAATATTTGAAACATATTTTATGATCCCAATAATGGTGAAATAGATAAAATAAATTTAAAAATTTATGCATTCATAATATCATAATCATAATAATGGTTTATTAGGAAGGGTTAAAAATTATATTAATATTTTAAAATCTTTTATAATTGGTTCTGTAGAAAATATGAATTATTCTAAAAATATCATGGGATTTTCAAATGATTTTTTTCTCTAAGGAAAATTATCACCTATCATGTAACAAAAAATTCAATCCCAATGCACCTATTTCAAAGTAATTACGCCTATGAATATATCAACTTGAACCATGTCTACTTGTAGAATCCAAAAACTGATTTATTTATATATAAATACACAAAATATTATCATTAGAATGATACATCTTTACATTCTATATTTTATATCAATGACTATAACAGGGATAGGTTACCCAATATATTTTTTCTGAGTATATTTTTAATATTTAATACTAATTATTTGAAGATAGTAACTATAAATTCCATAGCCCATGTAGTCCATATTCAAAGGTAACATTATTTAATTGGAAAATGATTCATAATATCAAATTCTTATAGAGAGAATACTTTATTAGTCTTGGTATAATAGACACCTACTTGAGATTCCTATTAAAAACTAATACATGAAATTAAAAAAAAGTTTTATTATTGGGAATTCATTTCCACTCTGTAGAATATCCGTATAAATCAATCAAACAATACATCATGAAATTTAATGGAAATAATAAATAAGAACAGGATGATAACATATGCTCAGTAATTTAAAATGAATTACTGAGTGTATCATGAAAAAATACACATAATTAATATGGAAATTTAATTATTAGAAATAAATTCCATTCAAACCATAAAATGAGTATAATATGGAGTAATTACTGATGATCACATAAATCCATATATATAGTCAAGTGAAAATGAAACATTTTACACTAATATTATAACTAATAAAATAATCAAAAGGACATTAATAACGAATATCCTAATGAGGGAATTCATAATTTCATACATTATAAATATACTATCAATAAATTTTACAAGAATGTTTTAATCTATTGGAAGAAAAATTTAAATTGGAAAATATATTTTCATTAGGATTCTTATGTATTCATTCAGTTGATATGAAATTCTTGGCCCCACCAATATATTAATAATTTCAATTCATTCCTCATGATAAAAAGGTTAAACTTGTCCCATATTACCCTTTATTTTGAAAAGCAAACATACAATATGATAATTCTTACCCCAATCAATAAACACAATCATAAGCCATTGAGAGTATTTTGGTGAATGGTAATAAAATAGTATAACTCATGTCAATGTAATCATAAACCATCCAAATAAATAACAACAACATTTTCATTAATATATATCTTTTTTTTAATATGTATAATAATAGTTATTGTCGTTGATGAATATGAAAAACATAAAATGATAATTTAAAATTTTTATGGGGGAAATAACCTTTTCACTAGGAAAATAACCACATAAAATTAAAGTTTTTTTAAAAATTGAATATAATTTAATTTGAAAATATCCTTTTAATATTAGAAAGGATTATTTATAACTTTATGGGGCTATTATATTGGGAAATTATTATCATGCCATAGATATTCATACAATGATTCATTTCAAATTTACTATAAAACCCAAACCCCTCCTTTATTGAAAATAAAATTTATATTCATTTGAAATAATTTTATAAAATAGTCAATACTGAGTAGTATTTCCTTTAGTAAATATTTTTTAAAATGTGAAGAACATTTATGAAATAATTTTCATATAACATGGTTTTTGAATAGAATGTATTTTTGATCAAAGAGAAAAATATAGGTGAATTTTGAGTCTCCATTATTATAAGTGAGAAAGACAGGGATATGATACTATTAAAATAAAATTATCATATGTAAATAAAGGAGATGAAAATAGATATATTTTAGGAAATATAAAATTATTTCTTCAATGGAGACATAAAAATAATAAATCTCAACTAAATATGAGATGGTGAAATAAACCCTTTCCCCTTTGGTATCTTTGGAATCAAAATCTCCATAAAATAAATAACATCAAATGAAACAATAAATACCATGAATTAAAATATTTTCATCATATAACCTATATATGAATTAGTATATATACTACTTAAACTAAATACGTGGTGAATATGGCATATGTATAATGGAAGTAAATGTAAGAAGAAAAAACTCATACCTAGGGTTCAACTTTATTTATTTATTTTAAAAACTACTGTATAGTAAATAAAGATTTATAAATCATATATTTAAAAAAATACTCATTATATAATTTATGATTTATTATAAGATTTTATGACCTATTTATTAATAATTCAAAGTTAAATTCACTTTTTTGTGGTAATTGTTTTTTTTCATGAATGTTTGGATATAGAGATTTGGGACCATTTATATTTATAATGGTTCTATCATATCTAGAATTTTATACACAAAAAGTATTATAATAAATAATTTTTTATATGTGTTTAATGATATTAATAAATAAAAGAGTTGGAAAATTTATTAAAATGTTCCTAAATATAGTAGGTCATACACATACGTGAACTACAATTCCGTTTTATCAATAGATGGAATAAAAAAGATAATTAATATTAATTCACTATTCTATAATAATTATTATTTTATAAAAGTAATTTTTGTTAATAAATTTTATTTTTATTGACATGTTATTAATAATAAAATGAAAAACAGTTCACATGACTTAATGGAGTCGGCAATCCGCACGTTTTCATGGTTGATGTATTGAATCTAAACGAATTAGAAAGGCTAAGGATAGATGTTATATTTTATATCTATAAGTGTTGTAAGATCATGAATATTAAATAACTTCATTACCATTATACATACTGCCTTTCATATAATGTGTATGTTAATGATGTATCACATCACTTCGTGATGTGGTAGTTCACTAAACACATTAGTGACATTATTGTATCCCCCACAAAATGAAATGTAAAAATTATATATTTGATATAAGAATTCCATATTTATAATAGTGTAATAAATATAATATAATATTGTTAATTGCAGCACTATTTACTTCATTTATTGGTGTTTTTTAGAAAATGAATTACATCAATTTGTGAGCTAGTAGTGGGGTTTACACTTGATTGACTGTTTTGTTTCCCATTTAGAAGAAGTGGGGATGTATATATATAACTAAATTGTAATAATAAAATCTATGTGAATAGTACAAATTTGTTTTATTTTTTCATTTTGGGATAATATTATTAAGAGTTAGAATATGTATTAAAATGAAAATTTGTAGTTTAAAATAATACCTCTTCTTTAAAAAACTCATTGGGTATAAAATAATGCATCTCTAGATTTTACTTATAATTCAATCATAGACTCTAGGATACATGGATGGAATTAAAAATTATTTCTTGGTAGTTCATAGATATAATAAAAGTATTTATAATCATGAATAAGGGGGAGATGGTGGTCTTTAATATGTGATGGACAGGGAATACAAGGAATTTTTGAATTGATAATGTGATACCAACTAATTTCCCATTTGATAGATTACCAAATGGGTCATTCACTAACCATAGAGGAAATAAGGATGAAATAGTCCTTGAATGTTGGAGTTGGGAAACATTAGTTCATTTTTAAGCATTATCTTCTTAGTTTAACCCATGATAAGAGTATTGTTCCCATAAATATGGAAATTAATTATTTCAATTTTCAATCATAAATATGGTAAAAATTTAATGTTTGAAATGATAGATAATATAATTTATTATTATTATAAATATGGAATCCATATTTCCAAACTGAATTCATAGGACTTTTAAGATTCATTTTTAAATTAAACCCACAGATGTGTCAAATGAACAATTTTTTAAAAGAAAACCATACAAAGTTTATTTTTTTGAATCTTAATTCAATATTAGACTAAGTCAAAAGAAATAAATAAGTCACATTATAATATAACTTATCAAATTATAAAATAAAAACAATATTAAATATATATTATCTTTTTAAATAATTTAAATATAAATAATATTTTCATTAAAAATATCTTCTTCAACATTTTTCAAAAAAATTAATATTTTTTATAAAAAAGATTATTAATATTTTGAAAATATACATTTTCATGTGGATTTATACAATGAAATTTATTTTTTCATATAATTTTTCAAAAATATGTAAGACATAATTTTAAATAGTGTGTGTGAAGCGAAACTAAACCATATTTTTGGAAGATATAGTTATTAAATTTTTTTTTTCATTAAATTGATTATTATAATATTTATAATAAATATATATCCATTTATTATTTAATACTTTTTAAATCCATGTAATTTTACAAATTTAGTTTTTAAATTTCATACCAGCCAACTTAATAAAAAGGTAATAATGGTCATGTTTAAATAATAATATTTTATTAAAATATCTTCTTTCATTACAACCCAATATTATATAAATTGTAATCTATAAAAGTGATTAAATTTATTTAAATATATATATCTCATAATATCATAGGGTATTATACTTGTTTTTATGGATGTTATTTTGTTCTCTATATACTATCAAAGATGATTATTCTATATTAAAATATTAGGGTGTTATGTTTAACTATGAATGATGGAAATTAAATTTATAGATTGTATTTTTGTGAATATGAATTATAATTAAACTAATTAGAATAAATTTTCTAATAGTTAATATGAGATTATTTATTCTTTTATAATAACTATCATAACAAGAACCTTTCTTCGACATGCCTATAAGATTCATCAAAAACTAAATTATTCCACTTTTTTATGTTGAATTTGGATTTGTTTTATATTTGGAGTCATTGTAATTTATTTTTTCTAAAATTTTCGAAATAAAATTTTTATCATTACAAATAGTAAAAAAGTATAAATTATTTACCATGTTTATTCTAAAATACTAGTTTACCGAGGGTTTAACTAAAAAGGTTTCAAATTCTAATAAAACTAATTAATTCTTATTTTATTTAAATATTTCAATACAATATCTTCTATGGTTCTAAAATTATTCATTTTATATCCAGGTTTCTTTAGAAAAAAATGTGTGGAATTATTTCATTTAAAAAATTCCATCTGTTCCATCTCCATAATTTATAAAACAATATCCCATGTACCATCCTGTACACACATCCAAGACCTATTGTTTTCACCAAAAACATCACAAAATATTTCCCTAATTTCATATCCTCATACACTATGTCATGGTTTCATATGAAATCCATTATAGAATTGATTTCTGTTCAAACTAAAATAAGTTGTCAGAAGAAGAGGGAACATCATTAACCGCGTAATTTATTTAATTTTTTCCACCTCCTTAAAATATTTCTAGAACATGAAGATATAAAATAAAAACTATTTTATATATTACTATATGTATTTATTTAGTGGGAATTACCAATAAATACATCCTCCCTCTAATGTGAAACCAAAATATTGATAATGTTTGTGGGGGACTACCGTTTCACAAACCAATGTAATTCGGTTTCCATCACCACTTCACGAAGTTGTAATTAATGATGTTAAAATTTTTATATATGAAATTAATGATAATATAATAATTTTATAATTATAATACAATATATACCTTATTAAATTATATTCCATAAAGAATTTTACCACATTTCTCATGTATTTGACAGCCTACTACCACATGAAGTGTTGTTATTTTTATGTTATTTTTTATTTATTGTGATTTTAATTTAGAATAATTATGCTTGATATACAATATTAATGTCATATTAATGATTCTATAGATAAATTATATCATATAATTTTTTACGATACCACTCATTGAATAAATGATAATGTTGTTCATGTGTATGGTATACTATCACCTTATGAAGCGATGTGATTCGTTTTTCAGGAACTCTTCATGTTTAAGGTAAAGAAGGATAAATTTAAAGAATATATGATATATATATATAAATATAATTAATATTTGAATTTAATATACAACCCTATTATCACAATTTTACACATTAAGAAAATGATAACGTCTCTCATGTGTAAGTACGACCTACAGTCTCCACAAAGTAATGTGATTCAGTCTCCATGTTGAGAATTAAATAATAATTAACAATATGAATTAAATGAATTAAACTTTTTATTTATAAAATTTTTATAATTAATTATATGATATATCTATAACATATTTTCAATATATTTATCATTCATAATTAAACATGTAGGTGAAAAAAAATATTGACTCCCAAAACAAAAGTGATAATGAACTATTAATAATTAATGGGTAATAAGATGTCATAAATGGATCATTTATGATATATTAAATAATAAAATTGTTATTTTATAAGTTAATATCATGTTTAAAACCATTATACATGATGTTAATTATATCACTACTGAAGAGGAGAATGAGGTAATGGGTTTCGTATCTAAATTTCCTTTCATTGCGGTATATGTCACATAATTGAACATATTACAAAATACTATTTTTGAAATGAATATTGATTTATTAATATTATATTTCTTCTTTTAATTTTTTTAAAATTTTATACACATAATCCATTCATTTTTTAACTCTCACCTTATGGATATGGGTTTTGTAAGAGTTTCATCTCAAACTTCTTTCATTGAGGCACATGTTCTTTTATGAATATAATTTCATTTAAATGGTATAAATAATATGCCATTACATAAAATATCATTAATTCGTCATACATAATTATTTTTTATGTTATAATTCATTTGTTGTATTCATTGGATGTTATGATTTAAATTTTACCAAGGTGGTAATGGTTTATATTCCAATATCACTTTATTCGTGATTATTTATACTTGAATTTAAAATAAATGTAATTTTTTAATAATTTTTTACAAAAAATTCTCAATTTATTATCCAATTTTCATTTCAAATGTTTTCTTGTAATTATACTATTTCAATCCTTATGGTATATAAAATTATTTAACTTTTGTTTTAAAAAATTACAACATTATTTTGTTCTCTAATAAAATGTCAATCTTTATCTAAATCCATGTTTTGTAAAAATGTTTTCAATTTTTTTTATTATTTATAGTAATTTTACTGTTAATTAGTTTATTGAAAACAATTATAATAATTATTTCTCTCCTCTTATGAACAGGGTTCCATTTTACTATTCATCGAAAAATGTGAAAGCAATTTTTGATTATTAATGTGTTTCATTTAAATATAAATCACCTTCAATAATTACCACTCAATGAATTAAAACTCCATTTTTTATGTTTTATAAGTTATTTTCATAAATTATTTATTATTTTATTTTTAATAATATATTAGTTTACTAAATAATTGTTTTCAAATGTGAATTGATATTTTTTTCAAGAAATGTTAAATTAGAACTTTTAAAATTGTTTTCAATCTAATTTGAAATCCATTGATGCTACCGAAATTGAAAATTTTATTATAGTCATGAATGATTTTATTATATTGTTCTTAAATTATAAAAACTCTTTATGATATAGATTACTTCTATATTATGAATGCACATATCTCACATGTATACCTAATTTATTATCCCTTATTTTGAATAAGTAATCCTTAATTATTATCATTTCCGTAGTAACTTCATAATTAAATTTCCTTGAATATGATACGAAAAAATATTATTGAATCCATTTTGTTGACATGGGTAGTTTCTTTTTTATTCATTGTGATTGATATCCATTTTGTACAAATAAATATAATGAATATTTTATGATGGTTGTATCGAGATCGCACACTAAAACATTGGGTAATGATATAATATCATGACTCATTATTTATAGGATTAGGGAGTAATCTTAATCCATTATCAGTCTTTCCACACCATGATATATAATCTGGGACTTCAGCCTTAACTCATGTTTATATCATGTTATATTTTACTCTTAAATTTCATATGAATCACTGGTCATATAATACCATGTTCATTAAGATATTATTCTATCAAAATATATATGTAGGTTTTATTTTATCATATCATTATAGGCCTTTTAAATACATGTTATTTTTGGTAATTTTTATTCCCATAATGAGCTTTATAGCTCACCCAATATATTTATTAATTCTCTATGATTTTATATTCATTTTTATAAGATCATATAGATTTAGGAACCTACTATGGAAAATTCAAACAAAAAGGATGACATGTTTTAGGTTCCATTGATATATTATGATCCTATTCATTCAAATACACCTGGCCTCATGTTATTTCGGTTGTAAATAATTTATAATTATCATTAAAATAATGTAATAATATGTGTTAAAGACTTTGTACATCATAGTTGGTATTAGAGGATCAATATAGTTAATCATTTTTACTAGAATAAGAAACTTGAGAATCCTAGGAATTAGACAATGGTTAATTGTATGGATGAGTATATTTATAAGAAAATATCATGGAATTTTAGTCACATTTAGAATGAGTGATTTTAATGAAATTATATAACCCTCTTGATACTAAAATTATTTTTGATTTTGAAAGAGATGTAAAGAGAGGAAATTACTCTAAAAATGGTGTGTCTTTCATGACTCCTGTATTATCATTTTCATGAAAATGATACTCATTTAACACCTCATTTTACACTCTTTGGGAATATGCATTGAAAATTCAAAATTCCATTATGAACCATGATATCATATTTGAAGTGAATTTGACCATGAATTACCTAGGATAATCTTAAGGGGTCATATTTTAAAAATAATATTTGATGATATTAACATCCTATAAATTATTTTTCAGTAATATGGGGTTTCCCTTTATGATTATCATTTTTCGTACACTAAGTTGTTGTTTTAGTCAACATATTGAACATGGATGAATCAGGATATCAATAAATATGATAGAAACATAAATAATTAGAAGAACATAAATTGTATTATGATTAAAGATATTGATATTTGGATTTTGGTTAATTATATAGCATGATATATGATTAATAGAGTGAACATCAGAGATATTTATAAGAAGACAAGGAATAAGTCTATTGAGTTGTATGATATTCTTTTAGAAAATAAACATAGAGTAATGAAGATTCAAAGTCCTACATGTCAACATGGAGGGAATAATAACCTATAGTAATATCTAAAACTAAGGTAGTATTTTTATATAAATTGAAATAGAAGTCATATCAAACTAATTGCCATAAAATTTGATGTTTTATATGTGCCCTAAAGGGGTATTATCTGAGTAAATGCCCTAAAATAATTGTGATTCCCATGTCCAATGAGGTAAATTTGATTAACAAATCATTAATGAAATATAATAGATTTATTTATGTATTATATTTTTAGAATTAATTTGTAGAAGTATTTTTTTCAATTATATATTGTTTATAATATTAATGAAACAACTATAAATTATATTAAATTTAAAATTATATAATTCTTAAAAATAGATTAACATAAGAGTTATGGATACCATAATGGGTTTATAATTTTATGGTTAATCAGAAGTTCAATGTTTTATACACCCATTTTGAGTTTTAAGTAAATTGATATTGAAATTAATATTGATATTTCAGGAGACTTTTTATTTGTTTGAATCATATTAAACCTTATAATTTTCCATAATGTATTCTTTGGGAAGAATAAAATTATGATATTAGAGATGTAATATAAAGGGTTTTAAGGATAGAATCGTATATAATGGATTATTCTGAATTTTTATTGTTACATTTGAGATATTAATGATTAATGAATTATATATTAACATTGGTGCTAACCATTTTGTTTTAGTATATACTAGAGCGAAATCATGTTATTCTTTTCAGAAATAGAGGATTTGTTAGATGCTGATTTTATTGCACCATCCCTATAAAATCGATCTTGATTTCTTTTCGATTATAAAAAATATAATATTTTCATGGAAATGATTAATGGATGAAAATAATATTTTCATGTATTTAATTTTCCTTATGTTATTTGATTGGATGGTTAATGGATCCCTAATATCTTGGGAAAGGGTCTTGAAAAAAAATTTGTTCCTATTAAATTCATTATTTATGTATGAAATTGTAACATCCCATGTAAATATGGAATAATAAATTTTCATATTTATTAATATTTGTGAATTTAATAATAATTTTAATTTAAATGGGATGATATGTTCGATGGCGTACCTGATATGCAATAACAGATTTCATTGAAATTTTACGTTGCACACAACATTGAGTTATACTAAATAATATTAATATAATATTATTATTTTAAATGGTAGTTAACACCTTACTACTGTAATAAAGGAAATAAACATAACTAACTAAAAATTGATTATTCATATTTATAAAATGTTTTTACATTTACCCAATAAATTTAGGATGATTAAAATAAGAAAGAACATGATTTTAAGCACAAAGACTCCAATATTCATTAAAATAGTGTTTTACCGCCATTTAATGGAGAACCCTTTTTAAATATAGATTTTATTACTTTAATATGTTCTATTTGAAAAAATAAAATTCCTCTTTAGAATCAGGACATAAAAATTTACTTTGGGTGATGTTTTTTAATTTTTGATAAAATTAATTTTTAATGAATATTGAAAAAACCCACATTTTAATTCAAAACTTCTTTTTCATATACTTTTTTATTTGGTTATGTTATATTTTTAATTTGTATTAAAGTATATGTATATTTTATTTTTACCATTTAATCAAATTTTTGTCATTAGATGTAATTTTACTTTGAAATTGTACATAAACAATTGTAAATTATTGGATAGTTATTATTTCATAAAAACACGCATTTGGTTTTTACAATGAGAATTATTTTTAAATTAATTTCTTCCACTAATTTATTTTGAATTTGGAAAAATAGATTATATATTTGGAATCAAGAGTTCCAAATTGTTTAAATAGGTAACTTTTATTTTTAAACATTATGAATATTTTCTTCAGTATATATATTATTTAATATGGAAAAATGGTAAATCTGGTTATTAAGGGTAAATAATAATATTTTAATAATATTAAATTACCCTAAAATTTGTTCTAATACTATTGGATGATACATGTCTGACCATGGACATCCTTGGGTCGATTTTGAGACCTAATGGTGCTACATTGGAGTAATAATGACACTTTATATTAATTAATTTAAAGTGACAACAAAAATGAATTAAACACATATTTTTTTGTAAATAGATTTTTAGATGGTGTTATAGAAGTTATCACAAAGACTATAAATATTAATTAGAAATATATAACAATTTCCTACGTCATTAATTTTATTTATAATTTTTATACATCAAATAAATAAAATTATTTTTAAGACAATAATGATGTAGTGATTTCTTTATTAATGAATGATTGAAATAAATGAGATTATAAAATTTAAAAACAATCCAAATCCAATATAATTCATGTTGGATGATTTTATTTTGAACAAGATTTATCTTATAATTGAATTTAATGATTATTGTACCTTTAGAAACCAAAAATCAGTTTGTAAGAATATAATATTTTCAAACATTCTTAAAGATCCCCCCTCCCCCTTATAAAAATCTATCACCTCTAACCCATTAATCACACCTATATAGCCCCTTGTCTCATCCATACACAGACCAATTAAGCACCATAAATCCATTTCTTCCACCTAGAAGCCTTACCTTATGAAAAAGTCACTTCAAGAAATTCTTTAGGTTCAAACGAAAGGGAGTTACCCGATTTAAAGTTAACATCTTCTCTTAATTTATTTTATATTATTTTACTTCTCCAACAATCTAAACTATTTTTATTCATTTATTTTATTAAAAAAACAGTATCCTCAATATACTAGTTTGTTTTTATATTTTTTATTCTAACTACACTATACAGTCCTCCATATAATGGGTAACAAAGATATTGTTTCTGTGGAAGATGAACTACTGCCTCACGAAACGATGATTATTGAATATTCTCTGACAAAATCTAATGGTGTCCATTATGATGGAAATATATTTATATGTGATATTTATTATATTTATATTATCTCTATACTTCTGTATTTTTTATTTATGATATATTTTTATGATTTCTATAATGGGTAAATACGATAATTTCATTTGACGAAGTGAGGACTACCACCCTCTCAAAAATATATGACTCATTCATACCATTCATGGAACATATAAAAGATGGAGTAAATGAACATATGTTACATATATAAAATATTATATTATAATTGAATTGTAATATACCTATATATCATTTGGTATTCATTCCATGAAAAATGTAAAAAAGAATGAAATTAGAATTCATGCATACATACGACTTATTCTCTAAATTAATGATGCATTTCATTTTCATATATCAAACATATATGGAAAATTCTGAATACATATATATTAGATATATATGATTTAAATGATATGTAAATCATCAATAACATTCTGTATATAATGGAATTTTGTCCATATAGAAAGTGTTAAATTTAAAAAGTTTATTTTTGACTCAAATACAAAATATCGACAAAATGACTCATATTAACTTAAATTATTTTATAATGATTAGAACGTGGTAATTAGTGATATAAAATATATTATAAACCTAATTATGTTTTTTAAGAAAGTGAAAGTTTACTTTAGTTTATTATTTAGGAGATTAAACAACGAATGAGTCATGCCGGACATGAGATAAGGGACTTCATATAAATCTTCAATCATTGAGGCATTTCTTGATTTATACATGACATTATTTTATACGATTTGCAGATCCCATTGAATTTTTATTTCTTTTTAAATGAGATCTTTTTTTTACATATCAGTTTACTAAATGACAAAAAACTGACTATTTCTTTTTAACGTTCAGAGTGATGACGACCTTTCTTCCACCACGAGCTTTATTTGATTTTTGGCATCCTTAACAAGAGATAAACTTTTTAAAAGGAAAATAAAAATCATATAATCTTTTATCTATTTTGTTATTGAAAATTGTTTTCATAAAATAATTGTTTATTTTAATATCTTGAAATAATATATTTGGATTTCAATGTGGAAATGTATCTTTTCATTTATGCTTGTTTTATGAGTTACAGTTTTTGGGAATTGTTTACGTATATAGGAGGTTTTGTGAAAATCCTAGGGTTGGTGAGCCATAGATAGCTCTATAATGCATTGGGTAATGTGATGGAGGAATACATTAATGTTTATCCTAAGAAAAATAGGTAATATACTATGATAAGTACTTCGAATGTAACTCCCTACGTAGCTGTAAAGGTACAACATAAGTATGTTATAGATTCTACAATATAATATTATGATTTATGTTTTCTATGTGTTATTCATAAATCATATGACTTCATGAGGTATGTTAAAAGGATTATGTTTTGATGGATTATGTTTTTTTTATTTTATAACCCTTACAGAGCATTCTATGTTAATCCAATGTTTTGAAATATTTTTCATGGGCCTTATAGATGAATAGGGTCAATGATGGAATCAAGGAAAGGTTATTCTGCCTATATCATGGAAATTGACATTACTCTTTTTTCTAGTGTTTTTGTTTTATGAATAAATATAAACTGAGTAGAAGTTTCTTTTTTGTAATTATTTGAGATTTAATTATTATGAATATATTCTTTAAAAATCTGAACCTGAAAAGATCCTAAATTTTATTTATTCATTTAATTCAAGTTATGTAATTTTTTGAGGTTGGGGCATTATAGTTGGTATCGGCTGTCTGTATAGAGAACATTATGAGTTATAATATTGTTAAAATATTATACATAAATTAATTTATGGTAATATTATAATGATATAGATTTTACAGATTTCCATGTTGCTTTTCCTAATATATCTCTATGTTATGAATTTATTTTTATAGAGTAAATATGGCATCTATGATGGGACGACATCAATAAGAAGATAACCATCAAAATTATAAACCTTAGATGGTCAGAATCAAAACTGAATATTTTGTTGTCCTGATGGAAAAATTGACTCGGGATATAAATGATGGTGGTATCCATGCATGAGATAAGCTACATCTACCACAAAGGAACATATCAGTAGTGGAGCATTTCATGGGGCAAAATCATCCATTTTTCAGAGAATCATCTGACCCTATACTAGTTGAAGTTTTGATTAAAGCACTGGAGAAGATTTCTGAAGTCATGGGGAGTTCAAAACATCAAATGGTTAGTATCGTTTTTTACTGTTTTTAAGGGGAAGGTGATCGGTGATGGTCGATGGTGAAAATATCAGGGATATTGAAGAGATTGATTCTCTTTATTGGGATGAATTCAAAGCTACGTTTCTGGAGAAATATATTCCTAAGGTGGTTCGTCTTAGGACAGAGAAACAATTCCTAGAATTAAGGTAGGAGAATGAATCAGAGACTGCTTATGAAGCTAAATTCACTCTACTAGAAAGGTATTCATCAAATTTCATACGAGATCATGATAGTAAACTAAGTCGTTTTTACTCATGAATAAATCCAATGTATCGAAGGTCATTAGTATCTCAGGAGTTCAAAAGTTATGAAAAACATGCTTGGTGTACAGTGATGATAGAAATGGATTTTTTTTTATGATCAGGTGATCTTTGAAAAAAAAAATAAGAGGTTAAGGTGGCAGACTAAATGGTAGAACTATTCAAAAAATATGTTAGTAAGAAACATAAGTTTACAGTTTTTGCAAATTGTAGTAAAAAAGAACACTAGGTAACGCCTTTTGAATTCTGGTAAGTGCTACCGATGTGGTAACATGGTATATAAGGCACATAATTTCACTGAAAACATATTATGTTAATGGTAAGAAAAAAATATAATTTAAAATCCGTAAAATGTTTTATGTGGAATAAAATTGGTGATTATGAAAATGAGTGTCCAATATAGAACACAACTAAGGGAAACCAGCCATATGACAAGTAGAAAGGGGTAGTGAAATCCATTACAACAAATTCAGAAGATGATGGGCCATCAAATGAAGTAGTATCAGGTACACTATTTTTTCATATTATTCCATCATGTCTTTTGGTTCCAGGTCATCACATTCTTCTATTTTAGAGATTTTTTCTTGTAAATTGGGAATTCCATATTAAGATATGAATATTTAACTTATGGTAAAGACATCGGGAGGAAATTTTGATTCAAAAATATATTATAAGAACCTTCATGTACTAGTGTGCAGAAATATTCTACCAATAAACTTTATTTTTATACCCTTAGAAGATTTTTATGTTAGTTTGTGTATGGATTATATTTCTGTTTATCATGCTAAGATTTACTGCAGAGTCAAATAGGTTTCATTTATGAAAGATTTTTTGATTGTGTACAAGAATTCAACTATTATTTTGATAACATATCAAGATGCTAAGAAACTGTTAACAGGTGGAAATGAATGTTACCTTGAAAATATTGTTGAAAACCAAGAAACTATTTAGATTAATGATTTTCTAGTTGTAAATAAGTATCTTGATGTTCTTCCTAATGAGTTTCTTGGTTTTGTACCTGATCAAGTAGTTGAATTTACTATTGACTTAGTTCCTAATGATAATATAATTTGAAAAACCCCTTATAAAATGGCTCAAATGGAAAATTTAGAGTTAATTAAGAAATTGTACGAGTTATTAGATAAATGTTTCATTCATCCTTTCACATCACCATGGGGCACTCTTATCATGTTCCTTAAAAAGAAAGATGGTTTAATGTGACTTTTCATTGATTATAAACCATTGAATAACATCACTATTATGAATAAGTATCATTTTCATCATATCAATGATATTATTCATCATTATTGGGAGGATCTGTTTTTTTAATGAATGGATTATGGTCAGGGTACCATCAGTTGATTTTAAAGGAAGAAGAAATTTTGAAGACCTGGTTTCTTACTAGATATGGCGCTAATCAATTTGTATTTATGCATTTTAGGATAATCAATGCACCTATTGTATTCAAGAATATTAGGAATAGATAATTTTATGAGTTCATGGATATATTTTTTGTTGTGTTAATTAATGATATTTTGGTTCACTCCAAAAGTAAAGAGAAACATGAAAGTCATTTAAGGGTTGTCATACAAACCTTAAAAGAAATTTTTTTTGGGAAATTCAGAAAGTGTGATATCTGGTTACAATAAATTTAATTCCATGGTCACGTTATTCCCAAAAATGGAAGAACTATTTATCATTCTAAAATAAAAGTTCTTGAAGAATGTCATAGACCCACAAATATAACCGAGATCTGTAGTTTTCTTGTTTTTGTAGGTTATTAATTGATGGTTTTTGAAAAGTTTTCATAGTTATCTAGCACATGACTATGTTAACTACATAATGTGTTATATTCATCTAGAAAAAAGAATGTGTTGAATGTTTTCAAGAATTGAAAAAAAAGTTAATGCTTCAGTTTGGTAAATACCTTCCCAAAATGGTGAGTTTGTTAGCTACATTGATGCATCGTTGAAAGGACATGGATGTGTTTTTATGAAGAATGAAGAGGTAATTCATTATGATTCACATCAGTTAAAAACTCATGAGATAAATTTCTCTACACATGATTTTAAAATAGCTGCTGTTGTTTTTTCTTAAAAAATTTCGAGGTATCATCTTTCTGGAGTAAAGTTTTAAATATATACTAACCACCAAAGTTTGAAGTATATATTAACACAAGAAAATTTGAACATGAGACTGAGGAGATAGTTGTAATTAATCAAAGATTATTATTTTACAATTTATTACAATCTAGTAAAGTCAAATAACGTGGTTGATGCTTTTACTAGAAAAAGTAATGCTACATTAAAATTGATATGGTTGGAATACGATACTTTGATTAAATATTTGATGAACATTGGAATATAAGTTGTGGATGAAAAAAAATTCAACTATTTTGTGTCATGTGTCCGTGAAATCATCTCTATTAGATAGAATTAAGCAATGGATGAAGGAAGACATTGACTTGCATAAAAAGGTAGAGTTGGTTCAGAAGGGTAAGTTGCCTGATTTTAACATTGATAATGATTGTATTTTAAGAAATAGAAATATATTATGTGTTCCTTGTGATTCCCATTTTAAAAATGGGTTGTTATGTGAATCTCATAGTTCTCTATTTTCAGTTCATCATGGAATTATAAAGATGTACATAGATCTTCCGGTGTATTACAGTTGGGATTAAATTAAAAGAGATATTTCTGACATTACTGTGAAGTGTCTGACATGTCCATAGGTTAAAGCCGAGAGAATGTTACCAAAAGGGATGATTTACCCTTTACCGATGCCATAGTGTAAATCAAAAAATATATCCACGGACTTCATTGTGGGATTACTGAAGACATCGCGAGGTAACAGTTCAATCTGGGTTATTGTTGATCGATTGACTAAATCTGCTCATTTCCTTCATATTCGAGATACTCTATCTATAGATCAACATTATCAAATATATATTAAATAGATATTCAAGGTGAATGGATTTCCCCTCTACATTGTATCTGATCATGATATGAGGTTCACTTATAAATTTTAGAATGGAATTCATAAGTAATTGGGTTCTGAATTAAATTTTATTACATCTTTTCATCCCCAAAATAGATGGTCAGTCAGAATGAACAATTCAGACCTCAGTGGATATCTTACATGCTTTCTCAATGGATTACAAGGGATGTTGGGAGTAACATATTTCTTTGGATTAATTTTCTTATAATAATTGTTTTCATTATAGTATATAGATGTCTCTATTTGAGTCATTATATAGTAATCGGTGTCGAACTTCAGATTTTGGGGATGATGTAGTTGAATGAAAGTTGATGGAAGTAGAATTCATTGAAGAGATGGCAGAAAAAGGATAGTTCTTTAGAAGAAATAAGATCAACTCAAAGCATAAATAGGAGTTATGTGGACAACTTGAGGAAGGATAATTCTTTTGAGGTTGGTGATCATACCTTTCTCAAATTTTTTCCATAGAAAAGTGTGATGTGTTTTGGTATGAAGGGAAAGCTGAGTCCTAAATTCATTGAACCCTAGGAAATCACTGATAACGTTAGATCAGTTTCCTAAATATTGTCTTTAATTCCAGGTTTATCAAAAGTACACAATGTTTTTTATGATTCAACATTGAGGAAGTATACGATGGATCCATCTTAGTTTTTGATTCCCGAGGTAGTTCAGTTGGAAGAGAATCTCTCTTATGAGGAATAACCAATACAAAATCTTGACCACAAAATGAATGTGTTACAAAATAAGTAAATTTATCCAGTAAATGTTTAGGGGAAAAACTATATAGTAGAAGAGAAAACTTGGGAATATGAAAATACTATGAGGGATAAGTACCCCACTTATTAGATAAGTGAATATAATTGGAGAGGACACAATTTCCAAAAGGGGTGAAGGATGTAACATCCCATTTAAATAAAGAATAAGACATTTTCATATTTATTAATATTTTTGAATTAAATATTACTTTTACTTTAATGGAATTTCTATCTTTCATGGCGTACTCGATTCGCAACAATGGGTTTTATTGAAATCTTACGTTGCACACAACATAGAGTTATTCTGAAAAATAATAATATAATATTATTATTTTAAATCTTAGTTATCGCCTTGCCATTGTATTGGAGGGAATAAATAGAACCACCTAAAAAATGATTATAAATTTTTGTTAAATGTTTTTATATTTATCCAATAAATTTTAGATGCTTAAAATTAGATAGAATTTGATTTTATGCTTAAATACTATAATATTCATTAAAAGGTCGTTTTACCACCTTTTGATGGGAAACCCTTTTAAAATATAGTTTTTGTCACATTTATAAGTTCTATATGACAAAATAAAATTCTTCTTTTGAATAAAGACATCAAAATTTACTTTGGATTAATTTTATTGTATTTTTCTGATAAGGATAATTTTTAACAAATATTGATAAATAGTACATTTTAATTCAAAACATCCATTTAATATACTTTATTAATATTGTTAAATTATCTTTTTAATTAGATTTTAAGTTTAAATAGATTCTATTTTTACAATTTAATTCAATTTTGTTCATTGGAAGTAATTTCAAATTGAAATTGGGGCATAAAAAATGTCAATCTTTTGATAGTTATTACTTTTTAAAATCACGTTTTTTTTGTTTTGACAACGGGAATTAATTATAATTTAATTTCTACCACATCTTTGTTATAAATTTGTAAAAATGTTTTCCCTATTTGTAATGAGGAGTTTAAAATTGTGTAAATAGCTAACTTTTATATTTAGACATTATGGATATTTATATTAGAAAATATTTTATTTACCATGGTAAAATGGTAAATCTGGTAAAAATGGGTCCCCAAATAATATTATAATAATTTTAAATTACCATAAAATGTTTCATAATCCTATTGGTTGATACCTGTTAGAACATGGGAAATCTTGGGACGATTTTGAGACACCATGGAGCCACTTATGAGTAATAATGACACATTATATTAAATATTTTAAAGTAACAACAAAAATGACTTAAACATATATCTTTTAGTAAATAAATTTTTACATGGGGTTATATAAGCTATATCTTAGACTATAAATATTAATTATAAATCTAAAAATATTTCCAAAATCATGGTATTTTATTTATATTTTTTAACTATCATATAAATAATATTATTTAGGACAGAATGATGATGTTGTGATTACCTTATTAATGAATAATTTAAATAAATGAGATTATAAAATATTAAAATATCCATAACCTAACCAATTCTTATTAAAAGATTTTATTTAGGAAAATATCCATCTTATCTTTGATTTTAATGACTTTTGGACCTCTATAAAATGAAACTCTGTTTCTTATAAAATAACATCTTCAAACAATCCTAAAGAGCCAGAACTCCCCATTATAAAAAGAAATCACCTCTAACTCATTACTCAAAACTATCAAGACCCCTATCTCATCATCCCTCTCTCCAATTAATCTCCCTATATCCCTCTCTTCCTTATAAAGGCCTTAATGTAAGGATAAGGAACATTATGAAATCATTTTGGTACAAACTAAGGAGATTTACCCAATTTAATGATAGCCTCTTCTCTTATGTTCTTTTTTTTATTTTTCCGCTCCAACCCCATAAAAACATTTTATTAATTTATTTTATAAAAAAAATAGTACCTTATATATGCCATTTTTTTGTTATGAGAAATATTCCAACTACACTTACATACACCTCCATTTAATGGGTAGAGAATATAATGTTTATGTCGACGGTGAACTACTGCCTCACGAAACGATGCTTGTTCACTCTTCTCCTACCACCACTTATGGTGTCCATTATGATGGAAATATATTTATATGTTATATATATATTATATTTATCTTATCTCTATACTGTTTTATTTTTAATTTATATAATTAATTAATGGTTTCCATAATTTTTAAACGAGACAATTTCATTTGTGGAAGTGCAGACTACCGCCCCCTCAAAGTTATATGACTCATTTATAACATACATGGAATGTATAAAGGAAGGTGTTAATGAACTTATGTGACAAATATAAAATATTATATTATACAGGAATTATAATATACCTATGTATCATTTGGTTTGCATTATTTTAAAAAGACAAATGAATGTAGTGTTCATGCGTACGTACGACTTACCATCTCCATGAACGGTGCATTTAATTTTCATATATCCAAATTATATGGACTATTATAAATTAATATATACTGAATATATATTATTTATATGATATTTAAATCATGAATATCATTATTTATCTATTGGAATTTTGACAACATGGACTACTTGTAATTATAAGAAGTTCGCTTTCGACCCAAATACCAAATATCGACAAAATGGCTGTTATTAACATAAATGATTTTATAATGTTTATATTGTCATAATAAATGATATAAAAGGAAAAATAAACCTCAAAATGGTAATAATGAATGTAGAAATTAACATTATTTTATTATTCGGGTGATTAAAAACGAACAAGTCATATCGGACACAGGGTTACAGACTTTTTCTCAATCTCCAACAATTGAGGCATATCATGATTTATAAATGAATTTATTTTATATGGTGTATAAACCCCTTTTAAATTTTATTTCCTTCAAAGAGAATTTTTTTCTATGTAATGTTTTACTAAATGACAAAAAATTAATGTTTCTTTTTAACCTACCCGGTGACAATGACATTTCCGCTACCGCGAGTGTTATTTTATATTTTTCTTCCTTAAAAAGCCATAATATTTTTTTAAAAAAAATTATACCATATATTCTTTTATCTATTTTGGTATTGAAAATGGTTTCGATAAATCATCTATTATTTCAATTTCTTAGATTGATATATTGTGATAGCAATGTGGAAATATTGTTTTTCCTTTATAATTATTTACGGTGTTATGGTTCATCGAAATTGTTTAGATGTACTAGTGGTTCTGTGATAAACAATTTGTGGGTGTGATCTAGAGAGCTTTCCAATTCATTGGGTAATGTGAAAAAAGTAAGTATATCCTATTAATTTTAAGGAATATACTTTGATTGGTATTCCAATTTTGAATCCCGACGTTGTTGTGAAAGCTACAATATTAGTTTGTTATGGATGCTACAAGTTACCATTATGATTTATATTTTATATGTGTTATTCATAAATCTTATGATTTTATGAGGCATATTAAAAATCTAATGTTTTGATTGACTAATGTTTCCATTATTTATTTTATAACCCTTACTATGATTTTTATTCTCATGCATGTTTTGAACATTTTTCGCAGGAATTCAATGTAAATGGGTTCAAGGATGGGATCAAGGAAAAGTCGTGTTGTCAAAAACATGGAACTAGGCATGGAATTTTTTTCAGGAGTTTATTTTGAAAAAATGGATATTGAGTAGAAGTTTCTAATTTGTAAATTTTTTTGAGTTGTATTAGTTATGGCCTAATTATCTAAAACTCTAGACCTAAAAATATCCTAAATATGAATTATTCATTTAATTTAAGATTATGTAATGTTTTATGGCTGGGGCCATATAAAAATTGTATTCTAAGTCACCATAGTTTTCTATTTCTAAGGTAATTGACAATAAAAGTATCATTCACATTATTTTATTTAATGATATCATAAAGAAATATCTTTTTCTTCTCTACAATGTCCATGCATTGGTTGCCAAATAATATTCTCCTACATATCAATGTAATAATGTGTCATTTTTGGATGAAATTCAAGAATTCCTATCTCAGTGATCAAGAATTTTTTTCATTAACCCTTTTTACTATGTGGAATTCCAACAATTTGTGTTTTTCCAATTTTAATCCCTTCATTACAGTGATTAAAATTAAATTTCAAGGTTTCAATTTATTTATTGTGGTATAATGTAACACAATGATAGTTTAAAAGAGGTGAACCAAGTTCGATACTATATTACAAATGGAAAACCATTATTATAAAAGAATTTAACACCCCAAATCATTTCAATATATATATATATATGTATATATATATCCAATATCTTCAATAGACTATGGCGCTTGTAATTTCGTGTTTAAATGAAATATGGCACTCTAAAAAAATATTAATATTTATCCATAAACCTTATAACTATGCCACTAATATGTTGGTAATGAATACGAATTAATTATGTATGAAAATTATATATTTCAAATATTTATAAAATTAAATCAATGATTCTAAATATATTATAAATAAAATAAGATACATTTGAATAAAAAAATATCATATAATGTATTTTTCTTTGAAAATTTAGTTTTGTTGTCTTTTTTGCATATAATATTAAAGTATTTTTTAAATATTTAATCATATATTTGAAAAAATAATTTTTAATATTTTTAATATTCCAATGGATATTAAATTATAGCAAAATTTTTTGATTTTCCAGAAAATTTTAAATTTTTCGTTAATAGGTAAAATACTTATTTATTTATTTTTTTCATTTTTATGAATAAAATAGGTACCATTATTATATTCATAGGAATTAAAAATATCATAGGTATCATTTAGTTATATTATGTACAACTATATAAATATATATTATATTTATACTATATTTCATTGTATGATTATTTTTTTAGTTTAAATTTTTTTTTTCTAAAACAAAATTTAAGGTGTAAAATATTTTTCCATTTAAAATAATTAAAAAAACCAATAATAAGGATTTATTTAAATGATATGTATAAATAATAAATCCAAAAATATGAAATTTGGATCATAAAATTATTATTATATTCATATAGTTAATATGATATATTCTTTTCTTAATATTCATTTCTTAAAATAACTACATTTCAATACCTATTCATGTTTAATGTTTTAATATATTCTACCACTTCTATGAGTTTAATTTGAAAAAATGGATTCAATAGTTGTAATAATCATTACTTTTATTCTCTAATAATGTTATAATTATATTTGATGAAAACAAATATTGAAAATCATGGCATTGATTAATTCTTCCACATCAAAGCTCATAGTGACCTAGTGCTCTCGAATATGTTCTATGTAGTGAGGGACGCCACTACCATCCCACCCATGCTGGAGGATAGTGGACCCAAATCAACATCTTCATGGTATTGTCCTATTATCTTTACCACTTTCTGTAACCCTGATTCTCACCATCTTTTCCCCTATATAGTTCATAGTCTGAAATTGTTAGATGTTTTTGTTGGATAACTTCTTCTAGCGATTTAGAAGTTGGAAATTATTAAGGCCATAGATCTACTAACTCATTATTTTGTGTCTCATTTATATTTTATTTATCCCTCAGCCTATTATTTCAAAATTTTTATATTCAAATGTTGGGATTTATTAGATATTAGGAGTTTGGGTCTTCTTGAAAATAGGAATATCATGATTTGATTTTCCACAGAGGTTAATTTTATTAATGATTAGCCAATAGATCCTCAATTATGAAATGATTCTCATTTCATCATCTATTTATGGTTATATTATTTTCATATGAAATATGATACTAAATATATAGAGTAGTGTGTATCTATTCTTAAAATTCCTCTTCCATTCGAAAATCCATCGATCATTTTCATGCTAGGGAATATGGTTGGCCATTTTAATTGTTCAGATAGTAGAACTAATAAGGTTTTCCACCATATTTCTTCACAAATTTGAGTTGATGTGTTTATTTAATAATTGATAGTCGAGTGGGTTTCGATTTAAATTGTGAATAACTATTGTTGAAAATAAATTTTTTTCTGTGTGTAATGGACTTATTATTATTATTAAAAAAAATATCTGGGTCACATGTTATCATTATACTAGTGTGGCCATAAGGGTCATCTTGAAGAGGTTGTTAAAATCCATTCGATTGGTCTTGGTTCTCCTGCAGGGTAATGGATTGGTCTATTAGATCTTAATGTTATATTCAACCATATTTATCTACATGAAAAGAAGAGAAATATTTTTTCTGATCCAAGGTTCATAGATATTTTTTCTAAATTTAACCATGATTTGGCTAACTCCATGTCAAAAAATAAGGTCCTAAGATGGGTTGGGACAATCCCTCACATGGTCCTTTACTCTTTTTCAGACATGGTTTTGCCTAGTTTTATAGGTATTGGGATAGATATCGTTAAAATTACTAATGAAACTCACATTGATATACGGTAGCCTTATACATGACAGGGTCCCCTGATCAGGATATTTTATTAATTATAAGGTAGGGGTCTCCAAGCCAATGTCACTCTCCCATACTAATTCATATTTCTTAAACCCCATTTAGTAGGACTTATAATGTAGTTGGTATTCAAACCCTATTTTTCAGTATTGGGTGATTGTGTTATAAACCCTATTGGAAAAGTAAAATAAAATTATGTAGATCATGAAGAGAACAATTTGTCTAGAGTCAGGGTAGATGAGAAAGAACGGGAGAAGGAATCTGACTTATAAACGCATTCTATAAGATTATTTATTAAGAACTATTTGAATATTACCATCAATACCTTTCACTATAATTTTTTTGATATCCCTTGTTCTCTATTAGGGTTTTATTCTGCATGTGTGGAGGATGAATAGATATAAGGACTACTATATCCAACCATGCCCTCTAGTTTCGTGGTCATCTAGAAATGTTACATTCTCTAAAAAGAGTCATATTTTTTATGTTGACTACCTAAAGGGATTTAGTAATAGTAAAAGATATTCTAAAGATATATGGATTTCCATATTTCTATTGAAAAAATCATGTCTAAGGAGAATATTATTGATAATGATCCTAAACCCTGTGAGGAGGCTATTGAAACACAGGTAGATAGAGAAATCAAACTAATTGAAAATCTGGAATCCAATGTTAGTAATTCAACAAATGTGGATAAGGATTTCAAAGACATTTTGATCACACATGAGCTTATTCAACATTCTAGTGAAGGGATTCTAGGGGAGTCCATGATCATGGTATTCAAGGAGGATGCACATGGAAACTTTTAATTTCCACTACAAGTTTTTCTAAATGATGAACTAACATAATAGATATAAAAATCATATTTTGATACACAATTTCAATGAGGTGAAAAAATACTAGTGGAAAAAAGTATTAATTTGGGACAGGATGGAATATTACATCAACTATATCATCTTTAATTTATATATATGGTTGTTACCTTCATCGAATGGTCATTATTCAGTGTAATGTAACCTAACTATTTGAAATTATTTTGGAATGCCTCGATTATCTCATATGATGTTTCATATTATAATTTATCTTCACTTTATATAGTATCCCACTATTCTAACAAAAGTTATCTGGAAATAATATTTTAAATTAGAAGAAAATATTTAAAATAGTAAAAATTATTTACTATTGTTAAGGGAAAAATAGGTCTTCCATGTGTAAAACTTAAAGGATAAACATTAAAATTTTACCAAAACACGAATAATTCATATTTTCTATAAATAGCCCAACCATTTTTATATAAATCAAATATAATGGTCCAAAATTTGAGTAACATTTCTTGAGAGTAACATGGGTGGAATTATCTCTTTCAGAAATGTCTAAGGGTGTCATCTCCCCCAGTTATAAATGGTCTCCCCTCTTATATCCTTTAAACAAATCCATAACCCATTATTTTTGAGAAAAAAACAAAAATAACTTCCAATGTTCGTCCCATTCATCCTACAATACATTGATTGATCATAAATTCAACATATGAATGGTTTTAAGGAAAATTAAATAATTTTACTGATGAAGTTGTAATTTACATAAGTGAGTGTGAAATTTTATTTCATCCCCCACCTTCATCAAATATTATTAAAAACTTATGATATGACAAAATAATATATTCTATATTTTTTTATTTTTTATATTAATGTATTTAATTACAACCATATATTCCTCCCTCTAATGAGAAATAAAACCATTGATCAATTGTACGATTAACTACCTCCTCAAGAACCGATATAATTCGTCTTCAATCACCGCTTCACATAGTTAGATATAATTATGATTATAAAAATAGTATGTTATTATTATGATAAATTTATACTTATTGAATTTTAATTTCATATATAACATATTACATGTTATTCTGAACAGAATACTATAAAGTCACTTGTGTGTATGAAGAACTACTACCTCATGAAGTGATGTGGTTTCTTATTAGATTATTCTCTTTATGGATGAAACAATGGATTAATGTTTTGTTGAAATATTTTATTAAATAAATAATAATCATTATGGAATATAAATATATAATATAATATATTACTATATTATCCATTGATGAAATGATTATTTCATTCGCCTGTATCGTAGGCTATCGTTGCACAAGGCAATATGATTAATATTTCACAAAATTATTACATTGAAGGAAAAAATGATATTTTTAATGAATATATGTATTATATATGACAACATATGTACTATATAAAATTAATATATAATCCAATTCCTTACCTTTTCTCACATTAGAGAAGTGAAAATTTCGTTGATGCATATATATGGCATATTATCACCATGAAGTGATGATACTAATTCTTGATGAAAAAAATTAAATAATAATTCTAATGATGTATATAATTAAAAAAATTCTTTTTATGACATTAATATCATTTTAGATATTTTGGAACTATATCCCATGTTAATTATCTAGAACACTCTTTATGAATCTTGGATGGGGAAATAAGGTAATTAACACCCAAAACTATAGTAATAATGAAATATTATTTTTGTAGCGATAATAATATTATATAAAAAGATAATATAGGTTATATAAATAATAAATGATTTTTTATAATTTAATTACATTTTAAAAACAAATATAAAAAATATTAATTATTTCCCAATAAAAGGGATGTGTGAGGTAAAGACTATCACAAATCAATTTCGATTCACTGGGTTATATGTATACTTATATGATTATGCAATTCCAGTATTATGTGTTAAATAACAATTAAATTCATTATATTGTATATATCAATATATTTTTTTGGATAAATATTTTTACACATAATTTCATCATTTTTTTGCTGTCACTTCAATGATACAGACATTTTAAGAGTTTTTTTCGCAAACATAATTCATTGAAACACATGTTTTTTATGATGAAAATTCAGTTTAAATGATTTATATACATCCCATATAAATAATATATCTTGAATCATTTTATATTCCTTATATTTTATGTTAAAATTCATCTAATTTAGGAATGTTATGGTATGATTAAAATTTTATCAAAGTAATAATGGTTTAGGTTTGAATAACATTTTCATTGGGATTTATTTTCCCTTAAATTCTATTGATGTAAATTATATTATAAGAATATAATGAAACCTTTTAATTTCATAATCATTTATTTATAAGACATAATATGTGTTAAAGTACAACTTTTACCCGATTTTTCTTAAAATAATTTATAAAATGTTTTAAAGAGAATATAACATCATTTATCTCTTTGTTCATAAACTATTTTTCATCTAAATCCATGTTTTATAAAAATATTCACAAATGTTTTATGGTGATTTCTTAAATTGATTGATACCCTTAATAATTTATCCTATATTATTTAAATGAATTAATATATTTTTTTTTCAAAAAATTTATATTTATATTTTCCTAAAAAACATTTCTCAGGATTTTCTTTAAAATATTTTGAATTAATAAATTTATTTCACCAACATGACCAAAAAATGACTTAAATATTCAAATTTATGTTTCAGAGATTGTTTTATAAAAAATTATTCCATGATGTTTTATAATTTTTATTATTTTAAATATAAATTTTCAATTTGGAAATGATATATTCTTTACAAAATGATCAAATTGATCTATAAAATTTATTTTCAATCTAATATGAAATCATTTGAAGTAACTAAATGTGGAGAATAAAATCTCCTGAAATATTTTTAAAATTAATTTTCATCAAAAACATAAACTTTTTATGTTTTGGATTTCTTCTTGATTATATATATATATATATCATATATATTACATGTTTATTCTCCCTTCCATTATCGGGGTCATATACGCCTCGTGATCATTTTTGAAATTCCATCATTATTATATTTTTATATAATTTGAAATGGTGAAAGATTGTGAAACCAATTTTATTTCCATTTGAAACTATTATGTTACTCATTATTATTTATTCCTTTTATGTGGTACACAAAGATCAAAAAATTGTTTGGATGGGTAAAACCAAACAGGAATCATTTGAATTTTGCAATGTTATATTCTAATTAGATTCCATGTATTTTATTCACTAGAGATCCTAATACATTATGTTACATTATCATCTAGATGATATTGTTATGAATTTATCCTCATCATAGGTGTAGGTCATATTATGTGTTTCTAACCCATTTCCATTAATTCCATAATAATATTTTACTTTTTTCATACAATATGCTTCAATTCAATTACTCATGTGCCTTTTCTTTTATGATATCAAATTATATCGTTGACTCAAATGTTATGGTTAATTATCATGTTTATTCACTTTTTAGGATTTATATATCATCAAATTATTCTTTGTATTCCCTAGGGGTTTCTTTTTAGTTTTAGCCTCTCATATGGATTTAGGTCCTCACAATGGAAAATAAAAAATAAAGGGCGACCTATTTTAGATTCCAAAGATATATTTTGATCCTAGTCTTCAAAACACACTAGGGCTCGAGATATTTGGGTTGTAAATAATGGATTATTATTTTAAAAATCTTATCATGATATGTCTAAATGTTTTGGTCTTTCATAAAACAGAAGGGTGAATTTTTATATCCACTATATTTTATTCCATGCACTCTATGTATACCCTATTTGTGGTTTTTTTCATTATAATGTGTTTGATCATATTTTAACGTTAAGTCGTTATGTTTGAAAATGGAAAAGTCAAATGATTTTTAGAATGATGTAAGAATTTTAGTGAGATTTTAACTACACTATTAATGTTAGTATTATATATCTATCATTTGATAAATTACCTCTCTTATAATAAGGATTATGATTTGTCTAATAATGACTATTGGAATATTATGATGACTCTAGAGGGTCGATGTGTGGTGGATATGAGAGTATATAGATTTCTATTTAATTATTGTTATTGATTTACATGTAGTAACTGATGGAGACTATATGTGGTATTTTCTTGTAATATATTTTGATATAGATATATAGGGATTCAAATTATTAGTGAATTGATGCATATTTGAGAGACCTAGGCTAATGAAAGATGTATATGTAAAAAATAGTGAAATTCCTACAAATTTGATATGGGAATTCATTAGTTTGTTTGAAATGTCTAATGAAATCTCTAAGAATTAACATATTTTGATCGGTGGATTCAAAGAGAATCAATTTTATAGGTTGAGAAACTTTATTGCTATATGGTTAGAAAATAGTGAACCTCTTTTTATCATGATCGAAAATATAGAATTCAGGACCCACATCAATCCAGTAATTTTAGGAAAGGTTGTACTTGTTAAAAGAAGTTTGGAATTTTCATGAATGATTAGCGTATTTGGGTTTCATCAGCTAATTGAGACTCACAAGATTGATTTCGAATCCTCAATGAGGTTTTGGTATTTATTTACCACTCTTTTAGGCATTGATAGATCATGATGGACTAAAGCCAATAAAGCGTGTCATCAGAATATTGGAAATCCTAAGACATATGTATATTTTCAGGGTAAGATAAATCTAGATGTTATGTGACGAATTTTTTAATTACATATTATTTATTCTTGTTCAACATATTTGGTTATCGTGTCTCAATGATTAACGAAATGAGATTTTGGATCAAATATTGGTTTTTTCTGAGGTATTCCTTGACCACGTGACCAAGCTAAATTGTTTTAATAAATGCAGGATTAAAAAAGTCTAAAAGATGTAAATTTATTACAATAATTCTTGTAAAGGGGTATCAACTCCATAAGAAGATCATTAAACCAAGAGACATCCTTGTTGATACATTTATTGGCAATCCGATCCACCACAAATTAGGCCTCCTAATATACTTGAGTAATGAATTAGTTTCTAGTGGAGGGGGAAAATATACAATTCATCCATATATCCATAAGCGTAAAAAGAATGTTGGATCAATCTATTTCTAATTGTGTTCACCAACATAGTGGAGTTACTTCCCAACCATATATTATTCATGATGTTAATTCATGAAAAGTGAATGACATGAATGACACTGAACATCTCTTACGCAAGGGAGGTAGATATTTCAATAGTAAACAAAATTCAACAAATAACAGTACCATTGTGATTTCTATAAACAGATCCCCATACTGTTGGCCCTATGTTGCCTTTTGATCCACCATTAACATTTAATTTTATCCAACTTTATAGGGGGCCAGCTAGAAGACATAAATGAAGCACAATATTTTTTGAAATTCCTAATAACTCAATTCATATGAAGAATCATGATATTATGGATTATTTTGAAGTAGTAATCCAGCTAAAATATGTTAGATCCCTTGGATGAGATAATGAGTCAAGTGTTTGATGCCTACAGGTTAAACTTGGACTGACCATGTAGAATATCATTATAACTAGACCATAAAACATGAACCGGTTGAGCTATAACATCCAATAACTGCTTCTTGATTTGGGGAACAAGCTGTAGATAAGTTTGTAGCTTTATCTAGGAATCCACATTAATACAATAAGGAAGCTGGTTGTTGAAAAGATCATGCAATGCATTCCATAAGGCAAAAATATAAGCACGTGATAAGAATAAATGAGTAATTTCTTCACTGTGTTAATTGAAAAACATTTATCTTGAACATAAAACAATTACATGTGATTGTAAAAAATAACAATTATGTAATTTATGATCATAATGAATCCAAATCAGAGTCATCCTAGAAGTCTTGATCTATGACTACTCATAGAATATGAGCTATAAAACTCGCTAATATGTTCAAAATTAGAGTCATCAAATAGATTTGATTCAAGAATTCCATTCTTGGAATGCTACCAAATTAAATTTCGTTAATATGAGCCAAAATGAAGTTGCAGAGGAGATTGAAATAGTTCTCAAACATCAATAAATTTGAATGAACCAAAAAAATCCAAGATAGAAACATTTATATCCAAAAGAAAGTGCTAATGATACACTGAATCAATACGAGGGGTGAACATCCAATTTTCAAGCCATAAATTCAATGATGACACATTGAAGGTAATCTATCATGGTGTGATATGATATTATCATAATATTATTTAATGGATGACCAATTAGAAGATACCATATAATCATTGAAACCCATTTTTAATTTTTTAATAAATCTACTTCTAGGAATACTAATAGAAACTGAATAACTACAGAGATGAGTCCACATAAACATTACATGAATAGCCTCATTAAATAATTGGATGTTTATTATTATAGTTCCTCTCTACTTAAGTGGTTTTCAAAACTTTTTATAGCTAAAATGATTAATTTTTTTCATGAGTGCTATGACAACCCTTTTTTACTACAAACTTAAACATGATTTATTACAAAAAACATCACTTGATACAACAAATAATATCAAGAGGATTATTTTCATTGGGTATTAGGATCATTACATACTAAAATAAAACATTAAATACAACATCATTATTGAAAACTTCCATTACATGACAACTACATTCCCTCGTACTTAGCATTGCATGGGATAACCTGAGGACATTCATATGAAAAGGGTAAACTATAAAGCCCAGTAAGGGAATACACATGGAATAACATGAGGAGTAAAATACATGTTATAAATTAGGAATATCAATAGATCACAAGAGAAACATGATGATAAAGGCATGATAATGAATGATAATCATAACATGGAAATGCTGCAATAACACTAAACATGGAATTAGCATGAGCCAAAGCTCATTGCACATGGAGCATGAGTAAATGTTCACTGTACAAGAAGAACGAGTAAACCCTCGTTGAACATGAATTAGCATGAGTCAACACTCATTTCACATGACTTATCATGATACTATAATTTACCCAATGCATTGGAGCACTATAAGGGTGCACCATTCTTAAACATTTAATTTCATGCATAAGTGTGCCACATGGATCATAAAACATTGATTCATAAAACATAATAATTTATTACACGATAAAGAAATTTGGAATTCATACATGATACTTTATAATCACTATGTAAATGTGAATAAAGGTGAATACCCTTGATGGAGAAATGGGCATGGTATTCGCTACACAATGACATTGGCTTAGAAAATCGTTGCGATTTCAGCAGCATAACGGCGTGACATAAGAATTCATAAAAAATGGTTGATGAGAGAGAAAGGGGTTTATAATAATATTTACATGTAATATAAAGTAATTATTAATATAGATACATTTCCCAACAATTTTAATGGAATTTATATTAATGATATAAAAGTATTTCTTGAATGTATAAGAGGAGAGAGAAGTTTCTTTCGAAATTTTAGTATAGTAACGGGTGTAAATGGGAGGCATTTAATGAGAGAGAAATTGGTATCCCATAATTAAAACATAAATAGGGAAGTATTAGGGTGGTTAAAAATCATACCCTAACATTCATAATAGAAATTAAAAGGCAAAACAACCTAACAAAAATTGGACAAAAATGAGAAAGGAAGAAAAAATCCTTACTTGGAAGTGTGCTTCCAAAGGATAGAGTGAGGCTTGAGAGAGGCTTCTTGGGAGCTTGGGGAACCTTAGAAGGATTCTATAGAGAGTAGGCCAGAGGTTTGACGAACTCAAAAGGCTTTTATTGAGGAGTAAGTTGTATCTTGTGTGGGTTTATATAGGAAAGAAGATGGAATTCTTTATTATTTAGGTTTGAGACCCCTTATATTAAATTATTCCAAACCACAAACCAACCCATGGTTTTTGCCCATGGGTTTTGGAAAATGGAAGAGGAAAATAATATATTTTAAGGCCAAAGTCCGAAATTCATTAAATAATAGGGTTTCTTATGCAGAGGTGAGTAACACTCACATGGAAAACAATTTAAAAAGACAAGGTGTTTAATTAGTCTCGAGGGGTCTATTAATTCTTTGAAAAGTAAGTCAACCAAACCCAAACTCAGATTATTTTAATGGTAAAACATATATTGGCCGAACATAATAATTTTAGTATTTTATTACATCACTATTGGATCATTATGATGTCATAAACACATTATATATTTAAAGGGAATTTAATTTTTACCCAAAAATTTACAGTATCAGAAAATTATGAAAAATTCACTATTGGATAATTTCAACGTTCTGATTCAAGAAATAACATTTATTTTATCTAAATATTTTTATAAATATGTTAATTTTTACATTTAATATAAAAACTGACATTTATCGAAAATTCACGGGGTTTGACAGAAATGGATTTCAATCCTTAATAAAAACTATAATTGCATTCATAAAATTATAACATAATTTATATTTAATTAAAATTAATTTAATAATTATATTATATTAAAATATTATTTTTTTCAAAAATGCCTTAATTTAATAATATAAAATTCTTAATTAAATTATAACTCAAAACACTTTTTGTACTTTAAAAACTATTTACAATATATCATAAATGACAATGAGGTATTTTCATTATTATATACAAAAATAATATACATAAACATAGTACTATAGATCTGTTACATAACCCCATAGGATGCCACCTCTATTCCGATCTCCAACAAATGGGCTTCATATAGATCAATTCTACTGGAAGAGGCCATCGCTTCTTTTGTCTGAGTAAATTGGATTTGTTAAAGTCCAGTATTTATACTAATCATGTGATCACTGTTCAACGAATGTATTAGCAATGGTCCAAATTCATAACATAAAACCGAATAAGTTGACATTTTGTATGAAAATAAAGAGACATTAAATTAGATCAAGAGGGATTTCCATTAATGAAACTCTCGGTCATTACAATATTCCCCCTTATGAAATTTCACCCTAAAAATTTTCCTTTTCCATCACTAAAACAAATGGGGGTAACTCAGATTCATCATTTCCACCAATTCCCAAGTCGCTTCTTCAAACTTGTGGTTTCTCCACAACACCTTGACGTGGGGCATTGTCTTCTTTCGTATAACTTTTTCTCTATGATCGAAGATCTTCAATGGTTTCTCCTCATAATAAAGATCATCTTTCAATTGTACAACCTCAGAAGACAGTACATGTAAAGGGTTGGGTATGTACATCCTTAATAGGGATACATGAAAGACATCATGTACATTGTCCATGGTAGGTGGATGTGCTAGTCGATAGGCCACAGCCCCAAAACGATCAAGAATCTCGAAGGGGCCGATGTAAATTGGAATTAGATTCCCTTTCATTCCATACATCATTACCTTCTTCAACTGGGATATGCGTAGAAAACCATGTCTCCAACTTTAAACTCAAGGTCTCGTCGATGGTTATCTGCATAACTCTTCGGTCGACTCTGGGATTCCTTGATGTGCTACTGAATTATTTTCACCTTCTCCACTATTTCTTCTACCATTTCTGGTCCATGCATCTTACATTCACCGACCTCATCCCAACATTCCAGTCTTCTACAACTTTTCCCATACATGGTGTCATATGGTGCCATTTGAATGCTTGAGTGGAAACTGTTTTTGTAGAAGAATTCAACCAGTGGAATATGTTGATCTCATCCTCCTTTAATGTCCATTGATCATGCTATCAACATGTCCTAATGTGTTTGGATAGTCCCCTCAGAGTGTCCATCAGTTTGAGGATTATAGGCCGTAATGAAGTTCAGTTCAGTATTCAGAGCATGTTGTAGACTCTTCCAAAATATAGAGGTGAATTGTGGATCTCGGTCAGACACAATAGATAGTGGTACTCTATGCAACCTTAGCACTTCCCTGATATATATCCGTGCTAGTTGAAAAAAATGAGAAATCCTCCTGAATAGCTATGAAATGTGCAGTCTTTGTAAGATGATCCACAACATCCAAGATTACATTGTTGTCTTTGGATGTCATTGGATGTCCGGTGAAAAATTCCATATTGATGTTCTCCCATTTCCATTCTGGTATGGGAAATGGTTGCATCATCCCCTTAGACATATTCCTCTCTGCCTTCACTTGCTAGCACACCAGAAACTTTGATATATATTCATCGATCTCCTTCTTCATATTATCCCACCAAATGTTTTCTCAGAGATCTCAATACATCTTTGTTCTCCCTGGGTGAATAGAGAAATTTGAACTATGTGCCTCATCAAAAAGATCATTCTTCAGCTCTAGAGATGATGAAACACATACTCTTTTCACAAACCGCACAATTCCTTCTTCATTAACATTAAACTCTGCAGATTTCCCTTTTTTGATAGCTTCCACATTTTCCAGAATTCTCACATCATTTTTTTGAGCATCCTTTAACCATTCCAAAAGAGATGATTGAGCAATCATTTGTGAAAGGATTGATGATGTTCCCTTCCTTATGATTCCCAGGTCCATCTTCAACAAGTCTAAGAATATTGGATCATTCTCAATTCTCATCACTCATAGAAACGTTGGGTCCTTTCTATTTAGGGCATCTGCCACCTTGTTCGCATTCCCATGGTGGTAATGTATTGAATATTCATAATCCTTGATGATCTCTATCCATATTATTTGGCGCATATTAAGCTCTTTTTGGGGGAATATATTTTTAAGACTCTTATGGTCAGTATATATCTCACATTTCTCCCCATAGTGATAATGCTGCCAGATTTTCAATGCAAAGATCACCGCTGCCAAATCCCTCTTTGAAGAATCACTAAACACAATAATGTGTTCCCCACTTGTGGGTAATGTGAGCACAGGCGCAGTGATAAGTCTTTTTTTCAACTCTTTTAAGCTTTCGTCGCATTCATCACTCCAAGAAAACTTTACTCCCTTTCGAGTTTTATTGGTATGAGGTTTGGACAATCGTGATAAATTTCTCACAAATCATCGATAATATCCAACTAACCCCAAGAAGCTACGGATATCGGTTACTGATGTTGGCCTCGCCCATCCCTCAATTGCATCTATTTTGGAGGGATCCGGAGATATCCCATTGCGTGTGATGATATGGCCCAAGAATGAGACCTCCTTCAACCAGAACTCACACTTGTTGTACTTTGAACAGAGCTTATCCTTACACAAAGTCTCTAGTACGGTTCTTAAATGCTCCTCATGATCCTCCTTGGTTTTGGAGTATATTATAATTTCATCTATATAGACTACCACAAATTTGTCGAGATAATCTCTCAAGACTCTATTCATCAAGTCCATGAATATTTCTAGAGAATTAGTGAGTACGAATGTCATTACTATGAATTCATAGTGCCCATATCTTGTACGAAAAGCATTTTTGGGGACATCTTCTTTCTTCACCCTTACCTGATAATATCCCGACCGCAAATCTACCTTGGATAAGTATTGTGCTCTACGCAGATAATCAAAAAATACATCGATATGTGGCAGAGGATACACTTTCTTTATTGTGATTTTTTTAAGTTCACAATATTCGATAAAAAGACACATTGACCCATCCTTCTTCTTGACGAAGAGGACTGGTGCACCCCATGGTGTAGCCCTTGGGCATAGAAAACCCTTTTTCCAGATCCTCCAATATTTGCTTCTTCAGCTCTTCAAGCTCTACAACAGGCATTCCATATGGAATCTTGGATATTGGTAAATCCCCAAGTATAAGTTCTATGAATAATTCAACATCTCTTCTTGGAGGAAGACCATGCAGTTCCTCGGGAAACACTTCACCGAATTCCCTCATAATAGGAATTTCTTCAAGGATGGTTTTTTCCTTGGACTCAATAATCTAAGATAGATACGCATGCTCATAAGGCAGTAATATCCATGCTTGATATGATAGAGCTAAATAAGATTCATCTTCCTCCTGACACTTGTAAAGAATCGGGGGACGATTCTCCATATAGAGTGTGATTTCCCTCTCCCGACAATTTATGTTGTCTCTATATAAGGAAAGCCAATCCATGGCAAGAATTGAATCAAATTCCACTAGAGGGATTATGATGAGGTTCACTAGGAAATTCAATCCACATATTATAATAGGGGAGGACATATATTTATGGGATGCAACGATTTCCTAATTTTCCATACTCACCGACATCTTCACTTCCAGGAATTTTGGTGGTTCTGGGATTATTCCACTAATATTTCGAGATATAAAAGAATTTGTAGAACCTGAATGGAAAAATATGTTCACTATTATTGAATGAATAACTAACATACCTATCACCACTTTGTTTTTGGGGTTCACTTCGGTAGAAGTGATTGAAAAATTTCTTCCTTGCTTCCTTGGAGGTTCTTGGTTGCCTCTAAAACCCCTTGGATTATGGAACTGATTTGAAAAATGCCCTGGTTCATTGAATTTGTAGCATTGAACAATGCATTGAGGTTAAAACAGATCGTTCCTCTCCCTTTTCGTTTCCGCGGGTCTTTCTTTCAGACAGTTAATAGCTAGGTGCCCTTCTCATCCACACCTGAAGCATTTCCTCGTCCCCTTGAGGCAATTTCCAAGGTGCTTCTTTCTACACTTTTGGAATGTGGGGTGCTAAATCTTCTTAGCACCGTTGTATTTATCCATCGGACCGGCAGCATTGAAGTACACCTTACGCTTCTTATCCCCATGAAACCCATGTGATTCTCCGATCTCCATTTTGACCTTGAGGGCACATCAGACAATTTCCTCATAGCTGTCAAAGTCACGGATCTCAATTCTTTCTGCAGGCTAGGCTTTATCCCAAAAAAGATGTTGTCAAAATTGCATTCGGGTTTGACAAAAAATTCTGAAGCGTATCGTGCAAACATTGTGAAGTTTTCCTCGTACGATCCAAAATAGTCTTCATCTTTTTTCTTGAGGGAAAGGAAGTCCCTTTACATCTGATGCTGGATGGTGCACGTAAAAAATTTATCAAAAAAATTCTTCCGGAAATCCTTTCGTTCCAACGCCTCGATCTTCTCTTCAGGCTTAGTATTTTATATCAATGTCTACCATTGATCAGCTTCTCCCTCCATACGATATTCCAGCAGGAGAACATTCTTTTTTTCAGAACATTGAAGGACAAAGAAGATCTTTTCAATGGAGTTGATCTATTGTTCATCATTCGTGGGATCAGATTATCCACTAAAAGTAGGAAGCCTTTGTATCATGAAGCTCTCGATAGCAACATGTTCATTCTTGGGGGGGGGGGGGTTGAACGTTCTCCTGACCCGTTTTTCTATTCAGAACTTTAGCTAGCTGAGAGAGAATCATGACAAAGTTCGTGATTCCTGCTCCCATTGGATTGGGCATATCAGTAGTACAGTCATCAAACTGTTCTTCACATCAGTTGTTAGCCCAAGTCCTCCTATTACCAGCCATTAGATTGAATAAAAGGAAAGTTGGGGGTAACACATAAAGGGCAATCCAAAGACAAAAGTTGATGACTTATAAATAAACTTTTATTTCCTTAACTCATG
Source organism: Viscum album (assembly GCA_963277665.1). Classification (NCBI taxonomy): domain Eukaryota; kingdom Viridiplantae; phylum Streptophyta; class Magnoliopsida; order Santalales; family Viscaceae; genus Viscum; species Viscum album. Next base: position 796,786,806 of record OY728166.1, read on the forward strand.
AGTCTATAGGCTTGGCTTTTCATGATCTACATTGTAAAATATATTAGTGGGGTTTTTTTATTCCCTTAATAAGGGTTCATACTAAGCTTGTGAATTTACCAAAGCATATCCCCCAGGAGTGTAGTAACCAAGATAGAAGAATGTCTCGTTTTCATGCACAAATTCTTGTTCGAGTCTAGCTCAAAGTGGTGTTTTCGGGTTTTACCCCTAGGGTACATATATGCTAGAGCCGCCTCTACCTGCTCGTATCATGACAGGGAGGTATTTTCTTGATAACCCACTTACTCAATACTCACCAAAACTTAGGGAAGTATTTATATTACTCAGTCTTGTATCTAAGGCTTTACTGGGGTTTTCTAATCCTAATCCCAAAAATAACTAAACCTATCCTCTGATACCAACTATGACAACCCTGCTTTTATTACAAACATAAATAAGATTTATTACATAAAACGTCACTTGATACAAGAAATAATATCGAGTGGTTTAGTGTCATTGGGGCTTAGTATAGTTACATAAAAACATATAACATGAAATAAAACATCTTTATTGTAAAAACAATTTCCATGACCACTACATTCCCTCGTACATAGCATTTCATGGGATAACCTGAGGACATGCATAAGATAAAGGTGAGCTATAAAGGCCAATAAGGGAATAAACAAAGAATAAAATGGGGAGTACAATACATGTTAGACATTAGAAATATAAATAGAGCACAAGAGAAACATGAACATAAAGGCATGATAGAGCATGATAATCATAACATGGAAATGCATCAACAACACTTAACATGGAATTAGCATGAGACATGGCTCATTGCACATGGAGCCTGAGTAAATCATCCTTGCACTTGAAGCATGAGTAAACCCTCATTTCACTTGAATTAGCATGATTGAATACTCATTTCACATGACGTATCATGATACTATACTTTACCCAATGCATTGGAGCGCTATAAGGGCACACCCTTCTTAAACATTTCATTTCATCCATAACAGTGCCACATGGATCATAAAACATGGATTCCTAAAACTTAATCATTTATTCCACGATAAAAGAATGTGGAATTAATCCATTAAATAATTATAATCAATAATAAAATGTTTATAAATGTTAATACCCTTAATGGAGAAATGGGCATGGTATTCACTACATAATGACATTGTCTTAGAAAATCAGTGCGATTTCGGCAGCATAACGACATGAGATAAGAATTCGTAAAAAATGGTTGATAAGAGTGAAATGGGATTATGATCATATTTAAATTTAATGGATAGTAAGGAGTTTATATATATACATGTCCCAACAATTGTAATGTAATTTATATTCATGATACAAAATTATTGCATGAATGTAAAAGAGGAGAGAGAAGAGCCTTTCAGAATTTCGGCATAGTAACGGGTGTACAAGGGAGGAATTTAATGAATGAGAAAAGGTTATCCCATCATTAAAAAATAAATAGGGCAGTATGAGGAAGGTTTGAAACGATACACCAACATTCATTATTGGAATTAAAAGTCAAAACAACTTAAAGAAAATTGAAAAAAAAAATGATAAAGGAAGAAAAAACCCTTACTTGGAAATGTGCTTCAAAAGGCTAGAGAGAGGATTCTGAGAGGCTTATTGGGACCATGGGGAACCTTGGGAGGATTCAAGAGAGATTAGGCCAGTGTTTGTACAAACTCCAAAGGCTTTGAGTGAGGAGGAAGTGGGATCTTGGGTGGGTTTATATAGGAAAGGTGAGGAAAGTCTTTATTATTTATGTTTGGGAAACCTTATATTAAATTAATCAAAACCAAAAAACATCCCCTGGTTTTTGCCCATGGTTTTTGGAAAAGGTAAGAAGAAAAAAATATTTTATATGGCCAAATTCCGAAATTCTTAAATTATAGGGTTGCTTATGTGGATGTGAGTCTCTCTCGCATAGAAAACAATTTAAAAAGACAAGGTGTTTAATAAGTCCTGGGGGGTCCATTAATGTGTTGAATAGTAAGTCAAGCAAACACAAAATCACATTATTTTAATGGTAAAACATATATTGGAGTAACATAACGATTATAGTATTTTATTACATCACTGTTGGGTCATTATGATGTCATAAAACACATTATATATATTTAAAGGGTATTTAATTTTATCCCAAAAATTTGACTGTCTCAGAAAATTTTGAAAAATTTATCATTGGATAATTTGGACACCCTGATTCCAGAAATAAAATTTATTTTATATAAATAATTTTCTAAATATGTTATTTTTTACATTTAAAATAAAAACCGACATTTATCGAAAATTCACGGGTTTTGACAGAAATGGCTTTCAAACCATATTAAAAATTATAATTGCAATCATAAAATTATAAGATCATTTATATTTAATAAAAATTAATTTATTAATAAAATTTTATTAAAATATTATTTAATTCAAAAATCACTTAATTTAATAAAATAGAATTCATAATTAAATAATAACTAAAAACTCTATTTGTACTTTAAAAACTATTTACAATGTATCAAAAATGAAAAGGAGGTCTTTTCATTCTTATATACAAAAATAATATACATGAACATAGTACTTGCGATCTATTACATAACCCCTTAAAACAGTTGCATAATACCTAAGGGTATGGTGTGCGATGGTGAAAAACTCTTGGGGTGGCTCGGATAACATCGCTCGAGTGGTAATTTCTATCAACTTCCACTTCTCCCGTAGATGGTCCCATTCAAGCATGACATGATGAAGATCAGCTTGGGCTTGGTCAAGAGCGAATCCCAAGGACACCACCTCTTTTCCAAGCTCCGACAAATGGGCTTCGTATGGTACAATTCTACTGGATGAGGCCATCACTTCTTTTGTCTGAGTAAATTGGATTTGTTAAAGTCCTCTATTTATACTAACCATGTGATTACTGTTCAACGAACATATTAGCAATGGTCAAAATTCTTAACATTAAACCAAATATATTGAAATTTTATATAATCATAAAGATACATTTAATTATATCAAGAGGGATTTCCATTAATAAAACTTTGGTTCGTTACATGTTTTGACACTACACACAAAATTCTCAATACCAACATTGAGATGAGTGAGTAAAAAGACAAAACATTAGTAAATTAAAAAGGAGCGATTTTTTTTTAAATGATAGCATTATTAACCAAATAAACTCGACCATCTATATAGACGGATTTACCTATCCATAAATAAAGGTGCTTCTTTATCATATCCACGATATTGGAAAAGTAGCTGGCCTTAGGCCATACTAAAAAATTAAAGAACACCAAGGTAAAACATAGGCAAATATCCTTCACTAATTTCTAGATCCATCAATAGTTTATACATCCTATATGTAAGGATCCCCTTTCTAGAATAATTGTATGATTTTTTCCAATTAATAACCTTCCCTACAACATCTTCATATTGTGTTTGGGACCTCTTTAATTTTTTTATATTTCTTTTTATACCTTGATGAATTATAATAATATCATCATCATACATCTGTTGTGTAGGGGATATCTAATGTCTTGAAGCCTGGATGTGATAGATAATTCCGTGTTAAATAATGTTATTAATGAGTCTTCTCAAATAGTTTTTAACTATTGTTAAAAGGATGGAAGAGAGGGGGTCAACATTTTTAATACCCTTTGAGAAATTAAATAGACCTCAGAGAGAACCATTGAAGAGCACACAAATATGAGTAGATTACAAAAGGTATTTAACCATATTCACAAACATATCCTAAAATCCAAAACTATTATTATCATTAATGATGAATCCCCAATCCACGTTGTCAAATTATTTTACAATATCCATCTTAAAAAAAACACCTCCAAATAATCTAGATTTGATAAGGTGGTTAAGTCAACCTGAAGTTGTGCTTATATAATATTGGATTGACCGTACTTTCAAAAAACCAATATAATTCCAATATATAATTTGACTAGAAAATATGAAAATTATATTTTAAATATTAGTTCTAATAAACATATAACTACTGTTTCTGAGATCAATGTGTATGAAAATTAGGATCTTATAAGTGTTTTAAACATTTGGAATACGAGTAAGGAATTGTGCATTAATCCCATGAGGTAAGGTACATATGTGGAAAGGTGTTCTAAATATCCTACAGACATAAAAGTGGATGAAATCGTATTATGTTTGAAAGAAGTCATTTCGAAAACCATATGGTCCCAGAGCACTATCAAGTTTATGAATGAAAAATGATTCTTAGATATCAAAATCCCACAGAATACTAGTGAGATCGATATTATCCTCCTCAGTGACCATGCTTGGTATGATGAGTTTCTGAAGTTCATTATTGAGATTGGGACCATTATAATGTTTTTCAAAGTAAGGGACTATATGATCTTCAAGAGACTCATCTTTTGAATGGATTCTATCTCCATCCTTCGTGTGAGTGATAGGTTTGATTGATTTTCAGGTAATTTGGAGGAAATTATAGTCTTTAGTGTTTTGATCCCTATCCGTTAAGCATTTATCATTAAAGGTATCATTTTATAGATTTTATTTAATGGGTAGTGGATAATTCAACTTAGTAGAGAGGAGAATATCTTGCTATATATTCACCTCAAAATCACTTGAAGTGTTCTCATATTGTAATAGATTGAGTTGAATCTCCAAGGAAGAAATATAATTCTCCATATTATTAAAATTTTCCTTACACCAACTATTTTGATTATATTATAAATGCATGAGCTTCATGATAAAATATTAATAATCATTGGATCCATGACTGGAAGTCCAAATATTATTCAAAAACTTTCTAATATTTTGGGGAGAAATCCATTCCTTATTAAAGATGAAATGAAGTCTTCGTTTGAAATCATTATTAATAATAAATTAAAAAATTGAATGATGGTCAGAAATGATATTTGATAGGGTAATACTTGAAAGATAATCACAATACTAAAGGGATTTTTCATTACATAATGCACGATCAATTTTTTTAGCCACCATTTGAGTGTTATGACTTCTGTACCAGGTGTACTTCGCACTAAACAGAATAATTTAAACAAGATTACATCATTCCATACAAGCCTTCAATTCCTTAGAATTAGGAGCAGAATTGGAATCCCCCAATCATTCACTAAGACACAAAATATCTTTAAATCACTAAGAATAATCAAGGAATCATGAATTCCTTGCTTTCAAAATTCAATGTTATTCAAAATCCTTTTTCATTCCAAATAATTATTCATAACATAGACCAAGGAGAAGAAGACATGCATATTATTGTTGATTGAAACACATATTATTATTTGATCATTGATATTGTATATCAATTCCCCATATATAGATTTATATACATGGACTGATAAGGTTTTAATATTACCTAGAGAACTATTGATACTCAAAAAAGTGTAACCTCTATTTTTTAGTCCAGTAATACCAAGTGAGTAGTATTTCATAGTTTCCATAATGCCTAGAAATCAGGGTTTATAAACATGAATAAATCTATTATAGAAGGTGGACGTGACATTTTTTTCCAATCCATGACATCTCTAAAGGACACGATTCATTTATATCGTCATTGGGGGGGGGGGTATTTTCCTTCCCACTTATTTCATATTTTTACTTTATTTTTTGATTTAGGACACTTTTGAAGTGTCATTCTTAGAGGTGGTAGAACGAACCATATGAATAAAAGAATAATGTACTTAGTTGTATTGAATAGATACATAAAGGGGCTCCATAGAAGATCAGGTGTCCTACACACTCCTAGTGGGGAATGAATTATCAAGAGTCCCAGTTTAATTTATTAGAGATACAACTTTAGATTTATTGTTGATTTCAATTGGAAGAGATAAAATATATGTGTCTTGAACACTAATATCTATATCTGGGATCTCCTTGTTCAATGTGAATAAATCAAGAGAGGCATCTAAAGTAATATATGGGTTTTCCATGATATAATCATCATTGTAGTGGGTGATCTATGTAACTCTATGAATATAAAAATTATCATAGGAAGTATGAGAAAGAGAAACACCCAATTCATCCACGAACTCAGTAGGTCCAATCGGGCTCACTAAACCTCCATCATTGAAGATGTCCTTTTAAGATCGAGGATCAGAAGAAGTCTAATCCTTGTAATAATGACACTTTGAGGAAGTAAGGACTGAGTAAATATTCCTTGAAATAGATTCCAAAGCTGTAGGTGTTAATAACTTATCCAACTAATGACGTGTCAAAAGTGAAAGATAGAGATGTAATAAGAATGAAAATATCATGAGAAATATAAAATGATAGAGTCAGTTACCCAATTTTATTTTCTTCTTCTTCGAAATGAATGTCCCAAGAGTTCATGAGTCCCTATGTTGTGGAAGGGTCACGTATTTCACACATTTAGGTTCCTTCATCTTTTTATAGGGACCACCATTTTCAACCTCATTGACCATACCTTTTATTTTATTTTATAACACATATTTCAAAAGATGTGGATTAGTAGGGGAGTTTATCATTATTTTCACTACCCTATAATGAGTATATGAATGCCCAACAATTTTACTCACATCACATTATGGAGACATCTATTCATACTCTTTTGTCACCCAGATTTTATGATCATTGGTGATGAAATTTATAACACCCAGAAACATAGAATCCATATTTTCCCCAACATGAATCCTGATATATAACCCTAACTCCCAATTTAATGTGAGATGATCTAACTTAAGAAAAATCCCTATAAATAGGATATATCATTCTATAATTTTGGTATGCCAATATACACAATTAAATTCATGTATCTGAATCTATATATAATCTGAAGATTTTCTATGAGGGAAGGGATTAAAATTGATATCAAAGCATAAGATCCTTTGGAATTCGGGCTTCAACTGAACATTTCAAAATATCTAGGTAGAATCAATGCTATCTTTACTAGAAAATATGGTATGATAATATCCTTCCTAATCAAAAATAATTTATAGTTTTAGCAGCCCTAGATATGTGATATACGAATTCTATGATCAATAAATGGAAATGGTTTATCATATTTGGCATACATACAATGACAATGAAATTAATTTTTTCACAATTTCATCCTTTGATGAAATGAATCTAGATTGGAAAACACAGAGAAGCCTATATCATTAACCTTTTTTATAGGGTGGTTTCGAGAATGAATTTTTCCTTATATCGAGTCCTGGATATCATTCTAGAAACAAAATGCCCTTGGATATTATATAATGAAAACATTCATCTATATCTAGGGAGTTGTGTTTTAGATCTTGAGTCATGATTTGATGAACTGTAACATTCGAATAAATATTATGGCTTATAGGGTTACAAGCCCAATTAAGATTTCATAGAGTTGTCACCGATGACCTTTCCTTCTCTTACATAGGATTCAATATTTGTATCATATATCGGTATTCATTCAAATAGTCATTACATGGTTTCATAATGGATATTTACGAGTGATTAACTAATAGAGGTATAATTTAGTGTACAATGATTTAATGTTAAATTTTTTAGGATGACGATAATCAATGATTTAGTGGATGTTCATCATGGAACCCCAATATCTCGAGGATGAGAAGTGATGTTATGGGGAGACTATAAAAACATGCACCTTAATGCATGAAAATACCTATGAGATATTTGAACATTTATTTTTTTAGATTTAAATTTATATAATCTATAATAGGAATGAGGTTACAAGTCTTTAAGCATTCAAAATGGTGTTTTTGGATGCGGTTCAAGGATTGGGTGTTGTAGTGTGAGTCTCGGAGACCACTAAAGAATTAAATGGGGTTCAGAGACTACTGAATAATGATACAGGGGATAATAATTTCATGAATATGGTATTCAAGAAGTTAAGTGTATGTTTTTGGTGGACCAATAGGTTTTATGGTAGGAACATGAAGCTGATAGACACTTCCTGAGAAATCACAATGTGTCATACAGTGTCACACTTATTAATATATTGGAAATGCATGGTAAGTTATTTTTGTAAGATAAATAACAATGTGGATCTATTTTCATGTTTTGAACATATCATATGATTCGTTTTGGATGTTTTAAGTGTTGTTATCAATCTTTTTCCTTCAAAATATATAACCTAGAATATCTTATAATATTTTTTTGAAGGGAATTAAAGGGTTTAACTTCAATGATCTCTTACATTCTATTTCACTTATTAAATTTTTTTTTCATTAGGAAACATTAATTTTGGTTATTATTTTTATTTTTAATCACAATATATTCTCTGTTACCTTTAAAATAAGTCATGAATATATTGTGTCTTTATTTTGATGAGTGAAATTAAGGTGAAATTCAACTAGATCATGAAGGATATGTCTGAAGATGATGTTACATTTGATCAACTTAGAATTAACATGACACTTGATGATGAAGGAGTTCTATTGATAGTTGTTTTGCTAATGGTTTGTAAAATGTTACAAATTTTTATTATTCATAATATAGTTATATTAAATTGGACATTATGGTGCCCCTTCTCAAAATTATGTTTCCCATTTGGAAGTTTGAGGAATATGACAGACCTTCCACGGCTGTTTGTACACAGTTATGGCTAGGCAATGACATCCACTACATCTTTAATGTTATGTTACATTTAGTCTAATTGTGGAATTTTATGATATTATATTAATTAATTAAGTTTTTTTATAATTAACTATTTATACATCTTTGGAATGAGTTAGAAAACCATACGAAATCTATTGAGGATTAATTTATTTAGACATAATTAGAAAATGAAATTGGGGCTTTCTTGGTGTAACGCCCCGACCCCAGCTACCCAGAGTCGGTGCATTACTTCGTAACATTGGCATGATCACAAAAGATCAAGTCTCGAAAGACCGATTAGTTTAGTAGCCTTGGAAACACTAGATACATTCATAAATGTTACATTACATCATAAAGTGAAAAACTACAATAACAAAGTCTCCATAGTCCACACTCATATCCTCTTCTGACTATCCCTGCAGGTCATTCATAAAATACTTCTTCACATCCTGGAAAATATTAAAACATTGAAAGGGGTGAGCTCAGATGCTCAGTAAGGATAACTATATTGCGGAAGCTTTCGTAAATAAACATAAACAATTAAGGCAATGTATAAATAAAACAAAAGCCTTTTAAACATGAACTTCATCATAATATGGCAAAAGTAAACTGAGATAATGCCATTCACTTCTTCACATGGATATTCTACTGGTCGAATAATCACATGCAATAACAATAACCACTTTCATAATGAGGGAATGTATAATGCCGGACATTCTGAAACATTTTGTCAAGGCCTCGGCCAAGACGTCTAAAATGATTAAGGCCTCGGCCAAAACCATAAATCAAATTGGGAAAGGGCCTCGGCCAATTCCACGTCTAGTTGTCTCATGAGACCTGCCGATGCATCGAGGAGCTATAGCGGGCTCCACCCGTCACTTATTAAGTCCAATACATTCCTCATATGAATAGGTTTAAACATATCATAAACCATAACATAATCATATCACATAAAACATGCATAAAGGAAACATAACATTTCCACATTTCAATCACAATATATCAATACAACACATTGATATAATAAAAACGCTTTCAAAACCATTTTCAATACAAAAATAAAAAAAAGTTAAAACTTTGTATTTATTTTTCATTAAAAAGAAGATGGCTTGTATAGGAAGCCGAAACTCAAATAATGGTCACGGCGGCGGAGAAGTCGTTGTCGCCGCATAAGTACGGAAAGAAAAACATTCCCTTTTGTCATTTAGCAAAACGCTTCGTATAAAAAAGATTCCTTTTGAATAAATGTAAAAGTCAAAGGGGTTTATACACCGTATAAAATAAAGTTGTGTATAAAACCAAATATGCCTCAATGAAAGGGGATTGAGACGAAGTACTTAAAAGATCATTTTTAAAATAAAATAGATCTATTATGTGTATTCACTATAGTTACACATAAAGAAAGTAAAAATACAAAATAGGACATAATAATATCATGACATAGTTTGAAAGTAGGAGATTAACCCAAAGAATGGAAGTTGGGTTAAGAAAATCCCTTACCTCGTGTCTGACTTGACTCAACCATTCTTTAACCTCCTGAATAATAAACTAGAGTTAATATATACCTTATTAAGAACCATTTTCAATTTCATTATGCTTTTTATATCACTTATTACAATGATATGAACATTATGTAATTATTTAAGTTAATAACGGTCGTTTTGTCAATCTTTGGTACTTGAGTCAACAATAAAATTCTTATAATTACAAGTTGTTTATATGGTTGAATATCCATTATCTCCAGAATTATATTAATGATTTAGATGTCATATATATCTCATATACTTAACATTTAGAGGTAAGAAATGAAATGCACCGTTCATGGAGACGGTAAGCCGTACGTACGCATGAACGCTACTTTCATTTCAATTTCATATTTAATGGAACGAAATCATAATGATATAAATGTATAATATAATTCCAGTATAATATAGTGTATAATACCATTTACTCCATCCTTTATACATCCCACATATGGCATTAACGATTCAAATCACTTTGAGGGGGCGGTAGTCCGCACTTCCTAAAATGAAATTATCGCGTTTTACCCATAATGGAAATCATAAAGTATGCCATAAATGATAAATACAGAAGCATAAGTAAAACATAAACATATTATATATCATATATAAAAATAGTGACATCTTAATGGCCACCTTTGGAGGTGTTATATGAGTGTTGAACAATCATCGTTTCGTGAGGCAGAAATTCGCCATCCACAGAAACCGTATGTTCTTTAACCATTAGATGTAGGTGTGTGTAAGTGTAGCTCGAATCCTTATTATAACATCATCCTAGTATATTGAGGATACTGGTGTTGTTACAAAAGAAATTAATAAAAAGATTTTAGGGGGTTGGAGAAGATAAATAAAACAAAACAACATTAGAGAAGACATTACCTCAAAATCGTGTAACTCTTTTTGATTTGAGCCAAAGGCTTTCTTGGGAAGAGTTCTGCCCAAAGCGAGGCTTCTAGGAGTAAGGGAGGAATGTTGGGAGAGTATTTGGGCAGAGGTTGGCCGAGCCAAATGGCTTGAAAGTGTAAATGAGGTGGGAGAGGTGGGGGCCTTTTATAAGTGGAGAGGAGGGGCTCTTTTGGAAAGATTGAAATGTTACATTATTACACAATGATTTTCGGATTCTAAAGGTCCCACACTTATATAATTCGTGGCTAAGGTGATAAGGGTTCTAAATATACCCATCCAATAGGCTTTGGACAAGTGTAAGCCTTGGATGTTGCATTATCTTCTCATTTTATTTAAATCGTTAAATAATGAGGTCATCGCTGCATCATAATGATGTCATAAATAATTTAATTTATTTAATGTCTAAAAATTATAAAAAAATACTATGATGTACGAAATCTTTTTAGCTTTATAATGAATATTTATAGTCAAAATTTGGACTTGTGTAACCCCACTTAAAAACTGTTTTAGTAAAACAACTCATGTTTGTGTCAATTTAATTTTAACATTAAATAAATATATATTAATGTCATTTTCCAACTAAAGTGGCTCCATGGGGTCCCCAAGATGACCCATGGGTTGTATTGGTCGGCCATGACTCATCCAATAGGAGTAGGACAAGTGTCATGCTCATCTCATATTATTAAAACATTATTTTTACCTTAAACTACACTAATTACCTCTAATCGCGATTAAGAACTTAAAAGTTACTATTCACCAAAAAATTATTTTGATCTCATTGAACCACATTTTACTTCTTAATGACAACCATGTATGTCGGATTTTTGAAAATAAAATCACAGAAGTGGTAATATTTCATTTAAACAAAAAAATCAGTTATTTAACTACCACTTAGTGGTTTCACTATTCATCAAAAATTGAAGTTTTTCAGAACAATGCGAAAATTTCACCCTAAGCTATAATTGATATTCCGAATTCAAAAATGATGTCTATTTTACAAAATTCCAAACATATAAGTTGCATTAATTAATTTTATAATTAATTCCCGCTGTTACAACAAATAGCGTGTTTTAAAGAAACAATTTATATCAAAAGATTGGCAATTGTTTATGTCCAATTTCAATGTTAAGTTAATTCTAATGACCACCTTTGGATAAAATGGTAAAAATATATTCTAATTATACTTTAAAACCACTAAATAGTATAATTTATCACTATAAATTATTTTGATTAAAAAAGTTGTTTTTAAGTAATTTTCACTATTCATAAAAATTGGAAGTTCTCAGAAAATTACAAAAAATTCAACTTTGGATAATTTCGATATTACGAATAAAAAAATGAAGTCCATTTTGAAATATAAAATTTCTATAATTTTAAAAAGTGGTTATTACTATTCATAATGGCTACTTTTATTAGTCGCGGTGTTTTAGAACTCGAAGTTGCGTACAATGCAAGCTATTGCATTATTGAATGAGAAGCGTATCGTGGAAGCTCGGGGTGTTACATTCTCCCCTCCTTCAATAAATTGCGTCCTCGCAATTTGAAATTTTTCTTTGAAAATAAAAGGTTGAAAAGAGAAAATACCTTTGTGGACAACCCACATCGGAAATAAGATTAATAAAATTTAGCCTTAATAAGAGGGAAAGGGAAATGAAAAAGTCACCACCCAATTATGATATCGATTAGGAGAACATTGGTGGAAATTAGAGACATATAATTGGAGAAAAAACATAAATATTTGTAGGGAGTGATTGAGGTCATCAATCACAATCAACTGTCAAATTGAGGGCCTCAAAGCCTTCAATCTATGTTGATTTAAAATATCATCAGTTCCACAAGACATAAGGTATTAGGATAACACATTTTTTTGTTTTAATATCTCTTTAATAAAGTTTAAGAATTAATTTATTCATTGAATAAGAGATAGGTATAAATATATTTATGGTTGACAATTAGAGTTTCAACCTTCAACTCATCTTTCACTCAAAAAGATAATAAAACTCAAAAATATTATACTTATCCTAATTGTATACGGTTCCAAATGTTAACACATAACATTTAGATTAGTAAAATTATTTTGTAATAACCAGGGACTTCCTGTAGGCTAGTGGTAGGAAATAAAGGCATGTCGCACTATGATTGTGGGTTCGATTCCTGCAGCTTTGTCCGACGCGACGGGTTATGCCCCACCCTGCAGGTTGTCCTTTTCCTAAAAATATAGTACTATACTATTCCAAAAATAATCTTCATAAATGTTTTAACCTTAAACAATACTATCAAAAGATCAACTTAATCCATTCCAACCTTTATAGTTATCCAAAATACTTCTGTCCAACTCACAGTCCAAATTTTATAAGGAAGGTAAACATGATGAAGATCCTTTTTCCCACGTAACAACATGTGAACACCTTCATCATGTATTCTTTTTAAACATACTGAATTACCATGATCCCTTATTCCTTATAGAATACTAGATATACTCCTTCTATCCAAAAATGTATACAAAACATCAATCAGTTTCAAGGAAGTTATGTATATCCAATATAATTTATCCAAATCAATCACGTATTATTACAAAATCACAATCTCAGTATCAGAACCATATTATGGTTTATCTTTCTCTCAACCATATATTTTCCAAAAATTTAACCTACTGTGGAGTCACTGTTCTTGGTTCCACACAATCTCAAGTCCTTGATGAAATAGTACTGCAGTACAATCCTTATATACTCCATAATTATTATAACCAGTACATCATTGATACAACACTCAAATTACAAAATTCTTTAATAACAACATAAGAACTCTAATCATTACTCCTCATCTGTGGTAGTATCATAACTTGATTATTATCCAATAACATCATTTGGGGCATACTTTGACGATTTGGACATTGGTTTGCGTAGTGTCCCCAATCCTTGCAGAAGAAACATTGTACATTTGAAACCATTTTCTTACCCTTGCAGTCACGCACTTTGTGTCCTTTTTCTCTACACTTATAACAAACTCCCATTCCCTTTAGGCAAGTTCCATGATGTTTCTTCCCACAATTACCACATATTGGAAAATTCTTCTTTCCCCTTATCCCTTTATCCATCATTCTCTCTTCCATCCCTTTCGTCTCTTGCTTCGTTTCAAAGCCATAGGACTCAGAGAATTCCTTACTTATCTTATTGACACATGATACTATTTCTTCATATGTTGAAAACACATGGGAGATTATTTCCCTTCTAAATGTTGGCTTAATACCGTGAAAGATATGATCCTTCTTACGCTTTGGATCATACGTATTGCTGGAGTTCACATTCCTTCCACTGGGCACCATTTCTATACAATGGCATAAAATAGGTTAGTTTATGAATCAAAATACATAATTCCATACTTGTAAAACACTTTACATAAATTGAACTATTTATGGATATAATCATAAAAAGAAAAGTTTTCTTTGAGGGAGTATATACTCATAACCCTTCATAGTGGTTTGTAAATAAAATGAGAATTTTCCTAAGCATATCCCCCGGGAGTGTCGTAACCAAGAGTGCAGCAAGGCCCGTTGTCGTGCACCAGTTCCCGTTCGAGTCTAGCTCGAAGCGGTGTTTTCGGATTTTACCCCTAGGTACATCTGTGCCAGAGCCGCCTCTACCTGCTCGTATCCAGACAGGGATGTATTGCTCAGAAAACTCAAAAAATCTCTATATTACCAAAATTCTAGGAAGGTTTTCTATTCTAATCCTCAAAGTCTATCTTCGGGCTATGTGCTCTAATCAGAGTTTATCTAAATCTAGATTCCAAGGTTAGTACTAAACTGCCTCTGATACCAACTGTAACGCCCCGACCCCAGCTACCCAGAGTCGGTGCATTACTTCGTAACATTGGCATGATCACAAAAGATCAAGTCTCGAAAGACCGATTAGTTTAGTAGCCTTGGAAACACTAGATACATTCATAAATGTTACATTACATCATAAAGTGAAAAACTACAATAACAAAGTCTCCATAGTCCACACTCATATCCTCTTCTGACTATCCCTGCAGGTCATTCATAAAATACTTCTTCACATCCTGGAAAATATTAAAACATTGAAAGGGGTGAGCTCAGATGCTCAGTAAGGATAACTATATTGCGGAAGCTTTCGTAAATAAACATAAACAATTAAGGCAATGTATAAATAAAACAAAAGCCTTTTAAACATGAACTTCATCATAATATGGCAAAAGTAAACTGAGATAATGCCATTCACTTCTTCACATGGATATTCTACTGGTCGAATAATCACATGCAATAACAATAACCACTTTCATAATGAGGGAATGTATAATGCCGGACATTCTGAAACATTTTGTCAAGGCCTCGGCCAAGACGTCTAAAATGATTAAGGCCTCGGCCAAAACCATAAATCAAATTGGGAAAGGGCCTCGGCCAATTCCACGTCTAGTTGTCTCATGAGACCTGCCGATGCATCGAGGAGCTATAGCGGGCTCCACCCGTCACTTATTAAGTCCAATACATTCCTCATATGAATAGGTTTAAACATATCATACACCATAACATAATCATATCACATAAAACATGCATAAAGGAAACATAACATTTCCACATTTCAATCACAATATATCAATACAACACATTGATATAATAAAAACGCTTTCAAAACCATTTTCAATACAAAAATAAAAAAAAGTTAAAACTTTGTATTTATTTTTCATTAAAAAGAAGATGGCTTGTATAGGAAGCCGAAACTCAAATAATGGTCACGGCGGCGGAGAAGTCGTTGTCGCCGCATAAGTACGGAAAGAAAAACATTCCCTTTTGTCATTTAGCAAAACGCTTCGTATAAAAAAGATTCCTTTTGAATAAATGTAAAAGTCAAAGGGGTTTATACACCGTATAAAATAAAGTTGTGTATAAAACCAAATATGCCTCAATGAAAGGGGATTGAGACGAAGTACTTAAAAGATCATTTTTAAAATAAAATAGATCTATTATGTGTATTCACTATAGTTACACATAAAGAAAGTAAAAATACAAAATAGGACATAATAATATCATGACATAGTTTGAAAGTAGGAGATTAACCCAAAGAATGGAAGTTGGGTTAAGAAAATCCCTTACCTCGTGTCTGACTTGACTCAACCATTCTTTAACCTCCTGAATAATAAACTAGAGTTAATATATACCTTATTAAGAACCATTTTCAATTTCATTATGCTTTTTATATCACTTATTACAATGATATGAACATTATGTAATTATTTAAGTTAATAACGGTCGTTTTGTCAATCTTTGGTACTTGAGTCAACAATAAAATTCTTATAATTACAAGTTGTTTATATGGTTGAATATCCATTATCTCCAGAATTATATTAATGATTTAGATGTCATATATATCTCATATACTTAACATTTAGAGGTAAGAAATGAAATGCACCGTTCATGGAGACGGTAAGCCGTACGTACGCATGAACGCTACTTTCATTTCAATTTCATATTTAATGGAACGAAATCATAATGATATAAATGTATAATATAATTCCAGTATAATATAGTGTATAATACCATTTACTCCATCCTTTATACATCCCACATATGGCATTAACGATTCAAATCACTTTGAGGGGGCGGTAGTCCGCACTTCCTAAAATGAAATTATCGCGTTTTACCCATAATGGAAATCATAAAGTATGCCATAAATGATAAATACAGAAGCATAAGTAAAACATAAACATATTATATATCATATATAAAAATAGTGACATCTTAATGGCCACCTTTGGAGGTGTTATATGAGTGTTGAACAATCATCGTTTCGTGAGGCAGAAATTCGCCATCCACAGAAACCGTATGTTCTTTAACCATTAGATGTAGGTGTGTGTAAGTGTAGCTCGAATCCTTATTATAACATCATCCTAGTATATTGAGGATACTGGTGTTGTTACAAAAGAAATTAATAAAAAGATTTTAGGGGGTTGGAGAAGATAAATAAAACAAAACAACATTAGAGAAGACATTACCTCAAAATCGTGTAACTCTTTTTGATTTGAGCCAAAGGCTTTCTTGGGAAGAGTTCTGCCCAAAGAGAGGCTTCTAGGAGTAAGGGAGGAATGTTGGGAGAGTATTTGGGCAGAGGTTGGCCGAGCCAAATGGCTTGAAAGTGTAAATGAGGTGGGAGAGGTGGGGGCCTTTTATAAGTGGAGAGGAGGGGCTCTTTTGGAAAGATTGAAATGTTACATTATTACACAATGATTTTCGGATTCTAAAGGTCCCACACTTATATAATTCGTGGCTAAGGTGATAAGGGTTCTAAATATACCCATCCAATAGGCTTTGGACAAGTGTAAGCCTTGGATGTTGCATTATCTTCTCATTTTATTAAAATCGTTAAATAATGAGGTCATCGCTGCATCATAATGATGTCATAAATAATTTAATTTATTTAATGTCTAAAAATTATAAAAAAATACTATGATGTACGAAATCTTTTTAGCTTTATAATGAATATTTATAGTCAAAATTTGGACTTGTGTAACCCCACTTAAAAACTGTTTTAGTAAAACAACTCATGTTTGTGTCAATTTAATTTTAACATTAAATAAATATATATTAATGTCATTTTCCAACTAAAGTGGCTCCATGGGGTCCCCAAGATGACCCATGGGTTGTATTGGTCGGCCATGACTCATCCAATAGGAGTAGGACAAGTGTCATGCTCATCTCATATTATTAAAACATTATTTTTACCTTAAACTACACTAATTACCTCTAATCGCGATTAAGAACTTAAAAGTTACTATTCACCAAAAAAATTATTTTGATCTCATTGAACCACATTTTACTTCTTAATGACAACCATGTATGTCGGATTTTTGAAAATAAAATCACAGAAGTGGTAATATTTCATTTAAACAAAAAAATCAGTTATTTAACTACCACTTAGTGGTTTCACTATTCATCAAAAATTGAAGTTTTTCAGAACAATGCCAAAATTTCACCCTAAGCTATAATTGATATTCCGAATTCAAAAATGATGTCTATTTTACAAAATTCCAAACATATAAGTTTCATTAATTAATTTTATAATTAATTCCCGCTGTTACAACAAATAGCGTGTTTTAAAGAAACAATTTATATCAAAAGATTGGCAATTGTTTATGTCCAATTTCAATGTTAAGTTAATTCTAATGACCACCTTTGGATAAAATGGTAAAAATATATTCTAATTATACTTTAAAACCACTAAATAGTATAATTTATCACTATAAATTATTTTGATTAAAAAAGTTGTTTTTAAGTAATTTTCACTATTCATAAAAATTGGAAGTTCTCAGAAAATTACAAAAAATTCAACTTTGGATAATTTCGATATTACGAATAAAAAAATGAAGTCCATTTTGAAATATAAAATTTCTATAATTTTAAAAAGTGGTTATTACTATTCATAATGGCTACTTTTATTAGTCGCGGTGTTTTAGAACTCGAAGTTGCGTACAATGCAAGCTATTGCATTATTGAATGAGAAGCGTATCGTGGAAGCTCGGGGTGTTACACTTGGGAAGGATTTGACTTTGTTTGATGTTGGTGTTCCCATAAACTCTACCCTATGTTTCTTAAGTTCTTTTTTCAATGAGATATGGTATTTCTATTATTGGTGAAAACCCCAATAAATCATATTGATGTATGAATAATAATATTTCTTATTTAATTAATAACAATTTTATTGATAATTATATAATGGAACCATGGATAATATAAGCAGACATAGTTCTCAGGATTCCATTAGACACTTGATAACTATCTTGATAAAAAAATATTATGGTTTATTATTAATCAAATATGATATCCTTAGACTACATGGAGACATATAGGTGTGTTGATGTGCTTCATGAGAATTATATCCCATGAGTCTACGTTTGATGCCTAAATAACGTGGATGTGGAGTGTATAGTCCTATGAGACTATATATATTGAATATTTCTTGAGTATTTCTATCATCCAAATGTTCTATTTTTTATTTTGACCTCCTATATTAATTCAATAACTTATGATTTCATGGAATTCCTTGTTACATGTTCACTTTTTTTCCTTGACATGATAAATGTATTGGCATAAAATGTGGAACATTTTTTTGAGATTGAATGCAGCTATATGTAACACATGAGACCATTTTGGATTTATATTCCATGATTATGAATGTGTCTCTTCATCGTCCATTATTGATTATGATCACATTCACCTATTTTTATACTAATACTTGTGTTTCTATTCCATGATATGTTTTCCTCGTATTATCTTCTTTTATATGTATGTTACATTTACTTCAGAGGAATCATTCTTGGTTCATGGAATTAGTGGAGAATAAAAACCTAATTATTCCTAGAGTGTGTGTTTCCATGACTTGTGATGATTGCGTCAATAGACTTGAGAAGAGGGTGGATATACCATAATTTAATTAATAATACCAAATGATGAGACACTCAAAGAATGTATTCTGAGTCCTTTTTTATTCAGTGACTAGTGAAATATTGAGTTGCAATCTCACTACCTACTGTTATGATAAGTAAAATTCAACACATGAGGCCCATGTAATGCATTTTTACATGGGAGAATTATTTAATGAGGTAATCGAGAAACATATTGAATGTCCCTATGACTATTGTTTTAGTTTGGGCATCTCAGTACTGGAAAATGGGTTTATACCCATGGTTTTTTGAAATATAGTGGTTATAGGAAACCCAATACCCATTTCCCCCCAAAATCATTTGAATAGGTGTACTATGGGATCCTATAACCATTTTTTGGAATACTATGGGTGTAGGATTCATATACCAACGGTTCAAGGAGAACTATGTGTATTGGGTGTTTATCATGATGTATACCAACGAATTAGTTAAATACATTGGTATACATTTGATTTTGGAATCATATACCCTTTGTATTTTTTAAAATAGTGGGTATACGGTTTTTTTGAGGACCTATACCCATGGTTCTCAAAACCTTTGATATATCATTCATACGTTATGGTGGGAAAAAATTCCTAGGACCCAATTTTTTTTTGTAGGAACACATATTCCCACTGTATTCTCTGGCATACACATAGTTTAAAATAATATATTTACTTTAATATAGATATATATATATATATAAATAAAATTTATATATGTAGAGTGTTGATGCACTAGGTTTTAGAGGAGGAGGTCACAGAATCGAAACCCGCAATTGGATTTTTTTTAAAAACCTATACCCACAGTTTTGAAACTGTGGGTATATGACTATGACACTATGCCAAAAACATATACTAAATGTTTTGAAAACTCTGGGTATATGATGTGGAGCTATACTAAATCCTCAATTTCCAATGCCTCCCAAAACTGTGGTTATGACCTATAACCATTGTTTTTGGGGCTATACCCACGTTTTTTAACAGTATATATATGTAATTTTTTAAGTAGTGCATGTTATGATTATCTTTCTAGCATTGAGATAAAGCTGGAAGAGTTGTTGTGTGTGGTGGCATGATAAGCGCATGAAAACTCAGCATATGGCTTTTGTTTTTTTAACTTAATTATTATTCTATATATTGTGAAGTTGTGTACTTCATGTTTGATTTTTGCTGAAGATATCAAATGTTTGTGAAATAATTTTATTGGTAGGTTACAAGACCACATTGTTAGTGTCTAATTATATTGAAATATAATAGTACTTAGGTGACCATGACACATGGGATCACAATAATCACACACTCTTTGTTGTAATAGTTTGGCCTGAAACATGAGTTGATTATGTAATAGGACTGATCTATTTGAGTCTTGTGACAAGGATGATAATTTTCATGGAGTGGGAGTATAGAAATTTTCATCTTACATATTTCTTATTTGAATATGTGGCCTTACTAATGGGAGAAAATTCAATTTCACTCACTTTTGAACATATTTTTTGAATACACGCAAATAGTTAATATATTATTGGATTTGATTTACCCTGATTTTATGTTGTTATTTTTATTTTATTTATTTAATATGGTTCACTATGAAAGGGGATATAATCTCCCTATGGCTCTAATGAGGGCCCTCACTGGTTGTTGGAAAACTATGGGTTACAGGGAGGCACACATCTGTATTTTTGGCATTCATTATTGTACACAATGATTTTTTTGGGATGTTACAACAACCAATCATATGAATATTAAAATCATTATTTTGATGCCCAAATTTATAACATGTTATTTAAACTAATGTAAATTAATGTTCATCTCATGTCACTATGGATTATCATAGGTTATCATAGTTTATATCATATCATTAGTCATAATTGTTAAAAAAGAAAATGAGAATTAACTGAATTATATCATTCATTAAAGTGTAGCAATTTGTGGGTTCTTAAACCCAAAAATCCCACATTATAGATAATTGAGCTTATAACAAATCATTATTTTTCATATTTGTTACACCTAATTGCATATATTCAAAACCACATCTACAATTCAAAATCTGTACATTGATTTTTTAAAAAGAAAACCTTTCTCCTTACAATAACATATCTTATGATATTCTAATATAAAATATCATATCCAAAGGGCTCCAATAAATTTTTCTAATAATAATTTCTAATAATAACTATACCCGCATGAAATAAAAATGAAGTTACTCGAGCATAAAATAAAAAAATATTTTATCATTTTAAATAAAATTACATTTCACTTAATATAAACATGCTCAAGGATATTAATGTTTTAGTGTATTTAGAGAGTTTATACATAATCATATTAATGGATAAAATAAAATAATCTTCTCCCATAACATTATTTTATGATTTTACCATTCTGATATATTTCTTAGTTAGAAACATTTTTTATAGCCATAAGAATATGGTAAAATTAGAAAGGGTGAGCTTAGATTCTCAACAAGGTTAAACATAAGTGATGTCAATCAATGATAATAAGTGAGGATAAACATAAAGGTAAAATAACATGATCATATGCTATGAAATAAATATCCAATTAGTCAATGAACATTGATAATGAATCTTTTAATACTTTTTCTCATAATAAAAGATATAATTCATAAGTGTCTGTAATCATTAATAATGAATCTTGTGGAATGATATCATATCTTTCTCATAAGACATATGATCATGGAATACACATATGAGTAGATAATATTTTTCTCATACAGGGCTCATTTTCGATACTATCAATGTTGATTGGGTTCAATCTCTATTCCATCACTTCAATTGAGAAGGTTCACTCCCATATTTATCATAATGGTAAATGTTACATACAAAACTGGGATCACATCACACTCTAGTCTCTTTTATTCCAGGCGATTTATTTATTTACCCAATTCATAGGTAGAATATATATTTTTTGGTCCAACCATCATATACTAGAAAACATATATATTTATTCCAGATTATTATAAAACATTCATGATATCATTATAATTTGTTCCATAGAAAATAAATAGTTTTTAGTCATCTAAATGTCAGATAATCATAAGATTACTAGAGAAAGGAGGTGGATGGTTTCACTATAACATTTATTATCTCAGCATTTATAAATTATTTATTTGGAAATAAATCAGTTTCAAATAACCATCTATTAAAATTATTATCATAATTCATCTAGAATAGTGTATTACATCATAAAAATATATCCTCATAGCAACATAACATTCATTAATGGTTGTTTACATATAAGAAAATAGAATTTAAAAAAAGCGTGGAAAAGTAAACAAAAATGTCCATTTATATTAGAATCATTTGAAATCATAAATCTATTAATATATAGGAAAATATCTCAACCAATATCATTATTATAACATGTAAAGGAATCATCAAATTATTGAATAATACTTATGTTGGGAAAATATATTTGAACCGTATATGTTAAAATAATTTAATCTACTCACACTTTTTTATAATCCAAAAAAAACCTGATTGAGTTGTTGGGTAAAAATATTTTTCTATTCCTCTTTACATAAGGTAAAACATAGTGAAAGATAAATTTTCCAAATATTTCATGTATAAGAAAAAACATCTATAAATCCATTTGGAAGAGAATGGACATTGAAAAAATGTAATCGACTAAATATGAAATTATGCCAAAGTTTACAAAAAAATTACATCAACTATTTTATGTACCAGGAATAATAAACATTAATATTACATGAATGTTATATTAATTAGATGAAATGAAAAAACTATGGTGATTAGTATAACTACCCAGAACCCACACTTTTAAATTTGTTGTTGAAATTTCAAGTAATAAATTTAGGGATTTAAAAGAGATAAATGTAAAAAATATTTTTACATATAAACCAGACAACATAAAAAGTAAAATTTGATCACTAAATTTCTCATGCACCATATTAATTTATATTTTTAGAGTTTTAGAGCTTAGGAGAAACACCTAAATAAATAACACCCAATTTTTGAAATGATAATTTTACCCAATTTACTCATAATATCACATTTGAAATTACATCACAAACATCATCCTTATAAAATCAATTTGAGACGAAATTCATTCAAATTAATTCATTATTTATTGGGGTAATGTAATCATATAAAGGGTGATTTCAAATTGTCTTTAAGGTTATTCATAATAATTAAAATATCAATGTTATAAATCAGTATAATTTGTGTATATGTTTATGATGACATAATAATAGAACATGAGAAAATTAGAAAAGAACATTTACCCATAAATACTAGTATAATAAAATATTAATGCATGTAAAAGGTAAGAGTCATGAGATTCAATACTCATGATCCATGTTATAGTAATATTCAATATAAGAAAAATTATAAACCCATAGAAATAATAAAAAAAATGTGTTAGTATAATAGAAAATTTTCCCTAATAACTCATAATAAACTTGTGTTATGAAAAACTAGAGTTCTGTTAAATGCATTGTAGAAACCCTTTAGGCAACTCCTTCATTAATTCATAGAATGAAAATGTATATTAACTAATTAACTTGTGTACTATCCGGTCACATCAATATTTTAATCTATAATAGGATCCCCCAGCACAATATAGGCCTCCCCATGATGTAAAATGTAATGGGATCACCTGGTCCTATATAGGGACTCCCATAATAAATGTAATTTTTATAAAAAGACACTTTTAAGGTATATAATGCTTTAATGTAATCCTGAACTCATAATACCAATTCTTATTTCATTTATAAAATTCATAAATGGTATAGAAGAATTAAATTTCCTAATAATCTCATTGAAATATGATTAACCAATGGAATAGAAATGTTTTCCATGATGTTACGACCCATCCTCCAAGGCTCGTGCCTTAACTAACCCAATCCCACCTTCTATAGGCCAGGGGCTAGCAATTAGCACCGAATGATGTATTAACTAAAATCTTGAAGGCATTTCCTTTATTACAAAAAAGACACACAACCATGCACACAACAAGATACGAACACATGTAAATTATATAGAAAAAAGAATTTTGAAAGTAAGAGGGGCTAGGATACAAGACCAATAGTAAAGGTACAAGTATAACTGAGAAACAATGCAACTGAAAAAGAGAAAGACAACTACTGGGTCATCCTCTGTGGTTCCTACCTAATGGGAAGGTACAGATCGACTCCTCAGCACTCCACGTCCACCTATCTGTTTTGCATACCGAATCACCATATGGTCCACCTCTGACACCCTCTAGTCCTAGTACCCTCAGCCTCGATCAGCATTGTCGGTCATCAGTACCAAACATGATTAGGTGGGGGTGAAGCCCGCAGAGGGTTGAGTACAACGAAACTCAGTTGGGACCCCGAGACACTCAAGGTCTCACAAAATCCACATATGATAAAAAACAAGCTTATACATTGGTGAAAACCCTACATTGGTTTATTCCCATACATATACCAATGTTATCATATATTACCCATATCATTAATGAGGAAACACAAGGCCAAACTTATTAGACAATGTATAGTTTTTTCACGATGGAATGATTACTACGAAGGTAAGTACCAAACAGGTACACTACAAAGAAGAATAAAAAAAAGGTAACACCACGAAGGTATGTACCACAAAGGTACACCACACAGAAGAATACCAAAATGGTAAAGACTCAGATCACACCATGTATATTTAAGTACAGTGGTATAGATGATTAGATGTAACTACTGAATCATCATACTTTGTTAAAAGGAAGACCCACGAAAGATCCAAAATTACAGACCCACACAGGATCATAGTACATTGTCAAACCCACACAGGATCCTAGTACATCTTCATACCCACAAAGGATCCTAATACATCATTATATCCACATAGTATCCAAGTTCATCATCAGATCTAGTTACAGGTTTCCTTCACTATGCTTTCTTGTCTCTGAGAGGGTTCGATGCTCATGCTTCTGGTGAATACTCCAATTGCCATGAAGTCCCATGAATATGTATCAAAAAATACCTCCATGTAATAGGGGCCTCAACACAATGGATGGTGCGTCAATCGAATTCAAAGTTTGTAAGTTATTATCCTTTTAGTCATGAGGGCTCGGTAGGATTTGTTCTCGATCCAACCCGATCATATCCCAACATTTTCCAAATATCATGTGGGTTATACCAAAAGGACCTCCTCGCTTGCAGGTTTCAGATGATGTAAATGGTTTGTCAAACGGACGCCCAGTGCCAATGTTACGGCCAAATGACTGTATAGAGTTGAAACTGGTCAGCGTCTAGTCTGACCGGGTCGGCCCGACCTGACCCCGTTCGGGTAGACCTGGCTCGGCATGCCGGTGAGGCATGGCTAGTTGGGTCTAGCCCGGCCTGCCTTGGCCACATGATGGGGGGATTCATGAACCCCCCCTCCATCGAACACTGAATGGTCGAAGCCGTTCGGTCACTAGCAGCATGCGGGACCCGCTGCGGGTCCCGCTCGGTCCAGCTCGGCTGGCTGAAACCACCCGCCCTTGGTCATACCGACGACATGTCAGGTGCCATAACTATGTGGCTAGATGAACATCAGCTGCACTTCACCATCCATCACGGTCCTTAGCTCTGATGGCGGCGCACTGTGCGCTGTCCCTCCGCGACAGGCCAAACACCAGCCACCCAACCTTCACTGCCACGACAAAAGCCGCAGACCTTGTTCACCGGGTGGCGTGAACGCGGGCCGCCTCCCCGTCATGAGCCCTACCTCCGCTGGCCTCCACCACTAATCTTCCATGACCGACGAGCCGCTACCATTCTCTAGAGGCACGATTGCGCCGCCGCTGTCTTCACGGCTGGCCATGGTGCCAGCCGCAGATCTCGAGTTCCACTGGTGCCCATTGATGGCACTAGATGTCATCCTATAACATCACGAATAACACAACAGATTTGACCGATGCCCACCGTGTTAGAGCGGTAACAAGCGGCTCAATTATTTCTTGAATCACGAAGAATTGTCAAGAACGGGTAAGATGGAAATTTTAAAACATCAAACACTACCTTAAAGGTTTTTTAACTACATGATGGGGGAAAGAAAAAAAACGGTATATCATTACTGAAGACGTCCCACATTGGAAAATTTCATTGGGAAGGAGGCTATGTCGTTGGAGAACATCAGCGTTCATTGTTGAAGAAGCATTCATCATTGGAGAATAATATTTCCTCCAATGTTCACTCCCAATTCCCCTTTTCCATCACTTTCCACAATTACACCATAAATGAATCACCCACATAATTAATTATGTTTCATTAATTTAAAATATCCCTAGCAATTAATTACAATGGTGTTGGCCTAATTAATTTATAGGATACCGGAGGTCAACTCCCTCATTAAATTGGGAATTCAAGAGTAGGGTTGTCCCCACCCTTGAATTCAAATTGGGGGTTTTAGTTAGGGTGGTCCCCACTAGCATAATCCAATTTAGAGAGGTTTCAAAAATAAAAAAGTCGATATCATTAATTTTCTATTCCTCCACGAAAAAGTGAAAAAAAATCTTTCACCCTTGACATACTACTGTCGATTTGAAGTTCTCCATAAGCAATTACTGGCACTGTGAGTTCCACGATGCCTTTAGATTTCAATTCCTAGCACCAGTTCAAAAGTTATAAAATCCCGCTCGTATGTTTACTGAACGAATATGAGAAAAAATTTCAGATATTTATTACAGACACACCAGCCCTCGGAATCACGCGCCGCCGATTTTCACGGACTCATAAAATTCCCATATAATTAAAAAAAATGACATGGAATGTCTGGGTATTTACAATCTCCCCACCTCATGGATTTACTTCCCCATAATCCATAACTCAATATTTGGAAACAAGTGGGGGTACTAATCATGTATCTGAGCCTCCCTCTCTCGTGTTCTTTCCTGGAGGTTCCTGAGTTTCCAGCGAACGAGCACTAGAGGCATCGACCAACCATGAAGGACCCACTCGTATCAATCCTCAATCTTCTCTGGAACCTCTGTAACGTCTCTAGGTCTTCAATGTGCAGCTCGACATGGTCGATGACGTGGGATGGTTCATGAACGTATCTCCTCACATGGGATACTTGGAAGATGTCATGCACCCATTGCAACTGAGGAGGAAGAGCTATAAGTATGCCACCTCACCAACTCAGCTGCGGACCTAGAAGGGTCCAATGGACCTCAAAGATATCTTGCCGCCACAGCCCAATCATTTCAAACCCCGCTGTGGTGAGACCCGTAGAAGGACGTGGTCTCCATCCCCGAACTCCAGAGGTCTCCATCTTTTGTCTGCATAAGACTTTTGCCTACTCTGTGCAGTCTTCATCTGCTCCTGGATGATTTGCACTTTCTCTGTGGAATCCCAAACAATCTCAAGTCCTACGAGTGCTGACTCCCCTGGGTCAGTCTAGCACAAAGGTGATCTGCAATGTCTCCCGTACAATTCCTTAAAAGGTTCCATATCAAATCTAAAGTTATAACCGTTGTTGTATGAAAACTCCACAAAAGGCAAGTCATCCTCTGAGCTATGAACAATGTCAAGGATGCAGGAACGTATCATTTTTTTTGAGGGTCTAAATAGTTGGCTATGTATGGCCATCCTTTTGTGGATGGAAGGTGGTTCTCAATTGAAGCTACATCCCAAAAGCCTCAAGCAACAACTTATATAGCCTAGATGTAAAATGTGCATCACGATCATAGACAATAGTCGAGGGTACTCCATGTAGTCACAAAATCTTCTTCACAAAGAGGCATCCAAACATCTCTACTAAAACCTACTCTCAACTCTTTAGGGAGTGGGCTGGCATGGTGAGTCAGTCGATGACCACCTAGATAGAATCATGACCCCTAGATGTACGTGGAAGTCCTGTCACGAAGTACTTCAAAATACCATCCCACTTCCACTCTGGAACCTCTAAAGGTTTCACTAATCTTGTTGGTATGTGATGCTCTACCTTCACTTGCAGACAAGTGAGGCACCGAGAGGCAAAATCTACTATTCATTCTTACTTTCCAGCCACAAATGCTATCATTGGAGATCCATGTACATCTTCTCCACACCTGGATGTACCGCTAAAGGGGATGTGTGGAACTCCCTCAACACTCCCCCCCAAAGAGACCCTGATACTATGGCATGTCCTTTCAAAAGGATAGTGTTTTCCCCACCTTCAGAAAATATATCAGGTGCATGTCCTATGGATTTATGATCACGTCGATCCTCATAGACAATGTCACCAAACTGCGCCTCCCCGACTCACTAAACGAGTGGAGGAGTGACTATATGAGACTGAAGAAAAGCTTCTTCATCTCGATCGACAAGTGAAATATACATGAATCCATCTTCTTCGTCGCCTCACCAAAAAGTTGTAAACCATCTCTTCTGTTGAGTGCATCTACTACAAATTTCCCATTCCAAGGAGAATAGACTATCTAGAAGTCATAATCTTTGAGGAAGTCAAGCCAACACTACTGACTCAGGTTGAGGTCCTTGTGAGAGAAGATATAACTAATACTCTTTTAATCAGAGAAGACTGTAAAATGATCTCCCATCAAGTATTGTGGCCACATATTCAAGGAAAATACCACTAGTGATAAATCTAGGTCATGGTTAGCGTAGTTGTGCTCATACTATCTCAGCTGTTGAGAACCATACGCGATCACTTCTCTCTCCTGCATTAGCACACATCTGAGCCTGGTCCCTGATGCGTCGTTATAGACCACGTACCATACGCCCTCCTCTAGTAACATCAAGATGTGTGCACAAGTCAGCCTATACCTCAACTAGTGAAAACTCCATTGAATCCTCTCCAACTACACGAAGGGTTTCCCCTTCTTCGTCAATGCTGATAAAGGTGCTGTAACTCTAGAGAAATCTGGTACAAATCTCTTGTATTATATTTCCAAACCCTGGAAACTCCTTACCTCCATCACACTCCTAGGTGGCTCCCATGAAATTATCACCTCAACATTCTTTGTATACATTGCATCTCCAGCCTTCGATATGAATTATCCCAGAAAGTGAACCTTTCAGTCCTAGAACATAAACATCCAGAGTTTACCATAAAGCTGGTGCTCCCGAAGTGTGTCTAGAACTATCTGAAAATGATAGTCATGCTCCTCCTCTGTCATTGAGTAGATTAGAATTTCATCGACGAAGACCACCACAAAGTGATCAAGGTATTGCTGAAAGATTCTTTTCAAGAGTCCCAAGACCAGTGTTAGGGCGTTGGTCAAGCCAAATGGCATAACCAATAACTTTTAGTGGTTGTACCGACATCTGAAAGTTGTATTATTCACATCCTTGTCTCGTACCCTCAGCTGGTGAAAGCCTGATCTAAGGTTAATTTTCAAGAACCACCATGCACTCTTCAGTTTATCATAGAGGTCATCAATCCTCAATAGTGGGTACTTGTTCTTAATGGTCACCTAGTTCAGGCGCCAATAGTCGAAAAAAAGTTTCAAGCTCCCATCTGACTTCTTGGTGAAAAAGTCAGGGCTGCCTAAGGAGAAACACTAGTCCGAATGAATCTCTTCCATTGTAAGTCCTCTAGCTGTACCCGCAGCTCACAAATCTCCACATGAGCCTTCCGATATGCTGGTATAGATATCAGTGTCATCTTGGGATATAATTCAATGTAAAAGTCCACCTCTCTGTGTGGTGGTAGACCTGAATCATCATCAAGGATTACATCCACATACTGATACACCACTATAGGATAACTAGGACAATTCACATCAACCGCTTTGAGGGTAAGGCTATCCAACTGATGTGTAATCGGCTGAATTCGCTACCTAGTAAGTCCATCTTGTGTTGAAAAGGTTCCCTTCTGTCCAGTGAAAGTAAACCTAGCCCCATTCAAGAAAACACATCGTACTATTCGCCTAATACAGTCAATCTGAGCATGGAATTTAGAAATCAATTCCATACACTGGATGACATCGCAAGGCTTTGACGCCACTACTAGGAGATCTGAGCCGAGGCTCTCACCTTTTAGAGTAAGCTCACTCTACTGACACCAATGTGTAATCATCCAATATGCTCCCGTAAGAGTCTCTAGCAGCAATGATCGAGCCAAAAGCTCTATTGAAACCACTGAGCTCTGAACGAGGGTAGTGACAATAAAAGAATGACTAGCCCCTATGTCTATAAGTACTACTACTATGGTGGAGTTGACACAGGTCGTTCAGTGTATCGTCTCTAGAGTGCCATGGTCGTAGGACTCACCTGCTTGGAGTTGAGCTCGCCCATGTCCACCTGCTTCATGTGGTCGGTGTGGACCACCTGGTGGTGGTGGCAGTAACACATCAAATCATCACCCACCACCAGCTACATGACCAGCTCCTCTGGTACGTATTACTGCTCCCTACTGACCTCCTCGACCATACCTCTGTCTTTTTATGGGCGGTCTTTCGACTGTCTACTGATCCTCTATACAGTGGGTCAGACAGTCACGAGCCATGTGACCCTACCCACCGCATGTGAAACACCTCATGTTCCTCGCATGACTGGCTATGTCTTTAGTACCCCGCACAATTGATCCTGAGTCATGCGGACATTCACTTGTAGGTCTGGTCCACTTTGACCTGTGTAATATTTATCTATTACCAGTTGTAGAAGAATCTTCTATGTGAATTTTGGTGGTGGGTCTCGCTGCTGGGGACTGCTGAACATGAAAAATCTGAACTATGATTGCTCACTCGAACACCCCCGCATGAGTTGGGATGCTGAGAGACATCATCGAAGCCCTGATCTCACTCTTGAGTCCCTACTCAAAGGCACGAGACATAATGAATGGGTCTTACACCATATCAGTGGGGAAGCGTGAGAGGTCGTAGAAGCTCCCTGTGTACTGAGCTACTGTCATGCAACAATGATGTAGATGAAGAAGCACTTGTATGTGCACTTAGTGATGAGTCATTAGAACAAAATCTTCCCAAAATAGGTTCTCAAATCTGTCCAAAGAAGTGTCACCTCATCGTGAACCAGGAGCATCAAGCTCTACCATCTGCGTGCTTCTGCCTCTAGAAGACTGAAGACAAGGATCACAATGAGATCAGTTGGTGTCCCTACCGGTCGGAAGACTCTCTCCATGGCCTCCAACCAATCCTCATCTGCTTTTGGGTCTTTTTCTACCTAGAACCATGGTGTCCTCTATGGCTGGAACTCGTGAAATGCTCTCAAGAAGTATGCACTCTCGGTTGCTAGGGAGGGTGGCATCGATGGCCCAATGGTTAATGGTACCGATGGTGCCTCCGCCGGTGCTTCTACTAGAAGCGGGCCTTTCACTAAGGCCTCATTGATCGGTGGGCTATTAGTATGTACTATACCCAAAACAATAGATGGTTGTCTGCATGGAGGTATCCTCAAAAGAATCAGGTGCGCCACAGTAAAACTTTATACCTGGTGAGTTGACTTAATGAGATCACAAAGAATACTTTACAAAACACATACAGTATCAGTGTTTTCTGGAAAATAGTTGGAAATCAACAGTCAGGGTCCTAGTGTATGGATACCTCGGTTGACACACCCACAATAGATTCCCTAAACTAATAACTACATTCACTACACATAACACTAATACCGTTAAAAGAACATAGTCCTATACTCTACATTAGAACTGACTCCTCTGATACCAATTATTCATGACCCATCCCCCAGGGACCGTGCCGTGACCACCCCATGCCCTCCTTCCATAGGCCAGGGGCTAGCGACTAGAACCAAAAGGCATACTCCCTAAAACTAGGAAGGTATTGCCCTTATAACCTATCAACACACACAACCATGTACACAACATGATACTAAAACAAGTAAATTGTGTTGAAAAAATAATGATTAAATTAAGAGGGGCCAGAATACAAGCCCAATAGTAAATGTACAAGTAAAATTGTGATTCAATACAACTGAATAAAGGAACATACAACTAGTAGGTCACCCTCCAGGGATCCTACCTGATGGGTATGAACATATCTCCTCCTCAGCACTCCACGTCCACCCATATCCTCTTCATAATAATACATTGTATGGTCCACCTCCAGGTTTCATCCAGTCCTGGTACCCTTAGCCTCGATCAACGTTCTCCATCGTCTCCACCAAACACAACAAGGTGAAAACAAAGCTCATGCAGGGGTGAGTACAATGATACTCAGAAGGGACCCTTAAAACCTCATGTTCTAAAAAAATCGACAAATGATAAACCACAATCATATAGACCAGTGAAAACCCTACATAGGTATATTCCCAAACATATACCTAAGTTATCGAATATTACTCATCCTATTAATGAGGAAACACAAGGCCCAACTCCTTAGCCAAAATAAATCTGTTCCACAAAGTAATGATTACCACGAAGGTATGTACCACACATGTACACTACACAGAATAATAACACATAGGTAACACCACGAAGATAAGTACCACACAGGAACACCACACATAAGAATACCTCATAGGTAATGACTCAGCATACACATGGTATATCCTAGGTAAAATAGTAGAGAAGATTGGATTTAACTACTGAGTCATCTTACTCTTTTAAGAGGCAGACCCGCGAAGGATCCCAAATTATAGACCCACACAGGATACTAGTAAATTGTCAAACCCACACAGGATCATAGAACATCGTCTGACCCAAAAAAGAATCCTAGTACATCATTATACCCCTACAAGATCCTAGTACATCGTGAAACCTACAGAGGATCCTAGTACAACGTCCGACCGACACACGATCCTTGTACTTCGTTAGATCTGGCTACAGGGTTCCCACACTATGCTTTCATGTCTCTGAGAGGTTCTGCTCCTCAATCTAATGGTCGAAACATCAACTGACATGAAGTCTCAAACGATGTATCCCAATGGATCTCCATGTACAAGGGGTCTCAACACAATAGATTATGCATTAATCGGATGCCCGGTCTGTGAATTATTTTCCTCAAAGTCTCAAGGACTCGGTTGGATTCGTGATCGATCCAACCCAACCGTACCCCAACTTTAACCAAATCTCGAGTGTGGTATACCAAAATAAATGTCACACTCCATGGTTTCAGGCACTATAGACGGTTCGTCAAACGGACGGCCGATGCCAATGTTATGGACAAAAAAACATATAGGGTCGAAACTGGTCTGAGTCCAGTCCGACCCAGTCGGATTGACCCAGCACGTCCCAGCCTGTGCCGACCTTACCTTGTTCGGGTCGACCCGGACCGCTGTTTCCTGCCTGACCCACTGGGTCCGGCAAGGGCTGGGCGGCCGAGCCTGGCGGCCCAGCTCGGCAGCATGCGGGCAGGAGTCGCACGCCCCCCTCCCTAGAACACTGAACAACCAAAGCCATTCGTTCACCAGCAGAACGTTGGACCTACCGCGGGTCCCCCTCTCTCCAGCACGGCCGACCGAAACGCCTAGTCCTTGGTCCTCCCGGCTGCGTGTCGTGCACCGCTCCGCTATGGTTGGCCGAACGTTGGTTGCAGTCTTCCATCCACTACGGCTAGGCAGGCCGTGGCCCCTTGATCCTATGGTGGTGCATTGTGCATCGCCCCTCTATGGCTGACCGAACGCCTGCTGCCCTACCTTCACCGCCGAGACCTAAGTTGTTACCCTTTCTCGGCGGGCGGCACGGACACGCGACACCGCCTACATGTGCGGGTGGCCTCTGCTGACTGCCACCCTTTCTCCACGGCTGCCGATAGGCGGCGGCCCTTCTACGGCGGTGAAGTTGTGCTGCCGCTATCTTCGCAGACGACTGTGGAGCTGGCCGCCACTGTGTTCACGGCCGGACATGGTGCTAGCCGCCGCTCTCGAGTCCCACCAGTGCCAATTGATGGCACCAAACATCGTCATCCTCCATCATGGAGAATGCAAAAAGTATTACACAAGACTTTTGAAGTGGTTGGTCCATGTTCGTTTGGCCCACACCCTCGACGTTAGAGTGGTAGTAAGAGGCTCAATTAATTCTTGAATCATGATGAATTGTAATAAAACGAGTAAGGGGGAAATTTTAAGATGTCAAACCCTACCCCAAAGGTTTGTTTGCATCATAAGAAGGGAAGGACATACATTGGTTTGTCATTGCTGAATACGTCCCTGATTGTAGAATGTCATGGGGAAGGAGTTGAAGTCATTGGAGAATGTCGATGTTCTTCATTTGAGAAGCGTTCTTCGTTGGAGATGATTAATTTTCCCAAAGCTATCTTTCAATTCCCCTTTGCCATCATTTTCCACAATTCCACCAAAAATGGATAGCCAACATATTAAATTATTTTCCATTAATTTAAAATAGAGTGGTCCATTAACTATGATGGTGTTAGACTAATTAAATTAAAGGATACCAGAGGTCACCTCCTTCATTAAAGAGGGAGTTCAAGAGTCCAGTGGTCCCCACCATAGAATTAAAATTGTGGGTTTTAGTTTAGGTGGTCCTCACCTACAGAACCCCATATAAAAAGGATTCAAAAATAAAAATGTTGATATTTTTATTTTTCAATTCGACCACGAAAATTTTAAAAACAATATTTCACCCTCGAACTACTATGGTCGATGTGAAGGTCTCCTTAAGCGAATACTGGTGCTAGGAGTTCAACGGTTCCCTCAGATTTTAATTCTGAGATCCATTTCAAAAGTTACAAAAACCTATTCGCACGTTTACTGAACGTACCCAAAAAATGTTCAGAAATTCATTCTGGGCAAACGAGGCCTCAAAATCACGCATCGTCAATTTTCATACACTCATAAAATTCCCATATTATAAAAAAAATTACACGAAATTTCTGAGTGATTAAACATGACAATGTCATTGGAACTATGTTATATAATATAAAATAAGTTTATTTCTTATAAAGGCATACTTTAAAAAATAATATAGAAAAATTAAAGATTATAATATAATTATATATATTAAAAACATTTTTAAAAGATTTATGAATATATTTATAGAAAAAAACGGTTTGGAAGGAAAATTAATTTGGACCAATAATGTGATTTTTCATAGAATTATCTTCTTAATCAATTGAGTATATAAACAGAGGAAAATGAAGAGAAAACTGTAATTCTATTGAAATAGACATATGAGAATAAAATTAATGGTAAATATTGACAGATAGATTAGAAATGTTTTTTATTAGATACATAATCACAACCAATCCCAATAAATGACTAGATTACTACATAAAACTCTTACTAATTTGGTAACTTTGAATCCTAATCCATCTGAAATAATATCATTAAAATAAACATAAAATATCATTAAAATATTTAATTTTATAATATATCATATTTAGTGGATATATACACATCTCGTGTAATAATATAGGTGTATAACATAACATACATCTCAAAGAAAGAAAATTGAGACAATAATCACTTATCACTTTGGTAACATTGAATTGGTAAACACCATGAAAGTGATATCCTATAATGAATTTCTAAATCATGAAGGAATTAATTATAAAAATAATAAAAATCATTCATCAAAATTATATGCTTCACACACAAAAATTGTGATTATGGTATACATCTAATTGATATAAAAGTTATAAATCAAAACCTTCTCCTAGAGTTCGATTCATCACACTTGTTATTTATATTCCAGAATAAGAAAATTAACTTAATTTTTTTACTTTCTAGGGAAAATGTTTAATGTGAATTATTACATTTATTTCACATATTAAATATTTATATTTAATTTCATAATCAATTATGTTTATGTTGGTTTTTTTACCATATTCCGCTTATGAGTCAAAAATGACATGGTTAGGTTGACTAGGTTATATACATTAATATTTGAAAATAAAGTGGGAAATGACTGAAATAAGTTTCATATATATTCACAAATTATACTTTAAATACTAATAATTAATTATGGTTATGTGAAATGAACTAATGTGAGAACCATGGGGACTGTAGGTCTTATATAAGCATGAGTAACGTTTCCATTTTTCAATGATCATTATAGAAAAAAGTATTGTAACACTGTATCTATCCAGAATAACAATAAAATAAAAAATACCCTATTATTTAATTAATTATTTTTATATATACCATAAATTGTTTTCTTGAATAAAAATTAAATAACATCGATTTGAAAAGGTGGTAATCCACACGTCCACGAATGACATTATAACATTTTTTAGTGAGAGAAAAAGAATAAATGAAATTATATAATATATTTAAATAATTTAAATTATGTAGTGAATAAAATTAATATTTCATTTATACCATATATATTTATTTCCATTAATTTTATATTCTTTTATGTAATGTGTTATGGAAAAAAATAACATCGCTTCACGGGGAGTTAGTCATCTGTATATAAGATCACTATTATCGTATTCCTCAAGGAATTGATCATAAAATGGTTTAAAAGATATAATGAATCGAGAGTAAAACATAGGTCATAAATATCAAATATAAACTTTATATCCATCCTCATACCCAACCGTGAGATGTTTTAATGGAAAAACAGGTTACATTGTTTTGCGAGGAGGTAGTCCGCCGTACACAGAAATGATTATTTTATAACCCATTTGATAAACGTTTTTCTGAATGTGCGTAGTACCATTAAAATAAAGACATCTCAGTATATGGATGAACAAATTTTATTATATCCTAATTTTATATTATTACTTTATACAGGGTGGATAACAAAATAAAACAAATTTTATAGTTGATTAATGTTACCTCACATCTGAGTTCCTCAATTAGATTTACACCAATGTCCATACAAGGTTGGATGGATTTTGACCTTATTTTTGTGAATATCCTTTGATGCATTTTGACCTTATTTTTGTGAATATATACTTTTGGCTCTTGTGGTCGGTGTATATGTCACACTTCTTTCCTTAAAGGTAGTTCCACCATATTTTCAAAGAAAAATATCACAGCTGCCAGATCTAGATGATGTGTTTGGTAGTTCTTCTCATGGATCTTCAATAGTTGTGAGGCTTAGGCTATCATGTTATCATTTTTCATGAGTACTCCCCCAATACTTTCTTTGAATAATCACTGTATATCACAAAACGTTCTCCAATTTTCGGTAGTGTGAGTACAGGTGTAGTGATCAGCCTTCTCATTAGCTCCTTGAAGCTTCCCACACATTCTTCCATCCAGGCATACTTTACCCCATTCCTTGTTATCTTAGTTAGAGGGCTTGGCAATCATGAAAGGGTTCTCACAAAACGTCTATAGTACCTGGATAATCCAAGAAAACTACAGATTTCTGTGACACTAGAGGGCATGGGTCATTCATCAACCACCTTTGTTTATGAAGGATCAACAGCAATTCCTTCACATGTGATCACATGTCCCGAGAACGTGACTTGTTTCATCCAAATGTCACACTTTCTGATCCTGGCGTACATCTTATTATTTCTTAATATCTCCAACACAAGTCTTAGATGTTATTCATGTTCCTGCATTCTCTTGGATTAGATGAGAACATCATCGATAAACAGTACCACAATTTTTTCAGGGTAATGTCTAATGACTCTATTCATCAAATCTGTGAAGATTTCAGGGGCATTAGTAAGTCCGTTGGGCATCACCAAAAACTCATATTGCCCATACCTTATTCATAAAACAGTCCTATAAATATCATCCTTTTCAATATTACCTGATGATATCTAAACGAAGACCCACCTTTGAGAAGTATTGAGATCCTCTTAACTGATATAAGAAGTCAACAATCCTTGGGAGAATATAGTTTTTCATTGTGATGATATTGTTGAGTTCTTGATAATCGAAACACAAATGCATTGTTCAATCATTCTTCATCACAAAGAGCACTGGCGCACCCCAAGGTGATGCACTAGGTTGAATGAACTCTTTTTCCAGATGCTCTTGCAGCTGCTTCATTAACTCCTCCTGTTCGATTGGAGCCATCCTATAGGGACACTTTGAGATTGGAGTAGCTCTGGGTATGAGTTCAATTGAAAGCTCTACCACGCGATCCATGGGAATTCTGGGTAACTCTTCGGGAAATCCATCGATGTATTCCCTCATGCTGGGAATTTACTCAAGGTTGGATGTTTCCTTCGACTCAACCATTTGGGTGATGTATTCTTCTGTATTGGGAATCAACTGCCACACCATTGAAGGAATTTTCAAAGGAGATTCATGATCATACATGCATTTGTAGAGGATCATGGGATGGTTCGTAATATGAAATGATATTTTCTTTTCCCAATAGTTTATATGTGCTCTATATAAAGGGAGAAAATCCATTCCCATTATACCGTTGAATTCCACCAAAGGAATTTTTACATGATTCTCTCGAAGAATATTCCCACATACGCCAACCGGAGAAGATTCAAACACATTGGTTGCAACGATTGCACCACATAGTATATTTAAAAATATCTCTACTTAATGGTTTTGGGGCTTTGATTCTATAGATCTAGCAAACATGAAAGATATAAAGGAACGTGTAAAACCAGAATCATATAATACTTTTTATATTCTTGAGTGAATAGAATTTGTACCTTGTACGACTTCGTTATCTTTCTCTACTACCACTGTAGTGATGGAATAAGCCTTCCCTTGTTCATTTGGCTTTGGTGGCTACTGATGCTGATTACCGTCGAGATCTCGAGGTTTAGTGCACTGTTTTTCATAGTGACCTAGCTCCCTTCAGTTGTAGCATTGAACCATGTCTGGATCTCTCCTTTAATCAGCTACTGTCTCCTTCTTTTTTGTGTCTTTTTGACACTCATGGGAATTGTGTCCTTCTTTCCCACACTTGACACATTTCCCCATCCCTTTGAGGTAGTTACCATGGTGAAACTTTCAACATTTATGGCATGTGGGTCATTGAGATTTCTTTCAAGCACAATCATTAGATCCTCCAGCATGAAACTCCATCTTTCATTTCATATCACCATAGCCATGGGACCATTATCCAAACACCATCTCCACTTTTAGGGAACAACGAAAAACTTATTCATAACTCTCAAAGTCTCAAATTGCAAGATCCTTTTGAAGGTGTGGTTTTAATCCACTAAAGATTATATCAATTTTTATATCATTTTTGCTAACAAAACCTGAATCGTACCATGAAAGCCTTGTGAAATTCGCTTCATAGGCTGTCACATATTCTCCATATTTTTTCTTGAGCTCCATGAATTATCTCTCCATCTTTAGGTGAAGAGATCTTGGGAAATACTTGTTAAGAAACATTATCTTATTGTATTTACATTCCATCTCTTTAATTTCCCCCATTGGCATGGTGTTCTTAAAAAAATCCCACCATTGATCGACTTCTCCATCTTGATGATAAATGGATGGGGTCACCTTCTCCGTCTCAGAACATTGATGAACAGAAAAGATATTCTCCCTGGAGTTGACCCACTTTTCTGCAACTAGAGGATTAGATGATCCACTAAACATCGGTGGTTATTGATGCATAAAACATTTGATAGGCAGTTACTCCATATTTGGTGAGGGAGGATGTTCCCCATTATGATGGTTATTGTTCATAACCTGATATAATTGGGTAGGCATAACCATGAAGTTTTGAACTCCACCTTCCAAATCACTGGGGATGTTGTTTGGGAAATCGTTGCATTGGCCCTCGCACGAGTTATTAGCTTGATTTCTCCTGGTCTCCACCATTTTATAGAATATTAAAGGTTTGAAAAAAACATAATTCAACAATTCAGGAATAAATAAATTATTTATTTTCACAATTAATATAAAAATAATATCATATGGGATCACAATGTAAATCTTCCTGTGTTCATATTTTTACCAAGTGTCATGCTAGAGGTTTTCTCTAGGGTTCACAAATATTAATTCCCAAATTAACTAAACCTTTCCTCTGATACCAACTATAGTGACCCAACCTTTTCTTACATTACTATTATATTATTTTAAATATAAACAAAATAATAGTATTACACATATAGGATCCAATGGTTTATTTTCTTGGGGAAACTAGGACCGCACATAACATTTTCAACATCAATAACAAACATTTATTTAATTTCGTCTTATCTAGCTTCTTATTAGTAGTTGTCATATCCTTAGTACATTTATCCACCTGAGGATATACCCTAAAAGGGGTTATATATAATCCAAGTAAGAGGATAGAAAAGATAAATATATCATGGGGTGAGAATAATCATGGCATAGGAAAAAGTTCATGAACAAGAGAGGAGCATAAATAAATGACTTGAAATGTGGAAATCCATAAAAATGAAACATCATGTCATAGTGGTTAAATACCACACATACTTTTCAACCATGATATCATCTTTTTCACACATCATTTCATATTTAATCATGTGATTCATTATTTTACCCAACACATTAGAGCGCTGTATAATTCCAGGCACACCCATCACATCATAATATTATCATTATCATGCATCCCAAATAGAACATAAATCAATGATGAACATAACTAAACCATGGAAAATAAATGGGTTCATCTCATAAGAACTCATTAATAAACATTGGATTCCCAAACCCAATAGGGAATAACATACTTGATACATTAACCATCAACCTTGAATGAGAAGTAAAAGGTGAGTTCTTAGAAGAAGTGTTCTTTTAGAAAAAATTTTGTTTGACATAATCAATAGTAGTGAACATGTATATCATAGAAAAGTAAAAATAATTATGAACAAATTATATTTATCAAGTGAACATACCAAATTTATGGGAAAGAGGGAGAACCCATGGAAGAAAAAATGGGTATGAGATATTCCCCTTACCTTGTATCTGAATGCTTCCTTCTCTATAATGTCCAGTATAATGATATTTTATTCATTAATTAGAGATAGAAAACCTTTTTTACATTAATATTCTTCATTATGGTTTTATTATGAGATTGTATGTGCCTTTGGATGAGTTATAGAGTTTAAAAACATTGTTCGGGAAAGATTGTTTTTATGGTTTTCTTGAGTGGTTTACTTGTATTCTTAAATTAGAGTTCCAGTAGAACATGGGTAGACATCTAGAACTAATATTACATATTATTAATAATATTATAGGATTTTAAATGATATTAAAATTAATTATATTAGATCCATGTGGATGAATCATTAGATAAGAATTAAATGATGATGTTTTGGTTTAATTTGAGCGAATTTTCGATCATAATGAACTTGTTTTATTTTATTACTAGAAATATGGTCATAAGTTCGATCCAAAACATTAAATAGTAGATAATACATATGAAATATTCTTTTTCAACCATAATAATTGTTTCATTACCATATTGGAAGGTAGAAATGGATGAAGAAAACATGTCATTTTTGAAGGTGACAAATTAACACCTCACGAACAACGTTCCCTTTAATAAAATAAAACGAAGAGGGAAAGGGGGTTGGATGATATAATATTGCATTATCATCATAGAATTATATTAAATGTATAATAATGGAGTTACAATACCATTTGGATGTATATGGGTGGGGAGAGAACAAGAAATGAACTTGAAATTGAAATGAAATTAATGGAGAAGAGGGAGACAAGTTATCTCTTAAATCCTCCTCTTGAGATCCTCCATAATGAAGCTAGGGTTGGTCTTTTGATGATACCATCAGCTCTTGGACGTGGGATAGGGGCTAGGGATGATTTTTGGGCATATTTTATAGATGTCTTGAAGCATGAGAGGTGTGATGGAATGAGGGTGTGAAGGGTGGTTTTTATAGTGGAGGGGAGAGGAGTTTCCTTAATATAAAATTCATTAGTTTATAAATTTCCCCAAAGACAAGTAATAGTGAGTCATACATGAACAAGGATACTAAATAAGTCATGTGATTTTGGGATTTGGGTGCTTAAATCACTTGTGATGTAAGGATTATTATGTTTTAATTATAATGTATTTATACTATAAATTAAAGAATTTTACTATTCACCAAAAATTAAAGTATTTTAGAAGAATATCAAAAATTTACCTCAACCATTTTTCGATGTGTAGAATAAAAAAAGTTAATTTTTAGAAAAATATTTTTCTTAATATTATTAATTTAATATTTAAATATAATCAGAATTTACTTAACAACATTTTTTAAAATACAAACTGATTTTATAGTGATTTCAAAAATTACGTACGATCTTATAAAATTATCTAAAAACTATAAGACATTTATTTGATAAATAATGAACACATTTTAATAAAATACCTTTTCTTTTGAATTATTTCATTAATTATAAT
This sequence comes from Viscum album, assembly GCA_963277665.1. Lineage (NCBI taxonomy): Eukaryota > Viridiplantae > Streptophyta > Magnoliopsida > Santalales > Viscaceae > Viscum > Viscum album. The sequence goes on from OY728166.1 coordinate 796,829,352, forward strand.
TATTTGTTTATGACTTACAAAATACCAAAATGTTTACTCATGTCAAATTGTCACACTCTAAGATGTATAAATTTAATTTAATTATTCATGGGTAAGGTTACTCTTATGTTGGATGATTTTCTATTCATGAGGGTCATATTAATATTCATAAGGGTAGGTTACTATTCACAAGGGTACATTACTATTCACCGAAAATTATTTTTGTTTCATTATACTCCAAAAATCATCTTGAACACAACCGTGTATGTCGGATTTTCAAAATTCCCAACACAAAAGTGACAAATTATGTTTAAAGGTCAGTTAGCACTTAATAGTTCATTATGTGGTGTATTCATGTGATTTTATGACATATTTATAAGAAGGTAAATTGCATTGAAAAACTTTGGGTCGTTACATATCCAGAATTTTTCAAACAATATTCATTTCAAAATGATTATGTTCTTCATGTATAGGCATCACCAAATATTTATCTTTAATTGCATCATTGATGTTTTTAGGATCAAGATGTGATAGGAATTAGTTTTGTTAAACCTTGTTTCTAAGAGAATATCTAGTTTTTATATCTTTATCTAGGCCTCTAACAACGTCATCCAAATGATGGTTCTTTAGGGTTGAAGAAGGTATAGAAAAATAGGGGATAGTAAATTCATGTTCATCTACATGTTTGGGTTCATCATGTTCAGAGTATGATGAATTTATATAACTATTTTATTTAACAGATTTCTTGATAATAATATTAGATCATTTTGAATTTATGTCCATATTTAAATCATTATCTTCATGTTTTATATGGAGGTCGTGGTTCATGTGGATATGTTTCATAAAATTTATATGTACTAATTATTCTACACACATGGTTATTTTATTAAACCATCTATAAGTTTTTATAGAGGTTGTGTAAACTAGGAAGATTCTTTCTTTACTCTTGGATGAAAATTTATCAATATTATCCTTCTTATTAAAGAGATAGACTCTGAAACAAAAAGACTTAATGTAACCATATTTCGGGCTTATATTGTTCCAAAACACATAAAGAGTCTTCTTGGGGTTAGGTTTAATTAAGATTGTTAGTTATGTATCAATCTGTATTCATAGACATATCCTAATATTAAATTGGTTGATCATATTCATTAATCATTTTATGAGCTATATTTTTTAATGTTTTATTACTTCATTTCACAACTTCATTTTGTTGAGTTGTCACATGGGAAAATAAGTTATGACTGTAGCCATTGTGTGTGAAAAAAGATTCAATATCATGATTTTCAAACTCACTCCTATGATCACTTCTTTAGGATTTGATTCTATTTCCACACAGATTTTCCACTTATTTATAATTATAGGAGAAGTTAGTACATTCTTCACTTTTATAAGCTAATAAATAAGTACAAGTATATCTATATATATCATCTACAAGAACATAGATATATTTCTTCCTATTTGATCATGAAATTATATATAGTCCAAATAATCTATTTGAATCAACTCGAGATGTTGAGAATTTGAAACATCATTATTTCATTTGAAATACAACATGTTCTATTTACCCTTTTTACATGGATTGTAGATTTTTTTCATTTGGAAACTCTTGTTTACATAGATCCTTGACCAGTCCTTTTCTAGTATGATTTATAATATACTATACATTACCGTGTCCTGTTCCCTTATGTTGAAGAAAACAATATTTATGAAAGGCACTTTTAAAAGACTCATTTTTTGAATCTAATGAATCTATATAGGTATCATATACATTTTCATTTCTAGAAATAATAAAATGATAAATTATGTTTTGTGTTAAAAAAATTAGAAAATCATTTCTACATTTAACAGGAATTTAATCATCACATAATAGTGAAATACTAATGAAATTAAATTTCTGTCTATCAATAAAATGATATTTAGAAATTAAAAATAAGTCAGAATTAACAAAATGGCATAAGAAAATTATTTTTCCTTTAGCATTATTAACAAAAGTGACATATACCCCAGAAATATTGATTGACTTTGGGAAGCATGAATTTTATCCTATAATACATCTTGAAAATCTACTATCCATGTAGAATTGACTCTTGCAGGAGCTCTTCAAAAAGCATTCCCAAAAAATAATCAAACAAAAACACATTTTGGTACCCAGATATATATGGGACCAATAACATTAGTAATCAGTGATTTAGGTACCCACATTTGCTTCATGGGATTAATTTAATCATTTTGTTCCATATTTAAAAAAATGACACTATATGGTCTTAAAAAACTGGATGTAGTAAAATATTTTCCAGAATAGGAACTAACAACAAAATTTCGATTTTTTGGTAAAAAAACAATTTATCCAAATTTATTTAGAAAATGTGTTTTATATAGGTTTCTCTATCTAGGATCATATCTAATAACACAATTATTCTTAGAATCTATCTATTTACCGAGCATTTGATTAAGTGTATTTTCCCCATTTTTAAACTTTTCTAAATATTTCATCAACTTCTTATTAGATATTTTTAGTTTATTGTTTTAATTAAGATTTTGAGCATTATTTTCCTTTTCAATATTGAGTTCAGACTTAATATTTTGAGTGAGAGCATGTTGTTTCTTCAAATATTTATATTTATCTATCTATTAATTTTATTTATCTTTCAGCATGTTACAATATTCATATATTTTGTCTCATGTAATATTTTTACAATCACTTTCATTGCCAAAATAGTAATAATTATGTACACGGGAATCTAAGGTTACCTCAGATGTGTTTTTCCAAAAACACATATTATCCTTGTAACCAATCTCATCATGAGATTATGCTAAATCACTAGAGCTATCCTCATAGGAAATTTACATGGCCTTCGTTGATTTATTATACTTCTTTTCATGGATTTCATAATTATTTTTGCATTTAATTTTTGGATAGTCATCTTTTACATATCCTCTCGGCGTACATTCATAGCAGACTGTCTCCTCTAATTTGTAATTTCGTTTCCATTCATTTTTCTAGTTTCCATAATTATCGTCTCATCCATTATAATTGGGCATCCGAAAGAACTTATTCTTCTTATAAAAAATTTTGAATATTCTTTCCAGGTGAGCTATCCATTCATCACTATTGGATGTTGATTCATCATCAAAAGCTAGCACATTCTCTTTTTCCTTTTTCTTAGAGGTAGTAGTCTTAAGGGACAAATATTTTCTCTTAGGTTCATCCAATTCTTTATTTACTTTTAAATAATCCTAATACATCTTCGAATTTCTTACCAAATCCATTACTACTACTTTGAAAATTTCACAAGATTCATTAATTAATGTAGACTTCCCTCTCTATATATTATGTAATCATCTAAGTATTCTCATAATTTTCATTGTTGCTGTAAAATCTATTCCTAGTCAGATCATAGAGTTCATAATTTCATTAAACCTGATATACAGGTCAGAAATTTTCTCATACGTCTTCAATTTAAAGTTGTCATGTTTAATTATATAAGAGTTAAGTCTCATTTCCGTAACTATAGATGTTCCTTTAGGTGAAAAAGACAAATTATCCCAAAATTCATGGGTTGATTTACTTGATGATATTCTATGAAGCTCATAATATCATAATGAATAGTATAAATAAATCATGGCTTTGAAATTATTATTATCAGAAGTCCTAGTTGTGTCATTCCAAGTGTGCCTATTAGTAGCAGGAATATTATATTCATCTATAATGGAAGACCAAATCTAAAATCCCATAATTTCTATGTGAATTTTCATTTTAACATTCCATTATGCATAATTGATTACATTAATTAATTGTGGTTTGTTTGAAGAGCACCTTCTAGTATATTTTTCGTAATAAAATTTTAGATAAATATTTTAATGAGTTAAATAAATTAGTATTAATATAAATTTTAAGATCATTGAAATACAACTAAAATCACAGTTGAAAAAGTTTAAAAAACCTTTAAAAATGGAAGATTCAAAATCCTCTAATACCAAATTTTGGTCGGAGTTGTGTACTAAAGAGGAGGGTAAATTGAGTATCTAAAAAATTTCAGTTTAATGTTAATATTTAATATTCCCCAATATTTAAATTTTAATTGACCAGTAAGCCAGTAGTAAATTTATAAGAGCTTTCATGTTCAATTACTATCTCAGAGGAGTGATCAGTTCATAGATATATCTATTTGAAAATTACTACCAATGATTAAACTAACCTAATGAGACTATAATATTATAAAAACATTCTATGACTAACTATAAAAGTTCAATTTATTTTTATGAAATATATGATAAAACAGAGTAAAACCAAAAGTATAGTCACAATATAAATTAAACAAGAAGTTTAGTATCAATAAAAAACAGTATCCTCACTAATTTTTGATCACCTATCACCAAGAAATTTAAATTAATAATCATTTTGATCAATTCCATGGATTGTGGTTCACAAAAGAACACGGTTTGTTCATGTTAGAAGACCTCTACCATAGTTCTTTGTGGGACAAAATACCATGTAACATAAGGAACTATTCCAAAATTATCTTTGGGAGTGAATTATATGTATAAATTCACACTAATTGAGAAAATAAATAAGTGAAAGGGTTTATATAAAGCCCCAGCCTTAAACCTTACTTAATCTTGAGTTATTACAAGATTACAGATTGAGGATCTTTTCGGGTTTAGAGTTTTAGATAATTAGATCATAAAATTTTCATTACATTCCACATATAAACAAAGTGGTTACATAAAGATATTATACTTCATTCCCATCAATGGAAAAACATTTAAAATAAAACATGGATTATTTCTTGACAGTTCCTTGACACTATCATCATATCATGTACCTTTCCCTTGACCTGTGAAAAACATTTCAAAAAAACTTGGGATGAGCACAAAAAGCACAGTATGGGTTATAAAAACATGGAAAGGAAACATGAGTTCATATATATATAATAATGAAATCATACTTCACCCATAAAACATAGGCACTTTAACATACCTCATAAAATCATGAATAAATCATAGAAATCATAAGACATAAAGGTAACTTGAGGCATTCATAACATTCTTACGTAGGGAGTAACCCTCTTGGTTACGTTTGGAATACCCATCACTGTATATTCCCTAAAATCTCTTCATAGAAACCTTAACGTTTCACTCCTTCGCGTTACCCAATGCATTGGAGAGCTATAACGGGCTCACCCGCCCTTAGTTTATCACGGAAGCACCCGTCTTCATAATAATTCCCAAGAACCATAACATAATCATATCACATAAAACATGCATAAAGGAAACATAAAATTTCCACATTTCAATCACGAGATATCAATACAACACATTGATATAAAAACATTATGAAAACCATTTTCAATACCAAAATAAAAGAAAAGTAAAATATGGTATTTATCTTTCTTTTAAAAAGAAGGTATGGCTTGTAGAGGAAGCCGAAACTCAAATAACGGTCACGACGGCAGAGAAGTCGTTGTCACCACATACGTACGACAAAAACATTCCCTTTTGTCGTTTAGTAAACGCTTCGTATAAAAAATATTCCTTTTGAATAAACGTAAAAGTCAAAGGGGTTTATACACCGTATAAAAGAAAGTTGTGTATAAAATAAAATATGCCTCAATGAAAGGAGATTGAGACGAAGTCCCATACCTCATATCCGACTTGACCCGACCGTTCTTTAATCTCCTGAATAATAAACTTGAGTTAATTTATACTTACTTAAGAACCTTTTTCAAGTTCATTATTCCTTTTATACCATGTTATGAACATCCTGTAATCAGTTAAGTTAGTAATGTTCATTTTGTCGGTATTTGGTTCTTAAGTCAAAAATAGACTTCTTACACTTACATGTTGTTAATTTGGTCAAAGGTTCATTATATCCAGAATGGTATTCATGATTTAGATATCATATATGTCATATATATCCAGTACATACATGCATTTATAATATTACATAATCATTTAGAGGTAAGAAATGAAATGCACCGTTCATGGAGACGGTAAGCCGTACGTACGCATGAACGCTACTTTCATTTCTATTTCGTATTTTATAGAATGGAATCATAATGATATAAAGGTATATTATAATTCCAGTATAATATCATATATAATATCATATTTCCATCCTTTATATGTCCCACATATGGTATTTAACGAATCAAATCACTTTGAGGGGGCGGTAGTCCGCACTTCCTAAAATGAAGATATCGTGTTTACCCATAATGGAAACCATAAAGGTATGCCCAAAATGAAAAAAAAGAAGCTTAAGGAAAACATAAACATATTATATATCATATATAAAAATAGTGACATCATAATGGCCTCCTTTGAAAGTGTTAAATGAGTATTGAACAATCATCGTTTCGGGAGGCAGAATTTCGCCATCCATGAAAACCGTATGTTCTTTAACCATTTGATGTAGTTGTGTGAGTGTGTAGATCAAATATATCTTATAACAACATCCTAGTATATTTATGATACTGGTGTGGTTACAAAATAAGTAAATAAAAAGAGTTTAGTGGGTTGGAGAAGCAAAATAAAACAAATGAACATGAGAGAATGAATTACCTTAAAAAGTGTAACTCCATTTGATTTGAGCCTAAAGGCTTCCTTTGAAAGGATTCTGCCCAAAGGGAATCCTCTAGGATGAGTAGAGTGATGTGGAGAGAGTAAATGGGCAGGGTTTGGCCGAGGCAAAGGCTTGATGTGTGTGTTAAATGAGGTAAAGGTGGGGGCTTTTTATAAGAGGAGAGGAGGGGCAATTTTGGAAAGTAAATAAATATTACTTTATTTGAAAATGTGTTTCGGTTTTAAAAGGTCCCACATTGATATAATTCGTGGATAAGGTGATACGGCTTCTAAATCCACTCATCCAATAAGTTTTGGACATGTGTAGTTCATAGATTTTACATTATCTTTCCATTTTATTTAAATCGTCAAATAATGATGTCATCGCTGCATCATTATTATGTCATAAATAATTTAATTTATTTAATGTCTAAAAATATTAAAAAAATACTATGATGTAATAAATCTTTTTAGATTTCCAATGAATATTTATAATCAAAAATCCGATCTTTATAACCCCATGTTAAAATTGTTTTCGTAAAACATATTATCTTTGTGTCATTTTTTACTTTTACATTTAATAAAAAGTTATTTATGTCATTTCCCAACCAAAATGTCTCCATGGGGTCCCCAAGTTGACCCATGGCTTTTCTTGGTCGGCCATTACACAAACAATAAGGTTGGGACATGTGTCTAGGTCATTTAATATTATTAAAGCATTATTTATACCTTAAACTACACTAATTACCACTAATCGCGATTAAAAACTTAATAAGTTACTATTCACCAAAAAAATTATTTTAATCTCATTGAACCACATTTTACTTCTTAATGACAAAAATATATGTCGGATTTTTGAAATTCAAAACACAATGATGGAAAAAGTCCATTTAAACGGAAAAATCAGTTTTTATAAGTACCACTTAGTGGTTTCACTATTCATCAAAAATCGATGTTTTTTAGAAAAATCCCAAAAATTCACCCTAAGATATATTTGATATTCCGAATTCAAAAATAAAGTCTATTTTACAAAATTCAAATCATATAAGTCACATTAATTAATTCAATAATTAATTCCCGCTGCCAGAGCAAATAGCGTGTTTTTACAAAACAATAAGTATAAAATGATTGACACTAGTTTAAGTCCAATTTCAAAGTGAAATTGATTCCAATGACCACCATTGGATTAAATGGTAAAAATATATTCATATTAAAAATTAATACCAATTCAAAAGATAATCTAATCATATAAATAAATTAGATTAAAAAGCAGTTTTGATGTAAAATGCTGTATTTTTCACTATTCATTAAAAAATGAACATTGTGAGAAAAATACAAAAAATTCACACAATGTAAATTTTGATGTCCCAATCATAAATAATAAGTTTATTTTGACAAACATAGTTTATAAAATTGTCAAAATATATATTTAAAATGGTTTTTCCATCATAAGGCAGTAAAACAATCTTTTAAGAATATTAGTGTATTCCATGCATAAGATTGGATTTATTTTCATTTTAAGCCTCTAAAACACTATCTTAATCATTAATAGAAATAGATAAAAATATCTATTATTCATTACTTACTTGGGATGTTACATCCTTCCCCCCTTTAGAAAATTTTGTCCCCGCAATTTATTATTTATCGAATAAATGTGGGTACTTCTCCCTCATTGCATTTTCAGATTCCAATGATGCCTCTTCAATCATGTGGTTTTTCCAAAAAACCTTTACCTGGTGAATCACCTTATTCCGTAACACATGCTCCCTGTGGTCAAGAATCTGGACCGGTTGTTCCTCATAAGATAGGTTCTCTTCCATCTGAACTACCTCTGGACTAAAACATGAGATGGATCTGACATATAATTTCTCAAAATCAAAACGTGAAAAACATTGTGTACCTGAGATAAACTCGGAGGTAAAGCCACTCGGTATGCAACTGATCCAAATTCCTCCAGAATTTCGTATGGTCCAATAAACCTTGGACTCAACTTTCCTTTCTTTCCAAATCTCATCACGCTTTTCCAAGGAGAAACCTTGAGAAAAACATGATCACCTACCTCGAAAGATAGATCCTTCCTCCGGTTATCCGCATAACTCTTCTGCCTGCTCTGAGCTGTTCTCATGTGTTTCTGAATCAGCTGAACTTTTTCTGCCATCTCTTCTACCAATTCTGGTCCCATCAACTTCCTTTCACCCACTTCATCCCAGAAAGCTGGAGTTCGACACCACTTCCCATATAATGCCTAAAATGGTGCCATCTGTATACTGGAATGAAAACTGTTATTATATGAAAACTCAACCAAAGAAAGATGTTAGTCCCAACTTCCCTGATAATCAATAGAACAAGCTCGTAGCATATCCTCCAATTTCTGAATTGTTCGTTCTGACTGTCCATCTCATTGAGGATGAAAAGCTGTACTAAAATTTAATTCCGCACCCAACGACTTCTGAAGGCCTTTCCAAAAGTTAGAAGTAAACCTGGGATCACGATCCGATACAATGGAGAGAGGAACTCCATGTAACCTGATTATCTCTTTAAGATACAAACGGGAAAGTTGATCAAGAGAGAATGTATCTCGAATAGCATGGAAATGAGCAGATTTGGTCAAGCGATCAACAATAACCCAGATTGCATTTTTACCTCGAGATGTCTTCGGTAATCCAACAACAAAGTCCATGGATATATTCTCCCATTTCCACTCTGGCACTGGTAAAGGCTGAAGCATCCCTTTCCGTAACTTCCGCTCTGCTTTAACCTGTTGACATGTCAAACACTTCACAGTAAAATCAGCAATATCTCTTTTCATTCCATCCCACCAGTAATACTCCCGCAGATCTCTATACATCTTAGTACTGCCCGGATGAACTGAAAACGGAGAACTATGAGCTTCACATAACAACTCTTTCTTCAACTGTGAATCACAAGGCACACACAATTTCTTCCCAAATCTCAAAACATAATCATTATCAATGTTGAATTCAGGCAACTTACCTTACTGAACCAGCACTACCTTTTTCTGCAACTCATTGTCTTGCTTCTGTGCTTGCTTGATTCTATCTGATAGAGAAGATCTCACTGATACCTGAAACAAAACAGAAGGACTTCCTGCACCAACAACTTCTATGCCAAAGTTCATCAAATCCTTAACCAAAGGATCACGTTCCAAACGCAACATTGTTAATGAAGCATTACTTTTTCGACTCAAATCATCAGCCACTTTATTTGCTTTTCCCGGATGGTAATGAATTGTACAATCATAATCCTTGATTAATTCCAGCCATCTCCTTTGTCTCATGTTTAACTTTTTCTGAGTGAATATATACTTTAATATTTTGTGATCGGTATATATTTCACACTTTACTCCATACAAATGATGCCTCCAAATTTTTAAAGAAAAAACAACAGCAGCTAATTCCAAATCATGTGTAGGGTAATTTACCTCATGATTTTTCAACGGTCGTGAAGCATAAGAAATTACCTGATCATTCTGCATTAGGACGCAACCAAGTCCTTTCAATGAAGCATCACTGTATATAACAAACTCACCATTCCTGGAAGGTAGTGCCAAAACTGGAGCATTCACAAATCTTCTTTTCAATTCCTGAAAACAATCATCACATTATTTTTTCCAGATAAACTTAACACCCTTCCGAGTTAGCTTAGTCATTGGACTAGATAACCGTGAAAAATTTCTAACAAACCTTCGGTAATATCCCTCCAAACCAAGGAAGCTACGAATCTCGGTTACATTTGTGGGTCTTGGCCATTCTTCCACAACTTTTGTTTTTGCAGGATCAACAGTTATTCCATCTTTAGAAACAATGTGACCATGGAAATAAATTTGGTGCAACCAAAACTCACACTTGCTGAATTTACCATACAGTTTCTTTTCTTTTAAGGTCTTCAAGATAACCCTTAAATGTCTTTCATGCTCCTCTTTAATTTTAGAAAACACCAAAATATCATCAATGGAAACCACCACAAACTTATCCAAGAACTCATGGAAAATTCTATTCATTAAATCCATGAATACAGCAGGTGCATTGGTTAGCCCAAAAGGCATTACTACAAATTCATAATGGCCATATCTCTTACGGAACGCGGTCTTCGGAATATCTGCCTCCTTTACCTTCAGCTGATGGTACCCCGATCTCAGGTCAATCTTTGAAAAAAACTGAGCTCCCTGGAGCTGATCAAACAAATCATCGATATGAGGCAAAGGATATTTGTTCTTAACAGTGATATTTTTTCAAGGCTCTATAATCAATGCAACGTCTCATAGAACCATCTTTCTTTTTAACAAATAAAACAGTAGCACCCCATGGTGATGTGCTAGGTCTAATGAAACCTTTCTCTAATAAATCTTGCAATTGCTCCTTCAACTCTAAAAGTTCAATTTGTGCCATTCGATAAGGGGGTTTTGAAATTGGCTTAGCATCAGGAACTATGTCAACAGTAAACTCAACTTCCCGATCTGGTATTATTCCAGGCAACTCATCAGGAAAAACATCAGGATACTCATTTACCACTGGCACATCATTAATCTGAACAGTTCCTTTATTTTCAACGACGTGTGAAAGGTAACATTCATTTCCATCTTTTACAAGTTTCTCGGCCTCTTGATATGTTATCAAAAGTAAGGGTTCATTCTTGTAAACAAACTGAAATTCTTTCTGAAAAGAAACTTCTTTAGCTCTACAGTCAATCTTAGCATGGTAAATAGAGAGCCAATCCATACCCAGGATAACATCAAACTCTACTAGAGGTAGAACAATAAGGTTTGCAAGTAGGTTCTTTCCATAGATAAGGATAGGAAGATTCTTATAAATTATTTTTGCCTCGACACTTCCCCCAGGTGTTTTTACCAAAATATCAGGAGTCATTTCTTAAGATGGTATTCCCATTTTACTAGAAAAGGTTTCAGAGATGAAAGAATGTGTAGACCCTGAATCAAACAACACACTGGAATAATTTGAAAAAACAAACAAAGTACCTGATACAACATCATTTGATGGCCCGACATCTGCTGAAGTAGTTGCAAAGGATTTCACCACCCCTTTCTGCTTGTAGTTTAACTGCTTCCCATCACTCAAGCTCCTTGTCGGACACTCATTTGCATAGTGACCCATCTCATTGCACTTATAACATTTCACTAACTGTAAATCAAATTTGTTCTTACCTTCACCTTGATCCTTTTCAGTGCAATCACGAGCCATATGTCCCATCTTACCACATCGGTAGCACTTTCCAGAATTCAGAAGACATTCCCCAGCATGGCTTTTTCCACATTTATCACAAACTGGAAACTTAGTTCTCTTACCATCAGACTTTTTTGAAGAATTCTTACCTTTCTCCTGCCACCTCGGTCTCTTCTTCTGCTGGTTGTTATAGAACACTTGGTCATCGACAAACTCCATTTCCACCTTCTCAGCACATCGAACAAGCTTTTCATAAATTTTATTCTCACGAGAATCTAATTCCCTTCGATACTTTGTCTTTAATTCTGAGTAGAAATGATTGATTTTACTATCAAGGTCCCGGATAAAATTTGGAGCATACCTTGCCAAACAAGTGGACCTTTATTAATAGGCAGCCACTGAGTGTTCCCCTTGCCTCAATTCCAAGAATTGATTTTCCATCCTAAGTCGAACAGCCATAGGAAAATACTTCTCAAGAAACATACCTTTTAATTCATCCCAGTCAAGAGCATCAATCTCATCGGCGTCCCTGATATTTTTAACCATAGACCACCACTGATCTGCCTCACCCTCCAAACGGTAAATAGCAAGACTAAACTTTTGATTGTTTGAGAACCCCATGACATCAAAAATCTTCTCCAGTTCATTAATCCACCCTTCAGATAGCACAGGGTTAGATGATCCTCTGAATGATGGGGGATGTTGCCTCATGAAATGTTCCACCACTGACATGTTCTTCTGCGGTTGATCTGGCTGATCTCGTGCATGGATACCACCGCCATTTATCGCTTGAGTCAACTGTGCCATTACTACAAAAAAACTGTTCAGTTCCAATTCCGACCATCTCAGGATGCTGATTCAAAAGGTTATTTCCTTCTGTATGCCTTCCTAGCACTGCTTCCCTGTTTCCTATGTGAAAAACCATTCTGAACAAACATGTCTTAGATAAAGCAACATGGTAATCTTCAAATGCTATATCACTTCAATTTGACCATAAAAAAAATATTTTTGGATAATCATTAAATAGAATTATAACTCCTAAAGTTATCTAAACCGACCTTTGATACCAACTATAAGGCCCCAGCCTTAAACCTTACTTAATCTTGAGTTATTACAAGATTACACATTGAGGATCATTTCGGGTTTAGAGTTTTAGATAATTAGATCATAAAATTTTCATTACATTCCACAGATAAACAAAGTGGTTACATAAAGATAGTATACTTCATTACCATCAATGGAAACACATTTAAAATAAAACATGGATTATTTCTTGACACTTCCTTGACACTATCATCATATCATGTACCATTCCCTTGACCTGTGAAAAACATTTCAAAAAAACTTGGGATGAGCACAAAAAGCTCAGTATGGGTTATAAAAACATGGAAAGGAAACATGAGTTCATATATATATAATAATGAAATCATAATTCACCCATAAAACATAGGCACTTTAACATACCTCATAAAATCATGAATAAATCATAAAAATCATAAGACATAAAGGTAACTTGAGGCATTCATAACATTCTTACGTAGGGAGTAACCCTCTTGGTTACGTTTGGAATACCCATAACAGTATATTCCCTAAAATCTCTTTAGAGAAACCATAACTTTTCACTCCTTCGCGTTACCCAATGCATTGGAGAGCTATAATGGGCTCACCCGCCCTTAGTTTATCACGGAACCACCCGTCTTCATAATAATGCCCAAGAACCATAACATAATCATATCACATAAAACATGCATAAAGGAAACATAAAATTTCCACATTTCAATCACGAGATATCAATACAACAAATTGATATAAAAACATTATGAAAAACATTTTCAATACCAAAATAAAAGAAAAGTAAAATATGGTATTTATCTTTCTTTTAAAAAGAAGGTATGGCTTGTAGAGGAAGCCGAAACTCAAATAACGGTCACGAAGGCGGAGAAGTAGTTGTCGCCGCATACGTACAACAAAAACATTCCCTTTTGTCGTTTAGTAAACGCTTCGTATAAAAAATATTCCTTTTGAATAAACGTAAAAGTCAAAGGGGTTTATACACCGTATAAAAGAAAGTTGTGTATAAAATAAAATATGCCTCAATGAAAGGAGATTGAGACGAAGTCCCATACCTTGTATCTGACTTGACCCGACCGTTCTTTAATCTCCTGAATAATAAACTTGAGTTAATCTCTACTTTATTAAGAACCTTTTCAAGTTCATTATTTATTTTATACCATGTTATGAACATCATGTAATCAGTTAAGTTAGTAATGTTCGTTTTGTCGGTATTTGGTTCTTAAGTCAAAAATAGACTTCTTACACTTACATGTTGTTAATTTGGTCAAAGGTTCATTATATCCAGAATGGTATTCATGATGTAGATATCATATATGTCATATATATCCAGTACATACATGCATTTATAATATTACATAATCATTTAGAGGTATGAAATGAAATGCACCGTTCATGGAGACGGTAAGCCGTACGTACGCATGAACGCTACTTTCATTTCTATTTCGCATTTTATAGAATGGAATCATAATTATATAAAGGTATATTATAAATCCAGTATAATATCATATATAATATCATAGTTCCATCCTTGATATGTCCCACATATGGTATTTAACGAATCAAATCACTTTGAGGGGGCGGTAGTCCGCACTTCCTAAAATGAAGATATCGTGTTTACCCATAATGGAAACCATAAAGGTATGCCCAAAATGAAAAAAAAACAGAAGCTTAAGGAAAACATAAACATATTATATATCATATATAAAAATAGTGACATCATAATGGCCACCTTTGAAGGTGTTGAATGAGTATTGAACAATCATTGTTTCGGGAGGCAGAATTTCGCCATCCACGGAAACCGTATGTTCTTTAACAATTTGATGTAGTTGTGTGAGTGTGTAGCTCAAATATATCTTATAACAACATCCTAGTATATTTAAGATACTGGTGTTGTTACAAAAGAAGTAAATAAAAAGAGTTTAGGGGGTTGGAGAAGCAAAATAAAACAACTGAACATGAGAGAATGAATTACCTTAAAAAGTGTAACTCCTTTTGATTTGAGCCTAAAGGCTTCCTTTGAAAGGCTTATGCCGAAAGGTAATCCTCTAGGATGCGTAGAGGGATGTGTAGAGAGTAAATGGGCAGGTTTTGGCCCAGCCAAAGGCTTGAGGTGTGTGTGAAATGAGGTAGAGGTGGGGGCCTTTTATAAGAGGAGAGGAGGGGCACTTTTGGAAAGTAAAGAAATATTACTTTATTTGAAAATGTGTTTCTGTTTTAAAAGGTCCCACATTGATATAATTCGTGGATAAGGTGATAAGGATTCGAAATACACTCATCCAATAAGTTTTGGACATGTTTAGTTCATAGATTTTACATTATCTTTCCATTTTATTTAAATCGTCAAATAATGATGTCATCGCTGCATCATTATTATGTCATAAATAATTTAATTTATTTAATGTCTAAAAATCATAAAAAAAATACTATGATTTAGGAAATCTTTTTAGATTTCCAATGACTATTTATAATCAAAATTCTGATCTTTAGAACCCCATGTAAATTTTTTTTGTAAAACATATTATGTTTGTGTCATTTTTTACTTTTACATTTAATAAAAAGTTATTTATGTCATTTCTCAACCAAAATGTCTCCATGGGGTCCCCAAGTTGACCCATGGCTTGTCTTGGTCGGCCATTACACAACAAATAAGTTTGGGACATGTGTCTAGGTCAGTTTATATTATTAAAGCATTATTTATACCTTAAACTACACTAATTACCACTAATCGCGATTAAAAACTTAATAAATTACTGTTCACCAAAAAATTATTTCAATCTCATTGAACCACATTTTACTTCTTAATGACAACCATATATGTCGGATTTTTGAAATTCAAAACACAAAGATGGCAAAAGTCCATTTAAACGGAAAAATCAGTTTTTATAAGTACCACTTAGTGGTTTCACTATTCATCAAAAATCGAAGTTTTTTAGAAAAATCCCAAAAATTCACCCTAAGCTATATTTGATATTCCAAATTTAAAAATAAAGTCTATTTTACAAAATTCAAATCATATAAGTCACATTAATTAATTCAATAATTAATTCCCGCTGCCAGAGCAAATAGCGTGTTTTAACAAAACAATAAGTATCAAAAGATTGACACTAGTTTAAGTCCAATTTCAAAGTGAAATTGATTCCAATGACCACCATTGGATTAAATGGTAAAAATATATTCATATTAAACATTAAGACCAATTAAAATGAAAATCTAATCATATAAATAAATTAGATTAAAAAGCAGTTTTGATGTCAAATGCAGTATTTTTCACTATTCATTAAAAAAATGAACATTGTCAGAAAAATACCAAAAATTCACACAAAGTAAATTTTGATGTCCCAATAATAAAGAATAAGTATATTTTGACAAACATAGTTTATAAAATTGTCAAAATATAGATTTAAAAAGGGTTATCCATCATAAGGCAGTAAAACAATCTTTTAAGAATATTAGTGTATTCCATGCTTAAGATTGGATTTATTTTAATTTTAGGCCTCTAAAACACTATCTTAATCATTGATAGACATAGATAAAAATATCTATTATTCATTACTTACTTGGGATGTTACAGTTTATTAGTCTATGTGTGTCCTGAGATGCAACTTTATTCTCTTCAGATGTAAATGTGATGAGTTTTGAGTCATCTTATGGATGTTGACCCTAAAACCGATTGTCGTATTCTTGTTTCCTTGAACAAGTATGGATTTTGAACTTATATTCTTCTCCTTCATTTATATGATGAAGTAGTTTTTCAATTAAACATACATCTTGACTGATATTTCCATGTGTCTTCTTCTTTTGGTTCTTGAGTTCACAATGGGTTGATGAGAGTCACAAATCTTCTTCTATATGTCCCTCACGTGAGCACACCACACTTGTTTTTTCATCTCTCTTCAAAATGCTTTTATTCTTGTTGGTCGAGAGAGAGCATGGTCTTTCCATATTCCCAAGTTCATATTACCTCATACTTTCTACAAAAATTCCTAAAATAGATTATTCAATATTTCAGTGTCATTAAATTACAAATATAAAATACTTAAAAATAAGTTTAATAAATGAAAATTTACAAATTATGTTGGTGACTCCTCTGTTGGTGACTCAATATATTAGTGATTTGTACTGTCTATGAGACATTAGTCAGTGAATCATTTGTATGTTGGTGAGACATCATTCAGTGATTCATTCTATCGGTGGGTAATCCTGTGGGTGAGACATCAGTCAGTTACTTGTCTATCCTTGATACATAAATTGGCGTGTCATTTTTCTATAGATAATATATCTGTAGGTGAGTCATTTACCTATCAGTGAGACATCTGTCAGTGAGTCAGTGAATCATACAATGATAATTTTAAATTTTCGATCTATCTATCATTACAACAATGTCATAATTTTTTAATATACATAATTACACTTAGATAATCAGTCACAAGCCCGTTTAGACTTAAACATACATAATTAGTTATATGATTGAAATGGTATGATATAACAGATAAGAAATGATATTATATAGGATCTATCATGATTTATGATCTATCAAGTGGTATGATATGTTATAATATATGACATGATTTTTGATAATTAAAACCAATATAGTTAGATATAGTGGGAAACAATATCCTATGGGACAAGAGATGTAAATAACTATAGAATGATTTCTACTATTATTGATCAATATAGATGGACCAAATTTTGTAAATATGGGACATGAAGAGATGACCATATTTAAGTGAGGGGAGGGACACCCATGGAATTACATAAATTATTTAACTAATAGAATAAAATATTTATTATTAATGTTGAAAAATGGAAAATAGTTAATTGTAAAAAAATTTAATTTATAAATATATTTAACAAAAAAAATTATTCCTTTTTTGTGTCATTTTCTCACTTATCTCTTAGTTTCACTCCCAAAAAACCTATTTTTACCCTTTCAATTGTATTAATATGTTAATATTTTTACCTTTTATTATGAAATAATCTGGTTTACACTAATAAATTATATTAAATTTTATTATTACAAATATGTCACATACATATTATGATTGATTTTTTATAGGTGGAAGAAACCCATTTTAAAACAATGTTGACAAAACACAACAAAAATGTTTTTTAAATTATGAATTTTAAGACTAAAATTAATTGTCCTCACTTACCTTCCATGTAAAAACTATAATATCTATGCAAAAATATTATATTTTAATTATAATTATAATAGTTCAATTAAGTTTTAAATAAATTGAGATTAAATATATTAATTATGAAAACATAACATTACAAGAATTAATTCCATTTCAAAAAACATATATTTTTTACCTTCAGATGATTTTATATTCATTTATAACAAATTATCAACAAATTATTTTGTTTTGGAAATGTGTAAAAATTATTTGTATGATTAATATATTTAATTAAATTATAAATATAATATAATATTATTTTAAATAAAAATAACATAATAATCATTGATCATAACAAAAAAATTTATGAAATATGTCATTAGGATCAATAATATTTCGTAAGTGAACTAAAATTTAGTTACAATAAATATATTTCTTTTAAAAATCTAAAAACTTTATTTAGTTTTTTATATTTAAAAATTATTTTCATAAGGTATGTGTTTCCTATAAAATAAAATACCGAACACTTCAAATTTATTAATTGTAAATAGATCATAAAATCATAGGGTGTTAAAAAAATAATATAGATAGTGATTATGAAAAAGATATTTATTATTGTGTTACACATTTTAAATATGAAAATATGTGGAAGTTAATTTGATAAATTTAAAAAAATGAATGACCTTTATAATTTCTTGTTCAATTGTATTTATATGAGAATTTAATAATATCATTATTTAGTTATCCAAGTCATATAATTTACTGTTTATTGATTATAATGTTTTAAAGTCTTAAATATTTTTCTATCTCTATAAAATAGAAATTTTTAAATACATCAATTATTAATATTTCATTATACATTATAATATTGGTATTTTTAAATAATAAAGACACACCCCTATTTGATTCCATTTTTTTAATATGGTTGGGGTGCTACATGTAGTAATACAATACAACATATGTTTTTGAATTTAAAATATTTAGATCATAACATAAGGGGATACTCATGATAACAAGACATCCATTTTTGGTCCAAATTTACATCCTGAAAAATTAATTATCACCATGGTAAATTGGGAAACAAATTTTAGGGGGATTTAACTTATAAAGAGTAATTAAGTATTTATAAATGCTAGACTAGAACATTTTTTTGATTAAATATGAGTACAAATTGTCTTGATAATTATTTTAGTAGAAATGAACTGATTATTATAACAATGTGTTCAATAGTCGTCCACATTATGTAGACAAATAAAATCAATTGAGTAATTTTATAAATCTATCTCTAGTTATATTTTCATGGAATGAAATCTCATAAATTCAATGTTATATATTTATAATACGAAATAATTTAAAAATATATTGGATGTATGAATAAAACATATAAATTACTCAATTATTAAAAATGGTGGATTTATTACTGATTATTTTTCAACAATAATTATTTTAAAGGAAAAAATTTATAAGATAAAACATTTTTATGGTGATGGATTGATAATAATTATTCCATAAAAATATGAATTTTATGTGAAATTACATGATATATGAACCATTATATTCCCAGGAATACATTTTAAATTCCTCAACCCATAATATTTCATGGATGAATAGGACAGAAATGATACACTTTGAGTGTATTGTAGTTATTAATTGACAAACATGCCATATTCAATTAAATTTTACATATATATATTTTTTCATTTTACTAACCAAAATAAGTCCTTATAATAATATCCTTATTAAATTTATATACAAGATTATTCATGCTATACACATGTATTCTTCAACTCCTATATCCATTTTCATAATATTTCGTGAATTATTATAAATAAAATTGATCTTTAATACATTTTACTATTCATAGATAGAAAAATAATATTTTTTCACTATTAATTGACATCAATATGTAAGAATATTTTACACATTATGAGGTCTTAAAATCATAATCCATTCACATATATATACATTAATGAGAAATAATTATATTAATGTGGACAAATTATTTCTCATATTTATGTATCATATGAATCATTGAACTATCAATAAGTAAAATATCATAAAATAGAAATTAATATTAATTGGGAGATTTATAATACAAATATTTTGTAAAATTAATAGACCCCATGTATTGTAGGACTTTTATCATCTAGTGAACGAGAATAAATACTTATAATTAATATGAATCAACCTACCTAATGAAATAATAATAAATTAATATTATTGTATGTGTACAAAAAATATTACATAGAGACTATTTAGAGTATTCTTGAAAATTATAAGATACAATTGGTTAGGTTGATAAATTCTTTGGAATCACAATATAGTTACATTGATGACATGATTATCATAACTATTGTTGACTATGGAATATTTTTATAATGTATAGAGTAGAACTAAAAATAATAGTATAATATTTCAAATTATCTATAGTTGGAGTGAAGATTTTGGAAAAAGAATTTTAATTAAAAAGAGATTAGTGAATTAGATAGTAATTTTTCCCATGAAATGAGATATACACAATCTAATTTATTGAAGAAAAATAATATGTGAGGAGAACGTGTCTTGAAGTGTCTTTGATGGTGTTTAACATTTAATCAATACTTTTTGTGTGTATAAAAGTGAAAATGAAGATTCAATTGATAAAAATTTGGATTAAAATGTGTTCATTTAACATAGATACAATAACATAGTTTTGAGTAATAATAGAAAAGTCTATTGAACACAATGAAATAAAATACATGAATGGTTATGGAAAAATATTATTACTCAAAAAACTCTAAATGAAATTAAAAATTTTCCTATTTGTCATGATATTTTAGCTATTGAGGGGAATGAAAAACTTATAATGTTACTATGATTATCTTGGTCAATATAGAAGTGATTTTTCTGAGAACATGAGGTAACCATGAGAAACTGAATATAAATTTATGAAAAGGGACTATGAATTTATGTCACAATAAGGTTTTTATGTGATAATGATCCTTCCTGCAAAATGACAGTGACTACATATTTATAAAAGAGATAATTCATTGAAAACCCAGCCCAAATTCAATTAAAATAAAAAAAATTTGTAATTACAACCCAAAACCACTTTTCAAACGCCAGGGACAAGAAAATAGCACTGTTAGAATCATTATCTAATAAGGGTGAAATTTTCCTTATTTGGTAACATTAACAAGCCAGGTCTGATTTTCCTTGGTGAGCTGTAATGAATCTCTAAAAATATAGGTATTACGAAAACATAATATATATATATATATACAGAATGGTTTCAATATATTTGAAGATAAATATGTGTGTGCATACTAATAGTTTACAACAAGTATATAATTCCTAAATAGGTTGTAATATATGTTATGGTCAAATACGGAATATCAAGGGGATACCAAATTAAAAAATCCTAGGCTCTTAACATAATATCCAAATCCATTTCTAATAACACTAAAATTGAGTGGGAAATTGATTTCACTTCAGAGAAATGATTTAGATGTAAGTTGGCGGAACCCAATAGGTATTAGTGTACCTTTATATACATAAAATGAAATAGTATAATGGCATGCCCACTATAGTTTCCATGTACAGTGCGTACATAAATATTCCTTAAGGAACCACCCTAGGTTTTTCAACACTAGAGTGGAAAATAATTTTTTGAAAGAACATGTATACATATTTATTTTGACATATATTAATGTATATTTAATATTAAATAGGTAGCTTATAAAAATTAATAATTAATAAATTTGATATTTAAATCAATCATATGAAAAAAAATGTAATCATAAAAATATAAAATTACAACTCTTTCCACAATGGGTTTCCATACTCATTCTAACTTATTCATTATAATACCAATAATTTTTTATATGTTTAGTGCGGTAAAATGGATTTCCATCCAAACAACCTTTGAAAATTGCAATTACATTGATTCTTATAAGGAGGAAACCC
Organism: Viscum album; assembly: GCA_963277665.1. Taxonomy (NCBI): domain Eukaryota; kingdom Viridiplantae; phylum Streptophyta; class Magnoliopsida; order Santalales; family Viscaceae; genus Viscum; species Viscum album. The sequence continues at coordinate 796,851,232 of OY728166.1, forward strand.
CCATCCCATGGATCGAGGAACGTTTATATAAGATTTTGGGACGTGACATCCCATTACATTTAAGGGATGTTGGTATAAAATATTCATTGTATTAATATCCATTATAATACCATCAAAATATATTTCAAGAAACTTGTTAACATGGAACATTTTATAAATTGATATAATACAAGTTCAGGAAAAAATCTACTTGTTGTAAAAAAAGCATGAGTAGTGAAACATAATTCATATAATTTTGAAATAGTATCCATGATATGTATATATATATATATATATAATTACCCATACGCATTATAAAAACTATAATGATATCTAAATAAGGCTATGAGATAAGTTATATAAAGGATTATAGGACGTAGACATTCTAATGGAATGATTCCCAAAAAGATCAATTACATACTTGATATTGTAATGTGAAAAGTTTCCTCGAAAAATTTAGAAACAACATGCATGGTCCTTTCAAATCTATAACCACAATGGATATACCCAACAACAAAATTATATGCATACCTAATTAAAAACATAAAGAATTGAAATTATAAGAATGTATGTAAGACAAAATAATATTATAATACAGAAATATAATAGTCAATCATGTCAATATATATCCAATTGAATTGAACGTTATTATCCACAAAATATTCAGTACATATTAAGAATATTACCATCGATTTGCTGAAAAAGGAGAACATATAGTAGTACTTGGAATAATATGGTCAAGGAATATCCAAATATTGGTAGAATGACTATTTTATTATTTTCCATTAAATTGTATAGTTTTTAATTAATAACCTTACAAAAATTGTTTGGATGGAGAAATGGATGGATTTTAACTATTTTTCTAGAAATATATTTATATATATATGAATCCAAATTAATAAATTTTTTAAAAAGTAACTATTTTTGAACATGGATTTAGAAAAAACCTCACCATATACTGACCCTTATGAATAGAATTTAAATTTATCAGATGCTATTTTTTAATTTAATTATACACTGATAAAATTTTAATACTAAATAATATTTTCTCACTAAGAGAACTTATCCACCCAATCATAACAAATGAAACCACTTATGAAATGGTTATGTGTGCTTCACTGACTTATAGATCATTTATGTACAATGAGGAATAGTTAAATATCTTTTAAGGTATAAAAATATAGATTTATAGTAATTATTTATCAAATTTCTAATTAACAAATAATTTTTAGTTTGTGGAATGATTCTTATCATAAAATATATTATCGATTTTGATAGATAAAGGGATAAATATAAGGTTTCTATCTCAACACATGTTATTACTAAAAAAACCAATGATAATTTGATATAATATGTTTATATGTTAATCATGAACAAGGGATACTCCACTAATATATCGATGTAAATTTTAACAATAATGGTAAGTACTTATATGGGTTAAAGAAACAAGTGTAATAATGTTTAGAAACTAACAAATTTAGATTGGATAACTCAACATAGTACAAAAAAACTAATTGAAAATAATTTTCTTTTGTAAAAAATACCATTAGAAGCTCATTTATTTAATTTTTAAAAAATATAATATAAAATTTAATAATATACAAGGAAAACAGAGTGAGTAATTTTTTTGGCATAGCTCAAAAAACCCTTTGAGAGTTGATAACCAATACTAATATCAATATAATGATTTTAACTCCCCAAAAACCATCAAATAACACGATAAAACCAACAACAGAACAAAAAAATTAATGGATCATATAAGACCTAAAATAATTGAACAATGTCAACAATAAAAATTATACTTTGGTAGTGAATGTTTGAAAGATAAATTATCCAAAGTATACTATTTTCTAATTTAATCATTAAACCATGAAATCCCAATTATTAATTTTATCAAAATTAAATTATCAAAATATAATTATAAATAATGCATATCAACACATAAGATAATCATTTATACAATAGGGGAGGAATTCATAATCATTGTTGTGACCTCACCATTCATATGAGAAATAACCACTCAAATTTCAAAGACCGAGAAGAGAAAATTTGATTAATATAGAATAATGGAGGAGATGAAATGAGATGAAAAGATTATAATGTGAAAAAATTGATGAATTTATATTAAAACCCTCTTTATCACAGGTTTAGAAGGTGGCAGAAATATATATCCATTGATGTGCTCTCAAGGAATGTGTATTGAATGGGGAAAATGATGTCTAGTGGGCCATAAATAGGGGTTTTAATGTGTTTAGGATATAATGGTAGTTTTTCCCATTTAAAAATTAATCATTTTATTATAAACCATATATATGATTGGATATTCAAAAATTTTGGTTCCAATATGATATGATATTGTAAGCTACATTGAAATTCTTGTAGATCCCAATGGGAGACCAGTGGCCTCTTACTTACACCAAGTTTGGATTTTCCACCACTAAATGCTCAATATTAAACCAGATCATCCAAAAATATTACGAAACCTTTAACCCCATAACAATATTTCATAATATATATATAAAAATCCCAATACTATTCCAAAATAATTAAAAAAACCACAAAAAAAACAAAAAAACTCAAATGAACTCATGGTTCACCCATATGAATTTACACCATAGGGATAAAATGACATTGTTACGAGGGTATTAAAGACATTTGTTTTTAAAATATCATAATTAAAGGAATTAATTTATTCTATAAGATCAATGTGATGTTCAGTAAATGTACTACTATCACTAAGTCTCTGATACTTAATCTTAATCATTCATTAAATTAACCAACCCATTCTTCAAAATACATCTCAAGTTACCAAAACAAACTAATTATGGATCCCAAATAAATGAACCATGATTATTTCAATGATACCAAACATAAAATATAACATTGATTAAAAACCATATATCAATCTCTTTTTTATTCACAATTCATAAAGTCTACCCTAGTCACTAAAAAACAAAATTATAATATCCAAAACTATTAATAAGTTATTATATGAAATGCTGCTCTAGGATTCTAGTGAACAACCCCAACACCAAAATATGACAATAAACCACAACATGACACCATTATTTAAGGATATTCCATTATCTTTATGACTCTCTAACTACCATCTACTAGTGATGGGATAATAGATCCTTTGACAGTAAGGAATAAATGATTAAATAAGATGTGTTGAAAACTAAAAAAAACATTGTTACTAGTTATTGAAACTCTTAAGGGAAAATAATTCCTACTTAAAAGATAATTTTAGGGAACAAGATATGTAAAATCAACAGAAATTTGTATACTAAAAATTAAAACAATTTAAATAACGAAACATCCTATCCATAATGGTTTCCATGCAGTATGTGAGCCTAAATATTCTTTATGGAATCAACAAATATTCCCCAAAAACTATAATAAATAATCTATATATCATGGAACATGTCTAAACATATTCATACTGATTTAGTAAATAGTTTTTATAGCCATAAAATTCTGAATTAAATCATATCAATAACATATTTGAAAAACAAATTAACGGTTAAAAGGACCTTTAATCAAGATTTTTTAAAAAATAATTCCATATATCTGGTGGATGTAAACGTATACTAACTATTTCAAGTCAATTATTGAAATTTGAGTTGATTGGGTAAGGAACAATAGACATACCATCCTGAAATCCAAAGTTCATGGGATTTCCATTCATGGTAATAATGAGGAAGACTCTATCCCATGGATATAGAAAAAATTTTATGGAGTTATGGTACTTGGGGCCTTTTCTATTTTGTGAAATGGGAATGTTCTAGAAATGAACTAGGGTATTTATATCATATCTCATACCGTCAACCTATTTTTTAACAATAAGTTGACATGGTAAGAATTTATACAAACATTCAGTACCACATGAAAAAAATAATAAACCTCAATTAATAAAATATAAGATTGATATAATACAAAAACAACATGATTATCATATTTAAACTATGTACATTAAATATATATATAAACCCAAAATCATTCCAATATTATAGAAATGATCATTATTTTGAGGTGAGAAAAATTCCTAAGATATGTCAATAGAACATTATAATAGATTTAAAATCATATATATTTCTAATAATATATTAGAGATGATCATGGACACATTATAGATGAAATAAATTATATACATGATATATAAAAGAATTGACATGCTTGACATTAATTAGAAATATCACCCATAGTCCCATAGAAATTATGAATATACCCAATAACAAAAAGACATAAAAGCATCATTATATCGAGGAATGATTTTATGTATGGAAAAAATTTAGTTAATTCATATTATAATTAAATATAATAATAAATATATTCAAGAATGTTTGTCATGATAGTGTCTAACACACTCAAAACCCATGACTTGTTAGGGAAATGGTTATCAAGGAACAAACTATATCATTCTTATAGTAGTGATTTTAAAAATATGGTAAAGGAATATCTATCAGGGAATGAAAATACTAATTTTATTTATCATTTCATTGTTGTTTTTTTATTTAATATCCAAAAATATGTTCTGTAGGATACGAAATGGGATGGTAAAAAAATTTATCAAATAATGATATTCAACCAAGAGTACTATACTAAAAAGATCGACATTTAAAACTATGTTTTATATAAAACACACTATTTTACCAAACATTATGATTCCCTTTAGGATATATAAATTGTTCATGATTTAGTTTATTCCTAGAACAATTGTTTATTTATATAAAATAAGACATTCTAAGATGAAAATAATAACCCCTGCATCATTACTGAAGCATTATCTTAAAAAAGACATTAATGTTCTTAATTAGTTTTCATTTTTTCAGGAAAAAGTGGGAAGAAAATCTTCCCATTCATGGTACTTAAATATGTCTCATGAAGGTAAAAATAATATATAATTTAACTAAATAGAAAAGGATTAGTCCATATAATTTTCCATATATAAAATCATCCATCAGTTTTGTTTGAAAAATATATAACCCTAAGGCTTCTATATTCAAATTTATTACTGATAAAATAAACTTTATAAAATAGTGAGAAAATATTGTTTTAAGATATATCCTAAAAGTAATTTACAATAATATTATTTTTATGAAAATATATAACAATAATGACAGAAATTTTGACGGTATTAGTAAAATACAATTATGTTTAATAATATTCAAAAAATAACTTGGAGAGAGTTGATATGTCTACATAGTAACAAATTATCCCATTGGAAAATTATAATTTTTTATGAAAAATTTCTTAAATTGAAATCTAATCATAATTTAAAAAATATAATATAATACTAATTTATCTTCATGGAAAATTAAAATAAGTCATTTTATACATATAACCCAAAATGACTCGGTGGGTTGAGAAAGCCCACTAATATTAATGGTCAGATTTCAATGCTACCATTACTATCAAATAACACTTAAGTTTCAATGGAACACAACTACGTAATTAAAGAAAAATATAATCAACCCCAATAATAAAATATTAACTATGTTCCAATATAGTATAATTCTATAATCCCCAAAAATTAACCCATTAAGTATTATATTGAAGCCCTAATTATTTCAAACATATCATGATAAAATTATAAAATGATATTATTAAAAACCTTTAACAAACCATAACATAATATATTAATATATGAATAACTTTTAATGGATATAAGACATAATTTATTAGTTATGATTATCCAATAAGATAGGTATACTTTGGAAATGATTTGATTTCACATATATTTGATAAACTTACAACAAAAAATATAACTCCAAAGAAGCTGAAATTAGATTATAGGAGAAGGAGAGAGAATATGAGATTAGATAGAGAGATAATGACATAAATCAATATAAAGAATACCCCTAAATCCTTCTTTATCCGAGGGTAATATAATAATAGAATGAAACATAAGTATATTATCTCCCAAGGTATGCTTAGGGGCAGGGGAATAAATCTCAGGTTTCAATATCTAGTTTTTAAATGTATTAAGGGTAATATATATATATATATATATATATCAGAGCAATGCAAAAACCGCTGATAAAGAAACCCTGTATCAGGGCTAAAAGATTAGTGCTGATACAAGGTAACCTTTACCAGTGCTAAAAAAGCATTGATAAAGAGACCCTTAATCAGCGCTAGGAAAGCGCAGATAAAGAATCCATGTATAAACACTAAAATGTTATCACTGATACATGATGCATTTATCAGCGCTTTTTTAGTGCTGATAAAGAGGACCATTATCAGCGCTAAAAAAGCGCTGATAAATGATACCATTATCAATGCTAAAATTTCAGCACTGATAAAACCTTAGTCCATTTTCCTATAATGTCGGTCGCACTGTGCTCTCATTTTATCACGACCTAAACCTATCACAGTTCTGGAACCCAGCGATTCCCCTCCGCCGCCCGCAGAGTTCGTGTTTCCAAACCTCCACCGCCCTCAAGCTTCTCGTTGCCAGACCTCTGCCACCCGTTGAGCTTCAATTTGTTGTACCTTCACCGCCCTCCAGCTTCGCTTTGCTGGACCTCCACCGATGGCAACACCCTCAAGATTCGCGTTGCGGGACCTCCGCCACCCACAGAACTTCGTCTTGTCGGACCTCCCATTAAGGCATGTTTTCCAAATCATTTTTTAATATTGTTCTCCTTTTCCATCACACATAATAATATGTTGATTTGGAATGATAGATTTAATGTATATTTGAAATTGTGATGGTTGTAGCATACATTATTCATACTTTTTTCTTCATGTTTGTCTCTAGGGTAATGCCCCATGTCAAAGCTCGAGTTTGGTCCAATTTCTTATAATGGTTCGAGAACTATTATTCTATAAATCATATCACACTATTAAAACATTGTTAAATGGAGTTTTGGTATGTGAGGCTTCCCCATCAATGGTGTCCTAGTGGATTTTGTGTTGAATTATTCTATACCTAGGTTTCATTTACTCTAGTGGTGATGATTCTGCATCATCATATATTCATGAGTTTTCTTCATACAGATTGTGATGGTGTTGTTGGGGGTATCATCCAATATATTTCTATTACACAAATGGTATAACCTTTTTTCTAAACACTATGGTGGGTTTTTAGGTGATTTGGTATTTGTTTATTCTAGATCATATAAACCATTCAATTTGGTGGTGGTATGGCTGGATATGTTATATAAATTCTTCCAACAATCACTTTTATGCGAAGGTGTGGTTTTAATTATAGAAAATATATGCTTTTATTTATCTATTTAATTAGGTTATGTTGGTTTGTAAATCGCTGATGAGTTTCTTAAGGTGATGAATTCTTGTTTTTTCTCTTGTTAGTGATGTTATCGATGCTGATGTTGATCAGCCGCATTATGTTTCATGTATCAAGGCACGGGTATCATCATGATTTGAGGCATGATTCAATAGAATATTTCTTTGAAATTTGAATTTAGTGTTGTTTTATGGGGTATTTTTAATAATTTCACATACTATTTGATCATTTGTGGCTATGAAATATTTATTTTTTCTTTTATCATTACTCCATTATTCCAGGATGATCTATTAGTATAGTTTTTTACTATAAATCAAAATGTGGATTCATTGGGGAATGTTTGACATGGGTTTATTTTATTTAAAAGGGTTGGTTTATTCATCTAAAATATCTCTTGAGAAACCTAGTATTGGTGGAAATATTGATATGCTCATCATCAATGGCGATCCATGAGTTTACACTATAAAAGTGAAGTATATGAAAAATTTATGGTCCTTCACACTTAGATTCTAGTTTCACCAGATTCCACCTAGGTATCATCGATTCCCTTAGATCGAAAACCATGTCACTATAATGTAAGGAATGAAGGCTAACCTTTTTCATTAAGGACAACACCACCCGGTTCTGATGCATTTCTAGGTCATCCAATGCTTGAAACCTATTTTCTTTGAGGGGTTTCCCCTTCATTACTCCATGCTATCTGAGTGAATTTGTCTGGAAGTGCAATTGTACGACATGATGCCCAGACCACAAAGATTTCTATCCATGCCCCTACCTCAAATCTGTCTTTCTCCCTCGTTGAGGTTACTTACTGCTTCTCTGTAGTGGCCAGGCCCCTTCCTAGCAGTGTTTGTTCTGTCTCCCTTGGCTCTAAGCCTGTCATCCAGCTCCAAGTACTTATTGATCCAGAGAGAAATCTCTCACCAGCCCCCCTGTTTCATTCCCCATCCTTCCCCTGCCCCTTTGGATCCTCATATCCCACTCATATGAATCTTACCGACTAGAAGGGATTATGGACTTGTTCAAAATCAAGGGACATCAATGAAAGATCATCCTCCCACTTCAATAAGGCTACTAGCACTAGATCCAATGCCAGATCCATTTCTTACACATCATTATTATCATCATATGTAATGCTCATGGTATTAGTGCTCATGTTAAATTAGACTTCCTCACTATAGAATTAAAAATGCATAATGTCATGGTTTTTGTTGTCACATACCACAAAAAACTCTATAATAATCATAGAATTCTCCTGGAAGATTATGTTTCATGGATTTATACACTCAGACCCCTCCTACAGACACAAATGGGTATTTTGGCATAATAAATATGTTGTTGAGACTATTCATGATTGCAATCAATTCACCACTACCAAGGTGTACAATGGTGACACCTCCTTCCTTATGACTTTTGTTTTTGGAAGATATGACCCTCCTCAGAGGAAATCTCTATGGAGTGAACAATATTCCTTCTATCTCGACCACCTAACATTGTTTTTTGGGGGTGAAATTAATTTCATTTCCAACCCAAAGGAATGGAAGGGTAGAATCCAATTCCAGATGAAGTCCATCATGGAGTTTGTTCAGTTCATGGCCGGGAAGGGCCTCATTGATCTCATCTTCTTAGGTGACAATTTCACCTGGTGCAACAACTGCAGGGGCCATCACCGCTTGTGGTGTCTATTAGATAGGTGTCTAGCCAACATGAAATCCACTAACCTATTCTAAAATACCATTTTTTCTATCTTTCTTGATGTATATTGATTCACTCCCCCTCTTGGTTTCCATTTCTTCTTGGCATGATCATCATGAATAGTTTCAATTCCACCAGTAGTGGGTTAACATCATAGGGTACCAGGTCATGGATTTTGAAATATATAATGAACCCTTGAAGGATTATCGGGCCACCGTCAACCTCATTGACCGGTCCTCGAACAATGATAGGTGCGTGTTTTCCCCTTCCTCCTCAGGAACCATCACCAGCTATGACTACTGTCGCATATGGGCTCCTTCAGAGTATTCTGATAGACGGAAAGATACCTTTGGTTAATTGGAATATTTGCCCCATTTTGAGATTTATGTGTGACTATATACTTATTATATTTTCTTATTATTTCTTAAACACCACCACTTGAGTCGAGTAACCTGATTGAAATCCATATTGGTACTTTGGTTCTGATGTGGATATGGTTTTTTATGTGTTTGTTACACGAGTATGTGTGGATATATGGGTATTTAGGCATGATGATATTGAATGTAGGGAATAGAACTAGGATTGGTAGATGTATCATTCTTGATTATTCTTGTGTTTGGTCTAGGGGGTGATTTTAGGAAACAATAATGAATCTAAAGTAATTATATTTAATGCATATGAATAAATACTAATTGTTAGGAGCTATTAAAATCTATTTTTATAAAGATGTGGTTATCTTCTACTATATTTGGACGTCTTGTTTTGTGTACATGAACCATAAATACTAATATTTGAGATTAAAATAGGATGAAGATGAATAAAGATTTGATGGATGCTAATCATTTGAAAATAGAGTACGAGAACCGAGTGAAAGAGTTCATCAAGTTTTCAAAGTATCACACAAAGGATCCTTCTCAAAACATGTTTCCATGTTTACATTGTTGTTATTATAGAAAACTTACTCCAGAGGAGTTAGAAGAACATTTGATATGTCATGGAATAAATCAGAGTTATAAATGTTGGAATAAACATGGAGAAAAAGAAAATGTAGCAACTGGATGGGATAAAACTGCGTTTTATGGATCATCAGATATGAATACAAATATGGACAATGAAGAATACGGTATGGAATATGGGATTATATATTTCAATTATGATGAATATCTTATTGAGGAAATGAAAAAGACAATTGATGATGAACTCCATGATTTCCCAAAATTGTTTTAGAGGTTAAAGGGTTGTGCAAAGACGCCATTGTATTCTAGTTTCACTATGAATACAACATTTTCAGCTATTTTGAAGTTGTATAAATTGAAAGGAGGAAACAGATGGAGTGATGTCAGTTTTACATAACTACTTTCTCTCTTGATTGACATGCTCCCAGAAGATAATGAGCTCTGAAGCCAGACATATGAAGCAAGGTGAATATTACGCTCGATGGGTATGATTTCTGAAAGAATACATGACTACCCGAAAGACTATATGTTGTTTCTAAAGGAGAAAAAATAACTTAAATAATTCCCAAAGTGTTGTGCTTCTTGATACAAGAAATATAAATCCAATACTACGAATGTTGTATGGTACATTCCAATCATTCCAAGGTTTAGGCGTCTATATGGAAGTGAAGAAACTATAATACAATTTTCTTGGTATGTAGATAAAAGAAATAAGGATGGGAAATTACATCATATGGCGGACTCTCCTAAATAGAATAAAATTGATCATGAGTATCCTGAATTTGGAAAAAAGACGAGAAACCTTAATCTAACATTATCTACATATGGAGTGAATCGTTTTGGTTTTCAAAGTATCACTTATAGTACAAGGCCTATTATGTTGGTAAATTATAACTTTCCACCCTTGTTATCCATGAAACAGAAATTCATATTGTTATCTATGCTTATATCAGGACCAAAACAACCAGGTAATGATATTGATATTTATCTTTCTCCTTTGATCGAGGATTTGAAGTTATTGTGGGATTTAGGTGATATGTTGTATGATACATATTAAAATGAATACTTCACGTTGTAGGCGATGTTGTATGGGAGAATAAATGATATACCTACTTATGGATTTCTTTCAGGATATAACATTAAAGGAAATTAGGGGTGACCCATGTGAGAAGAAGATATATAATCAATTGGGTTGAAACATTCATCAAAATATGTGTTTCTAGGAAATATTAGATTTATACCTCATTGGAATAAGTACCGATATTGGATGAAATCATTCAATGGAAGTTCAGAACAACGCGCAGCACTGTCTCCACTAACAGGTGATCAGCTGTTTGAGAAAGTAAAAGATCTAAACACTGTTTTTAGTAAACCATTTTTGAAAAACCTTACGAAAATCAGTTGGAAAAAGAGATCAGTTTTATTTGAATTACCATACTCAATTTTTTTGTACTTATGATATTTTCTTGATGTGATGCATGTGGAAAAAAAATGTATGTGATAGTGTTATCAGAACGTTTCTAAATCCCCCTTTCAAAACAAAATATGGAATTATGGCATGGATGGACATGGTTGACATGGGAATACGAGAAGAGTTCGATCCCACAAAGGGAGAAAATCGAATGTTTCTTCCTCCAGCTACTTATACTATTTCTAGGGAGGAGTGATTTCAGTTTTGTATCTTCTTCAATGATGTAAAGGATCCATATGGGTATTCATAAAATATCACAAACATTGTTTCAATGAATGATTTGATGTTAAAAGGTTTGAAATCAAATGATGGACATGTTTTGATGCAAGATCTAATTCTTATAGCTTTACGTTTCATTTTTTCCAAGAATTTTCATCATAATTTAACCAAAAATTATTTATTTTTCAATTCTATATGTAAAAATGTTTCAGACCCGGCGAAATTTCCAGCTATGGAATAATAAATTTTCATTATATTATGGGAATTATAAATGTTCTTCCTGCCAACATTCATTGATATGATGGTTCATTTGATGATTAAATTGGTGAGAGAGATTCGACTTTGTGGTATTGTGCACTATATATCGATGTATCCTATTGAATGGTATATGATGATTTTGAAAGGGTATGTCAAAAATCGATGTCGGATAGAGGGTTTTATAGTGGAGTGATATATTGTTGAGGAATCCGTTGAATTTTGTACCGAATACCTATCTGATGTGGAAAGAATTGGTCTCTCAAAATCTCGTCACACTGGACACATTGATGATGAGGGAATTTCTGGAAGAGAAGTTGTGACAATCAGTATTACAGATAGGGAGCAGGCCCATCATTATGTTTTGTATAACAGTTGGGAGGTTGCTCCATATATTGAAACTCACAATGATATTCATAGGCAATTGAATTCATCAAGGGCTGAAAAATGGTTATCAAATACACATAATCACCAGTTTATAGGATGGTTTCAGGACCATATTTTTACCCCATTGGATGAAAATCTGAATTCAATTTCCGAACAACTTTGATGGCTAGCCCATGGACAAAGTGATTATGTATTCTCTTATAGTGGTTTTGTAATTAATGGTTATAAATTCTATACAGATGAACATGATGAAGATAGTACCATGAAAAATAGTGGAGTTACACCAGTGTCTGAATCGATGCATGTTTCTGGTCGTAAGAACATAAATCCAATTTATGAAAATATTTCATACTTTGGAATTATCAAACTAATATGGGAGTTGGATTATACAAAATTCCAATTGCCGATTATTCAATGCAAATGGGTTGATGATAATAGTGCAGTTAAAATAGATGAATGTATATTTGTTAAAGTTTAATTTAGTATAGAAGGCTATAAAGATGAACAGTTTATAATGCCATCACAAGAGGTATAATTTATTTATGTTTCAGATCCCTCAAACCGAAAGTGTTCGATATTTCTATTATCATCCAAAACTACTAAAGGTTCCGATGAAAATTCAGTTGAGGATGATCCTTTCAGTGGTATGTAACAATAATTTCGGAGTGGTCCCAATGAGATGACGTTTTGTATGTTAGAGGAGACAACAATAAAGGGATTTCGATAATCGATAGAGGTTTCAAATCCTTTTAACCATTGAAAAAAAAGAAAAAGAGTTCAATAAATAGGTTATATTATGTTTGTAAGATAGATCTTGTTATCTCATGTTATTATCTTATCATTACTAAATTTATGTAATCTAAATTAAATGTTCAACCAATTTTGAAGATAATGACTTCTGCACATTCAGGTTCTCTTATCCCTGAGGATAATCAAGTTTCTCAAGCTTCTGTTACTACGGCTGTTGCTGCTGCTACTGCTCCTACAGCTGCTGCTGCTCCTGCTATAACTCCTATTGCTCCTACTGCTCCTCCTACTCTGGCTCCTGCTGCTCATGCTGCCCTTGCTGCTCCTACTGTGGATACTGCTGCTCTACTGCTATGACCCCTATTCCTCCTATTGTTGAGGTCCAACAACAATCAGCACATTTTGTTGTTACCATTTCAGATGAACACATAGATGATGTTGATATCGTTGAAATGGTCGGGAATGAAGGACCGGTGTCGCAGAAAACATATGTGTGTCGTAGTTTGGCGGTGTTAGACAATGTTCTTAAGGAAAAAATTAACGGCATCAAATTTGATGTCGGATGGAATGGACGAGGCCAACATGTGGATCCCAACAAGTCTATGTATTGCAGCTACATTGGAGTTGTCAATTGAAAACACTTTCCAATTGACATAGATTCATGGTTCCATGTTGGGTCAGGGCAGAAGGCTGTGATCTGGGAAGAAATTATGGTAACATTATGAATTTATTTCATTAATTCAGTTGAAAATAAAATAATTAAACAATGTCTTACTCTTCTCAATCTCTTGTAGAGTAAAATTATAGAAGACGATTCACACAAGGATTTAGTACTAAGGCTTGCATGAATGATTCATAGAGGTTTTCACACTTCTTAATCAAGATGTCACCTGAAGGATTCCAAAGGTAAAATAAACATGTACCCACCCATTTTCTATGATCACCTGATATCCCAAGAAGCATGGGATGCGTTTATGGGCCGCCGTGGGGATGAGAAGATTCAGGTATATTGTTGGTGATAATACATTGTTTGAGGATACCTGTTTTCATCACTTTGATTGTCAATATTTCATTTATGAAATGGAAAATCTGTACTGAAAATATGGAACGTGCATAAAAACTAGCATACCCCTATCGTAAAGCAAGGATGGGGTACGCTTCATTTGAAAACAAATTGGTACGTATTTTATATTTACAGTAATAATGTTAGGTTCTAATAAAAAACATCATAATTATCTTTCTATGTTTATATGTAGATTGATCAGTCTAAAACAAAATAAACATCCATCCCATGTCATGTGCTATGGAAGGAGGCACGTGTGAACAAGAAAGGGAAGTTATTAAATGAGAAAACATGAAAAGTGTGTGAAATATGTGTAAGTATGTCACGACGAGAAAAAGATTTACTTTAAGTTACTATTACATAAAAATAATTAGTTATTTTTCTATATCCCATAGTAACATGAATCAGCTACTCCTGTAGCAGATACAGACCTATTATCGACGGCTTTGTAGGAGCCATAAAAACACGGTCTTTTCAGAGTTGTAGGTTTTGGGGTGACACCAGAAGTATATTTTGAGAAGAAGAAAAAAACGAATGACACAGATGAAAAATTAGAACAAATGACCAAAAAATTGCAACCTTTGAAGAATGATTGCAATGCAAGGGAGAGTTTCTTGCAACTATTATGGATGGGAAGCAAAGGGAAGACACATGTCAGGAACAACCAGAACATGAACATCCTGCCCCACCCCCCACCATCCTTAAGGCGAGCCATTCCCCTCAAATAACTGTCTTAGCCATGGTAATCAATATTCTAATAATTGTTCCCATGAATTGTGAATCAGACAAACACTGATAATTTTTCTGTACCGATCTTCTACAGGGTGATAATGATTGTGATTCATATCTGTCAACACACACCTATCACATTTTAGTGAGGGCTACATTGTTCAATAAACCATATGCCACAATGCATAATATACCACTTCTACGAGATCATCTAAAAGTGACAATTACTGTAGCTAATGAGCCAAATGCAGAGATACCTATTCTACTTGTTGACGAAGATATTCATACAGTCGAAAAGACTATTGGGACATTAATTTCATGGTCGTCACAACTTGTACGATTATATACAAACAAAGAGGTATTTAATTCCTTTTTTTCAAGATAAACCTTTAACAATTATGAAAAAACTGTCTGAACCAATGATTGTTGTTAGAGATAGAGAATGGAAAGGGGGTGAAAAACATCGGCTCAAAACCATCTAAAGGATCAACCATCCAATCCTAAGGAGCTACTGAAAGCACAATAACACCAACTCTTCCTTATCAACATTTACTAGCATTAAAGACTCGTGTGTTTATGAAGCTAAAATACGATAATAGTCATATAGTGGTTTTTGAGGAGAATATATATAGAGAGGAAAGTCATGATTTCATTGCTGCGGAAAATGTAAATGAGATCCTTGAAAACGGTTGGTTAGGCGACATAGTTGTAAATGTATATATGAGGTATGTTTCAATGAATTTCATTTCTAAAAGGTGATCTATTGTGAAAATGTTGACTAAATGCGTTTTATATTGTTGATAGACGCATTTATGAAAAATAGTTGAAGGAATTTTTCCATGAGCCAAGATTTGGACTCATTAGTCCTCATAACACATCAACACACCTAACAAAATTAGAGCCATAGAAAAGGGATGCAATTGTGAACAGCTTGCTGAAAATATTTGAAAGCAAGATTACAGATGATAGACTCTTCCTAATACCAATCATGCAGAGGTAAAACTCTATGATTAAAGCATAATAATTAAATCTTCACATATTTTATTACATTTTTTTTGTGTTTTTAGGAAACAGTGGATGCTAATTGCAGTGAACTTTGATACTCCAGCGATTTATTTTATGGATTCAAAGCATGGATATCCATCAAACCAACCACACATGATGGAGTATGTGAATCTATAAGACACCACATCTTACATTTTAGGTTTAAACATCAAGTAATATGTTTTATATTATCTTTTACTGAGGATTCTATAATGATAGTGATATGTATCATTATCGTCTAAAAAAGGAATGAGGACATGGGATTAGCATAAGGAGGCGAGCAATTACTACGTCTAGACAGATATCTGGGTGTATATAACAAAAATTCATTATCCAAACACATGTCATCACAAGTTACGTATTCTCCTAATGATCAATTTTTTTCCAGTTTAAAAAAACAAATGATAATGATTGTGGTTATTATGTTTGTAAATTTATGAAAGAGATCCTTTTTCATTAACAAACTAGAATCCTTACAAAGGTATTTTAAAAAACAAATACTAGTTCGTTTAATTTGATTATTAATTCTTTATTTTAATATTTTTCAGTACTACTCAGACTGTCAAAAATCCTCAAACTCACAAGAAGATATAAATGTGTTCTAAAATGAGTGGGCTACATACCTGATGGTAGATTGTATAGAAATAAAATGAAGATCTAACTTGGGGACATGTACAATTGGTGGTCATTTTGGAGTGGGGTTAAGGGGGTCAAAAGATAAAACATTGTTGTATGTAAATGATCTTAGGAAAATTGTAAGGTCTATTAAATAAAACATTCTCTATAAAATGAGTCATTTTCCCATTTTAATAAACAATATGCACCAACAACATGCAAGAATGTTGAACCACTCAAAGGGTCTCTATTTGGTTTAAAATGACACAATATTAAGTGAAAAGAACAACTTACCTATGTAAATCCGACCAAACGCATTCGGATTTTCATGATCTTTTATAATAATGATCCACGGGTCCTTTGTGATGTGTACGAGTCATCCACGCCTCAATATCATGCACGTTGTGGTGGGTACCACTCAAAGGGTCTCTCTTTTGTTTAAAATGGAAACAATTTTAACTAAAAACAACAACTTACCTACGGAAATCCAACCAAACGCATTCAGATTAAGTGGTTCCTTTTGAAGAATGATTCATGGGTTTATTGTGACATGTAAAAGTCATCCCTCCCTCAATATGAGGCACGGTGTGGCCGGTAGCACTCAAAAGGTCCCTCTTTGGTTTACAATGGACACAATTTTATGTGAAAACAACAACTGACCTATGGAAATCTGACCAAACACATTTTGATTGTGTTAATCCTTTATGAGAATGATTAACGGGTCTTTTTTAACATTTAAGAGTCATCCCCACCTCAATCTAAGGAATGTTGTGGCCGATAGCACTCAAAGGGTCTCTCTTTGGTTTAAAATGGAATCAATTTTAGGTGAAAACAACAACTGACCTACTGAAATCTGACAAAACGCATTTGGATTGTGTTGATCTTTTATAAGAACGATCCATGGGTCTTTAGTGACATGTGTGAGTCATCCCCAACTCAATCTGAGGCACAGTGTGGCCGGTATCACTTGAAGAGTCTCTCTTTGGCTTAAAATGGACACAATTTTAAGTGAAATCAACAACTGGACTACGAAAATTCAACCAAACCTATTTGGATTGTGTTGATCATTTTGGAGAATGATCTACAGGTCCTTTTTGATGTGTAAGAGTCATTACCGCCTCAATCTGAGGCACAGTGTGGACGGTATCACTCAGAGGCTCTTTATTTTGTTTAAAATGTACACAATTTTAAGTGAAAACTACAAATGACATATGGAAATACAAACAAACAAATTTGGATTGTGTTGATCATTTAGGAGAGAGATCCACGGGTCCATTGGGAAGTGTATGAGTCAACACCGCCTCAATCTGAGGCACGGTGTGACCGAAATCACTCATAAGGACTCTCTTTTGTTTAAAATGGACACAATTTTAAGTGAAAACAACAACTGACCTACGAAAATCCAAACAAACACATTCGAATTGTCTTGAGTATTTATAAGAACGATCCATGGGACCTTTGTGACATGTAAGAGTCAACCCCACCTCATTCTGAGTTACAGTGTGGCCGGTACCACTTAAAGGGTCATTATTTTGATTAAAATGTACACAAATTTAAGTGAAAACAACAACTAACCTACGTAAATATGACCAAACACATTCGGATTGAATTGATCCTTTAGTAGAATGATACAAAGGTCCTTTTTGATGTGTATGAGTCAACTAAAACTCAATATGAGGCACGGTGTGGCTGGTAGAACTCATAGAGTCTCTCTTTATTTTAAAATGGACACAATTTTAAGTGAAAACAAAACTTGACCTACGGAAATCTGAAAAATCGCATTAGGATTGTTTTTTTCTTTTATAAAACGGGCCATTGGTCCGTTGTGACATGTAAGAGTCAACCCCACCTCAATCCAAGGCACAGTGTGGCCGATATCACTCAAAGGGTCTCTATTTTGTTTAAAATGGACACAATTTTAAGTGAAAAAAAATTCCCTATGGAAATCCAAGCAACCCCATTTGGATTGTGTTGATCGTATAGGGTAACGATAAAAGTGTCCTTTTTGACGTTTACGAGTCATCCTTGCCTCAATCTGAGGCACGGTGTGGCCGGTATCACTCAAAGGGTCTCTATTTTGTTTAAAATGTACACAATTTTAAGTGAAAACAACAACTAACCTATGGAAACCTGACCAAACGCATTCTGATTGTGTTGATCCTTTAGTATAATTTTCCACAGGTCCTTTGGGAAGTGTACGAGTCAATCCAGCCTCAATCTGAGGCACGGTGTGACCATTATCACTCAAATGGTCTCTCTTTTGTTTAAAATGGACACAATTTTAATTAAAAACAACAACTGACCTATGAAAATATCACCAAACACATTTTTATTTCCTTGATCATTTATAAGAAAGATCCATGGGTCCATTGTGACATGTACGAGTCAACCTTGCCTCAATATGAGGCACATTGTGGTGGGTACAACTCAACGGGTCTCTATTTTTATTAAAATGTACAAAATATTAAGTGAAAACAACAAATGACCTACGGAAATCCGACAAAACCCAATAGGATTGTGTTTATCCATTAAGAGAACAATCCAAGAGTCCTTTTGATGTTTAAGGGTCATCCCCGCCTCAATACAAAGCATGGTCTATCCGGTACAACTCCAAGGGTTTCTATTTTGTTTAAAATGGACACAATTTTAAATTAAAACAACAACTCACCTATGAGAATCTGACCAAATGCATTTGGATTGTGTTTATCCTTTAGGAGAACGATCCACAGATCTTTTGTGACATGTACGAATCAACCCATCCACAATCGGAGGCACGGTGTGACCGGTATCACTGAAAGGGTCTCTATTTTGTTTAAAATGGACACAATTTTATGTGAAAACGACAACTGACTTATGAAAATCAAACCAAACCCATTCGGATTGTGTTGAAACGTTAAGATAACGATCCACGGGTCCTTTTTGACGTGTAAGAGTCATCCCTGTCTCAATACGAGGCACGGTGTGGCCGGTATCACTCAAAGTGTCTCTATTTTTTTAAATGGACACAATTTTAAGTGAAAACAACAACTAACTAACAGAAATCTGACCATACTCATTCAGATTGTGTTCTTCCTTTAGGAGGACTATCCACTGTTCAATTGTGAAATTAATGAGTCAACCCCGCCTAAATCCAAGGCACGATGTGGCCGATATCACTCCGATAGTCTCTATTTTGATTAAAATGGACACAATTTTAAGTGAAACAACAACTGACGAAGGGAAATCCAACCAAAACCATTCGGATTGTGTTGATCCTTTTATAGAATGATCCATGGTTACTTTTTGATGTGTACGAGTCATCCCTGCTTCAATATGTGGTATGTCGTGGCCGGTACCACTCAAAGGGATTCTATTATGTTAAAAATGTACACAATTTTAAGTGAAAACAACAACTGACTTACAGAAATTTGTCCAAACACATTCCGATTGTGTCGATCCTTTTGGAGAACGATCCATGTGTCCTTTGTGACATGTATGAGTCAACCCCACCTCAATCTGAGGAACGATATGACTGCTATTACTCAAAGGGTCTCTCTTTTCTTTAAAATAGACACAATTTTAATTGAAAACAACAAATGACCTATGAAAATCCTACCAATCGCATTCTAATTGACTTGATCTTTTATAAGAACGATCCAAGTGTCCTTTATTCCATGTACGAGTCAACCCAGCCTCAATCCGAGGCACGGTGTGACCGCTATCACTCAAAGGGTCTCTCTTTTGTTTAAAATGGACACAACTTTAATTGAAAACAACAACTGACCTATGAAAATATGAACAAACGCATTCATATTTCCTTGATCATTTATAAGAATGATACAAGGGTCCTTGGTGTCGTGTAAGAGTCAACCTCGCCTCAATCTGAGGAACGCTGTGGCTGGTTCCACTCAAAGGGTCTATATATTTTTTAACAAAATGTACACAATTTTAAATGAAAACAACCACTGACCTACAGAAATCTGACCAAACACATTTTTATTGTATTGATCATTTATAAGAATGATCCACATGTCTTTTTTGATGTGTACGAGTCATCCTTGACTAAATCTAAGTCACAGTGTGGCTGGTATCACTCAAAGTGTCTCTATTTTGATTAAAATGGACACAATTTTAAGTGAACCCAACAACTGACATACAGAAATCTGACCAAACAGATTCAGATTTTTTTGATCTTTTATAAAAACAATCCACGGGTCCTTTTTGATGAGTACATGTCAACCCCGCATCAATCACAGGCACGGTGTGACCAGTATCACTCAAATGGTCTCTATTTTGTTTAAAATGGACACATTTTTACGTGAAAACAACAAATGACCTATGAAATTCCAACCAAACCCATTCGGAATGGGTTGATACGTTAGGAGAATGATCCACGGGTCCTTTGTGATGTCTACGATTCATCCCCACCTCAATCTGAGGCACGGTGTGGCCAGTATTACACAAAGGGTCTCTATTTTTTTTAAAATGGACACAATTTTTAGTCAAAACAACAACTGACCTATGGAAATCTGACAAAGAGCATTAGGATTGTGTTGAAACTTTTTTAGAATGATCCATGATTCCTTTATGACACGTATGTGTCAACGCCACCTCAATCTGAGGGACAGTGTGCCCACTATCACTCAAAGGGTCTCTCTTTTGTTTAAAACGAACACAATTCTAATTGAAAACAAAAAATGACCTATAAAAATCCAACCAAACGAATTAGTATTGACTTGATCATTTATAAGAACAGTCCAAGGGTCCTTGGTGATGTGTACGAGCCATCCCCACCTCAATCTAAGGCACGGTGTTGCCGTTTCCACTCAAAGGGTCTCTATATCGTTTAAAATGTATACAATTTTAAGTGAAAACAACAACTGACTTACAAAAATTTGACCAAACACATTAGGATTGTGTTGAATATTTTGGAGAATGATCCATGTGTCCTTTGTGATGTGTATGAGTAAACCCCACCTCAATCCAAGGCATGGTGTGACCTCTATCACTCAAAGGGTCTCTCTTTTGTTTATAATGGACATAATTTTAATTGAAAACAACAACTGACCCATGAAAATCTGACCAAATGAATTCTTATTACCATGATAATTTATAAGAACGATCCAAGGGTCTATTGTGACATTTATGAGTCAACCCCACCTCAATATGAGGCATGGTGTGACCGCTATCACTCAAAGGGTCTCTCTTTTTTTTAATGGACACAATTTTAATTGAAAACAACAACTGACCTATGAAAATCTGACCAAACGCATTCGGATTGCCATTTTCTTTTATAAAAACGATCCAAGGGTCCTTGGTGATGTGTACGAGTCAACCCCACCTCCATCAGAGTCACGGTGAGGCCTGTACCACTCAAAGGGTCTCTATTTTGTTTAAAATGTACACAATTTTAAGTGAAAACAACAACTGACCTACATAAATCCTAACAAACACATTCAGATTGTATATATCCTTTAGGAGAACGATCCATGGGTCCTTTTTGACGTGTATGAGTCATACCCACTTCAATCTGAGTCACGGTGTGGCCGGTAGCACACAAAGAGTCTCTCTTTGGTTTAAAATGGTCACAATTTTAAGTGAAAGCAACAACTGACCTACGGAAATCTGAACAAAGCATTTGGATTGTATTGATATTTTATAAAAATGATACATGGTTCCTTTTTGATGTGTACGCGTCAACCCCGCCTCAATATGAGGCACGGTTTGGCTGGTACCACTCAAAGGGTCTATCTTTTGTTTAAATTGGACACAATTTTTAGTGAAAACAACAACTGACCTACAGAAATCTGACCAAACACATTCGGATTGTGTTGATCCTTTAGAATAATGATATAAGGGTCATTTATGACATGAAAGAGTCATCACCACCTCAATCCGAGGCATGGTGTGGTTGGTAGCACTTAAATGGTCTCTCTTTGGAGTAAAATGGACACAATTTTAAGTGAAAACAACAACTGACCTATGAAAATCCGACCAAACGCATTCGGATTGTGTTGATATTTTATAATAACGATCTATGGGTCCTTTCTGACATGTATGAGTCAACCCCACCAACCCCCTGGACCACCCCCACCCTCCCTGGACACCAACCCTCCCCCTGGATGCCCACCACACCTATAGACACCCTCCCACCCCTTGTAAAGCCCCCCCCCCCCGACACCCTGGACACCAGCCCACCCCCCTAGAAAGCCCCCCCCCCCCAGACACCACCTACCCATGCTTGGACAGCCACCCCAAACCCTTTAACAGCCCCCCAACCCCATGAATTCTGAATTGAATTCTATATGTACTTAATTAACTTATGTATTATGTGTTAATGGTGTACGAGTATACTTGTTTTATGGGAATACTTAGTCTAATTTTCTTATTATTTATGTGTTAATTTTGTATGGGTAATGTTTCTATAATTATATTTTTCAAATGCTGAATTTTTATGCAGGTGTTCGGGTGTGCTACTGCAGATTTTTTCAAAGCAGCAGACATGGAATTTATCAGCTCTAAAGAAGCGCTGATCAAGGATCGGTTTATCAGCACTAAACGAGTGCTGATAAAACACGGATTTACCAGCGCTCTTTTATCACTGATAAAGGGTTGTTTTATCAGTGATTTTTTAGTGCTGAAAATGCTCCATTTATTAGTGCTTAAAAATTAATGATAAAGAATACCTTCCTTTATCAGCTTCGAGCTTTACAACGTTTCTTTAGCGCTGATAAAGCCCATTTTGAGCACTGAAAAAGACCGTTTTTGTAGTAGTGGTTGAGATTCTATAAAAATACATTAGTAGTATGGTATGTTATTGGTGTCTACGTTAGACTTAAATTGGTACTAACAATAACCCTAGTGGATACATATCACAATCCCGTTATATATTTTCCTTAGGAAAACACCCCAAATATCAACCTGATCTCACAAAACCTCCTATAAAACCTCAATTCCCATAAAAAATATATCAAAAACAAAATCCAAATCCTTATACTAAAATTAATCCTTAAACTATAGATATAAATTGAAACACCACCTATATTTAGAATTCACAATTTTCTCCTTAAATCCTCATCGATAACGAATCATGTGAAATTAAGACAAGGGTCATTACATGAAGTGACCATGATATTATATACATGTCAAAATATCTTAAAAATAATGAGCCTATGATTTTTTGATCCTCCATCAACTTATGTCCATAAAAAATAACTCTGTTATTCATGGAATAAATCATCCCACATTATAATTAGGGTATATTTCAGAATGTAGAATTGTGTAAAATCATATTCGAAATTATTCATTTTTAGTGGATTGGTGTCAGAAAATTTTAGTGTATTTGAAATCAATATATGCATTAATTTAATCAAATAAAAACATTAATGATAATATTTTTTATGGTTTTAGGTCGATGTTATAATCTAGGTACTATATAATGAAAATTTGGTATGAAATTAAGAAATCATGTTAATTTGTTTCGTTAATAACGATTATAGAAATTGGTAATCCATGATAGGAATTTGGATGATTTAATTGGGATATTATTAATCAATCCCAACGTAATACATTTATGGATGTGTTTCTAAATAAAAATGACTTGAGTGAACTATACCCACCAATAGTAATCAAAATGAACTTAGAAATTATTAAGATATGGAAGATCTTTTTAGAAAATAATTATAAATCAAGCAATTTAGAATGATTGAGAAATTCAATTAAAATTTCTATATAGGAGTAACTATAATTTCTAGTAATGGTGTATTAATTTATTGAAACATGAGCCAAAATAGAGTGTTGACATATTTAAAATTCAAATACATTTAATAAGTACCCATAATGATTAAAAATTTAAAATATTTAACATATTTTCATTGTATTGTCCATGCATATAGTTATTCACACTACAAGCACATACACCTATAATGAAATATAACACTAATATAGATAAAAAAAATTATCTAAATAATTGTGAGATAAATGGAATTAATATATGATAAATAATACCTATTTACAATGAGTTGGATATAAATATAAATTTTATTGGATGAGATGTTTGATAAATATTTATTATCAATTTTTAAACTAAGGGGTGATGAAGATGGATGGACATTGAAAATATGTAATGGATATTGTAGAGTCATGAATTAATTTTTCATGGTAAAAGTGTCTAGAGGGAAATCCACTATAGTAATAATTAAAATCTATAAAAACAAATTATAAACTAATATTACATGGTGATTTCTATATCTTTATTTTTTTATTCATATTCATAAAATATATTAATTAGATAATAAAATATATTGGTACTAAATTGGGTATAGGTTATACAACCAAGGGGTGGGATCCTAAGCTTGTGTCTATTATAGTGGGGAATAAAATAATTTTTTAAGGATTTGAGAGCTCTTTTCACTCCTAGGATGTTTTATTCATATTGTAGAAAAACATGTAGACATTGTTACATCTTTATGTGACATTAATTGTACAAATAGAGTGTGATTAAAATGACTGAAAACTTAATGAGAAAATGAGATAACAAATAAATTCAATAATCCATGATCATAATAATTTTTTATTATCATATGATGTTAGAATCATAAAATTATTTAGAGGATAAAATTTTCAGTTAGCCTACTCCACTCCCACAAATTTAAAATCTACCAAAACGCCAAATAACAAATAATTTAAATTAGTGATAATAAAAATTTCTCAATTTTTTTTATTAATTCCAAGTATCTTTAAATATTTTCTTTCATAGTATGTTAACGTTGTAAATACACATGACATGAGTGTTTCTACTTTTTAAGGTAATGTTTTTAATTACAGAAATGTAAATTCATTAAAAATACATAAATAAATGTCTAATTTTCATAATAGACCATCAAATAATCATTTTAACAATCTCATTTCTATATGAGATTAAATTTTCATCAGGTGTTTTAATTTTCAATTACAAGACGTGTGAACATTTTACCAGAGATTCATAATTTAATTTAAAGAATTTAAAGAACTAAAAAAATATTTTTAGATGTGGGATAAGGCAT
This sequence comes from Viscum album, assembly GCA_963277665.1. Classification (NCBI taxonomy): domain Eukaryota; kingdom Viridiplantae; phylum Streptophyta; class Magnoliopsida; order Santalales; family Viscaceae; genus Viscum; species Viscum album. Next base: position 796,876,667 of record OY728166.1, read on the forward strand.
TCAATGTATCTCTAGTTTTGGGTGCAACTAGACAGGCCTAGGTAAATTTCATTGGTTCCAGAAAACTTTGGAGTGCTACATAGTCTAGGGTGAATAGTTTTGGGAAAACCATGTGACACCCTTAAAATCAATGAACTTTTAGTTTTTTGTTATAGGGAATGGTAGTATATAATTGTTGGAAAATATATTTGAGTAATCCATGTGAGTTTAAGTATAATTCACGCAATATTTCAGAGGATTTTCAAATCCACCAGTACGGTTCGATCACATTTGGGTAATCTAGAAGACTAGAATTTTTGATGTAGATGTTTTGGAGGTAGTACCAATGAAATAGGTTGTGCATGATTTGGAAGACAATATTGCCAAACCATTTCTCCCACTGAATATTGGAAATTATTATTTCTCATCCCCCTCATTTTTATCACTCTCTCGAACGTGACGAAAGGGATCTCCCCTCATTTACCCCCTCTATTTCCATTTATGTGGGGATGTTTTGTGAAACAATTATTGCTAATTTGAAAATGACATATGTATAGTAGTACATGTGTTACTTCTCCATGATTTAATTTTTATTTTTATTTATGGTATTTATATCTTAGTGTTGATTCCAATAGAGTACTGTGTAATTTGATGATTCTCTTGGGTCATTCATTCTTTCTAGTGAGCAGACATACAAAGATGGCATCCAGCTATCCTATCTTTTTTTCTCGAAGAAGGTACATTCCCATACCCATTTTATTGGATATTAAATTAAAATTATATTTAAATAATTGTGGAATTAGTAGTTTAATAATGTTATTTTTTTCAATGTGATGTCAGATTCTCATAGAATACCTCATATTAGTAGTTTTCTCTTGATATAGTGTAACCCAATGACTTAGTATGTTATCTGAAATTACACTTGGTAGGTTTTTAATTTATTAAGTAATCCTCAATTTTTCCATTAAATAAATAGGTATATTTCAAATGTGTTATTTGACAAGGATATGGAGGTTTACAATGTTGATATAAGATTAGGATGAACATCTTGGTTGGGCCTTGGCATCTACTATTGTCCCTTGGAAATAAATTAGAATATATTCTGTAATATGTAGGGTGTCTCATGTTTTATCCCATGGATTACATTCATCTCTATGTTTTATATGAAGTCTCATTCATTCTACTATGGTAGATTCCATAGTAAATCTAATTCAATGAATTGTTGTTAATTGATTTAAAATTGAAATTTAAATGAATTAATGATGTTGGTCCATAACTAAACATGAACTCTAGCTTGATGCGTCTATGAAAGATTTCCAAGGCCATATCGATTGAGTTTCTAGGTGGCCTCCAGACATCATGAGTTGTGATTTCATAATATATGATCCATTATTCAATTCATATGACTTTGAGGAACCACTAGGCCATATATAAGGGTGGAACCATAAATCAATATCCTTATAGACCGTGAATCAACTCTTAATTTGATGAATATCAATTCATGATCATCGAGAAGTGGATGAGTTAAAAATCCACCCTTTCCGATGTTAATATGACTAGGGGGAAAGAACATGGGTAGATAATGACTGGGATGGGTTTGAGGACTGACCATGAGAAAACCTAAAGATGGAGAGCGGCCATTGGTCTTCCCTTTTCTATTGATTTTTTTATGAGGCACGTGTATCCATTGATGTTTTATTACATAGTAGATGATGTTTTGTGATTTTACATCCTATGAATATTTGGATATGACTCAATATTTTGAAAAAGGCCAAGGACCCATGTGATTGTTCCTTTTCTTTATTAGACGTATGGGACCTCATCGGTAACCCATTGATAGACCAACCCTATGTAGGTGTATGTGAGTTAGTAGTAAGTGTCCCCATAGATCTCTAACAGAAATGAAATCCAATGGTTATTTGGAATCAATTTTTTTGAAAGTTAATTCTACCCAACTATATGAATAATTTATATTTTTTTGGATATAAAAATCTCAATTATGATTGATGTTCCACTATTAGGCAACAATTATCTTGTCGATAGTCTCATAGGTGGGATTCCATGGATATAGAGATTCATATTGACAGAGATTTGTTTTAAATGGACAATAGAGGATGAAGATACCTTTTATAAGTAACATTGTATATTATAAAGAATTCCTTTTATTTGAAGATCGAACTATCAATTGGGAATTCAAAGGATTCGGATAACAGAGGACAAAAAATTCACAGGTTCCATACTAATAGTATTATGGATTAATAATATGGGATTCCATAGACAATGTTAACATATTCTTGGAGTTCCAAAAGTTACATCAACATAGTCTTAAGGGTTATTTATAGTGGATTGAATTGATTTTGATCCTAGTTGGTTGGACTACTTCGAGTAACACACAAGACATTGTGAAGATCCAAGTAGGATCTGGCATGGATTTGGAGCACAAATGATAGGACTATAATAGAATGTTTTGTCAAAGCCATGAGTATTATATGGGGTATCCATGGATGGATGTCCTGCATGTTTCATAGGAAGAATATTCTTTGAAATATTCTTAGAGACACCTTGGAAGTAGAGAACAAACATGTGGTTGACCTATGTTATAATCCTGAGGATCAATATAGTTTTACTTATTGTTTTCAAAAGATAATTATTTTAGTTGAGAATGTCACAATAATATAACACCATATATATTGGTTACTGCCTGAACACATTGGTGGTACCCTAAAAATTAATAAACCCACAGCTTACATGAGTTTGGACAACCCATGGGTACCTGAGAAGACATTCACATGGAAATAGGTATAGGTTGGGCTACGTCCAAGGTTCTAATTGGGTGAGATGGATATGATATATACCATTTTTTAGTATAGGTATGAATGGGGGATGTAGTTGAGCCATTGTGGTTTTATCTATTAGTTTTTTGGTTGATATATGTAACAAAACTAGTGGGAATTCAATTGTATATATGACATGTATTTTCAGGCGATTATGCCTTTTAATTTACATATTTTGGTATTTTAATATATTTCATCATCCGAATTCACATTATTAATAATATATTATGCTTTTTTATTTTAACTATTTCCACATACTATAATATATGTTCTATAGTATCCTAACATTACCACAATAGATATTCATTGAATTTCATTAACTATTGGTATAGGGTGTCGTGTGTGTAAGATAATACGAAAGCCATAATTTTAGGCACCGATCAGTGGTCTTGGTGGACGGACATTGAAATGCGGTATTAGATAACCTTTTTTTTACTATTTCTTGATTTAGAAGCAAGGTGACTAAAGAAATTTTTGTATCCTATGATAGATATCACATGCATGTCATGAGAATACCAGTTCACATAATAAGTATTAATTATTATGAATGTGATTAATTTTTTATTTTTACATTTTACAACCATATATGATCTTCTATTTGAGTCTCATTCATGGATTTCAGACATATGTCATTTATTTTGGATAATTTTCTCTTATCCCATTAGAAAGAGGACAATGATTTGATCTAACTCTTTCCCCAAAGAAGACATAGGTGACTTCTGAATAAAATAAAATATGTATGATCCAAATGAAATATAATCCATATAATGTATGATTTCACTAAGAATATTCTAATATAAAAAATTATGGAGGGGATGTGTTACTTACTCGTGGGAGATGGTCGGTGTGTGATGTCAAAATTTATGTGACCTAGTGAGTAGTTGTTTGTGTATATAGATTACATGGGATGATATAGGAATGTGTATCAAACCCATGATGTATGAACTTTCTAAGACACGACCATTTGGTCTAGGTTTCAACATAGTGACATTGTTTTGGGTGCTTTCACACGGACCAATGTTGTACCCCCTCTAGGCGGCGATGCTATGCTTTTGATTCCCCATATTCCCTCTTTCCAATGGTGGTTTTCTTTCCATCAATGAAAGTTTCTTGTTAATGAAAAAAAATGTATTATAGGGTGTAGTTTTATCCTTAAATGGATTCATCCTAGGAGATCATTTCATAGTCTGAGTTTCAGTCATTAATTTTAATCATTTTTTTGAAACTCATTCCCAACACAATCTTAAGGGGGACACCAATAACTTATGCTTCTTCTGTCACAATAGTTAAAAAACTTACCAGAGGAGGTAGTAGCATTTGGAATGTTTGGAATGTCTAGATTTTCGGTAGGTTGAGTACTTTTAATTTCTAAATCTTTGGATGGAATCTCATGTGTTAGGAATATTAGTAATAGATAGAAAGGTGTCTGTTGTCTTCCAAAAGGTAACTGACATGAGGGTAATATGTATTACAATTATTTTTCCTTCAGGGAACCCATATTAATATCATGGTGTCAAGATTCAGTATCTTTCCACATATTGAACATCATGTGGTGATGAATTAATGTAAAAAAATTAATATCCTATAAGGATAGGTGGAGGACTGTGTCCATAGGTGGATAGAGGGATAATTTCCCACATGGATTACCGATTACATCCCCACATGATAGAGAATTTCAAAATTGGATGGAGATAGATTTTACCCCAAATGGGGATAATTTCAGACATAGATTATAGATAATGTATCCCAATGGGGGAAGTTCCACTCATGGTTGGATAGAGTGTGTCCCCTAAAGGGGATTAATTCACACTTCAATGTTGTTTTGATTGATCATCAGAGAGGATTCCTTTGACCCCTATTTATGTGACCTGCATAAAAACATATTTAGTTAGATGATACAGTTTATGGTCATGTGATGAGACTATTCGATGTAGATTGACATAATTTATTAATGGAACTCGTGTCACAGAATGAGAGTTGATGGGGGATGTTGTGGGGAATTTCCATGGATTCCTCTTTGAATGGGAGTCACATCTGATGGTGATGAATGATTTTGTATAGATTACATGTATATGATTCTTGATTTGGAAATAATATCAAACAAATTGGGGGTGGCTTTCATCACATGCCTCAAATTCATGGGGAATCTTGTGTTTGTTTAACATGGTAAGACTACTATATAACATCATGAATTGAGAATGTTGTCATGCAATTTTACACTGTATGACTTTTATATGGACCTAGGTAGTTTTATGTATTGTTTCTCAGACGTGGATGGGGCCTAAAACCAATGGGGTAAAATTTCAAGGGGATAGTATGATTAATAATATGGAATATCTACAATGATTAGTAAGTCATTTTCCTTAATGATTCAACATTTAGGGATTATGTTTCCACTGCTCCCATTCCTCTGGGTGGATCATGGTGTTTTCACTACCATGGAGAAGTGTAATATTGGAGTTCTTCTAATATGTTAACTATTTTTAGAATAAATGGTAATTATTGTAACTATGAGTGAAGGATCTATCATCTAGGGGACTCAGAGCGACAACACTCCTCTCCCCACGGAGCCTAGGGTTTCTCCCATTTTTCCCTCCCTTCCCACTTCAGGCCAGGATAATCTCATGGCGGTGGTGGATTCGACTTAGCATGGGCATCGTTGGTGTGTGGTAGTGTCCCTTCTTGAAAGAGTTTTGGCGGTCAGATTGACATGGATCGCTTCCAATGACGACACCAATGTTTTTTCATCTCCACAACTCGATGGATCATTGGTGTTTAACTCACTGTGGTTTCACTCTTTCGAATGGATACAGTTTGTGGGGTGGCCCTGATATTGGTTCGGGTTGGTCAGATTATCTGGTGTGCACAGGATATGAGGAGGGTTCATTTCTAGGCTGCTTGGTAGGACCAATACTTGCTTCCAAAGAATTTCCAGTGCCGATAAGGGCCAGATCTATAGTGCTTCATAGAGGTTAGGTTTTTGGTCTCTGTGAGTTCTTACAAGCTTTTAATTTCGTGAATTTGTAAATTTTTTCTCAATATGGATTTGGATTAGGTTGCCCTAGTTGTATGTCAATGGACATTTTCGTTCTTGTTATCGTAAGGACTGTGCTGGAACCTTGTGAAGGTGCATCTTCCGTTCTGATCAGATAAAATCTATGCCCTTAGAGGCATTTCTATTTTATGAAAACCTAGATTCCCTCATGTGTGGTGGTCCCTTGGAATGGGGTTGGGCCCACCAATCATGGTGATGATGACATGAACTCATGCTCATTGGATTGTATTCTGGTCTTCTGAGGATATGTTGGCACGGTAGAGTGTCACGGTTTTGTTCTACGAAGATTGGCTATTAGAGGTTATTTGGTTCATGTATTCATGGAATTGATAAAAGGGTTTATGATGTCTATTGGTACAATGATTCACCCGAACTCGACCACACGTATTAGGCCCTATTCGAGGTTCTAGAGGGAGATTTTCATCCTCAAAGATATTTTTTGATTTGGTTGTTTGAGATGGTATTTCGTTTTCCATTAGATCAGGCATATTATTTGACATAGTAATCTTACATTGCATTCATATTTACACCAGTGGAGAGTTTTTTAATAATCAATTGATTGGGAGGGGTTTCTCCAGGTTGTTAGGTTGTTTTTTCTCGATTGGACATCGGTTCATGTTAATTTTTAAGTTGATTATATCTTTTAGGATTTCCAACCTACTTCACTTAAAAGGGTGGGGGTCTTGATTTTAATAATAAAAAATATTTTAAGTCCTTTAGGATATTTGATGGATGGGTACCTTTGATAAAGATAAATAGGTAAGATGAAGGCCAAACCAACTATTTGTGAAATGTTCGTGGAAATGATAATAGGTTGTATATGACACATATGGACATTGGGCATGGTTAAAATTATTTTGGATGACTGCAAAGGACAACGGACCTAATCGTTCATGAATGGTGATTAGAAGAAAGGGGTTACTTAAAGGCACAATGAATATGGGGTTTCAAAATGTTTTGGATTCGAAAAAGTGTGGGGCCTTCAAAATGCTAGTGGTCTCGCATAGATCAGAGGTGTCACAATACTATATGTTTCACAAAACCGTGTGACCATACATTGAAGAAATGTCTAGGAATCATGGGGTGGGTTTCAAAAATGATAATCAATTCAAAAAACCCCATGATCCTCAAAGTTATTTATTCTTATGTGAAGGATATGGACCTTCAGGATATAAATCACTACCATGTGTTGTGGTTCTAAAAATCCCATAGGATGAGGTTTTGTGAAAGATATATACCTTTGGAAATCCCTCTTCTCTCTCAATCATGAAGATTTATAGTGTAACAAACTACGAGATTTAACTAGAAGATATATTGTCATATCCATTTCAAGCTGGACCAATGGGGTGTTTGAAAATCCCATTTGATGATACGGTGCTTATATCCTGAAATATGGAGGTTTTTTGAAATTAGTATGAGTATCAAGAATAGGTCTGGTTCATCGAACCGTAGTTATGCAGTATGAAGGTTATCGTAAAATAAATGTGTGTATGAGGACCTTTATAGGCTATGAGCATTCAAAATGTTTTGAACATTTATGAATTCATCCCCTTAAAGGGATATTTTGTCTTTTTTGGACCATATATTCATTGAATCGGCCATTCCATCCTCGAACACTCCCATGAAACAAATATTTTAAAAAATACCACCCGCATAATCTATATGACCCTTCTTATAGGGCTTGGTTAATTCTTGGGTAGTACATGTGGACCAGTGCTACTAGAGGTGACATCCTGAATGATCATAAATCCCTTACCATGAACACCTTATGTTTTCATTTGAATATTTTCATAATAGAGGTGTTGGGGGAAGAGGCACCCAACCCTCATAATGATATTATTCTAAAAGTAGGACTAGGGAACCATCATAAGGGATGTAAAGAATGATGGGTCCAATGGAAATGTAGTAACACCACAAAAGTGTGGTCCTTGGTGTACCAAAATTTCCAGTCCTTCCATTATTATTAGGATGAGATAACATTGTTCAGGACTTATGAGAAGGTGTAGTCTGAATGGATCCAAATATAACATCACCAATATATCATAACATAGTTTATGATCTGGTGGTATCCATGGACCAAGACATTCCATCAGCACCATTGTTAAGTATACATTATCTCGGGGATTATAAAATGTAGATTGAATATTGATCTAAGGATCCATGTATGAAAAAATACTTCCCAAATAAAATGTCTATGGGGAAAATTTAATTTGTAAACTATAGTGATGTTGTAAATAAACTTTCTCTATGGGATTTGTGAACATAAAATGTTAATGAAAGAAATCCTATTCAAGGAATGGATCTTGTATGTTTTAATCAAACATGTGAATAGGCAACTCAGATGGCCTCATCAATTCCTTAGGGAGATCTCATGAGGAAATGAGAACTCTTACTTGTGGATCATAGAGACAAGTCAGTGGAAGATGGAGGGTTGAAATGTGAAGCCTACGGATCCCACGGTCAGGCTGGTAGGGATTATTATTATGATTATCCACTGATATATTTTTCCATTCGTAGATGAACACATATATTGTTGTTGTGAACCATCATTATCACGCTGATTCTAGTTATGGGGAAACCCATCATCCTATATGTATCTGTATTTACGAATCATTTCATTATTCTCTACCTTATCATCTATTGGAAGAAACTTCTCTATGTGTATGGGGACATTTATTTTATGTATATTTGGGTAGTTTCACATATGAGGTGGTTCAAACATCATAACCCAATATCCCCTCCTAGAATAAATCTGCGACCAATTATTATGATCATCGCTTGGAGTCACCCCTTAAACATAGGCTTTGTGGATGAGCTAATGATTGCTATGTCAATTGACTGCTTCATCTTCCACCCATTCCTCCTTATCATTGGGATGGTGACTAATAATAGAATGTGTAATATCAAGAAGTTTCCCTACATCCTTTACCTACAAGGTGGAATAATATTGAATATGTATCTTTATTTGGGGATTTATGATCCTTACACCCCACATGAATTCATGAGGAAATTAAAATTCCTCTAACCGATAAATGCAAGTATATACTTAGGGGTTCTTAATGAACATTAAACCTTGATCATATGAAATATCCAATGAATGTTTACACTTGAATATGGAAACATGTAAACTGAGTCTACCTCACCCATCACTACTTACGAGACCACCCAAAACTATGTCAAGAGTTGGGAGATCATATATCTCGGAGAAATGAAGGGGGTTCCGTTGGAAGGAGGAGGGGTCCCACAACCATGGGGATGTGGATGAGTTATTTTTGGGGTATTTTACAAAGGAATGATCTGTCAGATGATTACATTAGTAGCTATATATCGAACCATCCATAGCCTAATTTGGGTAGAAGCCGTAGGGAGTCAAGTGTTGATAGGGACGACACATGAAGAAATGTTTCTATGAGAGGTGGGTGAACTCTCTATGGAAATCACAACAGTGGCCATCCTAGGAAAGTGAATCCATTATCACCAATGGGATGTCCTATGTAATGTATCTTTTATATCTCTGGGGAGAGGTGTGGGTCTATAGACAACTCACACTCAACCTGGGATAAGGAAAAAACTCATTAGCAATGAGATACTACTTCCAAGTTTTGATTATGATAGGATATGATTACAAATATCTAAATATGGGATGGTCTATCATATAATATAGAAGGAGGAAATGGTCCCCTATTGGGGAAGTGTGATCCCTTGGAAAATCCAAGAGAAGGTGATGCTGGGAAGACCTCTTCCCCGAACCTCTCATAAAGTGACTTTTCACCTTATAAAACACCATTTTAGAATATGAGGGACTCTTGGTGAAGTAACATATAATGGGATTCCCCTACTAATTTTGGTATTCTCACTAATCATGTAAATCCTTCGATCTTGAATGCATAAATATTACCATGCCTTCTGAATGGTTTCCAATTTTCTATTCCACTTGTGTCAGAAACAATTAGAATAGAGAAAGAGGTTCTTTTTTGATCTCTGATAGAGGTATATAAAGCCTAAACCTTTTTAAGGTGTTAGTGTGGGGATATAACCTAATGTTTCAGCCTTGGTAAGCCTATTGTTATGTGTGGTGGCACTAATAACATATCCAACCACAACAAAGGATTCTCCCTTTCCATAAAGATTGTCCAATGATAATTATGAGCTACACAAAAATCTATACTAATCTTGTAATTCTATTTAAATTACATTCTTTAATTCATTTTTTTACATCCTATAATCTCTCATGGAGAACACAATTTTTTAAATGTTAGTTAAAAAATTATTTCGAAGTAATCCAGCTATATAAAACTCAGGCTAGGGGATGTATCGGCCGACAAGTCCATTCCTTAATCAAATATTGTCAATGAGTATTTTGAATGTAAAATATAAATGGGAGAGCCAATAGAGGTGGTTGGTGGAGCTGAATATGTAATAGAAGAGTTAAAAATTGTTATGGATTCCATGGAAATTGGGGAGGCTATGATGGCTAAACAAACCCCACAATTACCATCAGTAGTGGTTTCCCGAGTTGAGATATTAAATAAGGTGGTTGATATCATGAAATAATAGAGGTGATTGAGGTGAATGTGATGGAAGAGCCTACCTTAGAGGTTCCTCATGAGGAAAATGACTCCCTTTCTATGGATGATGTGCTTGGTGAGGATATGTTTACATTGAACATGGATTTATTCCCACCCATGTTCATTTATATAGATGACTCAGCCACTGATGTGTTATCTGTATTATATAACTATTTTCCTACCGAACCTATGGAATTCAAGGACCCAATATTATATTTCATCAATGATAACCAAGTCATTCGTCAAAATGCATGGAGGTACATGCAGAAATTCATCACCCACACCCCATTGGATGTCCTGCAAAACCATGTGGGATTAATCCTCCATTGGCTAATAAGATTTGAGAATGGTGGGGTGGACTCTAGCGGCCACCACACACTGAATATTTACATTATAATCAAGTTAGATTATATAATGGGGTAGGTTTTTGATGTTTTATATAGAAAAAGAAGGCGACAGGAAAATATGCACTATATAATGATGATTAAGAGATCACTCGCACCGATTTTCTATCACTATATTATGTAAAGATTATTACTACTCATGTAATGTTCATGGGAAATTTGTGAGCATTGTTAGATATTCATGGGGGGACGTCCTAGGATGTGTCATCCTTGTTGGTCGAGTATCCATCCTAGAGGGATCATAAACGAATTAATGTTGAGGAATTTATTCCTATCATAGAAGAATATGTGGCCTACCTGGTAGAATAACATCAGACTATAGAGACTACTCGAAATAAGATTATTGAGATCTAGTGTTCGATCACTAGGGATAAACCGTATCCATGTTTTACCTTATTATAAAATAACACGGGGGATCAAATATATGTATTAACCTCCCGAAATGAGAATATTTTTTGAAATAAATTTTCCATAGAATTTTTTTTCATTACTTCAATCATATTTACAAGATAGCCAATAAAAAATCCATAATAAATTATGATTCATTCTCTAGATGGAGAAAAAGTAAATAATAGAAGAATTTTCATTTGTATAATAGTACTTTACAAGGGTAAAAGACTTTGTGTATCAACATGTTTATCAACCACTGGGAGTTTCTTGGCTGAGATTATGCTAGCTTGAGCACAAGACTATCTAAATAGGATACATACTTTAACAGTATACCATAGTTCAAAAATTGGGTTACTCCATGGGTGTTGAATCCTTTAATAAAAAATTGGTGATGAATAATGTAATTAAGATTCCAAATGATTTTGGAAAACAATTTGGTGGTGTGATGATGGAGTGTACCTCTAGACCATATTAAAAATAAATAATCCATTTCCGTTTTACAAGGGATGTATACAAATAAATGAGGGTTGACTATTACCATTGTCCATAACTCAGTAACTCTCACAGAATACCATCAACACACTTTTGGGGCATCTACCTAGGATGGTATGGGATACATTGTGACATAAGAACATTCCATTAAGGGGATCATTCATACATGAAACATGATACCGATCTTATTTAGGAGAGATGAAAATAATTGTAATGAAATAATGAAATTTTCCAATTGGGTTCAAAAATCTTTTAATCACAAAATCAGGATATTGATCAAATTTTTAGGCATATAGATCCTAACAAAACATAGAATAATCATTCATGGGGAGAATCATCTCATATGAATATAGATGGCATAAGAACCTGATTAATGCGGTAAGTGACAAAAACTGAAGAATAAATAAGGGTTGTCTTAGGTTAAGGGCCAAGATTCTTCACAATTCAATGTTATTTAATGAGAATGATGGATATATAGTTTAACATCATAAACTAATAATAGTATACTTTGGATTTTAATTTCCTATGATTGGGATATGTAAATAGGCATAGATAACACCCATCTATCCATGATTTTTGGGGGCATCATCAAGTAACAAAATAGGGGTACTCCCTATAAGGGATCATGAGGGTGAAGGGATCTAATGATTTGTGTCTAAATTATTACTAAATTAATGGATTCAATGAGGGAAAAGATATTATTTTTTACGGTACATAGTGTGTTCTTGATTTATTTTTACCTCATTCTCTCGATCCAGTCATTCATTATGAATACAAAGGAGTGATTTTATTGGGTGATGTTAATTATTTCTTAGTATTCCATTTTTGTGTATCATGTCTGACAGATGTTTGTCCCTCTTACCTTTAGTATTTTATGGTTGTACATATCAGATTGATATTTATCAAATAGTATATAGACACAATATTCCCACCATGACTCATATATTAAGGTAATAGTGATTTCAAAATAGGTATGCACATATTTTATGGTCATAATTATTAGAACCTAGGGGGACCTATCCTAGGAAGGTTCTCAATATGTCAAAGGATTAGAAAATGACAAAAGTGGGGTTTTTATGAGAACTTCAAACATAAAAAAGAATATATAGTGACATGTATAATGTTTATGTTTGATATTATTTAATTATATGGTTTTATATATCAAAGGGAATTTTGTGTGGCATACGTGAGAGGTAAATCGATGTGATGGGATGGTATTTAGGACATTTCACATAGGGAATTATTGAGAAATCATGCACACATTGTATAACATAATGCTTAGTCTTGGGATCCATTATTATGTTCATAGAGTTTTATACATTGGTTGAACATTCCAAAAGTATATGTTTAGTATTGAAGAGTGAAAAAAAATTTAATTGAGGGTCAATATGGATTTGTACGACAAAAAAAATTCCTTTTATGAGTATAGAATAGTTTACATGAATTATTCATAGACTTAGGCTCTTAGTTTGTGGTCATAGATCTTGTCCCAATTTCATGTATTTTATGATCATAAGTCTCATAACATGGTCAGTGTATATGAAAATAATATTGGTGGTATCAAAGAAACATTACCTTCCATGAATGTAGGGGCTAAGGATTCCATCTGAAAGAAATAAAACCATTCATTTGACAAGTTACCCAATGTTTATGATTTTGATTATTTCACCAAGTCTCATTGGGTAAGATCGTATAGCATAGACCATGGGGAACTTGTGTGCCACAAAAATTATCAAGAAAAAATCTCTCCCAACACCAAAACCTATTTAAGGTATTCTCAATACCAAAAAAAAGAGTAGTGTGTAATTATGAATGTTTGTATTATATAACAAAACCAAGGTCAAATGGGACTAAAAAATATATGAGGTTGATCACAGACTTTGAGACCTAGATCCTAAAAGGGGAATGAAAAATGATCCTGGAACAAATATTGACCATTTGAAACACATGTTATATACCTGTGTTAATTTAGGATGAGGTGAGAAAATAGAATGATAAAAAATTGACTGAGTTTGAAACATGTGATCAACTATTTGTTACTGAAGATCCGTTGATGAGTGGTCCTTGGAGAGTTGGTGAGTTGGTGATATATATTCCCCTTTCTTTTAAAAAAATCATTCTAATCAAGAGGATTATGATTATCCAAATCAAGGAAAGTGTGTATCACTGAAGTTGACCTTAGTAATGCCGTAAAGATAATGTTTTTTTCCGTTAGAGACCTTCCACAACATGTCAAATTTTTCTAGTAAAGCATATCAGTAGGTTACAATCAAACTCAATGCCATGTGGAAGTCCCTGAAATGTGATTTTGTGTGGGATGTTCTTAGGGTGAGGTGTCTCGACATCACTACATAACACATTGGAATGATAATAAATCCAAACGATGTTTTTTGAGGCAGTATGGTAGGATATCAAAATCAATGGGGTGACATAATCTATGGAATATATATATATATATATGAAATCATTTCATATTTTGAGTAATCTTGGTTTTATACTGGTCATTTCTTTTCTTCATTCCATACTCATTTTCTAATGAATATTTATTTATTATATGGTAAGGCCCTTGTTGCCACATAAAGACTAGGATTAGACTAGGCTATTCAATTAAATGAATGTTGTGGTTTTTGTTTTCATAGGGTAAAGAATATGTTTTAAATTATGTGATGAGTATTTTGGTATCGTAATCTCCAAATAATCATGTCAAGAATACAATTTTTCTATGAGATAAATCTACAATGTATCATTTTGTGTTAATGATGGTTAATTTTGGTCGTACCATATTTATAATAAAAGGTATACCATTTTGTTATGGGGTATTGTTATATGACCACACCATAATATTCCTATAAGGAATCCATTTCTCATTTTGTTTTTGGATAAATTTTAACATTGTGTGATGAGGATATTGGGTTTTTCAGTTCAACGTTGTAAAAATCATACTATGATATGTACATGTTCAGGGTCTTAGAGATAAAACCATTTGATTAGATACTAATTTAATTTAATAAATTAGGGACCCAAGGGGAACATGTGTTATAAAAGGGATTCTTTGGAATTTCAGAGTGATAATCCAACATGATAAGAGGTCCATAGGGACCCTCTTCCACCCAAAACTACATGAACTCCTTCCATGGTTGACATGAAGTTAATGGAGAAGGATATACCCTATAATAATTCTATAAAGGGTATAGAGCTAGTATAAGTGATACCAACATCATTTCAAATCCCATGATAATGGGAACCATGTTATATGTAGTTTTAGAACACAAAACTATAGAAAAATTTTGTTGGTTGGGAGTCGACATATTATATATGGATGTTACATAATCTAATATTATGAAATGAGGAATCCCAGGTTTACCTCTTGAATCTATATAGTTTGACATATTTTTCAGAGTGCATTAGTAGGGATTGCACACCAACCATCCCTTTTCATTATTACTCATGTTAGGACATTGAGGATTCTCTTCCCAAAAATAGGACATGGAATATTATTTGTATTTATACCCTATGAGAATAACCTTATGGGTATTTTTTTGGTGATGGTGTAAAGGATAATGGTTGTTTTTGATGTGAATTCATGACAAACCGAAGAGATAGAAAGACAGGGTATCACTATGTATCCCATGGATAGTTGAATGTATCAAAACATATTTCTGGAAAGGGGTGTTAGAATTGGCCTTCTGAAACACCATGGATGAAAAATACTATTAGAATAATTATTGGATTCACAAAGTTTAATGTCATAATTATTTTTCCATGACTCCTTGTTTAAGGTCATATACCATGTGTAGATAATTTGATGATTTGCAAGTGGTGTAAATGAGTTAAAACATAGTGGTAAAGGATCCTAGGAGGATCTTTACTATATAAATGAATCTAAAATCTATTTTAACATTGTTTAAGATAGTCAGGTTTGGACCATTATAATTTGTAAAATAGTTGAATTTCATGATTCTAGGACCAAGGGGGTTTTTAAATTAATGGTATTTCTATGTAATTATTGATTTTAACTCTATTAGAAATGAGTTAAAACAATCCCACCTATAACATAAATTCATTGGATGATAATAAAAATAGTTTAAGGCTATAATTATTGGATCTTAAATGGGGAAAAATAGATACATGTATGTGAATTTCCTACTTTTACATGAGAAAAGATTTATATGTGTCACCATGTATCCCATTGAGATGGGAAACTACCCACATATACTTTTGGAAAATGTTGTAGTAGGAGACTAGAATCAGTAAGGTGGGAAATCCTATATAATTAAGGAATACCGTATTTATGACAATGGTTAAGGACACTGTTTATCATTGAGTTCTTAGGATGATATTTTTTTTCATATCAATATTTTTACGTGAGATGTCCTATTTTCACTACGTTGGGTATGACCAAAATATATTATCAAACACTAGGTACATTTAGATTCAGACATACTGTAAAAAAATTAAGGTCATACATCATGAACCCTAGGGCTATCATTAATTTATGTTCATAGATATTGAATAACATATTTTAGTTTACAGTCATAGAGTTTAGACCATTTTCAAAGAGATTAATTTCATAATTCATTGATTGTAACTCTTAATGTGAAATATTTTTTGAAAAAACATGGAATTTAATGGAGTTTTGATATGATCTACAATGATTGTGATCAAAAAGTATTTTCCATTGAAAAAAATTACGAAAGATCCATCCTACATAGGGAACAACGTTAGAGGATTTCTATCAGATATCATTTTGATTTTGATTGCCAATACAATGTCACCTTGGAGGAAAGAGTGCAATAAAGCCTTGTAGTTTAATAATATATCTATCTTATTTTTGTTCCTCTCTATATTATGAATAGACTTATGAGTTTTTAACTCATGGGATTTATACTAGAATGGACAGACCTATTGAATTTTGTCGAGCATCTTCTAGTCATAAACATCTTTCCATAGCTACCACAACTGATCTCTAATTGGAATTACATCCTCTATTCCATATAGCATGGAGTATGGGGTCAAAAGGGTTTAACTCTGAGTTTTCATCTGATTGTACAAAGGGTTGTTTTGGAGAATTTTGGTCAAAATCAATTTTTTCATTAATTTATTATAAAATCATAGAGTGATTATTTTTTAATAACTTAATCATCAAATTTTACTTCAAATTTTAATGAGGAGTATAGTTTATTTAGATTTTATAATTGGAATAAAAAATTGTCATCATTGTAGTGAGAAATATAGGTTCGTTGTCTGTTATTGGTATAAGAATAATTCCAAATTGATGGACGATGTGGGATCTCATGAACTCAATCATAGAATATGTTTTTTCTTCCTTGAGGGGAATTTCATCTTCCCATATGGAGAAGAGTTATGTTATGGAAAAAATTACCCAACTATGTAGAGTTGTTACTGGATGGTATGGTCCCACAATGCAGAGTCCCTATATTGGAATGGGACATGAAGAATTTGTATTTCCATGACATTACAATAATTGATGCACAAAATTGTAATGGATCTGACATTCATTAATACTCTTTGATAACTCAATGCAGTCATTGACCATGGTGGTCCTGATGTAGCCCAATCTCAAAATACTATTATAGAGATTTAGACTATCATAATGTGTCCCCCATGACCCAAAATTTATCTATTGTATACCTCGAGGTATCTCATATCCTTGGATGAAATATA
This sequence comes from Viscum album, assembly GCA_963277665.1. Lineage (NCBI taxonomy): Eukaryota > Viridiplantae > Streptophyta > Magnoliopsida > Santalales > Viscaceae > Viscum > Viscum album. Next base: position 796,894,074 of record OY728166.1, read on the forward strand.
GGATAATTACATCTATCCCATTTATGTAGATGGTTTTCTCAATATTTGGACCACTTTAGTGGAAGTAATGTAATGTACACTAGCTGATTATTCCATGGTCAACATGTCCTTATGAGAGAGTACCACACAATAGAGACTCGATGATGATAGTTTTGAAATCTAGAAATACATTGACCATGGGGGGTTTATGGATCCGGATGTAGAAACACTATTTTCTGTATAATTCACCTATTATTTGAAATCATCTAATGTAGTGGAGGTGATGAACCTCCTTTTAGTTGGATTCTACAAGGGATATATCAAAGACCATCAATTTATCTGATTGTCCATTTTTAATCATGGACCATGAGTCTTTTTCTCTTATGAAGGTAACTTGGACATCAACTAATGGTGTGCATTTTAGTAGATGGAACAATCTTTTTCATTATACTGGTGTAGTAGCCCATTATTTTCATAATGTATAACTAAAACACTCCCTTCACATATAATTTGGTGAAATCAATCCCATGAGATGAAATAAGAATAGTAATAAGAGAATGATTCCCCACCTCAAAGTTGGATAATGATTTTGAAAATTGATACAATTATTGCAATATGGATTTTTCAAAAGTGATGATAAAAATCTCCAGGTCAACCTTATTGAGATTTGGGTTAATTTTACTTCTAATAAACATTTTATGGGAGGAACCATCGAAATTAACCTTCAGAAGACCAATTTTTATCCATGGATTGAATAGAAACATTGAGTAAATCAATATCCATAATATGATCATTGAGAGCTTGTTGTGTGACCAGTATGTCCACCAGAAACTAACCATTAATGGGATTATGTAGGGAAGAGAGATTTTTTTCAATATTGGAGGAACTAATCTAGTGTGTCAATCATCTCTCTAGCATGTGGAGATTGAAGAAATATATTAGCTCGTATACTCGAGACACTGGAAATATATCATTATGTTATAAATAATTTTTCATTATCTACAATATGAACACTAACATGAGGAAACTATTCTTGATGGGAGAGTATCTTGTATCGATTTTTAGGGGGATGTGGATGAGATAGTATGGTCTATGATCCCTAGAATCACTATTTTATTAGGTTATAAATGAATTAATGGATCGTTCTTCGGAGGTGACATAAGGTGTGTTGCATCATTACTATTGGATATAGAAGATGATTCTTAATATCATCAATGGTTGTTTTGCACAACTAATCAAACTAGAAATTGGTTTATTTCAATATGAGTCTAGATAAGTGATTACACATTCTACTAATATTTATAAAAAATTACTATATGTAATTCCCCAACCCCAGTATCCTGGAGCCAGTGCATTATTTTAATACATTGGAATGATTACATGGAATCATGTCCCAAATGACCAATCATTTTAACAGTCTTGGAAAATAGGTTACATACATGAATGTTACATTACACATTAGAAAAATAAAACATAACATAAATTATCCTTTGATAATTCCATTAATCCCCTAACATAACCCTTTTTATTAATCATAATTCACTTCTTAGAATCATGGAAAAATAAAACATATGAACGGGGTGAGCTCAAATGCTCCGTAACGGTAAGAAATATAGTGGAAGATAAAATAAACATTAGGCATTGTGAATAATTTGAAACACATGCCTTTACAAATAATAAACATCTACACTTTATGTATAGAATATAAGATGAGTAAATAATGCCATAACAAACCATAGCCATGGGTATTCTACTAGTCGAATAACCACATGGACCATCAATATTATTTTTAAAATGAGGGAATTTATAATGTCAGACATTGTGAAACGTTTTCTCAAGCCCTCGGCCAAGACATATAAAAATGATTAAGCCCTCAGCAAAAAACATATATCAAATTTGGGAAAGGCCTCGGCCAATTACACATCTAATTTTATCGTGAGACCTACTGATGCATCGAGCAGTTATAGATGGCTCCACTCATCACATACTATGTCCAATACATTCCTCATATTAAAAGGATGAAACATAACATAAAAATTCATATTTAATTTAGCAACTCATTAACCATAAGCCATGAATGGTACAAAAATAACACATCAATATTAAAACAAAACACAAAACCATCAGTACAAAATGTAATATTTTTATATAAATAAATCAACTTCAAACATGTTTAAAATCTATCACAGTATGTTGACATTGATGAAATAAATACTATTTGAAATAAATACTCATTTTATTTTGATACCATTTAAAACTCACATTATTATAATTGAAAATATTTATTTTGAAAATATTTATATAATCTTTTAAGATAAGCTTCAATGAATTTATAATGGCATAAAATATCTTCCCCCACCATATAAGTTAAAAAATATTCTTACCTTAATTTTTTCAAAAATGTCTGGATGAACCTTGTTGGGAAAAATAGTGAAAGATTCCATTCAAAACATATAAGTTCAAATAAGGTTATAAATGACATTAACTCATAGTCTAGTAAATTTTAAGAATTTATTGAAATACATTTTTACGAAAACATGGATGTGGATGATAAATATGTCCCAGTAGATACTTACATAAAAACAACCTCAGAGAATAAAGAGATTGTGAAATTAACCCTTACCATGTACTTTTACTTAGTCGATTGCATCTTAATATCCTCTATAATAGTTAAAATTTTTATTAAATTATAATAGAACTATATACATATATAGGATATCATATATTATCATATAATATTGCTTTGTTAATAATATTTTAGTAGTATCATCATTTTGGTTGTTACCATGATCATTTTACTTTATATGATTGGTTACGTAAGCCAGGTATGTTATGGATATGATGTATTTGAGTCGTATCTAGAATTATATTAAGTTATTATACAATATTTTTAATCATAAAATGAAAATTATTCTTGAATGGTTTCTATGGGGAAATAAATCTCATCACGTTTTTGGTGACTATTATCTGTATGTACGCATGAGAGAAAATATCATTGATGGAGAAATAGTATGTAATTGTATGATATATGATATATATATTAAAATTAAAATGATATATTTATTATTTACATCAGTTATACTGATTATTATATCCATCAATATAATAATGTCTTTGAATAACAAACTACACCACGACCTGGAGAGGGTAAGCCGTACGTATGCATGTATGGTGACATTGTCATTTATTGGATAGATATAATCATTAATATGGTTTTACCATATTTATAACAACATCATTGTACATATAATATTCTGGTGTTTTTATTTTATAATGGTAACAACAAATAAATAGGAAGTGGAATAAGAAAAGTACTTAAAATAGGTGGTGAAATATTTACCTCTTCTTCAGATATTCCTTTTGATTTGATCAATAGGGCTCTGTAGGATTACTTTATGATGAAAGGAAGTCCTTTAGGATGAATGGAGGAAAGTTGGGAGGATATTTGGGATGGTTCTGGTTGTGTCAAAAATGCTTTGTAGGTGTGAAATTAGGAGAAGGGGAAGTGCCCTTTTATAAGAGAGGTGAGGGTCACTTTAGGAAATGCTTGAAATATTATTTTATAATAAACTAATTTTATGCTTATAATGGCTCAAAAATAAATTATTTATAGTAAAATGTTGTTATGGGTTAAAAACCTCTCAGAAAATAGGCTTGGGACATGTTTAACTGAACCTAATAACCATATCTTTTAGATTTAACTCTTAGTTTAACAGTTTGACATTTACCATGTCTCCTTGTATTTTTATATTGTATGGTTAATAAACATAAAATAACAAGGCTAGAGAACCCCATGTGGTTAATTATTAATATATATAAACTTAAATATGTCTACTTACTGAACTTTATATTTTTAGGAATATTATTTAAATTAATAATGTAAATTTTTTTTAAAAACTCATTTATCTGAATTTTGACAATATTTATTATTTAGTTTTTGTGAAAGTTATCACAACTTTATTACTTAGAAACATAAACTTTTAATCAATAATAATAATTCATATACACATATAAAATTTGTTTATGACTCAAAACATTCAAATTATATTTATTTTAATATTTATAATACCATTTATTTCTTCATTCATTAATAATGTAATTACTTCATCATCATTGTGTCACAAATAAATTTAATTTCTTATTGTCTTAAAATTATAAATAAAATAAAATTATGTAGGAAACATTTATATATTTATAATGAATATTTATATTCCAAAAGTTAACTTATATAACACTTTGTAAAAATTTCTTTACAAAAAGATATATGTTTATGTCATTTTTCACTTTACTCTAAATTAATTACTATAAAGTGTCATTATCACTCTCAAGTGGCTCCATGTGGTCCCAAAATATTCCAACGGATGATCGTGGTCGGAAATGTGTCAAAAATATGTAATAGAACACATGTTAGAGTTATTTAATTTTATTTTAATATTATTTTGTTACCCATATTTACTGAATTTACCCTTTAACCATGGAAAATAAAATATTTACTGAAAGAATTATTCATAAGGTTTAAAAAAGAAAGTGACCTATTTAAACAATTTTTACCTCCTTAATACAAATATGAAATCCAATTTTCCAATTTTAAAACACAGAAGTAGTGGAAATTATTTTAAAATTAATCCCCATTGTAAAAACAAAAAACGTGTTTTTAAGAAATAATAATTATCAAAAGATTCACACTTGTGTATGTCCAATTTAAACATGAATTAAATACAATGACATAAATTATATTTAATGATAAAATTATAATATAATCATACTTAATAACAATTCAAATATATAATTTATCACTATAAATTATTTCGATATAAAATGTTGTATTTAAAAACAATTTAGTATTTTTTTAATATTCATCAAAATATGAAAGTTATCAGAAAAGTACCAAAAATTTATTCAAACAAAATTTTTATGTTCCTATTCTAATGATGAATTTAGTTTTAGTAAATTTAATATTAAAAAGTTTAAATGTTGGATTTAAATTGGGTTCTCCATTAAATGAAATATTACTGCGTTTTTTTAAAAATACATCTTTTATCTTAAAAATTGAATTTTTAATATATTATGTATACTAAACAAAAAAGATTAATGTTGAAGTTATATAAGAGATATAAAATTTAAATTATGTTTAATACTATTCATAACCACTATTTTGAATGGCTACTTTGGTAAGTCGTGTTGCGCTCGAACTCAGTGTTGCGTGTAATGCGAGTTATTGAAATACATTGAAGAGATAACATGCTATGAAATCATGCTGTGTTACCTTCTCCTCACATTCAATAAATTTTTTCCTCACAATTTGAAATTGGTTTTTTAAATAAAAGGTTAAAATTGAAAAATACCTTTGTGGAAATCCCACACCGGAAATTGGGTTAATAAAATTTAGTCTTGATATGGGGAAAATGGAAATAAAAAAGTCACCAGCAAATTATAATCTCTATTAGTTGAAAATTGGTGGCCATTAGAGACACATAATTAGAGGAAAAACACAAATATTTATAGGGAGTTATTGTGGTCATCAATCACAAACATTTGTAATATTGAAGGCCTCCAATCCATCAATCTTTGATGATTAAAAATATCATCAGTTCAACAAAACATAAGGTATTAGGATTGAACATTTTTGGTAATAATATTCATTCCATAAAGAATAAGAATTAATTTCATCATAGTATAATATATAAATATATATAAACTTGAAAAGTAGAGTTTTATCCTTCAACTAATTTCTCCCACAACCTCATCTTTCAATCCAAAAGATAATAAAACTCCAAAATATTCCATTTATCCTAATAATAAAAGGATATAAATATTAAAATATACCATTTATATGAAGGAAACTATTTTTTAATAACAAGGGACTTCTTTTAGGCTAGAGTTATGTAAAAAAGACTTGTTGCACTTTGGTAGTGGGTTCGATTCTTGTAGCATTGTACGATGTGACAGGTTAAATCCCGACCTACTAGTTGCCATTTTCCTAAAACTATTGAATTATAACATTCCAAAAAATAATCCTAAGAAATGTTTTAACCGTAAACAATAGTATCACAAAGGTAAACTTAATCCCTTCCAATATTTATAGTTATCCAAAATACCTATATCCAGACACTCTCTAAAAGGTCTCTAAATTCCAAATTAAATTCTAACATCAGATTCCCCAAACAATGTAAAGGCTCTCTTATTTTCACATACATGAAATAAAATTACCCTCATCATATTAAAACATTGTGGAAAAAACATGTTCTGTATTATAATACTTATATATATCACATTACTCTTATAACCAGAATATAATTCACGAGTCCAAAAACACAATTACATTAATTATCCCACTTCAACTATAGTAACATCATAATCTTGGCCTTTCTCCTTAGGTATTTTTTGAGGTACGATTACTTGGAGATTAAGACATTGATTTGTATAATTCCCTATTTCTCTACAATTTTAGAATTCAACATTGACATGAACTTTCTTTCCCATGTAATCACGAGCTCGATGGCCTTTTTCACCACACTTAATAGACTCCAATTCCTTTTCTGAAAGTACTAGGGTGTTTTTTCTTATAATTATCACATAAATAAACATCCTTCATTCCATTTTCCCTTTATCTATCTCTTGATCCACTGTTCTCTTCTTCTATTGCATTACTTTATTGTCATAAGATTTAGATAATTACTTTTCTATCTTGATAGAAACTGAGACAATATCTTCATATGAAGGGAATGATTGTCAAACAAATTCACGTCAGATAATTGATTTTAACCCATAAAATAATTGATCTATTATACAGCTTGGGTTACATATATAATCTGTTGCACGCCTTACTAACCTTGTAATGTTTTCCTCGTACTTTTTGACAATCTCATCCTCCTTTTTCCTCAGACTCATAAATTTTCCCTCCATATCCGCTTGATGGTCACGAGGAAAGTAATTTTCATTGCAAATATCTTTAAACTCTCTCAAATCAATATTTGATACTTATTAGTTTTACCTTTTTGTTTCGAATCAATTACCACCATTGATCTGCATCTCTTGTGAGGCAATAAACTGTCATGACAACTTTTTCCCTTTCACTACTCCCTAGAGCATGAAATATTTTCTCTAAGGAACTTCTCCATTGATTAGATACCAATGGATTTGTAGTCCCATTGAATGTTAGTGGTTGTTTCCTCATTAATCATTCTAATATTGACCCTCTATGTTGTGGATCAGGGTGCCCCATAAGGGTAACGTTATTATTCATAACCTGAGTGAGTTGTGCTAGTATGGTAATATGCTGATAAACACCAGTTTCATCACCAGCTCCACTATAATTATCTTGAGTAGAATTTAATTCCTTACATAGACTAAGTACATTGATACGGGGTCCATTCCTCCCACTAGGCACCATTTATAAATAATGGAATACAATAGTTTAGTTTATGAACCGCAATATATAATTCCAAATTTGTAAAACACTAAACATAAATTGAACAGTTTATGGATATAATCCATAATGATAAAAATGATTTCTTTGAGGACGTATATACTAATAAAACCTTTATAATGGTTTGTTATGAAAATGGGAATTTCCATAAGAATGTCCCTCGGGATTGTCGTACCCCAGAGTGTAGCAAGCCCCTTTGTCGTGCACCAGTTCCAGTTTGAGTCTTGCTCAAAGCGGTGTTTTCAGGTTTTACCCTTAGGTACATATGTACTAGATCAGCCTCTACCTGCTCGTATCCAGACATGGATGTATTTCTTGGAAAACACACAAAATACCTACAATACCAAAATTATTGGAATTTCTTCAATAATAATCTTTAAAGACTATCTTAGGGTAATGTTATCTCTTCAATGTTTTTCTAAATCGAGTTTCCATGGTTTGTCCTAAACTTCCTCTGATAACAACTACAATGCCCCGAACCCAGTCGCCTAGGGATGGTGGATTATTTTATTACATTGGGATGATTACAATGAATCAATTCCCAAAGGTCCAATCAATTTAGCAGTCATGGAAAGTAGATGACATACATGAACATTACATTTCACATTAGAATAATAAGACACAACCTAAATGATCCCTTGAAAAATCCACTAATCCACTACAATAACAATTCTTATCAATCATAATACAATTCATAGAATCTTGGGAAAATAAAACTTAAGAATGGGGTGAGCTTAAATGCTCATTAAGGGAAATAAAAACAGTAGAATATAGCATAAACATTAGGCATTGTGAATAATTGAAATAACATGCCTTTACCAATAATAAACATGTACACCTTAGGGAGGGAATATAAGATGAGTAAACAATGCCATAATAAAATATTTCCAGGGGTTTTCTACTAGTGGAATTTCTACATGAACCATCAAATATTATTTTCATAATGAGGGAATGTATAATGTCATACATTCTGAAACATTTTGACAATGCTACGACCGAGACATCTAAAAATTAATACGGCCTCGTCCAAAACCATATATCAAATTTGGGAAAGGCCTCGGAAAATTCCACGTCTAATTGTCTAATGAGGCCTACCGATTCACTGAGGAGCTATAGTAGGATGCACCCATCACATACTAAGTCGAATACATTTCTCTTATGAAATGGTTGAAACATAACATAAACATTCATATTAAAACCAGCATATGAAATGTCAACACATTAACCATAAACCATTAATGATATAAAAATAAAACATCCATAGTCAAACATAACACAAAACCTCCAATAAAATATGGAATATTTGTGTCGTAATAAATCTACTTCATACATGTTTAAAATCTATCAATGAATGTTGACAAAGATGAAATGAGAACTATTTGAAATAAGTACCTCTTTCTATTTTGAAACCATTTAAGACTCACATAATTATAAAAAAACATTTATTTTGAAAATATTCTTAATAACATGTATGGTATGCTTCAATAATGTTATAACAGTGGAAAATGGTCACACCCTCCGTATAAGTGAAAAAAACATTCTTACCTTAATTTTTCTGAAAAGGTCATAAAGTACCATGTTTGGAAAATTATGGAATGATTCCTTTCAAAAAATATAAGGGCAAACAATGGTAAAGATGACTTAAATGCATAGTCTAGTAAATAGTAAAAAAATTTGAAATATAATTTTAAGAAAACATGGATGTGGATGATAAAGAGGTCCTAGTAGATACTTAGGCAAATGCTACCTTGGATAATAAAGAGAATGTAAAATTAACCCTTACCTTGTACTTTTCCTCAGTCTATGGTATGTGAACCTCCTTTATAATGGATAAAACGTTGTTATTAAAATATAAAAGAACTATATACATAAATACTATATCATATATGATCATCAAATTTTTCTTTGTTAATAATATTTTATTAGTATCATCATTTTGGTTGTTAACTGACTCATTTTACTTTATATGATTGGTTACGTAAGCCAATTTTGTTATGGATATGAAGTATTTGATTCATATCCAGATTGATATGACATTTATAATAATTATTTTTAATCATCAAATTAAAATTATTGTTAAATGTCTATCATAGGTAAATGAATCTCATCGTGTTCCTGGAGATGAGAATCTTTACGTACGCACGAGTGACAATTACATTGATGGAGATATCATATGTAATTGTATGATATATAATATATACCGAATCACTAAAATGTTATATTTGTTATTTACATCATTTATACTCAATATTATACTCATCCAAATAATGATGTATTTGAATAACAAACTACACCACGACGTGTAGACGGTAAGTCGTACGTACACAGGTATGGTGACTTTGTCATTTATAGAATGGATTGCATAATGAATATAGTTGTACCATTTTTATAATAACATAACAATATATAATAGATACTGGAGTTATTACTTTGTAATGGAAAAAACAAATAAATAGGATGTGGAAGAAGAAAAGATCTTGAAAGTGATGGTGAAATATTTGACTCTTCTTCGGGTTCTTCCTTTTGATTTGATCAAAGGGATCCTTATGATGGCTTTATGACCATAGTAAGGCCTCTAGGATGAAGGAATTAATGTTTGTAGGATATTTGGGAAGGGTTTGGACAAGTAAAAAGGTTTTTTAGGTGTGAAATTGAGAGAAGGAGAAGTGCCCTTTTATAAAATAGGTGGGGGTCACTTTAGGAAAAGCATGAAATATTATTTTAAATAAAATAAGTTTCTGTTTTTAATGGCTCCAAAAAAGAAATTAATTATATTATATGGTTGTTATGAGTCTAAAAACTCTCAAATAATAGGTTTTGGACAGTTTTAGGTACCCATATTATCCTTATCTTCTCGATTTAACTCTTAGCTAAATTGTTTGAAATTTACCATGTCTCTTTGTATTTTTATAATATATGGTTAATAAAATTACAATAACAAGCCATGATAACCCAATGTGGTTCATTATTAATATTTATAAATTTATTTATGTATTTTGGCTGAACATTATATTTTTAGGAATATTATATCAAATAATAATTTAATTTTTTTTTTAAAAAGTCATATATGTCAATTTTTCATTATTTAGGATTTAGTTTTTTTGAATGCCATCACAACATTATTACTTCGATCCAAATACATTGAATCAGTACTAAAATTACATATTAACCATGAAAATTCTTGGATGGAACCAAAAAATTCAAAATATATTTATTTTAATATTTATAATACCATTTATTTCATTCTTTCATTAATAATGTAATTACTGCATCATCATTGTTTCACAAATTAATTTAATTATATAACATCTAAAAATTTTAAATAAAATATAATTATTTTGGAAATATTTTTATCATTCTAATTAATATTTATAGTTGAAATGATAACTTATATAACACTTTTTAATATTTTTTTACTAATTGATATATGTTTATTTCATTTTTGTTCGTACTATAAATTAATTAATATAAAGTGTCATTATCACTCTCAAGTGGCTCCATGTTGTTCAAAATTCGACCCAAGGATTACCATGGTCAGAAATGTATCCTTAAATAGTAAAAAGGACACATTTTAGGGTAATTTAATATTATTTTATTATTATATAATTACCCATATTTACTGAATTTACCATTTAACCATTGTAAATAAAATATTTATCGAATACATTATTCATAATGTCTAAAAATAGAATCTACCTATTTAATTTTTTTGGATATTTTGATTCCAAATATGAAATCCATTTTTTATAATTCAAGACATAGAAGTGGTAGAAATTAATTTAAAATTAATTCCTATTTTCCAAACTAAAAGCGTGTTTTTTAATGAAATAATAACTATCAAAAGATTGACACTTGTTATATCCACTTGAAATGTGAAATTACATCCAATGACATAAATTATATTTAATGATAAAAATATAATCTAATTATACTTAAAATCATTCTAATGTAAAATTTTATATTATATATTATTTCCATTAAAAAGTTGTTTTTAATTAAAATTTATTATTTTTTCACTATCCATCAAAATATAAAAGTTATTAGAAAAGTACCAAATATTTATCCAAACTAAATTTTTGTTTCCCTCTTCTAAATATGAATTTAATTTCACTAAATTATATATATAAAAGTTTCAAATGTTTAATTTAAGAAGGGTTCTCAATTATAAGGCATACAACTCTATTTTTTTTAAAAAAAATACCTCTTTTATCTAAAAAATGATTTTTTCTTAAATTATGTATAAGAAACATAAAAGATGAATGTTAAAATAATATAGGACATACAAAATTTAAATTGATATTAATAATATTTATAACCACTTTTTTAATGGATATTTTGGTAAGTCGTGGGGTGCTCAAACTCAGTGTTGCGTGTAGCGCAAGTTATAGAAATACATTGAAAAGATAACATAATATGAAATCTTGGAGTGTTATACTGTATGTAGGATAAGTGTTTTAAATGACCACGTAACTACTAAATATTTATTTTGGGAGGAATTTGATTTATTTTAATGTACATATCAAAATGATTCATTATTCATTGTTTCATATGATGATTCCATGAAATTTCCCATTGGTAACCATAAATGTACACTTCATGGTGTTCATATTAAAGCAACAGAAGTACAAGAAGATGAAAGCATTATCAAGACCCATGATATGATATTGACTCATGTGGGATTTTTCCAACCAATCCTCTACATAATATTCCACCAATGTCTTGAGAATCATCTTATGAATGTGGAGTATGGACCTAAAATATGCGGTTCCATTATTATTCACGCCAAAAGGAATCACATGATTGAATAACATCACTTGGGCCATCATAATGGTGGTACAATCTTTATCCATTAGATCTTTTTATATTTGATTATATCCCATGTATATATCCATGATGGATAGGTCTTGGATCCTAAATATAACATTGATCAAATAATATATCACTGTAATGGGAGAATAATCCATTTGGAAATGAGAGATGAGGTTTTAGAAGTCAATTAAGTAATATATATTACCATTCTTCTGTCCTAATAGAATATAGTTTGAATGCCATATATGGTATCAAACATCCATAATACAATTTTATTATATATTATTGTCTTCTTAAACATCAACCGTATCATTGTGAGGGAGATTCATGTTTCTATGAGGATTATTGAACTCGTGATGACATGTTGGGAGGTATAGATATTGAACATGGGACTCAGGATCCAATCCAAGAATCAATTTACAAATCTAGGTGAATAAATTATAAAGATACTATAAGATTGAATAATTCTTCTATTTATCCTCTAAATAATTTTTTTAAATGGATCTTTGTCAACCATTGATCATCCTCATTATGAAAATCCACCTCTGTTAACACGTTGTTGGTGGTGGATACCCCCACTTCAAAAGAAATAGGTGAATCATCCAAGTAATTTTATACATTTGAGAAAAGAGAATCAAAGGGTGTATGATGTTCTTCTAGTAAGGATGGGCCATTTGGAGAACTATCATATCCACTGGAAGGTATATAAAACTCAAAAAGTGGATATAGTTCTACAAAGAACATAGTGAAAGAAGCTACCATACCAATTCAATCTAGTTTTCATCGTCTAGGTATATTATTTATTTCATCGAAATGGTGATTATTAGACCTCTATTATATCGTCCTGAAATTTTGGAGCATACATAAATTCTATTGATCTATGTCTTTGGGGTGAACCAATTGGAACTTCACATGTGTATTGTACTCGGGAACCAGTCAGGCATATCTTGTGTAGGAGTACATGGTAATATATGATCACTCCTTTATATAGAATGAAAATAAATTACCCATATGTTTAAATTTTTGGGATCTAAAAAATTATTTGAGAGGATTATATTTTCCATCATGTGTGCATAAAGGCCAGTTATAGTAGAAATTAGATCATTATGATCATTATTACACTCAAGCCCGTCCTTCAGAACCTAATTCCCCTCTTTTGTGTTCTCTTATTCAAAGTAGGCCTCTACGGCAGTTACCATGGCCTTTAACTAGATAGGTATTTTCAAATCCTCAGTAATGGTCTCATTCACTTCCATCAACAAGAATAGAAACTCAATGATAAAAATAATTGATGGAATTCTAGGAAGGTTTTTTAGTAAATAATACTCTAATTCTAGGAAATTATTCTTTCATGAAGGGGGTTATACTTTGGTTCATGGAATAGTGGATATCATTAGAGATAATTCTGGGGGTCCGACTTGAGCATGAGAAATTCTAATGCGGACTAACTATCATACTCAGAACAACATCTGAATGACTATTGATTGGCTGATGTTGGGCTATAGATAGACACATCTTTTCTTAGATCTATCATTGTTGTGATTTTTGGTCAAATAATATATTTCGATTTAGAGGATCACCTAATGACATAGTCTAAGAGGGTTCTTCTTATTGATCTATTTTCATGGCTTTTTACCTAGATTCAGTGGTATGAATAAAATGGTTTGATGTTCTAGAATAATCATTATAATGGCTCGCATGTCTTGTACCTCTCCTTCAATTGAGAAAGTCATAGGCACTTGAGGAATTTTTACAATACTCCTCACTGTAGATCTTTGGTAATAAGTCTACTATATTTATGTAATTCATAGAGTTTTAATACCACTCATCAATATATGAATAGTCTAGGGATGGGAGGACCAATAATGTATCTCCAAAATAAGAAGGCATAATGATTCCAAGAGTGATAGATGGATTTTTGATTTATGATGAACACTTATTTTCCAACATTCATTTATGTATGTTTTCAAAATTCATGAAAGGATATGATATCGATTTAGAGGTAGCATTCAAAGGTGGTATGGAAGAAAAATTATGTTCCATATTTCTAATGTGGGTCAAAATGATAACATGAATGTGATTGACTACCTTGGGAGCCAACATATCATCATAATTATATATCCCATAGATTGGATAATTTTTCCACTATCTATAGATATTTAAATCACTATTCTGAACAAAATATACATGTCCCATGTTCACTATAACATCACAAACCATTTCTAAGCCTTGGTCAACATTGTCAGAGAACCCATAATTGATTAAAATTGTTTATTTTATTGTGTATCTATGGATCCTATGACATTGGCACCGATCAACATGACTAGTGAGTCTTCCTTCCTCACGTCTCTTTCACTATGAAAACATTCATTTTCACTTTCAAATAGCATAGATTGAGTATAATGGGACATAAAAATACCTAAAAGAGTAATCATTATTTATTATGTTTTTGAAAGGAACCATGGGAGCCAAGTATTGATGGGGGGAACAATATCCCAATGATTTAGATAATCTTTTAGTGGCGGTTCCTAGTTGTGCTATGCAGGGTGAGGCTACACATAGAAAGACTCATTCAGTAAAGGGTCTGATTGGAATCTTTGGTTGTGAACGTCTACATGCATATAAGATGGTGTCTCATATTTCACATAATTCCTTTTGAAATATGAAAGGGGTAATGAGAACATATAGGGTCTTGTTGGTCGTGAGACATCATTCAAATATAGATCTTTTTTGGAAAATACCAAAATACACATGGATAGTTTATATTGATGAGGTCAGGAAACATTTGATTTACAATGTTCTCCAAGAACATCATGATCAGATCCTCCTAGGACATCTTCTGGTGGATAATGTATCTATGTTTGTTCCATGGTTCATTGATGCTAGCGATACTCTTTTCGGGGCTCTTATCGAATTAAAAGTGGACAAAGATTATTGACTTGTGTATAATGAAGCTAAATTGGAAGAGGAACTATTGGTGAAGATCCTACCCACCAAAAATAAACCCTATAAGAATCAAATGTACTAGAAGAATTTAGACACCTGCAAATCATGGATAATTCATCGGCTTTTTTCATAATCCCCTTACTCTGTTGTCCACATAATTGTACAACATCTTTAGGATAGGTTGGTTAGATTCTTCCTTTGATATCCCATCCCATTAAATCGGGTGAAGATGAAATTACCAAATTGTTGGTGTGCTTGATCATGGTCCACTCATGTTGGGTATGGCTATCCTTCAGGTGAAACATAAACAAGAATTGTTTCTATATACTTACGGTGATAAATTATGTTATCTAAAATCTCATCTCAGTGATTATTTAAATCCACAAATTCATTAAATGGATCATAAAGTTGAGGATTAACATGTAAATGATCTTGAGATAGGTTATCATAAAACATAGGTGGGATCAGAAATTTACATATTAGTATATTTTCTTTTACACCAGATTCAACCCAAACTATCTTCAAGAGCCACAAACTATTAATTCCGTAGTTTGACCAAATGTGGAATGGGTACCCCACAGGATCAGCGACGAGGTCCCGTATAAAATTTCTATGGTCCGAGAAATGCTCAGTCAGGGGAAAATTGGGGTCCCATTATATCTGTAACCTTACCTTTTACATATTACATTACACGATTTTATGAAAAATTATATATCAGAGTATAAGAAATGAAATGTAATGTCTAGTTTCATGGAAGACAAGGTACATAATACTAAAAACATGGATCGAAATAAAACATTTCGTTATTTAATCTTAACATTGAGCTCCTAACTTCCATTGTGCTCAAACATATGCATATGGTACTATGGGGAACCCATGAAAAAATGGGTGATCTAAATTGACCATTAAGGGAATAACCATAAGAAAAAATCATTAGAACATGGGATAGAAGGCGTGACATGATGATATAAAAAAGAATGAGACATATGGAATCATAACATATAAACATGGAATCATATAAACATTGAGTAATAATAATGTGGAAGAAACCAAAAAAATGAATTTATCACGATTCAATGCTAACCACTTAGACCGTTTCACATTGAATCACAAGACAAGCCCAACCACCTTGACTTTCGCAGATGGTACCACAACCCAAGTCTAACCACCAAGACAGTCGCACATAAAATCTCATGAGAATATATATTTTCTAATGCATCAGAGCACTATCTGGGATCATCCATCCTATATTTTCATGATAATAAAAATGTATCATGGTATATGATGTCTTGAAGATGTTACAATATATTAGAAAAGTATATGATACATTTTATCATTAAAACATTTTTTTGTGATTTTAAGGAACATACTATAGATCAATTAAAATAGAAAAGGGAACAATATTTTTTATAAAACTATAAATGAACCAAAAAAAATTTCATGGTGAAAAATAGAGATTTTATAAATAATATAGTGGATTACAGGAGAATATAGAGTTCACATGAAATCAAGTAATAAATCATTAATTTCCCCCAAAATAAGTTTTCTTATCAAGAAGTATTGAGGAGGGAATCACTTAAAAAAAATATATCCCCAAATGAGAATGATGATCATGTCTTGATAAATGCGTTTGGTACATGTACATAACATTTATAAGATTCATGTAAAAATACCTGATAACTTCATTTTGGTAAATCGATGATAAAAAACCCAAAGAAACAAAGGTTGTTTATGTAGAATCCCTTCCAGATTATCGACATGGTATCGAGTGTACATTAGAGGGATCAATGAGAGTCAAATGGGTTTATCATCACTTATAAATCATGAGAGAAGTATGGGGGAGGTTATAAATAATCCCCCATCATTAGGTATTAAACATAAAATGGCATAACATAGAGGACATTCATGAATAAATGTGAAATAAAGAGGATCCCTTACCTTAAGCCCAATGTTGTTATTTACATGGTCTTAATGACCTCAATAATAAAATTAGGTTCAACAGTTAACAATTCTAAAAATTATTATACATGTTATATATTTATTATATATTTTTTATGTTCGTTCATGACTTTTTGAGGGGTTAAGATATTCAATTTCATTGTTTGGGATAATTTCACTATTTTGGTTTTATTGACCATAGTGCTTATATTAATGTTTGGATACACATGTATGAGGATAGTGGTTGTAAAATTTTATGTTATATGAAATTATTCATCATAAAAAATATTACATGGTTATAAAATTCATTTCATTATATGGTGTGATGGTGAATCATTATATAAAATATTAATGAAAAATTCTAGGATTAATATCACTATTTTTCTACTAATTAATTTTTTTTTATTATTATATTACATCATGTGTGAAAATGGTTTCTAGAAAATCACATAAGATTAAATAAATGTTCAATAGTATGGTTCAACTAAAAAACGAGTTCATGACTAAAATTGAAGATGTTAATTTAAATTGATAACATGTCATCCTTGAATATGATAAATTAACACATCTCAGATGGTATTTTAATTTCATTCATAAAAAATGAGGGGAAAAGATATATCATAATGATTTATCCCATTAGCATAAATAAAATTCCATGACATTCATAGTAAAGGTGTTTTCAAACCAATTGGATGAGAAGAGGTTGGGAATAAAAATTAAACAATGGAACATGAAAAGAAAATGAAAGAAAAGAAAATAGAAATTTAACTCTTGATTAAGTTTTCCTTGAGAGCCTCTTAAGGGGAGAGGATATTTTATATTGAGGAGATAAATGGATTATGGACGTGGGGGAGTATATTGGGGATATATTTGGGTAGAATTTAATTCAGTAAAAATGCATTATATGAGTGAATATAAGAGGAGAGTATGGGTGTTTTTTATAATGGAGGGGATGAGGGTTTTTATAATATTTTAATCATTTATTTATTACTTATCCATAAGACAAGAAATAATAATGATTTTTATGACCCTAAAAGTTATTATGTGCATATGTGTTTGAACAAATGGCCATTTACATCATACATGACTCAAGAATGATGCAAAAATTTAGGTTTTATCATTTATAGTGAACTATCATATTTTACTATTCGTCACATATTCAAGTATTTTAGAAAAATCCCACAAATTCACCCTATCCATTTTTTGATGTGTAGAAAAAAAGAATATACATTTTTCATAAATAAATTTTTAAATAATATGAATTTAATTTTTTATATAAAATAATAATTTAAATGAAAAAATAGTTCTTAAAAATAAAATTAATTTTATAATTCATTCGAAAACTACATAAGGTCTTATAAAATTATCATAAAACTAGATGATATAAAAATGAAAATTTTTGAACACCAATTATTAAAATAAATTTCCTTTTAAAATAATTAATTAATTTTAATTTATTATTTATGATTCATAAAAATACCAATACATTTACTATGGTCATATTATTACTTATAAGATGCACAAATTTTATATATACATTAATGGGTAAGGTAACTATTCTTTTGGATGATTTACTATTCATAAGGGTCATATTACTATTCATAGGGTGGGTTAATATACATACGTATTGGTTAATATTCACAAAAAATTATGTTTTTTCAATCAGACTCCAAACATCTTACAGATCGCAACCCTATATGTCAGATTTTTCAAATTAAAAACACATAAGTTACAATATTATGTTTAATGGTTATAATGTACTTAGTAGATCATTGTTTTGATATTTCATATGATTATATTACATAATTATAAGAATAAAATTTCTATTTAAAAAACATGGGTCATTACATTATTCCCCATTAAGTAAATTTCTCCATTGAAATTTTGTTTTACATTCTAATCCTTAAACAGGGGTAGGTACGTTTCCTTCATTACCTCCTCTAGTTCTAGTGTAAATTTTTTGTACTTATGGTTCTACCATAGTAATTTGGACAAGTGAGTAGTCTTGTTGCTAAGAACATTACCTCTATGATCAAAGATCTTCCGAGGCCGCTCATTGAAAGAATGTTCATTCTCCAACTATACCATATTTGAAGAGATTACATGTGAATGATTCGGTATGCACTTCTTTAAGAGGGGTACATGAACGAAATTGGGTTGTTCAGACATGGTAGTTGTAAGTGCCAGTCGATAGGCCATATCCCTGAGGTGATCATGAATGTCAAACGTTCTGACGTACCTAAGATGTTCATTTCCTTTCCTTCTAAATCTCATAACGTTATTCCTTGGATATATGCGTATAAATATTATGTCTCCAACTTTGAACTCAAGGACTCATAAAAACTTTTCTCTATAACTCTTATCATAACTTTGGGATACCTTTAAGTGATGTTGAATGGTTTTCACATTCTCCAGCATTTCATCAACTGTTACAGGTCCTAGCAGCTTACGCTCATTGACATCATCCCAACACGCTAGCGTTCTGCATGTTTTGTCATAAAGGGCATCATATGGTGCCATTAGGATGCTCGAGTGGAAACTATTATTGTATGAGAATTAAACTAGTGGAAGATGTTTTTCCAATCCACCTTTTATGTCCATAAATAATTATCTCAACATATCTTCTAGTGTTTGAAGATTTTTCCCAGATTGACTTTCAGTTTGGGGATGATAGTTTGTACTGAGGTTTAGTCTAGTTCTTAGAGAATGATGGAGACTATTATAGAACGATGAGGTGAATCTTGAATATGTATTGGATATAATTGATAGAATTAATCCTTGTAGATATACCACTTATTTAATATATATCTGGGAAGTTGATCCAATATGTATTCCACTCGAATTGAGAAAAAGTGTTCTATTTTTATAAGATGATCCACAATGACCCATATAGAATTATTTTCTCTGGATGTCCTTGGAAGTCTATTGGCAAACTCCATGGTTATGTTCTCCAATTTCCATGGTAGTATCAATAGTGATGTCATCATCCCCTTAGAATTATGTCTTTTATTAGTCACTTTTTGATATAACAGGTACATTGATTTATACTCAGCAATCCCCATCATAAAAATATTCTATCAAATGTTCTCTCGAAGATCATGATACATCTTTGTGATCCGTGGATGAAAGTAAAATGGTGAGTTATGTGTATCATTCAAAAGTTTTTTTTTTATCATAGTATTACATGGTATAAATTTTCATGACCCGAAAATTAAAACTCTTTCCTCATTAATCATAAACTCAGATGATTTCCCATTTTTAATAGATTCCACCCATTTCTGAATTTCCACATCTTTTCTTTGAGCATCCTTAATTTTCTCCATGAGGGATGGTTGATTTCAAGAACTGAATCTGATCCCACTAATACTATAATTAAATTCATCACATGGCATGGCCTGAAGAGAATTCTCTATCCCCACGTGCTGGCACAAGTTCTCAATTATCAATAAAATTGGTTTTGGAATGATTTACCTGAGTCTAAAAGCATAAATCATTAAAAATATTCAATAATATAAATATAAAATATTCATGCCAATCAAGAATTAATAGAAAATAGATCATTATACATGGTTTTAAATATTGTAAAATTGGGAGAAACATAAATAAAAAGAGCAGAAAATCATTCATAAAGACTCCACATTAGAAGGGGTCATCACCCCGGAGCCGTGTCCACAACACCGCATTATAGGAGGGGACTAACCCCCTGAACTGCCTTCTATAGAGGCCAGGACATTACCTGTGTCAAACATCATCATGTCTACTTACACTAAAGTGGTGTAAGTATGGTTTTATCCTAATATCAATATAATACCAACCAAATATTCCAAATAGTATGCAATACAGTGAAAAAAATCATGCTGTTTTAATACGTAAGGAAAAGCGATGATAAATTCCAAGAAATAAAACATTCAATTGTTACCAGTTTTTGAAATAAAAATTCACTTATTCTAATACATTGTATTAAAACAATTTATATACATTGATGTATATCCAAACATAGCCTACGACAGGGGTAAAGACCACAAATCTAATGAACACCAAAACTGAGAACACCCCCAGGCACTAGATAGTCGCATGCCCTATGTACCTCGTACCTAAGTGTAAAATTACATTGTTACAATAAATTACCATCAACAAGCCACAATTTATGAAAACTACCATAAACTAGGGGTCCCCAAACAGCATCCAAATAGTTTATTTAGAGTTGTCGTTATCCAAAATTCCATGTGAAACAGGGATAAAACCACTCTGGATCACTAGTGTACTAGTACATATTCACCATCCTAGGTACCTGAGATTCCACCTTTGGGATAAAACAACTTAATCATTCTATATACATGCCTTTAATATAAAAACACAACTAATTGTCACATGAAAACAATATACTACCTATACCAACTTTATACCACATAAAACACACAACAAAATATTTTGATTTTCAATAAAAATCTTCTCAACATCTCACATTACTTTACACCAATAAATAATTGAAATTCCCACTTTTCACTATATCTTCACATTTTTAAGTCACCAAACAAATGGGATCGAAATACCTTTAAATTAACATAAAAATTCTGTTATAGGGTAGCCCCGTATGAACCATAAATTGACATCTTTGTAAAACCTCAATTTTCACACAAACCTGGAACTTAATGTTGATATTCTCTACAAACACCATTAAAAAAAATTTCGTAGCAACAACGACATTATATAATTGTTAAAAAAACTCAGCCCTAATACTTGTCAATGAAATAAACTAAGTTGTTATATGGAATCCCCAAAGGAACCAATAATATATTTCAATGAAAAACCCCCAATTTGACATAAAAACTAAACATAAACTTCATTTTAATTAAAAATACCACTAAAAAAATTTCTTACCCAATAATAAAATGATATAAACATGGAAATATTATAAAAAAAGAAATATAAGTCAAAATTATTTCATAAAAATGGAATCACCTACCAAAATTGTTAAAAATTTGAATACTTTGTGTGAAAATTGAATGGCACCACCGCTGCACTTCATATAAGGTATATTAAGGATAAAATCCAAATATTATACCATGAATAACCCAAAATAAACCCTTTATTTGAAACCCTAAACTCTGGTAATTTTTTAGTTCATAGATATTGGAATAAACATCATGAAAAAGGGAGGAACTAAGAGAGAGAAACACTTACTTGAGATTCTGTGATGTCCCTCCACCAAACCCCCTTTAAAAATTGAGTTACAATGAGTGTTTGAGAGGCTTTAAGGGATACCATGGATGTTAGATTATATGTGGGGAATAAATGGGAGAGTTTGGATAAATCCCATTAGAGGAAAAATTCATTTAACTCAATTTTTTAATTAGCTAGATAGGGGCATATAGTTTGTGTGCAAGGTTTGGAAAACCGTGTACCAAAATCATTAACCCTCCTTTCTCCACTTAAAACATCTCCAAATGACTCTAAAATTTGTAGGTGATTATGAAGAACATAGGGGGGAAGTTAGGACAAAAATATATGAAATATAAGTACATTTAATGAATAATATGGGTGTAAGAATTCTCCCTCCATGAAAACCATCCATCCCTGAATGACAACCTGAAGCTTGATCAGAAAATTGGAACGGGCACTCGTCCTCAACCCATGAATTATGATATTAATATTAATGTGTATCAATACTATGATAACAACAAACCCCAACCATTGGATTATACATCCCTAGAAGCACCTTCAATGGGAGCCCACAATTTTCACTGATCAATCAAAAAATGACAAGTCAGACTCTATCTCAAATTCATCCCATCTCAGCAAATGGGATAGATCTGGGTTCTATTTCTTTAACTGGGAGACATGGAAAAAACCATTGATGAATTTCAACTTATATTTAAAGGCCAACCTACAATCCACCTTTCTAATATGTGTAGTGAACTCAAAAGGGATGACATATCATGAGATCTGCATCCCCAATCATTGATAGACCAGACGAGGGGCCACTTTACAGAAAACACTATCACCCACAGAAACCTCTAGGTCTCGACGCCTCTAGTCAAAATTAAATTTATGATGAATTTGATCTTTCAAAAAGAATTTCCTTGTCAATTTGACATTCCACGAAGTATCCTACACAAGGCTCGACCCCAACAGTGAAGTCTCACCTACCTCTACAGAACATTGGGGGGACTAACATGGCCGACCAAAGAGCCCCTCAAAAAGGCCCATTTGAATCGAGTATTGGTAACTATTATTATCGTCCAATTCTACCAATCCCAAATGGATATCCCAAGAACCTCCAATATCTAGAACACATTCATGAAGCATGTCCTCAAAAATCAGATCCACACGCTATGTATGACCATCCATTTTAGGATGGAATGTCGTATTATCATAATCAGAGACCCCTAGACTTTTTGAAGGCATTCCCAAAATAGAGAGGTGACACATGGGTCTCTATCTGAGATAACTGATGATATAATTCCATAGAGTCTCACCACTTTCTAATGATACAAACAGACCAACTCATCGACATTAGTAGTATATTTGATTATAATGAAGTGGTATGATATGTTCAGATGATTAATTACCACCCAAATGGAATTTTTACCTGGTGGCATACAAGGAAATACATCAATGAGGTCCTTGGAGAACTCATCCCACAATCAGGTAGAAATGGGTAATGGAAGGAGAAAACCAGAGTTCCTTTGATGATCCACTTTCACCTTCTATCATGTGTATCATTTAAACACAATGACTGTAATGTATCACCTCCTACCAAGCCACCAAAACTGCTAACGGAAATCATAACACATCTTGGTGTCACCCTCATGGATGGTGCACTGAGACTATTCGATATAATTCATCACTAACTTCTATAGAGATAATGAAACTACAGAACACCCCATGAAGCACAAAATTCCCTTGGGAGATGATGAGCAGTCATGGGACATCTCCCCACCATGAAGAAACTGCCTCAACCATTGATAAATTGCATCACCAGGTTGTTCCCTCGGAATCAACTCCAAGAGGGAAGGAGTTAACTGAATGCTCACCAAGAATGCCCCTTCATCACGCTCCTTGGTCTCTACATGAAACTGATCATTGAGGCACATCAATGTCCACTCGTCACTGGAAATTGTCAAGGCTTCAACTGGTACCTTTCTACTCAAGGCATCAGTCACTACATTTCCCATTCCTGGGGTATAAACAATGTAGAAGTTGAACCCCTACAAATACACGATCCAATGACGCTGCCTCATTTTGAGGTCATTCTGTGGGAAGATATAGGCCAAGAATTTGTGATCAGAGTAGAACAAAAACATCTCCCCCAAGAATTAGTGACACCAATTCTTCTAAGAATGCATCACACCTGCTAAATCTAAATCATGGGTCAGGTAATTCTTTCAATGTGTTCAGAGTTGGTGAGATCCATATGCCAGTATATGATCATCCTTCATAAGAACGCACCCAAGACCCATACTTGAAGCATCACAATACACCAGATACCCCTTTTTAGCCTCTTAAAAAAAATTCAAACATGGGTGGTAGTCAACCTCATCTTCATCTCCTCGAATGATTCCTAACATTATAGGCCCCAAACAAACTTCACCCCTTTCTGGATGATCACATTCATTGGTGAAGCATGCCAGGAGAAATCCCAAACTAACCACCTGTAATAACTAGCTAGGTCGAGGATACTCCTGATCTCGAAAACGTTCTTCGGATGCTCCCATGAAATATCTACAAAAACTTCTCGGGGTCCACTAAAACCCCTTGTTCCGAGATCATATGCACTAGAAAATTCACCTCCCTGATACAAAATATTCAATATAACATCATTTAATAGTGGAAGTGATCCCGAAAAGTTCCCAAAATGATCCACAAGTGATGTTCGTGTTTCACCTCAGAACCATAGTATACTAAAAAGTCATCCACGAACACCACAACTATGGAATTGAGATACAGTGGAACACCCTATTCATGAGTTCCATTAATACTGCAACATAATTGATCAATACGAAGAGAATTTCCAAATACTCAAAGTGGTCGTACTTTCTTAAGAAGGCTGTCTTTAATATATCTTCCTCATTCACACTGAGTTTTTGGTATCCCGATCAAAAATCTATTTTTGAGAACCACTTTTCCCCCTTCAACTGATCGAATAAATCATCTATTCTTGGAAAATTTTATTTTTTCTTAATTTTTCCATATTCATCTTCTGGTAGTCAATGCACATCTAAAGGGATCTTTCATCCTCTTTCCCATAAAACAAAGGATTAAACCATGTAAATATTATCAGGATTATGAATCCATTGAATTATAAGTCATCTAGATATATCATTAATTACCTCAGCTTGGTGGGGGCCATAAGATATGATGGAAAGATATTGGTTGTGTTCCCAATTCCAGATCAATCGAGATATCGACATCAAAATCCAGGGGAAAACATTAAAAATCATCTGGGAATACCTCCATAAACTCATGAACTACATGAGGTAGTCCACCGTTAGGAGCCTGACCATCGTCCTCTATCACGAGTGATGATAACTGAAAAACAACATCTCCCAACTCTAGGAGTGGACTTCCTGCACAACATGACTGAGGATCCCATTCCACACAAAAAAAAACCTAATGACTCCAATCAGGTTCCATGAAACTCACTCACCTCCTCTAGAAATCGATGTGTTTCTAGAAGTGTACTATGCAATCCATTCCGAGTGTCATGTCAAATAGTTCCTTATCAAAGACAAAAAGGTCCCAATCCATCTCATCCCCTGACACGAAAGCGCACAAGATGGGAACCTAAGACCATGCTCTGTCTTCATTCATAGTGACATCACCAGCACCACTGCAAAAGAAAAAAACTCAGTTGGAAATTTCATCATATCGAAAAAATGGGCATGAAAATGAAATAGAGGAACCAATATAAGAACAAGTAGCAACTATAGAAGATACAATCAAAACTGTACCAGGTCCATTCGATGGTCCTGCCTCTAACCTTGCTGGTGCTTAATCCTCTATAGGGAGATGTGTAGTCTCTGAATGTGGAAAACCTCTAGTATGTGGATATGCTCGAAACATGATGTGACTCAAATTTTACCTCGACATTACACCACAACCATGAGATCTCGATCCCCCATTCCTTAATGGCTTGGTCTGAGCTAGAACTCCTCTTGAAGGCAATGATCCCACCCCTCTATGATGTGTACATGACAGCACAAGAAAGCAATGCAAGTGAACCATACCTCCACATTGATAACAGGGCTTCTAGGGAAGTGTGATTACTATTTGAATGTTCATTGTTCTCCAACACTAGTTGAACTTGACTGACCTCACATTAGAATCCACAGATGAAAACTCACTAGAAGAGTGGACAGAACTACCACCACACTTCTTCACCTAATCCTCCTTCCTTTTCTTCTCAAAATAAATACCACTGCCCACTACTGATACTATCCTAGAGAAATGATCCCTCTATTTTTGGTCAATCTTGACCATAAAAAACCGATCAACCCACTAAGTATAGGTCCTCAAATTAAACAAGAAAACATTGAAGTATATCTTTGGTCATAATCCTTTCTTAAGAAATTTGGCCTTCTCTATCTCATTAGATAATATTTCAAGTGCATACCAAACCATATTAGTGAAATTGTGGGCGTAATCATTCATAGAGTGATTCCCTTGACCATGATCTTTGAATTCTTGTGACCTGGCATAATACAAGAATTTATGCAGTACAATTCATTAAATACGGCCTCGAAATATTCCTAGTGAATCTTTTCATTCATCCCAGTTTGAAGTACTGATTCCCAACACCTCTAGCTTGGACCCTCCTATAGAAATGATTCACACCTGACCCTCATCGCCTCAGGTTTATCCAAAAACTCATACATGTGATCGATCTTTTCGTGGCATTCCTCTGCTTCCTGGGGTTCTATGCTACCTCAAAATGTATGGGTCTTATTTTTTTAGGAAATCATGGGCCTTCCCTTTCCTAGGACTTTTATCCTTGTCTCAAAAAATAACAATAATAGGAGATGATCTAGGACATAGTTCGTGGGTTGCCTTAACCCCATCCTCTATAATCCTCTAATCAAGTGGTGTGGGAGAACACTCTCCAGCTTCCTCTTGTGGGCGTATAAGAGCTTTCCAAGTAGGCAAGTTGGTACAAAAAGGATATAGTCACAAGTGAAAAAATATGTACAACAGTTCTTCAAATTACATCAATATCATAAAATATAATGAAGCCAAAAACATTACGACAAAAAAAAAATAAACTAGTACTTCACCATTGCCCGATGGCCATGTGTAGTCTGTAGCCCACCCGTCTCACCTCGAAGTGGAGACAAACAAGAAATGTCATTGTCCTATGGCGACTCGAGGTCCCCCAAGAGACGTGAAATCCTATAACCCTACTCATGACCGAAACACCAAGCCTTGATAGTCTTATCTCTTATCTAGCCTGACTCATCCCAAAATAATAATATAACCCAAAAACATTGGCCTACTCAGATACAATTTTGTCTTGATCTGAATCCGGTCACCACTAATACCACCACCAAATCCAGATCATTACAATGCTCAAAGGGATTTACCAATCCCAAAGGGATGGAACCTGTTCTTCAGTATTAATAATTTCTTTGAAAATGATTTACCAGAGTATGAAAGCCTAAAACATTAAAAACAATCAATATTATGAATATGAAATTATCATACCCAACAAGACATAAAAAAACCAGATCTGAAAAAATGATTTTAAATAAATTACAAGAGGTCCAAACATAAATAAAAAAAACATCAAATCATCCACAATGACTCTACATGAAAAGGGGTTATCACCCCTTATCCATCTCTAAAGCATCGCACCATAAGAAGGGACTAACTACCCGGATCACCTTCACCCGATGATTTGCCTTTATATGTTTAAAACATAATCATGCCTACTTAAACACAATTATTGTAAGTAGTGTATGGTCCTAATCCCAATATTATTCCATCAAATTATTCTAAACAATATGCAATACAAGGTAAAAAATTTCACAGTTTTAAATGTAAAAAAAAGTGGTGAAAAATTCCAAGAAATTCAACTTTTAATTGTAATCAGTTTTCAAAATAAAACATACAAAATGTTAACAAATTTGAGTAAGACATGTAATATACTATAATTTATATCCAAAAATCCCTAATAAAAGGGTAAATACTAAAAATCCAATGAGCACCAAAATCAGGAACACCCCTAGGCACTAGATTCTCTTGGGCCCTATGTACCTCATACCTCAGTGTAAAATATAAATGACCCAATCTTTTAACATGCACGATCAACTATTAGTGAACTTACCCATAACATATTTGTCATAAAAAATATCCAAATAGTATATTTAGTGTTGTTGATATCCAACATGATAAGGAAAATAGGGATAAAACCTCTCTGGATCACTAGCGAACTAGTACAAATCCGCCCACCTTGGTACATGAGCTCCCCCCTTTGTGATCAAAAACATTATGTATGATGAATACATACCTTTTCATAAAAAAACAATACAATGGGTCATTTTTAAACAATACAATGTCTATACACACTTTATACCACTTAAAACACCCAACACAACATTTTGATTTTCAATAAAAAAACTTCTCAAAATATCACATTGTCTTGCACCCAAAAATCATATAAATCCCTAAATTTCACATTATGTGCATACTTATAAGTTACAAAATGGAAGCCAAATACCTTTCAATGAAACCAATAAATCAGTTATTGGGAAGCCCCATATGATCCATGAAGTTATATCTTTGTAAAACCTCTATTTTCACACCAAGCATGGCACCAAATGTTTATATGATTCACAAACACAATTAAAAAAAATTATAAGAAAAAATAACAGTGGAGATAAACATTAAATACATTATTTTCATACCTAATACATTTTAATAAAATAAACAATATAGATACATGGAAGCCCAAAATGAACCAATAAAAGATTTCTATGAAAACCCTCAATTTCACATAAAATGGAACATAAATGTAATATTCGTTACAAATACAACCAAATTTTTTTAAAAAAATATTCAAATAAAATAAATATGAAAATATTATTAACACATAAATTTAGTTCAAAATAATTGAATACATATGGAATCACCTACCAAAATTGTTTAAACATTGAATCCTTTGTGAAAAAATTCAATCACACCAATGCCACACCTCATGGAAGGTAGACGAAGCCTTAAATAAAAATATTGTACCAAGAAAACATAATAATAAACCCTAGTTATAAAACCCTGCCTTTTTGTATTTTGGGAATTCAAGGAAAATGGAGTAAACATAATGAATATGGGAGGAACTAAGTGGGAGAAACACTTAATTTATATTGTGTCAAGTTCCTCCACCAACCCCCCCCCCCACCTTCAAAATAGATTTACAATGTCGGTTTGAGAGGATTTTAGGGATTACATGGATATTATGTTCTATGTGGAGAAGAAAGGGGTGAGTTTGGATAAATCTTGGGGGGGGGGAGAAGTAATTTAACACATTCTTTTAATGAGATGGACAATGGAACATGGTTTTTTTCATGGTTTGGAAAACCATGCAGGTAAAATGTGGACCCTCCTTTCTCCCCTCAAAACATCCCCAAATGCCACTGAACTTTTTGGGAACATAGGGGAACATAGTGAGGATATTTGGATAAATATATATCAAATATATGTAATATAAATGAATATATTGGGTTTTACGGTTGAGAAATCATTTGAGAAATTATTGATGATGGTCCCCCCTAAATGATTCACATATATGTTGTAACAGCCCGAGATTTTATGAAAAATATTCTTTTTTATTTCACTAATGTCTTGTGTTGTACGCTACACCAAAAGGAGCTTGCACAACACGCATCCTTGACTTGCCTTGCATTACACGCAATCGCAACCTTCCTCGATAGCGTGTGTGGTACGTAATACTGAGTTTCACGAAACAATGATTTGCTATTAAAATATTATTAAAACTAGCCGTTATGAATAGTAATAACCACATTTTAAATTTTAGAAATTTTAAAATGGACTTCATTTTTGGATTCGGAGTATCGAATTTAGCCTAAGGTGAAATTTTGGTACTTTTCGGATAACTTTCATATTCTGAGGAATAGTGAAAATTACTAAATTATAATTAAAAACAACTTTTTAATCGAAATAATTAATAGTGATAAATCATTAATTTGAGTGGTTTTAAAGTATATTTAATATATTTTTACAATTTAATACAATTTGGGTCATTGGATGTAATTTCACATTTAAACTAGACATAAACAACTGTCAATCTTTTGATAGATATTGTTTCTTGAAAACACGCTATTTGTTTTAACAGCGGGATTTAATTATAAAATTAATTAATGCAACTTTTATAATGAATTTGGTAAAATAGACTTCATTTTTGAATTCGGAATATGAAATATAGCTTGGGATGAAATTTTGGCACTGTTCTGAAAAACATCAATTTTTGATGAATAGTGAAACCACTAAGTGGTAGGTTAAAAACTGAATTTTGCATAAAACTTAATTTTACCGCTTCTGTGAATCGAATTTCAAAAATCCGAGAGACACGGTTAATATCAAGGACTAAAATGTGGTTTAATGAGATGAAAATAATTTTTTGGTGAAAAGTAACTTTTTACTATTTTTACCGCTGTTAATAGTAAATAGGGTACCTAAGGGTAAATATGATATTATTATTACCCTAACACATGTCCTAATTCTATTGGATAAGTTTAATTCGACCAAAAACAAACTTAGGAATAATATATGACCATTTAGTCCCACTTGGATTGGATTAGGACATTTATTATTATTTAATTCAAAGAAGAGTTAAAAGAGATAAAATCAAAGTATATTTACTAAAACATTTTTAATATAGGGTTGTACATAAGATAAATTCGATTGTAAATATTCATTAGAAAGCTAAAACGATTTACTGCATGATGGTATTTTATTTGTAATTTTTAGACATCAAATAATTTAATTTATTTATGACACAATGATGATGCAGTAATTATCTTATTAATGAAATATTGACATAATTAATGTTATAAACACCAAAATAAATATAATTTGAGACTTTCTATGAATTACACTAATTTTCTAGGTTAATATGATATATTAGTGTTGATTTAATCAACTTGGTTCGAACAAATAATTCTTTTATGACTTTCACAAAAATCATATATCAAATAGTGTCAAAATTGACACAAAATAGTTTTTAAATCAAATATTATATTATTAATTGTTATTTTATTCCTAAAAATCTATGGTTCGGCCAAATGACTTATATAAGGATATATATTTTAATAATAAACAATTTGGGGTTCGTTTGGCATGTTATAGTAAGTGTATTAACCATATAGTGAAAGAAAACAAAAAGACACGGTAAAAGTTAAATTATTTAACTTAGAGTTAAATCTAATTGATAAGGTTAAAATAATAACCTAAACTTGTCTAAATCCTATTGGTTGATAGTATTTCGACCCGTCCCCACTTTATATTCGAAATAAGACCCTTTGGAACCATTATAAACCGATTTTGACTTTAAAATAAAATAATATTTTGAGGTATTCCTAAGGTGCCCCTCTCCTCCCTTATAAAAGGACACCTCCTCTCCCTCCTCCTCACACCAATTTGAGCACTCAAACTCGGCCAACCCCTGCCAAACTATCTTCTCCACTTCCCTAAAAAACATAATAGAGGTTCTGGTCTTCCTCAAAGACCAATTTTAGTGCCCTAAGAGGAGGTCTCAAATAGGCACTTCAAAGAAGAGGTAATTACCGTTACCAATTCTTTCATCTTTATTTCTTCTTCCACTTCTTCTTCTTAGGTTGTTTCATTATGAAGTAATAACATCAGTATCACTCATATACTGATATGTTTTTATAAGTATGAAACAACCCTATTTCACTATCTATCCATCCTATGGAAAAAAGAAATCACCGCGCGTGCGTACGTACGAAATACCGTCTCCACGCCGTGGTGTAATCTATTTTCCACCACCACCTTACATGGATGGGTATAATGGTGTAAAGAATAACTATACATAGTTATTACAACATAATATTGATTCTGATATATTGTATGATCCACTCCAATTCAATTCAATATTTATAGAAATGATATCCTCGCTCGTGCGTACGTACGGACTACCGTCTCCACGACGCGATACGATTCATTCTCCATGTTAACCATTTAAGAATGATTATAATGTATATATAAGAAATAATAATGAAATATATGACATTATAAAGCTACTGAATTTATGTATATATATACATATGTATGTCATCTACTTACTTCCATTTCAAGACAATAAGGAAAGGAAAACAGCGTTCATGCGTACGTACGGACTACTGTCTCCATGAATGGTGTTTTTCATTTTATTTATCTACCTATTATATATATATATACTGAATATATATGATATATAAATCATATTTTTTATTCTGGAAGTGAGTAAATCATGATATAAGTAATAATGATGTCAAGAACAACAAGTCAAAACACCTACGATAAATGAAACGATTTTACCCAAAACGCTTCTTTAACATGGAATTTACAAAAGAACGGGTAATATAATGTCATAAGTGAACCATATATGATATCATAACAATTAATATGATTCTGTAATAAGTAAATAACATGATTTAAATCATTATACAGGAGGTTCGGACACTTACAAAGCAAGTCGGACCTAAGGTAAGGGAAATATCACAATCTTATTTTTATCCGAGATTGTTTATTCATAAGTATTTACTGGGGTGTATTTTATCATCCACATCCATGTTTCATCAATATGTGATATTATTTCCATCCACCTACAATTGTTTAAATCCATTTTTACCCTTCGGTGAGTTTTTAGTAATATGTATGAAAGGAATCTTTTGTCGTTTTTCGTACGAGGTACTTTTTTTGACTTTTCCGACAAAAGTATGAAGAATGTTTTTTTAACTTAAATGGCACGAACGGATTTTTACGGTTTTATAAAGCCTTATATTCATGAAGCTTATTCCAAAAGTTTTCATGACTATTTTTAATAAAATCTCTTTCTTTTAAAATTGCATGATGTTTTGTGAAAAGAAATTGATTTTGACGAAGAAAGGATATTTTCCTCAAGAATTCATTTCAAGTGTTTTATCAAAATTATTTTCCATCTAAGATAATGAAGGGTTCTGTTTCTATCCATATTTTTACATTGATTTGACTATGTTGTGATGGAATTATGTTTATGAATTCCTTTATCTTATATTAATGGTTTTATGATTTCATGTTGTTTAAGAATCCCATTTTTATTACATGTGTTATGAAATGATGTATGATTTATGATTTTGTGGCACACATAAGAATGGTGTCATTATGAGATGGGTGGGACCTATATCTCCCTCCAATGCATTGGGTAAAGATTTTATATCTCATGAGATAGACATGGCTGAAATGGTAGGTTATACCGGTTCAGTGAAACAGGACTGAACGAGGGTTACTCGATTCAGAAAGGGACTTTGTCCTCTAAGATAGTCTTGGCAATGAGTCTTGACTAACAAGAAATTATTCTATATGATTATGTGTGTATGCCACAAAGTTTCATGTTTTAAGTTATTATTATTGGGATTTCATTTCACTACTATGATTTATCCCATGTTATGAAATTATGCTCTCTTTTGCAGGTTAAGATTTCCAAAAGTTATGTTCTTATGAATATGATGTGATTGATTTTTCTTTTGTTTACCCTTACTGAGCATTTGAGCTCACCCTTTTATGTTTTCTTTTCCCCAGGATATAATGAAAGGTTTTAGGTATAAAAAAGGAAGATCTTTATGGGAGATGTTGATGATCTTCCACCACGATTAGAAGATTAAGTTCCGAGTTTCCAAAGACACTAAACTATTACGATCCTTGTGTGTGTGTTTTTGTTATCTACTAAGTATTCCGCAAAAGTAATGTAATTTCCATGTACGTCAAGATACGGGTCTCTACAGTTGGTATCAGAGGAAAGGTTTAGTCAACCTTTGGAAACTAGGATGTGAAAACGTTAGTGAGATCCCTAGAGATATTTATAAGGTATGTCTAGGGATGCCCCTAAGGATAAGTATACGTATAGGATATAGTCCTAGAACTATGGTAACGATATTAGATTAAACCAAAGATGTTAGATATTTAAGTTACTCCCCCTTTATTATGATTTTTTCCTCTCACACTATTCTTTTTGGGTTTTAGAAAATGGATGGAAACAAGGTGATTCACGATAATGGAGGAAATGATGGACAATGGAATGATATTATTCATGAGCAAACAAATGAAATGGGATTTGGAAGTCCAAACATCATTATTATGCCGAATCAGAAATCTCATAATATGATCAATAAAATAAAATTTGGTAAGTTTCATGACTCGGCTAATAAGAGAAAGATGGAGTTTCATGATAATCATAGAGGAAAGAAAGTTCAATTTCCCCTATGTAAATCATGTGGGAAGAGGCATCAAGGAGAATGTTTCAAAGGAACTGGAAGATGATTTGGGTGTGGAAAAGAAGGACACAAAGCCAGTAAGTGCAAAGGAAAAGGTTCAGTTAACACCAGGGATAAGGATAATGGTATTGCTACGACTTCAACAATGGTTAAATGTTTTAAATGTGGAATGTACGGGGATTATGCAAACCAATGCCCTAAGCGAAAGTCTCATGAAGATAATCAGTATGGTCGTATGGGAAGTATTTATGTGGATGATGATGAAGAGACTACCAATGATATGTGAGATGAAAGAATTGTTGAAGCTCGGTCAATGGTTTAAGAATGTAGTGGAATGATTACATGTTTATCATGTGTAATGTTGTATAAGTAGTCTCATGGTACTATGGAATAAAGAGACATGTAAGGATTGTTACATTGTTGTCTGATTAATGTTACCAGTATCTATGAAAGGTTATTCAGATATTTTTGGAATGTAGATGATATGCGCATAATGAAGGGATAAGGAGAAAATGAAATGTTTGACAGTATTCATGAGCTCATGATTGATATAAGGACTAAGTGATATCATGGTTTGAGTATATAGAATTTTGAGGATTTTGGTATGTGGAAAGTGTTAACTTTTAACTGCATTCATGTTTTCACTAAGGTATTCAAGAGAATACACGATTAAGGACTTCGAATGTTTGGAATGTGACCAACAAAACATATCTTATGATATATGGGGATTGACGATGGTGTTAAATCTCTGGTAATCGTTTTCACTATATTATAAGAGTGGACTGTAGTATTATGGATAAGCCTAAAAATTGGAATGAATTATGTTGGACATAAGTTAGTATTGTTTAAGGATAGAAATTTTTTTCGATATTTTTGATGGGATGTTATAGTAATGTAGTTTTAGGACAACCTGCAGGACGGGCGACCGCCCATCGCTTCGGACAAGGCTGTAGGAATCGAACCCACAACCGAAGTGCGACTGGCCTTTATCACCTACCACTGACCTACAGGAAGTCCCTGTTTAGTAGAAACTTGTGTTATTATATTAAGCAGTATGATATATGAGGTATAAGTCCATTTTAGGAACCATATGTGATTAATCTCACTATAGACCGACTTATGTATATAATTTTTGCTAACCTTTTGTTTGAGACAGATGGAATGACCCGTCATTCTATCACATGATCTGCTAACACTTCACGAATAACAAATTCAACTTCATTTATTTAAGAGATGAAGTGGAAATTGTTCAAGGCACGAACAACATTGAGATTGTACCAAAATAAAGTAAGTATTTATTCTAATTCAATTTTCAACTTTAGGGAAATGATCTTGAAAACCAAAAATGTTGTCCTAGTGATCTTATACCTGATGAATCAGATGGTACCTTATATCATCACAAATCTATGGATTTGTGATTACTGGCTTTTCCATAGCCATGTTCTCTACCACTCTCCATCAGAACATGATGGTTAGATTTCTCTTCCATATCCATATTTTCACCTATGTGGAAACCCAATGATTAGTTTATTTGGGTAACCGTTACGTTTCATAATTTTGTTTTTAAAGATTGGTTTTGATATTCCTTTTTACGATGTGGGTTTCTATTAAATAAACTTTCGAATAGTAAACCATTTATAACCCCGACGAATTTCGAGGGCGAAATTCATTTTAAGGGGGGTAGAATGTAACAGCCCGAGATTTTATGAAAAATATTCTTTTTTATTTCACTAATGTCTTGTGTTGTACGCTACACCAAAAGGAGCTTGCACAACACGCATCCTTGACTTGCCTTGCATTACATGCAATCGCAACCTTCCTCGATAGCGTGTGTGGTACATAATACTGAGTTTCACGAAACAATGATATGCTATTAAAATATTATTAAAACTAGCCGTTATGAATAGTAGTAAGCACTTTTTAAATTTTAGAAATTTTAAAATGGACTTCATTTTTGGATTCGGAGTATCGAATTTAGCCTAAGGTGAAATTTTGGTACTTTTCGGATAACTTTCATATTCTGATGAATAGTGAAAATTACTAAATTATAATTAAAAACAACTTTTTTAATCAAAATAATTAATAGTGATAAATCATTAATTTGAGTGGTTTTAAAGTATATTTAATATATTTTTACAATTTAATACAATGTTGGTCATTGGATGTAATTTCACATTTAAACTAGACATTAACAAGTGTCAATCTTTTGATAGATATTGTTTCTTAAAAACACGCTATTTGTTTTAACAGCGGGATTTAATTATAAAATTAATTAATGCAACTTTTATAATGTATTTGGTAAAATAGACTTCATTTTTGGATTCGGAATATGAAATATATCTTGGGATGAAATTTTGGCACTGTTCTGAAAAACATCAATTTTTTATGAATAGTGAAACCACTAAGTGGTAGGTTAAAAACTGAATTTTGCATAAAACTTAATTTTACCGCTTCTGTGAATGGAATTTAAAAAATCCGAGAGACATGGTTAATATAAAGGACTAAAATGTGGTTCAATGAGATGAAAATAATTTTTTGGTGAATAGTAACTTTTTACTATTTTTACCGCGGTTAATAGTAAATAGGGTAACTAAGGGTAAATATGATATTATTATTACCCTAACACATGCCCTAATTCTATTGGATAAGTTTAATTCGACCAAAAACAAACTTAGCAATAATATATGACCATTTAGTCCCACTTGGATTAGATTAGGACATTTATTATTATTTAATTCAAAGAAGAGTTAAAAGAGTTAAAATCAAAGTATATTTACTAAAACATTTTTAATATAGGGTTGTACATAAGATAAATTCTATTGTAAATATTCATTAGAAAGCTAAAACTATTTACGACATGATGGTATTTTATTTGTAATTTTTAGACATCAAATAATTTAATTTATTTATGACACAATGATGATGCAGTAATTATCTTATTAATGAAATATTGACATAATTAATGTTATAAACACCAAAATAAAAATACTTTGAGACTTTTTATGAATTCCACTAATTTTATAGGTTACTATGATATATTAGTGTTGATTTAATCAACTTGGTGCGAACATATAATTCTGTTATGACTTTCACAAAAATCATATATCAAATAGTGTCAAAATTGACACAAAATAGTTTTTAAATCAAATATTATATTATTAATTGTTATTTTATTCCTAAAAATCTAAGGTTCGGCCAAATTACTTAGATAAGGATATATATTTTAATAATAAACAATTTGGGGTTCGTTTGGCATGTTATATTAAGTGTATTAACCATATAGTGAAAGAAAACAAAAAGACACGGTAAAAGTTAAATTATTTAACTTAGAGTTAAATCTAATTGATAAGGTTAAAATAATAACCTAAACTTGTCTAAATCCTATTGGTTGATAGTATTTCGACCCATACCCACTTTATATTCGAAATAAGACCCTTTGGAACCATTATAAACCGATTTTGACTTTAAAATAAAATAATATTTTGAGGTATTCCTAAGGTGCCCCTCTCCTCCCTTATAAAAGGACACCTCCTCTCCCTCCTCCTCACACCAATTTGAGCACTCAAGCTCGGCCAACCCCTGCCAAAATCTCTTCTCCACTTCCCTAAAAAACATCCTAGAGGTTCTGGTCTTCCTCAAAGACCAATTTTAGTGCCCTAAGAGGAGGTCTCAAAGAGGCACTTCAAAGAAGAGGTAATTACCGTTACCAATTCTTTCATCTTTATTTCTTCTTCCACTTATTATTCTTAGGTTGTTTCATTATGAAGTAATAACATCAGTATAACTCATATACTGATATGTTATTATAAGTATGAAACAACCCTATTTCACCATCTATCCATCTTACGGAAAAAGAAATCCCCACGCGTGCGTACGTACAGAATACCGTCTCCACGCCGTGGTGTAATCTATTTTCCACCACCACCTTACATGGATGGGTATAATGGTGTAAAGAATAACTATACATAGTTATTACAACATCATATTGATTCTGATATATTTTATGATCCACTCCAATTCAATTCAATATTTATAGAAATGATATCATCGCTCGTGCGTACGTACGGACTACCGTCTCCACGACGCGATGAGATTCATTCTCCATGTTAACCATTTAAGAATGAATATAATGTATATATAAGAAATAATAATGAAATATATGACATTATAAAGCTACTGAATTTATGTATATATATACATATGTATGTCATCTACTTACTTCCATTTCAAGACAATAAGGAAAGGAAAACAGCGTTCATGCGTACGTACGGACTACCGTCTCCATGAATGGTGATTTTCATTTTATTTATCTACCTATTATATATATATATACTGAATATATATGATATATAAATCATATTTTTTATTCTGGAAGTGAGTAAATCATGATATAAGTAATAATGATGTCAAGAACAACAAGTCAAAACACCTACGATAAATGAAACGATTTTACCCAAAACGCTTCTTTAACATGGAATTTACAAAAGAACGGGTAATATAATGTCATAAGGGAACCATATATGATATCATAACAATGAATATGATTCTGTAATAAGTCAATAAAATGATTTAAATCATTATACAGGAGGTTCGGACACTTACAAAGCAAGTCGGACCTAAGGTAAGGGAAATATCACAATCTCATTTTTATCCGAGATTGTTTATTCATAAGTATTTACTGGGGTGTATTTTATCATCCACAACCATGTTTCATCAATATGTGATATTATTTCCATCCACCTACAATTTTTTAAATCCATTTTTACCCTTCTGAGAGTTTTTAGTAATATGTATGAAAGGAATCTTTTGTCGTTTTTCATACGAGGTACTTTTTTTGACTTTTCCGACAAAAGTATGAAGAATGTTTTTTTTAACATAAACGGCACGAACGGATTTTTATGGTTTTATAAAGCCTTATATTCATGAAGCTTATTCCAAAATATTTCATGACTATTTTTAATAAAATCTCTTTCTTTTAAAATTGCATGATGTTTTGTGAAAAGAAATTGATTTTGAAGAAGAAAGGATATTTTCCTCAAGAATTCATTTCAAGTGTTTTATCAAAATTATTTTCCATCTAAGATAATGAAGGGTTCTGTTTCTATCCATATTTTTACATTGATTTGACTATGTTGTTATGGAATTATGTTTATGAATTCCTTTATCTTATATGAATGGTTTTACGATGTCATGTTGTTTAAGAATCCCATTTTTATTACATGGGTTATGAAATGATGTATGATTTATGATTTTGTGGCACACATAAGAATGGTATCATTATGAGATGGGTGGGACCTATATCTCCCTCCAATGCATTGGGTAAAGATTTTATATCTCATGAGATAGACATGGCTGAAATGGTAGGTTATACCGGTTCAGTGAAACAGGACTGAAACGAGGGTTACTCGATTCAGAAAGGGACTTTGTCCACTAAGATAGTCTTGGCAATGAGTCTTGACTAACAAGAAATGATTCTCTATGATTATGTGTGTATGACACAAAGTTTCATGTTTTATGTTATTATTATTGGGATTTCATTTCACTACTATGATTTATCCCATGTTATGAAATTATGCTCTCTTTTGCAGGTTAAGATTTCCAAAAGTTATGTTCTTATGAATATGATGTGATTGATTTTTCTTTTGATTACCCTTACTGAGCATTTGAGCTCACCCTTTTATGTTTTCTATTCCCCAGGATATAAAGAAAGGTTTTCGGTATAAAAAAGGAAGATCTTTATGGGAGATGTTGAAGATCTTCCACCACGATTAGAAGATTACGTTCCGAGTTTCCAAAGACAATAAACTATTACGATCCTTGTGTGTGTGTTTTTGTTATGTACTAAGTATTCCGCAAAAGTAATGTAATGTCCATGTACGTCAAGATACGGGTCTCTATATATGTCCTCTCCAAATATAAGAAGATTAAATACTTTTCAATTCTCATAATTGATAAATATTCATGATCCTTTCTACTTAGAGCATTTTCCACATTGTTTTCCTTATTAGGATGGTAGTGGATTGAGAAGTCATAATCCTTAATGATCTCTATCCATCTTCACTAGAATATATTAATCTCTTGTTTTGTGAATATATATTTGACCCTCTTTTGATTAGTATATATATCACAAATCTCACCATAGAGATAATTCCTCAAGATTTTTAACACAACGATCACAAATACAAACTCTAGATTATGCATAGGATAGTTTTCTAACTAAATTTCATCTTTCTTAAGGCGTAGTCTATCATCTCATCATTTTGTATCCGCACATACTCTAAAACAATATTTTAAGCATCACTGTACTCCAATGAATGATCTCCACTTATTGGGAGTGTGAGTACTACTGTAGTTATTAGCCTCTTTTTCAACATTTTAAAGCAATATTCACATTCTTGAGTCCAAAAACACATTACTCTCTTTCGTTTCTTATTTCTCATTGGGATTTAAATTTATGATATGTTCTTCACAATTCATCGATAATAACCGACTAGACCTAAAATGATATAGATATATGTTATATAAGTTGTCTTCAGCCACTCTTTAATCGCCATTATCTTGGATGGGTCCACAGATATACCTTTTCTATTGATAACATTCCCCGAGAATGATACATCCTCCATAAAGAACTCACATTTACTATTTTGTTTCACATAGTTTCTCCCTTAGTAATTTATTTTACATATTATTCAAAAACTCCTCATGTTCTTCCTTTATTTGGTAGTATATCATAATATTGTTAATAAAGGATACCAAATTTTTTTAAGGTAATATCTATGGAATCTATTCATTAAATCCATAAAAAACGTTGGATAATTAGTGAGTCTTAAGGTCATCAGTATGAACTCATTATGTCAATACAATGTATGAATGTTAGAATTAGGAATATCTTTCGTTCTTATATTTAATTGGTGATATCCAGATCAATGGTCCACCTTGGA
The DNA here is from genome assembly GCA_963277665.1 of Viscum album. Taxonomy (NCBI): domain Eukaryota; kingdom Viridiplantae; phylum Streptophyta; class Magnoliopsida; order Santalales; family Viscaceae; genus Viscum; species Viscum album. The sequence goes on from OY728166.1 coordinate 796,935,599, forward strand.
AAAAGAACTGTGCCAACAAAGAGGATCAAAAAATTCCTCTATCTGTGGTAGGGGATAATTTTTCTTTATAGTGATTTTATTGAGATTGTGATAATAAATGCTGAGATGCATTGATACATCCTTATTCTTGAGGAAGAGGATCGTCACACCCCATGGTTAAGCATTCAGGTGGATAAAACCCTTCCCCGGATTCTCCTGTAACTCTTTCTTCAGATCATCTGACTCTACAATGGCAATTCTATAAGGTTTATCTGATATAGGTTGTGATATAAATGTAATTTTAATTTATAACTCAACCTCTTGATATGGAAAAAGAACATGTAACTATTTAGGGAATACATCTATGTAATCCATCACGATAGGAATATCTTCAAGAATGATGATCTCTTTTGTCTCAATCATTTTTTCTATACGTGATGCTCATATGGAATTAATATCCACACTTGATACACTTATTCTAAAAGAGATTTGTCTTATTTTTTACACATATAAAGAATAGGAGGATGCTTCAGGATGTGAAGAGAGATATATTGCTCCCAACATTTGATGTTTGATTTTTATAAAGGTAAAAAATCCATGTCCACGATATCATCAAACTCCACTAAAGGATGTATGATGATATTTTTTGGGAGGTTTATTTCCAAAATGTTATCAAGGTGAAGATAAAAATAGTGGACAAAATAATTTATCTATTATTTGTTCTCTTAGATAATTTATCTTCTAAATTTTGAGGTGATTTTTGAATATTTATACTAAACATGAAATATATGAAAGAATGTGTAGAACCAGAATCAAATAGTATTCTCACATTTTATGTATTAATAACTAGAGTACTTCTTACCACATTTTTGTCCAACTTTACCAATCTTATAGAGATAGCCTAATGCTTTCTTGGTTTTTTAGAGGTTTTTGTTGATTTTCTCTGACAACCCTTGACATAGAGAAATTGTTCACATAATTCCCATTCTATTTACTGTTGTAACAATGCACTAATGTGTGAGTGTTGATCTAAAACTTCATTTATTATTCCACATTAGCGGGATTTTTCATATCCCATTTGATTATTTTTTTCATATGTCCCAACATTCCACATTTGAAGCAATTCCTAGTTCCCATTAGACAGTTCACATGATGATTCATCCCATAATTTTTACACGCTGGATGATTGATATTCTTTCCATCATGACATTTATTTGCGTTAACACCCATATTATATTCCATTTTTCTCTTTTTATTGATGGGGTCATGATACAAGAAAGAGTTTATGATCTAGAGTTCAACCTTAATTGTTGTATAGACAATATCCTCAAAGCTTTCGAAGTCACAAATTGCGAACAAATTTCATAGACTCAGCTTCGGTCCACTAAAGATATGATGAACCTTTATTTCTATGTTCATAAAAAATCTAGAGGCGTAGCTTAAATGTTGTGTAAAGTTTGTTTCTTACACACCAATTGACTAATCTACCTTCTGCTTGAGTATGAGGAACTCTACATCAATCTAGAAAGGAGGGTTTGGGGAAATATGTTTTGAAAAATATTATTTTGAATTCCTCATTGGTCGTGGAATAAATTTCCTCGTGGGAATTAATATTATTGATTAGTGTTGAGAACTGATCAGCTTCCCCATCAAAATGAAAGACCATCAGTATGAATTTCTCTTCTTATAAGCACTAGATGACATAGAATATATTTTCAATGGAGGTATTCCACTTTTCTATGGGGATAGGATCTAAAGATCAACTAAACATGGGAGGCATATGCTGTATGAATGATTAAATAGAAAAATGCTCTTTCCATAGAGGAGGAGGGTGTTGCACAAGATTAAATTTATTATTTATAACTTGACCTAGTTGAAAAAGTAATACAATGATTATTTGAGTACCCAGTCCCATCATATCAGGCATATCATTAGTCAATCTTTACATTCCTTGTCACATTGATTATTGGCACACATTCTTCTATTACCCATTATTAACTATGACAAATAACATACAATTAGAGGGATTTAATAATATCTATTGATAATAAAAAAAGAATATTTGAACATAATAAGATAAATTTGTAAAGGAGAAGTATATCTTATCTTTGATTCCCTATATTATATTCTATGTTATCTTGGATCTATTTTTTAAATTATATTTTTATGGGATTTTTTCATTCCCTTAATATTTTTTTCTACCATGTTCATGAATTTACCAAATAATATCCCCTGAGAGTATCAAACCAAGAGTGAAGAAAGGACCATTTTGATGTACTAGTTCTCAATCGAGTCTATTTCAAATACGTGTTTTGGGTTTTAACACTTGTTACATCTGTGCTAGATCCACCTATACCTATTTGTATCCTTATAGGGATTTTTTTCCTTGATAAACCACCAACTAAATACTTACCAAAATTTATGGGTTTTTTCTTATACTTAGTCTCATCCTTAACGTTCTTACAATGTTCACTATTCCTAATCTCTAATGATAAGTAGACCATCTTATGATAGCAACTATAGTGACCATAGACTTTAAAATATATCATTACATGATTTTAAGCATAATTATACATTAGAGGACAACCTAAAGATGTTAAATGCTAGTGTATTGAAATACTGGGTACATAAAACTAAAAACATGGATCAAAACAAAAAATTTATTTATTTATTAATCAAATTGAGATCCTAAATTCCATTATGCTCAAACATCTACATAGGGTACACTGGGTAACACATGAGCAAATGGATGAGCTAAATAGCCTAGTAAGGCAATGGCCATAAGAACAAGCCATAAGCCCATGGGATAGAAAGCATGACATGATGATATAAAAAAGAATGTGACATATGGAATCATATCATATAAACATGGAATCATATAATAATGGAGTCATAAAAATGTTCCAACAATATAAAAGAAGAATTTACCGTGACTCACAAGTAACCGCCATGATCGATGCACATGGAAGCACAAGCCAAGGCTGCCGCCACGACCGTCACACAAGGTAGCACAAGCCATGTCTATCCTCCAAAATCGTCACACATAACATCTAATGAGACTCAAAAATACCCAATGAAATGGAGAAATATCTAGGTTCCTCAATATAAAATTTTCATGAATATGTTTTTGACATAAATAATCATACATAATCAATCATTAATAAAAATATGGATTACCTAGAGAAGGAATTGGGTACCATAATCATGCCATAAATCATAAGAAATGGTTCTATCATAAAAGTGTCCATAAAAGAATAGAAAAAAAATATACAAGGCATTAGAAATGGAATATCTTCACGTATCATGGTATGTGAAGAAATGTAGAAGTGAAAACATGTATGAAATGTTTTTAAGATATTTTAGCATTAAAATATTTTTATACTGTTTTAAGGAAAATACTATAGCACCTTTAATATACAAAAGGGACCAATAATTTTTGTAAAATAAGAAGTGAACCAGAAAGGTTTTCAGATAAAAAATATTTATTTTATTAAAACAATGGTGGAATAATATTTAAGTTAGAGCCCACTTGAAATTATGTATGAATTCAAGAAGTTTCCTCAAAACTTGTATTCTTATCAGCAAGTATTGAGGAGGTAATCACATATAAACATGTATATCCTAACAAGATTATAAGAAAAGAATTCTGATAAATGAAGTTGGTACATGTAAAAAAAATTAAAATATTCACATAATAAAATATGATAACTTTATTTTGGTAAAAGGATGATTAGGTAACCCAATGGAACAATGGAGTTTCAGCTAGAATCCCTTATAGATTATCTACATGGTATCAGGTGTAATTAGAAAGGATCAATGAGAGATAAAGGGGTTTATCATAACTTATAAATCATGATGAAGGTATGTGGTTTTTTAGGTCATACCTCATCCATAGGGATTACACATAAAAGGGCATAACATAGAAGACATTCTATGATAAAAGTGAAATAGAGAGGATCTCTTACCTTATGCCTGGTGGTATTCTTCACATGATCTTAAAGACCATAATAATCAAATTAGGTTAACTAATTAATAATTCCTGAACCTATTTGATATGTAAATTATTTATTACAATCTTTTTATGTTCATTTATTACTTTTTTATGGGTTAAGTGGTTTTATATCTTTGTTTGGGAGCTTTTGTTTCCTTGGTTTTAATGATTGGTTCACTCATATTGATGTTCGGATACACATGTATAATGAGTGTGGATTTCCATAATTGATGTTATATGACATTAGCGAACATACAGAATATTACAATGTTATTAAAATAATTTGTTTATATGGATTGAAGGTGAATCATTATAAAAAACATTAATGATGAATGCTTGGAATAATTTGGAAATTTTTCTAATAATTAACTTTTTTTATTTTTTTATTACATCATTTGTGAAAAAGGATTCCAAAACATAACATAAGATTATTATTTTTAACAGTCTGGTTCAACTAAACAAATTGTTTCATGTCCAGAATTGAAGATGTTAATAGAAATTGATAACTCATCGTCCTTGAATGTGATAAATTAACAAATATCAGATGGTCTTTTTATTTAATTCGTATAAAAGTAGAGGAATACATATATGATAATAAATTATCCCATTATAATAATAAAATTCCCGAACATTTATTGTACTCGAGTTATCATACCATTTTGATGATGAGTTGTTAGGAAAGAAAAGTGAACAAAGGATCATGAAAAGAAAATGAATGAAATGAAAAGAGGATTTTACCGCTTGGTTTAATCGTTCATGGGAACCTTTTAATGGGAGAGGATTTGGTATTTTTAAGATACCAACATTTTTTTCACGTGAGGGTGGATATTGGGGATAGAAATTTGCATAATTTAAGAAAGGAATAAGGCTTTAGAGGAGTAGAGTTTAGATGGTAGTATGGGTTGTTTTTATAGTGGAGTGGAGGAGGTTTTTCTTAATATTTTAATCATTATTTAATTATTTTTCCATAAGAAAAAAAATATTATTGATTTTTATAATCCAAAATAGATATATGTGTATGTGAGTTTGAAAAAATGGGCATTTACATCATACATGACTCAAACATGATGCATAAATTCTTGTTTTAATCCCGATGGTGTTATTTGATTGATCTTCATGATCTAAATAATAATATCAGGTTCATTAATAAAAAATTAAAGAACCTATTGTATGATTAAATGATTTAGAATAACCCTTTTATATTTGTTCATGTGCTTTTTTATGGGTTAAGTGGTTTAATTTCATTATTTGGGAGCATTTCATTCCACAGTTTTATTGATCGGTTCACATGTATTCATGTTCTGATGCACGTGTATGATGCGGGTGGTTGTCCAAAATTGAAGTTATATCATTTTAGTGAACACCTATAAAATTACATTTTTATAAAATTCATTTGGTTATATGGATTTACATTGAATCATTAAGTAAAACATTACTGATAACCGCTTGTATTAATTTGGAAAATTTGCTCATAATGAATTTGTTTTCTTTAATAATTTGACGTAATTTGTGAAAACGGATTAATGAATATCACAAAATATAAAATAAATTTTTAATTGTTTGGTTAAACCATAAAAATTATTTCTTGGGCATAATTTAAGATGGTAATATAAATTGATAACCCATTGTCCTTGAATGTGATAAACTAACATATCTTGGACGGTGTTTTCATTTATTACGCATAAAAGGGGTTTAAAGGAGATATGATAATGAATTATCCCATTAGAATATCAAAATTAAAATTCATTCATGGTTTTGGAGTATTTATACCATTTGGATGATGAGATTTTAGGACAGAAAATAGAACAAATGAACATGGAAAAATGAAGGAATAGAAGAGGAGAATTTACCTATTGATTTAATCATCCTTGAGAGCCTCTTAAGGGGAGTGGATTTTTTATTTTGATGAGACCAAATGATGCTGAACACGGGGAAGGATATTGGGGAGATATTTGAGAATAATATAAGTAAGGAAAAATGTTTTAGAGGAGTGATGAAAAGAGAGGAGCATGGGTCGTTATTATAGTAGAGGGGATGAGGTTTTTCATAATATTTTAATTCTTATTTTATTATTATTCCATAGGAAAAGCAATAATACTAATTATTGTGACCCAAATCTATAATTTGATCATTTGATTACAAACAAATGGCCATTTAAATCACTTATGACTCAATAATGATGCATAAATTGATGTTTTAGCATATATTGTGAACTATCGCATTTTACTATTCATAAAAAATTCAATTATTTTATGAAAATCCAAAAAATTCACCCTAAACATTTTTGGATGTGTATAATCAAAAAACTTTATACATTTTTTAAACTAATTTTTAAATATATTAATTTAATTTTTAATTACAATCATAATTTACATGAAAAAATGAATTTTAAAACTATAACTGATTTTATAATGCTTTAAAAAATTACATAAGGTCTTATAAAAGTATCTTAAAACCAGAAGACATAAATTTTATAATTTATGAAAACCTTTTAGGAATATACAATACCTTTAAAATTAATTAATTAATGTCATTAATTTTTTATGATTTACAAATATACCAATACTTTTACAATGGTCATATTATCATTTATAAGATGCCTAAATTTTATTTTTACAATAATGGGTGAGGTTTCTATTATTTTGGAAGATTAACTTTTCATAAGGCTCATATTAATATTCATAAGGGTAAGTTACTATTCATAAGGGTAGGTCACTATTCACCAAAAATTAATTTTATTCCATCAGACTCAAAATATCTTACTCATCATAACTGTGTATTTCATATTTTTGAAATTCAAACAACAAAAGTGAAAATATTATTATAAAAGGTCACATAATACTTCATAGTTAATTATGTTGTAATTTCATGTGATTATATGACATTAATATATGGAGAAAATTTATATTGAAAAAACATAGGGTAATTACAAATTTGTATTCTTCGAGATCCAGGATCATGGTATCTATAATGTGGTATGAATTTTCTTTCTGAGGAACCTTATTTTGGTTGGACGGTTTAACATGTCATTTTATTTTGTGTGTGTGAATTTGTTTAAGTTGTAAAGTATCATTTGTGTGACTCCTGTAATACATCACAAGTTTCTACTGAATGTTGCAGATGCTTGCTGGTAGGTCTGGTTGATACTATGTAATCGTTGAGGTGGGTTTTTCTTGAAATTCATTACATTTAAAACACTTTTAATATGATAATCTGGTGGACACTGGTTATCACATTTATCATGAAAGTATTCCTAGGGTTCTATTCATTATCAATATGTGTCTCATATTGAATATATGTTCAAATCTGTATAATTGGTTAGAAATAGAGGGAAATATACTTCTCCCATCCTCTATTCAATACATGTGGATATGCCTCTTCAATGAACCATAGGAGTATAATAAAGATGTTAATGAAGGTATTTTAGAGGGTATATCTGTATCCATAAGACTCATAATTCTTCGGTTCCTGGAGATCTAAAATCATAAACATATTAAAGTACTAGTTGATGGAATGAGGCTCTCATGACTCCCTAGGTTGGACAACTATTGATCATATAGAAAATTTAATATATCATGGACTATTTTGTGGAAAATAATCACAAGGTCTATAGTTAGGGACTCCAAGATAAAAAACATAGAGGTACAATTGGTTGGAATAGAAATAATAGCTAGTTTTTCTTAAATAATCAATATGAATTGTTTCTTAGTAGATGATAATTGATCTTGGTTAGGACAATAATAGATTGGTGCATGTTGATATAAGGTATATGGAATTGATGAAGGCCAACATGGTATCTTATATTCTATAACATTGTGTGCCAAACATGTAAAATATTCACTACACATGGGAATTCCTCTTGTATGTTGCGCCAACATCCTCATAATGTCCATATAGTATGGTGTGATCAATACTACATCTTGTTTGATAGTGAGAATATCCATTGTTTTCTCAATAATGTACTTTAGATCATACGAGGGTGTCAACCTTGGCAATAAATCTCTTATATCTTTTTATGTGGACGTATAGATGAGGGAAACAACTGGTGATAGAAAAGGATTCACTCTAAGCTCTTAAAAATATTACAGAACATCCTCAACCTATATATACCTAAAAAGGGATCTAGGAGTCCTATACACTTCTAATTATTGGATCAAAATCCTCAATTAAAGATCCTCAAAACCGTAATCTTGAACTTGGGGTGATGGATCCCTTTTTGAGTCCTCTATCATTTCATGATTAGAGAAGTTGATGATGACATGATGCTTCACTGGGATCCACATCTAATGGTAAGAGACCAATCAACATGTGGATTTCTAATATTCTCTCATGTTTTCTCTATCTGGGTTGTGGTATATGCCATAGAATTGACTACCACATAGTATGATCACCCTCCTCCCCAGGGATGGTTCTTCGGAGCATGACATACCATTGGCATGTCAAGGTCTACTTTGATGATTAGTGGTGGTACTGACATGACCTCTAATTTATTTAGTGGGTGGGGGTTATAGATTTCTTCCATACAGATTAGTTGTATTAGGGGTAGAACATCCATGTGTACTAATGGATGTGTGTGGACGACCATCACATTGATTGATGGGATAATGGAGAGGACCCCCATTTTGATTGATGGTGGTGTCTAGAGGATCTCAAAAATGATTTTACTCACCACATGGTTTCTCTCAACTAATTATGTTTGTGCTGGAGGCTGCGAGTGTCAACTCATCCTACCTATGATGTGGTAGGGGTCTTGATCCCATGTAGGCGTAGTCATATCCCTATTCACCTATTATAGAGATCTCATGGGATACACTGATAGTGGTAGGGGGTTGACAAGTGGTAGAAGGAAATACTTATCAATAAATTTTTTGGGACATACCCTATCATTGGTGCCAATGGGTTCAGATTCGGGATGGCATTGTAGGGAAGGGTTCAAATTTATCTCTGTCATATGGGACTAGGAAGATATGGTGGTTGTGTGGCATGGTGGGATCCATCTTCGATAGCATATTGGTAGTGTTAATCAGCGGCACATCTCGAACATCTCCTACCAACTCACCCTAGGGTAATGAGATATCATATTGTTCTGGGGAGAGGCTTCCATTGCTTTTCATTATTGAAATTGGGGGTGGTTTCCCCTTAAGCATCCCACTGGGTTGGTGAGCTCTGTGAGGCATCAATTCCTCATCAACTTTGCAGGATTTATCCCTTGTGGGATTGACCCAATATTTATTATAATAAAACATGAGGGTGACAATCATTCTCCTTTGAATGATATCAAATAGTGATATAGTGTGTGGGAACCTGGAAGCTAATTGTGTCATATGTGTCTTTGGGGGGATATAATCCTTCAGGATTATATCACCAAAAATTATCTGTCCTTGTTCATATTGGTGAAAGGTTTTCATCATTAGATGTCTTGTTTCTTCAATGGAATACCAATACATATATATGTATAAAAATAAGGAATATGATGCCCAATTTTCTAGCATAATACAATATTCCTAACATGATGGTGGTAAACCCACCAATGAGGCCACATACCAATGATTACCAACATTATCTACCCAAATTCATAGGTGTGTTTCATGCTAGTACCACCACTTTATTAGTCTGATCTGCCATCAAATATCTAGATCACGTGACATAAAAATATAATTGTTCCCCAAATAGTACTTTTACTTATAGTTTAATAGAATAACATCAAATTATGTTAAGAATTTCTACTTCTTATTCCTTAACCGTGGCTATTTCAATCCCTCCACCAAGAAGAAACATGATGACTTTGTTTCTTTGCATTCCTACTATCCAAAAGGAGATTTCTTCCATTAGTTTCATCAGTGATGTCTACCCCATGATTGAAACTAAATGATTGGATGTCTGTTAAACCATCCCTAGATTCCCCCATGGATCACGCTTCCATGTTCATGTCTCCTCCATAAAGTTACAACATGTTCTTGAAATTCATTCCGAACAACATCTCAATGTGTACACTGGTTAATTACACATTTTTTGTCTTGACAGGGAAACAAGATTCAGTCATGGGAGGTAGTAATATTGGGAATATTTGGAATGTATGAAATTTGGTTTGTTGGTAACCTATATATTATTACTATTTAGATGGAATATCTTGCATAGGGAATCATAGTAACATAACCCAATGCATATTTTTTTGACCAAGAGGACATTGATGAAATTGGAGTATATATTTTGAGTATTTTTACCTCTTCTGTCCCATGTTTATTTCAAAGAGGTGATATTATTAATTTTTTCAAAGTATAATATATTTTGGATTTGAATTGGTTCATAGGATTAATTTATTTTGGGTATAAGTTGTTGAGTGTTTCCCTAGGGGTAAAATTTTATACTATGATAGTGGATTTGGTCTCCGAAATGGGGTAATTTTACACTCTGATTATGGATTGTGTCCCATAAGGGGAAACATTTCACACATGGATAGAATGAGTATGTCCCCATAAGGGGGATAATTTCACTATTGGATTATGGAGTGTTTTTTCCAATGTAATATACATTCAAACATAGATGAAAGTACTGTATTTCCCATAGAGGGATAATTTCACACATAGATGTCTTATGGATTGAACCAAATAGTGGTTTCCTGCGTACCCAATTTAAGTGAAAGGTATTAAAACACAATTTTTTTGTGATAGTTAAATTTCATGTGACATGATTCGTCCATGTTGTTCAATTTCATGGAGTATGGATACTCATGTCATAGAAGTACCATCCATTTGGGATGGTGTGTGACCTATACAAGATAGATTCCTAGAGTGATATCCACACCTATTGGTCTATAATGATGGTGTGGTTCTTACCCATATATGCTTCTTAGTATCATTATATCATCTGAGAGAGGGGGTATGGTATCATCCCATTAAATCCATGCATGGAGATTCACTTATTTTTTAGACATAGTAAAAATATGGATTAATTTCTTGTATTGAATATGTCTTCATCTAGTTTTACGTTGAACAACAAGGTTATAGTGTTAGGAAATTTTTGGTATTGTAACTCGGATGTGTGTGGGTACTACCCCTAGGGGTGACTTTGTCATATAAAGAGGAGGATTCATCATGAGGAATATATATTGATATATGTAAGATGCTTACCTTACTGACTCCACATTTAGGGATTACATATCCATTTCTTGTGAGCCTCTTTGTGGGGAATGAAATTGGTAATTCAAAGGAGAATTGGAAATATAGGGGGAATAGGTTAGGGTATATCTTATTAGGAAAAATATGAATTATAGAACCTATTTTTATGATAAAATTTATAGTAAATTCACATGATGCAGTTTGAGTGTTTTGGGAAGACACGAGACTGTATTGTACTGGTTTAATATGATCATGGGATAAAATTGAACTTGTTTTGGATGATCAAATAAGAAATGGGCACACAGAATTTATGAAATATGATCGACTTAAAGGAGGAATCATGGGGATACATATAGGATTCCTGTAAAAAATAATTGGGTATACTGAATGTGAGGTGCCTCATGAAGGCTAGGGATCTCACAGAAGTTATGGGTCTTGTGAAGGAGTATGGACTATGAAATAGGGTTATAGTGGCTTGAGGGAAAGTCTTAGTTCCCATGGGGTTGGTTTTCAATGGATTGTTATCTCTAAAAACCTCTGTAGACTCAAATGGATTTATTCTTATATGATATCCACATGCCTTTATGAACATAATTAACACCATGGTTAATGGTTCTTAAAAACCCCTGGTAGGGGATTTTGGGAATTATGGATACATTTGGAAAACCATATTCAATCTCTCTCTTGAAATTTTTTAATATTAATAACTAAAATATATTCATAGATGATTAAAGCATGTGTCCCCATCAACTAGATGCATAGGGTGTATTCATAGACTATGAAGATAAAATGGAACTGGTTTTTGAAAAGATGGTGTCTTTTGAGAAAATATAAGATACTTGTGAACATGAATGGTTTCTCGAACCCATGTTTTGATTAAATGTGGATACCATCAAACTTTAGTGTGGGAGAGGTTTTTCATGAAATATTTCACTACGAACTAGACATACACTTTAGGTATGATTTCATAAAACCACTACATGATTGGGGACCTCCTCAAGCATCAAAAATTTTAGAATGTCTGTAACATCATGGATATTTTAATTTAAGTTGATTTTTAAGAGATTTTATCATAAACACTCTTTAAATCATCTCTTCCTTCCTATACATCTCCCGTGACATGGGTATTTCGGTGTCAAAAAATCCTTACATTCTAACAAGGATCCATGTGGGTTAATGTTTTTTGTGATTATTGGCTACCAAGAGAGGGATTGTCCAATTTATTGTATTTATTTAGTGATGGTAAGGATAAGTGGTTCATTTATGTATGATAATGATGCATGGGAGGATAAAATGTTTTACAGTGATGATAAACATGGGATCTGGTTCATTAGGTATAAATGTTTAGTTTCAAGGGTAATAAAATGATAATGTCAAGCCCTTTACATTTCAATACTATATTACCATCATGTTTATAGTGTGGGTGGAAAATCATGACTAGGACAACAGTGGATGTGGCTAACCATGTGGAGAATATTGAAAAACCATAAACTATGGATGGGCTCCAATAGTGAAAGAACGGTAATTTGAGGTATATTCTGATTTTTTTATTATAATAATAGTTAGGTTACCAAATTTAACGTTGATTTCTATGGGAGATCTTGGAATTTTGAGACTGGCATGCAATAAAGGATGATCAGTATCACCATTGTGATGTGTAACTTATAGAAGTGTAGTTCTGATGTCGGAATTGGTGACTATTGTGAGTTGGTTGTGATCCAATGGTAATTGAAGGGATGATTTCACGAAATGACCCAAGGTTTGAATGAATTAGAAAATCTCTATCTATTTTAAAGGATACACCGTATTTTGAATCTGGAACTGTGGATGTGTTGAACAAAGGGTGGACCTTGGGACACATCGTTAGAGAGACAAGATGTTAGGAGTTTGTAGTTGGTGAGCATATATTATTAGGAGAGTCACATGATAAGTGATGGAAATGATTTTTGTGATTATCAAGGAGTGGTTTTATAAAATAAAACCTTACTAGTGAGACATGTTTAAATTTCTATCGATGATGTTCCCTCATTATGAAAGTGAGTGTTGTAATGGCGTTACATGTTGTCCCTGAGTAATGAAAAGGTGTGACCAGTTGAGTGGTTTTTTTGGGTGATGGATTGGGTGTGGGATATGGTGATTTACATATTCTATCATTGGTGTGATGAATAAGATACACTAAAGATAGGAAATAAAATGTTTAATTAAATCATGTAACTCTCACAAGAGAATGTTCATTAGAGTGTGAAACTATCCGTTGGATGGTCATTTCACAATCATGATTCTAGTGAACCCATATACCTAAAAATTAATAGATACATAGTGAGAAAAATGTATCATTTAGATTTGGAATTCATAGGAGTCTAAAAATTGGATTTTTTGGATGGCTTGTGATGGTTTGAATTGGATTTCAAATGTGGGTGTTTTAGCCTGTGAGGCATAAAATGTAGAAGGTTTAATGGTTTAGAAATCCAATTATAGGGATAATGTGAATTTAGAAATTAGATATTAGTGTGTGTTATTGATTGGTCATGATATTACTATGGGAATAAAAATATTATGATATGGTTTAGGCAATTTTTTAGTCAATGGAGTTGATGGGTTTTGGGGAAATTTATTGGGATGTGTTTTGACTATAATTTTCATGTGTAATATGATATGGTCAGTTAGAAACTGAATTAGGATCATCATGTTGGACATGATGGTGAGTTTATAGTAGGAAAATTATTCCACATGAATCTTTCATGATCTGATCCATCATTAATTGGTAGCAAGACCCATTGTATTTGGTTCAATATCAAGCATTTAGGGTGTATATATCACCTTTTTTATTGGGTGAGTGGTTGGAAACAATTCTGGGAGCCTCGTTGGGATGAAAGAGCAATTTTTGATAAGAAATTATTATATAAGAGGTCATAAGACATAAAAATTGACCTCAAACATCCTTCTATATGGTGGCTGAGAACCATGGATCGTATAATGACATGATCATGTCTCGATATAGACATGAACAGATAAGTACCATCTATGTGAGTTCGTAGTGATTGCATGATTTTCTTGATTTTGTCTATAGGAAAACTATGGTATAAAGGTGTTTATTTTGAATCATGTTGGAAATTAATAGGTGGAAAATATCCATTGTTCTAATAATTTATTAATTATATAGGCCAGATGGTATTCTTTTATTTATGTTGAGACTTTATAGGGATGAGAAGTGTTACTATGGGGAGTTATATGATTTGTTTCCAGATGAATTTAAAATTTTAGAATGGATTTGAATATTAAATTATTAGACCACTTTAATCCTAAAAAAAGGTTGAGAATTTAATTCCATTAGTTTTAATCTATCATGTTGATTTTTTTGACATCGAATAAGGCTTGCAAGGTAGCATAGATTTGTATAAAAACCCCACGTGGATCTGGTAATTTTCAAATGTTTTCAAGAAAATCAGTAAGGGAATATGGTTTGAGGATAAACTTTTAGGAGAAACCCAGAGAGAACATGAACCTTGGTTAAATTTTAGATAATATTATAAAATTAATGGTTGTATGGAATTTTTGGAACAATGTTTTAGGGAATAATGGAAAAGTTAAGGGGAAATTATGTGAAATTATAGAAGAGTTTAACAGACACCCACATGTATGAGAAATGGTTTGGTAAACCTGTGAGTATAAAATGTGGGGTGGATATATTGGTGGAAATTACAAAAATATTGTTGGAAAACAATTTGAAAAATCATTATTCTTATTAAATAAGAAAAATATGATTTATCTTATGGTTTATTATGATTAAACCACACTATTTTCCACCCACTATCAGGCACGACATTGGGGTTCACTCCATTTATTATCACTATCAAATATTATCAAGGGGAGTTGTTTTGAATTTAATTATATGATGATTGAAGAATGTATTAGCATCAATTAGTACATACATTAGATGATTATCAAATTAATTTGGTCGTTCATTATTAGATGAAATCCTTAGACGTCATCAAGTTCCTGCCACTCATGAATTCCTTAATTGTACATCAATATTTATATCTTACTGTGGTTTTAAATTAATTATGAAATATAATGCTTTGAAAATTGGTTATTTATGTTAGTATTATAAACTGTTAATGGTAGATGTTCGCATAAGACCTCTTATTGGTATTTGACATTTGTTTATGTGTGATGTAATGACATGATGAGTTATCATTCATTATGATGAGTTAGTTTTGAAATAATTTATTTAGAATATATTTTATATATATCTAATTCTAGATGTTTCGATTGAGTTATGAGATTATGATATTAAAAATGGACTAGTTGATCAATTATGATGTTAGATATCTTTGGATTGACTTGGTAGTTACTACTACACCATGGAAATAAATTTTAGATTTATCTCAAAAAGGTAGGTGGTTTCACATTTATTCACTCTGTCTAACACGATTTGTAATGTTTCATGGGAATTCATTGGAATTACTCAAAGGGTTATTCTAGGTATAATACAATTAAATTAAATATTTTTAATTAAATTAATGTTGTAATTTTAATTAATGAATTCTAGGTTTTATGATATAACATTATGAGATATATTGATGCCTCATTTTCTAATACATGAGGTTGAGATGATTGAAAAACTGGGTGGCCACCAAACCTTGTGAGAGTTCAGTTCAGATAAGATGGATCCATTATGTTATGAAAACAGTTGTGATATACCTATATTCTAATGAAGAGGTTGATCCTTGAGATCATAGGCACTGTAGAACTTATAAAACATCCATTCAAAAAATTGAGTCAGTAAAGCTCATCAATGCAAGGATAAATCAAATGAACCACTCTCTTATAATGTCACCTGAACTAGGTTGATGTTAATTTGAAACCAGTGTTTAATTTAATTATAATAGGTTATGGAATGATTCCTAAGGGTGGATGTGACATGGTTAAGCTTGCACGTTGATAAAGTAGAGTTTATGGTTGAGCTTCCATGGATATGTTACTAGGTATAGGTAAAACATAAAAGGATATATAGAATAGTGGTTTGAGCAACCTTACATAAGGATCAAATTATATGATACTAGCTCCCATTGATTTCATACAAGTATTACTAACAGTGATAGAAAAAAAATTTGACCCATGATATTAGTACAACCATGGGATACGTCCATAGAGTCATGAGGATTACTGATAGGGGATAAAATTGATTTAGAGATCCTATGATATTATTGTCATCATTTACATCCATATAGAGTTAGGAGGGATTATAATGGATTCCATTATTTTGAGAGAATATGATAAGACTTCCATCAGTACATACATAGATTCATTCAGATACTGATTAGAGAATACATGGATTTTGATCTCATATGATATGACTAGTATACCTCAATGAGATTTTATAAAAAAATCGATTTAATTTTATGGTGTTGATGTTTTACATTTTATATGATACTCAATATAGTATTTTGAATAAATTAACTATGGTTGACATGCATAATATGCAAGATCTTGTTTATATTACACTACATGTAACAAATTGATTTTCTTTTTCTACACGAAAACTATTTTTTTCATATAATACACAAAATATTGATTCCCTTCGATAGCATTTGTTACATGAAATGATGTGTTTCTCCTGAACTACATAATATTATTAAAATGAATATTAAAAAATAATTATAGATTCCACCATGTTGTTTAAATGTATTTTATGAATAATATTAATTATATTATATGAATATTATCTACACATATCACTAAAATAAATCATTTTATTATCAATTATCATAATTTTATGTAATAACTATACGCAGAAAATGAAATTTCTTTTCGATGAAGAGTATTTTTCAATGTAAAAACATAAAATTTACTATATAAATTAAACAAACCACATTTAACTAATAATTTCAATACAATAATTATATTATATATTCAATAACTATTTTTGACACTCATGAAATAGATTTTATATGTATAAGAGAAACGTAAATCCAATTTTATGAAATTAAATATGTATTTTTCTAAAGTACAAATTTGCATGCTTTAAATTTTGAACCCATTTTAAATCTATTTTTTACTCTTTTATAAATTTTATCAGAAAAAATGAATATCTTTTTTTAAATGGAGTGTCAAAATTAAATATGGGTGATTTTTTGATACTTTTTCTAAAATATTCAATTTAAATGAATAATGAATATCATGGACTTTTAATTAAAAAAATTATTTTTGTATATTTTATTTATATAGGTGAGATTTGTTTTAATTTAGATTTAAATTATAATTAGATCAATTATATATAATGTAATCCAAAATTGGTAATAGGAACAATATTTACAATTAAATAGTATATAAAAAATTAAAACATGTGATGTTTTCACTTTAAATAAATATATTGTCGTCCCTTCATTGGGATTAATTTTAAATTATTTTCCTCCAATTATGTGATTTTAATTTACAAAATTTAATTCCATATTTAGAAATAGAATAATTTATAATATATAATTATGTAATTTTAGTATTTAACCAAAATTTTTATTGAATGTGATTAAAATTATTAATAGCGATTAAGAGAAAAATGAGCAACAAAAGGACTATTCCTTAAACAGAATACCCAAAATGACCTCGAAACATGTGAAAATGCATTTTTTTAATATTTATACCATATAGTCTATTTTCTTTTAATGGGATCATTAATGGAGAGATATGAATTGTGAAAAATGTGTGGGGAATTCTTTTTTCAAAAAATAATAAGAATGACAATATTACTCCACTATAAAAGGCACTAACCTCAACCACTTATTGACTCCTCGAAATACATTTGTTTAGCACATTGTCATCTGAAAAATTATAACTTCGTTAAAATCATCCTAGAGTCCTCTATTTTTCATATTTCCATCCAAGGAATCAATTTTTTGGAAACTAATAAGACTAACCCAAAGAATAGGTAACATCATTCATCAAGATACTTTGTTTTATTTCAATTCCCCACCCCTTAAACACATATTATTCATTGATTATATAATAATGTATGTATCATTAATATTATGAAATTTTTTCATTCTATGGTCACTACCTACACTTACACAAACATCCATTTAATGGTTGACAAACATACCATTCATGAGTACAATGGACTACGGCCTCACAAGACAATGTTGTTTGTTTTTCATTTACCAGAAATCATATGAGGGAATTATATTATAAAATATTATTTTATATTATATAATTCATATTTATTATTTATTTATTATTATTTAATTACTATGTAAAAAATAACTTCATTCTTTCCATTTTTTGTAAATATGATAACATATTTTTCAGATGTGTGGACGACCGCTTCCTCAATGGGATGTGATTAATTAAATCATTATATAGAATATATTATTAATGATGTTAGTGAAAATAAATGAAACAATGACATAATAATAAAAAATTAGTTATAAAATATTAATATATATGCATAACTCTCACTCAGTTTGTTTTTTTAATTTGATAAGAAAATAGAGACACATTCATGCATGTGTATGACCTACAATCTCAATGAATGGTGAATTAAAATTCTTATTACCATATATTATTTATTACTATAAATTCACCTATAATGAATATATATAATATTTATATCTTATTTTGCATTCTGTAAATAATTAAATCATGATCATTGTAAGAGGATGATGAATAACATGCCAAAACATATACAAAAAACAATGTAAATATTCTATGAAACGTAACATTAACATGGAGTTGTAAATAAATGGGTAATATAAAATCATAAAAATTTATTTTATGGTTTAATAAATAATTATATGTTTCTATGGTTGATTTATAATAAGCATAAATTTATTAAACAAGTGGTTTGTATGATTATTATGAGATTCAAGACATTTAGAAAGGGTTACCTTGTCATACTTTTATTTCAGTGAGACTTAATCTTTATTCACTACTTATTATTCTTCTATAATTTAGATAATACCTTGAACTTATTATATGATTATAATAATTAAATTTATATATATTTACATATCCGTTCAACGATATTTATTTCCTGGGGTTTTTAATTCAAAATTATCCTATATTTTTAAAATAATTTTGTCTCATTTTACCTTCTTTCCAAGACATGGCATGTTATGCAGCGATATTTTCTTGTGAAATGTATATAATAATCTGTGATGTTATGGAATTAAAATCCTTATATTAACAATATTCTATGATTCATGTAATATTACTAATGTGGTAATAGTTTATTGATACAACCTCAGAGTTTATTGAGATTATCAAATTCTTAAATTGATGAAATCTTATAATCCAACTCTAGAGAACTATCATGAATATTCATACCCAATATTTATTAATATTATATAATTTTAATTTTAACATTTCTACACAATTTGGTACTTAATATTAATATGAAATTCTTCTAAGAAAAAAAGTATTTATTTCCCTTTTCGGTTAGAAATGTTTTTTCATTCAAAAAATCTTTTTTGTAAAAATGTTTTAAAAAATGTTTTCTTATAATACTAGGATGTTTAAGGTTAATTTTTACCCATGTATCCGCTATTTACATTTTTTAAATGGAATATTAATTTAATTTTTGGATTAAGGCTATTTTCTATGCTTTTAATGTGAAAAATGAATGTTCATCATATATGGTCATACCCACTGAAATGACCATCATTTCATTGAAGATTAATTAGTTAATTCATATGTTTATTTAGAAGGAATTTTTTTTCCTAATAATATATATATTTTTTATTATTAATTGCCTTTCAATGAATATGGTATAAAAATATATATGACCAATAATTGTTCTAAAAATTATCAAGCATCTTATATATTTTTTCAAGTAAAATGTTTTTCCAAATTTTGTCAAGATTATTTTATATATTCTCCAAGAATTTTTTTTAAAATAACGTCAATAATAATTTCTATTTTTTTAATGTATTTTAGTGTATAACAGTTTTCAAAATACTTTCCAGATTCCTTTATAAATTTTCAAAAATATTTTCAAAAAAATATTATATATATAATTTATATATTAAATAGATTTTTTAAAAGAATAATATATCATTTCCTTCAGATTTTATTATATTATTTTAATGAATATATGTTTTTTTAAATTTTTTGATGATAATTATCTTAAATATAGTCTATTTTTTTAAATTCTAATTTCAATGAAATTTTATTTTCTATAATAATTGATCAAAGTGATCTCTCAAAATCCTACCTCTTCTAAGATGGAATTATTTAATATAGATTCAATTTATCTGGGACATTATCTGAGGATAAAATTTAGTTTCTTTCATTGAATGTTTAATGTTTTGATGAAATTATGTTTACAAAACCTGTTTCTCATTAATATTTTATATGTTTATAAAAACCTTTCTATTTCATTTGTTATTTTTTTGTGAAACCCATATTTAATTCATGGGTTATATATTTCTAAAACCCATTTATGTATCACATTTTATATTTAAATGAAACCCATTTCACATTATTTTTTCATATTATAATGAAATCATATTCTTATTAAGGGTTATTATATGATGAAATGATTTTCAAACCATTGTATTTTCCATATGTTATGATATTATTATTCATTTATAACACCCATTTCATTCCATGGTTTATGATATGATGAATTTTTGTTATTCTAGTGGCACACATATATATGAATTTAATGTGATATGGGCGGGACCATCATATTTATCCAATTACTTGGATAAATATTTATATCTTATTAGATAGAAATGGATGGAATGGGGAGTGAAATTTGTTTAATAAATGATTTTTTCTACTAAGATGGTCTTGGGAGTGATCGTTTATTACTAACATATCCATGGTACTGATCCATGACATCCATGATTTTAGGGGGGAGTGAACCCACACTGTGAATATGTCCCTGGTATAAATTCCTTGACTACTATAGAATTCATTTTTTATGATTCTTTGTTTGTAAAAAATTATATGCCTTATTCATATGTTGTGATGTCATGGAATTTTTTCTTGATTCTGTTAAGATGATTAACATATGAACTTCTAATACATATGAATATACTCATGAATATTATATTTTTTATGAAGGGTATGATCATAAAATGTTATTACAAATATTCCTACCAATATTATATTGTTATGTATATATATCTACTTTTTAATCATTACTATGCATCTGAGCTCACTTTGTTATTATGTTTCTATTACCAATGTTATAAATAGTGGTTTTAATATTAATTACTATATGGGACGTTGTTTTTTGGAAACATTGAAGATCATTCACTATGTTAGAATATTTTTTCAATATATCCAAACACACAAAACTATTATAATCCCCAGGAATGTATGTTTTGAATGTGATGAATATTCATCTATAATGATATAATATTCTTATATGTTGAGCCCAAGTAACTATATTTGGTATCAAAGGAAAGGACTAGTCATCTTTCAGAAAAATGGAATATAAAACCACAGTGATATATCTAGGGATATTTCTCAAAAAATATCTAAATATGCTTTAAGGATAATCCTAAGGCATCATATAGAGGTTTCATATGTTTTTTTTCTAATTAGTGATTTGTGATAATTATATCATTTTTCTTTATAATATAAGTAATTCTAACACATATTTTTTCTAGTTTAATTAATTTTAGGGAACCAAAATGAACTGGGATAACATCGAGTATGATGAGAAATTTTCTGATGACCAGTTAAACAAGATGATCAATATATTGGAATCTGTTTGATCATGGAAACCAAGATTTCTTGGAACATTGTTAACAATGTGCACTTTAACCAATTATAAAACTCACCAAAGGAAACAATGAAGGTATTCACTGATAATTTGGGTAATGTAGAACATGGGGGAATGATGGTTCAGTTTCATTTATGCCAATTATGTGGAAAGAATCACATATGTGAATTTATTAGAGAAATAATAAAATAATTGGACTATAGAAAATAATTACACAAAGTAAGTAGCTGCAATGGATATATGAAGAATTTGGCTATCATTTTAGATGAAAATATTGACCTCCCAAAGATATCATAAATGGTTAAATTCATTACGGTTTTAAATAATTATCATTATGAAAATCGATGTCCCAAGTGGACATCTCACGATATGATTCACCAAGTGGGTTTGATAAATTTTTATATTGATTCTAATGATGATATTACAGGTGAAATATAAAGTGAAATATATATTAATTAATTTTTTTGATGGATTTGTTAATATCTTAATGATAATGTTGAATAATTAATGTTTTTATTTATATGTAATCAATAATTTTGTTATATGAATGGTTAAATATATAAGGATTGTTTAGTTAATGTTTTATTCACTTAGGATTTACCATAATATTATGAAAATAAATTTAATTGAACTATGATGTTCATGGGAAACACAATATTAAGGTGACCAGTACCTATAACATGTTCTTTATTTTAGGATAATTATGTTAGGGTAATAGTATATTCGAAATGAAAAATTAAATTTGATGATATTTAATACCATTGAAAAAATGATGGATTTTTTACAAGTAGTTTATTATATTTTTGATGAATTATGAAATATTTTTTGATTTATCGAATATTTCCAATAAAATTAGGAATAAAAAAACATTAATGTTTTAAATAAGGGTTTCATGTTAGTTAGTTTTTACCATGTTTCAGGAGAATATAATATAAAGGTATTTATATGATTGATATGTTCCAACAAAGTGTTATTTATGATATAATTGTATCAATGTTAATATAATTTTGATAAATTTAGTGACCTGTTTTCCTATAGTTTTGGATTTTCAACATTTTTAAGGATTAAACGGCTCTCCATTTATAGAATAGTAAAATTAAAAATTCTTATGAGGTTTTAGGGATTAAATTATTTTATTTCCATTTGAGGGTTTATTCATATTGGATATCATATGCTTACTAATTCATTACGAGTTTATTTAATGATTGTTGGAATGAATTATCGTCCAATGTATGGATCTCATGATCTTCTACTGCTTTATGAATGGAAAATTAAACATCATTTCTTAGAATTGGAGATGATGTGGATATTGATAAAGGCACCAAAAAGGGTAGGGGTACTCAAATAATGTAAGATTATATTTTAATTAAAAATATTCAGATTTAGGAAAAACTGTTTTGAAATAAAAAATTGTTTGTTAATAATCATTTCTGATGATATCAATGACCCTTTTCAATCATCATTGTGTTATCTCTTTGTGAATGTAAAATTTATACAAAAAATGATCTCTATAATTATCCATCAAAACATTATATTTATATATCAATTCAATGTAAATATTTTCACTTTCATCCAGTGTAATATTTTTTGGAAACCTGGTTATTAGTTATTTTGCAGAAAAATTATGTTTCTAACATAAATTTTCATAAAGAATGTTTTATTATTCATTTAAACGATGTGGGTTTCTATAAAAGGAAAGTACATGTGTAATGCATTTAAAAACCTAGATGAATCTAGAGTGGGAAATCATTTTAATGTTGGTTTAATGTATGTCATTAATATTTTGAGAATTTTTTTTTAAATAATTAAATCTTTTTAATTTTTTTTTATTTTATTCAGTATTGAATATTGTTTAAATTTAAGAGCTTAAGGTTTGTCTTGGCATACATTTATATCCATGTTAATCTTGAACTACATGAAATAATATGATTATATTCATGTACTTGCAACACTGTGGTTGTCATGTACTACCTAGAATACTGAGTCCCACTAATAGCTTTCGTTACTCTCAGTTCCATACTATTACCCAACTACAATATACATGTCGTACTATTATTAAAATATATTTATAATTTCCACCTAGCCATTGAAATGTATGTTATGAATAACTTTAATTAAATTTTCGAAATATATTTTACACATGTTTATACACTATTCATTTTTTTATCTTTTAAAATAAGTGTATTTATGAAGTATTTGGAAATAATGAAATTACATTTCAAAAAAAATACTATATTTCTATGTAAAAACACACTTTTAATCAACAAACAAAAATATATTTTCTTTATATTTACAATAATATATATATAATATATATTAAATTAATATTTTTTAAACCCATATTATAGATTTTAAGTGTATAAGATATGAATAAATTTAATATTATAAAAAATGATGTATTTTTTCTAGAATATAATTTTACTACCTTTTAATAGAGAAAAATTATTAAATATAATTTTTTATGCTTTTTCAATTTTTTGTGAAAAAATAATATTCACTTTTGAAAGTAGAATTTCATAATTTTCATTGGATATATTTATTTTATTTCGTTGATAGTTTTAATTTTGTTATAAATCCTGAAAACAACTAAATTTTAATTCAAAACATTAATTTCATCTAATTTATTGAAAATATTAAATTATATTTTAATTTGGTTAAAATTAATAATTATGTAAATTAAACATAACTTTATGAAATATATTTAATAGGAACAAATTTTAAAATGAAATTTTATACGAAAACATTTCATACTTTTTTATATTTTCTCTTGAAAACCCTTCATTGTTTTCTCGTATATGGGAATAATTTTAATTTAATTTTTTCCAAATTTATTATGAAAATATTTAAAAAATGATTCCAGTTTTGGAATAAAAATAATATAATTTTTCTAACATGTTCACCTTATATATTTACAAAAACATTTAGTGAATGTGATTAAAATTAATTATAGTTTTATAGAGACAAATAAGCATAACAATGGACTAAATCTTAATGTTAAGGCACAAAATGACATTGACAATTTTCCAAAATACAAATTATATTCATATGGAGAATATATCTACCATCTTATGTAATTTAAGCATTTTTTTGATCAACATGACAAGGAAAAAACATGGTTTAAATTCCATTTTCTTAAATTTATAAGAAACCCAGTCCCCCTCCCTTATAAAAATAAACTCAACCATCCCATTTTTTCACACATATAGAACCCATTGGGTATCCTAAAATCAACCCAAATAAGATCCAAAAGTACATAATCTTGTCTTATAATCCATCCTTTGGGAATAAATCCAACCATTAAATCTATTTCGTGGAAACTTAGAGGAGTTACCGAAAGAATAGGTAACATCATTCCTCAAAAACCTCTATATTATTTTCATTATCCAACACATAAAATAATATTAATCCCTAATTATATATTATCCATAGTATCTTAAATATACAGAGATGTAGTAATTCTAATAATTATATTAAAACATACCCACACAGCCATATGATGTTTAATGAAGTTACCATTTCTCTGTTTGGAGGATTACCACACCATGAAACGATGTTGTTAATTTTTCCTTTACCACATATCGCAGGTTGTATTTATGAAAAAAAACACTTTATTTAAGGAATACATGATATTTATGATTAATTTGTTTCTATAATTTTATTATATAAAATAACTACATGAATTTTAATTTTTGTAAATATGATAAAAAATTTTGAGAACGCATGGAAAAACCACAACCTCAAAGTGATGTGATTCATTCACACATTATATGGAATGTAATAAAGATGTGTTTAGTAAACTTATAAGATATATATGACATTACAGTGAAAATATAATGGTATTATATATATATATTCAAATATTTCATTCACTATATTTCTTATCATATGATTATAAAATGGAAAAACGTTAATGAATAGGTATAACCTACCGTCTCAATGAGCACTGTCTTCCATTTCATTTTCCCATATCCTAAAAATTATATTAAAAATAAATAATCAATATATATGATATTTATAACATGTTTTAAAAAATATAAATAAGTAAATCCAGATCTTAGAAATGCGATCAAGAATATT
Organism: Viscum album; assembly: GCA_963277665.1. Taxonomy (NCBI): domain Eukaryota; kingdom Viridiplantae; phylum Streptophyta; class Magnoliopsida; order Santalales; family Viscaceae; genus Viscum; species Viscum album. The sequence continues at coordinate 796,961,496 of OY728166.1, forward strand.
AATCCAAAACATATATAAAAAGAAAAGCGGATTTTACCAGAAAGGAAACATTAAAATAGAGTTGTTAATAAATGGGAAATTTGAAGAATACCAAATAATTTATGGTTTTAGAATAATACTTTAATTTATTTTATTTAAAATAGTATAATATTTTTTATACAAGAGGTGTGAAAAATTATGATGAGTGTAAGGGCATCAGGTAAGGTATTTCTCATCTCAATTCTATTTCCATGAGACTTACGATTTATCTATGACGTCAAGGTACCATTTCCAAGTATTCCATAACCATTATTTTGGGTATGAAATGTTTGGGATTCATCTGTGTTCTATTCAGATGAAATTTTTGTGAATTTGAATGTTTTGGGGCTGTGTACAGTTGGTACATGGACATCCCAAACCATGTTGCCTTCAAGAGAAAACCATAAAACCTAATGAAGGGGATATTTCCTAGTTTTTACTTGTTGTGAATAACTGTTCTCCCACATAGTAAAAACATTTCACTTGAATAATAGTGGAGAATGGATATGGTTTATATCTAGTTCTAATTGTGTGGAACTACCCATCTAACTGTGCATACAATATTTGTAATCATAAAATTTAAAAATAAAATTAATAAAACAAAATTTTTAGGCCCTCAAAAGGAATGTATGTCCCCTTTAAAAAATTTTATTCCCGAGGAGTTCTTGAGAGATGTATTGGTTCCCTCTTCACCCCTATAGATGTGAATCAAATATAAGAGAATGATGTTTGATATTCTCTAGGTCGTCCTACCATTATTGATCTATATTATATACTCTCTCACTTCTCTTACCTAGGGTTTTGTGGATCACTATGAAGTACGAAAATCTATTTGGCTTGTCTTTGGGTCATAAAACTATTTTTAATACTTTGACTATTTTTTCCATTAATATTCATTATCAAATCCCTATTTGGTCTTTGTTAATCATAGTATAGTGATATAAATGTATGTTGTTTAATTTTTATTAGAATATTTAATTATTCCTAAATTTCTTGATTTTATTATATTCCATTAAATTTAATATGTGTTATTTGGATCTTATGAAATTTATTTATTTTTAAACCAATTCCACTAAATTTGAGATTTGGATTTTGAAATTTTATTTCTACTTGGCATAGGGAGAACCACCCAATTCCATTCAATTGGGGTGTAAATTTAAAAATGATGGAATTTGGTGGAAGTTAAATTTTCAAACATAAATTTTTGAAATTGATGGAAATTTTTTAAAATAAAAATGATGAATTTAAATTTTGAATGTGAATTATTAAATTGACTTTTTTTATTTCAAATTCATATGTGTTAAAGTTGTGAAAAATTGGTTTTGATAAAAAACCATTGGGGTTTGTCTTGAAAAATGATTATTTTTTATTTAAAACCACTCTATAATTTTAAAAATTATAATTGGTATATTTATAATGGATATTGGGATGAATTGTATTTTCAGAATCCTTGGTGTAAATTTCCCATCATTGATTGTTATTAGAGAAGATGGGAGACTTATGTAGTTTGTAAGGTATTTCAACACACTATATGATTTGTAGTAATCCATAACATAAATGAGAAAAGTCAAATCCCTTATATGATGGTGATGATGTCTTCATGACTAGTGTTTAAGAATGAATGTGTATAAAAAGCATTTAATGTCACCTTCAGTGTTTGGAATCTTATAGCTCGGAACTATTATACCTACTGGGCATATGACCATGTTTCTCTCTTGTGTATTTTTGAAAATAATATATTATATTGTTTTAATATATCTTCAATACCTTGTAAAATTTTATTAAATATTTTATATAATTTTTTAAACACGAAATATTTTTATAAATATTCTATTAATTGAAATGTGAGTCAATTTTTCACCGTATACCCATCGTTTGAAATGCAAATCATTATTTGTTTAAATATTCTTTTTGAATTAAATACCCATTTGTTTAAAAAAATTAAGCACTTTATTTAGTTAATTATATTTTGGAATTAATTATGGAATCCTTTTTGAGTATTTGTTTGTGTTTTATCTCAAACCCCACTCGTGCCTTTGTGTATTAATTGATTTTATCCTTATAGTTTTGATCTGGGAAAATGCACCACATGAATGCGATTCTAGTTGTTGATCCTTGGTAATTGAGAGTTGCATACATTGGGACTTAGGATATCAATCCTATTGTCTGGTACTCTGATGTAGTACATTGGATTGTTTATACCAATTTGAATTCTCATACACTTCTTATAGTGGATTTTTTCTAGTAAGAATATTATATTTTTATGTCAATTTCATAATATTATTGAAAAAATAATTACCACTATTACTTTTCAGGGTGCAAGGTCCTACTCCCCAACCTGTGGGGATTAGGAACAAGCTTTGGGATATGTAAGTTCTAACTTGGTTTTTGGGATACTGGGGTATCATGGATGGTTAGTGAAAAAGTGGTATCAATGGATGTTGAGTTTCTTGTCATTATGTTAATATAAATTATGTATTCCTTTCCAGACATAGGACATAGTTCAGATTGACTTCTAGAACAAGTCTCACCCAAATGAACCTAAATTAATCACGGTTTGTTTTTGAAGGACTTCTTGAGTATTAATTTTATATTTTTTTTATATTTATATAGATTATAAATACCATTTTTAGGATCTTATCTATTGGGATTCTTTTCCCCTAATTTCATCGTTTGAGTGCAAATATGATGTCTTTTATGTTTTATAATGATATTTGTTACCATCACATATAACAGAAGACATGTGAATCCAATCCAAGAGGTTGATTATAGTGAGACTCAACTAGAAAATTATCTTGTGGACCTTGATCTAGTTGAGGTGATCCAGCATACTATTTAGGCTCCAAGATATGCACCACCACTAGCTCTTTCTAGGGCTCCATATTTGGAACATCGAATTGATGATATATGGAATCATTCATAATATTTTATTTTACTAAAATACCCCATAATTCAATGGATCCAATGATTATTCATACACTTAAAAACAATTTTTGTAGGATTTAGCAAATTTTTGACTTCATTGAGATAATTGAAAAAATTAAGTAGGTGTTTTCCTCCTTCATGATTGAAGGACAATGTAGGATATTGTGGAAGATGATGCTGATAGTGAATACACATGAGGAATTAGATTGGATATAATTAAAATTTATTTTCACTCAGTATTTCAATCCTGAGTTTGTATTGTTTCTCGTTTCGATGAATTCTTTCAAACATGAGTAGGCTGATAGAACCATGAAAAAGTTTGAAAAATGTTTTTCCAGGCTTATACAGTTCACAGATAAGATAGTATCAAATGAAATTATTATGACTCTGAGCTTCGAAAGGGACATTAAAATTTTTGATGTTCTATTATTTTATTTATGAATCTTATTTCTTACACTGATGTTCTTAATAGATCTACAATGGAAAAAATGGAATAGATTGGGAAGTCATTGTTTTCAAATGTTTTTTGCTCTATATATTGAAATTATAGTTCCTTCAATGTAATGTAAAAGCATGCTGATTATCATGGTGGAAGTCAATAGTATTTGTTTTCTAATCTTAATGCAGTTTCTGGAATAAGTCCTTTTATTTTTTACCATAATGGAATTACACGGAATTAAAAAAAGTGTTCTCATAGAGGAACCTAGGATATGTGTCTATTACTAATGCTCAATTCACCTACATATATTATTCCATATCTAATCCACTCATTATAGTTGAACAAGATCAGAAAACCCTTCTAAAACTATAGGGAAATCATATTTCTTGAAGAAAAAAGAGTTCCAGCCACAACCATATAGGAAAAAGCTTTTCTATGTAGTGTAAGAGTCACCCGATGGAGAGAATAGGGATCTAATTACTGTGATAGGTAACATTAATATAGCTTCTTCATTAGTTACAGCTCTATTTGATACTACTGTATATCGTTCTTTCATTTTGATCCATATTGTTAATCTATTAAATCAACCTAGGTATCTTTTTTTATGTGATTTATAATACTAAACCCCTCGATATAGAGAGAGATAAGGGTATACATTTTCACACGTGTATTTTACCTCAGTCATATGTTGATTTTTTATTGAGTTTTCATGTTTTTAACATGAAATCTCTTGACATCATTTTTAAGATTGATTGGATCATTTCTATTAAAACCTGAATTTATTAACATATTTAATGGATCTCCTTAACTACACATGATTGCGTGTTCTGTGTATTACCTGGGAAATGGGTCCCCAGGTCGAGAAAAGATAGAATATATTATTTATATTAAGGTAAAGTTATATATATATTTTTCCTTTGATATGGAGATGGAATATTTGATTGTTGATCTCCTTAAAAGTTTTTCTAATTTTCTTGACATCATTCATGCTGTCATCTCTAGACTTCCACTAGTATATGAGGTATATTTTTCTTTTGATTTAGTTTCTATTAATAAATCATATTCTATTCCCTCTTACTACATGAGATATATTAAGATGAAATAGTTGAATAATCGGTTGGACTATCTTCTAGGGAAAGGCTTTATATGCTTTTGTGTGTCACCGTTGGCATATCCTATTCACTTTCTAATATCAATTATGGATCACTATTACATTTTGCTGAGTATCAAAAACACTATCAAAATACCTGGAAAATGTATCCATTTCTATGGATTGATGGTTTATTTGATCAGTTGAAATGGGAGAAGTGGTTCAGGAATATTGATCATTGGTCTAGATACCACATGTTGAGGATAAAAGAATACAATTTTCCTAAAATTGCCTTTCAATTTATGTATAGTGATTATGAGTACCCTGTCAACCCATTTGTCCTAAAGTATACTAGATGGGTACATGACACAATATCTACTGGTAATGAAATGGATATATGGATGTTTTCGATTGTAAATAATTGACCTTCAATGAACATGAATCATAAGGCAAATGTCTATATAAATGGGGAACCATATAAGAATAATGGAGAAGTGTTGTTATTTGGAAATTTCTTAATATGGTAGGATATGAATAAATATTTTTAAACAACGATAAAGAAGAAGGCAATGTCCTTTTATAATGGTAAACCACCTCATGTACAATTTGTAGTGAAGAATAAATGTACCCCACCACCCATCAATTTTATAATATATCATGGATACTCTTTTGAGTGTATGTTATTTAAAAATAATTGATATATTAGAAAACAATTTTTATTGGATGAATACATATTATTATGAAAAATTGATGAAAAATGTTAAAATATAATTCCCAAATAGTGTATATACACGTGAATATATTTTTATAAGGAAGAGATTATTAATTTCATTAAATTTAATAGGCTAATTTATACGACAATGGTCTGAAATATGTGTTATATATGAAAAAATACAATTGGTTATTTTGACATATCAAGGTAAGTAATTGTGTGATAGTTTAAAGAGTTTTGTTTAATGTAACAGTGTACCCACATTTTCTATTATGCATATTGTTTATATATTAATATACTATTTCATATTACTTCTTGGGAGTTATTAATATTATATTATGACAAATTAAAATTAGAATAAATTTCAATATTTAAAACTATATTCTAATTAGTGAGAGATGTTGTAAATGAACAAAAATGAATTATAGATTGATTATATTATTTAATACTTAAATCAATGATTATAGTGGGAATATTAGGATGTTTAGGAAATTAAATTCTATATTTTAATTAACTCAATGAAAACATTAAAAATTAATCACTTTATAAATTTGATGGATTAATTTGAAATTGGAAACCTTTGAATTATTGGATTTTCTATTTGAAAGGCGTATATAGGTAATGTATTATAAAAAGGTATATAATGATATTATAACATATGTTTGAATTAGTTTCAGTGGATTTGTTAATAAATAGTTAATGGGAATAAGAAACAATAATGGATATTCCATTACTAATATAAAAAATAGATTAATAACTAATAAATATGTTTGTTCCTATACTGGTGTACACTAAGTGTCTTTATGTATCTCTTAAGAATCCATTATGGCCAATAATTAGATATATTAAATTCATAGCCATAAAATACCATAACATGAATTTCACAATTATAATTAATATTTATAAAATAGAACTACTATGATGATTAATGGAGAATACCTAAAAAGGATTTGAATATTCATTTAAAACACATGGACAATTGAAGTAGTATTTATATTGTAAAGTTAAAAATGAGGTGAATAATGTAGATATTACAAAAGTATTCAATAAAATCAATTTCATAATATATAAATTTAAATTCATATTATTTTTTGTGAATTATATGTTATAAGAGGTGACTTGTTGTGAGTAGAAATTTAAGTGATCATATTTTAGTTGGTAGATTAATGTGAACTTATTTTTTTATTATGTAAGACAATGATGATGTTTTCTTATTTTATAAAAAAAATATTAAATTGATTATAAACAAAAGTGATACCCAAAATAAGTAAAATATATTTATTTTGAAAATAAAGAAATGAAATTAAATATTTGGTTCAAATTTTATGTAAAATGAATAATTACTATAAATTTTTAAATCACTATAATACTTATTTGAAAATTTACAAGGAACAAAACTTGAAGCAACAATAGTGAATATATTTTTTGTTCTTAAAAAATATCCCCATTATCAATTTTTGAAAGGTTATTAAAAAAATAATATTAATCTTCAAAATATAAAATGATTTAATATTTATAAAGAGATAGATTAATATTGAAATTATAGGTCCCTAGGGGTTTTCATTGATGATTACTTTGATCATTATTGGGAATTGGGTTCCTAATCCATAAAATGGTAAAATATAAATTTTATTCTAGACTCAAACAATTATTTTTTTTCTTTGATTATAGTTATCCATGGATCTTGGTGGCTACGTAGGGATATTCTTCGGTGAAATAATGGAATTATTGCTAATATGGATAGGTTAATATTTAATAATTTAAAAAATTAATCATGAATTTTTGAGAGAAAATATTAAATATCTCCATAATGGATCCCCAAATAGAAAATCAATCACCATAGATGAACTCTGGATGGTGGTTGAAAATGATGTGGTTTATCTTTATTTAGGTATAAAGCCCCAAACCAACCTGTTTTGGGGATTTAAAATAGTTATTTGGAAAAGTTTACCATTTTAAATTAATATCACCATTAATATATCTTATTAGGGGTTTCAATATTTTTTTTGGAGAATCCCTAGAGGGAGTGGGTTTTTTAGAGAGCATGCACAACGTAGACAATGATGGTTCCTATGATGAATAAAAAAATTATGGTGAAATAAATAATGTATATTGAAGCTTATATGGAAACATCAATTGAGGTAGGATCATATTACATTTTATATATCAATTTCACTCACTATACTAGTAGTATCATTAATTATTATTTTCAAAATATAATGAGCAGTCCACTATAAATATAAATTTTATTTTAATTTTTAACTTTGATTGTTGATTAGTGGAATTATCAAATGGCTGGGATTGGGTGTCTAGGTGTTCATGGAATATTGAAATGCATTCAATGGATCACATAACATAACAATATATATTGATCATGTATGATTTTATTGAGGGTTTTCCTATAATTCTATCCACCACATCACTATTTAAACTCTCCACATTATCTCTACTTCAGTAACATCAATGGTAAATCCATTGAGGGAATGTAGAATCCAGGATAGTGGAAAATATGTGTTTTAGGATGAGTGGAAAATTTCAGATGGAACAATAAATTATAGTCTTGTGTGAGATTGTTTCTAGGTGAGTGGTGTAATCTATGGTGGAGGCTCGAGTTGTGGAGTTTGTATAACATCACACTGATGGGTCAATTGTGTGATGTGGTGGGGTTTTGTACAAAGGATGTGAATTGTTGGCGAGGTAATAGTGATGGTAAGTAATGGTTTCCTTAATGAATGGAAAACAATATTTTCACCCTAAAAAATAGATCAACAATAATATAAAAGTACAACCAACTTGTCCTGTTATAGTTCGAATGAGATAAACATCTCCATAGATCCTAATTAATGATCCATATGGGCCTTCCCTAGTAATTGGTAAATAATTATGGGAATTTTCTTTTTAAGAGGATTCCTTGAACTATAACCTAGGATTTAATTTGTTGGTTGGGCATGCCACCATGAACTAGATTGGCAGTGTGTAGTCCGGAAAATGTCCAAACATCCTTATAGGATGTTTTTGGGTAATGCAATTAAATTATTGTGCGATATACATACACATTTTGTATTTTTTTTCTATCAATTTATAGGTGAAATGTGTTTCTTTCCTTATTCCACACTTCCTAACTCAACCCTCGAGAATGGAATGGGTGGTATCCGATTCTTGTACCCAAATCTTACAAATGGGTCAACCATCAGCTTGGTGGTTAAAAACTACCCTTTTTGAAACAACATGCGAGGAACCCGATGTGAGGCCACATGGATTCATACACACTGTTTTTGTATTTCCCACTATTTTCTGATAACATTCAAAATAATTCATGAAATTATTAAATTACAATCATCATTCTATACAAATCAGGGTGTGGAAATCATATTCACCATTAGAGTTTGTTTAAGAGATGCTTGGGATTTTTTTGATGATATATTGGGTAATTCACTAGATTTAAAAAAGGAAAATAGTTTATAATTCTTGTTTATTACTATCTTACAGATATACTGATAATAGGTAATAAGTTACCATTATATATTTTTGAATATTGTTACACCATAATGACCTGGGGTGTGGATAATCTATTTTGAATAAGACTACGTAAATGTTTTTATGGGGGTTCCTTGCATGATTAGGTATATTTTTTATTAAAAAAGATAAATAAAAATATTGTATTCTCTAATTTAACCCATTTAATAATTGTGTAAGATTTATGGATAAATTCAGGAAAAGGAAGATATTATTTATCGCATTACAATATTCCTTGATCAGAGTGAACTAGTCGGGGAATGAAGATAAATAAATTATATTGGTTTCTAATTCCCTTTTGATTGATTTTAGAGTGATAGTGAGTTGGTATCCAACCATGGGTACTCATCGAGTTTTCCTCACCCAATTCCTATTTCTGTACACTAGAATAAGAAGTGCCTGAGATCAGGGATAGTTAATCCCTCAGTAATTACATGCTAAATGAGGTGAGTGTTCCAATAATATTTTTTCTGTAAGAACTCCCCAAATATAAATGTTTTTTAAATTAAATATATTCTCTAATGGGTACCTTGTTTTCCTTGAAAATAACATATAATGATCCTCTCTATAAATTAATATGGTATAAAACATTGCAATAGAATATGATGTTGTTCCTCCATCTAAAATCTATGTACTCACTTGAAAAGTAATATATTTATTCATAAAGATAAACAATCTGTCATTGTAGGTATTTCTTACTATCATTATGTTCTTCTAGGTTTTCAATATATACGACATATTTTTTATAAAATATATCACCGACATGTTTGACTCAATGGACCCCATGTTTGGAGTGTGTTGTTTCTAGTGGGGTTTTTAATGTCCTTAAATTTTTCGTGTTTATAATCTTGGGTTCTACTATTTAGTTTATTTTTGGAGTGATATAGAGGTTTATGGGTTATGTTTTCATTATGAAATAGTGATTTTTTTACCTTTTATATATAAATGCAGAGAAGAGAAAACTAAAAAATGGGTCATTGGTGGGGTTTTTTTTCCAACTAGTAGTGTCTTAAACCACCTCTTAATTATATAGTGGTTGTTAATAAAATAGTTTCACATTTCATGATTGGTAAGCATTGAGCATATTTTATTTATTTTATTATTTTCTTCCTTGTGATTAATTTTTGTAACATTTAGTAGTTCTTTTAGTATTATTTAGTGATAGTTCATATATTTTAATATATAATGATGGAATATATATAAAATGAAACTAGCTACCACTGATCATGTGAGCGGTGGTTTGTTTTATAGGCTGTTTCAATTAACCGCCACTAAAACTTAATTTATTTAATTTACATAGTGGATGTTGCTAAAATAACTACTAAATTATATTTTTCATAAAATTTTTTTTTAATAATAAACTAACCTTGAATAATTAGAAACAAGAATATATGATAACATTAACATATATACATCATAGAATCATATCCATTTATACATACATCAGCAATCATCATAACCTCAATCCTAGTCAACTCTTCATATATCAACTGTAACCTCAATCATCAATATATACATATAAAAGAGTTCTAGAAAAAATTAATGTTGAATATACATCCACATCCTGACCTCTACTATATTTGTCTTCCATGAAAACATCTCATAAGCTAAAACTGACCACATCAACTCATCATCATTAACCAAAATTAAAAAAATAAAATTGAAAAAAAATAAATCATAATGATAGTAGAAAACTAGAAGATTAATATAGATTATAATGGTCATCATCCTACCTTCATCCATCATATACCACTGCCAATGAAAATTATTTAATTTTAGAAAATAAATTGAAAAGAAAAAAGGCACAAAATATATTCATAGTGTTGCACATAATATATGATATTTGGATAACAAAACAAAAAAAACATAAAATGAATAATATATAATGAAAAAAACTTTGAAAAAATAAACACAGATATTTGACATAACATTTAAAACATGAAACAAAAAGGGATAAGTAAAAATTCTAAAAAAATTTAAAGCGATGTGCAATGAGCGTGATATTTACATAATAATGAGATTTAAAATAATTTTATATCACATTATTCCCTATTTTTCAAAAACAACTCAATGGTTTTTTTCTAATTACTTGACATTAATATTAGTCAATTTTCTATGGCTGCACTATTACACAAATCTTTTTTCTTATTTTAAAACAACACAAACTCCTTTAAGGCCACCATGGAAAATAGTAATTCAAAATGTAATGTTGTCAATTCCTACATTTCACAATTAAATTTATTTCCAATTTCCTTATATTAAAGGAAAATATGACTTAATTTTCAAGGTTTTGTCCCCTAGAAACATGTTTGTATATGATTTATCATATTTTAGAGCTTTTATATTTAGATAGTACAACCACACCACATATTTCATTGACATATAGACTGTGAATAAAGGTCAAAAATAATCTAGAAGAGGGTTTCCCATGTTTTCAATCAATATGAGGGTTTTTCTATTTTTTTAACGTTCCATACATGTTTCAGTGTCTTAAGACTCTAAAAATATGTTTACAACCATTGAGGTAAACCCATATTTTAGAATAAAAAACATTTTATTCATATAAATCATAAATGGAAAATTCATCATTTTCCAAAACAATCAAAAAAATCCAACTGCATTTTCATGGTTTTGATAATGTCAGTTTTCCTTTTACTAAAAACGATGTAAATTTTATTTAAAAAGAATCAAATAGAGGTATATTGAGAACATAATATTTCAGATTGAGTTTTTTTATTCATGCACTTCAAAAATTACTTTTGGATCAATTTTATAAGGTATAAAATAGCTGAAATCAGTATTCCTGGTTTTGAGTGGTTCATTATTTTAAATTACTAAAATTGATTACAATTTTAAATAAAAAGATGCACATTGAGCTATATTTGTCCCATTGTGTCTCATATTTAGGTGCAGGTGATTTCTACATGTTGGAAATGACTTGTGGAACATTTTTCTGATATATCAACACAATCCAAATATATTTTCTTGGTTTTGAGTACATCACTTGTATTTTTAGGAAATTATTTGTTTTATACTAATCACATTATGTATTAGATTGATGTGAGACCGATTACAACATTTCAAAATTGAATTAGGAATATATGTGCTAAATTATCAAGAAAATCCTATAAAAATTCTCAGATTTTAGTGAGGGACAATTTTTAAAATAAAATGTTAATTTTAAATAGATAATAGACACATAGAGTCATAATTAAAACATCATGTACCATGTTGAGATACAGTTTATTCTTACACTTCATAAATTACTTATGGATAATTTTACTAAAGAATCAAAACAATTTTAAGATATTTTATTGATTGGGAGTAGGTAATTTGACCATTTAAATAAAATAGATGAAAATTTTAAATAAAATGATGCACATGCTGCAATACTGGTAAAATCATGTATTATATGGAGGCGTGTTTTATTTATACATAAAAAAGTCATATAGGCCACTTTACTAAAGTATGAAAACTATTTGAGTGCATTTTCTTTGTTTTGAGTAGGATATTTTTTTACTAATAGTTATATAAATAATAAATAAAAATATGAACATGGTGTCATACAGATCACACCTACGTTTGGTAGTTTACCACAATGACACGATTCTTCATTTTTATGAATTTCCACATTCAATGCCTTTTAGTAACACTTTTTCTCTAATTATTATTCTTTGCCTATGTTATGATGATAATGATTATGGTCACCCCATGTTATATTGTATCATGCACTTATCTATTCTATTACTGAGATTTTAGCTATAATTTTTTTCACCTATATCCTTAGGAGAATACATGTACTATGGATAACACATGGTACAATTAGAAGCAAGAGAATAAGGAATTCAATAAATGATTATAGTTTATGTTGAAAAAGTTATGATTGATCCTTTTTTCCCAAGACACTAAACCTTAGGATCCTCATTGTGTAATGTTATTATGTTGTTTTTCATTAAAATGATGTAATTTTAATGTAGAAAAAAGTTGGTTCTCTATAAGAAGTCACCACAATGGGAACATGAGCTTCCCATACTCCTCTGACATTCAATAATGATAAATATATTTTATCTAATAACATCATGTGAATATATAGTGTTGGTAGTTAAAAAAATAAGGGTAATAAAAATAGAAATCATGGTATCAATGGAAGAAAGAATAATTTTATCCATTTTCATCCTTGTTGAAGATAGTTGAATAAATAATATGACTTCCTAAGAGAATGATTAAAAAAACTGAATAAGTATTATGTAAAAATGATTTGGAAAAAATGAAAAATATAAGATAAAAAGATGAAAATGATAATTAAATAAGTAGTTGGAATTCACATTTTCATTATGGTTGTATAGATTCAAGATGCATTTACTTATTACCGTAATCTTAGTATTAGTATTGAAGTCCAATCTCTCATGAACACGAGTAGCTTCGATCAAACAACCCCAACCCGAACAAAATAAAACACCTATATAGGAGAATATTTATTAAATGATTAATATAAAAATGAAATACATTTTACATAAATATTAAAGAATGAATTTTAGCACAATGTAAACCGATGAATGTTCTAAAAAATATCAATTGTGTCGTATTAAATTGAGAGTTGCAAGATGATGTGTCTTTCATAGTAATAGTGAAATTATTTGTTCTTTTATATTTAATTTTTAATTTTTTTTTACTCTGGTAACATGTTTTTAACGATATAAATTATTCCTTACTAAACATAAAAAATAACCCTTGTAACCAATTTTTCTATTTCCATCCTTTGATTTTACGAATTTAATTTAATGAAATTTATAATCAAGATTAAATTAACCTTTAAAATATAACATTTTAAATATTAGTGTAATTTTTTCTATATAAAAGTGATATTTTTGAAATTATATTTTCATAATTATTTATTTATTGATTAATAATAAAATTCCATTAATTATAATCACATATGCTTTTAAAAATCAATATAGGGTCATTATTTTTAATAGATCAATATAATATATGAGTTAAATGTTACAAAACACTAATCAAATTATTCATTAAAAAATAATATTTTTATTATTGTCATGGTCATCAACATTAATAATACAAATAAAAAATTTAATCCAAAATAATATTCTATAATTATTAGATAATGTAATATTATTTTTGTACAATAAAATGTACTTTTTCTGTATATAATTTCAACATGTGAATAAAATATATATTTTTAAATTTAATTGAATAAATAAATATTTTTTAAAATAATCCTTACATATGAAAAATTATATACCAGAATTTTATAAATAAAAAATTTATATTTATTTAATTATTATATATAAATATATATTCTTATAATATAAAACGAAATTAGTGAAATTTAATATGTTATTCTATTATAGTAAGATTTATTTCTCCCAGTACAATCGCACAAGACTAGAAATTTTTAAAAAATATAATTTGTAAAGGAAGAATTAATAAATTAATATAATAATTAGTAAGAAATGAATCAAACCACAAGAATAAATTAAAAAATACTAAACATGTAATGAAACTATTAGACGAGTGAGTGAAAAAACCATAGTGAGTATATCAATTCATTTACAATGTTTAGAAAAATATGAAACCAAATAATGGAATATATGTATGGGTATTCAAATAAATTCCTTCAAGGAAACATATCAAGAATGCATGATAGTCAAGGATTTAAAATAAATATTTATAATATCATATTTTCATTACCCATATAGAGTTCACCTATTATTTCATTTGAATATAAAAGATTATTTTTCTCAATTGAAATCTCCCTAGTGAAGTAGTAATAAGAACCCAAAAAAGCCCTCCTAAAACATTAGTTTTTTTAACATTTTCGTATACATGGAATTATAGAATAGGAATAATGAAGTCGTGTATATTTCAGGACCCTATCTATATATCACCAATATAATTTTCTCAATCCAAAAAAATAATATAAAATATAAAATTTTAATCAAAAATTAATTTACCGTATCAATGAATTAAATCAAGAGATATACAGTTATAGTAGTTCATATACAAATATTATAATGGTTCGAGTTATAATGAATATAATGTTTTATATAATTTCAGAATGTTAAAATTATAGTATTTTGAAGATATATATTACTTCATAATATATTTTTCTGGTTGTAAAGTTACGACATTATAATATTATAAATATATTACTTTTTTGACAAGAAAATGGATAATAAAAGAAAATATTAACTCCAATTATAAAATAAATAATCCATAAGATGCTACAGGATTAATTTTTATCATATAATTTTAAAATTAAAATATCATTCCTATATATAATGGAAGTATAATGTGTTTATGTAAGCAGTTAATCGTGATACATTATGATATTTCATGTCTAAAACAATATAAATTTTTTCATTACATATATTTGATAAATTTTGACATTTTGGAATAAAAATTATAAATAGTATTACCTATTTATCAAACATAAAAACCACTATGGGGAGACCTAAATATTATCATAGGGGCATGTTTAAGGATACAAAAGTTGTATATTTTTCATTTGTGGATGGTGAATAAAATTTAGAAGTATATAAAATGATGTTCCAAAAAAAGTATAATTATTTTCTTTTAAATAATCCATGACTTATTTAACATAATTTTTATCAAATAGACATGATGATAATTTAGATAAAGTCAAGAGTTTCCTAAGTGGATGATTTTCATGTTGTATTATCATATAAATGATGTAAATCCCAATTATATAGTTGGCTAACCTCAATTTTTTTCATATAAAACATATTTTTAATCTACTCATTGGTTTTATAATACCTTATGGAAAATAATAGTAATATATAAATAAACTACAGTGTGATTAAAAAATATTATATTAATTAGAGTCCTCATTATCCAGAAGAAAAATTTACACTGATTAAATAATAAAACAATTATAAAGGAAAATCATATAACAGTAATAAAAAATTATTGAATTAAAGAATAAATATTGATTCACTTTTGTAATAGAAAGAAAGAGTGCGTATGAAATAATGAAATTAGTCTCAAATCCTGATAAATAAATCATAAATAATTTATTATAAAATTTACATTAGAAACTGTATATTCTAATATAACATATTTGTTGTTTTACAAAAATGTTATTAATTAATATATAAGGTTGAAACCATTAATGGGAGGGGATATGTGTTAACTTTTTGGAGGGGATCTGAGCTCAAGAGAGAAATTAGAGAGGTGGGGGGAGGGGGTCCATGTTGGAATGGAAGAGGGTAACCAACCTAGGGAGATAGAGGTCAGAGGAGGGTCAATGGGTCCACATCCCTAGTGAGGATTGGAACAATGATGTGGGGAGAGGGTTTTTAGGGGGGGGGGGGGGGTTATAGGGGTTTGAATTAGAAGGTTGTGTCAAGGGGTCGATGTCACCACTGATAAGGTATAAGGTATTTCATTGGGGGGATCATAATGGGGGTCATAATGGCCGACAAAAAATAAGTTTATTTTTTATTATTCTCAACGTATCATATTGGTTGTATTTATACTTTCCCATATGGGATTTAACATCCATATGTTTTATGAATTATTTTTATGATATGTTTATTGAGAATTCTATGATATAAATTGAGATTTATAATAACCAAAATTATTCATATAGGAGGATTTTACAGTCACTATTGGCTAATAAAGAGAATTGCATGAATTCACTTTAAATTATGGATGTGATGTTGTTATTTTTGGTAATGGACCACAATGATATTATTTGGACAAGAATTATTTTTTGGAAGATTTTACTATTACTAATGGATGTAAAATGTTGTAAACATTTCTTTTTCTAGACTATCATAGAAATAGATGATGTAGAAGCATTATTGATCGATATTAGCAAAGAATGAATAAAATTACAATAGAAAATAATAGAACCAAAATAAAAAATCATAGGCTCAACCTTTAAGATATTGAGGTCACTATTGTGATTATCATAAGAATATTTTTCGGAATATATCTAGTAATGGATGGATTGTTACATTATAAAGTATAATTCCATGCCACAATGATCTTATATACGAATAAATTATTCCTATACCAAAATAATTTTGTAGGGATCATTGGAAAACATAGTGTATCATATCTCCAGTGTCATAAATATAAATATGAAAATTTATGGATCACACTATAATTATACCAAATAAAAATATTATATGGGGATTATTGGTTATTATTATAGAAATCTCATTATAATGATGAGTTCTAAGACAAAATACAAATAAATGTTTTAAAATGGATTGGTTGTTTGTATCATATCATGATGTATTCATGATGGTATCACCATGTGTTGGTGGTATTAATATTAGTATTAATATTGAAATGTATTTTTGTAGATTTATTGGGAAGATAATTTGTGGTTAGATACTAACCCATGTAGTTTTCATTGATCTCTAATTAGTCTGTGAAAAGTATAATAAAATAGTATGCTAATTTTTTAAAAAAATATTGAAGAGGTAATGTTAAGTAAAATATATATGTTAAAGGGTATGTGGATAATTATAAAGAGAATACAATGAATCTATCAACCATTTTAGAGAAAATAGTGATTATTATATGGAATTTTGATGATGTTCTGGATATATTTAATGTTAATTAATCGCAATAATATAAAATCTATTCGTTAGTGTTGTTTAAATCCATGTTAATTAATATAAATTTGAATTTCATTGAAATTTTCACATCACATCAATAATGTTGTTTAGGGAGTGATAATATGGGGGAGTCACCCAAGGAAAAAATGTGAGTCTCTCTAAAAACATGTAATCAGATAATATTCAATGTGACTTTGGTATATAAATACATGATTATTATATGATTATTTGATGTAACCCATAGTCATGAATAAATTAAAACCATTCATTTATAATTATAACATTTCAATATTTGAATAATTTTGTTGGTGTGGTTGATTATAACAGGTTCATACAATTATTTCCAATATAATAACAAGATCTATGAGAAGCGTTAGAAAAATAATTTTAATCCAAATTTACATACTCTACTTGGGTGTGTATTTGATTAGAAGTTGGTAAAAGTGGTATTATTTTTATTAGATTTAGTCAATAAGAATCTATTGACTGATTATCATTTATATAATGAAAAAATTAAAGATAAATGGATTTATAAAACTATATGATAATAAATTTCAAATTTAGAATAATAGAATGAGATAAAAATAAATTTCCCTCAGAAATTATATAAACTTCAATGATATGCACGGTATACATGTGATCATTTATATATTTTTCCATATGATTGAAGCAGATGAAAAAGTATTCAATTATATATTGTTGTTGAAAAATTCTCAATCCAAATACTTGTTAGTTCATATTTACATGAATGTGATAATATTCACATCCATTAAAATAGTTTGGGAGATATTCATTAATGATTATTAAGTAGGAAAAAATTGAAAATAGAGATACTATTAGTGACAACCAATAAATTTAATATTTTATAATTCATCTAATTAATAATATATTGGGATTTATCATCTGGATCATTGAAGATATAATATTTTCTTTTTGTATGGGTGATGAGATAAAGATTTTGAATAGTAATAAAAAATATCATTGGATATTTTCACAATTATAAAATATAATGGAGTCTATGCTTTAATATGGAAATCATGGAGAGTTTTCTCTTGATTATGTTCATAGAAATCTGTTCACACACGTGATTCATGTAAATAGTTTATAAATAATTATTAATTTACATATAGAAATGGAATTCAAATCCATTTATAATAATAGATTTTATAAATCTTGAAATGAATAATAGGATAAAAGGGATATATTTCTATCAATTGTAGAAATTAAATTTAATTGTGTAAAAGATTATTTAATGAAAAGATATCATTTGTTTATTTGGGGTGGAAAATAGGATTATATTGCAGAATGATCCCAAAGGAGGTAATAAATTGAACATGATGATGATAATTTTTTTTCATGATAAAAAAATAAGTTTATTTTAAAATCATTTGATATACGGATAGAAATATGTGAACAATTTATAAAACTGGGGAGGAATGAAAAATATTGCAACTTATTAATCCTCATGTTAAAAATAAGGTTATATTGAGGTGAGTGATAAAAATGAATATTAAAATAATTATTAGACAAGATTTTAATGATTATTTATAGCATGTATACAAACAAGATTCTAAAATAACATATTTTATGAATCCAGTTGATGTCTACAAGGTTGTTCAAGAAACATCATGATAAACAGAGGACTTAAAAGTAAAAAATAAAGAATAAAATACTATTATTTAATGATTTAACTCTTTCATTTAATATATAAAATAAAATTTAGACTCTTGATTAATATATTTTTACATAATGTAAAAATTGGAATGTTAAAATAAAAAATGTTGGTAATTTGACGTCATAGTTTTGAATATTTGTAGTGGACTAGTTTAAAGAGGTGTCTCAGGGTCATTATGAGTAATAATAAGTTTTAGAATAAATAGATACCTAGCTACATGTGTAAATGTGGAATTTAATATGAATCTAAATGACATAATTTTGTGAAACTAGGTACAACAAATAAAGGGTCTCATGGTACTTTCCTAGTGTCGACCCTCTCTCCCCCCTTTCATCCATCTTGTAGTGAGAGGTCTTATCGGTTGTGATATTATTTATCTATTCTCATCACTTGTTTTTTCATAGCATGTTCTATTATCCATCTTAAAATTAATTGTCATTTCTTGGAGATTCCATTCATCATTGCTAATTTATAGGGATTTTTTACAACGACTACCACTCTTGTTGTTACAACTACACTGAATAAATCACATATCATTTTAACATAATGATTCTTCAGATTTTTTATATTTTAATTATGGGGACCTTCTATGAGGTCTTACTTTTGGGTTTTATTCTCTATTTCTTTAATATTGGTTTTTTGTGACTATCCTCTACCTCTCACTTCATAGTTTCATTATATTTTGTTTCCTTTCAGTTGGATATTGAGTCTCCCAGTTCTAATATTGATCATAATAACTAATAATTTTCTCTTATAACCTTATCTTCTATGAATGTGCCCATATTTTGTCAATCAATATAGAGTTTTAGATATATTTGGGCTGGTTATGGTCCTAAGGATGATAACGTTTCCTCCATATTATTCTTTGTTTTAGCCTTTTTTCCTTCTATGATTTGTTCTATCCCCATCATGATTTTTGTTGATTGTTTGGTGATATTAATGTGGTGCTTATTTACGGATTTGTTTCCATATTTACTTTCATTTATTCATTATTATTTAAGGATTTTTAGATTTTTTCATATGGGTTTTTGAGTCGGGTTCATTCTTATTCATGAGGAATGTTATTTGGATTTTGTTTTCTATTGTATTTATGATTATTGTTTTTTTTCTTACTTAAAGAGTATTGAAGGATGAGATTGATGACTAGGAGAAAATCATGTATCATTAGTAAAACATGTCCACTTTCAAATCCAATCTATATTTATCATCAATTTCTACCCTCCCAATCAGAATGGTGTGGTGGATTACAAGGAAGTTTTGGGATGTGATGTGTAAGCACGTGATGTGGTTAATTCAGACTCAGCATGTGTATGCTCATACACATCAATGATTCAATGTTTTTATGATATTATTCATCATTTTGGATGGTTTGGTGCATCAATGATCAATTCTGTGATGAGTGACGTTTAAGATAGATACTCTAACTAGTTTTGTAGTGATGATGACATCGATGGAGTGCTAGGTTTCATTTTTCCAAGAGTATATAGTTGATAAAGGTGTGATGTGTTTGTTCAATCGTGGGTTTGATATGTAAAAATTTCACTTTTTTTGTTTTAAAATTTTCAATTTGGATGTGATTGTTTTTGTTCCTCAATGCACGGTGATGGTTTTCTAATGTGAATTTGAATTTTGAAATTCGAATTATAGTTATTTGTGGGATTGGTTTCAATAGGGATGGATTATGTTTTGATAATATGTATGTGATCTCTAATTTGACTTATTTTTAGAGGTTACCACTTAACGACATTGTGGTTTCATTAGAAAATCAAAAAATGTGTAGTATAATGAATGACTATAATGGTTTGGATATAGCTCTCAATTATCATGATTATATGGATGATCAAGGAAAAATATAATAGTTGTGGATAACTGTTTTGAATGTGTTGAATAATTATTTCCCTCATAAAACAATCCAATATGTGGTAACCTAGTTAGAAAAAAAGATCAATTATGATGTGATATGAAAATACAACATTAGAGAAGCACTAAAATTTTTAAAAATAAGAATGTTAAAATATTCCATTCCATGATGAAGAAATTATTTATATGGACATAATTATTAATATTATAATTTCGTCCATAAGGATATGGTTTAATGGAATAATAATGTTCAATTCTTTCATAAGAGAGACTAATTAAACTATAGAGAAGACCCAAGAACTCCATTCTATTTCAAATAGATATTCCCTACTAGAATAAGCATATTATAAAAATTATTCTTTTGATGAAAAATATTTAAGCATACTACCACATGTCTCAACTAAATCCGTCCCATCATTTATGGAGGATACGAAAAACTAGAATTATATTCAATTGTAAAGTACAATAAAATAATTAGATAATGAAAATTTTTAATTCATAATAATTGTTTTTTATCATACATGAGAAGGATCTTTAAACTATTGAAGAATGTTAAAGACTGTGTTGATGGTTTAATTAAAATTATTAATGATGGCACATAAAGGATATATGGATGTAGAAATAAAAGACATAATAAATATTATTGAAAAACCACTGAAGTATTATATTTGAATATAAAATAATGAAATATCATGAGTGTGAGACAGATTTATAACTCAAAATATAGTGTCACACTATACTATATAGCGTGTCTAATTGAATAAAATGATTAAAATTTATAGATTTATAGTTTTATACTACATGAAAATCAATTTTATTTCAAAATAGATAACTATTTTACCCATATTGTGGATTAAGCAATAATTTATTTGAATATATGGATTATACAGATACATATATATAGAATGTTTAATTTATCAAAATATTAAGGTAATGATAAATAGTTTAAATATGAAACATGATTGTGAGAAAAGTTTCATAATTTCATGAGAGGAAATATACTGAAAAATCTATATCATCAAAAGAAGAAACATTTTTAAAGCATGAAAAAATAATCAATAACGATGTGTATATTCTAATGAATCATGAAATAACACAATATTAATGGAATTGTAAATATTTGTTTATAATTATAGTATGATCGTTAACATCATGATTATTCATACTAATAAAGAGTGGATGAAAGGATTCATAAGATTCTAAAGGTGTGATAATAATGAAATATAATCAATAAAAAATTTTATAATATAAATTCATGGACTATACCACTATATTTTTAGTATTTTTTTGTATTATATGTAATCAATATTTAGGACATATCATTAAGAAAACTATAAATAACACTATATGTAAAAAAGTAACTATATGGTGAATAACATAGAGAAGAAACGAATTATAAAAATTACTTTTCAAGGAACTATTAACAATAGGTAGTACAATAAGAAGATGAAAAATAATATCGGGAGTAATGTGGTTAAGGTTATTAAAAATCATGCATGTAATGATTTCTACAATATATATGTAATCAATTTTTACAAAAAAGTGGATAAATTTGAAACATATTTTAGAAATATTAAAACAGTTAACACATTGTGATGATTCTTTGACCAAAATGGTGAAGGAAAATGAAAGATTAGAAATAAATTATTATGAAAAAAAGAAAAATATGATGTGAGGTTGACTAGTAAAATATAATGGGATAGAATCATACTTCGATGAAAACATAAAGAATATAGAGTTTAGAGAAAGGATGTATAATTATTTTTGGGAGAACCATCCTTATATGATGAATCAGTTGAGGATGTATCATAGATCAAGGATTTTGATAAGGAATTGTATCGAATAGAGAAGAAAAAACATTAATATATTATGATATTTCCTAACACTCAAAATTTTATAGGTAATAAATAGGTATATAATTATAAATATAATGATCATGTAGAATTGATTAGAAAAAATACAGGATTGGTCTAAAATTTATTTACATATATAGAAGGCATTGATATAGAGGAATCATATTCATTAAGTGGAATACCAGATTAAATCATTTATTTTTAGATATTATTACATAGAAAATATTTCATGTGTTTCAAATTGACATTATGAATAAATTTGTATATATTTTCTATAACGACGAGGTGTACATTCCATAGATGGTATGTTTCAAATCAATTATGAACGGATAGTCATCAATCACTTGAAAATACCTTATATTGGTTAATAAAACCACATTAGGATCATTATAATTGCTTGGATAGTTACTTGTGGAAGTAGGGTTATAAAAGATAGGGTTTAGATCATAACAACTATTTAAATTCAATCAGGTAGAAGCACTTTATTTTACATTTAAATAGTGATTAAATCATATTTGGTGGAAGAAAATATAAATCATTTTAATATGTTATATACTTGATGAGATCAATGTTTGATATATTTATTATTTGATGATGGGCATATTTATAATGACATCAAGTAAATCAGATAAAAGATTAATTATTCATCTAAAATAGGAAAGGAAATATTAGCTGATACATATAAAGACGTTTGAGATAGATTATGGATAAAAAAATTATTTTCAATTATATATAGAACCAAAATCTCAAAACATAAACATGGAAAATCTAGTGATCCAATGTTATACCAATGAAAAATTGACAGTTTAATTTTTATTATGACAACAATTTTATAAATTAGTTATACTATATATTTGGATTATTAGTTCTAAAATAATATAAATGTGGAATAACAAAATTATATAAATGGAATAATTAGGTTTGTTTAACGTACTATTAACTATGGTTAAGTGATTGACGGAGGGTAGGAATATGAGTTGATTATATATTTTTATTTATACTGGGATTAATATGTTGTGGATAAAAATATACAAGTGGTGTAGAATTATTTATTTGAAGAATGTGTTTCTTTTTTCATCCTAAGTAACATGGTGTTACATCTATCAAAACATATATAGTTGACTTTATATAATTTATAAAGGCATATTCTTAACTAATATGGATGTATCTATAATTGGATGATGTAGGTATAATTTTTAAGGTGCTAATATTGATTTACTATAATAACTAGAATGAAATTGAATTGAAATAGTATATGATATATCACTCAAATGCAAAGAATAATTAGATTATACACAATTTATGTATGTGAAATGGAAAAGATAGTTTTATATATAAAATGTTTTAGGGAAAATGGAAAACATTTGGACACTAGTATGAAACCACCAGTTCTGTTGAGGATTAAGAATCACCAGTTGACTATTTTTATTCTAACACCTATCTGAGTTTGAGGAGGTTAAAAATTTTACATCTCTTTATATATATTTGATGTTTAATTTGTATTATCTTGTTTATAAAGACTCGCTGGTGGGATTTATTGTCAAACATAGATAAATGGATACCTGGAATTCAATAACATTATAATAAATTGTAAAATTATTAATAAAGGGGTATTTTTTTGAAATCCATGGATCACTTTTTAAATATTAATGTGATAGACGAATTGTAGGTCAATTGGTTGTATAAGAGTAGAAATATGATCCGATGGGGTTCCTATATTATAGGGGTATTTTTTGTTATAAGTGAAAAAAAGATACATAATACATATGTTTGAGGTCATAAAATGATCATGGAATGATTAAATGTATGGGTATTTTGGAATGTTGACTAATTACTATGTTATTTATAAGTACTATAGATTTTATGTATTTATTTAGGCATGTATAACATTATTTATTTTTTCCATACATTTGTCTTTGCACATGTTGACTTAGAGTGGTCATTGAGTTTTACTATTATAAATTTGTTTCAACTTTAATTCCACAATTATATTTAAAGGCACTTTATATTTGCCATACTCCCAAGTGCGAGGATTTTGGAAATAATTTTATTTTATTTAGTGTATTTTAGACGTTGTATTGTTAATTTTAAATAAATTTTTGAATTGATATTGAATTTTTGAGGCGGTGTTATAATTATTAGAAACAGATAATATTTATGTTATTTGGGTTTTTCTGATTTTTGGTTGATTTATCAAATATTTATGGATATCAAATGAGGTAAATATTTATTATTCATATTAACAATATCTTTAGAAATTGAGTGATTTTTTGTTAATTTATTTAAAGATGGACTTTCATTTTAGAAAACTATAATTGAAGCAACAAAATCCTAGTTTATTCCATGAGGAGTATATTTTCATCAAATGGATGGCCCCTATAAAGATTTAGTGTAGGAAAATATAATATAATTTGGATGTATTCTTGACGAATATTACTATCATTCTAATGATTTTTAAATTTGAATAAATTAAATCAATGTTTTAATATTCCACTGTGGATCATAGAAGAGAATAGTCTATCCAACAACTGCAAGAAAAAATCTAGATATGATAAAGGAAGGATCCTTCGGTATCTTGAAATCATATAAATTGAGTACTAATCTAGTATGATATGGTTGAATATATCAAAACAAAACCATGATAGTAGATTTCAATGTGAATAGATGTTAATATCATGATACTATTTAATACAGATGACTACTCTATAGAATGTTAGATTCTAGATTATATTTATGATTCAAAAGTATTTTAAAACAGGGTATATTATAATGTCCCATTATAGTCATAACAAGATCCATGTGGGAATTTTTGGTGTCCATTTTTTTAGAAAAAATAGTGAACTCATTGTGTAAGTATAGTTAATGATTCATCAAGGGTGAAGAAAGTATTGGAAAATTAATGATACAAAAAATATGAAAAATAAATATGGAGAATAATTGATATATAGATAATATTATAGAGTTGAGAATGAACTATATAAAATTATTTTTGAATATTTAGACTTCTTTGAGGGGATTGAATCATGACTAGGTCACACATTCTAGTAGGTGTGGTTTAATTATATGGGAATAATTAAAATCTACTATTTGTTTTGAGATTTACCTGTACCTTGTCTAAAATTAGTTAGAGAATATATAATAAGACAATTGAAATATTAAATTTTTCCACAATATTACTAAAAATTGTAATTAAATATTATGTGTAGTTATTTTAGTATATAAATTGCACATAAATTTATACTCTGTAGTTTTAGAATTTAGTTTTTAATCAAAAAAACTCATTTGTCACCAAAATTCATTAATTGTTTTTATGATACTTTTGTGTGTTAAGTTATAATTGGTTTATATTAATAATTGCAGTAGAACAAAAATATATATTTGTTTTAAGGTAAAGGAATTCACACCTTATTTAAACCTTTTTTTATGTGTGTCATCAATGTTGTGGATGCAACATATTAGGGGAAATTGTTCTTAGTGGATCATTCAGGTGTCTTCAACCATTTGTGCTCATGTTGGGAGTTATTGTGTTTTGGATTAGTATTTCCACTTATTTTTATACTTTATCACATGTTTATATTAATATCTTATGTTTTCAATCTCTTATTTAATTTTTTCATATTTTATCATTACGGAATGACCTATATATTATTTATTTTATTCTATTACTGAGATATTTCTCTTATCATTTCAATATTTACTTGTATGTGGAGATGTAATGTCTTATTATAGATTTATATAGTATTTACTCCAATGATGTATTGTGATATTAGGGTGATATCCAATTTTCATGGCATATTACAAGTAGGACTATGGTGGGACACTCTGTTTGACTAATGGTCATGATGGGGCCGTGTGGTTTGGGACATGTCAGTGTGGTATCCATGTGGGTTTGTATCCCTAGGAACATTTTTTATAGTAATAGAACTTCTATGGTTTGACTCAGGAAATATAGTGAAATTTATTTTGTGGTATTTGAGCCAAGCTATAAGATAAGATAGACCAACATAATTTTATGGTGATTCATACATTCCATGGAAAGGACTTGTATACTTTTGTGACTAACTCGAGTAATTTGATCATCATTATATAAATATTATTACATTTTTCATGCATAATATAAAAGTCTAGATATTTCATTTTAATTATATTGTTTCTCACTAAAAATGGTGTCACTATATGATATTTATGTGGAGAATATTATGGAAATATATTCAATGGAAATGTGGTTTTGTATTTTAGATGAAAAAATTAATAAAAATAGACTGACAAAAACGATTTTTTGGATTATAATTTCCTCAATATTATTTTAGATCATTTATTTGGAAATTTCACATAAAATAGCTAATATTTGGAAATAGATCTTATATTACATTATTTATTTATATAATCAAGTGGAAATGTACAACCATATAAATATAATCTGAATATGCTAGGGTTTTCAATTATCCATGATAGATTTGGGGATCCATTACTCATTTTACCAGTGATAATGCACTGGTCCCCTATAAAATAGAAAGGGATATGTAATTCTATGAAACAATGTTTATAAACTTTACATCAGTATTGTAATATATCAGTGAATGGGGTGTTGGTCCTCCAATATTGGAGTATGTAATCAGAAATAAATTGGGGTTATGGTGGTTAATCTCCAATGTTGGAACTCCATCAGTGATTGGGGTGTCGGTCCTCCATCTACAGAGTTAGCGCACCACTTATCTTTTGGGTGAAGGTTACACAATAGTAGGGTTGAGAAATCCAATTAATCATAATTATTATCTTATCCCTTTACAATGTCACATATTTCAGTGAGATCGAATCATGTTCATGATGATTCTTGGTATCCTAATAGACAAATGGACAGTCATATGAATTCAATTGTTTGAAAAATGTATTAAATCGGTTGGAATTATCATATGTTTTCTTCTTATTAAATATTTAGCATCTTTTGATACTGATATCATTTCTTGATTTCTATTTATATAAAGAATATTAATTATCATACAAAGTATCATATTATTTTTTTATATTTATTAAATTAATTTTCCATCCATAATATTACTATTTAATCTTTATTGAGAATGATTTTTTGATGACCGAGTTCTATAGGGAGACGATTTACATTCTATGGATGTCCTTTAAAGGTTTTTAGAGGAACTTAGTACACCTTTATAAAATGATCTTTCATTTATTAATATTTCATTTATATTAATTCAAATGATTATTTTGGGATACTAATATTTTAAAAACTACTAAAAATATGGGCATATTCATTACTAGTATTTATCATCACTAAATAAGAAACATATAAAGGACCCCTTTAGTAGTGTAAGAAAATATGTGGATAAAGTTATAATTAATATGCGCCATTTCTGTAGCTAATTATGGGGATATTTATCAGTTCTAAACAATTTTTATAAAGGTTCCCTTTATCGTCACTATTAAAAAGTGAAGATAAAGGAGTTACCTTTATCCTATATTCTATAAATGCACTGATAATGGGGTCCCTTTATCAATGCTACTACAAAATCACTCATAAATTTGGGGCTTTATTAGTGCTAATACAGAAAGCAGTGACATAGGGGAACATTATTCAGTTCTTGTAAAAAGCATTGATAAAGCCCCCCTTCATCATTGATTTTTTATAGTAATGACAAATGAACACATTTATTAACTCTTTTTTTCTATCACTAATAATGGGTATATTTCCTTAAAAAATATTATTTTAATAAAAATAATATATATATATATAATTCAATTGATATAAATATAATATATTTTGTAAATATGATTTAGATCAGGATATTTATGAAATTAGAATTAATATATAATATATTTAGTGAAAATGGAATATAAATTAACTATAAAATATTATTAATTAATAATTTTATAATTATTACCACTAATAATAATTTAATTAAAATTTGATAATAGTAAAATTAAATGAATTAATGAATGATATAATATAGGTATGAAAAAAAATCAAAGTCAAACAACCGTATCTTTTGATATATGTTTTCATTTGAGCTCAAACACATATCTAATCAAAGCCTATAAAGTGATATATACCATAATGACCTAGGATACCTCAATCAGAAATTTTTTGAGGATAATAATTCATATAAATCCTCCATAATCGAGTTTTTAGAATAGGCATACAAAAAAATTTTCATTCAAAGGAAGTAATGCATCATTTAAAGGGGTATTTTTATCTCTTTTCATTTGAGAAAGAAATTATTCCCATGTATTACTTTCATATTGATATAATCGTTTGGAAATTTTATCATTTTACTTAATTTAGTTTAATTAATAATTAAATATACTCATATTTTCATACATTTATATATAATAAATCAATTGTATAAATATATATTTAACAATATTTACTTAAAAATGAATTTGTAATATTAAAAATTGTAAATAAATATATATTAATTATTTTATATAAAAATAATATTTCATCCATTTTATTTAAGTTAATAATATTCATTAATATGAATATACGTACATATAAATGTAATGTTTATATATAATCATGTGTGAGTCCATTGAATATATATATATCTATATATTATAATATTGGTAAATTAATACCTATTATATAAATATTTGTATGTTTACGAAAGAAATATAAATTTATACTAGTGTATGTGGATATTATGTATATATACATCATATAGAAATGAATTTTTTTTAAATAAACAATTATCGTTGTCATTAAATATAGTATATAATAAAATTTTATACAAAATATTTATAAATAAATTATAACCAATTTATTAGTAAACATATAAATATATGTGAATATGTAAATATAAAGTCATATAAGTATATATGTATTGTATAAATTTTTTATATAAATGTACAATAAACAGACATATTATAAAAATTTATTTAATATAATATCTAACCTATATTAATTTTAGTAAAATATATGAATATATATATACTAATACATATATATATATATATATATATAATTTTCATATATACATATGTGTGATCGTTAATAAATTTATATAAATTTATATAATATTATCATTTGCTTTAATGAATCATAACATATAATATATGTAAGTAAATATAATTATATTGATATATATCACATACATACATATATTATATATATATATATATGTATTTAAACATTATTATATAAATAAATTAATAATAATGATATGTGTAATATAGATAAATTAACCAAAATATCTTAACATAAGAAAACAAATCAAATTGGTGCATTTTTATAGGTGTTTGAGATCAAAAGGAGAGGTGTCGGGATCAAATCCCCGCATGTGTGGGGGTCAACAACATGCTTGAATTTCATAAATCTCTAATAATGTCCCATTCGGAGCACTGATAAATAGGCCGTTGGTAGGTGGGTGATATGTGCTGACAATACTGGGGGAAAGCATAGATATATGGATGGGGAGGAGAAATGGAAAATGGGTGCAATATTTGTCAAAAAAATTAAAATTCCCGCCACTGTCAGTTCATAAAATTAGGTTCTCAAAGTGGTGCTATTTATCCACATTTTTTTGTAACATCACTAATGGACACCCTTATCAGTACATTTTTTCGAGAGTTGAAATCGAACCCTATAACTTCACTAACATTATCAGTGATTCTTTAGTGTTGATAAATAATTTTTATTTAACGTTAATGGTAATATTGGTAGTAGTGAATTCGGTGGGATGCTGTAGTACCTATGATAGGGAAAAAATTACCATTATAGTCCAATTTATATGATTTCATCTATTATAATAAGATGTTTAAAAATGTTATATTCCCTTATGATTCATATTCATGGAATATAAAGTTGATTTTATTATTTTTCTCATTCCCTTATGATGTGAGTCTATGATAGTATAAGATGAATTTATTATAAATCATCACTTTCATATAGAATTTATAGGATCATATGAAAAGAATTTTATGGGGATATGCCTTTAAATGAATCAAAATGTAGTTGAGAGAAATATATCATGGATGGGTGTGAAAGGTTTATTTTCAATTCATTTACATAATTATGAATCCATAACGAATATTCTTGGAGAATTATAATTTAGTGTGATATGTGATTTCATACGTAGTGGTTAGGGATTGTTTAAATATAAAATTGATATCATAGGTTCTCTAGTTGAAAGGTCGGGCCATTTGAATGGGCCATGATAATCTACATTGGATTTTCGTACAATAGAACACTAATAAGTTGGGATCCCAATACATTGTTGTATTAGGATGTTAATGTGTAGTTTAATGTAATAAATTATATCTTTTACAATGTATATTAAATTACCTAACTAATTCATATACTCCAAAATCATCATAAATCAATGCTGAAGATGTGTAGTCCTCTAAGAGGATAGTAGAATGGCTATGTGAGTAAATTTTTTTATCCCACTACTTTGAGTTCAGATTACTGAAAATTATAACTTATTAAAGTGATGATGATAATAATTAGATAATATCATTGAATATATATGTCCTTGAAGAAATCATGGGGACATAATGGTGAGGTTTTTGTTGTTGTAATGATTTTATTATTTTATGCCAAAAAAATTAAATGATAGTATCTTATATTTCTCCAATAATATATATTTCCTAGTGTTTTACCATATAAATCATTTTTATTGAATCATTTGAAAGTTTATATTGATAGATTATAGTTTCTAATATCACTTTTGAGTGAATAAAACTATTCATATTAAAGGTTTTTGGTGAGGGGCCTTGAAAAATATATCGAAATGATTTATTATGTCTATGTTAAAGAATTAACCTAAAATAAACTTGATCTAATTGAAACGTCTTTTTAATAGTGTTTCTTATAACAGTTGTGAATATTAAATTTATTGATTTATGTTATTTTTATTATTTCCTAATCTTATGGAGATGTTCTGATAATTTTGGAGAGAGGGTATCACTAAAATTAATGGTAATAACTTTACATATGGATGATTTGTGACCATTATTATTTATTATTCCCAATAGATTTCAATTTTTTGGTTAAATAGTTAAAAAATTGGAGAAATTAGAGACCTTTTATTTTTACTTGAGGATAACCAATCTCACCCTTTATTTTTCGGTCCCCATCCACATATGATTAAAATATATACTTTAACCTATTAAATGGGAAAATTTTCTAATATAAATTTTGATATTTAATCATAGTTTTTATCATTGGACTAGAGTTTGAATAAATTCCATGGTTGTTATATTTATTGTAAAATGTAATAATAAATCACTTACTTATTTAACCCAGTTCATTAATGGTACATAATAATTTATAACACTATAAATAGTTCCCAAATAAAAGAGTTATCAGAATAGTTTCACTCATGACAAGTGATGGAGTCTAGTGTGGAGCCGTGTATTTGTGTTCTGGTTTGGGTTATTAAAATTGAAATAATTGTTACTTCAAAAAAATAATTATTAAGTTATCCCTGTATCATAAATAACCCATAAAATCTATAATTATGTGTAGGAAACATTAGTCAAGAAAATATAGGGAGATTTTGGTTGTATATAAATATTATAGGATACAATAAATGATCCAATATAGTAGAGAATAATTTATGTGGAAATTAAAATCAAAACGTTGTGGAACAATAAATTCATCAATTGAGGATTATATCTAATTTTTATATATGCATTATCACAACCTAATGATTTATGGGAGGGGCCTAGGTGGATTTACATTCAATAGACACCATAAATTTCATATCGACCGGATTCATAGTGGTGTGTGGGATAATAAACTAGCCTTTTTGTATGAATGGGATAGAGAATGGTATATTGGAAAACCCAACCACCATATTTTTATTTGTATCTTTCTCAATTTATCTCATTGTTTCCCCAATATCAACAAACTTACTATCAGCCTCTCAATTGGATGGTGGTTCAAATGTGTTTTCCCCAGTTGAGTAATGATGTCAAGATGAAAAATAAAATATAAATATATGATGTGGGATAATGTCTTATCAAGTAGTTTTATTGGTGAATGATGCATGGGATATGTCTTTGGATGTGACTGATAGTGGTTTTGATCAATCATGTGAGGTAGTCTGAGATGGATAAAATTATATGCATTGAATCTGATGTATTGGTGGAAATGAATTTGTTTTTCTTAGTAAAATGGAAAAATATTCACAACCATAAAATCATATAAATGATACATAGAAACCCACTAACTACATTCTATGTGATATATACCAACTTATGTATTTATCCCCGTTGGTGCGCTACATTTTCCCAACTATGTGATGGTATTATTTAACCACATATAGCGAAAAGTCGTAACTTGTATGTCAGGAAACATTATTTTGTTACAAATCCTCATTGAGACCAGCCTAGTGGTTATTTACGTATTGAGATATTTTTTAACACCATGATATTTTATGATGTACTTATTTTATTGAAATTAACATTTTTGATGGATTCCACCTTATAAAACACTTAGTTTAAACAATAAACAATATAACACTAATATATTATTTTAAAGTGATCATTATCACGTCACTATTAAAAAGGTAGCGAATTAAAAGGTATAGATAAATTATGAAAAATTTGTTGTTTACACATGTATAAAATAAAATAACTTGATAAAAATAACTTTAAAATGAAACTAAAAATAATTTCAATTTAATGAATTTTTGTAATTAAAATTAATTTTTTTAGAAATTATTTTTAAGCATGAAATTTTATTTTATCGTAATAAATAGATTCAAACACTATTGGATAATTATTTTATTAAAATATATATATTATATACTTTAGAAAAAAAAATTATTTCATTTAATATATTTTCTAGGCATGATAAAATAATAAATTCCATTTTATTATTAAAACTATGTTTTTCAAAAAAGGAATTTCCTCCACATATTTCACACATATTTTAAATTAAATTTTCCACTTATATAAATTTAATCATTAGAAATCTTGACCTTATTTCAAATCAAAAGGATCTATTTTGATAATTTGGATCCTTTTATTTTGGGAAATTTTGAATAGTAAAATTGGTAAAATTTTTGACCATAGTATTGTGTAAATTTAGATATTTATTTTAAAAATTACTGTGATAATGATTTAAATTTTTTATAACACCTAACTTTATAATACTAGACTAATAGTTTTCATGAATTTCCATCCAGGTCTCAAATATATAGCAACTTAGTTCTACATTTTGTTGATGTTAGCCACTATACATTAATAAGTAATGAGAAATATAAAATTTCCCTCTCTTGACTTCAATCTTTTCTTGTATATTAAAATTGTGATAAAGGTTATTTTTAATTAAAAATAAATATTAATTTTTTAATATAGAATTTATTTTTTATGATGTAAATTTATTATTAGTATTTATTCATTATATAATTATAGTAAATTCGTACTCAACATGGACTCAATATTTATAAAATTTATAGTGAAATAAAATAAATGATTTTAAAAATATTAAAAGTAATAATATTTGGACTAATTATTATATCCAATGAATTTTATATATGAATATAAAATATTACTCATGTTTAAAATGATTACTCCCAAATTATACATTTTTCATGATTTTGTTAATGTCAAATTAAATGAATAGTCTAAAAATTACAATAATTATATAACAGGAAATCAGTGTTTTTTAATATTAGTTAAATATAAAGAAAATAAAACAACTTGGATATAAGTATAATATATGGTGGAAATGTTCATCACTATTCCATTTATTTTTATATTTTTAATATATAATTAAAATTATTACCCTTTATGATTGAAAATGTCATTACTGTGGTTAAGGTTAAAATTTGTTAACCAAGGGGCTAAACAATATGATATGTTTTGAAGTATAACATAAAACTGTTAACATTTTATTGGTCAAATATATTTCAACCATATCCTACCATATATTAAAATTTCAATAAATTTTGAATAATATGGATTGAGATTGACATTGTTTTATTTTAAACATTTTAGTATTTATATTTGTTTCCATTCCAATCGTATAAAAGGAAACCCATTCACACTCTTATTTAACCCCATTTTGGAAATATAGATCATCCTATACCAGAAAATTTCTCTGATAAGAAACCCTTTCCACATTCTAGAAGTTTTTTGTTCCCAAAAGACCAACCTAAGGGTGCCTATGAGAAGATAATGTATTGTATTTTTTCAAAGAAGAGGTAACAGGATTAACAAATAAAATTATTTTTTAAGTATTCTATTAATCCTATAAAAATATTTTATATATCATTAAATAAAAAATTAGGTATCCTTAGAAAATAGAAATCTTGTTTTTATTTTAATACCATCATTATCAACCATAAATTCCATCATATTGAAATTTGTAATGTCTCTCGCGGATATGTGTGGACTTCCACTCATACGAAGCGATGCGATTTCTTTTTCATTTATATGATACTTGGATGGTAATAAGATTAGATTTAATAAATATATATTATATATATGATATAATATTGATAATCTAATGGTACATTACTATTTTACTTTTTTTGGTCCATCCTTAAAAAAGTTACAAATTGATCATGGGTACATAAGACCTACCAAATCCCGGAAAAATGTAACTAGTTTTCTATCAATATCTTGTATGGATTAATAAAAATAAATATTTCATAAGTATATTTAATATATAAATATTTATTAACATTATGTAAATTATGGAACACTAACCAAATAAAATGTATTGAAACTAAAAAAGAAAAATATACATGAAAATGTAAAGTATTAATTACCCAAAACATAAATTTTAACAGAGAATTGTTAATAAATGGGTGGTGAAATATTATATATATATATATATATATCATATATGGTTGTATATATTTGAGCATATTTTTCTAATGGATTTAAAAAATATCTATATTTATTCTATGTGAGGTTCAAACATGTATAATAGAATTCATACTAGAGGTAAGGGGTTATTTAACAATCACAATGTTATTCAGGGTTTCATGAGAATGTGTCCCTTTTTGTTTAATTATTTTATATATATTTGTTAAAAAACACGTTTTTCTTTTTTCTTAGATGTTATTTTGAATTACATGTTTTCATTTCAATTTACTCAATTTATGTACTAAGTATAGAGAAATAATTTTTATAAGGAAAAGAAAACATCTATTTTCTACACAATTGGGAATCATTATCTTCTATTTCATTTTTTACCTTGAAATGAAAAAAATAATAATTTATCAAATTGTATAATTATTTGATAACTATAATTTAACCCATGATAAAACTTTTTCAAAATGTGTTAAATGGAATATTTTTTTCATTTTTATAATGAGGTACTTTTAGAAAAATTTATAAATGGAAGAAAGGAATGTTTTTTAAACTTTATGACATGAATAGAATTTCCAACCGTCGTGAGAATTTTTTTCTGTGTAATATTATTTTCAATTATAATTGGATGTCTTCAATGAAAATTAATTCTTAAATATTTTTTATGTTTCAAATTTCAATGATGAATTTGAATTTAAAGTATTTAAATTTCCCATAATAAAATATTTTGTGATTTTTTTTTAAAGTAATTTAATCAATGTCCAGATCATTTGTTAAATATTATACTTTCCTATGGCTATTTTCTATTGAAAAAAGATATATTTATCTAGATGGTGTATGATTTTTTTATCCTAGAATGGGTTCATATTCCATATTCTAGTTCATACATTATAAATAGTTATTTATTTTATAGAATATTGGATAAGTTTTGTTTTTTACTAATATGATGAATCAAATAGACTTATTACGTGATGGGTTCAATATTGAATAATATATCCCCTTAATAATTTTTAGGTCATGTGAGATAAAATTGTATTCATATTTTTTTGATTATTTACACATTTATTTATGATTAAACATTATGAGTCCTCTATGGATGGTTTAATATGTCCAATTTTCATTATTCCATCACTATGAAATAAATTATTTAGGTCCATGTGATTATTTGAATAGTTATGATATTCATGGTTATGTTTCAAGTTTATTTGATTATATATAGTGAATCATTTGATCAAATTTTATTTTTCCAGGTTATTATATGAAGATTTATAATCATGGGATATAGGAAAGAAATTTTTTAGTACATTTGAAAAGTATATGGGTATGACCTAAGGTTTTCATAGAATGAAGTGTGCACAGAAAATAAGATTTTAGGAATTATTTAGTATTATTAATAATTTTAGTGTTATTTTATTTGGAGAAATTTAATGAAGATGTAATTTTGATTAAATTTATTTTAAAATAACTATGAATGGAAGTGAACTGTTCGGGATTGGCTAGACCTGGTGTTACGCTATCATAGTTTTTAATTTTTTTTTTCATTTTTGATTATTGTTTTGTAAGTTAAAGATCCATATAGTGATTCATCTTACCTCTTGAAAAAATTGATGTGTTGTGATTAATTGTATCTAAAACCTCAAGATGGTATACCATCTAACTTATGCATGTGGAATTTTAGTGAGTTCACCTTCTTGATTAAGGAAATCCCTAACTAGGATTTTTTTATATATAATAAACTAGTATTTCTAACATAGATTTATACACACCTCATGGGAATCATTGAGAACTCACTACCAAACGCTAATATATTCATGAGTTTACAGAATAAAATTATGTGTAGGGAGAAATAGTTCATCAAACAGGGTAATTAAAATTATGAATATGAAATCCAAAAACAACAAAATTTTAAATTTAAATATACAATTAAGAATTTAAACTATATAAAAAATGAGAATGATTTTTTTTAATTTAAAAATACAACCTCAAAATATCACATAGGTCAACCCTCTCTCTTTCCTGATCACTCATAGAAACAACCCCTTTATGGATGGGGATGTAGAGTTGATTTTTCATAGGGTATACATCACAATAAATAATGTAAACACAAGAATGTAAATGAAAACATTTGCACAAAATAGTAGATGAACATCACCCATGACATCCCTAATCAGTTTATCCCCATAATTTAATATATATCCTCATATTTATAGTAATGGAATATTCTATAGTCTTTCATAAATATGAATAATGGACCCCATGTCAAATTGTTGTAAAAAATAGTAATTCCAATGAATATATTATTTTTTAGTCCTTCATCAATTTTTACATCACATAAGTGTTACATGACGTGTAATGTATGAGATAGATTTATGATTCCAAAAGTGATTTCATATCCTGAATTGTAGATACATGATGTGTAGTGTGTGGGCCAATATTTTCATGGCTATCCTCATAGTATATTTCATACCTTGTATTCCCTCAATTTAGATGATGTGTATAACATTTACAAAATGGTTAATTTTATCTTTCCATTATGTTTTACCTGTTTTAGTAAACTTATTCAAATATCATCTCCAATTTTCGTCCTGAATGCTTTTGTGACCAAAATATTACTTCCATAGTTAGGTTCCAAGATAGATTTTGAAGCGGTTTGGTGTGAAGATATTACAGAGTAATATATTCAAATATTTTTGTTCATTTGTTTCAAATTAATTATCCTATCACAAGACATAAAATAAACTTTTTACATGTTTAATTAATTAATTTATAAAAACTGATGAATTTATATAAACAAATACATTAATAAAATGGTTCAACTATTGATGAATTATTATCTTATTTTATATTAACAACCTTATTTAGAATCATAGATCAACTATTTCTTATTGTTTACCTTCCCTAGTATTCATGGAAGTGTATTACAATTTATACGTACAATTATTTTGGAGTTAAATTGAATCTATCAAACTAAAAATTAATATATATTTAATTATTTCAATTATTTTATAAAATTCCTTTATGTATTTTCTTCTCAGACTAATAAACTATAATATCATTTGGTGTGTGATATCTTGAATCTAGTGACATTGTAATA
This sequence comes from Viscum album, assembly GCA_963277665.1. Taxonomy (NCBI): domain Eukaryota; kingdom Viridiplantae; phylum Streptophyta; class Magnoliopsida; order Santalales; family Viscaceae; genus Viscum; species Viscum album. Next base: position 797,000,073 of record OY728166.1, read on the forward strand.
ATGTAACCATTAAATTTAGGCTACTTGGGTCTGTGTGTTCATAGTATTTGTTGATATATGTTTAGTATAAAATTTGGGAACTAGATTTAGGAAAACATATATTGTGGAATATATCATATAACAAAATTTTAGGACAACAACAAGCATATGATATCATTTTATTTTTTCATTTTGTATATATTATGTTGTTTTACTAGTTATTCTTCCCTATATAGATATTACAATTTGATATGGCTTTGGATAAAATTCATCTAAGATTAATTACCCCAAGAATAGTTGGTTTATGTATATCTCATCGATCATTGTGGTGAATTATGTCTATGTCTTTTCATTAATTTTTTTTACTCTCAGTAGATAGATTTGGGTAAATTCACATATTCATTACAATCATAAAAAATGTATTTTTATATATATTTTTTTAGAATATTCCCAATGAAAAAAGATTTTTATTCTTATATTTTTGTATTAGTTTGTCATCAATTTATTTGAATTGTTTCAATGGTTTTGAAAAAATAAATTATGTTTCAAAATATTATGTTCTAATCTAGTGTATGAAATTTTCTGGAAATGGTTTCAAGCTAATTTCAATAAAATAGTTTTAATGAAAGTAATATATATATATATTTACCTCAATAAAAATATAATGAAAATAAATCATAAAAAATTATTAATATTTTGGGATAGATGACTCAAGGTAAAACAAAAAACATTTTCATAGAGAGAATAAAATTTATCTAAAACATGGTGTAGAAATTATAGACCCAATCCTGCATCAACATCTACAATCATTTGAGATGACTATAGATACATTTGTAGCTGAGAAATTAATAATCTACTTATAGATCACAATTATCACATTTATATGTAAGGAAAGAGAGTTGGTTTTCATGTATACTTTTAATCTCCTAGGGGATGTATATAAATGATAATAATTAACTTAAAAAAATAAAAATATAATGAAAACATTGATTTTAAAATAAACTTTTTTCAATGAATTATTTTTAAAAATTAAATTACACATGCATAACAAGTGGACATGGAGAGAAAATTATTGAGTTTGAGTCAAAATGGAGAAATTGTTTTCTAAATTTGGTTCTTACATATTTAGAATGTAATTATGTAGACTAATTATGTAATCCAAAGTGAATTATTTACCATTTTGATTATGTGATTAAGACATTCTGTTATAGTAAACTAGTCTCCCGAATATTCCCATCATATAAAGATATAAAATCATGTGATATAAAAAAAGTGAAATAATTCTCCATGACATATGGATTTTAACTACGGTAATGGATGTATATGACAAAAAATTAATGAATGGTCAATGGGAATAAGTGAATTGGGAATGATTCTATGTGTAATATTTTTGAATTAAAACACCATTTTTATGCTTAAAATAGAAATTATTTTCTTCAGGTTTGATGAAAAATTCCATTATTCTCATGATTGAATGGGAACAGTAAAAACCATTAAAATATATTGATTTAACTATATTTAGATAGTTAAAAATTCAAATAAATGCACTAAATTTTATGGGAACCTTCACTAAATAATCCATGGTTAGAACAATGAGGATATAAATTACTATATCTAGTGTGGTTGTTCCTAGCCAAGGGGTAAAAGGTACACTTATTATCTACTCATAAAAATTTATTTTATGTTAATATGGTTTTATAAAATATTTCATATATAAATAATTTTCATGTTTCTATATATGACCACATAAAAATTTTGATATCTAGTTGGAATTGAAAACTCATAAAGGTTAGATAATAACATATCAAAACTATATCTCATATCTTTTTGAAGATTAATAAGATGTTAATCCTAGGAGTCTTGATGTTCTTCATTTAATTTAATTATTCATAATTTTCTATATGGATTGTCTATACCAATATAGATCACATATCAATTATCTAGTATTGGATGTTACATTCAATATTTTGAATCAATCATCAATATTCTATTAATACAGTGATGTTTCTGAACTCCCAAATGAAATTTATTATATCATATGTGTTTTCCTACTATTTAATGATTTATATTAATCTCAAATGGTTGCGGAGAAACTATGTTTTTAATATTTTACAACACATTGAAAATATTATATGTATTACTTTGGCTATTTTATACTCTTTCTCCGAATCATGAATTCTAGATTTAAATGGAACTCATACCTAGTTGTAAAATTATATAATTGATTCCCTATAATGTAGATCATATTGAGTTCCCTCAAATGAATAATTAACTCATGTAGAATTTGGATAATGGATTCATCAACCTGTTAATTTCCAATAAGTTTACACATTGTTATTGTTAAGAAGAAATATGGTTCAATGTTTCTTTTCATTGATTCTCAATAATATAACATGATTAATATTATGAAAAATTATCCCCTTCCATGTATGGATGAAATTTTTGATCAATTACGAGGTACTCTAAATTTTTACAATATTGATCTCTGATCTAGGTGTTGTTATCTAGATACCACGAAGGTAGATATAACCATTACTACAATCTGTACATGTTATGATCATTATAAAATTATGGTAATTCCTATAAGAATTCCCTATTAGCATGTTAACATAATAAATTTAATTAATGATGTCTTTAGTGATCAACTTTACGAATTTCTGATAGTCTTCAAAAATGATATTCATATATATTCAAAAAAATAAAATGAACAGGATGAATATTTAATAATTATTGTAGATACACTAATGAAGGGGTAATTATATACTAAATTTACTGTGTGTGAGTTTTTTATTTATATACTATGATTATTCGGTTATATAATCTATTTTGAAGGTATATTGTTGTGTTCTTGAATGATGGATGTTATTTATAAATGGCTAAAAGCAACAATGGTAACTAAAATCTATTTTTTACATAAGGTGGATAGATAATACCCACATCTTGTTAGGTATTCCTCATTAATATCTAACACACTCCCAATATAAAATCATAAGGGGAAGATTTTATTATCAATAGATTAATGTAAATATAATTTCAAAAAAAAGGTTACTCAATGTAATTTTTCATACACTACCCTATAGTGGATAATGTTTTATGATCATTAGTGGTGAATCAATGATGGTACAAAAATGTATCCTCGTGTAGAATGACATGTTGAAAGCATATTATACTATCTAATTGAAAATCAATAATATAAATTACCCAACTAATTATTGGGTGTTGAAAATGATTAGATTCACCTTGAAGAAATAATGTCATTATTTATATAGTTAAAGGTTTTTTTATAAATACTTATCATAAAATATTGATGTTTATACATATACAAAATGAGTTTAATTTGAACCAAATATGATGCTTGTAGTTGATCATGTTTTATGATTCACAATACATTACCACATAGTAAAGAAATAACATTATGGCTGATGTTGTATGTCTTAAAGACTATACTATATTTCTAAAGATTCGATTTGAATGGTATCAAATATTTATGGATTTTTATCATGTTGATTAAAAATAATAATTTTAAAATGGTATAAGTCTTACGTTTACAATATTAATGTTCAACCATACATACATGATAGTATTAAGAGGTTATATAAGATGGATGAGGAAATAAAAATGTTGTTGAGAAATTTTCTGAGTTTATCCGTGATGTTATTAAAATATTATCATTGATGAATCGAGTATGTGTCTCATTTACAATAGTCATAGATAACGATATATTGGATAAATCACATATTTCATCACTCATTATTCATCATGGATGTAGAATGTTGTATTGATATATGAAGGAGTATTTCATGTGGGGGAATAAAAAGATAGATATTATTGAGTATGTATAATTATTCATGTTATGATATAAACTTAATGATTAGAGAATAAAATATAAGGGGATCTTGTATCCATTACCCATTCCAAAATGGAAATAGGAAAAAATACACTAGGATTTTATTATCGGACTCCCCAATACATCAATGGGGTTTAAAATTATTTTTTTTGTATTCGATCATGTTGCGAAATAGATAGACTTCATTTCTATTAGTGAATAGTTTTCTATTTATCATTTTGAAAAATATAAATTAATGAAGGGATATATTTTATTGAGTACTACATTCAATTTTATATGATTGAGATCCATGATTCACCATGTTATCTTATAATATTATTCACTAATCTCTGAATGCAGAGATGAGTTTCATTCCCACTTATTTTCATCAGACAGATGTTTTGTCTGAGTGGACTATTCAAACTCAAAATGTAATGTGGTGATCTTTCTCTATACAATTCAGATGTTTTTGGGATCAACATTTACATATGCTACATTTTTTTAATAAAAATATATTTCCCCCACATATTCAAATGGATCCTTATAAATCCTATTATAGATTGATATATAGAACTCCAATGTATTTTGAAGAGGTTTGACAATAAATTATATTATAATATTTCATATCATAGGAAATGAAATAGATTATTTCATCCATTAAATAAAACATAGGGAAAACATTAATTGAAAAAATGGATGTAAAGGAAATACTTTATGAAACATAGATTTTAGTTTCACAGAAAATTTAATCATCTAAAAAATACTATATAAAAGGATTATGAGATTTAGAATGGCCTAAAATCCATTACAATGTTATATTTATCCTTGAAGATTATTACATTTATCTTGTTTGTATCTGATCACATGAAATTACACTAAATATCTCTAATGATCATAATGCCTTACATTAATATCTCTAGTTGAAGTACATACATGATCCTTCAAATGTACTGAGCTCAGAAGTTGTACCACAGAATAAAGATATATCTTAAAAAGAAAATTTGGTGGAGAATTTAAACTATAGAGGAAAAGTGTTGTGAACAAGAAAACACACATTTTCAATGTATTGCGGTGGAACTGTATAATATATAATGCTATGTGGTAATAAAATAGTGTGATGAGATAGATGTATCCACAATTGTAGGCATTGATATGACATAATTTAAAATTTTAAATTATTATAACTATTATTTAATAAAACATAGAAATATTAGGGCATATTTCATTGTTAAATAAATATAACAACATTGATAGCTTGTGTTTCACGCATCACAATGTTTAAATGTATGATTATATAATACTAATGTATTAATTAAATTTTACTGTTATAACATAGGATTTAAAATTGGTTGTTAAGAGGAGGACTAATCAAATAATGAAATGTGTTTTGTTTATAATTATATTAGTTTAACTCATTGGTTATTGATTGATTAGAAATGAAAATAAACATCATTAAAATGAAACTAAATGTTTTTGTTAAAAATATTGTTTATGAAGGCAATGTGTTTTTATATTAATAAATTATATTAATAACTATTCGTTACTTATTTTAAGGAAACAAGTATATTATATATTCAATTTCATGATTTATCATTCATATAATATTATTTATAGAGATAGTATATGAATGAATCAATATTTATGAGAAAAAATTATTTTTTAAAAGTGGAATTTGTCTTATTCTGCACATGTATTTTAAATTTTATTTCTGATACTTATTTGAATTTATTCTTGAAATTTCGATTCAATGTTTCTAATAAGAAGGTTAAAATTTGGAAAATAATTAAATAATATTTTATTTGTTATCAATAATAATAACATTGTGAATATTAACACTTTTGTAAAGGGAAAATTTGGTATTTAACATAAAAAACAATGTGATATTTCCTCAAAATTCTATAATAAATTCAGTTATAATGTTTTCGGGTTTAGTAATGGTAATTCACTCAAATTTATGGAATAAATGGACATTATGTGCTATTTTCATTGATATTGACCTTTATATTATTTTATGTATGATAAACTACATTATGAAACACACTTGACATTTAACATATCATTTATGTTCATATAGTGTCAAATATATTTTTCTAGTGAATAGTAAAATTAATTTTCTTCAATGTGAAATTGATTTTTATTATAATTGTTTTTATATTTTTATTTTACTATATTATTTATTTAAATTCCTACACATTGTATGCGTAATATTTACTGAAAAAATCAATAAATTAGATAATTGAATTTAAGAATAATATAAGAAACACAAATTTTCGATATTTATATTTTTTTACAAAGTTATAGACGAATATAAAAAATATGGATTAAGTGAACTTATTTTACTGGATTTCCCTATTTTTAATGATGAAAATATAGTCGAATTAATTTAATATTGTAAACAATAGAAGTAATGATATTTTTTTATTTATTTACTAAATTAATTAAAAGTACTAAAAAACAATAAAGAGTACATGTTGGATAATATATGGTAAATAATTTATTACCTTGAAATTTTATGCATTAATTAATACCTTATAATAAAAATAATAACCCTTAAAAATTGAAAATATCATTATAGAGTTTAAGGATAATATTTTATAGACAAGGGATTAAACTATAATATATCATTTATAATACAAGCTAAAAATATCTAAAATATATTGGTTTATGATATTTCAAAGAAAAAAACATATTATTTAATATATATCAATTTTGAAGAATTTATCTCATGAATTTATTATTCATATTTTAGTCATTTTGCAATTTCTTGTGTGTCCTTTCCCCCCGTTATAAAAGGAAGGACATTACCTCTCTTCTTCACAACCCAAAAAGAAAACTAGCTTGTCAAATCACGGATATATTATATTCTAAATATATTTATTAATATTATATATGTTATTATCTTCCCAAAAGACCAACCCTTGGGTGCTTAATAAGAGATATAATTAATTTCCTTAAAATTATTGGTTATCTCCTTAACCGATCACAATTCTATTTTACATCACCTATTTCTAATTTAAATATATGTAATTTATCATAAAATAATATATTTAGTCTCATAAATATATATAATTTTTTTGGGATAATGAAAGCACCATTATTCACCGTTTTTACCATCGAATGAAAAATGATAACATCGCTCTTGCATACACATGGCCCATCTACCCTAAGCGACGTTTTAATTTTTCATTTAATCTATACATAGAATGTAATATGGTTTTATTTAATAAAGATATTTAATAAATATGATATAATAATTATTCATTAAATTTAAATTATTATTCACAAATCCTTTATTCCATTAGTAAAAAAGTAAAAAAATTCATTCATTTGTATGTTTGACATATTATATCTATGAATAAAGGAATTAATTTTTTGTATATATATTTAATATAATACAATAAATTATTATATAATGAATATATATGATATTTAAATCATGATAAACATTATATAGGTGATTGAACCTTATACAACATAAAATGACTGAAACTAATCCACCAAAACATATACAGTAAATGAAAAATTTATTTCCCGTAGTAGAGAATTTAACAAAGATATTTTTTTAAACAGATGAAAAATTATTATATTTAAATAATATATGTTATGATATGTGATAATAATTTTTTAATAATATATATATGATAAATCTATAATATATATATATGATGTTTAATTATTTATAAAGACATAAGGAATTTTGGAAGGGCTTTACTTCATAATCTCATCATTTTTCAAGATTATATATGTTAATCTTACCAATTGGATAATTATTATATATTTATATAATAAAAAATAAATTTCATTATATTATATTAAATAATATAAAATACAATTTTCATTTACATTTTACATTATTTATTTATTGAATATACTTATATAATCTTTTGAGGAAAATTTCTCTTTCATTTTATACTTAGTCATTAATTTCTCTCTTCAATTACTATATTTTCGATAAAATATTTAATAGAATTAATTTTAACATAATAATATTCATTATTAATGTAATTTGACCTAATTTTTATTTTTAAGATTTTTTTAAGGAAACGTCTCATCATTTTGTGAGTGAGGTTTTTTTGACATTTTCACAAAAGTGTGTAAGGAATGTTTTTTTACTTATAGAGCATAAAGAGGATTTCACTGAATAATGAAGCGTAATATAATTTAATAATAAATGGAATTTTTACAAGGTTATTCTTAATGAAATTTTTTCGTTACTATTTGTATTATTTTTCAAATAACTTATTTCAATGTCAAATTTTTTACTTTCCACAAAAATGTTTCTATTAATATTTTGAAAATATTATCATCCTTATTAAGATCCATTATTGAATATTATTATTTATTGTGGCTATAATCTACTGGTACCATAAAATATATTTATTTTTATGGTTTGTGATATTTTTTATAGGTGATAGTATTGATATTATTTATTCAAAATCTCCAAATAGATAATTTTATTTATATGTATGTTTTTTATTATTATTTTAGTTTATTCATATGATTAATGTATTGTATTTATTATGTGATGGGTGGGGAAATAAATTTTCAATCCCCTAGATGTATCAGTAGGTATAATAAGTTTCATGTGTCCAGAATTATTAATTATATCATTTTGAAATACATTATTTATGTTGGTATCATTATTTGTATAGGTAATGTAACAATGTATAATTTTAAACATAATGTTATTATTTATGCGGAATTAATTTATCACTATAAATTATTATCATATTTTTATGACTTATTACATTGAAATGTATACATACCTTTTCATAGAATCTAAAGTCACACCATTATTATATTTCATTTCCCCATGATTCCAAGATTTGAATAATGTGTGATATGATGGGATATGAAACATTCAATAACACTGTACTTAGATAAAATACTATGACTGTTACATTTTCAAATGTAATGTAATATTAATGAATGATTCTAGTATCCAAATAAACTAAACTATTCATCCCGTTTTGATGAAATAACATATATGTAGTTCCATTGTATTAATCTAAACTCTGGATCAAGGATATTGTTGTTAATGTATTGGCACACCCCACCAGAAAGCCTCTTAGGCCTTTAGGAAACCTTATAAGGGTCAGTCTCCACTATCTGATTGGCCAAGAAATTCAATAGGGAAGGACCCAAGGGGTCCTCATTATCTCATCCTCTATCCATGTGGGGTGTACTTGGCCACACAAAACACAATTCCAATGTATTCTTGAGTGTATGTACACCCATGGCACACATTTTATGTATATTCAATGTGTGATAATCCATTCCCTACGGGTCTCTTTATGGATGAGTAGACTATATTTCCTCTAATATTTATATTGTTTTATAGTGTATATGAATGATTAATTTGATTAGCCCATTTTAATAATTTAATATGTTATAAAATGATAGTGTGATTCTATTCATGATTGATTGGTATTTATGGGAAATTTGGAAAATATTGATTTTAAGCTTCATAGGGTTTAGTAATAGGTTAATAAGAGATAATCAGAGTGGAAAAGGGGTTTATTTGTCCCCATGTGATATATTTATAGTTATATATATGTAACCAACATATATTATATATCATATTACACACTATATATTAATAGTGTGATTTATAAACTACTAACATGGGTTTAAGAAAGTTTCTCCAATGTATCCAAATTAGAAAATGAAATATATATGTTGTTCATGGATTTATAATTATATTAAATAATTAACATCCACACCTATAAAATTTGGGTTTCATTAAACCATTATTGTATGATAAAAGTGATTATAATTTTTTTGTTTCATATACGTATTTGTTTTAGTGTTCCACATAGTATGAAAAAACAAATTCCTTTATTTCTTCATATCTCTTGGGAATACCATATGAGTTATATATTGTAGAATTCTTCCTTGGGTACTCTTGGAATTATCTTTAACTAGTTCCTAGGTTAATGATAAAATTAGTAACAATATATGATATCTTGTTACCTACTCCTTTAATAATTACATCCTTTATGAGTTAATATAATCATATACATTATTGGATTTAGAATGCCCTTGGGGTTAGGGTTTGGGTCCACAACATTAAATATATGGTTCAATGATTTACTATTTTTTATCAACATTGAATATTACTACCTAACGTGTAATTATTTTATTAACACCTTTATGTGAGTTTGGTACTTCCTCTATAGGTAAGTGATTTTTTAGTGACGTACAAATACTATATTATATCTACTTATTGATTAGTTTTTTTAAGATTGATGTTTATTTTAATTTAATAGAAACATCAATGGATTTCTAATCAATGATACATTGATGTTGTTGTAGATATATTTTTCCACGATAGGTGGGGACTTGGTTTTTTACTAGTGACAATTAAGATTGAACATTCATTAAGAGGATGGATTGTTATATTGAAATTACCAATTTGTGGAGAATTCTTTAATAATTTAGGAATCACTTATAGAAATAATATATATTAATTATTGATTTCAAATTCGAATTCATAATTTTGATACCTCTATATTAATGATATGATCAAAAATTGATGTATATTTGAATATCTTCATGTATTAATTGTTATCCATATTTTTGTGAGTATGTTTTATTATAGAAACCGTTCCATACCAAATGAAAACTACCTCATTTTAATGGATTTTTCATTCGTGATTCATCACATATGTACCATATATATTGGGGCTTAGAATTTATAATAATATAATAAAAAGTGATTTTGAGATTGATTTTACAACCATCATAGGGAACCCTAGAATTTATCACTATTTACAGAGGTAGTAGGTTTTATAGAGTTAAGATGAGTCCCCCAAATTGGGATTTAATCATATCTCTATGAATGGAATAATCATCTATGTAATTGAGTGTTGATTAGTGAGAAAAATAAAATATATTATTTCCTTCAAAAAAATCCACTCTTAAGAAAATTTATTTCATATATAATGGAAGACAATTTTAATGGTCCCTATTAATGTATGATGTGGGACATGAAAATGAGTGGTCATTATTGATGAATCCTAATTATAGGTAACTAAAAAAGAAATGGTATGATTATAGATTACACATAATAATGGGAACATAGTGGTGGCTTTATTCGAATTTTTAATTAGTATCTAGAAAAGGAAGGATGACTAGAATATTTGGGGCTTTCACCTAGAAAGATTCCTTGATATAGTAACCTTGAGGAGTATCCCAACAAAAGTTTATTGACATAACTAAATAATCATATATATTTTTGTTAAATTTTAAAAAATATTCCATATATGATTGTCATCTACGATAAATTTATACATGACCCTATGTACATCTTTATTAGGTAATGACAATATTAAAAGAACCACATATCCTTTGTCATTAATGCTCAGGGTGAAAAAATAATTAATATACCATCATCTAAATTTCATTATTTAAAAAAATGTTTTTAGTATTGTTTATTCTTTATTGTTACCTAATGTCCATATACATGATTTTGGTTTGGGTTTATATATATTGGTTGGGGCATCCAAAAATATAGAGGACCATGTATGTTTTACTCTATAAAGTAATAAAGGTGATGGTTTTTTTGGTTCATAGAGAAATATCTAAACTCAAGAAATTCATGAAATTAAACGGTGTATCTATACTCAATGTGACTATCATAGTTATCATGACCCAAATTTATTTTTACAAAAAATGAAATTTTCAAGGTATGGATCTATATTTTTAAGGGGTGAAATATTTGGATTTGGAGGGATCTTAAAAAATTCATGATATTTAAAATGGGAACTACTCCTAATCAATAATGCGAGAGGTATATCTTTTATTCCATGGGCTATTTGAAAATATTGTATGTGAGTTTAGTGAAAATTTTATATGATAGTGGCATGGTTCCCTATAATTGAGTTACTTTTATAGTGTCCATATATGGTCATAATGAGTTGTGTCCAGGAATTTTTAATGATAGGCAAAAAATTAACATAGAAATCCAAAATTTTAAATAGAATTAATAAACTTTGTGAAAATGGGTATTCTTCAGAAGGGTCCTGATTGAAGGATTCCACCTAAAGTGTGTCCGATGATGATAATTCTCCAAGGTAATTTCAAATGGATGTATTGGATAGGGCCATTAAGGTAACTACTTAATGAAGTGCATTTAAAACTATCAATTAACAAATTTACTTCATGGAAATCGTAAACAAAGGAATCTTTGTGGGGGTGGAGTTAACATTTATAAGGGTTTCCAAAAATAACTAACCTAGGTTTATAATTAACAATGATAATGATTTTATAAAAAGATTACAGATCAACGTAGGGGACATTATTTTAAAAACCCACCTATAATGTTCCTTTTTTAACACATTTTTTAAAATTAAAAATGTAATGTTCTTTTAAATTACAATAATTTTATTGTTTCATTCAATTTTTGGATAGTTTTTTATATTAATTTGTTATTTATATGTTCTCGTAGTTCTTTTTGAAGAAAATTATTTCATTAATATATGTGAAGATTTTATATTTTAAAGGCATTTTTCTCATGAATATTGTATATTTATTTCAGAAAGTGTTTTTCTCATGTGATTAAAATAATTTTAAATTTTTTAATCATTATATATTCATAGAATTTTTTTATAATATTTTTATCCCAATATAGTTAATGATATAATGGGTCAGGCCACATTATATATCAAGATATGATGGGTTGATCCCCATTAAAACATAAGATATGACGGTTGATCCCCATTATAGTTGTTCAATAAATATAGTTCTCCCGATATAGAAGTATAAAATATGGTTATTACATTTTTATTTTTGAACATTAGATATTCGTGTAATTAATCATCATGGGCATTGATGTGATTTTTCTTTTCATGTTACTTAGTTTATTAAAGAAAAGAGTTTTCACGGGTTTTCATGATTTATCTGGACTACTGATTTTATATCATCATATACCATACTATGTTTTTTTTCTCATCCCATGGTTGGATAAACATTTCACATGGTATATGAATATTTAAAAATAATGAAGAACTCGTGTTTATTGTAATGGTGTTTTTTCCTGAAAAATAAATCATGTTTTTTGTTTTCTTTTTTGGATTAAATGAATATTGTTTTAGTAGCACCAAAATTATATAAATGTGGATTGTTTTTTATGAATAATTAACTAATTTTCTAAAAAACTAAACCTGAAAATAATATTAACATTAAATAATGTCAATTTAGTACTAAAACTCAATATGATGTAATGTTTAAGGAATAGTCATTATAGTTGGTATCATAAGAAAGGTTTATACAACTGTTGGGATTATGGATTTTTGTAAAAAATAAGATAAGTTTTTATGCATATTAATTTATTTAAATAATTTTTATTTTTTAATGATTAAATTTATTTATAAATGGATTGAAGAAGATCATAAACAACATTCTTATCTCTTCCCGATGCCCTTCTTTAAAAAATAATTCAAAAGTCATGTCTTGATAATTATGAAACATTTTCTAATGTATACCACTCATGAAACCTATTGTGTTAAATATCACCCCACCTCCATACATTTATACTATTATGGATCTTGTTTTTCAATCATATCCTATATTTTATATACTCTCATATTTTAAAACATTTAAATATTATCACTAAATTTGTAGATATTTTAATTTGTCACGATACTTTGATTAATGTTATGGTTTTTAAAACCTACTAAATAAACATTCCATTTTGGATCCTATTTATATTTGGTTTTATCATATAGTCATTCAAAACATATTTATTTTATATTTAAAGGTACCATGATTTAATGTTTAAAAAAACATGATATGATAATTTTTTAAATATTTTATTTTATTAGATGTTTGGAAATTATATGTTAAAAATGATTTTCAAAAACTATTTCTCTAGAAACACCCATACAACCCGTGTTTAACAATATGTATTTGTAAAAATTATAGAAGCTATTTGATGAATCTAAAAATAATTATTACAATGTGTGGAACTTCTAACTATGTGAACAAAATGGCAATGAAATATGATGGGCTACAGTATCCAGGTATGGTGTTATTTATTAATTTCATAGATTTATTTAATTATAAGGTAATGAATTGTCAAATTTCAAGATTTAAAACAGTTCCCAAATTAAAATTTTTTATTTACTTATGTGGTGGGATACAAATAAGTGGCATTACATAACCATTGATGTTAAATCATTATATTAATAGATGAAACTCTATTTTATTTGATCATATATTTCCATAGGATCTTAGTCCATGTGGTAAAATAATTTACATATGAAAAGAAAAATAATCTTGATGTAAATTTTATCTATTATCATTTCTTACTTATATTAAATGAACGTTTTTTACCTCTAACATATTTATTGGTTTATGGTTGTTAAATTTATCATTTCCATCTTCTCTATCACTCTCCATCCGGACATGATAGTTACATTTCTATTAAATTTCAATATATTTCTATATTTAATCCCCGTATTTTTTTTATCTTTGGTGAACTTTATACTTCCCATTATTTCTTTTAAGGTCAATGTTAGATTATTCCCTTTTCTGATTTTGTATTTCAAAAAGGTATTTTGAAATATGAAACACCCAGGTTTTGGTCTCAATATCAAATATTGAGGAAACATTTTATAATATGGGTGGTAGAGAGTCTCACATAACGATTTATAAAATTAATCCATATGTTTGATAACATACATGATTCCCCATATTGATCATAAAAAAATGGATAAATAATATTATTTAAATTTTACCATTACAAGAAAGTAATACGAATGCTGAGTATGAATAAGATTAATTGAATTATGAAAATGTGAATGACACATGTATATATAATTAATTCATTTGTGACTATTAAATTATAAATAAAAATTTAACCATTTTCAAATAGAAGGAAATAATATTCTACAAAAATATTTAAATGAACACAAGTGTGTTTATAAAATAATAAAATCTCTCTTGTAAGATTATATTAATGATATATATATAATATTCAATTTAATATTTAAAATTATTTTATATGTTTCATAGGCATGATTAAAGGAAAAATTCAATTTTATGTATAAAAGAACTATTTTTTAAAAGTAAATTCATAGATTTTGATCATAGCCTAGTTGTAAATCATGTTGCTGTCAGTTCTATAATTTCTATTTGAAAAAAATATTTCTTCCACATTAATAAAAAATTTTGTTTGGATGATTTTTTTCTTATTTTTCTCATTAGATTCTTATTTTGATGAATATTGATAAAATATTATTTTTTTAAATGAAAATAGACTTTTTATCTTATTAATCTACAGAGTTAAATTATATTTTAAATTTTTTGTGAAGTATATTTAGAAAAATATTTTCATTGTAAATAAAATTAAGGTTATTTTGATGAATTTGACGTTGAATTTGAATAATAAAATTCCAATATTTTGAATATTTTTAAATTAAAAACCTTTGTTCTCATTCTCTCAATGAGAATAATTTAAAATTAATTTTATCCAATTTTGTGTTTTTGATTTTGAAAATTGGATTCTATTTTTTAAATCTTATGTTAAAAATTAAGCAAATATGATCTTTTTTTTTTTGTAATTTTCATATTATATGTTGTAATTTTTTTATTACCATAGTTATACGTAAATCTTGTAATTATATGTCAAAAAAATATTGTAGATACTATAAAATGATCTTAACAAATTTTTTTAATTTATTTGGATGTGTTTTAATGACCAAGACCGTTATTAAACCAAAATTATAACCATCGGATGCAACTTGTATGAGTGTATGTCATTTATAATATTATATTCTAAGAAAACTCAATTTTTGTACACTATTGTTTATTAAAAATGGACTATTTTTAATATAGGGATAAATAAGGGATATATTGGACTGTAAATATCATTCTGAAATATAATATATATACCTCTATCAGGATAATTTATTTCTAATTTCTAGAGTATAAAAAATTAAATTAATAGATTGTACAATGATGACACGTTAAATGTTTTATTAAATTAAATATATAATAATTGTTATTGAAAATTATAATATAAATATAATTTGAGAAGATTAATATCATCCACGAATATTTTTCATTACATGGACACATTAGTAATTGTAAGTATTTTTTCAAATTTATCTTGTTTTTATGATATTTCTAAAAATTCAACTATTGATTACTATCAAAATTATTATAGAACTCTTATTTTTGGAATAACACTAATAATAGTGGTTTTAAGGTGTTAATCATATGATATCATTAGAAGAAGTGGTGTTGTTTTTAATTAAGTGGTTTTATTGTATTTGATCTTCAATATCCTCAAAAGTTTATTCAACCATACTGAAATAATGAATCCAGTATCCTGAATATACTTATATGTTATTGTCTTAATATATTCACATAATTTATTCATTCATTCCATCAAATGGGAAATGAATTATTCCTTTGTGTGTACGATGAGATACCACCTCATTAATAAATATAATTTTTTTACCATCACCGTATCTCAAGACTAAATATAATGTTTTCAGTAATTCATATATATGATAATCATTAGACATTTATCATCATCAATGAATAATATATCATTTATGTTCTTACCTTCCCATGAAGTTAAACATGATAACTCCATTCGTGTGTATGTGTGAATGATCACCTATATGAATTGATGTTATTAATATTTCATCCCCACAAAACATAGATGGTTTATAAAAGTATATTTAAATTATTATTATGATATTGATGGTTTTATCATCATTTTTTAATGATAGTAAAATAATTACCTTCATTCTATAATTATATGTGAAAAATGGAAATGTTACTTAAGTGTACGTACAACCTATAAGCTCCATGATCCTATCAAGGCTCATTTTTCATATCCATATATAAAGGGGTCTATAGAACAAAATAATATATTTATAAAAGTTATTATTATCTCATGAATAAAAATATTAATATGATGGTATAATTACCACATTAACTATTTACATCCTACCAAAGTTAATCTAGACTCATGTTTAAAATATCGAAAAAACGTCTAAAATTAACTAAAATAATTAAGTAATTTTTATGACATTGTAATGATTAATATACAAGGAATAATAAAAATTGAAATGTTCTTAATAATAAAAATATTTATCCTAATTCTATTATTGAGGATGATAAATATTTTATGTGAATATCCTTACTCAATGTAAGGGAATTTATTTTTAAACCCCCCTTTTATGTTCTTTTTAATACTTTTTTAATGAAACTCAAAATGAATTTTTTTTCTTATTCGGCCTGAAAATTGTATTCTTATTTAATGATTATTTATTAAATTAATTTTTGGTTATATTTTATATAGTTGTTTTTGAAAATAATTATTTTATTAATATTTATATGAAATTTATATTTTAAAATTGATTTTTATAAGAATAGGTTACATTGAAATCTGCATGTGTTTTTCTGATGTGTATAAAAAATTTCAAGGGTTTTTTAATGATACATTCCTTGGAAATATTTTATTTTCTTTTAATCCCATTATAGCTCTATATATTATGTGTTTATCCCCCTTATTGTTCAATATATGATATCATGAGCCCTATTATAGCTAAATATTTGATAATTGATCCCCACTATAGCTCCCTAATGTATTGAATACTCCTGTGACAGAATTTGAAAATATGGTTATTCACTTTATAAGGGTGAATTTAATTATGATATCGTAATGATATTCCAAGTCACCTACAAGATTTTTCTATGCATTATAATGTGCTTTTTGGGAAATGATTTTAATGATTTTTCAAATGTCCACCTGACTAACGATTTTCTTTCATTAATACCCTTACTGAAATTTTTTTCATCCTTTTTTATAAAAAATTATAGTGTATTAGGATGGATAAGATGATGTAAGAAATCAACTTGAATGATATAGATATTTTTCATGAAAAATAAATCATTTTATATTTTAAAAGTATCAATATTTTTAATGAAATGTATACAGTTTTAGTAGTATCCGCATTGTATGATGTTTGAATTTGGTGTATAAATGATGGAATAATTTTTGAACACTCCAACACTTAAAATATCTTCAATTGGAATGAATGTAAATTTTGATCTCAAAATCAATATTATGTAATTTTTAAGGACAAGGCCTTATAGTTGGTATCATATTAAAGGTGTTTAAAACATTAAGGATGGGAAATATGGGTTAAAAATGTTTAAGCTTCAATTTGTATTAAATTAGAAAAGTCCACATTTTATAACATCTCAGCTAGATGTATGTCAGTTATCAATGAAATATGGTTGATCTCAAACAACATTCATATCTCTTAATGGGGACTTTCTTGTAATAATTATGACAATTATTGATCAAGTACTCCCAAAAAATTCTCTAATATACAACTATCAATAAAATAGTTTTATAAAATATCAAACACCATCTCTATACCTCGATACCACCATTTTACATGGGTTGTTCCCAATCAAATCATATTTTATGGATATTATCATATTTTTGAAAAATATTAATATTATCAATAAATTTTTTAAAAATTTTCTTTTTAATAAGATTTTGAATAATTTTATAATCCTAAAACAGATATAAAATTTGTCTATTTGGAATACTATTTATATTTTGTTTTAACGTATAGTCTTTTATCACAAAATTGTTGAATATTTAATGGACCATTGATTGAAATTTCAAAACAAACTCAGTTTGATTGTTTTATAAAAATATTTATATTATATATATTGAAATTATATATTATAAAAAACTAATTTCCAAAAATATATACCTTCCAAAACCTAGATAAACCAAATTAAACAATTTGAGTTTTGATAATGTACGTACATGACTTTGAATAAGCTCTAAAGAAATTTTCAACCTGTAGACCATCCAACTATGTGAAAAAATTAAAATGAAAAAAATAGGACACCATGACAAAGGGAAAACTATTTTATTAAGTAAATGATTACATAAATCTTATGAAGATGAAACGTAAAATTTCATTATATGAAAGACTTCATGAATTAAAATAACGAGGTAATTATGGCTGGGATAAAAATTGGAGGTCTGAGATAAACAATAATGTTAAAGAAATATATTGAAAAATGGAAATCTATTTTACATGTAAGTATATTTTTTCATGTTCTATGTATAGGTGGTAAAATAATTTCTCATCTATATGAAAACAATCTTAAAGATAAAACATTATCATTTTACTTTTTTACCAAGAAATTACTACCTTTTTAATCCATCACATATTTATAATTTTTTTAATTTTTACTTTCTCATGAACATGATCTCTATCGCCCTTAATCAGAAGTTGATAGTTATTTTTCTCTTTTATTTCTATTATTTCCTATGTAGAACCCCAGTATTTTTATCTTGGGTGACCTTCATAATTCTCATTATTTCTTTTACTGTAATAGTTCTATTAATTATATTTTTAATTTATGATTCCAAAATTTTATTTTTTTATAAACGTTAAACCCCAGGTCTTTGACCCCAATTTCCAATTGAGAGGTCACATTTTCTTAATGGGGGTTGGTAGAATGTGACATCATTAATTTTCATCATGAAATACCATGTTCCTATTCATATATGATATTCCATATGAGGAACCAATGAAATACTAAATTTTATTAGTTAAATGATAACATTAAAACAATGACTTTATAATGGAAGGTATGAAAAAGATTAATTTAATTTTGAAAATATGGTTAATAGATTTATATTTAATTAATATTTTTATTACCAGTTAATTATAAATATATAATATACCTTTTCTAAAATAAATTTAATTCACCTTCTTAAAAACTTATTAAATGAAAACAAGATTTTTCATATAATTTTCATGTAACTGTAATTAGATTTTAATAATGATATATATATATATGTATAATATTTAATCGAATTATTAAAATTATTCTTATATGTTTTCTAGACATTATATTGAAACAACATATATTTTACACATAAAAGAACTATTTACCAAAAAATATATAATATCATCTTTTTTATAGAAAAATTGATTTAAATCAAGTTTTTTCAGTTTTACAAATTCTATTTTAAAATATAAATATATTATTTTAATTTGTAAATATAATTAACTTTGGTAGAAATTTCGATTTCTTTTTGATAAGATTCATGTTTTTATAAGTAGTGAAAAACATTCTATTTTTAATGGAAGACTCATTTTTTCTAAATAATTTATTGTGGTAAATTATATAATTTTTTCAAATAATATTTAGACAAATATTTTATTAATCAATCCAAATAAGATTATTGAAATCTATTTTAATTTCACTATGAATAAAAAAAATTAATATCGTGCTCATTTTTACTTTAATAATATGCTTTATCATTACATCCAAATGATTAATATAATGTCAATTTTTACAAAATATATATTTAAAATATTGAAAAATGGATACTATATTTGAAATAATATGTTCAATATTATGTATATAGTTCCATTTTTTCGACAATAATAATAATATCTTTGGTAAATTTTTATTAACACCGTTAAATTTAATTAAAATGATCAAGTGTAAAAAATATTATAAATATTATAAAATTACCCTAATAGTTGTCCTAATTACATTTTCTGACTGTGTGTTGTCGAAAATAATTTTTGGGTATACATTAAATAATTTTCAGGCCACTTAGATGAGGGCATGTCATTTATAATATAATATTCATATTTTTGGTCGGATTGGATACTCAAGAGGGGGGTGAATTGAGTTCCAATTAAAAATTTCTATTTAAAAGATATATATTTAAAGCCCCCAATTTAAATAACATGCTAAACTATAATGAACTTCCAATACAGTAAAGTTTCAGTTAGGTTTTCAAGAGATTGATTAGTTCTAAATTAATATAATATGATGATTAGATTAGCTTTTGAAACAAACCTACTACTTTTCAATAAATATAAACACTTTCTAGTTTAGCTATAAAAGTTAATTTAAAATAGATTTATATTTAATGTAATTAGCAGTGGAATATTCAAAATAGTTTTAACTAAAATAAGCATGCACAATAGTTTTAACCAAAAGGTTCA
Source organism: Viscum album (assembly GCA_963277665.1). Lineage (NCBI taxonomy): Eukaryota > Viridiplantae > Streptophyta > Magnoliopsida > Santalales > Viscaceae > Viscum > Viscum album. The sequence goes on from OY728166.1 coordinate 797,020,899, forward strand.
GTATCAATCTAAGAATTAGTCCTCTCAAACAGTTTATATAAAACTTTTCTCCACACCCTGGATCGGGGTTTACAATAGTACTTAGACTATTCAGGTCCTCAGACCTCTACCACAGTTCTACGTGGGAAATTAATAATAACAATAGCTCAAGGGTTTTCCAGGTCCTCATACCTTTACCACTATACATAGTAGGATACAAGGGTGTAAGGAAAATATTGAGTGAGGATTTAGAAATACTACAGTTTAGCTTAGGATTTAGTGAGTGTTCAAATGGAGAGAAGCACACACTGCTTGTAATGTAATTAAAAGGATGGTCATAGTCAAGGAAAAATATACAGATGTGTTTAGAAAGCTCTTGTGTGATGTCAATGTAGTTATGGAATATTTTGGATTAAATAAGATGATTCTTGGAGTCCTTTTTTGGAAGTTATGTGAAAAGCAGAGTGTCACAAATCTTCTTGTCTTCTTCGTGAGGTTTAGTTGAGTGAAGATATTATTTGTCTTCAAATATTCTTCATATGTGCTCTGTCGAATCGAGTTACATGTAGTGTCCCATCTTTTCTGAAACATCCTCCATGTATATTCTTCGTTCTTGATCTCAATTTTTTTTGTTTCTGTATCACTCTATTTGATTATTGGTCACTCTTCGCTTTTAACATCGAATTCATGTGTTGGAGCCAACAGGATGCATGTGTTCTGCACCTCATACCTCGTACTGTCTGGTGATATGTCTACAATGAAAAATTAATTACGTTATTCCATTAAAGTCATAAAATATGACTGTTATAAATTAAATTTAAAATGATAACGTAGTTTAGGAAAATATGTCATAGTAATTCATGGAAATGGTGTCTCCTTCACATGGTGTATAGGTTAATCATGGTGACTGAGTGTCACGGTGTCTCACGATCATGGTGTCTCAGGGTCACGATGTCTTGTTCACTGTGTCTTAGGGTAATGGTGTCTTGCTTCACGGTGTCAGGCTTCACAGTGTCTGGATTCACGGTGCATGGCTTCATGGTGTCTGGATTCATGGTGTTTGGATTCATGGTGTCTGGCTTCACGGTGTCAGAAGTACATTTCCAGTGGCAGACTCACGGTGTCCTAGTGTTTCCAAAGAAAATATGTGAAGACATAAATAAAGATAATAATATAAAGTATTATACTTGATAATTTGGTAAATAAGGTATTATGAGAGTATATTAAAGATAATATAAATTAAGGAAACCGAATATAGAGATATTTAGATCATTCATGGCTCTACTTAAAGTATAAGAAAGAAATATATATAAATACACATGATCTAGATTGAATAAGATATAGAGTCATTAATTAATGATTTATCTATGATTTTTTATCATTAAAACATTATCAAAACATGAGGAGTCCAACAATCACCCCCTTTTTATTATTACAAATCATATACTTTTAATGTGCATATTAGTTTCAATCATAAAGCTAAATTTCTAACATAATATATAGAAACATATCCCACTTTTTGGATTATCAAAAAGATGAACTAGGAAAGGTAAAAAAGGTTCATAGTCCATTAATAGAAAATAAGGTATAGTATACAACAAGATTAATACAAAAAATAGCATCCCTATCAAAATGAGTAAACATTGTTCTCCTTCAAGGGCCGGCCATCTCTTTTCCTTTTATAGTAGAAAAAGTGGAATCCATAGGTGCATTGGAAGATATAGAGGAAGGCAGATATGTGGTTAATAAAGAGTGTAAAGGAAGGCCTTAAAATACTGAGGGAGCCAAGGTAGGAGTAGTAGAAGATCTAGGTAGTTGCTGAACAAGAATCATAGGCCTGCTCTGACTGAGTGCTTGGCTGACAGACATGGTGGTTGAGGATAGGGAAGAGGTGAATGTAGGCAGCCCTTGTCTAAGAGGTGCAGCTGCTGGAGCAACAATGGCTTTACTCTAAACATGAATATAGGGCGAGAGTAGTTTAATTATATCTTTAATGATCTCTCCACCGTACTGAATGGCCTTCTCAAAATCTTCCTTGTTATCCATAAAATTGTCTAAAAAATGAGTAAACTCAGTGAGTTTCTATACTTGGTTCTTGAAGGCTTGAGTCACAGGAGGAATCCAAAGACTATCCACAAGGTACTTTAAATGGTTTGTCATATCAGTCTTGGAGAAAATTTAATTTACGTAGAAATCCACTTTCTTTGAAAAATCTTGTTGAGCATCATTTGCAATTTTGGAGTGGATTTGTAATAAGTCAAGAAATCTATCTCTATTTTTGACTACTTCACGGAAAAAAGTTGCATTAAAGCAAATGAAGACATTTTCAAGATCTTATTTAACTACAGATCTGAGCAGATCACTTTCCAAGGAAGGCTTATAGGATTTTCTAGATTCTTTGACAGCTATGATCAGGGATTTTAGTTGTTTCAGAACTTTTTAAAGACATCATGTGTACTCATCAGTGAGTTTATTGAGGTTGGCAACATGATCTTTCATTTCATTCACCATTTTCATATTCCTTTCAGCAATATTTTCACATACGGATGCATGACACGGTTGAATCTGAGAAACACTAACTTGTGGGATTTGAGGAGCAGTGGATTCTACAAGAGGAAAAACAGATTCTGATCTCGAATGTAGCTCACTCTGTATGTCTTCAACAATATTTATTAGGGAATTTACATCATTATTGAGCTTTCAATTTTCAAAACATACCTCTTGAATCTCATGGATCATCTTAGTTTGTATTTTAAAAATAATATTCTCAAATAATATCGAGGTATATCTCTCAAATATATTTTTCACACGAAGATGTTGGGTATTCATGAGTTTCTCAACACCAGATAATAGAGTATCTTAAAATTTCATTAGATCATTCTTACTCACAATGGATGGTTGTTTAGATATGGGTTTAGGAGTAGGAAGGTGGTATAGGTTCAGTTTCAGGTTCCTTCTCAGGTGCAAGGTTCATGATTGATTTCATCTGAAATAGGGAGGAAATATCTATCCCGATTGCAGTAATCTTCTGATACTCATTCACATCATAGAAACTAGTAAATTTAAACTAAAATTCTACAGAAATTGACCCAGTTGGTTGTGAGGTTTTAGCATACTCATGGTTTGGGGTTTTCCCCCCTCAACAGGTACTTCCTTATCAGTACTGAGATACAATTGAGTTTGGTCTAAATCCACAGACTCAGCTCAATGTTCCTCACTCATTTCTTTTCTATCAATCTGAAAAGCTATGTCCATCTGTTCTTCAATAGAGGGTATGATTTTAGGAACATATTTTCCACAGGGAGGTCCTCAAGATTATACTCTTGCAAAATAGGTAACTCTTCCACTATAGGCTCTTTTATTTTAGGATCTTCCATTCTAGGTTTTTCTGAGTCTTTGGAAACTGATTCTATAATAGTCTCAGGTTGAGTTTCCAAACCAACATCTTCTTCATAAGCAGGAACCTCATCTTCAAGAACTTTATGAAAAAATAGTAGTTATATCTTTCCCAATGACAACAGCCTCCTTAGGTGGCACTACACCCCCTTCTTCCTCTTCTTCAGAATACTCAACAAGATTATCTAGCTCCAAACCAAGATCGGAAATTCCCTTCAGCCTTGAGGGATAATCTAAAGGATTTAATTTTTCAAAAATAATATCATTGTCTTCCATCGTTTCCCTTTTCCATGGATTCTAGTGTAAATTCATTTTCTTGATGGTAGATTTTGAGAGACAGTACTCATAATCAAGAATCACTTCATCTTAGGTCCAACCATACCTTTTGCAAGAAGCATGGATGATATAAGCCGAGAGTAGAACAGAGAGGTGGACTTGGATGTGACTTTGATCAACTCACACATGTGTTTTATGATATACTTTTATAGTTTAATCTTATGTCCAGTTTCAAGAGGTTAATCAAAAACAAATCTTGATACATTAACATATAAAAATCACCCTTTATTGGACTTACCAAATTCTATAAAAACATAAAGGTAAGCCTTGTTTCTCCATCTAATTATACAGTGATGGATCTTCTCTGGGAGCCATTTCTAGTTAGGGTTTTTTTGTGCATCTTCCAAATCAATGAAATCGGTTGATGGTGGATGTACTCTTCTATAATCATCACAAATACCCTCATGAGGTATCCTTAGTCATGCATCTCATAACCTTGAAGAGAAAGAACTCCCATGGCCATTTACCCAGCTCTTTCTAACATAACTATGACTATAATCAATTGAGAACTATACGTACTGGTAAAATTGAGCCACTAACCTAGGATAGATGGGTCTATCCTGCATTTAGAACCATTCCAACAAACCTTGTTTTTATTAAACATTCATTACCAGTGACTAACTAGACATAAGCCACTTGGGGAAATTTATTTCTTAGGTACAACACTAAGGTTTACCATATTCATATTTAAAGGCCCTTCAGGTGTCTGCTTAGGTGTAATCGTTTCTTCTTTGAGCTATTCTTCTCAGGTGATAATGATGAAGAACGCTTCATCCTTGGAATTCACTGATGGTTTGAGCGAAGGAACGGTTTCAAGGATGAAGAGGGGTTCGAGAAGAGTAGGTAGAAGAAATATCGATTAAAGAATCGAGTTATACTTGCTTTGTTTTATCATTTAAGAATACCAAACGTCGCTAAAATAAAAACGTGGGAAAATAAAAGAGGTGAAATAATAATTACCGCGATACTGGTTTAACGAAAAACATACATAATTTTTATAGTGATATTGTTAGTGGTTATTACGGTGAGACAGTGAATGAGTTTCACGCTGAGAGTGTGAGTGAGCTTTTTAGCGTGCATTACGGTGAGACAGTAAATGTCAGACCGTAAAGAAAAAGGGATAACATTGGGACTGTAAACATAAAACATTACGGTGAGACAGTAAACATGGGAAACAGTAACCGAGAAACCATAATCATGAAACAATAAAGTATAACACGTTATGATATCGCACATTAAGACCTGAAACAGTAACAAGTAAGGTCCCTATTTGAGATTTATCATGCCTAGTTCATGTATGATTTATTCTATTCTCTCAGAAATTAATGGTTTAGTGAATATATCATCATGTTGATTTTTAGTTTCAATATATTCTAAAGAGATATCTCTTTTTTGATAATGATATCTCAAAAATTTTTCTCTTACATCAATATTCATTGTCCTAGAATATGAAATAGGATTATTTGAGATGTTAATAGCACTAGTGTTGTCACAATTTATATGTAATTGTCTTAATTGATATCCATAATCTAGTAATGTGTGTTTCAACCACAAAATTTGTGCACAACAACTGCTATCAGCTATGTATTCAGCTTCTGCAGTAGACAATGCAACAAATTTTTTTTTCTTACTACACCATGATACTAGTGACTTGCCTAAAATGTGACATTTTTTAGAAGTTCTTTTTCTATCTAACTTACATCCACCGAAGTCAGCATCAGAATAACTGAATAACTGAAATTTTTTCCATTTAGTATATAATAGTCTTAGATTGGGTGTATGCCTAAGGTATTTGAAAATTCTATTTACAGCATTTAAATGATATTCCATAGGGTTTTCTTGAAAACTACCACACATACACATACTAAACATAATGTCAGGACGAATAGAGGTTATGTAATGTAAACTTCCAATAATCCCTTTATAAGTGGTTTGATCAACAGATTTTCCATCTTTATCAAGATCCATCTTAAAAGTGGTGCTCATGGGAGTGTCACTAAATTTAGTGTTATCCAATCCAAAAAATTTTCTAAGATCCTTTGTATATTTACGTTGATTCAAAATAATAACATTTTCATATTGAAAAACCTGAAATCCAAGAAAATATTTGAGTTCTCCCACTAAACTCATTTAAAATTCATTTCTCATCATTTTAGAAAAATCAACACATAATGAATTTTTCGAATATCCAAAAATAATATCATCTAAATAAATTTGAACTAATAAAACATCATTAAATATTCGTTTTATAAAAAGAGTAGGATCAGTTATCCTTTTTGTAGATCCTTTAGAAATAAGAAAAGAACTTAATCTATCATACCAAGGTCTTGGGGTATGCATTATACTATATAAATCTTTTGATAGTTTCAAAATACGATTTGGAAAATGAGGGTTTGTAAATCATGGGGGTTGTTCATAAAAAACACCCTTAGCTATACACTCATTTATGAATGCACTCTTAACATCCATTTGATATAGTTTGAAATTCATATGTGCAATATTGGAAAGCAGGATCCTGATAGATTCAATTCTGGATACTATTTCAAAGGCCTCTTCATATTCAATTCCTTATTCATGACTATAGACCAGTGCAACAAATTTATCCTTGTTTCTAACTATGTTACCATGTTCATCAACTTTATTCCTAAAGACCCATTTAGTGCCTATGTTTAAAGTGTCGTTAGGTCTGTCTTCTAATTCATAGACTTTATTTCATTCAAATTGATTGAACTCTTCCTACATTTCCATCACCCAAAATTCATCATTGATTTTATCATTGATATTTTTAAGTTCATCTTGTGAAAGAAAAGCTTGATGTTCAACCTGATTTCTTAGAGAAGATATAGTTTGTGTTCCTCTATCCAAAATTTCATACTACAGTATCTAAAGGATTTTTTTAATTGTCCTAGTTGGTCTAGAAAAGACAGGGCTAGAGATTTTAGGTTCTTATACAGGTTTGACTTCAATAGAAGCAGATTCTGAAATATTTCCAGAGCTGGTTGTCTTAACAAATGGTTCAATGTTCTTGTCATCAAGGTCTAGAGTGGACATATCTTATTCATGATTTTCAAGACGATTCTTTGGTTCATGTGGATCAGTTTCATAAAATTTTATGTGTACAGATTCTTCCACACATTTGTTTCTCTTATTGAATACTCTATAGGCTTTACTTGATATTGAGTAACCTAGGAAAATTCGTTCATCACTTTTGGAAGAAAATTTTTCATGATTATCTTTAGTATTAAGGATAAAGACTTTGCAACCAAAATCTAAAAAGTTGTTAAACTGATGCTTCTTATTATTCCAATGTTCATATGGGGTCTTTTTAAGAATTTGTCTAATCAAGACTCTAGTGATAATGTAACAAGTTGTATTAATAGCTTTATCCCAAATGTAAATTGGTAAATCATATACATTGAGCATTGTTCTAGAAACCTCCTAAGGAGTCCTATTTCTTATTTCTATTATACCTTTATGTTGATGTGTTCTAGGAGTAGAGAAGTTGTGACTATAGCCCTTATGTGAGCAATAAGAGTCAATATCTTGATTCTCAAACTCACGACCATGATGACTTCTCAAGGTCTTAATCTTATGTCCACTATGGTTTTCTATAGACATGGAATATTTAATAAAGTAAAAACGGGATTCACTTTTGTGAGATAGAAAATATACCCAGGTATATCTAGATAAGTCATCTACAAGAACATAGACATAGTGCTTCCCATTTAAACTAGAAACTCTATATGGCCCAAATAAATCCATTTGAATCAACTCGAGAGGATGAGAATTTGAACCTTCTATCATTGATATAAAAGAAATATTATGTTCCTTTCCCTTTTTATTGGGATTACAAACACTGTATGTTGGGAATTCATGATTAGCTAGGTCTCTAAGAAATTTCTTCCTATTCAGTTTTCTATGTCAGTGCATATTGTAGTGTCCTAAACTTCTATGCCAAATCCAAGATTTATTATGAATATCATTTAGACAGGTACTATTTATTTAGCTAAATAATTCAAATTCACTACATAAACATTTTTATTTCTCAGTGTAGTAAATAGTAGAGAATTTTTAGAATCAAATAAATTGCAAGAATCATTTTAAAATTTAACATTCATCATCAAAAAATTGATAAATTCTTAACAGATTATACTTTAGTCCATCAACAAATAAAACTTCTGAAATTAAAATTGAATTAGTGTGACCAGTGTTTTCTAAGCCGATGACTATTCATTTTGAGTTGTCGCCAAAGGTGACATATCCTCCATCAACCTTGATTATGCTTTTGAAGCATGAAAAGTCTCATTCCATGTGTCTTGAACATCCACTGACCAAATACCATGTCTTCCTAGAGGAACTTTTTAAGCAGGTTTATTACACCAAAATTTAAATAGAAAATGATTTTGGTATCGATATTTTCTTGGTTCTAGACAGGTTAGGAAGTAGAACTTATGGTACACAGAGTTGTCTAATGGGTTTCATATAATCAGTAGTTTTAAAAGATATTTGAATATAAACATCATTTGATTTATAACTATGTGAGTAGCCAGTTGAGACACAAGAATTATCAAAACTGGAACTAGAAGCATACAATCCAGATTTAGGAATAAATATATCCTTTTCAATTTGTCTTTGTCCAAGCTGATAGCCTAAACCCGTAGTATATTTTGGTGCTACTTGTTTTCCTATAATTTTTGCAAGAGTGTCCTTTACATTTGTAAATTTTTCTAAATATTTCTTGAGTTGCTCATTAGAAAATTTTAGTTCAATATTATCATTGAGTAGTTGAGCATTATTTTCCTTTTCTAATTCTTGTGCAGATTTGTCATTTCTAGTTAAATCATACTGTTTCATTAAGGCTTTATACTTGTCATTCATCTCATTATAGGTATCTTCCAGCATGTTGCATTATTAAAATAATTCTTCACTTGACATGTTTTTAGCATCATAAATAGAATAATATCCAGAATAATAAGATTTTAAAGCAGGAGTATCCAATTTTACCTCATATTTGTTTGTCATGAAACACATATTAGATTTTTTAGATTTTTCATCCTTAGTGGAATCGGAATCACTTCAACTGTATTCTGAAGCACTCCACGTTGCTTTCTTAGCTGTTTTTTAATTTTTGTCCTTGTACTCATATTTCATTTTGTACATTAACTTGGATAGTAAACTTCCACAAGTCGTTTCCTCTTGCATTTTTAGAAGACTATATCATCACTTTTATCTGTTCTCTTCTAATCCTTCTTCCAATGACCCTTATTGTCATACTTTCCCCTGTAATTTGTTTTTTTGAAAAACTTCTTCTTTCACTACTGGAAAACCAACCTATACCAACGATTTGGAACCGTTGGTATAGGCCTCCAAACCGTTGATATAGCCTATACCAACGGTTTGGAGAACCGTGGCGAAGTAAGACGTTGCGATAGGTCTATACCAACGGTTCTGGAAAAACCGTTGGTATAAACCTATACCAAGAGTTTTGAAAACCGTTGGTATAAGTAAAATGAAATACATATACCAATGGTTATAAAACCATTGGTATACGTATTTAAAAAAAATCATTCGGTGGGATTTGATCCCAGGAACCCCGTTTATAATTGAATGACTTAACCACTAACCTAACATGACTTTTTTAAACATAATTTCATAAATATATATATGTATTATCATGATTATTTAAAATTTTGATTTATATAATGTTCTTGGGTAGTAGATCTGGAAAAAAATCAAAGCACCTATCCCAACGGTTTTGAGAACCGTTGGGATATGTGACATTGTTTTTGGGCGAATGTTGATTTTGGGGACACCCTTTCCCAACGATTTGGGAAAACCATTGGGAAAGTGGATCAAAACACACCCTTTCCCAATGGTTTGGCCAAACCATTGGGAAAGATGCCTCAAAACACACCCTTTCCCAACGGTTTTCCCATACCGTTGGGAAGGATGCCACAAAACACACCCTTTCCCATTGGATTGGCCAAACCATTGGGAAAAGGTACCTATACCAACGGTTTTTACAAACTGTTGGTATAGAAGTGTTGGGAAAGGTCCAATTCCCAGTAGTGTTTATATCAAACTTATTAAATTGTATGGTTTTCTGATCCATTTCAGTATCACTCTCAAATTCAATTTCTTCACTACTTGAACTATCACTTGCAGCTTAAACTTTCTCTTTGTCCTTGATTTTTGAAGCATAGGTCTTGAAGGCTACTAATTTCTTTCTTGTTTCATAATCTTCTTCTTTGTGTACTTCCAATTATTCCTCCTATATCATTAACATACCAACAAGTTCCTTGACAGGCATATCACCAATGTCAAAAGATTCTCTAATTGAATTTGATGTGCCTCTCCGTCATTCTGGCAGGCATCTGATTATTCTCATGATTTTCTCCTTTGCTGGAATAACTTTTCCTAGTGAGCTCATTGTATTAACCATCAGATTAAACATGGCATACATTTTAGAAATAGATTCATCATATTTCATTTTAAACTTATCATACTTAATTGTGTATGTATTTGGTCTCATTTCTTTAACATTGGTCGTTCCGTCATGAGAAATAGCTAAAGTATCACATATATCAAAAGCAGTTTTACAAGAAGATATTCAGTTAAATTATTCATCTCTTAATGGACAATACAGGGAATTCATTTATTTACAACTGTTATTCTATGGAGCTTTAGTAGGTTCATCCCAAGTAGTTCTAACAGTTTCTGGAATCTTATACTGAGTCTCTATATCAGTCCAAATGTAAAATCCCATACTTTCTAAATGAATTCTCATTTTTATTTTCCCCTGGGAATAATTTACACCATTAAAGAAGGTTAGCCTATTGGTAGATACACCTTCTAATCTATTATCCTTAATACGAGTTTACCATATATATGTAATGTGATAAAATTTATAAATAAAAGAATTTTATGATTTTTGAGATACAACTAAAATCATAGTTGAATTGTTTTTCACAAACAGAGTGTTTTGAAAACTGTTTAACAATCCTCGGATACCAACTGATTGTCACAGTGGAAACTAAAGAGGGGGTTCAATTGGGTTCCAATTAAAAATTTCTGTTTAAATGATTTATATTGAAAGCCCCCAATTTAAATAACAAGCTAAAATGTAGTGAATATTCAATATAGTAAAGGTTCAGTTAGGTTCTCAAGGGATTGATTAGTTCTCAGTTAATATAATCTTATTTTTAGTTTATCTATTGAAACTAACCTACTGGTTTACAATAAATACAATCACTTTCTAGTATAACAATCAATGTTACATTAAAATATATTTATATTTAATGTACTTAGTAGCATAATATTCAAATAATTTTAACTAAAATAAGCATGCGAAGCTGTTTTAACCAAGAGGTTCAGTCTCAAGATGAGACATAGTCCTCTCAAACAGTTTATATAAAACATTTATCTACACCATGGATCGGGGTTTACAAAAGTACTTTGATTGACCTGGTCCTCAGACCTCTACCACAGTTCCACGTGGGAAAGCAATATTAATAACTGGTCACAGGCTGTCCAGGTCCTTAGACCTCTACCACTATCCGTAGTGGGATACGAGAGTGTAAGGGGAATATTAAGTGAGGATTTAGAAATCCTCCAGTTCAGCTTAGGATTCATTGATTGTTCAAATCGAGAAAAGCACAAACTTCTCGTAAAGTAAAGAAAAGGATGGTCACAGTCGAGTAAAAATATAGAGATGATTTTAGAATGATCTTCTGTGACGTCCATGCAGTTTTGGATTCCATTGGATTAAAGAAAAATAATATTTGATTCCATTTCTATATGTTGGGTGAAAAATAGTGTGTCACAATTCTGCTTGTAGACACTACGAGGATCAGTCGAGTGAAGATATTCTTTAGGCTTCAAATATTCTTTGTATGTGCTCAGCCAAATCGAGTTCCATGTAGTGTCCCCTCTTTTATGAAACTTCGTCCAATTATGTTCTTTATTATTGAACTCATTTATTTTTGTATCTGTATCATTTTATTTGATTGTTGGTCATACTTCTCTTTTAACTTAAAATGAAGGTGTTGGAGCCGATAGGTTTCATGTTTTTTTCACCTCTTACCTCGTACTGTCTGATGATATGTCTACAATGAAAAATTTATTATGTAAGTGAATTAAAGTCATCAAATATGGCCATTATAAATTAAATTGAAAATGAAAAATTAGTTTAGGAAATGGCATCATAGTATTTCATGTAAATAGTGTCTCCATCACACGGTGTCTCTGTTGATCACAGAGTTTGAATGTCACAATGTCTTGCGATCATAGTGTGTCAGTGTCACAGTGCCTTGTTCATGGTGTCTCATGGAAACGGTGTCTTGCGTCATGGTGTCTGGCTATACATTGTCTCGATTCACAGTGTCTGGCTTCAGGGAGTCTGGATTCACGGTGTCTGGCTTCACGGTGTCTTTATTCACGGTGTTTGAAGTACATAGCTAGTGGCAGACTCACATTGTCTTAGAATTTCCAAAGTAACAATGTGTAGGCCTAAATAAAGATAATAATAGAAAAGAATAGAATTGAGAATTTGTTAAATGAGGTGTTATGAGAGTATATTAAAGATAGTATAAAGTAAGGAAACTTAATATAGATCAATTTAGTTCTTTCATGGCTCTACTTAAAGTATGAGAAAACATTAGATATAAATACACATGATCTAGATTGAATAAGATGTATAATCATTAATATATTACTTAGATAAGATTTCTGATCATTAAAACATTATCAAAACATGAGGATTTCAACACAAATAATATTCAATTTTGTCACACCTTTGTTTTTAGAATGTGATATACATTTATTATGGGGTTATATTGGGACCATTTTGACTTTAAATCATTTTTTTAAATAAGAATTTTTAATAATTATCATGATAATTTACATTTAATTTTTAGAGAATAAATATTTAAATTAAAGTCTTACATAATTATGATGCAATAGTTGATTAATTAAATGAATGATAAAATTAATGATATTAAAAATACTATCATAAATATAACTGGAGATGATTAATTTCATACATGAAATGTTTTAATATCTTAAAAATGATAGTAATGTTTTATGTTAATTTTTTTAGAATTAATCATGATTTTTTGTTGTTTTTAAAGACATATAATAGATTGTGTCAAAATAGATATTATTTATATTTTAAAATAAAAAATATTTTATAAAATAAAATAAAATATCTAAAAAACACAATCATATCCAACGAATTGGGAGAAGTCTTAAAATTTTATTAATGACTCAATTCTTGATTGTTTTTCATTTTGTTGTAATTTTATTAACCCTCTATGTTAAAATTATATGATATCATGGTAAGAGTTAAAATGGCAAAATAAGGGTTAAAAGAAAAAGTTAAGGATTTAATAAATAATAATTTCTTTATTTGTTCCATTTTCAAAAATAAAATAACATAATATTAATTTAATATTTTGAATAAATCTAGGAGTACCCCTCTTCAATCCTATAAAAGGGAATCCATTATTATCTTTTCTTCATATCTAATAACCAATTATTATCTACCAATGTCCCCTAAAATACCATCCTAGAATCCATCCACACATTCTATACCCCTTATTCTAGGCATAACAATCAACAAATAGGTGTTATGTGTTAATCAATTACAGATCATCCCAAGAAAAGTTATTTTTTTTAATTAGGTGTTTCTATTTCATTTATTCTTCCACATCACTAAAAAAATAATTAAACCTTAATGAAATAATACATCTACTATCATATATATATAGGGAACTTTTCATGTTAATTTCATCAAATAAATCAATATTCATTTTCTATAAAATGGGAAATGAATTATTTATTTATCTATACATCATACAACCACCTCACAAACTAATATAATTTATTTACGATAATCATCTCTCAAGGCTATTTATAGTGATAGAATTAATTTATTTTAATAATATTAAATAAATAAATATAATTGTCCAAGAATAATATATCTTTTTTGTTATCAACATTCAATGAACATAAAATTCATAATGTCGTTCATGCTTATGAGTGAACTACCACCTCCATGAATCGATTTGATTCAATTTTCATCATCACATCACATGGATGATATATATATATATATATATTTAAATTATTAATATGATTTTTATAATATTATTATAATTTTTGAATGATAAAATAATAATTACCTTCTTTCTATACTGATCATTGAAAAATGTAAACATTACTCATGCATACATATGACTTACCGTCTTTATGATTACAATGTTGTTCATTTTTTCTAATAACAATTAACTGGTTTTATTAAAAATTAATATATATATATATATATTTTAATATTATTTCATGAATATTATTCTAGATATTATTTGATAATTAAATTTTTCCTATTAACATCACACTAAATTCATTTCGAGCTTAAGTACCGAATATTAACAAAAAGTTGGACATTATCTTAAAAAATTAGATAATAACAATATAATTATAATAAAGGATAAAAAACTGAATAACTAATATATTTTACTCAAGAAAGTAAATAATTAACCTAAATTTATTATTTTGGATTATAAATATGGTACCTGATGCATCAGACTCAGGGTTAGTGTCTATTTTTTAAAACCTCATTAATGTTATGTTTTCTACTATTTTTTACAAAATTCAAAATAAAGGTTTTTAAATTTTACAACATGGAGAGTTCATTTCAATTTTATAAAGATTTATTACTTAATGTATTATTTATATGTTTTCATTTATAGTTTTGAAGAATTTTTTTTATTAATTTTGGTTTTCCATTTATATTTATAATTTTATTATCACAATAAACTGCTATTGTGATATAAGAAAGTGTTTTTGTTATTTTTTTAAAAAAATATCAATGGTTTTATTCATGATATATTCATTTTAAATTGTTTATAATGCATTTATCAAATTATATATCTTGATATGACTGTTTGAGCCCCATTATAGCCCAATATATGGAGGTGGAGCCCCACTATAGGTCAATATATGGCAGGTGATCCCCATTAAATCTCTCTAATTAATTCAGTAATCCAGATATAAAATTCAAACATATTTTTTTCCATTTGAAAGAGTTAATGTAAGAGTCATATAGTGATGATGTCCCAAGGCACATGCCTAATTTTTCTATTCATGCAATTATGTTTTTTAATGAATGTTTTTTTATGGGTTTTGACGTTTTTAACGGACTACAGATTCTAATATTTTATACCCCTTAGTATTATTTTCATGATCATACCATTTTTATAAATGTTTTTATATGGTATAAGGATGGGTAAATGAAAGGCCAAATTCAAGTTTAATGTTATTATGATTTTTATGAAAACTAAATATTATTTAATTTTAAATGTTTTATATTTTTTTTGTAAAAATGGATATTATTTTATTAGTATCCACTATGTGTCAATTTATAATGGTGTCTATTAATGGTGGATTAATTCCCAATACTCTAAATCTGGAAATATCTTCAATGTGAGTGAAATAACATTATTCAATAAAAATAAATATAATAAAAAAATTTAAGTTGAGGCCTTATATATAAATATATATTCTATTTATGGAAGAATAATAGTGAACAATAGAGATGAAACATTTGGGATATACCATTAAAAATGGGGGAATTCTGTATTAGAATTGAATTATGGGTAAATACGAATATATTTCGGATTCTTTCATTGATTTGACTCATATTTAACAAATACAGGTCTCATAATGTGGACCACTGTATATGATTAATGATCATCTAGGATGGATTATTGGCCATGAAATATGACATCCCATAATAAGGTCATTGATCTCATGAGACTTAAAAAATAATATGAGGACAATTTCCATGAAATTTATTTCAATTTGGGATATACATTATGTTACGTAGTTTAAATTCATTCAAATAAAATATTGAAATTTATAATTATTATTAATAGAAATACCTATCAAACTAATCGATTTGGCTTACCTAGGAACCTATATTAACTTGAGTAAAGATAAGTATGTGAAATAATGGGTGTTTAGAAAATTACCCATATGAAACAAGATAATATATTAGAGAAACATGATGTATTTTTAAAAAATTATATATGTTACAGTATGGGATCACATAAAGAGGATGGGATAGTAAAGAGTGACTTAAATAGTCCCAATTCATCCAAATATTTATGGTGAACCAAATACCTTTATAGGGTCTTGTGGGTTGTGTTAATTATTGCCCGAAGTTATCTCTATTATATATAGTTGCAGGCAATATGTCTTTGATTGGATGGTGTTACATTTATGGAATTAAATTTGGAACTAATTATTGATATTCAATTTATAATTTTTCAATTAAGTACAATAAGGGATCTTCATTATATATTCATTCAACTAGGAAGTGTATACTGGTCGAATATTTTTTTGGACCAGGGTAGGTGACCATCGACTCAATACGTATCAAATAAGTATTCTTATATTTCAACACACAGTTTGTAAATGGGAAATTTCAGTCCTTACATTGATAGAGGTCATGTTCACTCAATTGGAATTGAAATCAATATGTGACCTTATTTTAGATGAATTTAAACTCATTGTGAATATATACTCAATATTATAATATGATGAGAAAAAATTTTTAGTATGTAGTGTGGTTAAAGACAAATAGTCATCTAATATTAAATATATTATCTATATATAATCTAAAATGATTTGTCACATTAAAAAAGGGTGGAAGATTATTTTTGAATAACTGTATGCTATATAGATTAATATCATTCTAGAATAAAAAAATTAGAGTATTTTAATTTCATATGAATCAATTTTGGTCATACATATTAACATCATGCTTTTAGTATGTTATTAAATTTAGTATGGTGTTGTAGCTTGGATTTTATGAGTCATGATAATCTAGATCACAAATAAAAAAAGATGTTTTTATTGGAGTTATGGAAATGTTGAGGGAAAACTAACAACAATTAAGGGGTTTATAAATGAATATAAGGTATGTGTTTTGTAGAGTCCAAAATATAAAACCATGATAAGAGATAATTGTAACAGAAGCAATCCATAAAAACACTATTATTATATATTTTATGTCATTTTTCTATGTGATGATAGATAAATGGTGCAATGATATATGTTTTAAGAATGTTTCCAAGATTTGGACCTCTTTTTAATGGAACAAGTATCATAAAAAGACCTTCATAAATATTTTGAGAGATTTTGTGGGGTTCAAAAAATATGGTTATGTTTAACATGTTGTTATAGATACATAAGCCCAATATAGTTTATAATACTTTTATTATCATTATATTCCTGTTGTTGAACATCAACATCTCCAAAAATTTCCATATAATTTTAAATAATGGGACTATGATGTAAATCAAATTAAATAAACCAGGCATGGTTCATTACATTTTATGTGATAAAAAATTTAATACATTATTCATACATCTCAGAATCCTCTAACCCTACAAGACTGTTATTTATATAGTTTTTGAGACAATCCTTATTTAAAATTTATTATTCCCTTATATGCCCTTATAGTTAGAGTTTCATATATTATTTGGGATAATCATTCTTTTGAAAACCCATGGGACTCTTAATATATAAAAAAAAATCTATTCTCTAATGAGTAATTGAATTATGTGACCACGTGATTATTTTTAATGGAATGAAAATTATTTCATATATCATTGAAATATGAGGGACCATAAATGTTTTTCATATTTTCTGAATGCTTCTCATGGAATTGACATTATTACACAATAGATCAGAACTCCTGGATATAATGACCACAAAAACATAAATGATACTATTTGTAAACGAACATATATTAAAAAATTGATTTCAAAATAAAAAATATTATTTCATCTATCGCATGTGATTGAAATTTTTAGGATTAAACCATTATATAATTAATATACAACATAAACTGATAAATACCATGTTACATGTATCAAATTTACAATTCCCAAATTATATATAAAACTAAATAATTCATGACATGTCTTAAATAAATCCTACAAATTCTTTCACAAATTGTGTACTTCAAAAAGTGACAACTGTATTACATTTCTATATAGCCTGGTCAAATTGAAAACATTAGATGGGTGATATCAAATTCATAGTATGTGAATAATATAACCAACTAGTCCTGTAATAAATAAGGAATAATTATTACAGAATGAATTGGTAAAAAACATGACTCCATAATGCACATGAAAATGAGTTTATATTGTATCTATGAGAAAAAATTTTAATTATGGATAATAATAATACTGATTCTATACAGATAGAATACATAATATATATCATCAAAAACAAGCTACTAATCCCTTATTCAATGAAAAATAACGTGTCATTGAGACCACAATCCAGATATCCTCATCCTAAGACTCTGTTCCTAGAACATATCTTATTATATTATGATTCATAAAATAAAACTCATATTATTTTGCCTCTTGATACCAGTTTATGGATCAAGGGGATATATAATATTGGCCCCACCCATCACTGTTTTTGTTAAATGCATTCAACATAAGTTAAAATGAATAAAAATACATAATAAACAATTTAAATAATTATAAATATTTAAATGTAATACAAAATTCAAATACATTTTTCCAATTTAATATAAAGGAAAACCTAATGATAACAATTATGGAAGAATAAAGTATATGAATAATAAATATATAGTCTACATTACAATGATAATTAGTATAGAAAGCTAAAAAAATTCCCGTGACAATACATATTGTACATTATATGTTAACATAATCCAATATGAGTTATTTAAAATTTTATTCGCACACATTAAATATAAGTGGGTGTATGACTAATAAATTATTCAAATAAAATGACCATAGTTCATCCAAATAAATAATATTTATCATTTCAATGATATATATCCTATGAATTTTTAAATATAAGGGAAATGATTTATTTTTTATGAATGTCTATCCTTATAAAATAATGATAGAGTTCTAATTAATATAATTATAGGTTATAATGTTCCCTAGTTATTGTAAATATGTTCAAATAATGATAGTAACTCAATGAAAGAATATTTAGTTAAAAGAAATACTCAATATTGGGGAAAAAATAAATCAGTTCAAACTAGAATAATATGAAATGATTTTTATGTAAACCTCATTAACTATAAGGAAAATAACTTTAATAGTTTATCATATTCATATATCACCATATGAAATGGAACATGGTTCAAAAAATATATTATGTCTCAAAGAATGAATATTGAGACCCAGAAAACCCTTATTGATTAAAATCATTCGAATCAATACCACATAAAAAGGGAGTTTTAAATTTCTCTTCAAAATCATTTATTAATGGAAACTCATAATATTAAATAAAAAAATTTCAATATATTCTAAATATCAATTAAATTAGGTGCATAAATATAATAATTCTATTAATGTAAAAAATTAAAAAAACACAAATACCTTATAACAAATTCACCAGACATAGATTATCCTTCTATATTAGAATCATGTATATCTTAATCAAATAATTATGAAACATTCTCATATTATTTTTCATTCGTACTCTTACAAATTTGTAATTATCTACATGAATTCATTTGATTTTCTATATAATGTTTTTTAGTTTAGATTAATTGTACGTGTTTTATAATATCGATATCTATATTTAATATTATTACAATGTTGATAATTATATATAAACGTTTTGGTTTTGAATGATGAAGATGAATTAAAAGATGATAATTCACAGTGATTATTAATGAAAAAGGAGTTTTAAAAAATTACAAGTAAAATATTTGTATAACATTTAATGAAAATAAACCTTAATTTATATATTATTATAGAATTTCACCATAAGAAATGATTCCATAGTATTTCATAAAAATATATCATATTATTGTTGAATTATGTGGTTAAAATGACCCAAAATTGAACATAACATGATTTCATGATTGACTATAATGAGGATTTGTTGTTATTTCATTTTTCCAGAAGAATAATGATCATATTATTTAATTATTAGTGTTATATATTATCATTATTAATATTATTAAGAATATTTAATGAATGTTGAAATATTACCATATTTTAATAAACTATTTCCCTCTTAGTATAATAAATTAAAATGATTAATGTTACTTTGAAAAATTATTGATGAAATTAAAATTGGTTCACTAATTTTTCTTACTAGATATGTCATAATATCATAATGAAAAATATCCATCCTTCAATAACATCCATATATATATCCTTATAAGTTTAATAACGATCACAAACTGCATTACGTTATGGAGGTGGTAGACCGTGAAACTCCCAAATAACTTTTTTGTTTTCATCAATACACGGAATATATGAATAAATAGTGGTAAGAACCATAATATAATATTATTAAAATATATACCTGATACAAAAAATAACAATATATTGGAGTGTTTAATAATTTTTTAGGTTTATAGTTATGATGAAAATTGTGTAGTCAATAATACACACATCGATGACAATAATTTAACATAGAATTCTTCTTGAAATTTAAATTATTAAGATGACTATGAGAGACCGTAAGATTATGTTCTTGGGAGAGGATCATAGGGAGATAATATTTTAATTTTTCATGACAGAAATTTATGTTATGTTGTGACTTTAATTGATGAAGATGTTAACCCATTATAAGTGAATGAAATGGAATTTTTTGGAATACCATTACATTTCTCAATAATTTTTAATATTTATGATGATATAGGTAACATTGTCATAAAAGTGTGTAGAAAACATATATTTTTCAAAAAAAAAATTAATGATAGGATTGTTTTATATTTTTGAGACATTACACTAGGTTAAAATCAATGGACCCTTTTTTTACATTAAAAATGGTAATTTATTTATAACTTTTTAAATATATTTTAATGAAAATAATAAATATTGAAAATTTTAGCAATTTTTATACATATAAATACAATTTTGATTTTTTTAACAAAATTATAAATTTGTGAAATGTTATCTTTAAAATAAACACACAACAAATTGAAAAATAAATATTTAGAAAAAATAAATGATAAGGTCTAAGTATATATATATATATATTTGATTAATGTATAATTGTAACTAATTTTATTGAAATTAATATATCTATTATAAAAATAATATTTTATGATTATTTAAATGAAAGAGATAATTTATTACATCATTAAAATAATATCCATTATTGAAAAATTCTGATAATGGTTTCAATGTAAAATTAATGTTTTAATTTGATATAAATTTTTTCTATTAATATTTATAACTATATAAATATTTCATAATTTATAATGTTATTACATAACCCCTTATCTGAGTAAATAATTACATTTTAAAAATATTCTATGTTATTAATATATAGTGACAAAATCATGGAAATTATAATTTTTATGAATCCTATATCTTTTAGTAAAGAAATAAAACATTTTTAAAACGTTAAAATATTCACACCTACTCTATTTTGAATGGTGGATTTCTAAAATTAATTTCAATATATTAATTTCATGTTACAAATTTTATAAATTTAGATTTGTTTTAAAATAATAAAATGTCTTGAAAAATCGTTTTTTAAATTTGTTGTAAAGAAATTATAATATTGGGTAGAATTTATCATTAATAATATAAATATTGAATAGAAATGTGGATAACATTAAAGTATATTTTTTAAAAAAATATACAAAAATAATAACCTCATGAGTAATTTAACGTAAATTAATTAAATTCCCTTCAGATCCTAATGAGATCTTATTTTCAATAAACATATATATCATAGATTCTATGATAATTATCATTCTTCTAAATTCAATTTCATTGCTTTAATGATTTTTTTATGATTTTTTAGTTTTTTCTAATTATATCAGGGTTTTAGTTTATGTTTGTTATTTCATGTGGTGATAGTTATGAAACATGATTAATTATTTAAAGGTAACCATATATTATAAATTTAGTGTGTTACATTATCCACCACATAAAAAAATTACATCCTTATAGTTTTACTGAAACGATTATTGTAAATTCCATTTGGAACGCATAATAAAACACATACTTCAACATATTCATCTATTTATTTATTAAGTGGAATGATATTTATCAATATAAAAAAACAATAGAAACATTTTTAAAGAGATTTTTCCTCATGGTAATTTCACGTAGAATTATATTAATGTATATTCATCTATATCCATAAGGAATGGGAACCTCTAAACACTCAAATTGATTTATATGATAAGAATAACATTATGGGTTTTTATTATTCATTATTCGGAAGTTGGTTAAGATTTAAATGACAATGGACTATATAAAATCATGGGTGAAAATAATTATTTTAAAAAATTTTAGTAGTTTCAAATGTTTTATAGTTTTCTTAATATTTTGGGGACTAATTCTCCCATTATACATTGGATTGGGACATTGAGTCTGTAAATACACAATTGTCTTGATATTAATGAAATAATTTTATAGATTATCTATTTACTATATCCTTATGATAGTTATGACCTTATACAAGACACAAATATCATTTAATCACAAATTTAATGAATTTTCCCTCATTTATCTTCCACATATTGGAAAAATTGTAAACGAAAATGTTTTCCCCTCACCAGCCACTTCTGTTGATCTTTTATGAGACTAGCCCTTTCTATTATTTAGTGTGATTTGGAATTTTACTATGTTCATAGTTTAATTATTATTTAATTATTAATGGTTGGAAATAATCATAAGGCTTCTCACTCCATCTTCTATTATGGTGGGTTTTTCATCGAGGTAATATCCATATTACCCCAAATACTATTGTCACATCAAGTTTAATAAACTAATAAATAATAGTTAATTTTATTTTTAATCATTATAATTCAATTATTTTGATTGAAATTTATGAAATTTATCTTAATGATTTTTTACATCATATAGAATCAATATTTCCCATAGTTGATACAACTAAAATTTTATTACACTATGTTCAACCAATGTAATTCTCGGATATCAATATTTGTTCAACCAAGGTTGCATTGAGTTTGTACTCTCATATTACTTATCATAATACTTAAAATTGATATCAAAAATTACTATGGAAATTAATGAAATACACTAAACCTAATCATAATTAAAATACATGTTATTAAAGTAAAACATATCATTAATTAAAAATTATTATTCAAGAAAACAAGTATTTATATTTTGTATATATTTAATCTCAATAACATCCCTTTTCCAAAAACAATTTAAATCTCCATGGAATTAATCCCAAATGATATTTAATGTTCATCTAAAAAACAAAACAATCATTAGCACTAAAATTTTGTTACAAACATTTTAATAATTATATATACTCATGGATATATATCATACTAAAAAAATATTATATCCTTACTAAAAAATATCGTGAATCAATTATAAATCTAGTGTTTACAAATTACTACATAACATACTTATTAAAAATAAAACAACCCTATATTATATCAAAATTAAATAAATATTAATCTTAAGAGTAATCCATAATTCAATCATGTGTTCTCAAATATTTATTCATAATAGAATAACCATTATATAAAATAAATATTAAAATCCATCAATTTCTTTTAATATATATCACAAAACCATTAATATAAGACTAATAAAAAATATTTCATATATATTTCATTTAATCCTCAAACATTTTAAAATATACTATAATAACATTAAAAAAATTCCTCACTATTGAATGTTTATATATGATTCAATATTATATCAATATCCCTACAAGTAGTAAGACTATGAAACTATCAATTTAAACTGTAATTAAAATATACTGAAATTCATAACCATTTAATTATTCCTTCTATTTTTTTTACAAAATAGTGTTTTATAAGTATATACAATTATTATCTTCATTTTTGTTATCCAATTTGATCCAAATAGAAAAACTATAAATAGTTATGAAAGTATCCAAAATATAAATTTTAAAACATCGACATTGAAATGTCTTCCTATATTAAATCTTTATTGTGAAAACTTCATAATTTCATATCAACCTATGACTATTATTTCTCAATCCTTGGTTATCCACTGTAATTATTTTATTACTTAAACATACATAATTAGTTATTATCATTATTTTATACTTTTAAGGTTTAGTAAGGATAACGTGGATACCCAAATCGTATCACTCATGAATGTTTAACTATGCATGTTGTATTAGGTCCACTCATCATGAATATGATTAATGATCTGTGAAATCATCATGTATCCCTCTTAAAGATGGTCACCCATCAGTGAAAATATTCCATAGTCGCATCCATGTATCATTATACATATATGGATGTGTTTTATAGAAAAACTACATAAATGGTATATTTATAAAAAAGTTATTGGGTAATCTAGTATATAAAAATATAATATGTGTTTTCTATAGTGTTATCTAACCATAATACCAAAATAACTTGTAAATTATTATCCTCACATCAAACAATAAATAACTACAAAGGGGTTTGTATAGATTTAAAATTATGACCTATTTTAATTTATAATCCAAAAGAATTCATAATGTATAATCCGGTCTAAATCATTCTTCAATACCAACAATGATTTTGAAGACATTAAATCCTAGATCTGGTTCCCAAAAAAACATTATATTACATGGTAAATGGTATCTATAAAATCATATATATAACAATCGTTAATTAAAAAATTAAAATTATTATTCAATGTCATCTATTTGAATGTTCATTTCATGTTTAGATATTTATGGAATTAGGATAGGACATATACTGATAAATATTATATAATTTATATCAAATTTAAAATTCTCCCACTATATGTGAAAACAATTAATTCATGAAAATTCAACCACATATCCCCCAAAATCATTCACACATGACATAATTTATAACATGAAACCTCTAATACATTTCACCAAAAACATGTGAAATAAAAAAAATAAGAATGGTTGGGATCAAATGCTCGATAAGGGAAACACATAAGTGAACCTATTTTGGAATAAACATGGTCTAAATATTCAAACATTAATATTAAAAAAACATGACACCATAATAATTGTAAAACTCGTACCATTCTAGACTAGTGAAAATAAATGAATACGTCTATATCTAAAGTATCTATTTCATTTTATTTTGATATATAATATCAGAAATCACAAAATTTATATCATGGTCTTATACTAGGAATCATTACATTTACTATAATCCACAACCATCCTATCCTTATGTAGAAACGTTTTGGAAAGATGATAATATATTATAGAGACATGATATCCCCAAAACACAACTAATTTTGTCTCATGAGATCTATAGATGCACCGATGAGATGTATAATGTTAGGCCCCACCCATAACATGATTATTTCGAATTAATCAACTATAATAGTAATTAATAAAATAAAAACAAATCTTTTTAAAAAAATCCATATTGAAGAAACATCTATAATGTGGATGAATAGAAAACATATAGTCTTTTTTATGAAAAGAGTCAAAATAGAATGAAAAAATTTTACACATTGCAATAAATTATCATACATTATAAATCAATGTTATAAAATATTAGTTATTTAAGATTTTATGTTCACAATATAAAAAAAGAAATGGATATAGATCAAATATATGGCTAAATTATTATGATTATAGGACATCTAGAGAAATAATATTGATTGATTCAACCATATATATCTCACGAAATGAGAAACATTTGACAAATAGTTTTTCTGGTATGATTTTATAACCCCAAAAAATAATGATAGAATACCATTGAATAAAATAATATGGTATAATGAGAAAAAATTGTATGAAATAAATTAATATAATTTTCAAATATCAATTGATTGAAATATTGTTACAAAAAACACTCAATATTATGAATATAATTAAATCAATATAAAATATTATTAGGGTATATAATTTAATGATTTATCACCATGAAATATAAATAAATGAATATTCATTGGACAATTAATCTGTAGAAAACTATACATTGGTGAAGTGCCCTTTCGACACTAATAAGTGGGGTTAAATCTATAGAGGTAATTTTTAATAATTTATATTTTTGAAAAAAACACATATTCGACTTGTAAGAGTAAAATCAAATCTAGAAAAAAAAAATAAACTGCCTCACATGATCATGTTTAAAATAATGAGAAAGGAATTTATTTATTTTTAGATTTATTGAATGTAGTTTGGAATCCTATTATTTTCCATGGTTGGTTTCTCCCCCAAACCATACATTAGTTTGTTATATCCTGAAACTAATTTAACTTACATTTAATAATGTTACATCCCAAAAAACATTTTATGATCTACAACTAATAATAAATAAACCAAAACGAAAAAACAAAATTACAAAACCTGAAAAAGATCTCAAAAATCGAATATTTTATCCTTAAAACACAATGTATGTCTCGTTCCTCGTGCCTTTAAAATATGAATATAATAAATTATCACCTCTTAGACTTGAAATAATTACATAGATATTATAAAACTCAACATTAAAAG
This sequence comes from Viscum album, assembly GCA_963277665.1. Classification (NCBI taxonomy): domain Eukaryota; kingdom Viridiplantae; phylum Streptophyta; class Magnoliopsida; order Santalales; family Viscaceae; genus Viscum; species Viscum album. The sequence goes on from OY728166.1 coordinate 797,047,083, forward strand.
CTCTGGAAGACACAAACATCATTATCTTTTGATAGCTAAAGTACCGTAAAACCTCTTCATTTGACCCACCCACTGGTTTTTTTCACTCTCACAATCATCCTTCCTCCAAGAATTAATGGTTTTTTCTATTTTGTATCTTTTATATAATTAATCCCATTAATATAAATATTACAGTCATCTCACTGATGTGATTTATATTTTTTCATTATTAGTTTTTCTACAGGGAACTTACCCTAAAATCTCCACTCAATCTTCTATTATTCTACAGAAATCACAGTACAAAATCTCTGTGTATTATAAAATCAGAAAATTATCTCTCACATAGGTGAAAAATACCATATATACCTTATGGAATAAAATAATTTCATTTAATATTAAAATCTTCAATAAAATCACTATCAAAACACTTAAAAATATGCTCAAATAAAAAGTGAATCAGCTTGTAATAAGAAGTCAGAAACAATTTATTGAATAATATGATGTTACATAGAAATATACTATGTTTATCTCAATAGACGTATTATCTATTTTATATTATCATATGTTAATTATTATTATTAACATGTATTCAGTTATGTGACCATTTGGTTCATTATTTTTTATAAATCGTTTATGAAAATATTCACAACTACATGGATAACAAATTCAGCTCCATCAATGATTGGGATACATGGATCATTAGAATTCATGGTTGAATCAACTAAATTATTTTCAAATGAATTTGAAATATTTACATTATCATTTTCAAAAATGTGGCTACATATCTAATAAAATTATAATTATCACATTATAAGATTAGATGAGTGCACCTGAAACCACTCAAACTCAACCATAACCTCTTCAGATGACCTCTAAACCTTTAAAAAAATTACACCTTATATTATGAAACAATTTAATATGATTTGTAATACAATTAATACTAGTTAAATAGCCTCTAGAATAATTATATCCTCAGTACGTTTTGTGGTTAAGTACAACAAAACATTATAACCATGAACCATGGGTTATTTATATTATTACTGACCAACCCCAAACACCATTGGGTTCATTAATCGCCCCCTTTGGGTTTTATCAAATTTAATACTAATTACTAAACTCTATAAATAACCATATCAACGATATATAACAATTATATTGTTAGTGGGAAAATAATTAAAATAAGTTTTCCACAAATCTACTATCAATTTACATTTTCTATTTCAGAAAAATTATTTTTTAAATTATATAGCCCTATAAACCAGCTTCCATATTAAATTTTTTTACAAAATTAATCTTGTTAATTGGTTGTGATTTATTAAAATTTAATTAACATATTTACCATCATCAAATATTTATTCTATCTCTATAACATACATCCTCACTTTTCACTGGTTAGTTACCCTTTTAGTAATATAATAAAATGGACTATGGGGGAACTCAAAATGATATTAATTAATGTGTAGAGTGATGACTTAGTAAGAAGTTGAAGCATTAATTAAATAATCCAATCTATCGGAATTAATTTGGTGACATCATATAATAATATATTTTTTATAAATTTATTAATGTTTTATTTCTCCGATAGTCATGTTTTCTCTAATATTATTCTACAGGATTTTAATAGAAATGGTGATTTAATGTTTCAATCGAGTTTTGGATTCAAAATGGTACATTTTTATCAAAATAAATTTTTTTTGTCCTCTCAGTAATAATATTAAGATCCTCTAACTATACATGTATCAAAATCATTATTATATTTTAATGAAAGGCTCCCATATACTATCCATTATCTATTATTATAATAACTAAATTACTATTATTTTCATTCTAGCTAACATCATTCGATTATAGAAATAACATTTCACATAATGTTGTCCATTGATCTGTACACTCACGGGCCCATTCTATATATTTAAATCCCAATAGGATCAAATAAATAATGTGTCATTATATAATCCTATTGTTTAGTTTATATTTTATAAATCTCAATGTTCTCTTATAATATATGTTTTAAAACTCCTTAGCTATACTATAAAATATAATTTATATGTTTAATACAAAGGTTTGATAAGGCCTTGATATTGTTTGATAATGTAGCCTCCAAATAATTCATATAAATTTATCCTGGTTAATAATTCCTCCATCTTCATTCATGTATAATTTTTTTCTAACTAAATTGTAGTAGAATCATATTATCATTTAATATTGAAAACATTTTCATCAATTCCCAAATATAATTCTCTTAAGATAAAAAGATGTAATTATGGTTTTTCTAAATAAGAAATCGTATAGATTATGTCATTCCACAAATCATGGATATATCATTATTTTTCATCATATTTTAAGAAGAATTTGAATATAGATACTCTTTATTATAATAAAATATTATCTCATTCTCATAGATAATTAAAATGTGTTGTATTAGGCTCATTTCTTCACATGGAGGTCACATTCGACATCAAATTTGTAAAAAACATATCCCTTAAAAATCATTATTTTTATAATATCAGGTAATTGGGTCCTATTAAATACAATATAAATATTCCTTCAAACTTCATTGTTGGAAAACATCATTTGTTTTAAGAATAACCGATCTAGATGATTAATATATGATTCTTCCAAATGACCTTTTTTAGAATGGATGATTTAAAATTCTTTTGATTAAAATAATAATGTTTTTGATATGAAACAACCACGAATATCACTATTTGAAGTGACTAGTAGTTATAGTAAAATTATATTCATTTTCTATGCCTTCTAGATCATAAAATCCACTTCAAACAAGTCTGGACTAGTTACATGTGACTTTTCACTTTTCATTTATTTTTTTGATTAAGGACACAATTTTTTACGAATCATATTCACTATTTTTGATCATGCAGCAAGTTCCCATGTATGGTTCACATGAACATGATTGAGTATTTTAGTAATTTATATAACCAAATAATTATGTTCAATATCCTTAACCATTATTCTTAGTTCAACCTATGATACAATAACTTTATTGTTTTAATTTCAATGTATTATTATTACCTAAACCATTCCATTCTAATTGTTAATGGTATTATCACTATCAATAAGTTTCATTAATTTATGATTCTACTATTTATAATTAATTATACATTTTATATCATCATTTTGAAATTATAAACATGTATAAACTGTTTCTATTGTGATTTTCACAAATTTTCCTATCATTTTATCAGCATTATACTTGTTTTTTACTATATAATCAAAATATATATGAACATTATACTCCTTTTCACAAAATATTATATTATTTTCACTTAATGAGTATCAAAAATATTAATAAACCCTTTATTCTATGATATTTTTGTATTCAAAGTTGATAAATAACCAATAAATACTCAATATTCATCATTTTTTTCAAAATTTTCCATCATATTATTTTTAATTAATAATAAAAATGATTTTTAGTGTCCTTGAAATACTTCCCTAATGTGTTATTTGGGTAAAATATTTCATTAGAGGATACATGTATTTATTTTGAGTGTTACCCACTGACCATTTTCATAGAGATGAGTTTCAATCAAAAAGTTATGGTTGTTTTAATGTTGGCCAAAAACGTTTATTTTCAAGTAAATTTAATTAAAAATTGTTATATATTCTCATTCGTGTACCAGTCATGTAGTTAGAATATGAACTATCTAATATCAATTATTTTATCATTCTACTATATTTAAAAGAAACTTTTTCAAGAATGAATTCTCTTCACTGTACATTTGAACTACTTTCCTATTATGTTTTAGCGGAAAAATACAAGGTACGATTTTAAATCATTTCACTCTTCTATAACCCATATGATCAAACCGTCCTAAATTTCGTCAAGATAATTATACCATTTTTTTAACTTGTACCCAATTTCATTTTCAACATTAGTTCATTCAAAATCCATATTCTACTCATTGAATATAATCGGCATGTGTAATTTCCTTCTTCTCAGTAGAAAATTTTTATAACATTGGGTACATAGTTTATGACAAAGAATTCAACATTACCAGAATTAACCTTGAAATAATAATTTTTTTGAGTCAATAGTATTATATAAATATATTTTCTGTCATTAATTTTTCATCAAATATGTTTTTACTGTGACGTTATCATTGATTTGTAAGACATTATATATTCCATAATTCTTCTTTAAACACGTAATTTATTATATAATTTCTCTCCAATATTTTTTTCTATATTTTTTCAAAACAATGATTTGAAACTACATTGTTATTATTAGTATTTTTAGATAAATTTTTTTTCAGGTAGGATCATTAAAATACTTTATAGGATGTTTAAAGGATTATCCACTTACATTACTAGATATTTTGATGAACTTATTAATAGTTTACAAATCATTCTCTACATCAAGAAATTTTGATTGTGTTATTGATATTTTTTCCCAATATAAATAGAGTTATTCTTCATTATTGTTGATTATTTTATTATATTAAATTTCATTCAATCATATATTTTTTCATTTATTATATATATCCTTATTTTTCATGATCACCTTTTCAAAAACTAGTATCCTATTGTCTCTTATAATTGGATTTTTCCCTTTCACAGACATGTTTTCTCTCAAGACTTATCTTAAGTTCATCATAGAGATTTTATTCATGTTATTTTACTCTTGAATCATCTTCATCACTAGTATATGTAAAAAATTGTTCTAAACATTATCCATGCAATTTGGAATTATTTCTAATGTCTCTTCACTAGAATAACATCATGCATTGAGGTCAATTACATTTTCATTGATAATATATTTCTTCTTGTGTTTTTTGAAATATATTCTTTCATACACCACCATTTTAAAATCAATTGGATTTTTTTTATCAATGTTATTCCTTGTCATTCCACATTATCTTCACATTCATATTTTTCTTTTAATTCATTAAGCATTTAATTTCATATTGTCTAAGATCATGGAATTCAAAACATCTAAAAATATGAATCTATTATTTCTTTTATAATTTTTGTAACCATTAATAAAAAAATAATAATTCTTATGATAGTATTTTTCATTATCAAAATCACTACATGAATATACATCATCATCATTGATAATTTTCTTAATTTTAATTGAAATAAAATCCATCCATCTATAATTGTTTTTTCAATTCGAAAAGAAAATAATGTTACATATTCATTGCGATTATTTTTTACAACATAAAGGGAATGGTATTCAATATATTTGAGTGATTAATTATTTGAATCAATTATATTTGGAAAATTTCTCAAAAATATCATTAATACTGTAAATTTTAAAGCATCTAACAGAATCATGGAATATCACTCTAATATTATTATAATGAAAAAATAAATTATCAACATTGTCACTATCTACTAGTTTAAATTTTTCAAATTTACTTCTCCAAGTAAAAAACATTGGTAATTTAACATTATAATTTTATTTCTTATTTCATTACATGTATTACAAAATTTAATTTGAATTTTGTTATCCCATAAAAATAATTTAATCACTCTTTGTTACTAACATGATAAAAACATTTTATGTTTTATCATAAACATTCAAATTTACCAAGATAGAAAATTCTTTCTACCCTATATTTTTAAAAGGTATAAATTCTATATTGATGCATCATGAACTTCTGGACCTAGAGATTATAGATATAGATTCATTATATTAATAAAATGGTGTTAATTGATTCCTTATATAGAAGGTACACCCCAAATTTTAATTTCGTTTATATTATCAATGGCACATAATATTCTCATTTTTGCCACAAATTTGGATCCTTGATCTAATACCAATTTAATTCAATATACAGATTATTTTCCTCCACAAACAGACTGGGATGGTTGATTCATGCGATGTAATTTTTTACAAATTAAATTTAGTGAATTAACATATTTGTCTTTTTATAGTTTTATACAATCAAAACATAATTTATACATCCTCGAATGATCATGTAGAAATCAAATATTAAGGTACAAATATATTTTTTCTTGATTTTTTCCCATTGAGTAATCATACTTATTGTCATAGATAGTCAATACACCAAACTTATACTCATATCACTATAACACCATGTGAAATTCTATTAAATGTAATCAAGAGGAATAAAAAAACACATTACAGGACTCACACTCAACATCACATCTTCCCATTGTGATCCAAAATGGGGTTAAAACCTTTAAACTATACCACCCGAAATCCTGATTTCTTTTAAAAAAATTAATATATTTATAAATATAATATTTTAATATAAGAAAGGAATAAAGTATCATTTTGAATTCTATAAATTGATGAAAAAATAGTTTCGGAAGAAAAAACTGAAAATATCGAATACTTGAGCTTCATCAAATGTTGATCACCGCATAAATATAAATCATATTTTTATACACAGCCTTTTTTCTGTCTATCTCACTATCAACACTTCAATGGATATTAGTGAGTTCTTCTCATTCATGTCTTTCATAATGTGTTGCTCACATTCAGTTTACTTATAGTTTTATATGCGCTGAATGAAGATTGGATTTACTTTCTTTTTATTTTTCTATTAGGAATGAACCACATGATCTCTAGTCTCTCTCTTATATTTTTCAATTGTAATGAATCTCCATGAGATTCCTAAAATATAATTTCATCCCTTTATTTTTGTGATAGGTAGAAAAGACGATATATGAATCATCCTTAAGAAATATTTCAATGCATATTAAAATAACAATTAACAGATCCTTAAAAACTATAAACTTCTACAATTCATGATGGAATGACAAAATTTTTACTTTTAAAATAATTATGTTATAATTATTTGGTTATATAGAGATCCGATATGTTGCCCTCAACATGAATTGGCTATAAAAAATGTCCTTCGACATGGGGCGACTATATGAATATTCATTTTTAGATATGAATAATAATAAAAATATTGTGCATAGAAAATAATCTATGTGACTAAAAATGGAAATTTTCATTGAATATTACTCTATATTGGTTATGTTTCTATGAGAATGTTCATTCTATGTGTCTAAATTGGAAATGTGATTCACCTACACACAAGAAATGATTACATTATCTTCTACACCAGATTAGTTATGTAGAAAAATTGAATACTGGAATGAACCCTTTATTATATTTGAAATGTGGATCAAAAACCATTCTAACTCAACTAGATCAACATCATATGACATAAAACACTTCTAAAATTACATTAAATTATTTTTTCCTATTTTTCATGCAATTTAATTCCATACAAACTATATCAATCACCATAAGACATATATGTTAGTTAGTTATAATAAATTCAACAACCCATGCATTGAAGAACCATATGATCAGAAAAATATATTTTACCAATAAAAACACCATCGGTTTCATCATAGAGGGTCAAGATTCATAAAATATGTTATGTATCAATGAATGAAAATTGAGACCATATAATGTAGGGAAACAACCATTTTTTTAATAAAACCCCCCTTGAAAGTGATTTAATGAAATTAAAATTATTATATTATTTTAAAATGATAATTTTTAATATTATTATCAAATAAGAAATATATATACCACACATATGAAACCAAGTTCCTAAATAATATTATTATCATAATGAAGGGAAATCATAAAGAAAACGCTTACCTATTGTCCAGAATTTAATAAAAATAATTTAACCTAATTTATAGCTAACATAACATTCCTAATTGGTTAATTAATAACAATATATATATCTACATTAATTCATACTATTTATAATTTTTCATTCTCTAAAAAAACTATTCTATCTCTCTATATCAGGAGTTTGTTATTTTTATCATTTGTAATGGTTTCCTAATAGTGATTAGTTTTTTTATTCATGTTCCATTTTTTATCATTAATAGGTTAACTAATCTATATGAATATATGTTCCATTAAAATTTTATAATTTACTATTTCATTTCATTTTTTACATAGTCTATGATGATAAAATATGCGATGAACATTTTTTTGTTATTACAAAAGATAAAAATAATTTTCTAAATTATTGATTTAAATTTTGATATAACAGTGAAATGAAAAAGAATATCATTATTTAAATATTTTAATCATATGGAACCCATTAATATGATATCAGTTTCATCCATGACATGAATTCATAGTATTTTTTTCATTATGTTATTAATGAAAAACAAACATAAACATATCCCAACATTAATAATTATTTTTTGGTAATCTAGTTTTCATATCTATATTGAATAAGATCGAATAATTTATTTGTTGATTGCTTGTGTAATAAATATATTTTAAAAGGATGTATTCTAAGAAGTAGTGGACATAAAAATACTACATGATTTGAATAAATTGTTGATTCATTAAGGTTTCCCAATGACTTTTACATTCCTCTATGTTTTGAAAATCACAAACACTATAATTATGGAAAATTATATTTTCCATATGAATTATCTTATCATGGAGAATTTTCCATCATGAATGAAATTTTATCCTTTCCTATGTTTTCATTGTAACGCCCCAACCCCAGTTACCCAGAGTCGGTGCATTATTACATAACATTGGTATTATCATAAGAAAGATCAAATATCGAAAGACCGATTGGTTTAGTAGCCTTGGAAACACTAGATATATTCATAAAGTATTACATTACATCATAAGGTGAAAAACTACTACAACAACATATTGTCTCCATAGTCCACAATATTATCACCTCATAATATCATTGCAGGTCATTCATAATTTACTTCTTCACATCGTGTGAAAAATAAAACATAGAAAAGGGGTGATCTCAAAATCCCAGTAAGGATAACAATATAGAGGAAACGTTCATAAATAAGAATAAAAATTTAAGGCAGTGTATAACTAAAAAAAAATCTTTTTAAACATTAACTTCACCATAGTAGGGAAAAAAATAAAATGAAATAATTCCATTTACTTATTTACATGGATATTCTAGTAACAGAATAATCACATGCAATATCAATAACCACTTTCGTAATGATGGAATGCATAATTCCAGACTATCATAACCACATATCCAAGGCCTCTTGTCGAGTCTACAAATAAGATTTTGTCAAGGCCTTGTTCCAAGACACTAGTTTGTCTCATGAGACCTACCAATGCATCGAGGAGCTATAGCGGGCTCCACCCATCACATATTAAGTCCAATGCATTTCAATATGAAAAGGTTTAAACATAACATAAAAATTTGTATTAAAACTAGCATATTAAATGTCAATACTTTCACCATAAACCATGAATGGTATAAAAATAGCACATCCACAGTCAAACATATCACAAAACCTTCAATACAAGATAGAAGTTTTGTATCATAATAAGTCAACTTCAAATAAGCGTAAAATCCATCAATGGATGTTGACATATATGAAATAAAAACTCTTTTTAAAGAAATATCTCTTTCTATTTTGAAATCATTTAAGAGTCATATATTTATAAAATAAATCATTTTTTTGAAAATATCCTTATAATATTGTAAGGTAAGCTTCGGCGATTTTATAACGGCAGAAAATAGCCGCACCCGCCGTATAAGTTAAAAAAACCTTCTTACCTTAATTCTGTCGAAAAGGTTAAAAAACACATTGTTTGGAAAACGATGGAACGATTCCTTTATAAAACTCATATAAATAGTCAAACAAGGGTATAAATTATTTTAAACCATATTCTTTTAAATAGTAAAAATGTTTTAAAATACATTTTTAAGAAACATGGATGTGGATGATAATGAGATCCCAGTAGAATATTACGTATAAACAACCTCGGATAATGAAGATATTGTGAAGTAACCCTTACATTGTAATTTTCCTCAGTTGGGGTAGGTTAAACTCTTGTATAATGGTGAAATAATTGTTATTAAATTATACAAGAATCATATATATTAATATTATATCAATTATGATCTTTTAACATTATTTGTTAATAATATCTTAGTATTATCGTTGTTTTGGGTGTTAACTTACTCATTTTCATTTATATGTTTTGTTACGTAAGACGTGTTTTTAATGGATAGGTTGTATCTAAATAATATCCAGAATGATGTCAAGTCCCTAAACAATATTTTTAAATCATCAGTTGATAATTATACTTGAATGGATACGATGTAGAATGAATCTCATCACGTTCGTGGAGACGGTAGTCTGTACGTACACACGAGCGACAATATCATTCTTTTGATATTAAAATAATATATAATTGGATGGTATAAAATATATAAAGAATCATTATAATGTTATATTTATTATTTACATGACTTACACATCATTATTCTTCCCATAAAAATTAAATATTTATTGAATAACAATTACACCACGACGTGGAGACGATAAGCCGTACGTACGCACGTATGCTGTCATGTTATTAAAAGTATGTATAGAAAACTGAATATGATTTTACAATATTTATAATAACATCACAGTATATATAATATACTGGAGTTATTATTTTAGAATGTTAATAACAAAGAAATAAAAAGTGGAAGAAGAAAGGAACTTGAAAAAGTGTGGTGAAGTCAATACCTCTTCTTTGGGTTCTTCATTTTGATTTGAACAAAAGAGCTCCTTATGTTGGCTTTCTAACTAAAGGAAGGTATCTAGGATGAAGTGAGAGATGTTTAGAGAGTATTTGGGCAGAGGTTGGACGAACCAAAAGGCGTTGAATGTGTGAGTTAATGAGAAGAGAGAGTTCCCTTTTATAAGAGGGGTGAGGGGCACCTTTGGAAAATCTAGAAACATTATTTTATAATAAATTCATATTTAGATTCTAAAAGCTCCAAAATGGATTATTTAAATTTTAAAATGGGGATAGGATGAAAAAACTCAACCAATGGAATTTTGACAGGTTAGGTTTACTATATTAACCTTATCTTTAAGTATTAACTCTTAGTTAATTAGTTTCACTTTTACAATGTCTCTTTGTATTTTTATAGTATATGGTTAATAATCATACTATATACATTCAAGCGACCCCAATGTGGTCCATTAATGATACACATATCATGATATAAGTCTCTTAGCAGATGATTAGTTTTTTAGGAATTTAATATCAATTAATTATATAATATTTGTTTTAAAAATTCTTTTATATCAATTTTAACACTATTCAATAATTGATTTTTTTAAAAATCATAAAAGAATTATTAATTAGAAAAGGGTTAATTAAATAAATCCTAACATTTCATATTAACATATAAAATTAGTTTAATTCATAAAAAGTGTCAAATTATATTTATTTGGGTATCTACAATATCAATCATTTTAATTGTTCACTATTATTGTAATTCCTGCATCACCATTGTGTCATTAATAAATTATATTATTTAATGTATAACAATTATAAACAAAATACCATTATGGATGATATCTTTTTATAATTCTAATTATTATTTAGAGTAAAAAATCTAAAATATATAAACTAATGTAAAAATTGTGTTTCTAAAAGATATATGCTTGTGTCAATTTTTTATTCATTTTAACTTAATTAAAATAAAGTGTTCCTATCACTTACAAGTGGGACCATGAGGTCCCTAAATCGACCCAAAGATGCCCATGGTCGAACATGTGTCAACCAATAAGGATAGGACACGTTTTAGGGTAATTTGTTTTTATTATAATATTATTTTTTAACCCTTATTTACCTGATTTATCCTTTAACCATGGTAAATAAAATATGTACCAAAGTAATTATTCAAAATGACTAAAAATAAAAATTACCTATTTACACAATTTGAACATCCTAATTCTAAATATGGAATCTTTTTTTCCAAATTCAAATCACATAAGTGGCAGAAATTAATTTAAAATTAATACCTATTGTCAAAACAAAAAGCGTTTTTTTAAGATATAACAAATATCAAAAGATTGATACTTGTTTATGTTCGGTTTAATTGTGAAATTATTTCCAATGAACAATATTGTATTAAATGGTAAATATATATTCTAAATATACTTTAAAACCACTAAAATTTATAATTTATCACTATTAATTATTTTGATTATAAAAGTTGTTTTTAATTAAAATTTTGTAATTTTCACTATTCATCAAAATATTAAAGTTATCCGAAAAGTACCAAAATTTTATCTCAGGATAAATTTGATACTCCGAATCAAAAAATGACGTCAATTTTGAGAGTTAAAATTTATAAAATTTCAAAAATTATGTATTACTATTCATAACGGCTAGTTTGATCGGTTGTGGTGTGTGTTAGAACTCGATGTTGCCTACAACACACGCTATCACATTTTTTAAAGAGAAGCATACTGTAGATGCCTGGGGTGTTACATTATCCCCTCCTTCAAATAATTTTGTCCTCGAAATTTCTAGAATAATACCGCATGAAAATACTTGGGTGTTTCTTCATCATAAGTTCCTCGAGTTCCCACGTTGCCTCTTCCATATTATGGTTTCTCCAAAAAAACTTTTACCAGATGCGTCATCCGGTTTCTCAGTACTTGTTCTCTCTATTGACGGGCTCATCGCAATAATACAGATCAGGTTCCAGTTCCAATTCCTCATATGTGAGTACATGCATTGGGTCAGGCATGTATCTCCTCAATAGATATACGTGTAACACATCGTGAACTTTGGATAGACTTGGCGTCATTGCCAATTGGTAAGCTACATCCCCAATTCGTTCTAGAATTTTTAAAGGTCCGATGTACCTGGGACTCAATTTACCTTTCTTACCAAAACGTATGACTCCCTTCCATGGAGATACTATCCAGAAAACATGATCACTGACTTGAAATTCAAAATCCTTCCTTCAATTATCGACATAGCTCTTCTGCCTACATTGATCTAATTTGATGTGATTTTTGATTACCTTCACCTTTTCCATTGTTTCCTCCACCAGTTCTGGGCCTACAAGTTTTCTTTCACCAATGTCATTCTAACAGGTTTGTGTGCGACAAATCTTTCCGTATAACGCTTCATAAGGTGCCATATTAATACTCAAATTGAAGCCATTGTTATAGGAAAATTCTACCATAGGTAAATATTGATCCCACATACCCTAAAAGTCATGTGAGAAGGATCTGAACATGTCTTTTAGGGTTTGAATAGTTCGTTCTGATTGTCGATCTGTTTGAGGGTGGTAGTCAGTGGTCAAATGAAGTTCAGTATCTAGGGATTTCTGAATACTCTTCCAGAATCTTGATGTAAAATGGGGATCATGATCAGAAACAATAGATAGGGGTACTCCATGAAGTCTCACAACTTCATCAATGTATAGTCTTGCGAGACGTTCCAGTTGTAGATCTTATCTTATAGCAAGAAAATGTGATGACTTGGTAAGACGATCAACAATAACCCATATTGCATCATTCCTTCTAGGAGTCTTTGGTAGCCCCATGACAAAGTCCATTGTAATATTTTCCCATTTCCACTCCGGTATGGGAAGAGGTTGCAATACTCCACCAGGCTGTTGCCTTCCAGCTTTCACTTGTTGAAAAACCATACATCATGACACAAAATCAGCAATCTCCCTCATTATGTTGTCCCAACAAAAATGTTCCTTAAAATTTCTATACATTTTTTTCCTCCCAGGGTGTATAGAGAAATTGGAACTATGAGCATCATCCAACAATTTCCTTTTTAGATCAGGTATATCGGGAACACAAAGTATCTTCCCAAATTTCAAAATTTCATCTTCATACACAAAGTCTTTCAATCTCCCATCATTCAAAGCTTTAATCTTCTTTTGAAATTCTTCATCAACGGTCTGATAACTCTTAATCCTTTCTAGTAAAGATGGTTTGGAAACCATTTGAAAAAGAATTGATGTTTTTCCTTCCCTAGTTATTCCCATTTCCATCTTCACTTGATCCATGAAAATTGGATCCCTCTCAATTCTCATATTGTTCAAAACTCCATGATCTTTTCTTCTCAAAGAATCTTCCACCTTGTTTTCTTTCCCCGGGTGGTAGTGTATCGTACAATCATAATCCTTGAGTAATTCAGGCCATCTCCTTTGCCTCATTTTGAGATCTTTTGTGAGAAAATATACTTCAAACTCTTATGATTAATATAAATCTCACATTATTCACCATAGAGGTAGTGCCTCCATATCTTCAATGCAAAAATCACAGCTGATAAATCAAGATCATGAGTACGATAGTTTTTCTCATGAGTTTTCAAATATCGTGATGCATAGGCAATAACCCTATAATTTTGCATAAGGACACAACCATGTCCTTTCTTCGATGCATCACTATAAATAACGAACCCATCATTCCCCAATGGTAGAGTCAATATAATAGCATTGACTAATCTTATCTTCAGTTCTTCGAAACATTCTTCACACTATTTTTCCAATCAAATTTAACCCCTTTACATGTGAGCTTCGTTAATGGGTTTGCAATCAGGAAAAATTCTGGACGAAATGTCGATAATAACCTGCCAAACCAATAAAACTGTGTACCTCAGTTGTACTCGTAGGAGTTGGCCAATCTTAGATTTCCTTGGTCTTAGAAGGATCAATAGAGATTCCATATTTAGAGAAAATATGGCCAATAAAATAAATCTCATGAAACCAGAATTCACACTTGCTAAACATCCCATATAATTCATGTCTTCTCAGAGTCTTCAGGATAATGCGCAAGTGACTTTCATGATCTTCATAGCATTTAGATTATACCAATATATCATCAATAAATACCAACACAAAATCATCGAGATATTCCTTGAAAACTGTATTCATTAGATCCATGAAAACATCGGGTGCATTAGTCAATCCAAAAGGCATTACAGTAAAATCGTAATTCCCTTACCTGGTTCGAAATGCTGTCTTCAGAATGTATTCCTTCATTACACACAACTTATGGTATCTAGATTGAAGGTCAGTCTTTGAAAATTATTGAGCTCCATGCAGTTGGTCAAATAAATCATTAATGTGAGGTAGTGGATACTTGTTCTTTATTGTTATGGAATTGATCTCCATATAGTCGATACATAAAATCATAGATCTATCTTTCTTTTTAACAAAAAGAACAGGCTCTCCCCCTGGAGAAACACTAGGGAAAATAAATCTGTTATTACTCAATTCTTTTATTTGTTTCTTTAGTTCAACTAATTCTACAATGGCCATTCCATAAGGGGTCTTCGATATAGGCCTTGACCCAGGAATTAATTCAATGGAAAAATCAACTTCTCGTTCTGGAGGATGTCCATGTATATCTTCCGGAAATACATATAAATATTCTTTCACAACAGGTACGTCCTCTATTTGAACATTCCATTCCTCACCCACAGTAATTTCATTCTCTTCCTCCAAAATAATTGAATTTAGTTGAGCTACTGGGGGTGTCTCTAGATAAGAATTAGGTGGTGACTATTCTACTATAAAGATAAGGTGTTATATATCATTATCATCGTAAATCGTAACCTCTTTCTTCTTAAAATAAATCTTCACATCATAGTCTGAAATCCAATCCATACCGAGGATTATATCAAACTCAATCATAGGTATGACGATGAGATCAGCAGATAAAGAACATTTATGTGCTCTAATGGGGACTGATTCACAAAACTATGTTGCATTGATACATCCCTTAAGAGTTTTAACTGACAACTCCCTTGTGAAATCAAATTGGAAATATCTAATTTTCTTTGAAAACTGGGAAGATATGAAACAATGCGATGATCTAGAATCAAATAATGCATTTTCTAAACTTCAGGAAACCATTAAATTACCTGCCACCATGTATTTTAGAGCTTCTACATAAGAAGTAGTGATAGCATAAGCTTGGCCTTGATCCCTTGGCCTTTTTTAGGTATGTTCCCCTGAAGATTATGACATTCATTTGCATAATGTCCCATCTCCCTACAATTGTAGCCCTGAACATTGGTAGCTTCCTTCTTCCATTTGCAATCATGAGCTTGGTGGCCTTTTTCACCACACTTGTAACAGACTCTCATTCCCTTCAAGCAAGTACCAGGGTGTTTCTTCCCACATTTACCACAGGATGGATATTCAACATTTCCATTCTTCCCCTTATTTCCATTCCCAGATTGATAAGCAGATCTCTTCTTCTCTATCTTTTCTTTAAAGTCATAAGACTTTGAGAATTCTTTCTCTATCTTGATAGCACATGAGACAATGTCTTCATATGACGAGAAGGATTTTGAGAATAATGGTCAATGGATAAATGGTTTTAACCCATCAAAGAAACGATCAATATTTCTTTTTGGGTTACGTATATAATATCCAGCATACCTTGCTATCCTTGTAATGTTAGCCTCATACTTTGTGACATTCTCATCCTCTTTTTGTCTCAGACTCAGAAATTGCCTTTCCATATCCGCTCGATGGTCACGAGGAAAGTGTTTTTCTAAAAACATATCTTTGAACTCCCTCCATTCCATATTGGATACTTCATCATCTTTCTTCATGTTTTGAATCAATGACCACCATTGATCAGCATCTCTAGTGAGGCGGTAAACTGCCATGATAACTTTTTCCCATTCACTACTCCCCAATGCTTGAAATATTTTTTCTAGGGAATTTATCCATTGCTCAGCTACTAATGGATTTGTACTCCCATTGAACGCTGGTGGTTGCTTCGTCATGAAGCGATCTAACATTGATCCTCTATGATGCGGATCAGGGTGCTCCATACGGGTAAGGTTATTATTAATAACCTGAGTGAGTTGTCATAGTATGGTGATTAGCTGATTAGGACCAGTTGTATCACCAGCTCCACTATAATTATCTTGAGTAGGAGGGAAATCCCAATATGGAGTGTGTGCATTGATACAGTTTCCATTTCTTCCACTAGGAACCATTTCTAAACAATTGTCATAAACTAGATCAGTTTATGAATCAAAATACATAATCCCATTCTTATAAAGCACTTAACATAAATTGAACTATTTATGGATATAATCCCTAATAAAAAAAATGTTTTCTTTGAGTAAGTATATACTAATAAACCCTTCATACTGATTTGTAAAGAAAATGATAGTTATCATAAGCATATCCCCCGACGGTGTCGTAACCAAGAGTGCAGCAAGGCCCGTTGTCATGCACAAGTTCCCATTCGATTCTAGCTCAAAGTGGTGTTTTTGGGTTTTACCCCTAGGTACATCTGTGCCAGAGCCTCATCTACCTTCATGTATACATACCGGGATGTATTGATTTGAAAACTCACAAAATATCTATAATACTAACATTATAGGAAGTTCTTCTATACTAATCCTCAAAGTTCATCTTAGGTCTATGTGCTCTAATCAGAGTTTATCTAAATCTAGCTTCCAAGGTTTGTACAAAACATCCTCTGATACCAACTGTAACGCCCCGACCCTAGTTACCCAGAGTCAGTGCATTATTACATAACATTGGAAAGATCACAAGAAAGATAAAATCTCCAATAACCGATTGGTTTAGTAGCCTTGGAAACACTAGATATATTCATAAAGTTTTACATTATATCATAAGGTGAAAAACTACTACTACAACATATTGTCTCCATAGTCCACACTATTATCCCTTCATAATATCCCTGAATGTCATTCATAATTTACTTCTTTACATCCTGGGAAAAATAAAACATAGAGAAGGGGTGAGCTCAAGACCCCAGGAAGGATAACAATGTAGCATAAACTTTCATAAATAAGAATAAACATTTAAGGTAGTGTATAACTAAAACAAAAGCCTTTTAAACATGAATTTCAACATAATATGACTAAAATAAAATGAAATAATTCCATTTACTTATTCACATGGATATTCTACTAACTGAATAATCACATGCAATATCAATAACCACTTTCATAATGATGGAATGCATAATGCCAGACTATCATAACCACATAGCCAAGGCCTCGTGCCAAGACTACAAATAAGATTTTTTCAAGGCCTTGTTCTAAGACACTAGCTTGTCTCATGAGACCTACCGATGCATCAAGGAGCTATTTCGGGCTCCACCCGTCACATATTAAGTCCAATTCATTCCCATATGAAAAGGTTTAAACATAACATAAACATTCGTATTAAAACTAGCATACAAAATGTCAATACATTCACCCTAAACCATGAATGGTATAAAAATAGCACATCCACAGTAAAAAATATAACAAAAACTTCAATACAATATAGAAGTTTTGTATCATTATAAGTCAACTTCAAATAAGTGTAAAATCCATCAAAGGATGTTGACATAGATGAAATCAAAACTCTTTTTAGAGAAATATCTCTTTCTATTTTAAAATCATTTAAGAGTCATATATTTACAAAATAAAACATTTTCATTGAAAATATCCTTATAATCTTGTAAGGTAAGCTTCGACGATTTTATAATGGTGGAATATGGCTGCACCCACCGTATAAGTTAAAAAAACATCCATACCATAATTCTGTCGAAAAGGTTAAAAAGCACCTTGTTTGGAAAATGACAAAAGATTCATTTATAAAACACTTATAAAATGTCAAACAAGGGTATAAATTACTTTTACCCATATTATTTTATATAGTAAAAATGTTTTGAAGTAAATTTTTATGAATCATGGATTTGAATGATAATGAGATCCCATTAGATTATTACGTATAAACAACCTCGGATAATGAAGAGATTGTGAAATAACCCTTAACCTGTACTTTTCCTTGGTTGGGGGTAGTTTAACCTCCTGTATAACAGTGAAATAATTGTTATTAAATTATACAAGAATCATATATATTAATATGATATCATAAATGATCTTTTAGAATTGATTTGTTAATATTATCATAGTATTATCGTTGTTTTAGGTGTTAACATACTAATTTTCTTTAATATGGTTTGTTACGTTAGCCGTGTTTTTCATGGATAGGTTGTGTCTTAATCATATCCATAATGATATCAAGTCCTTAAAAATTATTTTTAAATCATCAAATGATAATTATACTTGAATTGATACGATAGATAATGAATCTCATCGCGTTCGTGGAGACGGTAGTCCGTACGTACGCACGAGCGACAATATCATTCTTTTGATATTAAAATAATATATAATTGGATTTTATAACATATATACAGAATCATTATCATGTTATATTTATTATTTACATGACTTACAAATAATTATTATACCCATCCAAATTAAATATTTATTGAATATCAATTACGCCACAACGTGCAGACGGTAAGCTGTACGTACACACGTATGGTGACATGTTATTCAAAGGATGGATAGAATACTGAATATGATTGTACCATATTTATAATAACATCACAATATATATAAGATACTGGATTTATTAAAATACAATGGTAATAAGAAATAAAGAAGAAGTGGAAGAATGAAGGAACTTGAAAAGGGGTGGTGAATTCATTACCTCGTCTTTGGGTTCTTATTTTTGATTTGATCAAAAGGGCTCTTTAAGATGGCTTTATGACTAATGTAAGGTCTCTAGGATGATTTTAAGGAAGTTGAGAGAGTATTTGGGAATAGTTTGGCCGAACCAAAAGGATTTGATGGTGTATGTTATTGAGAAGAGAGAAAGCCCTTTTATAAGAGGGGTGAGAGGCATCTTTGGATAAGCTAGAAATATTATTTTATAATAAATTAATATTCTGTTTATAAAGGCTCCAATGTGGATTATTCAAATGTTAAGGTTGGTAAAGATTGAAAAACACTCAACCAATGGAATATAGTCAGGTTTGGTTTACTATATTAACCTTATCTTTAAGTATTAACTTTTAGTTAATTAGTTTCACTTTTACAATGTCTCTTTGTATTTTTATATTATATGGTTAATAAACCTACTATATAAATCCATGCAACCCCCAACTGGTCCATTAATGATACACATATCATGATATAAGTCTCTTGGACGATCCTTATATTTTTAAGAATTTAATATCAATTAATAATATAATATTTTTTTTAAAAACTCTTTTAGGTCAATTTTGACACTATTCAATAATTGATTTTTTTTAAAATCATAAAAGAATTATTAATTATAAAAAATTTCATTAACTCAACCCTAACATGTCATATTAACGTATAGAATTAGTGTTATTCCTCAAAAGTCTCAAATTATATTTATTTGGGTATCTACAATATCAATCATTTTAATTTTTCACTATTATTGTAATCATTGCATAACCATTGTGTCATAAATAAATTATATTATTTAATGTCTATAAATTATAAATATAATACAATTATGTAGTAAATAGTTTTAGATTTCTAATGAATATTTATAGTCAAACATCAATCATATATAACCCTATGTAAAAATTTTCTTTCTAAAAGATATATGCTCGTGTCATTTTTGTATTCATTTTAACTTAATTAAAATAAAGTGTCCCTATCACTTACAAGTGGCACCATGGGGTCCCAAAATCGACCCAAATATGCCCATGGTCGAGCATATATCAACCTATAAGGTTAGGACACGTTTTAGGGTGATTTGTTTTTATTATAGTATTATTTTTTAACACTTATTTACCAGATTTATCCTTTAACAATGGTAAATAAAATATTTACCGAAAAAATTATTCAAAATGTCTAAAAATAAAAATGACCTATTTACACAATTTGAACATCCTGATTCCAAATATGGAATCCATTTTTAAAAATTCAAAATACAGAAGTGGCAGAAATTAATTTAAAATTAATTCCCGCTGTCAAAACAAAAAGCATGTTTTTAAGATATAATAACAACTATCAAAAGATTGATATTTGTTTAAGTTCAGTTTAATTGAAAAATTATGTCCACTGACCAACATTTTATTAAAAGTTAATAATACATTCTACATATACATTAAATCCACTCAAATTTAGAATTTATCACTATTAATTATTTGGATTAAAAAAAGTTTTTTTTAATTAAAATTTATTAATTTTCACTATTCATCAAAATATTAATGTTATCCGAAAAGTACCAAAATTTCATCTTAAGCTAAATTCGATACTCCGAATCCAAAAATGTAGTCCATTTTGAGAGATAAAATTTATAAAATTTCAAAAAGTAGGTATTACTATTCATGATAGCTAGTTTGATCGGTTGTGGTGTGTGTTAGAACTCAATGTTGCGTACAACACACGCTATCACATCATTCAAAGAGAAGCTTACCATAAAAGCTTAGGGTGTTACATTCATTGTTAATTTTATGGTTTCTCTAAATCTAACTCATTGGATTTCTAAGACTATAATTCGGTTTCACTTCTAAAATCACAAAATCCTCTAAATACTTTGATATAGATTATTATGTTTTCAGGTTCTAAATCCAGACTCTTAATTATCTAAAATTCAAACTCCGAATTCTCTAAAATTTAGACTCCCAATTCTATGAAATTTGGACTCATAATTTTTTGATATTTGGACTCTGAATTCCCCATATTTCAGACTCTGAATTCCTCAAAATTTAGACTCTAAATCCCTCATAATTCTGACACCAAATTCCTCATAATCCTCCCTTATAATTCCTCATAATTCATAAACCTAATTTCTCAAAATTTAGACTCCAAATTATTCAGAATTTAGAATCTTAATACATTGAAATTAAGACTCTAAAATCTATATAATTCATGTTTTGAATTCTTTGGAAAATAGAATCCGAATATCGATGATTTATAATCTCATTTTGTTTATTTGGCTAGACTCAAAAATTTATTATCCATTAGACTCAAAAAAAAATAGATTTGGTTATGAAACCTTATTTTTCATACAACTGTTATAGTTATGAAATGATGTCATACAATTAGTTTCTAACTAACCATAGTTTCAGTGACATGTGTATGTGTCTCTCTGAAATTAAAGGAAAAATATGACCGTTTGAGGTGGGATCCAACCATTAGAGAAGTGCCTATAAATAGGACCTCATTGAAAAGAGCACAGTGATGGTTGATAACTCTAGATATTGCATACTGCTGGAGTGAGTTATGTAGAGAGAAACACTCTTACCTTATGCATACTGAACATCTTGTTCATATTGCTTCATGTAATTCTGATTGTTTCTGAGTATAATCGAGGAATTCCAGGGATAGGATAACATAAGTACTAACTTCCTTAATGTTTGAGGACATATGTTGATAGGAATACAGAGGTTCCAAATACCTTCATGTTTGAGGGCCCATAGTGACAGCAATATAGATTCTGATATTCTTATCGAGGGATTACCCTTGTGTGGGAAATACAAACATTCTTGAAGGTATAAATCAAATGAAATTTATTCATGTTTGTTATATACCTATCTCATTATATTAAAATATTTCTCAATTATTACTTTTTTTGTTTCATGTTTATTTCTATTTTATTTTTATGAATAAAAAAATATAACTATCTTATATTTTCTTGAACAAATTTATACTCTGATAATTAAGATTCTATTTATTTTAAGGTGGAATCTTTTCCTTATAAACGTTCCATATGTTTAATTTCTGGTACAACATTTTCGGAATCTAGAAATTTTGTAGAATTGAAAAAGATCTTGGGAATTTACCTTGTTTAACCTTATTAGACATAGGTTTCCTTATGGTTAAAGAAAAAAGTTTTTAAAATTACAATTCACCCCTTCAAGTATATTGACCTTCTATGTAACGACCCAACATTTCATTAATGGAAAATCTCTCTTGATCATGTTAATTGTCTCTTTAAAAAAAAAATTTATCAGATGTCAACTTCTTTGGTTTTATTATATGAGTTGTGACCGTTACTTTTATTTCCGTTGAAAAGTGATCGCATGATTTGTATAAATATAAGGCTTTAACGAACCCAATTTTAATCAGACAAAGGAAGCGATGGCCTTATCCAGTAGAATTCCCCCATAAAAAGACCATTTGTCAGAGCTCGGAAAACATGTGGCATCCTTGGGCTTCTCCCTTGAACAAGCCCAATCCGAGCTTCATTATGTCAAGCTCGAACGTGACCATCTATGGGAAAAGTGGAAGTTGATTGAAATTTCCACTTGAGCGACGCTATATGAGCCACCCCAAGATTCTATCACCATCGCAGACCTTAGCCGTAGGTCATATGCAGCTATTTTAAGGGGTTATATAACAAATAAGTAGTACTATGTTCATGTACATTATTTTGTTTTGTATACAATAATGAATATAATTTCTAGTCATTTTTGATACATTGTAAATAGTTTTTAAAGTTCAAATGGTGCAATTAGTTATTATTTAATTAAGAATTCAATTTTATTAAATTAATGGATTTTTGAATTAAATAATATTTTAATAACATATTATTATTAATATTAAATAAATTTTTATTATATATAAATGATCTTATAATTTTATTAATGCAATTAAAATTTTTGTTAAGGTTTGAAGGCCATTTCTGTCAAAACACGTGAATTTTCGATAAATGATGGTTTTTATTTTAAAAGTGAAAATTAACATATTTAGAAAAAAAATTAGATAAAATAAATGTCATTTATGGAATCAGGATGTCGAAATTATACAACGGTGAATTTTTCATAATTTTCTGAGACAGTCAATTTTTTGGGTAAAAATTAAATACCTTTTAAAGATATAATGTGTTTTATGACATCATAATGACCCAATGGTGATGTAATAAAATACCATAATTCTTATTTTCGGACAATAAATGTTTTATCATTAAAATAATGAGGTTTGGGGTTTGTTTTACTTTCTTTTCAAAGCATTAATGAACCCCTCAAGACTTATTCAACACTTTTCCCTTTTAAATTAATTTCCATGGGAGTGTGACTCACATCAACATAAGAATCCTTATTATTTTAATAAGTTCGGACCTTGGCCTTGTAAAATATTTTCTTTCCTATTTCCTTTTCCGGAAAACATGGGAAAAACCATGGGATGGTTTGTGGGTTGGATTAGTTTAATATAAGGGGTCCCAAACATAAATTATAAATAATTCTCTCTCCTTTCCTATATAAACCCACCCAAACTCCCACTTACTCCTCACTAAAATACCTTGGAGTTCGTCCAACCTCTTCCCTACACTCTCTAGAATCCACCCAAGGTGCCCCAAGCTCCCATGTATCCTCTCACAAGCCTCTCTCTAGCCTTTGGAATCACACTTCCAAGTAAGGGTTTTTTCTTCCTTTCTCATTTTTTGTCAATTTTCTTTAAGTTGTATTGTCCTTTTAATATCAATTATGAATGTTGGGGTATGGTTTAGAACCTCTCCCATAATTCCCTCTTATTGTTTTAATTATGGGAGAGCCCTTTATCTCTCATTTAATGCCTCCCATGTTCAACTATTACTATGCCGAAATTCCGAAAGGAACTTCTCTCTCTTCTTTTACATTCAAGAAATACTTTTGTATCATGAATCAATATTACATTTCAATTGTTGGGACATGTATCTATATAACATCCTTACTGTCCATTACATGTAAATATGATTAGGAACCCCTTTCTCTCTCATCAACCTTTTTTATGAATTCTTATGTCATGCTGTTACGCTGCCGAAATCGCACCGATTTTCTAAGCCAATGTCATTGTGTAGTGAATACCATGTCCATTTCTCCATCAAGGGTATTCACCTTTATTCACATTTACCTATTTATTTTAAATTTTCATGTATGAATTAAACATTACTTTATCATGGAATAAATGATTATGTTTTATGAATCCATGTTTTATGATCCATGTGGCACACTTATGCATGAAATGAAATGTTTGAGAAGGGTGCGCCCTTATAGCACTCCAATGCATTGGGTAAAGTATGGTATCATGATACGTCATGTGCATTGAGTGTTGACTCATGCTAAATCAAGTGAAACTAGGGCTTACTTGTTCTTCATGTGCAATGAGGGTTTACTCATGCTTTATGTGCAATGAGCCTTGGCTCATGCTAAATACATGTTAAGTGTTGTTTCCACATTTCCATGTTATGATTATCATGCTTTATCATGCCTTTATGTTCATGTTTCTTTTATGCTCTATTAATATTCCTATTTTCTAACATGTATTGTACTCCTCATGTTGTTCCATGAGTACTCCCTTACAGGGCTTTATATATCACCCTTTTCCTATGCATGTTATCATGTTATCCCATTCAATGCTAAGTACGAGGGAATGTAGTGGTCATGTAAAGGAAGGTTTCAATAATGATGTTGTATTTCATGTTTTATGTTTTTATGTAATGATCCTAAGCCCCAAAGACACTAAACCTCCTGATCTTCTTTGTTGTATCAAGTGAAGTTTTATGTAATAAAGCATGTTTAAGTTGTAATAAAAAGAATGGTTGTCATAGTTGGTATGAGAGGATAGGTTTAGTTATTTTTGGGACTAGGAAACCCTAGTAAAGCCTTAGATACAAGACTAAGTATAATAAAAACATCCATAAGTTTTGGTAAATATAACTAAGTGTTTTATCAAAAAAATACATCCCTTTCTAGATACGAGCAGGTAGAGGCGGCTCTGGAACAGTTGTATCCTAGGGGTAAAACCCGAAAACACCGCTTTGAGCTAGACTCGAACGGGAACTGGTGGACGACAACAGGCCTTGCTGCACTCTTGGTTACGACACTCCCAGGGGATATGTTTTGATGAATTCAAAAGCTTAGTATGAACCCTTATTAAGGTAATTTTTAAAAAAATTCCCTACGAATATTTGTTAGAAAGTAAATCATGAAAATCCAAGATTGAAGCTTATAGACACATGAGTTAAGGAATGAAAGTTTATTTATAAGTCATCAAATTTTGTCTTTGGATTACCCTTTATGTGTTACCCCTAAATTTCCTTTTATTCCATCCAATGGCCGGTAATAGGAGGACCCGAGCTAACAACTGTTGTGAAGATCAGTGTGATGACTGTACTAATGAGATGCCCAATCCAATGGGAGAGGTAATCGTGAACGTTGTCACGCTTCTCTCTCAGCTAACTCAAGTTTTGAATATTAACACGGGTCAAGAGGAACGTCCAAACCCCCCTATAAAGGAACAAGTCGCTATCGAGAGCTTCATGAGGCAAAGGCCTCCTACTTTTAGTGGATCATACAATCCCACGATCGCTGAAAAATGGATCAACTCCATTGAAAAGTTATTCTCCATCCTTCAATGTTATGAACAAGAGATGGTTCTACTATTTGCTTATCGTATGGAAGGTGAAGATGATCAATGGTGGACGTTGATCAAAAATACGAAGCCTGAGGAGGAGATTGAGGATTTGGAATGGAAGGAATTCTGGAAGATATTTTTCGATAAATATTTTCCGTGCACCCTCCATCCTAATATGGAAAGGGACTTCCTTTCCCTCAAGCAAATAGATGAAGAATCTATGGGAGCGTACGAGGCAAACTTCACAAGGCTTGCATGATATGCTTTCGGCTTCTTCGTGACCCCCGAATTTAAGGTTGACCGCTTCTTTGGTGGGCTGCAGCCTAGCTTGCGGAAAGCATTAGTGATCTGTGTCTTCGACAACTATGAGTAAATTGTCTGATGTTCCCTTATGGTCAAAATGGAGATCAAAAAATCATAGGGGTATCATGGGGAAAAGAAGCATAAGGTGGAATTCAATGTTGTTGGTCTGATGGATAAATCCAACAACGCTAAGATGTTCCAGCACCATACTTGCCAAATGTGATGAAAGAAGCACCCTGGAAATTTCCATAAGGGGACGAGAAAATGCTTTAGGTGTGGAAGAGAAGGGCACCTAGCTATTAAATGTCGGAAAGAAGGACCTGCGGCTGCGACAGAGGAGAGGAACACTCCGTTCGAACCTCAACGCGTTGTTCAATGCTATAAATGCAAAGAACCAGGTCATTTTTCAAATCAGTGCCCTAATACAAGGTTTATCAGAGGCAACCAACAACCTCCAAGACAGCAAGGAAGAGCTTTTGCCATCACTTCTGCCGAAATTAACCCCGACAACGAAGTGGTGACACGTACTCTAGTTCATCATTCAAGAATAGTGAATGTACTTTTTGATTCAGGTTATACAAATTATTTTATATCTTGAAAGTTTAGTAGAATAATCCCAACACCACCACATATCATGGAAATAAAGATGTCTGTGAGTACGGGAAATGGGTCAATCATTGCATCTCATGAATATAAGTCCTCCCCTATTATAATCTATGGATTTAATTTCCCAGACTCCCTTTGGTGGAATTTGATGCAATTATTGGCATGGATTGGATTTCCTTATATAGAGCCAACATAAATTGTTAGTAGAAGGAAATCACACTCCATATGGAGAATCGACCCCCGATTCATTACAAGTGTCAGGATGAAGATGAATCTCCTTTAGATCCATCATCTCAAGTATGGATATTACTGCACTATGAGCACGTGTATCTGGCTCATATGATTGAGTCAATGGAAGAAACCATCCTTGAAGAAATGCCTATTGTGAGGGAATTCGCTGATGTGTTTCTCAAGGAACTGCCTGGTCTTCCTCCAAGAAGAGATGTTGAGTTCTAAATTGAACTTATACCTGGGGTGCTACCAATATCCAAGACTCCATATATAATGGCTGTTGTTGAGCTTGAAGATCTGATGAAACAACTACAAGAGAATCTGGATAATGGGTTTATACGCCCAAGTGCTTCACCATGGGGTGCACCAGTCCTCTTCGTCAAGAAGAAGGATGGGTCAATGTGGATTTTCATAGATTATCATGAACTTAACAAAATCACGGTAAACAACAAGTATCCACTCCCACGAATTGATTAGTTGTTCGATCAGTTTCATGGAGCACAATACTTTTCCAAGGTGGACTTGTGGTCGGGATATTATCCAGTAAGGGTGAAGAAGGAAGACGTCCCCAAGACTACTTTTCATACAAGATATGGGCACTATTAATTCATAGTAATTCCTTTCAGACTCACCAATGCAACAAATATCTTCATGGACATAATTAATAGTGTATTTAGAGATTACCTAGACAAATTTGTGGTAGTCTTTATAGATGATATTCTAATATACTCCAAAACCAAGGAGGACTATTAGGTGCATTTAAGAACTATACTAGAGACTTTTCACAAGGATAAGATCTATGAAAAGTACATCAACTGTGAGTTCTAGTTGAAGGAGGTCTCATTATTGGGTCATATCATCACAAGCAATGGGATATCTGTGGATCCATCCAAAACAGATGCAATTGAGGGATGGCCGAGGCCAACATCGGTAACCGATATCCGTAGCTTCTTGGGGTTAGCTGGATATTATCGACGATTTGTGAGAATTTTTTCATGATTGTCCAGCCCTCTAACCAAGCTAACTAGAAAGGGAGTAAAGTTTTCTTGGAGTGATGAATGCGATGAAAGTTTCAAGGAGTTGAAAAGAAAGCTTATCACTTCACTCTTTCTCACTTTAACCAAAAGTGGGGAGCTTTTTGTGGTATTCAGTGACGCTTTGAAGAAGGGATTAAGATGTGTGTTGATGCAGAATGATAAAGTGATATCCTATACCTCGAGGCAGTTGAAAATCCATGAGAGAAACTATCCAACACATGATTTGTAGTTGGTGGTTGTGATCTTTGCCTTGAAAATCTGGCGGCATTATCTCTATGGAGAGAAATGTGAGATATATACTAACCACAAGAGTCTTAAATATATATTCACATAGAAAGATATTAATATGCGCCAGAGAATATCGATAGAGCCTATCAAGGATTATGACTGTTCAATACATTACCACCCTGGGAAAGCGAACAAGGTGGCAGATGCCCTAAGTAGAAAAGATCCAACGATTCTATCAATGATGAGAGTTGAGAAGGATCCAATCTTCTTAGACTTGATGAAGATGGATGTGTGGATCACAAAGAAGGGAACATCATCAATCCTTTCACAAATGATTTCTCAACCATCTCTTTTGGAAAGGTTAAAGGATGCTCAAAAGGATGATGTGGAAATTCAAGAAAAAGTGAAAGCTATCAAAAATGGGAAATCCTCAGAGTTTAATGTTAATGAAGAAGGAATTTGTGTGGTTTGGGAAAAGACTATGTGTTCCATCAGGTCCGGAGCTGAAGAAGGATCTTTTGGATGATACAAATAGTTCAAATTTCTCTATTCACCCAGGGTGCACAAAGATGTATCGAGATCTCCGAGAAAACATTTTGTGGGATAATATGAAGAAGGAGATCGCCGAATATACATCAAAGTGCCAAGTGTGTCAGAAATTGAAGGCAGAGAGGCAGAAGTCTAAGGGGATGATTCAACCATTGCCCATACCAGAATGGAAATGGGAAAACATCACCATGGACTTTGTCACCGGACTTCCAAGAACATTCAAATGGCAACAATGGAATCTGGGTTGTTGTGGATCGTCTTACAAAGACTTCACACTTCATTGATATTTGAGAGGATTTCTCTTTGGATCAACTGTCATGGATATATATCATGGAAGTGGTAAGGTTTCATGGAGTACCACTATCTATTGTGTCTGACCGAGATCCCAGATCCACCTCTATGTTTTGGAAGAGCCTTCAACATGCTCTGAATACTAAACTGAACTTCAGTACAGCCTATCATCCTCAACCTAATGGTCAATCTGAGCAGACTATCCAAACACTTGAGGATATGTTGAGAGCGTGCTCAGTGGACTTTAAAGGAGGATGCGATCAACATCTTCCTCTGGTTGAGTTCTCTTATAACAACAGTTTACACTCGAGCATCCAAATGGCACCATATGAAGCCCTGTATGGGAAAAGGTGCAGAAAACTAGCATGTTGGGATGAGGTCGGTGAACGTAAGCTGCGTGGACCAGAAATTGTCAAAGAAATGGTGGAAAGGTGAAAACCATTCAGCAGCATATCTAGGCAGCCCAGAGTCGATAGAAGAGTTATGCAGATAATCGTCGATGAGACCTTGAATTTAAAGATGGATACATGGTGTTTTTATACATATCTCCATGGAAGAAGGTCATGATGTTTGGAAGGAAAGGGAAGTTAAGTCCAACGTACAACGGCCCCTTCGAGATTCTTGATCGTGTTGGGGTTGTGGCCTATGGACTAGCACTTCCACCTACTATGGCCAAGGTGCATGATGTCTTTCATGTATCTCTCTAAAGGAAGTACATACCAGACCCTTCACATGTACTCTCTTCCGAGGTGGTACAATTGGAGAACGATCTTTCTTATGAGGAGAAACTAGTGAAGATCTTTGATCGTAGAGAAAAAGTTCTACGAAATAAGACAATGCCCCTTGTGAAGGTGTTAGGGAGAAACCACAAGATTGAAGAAGAAACATGGGAGTTGGAGGATATGATGAAGCTAAGTTACCCACATTTGTTTTAGTGTAGGAAAGGGAAATTTCGAAGGCGAAATTTCTTAAGGGGGGAATATTGTAACGACCCAAAGTTTTATTAATGGAAAATCTCTCTTGATCCAGTTAATTGTCTCTTTATAAAAAAAAAGTTTTTATAAGATGTCAACTTCATTGGTTTTATGATAAGAGTTGTGACCGTTACTTTTATAGACATTGAACAGTGATCACAAGATTAGTATAAATATAAGGCTTTAATGAACCCAATTTTACTCAGACAAAGGAAGCGATGGCCTCATCTATTAGAATTGCCTCATATGAAGCCCATTTGTCGGAGATCGGAAAAGAGGTTCCATCCTTGGGCTTCATCCTTGACCAAGCCCAAGTCGAGCTGTATTATGTCAAGATTGAATGTGACCATCTACGGGAAAAGTGTATGTTGATTGAAATTACCACTCGAGCGATGCTATCCGAGCCACCCCAAGAGTCTATCACCATCGCAGACCTTACCCTTGGGTCTTATGCGGCTGTTTTAAGGGGTTATGTATCAAATAATTAGTACTATGTTCATGTACATTATTATTTTTGTATATAATAATGAATATAATTTCTAGTAATTTTTGATACATTATAAATAGTTTTGAAAGTACAAATGGTGTTTTTAGTTATTATTTAATTAAGAATTCAATTTTATTAAATTAAGGGATTTTTTAATAAAATAATAGTTTAATAAAATATTATTATTAATATTAAATAACTTTTTATTAAACATAAATGATCGTATAATTTTATTAATGCAATTTAATTTTTTTTAAGGTTTGAAGGCCATTTCTGTCAAAACCCATGAATTTTCGATAAATATTAGTTTTTATTTTAAAAGTGAAAATTAATATATTTAGAATTTTTTTTAGATAAATTAATTTTCATTTATGGAATCAGGACGTCAAAATTATCCAATGGTGAATTTTTCATAATTTTCTGAGACAGTAAATTTTTTGAGTAAAAATTAAATACCATTTAAAGATATAATGTGTTTTATGACATCATAATGACTCAATGGTGATGTAATAAAATACCATAATCTTTATGTTCGTCCAATATATGTTTTATAATTAAAATAATGAGGTTTTGGGTTTGTTTGACTTACTTTTCAAAGCATTAATGAACCTCTCAAGACTTATTCAACACTTTTCCCTTTTAAATTAATTTCCAGGGGAGTGTGACTCACCTCCACATAATCATCCTTGTTATTTTAATAAGTTCGTACCATGGCCTTGTAAAATATCATTTTCCTATTTCCTTTTCCTGAAACCATGGACAAAAACCATGGGATGGTTTGTGGTTTGGATTAGTTTAATATAATGGGTACCAAACCTAAATAATAACGAATTCTCTCGCCTTTCCTATATTAACCCACACAAGCTCCCACTTCCTCCACACTAAAATCCCTTGGAGTCCATCCAACCTCTTCCCTAATCTCTCTATAAACCTCCCAAGGTTCCCCAAGCTCCCAAGAAGCCTCTCACAAGCCTCTCTCTAGCCTTTGGAAGCACACTTCCAGGTAAGGGTTTTTTCTTCCTTTCTCATTTTTTGTCAATTTTATTTAAGTTGTATTTCCCTTTTAATTTCAATTATGAATATTGGGGTATGTTTTCGCACCTCCCCCATACATCCCTCTTATTTTTTGAGAGATGGGAGACCCCTTTCACACTCATTTAATGCCTCCCATGTACACCCGTTACTATGTCGAAATTCCGAAAGGAACTTCTCTCTCTTCTTTTACATTCAAGCAATACTTTTGTAACATGAATCTAAATTCCATTTCAATTTTTGGGAAATGGATCTATATGACCTCCTTACTGTATATTACATGTAAATATGATGAGTAACCCCTTTCTCTCTCATCAACCTTTTTTATGTATTCTTATGTCACGTCGTTACGCTTCCTAAATCGCACTGATTTTCTAAGCCAATGTAATTGTGTAGTGAAACCATGCCCATTTCTCCATCACGGGTATTAACCTTTATGCACATTTACTTATTGATTGTAATGTTTCATGTATGAATTCAACTTTCCTTTATCGTGTAATAATTGATTATTTTTTATGAATCCATGTTTTATGATCCATGTGGAACACTTATGCAGGAAATGAAATGTTTAAGAAGGGTGCGCCCTTATAGCGCTCCAATGCACTGGGTAAAGTATAGTATCATGATATGTCATGTGAAATGAGTGTTGACTCATGCTAACTCAAGTGAAACGTGGGTTTACTCATGCTTCATGTGAAATGAGGGTTTACTCATGCTTTATGTGCAATGAGCCTTGCCTCAAGCTAAATCCATGTGAAGTGTTGTTGCCACATTTCCATATTATGATTATCATGATTTATCATGCCATTATGTTCATGTTTCTTTTATGCTCTATTGATATTCCTATTGTCTAACATGTATTGTACTGCTCATGTTATTCCATGTGTTCTCCCTTACTGGGCTTTATAGCTCACCCTTTTCTTATGCATGCCCTCATGTTATCCCATGCAATGCTAAGTACGAGAGAATGTAGTGGTCATGTAAAGGATGTTTTCAATAAAGATGTTGTATTTCATGTTTTAAGTTTTTATGTAATTATCCTAAGCCCCAAAGACACTAAACCTCTCAATCTTCTTTGTTTTACTAAGTGAAGTTCTATGTAATAAAGCATGATTAAATTGTAATAATAAGCAGGGTTGTCATATTCAACATTCATATTTCAATCCAACCAAACCAATAGTTAACTTAGTGCACAAATTTTAAATATTTTACTAACATTAATTATTACTTATTCATATTTTTAATATGTTATCTAATTTTTCATAAAATATCGTTATTTATTTATAAAAATTCTATTTATCCTTTAATTTCATCTTTATACCATTCTTATTAATGGTATGATGGAAAAAAACATGTTCTGTCTTAGAGGTGGTAGTCTGCACGATCCCCAATTGACGATTTTTTAATGGATGGGGTATTTGAGCCAATAAGGAAAATAATGTTTATTTCATAACATAAATATATATAATTTATATAAATATCATTATATATATGAATTTTTAAGTAATTTTATATATGATAAATATGAATAAATCATATTATATGAAAATACCCATGCGGGGAACCAGAATATTTCATGGAAGTATATTGATTATGGAGGTATTAACATAAATATGAGTGAAAATGGTCCCATGTTCCTATGGAGGGTTATAGATTGATTAAAATGTCATCATTTTAAAATGTTATTCTAAGGTAATATTTTTCTTTTTTTGTGAATATTTTTCTTTTTTTATGTAATGGAATGGGTAGTTTTGGAAGACTATTAAAATTTTCAATAATTCCATGACTCTAATCAATGTCCAGTGGATCCAAAGTGAAAGAAATTATATTTGACACATTCATTCATTGAATAAAATCTCAACAATTGAATTTACTAAATTGGTTTCTAAAAAAAAGGTATTTTATAATAGGATAAACTCAGTTAAACCCTTTTCACTTGTACCATGGAAATTAATTTATATACTTTGATAATAATTAAATGAAAAATGTTAGGTTTTATTTTTTTTGACAAATTTGATTCATATAATTTCAAATTTGAAAATAAATATATCAATTAATATTGGGTAATATGTGAAAAAAATAATTGTAAAATAAATAATTTTATTTGAATAATTTTATTTTTATGAAAAATAATGTTTTTATAAATTAAATTCGTGTATATCATAAAACTATATTGGTTACCAATTTTAATGGAATAAATTTATTTAATATTAAAAAAAATTTGGCATCAATTCACAGAAATACTAAACCAAATATGTTTTTAGACTTTATGATTTTAATGAAGGATAACAAAAATAGTTTCAATATTAAAGATACATTTTAATTATTTATTTAAATGCCTGAAATAGGTTTTGAAATTAAAAATAATCACTAAAAATGTATATGTTTATTCCCTAAAAACATATTCAATTAATATAATGGTTTTATAAAATAGTATATGTTATTCTTATATTTAGATAATATTATGAAAGTTAGATTTTTCATAAATCCCACATTTCTCCACCAAAACAAAAAAATATAGAAAATTTTCAAAGTGATTACTATGTGTTTTATTATAGTAGTAATAAATAAAATTAATTTAGTTTGGATTATTTCAAATTCTAAAATTTATAAGTTCATTTTTTGAAAATATAGAAAAATATGATGAAAACTAGTATTTATTGGAAAATTACAATTTATATTTTTTAATTTTATTTTTATTATTATTCCATATAGTTTAAAAACTAAAATTGTTATAACACATCATTAATCTCAATCATAATTTATCATTAATAATTTTTTTCTTGATATAAACATTTTTCTGGAATAAAATGAGTTTTTTTAGAAAAAAATACATTTCTAAATAATGAATGATATTATTAGCCTATTTAGCTAAACTAATTATATTACATTCATTTTTAATGTTATATTTATTTTCATTATTAAAAAATTTCTTAATTTTTTTTATCATATTTATTCCACATATTTCCAATTTTAGGTTTTGATGGTTATATTGAATAATGATTATTTTTTTTCGAAATATATAAGGGTGTATATATAAGATTTTTGTTTTTTATTCCATGAAATATTAATGAAATAGACTTATTTAAAGGTAACCACTTATTATATTTTAGGGGTCTTACATTCCCTAAGAACTTAAGTAAATTGTGTCCTTGTTTTTTGTCCAAATATATCTGAGTAATTTCTATAGGTAATTGTAATTAACTATATAATTACTAATGAACATGGTTTTATATTTTATGTTGAGTCAAAATTATCTATATTAAAATTAATTATAAGAACATTATAAATATATCTATACCATTATTAATTCCACATAGAATTATAATAATAAATGTTGATCTATATTCATAAGTAATAACTTCTTATAAACTATATAAGTGGTTCATACTAAATTCATACCATATAGGGATTTTCAATTTCAATATACAGTAGTTATTGAAAACAATTATAAAATAGTAATTTAGAAAATATATAGTAAACAATCACTATTATATTTATTGGTACAATTTTCATTGGTAATTCCTTTTCACATTCTGTTCTATGATAACCTATCTCATTGGCCCATGTATTGGGACACAGATTAACATAATTCCTATTCTCTTTAAATAGAATATTTTTTTTATATCATCTCTATTTTCATTAAACATGTGAGTTTGATGACCATCTACTGTATATTTACAAATTTACCCATCACATGGAGTAACTATCACCCATACTTTTTAGCAAATCATTCACATATAATAAATTGAATATTATTTACCGTCATTATATTTTTTAATTTATCTCACATTAGACTCAATCATTCCATTCCTTGGTTATTTTGGTTTTTCAACTAAATTTACATTTTCAAACATCATTAGTGATAATTATTTTAGAAAAAACACATTGTTTCTCACTCTTGATCCCATTCTGATGGGTTCCTTATTGAGGTAATCCATACATTATCCCTTATATCCATGAAAAATTTATTTTATATCCATTAATAAATCAAAAAAATAATTAACCTCTGTAATGGTAATTATAAGATAATTATCATGAAAATCCATAATAAAATTCGAAATTAATATGTCTCAATATATACACTATCAAGTTAGCATATAGTTCATTAAAATATCATTTATCACACATGGTTCAACCTATACCATGCTCATATTATAGTAATCATTTTTCCTAGTTTACATTGAGTTTATTTCTTTGATACATATTAACATAATACATAAAATAAAAATCCCAACTACCATAATCATTATTAGAATATAGTAAAATTAAAAATCATTGAAATAGGTTCTCTCAAAATTCAATATATCAGTCCATAATATAATTAATCATGTACTAATATATTTATATATACAAATCATATTCCATAAATAACATATTATTCGGAAAAAATATTTTAATATCTAATCCATTCAACAAAAAATAGAATATATTTTACATCAAAACTAACTCTATCATTTTCCATAAAATTAAATTAACTATAACATAAAATGTTCAGAAAATAGTCAAGATGTTCCATATTCCTAAAAAATGATAAAACCATGCACAAAAACATTATAAATAAATTTCTAATCCCATAGTTACTAATTACTATTTAACGTACTTCTTCATATCCAATCCACCATTTTTTCTAAATATAATGTATATATTAAATATAAGAGTTATCCATAGATCAATCATGTGTTTTCCAATTTCTATTCCAATAAATATAACATTTACAAAAAATATCATTTTAATTATCATTGATAAAATTCCATATTTTTTACCATATCTAAAAAGTAAAACTATTAAAGATAATCTAATGATGATTCATATAGTCCTCCTAACATTTAAAATATTCCAGAATATCATTGATAATTATAAATATAAAATGGAAACAAATATGTGTTTCAAGATTATATCTATATCACTAACTCATCTAAGAATAGTGTAATCACCACTAACGTCATAATATTAATATAGTAAAATTCATATTAATTTTATTATGCAACATTATTTGATTATAAGATATAGGGGTTTCAAGGTACGTATTATTCTATACATAATTTTCATGACCCTTTCTCTAAAAATAATAAAAAATTTCATTATAATATAAAAAACATAAATATGAAAAAACCAAAACAACTATTCAATCTGTTATGACATATTTGTTTAACATATGATACTTTGAAATCAACTTGTTACTCGATTTGTTAAATCCAATGTTATTTGTTGTAATTTTTATATTATTCTCAATAATAAATTATTTATTATCATTATTAAATAATTCATAATTTTTAAAAAGAGAATGTGAATACTCAGTGAATGTCACATGATTTTTATAACCTGGTCTTAAGTCAATTCTACACTAATCGAGAATCAAAGTGATGTTCAGGAAAATTTTCAACCATTCATTCTTAGGTTTATTACTCTTGGGTGAATATAAACAATAGCCACATTCAATTTATAATATGTAGATAAGGATTTATTTTTGAAAAATCATAAACACTTTAGTTTACAAAAACATCAGGATTTTATTTAATATATCCATTGATTACACATATTTTCACTAGGGATATGTTACTAAAATCGCCATATAATATGTGATTTATTAACATGGCATCAAATAATAAACTATTCAAAAGGTATATTTATAAAATTTAAATTGTGATTAAATGTAACTTATTATACTCAAGAATAATCATAATATCCAATTTTATCTAAACATTTACATTGATAAATACTATGATTTCCCTGACCAACACACTTAATTCGAGTACACATAAACACATATATTTTATTTTTTCATAATATGCATAATACATTTCTTGATACCACCAACTATAATAAAAAAATAAAAAAATTATTTCATTTATTAATTCAAAAGTATATTCTCATGTGTATAACATTTTATAAAGTTCATTTATCAAAATATAATAAATTTTGTGTGCTTTATATCATTTGGAAAAATCTCCAAATATATATGATACCACATAATACCAGAAAAGTCCCCAGCTTATTTTATAATTTTTTTCCCGCACGATGTTCTTCAAAACAAGACACCCATATGGTTATTCTACATAACATAGGTAAATGGATTAAATAATATGGGGTGTTCTGAAACACTCAATAATGAATAAATTATTTAAAAATTACTGAATAGACGTTTCTTAAATATTATTGAAGAAATAACAAAACAACATGTTCCTATAAATAACATAAAAGTTAGAAAATTATATATCCATGATAATTAATGAAAAAATATAATTTAATGATATTACTATAATAATAATAAAATTAATAATATCTGTCATAAAACACATCTATTACGTCCTTATACCAGATCACATTAGCTTTCAGTAATATCAAAATCTGAAAATTCTATATTAAAAGGTTTCTGCTAAGATAATATACAATTATGTGAAGATTCATACACTGATACCCATCATGATTTCCCAAATGTAACATGTCAATCCATCTGGGAGATATATACAATATGGACCCCTCTACCACTGGACTATGTAGAATATATTCCCAAAACTAAAAAAAATTATAAAAAAATAAACATTTCAAATAATCATCTTTATTCAAACATCATAAAAAATTCCCAATACATTCCCCATTACAATAAATGGGATTAATTTAATATAAAACATCTTAATGAAGATAGATAATGGAGAAATAATTCATAGTCATCTTACCAATAAAAATACATATTATTATAGAAATTATATTACACATGTCAATAAAATATCATAATCTCCAGGTGAAAATTATCCAATATGAGTAATGTCAAATTTTATTTACAAATCATATAGATAATTGGCTATAAAAATAAGACATTACTTGAATAAAATAATCATAAACCATCTAGGAGAAGAATGTGGATGGATTCAATATTATAAATCCTACGAAGTGAGAAGTATTTATCAATGGTGTCATATAGTAAAAATTTCTATCCAAATAAAATTTTGAAAAAACAACACTTAAAAGGATCAAATGGTATGATTTACAGAACATATATTCCATTAGATAAAAGAATTATCATAATTCAATTAATGAAAATTGAGTTACCAAAAATCCTAATTACTGGAGAAATAACTGATTCACTAGACTCATGAATACAGGTGAATTTTTTTCTGTTAATTCCATGAAAAAATATATAATAGAATTCATGTAACTTTAAATCAATATAAGACCATAAAAAGTGAACATGGTTGATATATTTCATTATGTCTCAACGAATGATAATTAATACCAATAAAAGCCACACGACATAGAAAACCTCGAATGAAAATCCATTCAAATAGGGATCCCATAATTGAACATCAAATAACATGTTTAAAATATTATTGATTAAATTATATGTCGTATATATAAAATATACAGCACATAAATGAAATTATGTGCATAAATAAAATATTTCTCTCAATGAATGCAAGTTGAGATGAAAACTCATTCCTCTTTTAAAGAAAATATTATATATATATATATATTTTAAAATATAGTATTAAAAACCTTTCATATTAATAAATTAATTTATAACTGTTCCCATGTCAACTTACAACCATGACAATCATATGTAATTATTATCTTGATTAATTCAACTAATTTTCCACATCTAATATTTTTAGTTTTAATCATTTGCAATAGATACATTAAAGAGGGGTTTGTGTTTATTAATATTCCAATGTATATAATTATAATATCATAAAAGATACTATGATAGATGGTTTATTTTAGATTATAAATTTAAAATATTTTTTCAATTCATTTATGTTTATGAACTATGGTGAAAAAATTAATGATGATCTAGTTTTTGTGATTCATTAAGAAAAAATTATTTTTTATTAATTAGTTAGTTAAATGATAATATAACCTTACCTAAAAAACCCAAACATTATTTACATATTTATATCATATTAATGGTGTAAATTGTATCTAAAATTAATCGATTACATATATTCATAGTATAGTTTTATTAGGTGGTTAAACCCATTATAACAAGAATGTACCAATATTTAATGAATGATTATGACATGGATTAGTTTTCCTATAATTAAAAAAACATTACATTATTATATGGTTCTTATTAGTATTATACATCGTAGTTATATGTATAATAATAAATAATGGATATGAAAATATTTCAAAATTTTAATAAAAAATGATCCACTTTGTACGTATATATTAAATAAATTAATTAATATTGATTGTATATTGATCTTATAATAAATATGTTCTCAAATTTTTCATTCATTGACATGAATGATATCATAAAAACCAATTTATCCTTAAATACCTTCCATATTTCAACATTATTATGGTGATTATAGAGAAAAATATATTATTTTGTTGAGGAGGTATAATTCACAACACATGAATAATTTTTTTTTACGTTTTTATGTATTTTACGATATGTTAATTTCAATTTAATGACCTTAACTATTATATTGTTAATTATTTTAATACCGTGGTAATAAACTATAATATATCATCCTTAATTTTTTGGTTTATTTTTTTTCTTTTCATTTAACCGAATTATTAAACATGAATACATGGATGATAAAAAAAATTATTTTAATATTTACTTTAATTCATTTCTTTCTTCTATATATCAAGCTAAGGCAGTCTAAACATTATGAGGTGATAGTTTTTGTACATATTAAATTGATACATATACCATCAAATAATTTCATACATGTTGCCTTATACATTCCTATCATGCCTAGAGATAAATTGGACCCTTTTTTTATTTTCTATTTAGATAACGAAAGGGATTTTCATATTTTTTTTTCCAGATATTTCCATTCCTTGAAATTAAAATTGAAGAGTAAAAAATTATTTCTAAGAATTAAATTATTTGAAATGTAATATTTTTTTTTCTATTTTACCATCAATTATATAAATTAAAAAACCATATATAAGTTTTATGTATTTTTAGAAAAAACCTTATTGGTGGGTTTAGTTTTTAAAATGATAATCTAAAAATGTTATGGATGGACATTATTTCTCAAATGTTGAAATATATTTAAGAATTAATTCAAGAATTTTGTGATAGTTTCATTATTATAAATAAGTTAACTATATATATATAACTATACTTTAATAAAAAAAATATTAATTTTTTGATATACTATATATATAAAAATATTATTGTTTTCACTTTATGTGTAAATTGTTTTCTTAGAATATCTTTAATTTTATTTATGGTCCTATAATATATGAATGACTTCATTTTATGTTTATTTTCTATATATAATAGGTTTTTTGTTATGACCCATCATCGGGACCCGTTTCATGACTACGCCAAGCCTGCCTCTCAAAGGCCAGGGGCTGACGACTAGCACCAAGGAATAAATCCTGACAAAAAGGGGAAGGCATTAGCTTTATAAAGTAAAAAAACACCACAAAGTAAGCAAGTACAAGTAAACACTAAGTAGAACTGGGTACAATAGTATATTCGGAAAGTAAATGCGCCAGAATACAAACTCAAGCTAAATGTAAACTACAACTGGAAAGAAAGTACAACAACTGAATGTAAATCAGCAGCGCCGAGCCATCTACTGGAAGTCCCACCTGAAGGGTGGGTACATATAGAATCCTCAGCTCCTCGGGTCCATCCATCTGCTCCATGTACATCCCGCCCAGTGGTTACCGACCGCACCGCAGGCCTCAACCATGATCAGTGATGTTCATCGTCTGCATCCAACACAACGTAGTGCGGGAATATCCAATGTAGGGGTGATTATACGCTACTTAGTAGGGACCCTGAGACCCCCGAAGGTCTCCCACAATCAAAAAGGATAATCCACAAAGGAAGGATACAATCACGAAGTTACATCCAACACTACTTAGGTATATGACCATTAATATACCTATGTAATCAATTCCAGTTCGGCTCCCACATCTGAGACCATGTTCAATCACGTCCACATAGGATAGTATAACCCAATCCTCACAGGATGACACAACCCAATCCACATAGGAAATCAAGTCAATCATAACGAAGATAATGATTTAAACTCAAGACCCATCTCACAAAGGTATAAATCTTCATAAGGTGGTAGAGATGATCATATATATCCATTGATTCATCTAAGTTGGGACCCATGTAGGATACTAAACCAGCTAAGCTATCAGACCCATATAGGATACAGACCAGCCACTCTGCCAGACCCACGTAGGATACAAGAACAGAGTCAATACTGCCAGACCCACGTAGGATACAAGAACAGTAGGCATCACCATCGAACCCAAGGTGGATTTCAGTACGGTCATCATCGCTGCCGAACACATAGAGGATTTAAGTGATGTCTTCATTGTTGTCGAAACCACGGAGTATTTCAGTACGGTCTTCTTCGCCGTCGAACCCACGGAGGATTTAATTACGGTCTTCATGGCTGCCAAACCCACGGAGGACTTCAGTACAAACTTCATCGTCGTCGAACCCATGGGGGATTTCAGTACTGTCTTCATTACTGTCGAACCCATGGAGGATTTCAGTGCAATCTTAATCACTTCCAAATTCATAGAGGATTTTAGTGCAGTCGTCGTCACTGCCGAACCCACGGAGGATTTCAGTGCAGTCATCATCGTCGTCATAGTCGCAGCCATCTCTAGGGTTCCCGCACACAACATGCTCGTTTCCGAGAGGGTCTGCTCCACTATCCAAAGGGGGTCGATAAATCAAATGACACGTAGTCCAGAGTTGATGTATCCCAATGTTCCGTCTCAACAAAAGGGACTCAACAAGACAGACGGAGCGTCAATCACACGCCCGATCTGAGAGTAATTGACATTTTTGGTTTTAGGGGCCCGGTTGGTTTTCAAGTAAAAACCAACCCAACCACACTCTAACTACATACAAACCTCAAGCGGTGTATGCCAAAAGGTCCGTCTCACTAAGAGGAATCCAACAAAGTTGACGGCACGTCAATCGGACGTCCAGAGCTCAAGTTATAAGCATTTCTACTCTGAGGGCCATGTTGTTTTCGTGTTCGAACCAACCCGTTCATAATCAATGTACTCCGAAACCATGAGTTTAATATGCCAAAACGACCGTCTTGATCAAAAGATTGCTTCACAACTGACGGTTCCTCGATTAGAGGTTTGTAGCCCAAGATACGGGTGTTTAAAAGAACTGTTTAGTTTCTAGGGGGTTTTGGGCCCGGACCGACCCGGCCCAACACCCCCTGGGTCGGCCCGAACTGGGTCCGGGTCCGGCCCATTAGAGAGTGGCCCGCCCTGGCCCCACCTGCGTGACCCGACCCAGCCTGGGCGTCCAGGACCGGTGCGGCCGGTCCGGCCTGGGCGGCTGGTTGGCTAGGCGTGGGCGTGACCCGGTGTGGCCAGCTCGACGCTGGCCGAGCCGAGCGAAAAGGGGGAGCGACTGCCCCTCTTGATTGAAACCCCGGACCCCCATGTGGGGGCCTCTCCCTTTTCCAGCTGGGGGTTTTGACCACTAGCCTTCTCCGAGCGGCTGACCCGGTAGGCCGGCTGGTGCCGCCGCCGGACCCCGCGGTCCCGCCCTTCCGACACGCCAGCGGCCGGTGGTTCCGGCCACCACTCTCAGCTCTGCCTCGGCCACAGACTGCATCCGTGGTCCGACCGGTGTGGTGTGACGGCATCACGTCCCTCTGCCGCGGCCCCACTCTGGTCTCGGCCTCTTCGTGTTTCTACGGCACAGCAAGACGGCGTTGTGCCCCTTTTTGCCGCTGCCCGACTCTGGCCGCAAATTATTTCAATCTAAACTGCGTGGCACGATGGCACTGTGCTTCTTCGCCGCATTCCACTATGTCTCTGCGCAGTGTCGTTGCACCGTGCCACCTTCGTTCTAGCAG
Source organism: Viscum album (assembly GCA_963277665.1). Lineage (NCBI taxonomy): Eukaryota > Viridiplantae > Streptophyta > Magnoliopsida > Santalales > Viscaceae > Viscum > Viscum album. Next base: position 797,090,579 of record OY728166.1, read on the forward strand.
CAATGAACAACATCAAAAGGGGGAGGAGGTTCAGCCGTGTTCATGCAGTCTGACCTCCTCTCGTTATAATGATAACAGGCGCCCCAAAATAAAAGATGAAGAACGACAAGAAAATTTCACGATCAAAATTAAAAACCCCTACCTCGATGATCTCGTCGAACGATATTTGTCGCCTTAAAGGGACGTCGCGGATGAAAGCGTCACAGAAGGAGGATCATTGGTGTCACGGTACACGACGCCATAGAGAAGGGGACCGTCGACATCACGTTACACGGTGTCACATCGTCGATCTCTGAGGAATCATCGTTATTCGACATCATTCGTTGGATGATGGATTTATTTGTCGGTGACGATGCGTTATTCGCGTTCTTCAAGGAGAAAGATGTTGATTCCAAGGCTTGAGCAATTTTTCTCCAACCTTCTCGCACAACGAAAAACCCATAAACAAATAAGACTTTGTCTTATTTAATTAAAACACCCAAGCTGACATTCAATTCGAAATTCAAAATTAATTCAAGAATTGATCACATTGAATAATTAAATTCAATTCATTAATTAAGATAGTTGACTTGGCATTTAAAAGGGTTTGCAGTTGAGTTACAAAATTAAATGAACATGGGAGGTTAAAAGGAAATAAAGCGGGTGGGGATCGTGTGAGCCCCACCTCACTAATATCCTACCTATTTGAGTGAGGATATTAGTGGGTCCCACTTCAATCCACCATGCCTAGGTTATCACTACTTAGAATATAAATAAAATTTGTAGCACAATATTTTATTTTATTCTTTAGTAAACCCATTTAATTAATAACCTCACCCGAGAAAACGCAACTCTGGAAAAGGTGTTCTTAAGCAATTACATGCATTGTGGTTTCATTGGTTTCCTCGGATATTGATTCTGATCACCGGGTTAAAACTTAGGAAAACCCACTCGTTCGTTCACTGAACGTACCTGAGATAAACTTCGGAATTTGATTCTGGCAACATCGGGCCTCGAAATCAGGTGCCGTCAAAAACTTCGTACTCGTAAAATCCAAAAGAAAATTAGGAAAAAAATTACATTGAAATTTACAGGTCTTTACATTACTCCCACCTCAGGGATTTATGTCCACATAAAGATACATCATAAACAAGGGGAACAGATGTGGGTACTGAGCACGCATCTGAGCCTCCCGCTCCCAAGTTCTCTCCTAGGGATTCTTGTTCTGCCATCTAATACGCACTAGAGGAATCGACCGCCCACATAGGACCCACTTTTGTTGATCCTCTATCTCCATTGGGACCTCCGCAATAGTCTCTCCATCGTCAAAGTCCAACTCCCATGGTCAATGATATGCGTCGGGTCGTACACGTATCTCCTTAGTTGAGATACATGGAAGACGTCGTGCACCCGGTGCAACTATGGTGATAGAGCTAGGGGATAAGCCACCTCGCCTGTACTGTTGAGAACCTGAAACGGTCCGATGAATCATGGAGATAACTTGTCGCCCGGACCAAATCTCTGTAATCCACATTGCGGTGAGACAAATAAGAAAATGTGGTCACCATCCTCGAACTCTAGTGGCCTCCACTTTCTGTCAGCATAAGACTTATGCCGGCTCTGAGCTGTCCACATCCGCTCCTGGATGACATGGTCCTTCTCTGTTGTGGCCTGGACCATTTCTAGTCCCACAGGTTCTGACTCAGTAGGGTCTGTCCAGCACAGAGGTGATCTGCAGGGTCGGCTGTACAAAGCCTCGTATGGTGCCATCCCGATGGTGGAGTGGTATTTGTTGTTGTATGCGAACTCCACAAAGGGTAGTTGGTCCTCCTAACTCTGACCAAAGTCTAGGACACATGCACGGAGCATGTCCTCATGAGTCTGAATGGTACTCTTCGTCTGACTATATATCTGAGGGTAAAAGGCGATGCTCAGACATAGCTGTGTCCCGAATGCCTCCTACAACCCCTTCCAAATCCGGGAAGTAAAGCGAGAATCTCGATCGGAGATGATAGATGATGGAACACCATTAAGCCGTACAATCTCTTGAACGTAGAGACTTCGCAAGCTCTCTAATGGGCCCTACTCTCTGATGGGTATGAAGTGGGCTGACTTGGTGAGTCGGTCGACAATCACCCAAAGAAAGTCATGACCTCAGGAAGTGCGTGGAAGTCCAGTCATGAAATCTATAGATATCACATCCCACATCCACTCCAGGACCTCCAAGGGATGTAACAAGCCTGCTGGTACATGGTGTTCTGCCTTCACTTGTTGATAGGTGATGCATCGAGAAATGAACTTAGCTACAACCTTCTTCATAACCGGCAACCAGTGTTGTCGTCTGAGATCCTGGTACATCTTTTCCACTCCTGGATGTACCGGTAATGGGAAGTGTGAAACTCCCTTAGAACCTCCTCCTGTAAAGAAGCTGGTATCATGGTACGTACTCTGAAAAGGACGATGTGCTATCCTCCCGTAGAGAATCCATCTGATGCCTGTCCTGAGGATATCTGCGCACACCGCGTCTCAAAGTCAACGTCCCCACGCTGTGCCTCTCTGACCCACTGTAGTAGTAGAGGAGTGACTATGAGTGACTATATAAAGGTTGCTCCATCTCTATCCAGGAAGGATAACTGCAAATAGGATAGCTTTTCTGATGTCTCCCCGAGTGGTTGAATGCCCATCCTCCTGCAGAGAGCATAGGCTACTACGTTTCCATTTCCAGGAGTATAGACTATCTCAAAGTCATAGTCCTGGAGGAACTCGAGCCATCATCGCTGTCTCAGGTTCTTGTCCTTCTGTAAAGAAGATGTACCTGAGTCTCTGGTGGTCAAAATAGACTGTAAAGCACTCACCCATCAGAGAGTGTCACCACATATTCAGAGTGTATACCACTGCTGGAAACTCCAGGTCATGGGTAGCGAAGTTCTGCTCATGCTGCCTCAACTGACATGATCCATAGGCAATCACTGCCCGCTCCGGCATCTGGACACATCCGAGTCAGGTCCCTGATGCATCACAGTAGACTACGTACCCTACTCCCTCCTCCGGTAGCCTTAATATAGGTGCTCTTGTCAATATATGTCTCAGCTCTTGGAAGCTCTGCTGACATCTGTCTGACCACTCAAAGGGTTGCCCCTTCTTCCTTAACGTTCTGCAAAGCTGCAATGATTTTTCCTTTGCAGAAGAGAGAAATATAGTCCCATCCCATGGATGAACCACATTCTTTGCCTAATACAGTCAATCCCATCATGATCAATTAATTCATTTCATGGATGACGTCGTATGGCCTCGATGCTGCTACCAAGAGATCCAACCATTACTCTCGCCTCCAAGGGTTGATTCACACTGTCGTCATCAGTGTGTGGTCACTGGGTCTCCTCCAGTGGGAATCTTGTATGTGAGGGTCAAGTAAATAGTTTTCAACCAGAATGTCTTAGTATTAACATAAAAAAGGAAAGAAAGAAAACTTCACAACTGCAAGTGTCTTTTATTACTGCAACTCTAACTACAAGGACACAAAGCAACACAAACAACGAAGCTAGAGGCATTATAGGCAGAGGCCTCCATTCCTGGAGCTAGTAACGCACTTGTCCACTCGCTTCCGTAGCTCCATGATCGTAATCTTCAGTTACTTGAAGTTGTGCTCTCCCCTGTTGTCGGGGTGGACCTCTTGGTGGTGGTAGTGGTAGAGCCTCAAAACGTCTTCCAACACCTAGCGCTCGACCAGCTCCTCAGCCTCATCTGCCTGCTCCCTGCAGACCGCGACGGTCGAACCTCTGCCTCTGCTTGGGTGGTTCCTCAACCATCTGCTGCCCATCCGCATAGAGGGTCAGGCAGTCACGAGCCATGTGGCCCTACCCGCCGCATGCGTAGCACTGCCTGCTCCTCGGATGACTTGCTTTGCGCCGTGTGCCCCGCACCTCTGAGCCAGTGTCCTGAGCTCGTCTGCCTGATGGTCCGGTCCGCCTGGACCCCTGTGACATCCGTCGTCTACCAGCTGTAGACGACTCTGCTATATGCCGCCCTGTGGTAGGTCTCACTGCTGGTGTAGGATCATCAAGAAAGCACTATATGAGAATAGATCGCTCTAGTACTCCCGCCAGTGTCCGAATAATGAGGGAGATCATCGATGCCCTGATCTCATGTCTCAGTCCCTGCTCGAAGGTCCGGGCCCAGAAGAATGAGTCTCGTACCATGTCCGTCTAATAGAGCGAGAGATCGGTAAATCTTGCCAAGTACTGGGTGCCCATCATGCTTCCTTGCCGCAACTGTAGAAGCACCTGGATGCACACCACATGGAGGGCGGCATGGATAGACTTAGATAAAAAGAGGCTCTCAATGTCATTCCAGAGGAGATATACCTCATAGTGCACCTAGAGCATCATGTTCCACCATCTACCTGCTTCCATGTGCATGAGGCTCCCTACAAGGATCACCATTAAGTCAGTCGGTGTCCCTACTAACATGAAAAATTGAACCACAGCCTCCATCCAATCCTTGGCTACCTGAGGGTCCATCTCCCTACAGAACCTGGGCGGTCTCTAACGCTGAAACTCGTGCAGTGAACTAAGGCAACATGCACTCTCCACGGATGGGGCTGGTAGCATTGGTGGCTCGGTGGGTAGACGTACCGCTGGTGCCTCCGCTGAAAAAGGGCCATGCACCAAGGCCTCGTCGCTTGGTGGGCTATCGTCATGCACAAACCTCAGAACACTAGATGGCTGCCATCGTGGGGATATCCTAAAAAGAGACAGGTGCGCCATGGTCAAAACAGTATACCTAGTTAGCTGATACAATTTAATCACAAAGAAAACATTTGAAACACAAATGCAATCAATGTTTTCGTGCATTGAGTTGGAAATCAGAGGTCAGGGTCCTGGTGTGAGGATATGTTGGCCACCACACCAACACTGGACTCCCTGGACTGATAACCACACTCAATACCCTTAACATTATTTCTTCACATAGAAGAAAGATTATAGTCCTGAGTTATGCAGTATAACTGAACTCCTTTGATACCAATTTTTCATGACCCGTCCTCGGGACCCGTGCCGTGACTACCCCAAGCCCACCTCCCATAGGCCAAGGGCTGGCGACTAGCACCAAGGTGTAAATACCGAAAAAATGGGATGTCATTGCCTTGATAATGTAAACAAACACTATAGAGTAAAAAAGAGGAAGTTAACACTAAGTAAAACTAGGTACAATAGTAACTGCGGAATGTAAATTGAACAGAATACAATCCCAATCTGAATGTAAAGTACAACTCCAAAGAAAGTACATAAACTGAAAGTAAATCAGTAACATCGAGCTGTCTACTGGATGTCCAACCTGAAGGGTGGGTACAGATAGCCTCCTCAGCTCCTCGGGTCCAGCCGTCCGTCCATGTACATCCCTCCCAGTGGTCCAACTCTAGGTACCGACTGCTCTATAGGCCTCAACCACGATCAGTGATGTCTGTCTTCTACATCCAACCCAACGCAGTGTGGGCTTAGCCCGTGCAGGGGTGAGTATACGCTTCGTAGTAGGGGCCCCGAGACCCCTGAAGGTCTCCCAGAATCCACAAAGGATAATCCACAAAGGAAATATACAATCACGAAGTAACATATATCACAACTTAGGTATATGCCCATACATATACCGAAGTCACCAATTCCAGTTCGGCTCCAACATCCGAGCTGAAGTTCGATCACGTCCACACAAGATAGTACAACCCAATCCACACAGGATGACACAACCTAATACATATAGGAAATCAAGTCAATTATATCAAAGATAATGATTGAAAGTCAAGACTCAGATCACACATGTATACTTCTTCGTAAGGTGATAGAGATGATCAGATATAGCAATAGATTCATCTAAGTTGGGACCCACATAGGATACTGAATTGGCTAAGCTATCGGACCCACATAGGATACAGACCAACCACTCTACCAAACCCACATAGGATACTAGAACAGAGTCAATCCTGCCATACCCACATAGGATACAAGAACATTAGTCATCATTGTCGTACCCACGAAGGATTTCAGTACGATCTTCATCGTTGCCAAACCCACAGAGGATTTCTGTGCAGTCTTAATCGCCTTTGAACCCATGGAGGATTTCAGTACGGTATTCTTCGCAGTTGAACCCACGGAGGATTTCAGTACTGTCTTCAACACTGATGAACCCACAGAGGATTTCAACGCAGTCTTCATCGTCGCCGAACCCATGGAGGATTTCAGTACGGTCTTCATCACTACCAAACCCACAGAGGATTTCAGTGTAGTCTTCATCGCTACCAACCCCACAGAGGATTTTAGTGCAGTCATCATCGCTTCCAAACCCATGGAAAATTTCAGTGCAGTCATCATCGTCGTCATAGTCGCAGCCAGATCTAGGGTTCCTGCACACATCATTCTCATTTCCGGGAGGGTCCTCTCCACGATCCCAAGGGGGGTCGATACATAAACTGAAACGTAGTCTGGATTTGATGTATCCCAATGTTCCATCTCAACAAAAGTAACTCAATGTGACAGAGAGCGCGTCAATGGGACGCCCGGTCTGAGAGTTATTGGCATATTTGTTCTAGGGGCTCGGTTGGTTTTTAAGTCAAAACCAGCCTGACCGAACTCCAACTATGTCGAAACCTCGACTGGAGTATGAAAAAATGTCCGTCTCACAATGAGGAATCCAAAAAAGTAGATGACTCGTCAATCGGACGTCTGAATCTCAAAATATAAGTGTTTCCGCTTCGAGAGCCCGTTTGGTTTCGTGTTCGAACCAACCCAGCCATACCCAATGTTCTCTGAAACCTTGAGTGTAATATTCCGAAACGTCCATCCCGATCCGAGGATTGCTTCGCAATGTACGGTGCTTCAATCAGAGGACAGTAGCCGATGATACTGGTGTTAAAACAAACTATCTGGTTTATAGGGTGTTTTCGGCTCGGACCGACCCGTCCCAAGACCCCCTGGGTCGGCCCAAAACGGGTTGACCTGAACCAGGTCTGGGTCTGGACCATTAGGGCGCGGCCCCACCCGGCAGACGCGGCTAGCTCAGCCCTGGCCGAGCTGATCAGAATGGGGGTGCGGCTGCCCCCCTTGATTAAAACCACTGCCCCACACGTGGGGGCCGCTCCCTTTTCCAGTCGGGGGTTACGACCCACGGTCTTCTCCGATCGGGTAGCCCAGCTGGCCGGAAGGTGCAACTATGGGACCCCGCTGTCCCACCCCTCGGACACGTCGGTGGCCGGTGGTTCAGGCTGCCGCTCCCTGCACCAGTGCGGAAAAAGGCCGCGGCCTTGGTCTGACCGGCGCTGCGTGACGATGTCGTGTCCCACCGCCGCGGCCCCGCTCCTACTGCGGCCTCTTCGTGTTTCTATGGCGTGGCGCGATGGCGTCAGGCACCTTTTTCCATGGCGCGACTCCAGCCATAGATTCTTTCGGTCTCAACGGAGTGGCGCGACGGTGCCGCACTTCTTCGCTACATTCCTCTATGTCTCCGCACGGTGTCGTTGAACCACGCCGCCTTCTTTCGAGCCGCAATGAAAAACATCAAAAGGGGGAGGAGGGTTGGTCGTGTTCATGTGGTCTGACCTCCTCCCGTTATAATGATAACATGCGGCCCAAAATAAAAGACAAAGAAATTCAAGAAAATTTCACGATCAAAATTCAAAACCCCTACCTCGATGAAGTCGTCGAACGAGATTTGTCGCGGGAAAGGGACATCGTGAAAGACGGCGTCGCGGAAAGAGGATCGTCGGTTTCACAATAAACGGCGTCACGGAGAAGATGACCACCGGCATCGCGGTACACGATGTCGCGTCCTCGATCTCCGAGTAATCAGCGTTATTCGTCTTCCTTCATCGGAGGACGACGTTCTTCATCAGTGATGGTGCGTTCTTCGCGTTCTTCAAGGAGGGAGATGAAGATTCCAAGGCTTGAGCAATTCCTCTCCAACATTCTCACAAATGAAAAACCATTAAATAAATAAGACATTGTCTTATTTAATTAACACACACTAGCAAAAATTCAATATGAAATTCAAAATGAATTAATGAATTGATTACATTGTATAACTTAATTCAATTCATTAATTAAGAGAGTTTACTTGACATTTAAAAGGGGTTTCGAGTGAGTTACAAAATTAAATTCATGTGGAAGGTTAAAGGGAAATAAAGGGGGTTGCGCTAATGTGGTCCCCACCTCACTAATATCTTACCTAGTTGAGTTAGTATATTAGTGGGTCCCACCTCAATCCACCATGCCTAGGTTATCACGACTTAGAATAGAAATAAAATTTGTAGCACTATTTTTTATTTTATTCTTTAGTTAACCCATTTAATTAATAACCTCATCCGAGCAAACGCCACTCCAAAAAATGTGTTCGTAAGCAATTATCGGTGCTTCAGTTTCATCAGTGTCCTCAGATTTTGATTCTGAGCACCGGTTCATATGTTAGGAAAACCCGCTCGTTCTTTCAATGAATGTACTCGAGCTAACCATCAGAAATTTTTTACGGGCACACCAGGCCCCGGAATCAGGTTCCGTCAGAAACTGCGTACTTTTAAAATTCCAAAGAAAATTAGGAAAAAATGTCCCTTGAAATTTACGGGTTTTTACATATTTAATTAATAAATTTTTTCATTTTATGTACGTAAATTCTTTATACATTCATGATTGTCATTATGTGTATATTATATGGGGATTATCTATAACATGTTACATTACATTCATATATATATAATTTTATGTAGTATTTTTATTATCATGTTCGTTGTATGTAATTCATAATTTAAATGATTTTATTTTTTAATATTGAATTTAAATGTTTTTTATATGTTAATTTATATAATAGTTGTTTATGATATTTTTCCAATTATTTAACCTTGTAAATTATATTATAATACTAGTATTTATCCTACACAATTTTTGAAACAAAAATTTATCAATGATAGAAGATATAAATTTTTTTATTTTATGAAAATAATTTTTATTTTTTTCAGACGTGTTAATGGATTGAGATTAAGAAAGAAAGATATTTTAAATTATTTCCTAAAATTTGATCTGTCGGTTGATTATCAAGTGGGTGAATGAGGAAGAGGGAGTGAACCCATAACCTCATAAGATGTTGTATCCAATAACAATTTTAGAAATTAATTTTCGAAATATTTATTTTCGAAGGGTTATTATATATATCAAATTTTTATATTTGATATAAATTATTTTAATAATATATTAAAAAGAGTTTTTATAAAAAACATTCTACTGCTGTGAAAACCCTTACGTGGTAATTTTATGCTCATACCTTATTTAAAAAAATCTCAATAGGAATTTTAGAAATTCGATGACATACATCATCACTTAAGGTGTTATAATATGCGAATAAAATTATTTTATTATTTTATTTAAATATTTTATAAAAAATAAGATGTTATCTAATTCTCCGGAACATAGATATGAAAAAATTCATCAATTATATCAGTGTAAATTTCAATTATTAGTTATCTATTACAGAATAAAATTACACAATATGTTTTTAGCATACAAAATTAGGAAACAAGGGTTTATGTTTTCTGTTTGGTATTAAATGAATGGCCTATATAATTTTTTGAAAATTTGAACACTTTTTTAGGATATGTATACTTTCTTAGTTGAATATTATATTTTGTAATTTTTCTCAGATTGAAGCATGGAGAAATCGATCAAGTCTTTTATCTTATTAATATGAATTCCATGTTATGATCATAATAATGTCATTCTCAAATGATTTTAATCTTTTTGATTCCATGTGACTTACCTTCAAATGTATATATAAAATATCTGATACATTTGATAAATTATGAACCATTCATGGAGTAGGATTTTACATCATTCCCTCATGTTGATTCATATTTCATGCCATAATTGACATGGAATGTATCATGAAGGTATTTTAAAAACTATTACGATATCGAAACAACATGAATCACATCCAGATTGTTATATTTATATATAATGGAGATATCTATATGTAATATATATTTTTCAACTTTTATGTTTTTTTAAGGAAGAATCTATGATGGTTTTTAATCTTTTGAAGATGAGTCAATATGATTGTCTTATAAGAATCAAGTTAAAATATAATTTTTGCAGTTTTATATTGTATATGATTTGATAAGAACTATTTTTTTATGTCGACATCAATTATACCCCACATGTAAAATATACATTTGGGCTAAAGAATTATATGAATTTGATGAAATCTTGAACATCACTCTCCATGGAAGAAATCCTCATCTCCATCATTGTCTTAAACATTACAGACCTTGGAGATCTAGGTGCCAAGGAATACCTAGGGGAAATATGCCCCATGATTGAGGTATATAAACTGTAATTGAAATTTAATTATGTGTGAATAATTCAGTTAAAGGGTCATAATGAAACATCACTAGTTTTCATGTATCTTGTCATTCCATTTTAAATAAATACAATAATTAAATTTGAAATAAAAAATGATAAACAATTTATTTATATAATTACATTAATAAATTTCATTCCTATTTTATTTATACATTAAAATTATTATATTTCTTAGTTTTTATGTTCTTTTCCTTTTCTTTCAAATATATATTAATATTTTACTTAGTTTGAGATTAAGGCTTGTTAGTGGTTTTGGTTTTTGAAGTGATAATCATAAAATATTATGGAATGAAATTATTTTAAAAATTATCAAAAGGATTTGAAAATAAGACAAATAATTTAGTAAGGGTGACATTTTTGTTAAGAAAAGTATAAAATATATATGAAACTATACATTGATAAAAAATAATTCTTTTCGATATAAACTATAATAAAAATAAAAATTTATAAATTTAAGGGTAATTTATTTTAATTAAAATTACTTTGATTTTACTTATTCACATAAAATATAATAAAATTTTTATTATATGTGTATTTTATATATAACATAGTCTTCTAATTAACAATGGGTATACTTTTATTGATTTAAAGCCTTTATTCATTCTTGATGGTCACAATTTTTATTAGATAAGGCCATTATCAATAACATGTGACATTATATGTTTTCACAAAAAATTTAATAGAGTATTTTTATGTTTATTTTATTTGAATGTATGTATAAATTTAAATGAATTTTTATTTAACATTTTATTTAATGATTTTTAAACATGATTATTAACAGTTGTTTGATTAATTCTCGAATATATTCATCGATTTTAATAATGTTTTTAAAAATGTATTCGTCCTACAGAATTTTGGAAAAAGTTATCTATCAGAGTTAGGAGGCATAATTTTATATTGTTCTATTGAAATAATAGGGTAAAATTTCAAAAAATTTAATCGATTGATATTGAGAAAGTGCATCATCAAAATGATTTCTAAAAATTTTATCTAGAACTTGGGTATCATGTATGTGAATGGGAAATGTGTAGTAACACCATTTCCTCACAAGACGCTGTAATTAACATGGATTTTTTTTTCTCTCCATAAAATTTTTCATAGGATCCTCTTTGTATTAAAATAATTAGTAATGAAATTATTATTTTGAAAAAAAATCCATGGGAGAAATCCAAGAGATCAAAAGACCTATTTCTAAATTGAATTTTCAAAAAAAATATTTTTGAATTATTATGATACAAAATAATAATTATATTACATATAAAGTATTTTAAAATATATTTAAAGGTATTTTCATATAATAATTTTCCATATCTTTTAAAACCCTTGATGGAAAATTTTACGATCAGTGTTTTTTTTAAATATTTTTTAGGTATTTTGAATGTTCTATGAATGATATTATCACTTAAAGAGGCAGTAAATATGATGAAAATTATTTTAAATATTTATTTAGAACACTATTAAAATTTTTTATGTTGTATAATTATCTAGAATAAATAATTAAAATGTTACACAATTATATAAGTGGACTACATAATTTATACTTACCATTTATAATTTTCTTAAATGGTGTGTTTTTAGATCTAGATCTAAAAGCTAAGGATAGGGGTGTTACATTTTGTGAAAAAAAATAATATGGAATTTTTCAATAATTTTTTTATTCTAATTTAATTTTTGAAAATCATTTTATTAAATAAAAACCCTAAAATTTTGAAAACCTATTTTTTAAAATTAAACACAGTAAGTCTCCTAAATTTATTTTTAGAAAACTATGGTCGTGGGATTTTTATTTGAATATAAGATAAAATTATCATTATTATTGATATTAATTAAATAAATAAATTTATAACAAAACAAATAAATGGAACTAGGCTTGGATGGAAATACAAAACCAAATATACCTTGAAATAACATTTTTTGAAATAAAAATACAGAAAGTAGTTTCTATAACCAAGTAGCATTTTAATTATATATAAAATTGTTTTCAATATGATTTATATTTAAAAATAATATTATAAAATTTTTAATTATGGTTCATTACCTTCATATTTATTTATTTTACTTTTTATCCTCATTTACGTTATAGTTCCATATTGATTAATTTATAGAAATTATAATATTTATAAATACCCCATTTTTGACAAAAAATAAATGTTCTAATAAAATTATAAAAATTAATAAAAATTATATTATTACATGATTAATTAAATAATTAATTTCATTTCATTAATTTCAAAACTATAAAATTTATAAAATCCATTTTTGAATAAAATCATAAAATATAATTAAAGATCATTTTAAATTGAAAATAGAATTTTAAAATATAATGATGCTGATTGGATCTAGATGGAAATTAAATTACCATAAACTCTTTAGGGTTTTTCGTTGATGAAACTAATGGTTAGAATAGAAATGGGTATGTCCATTCATTATTGATCATAAACTATCTCATTAACTGTGTTGTAGTCACCACATTTGATTGATGTCCTAATTTACTCTTATGAGGGGTGAAGAATATAAAAAGGATCCAATCCATAAAAGATGGGTTTTCTAAAGCATAAGACTATAATGGAATATGTTGATTATATAATTACTTATTAAATTTTAGGAAACACCGTAATTGAGAATATTAATAAGGTTGATGTCACATTCCTCATTTATTTGAACCTCGTTTATGGGAGGATATATTTCTACTAAAAATTGCATAATCAAGGAACCCTATCCACTTGAGATTAAATAAATTGACTTATTTGACTATAATTTTTGGTACTAGATTAAATATATAATAATATTTATCATATTAATGTAATACGTACACTGGTACAAAAAATAATGTTAACCACATAAAAAATGAGTGGATTTTACTCCTCCACCACATACTCTAAAAATCAGAATTTCTTGATATTTTATTTAATCCAGAATCCATTTTGGAATCAAGAATATTTTTTAATATTATTCTAACCAACTCCCTAGATATCTTTACTATAATAGTAATCCATGGTTAAAACATTTATAGATACTATATATGTTATATCATTTTTTGAACAAAAAATTAATAGTTGGGTTTCCTCAAAATCTGTAAATAAATATATCATTAACTTTTTTCCATATGAGATATATGTTAATAAAAAATATTATTCATTACATAATATAAGTTTATGAAAAAAGAGAATTGGAGAGTCAAAAATTTCCAAGAATAAATGAGGATACTATTTTTTCCTTTATATCTATATATTCATTAAGAATAATGATTGTAGAACTTCATGGAGAACCCGTTAGATATGTAATCACCCACATTAATCATTTTAATGTATCCTTGTATATTTTAATAGTTTTCAACCATGGAGGAATGTGTGGAGTCTGTTATTCTATGAACCAAAGGATGGGATTATTTAACAGCACCATCAATTATTAAGAAGTCAATGAAATCATATTTAGTTTTCCCATCCTCAAGAAAAAAAATTTGTTTATATGATCATTAAATCCTAAATAATAAACTTTATTCATTCTATAGTGGTCAATTATGAAGTATATAACCATTTATATAAAGAACAATCAGTCCACCAATCCAAAAACTATGGAACATGATATGAAAAGACATGAAAAATCACCAAAATTATTTCTTGTACCAAAATTATGAATGATATACTGTAAAAGATAGACAATGATGGTAAAATGAAATAATAAAATTCAATAATTCTTGTCTGATTTTTTTCAACAACTCTCCAAATTGATGGTAAATGTTGGTAAAAATCCAGATATGGGAAAACATAAAAATATTTATTAATAGTTGATCAATAAAACAGTGCATCATGTGTATTCAATGTTTTGGGAATAAATGATTCATCAAGTAATGACTGTAATTCCATCCTCACCTCTAACTATAACACCTTTGATGTCTTTGACTCTAAAAATATTTCAAGATCAAAATTTAGATGACCATGATAAATAATGGACACCAACGATTGAAAAATCTATGTTGAATCATTTTTACTATATTCCCCTATTTTTTTAAAAATAAGTGTCACCCAAAAAACACAAGATAATGGTTATAAAACCAATAAATGATTTTGTGGTTACAAACCTACCAAATGTTCTAATTATAATTTCCCACAATATTGAATCCTATTTTGATAATAAGTGTTGATTCACTTCTATTTCCTTGAAAATGGTATTATCCAACTATGAAGAATTCAATCTTGGACCACATGACTAATAAATTGATAGAGAAGATTAAAAACTTATATAATTATATAAGAATATATTGTTTTTTCTATCCTCTAATCCTAGAATCATGTAAGAAAGGCTTGGGGTCACCCCACCAACCTCTATGAGGACATCATCAACACTATTAATGAAAAATATTGAAACTACGATATATCAGGAGTTCGATTTTAATAGTTTATCTAGTAACTATTGAAAACATAGGTTCTACCATTAGTATCCAACCATAAATTCATTGGGAAATTTAATAGTTTCTATTATTTTTCATTCTATTAGCTCACTTAGGTAAAAAATGCTAATTAAAATTACGGAGAAAAAAATTTGGTATAAAAATATTGAAATCATATAAGGTATAAATAGGGGATACATTATAGATGTTTTTACCATAGTTTATTGAAAATATTTTACCAGAGTGGTACTCCATAAAGTAATCCACTATCTAACTTTGATGGATATACCATTTAGAGCTGG